>JAPTYO010000003.1:10050000-15050000 GCA_036873135.1 Clarkia xantiana subsp. parviflora
GTGTTGTTTCGAGCCTTCTACCGCCTGGGTAAGGCAGATGAGTCTGGGATGTGCACCTTCAGCTTACGTTGGCCTCATATGACCGAAAAGGGATTCTCTTCCCTTGGTTTGCGTCGGGTAGGGTGGAATACTGAAGCGCGATTCTGCGAACGGTCGGACACTTCCCAGAATAAATGGAAGTGTCAATATTTTTTTGTGAAGGATGCAGGCACGACTTGGGCGACTTCTCATATATTGGATGCCGATCCTGTTCCACGATTTCAGGAGTTCTCTGACAGAGATAAGGTCGCTTTGAAGAAGATCCATGCGGCGAATAGGGCGGGGGAGTACAGCCCCCTTTATCGTGCTTCTGACGCCGAGCTGTTCGCGGCGGGCATTCACGTACGTCCTTCAGGGGAGGAGTTGGTATGTTTTGAAGTTTTGTAACATCTGCTCTTGTTTTCTTGTAGGTTGGTTTCTTAACAGACGCCCCTGTTTACAGGGTGGAGTTGCAGGCGGGTCTTCTCAGATTGTTCCCGGCCTAGACGATGCACTTCCTGTTGGCCCGGGTATGGGACTTGTGCCTTTTAAATGTTTCGTTGTGGTTTTTCGCATGCTGACACGCTAAAGGTTTCTTTGTGGTTGTCTCTATAGGCTCGGATTTTCCGCCGGCGGGGGGAGTTGTTCCTGTCGGGGAGCATGATGCTGACGTCCGCTCCCCGAGCGATCTTAGGAGGTTGATATCTGACGGCATGCCTCTGGCTCCTTCCTGCGACAAAGGGAAAGGGCCTATGTATGCCGATTCGACCATGCATGTCCCCCGGTCGGGGAGCGGTCGTTCAGAGAAGGTGCCTCCCTTGGCAGGTAACTGTGGTTGACTTGTTGTTGTATTAGTATGGTTTGCATTCTCCTAATGTGTTTGCTATTGGTGTGTAGTTGTCCCTACTCCTCCGGCTCTTCGCAAGTCTGATCTTATTTGCCGACCTGATCGGGATGTGTCTGGGAGTGAGTGGGTTCCGTACTGTCAGTCTGCTGTCCGTTTTCCCAAGGATGTTTCCTTGAGTACGCCTGCTGTTGGTGTGCGTGTGGTTCAGCGGTCTGTTCCACCGGCTGACCGCAAGACGTGCCCCCGAGATCCTGAGGCTGCGTTGAAATGTGTTGAGGAGTCACTTGCGCGCTTTGCTCCTGTACGTTGTCTTCCTTTTATGTTGGATCTATCATGTTTGTCTGACTTCTCTATGTATGATGTGTTTGTGTTGTTGTTGTAGGTGAATGCCGTGATGACCAACCTCTCCTCTTTCGTTGTTGAGCTTGTTGAGGAGACGAGGGGTCTGCAGGATCGTCATGAGCACTTGTCTCAGGATGTTGTCGCGTTGAGGGAGAAGGCGCGCGCACACTCAGATGCTTCTTCCGAGGCTTCCGCTGATCTCAAGAGGAGTCAGGATTATGCGTCTCAGCTGGAGGCGGAGCTGTTTGCCCTACTACGTCAGGAGAAGGTTGATGAGGAAACGCATGTTGTGGCGCTGAGTGAGACTAAAGAGTCTCATGTTGCCCTTGGTGATCAGCTTGGAATGATCGAGTTTCCTACTACAGCTGATTATCCCAAGCTTCTCGAGAAGGAGCGTGATGATCGCATGGAGTCCTTCTCTGTGGATTACTTCAGGAGGGTACATTCCCATGCCCCCGATTTTCCTTTCCAGAGTGCTGGTCCATATGCTGGCTATGCCCTTGGGGCTATTGCGGGGATCCGAGCGAGTGGTGGAACGAGTGGTTTGACGGGACAGGCGTCCGTCCCTGTTGGTGATGATCGCCGGGGTGCTTTCAAAGGTCCAGCGCAAGATGTTTTCATGACTGATGTCTTTGGTTCTGGTGCTCCTGACGTTGGGTCGGGTTGATTTTTCTTTGTTTTTCAATGTGTACATATGGTTGCTCCCCTTGCATGGGTGAGATTTTGACGGGTTGCATCTTGGGCTCGACTTTTAAGCTGGCCGGATGTCTTTACTTTTGAGTCCTGCTATATTATATATATATGCCTGACATGAGATGTTAGAAAGATATAATACTAAGTATTATTTTGCCTCTTTCTTTATTGTTGTCTCAGTGACTTGTTCTCTTTTTGTAAGAGTATTGCTCTATTGAATGGTTGATTTTCTTGATCCGATGGTTTTCCTTAGGAAACTGCATCTCTGTTGGTGACGGTTGTGGGTGAGTTGGTATTACCGTCGTCTGTGGCTTTGTAGGGAGGATGATCTCCGTTGAAGTGCTTGTCTTTCTTTATGAGGATGTGAACAGACTAGTTTGTTCACATATTTGATGCTGTGGCTGATTGTGGATGGATTAGTACGTCCGACCCTTATTTTTGTTTGCGAGAGAAGATTCCCAATGATCCGCTTGTCCCCCGACTTTTGGCAAGGATGTGAATGGATTGGTAGGTTCACATCCTTGTGGTATGGCTAAGTGTGGATAGATTAGTACGTCCGCCACTTGCATTTGTTTGCGAGGAAGGATTCCCAATGATCCATTTATCCCCCGACTTTTTGCAAGGATGTGAATAGATTAGTACGTTCACATCCTTGTAGTATGGCGAAGTGTGGATAGATTAGTACGTCCGACACTTGCATTTGTTTGCGAGGAAGGATTCCCAATGATCCATTTATCCCCCGACTTTTTGCAAGGATGTGAATAGATTAGTACGTTCACATCCTTGTAGTATGGCGAAGTGTGGATAGATTAGTACGTCCGACACTTGCATTTGTTTGCGAGGAAGGATTCCCAATGATCCATTTTTCCCCCGACTTTTTGCAAGGATGTGAATAGATTAGTACGTTCACATCCTTGTAATATGGCGAAGTGTGGATAGATTAGTACGTCCGACACTTGCATTTGTTTGCGAGGAAGGATTCCCAATGATCCATTTTTCCCCCGACTTTTTGCAAGGATGTGAATAGATTAGTACGTTCACATCCTTGTAGTATGGCGAAGTGTGGATAGATTAGTACGTCCGACACTTGCATTTGTTTACGAGGAAGGATTCCCAATGATCCATTTATCCCCCGACTTTTTGCAAGGATGTGAATAGATTAGTACGTTCACATCCTTGTAGTATGGCGAAGTGTGGATAGATTAGTACGTCCGACACTTGCATTTGTTTGCGATGAAGGATTCCCAATGATCCATTTTTCCCCCGACTTTTTGCAAGGATGTGAATAGATTAGTACGTTCACATCCTTGTAATAT
Organism: Clarkia xantiana subsp. parviflora; assembly: GCA_036873135.1. Classification (NCBI taxonomy): domain Eukaryota; kingdom Viridiplantae; phylum Streptophyta; class Magnoliopsida; order Myrtales; family Onagraceae; genus Clarkia; species Clarkia xantiana. The sequence continues at coordinate 10,053,217 of JAPTYO010000003.1, forward strand.
GGCGAAGTGTGGATAGATTAGTACGTCCGACACTTGCATTTGTTTACGAGGAAGGATTCCCAATGATCCATTTTTCCCCCGACTTTTTGCAAGGATGTGAATAGATTAGTACGTTCACATCCTTGTAGTATGGCGAAGTGTGGATAGATTAGTACGTCCGACACTTGCATTTGTTTGCGAGGAAGGATTCCCAATGATCCGTTTATCCCCCGACTTTTTGCAAGGATGTGAATAGATTAGTACGTTCACATCCTTGTTATGAGGATACTTTAACTCCTTGTATGCGTCTAACGTCCTTTGTTTTGGTTTGTTGTGATGAGCCTCGCTTAGGCCTGCCTTGATATCTTTTTGATGGCTTTTCTTGTTGGATGCCCTTTCTGCATATATTGTTAGGGTCTTTGTTGGTGATGTATGTGGCTTGTTCCTGGTATTGTTCCGGGGGAGCTTGCCATTACATAGTGATTTTTCCTACGCAAGGAGTGAACTTCATTAGTTTTCTTGTTTATTTACACGGGACGTGCATGGATGGAGTCAACTGATCTCCCATCCTAAATGTTCTACTCAGCATTTGAAAAGTAAAGATAGAGTATGTGCATGTCATAAGGGAAGGGTTATTCCCTTAGTGACGGTTTGATAAAGCTGGCTTCCTGCATGCGATGTGGGAGCGCAGAGCTCCTTGTTTGATCAGGTCCTCAATTTTGTTGCGAAGGGAGGGGCAGCCATTTGTGCTGTGACCCCATTTGTTGTGATAGTGGCACCATAATTCCGGATTCTTCCCGAGGAAGGCAATTCGGATCTCGCTTGGAGGAGGTAAAACATCCTTCAGGATGGTCTTGAACAAGTCTTCCACCTCTATGTTTAGAGGTGTGTATTCTCCATCTTGGTTGTTGTTCAAGTCTTGTCTTGCATGCTCTTGTTCGCACGCCTCCTCGTGTTCTGCAGGTGGGCTGAACCACCCCAGCTCATTTGCGACTTCGATTGCCGTTTCCATCTTCTCCTTTAGGTCAGCCATAGACTTGGTTGTCCTCCACCCATGTGTTCGTCCGAACAGGAGAAATGTGGGTGAGTTCATGTTCAGGAAAAATCCATTGATCACGGCTGACTTGTCTGCAAAACTTGAAGTTGCGTTAATAGCGAATCGCTTGAAGTAGTTTTGGATGGATTCTGACTCTCCTTGTTTAATGTCCCATATGCTTGGAAGCATTGGGGCTTGAAGTGTTGGGAGCCTTTGTCCTTTGCTCATCATCTCGTCAAATCGCTTTTCGACTTCAGATTTGGAACACTGTCCCCTTTCAATGACAGCAATGTCCAGGCGGTTCTTGCATCTTAGGGCGTTGACATAGCATTTTCGTGCTGTTGTCTGATCGCCCAAGACTTCACCGATTCCTCCCTTTAAGCGGTATTTCAGCTTTTGATGTGCCGTTGAAGGCACCATCTCGTAGGGGTTTATCGTTGTTCTCCCAAGAATTCCGTTGTAAGCGCCGAGGCTTTCGACGATCACAAAAGTGATGTCGACTTTCATTGCGTTCCACCCCTCTCCTATCACAGTGGGAAGGGTGATCATTCCCAGTGGGTATGTAGCAGCTCCAGCAAAGCTTACTAACGGGAAATTTCCCGGCTTCAGGTCCTCTCTTTTCATTCCCAGCTGTTCGAGGACGTTAATATGGAGGATGTCTGACGAGCTTCCCCCGTCGACTAGAATTCTTTTGACATCGAACCCGTTGATCTCCATCGTTATTACTAACGCGTCATCATGTGGGTAGACGATGTGTGCCATGTCTTTTCTCGAGAATCCTATCACGAGGTCCTCCTCTTCTGGTTTCTTTCTTTTTCCATACTTGGGGAGTGTGCTTGCCTGCGCAGCGTAGACATCTCTTGTGTTGGAGACTTGTCCTCCTGCAGCTGGACCACCATGAATGACATTAATGACTCCCCTCTTTTTAGGAGGAGGGTTGTCAGTGGTCTTCTCCTTTCCTTTTTCCTTTGACGTGAATTTTCTCTTCACCTTTTCGATCTTTCCCCCCTGATCGACGTAGTGCTTAAGTCCACCTTCTTGTATGATTCGATTGATTTGGAACTTAAGGCTTCTACAGTCGTCTGTTTCATGGCCATTGACTTCGTGGCTTTCACACCACTTGTCTTGCTCCTTCCCCAGCTGACCCTTTCTGAACCCGAATGGCTCTTTCCAGAGGTTTTGCTCTTTCATTTCTTTCAGTATGACGCTCAAGGGAGCATTCAAAGGGATCAGCTCGATGGTATTGACATCTGCATTCTTGTCTTCTTCAATGTTGAATGTTCTTTTCTGGGGCGGAGTCCATTGTTTTTGTTGGGGGGTTTGATTCTGCTTCGGGGGGCCTGGCTTGCTTTCATCTTTCTTGTTGCCTGGCTTACCCCATTTGTCCCGTGCTGTCATCTTGTAATGCTCAGCGTCGATGTACTCTTTAACTCTTGCCACGAGTTCTTCCATTGTTTCCGCAGGTCTTGTAGAAAGCTTTTGGCCTAGGTCGTACCCGTGCCTACCCAGGTTTCTGACAAAGGCATGAATGATTTCTGTCTCTGCGATGTTTGTTTGGATTTCGGAGATGTTTTGATTGAATCGGATGTAGTAGCTTGCGAGGGACTCATTCCACTCTTGCTTGACGTCATCCAAGGCATTTGATCCTTTGATAATCGATCGTTCTCCCATGTAACGTTGGATGAACTTTTCTTTGAGGGACTGCCACGAGTCTATGCTTTTCTTTGGCAGGGAGAAGAGCCAGTGTGCAGCTGGTCCGCCTAACGTTTGGGGGAACGTCATGGCTATGTGGTGAGGGTTGTCAGTCCTTCCCAAGAGCATTAGTTCATGCTGCTGCACATGCTCTATTGGGTCTCCCTTGCCTCGGTATTTTTCTGGCCTTAGATTGTATAGTGCGTCTGGGACGCGACTGTACACCAGCTCGTCGGTGAAAGGGTGGGATGTTGTGTCCACCAATGTGTTCATCCCTCTCATTTTCCTTTCTTTTATCTTCTTCTCAATCAGCTTTTCAAGCATCTCCTCCGTCAACCCGGTGATTGGGTTATCCTGATTCTGGGGGTATGCTTCTTGGCCCATGCTTGCGCCTTGTTGGGGAAATTGCGCCTGCGTCGGGTTTTGTTGAGAATATCCACCTTGATATCCCTGGAATGTCTGAGACGGCTGCCTCCAAGCTTCTTCATTATATGGCCCTGTATGGTAGGGTGTTTGGGAGTGCGAAAGCTCCTGTCTTGTCCACTGCTGGGGGAACTGCCTGCTCTGCTGTGCATTCCCGTGGAAAGTCGGGGTTTTTGAGATTGTAGGGCCTCTTTGTTGAGGTGCATTCATTGGAGGCGCTTGCCTTGGAGGCGGGGGCATATTTGCTTGTTGCGCGGGAGGGGGCGGTGGCGCCCCGTATCCTTGGTTGCGCAGGGCTTCTCTTAGATGAAGCAGCTGTTCGAGTGCTGCCATCATTTCCGGGGTGACTGTGGGTGCAGTCTGTGCCCCTGGTGCTTGGTTGTATGCTCCCGCGTTTGGCATTCCGTATGGTTGCTCCTGCGTATTGAAGGTTTGGTGGGCGAAACCTGGAGGAGCGTTGGTTTGTTGTGTGCCCCCTTGCGCGTTACTCCGAGAGTGTACGCTTCTAGTTGGCATAGATGAGGCGACTGAGGCCTCGCCTTGGCTTTGCGGGGGAGCTCTCTGCGGAGGAGGTCTCATGCTTGACTCCGGAGCCGGAGTTTTCCTTGGACGTCCTGGTCCTCTTCTCTTCGTCTTAGTCGGCGGTGGCTGCTCGTTGCTTGCCATGCTGTTGGTTCTGTGGGTGATCCGCAGACGGCGCCAAGTGTTTCGACCAAGTTATAGCGGGCTGTCCGCCGGGTAACTTGTCGAGATCTTCTCGTCGGGTGTGGGCTAAATCCGCCTTCTGATGTCACGCGCGGGCTTTAGCTTCTTCTTCCAAAAGGGGCAAGTTTCTCTGGGTCTCTAGCTGGACGTCCGCTGGCACCTGCAAAGGAGCGTTACCAAGCAGTCCCCGTGGAGAGGGGGGAGGTGCTTGGCGTGCTCACTCCGACGCTCAACATTAGTAGTTTTCTAGAGAGAGAAAGCGGGGTTTTTAGAGAGAAGTCAGAGCTTTTTCCCGAACTTGCCCAAAGTGATTTTGGAATGAATTGAATTGACTTGAAAATGTTCACCCCCAAGGTGGCTATTTATAGGCAACCTTGGACCGTAAACCGGTTTTGACCCGGTTCAATGTGGAAATGTGAACCGGGATGCACGGGTAAGCTTTGGGAAAAGGAGCTCTGACGTGCGTCTCAGGCGGCTGTCATGAACGGGATGCGCGCGCCTCTAAAACAAAGGTCTCGGACACACAGGAGTTAGTATAAAAATCGGGTCTCCGTATACGTCCGAGGTAAAATGGGGGGTGTGCGCGACACCCCCCGGGTGTGGGACTTACCCGGAATTCCGGGTAAGCCTAGGCCTACCCGGAATTCCGGGTAAGCTTAGGCTTACCCGGAAATTCCGGGTAAGCCAAGCTTACCCGGAAATTCCGGGTAAGCTAGACTTACTCGGAAATTTCCGGGTAAGCCCCCCGGGGGTACCGGGCAAGTTCGAACTTGCCCGGTTTTCCCCGGTTAGCTTAAAATTGGGCTTTTTGCGGTGAGTTCCGTACGTGTACGAGGTCCGAAAAATTAAAACCGAGCCCGAATCACGCGTATGTCCATCAGAAAGCATAATAAAACAAAACAATAGAAAGAAAGAATGACATCCTCCATCTCTTTGCATCGACGCCATTAATTAAGTAACATAAATCCCCAATGACCTATAAACCCACTTCCCACAAACCCGACACCTCCAGTGTCTCGTAGATAAAAAACAAGGTACACAGTAAAGGAGGTGGCCGCACGGGACAAACGCGTATCTTCGGTCCCTAGTCCGACATCCCACACACGGTTTGTTCCTTCTTCTGTTCTGCTTCCTGTTTCAACAACAACATGACCTACTCATGAATTCATATCATCAAATCAAATACTTGCCATATTTACGAAAATGCAGCAACTAAAATCGATACGCACCAGAAATGCAAAAAAAAAATACTGACCTTCTTACTAAAACATATGCAATGATGCTGCAAATGGACGCAGTACCAAGGATAACACTACACCAGAATAGCTTTCTTGTCTTGCAAGTAAGCTCTTTCATCATTTGGTATTTTGACATTTCTGACCTTCAATCAATTAGATCATAACAAACTGTTATTATTTTATGTAACATAACCCAGAAATCCAAACCCTTACCTCTATATAAACAAATCCGGGAGCAAAACCTTAGCTACTTACAGAAAATAAGGCATATCCTCACACGACTTGATTTCTAGTTTTCCATCTTCTTCAATAGTGCAAAGGCCGATCGCACTGACCTCCTCTCCGTCCAGAAGAACTTTTATTTGATATATCCCACTAATTCCCTTAACAATTATTATGACAATAAATCATCAGATTTCTTGAAAGCATCCAAAATGTAACCAGAATCAAACAACTCTCGAATGAGTGAACTTACTTACAGGTAGTCTCCACTCATATCTGTAAATATTTGTCAAAGGTAGAGGATGGCTCGAACCATTCGTATTCACAACAACAGAGTGATGATTGTATTTCTCATCAACAAGAACAAATGGGACCTGCAATATGCATACGCGTGAATAATGATGGGTTGAGTTGAAACTTGAAACCCAGTACCCAAAAAAACAAACCCCAAAACATGCTAATACAAGTGTAGTCAATCACATACTATAGTTATATTACCTGGCTAATCAAAGTCTTTCCTGCAAATTCCTTGGTTATATCATCAAGTGATTCACTTGCTATATCATATACAGATTCCCTGGTTATATCATCTACGATTTTCTTGCTTAGCTTCTTCTGTAATCAAGAAATGGCAATATGAATAAATACCGCTTGAATTCTCCAACGGTTTTAAGAACATAAAGTATTCCATTCCACAATTCAGAGTTGGAAACTCTATGTCCATTCTCAATAAATTTCTTCAAAATTTCTATGATCATATCTTAGCGTTCAGGATCCAACTAGCAAAATTTCGATAATGCAGACAATTTTTTTTATTTCTGGGCTTCACATGTCAATTGACCAGAAAAGCGAGCATCTTCTTTAATATGAAAAAAATAGTGAATTATGTTTTACCGTGTGCCAACTTCTCTCTGTAATGACAGCTCCGGTGACAGATTTCCACCCAAGCAATCGCCTTGACTTCGCCCAGACTGTATCTACGGAGGATTTAGCCGCCACGGTGCCTCGAACGATCAATAGCTTGCCCTCTTTTGAAAATGATTTGCAGCTAGAATCCGGCGGATTTTGAAGTTGCAGAATGGAACGGAGATCAGCGACCTGAACCTCGGGGGTATCGCGGAGCTTAAGCAGGGCGGAGGAACTAGAAAGGAGAAACCGGAAAGCAAAGCTGGCAAGGCCTGTACTTACGACGGAGAGAATGCCTAGAAGGCACTCGTTGTCTATGGAGGACATGGTTAGCTGATTGCTGGAGGAAGAGATTTGGACAGGTACGATTCGGTGGTTACTGGTGGCTGAGGATAAACCCATGGCGGTTCTCACGGTGGAGAATGGTATAAATGGATTAGCAGAGGAGGACCGGCCCAGTCTTAGTCCCGCGCAGAAAAAATATAAAATTTAAATTTGTTAATGAATTAATTACTAGGTACATAATAACATAACCATACACGATACAAGCAAGTATTTTGTCGGAAAAAACCAAACAAGTAACTCAACTTTATTCCAACACGCAAATAATTAGCTGATTTAAAAAAACAATTAGCTAGCAATTAAAATTTAAATGAGAAATTATGTACTTCTAGGTTCTTGCTAATTTAACGTTAATTTGACAGAATTTATCACGCAATAGATTGTATTCACACCCTTTATTATGGGAACACATTTACATATCATACAGGAGAAACCATGTCAACACCTAATTAGCCAGTTTTTTCTGAAATTTAATAAAGTAACACACAATTAACTCCTATGATACTCAATTAATCAATATAGGTGAGATACATCATCTATCACGTGACTAGTACGTGATAAATTTCGTTACTTTTTAACAACATATTAGAAGTGATACCCATAGTTGCTTATTCACAAAAATCACAAACATTTGACTATTTGATTTTTTTTCTTTTTTTAAAGCTAGCTGTGTAGTTATTTTCCCTTATTAAAACTAGAAATACTTTTGTTTGGAAATATTATGTTGAAATATGATGATTCTATGCAACTTGAACATATAAAATTATATTTTATTTGATTTTCTGCGAGATGGTTTCAGAAGGGATTCGTTAAAGAGCAATACGTGTAGCATGCTTATTTCATATCTAAATTAATTTTTACTCGCACCGGTTAGTCCGTAAGAAGTAAAATGTTGGACATAAATATTTTTTTTTCATTTTTAGGATCATTAGTAGGATTATAAAATTATATTGATTATACGATTCAAAGTTTTCATCTAACTTTTTATATAAAACGTCTCTTAAAAAATAAATCAGAATGTTTCCTAGAAACATAGTTTCATCTAACTGTTTATATAAAACGTCTCTTAAAAAATAAATCATAATGTTTCCTAGAAAATACCTGAGTTATAGTAGATGTATATTTGGAAAGTAGAAGTATTTGAAAAGGTATAGTTATGTTTACGTCAACAACTAAAAGTCATGAAGTAATCCCCTATGTTGAATAAGACGTTCTCCTTTGATCCCTCCATAAGCCAAACACTGTCTTAGTGCTTAACTATGGATCATTATAATATATATGCCATATCAGCATGCCCTATCAAAAAATTTAGCAAGGGAAAGCCAGCCAATTATATGAGATGAGGATAAATAATTACTACTTACATCGGCCGTAGCAGTGGCCAGTGGGCATTGAAGTGGTCAGGGGCGTATCTTATACGTATTAATAGGGTTATAAACGTCAGCGGCGTATCTTATAAACGTCACCACGTTATCGAATATTTTTATCGAGATCTTATATTTATTTTTAAAATAAAATACACACTACTTCCCATTATTTTTCAAGTAAGATCTCCATTATTCGTGTGGACTCTAAGACCCTTATTATTATTTTATAATACTATGTTATTGTAATACGTCATTGAATTTCAATACATTAGCTTTTAACTTGAAGAATATGGTTGTAAATTTTATTATCTAGCTCATTAATAGACTATGAATTGTATTTAATCTAATATAATGTCCTACAGGGGATGATTAACAGGAAAATGAAAATGAAGTAAATCATACAATATGTTTGAAAAAATGGATCTTAGTACCAACATGTTTTAAAATGTACAACGTGTTTCAAAACATTATTAATTAGTACTTCCTTCAATCACGCGTCTAAAATTGCCTTCAAGTACGTTTTAAATTAAAAAATTAACCGAGTATTTTTCTAAATATCAAAATAAAGACCTAATAACTTATTTTATGTTACAATAGTGTCCCGACTCGATTTAGACTCAATTTATCCTCGGTCGGTTCTTGTCCGATTTGAGTTATACATTTGTATATGTCATTAGTACGTTACTCGTGATACTTTAAAAATTACTCATTTAACTTTGTACATTTGAAATATATATAATGACAATTTTGTAGATTTTATTGAAGATAATAACAATTATTATCGTTTTAAAACAGTTTGTACATTTAAAAACATGTTAATAATAAAAAAAATTCATACACGTTCTATGTTTTATATAATTTTCCCAATAAAATACATTTATATATTAAATATTCGTAAAAAAAAAAATTACAAAGAGTACCGCCATTATAAATATCTTAGATAAACACTGGTGCATTTTCAACCAATCGTGATGCGACACGTGTTTCTTTTTTCGTTATTATATGCTGCAACTCTTCCTTCTCTCACCGGCTTTTACTTTTTGAATGTATGATGGTCCACCACCTGTTATTTGAGGTAGGTTGCTATGAAAAAAAAAATGGGTTAACGTGGCGACCCGAACTCATCTCACTATTTTTGCTTTCCAGTGATTTTTGTTAACTTTATTTCTTAAACATATTTTATTATTAAACATTTCATAGTCACCAATAAGTTTTTAGCATTAATTATAGAACTGATTAATTTTGATTTAAAAAATAACTAGGATATGTGATGTTGTGTCTACATAGTGTATTTCTTAAATCTAAGGAATACCTTATGTAAAAATTGGCGGGATCCATTTTTAAAAGTGCTATGTAAAATTATTGTAGCAACTTTTTCATACATTATATAAAAAATATGATTGACCCACACTTAAATAATGTTATGTAAATATATTGTGGATGCTCTTAGACTACTAGCCGGATGTAGTATCTGTTTATTTATTGTTTTCTTTCCTTATATTCCTCAAATTTCAAAATGAAATTTATTCTTTTTTCCCATAAAACTATTGAGTTGGATTATCCCAGTTTCCCATGCCCGATAAAAGAAAAATTAAAATTTAGACTAGCGCGTTTCAAGTTTCAGTAATCGTTGTTATATTAATGTTCAGTTTAAATTAGGTCTTGATCTCATTGTTTAAACTGACAATCTTGCAAGATTGTTCAGTTTAAAGAGGAAGTTATATCAAGAAATTTAGGTTGAAGCTTGAATATGATACTTGGGAGTGAAGAAATGAAGAACTGCAACACCAGTTGCAGTTTTTATAAAGAAGAGGAGTGGCTGAAATGAGCTTACCTGTGTAGCAAGTAATCGAGTTTAATTTAGAAAGTTTCGTCAAGTTTTTAATATTCATTTATTATTTCCCCAATTTTTGTATTAATATATAAAAATCTACTTCTTTTTTTCTTGCAATTTATTATGATTACTAACAAAAGTGAGTTTATAAAGCTAATTCCTAGATTTTAGAAAAATAAAATAAAAAGAGATATCGGAGGCAATGGCAATATTGGAGGCGTTAAATCTAGTGGTACATGAAGGGTGGAATCATGTGGAAGTTGAGTCGGATTTCTTGGAGATCATCATTGCATTGAAGGACCCAAATTTCGAAAGGGATTGGAGAGTTGACACCATCATCGACAACATTCTATGCATTGCGGATCGGGCATTTGAAGTGAAATGAAATAATATATTATGAAAAGCAAATAAATGCGCAAGTTGAATAGTAGTCCGGTGTTGCACCAGCCATAGCTACGGTCTGATTCAAGCAAAAACACCAAAATGCATTTAAAATTTGATTTAATGACTGATTTGGCTGGCAGATCATATGGCATCATGAAAAATGAAGTCGGTTTAAAGAACAAGAAATTCTGAACTAAATTGAATTTGAAATTTTAGCAATGAAAATTGGATTGGACTAATGAAACCTGTGACGGTCCATTTTAATATTTCAAACTTCATACACCTACTTTTAAACATCGAAATGCCTACAATCCTTCGAAAGTATGGGTGCTTTTTTTAGTGGGACCCACCAAGTTGGAGAGAGATAAAAACAAGTGCAACTTTTTAGGAGGGACTAAATTGCAAATTGATTTTTCTTCTTAAAAAGAAGTGGCTAAATTACTATCTACTTTTTTTACACTCGAATTGTGAGCCATTAATTTTTTTTTATTATTGATATAAAACTATCTCTTACTTTTTCAATTTTCACTTTTACATCAAATGATTCTTGTATATATATATATATATACCATATATTTTTTACGATTGATGTAGGTACTTTTTTTTTTTACTTATTATTGTTCTTTAAATTTAAATTTGAGTTTTTTTTATGAACAATTACTGTTGAGTTTGTTCTTGTTTTTTTTTTTTTTTTTTTTTAATGATTTGCATGCTCTTATTTTTTTTATTAATTGATTATAATATATCATATTATCAATCTATTCTTATATATATACCTCCAAACTTTAAAGTATTTCTTTTATATTATCAGACTAATTCGTCGAGTTAGTTCACTTTTTTCAATTACTTAATTTAAAATTATATTCAAAATTGTGGTAATCTTGAATTAACTCCCTAGTTATTTTTTTTGTTAAATTCACTCTTATAATAAAATATATTACATGTTTTATGCATAAACTATATTATTTAATTAATTATTATATCATAAATAATAACTATTTATCTCATTGTTATATAAGCTTTATTTGTATTCATACAAATGTGTTATCATCTGATTTTTATAATGTATATATATACTTCATTCTTCTAGAGGAAATGAATAAACAATATTGTCTTAGACTTATTGGTAAGATAATTGATGGTGAGTTTAACTTGATGAATAATAGAGGTGATCTTCCAGGTTAAGTCGTTTGAGTTATATTTTTTTTAAAAAAAATATTGGGTGTTTTGTAAGTTATTAGTTTGGATATAATTCATGATTAGTTTTTACGTACATTTATTTATTGTTATACATTTTTATATTTTTTATATCAATAAAAATAATATGTATTGTTAGAATATATGTATTACTGAGATGCAATTTCGTAAATATGAATGAAGTAAAAAATATTAATGTTTGTTAATTCCATATAATTTCAACGACTCCTAACAGGCAAATGATTATATTAATTAATTTAAAAAATGATTCTAATTTATATATATATATATATATATATATATATATATATATATATATATATATATATATATATATATATATATATATATATATATATAAAAGGTATCTACATAAATGAAAAAAAAACCAGACACTAAATCTATAAACATTAATAACTTTGTTTAAGTTATATTACTAATAGAGTTTTGAGTACGAAAAAGTTAAATACAGTAATATATATATAATTTGGTCTTCATAAAAAAAAAATTTGGCCAATAATATATAAATATAATTTAATGAGTGAAAAAGTAAAAATTGGAAAAGTAAGATGAAATTTTGTATGGGCTTGTTGGTAATTAAATAGAGAGTAAACACGAATATAAGCACATTTTATCTGATGGCTTTGAATTCAACTTTATATACACACAAGTTCATTTAGCCTTGTCCTTAAAAATATTTGCAAAAGTTTAAAAACTTTAAAAGCGTGGTAGCAAGTCTCTTTTAACATAGGGTAAACCTTGGATAGTTTTTTAGTTATTAACCCCTTGTTTTTTTTTTATCTTGTATACCTTTCCCTGCAATCACCATTAATATGCATTCAAATTTTACTCACACCTATGTTCGATTCAAACCCAAAAATCATGCTCTTGGGTTCTGCATTTGTTCAAACCCGAATATGCTTACTGGGTTAGGATCGAACCCAGAAATATGAACTTACGTTACGGGAAAAATAATATTTTTTTGCGGAATGAAAGAGGTTACTTACCTAGAGAAGAGTCAAGGCCACGGTTCTTGAGCTCTCTGAACTCCTGAGCAAGGGCATAACAGGGGCAGATGATGTGTGTTATTACATCTGAATGAGGGGCTTCCACCAGATCACACTTCCTCATCGGCTTCTCTCTGTACTTCGATCCCATAAGCCAATGGGAGCACAGTGCGGCCATCACCAAGTAGATGTAGCTTCCCAAAGCCCAATCTACAATTTTTAGTTCTTTCCTTATCAATCCCCTCTTAATAATAATAATAATAATAATAATTCCATTGTGAGTACTTACTTATTTCTCCAGCTTCTAACACTTCTGCAATCTGTCCAAACGTAAGACAAGGCAAGTATGCAATCTTGATCGCTACAAAGATTGATTAGGAAAGGGAAGATTAGAGGGTTTTCAATGTTCAACTAAATATTACTCAGATACGCTTAAAATACCAAATTCCTAACTGAACTTATTTGCTACACTTTACTATCTAAGCTTAAACGTTATTGCAATTTGCTAGCTTTGTCCACTTTTGCTGTTAAGTCGCAACGTGAAATAGGGGAGTTGGATTTAGACGGAAAATCCACAGAGCTAAACAAGTACCCTCATCCATTCAAGACACCATGTATACATTTTGCATTTAAGGTTAAGGTTAAAGGAAAATGGAGCTAAAATGTTGCACCTCATTAGTTAGACTAGTGAAAAGTTGAAAAAAAAAAGAAAAAAAAAAGTAAGCTAACAACAGCTCATCTGCCGCAAGTTCAAGCTTGCAATTTGGTATTAACTCTACTCAGTTATGATTGCATAGAATAACTTACCACTTCTTGGATCGTGGTGACAATCAAACAATCATGTTGTCCAGGGTTTTCCAATAACCAAACTCTCAGAGGCCTCTGGATAATCTGCAGGCTGAATTTCGGGCTGAGCTTGATAAGGAGGTGGTGCTATCATCACCGGAGGATAAAGAGCTTCATACTGAGGTTGGTGCTGAGGTGGAGCTTCCATTGGTGGATGATTATGAGGTGGCACTACCACTGTCGGAGGATGAGGAGATTCATGCTGAGGTGGTGCTGCCTTTGGTGGAGGATGAGCATCTTGCGGCACAAATTCATCTATTTCAACCGACTTGAGTTTAGCCATTCAATCAAATCTATGATTCAGCAGAGCCCGATTTTCAATCACAGAAGCATCTTCATAATGTACTTCTAAACGGTTTAACCAGGTGAATTCACAATTTCACAGTAAGACAAATATCCAACAATTATTAAAGTCAACATTGTTAACGACTGTGATCCAATGAAAACCAATGCATCAAAATATTTCCTGTCAACAGTTCATTTTTTATCCTCACCTGTTCGGATCCATTCAACATCCGAATAGCAAAAGCTTAAAAAAAAAACCCCACAAAATTTGATAAATGAAGACATACATCGTTGTCTTCTCCTCCTCATCAACGAAAATATATAGGTTAAGACCAAATTGCTAACTGAGCTTGTGACCAGTCTACTGGTTGCTAATGCGCTCCATCCATTTTGCTGATAAGCCTTGAATGGAAAAAAACCAGAATGGGGCACTTGCGCATTCATGGCATTTATACATTTTCAGGCCTTTGTTAACAGGAAAATGGGATGAGCTAGCAACACTTCAATATTAGTCAGCTAGTGCAAAACCACAAAAAAAGTTCAGCTAGAAACTAACTCATTGGACAAAGTTCAGCTAACAATTTGGCATTTACCCTAAAATATAAACCACTGCCTTCCCACAACTCAATTTTCTTATCCCCCCCCCCCCCCCCCCCCCCCCCCCCCCCCCCCCCCCCCGCACACGCCCTTAAAACGAATATCTGCTTCGCAATAGAAAGCACAATATCTGCCCCATACCTATATTACTCAGATAAACCAAACATGGGATGGAAGTACAAAAATAATACTGCTGGAAAAAGTTGAGCACGTCATGTATCGCATCGCTGTGTGTAAAACGACTAATAACCAAAAATGTATCGTCACAATCATAAAGCTGTTACTGGAGCTGACAATTTCAGTTCAACGTGACTACATCCAACTAATAAAGTAATAATAAATAGATGATCGTGTTCTTAGTTCTCCCTTTATTTCCATTCAGATAATATTCCAAGAAAAATCATTGACCTATCCACTTGTTTAACCATGAGGGGGCTGCTCTCTGCGATGGAGGAGGCGTGAGAAGATCTAATATGGTTTCATTCTCCATTGGGGTCAATGGAACACCTCTGACAAGGTTGAGTGCCATGATGTGAACATTAGTCCTCTGTCTGTGTCTGTTGTACGCCCAAACTCCCACAACCCCTCCAGCCGTAAGTAACTTCATTAAAAACAAGAAATAAGGTAAATAGGAAAGGACACATTTGAACGAGAACCGATCAAGATAATGTCAGCTGCTAGGAGTTGTTTCGCTTACCGGAGATAACCACAATGCTGCAGTTTGCATATCGAATTTAGGGGCATAAAGGATTGTCTCTCCGTACTCATCCTCAAGTTTCTTGTAAATCTCCTTGTCAGATTTACCAGATTGAATCTCATCTCGGATTAACTACAACAGGCAACATGCAACATGAGCATTTCATAGGATTTCATTATTCAACTTGCACAGAATCCAATAAATAGTTCAGCATGTACAAGTTATTCAAGAATAGCTTTTCAACAATCAATTGAGCTGCTTTAAGTGAAACCATTTGGGGATCGTAGTACGCCGCAATAAGCAGAAAGCAATAACAAGAATTGATTTGCATTTTGCAGATGGTAAGAATTTTTATAATTTACCAGGTTAACTGAAGGGGATATCAACCAGTCCACCGGAAAACTCAATCGGGAAACTGTGCAAATGACTGGAAGCTGACGAATCAGCTGGGAAATTCTTTTGCCCTCTAACTTTCTTGCGGATCAATCGACTGATGTTCGCGAAGATGGTCGAACCTCAAAGATACAGGGACAAGACTAAAATACTTCAGTATCGTACTTTATAAAAAAAGTTAAAAGAGTATGAAACAAAAGTGAATTAATTAATACAGTTACACTTTATGTATTGAGTATTTAGAGCATCCACAATGGTTTTACTTAAAATATATTATTTAAAGTTGACACGTAGATATTTATGTATACTTTAAATAATACGTAAAGTTAAGACACACGTAAATATTATTTTCTCTGCAATCGTATTACTTAAATATATTCATTAGATATATTTTATTATTAAATTTTTCAACAACTACCAATAAGATATTAGAATTAATTATAAAATGAATTAATTTATAATAAAAAATTAGTTACATAATACATAGTGCATTCCTTAAATTTAAGGAATAGGTCATGTAAAAGTATGTGGGTGTCACTTTTAATGAATGTTATGTAAAACCATTGTAGCACATGTTTATACATTTTACGTAAAAAAATATGTTAAACTCATATTTGAGTAATACTATGTAATACCATTGTGGATGCTCTTACTCAAGTTATTTTTTTTCTCTCATATATACTTTAGTTTTAGACGTAGCTATAATAAATCATTCTTAATTTTGAGAAACATTAATAAAAAATTTATTTCCATTATATTAACTTTATTATTTACATGTTCTTAAATATATATTTCTTTCAAGATTTATAAATTACTTCTATTCATTCTCGAATTCTTTTAGATATGAGATTGAGTTCAACTTAAGGACCCCACTCCCAGTCCAAACTCAAACTACGTCGTCAAAAATAATTCAACGATTAGTTAGAATCAAGATCAGTAGTCGAGATCGAATCGAGTTGATTATGAATAGTTAGTCAGTAGCTTGTCTTGAATCAGTTATACATCTAGCTGGGTCCACCGAACCATGAGTCAAGTTTGACACGGATTTGTATATTTTAGAAAGAAAAAAAATGTACTTTTACATTTAAAAAGAATTTGAAAATAATTTTTGGAAAAAAACAATTTTAGACTGAATATAATAATTATTCCATAAATTTTGGATGGAGTCTATGTTTAGAAACACGAAAATAAATAAGTATTTATTAAAATGGAAAGATAAAATTAATTAGTTTATCTCATATTTAAGAATAAGATATTATAGACACATAACGTTGTCGTATAAAATGTTTAGGAAAAGAAACTAATGATAAAATGCATGAACACTAAAGTTTAAGGAGTATGGATGTAATTAATTTAATTTATTTTCGTTTCATTTTATTTTTTCAATTTTTTAAGGTATCATACGACTAAATTACTGTAGTCGGATCCAACTAATTAATAATTGTCATATGCAATATATTTTTACATACTTAAAAAATACTGAATAATAAACCTTTTTTTGTACTATATAAGTGAATGTTTATCAATTCTATTTTTTAATAACTACCAATTTGCAAGAAAAAAATAAATCACCAGAAATAAATTATATTTTATTTAAGGAAACATTAAATTGGATTTATACTTTCTAAAAATATATATGCTATTCATATATAATATATATAAACTAAACTATGATCTTATTAATTTACTAGTAATACTCGTGTTTTATGCCAAAAAAATCATTTATTAAAATTCAGTTCAAGAAGGTAAATCATTACAACCAATGGAAACTAAATTCATTACCTCGGATACTAGCCAAAACTCAAATCCAAAATTTTTACATACTTTGGTTTAACTATGTTCTCTCTCCTATAATTTCAATCGTCGACTGAACCATTCGCATTTCCATGTTCTTCGTTGCTGATAAGTGGTGTTCATCATCCATTCGACTTCTTATCCTTCCAGGTTATGAGGCAAATAGTTATAGTATGCATGTCTGGCTTCCGTGTGTGAGGTGCAAAGCTTAATACCTATACAATCACTACCTAGTCTACCGCAATGAAACCGCAACTTCATCTTTCATTAAAGCTAAACTTCACTATCACCGCTGATATAACTCCACTCCCTTGCTCCAGCGAGTCTTTGTCTCTCTACATGCAAACAATATCTCACATACCTCGTCCCACTTTAACTCCATAAAAATACTTCGCAGAGTCCTTTTTGGATGTTTTCTCTCTCTTCGGAGGGTTAGAGAAGACGTTGTTCGTCGATTTGTGGCGTCTAACAGGGGGATTGAAGAAGCCTATGAAGTTATTCGCATAGAATATGAATTTTGGCTCTTCATGTTCTCAACTGAGCACCAAGCCTTGTAAGTGTTGCAAAATGGCGCATATAGCGTTCAAGGCATGATTCTTCATCTCTGACACTCGGATCCGGTTTTACCTACCACTGAGGCAGACTTCAGCATGGTGGAGTCTTGGATCGAACAACGAGGGATCCCCTTGACAAACCGAAGTTACGACGGATCGCACTTGGATCACTGCCTTCCCTCGTATGTATCAGTATGAACCCTCTTGAGCACGTGCTTCCCTATGTCGGCATTTCATATGGCTTAATAACATATGAGATTCTGACCTCATATCGTCTGGGACTCCCATGTGGTAGGTTTGGTCATAACCTAGAGGAATGCAGAGCTTCAGGCTCGGTGGTGATGAATGATTTGATTGCACGGTTGGCACGTATAGCAGATGAATCAAGGGTTACTACCCTTCTCATGAGATGTAAAGGTTTGGAAATGGAGGATCTGGGTTGCTAACCAACTGGATACCACTTCATACTAATCAGAAGTTCAACACTCCAAATCGTGGAGGGTCTAGAAGCACCAGAGAGCGCCATGGCCACCCATGACGTATGTTAGGCACCCAGGTTCTCAAACTACCACTCCTATGACTCAAGTTGTTAATGAGAAGGGACCACTGGATGAACCTCTTAATGTCCAACCCACTACTTTTGCACACAATCCCTTCCCTATCAATGTGTTTGTGTCGTTCTACCAGTGGGCGTCTCCCCAAAGCCAATTTGCTGGTCAGTTCTACCCACTACTTTTGCACACATATCCTCCTTTTGTTGAACCATTTGTTGTTTTCAACATCCCAGATGAGCCAAGACGTGGTGTGGTGGATGATATCATTGAGATAATGTGCCCATCCTCACCATAGAGGGTCAGGGCCTTCTATGTGGAGGTGGGCCAGGCCTAGGTGCTGGATTTATTACTTAGGATCATTTGTTGGCAGATCAGCTGATTATTATGGATCATTTTCATAACTTGGACCATCAAGCTAATAATGATGAAACTGGCTCATCAACAGTCTAGACAGTTTGGCTGTTAGAAAGAGATAGGAATACAAATTTATTACATGTCAAAAAACTTGATCATCGTAAGGTTAATGGGTTATATTTGACTAGGGTGGCAATTCGTGCTATCGTGCGTGACAATAATCGCGTCGTGCTGAACTTACTCAACACGAACAAGCATGGTACGCTTATCGTGCCACGTTTTCCAAACACGAACACGGCACAAATACTTTCGTGTGTGTTCGTGTCGTGCTATCGTGTTGTGTAAGGATATACAAATGTATATCTCTATACGAGATCTTTAATTAAAAATCAAAATAATGAACTTCATATTTAAAAAAACTATGAATTAATATGTCGATATTCATAAGTTAATAATATAGAGTTCACAAACACTAAAAATAAACAACAAATTGGAGATTTTAAAGATAATAAATAACATTTGTTCAAATAATACTTAAGAAATCGTCTTAGTAGCACAACTTTATCGTCCGTGTCGTGTTATGATACTTAAACACGAACACGGCACAGAAGTTGTATCGTGTTAATCGTGTTCGTGCTATCGTTCTGACATATGCTAGCATGAATATGGTTTTGTTCGTACGTGTTTGTGTTGTGTCACAAATTGCCAGCCCTATATTTGACCATTGATTATGATGGCAAAGGCTGACTACCCAGGCCCGGGTCCATGATCATGTTCACTCATATTTCTATGATGTCTTTATTTCGACTCAGTTTCAAGGGCCACTATCTTTAGTTGAATGTTTGAATAACAGAAATTTGGCCACTCTTCTGCATTTGGGTCTCGTGTAGGTGATCAGGAAATTCATACAACTCTTCGTGCACTTCATCCAGATAAAACACCTGGGTCAGATGGGTTTCCCCCTGCTTTTTCCAAAAAAAATAGAATGTTGTGTCCACTGATACCCTTCAGGCTGTTAGGAATTTCTTTGAAACTGGACAGCTTCTTATGGAGATCGATATGTTTACGAAAAGCACGTAAAACTGCTTGGCCTGCGTAGGACGTAAAAGGCTTGTAAGGATTTGAAGTAAATTTTGAATAAAAGAATTGATTTGAGTTTATGATTTTTATGAAGTCATAATGACAGTATTACATCGGATAGGCAGTCTATAATCTAGTCGTTGGAGCGTAAAACCTCCTAATAAAATATGTCGAATGTGGACCCTGCCTCGTCACACGGGCACAGTCGTCTTGATGGAAGGGAAACATCATTCATATCAAAATCGGCTAAGATCCATGGTATTTTGAAAGAGAAACCCAGTTATGAAAAACGATCATTTGGTTTCGGGTACATGACATGATCAAAGGTTTGCAGATCGCCGTTGATGGATAAGTGTCCAATTCGGGTTCGTATTTACGCTTCGGGCCTCGCAAACACGTCAAAAATTACATCTCGTCTCGGAAAAACGTCTCCCAAGGGTCAAAACGGTCCGGAAACGCATTTACGCGTGACCGGACCGGACATCCGGATTGTGCAATTCGGAGGTCCGGATCGCACGGCAATCCGGACCTCGCCGAATTGCCTAATTTCGACGAGGTCCGGGTTACGCCACGGGTATTGCGCGATTGCCGTATCCGCGATTACCGTGTCCGTGATCGCCGTTACGTGTAGAGAAGTCAAGTTCATGCATTACCAATATGGACAACGGTTCCCGCTTGTTTTCTTGGACCGTCGTCAAACCGCTATAAAACCGGGTCCGGTCTCAAGGAAGCCTATAAATAGGAGACCTTGGCCACCCATTTTCACACACTCTCATTTGCCCAACTTTGGTATTTTGAGCTCTGACTTCTCTCTAGAATTCTCTCTCTCTAGAAATTACCCTTTTGCCACTATAGTAACTTAGGCATCGGAGAGGGCTCCGCTAGCACCACCCCCCCCCCCCTCTCCGTGCTAGCATTGGTCCTTTGCGCAGGATCCGACGCTCGAGACACACAACCTCGCCGGGTCACAACCTCGCCGGGTCACAACCTCGCCGGGTCACAACCTCGCCGGGTCACAACCTTGCCGGGTCACAACCTCCGTCGGAAGGGTCACACCCGCACAACCTCAGACGCGTCCACGTGACCTCAATCGTCCCGGACGCAACATTGGCGTCGTCTGCACGATTCGAACAAAAAGCTACAGTACCACAGAAACAATGGCAAGTGATCACAACCCTCCCGAAGAGGTGAAAAACCCAAGGAAAAGGCCCGGGCGCCCTAGGAAGTCACCGGCGAACAAAAGAGCAGGATGCCAAGCTCCAGCTGGGAGCCAGTCGGGACCCTCCCACATCCCAAGAGCTACTTCCGTAGCTTCATCCATACCGACCGACAATGTGCCCAACACACAGCACAGAGAGCCAAGAGACAAACACCACGCGCATCCGCCTGGTTTCGAGCCAGAAGGACATGGAGAAGAATCTCAGACAGAAATGCCTCAGGGCGAGCAAAGAGCGGGGGCAAACCCGATGCCCACCATCACTCCAGCAATGATGGCTGCGCTGGAAGAGTTACTCGCACTCCGCGAGTCTCTCAAAAACCAAGGATACGGAGCTCAGCCACATCCGACCAACCAACAGTATGCTGCGCCAGCAAGAGAGATGTCGCAAGACACTACTCACTATGGCAACCCTTTCCAGGGCAGACACCAACACGCAAGATATGAACCTGCACGGTCATATACTCCTTTCCAAGAAGCTCAACAATGGAGGAACGAAAGGCAGCCCCCATTCTACCACCCGCAGCAACCAATGAGAGACGATCCTTATCAGGCCACAAGTAGGGATCAGTCTGACATCTACCGAAACAATGATCAGCCAAAACTTTCAACAGGTTACGCCGAACCGGCAAAGGGATTCACCGCCGAGATGTTAGAGGAGCTGGTGGAGAAGAAAATGAGGGAGGCAAAAATGAAGGGTATGCACGCTCTTGAAGAAAGGGCGTCACATCCGTTCGCTGAGCACTTGGTAAACAGTCACGTCCCAGACGCACTGTACCGAATTGGAGGAGACCCCTACCGGGGTAAAGGAGACCCAATTGAACACGTGCAAAAGCACGAGGCCTCTCTTCTAGGCAGAACAAAGAACCCGCATCACTTCGCAATGACGTTTTCACAAACTCTTGCCGGGACCGCAGCACACTGGTTCTTCTCACTGCCTTGCGGGAGCATTACTTCATGGGCGGATCTGAAAGTCAAATTCATCCGGCGATACATGGGTGAGCGAACACTGTTAAAAGGGGCAAACGCTCTGGACGACGTCCAACAACAGAACGAAGAGTCCCTTGCCGACTACTACGTCCGCTTCAACCAGAACATTTCTGACATTCAGGGAAACCTGACCGAAGGAGAAATTGTTCGGGCTTTTATCCGAAACCTCGGCCGAAGAGGCAATGCCTTAGCGGAGAAAATGGCGAAACGCCCAGCAGAATCGATGGAAGAATTGCCCGCGAGAGTCAAGGAGTATATAGACCTTGAGAGATTCAGAAGCCAGAACAAGGCAAAAATTGCTGCAGCTAAGGCAAAGGACAATCCAAAGCCACACCCAGGCAGCCAACAAGGAAAACATTGGCAGCCTCAACCAAAAGACCTTTCCAAGGGGATTTTCAAAAGCCTAAAGAAGTAAATCTCGCCGACTGCATCCCTCTAAACGCCCCGCTGTCGGTGATTTTGAGAGAAATGAAAAACGCAAATATGTGCCAGATGGGAAGCGACAAAGACAAGTGGTGTGAAAACCACGAAGTTTTCGGCCACGAGACCGACAGCTGCATCAGTCTACGCTTCCGAATCAACAACTTCATCCTCAAGGGTGAGTTAAAGCAATTTGTGGACCAAGGCAACAGCCCCTCAAGAAAGACTCAGCCAGAGTCGTCAAAAAGGACAAGCAAGGGAAAAGAAAAAGTCCATGACAACCCTCCACCAGCCAAGCGAGGGGTGATCAATGTCATACATGGAGAGCCTGCCGCCGGAGGACACATATCCAATGCTCGGGACATTTATGCTTCACAACCAGCAACACTGCCGAAGTACGGAAAGCGCAAGCAACCCGAACAAGAAGACGCAGTCATCCAATTCTCCAGGGAAGACTTGAAGCATATCGTTTATCCCCACGACGATGCTCTAGTCATCACCATGGACATTGACGGGTACGATGTGAAGAGAATTCTTGTGGATGGTGGAAGTTCTGCTGACATTCTACACATCAAAGTCCTGGAGCAACTAGGAAAGTCTGTCAAGGACTTGTCCCCAGGAACCATCTCATTGGTTAGCTTCGCAGGAGCAGCTACACAACCCTTGGGCACAATCACACTTCCGGTCAACCTTGGCCAGGGGTGGAAAGCATTGCATATCAACGTTACTTTTGTAGTTGTAGAATCCCTTGGAGCCTACAACGGAATCTTGGGACGAACAACGATCAATCCTTATGTGATCGTGCCCTCCACCGTCCACCAGAAGATGAAGTTCCCGACAGAACATGGGATTGGAGAAGTGCTGGGTGATCAGATAACCGCAAGGCGTTGTTACGTCAATGCCTTGAGAGCAAAGAACCAATACCATGTGGCCATGGTAAATTCCTTCAAAAGGCAGAAGGTAGTTGATGAAAGAAAGAAGCAACCAGTGGAACAAGCCATTACAATCTGGAAACCACAAGAAAGCATCCAATTATCACCATGGCAACAGATTTGGCTCGTTCAGCAGGGGGAAGACGAGCCAATCTCAGAATACTTCACCAAGTTCGCCTCCAACGCTTCAAACGCGAAAGCAACCAGAGAAGATGTGATAAGCGTGTTCTATGCAAATATGAACGCCAGATCTTTCCTTCTCTTTGGACGAACTCATGGATGGCAAACAACAAAGACCATGGCGGATCTAAAAGAAAAGCTTGAGACAGCAATCTTTTGCGAGCAAGAACTGAGGAGGGACACACCCCTCAGTTGGGACAAAGGTGTTCGAGCAGAAACGAACAACCAGGAAGACACAAGCTTTGGTATCAACAACATCTTCACACCGCTAAACACGGTGGCCGAAGACATTTACGTCAACCTGCTGGAAAACAAGCTCCCAAGTCCGCTTGCCTCGGAGACAGCTTTCTTGGGCAGCGACATCAGAGAATGGTGCAAGTACCATAAAACTTGGGGGCACAACACAAACATGTGTCCACCATTAAATTGGGAAATCAAAGAATGCGTCAGGCTAGGTGCACTAAGGCGATTTGGTGCAACCAACTACGCGACATCATCATCAAACCAGCCATGACGAAACGGGAGAAACAACTCTCTTCTAGATTACTTTGCGCATTCCTACTACTTCTAGTATAATCAATGTAAATACACGCAAGTATCTAATAAAGTCAATCTACGTTTGTAGGTACATACTTATCTCTTGCACGCTGTCTTTTGGATTAAACGCGAAGCAACAAAACTACGCGCATATTATCTACTTCAATAATCCAAGAAACTATGCCATGTGCAAGCAAAATCTATTACGCGTTGTGGCAACGCTTATCAACAACAACCTACTCATATTGATGACTACATCAAGGCGTCATCATGGAATCAAAAACAGGGAAGTTCCCTACACAAACAAGAAATCCTCATATCAAATTTCTTTACTTCATTTATTATAGGGATTAAGTATCTTTTCATACCACTTCTTTGCACAGAATCCACTTTTGGTACCACTTCTATTTTTTTGTATACTTTTGGTACCAATGTTTTCAACTTTGTATCCTTTTGGTACCACCGTTAACTTTCCGTCCAAATTGGCCGTTAAGTGGCATGTGCCATGCACGTGACCGCCCTAAACTTTTGAATTTGTTTCAATTTAGTCCATCTAATGCATCCCTAACTTTTAATTTGTTCAATTTAGCCCTAAAATTTCCAAATCGAACCCTTGACCCAAATTGACCTAGCCGGACCTAGCCTAGGGCTAGGTCCGACCCTGGGTCGGGTTCGCCTGGGTCGGGCGAACCCGACCTAGGGTCGGACCTAGCCCTAGGCTAGGTCCGGCTAGGTCAATTGGACCTAGCCCCAATTGGGTCAATTGGGGCTAGGTCCAATTGACCCAGCCGGACCTAGCCTAGGGCTAGGTCCGACCCTGGGTCGGGGTCGCCTGACCCGGGCGAACCCGACCCAGGGCCGGACCTAGCCCTAGGCTAGGTCCGGCTGGGTCAATTGGACCTAGCCCCAATTGGGGTCAATTGGGGCTAGGTCCAATTGACCCAGCCGGACCTAGCCTAGGGCTAGGTCCGGCCCTGGGTCGGGTTCGCCCGGGTCACGCGACCCCGACCCAGGGTCGGACCTAGCCCTAGGCTAGGTCCGGCTGGGTCAATTGGACCTAGCCCCAATTGACCCAATTGTGGCTAGGTCCAATTGACCTAGCCGGACCTAGCCTAGGGCTAGGTCCGACCCTGGGTCGGGTTCGCCCGACCCAGGCGAACCCGACCCAGGGTCGGACCTAGCCCTAGGCTAGGTCCGGCTAGGTCAATTTGGGTCAAGGGTTCGATTTGGAAATTTTAGGGCTAAATTGAACAAATTAAAAGTTAGGGATGCATTAGATGGACTAAATTGAAACAAATTCAAAAGTTTAGGGCGGTCACGTGCATGGCACATGCCACTTAACGGCCAATTTGGACGGAAAGTTAACGGTGGTACCAAAAGGATACAAAGTTGAAAACATTGGTACCAAAAGTATACAAAAAAATAGAAGTGGTACCAAAAGTGGATTTTGTGCAAAGAAGTGGTATGAAAAGGTACTTAATCCCTTTATTATACGCATGACTAAAAAGAAAATTTCATGACTTCATAGTTTTGCAAATTTATAAAAATTGCGACTATCTAATAAAAGCAACCCTACTCGTAGGTACATGTTACACTACGATTACTACTCAGGAATTATGCCAAGTAGTAACCTATGCACAAAAATCTACTTCAACAATACAAGCTAAACATGGTATGCAAGAAGGGATTTATGGTACACAACACCAACACATTTGTCATCTACACCAACAAGGAGTTTATTTCTCCATTCATAATATAGGCGTCTATCTCTAGAAGATGCTGACAACACAAAGCTATCAAGCTATGTGCACAATCAACCTATATACCGCAATGACAACCTGCGGATCTATTATTAAAACGACGACTATTCAGGGCGTCAACTACAAGCAATGTCTCGGATTAACACCAAGACCTATTATTAAAACGACGACTGTTCAGGACGACAGATACAAGCAATACCTTGGAATAACGCCAAGGCCTACTATCAAAATAGCATGTTAAGGGGCAAATCCTCATGTTCATAAGCCATTCCCTGGATCCAGAACAGGATGGGCATACTGGGCTGATCACCCTTTTAAGCTATGGGCGTCCTCTGTTTAGACGGCACTCCGGACACCGAGTAAGGGTTCATTCTTTGAAATGGGCGTCCTCTGTTTAGACGACACTCCGGACTCCAAAGGTTCATTCTTTGAAATGGGTGTCCTCTGTTTAGACGACACTCCGGACTCCAAGGGTTCATTCTTTGAAATGGGTGTCCTCTGTTTAGACGACACTCCGGACTCCAAGGGTTCATTCTTTGAAATGGGTGTCCTCTGTTTAGACGACACTCCGGACTCCAAGGGTTCATTCTTCAGTGTCCTCTATCTAGACGACACTACGAATTCCTGGCCGGAATTCGTTTTATACGGCAAAAGTCCTCTGGCAAAGACGACAATTCCGTACTACAGGTTTTCAAACCGTGTTGCATGGTTCCTGGACGCGGAAAGCATGCATCACAATTCATATTCTCAAAAAGTGTTACATGATCCCTGGACGCAGGAATCATGTATCACAAATATTTTTTCAAACATTTTACCAAAAATTTTGCCAAAAATTTTATCAAAATTTTATGTATCAAATGTTTCATCAACATGGTTTTTTGGATGTATCACATTCAATGCCAAAATATTTTCTCAAATATTTTATCAACAAGCCTTTTAGGTTTCACAAAATGCTTCTTCAAAAACTTAAATGTTTTTACGTATGCTTCCCCAACGCGGGTTGATACACGCTGGCAGGTGCGCTCCCTGTATAAAACTCATAAAACTTACAAGTCGAGTCTTGTACAACGTCGCCTTAGAGTGGAACTAAGAGACGGTATAAACTAGTATCTTGCTTTGCCAAGATAACATCTCTCAAATGATGTTTTTATGTATGCTTCCCCAACGCGGGTTGATACATGCTGTCAGGAAAGAAGGATAATGTGCATAATGCATCAGGCAGGCAATCAGGGGAACATCTCAACTTATTAATCAGGAAGTGGCTATCAGTCACGACCGCAGGGACTATGTCTACGTTACTAGTCATCCGCATTCAATAAACACAGACTCGGCGGAACAAACAGAAGTTGCCACTGTCATCTCCAAACAAAACCTATGGTGCACAAGTCGCAACATCCTATGCTCTACCCATGCCATGCCTTGGAGTCTAGCCAAGAGGAGCAATCACAGTACTTAACAATGTCCAGGTGACGAAAAGTCATGCAAGCAAAAGCATGAACAAAGAATTATCAACAAACTCTTACCTTAGTAGGAGTAACGCTCCTCCTTGGACCGGTCCCTCGACCGGGGGGCAGAAGACGCCACTACACAACCCTCAACTCTATTTCTCTTATCACAAGAAAGAAGAAAGAGTTAGCACGGGCATGCTCAGCATAAAGAACCAAGAATCGCTCGAGGAACACGCCCCTGCGTCGGATCTTTCGAGAATTATGCCAAGAACAGAAACTGCAGCTGGCAATAACGGGGAAAATCAACAAGATCTAATATCTTGGAAAGTGCTATCAACAATACAGTCAGTGCGCAAGCGCACACCAATACTTATTCAAGCACTTATGCGACAGACTCTCCATGTGAAAACAACCACAAACTTACAAGACTTATTAAGTCTCCATGCAGCAAGTGGCAAACATCGCACAAGGGGGGCAACCTCTTCAACATACATGTCGACAAGGTTGCATGTCGACGAAGAAGAAAATATTTTCTAAGTATTTCCATGTACGTACCTACATGTCGACAAGGTTGCATGTCGACGAGGAAAAAATATTTTCTAAGTGTTTCCATGTACGTACATACATGTCGACAAGGATGCATGTCGACAAGAAGAAAATATTTTCTAAGTATTTCCATGTACATACATGTCGACAAGGGGGCATGTCAACGAAGAAAAAATATTTTCTAAGTATTTCCATGTACGTACCTACATGTCGACAAGGTTGCATGTCGACGAGGAAAAAATATTTTCTAAGTATTTCCATGTACGTACCTACATGTCGACAAGCTTGCATGTCGACGAGGAAAAAATATTTTCTAAGTATTTCCATGTACGTACCTACATGTCGACAAGGTGTCATGTCGACGAAGAAAAAATATTTTCTAAGTGTTTCCATGTACGTACATACATGTCGACAAGGATGCATGTCGACAAGAAGAAAATATTTTCTAAGTATTTCCATGTACGTACATACATGTCGACAAGGGGGCATGTCAATGAGGAGAAAATATTTTCTAAGTGTTTCCACGTACGTACGTACATGTCAACGAAGACACAGGTCGACAAGGGGAAAATATTTTCTAAGTATTTTCACGTACGCACATGCACGTCAACAAAGATGAATTGCATACAACGAGTAGCTATGCCCCCTAAGCCCACCGACGACGCGCGTTGCCAAAGCTCATACGACGACATCTATGATAAAAAAAACATTAGATATCGCTTAATATTTTCTAAGTATTTTAGCATACTTGCAGGAAATAACCAACAGTCTATACCTGACGCTCAACCATTAACATCAACGCGCGTATCAACATCAACGCGCGCATCAGCATCGTCGCACGTGTCAAGCCAATCATTATGTACATATGTTGCAATCGCATGATCCAAGATTCGGTAATCACTTAGTCATTTTAGAAACATATGATTTCCATTTTCTTGTACTACATAATTACGATCTTGCCACGTCCTTTATTCATGCATACATGTTGATAGACGCATTCTTGCATAAGTGCATTACCATTTGCTCATGTCCCCGACAGTAATCATATTCGCACATATACATTTCCTATTGCATTAACCATGATAATAGGAAATAGAGCCATCCGGCCGGAAGGTCAAGCGACGGACGAAATCAAGATTCCTACGTCCGACCGACGATCAAAATCGAAAGGTTAGCGTCAAACTCAAATTGGACAAATATCCTAACTTAAAATAGAGTCAAGAAAGGTTCTAAACCGTTACTTGACTCGGGGGCAAGTGATGGATAAGTGTCCAATTCGGGTTCGTATTTACGCTTCGGGCCTCGCAAACACGTCAAAAATTACATCTCGTCTCGGAAAAACGTCTCCCAAGGGTCAAAACGGTCCGGAAACGCATTTACGCGTGACCGGACCGGACATCCGGATTGCGGTGCAATCCGGAGGTCCGGATCGCACGGCAATCCGGACCTCGCCGAATTGCCCAATTTCGACGAGGTCCGGGTTACGCCACGGGTATTGCGCGATTGCCGTATCCGCGATTACCGTGTCCGCGATCGTCGTTACGTGTAGAGAAGTCAAGTTCATGCATTACCAATATGGACAACGGTTCCCGCTTGTTTTCTTGGACCGTCGTCAAACCGCTATAAAACCGGGTCCGGTCTCAAGGAAGCCTATAAATAGGAGACCTTGGCCACCCATTTTCACACACTCTCATTTGCCCAACTTTGGTATTTTGAGCTCTGACTTCTCTCTAGAATTCTCTCTCTCTAGAAATTACCCTTTTGCCACTATAGTAACTTAGGCATCGGAGAGGGCTCCGCTAGCACCACCCCCCCCCCCCCCTCTCCGTGCTAGCATTGGTCCTTTGCGCAGGATCCGACGCTCGAGACACACAACCTCGCCGGGTCACAACCTCGCCGGGTCACAACCTTGCCGGGTCACAACCTTGCCGGGTCACAACCTCCGTCGGAAGGGTCACACCCGCACAACCTCAGACGCGTCCACGTGACCTCAATCGTCCCGGACGCAACAGCCGTGACGAACTCCGTTCGTCTACCACCACATTTTGGGATAGATGAGAATCTACGATAGCATGTGACATTCACATTCCTAATATAAAATAAATCCAGGTTATACTATCAACGCGCACTTCATACTGTGTGTGCCACGTTCAACCACGGGGTCAAGCTCGGTTGTGTTAGACGAAATCTTCTAAGATTCTGAAGGAAACAAACTTCTTCACTTTGAGCGTGCGACTAATCCCTGTTGTTAAAAGAAGCAGCGCCCAAAGTACCATTACCACTCAGAACTCATATCCATGGTTGGGCTCATTGTTCGCTCCCAGGCGTACGAGCGCAGCGCTCGAACAAAAGGGTCAAGTGATCACGTTTTGCGCACTAGTTGAGTTTGACTAAGAATATGAGCGATGTGAATAGTCATGCACATCTGTCATTCTCTGACTCTTGTATTCACTAGGTGGCAACCAGCCGGATATTAGTTGAAGGTTGTGAATACTTGTGCGGATGCGTTGGAGAAGTATCCATATGTGGGAAACTAGGCAATTGGAGAATACCATTTGACCACAGGAACAATGCGACACAGAGAAGTAACAGATTGGTAACATGTTGGGAATCAACGTTCCGCAGACGCTACAACACTCTTAATCGATGAGTAGCATGAAGTCTGTTGTGTATGCCGGTCGCACAGCAAACCTCGTATGAACAAGACCGAAAATGGATTGGATCAAAGAGTAAGTATTGATGTTTTGGTCGAAAACATATTAATAAGGCACCCTCCCATTCCGGCGAGTGGGAGCTATTGGCATTTGGAGTAAATGGACCGTCGTTATAGGAGCCCATTAATATAAGCCCAACATGATAAGTCCAATTTGGGGTATGACTGTTGGCATTTGGAGATCGGGACGGCGTAAATAGGAGCCCATTAATATGAGTACCTAAGTCAATTGGGTAATGTCACATTAGGAATTTTGGGTTAGGCCTAAAATCTCAATGGACATGAGAGGCCCAAAATTGGGCCTCCCTTTCTCATTATAGGTCGGCCGAAATTCATAAAGTGATGAGGTGGTTTTTGCCCACCTCCTCTTATAAATAGGGAGTGTTAGGGAACTAATTAAGGTTAATCACTTTATTCCTTTGTGGTGAGACAAAAATAAATCCCTCCTCCCAATTACAAGTGTTTCGCCAAACCATTCACAAGCCGTAGGAGGTGCCAAATTGCTTCAAGCAATTACTCCAGAGATCCATCCCTGCTAAATAATAGACAAGAGGCTTTGTTGTGTAGACCAATCCGCGTAGGTATTCCTTAACCAGAATCCTTACGGGAATCGTCTGACGGATCGAGAACTGCCCTAGAAGATCTTGGGTCTACGGAAAGAATTGTAGGTATGTGCCCCTAATTCCGCTGCGTAATTCGTTTACATGGCATGTACCTTATT
Source organism: Clarkia xantiana subsp. parviflora (assembly GCA_036873135.1). Taxonomy (NCBI): domain Eukaryota; kingdom Viridiplantae; phylum Streptophyta; class Magnoliopsida; order Myrtales; family Onagraceae; genus Clarkia; species Clarkia xantiana. The sequence goes on from JAPTYO010000003.1 coordinate 10,084,166, forward strand.
TTTTTTCCGTAGTATTTATCCCCTATAATCCTACAATGACACATAATGGATTTAGGGTCAGACCGAAATTCTCATGGGCAATGCGCGGCCCAAAAGGGCCGCCCCAATACTGACTATAGGTTCGGCCGAAATATGCTAAAGCCCTAGGTGGGTTTGTTCACCTCCTCTTATAAATAGTAGGTGTTAGGGATTGCTTGGGGTTGGTCACTCTCTCCCTTTAGTTGTCAGAAAATAAATCCCCTCTCCCTATATCACATAGGTTCGGCCGAACCACCTTCACCCTAAAGTAGGTGTCGAATTGTGACAAGCAATTCACCCCGGGGATCCATCCAGCAACCAGATTGAAGAGGCTTGGTTGTGGAGACCATTGTCTGCGGATTGCTCCTTAACTAGAGTTCACGTAGGACATCGTCCGACAGATCGTGAACTCCCTCGTGACGTTCCTTGGGCTACTGATTCCATAATTGCAAAATAGGTATGTGCATTATTCCGCTGTGTAATTAGTTTACCAAGCATATACCTGTTATTATGATCCGTATTGTTTCATCCCCTAGATTCCAACAAGGCTTTCCACCAGTCTTTGTCTCATGGATTATGAAATGTGTCCTATCTGCAACCAGTAGCATCCTCATTGATGGGTCTCCATCTGCACCTATTTCACCTTCTAGAGGATTACACCAAGTAGACTGTTAAGTCTGCTTCTACTTGGGTAGCTTCGGGCTTCTTTTCTACGAACGGGCTCCGGATGTGTGTACAGGGACGGGTACGTCACTATCCCTGAAACACGATCCTCGAACTTAGTCTTCAACTTCCTAGCTTTGATATTTCGAAATCCGGATCCTGCACAAGGGGCAGTAACCAGCGTGGGAGAGGGGGGGATGCTGGTTGGGCCCTCTCCGACGCTCAAGTCAAAATCTTCTAGAGAGAGAAAGCCTTTTAGAGGGAAGTCAGAGCATCCAATGTCCAAAATGAGGGAGTTGAATAAAATGGGAGAGCTAGGCCCCTATTTATAGGGAACCTAAGGATCATGCCCAGTTTTGAACGGCTTGATGTCGGTATGAAGGAAAACATATACCGTCATCAAGGTGGACTATGCGTACACTGACTTCTCGCATTTGGCAAAATAATCGGGACAAGCGCACGGAGGACGTCGGTGATCCGGACCTACCCGGATTGTTTAGAAATCCGGACCGGATTGCCTTGTGGCAATCCGGAAGTCCCCCGGTCCGGGTACTGCGCGTATTCCGGACCGTTTTTGGACTTGGGTGTCGGCGGAAGAATTCTTTTACGGGTTTTGGAGTATTTTGCGAGGCCCGAAATATAAATACGAACCTGAATTGGACAGATATCTAACACTTGTCCCCGAGTCAAGTAGCTGTTCAAAACCCATACTTGACTCTTTTTAAGATAAGATATTCGTCCAATTTAGGTTCGGTACTGACCTCAGGGGTGGCCTGTTTGTCAATTCGAGTGTAGGGATCATAAATTTGACCAACTTTAATTTTCCGCCGTATGTACGTAATCCGTTTACAGGGTTAGCGTAGCGGACAATATATGCATAACAACATGCAATTAACGATATACTCACAATATCATGCAATGAGAGAAATACTTGTAATAATAAAGAATTATACGACATGATGATATGATGGTACATGATGTAAACATAAAACACGTTGTCAACATGTAGATGACAATATAGCAAATGGATGACATAATCATGCAATAAGCAAAATACTTAGAATAATATAAAATTGGAGAGCATGTACGTAATCATGAAGCATGATGTAAACGTAGAAAATGATACAAGCATGTAGTATGATGTAAGCATGGAAAATGATGCAAACATTCAATTCATACTTAGATTATAAAAATAATCATGTAACGATCATAAATAAGAATCATGCCTGATAAATTCTATGTACGTAATATGTAATAGTAATTACGTATAGTGTGTCATGAAGCATTGTGTAGCATGTATGCAATATGAACATAGGAGAGATGCAAAGATGCTTGTAAAGGTTGCTAAGGACTTATATGAAAATACATGAAAGTTTAGTCCTTAGCACATGGTGCAGATACTATTAGTGAAAATTAGGAGAGAGAATACTCATTATCTTACATCCTTCATAGATAAATCTCCAAGAAGCTCTCTACTTTTTGATGAAGATGAAGCTTTTGAGATCATAGATTTGGAGTAGACACACCATAGTTAATATCAATTGGATTCCGGTGTGGCACGTGTCAATTCGGACTCGCTTCGTGTTGGTGAGTTCAATTCCGTACATGGCTGGGCATTTCGTGACTTCGTTTGGCCTTAATTTGATCTTGAAATTATCATGTGTGTAGTCACCTTAACATGCACATAAGGTGTTTGATAAAATGCATTAGAGTAATTAGCTTTCTAATTTGGACAAAAATTTTCTAAGTGCTGGAAATTTTTAGAAAAGTGTAAATGAATCGTTATACTTCCCTTATGCATAGTGTTCATTGCCGACATGTTGTTCCATGCCTTAGCCGTTGTTTTAGTATGCTCGATATTGATGATCGGTAGTTGTACGTACATGGCCGTCAATGGTTGTATGTTGGTAATGATAGCTTAGGCAATGTATGTTGAGTATCATGTATAGACTGTCGGTCATTGTCTGCAAACATGCTAAAACACTTAGAAAATATTTTAACAATATCTAATGCTTGTTACCATAGATGTCGTCGTATGAGCTTTGTCAATAAGCGTCGTAGGAATGCTTATGAGGTATTGTGTAGAAGTTGATAATAGCTACTTGATGCACGCAATCCATCCTTGTCGACATGTATGTACATACATGGAAACACTTAGAAAATATTCTCCCATTGTCGTCATGTATGTACGTACATGGAAACACTTAGAAAATATTCTCCCCTTGTCGACATGTGTGTACGTACATGGAAACACTTAGAAAATATTCTCCCCTTGTCGACATGTATCTTTGTCGACATGCATGTACATACATGGAAATACTTAGAAAATATTCTTCACTCGTCGACATGCATCCTTGTCGACATGTATGTACGTACATGGAAATACTTAGAAAATATTCTTCACTTGTCGACATGCATCCTTGTCGACATGTATGTACGTACATGGAAATACTTAGAAAATATTCTTCAGTTGTCGACATGCATCCTTGTTGACATGTATGTACGTACGTGGAAATACTTAGAAAATATTCTTCACTTGTCGACATGCATCCTTGTCGACATGTATGTACGTACATGGAAATACTTAGAAAATATTCTTCACTTGTCGAGATGCATCATTGTCGACATGTAGGTACGTACATGGAAACACTTAGGAAATACTCCTTGCTTGTCGACATCCATCCTTGTCGACATGTAGGTACATACATGGAAACACTTAGGAAATATTCCTTGCTTGTCGACATGTAGGTACGTACATGAAAACACTTATGAAATATTCCTGACCGCTAACATCTCGGCATGTGTTGACTGTTGACAGCTGTATGCACGTGCTCATATGTACGTGCTTGTATGTGCGCACTTTCCCCCACACTTAGAATCTTTTCTCTATCCCTGGCTATGTACGCTGTATCCATATGCTTGATGTAAACACAGGTTGTATGCCAACACATTGTTGTATGCTCCCTGTCATCCTGAGCAAACTACTTAGAAAATATTTCGCCATTGAAATCATGTATGCTGCGAGTATGAGCTTGATGTCAACATGTAAGGTTGATGTGTTGAAGAAGTTGCCCCCCTTGCATGATGCTTGTTACTTGTTGCGCGAAGACTAACGAGTCTCGTACATACATAGTTGTCTCACATGGAGCGTCCATTGCATAAATGTTTGCATAAGTGTTGATGTGTGTTTGCGCACTGATTGGATTGTTGGTTGCATTTTTTAGGATATCAGATCTTGCTATCTTCTTGTCGGAATTAATCTTCCCACGGCTGTTATCATGAGTAAGTCTACTATCTCCATTCTGCGAGTAACTCTGTGTTCGGATGTCGACATGGTAGAGCAGCTAAATAATACACCAAGTGTAGATGCTGGTGTTCTTGCTTGATTAATTGATGTCGATACACATATACGTCCTTCTGAAGATTTGGTATGTTGATGATCTTTATGACTCGTATCATGTTATAATGTATGTCGGACTGATGGTAAAAGCTCGTCTTTGCAGATAGTCGATGTATACAGTAATCCGCTTGTTGAAAGGAATGTTCGTACAATTGCCCCCGCTATTCTGGAGTCTCCGGATATGGTCGCGGTAAAGAACTTGTGAGTAAGGCACCTCCTTGTATCTTCCTTGAACTTGTTAATTTTCCAAGTTGATGCTTTCATGTTGCTGAACGCGTGGTTGCAGTTCCCGGCTTTAGCACAATTCTCAAAAGATCCGACGCATGGGCGCGTTCCTCGAGCGATTCTTATTTCTTTATGCCGAGTACGACCGTGCTAACTCCTTCTTGCGATAAAGGGAATAGAGTTGAGGGTCGTGCGGTGGTGCCTTCTGCCCCCCGGTCGAGGGACCGGCCCAAGGAGGAGCGTTCCTCCCATTGAGGTAAGCGTTGTTTACTTCTTCACACTTGATCTTGAAGACGGCTGATTTTGTTGCACGCATTACTGATTGTCGCGCTTATGTTGAAGAGCTATGTCGTATTGAAGTTGAAGCGACCATTCTTGCCATGTCTTTTGTGCGGATGACGACATTGCATTTGATGTTGTCATTATGAACTCTTAGCCATAGATCCTTAGAGATGATGTTATCTCTTGGTTGGTTTCAGGTTGTCTGTTTCCAGCATGTTGAACCCTTTGTGAATGGGTTGATGTTGTTTTGAGATTTTCGATAAATCTTTGTTTACGCCTTTGCTTGCATGGTATTTTCATCACTTGGACCTTTTTTCAATAATAATAAACATGTGATAACTTGTTAGTAATATTCCATACCTTGTGTTATCTTCATTGTCCGTATGTATTGGACTTGCATGATAGGATTCAACTCTTTGTTGTGATGGATAGAACATACGATGTTGCGACTTGCGGATTGCAGGGTGTTATGTACACTTGGTACTTGTAGCATTGCAGGTAGTAATGTACTTGGCACTTGGCCTTTGACATGTAGCAGTGTCGTCTTGGCGAAGCAATACTTAAGTTTATACCGTCTCTTAGTTCCACTCTAAGGCGACGTTGTTGCAAGATACTTCTTGCTTATTTTGCTGTTTTTTGCGTTAAATGCTAAAGAGCAAGATAACGTTATACAAGACTCGACTTGTAAGTTTGATGAGTTTTGTACAAGGTTTGCTTTAAAAAACGTATAACATGAAGCTATCCTTTTTCAGGCATAAGTCTTCATGGTGTATGAACCCTTAAGAGAGTATGCATACTTTTAGTGTGTGGGGTTGTCGTCTAACAAGAGGACTTCCGCCACGATGGGGTGATCAGTCCCACCTAAGTGGCGCATCTTGGTTTGTATGCAGGGAATGGCTATGAACATGAGGATTTGCTTCTAAGAGCATTTCGCAGCATGCCATTTTTTAGAAGTAAACATGGGGTTTGCCCTTACAAAGAGGATACCACAGCATGCTACTTTTGATAGTAAATCTTGGTGTTTATCCAAGATATTACTTGCTGTTGACGCCTTTGGAATATTCGTCACTTTGAGTAGAGAATTTTATAAGTCCCTTTTTGTAGATAACCCGCAAGTTGTCATCGCCACATATAAGTTGACTGTGCACATAGCGTGATGGCTTTGTGTTGCCGACATCTTCTTGATATAGCCTCTGTTATGGATGGAGAAATAACCTCCCTGTTGGTATAGATAATAGATATGTTGGCGTTGTATGCCATAAATCCCTCCTTGAACATAATGCTTAGCTTGTATTGTTGAAGTAGATATTATGTGCATAGGTTACTACTTGGCATAATTCCAATGTAGTAATTATAGTGTAGCATGTACCTACGAAGAGAGTTGCTCTTTGTCAGATAGTTGCAATGTTTACAAGTTTGCAAAAATATGGAGTTATGAAATTTTCTTTTTAGTAATGCATATAATAGATAAAGTAAAGGAGTCTGATACGAGGACTCCTTGTTCGTGCAGGAAACTTCCCTAAGTGCGGACATGATAGGTGCGGACCGTGACAGGTGCGCATATGTCGGGAGCGGAGCTTTTCCAAGTATCACCCGCTATATGCGATTGTGAATATGTATGTATGAACAGCGACTATGCATTAATGTATGCGTCCTCTAGTTGATTCGCGTTGATGCCTCCTTAGCATGATGTACATGCCTATATATGATCATTGCTTGGTGTTTCCTTCTTAGAAGAATGGTACCGCGTGCTTTTGCAATTATTCGTTTCTTCACTTCGGTGGAATACCGAGCACTTGTCAGCTTGGTGCCCCCCAAGTCGCTTGGCAGTCGTACCGCTGTTTCCTGATGGTTTCTACTACTTCATCTTCTGAACGTGATGCGCCTACTCGGACCATCCTTTCTGGCTCATCTATCTTGATTTTTTGTAATGCTTCAACAAGAGCAGGACGTGCATGATCTACCCTTGGGTTTTCATCAATGACGGGAATTCCGCTATTATTTGTCTTGACATTATGTTGGAGTGCCACCTTGTAGCAGTCTTTTGATAGCTGCTGATCTCCTTTTATTTCACAAATTCCTGCCTTTGTTGGAAACTTGATCTTTTGGTGTGATGTTGACGCTTATCATACCAAACTTGTTCATGGTTGTATACCCTAGGATTCCATTATATGCGTCAAGCTTTTCTACGATCACGAACGGAACGCCGATTTGGAGTTGTTGCTCTCCTTCTCCTATTGCGCATTGCGCGGTGTTGAATTTAATGTGCTGGTTTTGCGATGTATGCTTCATGTGTTCACTTTCAAGGGGCCTGTGTTTATTTGATGTGTTTCTTCATACACTTGTGACTCTTCCCGAGATTGTGTCTGTATGACGATTGTGCACATGGTTGAGAGATGTTATACTGGTGGAATCCTCATCTTCTCCTTTGTTCAGGCCGAAGATTAGGTTTCGCTGTCGGCGTACGTTTTGAGTGGTACGATCCTTCTTGTGTTCTTGACAAGGGTAAACTTGCTGGATGTTGGAAATAATTATCTAACTCTTTTCTTGTGATGGTTTTGGCACAGGCGTGCGTATAACATAGGAGCGTATCCTGAATTCTTATCTTCCACAATGTTGACGTTGTCACTTTGGTGATGCCCCAGTGCATCTAGCGTGTTGAGCTCTTCAATCTCCACCTTTGTGGATGAATTTTTTTTGGTGTTATGCCCCCCCAGTTTTATGGTGCTTGCATCGTTCTTCAACGTTCTTGCCAAGGAAGGCGGTCATTGGCTCGAGTGGACGGGGAAGTTTGTTTTCCGGGAGTTTGAAATTTTTTTCCTCCACCTTCGTGCTTCAAGGATTGTATAAGTCGTCATAATTGGTTCCATGAGTGGCGTTGTTTTTCCAGCGCTTGGCGAGAGGTGGATTATCATTCGCCCTTTCTTTTCCTTTGCCTTTTTCCTGAAGACTCTACATGAGACTTCTTTTGATGATTATTGCCTTGGTCGATATACTTCTTTATTTCTCCTTTTAAGATTAAGCTGTTTACATGAAACCTTAATCCAACACAGCTTTCCGTCTCGTGGCCATACACTTCGTGATTTTCACACCATTTGCTTTCATCTTTTCCCAATGGGCCCTTGCGGAAATTAAAGGGCTTTTTCAACAGCTTGGTCTCATTTATCTCTTTCAAGATGAAGGACATCGGTGTGTTCAATGGAACACATTTGGTGGGATTGGTGTTTTTGAGCCTTTGGATGTCTGACTGGAATGGCCTCTTTTGCTGCGGTTGTCTCTTTTCCCAGGAAGCGTCTATCTTTTCCTCAATTATTGCCTTCAAGGTTCTTGTTGTAAGTCCTGTGATTGGGACATCATCGTCATTAACAGGCTTTTTCCGTCCCTCCTTGTAACGAAGGTCAGCATCGTCTTGGCTTGTCCTTGTGGAAGAACATTCCTTGTGTATTTTTGAGCGGGAGGTTGGAGGTTGTTTCCATGCCCCTTCTTGGTGTTGTGCTATCACATACGAGTTGTATGAGCGCGCAGCTCCTTCCCTTAGTTGTTGGTACTGGAAGGTACCTTCTGTGTATTTCCCCACTATTCTTTGGTGCGGAGTGTCTTGATGACTTGTGACTCGAGACTTTGTTCTTGTCTCCTTGACTTGTCAGTTGATTGGAGGCAGATGTGGTGGTGGCGGGGCATATCCTTGGTTCGTTAACATCTTTAGGAATGCAAGCAACTCTTCAAGCGCGGTCATCATGGTAGGAGTGACAGGTGGTGGCGGGTTGACACCTTTGTATTGGAGAACTCCTTGGTCGTACTGTGCGAAGGATGCACTTCTTGTTGGCATGAAGAAAGCATTGGATGTGGCAACATGGATGTGGGAGGATCCAAGTCGACTTCTTGTCGGCTTCTGCGTGGTTATGACCAAGGCGTCGTGGTACGCAATGTGCTCTTTGTCCTTTGATGAAAAACCAATGACATCTTCAAAGGCAGTATCCTTTATGTCGACATACTCCATGTTGGTACATGGGACTTGTGCATTTTCTTTGCAACGTACACTCCTTGCTCGTACGACTTCTCTCTTTCGACATCAAAGTCTCCATGGATCATATGTACGTTTGCCATCTTTTCCGGATGGGATGCAATGTATGCTGTATTTTGGACTTTAAGGTCATGCTGTGCGGAAGGCACACTGTTTGTTGGCATGGAAAATGATGCGAACATAAATGTTAAGTCTACTTCTCTACTTGGGTAGCTTTGGGCTTCTTTTCTACGAACGGGCTCCGGATGTGTGTACAGGGACGGGTACGCCGCGATCCCTGAAACACGATCCTCGAACTTAGTCTTCAACTTCCTGGCTTTGATCTTTCAAAATCCGGATCCTGCACAAGGGGCAGTAACCAGCGTGGGAGAGGGGGGGATGCTGGTTGGGCCCTCTTCGACGCTCAAGTCAAAATCTTCTAGAGAGAGAAAGTCTTTTAGAGAGAAGTCAGAGCATCCAATGTCCAAAATGAGGGAGTTGAATAAAATGGGAGACCTAGTCCCCTATTTATTGGGAACCTAAGGATCATGCCCAGTTTTGAACGGCTGGATGTCGGTATGAAGGAAAACGTATACCGTCATCAAGGTGGACTATGCGTACACTGACTTCTCGCACTTGGCAAAATAATCGGGACAAGCGCGCGGAGGACGTCGGTGATCCGGACCTACCCGGATTGTTTAGCAATCCGGACCGGATTGCCTTGTGGCAATCCAGAAGTCCCCCGGTCCGGGTACTGCGCGTATTCCGGACCGTTTTTGGACTTGGGTGTCCGCGGAAGAATTATTTTACGGGTTTTGGAGTATTTTGCGGGGGATAAGATAACAGCAGGAGAGTTCTGAAATTGAAAAAAGTTAATAACGGAGGTCTGAATTTTCAGTTTTGTTGATAACAGCAGTCTCCGTTAGTTTTTTCCGTTAAAACTAACGGAAGTTGGTCACATGCTTGGCATGTGACCGGAAATAAAATAAATTTCCAAAAATGCCCTTCTATCAAGTGTGCCCCTCACATGCTTGAAGTGAAAAGACCAAAATGCCCTTGAAGCCACCACGGCTCCACCAACCCAGCTCCGGCGACCACCAACCGTACTCCGGCGACCACCACCGTACTCCGACGACCACCACCGTACTCCGGCGACCACAACCGTACTCCGGCGACCACCACTGTACTCCGGCGACCACCACTAAGGCTCCGATTGGGCCCAAATCGAAGCCACCGGCCCCAATTGGGCTCCGATCGGAGCCAAAAAGCTCTGATCGGAGCTCTGTGGATCTAGTCGGAGCCACAGAGCTCCAGATCGGAGCTCTGTGGCTCAGGTCGGAGCCACAAAGCTCCGATCGGAGTTTTTTTGCTGAGGTGGTGGCCGGAGTCGGGTCGCCGGAGCCGAGGTGGTGGTCGTCGGAGTCGAGGTGGTGGTCGCCGGAGTCGGGTGGTGGTGGCTGGAGTCGGGTGGTGGTGGCCGGAGTCGGGTGGACGGAGTTGGGTGGTTTTAATTTGAATTTATGGGTAAAATTGTCATTTCACATTTCCTTAAATAAGATATTAAATAAAAAAATATTAAAGGGGCAAAAATGTCATTTCACACAATTATGTTAAATTTAACCCTAAAAATGGACGGAAAACCTCAAATCAACAGAATTCAGACCTCCGTTATTAACTTTTTAAATTTCAGACCTCTCCCGTTAACATGGGTGATAGTTCAGACCTTTCATAGGTTCTTAACCCTATTTTGCGATGCCCGAAATATAAATACGAACCCGAATTGGACAGATATCTAACAGAGACCCTCTGCCATCATTCATCTTCATATTATGCTCTGAGGTTCTTTCTACACAGTTTACTCTTCTACAACAAGACTCCCAACTCAAAGGCATCAAACCAACCTCCAACTGCAGGCTATTTTGCATATGCTTTTTGCAGATGACAGTTTTGTTTTCTTGAAAGTCACAATGTTTAACCTGTACACAATTCAAAATCAGCAACATACTTATAAGCTTCAATATGGTCAACGTATCAACTTTAATAAATTCTCAATCGGGCTCAATAGGAGTGTCCTCACCAGTATCAGACAGTAGTTGATGCTCTATTTTGGGGTTTTAGAAATGCAGGATTCTTACAAGTACTTAGGGCTTTCAATAGATTTATTTTCTATATAAAAAAAATCAATAGGGGCTTCCCTGATAGATTGAGTTGGGGCTAGATTACATGGGTGGATGTCAAAATTATTTTCTCTAGCGGGAAAAGAGGTGTTGATTAAATCAACAACCTCTTCAATCGCTATTTATACAATGATTTGCCTTAAACTTCCTTGTCATATCCTTGATAATCTGGAGTAGATTGTTAGACAATTTTGGTGGAAGAATTCAGCGGACAGAACTGGGATCCCTTGGATTTCTTGGTCTAAGATATGCTTGAAGCAAACTAGAGGGGGTTGGATTTTAAGGAATTTCATATAAAAAATATTTCTAAGCAATTGTGGAGACTAGTCACTGATAAATATTTCCCGTGGGCTTCCATTACGAGACAAAAGAATTTTCCTGATCATTCTATTTTCATAGCCTATTCTTCTCATCATCATTCTGGTGTCTAGAAGACCTTACTTGACCTTAGATCTCTCATCGATGTGGCAAGTAGGTGGTTGATTGGCAAAGGTGAGCTGGTGAATTTTTGGACTGGTCCATGGGTCCTAAATGCTTTTTCTCTGTTCCAATCCTTGATATATTGCTTTATTCATTGATCTCTCCACACAATCTTGGAGGATCAATCTTTTGAATGAGGCTCTAAATCAATTGATGGCTCGTTCAGTTGGTGATATTAATATTCATATGTCATCCATTCCCGATCGTTTTATTTGGATGTAGCGCTGGCAATTTGGGCTCGGCACGATGGGCCGACCCGAACACGACACGAAAATTACGGGTTTGGGTTTGATATTATTGACACGACACGATAACACGATATAAAACGATGTTTTAAACTAAAATGGTTAAATATTATATTTTTATTCAATTTACTATAGGTTTTTTGTGCCAGTTTTCCATGTTGGGCCGGGTTGGACCGTGTTTGGGCTGACTCCCAGAACACGACACGAACCCGCACAAATTGCCAGTCCTATTTGGATGCATCACAAATCAGGTTATACGTTCACTATTTCATGCTCAGAACTATGGTTCGACCTTGCCACCCCCAATGACGGCTAGTCCAACTTTTTGGAGCAATTTTTTGTCCCTACCAATGACCCCTAAAGTTCAGATGTTCGTCTGGAAGGGTTGCCATGGGGGTTAGCCTTAGGGCTAAACCTTCAGCGACGTATAACCACTATTGACCCCATTTGTCCCCTTTGTTTAGAAGATTGAATCTTGGAATCATCTTATGTGGACCTGTCAATTTGCTTCTAGAATGAGGTTTCCCACAACTATACCAGTCCAACTGTGCATGATTGGTTAGCCTGAAATTTTGGCCCATGCACAAATAAACTCCGGAGGAAGGTAGTATCACAAAAATGTCTTGTTCTTTGGTCTATATGATTGGCTAGGAATGAATGGTTTTCCAAACAACAACGACCTATCATCCCTTTCAAATACCATGCAACGTTTAAATTCTTTGTTTACTGGTCTGGATGAATTATTATATATTGGACCAAGTCCGGGAGGGAGAGCTATCGACACAGCCTCCTACAGATCCCCGGATGTAGGAGGTTCACCGCCACGTCATTTATGGAGGCTTATCATGGATGACACTATAAATAAAGAAGTCTAGACTATCGTAGGAGCTGCTCTTTTGGATAATGAAGTTGGTGTATCTATTGTTACCTTTCAAGGTTCAGACACTCTTTCTACTGAAAGACAAGCGTGCAGGGCGGGTCTTCTAATGGCACATGACGGTTTTCTCACCATCCTATTATTCTGCAAACTGACTCTAGTTTGTTGGTCGACATCATCAAGCACCTGTTTCGAGCTCCAGTTGTTTTATTTGGGGTGATCACTGATATTTCCTTTCTTTGTTCTTCCTTTTCTTCTTTGAATGTTTGTAAGGTACTACCTAGATCAACAACATCACCAGCTCATGATCTTGCAAAAATATCACTATTGTTAGAACTCTTTGGTAATTGGTTTGCTCCTATAATACTCCAAAGTTTGGTTGATGTTGCTCTCGAAAGGACTTAGTTGGTGTGTTGTAATCAACATTTGTGTTCTTGATTTAATATATTTGGGCTCTTTTTTAACCCAAAAAATAAATAAAAATAAGCGTACTACTAGCCAATAGCCCCTAAGACGCCTTCTGAAAAAAATAAAATAAATAACATCAGAACAGACACATGTTATCCTCTTACCAATCCAATCCAGGTAAACGTATTATTATTTTTCATACTTTTGCCAAAGACTACTTTTCACCTACTTACCAAAAAGACTTTTCACCTAAAGATTATCTCCTATCGCATAATCAAATCAAACAGGGTATATGCTAATCCCGGCTATTTTGTCTTCCGAGTAGATATAATAGTAATTCAACTATGGCCGATCAAATCAAACCATATAACATTCATTGTACAACAATACTGGACTGGACTGGACGGCCCATCCAGAGCAGAGGTAAGTTGTTAAGTATCCTCTTCCTTCCTTCCTGCTGCCTCCTTATAGTGGAAGTGGAAGAAGAGCCATTTCGATTTCTTGAAGTGTTTTCCCGGCTGTTTCGATCACTTTCCTCTTCACAAAAACCACTCCTATTAGACAGAAGATTGCAAAACTTGCGTAGATGAGTTGCGCCCCCATCTTCTCCACCAGTTCCAAAAATAGCAACCCCACGAAAAAATTTACCACCTGATCCATCATCCATTTTTATATACATACATTATGCTATCAAACATAGATATATAGATCCTCCCAACTTGTTTTGTTGTTCAAACATTAATAAATTAATTACCCAGTGGACAGCCATCCCAAATGACATTGCCTTCGCCTTGATCCTGCTCGGAAATATTTCTGATAGGAGCAGGCTCGGAACTGGACCCACTCCAAGACCAAATGTCAATACAACTCTGTTTATAATAAAACCAATCATAATCAAAATTTTGTACCCTCAACTTGTAAGACATGTTTTATTCACTTATCCTATCCAGAACGGGGTTAAAAATTCTACTTACAGTAGTATGCTACTGACAGACATATACATTGCTGCTGTCCTTGATATGAAGGAGCTTGCTGCAATTGCCTGAATAAACATTGCCACGGCCTACAAATACCAGAGCTATTATTTTTCGGAAATAAATAGTCGGAAAGTTTCATCTTTTACTTTTTCATTCATTTGATATTCATATTTAAGCAGGCCCACTTTTATAGACTGCATGCATCTTCAACTACTAGAGATCATCAAAATACAAATTTTCTTTCTACAAAAGTAAATCAACTTACCATGCCCGTAAAGCTACCGAGAAGCAGCACTTTCCTACCCAACTTATCCATCAAAATCATCGCAAACACCGACCCTGTATTAAGTTATGCAGGAAATAAGAGGGCTTATTTCAACAAAGAGACATTTTACCAAGAAAATTTTGGACGAATGATGTTTTTACCTAATAAATTTACTAGTCCTACGCATATGTTGCCGCGAGCAGCAGGCATTCCAGCACTTTCGAAGACGGAGGAAGAGAAGTAGAAGATTGCGTTTATACCCGAGAGCTGTTGTAAAGCAAAAAGAACAGCTCCAGTGAAAACAACTGCAAAAATGTTATGTAACAACCACACGCGCTATTCAATGTAAAGATTTTACTCTGAGGTGAAAACTAAATGGAAAATTCAACATATTTACCTCCAGAATGGCGACCACGAAATAATTCGGTTAATTTTACTGCTTCTGCCTCATCTCCTCTATCAACCTTTGATAGTTCCAGCATTGCAGATTTTACGTAAGGCGCCCCCAGAAGTCTTTCAAATGCTGCTTCAGCTTCAGCCGCCCTCCCTCTCTGAGATTGACAGACGAGATTTAAGGATAACAAATCCATAAGTGGTATAACTTATTACAAAAATAATATGTGGTTTAATGCTTGATATCTGAAACTTATATATGGATGCTCATGCCATTTTTCCCGAGTTTGAATCACTTATAATCCATATTGAGATTTAAAAATGACTTCAGTTTTTTATTTTAAGAAATGGGGTTGAAATCAGACTTTCTTGATATGGGATTCCAATTGTTCTCAGAAAGTTAAGGACTTTCCTGTACCCAACAAGCCAAATATAATAAAAGAAATAAAGAGACAACCAACCAAGGAAGTAGAAACATTTGCCAAAAAAAAACCAAGGAAGTAGAAACAGAAAATGGCAAGTTAACGAAAATAATAATTGTAACCTTAAAATGCCAGTGAGGGCTTTCAGCACAGAACTCCATCAGTATAACAAGTGCTACACCAGGAATAACAGATATCCAAAAGCAGATGCGCCACCTGATGTCACATTTGAAATGTAAGGAAAAACTCCAAATATATCAAAGTAGATTGTCATGCATTTGTTTTAATATATATATATATATATATATATATAGAATTCCTAACCAAGCCTCTGTTTCTTTAGATGGAAGACCAATCAATAGAGTCACCAATAATCCAAGACAAGTAGCAAGTTGAGTGAGGCTGCCAAAAGCACCCCTCACGGAAGTGGGCGAGACCTGTTAACATATTTAAGTTCAGATTCACCTGAACTTGAAGAAACTATTACATATATAACGACTTATGCAATACCTCTGCTACATAGAGAGCAGCAACAAGAGGACCAATGCCCATCCCGGTTCCAACAAAAAGCCTTCCGAGCAGCATACCCCATAGATTACTCGTTATGGCACTGCCAAAACATCGTTTCATTAGAACTCTAGCAATTGATATTGTGGACACAGACGTAGTATAGACTATAGAGCACAAATCGAACTATAAATTTTCAATCTAATCAACCTTGAGTACTTGATGAAAGACCAAGAATAAATTTTCACATAGGAGATTAAGGAAACAAGCATAGGACAGTAAAAGGCCAAAATTGATGGGATTAACCTCATTGAAGCCCCAATAATCATAAGCAAAGCACAAAGTTGAAACGTCCGGCGCCGACCAACCCCGTCAGTGATCCAGCCACTAAATATAGATCCAATTAAAGCACCTCCTAAACATGTACTTACAACCAAACCTTCACACCACAAAGGAGAAGATTAAAATCCCAACATATGGATTATGATAAATTGTTGGTATGGTTGGTAATTACGGTACCTTCAGCCATAGTATTCCCCTTGAAACCAAGATCTGAAGCAATAGTTTCCAGTGTCTCATTAACAATCCTGTCAATGTACATAGTTAAGTAATGTTTAGCTTCTTTCATTACTCTTTCTTAACTTTGGAAGTATAATAGAGAGAGTCACCCAGAGACCCTAGATGATAGCCAAATAAGAATGATGACATAGCTGCCACGAGTACATGAGGCAGGGGACGCGTCCATGAAGGGCTTCGGATCTCTTTATCAGCTCCATTTGGTAAATTTCCTGAAATAAAATTCACAAACCAACCTAAATTTTCGATAAAGTCCTCAATTTAATATTTAGATATGATTCGGCAGTCTTTTTAGTTACCGGAGAAGTCGTCTTTGTTCGAATTGGCATTTTCCTTGAGGGGTACGCGCTTGTACATCCAAGCGGCGTCTCCCTGACGCCCGCGCATTATCAATATTGGTGTATCTTGAATCTGCAGTTTTAGATACCATATGTACAGTAATCAATCAGTGATTAACAGCAACACTGGAGAATATCAATCAACTAAGAGCAGATCACACAGAACATCATCGATCACTACATAAACAACGCAGAAACTTAATTAAAAATGCATCAAAACTGGTAATAAAGCTTCTTCATTGGCAGTTCAAACTATTGCGCTAAAAATGGCAATAATTTGCTCAAAACAGAGGTTCCGATTCCGATCTGCAAGTATACCCGACGCGAAAAATGAACAGTGTTTCAGCTGAAGTGAAATTATAAATCAATAGATATCCAGAAACGAGACGAGACGAGAAGAGGTGCAATTATGGGGGCGATCTGAGCATCAATCTGATCAGAAAGGTCATTAGAGATAGAGTTCAACCGAGCAGGAAAAGGTCGAACCGATTGAAAAGCAGCATGACCATACGCGCAGAGAATAGTGGTATATGTGAGATGAAGGAGACGGTACAGTACCTAGCTATCAACTGCTACGGCAGCAGAATGAGGAAATAGAGATACAAAGCAGAGCAGAGAATGTCGTTAATGGAAAGTAGGAGCAGAGGTGGGAATGTGATTAACATGCGCCAACCAGGTGATAGTTACCGTCAGCTCAGACTTCGAACCGACGGTGCTAACGTGCGCTTCCGCCGAGAAAGAGAGAGAAGGAGAGCGCGTTGCGTTAGTTGATGCGAGAGGATCTGAGAAGCGGCCACCTATTTCCTGAAGGAGGGGGAGAGAGAGATTTGTTTTCGTCGGAATCCGGTAACCATACACTTTACTACCACCAATGAGTAGTTGCCACGAATACCCTGATTCACTAATTAAAATTAAATTTTGGCCAAAAAAACTAATTAAAATTAATTGTAAATACTAACTGTCAAAAAATAATAAAATTCGTGTAAGTTTTTTTTTTAAAAAAAAAAAAAAACTGTCGTGTAAAGTTATTATTAAACATCTTATTTATCTATATAATATAAAATTGATCATATTCTATATATGTATAAATACCAATACAATTAAAACCCACTTTAAGATACAGTTATATATTCAAAACATAACAACCTATCTATCTATATATATATATATAATATAATTTAGGTGTCTTTCATCTATGATTGACAAGTAATAAAATATAAAATAAAAATATGTACAAACAATCTAATCTAATAGATTCATCTCATGCATTATTTCTCTTAGCTTATATAACATTTTTTAGATACACGTCTATATATGCTTAGATAATAGCACTAAACGAACCAAATGCTTTTCAGGGCATAAGAGGAAAGAAGAAAGATACCATCACTCACAAAGAGGAGGCGTCGTCTACAACCAAAAAGGGAAAGATCCAAAAAGACAACTCTGAAATATGATAAGGCGATCGACAAACCCTTACATATGAAAAGAGGGAGATCTATAAGGACAACCCTTATAACCGAAAAGAGATTTAAAATGGGAAGATCCAAAAGGACAACCCTGACATATGATAAAGCGATCGACAACCTTTACATATGAATAGGGGAAGATCTACAAGGACAACCATTACGACCGAAAAGGGACATAAGACCCACAGGGCCACCCTTACAACCGAAAATGGGAAGATCCAAAAGGACAACCCTGACATATGATAAAGCGATCGACAACCTTTACATATGAACATGGGAAGATCCATAGGGACAACCATTACAACCGAAAAGGGACATAAGACCCACAAGCCACCCTTACAACCGAAAATGGGAAGATCCAAAAGGACAACCCTGACAGATGATAAAGCGATTGACAACCTTTACATATGAACATGGGAAGATCTATAAGAATAACCATTACAACCGAAAATGGACATAAGACCCATAGGGCCACCCTTCCAACCGAAAAGGGGAAGATTCAAAAAGACAACTCTGAAATATGATAAGGCAATCGACAACTCTTACATATGGAAAGAAGAAGATCTATAAGGACAACCCTTACAACCGAAAAGGGACATAAGACCCATAGGGCCACCCTTTCAACAGAAAAGGAATATAAGACCCACAGGGCCACCCTTCCAACATGATATGAGATATAAGTCCCCCAATCAAAGGGCAACTCATCAAACAAGATATAAAAGGTAAGTACTCCAACATGTGACTATCATGTCTATATATATCAAAGGAGGGTGCTACCCCCCCCCCCTATACATCATCAAATGGTTATCATGTCCATATATCAAAAGAGGATACCATCCCCATATACATCATTAAATGGCTATCATTTCCATATATCAAAGGAGGATACCATCCCCTTATACATCATCAAATGGTTATCATGTCCATATATCAAAGGAGGATACCATCCCCCTATACATCACAAAATGGCTATCATGTCCATATATCAAAGGAGGATACCATCCCCCTATACATCAACAATGGCTATCATGTCCATATATCAAAGCAGGATACCATCTCTCTATACATCAACAAGGGTTATCACGTCCATATATCAAAGAGTTGTGCCCTGGCAATGCTCTCAGCACAGGTGCCAAAATCCTTGGAAACTAGGAAATCCTAGACTCTAATAGCTTTACCTTTATCGACGTCAATGGTCTCGCCCATCGCAATTCCAACAGCCTCACCCTCGGCTAAACCGGATATCCTACCCTATTCGCGAGCAGGCTGAAGGGCGTCCTTCATCCTCAGCTGTGCCATAAAATCATCAGCTGGAGGGCCAACCACCGTCAAAGGAGGGGGGGAGAAAGCTGAGACTTCCCTCTCCGAAAGGATGTGATCTTCAACATCGTCGTTCTCCTGAAACAGGGAAGACCAATATTGAAGCCAACCTACAAGGAAAAGCAGTAAAATCACAAGTATTAAAAACTCGAAGACTCACATACCGAAGGAGGGACGGGGCGCGTCGTTTGAATCCCCGTAGCACATACCTCCTCCTCTGAGAAATGATGCACGGACTCAAAAGAAGCCATCGTGTTCCCAATATATATCATTTTCAAGGTTTGCTTGTCGGACATGGAGAGTGAGAACAACGTGGGACGCGCATCCTTCACGAGAAGGGAGTCCAAAGACCAAGGAATATCACGATCCTCAAGGAAAAAGTAACATTTATCCCAATGACCAATACCATTTTCAAAGGCAAGAGTTTGAAGCTTTCTTATTGTACTCCAAAAGCAGTTTTATTTATTTATTTTTTTTTTTTTGGCCAATGGAAATATCTTCATTAATATAAATCCAAACAAAGTTCATTACATCACGGCGGGATATATTCCCGGTCTTTATTGAGTAAAGCTAAAAGAGAGGGCGGGGGTTGTGAAACCCAATCATCAATGCTCGACCTCTTTCTGGACGATATCGCGATCCAGTTAGCACATTCGTTCGCTTTTCTAGAGATGGTATACCATTTAACATCCTGGAATTGAGTCACCAACTGCTTGATGTTTGCGATAATTGGCCTTAATCTCCAATGCACCTGGTGTGATACATCAGTAATGGAAAGGATGACCTCATTAGAGTCTGATTCAAATATGACTCTCTCCCAGCGTCTTTGAGTTGCAAGTCGGACAGCCTCATGCACAGCTAATGCTTCCAACGCCATACTCCCAAGTTCATTTACTCTTCTATTCAACCCACCCAAGACTGCACCTTTGTGATCCCTTGCGATAACACCAATAGCTTCTGTTCGATCTTGTTCAACCCACGAGGCATCACAATTTAACTTTACAACTTCTGGTTCTGGTGCTTGCCAATGTTCCATCATGTGCTGCTCTTGTACTCCGTGGTTATCATTGCCGGGCTTCGAAATGACAGACCAGAATTCTCGATGCTCTCGTATGCATTGATCTGATACAAAGATAGGGTTTGGTTGAGTTGAACTGTACATAGCTCTGCATCTCTCCCTCCATATGCACCAGCAAACCAAGCCAATGAGCGACCATCGAGCTTCCTTTTCCTTCTTAGAGAGACCATCCATCTTCCTTAGTTCCGAGAACCATGACTCCATGTTTTGGGGTCCATTTAGTCCAGGTCTTACGTTTAGGCATGCTAACCAAACCATACTTGTCCAAGAGCATTGGCAGAGCATATGTTCAATTGTTTCTTCCATGTCGCAGAAAGGGCATTGCTTAGAGACATTTAGTCCACGACTATGCAGTTCAGCTTTGACAGGTAATGCACTAGAGTTGATTTTCCAGAAAAAATTACGCACCTTTGGTATGATCTTCATCGACCATAGCTCCTTCCACGTGGCGTGTGTGACGAGTCGCTGGTAAGTATTCTCTGGTTCACTAGCTGCAATATCCCGATATATGCATTTGACCTCCGCTCTGCCCGATTTTGATGACGGCCAACAGTTACAAATTATCATCTATGTCTTCTCTCCATTAATGTCTCTCATATATTACAAAAAAACAGAAACTTTAAACTCCTATTGTATTCCAAAAGCCGTTTTATTTTTGCTAAACCGTTAAATTATCATATGTTTTCTCTCAATTTATGTCTCTCATAATAAAAAAAACATAAACTTTAAACTCCTATTCACTCCAAAAGTCGTTTTATTTTTTTCTTAAATGTTACAAATTATCATATATGTCTCCTCGTATTACAAAAAAAAAATATAGATTTTAAGAAAGATATCCCCTCTATGTTATTGTCATATATATTTTATTAATTTTTCATATTGATTGCATATATTTTAAATCTAATCTAATAAGTTCATCTCATGCATTATCTCTCTTAGCTTATGTGGCATTCTCCGCATAAGCATTATATGCTTAGATGAGCTTGAAGCTATCCTATTACACTCCAAAAGCCGTTTTATTTTTACTAAACCGTTACAAATTATATCTATGTCTTCTCTCCCTTTATGTCTCTCATATTATAAAAAAACATTAAACCCTTGCTGCCGAGTCCATCTTCTCTTCTGTGCTTTAAGAAATATATATTCCATCTATGTTATGTCATATATATTTTTATATTCAAAATTTCTTAGCTATCACTGGGAGTGAAACAAAAATGCAACAAGACATGTCGTAAAATGGATGGATAGAATCGTAGAATACGAAATAAGAACATGGTGCTTGGTACATGATCCAAATATCTAGATGAAACTATTTAGACTAAAAAACCATGATAACATTTAAAAATAACATATTACCAAAGAAAAATCTTTATCGTAATACTAACCTAAAACCCTGGTTCGTCCTGTGTTTGGGTATTAATCCCACGCAGGCGAGCGCCGCCCATCCCTAGGCTAGCATGGCTACTAGCCCAACAAAAATGTGGGCCCAATGATTTTTTTATAAAATTAAAACAATTAAGTTTTTAGGAATGGAAAATATTATTTGAAATATATCAAAAAAGAATAATTAGAAAATTGTAAGAAAGTTCGAATTTATATTTTAAAATATAATTTTTTAAAATATGAAAAATTGTTAGATTACGGGGAGTAATCACTACAGATACTAAATCATGGCACATGCTAGTAATCGAAATTACGCAGAAGAAGATTCGCACATACCTCAAACGATGTTCATAGTCCCAAGATCCTTCCTGCAGGGAGTTCACGATCCTCCGGTCGGCACCTGTAGAGGTTCTGGTTAAGGAAGTCATACGCGGTATGTTCTCCACAGCAAAGCCTTTGATCGATTCTTGGCAGGGGACAGATCTCTGGAGTGTTTGCTAGAAAGAAAATTGGCACACCCTTTGGTGGGGAGTGGTTCGACCGAATATAGGTGTTTCTAGGGGAGGGTTTTCTCTCAAAACAACACTTAAAGAGAATTGTGATTCTCCTTAATAAAACCTCTAACTCCTCATATATATAGGAGAAGTAAAGTGGACAAAAGTCCACTTTACCCCTACTAGGTATTTCGGCCGGCCACATGTATAGGGAGGCCCAATTTTGGGCCTCTCATGTCAATTGGGATTTAGGTCTGGCCCAATTCCCTAATATGACATTTACCCAATTAACTTAGGTAACATATACATATAATGGGCTTCCATTTACGGCGCCCATCACCATATGCTTATAGCTCCCACTCGCCGGAATGGGTGGGTGCCTGTTAATGTATTGTCGTCCAAATCTCCATAAACATTTCACTCCTTCGATCTGGTCCTTGCTTCCGAACAGTTCATACGAGATTTTCCGTGCGACCGGCGGATACGAAGGGAATCGTGCTGCTCATCTGTTAGGAGTATTGTAGCGCTCGCGGAACGTTGATTCCCTTTTCTCCAATCAACTTGTTATAAACAACATTTATATAGTACCGCGTTGTATCCTAGGTCAACTGATAATTCTCCTTTTGCCTAGTTTCCACATAGGAACACTTCTCCAAGGCATCAGTACAAGTATTCACAACCTTCAACTAATATCTGGTTGGTGGCCACCTAGTGAATACAAGAGTTGGTGAATTACAAGTGAACTTTGTTAGCATATGGTGACGTGGCGCCGTAATAGGAGCCCGTTAATTAAGGGAATTACCTAAGTTAATTAGGTAATTGTAAATTTGGGCTAGTTGGGCCAAACCCAATTAGTAATTGACAAGGGAGGCCCAAAATGGGCCTCCCCCTTAACATGCATAGTTCGGCTGCCCCCTTTATACCACATTGGTTGGAGTTGCCTTTTGGTAACTCCACCAATACTATATATAGGGTTATCTGCTAAGGGTTTATTCACTCATTCATAATAACAAGGATCTCCATTGAGAACACTTGTTTCCCTTAGTTAAATTTCGGCACCAATACATCTGGTATGAGGTTCCATCTCCGTTGAAAAATCGATCAGAGGTCTTGTTGTGGAGCTACATCGGGTGGGACTTCTTCTAACGAAGAACTTGCATGTGGTTCCGACCGGAGTATCAGAACTCCCTCCACATCGTTCTTGGGCAAGAAAGCTAGGAATGAGAATCAAGTAGAACCTGACATTCATAACACACAACTACCATCAATTCCAGTGGGAGGGCTCACTCCCCCCCCCCCCCCCCCCCCAAACACAAATCACTATTGCTGGGAATGCGAATCAAGTAGAACTTGACATTCATAACACACAACTACCATCAATTCCCATTATTTCAAGTGGGAGTGGGATGATCACTCCAGTTCCAGATCCTAGCGATCAAAGAACTAATCTCGGAGGTGAAATTCCGAGACGAAGGGGTCATCCTAGGAAAGTTGTTGCTCAAAGTTCTAGTAGCGCCAACATTCCCAGTGGAAGTAGTGCCCCGATAAGAAGCATTATTCCAAGTGGGAGTATGGGTCAAACTCAAAATGGGATAGGTGAGCCTAGACGCAGTCAAAGGCAACGCACTTCCCCTAAAAGGTATCCCATTAAGAGAGGCGAAATATTCACTCTCACATCTGTTGATGAACCAATAACGGTTAAATAAGCGATGGAAGGACCTCAAGTAAAGGAATGGAGAAAAGCAATGGAAGATGAAACCGCTTCAATGAAAGCTAATTCGGTTTGGTCATTAGTTGATTTTCCTGTAAACCGCAGAGCAATAGGAGCTAAGTGGGTATTGAAACTCAAACTCTCTGCTGATGGAGAAGTCGAGCGACACAAAGCTCGACTAGTTGCGAAAGGATATACCCAAATCCACGGAGTGGACTTTGATGAAACATACCCACCAACCGTGCGTTACACCACAGTAAGGGTCATCCTTGCCCTAGTTTCTAGTCTTGATCTAGAGGTACATCAAATGGATGTTAAGACCGCATTCCTCCATGGAAACCTGGATGAAGAGATCTATATGGAGCAGTCGGAGGGTTTCATTACTCCTGGCAAAGAACGTAAATTTTGCAAACTCCAAAGATCTATATACGACCTTGAACAATCGTCTCGGCAATGGTATCACAGATTCCACGAGGAAATCGTCGGATACAGATTCGTGAATCTTCACGAGGATCCCTGCGTATACACCAAGACCTCCGGGTCTAAGTATATCATCATAACACTATACGTGGATGACATACTCATTGCTGCGAACGACGTGAGTTTTATGAATAAATCAAAGTCCTGGTTAGCATCAGCATTCGAGATGAAAGACATGGGAGAGGCTACGTACATCTTAGGCATCAAAATTGCCTGAGATCGTGCCACCCGGAGATTATGTCTATCTCAGGAATCATATATCAACAAACTGTTGAAAATATTCAAAATGCTGGATGCTAAACCCGTGGATACGCCGGTTGTGTTCGGGTGCGCGCTATCGAAGCGTGATGGCCCAAAAAACCAGTAGGAGCGTGAATAGATGAAAAATGCAGAGTATCTGAGCATGGTAGGGAGTCTAATGTATGCCATGCTCTGTACTCGGCCAGAAATCTGTTACGCTGTGGGCCTAGTAGCAAAAAAAAAAAAACCGAATCAGAACCTAGTTATCAACATCTAAAGGCCGTAAAACGAATTATCAGATATCTGAAAGGTACTGCCGACTACGTTCTGTGCTATGAGGGCGATCAGCTCGAATTGACCGGTTATAGTGACGCCGACCACGGTGGCGATCCAGATGATCGTAGGTCCACCAAAGGAGGAGTTTTCCTCCTTGCTGATGCTGCCATATCATGGGTAAGCAAGAAGCAATCGTGTGTCGCGCTTTCCACTATGGAATCAGAATTTGTTGCCCTCTCCAAAAACGCACAAGAAGTGGTCTGGCTGAAAAGGATTCTTACTGCATTAATTTGCACAAACAAGAAGAGTAAACCTGTGAAGATGTACTCCGACAGTCAGGCGGCCATTGCGGCAGTTAAGAATCCAAAGTACCATAGTAAGACAAAGCACATTGATGTGAAATACAATTATGCTAAATCTGTTCTGGAAGACAACATAATCGCTTTAGAATACTTTCCTACAGACAATATGGTCGCAGACCCTTTAACTAAGCCGTTACGTAGGGAGATTTTTGAAAAGCACGTAAAATTGCTTGGATTACGTAGGGCTTAAACTGTGTGGCTTGTAAAAGTGATAACATTTTGACATTTGAAATTATGTTTCAATTGAATAAAAGAATTTCAATTTGAGTTTATGATTTATCGACGTCATAATGATTAACAACATCGGAATTTACGGTCTATAAACTAAGTCGTAGGAAGAAGTAAATTTCTTCCACCAAAATTATGTCGAATGTGAACCTTGCCTCGTCACACAGGCACGGTCATCTTGTAAGGAGAGAGGGACCTCTACCAAAACAAGATTGGCTAAGAATCAGGGGGATAAACCTGATTAAACAAAACGATAACATTGTCACACTTAACAGCATGACTTAATCTTCGTTTTGTAAATCGCCGAGTTGGACTCTGTCCATCACTATATATCACATTCAAGGCCAGATGAGAGATTCTGCGATAGCATTATTGACATATCCCATCCCTGGTTTTACCAGTTGTGCTATCAACGCGTGCTTCATACTGCGCGTGCCACGTTCGACCACGGGGTCATGCTCGGTTGTGCTAGCTAGAATCCTTGTGATTCAAAGGGCCCATACTTCTTCACCTTGAGTGTGTGATTGATCCCAGATTCTTTATGAAGAGGCATCCAAAGTATCCTCACGGACTCAGAACTTATACCTAAGGTCTGGCTCAATGCTCGCTTTCCGGCGTACGAGCGTAGTGCCAAAGAAAATAGCCAAGTGACCACGTCTTGGAAACCGGTTGAGTCAGACTAAGGGTATAAGCGATGGGGATGGTCAAGTTCACCTTTAATTCACCTCCTCTCGTGTTCACTAGGTGGCCGCCAACCGGATATTAGTTGAAGGTTGTGAACACTTGTACGAATGCCCTAAAGAAGTATTCCTTTGTGGAAAACAGGGCAATTGGAGAATTAACAGTTGACCAAGGATACAGTGCGGTACATAGTTTTATTTCAAACAGGTTTGGTTCATGAAAGGGAATCAACGTTCTGCGGGCGCTACAATACTCCTAACAGATGAGTAGCACGATGCCCGTCGTATCCGCCGGTCGCACAGCAAGCCTCGTATGAACTATTCGGAGACAGTGACGAAGACTGAAGACTAAGATGTTGATACTATTACGTAACCGTATAGATTAACGAGCACCCTCCCATTCTGGCGAGTGGGAGTTGTTAGCATATGGTGATGTGACGTCGTAATAGGAGCCCGTTAATTAAGGGAATTACCTATTTTGGCAACTCCACCAATACTATATATAGGGGTGTCTGCTAATGATTTATTCACTCATTCATAATAACAAGGATCTCCATTGAGAACACTTGTTTCCCTAAGTCTAAAATTCGGCACCATCACATCTGGTCTGAGGTTCCATCTCCGTTGAATAATCGATTAGAGGTCTTGTTGTTGAGCTACATCGCGTGGGACTTCTTCTAATGAAGAACTTGCAGGTGGTTCTGACCCGAGGATCAGAACTCCCTCCACTTCGTTCTTGGGCAGGAAAGCTAAAAGGTATGTGTACTAATTCCGCTGCGTAGATTAGATTTCTTGCGAGTACACGTTTAACATTCTGTAGTATTACGTCCCCGTAATCCAACAAGTATGATTAAGGAAGAAGTTGTCGACTAATCTGAAGCTCTCAATCAGAGCAATCCGAGCAAAGTTAGTCATGAAACCTCTTAGGTGATGTCCCTGTGTATTTATTAAATGTGTATATAGTTAATAGGGTTAATAACCTATGAAAGGTCTGAATTTTGATCCATGTTAACCAGAGAGGTCTAAATTTTCAAAAGTTTATTTGGAATGTTTGAATTTTCAACTTTGTTGAACTTTGTTTTTCGTCCATTTTTAGGGTTAAATTTAACATAATTGTGTGAAATGACACTTTTACGCCTTTTAATATTTTTTTATTTAATACCTTATTTGAGAAAATGTGAAATGACAAAATTACCCCTGAAGTCAAATTATGAAAATGTTTTTTTTTTGCTTTAAGGGGCATATTTGTCTTTTCAAGTCAAGCATGTGAGGGGCACACTTTGGTCGGAGGGCATTTTCAGAATTTAAGTTTATTTTCGGTCACATGCTAAGCATGTGACCAAATTCCATCAGATTTAACCAGTGTTATCAGAGCCGGACCGGACCGACGGTCCGACCGGATCAGACCGGGAACCGGACCCCTTGACGGTCCGGTTTGAATAAAAGATCGGCACGCCAGTGAACCCGGTCTAACTGTCCGGTTTT
Source organism: Clarkia xantiana subsp. parviflora (assembly GCA_036873135.1). Lineage (NCBI taxonomy): Eukaryota > Viridiplantae > Streptophyta > Magnoliopsida > Myrtales > Onagraceae > Clarkia > Clarkia xantiana. Next base: position 10,111,625 of record JAPTYO010000003.1, read on the forward strand.
CTCTAAATCGGGCGGTTTTTAGAGAATCGGACGGTTTACCGGTCTACCGGTTCAACCAAAAAAAAAACCCTAAACTGAGACTTGTGTAAAGAAGAATATGCAGCGGCAGCTTTAGATCCGATGAAGAAATTCCTCATCCTCCTTGTTTATGAGAGCGATCATGAACTAGGATGGCCACACCGGCGTTGGTAATGCCCTGGCCGATGACGCCGCTAACTTGTTCTCCTCATTGTGGTGTTAATCGTTGCTGTTACGGTGAGTGCCTCCCTTACCGTGCGCGACTGTCCGGCGACGAGAACCCCTCACGGCGCCGTTGCTCTTTCCTACTCCAATCCCTCTCAAAGGAAAGCAGATCGGTCACTGCTGTCCAATTGCTCTGTCCCGCTCTAAAAACCTAGATTTGGAAGGGGGTCAAAATTACTAAAAAGCCCCAGCTTGGATCTAGATTAGTCACCGTAGTAGCATAGATATTAAGAGAACAAGAAGGAAGGGAAGTGAGGGAGAAGGGCGAGAGGGAAAGTGAGGGAGAGGGACGTGAGGGGAAGTCAGGGAGTGAAGAGAGAGAGGAAGTGAGTGAATAAATAGGGGGAAGTGAAGAATGAGAAGGAAAGGGAGGATCTTGGATGAAGGAGGTTGCTGCAGCACTACTGTGTTTTCACTAGCTGGTTCAACCAGGTTCGAACCGGATGAACCGGGAACCGAACACCTCACCGGTTCGGTGTCTGGTCCGGTTCTGATAACACTGGTTTTAACGGCAAAAATTGACGGAGACCTCTTATATCAACAAAGTTGAAAATTCAGACCTTCCAAAATAACTTTTAAAAATTCAGACCTCTCTGGTTAACATTGGTCAAAATTCAGACATTAGATTATTAACCCTAGTTAATAAGATATGATTTATAAAAGTATAGCTCATCTTTGATTGCTCAATTGTACCGGATGCATGGCGAACTAAAAATCTAAGTATCCTTTTTGTATTTACCAAGCACTTGACGATAGACAATGTAAATTTGAGTTTTTAATTTAATCCATTATCGAGCGCAATTTTGGAAAATAGAGCAAAACCTGCATAATAGATGAGATTGATTTAGTTTAGTTGAGATTGCAGTACAGAGTCACTTGCTTTACAGATTAGTACAACAGTATGTTTGTTGAGTTGGCATCACAATTTGGGTTGGCACTGGAAGTTGGAATACTCGTCTACAAATTTTGCAGCTTCTGCTGCTCTCTGCATCCACAAACACCAAACAATACACTCTAAATCTTTCCCCGCTAAAGCGCACCCCCATCCCGAATGCCCTCACCAGAATTTTATACTGCTCTATCAGCGGCTCCACACCTATTTTTCATTATTATAATAATAAGGGTTAATAACTAAAAAACTGTCCGAGGTTTACTCTATGTTAAAATTAGGTGTCTGAAGTTTGAAATGTTAAAATGGATTGTCCAAAGTTTCATTTTTATTGAAATTTGGTGTCTCGGTGTGATTACTTTAGAGAAGTCAATTCCGACGAAACTGTCTGTCAAATTCGAGCTCTCATACACACTCTCTGCTCGTCATCTTGCCGGGACCGTTATCTAAAAAGTTGGTCACATCCGGGCAAGTAAATCTCGCTCTATTGTCCTTGGAAAATGGCTCCACACCACTCTTCTAGAAACTTTTTTTTTAATGTTCAATTTTTAGGTGAAATTTGACGATTTTGTAAAAAGTAAAGAGTGATGGATTATGTGTGGGTTGGTGGGTTGATGGAAATGATTGAATGGAGACGAAAAGACGCTCAAAGACACCGAATTTCAACAAAAATGAAACTTGGGACAGTCCATTTTAACATTTCAAACTTCAGACACCTAATTTTAACATAAGGTAAACCTTGGACAGTTTTTTAGTTATTAACCCTAATAATAATATATTAGATAGAAATTAAACCAATCACAAACTCATATACAGTGTTTTTTTTTCCATGTCAAACAACAATAAAAACATACCACATTCATAGTTCTCGATAAAACTCAAATCCGAAGCTAATATAAGCTTTCCGAACTCTTCAAAATTCTCTGATGTCCAACCTCCAAGTCCTGCAATTCCATGCATTGTAGGACCATCACTACCCCATCTTTGGAACCTCCCATTCTCTTTTTCTCTCTCTAATTTATATATGATATGCAAAATAAATTTGGTAGTTAATAATTGGTTCAAGTGCAAGCAGCACATCAAGATATGGATAGTAGAAGAAAAATAAGAAAGAAACGATCAAACTTCGACTATTTTTTTCAGTGCCCTCTGAAGGTAGAACTACACACATAAATTTGAAAATTAAAAAAGAAACGACAACCGAAAAATTAATGAAAATCATGGTTACTCAGTGAAAGGGAAGTAAAACCAACTTCAGCTTGTTTCGAGCACATTGATTGTTCACTTGGATGTAGTATGGTAGATTAGAGAAGTACCTGCATATATGTTACAAAGAAGGTAGCATGAATAGATTTGATTGATGAGATTAATATAAGGGAATAAGATATATTATAGATAAATATATCTTATTATATTTAGATAAATATATCTAGATTATGAATAGATATATTCTTAGTATATTATCATATTATGTTTCTTATTATATTGCTATACATATAGTCTTGTATCTATATATATAGGTACATGTACTCAACCTAAATAACATCAATAATACAATTCTCATTCTTCTATATGGTATCAGAGCCTTTCTAACTCCAACGAGTACAACTTACAAGCCGCCGCCCACCATCGCCGCTGTCCAGGGGCGGTCGGCACCACAGTCAACTATGAAGATGTCATGTCGGCCCTGGCCAATTCTAATTTCAGTTTTTCTTTCTTTCTTTTCTAATAAGACAATAAATCCCTGCTTCCGTATCGACGATTTCTGCACCGATCTTTTGGTACCCGCTCCAACGAGCGTAATTTTTTTATCGGCCCATGCTCATGGCGGTATTTCTATCTACCAGCATCCTCGATCCTACTAGCTCCAACGAGCGAAAGTATCTGATCGCTACACCTGAGGACTCTTCCGTGGCTCCGTGACTAGCTTCAAGCTTTCTGATTGAGACTTGCTGCCTTTTTGCTGCCTTTTTGTTGGAATTAAGAGGTTTGCTCCAACGAGCAAATTCACCTCCGTCGTTTGCTTATCGTTCACCAACGTGAACATCGTGACCAGCAGCATCCTGACCGACTGGAATTCTCCGGGTCTCCGCCATTGCCGACTGGACCTCCGGGCTACCGCCGTGCCGACTGGATGGATATTTCCGGGCTACTGCTGTGCCGACTGGACATCTCCGGGCTTCCGCCATTGCCGATTGGACCTCTTCGGGCATCCTCCGATGAAGACTGGACTATTGGGGCATTCATTAATATTCTTCGTATCAAGATCGGCATTCTTGTCAGAACGTCCATCTTGCGGGGGCGTATAAGGGAATAAGATATATTATAGATAAATATATCTTATTATATTTAGATAAATATATCTAGATTATGAATAGATATATTCTTAGTATATTATCATATTATGTTTCTTATTATATTGCTATACATATAGTCTTGTATCTATATATATAGGTACATGTACTCAACCTAAATAACATCAATAATACAATTCTCATTCTTCTATATGGTATCAGAGCCTTTCTAACTCCAACGAGTACAACTTACAAGCCGCCGCCCACCATCGCCGCTGTCCAGGGGCGGTCGGCACCACAGTCAACTATGAAGATGTCATGCCGGCCCTGGCCAATTCTAATTTCATTTTTTTTTCTTTCTTTTCTAATAAGACAATAAATCCCTGCTTCCGTATCGATGATTTCTGCACCGATCTTTTGGTACCCGCTCCAACGAGCGTAATTTTTTTATCGGCCCATGCTCATGGCGGTATTTCTATCTACCAGCATCCTCGATCCTACTAGCTCCAACGAGCGAAAGTATCTGATCGCTACACCTGAGGACTCTTCCGTGGCTCCGTGACTAGCTTCAAGCTTTCTGATTGAGACTTGCTGCCTTTTTGCTGCCTTTTTTGTTGGAATTAAGAGGTTTGCTCCAACGAGCAAATTCACCTCCGTCGTTTGCTTATCGTTCACCAACGTGAACATCGTGACCAGCAGCATCCTGACCGACTGGAATTCTCCGGGTCTCCGCCATTGCCGACTGGATGGATATTTCCGGGCTACCGCTGTGCCGACTGGACATCTCCGGGCTTCCGCCATTGCCGATTGGACCTCTTCGGGCATCCTCCGATGAAGACTGGACTATTGGGGCATTCATTAATATTCTTCGTATCAAGATCGGCATTCTTGTCAGAACGTCCATCTTGCGGGGGCGTATAAGGGAATAAGATATATTATAGATAAATATATCTTATTATATTTAGATAAATATATCTAGATTATGAATAGATATATTCTTAGTATATTATCATATTATGTTTCTTATTATATTGCTATACATATAGTCTTGTATCTATATATATAGGTACATGTACTCAACCTAAATAACATCAATAATACAATTCTCATTCTTCTATATGGTATCAGAGCCTTTCTAACTCCAACGAGTACAACTTACAAGCCGCCGCCCACCATCGCCGCTGTCCAGGGGCGGTCGGCACCACAGTCAACTATGAAGATGTCATGCCGGCCCTGGCCAATTCTAATTTCATTTTTTTTTTCTTTCTTTTCTAATAAGACAATAAATCCCTGCTTCTGTATCGACGATTTCTGCACCGATCTTTTGGTACCCGCTCCAACGAGCGTAATTTTTTTATCGGCCCATGCTCATGGCGGTATTTCTATCTACCAGCATCCTCGATCCTACTAGCTCCAACGAGCGAAAGTATCTGATCGCTACACCTGAGGACTCTTCCGTGGCTCCGTGACTAGCTTCAAGCTTTCTGATTGAGACTTGCTGCCTTTTTGCTGCCTTTTTTGTTGGAATTAAGAGGTTTGCTCCAACGAGCAAATTCACCTCCGTCGTTTGCTTATCGTTCACCAACGTGAACATCGTGACCAGCAACATCCTGACCGACTGGAATTCTCCGGGTCTCCGCCATTGCCGACTGGACCTCCGGGCTACCGCCGTGCCGACTGGATGGATATTTCCGGGCTACCGCTGTGCCGACTGGACATCTCCGGGCTTCCGCCATTGCCGATTGGACCTCTTCGGGCATCCTCCGATGAAGACTGGACTATTGGGGCATTCATTAATATTCTTCGTATCAAGATCGGCATTCTTGTCAGAACGTCTGTCTTGCGGGGGCGTATAAGGGAATAAGATATATTATAGATAAATATATCTTATTATATTTAGATAAATATATCTAGATTATGAATAGATATATTCTTAGTATATTATCAGATTATGTTTCTTATTATATTGCTATAGATATAGTCTTGTATCTATATATATAGGTACATGTACTCAACCTAAATAACATCAATAATATAATTCTCATTCTTCTATAATTAAAGACAACCCAAGTTTATAGATTTTTTAAGGTGTCATTGTCTTACATTGCTTTGAACAAATTCGGAGCTCGATCCCAAAATCTTCTCTCCATAAGCACTGAGGCCACGCCATAAATAAACCTCATCCATCTCCATAGAACAGATTGCCAAACCGACGCGGTGACTTGTTCCGCATCCAAACGCGTACCTTAAGCAATTCTTCGAGTTGCTGTGGAACATATATATGCATTTCTTTTATATTTGGTGGATCATGTAATCACTCCTTTTCAGCAAACACAAAATTCTTCTTCCATTCCAACCATATATATATATAAATATAAAAATGGATGAGTTGGAAGTCTGCAGAAACAATAAAATATATCTGATAAATTTTGATCAACCCATAACTCATCGACTAAAGTAAATGAACTACTTTCAGAATTGAAAACAGATTTCAATAATAATAAGTTGCACAGACCCATCGTTCAACTTTGTTGTAAGCGGTTGGTAATGGAAAAACTGAAAATACAGCAGTGACTATATAGAAAGAGTCGATTATTCCATGCGTGATTTACAATATTATCATTCGAAAATGTATTTGTCATGAAATACTACATACCATGCACATATTAGTTTTTAAGCCTTTCCGTTGATCGCACAAGTGAGCCAAAATCATATTTCCCTGCCAATACATTAGTAAGCTAAAACATCAATATTCATGTTTCTGTTTTCAATCTATACAAAAAAAAATAATAAAAAAAAAATCAAAGAGTATGCAGCTAAAAACATGAATCATATCATAAGAAAAGTGAATGCAAGTCTAGTTCCTGCAATAACTAAATGTGGATAGTTTCCCATACGTTTAGATGTAGACAAATAATTCCTAAGAGTATAGAACAACCCACACGTTTCTGTTAAACCTTTTGAGCGCAATGCGCCTCGGATTCTCCATCTTTCCTTTATAAACACCATTCCGAGCATTCTCTCCATACACAGACACAGTATTCTCCTCTGCAAATCCCGATGTGGCGTTCAGCACTCGAGAAATGCTGGTAGGTTATTACTATCACCCTTGTCTTCCTTCTCTAAAATCAAATTAAAACAAACATATTACAAAAAAAAATTATAAGGGTAGGAATATTAGAATGCATCCAATTTTGTTTAGAAACTGAATAATGGAACTCACCAATATCAGGAGTTTGAAGAACTGATCCTCCCCACAACATGGAATCAGTTTGGAGCAATCATACCCCATTGAATTTAAAAATAAGTTAGAGAATGAAATTTGAGAGTCATTATAGCCAAAACTACTGATTACAAAGCCCAATTTCACACCAATTTAAGAAAAAATATGTCACTGGAACAAAAGAAGATACAATTTCAGATTATTATCAATTCTATGAAATCACGAAATCACAAATCTGTCACATGACCTAGATCGGGAGCGATTGATCTACTGAGACTCAGAACTGACTCATCATGGAGTGCAACCTAACTCACCTTCATGTTGGAGAGTAGACCCAGATACTGAAGAAATGACGTGTGTCCGAGCCCGGTGGACTGGTGATTTCTTGACGACGACCAGCGGAACGATGACCTCACGACAGACGATTTCTTCTTGGAGAGTGAAAGTTTTCATTCTTTGATTATTGTAAATCTGAAAGTTAGTTATTACAGGTGCAGAAGGAAAACTATTTATATTAACTCTAATAAGTCAACAATGAGTCAACTAAGTTAGTACTCTACATTCCCTCATCCTTCTTCTTCTTCTCTTCTTCTTTGGTCATCTGAATGACTTGATCTTTGAATATGTCAATTACCCCATAATGGCGTAATAAAGTCTCATGTTGAAGACGACCCAAAGCTTTTGTTAATAAATCTGCCATTTGGTTTTCTGAAGCTACATGATACACACTGATGATTCCACGTTGAATACAATCTCTCGTGAAATGGCAATCGAGCTCGATATGCTTCGTTCGCTCGTGGAAAACCGGATTCTTGGCCATTTGTATAGCAGATTTACTGTCAGAGTAAATTGGGATTGGATCATTCATATTCAGACCTAATTCCTTGAGCAATTTCGTCATCCATATTGCTTCAGCTGTGGCCTCCCTTAAGCTACGATATTCAGCTTCCGCGCTGGAAAGAGACACTGTCTCTTGTTTCTTTACCTTCCAACTTATTGCAGCATTGCCCAGCTTAACACAGTAGGCCGTAAGAGATCTTCTGCTATAAGGGCAAGAGCCCCAATCAGAGTCGCAGTAGATAGCTAACTGGAGGGAGTTTGAAGCAGGGAATAAAAGTCCATGTCCTGGAGTGCCTTTAATGTACTTGATTACACGCATAGCTGCTTGGAAATGAGATTTCTTAGGGTTGTGGATGAACTGACTTAATCTCTGGACAGAAAAGGCAATGTCAGGTCTGGTCATTGTTAAATACAGAAGTTTCCCTACAAGCTTCCTGTAAAGCAGAGTGTCATCAAACAGAGGATCAAGCTTGTTTAGACCAGAACCCTTATCAAATTCAGGTGTTGTGTATTTGACATTGAATTCCATAGGTGTAGAAGCAGGTGCAGCAGCACCTAAGCCTGACTCCTTAATGAGCTCAAGTGCAAATTTTCTCTGAGTAACAGCAATTCCTGCCTTTGAACGAGCCACTTCTAAACCCAGAAAATATCTCAAAGATCCAAGGTCTTTGAGTTTGAAATGATTCTTCAGAGTGACTTTTAACTGATCAATCAAAGGAGAGGAAGAACCTGTGATCATTAAGTCATCGACATAGATCAGTAAAAACACACTGTGATTCCCTTTGTGTTTACTGAAGAGCGAATAGTCTGAATGACTTTGAACATATCTATTCTCCATCAGAGTTTGAGTAAGTTTTAAGTTCCATTGGCGACTAGCTTTCTTAAGACCATATAACGACTTTAATAATCTGCAAACTTTTCTAGAAGATCTTCCATTGTTGACTTGATCAAACCCTTGAGGAATTTCCATGTAAACTTCTTCTGTTAAGTCACCTTGTAAGAACGCATTGTTTACGTCCATATGAAATAAGTTCCAGGAATTTGCAGCAGCAAGTGTCAGTAGAGTCCTTACTGTAGTCATCTTTGCCACAGGTGAATAAGTTTCTTCAAAATCCACTCATTCCTGTTGAGTAAACCCTTTAGCAACTAATCTTGCTTTGTATCTTTCCAGCGAGCCATCTGAGTTGTATTTTGCTTTGAAAACCCATTTACATCCAATTGGTGTTTTACCAAGAGGTAAATCTACAACTCTCCATGTTTGGTTATCCTGCAAAGCCTTGATTTCTGCTTTCATTGCAGTTACCCAGTTTTCATCTCTAATGGCTTGTTTGTAACTCTGAGGCTCTTTGATCTTCTCAGTTGATGTTAAGTAACACTTGTACTGAGAAGATAAATGATCATATTTGATGTAGTTTTCAATCCCAAAAACAGCATGTGAATGTACCTGAGATGTGATGTAATCATTCATGTGATTGGGAACACGTCTTTGTCTTGAGCTTCTTCTGAGCACTACTTCTGTATCATGTGCTTGATTTTCATCATTTGTTGCTTGAACTTCCTGCCCATTGTCTACTGGTATGTCTTGATCAGGTTGGACTGGGACAAGTGGATCTACTACCACTTCATGCTGAGGAGAGAAATCATCATAAAAATGATTGTTAGACGGTTGATCTGAGATGACAGTGTGTTTCAAAGTGGGAAGCAACTGCCAGAGTTCCAACTTCTTCATTCCAAAAGGAAATATATCTTCCCTGAAGGTTACATCCCTGCTCACAAAGAAGACTGAAGATTGAATATCCATTAATATGTAGCCTTTCTGAGTGATGGAATAACCCATAAACACTGCAGCTGTAGCCCTTGCAGAAAGCTTGTCTGAGTTGTTGAGACGTGTACTAAAACAGAGACAACCTACAACTCTCAAATGATCAATGGAGGGTTTCTTCTTATACAATGCTTCTGATGGAGAGATGTTACCAAGAACAGCGGTGGGAAGCAAGTTAATGATGTAGCATGCTGCTAGTATACAATATCCCCAGAAACCAATTGGAATAGATGCTTGTAACCTTAAAGCTCTAGCAATATTGAGAAGATGTATGTGCTTTTTTTTAGCACGTCCATTCTGCTGGGGTGTAAAGGCACAACTCGTTTGATGAAGTATCCCAATATCAGCAAATAACCTTTTACAACTGGAATTGACAAATTCTCCTCCATTATCACTCCTTAAATGCTTTACTGTAGCTCCAAATTGATTTCTAATCAAAGCAAAAAAGTTTCTTATATGCAACACAGTTTCACTTTTGCATTTCATAAGATATATTCAAGTGCTACGTGTAGAATCATCCACAATCGTCAGAAAGTATTTGCAACCTCTTATAGTAGAAATCTTGTAGGGTCCCCATAGATCTATATGAATGAGATCAAAAGGGTTCTTAGCATGAAACGAACTGTCTGGAAAGACTAGACGCGTTTGTTTAGCTAATAGACAGATAGTACAAGACTTAATAGAATCAACAGACTGTTTTGAATTATTAGAATGAATCAAATGGCTGACAGAAGAATGTCCAAGTCTTTGATGCCACAAAATAGAGTCATCTCCCTTATTCTTTACCAAAGCTGCAATGGGTTGATAGACTGATGCCTTTAGAGCAAAAAGTCCTCTACTCTGTACTCCAATCCTCGTAATCCTCCCATTGGTGAGGTCCTGAATAGACACATGCTCAGATGTGAATATCACATTACAGTGTAACTGAAGAGGAAGCTTGGATACGGATATTAAGTTGAACTTAAAATCTGGAACCAATAACACATTGGTCAAGCAAAGATTTGGTGCAATAAAACAGCTACCAAGATGAGTAACTGTGCATTTGCTACCATTAGGAAGATGCACAAACTGATGTGCTGTCTGATTGAGCCTCAAATCAAATAACCAATATGACCTATGTGTAATATGATTAGTAGCACCAGAATCAATGATCCAAATCATTTTGGTGAATGATTCCGAGACCATACCTGCCATGTTTGCAAACAAATCACCATTTCCAGAATCAAACTGAAGAGGATCTGAAGTGTTAGCAGCAATATGAGCAATTCTGGATGATGAAGCAATATGTTGAACACCATTAGAGGAAGCCACATGCCTGTGACTCTCAGAAGCAGCAGCAACATGATTACAGGAACTATCAGAACCTATGGCATGATGAAGTTCGTCAGAATTCTCCTAAAAAACACCATTAACAGACGCCCATTTTCTTTTCATTGTCTCTGGAACACCATATTTTGACCAGCAGGTGTCAACTCTGTGACCTTTCTTCCCACAATAAGAGCATAGCCAACCAGTTTTATCAATACGTCCTCGAGAAATTCCAAATCCAGGGTTAGTATTAGAAGAACCACCACCAGAAGAGATACTATATGTGTTGCCACCTGCAGATCTATTGTAATTTCCAGAGTTTCTTGCTGAATAAAGAACTGTTGAAGGCTCAGTTAAACCATCTGACAATGATCCAACAATCGATCTCTGGCTCTCTTCTTGTAGAAGAACAGAAAAGGCTACACTCAAACTTGGTAAAGGCTGTCTCATTAAGAGATTGCTCCTGACATGAGCAAAACTATCATTCAACCCTAGTAAAAATGATATGAGTTTCTGTTTCTCCTTATTGGCAGTAACTATAGCATTATCAGCGTCACATTGCATAACTAATTCATCAGCAGCAGCTAAGGCGTCCCATAATTGCTTCAATTTAGCGAAGAACTCCGTAATCGAAAGAGTACCTTGGGAAGATCTGTAGATTTCTCGAGTCAACTGAAAAATTTGTGTTCCATCGACTTTGTCAAACATCTTTTTGAGGTCGTTCCAGATCGATTCAGCTGTTGGATTATAGACTAAACCATTTACCAGGTCTTTAGCTACTGAATTCCTTAACCAAGCCTTGACTATAGCATTTGCACGATCCCATCGCGGTCTCTGTGCAATCGAAACAGTATCTCTTGAACAAGATCCATCAATGAAACCTATCTTATTCTTGACGAGAAGGCCTTCTTTGATTGAAGTTCTCCAGGTGTGGTAATTTGTTGATCCAGTCAACTGAAATGGAATTAGATGAGTACCAGTGGTGTCCGCGGGATGTAGGTATAATGGATCTTCATTAGCTTGAGCAGGATACTCCGCCATGATTACACAACAGAAATCGAAGAATACAGCAGCAAATCAGAGAATGAACGCGAACGAATACGATTCGCGAATCGCAAATCAATCAACTCGAATGATGAGCAATTTGAACAATCAGACTTAAATCAGCAAGCAAGATAGTTGAACGAATGAATTTCTGGTGAAGAGATCATGGAATCATCAACGGAAGCTCTGATACCATGAAAGTTTTCATTCTTTGATTATTGTAAATTTGAAAGTTAGTTATTACAGGTGCAGAATGAAAACTATTTATATTAACTCTAAGTCAACAATGAGTCAACTAAGTTAGTACTCTACAGAGAGGAGAGACTCTTCCTTGCTTGGCGCTTCTTCAATGGCAGATCTTGTGGAAGAGCTTTGGATTTTAACGCTTCTGGAATAGACTCTTCGTTTTCTACGGAAGAGAATGAATTGAAACCGACGAAGCAAATGACGAAGTTAAGAAGAACAGAAGCAGACGCGTGCCATCCAGTCGCGCGTCAATTTTTACGCTGATGTGGCGTGTTGAGAAGGTATGTGTTATTCTCTCACATCTTGGTTTATATAATATATAGATTTTAACCATTATTATAAAATTGATATTCTTTAAATGGTTAGTTATAATTTATCAGTTCAAAAATATATATAAGTATACAAATTATTATCATATAAAAGAAATACGATAGATATACTCGGTAGGGAATTACACTATTAATATTCTAATAAGAAAAGAAAATAACTTATTATACAACTAGGTGCAAACCTGCGCTACATCTAGGCTATATATTAAACGGTAAACTTTAAAATATAGGTATAGTATTGAAAGTAAAAGACAATTTTGAGTACAACTACATAAATGAGTAAAATGATTATGGGTTACCATAATTTGCATAATTCCGGCCGGCCTTCACCAGCAACCACCTAGACGATCTACTCCCTCCCCAGCCCTGCATCACCACCTAGCCGCTCGTTGCGCCGTCCTAAACCCAGCCACGACCCATTATCGCTTCAACCATCACGTCTCTTGTCACCGGTGGACGTCCCCGACCACGTTTACACCATCCTCATTCCACCCTCGCCAGTCACCGATCCACCATCTGCTCTCCACCACCAGCGACCACGACCACAACCACCTTCGTTTGAGGTGACTGGCGAGGGTGGAATGAGGATGGTGTAAACGTGGCTGCTACGTCTTCTTCGATTCATCCTCACCATCCTCTACACCGAGATTATGATTTTTTGCTGTTTTAGTGTATACCGCCGGTCAGGCTGGAATCGGTTCCGACCCGGTCTAACCGCCGTTTCACTGTAAGCTCTGGGTCAGTGTTATCAGAACCGGACCGGACCGGCGGTCCGACCGGGTTCGAACCGGAACCGGACTCCTCCACGGTCCGGTTCGAGCATTTCCGGAGGATGTAAGCGAACCCGGTTCGGAAGGCCGGTTTTCAGAGAACCGGCCGGTTCTGAGCGGACCGGGCGGTTCTCCGGTTCACCGGTTCAGAGTCAAAATTTAAAAAAAAAAAAAAAAAAAATCTATTACTCAGTTAAACCTTAAACTTCGGCGGGGAGGGTAAGAATGAAGGAGAGAGAAACAGAGGGAGGAGAGGGAAATAGGAAGAAGAAATGGAGAAGGATGCGAGGGGTAGCAGCAGTGGTAATATGATTACTGCTTGGCCGATTAAATTCCGACGGACGTGCTCCGGTCGCTGCCGGAATTCGGCCATATATTTCACCAGATCTGGTAATAAGTGTTCTTCATCTCCATGGCCCCTCTGGTTGGGTCCAATCGAGCACCCATCGTGTTGTTTAATTACATTTAAATTAATTTTGTGAGTGTGGCTGAAAAAGGATCGAAGAACAGAGGGGAATGTGAGGGGGTAGTTGGGAAGAGGAAGAGAGGGAGTGGAGGGGGAAGAGAGGGAAAATGAGAGGTAGGGAGGAGAGAGAGAATGAGATATGGGTAGGAGAAAGAGAATGGGGGAGATGGGACGTGAAAGACTGAGAGGAAAGTGGAGGTGAGGCTGATGGGAAAAAGACTTAAAAAGGGGATATATTAATGAGGAGCGGTCGGACCCGGTTCGAACCGGGTCGGACCGGATGAACCGTGAACCGGACACCTTACCGGTTCGGTGTCCGGTCCGGTTCTGATAACACTGCTCTGGGTCGCTGTCCATTTCAGTCTTTTGCCAGACCGGACCGCTACCGTGGCCGGTTCATGGTTCGACTTCCGCTCCCGACCGGTTTGAAAACACTATTTATAAATAAACCCTATGTTTTTTCTTCTCCGTCTTTCTGCCGCTTCTTTCTTCTTCTCCCTGAAGCAAAGGTAAGTAAGTGTCCGCGCCGCACCTCTTTCTTTCGTTATTTCCTTCTTCGATGACGATAATTCTTCGGCTAGTTATGTGCTGTTACTCTTTTGCTGAGTTGGATGATTTTACGAGATGTTATTGTACCGATTTGATATCCTTAATTTGATATTCTCTGATTTTTCTGCTCAGTAAGTAGATATGGGGTCGAAGGCTAAGAAAGCAATGAAGAAAACAATGAAAAAGGCCTCAACACAATCTTCACTTGCGATAACTAAAACTCAAGAAGCTGATTTCATGGTATACTACTTATTTTTTTCTCCTTAAACTTTGAGCAATTTCTATGTCTTTCTTGTGTATGTATGTATGTTAGTTGAAGATTCAATCTTGTTCTGTTGGGAAAACTACTAAACTGGCTTTTTGCTTTGAAAAGCCCTTGGAGGGTGGTCCTGCGCGGAACTTGTCCAAAGAGAAGCTGCCCGCTGGAAATAGTTCAACAGTTCTGTATCTTGGGCGCATACCTCATGGTTTCTATGAAAAGGAAATGGAAGGTGAGGATTTTTGGTGTCTACTGTTTCAAATTGTATTCAGTTGTTTCAACTGAATCTTATTCCATAATATCTACCTTTTTGTCTAATTTTTAAAAATGAATCTTCTTCTTTTGAACAGGCTTCTTTGGTCAGTTTGGTACCGTCAAGAAATTGAGAATTGCTAGGAATAAGAGGGTGAGTTTTCTTAGACTTGTTCTAAAACTTCTGGTTGAATCCTTCACATTCATATATATAAAGTTCATATATCTATGTATATGTATGGCTGTGCGACTAGGAATGTATTCACCCTTTGGGGTATTTAGCAACTTGCAGTAATAAATTGATAAGAGCCTGCATTCCAGAGTGGAACTTATTGTAGATGGTTTGGCTAACTTATCAAGTTATCATATCGAGAAGAAACACCCATTCCTGAATGTCTACATCAAGTTATTAGATTTATACTTGTCAAGGCCTGATCTTACTTTTGAACATTAATTAGCACAGGCCTGATCCAACTCTTGAACATTAAAACACACATTCAATAGCAGAAATGAGTTGATTTTACAAGATAGATGAAGGATATGAATGCTGCACTAGTACAGCAAAACAAGAAGATAATCTGCGTATTAAACTGAGGGTGAATGAAATCATAGACAAGATTGGCATTTTTTGTTTGCAGCTGCTCAAATGTTTACTAAATTTCCTGCTTGCTTTTGTGTCTTTGATAGACAGGAAAGTCGAAGCATTTTGGTTTCATTGAGTTCGAGTATCCAGAGGTTGGTCATATCCTTGAAATTGTGCTCTCAGCGATCACTGTCCTTGTTGCTTTTTCTAACAGTAGTTTCATTCTGACTGCAGGTGGCTAGTATTGTAGCTGAGTATATGAATAATGAATTACTGTTTGAGCACAAGCTGGTTGTTAGTGTTGTACCTCCGGATCAAGTTCATCCTAGATTGTAAGTTACTTATTTCTTTTCAATGCATGTGCATTAAAATAAAATTGTAAAGAGTTTTTTACACTTAACAAAAGTGCATATAACATTCATTTTGGCTGATTATATGACACCATCTACATTCCACCTAGGGTTGTAGCCATCCTAATATCCTATGATTTTCGTACTATGGTCTTGTTGAGATTGTTAGCATTCGACATAAATTAGTTGGATAGTTGATCTCTATTCAGTAATGTTTGTTCTTTTCATGTTGGATAATGCATCGCGCTGCTACTGTTCAGGAGAGTATTCATGTCAACATACATATTGTGTTGTGTATTCATGCTTTTACACCATAATGCATGTATATATATATGCCATCATCTTGCACAATGATGTCCGTAGTTGTTTTCCAGATTTAAGAATCCGTACACTAGTGATATCTGTAATAAACCTGCTGATGCAACATTGTTGTCTTTTATACGTAGATGGAGAGGTTTCAATTATAAGTTCAAGCCAATAGATCGACTTCAGATTCAGCGAAAGGAGCATGATAAGGTAGGTGGAGTTGATTGATGATGATGAGTAGACAGACCACCACCTGTTGAATATTATTATCCTCCTATTATATTATATATGGCAAGCAAACTGTAATATAATATGTTGTGAGAAATGTAGGAAAGGACATTGGAAGAGCACAGGAAGTTGGTGGAGCAAATCACTAAACGTGATAAGAAGCGGCAGAGAAAGATAGAGGAGGCTGGAATTGAGTATGAATGCCCAGAAATTGTTAGTGCAATTTATTTAAAGCTCAATCATCTTATATTATCATCTACCTGTGTTGGACCTTTTTTATATCTTGGTAGATAATATGGTTTGCTTGCCTAAGGGAAAAAGCATGAAAGAAAGTTAACTCAAGGAATATATAAAATTAGAAATAAGGGTGCCTGTTCCTGATTTTTCTTTCCAGTATAGTAATATCCATTAATGCAAAGCATAGATAGTAAATATGGCTGACTAAGTTAATGTGGTATTTACAGGTGGGTAGCCTCCTCCCAGTGCCTAAGAAGATCAAGTTTGATGAGGAAGAGGACTAGACTTCTTCATTGCTAACACAGATATAGAAGAGCTTTTGTGGGGAGAGGAGAGCTTTTGTGGGTAGTACTAAATACAAAACTGGATTGCTTGCTTGTACCAGAGATGGTAAAAGTAGGCAAATACTTCAAGAGAGATGGTAATGGTAATGGTAGACTTGAGATGATGTTGCGTTGTAATGACTTGTGTTGCTTTGGCAGGTTCAAATGCATCTATCTGTATTTGTTTTCATAGGATAATTATCTTGGCAATCAACCATTAGTGTTCTTATTTTCTTTTAAGTTAGTGAGAAAGTATATTTTCCTGCTTTTATGGTCATTTAAATAGGAGTGAGGGCCAACCAATCATTAAAGTTTCACCAAACAACTAGATATTGTTCTGAAGAATCAATACATGGATGTAATTTTGGGAAAATATTTTATTTAGTGTCAATTTGGTGTCTCGGGATTAAATTGTTAATATTTGGTGTCCTAAGTTTCAATTTTGTTGCGATTTAGTTCTCCGTCCAATTTTGGGTTAAATTTGATAGATTGAGATGGAAATACAATTTTGCGCTTATACTTTTTTTAAAGCTCCGACTTCGAGCTGCGGCGGTTTTGAACATTTAGGGGTAATTTAGTAATTTTCAAATATATTCGGTTTTGTGACCAGCATATGATTAGTTCTTGTTAAATTTAACCTTAAATTTTAGCGGAAACACCAAATAGCAACAAAGTTAAAAATTGGAACAGTCGAAAGTAACAATTTAATCTGAGTAAATTTGAAACACAATATAATTATTAGTCGTGAGTTAGTTGATTTTATTATTATGTTGGTGCGAGCAATGCTTGAAATTTTACCACAGTTTCAGTGTTCGTATCAAATCCAACAGTATGTTCTAGGTTCGAATTGAACCTAGCTCATAGGTTTACATATTTACCTTTATTTTTTTTTGTTAAAGAAGATAAATATTCATGAAGATTTCCACGTACCATATCAATGCATCATTCATATTAGACTTTTACGTAAGAAAGAGCAGGATTAGGCATCATTGGAACATGTTGGACCAAAATTGACATGTATGCTCTTTGGTTTCATTGTTAGGGGTACAACGACCATCTCCGAGTTCAAATATAAAAATCAACGCACAAGTTCATGTATATCACTTTAAACCTTTTACGGCGTAAATGAAAAGAATGAGAAATAGAGAATGATTAATACAAAAATTATTATTATTCTTATTATAGAAAGATGGATTATAATTAAATTGGTACTTGAAAAAAAAACGCCAATATGAAATGGTACTTGAGACGATTTTTGTGACAAATTGGTACTTGAGAAGACCCAATTGTTGCACCGTCAGTATTTTCGTTAGTTTTGGACGGAAAATGTCACGTATGGCATGTAACCACTTTTGGCAGAAATATAATGACCTGAACTGACTAAAACGTCCTCCTGCTGTAAATTATTTATAAAGATTCCCTTTTATTCTTCCTCATTCAATTCAACTTACAATTAGGGTTTCAAGAGTTTCAATTTTTTAGCTCTATCCTTAAGTTCTTCCAAAATCTCAGCTGCATCTACAGATTTTCGTTGTCTCCACCTCAAATTGATGTTTTCAATGTCTTCTCATAGTTCAATGGACACACCCGCTCGACGAAAATGCAATTGCGGACGGATTAAAATATTGAAAACGTCTAGTACTTGGGAGAATTTCCAACAGATTCCATACACATGTCGTTTACTACAATTATGTTTCTGTTTTGAATTGAAGAACACGATGAGCGCTGAAGACGAAAAGCTGAAAAAATATAAGCAGAGGGGATGTTTTTTAACTGTTGCGATGTTGTATATGACATTTGTTTAGGTGTTTCAACGTGGTATATGACATTTTTTTAATTGTTGCAATTTGGTATATGACATTTGCTTAATTGTTGCAATGTGATATATGTTCTTTGTTCTACTGTTACAATGTAGTTTATGAAAATCTCTAAGAATGAAAAAGTTTTCTCCATCTGAATATGTAGGGGTATACGTTCTCTCATATATATTACCCTCGATAAATTTTCTCTTGTTATAACATTATTGAGTATATTTAAAAAGAGTATCTACTGAACTATGAACTCCAATATCAAATATATTGCACCAAAGTCAACTATAACAAACAAATCAACTGATGATTTTTTTTTTTCATTGCAAATCATTATAGTGAAGATTTGTAGTTGTTTATTATGGTTGAACCAGGATGATGATGACAAGGTTTTTTTTTTTTGTAGCGAATAATAAACAAATAAACTGAATATGCAGATAATATGGCAGAAAAAGTAAAATTTAATGATTGATCACACAATGAATGAGAATTTGTGATTGCTAGGCACAACTCATCGAGGTGGACCTCGAGGCGGCCGTCAACGGTGTAGGAGCTCACTTCCCGGGGAGAAGTCCGACGGGTAGGCCCTTGGAGTGGAGGGGGTCGTGGATTGTGGAGATTGGTAGTGAATGGGAATGAGAAGGGGAAATTAAGTGTTTTTACATTAGAGGGGTATTTTGATCAATTCACGTCGATATATTTTTTGAATTTCAGACAATATTGATCACTTGCGTCGCACGTGACATTTTCCGTCCAAAACTAACGAAAATACATATGGTCCAACATCTGGGTCTTCTCGGGTACCAACTTGTCACAAAAATAGTCTCGGCTACCATTTTGCATTAACATAATATCTCAGATACCAATTTGATAAAAATCTTATAGGAAGATAAATAATGGATAGATGGAATTGAAAATATTATTTCAAGTCTAACATAATTCTTATTCATAGTGTAGTTTTGCAAACAAACAGTCAAACATCATAATATCATAAACATGTTATACCAAAAGACCTATTAGTCCTATTATTTTTTAAGTTTGTGGTGTTTAAAATGATGTTTCTCTAAATTTTTACTTAAATTTCAAACTAACCTAAACCCTAAATCCTGAAATCCCGACTCTGACAGTACATTTTCCTTGTGTTCAGACTCAAACAAATTGATAATGAGCCAGAAAATTTCGAGCTCCGGCTTTATTCCGAAGAAGTCCGTCCGTAGGTTAATTTTTAGTATAGTTTATAAATATCACAATTAATACTACTACATCAAATAGTAAAATCAAACACAATCAACCATCAAATACGGAGTTGATGCACGAAAACCTTACATCTAAGGAGCACCTTACACCATCAACCATTAATTAAACCAAATGCACTTCAATGTATTTGAATAAATTTCACGTGCATAGGCCGTGTCAGTGTACGACCGACCTCATGTGAACAAAGAAGTTGATATAATCAATACCCTCAAATATATATATACACATTAAAAACAAGAACAATACTATGCCATGCCAGAAAGCATTACATTATCTTTTTCATAGACGACTTGAAACATGAGTGAGCGAACAATGAGACAAGAAAGAAGCAATGTTGGTGTGTGTTATCAAGACAATTTTCGGAACCAATCCAAATCTCTTTTCATCTACCCTATACAGCACACCCCCCCAAACTACGACGCAGCACAAAACTTTCCACGAAACAAACATACCTTGCATGCAAATATAATATACTTCAGCATGCAGTCCAGAGACATACATACGTATTGCAGCTCTTTTTCATTCACCAGGAATGAAAGGCATGAATCTTAACAAGCATGACAGATGAGAGCATAATCTTTTTCCTATAGTGCGACACTCACCGAGGAATTCAAATTCTGGATCTGCAATGCATAGCCAGGAACAAATAATTTTAATAAACCAGAAAATAATAATAATAATGTACAAGGATAAGAGAGAGGTGGCAGCAGCATGAAGAAATGAGTACCTGATTTACAAGCAAGTTAACTTGCTCCCTGTACATCTCTTTTAAGTCAATAATATCTGCACGGAGCTCCTCCAGCTGTACATACATACCCCAACATGCACAAGCAGTTAGTTTATATTTCAGCTATAACACAAAAAAGAGCTTCTTTATGCTATCTATATATTTGACTATTGTTATTATTATTGCTAAATAAATAAATGTTCGTTAGTTGCTTGTTTTCTTGCTTCTCCAGTTTCACGCTGAATTCACTTCTTAATATATGGCACCCACTTTCAAGTTGCAATTGCATCAATCATAAAGTTCTCATTTGCAAATGATGGAGCAGACACAAGAATTACCTCCTCATCTCGCTCGCCCATAAGCTCCAGAGCAGCTGAGTGCCTTCTCCTAAGTGCTTCCAGCTCTGCCTTAATTCCAGGCACCATCGAAGCCTCTGATCGTAACTTTTCACACTGCAGCAGCAGAGATGCACAACCTCTAGCTTATTATGATTCAAAAGGAAACTTTGCAACACTATAGGAAAAACTTACTTGTCCGGTCATTTTTACCAACTCCTCAGCAAGAGAATCCCGTATTGCTTCCATTGATGTCTAAACCCATGCAGATATGCAAAAACAGTGAGTGAAGCTGGTAAAGAAGCATTAGATAGGTCTATCAAAATTAGACAAGATGGGTTTTTGCTAAATAAGGTCATTGGTGGACAGGCCCTATAGAAGAAAGAGGCTTGATGTCATACAATGGAAAATACAAGATGGTAGAGAAACAAGTGTAATCATATCATAGTAATGATGCATAGTATACAACGGCCCTTACCAAACGAGACATGTACGAGGCCAACTCTCCTTCCTTCTGACGAAGGGCAGATTCAAAAGCACTAGGGGTCATACTCTTCATGTAAAATGGACTCAAATTCATTTCCCCAACATTTCTTCTCTCAGAGTAAGTATCAGATGAGTCAAGAGATGCTTGAAGGAAATAGCTCTCCTCCATGCTACCCATGCTACTGGCTGTTGAAAGCTTCCGGGTCAAATTTCCTGTAATATTCCGTATTACAGAAGACACTAACTAACCAAACAATATAGTAGAAAGAAAAACTCCACATTTACAGGAGGAATGCCAGACCATTGTCTTGTTTCGTCTTTGAGTCAGATGAATGGAGACGTGCAGTCCTTTCCAAATCCATCCGAGCAGCTTTCTCCTTTTCTAGTTCCTGTCATCAAGAGAAGTCAGATTCAGAAATCTAACTGCACTATGAATATGCACCACGAGGAGAAAATGAGTAAACCAATAGTGGGAAGACAAGGAACTAAAGTCCGTCTTCTTTTTACAAAATTAGATGAGTTATAATACCCGTATTTGCAAATTACTTCTGGGGATAAATGGATCTAGTAGTTCTAAAGATTGGGTCATGTTACAGAAAACAAAAGGGCACCTCTTCTAGCTGTTCACGCCGAATCATAGCCTCTTGTAACTCTTGTTTGTGTTTACGTTTAACCTCTCTAATTTCTTCTTCAAGTTGGCTAACACGGCCTTCTTGAGTATCTGCTTCCTCCTTTGCCGCAAGGTATTCCTGCCTATTTTCAGCAGCTCTCTGTCTCTCTTTTTCAAGAGACCTACTCAGTTGCGTCTGCTCTGCCCTTAGACATGATATCTGAGATAAACGAATCATTAACTCAAGTATATAGCTAATCTATCATACAGAAATATTTAAAGAGAATCAATAATAATAAGCTAACCTGAGCTTCAAGAACATTGACTCGAGACAGGGTTTGTGATAAACGTTCATTTATAGATCGCTCTCTCTCCTCGGCAGCACCTGCTTTAGCTTCAGCTTCCTAGAAGTACAGCAATTAAACACATGCTAAAGTCAACATATATATGAAAAGATATCAACAATCCTGATAAAGTGAACATGCAATGTTCACATTACTTTGGTAGTGCAATCAGTATGTTATAGGTCTTGACAACCCTAACATAATTGAAATGGTTAATAACTAAAAAATTGCCAAGGTTTACCCTATGTTAAAATTAGGTGTCTGAAGTTTGAAATGCTAAAATGGACTGTCCCAAGTTTCATCTGTGTTGAAATTTGGTGTCTCTACGCGTCTTTTCATTTCCATTCAATCATTTTCATCAACCCACCTACCCACTCATAATCCACCACTCTTTACTTTTCACAAAATTGTCAAATTTCACCCAAAAATTGAATATTAAAAAAAAAGTTTCTAGAAGAGTGGTGTGGAGCCATTTTCCAAGTACAACAGAGCGAGATTTACTTGCGCCGATGTGGCCAACTTCTTAGGTGACGGTCCCGGCAAGATGACGAGAAGGGAGTGTGTATGGGAGCTCGAATTTGACAGACGGATGCGTCAGAATTGACTTCTCTAAAGTAATCACTCTGAGACACCACATTTTACCAAAATTGAAACCTTGATCACTACAGTTTAACATTTGAAACTTCAAACACCTAATTTTAACATAGGGTAAACATTGGACAGTTTTTTAATTATTAAACCTAATTGAAATAACATAACTGAAATAGATAACTAAAATAACTTTTATGGTTATCTTCTTATTCAATAAGTGCGTCCATTATATAGGACTAGACCAGTACAATTTAAATAGATATGATATTCTAATAGATAACAATACGAAATATAATATATAATTTTATCACTAATAATAAATCTAACATTATCATTAATATTAATCTTAATAATATATTCTAATTGGATAATTATATCCCTAACATTACTACCGCCTTGGAAAACGAGCTTTTCCTCAAGCTCGAAAATCTATCTTGCCACTTGTCCACGTATTCGCGCATCATATAATAATTAGGGGTAAAACTGTTATGAGGTAAAAGGGAGGGGCTGAATAGCAATATACTTTCTGAGGGTCTGGTTTGGTGTTTTTGAAAAGAAGAAGGGCCAAAGAGTAAATATGGTGAACTATTTTGCTTTAGGGTTTTGACAGAAACCAGAGACTGCACAACTTGTGAAGGGGAGCTGATCTTGGTGGCCGGCGGCTGGTGGCGGAAGCTCGAGGGCAGCGGCGACAGCAGGGTCGGCGAGATTTGTGACAGGCTGGGGCTGCTGCTCTTCTTTTGGATCGCCAGAGGTAGTTGTAAAGGCGGAGGCGAGGTCAGGGTCGGTCAGGTCGGAGCCGACGAGGTCAGGATCAGCGAGATCGGGATCTGTGCAGGCTGCAGCTGGGGCGGCGGTTGGGGCAGCGGTTGGGGCAGCTCGGGCAACTGCTATGGCGGCAGCTGGCTGGCAAGGGTCTGGCAATCGGCCATCAGCGCTTGCAACATGGTATTAATGGCTGCGAACGGCTCCTGCGAGGTCTTTGCATCAGCGGCTCTTTTTTTCTCGAGGTTGGACAATCTTGCCTCCATCTTCTTGGTTAGTTCCGTGAGAGCCATGTCAGTCTTGACTCGTTCTTCCTTCATAATTGACATGATTGCTGGACTCACATCGTTGCCCATCTGGATCGTCGGCTCTGATACCAAATGTTATGGGTCTTGATAGCCCTAACAACTAATCTAGAACTAGATAATTGAAATAACATAACTAAAATAACTTTTTTGCTTATCTTCTTATTCAAAAACTGCGTCAATTATATAGGACTAGACCAATACAATCTAAATAAATAGGATATTCTAATAGATAACAATACGAAATATAATATATAATCTTACCACTAATAATAGATCTAACATTATCATTAATATTAATCTTAATAATATATTCTAATTGGATAATTATAGGGTTAAGAACCTATGAAAGGTCTGAACTATCACCCATGTTAACGGGAGATGACTGAAATTTAAAAAGTTAATAACGGAGGTCTGAAATTTCAGTTTTGTTGATAACAGCGGTCTCCGTTAGTTTTTTCCGTTAAAACTAACGGAAGTTGATCACAGGCTTGGTATGTGACCGGAAATAAAATAAATTTCCAAAAATGCCCTTCTATCAAGTGTGCCCCTCACATGCTTGTAGTAAAAAGACCAAAATGCCCTTGAAGCCACCACAGCTCCGGCGACCACCACCCGACTCCGGTGACCACCAACCCAGCTCCGGCGACCACCACCGTACTCCGGCAACCACCACTAAGGCTCCGATTGGGCCCAAATCGGAGCCACCGGCCCCGAGTGGGCTCCGATCGGAGCTTTTTTGGCTCCGATCGGAGTTTTTTTGCTGAGGTGGTGGCCAGAACCGGGTCGCCGGAGCCGAGGTGGTGGTCGTCGGAGTCGAGGTGGTGGTCGTCGGAGTCGAGGTGGTGGTCGCCGGAGTCGGGTGGTGGTCGCCGGAGTCGGGTGGTGGTCGCCGGAGTCGGGTGGTGGTCGCCGGAGTCGGGTGGCGGTGGACGGAGCTGGTGGTTTTAATTTGACTTTAGGGGTAAAATTGTCATTTCACATTTCCTTAAATAAGATATTAAATAAAACAAAATATTAAAGGGGCAAAAATGTCATTTCACACAATTCTGTTAAATTTAACCCTAAAAATGGACGGAAAACTTCAAATCAACAAAATTGAAATTTCAGATCTCAGTTATTAACTTTTTAAATTTCAGACCTCTCCCGTTAACATGGGTCATAGTTCAGACCTTTCATAGGTTCTTAACCCATAATTATATCCCTAACACAGTACCTGGAGTCGAGAGTTCAAGGACCTTTCAACAGCGGCCCACGCCTCGGCCTTCCTGGAAGTTGATTCCTGTTAAATTTAAGTTGATGCTAATTAGACTCAGTTCCATTAAGAATATAAATTTAAAGGGAGGGGTGCATGTCCATAGAGAATCCCATAGTTCACCTGTATCGCTTCAATCTGCCTTAATAGAGGCCTTGTTGATTCTGGAACTTGAGAAATCAACTCTTCACATCGTCTCTCACTTTCCTAAATATATTAAATATTTAACATTCATATTCGTATAAGTTCATTAGAGAACATCTTATACCAACTGCTTCAAACTACTAACTTGATAACGTCTTAGAAGATCCTCGATGTCTCGGCGAAGCATATCTTCCCTGAAAACGGCCTGCAAAATGTAAATTCTCAATGTTAAGAACATTGGAAGTTCTTTAGAACCAGCTAGGTGAAGATAATTGAAATTAATATAACCTGTTGCTCCTTTCGAGTTAAAGTCTGCCTTAGTTCTTCTAGAGTTTGAACTAGCATAGCTTCGCGTTCCTCGGCCTCTTTTAGACGACTCTCTAGCTCTGTCCTAGCTTCAGTGTTAGCACGTTCCTCAGCTAAGGCTTCAGCCTCTTTGGCAGCATTTAAAGCACTTGTATAAAAATCTTTCTGGGCAGAAATTTCCGCTTGGTGTTGTTCAATTGTTTCTTGTAATAATTTCTCAGTAGCTGCCTTATCCCGCTTGATACTCTCCACCTTGTTCTCTTCTACCTGAAGAATAAACAAAAATAAGATGCCCCAGTCAAAAGAGAGATATAAAGCACGAAAACCGACCAATATTGCAGCGAAATTTTTCCTAAAACAGTAAACTAATAATTTCATGACGCATTTAGCAGCTAAAGTTGAGCTTAGGAACTTCCAAACAATACCTTGACTCATGAGCAAACAAGAAACTAGATAATGGTTGTGATGAACTTATGTCATAAACTTTCAGGACAACTACAAATTCATACATTCCTCCATTTTTCTAACCTGGCTTGCACTTTACCAACATAAAGGTCATGACGAAACTCGTACACATTGTCATCTCATCACTTCGGAAACAGCTACACAATCAGTTAAATGCAACAATAATACATCATTAATTGTTGAAGTACCTGAAGGTTTGTGGTCAAGCCTTTCTTCTCTTCTTCAAGCTCTCGAATCTACTCTCGTGTAAAAGTAATGATGTATGTTAAAAAAAATATATATATAAATTCGGCTTTAACTTGTTAAAATTATTGTAAAGTATGTCCTTTTACTTGAGCCCTCAATTTTCTAATAGTAGATTCTTGAGCAGCCTGCTTCTTCGAAAGCTCCTCCCCTGATATAAGATATCAATAACATGAGCTAAATTTGCAGAAGGACCTTAGATTTCCTTCTAACTAATGTTTCTCCAGAGAATACTAACTTAGTTGTCAAGTAACACAAAATTGGAGCTGTGTTCAAACTTGAGGTTGTTTTTAATTTAGTGAATATCTCTACCCGCAGCAATTGAAACTCAACTCCTTTCGATTTCCAGTATAGTTAGGTTTTTTTTCCAAATGAAATATAAGTAAAAAACTCAGCATCTGTCACACCAGTTCAAGGATAACCCAAACATACAGTATATTACAATGAATAAATTTATATAAGTATACCTTCAGCCATAACTTGATTGATGATTTCATCTTTTTCCTTTAGCAGGACAGCTGCATCACTTTTTTTGTTCTGTTCTCTTCGAAGGGTATCTCTTTCTTTCGTCAGAGCATACACCTTAGACAATTATAACATAAAAGAAATGAAAAGCTATAAGGACGCAGAATTTCAAAACATAAACAGAGAGTAGAAGAGATTACTCAGTATCCGTTGCAGCTATTGGCCCTTCATACTAATGAAATTAATATATTAATAACTAATTACTCAGGCATCTACGTGCTTAATTTGTATACTAACAAAACTTGCTCATCATCCATCACGCGTATTATTCACTATATACAGATTAAGAGTCATTAAACCAAGAAACACACATGCTGTCAACAAAACTTCTTAAATCAACAATATCGAGTGCTGACATGGATAAATTTAGAAGCAAATGATAGTCATAAGGTTAGCTGGAAGAAAAATGGAGGATATAAAAACTCCTGATCCTGATTATATTAATTATTATCCACAAGCAAGTTGGACAATACAAACTTAGAACAAGTAATCGTTGCCCAGTAGGATCCAATTTATATACCTTTCTTTCAAGAGTAGCCACCCGTTGATGATATTCCTCCCGCAAAGACTCAACTTCCGCTTCATTTGATTTTCTCTGTTCGATATCAGAAATAATAAAAATATGAAAGAGAGATAAAAGTTCGTCACTCCTATGCTTCTCATCGTTATCAAATAACAGCAGGTGCATCTTGCTTGAATTCATGATTTTTAGGAGCACAATGATATTAAACTAAAAGACTTCTTCCCGCTAGATTATTAAATAATTCAGACTAGTTAGGCTAGTATCATGAATCAAATGCTTGCAGGGACCACCATACTCATTATGCTAAACCAGTTTTTAATGTAACTACACGCTAAGCATATATTGAATGCAACACAGGTGTAGAAAAATACTCAGTGTTGTAAATTGTAATTGAAAATATGATTTTAAGAATTTGAAGTACATTTACCTTTAGGTCTTCAATCACTGTTTTTAGCGACTCATTTTCATTCATCATCTTGGCAATCTCATCAGCTTTTGCCTAGAGAAACATGCAGCGGTTCAGTACTGTAGCACATAAACGAAAGATGCAATCTGCCAAAGTATGAATAGATAGAAAGTAGTTGTCTATGCTTATCTAATCTAAACAGGAAAAAGAAAAGAAAAGGAAATGAGAGGAGATGACCGATGTAAACGTAAATGTTTCTCTCTTTTGTTAACTACTTTGTAAGTTTGTAGTTATTAACTACACACCTGAGCTTGCCTTGCAGCACCCTGCAGTGCAGCTTCCATCATCTTCATGTCCATCTTAACCTTCTCTAATTCTTGTGTGGCATCCAAGTGGTCAAGGACCTTCGGTTTTGATTTCAGATGTTGCTGCTTGATGTCTATTTGGTCCTCACTCAGTTGTGTAATCATTTCCACTGACCTACCTACATTGTTTTTTTCGTAAGAAACCATATCTGAAGATTCCTGACTGGTTGGTGTGTTGGATCTATCTGAAGAGACGTCAGCATTTTCAGCTGTTGCAGAAATGGGAGAAACAGAGGGCTCTGCCACATATGCTTCTTGATCATCTGCTTTCCCAGATTCACTATCTATTACCTCAGATTGTGCATGTGGACTACTACTTTCTGCTATCTCTTCTGATACAGCATTATCCTTCACTGCGTCTTCATGGAAATCGACAGAACTACGTGGTTCATCACAAACAAAAGAACTATCCTCAACATGATTCTTATCATGATCTACTTCAGCATCTCTTGGTTTATCTTCTACCTCCACTGAACTTCTGGAGGATTTTGCTTCAATGTCCTCCTGTTGTACATCAGCTAACTCTGCTATCACCAAACCCTCAACACTTCGAGGCTGTAATTCACCAGGTTGGGACAGTGATTCAGACTCAACTCCTTGATGAACATCAGTGGTGGAATCCATTACATCAATTTTTTTAGATGAGTAAAATTCAGTCATCTTGATCTCCTCATTTTCTCCTTCAGGTGGAACTGATGTTTCGATGGTGCCTTTTGGTGAACCATCAGCTTCAACTTCTTTATCTTCAATAATTGAATGATGCCCTGGAGATTCAGATTCCCTCGATGGTTGTGCATCATCTTCCCCACTTCTCTGGCCTATAAAAGACATTACAGGGGTAAGTAATGTGTTTCTGTAGGCTCCTGGCCATGTATCGGAAGCTAATAAAGCAAAACAAAACAGTGTCAATCTACATTCAGAACATAATTTCTTAATTCTGTACAAACTACAAAGAACTAGTGAACTAGAGCAAACACTGGGTTTATTTGGCCATGCAAAAACATGTGGAACAAAGGAACTTCAATTTATTGTTTTGTAAGCCTAGGTCTCCACCTTATTAGAAACACCAACAGAAGCCTAAGTACCAACCAGAAAGAGCGGATAATTGCCATATTAGAGAACTGATTTGTGAACAAAACTATTACTCATACAGTCATACTTAAAGTAATTGAGAAGAAATAATCCATTCCAAGTCCAGTTAACATCCCAAAGTCTCAGCCACACTTTCTTTTTTGCACAGAGCCAAACTTTTCTAATGCAGAACCATTTGAGAAACTATTTAAGTAGGTGGAAGCGGATGATCCAAAAAAGATAACAACTTCTCAAGGGAAATCTCTCTTCATATGCAACTTTACTTTCAGTAGTGACAACTGACAAATCCATTGAACTCTAAGCAGAGATACTCATTAGCTCCAGTTAAGCAAAGACCAAGTGTACTCGGTATACTCTGGTTTCAACAATATCAAATCGAAGGACCTGAGCAATTAGCAGCATATAAAAGAGCAGAATTTCCCATTTTGAGCAACATGTATTTTGACAAATAAGTTGAACTCCAAGCAGATATGGATCAGCTCAACTAACTAAGTATCAAGTGTTTAGTATACTCTGGTTTTACAATATCAAAAGAAAGATCATAGAATTAGCTGCATGTTATAGAGCAAATCTTTAAAATATCCTTCGAGCAGAGTCCACCATCATGGAAAAACCCAAAACTCTAAATTTCTTACCACACCGTATCGTCTCTCTATTAGAAAGAATTGCAGTTGATACTAAGCTGGAGCTGAAAGTAGAACTGAGGGAATCCATTTATGTCTGGAAAAAGATACAAATGAGCACACACTACTACTTCAAGACCATCATCCAAACTCAAATTCCAATATTTCAAGAGATGAATATAACTTAAAGTGAAAGATTTCCACCTCCAAGCAAGATAATATGACTATTCTTGTTAGACTGCAGACCCGTTTAATTCTGTGCCAACTACTGATCCAGCAAACAAGCAAAACACGAAGGAATAAGGATCAAACCTTCGTCACTAGAATCCGGCTTCTCCTCGAGGCCGAGAGCATTATCGAAATTCTTTTCTATATTCTTCACACTCTCGCTGATTTTATTTACCGCCCCCGCCAAATCGGGGAAATTCCCCAAGTTTACTCTCCCACTAAACCAAGCCATTAATGCAGCTTGAGGAGCTCAAATCCTCCGCCGGAGACTCGGCAACAGGGAACCTAACCTTCATTAGAGGCAAGAAATCAATCATAGAGAATCCATCACATGAATACTAGAAAACCAAGTAATAAGATGAGAAGAGAAGAGAAGCGAACCAGGGGAGATTTCCGGAGGAATGCAGCCACCAATCAATCGGTGGATCAAATCATGGCAGCGGAAGGAATAATTGATGACATCGTAACATTGAAGGCTATGGCGATCACGGAGAATTTAGAAGCTTGAATGGTGCGGTGGATCAGAATGATGATGAAGGGATGGATCTTATTTGCACAGTGAATCAGATGTAAACTCTAATGTTTTATTATTCTTTTATTTATTATTATTATTATATGAATAATTTCTTGCCAATTTCTATAATTTTGTTTCAACTAATAGTCGTTTCAACCCGTGTTATTAGAACCGAACCGGTGGTCCGATCAGGAACCGATCCCTTGAATGGTCTGGTCTGACTAAAAGACCATGATGCTTACAAACTGGGTTCAGCAGCCGTTTTTTAGAGAATCAGTCGATTTTTAGAGAACCGACCAATTTATCAGTTCACTGGTTCGTACATTTCTGCATAAAAAAGACGAGCGGAGAACAGTGGCGAAGCAGGAGAGAGCAGGAAGCAGCTGTGCAAGCAAACTATGTGAGGACCTCATTTCAGTTTTGCTGTCCTTATAACCAGAGAGACTCTACTCTCCTTTCTTCCCCAACAGTTATGGTACAAAAAACCTAACTAATTAATTACACCATCATTATCGTAAATTAAATTATAGTTACTTCTTGTCGGGTAGTCTTACGAGAACTGAGTGCTCCGGTGTGCTCACACTCGAAATCAAGATGAAGAAATGTGATGCAGCGTGATGGGGATAGGATCAAAGACTTGTTGATTCTTTAGGGGAACTCTGAGAATTTGATGGATAGAAGCGCAAGAATTCGTTGATTCAAAAGAATGCCGAAGAATTTAGGCAGGGTTGAGGAAAACATCGATTTTTTTATATATCAATCAACTGAATACAAACGACGGCTAAGAGAGTCTTAAATAAAAAAAAACAAAAACCCTAACCCTATTAAAATTTTGAAATTAACAACTAAATCCAACTGAAACCGGAAATTGCGAAAAAGACTCGAAGAAACATAAAAATGCAATATTAGCTCTCTAAACAACGTAATTTGGCCGAAAACTATCAAAACCCATAATTTACTATTGATCTTGCTCAGATCGCCGTTTTCACTCGAAAAACTATATTCGCACGGCAAAATCCCACACTTCAAGATCTCCCATATCATTCTCTCGGGGGAAGAGAAGATTCGCCCTCGAATCTTGCGCAATGAAGGCCAGTAATAGGAAGCAGGAAGAAGAACACATTCAGCCACAACATCATCATAAAAAATTTCACGCGAGGTGTTCGAGTGTGGTCTTGGTGCCGACGTTGGGGTCGATTTTCTTTGTGGCTTGTACCCGAAATCGGAGGTCAAGAGGTCTTCGAAGTCGCTCCTGGCGGTTGGGGGAATGATGAATCGAGGATCATGGAAGGTGGAGTGATGATCGATCATCGTTGTGACGTCATCATCTTACTCATCATAAATTAGATTATCAAGAACAGTCGCAGTCCTGGTACGATCTGGTGCTAGCCAATCAAGAAACGACATCGTGCATGATCTTCGGCTCTGATACCAATCTGATGCAGCGTGTTGGGAATAGATGAGACAAAAACTCGTTGATTCTTGGGGAATTCCGAGAATTTGATGGATAGAGGGCGCAATAACTCGTTGATTCAAAGAATGCCGAGAATTTGACGCAGGGTAGAGGAAAGCCTCGGTTTTTTTTCATATATCAATAAACTGAATACAAACTACGGCTAAGAGAGTCTTAAATAAATAAATCAAAAACCCTAACCCTATTAAAATTCCAAAATTAACAACTAAATCCAACTAAAACCGAAAATTGCGAAAAAGACCCGAAGAAACATAAAAATACAATTTTAGCCCTCTAAACAACGTAATTTAGCCAAAAACCTTCATACCCCGTAGTTTACTATGAGTCTTGCTCAGATCGCCGTTTCCACTTGAAAACCTATATTCGCACGGAAAAATCCGACACTTAAAGATCTCCCACATCATTCTCTCCGGGGAAGAGAAGATTCACCCTCGAATCTTGCGCAAGGAAGGCCAGTAATAGGAAGCAGGAATAAGAACACATTCAGCCACAACATCATCATAAAAAATTTCACGCGAGGTGTTCGAGTGTGGTCTTGGTGCCGACGTTGGGGTCGATTTGCCTTTTGGCTTGTACCCGAAATCGGAGGTCAAGAGGCCTTCGAAGTCGCTCCTGGCGGCTGGGGAAATGATGAATCCAGGATCATGGAAGGTGGGGTGATGATCGATCATCGTTGTGACATCATCATCGTACTCATCATAAATTGGATTATCAAGAACAGTCGCAGTCCTGGTACGTTCTGGTGCTAGCCAATCAAGAAACTGCATCGTGCAGGATCTTCGGCTCTGATACCAATCTGATGCAGCGTGATGGGGATAAATTGGACAAAGACTCGTTGATTCGAAAAGGAATGCCGAGAATTTGTTTGATAGAGGGCGCAAGAATTCGTTGATTCAAAGAATGCCGAAGAATTTACGCAGGGTTGAGGAAAACCTCAGTTTTTTTCATATATCAATAATCTGAATACAAATGAAGTCTAAGAGAGTCTTAAATAAAGAAAAAAAACCCTATGTTGGATTACGGGGCTAAATACTACGGAAACATAAACAAGGTACATGCTAGTAATCAGAATTACGCAGCGGAAGATGTGCACATACCTTAAACCTTTTCCGTAGTCCCAAGATCTCGCTGAGGGAGTTCTCGATCCACTGGACGGAACCCGTAGAGGTTCTTGTTAAGGAAGCCCCACAGAAAAGCCTCTGATCGATTCTTGGCAGGGCCAGATCTCCGGAGTGTTTGCTCGAAGCAAATTGGCACACCCTTGGTGGTGTAGGTGGTTTGGCCGAAACTAGTGTGTTTAGGGAGGAGGGTTTTCTCTCAAATCAACGCAAATGAGGAATTGTGAATTACCCTAATAAAACCCCTAACACTCCCTATTTATAGGAGGAGCAAAGTGGACAAAAGTCCGCTTTGCCCCCTACATTAATTCGGCCGGCCTATGTAGTATAAGGGAGGCCCAATTTTGGGCCTCTCATGTCAATTCGGATTTGGGTCAAGCCCAATTTCATAATGTGACATTTACCCAATTTCTTAGGTAATATATACATATTAATGGTCTTCCATTTACGGCGCCCAATCACCATATGCTAACAGCTCCCACCCGCCGGAATGGGAGGGTGCCTGTTAATGTATTGTTGTCCAAATCGCATCAAAATTTCACTCTTCGGATCTTGCCCCTGCTTCCGAATAGTTCATACGAGGTTTGTCGTGCGACCGGCGGATACGACAGGCATCGTGCTACTCATATGTTAGGAGTGTTGTAACGTTGATTCCCTATATCAAATCAACCTGTTAAAAACATCAAATTGTATCGCGTTGTATCCTAGGTCAACTGTTAATTCCCCAATTTCCCAATTTCCACATAGGAATACTTCTCCAAGGCATCCGTACAAGTATTCACAACCTTCAAATAATATCCGGTTGGTGGCCACCTAGTGAATACAAGAGTCGGTGAATTATAGGTGAACTTGACCATCCCCATCGCTCATACCCTTAGTCAAACCCAACTGGTTTCCAAAGACGTGGTAACTTGGCCTTTTCTTCAGCATTGTGCTCATACGCCGGGAAGCGACCATTGAGCCTGACCTTAGGTATGAGTTATGAGTCCATGAAGATACTTCGGGTGCCTCTTCATAAGGCTCCCGGGATCAGTCAAACGCTCGAGGTGAAGACGTTTGCGCCCATCCGAATCTCGAGGATTCTACCTAGCACAACCGAGCATGACCCCGTGGTCGAACATGGCACGCGTAGTATGAAGCACGCGTCGATAGCATACCCAAACATCGTCAGGTGTGGGTTATGTCACTGATGCTATCGTAGATTTTTATCTGGCCCAGGATGTGGTTAATGACGAACAGAGTTCATCACTGGCGATGTGCAAAATGAAGATCATGTCGCGTTACTCCGAAACCAAATGATCGTTTTGCGTAACCAAGTTTATCCAACTGGTTCTTAGCCAGTCTTGCTTTGGCAGAGGTCCACCTCTCCTACAAGACGACCGTGCCTGTGTGACAAGGCAAGGCCCACATTCGACATAATTTAGGCAGAGGATTGTGTCCTCCTACGACTTAGTTTATAAAACGTAAATCCGATGTAATCAAACATTATGACGTCGATGAATCATAAACTCGAATTGCAATTATCTCATTTACAAAAAAATGTAACTTTCAATTATCAAAATGTTATCACAGATATACGCCCACTTTTAAACCCTACGCAATCCAAGTAGTTTAACATGCTTTTCAAATGTCTCTTTGGGTAATGGTTTAGTTAATGGGTCTGCTACCATATCATCAGTGGGCGAGTATTCTAAAGTGATTATAATGTCTTCTACCATAGATTTAGCATAATTATATTTCACATCAATGTGTTTAGTCCTACTATGGTACTTTGGATTCTTTACTGCCGCAATAGCTGCATGACTGTCAAAGTACACCTTCACAAGCTTACTCCCAAAACCAACACCAAGCAGTGCAGTAAGAAGCCTTTTCAGCTAGACCGCTTCCTGTGCATTTTTTGGAGAGAGCAACGAATTCTGATTCCATCGTAGACAGCGCGACACATGATTGCTTCTTACTCGTCCATGAAATGACGGCATCAGCAAGGAGAAACACTCCTCATGTGGTGGAATTACGATCGTCTGGATCGCCACCATGTCGGCGTCACTGAATTCAGTCAATTCTAACTTCTAGCCCTCATAGCATAGTACGTAGTCGGCAGTACCTTTCATATATCGCATGATCCGCTTTACAGCTTTTAAATGTTGATAGTCAGGGTCTGATTGGAATCTTGCTACTAGGCCCACAATGTAACAGATGTCTAGACGAGTGCAAAGCATGGCGTACATGAGACTTCCGACCATGCTTAAACACTCTGCACTCCTCATCTGTTCACGCTCTTGCTGGTTCTTCAGGCCGTTACGTTTTGACAACGCGCACCCGAATACTACCAGCGTCTCCATGGGTTTGGCATCTTTTAATCTAAAATTTTTCAACAGTTTGTTGATGTAGGCTTCCTGAGATAGACACAATCTCAGAGTGGCACGATCTTTAGCAATCTTAATACCCAAGATGTACGTAGCCTCTCCCATGTCTTCAATCTCAAATACAGATGCCAACCAGGACTTTGATTCATGCACGAAACTCAAATCGTTTGTAGCAATGAGTATGTCATCCACGTATAAAGTTAAGATGACGTACTTAGGCTCAGAGGTCTTTGTATACATGAATGGATCCTCGTGGAGATTCACGAATCCGTTTCCAACGATTTTCTCGTGGAATCTGCGGTACCTTTGCTGAGACGATTGTTTAAGACCGTAAATGGATCTTTGGAGTTTACAAACTTTACGTTCATTACCAGGAGTAATGAAACCCTCCGGTTTCTCCATATAGATCTCTTCCTCCAGGTTTCCATGGGGGAATGCGGTCTTAACATCCATTTGGTGCAGCTCTAGGTCGAGGCATGCTACCAGGGCTAGGATTGCCCTGACTGTGGTGTACCGCACATTCGGTGAGTATGTTTCATCAAAGTCCACTCCATGAAGCTGGGTGTATCCTTTCGCAACTTGTCGAGCTTTGTATCGCTCGACATTTCCATCAGCAGTGAGTTTCAGTTTCAGAACCCACTTAGCCCCTATGGCTCTGCGGTTAGCAGGTAAATCAACTAAAGACCATACCGAATTAGCTTTCATTGATGCGATCTCTTCCTCTATTGCTTTCCTCCATTCCTTCGTTTGAGGTCCTTTCAACCCTTGTTGAACCGTTACCGGTTCGTCAACAGAGGTTAAGGTGAATATCTCACCCTTCTCGATGGGATACTTCTTGGGAGAAGTTCGATGTCTTTGACTTCGTCTAGGCTCGTTTATCCCATCTAGAGTCTGAACGTTGCTCCCACTCGGAATAATGCTTTCTATCGGAGCATCACTCCTATTGGGAACAAGGGCAGTGCTAGAACCTTGACCTACAACTTTTCTTGGACGACCTCTCGGTCTCGGGATTCTACCTCCGAGATTAATTCCTTGATCACTAGGTCCGGCTACGTGATTATTGTAAGCATATGGTGATGGGCGCCGTA
Organism: Clarkia xantiana subsp. parviflora; assembly: GCA_036873135.1. Taxonomy (NCBI): domain Eukaryota; kingdom Viridiplantae; phylum Streptophyta; class Magnoliopsida; order Myrtales; family Onagraceae; genus Clarkia; species Clarkia xantiana. The sequence continues at coordinate 10,148,149 of JAPTYO010000003.1, forward strand.
ATTGGTAGCCCATAATATGTATAGTTTACCTAAGGAAATTAGGTACATCTCACATTAGTGTAATTGGGCTAGACCCAAATTCCAATTGACATGAGAGGCCCAAAATTTGTCAACTTTGCTCCTCCTATAAATACATGGTGTTAGGGGATTTTTAGGGTTAATCACTATTTCCTCATTAGAGTTGTTTTAGAGAGAAAACCCCTCCACCCCACACAAGGGTTTCGGCCGAACCTATCCACCACCAAAGGGTGTGCCAATTCGCTTTCTAGCAAACACTCCAGAGATCTGTCTCCTGCCAAGAATCCATCAGAGGCTTTGCTGTGGAGAACATACCGCGTAGGGCTTCCTTAACCAGAACCTCTACGGATGCCGACCGGAGGATCGTGAACTCCCTGCAGGAAGGATCTTGGGACTACGGACAACGTTTGATGTATGTATGAATCTTCCACTGCGTAATTTCGATTAATAGCATGTACCATGATTTAGTATCCGTAGTGATTACTCCCCGTAGTCTAACAGTGGTATCAGAGCTTGTGTTAGGAGTTCATGATTTTGAAAAATTGGTGTTCTTGAAAATTTAAATCTTTGGACCGATTTTAAAAGGAATTTTTAGAATTTCGAATTTTAGGCTTTATGGTGGTCCGAAATTTTCATAATGTTCTTAGGAAATTTGAAGTTCATGATCTTCAAGAAAAGAATGATATTTATCAAAATCAAACATTGGATTGTAGATCTTATTAAAATTTGATCTTGAAATTTGACAACTTGTTCCAAATATGTGTTTGTGCATAAATTTTAGTAAATTTACTAGGTAAAATTTGTAATTTCTTGGTCTCCAAGCAAACAAATTTCGGCCAAAACTATCACCAATATTGTTTACCATATTTTAATTTTTAATCAAGGTAACAATATATCTATAATTGGGAACATTATGATAGATTCACATTATTATATATAAATATATAAAACTATCAATATATCTAAAGATTTAATAGGGTTAAGATATTATTGATAGATTTAGTTACCTAAAAGATTGAGAAAATATATTGTCAGTATATTTGTTACTCTATTTAAGATATTGACAATAAATATAATATATATTTTTATATGTCACACACACACACACACACACACACACACACACACACACACACACACACACACACACACACACACACACACACACATATATATATATATATATTATTAGAAATTATTTTATATAATTAATGTTACTTGGTGGCTAAGTTAAATATTTTAATAGACTTTAAAACCCTACTTGGGACACAAGTGAACATTTCGGCCCAACCTTTCATATTTTAATTATTGAGCCGGTCCAATGTGTCAAACCGGGACAAATTAAAAAGGAACCGGATTTTCTCAATCGGTTCGACCTAGTCGGGTCGGGTCGGACCGAGGTAACCAAGTGGATCTAACCGAACCAGTTTTGTGTGTTGAACCGAACCGAACCCTATTTTTAATTGGACCGGTTTAGAACGAACCAGATTGTAAGATTAAAACCGGACCGAACCGGACCCGAACCAGATTTTAATGGACCGAACCGAACTGGACCAAACTGGACCGATATTGACTGAACCGAAATGATTTTCAAAACCGAATTCAAGTAAATTAAATAAAATAGGGTCGTCAAGTTTTAAAATCCAAATGTTTTGAACCTAAAATGGCCTACACTGTGCTCAAGGGTTTAATGTTATTTACATAACGGTAAAACCTTTATGCCTTGTTTCGATTATGAGGATGGATCTCGGAGATACATGTTTTTGGGACTGGATTAATTAGATGGCTGAATTACAATTGTTTATTATTCAATAATGTATATTTATGCATGATTAGAAATGTTGTCTTGACTGAGTCAAGCTAGCTGGATATTGCATATTGTGGGATGAGCCCTGGTTAAATATATGGAATGCGCACTATGATAGGCATGATGTGATTGTTGAAAATGCCTAGGGTTCATGTCTAGAATGTTGCATGGTTGAATATAAACATGAATTGCAAATCAACCCTAATTTTAAAATTATTTTAAAATTGAAAACCTGTCGCCAAATATGTATGATTGCTGTGGAATTTTTATGTTTGACACATATGCTAGAATGTTGAGGATGTAGTTGCATTTGATAATTTACTTGGAAGTAGAATTATGTATGCAAGCATGAGTTCCTCGGAACATTAGACGCATGACGTGTAAGCATGAATGTGGTTTGTAAGATGAACGTTACTTGCGTATGATAATTTACATGGATAGTAGAATTATATATGCATGAGTGAATTCATCAGAATATCTTTCCAAAATAAAAAGGGCCTAGGGAAAGACAAGATCGGCTATGCTTGTTTTAAAATTCTCATTCCGGTAATTTGCAATTAAAACCGTTTTAAAAGACTGATTTATTGGATTGAAAACGACGGTAATGTGAATTCTTTCACAACCATTTTCCATTGGTTTACTGGTGGTCGGTTGGTTTAGATGACTGAGAAATCATTATTTGTCGGATTCAATCTTAATAGATATCTGATGTATGGAATTCTTTCTCAAAATGTTATTGTCTCCCTGATTTTGCTTGATCATCGATGTGTTAGTCATGGCTGTGATCAGTAATGTTATCTCCCAAATGAATAAGGGAGTGAGATTGAACATCAACAATTATAAGATCTGGAATAAGCGCGTGAGGATGGTAATTACTGAAATGAAAAGTTTGAAGCATTTGACTTCGAAACAAGTCAGGTCGGAAGCAGACCTCACAGACGAACTGAAGAAATTCCATGATGAATGGGATGCAAATTACCAGGAAATTCGTTCCGCCTTGTTGTTACTGCTTGAGGACGACATACTCTATGGATATGATCACTATGAGTCTGCCATGGACCTGTGGGACGGTCTTAAGGCAGGGTTTGGTGTTTACACCACAGCCCAGAAGCGGTCGTTAAACATCGCTTTAGACTCGTACAAGATGAATCCCAAGCACACAATGAAGGAGCACATTAGACATATGTCTAACATGCTTGCTGAACTCAACGAGGCAGGAGAAATCCTGACTGACGAACAAAAGGTCCAATGCGTTATTCGATCCTTGTCTGACTCTTGGAATAGCATGAAAATGAACCTTACCCATGCCACTCAACTCGATGAACTCGAGAAAGTGCGAGTCCATCTCGAGCTGGAAGAGGATCGTCTCAAGGCTGAAAATCTAAGAGCGGAAATGCACATTGCATCCTCGCATCCAGCTGAGCAAAAGGGTAAGCGTAAGAGAAAAGGAAAGGGACTTTAGTTTAAGGATAATAAGCCTTTAGCTCCGAAACCTCAGAAGAAGTTCAAGCGAAAGCAATTCGGTGGCAAGAAAAGGCAAGCAAAATAGACACGAAAAGAGGAAACTCGAACGTGTTTCAGGTGTGGCGTGAAAGAACACCTTGCTATTGCCTGTACCAATCCTCCCAAGGTACGTGCTGAAGAATAATGATAACCTCATAATTTCCTCTAGGACTCTTCATACTCGAGAGTAATTCAATTTTTCTTTATGGATTACAGAACCGAGAAGGAGAACAAGCACATACCTGAGGAACTTGCCCCGAAGATATAAAGATTGAATGAAAGACTTTATCTTTATTTGTTTTGAAAATGAACCTCTTCTTGATTTTCAGTATAAGATACATGATAATAATAATGTTCCTTGAAATAAAGGAAACATTTGATTTTGAGCACGTGACAAATGCTCAGTCATAGTATTGATTACCATTCCCCAAGCTATTCAATCCTTTTAATTAGCTGTTTGGTGCATTGCTTATATATATTGCTTATATCTTTCTTTGTTAAGTACTCCATTGAATGAAATAAACTGTAATGGTAATCATGTTTGAAACCGATTGGATTAAATTGAATTGTATTCAGAAATGAAACGATTTAAGAAAGGGTTAAAACTTCGGTAAAATTGCGCAACGCGCAAGTGGACCTCGAAAAAAGAACACATCGTTTCAAAGTATGAGTTTAATAATGAATTATTTAAATGATGATGTGCTGAATTTTGGACTTCATTCCTTCAGAAATAACTTATTGATAACGTTTACATCGGTAGAAGTAGGCTTCGGAAGCTACCATGACCTTGTAAAAGTATCGACTGACGCATAAGGTGAAAACCTGAAATGCTCAGTTCGGAGATTGGATAAAATCTCTGAGATAAGTTTGCAAACGAAGAAGGATGAAGTCGGTTAAACGATTTTCCTTCCATACGCCTTGAACGACAAGTCAGGCCAGGCATTCAAATCAAATCACAAACTTCTGGAATCATAGTTTATAAACATAATGTTAGAGTCATCAGCTGTTCCCTTAAGGGACGATGAGAAGTGATTCACATTCATGTAAATCTTTGTTCCACTAAAATCGGTAAAACACGCCGCCATAAAAGCTGAAGAATGATAATGAGTTAAATCATATCACCGTGCGACATTAATTTGCGCATTCAACACGTATTTAGGACACGAGTATGTTAACTACTCTTTGAAAGGACATGTTTACAGCTTAAAGACATGGTACCGTGGTCGAACATGTGACATTACATACTTGAGGAGGAATTTTCCGATGCATTGACAGTTCCAAAATAATGAGTCTTGATCAAATCAGGAGCAAGATATTACGATATCAGGTCCCACTTAATTTGAGTGGGAGAAATTTGAACCAGCAACTTGAGTGAATGACATGGTAAATGGTAATTGGAACATTTTCATAATAAATCCAGTGGGAGGAATAAACACCTACCACATGTAATCACTGTTGCTGTTTGGACGAATCAAGTTGAACCTGATTATTGTAATGTTGAACCAGGATTGCCACAACTACCTATACTACCCATTGTTCCCAGTGGGAGTAATCCGACTAACTTGGTTTCAGATTCTAGTGATCAAGGAATTCATATTGGAAGTAAAACCCCGAGACCGAGAAGTCGTTCAAGGAAAGTTGTTGGTTATGGTTCAAGCACTGCTCTTGTACCCAATAGAAGTAATGCTCCGATAAGAAGCGTTATTTCGAGTGGGAAAATTGATCCCAAATGGAAGAAATGCTCCGATAACGATAAGAGGCATTATTCTGAGTGGGAGAGACGTTAAGACTCAAAGACGGGATAAACAAGCCTAGATGAAATTCAAAGGCATCGAACTTCTCCAAAGAAGTATCCCATCTAGAAGAGTGATGACCTCACCCTAACAACTGTTGGCCTGCATTGGAAAGACCTCATGTGGAGAAATGGAGGAAAATAATAAATGAGAGAGATCGCCTAAATGAAAGAAATTATAGTCTGTAGTTGATTTACCTGCTAACCACAGGGGCATTAGGATACGATGAGTCCCGAAAGAAGGCTCACCACTGATGGAAAAGGTCGAGCGATACAAAGCTCGACTTATTGCGAAAGGCTGTACCCAAATTCATGGAGTGGATTTTGACGAAACATACTCACCCAACTGTGCGTAAAACCACGGTAAGGGCCATTTATGGTCCTGGTCGCATGTCTCAATTTTGAACCTCACCAAATGAGTATTAAGACCGCATTCCTCCTCGGAAACCTGGAGGAAGAGATCTACATGGAGCAACCAAAGGGTTTCATTAATCCTGGTAATGAACGTAAAGTTTATAAACTCCAAAGGTCCATTTACGGTCTTAAACAATCGTCTCGGAAATGGTACCGCATATTTCACGAGGAAATCGTAGGAAACAGATTTATGAATCTGCACGAGGATCCGTGCGTGTATTATAAGACCTCCGGGTCTAAGTATGTCATCTTAACCTTATACGTGGACGACATACTCATTGCCGCAAACGACGTGAGTTTTATGAACAAGTCAAAGTCCTGGTTGGCATCTGTATTTGAGATGAAAGACATGGGAGAGGCCACGTATATCTTAGGCATTAAAATTTCTAGAGATCGAGCTACCCGAAAATTGTGTCTATCTCAAGAAGCTTATATCAACAAACTATTGAAAAGATTCAGATTACAGGATGGCAAACCCGTGGATACGCCGGTGGTGTTTGGGTGCGCAGTGTCAAAACGTGACGGCCCAAAGAACCTGGCAGAGCGTGAACAGAATAAGGGTGCTGAGTATTTAAGCATGGTCGGTAGTTTGATGTACGCCATGCAATGCACCCGTCCGGATATCTGTTACGCCGTGGGCCTAGTAGCACATTTCCTGTCAGATCCTGACTATCAACATTTATAAGCTGTAAAACGAATAATTAGTTATCTGAAAGGTACTGCCGACTACGCACTGTGCTATGAGGGAAAGAAATTAGAATTGACCGGTTACAGTGACGCCGACCATGGTGACGATTTGGATGATCGTAAGTCCACCACAGGGGGAGCGTTCCTCCTTACTAATGTCGCCATTTCATGGACGAGCAAGAAGCAAACTTGTGTCGCACTGTCCACGATGGAATTGGAATTTGTAGCTCTCTCTAAGAATGCACAAGAAGCGATCTGGCTCAAAAGGCTTCTAACTGCACTGCTTGGTGGCGATGTCAAGAATAAACCTGTGAAGGTCTTCTCTGACAGTCAAGCAGCCATTGCGGCAGTTAAGAATCTGAATTACCATAGTTGGACCAAACACATTGATGTGAAATACTTCTATGCTAAATTTATGGTAGAACACAATATAATCACTTTGGAATACTTGTCCACTGATAATATAATTGGGGACCCATTTACTAAGCCACTACGCAGGGAGATATTAGAAAAGCATGTAAGACTGCTTGGAATGTGTAGGGGTTAGAAATGACATGTATCTGTGATAGCATTTTGATATTAGAAAGTTACATTTTGTAAGCGAAAGAATTGCAACCGAGTTTATGATCAATCGACGTCAAAATGTTTTGATTACATCAGATTTACGGTCTATAAACTAAGTCGTAGGAGGACGCAATCCTCTGCCAAACTATGTCGAATGTAGGCCTTACCTCGTCACACAGGTACGGTCGTCTTACGATGGAGGGAGGCCTCTACCAGGCAAGACTGGCTAAGAATCGGGGGATAAACCTGATTAAGCAAGACGATTATCTAGTTTCGAAGTAACTCGACACGATCTTGTTTTGCATATCGCCGTAATGAACTTCGTTCTTCATTAAACCACATTCTGGGCCAGATGAGAATCTGTGATAGCATGATTGACATATCCCTTTCCTGTCAACCCAAAATGTTCAGGTATGCTATCAACGCGTGCTTCATGCTACGCGTGCCACGTTCGACCACGGGGTCACAACTCGGTTGTGCTAGGAAGGAATCCTCGTGATTCTGGCGGGCGCAAACTTCTTCACCTCGAGCGTGTGATTGATCTCAGGAGCCTTATGAGAAGCACCTAAAAGTATCATCACGGACTCAGAACTCATATCTAAGGTCAGGTTCAGTGCTCGCTTCCCGGCGAACGAGCGTAGTGCTAAACAAAAAAGCCCAGTGACCACGTCTTTTGAAACCGGTTGGGTTTGACTAAGGATATGAGCGATGGGGATGGTCAAGTTCACCTGTAATTCACTAACTCTTGTATTCACTAGGTGGCCACCAACCGGATATTAGTTGAAGGTTGTGAATACTTGTACGGATGCCTTGGAGAAGTGTTCCTTTGTGAAAACTAGGCAGAAGGAGAATTATCAGTTGACTTAAGATACATCGCGGTACTATATAAATGTTGTTTATAACAGGTTGATTAGAGAAAAGGGAATCAACGTTCCGTGGGCACTACAATACTCATAACAGATGAGTAGCACGATGCTCGTCGTATCCGCCGGTTGCACGGCAAACCTCGTATGAACTGTTCGGAAGCAAGGACCAGATCGAATGAGTGAAATGTTGATGCAGATTTGGACGACAATACATTAACATGCACCCTCCCATTCCGGCGAGTGGGAGCTGTAAGCATATGGCGATGGGTGCCGTAATTAGTAGCCCATAATAAGTATAGTTTACCTAAGAAAATTAGGTACATGTCAAATTAGGGTAATTGGGCTAGACTCAAATCCCAATTAATATTGGGCCTCCCTATGCATAGTGGTCGGCCGAAATATTGGAGTGGGCAAAGTGGACTTTTGTCTTCTTTGCTCCTCCTATAAATACATGGTGTTAGGGGATTTTTACAGTTAATCATTATTTCCTCATTAGAGTGTTTTAGAGAGAAAAACCCTCCACCCCACACAAGGGTTTCGGCCGAACCTATCCACCACCAAATGGTGTGCCAATTTGCTTTCTAGCAAACACTCCAGAGATCTGTCCTCTGCCAAGAATCGATCAGAGGCTTTGCTGTGGAGAACATACTGCGTAGGGATTTTTTAACCAGAACCTCTACAGCTGCCGATCGGAGGATCGTGAACTCCTTGCAGGAAGGATCTTGGGACTACGGACAACGTTTGAGGTATGTGCGAATCTTCCGCTACGTAATGTCGATTACTAGCATGTACCATGATTTAGAATCCGTAGTGATTACTCCCCGTAATCTAACAATTATCAGGTTCAACTTGATTCACACCTGCAGCAACAGTGATTTGTGTGGTGGGATTGGCTCCTCCCACTGGATTTACTATGAAAATGTCTCCATCTTCATTTACCATTTCATTCACTTGCGTTGCTGCCTCAAATCTTCCACTCGAAGTCAGTGGGACCTGACTATCATCGTTATCCTGCTCCAATTCGATCAAGACTTCATATGTTTTTATTTCAAAGCGTTGGAAATCCGTCCTCAAGGAATGCAACGTCTCATGTTCGACCCTGCACCATTATCACAAGCTAATTTAAACATGTATCCTCTAAGAGTAGTTATCATACTCTCGGTTCAAAACTTGTTTAATGTACACGTTAATGTCACACGATGATAAGATTTAACTCATTATCATTCCTTTAGCTTTTATGGCGTCGTGTTTGACCGATTTTGTTGGAACATAGTTCTACATTGATGTGAGTCAACTGTTTTTCATCCATAGGGAACATCCGTTGCTGAACTTTAACATTATGTTTTCAAACCATTTCAGTTGAAGTGCATTATCGATATGAATGTCATGCCAAACTATTCGTTCAAGGCATTTAGTGGGAGAGTCATTTTACCGACATCATCCTTTTCATTTGCTAATTCATTTCAAAGACTTATCCATCTCTGATTTGTGCATTGGGCTTTCGCCTTTTGCGTCAGTTGATACTTTACGAGTTCGTGGTAGCTTGCGAAGCATACCTCTTTTCATCGTGTAAGTATTGAATGAATTATTCCTAAAGGGAGGCAAATGAAAATTTCGACATTCATTCATTAAAACACTTCATCATTAAATTCGTACTCTGAAAACGGTGTGTTCCTTCTTTCGAGGTACACGCGCCCGTGGCGCCTATTCCATTTTTAACTTATGGTATAAATCGTTTCATTTCCAAAATTCAATTTAATTTAATCCAGTCAGTTTCGCACATGTTCATCATTACGGAATTTATCATATAATGGAGTACTAACAAATAAGGAATACTAAATCTTTCGATCTAGCTACGCAATCGATGGGTTTATTCAGTTCAGTTGTCCCTACTGAGATGACGGAGTATGTGTGTCTTTTTGTTTCATTCAGCCTCTTTTACCTGGCCGAAAAATTTGGTTCTAAACCCGTGGGTATGGAATTTCGTTTCGGATCGTTCCCTTTTACGGGACCATTAAATTGTTAAGCAAATCGTGCTTCGAATCGAGCAAAATTACTTCATTCAATAACTCTGAATCTCGAAACCAAAATTGTAGCAACTCAAAGAACAACGAACGGTAAATGACAATGATATGGTTTTTGATCTGAAAGTCGCGTATTTAGTCCATGCTTGTCGCACACATAGTCGAGAACTTCGAGTCATGTTGAACATCACACCTGAGTAAATTCACGAGTGAATCACATCAAATGATTTGTGTCCGTATAAAACAGTTTCCAGCTTTATGCTCATGACATACGAGACGTATTTGGGACGCACTTTATCAACGGGGTTTAACCCACCAGATTATCGTATAGGACCTATTCGGTCCAGTTCTCTTCATGATATGCAGATCATGGTTGGCTTTTTTCGACCCACTATTGTGAGTAGAGAAGGTTGTCCCTTTAATGTTGTAGTTACTGTACTTGACTAGACTCATGGTAAGTGAGTCCCGTCAACATCAGAAAACCATATACATCTTTTCCATGTTGACCTTTCATCGTGAAGGTCTCGAGCGACTTTTACACCAGCATCCATGGAAAGAGAGAAGACCATCACATTCAACCAAAACATTTATAGCTTTAGCATCCTTGCTTCCACCGAGGCGGATGCAAAGGGATACCAAGCTGTTGTAATGGAAGCTCTTGTTTCCTCAACTGTCATGTTAACTGACTCAAATCTTTCTTGGATTCTTGACTCATGTGCGACGGACCATATAACCAACGGCAAAGGACTGTTCGCCAAATGATTCTAAGATGATATATATTTGTGACAACTCACAAGTTGAAGTCATATGAGTAGGGAACTGCAAGTTTTCTATGAACAATGGCAGGACCATCCTACTTGAATATGTTCTTTTTGCTCCAAGAATCCGTAGAACTGTTGTTTCTGTTTCTACTCTTATGAATAATAATTACATTTTATCATTTGAGAGGAAATTTGTTCGAATAAATAAAGGCAGTGTCTTCTTTGGGCATGCTTATTCCTCCTATGGTCTCTTTATCATGGATTTGAATGGATGTATAGATTCGAATAGAATGTATGCATTATCCTCTAGGGAAGCAGAAACTGACGCGGCAGGATGGCATGCGAGGCTGGGACATATAAGCTATGCTAGGGTCCATTCATTAGCCAGAAGAGAGATTTTTCCTAGAGAAATGTGATTAAACACACTTGCCAAGATTGTCTAGCAGGATAGTCCACCCGTAAACCATTCGGAGAAGCTCAACGAGCCGAGTATCCATTGCAGCTGACTTACTCTGACGTATGTGGACCAATGAGTGTAACTGCCAGGAATGGAAAATGATACTTCGTAACTTTCATCGATGACTTCACCCGTTATGGGTTTACTCATTTGATTACTCGTAAATCTGAGGTAATAGAATGCTTTAGAAACTTTCTAAACCTCGTAGAGAATCAGCATGAGCGAAAGGTGTAAACCATACGCACTGATAGAGGTGGAGTATATCTCTCTAATGAGTTTGATAAGTTGTTAAAAGAAAGAGGGATAGCCCGTCAAACGACAATCCCCAACACACCACAGCAGAATGGTGTGGCTGAACGTCGTAATCGAACACTCCAAGACATGGCCAGAACCATGATGTCGCAGGCACAATTACCAATCTCCTATTGGAGTGATGCGTTATTGACTGCCACTCATGTAGTAAACATTTTCCCAACAAAGGCGGTAGACACAACGCCATATGAGTAGTGGCACGGTAGATAGTTGGATCTCACCAGATTGCGACCTTGGGGTTGCGCAGCCTATACACATACAACTGATAGCAGTTTCAGCAAATTAGGACCCAGAGGACTAAATAGTATCTTTAAAAGGTATTCAGAGAACTCTAAAGGTTACGTATTCGTGTCAGCTCAAGAAAATGGTGGCGTGATCGAACATGAGTCCAGAGACGTAACTTTCCTTGAGGATGAATTTCCGACGCTAAGTGATTAAAACAGATGAAGTGTTGATTGAACTAGAGCATGATAACATTGATGATCAGGTCCCACTTACTTCGAGTGGGATATTTGAACCGGCAAATCAGGTGAATGACATGGTTAATGATAATGGAAAAAATTTCATAGTAAATCCAGTGGGAGGACCAAACGCTACCACACAAATCACCGTTGCCGTGGAAACGAATCAAGTTGAACCTGATAATCAAGAAGCTGGACAATTACAACAAACACCTATACTACCCATTGTTTCCAGTGGGAGTGATCCAGCCAACTTGGTTCCAGGTCCTAGTGATCGAGGGTTCATCTCGGAGATAGAATCCCGAGACCAAGAGGTCGTCCGAGGAAGGTTGTAGGTGAAGGTTTTAGCACTGCCCTTGTTCCCAGTGGGAGTGATGCTCCGATAAGAAGCATTGTTCCGAGTGAGAGAAACGTTCAGAGTCAAGATGGGATCAACAAGCCTAGACGTAGTCAAAGGCATCGAACTTCTCCTAAGAAGTATCCCATCGAGAGGGGTGAGATCCTCACTCTAACATTTGTTGACGAAATGGTAACGGTTCAACAAGCGTTGGAAGGACCTCAAGCTAAGGAATTGAGGAATGCAATGAAGGAAGAGATTTCCTCAGTGAAAGCCAATTTGGTATGGTCTTTGGTTGATTTACCTGCTGATTGCAGGGCCATAGGAGCAAAGTGGGTTCTTAAACTGAAACTCAGTGCTGATGGAAATGTCGAACGTTACAAAGCTCGACTTGTTGCGAAAGGATATACCCAACTTCACGGAGTGGACTTTGACGAAACATACTCACCAACTGTGCGTTATACCACAGTACGGGCCATTCTGGCCTTGGTCGCAAGTTTTGATCTCGAGCTGCACCAAATGGATGTTAAGACCACATTTCTCCACGGGAACTTGGAGGAAGAGGTCTACATGGAGCAACCAGAGGGTTTCATTACTCCTGGTAACGAACTTAAAGTTTGTAAGCTCCAAAGGTCCATCTAAGGTCTTAAACAATCGTCACGGCAATGGTACCGCAGATTCCACGAGGAAATTGTAAGAAACAGATTCGTGAATCTTCACGAGGATCCGTGCGTGTATTATAAGACCTCAGGGTCTAAGTATGTCATCTTAACCTTATACGTGGACGACATACTCATTCCCGCAAACGACGTGAGTTTTATGAACAAGTCAAAGTCATGGTTGGCATCTGTATTTGAGATGAAAGACATGGGAGAAGCCACGTACATCTTAGGCATTAAAATTGCTACAGATCGGGCTACCCGGAAGTTATGTCTGTCTCAAGAAGCCTATATCAATAAACTGTTCAAAAGGTTTAGATTAGAGGATACCAAACCCGTGGATACGCCGGTGGTGTTTGGGTGCGCACTGTGAAAACGTGACGGCCCCAAAAACGTGGTAGAGCGGGAACAGATGAAGGGTGCAGAGTATTATGCATAGTTTGATGTAAGTCATGCAATGCACTCGTCCGGATATCTGTTATGTCGTGGGCCTAGTAGCACGTTTCCAAACAGATCCTGGCTATCAACATTTAAAGGCTGTAAAACGAATAATTCGTTATCTAAAAGGTACTGCCGACTACGCACTGTGCTATGAGGGCGGGAAGTTAGAAATGAACGGTTACAGCGACGCCGCCCATGGTGGCGATCCGGATGATCGTAAGTCCACCACAGGAGGAGTGTTTCTCCTTGCTAATACCGCCATTTCATGGACGAGCAAGAAGCAAACCTGTGTCGCGCTGTTCACGATGGAATCGAAATTCGTAGCCCTCTCCAAGAACGCACATGAAGAGGTCTGGCTGTAAAGGCTTCTTACTGCGCTGCTTGATGGCGATGTCAGGAGTAAACCTGTGAAGGTGTTCTCTGACAATCAGGCAGCCATTGCGGCAGTAAAGAATTCGAAGTACCAAAGTAGGACCAAACACATTGATGTGAAATACTTTTATGCTAAATCTATGGTAGAAGACAATATAATCACTTTGGAATACTTGTCCACTGATAACATGGTTGCGGACCCATTATCTAAACCACTACGCAGGGAGATATTCGAAAAGCATGTAAAACTTCTTGGATTGCGTAGGGTTTATAAGTGGCATGTAGCTGTGATAACATTTTGATAATTGAAAGTTACATTTTTTAAACGAAAAAATTGCAATTGAGTTTATGATGAATCGACGTCATAATGTTTGAATACATCAGATTTATGGTCTATAAACCAAGTCGTAGGAGGACGCAATCCTCTACCAAAACTATGTCGAATGTGGGCCTTACCTAGTCACACAGGTACGGTTGTCTTGCGGTGGAGGGAGGCCTCTACCAAGCAAGGCTGGCTAAGAATCAGGGGGATAAACCTGATTACGCAGGGCGATTATATAGTCTCAAAGTAACTCGACATGATCTTCGTTTTGCAAATTGCCGTGATGAACTTCATTCATCATTAATCCACACTCTGGGCCAGATAAGAATCTGCGATAGCATGATTGACATATCCCATTCCTGTAAACTTAAATGTTCTGGTATGCTATTGACGCGTGCTTCATACTGCGTGTGCCATGATCGACCGCGGGGTCACGATTGTGCTATATAAGAATCCTCGTGATTCTAGCGGGCGCAAACTTCTTCACCTCGACCATGTGATTGATCCCGGGAGCATTATGAAGAGGCACCCAAAGTATCCTCACGGACTCGGAACTCATATCTAAGGTCAGGCTCAATGTTTGCTTCCCGGCGTACGAGCGTAGTGCTGAACAAAAAGGCCCAGTGACCACGTCTTTGGAAACCGGTTGGGTTTGACTGAGGATATGAACGATGGGGATGGTCAAGTTCACCTATAATTCACCGACTCTTGTATTCACTAGGTGGCCACCAACCGAATATTAGTTGAAGGTTGTGAATACTTGTACGGATGCCTTGGTGAAGTGTTCCTATGTGGAAACTAGGCAAAAGTTGAATTATCAGTTGACCTAGGATACAGCGCGACACTATATAAATGTTGTTTATAACATGTTGATTGGAGAAAATAGGATCAAAGTTCCGCGGGCGCTACAACACTCCTAACAGGTGAGTAGCACGATGCCCGTCGTGTCCGTCGGTCGCACGGCAAACCTCGTATGGACTATTTGGAAGCAAGGACGAGATCGAAGGAGTGAAATGTTGATGCATATTTGGACGACAATACAGTAACAGGCACCCTCCCATTCCGACGAGTGGGAGCTGTAAGCATATGGTGATAGGCGCCGTAAATGGAAGCCCATTATATGTATGTGTTACCTAAGTTAATTGGATACATGTCACATTAGGACATTGGGTTTATACATAGGCCGGGCGAATATGTTAGTGAGGGGTAAAGTGGACTTTTGTCCACTTTACTCCTCCTATATATATGTGGTGTTAGGGGTTTTATGAGGTTAATCATTAATCCTTCCTTGAAGTGTTTTAGAGAGAAAAACTCTCCTCCCCATAAACACCACACTTCAGCCGAACCTACTACATACACCAAGGGTGTGCCAATTTGCCTTCGAGCAAACACTCCGGAGATCCGTCCCTTGCCAAGAATCGATCTGAGGCTTTGCTGTGAAGAATATATCGCGTAGGGCTTCCTTCACAAGAACCTCTACGTGTGCCGACCGGAGGATCGTGAACTCCCTTCTGCAAGGATCTTGGGACTACGGACTATTGTTGAGGTATGTGCGAATCTTCCGCTGCGTAATTTCGATTACTAGCATGTACCATATTTATAGTATCCGTAGTGATTACTCCCCGTAATCTAACATATATAATCAATCAACAATATATATATATATATATATATATATATATATATATATATTCTAGAATATATTATTGTCAATATTATATATTTAGGAATATATATATATATATATATTTCATCAATAATATATATTTTCTCAATATTATATATATATATATATATATATTAATATTATCTATATTCCTAAAAATATGCTAGATATATTGATAGTAAATATACTCACAGATATCTTGTGAATATTGTCCTAATTTTGGTAACAAAAATTTCGGCCGGTTATAAAAAAAATATTTCTTTAAATATTTCGGTCACTATAGGGTTACTTGTGGATTAAGAAATAAAAAAATTCACCTTGAACACCTATAGTGGGTTCGGCCGAAACTAACACCAAATTAGGGTTTGTGGTCAAATTTCAAGATCAAATCTTGTCGTGATCAAGAATCCAATGTTTAAATTTAATAAAGTCTTGCTTTTCTTGAAGATCATGAACATCAAATTTTACTAAGAACATCATGAAAATTTCAGCCAACATGGTGTTACCCATATAATAAAAATTTTTAAAACTTTGAACGCTAATTTTAAAATTTCGGTTCGGCCATAATTAGAAAAAACAAGAACACCAATTTTATCAAAAACAAGAACTCCCTAACACAAGCTCTGAAACCACTATTGGATTATGGTGATTAATCCTACAGAAACGAAACCCTAGATACGTGCATGGTAACTAACTACGCAGCGAAAGAAAGTGCACATACCTTTAACAATTTATGTATCCCAAGATCTTCTAGGGGAGTTCTCGATCCACCGACCGGTACCCCGTTGAGATTCCTGTTAGAGAAGCCCTACGCGGTTTGATCTTCACAGCAAAGCCTCCTCTGATTCTCGCGGGATGGATCTTACATGGAGTAAATTGCTCGTCGCAATTTAGGCAACACCCTTGGTGTTGGTTCGGCCGAAACTAGCTAGACCTAGGGGGAGGGTTTTAATCTCAACACATGGGAAGAGAGATTTAGCACTTAAGAAGTCACTCCAAGGTCCCTATATATAGGAGAGGAGGTAGGAAAAATCCCACCTCCTCATATCTAGTTCGGCGCCGACCTAGTAAGGGAGGGAGGCCCAATTCTGGGCCTCCCATGTCACATGAGATTTTAGGCCTAGCCCAAAATCCTTATGTGACTTAGTCCTAATTTCTTAGGTACTTAGCCTTTAATTAATGGGCTACCAAATACGGCGGCCCATAACCCTAAATGCTAACATTCCCTTATTAGGGGGTGAAGACAGTGTTGTGGATGCATTGGGGTCTTGACTGCTCGTTTGCCCTTGCTCCTCCCTGTTGTGTCCATGTTTGCCTTCTTGATGCCTGATGTGGATATTGTTCCTGTTGGGGCTTCCCTTTTCCTGATTTTTTATTGTTAGGTGCAGGGGCTTCATAACCCTTTTTTCGATTTGATCGGGCCCGCTCTAGCTCGATATATGCCTTGAATCTTTCCGACATCTCCTCCAATGAGTTGATTGGTAGTACCTCCACGTTATCCTCCAGCGGTGCCCCCCGACGTCCCAAATTCCTTACGAAAGCACGACTATCTCCCCTTCCGAGAGATCCGTTGCTATGTCGGAGATATTTTGGTTGAATCTTGTGTAGTAGCTTGCCAGATAGTCATCATATCCTTGCCTCACATCGTCTAGTGTTGAGTCACCCTTTAGGAGCTGTCTCTCTCCCAGGTATTCTGGATGAACTTGTCCTTCGGATCTGCTCATGAGGTAATTGATGCCTGGGGTAGACTAAAGAACCAGTATGAGGCGTTCCCTGCGAGAGTTGAGGGGAACAGCATTGCATAGTGATCCTCTATTGCGGTCCTTCCTAGAAGCGACGACTCATGCTTTTGAATATGTTGTATTGGATCCCCTTTTCCGACATAGTCAAGAATTTGACGTGCTGTCACATTTGGTGGAACCATTACATTGATAAGCTCTTGTGTGAAAGGATGTGAGGCTCGGTCCCTAAATTTGTGCATCGCTCTTCCCTTTGAATCCTTGATCTTCTTGGCTATTAACTCCTCGATCTCCTCCTTCGTGATAGCTATAGTTATCATATTTTGCTGCCTTACAATTTGAGGTCCGACGTTGCCTTGATCATTCTGGGGTTCACCATACCCTTGGCCATTTTGGGGTCCAGCATACCCTTGGCCATTATGGGGTCCAGCATACCCTTTGCTATTCTGGGGTCCAGCATATCCTTGGCCGTTTTGGGGTCCAGCATACCCTTGGCCATTCTGTGGTCTAGCATACCCTTGGCCATTTTGGGGTCCAACATACCCTTGGCCGTTCTGCGGTCCCACATATCCTTGACCACTGTTTGCTTGGTCTTTGGCGCTTCTCTGCTGGGGGTGCCCTCTTCCTTGGTATTGCTGATTCTAGGAATGGGTGTACGCCTATTGATTTTCCCCCATTGATCTTGGAGGTGATACATGATACCTTGGCTGTTCCTGCCTTATGTTCTTGTCGGACCCTAAAAATCTGACCTAAGGCGAATTACGTTTTGAAAACGTGGATTTTGAAAGAGAGTCGCCACTAGTTAATAAAGGCTAACTAGAATCCTAAATTACCTAAGCGAATAACGAATTAAACACCTAGGTATACAATCGGTCTACGATAAGAAATTCGAGTTCGGGGGTTCTATTACGAATTAAAACACATGGAATTAATCACGCCCTTTCGGTACTCAATTCACAAATTTGCCAATTTTGTTATCTAACACCTAATCCAACTCATACTAAATTTTTTTTTATCATATATAGTAATAACTAATCTAATAAAATACAAAATAGTAGACACTAAAATAGTTATGTACAATTATGGCTGATTAATAATCATAATTAACTAATCAATTAAACAAAGATACAAACCTATACATACACATATGCTCTATATGAATTACCTTAGTTGAAGGAATATGATCCTGATGGATTCATGATTTACTACGGCAGCCACGAACCACTTACATCCCACAATGCGAATGGACCTGCAAATAAGAATATAAAATTTGAATAGATTTAGAGAAGATGAGGATAATGTAAGTAAGAGGTGGGAGCGTGAGAGTGGATTCTCGAGCGAGGAAGCTGGGTTAGACAACGATCTCTGGTCCCGGTGAACGAACGGTAGAGCCTGGATGAGAACAGTGTATTGCTCTGTCGCTGCTGGTCGGAGTGGATTGATGGTTGTCGAGGGTCGTCGGAATCCACGACGATGGTGCGTGCGGCCTCTAGAGATGCAGCAACAGACCAGAGTCGACTACTGGAGTCAGCGAGGTGGAAGGCAAGCGAGGTGGAAGGCAAGCGAGGTGGTGCCGGAGCTGACGAGACTGGTGGTCCAGTCGGAGCGGCTGAAACAGATCGAATCCAGCAGTAGAGCAGTGGGCGGCCAAGACGGGGTTGGAACGACGATTTTCGGAGCGAGGGAATCGAGGTCGAACTCGGCTGAGGCAGCGTCCTGAAGGAGAGTGGAGATGTAAATCGGAACAGGGCTCATACAGGGGTGGTCGGACGATGGTCATGTCGAACTCGGTGGTTGAATGGACGACGGAGGTTGCGATCGGTGGTGGCGAATAGTCTGAAACGGAGCTCTGCACTTCATGGAAAGAGACGACGTTATCGACATATGACTGGTCAATCCTTATTTACATATATTTACATAAGATACATACATACAAAAAAAAAAAATCATCACGATGAAAGCAAAACTGATTATTAAAATCAAGCCAAATTAAACTAAATCAAATACAAATAAGCAAAGAAAGAAAGCAATTTGCTTCAAGCTTCGATGGAGCTATACACCGTCTTTTTTTTTTTTTTTTTTTTTTTGTAAAGAACGAATTTATTCGACACTTTCGCCTTCTTTCTGTGTGTTCATTACGATACAAATCACCACTATTTATAATAATCTAGGCCTAATCTAATTTAAGCAACAAATATTGCTGATTTATTTTTACTAATAAATACTATATATTCAGAAATTTAATACTAAATATTTAACAAATATTTCCTGTAATAAATACGTAAACTATCCTAATTTTTGCAGGAGTCATTCTTGGAAACTTCTTGACTTGCCATACTTAGACATTTCCTCATTTAGCACGCCACATGTCATGCGTGTCGCGCGTGGTCCAAAATTAGGTGTTTACAGTTCTCCCTCAGACGCTCCCTTCTATCTAGCATGTCTTCATAGCTGCCATTAGTTCGGACGTGATGTTGTATGTCCGGGGGTTTCTTCTTGCTTGTTGGGGTGGCTGGTTCACCGTTGGCTCTGGGCAGGCGTTTGTTGAGGAATTTTGTTCCTTAGGAAGTGGATGTTCTTCGTTCCCCACTTCTTCCCGTCCTCTTTCCACAGTTGCCTGTTGTCTTACCGCTGGAGCTTGCTTGCTTGCCCGCCTGCCTCCCCAACTTTCTTCCTTTTTGCTGCCATCGAGCGTAGGTAGTAGGCTACTTGCTTTTTGTTCGAATCCAGCGGACGGCGCCAGTGTTTGCACACGAGTCTCCTTCGTGGGCTTCTTCTTCTCGAGCCCCTTCTTCTTGGGCTTTCTCCTTCCTGAACCTCTACTTTGTGAGCTTCTTCTTCCCGTTTCCTCACTTCCTCTCCTGGGTTACCTGCAAATGGGCATCGAGGGGTCCCGATAAGCCCACTCTGATGCTTAAGTAAGTATAAGCTTTAGAGAGAGGTAATGAGCTTAGAGAGAGAGTGGTGGATTACCTTCAAATGAATAGAGGAGATCTCTATTTATAGAGTTCTTATTGGACCGCCCCGGTTCTAGTGATTTCCTGGTCCGGTTGTGGTAGTTTCGTAATATAAGTTGGCCTTGACCATAAATAAGGTGTGTTTGACCTCGGTTCGACCGTAGATAAGCTTGATATGGCTAGGTGTTGGTAAATGGCCACCAAGGGTGAGCCCTGGGCGAAATATCATCCGGGGGTAGGGGTCCGGGCGAGGGGAAACCGCCCGGACGGAGGGGGGATACCCATATGGGTATCCTCGGAGCCTTGCTCGGGTTACCTCCGAGGGATTTCCGTCCCTCGGGGCTTTCCGGATGGATTTGGCCACTCGTGTGTTTTTTGGGCCTACGTGTTAGGCCTCGGGTGTTCCTTCTCTAAGTTTCGAATTATAATCGATCATGGCCCATTTATCGGGTCCAATTTAAAATAGCTTGGGCGTATATCCAACAGGGAGGATGACGCAGCATGCATCTCAGCTCTAGGCTTTTCAGCCTTGATTCGATCCTCTTCCAGCTCGAGATGAGCTCGCACCTTCTCGAGAGTATCGAGATGAGTGGCATGGGTAAGATGCATTTTCATGCTGCTCCAAGAGTCTGGTAAAGAGCAGATGAAGCACTGGACTTTCTGTTCCTCAGACATGGTTTCCCCTGCCTCCTTGAGTTCAGCAAGCATGTTGGAAATTTGTCTAATATGGTCTTGTATTGTATGCTTAGGATTCATCTTACATGAGTCTAAAGCGATGATTAACGATCGCTTTTGGGCTGTGGTGTAAACACTAAACCCTGATTTGAGACCGTCCCGTAGGTCCTTAGCAGACTCAGTGTGATCATACTCGTAGAGTATGTCATCCTCCAGCATCAACATCAAGGCGGAATGAATTTCCAGGTCCTTGGCATTCCATTCGTTATAGAATGCCTTATGTGTATCCGCGAGGTCTCCTTCTGGCCTAACATGCTTTGTACTCAAGTGGTCCAAACCTTTTAATTCAATAATTACCATCTTTGCTCGCTTATTCCAGATCTTATAGTTCTTACCATTCAATCTCACCCCTTTGTTCATTTGGGAGATGACATTTCTAATCGCAGCCATCGATACTAACACATTGATAATCATGCATAATCAGGGAGACAATACTATTTTGGGAAAAATAATTGCATACATCGGATATCTTTAAGATAGAAGACGACTAATAATGATTCTTCATACATCTAACCAAACCGACCGACAGTAAACCAAGGGAAAGGTTCGTAAAAGAGTTCACATTATCGACGTCTTCTTTCTAATAGGTTATTCTTTTAAAACAGTTTAATCGCTTTTACCGGAACGGGAGATTTTAAAACAATCGATCTTGGCTTTCCCAAGGTCTTTTTAAAACGTTTCGAGGATTTCATGTTTGCATACACAATTCTACTACATAAGAAAATCATCATGCACAGATCACATCCATGAAACAAACCACTTATCATGCATACGCTTCATGCGTATAATGTTCCGAGGAACTTATGCTAGCATATACAATTCTACTGCTTAAGTAAATTATCACATGTTTATACATCCTCAACATTCATGCATACACATCATGCGTGATCACATGATAACAAACATGCATATTTGGCGACTGATTTTCTGGATTTAAAACATTTGGGGCTGACTTGCAATTCTTGCCATCAACCAAACATGCGTACTTCTAGACATGAATCCTAGGCATTTGCAACCATCACAGCATGTTTATCCTAGTGCACAACTCATTAATTAAAAAATCATGGCTCTGCCCACAACAGGCAATATCCAGCTAGCTTTATATAGTCAAGACGGCAGTTCTAATCATGCAACAATATTAAATAGAAATTGCAATTCATCTCACTGAATGACTTAGTCCCAAAATCATGCATTTCTGAGATCCACCCCCATAATCGAAACTAGGCATCAGGTTTAATTAAAACGCAAAAATATTAAACCTATAAGCGCTGTGTAGGTAATTTTAAAGTTCGAAAACATTTGGATTTTAAAATTTGACCATCCTATTTTAAATTGACATGGTTCGGTCCGGTTCAGTCAAATCCTGTTCGGTTCAGTTTAATAAAATCTAGCTCGGTTTGGTCCTTCACGCAAACCTGGTCGGTTCGACCCATTGCAATTGCCCCGGTTTGGTTGACCCGCACCGGTTTTGGACCCGTGGAACCCGGCCCGGATCGGTCCGGTTCGGGTTCCCTTGGTCATCCGGATCGGTTGACCTTACCCGGATGTGAAAGATTGGACCAGCCTAGTACCCTAATAGGTGCGTCCGAAATTGTTACTTGTAGGTTAAATAGGGTTTAAAATCCACAAAAAACTTAACTTAGCCGTCGAGTAACAATTCATTATAAAATAATTTACAATATCTGCACATATATATATATATATATGTATTGTCAAGATTCTATATTTAGGATATAAATCTATCAACAATATATATACACATATATATTTAGTAATATATATATATATATATATATATATATATATATATATATATATATATATATTGTCAAGATTCTATATTTAGAGATATAAATCTATCAATATATATATATATATATATATATATATATATATATATATATATATATATATATATATTCTCAATATTTAGGCAACTAATATATATATATATATATATCAATAATGACAATATTATCTATATTCCTAATATTGTGCTACATATATTGATAGTTTCTATCCACAATTATCTTGTGAATCTAGCCCTAATTGTGAACTAATCCACTAGGTTAAAAGTTTCAGCCGAAATATTTAAAATTTTCTTGAAAATTTCGGTCACTTTAGGGTTACTTGGAGACCAAGAAATTAAAATTATCATCTTGCACACTTAAAGCAAAAACACCAAGATTAGGGCTAGTGGTCAAATTTAAAGATCAAAACTTACTAAGATCAAGAATCCAATGTTTAATTTTGATAAAGTCACGTTTTTCTTGAAGATCATGAACATCAAATTTTATTATGAACATTATGAAATTTTCGGCCACCATGATTAAAAATAAAAAATTTAAGACTTCAAATTTAAAATTTTCGGCTGCACTATGTGAATTCAAGAACACCAATTTTATCAAAATCATGAACTCCTAACACAGGCTCTGATACCACTGTTGGATTACGGGGCTAAATACTACGGAAACAAAACCTAGAAACGTGCATGATAACTAATACGCAGCGGAAGATAGTGCACATACATATACTGCTTTCGCATTCCCAAGATCACCGAGGGGAGTTCTTGATCCGCCGGACGGTTCCTGTAGAGGTTCTGGTAAAGGAAGCCCAACGCGGATTATGCTCCAGAACAAAGTCTCTGTCGATTCTTTAGCGGGGATGGATCACCAGAGTAAATTGCTTTACACAATTTGGCACCTCCTTGGAAACTTCTTAGGTTCGGCCGAACTAGTTGTTATAGGGAGGAATGATTTATTTTATCCCACCACAAAGGAAGATGAGATTAGCTCTTAATAAATCTCTAACACCTCCCTATTTATAAGAAGAGCAAAGTGGACAAAACTCCACTTTGCCCTCATGCTAAAGTCGGCCAGCCTTATAGTGTGGGAGGCCCAATTTTGGGCCTCTCATGTCAATTGGGATTTTAGGCCTAGCCCAAAATCCCTAATGTAACATTACCCAATTTCCTTAGGTAACCGACTAATATTAATGGGCTCCTAATTACGGCGGCCCAATCTTCATATGCCAACAAATGCCAAAAGAGACCAGTCATAAAACTGACCTTAGCCTAAGAAAGTTTTCGCCTTGGAAAAAAGTCGTTGACTCTGAAAATTCGGCGACAAGGCCAAAAGGGATCAGTCATAAAACTGACCCTTAGCCTAAGAAAGTTGTCGCCTCGGAAAAAAGTCGTCGACTCCGAAAATTCGGCGACTTGGACAAAAGGGATCAGTCATGAAAATGACCCTTAGCCTAAGAAAGTCGTCGCCTCGAAAAAAAGTCGCGGACTCCGAAAAGTCGGCGACAAGGCCAAAAGGGATCAGTCATGAAACTGACCCTTAGCCTTAGAAAGTTGTCGCCTCGGGAAAAAAGTCGTCGACTCCAAAAATTCGGCGACAAAGCCAAAAGGGATCAGTCATGAAACTGACCCTTAGCCTACCTAAGAAAGTCGTAGCCTCGGAAAAAGTCGCCGACTCCGAAAATTCGTCTACAAGGACAAAAAGGTATCAGTCATAAAACTGAACCTTAGCCTAGAAAAGTCATCGACTCCGAATGAGTCGTCTTGTCCGAAAAAGTGACGCCAATGAAACAAAGGCCCAAAATGGATCAGTCATAAAAATGACCCTTAGCCTCAAAAGTTATCACTTTAGGTTGCAACTAAAAAATGGAAAGTTTTGGGTCTTTCTTTTTATCTCGACTCGGATAATTCCGAAACGACATCACCCAAGTCTCGGGGGCCAATGTTGGATCGTGATTTGTCAAATACGACCACACCAAGAGCATACCATTTTTTTACGGCAAAGTCGGGAGCACTAAAGTCGGGACCCTCAGACAGTAAAGTCGGGACACTCAGACATCAAAGTGGAGAGTACTAAAGTCGGGACCCTCATACAGCAAAGTCGGCACTCCCCAGGGGAGTCGTTAATGTGTCAACCTGAAATGTCATCCAGGCGTTAAGGTGTCAACCTTGTAAGTGGGTTAGAGATCCCTATAAATAGTAAGCTCTCTATATTCATTTGATTAAGATTTTTCACTACCAGAATGCTATACTAACTTAAGCTTCAGAGTGGAATCAGGGAAACAGCCCCGCCTTTTCCAGGTCTCGCTAAGAGAAGTCTCGCCATGAAGAACAAGCTAACCCACAAAACTTTCCAACTTCAAAGAGACACCAATGCGAGAACCAGAAGAGTCTTCGCCAGGCATAGTTGAACTTTTATGATTCAACAGTGGTCATGTTGAACTAACTGGCACACCTTCGTGTCGAGTCGTGTTTGGGCTCATCCCCTAGAAAACGACACGAACCTGCACGATTGCCAGCCCTAATTCTAAATGTTGCCCCTTTTGTTAATTAATTAATTAATTACATCCGTGGTTTTTAATTTTTTTTTTCTAAATGAAACTCTTTATTAATGCAAGTAATTGTCAATTTGGAGTCGAGCAATAAAACTGAAATAAGAGAAAATAGGTTTTGAAATATCTCTTTTCTGATTTGAAAGACAATCCAATTATAGCATTGATATGTGTTATGTCAGATGAACTTCCAACAAATATTTGATACCGAACTCATACTTTGAAGAATAGTGCAAATACTGTTGTCGATGAAAGACTAAGATCAAATTAGAATGGTCAAGTTTCTGATTAGGTGCAAAGGATAATTTTTTTGGCCAATACAAAGAATAATTAATTATTTATGGCAAATGTGAGTTAAGTTTTTTTTTTGGAGGAAATTGTCTGTATTTTTTTTCTTTCTTTTTTTGCTTGGCAACTTTTTCTTTTGCTTCTGCATCCTAAACCCTAAATTTTCAAGAATAAGACATGTAGACTAACCAACTTTTCTATAAATTCAAGCTTATAAGTTGGCAGCCAGCCATTATAATACAAATTACAAAGCCATAATTATAAAAGATGATTTACCATATGTACATAAGGACAAGAAGAGTTGGGAATGCAGCAGTAAGTATCACAAGCTCATAAATAAAGTGTGTACTAAAATCATATCTGGATTCTGTGTTTCTTAGGGTTGAGTTTGTTATAAAGATAGTATATGCTCCTAAACTCTTCTTCCTCTTCAGTGTGTCTAATGAAGGTGACTAATTAATCTCGTGCGGTCGGGCTTCTGACACCAGCCTCAATCTTGTGTATATAAGAGAGATTTGTGGGTGTTTTCTCCTTCCCGTCGACATCTTTAAATACGTCATCAGACTCCTTTGAATCGCCGTCTACTTGATCCAAATTCCATCCCATGAAATCCAAAAGTGTGGGTGCACCATCACTTGTTGTATTAGACACACTTCTTGTTGTGTTCTTCTTTACTTTTGGTGGAGGTGGAGGTGGAGGGGTTTTCGCAACATGGTCGGCACTGAGGACATCTTCGATTCTCGAAAGTACCGTATAAGCTAAGCTCTCTAGGATCCTTGAATAGCTTTCTAGTATGGCTTGCCCTACATCCTGGTGCCAAGAAATTATCATATCATAATTTCTCAAGTCTCAAGCAACTTAATGGAAAACAAAGACACATTTACTTTTTAAACAACCCGTATATTCTTGTTCTTTAAAATATTTTATAAAAATTCTACACTACAAATGATAAAAATTGATCCGATAATAACATTAATTACCCGATTGTATTGGATCTTGCTAATGTCTAATGAGGATTGAGGAAGTCCGGGAAATCGATGCTTAAGGAGTAGTAATATAGTCTCTGCTCTGTCCTCAAAAAGTTCTCTCTTCTCCAAGCTAACACCTGAACTCCAAGAAGATTTACCATCTTTCTGGTTCATCTTCCTCCTCCAAATTATAATCGAAGCCTCAATCCTGTTCTTCAGATCTAAGATCTTGTGCTCGTCCGTTAAATCCATGCTCGAAAACAGTTGACTGGGGTCAAAGTGATCAACTGTTATGATCCGATATATCGAATCTCCAAGACTTTCTCTTCCATTCTAACGTATCACTCAAGCAACAATATATATTTCAGTCAGTGTGCCCCGTTACATACATATCTTCGGTTTATGATGATTTCTAAACCCGTATGTTTCTCACTTACCTTTGGTAGGGTCTCGAGGTAGTTCTCAGGAATCTCCATTTCGGATAGGACTTGAGCATTTATAGCCATGGCTGCTTTGAGGACTTGGTTCACAGAGTCTTTCTGAACTTGAATCCATTTTCTTGTACTTTCGGATAATCCTTCTGGAGGTAGTTTGACCGTGGGTAACCACCATTTATCATCTTTTTGTTTTTTATCGTTTGCATCTTTCGCTACGTAGTAGAATTCTTTCTGGTCTTTAAAGTTGTCCAAACAATCCTGCATGAAATATGAATTATAACTCAGGACTACTTGAATCTTAACATACATTCGAGTTAATCAAATTGTATGTATATAAGCTTAAATCTTACTTACAACTAGCATAGTGTCGAGCTTTCTTAGCGCGGGGATATTCATCTGAAGATCTGTCCGTTGCTTTGTTGTCATCACCTATGCCATTGTGACATAATTACTATTAATCCGAAGCCTAAGCAAGCAATATCTAATAAAATGAAAGAAAGAAGGAAAAGAATGGTAATATTGATTGATAGTCACCTCCACCATAACTCCATTCATTTTCTGTTTAGTGGGTACAAACTCAACTATATAATCTGTCACAGACAATAGCCACCCGATTTCTTTCTTCCACCTTATTTTCCCTTCCGGTTGCATTGGCTCGAGCCGTCTTTGTTCGCCAAAGACCGAAGCTGCAAATGAGGCATAACAAACCTAATTTCTTGCGTATCACGTTTGGTAAAATTTGCAGGTCTTAAAAGAAACAGTGTATAGATTAACATACCAGCAAGATTTGTGATTGCATTTGATAATGCCAAAGCTGAAGAAACACCTTTTCCACCACCCGACATATCTTCACCCAATAACAACTTTGCAAACTTTTCCTTCATTAGATCCATATCTGTAACCAAATTAAGGCTTAGGGCTAATGATCAAATACGTAGCCGATGTTTATGCAATCAACAAAAATTGCAAGCTGAAGTTTTTTTTTCTTATTTTAAGTTTGCTAGCTCAAATTTCACATATGTACAAACGGTAACTCTGTTAAGATTTATATTTAATTTGGATTGAATGGGTAAACTTTTTAGCACATGATGAAAAAACACAGGTAAATTGTAAGTTGATGTCTGGGCAGTTAAACAAATTGGTGGCCAATGTTTGAGTCGTCAAAAAAATGCTAGTTATTTCCTTAATCATGTGTCCAACACGTGAATGATACGGGCCTATAAAGACGGAAGTCCTGACGAAACTAGCAAACGATACACTATTTGAGCTAGCAATTTGATAATTAACCCGAAGGCTGGCTTATTGCTTGATTTTGAGTGTGATTTTTGTTTCATGAGAAAAGAAACGAAACAGACTTGCCTGATGGGACATGTTTCTCCTTGACTTCATCTTTATGTGACTTTGCATTCTTAACATTACACGACTGTTGTTGTTGTTGCTGCTGCTGTTGTGGTTGCGGTTGTTCTTGAGGTTTTTCTGGAGGTGGATCATTGGGAGGCTGTTTAGGGAGCTGGTTATTTGCAGGATCATCCGCGGAATAATCGGCATTCAAACTTTGATCACCGCTCGGGGTCTTATTATGCCTTGGCCCATTCTCTTGCATTCCGATGAAATTAAAGAAACGGGATTTGTAACTGCTGTCGTGTTCTTGATCCATTTCTTGGACCATGATTCTTTGTGAATTAAGAAACAAATAAGCAGAATAAAACACAAGGTTGCTATTGAGGATGATGATGCAGGGCTGGTTTGTTTTTCTTCTTGTTCAATTGGTGTCTTGGGACTGGGTTTGGATTTGTAAATGTGGATTGCATGTTAGGGACATTGATTGATGATGTTTTGTTTGGCCGAAGATTGATTGATGTTTTGTTGGATTTGGTAGGATTATTTTAGTAAATTTTTTTGGAAGAAAAGAAAAACGGCATTAAATTTTTTGAAGGGGTTTTGATTATTGGTTCTCTCTATTCATGGTGACGTCTTGAGAGGTCAAGAGAAATCTTCGGTGAAGTTTCTTTAATATACAATTTGTCAATTTCTAAAAGTTTTTTTTTTGCCAAATATTTAATTCAATTTTAGATTTACTAATCTTAATAAATTTTTTAAAAAAACATCTATAAAATTAGTTACACAAATACAATGGTGAGACACGATCTGAGATAGGAAGAGTGGAGCAGAGAATCAAGATCTTGTTTAATTAGCATCTTAACAATACTTTTTTTAGTTTCAAGTACCTCATTACCGCTTCAGATTCCGCTTTGTCCACATACCGCGTCAGACATCTGAGGAAGCGAATAGAACTAAGTTTAACGAGCCGGCATTTTGACTATACTAGGCTACTGGTAGGCTAAGTTGACGGGCCAGTGCATTCGCTGGTTGTTTACTAAGTCTAGTCGGAGAAAACCTTAGGCCAAGAACAAAAGAGTCTGAACATTACACACCAATTAGACTTATAGTCGCCACTATTAGCTCATTCAGTTACCCGTAAAAAAGTACCTCAAGTATTATAGTGGTGTCCGGTGTCTAACACCATCATTTATATATAACTGAAATAGAAAATGATTATAGCAATGATAACCTTATCAATTAGTAAAAAAATAATACTCATAATCCTATAAAATTTCACATTCGAGAAACGATGAGAGTTTTTATTTTTGTAAAACGGGGACTATTATAAAAAGAAAAGAACCTAGTACAATCTAGTCATAAGATTTCTAGGCATCGCAGTGCTGTTATAATCTTTCGTAAATAGAGTATGAATCTCTAAGGGAGGAACAAAAAATAACATAAATTGAAGTTCTAAGCTGCTACTCTTTTAGCAAGAGCATCCGCAACTGAATTGCCCTCTCGGTATATGTGTCTGAATTGCATCTTCTGAATTCACCTATAAGCCTCATGCAATCCGACACTACAGGTTTCAAGGCCAAATAATCGTGAGTATTATGAATAATAAGATGAGAAACTGATAAAGCATCTACTTTAATATATAGAGACTTGTTGTTAAGATTTCTAGCCGTGATGAGACCTTCCTTAAGACCCCAATGCTCTGAAGAAATACTATTAGTCCGTCCTAATTTTCTGCTAAAACCTCTAATCCACACACAATTTTGGTGTCTAAGGACACCTCTTACTCCATAAATGCCATGGCTCCCCCAGATGAGTCATCCGTGTTGAGCTTTTGTTAGCATATGGTGATAGGGCACCGTAAATAGAAACCCGTTAAAATGTATATGTTACCTGAGACAATTGGGAAATGTAACATTAGGGAAATTTGGCTAGACCTAAATCCCAATTGACATTAGGGAAATTGGGCTAGACACCTGGATTCGTCCATCCGTCAGTGCCTCATGAAGCTGAACAACAAACAGATCTCGAGAGCCCCGACCCAACAGCTGGAAACTCTGGAAAAACAACTCATAGATCTGTATAGCTATCAAGAAGTCATGTGGAGGCAGAAATCCAGACAGCTCTGGCTTAGTGCAGGCGATCGCAAGACGTAATTTTCTCATGCCTACACTCTAGCAAGAAGAAGACGCAACCTGCTAAGCCTAATTGTATTGGAGGATGGATCCTTACTTGAAGACCCAAAACTATTACGACATCACGTCAACAACCATTACCAAGTCCTCTTCCAGACCCAACCTAACCTGCATCCCCCTTTTTCACCTGTTTCAACTCGCACAAAATTGAGATACAGGCAACAGTTTCCCTATGCGTATGTATCACACATCAGGAAAGAGACAAAGCACTGAGTCAATTAGGCCCGGACAAATCTCCAGGTCCAGACGGTTACCCTCCCCGTTTTTTCCAACATACCGAAGTTGTCACACTGAGGGAGGTAGCAGAGGCAGTACAACATTCATTCTGAGAATGAAGGATGGAACCCGAGACAAATACAACCCCAATTGTTCTCCTACCCAAGTGCGAGCATCCACGCACCATGAAAGATTGGTGCCCCATCGGGTTATGCAACACGACGTACAAGGTCATTTCAAAAATCCTTGTCAACCGCATCGGGAAGGTTATCCCAGCATTAATTTCCCCGTTCAAGACCGCGTTCGTTCCAGGTAGAACCATCGCGGATAACACATTTCTAGCCCAGGAATTGCTACATACGATCAAACTCAAGAGGAAGGGCCGCATAGGCTTGTTTGCCCTCAAGCTTGATATGAGCAAACCTATGATAGGATTGAATGGTCATTTGTGAAATTCTTCCTTACTAGCATGGGATTCCCCCCCCCCCCCCCCCCCCCCCCCCCCCCCCCCCACAAATTCATCCAGTGGATAATAAAATGCATTTCCACATCTTCCATTCGGGTCCTGATCAACGGGGAACTATCACAAACATTCAAGCCAACCAGGGGCTTAAGACAAGGGGACCCAGTCTCTCCGTATCTATTCATAATAGTAGCTCAAATGCTATCCCAGGAATTGTCGAGAGCACAACAGGATGGATGTATTCGAGGAATAAAACCGGGCAAACTAACTGACGAATTCACACATCTCCTATTCGCTGATGACAGTTTTTTATTCCTGGAAGCAACAGCAGAAACGACGCAAAACCTAAAGGAGATTCTAAATGTCTACCAAGCGGAATCGGGCCAGCTGATTAATTACAGCAAATCCAGCATACATTTCAGCCCAAACGTATCTGTCTCCTTGGCTAATGACATTGCCCATATCCTGGGGGTCAGAGACATGCTACCATATGAGGTCTACTTAGGTTTACCCAATGTCTGGGTAAAACAGAATAGCCAAATCGGGGAAGAGATCGTTCAATGAACCACATCCAGGATACATGGATGGATGAATAAATTGCTATCCCCTGCAGGCAGAGAGGTGCTCATAAAATCAGTTGTCGGGGCCATCCCTACTTACACAATGTCATTTATCAACCTGTCAAAAAACACAACCAGGCAATTGAACAAGCTCACTCGTCATTTTTGGTGGAAATAAAACGAATCGGCAAAAGGAATCCCTTGGGTAAAATGGGAAACACTGTGCAGGTCCAAAAACACAGGTTGGGTAGGCTTTAGAGACACTGAATCCTTCAATCTAGAACTCATGACAAAACACGCAGCCATGATCATAACAGATCATGACTCCCTCTGGGTCAAGTGCATGAACCAGAAATATTTGAGAAACACATCTTTCTTTAACGCCAAAGCGCAGCAATACCATTCTCCTGTTTGGAGATCTCTAATCAAACTCCAAAAGTTTCTCATAAGAGGAGCACGCTGGCATGTGGGGAACGACCACTCCATCAATTTTTGTATCAACCCGTGGGTACCAAACATGGGCCTTTTGAAGGACTGGGTTCCTCCTGAATCCATCACCCCGAACACCTTGGTCAGGAAGTTCATTTTAAATGGTAGGTGGAGACTGGACACGTTACCAGAATCCCTTCCAACAGTCATAGTAAATGCCATCTCCTTGATTCAACTCCCGCTCTACGACACTCCAGACATGTTCATTTGGCTCCACAGTGATACCGAGATTTACACCATTAAGTCAGGGTATCACTTCGTTTATTCAAATCTCTTTCTCGAGATACAGGAAAATTCGTCTGCATCTACCACGATCGCCAGTACATCTTTTTGGAAGACAATTTGGAACTCAAAGCTACCTCCGAAGATTCGTATGTTCATCTGGAAAGGTTGCAACAACGGTCTGCCTCTAGAACAAAATCTCCACAGACGAATCCCCTCCTTCAATCCCAAGTGTCATCTTTGTTCACAAACAAACGAGACTTGGGATCATGTCATGTGAAACTATCAGTTTGCTCAAAGAGTTTGGGCTAGTTCTAGTTTAGGAATAAATACTACCAATACACCGTTCACGAAGGTAAATGGATGGCTGTTTGAAAAGAATTCTTCGAATCCTTCTCCAGTCCCAGAAAATGAATTCTTCTCACAAAAATGTTTGATCTTGTGGGGCATTTGGTTAGAGATAAATGTCGTCTTTAGGAATAAAAAGCCTAGCGCATTGTCAGTCATGCATTTTATACGATTAGCTCATTTAGATTATATTAACTCTGTTGATTCTAACAATTACACAGGTCGGCAACTCACAGTTGCCCCGTCTCTCGTGAGACCCAGACGCCCAACCCCATCACATATTAGACCCACCATTATATGTGATGGGGCCGTTCGTAATAGTACTAGTTCTGTTTACGGGGCTGCAATTTTACTAGACGAAAGTGGATCAATCTCGGCGGTCTCGATAGTTTCGGCTTTCGACGACAATCCCCTATTGGCGGAAGGCTTGGCAAGCAAGGCAGGACTTCTGTTAGCACGGTCATCTCGACAGGGTCCTCACACCTTGTTCATAGATTCGGCTAACTTGCTCAAACAGATCTCTTCCTCTTCGACAAACTGTTTACCTTTACTTTTTGGGGTTGTTCAAGACATTAATTTTCTTTTAAGCATTCTGTCTGTTTCAATTTGTAATGTTTCCAGATTACGTGTACGTTTGACACATAACTTAGTTACTTAGGCGGCTACAGCCGGTGTAATATGATGTTTGTTTGCCCCCAATCTTATGACTTTGTCAGGAGATTATAGACTTCTTTTTAGACGGTACGCGTTTAATATATGTTTAACTTTGATTTAAAAAAAACATCGTCTAACAGTTTCATAATTAACCCTTTATTATTATTATTATTATTATTTTGCCAAGAATTAATCCATATTTGCTACGCAAAACGAAAAAAAAAAAAATAAAGAGAAAAGAGATATTGGGCCTAACACGAGTCCATGCCATGGACTTCATGGAAGTTCTCTGACCCAACCATCTTTTGGGTCCCATCTAGAGAGCCCAACTCACAACTTGTCCACGATGGATCTGCAAAATCAGATTAGCAGCCAGCGTTCTTATGTCACGTCTGTTCTGTTCTCCACGCGCCACCGGGAGCCACACAAACCGCCCACAGGCGACAACCACCGAAAGATTTCTTTTCAAGCACCTGAACCACACATAGGAGAGGAAACTCTCTGCAGCCTAGTTGCGACGAACAAATCACTATCGTCTTTCCTCTGCAAACCCTAATTCTATCAAAGCAATGGAGTCGATCGGTCTCCTCATGGCCTGCCCAGTGGGCACGTACCTCGAGCAGGAGCTCGAGAAGCGATACAACGTCTTCAAGTTCTGGCAGGTCCAGGAGAGGTCGCAGTTCCTCAAGGAGCATGCCCAATCCATCCGCGCCGTCGTCGGAAACGCTTCTGCCGGAGCCGATGCAGCTCTCATCGACGCGCTGCCGAAGCTCGAGATCGTGTCCAGCAACAGCGTTGGCCTCGATAAGATCGACTTGGCCAAGTGCAAGGAGAAGGGGATAAGGGTCACCAACACACCGGACGTGCTGACCGATGACGTGGCGGACTTGGCTATCGGGCTCTGCTTGGCGGTGCTTCGGAGGATCTGTGAGAGTGATCGGTACGTGAGGAATGGGAACTGGAAGAAAAAGGGCGATTATAAGTTGACCACCAAGGTTTGACGTATTTCTCCTTCTTGGATTCATTTTCCTTTATAAGCTTCAGCTCTTCAATTGCTGTTCCTTCATCTGAAATTGAATCAACATCCTTTTTATCAAGCCAGTTGACCATTTCTTGTCGAAAGTTTGAAGTTTAGATATCCTCAAATTTAGATTATCTTTTCATTGATTGCACGGAGGAGTCTTCTAACTGCTGATGTGGTGTCTACATGTAAGTCCACTCCTGATTTCTACTGAAAATGTTCTTCTTGTGGTTCAGTTAGGCAAGTTGATTAGCTGCACAGTGTTAAAGTTGCTGCTTTGATTGGATTGAATCTGGTTTTCACTTAGATTGTGTGGTTCTGAAACTGGACAATAGAGATAACTAATAGTTAGCTCAATTTGGTTCGATGAAGAATTACTTCTTTTCTGTGCTAAGTTATAGCTGTGTACTGCTTTGGGGATTAGTAAGGGCGTTACGGAAGTGTCCCAAAGGAGAGATTCTTTTCAATATTTGTTTTGTATCACTGGCATGATCATGAATCTGATGCACAATTGCTTATGCATGTTATCATAGTGTGTTTCTCAATCGTACCTGGCCGTGTAAAATACTGATTTTGATTAAAATGCCTGAACACTAAACCAATGGGAATATTTTCGTGTTGATGTGTATTTAGTGGAGGCTGGATGAAATGAAGACCTGAATTCCAGTTTTCTTCTTAATCACCGTTGGCACTTATTTCTGATGATTTCATTTGCTTATATTCATTGTGAAAAGTCAGGACATCATTCATAATGGCATAGAATTGCGTTCCTCTGATCTTGTTAGCAATGCACTTGCCTATTCACTTCATGTACATGAGTCATGATCAGCATAGAACTGCATGCTGATCTTGATGGTTCTTCTGGTGAAACATGTTTGGTCACGTTCCAATCTTCCAGATACACACAGACTGACTGCCTTACATTCTTTTAATGTGTACTCAACTTGGTTTGAATAAACATGTGTGTTCTCATTTATTCAATAGCTTTAAAATTAGAAGATAGTCAAACCATACTAACACTCTGGAACCTTTTCATTTAGAAAGGCGATGAGATTCACATGTTACTATATTTTCAGTGCTCTGCATAGCTATACCAAAATCTAAACGTTGGTGGGTTCTAAGCTGAATTGTTACTTTTACTAGTTTTATCTACATTTTTCAACACAATGTTTGTTCAAACTAATCATGTTCTGAATAAAGTTCTAATCTATATGTGTGATTCCTTTTTTCCTCCCCTTACAGTTCTCTGGAAAAACAGTGGGCATCATTGGGCTGGGCAGGATTGGCACTGGAATAGCCAAGAGAGCCGAAGCATTCAACTGCCCAATCAGCTACTACTCCCGAACAGAGAAGCGCGACTGCAACTACAAGTACTACCCAAACCTCATCGACTTAGCGTCCAACTGCCACATCTTGGTGGTGGCATGCCCTCTGAATGAGCAGACTCGCCACATCATCAACCGCCAGGTCATTGATGCACTTGGCCCGAAGGGCGTCCTCATCAACATCGGACGGGGCCCACATGTGGATGAGCCTGAACTCGTGTCTGCACTAGTGGAGGGAAGATTGGGCGGGGCTGGGCTTGACGTGTTTGAGAACGAGCCTGAAGTGCCTGAAGAGCTGTTTGGGCTCGAGAATGTGGTTCTTCTACCCCATGTTGGGAGCGGGACGGTAGAGACACGCAAGGAAATGGCGGATCTCGTGCTCGGGAACCTCGAAGCTCATTTTCAGAACAAACCACTCTTGACTCCGGTTGTGTAGCTTAGTCTGCCAATGCAGTTTTATTTATGTTGTTTCTTTTTAAAGTATGGTGAATTTGGAAGCGCTTCTATTTTAGCAGCTATTGCCCCTTATTATGATGATGAATGAAAACAGAGCCTTCCTCTGTATTTGTCTAATTAACAGCTTCAATTAGACAAGCAATATAAATGCGAAACATAGTGACTAAATCGCCACTACTGTTGCAATTTCTTTTTTTTTTATTTAAAAGAAAAAGGAAAAAAAATTGCATTACAGTTTCATCATTAATCTTCTTCTTCTCTAACCCATCAGTCATCAACAATATACTGACCATCCGTTTAGGATAATTTACAAGATACAAGGCAAGGCCTTAATAGAGAAAGGTTGAATTCAATCAAGAAGCGGCTCCTTTGAAGATGAGGAACTTGAGAGTCTCCAACTTGAAGTATATGAAGGTGCCCTTGGAATGGGTGAAGAAGCAGCCAAAGTTTGAACCCACAATGCATTGCCATCCTCCACCATGCTCGTTATCAAATTCCTGATGACATCAAATCAGGTAATCATAATTAAAAACCCATACTTTAAATATATGATGAGAAATGATAAGGGTGGTCAAAATCCCAACATCCAAATGTAAATTTTCTCTATCAACATAGGAAGAGAGAGAGAGAGAGAGAAAGGTGAGACCTTTTTGATATGGGCAGCAATGGATTTGAAATCAATAACATCATGGAAATCAAGAGCTTGAGATGCAGAAGCCATTGCTTGGATCTGCATCTTCAATGGCATGTCTGTGTCTTCAACCAAAGCTCTTCCTTCCAACATTCTTCTTCTTCAATGGAGGAATGGATCTCTGAAACCCAGAAATGATCAACTATCTATATTATATCTGCAATGGAAGGAAGGATGCTTGATGTTTCTTCCCAAAGGGTAATATATTTATATATATACTAACATTACAAAGGGAAATGGGGCTGACTCAGAAGAATACAGATTGAGCTGGCATCTTCTTCCCTTGCCTCCCCCACTTTATGGGTTTTTATCATTTTATCTATCTATAGGGATTTAAATCAAATTGGTACCTGGGTTAACAGCCCAAAACGAATTGGTACCTCTATTAAATTTTGTGACAAATTAGTACCCGAGTTAACCTGGGTGTTGCACCGTTAGAATTTCTGGTTAAAACTAACGGAATCTCATTTTTGGCGCATGAAAAGACTAAAATACCCTTATTGCGGAATAGCTACGTAATAGTAATTCAAAACTTTGGAACCCAATATCTCACTCATTTCTTCATCTTTTAAGACGATTTTTTTTTTTTGAAACCACATAATTTTTCGAGATCTATGCAACCCAAATAGCCGTAAAGTGATTTTCCCAGTTATTTTCAATAAATATCGTTTTCCATGTTAATTCATTCTTTTTTGTATCAAACTCCACCGCATTCTAACACTTATCACCCTTGATCATCCAATTTTTTTACTAATTGGATTCCAATACTACAATCAAACCGTTGCTTTTGGATTCCAACACTTCTGTTTAAAAACCAAATTGATGTTATACCTTTCATCCAAAAGAAAACAAAAAGTGAAAGTTTGTCGAATTAATTGTTATGCAATCTATAACTTACTAGAATTTTTCTTGATGTCTCCAATAAACTATACTGGTGTGTCTCTAAATCAATAAACGTCACTGCAAGAGAACATATGGATCTTAGATAGATAAATATGTTTCATACTTGAAATAGAACAATATGAAAAGTACTTTTAAGGGTATTGGAAGAACTTTTAGAATGGACACCAAGAAGAAATAGTTTATTTTCTCATTTAATCTACATGTGGAAATTGATACTCTCAGTATCCTGAGGGATGACCGTAATGTGAGAAAAGAAGATGAACTTGCATTAAAAGAACCACAAAGAATTTTACCACTATGTGGCTAGAGACAAACAATAAATTTTCTTTCGAGATATTGTCAAAACTGTTCCATTTGCTATTTTATGTTGGACCATGTCAAGCTTTTAAAATCGATGACCTGCAGAACTGGTCAATTTTTCAGCATGTCCAAAAAATATATAAACAAAAAAATTGGTAGCTTATCATGCTAAGATCCATATATTCTCTTGTAGTGACGTTTATTGATTTAGAGACACACCAATATAGTTTACTGGAGACATCAAGAAAAATTCTTGTAAGTTATAGATTGCATAATAATTAATTCGACAGATTTTCGCTTTTTGTTTTCTTTTGGATGAAAGTATAATATCAATTTGGTTCTTAAACAGAAGTGTTGGAATCCAAGAGCAACGGTTTGATTGTAGTATTGGAATCCAATTAGTAAAAAAAATTTGTGATCAAAGTTGATAAGTGTTAGAATGCGGTGGAGCTTTATACAAAAAAGAACGAATTAACATGGAAACCGGTGTTTATTGAAAAAAACACTGGTCAAATCACTTTAAGGCTATTTGGCTTGCATAGATCTCGAAAAGTTATGCGGTTTCAAAAACAAAATTGTCCAAAAAGATGAAGAAATGAGTGAGATATTGGGTTCCAAAGTTT
The DNA here is from genome assembly GCA_036873135.1 of Clarkia xantiana subsp. parviflora. Taxonomy (NCBI): domain Eukaryota; kingdom Viridiplantae; phylum Streptophyta; class Magnoliopsida; order Myrtales; family Onagraceae; genus Clarkia; species Clarkia xantiana. Next base: position 10,186,893 of record JAPTYO010000003.1, read on the forward strand.
TGAATTGCTATTACGTAGCTATTCTGCAATAAGGGTATTTTAGTCTTTTTATGCGCCAAAAATGAGATTCTGTTAGTTTTAACCAAAAATTCTAACGGTGCAACACCCAGGTTAACTCGGGTACCAATTTGTCACAAAATTTAGTGGAGGTGCCAATTCGTTTTGGGCTGTTAACCCAGGTACCAATTTGATTTAAATCCCTCTATCTATATTTATATCTATTGGACTAAACTATGGAACGGCCGCTGTTTCATGCTGCCTATTAATAATATATTTTATTCTTAATATCTGGTTTAATGATTTTCGGTCTGGTCTGGTTCGATTAATTCCGGTTTAACAGCGTTAGGATTTCCCGTTAAATTTGTTTGGATGTACTGTGACCCAACAGCATAGTAGTGGCTGCACCTGACAACCTTTAATATTTAATTATATTAGGTTTGTTCCAATTGATATATGAAATCAGTAGCAACTAAAATTATTTTATGTACATTAATTATATTCCATAATATTAATTAATTATTTAAATGTCCATTTTTTTTTTATTTACTCTGGTGGTGGTTTTCATTTAGGGTATGGATAAGGTTTATAGTAAACTTGACTAGGGGTTTAGTATTTTCACTATGCCTTAGTGGTTGTATTTTTTTAAAATTTAAAATTTAATTCTATTATATTTGTTCCAATTGATATATGAAATCAGTAGCAACTAAAATTATTTTATGTGCATGAATTATATTCCATAATATTAATTAATTATTTAAATGTCCATTTTTTTATTTACTCTGGTGGTGGTTTTCATTTAGGGTATGGATAAGGTTTACGGTAAACTTGACTAGGGGTTTAGTATTTCCACTATGCCTTAGTAGTTGAATTTTTTTAAAATTTAATATTTAATTCTATTATATTTGTTCCAATTGATATATGAAATCAGTAGCAACTAAAATTATTTTATGTGCATGAATTATATTCCATAATATTAATTATTTAAATGTCATTTTTTTATTTACTCTGGTGGTGGTTTTCATTTAGGGTATGGATAAGGTTTACAGTAAACTTGAGTAGGGGTTTAGTATTTCCACAATGCCTTAGTGGTTGAATTTTTTTTTTAAATTTAATATTTAATTCTATTATATTTGTTCCAATTGATATATGAAATCAGTAGCAACTAAAATTATTTTATGTGCATGAATTATATTCCATAATATTAATTAATTATTTAAATGTCCATTTTTTTATTCACTCTGGTGGTGGTTTTCATTTAGGGTATGGATAAGGTTTATAGTAAACTTGACTATGGGTTTAGTATTTCTACTATACCTTAGTGGTTGAATTTTTTTTAAAATTTAATATTTAATTATATTATATTTGTTTCAATTGATATATGAAATCAGTAGCAACTAAAATAATTTATGTGCATGAATTATATTCCATAATATTAATTAATTATTTAAATGTCCATTTTTTGATTTACTCTGGTGGTGGTTTTCATTTAGGGTATGGATAAGGTTTACAGTAAACTTGACTAGGGGTTTAGTATTTCCACTATGCCTTAGTGGTTGAATTTTTTTTAATTTAATATTTAATTCTATTATATTTGTTCCAATTGATATATGAAATCAGTAGCAACTAAAATTATTTTATGTGCATGAATTATATTCCATAATATTAATTAATTATTTAAATGTCCATTTTTTTATTCACTCTGGTGGTGGTTTTCATTTAGGGTATGGATAAGGTTTACAGTAAACTTAAGTAGGGGTTTAGTATTTCCACTATGCCTTAGTGGTTGAATTTTTTTTTTTAAATTTAAAATTTAATTCTATTATATTTGTTCCAATTGATATATGAAATCAGTAGCAACTAAAATTATTTTATGTGCATGAATTATATTCCATAATATAAATTAATTTTTTAAATGTCTATTTTTTTTATTTACTCTGGTGGTGGTTTTCATTTAGGGTATGGATAAGGTTTACAGTAAACTTGACTAGGGGTTTAGTATTTCCACTATGCCTTAGTGGTTGAATTTTTTTTAAAATTTAAAATTTAATTATATTATATTTGTTCCAAATGATATATGAAATCAGTAGCAATTAATATTATTTTATGTGCATGAATTATATTCCATAATATTAATTATTTAAATGTCCATTTTTTGATTTACTCTGGTGGTGGTTTTCATTTAGGGTATGGATAAGGTTTACAGTAAATTTGACTAGGGGTTTAGTATTTCCACTATGCCTTAGTGGTTGAATTTTTTTAAAATTTAATATTTAATTATATTATATTTGTTCCAATTGATATATGAAATCAGTAGCAACTAAAATTATTTTATGTGCATGAATTATATTCCATAATATTAATTAATTATTTAAATGTCCATTTTTTTATTTACTCTAGTGGTGGTTTTCATTTAGGGTATGGATAAGGTTTACAGTAAACTTGACTAGGGGTTTAGTATTTCCACTATGCCTTAGTGGTTGAATTTTTTTTTAAATTTAATATTTAATTATATTATATTTGTTCCAATTGATATATGAAATCAGTAGCAACTAAAATTATTTTATGTGCATGAATTATATTCCATAATATTAATTATTTAAATGTCATTTTTTTATTTACTCTGGTGGTGGTTTTCATTTAGGGTATGGATAAGGTTTACAGTAAACTTGACTAGGGGTTTAGTATTTCCACTATGCCTTAGTGGTTGAATTTTTTTAAAATTTAATATTTAATTCTATTATATTTGTTCCAATTGATATATGAAATCAGTAGCAACTAATATTATTTTATGTGCATGAATTATATTCCATAATATAAATTAATTATTTAAATGTCCATTTTTTTTTTATTTACTCTGGTGGTGGTTTTCATTTAGGGTATGGATAAGGTTTACAGTAAACTTGACTAGGGGTTTAGTATTTCCACTATGCCTTAGTGGTTGAATATTTTTAAATTTAATATTTAATTCTATTATATTTGTTCCAATTGATATATGAAATCAGTAGCAACTAAAATTATTTTATGTGCATGAATTATATTCCATAATATTAATTAATTATTTAAATGTCATTTTTTGATTTACTCTGGTGGTGGTTTTCATTTAGGGTATGGATAAGGTTTACAGTAAACTTGACTAGGGGTTTAGTATTTCCACTATGCCTTAGTAGTTGAATTTTTTTAAAATTTAATATTTAATTCTATTATATTTGTTCCAATTGATATATGAAATCAGTAGCAACTAAAATTATTTTATGTGCATGAATTATATTCCATAATATTAATTAATTATTTAAATGTCATTTTTTTATTTACTTTGGTGGTGGTTTTCATTTAGGGTATGGATAAGGTTTACAGTAAACTTGACTAGGGGTTTAGTATTTCCACTATGCCTTAGTGGTTGAATTTTTTTAATATTATATTCCTTATCATTACTATTATAATATATAAAATAATCATATAAATTGATACCCTAAAATAATTGGAAAAAAATAACTTGATATTATTAATATATATTTATCCAAATAATGCCTAAGGTATACATCAATATAACTGAATAGAAAAAAATTATTTGCTAGAATCGGTGATTTAAAAGAGAATTTAGTAAATTTGAACATAATTATATTAGAATAGAACTACGTATGCAGTTAATAAATAGTAAGATAACTTTTGCACAGTCATGAAAATATAAATATATATATATATATATTAAATAAATGGGTAAAGAAGAGTCTTTATCTCTCTTACTTTTTGGCACGGTTATTGAAAAATAATCTAAAGAAAAGGGAAAAGAAGATTCTTTCTCTCTCTCCTGCTTATCTTCTTCATCTTATTCAAACGTCTGTTCAAACTTCACATCCGGTCTGGATAAATCTTCGAACCGTGGTCTAATTCACTTAAGTGATGTGATATGATGTTACAAGAACCACTAAACCGCATTTTTTCTCTTTTAAATGAAATTACAAGTTTGCTATTAAATACAGGCCTCTGATTGATGGAAATTAGGCCGCATCAAACAGCGGCCGTTCCATAGTTAAGTCCATATCTATTGGGGGAAGTTGCTTTTTTTGTCCTTTTTCATCAAAAGCCCTTCCTTTTCTTCTTTTTCTGTAAATAAACCCCCATAATTTTTTTTTCTTCATATTTTAAGGTTGTGTATATTGTGGCCGGGTTGGACTCAGGTCATTGAGGGGTTGGTTTGTGGGAGATGCGGTTATTTTTTTGTTGACAAAGCTAACCTTTTAGTTTGATTGTGATTAGATCTTAATTTCTTGAAAATGGATTTGTTGGACTACTGTTTTAAATGAAGATTCTTGATAAATAAAGATATTTTTGACGTTTGCTGTTAACCAGTATCTGAGTTTACATATAAAATGCTTTTTTCAAATAAATATAACCATATAGAAAATTCTACTTTCATCACTTTGAGGAAGCTCGTAGATTCATTTTATTGTATATACTATGCATGTAATAAATCGTATGAAAAAATATAAAAAAATATAACATGTTTGACTATATTTATTTATAAAAGATATAATATATTTTGTAATAGATGTAATATCGTTTTGGTTGTTTTAGATCATTTCTGTTAAATATGACCAGGGACGAAGCCAGAAATTTTATTCAGCGGGGGCAAGAATTGAACTCGAGTTAACAATTTAAGTGAAAAAAATTTAGAAAAAATTATAAGATTTTAAAGGGTCAAATTGACAAGAACTACAATTTTTAGTGTTAAAATTATACATCGCCACAAATTAATGGGACAATTGCCCCTCATTCCTAAGTATCTCCGTCTTTTCCAGTAAGTATGGACGAAACCAGAAATATTGTTCAAGGGCAAAACTATATCGATTTTTCAAAAAAAAAAAATGATTTTTCAAATTCAAACAGGGGCAAACTAATATGCTTGTGGATATGAAATATAATTAAGTAATTGTAAACTAATATCCTAAATGAATATAAAAGTATATACAAATCTTTAATAAGAGATCAACTGATCTCATATATTTGTTTTTATCATATTATAGCTAGTAGTAAATGAGTATACTTTTTTTAAGGAAGATAGAAAAAATAGTTTTAAAAACAAAATAAACTTATTTTTATTGCATAATAATAATAATAATAATAATAATAGAGTAAATAAACCACATTTTTAATCTTTTTCTATACAATTTAAGAATTTTACTTTAAGGTAAATTTAATCAACTTCAAATCAAACAAAATAAAAAATTATTTAAATTTAATGATAAAATAACTCATTTTTCTATCTCTATATCTATGTATATATAATCCATTGATACACATATAATAATATATATTAATACAATTATCTAATCTAAAGATAACTTTTTTACTCTTTACTGCCAAAATAAATATTAAATCATTTTTGTCTTATCTATCACTCTATTTGTACTTTTTCTTCTTCTCTCTCTTTAAACTTCTTCTTCTCCAACTCCTTCTTACCCCATTTCTCTGCAACTCATTTCTTTCTTCCTTCGTAACTTCTTCTTCTAATATTCTTATAATTCTTAAAGGTAAAAACATAAAGCTAGTTTGAAGCTTCAGATGCAAAGGAGAAAATAAAAAACCAAGCCAACTTTTAACCATTTTCAGAGGGGGCAAGATGGAAAAAATCTAATTTTTCTCAAACAATTCATGGAGTTGAGAGGGACTAAACTATGGAGCGGCCGCTGTTTCATGCGGCCTATTAATAATATATTTTATTCTTAATATCTGGTTTAATGATTTTCGGCCTGGTCTGGTTCGACTAATTCCGGTTTCACAGTGTTAGGATCTCCCGTTAAATTTGTTTGGATGTACTGTGACCCAACAGCTTAGTTGTGGCTGCACCTGACAACCTTTAATATTTAATTCTATTATGTTTGTTCCAATTGATATATGAAATCAGTAGCAACTAAAATTATTATATGTGCATGAATTATATTCCGTAATATTAATTAATTATTTAAATGTCCATTTTTTATTTACTCTGGTGGTGGTTTTCATTTAGGGTATGGATAAGGTTTATAGTAAACTTGACTAGAGGTTTAGTATTTTCACTATGTCTTAGTAGTTGTATTTTTTTTTAAATTTAATTCTATTATATTTGTTCCAGTTGATATATGAAATCAGTAGCAACTAAAATTATTTTATGTACATAAATTATATTCCATAATATTAATTAATTATTTAAATGTCCATTTTTTTATTTACTCTGGTGGTGGTTTTCATTTAGGGTATGGATAAGGTTTACGGTAAACTTGACTAGGGGTTTAGTATTTCCACTATGCCTTAGTAGTTGAATTTTTTTTAAAATTTAATATTTAATTCTATTATATTTGTTCCAATTGATATATGAAATCAGTAGCAACTAAAATTATTTTATGTGCATGAATTATATTCCATAATATTAATTAATTATTTAAATGTCCATTTTTTGATTTACTCTGGTGGTGGTTTTCATTTAGGGTATGGATAAGGTTTACAGTAAACTTGACTAGGGGTTTAGTATTTTCACTATACCTTAGTGGTTGAATTTTTTTAATATTTAATATTTAATTATATTATATTTGTTCCAATTGATATATGAAATCAGTAGCAACTAAAATTAATTTATGTGCATGAATTATATTCCATAATATTAATTAATTATTTAAATGTTCATTTTTTTATTTACTCTGGTGGTGGTTTTCATTTAGGGTATGGATAAGGTTTACAGTAAACTTGAGTAGGGGTTTAGTATTTCCACTATACCTTAGTGGTTGAATTTTTTTAAAATTTAAAATTTAATTCTATTATATTTGTTCCAATTGATATATGAAATCAGTAGCAACTAATATTATTTTATGTGCATGAATTATATTCCATAATATTAATTAATTATTTAAATGTCCATTTTTTTATTTACTCTGGAGGTGGTTTTCATTTAGGGTATGGATAAGGTTTACAGTAAACTTGACTAGGGGTTTAGTATTTCCACTATGCCTTAGTGGTTGAATTTTTTTTTAAATTTAATATTTAATTCTATTATATTTGTTCCAATTGATATATGAAATCAGTAGCAACTAAAATTATTTTATGTGCATGAATTATATTCCATAATATTAATTAATTATTTAAATGTCCATTTTTTGATTTACTCTGGTGGTGGTTTTCATTTAGGGTATGGATAAGGTTTACAGTAAACTTGAGTAGGGGTTTAGTATTTCCACTATGCTTTAGTGGTTGAATTTTTTAAAATTTAAAATTTAATTCTATTATATTTGTTCCAATTGATATATGAAATCAGTAGCAACTAATATTATTTTATGTGCATGAATTATATTCCATGATATTAATTAATTATTTAAATGTCCATTTTTTGATTTACTCTGGTGGTGGATTTCATTTAGGGTATGGATAAGGTTTACAGTAAACTTGACTAGGGGTTTAGTATTTCCACTATGCCTTAGTGGTTGAATTTTTTTAAAATTTAATATTTAATTCTATTATATTTGTTCCAATTGATATATGAAATCAGTAGCAACAAAAATTATTTTATGTGCATGAATTATATTCCATAATATAAATTAATTATTTAAATGTCCATTTTTTTATTTACTCTGGTGGTGGTTTTCATTTAGGGTATGGATAAGGTTTACAGTAAACTTGACTAGGGGTTTAGTATTTCCACTATGCCTTAGTGGTTGAATTTTTTTAAAATTTAAAATTTAATTCTATTATATTTGTTCCAATTGATATATGAAATCAGTAGCAACTAAAATTATTTTATGTGCATGAATTATATTCCATAATATAAATTAATTATTTAAATGTCCATTTTTTTATTTACTCTGGTGGTGGTTTTCATTTAGGGTATGGATAAGGTTTACAGTAAACTTGACTAGGGGTTTAGTATTTCCACTATGCCTTAGTGGTTGAATTTTTTTTAAAATTTAATATTTAATTCTATTATATTTGTTCCAATTGATATATGAAATCAGTAGCAACTAAAATTATTTTATGTGCATGAATTATATTCCATAATATTAATTAATTATTTAAATGTCATTTTTTTATTTACTCTGGTGGTGGTTTTCATTTAGGGTATGGATAAGGTTTACAGTAAACTTGACTAGGGGTTTAGTATTTCCACTATGCCTTAGTGGTTGAATTTTTTTAAAATTTAAAATTTAATGCTATTATATTTGTTCAATTGATATATGAAATCAGTAGCAACTAATATTATTTTATGTGCATGAATTATATTCCATAATATTAATTAATTATTTAAATGTCTATTTTTTTATTTACTCTGGTGGTGGTTTTCATTTAGGGTATGGATAAGGTTTACAGTAAACTTGACTAGGGGTTTAGTATTTCCACTATGCCTTAGTGGTTGAATTTTTTTAATATTATATTCCTTATCATTACTATTATAATATATAATATAATCATATAAATTGATACCCTAAAATAATTGGAAAAAAATAACTTGATATTATTAATATATATTTATCCAAATAATGCCTAAGGTATACATCAATATAACTGAATAGAAAAAAAATATTGGCTAGAATCGGTGATTTAAAAGAGAATATAGTAAATTTGAACATAATTATATTAGAATAGAACTACGTATGCAGTTAATAAATAGTAAGATAACTTTTGCACAGTCATGAAAATATAAATATATATATATTAAATAAATGGGTAAAGAAGAGTCTTTATCTCTCTTACTTTTTGGTACAATTATTGAAAAATAATCTTAAGAAAAGGGAAAAGAAGATTCTGTCCCTCTCTCCTACTTATCTTCTTCATCTTCCTCATCAACCACGAGAAGAACATCAATGGCGGAAGAACAAAATTAACAACATTTTTGTTTTCTTCATTGCAGTTCAAAATCTGACCATAAGGACAAGCAAGTAATCTCTTACATTATCACATATTTTCAGAGGGGGCAAACTTAATCAAGTCAATTTTTATCAAAAACTTATAAGTATCTATTTGAGCATCCATGGAGTTCAGGAGGGGCAATTGCCCCTTCTGGACCTTATATAGCTCCGTCCCTGTCTGAAGCTCTGTCAAACTGGACTGACTACAGACCCAAAACGGAACGTATAGTAAACGGCAAGTTCAAACGTCACTTAAAACTTCACATCCGGTCTGGATAAATCTTCGAACCGTGGTCTAATTCACTTAAGTGATGTGATATGATGTGACAAGAACCACTAAACCGCGTCTTGGTCTAATTCCTTCGGGGGCTTCTCCTTTTAATATTCCTGCTTCTTGGGCTTCTCCTTCTAGTATTCCCGCGTCTTGGGCTTTTCCTTCTAGTATTCATCGCTCCATGGGCTTCCTTCTTCTCGTATACCTACAAATGGGCACCGGAGAGGGGGTTCTCGGCAAGCCCACTCCGATGCTTATGTATAAGCTTTAGAGAGAAGTAGTGAGCATAGAGAGAGGGTGATGAATTACATTCAAATGAGGAGAGGAGGTCTCTATTTATAGAGTTCCTATTGGACCGCCCCGGTTCCAGTGATTTCCTGGTCCGGTTATGGCAGTTTCGTAATATAAGTTGGCCTTGACGGTAAAGGTGTGTTTGACCTCGGTTCGACCGTAGATAAACTCAATATGGCTAAGTGTTGGTAAATGGCCTAAGAGGGCGAGCCCCGGGCGGAATATCGTCCTGGGGTAGGGATCTAGGCGAGGGGAACTCGTCCGGACGGAGGGGGGGGGGGGGGGGGGGCGTACCCGGGTGGGTACCCCTTGTACCTTGCTCGGGCTACCTGATCAAGGGACCTTGCTCGGCTACCCAATCAAGGGACCTTGCTTGTGCTACCTGATCAAGGGACCTTGCTCGGGCTACCCGATCAAGGGACCTTGCTCGGGCTACCCGAGCAAGGGGTTCCTTTGCTCTGGTAACCCGACCATGGGTTCCTTGCTCGGGTAACCCGGGCAAGGGTTCCTTGCTTAGGTTACCCCCCGAGTGGTTTTTGCCACTCGGGGTGTTTTTGGACTATGTGTTGGGACTCGGGTGTCCGTTTTCCAAGTTTCAAATTATAATCTATTGTGGCCCAATTATCGGGTCCAATTTGTAATAGCTTGGGCGTATATCCAACATTTAATGTTTGCACACGAGTTTCCTTCATGGGCTTCTCCTTTTAGTATTTCCGCTTCTTGAACTTCTCCTTCTAGTATTCCCGCTTCTTGGGCTTTTCCTTCTAGTATTCCTCGCTCCGTGGGCTTCCTTCTTCTCGTATACCTGCAAATGGGCACCAGGGAGTGGGTTCCCGGTAAGTCCACTCTGATGCTTATGTAAGTATAAGCTTTAGAGAGAAGTAGTGAGCATAGAGAGAGAGAGAGAGAGAGAGAGAGAGAGAGAGAGAGAGAGAGAGAGAGAGAGAGAGAGAGAGAGAGAGAGAGAGAGAGAGAGAGAGAGAGAGAGAGAGAGAGAGAGAGAGAGATTGATGAATTATCTTCGAATAAGGAGAGGAGGTCTCTATTTATAGAGTTCCTACTGGACCGCCCCGGTTCCAGTGATTTCTTGGTCCGGTTATGGCAGTTTCGTAATATAAGTTGGCCTTGACGGTAAATAAGGTGCGTTTGACCTCGGTTCGACCGTATATATACTTAATATGGCTAAGTGTTGGTAAATGGCCTACGAGGGCGAGCCCCGGGCGAAATATCGTTCGGGATAGGGTTCCGGGCGAGGGGAACTCAGGCGGACTAGGGGGGGGGGGTAACCCTAGCAAGGGTTCCTTGCTCGGGTAACCCGGGCAAGGGTTCCTTTCTTGGGTTACCCCCCAAGTGTTTCTCCACTTGGGGCCTTCCCGAGTGGTTTTTGCCACTCGGGGTGTTTTTGGGCCTATGTGTTGGGCCTAGGGTGTCCGTTTTCCAAGATTCAAATTACAATCTATTGTGGCCCAGTTATCGGGTCCAATTTATAATAGCTTGGGCGTATATCCAACACCATCCATGTTGACTCTCGTTCTAGGAGTTCCTGAATATTCTTGGTTTGTGAGAGAAACAAGCTATTATTCATTTGGAGGACTTCAAATCCAAGGAAGTAGTGAAGTGGACCAAAGTCCTTAAGAGAGAAATGAGCTGACAAAATTGCAATAAACCTTGTAATAAACGAAATAGAGCTCCCCGTAACAATAATATCATCAACATAGACTAAAAGGAATTCCCTAACATCCCCGTTGTAATACGTGAAAAACGAGGTATCCGATTTAGAGCATCTGAAACCATACGCGGTTAAGAAGAACCCGAGCTCAATTAACCAAGCATGAGGGGCTTGTTTGAGGCCGGAAATGGTCTTGCGGAGATGAAATACGACTTCTGAAGAGGTTGTGTTAACAAAACCTGTCGGTTGCGTCTTAAAAAACCTCCTCACTTAGTGTCCCTTGCAGAAAAGCATTGTTTATGTCAAGTTGTCGTATAGACCACTCAAATGACACAACAAGGAAAGAATGAGGCGAACCGTGGTCGGCTTGACAACAGGGTTGGATGTTTTCTTATAGCCAATGTTTGGATTTTGATGAAAGCCTTTTGCGATAAGGTACGCTTTGTAACGTTGTATGGTGCCATCGGGATTTCGCTTGATCCGAAACACCCACTTGCTCCCAAAAATTTTCATATGCGGTTGCGGAGGAACAAGTCCCCAAGTACCGTTTCTTATGAGAGCGTCTTATTCCTCCATCATCGCTACCTTCCACTTGTGATTCTTTAGTGCTTGAGATGTCAATGATGGTGCAATATAGTCGGGGAGCAGGTGTTTAGTTGCCGCAAACATATGCTTCAGTTTAAAAATATTATTTTGAGACCGGGTAATCATAGAGTGAGTGCCGAAGCATTACCTGAAGTGTCGCTTGTCTGTGAGGATGCACGAGGGGGTGACGGGCTGTCCGAGCTAGCTTCTATCAAAGAATCTTGCTACGGAAATATACCAGTGGAGACCGAGTTAGAGTCGTCTGACTAAGCTGTAGTAATTGACAATAGCTGAGGCCCCACTACTGTTAATGTATTCATGAGGGGCACATGACCATATGGTTGGTCAAGTGTTGGACTCCAAGATTTGTGGAGTCGAGGCATTGATATGACATTTTCCTCAGTTTGTGCTGACTTGTAAGAGAACACGCCCTCCTCGAAAACTACATGTCGTGATATGAATATTTTTTTTCGTCGATGGAACGAGACAACGATATGCACTTTGTTGAAGAGACTACCCAATGAACATACATGGGCGCGACTTGGGATCAGTTTTGTGGTTGTTGTAGGGCTTAAGCCATGGATAACACAAGCAACCGACTACCCAAAGTTTATTATAGTTGGGTCGTTCATTGAATAGCCGTTCATGCGGGGATTGACGATCAATTATGGGAGTTGGCAATCGATTGATTAGGTAAACCGTCATTTGGAATGCATGAAACCGTAGAGATAGAAGCACATGATCGTGATGCAGGAGTGTGAGTCCGATCTCAACAATGTGTTGGTGACATCACTCGTCAACTCCATTTTTTTGAGGATTGTGAGGCGGCGTTAAAATATGAAATATTCCTCGTGAGCCAAGAAACTCCCGTGACGCTTAAAATTCGCTCCCTCCATCGGAATAGAGACTCCGTATGTTGTGGCATAGTAATTTTCAATAACACTTTTGAAGCGTGGGAAAATCGCAGCAACATCAGATTTTTGTTTGAGCGGATAAGACCAGATGTATCTCGTGTGGTGATCCAAAAATATGACGTAATAACGGAATCATCGAACGAATGCTTTGGAGATGGTCTCTAGACACCAATGTATATTAATTCATGTTGTCGACTAGACTTGAGAGACGACTCATAAAACGGAAGCCAATGAATTTTATTGCAAGAACAAGCATTGCATGGCAATTTATTAGGATAATTTGCAGTATCATTAAGATGATTGCGGAGCAAAAAGTCTAGTATTTTTTACGACGGGTTTCCTAGTCGTTGGTGTCAGTTGCACGTCTTTGTTGATGTAGTCACCATTGACTTAGGAGATGCCATCGAAGAAGCTAGCCCGTAGACACCGTCTTTAATTTTCCCTCGAAGAAGAGATGCCCTTGTGCAAAGATCTTTCACAACAAAATAAGATGGAAAAAATTCAACTGATGCAGTTAGCACGATACCTTGCTGTGTTTAGGAGAGCAATGCGGGGAAGCAAGCTAAGGAGCGACGCTGGATGTGGCTAGGGAGTGCAGACTAGGGCACACTATGATTAGAAGTTTTTACGCTCGTTGGAGAAAAATTCGCTCTGATATCATATGGAGGTAACATATTTTATTGAATTGACTTGATTGAATTACACTAGGTATTTGGAATATATACATCGGTTACAAGTAAGGAATTATGAAATAGATATATGTTAAAGATACAACATAATCTAAGAAGATATACTATAATAAATAAATTCTTATTTCCTAATCTATATCCTTAATATATACTTGTAGCAGTGATTCAATGAAGGGAAAGGAAACGTATGTAGCAGTGATTCAATTAAGGGAAAGGAAACGTAATTACAATATCTATAAGTTATAAATTACTTGAGGTTTTCATAAATAAGAGTATTAAGTTAGGATCCAATTAATCTCTTTTCACTATCAAATGAGGGATTGTAATTTTATGATTTTATAATTCTAAATGAGGAAGATTGATTATGTGTCTTAATGTTAGCTTCACTATTCCTAAGAAACCCAAGGAAATAAGTAATTTTTTTTTTTTTTTTTTTTTTTTTTTTTCAGTCTTCGAAAGCAGTGTTATCAGAATCATACCTAATCGACAGTCCGACCGGGACGGATTGGGAATCAGAGCCCCGAACAATCTGTTGACTAAAAGACTGGGCTGTAAGAGAACCCGGTCTAATTATCAAATTTTTAGAGAATTAACTGGTTTTCAGTGAATTAGCAGGGTTGACGGTCCACCGGTGGTCCGGTTCAACTTGAGCCAATTGGAAACACTAAATTCTGAAGGAGAAAGAGAAGGTGAGGGGACACAAGGGAAAAAAGGAAGTGGAAGAGAATTAGACGGCCGGATTAGGTTCAAACCAGACAACAAAAACCGGATGCTTAGCCAATTCGATGTCCGGTCCTGTTATGATAACACTTATTGAAAGAGCAAAATAGATAAATGTTGAAAGGCAAAGATTGAGTCATGACTTATTTGGTGGACTTTATGCTGACTTACCAAGTCTATTCTTAATTTCCATATACTAATTATGCAACGTAAAGATTCTTTTAATGGTATTTGTAAAGGTATTCAAAATTTCAGATCGACAAGGTATATTTGTAGCCACACCACAAATTGCTTTTTGTATACAACTTTCATTAAAGATAATAATAATCCATTAGTTTAAATTAGGGTTAAAGGTAATTTTTATACCATAAGTTTGGGCGATTTCTACTTTTGGTACCACTTGTTTTTTTCGTCTAGTTTTGGTACCAAACGTTTGGACAAATGATAGTTTTCATACATTCGTTAACTTTCCGTTAATTTTTCCGTTAAAAGATCACGTGCCGTGCACGTGACCGCCTTAAACTTTTGATTTTGTTTCAATTTAGTCCATCTAATGCATCCCTAACTTTTATTTTGTTCAGTTTGGCCCTAAAATTTCAAAACCGAACCTTTGACCCAAATTGAACCCAATTGGGGCTAGGTCCGGCTAGGTCAATTAAGGTCAATGGTTCGATTTTGAAATTTTAGAGCTAAATTGAACAAAATAAAAGTCAGGGATGCATTATATGGACTAAAGTGAAACAAATTTAAAAGTTTTAGGCGGTCACGCGCACGACACATGACATTTTAACAGAAAAACTAACGGAAAGTTAACGGATATATGAAAACTATATTTTGTCCAAACGTTTGGTACCAAAACTAAACGAAAAAAACAAGTGGTACAAAAAGCAGAAATCGCCTAAACTTATGGTATGAAAAGTACTTCAAACCCTTAAATTAAACTTTTTTTTTTTTTTTTCGTGAAAAATTATCTTTAACTCTTAAAAGTAATTCATCTACCTACAACTTACCTGCCCGCCGCTTACCGTCTGCTACCGCCCGGTATTATTTTGCTGACTAAATTAGCTAAAATGGGTAAGTAAATGCTGTTTATATAGGAGAGAATCGACGTAGGATTACTGATTTTATCTGATTCAGTTGACAAAACCATACAGTTTTTTTAGTTAGATAAAATTGGTACCTTGTTGTCCATTTAATCATAGAAAACTGGTAACATTTTGCCGATTTAATCAAATAAAATATCAACATTTTCTCTTATATTTTACCTTTTTATTATTTTTATTTGAATAGAATGATTAATTGATCTGTATAATTTCTCTTTCGGATAAGCCTAAGTTTTGAGGTTATTATTTGCTTAGATTATAGCACGTTTATATAAAGGCTCCAATCCATAAATGCATTGTCAATTTTTGAGATGGGACAGTGCTGTCTTGTTTCTTTCTTTAAATTAAATTGCTAAAGGATAAGCGAAACTTTAACAACCCTTGAGGGAAATAATAATATATTGACTATTCTGGAATTCGAATCACACAGTCGCGCATCGGCGCATATTATCTGTTCTCCTCCATTTGAATATGTCAAAAGATATGCTTGAATTTATATAATTAGTATAATTAGCATGGTTATATATATATTCTAATCTTATCATGAAATTAAAGTTGCTAACAAGCTAGGAATTATCCGTCGTAGACTCATACTATTCTAATATCTCAATTTTTTAGCCTAAGCATGCATAACAATTGACAACTTGAAACAATTCCTTTAAATTTAGCATGCTAAAGCATTACCTAAAAACCGAAAGTGCACGTTACCGGCGGCTTAAGAGCTTTCAAAATCTATCTAATATGTTTGTTAAAATAAAGGGTTAAAGTTCCTTTTGGTACCACATGTTTGCAAAAATTACACTGTTCATACCCTAAACCCTAAACCACTAATATTTTTTCGTACCGAATTGGTACCAAATGTTTCCAAACCTTACTGTTTTGGTACCTCCGTTAGGGTTCCGTCAAAAACGGCCGTTAAATGGCATGTTCCATGCACGTGACCAGCCCAAAACTTTCAATTTTGTTACAATTTAGTCCATCTAATACATCCCTAACTTTTATTTTGTTCAATTTAGTCCTAAAACTTCAAAATCAAACCATTTCTCCAAATTGACCTAGCCGGACCTAGCCATGGGCTAGGTCCGACCCTGACTCAGGGTCGGACCTAGCCCTAAGCTAGGTCAATTGGACCTAGCCCCAATTTAACTCAATTGGGGCTAGGTCCCAATTGACCTAGCCGGACCTAGCCTAGGGCTAGGTCCGACCCTGGGTCGGGGTCGCCTGGGTCCAGCGACCATAACCCAGGGTCGGACCTAGCCCTAGGCTAGGTCAATTTGGGAAAATGGTTTGGTTTTGAAGTTTTAGGACTAAATTGAACAAAATAAAAGTTAGGGATGTATTAGATGGACTAAATTGTAACAAAATTAAAAGTTTTGGGCTGGTCATGTGCATGGCACATGCCATTTAACGGCTGTTTTTGACAGAACCCTAACGGAGGTACCAAAACAGTAAGGTTTGGAAACATATGGTACCAATTCGGTACGAAAAAATACTAGTGGTATGAACAATGTAATTTTTGCAAACATGTGGTACCAAAAGGACCTTTAACCCTAAAATAAATAAGGAATGAGACTTGTCATTCTTAATGAAATTGTTAAGAATGGTTATCTTTTATAATTGTGGAATTTATAATCACAATCCAAACTTTATAATTTTGTATTTCTACCTCTCATGTATTCTTGTAAACAAATGTGTTGTAAGAGTCCGAACTAGAATTTATGAACATTAACCTCTCAAAGCATAGCGCTAAGATGCTACTAGTGTGTATATTAAAAGTAGTAAAAAAAAAAGTACTAACCATATATAATTTTCAATTCTTAAAGTTAGATTAAAGTTTGTTGCTATCTAATTAGTGGATGAAACACGGAATGACTGTACTATATTACATATAATTACATGACTAACAGATTAATATCAACATATCACAACTTTTTTTTGAGCCAAAACATATCACAATTGCAGAACACCCTAGCTAAAAGGTCAATTGATCTTAGTAAATGGTCTTCGCCTTTTTTCTGGGCCACACGCTCGTCTTGGGCTTTACGTTCATACAATTTGTAACACTCCAACTGTGCAGTAGTTGGAAGTAATTTCCAAATTAACTATACCCCTACTCCATAAATTAATGACATAAATAAGCTAAGCTCGGTTGAATTTTTATTTTTAATGTTCATTAGCACTACTGGAATCCGCATTAGTAGAAATTTCTGACGCGACTAGCACCCGCACAAGACTGTAAAATTGGGTTAATTGCGATTAACCCAAAGAATAATGTGCATGTGTTGAGTTTGTTTGTGATTTTAGTGATACAGCGTGATGGGATAGATGTGATCAAAAATTCGTTGATTCGAAAGGGAATGTCGAGAATTTGATGGATAGATGCGTAAAACTCGTTGATTCAAAGAATGCCGAAAATTTGATGCATGGTAGAGGAAAACCTCAGTTTTTTTTTTTTTTTTTTCATATATCAATAATTTTAATGTAAATGACTGCTAACATAGCTTAAATACTGAAAAGAAAAACCCTAATCCTAGGTCAAAAAACCGAAACTTGCTAACAGACCCTAATTAAAACCGATAAATTACAAAAGAATCCGAAGAAACATAAAACTGCAATTTCGACCCCTAAACGAAGGAATTTGGCCGAAAAATGTCAAACGTAGTATCAAAGCATCATGGTTAAACATCCTATAACTCAGATCGCCGTTTTCGCAAATGTACTCGCACGCCAAAATCCGACACTTCAAGATCTCTCACATCTATTAGATCTATTAGGGAGCTGAAAATCATCCTCCATATAAAGAAGAAGTCAAGATTTGATTGGAATAGAATTAAGTGAAACTAACTAAAGTCGAAGAAAATGAAAAGCAGAAGCAACGGCTGAAAATGAAAAAGAAGAAGCAGCTTACTTAGAGTCTAAGTACTTATGTCAGTTTTAGTATCTTAGTCAAGTTAACTGGTGTTAGTATAGTTTAAGTACAGTTTATTTACAGTTATCATGAGTAGATAATGTGTCAAGAACACCTGAAGTTTAGGATATATAATTGAGTAGTGGTGCACTTACTAAGTGTTGAAGTTTGGGTTAAGAACACAATAGGGGCCTGAATGTTTGTTCATGTTGTCAAGAATTTTTTACCTAAATGGGGATCTAATAGGGTCAAAAAACCAAAATGTGAAACATTTCGGCGAAAATACCAAAATGGGGTTCGGGGCACTTTGAAAGTGCCCCGAACACTGTGCTCCGCTCTCTCAAAGAGCGGAGCCAGCTGGGAACGTGCTGTTCCCTGCTTTTGCAGCAGGGAACAACACCGTTCCCTGCTGCGTCACATCGCAGCGCTCTCTCAAAGAGCGCTGCGATGTGACGCTGCTCAGGGACTTCCCTGAGTCCCTGAGCAGCATCCGGAGTTCCCAAGATTGGGCAAGGCTTGCTATTTAAACAAGCCTTGCCCAATCTCATTTTTACCTCTTAAAATTTGTAAAAAAAAAAAAAAACGAATCAATCAGAGTATTTGAACTTTGAAGATCTCATTTTTATTCGGATTCAAGGTTTACATTTCACTTCCGGCTACATTTGGAACACTTTAAAAGTCTTATTGGCCTCTACAGTTAAGGTACTTTCATAATTATACGCTGCTTATGTACATATTTTAAAATGGTAGAAACTATTTGAATAAATAAACACTATATTTATGGTCTTTGCAACAAAAAAAAATATATACTAATTTATGGGGTTTATAAATTAGTATATTCTTATGAAGCAGCAAATGTTTCAAACGGTTAATTAGAATATAGCTAGTTGGATTTTAAATTTAGTAATTATCATAGAAAATATGTAAATTATTTACGTAACAAAACTCTGTACACGTTACTTCATTTGTTGTACTTTTATAGATGATAAAATATTTGGAATCATAATGTCGTTGAAAAATTAACCAACTAAACAATAACCTCATTTCAGTCGATAAGTGATTCCATAGTTCATGCATGTTAATTTTTATTATTATTATTTTATGTCTAAAATAAAAAATAACTTTGAACGTAAATTGTTCCTTATAGAATCTAACTATTGTGGGTTTTTATGTTAGGGGTTGGAGTCATCAAAATCATTGTTGTAGATGCTCGAGTCGTAAGTAGCAGAGTTGAAAATTTTCTAAAGGACACTAAAATTGGTAAGATTTCTCGACTGATTTATTAAAAATTTGAATTTTGTTTGCACTAAAGCATTTTAACTAAGCATGTCATTTTTTAAGCGTGTGAAAACTAAAGTGGTTGACAATGCATAATACATTTATTCTAAACTTGAATTGATTACTAAAGATAAATTCAAATACTAACACCGTTGTTATATGGATAATAAGTTCAAATATTTACTGTTAATAATTTAAACAATGAAAACTTTAATACATTATAATAACAATTCCAAATTATAAACTCACGTCATTTTTTTAAAGGTATTATTTTATTTTATCTCCATTTAAATATTTTTGCTAATTGTACCGTATTCTAATACTTAAAGTCTTAAATATTTAATAATAAAGTTTTTTGAATGACAAAATTTCACCACTTCGGCTATTTGAGATTTTCAACTAAAGTATATTTTTTGTCAAATACAACTAAAGTATATTAACTATTGTGATAATAATTTATTATTTATCCATTGTACTAGAAATGTAACAATCATATATTTATTGGATGAATATTTTATTATATATAAGACATTGCAAAAAGAAATATATTATAGTTTTTAATATAGTAGCATATTAATTCGACCGTTGATAGATTCGCAAGATAAACGTAGGCATTTTGGTCAGTCATCATTTCCTTAATTTAGTTATTTTAGATTCTGTATGTGTTAATTATATCTTAACTATTTATTAGAAAAATGGTGAAAATATATTTTGAGTTCAACGGAGGTGAGATGTATGTCATACAAGTTCATCAGAGCATTACACTAAACCAAAACCAAATGATCGTTTTGCGTAACCAAGTTTCCTAACTGGTTCTTAGCCAGTCTTGCTTCGGCAGAGGTCCCCCTCTCCTTCAAGACGACTGTGCCCGTGTGATAAGGCAGGGCCCACATTCGACATAATTTGTGCAAAGGATTGCGTCCTCCTACGACTCAGTTAATAGACTGTAAAATCCGATGTGTTCAAACATTATGACGTCGATGAATCATAAACTCGAATTGCAATTTTTTCATTTATCAAAATGTAACTTTCAATCATCAAAATGTTATCATAGATTATACTCCCACTTCTAAACCCTACGCAATCCAAGTAGTTTAACATGCTTTTCAAATGTCTCTTTGCGTAATGGTTTAGTTAATGGGTCTGCCACCATATCATTAGTGGGCGAGTATTCTAAAGTGATTATATTGTCTTCTACCATAGTTCAGCATAATTATATTTCACATCAATGTGTTTAGTCCTACTATGGTACTTTGGATTCTTTACTACAGCAATGGTTGCTTGACTATCAGAGAACACCTTCACAGGTTTACTCCTAACATCGTCACCAAGCAGCGCAGTAAGAAGTCGTTTCAGCCAGACCGCTTCCTGTGCGTTTTTGGAGAGAGCAACGAATTCTGATTCCATTGTAGACAGCGCGACACAGGATTGCTTCTTGCTAATCCAAGAAATGGCGGCATCAGCAAGGAGAAATATTCCTCCTGTGGTGGACTTACGATTGTCTAGATCGCCACCATGATCGACGTCACTGAATCCGGTCAATTCTAACTTCCAACCCTCTTAGCACAGTACATAGTCAGTAATACCTTTCAGATATCGCATGATTCGCTTTACAGCTTTTAAATGTTGATAGCCAGGGTCTGATAGGAATCTTGCTACTAGGCCCACAACGTAACAGATGTCTGGACGAGTGCAAAGCATGGCGTACATGAGACATCCGACCATGCTTAAATACTCTGCACTTCTCATCTGTTCACGGTTTTGCTGGTTCTTCGGGCCGTCGCGCTTTGACAACGCGCACCCGAATACTACCGGCGTTTCCACGGGTTTGGCATCTTGTAATCTAAACCTTCTCAACAGTCTGTTGATGTAGGCTTCCTGAGATAGACACAATCTTCGGGCAGCACGATCTCTAGCAATCTTAATGCCCAACATGTACGTAGCCTCTCCCATGTCTTTCATCTCTATTACAGATGCCAACCAGGACTTTGATTCATGCATTAAACTCACATCGTTTACAACAATGAGTATGTCATCCACGTATAAGGTTAAGATGACGTACTTAGACCCGGAGGTCTTAGTATAGACGCATGGATCCTCGTGAAGATTCACAAATCCGTTTCCAACGATCTCCTCGTGGAATCTGCGGTACCATTGCCGAGACGATTGTTTAAGACCATAAATGCATCTTTGAAGTTTAAAACTTTACATTCGTTACCAGGAGTAATGAAACCCTCCGCTTTCTCCATATAGATCTCTTCCTCCATGTTTCCGTGGAGGAATGCGGTCTTAACATCCATTTGGTGCAGCTCTAGATCGAGGCATGCGACCAGGGCTAGGATTGCCCTGACTGTGGTGTACCGCACAGTCGGTGAGTATGTTTCATCAAAGTCCATTCCGTGAAGCTGTGTGTAACCTTTCGCAACCAATAGAGCTTTGTATCGCTCGAAATTTCCATCAGCAGTAACTTTCAGTTTCAGAACCCATTTGCTCCTATGGCCCTGCAGTTAGCAGGTAAATCAAATAAAGACCATACCAAATTGGCTTTCATTGAGGCGATCTCTTCCTCCATTGCTTTCCTCCATTCCTTCGCTTGAGGTCCTTTCAACGCTTCTTGAACCGTTACCGGTTCGTCAACAGAAGTTAGGGTGAATATCTCACCCTTCTCGATGGGATACTTCTTGGGAGAAGTTTGATGCCTTTGACTTCGTCTAGGCTCGTTATCCCATATTGAGTCTGAACGTTTCTTCCACTCGGAATAATGCTTTCTATTGGAGCATCACTCCCACTGAGAACAAGGGCAGTGCTAGAACCTTGACCTACAACGTTTCTTAGACGACCTCTCGGTCTCGGAATTATACCTCCGAGGTTAATTCCTTGATCAGTAGGACTTGGACAAGTTGGTTGACCCACTCCCACTGAGAACAATGGGTAGTTGTGGCATTATTGGATTTTCATCCAGCGGTCGGGCTACGTGATTATCAGGTTCAACTTGATTCGCACATGCATCAACAATGATTTGTGTGGTAGGATTAGCTCCTCCCACTGGATTTACTATGAAAATGTAACCATCTTCATTTACCATTTCATTCACTTGCGTTGCTGCCTCAAATCTCCCACTCAAGACTTCGTTTGTTTTCATTTCACCAAGCGTTGGAAATTCGTCCTCAATGAATGTAACGTCTCATGTTTGACCACGGCACCATTATCACAAGCTAATTTAAACATGTATACTCTAAGAGTAGTCATTGTACTCTTGGTTCAAATACTTGTTTAATCCGCAAGTTAATGTCGCATGATGATAAGATTTAACTCGTTATCAGTTATCATTCCTTTTAGCTTTTATGGCATAGTTTTTGACCGATTTTGTTGGAAAATAGTTCTACATTGATGTGAGTCAACTGCTTTTCATCCTTTAGGGAACGTCCGTTGTTGAACGCTAACATTACGTTTACAAACTATGCCAGTTGAAGTGTGTTATCGATATGAATGTCTTGCCAAACTTCTCGTTCAAGGCATTTAGTGGGAGAGTCATTTTACCGACATCATCCTTTTCATTAGCTAATTAATCTCAAATACGTATCCATCTCTGAATTATGCATTGGGCTTTCGCTTTATGCGATAGTTGATACTTTACGAGTTCGTGGTAGCTCGTGGAGCATACCTCTTTTCATCGTGAAAGTATTGAATGAATTATTCCCAAAAGGGAGGCAAATAAAAATTTCGACATTCATTCATTAAAACACTTCATTATTAAATTCGTACTCTGAAACGATGTGTTCCGTCTTTCGAGGTACACGCGCCTGCGGCGCCTATTCTAGGTTCAACCCATGGTATAAATCGTTTCGTTTCCAAAATTCAATTTAATATAATCGGTTTTGCACATGTTCATCATTACAGAATTTATATAATGGAGTACTAACACGTAAGAAAGATTTAAATTTTGAATTTTAAAAGGAACGCATCGAACTACAATAACGCAATCAAATAGCTCAGTGAAGATGGATAATCAATACTCGGTCCAAGAAACTGTCACATGCTTAAAAAGAAATGGTTCCATTGTTTCAAGGAACTTATTATCAATGAGTATTTTCAATTGAAAAAAATCGAAAAGTTCTGGAAAGTAAAGATAAAGACTATCGTCTATTCTTTATTGTTATGGGGCATCCTCCTTTAGGTATAAGGGAGGCCCAATATTCGGCCGGCCAGGTATAAGGGAGGCCCAATACTTTGGGCCTCTCATGTCAATTGGGATTTGGGTCAAGCCCAATTTTTCTAATGTGACATTTAACCAATTTCTTAGGTAACATATACATACTAATGGGCTTTCAATTACGGCGCTCAATCACCATATGCTAACAGTCGACATCTCAAAAAGGCGCGTGTCGACTATTTATCTCTTTGTTTTGGACATGAATAGTCGTCAACTCATATTTTGGAATCCCGAATTTGAATGTCCCGGCATGTAACGTGCCGACTTCATAATATCTTCACTTATAACCTAAAACATCAAAAAGATTTTAAACATAGAATCTCTTCAGATGCTCGGCATTAAAATTATTGTGGAGGTGTTGCCAAAGAAGATCTTCTAATTTGTAAGCGTTGAGACATTGTATACCAATGATGATATAATGCCCTTCCCATTTAGGTACCATTTTACCTCGTTAGTAGGCTACTATGAACTCGTTCTTTCGCAATACTTATTCACCTAGAAAGAATTGTTACCGCCCTACTTTTCAGTTGAAATATCGAGCGGTGGCTAACTTCATTCTTCCTTGGGTTTCTTCCGAAGCCCACCTTTTTTTGTCGACAAGGTCTAGATCGAGCTTCCTTTGTTCCTCATTTCGGTCGACTTCATAGGTAGCTAACCATTGGGAGATATTCGCCACTTCTAAAGGTAAGACGACTTATGATCCATAAATCATGTTGAATGGGGTTTCTCCTGTGGCCTTCTTGGGAGAGGTTATAAGAGCCCAAAGCACTTGGTATAACTCTTCTACCCAGTTTCCCTTCAAATTTGCCACCCTTTTTTTAGTCCATTGATGATCGTTTTTTTAGCTGCTTCCACTTGTCTGTTGGTCTTTGCATGATGGACAGAACCAAATCGATGCTTGATGAGCATGTCGTCACAAAAGTCGGCAAGCTCTTCACTGGCAAACTGAGGACCGTTGTCGCTGATGAGGATTTTTGGAACCCCATATCCTCATATGATTTGTTCACAGATGAACTTAATCATTTGGAATGCAATTTTCGACGCCAAGGCTCTTGCTTCAATCCATTTAGAGAAATAGTTGATGGCAACTACAATATGCGTCCGCTGACATGTTGACTTAGGTAGAGGACCTATGAGGTCGATTCCACCTAAGGCGAATTTGCTAAGAGCATCAGCCTCTTAGTTTCATTCTCTAGGGATAGCCTCTATTTGAAAATGATGCATGTCCTAAACAAGTCGCTATACTTCTTCTGACTATTTTTTCATATTCTCTGTTTTGGCGACATAGACCCCATTGGTTTGGTTGGCAATCAACTCAAAGTCGCATCGAACCCTTATGTTAGCAATTCCTATACCGTTTGTTATTCTAAGGCTTGTTAAAAATGCTTCATACTCAGCTTTATTGTTGGTGGAAAAGAAGGTTAATGCTAACGCATATCAGAGTGGCTCTCCGTCGGGTGGTGTTAGCACCAATCCTTCCCCACATCCTTGTGTTGATCACGATCCGTCTGTATATAAAAGCTAAGGCATGGTGTCGTTGGCCATTTCTCCGGTGTCGCATTCACATGCTCCTCCTGAGGGAGGATTACTGGTTTTGCGTCGGGTGTTACTGTGTTTTCTGCTATGAAGTCGGCGAGTGCCTGTCCTTTGATACCTGATAGATATATGCCCAATTCGGACCCGTTTAACTCGGATTATATTATTATGATAACCCCACACTCGATTATAAATCGAAACATTGACCCAAACACACTACCCACATCAAAGAACGGTTCAAACGGAAAAAACACCCGCCCGGACCATGGCTGGTCCTATCTCCCTAGAGGAGATCAGACCAGCAGGTTCGATCTCCCGCCCCTTATTCTGTTGCACAATGTGTTTGCTAGCATATACCTTGTTAATTTCTGTAGTATTTATCCTCCATAATCCTACAGTGGTATCAGAGCTTGTGTTATGGAGATCGTAAATTTTGATAAATTGGTGTTCTTGGATTTACTAGATTCGGCCGAAAGTTTTAAAAGTTTTAAAATTTTCGATCTTTTAATCACCATGGCCGAAATTTCATGATGTTCATAATAAAATTTGATGTTCATGATCTTCAAGAAAATTTGAACTTTTATCAAAATTAAACTTTGGATTAATGATCTTAGTAAGATTTGATCTTGAAATTTGACCACTAACCCTAATTACATGTTTCAGCCGAACCCTATAGGAAATTACAAGGTAAATTTTTTAATTTCTTAGGCCCCAAGTTAACATGTTTCGGCCGAAATTATATTGTTGCCATTTTTAAAATTTAACTTTTGGTAACAATATTACATGTAATTGGACATAATATGAGTTAGATTCACAAATTAATTATGATAGAAACTATCTATATATATCCTAGTATGATTTTAGGAATATTAAATATTATAGATAGATATTTTAGTTGCCATTGAGAAAATATACTGTAGATAGATTTTATCCTAATATAGAATCTTAACAATATATATATATATATATATATATATATGTGTGTGTGTGTGTGTGTGTGTGTGTGTGTGTGTAAATATTGGAAATTATTTTATAATTAATATTACTTGGTGACTAAGTTAATTTTTTAGTGGATTTTAAAACGCTAGTTAGCCCACAAGTGATAATTTCGGCCCAACCCTTTAGGGTTAATGAGCCGGTCCAATTTTACACATCCGGGTTGGGTCGACTGACCCGGAGGACCAAGGGAACCCGAACCGGGTCAACCGAACTGAACCGGGTCGGGTTCCACGGGTCAAGACCGGAGCGGGTCAACCAAACCGGATTTTCTCAATCGGCCCGACCCAAATGGGGTCGAACTGACCCGTTTTGAGTGAAGGACCGAACCATATTCCTATTTTGAAACCGAACTGAACCAGACCAGGCCGGGTAACTGGACCAAACCGAACCGAGCTGTACCAGACCAAATTTGACTGAACCAGACCTTTAAACCAGACCGACCCGAGTCAACTGAAAATAGGAAGGTCAAATTTTAAAATCCAAATGTTTTCGAACTTTAAAAATTATCTACACAATGCTTATAGGTTTAACTTTTTATCGTTTTAATTAAACCTAATGCCTAGTTTCGATTATGGGGGTGGATCTCGGAAATGCATGATTTTGGGATTGATTCATTTAGTGGGCTGAATTGCAATTGCTATTTAATTGATATTGTTGCATGATTAGAACTGTCTCGGAAATGCATGACTATGTCAAGTTAGCTGGATAATGCATGTTGGGGGCAGAACTCTTGATTTCAATTAATGAGTTGCGCACTAGGATAGACATGCTGTGATAGTTGCAAATGCCTAGGATTCATGTCTAGAAGTACGCATGTTGATTGATAGCATGAATTGCAAGTCAGCCCCAAATGTTTTAAAACTGAAAATCAGTCGCCAAATATGCATGTTTGATGTGGTGTGATCACGCATGATGCGTATGCATGAATGTTGAGGATGTAGCCACATTTGATAATTTAATTAAGTAGTAGAATTATATATGCAAGCATGAGTTCCTCGAAACATTTGACGCATGACGTGTATGCATGATGACTGTTGTTTAGTTTCATGGATGTGGCCTGCGTATGATGATTTACTTGTGTAGTAGAATTATGTATGCATGCATGAAATCCTCGAAACATTTTAAAAGTCCCTTGGGAAAGCCAAGGTCGGGTGAATGTAAAAACTCCTCGTTCCGGTAAAAGCGATTAAACCGTTTTAAAAGACTGATCTATTAGAAAGGAGACGACGGTAATGTGAACTCTTTCACGACCCCCTTTCCTCGGTTTACAGGCGGTCGGTTTGGCTAGATGTCTGAGGAATTATTATTAGTCACCTTCTGTCTCATAGATATCCTATGTATGCAATTCCTTTACCAAAATGTTATTGTCTCCCTGACTATGCATGATTATCAATGTGTTAGCTTTCATGGCTAGATCAGTGCGTTTCTATAAACCTCACAATATAGATGGTATGAATTATGATACTTGGAATGCTTACGTGGGAGAACTTCTCGCTACTGATGTCGTCTACGAGTATATTGATGCTACAGCGGGAAGGACAATGGTGGATGAATTAGGTAATCCAAAACCTCGTCAAGGGATAGAGTTCCTCGATGATAAATTAGCTTGCAAAGTGATACTATCAACCTTGGAAAAAGAAGTTGTGAAGGACTTCGAACTCAACTACACAGCTTAGCTTTGGTGTACCCTGAGAATACGTTTTTGTGGAGGAAAGGCCGCCGAAGCTAATAAAGTTTTAGTTGAGTATGATAACCTTCTTTCCATAGATGCGGGTGTCAAGCCCTCATTGGATCTTCAAAATGAGAGGTCTGTTTGGAAAAGGATGTTTAATATCATACATAGATATCCCCTATCATGGTTAGCCGACGACGAAGGGCTAGGTTACTTGATTGAATCAATTAAGTTTACCAAAACTCTATTCATTGAAAGCAACCATCGACAATGGGAAGGAAACTCTATACATCACTATGCGGGATCAAGTAAAGTTATCCATGATGGAAATATCTTGGAGGAAACGAGATCAAATCGATCCTAAACGATATCCGGTGCGACAAACACCGTTGACGAAAGTGCGTCTCAGGTACGCCTCGTTTGCCATATACATAAAGCTGTAAAACGTTTTATCTGACTCGTGTCATCTAATATAGTTCACTTATGAATCTTCTTTCATATATGCTAGTCAAGATGGCAGAAGTTCTCGATTACTTTACTTTTCCCTTTTGTTGCTTCATGAATGATCTAGAATCTTATCATTGTCATAAATCTCCTTGTTCGTTTGAATATTTGAATTTTGGTTATTTGAGGTTTTGGATTATTGAATTACGTAATTGTTATTCAAATATGAAATACAACTTACTTATCAATCTGACCCCGTCAAAGGGAACGATCCGAAACGAAAATCCAAACCTGCGGGTTAGGAACCAAATTTCGACCAGGACAACTGGTCAAACAAAACGAATCAAACAACAAAATCCCTCGTAGCTACCATAATACCGTCAATTGTATGGTTTAAAATGCAAAACCGATCTAAGTCTTCCTTATTTATTATTACTCCATAAACAAATCGTAATTATGAACATGTGCGAAACCGTTTAAATTAAATTTTGGAAACGAAACAATTTCACCATGGGTGAAAGCTGGTGATTTGCGCGCCACGCGCATGTTCCTCGATAGATGGGACACGTCGATTAAAAGTAAAAAATTAATATGAAGTGTTTGAATGATATAATGATCGTTATAAATTTTCATTTGCATTTCAGGTTATACTCATTGATTTCTCATAAATCGAGAAGAAGTATGCTTTAAAAGTTGTCAAAATCTCGTAAAGAATCAATTAAATGCATAAGGTGGCAAGCCTAATGCATAACTCAGAGATAGTCGAAACCTCTGAAAATGAGTATGCAATGAAAAATGATATTGTATGACGAATGAATATCCTATCATACACCTCTAACGATAAGATTGGCGGAGCATTTTTAATCATACACTTCAAGGGCATAGTTTGAAACATGGTGTCGACTATTCAACTTCCGATCTCCTTCAAGGACGATATGATGTTGATTTCCACATATGTAGAAATTTGTTCCTAAAATATCGGTTGACGCGACACAATATGAGCTATTAACTGGTAATGAGACGGATCTTACCGAAATTGCGACCTCACGGTTGCAAAAGCAAACATGCATTGTACCGACAACTGTTAAAGGCAAAGTTGAAACTTAGAGTACTGAATAGTGTCTCTCTAAGATACTCCGAGTATTCTATGGAATACATGTTTGCAGTAGCTCAGGAGATTGGTGGCGTGGTCGAACATGAGACGTTACGTTACTTGAGGACGAATTCCTAAGCTTTGTAACATCAACGAAAATGAAGTCTTGACTGAACTATAGCAAGATAATGATGATTAGGTCCCACTTTATTCGAGTGGAGATTTGAGGCAGCAACTCAGGTGAACGACATGATAAATGAGAATGGAGACATTTTCATAATAAATCCAGTGGGAGGATTCAATCCAATCACACAGATCATTGTTGCTGCAGGTGCGAATCAAGTCGAACCTGAAAATCATGCTGCTGAACCGTTGGATGAAAATCCTATAATTCCTCAACTATCTACTGGTGAGAGCGGGAGTGGATCTACCAACTTGGTTCCTGGTCCTAGCAACCGTGGAATTCT
Organism: Clarkia xantiana subsp. parviflora; assembly: GCA_036873135.1. Lineage (NCBI taxonomy): Eukaryota > Viridiplantae > Streptophyta > Magnoliopsida > Myrtales > Onagraceae > Clarkia > Clarkia xantiana. Next base: position 10,216,618 of record JAPTYO010000003.1, read on the forward strand.
TCTCGGAAGTAAAATCCCGAGACCAAGAGGTCGTCCAAGAAAAGTTGTTGGTGAAGGTTCAAGTAACGCTCTTGTTCCCAGTGGGAGTATTGTTCCAATCAGGAGCATCATTCCTAGTGGGAGCTTAGTTCAAATACAAGATGGGACTAACGAGCCTAGACGTAGTCAAAGGCATCGATCTTCTCCCAAGAAGTATCCCATCGAAAAGGGTGAGTTATTCACTCTTACTTCGGTTGATGAACCGGTAACGGTTAAACAAGCCCTGGAAGGACCTCAAGCGATGGAATAGAGGAAAGCAATGGAGGAAGAGATCGCCTCTATGAATGACAATTCAGTATGGTCTTTAGTTGATTTACCTGCTAACCGTAGAGCCATAGGGGCAAAGTGGGTTCTGAAGATGAAAGTCACTGCTGATGGAAATGTCGACCAGTACAAGACTCGACGCGAAAGGATATACCCAACTTCACAGAGTGTAGTTTGATGAGACATACTCATCGACTGTGCGTTACACCATAGTCTGAGCTATTCTGGCCCTGGTTGCAAGCCTCGATCTAGAGCTGCACCAAATGGATGTTAAGACTGCATTACTCCAAGAAAACCTGGAGGAAGAGATCTATATGGAGAAACCGGAGAGTTTCATTACTCCTGGTAACGAACGTAAAGTTTGTAAACTCCAAAGATCGATCTATGGTCTTAAACAATCGTCCCGACAATGGTACCGCAGGTTCCACGAGGAAGTCGTTCGAAATGAATTCGTGAATCTCCACGAGGATCCGTGCGTGTACACTAAGACCTCTGAGTCGAAGTACGTCATCTTTACATTATATGTGGATGATTTTGGGATCAAAATGACGTGGCTTGAAGCTTCTAGTAATGGACTTCAAAGTTTCGCCTTCGACTTGCTCTTCTAGGTATCTTTCTCCACCTCGAGGGGTGCTTAGTCTTTTTGAGCGTTTGGTAGGCGAGAACCTCAAAAGGGGTTGGGGATTTGCCCCTGATTCCACTCTGAAGCTTAAGTCAGTAATGAAATTTGAGAGAGAATACTGAAAAATTATATAAAATATTCAAGCTTATTTAAGTAATGAAAGTGCTCCCCTATTTATAGGAGGAAAGTACCAACTTTCTCCATGGCGGCAGCTTGCCTGTGATTGGCTGCTTAGTGGCTGCCTTTATTTGATTGGTGAATGGAGACGGTGATATGTCAGTAGTTGACAAGCAGGTCGCCACCTCATCATTCCTTAGCGTTGAAGGTTTTTTAACCAGGTGACAAGCAGGTTGCCACATCAGTCTTACCTTGAGAAGAAGGTTTCCTCGGGTCAGAAGGTCGGAAGCAGGTTTCCAGCTGGTACCTCTTTCTTAAAGGGAAGGGTCTCCTTGAGTCAGGAGGCGGTGAACAGGTTGCCACCCGTCCCTTTCCTTAGGAGGAAGGGTTTTCTGATAATACTTGGTTGCCGACTCGATTCATACCTTTAAGAAGGAGAATCTTAGAGTGGCTTTGTCGCCATTCTTCGACTGTTGTCTTAAGAGTCGACATCCTTTTATATTGGTGTCGACTATTTGCTTTCATCTTCTCATTCTGAACGTAAGTGGTCATCGACTTCTATTCAAGGTTCCCGACTCAGACGTTCTCGTCTTACTAATAGCTTATCCTTAATAGCGGTAATCCAACAATTGTTGTCGACCCTTGTAAGGCTGCCTCGAATCATATCCAACATATGACATTCTATTTGCCGCGAACGATGTGAGTTACATGAATGAATCAAAGTCCTAGCTGGCATCTGTATTCGAGATGAAGGACTTGGGAGAAGCCACGTACATCCTAGGCATTAAGATTGCTAGGGATCGGGCTGCTCGCAAACTATGTCTCTCTCAAAAATCCTATATCAACAAACTGTTGAAAAGGTTCATATTACAAGATGCCAAACCAGTGGATAAGCCGGTTGTGTTTGGGTGCACGTTGTCAAAGCGTGAGGACCCAAAAGACCAGACTGAGCGTGAACAGATGAAAAGTGCAGAATACCTTAGTATGGTTGGCAGTCTTATGTACGCCATGCAATGCACTCGTCCAGACATCTGTTACGCTGTGGTCTTAGTAGCACGATTCCAATCAGACCCTGGCAATCAACATTTAAAGGCTGTGAAACGAATTATTCAATACCTAAAAGGTACTATTAACTACGGACTGTGCTATGGGGGTGGAAATTAGAGTTTACTGGGTTCAGTGATGCCGACCACGGTGGCGATCCGGATGATCGTAAGTCCACCTCAGGAGGAGTGTTTCTCCTTGCTAATGCTGCCATTTCATGGATGATCAAGAAGCAATCTTGTGTTGCACTGTCTACGATGGAATCCGAATTCGTATCCCTCTCTAAGAATGCACAGGAAGCAGTATGGCTTAAAGGGCTTAAAGGGCTCTTAACTGCATTGCTTGACGTCAAGGACGGGAGTAAGCCTGTGAAGGTATACTCTGACAGTCAAGCAGCGATTGCAGCAGTTAAGAATCCTAAGTACCATAGTAGGACAAAACACATTGATGTGAAATATAATAATGCTAAAAGTATGGTCGAAGACAAATTAAATACATTAGAATACTTGTCCTCTGTGAATATGGTGGCGGACTCATTGACCAAACCTTTTCCCAGGGATGATTTCGAAAAGCACATCAAAATGTTTGAACTGCGTAGGGTTTAAGAGGCTTGTGTTTTGATGATAAAATTTTGAGTTTTAAAGTAATATTTAAATAAAAGGACTATAAATTTGAGTTTATGATCTAGCGACGTCACAATTTTTGAATTACATCTGATTTTATGGTCTATATACTAGTCGTAGGAGAGACAATCCTCCTAAATAAACAAGTCGAATGTGGGCCAAGCTTAGTCACAGAGGTTCAGTCGTCTTGGCGGAGAGGGGAACCTCTACCATGTCAAGACCGGCTAAGAACCATGGTGTTTTCGAAAGATAGACCTGGTTAAGCAAGACATTCATTTGGTTTCGTGGTAACACAACATGATCTAAGTCTTGCGTATCGTCGTGACGAACTTTGTTTGTCAACAACCACATTTTGGGCCAGATGACAAATCTACGATAGCGTATGACATTTCCCACTCCTGACAATATGTAAGTTCAGGTTATGCTATCGACGTGCGCTTCATACTGCGCGTGCCATGTTTGACCACGGGGTCAAGGTCGGTTATGCTAGACATGATCCACGAGATTCGGATGGGTACAAACTTCTTCACCTTGAGCGTGTGATTGATCCCAGGTGCTTTATAAAGAATCATCCAAAGTATCCTCACGGACTCAGAACTCATACCTAAGGTCAGGCTCAATGTTCGCTTCTCGGCGTACGAGCGCAGTGCTTCACAAAAAGGCCCAGTGGCCACGTCTTTGGAAACTGGTTGATTTTGATTAAGGGTATGAGAGAAGGGGATGGTCAAGTACACCTGTAATTCTCTGACTCTTGTATTCACTAGGTGGCCACCAACCTGATATTAGTTGAAAGGTTGTGAATACTTGTACGAATGCCTTGGAGAAGTGTTCCTATGTGGAAACTAGGCAATTGGAGAATGAAAGCGCGACACAATATTATTGTTTTCACATGTTGATTGTACATGAGGAATCAACGTTTTGCGGGCGCTACAACACTCTTAACATATGAGTTCGCCGGTCGCACGGCAAACCTCGTATGAACTATTCAGATGCAGGGCTGGATCGAAGAACAAATGTTGATGTGTTGGTCGACAACATATTAACAAGCACCCTCCCATTTCGGTGAGTGGGAGCTGTTAGCATTTGGGGATTGGGCTGCCGTAAAAGGGAGCCCATTAATACGAGTCAGTTACCTGAGATAATTGGGTAATGTCCCATTAGGGATTTTGGGCCTAGCCTAAAATTCCAATTGACATGAGAGGCCCAAAATTGGGTATCCCTAACTCTATGGCCGACCGAAATAATGAGGAGGGGCAAAGTGAACTTTTGTCCACTTTGCTCCTCTTATAAATAGGGAGTGTTAGGTTTTATTTAAAGGTTAATCACTTTTGTGGTAAGATAAAAGAATTCCCTCCTCCCTATAATTTCCGGTCGAACCTCACAAGTGCAAAGGAGGTGCCAAATTGCTTCGAGCAAATTACTCCGGAGATCCATCCCTGTAGAAGAATCGACAAGAAGCTTTGCTGTGGAGATAAAATTCGCGTAGGGCTTCCTTAACAAGAACCCTTACGGGAACCGTCCGGCGGATCGTGAACTCCGGCCCCTAGAAGGTCCTGGACTACGGTAAATTTCGAATCGGTATGTGCCCCTTATTCCACTGCATAATGTGTTTACTAGCATATACCTTGTTAATTTACGTAGTATTTATCCTCCATAATCCTACACTTACATCGGATATCTATGAGATAGGAGATGACAAACAATGATTCCTCAGTCATCTAACCAAGACCACCGGTAAACCAATGGAAGGAGGTCGTGTAAAGAGTTCTTAATGCCGACGTCTTCTTTTTAATAGACCAGTCTCTTTAAAAAAGGTTTAATCGCTACTTTAACCAGAATGTGGAGTTTTTACATACACCAGATATTGGCTTTCCCAAGGCCATTTTAAAATGTTTGGAGGATTTCTCATTCAAGCATACATAATTCTACTACTCAAGTAAATTATCACTTGCAATCACATCCTGAAACTATCATGCATACACATCATGCGTAATCACTCCACATCAATCATGCATGTTTGGCGACTGAATATCAATTTGAAATATTTGGGGCTGAATTGTAATTCATATCATAACAATCATGCGAACTTCTTGACATGGATCCTAATCAAGATCACTCAGCACAACATGTCTATCCTAGTACGCAACTCATTAATTGAAAAACAGGGATCCGCCCCTCAACATGTAGTATCCAGCTAGATTAATAGTCAAGACGCAATTCTAACATGCATTCATATTAATATAAAATATTTTCAATTCAACCCATAAAATGAATCAGTCCCATTATCATGCATTTTCCGAGATCTATCCCCATAACCATAACTAGGCATCATGTTTGATTAAAACGTTAAAATATCAAACCTATTCACGCGGTGTATGTAATTTTAAAGTTAAAAAACATTAGGATTCAAAATTTGACGACCAAATTTCCAGTTTACCTGAACCTGGTCCGGTTCGGTCAATTCGGTCCGACTGACCCGATCCAGTCCGGTTTAGGTAATTCGGTTCGATTTTATCGAACCGAGATTGGTTTAACTAGAGCCATTAGCGAACCTGGTCTGACCCGACTGAGAAAACCCGAGTAAGTCGGCCCGACCTGGTTGTGCAATTGGATCCGAGCCAGCAACCCATAGGGTTGGGCCGAAATTTATTACTTGTGGCTAATTAGAGTTTTAAAATCCACTAAAAATTTAACTTAGCCGTCAAGTAACAATAATTATAATAGATATAATTTCCAAATATATTCCACAATATATATATATATATATATATATATATTGGCCATATCAATAAAATGTAGATATATATTTACTAAATTGATTAGATTCTATATTAGGGATATAAATCTATCATCAATATATTTTCTCAATCTTTAGGCAATAAATTAATACCAAATATATCTATATTCCTAAAAACATGGAAAGAAATCTGTAATTAATGTCAATATTTTACGTTGACTAAACCCTAGGGCCATCGCCGTTGACCAACTCCATGCCGCCGCCGGCCACCACCAAGGCCACCGCCTGGCCGGCAGCGAAAACACTATTTTTTTTTAAAATATAGCCACGACATTGGCGTGGCTTGGCCTAGGCTAGCCGCGGCCCTAGGGCTTGGTGGGCTGTTTGACAGTCAAACTTTACCTCGATTAAAAATCCAAACTTCGATTTGACAAAAATTACGTTTTCATTCATATTCATGTACACAGTTTTAGCAAAATAATGAACACCCTACACAGGCTCTGATACCACTGTTGGATTTAAGGGATACAATTACGGATTAAAACACGTGTACATGTCAGATAAACTAATTACGCATCGGAATAAGGAGCACATACCAGTTTAGCTTTCCGTAGCCCAAAATCTTCACGTGGGAATTCGCGATCTGCCAGACGGTGTTCTGCGAGAACCCTTTGTTGGAGAGCAATCAGCAGGAAATGGTCTCCACAGAAAAGCTTATTCAATATGATGACGAGATGGATCTCAAGGGTAAATTGTTGACATAATTTTGACACATCCTTTGGTGAAGGATGGTTCAGCCGAACCTTTATGGAAATAGGGAGAGGGATTTCCTATCTAGTTAACTAAAAGGGAAAAAACGATTAACCCCAATTAATTTTCTAACACCTCCTATTTATAAGAGGAGGTGAACAAAGTCTACCTAGGGCTTTATCCTATTTCGTCCGAACTATAGGAGAATTGGGCTTGGGCTATTTTGGGTCAATTGTGGTTCATAGAGATTTTGGCCTTAACCAAAATCTCTTATGTGCCTAACTCAAATTCTGCTTATTCTGTTGGGCTTATATTAATGGGCTCCAAGCCCATATACACCAAATGCCAACAATCTTTACTTAGGAGGGTGGGTTTCCTTATATCGGCGTCAAGCAGGTGACAAGTAGGTCGGCACCTCACCTTTAATTAATAGAGTGGGTTTGCCTTTTTGGCGATGTCAAGCAGGTTGCCACCACACTATTCCTTAAGAGGACGCGTTTCCTATAAGTCGATACTAATCCGGTCGCCACCTAATCATTTCTTAATATGATGTGTTTATCGATGGCGTTGCCTAAAGCACCTTCCTTCAGAGTATTTTTTCAGTGATTCTCTGCTACTCGTCGACTTTGACTTAGTATTTCACAGTGGTTCCAACGGTTAGTATCAAAGTTGGTTGATAGGAGTTATTGTTTTGGATTATAAGACTTCGTTATTCTCTATAAGGATTTCAGAAGAGTTTAGTGAATAGTTTTTCTAGCATGACAGAGTGGTATCAGGGCCGACATGGGACTGTGACCGGGCTTGCTGGGAAATGGACCGACCAACAAGAGAAAATAGTCGGAGATAAAACATCTCCCCTTAGAGTTTCGATTACCTATAGTGGCAAAGATTTTGGACTAGGGTACGATGAGGACGTCGCAGAATAGTGGGGTGAATTATAATACGTCGAGTTTGTACCACATCAAATAGAAATAAGTGATATGAAACCTATATAAGTTAGAGATGTACTACTCATCTCCAACATGAATTCCTCATTTTCTAGATCTAATTAATGACTACATGCTTATTTAAGCAGGGTTGGCTCAGTGAGGATAATTACCCGGGCTTGTGGACGTGAGAATATAATATCATATATTTTTAAATTATATAATTACTATAAAAAAATTAAGAATTAATAGGTATATTATACAATATGTTTGAGTTATGTTGTCCTTTGGTAAATTTGTTTTGTTGGCATAATTTTACTTTTAGTGCAACAATGTTGCATTTGATGCAAAATTTACCAAAATAAACGATATTACCATCTAACTGGTTTTTCCAGCACCCTCCCTTTATTAATTTTTGGGTTAATAGGTCTTTTGGTTCATAATGTTTGACCATTTTTGGGTTTTGGTCCATAATATTTTTTTTGCCTAGTTTTGGTACCATATGTTTGCAGATTTTTTCTAGTTTTGGTCCGATCGTTACATTCCGTCCATTTTTTGACATGTACAAGTCACGTGATCCACCCTAGACTTTCAATTTTGTTCAATTTAGTCCCTCTAATACTTTCCTAACCTTTTTTTGTTCAATTTAATCCCGAAGTTCAAAAATTCAATTGGACCTATTGTCCAATTGGGGTCAATTTTGAAACTTCGGGACTAAAAATTGAACAAAAAAAATGTTAAGAAAGTATTAGAGGGACTAAATTTAAAGTTTAGAGTGGATCACGTGACTTGAAATGTAAAAAAATGGACGGAATGTAAGAGTTAGACCAAAACTAGAAAAAAATCTGCAAACATATGGTACCTAAAACTAGGTAAAAAAAACATCATTGACCAAAACTCAAAAGTTGTCAAACATCATGGACCAAAAGAACCTGTTAACCCTTAATTTTTCCACGCTTGTCAACTTGAGCAAACATCGATCCAACCTTGTCTCAATTTTTTGTTTTTTTTTAAATCATCATTTTTTAAAATAATTTTTATGAATTAGATTTTTTCCATTTTTAAGTATATATATTTACAAATTTTCATAACATTTGGAATTAAATATATGAAAATGTTGTCAGCATATATAGCCCATAGCACCTAATCTATATCTATATATATAATAAGGCAAAGGGAAAGAGAACCATTCTCCTACATCATGACACATCATCTTTTACATTCTCCTACATTTTGACACATCATCATTTATATCCAATGATATTTTGACAATTGACAATTTAAATTATCCATTGACAATGATATTTTCATCAATTTTTTACATATAATATTATTATATACTAGTGTGCTGTTCCCGCCCGCCGGGCGGGGTGATTTATTACTTATTTATAATTAACACAATAATGTTGTTTTTCTGTAAATTACATAATCATCATTCACAAATTAATAAACTTTTGCTAAAAATATATTTAACTACATAATTAATAAAAGAAAATAATGTTCAAGGTAAAATAAGTTAAATAGATTTTAGAGGTTTTAATTACTGCATTTATTTGTGACACTGTAAACATAAGAAACTAACTTGTATTTATATAATATAAAGAAGATACTGAAATAAGAGTAGCAACTACCGTTATTTTATAATTATATATATATATACACACATATTGGAGAAGAATAATAATTGATGCATCAACGTCTTTAGGTAGTTTGTCAAAATCATAAATCAAACTAAAATAATGGCAAGAATACATTATTAATTAACAAATAAATATATTGTTCTAATCATGCGACATTAGAAAATGACATTAAATTAAAGCCACATACCAAAATAATAATAATAAACTGTAAAGGTAGGTAGCGCTATGGTGCTGCCGACAGTCCTTCTCCCGAAGCAACAATGTGCATAGACTCGGAGTGAGGTTCGGAGTAACTGGTGGTGTGTTGCCTACAAAGCGTTACGTGGTGGGAAACACTGTCTCTGCAATCTGCATTGCATTGAGAGAGAAAAAAAAGCTCTCTGCTTCGCCACTTGCAGTCCTCATGCACCACAAAGCCGCCACACGCGACTGACTGAGCACACAACTCAAGAGTGGCGGTGTAAATTTGTTGCCGTTAATTCTGCAGGTACTTTCTATCTCTCATAACCATCCATACATACTTTCTTTCTCTTATCGGAAACGTACAGATAAAATGAGGTCCATCATCTTAGCATACCCACCCTTTATTAATTCATTCATTATCTGCCAAATCACTTGTGTCAGTGGACAGTATATATCTTTTTGCAACAAATTACTTCTAATCTTGATACCTCAGTTATTGACGCAGTTAGTCTTCCGATTTGGTTGCTTAATTCCTGTTTTTTTTTTTTTAATGAATTTTTGTCAATTTATTCAGAATGGTTTGGGCTTACTTTTAACCATTATATCTTGGTTGCAATGGTATTATTAATCAATATAGCTGAGTATAATGCTAGCAATTCAGCTATGGATTCTAGATACTGAAAGTTTGACATATAATAATAATAATGAATGATTTAACATGTCTCAAAATAATAATTATTGTTATTTTTATAGTTATCTATTCAGAAGTATAGTTGGATATTTTCAAATTTATAATATTAACTGTTTTTTTTTTTTTTTATAAATGTCACAATTTAAAAAGTTAATAACTTATACTAATATTACAATTAAATCCCGTTTTGATTGTGACTTAGATTGGGACTCAAGATAATAGGTCACCACTCAGATTTACTTACTCAAGGGTGACTAACTGATCTGGGTAACAACTTAAACCATTGAACCATCAATTGAAGTTGGTTTGCACCGCAACTGATTAGGGCTCCAATTGAGCTACAATCGAGAGTCTAGTTAGTATTCTTGGTCCCCACAAAAACCAATTCACTACGTTTCAGTGGGAACCCGAAAAATTGGAATTTTTTTATTGGAGTTCAATCAAGCTCAAGTCGAGTATAAACTTAAGTGTATATAAAATATTTTATTAGAGTTTAGTTATGACTTTTGAAAAAATTATTCAGCTAATCTAAAAGTATTTATCATTATTTTGAAACATATTAATTTAATAAATAATTTTGAACGAAAATGTTGCATGTTTTATAAGTTTTTTCTCAGCGGCAGCTAAACAATCAAATGAGTTTTAATCCATTTTTACTACAAAAAATATTCGGCTAGTTAAAAAATATTTAGAATGAACTCTAGAAAAATAATTGACAAAGTATTAATTATTATTATTATTTTAAATCATAAATAATCTAGGACGAGCATATTAAACGTTTTAATTTTAATCCAATTCTCCCATTTTTTGGTGGATTTTATTCAGACAATGATGCTTTCGTCAAAATCAGAATCCGATGTGACGAGCCTAGCACCATCGTCTCCATCAAGGTCCCCAAAGCGGCCAGTATACTACGTACAGAGCCCTTCAAGAGACTCCCACGATGGAGACAAGTCCTCCTCAATGCAGGCCACTCCAATCTCTCACAGCCCTATGGAGTCTCCCTCACACCATTCCTTTGGGCGACACTCACGAAACTCCTCTGCAAGTCGATTCTCTGGGATTTTCCGATCATCTTCTGGACGGAAAGCTCACAGGACGAAGAGGCCAAATGAAAAGGGGTGGCCGGAGTGTAATGTGATATTAGAGGAAGGGACTTATGATAATGAACTTGAGGAGAAGCGGTTTATGAGGCGGTTTCAAGCGTCAATCGCGTTGTTAAGCTTTGTGGTTCTCTTCACGGTTTTCTGTCTTATCATCTGGGGAGCTAGTCGATCTTATAAAGCCGAGATTACTATCAAGGTAAATTTTTTTTTTGGTAATCTATCAAGGTACGTAAATTAGTTTTCGTCTTCAAATATAATTTCTCTTTTCTTTGTATGGAGAATGTTTGCATAAATAACAATTTTATAATAATCAAATTAAAAAACACTTCATTTGGAAATATGTTGATCAAATTATTTCAAATACGCGACTCACATTCACATTCGCTTATTGAGCTCAACGTGACAGTCATTTGTGTCTAATTCTCAGATTATGAGTAAATAATGTAAAAGAGAATTTTTTTCTTTGGTAAACGAATAAGATTTGCTTATCAAAATATTTTTAATACTTGTTTTGAATTGATTTTAGGTAGTTTTAAGGTGTTTTTATTTTTATGAGTTTTTTTCTTTTAAATACCTATTGTGTTAAATAAACGGTAAAACTAGGTGAACCCTTGATGGAAAATTGATTTAAATAGTTCTATCATCTAGGTTAACCCGGTCAAATCGTTCAGCCAACCCAATAGTTCTAAAAAGAATCCCTTAAGGTCAAACTTTACGCACAATTTTCCCTATAGGGTTCACCCGACCAAACCATTCATCAAGCCTTATAGGTTTTAGAAAGAAATCATTGTTTTAAAAAATATATAGGGCTTGTAACGATTTGGACGGTCGGGACGTTTTGTTGGGAGAAAATTCTATTAGGTTGGGTGAACAGTTTAACCGGATTAACCCAAAAGAATAAAACTATTTAAACCAATATGTCTGAAAGATTCAATAACCAATTTTTTTAACCCTTAAAACTAACTAATTTTAAAATTAACCAAAATAAATATAAAAATAAAAAACATGTAAATAAAAAAAACAAGGTTACACGAAATTCATAATTCTCTAACAAGAAAATTAATTAATTTTCTTAAAAAAATGAAGTTAATTACATTAGTTAATCGTAAATCGATAATTCGATGCAAGTTTCAGCAGCATTGAGCTCACTATGCGAATGAGAGTTGCGGGTATTTTAGTCGATATATTTACAATTTAATATTTTCGTATTTAAATATTATGAAATCATTATTTAGTGAATTTGTTTTTGTATGCGACGAGAAAGATAAGTTTTTCAATCTCTTAATAATTTTTAGTGTGAATTTCAAGATTCAAGTCTGGTACTTGATTTTGCAATTGATGGATTTACATACTTACAGAGTTTGACAATGAACGACTTTTATGTGGCGGAGGGGTCAGATTTCTCGGGTGTTGTGACTAAGATGGTAACTATGAATGTTTCATTGAGGATAAGCGTATACAATCCTGCATCAATATTCGGCATCCATGTTACCACCACTCCTGTCAATCTCATCTACTCACAAATCACCGTCGCTACTGGCCAGGTACTTACATGATTGAATTCATGATGGAGTTTGCAATTTTTTCATATGTAAAATTGAGTTAGAAAAATCTTTAAAAAAAAAAAAACAACAGATAACAATTTGATAATTAACCCTTAATTTTCTTCTATATAATATATACATTGAGTAATGCTATATAGAGAAATTGTGAGCGAGTTGAGAATATGTATATTAGTTAGTGATCTAGTAACAATTTTTGCTAAAATAAAATAGAAAAATATAAGGTACTTAAAAAACTTATAATATTATGTATGCAGCTGAAGAAATACTACCAACCAAGGAAGAGTCGCCGGACCGTGGTTGTGAACATAAAAGGAAACAAAGTGCCTTTATACGGGGCGGGTTCAAGTTTAATCGTCTCAGGCCCAACCGGGGGCGAAGTCCCCTTGACCTTGCAATTGGAGGTCCGATCAAGAGGAGACGTGGTCGGGAAATTGGTGCGGACAAGGCACAAGAAACGCATTACATGCCCTTTGGTCATCCAATCTATGAACACAAAACCGATCGCTTTCAAGAAGGATAATTGCACGTATGAGTAAACGAACTTTCGTATTGGGTATCAATAAGCTCCTTGAAATGAAGAACAATTTTATTATATTGTATTGTAACCATAGTAGGTTTTTTTGGTTTGGATAATTTTGATTTTAAAAATATTTGATGCTATAAATATTTTAAAACGTATTGATATCATTGAACTTGTTGTTACCGTTTTTATTTAACATTTACCTTGTAAAGTTTTAAATGTTATGATCAGTACTTTACGATTATATCGAGTATAGTTAAAAAGTAATCGCTGATAGGAATCACCAATATTGATCGAAGGTGTTAATGAGAAAAAAATGGGAAAATGCAAAAAATAAATACAACAAAACATAACCATTTATTTCATTTGATATGATCTCAGCTCTTTAGAGAAGATCTAGAAAGTGGAGTGATAAATAATTTACATGGAACTAAACACACACAATTAAAATTATGTCCAATTACTAGATCACAATCGCCCAGTCCACGTCCATATTTCTTAATGCATGCATGTGTGCATATTTTGGTGCTGCACTTTCCTGGTATTTGTATTTCGTATGTGCATGATTGCGCTGCAATTTCACCATATCAAATTAACTAAGTTATAAAAAAATATATATAAATGTTTGAGGAAATAAATACTTTATATATAATATTTACGCATCTAATAAGTCGTATGCATTTAAAATTCGATCATCAAAATAAAATGAAATAATTTCAAATAAAAATTCAGAAAGATTACCCATTGCAACGTATGTGGTAAAGATGCCAAAAACTAGTGTAAAGAAAATTATCATCTTTAACGTGTTCTTCATTGTCATTTGCGTTTCTTTATTCTTTAGTTAGCTTATTGTTCACCTTTTGTACTTTTGAATATGATTTACTTTTGTTATGAATGTGTAGGTATATATATATGTATAAAATTTTTTCTTCTAATAAATGGAAAGAACTAAATGTTATATTATTAAATTATGTATCCGAAAATTAGTGACCAAAATTAAAAAAAAATATATATATATATATATAATATTATAGTTGGCAAAATATTAACTAAATCGACCATTTAACGACTTGTGTTATACCTTAAATTTATTATAGTTTCAAGAAGAAAAGAATAATGAGACAACCAAATATAACAAGGTAATATTAAAATATCATATTGTCTCAGATTACCAATTACTCTATTATATGAAAAGATTAGTATCAATCTACTTGGCCAAAAAATATTAAACTATACTAATCTTCTATTAATCATTGTTACACGCGTCGCACAAAACTGTATTTATATGATTGCAAAGTTGAGATGAAGTAGAATTTAATTTCAAATTAGATCATACACATGTTATTCCTAATTGATAATGAACTTGTCACGATAGTTTATAGAAACCAGTGGTCAACGCATGCATTGCATGTGCGGCCATCATGTATATTCCCATATATAGATTGGTTTATAGGCACATTAAAGGTTGAATAAAATTAAATCATGTTAGTAAGTATTCTAGTATATATCAAATACATAAAAGCATAATGTTGAAATACAAAACTGTGAAAAAAAAAATCTAAAGAAAGTACTAGATACTGAAAATAAAGTTTTTACCATAAATTGAAGTTGGTTTAGAATTGAACTACAATCGAAAGTCCAGTATAGTCTTGATCCCCACAAAGACCAATTTACTATGTATGAGTGGGAACTCAGACAATTGAACCATTTGATTGGAGTTCAATCGAGCTCAAATCAAGTATGAATTCAATTGAAATATAAACTTAATTTTGACGTTTGAAAAAAAATATCTAGTTAGTTTATAAGTATTTAAAGTCAACTTTGAACCAATGATTAATAACAATATTAATTATTATTATTTTAAAACATATTAATTTTAAAAAAAATTATACGAACATGTTGCACATTTCATAACAAGAAAATTGGTAATTTTTTACATAATTTTTTTAAGGGTACCAGTCCCTAACAAACTATAAGAATTTTATAGGAATTTATTACGTTTTGAGGGAAAATCCTTACGGGACTCAAATTTTGTAAGGGGTTTTCAATGAAGTTTCTAGCAAAAAATTTTGTTACTCTTAAATAATGATGCTTTCATCAGAATCGAAATCCGATGTGATGAGCCTAGCACCATCGTCTCCATCAAGGTCCCGAAATCTCCCAGTATACTACGTGTAAAGCCCTTCGAGGGACTCCCATGATGGGACAAGTCTTCATCAATGCAGGCCACTCTAATCTCTCTCAGCCGTATGGAGTCTCCCTTGCACCATTCCTTTGGTCGACACTCGTGAAACTCCTATACAAGTCAGTTCTCTGGGATTTTCCGATCGTCTTCTGGCTAGAAAGCTCACAGGACGAAGAGGCCAAATGAAAAGGGTGGTCGGAGTGTAATGTGAAATTAGAGCAAGGGTCTTATGATAATGAACTTGAGGAGAATAGGTTTATGAGGTGGTTTCAGACGTTGGTTGTGTTGTTAAAATTTGTGCTTCTTTTCACGCTTTTATGTCTTATCATTTGGGGCGCTATTCGACCTTACAAAGCCGACATCACTATTAAGGTATATTTTTGTTTGGGTAAACTTTCAAGCTAAATTTAGTTTCCATCTAAAAATATCATAATTTTTCGGGTTTAGAACTTAATCACATTCTTAGATTTTCACTACGTTGATTTTATTTGTTCTAGGTTTATTTTTTTGCTAATAAGTGTTTCATGTTACAAATTCAACTTCGTTATTTTTTTTTGTCCATTTCTTTGTTAAATTTGACAGATATACGTATGAAATTTCTTCAATTCATGTATATTTATTTTACTTAAGTTAAACAAAACCTCAATTTTCCATATATTTTTCAATTTCACTTTATGAATACACTCTAAGTGACTTTTTTTTCATCTTTAAATACTCTTAATAATGTTTAATTTTATAGGACATTTGATCTAAATCCGTCAAATTTAACAGAAAAAACAGACAGTAAAAAAACAGTAATGAAAACGAAACCTGAGACACTTATTAAAAACAATTTAAACATAGGACACCTAAAAGTATAACCTGGTGCAACGTTGAGACTTGATTATGTTTTTATCCATAATTTCTGTTTTAATAATCTGTTGGTTGAGTAGCGTATTTAATTAGTTGTGTCTGCCAAATGTTAGTTTTTGATTACTTAAAAAAATATTTATTTCTTATATAATTGCAGAGTTTGACAATGAACGATTTTAATGTGGCGAAAACGTAGGATTTCTCGGGTGTTGTGACCAAGATGGTGAGTATGAATGGTTGAGGACAAGCGTATATAATCCCAGATCAATATCCGGCATCCATGTTACTTCCACTCCTATCAATCTCATCTACTCACAAATAACTGTTACTACTAGCCATGTACCTGTAACAAGTTACTATAGAATATAAAGATTTTGCCATTTTATACATATAAAAATTTAACTAGCAACCTGTTAATATAATGCATTAATATAATTATTTTTTGTTACACTAAAGTGCAATAATAAAAAGTTAGTAATTGAGTTTTTCTAGTATGCTTCACAAGCACCATGCTTGTGTTAGTTTTATTAATAGGGTGGACTTAACTGTAAATACATAACTTTAAAAAACTATAAAAATACGATTTTTTAATTAAACATATTATTTGTATCATCACATTAATAATATCAATTTTCCTCCAGGATTAACCTATACGAAAATAGAAAAATAAAAAAAATAGTAACACAATCACAGTGCTTGTGAAACATAGTACAAATGTCCCATATGTTTGACCATTTTGGCTTCTAGTGTAAGATTTTTTTTATATACTTTCGGTACCATGGATTTGCACTTTGTAGAATCTTGGTTCATATGTTAGTTGACCTTTAGTTTTTAGAGTTAAGTGGCACGTGTTGGAAATATTGAGGGTAAATATGCAAATTTATAAAGTCCATGGACCAAAATGAAATTAATCAAATCTCGGTTACTTACAAGTAATTCCTCCAATTAACATGCAAGATATAGGCAACACCGAAATTGTACGTATACTTCGACACGAAAACGAAGACGTATTTTTATACTGAGGCCCGTGCTAATCACAGTCTCCTTAAGGCAATTTCGCCCCTCCCCACCCTCGGGTTATGCAAAGGGGTTTATACAAGGGGCGATCACCTCCCAGGATTCAACAGTGTCATCGAATCGTGTTATGCATGCAACACGCTCGACCGAACCGAACCCGATACCTGAACTCAAACAAAGAACAGGAAAGCCGACGACAACGGCTAAAAATAACTAGAAAGGTCGAACGACATGAGTCGATAACAACCTAGGAAGAACTCTGCAATTCGTCAACACGAAGAACAGAGGAGGAGAAAATATAACTTGGATTCCAAAAATATGGATTCCGAAAATATCGGATACTCAACCAAAAGGAAGAGATCTCATTTTTCTTCAACCAAAAAAGTGAAGAGGAAGACTCCTTTATATAGGAGAAGAGAAGGGAGGATGAGAGCTCATCTATTCGATGTGGTACAAAACTCTTTTCACAAATTCCATTCACAAAAATGGGCTAGATTTAACATTGGGCTCAATAATAAAAAACATTTGGGCTCTAAACAAGATTAGTCCAAAAAAAAATAATTAATAAAAATTGGCCCATTTTCCAACAATCCCCCACATGAATGGAAATTGAAAATTTAGACACGAATTTTGAGTTCAACGGTCAATACCTGCAAAGGATAGGTAGGGGTAACCCCTTTGAACCTATCCATTGTGAGATCATGTCTTCTCTACTGACTGGTCGGTAGACGCGATGTCCTTGAACCGACTGTCGTTGGTGTAGATGACGACATAACCCACACAGGTACCTTCCAAGTATGGTTCGGTTCACGCCCTGTGATCCCTAGGCCCTGGATCACTCGCCTGGTTCTGCAAGTGTTTCTAAAAATTGCGCCCTCAACAATTCCTTTCGAAGCGGCCCCACTTCTCACTCGCATAGGTGATTCTATGTCTCAAGAGCATCTTCACGACTCTGAGTTCTCCTTACGAATCATTAAAAGCTTTGTGTGAAAATGACCTTGATTAAGTAATTTCCAATTACTGTTATAAGATCAACACCAGCAAAAGCTTAACCTCTTCTCCATCACCGTTTGCATCATAGGAATGGGCTTTGGGGTTTGACCCCCACAGTGACAACACTCACTCTTGTGATTAGGTTGTCCCATTGAACCAAGTTCTTGGGATCTCCAGTCATCATGGTTGGGTTTTCCATCTCAAGAGTGTTTCCTCGACGGGCTTTAGCCCCATTCCTTTCGACGCTTGGCCAAATAACTCTCTGGTTAACCCTTTCGGGTAGCAGATCCGCTATTTATCTGCCGACTTTACGATATCAGACACAATAAATATATTTGAGAGCAACTGTCTAACGGAATTATGACGTATATGTCTAAACATTCCATTATGCAGGTTATACTGTGTTATACAGATTGATCGTCGCAACGTTGCATCAATGTTCTGAAACCAACAAAGTCCTCAGACTATCATTTCCTGCAGGAATAATTTTGTTAATCCAACATCTAAATTTAGATTGATTCTTTTGTGAACAACAGCTTCGCAAAGTGTCCCATTTCCCAACCTTTAACAAAGGTTTTCATGCCAAATGGGGGGTGCACCACTTATTTCTGCTTTAACCTTGTCTCTTAAAGAAAATCTTCAACATTTCATTAGATTGGATTTAATTTGGATTAAACCAAAACAAACCATCAATCTTTACACTAACACAGGTTTTGGCCAATTAGTAAAATCCTCGAGAAAATGACATAGCCATTCTGCATCTTCGGCACATTTCTCCAGTACAATAACACAGACTTGATCGTCGATCTGGCTATGACTGTTTGTTTTGAGGATTTTCTACGACACTGTTGCACCTCGTAAGGTGAATACGTAACCCCTTATACTCAAGGTGATAGTGTCTAATCGGATATCCATTTTGCATCACTATAACACTCTATCACATAAGGATATCTCTTTGTGTAGACCATGATTACGAATATGTCTCAGATACCTAAGTACCCTGATTACCCCGTTCTAGTGGACAACACTAGGGTTACTCGTATATCGACTCAATACACTTACAACGTGCGCGATATCTGGTCTAGTGCATGACATTAAGTACATGACACTTCCAATAATCCGAGCGTACTCAATTTGGGAAAACCATTCTCCCTTGTTCTTTGAAATTACTTACTCGTATCTATTGGAGTACTGACCTCGTTCTTGTCATCTTTGTTGAATTTATCCAAATACTTGTCAATATATGAATTTGACTTAGAATGAGACCTTCTGATGATCTAATGAGTTTTAATCCAAAGATCACATCGACAAGATCCATGTCTTCCAGGTCAATACTCAAATTCAACATAGGTCCAGTGGACCGGACCACCTCATCGTTATTTCCAACGATTAGTATGTCATCAACGTAAAACGTTTTTCATACTTATTTATTTTGAAACGTTTCTCCAATAAAACGCTGTCAAATTTATAAAGTCATTGTCTAGGCATCTGCCTAAGACTATACATAGATTTGACAAGCTTACAGACTTTCTTTTCCTGCTCTCGCGCAGAGAAACCCTCAGGTTTGTTTTCACATCCATTTGATGTATTTCTAGAATTCGCAACGCTGCAATCGCAAGCACCATCCTTATGAATGTTATTCTAGTTACTGGAGAATATGTGTCAAAATAATTCCACCTTCCTTTTGTCTATAATCTTTTATGACAAGTCGGGCTTTGATCATCTTCTTTCATCTTACGTTTGAATATCCACTTGTAGCCTAACGGTTTGTCTCCGGGCGGAAGATCCACCAGCTCTCAAGTGTTGTTCTGCAAGATGGATTCAATATCACTGTTGATTGCCTATTTTCATAGAGGTCTCTCAGAAGAGTTTACGGCTTCGTGGTAAGTCTAAGGTTCGACTTCAAGCATATAGGTCAGAAAAACTGGACCATAGGATTTTTCAATCATTGCCCTTTTACTCATCATGGGCTTGACCTCGGTCTCGACCTTAACATGCCCTCCATGTTCTCGGTCTTGACTATTTTTCCTCTATAGTCTCATATGCTTGCCTCTCCTCTAGACTTAGCCAAAAATACATTTTCCAAAGAAAAATGCATTTCTTGATTACATTAACGTATCTTTGTGTTTATTCGACACTTTCGATTCAAACAGAAGAAATCGATACGCGTTACTGTTCTGAGCATATCTTATGCAATCAACAGTTTAGCGCATGTATGCGCCTTTTCCGTAGAGGTATCATAACTTTTAGCAAGACACCCCCCACATTTGAAGGCACAACTCAAACAGAGTTTATCTTCCTTCTTATGGGGTACCTTATTCAAAAGGTAATTGCTAACAAACATGGTCTCAACCACATTATTTTATTTCTTCCAGGAAAATTTTAACGTGTTAACACACGAGTTTGGTATGAAGTTATTACAAACTCTCAACCACATCATCATTGATCATCAGATCACCATCGTATCAATGTAGGTCATCAGACCGTCAAAACATCAACATTTTCCTTAAAACAATATGAGATCAAATTTGGTCATTAGACCGCCACATTTCTAAAAATGGTATAACCCTCCGACCAATAAACGACATCGGCCCGTTGCACCGCAAGTGTCAAAACTATTTTTTTTTTTTTGAAGGAAAGAATGTGGTTGGATTCGATCATTTTTACCTAATGACAATCCATTCACCCACAAAAAAAAACCTTAACCGTCGCCCGGTGGTGTCGAAACCGCGACCCAACTAAATCGGGGTTTTATGCGGTGCAATGACTTCACAAATTAAATCGTGTTTAAGTCAACATTCTCTAAACCGAGAATAATTGTTTCCGCATTTCTCATTGCGAAAACAATTAATTATTTAATTGAAACTCAAGTTTTTATTTGTAAACCATGAATTTGTTATTGTTTCATCTTTTCCTTCATCAAGTATACATAGCAATATTTCGTACTATCATCTACGAATGTAATGAAGTACTTATTTTTCGCATCGCGTTTGGACATATATTAAGTCGCTAACATCGCTATGTATTTAGAACAAAAAGTTCGGTAATCCTTTCGACCGAATAAGTTTCGTTTCAACGCAAACTTCACATTTCAGTTCTCGATCTATTTTGATTTAGGAATATGAACCATGTTAGATAACCTCCGCAAGGTATCGTAATTAACATGTTCTAAATTATTGTGCCACAAATTCAGCACAATAAGGAACATTCTTATTTCACGTTCACTTTAGGCACTACGGCCAATGCAAAACCAATTTTATTCATGTTTACTTTAGGCACTACGGCCATTACACTTAAATGAAAAATAATTCCATCTTATGACTTCAACTTCTGAAGTAAGTCTCGGTGACTTTCCGGCAACATAGACGGTATCCTAGACGAGGGTCCAACCCCGCGCCGGCATCTGCGATATCATAACTTGCAGAATAATCGTATTTATAGACAACATCAAGAAGATTGTAGTCTTTCTCAATTTAAGAGTTGTTTGCCAAGTGATAGCTACATTCTCATTGAGTAGCGTTCAAACATTGGACTTATGACCAACCCCCTTAGATTTATTAGAAGTCCGAGTATTTGGTACCCGACCCCACAATAGTAATTAATCCGGAACCTCAAATTCGGATTACTGAAATTCAAATACCGATTTGAATATCTGATTTCAGTAATTAAGTTTCATCACTTCAATTACAAAAATCAATTATTTTTTTTTCTTCCTTATGTTGGACAGAAAATAAACCTGGACACGGTTAAATTCGGTTTTAACAAAACCAGACTCACACGGAGCTAACCTTCTGAGTAAACACTCATGTACATTTATCGCGGCATACATACGTGCCAAGGTTTAGGTGTGTACAATCGATTCGTTGATTCACACGTACATTTATATCAAATGTAATACTCAGTGTTTAGACAAGGAAACAAAATTCCATAACAGTTGTCATACACACTCAATCGGTTTAACCGATTTCTTAATCCAATTTTCAACAATGGATTCAACGACCCCATAAGCCTCAACGGCTAAGGTGGGTCAAGTGACCAAAGCCTCCTTATCAAACAGACTCAATAACATTGACCATCTCGATTGGTCATAATAGTCTCAACGACTTAGCGACCTCAACGGTCCTAATAGCCTCAACGGCTTTTGACGACTTTATCAGTCTCGAGGGCCTAAATGGCATTAGTGATTTTATCAGTCGCATGTGCTCTCGAGCATGTTCACATTCTCAGCATCATTGTTCGACAATATTTGTGAACTTTAGAGAATAAATAATTTTCTCCAAAAATTGAATCTCAAAATTCAATTAAGCATCCTCTCAAAAAACCAACAAATAAAATTGCCTTAAGATTGTTGGAAATATTGAGGGTAAATATGCAAATTTATAAAGTCCATGGACCAAAATGAAATTAATCAAATCTCGGTTACTTACAAGTAATTCCTCCAATTAACATGCAAGATATAGGCAACACCGAAATTGTACGTATACTTCGACACGAAAACGAAGACGTATTTTTATACTGAGGCCCGTGCTAATCACAGTCTCCTTAAGGCAATTTCGCCCCTCCCCACCCTCGGGTTATGCAAAGGGGTTTATACAAGGGGCGATCACCTCCCAGGATTCAACAGTGTCATCGAATCGTGTTATGCATGCAACACGCTCGACCGAACCGAACCCGATACCTGAACTCAAACAAAGAACAGGAAAGCCGACGACAACGGCTAAAAATAACTAGAAAGGTCGAACGACATGAGTCGATAACAACCTAGGAAGAACTCTGCAATTCGTCAACACGAAGAACAGAGGAGGAGAAAATATAACTTGGATTCCAAAAATATGGATTCCGAAAATATCGGATACTCAACCAAAAGGAAGAGATCTCATTTTTCTTCAACCAAAAAAGTGAAGAGGAAGACTCCTTTATATAGGAGAAGAGAAGGGAGGATGAGAGCTCATCTATTCGATGTGGTACAAAACTCTTTTCACAAATTCCATTCACAAAAATGGGCTAGATTTAACATTGGGCTCAATAATAAAAAACATTTGGGCTCTAAACAAGATTAGTCCAAAAAAAAATAATTAATAAAAATTGGCCCATTTTCCAACAGCACGTGCAAATAACATGAATTTCCATATACTTTTGATTTTGTTCGATCTATTCCCTCTAATTTATCCATAACTTTTTTTTTTTTCAATTTAGTCTCAAAGAATCCAAATCCGATGACCCTGGCCAGGGTTGGAAACAACACTAGGCTAGCCCAGGACTAGGTCAATTGGACCAGCTTTGGGCTAGCCCAAGGTTGGGTCCGACCCTAGTCAGGGTCGCATGGGTCAGGGCTATGTCCATCGAACCTACTGGTTCGATTCGGGTCCTTTAGGACTAAATTGAAAAAAAAAACAAGTTAGCGATGTAATAATGGGATTAAGTTGAATAAAAATAAAAATATAGTCCTATAGGGAATGTCACATGACTTGCACGTGCCACTTAATGATAAAAACTAACGGCTAACGGACAGATTGACCAAATGTCTACAAAGTACAAAAGGTACCAAAAGTATACAAAAAGAAACATCTTGTACTAAAAGACACAATTAGTCAAATATATGGTACAAAATTACTTTTTAACCCTTTCGCAAAATATAAGGTATTTAAAGACTTTAATGGTTGTGTATGCAGTTGAAGAAATACTACCAACCAAGGAAGATTCGCCGGACCGTGGTTGTGAACATAAAGGGAAACAAAGTGCCTTTATATGGGGCGGTTTCGAGTTTAATCGTCCCAGACCCAACTGGGGGCGAAGTTTACTTTACCTTGCAATAAATAAATATATATATATTATATATATTGTGCCGATTTTTACATATATATATATTGTTGGTTGATTTAATCTTATAGATAGAACCTTAGCAATAAATATATATATATGTTTTAATATGGTCCGAAATATATATTTAATATTGGAAATTATTTTAAATAATTAATGTTTCTTGGTGGCTAAGTTAGATATTTTTGGACTTTAGAACCCTACTTGGGCCACAAGTAAACATTTCGGCCCAACCTTTGAAATTTTAATTATTGGGCCGGTGCAATATGTCAAACCCGGACGGATTTAAATCGAATTGGGTTTTCTCAATCGGTTCGGCCTAGTTGGGTCGGCTCGAACTGGTGTAATTAAGTGGATCTAACCGAACCGGTTTTGTGTGTTGAACCGAACCATATTTTATTAGACCGGTTCGGGCCGAACCAGATTTTAAAATTTAAAACTGGACCAAACCGAACAGGATTTGCCGGACCGGGCCGAACCGGATTTTCCGGACCGGGCCGAACCGGACAAAACTGAATCGAAATTGACTGAACTGAAATGTTTTTTAAAATCGAATTCAAGTCAATTAAATAAAATATGGTGGTTAAGTTTTAAAATCCAAATTTTTTTGAACCTCTAAATGGACAACATAGTGCTCATAGGGTTGCTAACCTTTATGCCTTGTTTCGATTATGGGGATGGATCTCGGAGATATATGTTTTTAGGACTGGATTAATTAGAAGGCTGAATTGCAATTGTTTATTATTATATATATAATAATGCATGATAGCTAGCTGAATATTGCATGTTGTGGGCAGAGCCCTGGTTAAATATATGAAATGCGCACTAGGATAGATTTGCTGTGATGATTGGAAATGCCTAGAATTCATGTCTAGAATGTTGTGTAATTGAGTATAAGCATGAATTGCAAATCAGCCCCTAATGTATAAAATTATTTTAAAACCGAAAACCAGTCGCCAAATATGTATGATCGTTGTGGAATTTTCATGTGACACGTATGCTAGAATGTTGTAGTTGCATTTGATAATTTACATGGAAGTAGAATTATATATGCAAGCTTGAGTTCCTCGGAACATTAGACGCATGACGCGTAAGCATGAGTGTGATTTGTTTGATGAATGTTACTTGCATATGGTAATTTACATGGTTAGTAGAATTATATATGCATGAGTGAATTCATCAGAATATTTTTCCAAAATAAAAAGGGCCTTGGGAAAGCAAAGATCGGGTACGCTTGTTTTAAAATTCTCGTTCCGGTAATTTAAGATTAAACCGTTTTAAAAGACTGAGCTATTGGATTGAAAACGACGGTAATGTGAACTCTTTCACAGCCATCTTCCATTGATTTACTAGTAGTCGGTTGGTTTAGATGACTGATGATCATTATTTGTCGGATTCAATCTTAATAGATATCTGATGTATGCACTTCTTTCTCAAAATGTTATTGTCTCCCTGATTTTTGCATAATCATCAATGTGTTAGTATGAATTGGTTGAATTAGTGCGATTTGATATTCGTCACAATCTTGATGGTATGAATTATGACGAATAAAAGGAGTACGTGTTGAACACTCTACTACGATTCCGAAAAGTGGAGTGGACAACCACAGATATATATGGTAGTCTTTATGATTTTGACAATGCGAAATGAATGTAATAATTTGTTTCACCAAGAATAGGAGTAGGTTCTTTGATGATCTCAACGCGTATGTGGTGATACATTCAACCTTGGTAAAATGGGGTTGAAGTAGACTTCAATTGCAACCAGGCAATGTTGCAGCTTATTATCCCTTTGCATCCGCCTCGGTGGAAGTAAGGATGCAAAAGCTAAACGTTTCGGTTAAACGTAATGGTCTTCTCTCTTAACATGGATGTTGGCGTAAAACCCACATCGGCTCTTCAAAATGAAAAGTCAACATAGAAAAGATGTATATGGTTGTCCGGTATTGTCAGGTCTCAATGACCTTGAGCCTAATCAACTACAGTAACCATAACACTAAAAGGGAAACCTTCTCTGCTCACCATATTGGGTTCGAAAGAAATCAACCATGATTTGCATATTATAAAGAGAACATGCCATAAATGTCTTATACGATAATTCATTGGGTTAAACCATGTTGATAAAGTGCGTCCCTAGTACGCCACGTAGGTCATGTGTATGAAGCTGTAAAACGTTTTATACAGACATATATCATTTGATGTAATTCACTCGTGAATAACTCAGATGTGATGTTCAACATGACTTAAAGTTCTCGACTATCTATGCGACAATCATGGATCGAATACGCGATCTTCAGATCAAGAACCCTACCATAGTCATTTATCGTTCATTTGAATTACTAAAATTTTGGTTATTTCGAGATTCGGATTTATTAAATAAAGTAGTTTCCGTTCGATTCGAAATGTGATTTACTTGTCAAAATTAATCGACCTGGTTAAAAGGGATCGATACGAAACAAAATTTCGGCCTGGTAAGGTCGAATAAAACAAAACGATTCACGTACTCCGTCATCTCAGTCGGGAAACTGAACTGAACATATACATCAATTGCGTAGCTAGATCGAAAGATTTAGTATTTCTTAATTATTAGTACTCCATTAAATGAAATAATTTGTAATGTTGATCATGTGCGAAACTGATTGGATTAAATTGGATTAAATTCAGAAATGAAACGATTCAACCTAGGATTAAAACTAAGGTGAATAGCGCTACGCGCAAGTGGGCCTCGATAGACGGAACACATCGTTTCAAAATATGAATTTAATGATGATGTGCTGAATTTTCGTTTGCATTCCCTTGGAAACAACTTATTGATACCATTTACATCGGTACGAAGTAGGCTTCGGAAAGCTACCACGACCTTGTAAAAGTATCAACTGACGCATAGGGTGAAAACCCAAGATGCTCAGTTTGGAGTTGGGATAAAATCTCTGAGATAAGTTTGCAAACGAAGAAGGATGAAGTTGGTTAAACAATTTTCCTTCCGTACGCCTTGAAGGATAAGTCAGGCTAGGCATTCAAATTAAATCACACACTTCTGGAAGCATAGTTTATAAACATAATGTTAGAGTCACTTAATCAGCTGTTCCTTAAGGGATGATGAGAAGTGATTCACATTCATGTAAAACTGTGTTCCCCTGAAATCAGTATGACACGCCACGATAAAAAGGCTGAAGAGTGATAATGAATTAAATCATATCACCATGCGACGTTGATTTGCGCATTATGCACGTATTTAGGAGAAGAGTATGTCAACTACTCTTTGAAAAAAACATGTTTATAGCTAAAATACATGGTACCGTGGACGAACATGTGACATTACAAACTTGAGAACGAATTTTCCAATGCAATGACAGTTCAAAATAATTAGTCTTGACAGAATCAGGAGCAAGATATTACAGATAACAGGTCCCACTTAATTCGAGTGGGAGAGATTTGAACCAGCAACTCAAGTGAATGACATGGTAAATGATGATGGGAACATTTTCATAATAAATCCAGTGGGAGGACTAAACACCTACAACAAGTAATCACTGTTGCTGTTTGGACGAATCAAGTTGAACCTGATTATCGTAATGTTGAACCAGGAATGCCGCAGCTACCTTTACTACCCATTGTTCTCAGTGGGAGTGATCCGACAAACTTGGTTCCAAATCCTAATGATCAAGGAATTCTTCTTGGAAGTAAAACTCCGAGACCGAGAAGTCGTTCAAGGAAAGTTTTTGGTTATGGTTCAAGCACTGCTCTTGTACCCAATAGAAGTAATGCCCCGATAAGAAGCGTTATTTCTAGTGGGATAATTGATCCCAATTTTAAGAAATGCTCCGATAAGAGGCATTATTCCGAGTGGGAGAGACGTTATGACTCAGAGACGGGATAAACAAGCCTAGACGAAAGTCAAAGGCATCGAACTTCTCCAAAGAAATATCCCATCTAGAAGAGTGATGATCTCACTCTAACAATTGTTGGCCTGCTTTGGAAAGACCTCAAGTGGAGAAATGGAGGAAAATAATGAATGAGAGAGATCGCCTAAATGAAAACCATTATAGTCTGTGGTTGATTTACCTGCTAACCACATGGACATAAGGATACGGTGAGTCCTGAAAGAAGGCTCACCACTGATGGAAAAGGTCGAGTGATACAAAGCTCTACTTGTTGCGAAAGGCTATACCCAACTTCACGGAGTGGACTTTGACGAAACATACTCACCAACAGTGCGTAAAACCACGCAAAGGGACATTTATGGTCCTGGTCGCAGGTCTCGATTGAACCTCACCAAATGTGTATTAAGACTGCATTCCTCCTCCGAAACCTAGAGGAAGAGATCTACATGGAGCAACCAGAGAGTTTCATTACTCCTGGTAACGAACGTAAAGTTTGTAAACTCCAAAGGTCCATTTACGGTCTTAAACAGTCGTCTCGACAATGGTACTGCAGATTCCACGAGGAAATTGTAGCAAACGGATCTGTGAGTTTATCACAAGGATCCATGCGTGTATTATAAGACCTCCAGGTCTAAGTATGTCATCTTAACCTTATGAGTATACAACATACTTATTGCTGTAAACGACATGAGATTTATGAATAAGTCAAAGTCCTGGTTGGCATCTGTATTTGAGATGAAGGACATGGGAGAGGCCACATATATCTTAGGCATTGAGACTGCCAGAGATCGGGCTACCAGGAAGTCATGTCTATCTCAAGAAGCTTATATCAACAAATTGTTGAAAAGATTCAGATTACAGGATGGCAAAATCCGTGGAAACGCCAATGTTGTTTGGGAGCGCACTGTCAATATGTGATGACCCCAAGAAACTGGCAGAGCTTGAATAGATAAAGGGTGCATGATGTTTTAGCATGGTCGGTAGTTTTTTCTACGCCATGCAATGCACCCATCCGGATATATATTACGCCGTAGGCCTTGTAGCATGTTTCCTATCAGATCCTGGCCATCAACATTTAAAGACTATAAAATGAGTAACTCGTTATCTGAAAAGGTACTGCCGACTACGAACTGTGCTATGAGGGCAGGAAGTTAGAATTGACCAATTTCATTGAGGTCGACCATGGTGGCGACCCGAATGATCATAAGTCCACCACAGTAGGAGTATTCCTCCTTTGCTAATGCCGCCATTTCATGGTCGAGCAAGAAGTAAATATGAGTCACGCTATCTACGATGGATTCGAAATTCGTAGCTCTCTCTAAGAATGCACAGAAAGCGGCCTGGCTTAAAAGGCTTCTAATTGCGCTACTTGGTGGCAATGTCAAGAATAAACCTGTGAAGGTCTTCTCTGACAGTCAAGCAGTCATTGCGGCAGTTAAGAATCCGAAGTACCATAGTAGGACCAAACACATTGATATGAAATAATTAATGCTAAATTTGTGGTGGTAGACAATATTATCACTATGGAATACTCGTCCACCAATAACTTGGTAATGGACCCATTAACAAAACCACTACGCAGGGAGAAATTCGAAAAGCATGTAAAAATGCTTGGATTGCGTAGGGTTTAGAAGTGGCATGTATTTGTGATAACATTTTGATATTAGAAAGTTACATATTGTAAGAGAAAGAATTGCAACTGAGTTTATGATCAATCGACGTCATAATGTTTTGATTACATCAGATTTACAGTATATAAACTAAGTCGTAGAAGGACGATATCCTCTGCCAAACTATGTCGAATGTGGGCATTACCTAGTCATACAAGTACAATCGTCTTGCGGTGGAGGGAGGCCTCCACCAAGCAAGACTGGCTAAGAGTCATGGGGATAAAACTATTTAAGCAAGACGATTATCTAGTTCCGAAGTAACTCGACGTGATCTTCGTTTTGCATATCGCCATGATGAACTTCGTTCGTCATTTAACCACATTCTGGGCCATATGAGAATATGTGATAGCATGATTGACATATCCCTTTCCTGTAAACCCAAAAATTTCAGGTATGCTATCAACGCGTGTTTCATACTGCGCGTGCCACGTTCGACCACGGGGTCACAACTCGGTTGTGCTAGGAAGGAATCCTCGTGATTCTGGTGGGCGCAAACTTCTTCACCTTGTGCGTGTGATTGATTCCAGGAGCCTTATGAAGAGGCACCTAAAGTATCCTCACAGACTCAGAACTCATATATAAGGTCAGGCTCAATGCTCACTTCCCGGCGTACGAGCGTAGTGCTAAACAAAAAGGCCCAGTGACCACATCTTTAGAAACCGGTTGGGTCTGACTAAGGATATGAGCGATGGGGATGGTCAAGTTCACCTGTAATTCACCGACTCTTGTATTCACTATGTGGCCAACAACCGGATATTAGTTGAAGGTTGTGAATACTTGTACGGATGCCTTAGAGAAGCATTCCTATGTGGAAACTAGGAAAAATGAGAATTAACTGTTGACTAGGATACAACGCGGTACAATATAAATGTTGTTTATAACAGGTTGATTGGAGAAAAGGGAATCAACATTCCGCGGGCGCTACAATTCTCCTAACAGATGAGTAGCACGATGCCCGTCGTATCCGCCGGTCGCACGGCAAACTTCGTATGAACTATTCAGAAGCAAGGAGCAGATCGAAGGAGTGAAATGTTGATGCATATTTGGACGATAATACATTAACAGGCACCCTCCCATTCCGGCGAGTGGGACCTGTAAGCATATGGTGATGGGGGCCGTAATTGGTAGCCCATAATATGTATAGTTTACCTAAGGAAATTAGGTAAATGTCACATTAGGGTAATTGGGCTAGACCCAAATCCTAATAGACATGAGAGGCCCAAATTATGGGCCTCTCTATGCATGGCCAGCCGAAATACCTAGGGTGGACAAAGTGGACTTTTTTCCACTTTGCTCCTCCTATAAATACATGGTGTTAGGGGATTTTTAGGGTTAATAACAATTCCCTCATTAGAGTGTTTTAGAGAGAAAAACCCTTCTCCCACACTACAGTTCGGCCGAACCTACCTTGCTTCACCAAGGGTGTGCCAATTTGCTTTCCAAGCAAACACTCCAGAGATCTGTCCCCGTGCCAAAAATCGATCAGAGGCTTTGTTGTGGAGCTTGCACGACGTAGGGCTTCTCTAACAAGAACCTCTACGGGTCCCGACCGGAGGATCAAGAACTCCCTCCTGAGAAGATCTTGGGTCTACGGATCACCTTAAAGGTATGTGCGAAATTTCAGTTGCGTAATTCCAATTACTAGGATGTACCTTGTTTAAGTATCCATAGTGATTACTCCCCGTTATCTAACAATATATCCCTAAGTGGCCGGCCGAATTTATCTTTATTGCACCCTAAGAAATTAAAATTTTTACCTAATAATTTACTAGGGTTTCGGCACAAACACTAAAAATTGTCAAATTTTAAGATAACAAATTACTAAGATCAACAATCCAAATATCGATTTTGATAAACTCAAGTTTTTCTTGAAGACCATGAACATCAAATTTAACTATGAACATCATGAAAATTTCGGCACTTACATAAACACAAAAATTTCGAAAATTTTAAAATTTCAAGATCAAAATTTCAGTTTTGCCAAAAATTCAAGAACACCAATTTTATCAAAAGCATGAACTCCTAACACAGGCTCTGATACCATTGTTGGATTACGTGGACGTAATACTAGGAAACACTAAAACGTGTACATGCTAGTAATCTGAATTACGCAGCGGAAGAATTCGCACATACCTTTTAGTTTTCTTCACCAAGATCTTGTGGATGGAGTTCTCGATCCACCGGATGGAACCTCGTGCAAGTTCTTATTCAAGAAGTCCCACGAAGTATAGCTCCACAGCAAAGCCTCTGATCAGTTCTTCGGCGGGGACAGATCTTCGGAGTGTTTGCTTAGAAAGAAAATTGGCACACCCTTGTTGAGTAGAGAGGTTTGGCCGAACTAGGAGAAGGGGAGGAGGTATTTTCTCTCTAAGTCACTCTAATGTGGAGTTGTTAATCAATTATGAAAACCCCTAACACTGCCCTTTATATAGGAGGATCAAAGTGGAGAAAAGTCCACTTTGCTCTCCATTAAACAATTCGGTCGGACCTAGTATGTGGGAGGCCCAATTTTGGGCCTCTCATATCAATTGGGATTTGGGTCTAGCCCAATTACCCTAATGTGACATTTACCCAATTGTCTTAGGTAACACATGCATAATAACGGGCTACCAATTACGGCGCCCTATCACCTTATGCTAATATGGATCACCGGAGTAAATTTCTTGACACAATTTGGAACCTTTTAGGGAGATAGTAGTTTCGGCCAAACACATGTGTTTAGGGAGGAGGGATTTCTTTTACTCTCACCACAAAGGAGGAGAGAATTAGCACTAAATAAAGAACTAGCACTCCCTATTTATAGGAGGAGCAAAGTGGACATGTCCACTTTGTTCCTCCTATGGTTCGACCGACCTATGTAAGCAAGGGAGGCTCATTTTTTGGTCTCTCATGTCAATTGGGATTTTTGGCCTAGCTCAAAATTCCTAAACTGAGATAACCCAATTGTCTTAAGTTACAAGATTATAATAATGGGCTCCTAATTACTGCGGCCCAATCTCCATATGCCAACACTATAACGAAAGGTCTTTTAAACTTCCATGAAAAAGAATCGCCGCTTTTGGGCCACCGGGGTTTGAAGGTATACACATTTTGGTCATTTCCCTCCAGGTGATAAAAATACATGAAAACCTGAAGTCTGTAACGCCAGCCCTAGACGTCACATAAGCAACCAAATCCAACCCAATAACGGAGCGCGTTCACCGTGAGCTGATAGGGATGAATCCCATAATGCTCGCAAAGCTCCTATAGCTCATCACAAAAGGGAAAACGAAATCATGCCTCAATATGTTGTGAATAAACGGTGACTTCTCCCTCGAGGGTAGGATAGCACTCATGAGAAGTACCACAATACCGGGGCATCTCTTCATCCGGTAGGTTGGCTAGGGTTACTACCTCCATAAAAGCGGGGCCCGGAAGTTTGTTGACCTCAGGATTGGGAACTGGAGGAAGAAATCCGTAAAAATTATCTGAGGAGATCCTGGACGCCATAGGTGTCTTGGAAAGAGATCGAAGAAAAGAGGCTTCTTGGGAATGATTGGGCAAACCTGGAGTAGCGATGCCGACAAGAATCCTTTCTCCGAGAGAGAAAAGGGCGTGGAGAATTAGGTTTAATAAAGAAAGCACTGTATTGATTCGCCAAATTGAGAGTAAGAATAAGAGGGAGAAGTGAAAATTAGAGAAGTTAACTCTAGTATTTATACTGGATTCATACTACTTGATAAGACTTCTGGAAGAAGCTCTTCCCAAGACACTCCTGATGGGTTCTGCTATGACCGTTAGGCCCCTTAACGGCGAGGAAACGGCGAACAGGCCCACTGGGCCCCAAATGAAGGTCAAGATGACCCAGGTGAAGGGTCCCGACGTAGGGAGTCCCGATGATGAAAGGTCCCGACAGAGTCGGTCCCGATAGGTGAGCTGAAAGCTCCCGATGAGAAGCCTTTAAGTAGGCCCCGATGACGAATCCCTGAGAACGATTGGCCCTGTCACGATGACGAGGGGCCCCGAGCGGTGACATAACGAGATAACTCTGGAGTCCCCGATGTTAGTCGGGACTTGCTATCAGAGGTTGAGGCCAAGATACGCGGGGCGTGGCCGAGATACGCGGAGCGTAGTTAAGATACGCGGAGCGTGGCCGAGATACGCGGGGCGTGGCCGAGATAAGCGAGATCATGGCCTAGATAGGCGGGATCGTGCACGAGATACACGGGATACGGGCTAACCACCCCAACGGTTCACCAGGTAACTGAGGTCACCTCAGGCCATTTACGGTGTGTTATACACTTTGAGATTACTGCTTGCCAGTCCATACGAGATACTCATTTAAGCATCGGAGAGGGATTCTGGGTCACCGCCCGGTCTATCCCCTCTTTACAGGACCACGTGGAGCAAAGGAGCTAGGATCGCCGTCAAGGACCGTACCGGAGTTCCACCGTGATCCAACAACTCCCTATTGGCGTAATGATTGCAGAAGTTACCGTTGTAAATTCACAAACCTTCATCTTACCATGACCCTCCAACGGTAAAAAAACACGCAATGGGCAATGCTTCAACTATGAAGACAAGGTCCCGCATACGAATTTTGGAAAGAATCAAGATTGCCAACCAATATTGCGAAAATCCTGCTGAAATATCTGAAAAACGATAATCGACTTAAGCCTTCTCCTTCAGAAAAATGAAGTCAACGACTCAAGTCTCGGGGACAAGTGTTGGGTTACGATTATAGAAGATAAGAAGACAGCCAATGGATAGTCGGGAACATTTAAGTCGAGACTCTAAAATATGAGTCAACGACTATTCATGTTCAGAATGAAGAACTAAAGATAGTTAGTCGACGCCATCATTTAAAGATGTCGACATTGAAGACGATATATGAAGATTGGAAAATCCGCTCAATAAAGACTCCCCCTTTTAAGGTATGAGTCGAGTCGGTAGCCAAGCACTATGAAGAAACCATCATCTTAAGGAATGGTGAGGTGGCGACATGCTTCCACCGCACCTCTGAAGAAACCTTCCTCTTAAGGAATGGTGAGGTGGAGACCTGCTTCCACCACCCCTCTGAAGAAACCTTCATCTTAAGGAATGGTGAGGTGGCAACCTGCTTGTCACCTACTTCCACCACCCCTCTAAAGAAACCTTCCTCTTAAGAAACAGTGAGGTGGCAACCTGCTCGTCACCTGTTTCCACCGCCATGAAGAAACCTTCCTCATTAAGGAAATGTGAGGTGGCAACCTGCTTGTACCGACTCTGGACAGAAACCCTCTCCGGAGGGTAACCGCCGTGTAAAGTCAGTAAAACTTCCCTATAAATACCTTCGAGTATTCTCATTATTATTGCATTCTTGTATACTTTATCAAGTATTATACTCTCATATTCCATTACTGACTTAAGCTTTGGAGTGGAATCAGGGGAAAATCCTAACCCCCTTTTTAGGTTAACGCCATCCAAAGCCCCATAAAGGAAACTAAGTATTCCTCGAGGGCAAGATAGACACTTAAGAAAGCAAGGCGAGGCGACATCCTGAAGTCCATTCCCGGAAGCCAGGGCCACAGAACTTTGATCACAACAGTCGCAGATTACAAATTACTCTATTGTATTAAATGATTAGTATCAATCTACTAGGCCATAAAAATATTAAACTATACTAATCTTCTATTAATCATCGTTACACGCGTCGCACAAAACTGTATTTACATGATTGTAAAGTTGCGATGAAGTAGAATTTAATTTCAAATTAGACCATAGATATGTTATTCTTAATTAATAATTAACTTGTCACGATATTATCTTATAAAAAGTAGTGGTCAGCGCATGCATTACATGTGCGGCCATCAAGTATATTCCCATATAGAATGATCTATAGGCAAATTAAAGGCTGAATAAAATTAAATAACGTTAATAAGTGTTCTAGTATATATAAAATACATAAAAGCACAATGTTGAAATACAAAACTGTGAAAAAAATCTAAAGAAAGTACTAGATACTGAAAATAAAGTTTTTGCCATGTTCATTGATTAGCTACACAAAAATCTATAAAACGTCCAATATGGTTAAAAGTATGATATATTTATTTAGGTTAGTGAATGATTTAACATGTTTCAAAATAATAATAATTTTTATTTTCGTAATTCTATGTATAATAGTGTAGTTAGATACTTTCAAATTTACAAAAGTAATTAAATATTTTTTTTAATAAATATCACAATTTAAAAACTTAATAATTTATATTAATGTTACAACTGAGTCCCACTTTAATCGAGACTCGTTTAGGATCCAAATAGATATCTCTATTCTGGGTCACCACTCAGACAAGGGTGATGAACTGATCTGAGTAAGAACTTAAACCATTGGACCATAAATTGAAGTTGGTTTGGACTACAACTGATTAAGGCTCAAAATGAGCTACAATCGAAAGTCCAGTATAGTTTTGATCCCTGCAAATATCAGTTTACTATGTAAGAGTGGGAACTCGGACAATTTGACCATTTGGTTGGAGTTCACTCGAGCTCAAATCAAGTATGAATTCAATTGAAATATAAGTTTAATTTTGACATTTAAAAAAAAATCAAGTTAGTTTATAATTATTTAAAGTCAACTTTGAACCATTGATTAATAGAAATATTAATTATTATTATTTTAAAAATATTTATTTGAATAACAATTTTATACGAACATGTTGCACGTTTTATAACAAGAAATTGGAAATTTGTGACGGTATTTTCATAAGGGAACAAATCCCTAACACATTGTTTCGACCAAGTTACCGCGGGCTGTCCGCTGAGTAACTCGTCGATGTCTTCGGTTTGGGTGCGAACCAAGTCCGTCTCCTAAGGTCGTGCACGGGCCTTCGGCTTCGTCTTCAGAATAGCGGTAAGTCCTTCGGGCTCTCTCACGGACCGTCCGTCTGTACCTGCGAGAGGAACATTACCAAGCAACTCCCGTGAAGAGGGGGGGGGGGGTGCTTGGTGCGCTCACTCCGACGATCAACATTAGACGGTTCTAGAGAGAGAAAGTTTAGAGAGAGGTCAGAGCTTTTCACAATTCTCACCCCAAAGTGACTTGAAAATGTTTACCCCCAAGGTGGCTATTTATAGGCAACCTTGGACCGTAAACCGGTTTTGACCCGGTTCCATGTGGAGATGTGAACCGGGATGCAGGGGAGAGCTTTGGGAAAAGGACTCTGACGCGCGTCTCAGGCGGCTGTCACGAGCGGGACGCGCGCGCCTTTGAAACATAGGTCTCGGACACATAGGAGTTAGTTAAAAATCGGGTCTCCTATACATCCGAGACAAAATGGGGGGTGTGCGCGACACCCCCCGGGGTGTTAAGCTTACCCGGAATTCCGGGTAAGCCCCCGGGGATGCCGGGCAAGTTCGCGACTTGCCCGGTTTCCCCCGGTTAGCTCGAAATTGGGTTTCGTAGTGGGTCTTTGTGCGTGTACGAGGTCTGAATAATTTAAAACCGAGCCCGAATCATGTGTATATCCATCACTTGCCCCCGAGTTAAATAATGGCTTGACCTTTGTTTAACTCTATTTTAAGATAGGGTGTGCGCGTGATTCGGTTCGTCTGCTCACCTTGGGTCTTGACTTACCAAGGGTGGATACGCGCGGCTCAGACGAGCTCCTTGCCTTAGTTTTTTGAGATGGTCATGCTTGATAACCGCGCAAAGGGTTAGTAGCACAACGGACTACGAGTAATATGATAAATGCGATTTTGGAAGAAGTAAGGCGTGAGCGCACATGAAATTTTTCGGGTTTGTAAGATGATCAAATAAATATGGAACGTTCACGCCACGACTAAATGTATCAAAATGATAATAAATCATGGAAGTTTTGATAAAACGTTTTTCATGCAATATGATGGTTTTCGGGAGCCCGTCGTCCGAGACGGCCGTCTTGACGGCGAGGCGACGGTTCTAGTAAATGAAATAATGCCGGGTTTGGAAAATCACATGTGATGGACTTGATACGAAAACTCATAGAAATAATGTTTTCAAGTAGTCGAGACCATTTGAAATAACTTAGCCAAATTTAGCTAAGTCATTTGATGGTGAAAATCCAAGTTATCAACAACTTTTTTAAAAAATGGAGGGTGGATGTAAGTTTACCTCTTGGATGTATGGTACTTGTTAGGTTGTGTAGTCCCCCCTCTTTGTGATAGTTTATAAAACTACACACATTTGAATAGGTTGTTGAGAGGGTTTTGGAGAGGTTTTAGGGTAGTGATTTAGGAGAACCACTTTAGGGCCCTAGCACCACCCTATTCCGGCCGGCAACCACCAGGACCAGCACCGGCCAGAGCACGGCGGCCCAGCGGCGGCACGGCGCGGCAGCAGCGGCGGCAGGAGCGGCGGCAGGAGCGGCGGCGATAGGCGGGGCGGCGGCTGCAGCGGCTGCAGCTTGGCGGGTCGATTTTGGGCTCAATTCGACCCGTTTTTGGGTCCTTCTTGTCGGGTATTGATCGGTAATGTCCTCTCATTCCTTTGCTTGATGTTAATTGGACCTTTAGGGCTGCACATTTCGAATTTTAATAAGGTGCATGATAGGTGTTCGATGAAATGCCTAAGTGAAATTTTGGCTTGATTTTTCAAATTCGTTTTTGGCCAAACTCTAAATGTAGATAGATAGAGTTATGGATAGTGAACTCCCTTTGTGAAGAGGCCCTTAGGTTTCGGTCAACCGAGGGGGAATCGTGGAGGTTCAAAATCGGACTTATTCGAGAAAAAAGTTCGACCCTTTGTATCTTGATGTGGGTGACTTGATATGATGCCCCCAATTGTGATAATGACTCCTTGATTGTTTGTGAGTAGATAGTCATGCCCCCGGAGTTTAGGTGATCGCTCGGTAGCTCGTGCTTATCGGTGGCTTAGTTGATCCGAGTGCTCTTTGAATTGTTCGGGTAGGGGTAAGTTTCCCCGTGACATGTAATGGGCTTGCTTAAGTGTATTTGAGCTGCTTGTATGTGCCCCCGGAGCCTTGAGCCGTTTTGGGGATAAAATTTGATCGAAATGTGGTCGGATGGCATTTTGGTAATTATGACCAACTTTGCATGTCTTGGATTTCTTTAGCTCTTGAACTTATCGCTTTGTGGAATGCTTGAATACCTGTGTCACATTGCACAAATATATGGAAATTTGATTAGTAGGTGGCCTAGGCCTTCGGTGAGCGTAGGGACTTTTGACTCCCGAGCGGGAGGGTCCCTAGCTGTTTGCTCGCGGACAGTTGGTCCGTTGGGTTGGATGCCCTTGCAAAGGGCTTGGTGAATGGTGTTGATACGTGGCCC
The DNA here is from genome assembly GCA_036873135.1 of Clarkia xantiana subsp. parviflora. Classification (NCBI taxonomy): domain Eukaryota; kingdom Viridiplantae; phylum Streptophyta; class Magnoliopsida; order Myrtales; family Onagraceae; genus Clarkia; species Clarkia xantiana. The sequence continues at coordinate 10,255,147 of JAPTYO010000003.1, forward strand.
TGGTTTTTGATTGAGTTGTGTATGGTTTTCGCAGGGTTTGGTTGACGGGCTTGCAAGCGCGCGTCTTTGATACTTAGAGTGTTCCTGGTAGGCAACAGTTTCTGCTTCTTCACGCAATGAGTAAGTCTCATCACTCTGTTTCGGATAACATTGATGGGGAGGTTGATGAGAGCACCATGGATTCCGATTCCGGGTCTCGAAGCGGTGTGCTTTTGGGACCGTCGGGTAACCGCGTGATACTGGAGAAGACCCAAATGTTTTTTCCCAACAAGCTCCCACGTTCCAAGTTTGATCTCTATGTCTCGACCCGGGGCTGGTGTCCCGGCATAGAGGTCTCGTATCCTTGGGATGTCTTGAAGGGGGTCGAATTTGGTCGGCCCACCGTTCCTCCGGCTGGATACGAGGCTGTTTATCTTTCACAGTTCCGAGAAGGGCTGCGCTTTCCTTATTGTCAGGATCTGGTCCGCCTTTGTCGACATTACAGGATTTCTCCCGTCTCTATCACTCCACCGGGGTTTAGAGCATGGACATGTTTCCGAGTGCAATGTCATCTAAACTCTTGGGATTACTCGATAGTGCTTTTTCGAGCCTTGTATCGCCTGGGCAAGGCAGATGAGTCTGGGATGTGTACTTTCACCTTGCGTTGGCCTCACATGACCGAGAAGGGATTCTCCTCCCTTGGCTTGCGCAGGGCGGGGTGGAATACTGAGGCGCGGTTCTGCGAAAGATCGGACACTTTCCAGAACAAATGGAAGTGTCAGTACTTTTTTATAAAGGATGCGGGCACGACATGGACGACTTCTCACATAGTGGATTCCGACCCCGTTCCGCGTTTTCAAGAGTTCTCGATGCAGACAAGGTTGCTTTGAAGAAGATTCACACGGCGAATAGGGCGGGGGAGTATAGCCCCCTTTATCGTGCTTCCGACGCCGAGCTGCTCGCGGCGGGCATTCACGTACGTCTTTCGGGGGATGAGTTGGTATGTTTTGAAGTTTCGTAACATTTGTTCCTGTTTCCTCGTAGGTTGGTTTCTTAACAGACGCCCCTGTTTACAGGGCGGAGTCGCAGGCGGATCTCCTCAGACTGTTTCCGGCCTCGGCGATACTCCTCCTGTTGGCCCGGGTATGGGACTTGTGCCTTTAAAGGTTTCGTTGAGATTTTTCCCCATGCTAACATGCTAATGGTCTTTTTGTGGTTGTCTTTGCAGGCTTGGTATTCCCGACGGCGGGGGGAGTTGCACCTGTCCGAGAGCATGATGCTGACGTCCGTTCCCCGAGCGATCCTAAGAGGTCGACGTCAGCCGGCATGCCTCTTGCTCCTTCCTGCGACAAAGGGAAGGGGCCAACGTATGCGGATTCGACCATGCCTGTCCCCCGGTCGGGGAGCGGGCGTTCAGCGGAGGTGCCTCCCTTGGCAGGTGACTGTGGTTGACTTCTTGTTGTATTGGTATAGTTTGCCTTCTCCTGATGTGTTTGCTTTTGATGTGTAGTTGTTCCTACTCCTCCAGCTCTTCGCAAGTCTGATCTGATGTGTCGGCTTGATCGGGATGTGTCCGGGAACGAGTGGACTCCCTACTCTCAGTCTTCTATTCGCTTTCCCAAGGATGTTTCCTTGAGCACACCTGCTGTCGGTGTGCGTGTGGTTCAGCGGTCTGTTCCGCCGGCTGACCGCAAGAAGTGCCCCCGCGACCCTGAGGCTGCTTTGAAGTGTGTTGAGGAGTCGCTCGCGCGCTTTGCTCCTGTACATTGTTTTCTTTTTATGTTGGATCTATCTTGTTTGTTTGGCTTCTTTGTGTGTGATGTGCTTGTGTTGTTGTTGCAGGTGAATGCCGTGATGACCAACCTTTCCTCCTTTGTTGTTGAGCTTGTTGAGGAGACGAGGGGTCTGCAGGGTCGTCATGAGCACTTGTCTCAGGATGTCGTAGTGTTGAGGGAGAAGGCGCGCGCACATTCAGATGCTTCTTCCAAGGCTTCCGCTGATCTCAAGGGAAGTCAGGATTGTGCGTCTCAGCTGGAGGCGGAGCTGTTTGCCTTACTGCGCCAGGAGAAGGTCGACGAGGAGGCACATGCTGTGGCGCTGAAGGAGACTAAGGAGTCTCATGTTGCCCTGGGTGATCAGCTTGGGATGATTGAGTTTCCTACTACAGCTGATTACTCCAAACTTCTCGAGAAGGCACGTGATGATCGCATGGAGTCTTTCTCTGTGGATTACTTCAGGAGGATATACTCTCTTGCCCCCGATTTTCCTTTCCAGAGTACTGGGCCATATACTGGCTATGCCCTCGGGGCTATTGCGGGGATCCGAGCGGGCGATGTGGGCGGAGCGAGTGGTTTGACGGGACAGGTGTCCGTCCCTGTTGGTGACGATCGCCGTGTTGTTTTAAGCAGCCCTGCGCATGATGTTTTTATGGCTGACGCCTTTGGCTCTGGTGCTCCTGACGTTGGGTCAGGTTGATCTTTCTTTGTTTTATATGACTCTCTTGTGTATATATGGTTGCTCCCCTTGCATGGGTGAGATTTTGGCGGGGTGTGTCCCAGGCTTGACTTTTTATGCTGGCTAGATGCCTTTACTTTTCAGACCTGCTATATTATATATATATATGCCTGACATGAGATGTTAGAAAGATATAATACTAAGTATTATTTTGCATATTCCTTTATTGCTGTCTCTATAACTTGTTCTCTTTTGGAAGAGTGTAGCTCTGTTGACAGGTCGATTTCCTTAATCCGATGGTTTTCCTTAGGAAATTGCATCTCTGTTGGTGGCGGGGTGCGGATGAATTAGTATTACCGGCACCTGTGGCTTTGTAAGGAGGAGGATTCATGTTGAATTGCTTGTCTTCCTTTACAAGGATGTAAATAGATTAGTACGTTCACATACTTGATATAGTTGTTTGTTTGCGAAGTGTGGATAGATTAGTACGTCCGACACTTGCAATTTTAAAGAGAAGGGGGAACTCTTAAGGAACCGCTTGTCCTTTTGACTTTCATAAGAAGATAGTTCCTTACGGAACCGTGGATCTTCATTATGATATTTTGACAAGATGGTGATTTCCTGAAGAGCCGCACGCCTATCTTGTTTTTTGAGATGTGGATAGATTAGTACGTCCACATCGCTTGATGATGGCTAAGTGTGGATAGATTAGTACGTCCGACACTTGCATTTGTTTGCGAGGGAGGATTCCTAAGGAACCGCTTGTCCCCCGACTTTTGCAAGGATGTGAATAGATTAGTACGTCCACATCCTTGTACTGCGGCGAAGTGTGGATAGATTAGTACGTCCGACACTTGCATTTGTTTGCGAGGGAGGATTCCTAAGGAACCGCTTGTCCCCCGACTTTTTGCAAGGATGTGAATAGATTAGTACGTTCACATCCTTGTATTGTGGCGAAGTGTGGATAGATTAGTACGTCCGACACTTGCATTTGTTTGCGAGGGGGGATTCCTAAGGAACCTCTTGTCCCCCGACTTTTGGCAAGGATGTGAATAGATTAGTACGTCCACATCCTTGATGAAATTGTTTTGTCTCCTTGCATGCGTCGCGCTCCCTCTGTTTTGAATACAGGCATGAGCTTTGCTTAGTCTTGCTTTGATATCTTTTTGATGGCTTTTCTTGTTTTTTGCCCTTTCTGCGTGTAGAGTTAGGGCCTTTGTTGATGATGTATGTGGCTTGTTCCTGGTTTTGGGCCGGGTTTGCTTGCCATTACATAGTGATTTTTCCTACGCAAGGAGTGAACTTCATTAGTCTTCTTGTTTATTTACAAGGGATGTGCATGGATGGAGTCAACTGATCTCCCATCCTAAACGTTCTACTCAGTACTTGAAAAGTAAAGATAGAGTATGTGCATGTCATGGGGGAAGGATTATTCCCTTAGTGACGGTTTGATAAAGCTGGCTTCTTGCATGCAATGTAGGAGCGCAGAGCTCCTTGTTTGATCAGATCCTCGATTCTGTTGCGGAGAGAGGGGCACCCATTTGTGCTGTGACCCCATCTGTTGTGGTAGTGGCACCACATTTCTGGATTCTTCCCGAGGAAGGCAATCCGGATCTCGCTTGGAGGAGGTAAAACATCCTTCATGATGGTCTTGAACAACTCCTCCACCTCTATGTTCAGAGGTGTATATTCGCCAACTTAGTTGTTGTTCAAGTCTTGTCTTGCACGCTTGTGTTCGCGCGCCTCCTCTTGTTCTGCAGGTGGGTTGAACCACCCTAGCTCGTTTGCGACCTCGATTGCTGTCTCCATCTTCTCTTTTAAGTCAGCCATAGATTTGGTTGTTCTCCACCCTTGTGTTCGTCCAAAAAGGAGGAATGTAGGTGAGTTCATGTTCAGGAAAAAGGCATTGATCACGGCTGACTTCTCTGCCAAACTTGAAGTTGCGTTTATGGCGAATCGCTTGAAGTAACTCTGGATGGATTCCGACTCCCCTTGCTTGATGTCCCATATGCTTGGGAGCATTGGGGTTTGAGGTGCTGGGAGTCTTCCTCTTCTGCTCATCATTTCGTCAAATCGCATTTCAACTTCAGACTTGGAACATTGTCCCCTTTCAATGACTGCTATGTCCAGACGGTTCTTGCATCTTAGGGCGTTGACATAGCACTTTCGTGCTGTCGTCTGATCGCCCAAGACTTCACCAACTCCTCCCCTTAAGCGGTATTTCAGCTTTTGGTGTGCCGTTGAAGGTACCATCTCGTAGGGGTTTATCGTTGTTCTTCCGAGAATTCCGTTGTAAGCGCCAAGGCTCTCGACGATCACGAAAGTGATGTCGACTTTCATTGCGTTCCATCCTTCTCCTATCACAGTGGGAAGGGTGATCATCCCCAGTGGATATGTAGCAGCTCCTGCAAAGCTTACTAACGGGAAATTTCCCGGCTTCAGGTCCTCTCTCTTCATTCCAAGCTGTTCGAGGACATTGACATGGAGGATGTCTGCCGAGCTTCCTCCGTCGACTATGATTCTTTTGACATCGAACCCGTTGATTTCCATTGTTATTACTAACGCGTCATCATGCGGGTAGACGATGTGTGCCATGTCTTTTCTCGAGAATCCTATCACGGGGTCCTCCTCTTCTGGTTTCTTTCTTTTCCCATACTTGGGGAGTGTGCTTGCCTGTGCAGCGTATACATCTCTTGTGTTGGAGACTTGTCCTCCTGCAGCTGGACCACCATGAATGACATTAATAACTCCCCTCTTTTTAGGAGGGGGGTTGTCATTGGTCTTCTCTTTTCCTTTCTCCTTTGGCGTGAATTTTCTTTTCACCTTCTCAATCTTTCCCCCTTGGTCGACGTAGTGCTTAAGTCCGCCTTCTTGTATGATTCGATTGATTTGGAACTTAAGGCTTCTACAGTCGTCAGTTTCATGGCCGTTGACTTCGTGGCTTTCACACCACTTGTCTTGCTCTTTCCCTAGTTGGCCCTTTCTGAAACCGAATGGCTCTTTCCAGAGGTTTTGCTCTTTCATTTCTTTCAGTATGACACTCAGGGGAGCGTTCAATGTTGAATTAGCTCAATGGTGTTGACGTCTGGATTCTTGTCTTCTTCAATGTTGAATGTTCTCTTCTGGGGCGGAGCCCACTGTTTTTGTTGGGGGGTTTGGTTCTGCTTCAGGGGGCCTGGCTTACTCTCATCTTTCTTGTTGCCGGGCTTAACCCACTTGTCTCGGGCTGTCATCTTGTAATGCTCAGCATCAATGTACTCTTTTACCCTTGCCACGAGTTCTTCCATTGTTTCCACCGGCCTTGTAGAAAGCTTTTGGCCCAAGTTGTATCCGTGCCTACCCAGGTTTCTGACAAAGGCATGGATGATTTCTATCTCTGCGATGTTCGTTTGAATTTCCGAGATGTTTTGATTAAACCGGATGTAGTAGCTTGCGAGGGACTCATTCCACTCCTGCTTGACGTCATCCAAGGCATTTGATCCTTTGACGATCGAACGTTCTCCCATGTAACGGTGGATGAACTTTTCTTTGAGAGACTGCCACGAGTCTATGCTCTTCTTTGGCAAGGAGAAGAGCCAGTGTGCAGCTGGTCCGCCTAATGTTTGGGGGAATGTCATAGCTATGTGGTGAGGGTTGTCTGTCCTCCCCAAAAGCATTGCTTCATGCTGCTGCACATGCTCTATCGGGTCTCCCTTGCCTCGGTACTTTTCCGGCCTTAGATTATACAGTGCGTCTGGGACGCGACTGTACACCAGCTCGTCAGTGAAAGGGTGGGATGTGGTGTCCACCAATGTGTTCATCCCTCTCATTTTCCTTTGCTTTATCTTCTTTTCAATCAGCTTTTCAAGCATCTCCTCCGTCAACCCGGTGACTGGGTTACCCTGATTTGGGGGGTATGCTTCTTGTCCCATGCTTGCGCCTTGTTGGGGAAATTGCGCCTGCGTCGGGTTGTACTGAGAATATCCACCTTGATATCCCTGGAATGTCTGAGACGGCTGCCTCCAGGCTCCTTCATTGAATGGCCCTGCTTGGTAGGGTGTTTGGGAGTGCGAGAGCTCCTGCCTTGTCCCTTGTTGGGGGAACTGCCTGCTTTGCTGTGCATTCCCGTGAAAGGTCGGGGTTTTTGAGATTGTAGGGCCTCTTTGCTGAGGTGCATTCATTGGAGGCGTCTGCCTTGGTGGCGGGGGCATATTTGCTTGTTGCGCGGGAGGGGGCGGTGGCGCCCCGTATCCTTGGTTGCGCAGGGCCTCTAAGATGAAGCAGCTGTTCGAGTGCCGCCATTATTTCTGGGGTGACTGCAGGCGCAGCCTGTGCCCCTGGTGCCTGATTGTATGCCCCAGCATTTGGCATTCCGTATGGTTGCTCCTGCGTGTTGAAGGTTTGATGGGCGAAGCCTGGAGGAGCGTTGGTTTGCTGTGTGCCCCCTTGCGCGTTACTCCGAGAGTGTACGCTTCTTGTTGGCTTAGACGAGGCGACTGAGGCCTCGCTTTGGCTTTGCGGGGGGTCTCTCTGCAGAGGAGATCTCATGCTTGACTCCGGGGCCGGAGTTTTCCTCGGACGTCCTGGTCCTCTTTTCTTCGCCTTAGTCGGCGGTGGCTGCTCGTTGCTTGCCATGCTTTTGGTCTTGTGGGTGATCCACGGACGGCGCCAAGTGTTTCGACCAAGTTACCGCGGGCTGTCCGCTGAGTAACTCGGCGAGCCAAGTCCGTTTCCTAAGGTCGTGCACGGGCCTTCGGCTTCGTCTTCAGAATAGCGGTAAGTCCTTCGGGCTCTCTCACGGACCGTCCGTCTGTACCTGCGAGAGGAGCATTACCAAGCAACTCCCGTGAAGAGGGGGGGTGCTTGGTGCGCTCACTCCGACGATCAACATTAGACGGTTCTAGAGAGAGAAAGTTTAGAGAGAGGTCAGAGCTTTTCACAATTCTCACCCCAAAGTGACTTGAAAATGTTTACCCCCAAGGTGGCTATTTATAGGCAACCTTGGATCGTAAACCGGTTTTGACCCGGTTCCATGTGGAGATGTGAACGGGGATGCAGGGGAGAGCTTTGGGAAAAGGACTCTGACGCGCGTCTCAGGCGGCTGTCACGAGCGGGACGCGCGCGCCTTTGAAACATAGGTCTCGGACACATAGGAGTTAGTTAAAAATCGGGTCTCCTATACATTCGAGACAAAATGGGGGGTGGGCGCGACACCCCCCGGGGTGTTAAGCTTACCCGGAATTCCGGGTAAGCCCCCGGGGATGCCGGGCAAGTTCGCGACTTGCCCGGTTTCTCCCGGTTAGCTCGAACTTGGTTTTCGTAGTGGGTCTTTGTGCGTGTACGAGGTCCGAATAATTTAAAACCGAGCCCGAATCATGCGTATATCCATCACACATTATAAGAATTTTCTAGGAATTTATTATGTTTTGAGGGAAATTCCTTACAAAACTCAAAATTTTGTAAGGGTTTTTCAAGGTAGTTTCTAGAGAATCTTTTTGTTACTTTCAAATAATGATGCTTTCGTCAAAATCGGAATCCGATGTGATGAGCCTAGAACCATCGTCTCCATTAAGGTCCCTAAAGCTCCGAGTACTACGTGTAGAGCCCTTCGAGGGGCTCCCTGTGTAATGTGATATTAGAGGAAGGGTCTTATGTTAATATACTTGAGGAGAAGAGGTTTATGAGGAGGTTTTAGACGTTGGTTGTGTTGTTAAGATTTGTGCTTCTCTTCACGCTTTTCTGTCTTATCATTTGGGGCGCTAGTCGACCATACAAAGACGACATTACTATCAAGGTAAATTTATTTTGGTAATCTATTAAGCTTAATTTAGTTTCTATCTAAAAATATCATAATTTTTCGGGTTTAGAATCTAATCACAATCTCATATTTTCACTATGTTGATTTTAGTTGTTCCAGGTTTAAATTCTTGCTAATAGATGTTTCAAATTTCGTTTTTGTTGCTTATAGGTGTTCCAAAATCAATTTTGTTATTTTTTTTGTTTTTTCATTTTATTTTTTGTTATATTTGACAAATTTCGTCTCCATCAAGGTCACCAAAGCTCCCAGTATACTACGTGCAGAGCCCTTCGAGGGACTCCGACGATGGGGAAAAGTCTTCATGAATGCAGGCCAATTTAATCTCTCTCAGCCCTATGGAGTCTGCCTCGCACCATTCCATCGATCGACACTCGCGAAACTCCTATGCAAGTCGGTCCTCTGGGATTTTCCAGTCGTCATCTTGCTGTAAAGCTCACAGGACGAATAGGCCAAATGAAAAAGGGTTGCTGAAGTGTAATGTTTTTTTTTAGAGGAAGGGTCTTATGATAATGAACTAGAGGAGAAGAGGTTTATGAGGTGGTTTCAGACGTTGGTTGTGTTGTATTTTTGTAATTTATCAAGCTAAATTTAGTTTCCATCTAAAAATCTCATAATTTTCTGGGTTTAGAACCTAATCACAATCTCAGATTTTCACTACGTTGATTTTAGTTGTTCCATGTTTAAATTTTGGCTAATATGTGTTTCAAGTTTCGTTTTTATTGCTTATAGGTGTTCCAAATTCAATTTTGTTATTTTTTGTTTGTCCTGTTTTGTGTGTTAAATTTGACAGATTTATGTATGAATTTTCTTCAATTCATGTATATTTATATCTGTTAAGTTAAACTAAACCTCAATTTTACATATATTTTTCAATTTCACTTTATGAATACACTCTAAGTTCCATTTTGTTCTATTATCATCTTTAAATACTCTTAATAATGTTTAATTTTATAGAACATTTGATCTGAATCCATCAAATTCAATAGAAAAAATAGAAAATAAAGAAAAGTAATGAGACTTGATTGTGTTTTTATCCATAATTTAAACAACTTAAACATGGGACACCTAAAAGTATAACATGGTTCAAATAGACTTGATTGTGTTTTGGGTTAAGAACTCAATAGGGGCCTGAAAGTTTGCCCATGTTGCCAAAAGGGGTCTGAATTGAAAAAAATGTATTATTAAGGGTCTGAATTTTGAGTTTTGTGTTTTTTCAAGTCTCCATCCAAATTTTCTGTTAAATCTAACAGAACCACATGAAAAGACAAAAATACCCTTTTGTAATTATTATACAATTTATCAATTTAATTAATAAAATGTGAAATGTCTAAAATACCTCTACACACTAATTATGCCCTTAAGACCACCACGCTCCGGCCACCGCCCGGCGACCACCACCGGCGACCGCCACCGGCCTCCGATCGGAGCAAAAAAAGCTCTGATCGGAGCCACAAAGCTCCGATCTGGAGCCCTGTGGCCCCGATCGGAGCCACAGAGCTCCGATCGGAGCTTTTCGGTCGTCGCCGGAGGTCGGTGGTGGTCGCCGGAGGCCGGTGGTGGTCGCCGGAGTCGGGGTGGTCGCCGGAGCTGTGGTGGCTTAAAGGGTATTTTCGTCATTTTAGGTCAAACATATGAGACACACTTTGGTCAAAGGGCATTTTCGGGTTTTCAAATTATTTTTGGTCACATGCCAAGCATGTGACCACTTTCCGTCACTTTTAACAGAAAAAATAGACGGAGACCTCACTTATACACAAAACTCAAAAATTCAGGCATTTAATAATACGTTTTTTTCAATTCAGACCCCTTTTGGCAACATGGGCAAACATTCAGGCCCCTATTGTGTTCTTAACCCTTGTGTTTTTATCCATAATTTATGTTTTAATAATCTATGGTTGAGTAGCGTATTTGATTAGTTATGTCTGCCAAATGTTAGTTTTTGATTACTTAAAAAAATATTGATTACTAATATAATTGTAAAGTTTGACGATGAACGATTTTAATGTGTCGAAAGGGTCGGATTTCTTGGGTGTTGTGACCAAGTGGTGAGTATTAATGGTTCGTTGAGGATAAGCGTATACAATCCCGCATCAATATTCGACATCCATGTTACCTCCACTCCTATCAATCTCATATGTTCACAAATAACTGTTGCTACTGGCTAGATACCTGAACAAGTTAATTTAGAATAGAGTTTGCAGTTTTATACATATAAAACTTGAACTAGCAACCTGTTAAAAAAATATTGTTAACAATTTTATAATAACCCTTGATTTTCTTTTATATAATATATATACATTGAGTAATGCTACGTATTGAAATCTTGAGCAAACAAAACATGTATATTTATTAGCGGTCTAGTAATTATTTTTTGTTACAGTATAGTGAAATAATAAAAAGTTAGTAACTGGGTTTTCTAGTATGCTTCACAGGCACCATGCTTGTCTTAGTTTTATTACCAGGGTGGACTTAATTGTAAAATTTACAAAACTTTAAAAGTATGATTTTTTTAATTAAAAATATCATTTGTATCATAACATTAATAATATCTATTTCTCTCCAAGGTTTACCTTTAGGCCAATAGAAAAATAGTACCACAATCACAGTGTTTGTGAAACATAGTAGAAATGTCTCATATGTTTGACTGATTGTGGCTTTTAGCGTAATATGTTTTTTTATATACTTTCGGTACCATACATTTATATTTTGTAGACTTTTGGTCAATCCGTTAGTTGGCCTTTATATTTTAGCGTTAAGTGGCACGTGCAAGTAACGTGACTTTTCATATACTTTTGATTTAGTATGATCTAGTCTCTCAAATACATCCCTAACTTTTTTTTGTTTAATTTAGGCTCAAAGAATCCAAATCCGGTGGCCCTGATCGGGGTCGGAACCATCACTAGGTTAGCCTAGGACTAGGTCAATTGGACCAGCCTTGGGCTAGCCCATGGTTGGATCCAACCCCAGTCAGGGTCGCCTGGGTCAGGGCTACGTCCATCGAACCTACTAGTTCGATTCGGGTTCTTTAGGACTAAACTGAAAAAAAAAATTAGCGATGTAATAGAGTGACTAAGTTGAATAAAATTAAAAATTTAGGCCTATAGGAAAAGTTACGTGACTTGCACGTGTCGCTTGAGGGGATTTTTTTACTATGCTCCAAGAGCACCATGTTTTTGGTTTTTTTATTACTAGAGTGGACTTAATTGTAACATATGTAAAACTTTAAAAGTATAAAAAAAATATGAAATTTTTTAACCAACAGACAAAAACTAACGGCCAACAGACAGATTGACCAAATGTCTACAAAGTACAAAAGGTACCAAAAGTATACAAAAAGAAATATCTTGTACTAAAAGACACAATCGTTCAAATATATGGTACTAAAAGACTTTTTAACCCTTTCGCAAAATATACAGTATTTAAAAGACTTTAATGGTTGTGTATGCAGATGAATAAATACTTTCAACCAATGAAGAGTCTAGGGACCGTAGTTGTGAACATAGAGGGAAACAAGTTGACTTTATACGAGGCATGTTCGAGCTTAATTGTCTCAGACCTAACCGGGGGCGAAGTCCCCTTGACCTTACAATTGGAGATTCAATCAAGAGGAGACGTGGTCGGGAAATTGGTGCGGACAAGGCAAAAGAAACAAATTACTTGCCTCCTGGTCATCCAACCTATGAACACAATCGCTTTCAAGAAGGATAATTGCAGAAATGAGTAAACGAACTTTCGTACTGGGCTTCAGTAAGATCCTTGAAATGAAGAAATTTTTTATAATATTGTATTGTAACCGTAATATATATATATATATATTTTGGTAATTTCAATTTTAAAATATTTGATGTTATAAGTTTTTTAAAACATATTGATATCGTTGAATTTGTTGTTGCCATTTTTTATATAACATTTCCTTTGTTAAGTTTTCAAATTTTATGATAAGCACTTTACGTATAACGAGTATAATTAAAAAGTAATCGCTGATAGGAATCACCAATATTGATCATTATTGAAAAAAAATGGGAAAATGCAAAAAATAAATACTACAAAAATAACCATTTATTTCATTTGATATGATCCCAGCTCTTCGGAGAGGAACTAAATAGTGGAGCGATAGATAATTAACATGGAACTAAACACACACAATTAAAATTAGGTCCAATTACTAGATCACAATCACCCACTCCACGTCCATATTTCTTGATGCAGGCTTCTGTGCATGTTTTGGTGCTGCACTTTCCTGGAATTTGTATTCCGTATGTGCAAGATTGCGCTACAATTTCACCATATCAAATGAACTAAGTTATAAAAAAATATATAAATGTTTGAGGAAATAAATACTTTATATATAGTATTTATGAATCTAATAAGCCGTATGCATTTAAAATTCGATCAGCAAAATGAAATGAAATAATTTCAAATAAAAATTCAAAAAGATTACCCATTGCAACGTCTGTTGTAAAGATGCCAAAAACTAGTGTAACAAAAATCATCATCTTTAACGTGTTCTTCATTGTCATTTGCACTTATTTATTCTTTACTTAGCTTAGTGTTCCCCTTTTGTACTTTTGAATATGATTTATTTTTGTTGTGAATGTGTAGGTATATATATATGTGTAATTATTTTCTTTTAATAAATGGAAATAACTAAATGTTACAGTATTAAATTATGTATCCAAAAATTTGTGACCAAAAGTAAAAAAAATATTTTCTAGATGGCAAAAAATTAACTTTTTTTTGGCGACTGGCAAAATATTAACTAAATCGACCATTTAACGACTTATATTATACTTTAAATTTATTATAGGTCCAAGAAGGAAATAATAATGAGACAACCAAATATAACAAGGTAATATTAATATTCTATATTGTCGCAGATTACCAATTACTCTATTGTATTAAAAAATTAGTATCAATCTACTAGGCAAAAAATATATTAAACTATACTAATCTTCTATTAATCATTGTTACAAGGGTCGCACAAAACTGTATTTACATCATTGCAAAGTTGCGATGAATTAGAATTTAATAACAAATTAGACCATACTTCTATTATTCTTAATTAATAATTAACTAGTCACTATAGTTTATAAAAACTAGTGGTCAGGGCATGCATTGCATGTGCGACCATCGTGTATATTCTCATATAGACTGGTCTATAGCGAATTAAATGCTTAATAAAATTAAATAGTGTTAATAATTGTTCTAGTCTACTATATTATATTAATTCGGTATCGGAAGCCCTCTGACCGACACGTGGATAGTCCACGCAGTCACCGTTTCCTAATTTAATAGGTGTTCTCTAAATTTAGATACATAATATTAATTGGTTAAAAATTGAGAAGTATTTTAATTTCCTGTTTTGGTCTCTACTCAATTTATAGAAACAAATTAATTAAAAATTTCCTTTTAAATTCATTGCCTATACAGTTTGGTTCCGGAAAACCATAGGCCGCCACGTAAGCAATAGAATATGTATTAAATATTAAAAAACAAAACAATATTATAGCCCGTTCTATAATATTATTATTAGCATAATTAGTTAATATAATAAATGGGCTAATTATTCATTTTTCCTACGAAGACTATATATATATCTATATTCTATGTTCTATATAATATAATATAATTAAACCCTATATTCAATATTGACAGTGGAATGTTTAACAAAAGAAAAAATAAACGATGGAACAACGTAACATAATTAATTAATATTATTATATTCTATATAATATTACTAAATTCTATATTGGTAAAAAAAAATATTTGAATATTAAAGATACAATGGAATGATTACAAAAAATGGAAGGTAACGTAAACCCTAGATATTGCACACAGCCGTGTATGTATATACATATAGACATCTTAGACACACCTCCCAAACTAAATCCTAGCCCTCAAACACCGCCCATTTAAAAATTTGAGTTATTAAGGCATACTATATAAATTTAACATTGTGTAGTTTTGCTGGTGATTATCATGTAGACTTGTGTTGATTCGTTCTCATATGCTTTGCTTTGCAGGTGATAAGTTATCTATTGATTTTGTTGATCGTGCAAATTAATTTAGAGAAGAAGCATTAGAGATCTAAAATAGACAAGTTGCCATCCACTTCCGATGTAATCGTTAGCCCCGTTAACAGCCAATGGACGGCGAGTAGGTCCAGTTGGCCTCGTGAAAAGCCTGGAAGGCCCAGAGGCCCAGTATAAAGGGTCCCGACTTTAGCGGTCCTGATGTACGAGCTGAATGCTCCCGACAAGAAGCCTCTGAGTAGGCCCCGATATGCCTTAGTAAAGGCCCCGATGATAAAAGCCCCGCAGAGGCTGGACCTGTCTCATGAGACAAAGGGTCCTGGGTGGTGATCTAGAATGAGATAACTCTGGAGTCCCCGACAGGAGTCGAGACTTGTGATCAGAGGATAAGACCGCGAAACCCGCCTACTAGATAGAGTAGTGGGACAACGGTTAAAGATATAGATAAACTCCCCGAAGATACGCAGTGCGTGCCCGAGATACGCGGAGTATGGGTAAGATACGCGGAGCGTGGGGCGAAATCTACGGAATCCCGAACGAGATATACGGAATCGTAGCGAGATATACGGAATCATGGGCAAAACGGCCAATCACGGTCACAGGTAACTGAGTAACTTCCCCTCCTATATAAAGGAGGAAGTTACCTCAGAAAACATCATCTAATACGCACTTAGATTACTACTGCCACCCCATTGATCGTATACTCATTTAAGCATCGGAGAGGGATTCTGGGTCACCACCCAGGTCATCCCCTTTTGCAGGATTACACGGAGCCCAGGAGTCCAAGCTTTCCGTCAAGGACGTAACGGAGCTTCGTCCGTGATCCAACATTGGCGCCGTCTGTGGGAACCTAACAAAAAGCCAAGATAGTTTCTACCAGATCAATGGCCGGTGGTGGCAAGAAGAAGCAAGCTCAAGCCGGCAGTTCTCGCCCCGCTGGAACCGTGAATTCCCCGTTACCGGAACATGTTGCTGAACAAGGTGAGTACCCTGCTGTTTCTCAGACATGGGGGGCATGGCGATGAGGAAGTCTCAGTCCGAGACACGACGCTGAACAGGCAAGATATCCCGCGAAGGGAGGTGGATGCTCCCCCAAACCCGGTGGGGCACAGAGAGGAGGCCCCGCGAAGGGAAGTAGGCTCTTCTTCAAATTCGGAGTTGGCCAAGGCGGTAGCAGATGCTATGCCTATGTTCTTGGCAGCCATGGAGGCTCTGTTGGACAAGAGAGAGGCTGCCAGGAGGACGGAGGAGTTGCCTCCGCGAGAAGAACTGCCCCCCCCCCCCCCCCCCCCCCCCGAGGGTGGTTCCAGAAGAACAGGAGGTTCAGGAGGTTCAACCCAGGAATAGGGGTAAGGAACCTGCACACCTGGAGAAGTTCGTGGTCGACGGCCCGGGACCAGTGCAAAACAAGACCATTCCCCTGAATGGCCCCATCACCCCCGACCAAGTGGTGAAGATCGTCAGCATCTGCATGGGTGACCAGAAGCAGATGACATCGGAGCTGAGGGATCGATCCAGCCATCCTTTCGTGCCGCGACTAATAGATACTGTCGCCCCGCCCGGGCTAGGAATACCATCCATCAAGGAGTATGATGGTGAAGGAGACCCGGTTCGCCATGTTCAGAGACATGTCCAGGCCTGTATGGGTAGGACTTCGAACAATGACCTCATATGCTCATTGTTCCCGATAACCTTGGGAGAAAGGGCCATGACTTGGTTCTTCAGCCTACCGCCGGGAAGCATTACATGCTGGCCGACATGCATGACCGCTTCATCAAGCAATATCAGGGCCACAAGCGTCTCCTGAAGAGTGTAAGGTCCCTGACCCAGGTGGTGCAGAGACCCGATGAATCGTTGGCATACTACTACCAACGGTTCACTGCGAGTGCCGCGGAGATCGATGAAGAGATATCGGAGGGTGAGACCATCCGCACTTTCCTTCGGAACCTTACTGCTCCGTATGGTTCCGACCTGATGCACAGTGTAGCCGCGAAGGCTGTGTGGAGTATGGAGGCCCTGCAAGCGAGGGTGAAACAGCAAATCGACGTCCAGGAGTCGAAGATTGTTGCCGGAGAGCTTGATCCTCCAAAGTCGGGAAGAGGAAAGCCATCGTCCAAGCCGTCAGATGATCGCAAAGGGAGCGACAAGTCGAAGGGGAGTAGGAACCGTGGTCGCCCCGAGAGAAGGGAGGACAGGCGTCCTCCGAAGAAGGATAACCGCGAAGGTCGTAGTGTCCCCATCAACAGCTCGACGACCTCCGTGCTAGCTGTGATGGACCGGCAAGGTCTCGCCCGATACCCCCCGAGGAAGGAAGGAGAGTTCTTAGGAGGCCGCTCTGATCGTTATTGTCGGTACCATCGAGCAAATGGTCACGACACAGATAACTGTCGGGAGCTGAAGAAGGAGATAGAGAAGCTGATCCAGAAGGGGAAGCTTAAGGAGTTCGTCGGAAGGGGAAGGTGCCGATCCCGTTCCAAAAGTCGGTCGCGGTCTCGTTCCAAGTCCCGTGACCGATCCCCGAAGAAGAAGAAGGTTGAGTCGGAGCCCTCTGGTTCCGGTGCCCGTAAGGAGAGACGGGGAACCATTAAGGTCATTCATGGAGGAATGGCAGCGGGAGGTGACACCACTGCTTCTCGGGAGAATTATGCTTCTTGCATCTCCGCTGCTGTGGTGCTAGGCAAGAGGTCCCGGTCGTGGACTCTAAAGGAGGAAATGGTGATTTCCTTCTCATCGGAGGATTTGATAGGCGTGGAGAGCCCCCACGATGACGCCCTGGTCGTGACCTTGGACGTGGACGGATTCGAGAAGAAGCGGATCCTAATAGACGGATGGAGCTCCTCCGACATTCTTTTCATGGATGCCCTGGAGGCCATGGGAAAGACGAAGAAGTACCTAACGCAGGTGAACTTCCCGATGTTGGGCTTCTCCGGATCGACTTCCTATCCGGTGGGGATGATTACCTTACCGGTAGAGTTTGGTAGTGGCTGGAAGATGGAACGGCGGAACGTGGATTTCGTCGTGGTAGAATCGGCGGGAACGTATAACGCCATTATCGGGAGGACCACCATCAACCCTCTCATGGAAGTTGCTTCAACTGTCCACCAAAAGATGAAGTTCCCGACTGACCATGGTGTCGGAGAGGTCAAGGGCGACCAGGTGGCGTCACGAAAATGCTATGTTAATGCCACTCGAGGCAGAAGAAGGGAAGCAATGGCTGTCCTGCAGACCGACGCCGATCCTCGAGTGGAGTTTGGGCGTCCCGCCCCCATGGAGGATCTAAAGGAGGTTGAGATTGACGGACCTCGAAGGAAGGTGAAGATCGGGTTTGCTTTGTCGGAAGAAAGAGCCCGAGAGCTGATCGAGCTCCTGAAGGAGTTCAAGGAGCTGTTTGCCTGGTCCCCGAGTAATATGCCAGGAATCAGCCCCGACGTGATAGTGCATGAGCTGAAGATTGACCCCGCGATCAAGCCTATCGCGCAGAGGAGGCGTCCGATGGGCGCAGACAAGAGAATCACGATCCAGCAAGAGGTGGGCAGACTGCTCGACGCTGGATTCATCAAGGAGCTCCGATTCCAGACTTGGGTCGCTAACCCAGTCCTGGTGCGAAAGAGCAACGGGAAGTGGCGGATGTGTGTCGATTTCCGCGACTTGAACAAGGCCTGCCCAAAGGATTGCTACCCGCTCCCGAGGATTGACCAGCTGGTGGACGCCACATCGGGACATGAGTTGCTGAGCTTCATGGATGCCTATTCCGGGTACAACCAGATCAAGATGGCGAAGGAGGATGCCCCCCACACAGCTTTTTACGCTGATAGTGACGTCTACCACTACGACGTGATGCCCTTCGGATTGATCAATGCCGGAGCAACTTACTAGCGGATGGTAAACAAGTTGTTCGGAGACATGTTGGGGAAAACCATGGAGGCCTATGTGGATGACATGCTCGTGAAGTCCCGACAGGCAGGAGACCACGTCCAAAACTTGGCGGCGACGTTTGAACGGATGAGGTTTCATCAGGTTCGGTTGAACCTAGACAAGTGTGCGTTCGGGGTGAACTCGGGGAAGTACCTAGGGTTCATGGTGAGCCAAAGAGGAATCGAGGTGAATCCTGAAAAGTTGCGAGCAATCGAGGAGATGCAGTCCCCGAAGACTCATCAGGAGGTTCAAGTGTTGAATGGCCGGTTGGCCGCGATGAATCGATTCCTATCCAAGGCGAGTGACAGAGCCATGCCATTTTTTGATGTGCTAAGGGCTCACAAGAAGTTTGAATGGTCCGACAAGTGTGAGGAGGCATTCCAAGCACTCAAGCAGCATCTCCGTACCCTCCCGCCGTTGGCGAAACCGGCTCCAGGCGAGCCGCTTTATCTCTATTTGGCTGTTTCTGATGTTGCTGTTAGTTCTGTTGTGATTAAGATTGTCAAGGGCAACCAAGTGCCTGTCTATTATGTAAGCAAGGCATTTGCCAAATCAGAAATGAACTATCCCGCCATTGAGAAGTATCTCTTTGCGTTAATTGTGGCCGCTCGAAAGCTCCGACCTTACTTCCATGCACACGAGGTTACAGTGTTGACCAATCAGCCCTTGAAGCACTTTTTGAACCGACCGGAGGCGTCGGGGAGATTGGTGAAATGGGCCATCGAGCTTACGGAGTTCCGAATACATTTTGCTCCGCGAAATGCTATTAAGGGCCAGGCATTGGCGGATTTTATAGCTGAGTCTACGGCACCCGATCTGGAAGTAACGGGTCCCGCAGAGGGGGCAACCATGGAGGTCCCGATAGCAGAACAAGCCCCGATAACAGAACAGCCAGAACAGCCAAATGAGGAGAACGCTTGGGAGATGTACACTGATGGTTCATCAAGTGTGGAAGGATCGGGGGCAGGATTCGTATTGATACCGCCCGGCGGAGGCGAGCCCCTGCGATATGCTCTGGCTTTGACATTCAAGGCCACCAACAATGAAGCGGAGTACGAGGCTCTCATCACGGGTCTCAAGATTGCCAAAGGTACGGGGGTCGATCATTTGAAAGTAAAGTGCGATGCCAGCTTGATCGTGAATCAGGTCCAGGGGAACTATGAAGCCAAGAGCCCAACAATGAGGAAGTATTTGCACGAGGTGCAGACTTTGAAGGGAAGCTTCAAAAGCTTCGATATCGAGGCTCGTAAGGAAAACGTTGAACCTAGGCTACTATTGGCCTTCGGGAACAAAGAAGCGACAGCAATGGTCCAATCCTGTGATGCATGCCAGAGGTACGCTCCAAATATCGTGGCTCCCGCCGCGGACTTGATGCCCATCAGAAGTGCTTGGCCCTTCGCGCAATGGGGCATTGATTTGGTGGGACCTCTTCCCCAAGCGAAAGGTCAGTGCAAGTACTTACTCGTGGCTATCGATTACTTCTCAAAGTGGATAGAGGCTAAAGCATTGGCCAAGACGACGGGACAACAGATCCTCAAGTTCCTTCAAACTCAGATCATATCCCGGTATGGGGTTCCTCGAGTGTTGGTCAGCGACAATGGCCCTCCATTCAATGGGGCTCAGTTGAAGGAGTACCTGGAGGAATTGAACATCGAGCATCGGACCGCTTCAGTCCGCCATGCTCAGACCAATGGCCAAGTAGAATCAGCCAACAAGATCGTGATAGATGGCTTGAAGAAGAGAGTCTACGCCTTACAGGGCCATTGGCTGGATGAACTCGAGAACGTGCTGTGGGTTGTTAGAACAACACCCAAGAAATCGACGGGGGAGACTCCGTTTGGCCTGGTCTATGGCACGGAGGCAGTCGCTCCCGTGGAGATAGCGGTGGCGTCCCATCGCGCGAAATATTACGAGCCTCTAACAAACGAGGAAATGAGACGTCTAGACTTAGACTTGCTCGAGGAAAAAGGTGGAAGGCTGATGAAGTTCAGGCTCAGATGCGTCTGGCAACAGCCCGATATTACAATCGGCGCGTCAAGTCCCGACAGTTCTTCGTTGGAGAACTTGTCTGGCGGAGGAACGAGTTCATTCATCAAGATCGGATCAACAAACTATCGCCAAAATGGGAGGGACCTTACAAGATCGTAGGGATGCCAGCACCCAATGCATACAAGCTAGAGGACCTTGATGGCAAGACGTTGAGGCATTCCTTCAGTGGCGAACACTTGAAGAAGTATCATGTTTGATATTAAGTCGCCGCGAATGGCGCAAGTTATCTACCAATCCGATGTAAGGAAAGCTTCGAGTTATTAATAAAAGAAGTTGCTTCCGATCAAATTGTTTTTAGATCTATTCTAATTATTAGTAAGACTTCCTGAAGGACACGACAAAAGCCTTCCGAGGTACGAGAAAAGCCTTACGAGGTACGAGTAAGTCGCCTTTATGGCGCGACAAAAAGCCTTACGAGGTACGAACAAAAGCCCTGCGGGGTATGCGTAAGTCGTCTATATGATGCGGCCAAAAGTTTTAACAGGTACAGACAAAAGCCCTATGGGGTATGCGTAAGTCGTCTATATGATGCGGCCAAAAGCCTTAACAGGTACGGACAAAAGCCCTATGGGGTATGTGTAAGTCGTCTTTATGATGCAACCAAAAGCCTAGGTACGAAAAGGCCCTAATGGGTCCGCGTAAGACGTCTATATGATGCGGCCAAAAGCCTTAACGGGTACGAAAAAGCCTTAACAGGTCCGCGTAAGCCGTCGGAAAAGACGCGATAAAAGCCCTTAAAGGGTACGATTAAAGTTGTCTGATTTGGCGCAATAAAAGCCCTAAGGGGTGTGAAAAACCATCTTAAGTGATGTGGAAAATGGCCTTGAAAGGCAGGGACGAGATACCTTAAGTGGAGAAGTCCCAATTGGACGAGAAACCTTAAGTGGTGAAATCCCGATGGGACGAGAAACCTTAAGTGGAGAAGTCCCGATTGGACGAGAAACCTTTAGTGGTGAAGTCCCGATTGGACGAGAAACCTTAAGTGGTGAAGTCCCGATGGGATGAGAAACCTTAAGTGGAGAAGTCCCGATTGGACGAGAAACCTTAAGTGGTGAAGTCCTGATTGGACGAGAAACCTTAAGTGGTGAAGTCCCGATTGGAAAGGAAACCTTAAGTGGTGAGATCCCGATAAGACGAGAAACCTTAAGCGGTAAAGTCTCGAGTAAAGCGTCGGAAGGACGTATTAAGTCATCTTAAATGGTGCATCGGAACGCTCTGAGTAACGAGTCTAAAGTCGCTTTTAATAGCGCAAATAACTATCGGAATCAAAATAGTTGGAAGAAATTTCTTATATAAAGGCTCGAAGGCCAAAGAGGTCCGATACAAAATACCAAGGAGAAAAATCACAAGGACTAAAGATATAGAGCATTAAGCTTGGTCCTTATTGGCAGCATCAACGGGAGCTGGGTCCACAAAGTTGGTGGCAGAAGGCTCCACAGGGTCAGCCGTTGGAGGATTGGTTATCGGGGTCATGGGATCGAGGAGTTTCCGATGAAGAAGTAGCTCCTCTTCACTCTGAACTTGTGGTATGCATTTCCGGCCTTGAGCATCGGCTTCTTTGGTGGAAATGATACATCCTTCCCGGAGAGCTGCATCATAAGCAGTGCTGAAAATTTCGTTCAGAACATAGTCGAAGTTGAAAGGCTTCCTTCCCTCGAAACCAGATCCACTGTCTGAAATCAGCCATTGAAAGGAATGTTAGGTTTATTCGGAAAACTACAATCAAGCTAAGTAAAGATGAAGGCAAACAATAGAGAAGAAAACCTTACCAGACATTGTAAAGTCTTGGATCACTTGGAGAGCAAAAGAAACGGGGAGGAGAAGCTTCGAGTTCGAAAATGGATGAACTTCCAGAAATGGAGAAGAAGAAGTGAATACTGCCAGGGTTCCGGCTTTTATAAGAAAAAGGACAAACCGAACGGACTTGATCTTGACCGTTGAAGACGAAACGATTTAATCTTGACCGTCGAAGACTGAGGGACGGTACGGAAGAGACGTGGTGACGTAATAAGTGTTTTTTCATAAAGCAACAGTCACGCCGATTTAAGCGTCATTTCATAATCCCTAGCATTTAATGCTACAGTAACCGAGGAGTCTCCTCGGATTTGGAAACTGCCCACAAAGTCCAGTGGGCCCAAGGCAGTCATGAGTGAGAAACTCTAGCATTCGACAATCACGCGCAAGGCAAAAGCCTCCGATTGAGATATCAAGAGGCCTGAGGATAAAAGCCCCCGACGGCGGTATCAGGAGGTATGAAGACAAAAGCCTCCGACGGCGAGGTCAGAAGATCCGGAACTGGAAGACACGACGAACTAAAAGTCCCCCATGTCTTGGGGGCAAATGATGGGTTCCGATGTAATCGTTAGCCCCGTTAACAACCAATGGACGGCGAGTAGGTCCAGTTGGCCTCGTGAAAAGCCTGGAAGGCCCAGAGGCCCAGTATAAAGGGTCCCGACTTTAGCGGTCCTGATGTACGAGCTGAATGCTCCCGACAAGAAGCCTCTGAGTAGGCCCCGATGATAAAATCCCCGCAGAGGCTGGACCTGTCTCATGAGACAAAGGGTCCTGGGTGGTGATCTAGAATGAGATAACTCTGGAGTCCCCGACAGGAGTCGAGACTTGTGATCAGAGGATAAGACCGCGAAACCCGCCTACTAGATAGAGTAGTGGGACAATGGTTAAAGATATAGATAAACTCCCCGAAGATACGCAGGGCGTGCCCGAGATACGCGGAGTATGGGTAAGATACGCGGAGCGTGGGGCGAAATCTACGGAATCCCGAACGAGATATACGGAATCGTAGCGAGATATACGGAATCATGGGCAAAACGGCCAATCACGGTCACAGGTAACTGAGTAACTTCCCCTCTTATATAAAGGAGGAAGTTACCTCAGAAAACATCATCTAATACGCACTTAGATTACTGCTGCCACCCCATTGATCGTATACTCATTTAAGCATCGGAGAGGGATTCTTGGTCACCACCCAGGTCATCCCCTTTTGCAGGATTACGCGGAGCCCAGGAGTCCAAGCTTTCCGTCAAGGACGTAACGGAGCTTCGCCCGTGATCCAACAAAAGTCAATATGATAAAGCTCCCTTGCTTACTTTCTCCCCTCCTACATTATATATTTTCAAATATTTTTAATAGATTGTTTCCTATACTAATCGATCAATTTTTTATAGTCCGTTACTAACAATTGATTCCCTCATAAAATATGTTGAGATTAATACCTGGCAGACTATTATTGGATAATTAATTACTCACATTCTCAACTTAAGAAGGTGTTAAAAACTGGTATGTAAGAGGTGTGGTGACTCAACCAGATAAAGTGTTCATCGACTAGAATGTAAGTAAAACTTTTATAATATATACAAGATTGTATGATGTTATAAATTTACATTCATCATGGATACGTACATATGTCGTATTTTTGAAGAAACTATGTATATTCATTAATTCAATTTATCAAGATTTTGAGTTAATATGTAAAAAAGTAATTTATAAGTATATTATATAAATAAATATTTTTTAATTGATAAAAATTTAATATATAAATTTGTTTACCAAACAAATAAAGATTTGAAAAACTTAATCTTTTGAAAAAAAAAATAGGCTGTTACCGTTAAGATATAGTATAACCTAATAAAATATTTTCTATATATTTTAAGAATAATACATTTCAATATTTATATATTATATAATTTAAATATTATTGACATATTTAATATTGTTATATAAATATTTTTTCCATATGAATAAATATGGACTATGTTGCGTCCTGAATGAACTAGGTCGTGGGGACGCGTCTGTTCGTATGGATGAGCGGGTTTTCAGGCTGTAACCCTTCGTCTGAAAGAGGTTTGTGCCACTGACGAGTGTTCGGTTGAGTCCCGGAAAGGTCTGTGTCTCGAAGCGCGGTTGTGTCTCAGGGGGATGTCTGAGTTTCGAAAGGCGGTGATCTTTGCACAAGTCCGGACGTCTGGGGCGTCGATTCCTGCACAAAGCCGGTGCTAGCACGGAGAGGGGGGGTGGTGCTAGCGGAGCCCTCTCCGATGCTTAAGTCACTATAAGGGTAAATGGGTAATTCTAGAGAGAGAAAGTTTTTCTAGAGAGAATTCAGAGCTCAAAATACCAAAGTTGGGCAAATGAGAGGATGTGTGAAAATGGGTGGCAGAGGCCTCCTATTTATAGGCTTCCTTGGGACCGGACCCGGTTTTAAAACGGTTTGATGACGGTTCAAAAGCAAGCGGTAACCGTCATCCATATTGACAATGCGCGAACTTGACTTCTCTACACGTAACGGTAATCACGGAAACGGTAATCGCCCGATACCCGTAATGCAATCCGGACGCGCGTAACGCGCTTCCGGACCGTTTTGACCCTTTGGGAGACGTTTTTCAAGTCGAGATGTAATTTGACGTGTTTACGAGGCCCGAAATATAAATACGAACTCGAATTGGGCACATATCCATCACTTGCCCCCGAGTCAAGTAACGCTAACCTTCCGGTTTTGATTGTTGGTTGGGCATAGAAATCTTGATTTCGTCCGTCCTTTGATTTTCCGACCGAATGACTTTATTTCCTGTCATCACGGTTAGTGCAATAGAGAATGCGTATATATAACGTGCAAACATGATTATTGCTAGGGATATAAGCAATTAGGAATACGTCATGCGGACATGCTTCTATCAATGTGTATGCACAAATAACGGTCATGGCAAGAACGTAATTACGTGACCCAAGAAATATAATCCGTATACTTCTAAAACGACTTAGTGATTATCAAATCATGAATCATGCGATATGAAAACATACGTGTAGAATGACGAATTTGATATGCGTAATACCGAAATAATCATGTGTGTAGAGATAAATACTTAGAAGAGGGCGGAGTATACCGTAGGCACTTAGTTGTGGGTGTAGGTGCATTACTCCTTTGATCCTTATTATCAAGGAATCTCTTGGAAGTAGTCGTTTGTTGCCTTGATGCCTTAGAGAAATATTTTTCCTAAGTGCTGCCGTGTTTGATCCTCGCGGTTCGTCACGTTAGTCCCACCGTTTGCATGATAGCTTCTTAAGATGTTGGTCCTTTTTTATTGCACGTACCAACTTTGCTACGTGCGTTGACTTTGGCTACGCGCGTTGACTTGGCTATGCGCGTTGACTTTTGCTATGCGCGTTGACTTTTGCTTTGCGCGTTGACTTTGCTATGCGCGTTGACTTTGCTATGCGCGTTGACTTTGCTATGCGCGTTGACTTTGCTATGCGCGTTGACTTTTGCTATGCGCGTTGACTTTGCTATGCGCGTTGACTCTGCTATGCGCGTTGACTTTGCTATGCGCATTGACTTTAATGGTTGTATGTTAGTAATGATAGCTTAGGCGATGTATTGTTGAGCATCATGAATAGACCGTCGGTCGTTGCCTGCAAACATGTTAAAACACTTAGAAAATATTTAAACGATATCTAATGCTTGTTACCATAGATGTCGTCGTATGAGCTTTGTCGATGAGCGTCGTAGGTGTGCTTAGAAGGCATAGCTACTTGTTGTATGCAATCCATCTTTATCGACATGTATGTACGTACATGGAAACACTTAGAAAATATTTTCTCCTTGTCGACATGCATCCTTGTCGACATGTATGTACGTACATGGAAACACTTAGAAAATATTTCCTCCTTGTCGACATACATCCTTGTCGACATGTGTGTACGTACATGGAAACACATAGAAAATATTTTCTCCTTGTCGACATGCATCCTTGTCGACACGTATGTACGTACATGGAAGCACTTAGAAAATATTCTCCCCTTGTCGACATGCATCCTTGTCGACATGTATGTATGACATGGAAACACTTAGAAAATATTTTTTCCTTATCGACATGTATGTACGTACATGGAAACACTTAGAAAATATTTTCTCCTTGTCGACATGCATCCTTGTCGACATGTATGTACGTACACTATGTGTGCGTATTTGCCCCCGCATTTAGAATCTTTTCACCATCCCTGGCTATGTATGTTGTATCCGCATGCTTGATGCGAACACATGTTATATGCCAACTCCTGATAATATGCTGACACGTGGTTATACGCTGACAGCTTGCAATATGCTGACTGTCATCCTGAGCCAAGTACTTAGAAAATATTCAACCATTGTAATCTTGTATGCTGCGAGTATGAGCTCGGTGTCATCATGCAAGGTTAATGTGTTGAAAAGGTTGTCCCCCTTGCGTGTTGCTTGTTACTTTGTTGAATGAAGACTAATGAGTCTTGTACGTACATGGTTGTCTCACATGGAGCGTCCGTTGCATAAATGCTTGCATAAGTGTTGGTGCGTGTTTACGCACTGACCGGATTGTTGGTATCCTTTTCCAGGATATCAGATCTTGCTGTCCTCTTGTCAGAATTAGTCTTCCCACGGCTGTTACCATGAGTAAGTCCACTATCTCCATCTTGATGGGAAAAAGCTTGTCTTTGCGGATAGCTGATGTGTATAGAAATCCATTTGTTGAGAGGAATATCCATACAAGTGCCCCCGCTACTCTGGAGCCTTTGGACACGGTGGCGGTAAAGGGCTTGTGAGTAAGACGTCTCATTTTATTTTCTTTGAACTTGTTAATTTTTCAAGTTATCGCTGGCTGCAGTTTCCGTTTTTAATATAATTCTCGAAAGATCCGACGCAGGGGCGCGTTCCTCGAGCGATTCTTAGTTCTTTATGCTGAGCATGACCGTGCTAATTCCTTCTTGTGATAAAGGAAATAGAGTTGAGGGTTGTGCAGTGGTGTCTTCTGCCCCCCGGTCGAGGGACCGGCCCAAGGAGGAGCGTTACTCCTACTGAGGTAAGTATTTGTTGATTGCTGATTTTTGATGCTCGTATTGCTGATTGTCGCCCTTATGTTGAAGAGCTATGTTGTGCTGAATATTGAAACAATCATTCTTGTCGTGTCCTTTGTGTGGATGACGACATTGCATTTGATGTTGACATTATGAACTCTTTGCCATAAGTCCTTAGAGATGATGTTAACTCTTGGTTGCTGTCGAGCTGTCTGCTTCCAGCATGTTGAACCCTTTGTGAATGGGTTGATGTTGATAATTCTTTGTTCATGCCTTTGCTTGCATGATATTTCGTCACCTGGACCTGTTTTCAATAATAATCATGTGATAACTTGTTAGTAATATTTCATACCTTGAGTTATCTATGCCATCCATATGCTTTGGACTTGTAAGATAGGGTAGATATCCTTAGATGAACATGATGTCTGTAGTTGCGACTGTATGTCGCTCATTGTTGAGTGTTTTGATCGCCCCTCTTGGTTAGATTCCAAGGCATGTCAAGATAGATAGAGCATAGGATGTTGCGACTTGCGCATTGTAGGCTTTTGTTTGATGTGGATGACTAGTAATCATAGATTTAGTCTCCGCAGGTGTGACCATTAGCCACTTCTTGATTGATGATTTGAGATGCTCCCCTGATTGCTTGAATGATGCATTACGCATGTTGCCCTTCTTTCCTGAATAGCTTGCCGCTATATATGTTGCAACCTGCCAAGTATTTTGCGTATAGCAATATTTCTTAACAAGTAGTGTATTTGAAAGGTGTTATCTTGGCTAAGCAAGATACTAGTTTATACCGTCTCTTAGTTCCACTCTAAGGCGACGTTGTACAAGACTCGACTTGTAAATTTTATGAGTTTTAAACAGGGTGCGCACCTGCCAGCGTGTATCAACCCGCGTTGGGGAAGCATACGTAAAAACATTTTAGTTTTTGAAGAATTATTTTGTGAACCCTAAAAAGCTTGTTGATAAGAAATTTGAAAAAATATTTTGGCATTGAATGTGATACACCCAAAAAACCGTGTTGATAAAATATTTGGAAAGGTGTTTGATACATAAGGTATTTGATAAAATATTTGACAAAATATTTGGTAAAATATTTGAAAAAATATTTGTGATACATGATTCCTGCGTATAGGGACCATGTAACACTTTTTGAAAATATGAATTGTGATGCATGCTTTCTGCGTCCAGGAACCATGCAACACGGTTTGAAAATCTGTAGTACGGAATTGTCATCTAACCAGAGGACTTTGCCGTATAGAGTGAACCCTTTAAGCAGGAATTTATAATATGGGATTGTCGTCTATCAAGAGGACATTCGCCGTAAAGAGTGAACCCTTTAAACAGGAATTCACACTTGTTATAGTGTGGGGTCGTTGCTAACCAGAGAACTTCCGCCACTTATGGAGTGATCAGTCCCGTATTGTATTTGCCCATCCTGTTCTGAATCCAGGGAATGGCTATGAACATGAGGATTTGCCTCTAACCAGAGATGTCACAGCATGTCATTTTTAGAAGTAAACACGGGGTTTGTCTTTAAAAAAGAGGATACCTCAACATGCTATTTTTTATAGTAGGCCTTGGTGTTAATCCAAGATATTGCTTGCAGTTGACGCCTTTTGAATAGTCGTCATTTTGATAGATAATCCGCAGGTTGTCATTGCGACGTATAAGTTGATTGTGCACATAGCTTGATGACTTTGTGTTGCCGACATCTTCTTGAGATAGACACCTATGTTATGAATGGAGAAATAAACTCCCTGTTAGTTTGTATTGTTGAAGTACATTTTTGTGCATAGGTTACTACTTGGCGTAATTCCTGTTTAGTAATCGTAGTGTAGCATGTACCTACGAGCAGAGTTACTTTTGTCAGATAATCACAATTTTTATAAGTTTGCAAAAGTATGAAGTCATGAAATTTTCTTTTTAGTTATGCATATAATAATTAAAGTAAAGAAATCTGATACAAGGATTCCTTGTTTGTGTAGGAAACTTCCCTGAGTGCGGATACGATAGGTGTAGATCATGATAGGCATGTATATATGTTAGGTATAATTGCCGAGTACTTGTCAGCTTGGTGCCCCCCAAGTCACTTGGCAGTTGTATCGCTGTTTCCTAATTGTTTATATTGTTTCATCTTCTAATAGTGCATGATCTGTCCTTGTGTAATGCCCCCGCCTTGTTTATTATTGCGACATGATTTTTAATCTTGCGCGTATAAAATGCTTGAAACTTTGTGTTGTTGACGCGAGTAATATGTGCGTAGTTGTTACTTGGCGTTATTCCAATGTAATATGCGTCATAATAATGTACCTACGAAAGTAGATTTAACCTTTATTAGATATTTAGAGTTCGCACAACGGATTACAAGAAAGCGTCTACTGATCACTTCTTTTGACAAGTACTGAGGCTAATAAGCATGAGTTGTACTTAATCTTAAAAAGATTTAAAATAGATATGCGAAAAAGGAGATAAGGAAGATAAAGGGATTGCTGATGTGTTTGACGTCCTCATAGGTGATTTGTTGGCTAGTTGACTCTGCCACGTACAACATAGTTTCTCAATGCATCTAGCGTGTTGAGCTCTTCAATCTCCACCCTTGGGGATGGACAAAAGTTGATGTCATGCCCCCAAGTTTTACTTTGCTTGTGTTGTTCTTCAACATCTTTGCCAAGGAAGGCAGTCGTTGGCTCAAGTGGGCGGTGAAGTTTGTTTTCTGGGAGTTTGAGATTTGCTTCTTCTGTCTTCATACTCCAAAGATTGTACAAGTCGTCACAATTAATTCCATAAGTGACGTTTTTCTGGCGTTTGGCGATAGGTGGATTATCATCCGCCTTTTCTTTTCCCTTGCCTTTTTCTGAAGACTTCACATGAGGCTTCCTTTGATGCTTATTGCCATGGTCGATATACTTCTTCATTTTTCCTTCTAAGATCAAGATGTTTATGTAAAATCTTAGTCCAACACAGCTTTCGGTTTCGTGGCCGTATAGTTCATGACTTTCACACCATTTGCTTTCATCATTTCCCAATGGTCCCTTGTAGAATTTTGAGGGCTTTTGGTTTCTTTCATTTCTTTCAAGATGACAGATAACAGTGTGTTCAATGGAACACATTTGGCGAGTTTGGATTCCTTGATCCTTTGGTCATCTGACTGGAATGGCCTCTTTTGTTGCGGTTGTCTCTTTTCCCAGGAAACGTGTATCTCTTTTCCAATTATTGCCTTCAAGGTTGTTGTTGTCAATCCCGTGATTGGGACGTCGTCGTCACTAACAGGTTTTTTTCGTCCCTCCTTGTGACAGATGTCAGCATCGTCTTGGCTTGTCCTTGTGAAAGGTCCTTCTTTGTGTATTTTGGATGACTCTGCTTGAGTCTTCTTTGGAGGGATGTCGCCTTGATCGGTGAATTGCTTTAATTTTCCTTCGAGGACGAAGCTGTTAATGCGGAAACGTAGGTTGACACAGCTGTCCGTCTCGTGGCCGAAGACCTCGTGGTTTTCACACCACTTGGCTTTGTCTTTCCCCAACGGGCCTTTTCTGAAATTGGCGCTTTCCATATTTTTGCATTCTTCATCTCTCTCAATATTTCGGACGGCGGGGCTTTCAAAGGAATGCAGTCAGTGAGGTTTACTCCTTTTGTCTTCTGGAAATCTCCTTGAAGAGGTCTTTTTGGCTGAGGCTGCCAATTTCTTCCTTGCTGACCGCTTGAGGGCGGTTTTGCTTGATTCTGCTTTGGGGGTTGTTTCCATGCCTCTTTTGGGTGTTGTGTTATCATGTACAGGTTGCATGAGTGTGCAGCTTCGTGCCTTAACTGTTGGTACTGGAAGGTACCTTCCGTGCATTGCTCCTCTATTCTTTGGTGCAGTGTGTTTTGATGACTTGTGACTCGAGACTTTGTCCCTATCGTCTCAACCTGTCCATTGATTGGAGGTAGAAGAGGTGACGGGTTGACACCTTTGTATTGGAAGGCTTCTTGGTCGCATTGTGCGGAGGATGCATTTCTTGTTGGAGTGAAGAAAGCATTGGATGTGGCAACAGGGATGTGGAAGGATCCAAGTTGTCTTCTTATCGGCTTCTGCGAGGTTATGGGCAAGGCGTTGTGGTATGCTACGTGCTCCTTGTCTTTTGATGAGAAATCAATGACATCTTCAAAGGCGGCATCCTTTATGTCAACATACTCCAAGTTGGTGTCATCGGTCTCGTGCATTGTCTTTGCAACGTACACTTGTTGGTCGTATAAATTCTTGCTTTCAGCGTCAAAGTCTCTTGCATTCCTCCAATGACGGGTTCCTTGGGAAGGAGTGTATGAATGTGCGGCTTCATATCTTGTATGCTGGAAGGCATTTTCTGCATGTTGGTCATTGCCTTGGAATGGATGGCCTTGGCGGGTAGTGTCATGCGACATTTCTCTTGTCGGTGTAGCGTGTTCATGGGCGGTTGGAGGTGGTTGGGCCGCATATCCTTGATTTTTCAGTGACTCGCGAGTAAGTCTTCCAGCGCAGCCATCATTGCTGGAGTAACCGAAGGCATCGGGTTTGCTCCCGTTCCTTGTTGTTCTCCTTGCGGTATTTCTGACTGAAATTTATCATCGTGCATCCCTGGTTCGAAACCAAGTGGGGGTGAACGGTGCTCATCATTTGGTTTTTGGAGGTTGTGCTGTGCGTCGGGCACATCTTCGGTTGGTATGGATGAAGCTACGGAAGTAGCTCTTGGTATGTAGGAGGGCCCCGGCTGGCTTCCGGTTGATTTCTGACCTCCTGCTTTTTTGCTTGCCAGAGACGCTTTAGGATGTCCAGGCCTTTTCCTTGTACTTCTCGCGTTAACCTCTTCGGGAGGGTTGCGATCACTCGTCATGTCTTTGCGGTATGGTAGCTTTTTGTTCGAATCACGTAGACGGCGCCAATGTTGCGTCCTGGATGAACTAGGTCGTGGGGACGCGTCTGTTCGTATGGATGAGCGGGTTTTTCGGGCTGTAACCCTTCGTCTGAAAGAGGTTTGTGCCACTGACGAGTGTTCGGTTGAGTCCCGGAAAGGTCTGTGTCTCGAAGCGCGGTTGTGTCTCAGGGGGATGTCTGAGTCTCGAAAGGCGGTGATCTTTGCACAAGTCCGGACGTCTGGGGCGTCGATTCCTGCACAAAGGGCCGGTGCTAGCACGGAGAGGGGGGGGGGGTGCTAGCGGAGCCCTCTCCGATGCTTAAGTCACTTTAAGGGTAAAAGGGTAATTCTAGAGAGAGAATGTTTTTCTAGAGAGAAGTCAGAGCTCAAAATACCAAAGTTGGGCAAATGAGAGGATGTGTGAAAATGAGTGGCCAAGGCCTCCTATTTATAGGCTTCCTTGGGACCGGACTCGGTTTTAAAGCGGTTTGATGACGGTTCAAAAGCAAGCGGTAACCGTCATCCATATTGGCAATGCGCGAACTTGACTTCTCTACACGTAACGGTAATCGCGGAAACGGTAAGCGCCCGATACCCGTAATGCAATCCGGACCTCGTCGAATTTGGGCAATTCGGTGAGGTCCGGATTGCCGCGCAATTCGGCGAGGTCCGGATTGCCGCGCAATCTGGAGGTCCGGTCCGGACGCGCGTAACGCGCTTCCGGACCGTTTTGACCCTTTGGGAGACGTTTTTCAAGTCGAGATGTAATTTTGACGTGTTTACGAGGCCCAAAATATAAATACGAACTCGAATTGGGCACATATCCATCAGACTATACACTTATTTAAGAGTGAAATTTTATGATTGGCGTTTTTATAGATTTATAAAACTATGTGGCAAAAAAATATATAAAACTATCATCATTTTTTTTTCAAAAAATAAGAATAACATAAATGGCTCAATAAATTTTTTAATTATTTAAAAAATTAGTTTAGAATATTATATGTAAAATGTTTATATTATGATCTAAATTAGTATCTCTTATGATATATTATACTCTACCATTTTATTAAAATACGCTCATGAATAATTAACCAAATTAATTATTTGTCTATTACAATATTTTTTTAAAAAACAAATATACCGATTTTTCCCGCGTGGTGCTCTTCTAATTTGAACATATATTACTAAAAATAATTGTATTTACTATTTACCATCTTTCATTTTGATTCAGTTTTATTCGAACATCAGAGTTCATGGAACATGAGCTATATAGCATAGATGCCTAATAATAGGGAGGAGATGGGATCTGAGAATGACGATGATGAAGATGGGTAACTGAGGTAGGGAATTAAGCCGCCTTCTCATTTATTTTTTCTTATGCTTCCGCAAATATCATCTTCAGTATATAAAGTGGTCAAATGGAGGAAACAGAAGAAGAATGTGGGGAGTACATTAGTAACCTTGCCTTGGGCAATGAAAGAAGATTAAAATTATTATAAATCTGAGAAAGTTTATTTATATTATAACTTTATGTAATAAATACCCTGCTTTGATTAGTTTGTTCTTTAAATTAGCCATACTATGTGACATGTACATTCATTTCCATGGATGAAAACAATTTTTGTGTGTGAAGGACTATTCATAGTCATAGTGTGTACTAATTTTACCACTTTCACATACCATAAATTTTGTATTATATATGCCAATATTTTTGTTTGTTTAGTTTAATAAACTGTATTCGTTAAAAACTATACAACTCCAAACAAATAAAAAGTGTTTGATTAATAAAGATAACTAATATTTTCGTTATATATAAGTAGTAATAAACTATGAATATTTATAAAAAAAAATACTATTATATTTCTACATTATTATTATATATATTTATAAATCCTAAATAATAGTGATTTTAGTTTATTTTATAATAAATATTATATATATATATTATATAAATAATAACAATATATAAACCTATATATATATAATATAAAAACTTAAAACAACAAACTACATAAATATAATATTATATTTCATTTAGGTAATGATTAAAATACATAAAATTTTCAGTATTATATATATATGAAATATTCAAATTATGTTTATCTCTCAAATCTAAATTCAAGGATTTTATTTTTTATTTCGTTATTGCTAATTTTCTTTTTTTAAATTCGGTTTTCTTACCCGCGCGGTGCGCGGGGTTTGCACCTAGTATATATTAAATACATAAAAGCACAATTTTGAAATACAAAATTGTGAAAAAAAAAAATATCTAAAGAAAGTACTAGATACTGAATATAAATTTTTTGCCAAGTTCATTGATTAGCTACACAAAAATTTATAAAGCGTCCAATATGGTTGAAATTATGATATATTTATTTAGGTTAGTGAAAGATTTAACATGTTTCAAAATAATAATAATATTTATTTTCGTAATTCTCTGTATAATAGTGTAGTTAGATACTTTCAAATTTACAAAAGTAATTAAATATTTTTTTTAATAAACATCACAATTTAAAAACTTAATAATTTATATTAATGTTACAATTGAGTCCCACTTTAATCGAGACTCTTTTAGGATCCAAGTAGATATCTCTATTCTAGGTCACCGCTCAGACAAGGGTGATGAACGGATCTGAGTAAGAACTTAGACCATTGGACCATAAATTGAAGTTGGTTTGGACTACAACTGATTAAGGCTCAAAATGAGCTACAATCGAAAGTCCAGTGTAGTTTTGATCCCTGCAAAGATCAATTTACTATGTATGAGTGGGAATTCGGACAATTTGACCATTTGATTGGAGTTCAATCGAGTTCAAATCAAGTATGAATTCAATTGAAATATAAGTTTAATTTTGACATTTAAAAAAAATCAAGTTATTATAATTATTTAAGAGAAATGATATAGGTTCCGACCTATTCATTCCGTCATATTCCGACATCCCACTAATTTTTTGACATGTGGCACTGACAAAGTATGCATTTTTTTTCTCTGTCCTTGGTACCGTATGGACTGAAATACCCTTAGTTCTATATATCATATAATAAATTTCATCTATTCTCTCATTTACTTTTCAGTATTATATTTATACTTTTGGTTCAACTATGGATATATAACCATCCGAGTGGGAAGTTGAATAGTTTGTTCATGACGATTAGTAGCATAATTTCATATTCTACGTACTGTTTGTTATCTTAATTTATTTTTATGTTAATTAATTATGACTTTTGATTGAAATTTATTTTTCTAGTGTAACTAAATTTATCACATGATTTTAGACTAATAAAATTGAACAAAATTATTTTTTTTAAGACTTATTATAAATATTATATTATAATCATTGACCTGCTCTTTACACTAGATATCTTTTTCAAATGAAAATTTATAACAAAATATCGCTATAAATATTTAATTTTCGCAATTCCGGACATAGAGCATTAATGTTAAAGCCCTCCCCAATGTGTGGCGACTACAGTGAGATTCAACCTCGAGCTGCTCCTGTAAACGCAACGCGCTTTACCAGTTGATCCAACCAACCTTGAGTATATAATGTAGTGGTTCAACATGCACATTTAGATAAATAAAAAAAAAACACGCACATTTTAAACAAAAAAAAATTAGCAATTGAATAATATTATTATTTTTTCAATATCAGTAATATTTACTAAATATTTAGTTAATAACAATGACAAAAATGTGATCAAATTTTACATTGGACTATTCAACACAGAGAAAAATTATTTAGCAAAAGTAAATTTTTGCTTTTTTTATTTTTTTTAAGAATAATTTTACTTTGAATTAATATAATGTGATGTGATCGTGGTCTTGTGGAGGATGTCTGAGTCTGACGTTTTGTTTTTTTTCTAATAACGAAAAAAATTCAAATGAAAGAGAGGTAATAAATAGGTGAGAGAAAAAGTCACACAGTTAAGGGTATTGTAGTCCATACAGAAATAAGAGCAGAGATAAAAACACAGGCTGTTTAAGTGCCACGTGTCGAGTAATCATGTGGATGTCGGAATATGACGGAATATATTAATCGGAACCGCTATCGTTTCTTATTATTTAAAGTCAACTTTGAACCATTGATTAATAGAAATATTATTATTATTTTAAACATATTTATTTTAATAACAATTTTATACGAACATGTTGCACGTTTCATAACAAGAAATTGGTAATTTGTGACGGTATTTTCATAAGGGAACAATCCTTAGCACATTATAAGAATTTTCTAGGAATTTATTATGTTTTGAGGGAAATTCCTTACAAAACTCAAAATTTTGTAAGGGTTTTTCAAGGTAGTTTCTAGCAAATCTTTTTGTTACTTTCAAATAATGATACTTTCGTCGAAATCGGAATTCGATGTGATGAGCCTAGCACCATCGTCTCCATCAAGGTCCCTAAAGCTCTCAGTATACCACGTGCAGAGCCCTTCGAGGGGCTCCCTGTGTAAATTGATATTAGAGGAAGGGTCTTATGTTAATAAACTTGAGGAGAAGAGGTTTATGAGGTGGTTTCAGACGTTGGTTGTGTTGTTAAGATTTGTGCTTCTCTTCACGCTTTTCTGTCTTATCATTTGTGGTGCTAGTCGACCTTACAAGGCCGACATTACTATCAAGGTAAATTTATTTTGGTAATCTATTACGCTTAATTTAGTTTCTATCTAAAAATATCATAATTTTTCGGGTTTAGAATCTACTCACAATCTCATATTTTCACTATGTTGATTTTAGTTGTTCCGGGTTTAAATTTTTGCTAATAAGTGTTTCAAATTTCGTTTTTATTGCTTATAGGTGTTCCAAAATCAATTTCGTTATTTTTTTTGTTTTTTCATTTTTTTTTTTGTTATATTTGACAAATTTCGTCTCCATCAAGGTCACCAAAGCTCCCAGTATACCACGTGCAGAGCCCTTCGAGGGATTCCCACGATGGGGAAAAGTCTTCATCAATGCAGGCCCCTTTAATCTCTCTCAGACCTATGGAGTCTCCCTCGCACATTCCATCGATCGACACTCGTGAAACTCCTATGCAAGTCGGTCCTCTGGAATTTTCCAGTCGTCATCTTGCTGTAAAGCTCACAGGACGAATAGGCCAAATGAAAAAGGGTGGCTGAAGTGTAATGTGATTTTAGAGGAAGGATCTTATGATAATGAACTTGAGGAGAAGAGGTTTATGAGGTGGTTTCAGACGTTGGTTGTGTTGTTAATATTTGTGTTTCTCTTCACACTTTTCTCTCTTATCATTTGGGGCGCTAGTCGACCTTACAAAGCTGGCATCACTTTTAAGGTAAAGTTTTTTTTTTTGTAATTTATCAAGCTAAATTTAGTTTCCATCTAAAAATCTCATAATTTTCTGGGTTTAGAACCTAATCACAATCTCAGATTTTCACTACGTTGATTTTAGTTGTTTCAGGTTTAAATTTTTGCTAATATGTGTTTCAAGTTTCGTTTTTATTGCTTATAGGTGTTCCAAATTCAATTTCGTTATTTTTTGTTTTTGTCATTTTGTGTGTGTTAAATTTGACAGATTTATGTATGAATTTTCTTCAATTCATGTATATTTATATTAGTTAAGTTAAACTAAACCTCAATTTTACATATATTTTTCAATTTCACTTTATGAATACACTCTAAGTTCCATTTTGTTCTCTTATCATCTTTAAATACTCTTAATAATGTTTAATTTTATAGAACATTTGATCTGAATCCATCAAATTTAACAGAAAAATCAGACAATAAAAAAAAGTAATAAGACTTGATTGTGTTTTTATCCATAATTTAAACAACTCAAACATGGGACACCTAAAAGTATAACATGGTTCAAAGTTGAGACTTGATTGTGTTTTTATTCATAATTTCTGTTTTAATAATCTATGGTTTGAGTAGCGTATTTGATTAGTTATGTCTGCCAAATGTTAGTTTTTGATTACTTAAAAAAATATTGATTACTTATATAATTGTAAAGTTTGACGATGAACGATTTTAATGTGTCGAAAGGGTCGGATTTCTTGGGTGTTGTGACCAAGATGGTGAGTATTAATGGTTCATTGAGGATAAGCGTATACAATCCCGCATCAATATTCGACATCCATGTTACCTCCACTCCTATCAATCTCATCTACTCACAAATAACTGTTGCTACTGGCCAGATACCTGAACAAGTTAATTTAGAATAGAGTTTTGCAGTTTTATACTTATAAAATTTGAACTAGCAACCTATTAAAAAATACAGTTAACAATTTGATAATAACCCTTGATTTTCTTTTATATAATATATACATTGAGTAATGCTACGTATTGAAATCTTGAGCAAACAAAACATGTATATTTATTAGCGGTCTAGTAATTATTTTTTGTTACATTATAGTGAAATAATAAAAAGTTAGTAACTGGGTTTTCTAGTATGCTTCACAGGCACCATGCTTGTGTTAGTTTATTACCAGGGTGGACTTAATTGTAACATTTACAAAACTTTAAAAGTATGATTTTTTTTAATTAAACATATTATTTGTATCATAACATTAATAATATCTATTTCTCTCCAAGGTTTACCTTTAGGCCAATAGAAAAATAGTACCACAATCACAGTGCTTGTGAAACATAGTAGAAAGGTCTCATATGTTTGACTGATTGTGGCTTTTAGCATAAGATGTTTTCTTATATACTTTCGGTACCATACATTTGTATTTTGTAGACTTTTGGTCAATCCGTTAGTTGGCCTTTATATTTTAGCGTTAAGTGGCACGTGCAAGTAACGTGACTTGTCATATACTTTTGATTTTGTTTGATCTAGTCCCTCTAATACATCCCTAACTTTTTTTTGTTTAATTTAGGCTCAAAGAATCCAAATCTGGTGGTCCTGATCGGGGTCGGAACAACACTAGGTTAGCCTAGGACTAGGTCAATTGGACCAGCCTTGGGCTAGCCCATGGTTAGATCCGACCCCAGTCAGGGTTGCCTGGGTCAGGGTTACGTCCATCGAACCTACTAGTTCGATCCGGGTTCTTTAGGACTAAACTGAATAAAAAAAATTAGCGATGTAATAGAGTGACTAAGTTGAATAAAATTAAAAATTTAGGCCTATAGGGAAAGTTACGTGACTTGCACGTGCCCCTGATGGTATTTTTCTACTATGCTCCAAGAGCACCATGCTTTTAGTTTTTTTATTACTAGGGTGGACTTAATTGTAACATATGTAAAACTTTAAAAGTATGAAAAAATATGAAATATTTTAACCACACCTAAAATTTGGGATTTTTCTACTATGCTCCAAGAGCACCATGCTTTTAGTTTTTTTATTACTAGGGTGGACTTAATTGTAACATATGTAAAACTTTAAAAGTATGAAAAAATATGAAATTTTTTAACCACACCTAAAATTTGTATCATACTATTAATAATATCAATTTCCCTCTAGGGCTCACCTTTAGTGCAATAGAAAAATACAATTTTTTCTACCAAATGCATGGTGCTCTTAGAGCATGACAGAAGATCCCAATTAATAAAAAAAACTAACGGCCAACAGACGGATTGACCAAATGTCTACAAAGAACAAAATGTATCAAAATTATACAAAAAGAAATATCTTGTACTAAAAGACACAATCGTTCAAATATATGGTACTACAAGACTTTTTAACCCTTTCGCAAATATACAGTATTTAAAATAATTTAATGGTTGTGTATGCAGTTGAATAAATACTTTCAACCAATGAAGAGTCGAGGGACCGTGGTTGTAAACTTAGAGGGAAACAAGTTTACTTTATACGGGGCATGTTCGAGCTTAATTGTCTCAAACCCAACCGGGGGCGAAGTCCCCTTGACTTTGCAATTGGAGATTCAATCAAGAGGAGACGTGGTAGGGAAATTGGTGCGGACAAGGCACAATAAACAAATTACTTGCCTCCTGGTCATCCAACCTATGAACAAAATCGCTTTCAAGAAGGATAATTGCAGGACTGAGTAAACGAACTTCCGTACTGGGCTTCAGTAAGATCCTTGAAATGAAGAACAATTTTATAATATTGTATTGTAACCGTAATAGTTTTTTTTTTTTTTGGTAATTTCAATTTTAAAATATTTGATGGTATAAGTTTTTTAAAACATATTGATATCGTTGAATTTGTTGTTGCCATTTTTAACATAACATTTCCTTTGTTAAGTTTTCAAATTTTATGATAAGCACTTTACGTATAACGAGTATAATTAAAAAGTAATCGCTGATAGGAATCACCAATATTGATCAAATGTGTTAATGAGAAAAAAATGGGAAAATGCAAAAAAAAAAAAAACTACAAAAATAACCATTTATTTCATTTGATATGATCCCAGCTCTTCGGAGAGGAACTAAATAGTGGAGCGATAGATAATTAACATGGAACTAAACACACACAATTAAAATTAGGTCCAATTACTAGATCACAGTCACCCACTCCACGTCCATATTTCTTGATGCAGGCTTCTGTGCATGTTTTGGTGCTGCACTTTCCTGGAATTTGTATTCCGTATGTGCAAGATTGCGCTGCAATTTCACCATATCAAATGAACTAAGTTATAA
This sequence comes from Clarkia xantiana subsp. parviflora, assembly GCA_036873135.1. Lineage (NCBI taxonomy): Eukaryota > Viridiplantae > Streptophyta > Magnoliopsida > Myrtales > Onagraceae > Clarkia > Clarkia xantiana. The sequence continues at coordinate 10,295,649 of JAPTYO010000003.1, forward strand.
AAAAATATATAAATGTTTGATGAAATAACTACTTTATATATAATATTTATGAATCTAATAAGCCGTATGCATTTAAAATTCGATTAGCAAAATGAAATGAAATAATTTCAAATAAAAATTCAAAAAGATTACCCATTGCAACGTCTGTGGTAAAGATGCCAAAAACTAGTGTAACAAAAATCATCATCTTTAACGTGTTCTTCATTGTCATTTGCACTTATTTATTCTTTACTTAGCTTAGTGTTCACCTTTTGTACTTTTGAATATGATTTATTTTTGTTGTGAATGTGTAGGTATATATATATGTGTAATTTTTTTTCTTTTAATAAATGGAAATAACTAAATGTTACAGTATTAAATTATGTATCCAAAAATTTGTGACCAAAAGTAAAAAAAATATTTTCTAGATGGCAAAAAATTAACTTTTTTTGGTGACTGGCAAAATATTAACTAAATCGACCATTTAACGACTTATGTTATACCTTAAATTTATTATAGGTCCAAGAAGGAAATAATAACGAGACAACCAAATATAACAAGGTAATATTAATATTCCATATTGTCGCAGATTACCAATTACTCTATTGTATTAAAAAATTAGTATCAATCTACTAGGCCAAAAATATATTAAACTGTAATAATCTTCTATTAATCATTGTTACAAGCGTCGCACAAAACTGTATTTACATCATTGCAAAGTTGCGATGAATTAGAATTTAATTTCAAATTAGACCATACTTCTATTATTCTTAATTAATAATTAACTAGTCACTATAGTTTATAAAAACTAGTGGTCAGGGAATGCATTGCATGTGCGACCATCATGTATATTCTCATATAGACTGGTCTATAGGCAAATTAAATGCTTAATAAAATTAAATAGTGTTAATAATCTTTCTAGTATATATTAAATACATAAAAGCACAATGTTGAAATACAAAATTGTGAAAAACAAAAACATCTAAAGAAAGTACTAGATTCTGAATATAAAGTTTTTGCCAAGTTCATTGATTAGCTACACAAAAATTTATAAAACGTCCAATATGGTTGAAATTATGATATATTTATTTATGTTAGTGAATGATTTAACATGTTTTAAAACAATTATAATTTTTATTTTTGTAATTCTCTGTTCAAAAGTGTAGTTAGATACTTTCAAATTTACAAAAGTAATTAAACATATTTTTAATAAATATCACAATTTAAAAGCATAATAATTTATATTAATGTTACAATTGAATCCTAATTTAATCGAGACTCTATTAGGATCCAAATAGATATCCCTATTTTGGGTCACCACTCAGACAAGGGTGACTAACTGATCTGAGTAAGAACCTAAACCATTGGACCATAAATTAATGTTGGCTTTGACTACAACTGATTAAGGCTCAAACTGAGCTAGTCTTGGTCCCCACAAAGACAATTTATTATGTATGAGTCGGAACTTGGACAATTTGACCATTTGATTGGAGTTCAATTAAACTCAAATCAAGTATGAATTCAGTTTAAATATAAGCTTAATTTTGACATTTAAAAAAATATCCAGTTATCGCTATCCAGGCTAGAAAGAGGTCGTGTATTAGTAATTGAGTGTTTCAATCCCCGCCCTTTCTTTTGTCGTTAATTTTGAATTATCGGGAGTTTATCCCGCCTTAAACTCATGTACTACAATTCTGTTTAGTTATTAATGAATCTGTTGGCAAAAAAAAAAAAAAAATACAGATAGTTTATAAATACTTAAAGTCAACTTTGAACCAATGATTAATAAAAATATTAATTATTATTATTTTAAAACATATTAATTTCAAAAACAATTTTATACAAACATGTTGCACGTATCGTAACAAAAATAATTGGTAATTTGTGACTGTATTTTTTTAAGGGAACCAATTCCTAACAAATTATAAGAATTTTCTAGGAATATATTATGTTTTGTCAAAATTTTGTAAGGAGCTTTAAAGGAAGGTCCAGCGAAGCTTTTTGTTACTCTTAAATAATGATGCTTTCGTCAAAATAGGAATCCAATGTGACGAGCTGAGCACCATCGTCTTCATCAAGGTCCCCAAAGATCCCAGTATACTACGTGCAGATCCCTTCGAGGGACTCCTAAGATGGGGACAAGTCTTTATCAATGCAGGCCACTCCAACAAGTCTTCATCAATGCAGGCCACTCCAATCTATCTCAGGACTATGGAGTCTCCCTCACACCATTCCTTTGATCGACACTGTTGCCATTTGGTGTATATGGGCCGCCGTAATTGGGAGCCCATTAATATAAGCCCAACATTTAACCATAATTTGGATTAGGTTCATTAAGGATTTTGGGTCAGGCCAAAATTCCTATGGGCCATAATTGACCCAAAATGGGCAATGCCCAATTATACTATAGTTCGGCCGAAATTAGGGAGTAGCCCTAGGTGGGCTTTTCTCACCTCCTCTTATAAATATTAGGTGTTAGGGGATTTCTTAGAGTTAATCACTCTCTCCCTAATTTGACAAGAAAAGAAATCCATCTCTTTAATATACTAGATGTCCGGCTGAACTACATCAAACACAAGGAGGTACCGAAATTGTGTCAACAATTTACCCCAGAGATTCATCCAGTCACGGATTGAAAGAGGCTTGATGTAGAGACTGTTTCGACCAAGTTATTGCGGGTTGCCCGCTGAATAACTCGTCGAAGTCTTCGAGTTGGGTGCGAGCCAAGTCCGTCCTCTAAAGTCGCGTGCAGGCCTTAGCTTCGTCTTCTGAACAGCGGTAAGTCCTTTGGGCTCTCTAATAGATCGTCTGTCTGCACCTGCGAGAGGAGCATTACCAAGCAATCCCCATGGAGAGGGGAGGGGTGCTTGGTGCGCTCGCTCCGACGATCAACATTAGTCGGCTTCTAGAGAGAGAAAGAGAGGGTTTTCTAGAGAGAGGTCAGAGCTTTTCCCACTCTCACCCAAAGTGACTTTTGAATTACTTGAAAATGTTTACCCCCAAGGTGGCTATTTATAGGCAACCTTGGACCGTAAACCGGTTTTGACCCGGTTCAATGTGGAAATGTGAACCGGGATGTAGGGGAGAGCTTTGGGAAAAGGACTCTGACGCGCGTCTCAGGCGGCTGTCATGAGCGGGACGCGCGCACCTTTGAAACATAGATCTCGAATACATAGGAGTTAGTTAAAAATCGGGTCTCCTATACATTCGAGGTGAAATGGGGGGTGTGCGCGACACCCCCTGGGTGTTGAGTTTACCCGGAATTCCGGGTAAGCCCCCCGGGGATGCCGGGCAAGTTCGCGACTTGCCCGGTTTCCCCCGGTTAGCTCGAAATTGGGGATTCGTAAAGGGTCTCGCGCGTGTATGAGGTCCGAATAATTAAAAACGAGCCCGAATCATGCGTATATCCATCACTTGCCCCCGAGTTAAATAATGGCTTGACCTTTGTTTAACTCTATTCTAAGATAGGGTATACACGTGATTCGGGTCGTCTGCTCACCTTGAGTTTTGACCTACCAAGGGTGGATACACGCGGCTCAGGCGAATTCCTTGCCTTAGTTTTTTGAGGTGGTCATGCTTGATAAATGCACAAAGGGTTAGTAGCACAACGGACTCCGAGTAATATGATAAATGTGATTTTTAGAAGAAGTGAGACGCAATCGTACATGAAATCTTTCGGGTTTGTAAGACGATCAAATAAGTATGGAACGTTCATGCCATGACTAATCATACCAAAGTGATAATAAATCATGAAAGTTTTGACAAAACGTTTTTCATGCAGTATGATGGTTTCCGGGAGCCCGTCGTCCGAGACGGCCGTCTTGACGGCGAGACGACGGTTTTAGTGAATGAAATAATGCCGGGTTTGGAAAATCACATGTAACGGACGTAATACGAAAAATCATAAACATAACGTTTTCAAAAAAATTGAGACCATTTGAAATGACTTAGCTAAATTTAGCTAAGTCATTTGATGGTGAAAATCCAAGTTATCAACAACTTTAAAAAATGGAGGGTGGATGTGAGTGTACCTCTTGGATGTATGGTACTTACTATGTTGTGTAGTCCGCCTCCTTCATGATAGTTTATAAAACTATCAACATTTGAATTGGTTGTTGTGAGAGTTTTGGAGGGGCTAAGGTAGTGATTTTAGGAATTCACTTTAGGGTGCTAGTGAGACCCCATTTCGGCCGGCCACCACCAGGAGTACCACCGGCGAGGTCAGGGCGGCCCAGCGGCGGCGAGGCGGCGGCGACGGCGGCGGGAGCGGCGGCGGTAGCGGACGGCGGCTGCATCATTCGCGGGTCGATTTCGGGCTCAATTCGACCCGTTTTCGAGTCCTTCTTGTCGGGTATCGATTGGTAACGTCCTCCCCTTCCTTTTCTTGATGTTAATTAGACCTAAAGGGCTGCACATTTTGAATTTCAATAAGGTGCATGGAAGGTGTTTGATGAAATGCCTAAGTGAAATTTTGGCTTGATTTTTCAAAATTTGTTTTTGGCCAAACTCTAAATGTTGATAGATAGAGTTTAGGATAGTGAACTCCCTTTGTGAAGAGGTCCTTAGGTTTCGATCAACCGAGGGGGAGTCGTGGAGGTTCAAAATCGGACTTATCCGCGCGAAAAGTTCGACCCTTTGTATCTTGATATGGGTGGCTTGATATGATGCCCCCCATTGTGATAATGGCCCTTTGATTGTTTGTGAGTGGATAGCCATGCCCCCGGCGTTTAGGTGATCGCTTGGTAGTTCGCGTTTATCGATGGCTTGTTTGACCCGAGTGCTCTTTGGATTGTTCGGTGAGAGGTAAGTCTCCCCGTGACATGTAATGGGCATGCTTAAGTGCATTCGAGCTGCTTGTATGTGCCCCCGGAGCCTTGAGCCATTTTGGGGATAAAATTTGATCGAAATGTGGTCGGATGGCATTTTGGTAATTATAACCAACTTTGCATGTCTTTGATTTCTTTAGCTCTTGAACTTATCGCTTTGTGGAGTGCTTGAATACCCGTGTCACATTGCACAAATGTATGAAAATTTGATTAGTAGGTGGCCTAGGCCTTTGATGAGCGTAGGGATTTTTGACTCCCGAGCGGGAGGGTCCCTAGCTGTTTGCTCGCGGACAGTCGGTCTGTTGGGTTGGATGTCCTTGCAAAGGACTTGATGAATGTGATTGATGTGTTGTCTTGGTTTTTGATTGAGTTGTGTATGGTTTTTGTAGGGCTTGGTTGACGGGCTTGCAGGCGCGTGACTTTGATACCTAGGAGTTTTCTCAGAAACTGTCACCCCCGAACTGCTGAAATGAGTGAGTCTCCCGATCCCCTTCTTTGCACATATTACTTTTCTTATGATGGTTTGGAGATAAGCGAGGACACCCCCCTTTTACTTCGACTCCATTTTCCCGGGACAGGTGCTAGCCATGAAGCCCTTGCGATGACTCAGACCTATCCTCCCAATCGTATCACGACTGAGGAGTTTGTGGAGAGCGTAGATAAGTCGGGGGTCTGTCCTCTTTCTGAAGCATTCTTCCCGTTTGACGTATGCAAAGATGTCGAAGTTGGCTCAGTTACCGTCCCTCCTGTGGACCTAGATGTAGTTTACACGGGACAGATAGAGGAGGGCTTGCGTTTTCCTTACTGCAAGGATCTTGTCCGCTTATGTCGTCATTTCCGCATCTCGCCCCTTAATCTCTCCCCTGCTGCTTTTCACGCGTGGACCTGTTTTCGTATTCAGTGTCACAAGCACTCATGGGCTTACTCCTTGATTCTCTTCCGGACCTTCTACCGTCTGGAGCGACGAGACAAATCGGGGTTGTCCACCTTTTGCAGTCGGTGGCCCTGCCTTTCCTCATTTGACCTTGGGGGCGCCAAGTGGAAGCCGAGCGGGCGGTTCGCCACCCCTTATCCTCGCTCCCAGGAATGGCAAAATCACTATTTCTTTGTGAGCGACGTCGGGACTAAGTGGGAGACGTGTCATATCCTGGAGCGTGACCCTGTTCCTTCCTTATCCGAGTATACCCCTCAGGATGAGAAGGCCTTTCGCGACAATCAGGCGGGGGTTATAGTTCCTTTGACTCAGGGTTCTGAAGAGGAGTTGCTTGCCGCAGGCATCATCGTATCTTCTTCCCAGGGTGTCTTGGTATGCTTTCGAATTTTTATAACCTTGTCTTATGTTATCCTGTAGGTTGGTTTCTTAACAAGCAGCCGGCCTTGCAGACTGATGCTGCGCGAGGGCTCCCTGTTGCTGCTCCGGCCCCTGCTGACGGGTCTCGTCATGGGCGAGGAAAAGGACCTATGGGTAAAGTACTTCTCCCTTTTTATCGTTTTCGGCTGTATTCTGTCTGTAGTTCCAATGTTTTCTTTTCCCTGTTTGTAGGTCGTGTGTCTGCTGAGAGGGAGCGGGCGGAACCCGTTACTGACTCTTCTCGGCGCCCCTCCACTAAGAGGACCGATGTTGCGGCGCGTGCCTCGGGTGATCCCAAGCGCTCGAGAGTTGAGGGGACGTCTGTCTTGCCTTCTCGTGATAAGAGGAAGCAAGTTGCCGAGCGCGTCCCTCCTGCCCCCGGGCCGAGGCATGGGACGGCGGACGAGGTCCCTCCCGGTTCACGTATGTCTTCTCGTGACAAGAGGAAGCATGTTGGTGAGCGCGTCCCTCCTGTCCCCGAGCCGATGCATATGACAGCAGAGGAGGTTCTCCCTGTATCAGGTGTGCGAAATCTCTTTTTATGTACTTGGCATATTTTGCTTGTATGGTTGCTTATGTTTGTGCTTTGCAGATATCCCTCCACTTCCTTCGCTTTGCAGAAGTGATCTTGTTCGTCGCTTTGAACGCGACGTCACAGATGGTGTGTGGGTGCCCTATTCGGGTACGCGCCTTCGTTTTCCTAAGGATGCGTCTTTGAGCATTCCTGAAGTTGGCGTTCGGGTGGTGCAGAGGTCTGTTCCTCCTGCAGACCGGAAGGAGTGCCCCCCAAATTCTGCTAGTGCGCGCGCCTTTGTGGAGGAGAACATCGGGGTCTTCGCTCCGGTGAATGTTTATTCTTCTTAGAATTGATTCGTTCAATGTTGCACTTGTTTTGATAGTTATACTCCTTTTGATGCAGGTTAATGCTGATATTTCCAACTTATCATCTTTTGTCATCGAGCTCTCTGATGAGAAAGATCAGCTTCTGGAGAGCCATGAGGAACTAGTTAAAGAGCAAGTCTCTTTGACTGAGGATGCGAAAGGCCATGCTGGGGAGCTTCTCATACTATCTGATGCGCTTGCCTCGAGTCAGGCTCGCGTTGCCAAGATCCGAGATCAGCTGTCTGCTGTGAAAGGTCGGATGGCCCTTCGGGAGGGGGTGCGGGCTGCCGAGTTGCAAAAGGCGAGGGAGGACGGCATTTCGGAAGGCAAGGCCGGCGCTTTTAAGCGGTATCCTCAGAGTGAGCCTTTCCTTTCCGCCGTTCAGGCGAGTTATGAGTCTTTGAAGAAGGAGTTTCTTGATGACTTCGTTCCCCTAATGCATCGTCTTGCCCCCCCATTTTCCCTTTGAGAAATTGGATACTCCTGGTGTGATTGGTTTGAGTGATTTGGGGGGGGGGGGGGGGGGGGGCTTCCACTCTTCAGGTGGAGGACACCATTAGTGCAGATGGTGAGCCGATGTTTAGCTTTGAGCGGGATGCTGATATCTTTGGTGATACCCCTGCCTGTGATCCCTTTGCGACTGAGGACTGCGATGTTGATGTGCGCCATCTCCTTGACTAGGTCAATATGGACCCTTTGTGAGTTTGTTTTCTCCTTTGCATGCGTAGTATTTTGGCGAAGGACTTGTTTAGGGCTTGTCTGTCGTTTGATGTTTGGATTTGCTATCGTAGACCTGTTTGATCTTATATATATATGCTTGACATGAATGCATTAGATAGATGTGATAACTGAATTTCTCCTTGTTATTTTAGTCATAACATAGGATAATAAAGTGCGGATAGATTAGTACGTCCGACACTTGTATTTGTTTGCGAGGGAGGATTCCTAATGATCCGCTTGTCCCCCGACCTATTGCAAGGATGTGAATAAATTAGTATGTTCACATCCTTGTATTGTGGCGAAGTGTGGATAGATTAGTACGTCCGACACTTGCATTTGTTTGCGAGGGAGGATTCCTAATGATCCGCTTGTCCCCCAACTTTTTGCAAGGATGTGAATAGTTTAGTATGTTCACATCCTTGTATTGTGGCGAAGTGTGGATAGATTAGTACGTCCGACACTTGCATTTGTTTGCGAGGGAGGATTCCTAATGATCCGCTTGTCCCCCGACTTTTTGCAAGGATGTGAATAGTTTAGTATGTTCACATCCTTGTATTGTGGCGAAGTGTGGATAGATTAGTACGTCCGACACTTGCATTTGTTTGCGAGGGAGGATTCCTAATGATCCGCTTGTCCCCCGACTTTTGCAAGGATGTGAATAGATTAGTACGTTCACATCCTTCAGGGGGTCCGAGCCGTCGGGTGGGATTAGTAGTAATCCTGCTCCCGCGCCTCCGGTGTTGGATGATCCATCCGTGTACATTTCCCAAACTTCTGCGGGTGGGACATTTGTTTGGACTTCATCTTGTGGCTCGGGCTCGATTCCTCTGAACTCTGCTATGAAGTCTGCCAAGGCCTGCCCTTTGATGGCTGTCCGTGGAGCGAAATGAATGCGGAATTCACTTAACTCTACAGACCACTTCGTCAATCTCCCTGACATGTTTGGTTTTGCAAGGATGTGCTTCAAAGGCTGGTCTGTGAGGACCGTTATTTCATGCGCGTGGAAGTAAGGCCTTAGCTTGCGTGCGGCTATCACAAGCGCGTACAAGTGCTTCTCAATTGGTATGTAATTGACTTCATACTTGGCCAGTGTTTTGCTCACGTAATAGACCGGGAGTTGCGCTCCTCCTTTTTCCTTTATTAGTACAGAGCTAACTGCCGTGTTACTAGTTGATATGTAGAGAAAAAGAGGCTCCCCTTGAAGTGGCTTTGCTAGTCTTGGGAGCGTCTTCAAGTGTTGTTTGAGTTGTTGGAATGCTTCTTCACAGGCATTTGTCCATTCAAACTTCTTGTTTGCGCGTAACACTTCGAAGAAAGGGAGGGCTCTGTCTCCGATTTTGGCCATGAATCTGTTCAGGGCTGCGAGGCGCCCGTTGAGTTGTTGTACTTCTTTGTGCTTTGTTGGAGAGGCCATTTCTTCAATTGCCTTTACTTTCTCAGGGTTTGCTTCAATGCCCCTTTCGCTCACCATAAATCCAAGTATTTTGCCTGACCGTACCCCGAAAGCGCATTTTGCGGGGTTTAGTCTTATTTGGTACTTTCGCATTCTCTCGAAGATTATGCGTAGGTCCTCTGCGTGGTTCTTTCTTTTCTTGGATTTTACAACCATATCATCCACGTACGCCTCCATTTTATCGCCAATCAGATCTCCGAAAATGAGATTGACCATTCTTTGGTAGGTTGCCCCCGCATTGATTAACCCGAAAGGCATAACTTTGTAGTTATAAATTTCGCTGTCAGCGTAGAATGCCGTATGTGGGGCGTCCTGCCAAAACATTGGGATTTGGTTGTATCCTGTGTATGCATCCATAACTGTCATCAGTTCATGGCCCGCAGTTGCATCTACCAACTGATCAATTCGCGGGAGCGGATATGAATCTTTTGGGCACGCACTGTTGAGGTCTCTGTAGTCGATGCACATTCTTGACTTGCCATTTGGTTTAGGAACAACTACAGGGCTGGCTACCAAAGTTTGATATTTGGATTCTTCAATGAAACCTGCATCAAGTAGTCTGCTAACTTCCTCGCGAATGGCCAATTTCTTGTCTCCTCCTATCGACCTTAGTTTTTGTTTCACTACTCGAGCATCTTTGTTGATGTTGAGTTTATGGCAGATGACATCTGGGCTTATTCCTGGCATGTCCTTTGGGGACCATGCGAATAAGTCTTTGTATTCTGTTAGGAGCGCTGTGATTTCAATCACTTCGTCTTCTGATAATGATGCTCCTACACGCACCATTCTTTCTGGCTCGTCGATTTTGAATTCACGGAGTTCGTCCATCGCTGTAGGCCTCCCGTAGTCATCTCTTGGGTCTTCGTCGATGGTGGGTTTTACTGGCATGTTTCCCCTTTGATTTTGTTGTAGCGCGACATTGTGGCATTCTCTTGCTACTTGTTGGTTTCCTCTAACTTCTCCCACACCTGCAATGGTTGGGAACTTGATCTTCATGTGGGCCGTTGAAGGCACCATTCTCCATTCGTTCATGGTCGCGTATCCGAGAATGCCATTGTAGGCGTTTAGCTTTTCGACTACTATGAATAGTACATCGATATTCAGACGTCTTTCTCCTTCGCCCAAAGTTACCGGAAGGGTAATGGTGCCCAGCGGGTAGCTAGCATCTCCCATGAATCCCACTAGAGGTGAGTTCATTGTTTGTATGGCCTTCTTTCTTCCGAGTGCTAAGACAATGCCTTTTGTTAGCACGTTTGGGGCGGAGCCTCCATCTACCAGAATTCGCTTCACTTCCATGTCATCAATAGTCATTTGAATGACTAAGGCGTCGTTGTGGGGGAACGTTATGTGTTCTCTGTCTTTGGCTGAGAAGCCAATGACGTCCTCCATGATTGTGTCTTCCCCGTCTGGCTCCTGTGGTTTTTCACTTTTCCCGGCGGCGTACCTCTCCCTTGCGTAAGAGGTTTCGCCCCCTGCACTGAAGCCTCCGTGTATGGTGTATGTGTTTTCCATCTTGCTTGTTCGTTTGAGTAACGCAGGCTTTCTGTTCGAAGCCCGCAGACGGCGCCAAGTGTTTCGACCAAGTTATTGCGGGTTGCCCGCTGAATAACTCGTCGAAGTCTTCGAGTTGGGTGCGAGCCAAGTCCGTCCTCTAAAGTCGCGTGCAGGCCTTAGCTTCGTCTTCTGAACAGCGGTAAGTCCTTTGGGCTCTCTAATAGATCGTCTGTCTGCACCTGCGAGAGGAGCATTACCAAGCAATCCCCATGGAGAGGGGGGGGGGGTGCTTGGTGCGCTCGCTCCGACGATCAACATTAGTCGGCTTCTAGAGAGAGAAAGAGAGGGTATTCTAGAGAGAGGTCAGAGCTTTTCCCACTCTCACCCAAAGTGACTTTTGAATTACTTGAAAATGTTTACCCCCAAGGTGGCTATTTATAGGCAACCTTGGACCGTAAACCGGTTTTGACCCGATTCAATGTGGAAATGTGAACCGGGATGTAGGGGAGAGCTTTGGGAAAAGGACTCTGACGCGCGTCTCAGGCGGCTGTCATGAGCGGGACGCGCGCACCTTTGAAACATAGAACTCGAATACATAGGAGTTAGTTAAAAATCGGGTCTCCTATACATTCGAGGTGAAATGGGGGGGTGTGCGCGACACCCCCCGGGTGTTGAGTTTACCCGGAATTCCGGGTAAGCTAGGCTTACCCGGGATTTTCCGGGTAAGCCCCCCGGGGATGCCGGGCAAGTTCGCGACTTGCCCGGTTTCCCCCGATTAGCTCGAAATTGGGGATTCGTAAAGGGTCTCGAGCGTGTATGAGGTCCGAATAATTAAAACCGAGCCCGAATCATGTGTATATCCATCAGAGACAATTTCATGCATATTAATCCTTAATCAGAGTTCATGCAGGACCCGTCCATCAGATCGAGAACTTCATCAGTGATGATCTTGGGCTACAGAAGATAAACTGGTATGTGCTACTTTCCACTAGGTAATTAGTTTTCCTAGCAAGTACACATGTTTAATCCGTAGTAACTATCCCCTATATCCATCAATGGTATCAGAGCCTATATAGGGAGTTCGTGATTTTTGATAAAAAAAATTGATTTTCATGATTTTTTGTAAATCTGATATTCATGTTTTTAGTAAAATTGGTGATCATGGATGTTCTTACTAAAACATGATTTTTATTAAATTTGAACTTTGTATTTGTGATTATGGTAAAATTTGATCTAGAAATTTGACCACCGAACCTAATTTTGGTGTTTTGGCCGAACCAATGTGGTAATTATTTTTTTATTTTTTCGGCGCCAATAAAGCTAATTTCGACCGACCCTAGGGTTTTAGGAATAAAATATTTTGATATTAATTACCGATATATTATATGAATGATTTTTGGGATATCGATATATTTGATATTAATATATTGTCTGAAGATTGAGAAAATATATTGCTGATAGATTTATATCCCTAATATAGAATATTGACAAATATATATATATATATATATATATATATATATGGGACTGCCGAAAATATATATTGTGATATTAATTACCGATATATTCTATGAATGATTTTTGGGATATAGATATATTTGATATTAATTTATTGCCTAAAGATTGAGAAAATATATTGCTGGTAGATTTATATCCCTAATATAGAATATTGACAAATAAATAAATAAATAAATATATATATATATATATATTGTGCAAATATTTGGAAACTATATTGGTGGATTTTAAAACCTTATTTAGCCAACAAGTTACAATATTCGGTCAGACCTATTGGGTAAATGGGCCGGATACAAATGCACATCTGGGTCGGGTCAACCGACCCGGGTAACCCGTGTGGTCCGAATCAGTTCGGGTTCGGGTCCTACTGGTTCAAAAGGGTCGGGTCGACCGGACCGGGTTTTCTCAATCGGTTCGACCCAAATATGGACAAGTCGGACAAGGTGCTCAAATGGGTTGGGTCAACCCCAAGCCGGTTCAATTAAACCGAACCAAATTAACCTAACCGGACAAGACCGGTCGGATCGGGTCAAGCAGACCGGAATGGTCAGACCGAGGTTACCGAACCAGACCGGGTTCGGGTCAACTGAAAATCTAGGTAAGATCAAATTAAAAATCCAAATGTTTTTTAACTTTAAAATTACCTACACAGGGCGAAATTGTTTGTTATTTTAACATTTTAATCAAACTTGATGCCTATTTTCGGTTCTAGGGATGGATATCGGAAAATGCATGATTATGGGACTGAATCATTTTCTGAACTGAATTGCAATTGTTAAATATATTTATATGAATGCATGTTAGAATTGCGTCTTGACTATGTCAAGCTAGCTAGATATTATATGTTGGGGGCTGATGGATATGTGTCAAATTCGGGTTCGTATTTATGTTTCGGGCCCCGTAAACACGTCAAAAACACATCACGGCTTGAAAAACGTCTTCCAAGGGTCAAAACGGTCCGGAAGCACGTTACGCGCATCCGGACCAGACCTCCGGATTGCACAAAGCAATCCAGAGGTTTGGGTTGCAAACAACCCGGACGTCCGGATTGCAAACAACCCGGACGTCCGGATTGCAAACAACCTGGACGTCCGGATTGCAAACAACCCGGACGTCCATATTGCAATGCAATCCGGAGGTCCGGGTTGCGCGGCAAGCCGGACCTCGCCGAATTGCCCAAATTCGACGAGGTCCGGATTGCAGTACGGGTATTGCGCGATTACCGTTTACGCGATTACCGTTACTGTAGAGAAGTCAAGTTCGCGCATTGCCAATATGGATGACGGTTACCGCTTGCTTTTGAACCGTCATCAAACCGCTTTAAAACCGGGTCCGGTCCCAAGGAAGCCTATAAATAGGAGGCCTTGGCCACCCATTTTCACACATCCTCTCATTTGCCCAACTTTGGTATTTTGAGCTCTGACTTCTCTCTAAAAATACTCTCTCTCTCTAAGATTACCTTTTTAGCCCTATAGTGACTTAGGCATCGGAGAGGGCTCCACTAGCACAACCCCCATCTTCGTGCTAGTATTGGCCCTTCGTGCAGGAACCGACGCCCTGGACTTGTGCACAGACCACCGTGTCCCGAGACTCAGACGCCTCCTGAGACACAACCGCCTTTCGAGACACAGATCTTTCCGAGACTCAGCGTTAGGACAAAACACTCGTCACCGATCAGGGCGAAAACCTCATTCAGACGAAGGGTGACTGCCCAAAAACCCGCTCAACCATCCAGATAGACGCGTCCACATGACCCAGTTCATCCAGGACGCAACATTGGCGCCGTCTCCGTGATTCGAACAAAAAGCTATCATACCGCAAAGTCATGACGAGTGATCGCAACCCTCCCGAAGAGGTTAACGCGAGAAGTACAAGGAAAAGGCCCGGACATCCTAAGATGTCTCCGGCAAGCAAAAAAGCAGGAGGTCAGAAACCACCCGGAAGCCAGCCGGGGCCTTCCTACATACCGAGAGCTACTTCCGTAGTTTCATCCATGCCAACCGAGGATACGCCCGACGCACAGCACAACCTCCAAAAACCAAATGACGAGCACCGTTCACCCCCACCTGGTTTCGAACCAGAGATGCATGATGATGATGAATTTCAGTCAGAAATGCCGCAAGGCGAACAACAAGGAACGGGAGCAAACCCGATGCCTTCAGTTACTCCAGCAATGATGACTGCGCTGGAAGACTTACTCGCATTCCGCGAGTCACTGAAAAGTCAAGGATATGCGGCCCAACCACCTCCAACCACCCAGGAACACGCTGCGCCGACAAGAGAAACGTCGCAAGACACTACCCGCCAAGGCCGTCCACTCCAGGACAGGGACCAACATGCAGAAAATGCCTTCCAGCATACAAGATATGAAGCGGCACATCCATACACTCCTTCCCAAGGAGCCCGTCATTGGAGGAATGCAAGAGACATTGACGCTGAAAGCGAGAATTCATACGACCAAGAAGTGTACGTTGGAAAGACAATGCACAAGATGTCATGAATTTCTCATCAAAGGACAAGGAGCACGTTGCATACCACGACGCCTTGCCCATAACCTCACAGAAGCCGATAAGAAGACAACTTGGATCCTTCCACATCCCTGTTGCCACACCCAATGCTTTCTTCACGCCAACAAGAAATGCATCCTTCGCACAATGCGACCAAGGAGTCCTCCAATACAAAGGTGTCAACCCGTCACCCCCTCTGCCTCCAATCAACAGACAAGTTGAGACGACAGGGACAAAGTCTCGAGTCACAAGTCATCAAGACGCACGGAACCAAAGAATAGAGGGGCAATGCACGGAAGGTACCTTCCTGTACCAACAACCAAGGCACGAAGCTGCACGCTCATGCAACCCGTACGTGATAGCACAACACCAAAAAGAGGCATGGAAACAACCTCCAAAGCAGAATCAAACAAAACCGCCCTCAAGCGGTCAGAAAGGAAGAAATTGGCAGCCTCAGCCGAAAAGGCCTTTCCAAGAAGATATCACAAACTGCATTCCATTGAATGCACCACTATCTGTGATAATGAAGAAAATGAAGGATGCGAACATATGGAAAGAGCCGAACAATTTCAGAAAAGGTCCGTTGGGGAAAGACAAAGACAAGTGGTGTGAAAACCACGAGGTCTTCGGCCACGAATCAGACAGCTGTGTCAGCCTACGTTCCCGCATTAACAGCTTCGTCCTCAAAGGAAAATTAGAGCAATTCGTCGATCAAGGCGACAGCCCTCCAAAGAAGACTCAAGCAGAGTCATCAAAAATACACAAGGAAGGTCCTTCCACAAGGACAAGCCAAGACGATGCTGACATCTGTCACAAGGAGGGACGGGAAAAACCTGTTAGTGACGATGACGTCCCAATCACGGGATTGACAACAAGAACCTTGAAGGCAATAATTGAAAAGGAGATACACGTCTCCTGGAAAAAGAGACAACCGCAACAAAAGAGGTCATTCCAGTCAAATGCCCAAAGGCTCATAGAAACCAATCTCGCCAAATGTGTTCCATTGAACACACCGTTATCTGTCATCTTGAAAGAAATGAAAGAAACCAAGCTGTGGAAAAATCCCTCCAATTTCCGCAAGGGCCCACTGGGAAAAGATGAAAGCAAATGGTGTGAAAATCATGAAGTATTTGGCCACGAGACAGGAAGCTGTGATGGATTAAAGCTTCATGTAAAAAGCTTGATCTTAGAAGGAAAAATGAAGAAGTATATCGACCAAGGCAATAAGCATCAAAGGAAGCCTCGTTTGAAGTCTTCAGAAAAAGGCAAGGGAAAAGAAAAGGCGGATGATAATCCACCTATCTCCAAACGCCAGAAAAACAACGTCACTTATGGAACCAATTGTGACGACTTATACAATCCTTGGAGCATGAAGGCGGAAGAAACAAATGTCAAACTCCCGGAAAACAACAATTGTTCATCCCCAAAGGTGGAGATTGAAGAGCTCAACACGCTAGATGCATTGAAAAACTATGTGTCACGTGGCAGAGTCAACTGACCAACAAATCACCTATGAGGACGTCAAACACATCAGCAATCCCTTTATATCCCTTATCTCCTTTTTCGCATATCTATTTTAAAATATTTTTAGATTAAGTACAACTTATGCTTATTAGCCTCAGTACTTTTCAAAAGAAGTGATCATTAGACGCTTTCTTGTAATCCGTTGTGCGAACTCCAAATATCTAATAAAGGTTAAATCTACTTTCGTAGGTACATTATTATGACGCATATTACCTTGGAATAACGCCAAGTAGCAACTACGCACATATTAATCGCGTCAACAACACAAAGCCTCAAGCATTCTATACGCGCAAGACTAAAAATCGTGTCGCAACAATGAGCGACATACAGTCGCAACTACGGACATCATGTTCATCATCTAAGGATATCTATCCTATCTTCCAAGTCCAAAGCATATGGACGGCATAGATAACTCAAGGTATGGAATATTACTAACAAGTTATCACATGATTATTATTGAAAACAAGTCCAGGTGACGAAATATCATGCAAGCAAAGGCTTTGAACAAAGAATTATCAACACAACATCAAAGGGTTCAACATGCTGGAAGCAGACAGCCCGACACCAACCAAGAGTTAACATCATCTCTAAGGACCTATGGCAAAGAATTCATAATGTCAACATCAAATGCAATGTCGTCATCCACACAAAGGACACGACAAGAATGATTGTTTCAACATTCAACACAACATAGCTCTTCAACATAAGGGAGACAGTCAGCAATACGGGCATCAAAATCAGCAATCAACAAATACTTACCTCAATAGGAGTAACGCTCCTCCTTGGGCCGGTCCCTCGACCGGGGGGCAGAAGACACCACTGCACAACCCTCAACTCTATTTCCTTTATCAAGAAGGAATTAGCACGGTCGTACTCGGCATAAAGAACTAAGAATCGTTCGAGGAACGCGCCCCTGCGTCGGATCTTTTGAGAATTATGCCAAAAACAGAAGCTGCAGCCAGCAATAACTTGGAAAATTAACAAGTTCAAAGAAGATACAATGAGACATCTTACTCACAAGCCCTTTACCGCGACCGTGTCCGAAGACTCCAAGGTAGCGGGGGCACTTGTACAGACATTCCTCCCAACAAACGGATTACTGTACACATCAGCTATCTGCAAAGACAAGCTTTTCCCCATCAAGATGGAGATAGTGGACTTACTCATGGTAACAACCGTAGGAAGACTAATGCTGACAAGAAGGCAGCAAGATCTGATATCCAGGAAAATGCAACCAACAATCCAGTTAGTGCGTAAACACGCATCAACACTTATGCAAACATTTATGCAACGGACGTCCCATGTGAGACAACCATGTACGTACAAAACTTGTTAGTCTTCGCGCAACAAGTAACAAGCATCACGCAAGGGGGGCAACCTCTTCAACACATTAACCTTGCATGACAACATCGAGCTCATACTCGCAGCATACAAGATTACAAGGGAGGAATATTTTCTAAGTGTTTCTATGTACGTACATACATGTCGACAGGGATGCATGTCGACAAGGAGAAAATAATTTCTAAGTGTTTCCATGTACGTACATACATGTCGACAGGGATGCAGGTCGACAAGGAGAAAAATATTTTCTAAGTGTCTCCATGTACGTACATACATGTCGACAAGGAGAAAATATTTTCTAAGTGTTTCCATGTACGTACATACATGTCGACAAGGATGCATGTCGACAAGGAGAAAATATTTTCTAAGTGTTTCCATGTCGACAGGGATGCATGTCGACAAGGAGAAAATATTTTCTAAGTGTTTCCATGTACGTACATACATGTCGACAAGGATGCATGTCGACAAGGAGAAAATATTTTCTAAGTGTTTCCATGTACGTACATACATGTCGACAAGGAGAAAATATTTTCTAAGTGTTTCCATGTACGTACATACATGTCGACAAGGAGAAAATATTTTCTAAGTGTTTCCATGTTCGTACATACATGTCGACAAGGATGCATGGCGACAAGGAGAAAATATTTTCTAAGTGTTTCCATGTACGTACATACATGTCGACAAAGATGGATTGCATACAACAAGTAGCTATGCCTCCTAAGCACACCTACGATGCTCATCGATAAGGCTCATACAACGACATCTATGGTAACAAGCATTAGATATCTTTTAAATATTTTCTAAGTGTTTTAACATGTTTGCAGAGAATGACCGACGGCCTATACATGATGCTCAACAGTACATCGCCTAAGCTATCATTACCAACATACAACCATTAAAGTCAACGCGCATAGCAAAGTCAACGCGTATAGCAAAGTCAACGCGCATAGCAAAGTCAACGCGCATAGCAAAATTGATACGTGCAACAAAAGTGGCCAACGTCCCAAGAAGCTATCATGCAAGCGGTGCGACTAATGTGACGAACCGCGAAGAGCAAACGCGACAACACTTAAGAAAATATTTCTCTAAGGTATGAAGGCAACAAACGGCTACTTCCAAGAGATTCCTTGATGATAAGGATCAAAGGAGTAATTCACCTACACCCACGTCTAAGTGCTTACGGTATACTCCGCCCTCTTCTAAGTATTTATCTCTACGCACATGATTATTCCGGTATTACGCATATCAAATTCGTCGTTCTACATGCATGTTCGCATATCGCATGATTCATGATTTACTAATCGCTATGTCATTTTAGAGTATACGGATTATATTTCTAGCATCACATAATTACGTTCTTGCCATAACCGTTACTTATGCATGCATAAAAGCATGACCGCATGACATGTTACTAATTGCTTATATCCATAGCGGTAATCATGTTCGCACGATATATACGCGCATTCTCTATTGCACTAACCGTGATGACAGGAAATAAAGTCACTCGGTCGGAAAATCAAAGGACGGACGAAATCAAGATTTCCACGTCCAACCAACAATCAAAACCGGAAGGTTAGCGTCAAGCTCAAATTGGACGCGTATCCTAACTTAAAATAGAGTCAAGAAAGATTTTAAACCGTTACTTGACTCGGGGGCAAGTGATGGATATGTGTCCAATTCGGGTTCGTATTTATGTTTCGGGCCCCGTAAACACGTCAAAAACACACCACGGCTTGAAAAACGTCTCCCAAGTGTCATAACGGTCCGGAAGCGCGTTACGCGCATCCGGACCGGACCTCCGGATTGCACAAAGCAATCCGGAGGTCCGGGTTGCGCGGCAATCCGGAGGTCAGGGTTGCGCGGCAATCCGGAGGTCCGGGTTGCGCGGCAATCCGGAGGTCAGGATTGCGCGGCAATCCGGAGGTCCGGGTTGCGCGGCAAGCCGGACTTCGCCGAATTGCCCAAATTCGACGAGGTCCGGATTGCATTACGGGTATTGCGCGATTACCGTTTACGCGATTACCGTTACGTGTAGAGAAGTCAAGTTCGCGCATTGCCAATATGGATGACGGTTACCGCTTGCTTTTGAACCTTCATCAAACAGCTTTAAAACCGGGTCCGGTCCCAAGGAAGCCTATAAATAGGAGGCCTTGGCCACCCATTTCCACACATCCTCTAATTTGCCCAACTTTGGTATTTTGAGCTCTGACTTCTCTCTAGAAATACTCTCTCTCTCTATGATTACCTTTTTAGCCCTATAGTGACTTAGGCATCGGAGAGGGCTCCACTAGCACAACCCCCCCCCTCTCCGTGCTAGTACTGGCCCTTCGTGCAGGAACCGAAGCCCCGGACTTGTGCACAGACCACCGTTTCCCGAGACTCAGACGCCTCCTGAGACACAACCGCCTTTCGAGACACAGATCTTTCCGAGACTCAGCGTTAGGACCGAACACTCGTCACCGATCAGGGCGAAAACCTCTTTCAGACGAAGGGTGACTGCCCAAAAACCCGCTCAACCATCCAGATAGACGCGTCCACACGACCCAGTTCATCCAGGACGCAACAGGGGCAGAGCCCTATTGTCAATTAATGAGTTGTGCCCTAGGATAGACATGTTGTGCTGAGTGATCTTGATTAGGATCCATGTCTAGAAGTTCGCATGACTGTTATAACATGAATTGCAAGTCAGCCCCAAATATTTTAAATTGATATTCAGTCACCAAATATGCATGTTGGATGTTGATTGATCACGCATGACGCGTATGCATGGTTGTTTAAGAATGTGGCCACATGTGATAATTTACTATTTAAGTAGAATTATATATGCTTCCATGAGTTCCACAAAACATTTTGACGCATGCTGCGTATGAATGATTGTTTGAGAATGTGGTTGCATGTGATAATTTACTAGTGAAGTAGAATTATATATGCTTGCATGAATTCCTCGAAACATTTTAAAAAGAGCCTTAGAAAAGCCAATATCGAGTGTATGTAATAACTCCTCATTCCGGTTAAAGCGGTTAAACCGTTTTCAAAAGAGACTGATCTATTAGAAAGGAGAAAACGACAATGTGAACTTTTTTACGGCCTCCTTCCATTGGTTTACTGGTGGTCGGGTTGGTTCGATGACTGAGGAATCATTTTTGTTCACATTCTATCTCATAGATATCCATATAATCAATTCTTTAAAAAAAAAATAAAAAATTACTCCCTGATTGTCGCATAGTTTGTCAATGTGTTAATGGCTGATAGAGTGCGATTCTATATTCCTCGCAATCTTGATGGCATGAAATATGATGAATGTACGACGTATGTGTTGAAAATCCTCTCTATTGCGGATGTTGACGAATGCATAAATCCGTAAATGGAGAGGACACTTACAGATGAATGTGGTAGTTCGTATCTCTTTAACAAGTAAAGGTCGCGTAAAGATTATACTGCGATAGGGTTGATCTATTCAACCCTGAGAGCTAAAATTCAGGAGGGGGTCATGAAGATTAGTGCATTACACCTTTGGTGTGCCTTACAACTTCATTTCAATGAAGGAAAGGCAGTTGGAGCTAGAAACCTCATGGTTAAATATGATGGTGTTCTCCATATGGATACCGGTGTAAAAGCTGTTCATGACCCTTGTTGGATATGATTCGAGGCAGCCTAGTACGAGTCGACAGAGTAAAAGTCGAGTTCTCCAAAGAACTATGATCGACCATTCCAGTCCAGGATAAGGAGACAAAGATAAATGATCGACTACCCTACAAACAGAAGTCAATCCACCAGACAATAAAAGACATGGCGAGAAACTCATTCAAGGCTCCCCTTTGTTGAAGTATAAGTTAAGTCGAGGATTACAGCTCCCTTATTAAAGTACGAGTTAAGTCGAATCGACCATCAGATACTTGGAGGAAACCTTGCCTCTTAAGAAAGGACAGGTGGAGACCTGCTCGCCGCCTCTGAGAAGACTTCCTACCGAAGGAAGTGGCACCAGCTACCGACCTGCTCGCCGCCCTCTATACCACGGAAACCTTCCTCTGAAGAAAGTGGCACCAGCTGGCGACCTGCTCGCCGCCCTCTATACCACGAAAACCTTCCTCTGAAGTAAGTGACACCAGCTAACGACCTGCTGGTCACCTACTGATTTTCGCATCGTCCTTCTCAACCAATCAAGTAAAGGCAGCCACCGCCATTAAACAGCCAATCAAGGCATAGTAGCCGCCTCCTTGAAAAAGTCGGTAAAGATCTCCCTATAAATAGGGGCTCACTTTCATTATTTAAGCTCTAAGATCTATCAATTAATATATATTATTCTCTCGATATCCATTACTGACTTAAGTTTCGGAGTGGAATCAGGGGCCATCCCCACCTCTTTTCAGGCCCTCGCCTAGCAAAAAGGCACCAAAGGAAACTAAGTGTCCACACGACCAAGAAAGATACCTGAGTGAGCTAGCTCCCGGCGAGACTAAGAAGTCCACTACCCGAAGTTCCAAGGCCACGTCATTTTGATCCCAACATTTGGCGCCGTCTGTGGGAAACATGATCGAAAACTCATGGCACCACCAAGGAGTCGAGCGAGGCAGAACCAAACGCGTAGAGTTGAGAGTATATTCCAGGGGTCAAATGAAACCTTGGAGAATTACTTCATGCGATTTCAAGGAGGATATACCGGAGGTGAAATCTCAGAAAGAGAAGCCATCCAAATGTTCTTTGGAGGTTTGGGACCCCAGTCCCGATCCTTAGCCATCACTCAATACACTGAATCAGGAGAAGTTTGGAAGAGTTGATTCAACGGGCGACTATCCATATAGGAGCAAAGCAAGCCCGGATGAATCACCTTTATCCGCAAAGGTCATCAAGAAATCGAGGCGAGAACTCATTTATGCGAGGGGTTTCGTCGGAAGAATTTCAGGGAACACGACAAAGGATGGAAGAACTTCTAGAAACAAAAGGCACTCGTCGTTCCCACCCCTACTGTGAAAGTCACCAAGAAGAGGAGCACAACACGGAAGATTGCCTCCTGGCGATGAGGGAATTAGAATTCATGCAAAGAGAAATTCAACGACACCACCGACGTCGAGCCCACGAGGATCAAGAATGGAGATCCCCTCCAGACAACAACATCAATGTTTTGTCAGGAGGATTCGCCGCTGGAGGAGAGTCGAGCACAGCCCGAGACACCTATGCGGCTTAAGACATCTCCTTAACAGATACTGACAAGAGATCAAGGGAGCTTAACAGATCCAGGAAGATGCCCTCGTAATTACAGCTCAAATAGGTAATTTCTAGGTTAAAAGAATACTGGTTGATGGAGGAAGCTCTACTGACGTAATCACCTTTGAGACCATCACCGCGATGGGGTACAAAGAAGGAGATCTTCAAAAAATGACTTCCCCATTAGTAGGATTTGCAGGGAGAACAACTTACCCCCTGGGGGCAATACAACTCCCTGTGATCTTGGGTCAAGGATGGAAAGCCTTGCATTTAAATGTGTGCTTTGTGGTCATCGACCAGATCAACGCCTACAACGTCATATTAGGAAGGAAAACTCTCAATTCCAATTACATTGTCCCTTCCAATGCCCATCAAGTCGTGAGGTTTCCCACTCATCACGGAATAGGAGAAGTATGGGCGACCAAGAGGATCTCGCCAATGTTATGCTAACTGCCTCCGGAGAAATAACCAGAAGGAAACCCTCTCTATCATCACATATGAGGATCCTCGAGAAGAAAGAGGACGACCCGCCCCTATGGAAGAATAGATAGAAGTCGCCTTGGAAGGAGAGGAGAGAAAGGTCAAGATTGGAGCTGCTCTCCCCCCAGAATTAGCCAAGAGGATAATCGCCCTCTTAAGGGAATACAAGGAGTTATTTGCTTGGGAAACCAGCGACATGCTAGGGATAAGCCCGGAAATCATCTCCGACGAGTTGAGAATAGATCCCGCCGTAAAGCCCATAACTCAGAAAAGAAGATCTATGGGGGCAGAGAAGAAGGCAGCAATTCGCCAGGAAGTGGGAAAGCTAGTTGAGGCTGGTTTTGTTAAGGATATACGATTCCAGACCTGGGTCGCTAATCCAGTTTTGGTGAGAAAATCTAACAAGAGGTGAAGGATGTGTGTGGATTTTCGAGATCTTAACAAGGCCTGCCCAAAAGACTCATATCCTCTTCCAAGAATCGATCAGCTGGTCGACGCCACTTCCGAACATGAATTCCTGAGCTTCATGGACGCATACTCCGGGTTTAACCAAATACGGATGCATCCCAAGGACGATGCCCATACCGCCTTCTACGCCGATTGTGATATCTATCACTATAAAGTCATGCCTTTTGGTTTGATAAATGCGGGGCTACTTATCAACGCACGGTGAACAAGCTCTTCAAACACATGATAGGAAGAAACATGGAAGCATACGTGGACGACATGTTGGTCAAGACCAAGAGAGGGCAGAACCACGTCCATGATTTGGAGGAGGCCTTCACATGCATGAGACTTCATCAAGTAAGGTTGAATCCTACTAATTGTGCTTTTGGAGTTCAGTCGGAAATTTTTTGGGCTTTATGGTCAGCCAAAGAGGAATCGAAGCTAACCCTGAGAAGGTGACGACCATAGAGGAAATGTCCTCCCCTACCTCCCATAGGAAGGTGTAAAGTCTCAATGGAAGACTCGCCTCGTTGGGGAGATTCCTGTCAAGATTGGGGGACAAGTCCCTTCCTTTCTTTAAAATCCTAAGGGCCAACAAGAAGTTCGAATGGACGCCAGAATGTGAGGAGGCCTTCCAGCAATTGAAGAAACATCTGCACTCCCTTCCCACCTTAGCCAAACCTCTACCAGAGGATCCCTTATTCCTATATTTAAGTGTCAGTTTAGCGGCGGTGAGCTCAGTCCTCGTTAAGGAAACTTGTAACATCCAAATTCCAGTATACTTCGTCAGCAAACTCTTTGGCGTTGCTGAAGCTAACTATATGGAGATCGAGAAATACCTGTATGCTTTGTTGATAGCAGCCAGGAAACTTCGACCCTACTTCCACGCCCATGAAATCACAGTGCTAAGCAACCAACCTCTAAAGCAACTGCTACAGAAGCCCGACGTATCAGGAAGAATGGTTAAGTGGGCAGTAGAGCTAAGTGAATTCCGTATTCACTTTGAGCCACGAAAGGCGATCAAGGGCCAAGCATTGGCCGACTTCATAGCCGAAAATATGATAACACCAGATGCTAAACCCATTATTCTCCCGCAAGAAGAGCATGTCAAAGCTACACCAGAAAGTACAGCCAATGATACCATGCCATGGTCGCTGCACACTGATGGATCGTCCTCTGCCTTAGGGTGTGGGGTAGGTTTGGTATTAACACCACCTGATGGGGAGCCACTCCGCTACACCTTGGCTTTAACGTTTCGAGCAACCAATAATGAAGCCGAGTATGAAGCTTTACTTAGCGGTCTTCGAATAGCCAAAGGTATGGGAATTACCAACATAAGGGTAAGATGCGACTCCGAGTTGATTGTCAATCAGACGAATGGGACCTATGTCGCCAAAGGGGAAAACATGAAAAAGTATGCAGGAGAGGTACGGAGATTCATCCAAGACATGCCTCATTTTCGAATAGAGGCTATTCCTCGCAATGAGAATCAAGAAGCAGACGCCCTCGGCAAACTCGCCCGGGGAAACACCCCACCAGTAGCGGTGCACTTCGTTGAAAGTTCTCTTTATTCAACCATGGAATTCGGAGCTGAAGTCCTCAACATTCAAGCTCCCGACTCATGGATTACTCCCATCCAGAATTATCTGGAAAAGGGGACTCTTCCCAAAGATCCTCTAGAAGCAACAAAAATTCGAAGGGCGACAGGGTGTTTTGTAATCTTGGACAGATATCTCTACAAAAGATGATACTCCACCCCTTATCTCCAATGCATAGCCGCCCCTCAAACAGAAAGGATAATGAAAGACCAACATGGAGGTGATGCGGGATGTCACGAAGGAGCCAAGACCTTGGTATTGAAAGCCTTACGACAGGGATTCTATTGGCCGACGATGCATAAAGAGGCGACAACGTTAGTACAAGCCTGCCCTTCCTGTCAAGTTTATGCCCCTAGAATCGCAAGGCCGCCGGCGGATCTTACTCCCATGATGAATGCCTGGCCTTTCGCACAATGGGGAATTGATCTTATTGGTCATCTACCTCAATCCACATGTCAACGCACACATACTGTAGTCGCCATCGACTATTTCTCCAAGTGGATAGAGGCCAAAGCTCTGGCCTCCACGACTACTTTCCAAATGATTAAATTCATACGAGAGAAAATCATATGTAGGTATGGAGTCCCTAAGATCCTCATCAGCGACAATGGTCTTCAATTCGCCAGCGATGAGCTCGCCGACATCTGTGAAGAAATGTCGATTAACCATCGATTTGGTTATCTTTATCATGCACAAACGAATGGACAGGTGGAAGCATCCAATAAAACGATCCTTAACGGATTAAAGAAGAGAGTGGCCGCTCTGAAAGGGAAATGGGTTGAAGAGTTAGAGCAAGTACTATGGGCACTCAGAACCTCACCCAAGAGAGCCACGGGCGAGACGCCCTTTAGCATGGTTTATGGGTCAGAGGCCGTCTCACCTATTGAAATAGGTCAATGTCTCCCAAAGAGTCGCTGCATACAAAGTCGACCAAAACGACGAACAAAGGAGGATCGATCTAGATCTAGCCTATGAGAGAAGATGGGCCTCTAAAGAAGTCCAAGGGAGAATGAAGCTCGCCACCGCTAGATATTTTAATCGAAAAGTGGGACGACACCAGTTCTTTCTAGGGAAAAAAGTCCTACGAAGAAATAAATTCATAACAGCTGATCAAATGGGAAAGATGGTCCCAAAGTGGAACGACCCCTACACAATCATCGGCATACCGTGCCCCAACGCTTACAAGTTGGAGGATCCGCAGGGGTAACGCCTCAACAGAACTTTTAACACGGAGCACTTGAAGAAATTCTATGTTTAGAAAGATCCTTTTTTATGTATCTGAATACAATGAAATAAATAAAGATGTAATTTATTTCCTCCTAATGTGCATGAAACAGGACTCCTCGACTTCCTACAGTCGGTGGGGATCAAGAGATCAGTCATAACACTGACTCCCTCCCTCGACTTCAGAAAGTTGCCTCTACACAGGAGATTAGTAATAATACCGACTCCTTCAACTTTCTACAAAGGAGCAGTCATAACTGACACCTCGACTTCCTACAGTTGGTGGCGATCAAGAGATCAGTCATAACACTGACTCCCTCCCCCGACATTTGAAAGTCGCCTCTTCACCAGGAGATTAGTCATAGTACTGACTCCTTCAACTTTCTACAAAGGAGAAGTCATAAATGACTCCTCGACTTCCTACAGTAGGTGGCGATCAAGAGATAGGTCATAACACTGACTGCCTCCCCCGACTTCCGAAAGTCGCCTCTACACAAGAGATTAGTCATAATACTGACTCCTTCAACTTTCTACAAAGGAGCAGTGATAACTGACTCCTCGACTTCCTACAGTCGGTGGCGATCAAGAGATCAGTCATAACACAGACTCCCTCCCCCGACTTCCGAAAGTCGCCTCTACACAGGAGATTAGTCATAATACTGACTCCTTCAACTTTCTACAAAGGAGAAGTCATAACTGACTCCTCGACTTTCTACAGTCGGTGGCGATCAAGAGATCAGTCATAACACTGACTCCCTTCCCCGAATTCCGAAAGTCGCCTCTACACAGGATATTAGTCATAATACTGAGTCCTTCAACTTTCTACAAAGGAGCAGTCATAACTTACTCCTCGACTTCCTATCGGTGGCGATCAAGAGATCAGTCATAACACTGACACCCTCCCCCGACTTCCGAAAGTCGCCTCTACACCAGGAGATTAGTCATAATACTGACTCCTTCAACTTTCTACAAAGGAGCAGTCATAACTGACTCCTCGACTTCCTACAGTCGGTGGCGATCAAGATATCAGTCAAAACACTGACTCCCTCACCCGACTTCCGAAAGTCGCCTCTACACAGGAGATTAGTCATAATACTGACTCCTTCAACTTTCTACAAAGGAGCAGTCATAACTGACTCCTCGACTTCCTACAGTCGGTGGCAATCAAGAGATCAGTCATAACACTGACTCCCTCCCCCGACTTCCGAAATTTGCCTCTACACAGGAGATTAGTCATAATATAGACTCCTTCATCTTTCTACAAAGGAGCAGTCATAACTGACTCCTCGACTTCCTACAGTCGGTGGCAATCAGGAGATCAGCCAAAATACTGACTCCTTCAACTTTCTACAAAGGAGCAGTGATAACTGACTCCTCGACTTCTTACAGTCGGTGGCGATCAAGAGATCAGTCATAACACTGACTCCCTCCCCCGACTTCCGAA
Organism: Clarkia xantiana subsp. parviflora; assembly: GCA_036873135.1. Lineage (NCBI taxonomy): Eukaryota > Viridiplantae > Streptophyta > Magnoliopsida > Myrtales > Onagraceae > Clarkia > Clarkia xantiana. The sequence continues at coordinate 10,323,642 of JAPTYO010000003.1, forward strand.
AGTCGCCTCTACACAGGAGATTAGTCATAATACTGACTCCTTCAACTTTCTACAAAGGAGCATTCATAACTGACTTCTCAACTTCCTACAGTCGGTGGCAATCAAGAGATCAGTCATAACACTGAATCCCTCCCCCGACTTCCGAAATTCACCTCTACACAGGAGATTAGTCATAATAAAGACTCCTTCAACTTTCTACAAAGGAGCAGTCATAACTTACTCCTCGACTTTCTACAGTCGATGGCGATCAAGATATCAGTCACAACACTGACTCCCTCCCCCGACTTCCGAAAGTCGCCTCTACACCTGGAGATTAGTCATAATACTGACTCCTTCAACTTTCCACAAAGGAGCAGTCATAACTGACTCCTCGACTTCCTAAAGTCGGTGGCGATCAAGAGACCAGTCAAAACACTGACTCCCTCACCCGACTTCCGAAAGTCGCCTCTACACAGGAGATTAGTCATAATACTGACTCCATCAACTTTCTACAAAGGAGCAGTCATAACTGACTCCTCGACTTCCTACAGTCGGTGGCGATCAAGAGATCAGTCATAACACTAACTCCCTCCCCCGACTTCCGAAATTTTCCTCTACACAGGAGATTAGTCATAATACTGACTCCTTCAACTTTCTACAAAGGAGCAGTCATAACTGACTCCTCGACTTCCTACAGTCGGTGGCAATCAGGAGATTAGTCATAATACTGACTCCTTCAAATTTCTACAAAGGAGCAGTCATAGCTGACTCCTCGACTTCCTACAGTCGGTGGTGATCAAGAGATCAGTCATAACATTGACTCCCTCCCCCGACTTCCGAAAGTCGCCTCTACACCAGAAGATTAGTCATAATACTGACTCCTTCAAATTTCTACAAAGGAGCAGTCATAACTGACTCCTCGAATTCCTACAGTCGGTGGCGATCAAGAGATCAATCATAACACTGACTCCCTCCCCCGACTTCCGAAATTCGCCTCTACAGAAGAGATTAGTCATAATACTAACTCCTTCAACTTTCTACAAAGGAGCGGCCATAACTGACTCCTCGACTTCCTACAGTCGGCGGCGATCAAGAGATCAGTCATAAGACTAACTCCCTCCCCCGAATTCCGAAAGTCGCCTGTACACAGGAGATCAGTCATAATACTGACTCCTTCAACATTCTACAAAGGAGCAGTCATAACTAACTCCTCAACTTCCTACAGCCGGTGGCGATCAAGAGATCAGTCATAACACTGACTCCCTCCTCCGACTTCTGAAAGTCGCCTCTACGAAGGAGATCAGTCCCTACTTACTCCTTGATTGCAGAGGGGAAAAGTCCTCTCATCATAAAAGGTACTCGACATAACTCTTTCCCCTTTATTTTAAAAGACTAATGACTTATTCTTTGGGGCATGTGTTGGATATGATTCGAGGCAGCCTAGTACGAGTCGACAGAGTAAAAGTCGAGTTCTCAAAAGAACGTATGATCGACCATTCCAGTCCAGAATAAAGAGACAAAGATGAATGGTCGACTAACCTACAAACAGAAGTCAACCCACCAGACAACAAAGGACAAGGCGAGAAACTCATTCAAGGCTCCCATTTGTTGAAGTATAAGTTAAGTCGAGGATTAAAGCTCCCTTATTAAAGTACGAGTTAAGTCGAGTCGACCATCAGATACTTGGAGGAAACCTTCCTTCTTAAGAAAGGACAGGTGGAGACCTTCTCGCCGCCTCAGAGAAGACTTCCTTCCGAAGGAAGGGGCACCAGCTGGCGACCTGCTCACCGCCCTCTATACTACGGAGACCTTCCTCTAAAGAAACTGACACCAGCTGGCGACCTGCTCGCCGCCCTCTATACCACGAAAACCTTCCTCTGAAGAAAGTGGCACCAGCTAACGACATGCTGGTCACCTACTGATTTTCGCACCGTCCTTAAACCAATCAAATAAAGGCAGCCACCGCCATTAAACAGCCAATCAAGGCATATTAGCAGCCTCCTTGAAAAAGTCGGTAAAGATCTCCCTATAAATAGGGGCTCACTTTCATTATTTAAGATATAAGATCTATCAATTAATATATATTATTCTCTCGATATCCATTACTGACTTAAGCTTCAGAGTGGAATCAGGGGCCATCCCCACCTCTTTTCAGGTCCCCGCCTAACACAAAGGCACCAAAGGAAACTAAGTGTCCACACGACCAAGAAAGATACATGAGTGAGCTAGCTCCCGGCAAGACTTAGAAGTCCACTACCCGAAGTTCCAAGGCTACGTCATTTTGATCCCAACAACCCTGATGACGAAGGGGATGCGTGGCAGAGGATTCATCTCATAATGAATGGGTTTTATCTCGTGGTTCGCCGATGACAATAGACTCACATGTCTGATCAAATCGATTAAGACAACAGTGGATCTGTTCGAATGTTGCTATGATAGAGAAACTTCCATCTCAGATGAAACCCACGAGTCGAAGGAAAACTTCTCTCATATACGTATGATCTTGAAAGAGTCGAGCAACGGAAATCCAGTGGGTCACAGCACCGTTGATGAAGTGCGTCTCAGGGACGCCTCGTGTGTCATGTACATAAAGTTGTAAAAAGGTTTTATTCTGACACGGATCGTATGATGTGATTCACTCGTGATTTTTTCAGATGTGGTGTACGAAATGGCTCAGAGTTCTCGACTATCTTTTCCCCTTTGTTGCTTTATGATCAAGAACGTTATCACTGTCGTTCCATCTTTCAATGTTCATTTGAATTGATGATTTTGGTTGTGTGCTTTTTGGATCATTGAATAAAGTGTCTGTCATTGAGATTGAATGCTATTTGATTCGAAAGACAGATTACTTATCAATTCGTCGACCCGATTAAAGGGGTCGGTCCGAACGAAATCCGAATAAAAGGGATTAAAACAAAAAAAATTGACCAGGTCACAGAGGTCGAATAAATGAAACGATAAACACATACTCCAACATCATAAGTAACCCATCGATTGCATAACTAAAACGAACGATTTAGTTATAATTAATTGTTAGTACTCCATATTTATTATTAATAACGTAACGATGAACAAGTATGAAACTGATCATTAAATTTTAGAAACGAAACGATTTCACATAGGGTCAGCACCCAAGAGTAGCGCGCGTTTAGCGCATGTATACATGTAAAAATGATACACATTGATTTCAAATGCATATTTAATGATGAGATGTATGATTTTGATGCTCGAAATAATTTTCATTAATAACTTAGCCCAATTTGAGTTTACTCATCTGATTGCTCGTAAAACCGAGGCCATTGAGTGCTTTAAGAGCTATCTTAATCTCGTAGAGAATCAGCTGGAGCGGAAGGTGAAAACCTTGCGCACTGACAAAGGTGGAGAATATCAATGAGTTTAATAATTTATGCTTTCTCCGCCAAATGAGGATCCCTTAAACGCCACAACAGAACAGTGTGGCGAAGCGACGTAATCGTACACTCTTGGCGTGGTAAGAACCTTGATGTCGGAAGCTCAACTTTGGATCTCCTATTGGAGTGATGCGTTGTTGACTTCCACTCATATGGTAAATAGTGTACCCAAAAAATCAGTGGACACGACACCATATGAGCTGTGGACTGGTAAATAGGTGGATCTTACCAGGCTGCTCCCTTAGGATGCGCAGCATACACGCATCAGGCCGACAGTCGATACGGCAAGTTGGGACCTAGATGATTGAAAAGTATATTTATTAGATACTCCGAAAACTCTAAGGGATAGGTTTTTGTGTCGGCTCAGGAAAATGGTGGCGTGGTCGAACATGAGTCTAGAGATGTTACTTTATTGAGGATGAATTTCCTAAGCTTGTTGACATCAAAACGAATGAAGTTGTAATAGAACTTGAACATGATGAGAATGATCAGGTCCCACATACATTGAGTGGGAGGAGACAATCTGACCACATAAATCATAGTTGCTCCAGATGCGAATCAAGTAGAACCTGATCATGATCATCTAGTTGTTGAACCGTTGGATGAAAATCCTATAATTCCTCAACTACCTGCTGTGGCCAGTGGGAGTTGGATAACCAACTTGGTGCGAGAGACTATGAAATTTATCTCGGAGGTAGAATCCCAAGACCAAGAGGTCGCCCAAAAAAAGTTGTAGGAGAAGGTTCTAGTAACGCCCTGGTTCCTAGTGGGATCATTGTTCCTAGTGGGAGAATTGTTCCCAGTGGGAGTATAGTTCTAGATGGGAATAATGAGCCTAGACGTTGTCAAAGGCAGAGAACTTCTCTCAAGAAGTATCCCATCGAAAGAGGTTAACTGTTCACCCTAACTTCAGTTGATGAACTGGTAACGGTTAAATAAGCTTTGGAAGGTCCTCAATCAAAGGAATTGAGGAAGAGGTTGCCTCTATGAAATCCAATACTGTTTGGACGTTAGTTGATTTGCCTGCTAAACGCAGAGCAATAGGGGCTAAATGGATTCTAAATTTGAAACTCACTGCCAATGGAAACATTAAGCGATATAAAGCTCGACTTGCCACTAAAGGATATACCCAACTCCACGGAGTGGACTTTGATGAGACTTACTCACCGTCTGTGCGTTACACTTCGGTCCAGGCCATGTTGGCCTTGGTTGCTAGCCTCGATCTCGAGCTGCACCAGATGGATGTTAAGACTGCCTTCATGGGAACTTGGAGGAAGAGATCTACATGGAGCAGGTAAAGGAGATCTACGTGGTAGAGGACAAGCTGATCAGAGTTGAATTCACGCCTTCTGAAAACATGGTAAAAGATCTACTAACTAAACCTTTACGCAAGGATGGTTTCAAAAGCACGCAAAACTGCTTGGCTTACGTAGGGTTTAGAAGGCTTATGATGTGAGAGTACTATTTATGAATTCAAAGTGATATTTGAATAAAAGAATTGCTAATTGAGTTTATAATTTTACGACGTCATAATGACATTATTACATCAGATGGATTGTCTATAAACTAGTCGTTGGAGCGTAAAACCTCCTAATAAAATATGTCGAATGTGGACCTTGTCATGTCACACAGGCTCGGTCGTCTTGATGGAAAGGATTCCTCAGCCATATCAAGACCGGCTAAGAACCATGAGATTTTGAAAGATAATCCCTATTAAGAAAAATGATCATTTGGTTTCGGGGTAACACGACATGATCAAAGTTTCGCAGATCGCCATGACAAACTCAGTTCGTCTACCACCACATTCTAGGCTAGATGAGTATCTACGATAGCATATGACATTCCCATTCCTGATATAAAATCAGGTTATGCTATCGACACGCACTTCATACTGGGCGTGCCGTCTTCTACCACGAGGTCAGGCTCGGTTGTGTTAGAAAAAATCATCCAAGATTTTGAAGAACGTAGACTTCTTCACCTTGAGCGTGTGACTGATCCCGGGTGCTATACGAAGGACCACTCGAAGTACCCTTACCACTCGGATCTCATATCCAAGGTTGGGCTCAATATTCTCTCCCAAGCGTAGCGCCCAAACAAAAAGGCCAAATGACTACATTTTGGGCACCGGTTGAGTATGACTAAGGATATGAGCGATGGGGATGGTCATGTACATCTGTAATTCTCCGACTCTTATACTCATTAGGTGGCCACTAACCGGATATTAGTTGAAGGTTGTGAGTACTTGTGAGGATTCCTTGGAGAAGTATCACATTGTGGGAACTTGGCAATTAGAGAATAACATTTGACCAGGGGTACAACGCGGCACAAAGAAGTAACAGGTTGATAACATGATAGGGAATCAACGTTCCGCGTACGCTACAACACTCTTAACTGATGAGTAGCACGATGTCTGTTATGTCTTCCGGTCGCATGAAAAATCTCGTATGAACAATACAGGAATAGGATTGGATCACGAATGGATATTGATGTGTTGGTAGAAAACATTTTAATATGCACCCTCCCATTCCGGCGAGTAGGAGCTTTTGGCATTTGGTGTAAATGGGCCGCCAAAATTGGGAGCTCATTAATTTAAGCCCAACAGATTAAGCATAATTGGGATTAGGCACATAAGGAATTTTGGGTCAGGCCAGAATCCCTATGGGACACAATTGGCCCAAAATGGGCCACGCCCAATTATACTATAGTTCGGCCTGAAATTAGGGAGTAGGCCTACCTGGGCTTTTCTCACCTACTCTTATAAATAGAAGGTGTTAGGGAATTTCTTAGGGTTAATCACTCTCTCCATTAGTTTACAAGAAAATAAATCCCTCTCCCTAATATAATAGAAGTTCGGCCAAACTACATCAAACACAAGGAGGTGTCGAAATTGTGTCAACAATTTACCACTGAGATCCATCCTGTCACTGGATTGAAAGAGGATTTGTTGTGGAGACAATTGCTTGCAGATTGCTCCTTAATTAGAGTTCCTGCAGGACCCGTCCGACGGATCGAGAAATCCCTCCGTGACGATCTTTGGCTACGGAAGATAAACTGGTATGTGCTCTTTTACACTGCGTAATTAGCTTACCTCACATTTACACGTGTTTAATCCGTAGTAACTATCCCCTAAATCCATCAGACACTTGCGAAAATCCTCTGTAAGTCGGTTCTCTGGGATTTTTCGGTTGTCGTCTGGCTAGAAAGCTTACAGGACGAAGAGGCTAAATGAATAGGTGTGGCCGGAGTGTAATGTGATATTAGAGGAAGGGTCTTATGATAATGAACTTGAGGATAAGAGTTTTATAAGGCGGTTTTAGACATCGGTTGTGTTGTTAAGATTTGTGCTTCTCTTCACGCTTTTCTGTCTTATCATTTGGGGCGCTAGTCGACCTTACAAAGCTAACATCACTATCAAGGTAATTTTTTTATTTTGGTAATCTATCAAGCTAAATTTAGTTTCCATCTTTAAATATCATAATTATTTGGGTTTAGAACCTAATCACATTCTCATATTTTCACCTTTTTTATTTTAGTTGTTCTAGTTTTAAATTTTTGCTAATAGGTGTTTCATGTTTCGTTTTTGTTGCTTATTGGTGTTCCAAAATCAATTTCGTTACTTTTCTGATTTGGTCCATTTTTTCTGTTAAATTTGAAAGATTTATGTATATTTATATCAACTAAGTTAAACTAAATCTCAATTTTTTCTTTTATCATCTTTAAATACTCTTAATAATGTTTAATTTTATAGAGAACTTGATCTAAATCTGTCATGCTAGCATATGGTGATTGGGCGCCGTAATTGGAAGCCCATTAATATGTATACGTTACCTAAGAGATTGGGTAAATGTCACATTATAGAAATTGGGCTTGACCCAAATCCCAATATATATGAGAGGCCCAAAATATTGGGTCTCCATTATTCATGGGCGGCCGAATATTATGTCTGGGGAAAAGTGGACTTTTGTCCACTATGCTCCTCCTATAAATAAAGGTGTTAGAGTTTTATTTGGGGTAGTTCACAATTCCTCATAAGTGGTGTTTTGAGAGAAAACCCTCCTCCTAGAACACAAGTTTCGGCCGAACCACCCCACCACCAAAAGTGTGCCAATTTGCATAGAGCAAAAGATTCCGGAGATCCGTCCCTGGCATAGTTGGATGAATTCTTTTCTCACTTATTTTGGACAATCTCTTCTGTTTTGTAGGAATGGATGCTCAAGTAGAATATGTTTTGCACAAAAAGAGGAGCAACAATCACCTTCTTTCACGGAGTTGCTTCAGCAACACGACTACCATTACTAATAAGAAGAAGAAAGCAACTACGGATGCAGATGATGTAATGCAGCTACTAGAGTTCCACTCACTACTCCAATCTGGAGATCTACTCGCCTTCAAAACCGACCCGACATCTTCGTACGCTACTGCTGCAACCACGGACCTCGCTTCGGTGCCGATGCGGAATCGTCACGCTTACTTTAAATAGAAATATTACAAAGCGGTTATATATGTCTTAAATTATTAAAAATAAATAAAAATGTATAACTACCTGCATAACAGGTTGCAGGTTTTTTTATTCTATTGTTTTTTTTTTCACTTGTAACTTCAATTGATAATAACTTTCGTTTTATAAGACCAAATGATTCACGGTCAGTTGTGTTGCATTCGTTATTTTACGAGCTTCGATTCAAGACCCATATTGATATATTTCTCTGTAATGTATTCAGCTCACAACTGTCTCACAAATCACACGTGCCAAGTTCAATTATTTTTCAAAAAATATACATGCTTGAATTATGTTCCTAACGCTAGGGCTGTAAACGAATCGAGTCGAGCCGAGTATCTGACAATCTCGACTCGACTCATTTTACTCGAGCTCGAACTCGACCGAGCCTTAATTTTTTCGAGTTCGAGCTCGACTAAGTGCCATACTCGACGAGTTCGAGCTCGACTCGACTCGACTCGACGAGTTCGAGCTCGACTCGACTCGACTCGACGAGTTCGAGCTCGACTCGACTCGACGAGTTCGAGCTCGACTCGACTCGATTCGATAAAATTAAAAAAAATCAATCAATTAATTAATTAATAAAAAAGTGTGCCTTAGCTCGAGTTCGAACTCAACTCGATTAGGTTTTTGACTCGAGCTCGAACTCGACTTGAACTCAATATATACATACATAAAATTATTATTTAAAAAAAAAAAAAAAAAAACTCGAACTCGACTCGAATAGGAAAAAGAAAAAAGCTCGATTAGGCTCGCGAGCCTCTCGAGTCGAGTACCAGTGAACTCAAAATCGACTAGGCTTTAGAAAAAGCTCGACTCGAAATTTAGTGAGTCGAATTCGAATATTGACCAAGCTGATCTTGAGCAGCTCACGAGTAGCTTGACTCGTTTACACCCCCTACTTAACGCATTCGAAATTTACAACTCAATTAAAAATCGAGTGTTAACACTATGTAGAGCTGTAAACGAGCCGAGTCGATCCGAGTATATCGCAAACTCGATTCGACTCATTGTACTCGAGCTCAAGTTCGAACACGACTGAACCTAAATTTGTCAAACTCGAGGTTGACTCGTTGCCATACTCGACGAGCTCATTCTCGGCTCAACTCGACTCGACTCGCAAACTTTAAATTGTTCAACTAAATCATGAAATTGTGTATCTTAGACCGAGCTCGAACTCGGTTTGAATTGAATATATATATTATTCTAGCTAGGTATATTATGTTATATATACACTTTTGTTAAGTTATATCTATTATAAAGATTGTTGCATATAAATATTTTGTCAAAGTAATGTATAAAATATTAATATAAATATTCTCACAAATTTATTAATTATATGCAAATGTAATTTTGTATTAACTAGTCATGTTTTGATTTAAAAAATTAATAAAAAAATTAATATATGTAGTATTATTATTTATAATATAAACTCGGGTGTAGTTTCTAATTTTTAAAAACTAATATGTGTAATATAACTTATAATCTAAAAATTAAATGAAATTTATATTTTTTTTCAAAAAAAAAAAAGTTGATTTTTTTTATTTTTTAGAACAATTTATTATTTTGTCTTAAAGAACATTCTTAATAGGTTACAAGTTTAAATAATTAATTTATTTCCTAAAATATTATAACAAATTTTCCTTTTTTATTTTAGATTACTATTTTTAGCAAGCGTGACCATTCCGCAGCGGGATATAAGCACTCCAAAGTTTCAGATGAAAAACAAAGTGAACTACATCTTTTCTTCTAGGAAAACAATGAGACCATAACAAATGTATAAGACATACAATTCTATTACAACAAACTCATCCTTAATTTAGCCCAATTTTATCATGTTAATTATCAGTGTCTTATGTTATCACCCCGCGTGATGCGCGGGAAAAGTACAGTAGTTACATTTAGAAATAATTCAAACAAAAACAGATGTCTATATTGAGGAAATGAGGTATTGTTAAAAAAAACTTAATATCATAACATACTAGTTATTTCGCGCGTGCGTTGCACGCGCACGTTTTTTATTTTATTTTTTATATAATGTTTATATTGTTATGTAGTATATACAGTAATAATGATAACAAAAAAGTAAAAATATAAGTGTCACAATTATATTAAATATGCTAAGTTTTCTGTTATCCTTATCATAAATAAGATATGCAATGTTTGTTGACGAAGAAAATTAATATATGAATTTTCATGACTATATCTCTCAATAATTTAAACATTTTGTTTGACAAAACAGTAAGTTTTGCAGATCATAACAATATAGCAGACAATATGTAATAATATATTCGAATAAGATTCTCAATATTGGCCAAAAAAATATATAAAATATTTATAGAGATTAAGTATTGTTTAAATGGTATAATCTTCCACATTTAGCTTCTAATATGTACATTACTATCAAATGGTGAAGTTACATAAAGTTGTTATCAGAGATTGGATATTGACCGTACTATTTTTTTTGGGAGTAGAAGTGGGTGTCCAAGTGCCTATTTCTTTATTATTATTATTATACTTGCAATAGAGAAAAATTAAAGCAAAATCACTTGATACTTCTCCTAAAAATGAAAGCCAGATTAGAACTAATTCTATTATTAAAATTTTGGTAACAAAAGTGACGGTCTAAAAAAAGTGACGGTGTAAAAAAAACAGTTTGCAAAGTAATAATGATTGAAAAGCGCGGAAATTATGAAAAATCGTTACACACATTGATGATTGTTCACATAACTAACAATATAAAAGTAATATAATTTAATACAATAATGAGTTTTTTTTTATACAAACTATAAATAAATGAGAAGTAAAATGCGACATTTAAAACAAGAAACAACAAAAACAACACATCTCACATTAAAGCAACACATCGGTTTGTTAGTCTCGTATGTTCATATTTTAACAATGTTCCCAATATCTTAGGCATCAGCAAGCAAGTTTAAATCATCTGCATGTAAACAACCTTGTAATTATGTTTTGCAGTGAGCACAACATTTAGTCGAATCGAGTTGCTTCTTGAGGGTTAAGACCTCAATCCCTGACTGTACTAAACGCTTCTTAAACTTCCTCGATCCCTCCTTGAATTTACTATCGATAATTTCTGCTCTATCAGTACTTTCGTGTACCTATTTTTCATTGCCTCTAGTTTTGAATGTGTCCACTTGAGCCTCATCCTTGGTGTTGCTTTTTCCTTGCCAATGTTATGCTCATCCTAAAATTGTTATTGTCCAAATCAGTGAAGATCCAAACTGGAAGATAGAAAATTCAAACATTGTAAACATATTAATCTACATTTCCTAACACTTAAGCAAAATAGCATCACTTTTTTTCTCAATAAAACAATCACTTGTTCATTTCACGTGATAGGTTTTTGAAGTATTCTGTATCATCAAGAAAGCTCACATTTTTAAGAGATTTCGTTTAGCAAACCATTATTGATTTCACAGTAACTAACAATAGAGAGTAAACTCACCCACTACTATCTCTGTCAAAGTATTGAAAGTCTTTGAATATAGGTGCTCGTCTCTTTGAAGCTGTCTTCCTCAGTTTCGTTGCCGCTCCACGGTAAGGAAACATAAACGGTTCTGAGAAGAAATGCTCGCATGAGCGGTCAGATTTCATCGGCTTGAATAAAGGGGTGGATGAGGCATCGAAGTTCCATAGATAAACTCAAGAGCCGTCTCCGACCGATACGATGTGGGTCCCGTTTGTTGTGAATGAGCCTGACAGCTGAATCCTAGATCTTGAAAACCTACAACAGAACATTCCCCATCATATAGTCTACATATCCAATCTTCTACTTTACATAAAATTTTGTGTTTTGTATGCAAAGTGCAAATACATCAAATTCCATAACACACAATAGTTTGGTCCCATGTTTCTGACGAGAAATCAACTGCCCTAAAACGTGTTTCTTACCTAAATCAAAGCTTGGCTAATGGTTTTGTTACCTAAACGAGCCAAAGCATGTAAAATGCACCGATTTTTTATACGATATGCAAAATAACCGAAGGTTACGAGAATACCTCAATTCCATAGATGCTAAGTGTCAAGAAATTGTGGTAAAGAGTACTTCAATACTTATGAACTATTTCCAAGCCATCTAGAATTCGGATTTTGCCGTCCTTGTGATTACTGTCCTCCGAGGATTTTCCCGTGAAAACTACAACAACGGGTAGCAAAATAGATTCCGTGATTATGCTGGAAGGATCAGGAAGAGGAGTAGATTCATATATGCTTATATATGTTACCTGAATGCTAGTTGTTCGGTTGGAACTCTTCTTTCAACCTGGATTTCTATTACGACATCTGGTTCAAGATGAACACCTGCATTTGTGTTAGAAGTTCTGATTTAATAACTTTACTTGTAAGAAGAATAACAAAAAAACCCGACAAAACCTATGTTACCTAAAGTGTTGAAGAAATTGAGGGTACCAATTATTGAACCAACAAATCCCTGAAAAGTTTACAACAAGAATGTATAAGCATTTTACAGTAAGATCATTATAAAGCTTAATTAGTGTTATGAAAATTAATACGTGTCCATCGGGTTGGTAGCAAATAGCAGTTATTATATCGTGGACGTCCGCCCAATCCACTACTCGTACTTCGAAAGCTCCCGAAACTCGAACCTTCACGTCTATAAAGCCAGTGATGAAGTTGTTCTCATCTCATCGATATAGTTGAACTGTATGCAAACAACTGCTCCAAAGAAATGAAGGATTAGAGTCTGAAGTAATATATAATAGCAAGGATATCTAGGGGAACGATGGCGAAGGGTAGATTGTTGCAAGCAGACGGTGGGGAGTGGCGGATGTTTGGAGAGGCGGATTGGCCCGGGAGTGGCAGATGGTTGTGATCGTCGTAGTGACTAGGGGTTTGTGAAGGACGGTGAGACTGAGAGTGAGAGGCGTAACTTGATTTCTGTTTGCTTTGTTTAGCGGTGGAACTGTTGACAGTTGACATTGGAGATCGGTTCGGTAGAAATCGGGCCGGGTTGGAATTTATTTTAATTTGATCCGAAAATTGTACCATTTGGAAGGTTGGTGTTTTTGGGGGTGAGGACACTATGCAAATTATATATTGGTATAGTAGATGTTTGCAATATATATTTTGCCACATGTTTGTTATATATTAGCTTTTGGCTATTTATCCATTTTAACATTATTATCAACGGTTATTTAGATTTAAAATACTGTCTTATGGTTGCTTCGTTACTTATCCAATTAATTTTTTTGTTAAATGCGACGTGATCGTGTGACGTGAGATAAAATTAAAGACGTGATTATAAGTATATACTATTTTAACCATAATCTTTATACTCTTCATCATAATTATTAGGGTTAAGAACCAATAAATAGTCCAAGGTTTGCCTAACATTGAAATTTGGTGTTTGGAGTTTGAAATGTTTAAATGGTCAGTCTCATGTTTCATTTTTGTTGAAATTTGGTAGCTCAGTGTGATTACTTTAGAGAAGTGAATCCTGACGAAACCGATTGTCAAATTCGAGCTCTCATGCAGGCTCTCTTCTTGTCACCTTGACGGGACCGTCACCTAAGAAGCTGGCCACATCCGCGCAAGTAAATCCCGCTTCGTTGTCGTCGGAAATCGCTCCACATGACCACACCACTATGCTGGAAAACTTTTCTTTTGGATGTTCAATTTCTGGGGGAAATTTGACAATTTTGTGAAAAGTAAAGAGTGATGGATTATGAGTGGGTGATTGATTTGATGAAAATTATTGAAGCGAGAGGAAAAGACGTGTGGAGACACCAAATTTCAATAAAAATGAAACCTAGGACTGTCCATTTTAACATTTGAAACTTCAGACACCAAATTTTAGCATTAGACAAACCTTGGACTATTTATAGGTTCTTAACCCTATTTATTATGTTTTTTATATTAAATTCACATGTTCATTTTTTCTTCTGAAATACGAATTGAAAAGAATGTTTTGAGTTGGAATTTGAATCCATAACAAATGACGGGTTCGACTGTGAAAATTTGAGAAGTTGAGATAGGGAATGAACATTGTTTTATTCTCTAAAAGTTGGTTACATATTAGGAAAGAGAGAAACTATATATAGTATTTAGTTAGGTCAACCTAAGTGTATTTGGTCAACTAAATTAAAAGTCAACTATATACTATATGACTCTACCATTCCGGGTTTTCTTCGTTTTCTGCGCCTGCTCATCTTCCGCTGAGCTGAGGTGGCTAGTCGTGATTATCTGCATATCTGGTTTCTTGTATTATTTGTAAAGCCTAGGACGGCTTAATCATTGTCTACGTCTCTGCTATGGAGCCTTCCAATTCTTCTTCCATTAAACCATCTCTTAGATTTTACAGAAGTCATAACTCAATACATATTCTCAGGAGAACTTTTGTCTCATTGTCTGCCCACAAATCTTACCTACCTCGTCGAGCTTTAATTCCACGGAGACCCTGCACAGAGTCCTCTTTAGCTGTTTCCTCTCCTTTGTAGGGTTAGGGAAGATGTTGTTCGCCGCTTTGTTGAGGCGAATTGGCGGATTGATGAGGCACCTGAAGTATCAGACGAGAAAATGGTCTATGTCTGTTCATCTTCTCCTCTGAGGATCAGGATTTTGAGGTGCTGCAGAATGGAGCCTTCAATGTTCAAGTTATGATCCTCCATCTATGGCGACCAGACCCTGTTATGCCTAGCAGTGAGGCAGATTTCACTAGAGTGGAGTCTTGGATTGAGCTGCGTGGAATTCCGATGGGTTTAATGATGGATGAGAACATAGCAATGATCGCTGTTCAGGTGGGAAAAATTATCCAGACTGAAGTCACCTCTGATCTAAATTGGATCACTGTCTACCCTCGTGTTAGGGTTATGATGAATCTCCTGGAACCAGTTTTTCTATCGGTGGGTAATTCGGACGGCTCAAGGACCCATGCCGTCTTAATGTCTTACCAGTTGGGTTGTCCGTGTCGGAGGTGTGGCCGCTTTGGCCATAACCTTGAGGAGTGTAGGGCTCCGAGTTCAATCGTGTTGAATGCCTAACCTCAAGGCTCGCGCGGGTTGCAAAGAACCACGAGTCACTCAGATATCTAGTTTGTCTCACGATTTGTTTACCTTTGGAGATCGAGGTTCAGGCCTGTTAACTATCTGGATTCCTCTTACCTCGAACCCTAATTTCAACACTCGCAATCGGAGTGACCTGAGGCCTTCAAGGAATCGTCAGCTAGGCCCTGAACCAATGGTGGGAAGCGGCACTTCTCAAGCTCCATCTAGTCAAGCTCCTCAACCTGGCTGTGTAATGGAGAATGGTCCTATTAATGCTCAACTAATCTATTCGATACCTCCTAGAGGATTTCCACCACCTTTCCTTTCATCCACAACCTTGGTACCGGGATACCGTTGGGCTCCGCCACCTCATTTCCCTCCGGTGAGACCTACGGAGTTCCCCACAGCTACTTTTACTCCGTCACCGGGCATTCTGCAGGCACATGCAACCTTCCCTCTTAACGTCTTTGTTCTGGTCTATCAACACTGGAACTACCTTTGGGCTTCTCCTCATCATCACTTTGTGGCTCAATACCCCACACCAGCTTGGGAGTCGGCTTACCAGCCCTATGTTGAACGCTTTACCCTCTCACAGAATCCAGAGGTAAATCGTCGTCGTGTAGTCGAAGATGTTATTGTGATGGGGTCCTTACTGGATACAGTTCTCACTTATCATGATGCCACAATTTTGTTGCAGATGGTGGATGACTACCGGCGGGCTGGTATTCTTTTTGCAGACGTGGGCCATCGATCTAGGCCTGAGATGGACGACCATTGGCTAGCGGAGCAATTGTTCATGATGGATCATCTCCATAATTTGACCCATCCAGTTATTAATGCGGAAGAGGACTCATCGAACCGGTCTCCTTCCCCTCTGCCACCGGCTTTCAGTTCTAATTTAACTCCTATGGTGACCCAGGCGAAGCACCATCAAGGTAAGGAGCATGTGCTGGAAAATGGCATATCCACTCTGTCGGATTCAAGGAATAGGTCATTTGAGGCATTTCGGTAGGATTATAGGGGATAAATACTATGGAAACAAAACAAGTACATGCCATGTAAACGAATTACGCAGCGGAATTAGGGACACATACCTACAATGCTTTCCGTAGACCCAATATGGTTTAGGAGAGTTCTCGATCCGCCAGACGGTTCCCGTAAAGATTCTGGTTAAGGAATACCTACGCGGATTTGTCTCCACAACAAAGCCTCTTGTCGATTCTTTATCAGAGATGGATCTCCGGAGTAGTTGCTTGAAGCAATTTGGCACCTCCTTGTACTTGGGGTAGTTCGGCTCAAACCCTGCTAAGAGGGAGGAGGGATTTCTTTTATCTCACCAAATAGGAAGAAAGTGATTAATCCTTATTAGTTCCCTAACACTCCCTATTTATAAGAAGAGGCGGGCAAAACCCACATCACCGTTCATAAAGTTTCGGCCGGCCTATAGTGAGAAAGAGAGACCTAATTTTGGGTCTCTCATGTCCATTGAGATTTTAGGCCTAGCCCAATATCCCTAACGTGACATTACCCAATTGACTTAGGTAACAATCTCATATTAATGAGCTCCTATTTACGGCGAGATAACATGGTATTCATCATCGGACGATTTCTCCGTGTTCTTCAAGGTGTCAAATCTTGGTATCGCTTGAGACTTCGTAGAAGCCTCAGGTGTAGACGAGGAAAATCGCGCGATTGCAACTGTAATTGCCGCCGCCATCTTTCTCTCTCTTCTTACAACTTTTTTTTTGGTGAAGTAGCGTAAGGACCTAATAATGGATGATCCAATATCATTTTTGCAACATGTTATTGAGGATGGTCGGCTCAAACGCGTTATTTTGTAATGTAAAAATACTTAGCCGACCGGCTTATTCTGGTCTAATCCCTTTAGTGGATGAGTGACTGGTTGAGTCCCGGTTTGAAAGATTAGAAGACACCCTTTAGATAAGAGATTGTACTCTTTATGGGCGATGATCCATCTCACTTTATATATGGGTAAAGAGATAATTCAAACAGAAGAGAGAAAGTGTTGTCCGATTCTATTACAGAAGATAATAATAAGAAAGTAGAAATATACGAAATGGAAATATACAGACAGAGAGCAAAAATAATCAATTTTTTTTATTGCAATTGTTGGCTAACATGCTTCTGTTGGTGGTTGTTTTCCTATACGATTGGAGATAAATATTGAGCACTTGCGACACTACTTTACATGTGACACGGAAAGGAAACTTTATTGGTCCTATTATTATATATAAATAAAGAAGAAACGGTGGACTGTGGAGAAAGAATATTCCAAACTCTAAGTAGATATGGAAAATGAGATGAATCTAAGAATCGTAGGTGCAAATGTTGTCGAATCCCATGTAAGCGTGGTCTTCTATGTCTGTAATGATATTTGCTATACCAACTCCACCTGCAATCAACAAAGTATATAAGTGGAATGGAGTTAAAAGAAAGAGAGTAAGTAGTATAGAAATACCCACCGAGAGAAATGGCGCTGATGAAGATGGTAGCTGCTAAGATGAAAATAATCAAAGAAGCTCTCCCTAGGATGGCGATCATCTTACGTACAACGTGTTGTCCGGTGAAAGCGGCCACAGTGGAAACTGCCACGAAGTATAGAGCTGCAATGTGTGGATGATTGACAAACGTTAGGAGGAGGCAATGAATGGTCCCAATGTAGTGAAATTGAGGAAGAAGTCACTCACTCACCGTATGGAACCGGAAAACGTTTAAGAAGGTAATATTCTACAACAGACATGGATGAAGAAAATGTCATGGCGAATGTCGCAGTTGCACTCGATACCTTTCACACAAATAAAGTTGTGAATGACTAGATTCGTGGACAAAGACTAGACTAGATTCATGGTGTTTATGTGGTACTGGTACCTACCTGAGGAGGAATTCCTAGCTCGAGAAAAAGTGGACCCAAAATGAAACCTCCACCAAGGCCTAGCAACCCACCGACTACACCCGCTAAGAGACCGCAAAGGCAGTATAGAACCAACTGATGAACTTTCCAGTTGGTCCCTTCGCTGCCCTTTGATGCAATCACTCTCTTTCCTTTGTATAAAGCAACCGCCTCGTATCCCGATACTCCCACAGCAACCGGTATCTAATCAAATACGATATCGTACGTTAATCTTATTATTTACCAGATCAACTTCAAAAGTTATATCTACATTTCTGAGTTAGTAAAGTACCTACCTGTAGTAGATTCAACACCCAGTATAGAGCGGAGCACGTCGTTGTATAATTCTGCACCCAATCCCATCCCAACACTCACAACAATACCTACTAAATCCACCGTATTTATTTACAAAGAAAAGAAAATATGAGAATGGAACCTTTCCGAGTTCAAGTCCGAGGATGGCAACCCAAACACCAACCAGAATCCCGAATTCCTTCCACGCAATGTTTTCTCGCATAGGAGCCTGTTATTCTCAACAAAAAATAAAAATATGTAGATACAATTACAAACTACTATTAATTTCTGCATTTAGCCGAGTCAAGCCCAACGTGCTAATAAAGAACATCTATACCACAGTGGAGTGGAGTGGAGTTCCATAAAAAAAATCAATTGGTGAAATGAAGATCATTTGCATAACATATATAGAGTGCTCTCTAAATCACCAAATTTACATTTAATTTCTATATATACTAACCTCTGTTCGCTTTGTTTCTTCAGCCGGAGAGTCTGGTAACGCCTTATACTCGACATCTTCAGTTCCACTGCCTAACGAAAAATCACAATTAGTTCATTAATAAAACTATGTACATAATGGCAAATAGAAACATTATGTAAAATAATGGTATTCTCAAATGGATGCATATGATTCAGGGAGTGTTCCTCACCATTTGATTCCAGTATTCTAGCAGCCTCCTGGAAAGAAGACCCCAATGAGATAGATCCATATTCCAATAATAAATAAATATTAATTAAAACATTGATTATTATTACCTTCTTCATGATTGTTTCTTTTTTCCACGTTTCCACACCCTTGAGGAACGCTTTTGTTGATGTTCCTGTAGGATTTAACATTGCCGTTAATATCAATCGGATATGCAAATGCAACCCGTTTAGAGTAGATCACCTTTCATCGGAATTTTTACCAACATATCTTAAAATATCCTACATTGTACAAAATTTCAAATGATGGTAACTGTTATTTTCTTCAGTCATCACCCTTCCAAAATAGTCAATATACAATTTTTAAAATTCACCAAACACTTTTTCATATGTCACATTTAAGCCCTAATAATAACTTATACTAATATTGTCACGTCGGATCGACCAACTGATGAGAGAGAACCCTTGGTTGGTTCCAAATCAAACCCCAATTGAGTCCAGGTTCAATTATAACATCATTATAAGTTAGTATGGTATAATTTGACATTTAGCAAAAGTATCCGTTAATGTTGTAAATATGAAGAAAAGTAAAACTAGACAACTACTAATTAACTAATGCAGGAAAAAAAAAAGTGTTGGGTTACCTAAGAAGAGAACAATTAGAAGGACAGTGATCATCCACTCGGCGAAAATAACGTTA
The DNA here is from genome assembly GCA_036873135.1 of Clarkia xantiana subsp. parviflora. Lineage (NCBI taxonomy): Eukaryota > Viridiplantae > Streptophyta > Magnoliopsida > Myrtales > Onagraceae > Clarkia > Clarkia xantiana. The sequence continues at coordinate 10,343,104 of JAPTYO010000003.1, forward strand.
AAAGCAACACCAATACTGATTCCGAGGACCAGCATTGGTTGGAAAAGAAGGGCCAAGTCATAGTCAATGATGGGCATGTCAAGTGTTGGATGCCTCAGTTTAAGGTTGTAGTACACTGTTGAAGCTGCTGCTCCCATGATCATACCTAATTCATTCATTCATTACCACAAGCATCATCATCATCCAAATGTTGCACATCTTATTATTATTATTAGTTTCTTACATTTTGATATCGCAGTTGATGATTTGGCATCAAATCCAATTATCAGGGTAAGCATGGGGACGAAAATGCCTCCACCTCCCACTCCTCCTACACTACCGAATGCAGCTCCGAAGAAACCGATTATCGAACCCACCACGATTTTCCATCCAAATTTCATTGCCTAGATCGATAGATAGATCCATTATTATTATCTCAGTAGATTTAGTAAATAATATTGAGCAAAAACTGTTGGATTAATTAGTGAAAAAGATTAACCAGAAAAAAAGGGTTATTAAGTAGGAAATAATTAAGGGTTAAGAACACAATAGGGGCCTGAATGTTTGCCCATGTTGCCAAAAGGGGTCTGAATTGAAAAAACGTATTATTAAGGGCCTGAATTTTGAGTTTTGTGTATAAGTGAGGTCTCCGTCTATTTTTTCTGTTAAAAGTGACGGAAAGTAGTCACATGCCAAGCATGTGACCGAAAATAATTTGAATTTTGAGTTTTGTTGATAATCGAGTTTCCGTCCAAATTTGCTGAGGGCGGTTAGGGTCGCCGAAGCTGGGGTGGTGGTCGCCGGAGACGGGTGGTGGTGGTCGCCGGAGCCGTGTGGTGGTGGCTTAAAGGGTATTTTTGTCTTTTTAGGTCAAACATGTAAGGGACACACTTTGGTCAAAGGGCATTTTCGGGTTTTTAAATAGAAAAAATAGACGGAGACCTCACTTATACACAAAACTCAAAATTCAGGCCCTTAATAATACGTTTTTTCAATTCAGACCCATTTTGACAACATGGGCAAACATTCAGACCCCTATTGTGTTCTTAACCCAATAAATAATTGTGGGCTTAATTAATCACTCTGTTCAGGTAAGCCTCATAAGTGTAAATGAAGAAGCAGAATGTTGGAATATAAATTCTCTTATGTTTTTGTTAAGAAGATCAAATCAAGTGCCAGATGGAAGAACAAATTGGTTGGATATAAGCTCATTAACAGCAACTAGAATCTCCATTTCCATATCCCAAAATCAAGATCCTCCAAAAGTAGATAATTTACTATTACTATTTCTATCTTTCAATTCACACGGCAACACCTTGTTTTTTTTTATTTATTTATCAAAATAAGGGTTAACAAGTATTTTGATCCAATATGTTTATAACTTTTGTGTTTTGGTCCAATTTTTTTTTTTTGCTTAGTTTTGGTATCATATGTTTGAAAACTTCTGACTTTTGGTCTATCCGTTAGTTGACCGTCAGTTTGACCGCATTATCAACCGCATCTAGGGCTAAATTGACCTAGTCATTGTTCGACCCATGGATAGGTTGGACCATGAGTATGGTCGCCCAGGTCCAGCGACCCTAGCCATGAGTCAGACCATGGCTAGGTCAATTTAGCCCAAGGGTCCAATTGGGTCAATTGGACCCTAATGCTAAATTGACCTAGCCATGGTCCGATCCATGGCTAGGTTGGACCATGGTTAGGGTCGCCCAGGTCCGGCAACCCTAGCTATGGTCGAACCATGACGTATTTAGTCCTAGGTGCGGTTGATAATATTTAATGGCTAAATTGCAAAAATAAAAAGTTAGGATACTAAATTTGAGGACAAAACTGAAAAATAAAATTTTGGGACTAGGCATGTGCAAGTCACGTGACTATTTAACTGTCAAACTGACGGTCAACTAACGGATGGACTAAAAGTTAAAAAATTTCAAACATATGGTACCAAAACTAGATAAAAAAAATAATAGATCAAAACCAAAAATTAAACAAACATGTTCGACCAAAAACCTGTTAACCCCTTAAGGAGGGGAATGTTGACTTTGGCAACGAATTGGGTAATAAACAGAGAAGTTTTACCAAAATAGATTAATATAAACCTAATGAATAGATTATTATTATATAAGTTGATGTGTACATGCGTGGCTTTTAATCTAAACATGGTAAAATCTATAAACTAAGAAGTATTTCAGTAAGTTGAAGACATTAAAAAAGGAACAACTGCACAGTGATGCGCATATTTCCGATAAAGATTTTGTAGAAAGAAAATAAAAAAGTAAGATTAGAAGAAATTAATTACCGGCCAAACATGCGTGTAACCCAATCGGCCTTTTTGCCAGAGGAATTGTCGTACAGTATGGTAGAAATTAGACACGGATCCTGGTGGTGCAGTATATGAAGAAGCTTGTGTTTTTACATCTTGGTCTGCAGAAACGAAGAGAGCCGCTATAACGATGGAGCCGACGACAATTACGGCGAAGCATTTCCAACCCCTCACTCCAGTTCCGCTACCCGCCATCCTTTCTTCACTTTTTGAATGAATGGAATACCCAGAAATCCAAATCTCTCTCGAAACCAAAAATAAGATGGAAGCTTTCTACTTGTACGCCTCTATATATATACTAAGTTTCAATTCATTAGTATTTCTCTCTCTCTCTAGATCTCGATAAATGAAGTAGTGGGTGGGTTCCTCTCTCTCCTTCCTATGTATCCTTCCTCGTGCAATTGTAGTAGCAGTGAGACATTATTTGACAAGCTATGTCCATCCTTGATCTGCTCTTGCTCTACCTGCCAGTCCACTCTACATTGTCCAACACAGTCCACAATTTTACTTATATATAAAATTAATAATAATAATAATAATATAAGTGCATCCGATCGGATGTTTGCTTCCTTCGTAATTAAGTCCACCCCCATATTTTAATTTGTTGCTAATTACATCTTTCATCCACCCAATGTTCCGGTAATTTAGTGATTTATCAACTAGTTGGTATAGTGGCAAAAATAAAATAAAATTAACTAGTTGGTATTAAAAATATAAGGTCAATAGTTGAAGTAATTGGTTTTTGACCAAAAAAAAAAAAAAGCAATTGGTTATATCCTAAATATTTTCATGTGATTGAACAGTTCACTATGTTCTATGGATATGTAGTTATTTAGCCATATGTTAGTTAGTATTTCGTTTAGTGATCACGTTACTGACACATGATATGTCAAATCAGCATTATAGATACATAATATAATATTTAATTTAATAGTGTATATATAATGTTACTTTAAAAAAAAAAAGTAAATAATTCCAAATATTTCAAAATAATTTAAAATTTCAGTGACAGATCAGGGGCCAGCATTGCCACATCAGTATCACATACATTTAACATAGAAAATAGAATTTTCCACCCTAAATATATAGAAATATATACCAAGCTTAAAAAACATATTACAAGAATAACATATCTTGCAACTACCAATTGCAACAAGATAGTTAGAATCAGGGATAAATGCTTACTACAAATGACAGTCACAACAAGCAATTAACCCTAACGGTAACTAGCTAGTTTGTCGTGAATGATAATTGCAGCATGAAATAATATAAAAACTATACCGCGACTGTCATTCTTTATTTTCACAATTTATTCAAATCACTGTCAACTCTATATTTCTACTTCCAACGTAGTCATTACTAGACATTATACCCAATTTAGTCAAATTTCCATCCAAATGAAATAACATGTCGCATATTCTAATAATTTTTTACACTTTTTGTATACATACATGAGTTACAATACAAGAAAGTATGATGAATAAGATAACTCTTTATTCACCAATATGTTCTGTAAACAAAACTACTTGATATATTGTCAAGTGTTTGTGCACGAAGAACAAAAGAAAACACGAAAGCAATACAAAAGTTTATATACTAAATAATTACTTATTGATCAAGGAAAATATATATCAATGTAGATAATATATCTCAATATACAACTCAATCTATCTATCTTAGAATACTTGAACTGCAAGAATCTTTAACTTGGGCTTCACGTTACACTTACATATTCTTCACTAAACTAAACAGACTTGCAAGAAGTTTAGTTTAGAATAACAGAAGCAACACCAAGTTTCTATCTTAAAAACTTAAAAGCATCAACCTTCAAGATCTGCAGTTGGATTCTTCATAAATTGTGAAGTATATATAACTTACTGCAAACTGAATGTCTGGCCTAGAAGGTGTCAAATACGTTAAGCTACATATCAAGTCCTTCTATGTGATTTTATCAACCATGCCTCTAGAACCCTTGCTATTCAGCTTATTATTGGTCTCTTAAGGATTTCGAACAACATTACAACTGTCCATATTAAATCTCTTCAAACATCAGTTAAAGATTTCTTCTGAATGAGAGTTGTAACACTTCAATTTGAGTGATTTCTAACCCAAATAGTAATGCAGCTGTCTCATATCAATCATCTCAAATTTACTCATTATCAACTTTCTAAACTCTCTAAATGTACTCTTTGAGTTCTTATTATACACCATGTCATCAACATACACACATAATCAATAAATCATCACTCTTCTCAAACTTAATAAAAAAAAAAAAAAGTGTGTTCATATTGGCACTTAATGAAGCCTTTCTGAAGAATCCACGTTTATGGTCTACTATACCAAGCTCTAGGAGCCTGTTTTAACCCGTACAGTAAATTCCTTAACCTATTCACTTTGTGTTCTTTCCATTTCTTGAAAAATCTTAAAGGTTGGTCTACATAAACTTCCTCCTCTAACTTACCATAAAAAATGTGGACTTCACGTCTAGCCGAAAGAAAGACCAATCATTCTTAGCAACTATGAATAATCTAATGGTTTCTAACCTAGCTACACGTGCAAACACTTCAGTATAATTCACTCAATAAGACTACTTGTAACCATTCACAATTAGTCTAGACTTATGTTTATCAATTGCAAAATTATCTTTCAATTTTGTTTTATAACCCCAATGATTTTATGACCCTTAGGTGAATCGACTAGATCTAAATTCTTATTCATCTCTATTGCATCTATCTAAACATGAATCGCCTTAACCCACTTATCATCTCTACAAGCTACATCATAACTTTCAAGATTAATCGACAAATATAAAGAAATTGGCTATATCTGGATCTGCATAGTGAATGGTTCGGGCTTTAACCTAAAAATCGTCAAATTCGACGGGCCTCTTCAACTTCCTTCATGTCTTTCCTGAGTCTAAACAAGAAATTTTTTCATCTTGAGAGTGTTCAAGCACTATAGTGAGTGAGTCTCCATAATCGATCAGCTCTTCAGTATCTTCATCATTCTGCAATTGAATATCTTTATGATGATTTATGTTTTATTTTTCATGATGTGCATACTCTTTTTCTTGATGTCTCACTTCCATCGCTTCATCTTCCACTTCTTCATTGAACATGGAAGTTTGTCTGTTCCTCTGAACATTTTCATTCAAGTTTCACAATTTCCCTTCATTAAACTTCACGTCTCTATTAAACCACAATCTTTTTAATAATAGGGTTGTAGAGCTTATAAGCCTTATATCATTTACTAATGTCTAAGAAAATGCATTTTTTTTGGATAAAGATTTCTTCGATTGACATCTTGAATCTTTGCTTATGAACACAACTAAACACTTTTAAATGCTTTCTTGATGGTTTCCTTCCACAACACGCTTCATAATGTGTTTTAATTTCAATACAAAAGTACTAAAACAATTCAAGATATAATAACTTCACACAACAGTTGGATATAATGGATAATCACAAACATAACAATTAAGTAATTTAAGAAAACTAACAAGCTGTGGAGAGACTACCCCACATGTCCTAGCTTTATGATCGGGCCCCTCGTATTGTAGGATATTATGGGGATAGTTACTACGGACAAGAAACACGTGTAGATGCCATGTAACTAATTACGCAGCAGAATAGGGACACATACCAGTTTCTCATTTGCCGTAGTCCCAAGATCTTGTGGGAGTTCGCGGTCCACCGGCCGGATCTTGTAGTGATTCTTGTTATGGAATCCCCTAGGAAGAATGGTCTCGACAGCAAAGCCTCATGTTGATTCCTCGCGGAATGTGTAAGCATTAGGACAATGAGTCGCCGTAATTGGGAGCACATCAATTAAGGTCATGTACCTAAGAAATTAGGTAATGTCATAGTAGGAATTTTGGGCTTGGCCTAAAATTCCAATTAACATAGGAGGCCCAAAATTTGGCCTCCGTAACACACATGACGTGCCGACTTTAAGCAGGGGTAAAGTTGAATTTTGTCCACTTTACTCCTCTTATAAATAGGGAGTCCTATGAAGTTTTATCAATGCTAATGCTCTCTTCCTAAGTGGTGAGATTAAAAGAAAACCATCATCCCTAAATACCTAGTTCGGCCGAACCACCTTTTGTGTTCAAGGTGAAATTTTTAATTTCTTAGTCCACAATTAACCTAAAGTGACCAAAAATTTTGATGAATTTTTGCTAATAGATTTCGGCCGATTTTTCTTGTGCCTATGGATTAGGTCAAAATTAGGGCTAGGTTCACAAGATAATCGTGGATAGTAATTATCATTATATCTAGCACAATATTAGGGAACTAGATATTATTGATAATAAAGTTGCCTAAAAGATTGAGAATATATATATATATATATATTATTGATGAAAATATATCCCTAATATTTAATATATATATATATATACTAGTTATTAACGCGTGCGTTGCACGCGCATAAATCGTCTAAGTTTCAAAATACATAATTTATCTTCAGTTTTCTAATATGATAATATGTAATTAATACCTTATGTGTGGCTCAAATTTATAGGTATATTATATTAATAAGTTAATGATAATTATGTAACATGTCAGTCAAGCGACCTTAACAAAAAGGTTAATGCAATATATCTCATTGAAAATTTTATGTAATACTCAAATATTGTAGGGACAAATCATCAATTTTTTAAAACACTAATGTCTAAAGTTTATACTTGAATTCAACTTAACTATTTATTCAACTACCAATCAGGAGATACCTAATATGATTGAATTTACAAACGCAAGAACTAAATCGATATATAGTTCGAGTCAATCAGTACTAAACATTGATTAACATGTTTGATCCATATTTGATATGTTATTTGAGTTAGCAAGTGACTAAAGTAAATGTTAACAAGCGGAACATCCCCAAATCGGTGATATAGTGAAGGGAAAAATGCATCTACCTGACATTTGCACCTATTAAACGCATGTTGACTCTATTTGATATGTATATTTGATAGAGAAATTAATAATAACTACGGTGACCTACCAATTAAGCGACCTAAAAAACTAAAAATAACAAATGTAATTAAATGGTTTTTTTAGTACTATTAAAGATAATAGATGAGTCTCAAAGATATTAAGACTAAATCGTCAATTTTATAAAAATAGGGGAACTAAATATTACACGTATATATATATATATATATATATATATATATATATATATATATATATATATATATATATATATATATATATATATATATATATAAATAAAAAAAGTATGGGAACTAAATATAACATATAAATATATATAATAAAATAAAAATAAAAATGTTCAAGAGGTACCTTTTGGGGTTGAGGACAAGTTCACATTTTATATTAGAATAAAGATATATATATATATATATATATATATATATATATATATATATATATATATATATATATATATATATAGTGTTGCCAAATATATATATGTATATATATTGTTGATTGATTATATATCTCCAAATATATATATATATATATATATATAGAAAATTAGAAATTATTTTATAATTAATTGTTACTTGATGGCCAAGTTAAGTTTTTAGTGGACTTTAAAACCCTACTTGGCCCACAAGTATCAATTTCGGTCGAACCTAATGGGTAACGGGTCGGTCCAATTTAGAACAACCGGGTCGGGTCAACCAACCAGGGTGACCATGGGAACCCGACCCGGTTCAAACCGGGTCAACCGAACCGAATCGGGTCGGATTCCACGGGTCCAAACTTGAGCGGGTCAAAAATCGGGTTTTCTCAATCGGTCTGACCCATTCAGGTCAAATTGTACCGAGGCAACTAATATGGGTCGAAACGACCCGGTTTGAGTGACAAACCGAACCGAATTCCTAATTTTAACCGAACTGGTCCGGCCGAAACGTTTTTCAAACCGAACCGGACGGGTCTGAACCGGTCTGACCGAACTAGCCGGACCGAACGAACCGAATTAATTAAATAAATGGATGGTCAAATTTTAAAATCCAAATTTTTTCGAACTTTAAATTACCTACACAGTGCTTAAAGTTTTAATATTTTATCGATTTAATTAAACCTGATGCCTAGTTTCGATTATGGGGATAGATCTCGGAAATGCGAGATTTTGGGACTGAGTCATTTATTGGGCTGACTTGCAATTGCTATTTAATTGATATTATTGCATGATTAGAACTGTCATCTTGACTATGTCAAGCTAGCTAGTTTATGCATGTTGGCGGAGTCTTGGTTTTCAATTAATGAGTTGCTCACTAGGATAGACATGCTGTGATGGTTGCAATTGCCTAGTATTCATGTCTAGATGTACGCATGTTTGGTTTATAAAATGAATTGCAAGTCAGCTCCAAATGTTTTAAAAGGGGAAATTAGTCGCCAAATATGCATGTTTGAATGGTGTGATCACGCATGATGCGTATGCATGAATGTTGAGAGTGAATTAGCACGTGATAATTAGCATGTTGAGAATGATAATTAGCATGTGATAATTCATAGTTACCTGTGAATTTGGGTATTGGCATACCCACGAATCCTTCGTTGTCGGCAATAATGGACTCTTGCGATGGAAAATGTATCGCGTTCAAAGCAGTACCCAAAGTTACCTGTGACTTGGGTATTGTCATACCCACGAATCCTTCGTTGTCAACCATCTTTTTCATGTTCTTGTGGAAGCATACATCTGATAGAATTTTGTTTTGAAACCACTTGTAAACAAAACCACTTGATCTGCTTTTAAATGTTTGTGAATGAAGAACAAAAGAAAAACACGATTTTTTTTGTATGTATAGAAGAGGAACTCTGAAATTCTTGTTAATTAACTTGTTAACAAATAACCAATACAAATGTCTATATACTAAATAAAGACTTGTTGCTCAATGAAATCTATATCTACTAATATAAATAATATGTTAATATCTTTCAATATATATATATATAATATCTCAATATACAACTCTATCCTTAAATTAGGAAACTCAATCTATATATCTTAGAATACTTGGACTACAAGTATTTTCAATATAAGCTTCACATTACACTTACATGTTCATTGTCAAAACACTAATGGGAAGAAGAGTGGCTTTAATGTTTGTAGTGCACGCATCAAGCTCTAAAGCATTCGCAGGGTACAGTTTGTTTGATGTCACTCGGTACTATGAAGAGTGGTTTTAGTTAATGTTTGTACTAAGTTTCCTGAAATAGGAAATGGCCATGGTGCACCGACATGCTAGTAAGTCAGTTCGCTTGCTTTGCTTGCTTGCAAATGAGTTCGCTTTTGCTTTGACAACCTAATAATAACTTTCTTTGTATTAGAACTTTGGTCTTTTTTTTTTTTTTTCCAGAAAAACAAGTAGCGCATATGTTATAGTCCATTTGTAGTTGCCTAATTAAACATCTGGTCAAGACACTTATATGGTTTCTTGCAAGCCACAATATGAACATGACATAGTAAAAAAGTATGCACACATATAATTATTAGTTAGAAAAATAATATATCCCTCCATTATTCACCATATAGAAAATATCGTTAGGTAACCATGTAATATGGTGTAGCGGTTTAACGTTTCATCCCTTAATTAGATGTCGGGTTCAATCTCTACTAGTGACTATGAGAATGGAAATATATTCTTGACCATCATTTAATTCCTTAAAGACTCATTCAGTGCGAATTATGATTAATTTAGATATGGAACAAGCACGGTATGAGACAACATGAGTGTTGTCGGTTAGATGATCCCTCCTAAGACCAATCCCACGGAAAAAAAATATATCATTAGGTATTGTGAAGATGAAAAGAAAGACTCGAATCCAATGATTGAACTTTCTTCGCAATAAAATTTGTGTAATTAATAGATAGATGTTATATATATAAATAAGCTATGATGATGTGTAGGCTAGCTAGTACACTAACTCTTACTTGTAATTTAATTAAAAATATGTTGGTTGTTTATAAATGTGTGTAATTAAAGCTAAAATTATTATTTTATTAAAAAAGGTCTGTTGCCTGATTTATAACATTGAGGAAATGGGGTATAGGTTTGTGGATGAGGTGTGACGAATTTCTTTGAGTGAATTGATGGTGTTCGAGCATTACGAGGACCGATAATTGTGCGGTGAAAATTAAATAATTATGTTTTTTCGTATTATTTACCGTAATAATTAATCGCACCATTGTGGTGTTGTGCGATTATAGTGATAAGTTTTATATACTTATAATGGTTAAAATATTAAGCCTATAACACACGGTTATAATCATCACCGCTATATATATATATATTCATTATTATACTATAAGTATTAATCCAATCTTATAATTCTTTCAGAGTTCCCACCATTCATTTGGCTTAAATCGTCCATTCAATCTTGACCATTAATTTTTCATCATAAATCTGACCATTCATTCTATTTCAATTTGAAAAACCTAATATTGTAAAACTCATAGTCTCAGTTCATTTCATTTGCAATTAGCTGCTATGCGATAGCCCTAGGTGAACAGACAAATGATCAAGCATTAGCTTCTACTCCGACAATCCTCGTTCGCCACCCTACTGAGGATCGCAAGTGTAGACAACTGAAGAAGTTTTGTTTAATTATGTGAAACAGTGAAATTATGTTTATTTTTTATTTCGTGTATGAAATAACGACATGTTTGGTTCGTGGAATTGGAGTTGGAATAGGGCATAGTAATTACTATAGTGGTGTTTGGTTCTTTCATTGTGTGGAAAAAGGATTCCTCATTCCTAATTTTTATGGAACTAGGGTGCATTCCCCGTGCAACACGCGGGGTGATATGTATGACACCGATTGTTAATAAGTTAAAGTTAACCAAAATTATAACGATTAATTTATTATACACACAATTGTATGTCTGTATCTCTCTGAAGAATTTGAATGTACTACATACACTTGCAAGAACAATTTTCTATCTTTCCCGGTCATAAACTCAATCAAGTTGAGTTACATCGTTGAACTCTCTCACCTGTGAAAGTATATTCAGACCAGTAGGTTCATCCCGAACTTGCAAAATCTCCTTAGTAATGCAACGTGACCTCGAACTCTAATTGACAAACAGAAGATTGATCTTTTTTTTAATGATTATATGAGTATGGATAATACATTTGGAGCACCAGACTTTGGACACAACTTTCTTACAGGCAATCATCTCTTCCATCAAGCTATACTTCATATGCAAATTTGAAAATGATCTTTTTCAACTTAGTTACCAATGGTACATGTTGGATCACGGTTGGAACTCCGGTACGTTCTTGACGGAAGTCCGAACTCCTTCGCTCCAAGTAATCCTGCAAGAAGGGGATAGACCAGGCGGTGACCCAGAATCCCTCTCCGATGCTTAAATGAGTATCTCGATCACTGGTAAGCAAATATGTGTATGTATGTCAACGTAATCAATCCTGAGGTAACTCCTTCCTTTATATATGGGAGGAATTACCTCAGTTACCTGTTGAGATAACTGCCACGTTCCGTGTATCTCGGCCCATTAGCCCACGTTCCGTCTTTTCAGGCTACTTTCCCACTACGCGGGTAATGGGCGTGTTTCTCGGCCTCATACTCTGGTGGCAAGTCCCGACGGATGTCGGGGACTCCAGAGTTATCTCCTTTGGTCACCGCTCGGGGCCCCTCGTCATCGGGACAGGGCCTATATTCTCAGGGATTCAGTATCGGGGCCTACTTAAAGGCATATCGTCGGGAGCGTCCAGCTCCTGTATCGGGACCGACCTTGTCGGGACTTCCCGTATTGGCCCTTCAGGCCTCTTTCGGAGCCCAATGGGCCTATTTCGCCTTTTGCTTCGTTTACACGTCGTCAATTGGGCCTAACGACTATGTCGGAACCCATCATTTGCCCCCAAGACATAAGGGACTTATAGTTCGTCGTGTCTTCCAGTTCCAGACCTCCCGATATCGACATCGGGGGCTTTCGACTTCTCGAAAAGTCTTTTGAAGCAAATCTCCTCCTTCAAGATTTCCCGATGTTGCGAGGATAACCACCGAATCCGAAAAGATTTCTCGGTCACTCAACTATTAAATGCAGCAGGTGACGAAGCGACGGTTTTGGCACCCGTGCCTGATTTTTCTAAAAAAGCACTTTATAGCCGTTTTGTCCCTAGTGTTTCGACGATTCAGATTGAGGCGTTTTATCTTCAACGGCTCGGATTGCAACGTCTCTTTGGCTGTCCTCTCTCCTATAAAACCCCAAATCTTGGCACTATTCAGTTCTCCTTTACCGTTTCCTTCTCTGTATTTTCAAAAGCTCGAGTTCTCCCTTCCTTCTCTGATCAACACTCCGGCGACCAGAATCTCCGACCATCACGATCATCCTTTCTCCTTCGAGTCAACATGTCTGGTAAGATTTTCTCCTCCGATTCCGAAGAGACTTGTTAGCATAGTTTTTCCTTTAAGTCTCAGTTAATTTACTCGAACTTTTACGGAAATCGACTGTGCCTTTTCTTGCTCTGATTACTTTCCAGACAGTGGATCCAGTTCTGAGGGGAGAAAACCCTTCAACTTCGATTACGGACCCAATGAAATCTCGGTGACTGCCTATGATGCAGCTCTCCGAGAAGGATGCATCACCTTAACCTGGGAGCCTCGTCTTCCTTACTCTCGCTATCGTGCCTCGAGCGACCCTATAGTAACTCATCCCGAGGAAGGGGAGATATTTGTATCCACCGGACAAATATCGGCAGGGATCCGATTCCCCTTTTGTGGGAATTTGGTCGAGATGTGCGCCCATTAAAAGACGCATCCGACTACCTTCTCTCCCCACGCCATCCGCGTGTGGAATGCTTTTCAAGTCCTCTGCTTCCGACAAAAGTGGGTCTACAACCTCCAACTATTCAGGACCTTCTACGGAATGAAGTGCAACGAGGCTGGGGTTTGCGCCTTCTATCCTCGGATGCCTAAATGGAATAAGCAGCAGCTTGCCCGGTGTAGTTGGACCAGCGACACCTGGAAGGTTGTCAGGGGTCGGGGGCTCCTCATTGACACAGGGTCCGACAACAGCGGGTGGAAGAGGAACTACTTCTTCATTAAGAACAGTTCTATCACATGGCCCCGATGGGAGGTTGAAGCGGACTCTCCTCCCGCTTATCACACCTATTCCGATGAAGATTTCCAAATCCTTCACTGCATCCAGCTTTACCGTTGGGGGGAATCTTACACTCCCCTCGACGCTAACTCCATCAAGGAGCGGGACCTGGTGGATGTCGGGATCCGCCTCCTCGATATGATCTCCGGGGGGTCAACTCCACGACGGCCCCTCCAATATGGTTCCTTGGGTAATATTTCTGATCATGTCTCTGTTTTCCATTGTTTGCAGCTAAGAAGGTATCACTGCTGACCAATCTCCTCCTTAAGCAGGGAGAGACCGACGCTGTCCAGCGCCCCTCGCGGAAGAGGAAGTCGGCAAAGAAGGCCACCGCTTCGTCGGCATCTCCCTCCGCGGAGAGGACTAAGCGGACCCAAGTAGAGGAAATGGACAGGCTCTTAAATGTCCAAAATGCCGAAGAAGGTAAACAGCTCCGCCTAGCTATTAAGTCGTACAGGAAGCAAATTCCTAAGGAGTTAATCCCCTCCACCAAGGAAGCCAGAATCAGAGAGATCAAACGCATCCTCCGAGGGGAAACTCCCCGCATCCTCAAAGAGGGTTACTACAGCTACCACGGGAAAGACCAATACCTCTCCCGGTGCGTCATTTGGTGTAAGGATCCTGACCAACTTCCTGACTATCTTTCTGAAGCATCTCATCCTCCAAGTGCAGGTCAATCGGGAACTCAGTCGGGGGCTGGAGCTTCAGCAGGGGCACCACCTTCCGGTGCTCCAGTTGGAGAGGGTCTCCCTCAACTTCCTGCCCCGATGGGATCATGGGCTGAAGAAACCCTGACAGGCGATCAGTTTCGTCGGGTGGAAGATCTGGACTCCTCCGAGGAGACAGGCGAGAGCCTCGCCTTGGTTCGTCGTCGGGGGACGAGGCAGTCCCCACTGAAGCCAACCTCCAGGGGGCTGCCCCCCTCATCTCCTTCGCAGCAGCACTCGCCCATTCACATCTTGACTCCCTCTGGGTCCCAGGGTGACTCGGAGATACGCGCCTCCACGACTCCAGTCGGTCTTCCTCCTCTCCCCTTGGACGGGAGCTTCTAAAAGGTCTACGACCCCGACCAGGAGGCGGCTCCCTGGACCCCGATCCAGACGCTACAAGGAGTCCAGCTCCGACAGGGTGATACATACCCGGAGCTGGGTCTGCATTTGGTGGCAGACTCGGTTATGCCGTCTCTAAAGCTTCCGCTCTCCCTGGCTTCGTGCACCTCCCTAAGGATCCGACCTGTATCGGGCTCAGCCACACATTTCAGGTAAGGAGTTAAATGCCCCTTCTTGTACAGCTGGTTGTCCACCATCACATAATTGGGCGCGATTCGGTGTAATTTGCCAGCTGCTGATTCATCATCGGGAACTGCCCCCGTAGTCAGATATGCGACTATCGGGGTCATCCAAGTAGGCTCCTCTGATCCGGTCTCGATGGCGTATACCTCCGATTGATCGGTGGTTGACAGGATCACCTTCTCCAAGAAGTGCACCTTCCGACTTTCATCTAGGGGTGCCCCCAAGGCGAACTTGCTCAGGGCATCCGCTTCCACATTCTCTTCCCTCGGGATCGCCTCAATGTCGAAGCTCTTGAAACTCCCCTTCAAGGTTTGCACCTCCCGAAGGTACTTTCTCATCGTCGGGCTCTTTGCTTCGTATCGCCCCTGAACTTGGTTCACAATCAGGCTAGCGTCGCACTTCACCTTTAAGTGACCAACTCTCGTTCCTTTGGCAATCTTGAGGCCTGTGATGAGAGCCTCGTATTCAGCTTCATTGTTGGTGGCCCTGAACGTCAAGGCCAAGGCATATCGAAGGGGCTCGCCTCCGTCTGGCGTTATAAGTACGAACCCTGCTCCCGATCCTTCTGAATTTGAGGAGCCATCGGTATACATCTCCCACGTATTTTCGTTATCGGGTTGTTCTGACTGTTCTGTTATCGGGACCTCCATAGTTGCCCCCTCAATAGGTCCCGCTTCTTCTAGATCGGGGGCTGTAGACTCTGCTATGAAATCCGCCAACGCCTGGCCCTTAATAGCCGTTCTCGGAGCAAAGTGAATGCGGAACTCACTAAGCTCGACTGCCCATTTCAATAATCTCCCCGATGCATCAGGTCGGTTCAAAAAATGCTTTAATGGCTGATTCGTCAAAACGGTAATCTCATGCGCGTGGAAGTAAGGCCTCAGCTTCCGAGCAGTAACAATCAACGCATAGAGATACTTCTCAACGGCGGGATAATTCATTTCAGATTTGGCGAGTGCCTTGCTTACATAATAGACGGGGACTTGGCTACCCTCTACAATTTTCACTAAGACAGAACTAACAGCAAATTCAGAAACAGCCAAATACAGATAGAGTGGCTCGCCTGGGCTGGGCTTCGCCAGTGGCGGGAGGGTGCGGAGGTGCTGCTTGAGTGCCTGGAACGCCTCTTCACACTTGGCAATCCACTCAAACTTCTTATTGGCCCTCAATACTTCAAAAAATGCCATGGATCGGTCGCTTGCCTTGGACAGGAAGCGATTCATCGCGACCAACCGGCCATTCAGCACATGCACCTCCCGATGGTTCGTCGGAGACTTCATCTCCTCGATCGCGTTCAGCTTCTCGGGGTTCACTTCGATTCCTCTTTGGCTCACCATGAAGCCCAGGAACTTCCCTGAGTGCACTCCGAAGGCACACTTGGTCGGGTTCAAGCGGACTTGATGAAGCCTCATCCGCTCGAACGCTGTGGCTAAGTTGTGAACATGGTCCTTGGCCTGTCGGGACTTCACCAGCATATCGTCCACATAGGCCTCCATTGTTTTCCCCAGCATATCCCCAAACGGCATAACATCATAATGATAGATGTCACTATCAGCATAAAAAGCAGTATGGGGGGCATCCTCCTTGGACATTTTGATCTGGTTGTAGCCATAATAGGCATCCATGAAGCTCAACAGCTCGTGTCCCGATGTGGCATCCACCAGCTGGTCGATCCTCGGGAGGGGATAGCAATCCTTCGGGAATGCTTTGTTCAGGTCGCGGAAATCGACACACATCCGCCACTTGCCATTTCTCTTCTTCACCAGGACTGGGTTGGCGACCCAGGTTTGGAATCGGAGCCCCTTAATGAATCCAGCGTCGAGCAACCTGCCCACCTCTTTCTGGATCGCGATCTTCTTATCGGCACCCATCGGGCGCCTTCTCTGTTTGATCGGCTTGACCGTGGGGTCAATCTTCAGCTCGTGAGTAATCACGTCGGGGCTGATTCCTGGCATGTCACTCGGGGACCAAGCGAACAGCTCCTTGAATTTCTTCAACAGATCGATCAATTCTCGGGACGTCTCCTCGGTCAAAGTGGACCCAATTTTCACCTTCCTCTGAGGTCCGTCAATCTCAACCTACTTTAAATCTTCCATCGGAGCGGGACGCCCAAACTCCTCTCGGGGATCGGCGTCAGTCTGGAAAACAGTCATAGCCTCCCGATTCCTCCTTCGGGTGGCATTGACATAGCACCTCCTGGACGCTATCTAATCGCCCTGGACCTCCCCGATTCCGTGGTCAGTCGGGAACTTCAGTTTCTGATGGACAGTTGAGGCAATTGCCCCCAGCGGGTTTATGGTCGTCCTCCCGATAATGGCGTTGTAGGTCCCCGTAGACTCGACCACCACGAACTCTACGTTCCTCTTCTCCGACTTCTAGCCACTCACGAACTCGACCGGTAGGGTGATCACCCCCACTGGGTAAGAGGTAGAGCCAGAAAATCCGACCATCGGGAAGTCCGCAGGCTTCAAGTCCTTCTTAGTTTTCCCCATGGCCTGCAATGCGTCCATGAACAGAATATCGGAGGAGCTACCTCCATCGATCAGGACCCGCTTCATCTCGTACCCGTCCACGTTCAGGGTCAGGACCAAAGCGTCATCGTGTGGGGTCTCCACACCTATCAGGTCCTCCGCCGAAAAGGGAATCACCATTTCCTCTTTCGGGGTCCAATTTCGGGCCCTCTTGCCCAGCACCACAGCGATGGGAATCCGAGAAGCATATACCTCCCGAGCCGCCGTGGTATCTCCTCCCGCAGCAAGTCCTCCATGAATCACATTAATGGTTCCCCACTTCTCCTTGCGGGCATTGGAAGACTCTGGCTTATCCTTCTTCGGGGATCGACCGCGGGATCGGGAACGGGATCGACTCCGTCGCCCAGCCAAATTCTTTGAGCTTTCCTTTCTGGATCAGCTTCTCAATTTCCTTCTTCAGCTCCCGACAATGGTCAGTGTCGTGACCGTGGGCGCGATGGAAACGACAGTACCGATCGGCGCGGGCTCCCATGAACTCTCCATCCTTCTTCGGGGGGTACTTGGCGATACCCTGTCGGTCCATCACTGCTAACACAGCACCCATGGAGCAAATGTGAGGAGTGTAACGGTCCTCCCGCTTGTCTGACTTCGAAGGACGCTTGTCTTCCCTCCGATCAGAGCGGCCTCGACCCCGACTGTTGTCGGGTTTGTCTTTCCTCCTGCGATCATCCGATTGCTTCCCTTTGTTCATCTTCGGAGGATCGAGGTCTCCGGAAGCTATTTTCGACTCCTGCACGTCGATTTGCTGCTTCACCCTCTTCTGCAGCGCCTCCATGTTCCACACAGCCTTCTCAGCCACGCTGTGCATTAGGTCGGAACCATACGGTGCTGTGAGGTTCCGAATGAAGGTGCGGATGGTTTCTCCTTCCGACATCTCCTCATCGATCTCAGCCACGCTGGTAGTGTACCTCTGGTAATAGTGCGCCAGCGACTCGTCGGGCCTCCGTACCACCTCAGTCAGGGACCTCGCGCTTTTCAGGAGGCGTCGGCGACCCTGGTATTGCCGGATAAAGCGATCATGCATCTGGGTCCAGCTAGAGATGCATCCTGGGGGGAAGGCTAAAGAACCACGTCAGGGCCTTCTCACCAAGTGTACCTGGGAATAAAACGCACACTATGTCGTCGTTCGGGGCTCTGCCTAGGCAAGCCATGAGATGCTTCTGGACATGACGAACTGGATCTCCCTCGCCATCATATTCCTTGATTGTCGGGATGCCTAGTCCCGGCGGGGCAGTGGTGTTCACCAATCGGGGAACGAAGGGATGAGTGGATCGGTCCCTTAGTTCCGACATCATCTTCTTCTGGTCCCCCATGCAAATGTTCACGATCTTCACTACTTGATCGGGGGTGATAGGGCCATTGAGAGGAATGGTCCTATGTTGCTCCGGCCCAGGCCCATCGACCACGAACTGCTCCGATGGAGCGGGCTCCTTGCTCTTGTCCTGGGGTTCGGGTTGGGCCTCCTGCCCGTCCCGATTCTCCATCGGCGGAGGCGGAGGCAACTCCTCCTCCTTCTTCTTGGCGGCCTCTCTCCGGTCCAAGAGAGCCTCCATAGATTCCAAAAATACGGGCATTGCATCCATCACAGCCTTTGCCACGTCCGGCTTTGCAGGTGCATCCTGGTCCCTCCTTGGGATCTCTTCCCGGCTCTCCGACGAGTTTCAGAGGGAATCTTCACGACCATCATGATGCCCCCCATGTTTGAGAAACAGCACGAGGAGGATCATTCTGATCAACAGTGCGCTCCGGCAGCCCTGAATTCAGAGTTCCAGCAGGGCGGCGGGAACCACCGGATTGTCCTTGTTTCTTCTTTTGCTTGCCAGCCATCGAACGGGTAGAAGTCATATTTGCTTTTTGCTTCGTTCCCACAGACGGCGCCAATGTTGGATCACGGTTGGAACTCCAGTACGTTCTTGACGGAAGTCCGAACTCCTTCGCTCCAAGTAATCCTGCAAGAAGGGGATAGACCGGGCGGTGACCCAGAATCCCTCTCCGATGCTTAAATGAGTATCTCGATCACTGGTAAGTAAATATGTGTATGTATGTCAACGTAATCAATCCTGAGGTAACTCCTTCCTTTATATAGGGGAGGGATTAGCTCAGTTACCTGTTGCGATAACTGCCACGTTCCGTGTATCTCGGCCCATTAGCCCACGTTCCGTCTTTTCAGGCCACTTTCCCACTACGCGGGTAGTGGGCGTGTTTCTCGGCCTCATCCTCTGGTGGCAAGTCCCGACGGATGTCGGGGACTCCAGAGTTATCTCCTTTGGTCACCGCTCGGGGCCCCTCGTCATCGGGACAGGGCCTATATTCTCAGGGATTCAGTATCGGGGCCTACTTAAAGGCATATCGTTCGGAGCGTCCAGCTCCTATATCGGGACCGACCTTGTCGGGACTTCCCATATTGGCCCTCCAGGCCTCTTTCGGAGCCCAATGGGCCTATTTCGCCGTTTGCTCCGTTTACACGTCGTCAATTGGGCCTAACGGCTATGTCGGAACCCATCAGTACATATATTCTAGTGAGAAACCAAAATAAGCAATAAACTTTTTTCTTGCGCCCAGAAGTATCACACAAGACAATGTATGCTGGTAGGTGGACGACCGCCATCCGAAGGAAAGCATCTATTTTTGAATTCCATCACGCTGATATGGATATCTTTATATTTTTTGGTATGCACCATAGTCAACTGAAGACGCTTCGTTCCTAGAACCTTCGGGAATCAACACATGAATTGAATTCTTACTTTACCGAGATGAATGCATGAATGCAGGAGATGCATGCATATGTACATATGAATTTGTTCCTCATGAATTTAAGTCTTACCTTACCGAGAAAAATCCATGAATGCCGGAGATGCGTGCATTTGTACATATTAATATGTTCATCAGTCTTTGCTCTGAAATTGCAGCGACTTAATTGTGCATCGGTCTCGTTCATCGGTTTGACTGGAAACCCTTAGTTCAATGCATCGATTACAACACTGAAAAACCTTCAGCTCCACATTCACTTTGTTATTATATTTCTTTCAAATTGATATAATATATAGATACTTAATCCTAGCCTAACCCCTAGAAATAACTGTTCCAAGTTTGATGAAATTGAAAAAAAAAAAAAAATTAACCTTTATCTAATTTGTGTATTATATATATTATATAATTTAATTTATTATATAATAAATTTAATTAAAAGTGATTATATTTTAATTTATTTAAATAATCGTTTTAAAAAAATAAATGACCGCATGCCAACTGCCTGCCGCCGCTACCCACCAACCGCTCGCCCGTCGTCACCCACCAACTAGAGCCCGCCCGCCCGCCGTCGTCCGCCAGTTAACGCCGTCGCCCGCCGTCGCCGTCGCCGTCGCCCACCAATCACCGCCAACCTTTGACCGCCGCTGCCGCTCATCTATCGTCACCTGCTTCCCGCTGCTGCCTGCCTCCCGCCGCTGCCCGCCAACTGGCCAACCGCTGCTCGCCAACCGTCCGCCACTCTCGTTGCTCACCAACCGCTGCCACCGTTAGAACTACATCGCCCGCCCGCCATCATCGCTCGCTCACTAGGATATCACAATTTTTTTTTTCATTTATGATTTGATTTTTAATATTATTAATTTGACTGTTATAGATAGAAAAAGGGTATATCTGTTAGTTTGGACTTATTTGATTCATTTAGCTATAACATTCTATGAACCAAACATTGGATTTGGATTCCTCTTTCTCTATTCCTCATGTCAACCAAAGAATATCATTTTTATGTATGTTTAATTTGAATTTCTCGTATGAAACAATTGTGTTTAATTAGTTTGAATGGTTATGGTTAAATGGTTTGATCGTGGTTAAAAACCATGGTTATAGTTATGGTATAAAGAACCATAGCCGCAATGGTTATGGTTATTGTTAGATCGTGATTTATTAAATACGACCTTACTAAGAGCGTTCCATTTTTGCGGCAAAGCCCTCAGATAGTAAAGTCGGGACTACTAAATTTGGGACCACTAAAATCGGAATCTATCAGAAGAGGTGAACTAGCGGCACCCCCCAGGGAGGTCGTTAAGGTATCAACCTAAAATGTCGCCTGGTCGCCATGTCGTCTGGTCGCCTGGTCGCCATATTCCCTGGTCGCCAGGTCGAATGGTCGCCTGGTCACCTTGTCGCCTGGTCGCCAAGTCGCCAAGGCGGGACAATCAAAGTCTTCTTCGACTATCATCAACACCAGGTGGCAACCTATTTGTCACCTACTTAGAAGAAAACCCTTCCTCCTAAGGAAGAGGAGGTGGCAACCTGCTTGTCAACTGCTGACACAGGGCCTCCCATCTTCACCAATGAGAGAATGGCAGCCATCGCCCTTGTCAACCAATCAAAACAAAGCTACCACAACCTAAAGTCAGTATAAGCTTCCCCTATAAATACTCATCAGAATTCTCATTCATTTTTAAGATTTCTCACTACCAGAATGCTATACTAACTTAAGCTTCGGAGTGGAATCAGGGGAACAACCCCGCCTTTTACAGGTCTCGCCAAGAGCAGTCTCGCCATAAAGAACAAGTTAACCCACAAAGCTTTCCAACTTCAAAGAGACACCAAGGCGAGAACCAGAAGAGCCTCGCCAGGCTTAGCCGGACTTTTATGATCCAACATTTGCCGCCATCTGTGGGAACCAGACCAAAAATTCATGGCGCCTCTACTTCAAAAAAGGGGCGACACCAAAAGCGTCGGCAAGAGAATGAAGGTGGTAACACCCCTTGAGGGAATTTCTAGGGGCCAAAAGGTCGTCGCCAAAAAGGTCCTGGCCAAAAGGTAGTCACCAAAAATTTCATCGCTAAATGGTCGTCGCCGTAAATGCCGCCTCAGAAAAAAGTCGTCGACTCCGAAAAGCCGGCGACAAAGCTAAAAAGGGATCAGTCATAAAACTGACCCTTAGCTTAAAGTTGTCGCCTCGGAAAAAATTCGTCGACTCCGAAAAGTCGGGGACAAAGCTAAAAAGGGATCAGTCATAAAACTGACCATTTGCTTAAAATTGTCGCCTCGGAAAAAAGTCGTCGACTCCGAAAAGTCGGCGACAAAGCTAAAAAGGAATCAGTCATAAAACTGACCCATTTCGAAAAGTCGGCGAAATAGCTAAAAAGGGATCAGTCATAAAACTAACGCTTAGCTTAAAGCTGTCGCCTCGGAAAAAAGACGTCGCCTCCGAAAACTCGGCGACAAAGCTAAAAAGGGATATGTCATAAAACTGACCCTTTGCTTAAAGTTTTCACCTCGGAAAAAATTTGTCGACTCTGAAAAGTCGGCGACAAAGCTAAAAAGGGACCAGTCATAAAAATGACCCTTAGATTAAAGCTGTCACCTCGAAAAAAAGTCAGTGACTCCGAAAATTCGGGATAAAGCTAAAAAGGGATCATTCATAAAACTGACCATTTGCTTAAAGCTGTCGCTTCATAAAAAATTCGTCAACTCCGAAAAGTTGGCTACAAAACTAAAAAGGGATGTCATAAAACTGACCATTAGCTTAAAGCTTCGCTTCGTAAAAAAGTCGTTGACTCCAAAAAGTTGGCGAGAAAGCTAAAAAGGGATCAGTCATAAAACTGATCCTTAGGTTAAAGTTGCAGCCTCAGAAAAATTCGCCGACTCCGAAAAGTCGGCGACAAAGCTAAAAAGGGATCAGTCATAAAACTGACCATTAGCTTAAAGTTGTCGCCTCAGAAAAAAAGTCTTTGACTCCAAAAATTCGGCGACAAAGCTAAAAAAGGACCAGTCATAAAACTGACCCTTTGCTTAAAGTTTTCACCTCGGAAAAAAGTCGTAGACTCCGAAAAGTCGGCGACAAAGCTAAAAAGAGATCAGTCATAAAACTGACCATTAGCTTAAAGTTGTCGCCTCGGAAAAAAGTCGTCGACTCCGAAAAGTCAGCGACAAAGTGTTTAAAGTTGTCGCCTCGGAAAAAGTCGTCGACTCCGAAAAGTCGGCGACAAAGCTAAAAAGGGATTAGTCATAAAACTGACCATTTCCTTAAAGTTGTCGCCTCGGAAAGAAGTCGTCAACTCCGAAAAGTCGGCGACAAAGCTAAAAAGGGATCAGTCATAAAACTGGCCCTTAGCTTAAAGTTTTCGACTCGGAAAAAAGTCGTCAATTCCGAAAATTCGGCGACAAAGCTAATAAGGGACCAGTCATAAAACTGACGCTTTGCTTAAAGTTGTCGCCTCAGAAAATTTCGTCGACTCCGAAAAGTCGGCGACAAAGCTAAAAAGGGATCAGTCATAAAACTGACACTTATCTTAAAGTTGTCGCCTCTGAAAAAAGTCGTCGACTCCGAAAAATTGTTGACAAGGCCAAAAGGGATCAGTCATCAAACTGACCCTTAGCCTAGGAAAGTCGCCGACATTGAAGAAGCTTTGCCGAATCGATTGTCGACCATCAACAATATGATATCAACTAAATCACTCGGATTATTAGACAACTCGAAAGTGGTTAGGTGTTGAAGAAGCCTTTTACGAATCGATTGTCGATCATCAACAATTTGATATCAACTAAATCACTCAGATTAGTCGACAACTCGAAAGAGGTTAGGTGTTGAAGAAGCCTTTTCCGAATCGATTGTCGACCATCAACAATCTGATATCAACTAAATCACTCAGATTAGTCGACAACTCGAAAGAGGTTAGGTGTTGAAGAAGCCTTTTCTGAATCGATTGTCGACCATCAACAATCTGATATCAACTAAATCACTCAGATTAGTTGACAACTCAAAAGAGGTTAGCTGTAGAAGAAGCCTTTTCTGAATCGATTGTCGACCATCAACAGTCTGATATCAACTAAATCACTCAGATTAGTCGAAAACTCGAAAGAGGTTAGCCGTGAAGATAAGTCCTTTTCCGAATCGATTGTCGACATCAAAAAATCTGATATCAACAATATCACTCAGATTAGTCGGAAACTCGAAAGAGGTTAGGCGTGAAGATAAGTCCTTTTCCTAATCGATTGTCGACAATTAAGAATCTAATATCAGTCATATCACTTAGATTCGTCGGAAATTCGAAAGAGGTTAGGCGTTGACATTCCAGACCTGATAAGAACCGGTCATTCAATGGGAAAGAGCGAAAGGTTAATACTTAAGCATCACGACGATCTGAAAGAAATTGATCAACGACAACAAAAGGCCAGAAGGGATCAGTCATGAAACTGACCCTTAGCCCAAGAAAGTTCTCGCCTAATAAAAAGTCGTTGACTCCAAAAAGTCGGCGACAACAAAAGGCCTAAAGGGATCAGTCATAAATCTGACCCTTAGCCTTACAAAGTTGTCTCCTCAGAAAAAATTCGTCGACTCCGAAAAGTTGGCGACAAGGCTAGAAATGGATCAGTCATAACCCTTAGCCTTATAAAGTCGCCACTTCGAAAAATCGTTAACTCCGAAAATAAGACGCCAAATAAAGGTGCAAAAAGGATCAGTTATAAAGCTGACCATTGGCCTAACAATTCGTCACCTCAGGGTGTCACTCCCAGATGGAAAAATGTTGAGACTTTCTTTTTTATCTCAACTCGGATAATGCCGAAACGACATCACCCAAGTCTCGGGGGCCAGTGTTGGATCGTGATTTATTAAATACGTCCATACTAAGAGCGTTCCATTTTTTTGCGGCAAAGCCCTCATACAGTAAGTCGGGACTACTAAAGTCGAGACTACTCAAGTCGGGACCACTAAAATCGAAATCTATAAGAAGAGGTGAACTAGCGACACCCCTCCAGGGAGTTCGTTAAGGTATCAACCTAAAATGTCGCCATGTCGCCATGTCGCCTGGTCACCATGTTGCCTGGTCGCATGGTCGCCTGGTCGCCAAGTCGCCAAGGCAGGACCATCAAAGTCGTCTTCGACTATCATCAACACCAGGTGGCAACCTGCTTGTCACCTAATTAGAAGAAAACCCTTCCTCCTAAGGAAGAAGAGGTGGCAACCTGCTTGTCACCTACTTAGAAGAAAACCATTTCTCCTAAGGAAGAAGAGGTGGCAACCTGTTTGTCACCTACTCAGAAGAAAACCCTTCCTCCTAAGGAAGAAGAGGTGGCAACCTGCTTGTCACCTGCTGACACAGTGCTTCCCATCCCTACCAATGAGAGAATGGCGGCAACCGCCCTTGTCAACCAATCAAAACGAAGCTACCACCACCTAAAGTCGGTAAATGCGTCCCCTATAAATACTCTTCAGTATTCTCATTCATTTTTAAGATTTCTCACTACCAGAATGCTATACTAACTTAAGCTTCGGAGTGGAATCAGGGGAAGAACCCTGCCTTTTCCAGGTCTTGCCAAGAGCAGTCTCGCCATGAAGAACAAGCTAACCCACAAAGCTTTCCAACTTCAAAGAGACACCAAGGCGAGAACCAGAAGAGCCTCGCCAGGCTTAGCCGGACTTTTATGATCCAACAGTTATGATTTTGGTTATAGTTACGGTTATGGTTATGGTTATGGTTATGACTATAATAAAGATGAAAAAATGTTCTATAATTATGATATTAGTAGTATACTCACCATACCCTCACCATGGTGGTTAGCGAACGTATAATATATATATAGGGAATTAGAGCACTTCCAACGGTGAGTTCCTAGTTCCTCCACCTCACCCGTCACGTCACTGCCAACTCAACGAAGTAGGAACTGCTACAGTAAATGCTACAGTAAAATAGGGACTCTCTCTAGTGGTGGAGACCTAGTTCCACTTCCAAATTGGGACCCACATAATTCTATACTCACAATATAACTTTTTGTAAAAAAAACTCTATACATAAATTAAATATTTATAAATACAAAATTATTTTGGTATTTAAATAATCATATATAAAAAGTACGAACATAATATATAAATAAGCACGTAATTTTGTTAAATATCATTGTAATAATTTAAAAATCATATTACAAAAAAAATACAAAAAGTATGTTAAATTTGTCAACTAAAAAATGAGCATATTATATATATATACATATTTGAGACAACATAGAATAAACACATGCATATTAAAATCAAATAGATGTTCGACCAAATTTTTTAAGCAATATATATAAATTAAATATTCATATTTTTAAAAATAAGAACATGAACAAACCAATGAATGAGATTCAAGTGTTAGACTGAACTAATTAAAATAAACTTGAAAAAAAATCTGTACAAAATCATAAAAATGTAATTGATTGTTTAATGAAATTTCCTATTTTTTATGAACTCGTCAAAGTTTCAATATTAGATCAAATCTTGGGTTCCAACTTTCACCGACGTGTGTTGTTAATTATTGCCAAAGATGTTCGACCAAATCGTCTTGAATCTTTTTTTGCCATTTTGATTTGATAATTTACCATGGAAGAGTCAAATATAACTTTAGAAGAGTTGAATCTTTTCAATAATTATACGCAACTTTATTAGAGTAATATTACTAATAGGTGCACTCTTTACCCAGCTGGCATGATGATTGATAAATATAATTATTGATATAATAATAGTGAGTAATTAAATTAATTGAATCAATATTATTTCATATATCGGTGTATATCTGTTATTCATCGATTGACATGTCTTGATTCATCGTCGTTAACAGAATCACGTTTATGCACATTAATTAGATACATATTAGTAAATCAGTTTGGCAAAAAACAAATAGTAAATCGGTTAAAGGTGAAGCCCTCGTATGTTTTTACTAATAATTTTAATATACATAAAACAAAAATATACTGTATATCATTCTAAAAATATTATTTTATATTATGTATCATAATAAAAAATATATTTATTTTATAGAATAATAATATAATAAGTAGATTATGTATAAATATATATGCATTAAAATAATATAATACTTTTTAATAAAAAAAATTATTCCACATTTAATAATATGGAATTCTATACTATTTTTCAAAATTTTGAATTGACGGTTGTGTTACATGGTAAAATATAAACAAATTGAGTCTGAAAACTTTGAAACTGATTCGAAGTTAAAAAGTAGTAATTTTGGTTTGTGTAATTGTTTAACTTGTTTAATATTAAAAACGACTTATTACGGCTCGTGTCATTGTTCGACTTAGCGTAACATAATTATATATATAATATAATATAATATAATATAATATAATATAATATAATAAAGAGGAAAAGCAAAACAATTTAATAAAATAATATTAAAGAGTAGAAACCGACATGAACAATAACGGGGGAGTTCCTACTAGTGGGAACTGTCCCACATCACTATTCACTTGATAATGACAAAATGGTAATATTAGTAATCATAGTCACGCCTAGTGGCGCCTAGTCAGCGTCCAGTGGCAAATCTAGGAACTCGGAACTCCCATTTTGGAAGTAGGAACTCTCATTGGAATGCAAAGTTCCTATTTAATCATTACAAGTAAGAACCAACAGTAAGTGAAACTAGAAACTAGGAACTCTCTAATGACAAATTTACAATATGGAACTAGAAACTACCATTGGAAGTGCGCTTATAGCCCACCGGAGGACCAAAGCAGAATCATTTTCATTTGTTTAGACATAGAGAATATATATATATATAAATATAAAAAGTTTAAGGACAGTGAGAAAAGGTTTAAAGCTTGAGGACTACTTATGATGTTTGTATGAGGTTTTCATTGATTAATAATAATAATAATAGTAATAATAATTATTTTAAAATATAAGAATGATGTGGCAATAATTGAGCGAGCTGATTATACAGTACACAGTGGTAATTGGGCATTGTCGCGGAAGACGTGGGAAGGTTAAGTGTCTGAAGGAAAATAAAACGTGGTTTGGATTTTGGACTGGACAGCAAAGCTCGGTTCACATCTGGTGGTGTTCATGTTAATTCATATATAAAATAATGGTTTGACTTCTTCACCAACGGATTCACATGTCCAGTTTCCTTTTCCTAATAAATAATAATATTATTTTGCAGATTCATATATGAATCCTTCGGCCAATTATACATTATTTGTTTGTACTATGAATGAAAATGAATCTCAATCAATCGTGACTATGATTTAAGGATTCGGCTAATTATGTGCACCATTATATTAATAAACTACTAGTCTAGTCTATTATTATTATTATTATTATTATTTTCAAAATATTTATTTTGAAGATGCATTATCAATGTAACAATTTTATTATTTAAATTGATTCGTCATCAAGTGTGTTTTATTAATTTAATTATTTTCTTTAAACAAAATGTGAACTGATTGTATTTTGAAATTCCGAGATCCACATTGAAAACAATTTAGCATTTCTATTATATATCAAGCATGATAACGTACTACCAAAAGAGCATGATAATTAATAATGTGTCCAAATGAATTCAAACTTGTAATCACATTTTAGGACCTAAGCTAAGGGTGTTCTCAATAACTCGTTACGTTGAAACGTGTATTATTCCTACAAAATCCAATAAAATTTAGGGCTAGAGATTTGTACCGTGCGAGTTCGTGTCGTTCAGCACAAACACAACCCAACAAGCGTGCCAGTTTAGTTTAGCACTAGCACGACACGAGAAAAATACGACATAACACGACATAGAAAATCGACATAAAAAATCTATAATGATTTAAATAAAAAAAAATCACACATAACAAATTTTAAAACTAAAATTTTTAAATTTACTCAATAAAGAGAGTTCAATCCAAACTGCATAGAGTACCACTGCAAAAAGATGTCATATTAGGTTAAGATATATTTATTATGTATATATATATACACATGTAACTATCGTGTTATGGTGTCGGGTCGTGTCACCAATATCAAACACGAACACAACATGAATTTTTTTTTGATACAATTTGGCATGACCTGATTTTGACACGAGAGAATGATTGACCCAAACCCATAACTTTTCGTGTCGTGTACAAATAGCTAGCCCTAGTAAAATATTAGTAATGATAATGAATATACATTTATGAATGTTCAATATGATGTGTATATATCATCTTTCTTATATAAACTTTCATTGTATGGATTTCACATGTTCTCTAAGAATATATAACCCTATATAAATGATACTAAGTGATGGATAAATGTCCAATTCGGGTTCGTATTTATATTTCGGGCCTCGTAAACGTGTCGAAAATTACATCTCTGTTTAAAAACATCTCCTAACGGGTCAAAAACGGTCCGGAAGTGCGTTACGCGCGTCCGGACCGAACCGCCTGATTGCATGCAATCTGGACGTACGGATTGTTGCAACCCGGACCTCGCTGAATCGCCCAATTTCGACGAGGTCCGGATTGCCTTACGGGTATCGCGCCATTACCGTATCCGCGATTACCGTTACGCGTAGAGAAGTCAAGTTCGCACATTACCAACATGGATGACGGTTACCACTTGTTTTCTTGAACCGTCGTCAAACCGCTTTAAAACCGGGTCCGGTCCCAAGGAAGCCTATAAATAGGAGGCCTTGGCCACCCATTTTCACACATTCTCTCATTTGCCCAACTTTGGTATTTTGAGCTCTGACTTCTCTCTAGAAATTCTCTCTCTCTAGAAATTACCTTTTTGCCATTATAGTGACTTAAGCATCGGAGAGGGCTCCGCTAGCACCACCCCCCCCCCTCTCCGTGCTAGCATTGGTCCTTAGTGCAGGATCCGACGTTTGGGACACAACCGTACCAAGTCACAACCATACCGAGTCTCAGCCTTACCGAGTCACAGCCAATCCGAGACACAATCTTCACGCGGGAGCAAGTCTGAACACTCGTCAGTGGCCCAACCTCCGACGGAAGGGTTACAGCCCGCACAACCACAGACGCATCCTCACGACCTTGTTCAATCCGGACGCAACATTGGCGCCGTCTACATGATTCGAACAACAAGCTACCATACCGCAGAAGTCATGGCGAGTGATCACAACCCTCCCGAAGAGGTGAAAAACCCAAGGAAAAGGCCAGGGCGTCCCAGGAAATCCCCGGCAAACAAAAGATCAGGAGGCCAAGCTCCAGCTGGGAGCCAATCGGGACCCTCCCACATCCCAAGAGCTACTTCCGTAGCTTCATCCATACCGACTGACAATGTGCCCAACGCACAGCACAGAGAGCCAAAGGACAAACACCACGCGCACCCACCTGGTTTCGAGCCAGAAATGCACGAGGATGAATCCCAAACAGAGATGCCACAAGGCGAACAAAGACCGGGGGCAAACCCGATGCCCACCGTTACTCCAGCAATGATGGCTGCGCTGGAAGAGTTTACTCGCATTCTGCGAGTCTCTAAAAAACCAAGGATATGCAGCTCAGCCACCTCCGACCAACCAACAGTATGCTGCGCCAGCAAGAGAGATGTCGCAAGACACTACTCGCTATGACAATCCTATCCAGGGCGGACACCAACATGCAAGATATGAACCTGCACGGTCATACACTCCTTTCCAAGGAGCCCAACGGTGGAGGAACGAAAGGCAGCCCCCATTTTACCACCCACAGCAACCAACAAGAGACGATCCTTTTCAGGCCACAAGCAGTGATCAATCTGACATCTACCGCAACAATGGTCAGCAAAATCCTTCAACAGGTTATGCGGAACCGGTAAAAGGATTTACCGCCGAGATGTTAGAAGAACTGGTGGAGAAGAAGATGAAGGAGGCAAAAATGAAGGGTATGCACGCTCTTGAAGAAAGGGCGTCACATCCGTTCGCTGACCACTTGGTGAATAGTCGCGTCCCAGACGCACTATACCGAATTGGAGGAGACCACTACCGGGGAAAAGGAGACCCAATTGAACACGTGCAAAAGCACGAGGCCTCTCTGCTAGGCAGGACGAAGAACCCACACCATTTCGCAATGACGTTTTCACAAACTCTTGCCGGGTCTGCAGCGCACTGGTTCTTCTCACTGCCATGTGGAAGTATTACTTCATGGGCGGACCTAAATGCCAAGTTCATTCAACGGTACATGGGCGAGCGCACGTTGTTAAAAGGGGAAAACACTTTGGACGACGTCCTACAACAAAACGAGGAGTCCCTGGCCGACTACTACGTCCGCTTCAATCAGAACATTTCTGACATTCAGGGGAACCTGACTGAAGGAGAAATCATTCGAGCATTCATTCGAAATCTCGGACGAAGAGTCAATGCCCTAGCTGAAAAAATGGCAAAGCGCCCAGCAGAATCCATGGAAGAATTAGCCGCAAGAGTCAAGGAGTACATAGACCTTGAAAGGTTCAGAAGCCAGAACAAGGAAAAAATCGCTGCAGCAAAGGCGAAAGATAATCCAAAGCAGAACCAACCAAAACCACATTCAAGTGGTCAACAAGGAAGACATTGGCAACCTCAGCCGAAAAGACCTTTCCAAGGGGATTTTCAGAAGCCAAAGGAAGTAAATCTTGCCGACTGCATCCCTCTGAATGCCCCGCTGTCTGTAATTTTGAGAGAAATGAAGGGCGCGAATATGTGGAAGGAGCCAAACAACTTCAGGAAAGGCCCATTGGGAAGAGACAAGGACAAGTGGTGTGAAAACCACGAAGTCTTCGGCCACGAGACCGATAGCTGCGTCAGTCTACGCTTCCGAATCAACAACTTCGTCCTCAAGGGCGAATTGAAGCAATTTGTTGATCAGGGCAACAACCCCCAAAGAAAGACTCAACTAGAGTCGTCAAAGAGAGCAAACAAGGGAAAAGAGATGGTCAATGACAACCCTCCGCCAGCCAAGCGAGGTGTGATCAATGTCATACACGGAGGGCCTGCCGTCGGAGGACAAGTATCTAATGCTCGGGACATTTATGCATCCCAAGCAGCAACACTGCCGAAGTACGGAAAGCGCAAACAACCCGAGCAAGAAGACACAGTCATCCAATTCTCCAGGGAAGACTTAAAGCATATCGTTTACCCCCACGATGATGCTTTATTCATTACTATGGACATTGACGGGTACGATGTGAAAAGAATTCTTGTGGATGGTGGAAGTTCTGCTGACATTCTACATATCAGAGTCCTGGAGCAACTAGGAAAATCTGTCAAGGACTTGTCCCCAGGAACATTCTCATTAGTCAGCTTCGCAGGAGCAGCTACACAACCCTGGGTACAATCACACTTCCTGTCATCCTTGGCCAAGGGTGGAGAGCATTGCATATCAACGTCACTTTCGTAGTTGTAGAATCTCTCGGAGCCTACAACGGAATCTTGGGACGAACAACGATCAATCCCTATGTGATCATTCCCTCCACCGTCCACCAAAAGATGAAGTTCCCAACGGAACATGGGATTGGGGAAGTGCTTGGCGATCAGATAACTGCAAGGCGGTGTTACGTCAATGCCTTGAGAGCAAAGCACCAATACCATGTGGCCATGATAAATTCCTTCAAGAGGCAGAAAGTTGTCGATGAAAGAAAGAAGCAACTGATGGAACAAGCTGTTACAGTTTGGGACCAACAAGGAAGCATTCAGTTCTCACCAT
Organism: Clarkia xantiana subsp. parviflora; assembly: GCA_036873135.1. NCBI lineage: Eukaryota > Viridiplantae > Streptophyta > Magnoliopsida > Myrtales > Onagraceae > Clarkia > Clarkia xantiana. The sequence continues at coordinate 10,375,728 of JAPTYO010000003.1, forward strand.
GGCACCATATTTGGCTCGTTAAACAGGGAGAAGACGAGCCAATCATGGAATACTTTACCAGATTTGCCTCCAACGCCTCAACAACGAAAGCAACAAGAGAAGAAGTGATAAGCGTGTTCTATGCAAACATGAACGCCAGATCTTTCCTTCTCTTTGGACGAACTCATGGATGGCAAACAACAAAAACCATGGTAGATCTAAAGGATAAGCTTGAGACAGCAGTCTTATGCGAACAAGAACTGAGGAGGGGTACACCCCTCAGTTGGGACAAAGGAGTTCGAACAAATATGAACAAACAGGAGGGCACTACCATCAAAATCGACAACATCTTCACATCGCTAAACACGGTGGCCGAAGACATTTACGTCAACCTGCTGGAAAACAAGCTCCCAAGTCCACTTGTCCCAGAGACAGCTTTCTTGGGCAACAACATCAGAGAATGGTGCAAGTACCATAAAACTTGGGGGCACAACACAAACATGTGTCTACCACTAAGGCAGGAAATTGAAGAGTGCATCGCACTAGGGGCATCAAGGCGATTTGTTGCAACCGACTTCGCGACATTGTCATCAAGACAGCCATAATGAAACGGGAGAAACAACTATCTTTTAGATTACTTTGCGCATTCCTACTATTTCTAGTATAATCAATGTAAATACACGCAAGTATCTAATAAAGTCAATCTACGTTTGTAGGTACACACTTATCTCTTGCACACTATTTTTTGGATTAAACGCGAAGCAACAAAACTACGCGCCTATAATCTGCTTCAATAATCCAAGAAATTATGACATGTGCAAGCAAAATCTATTACGCGTTATGTCAACGCTTACCATCAACAACAACCTACTCATATTGACGACTACATCAAAGGCGTCATCATGGAATCAAAAACTTGGAAGTACATGCTACACTACGATTACTACTCAGGAATTACACCAAGTAGTAACCTATGCACAAAAATCTACTTCAACAACACAAGCTAAGCATTGTGTGCAAGGAGGGATTTATGATGCCGGCAACACAAAGCCATCAAGCTATATACAACCAACTTATTCCGCAATAACAACCTGCGGACTACTATCAAAACGACGACTACTCAGGGCGTCAGCTACAAGCAGTGTCTCGGATTAACACCAAGACCTATTATCAAAATGACGACTATTCAGGACGTCAGCTACAAGCAATGTCTCGGATTAACACCAAGACCTATTATCAAAACGACGACTATTCAGGGCGTCAGCTACAAGCAGTGTCTCGGATTAACACCAAGACCTATTATCAAAACAACGACTATTCAGGGCGTCAGCTACAAGCAGTGTCTCGGATTAACACCAAGACCTATTATCAAAACAATGCCTATTCAAGACGTCAGCTACAAGCAACACCTTGGAATAACGCCAAGGCCTACTATCAAAATAGCATGTTGTGGTATCCTCTTTTTTAAAAAGACAAGCCCCATGATTACTTCTTTTAATGACATGCTGTGACATCTCTGGTTAGAGGCAAATCCTCATGTCCATAGCCATTCCCTGGATTCAGAACAGGATGGGCATACGGGGCTGATAACCCCTTAAGTTACGAGTTTCCTCTGTTTAGACGACACTCCGAATTCCAAGTCAGGGTTCTTTCTTTATTATGAGTGTCCTCTGTTTAGACGACACTCCGAATTCCAAGTAAGGGTTCATTCTTTATTATGAGTGTCCTCTGTTTAGACGACACTCCGAATTCCAAGTAAGGGTTCATTCTTTATTATGAGTGTCCTCTGTTTAGACGACACTTCGAATTCCAAGTCAGGGTTCTTTCTTTATTATGAGTGTCCTCTGTTTAGACGACACTCCGAATTCCAAGTAAGGGTTCATTCTTCATTACAAGTGTCCTCTGTCTAGACGACACTCCGAATTCCGGGCCAGGATTCGTTTTATACGGTAAAAGTCCTCTAGTTAGATGACAATTCCGTACTACAGATTTTCAAACCGTGTTGCATGGTTCCTGGACGCAGAAAGCATGCATCACAATTCATATTCTCAAAAAAGTGTTACATGGTCCCTGGACGCAGGAATCATGTATCACAAATATTTTTTCAAACATTTTACCAAAAATTTTGCCAAAAATTTTATGTATCAAACACCTTTCCAAAAAAATTTTATCAACACGGTTTTTTGGATGCATCACATTCAATGTCAAAATATTTTTTCAAATATTTTATCAACAAGCCTTGTAGGGTTCACAAAATGCTTCTTCAAAAATAAAAATGTTTTTACGTATGCTTCCCCAACGCGGGTTGATACACGCTGGCAGGTGCGCACCCTGTTTAAAACTCATAAAATCTACAAGTAGAGTCTTATACAACGTCGCCTTAGAGTGGAACTAAGAGACGGTATAAACTAGTATCTTGCTTAGCCAAGATAACACCTCTCAAATAATACCTTTACGTATGCTTCCCCAACGCGGGTTGATACACGCTGGCAGGTGCGCACCCTGTTTAAAACTCATAAAATTTACAAGTCGAGTCTTGTACAACGTCATCTTAGAGTGGAACTAAGAGACGGTATAAACTAGTATCTTGCTTAGCCAAGATAACAACTCTCAAATACTAAAATGTTTTTACGTATGCTTCCCCAACGCGGGTTGATACACGCTGGCAGGTGCGCACCCTATTTAAAACTCATAAAATTTACAAGTCGAGTCTTGTACAACGTCGCCTTAGAGTGGAACTAAGAGGCTGTATAAACTAGTATCTTGCTTAGCCAAGATAACACTTTTCAAATACACTACTTGTTGAGATATATTGCTATACGCAAAAATACTTGGCAGGTTGCAACACATATAGCGGCAAGCTATTCAGGAAAGAAGGGCAATATGCATAATGCATCAGGCAGGCAATCAGGAGAACATCTCAGCTTATTAATCAGGAAGTGGCTATCGGTCACGACCGCAAGGACTATGTCTACGTTACTAGTCATCCACATTCAATAAACACAGTAAGTGGTAACGGTATGAAACATTACTAACAAGTTATCATGCAAACTACTATGTATAAAGCAGGTTCAAACGACGTAGTTCAAAGCGAACAAGTCGTAAGCAACAACTAAGGAACAACTACAACAAATCTTCAAGCATAGAAGCCGGGGGGCAAAAAAACTCAGAAACGAGTTCAACATATCCAAAAGATGGCACAGATTAGAGAACGCCATCATCTCTAACAGGACTCGGCGGAACAAGTAGAAATTGCCACCGTTTTCTCCAAACAAAATCTACAATGTGAAAGTCGCAACATCCAATGCTCTACCCATCTCGCCATGCCTTGGAGTCTAGCCAAGAGGGGCGATCACAACACTTAACAATGTCCAGGTGATGAAATGTCATGCAAGCAAAAGCATGAACAAAGAATTATCAACAAACACTTACCTCAGTAGGAGTAACGCTCCTCCTTGTGCCGGTCCCTCGACCGGGGGGCAGAAGACGCCACTACACAACCCTCAACTCTATTTCTCTTATCACAAGAAAGAGTTAGCACGGTCATGCTCAGCATAAAGATCTAAGGATCGCTCGAGGAACGCGCCCCTGCGTCGGATATTCCAAGAATTATGCTAAGAACAAAAACTGCAAGCCAATGATATCCTGGAAAGTGCTATCAACAATCCAGTCAGTGTGCAAACACGCACCAACACTTGTTCAAGCACTTATGCAACAAACGCTCCATACAAGACTTATTAGTCTTCGTGCAGCAAGTAACAAGCATCGAGCAAGGGGGGCAACCTCTTCAACACATCAATGCACATATCAAGGTTAACGCGCATATCAACATCAATGCACGTATCAAGGTTAACGCGCATATCAACATCAATGCGCGTATCAAGGTTAACGCGCATATCAACATCAATGCGCGTATCAAGGTTAACGCGCATATCAACATCAATGCGCGTATCAAGGTTAACGCGCATATCAACATCAATGCGCGTATCAAGGTTAACGCGCATATCAACATCAATGCGCGTATCAAGGTTTACGCGCATATCAACATCAATGCGCGTATCAAGGTTAACGCGCGTATCAAAATCAACGCGCGTATCAAGGTTAACGCGCATATCAACATAAACGCGTGTATCAAGGTTAACGCACATATCAACATCAACGCGCGTATCAAGGTTAACGCGTATATCAACATCAATGCGCGTATCAAGGTTAACACGCATATCAACATCAACGCGCGTATCAAGGTTAACACACATATCAACATCAATGCGCGTATCAAGGTTAGCGCGCGCATCAACATCAATGCGCGTATCAAAGTTAACGCGCGTATCATGTTTCCATATACGTACATACATGTCGACAATGATGCATGTCGACAAGGGGAAAATATTTTCTAAGTGTTTCCATGTACGTACATACATGTTGACAAGGTTGCATGACGACAAGGGGAAAATATTTTCTAAGTGTTTCCATGTACGTATATACATGTCGACAAGGTTGCATGACGACAAGGGGAGAATATTTTCTAAGTGTTTCCATATACGTACATACATGTCGACAAGGTTGCATGTCGACAAGGGGAGAATATTTTCTAAGTGTTTCCATGCACATACATACATGTCGACAAGGTTGCATGTCGACAAGGAGAAATATATATCTTCTAAGTGTTTCCATGTACGCACATACATGATGGATTGCATACAACAAGTAGCTATGCCCCCTAAGCACACCTACGTCGCTCATCGACAAAGCTTATACGACGACATCTATGGTAACAAGCATTAGATATCGTTTAAATATTTTCTAAGTGTTTTAGCATACTTGCAGGTAATAACCAACAGTCTATACCTGACCCTCGACCATCAAATCCAATACGTGTATCCAAGTTAACGCGCGCATCAACATCAACGCGCGTATCCAAGTCAACGCGCGTATCAAAGTCAACGCGCGTATCAAAAAGTCAACGCACGTAGCCAAGTTCCACGCGCATAGTAAAGTGGGTACGTACCAAAGAAGGGATTAACGTCTTAAGGAGCTATCATGCAAACGGTGGGATTAACGCGACAAACCGCAAGGATCACACGTGGCAACGCTTAAGGGAAATTTTTCTCTAAGGCGTCAAGACGACTAGTGACTATGCCTAAAGTTATTGGGCAATCCCCGTCAACCAAAAAACCCGCCAAGAAGGAAAATTATGCATATCGACCAAAAAAGCTTCTACGAGAAGATACGGGAAATTTTGCATCAAATACCCATGGAAATGAAAAATCGCCTAAATTATGGACAAACGACGATAATGATGGCAATCAATCAGCAATTACTCGACATATAAACATCAACAAGCAGTCCCACATGTCGACAACGAAAAATGACTTAAACAAATTACAACACGGTGACATCGGCATTCAAGTCGAAGCTGTCCTAAGAATTCGAGTTTCCAAACTACCTCAAAACGTGACGAAAAGCATTCCAATGGACTCCCCTCGTTGAGACGATTCCGGAAAGGTAAGGACCGCAACGAGGCGAGGTCGGGAAGGCGGCACGTGGGCCACACGCTCCGGCGAAGGGACTCCACTCGCGGCGGCGCGTGAGGGCGCGTGCGAGGTCTTCTGGCGGCTCCGAAGGTGGCGCTGGAATCCTTGTGACGAACCGAGTCGAATGATGGTGTCAACTTCCAAAAACAAGCAAAAAATCAGACTCGAAACTGTCAAAACGTATCTAGGCTCCACGACGGCAAAGAAATTTTGCACACAAAAGCAATTTCGGGAAAGGGTGAATGAATTACCTGCAAAGGGAGGGGAATGGTGAACTCCTAGGATGCTGGAAGGATAAATGGGGATGTGTGTATTTACTAATCCCAAAGAGATGCTTTGTGGATAAGGATCAAATGATTAGTTTACCTACACTCAAGACTAAACCCCTACGGTATACTCTACCCTCTCCTCTTAAAATATCTACTCCTATACATGTCTTGACATTGCACGTATCAAATCTATTACTATACACGTATGTTGCAATCGCATGATTCATGATTCGGTAATTACTTAGTCATTTTAGAAACGTACGATTTCTATTTCTTGCATTGCGTAATTACAATCTTGCCATGACTATTACTTATGTATGCATGTGGATAGAGACATGTTCGCATAGCGTATTACCGATTGCTCATGTCTCCGACGATAATCATACTTGCGCATATACATTTCCTATTGCACTAACCATGATGATAGGAAACAAAGTCATTCGGTCGGAAAATCAAACGACGGACGAAATCAAGATGCTTGCGTCCGACCAACGATCAAAACCGAAAGGTTAGCGTCAAACTCAAATTGGACAAATATCCTAACTTAAAATAGAGTCAAGGAAGGTTCTAAACCGTTACTTGACTCTGGGGCAAGTGATGGATAAATGTCCAATTCGGGTTCGTATTTACATTTCGGGCCTCGTAAACGTGTCGAAAATTACATCTCGGTTTAAAAACATCTCCTAACGGGTCAAAAACGGTCCGGAAGTGCGTTACGCGCGTCCGGACCGAACCGCCGGATTGCAATGCAATCCGGAGGTCTGGATTGCATGTGCAACCCGGACCTCCGGGTTGCAGCAACCCGGACCTCGCCGAATCGCCCAATTTCGACGAGGTCCGGATTGCCTTACGGGTATCGCGCCATTACCGTATCCGTGATTACCGTTACGCGTAGAGAAGTCAAGTTCGCACATTACCAACATGGATGACGGTTACCGCTTGTTTTCTTGAACCGTCGTCAAACCGCTTTAAAACCGGGTCCGGTCCCAAGGAAGCCTATAAATAGGAGGCCTTGGCCACCCATTTTCACACATTCTCTCATTTTGCCAACTTTGGTATTTTGAGCTCTGACTTCTCTCTAGAAATTCTCTCTCTCTAGAAATTACTTTTTTGCCATTATAGTAACTTAAGCATCGGAGAGGGCTCCGCTAGCACCACCCCCCCCCCCCTCTCCGTGCTAGCATTGGTCCTTAGTGCAGGATCCGACGTTTGGGACACAACCGTACCAAGTCACAACCATACCGAGTCTCAGCCTTACCGAGTCACAGCCAATCCGAGACACAATCCTCAGGCGGGAGCAAGTCTGAACACTCGTCAGTGGCCCAACCTCCGACGGAAGGGTTACAGCCCGCACAACCACAGACGCATCCTCACGACCTTGTTCAATCCGGACGCAACACTACGTATGAGAATAAAGTGTTGGAAATATTGAGGGTAAATATGCAAATTTACAAAGTCCGAGGACCAAAATGCAATATTCTAAAATTCAATGACTAAAAAGAAATTAGTCAAATTTCGGTTACTTACAAGTAACTATACCAGTTAACATGCAAAATATAGGCAACACCGAAATTATACGTAAAATCGACACAAAACGAATACGTATTTTTTTATACTGAGGCCCGTGCTAATCACAGTCTCCTTAAGGCAATTTCGCCCCTCCCCACCCTCGGGTTATGCAAAGGAGTTTATACAAGGGGCGATCACCTCCCAGGATTCAACAGTGTCATCGAATCATGTTATGCATGCAACACGCTCGACCGAACCGAACCCAATACCTGAACTCAAACAAAGAACAGGAAAGCCGACGACAACGGCTAAAAACAACTAGAAAGGTTGAACACGACATAAGTCGAAATCAACCTAAGAAGAACTCTGCAATTCGTCAACACGAAGAACAGAGGAGGAGAAAAAATAACTTGGATTCCAAAAATATGGATTCCGAAAATATTGGATACTCAACCAAAAGGAAGAGATCTCATTTTTTCATTCTACAAAAAAGTGAATGGGAGACTCCTTTATATAGGAGATGAGAAGGGAGGAGGATGGTTAAAGTACTCGATGTGGTACAAAATTTCCCCATTTTCATTCACACAAAAAATGGGCTTGAGCGGGCTTGAGTAAAACCATTCAAAATAGCCCAAAAAATTAGCTTAAATATAGTTTAAATAAAACAAAGCCCAATTTTTTTTTTTCAACAATCCCCCACATGAATGGAAATTGGAAATATAGACACGAATTTTAAGTTCAACGGTCAATACCTGCAAAGGATAGGTAGGGGTAACCCCTTTGAACCTATCCCTTGTGAGATCATGCCTTCTCTACTGACTGGTCGGTAGACGCGATGTCCTTGAACCGACTGTCGTTGGTGTAGATGACGACATAACCCACACAGGTACCTTCCTAGTATGGTTCGGTTCACGCCCTGTGATCCCTAGGCCCTGGATCACTCGCCTGGTTCTGCAAGCGTTTCTAAGAATTGCGCCCTCAACAATTCCTTTCGAAGCGGCCCCACTTCTCACTCGCATAGGTGATTCTATGTCTCAAGAGCATCATCACGACTCTGAGTTCTCCTTACGAATCATTAAAAGCTTTGCGTAAAATGTGATTTCAATTAAGTAATTACCAATTACTATGATCGATTTAACCGATGATTGAAGATCAACACAAGCAAAAACTTAACCTCATTTTCATCACTGATTGCATCATAGGAATGGGCTCGGGGTTTGACCCCCACAGTGACCACACTCACCCTTGTGATTAGGTTGTCCCATTGAACCAAGTTCTTGGGATCTCCAGTCATCATGGTTGGGTTTTCCTTCTCAAGAGTGTTTCCTCAATGGGCTTTAATCCCATTCCCTTCGATGCTTGGCCAAATAACTCTCTATTTAACCCTTTCGGGTAGCGGATCCGCTATTTATCTGCCGACTTTACGATATCGGGCACAATAAATATATTTGAGAGCAATTGTCTAATGGAATTATGACGTATATGTCTAAACATTCCATTATGCAGGTTATACTGTGTTATACAGATTGATCGTCGCAACGTTGCATCAATGTTCTCAAACCAACAAAGTCCTCAGACTATCATTTCCTGCAGGAATAATTTTGTTAATCCAACATCTAAATTTAGATTGATTCTTTTGTGGACAACAGTTTCGCAAAGTGTCCCATTTCCCAACCTTTAACAAAGGTTTTCATGCCAAATGGGGGGTGCACCACTTATTTCTGCTTTAACCTTGTCTCTTAAAGAAAATCTTCAACATTTCATTAGATTGGATTTAATTTGGATTAAACCAAAACAAACTCATCAATCTTTGCACTAACACAGGTTTTGGCCAATTAGTAAAATCCTCGAGAAAATGACATAGCCATTCTGCATCTTCGGCACATTTCTCCAGTACAATAACTCAGACTTGATCGTCGATCTGGCTATGACTGTTTGTTTTGAGGATTTTCTACGACACTGTTCCACCTCGTAAGGTGAATACGTAACCCCTTATACTCAAGGTGGTAGTGTCTAATCGGATATCCATTTTGCATCACTATAACATTCTATCACATAAGGATATCTCTTTGTGTAGACCATGATTACGAATATGTCTCAGATACCTAAGTACCCTGATTACCCCGTTCTAGTGGACAATACTAGGGTTGCTCGTATATCGATTCAATACACTTACAACGTGAGCGATATTTGGTCTAGTGCATGACATTAAGTACATGTCACTTCTAATAATCCGAGCGTACTCAATTTGGGACAATCATTCTCCCTTATTCTTTGAAATTACTTATTCGTATCTATTGGAGTACTGACGTCGTTCTTGTCATCTTTGTTGAATTTATCCAAATACTTGTCAATATATGAGTTTGACTTAGAATGAGACCTTCTGATGATCTAATGAGTTTTAATCCAAAGATCACATCGGCAAGATCCATGTCTTTCAGGTCAATACTCAAATTCAACATAGGTCCAGTGGACCGGACCATCTCATCGTTATTTCCAACGATTAGTATGTCATCAACGTAAAACGTTTTTCATAATTATTTATTTTGAAACATTTCTCCAATAAAGCGCTGTCAAATTTATAAAGCCATTATCTAGGCATCTGCCTAAGACTATACATAGATTTGACAAGCTTACAGACTTTCTTTTCCTGCTCTCGCGCAGAGAAACCCTCAGGTTGTTCCATGTAGATTTCTTCCTCTAAATATCCATGTATGAAAGTTGTTTTCACATCCATTTGATGTACTTCTAGAATTTGCAAGGCTGCAATCGCAAGCACCATCCTTATGAATGTGATTCTAGTTACTGGAGAATATGAATCAAAATAATTCCACCATTCCTTTTGTCTATAATCTTTTATGACAAGTCGGGCTTTGTAATTATCAATTGATCCATCTTCTTTCATTTTACGTTTGAATATCCACTTGTAGCCTAACGGTTTGTCTCCAGGCGGAAGATCCACCAGCTCCCAAGTCTGGTTCTGCAAGATGGACTCAATTTCACTATTGATTGCCTCTTTTCATAGAGGTCTCTCAGAAGAGTTTACGGTTTCGTGGTAAGTCTAAGGTTCGGCTTTAAGCATATAGGTAAAAAAAAAAAAAAAAACTGGACCATAGGATTTTTCAATCCTCGCCCTTTTACTCATCATGGGCTCGACCTCAACATGCCCTCCATGTTCTCGGTCTTGACTATTTTTCCTCTATAGTCTCATATGCTTGCCTCTCCTCTAGACTTAGCCAAAAATACATTTTCCAAAGAAATATGCATTTATTGATTACATTAACGTATCTTTGTGTTTATTTGACACTTTCGGTTCAAATCGATACACGTTACTATTCTGAGCAAACCCTATGAAAATGCAATCAACGGTTTAGGGAATGTATGCGTCTTTTGCATAGAGGAATCATAACTTTTAGCAAGACACCCCCCACATTTGAAATCACAACTCAAACAGAGTTTATCTTCCTTTTTATGGGTTACCTTATTCAAAAGGTAATTGCTAGTTAAAATAGCTACCCATATTAATCATAACTCTAAAATAAACATGGTCTCAACCATATTATTTAATTTCTTCCAGAAAATTTAACGTGTTAACACACGAGTTTGGTATAAAGTTATTACCAATTCTCAACCACATCATCATTGATCCTCGAATCATCCTTTTATTATTGTAGATCCTCAGACCATCAACACATCAACAAATTTTTTTTTCTTAAACCAATATGAGATCAAATTTGGCCATTAGACCGCCGCGTTTTTCAAACGGTATGATCCTCAGACCAATAAAAGGCATCGACATGTTGCACCGCAAGTGCCAAAACAATTTTATGTTTTTTTTTTTTAAAGGAAATGCTGCGGTTGGATTCATATTTTTATCTAATCCATGCCTAATGACAATCCATTCACCCACTAAGACAAAACCTTGACCGTCGGCAACGTTAATAATACTAATCAGTTCAAAAAATAAACTGGAAAACGTTGCCCGGTTGGATCGAAATCGCGACCCAACTAAATCGGGGTTTTATGCGGTGCAATGACTTCACAGATTAAATCGTGTTTAAGTCAACATTCTCTAAACAGAGAATAATTGTTGCCGCATTTCTCATCGCGAAAACAATTAATTATTTAGTTGAAACTCAAGTTTTTATTTGTAAACCATGAATTTGTTAAATGTTTCATCTTTTCCTTCATCAAGTATACATAGCAATATTTCGTACTATCATCTACGAAAGTAATGAAGTACTTATTTTCCGCCTCGCGTTTGGACATATATTAAGTCGTAAACATCGCTATGTATTTAGACCAAGACGTTCGGTAATCCTTTCGACCGAATAAGTTTCGCTTCAACGCAAACTTCACATTTAAGTTCTTGATCTATTTTGATTTTAGGAATATGAAACATGTTAGATAACCTCTGCAAGGTATCGTAATTAACATGTTCTAAATTATTGTGCGACAAATTCAGCACAAGAAGGAACATTCTTATCTCATGTTCACTATAGGCACTACGGCCAATGCAAAAATATTTTTATTCATGTTTACTTCAGGCACTACGGCCATTACACTTAAAGTAATTCAACTTCATCCAATCAAATTTTTCGTCTATCTGTATTTAACGTACAGTTCTTTTGACGATTTTGTGTGCTCCCAATAGGGACGCTTCCTCCTCATTTTTTTTTAGAATTGTCAAAAAGAATTCCATCTTTTGACTTCAACTTTTGAAGTAAGTCTCGACGACTTTCCCTGCATTATAGACGGCGGCCTAAACGAGTGTCCAACCTCGGTAATCAAGGCGTCGTTAAATGGGATAGCATCACTCGCTAGAATAATAACATTTATAGACCACATGGTGGTCTTTCCCAATTTTAGAGTTGTCCGCCAAGTGTTAGCTACATTCTCATTGAGTAGCGTTCAAACATTGGACCTATGACCAACTCCTTGGGATTTTTTTTTTTTAAGAAGTCCGAGCGGTTCGTACCCGACCCCACAATAGTAATCCGGGACATCAAATTCAGATTACTAAAATTCAAATAACGATTTGAATTTCTGATTTCAGTAATTAAGTTTAATCACTTCAATTACAAAATCAAATTTTTTTTTTCTTCTGTTGGACAGAAAATAAACCTGGACACGGTTACTTTCGGTTTTTGACAAAACCAAACCCTCACGGAGCTAACCTTCTGAGTAAACACTCATGTACACATATCGCGGCGTACATACGTGTCAAGGTTCAGGTGTGTGCAATCGATTCGTTGATTCACACGTACATTTATATCAAATGTAATAGTCAGTGTTTTAGACAAGGAAATAAAATTTCCATAACAATTGTCATACACTCTAAATCGGCTTTAACCGACTTCTTAATCCAATTTTCAACAATGGATTCAACGACCCCATAAGCCTCAACGGCTAAAGTGGGTCAAGTCACCAAAGCCTCCTTAGCAAACATATCAATTTCGGATGCCTTAATAGGTTTAACAACCTTGACAATCTCGATTTTTCTTAGTAGTCTCAACGACTTAGCGACCTCAACGGTCCTAATAGCTTCAACGGCTTTTGACGACTTTACCAGTCTCGACGACCTAAATGGCCTTAGCGATTTCATCAGTCGCATGTGCTCTCGAGCATGTTCACATTTTCAACATCATTGTTCGACAATATTTGTGAACTTTTAGAGAATAAATAATTTTCTCCAAAAAACTGAATCTCAAAATTCAATTAAGCATCCTCTCATAAAAACCAACAAATAAAAATTGCCTTAAGATTGTTGGAAATATTGAGGGTAAATATGCAAATTTACAAAGTCCGAGGACCAAAATGCAATATTCTAAAATTCAATGACTAAAAAGAAATTAGTCAAATTTCGGTTACTTACAAGTAACTATACCAGTTAACATGCAAAATATAGGCAACACCGAAATTATACGTAAAATCGACACAAAACGAATACGTATTTTTTTATACTGAGGCCCGTGCTAATCACAGTCTCCTTAAGGCAATTTCGCCCCTCCCCACCCTCGGGTTATGCAAAGGAGTTTATACAAGGGGCGATCACCTCCCAGGATTCAACAGTGTCATCGAATCATGTTATGCATGCAACACGCTCGACCGAACCGAACCCAATACCTGAACTCAAACAAAGAACAGGAAAGCCGACGACAACGGCTAAAAACAACTAGAAAGGTTGAACACGACATAAGTCGAAATCAACCTAAGAAGAACTCTGCAATTCGTCAACACGAAGAACAGAGGAGGAGAAAAAATAACTTGGATTCCAAAAATATGGATTCCGAAAATATTGGATACTCAACCAAAAGGAAGAGATCTCATTTTTTCATTCTACAAAAAAGTGAATGGGAGACTCCTTTATATAGGAGATGAGAAGGGAGGAGGATGGTTAAAGTACTCGATGTGGTACAAAATTTCCCCATTTTCATTCACACAAAAAATGGGCTTGAGCGGGCTTGAGTAAAACCATTCAAAATAGCCCAAAAAATTAGCTTAAATATAGTTTAAATAAAACAAAGCCCAATTTTTTTTTTTCAACATAAAGATCATCCTTCATCGCTCTCTATTACTTCTCCAGTTTCATAACACGTTATCAGTAAGAATTCGATGTATTTTTTACCATTCTTCTAATGATTTACAAAGGGAGGAGAACTTAAGTAAAAAAGAAATATGTTGCAAACATCGATATTCTCTTCTCTTCCTGCTCTGTTCTTCAATCGAACTCGTTCCGACCTTTGCACGAGCCCTCCTGCGCTCCGACGACACCACTCTATCGCGACTCACTCTAGCCACATGTGACCTAACCTCCACCTCCGGTTGCTGCTACTGACCTAGTCAGCTATTGTTGTCTCTATAGTTACTTCTCCAGTTTCATGACAGTAATGTCATATTATAATTTTTTTTATACTAATCAGGGTGATCCTCATGAATATGTCACCACCTCATGAATAGATATTTTATTAGGTGGTGGCATATTCATGAGGATCGCTCGAATTTAAAAATGAAAATTGCGACTCTCTATTTTAATATTTAAAATTTCACACACCAATTTCAGTATTGGACAAACATTAGACTATTTATTGGTCCTTAACCATTTTTATTATAAATAAATAATAATGGTTGGAATCTAAGCCAATGCATTTTATACATATACATACATAAAAAAGAGTAAATATTTTATATAAAAACTAAATTGTAATTTCTGATTTCAAACCTTTAAAGTATCACAGTAATATACTGTGGCACATAATAATTCATTTTTTTATTACTAAATTTTCTTTAAGGCATGTGATCTGCTCCTTCACACACAATATATATGTCTGAAATAATGTGCATATTTTATTATTGGCCAGAAAGCATGTTATGTGCATTAATTAAATTTGTTTCATTCTACGCTCAAGGTATTATATCCAAGCTAGTAATATTACAACCAATGGCGAATCAGAAGGCTCTTAATAGAGGTACGTTATGCAAAAAAAAAAAAAAAATACAAAGATTAACAATTTCTTTAAGGATTTTTTATTGTAAAAGTGCATGTATTAAAACGATGAAAATTGATACTTTCTTCAATTACTTATTAAAAATTGTCGTTAAATACTTTTTATTAACTAAGTAGATTTTAAAGTATCACAAATATGTCTTAATTGCTTATACAAACGTTACAATTTAGACTAGAACCGGATTGTGAGTGAGTTGAGTCTCAATCGAGTCAAGACAATATTATAACACTTGTATTGTGTTTATATTTAAAAAATTATTTGGTTAATTTTTTATGTTTAAAACGTATTTGACGACAAATTTGGACGAGTGATTGAAAATAGTATCAATTACCATTGTTTTGAAAAATGTTTTACATTTTAAAATATATTGGTACGGAAAACCATCTTGTTCAAACATAATCTATCTATGGTTTATATATTTGTATTTATTGAACCTCATCTAGTAATACATTTTTTTTGCCAAACATTTTGACATTAGATTAGAGTAACTAAAATTTATAGTTTAGCAAAAGAGTGATGAATAATCAAACTTACAAACACACTATTTAAGACAAAAACTCCAAATTTAAAATTGATGAATTTTTTTTTTCCGAATTGATTGAATAATAATGTTACAAAATATTAATGAGGGCTTACTATCTCACACAAAATATGGAGATCTTAGTGTCTGAAACCAAAATAATGGAGATATTACAACAAAATAATGGGGATCATGATATATTTTCCTTCAGGAACAAACCTAGGGTCTCAATAAAAATACTCGGTAATGGGGTTACGTTTGTAACCCCATTTTACTTAATACATCCGCCAATGATTACAACTATCTTATTAACTCATGTGTTACGTAGTAAGCAATTTGTTCGTAAATTCTTAAAATGTTACGAAATTTTCATGTTTGATAATAATTTCGGTGGTCTATATTATTTGAAATAATTTATTCAAGTCAAACAAAACACTAGTAAACGTAGTTAAGTGTATATATATACTACTTTTACTTACACAAATCCATCTTAATGAAACATTGTATGCAACGTGTTTGAACAAATATTCTATTTGTTTGAACTTTAAAATTTCATATACAGCGCTAATAGGTTTGATATTTTCACGTTTTAATCAAACTTGATGCATTATTTCGATTATGGGGATGGATCTCGGAAATGCATGATTATGGGTAGGGGTGGGCACTGAACCGGTTCGGCCCGAACCGGTTCCGAACCGGACCGGAACTGTTTTAAACGGTCCGGTCCAGTAATGACTAGGGTTTTATATTGGCTTAGGTTGGTCTAAAAAAAACTGGACTGGTTAGAACCGGTCCAGAACCGGTTTTGGCCTGTTTTTTTAAAAAACAAGTCCTGGACCGGTTTTATATGTCGGACCGGTTTTATCATTAAAAATCGGTCCAAAACCGGTCAAAAACCGTTTTTTTTTTTAAATAGTCTCAGTCAATACGTTTTTTTACTTAAAAGCGGTTCAAAACCGGTCCGGTCCGGACTGGTTTATTGGACTGGTTTGGTATACCCCTTGGACTGGTTCCAATTTAGGGGTTACAAACCAGTCCAATTTGGACCGGTCCACTCCGGACCGGTTCCAAACGATCCGGTTCCAGACCAGTTCCGAACCAGTCCGGCCGGACCGGTTTTTATGCCCAAGCGTAATTATGGGACTGAATCATTTGGTGGGCTGAATTGCAATTGCTATATTAATTGATATTTTTGCATGATTAGAATTGCGTCTTGACTATGTCTACCTAGCTGGATATTGCATGTTATGGGCAAAGCCCTGGATTTTAATTAATGAGTTG
This sequence comes from Clarkia xantiana subsp. parviflora, assembly GCA_036873135.1. Classification (NCBI taxonomy): domain Eukaryota; kingdom Viridiplantae; phylum Streptophyta; class Magnoliopsida; order Myrtales; family Onagraceae; genus Clarkia; species Clarkia xantiana. Next base: position 10,392,328 of record JAPTYO010000003.1, read on the forward strand.
CACACTAAGATAGACATGTTATAATGGTTGATGTTGCCTAAAATACATGTCGAGAAGTTCGCATGTTTGATTGTTAGCATGAATTGCAAGTCAGCCTCAAATATTTAAAATCGATATTTAGTCGCCAAATATGCATGTTTCAAGTGGAGTGATCGTGCATGATGCGTATGCATGAATATTGATGATGTAGCCTCATGTGATAATGTACTTATGTAGTAGAATTATATATGCTTGCAGAAGTTCTTCGGAACATTAGTCGCACGACACGTATGCATGATTGTTTGAGGATGTGGCTGCATTTGATGGTTTACTTGTGTAGTTGAATTATATGTGCACTCATGAAATCCTCGAAACGTTTTAAAAGGGCCTTGGGAAAGCCAAGATCGGGTGTATGTTATGTAGGATTTAGGGGATAGTTACTACGAACAAAAACACGTGTACATGCCAGGTAAACTAATTACGCAGTGGAATAGGGACACATACTAGTTCTTGCTTTCCGTAGACCCAAGATCCCAAGAGAAGTTCGTGATCCGCCGGACGGATACTGTAAGGATTCTTGTTAAGAAATCGCCTACACGGAATGGTCTCCACAGCAAAGCCTCTTGTCGATTCCTCGCAGGGATGGATCTCTGGGGTAATTGCTCAAAGCAATTTAGCACCTCCAAGGTGTAACCTTCGGCCGAACTAGGGTGTTTAGGGAGGAGGGATTTCTTTGTCTCAACACTTAGGAGAATGAGTGATTATCTCATTAATTGATTAACCCTAAAGAAATCCTGACACACCCTATTTATAAGAGGAGGTGGGAAAAACCCACCTCACCACTTTTATTAAGTTTGACCGGCCTATAGTAAAGGGGGAGGCCCAACTTTGGGCCTCTCATGTCAATTGAGATTTTAGACCTAGCCCAAAATCCCTAATGTGACATTACCCAATTACTTAGGTGTTGGGATTATATTAAAGGGCTCCTATTATGAAGGCCCACTCACCAAATGCCAACAGCTCCCACTTGCCGGAATGGGAGGGTGCATGTTAATATGTTGTCGACCAACACATCAACATTTGTTCTTCGATCCAGCCCTGCTTCGGAATATGAGGTTTTCCGTGTAATCGGCAGGCACAACGGTCATTGTGCTACTCATCGGTTAAGAGTGTTGTAGCGTCCGCGGAACGTTGATTGCCAACCTGTTATCAACCTGTAAACATATATGTGTCGCGCTGTTTCCCTGGTCAACTGTTATTCTCCAATTGCTTAGTTTCCACATAGGAACACTTCTCCAAGGCATCCGCACAAGTATTTACAACCTTCAACTAATATCTGGTTTGCGGCCGCCTAGTGAATACAAGTGTCGGAGAATTACAGGTGAACTTGACCATCCCCATTGCTCATACCCTTAGTCAAACTCGACCGGTTCCCAAAACGTGGTCACTAGGCCTTTTTGTTCAGCACTGCGTTCGTACACCTGGAAGCGACCATCGAGCTTGACCTTAGATAAGAGTTATGAGTCCATAAGGATACTTCAGGTGCTCCTTCATAAAGCACCCGGGATTAGTTACACGCTTTAGCTGAATAAGTTTGCGCCCATTCGAATCATGAGGATTCTATCTAGTGCAACCGAGCTTGACCCCGTGGTTGAATTTGGCACGAGCAGTATGAAGTGCGCGTCGATAGCATAACCCGAACTTACATATTTTCAGGAGTGGGAAATGTCATATGCTATCGCAGATTTTCATCTGGCCCAAAAAGTGGTTTCCGATGAATTGAGTTCATCACGGCGATACGCAAAACGAAGATCATGTCGTCTTACACGGAAACCAAATGATCGTTTTGCTTAACCAGGTTTATCTTTAGAAAACAACGTGGTTCTTAGCTGGTCTGGACATGGTAGATGTTCCTCCTCCGTCAAGAAGACCGAGCCCGTGTGACCAGGCTGGCCCACATTCAACATGTTTTATTGGGAGGTTTTACACTCCAACGACTAGTTTATAGACCATGAAATCTGATGTATTTCAAACATCATGACGTCGCAAGATCATAAACTCAAATTGCATTTCTTTCATTCGAATATTACTTCAAAACTAAAAAATTTATTGACACAATACAATTCTCCTAAACCTTACGCAGTCCAAGCATTTTGACATGCTCTTCGAAAACTTCCCTGAGAAAAGGTTTGGTCAATGAGTCTGCCACCATATTCTCAGAGGATAAGTATTCTAATTTTATCAATTTTTCTTCTACCATACTCTTCACATAATTATATTAAATATCAATGTGTTTCGTCCTATTATGGTACTTTTGATTCTTAACTGCTGCTATCGCTGCTTGACTGTTAGAGTAAATCCTAAGAGGGTTACTCCCGTTCTCGACGTCAAGCAGAGAAGTCAAGAGTCTCTTTAACCAGACAGCTTAATGTGTATTCTTAGAGAGGGCCACGAATTCGGATGCCATCGTGAACAACAAGACACATGACTTCTTCTTACTCATCCATGAAATTGCGGCATTAGTAAGGAGAAATACTCCACCTTAGGTGGACTTACGATCATCCGGATCGCCACCATGGTCGGCGTCACTGAACCCAATCAATTCTAGTTTTATACCCTCATAGCACAGTCCGTAGTCGCCAGTACCTTTTAGGTATCAAATAATTTGTTTAACATATCGTAAATGTTGATATCCAGGGTCTGATTGGAAACGTGCTACTAAGCCCACAGCGTAACAGATATCTGGACGAGTGCATTTCATGGCTTACATCAGACTACCAACCATACTGAGGTACTATTCACTTTTCATCTGTTCACGCTCCGCCTGGACTTTCGGGCCATCACGCTTCGACAGCGCAACCCATACACGACCGGCGTATCCACATGTTTGGCGTCTTGGAGATTTAACCTTCTCAACAATTTATTGATATAGGCTTCTTGAGAAAGACATTGTTTACGAGCAGCCCTATCCCTAGCAATCTTAATGCCTAGGATGTACGTGGCTTCTCCCATGTCCTTCATCTCGAAAACAGATACTAGCCAGGACTTTAATTCATTTAAATATCTCACATCGTTCGCGGCAATGAGTATGTCATCGACGTACAACGTCAAGATAACGTACATTGACCCAGAGGTCTTAGTGTACACGTATGGATCCTCGTGAAGATTCACAAATCCGTTGCCACGATTTCCTCGTGGAACCCGTGGTACCATTGGCGGGACGATTGTTTAGGACCTTAGATTGAATTTAATACAATAACGGTTTCAAAACGATTAGTTCCATTCTTTTGATATAGAACACTCATGTCGATAAAATGATTTGAAACCGTTATTGGAAAAAGGATCAGACTCTTTTTTTTTTTATCTTATCCAATGCTGAATTGATGACCTATGTAATGTATAAAGTAAGAGATCTTTGGAGTTTACAAACTTTACGTTCGTTTCGAGGGGTAGAAACCCACTGGTTGATCCAGATAGATCTCTTTCTCCAGGTTTCCGTGGAGGAATGCAACCTTAACATCCATTTGGTGCAGCTCCAGATCGAGGCTTGCAACCAGGGCCAAAATAGCCCGAACTGTGGTCTAACGCACAGTCGGTGAGTATGTCTCATCAAAGTCCACTCCGTGGAGTTTGGTATATCCTTTCGCAACCAATCAAGCTTTGTAACGCTCAACGTTTCCATCAGCAGTGAGTTTCAATTTTAGAACCCACTAAGCCCTTATTGCTCTACGGTTAGCAAGCAAATCAACTAACGACCACACTGAATTGGCATTTATAGAGGCAATCTCTTCCACCATTTCTTTCCTCCATTCTTTCAATTGAGGTTCTTCCAATGCTTGTTTAACTGTTAGCGGTGTTAAATTACGGGGATTAATCACTACGGATACTATAAACATGGTACATGCTTGTAATCGATATTACGCAACGGAAGATTCGCACATACCTCACAAGTAGTCCGTAGTCCCAAGATCCTTGCAGAAGGGAGTTCAAGATCCTCGGATTGGCACCCGTAGAGGTTCTTGTTAAGGAAGCCCTACGCGGTATATTCTCCACAGCAAAGCCTCATATTGATTCTTGACAATGGACGGATCTCCAGAGTGTTTTCTCGAAGGAAAATTGGCACACCCTTGGTGTATCTGTAGTTTGGCCGATATAGGTGTTATGGGATGAGGGTTTTTCTCTCTAAAACACTCCAAGGATTAAGGATAAACCTAATAAAACCCCTAACACCCCATATATTTAGGAGGAATAAAGTGGACAAAAGTCCACTATACCCCTCACTAATACTTCGGCCGACCTATGTATAAGGGAGGCCCAATTTTGGATCTCTCATGTCAATTGGGATTTGGGTCTGGCTCAATGTCCTAATGTGACATGTACCCAATTAACTTAGGTAACATATACATATATTGAGCTTCCATTTACGGCTCCCATCACCATATGCTTACAGCTCCCACTCGCCGGAATGGGAGGGTGCCTGTTAATGTATTATTGTCCAAATATGTATCAACATTTCACTCATTTGATCTTGGCATTGCTTCTAAATATTTCATACGAGGTTTGCCGTGTGACCGGCAGACACGACGGGCATCGTGCTACTCATTTGATAGGAGTGTTGTAGCGCCCGCGGAACATTGATTCCTTTTCTCCAATCAACCTGTTATAAACAACATTTATATAGTGTTGCGTTGTATCCTAGGTCAACTGATAATTCTCATTTTGCCTAGTTTCCACATAGGAACACTTCTCCAAGGCATCCGTACAAGTATTCACAACCTTCAACTAATATCTGGTTGGTGGCCACCCAGTGAATACAAGATTCGGTGAATTACAGGTGAACTTGACCATCCCCATCGCTCATATCCTTAGTCAAACCCAACCAGTTTCCAAAGACGTTGTCACTGGGCCTTTTTGTTCACCGCTACGCTCGTACGCCGGGAAGCGAACATTGAGCCTAACCTTAGATATGAGTTCCGAGTCCGTGAGGATACTTTGGGTGCCTCTTCATAAGGCTCCCTGGATCAATCACATGCTCGAGGTGAAGAAGCTTGCGCCCGTTAGAATCACGAGGATTCTTGTTAGCACAACCGAGCTGTGACCTCGTGGTCGAACATGGCACGCGCAGTATGAAGCACGCGTCGATAGTATAACTGAACTTTTAAGTTGACAGGAATCAGATATGTCAATCATGTTATCGCAGATTCCCATCTGGCCCAGAAGTTGGTTTAATAGCGAATGAATTTCTTCACGGCAATTTTCAAAACGAAGATCGTGTTGAGTTACTTCGAGACTAGATAATCGTCTTGCGTAATTAGGTTTATCCCCCTGATTCTTAGCCAGCCTTGCTTGGTTAAGGCCTCCCTCCACCGCAAGAAGACCGTACCTGTGTGACTAGGTAAGGCTCACATTCGACATAGTTTTGGCAGAGGATTGCGTCCTCCTACGACTTAGTTTATAGACCATAAATCTGATGTATTCAAACATTATGACGTCGATAGATCATAAACTTAATTGCAATTCTTTCGTTTCAAAATTATAACTCTCAAATATCAAAATGTTATCACAGATACATGCCACATTTAAACCCTACGCAATCCAATCAGTTTTACATGCTTTTCGAATATCTCCCCGCGTAGTGGTTTAGTTAATGGGTTCGCAACCATGTTATCAGTGGACAAGTATTCCAAAGTGATTATATTGTCTTCTACCATATATTTAGCATAAAAATATTTCACATCAGTGTATCTGGTCCTACTATGGTACTTCAGATTCTTTACTGCCGCAATATCTCCCTGACTGTCAGAGAACACCTTCACATGTTTATTCCCGACATCGCCATCAAGCAGCGTAGTAAGAAGCCTTTTCAGCCAGACTGCTTCGTATGCATTCTTGGAGAGGGCTACGAATTTCGATTCCATCGTGGACAGCGCGACACAGGTTTGCTTCTTGCTCGTCCATGAAATGGCGGCATGAGCAAGGAGAAACACTCCTCCTGTGGTGGTCTTACAATCATGTGGATCGCCACCATGGTCGGCGTCACTGTAACCGGTCAATTCTAACGTCTTGCCCTCATAGAACACTTCGTAGTCGGCAGTACCTTTCGGATAACGAATAATTCCTTTTATAGCCTTTAAATGTTGATGGCCAGGATCTGACTGGAAACGTGCTACTAAGCCCACGACGTAACAGATATCCGGACAGGTGCATTGCATGGCGTACATCAAACTACCGACCATGCTTAAATACTCTGCACCCTTCATCTGTTCTCGCTCTGCTAGGTTCTTGGGGCCGTCACGTTTCGACAGTGCGCACCCAAACACCACCGACGTATCCACGGGTTTGTCTTGTAATCTGAACCTTTTTAACAATTTGTTCATATAAGCTTCTTGAGATAGACATAATTTCTGGGTAGCCCGATCTCTAGCAATTTTAATGCCTAATGTTGGATCACGGTTGGAACTCCGGTACGTTCTTGATGGAAGTCCGAACTCCTTCGCTCCAAGTAATCCTGCAAGAAGGGGATAGACCGGGCGGTGACCCAGAATCCCTCTCTGATGCTTAAATGAGTATCTCGATGCAGGCAAGCAAGTATTGGTATGTAAGTATGTGAACCTATCAATCCTGAGGTAACTCCTTCCTTTATATAGGGGAGGGGTTACCTCAGTTACCTGTTGAGATAACTGCCACGTTCCGTGTATCTCGGCCATTAGCCCACGTTCCGTCTTTTCAGGCCACTTTCCCACTACGCTGATAGTGGGCGTTGTTGCGTCCGGGATGAACAAGGTCGTGCGGATGCGTCTGTTCGCGTGGTTGTGCGGGCTTTTTGGGCTATAATCCTTCCGTCGGGAGGAGGTTGGGCCACTGACGAGTGTTCGGATTTGCTCCCGTAAAGGTCTGTGACTCGGTTTAACTGTGTCTCAAGAGGCGGTGGTCTGTGCACAGATGCGGGCGTCTGGGACGCAATTCCTGCACGAAGGACCAATGCTTGCACGGAGAGGGGGGGGGTGGTGCTAGCGGAGCCCTCTCCGATGCTTAAGTCACTATAAGGGCAAAAAGGTAATTTCTAGAGAGAGAATATTTCTAGAGAGAAGTCAGAGCTCAAAATACCAAAGTTGGGCAAATGAGAGGATGTGTGAAAATGGGTGGCCAAGACCTCCTATTTATAGGCTTTCTTGGGACCGGACCCGGTTTTAAACCGGTTCGGTGACGGTTCAAGATCATGCGGTAACCGTCATCCATATTGGTAATGTGCGAACTTTACTTCTCTACGCGTAACGGTAATCGCGGATACGGTAGTCGCGCGATACCCGCAACGCAATCCGGACCTCGTCGTACTTAGGCAATTTCGGCGAGGTCCGGATTGCTTTACGCAACCCGGAGGTCCGGTCCGGACGCGCGTAAATGCGTTTCCGGACCGTTTTGATTCCTTGGGAGATGTTTTTAAACCGAGATGTAATTTTTGACGTGTTTACAAGGCCCGAAATGTAAATACGAACCCGAATTGGACATATATCCATCACTTGCCCCCGAGTCAAGTAACGGTTTAGAACCTTTCTTGACTCTATTTTAAGTTAGGATACTTGTCCAATTTGAGTTTGACGCTAACCTTTCGGTTTTGATCGTTGGTCGGACGTAGGCATCTTGATTTCGTCCGTCGTTTGATTTTCCGACCGAATGACTTCATTTCCTGTCATCACGGTTAGTGCAATAGGAAATGTACATACATAACGTGCAAGTACGGTTATTGTTGGAAACATGAGCAATTGGTAATACACTATGTGAACATGCCACCATCAACATGCATGCATAAGTAATGGTTATGGCAAGATCGTAATTACGCAATACAAGAAATAGAAAACGTATGCTTCTAAAACAACTTAGCGATTATCAAATCATGAATCATGCGATTGCAACATACGTGTAGAGTGATGGGTTTGATACGTGCAATGTCAAGATATGCATAGAAGTAGATATTTTTAGAAGAGAGGGTGGAGTATACCGTAGGTGTTTAGGCTTGAGTGTAGATAAGTTAATCCTTTAATCCTTATCAACAGAGCATCTCTTGGGATATGTAAATACACACATCCCCAATTATCCTTCCAGCACCTTGGGAATTCATCATTCCATCTTCTTTGCAGGTAATTCATTCATCCTTTCCCGAAATTGCTTTTGTGTTCATAATTTCTTCGTCGTCGTAGAGCTTAGACACATCCCGACAGTTTCGAGTTTGATCCTTGACTTGTTTTCAGAAGTTGACACCACCATTCGACTCAGTTTGTCACGAGGATTCAAGAGCCGCCTTCGGAGCCACCAGGAGACACCGACGCGCCTTCACGCGCCGCCGCGTGAGAATCACCTCCGCCGGAGCGTGTGGCCCACGCGCCGCCTTCCCGGCCTCGGTTCGTCGCGGTCCTTACCTTTCCGGAATCGTCTCGACGAGGGGAGTCCATTGGGATACTTTTCGTCACGTTTTGAGGTAATTTGGAAATTCGAATTTACAGGACAGCTTCGACTTGATTTCGAATGTCACCGTATTGTTGTTCGTTTGAGCTATTTTTCGTCGTTGTCGTATGGAACTGCTTGTTGATGCTTGTATGTCGAGTAATTGCTGATTGGTTGCCGTTACTATCGTTGCTTGTCCATAACTTAGGCGATTTTTCACTTCCGTGGATAGTTGAGGTAGAATTCCCCGTTTGGACATAGTGCCCCCGTGACTTTGTGTAGAAGCTTTTTGGTCGATATGCATAATTTTTCCTCTTGGCGGGTTTTTGGTTGACGGGAGATTGCCAAATAACCTTAGGCATAGTCACTTTTCGTTTTGACGCCTTAGAGAAATATTTCCCTTAAGCGTTGCCGCGTTCGATCCTTGTGGTTTGTCACGTTAATTCCACCGTTTGCATGATGGCCCCTTAGGACGTTAGTCCCTTTTATGGTATGTACCAATTTTACTATGCGTGTGGATCTTGGCTACGTGCGTTGACTTTGATACGCGCGTTGACTTTGATACGCGCGTTGACTTTAATACGCGCGTTGACTTTTGATACGCGCGTTGACTTTTGATATGCGCGTTGACTTTTGATACGCGCGTTGACTTTGATACACGCATTGGCTTTGATACGCGCATTGGCTTTGATACGCGCATTGGCTTTTATACGCGCATTGACTTTTGATACGCGCGTTGACTTCTGATATGCGCGTTGACTTTTTGCAGTTTGTGAAGTCGTAGTAGCTTCTTGCAGAGCTTCCTTCCCTTTGGTTGCGTTGATACAATGAGTAAGTCTACCACTCCTCTATCACGGACTCCCTTTAATTCTGATATAGAGGATGACTTGGGAGTAGATCCAGCTTTGCCGGCAGATAGTGTTTTAGACACCGATGAGGGTGTAGCTGTTGGGGTATCTCCTGCTGGAGAGACTGAGGCGTTGGTTAGGTATTATACTAACCGCTTGGATAGATCCCTGTTCACCTTGTACGCGAGTGCTTCCGGACTCGACGCTTGTACCGAGGCTTTTTACCCCTTTGAGGTACTTCCTGATAGCAGTCTAGGAGATGCTACTCCTCCGCCTGTAGATTTATCCGTCGTGTACACATCACACGTTAGAGAGGGTTTGCGGTTTCCCTACTGTTCCGACTTGGTTGAGCTCTGTAGCGGTTATGGGATTTCCCCTTTAGATCTTGCACCCAACGGTATTCGAGTATGGACTTGTTTCAGAGTGTTGCTTCACAAGCAGTCCTGGCGTTATTCCCGCACCCTCTTTCGCTGCTTCTACTAGCTTAAGAGTTCAGACTCAGCGAGATTGTGCGGTGTGAAAGTTCGTTGGCCGAACCTGCAGAGCGATGGTTTTGGGGAACTTGGTCTGAGGGAAGCCAAGTGGGATCCTAACTACCGATTAGTTGCTACCGCGGATCGGTCTGCCGACCATTGGAGGCATCATTACTTTTTTGTTCATGATGCGGGGACGACTTGGGATGTCGAGTATGTTCGGAAATTTGATCCCGCGCCTGCTTTTCGGGAACTCTCCTTGTCGGATAAGGAAGTGATAAAACAGATTTATCATTGTCAACAATCGCGCGGCTTTACTTGCTCATTGCGTGCATCCGATCAGGAATTGATTGATGATGGGATCAATGTGCTCCCTTCTGCAGCCTCGGTATGTTGATTATTTTTATAACTTTTTACCGTGTTGCACTGTAGGTTGGTTTGATGGAAAAAGCTCGTCTTTGTAGACGGCGGCCGCTCGCAAGATTGCTTCTAGCGGGAGGATCGTTCCCCCATTTGCTTCTGGAGCATCGGCGGCTTCTGGACGCGACAAAGGTAGATAGTTTTAAAAGAACAATCTTCTATTCTCTTGGTTGGGTTGTAACTTTGCATGCTACTTGCAGGTCGTACGACGCTTGTTACTGATCGCGTTGTTGCTGCTCCTGACTCTTCCAAACGGTCCACCACTGGGGCGCGTTCTTCGAGCAGTTCAAAGCGTCTGAAGACTACTGTGACCGTTCCTATTCCTTCCTGTCATAAAGGGAAGGAAGTTGGCGGTTGTGAGGATGCGTTGTCTGCCCCCCGCTCGAAGGAGCGGTCCGAGGTGGAACGTTCTCTTCTTTCTGGTATAAGCTGGAAACTTGATTCTTGTGCCTTTATACGCTTTGTTTTTGGCTTTTCCATAACGCTGCTTGGTTTACATGTAGCGATCCCGCCACTTGGACGTGCGGATTTGCTTCGTCCTTTGGATGGTGATATTTCAGATGGTAAGTGGATGCCATACGTGGCAGGAGATCTTACTTTTCCCAAGAACTCCCAGCTGAGCATGCCTGAAGTTGGCGTGCGTGTTCTTCATCGATCCATTCCTCCTGGTGATCGAGTTGTTCGACCCTCGAGTGACGAGGAGGCACGAACTTTTGTTGAGAGATCGTTGTCTGGATTCACTCCAGTGAGTATCTTTTTTCACTTTGCTATGTTCGTTGTTCCCGAACATGTATGCTTATTGTCTCCTTATTTTCAGGTTGTTTCTGATATGGTGCACATGGCCTCTTTCATGTTGGAGCTTGTCCAGGAGAGGCGTGCCATTGCTGACAAAGCTGCCACTTTGTCCAAGGAGCTTGAGGAAGCTAAGGATGAAGTGCGCCGTCTATCGTTGAAGAAGACGGATTTTGATGCTCGTTATGATTCTGATCATGCCAGTCTTGTTCAGCTTGAATCTGAGAACGCTGCCATTGAGAAGGCGATTTCTGATAACGCAGGCAAGCACAAGGCTGCCTGCCGGAAAGTGCGCGAGGCAGAGATGAAGGCTGGTATTGAAGAGGGACTTAGCAAGTTCCCTTCTACTCCTGGATTTGATAGCGCAGTTACTGCTGCTGCTACAGCGAAGGCCACTCCTATGCTCAGCGAGTTTGCTGAGGACTTTATTCGTAGAGTGAGTATTCTTGCTCCTGGCTTTCCTTTTGACAAGTTAGAGCCATATGCGGAGTCTGTTGTTGGGCAAGTTGCCGAGCTTCGTCGCTTAGATACTGCAACATCTGAGTTTGCATTTTTGTTTGGAGAAGATGGTGGCGGCACTAATGTGCAACATTTGCTTGTTCCGCCCAGCCCTGTTAGGGATGATGGACTCCTTTGATTTGTGCCATATTTTCGATATGTTGAACTCGCTTACGAGTCCGCTTGCCCCCCGGCTTCTATGTTTTTAGAAACTTGTTGGAGTTGTTGTTTGATTGTTGCTTGTGACTTGTTCGATTTGAACTACGTCGTATGAACCTGTTTTATACACAGCAGTTTGCATGATAACTTGTTAGTAATATTTCATACCGTTATCGCTTACTGTGCTTACTGAACGTGGATGACTAGTAGTGTAAACGTAGTCCCCTGCAATCGTGACCGATAGCCACTTTTGATTCAAGATTGTTTGTACGATGCGTTACGCATGTTGTACGTCTTCCTGCATAGCTTGACACTATATCCGTCGAAACTTGTCAAGTGATTCGCGTATAGCGACTTAACAAGTGGTATATTTGAAATGTGTTATCTTCGCTTGAGCAAGATACTAGTTTATACCGTCTCTTAGTTCCACTCTAAGGCGACGTTGTACAAGACTCTACTTGTAAATTTTATGAGTTTTAAACAGGGTGCGCACCTGCCAGCGTGTATCAACCCGCGTTGGGGAAGCATACGTAAAACTTTTTGGGTTTTAAAAGAGAGTTTTGTGAAACCTAAAAAGGTTGTTTGATAAAATGTTTGAAAATGTGTTTGACATATAAAAGTTTAATAAAGTACTTGGCAAAATATTTGGTAAAAATATTTGTGATACATGATTCCTGCGTCCAGGGACCATGTAGCACTTTTGAGAGTATGAATTGTGATGCATGTTTTCTGCGTCCAGGAACCATGCATCACGGTTTTGAATATCTATAGTACGGAATTGTCGTCTAGTAAGAGGACTTCCCCCGTATAGAGTGAACCCTAACCAGGAATTCATAATATGGGATTGTCGTCTAAACAAAGGACATCCATTATGAAGAGTGAACCCTGATGGATAAATGTCCAATTCGGGTTCGTATTTACGCTTCGGGCCTCGCAAACGCATCAAAAAATTACATCTCGTCTCAAAAAACGTCTCCCAAGGGTCAAAACGGTCCGGAAACGCATTTACGTGTGACCGGACCGAACATCCGGATTGCAGCAATCCGGAGGTCCGGATCGCACGGCAATCCGGACCTCGCCGAATTGTCCCATTTCGACGAGGTCCGGGTTCCGCCACGGGTATTGCGCGATTGCCGTATCCGTAATTACCGTGTCCGCGATCGCCGTTACGTGTAGAGAAGTCAAGTTCATGCATTACCAATGTGGATGACGGTTCCCGTTTGTTCCCTTGAACCGTCGTCGAACCGCTCTAAAACCGGGTCCGGTCTCAAGGAAGCCTATAAATAGGAGGCCTTGGCCACCCATTTTCACTCACTCTCTCATTTGCCCAACTTTGGTATTTTGAGCTCTGACTTCTCTCTAGAATTCTCTCTCTCTAGAAATTACCCTTTTGCCACTATAATAACTTAGGCATCGGAGAGGGCTCCGCTAGCACCACCCCCCTCTCCGTGCTAACACTGGTCCTTTGCGCAGGATCCGACGCTCGAGACATACAACCTTGCCGGGTCACAACCTTACCGGGTCACAACCTCCGTAGGAAGGGTCACACCCGCACAACCTCAGACGCGTCCTCGTGACCTCAGTCGTCCCGGACGCAACATTGGCGCCGTCTGCACGATTCGAACAAAAAGCTACAGAAACCATGGCAAGTGATCACAACCCTCCCGAAGAGGTGAAAAACCGGAAGAAAAAACCCGGGCGTCCCAGGAAGTCCCCGGCGAACAAAAGAGCAGGATGCCAAGCTCCAGCTGGGAGCCAGTCGGGACCCTCCCACATCCCAAGGGCTACTTCCGTAGCCTCATCCATACCAACGGACACTGTGCCCAACGCACAGTACAGAGATCCAAGGGACAAGCATCACGCGCATCCACCCGGTTTCGAACCACAAGGGCACGAAGATGAATCCCAGACAGAAATGCCGCAGGGCGAGCAAAGAGCGGGGGCAAACCCGATGCCCACCGTCACTCCAGCAATGATGGCCGCGATAGAAGAGCTACTCGCATTCCGCGAATCTCTCAAAAACCAAGGATACACAGCTCAGCCACCTCCAGTCAACCAACAGTATGCTGCGCCAGCAAGGGAGACGTCGCAAGACACCACTCTCTATGGCAACCCTTTCCAGGGAGGAAACCAACACGCAAGATATGAACCTGCACGGTCATATACTCCTTTCCAAGGAGCTCAACAATGGAGGAACGAAAGGCAGCCCCCATTCTACCACCCACAGCATCCAATGAGAGACGATCCCTATCAGGCCACAAGCAGGGATCAATCTGACATCTACCGCGACAATGGTCAGCACAAACCTTCAACAGGTTATGCTGAACCGGTAAAGGGATTTACCGCCGAAATGTTAGAAGAGCTGGTGGAGAAGAAAATGAGGGAGGCAAAAATGAAGGGTATGCACGCTCTTGAAGAAAGGGCGTCACATCCGTTTGCTGAGCACTTGGTAAATAGTCGCGTCCCAGACGCACTATACCGAATCGGAGGAGACCCCTACCGGGGAAAAGGAGACCCAATTGAACATGTGCAAAAGAACGAGGCCTCTCTGCTAGGCAGAACAAGGAACCCGCACCACTTTGCAATGACGTTTTCACAAACTCTTGCCGGGACCGCCGCACACTGGTTCTTCTCACTGCCTTGCGGAAGCATTACTTCATGGGCAGACCTAAAGGCCAAATTCATTCGGCGATACATGGGTGAGCGCACACTATTGAAAGGTGCAAACGCTCTGGACGACGTCCAACAGCAGAACGAAGAATCCCTTGCCGACTATTACGTCCGCTTCAATCAGAACATTTCTGACATTCAGGGAAACCTGACCGAAGGAGAAATTGTTCGGGCATTCATCCGAAACCTTGGCCGAAGAGGCAATGCCTTAGCAGAAAAGATGGCCAAGCGTCCGGCGGAATCCATGGAAGAACTGGCCGCGAGAGTCAAGGAGTATATAGACCTGGAGAGATTCAGAAGCCAGAATAAAGCAAAAATTTCCGCAGCTAAGGCGAAAGACACTCCAAAACAATACCAACGAAAGCCACACCCAGGCAGCCAAGGAAAACATTGGCAACCTCAGCCAAAAAGACCTTTCCAAGGGGATTTGCAGAAGCCTAAAGAAGTAAATCTCGCCGATTGCATCCCTCTGAACGCCCCGCTGTCGGTGATTTTAAGAGAAATGAAAAACGCAAATATGTGGAGGGAGCCAAACAATTTCCGGAAAGGCCCACTGGGAAAAGACAAAGACAAGTGGTGTGAAAACCACGAAGTCTTCGGCCATGAAACCGACAGCTGCGTTAGTCTTCGCTTCCGAGTCAATAACTTCGTCCTCAAGGGCGAGCTAAAGCAATTTGTGGACCAAGGCAACAGCCCCTCAAAAAAGACTCAGCCAGAGTCGTCAAAAAGATCAAACAAAGGGAAAGAGAAAGCCCATGACAACCCTCCGCCAGCCAAGCGAGGAGTAATCAATGTCATACATGGAGGGCCTGCCGCCGGAGGACACATATCCAATGCCCGGGACGTTTATGCATCCCAAGCAGCAACACTTCCAAAATACGGAAAGCGCAAGCAGCCCGAGCAAGAAGATGCAGTCATCCAATTCTCCAGGGAAGACTTGAAGCATATCGTTTATCCCCACGATGATGCTTTAGTCATTACCATGGACATTGACGGGTACGATGTAAAAAGAATTCTGGTGGATGGTGGAAGTTCTGCTGACATTCTACATATCAGAGTTCTGGAGCAACTAGGGAAGTCTGTCAGGGACCTGTCCCCGGGTACCTTCTCATTAGTTAGCTTCGCAGGAGCAGCTACACAACCATTGGGCACAATTACACTTCCAGTCGTCCTTGGCCAGGGATGGAAAGCATTACATATCAACGTCACTTTTGTAGTTGTAGAATCCCTCGGAGCCTACAACGGAATCTTGGGACGAACAACGATCAATCCTTATGTGATCGTGCCTTCCACCGTCCACCAAAAGATGAAGTTCCCGACAGAGCATGGGATTGGAGAAGTGCTGGGCGATCAAGTAACCGCAAGGCGTTGTTACGTTAATGCCTTGAGAGCAAAGCACCAATACCATGTGGCCATGGTAAACTCCTTCAAGAGGCAGAAAGTGGTTGACGAAAGAAAGAAGCAACCAATGGAACAAGCCATTACAATCTGGAAACCGCAAGAGAGCATCCAGTTATCACCATGGCAACAGATTTGGCTCGTTCAGCAGGGAGAAGACGAGCCAATCTTGGAATACTTCATCAAATTCGCCTCCAACGCCTCAACCGCGAAAGCAACAAAAGAAGAAGTGATAAGCGTGTTCTATGCAAATATGAACGCCAAATCTTTCCTTCTCTTTGGACGAACTCATGGATGGCGAACCACAAAAACCATGGCGGATCTAAAGGAAAAGCTTGAGACAGCAGTCTTTTGCGAGCAAGAACTGAGGTGGGGTACACCCCTCAGTTGGGACAAAGGTGTTCGGGCAGAAACGAACAACCAGGAAGACGCACGCTTGGATATCAACAACATCTTCACACCGCTAAACACAGTGGCCGAAGACATTTTTGTCAACCTGCTGGAAAATAAGCTCCCAAGTCCACTTGCCCCGGAGACAGCTTTCTTGGGCAACGACATCAAAGAATGGTGCAAGTACCATAAAACTTGGGGGCACAACACAAACATGTGTCCACCATTAAACCGGGAAATCGAAGAATGCATCACGCTAGGTGCACTGAGGCGATTTGTTGTATCCAACTACACGACATCGTCATCAAACCAGCCATGACGAAACGGGAGAAACAACTCTCTTCTAGATTACTTTGCGCATCTCTACTTTCTAGTATAATCAATGTAAATACGCGCAAGTATCTAATAAAACCAATCTACGTTTGTAGGTACATACTTATCTCTTGCACGCTGTTTTTTGGATTAAACGCGAAGCAACAAAACTACGCGCATATTATCTACTTCAATAATCCAAGAAACTATGCCATGTGCAAGTAAAATCTATTACGCGTTATGACAACGCTTATCAACAACAACCTACTCATATTAACGACTACATCAAGGCGTCATCATGGAATCAAAAACAGGCACATATTACACACCGATTACTACTCAGGAATGATGCCAAGTAGTAACCTATGCACAAAAATCTACTCCAACAATACAAGCTAAGCATTGTGTGCAAGGAGGGGTTTATGGTATATAACACCAACTTATCTATTATCTACATCAACAAGGAGGTTATTTCTCCATTCATAGCATAGGCGTCTATCTCTAGAAGGGCGTCAACTACAAGCAATGTCTCGAATTGACACCAAGACCTATTATTAATATGACGGCCATTCGGGGCGTCAACTACATGCAATACCTTGGAATAACGCCAAGGCCTATCATCAAAATAACATGTTGAGGTATCCTCTTTTCTAAAAGACAAGCCCCATGTTTACTTATCTTAATGGCATGCTGTGACACCTCTGGTTAGAAGCAAATCCTCATGTCCATAGCCATCCCCTGGATTTAGAACAGGATGGGCATACGGGGCTGATCACCCCTCAAGTGACGGAAGTTCTCTGTTTAGACAACTACCTCACTCTAATTGAGTATATCCTTTTTAGGATTCACTCTATGTGTATATCCTGTTTAGGATTCACTCAAAAATGTGTATATCCTGTTTAGGATTCACTCTAAGTGTATATCCTTTTTAGGATTCACTCTATGTGTATATCCTGTTTAGGATTCACTCTAAGTATATCCTTTTTAGGATTCACTCTATGTGTATATCCTGTTTAGGATTCACTCTAAGTATATCCTTTTTAGGATTCACTCTATGTGTATATCCTGTTTAGGATTCACTCTAAGTGTATATCCTTTTTAGGATTCACTCTATGTGTATATCCTGTTTAGGATTCACTCTAAGTGTATATCCTGTTTAGGATTCACTTTAAGTGTATATCCTGTTTAGGATTCACTCTAAAATGTGTATATCCTGTTTAGGATTCACTCTAAGTGTGTATACCCTGTGTAGGGTTCACTCTCTATAACGGAAGTCCTCTTACTAGACGACAATTCCGTACTAACAGATTTTCAAAAGCCGTGATGTTTGATTCCTGGACGCAGAAAACATGCATCACAATTCATACTCTCAAAAGTGCTACATGATCCCTGGACGCAGGAATCATGTATCGCAAACATCTTTACCAAATATTTTGTCAAAACACCTTGTAAAATGTTTTATGTACTAAACTCCTTTCCAAAAAATTTATCAACACGATTTTTGGGATGTACCACAACCAATGTCAAAATATTTTCTCCAAATACTTTACCAACACCCCTTTTAAGGTTCACAAAATGCTTCTTCAAAAACTAAACAGTTTTGACGTATGCTTCCCCAACGCGGGTTGATACACGCTGGCAGGTGCGCACCCTGTTTAAAACTCGTAAAATTTACAAGTCGGGTCTTGTACAACGTCGCCTTAGAGTGGAACTAAGAGACGGTATAAACTACTATCTTGCTTAGCCAAGATAACACCCTTCAAACACACTACTTGTTGAGATATATTGCTATACGCAAAAATGCTTGACAGGTCGCAACACATATAGCGGCAAGCTATTCAGGAAAGAAAGGCAATATGCATAATGCATCATGCAAACAATCAGGAGAACTTTTCAACTTATCAATCAGGAGGTGGCTATCAGTCACGCCTGCGGGGACTATGTCTACGCTACTAGTCATCCACATTCAGCAAACACAGTAAGTGATAACGGTTCGAAATATTACTAACAAGTTATCATGCAAACTGCTGTGTATAAAACAGGTCCATGCGACGAAGTTCAAAGCGAACAAGTCACAAACAACAACTCCAACAAGTTTCTAAAACATAGAAGCTGGGGGGCAAACTGGCTCACATATGAGTTCAACAAGTCAAAAAGATGACACAAATCAAAGAAGTCCACCATCCCTGACAGGGCTAGGTGGAACAGGCAAATGTTGCACGCTAGTGTCACCACCATCTTCTCCAAACAAAAACGCAAAATCAGATGTTGCAGCATCTAAGCGACGAAGCTCGGTAACTTGCCTAACAGCAGACTCCGCATATGGCCCCAACCTTTCAAAAGGAAAGCCAGGAGCAAGAACACTCACTCTACGAATAAAATCCTCAGCAAACTCGCTGAGCATAGGAGTGGCCTTCGCTCTAGCAGTAGTAGTAACTGCGCTATCAAATCCAGGAGTCGAAGTGAACTTGCTAAGTCCTTCTTCAATGCCAGCCTTCATCTCTACCTCACAAACTTTGCGGCAGGCAACCTTGTGCTTGCCTACGTTATCTGAAATCACCTTCTCAATGGCGGCATTCTCGGATTCAAGCTGAATAACACTGGCATGATCAGCCTCATAACGCGCATCAAAATCCGTCTTCTTCAAGGAAAGACGACGCACTTCATCCTTGGCCTCCTCAAGCTCTTTGGACAAAGCGATAGCTCTGTCAGCAATGGCACGGTTCTCCTGAACAAGCTCTAGCACGAAAGAGGCCATATGCACCATATCGGAAACAACCTGAGAGTAGGGACACAATAAACATATATATTCGGGGGCAACAAACATAGCAAAATAAAATAAAGAGATACTCACTGGAGCAAATCCAGACAATGACCTCTCAACAAATGCCCGCGCCTCCTCGTCGCCCGAGGGCCGGACAACTCGATCTCCAGGGGGAATGGAGCGACGAAGAACACGCACGCCGACTTCAGGCGTGCTCATCTGGGAGTCCTTGGAAAAAGTAACACCTCCCGCCACGTATGGCATCCACCTGTCATCTGAAATATCTCCATCCAAAGGACGAAGCAAATCTACACGTCCAAGCGGGGGTAACGCTACATGTAAAACAAGCAGCATTATGCAAAAACCAAGTATAAAACATATAAGGGTATAGAATAAAATGTCCAGCTTATACCAGAGAGTGTAGAACGCTCCACCTCGGACCGCTCCTTCGAGCGGGGGGCAGCCAACACATCCTCACTACCACCAACTCCCTTCCCTTTATGACAGGAAGGAGTTGGAACGGTCACAGTAGTCTTCGGACGCTTCGAACCGCTCGAAGAACGCGCCCCAGTGGTGGACCGTTTAGAAGAGTCAGGTGCAGCAACAACACGGTCAGTAACAAGCGCCGTACGACCTGCAAGTAACGAAAAAGTTACAACCCGATCAAGAAAATAAAAGGTTGCCCCTTCAGGAAGCTATCTACCTGCGCCTCGTCCAGAAGTCGCTGATACTCCGGAAGCAAGTGGGGGAACGATCCTCCCGCTAGAAGCAATCTTACGAGCGGCCGCCGTCTGCAAAGACGAGCTTTTTCCGTCAAACCAACCTACAGTGCAACACGGAAAAAGTTACAAAAGTGATCAAACATACCGAAACTGCAGAAGGGAGCACATGGATCCCCGCATCGATCAATTCCTGATCAGACGCACGCACTGAACAAGTGAAGCTGCGCGATTGTTGACAGCGGTATATCCGTTTTATCACTTCTCTATCCGACAGGGAAAGCTCCCGAAAATTAGGTGCAGGATCAAACTTCTGAATATACTCAACATCCCAAGTCGTCCCCGCATCATGAACAAAGAAATAATGATGCTTCCAGTGATCGGCAGACCGATCCGCAGTAGCAACCAATCGATAGCTGGGACCCCACTTGGCTTCTCCAAGTCCAAGTCCTTCAAAACCGTCGCCCTGTAAGTTCGGCCAACGAACTCTCACGCCACACAAGCCCGCCGAATCTGAACTCCTAAGCTGGTAAAAGCAGCGAAAGAGAGTGCGAGAGTAACACCAGGACTGCTGGTGAAGCAACACTCTGAAGCAAGTCCATACTTGAATCCCGTTGGGTGTGAGATCTAAAGGGGAAATTCCATAACCACTACAAAGATCAACCAAGTCGGAGCAGTACGAAAACCGCAAACCCTCCCTAACGTGTGATGTGTACACGACAGATAAATCCGCGGGCGGAGGAGTAGCATCCCCTAGACTACTATCAGGAAGTACCTCGAAGGGGTAAAAAGCCTCGGTACAAGCATCAAGTCCCGAAGCACTAGCATACAAAGTGAACAAGGATCTATCCAGGCGGTTAGTATGATACCGAACCAATGCCTCAGTCTCTCCAGCAGGAGATACCCCACTAGCTACACCCCCGTCGGTATCCAAAACACTATCTGCCGGTAAAGCCGGGCTGACGTCCAAACCATCCTCTATATCAGAAGAAAAGGGAGTCTGCGATAAAGGGGTGACAGACTTACTCATTATACCAACACGTCCAAAAGGAAGGCAGCTCCGCAAGGAATTGCTACAACCTCACAACCTGCAGAGAAACAATCAACATCGATGCGCGTATCAGTATTAACGCATGTATCATCCATACATGTCGACAAGGTTGCTCGTCGACAAGGAGAATATATTTTCTAAGTGTTTCCATGTACGTACATACATGTCGACAAAGTTGCTCGTCGACAAGGAGAAAATATTTTCTAAGTATTTCCATGTACGTACATACATGTCGACAAAGTTGCTCGTCGACAAGGAGAAAATATTTTCTAAGTATTTCCATGTACGTACATACATGTCGACAAGGTTGCTCGTCGACAAGAAGAAAATATTTTCTAAGTGTTTCCATGTACGTACATACATGTCGACAAGGTTGCTCGTTGACAAGAAGAAAATATTTTCTAAGTATTTCCATGTACGTACGTACATGACGACAAGGTTGCGCGTCAACAAGGGGAAAAATATTCTCTAAGTGTTTTCATGAACACACACATACACGTCGACAAAAATGGATTACATACAACAAATAGTTATGCCCCCTTTGGCACACCTACGACACTCATCGATAAAGCTCATACGACGACATCTATGGTAACAAACATTAGATATCGTTTGATTATTTTCTAAGTGTTTTAGCATACTTGCAGGCAATAACAAACGGCGCAACCATTAACACGCATACAAACATCAACGCGCGTATCAACATCAATGGGCACTATGTCCGAACGGGGAATACTATCTCAACTACCCGCAAAAGCGAAAATCGCCTAAGTTATGAACTAACAATGATAATAACGGCAATCAATCAGCGATTATTCAACATGCAAGCATCAACAAGCAGTTCTATACGGCAGCGACGAAAAATAACTTAGACAAACGACAATCCGGCGACACCCCGAACTCAGGCCGAAGCTTCTTTTTAAATTGAGGTTTTTCAATTACCTCAAAACAGGACGAAAGATATCACAATGGATTCCTCTCGTCGAGACGATTCCGGGAAGGTAAGGACCGCAGCGAGGCGAGGTCGGGAAGGCGGCGCGTGGGGCTCACGCTCCGGCGAAGTTCCTCCACTCGCGGTGGCGCGTGAGGGCGCGTGAGACGTCCCCTGGAGAATCCGAAGGTGGCGCTGGAATCTTTGGGACGAACCGAGTCGATTGGTGGTGTCAATTTCCAAAAACAAGCAAAAAATCAGACTCGAAACTGTCAAAACGTATTTAAGCTCCACGACGGCAAAGAAACTTTGAACACAAAGGTAATTCCGGGAAAGGGTAAGTGAATTACCTGCAAATGGATTGAAATTGGGAGCTCCCAATGTGTTGGAAGGATAAATGAGAATATGTGTGTTTACTAATCCCTAAGAAGATGCTTTGTGGATAAGGATCAAGGATTATTTCACCTACACACAAGACTAAACCCCTATGGTATACTCTATTCTCTCCTCTTAAGGTATCTACTCTTGTACATATCCTGACATCATTCGCACGACACGGTCGCATGATTCTTGATTTGGAAGTCACTTAGTCATTTTAGAAACGCTCGATTTCTATTTTCTTGCATTACATAATTATGATCTTGCCACGTCCATTATTCGTGCACGCATGTTGATAGATGCGTCCTTGCATAACGCATTACCATTGGCTCATACTCCCGACGATAATCATATTCGCACATATACATTTCCTATTGCACTAACCATGATAATAGGAAACAAAGCCGTTCGGCCGGAAAGTCAAGTGACGGACGAAATCAAGATTCCTACATCTGACCGACAATCAAAATCAAAAGGTTAGCGTCAAACTCAAATTGGACAAATATCCTAACTTAAAATAGAGTCAAGAAAGGTTCTAAACCGTTACTTAACTCGGGGGCAAGTGATGGATAAATGTCCAATTCGGGTTCGTATTTACGCTTCGGGCCTCGCAAACGCATCAAAAAATTACATCTCGTCTCAAAAAACGTCTCCCAAGGGTCAAAACGGTCCGGAAACGCATTTACGCGTGACCGGACCGAACATCCGGATTGCGGTGCAATCCGGAGGTCCGGATTGAATTTGCAATCCGGACCTCCGGGTTGCAGCAACCCGGACGTCCGGGTTGCAAGCAATCCGGACCTCGCCGAATTGTCCCATTTCGACGAGGTCCGGGTTCCGCCACGGGTATTGCGCGATTGCCGTATCCGTAATTACCGTGTCCGCGATCGCCGTTACGTGTAGAGAAGTCAAGTTCATGCATTACCAATGTGGATGACGGTTCCCGTTTGTTCCCTTGAACCGTCGTCGAACCGCTCTAAAACCGGGTCCAGTCTCAAGGAAGCCTATAAATAGGAGGCCTTGGCCACCCATTTTCACTCACTCTCTCATTTGCCCAACTTTGGTATTTTGAGCTCTGACTTCTCTCTAGAATTCTCTCTCTCTAGAAATTACCCTTTTGCCACTATAATAACTTAGGCATCGGAGAGGGCTCCGCTAGCACCACCCCCCTCTCCGTGCTAGCACTGGTCCTTTGCGCAGGATCCGACGCTCGAGACATACAACCTTGCCGGCTCACAACCTTACCGGGTCACAACCTCCGTAGGAAGGGTCACACCCGCACAACCTCAGACGCGTCCTCGTGACCTCAGTCGTCCCGGACGCAACAAACCCTTACCAGGAATTCGTAACATGGGATTGTCGTCTAAACAGAGGACATCCATTATGAAGAGTGAACCCTTACCACGAATTCGTAACATGGGATTGTCGTCTAAACAGAGGACATCCGCTATGAAGTGTGAACCCTTACCAGGAATTCGTAACATGGGATTGTCGTCTAAACAGAGGACATCCGCTATGAAGAGTGAACCCTTACCAGGAATTCGTAACATGGGATTGTCGTCTAAACAGAGGACATCCGCTATGAAGAGTGAACCCTTACCAGGAATTCGTAACATGGGATTGTCGTCTAAACAGAGGACATCCGCTATGAAGAGTGAACCCTTACCAGGAATTCGTAACATGGGATTGTCGTCTAAAGAGAGGACATCCGCTATGAAGAGTGAACCCTTACCAGGAATTCGTAACATGGGACTGTCGTCTAAACAGAGGACATCCACTATGAAGAGTGAACCCTTACCAGGAATTCGTAACATGGGATTGTCGTCTAAACAGAGGACGTCCGCTATGAAGAGTGAACCCTTACCAGGAATTCGTAACATGGGATTGTCGTCTAAACAGAGGACATCCGCTACTTATGGGGTGATTAGCCCCATTATCGTATTTGCCCATCCTGTTCTGAATCCAGGGAATGGCTATGAACATGAGGATTTGCCTCTAAAAAGAGATGTCACTAGAAGTAAACATGCCCCCCTTTGGTAGCAGGTCTTGGTGTTAATCCAAGATATTCCTTGTAGGTGACGGCTCTTTGAATAGTCGTCCCTTTGAGTAGAGAATTGTTATAAATTCCTTTTTGGTAGATAATCCGCAGGTTGCCCTTGCGTCATATAAGTTGGCTGTGAACACAGCGTCGTTGCTTTGTGTTGCCGACACCTTTTGATGTAGATGTTGATTTGTGAATGGAGAAATAAACTCCTTGTTGGTGTAGATATGCAAATATCATCCATTATGTGTATTTGCAATATGTTGTCTTTGAAAGTGTCTTGGGCTTAACTCCAAGTGTTTGATTCTATGATGATGCCTTTTTATGTGGTCATCCATATGGGTAAATTGTTGTTGATGATAAACGTTGTCATAACGCATGATAGATTTTGCTTGCACGTGTCATAATTTCTTGGATTATTGATGTAGATAATAAGCGCGTAGTTTAGTTGCTTCGCGTTTAATCCACAGACGGCGCCAATGTTGCGTCCGGGATGAACAAGGTCGTGCGGATGCGTCTGTTCGCGTGGTTGTGCGGGCTTTTTGGGCTATAACCCTTCCGTCGGGAGGAGGTTGGGCCACTGAAGACTGTTCGGATTTGCTCCCATAAAGGTCTGTGACTCGGTTTAACTGTGTCTCAAGAGGCGGTGGTCTGTGCACAGATGCGGGCGTCTGGGACGCAATTCCTGCACGAAGGACCAATGCTAGCACGGAGAGGGGGGGTGGTGCTAGCGGAGCCCTCTCCGATGCTTAAGTCACTATAAGGGCAAAAAGGTAATTTCTAGAGAGAGAATATTTCTAGAGAGAAGTCAGAGCTCAAAATACCAAAGTTGGGCAAATGAGAGGATGTGTGAAAATGGGTGGCCAAGACCTCCTATTTATAGGCTTTCTTGGGACCGGACCCGGTTTTAAAGCGGTTGGGTGACGGTTCAAGATCATGCGGTAACCGTCATCCATATTGGTAATGTGCGAACTTGACTTCTCTACGCGAAACGGTAATCGCGGATACGGTAGTCGCGCGATACCCACAACGCAATCCGGACCTCGTCGTACTTAGGAAATTTCGGCGAGGTCCGGGTTGCAGCGCGTAAATGCGTTTCCGAACCGTTTTGATTCCTTGGGAGATGTTTTTAAACCGAGATGTAATTTTTGACGTGTTTACGAGGCCCGAAATGTAAATACGAACCCGAATTGGACATATATCCATCAGGCGTGTTTCTCGGCCTCGTCCTCTTGTGGCAAGTCCGGACGGATGTCGGGGACTCCAGAGTTATCTCCTTTGGTCACCGCTCGGGGCCCCTCGTCATCGGGACAGGGCCAGCATTCTCAGGGATTCATAATCGGGGCCTACTTAAAGGCATATCATCGGGGCCTACTTAAAGGCATATCATCGGGAGCGTCCAGCTCCTATGTCGGGACCGACCTTGTCGGGACCCCTCGGGTTGGCCCTCTAGGCCTCTTTTGTGGCCCAGTGGGCCTACTTCGCCGTTTACTCGTCGTTAATGGGCCTAACGGCTATACGGAAACCCATCATTTGCTCCCAAGACATGAGGGACTTACAGTTCGTCGTGTCTTCCAGTTCCGGACCTACCGATATCGGCATCGGAGGCTTCTGACTTTACGAAAAATCTTTCGAAGCAGATCTTCTCCTCTAAGATTCCCCGATATTCCGAGGATAACCACCGAATCCGAAAAGATTTCTCGGTCACTCAACTATTAAATGCAGCAGGTGACGAAGCGACGGCTTGAGTACCCGTGCCTGTTTTTTCTGAAAAAGCACTTTCTAGCCGTTTTGTCTCTAGTGTTTCGACGATTCAAGTTGAGGCGTTTTATCTTCAACGGTCTGGATTGCAACGTCTCTTTGGCTGTCCTCTCTCCTATAAAACCCCAAATCTTGGCACTATTCAGTTCTCCTTTACCGTTTCATTCTCTGTGTTTTCAAAAGCTCAAGCTCTCCTTTCTATTTCTGATCAACACTCCGGCGACCAGGATCTCCGACCATCAAGATCATCCTTTCTTCTCTGATTCAACATGTCTGGTAAGATTTCCTCCTTTGATTCCGAAAAAAACTTGTTAGCATAGCTTTTCCTTTTATCTCAATCAACTTACCCGAACTTTTGCGGAAATCAACTGTGCCTTTTCTTTCCATGATTATTTTCCAGACGGTGAGTCCAGTTCCGGGGGAGGAAGCCCTTCAAGTTCGATTATGCTTGTAATGAGATTTCAGACACCGCCTATGATTCAGCTCTCCGGGAGGGGTGTATTACTTCCACCTGGGAGCCTCGCTTCCCTTTTCCTTGGTCTCGCGTCCCGGGTGACCCTATGGTCACTCGTCCCCGGGAAGAGGAGGTATTTGTCTCCACCGGGCAAATATCAGCAGGGATCCGATTCCCCTTCTGCGGGAATTTAGTCGAGATGTGTGAATATTATAAAACACATCCGACTACTTTTTCCCCCCATGACATCCGCGTGTGGAATGCCTTCCTTGTTCTCTGTCTTCGCCAACAGTGGACCTACAGCCTCCGACTTTTCCGGACCTTCTACGGGATGAAATGCAATGATGTCGGGGTCTGTGCCTTGTACCCACGGATGCCTAAGTGGAGCAAGGCGCAGCTTTCCCGATACAGCTGGAATGGCGACACCTGGAAGGTCGCCTAAGTTCGGGGGCTTATCACCGACTCGGGGCCCGACAACAGTGGCTGGAAGAGGAGCTACTTCTTCATTCGGAACAGCTCCATTCGGTGGCCCCGATGGGAGGTTGGGGCAGACCCTCCTCCCGCTTTTCACACTTACTCCGAGGAGGATTTCCAGATTCTCCAGTGCGTCCAACTTTATCGCTGAGGGGATTCCTTCGCTCCCCTCGATGCCAACTCCATCAGGGAGCGGGACCTGGTTCTGACCGGGATCCGACTCCTGATGTCGTCTCCGGGGGTCAACTCTTCGATGGCCCTTCCAACCTCGTTCCTTGGGTAATATTCTAACTGCACTTTCATTTTCGTCTTTGCAGCTAAGAAGGTATCATTGCTGACCAATCTCGTGCTTAAGCAGGCGGAGACCGATGTTGTCCAACGCCCCGCGAGGAAGAGGAAGTCTTCAAAGAGGGCCGCCTCCTCATCGGCACCTCCCACTTCGGAGCAGATCAAGCGGGCCCGGGTGGAGAAGATGGAGCAGATCTTCAACACCAAGACTCCCGAGGAAGGTAAACAGCTCCGCTTAGCAATTCGATTATACAGGAGGCGTATTCCTGAGGAGTTAATCCCCTCCGATAAGGGAGACAGGATTGAAGGGATCAAACGCATCCTGCAAGGAGAAACTCCCCGCATCCTCAAAGCGGGTTACTATAATTATTACGGGAAAGACCAGTATCTCTCCCGTCGCGTCATTTGGTGTAAGGATCCCGATCAACTTCCTGACTATCTTTCTGAAGCTTTTCGTCCTCTAGGTGCAGGTCAATCGGGAGCTGGAGCTTCGGCGGGGGTGCCACCCTCCGACTCCCGGGTCGGAGAGCCCCTCCTTTCTCTTCCAGCCCCAGGAGGATCGGGGACTGAAGACGCCCCGACGGACGGTCGGTTCCGTCGGGTGGTTGACCTGGACGTCTCTCACTCTTCTGAGGAGGCGAGCGAAGGTCAGCCCCTGGTTCGTCGTCGGGGGGCGAGGCAGACCCCGCTGGAGCCGACTCCCGAAAGGCTGCCTCCATCTTCTCCGGCACAGCGGCTCTCGCCGGTCTTGAGCCTGACCCCTGAAGGGACGACGGGTTCTCATGGCGGCTCGGAGGCCCGCACCTCCGACACTCAGTGCGTCGTTCCCCCTCTCCCCTTAGACGGGAGCTTCTACCAGCTTTACTCCCCCGACCAGGCGGCGGCTCCCTGGACCCCGATCGAGTCATTGCGGGAGGTCCCGCTGCGTCGGGACAATATATCACCGGAACTGGGTCTGCATCTGCTGGCAGGTTCAGTTCCGCCATCTCTGAAGCTTCCGCTCTCCTTGGCTCGGGAGGACATCCACGAGGACCTTTGCAGCATGGACGTTCGCCGCGTGGAGGTAAGGCTTCCTGTTTTTACACTTAGTATATAAGGCAAACTATTCTCGTGTACTGACCTCTTCCTTTCTTTTCCACAGGAAATGGCGGACCAACACCGCTGTTTTGGGTACATCCTGGCCTTGGAGGAGGCTCTGGAGCAGGAGCGAGCCAAGGCGGCCCCCGAGGTCTTGGCCAAGCTTAAGGAGGATCTGGCCGCCTCCGAATCGTCGAAGGGCAAGCTGGTTAAGGAGCAGGCCCTCCTTAACCAGAAGACTCGGGACCTCCTGAGGCAGGTCCATGACTTTGAGCGGTTGCTGAAGCATGAGCGACAAAGGCTCCAGGAAGAGCAGCAGGGGCACGCGGAGGATCGGGACAGGCTTATCCTCGAGAAGAAGGCCCTTGAGGACGCCAAGGCGGGGCTGGAGGCTGAGAAAGTCCTTCTCGCCAACCGGTCTCAACAGATGGAGCGGGAGCTCGCTGAGTTTCCCACCAAGTTGGCCGAGGCTGAGGCCAAGGGACGGGAAGATTCTCGGGGCTCCGAGGCTTTCCAAGTGGACGCGGTGAAGTTTTGTACGGCGGAGGTGGAGACCACCTTGCTTAATGCTGTCGAGGAGCTCCATCTGGAGTATGGTGGTGCCATCGACTTCACCAAGTCTCAGACCCTCGCCCCCTTCGCGGAGAGGTATTTCAACCTTTCTGAGGAGAGCGACGGGGCCAACACCCCCGAGGGGACTGCGGGTGCTGAAGGCACGGTGGAGCCTCCAAGTGCAGACCTCCCGACGACTGATCCCCCGATGATCGACCCTTCACCGGCTGACCTCCAAGAGTCTGATCCTCCCGCGGCCAATCTTCCAGGATCCGATCCTCCAACCGCAGAGCCTTCTGCGACGGACCTCGTGGACCCTGCTCCCCTCGACGCTGCCAAGTCTCAAAGAGACCAATCTCGCCATATGTGTTCCATTGAACACACCGCTGTCTGTCATCCTGAAAGAAATGTAAGAGACTAAGCTATGGAAAAAGCCCTCTAAATTCGGCAAGGGCCCATTGGGAAAAGATGAAAGCAAATGGTGTGAAAATCACGAAGTGTATGGCCATGAGACGGACAGCTGTGTCAGCTTAAGATTCCACGTAAACAGCTTCATCTTAAAAGGAGAAATGAAGAACTATATCGACCAAGGCAATAAGCATCAAAAGAAGTCTCATGTGAAGTCTTCAGAAAAAGGCAAGGGAAAAGAAAAGGCGAATAATAATCCACCTATCGCCAAACGCCGGAAAAACAACGTCACTTATGGAACCAATTATGACGACTTATACAATCCTTGGAGCATGAAGGTGGAGGAAACAAATTTCAAACTCCCGGAAAACAAACTTCACCGCCCACTTGAGCCAACTGCCTTCCTTGGCAAGAATGTTGAAGAACGGCGCAAGCAACGTAAAACTGGGGGGCATGACATCAACATTTGTTCATCCCCAAAGGTAAAGATTGAAGAGCTCAACACGCTAGATGCACTGAGAAACTATGTGGCACGTGGCAGAGTCAACTTGCCAACAAATCACCTATGAAGACGTCAAACACATCAGCAATCCCTTTATCTCCTTTTTCGCATATCTACTTTAAGTCTTTTTAGATTAAGTACAACTTATGCTTTTTAGCCTTAGTACTTTTCAAAAGAAGTGATCAGTAGACGCCTTCTTGTAATCCGTTGTACGAACTCCAAATATCTAATGAAGGTTAAATCTACTTTCGTAGGTACATTATTATATGATGCATACTACCTTGGAATAACGCCAAGTAACAACTACGCATATATTAGTGGCGTCAACAACACAAGCTATTGCACTATGGACAACAAATGGCTTCGGTCATACAACATCCCTCATGCAACGGATCCTCAAGCATTCTATACGCACAAGACTAAAAATCGTGTTACAATAAGGCGTGGGTATTTCCCAAGTGACAACGTCATCAACATTGTGGAAGAAAGGAATTCAGGATACGCTCATATGTTATACGCACACCTGTGCCAAACCCATCACGAGAAAAGAGTTAGAAAATTATTTCCAACATCCAGCAAGTTTACCTTTGTCAAGACAAACAATAGCGGAATCCCCGTCATTGATGAAAACCCAAGGGCAGATCATGCACTGTCAGAAGATGAAGCAATAAAAACCATCAGGAAACAGCGGTACAACTGCCAAGCGACTTGGGGGGGCACCAAGCTGACAAGTGCTCGGCATTCCACCGAAGTGAAGAAACAAATAATTACAAGAACACGCGGTACCTTTCTTCTAAGAAGGAAACACCAAGCAATGATCATATATAGGCATGTACATCATGCTAAGGAGGCATCAACGCATATCAACTAGAAGACGCATACAATGATGCATAGTCGCTGTTCATACATACATATTCACAACCACATATAGCGGGTGATACTTGGAAAAGCTACGCTCCCAACATATACGCACCTGTCATGATCCACACCTATCATGATCCGCACATATCGCGTCCGCACTCAGGGAAGTTTCCTACACAAACAAGGAATCCTCGTATCAGATTCCTTTACTTTATTTATTATATGCATTACTAAAAAGAAAATTTAATGACTCCATATTTTTGCAAACTTATAAACATTGCAATTATCTGAAAAAGAACAACTCTGTTCATAGGTACATGCTACACTATGATTACTACATGAGAATTATGCCAAGTAGTAACCTATGCACAAAAATCTACTTCAACAATACAAGCTAAGCATTGTGTTCAAGGAGGGATTTACGGTATACAACGCCAACATATCCATTCATAACATCGGCTATATCAAGAAGATGTCAGCAACACAAAGCCATTGCGCAATGTGCACAGTCAACTTATATGTGGCGATGACAACTTACGGATTATCTACAAAAAGGGACTTATGAAATTCTCTACTCAAAGTGACGACTATTCCAAAGGCGTCAACAGCAAGCAATATCTTGGATAAACACTAAGATTTACTATCAAAAGTAGCATGTTGTGGTATCCTCTTTGTAAAGACAAACCCCATGTTTACTTCCAAAAAATGGTATGCTGCGAAATGCTCTTAGAAGCAAATCTTCATGTTCATAGCCATTCCCTGAATTAAAAACAGGGTGCGGCAAATGCAGTGATGGGACTGATCACCCCATCGTGGCGGAAGTCCTCTTGTTAGACGACAACCCCACACATCAAAAGTATGTATACTCTCTTAAGGGTTCATACACCATGAAGACTTAAGCCTGAAAAAGGATAGCTTCATGTTATACGCTTTTTAAAGCAAACCTTATACAAAACTCATCAAACTTACAAGTCGAGTCCTGTATAACGTTATCTTGCTCTTTAGCATTTAACGCAACAACAGCAAAATAAACAAGAGAAATCTTGTAACAACGTCGCCTTAGAGTAGAACTAAGAGACGGTACAAACTTAAATCTTGCTTCGTCAAGATGATACTGCTACATGTCAAGGCCAGCGCCGAGTGCCAAGTGCCAAGTGCCCGCGCCAAGTACACTACTACTTACAACGCTACAAGTACCTAGTGTACGCATCTTGCCATGCCTTGGAATCTAACCAAGAGGGGCGCTCATAACACTCAACAATGCGTGACATACAGTCGCAACTACGGACATCATGTTCATCATCTAAGGATATATATCCTATCTTCCAAGTCCAAAGCATACGGACTGCATGGATAACTCAAGGTATGAAATATTACTAACAAGTTATCACATGATTATTATTGAAAACAGGTCCAAGTGACGAAATATCATGCAAGCAAAGGTATAAACAAAGAACTATCAAAACAACATCAACCCATTCTCAAAGGGTTCAACATGCTGGAAGCTGACAACCTGACACCAACCAAGAGATAACATCATCTCTAAGGATCTATGGCAAAGAGTTCATAATGTCAACATCAAATGTAATGTCGTCATCCACACAAAGGACACGACAAGAAGGGTCGCTTCAACTTCAACACGACATAGCTCTTCAACATAAGCGCGATAATCAGCAATACGTGCATCAAAATCAGCCGTCAACAAATGCTTACCTCAATGGGAGGAACCCTCCTCCTTGGGCCGGTCCCTCGACCGGGGGGCAGAAGGCACCACCGCACGACCCTCAACTCTATTCCCTTCATTACAAGAAGGAGTTAGCACGGTCGTACTCGGCATAAAGAACTAAGAATTGCTCGAGGAACGCGCCCCTGCGTCGGATCTTTTGAGAATTGTGCTAAAAACAGAAGCTGCAACCGCGCATTCAACAACATTGAAAACAATAACTTGGAAAATTAACAAGTTCAAAGAAGATACAAGGAGACGTCTTACTCACAAATCCTTTACCGCGGCCGTGTCCGGAGACTCCAGAGTAGCGGGGGCATTTGTACGGACATTCCTCTCAACAAACGGATTACTGTACACATCGGCTATCTGCAAAGACAAGCTTTTTCCATCAAGTCTAACCTACATTACAACATGATACAAGTCATAAAGGACATCAACATCTACACTTGGTGTATTATTTAGCTACTCAAACCATGTCGACATCCGAACACAGATTTACTCGCAGGATGGAGATAGTGGACTTACTCATGGTAACAGCCGTGGGAAGATTAATTCCGACAAGAAGATAGCAAGATCTGATATCCTGGAAAATGCAACCAACAATCCAGTCAGTGCGTAAACAAGCATCAACACTTATGCAAACATTTATGCAACGGATGCTCCATGTAAGACAACTATGTACGTACAAGACTCGTTAGTCTTCGCGCAACAAGTAAAAAGCATCACACAAGGGGGGAAACTTCTTCAAGAAATCAACCTTACATGTTCACATCGAGCTCATACTCGCAGCATACATGATTACAAGGGCGAAATATTTTCTAAGTATTTTGCTCAGGATGACAGTCAGCATATTGCAAGCCGTCAGCATGCTATTATGTGTCATCATATTACCAAGTTCGCACATACATACATACATGTCGACAAGGATGCATGTCGACAAGGAAAAAATATTTTCTAAGTATTTCCATGTACGTACATACATGTCGACAAGGAGAAAATATTTGCTAAGTATTTCCATGTACGCACATACATGTCGACAAGAAGAAAATATTTTCTAAGTGTTTCCATGTACGTACATACATGTCGACAAGGATGCATGTCGACAAGGAAAAAATATTTTTTAAGTATTTCCATGTACGTACATACATGTCGACAAGGATGCATGTTGACAAGGAGAAAATATTTGCTAAGTATTTCCATGTACGCACATACATGTCGACAAGGATGCATGTCGACAAGGAGAAAATATTTTCTAAGTGTTTCCATGTACGTACATACATGTCGACAAAGATGCATGTCGACAAAGAGGAAATATTTTCTAAGTATTTCCATGTACGTACATACATGTCGACAAGGATGCATGTCGACAATGAGAAAATATTTTCTAAGTATTTCCATGTACGCACATACATGTCGACAATGATGCATGTCGACAAGAAGAAAATATTTTCCAAGTGTTCCCATGTACGTACATACACGTCACCGAGGATGGATGTCAACAAGGGGAAAACGTTTTCTAAGTGTTTCCATGTATATACATACATGTCGACAAAGATGGATTACATACAACAAGTAGCTATTATCAACTTCTACAATGCCTCCTAAGCATTCCTACGACGCTCATCGACAAAGCTCATACAACGACATCTATGGTAACAAGCATTAGATATTGTTAAAATATTTTCTATGTGTTTTAGCATGTTTGCAGACAATGACCGACAGTCTATACATGATGTTCAACAATACATTGCCCAAGCTATCATTACTAACATACAACCATTGACGACCATGTACGTACAACTACCGATCAAAAGGCCATTACGCGAAGGCATGGGGGCAATATATCAAATTGGGGAATTTTACCACGACTATGCACGGAGGTAAAAATTGTCTAAGGCATGAGCTAACGACAATAGTAACAACAACCAACCAGCAATTTCCAAAATACGAACACCAATGAACAGCTCTATGCAACAATACCGACAAATAGTTCAAAGGAACAACAACATGGCAACATCTAAAAATCAAGATGAAGCTGTTCTGTAAAATCGAGTTTTCAGACTACCTCAAAATGTGACAAAAAGTATCACAATGGACTCCACTCGTCGAGACGATTTCAGAAAGGTAAAAACCGCGACGAACGGAGCACGGGAAGGCGGCGCGTGGGTTACACGCGCCGGTGAAGCAACGCACACGCGACGGCGCGTGAGGGTGTGTCCGGCGTCGGCTGGCGATTCTGAAGGCGGGGCCAGAATCCTCGCGGTGTTCTGAGTCGATTGGTGGTATCGATTTCTGAAAACAGGCCAAGAATCAAACACGTAACTTTCGGGATACACCTTAAGTTTACGATAGTGAAGAAACTATGAACAAGCAAATGGTTTCTAAAAATGGTGGAGCAATTACCTGCAAAGAAGGATGAAGAATGAATTCCCAAAAAGCTGGAAGAATGATTGGGGATTAGTGTAATCACATATCCCAAAAGATTCCTTAATGATAAGGATAAAAGGAGTAATTCACCTACACACACCTAAGTGCTTACGGTATACTCCACCCTCTTCTAAGTATTTATCTCTATGCGCATGATTAGTTTAGTACTACGCGTATCAAATCCATCATTTTACATGCATATTTGCATATCGCATGATTCATGATTTGTTAATCGCTAAGTCATTTTAGGGTATACGGATTATATTTCTAGCATCACGTAATTACGTTCTTGCCATGACCGTTACTTGTACATACATGTTGATAAAATAGCATGTCCGCATGCCATATTACTAATCGCTTATATCCCTAGGGTAATCATGTTTGCACGTTATATACGCGCATTCTCTATTGCACTAACCGTGATGACAGGAAACAAAGTCACTCGGTCAAAAAATCAAGGGACGGACGAAATCAAGACTTCTACGTCCAACCGACGATCAAAACCGGAAGGTTAGCGTCAAGCTCAAATTGGACATGTACCCTAACTTAAAATAGAGTCAAGAAAGGTTTTGAACCGTTACTTGACTCGGGGGCAAGTGATGGATATATGTCCAATTCGGGTTCGTATTTATATTTCGGGCCTCGTAAACACGTCAATAATCACATTACGGTTTAGAAAACACCTCCTAAGGGTCAAAACGGTCTGGAAGCGCGGTACACGCGTCCGGACCGGACCTCCGAACTGCTTAAGCAATTCGGAGGTCCGGGTTGCGTTGCAACTCGGATGTCCGGGTTGCATTGCAATTCGGAGGTCCGGGTTGCATTGCAACCCGGACGACCGGGTTGCAGCAATCCGGACCTCGCCGAATCGCCCAAATTCGACGAGGTCCGGATTGCTCTATGGGTATTTCACGTACCCCCGATTACCGTTACGCGTAGAGAAGTCGAGTTCGCGCATTGCCAATATTGATGACGGTTACCGCTATCCTTTGAACCGTCATCAAACCGCTTCAAAACCGGGTCTGGTCTCAAGGTAGCCTATAAATAGGAGACCTTGGCCACCCATTTTCAGACATCCTCTCATTTGCCCAACTTTGGCATTTTGAGCTCTGACTTCTCTCTAGAAATATTTTCTCTCTCTAGAGTTATCTTTCTCTCTTTAGCCCAATCGTGACTTAAGCATCGGAGAGGGCTCCACTAGCACCACCCCCCCCCCCCCTCTCTCCGTGCAAGTATTGGCCCCTTGTGCAGGAACGGGCCCCGCAACTAAGGTGTGCCTAGACGCTAAGACTTGTGCCCAGACAGCCGTTTCCTGAGACACAGATTTTTCCTGAGACTCAGCATTAAACCGAACACTCGTCACCGGCATTAGGAAAATACCTCTTCTAGGCGAAGGTGTCAGCCCAAAAACCCGAACAACCCAATCAGACAAACGCGTCCATCCGACCCATTTCAGCCAGGACGCAACATTATATTTGTAAATTTTTTATTGTAAACTTGTGATATTTAGTAGAGTATAAATGTTTCTATTTATTTAAATTGTCCAATGAAAGTTTATGGAAAAATGACATGAAAGATATAATCTTGACATCTAAGGGTGACAATGCGTGCGTATATGCTTGTCAATAAATTTATTGCGTTAGAATTTTCAAATACGATTACAGATGATAAATTTGTCGTGTTCTGATCACAACCACAAATATAATTATAAGTTTTGTATTAGTTAGTCAATTAAAAATTTAGATATGAAATTATTAAGCAAATACCAAATTAACGGGCTCTCACGATAGAATTAAGAATTCATATGAGTATAATATTGTTATTATTTTTTAGACAGGGTGTTCAGATAGGGCATCATTTTACATGTTTCTTTCACGCTCTGTAATGGTTCTGTTCATTAAAAAAATGGTCGGTGAGTAAACTGTACTTTTCTACCCATTAATCATGACATATAAAGAGACACCAATACTCTATGGAAAGATTGGGGATTACCGGTCCCATTATTGATAAGTTGTTGGACATATAATATAAACAAACACATATACTTTATCAATAAAGACATGGTACATTGGTACGTATCTACTTTATTTATCACGGGTCCGTGGTGGGGAAGGTTATGAACAGTATGGTACTATGGTATGTATTAGTTTCAGACTTAAGTCGATGTCCGTTCCATCATGTCGACTATATATATAATATATATCCCCACAATAATTAGGATCGCACTTATTGAACCTCCTTTATACAAAAATAATACTATGTCTCATGTTGCGATTAGATATTTAAGTTTTTTTTTTTTTTTTTGTGATTGATTGTCAAAATTATTAAATTTGTTATGTTTCACTTTTTCGTATTGTTGTTAAAACTAACGGAACTAAATCACGTGACTCGCATATGAGATGTTTTATTATAATAAATCTGATACGTTGAACATTAAATCACAACGAATTTGATACGTCGAACAATGAATCACAACAAAAACATGTCATACATGCAAGTCAAGTGATTTTGTTCCGTCTTTAACGCCGATATTTAGACAAAAAGTGAAAAATAAATGAATTTGATACTTTGGACCACCAATTACACATGACTAAATTTGAGACTGGTTTTATGTATTAAAACTACTTTATGATATGTATAGATCATGAATGACATACTATATGGTACGATGTACTTTAAAATTAGGGTTTTGTGAGAAGTGGTTGAATTAGGCCATCAAACCTTGGACCATACTTGAATTCCACTCAAGAATTTTGTCACTACTAGTTGTATTAGTATCTATCAATACAGCTGCTATGGATGCATGCATGATTCATCTCGACTTCTATATTAATTAAAAATAATCGCTTAATCCAAGAATTGATTTGGTCAAGTCTTTCCATTCATCTTAGTTATATTAATTTAGCTTCTAAACATTGTTTTATTTTATTGTTTTCTAGAAAACTTGTTTATTTGGTCATATCATTAACCAACAACTAATTATCTTGACTATTTTAGCGTTTAACCTAGTGTCAAACTTGTTAGGTTCGTCCAACTACCTGTTATATCGACCTATTTATCTAACCAACACTTCTAGAAATCCTTGTATTTATGAAAAAGATTATTCCGTCCAAAATTTCATCGATAATAAAAGTCGATTTCCTCGAGAACCTGGCCAGGTTAACTTCTGCTTCTTCTTTTTTCTGATCAAAATAAGAGGCGTGACTTAATATATATATATATATATTGATGAAGTAAAGCTCGTACGTACTTTAGTGTTTGAAAGGGAATATATTTTTCACCAAAAAAAAAAAGGGAATATATTTATCAAATGAAGTTAAAGCAAGATAATACACTATTGCACTGGTCCTCTAGCAAATTAAATGCCCAATAAGTAATTAAACCCAAGCCTTTCAATATTTAGATTACCTTTTCCTACATTCTACACTAGAGTTATTACCTTATTCTGTTTTTTTTTTTTTTTTTGCCATGTCCTTATTCTGTTTATCATAATATTTTTCAATGCGTAAATAAATACATTGTGTATCATCCAATATATTGTTAGATTACGGGGAGTAATCACTACGGATACTTAAATAAGGTACATGCTAGTAATTAGAATTACACAGCGGAAGTTTCACACATACCTTTAAAATGATCCGTAGACCCAAGATCTTCTCTGGAGGGAGTTCACGATCCACCGGTCGGGACCCGTAGAGGTTCTTGTTAGAGAAGCCCTACGTGGTGCAAGCTCCACAACAAAGCCTCTGATCGATTCTTGGCACGGGGACAGATATCTGGAGAGTTTTCTTGGAGGCAATTTGGCACACCCCTGGTGAAGGTTACGGTTCGGCCAAAACTGTCAGGGTGTGGGGTTGAGGGTTTTTCTCTCTAAAACACTCTTGTGAGGGAATTGTGATTAACCCTAAAAAATCCGCTAACACCTCTTATTTATAGGAGGAGTAAAGTGGACAAAAGTCCACTTTGCACCACCTAGGGTTTCGGCCGCCTATGTATTTGGGGAGTTTGGGCCTCCCATGTCAATTGGGATTTGATTCTAGCCCAATTACCCTAATGTTTACCCAAGTTCATTAGGTAAACTATACATATTATGGGCTACCAATTACGGCGCCCATTGCCATATGCTTACAGCTCCCACTCGCCGGAATTGGAGGGAGCCTGTTAATGTATTGTCGTCCAAATCTGCATCAATATTTCTCTCCTTTGATCTCCTTCCGAAAAATTCATACGAGGTTTGCAGTGCGATCGGCGGATACGACGGGCATCGTGCTAGTCATCTGTTAGGAGTATTGTAGCGCCCGCGGAACGTCGATTCCCTTTTCTCCAATCAACCTGTTATAATATTGTATCCTAGTTCAACAGTTAATTCTCCTTTTGTCTAGTTTCCACATAGGAACACTTCTCCAAGGCATTCGTACAAGTATTCACAGCCTTCAACTAATATCCGGTTGGTAGCCACCTATTGAGTACAAGAGTCGGTGAACTACAAGTGAACTTGACCATCCCCATCGCTCATATCCTTAGTCAGACCCAACCGGTTTCCAAAGACGTGGTCACGGGGCCTTTTCGTTCAGCACTACGCTCGTACACCGGGAAGCGAGCATTGAACCTGACCTTAGATATGATTTCTAAGTCCGTGAGGATACTTTAGGTGCCTCTTCATAAGGCTCCTGGGATAAATCACACGCTCGAGGTGAAGAACTTTGCGCCCGCCAGAATCACGAGGATTTCTTCCTAGCACAACCGAGCTGTTACCCCGTGGTTGAACGTGGCACGCGTAGTATGAAGCACACGTTGATAGCATAGCTGAACCTTTTGGGTTGACAGGAAAGGGATATGTCAATCATGCTATCACAGATTCTCATCTGGCCCAGAATGTGGTTAAATGACGAACGAAGTTCATCACGGCGATATGCAAAACGAAGATTACGTCGAGTTACTTCGAAACTAGATAATCGTCTTGCTTAATCAGGTTTATCCCCCTGACTCTTAGCTAGTATTGTTTGGTGGAGGCCTCCATCCATTGCATGATGACCCTACCTGTGTGACTAGGTAAGGCCCACATTCGACATAGTTTGGCAGAGGATTGCGTCCTCCTACGACTTAGTTTATAGACTGTAAATCTGATGTAATCGAAACATTATGACGTCGATTCATCATAAACTCAGTTGCAATTCTTTCGCTTACAAAATGTAATTTTCTAATATCAAAATGTTATCACAGATGCATGTCTAGAACTCTACGCAATCCAAGCAATTTTACGTGCTTTTCGAATATCTCCCTGCGCAGTGGTTTAGTTAATGGGTCCGCTACCATGTTATTGGTGGACAAGCATTCCATAGTGATTATATTGTCTTCTACCATAGAATTAGGATAAATTATTTCATATCAATGTGTTTGGTCCTACTATGGTACTTCAGATTCTTAACCGCCGCAATGGCTGCTTGACTGTCAGAGAAGACCTTCACAGGTTTATTCTTGACATCGCCACCAAGCAGCGCAGTTAGAAGCCTTTTAAGCCAGACCGCTTTCTGTGCATTCATAGAGAGAGCTAAGAATTCTGATTCCATCGTAGACAGCGCGATTAATATTTTCTTCATGCTCGTCCATGGAATGGCGGCATTAGCAAAGGAGGAATACTCCTCCTATGGTGGACTTATGATCATTCGGATCGCCACCACGGTCGGCGTCAATTCAATCGGTCAATTCTAACTTCCTGCCCTCATAGCATAGTTCATTTTATGGTCTTTAAATGTTGATGGCTAGGATCTGATAGGAAGTGTGCTACTAGGCTCATGGCGTAACAGACATACGGACGGATGCATTGCATGGTGTAGAACAAACTACCGACCATGCTAAAACATTATGCACCCTTTATCTATTTACGCTCTGCCATGTTCTTGGGGCCGTCAAGTTTTGACAGTGCGCACCCAAACAACACCGGCGTCTCCACGGGTTTTGGCACCCTGTATTCTGAATTTTTCAACAGAATGTTGATATAAGCTTCTTGAGACAGACACAATTTCCGGGTAGCCCGATCTCTAGCAATTTTAATGCCCAAGATGTATGTGGCCTCTCCCATGTCTTTCATCTCAAATTCAGATGCCAACCAGGACTTTGACTTATTCATTAATCTCATGTCGTTTACAGCAATAAGTATGTCGTCCACGCATAAGGTTAAAATGACATACTTAGACCCGGGGGTCTTATAATACACGCACGGATCCTCATGAAAATTCACAAATCATTTCCTACGATTTCTTCGTGGAATTTGCAGTACCATTGCCGAGACGACTGTTCAAGACCGTAGATGGACCTATGGAGTTTACAAATTTTACGTTCGTTACTAGGAGTAATGAAACCCTCTGGTTGCTCCATGTAGATCTCTTCCTCCAGGTTTCCGAGGAGGATTTCGGTCTTAATACCCACTTGGTGTAGTTCGAAACTGACACCTGTGACCATGACCATGAATGGCCCTTCACCGTGGTTTTACGCACAGGTGGTGAGTATGTTTCGTCAAAGTCCACTCCGTGAAGTTGAGTATAGCCTTTCGCAACAAGTTGAGCTTTGTATCGCTCGACCTTTTCCATCAGTGACGAGCCTTCCTTCAGGACTCACCCTATCCTTATGCCCCTGTGGTTAGCAAGTAAATCAGCTATAGAGTTTAATGGCTTTCATTTAGGTGATCTCTCACATTTATTATTTTCCTCCATTTCTCCACTTGAGGTCTTTCCAATGCATGCCAACAGTCGTTAGAGTGAGGTTATCACTCATCTAGATGGGATACTTCTTTGGAGAAGTTCGACGCCTTTGACTTCCGTCTAGGCTTGATTATCCCGTCTTTGAGTCTTAACGTCTCTCCCACTCGGAATAATGCCTCTTATCGGAGCATTTCTTCCAATTGGGATCAATTCTCCCACTCGAGATGATGCTTCTTATCGGAGCATCACTTCTATTGGGTACAAGAGGAGTGCTTTAACCATAACCGACAACTTTCCTTATACGACTTCTCGGTCTCGGAGTTTTACTTCCAAGATAAATTCCTTGATCACTAGGATCTGGAACCAAGTTTGTCGGATCACTCCCACTGGGAACAATGGGTAGTATAGGTAGTTGTGGCAATCCTGGTTCAGCATTACGATAATCAGGTTCAACTTGATTCGTACAAACAGCAACAGTGATTTCATGTGGAAGGAGTTTATTCCTCCCACTGGATTTATAATGAAAATGTTCCCATTATCATTTACCATGTCATTCACTTGAGTTGCTGGTTCAAATCTCTCACACTCGAATTAAGTGGGACCTGATGTCAGTAATATCCTGCTCCTGATTTGATCAATACTCATTATTCTGAACTGTCAATGCATCGAAAAATTCGTCCTCAAGTATGTAATGTCACATGTTCGACAACGGTACCATGTCTTTAAGCTGTAAACATGTATTTTCAAAGAGTAGTACCATACTCTTGTCATAAATACGTGTTTAATGCGCAAATTAATGTCACATGGTGATATGATTTAATTCATTATCACTCTTCAGCCTTTTTATGGCAGTGTGTCTTACCGATTACAATGGAACATAGTTTTACATTAATGTGAATCATTTTCTCATCATCCCATAGGGAACGTGTGACGAAATGACTACAATATTTATGTTTACAAACTATGTTTTATAGAAGTGTGTCATTTGATTTGAATGCGTAGCCTGACTTATCGTTCAAGGCGTACGGAAGGAAAATCGTGTAACCGACTTCATCCTTCTTTGTTTACTAACTTATTTCAGAGATTTTATCCCACCTCCGATCTGAGCATTTTAGGTTTTCACCTTATGCGACAGTCAATACTTTTACAAGGTCGTAGTAGCTTTCGAAGCCTACTTCTTACCGATGTAAATTTTATCAATAAGTTGTTTCCGAAGGAATGCAAACGGAAATTCAGCACATCATCATTTAAACACTTCATTATTAAACTCGTACTTTGAAACGTTGTGTTCCGTCTTTCGAGGTCCACTTGCGCGTTAACGATATTCACCGAAGGTTTAACCTTAGGTTAAATTGTTTTATTTCTGAATTTAATTTAATTTAATCCAATCGGTTTCGCACATGATAATCATTACATTTTATTTCATTCAATGGAGTACTAATAATAAAGAAAGAGTTATATTATTCAATCTAGCTACGCAATCGATGGGTTTATACAGTTCAGCTTGGTCGTCCTAACTGAGATGACGGAGTACGTGAATCGTTTCGTTTCATTCGACCACTTTTACCTGGCCGAAATTTCATTTCGGATCGATCCCTCTTAACCGGGTCGATTAATTTTGAGAGTAGATCACATTTCGAATCGAACAGAAACTACTTTATTCAATAAATCTGAATCTCAAAATAACCAAAATTTTAGTAACTCAAACGAACGATAAATGACAATGGTAGGGTTCTTGATCTGAGTTAATATGAATATCGCGTATTCGATCCATGATTGTCGCATAGATCGTCGAGAACTTTAAGTCATGTTGAACATCACATCTGAGTAATTCACGAGTGAATTACATCAAATGATCTGTGTATGTATACAACGTTTTACAACTTCATACACATGACCTACGTGGCGTACTAGAGACGCACTTTATCAACATGGTTTAACCAAACAGATTATCGTATAAGACCTTTATGGTCCAGTTCTCTCTATGATATGTGGATCATGGTTGACTTCTTTGAACCCACTATGGCGAGCAGAGAAGGTTTCCCTTTTTACTCTTGTGGTTACTGTACTTGATTAGGCTCAAGGTCATTAAGTCTTGTCAATATCAGACAACCATATGCATCTTTTCCATGTTGACCTTTCATTCTGAAGATCCGATGCGGGTTTTACACCAACATCCATGAAAAGAGAGAGGAGATCATCACGTTTAACCGAAACGTTTAGCTTTTGCATCCTTGCTTCCACCGAGGCAGATGCAAAGGGATACTAAGCTGTAACGTTGCCTGGTTGTAATTGAAGTCTTCTTTAACCCCTTTAACCAAGTTGAATGTATC
Source organism: Clarkia xantiana subsp. parviflora (assembly GCA_036873135.1). Lineage (NCBI taxonomy): Eukaryota > Viridiplantae > Streptophyta > Magnoliopsida > Myrtales > Onagraceae > Clarkia > Clarkia xantiana. The sequence goes on from JAPTYO010000003.1 coordinate 10,436,157, forward strand.
ACCACATACGTGTTGAGATCATTAAAGAACCTACTCCTATTCTTGGTGAAACAAATTGTGTTCGTTTCGCATTGTCAAAATCATACAGACTACCATATTCATCTGTAGTTGTCCTCTCCACTTTTCGGAATCGTAGAGAGTTCAACACATACTCATTTTATTCATCATGATTCATACCATCAAGATTGCGAGCAATATTGAATCGCACTAAATTTATCCAATTCATACTAACACATAGATGATTATGCAAAAATCGGGGAGACAATAACATTCTGAGAAAGAATTGCATACATCATATATCTTTTAAGACTGAGTCCGACAAATAATGATTCATCAGTCATCTAAACCAACCGACCACCAGTAAACCAATGGAAGATGGCTGTGAAAGAGTTCACATTATCGTCGTTTTCAATCTAATATATCAGTCTATTAAAACGGTTTTAATCGCAAATTACCGGAACAGGAATTTTAAAACAACCATACCCGATATTGGCTTTCCCAAGGCCCTTTGTATTTTGGAAAATATTCCGATGAATTTACTCATACATATATAATTCTACTAACCATGTAAATTATCATACGCAAGTAACACTCATGCTTATGCGTCATGCGTGTAATGTTCCGAGGAACTCATGCTTGCATATATAATTCTACTTCCATGTAAATTATCAAATGCAACTACATCCTCAACATTCTAGCATACGTGTCAAACATGAAAATTCCACAACAATCATACATATTTGGCGACTGGTTTTCGGTTTTAAAATAATTTTAAACATTAGGGGCTGATTTGCAATTCATGCTTATATTCATTTACGCAACATTCTAGACATGAATCCTAGGCATTTACAACAATCACAGCATGTCTATCCTAGTGCACATTCCACATATTTAACCAAGGCTCCGCCTACAACTTGCAATGTCCAGCTAGCTTGACTATGTCATGACAAAATTTCTAGTCATGTATTAATATATATTAAATAATAAACAATTGCAATTCAGCCCTCTAATTTATCCAGTCCCAAAAACATGTATCTCTGAGATCCATCCCCATAATCGAAACAAGGCATAAAGGTTAGCAACCCTATGAGCACTGTGTAGTCCATCTAAAGGTTAAAAAACATTTGGATTTTAAAACTTGACCACCCTATTTTATTTAATTGACTTGAGTTCGGTTTTGAAAAACAATTCGGTTCAGTCAATTTCGGTTTGGTTCGGTCCTGTTCAGAAAATCTGGTTCGATCCGATCCGGAAAATCCAGTTTGGTTCGGTCCGGTAAATCCGATTCGGTTCGGTCCGGTTTTATATTTTAAAATATGGTTCGGTCCGAACCGATCTAATAAAATAGGGTTCGGTTCAACACACAAAACCGGTTCGGTTAGATCCACTTAATTACCCTGGTTCGACCCGACCCGATTAGGTCGAACCGACTGAGAAAACCCGGTTCGATTTAAATCCGTCCTGGTTTAATATATTGGACCGGCCCAATAATTAAAATTTCAAAGGTTGGGCCGAAATGTTGACTTGTGGCCCAAGTAGGGTTTTGAAGTCAAAAACTAATTAACTTAACCACCAAATAACATTAATTATATAAAATAATTTCCAATATTAAAAATATACATATATAATTCGCCAAATACAAACATATATATATTTATTGCTAAAATTCGGTTCATATATTTATATATAATATATTTATTTATTTTCAATATTTTAAATAGGGTAACAAATATACTGACAATATATTTTTTCAATCTTTTAGGCAATAAAATCTATTAATAATATCTTTAACCCTATTAAATATTTAAATATATTGATAATGATATATATTTCTATATATTTATGTGAATCTATCCTTATCTTCCTAATTATAGATATATTTTTACCTAATTAAAAATTAAAATTTGGTAAACAATATTATAATGTGTGTGTGCCGAAATTTACTTGCTTGGTGACCAAGAAATTAAAAAATTTACCTCTAAAAACTATTAAAATTTTGAGCACAAACACCAAATTAGGAACAAGTGGTCCAATTTCAAGATCAAATTTTAATAAGATCTACAATCCAATGTTATATTTTGATAAATATTGCTCTTTTCTTGAAGATCATGAACATCAAATTAACCAAGAACATCATGAAAATTTCGGTTTCATCAAGAACCCTAAAACTCGAAAATTTTAAAAATTCGGTTTTCATATTTAAATTTCAAGAACATCAATTTATTAAAATCATGAACTCCTAACACAGGCTCTGATACCACTGTTAGATCACGGGGAGTAATCACTACGGATACTTAAACAAGGTACATGCTAGTAATTAGAATTACGCAGCGGAAGTTTCACACATACCTTTAGGATGATACGTAGACCCAAGATCTTCTCTGGAGGGAGTTCACGATCCTCCGGTCGGGACCCGTAGATGTTGTTGTTAGAGAAGCCCTACCAGGTGCAAGCTCCACAGCAAAGCCTCTGATCGATTCTTGGCACGGGGACAGTTCTCTGGAGAGTTTGCTTGAAGGAAATTTGGCACACCCTTGGTGAGGGTTATGGTTCGGCCGAAACTGTCAGGGTTATGGTTCTCTCTAAAACACTCTTGTGAGGGAATTGTGATTAACCCTAAAAAATCCCCTAACACCTCTTATTTATAGGAGGAGTAAAGTGGACAAGTCCACTTTACCCCACATAGGGTTTCAGCCAGCCTATGTATTTGGGGAGGACCAATTTTGGGCATCCCATGTCAATTGGGATTTGGGTCTAGCCCAATTACCCTAATGTGACATTTACCCAAGTTCATTAGGTAAACTATACATATTATGGGCTACCAATTACGGCGCCCATTACCATATGCTTACACAAATACACTTGCATCAAAATGCAAGGAATGGGAGGGAGGGAATTTAAAAAAACTCCTCAAGAATGGGCGCTGCCACACAACAGTCACCAAGGGAAATGCATAACACTCGTCGCAAGAACGGGGGCACGTCGTGAACTACGACTATTACAAGCGTTTAGGGTTATCCAACTTACAAGAGATACTCATCACAGCTGAGCAAAGAAAGATGGTGTGACTGCCAAGCGACTTGGGGGGCACCGAACGAACAAGTGCTTATCACCCCACCTAACTATTGGGAAGAAGTTCATAAATGAAAGGACACGCAAACACGCGAGCACGCGAACACGCAACACCACTCTTCCTAAGAGGAAGCAACATACGAGGAAAACAACCTCAACATCCTATACGAATTAAATCTAAGATATCTACACCAGGTATCGCCCTCAAAAGGCAATCACTTCTACTCAAAAAGGTCAAGGTAACCGGCATATTGTCGAAACTCGAGTAAGAGGTAATAACTCTATGCGAAATACTAAGCTGAATAGAACAAACTACTCAGGTAAGATATCTACCCTGAATAGTCTGATTTACTCAGAACATAATGCAAGCTGAACGGAACAGACTAGTCGCGAATAGTCTGATCCAGTCATATTGACATTACAAACTGAACAGAACGAACTAGCCAAACCTGATATAGTTGGACGACGTGACAGGCGACATAGCCTTACAAGGAGATTTATAACTCCATATTATTTACTAACCAATATACATCTCGAATCAATGCGAAACAATTTGAGACAGGTTATGTACAGATACAAGAGATGTATCAAAGACACACTCTACTTAGGAGAAAATACCAAGTAGAGGTTATATACAACACTCCCTGGAATACACTATCTACAAGAACCCTACTTAGAAATCTAAGCCAAGTTGTGGTCGCATAGGTACCACTTGCATCGTCGCAGCAAGTCTCCAAGCTAATGTCGGCACACGACGTCTAGTTGAGCGAATTGCTCAAACACAAGATCCTACCTTGGAAACAATACCAAGTAGCGATCACATACGTACATACACATCACACTATGGAAGCATCAACGAGTATCGACTCAAAAGCGCAAACAACAATATATCAATGAACACATGCAACTAGGGATCCTTGAAAAGTCCCATACCTAACATGCGTCATCAACCAAAGGGAGTATTCATACTAATATTTCAATACATGCACTAATTGAAGAAGATCATAGAACTTCATCTATTATCTATCATACTGCAAATATTGCAACTATCTAATGAAGTGCATACATTCTCGTAAGTACAACCTTACTTATACATCAACAATACTCCCTACTCTGGAATCATACCAAGCAGTGGACTCTATGCATTTATTTTGCATCAACAACGCAAGCTATTATGCTACATACAACAAACGGCCGATATTATACGCCATCTACATGTCAATACTCGACATCAACAACGAGTACTCAATACGCTCTCTCATGCGACATCTATTATGTCTACTCTATACAGCTACATCCTAGAAATTTTTCTAAGGACTACATACAAGTAACATGGCGCGACATCCCCGCTCGGGGGAAACCCCATGATTACAACAACCATTCCTTGGTTTCTCATACAAGAGGCAATCATCTACTACATGGCGCGACATCCTCTATACGAGGGCAACCCCACACAACTAAGTGGCGCGACATCCTCTTTACGAGGGCAAACCCATGACATATTACTGAGTAACGAGACACCCAGTATAGATTACTAAACATTTACATGGCGCGACATCCTCTTTACGAGGGCAATCCCATGACATCTTATTGAGGAACAAGACACCCAGTATAGATTACTAAACATATACATGGCGCGACATCCTCTATACAAGGGCAACCCCATGGGAACCTACTACTACCCACAAGTAGCTTTCATTATTACGTACCACCTCTCTACACCGGCAAGAGTGTAGACAACAATCGCCGCAATACACAACGCAGCGAAAACCTCACCAAACATACAATTCGAGTCTTGTAAAACGTTATCTTGTTCGTGAATAAATAACGAAAATAAAACACTCCAACTAAGCAAGTAGTGTTTTGCCACAACGCCGCCTTGGAATGGCCCAAGAGACGGAAAAAACTACAAGTCGTGTAATGCGAACTTGTACAGCCCCCTGGAATAACCGGGTAGAGGTGTAGTAGCATTGCAAGGTCAGTACAAGGACTAGCCAAGGAACACCTCGCCTCAACGCTATAACGGGGGTACCCAAATAGCGGATCAAAACACATTCAAAATTTGGCAAGTCGTGTCTTGCTACAACGTCGCTTCGAAATGGCCTGAAAGACGGTGTAAACTACAAGGCGCATCACACGACCTTTGTCACGCCCCTTTGACTAGCAAAGTGGAGGCGTACTAGCATCGCAAGGCAAGTAATTGGGATAGCCAACAGAACGCCTTGCAACAACGTTACGAGGGGTGTTCCCAACTAACGAATGGAAAAACGCACCAAACTTACAAGTAGCGTCTTGCAACAACGTCGCGTTAGAGTGGACTTAGAGACGGTAAAACTAAGGTCTCACCTCGTCGAGACGACACACTCGCGTGTATACATGGGTCTTGCGCATTACTACTCACAAATGCCAAGTACCGGGAAAATGACCTTGTGCATTACTACCCCTAAATGCCAAGGGTCACTCTAAGGACTTGCGCATTACTACTCATAAATGCCAAGTGCTGGGACAATGGCCTTACGCATTACTACCCATAAATGCTAAGCATCACTCTTAAGCCTTGCGCGTTACTACTCATGAAATACGGCAAGCTTACAACACATGTGTCTAACACATATTCATCTTGCCATGCCTTGGTATAACCAAGAGGGGCACGCAATTCAAGGACACATGTCTCCTAACAACAACTACGGATGCTACATCCAACAAGAGGACGAGTCTCAACTCTACTCTATAGTCCACACCACATGGACAATCATAAAAACAAAGGTATGAAATACTACTACCATGTTACCATGCATTACTAAACCATTCATGACAGGTCTTAAACGAAAACTTCAAACATCAAAACATAAACATAAAGGGTTCAAAGGGACAACACCCCAACAAACAACCTCAACCCAAACACAGGGAGCCAAAACCACGCACAAAGCCTGGTATTGCAAACACAATCAACCTAATGCCACATGCAAGGTACCAACACCTCCAGCGGGCTGAACAACACTCTCATCTCGAGTGGTAAACTCCACTCAACACCTACATAGCCCTTATGGCTCTTACGAACGCGCCTACACGACATCTACACGGGTTTCTAACATGGCACTATGCGACTATTCAGGGTAACGGTACATACATAGTTATTGTACTAACACCTATACATATATATCGATCAATGTTTGCAGGACATATATGTCTACTTACATACTCTACGAAGAGTCTCAAGCTTCGACCATCGTTGCGAACAATACCAAACTACCAAGCCAATATATACAAGGGCTAGAATCATGCAAGTTGCTATACAAACATCAAGGGGCCTGTCGAATAAATAGCACCTTACCTCAAAATGAAAACAAGCGGCCACCTATCAGTTGCCGACTTGAGATCATATGAATATGCCACGTCATGCCTCAAGGGCATTCACCTCAGCAAAACACATTCGAGGGCATTTGCCTTAACAACCTCAAGGGCATGCGCCTCGGAAATCAGGGGCATTCGCCTCAGCAGCCGAGAGAGCAATCTCGTCTCTAAGACGCAACATAACCACATGTCCAGTGGTGAACGTGGAGTATATACCCAACTAAAAAGCAGAAATAGGGGGCAACCACACGTACTTGATCAACAAAACCTTCGATGGAGTCATACATCAGGTCGTCAGCACCTACCCAAATGCCATCGCAATAGGACTCCGAGTCCTTGTAATCCGTCACTCCATCAACCTTCCCCTCTACATATGCATTCTCCTGCATAGCCTGAAAGACAAGGCTATATGCCTCGCTATCCTCAGCAACCTTCTTCTGAAGGGAAATCACATCAGGCTCGAGCGCAACAACTCGAGCCTGACGAGATGAGGTTCCCGCCTCCAAATCAGCGACCTTGGAATCCAAGAAGCGCGTCTTCTCCTTCGCGATTGCCAGCTCGCGACACACCATGTCGCACTTCTCCCGGATAGCCTTCTTATAACAACAACACAAACATGCATACAACTTATAAAGAGTAAGTATGAATATTCACAGACGCAAGACATGTCTACACACCCTCAGCATACGAGTGCGCACTCTCAGGTTCGCTGGGACGAACCCTTCAATCGCCAGGAGGAATATTCTGCTGGAACATGCGTAATCCCACATCGGGAGTAGTAAAGATGGCCTCCTTGGAAAAGCATGGCCCCCTAACAACAAAGGGTGCCCACTCCCCACTAGTGATAACATCCTTTGTAGGACAAACAAAGCCAACTCGGGTGAGCGCAGCACGAGGCGCAATCCCTATGAACACATTCAAGGATAAACAAGAAGGGCCAAACATCACAGTATAGAGAGAAAATAAAGGCAAGTTACACATCTCCACGAGGAGACTCCTCCTCCAAGGTCCGGTCCCTCGACCGGGGCAGACATAGCAGGCGCACGAGCCTGACCTTCAATGTTCGACGCCTCACCACTGCCGGATTTCGACCATTTGGGATCGCTCGAGGGACGCACCAAAAAGTAAGCTCTTTTGGTTTTGGAACAACGCGGAGTGTTCACAACAGAAACACACGCACGTCTACACACCAAGAGGGGAAACAACGCCTCTCGTTCAAAGGATAAGTATGAAGACGCTAAGCGCAGCACGTGCGCGTCGACGCACCAGGAAGGAGGAGTAACACCTCCCAATAAAAAACTAAGTACGAAGACACCTAGCGTGGCACACGCGTGTCGACGCATTAAGAGGAGGAGCAACACATCTCGTTCACAAACTAAGTATAATGGCAACATACACGACGCAACGCATGCATGTTTTGACACATCAACAAGGTGCGACGATTCGCTTCTAAATTCTAAGTGTAAGAATACCACGAATGCCACACTATGCACGCGCAACACCGTGCACACACGTCGACACGTCAATGCGAGATCTACCACCTCACATACAAAGCACCTAACGAGTACACCAAGTGGCTAGCAAGCCCGCGCGTCTTTAAGCCGCTATCATGTCCGCGTATTTGGAAGCGGCTATCACATCCGCGCATCACTAAGTGGCTATCATGTCCACGTAACTCTAAGTGGTTGATGTGTCCACGAATCTCCAAACGAATTTTATGTCTGTGCATCACATCAATATATCTATAACCAAGTAGCGGCCGCAGGAAGCACTCTACGTTGAAAACACCAGGTTCCGGCAACAACATGGATAGGCACGTCGCCTCGCCGACCTCTGACCAACACCATGGAAGGGTACGTCGCCTCGTCGACTTGTAGCCTTCTCCCTACCTCGAAAACATCAAGTAGCTGTCGCTGAATGCACCCAACCCTCGAAAAACCCAAGTAGCTGTCGACACGAAGGTCAACACCCCGCGTCCAAGACAACTATGTGGCGAACATACCCGACACGGAGGCAACTCCACACCTACGAACTTGTAAGTTTACAACTACTACATAACGAACATCCTCTATACGGGGGAAACTCTACGTCAGTAAGGGCCTGGTCCTGACACTTACAGCCTATACGACACTACGCGTGTCTGCGCGACCTAACACTTTGCGCGTCGGCGCAACTTAACACGCATCTATTATGGAGAATTCATCGACAACATGTCAGAGGCCTAACACCTCGCGAATAAGGGGCTAGTGCGCCCATGATTAGAATCGGCACTTACATACACCTATGCGATCTACGCGCATATACGACGCATACATGTGCGTAATCGGCCACGTCACTACAAACGCTCCTCCTCCGGGGGCAATACTATATCGACAAAGGCCTCGTCTCTCGACACGTACGTTGCGAACATACTCCAATTATAAGGCGTTCGTCAACGACACGACGGATGCATGATGCTTCGCAATCTCAGAACCTGCGCGTCCGTAACACACACTCCTCTTGTAGTGTGAGGGTGAAGGTTTACCTCTCCTTAATTTTTCTAACTCTTTTTATGAATCTTCAGCATACACCCATGCTTACATATTCACACATACATACACCATGTTTGCATACATACCAACATGTACGTCTATGTTACGTATATACACTTACATGATTACATATGTATTTGCTATACACGTATACTCGCTGCACTAACCATGTCAGCAGCTACGATCCCTTCCACCAAGCAATAGGGGGAAACCAATTCCAATATGTGGAGACTAAGTATGGAGAGGTTCACATACACACTCCCTTATATACAAGCGTGGGTAATATTCTATCATCCTCATATTTTTTCTAACTCTTTTGGGAGAATTCCCTAACACTTACACATGTTTACAAACCCTAGCGTACATATGCATGTCTACATACATACACATGTTTGCATATCCATGTCACGTGTTTATTATTACAATAGCGACATGTATATACTCATACCCATGTAATCGCATACATACATGCCCATACTTACATGATTTAATTTCATGACATTATACATAACGCGTCAAAGCACATACACGCGTATACCATGTTAACACATATGTTAGCACTCATACCCATAATTGCATGCATAGACTTGCATTATTATATATGTACATGTCATACACATATACTTGCTTCACTAACCATGTCGGCAGTTATAAACACTCCCATTTAAACAAAAGGAGGGACGTGGAATAGCAAGGCTCACGCGCCAACGGACAGTAAGTCCACCCCGAGGTAACACCCTAACTTAAATCGAACGTATACTGTATCGAAAATAGAGTCAAGCCGGGGCCATGCCACCACTTGACTCGGGGGCAAATGATGGGTATACGTCCGATTCGGGTTCGTTTTATATTATTCGGACTTCATTTACACGTCAAACCCACAAAACGGTTTCGAATTATTCACCAGCGTGTATTAAAAAGTTCGGGGCACGCGTTTACGCGCCCCAGACTTGCACCTCGTCCGGATTGTCATCACAATCCGGACCGGCTCAGGATTGCAAGACAATCCGGACCAGCTCCGGACTGGTTCCGGATTGTGGGACAATCCGACCCTCCGGATTGTCCCGACACTCCGGACCTCCCGGGATCCTCGCGATACTCCGGGACGGTCCGGATTACTCCTCTTGATGACGTGCAAACCCCTACGCATACACTACACGTGCGGATCCTCCCGATGTCAGCTTTACTCCCGTCTACGCGCGGTTCATATTTTACACTAAACCGACGTTGGATCGTTCAAAACCGGGTTCGGGTTTAGGAGCTCCTATTTAAGGGAATCCACTCACCTGTCTCATTTCAAGTAATTCAAAGTTGACAGCGGAAGCTCTGACCTCTCTCTTACTTTCTCTCTCTAAATACCTGACTTAAGCTTCGTAGAGGGTTCATCGCACTCCACCCCCCCTGCGTGGTTTGCGATATCACCCTTCGTGCAGGTATACGGACGCACGAGCCCCGACACGTGCGAAGACCCGACGAACAAACAATCTGAGGCATCTCCCCGCATCAATACAAGGACTCGACATTTTGTCTAGTCCGGGTCCCAACATCCCGCGATACACGCACACTCCGCAAGGCATGTATACACGTACACTCCGCAAAGCACGCATATGAGCATACTCCGTAAGGCTCGCCATGCGCAGACACCACACGATACTCAAACACTTAGCCATTTTAAGGGCTTGCGAGTTTCCGACTCCCCGACGGTCCGACGCTCCTACACTCCGACACTCCGACAGTCTGACATCCCGACTGTCGGATATCCGTGAGCTCAAACAACCCGTCAGCATAACTACACAACACTTTAAGGACCCGACGACTTTCGAGTCAACGACCCGCGAAGAGTCAGGATCCAACATACCTCTTTTTGTGTAATAATTTATAATAATCCCGGGGTGCATCTCCATAGCGGGAGACCAGTGGCTTAGCTGTTCCGTTGACGGCGAGAAACTCTAGCTGTGCTTTTAACAAACCTACTATGCACTTCTTGTTTTTCACTATATATATAGATAAATAGAAAATAGTAATAATTTATAATAGTAATCCCAATAAATTTGTATCAACAATTTATAAAGGAATCTGCCAAAAGAATAATTTATAGGGAATGTTAATATTATATATTATATAGAAAATTAAATTAAAACTACTAAGAGCATCCACATTGGTTTCACATAAATTGTATTTTTTAAAGTTGCCACGTAGACATTTATGTACACTTTAAGTAATACGTAAATTTAAGACACACGTAAACAATAATTTCTCTGCAATCGTATTACTTAAACATATTCCTTAAATATATTTTATTATTAAATTTTCCAACAACCACCAATAAGATATTAGCATTAACTATAAAATGAATTAATTTATAATAAAAAAATTGGTTACGTAATACATAGTGCATTACTTAAATTTAAGGAATGCTTTATGTAACATAAATTTACGTGTGGGTCCCATCTTTAAGGAATGCTATGTAAAACCACTGTATATAGTTTTTGTTACTTTACTTAAATAAACATGTAGGACCCACGTTTACGTAATCTTTACGTAATACCACTGTGGATGCTCTAAAAGGAACTAAATGGAACGTATATAGAAAATTCACCCTTTTAATTAGGCTTAATTAAACATCTTATAAAAAAAAGGAACGTAAGTCAGTGTTATCAGAACCGGACCGGGCATCGAACCGGTTAGGGGTCCGATTTCCGGTTCGCCCGGTTCAACCGAGTTCGAACCCGGTCCGACCGCTTTAAGGTAATTCTTTTTCAATTTTTCTCCAACACCTCTCTGACTTATCTCTCTCACATCTCTTCTTCTCCTCTCTCTCTCCCCACTCACGCAGCCCACCTCTCCTCTCTCTCCTCCTCTCCTTCCCCACCCACACAGCCTAACTCTCATCTCTTCTCGACATAGACTCACGTCAAATCTTGATTCTGACGGATTCATCTTTTCTCCCTTAAAAATCCACAATTCCAATTTCACAACCCACAACCATGGCGTCAACGATTCAATTGCCGGTCTTAGTTGACACCGAAGTTCAAGCGATTGATATTTCCACTCCTCCCTCCCCAGTCCCCACCGTTTCGCCATCAGTCCGAAATCCGATTCGCCAAAGCTACGACCTTTTCCCGGCGTCGTCCCTCCTTCTGATGCCGATGTGGTCCTCTCACCCCTCTCTTCCATACATCGGCGCCAATCTCTTGACTTACTTCCCGGAGAACTCAGCCCAAAACCTCCCCGGAGTTTAAGCGACCTACGTGCTCTTCAGCTCCGTCACCGACCAGCCACTGACGTCCATTGACGGCACCGTCTCTGTTCTTCTCTTATTGAATTGAGTCTGTACGTCTTCTCTGCAATGTAGGGCTTGTGTTGACTGTTGAAGATGAACCGATTTTATTAAGTTGATTTTTTTTTAATATTATGAGCACCGAACCGGTGAGCCGGCGGACCGCCCGGTCTGCTAAAAACCGGCCGGTTCGTCAAAAAACCGGCTGTCGAACCGGATTCGCTTACATCCTCCGGATTTGCTTGAACCGTACCGTTAGAGGCACCGGTTCCGATTCGAACCCAGTCGGACCGCCGGTCCGGTCCGGTTCTGATAACACTGACGTAAGTCACCCATTCTATATTTTGTACTTTTTTTTCAATATTTAATACCATATTATATTGCTTATGTGGCGGTCTACGGTCTTCCGGAACCAAACTGTATAGAATTACTATTTAAATGGAAACTTTAAAAAAATTTGTTTCTTTAAATTGCGTAGAGACCAAAATAAGATATAAATACTTCTTAATTTTAAATCAATTAATATTTTGTATCTAAATTTATAGAACCCCTATTAAATTCCAACTAAATTTGGAAATGGTGACATGGTGATCTGTCCACGTGTCATCCAGAGGGCTTTCGATGCCGAATTAATATAATATAGTAGATTTTCAATCAATCAATATTTTGTATCTAAATTTATAGAACCCCTATTAAATTCCAACTAAATTTGGAAATGGTGATAGGGCGATCTGTCCACGTGTCAGCCAGAGGGCTTCCGATGCCGAATTAGTATAATATAGATGCTAACCCCGCGCAACGCGCGGGTAAGAAAATCAAGCTAAAAATATTGTGTTTAGCGCTTAAAAAAAGTAAAATCGTTAAAATTGTATTTGGGAGATAAACATAATTTAAAGATTTTCAAAGATATAAAATATTGAAAAATTTATATGTTTTAATCATTAATATAAAAAAATTAACTGAAATATATATATATATATATATATATATATATATATATATATATATATATATCTTAGTTGGTCGTAGTAAATTTTTATATTATATAAATATTTATATTATATTTTTTATTTATATAATACTTATGTATAATTATATATATATATATATATATATATTACGTAGTTGGTCGTAGTAATATTTTATATTTTATACTTATATTTTATATTTATGTAATGTTACTGAATTTTTAACATATATATATATTTGTTAACAATATAAATTTATATGTTGCGACCTTAGAATGCTTCCTAATCAAACAGTATGCATATTATTTTAATAGAAATTTCAAATTATTTATCCATGTAGATAATTAATTTATTGTAAGTATAAACTAAAATATGATAGACAAATATTGTCTAAATTTATAGTTATCCAATATTTTACGTCCAAATTTGTAGAACTCTAATTAAATTATAAAATATGACATAGAAAAATGTAACTGAAATTTTTATCTATTTTAACCATTAACCTAATATTTTTGTTTATATATATATATTATTTATGTAGATTTATATTTTCTGAATATGTATATAATATATATATTTATGTAGTTGGCCATATTAAGTTTTTATATTATATATATATATTATGTCATTGGCCATAGTATGTTTTATATAATATACACATATTTTATATTTATGTAATCTTAGTGTTTTCCTAAAGATGTAATTTTAGATTTTGTTATATTTTATATTTATATATTATTTGATAAAAATATAAACGCATATGTGGAAACCTTATAAGGCTTCACAATCAAAATTTATGAATATATCATTCTAATAGAAAATATTTTTATGCTTGTCCAATATTTTATATCAAAGTTTTAATTTTTATAGAGAGATTCTTTATTTTAAGTATAAAATTAAATAGGACAGAAAATATTTTATGCTTGTCTAATATTTTATATCTAAATTTGAAGAGCTCTGATTAAATTAGGAAGCGATGACAACAATATTAAAATGAATGTTCGTTAAACAATTTAATTTATCATATTTAAAAAAAAAATATCAACAAATGTATTATAAAGTTAATAATTTTTTAGATAATTCAAATTAGTATCATTCATTTTTTTTTTTAAATTTACCCCAACATTTTCTCTAGTCTCCAATTGTTAAATGTATGAATTAATATAAGTTATATTTCTCATATTTTCTTTAATTTAACAAACCGTCTATAATTATATATCCTCTAAAACTGTTATGTATGTAATACGTTTAAATATGGTACCTGTTAGTATCGAGTCTTCTCGAGTCCAAACCGAAATAAAAAGACCCATTGGACGACAGTTGAGTTGACTAATGACGAACATGATGAATCTTCTTAAGCCTTTCTATTCCATTCGCCGCAATTCTCATTCTACCAATTTCAAAATGAAAATCAACCCAATCAATTTATGTTAATGAAAATAAATTTATCTCAACTCAAATAGACGGTTTCTACAAAAGAAAAACAAAGTTGGTTTAAAAAAAAACATTATTTATATTACACAGCAATAATGATAATATGTTTTAAAAAGTATATGGTTAATATCGAGTCTTTTCAAATCTAAAACAATAACACGTTATATTTTCAAATAAATAGTTTGATTTGGGCAAAATAAAATGAAATAAAAGAGTTACAATAATCGAAAGCGAAAGCGGATGCAAAAAAAAAAAAAAAAAAATATATTATCTCAAATAAAATGTTTATTTATGTTATATATTAAGATGAATACGTCTTAAAAAATCATCTACAAAAAAGAAAGATAAAACATGTGATAAAAGAAAATATATTAAAAACAAATTGTTATCTTTATCTTGATATCAAATTTTTTAAGTTCAACACAGCGAGTCTTCTTGTGTCCAGACAAATCATTTACCATAACTAATTACTTCTAACGACAAGAAAGTAAAGAGATAACAAAATTAGCTAGTTCATAATTTTAATTATTAACTTTCATTTTTTGAGGTTTTACAAAATCAGTTTCACAAATTATTTATAAGAATTACGATTTTTAAAGATTATCACACATTACACGTACTTGATATACCAAATTTTATATACTTCATAGATCAACGTCTATTGTTTAATTATAAGTATCTAAACATTAACATAATTTATACGATTTTAACGATAAGACAATAAACTTTTGAAAAATTATATTGAAGGCAACACATCAAAACCTCTAACTAAATATAATAATACCTTTTTGGATAATCTTCAAGCATTTTTTCGTCTTATCGATGCAACCATCTTCTACCACATAGCAATGTATAAGACATATATGAACATATTGTGACATGACAAATGTAGGTAGGAAATTAGTATAAAACATGCACATACCTTTGGTTTAAAAAAAAAACATGCACATACCTTAAATAGAGTACTTGTACATGAAACCTTCATTTCCAACTGTACATTCATGCACTTGACAAATTGATATCATCCTCTTCGCCATTAAAGTTTGATGACATCCCAATTTCTATCAGTAACCTATCGAATAAATATTTTCATTAACGACATTGTTCTCACCTTAAACCCCAATTTAAATATGTTAGTTCAACGTCACTCTTTAATTTCCATCTACGTCCAATCCGCGCATAACATATCATCCTCCATCTCCACCTCCATCATCTAAGAATGCTATGAAAATATATAGTATACTATAAATATGTTTTTGTCATATTATTTTAATATCTAAATATCAAGAAATTTTGATATGTGCATATATAACACAATATTGTCGTGTATAATTTATATATTGCTTTATATTGTATTGCTTTATATTATCTATATATTAATTGCCTCCGGTTAATTAATAATATAATATGTTTAATATATATATTCAGTTATTAATTATAACTTACGTGGCAGTCTATTGTCTTTCGTAGCCAAACTGTATAGATTTACTATTTAAATGGAAACTTTTAATTGTTAGTTTCTTTATTTTACGTAGATACTAAAATATGAAATAATTCTTTTTCTTAATTTACATCCAATCAATATTTTGTATCTAAATTTATACATACAACACCTATTAAATGGCAACTAAATTAGGCAACGCTGACTGGACAAACCGTGTCAATCAGAGGGCCTCCGCAACCGAATTAATATAATACTAGTCACTCACCCCGCGCACCGCGCGGGAGAAAAATTTAAAAAAAAAAAAAGAAGTTATTTTTATTGAATAACTGTTTGAAAATTTTAATCTATTTTTTATAAATAAAATGAATTAATTTAATTAAAGTATTTAATAATAATTATTATTGAAAAAAGTTAATAGTACTGAAATAATCAACATTATATATCATTTTTATTAGGCTTATACTTATATATTATAAAACTTGAAACTTTAATATCTACTCATTTTGTTTGTTAATATTTATTGAATAATTTTAAATTATTCTTACCTAAATTAGTTAATATATATATTAATTATTTAACATATTTTACATGACGTGGCAAAAAAACATATTTTACATGAGTACATTGACTTGATTATAAAATTTCGGTTATATTAATTTTATACATGTAGCTATTTCTTGGTAAAAATAGATACACCTCAAAGTTATTATTGTAATTTTTTAAGTTGATTCTATATATTATTATTATTATTATTATTATAGATTATTTTTGTTAACATATAATATATAAAATTTCTTTCTTTATTAATTTCTATAAAAAAAAAAAACTTTTGTTATTACTTACAACCAAACTCAAACTCAAAATCATTCTTACTTTTATTTATTTTAATAATATATGTCTCATTTAATCACTATATATTTGAATATATATATATATATATATATATATATATAAGAGAATACTAACGTATACCTTCTTCAACATTTATGACGATTTAAAAATAAAAAATAAAAAACCTCTGGATGAATAGCTTCTTGAAGCCGGAGTGCATAGTTTATAAATTAGTATTGTACGGGTCAGAAAACTGCAAATATTGAAGCTAGAGTGCATCAGTTCATAAATTAGTATTATACGGGTTAGAAAACTGTAAATATAGATTAATTTTCGATTAGTTAAGCATGGAAAAAAGAGCACACATCATAAAAATCACAATAAGTTACATACATAAAAAAACATGCATAAATAAACACCATAAAAACACTTAAAGTTTATGTCTTAAGATTTTGTCTAATATGCTTATAAATACAATCAATATATGAATCCTATGAGCTCAGGAAAAAAAATCATTAATTTAACTTAGTCATCCAAGACAAAAATCTGGGTCCAATAAAAATGACCATTTATCGGTTAGGTGTAAAAAGTAGAAGTGGGATCCAAATCCTTGTAAAAAACCTTATTGTAAATGAATACAAACATTATAAATTATTCAACACATCAAACATTAAATTACTCAACTTTGATCTTATTCATCTCGAAAAGGATCTCTAGTACTTAATTACCTCTCCAAGAAGCCCAGTTCACTTTGATTTGGCGCAGATTATCATGCTATATTACACACCTGTCATTTTGTGACACAAATCAAATATAATTTTTGTTAAAATATGCATAATTATATATTAAATTAATTAATTAAAAATAGTAACAAAGAACCATACCAATAACACAAAAAAAATCATATTATTATTTGTACTTAATAAAAAGTTGCATTATTAGACGACACAATGATACAAAATTTCTTACTAAATACTTCTATTTCTATTATCATAGTATAAAAATTCAGCATATTGCAACCAATACAAAAATAAAACATCATAATACGACATCATTATACAATCCTCTATGTTATACAAATATATGGATCCTCTTGATCATTTTTATCTTAACACAATTAACTTTGAATTATAAAATATTGTTTAGGTAAATAAAATAATCAATCAAGAAATATACCGTTATAAATATCATATAAACACATTAATATATGAACAAATTATATAAAAATTAGAAGACCTTGTTAATATGAGAAATTAACGAATAAACTTACCATACATGGTCATATAATCAGGTAAGAATCCATTCATGAGGCCACGAATCAGCTTCATCACATAGGTAGTTGTGGCGTAGCTTCATGTAGATGCAACTGTGCAAGTAAAGTTAGATCCATGTTTGCACCATGAGACCAATCTTTCATAAAAACTACCAACGCTATAGAATTCTAACAATCCATACCATCCGCACTAGCAAGCAAAACATGTTATGATATCACATGACAATCTCATCGACTTAACAACGATTTTGATGTTTGTTTTGGTGAAGATGATATCTAATTAATTAATACATGTTTATGGAGGTACTAAAAGAGTCATAAAACAAACAATTGTGGTTTAGCTTTCCCACACTAAAGTGAAAACAGAAAGATTTATTAGTGTGCCTTTAGTGACTGACCAGATTCATTCAAAAATAATTAGGAAACCTTGAAATAATCACGCTCATCTACGATATTATTTGCCACGCATTGGGGACATAATGAGCCTCACGTCAATGGAAATCTGCAAGCAAGCAAATTAACTATTATTTCATCGTATACGTTCATAATCTGATTAAAACACTACTGCCATCCGAAACCTTTTACCTTCTTATTAGCTCGAGGGGTTTATTGAGGCAAAAACCCATGTTTCTTATACCTGTCTGTAATTGACGAAAATACAAAACTTGGTATATGAAGAAGACAATATGGAATTATATTTACAATGTTGATTAACATGATAATATATATATTGTATACTATAGCTAGGGTTTGTAACTATACTCATCTTAACGAAGAAGAAGACGCCGGTAATAATTTGTTTATATAAGGTAATATATATATAGGTGTATATATTATATATATAAATATAAATATAATAGTAAAGTTTCTTTTATTGTTTATTATTATAATTCCTATATGTATTGTGGTATAATTCTAAACTTCTTTTTGGCCAATAGCGTTTCCTAACTTTGATTTATAATTATTATTATTATTATTATTATTATTATTTATTATATGGTGTTTCTTAACTTTTATTATTTATTATTATTAGATAGTACGTTTCTAAATTTCTTTTACGCCAATGTGTTTCTTAATATAATATAATAGATTATATAGTGTTTCTTAACTTTGATTATTTATTATAGATAATATATTAATGTCGTAATATTATATGTATGTAGTATAAATTTGTATTATTTTATTCTATATATATATATATGCTTATGTGGCGCGTTATGGTCTTCCGAAGCCAAACTGTATAAATTTACTATTTAAAAGGAAACTTTTAGTTGATTTATTTCTTTAAATTGTGTAGAGACCAAAATAGGAGATAAAATTACTTCTTAATTTTCAATCAATCAATATTATGTATCTAAATTTAGAGAACCCCTATTAAATTAGGAAATAATAATATGACAAACTGTCCACGTGTCAATCAGAGGGCTTCCGATAGCGAATTAATATAATACTAGCCTCTAATCCCGCGCACCGCGCGGGAGAAAATTCCAAATAAAATTAAGTTATCTTAATTTATTGAATATGCAAATATATATCAACAGTTGTTTGCATAATAGTATAATCTTATTATACTGACTAATTTTAATAAATAAATCTAATTTACATAAAATATAATATATATATATATATATATATATATAAATAAGACTTTATGAAAGAAAATTCTTATAAAATTATGTTCTAACTGTATAAAATATTTAAATAAGCAATAATACATATACTTTTTTTTTTTACCAAAACATATATTGAAACTTGAAAATTACCAATTTAGTATATCAGTTTCTTTTAATATATAAATCATTACGTTTATATTTATGTAAGTAATGCCGTGAATTAACTTAGGTAGCGGCCTTAGAAGTTTCAAATCGAATTATATAGTTTTGTCATTTAAATAAAAACTTAATTATTTATTTCTTTATTTATATAGATAATTCTCTAAGAAATAAAACCATAAAAAAAGTTATAATTTGCAAATGAGTAATTATTTTTGGAAGTGTATTATATGATTGATTACAAAATATCATAAATGCATTTTACTTTATTTGGTAGAAACATTTCACTTGAATATATATATTTCACTAAAATAGCTGAATAGATTACTGTTCTCCGAATCAAATGGTGATGATTATATTGTTACCGTTAACTCGTATTTATTAATTATGCTACCTCATTTTTATCTTCATAATTCCCTTTTTTCAGAACTCTTGTTTAATGTTTATATATAATTTTTTAGTAAACCATACTCTTATTTTGGGATCTGAGGATGCACATATATCATTTTATGACATAAATAACAACTAAATTTAAATATAGAAAATTAATATTTAATCAAAGTAATTAGTTTTTTATACAAACATATTATATTTAATTATTTATAGAAATTGAATTTTAAATACCGATGTGACAAATATATGGTGCACTTAGAAGTAAAGAATAAAAGTAGAAATTCATATAAGTGATTAGACGACTAAAAAATAATTTATATAAAAAATGAAGCATATTGTATACTGTAAATGAAGGAGCTACTCATATAAACAAACTTGCCGTCTCTAATGGTGCTCCTCATGTTGTAGCTATAAGCCTATAACTCTCCACTAATTTATCTTTTTTTGTCTTCACTAAACTCTTATTGTCTACCTTTTTAGTTTCCTTAACCAATTCTCACAATATCCTCTTAGCTCATAATGCCTCATTTGTTATAGTTGTGGATTTCAACTGCTTTGCTAGTTCATTCAAACAATGATCGTTTGATTCTGCTCTTAGACCGCCTTTAACTAACTCTTGGGATGCTGCACTTCCAACATATCAAATAAAAGAGATCATTTGATTTTCCTTCAACAATTTAATAATTATAAACGTAAGGACAATATTATTAAAACAACCAACATGCAATAATTTTCTCTAAGTAAATAATTTAAAATTGTATATATATATATGAAAATTTGAAGGTTAATTAGCGATGAGAGGATAACACACCTTGCATGCATCTTAAAGAACTAAATACGCATCCTAGAGCATACACATAAAAACATTACCTATCATGGAAAAAAAAGAAACATCAAAAGAAATAACAAAAAAACTTGAAGTATTGATTAGAAGAATAAGAAAATGACATAATAAAGTGGGAATGATCGAAACGATCAATAAACTGAAAACAACGACATCTAGCAATAACGTGTGTTATACAAAGTGAATAGTGACATTGCTCATATATAATATCTAGTTAGGACCATACGGGCCAACCGAAATTCGGATGAATAACACTACATCAAATATTTTGTGATTCGGCTATCAACATAGCATGATAAAATAAAAATGATGATCATTTGTAATTATATACACTTAATTGATCAATCAATGCTAATTCATTTAACATACCTTTTAACGTAATAGTAGAAAAATTTACGAAGATAACCGTTTGAACAAAAAACCACAGACAGTCACATTCCTGTAAACAAAGTACATACATTAATCACCATCTTCTATAATAATTATGAAGTGCTAAACAATAACCGATTTATACGATCTAAATGATGACGAAGTCTTTGGTCACAAAAAATAAAAGATAACTAAGGAAACACATTGACCTCAATTAATCCATCAAACATAATAATACCACTTTTTATAACCCTCAAACGCATTCTCACTCTAGTTTGATCATCTTCTTCCACCATAGAAAAAGTCTCATCGGATGACTCCCTCTTCAATAACCTGAGCAATGTGAAAAAACTAATCATCAACTAAATCATTCTTATCCTACTAAGGCACATGACATGAATGACAACTTAGGTTGAATTGACAGAATTGATGCCGACTCAACCTATATATATATTAAGAAATCATATATATTGATGATATTACGTAGTAGCTATCTTGGCCAAAAAAATATATTATGTAGATATTTAATAAAAGTCAAGTATGCAGATGAATTCGACGCGGTTAAAAAGAGAGGTTAAACTTACTGGATCAAGGAAAAATCAAGCACCAAAGACAGCTCAAGAACACTTTATAGCAAGAATAGAAGAGGAACGTAGATGGGTGGTATCAAGATTAAGCCTTGGAAAAGGGGTTTGATCGTGAGTGATGATCCAATGGCGGAAGAAGCCGTTATATATTTTATTTATATTGTGTATATTCTTTATGTTATGTTCACATTTTTTTAGAATTTTCATTATATAATATATATATTACCGTTTTTATACTTGACTTTCTATAGACTTATCGATTTACAATCTATAGAAAGTGTAAGTATATATTGAGAATGAAAGATTATTATTCATGTCATTATATTATTTTATAATTGTATATTGAACAAATATATTACACCGTGTCTATCGCTTTTGGTTTATTATTATTTATTACTATTATTGTATTATTTTATAATATTATTATTTGATTGTATATTGAACACATATATTGCAACGTCTTCTTCTCATTTTTTTTATTATATTATTTATTATTATAATATTTATGTATAATGCTTACGTTATAGTATATATATACATTCTTGACCTTTTTATTTATAGTACCGTTTATAATATATATTATATAACACATTTTTCTATTGTGTTTATTATTATTATTATTATTACTATAAAATATACCAATTTGTGCAAACGAAAAGAAAACTTACCATATATTTATATATATGTAACATTCTTGACCTCTTTTAATAAATATATTTTATTGATTCGATTTCTATATATATTGTGCTTACGTGGCGGTCTACGGTCTTCCGGAACCAAACTGTATAGAATTACTATTTAAATGGAAACTTTAAATTAATTTATTTCTATAAATTGCGTTGATACCAAAATAGGAGATAAAAATACTTCTTAATTTTCAATCAATCAATATTTTGTATCTAAATTTATAGAACACCTATTAAATTCCAATTAAATTAGGAAACGGTGACTGCGTGGACTGTCCACGTGTCAGCCAGAGAGCTTCCGGTACCGAATTAATATAATATAGTAGATATAGTAGATAATAGATAATAATAAATAGATAGTCAGTCTACACATTTGTAAGTTTTTTTATACAAAGTTATGAAGAAAAAAAAATGAATGAACAATTGAATACGATTTGAATTCTCCATCAGTCCATTAAATTATGAACTGGATATGGCTTAAACCTCGTTTTCGACCCAAATCTATCATGCTAGAGACTCAACTAAAGTCTTCATCGTAGATTTCCAATATGGTTCAAAATTTGGAAACTAGAATGGAGATGAGTTGATATATAAGGGTGTTTGGTTATTATTATAAGGCGAGGCCCTTCAAATAAAGTTTGGAAAAGACTAGTAGATTTGGATGTACGATGGATCAACTATGTAGATGCAAGCTGTCCATATGCTAGTGGCCTTTGGTGTTTGAGCTAAGAATGCCACCTCACGTAGCTGTCCAAATATGCATAAAGTAAATTGATTATTGTTCTACCCAAAAAAGAAATTGATTGATTACACATCTCTTTGGATCTCAGGTCTCAAGAATCTTCACCGCTTCCATGTACTAGCTACATTATGTTATTGATATAATAATGATCACATGTTCTTTTGTTGTTGTTGAACATAATGAGCACATGTTCAAGGTGGTAAAAAAGAGCTAGTGAATGAATAGTGATGATGATGAATCAAAAAAAGCATATGAAATTATTATATATGTATGTGCTTATAAATCATGAATTACATGTACGGTTGAGCCCACGTCGTCTCTTCAATCCCGATCATACTGGCTAGTTCATACGTAACAAATATCAAACATACAAAATACCTTTTTTTTTTTTCTAAAACAAACAAACAAACAATATTTTTTTTTCTTTTGACAAATTAAGGAATTACGTATATTCATCAAAGAACACGTTTAAAACTCAAGGAGGTTAGTTTAAAGATTTGGTGAATATCGAAGCATCCAATTAATGTATGGAATATGTTACCATCTTTAATTAAGCAGGTCAATGATATGGACTAGATAAAATATAGGGTTAATAGGTCTTTTGGTCCATGATGTTTGACCACTTTTGGATTTTGGTCCATGATTTTTTTTTTACCTAGTTTTGGTACCATATGTTTGCATATTTTTCTAGTTTTGGTCCGACCGTTACATTCTGTTCATTTTTTCCGTTACATTCGTATTTTCAGATTATGGATCTTATCATGGTATCAGAGCCTAGTGGCCACTGATCTTTAGTTTTCTTCATCTTCTTCTGTCTGATTGGATCTGTGACGTCATGGCGGGAGATACTACTCCTCCTCCTCTCAATCCATTAGCTAATTGGCCAATTCTTGGAGCTACGAATCCAGTAGATGATCGATTTTATCTACATCCAGCTGATACGACTGGTTTTTCACTTATTCCTGAAGATGAGAAGCTCACCGGAGAGGGGAACTATCATAACTGGTTACAGACGATTTCAGAAGCTTTGTTAGTAAAAAAACAAGTTGTGTTTCGTCGATGGGAGCTGTTTAAGAGAATCTGTGACTGAATTGATGCATTTCCGTTGGGATCGATGTAATGCTATCGTTAAAGCATGGCTAATCAACTCGGTTTCTCGTGACCTCACACAGGGGATGCGATACATTCCTACAGCTCGTTTGATCTGGGAGGAGCTGCGGGAACACTTCAGCACTATTGACACCACTCGTGAGTATCATTTGGTTCGTGAAATTTAATTGATGCGTCAAGGTACTCTTTCCATCGCGAAATATTTTCAGAAATTGAAGATATTATGGGACGATTTAGCCATTGTTGATGACGATTGGATGTGTGCTGATTGTTCTGTGTCTTCTAAAGCTTTAGTTAGGTAGGATAAACAGAAGTTGATTCAATTTTTAATTGGGCTGAATGAAACGTCTGCTGGTGTTCGATCAAATTTGTTGATGATTAGACCACTGCCCAGTCACAATCATGCTTACTCTGTGTTAATGCAAGAGGAAAACCAACGTGTTGTTGCTGCAACAAGTGGGGGTCATACTGTTGATTCTTCATCTAACTTTGGTGAACCTATTGCTCTTTATTTTGGATCTGGATCTAGTGGATATGGTGGAGGTTTTGTTGCATCCAAGAGCAATCAGTTCAATGCATCCAAGAGCAACCAATTCAACAAGAACAGCAATCAGTTCAACAAAATTAGGAGATATGTGATTATTTGTACTTACTGTGGCAAACGAGGTCATAAGGAGGACACCTGTTTGACTAAACATGGTGTTCCTGAGGATGTGCGCAAGAGATGGAGAGCTAATGCTGTAGTTGATTCATCTCCGTCTGGTATGCCTACTTCTCCTGCAGCATACTCATCAGAGTCACCTCTTATGTCTGCACAGGCTTCTCTTATGTCTGCACAGTCACCTCCTATTTCTGCACAGTCTCCTCTTATGTCTGCACCTCGTCTATCAAGCTTATTTGCTTCTATGTCTGAAACTCCCTTAGCTGCGAGTGTAAATCAAGCAATGGCAGGTATATCATTTGTTCTCTTGTTCATGGGAAGTCTTCTAGTTCAGCTAATTTTTGGATTGTTGACAGTGGGGCTACCAATCATATGAGCTGTCGTAGGGATTGGTTAGTTGATTTGAAAGAAAACACTTCTTACACTAGGCATGTCACTTTGCCTACAGGCCATTCAGTTGTTGTTTCGCATGTTGGAGATTGTATTGTTGATGGATTACATCTCAAGAATGTTTTACTCATCCCTGATTTTCAGTATAATCTGATTTCAGTCTCCCAACTCTATCATGAGAACAAATGCTCAGTTGTGTTTTCATCTAATGTTATCACATTACAAGGCCACAGCAATGGGGAGAAAATAGCTTTTGGTAATCGATATGGTGGCCTTAACTTTCATAAAGACAATGGAGAGGTGGCTCTGCAAGTAACTTTATAGTCTTACTGTAGTATTTTTCTAATCTATATGTTTGTAAATGTATTAGGTTTAATGTTAGACGGTCTCATCATGTTGCAGCGGTGGCAGCTAACCTTAATATGAGTGAAACTTAGCTTTATTCAAGTATCCCTCGTTGGCTCTTACTCTACTTGTTTCTTTTTTATTACTATATTATTCTTTAAAAAAAAAAAACATAAACTTGAGGTTACTAATTTAAAAATAAAAATAATAATAATCCATAAAACAGAGCCGGCAATAATCAATCTCAAATCTCTACATTTATTTGTTTCTTCTATCTATAGAATGGTCTGGATTTAGGGTTAATAACTAAAAAACTGCCCAATGTTTACCCTATGTTCAAAATTAGGTGTCTGAAGTTTGAAATGTTAAAATGGACTGTCCCAAGTTTCATTTTTGTTGAAATTTGGTGTCTTTGCGCGTCTTTTTATCTCCATTCAATAATTTTCATAAACCCACCCACCCACTCATAATCCATCACTCTTTACTTTTCACAAAATTGTCAAATTTCACCCAAAAATTGAACATTAAAAAAAAGTTTCTAGAAGAGTGGTGTGGAGCCATTTTCCAAGGACAACAGAGCAAGATTTACTTGCGCGTAGGGCTGAGCAGAAAAACCCAAAAGCCCGAAAAACCCGTCCCGAGCCCGTCCCGAAAAGCCCGGTCCCGAATAGACCCGAGCCCGAGCGGCGGGACTTTTATTTTCAATTCGGGCTCGGGCTCGGGCTTTTGTGCCAAAATCCCGAAAAGCCCGAGCCCGTCCCGAATTTTTTTTAATACTATATAAATATATATAATTATATATATCTCCATTATTTGGTTTCTACGCCTCCCTTTCTCGGTTTCTTCTTTTCCTCACGATTTGTATTCCTCTCAAGCTCCTAAAATGACTATGCGCCTCCCTCTCCAAATTCATGCACTCCATCTTCCTCCATGTTAATTTTTTTTTTTTCAGATTTTTTCATTAAAATTCGGGCTAGCCCGAGCCCGAGTCCCGAAGTCCCGGCTCGGGCGGGCCATTTTCGGGCTCGGACTCAGGTAAATGCCCGCCCGTCCCGGCCCGAGCTCACCCCTACTTGCGCGGATGTGGCCAACTTCTTTGGTGATAGTCCCGGCAAGATGACAAGAAGGGAGTGTGTATGGGAGCTCGAATTTGACAGACGGTTTCGTCGGAATTGACTTCTCTAAAGTGATCACACCGAGGCACCACATTTTAACAAAATTGAAACCTTGGACACTACAGTTTAACATATAAAACTCCAAACACATAATTTAACATAGGGTAAACCTTGGACACTTTTTTAGTTATTAACCCTTCAATTTATGATCCTGCTGAATCGTATTATAACTAAGAGTAAAGTTTGTAACTGTGAAATTTTCTGTGAAATTTCAAGAGTAAGTGTGAAAGAGAAAGTGATTGAACAAATGTATTGGTGCTTGGTGGGTCCCTATAACACTTACTATAGAAATTTCACACCATATTTCACAGTTTGTAGCAACACTCTATAACTAATGAAAGCTAGGAAAAACCTGTATATTTCCAGAGACAGAATAATTTTTGCAAGTTGGATGTCATTTCATTGGTTAACAAATAATTTAACTCCAATGAGGTATATTAAAAGTCATATACATATTATAGATAATAAATTTTTATAACATTATATTGTATACATAAATTAAAAATATATAACATCATGTGTCATTCGAAATGTTTTTACCCATATTTTAGATGGCGTATGTCATTTGGTGGTGAAAACAAGCTAGTTGTGGTTTATTTAGATGCCTCTTCAAACGCTTGGTTAGTCATGCATGCATGCCATACGCATTTCCCCCTTTAATAATTACATGTCGCTGTCAGCGCATTGTCAAAAGTTTGATTATTTTGAATTCTGATTGATCACCTACCTAGTCAAAAATCAATTTATAAATGTAAAATTGAGGCTATCTTGAAACAACTAAATTGCCTTGAAATATTTCATGACCAATTGAATGTGATACTATCATGGAGAGAAACGACTAGAATATTGAATATATAATACATAGCAGCAAGTCATATAGCATGTAGAAAAAAAATTAATTATTTATTTTTCGGGACGCATATATAATGGCGTCTCAAAATATGATATTTTCATACTCTTTTGTCATCGAGTTGTTGACAAATCATTTCAAATCATAAGGTCAAATAACTAGTAAAAAGTGGCGGAGCGATTAATGAGAATGAGGACATTTTCCCCCCTATTTTATGTTTTTGTTTTAATATAAAAAAATAATATATATATATATATATATATATATATATATATATATATATATGATAAAATGTGCATATATATATGACAAAATGTGCTAATTTTATAAATAAGTTAAAGTGATTTTGTTAAGATAAAAAAATGATTTTGTAAATTGTTATATATATACATGATTAAATGTGCCAATATAATATTAAATTATTTTTATCAAAGTGATTTCGTAAATTGTTCTCTCCCATTTGAATATTCTGATAAATTGTTAGCTAAATTTTTTATTTTTTTTTTGTAGAAATTGTTAACTCTGATTTCACTGTGAACAATTTACTAGTTGAAGATTTTGTTTAGACAATTTGGTAGCTCAGATTTCACTTTATCTAGAATTTGCTAATATTTTTTTTACTTTGTGGACAATTTGGTAGTTAACAAATTGTACACAAAGCAAAACTCGCGTTAACAATTGTCCATAAAAGGAAAATGACCTCGTAAATTGTCCACAAAGAAAAATATGAGCTGGCAAATTGTAAAAAAAATAAATAAATAACTAATAATTTGTCCACGAAGTTGAACCTAAACTAATAATTTGTCCCAAAAAAACTTTAGATCAATTTGTAATAATAATCATTATGAGTTAACAATTTTGTAGTTAACCATTTCTTTTATCTTCAAACTGTGTAATGCATTAAAATTTATTATATAATTTGACCTTATAAAATTTTCGATCCTTATTTTTTCGACATTAATTTTCTACAAGTTTTTTTTTCAAAAACTATTCCCCATTATTAAATTCCTGGATCCGCGCCACTGCTAGTAAATATACTCTCAATACCATTAGTTGGAGAATATATATGCTAAGATGACTAAATTGAAAGAGATTACTTCATTTTTGTTAAATTAATTTTCTGCCGCCATAGAAGAGTGGCCCCGCCTTTTTATGGGTAAATAAAGAACTTACAATCTAATTATAAAAAAACAACAAATCATGAGATTTCCCTATCATGTGATAGTCCTAAAGAGTCATACAATAAAAAAGTAGTTAAACTAAGCGGAGGGGGATGCCAAGTTCACAAAATGTCCTTCCATTCTAGCTGCTTCTTTAGCCAAGTGGTCTACGACCTGATTAGTTTCACGATAAATATGACGTATTTTGTAACGCTTGAAACCCTTGAGAAGGATCATGCAATCCTAAAGTAAATGTATTAGAGAACGATCCTCAGGTTACTCCTTAACAATTAAATTGATGGCTTTTTTTGCATTCATTTCTACAAAAAAATAAAAAATAGAGTCAATTTTAAGATTCGATGCCAAAGATAATCCATCTCTAAGCGCCCATAGCTCAGCTAAAACACTATTCGTGATTCCTACTCTTCTTTGTAAACCACCAATCCATTCTCCATAGTTATTCTGTAATATTCCCCCTCCCCCTGCGGGCCCCGGGTTACCAATATCGGAACAATCCATATTCAACTTGATCCAACCATCGGGAAGAGGATACCATTTAACCTGGATAATTGATGTTTGATGGACATACACGTGATTCGGGCTCGGTTTTAATTATTCGGACCTTGTACACGCGCGAAACCCAATTATAAGCTAACCGAGGGAAACCGGGCAAGTTTCGAATTTGCCCGGCATCCCCGGGAGGCTTACCCGGAAATTCCGGGTAAGCCCCAGCTTACCCGGAATTTCCGGGTAAGCTCATCACCCGGGGGGTGTCGCGTACACCCCCCATTTAGTCCCGAATGTATAGGAGACCCGACTTTTAACTAACTCCTATACGTCCGAGACCTAAGTTTCAGAGGCGCGCGCGTCCCGCTCAGGACAGCCGCCTGAGACGCGCGTCAGAGACCGTTTCCCAAAGCTCTTCCCTGCATCCCGGTTCACATTTCCACATTGAACCGGGTCAAAACCGGTTTACGGTCCAAGGTTGCCTATAAATAGCCACCTTGGGGTAAACATTTTCAAGTCATTCCAAAATCACTTTGGGCAAGAGTGGGAAAAGCTCTGACCTCTCTCTAGAAAACCCTCTCTTTCTCTCTCTAGAAGTCGACTAATGTTGATCGTCGGAGTGAGCACTCCAAGCATCCCCCCCTCTCCATGGGGACTGCTTGGTAACGCTCCTTTCGCAGGTGCAGACAGACGGTCTTCCAGAGAGCCCAAAGGACTTACTGCCATTCAGAAGACGAAGCTAAGGCCCGTACGTGACTTTAGAGGACGGACTTGGCTCGCATCCAACCCGAAGACCTCGACGAGTTATTCCGCGGGCAACCCGCAATAACTTGGTCGAAACACTTGGCGCCGTCTGCGGATCACCCACAGAACCAACAGCATGGCAAGCAACGAGCAGCCACCGCCGACTAAGACGAAGAGAAGAGGACCAGGACGTCCAAGGAAAACTCCGGCTCCGGAGTCAAGCATGAGATCTCCTCCGCAGAGAGACCCCCCGCAGAGCCAAGGCGAGGCCTCAGTCGCCTCGTCTATGCCAACAAGAAGCGTACACTCTCGGAGTAACGCGCAAGGGGGCACACAGCAAACCAACGCTCCTCCAGGCTTCGCCCACCAAACCTTCAACACGCAGGAGCAACCATACGGAATGCCAAACGCTGGAGCATACAACCAAGCACCAGGGGCACAGACTGCACCTACAGTCACCCCGGAAATGATGGCAGCACTCGAACAGCTGCTTCATCTAAGAGAGGCACTGCGCAACCTAGGATACGGGGCGCCACCACCCCCTCCCGCGCAACAAGCAAATATGCCCCCGCCACCAAGGCAGGTGCCTCCAATGAACACCCCTCAGCAGAGAGGCCCTACAATCTCAAAAACCCCCACCTTTCACGGGAATGCACAGCAAAGCAGGCAGTTCCCCCAACAAGGGGCAAGACAGGAGCTCTCACACTCCCAAACACCCTACCAAGCAGGGCCATTCAACGAAGGAGCCTGGAGGCAGCCAACTCAAACATTCCAGGGATATCAAGGTGGATATTCTCAGTATAACCCAACGCAGGCGCAATTTCCCCAACAAGGCGCAAGCATGGGACAAGAAGCATACACCCCAAATCAGGATAACCCAGTCACCGGGTTGACGGAGGAGATGCTTGAAAAGCTGATCGAAAAGAAGATAAAGCAAAGGAAGATGAGAGGGATGAACACATTGGTGGACACCACATCCCACCCTTTCACCGACGAGCTGGTGTACAGTCGCGTCCCAGACGCACTGTATAATCTAAGACCAGAAAAGTACCGAGGCAAGGGAGATCCAATAGAGCATGTGCAGCAGCATGAAGTAATGCTTTTGGGAAGGACAGACAACCCTCACCACATAGCCATGACGTTCCCCCAAACGTTAGGTGGACCAGCCGCACACTGGCTCTTCTCCCTGCCAAAGAAAAGCATAGACTCGTGGCAGACCCTCAAAGAAAAGTTCATCCAACGTTACATGGGAGAACGTTCGATTATCAAAGGATCAAATGCCTTGGATGACGTCAAGCAAGAGTGGAATGAGTCCCTCGCAAGCTACTACATTCGATTCAATCAAAACATCTCGGAAATCCAAACGAACATCGCAGAGATAGAAATCATCCATGCCTTTGTCAGAAACCTGGGTAGGCACGGGTACGACTTAGGCCAGAAGCTTTCTACAAGACCTGCGGAAACAATGGAAGAACTCGTGGCAAGAGTTAAAGAGTACATCGATGCTGAGCATTACAAGATGACAGCACGGGACAAGTGGGGTAAACCCGGCAACAAGAAAGATGAAAGCAAGCCAGGCCCCCCGAAGTAGAACCAAACCCCCCAACAAAAACAATGGACTCCGCCCCAGAAGAGAACATTCAACATTGAAGAAGACAAGAATCCAGACGTCAACACCATCGAGCTGATCCCTTTGAACGCTCCCCTGAGTGTCATACTGAAAGAAATGAAAGAGCAAAACCTCTGGAGAGAGCCATTCGGTTTCAGAAAGGGTCAGCTAGGGAAGGAGCAAGACAAGTGGTGTGAAAGCCACGAAGTCAACGGCCATGAAACAGACGACTGTAGAAGCCTTAAGTTCCAAATCAATCGAATCATACAAGAAGG
Source organism: Clarkia xantiana subsp. parviflora (assembly GCA_036873135.1). Classification (NCBI taxonomy): domain Eukaryota; kingdom Viridiplantae; phylum Streptophyta; class Magnoliopsida; order Myrtales; family Onagraceae; genus Clarkia; species Clarkia xantiana. The sequence goes on from JAPTYO010000003.1 coordinate 10,468,563, forward strand.
CGGACTTAAGCACTACGTCGACCAGGGGGGAAAGATTGAGAAGGTGAAAAGAAAATTCACGCCAAAGGAGAAAGGAAAAGAGAAGACCAATGACAACCCTCCTCCTAAAAAGAGGGGAGTTATTAATGTCATTCACGGTGGTCCAGCTGCAGGAGGACAAGTCTCCAACACAAGAGATGTGTACGCCGCGCAGGCAAGCACACTCCCCAAGTATGGGAAAAGAAAGAAACCGGAAGAGGAGGACCCCGTGATAGGATTCTCAAGAAAGGACATGGCACACATCGTCTACCCGCATGATGACGCGTTAGTAATAACGATGGAAATCAACGGGTTCGATGTCAAAAGAATTCTAGTCGACGGAGGAAGCTCGTCGGACATCCTCCATATCAATGTCCTCGAACAGCTGGGAATGAAGAGAGAGGACCTGAAGCCGGGAAATTTCCCGTTGGTAAGCTTTGCTGGAGCTGCTACATACCCACTGGGAATGATCACCCTTCCCACTGTGATAGGAGAGGGATGGAACGCAATGAAAGTCGACATCACTTTCGTGATCGTCGAGAGCCTTGGCGCTTACAACGGAATTCTCGGAAGAACAACGATAAACCCCTATGAGATGGTGCCTTCAACGGCACATCAAAAGCTGAAATACCGCTTAAGGGGAGGAATTGGCGAAGTCTTGGGCGATCAGACAACAGCACGAAAATGCTATGTCAACGCCCTAAGATGCAAGAACCGCCTGGACGTAGCAGTCATTGAAAGGGGACAGTGTTCCAAGTCTGAAGTCGAAAGGCGATTTGACGAGATGATGAGCAAAGGAGAAAGACTCCCAACACTTCAAACCCCAATGCTCCCAAGCATATGGGACATCAAACAAGGAGAGTCAGAATCCATCCAAAACTACTTCAAGCGATTCGCCACAAACGCAATTTCAAGTTTGGCAGAAAAGTCAGCCGTGATCAATGCATTTTTCCTGAACATGAACTCACCTACATTTCTCCTATTTGGACGAACACAAGGGTGGAGAACAACCAAGTCTATGGCTGACTTAAAAGAGAAGATGGAGACAGCAATCGAAGTCGCAAACGAGCTGGGGTGGTTCAGCCCACCTGCAGAACAAGAGGAGGCGCGCGAACACAAGCGTGCAAGACAAGACTTGAACAACAATCAAGATGGCGAATATACACCTCTGAACATAGAGGTGGAAGAATTGTTCAAGACCATCCTGAAGGATGTTTTACCTCCTCCAAGCGAGATCCGGATTGCCTTCCTCGGGAAGAATCCAGAAATGTGGTGCCACTATCACAACAAATGGGGTCACAGCACGAATGGCTGCCCCTCTCTTCGCAACAAAATTGAGGAACTGGTCAAACAAGGAGCTCTGCGCTCCTACATTGCATGCAGGAAGCCAGCTTTATCAAACCGTCACTAAGGGAATTACCCTTCCCTTATGACATGCACATACTCTATCTTTACTTTTCAAATGCTGAGTAGAACGTTTAGGATGGAAGATCAGTTGACTCCATCCATGCACATCCTTTGTAAATAAACAAGAAGACTAATGAAGTGCACTCCTTGCGTAGGAAAAATCACTATGTAATGGCAAGCTACCCCGGTCCAAAACCAGGAACAAGCCACATACATCACCAACAAAGGCCCTAACCCTATACGCAGAAAGGGCAACCAACAAGCAAAGCCATCAAAAAGATATCAAAACAAGACTAAACGAAGTTCATACCTGTATTCAAAACAGAGGAAGCGCGACGCACGCAAGGAGATAAAATAATTTCAACAAGGATGTGAACGTACTAATCTATTCACATCCTTGCCAAAAACCGGGGGACAAGCCGATCATTGGGAATCCTCCCTCGCAAACAAATGCAAGTGTCGGACGTACTAATCTATCCACACTTCGCCACAATACAAGGATGTGAACGTACTAATCTATTCACATCCTTGCAAAAAGTCGGGGGACAAGCGGATCATTGGGAATCCTCCCTCGCAAACAAGTGCAAGTGTCGGACGTACTAATCTATCCACACTTCGCCACAATACAAGGATGTGAACGTACTAATCTATTCACATCCTTGCAAAAAGTCGGGGGACAAGCCGATCATTGGGAATCCTCCCTCGCAAACAAATGCAAGTGTCGGACGTACTAATCTATCCACACTTCGCCACAATACAAGGATGTGAACGTACTAATCTATTCACATCCTTGCAAAAAGTCGGGGGACAAGCGGATCATTGGGAATCCTCCCTCGCAAACAAGTGCAAGTGTCGGACGTACTAATCTATCCACACTTCGCCATAATACAAGGATGTGAACGTACTAATCTATTCACATCCTTGCAAAAAGTCGGGGGACAAGCGGATCATTGGGAATCCTCCCTCGCAAACAAGTGCAAGTGTCGGACGTACTAATCTATCCACACTTCGCCATAATACAAGGATGTGAACGTACTAATCTATTCACATCCTTGCAAAAAGTCGGGGGACATACGAATCATTAGGAATCCTCCCTCGCAAACAAAGGCAAGCGTCGGACATACTAATCTATCCACACTTAGCCGCAGCATCAAGTATGTGAACATACTAGTCTGTTCACATCCTCATAAAGGAAGACAAGCACTTCAACAAGGACCATCCTCCTTACAAAGCCACAGGCGACGGTAATACCAACTCATCCACACCCGCCACCAACAGAGATGCAATTTCCTAAGGAAAATCATCGGATCAGGGACATCGACCAATCAATAGAGCAACACTCTTACAAAAAGAGAACAAGTTACCGAGACAGCAATAAAGGAAAATGCAAAATAATACTAAGTATTATATCTTTCTAACATCTCATGTCAGGCATATATATATATAATATAGCAGGACTAAAAAGTAAAGACATCCAGCCAGCATAAAAGTCAAGCCCAAGATGCACCCCGTCAAAATCTCACCCATGCAAGGGGAGCAACCATATATACACAAGGAAAAACAAAGAAAGATCAACCTGACCCAACGTCAGGAGCACCAGAACCAAAGGCATCAATCATAAAACATCCTGCGCTGGGCCTTTGAAAGCACCATGACGATCATCACCAACAGGGACGGACACCTGTCCCGCCAAACCACTCGTTCCACCGCTCGCTCGGATCCCCGCAATAGCCCCAAGGGCATAGCCAGCATATGGACCAGCACTCTGGAAAGGAAAATCGGGGGCAAGAGAGTATACCCTCCTGAAGTAATCCACAGAGAAGGACTCCATGCGATCATCACGCGCCTTCTCGAGAAGCTTTAGGTAACCAGCTGTAGTAGGAAACTCAATCATTCCAAGCTGATCACCCAGGGCAACGTGAGACTCCTTAGTCTCCCTCAGCGCCACAGCATGTGCCTCCTCATCGACCTTCTCCTGGCGCAGTAAGGCGAACAGCTCTGCCTCCAGCTGAGACGCACAATCCTGACTTCCCTTGAGATCAGCGGAAGCCTTGGAAGAAGCATCTGAATGTGTGCGCGCCTTCTCCCTCAACACAACGACATCCTGAGACAAGTGCTCATGACGATCCTGCAGACCCCTCGTCTCCTCAACAAGCTCAACAACAAAGGAGGAAAGGTTGGTCATCACGGCATTCACCTGCAACAACAACACAAGCACATCACACACAAAGAAGCCAGACAAACATGATAGATCCAACATAAAAGGAAAACAACGTACAGGAGCAAAGCGCGCGAGTGACTCCTCCACTCATTTCAACGCAGCCTCAGGATCCCGGGGACACGTCTTGCGGTCAGCCGGCGGAACAGACCGCTGAACCACACGCACACCAACAGCAGGCGTGCTCAAGGAAACATCCTTGGGAAAACGGACAGCAGACTGAGAATACGGAACCCACTCACTCCCAGACACATCCCGATCAGGCCGGCAAATCAAATCAGACTTGCGGAGAGCCGGAGGAGTGGGAACAACTACACATCATAATCAAACAGATTAGGAGAAGGTAAACCATACCAATACAACAAGACGACAACCACAGTTACCTGCCAAGGGAGGCACCTCCTCTGAACGCCCACTCCCCGACCGGGGGACATGCATGGTCGAATCTGCATACATAGGCCCTTTCCCTTTGTCGCAGGAAGGAGCAAGAGGCATGCCGTCAGATGTCAACCTCCTAGGATCGCTCGGGGAGCGGACGTCAGCATCATGCTCCCCGACAGGTACAACTCCCCCCGCCGTCGGAAATTCCAAGCCTGCAAAGACAACCACAAAGAAACCATTAGCATGGTAGCATGGGAAAAATCTCAACGAAACATTTAAGAGGCACAAGTCCCGTACCCGTGCCAACAGGAAGAGTATCGTCTAGGCCGGGAACAATCTGAGAAGACCCGCCTGCAACTCCACCCTGTAAACAGGGGCGTCTGTTAAGAAACCAACCTACAAGGAAACAAGAGCAGATGTTACAAAACTTCAAAACATACCAACTCCTCCCCCGAAGGACGTACGTGAATGCCCGCCGCGAGCAGCTCGATGTCAGAAGCACGATAAAGGGGGCTGTACTCCCCCGCCCTATTCGCCGCATGGATCTTCTTCAAAGCGACCTTATCTCTATCGGAGAACTCCTGAAATCGTGGAACGGGATCGGCATCCAATATGTGAGAAGTCGCCCAAGTCGTGCCCGCATCCTTTACAAAAAAGTACTGACACTTCCATTTATTCTGGGAAGTGTCCGACCGTTCGCAGAATCGCGCTTCAGTATTCCATCCCGCCCTACGCAAGCCAAGGGAAGAGAATCCTTTTTCGGTCATATGAGGCCAACGCAAGCTAAAGGTGCACATCCCAGACTCATCCGCCTTACCCAGGCGGTAGAAGGCTCGAAACAACACTATTGAGTAGTCCCAGGAATTCAGATGACATTGCACCCGAAAACACGTCCAAGCCCTAAACCCTGGTGGGGTAATAGAGACAGGAGAAATCCTATAATATCGACAACGGCGGACCAGATCCTGACAGTAGGGAAACCGCAGCCCTTCTCGAAACTGTGAAAGGTAGACTGCCTCATACTCAGCTGGAGGAACGGTGGGCCGACTAAATTCAACTCCCTTTACAACATCCCAAGGATACGAGACCTCTAGGCCGGGACACCAGCCCCGGGTCGAGACATAGAGGTCAAACTTGGAACGTGGAAGCTTGTTGGGAAAAAATATCTGAGTCTTCTCCAGTATCACGCGGTCACCCGATGGTCCCAAAAGTACACCACTCCGAGACCCAGAATCGGAATCCATGGTGCTCTCATCGACCTCTCCCTCAAAGTTATCCGAAACAAAAGGATGAGACTTACTCATTGTGCGAAGAAGCAGAAACCGTTTCCTATCAAGAATACTCTAAGTATCAGAGTCGGGCGCCTGCAAGCCCGTCAACCAAGCCCTGCAAAAACCATACACAAACTCAACCAAAAACCAAGGCAACACATCAACCACACTCATCAAAGTCCTTCACAAGGACATTCAACCCAACGGACCAACTGTCCGCATACAAACAGCTAGGGACCCTCCCGCTCGGGAGTCAAAAATCCTTACGCTCATCAAAGGCCTAGGCCACCTACTAATCAAATTTTCATACATTTGTGCAATGTGATACAGGTATTCAAGCGCTCTACAAAGCGACAAGTTCAAGAGCTAAAGAAATCAAAGGCATACAAAGTTGGTCATAATTACCAAAATGCCATCTGACCACCTTTTGATCAAAATTTATCCTCAAAATGGCTCAAGGCTCCGGGGGCACATACAAGCAGTTCAAATGCACTCAAGCAAGCCCATCACATGCCATGGGGAGACTTACCCCTCCCCGAACAACCCGAAGAACACTCGGGTCAACTAAGCCACTAATAAAGGCAAACTACCAAGCAATCGCCTAAACTCCGGGGGCATGGCTATCCACTCACAAACAATCAAGGGGGCATTATCACAATAGGGGACATCATTTCAAGTCACCCGCATCAAGATACAAAGGGTCGGACTTTTCGCTTAAAAAAGTCCGATTTCGAACCTCCGCGATTCCCCCTCGGTTGCTCGAAACCTAGGGACCTCTTCACAAAGGGAGTTCGCTATCCTTAACTCTATCTATCTACACTTAGAGCTTTGCCAAAAGCAAATTTTGAAAATCAAGCCAAAACCTCACTTAGGCATTTCATCAAACACCTACCATGCACCTTATTGAAATTCAAATGTGCAGCCCTAAAGGTCTAATTAACTTCAAGAAAAGGGAGTGGAGGACGTTACCAATCGATGCTCGACAAAAAGGACTCGAAACCGGATCGAATCGAGCTCGAAAACAGCCCGCAAGGAGTGCAGCCGCCGTCCTCTGCAGCCGCCGGACCCGCCGCTGCCGCCGCCGCCTCGCCGCCGCTGCGCCGCCCTGACCTCGCCGGTGGTGCTCCTGGTAGTGGCCGGCCGAAATGGGGTCTCACCAACACCCTAGAGTGAATTCCAAAACTCACTACCTTAGCTCCTCCAAAACTCTCACCACAACCAATTCAAAAGTTGATAGTTTTATAAACTATCATGGAGGAGGTGGACTACACCACATAGTAAGTACCATACATCAAAGAGGTACATTCCTATCCACCATTCATTTTTTAAATTGTTGATGGCTTGGGTTTTAACCATCAAATGACTTGGATAAATTTAACTAAGTCATTTCAAATGTCCTCAACTTTTTGAAAACGTTGTGCTTATGATTTTTCGTATTACGGCCGTTGCGTGTGATTTTCCAAAACCCGGCCTTATTTCATTCACCCAAAACCGTCGTCTCGCCGTCAAGACGGCCGTCTCGGACGACGGGCTCCCGGAAACTATCGCACTGCATGAAAAACATTTTATCAAGACTTGCATGACTTATTATCATTTTTATACATTTAGTCGTGGCGTGAACGTCCCGTATTTATTTGTTCATCGTATAAGCCCGAAAGATTTCGTGTGCGCTCGCACCTTAATTCTCCAAACGATCACATTTATCATATTACTCGTAGGCCGTCGTGCTACTAACCCTTTGTGCAGTTACCAAGCATGACCATCTCAAAAACTAAGGCAAGGAACTCGTCCAAGCCGCGCGCATCCACCATTGGTAGGTCAAAACTCGAGGTGAGCGGACGACCCGAATCACGCGTATACCCTATCTTAGAATAGAGTTAAACAAAGGTCAAGCCATTATTTAACTCGGGGGCAAGTGATGGACATACACGTGATTCGGGCTCGGTTTTAATTATTCGGACCTTGTACACGCGCGAAACCCAATTATAAGCTAACCGAGGGAAACCGGGCAAGTTTCGAACTTGCCCGGCATCCCCGGGAGGCTTACCCGGAAATTCCCGGGCAAGCCTAGCCTACCCGGAATTTCCGGGTAAGCCTAAGCTCACCCGGAATTCCGGGTAAGCCTAGGCTTACTCGGAATTCCGGGTAAGCTCATCACCCGGGGGGTGTCGCGTACACCCCCCATTTAGTCCCGAATGTATAGGAGACCCGACTTTTAACTAACTCCTATACGTCCGAGACCTAAGTTTCAGAGGCGCGCGCGTCCCGCTCAGGACAGTTGCCTGAGACACGCGTCAGAGACCGTTTCCCAAAGCTCTCCCCTGCATCCCGGTTCACATTTCCACATTGAACCGGGTCAAAACCGGTTTACGGTCCAAGGTTGCCTATAAATAGCCACCTTGGGGTAAACATTTTCAAGTCATTCCAAAATCACTTTGGGCAAGAGTGGGAAAAGCTCTGACCTCTCTCTAGAAAACCCTCTCTTTCTCTCTCTAGAAGTCGACTAATGTTGATCGTCGGAGTGAGCACTCCAAGCATCCCCCCCCCCCTCTCCATGGGGACTGCTTGGTAACGCTCCTTTCGCAGGTGCAGACATACGATCTTCCAGAGAGCCCAAAGGACTTACTGCCATTCAGAAGACGAAGCTAAGGCCCGTACGCGACTTTAGAGGACGGACTTGGCTCGCATCCAACCCGAAGACCTCGACGAGTTATTCCGCGGGCAACCCGCAATAACTTGGTCGAAACAATGTTGTTCTCGGATAAGCTTGTTTCAGGAGATTTGTAGCAATCTTATTTGCCTGAATTATAATAAAGATAGTAATATCAGAGGAGAAATGCAAGTAGTTAAAAATTAAAGAGTTTCTATTTTTCCAAATAACCCAAATATACGTTAAGAAAATATTTTTCCAATCAAGACCAAAACCGTGTATGCAATTACTAGTGCAGCTATCACTAAGCCAGTTGGAGCACTCATTTGTGAAGAAATTTGTGATATGGGCAGGTATACCAATGTCTCCCACACCTTTCTCGTCACATAACAATATCTTAACACTTGAATAATGTCCTCCATATCAATCTCACATAGAGAGCAAGTAGGATTCACATCTAAGCCACGACAATGAAGATGATAAGCAGTAAATATTCGCTTGTGGATACAAAGCAAGACAAAATGTTTAATTCTGGGAATAGTAACACACTTCCATACCGAATTCCAATAACCTATATCCCCATATCTACACTCACAATTGTTTTTATTAATTTTCTTATGCCAACAGAAACAATGGGGTGCCAAATGGAGAACCCATCCAAATTCTTCTATCAGCTCTACTCCCAAACATGCTGATCGGAGTAGCAATAATACGACTATAAATAGTATGAAGATCATCATTCCAAACCATAATATGGTCACCCGGGCCAATGACCCAACCAAGGCCTTTCTCAATAGTTTGTTTACTCCTTAATAGCTCTTAAGGTAAAAGAGCCAACATTTGGTTCCTTCTTGGAAGGATTCATGTATCTATCTTTAACAATCATTGCCCAAGGGGCATCTGAATTATCCAACCTGCACACATAGTTTGATAACATCACATTGTTCTATCTTTTGTGGAAGAGATCCCCAAAGCCTCAAAACCCCTTGGGGAGACACACAGTGTCCCAGTTTAAAGCATGCAATTTCCTTCTCTTATCGATGGATCCCCAAAGGAAGTTACGGTTTATCATATCAAGTTCACTACAAGTAGCAATAGGGAGAGAAGTGCATTGCATAGTATGGGTAGGGATAGATGTCAACACTGAATTGATCAAAGTGGTTCTACATGCCATAGAAAGCATTTTTTATTTCCAACCTGAGATTTTCTTCTTGACTTTATCCAACATAAAATTAAAAGATTTTTTTTGCAATTATTGGATAAATCAAGAGGGAACCTAAATGACATCTGAGTGACTCAACTTTTTTAAGTTTAAAAAAGTGAGCCATAAGACTCGACACATCCTCACTGAAATTGGTAGAAAACATAATTTGAGATTTTCAAAGTTTATTTTTGACCGGAGAGAAAACAGAACCGCTCCAAAACATTTTTAAAAGTAGTGCATTTTTTGAAAGACGCTTCCCCATGAGAATTAAGTCATCGTCAAACATGAGGTGTGAAATGGGGACGGAGCCTCTACTAATTTTCAACGGTTTTCAATTCCATTTTCTAATCTCATCTTCAATAAGATAACTTACGTAATCAATGCAAAGATTGAAGATATAAGGGGATAAAAATTAATAGGTTTTATTGTCTAATGCCTCTAGAAGGACAAAACAATCAACCGCCCCTTTAAAGAGTTGTATACTGCCTCTGCCTCTTCAACACTCTTCTTTGTGATTCCTTTTAATAAATTTCCCGCAATTATTTTTCACTTCTTTATAAATCAGCGACATAATTTAAAAAATAAAATAGTAATAATAATAATAAGTCTTTTAAAACAACATATTTGACCAACATTAACTTTTGGATCAAATTTAGTTTTTTTTTTTTTTAAGCATAAACCCAAAAACTAAAAGTATGCCAAAAAAAAAGTCTGTTGCACTTAAAACCAACCTATTAACCCTACTAATAATTATAACATTGCATTCACTTACGAAGGGTCTATTTTTCTTTTCTCAAATCATTTTGTTCTTGGTAAACTTGCTGCATAATTCCATTTTGTACAAAAATAAAAGAAAATGGTCCTAAGTCGATTCAAAAAGTCTTAATCTTTTTATTCTTTTAATTAAGGGTTAAATGTACTTTAAGTGCCACATATTTTACCGGTGTAGACTTTTGGTGTCATATATTTAATATAGTAGGCTTTTAGTGTCATATGTTTGAGAGGTTGTAAGTTTTCTGTGCTTCCGTTAGTCAACGGTTAGTTTGACCGTTAAATACTTTCATTTTTTTCAATTTAGTACTCAAAATTATATTTCTAAAATTTAATATTTACAATTTAGTCATATTGTTTGCTCAAGTAACCATCCAACGCCGCCAGCCACCACCCACCACCTCCAAAACAGCCGACCACCACGAAAAGAGCTGGCCACCGCCACTAAGGGCCGAAAACCACCACAATTAGTGGTGGCCGGCCCCAATTGGTGGTGGCTACAGCTCTAATTGGGGCCGGCCACCACCAATTGGGGCCACAGAGAGCTCTAGTTCGGAGCCAGGGGGCCCCGAACTGGAGCCCTCCGACTCTGATTGAGCCTCATAAGGCTCAGTCGGAGCCCTATGTGGCCCCAATTGGTGGTGGTCGACCCTGATTAGGGTTGTAGCCACACCAATTGGTGGTGGCCGACCCTTTTCGTGATGGTCGGCGGCTTTAGAGGTGGTGGGTGGTGGCCAGCGGCCTTGGGCGGTGACTTGAGCAAATAATATGTATTAAATTGTAAATATTAAATTTTAAAAATAAAAAGTTGAGGAATAAATTGAACAAATTAAAAGTATTTAACGGTCAAACTAACTGTTGACTAACGGAAGCTCAAAAAACATACAACTCTCAAACATATGACATCAAAATCCTACAAAATTAAACATATGACACCAAAAGCCTACACTGATCAAACACGTGGCACCAAAAATACCGTTTATGTTTCAACAAGAGATTTATAACAGCACTTAAATAGAGAAATTAATTATGTACATCATCTTTTTTATTAGGGTTAAATGTACTTTTCATACTATATGTTTGACCGAATGTGGCTTTTAGTACTGGATGTTTAGTTTTGTATACTTTTGGTACCAAACGTTTGAAAACATGTGGCTTTTGGTACATCTGTTGGTTGGCCGTTAGTTTTAGTTGTTAAATGACATGTGCAAGTCACGCGATCGACTTTAAACTTTTAATTTTGTTCAATTAGTCCCTCAAATATATTCATAACTTTTATTTTGTTTAATTTAGTCCTAAAGCTTCAAAATTGAACCCAATTGGGACCTATCTCCAATTGGTAAATTTGACCCAAATGGGGCTATGTCAATTGAATTCGATTGGTTTAATTGGGTCCGATTTTGAAGTGTTATGACTAAGTTAAACAAAATAAAAGTTAGGAATATATTTGAGGGACTAAACTGAACAAAATTAAAAGTCTAGAGTCGATCACGTGACTTGCACGTGTCATTTAACGGCCAAAACAAACGGGCAACTAACGGATGTACCAAAAGCCACATTTTTTCAAACGTTTGGTACCAAAAGTATACAAAACTAAACATCCGGTACTAAAAGCCACATTCGGTCAAACATGTGGTATCAAAAGTACATTTAACCTTTTTATTATTATTATTCATTAAAAACAAGTAAAACCTGAACATGTTGTCACGATCATACCTTTCTAACTAAACAAACAAACAATCACACTACTAAACAAGATACGTTTATTAAATATATATATATAAACTCTACAATAACAACATTCTTAAAACCCTTGTTATTCAGAAGCTCTTGCAGAATATATTAGCAAGACACGACGACTCTTTGATAATTAGAAACTAGGTGTTGATATTTAAAAAATATCTGAACAAAAATGAGTATAATCTAAAACAAAAGAAAACCGTTTGGTAAACGGCATATCAATCAATCAGGGAAATTGAAAAGAGATGAAGAATGAATGAATCTAAGAAGTGTAAGTGCAAATGTTGTCGAAACCCATATAAGCATGGTCTTCTATGGCTATGATAATGTTAGCTATACCAACTCCACCCAGAGAAATGGCGCTGATGAAGATCATAGACGCCAGTATGAAAATAATCAAAGAAGCTCTCCCCAGGAATGTGATCAACCTCCGCAACGTGTAATGTCCAACGATGCCAGCCACGGTTGAAACTCCAACGAAGTACAGAGCTGCCACCAAACCAAACAATCCACTTTTATTTATCAATCAAGAAATAAATAACAGCAGAATCATCAACTAACTCACCATATGGAACCGGAAAACGTTTCAGAAGATAGAACTCTACGACCGACATGGATGAAGAAAACGTCATTGCGAAAGTTGCCGTAGCACTCGCTACCTGCCACCGCAATCGCGTTAATCCATGGTAACGGTACAAATATGTACAAACCCTAAAACTTGAACGAACCTGAGGTGGAATTCCCAGCTCGAGAAAAAGTGGTCCCAAAATGAAGCCTCCCCCAAGACCGAGCAACCCACCGGCAACACCCGCCAACACACCCAAGAGGCAGTATAGGATCAACTGGTGCGCTTTCCAGCTAGACCTTCCAGTCCCAGTAGACGAGATCACTCTCTTTCCTTTATATAAAGACACCGCCTCGTACCCTGAAACACCCACAGCCACTGGTATCTACCAAAAATAACATGACATTGTTTGTGTTACTTACTGTAAGCTAGTTTGTTTATAAGGTAGGTAATATACTTTTTGAATTAATAAAAGATATGAGACTCAGACGTTGTGTTACACCAATCCAATTAGAATCTCTCAATATGTAAACACCCAAGAATTTCCCCCAACAGTTAGAAAAGAACATTGTGTTTCTCCATACCTGTAATACATTCAACACCCAGTATGCCGCAGAGCATCTAGTTGAATAATTCTGCAACAAATAAATTCATGTCAGTCTACATCATGCCAAGAAAACAAAACAAAAAATGTCATGTAAATCGGAATTGAGAAGCTCAATGAAAATTGTACCTTTCCAAGTTCTAGTCCAAGGATCGCAAACCAAACGGCCACTAGCATCCCTAATTCCTTCCATGCCACGTTTTCCCGAAAAGGAACCTAAGACTGCCAATTGTGAGTAAACTACTCTCTAGAGTTACTTTTGAGGTCTTAACATTTAATTTCAAGGGCATTCATTGTATAATGTACCACTGTCCGCTTAGTTTCTTCGGCTGGAGATTCAGGTAACGCTGTATACTCGACATCCTCAGTCACATTGCCTAAACAAAGAAAACAAATATTCAACAAACAAACACGATCTAACAGTACCGACGCAGCATATGTATATATTTAAGGGTTACATAATACCATGTGATTCCACTAGTTTAGCAGCCTCCTGGAGAGAAGAAAAATGAGTCAACAGCACATACTAAAACATAAACTCACTTGTACGAGATTAATTATATTTTCCTTTTGGTTTTGGTAACTCAGTGGATGCTGAACTTGATCAAGGCATAAAATTAACTAACAATGTACTGACTGAAAACTAAACATCTGCTAATCCACTTTTGATTACATTATCCTTCATGATTGTTTCCATTTTCCATGTTTCCACACCCTTGAGAAATGCTTTAGTTGAGGCTCCTGCAGGTTAGACATGTAACATTGCCGTTAAAAGCATCCCAACATATAAATCAAGACCACTGTATATATATGGAAGATTCTAGTTCTACTTATACAGTTAGATGATAAAATTGGATAAAACTTCTCAATTGAAAATTTTGTGGACTATATTGGAAATTATACTCTGAAAAATCTCACCTGCGAAGAGAATAATTAGCAGGATGGTGATCATCCACTCCGCAAAAATAACGTTACAAAGGACCCCAATACTGATTCCGAGCACAAGCATTGGTTGGAAAAGAAGGGCCAAATCATAGTCAATGAGGGGCATGTCAAGTGTTGGATGCCTCAGTTTAATGTTGTAGTACACAGTTGAACCAGCAGCTCCTACAATCATAACTTAACAAACCACAAGAAAAGAACCAACACTTGAATCAATATAATGAATATAGTTAGTTAGTAAGAGTAATGGAAAATGAAGAGTTGGGGTTCTTAAACATTTTGACATCGCAGCTGCTGATTTGGCATCGAAACCGATGATCAGACTAAGCATTGGAACGAAAAATCCGCCACCACCAACTCCTCCTACACTCCCAAATGCAGCTCCAATAAACCCGATTATAGAGCCCACCAAAATTTTCCAGCCAAATTGCATTTCCTATAATCCATTATCATCAAGTGGCCGAAAAAGAATAATAAATTATCATTACATTAAATTGAATTAAGGAGATCGAAAAGGAATCAGAACATTAACGGTTAAAATGCACTAAATAGAGTGACATAGAAAGTGAGAAATTACCGGCCAAACATGTGTGTAACCCAATCTTCCTTTTTGCCAGAGGAAATTTAGTGCATTCTCGTACAAAGACTCAGTCCCTTCACTCGAAGCTTCTGTCTTCACATCTTCATCCGCAGAAACGAGCAGCGCGGTGATAATCAAGGAGCCAACGGTGATTACCGCGAAACATTTCCAACCACAGCCCGCCATCACAATATCTTCAAATGATTTGTTTTCTTTTTCAAGAACAACCTGAATCTCCCACAAGAGATATCCAGAAAACAAAATCAACGTGGAACACTTCCGGAGATCGAAATCGAACAAAATGGAATCTTTCTGCAATTATCTCCCAATGGAGCTCTATTTAGTTTGAAAGACTCAATGTTCAACACTCTGTACCTCTGTACAGCACTTTCCCTGTTTAGGTATTTTCTGTGTGACCTTCATTGGTTTTAATAGTAGTGACTTCTTCTTGCAGCAGACAGATTATTGGGACAAGGTCAAGTTCAAATGCTCAATGAGATAATGCTACACATGATGATAATTTAGGAGAACTATGTATGAGTACGGCATCTCTACTTGGTACATAATCTCATAATTAATTAGCAAAAAAAAAGGAAGTCATAATGTAGTTATGAGCTGCCATTGGAACATTCAAGACTAATAGTATTTTCTAACTTCAGTCAGTTCAAGCAGTTTGGAACTTGTTCCATTTAAGTAATTAGATCTCAGGCTCATGTACCAGGTAGAGATGCTGTCCTCATACATAGTTCAAATTTTCATCATGTGTAGCATTTCTCTTAAAAGTATGTGTTTGAAAAGGTCATGACTCAAGATGATGTGGAGAAGATGCTTAGACCAAAGAAAACAAAAATATCAAAACTCTCTGTCATGACTTCTTCTGTTGAATAGTACCCCAACTTAAGATCTTGAATCATAATGGAGAGGAATCCCTGTTGATTCCAGAAACACAATAATTTTGCATTCTGGATATCATTTCATGCTTCTATTACATTGCTGAAGACCATATGTGGCAAAAAAAGGTTGAGGCAATCTTAAACTAAAATACCCAAATAGAGCTCATATCCCTGAAACAATCCAGGACCCACCGAAGAGCTCTAATTGGCATAAGAACAAATATAGTACCTTGTTAAATTAATCGGACTGGCCACGGTAAGCAGAGGATGCATCTTCTCTGGACCTTCACTGCTTTCATTTTTGTTGCACCTCCAATTTCAATGATGGTCCTTGCTAAGCAGAGGATGGACCTTGATAAACTGAAATGTTACAGTCCCCGGATACATTATACAGAAACAACGAATCACCATTCAGCAACCTTAAGTTTCAACAATGGCCTAAAGACAAGATGAACCTATATCAAAATCAGGGGGGAAGTACGAAACATACATCACTAACAAACCCATATTTTTATTTATCTTTTCCAATGTGAGAGAACTCTTTCAAAGTAGTGAGAATCTCCGATCCTGAATAACATTTCTGTGGGATCATATCCCAGTTAGGTTGTCAAAATGGAACACCAATCTAACAAACATCAACACAAATATAATGCTCGAACCAACATAAGAGATCGATATCACAGAGAAGAGACAATAAAAATGAAGAGAAGATTCAAATCAATGTCAGTTAATTTTCTCTGTTATCAAGCATTTCGTAGTTCAGTTGGAACGCAAGTACTTTCTGTGATTAAAATCCGTAGTTTCCATCCTTCTGTATGTAAAGCAAGAAGAATCTGAAGAAAGTCAATGGTTAGAAAACCGACTGAAAATGGAAACAGATAAGACTAATCGCAGAGAACCATATAACAGGACATAAGAACACTCGCCTATAAGATGATCAATTCCTTATAGATCATATTCCTGTTGTTACTAGATTTTACACAAAATCTCAGTTAGATTATCAAAGCTCATTTCTTTTTCCAGGCACAGACAGAATTGTAAATACAAAAACTAGCAGCTCCAATTGCTTCTATTGGCCCCTAATTTCAATGGATTTCTCCTTCTATTTCCAATCAACAAACCCAATCACCTAATGCAAAGAAATAGCACATAAGTCCGTCGTATGTTCATATGTTTTCCGGATGAAGCAGTACATAGTAATTCTTCCCAGAGCTTAAATTTATATCTTGACCAATTTTGCAGTGACACGAAACAACATTGTACATTATCTCCAATACAACATCGAAAGACACTGTAAATAATCAGACAAATGCAAGACTCATCGATCCTAAAATTTCACAACGTTAAACAGTGTAGTTTGAGCAAGATACTAATAAGTAAATACGCTCCTCATCGAATCTCCAATTTCTGCAGCCCCTCCATGCATGCTTCCTTGTTCTCCGCCGCGCCTATCTTCTTCACTATCACAATGAAGTCATCGCTGCTGCCTTTCTCCGCGCCTGCATCATTGGATTTTGATGCTCGTGAAATGTCTGGTGAAGTAGAATCCGCGGGATCTGTGGACTCTACGCGATTTTCGGGCTCAGCCTCATCTTCGGAGGTGGACGGAGAGCATTCGCGGAAGCAGGCAGCGGCGGCGGCTTTGATGAAGGCTTCTTGGATGGATTCCAGCGGGAGAGCACAGTCCTCAAGACCGGCGTCTTCCAGTCGCGGCGGGAGGATCTCGTGGATGGTGATTTCGTTAGGCTGTTCCCCTGCTGACTTCATCGATTTTTCTCCGGCGCCGATAGTTGCCAGAAATTTCAATTTTGATTTGAGAGTTCTGAAATTTCAATTTTGTTGAAATTTTTCCATCCATTTTTATGGTTAACTTTAACAAAATTGTGTGAAATGACATTTTTGCCCCTTTTATTATTTTGTTTTATTTAATATCTTATTTGAGGAAATGTGAAATGACAAATTACCCCTGAAGTCAAATTACTCCGGCCACCACCACCCCGACTCCGGCGACCACCATTCCAGCTCCGGCTGGAGCTATGTGGCTCCGATTTGGGCCCAATCGGAGCCGTGGTGGTGGTCGCCGGAGTTGCGTGGTGGTCGCCGGAGCTGAGGTGGTGGTCGCCGGAGACGGGTGGTGGTCGCCGGAGTCGGAGTGGTGGTTGCCGGAGCTGCGGTGGCGGTGGCCGGAGCGGTGGTGGCTTTAAGGGCATTTTCGTCTTTTCCTTTCAAGCATGTGAGGGGCACACTTTGATAGAAGGGCATTTTTGGAATTTAATTTTATTTTTGGTCACATGTCAAGCACATGACCAACTTCCGTTAGTTTTAACGGAAAAAATTAACGGAGACCTCTTATATTAACAAAGTTGAAATCTCAGACCTCTCAAATCAATATTTGAAATTTCAGACCCTGTTAACATGGGTCATAGTTCAGACTTTTCATAGGTTCTTAACCCATATTATAACTATGCAAGTAAATATCAAACCTAAATGAAAATTGATATTATCTATATATATATAATTGGT
Organism: Clarkia xantiana subsp. parviflora; assembly: GCA_036873135.1. Taxonomy (NCBI): domain Eukaryota; kingdom Viridiplantae; phylum Streptophyta; class Magnoliopsida; order Myrtales; family Onagraceae; genus Clarkia; species Clarkia xantiana. Next base: position 10,486,330 of record JAPTYO010000003.1, read on the forward strand.
AATAACAGAGCAATCTGGAGCTGCCACATCAGCAAAATCGGCGATTTAAAATTTGCCACGTCATCCTGAGCATTGTTATCAGAACCGGTTTCCGGGTTGCTCGGTCAAGTCACCTGTTCAGGCAACCAAAGTCTAGGAGACCAGGATACTAGGGATGGCAACAGGTCACGAGGCCCCACTGACCCGCGGGCCCTGACCCGAGTTTGACCCACCGACCCGCGGGTTGCGGGACGGGTTCGGAGCGAGTCCGGGTTTCGGGTCGTGGGGCCCGTGGACTCGCCCCGAAATTCATATATGTGCTATTTTTTATATTATGTAACATATGTCAAATATTAAGGTTAATATAGGACCTATCGAAAATAATAAGGACCTAATAATAAATAATCTAAAGTTAGAATTTTAGGGTTAGAATTAGAAGAGCTGTCGCTGGCTTGTTCCCGCTCTCATCTACTCCGCTCTCTGTCTCTCTCTGGCGACTGGCGGCCTCTGCTCATCATCTTCCTCCCACATCCTCCGGCCATGGTCACGGCTCCAGCAGGCGGTTCCGGTGGCTCCAGCAGGCTCTCCTCCCTTCTTCATCTTCTCCGGCGGCAGCACTCAGCAGCTCCAGGCGCAGTCACTAGTCAGCCAGTCACAGCTCCAGGCGCGGTACATCTCCGGTCACAGCTCTGTCACGGCTCCAGTCACAGCTCCGGCCACAGCACCTCCAGCAGCTCCAGTCAGGCAGGTTCTTCCCGTCAGCAGCACCTCCAGAGCTTCGATCCTAGGCCGGTGAGCTAAAAATCTCCAAAGAAATAAAGTCCTTCAACTATCTACTTCATTATTGTTCTAGAGTTTTCTTAAAATCTTCAAAGCCCTTTTATTGTAAATTTGAATTCATTTACCACACGATCTGAAGTATATTTAATTATGTTCATGTAATTTATGATTTTGTAGAGTTAATGATGGATTTTTCTTTTACTAGTGATTATTGCACGTACTAGTGATTTAATCAACGGACAGCTAGGTTAATTACTCATACACCTCTAATCTAGATTCAACGGACAGCAACATTAATCAAGGTGATTTCACTGATTTCTTAAACTAATAGATACTTACATGTTTATCCAATTGTTTCAAAATGTCAAACAACAATGTTAATGATAATTAGCTCATTTCTACTTATATAGTTATATTTATTGACAATTTGCATAGATGTTGTTAGCTTGTTGAGCTAGATTTGTTTATTTTCTGGTATATAAATAGAAACTCAACTTTTAGCAAAAAAATAAAATAGAGTTGTAAATAATTTCAATTTTCAATTCTAATTGTGTTATTCAAAATATGCTGTTGATTGACAGAAAAAAATGGTTGAACCTGATGGTGCAACTTCTAAGGCTAGCATGGCTGGTTCAGTTTCTACTTCGGTTCCGATTGGTGAATCCCCTTCAATAGTGGTTGGTTCGCAACCAATTAGTGGAAGCCTTCCTATCGGTTCTGATGACAGCGTTCCTTCTACCGTTGATGTTGATGTTGTTGAAGTTGAAGATTCATCTGGTGTGTCAAAAAAACGGAAATCAGAGATATGACAGCATTATATTGAAAAGAAGATTAACGGTGCCGCAATAGCTTTTTGTATGTATTGCAATACAAAACTTGGTGTTGAATCTTGAAATGGTACAAAACACTTGCATAATCATTTCGAACGGTGTGCTAAGAGAACCAATCGGATCCGACGCAGATGTGGATTAACTTTTCAAAAAATAAAATGTAGAGAATGAAAAGGTTGCACTGTCAAATGCTGATCATTTAGTTGTTAGAGGAAAGATTGCTAGAATGATAGTCTTGCATGGGTTTTCTCTCTCTGTGGTTGATTATGTTGGATTTCGAGAACTTTGTTCGGAGTTGAATCCAACATTCAAGATGGTTTGTTGAAACACAATGCGTGGTGATATTGTGAAGATGTATGCTGATACGAAGAGGGATGTTATGAAGATGTTGGCATTGAGTGGTAGTAGAGTTTCTATAACCACATATATGTGGACATCACCGAGCCAATAGAAGGGTTACATGGCAATTACAGCTCATTTTATTGATAAAAAATGGTATTTTGCAAAGCATTATCTTGAGGTACTAACTTATCTTATTATTTGTTAGTTTTTTATTGAGATATTATTAAAGTTTAGTTTATAAACATTTTTTTTCTTTTTATAGGTTTGCTTATGTTCTAAGTCCACATACTGCGGAAGCACTGACTGAGATACTTGCAGAATGTTTTATGGATTGGAATGTAGATAGGAAAATATTAGCCGTGACGGTTGATAATTGCACTACAAATGATGTCACGATCTGCAATATCTTGGGAAGGTTAGACTCGAATGATCTCTTGTTAGAAGGAAGGTTAATTCACATGAGATGTTCTGCCCATATTTTAACCTTGATTGTGAAATATGGCCTTGATATAATTGATGTGTCAATTCAAAAAATTTGTGATAGTGTTGTGTTTTGGACTGGTTCTCCTAAGAGATTGCAAAAATTTATGGAGGTTGCTGATCAGTTGAATGTTCGTTATGAAAAGGAATTGACTGTTGATTGTAAGACACGTTGGAACTCCACATTTTTTATGCTTAGTGTTGCACTTCTTTATAAGAATGTGTTTAAAACGTGTTAAACAAAGAGAACCTCTTTATAAAACATTGACATCTGAGGAGGAGTGGAAGCTAGCAGATGAAATTTGTGAGAAGTTGTCTTATTTCTATGATGTGACCAAGCTTTTTTCTGGTTCAAGATACCCAACAATGCATCTGTTTTTCAACGATATGTGTGAGATTAGGATGCAATTGGGCAAATGGATTGAAGATCCAAACAGCGTGATTAGGGATATGTATATGAAGATGCTGACTAAGTTCAATTCTTATTGGTCTGTCATTCATTGTATCATGGGTGTGGGTGTATTCCTTGATCTCGGATATAAGTTGATAACTGTGGATCACTTCTACAATAAATTGATGCCTGATACTGCTTCTTCTGAAGAGTTTACTAGAATTCGGTCATGTATCTTTGATATGATGTATCAGTACAAACAAGAATTTGATGAACTGAAGCCTAAAGAGAAGCCAGAAACGGGTACTTCAACTTTGAATGAGGAATCTACTGACAGCCGTCGTAGTAAGAAGAAAAAGTTGTTCATGCCCTCTGTTATGAAAGCAAAAGCTTCAGACCAAACTTGCTCTGCCACAATAGACTCGGTTAGAATTGAGTATCAGAGCTATGTGGATGCAGCGTGTCTTCCTGATAAACCACTTGATATATTGGGTTGGTGGAGAACGGGAGGAAGTGGTTTCCCTATTTTGCAAGCTATAGCAAGAGATGTTCTTGCTGTTCCAGTTTCCACTGTAGCTTCCGAGTCTTCTTATTCTACTAGTGGGAATGTGTTGAACAAGAATCGTAGTAGGCTCAAGCCGAATTTGATGAAGCGTTGATGTGTTCCCAAAGTTGGTGTTGGAGTCAAATTCGAGGTACAAAACTATTTTTAATAATTTTTGTAATCTAATAATTTTTGCAAGCTTCATCTTGGGCTTCTCGGCAACTACCATCTCCGACTGCTTGCTGGATGTCATCGATTGGATTGGATCGAAACTTTGCTCTGATACCACTTGTCACGGGCTTGGAGTTTTCCCTAACTTTCCCTCACCCGTGCGGCCTTAGGAACCGCTCCTAAGTCAGTCTAACCCTTGATCACAAAAGCTAAAGCTATGAATATGAAGAGAGAACTCTTGTATGTATTGTATTGCTTAACTCTTGGATGATTACAAATGAAGTAGAGGACCCCTATTTATACAAGTGGGGAATGCTCTCAAAGGAAGCTTTACAATTAATGGGTAGACATGTATGGAAAGTGGCATCTTCTAATTCTATCCTCTAATACAACGAACCTAGACGGATACATCGTATCGGGACACTTGTGACTTCACCCTCCTTGGTTGCCATTTGTGGATGGATTCCGTTCACATTGGGCTAACTTGTGGGTGTATGCTCCAGGTCCATGACATTCTCCCCCACCAAACTCAGACGACGCCATCGTCGTGTCCTCGGCGTGATACTTGTCAATCTCCTCTCGAAACGGCAACAAGGCTTTCTCGTACTCCCAGCTTGCCGTGCTGACGGGTTGTCCCTTCCACTTCACATAGTATTCGCGCCTCGGCTCCATATTTCTCTCTTCCACGATGCGCTCTCCAAGGATTGACTCCACGATCTGCTGTTTGACTCGAGATATGGATGCCAACTCCGCCTTCCTACTCAGCGCATCGGCCACAAAGTTCGTATTCCCAGGCTTGTACTCGAGCTTGAAGTCGAACTCCGCCAAGAAATCCTGCCATCGAGCTTGCTTTTGGGAAAGCTTCTTTTGCATCTGGAAGTAGCTCGTGGCAACATTGTCCGTCTTAACAACGAACCGCGCTCCCAAGAGGTAGTGTCTCCACGTACGAAGGCAATGCACCACCGCGGTCATCTCCTTCTCCTGGACGGTGTACCTCCGCTCGGTGTCGTTGAGCTTTCGGCTCTCAAACGCCACTGGATGTCCATCTTGCATGAGCACCCCTCCAATGGCATAGTCCGAGGCATCTGTATGTACCTCGAACGTCTTCTCGTAGTCGGGCAGTGCGAGCACGGGCTCTTCGGTCATGGCTCGCTTCAACTGCTCGAACGCCTTCTGACGCTCCACGGTCCAATCCCAAGTTTTATTCTTCTTGAGAAGTTCCGTGAGTGGCACCGCGATCTTCGAATAGTGCCTCACGAATCTGCGATAATAATTCGTAAGGCCCAAGAATGATCTCACCTCGGTCACCCTTGTTGGCGGCTGCCAGTTCTCGATGCACCGCACCTTCCCCGAATCCATTCTCACGCGTCCTTCCCCAACGATGTGGCCGAGAAATGGGATTTCTCGTTGTGCAAACGTGCACTTCTCCCTCTTTGCATAGAGTGTGTGCTCCCGCAATGCTTTGAACACTTGGCGCAAGTGCTCGATATGCTCCTCCAACGTCCGACTATACACCACAATATCATCGAGATAAACCACCACGAAACGATCTAGGAACGGATGGAGTACCTTGTTCATGAGCGTGCAAAATGTAGCTGGCGCGTTGGTTAATCCGAAGGGCATCACGAGGAACTCGTATGATCCATAGTTGGGTTCGTCTCCCTCCGCGATCCGAACTTGCCAATATCCCGAGCGCAAGTCTAGCTTCGAGAACCACTTAGCTCCACTCAATCGGTCGAACAAATCTGCAATGAGAGGGATCGGGTACTTGTTCTTTACTGTGAATTTGTTCAGCGCCCGGTAGTCGATGCACATCCGTAAGGAACCGTCTTGCTTCTTTTGGAACAGCATCGGCGCTCCATACGGTGACTTGGACGGCTGAATATACCCCGCGTCTAGCAGCTCCTTCAACTGCTTTCGCAACTCCTCCAACTCCGGTGGTGCCATTCGGTATGGTGCCATGGCGGGTGGTCGAGCATCCGGGACCAGCTCGATCTTGTGGTCCACATCCCTCTTAGGTGGAAACTTCTTCGGGAGTTCAGCCGGCATAACGTCTCCAAACTCGCCAAGGACTTGGGCTATTTCCTCCGGGATTTTGTCCCCTTGGCTTTCACCCTCGTCCATCTTCAAGGTCGCGAGGTAAGTGTGCTCTCCTTTGCGGACTCCCTTCTTGAGTTGCATGGCCGACAACGTCTTTGTCCCATCTCCCTTCGAACGCTTGACCGGCACGATGCATTGACACCTCGAATCCAAAATGCAAATGCAATCCGCAAAAGGAACGATCATAGCATCGATCCGATCGAGGAAGTCCATCCCGATAACAAAGTCATAGTCATCGAGAGGGATCACCTCCACCGTTTCTTTGCTACTCCAGTGACCCAATTTAATACTTACCCCGCGAGCAATTCCGCATGCCGGGATTTCCTCCGAGTTCACCGTCTTCAACCACGTGTTGGTTTTCTCCAAGCGAAGATTTAGCTTCTTCGCAACCTCCTCGGACATAAAGAGGTTTGAGGCACCCGTGTTGACAAGTGCACTCATCTTCTTGCCCGCAACTTCAATCTCCGCGAACATGAGGCCCTTCGCCTTGGCCTTCTTCCCTTGGATAGCGCTAAGCATCCGCAATGACCCCAACCGTGCTCCTTCTTCTTCCTCCTCCTCGGAAGTAATAAGGGCTGCAAGCTTCTCACGTTTTGGGCATTCTCTCGCATTGTGAGGCCCCTTGCATAAAAAGCACTCCACTTTGCGGTTCGGGCAAGATCTCGTCATGTGAGGCCCCTTGCAATAGAAGCGCTCCATCGGTCCGCGATCCTTCGTATACGATCCCCCAGTGTCATTTGAGAACGACCTGTTGAATCTTCCTCCGTTGGACTTACCTCCCACGGATTTGGGAGACTTGTCACCTCCGGAATGGTAAGGTTTGCTGCGATCTCCCCAACCATTCGGCTGCTCCTTCGGCTTCTCCGTCCGAAGCTACTTTAATGACTCGGCCGTTGTCATGGCCTTGTCGAGCGTCTTCACATCCCGACGCTCCAACTCTATCTTCGCCCACGGCTTGAGACCATCCATGAACTGAAAGAACGCCTCGCCCTCGGTCATGGAAGGGATTTGGAGCATCAACTCCGAGAATTGGTTAACATATTTTCGAACCCCTTGTGCTCCAATCGACGAAACAGCCCCCGTGCCTCGTTCTCTGCATACTCCGGATAGAATTGCGCACGGAATGCAGCTGTGAACTGATCCCATGTGCTGATTTCCTCCCCTCCTCGGCTATCGCACTTCCTACGCCACCACACCAAGGCATTATCCTGCAGATAAGAGGAAGTCATACCTAGGCGCGCTGAGTCCTCCTCTACTCCCGTTGCTTGGAAGTTGTCCACCAAAGCGAACAAGAAGTTGTCCACTTTGTTTGCCACCCTTGACCCCTTGAATGGCTTTGGCCTTGGAACATCAAGGCGATGACCATGCTGCACCACGGCTGCCCCCTCGCCTCGCATCCTCCTCACACGGTTGAGCTCTTGCTTGACCCCCTCCATTTCAGCTTGAACTCCCTCAAGCTTTGCAATCTATATATATATATATATATGTTTTAACTACATCTCTCTTGGGTTGTATACGTGTATTGCATAGATGAATCTTCGGGGAGTGGGAATAAGATGGAGTTGCCACCATGTATTGAAGATGAGGAAGACGATGTGGAGTGTGATGTTCCAATAGTGAACAAATCATAAGTGGATATCGATTTGGTGTTTGAATTTAGTAATTTGAATTTGGTGTTTGAATTTGGTGTTTGGATTTGGTGATGTGGATTTGGTGGTGTGATGTTTGTATTTGATTTGGATTTGGTGTTGTGATGTTTGTTGTTTGTATTTGATTTGGATTTGGACATTTGGTGTTGTGGTGTTTGTTGTTTTTATGGTGAGAAGGAAAAAAAAAACTCTACAACGTTCGGGTCGAGGCCCCGCGGGTCAACCCACGGGATTTTTTGCCCCGTCTGACCCGCCCCGGGAGTCATATGTACCCGGGGCCGGGTCTACAAAGTTGATCCGCGGGGCGGGTCCGGGGCGGTGAAAACCCGCCCCGACCCGCCTCGTTGCCTTCCCAACAGGAGATGCTCTAATCATTCTGCACAGACCCCAAAAAGTTTCTTCTGGATTTCTTCTTCTCCTTAATTCAGTTTATCTCCGGTAAGCATGTTCTCGTCTTCCAATCGTCTTCCAATCGTCTTCTCAAATTCCAATATTCTTATCCATTCATTAGGTCTCCACTCCATTCCCGTCTTTATTTTGGAAATCCATCTCCTGGAATCATCTCCCTTCTGTCGCCACAGAGTAGCCATGTCATACAACGTGGCCTCGCCACTGAGGAAGGAGATCGCCACCGCTACTGGGGTTCTTCTGCCGGGAACCGACAGAGGATTTTCGAGCATCAAAATCGTCTGATTACGACAACTGATCAAAGCTTTTGTGAACGGATAGACTGATTTCAGGGGCCAGCCGAATTTCAATTAATTTGACGTATTAAGGTATCTATGTTGGATTACGGGGACGTTATACTACGGAATGCTAAACGTGTACTAGCAAGAAATCTAATCTACGCAGCGGAATTAGTACACATACCTTTTAGCTTTCCTGCCCAAGAACAATGTGGACGGAGTTCTGATCCTCCGGTCGGAACCACGTGCAAGTTTTTCGTTAGAAGAAGTCCCACGCGATGTAGCTCCACAACAAGACCTCTGATCGAATCATCAACGGAGATGGAACCTCAGACCAGATGTGATGGTGCCGAAATTTAACTAAGGAAAACTAGTGTTCTCAATGGTGATCATTGTTATTAAGAATGAGTGAATAAACCCTTAGCAGACACCCCTATATATAGTATCGGTGGAGTTGCCAAAAGGAAACTCCAACCAATGTGGTATAGGGTGGCCGGCCGAATTGCATGTATAAGGGGGAGGCCCAATTTTGGGCCTGCCTTGTCAAATACTAATTGGATTTGGCCCAATTAGCCCAGATTGACAATTACCTAATTAACTTAGGTAATTCCCTTAATTAATGGGCTCTATTACGGCGCCACGTCACCATATGCTAACAGCTCCCACTCGCTGGAATGGGAGGGTGCTCGTTAATCTATATGGTTACGCAATAGTATCAACATCTCAGTCTTCAGTCTTCGTCTCCGTCTCCGAATAGTTCATACGAGGCTTGCCGTGCGACCGGCGGATACGAAGGGCATCGTGCTACTCATCTGTCAGGAGTATTGTAACGCCCGCAGAACATTGATTCCCTTTCATGAACCAAACATGTTTGAAATAAAACTATGTACCGCAATGTATCCTTGGTCAACTGTTAATTCTCCAATTGCCCAGTTTTTCACAAAGGAATACTTCTCCAGGGCATCCATACAAGTGTTCACAACCTTCAACTAATATCCGGTTGGCGGCCACCTAGTGAACACGAGATTCGGTGAATTAAAGGTGAACTTGACCACCCCATCGCTTATACCCCTAGTCTGACTCAACCGGTTTCCAAGACGTGGTCACTTGGCCGGTTTCTTTGGCACTACGCTTGTACGCCGGGAAGCGAGCATTGAGCCAGACCTTAGGTATAAGTTCTAAGTCCATGAGGATACTTTGGATGCCTCTTCATAAGACATCAGGGATCAATCACACGCTCAAGGTGAATAAGTATGCGTCATTTGAATCACAAGGATTCTAGCTAGCACAACCGAGCATGACCCCGTGGTCGTATATGGAACGCGCAGTATGAAGCACGCGTCGATAGCACACCCGGTAAAGCCAGGGATGGGATATGTCAATAATGTTATCGCAAAATCTCTCATCTGACCTTGAATGTGATATAGTGATGGAAAAAGTCCAACTCGGCGATTTACAAAACGAAGATTAAGTCATGCTGTTAAGCGTGACAATGTTATCGTTTTGTAATCAGGTTTACCCCCTGATTCTTAGCCAATCTTGTTATGGTAGAGGTCCCTCTCTCCTTACAAGATGACCGTGCCTGTGTGACGAGGCAAGGTTCACATTCGACATAATTTTGGTGGAAGAATTTTACTTCTTCCTACGACTTAGTTTATAGATCGTAAAATCCGATGTTGTCGACGTGTTTGACCGATTTTGGTGGAAAAATTTTACTTCTTCCTTTTAGCTTTTATGGCGACGTGTTTGACCGGTTTTGTCGCTGAAGTGTGTTATCGATTGTAATACCCCATAAGTTTGTACCACATCGATTAGAATAAGAAGATTTGAAGCCTTAATAAGCAAGAGTTGTACTACTCAAGTCCAACTGGAATTCCTCCTTTTCTAGTCTCAAGTGAGGACAACGGGCATAGTTAGGCTGGGTTGGGCTTAGTGAGGATAGTCGCTCGAGCTTAGGGGCGTGACAGAATGGTATCAGAGCCAACCTGGGACCGTGATAGAGCTTGCGGACCCAGTGCTATTGACCCCCGGAGTTCCGATCACCTACCGGGAGCAAACGATTCTGGTATGGGCCGCGACGAGGACGTCGCGCGCATTAAGGGGGTAGATTGTAATACCCCATAAGTTTGTACCACATCAGTTAGAATAAGAAGATTTGAAGCCTTAATAAGCAAGAGTTGTATTACTCAAGTCCAACAGGAATTCCTCATTTTCTAGGCCTAAGTGAGGACAACGGGCTTAGTTAGGCTGGGTTGGGCTTAGTGGGGACAGTCGCTCGGGCTTAGGGGCGTGACAGTATGTAACCATTTCGAGGGTGGTTGTGGCCCTTTCACTTTATACCGCCCTCACCGGGTTCGCGGGATCACTCTTTTTGTGTAGCCATTTTAAGAGTGGTTGTGGCCCTTTTTTATTCTCTCGCCCTCACAGGGTTCGCGGGGTCACTCTCTTATTTGTAGCCATTTGGAGGGTGGTTGTGGCCCTTTTACTTATTTCCCGCTTTTGATGTTGCGGGGGCGCTCTTTATCTGTAGCCATTTGAAGAGTGGCTGTGGCCCTTTCTTTGTAGTCGTTTTAGGAAAAAACTGATACCCTTTTTATTTGTAGTTGATTTAGGGACAACTGTGACCCTTTCATTTCTTCAATTTTCTCACAAAATTTGCATGAGCACTCTCTTTATTTTTCTGTAGCCGATTAAAGGGCGGCTGTGACCCTAAAAAAATGGTTTTTTTTTTCTTTTTTTTGGCCATTTTTTTTTTGTTTTTTTTTTTAAAGAAAATTTAACGAACATAATTAACAACAATTATGTACATGCCCTTAGTGGCAAACTGGAAATTTTTAATTCAAAATATCTTCTTGAGAAAGACTCAGCTGATTGAGTCATAATATGTTGGTCGTGTCGACGCCCTGGATTGACCCTACGACCAATAGATGACATAGGCAATGATTTCTTCTATCGGCTTCTCAAGTGTCATGACTATTGCTCAATCTCATCTGGGGATGCCCCACGGTTAGCACTGACGAGTTTAGACTTCGCCGCATGACGAATGTATGACTTGGTTGAGGATCGCACATGGATGACGTGGAGTAGTCCTCATTGGGGCAGATATATTGCCTGAGGTAGCTAGGATAAATTCGGCAGCTGACACAAGAATGGTCGAAGAGAAAAGGGTCGTGCACGAGATGTTCTCTTTAGAGGTTTTTATTTGGATGATCATCAGAGTTGCACAATGAGTAAGGAAAAACTCAAATTTCGGGGAGAAAATTGATCACAACTTCTCTTACCTAGGTGCCCGACATCTTTAATGGAAATTTGCTCCATATGTGAATGGATATGTTGCATGTTCCAACTTTTTCTTCATATGGCGGAAAAGGACTCGGCTGATCGAATCAAGCTGCGTTGATCGTGTCGATGTCTTGGGTTGAGTACCCTCCGATGGAAGACATCGACAATAATAATTAGCACATTCGATTGTCATGGGATTATCGATCCTTTTGAATGATTTCTTCATCTCTTGATATTTTTTCATCTGCGGTCGTGCTTGATTTCAACGGGAGATACCCATTGGTTACCACCGACCTGTTTAGACCTCGCCGTAAAACAGATGTACAGCTTGGTTCGGGGACGCGTATGAATTCCACACATGGTAGCATGGAATTTCTCTGAAGAAATCACGTTTCACATGGTTGTGACCTCGGTCGAAATGGTCGTCCGATCTGCAAAAAGAGTAGGGACACTCAAATCTCAAGGAAAGAATCAAGTATAATTTGTCATACCTGAGTGTTGGATATCCCGAATGCGCAATTTGTTCTCCGTGCAACTCGATGGCCGCATGTTCTTTTTTTTTTTTTTTTGGCCCATTTGGCTGGCACAACTCGTCTGTGTAGGATACCCTACGAAGGGTACCTAAAAAAAGTGAATGAAAAATCAGTATAGATAATATGAGAAATCATGCATGATTTTTTTTGAAAACTCTAATTTCATTCATTTCATAATTTTGATTACTTTTTAAAAAGAATCAAAATTTACGATCTAAGGTGTTTTGCACAATTATGGCATTTAATGAGCTCGTTGAGTGCACTATCTGGCTCGAACGCAGGACAGATGTTCAAAACGAAGTTTTTTCAAAAGGATTTTCTCGTCCTTTGTTTAAACTTGAATAGTCACACTCGACTGCACAATTAAACTATTTTCTCAAAAAATAGAATCAAATCTCATTTTTTAAAACGCTAGCTCATGCGAAGGTTGAGACAATCTAGCCGAAAAAAGTGCAATACACATTAGATAAAAGCGAATGACACTTTGAGTTTTTTTAAAAAATGCCCATGCATGCTCGAAAGTTAAAGTTCTAACGCGTATGTAAGAAATGAAAAATACAGGTAAAGTTTTTTTATAAAAAGAAATACAAATGCAATGCATGTTTGGAATTAAAAGCTCAACAACTAAAATAAGATATACAATCTATCTAAAAACTTTTTTCCTAAAACAATGCCTATGAGATGTACATGAGATGAAAGTTGTACGGTTGAGAAAACTTACAAATTACCTGAAAAGTTTTTTTAAGGAAAAAAAAATCATTGCACCTTGGTTGCTCAAAATAAAAAAAAAATCAGGTGAAAAGTTTTTTTTTTTTTAAAGAATGCATATGAGATGCACAAAAATAAATACAATATGCAAACTTAAAAATAAAAGTTCTACAAATAAGAAAAATTACAATTTACCTGAAATATTTTTTAAAAAATAATGCATATTAGATGCATATTTTTAATTAAAAATTTCAGGTAAAATATTTTTTCAACATAAGAGTCCTAAAACTAAGAGAGCCTACGATTTATCAAAATTTTTTTAAAAAAAATTAATGCATACTGGATGCATTATTTAAAATACAAAAAATTTAGGTAAAAAGTTTTTGAAAGATGAATTACAATTTTTCCTGAAAAATATTTTTTTTTTTAAATAATGCATATGTGACGCATAACCAAAATCACAACTTACCTGAAGAGTTTTTTTTTTTAAATAATGCGTATGAAACGCGGGTTGAAAATAAAAATTTCAGGTAAGAGTTTTTTAAAATAAAAAAAAAAATAAATAAATAATGCATACGAAATGCATGTTAAAAGAAAATTTCTACAACTAAATGACTAACTACTTAGCTGAAATAGTTTTTTTCTTTTTGTTTTTTTTAAATGCAATGAGATGAATGCATGAGAAATAAAAGTTATACAACAGTACTATTTACCTGATAACTTACAACAACAACAACAAAAAGACAAGGATAAAACACGATATGTTAGGGGGGTAAAAAATGTGTGGACTTGCTCTACAAGGTAGATTCCACTGATAGGCTCCCGACAAGGTGGTTTCCTCTCTTCATCATAGGGATCACGGGACCTTCACAAGTGAGTGGAGTTGTTCTGAGTCGTTCCGGCGGCTCGGCCGCGCAGTTGTACCCTTACTAACTATCTGGGGTTCCTAGTTACCCTGAGTTTTAGGCATTTTGGAAATTATTCTAAAGTGGTGTGTGCGAATTTAAACGATGCCACATAAAACAAAAGAGGTTAGTTATAAACCTAAAAATATGTACCTGTCACACAAAAAAAAAAACAAAGTTAGAATGGTGAAGATAATAATAAAAAAAATAAAAAATAAAAACATAAATTAAGATACATGGCAAAATAGTGAATGTAAAGAGCCCGAACCCTCAAATATCCCCAACAGAGTCGCCAAATTGTCGGACTCAAAATCTGACCTAAAGCGAATTACGTTTTGAAAACGTGGATTTTGGAAAGAGTCGCCACTAGTTAATTAAAAGGCTAACTAGAATCCTAAATTACCTAAGCGAATAATGAATTAACACCTAGGTATACAATCGGTCTACGAACAGAAATTCGGATTCAGAGGTTCTATTACGAATTAAAACACATGGAATTAATCACGCACTTTCGGTACTTAATTCACTTAATTTGCCAATTGTTAATCAATTATAAATCAATTCTAAACACGAACATCAATAAAAATCTAATAATATTAACGATTATCATATATGACAAAATCCACACAAACTAACATGACGAATATACATAATCAACCCTTTTATCATTTAATTAATCTAAACTAATAAAAAATAATTAAATTAAGCTCAATAACACAACATGTAAACGTTAAGTAGACAATATTACAAAATGTAATCAAGTTAGAACTATACTATTAGGCCATGACTAGATTAGCATCAACCTAACTACCATAATATAATAATAATAATAATAATAATAATAATAATAATAATAATAATAAACTTTATTCACTAGAAGACAAAAATGCACGAATTTCGAGAACTGATGTATTATTATTTTTTCTGGTGTTTTTCTCCTCCCCTTACATGTAGAATTAGAACCCTATATATACTAATCTAGACTAGAACTAATTAAGCAGTAAATTATGATGATTTATTCTCCTAATAAATGCTAAATATTCTGAACTTTAAATACAAATATTCAGAAAATATACTTTGTAATAAATACAAATAACTATCTTAATTTTCCATGAGCATTCTTGGAAGTTTCGCGACTTGCTATATTTAGACATTTCCTCATTTAGTGCGCCACATGTCACACGTGGTCCAAAATTAGGTGTTTACAATGATAACATTTACTCATTTCGAGTAACATCATGAAAGTTCTTTCTCCTACTTGAACTAAAATCATAACCAAGATCATTTTAACATTCGCATATGATGGTGAAGAAGACGAGCATGACGAGAAACTTATTCAACATCTGCAAAAATCCTCCCACTCGAATGAAGTTATCTTGGTACATTTAGCTCAATAACTCAAAAGTGGGCCACAACCCACTTTTCCCTTTATAAGGATAAACATCTTCATTTCGACATCTTTTAGTTTAGGCACTTTTGTTCCCACTTTTGGACTTTTTCATGATCATAACTTATATGAAGTGGTATGAAACCAATATTTAGGCACTTGATCAAGTTGACAAACATTCGTCTCGATATAAGGTGGGTCCTTCGAGACCCGGATATTACCATAGGTAATGTTTTATTGGACCAATGTTGTCACTGACTCAACCATCTTCAGAAGCGTATCACCTACGTCTTCTAGCAACAAGTGTATGTTGCATAATGCCAAAAAAAAATAGTCAACGGAATGAACTATCTGTTTATATGACGTATCTTTATAAGTCAAGTCGATGAGCTAACCACCGTCTTAACGTATATGAGAACCACAAGTTCTTTATCTATTCAATTCATCTACAAGACTCGTTTAGCCATCTGTAGAATATCAAATAAATATACAAGATACCAAACATATTTAAGCCTTCCTACAACAAATATGGGCTAGCTTGCGGATGCCAACTCATTCGGCTGCAGCTCGAGCTTCCGTACCTATCATGCTTTAGTCGAATTTTCAAAGATTAACTACAAATCTTCTTGTCTATGGCTTAATCCTGAGTCACAACTCATGAAGGATTATATTGATCAAATTGCTCGAAATAGAAACTCAATAGTCTACTAGTTTAAGCATCAAGACATACAAGACGCTTCCGAGCAGTGCATTTGTTTGAGTAATAGCACATAACTACAACTGTAGCACTCTATCTTAGCCATTTGGATATAGTGCGGACGCTTCCGCTTGCTAATTTCATCCATCTTTGATTTCTAACTGGACTCATCAGGCTCATCATTCTTACCACGATATTGTCTCGTTGGTCTCTTTTTGGCTTTGGAGGAAGTCACATGCAACTCAACCAGAGTACTCTTACTCTTATGCATTTCATCTTCTAGCTTTAGAAGTCTCTGAACTTCTTCTAGAGTGGCAGCCCAATCAGAGCGAGACAACTACATTTTTACATGCTTCCACGAATCATGTTAGGAGCTGATTACAGCCTGGAGTTTTTGCCTTTATCAGGCTTCATAGAATCTCAGGTCTCGCCTCTGCTGACCACATTCCCCACTTTAGGCTTTTCCATGTCATTGAATATGGTCTCCAGAATTTCTAGCATTTGGCGCAAGTACACAACTTTATCCTGCCATACCTAAGAGTTATCACCATTCAACTTTAGCGCATAGCTCAGTTCGGCAACAATCTTTTGGAGGATAGATGTCACCCTTTACACAAAAGATATAACATCATATTAGGATCATTCAACAAGGCATGCAAGAATTCTTGTTACACTCAACTTTCTTATTGACCGAATTAATTAAAGCAAGCATGCCCCAGATTCAAAAGTTCACTATGTTCCCAATCATCGTCCAAAGTACATGCTTAGCGAGAATTAATTTTAGCCAATAATCAAGTCAAGTTCCAACCACATTGATTACGTCAACATGAAATCACAATTTAGCTTATACATGCAAGACTAACTACAACATGTGACATGCTAAACATGTAATAATCATTAAGAAAGTTGACATGCTCTCAATGTTGACTTGCACATGGATTCTACACAAATCATCACGAATCATGCTTAGCATATAACAAGTATCAATCGAGTAAAACATGCTCTCAAGATTGAAATATACAAGTTTCATAAACAAATTAGCATGGACTAAACATGAAATATTCAAACATGCTTTTATGAATGATGATTTGGACAATGACATGACATATTAAATCATGCTAGCATGCATCTCAGATTTTCATATACATGGATTATAAATAAAAATCAACATGTATCATGCTTAGTACAATCATGTAATAATAAGCAAAACATCTCACAAAATGTACGTATACATGGATGTTAAACAAATGAACAAGTATCATGCTTAATACATAACTAAAATCTAGCACCCCATTTCGGATATAGCAAGACAAACTCGCATAAAAATCCTTTAAAAGACTTAGGACTCTCATGTAAATTCTCAAAAGTTACGTTTAGAGGAACATTCCCAGGTGGACCGAAGGGTTCGCGAGACAGGCCCCAACACTCCATTTTCTTAGACAGAACCGTAGTTCTCAGGCCAGGGAAGAGGGGGCGTGGCGTCAAGTTTCCTCTTCAAGCTCGGTCTTTCTAGACATAATTATTTCCTCGATTTCAAATCAAGAATAATACAATCGAGTCTCTTAAGACTTTCGGGAAACTTATTCCACGTGTAGTTGAAACACATTCAAACGACGGGGGCCAACATGCAATTCTAGTAATATAATTCTAAACAAAATAGCACTCCTAACATGATACTAATAAAATTAAGCATGCAATTCATTTGCTATGAAAATATTAGGGACTAAAGAGTAATAAAATATTTTGTACCTAAAATAATTTT
The DNA here is from genome assembly GCA_036873135.1 of Clarkia xantiana subsp. parviflora. Classification (NCBI taxonomy): domain Eukaryota; kingdom Viridiplantae; phylum Streptophyta; class Magnoliopsida; order Myrtales; family Onagraceae; genus Clarkia; species Clarkia xantiana. The sequence goes on from JAPTYO010000003.1 coordinate 10,503,556, forward strand.
TTTTTTTAAACAATAATCTGGCTGAATAAAAACATTTGACCCAAGTCACAAAGACCCAAGTAAAAAAAAAAAAAACTATCGGCTGGAACAATTGAGCAAATGGGCTTATGTTGGGAAAAAAAATGTTTGGCCCAGATTGTAAAAAAATGGCACTGCTTTGAAGAAAAAAAACGGACCAGCTTATATAAAGCTTAAAGCTGCTCACGTGAGCACAAATAATAATAAAAGCTCACCTGAGGTTTAAAAAAATATCCAAACCGACCCGGATTTAAAAGAAACCAACCCGCCCATTAGATTCATCTTATTCTCCCGTTTTTTACTTTAAAAAAAAAAAAAAAAAAAAAAAAAACATGCAAGTAACCACCCACCATGCATCCCACGACCTAGCCTCTACTCCCACTCTCTTCTCAACCGTTTAGCTCGTAACACACCACCGGAGACTCGTTGTTACCGTCCGTAAAAATACTCAATCCGGCGAGAAAAAAAATTTCGAAAAAACAAGTTGAGCTTCGTGTGGCGACCACGGCCGCCACTTTTACCATGGAGGTGGTCGTTGCCTTGCCCCATGCTTAGGCCACACGAACAAACCGTGAATATGGCCAACGAACGATACAAATAGAGTGGGAGTTTCGCGACCACGTTCGGCCATGAAAACGATCGGTTTTCGTTGGGAATTCGCTACCATCACAGCTGTGAACCTTCATGGGTGATAATGAGCACCGAATGCTCATAGATGATAGGTCGGACACATCTGAAATGGGCAGGACAACGAAAACTCTGAAAATCGGTGGGAGTTCAGCATAACCGTCACAAACACGATGTCGGAGCCGGAAACCGAACCTTCAGCTCTAATACCAATGTAGGAAACCGATGTACATGCACAAGCAAACCAATAACCGGATTAGTACGTGAATAATACGGTAGATATAGGAATGATAAGTTACCCTCGAACGTGGCAGTTTACGACGGCGGAAGCGGAAGCGGATCGTCGGTTCGAAATCACGGTGGTGGCGGAGATGCCGGTCGGATAGGTACGTCACTAAGGCGGAGCGTACCTCGGTCTCCACGGATGATAACCCTATAGACTAGTCTTAGAACTATATGTGTAATATATGGGAGGAGAAGACTATTGTCTCTGATGGATATGCCTAGACCTGTAAGGGGGTCTATTTATAGCCAAGGAGAGGCCCATCAGCAGTTAACAACTTTGGGGACCTAACACATTGGTCCTCGCTCTTTTTATGGAGCGGTTGTCGACTTCGGGGACTTGACACAACGGTCACCGGTCTCTCCGAGACCTACACTAGCACCCCGTGTGGGTGCAATAACCTACAGAGGATGATGCAGACCGTGGCGAATAATCCCTAGAAGGGCTCCCCGCTTGACAAAAACCCACCATGGTCAACAACAACAAAATAAAAATCTGATCGCCACCATTAGTGGGAGACAATTTACAATCGTTAATCCTCAATCCCTTTAACACACGTCTCTTGCCGATTTAGGATTTAATGGCTCATGAGGAACAACTTAGATAGAGGCAGAAGAACACAATATCAAGAATCAAACAATAGCATGAATAATAATTCATGGTTATCGAACAAAAAAAGAATAATGAACATAGAGTGGTTAACACTAGATCAAGAAACCACCCAATCACAACATAAAAGTTTGTTCTGATACCACATATAATAAAATTAATATCAGATCAATAATATGCAGCGGAATTGAATGATACTAACCATTTATTTATAGGCAAAGTTAGAGACCACTAAGTAAATAATAATAATTTTATAAGTCCTCCCATCCACAAGACTTAAATTTTTAGTCTCACAAAATTAGAATATTACACACTTAACGGAGAGAATATAGACTTTTATATATCAGGTTGTGTCGCGTAATATATTCTTACAAGAGGTACATCCCTTTATCATGTTTAATTGTTCGGGTTAATTTATATGTGGTTTGAAATGCATTAATCAGATCTTATGACTTTATAAACTACTATATTACTGACCCGATATGTTATTTTTATTGATAAATAATAAGTATATATATATATATATATATATAGATATATATATATATGTTAAAATAATTACTGACCTTTTAGCTTTATATTTTATTAAACATTATTTAATTAAGATTTATTCAACCTAATTATAAAAAAATTACAAATATAAATTTATGTTTATTAGAAAATCTAAATATTAGTAGTGTTTTACTTTATTTGTTATAGTCACAATCATCACTTATAAAATGTGAATATTAAATAATATTTATTCATAGAATTAATTGAAAAATTCTATGATAATAATATTAGTTTTCTAATTGACTAAAAAATATTTAAATAAAATTATTAATTAATATTAATACAAATTAATTATAAAAAATAGCAATATAACTATGATATATATAATATATGCATAATCACAAATATAAACTACATGAATATATATATAAACTTTACTTTGGCCAACTACATAAATAAAATATAAATATTTTATATATTAATAATCATTATATAAATCCACATAAATATAAAATATATATATAAGATAAAAATTTATCATCACCAACTAAATAAATATAATATAAAACCTATATAGATATTTCGTTTTTTTAGGTTAATTATTAAAATAGATAAATTTTCAGTATATGAAAATATTCAAATTATTTAAACATCTCAAATTCAATTTAACTGATTTTACATTTTAAAACTTTCTTAACTCTAAACTTAGTCTTTTTAGTTCGGTTTTCTTAGCCGCGCGGGGTTAGCTTCTACTGATATATTAATATACAAATTTATCAAGTATATAAACGCAAAATAATAATATTATAACATAATAAATTTTTATTTACGTTAATTAAATTCTTACTTGTAAGTTTGTAACTCTATGGTTTCAAATATTCATTTTATTTATTTATTTATCCTTGGCCCCCAAGAAAAAAAAATTACTAATCATCGGTTCTTTTTAAAAGAAGACGAAAGCCCAATTGTTTGGCCCTAGAAATTAGCTTCTCAGCTACTTCCTTTCAGTGTATTTCTCCCGCTCTACTTGCATCTGTTTGGCGCCATTCGAAAGAGAGCGAAGGCAAGCAGTCAGTTTCTCTCTCTCTCTCTCTCTCTGAAGGCAAGAGGAGCAAGACAGCTAAAAATCTGAAAAGGTAGCCATTGCACTTCAATCTTCCCCTCTTCCTCAATCTCTGTTGTAAGTTCTCATTTTATTCTCAATCAGATTTTTTTTTTTAAAACCTTAAAGTTTTAATTCCAATCTCCTGCATTCTATGGCTTTACGATCTCATTTATGATTCTGTTGTCTTCTGTCGCTTGATTTATGTGCTTGTAAGTATAGATGGATGATCAAGCTGCGCTGCATGTTAAGTTTTTGGTGAAACTCTGCTGATGAATCATAATTTTTGTTTCAAGTTTTTCTTAGGTTGAATGGTTAGGAATTTCGATGAAACATGTTAATTTGCTTTCGATTTTTTTGTTTGTTTTTCTGATGAAGCGTTCTTGACAGACCTCAAATGGCAAACCGGGGTTCCAATACTGATTGGATAAGCCATCTGCCTATAGAAATCATTGAGAAAATCCTAAACTTGTTACCATGCCGTGACGCGGTTAGGACAAGCATCTTGTCAAGTGATTGGAGATACAAATGGACCTCAATGTCTGACCTTAACTTTGGGAGCCAATGGAGTACAGCGGATAAGCATGCCAAGTTTATCAATCAGAGCTTACTTCGTCATCAAGGGCCTATACGCATGTTTGGTGTTCAATCCAATGCATTGACAGTAGGGCGCAAAATTGACCGGTGGATGCAGTTCGTATCGAAGCATGACATTGAGGAACTGCGGGTTGTTCTTGGAAATATAGACTCCCCTATATATCCTGCATGTTTATTTAACTGCAATAAGTTAACTCACTTGAAGCTGGAGCTGTCTGATTGTATGTTGGATGTCCCTACAACTTTTGAAGGATTCCTGAATTTGAAACTACTCGAGCTTTCAATCGGAGTGATGGACAGAAGTAGTATTGAGAGACTTATTTCTAAGAGCCCGTTGCTCGAGACCCTCAGCTTATATGTCTCAAGCGGTTCGGATATTGTAATTACAATATCTGCTCCAAGAATCAAGTGCTTATCCCTGAAGTGTCATTTTAAAGGCATTTGCCTCGAAAAATCGCCATTATTGGTTGACATGAGACTTTGTTTGTTTGGTGATCAAAGATATTACGACCACTTCAAAATTCTCGGTAGTGCACCAAATCTTGAAAATCTTGCATGGGACTACTTTGAGGTGCTATATTTTTTGCTTTAATACAAATGATATTTACTTGCTCCTTCATATGCAAGCATATTTACAGACTTGCTAATGTTTTCTGTTTATGTTGTAAGAGTTTCAAAATTGGCTGCTACCACGAAGTGCTCTCGACCACATTCAGTTACCTAAAAGAAATTACTCTGGTTGGCTTCGAACTTGGAGAAAGTCAAGGAATTCCAATTGTTATAGAGCTGCTAACAAGTGCTCCTAACCTTGAAAAACTTGTTATATATGTAAGTTTTGTACAAACATTACAGTGTACTATGTATGTATCTAGTTCTAATGTTGATGTTTGTGACACATCCAATTCCATTTCTTATGTACATAATAGAGGAATTCGTCGTTTCCTGCCAAACAAAGTTGACTCTAATTTCTGGAAGAAAGAATACCTTAGCGGGCACTGCTACATGAAGTTAAAGGTTGTTGAGATTGGTTACATCTTATGCATGGCACCTGAGATAGAATTTGCAAAATTCATTCTTTCAAATTCACCAATTCTTGAGAAAATGGCGATTGGGACTAATGAAAGGAAGCAAGTGATAATAAGTCGGATGTTGAAGAAATTGCAGACACTGCCCCGTGCTTCTGCCCAAGTTGCAGTTACATTTCATGATGGATACAGTGGATGGAGACCCAACAGTTTTTTGGAAATTTTGAAGGTAGGGCAAGTTACTACTATGTGCTGCTTATACAAATAATAATAATGTGTAGTCAACTATGGCTTGAGTGCTTCTTGTATGAATTGGATATGCAAATTCTTAATATGCAAACTAACCAGTATTTCATCATTCATCTCGCAGCTGTAACAAGTTATGGGTTTCCCCTTGAAGTTTCTGGGAAGTGGAGCATAGCAGCAGTCTTAATTAGTTGGTCACTTTTATGGTTAGATTTGTGTTTCGGTTCTAGTATGTATTGACTAAATAGTGCCTGTTTACGATGGGTTGTTTGTTTATTTGGCTCCAATCTAACTATTGTTGTAATTTTGTCTAGCTGTGGAGCATCAATGTTGTAAGGACGTAATTGAAATTAGATTACTGTTGTTTATCGACAAGCAGTGTTTTTTAACTACGTTTCTGGGCTCTGATTCAATCAATTTTGTTGACAACAATCATGGAGTCCTTAAACTGAAACAAATTATGTTGTTGGTTCAAGTAAAAGCAACTAGATTGGGAGGCAGACAAAAGTTTATGTTGATTACGTTTATTTGCTCAGTAACAAACTGAAACCTAGTCGAACTCAAGTTAAAATCAGTCTCAAGTTGAAACAAATCAGAGTCGACAAAACTCCAATCCAAATTCAACCAAGCATTCATTAGTCCTGTACCCATGCCTCAAAATTTCCTTGCCAAGCTACATGAATTAGCACATTGAAAACCGGTCGAACGGGGTATTCTAATTCTACTCTAAACTTTTAGCTCACAAAATTTCCGGAGTTTAGATCTGAAATTCCATTATCATTACCGGTAAGTAAACTATATTAAGTTTAAGAAATCAGATTATTATTTGAAGAGAATAAAAAAATAAATTGTAGCAATTTTTTAGATATATTTATTGTTCCGTACAATGAGATATAAAACCTAGTTTCCGGAATGATATGAAACATGAAGAACAAACTAAGTATTATTATTATTTAAAAAAAAAAAAACATTTATTTATCAAGTACTACTCCGAGATTCAGTGTACTTTAGAATTAGAACATATATATCTACTTTACTGATATATATAAAATACATTGAATTGAAAGGTACATACCTCTTCAAAAGGTATAATTTCCCGGTTCAATAAATTCACATCAACCTGAACCGGTCTCTAATGAACACGACTCCAACTCAAAACTATTGGACCGCTAAACATTTTCCGAAACACACTTGGATTTAGTTTTTGCTGCCCAGTCTCTATCTACTTAAGCAGCCTCCAATGGCATGGCAACAATCAGATCGCTATTGCTAAACAGAGAAAAGTGAAACCAGCCAGATTAGAGTAATTTCATACTACCCAAATCAAATTCTGCTTAACCAAATCTCTTATGCTGAAACAAATTCCAGCGGACCGAGTTAATGTAAATCATACCGAAATCTCCTGAACTGGTCTCCACTAACACACCTATTCCACTACCGCCTTCCATTTCTCACCGTTTTTCACAAACCCCATCCCACCTCTGTTCGCCGACCAGAACCCTCAACCGCTCTAACCAAACCGACCCGCCCATCGAACGCTCTCTAGTCTCTACACACCCACAAAGATAGATGCAATATATCCGCTGGTTAAAACCCAACACTCCGTCCGTCCGTCCGCCCATATGCTGCTCTCGCTCATCCCGGATAGAAGCCAAACTAGCCCCTCAAAGTCAAATATGACCTCATAAATCTCCAATTTACTTCAACTCGCTGAAAACAAACTATTAACTTCACTTTAATCTAATTCTTCACTAAAATAAATCATTAGCAGTTAATCATTTGTTTAAAACTGTTAATCCATTGCTACATGTTTGAAACTATTAATCATTTATTTTTAGATTTCCTTCTCTATCCGACTCCCCCTAACACCCTTGATGAATAGCAGTATATTTCTATTTAAACTAGGTGCTGACTCTGCGCTACGTGCGGGCGACTTGCTAAATCCTAAACATTAACGTATACAAAGAAGATTAAAATTATGTGTCGACTTGGTTGGTTTTAGGTAAAATAGATGACCCTCCAAGATCCCGAGTTTTCAAATTTCATAGTAGAGGTTACGACAATCACTGATTATTCTAATCATAACCCTGAACCTAAAAGTCAGTCATTATTCCTCTTCAATAGCAAAAGTAAATAAAAATCGAATCTTTACCGTATGATACTGAAAAATTCTAAAAAAGCAAGCATCTAAAGCAGATTCATCCGGTGAATCAATATATAGATACAATAATAACATTGCTTAAACTCAAAATTCAATCTTTCACACTTTTTTTCCAACAGTTATACCTTATAAAGCTTAAATCAATCTTGAAAAGCAAAGGTCAAGAAGAGCAATAATTGACATTTATTGTCCATCATCGAATTTACTCTTCATTTTTCATGAAGAAGAGATTAAGCTTGTCAATTTCGCAATCCTCTTCTTCCATCGTCGCGATCACCGTCTTCCTCCTCATCCCTCCATCATGTCTTCTACCTCAGTTTTATATATTACCTGATTACATGTCTAAGATCTGCCAATATAGTCAAGTTTCACTTTAGATAAACACTATCATGATTTTTTTTCTTTCAAAATCTATACAGTATTTTCACAATCGTCAAATTCATCTTACATGTCTAATATCCGCCAAAATCGTCAAGATCCAACTGATGACGCTCTGGAAAAAGATTTCAACACACAGAAATTAATAGATGCGATCAGTTGTAGTGAAAAAATGACATCTTAAACAAAGATGGAAAAACATTTACTCAATCTGTAAGAACAGTACGGAAAATACTCACATGGAATAGTACGAGCCTGGCGGAGACCGGGAGATTGATCTGAATTAGCTCCTCTTTGCAGTGCTTCTACAAACTGGTAATAAAAGGAGCACCACAGCCCAATTGAACTGGAAGAAGAAACGAAAGAAGATGAAGAGCCGAGAAGAAGAGTTTGTAGCGTGAGTGTCGACGCCCGTTTGTGGGTTGAGGGTCCGCATCGGAAATTGGATGAGACATTTATTCTACTGTGTGGATTACTTTACTTAGCCCACTGAAGGTGAAGGCGGTGGAAGAGAATTCAATAGAACTCCAATCTAGGGTTAATATTCGGCTCCGGCTCAGAGTAATCCATCACTTCAATTATCAACTTTGATTTTCCTGCACTTCAGTCATCAGCCTTGAATATGCAGTCTCCTCCATCAATTTCCTACTACATATTAAACCACGAAAACACCATTCTCTCAGAATTCATCAACAAAAAGCATATCTTGCATAAAAGAGAATTTATTTGGGACAAAAATAGAGTTGGCGTCATTACCATTAGAAAGAATTGGGAGAAAGCGAGATCAACCCATGATTCGTATACCGACCGCAAACGGGATGGCAATCGGTGCAGCGACGACGACTGGCGGAAGGTGACCTCCACGACGACGATTTCATGCTTCAGATTTCTTACCTGGTGGTTCTTCAAATGCCAGATCAAGTTGTGATAAGCTTCATATTTTAACGCTTCGTGGAACAGTAGGGCCTTTGACTCTTCTGCTACTGGAGTAATTTCACTGAAGTGAATGTTTTGGACCCAGCGCGTGAAATAAAGTGGCGTGAATTTTGGTGTTGATGTGGCGCGTTAAAAAGCCTCCTTAGTGCTGATGTGGAGCGTTTATAAGGAGAAATTATACTATACCTCAGCTCCAACACGTGGCAGCTGAGGTGTTACCACTTGTCCATTCAATATGTGACATGTGGCCAAAATATCTTCACACATAGCCACATGTCACATGTTAAATGGATTAAGGGGTAACACCTCAGCTGCCACGTGTTGCAGCTGAGGTATTGAAGAATTTCTCGTTTATAAGCTCCTCCTTTTCTATCACCTGTTATTCCTATATATAGTTATAGATATAGATTTGTACTAGTCTAAAATTTAATTTTTTAAAACATTCAATTTATAATTATTCCAATTTTAGGGTTCCTTCAACTGTATTCTGTGAAGAGATAATATACAACAAAATTACAGAAATTGAGAGAAGATTATATGCTTAATATAAAATCATTACTAGAAGAGATTTCATCCTCATTTGACATTTAGGATATCGATGAGTTAGGTGTCTGGTAGCTTGTTATGTTTCCGAATAGGGTTCTCTTTTTTATATTTGATCTAATGATGTGGTTCCTTATGATTTAGTTTAGCTAAAATGTGATGAATATGGTTTATTTTAATGGTTTTTTTGTGTGCTCCGGTTGTACTGTTAGGCTGACTTTTAAAAACTCATGCAAATCTATGTAGAACTACTGACCATCCACCACTCTCACCATCTCTGTCAGAAGCCAAAATAACCCGTCAACACCGTAAATCTCTAATTTACTTCAAGTTGTTGCAAAAAACCTTAAATAATTTTTTTTCTATTAACTTCACTCTAATTTAATTCTGTAATAACATAAATCATTAGGTGTTTTAAATTGCTAGATTTTTTAAATTGTTAACCATTTGATTTAGTTTATAGTTTTAAATTTCTATTGCATGTCTCTACATCCTTAATGAATAGAAGTCATCTTTATTTATAAGTTTGTATTAAGAGTATTTATGAGTTTCTAAGCTCAAATTTTTCCATGCTAACAATTTACAATAATTTCAGGGATTTTTTTTCATGGTATGATTTGCAGAGTCCTTGAGAATGGTCTTTTAGTTGGCACGATCACCATCCCTTCTTCTTCCTTAGAAGTAAGTTCCACTACATGTTTTCCTCTAACTCATCTTATGCTAATTTTTTATCACGGTTTTCGTGATCGCTCTTGTCTTGCGTCTCCGCCCCGCTTTCTCCTTGCACACTTGCAAACGTATGACACCAAAAGCCTAACAAAATAATTACAGAATTAAAATACTATATTTTTTATTTCCATAATATAAATGTAATATACACAATGTTAGTATTTTATGTAAACATTACAATAAACTGTAATGATAGACAGTATAACATTGTATCAGCCAAAATTCCGAAAATAATCATAATGGCACAACATGTAATAATTTCCAACTTTATAACTGATATGCTTGCACACACACACACATCCATTCATTCCGACTTTGAAATTCGAGTTTCCAATAATACCCATAATTAAAAGGAGGGAGAAAATAGTGGGACGAAATGGGTGGCGGGGGGGGGGGGGGGGGGGGGGTTGAATTCACTTGCTCCAATTAGTTTGAATTTCAAATTTTGTTTCTCCCCTTAGGTTGCTATATTAATGTACATTCGACAGAAAGAATTTATCTGTTCATCTCCCTTGCTACCACAGTCTTCTCCTCCATTCACCGGGTTCCCATGTCCAGTGGTCGACCGGCCACAATAACATTCTGGTGATACATCAAAGTAAAATTAAATGGCAATCTGCTTGGTTTCCCATCTTGATATTCCGCCTAGCACGATGCTAACTATGTGTATTTTTTGTATGTATGATTTGTTCGTGTACCCAGGTTTGAATACCTTACTTTGGCTACTTAAGGCCGGGTCTACATCACCATTAACTTACATACATCGTGTACATATACACAAGAGCATCTACATGGGCAGACATTCCCAGAGAGACTGTTCAATTTTATTGGCTTGCAGGTTGTGAACTTTGTAGTCTCTATTTTTTCAGTAATTGACGTCTTTCAGTTGAATAAATAAATGTATTATAATTAACAGTTGTCTCTTCGTTCTGTTCTGTTTTTGCAGGGAAGCACATCACCAAACCAAGTTTCAATCTGAAAACTGATATAACAAGTATAAAATGTTGTGAAGACACAAATGTATTATACCTGTAAAAGTACGGAAATATGTTATGTCAACATATGCTTCAACTGAAAAGTTGTTATTCAGTAATTTATTGTAAAAACAATTTGTAAAATGTGTTTTGAATGTATGGATAAATTATTTGTTTACATATGATTTTTTTCCAAAATACGGGAACTTGCACGCATTAGCTAATTCCATCAATTTGACTTGAACCCAGCCGATTCTAAATGTGTTATGTCGAAACACTATTTGACATGTGATTATTAGCAATGGAAACGTGTGGTGGTAAAGTTAACATTCATGATTGACCGACAATACGGTGGATGCAATATATAGCAGCTGATTTCTACAGGCAGAAACCGTCTATTTGAACTGAACTAATCAAGACCAAAGCATAACATTTGAATCAAATGCATCACAATTTGAATTCACCTAACACCGTTTCGCCAGAATACCTTTGGCATGGGGTGCAGTGTTGTTAAAAGTCGACAAGTAATATTCGTAAATGTCTCCTATAGTAGTATTTCAGGTCGAAGTCCGAACAAATGAAGACGATATACTGCAACGAGCTTATACAACTGAAATCGAAGGTTTCAGTAATAACTGAATGGGTGACTAAATGTGCGTAATTAACATTTGCCTAATGGTAGTTTAAAGGCTTTCATCGGAAACGAAAAATCAGCTTCTAAAGAAGCTTATTCAGTAGCACCAGGCTGCAGCTCCCTAGGACAGTTTTAGGCAGTTGGAGTCGAGAGGGCGGCAGCGCAGCCTCCCAGGCCTCTGCTGCCATCCTAACAGTGGCAAGACATCGGTCAGAAACTTTAACGACTGATTTAATGTACAGTCCTTTTTAGCGATGCACGTTTCCCATCAGCAAACATTCCCGACCGATAACCATGTAACAATGGTGTGGTGGTTCAGCGCCTCATCCCTTAAGCAGAGGTCAGGGGTTCAATCCCCGCTAGTGACCATGGGAATGAGAAATTGTTCATGGCCAGCACTTTATCCCTTACGGAGCATGTTTTAACGTTCTTTTAAGTGTTTAGTTTTTTATTTGATTCAATTAGTATACTTTATTACCAAAAAAAAAAATATTAATATACCTTATCTTTTTTTTTCTGTTTATTTTCACATTTTCCACTATAGCTATTATAATGTATATACCATTTTTTATTCTACTCTGAGTTAACACAGTGTATTTTCTTGTAAATACATATGTAAAGGTTTTATTTAATGATATATAATACTTTTTTAATATATCTATATATATAATATAATCTTGAAAAGATCTCTAAAAACTTGGCAAGTATTAAAATGTGTTGATTACATGTCAAAATCAAGACATTCTATTGGTACACCTCAATGTGTAACTCTTCTTGATGATGTATCAATTCCATGTAGATAATTCTATATACTTATAAATTCTCCAAAGACTCTCATTGCATGTTAGAAGCCGTTTTGTTTTTTTGTCCGTTTTTTTTTCAAGAAATAACACCAACTATTAATAAATCTATATAAATATTAATAGATTATTATTTTTCTTTTTTACTCTTATTTTAACATTAAAATGATACAAATTATATTAAGTTTGTAATAAACAAAATAATTAACATACGCTATTATCTTAATTTACGTTTTTCATCTTTTATAAAAAAAATGAAACGTTTCTTTTCTTATTGTTTTTAATTTTTTATTTTTGTATCCATTATCAAATTTTGAAATGGTTGTTATATTATTATTATTAAACCGTGACTAAGAATTAATAATTAATTAATAAAATGGAGTTTTTCAGATAAAACTTAAAAAAGTAACATAACAAGAACTTTAAGGTGTTTGGCTGAAAATTTATATCTATATACAACGTAATTTCTATAGAATTTACATAATCATGAAAAGTAACTTTTTTACTACATTTTCTCTATCATAAATCAAATTTTATAACTTATAATAATTTGTCAATGTCAATCATACAATAATCATTCGTAAATGGCATGACACATGCCTAAGTTCCCAATGGAACCAAAAGGTTTATTCATTCGCAATACGTAGTTTTAATAAAAAAAATCTCAAAATACGTTACAAAAGTACACAAATATTTAGGCATGTAAGTAATATAATATGAATACAATTTATTTATGCTTCATTTCACATTATTATATTAATATTAAAATTATTTATGAATTTGGAATACTATATATATATATATATATATATATATATATATATATATATATATGTTAATATTATATATAAAAATAGTAATACAATTAAAAAACGAGAATGAGAATACAATATAATATAATTAGAATGTATATTTATATGTTTTTATTATAAAAATATTTTTATCACTCTCATTGATGTTCAAGTTTTAGTTCATTTTACATATTAGTCACTTTGCATTCTAACAATATTAAGTTTCAATTTCACCCTAACAAACTTATTTAATAAATTTCACCAAAATATGATGCACGCATAAATAAAATAAACACATAGTAAAATCTGTTAAACATAATAAGATTAGATAGAAGTACTAAAAATCGTATGATTTACCATTTAAATCATAAATAAATAAATAATAATAAAAATAAACTTACAATAAATAATATGTAGTTTATATATATATTTTAGTGAAGATAATCAATATCTAATTTATTTAGCTTCGTGGATTTATAAAGTTATATATATAGAAAAAATGAGGATAATAAAAAAGTTAACTCAATTTTTTAAAATACATAAATATAAGAAACACAATTTTCATTTTGTTCAAACATTAGTTAATTCACATTCTAACAGTAAAATTCTATTTGCACCTTAACAAATTTATTTAGTAAATTGCATTAAAATATGAATAAATAAATAAAATTAAATAAAAACATAAGAAAATATGTGAAAATAAATATTAGATACAAATATTAAAAATACAACATATAAGGTATATAATCATATATGTAAATTTATTAATTAAAAAATAGAACATCTTTTGACATGTGTTAAAATAGAATTATATAAGATTATATATATACACGTTAAATGTGTTGTAATGTTTCATTTGCATTGAATAACAAAGATTAATCAGATTAATTATCAATATAAAATTTGAATTAACCTTATAATATCCTAACAATCACATACTAAAATTAGATACCGCGCAACGTGCGGGTCAGCCACCTAACCTAGTATATATATAATATAACGAATTAATCATAAAAAAGCATTGTTTATTTTAATATAGAAATATAATCAATATTATAACGTAATAAATTCTTATTTAAGTTAAATTAAACGCTAACTTGTAAGCTGTAAGTCTACCCTACGGCTTCAAGTGTCAATTTTATTTATTTATTTATAAAATCCAATAACCAACCCATCACTAATCATCGTAGGCCTTCCACCAAAAAAATCATCGCTGGCCCATAAAAAATCAGTAATCATCGGTTCTGTTTAGAAGAAGGCTCAATCTCAATTATTGGGCCGTAGAACTTTTTGTTGTTGATGAAATGGCCCTAGAAATTAGCTTCTCTGCTCTGCTGCCTCCTGTTGCTCAGTGTATTTCTCTCGCTCTCCTTCCATCATCTATTTGGCGCCATTCAAAAGAGAGAGACAAAGCAAGCACAAGCGTTACGCAGGCAGTTTCTCTCTATCCGATTTCGTGATCTGAGAAGGCAAGACAGCTGAAAACGTAGCTATTGCACTTCAATCCTCCCATCTTTCCTCAATCTCTGCCGTAAGTTCTCATTTCAATCTCTTTTTTAAAGTTTTAATTAATTCCAATCTCCTGCATTCTATGGCTTTACGATCTCATATATGATTCCGTTGTTTTCTCTCGCTTGATTTATGTGCTTCTGAGTATAGATGATCGAGCTGCGCTGCATGTTGAGTTTTTGCTCAAACTCTGCTGTTGAATCATCATAATTTTGGTTTCAACCTTTTCTTATATTGAATTGAATGAATGATTACGAATTTTGATGAAACGTGTTAATTTGGTTTTGAATTTTACTGATGAAGCATTCTTGACGGATCTCAAATGGAAAAACGGGGTGCCAATACTGATTGGATAAGCCATATGCCTATAGAAATCATCGAGAAAATCCTAAACTTGTTACCATGTCGTGATGCGGTAAGGACAAGCATCTTGTCAAGTGATTGGAGATACAAATGGACCTCAATGTCTGACCTTAACTTTGGGAGCCAATGGAGTACAGCGGATAAGTATGCCAAGTTTATCAATCAGTTCTTACTTCGCCATCGAGGGCCTATACGAAAGTTTGGTGTTCACTCCAATACATTGACAGTAGGTCGCAAAATTGAGCAGTGGATGCAATTGGTATCGAAGCGTGATGTTGAGGAACTGCAAGTTGTTCTTGGATATATTGACTCCCCTAGATATCCTGCATCTTTATTAAACTGCAAGAAGTTAACTCGCTTGAAGCTGGCGCTGTCCGATTGTATGTTGGATGTCCCTACAACTTTTGAAGGATTCCTGAATTTGAAAGTACTCGAGCTTTCAATGAGAGTGATGGACAGAATTAGTATTGAGAGACTTATTTCTAAGAGCCCGTTGCTCGAAAGCCTCAGCTTATATGTCTCAGTCTGGTCAAATCTTGCAATTACAATATCTGCTCCAAAAATCATGTACTTATCCCTGCATGGTCAATTTAAAGGCATTTTCCTCGAAAAGTCACCATTATTGGTTGACATGAATCTTAGTTTGTTTGGTGATCAAACAAGTTACGAGCTCTTCAAAATTCTCAGTGCTGCACCTAATCTTGAAAAATTTGCATGGGACAACCTTGAGGTGCTAATTTTTTTGCTTTAATACAAATGTTTTGATGTTCCTTCATATGCAGGTGTATTTACAGATTTGCTAATGTTTTCTGATTATGTTGTAAGCGTTACAAAATTGGCTGCTACAACGGAGTGCTCTCGACCACATTCAGTTACCTAAAAGAAATGGCTCTGCTTGACTTGGAACTTGGAGAAAGTCGAGGAATACCACTTGTTATAGAGCTGCTTAGAAGTGCTCCTAACCTCAAAAAACTTGTTATATATGTAAGTTTTGTATAAACATTACAGTGTACTATGTATGTATCTAGTTCTAATGTTGATGTTTGTGACACATACATTTCCATTTCTTATGTGCAGAATAGAGGAACTTGTCGTTTTCTGCCAAACAAAGTTGACTCGGATTTCTGGAAGAAAGAATACCTTGCCGAGCACTGCTTCATGAAGTTAAAGGTTGTTGAGATTGGTTACATCTTATGCATGGCACCTGAGACAGAATTTGCAAAATTCATTCTTTCAAATTCGCCAATTCTTGAGAAAATGGCGATTGGGACTCGTGAAAGGAAGCAGGTGATAATAGGTCGGATGTTGAAGAAATTGCAGACACTGCCTCATGCTTCTGCCCAAGTTGCAGTTACATTTCATGATGGATACAGTGGATGGAGACCCAACAGTTTTTTGGAAATTTAAAGGTAGAGCAAGTTTCTATCTGCTGCTTATACAGAGAATGTGTAGTCAGACATGGTTTGAAATCTTCTATGAATTGGATATGCAAATTCTTAATTAACCCGTATTTCATCATTCATCTCACAACTGTAACAAGTTCTGGCTTTCCCCTCCAAGTTTCTCGGATGTGGAGCATAGCAGCAGTCTTTTATATCCAAAACTTGATCGTGTTTATTGTTAGATTTGTGCTTTGGTTCTACTATGCATTGACTTGACTAAATAGTGCCGGTTTACTAGGTTTGTTTGTTTGGCTCCAACTATCGTAGTAATTTTGTCTAGCTGTGGAGCATCAATTACTGTTGTTTATGGTCTAGCAGTGTTTTTCTTTTGCCAAACATTATTGTGTCCCCATCTCAGTTTGCTATGCCATGATTTTAACTACTTTTCTGGGCTGTGACTCAATTTTGTTGACAACAATCATGGACTACCTAAACTGAAACCACTGTTTCAAGTAAAGCAACTTCTTTGAACTAACTACATATTATACCGAACTATAAACTTTTAAGCCCATCTATATTCTTTATATATATATATATATATATATTCCAAGATCAACCCCTTTTTCTCTCATACAGTATATATGTTCATGGGTTGAATGAAATGACTTGTTATTAAGTTAATTGAATAATTAAGAAACTCAATATTGAAATTTCTCTACACCATTAAATTTTGTTGTTTCGATGAATAATTTTTTATTTTTTTCCGGCAATGAATAGTTGAAGTTATGATTTATTTTAAGAGGCTAGTGATGATGAACATATATTTACGTATAATTTTTTTAGAGAATTAACTAAAATATTAGTTGGACCAAATCCTAAAATGAATTACAATTTCTATGGTGAGACGAGTTTGAATCATATTGTAGACCTTTTCTTAGATAATGTTTTAACTTTAACGCTTTCATTCTAATTTGAAATTACGGAAGCAAACTATGAGATTATGAGGCAGAAGTTTATGCTGATTACTTTATCTATCTGCTTAGTAACAAATGGAAACCTATTCGAGCTCAAGTTAAAATTCTGTCTCAAGTTAAAACAAATCAGAGTTGACAGAATTACAATCTGAATTCAAGCAAGCATTCAGCACTGTGAAATGTGAATTGTGATGGTCAGTAGGGTAAGGCGGCGCAAAAGACCACTCTGTAAACTTGAAAACATGAGAAGTCCAACCCGCCGGTTTAACTAGTAACGATTCAGTATTATATGTCTTTACCAGTTATTAGGGACTCCGTTGAGACTCAAGAAATGGAAAAATATTTATGGTCAGGAAGTACTAGGGGTGAGCGGTTCCGGGTACCCAGTACTTTTAGGGTATCCCAGAACCAGACCAATACTAAACGGTTCCTAACTTTATTACCCAGAACCGTACCATAACATTTAGGAACCGGAACCGTACCAGAACCGTTAAGAGCCAATCGGTTCCGGGTACCCGTTAAGGAACCGGTTACAAATTTTCAAACTAAATAATATAATTTTAGGTACTAGTTGGAACCGGGTTCTGGATACCCAGTTGGAACCGGGTTCTCGGTAGCCAATTGAAACTGAAATTTATGTTATACCAAGTGAATCATAAATATAATTATAACATTTTTCACAAACCAATTTTAAATTTGTTAAATGTTTAGTGTTTTTTTAATTTATATATATATAACGGTTCTGGTTCCGGGTATTTGGGTACCCGAAACTTATCCCGGAACCGGAACCGAAAATACTGGTTCTTGAAATTTAATCCCAGAACCGTACCAGAACCATTTACATCTACCCGGAACCTACCAAATGACCGGTTCCGGACCGGTTCCGGTTCCAAATGGGTAATTTGCTCACCCCTAGGAAGTACTATACCTTTATGGATTGACGCGGTAAACATGTTGTTGGATCTTAAAGTCTGGCTTTTAGATGTCGACTCATTTGGTCCCGCCTAGGTTGGCATTGATGAGTCTGCAACTGCTTGATCTCCTTGTATTCTTCTTAGTTCGTGACCTGGAAGAGAGAAAATGTGGGGTTGTGCCCACGATTCCACTCTGGAACTTAAAGTAGTATAGTGGTAGAAATATATTGGGAATTTTGTTGAATGAATGTAAAATCTTACTATTTATAGATGCCTTTAAACCGATCTATATGGGTGGCAGACTCTTTTTATGATTGGTAGACAAGGGCACTAGCCGTCTTTCTCACATTGTTGGAGATAGGGGCAATGGATTACCAGGTGACAAGTAGGTCGCCTCTTCTTCCTTAGGAGAAGGAGTTTCTCATCAACAAGTAACAAACATGTCACCACCTCTTCTTCCTTAGGAGGACGTGTTTCTCCTCAGCAGGTGACAAGCATGTCGCCACATTCTTCCTTAGGAGGAAAACTTTCTCCTCAGCTGACAAGCAGGTCACCACCTGTTAAGACGTGTGTATCGGGTCGATGGGTCTTCGGTCCGAATGACACTTCTCTCGGGTAGATTGCTTTCTTTGATGATCCGTTAGCTCGTAAATGTAATCCGTCGGCTCAACGTAGTCCGTTGTCTCGCTCCTTGCCGACCTACACAAGGGGCAATATCGAGCACGGAGAGGGGGGTGGTGCTCGATGAGCCCTCTCCGATGCCTAAGTCAGGCCAAGATTCTAGAGAGATAAACTAGAGAGAAGGCAGAGCTAAAAATGTGTAAAGAGGCAACATCCTCTGAATGAATAGAACTTGAGCAATATACATAGGCTTCGGGAGGATTAAGGTGGCTTAATGACACCGTTAATCCCTAAACATGCTTAATTAACAAATAACGATAGGATTAAACCCTTAATGGCACGGAGAGGTGGGTGAAAAAGTCTAAGTATGAGTCGGGTTAAAGGGATGTCGGGACCCTTGGGGTCGGACAGAAAATTCGGCCCCTAAGGCCTAGAATCGGGTCAGCTTGCCCGACCTCTCCTAGGAGAGGTCGAGTCAGTCCACCCGATCTCTCCTAGGAGAGGCCGGGTCAGCCCACCTGGTCTCAACCCGATCTCTCCTAGGAGAGATCGGGTTGGCCCACCCGATCTCACCTAGGTGAGACCGGTCCGGCTGGTCCAATCTCACCTAAGTGAGATAGGACCAGCGGACAGGTCCGGGCGAGTGTTTTGACTCGTCTGGGTCGTTCGCGTTGCGAGTGAAGTGCTTGGGTCCAAGTTTCGAATTATAATCGTAATTGGGGTGATCAAAGTAGGACAATCCAAATGGAGAAGGGTTCAAATTGGGCGTGTATCCATCACGTGCCTCCGAGTCAACCAATGGATTAACCCTTGATTGACTCTATTTTACGATGGGATGACACGCGCAATTTGAAACCGTGATTTTACCTCTTGATGAATTCTTCGCTTGTTCGTAGGCGCCTTTTCCGGGCCCTTTACTCAGTTTCTCAAAATAGAGAAAATATAAACGCTAGAGCAAACGTGCACGCGCCTAGACACGTGTCCGTAAAATGTGGATATAAAATTCAATCTTATCATATGCGCATTTTAAAAATACGTAATGCATGGGGATGTAATGAAATCGTGAATATGGATTAATGTGATCTAATTTCATGTAATCGCAATCAATACTTGCACGTGCGGGATAAGCCTTGTCTGTGAAAAAAATACTTAGACCGGGTCCAATTTTTTTTTTTTCTAAGTATGGGAATGTAGGACATATGCATATGAGAAATGCTAATTTGAGTGAACATGGATATATCATGAACATGAAGGTCTGTACTAGCACACATGCAAGTAGAAACACAAATATGAAAGTGGGTGTGGACAGGCTGCAATCGTGGACATGAATGTATGCAGGAATATATCTCAATCATGTACATGGATGTCTAAGAAGTGTTTGAACACATGGGAGTGTGTATGTGGGCATGCACGTGAGTGTAAGCATAAACATGTATGTATGTATGCATGGACGGGTCGTGAGCATAAGCGTGAGTGATGGCATTGGTGCACTTGTAGGTGTAAATCATAAATATGAACGTAAGTGCAAGGGTGAGAGTATAAACCCCTTTTATCCGAGGGTGAGAGCTCTGTCACTTGATGGGACACACGTTCTGCCTCCCGTGCACTAGTGCGAGCATTGTCCTTTAACCTCGACCTTCGACATGTGTGACATTTTCCTTAATTCGCTGGAGCGTGTGTATAGCTCTTGACCCTTATCCTACAATTCGTTCCACATAAAAGTGAGGGTGAAAATGCTTACAAGCTTTCTTCTTACCCACCTCGTGCGAAGGGGTTTATCGACATATGTTAAGGGTTGAGCCTTCCTTCGGATGTGTCGGAGCGTTGCTCCTTTTGGGGAAGCTAAAAGTTCGCCCTCTTTGTGACGCTCTGGGGTTTGTTCCCTTGGTTGGTTTACCTTGCACTTTGATGGTCGGATCTCTTGGGTGACGGTTTTGCTCCTTTAACTAGATGTTGAGATTGCCCCCGTAATAGGCGTATCTTGACCTTCCATGAGTAAGGGTCGACTTTTGCGTCGGTGGCTCGGACGGCTAGCCCATTTTTTGGGAGTTTTCTTCTTCAGACAAGGAGACCATGAAGATCATTTATCAAAGAAATTGGACCAAATCTCATTGTCATGTGTCTTGGATGTTCGAGGTAGACTCGTATGAGGCGAGGGTTTGCTTGAACCCTCCTCCCACGAGCTTGTTGTGTCATTTATTCTCTTGTTTTCATCCATATCTCGTTTCCCCCTTGTAGGTTGGTTTCATGGAAAAATGTATAATGTGGAGACGGAGCGTTCCGAACGCACCGTTAATTTGAGAAGAAGGTACCCTCTGGTTCTGCTTCTGAGGTCAAGAAATCTTCTAAGTCCGGGAAGGCTCCAGAAGCTTCTAGTATGTTCTTTTTCTATTCTCTTTCCCTTATGATATACTTATGAATGTTCTCATAT
The DNA here is from genome assembly GCA_036873135.1 of Clarkia xantiana subsp. parviflora. Taxonomy (NCBI): domain Eukaryota; kingdom Viridiplantae; phylum Streptophyta; class Magnoliopsida; order Myrtales; family Onagraceae; genus Clarkia; species Clarkia xantiana. The sequence goes on from JAPTYO010000003.1 coordinate 10,524,695, forward strand.
AGCTTTCTTATTGTTGTTAGAGCGTTCACCCTTGATTATCGAGTGGGTTCTTGCGGTGGGTGAGAGTTCAAGTCAATCCAAATCCAAGGCACATAAGCCTGATTCTGAGGTCGGGCCCTCGACTACCAAGAAGAAGAAAGTCGTGAGAGACTCTCCTTCAAGTGCCTGCTTGCCGACTCCCTCTCGTGATAAGGAGATAGTGGTCGAAGAGGTGCCCTCCTTTCTTGACAAAGGGAAGCAGCTTGTGTTAAGACGATGGGATGACCATAGATCTTGATGTCTCTCCTCCACCCTCTGCCCCCCAGTCGAGGGGCCGAGTCTCAGGTCAGTTTCTTCTTCATGTAAGTTTGATGACTTTGAAGGTGCCTTTGGCATACCTATGTGGTCATGTGATTAACCATTGTGTTGAAAATCTTGATTTTGGTGATGGGTGTGGTCATCCTCTTTCATTGAGACTCCTTTCTTTTGACATGGCTCTAATTAAGATAGAAAATTTATACTTGAAAGTTTGGTGGAGACTGCTCTCGAGTTAGCATCTACTAGTATCATAGTTGTGATCGTTGTGGGGGTCGTTTCGGTATATGCCCCCGATAGTGCTTGCCGTGATTCTCCATTTTATGGTTGATTTCGAGAAATATAGAGGTTGTCTTCATAATGAGGACGTCTCCATCTGGTATTATCTAGGAAGGTTGAAATATAAGTGCAGGCCTTTGATGAGCGTATGAAGGGTATTGCTTTTCCCTTTTTCTTGGACTTCCTCTTAAGGTTAGACGTAGGCTCTTTAGGTTTGTGGTCGTATTAGCTTCTTCGTAATGTGTATGCTTGATAGCTGTTTTGTTATGTGTAGACATGATAGCCACCTCTTGGTGCGTGGTCAAGATAGCTACTTCACGGTGTGTGGACATGATAGCCACTTCGCAGTGTGTGGACATGATAGCCACTTCTTGGTGTGTGGACATGATAGCCACTTCTTGGTGCGTGGACATAATAGCCACTTCTTGGTGCGTGGACATAATAGCCACTTCGTGGTGCGTGGACATAATAGCCACTTCGCTATGTATGGAGTTTTGCCTTTGCATTCTGTACTTATTGGCAAACCTGTCATGAGTGTTTCAACATTATGTTTTTATATCATGAATAGTATTTCATACCTTTGTTTCTATAGTTGCCTTTTGTTTAGGCTATGTTTGTTGGTTTGTCAGATGTTGTATCCTTTATGCTTTTGGGATGTCCCCTTTATGAGGTGTGCTTCACAATATGCAAGGGTGATGTTTTGTCGAAAGCCATGCTTGACGATGTTCAAGGACGACATGCAAGACAGTAATGTTTGTCAGAGGTTTCCTTGGGCGACTTGTTAGGCGATTCTTCTTCGTAGGTCATTTTGAATGACTTGTGATTTGCTTTCCTATTGTTGTGCTTCTTCTCTTTTGTCGGAGTGTTCTTTCGTTACTCCACTTGACTTTTGTCATGCCTGCATTGTCGTCATAAACAAACTTGGATGTTTCTCATATCATATAACCTTACTTTGTAAAAAGGAAGGCTTTTCAAGATACATTCTTGGGGACGTTGTAAAAAATTTCACAAGATAGGCTCTCGGATGGCACAAAGTGCTATCACGAGACAGGCTCTCGGAGGGCACGGAATATGTTCGCGAGATAGGCTCTCGGAGGGCACAAAACGTTATCACGAGATAAGCTCTCGGAGGGCGCATAATTTTTTCACGAGATAGGCTCTCGGAGGGCGCGGAATATGTTCGCGAGATAGGCTCTCGGAGGGCACAAAATTAGTTCGCGAGATAGACTCTCGGAGGGCACATAATTAGTTCGCGAGATAGGCTCTCGGAGGGCACAAAATTTTTCACGAGATAGGCTCTCGGAGGGCACAGAACTTTTCACGAGATAGGCTCTCGGAGGGCACGGAACTTTTCACGAGATAGGCTCTCGGAGGGCACGGAACTTTTCACGAGATAGGCTCTCGGAGGGCACGGAACTTTTCACGAGATAGGCTCTCGAAGGGCACAGAACTTTTCACGAGATAGGCTCTCGGAGGGCGCGGAATTAGTTCGCGAGATAGGCTCTCGGAGGGCACGAAATTTTTCACGAGATAGGCTCTCAGAGGGCACGAAACTTTTCACGAGATAGGCTCTTGGAGGGCACAGAATTTCATAGTTTAAAACTACTCTCAAGATACGCTCTTGGGGGCATAGAAACTATTCACGGGACAGACTCCCGGAGGGCGCAGAATTTTTCGTAGTTTAAAACTACTCTCAAGATACGCTCTTGGGGGCGTCGATACTGTTCGCGGGACAGGCTCCCGGAGGGCGCATAATTTTTCGTAGTTTAAAACTACTCTCAAGATACGCTCTTGGGGGCGTCGATACTGTTCGCGGGACAGGCTCCCGGAGGGCTCAAAATATTACTTTACCTTGTGTCATTTTCCAGGTAGGGTGCGTCTTTGATACGCCTTCTGAATCTTTACTTGAGTTTTCTCTCTATGATATTGCCTGTTACCTAGCATTTTCCTGAGTGTGGGAGATCACCTTTCGAGGGCGATGCTTGTATGTTGCCAACTTAGGACGAGTCCGTACAGGGGATTTGAGGTTGTTTTCCCTCTTATGTGACCTCTTCTAGGAGAAGAGGTGTTGCATTTTCTTGTGACCTTCTGCTTCTAATCTCTTCTTTTATACTTATGTAGACTACCAAGCACTTGTTCGTTTGGTGCCCCCAAGTTGCTTGGTGGTCACACCGCCTTTCATATTTGGCCGTTGAAGGCCTCTCGTTTATTTTCTTGGTTGGGTACTTCTTATGCTTGGGGCTCACTAATCTTGTGTTGTATCCAATATGTTTGCTTGCTTGGGTGCGATGGGTGATTTCCATTCTCTTGGTAATTGGTTGTGGTAGTGCTCATATCCAGAGAAGGCTTGTAAATTATTGCCCCATCTTCCTTGTGTTTTGAGAAAAATGCTTTTGCGGTGATTATCGAGTATGAATAACGTATCTTGGAAGGGGTTGCATTTGGGTTGAACTTGAAGTCGTGTTTCAGACTAGTGAGTCCGATCCATGCCCCTTGCTCGGGCATGGGGGGTCCAATCGGGCTGTAATAATCTTCTTGAAGTGTTGTGGTACTTAGTATGCTTCGCATTTGCCTTTACATTGGAATATTTTTCAATTCTTTTAGGGAGTGTTACATTGGTCATGTCCCTCCCACCTTCAATCTTGATTACAGGCTCCCCTTGAATTAGGACTTGAACTTAAAAATGATATTTTCATTTAGATTTGCAGGTGATATCTCGTGCTTTTCCTTGGGTTTGCCCCCATATTTGCTATGCCTTGTAGGATAACTTGATTAGAAGTTGCATTTTAGTTGCGTACGTATACATGTTTGGGGGTTGTTGAGCTGACAAGTTCCTTTTCTTTTCCTTTGTTGTAACCTTCACTCACTAAGTGTTTGGCTTATAACCTTAAAGGCGGGACCTTCCCCTAGTGCCCCCTTTAATGGGGTTTTTCCCTTGATGGGATGTCAGAGGCAAATGTCTTATCATTCACATACAAGGTGCTTGATTCATATGTGCGTCTAATGCATGGGTCGATCTCGAGACCTTACTTCCCAAGCTTTTGAGCTCTTCCTTGGTTGATCTTGTAGAACTGTTATCATGCCCTAAGACCCTTGATGGGAGGTGTATCTCATTTTTCATATTTTGGTTGTTGCACTATCTCTTTTGCTAATCTTGTATCTTTAGAGTTTCTTGCTTGGTGCATAACGTCTATGGTAGGATTTTCTACCGGTGTATGTTCTGTTAGGACTTGTATCCTTGGTTGCATTTCTTTCTTATGAGATGGTGAAGAAGTGTCCCTGACCACCCAAATGTGTTGCCATTGGTAGAGGTATGCGCCTAATCTTGAGGGCGCTATCTTGAATCTTCACATATCTATCTTTGATAAACATGTCATTCATTGCATATATAATACGGAGTCCAAGGATCTCCGGATTAGGATCATATTTTGAGAACAGAAATACGGTCATCTATTAGATAACCTCTCCATCTAGGGGGTTTATTTTTGCAAAGATAATTGTAGGGATACTTATAAGGATACGTCTTACATCCTTGTTCCAGCCTCATTTGCAGTGCTGTGTCCCTAATGGGTATGTTGATGTTCTGACCACCCTTACTAGTAGGGGGTCCCTTGGTATTAGGTATGCCGGACTCTTCCCTAGTATCATCAATAGCTGAGCATGGGGGATGTCTGGCGAACTCCCTTCATGCACTATGATTCTCTTCATGTCAAAGCTAGTGATTCCCCCTGTTATGACCAATATATCACTGTGTGGAAACACTATGTTTTCCATATCCTTTTTTGAAAGCTGGATGATGGTGTCGCCCTTCTTCCCTTACTAGGCTTGGGCCCTTGAAAAGTCCTTAATGGAAGTGTATTCTATTATCTGAGATGAGCTTACTAGGTGTAGTAGCATCTCCTAGCTATTTTGTGAAATCATATAGATCCATTGGAGACGTTTGCCTCTGAAGGTGGGTGTTATCCATGTGATATGGTTTCCCCAATTTTTTGGAACATACGTGTCGAACATGAAAATTCCACAACAATCATACATATTTGGAGACTGGTTTTCAGTTTTAAAATAATTTTAAACATTAGGGGCTGATTTGCACTTCATGCTTATATTCAATTACGCAACATTTTAGACATGAATCCTATGCATTTCCAACCATCACATCATGTCTATCCTAGTGCACATTCCATATATTTAACCAGGGCTCCGCCCACAACATGCAATGTCCAGCTAGCTTGACTATGTCTAGACAACATTTCTAATCATGCATTAATATATATTGAATATAAACAATTGCAATTCTACCATCTAATTAATCCAGTCCCAAAAACATGTATCTCCGAGATCCATCCCCATAATCGAAACAAGGCATAAAGGTTAGCAACCCTATGAGCACTGTGTAGTCCATTTAGAGGTTCAAAAAACATTTGGATTTTAAAACTTGACCACCCTATTTTATTTAATTGACTTGAATTCGGTTTTGAAAAACATTTCGGTTCAGTGAATTTCGGTTCGGTTTTGTCCGGTTTGATCCTTTTCAGAAAATCCGGTTCGACCCGGTCTGGCAAATCCGGTTCGGTTCGGTCCGGTTTTAAATATTAAAATCTGGTTCGGTCCGAACTGGTCCAATAAAATAGGGTTTGGTTCGGTTCAACACACAAAACCGGTTCCGTTAGATCCACTTAATTACCCCGGTTCGACCCGACCCGATTAGGTCGAATCGATTGAGAAAGCTCGGTTTGATTTAAATCCGTCCCGGTTTAATATATTGGACCGGCCCAATAATTAAAAATTTCAAAATGTTGGGCCGAAATGTTTACTTGTGGCCCAAATAGGGTTTTAAAGTCCAAAATATCTAACTTAGCCACCAAGTAACATTAATTATTTAAAAATAATTTCCAATATTAAATATATATATATATATATATATTTATTGTCAATATCTTAAATAGGGTAACAAATATACTGACAATATATTTTCTCAATCTTTTAGGCAATAAAATCTATCAATAATATCTTTAACCCTATTAAATATTTAGATATATTGATAGTGATATATATTTAATATATTTATGTGAATATGTCCTTATGTTTCTAATTATCGATATATTGTTACCTAGATTAAAAATTAAAATATGCTAAACAATTCAATAATTAATTTCGGCCGAATTTTATTTTCTTGGTGCCTAAGAAATTAAAAAATTCACCTTGCAATTCCTTAGTGTTAGCCGAAATTAACACATAATTAGAAAGGGAAAAGTATGTAAAACATGCAACATGTTTGAAAAATATGGTTTTATGAACCAATATGTTTTAAAATGTATAATATGTTTGAAAAAGATGGCTTTATGGACAAATATGTTTTAAAATGTAAAATATGTTTACAAAATATGGTAAAATGTCATTCCGTCCACTTGTTGTCAATTGTCTCGTCGTTAAGTAGACATGTGGGGTCACGTTTTTAGAAAATAATAATAATATAAAAAAAAACTAATTTATACATAACAATAATTATTAATGGATGAATGTAAATAATAATTATTTAAAAAAAAAACGTGATCCGCACATGTTCACTTAACGAGACTATTGACAACAAGTGGACGGTATGTCATTTGAGCATCTTTTGTAAGTTTGTTGAACATTTTGAAACATATTGATCCATAAAACTATCTTTTTCAAACATAATGTACATTTTAAAACATATTAGTCCATAAAACCATCTTTTTCAAACATGTTGTATGTTTTACATACTTTTCCCAATTAGAAACAAGTTGTCAAGTTTCAAGATCAAATTTTAATAAGATCTACAATCAAATGTTTGATTTTGATAAATATTACACTTTTCTTGAAGATCACGAACATCAATTTTATCAAGAACATCATGAAAATTTCGATTTTATCAACAATCATAAAAATTGAAAATTTTGAAATTTAAATTTAAAATTTTCGGTTTTCAATTTAAATTTTCAAGAACACCAATTTATCAAAATCATGAACTCCTAACACAGGCTCCGATACCACTGTTAGATTACGGGGAGTAATATCACTACAGATACTTAAACGAGGTACATGCTAGTAATTGGAATTACGCAGCGGAAGTTTCGCACATACCTTTAAGATGATCCGTAAACCCAAGATCTTCTCAGGAGGGAGTTCACGATCCTCCGGTCGGGACCCGTAGAGGTTCTTGTTAGAGAAGCCCTACGTGGTACAAGCTCCACAGTAAAGCCTCTGATCGATTCTTGTCGCGGGGACAGATCTCTGGAGAGTTTGCTCGAATGCAATTTGGCACACCCTTGGTGAGGGATATGGTTCGGCCAAAACTATCAAGGTGTGGGGTTTAGGGTTTTTCTCTCTAAAACACTCTTGTGAGGGAATTGTCCTAATGAAGGCTGATCCAACCCATACCCGTAACAAGGCTGATCCAACCCTAATGCAATCCAAACCTCATCACTCTAATCGCATCGAGAGAGACATAGGGCAACTTGAGCCTAAATTTGGTTTCATCGTTGTTCGTTGACATTCGAATGATTATGGTACCATACCACTTTTGTCATATCATCCTACACATTATATATATATATATATATATATTTATTGTTTGTTGCATAATAATGTTTTGTAATGTTATCAAATGCAGAACTTCATTAATCTAAAACATTAAATTTCTGTTCAAAAATCAAAATGCAGACATGGCGATGCAGTGCAGCTGATGTTGAATTATGGTATTAATGTATGACAATAAAATTACTAAAATTATATAATAAATTAAAAACATAAAAAAAAAACGAAAAATAGAAAAACAAAATATTCTAAAACTGTTTTTTAAAAACTGATAATATATATATATTGCCAAGAAATGCACAAATTTTGGAAAAAAGAAAAAGACATGTTGCGAAACTTTTAGCATTCTAAAGTGTAAAAGAGAAAATTGAATTTTAAAAAGTATTTTTCATTTTTAAATATACCATTATACTTGTCTGATAGTATAACATCTCACCATTAAAGTTCATGTTCAAAGTAAATTAGAAAGTCATATATAAGCAATGAATTGTTGAACAATGAGAGAGGGGCCTCTACTATCATTTTCAGCTAGTAGAAAGGTTCAATCATAATATACGTAGAGTATATGCCAACTAGATGGTGGCCCTCAACTGACATTTTCAGCTTTGATGATGGAATTTGGCGGTAGACTGTAATATTAGAAAACATGAATGTATGTATCATCAGAAATGATGTAAAATCAGGGTTAGTAATTTCGTACATAAATATAAATAATAATATATTATTTGTTAGAATTGGTTAATTTATTATATATATATATATATTATTATATTTTGAATTTTTTAGTAAATGTAAAAATAAAATTATCATCCGATCAATTTTTAAATTTATAATTTTTTTAATAAAATATAATGTATTCGGTAAATGTATTATTTATAGGCTAAATTTGTATTTTTTGTCAAATAATGATTTTACGCACTCTATGTAGATGACTTATAATTTAACCGGTTAAACTAGACATTTTAGTATAATTTTATTGATGTGTTAAAAGTGACATTAAAAATTGATACTGTTGAGACAGCAAATTGTAGTGTACTTCATTGTACATATTTATTGATAAGAAAAGTTCAAGAACAATTATAGAAAATTATAATATATATATATATATATATATATATATATATATATATATATATATATATATATATATATATATATATATATATATATATATATATATTCCTTAGTCATGCAACTCTTTGAATTGTTTTATATAAAATGATAGCAATATCACAATGCTTATAAATAGGACTTCATAACTAATGAACAAATCCCCATACACCTACTTTTAAATTAAGTAAGGTTTCTAATAATGGTGTGGCTTTGGAAGAAGTTTTTAATGATGTTTAAATTTTGCTAACTTGTGATACTGTTTTGTTTCAATTAGAATGATTTGCTAAACAAGCTTATTGTATTGGCTTGTATAAATCATTGGGTCAATAACCTGGGAGAGGTCTGAAGTTTGGCCCTTGTTAATTTGAGAGGTCTGAAGATTGAAATGGTGATAACAAATGTCTGAAGTTTCGACTTGTAGATAATAGAGGTCTCCGTTAGTTTTTTCCGTCAAAACTGACGGAAGTTGGTCATGTGCATTGCATGTGACCAGAAATAAAATAAAATTCCAAAAATACCCTTCTTGCATCTCACATGTTTGAATGAAAAGACAAAAATGCCCTTAAGGCCACCACCCAACTCCGGCGACCACCACTCACAGCTCCGGCGACCGCCACCCAACTCCGGCAACCACAACCCGACTCCAACGACCATCGCCCAACTCCGGCGACCACAACCGCGGTCCCAATTGGACCCAATCGGGGTCGGTGGCTCCGATTGGACCCAAATCGGAGCCACAAAGCTCCGATCGGAGCTCGGTGGCTCCGATTTGGAGCTCTGTGGCCCCGTCCGATCGGAGCCACCGAGCTCCGATTTGGGCCCAATCGGGGCCGGTGGCTCCGATTTGGGCCCAATTGGGGCCGTGGTGGCGGTCGTCGGAGTTGGGTGGCGATCGTCGGAGTTGGGTGGTGGTCGTCGGGGTTGTGAGTGGTGGTCGCCGGAGTTGGGTGGTGGCCGGCCGGAGCCGTGGTGGTGGCCGGAGTTGGGTTAGGTTTAAATTATGGATAGAGGTATTTTTGTCATTTCATCTTTATATTAATTAAACTTTTTATTAATTCAAATATTACAAAAGGGTATTTTTGACATTTCACGCGGTTCTGTTAAATTTGACAGAAAATTTGGACGGAAAACCTAAAAATCACAAAGTCCAAACTTCAGACCTCAGTTATCACCATTTCAATCTTCAGACCTCTCAAATTAAAAAGGGCCAAACTTCAGACCTCTCCCATGTTATTGACCCTAAATCATTTACTTCAACTTAGAAACAAGATTAAACATGTTTATCAGAAAGCCAAAACAGTTATGGACGATTGAGGTGCATCATCAATTCAACATTAGTAGTTATAGTGTCCGTTCTAAAGAGACACAATTTAAACATTTAATTGTATAGATATTGCCATTGGCAGAGCCAGACATTAAATAATATATAAGGGGTTTACTATCTAATTACATATTAGATAACAAAAGTAAATTAGAAAAAGAAAGTACAAATTAGAAAGTATATAACATTTATAATTAACAATGTAAAGAATGCCTTATTATATAACAAAATTAGCTTACATATATGTATATTAAACAAATGTGGTCAAATGTCTATTTAACAATTTTGGACAAAGAATGGGGACATATATCCCTAGGGATGGGCAAAAAATCCGGTTCGGTCGGACCGAACCGGAACTGGTCCGAAACCGGCCCATTTTGAACCGGTCCGGAGTGGACCGGTCCAAACTTGGCCTGGTTTTCAGACCTAATTTGAAACCAGTCCGGGGGTATACCCAATCGGTTCCCCCAATCAGTCCGGACCGGACTGGTTTTGAAGCTGGTTTTAATTCTAAAAAAAAAAAAAAAAAAAAACCCAGCCCACGTGCTAGCTTAACTCCCACGTGTCCAAGACTCCAAGTTAGGTTTAATAATAAATTCATACAAAGACTTAAGTCTCAGACTTCCGCCGTAGAATCCATCCAACCATCCACACTATCCAGCAACCATATCCTATTCCTCTCAAGTCCTTGCCGGCCGCCCCAGCTTTCGCCTCGTCATCGGACGCCGACCGCCTCCACGCCGGACGCCGACCGGTCACCGCCTGCATCTCGTCCTTCTGTTGTGAGTCCACAAGAAAAAAAGAGTAAGTAATTCTTTAAAAATTGAGATTTTTCTGTTAAATTAAACTTATTAGGGTTTCTAAATATTAATGAAACAGACAATGAGTTCTAATTAGAGTTCAAAATCAGGATTCGTTAATTGGTCGAATTAGGGTTTACAATTTGGGGGTTTTCTTAGTTAAGCTTAATAAGGCTCTCTAAATGCTTAGGGAGTACACAATGAGTTTTAGTTAGTTTTCATAATTAACGATTCATTAATTGAACAAATTAGAGCTTAATTGAGCACAATGCTTAGTGTTTTTAATTACTGTTCTTGATCGATATCCAATTATTAATTGCTAGCCTAGGTTATCTGAATTTTGTGGCATGAAATATAATGCTAAATTCCAATTTTGTTTATGTTTGTTTAATTGTTTTGGCAGTCTTCGACACCTAGATCTAGGGGCAAGATGAATATTAAGAGAAGGAAAAATGAATCTTGGTGTTGGGCACATATGACTAGAAATGAGGAGAAAAGTACGAAAGGTAGTATGAAGGCTAATTGCAACTATTGTGGCGCTCTATTGACTCATACAATAACACCATCTACCTTGTGTAAGCATCTAACTAGATGTCTTCTATCTCCATTTAATCCGAAAAATGCTGAAAGTGATGAACAGGCACAACCATCTAAGGATGAAGATTGAAGGGTTAGGCTAGGGAATAGTTCTTCGCTATCTTCATGACTTCATCGGGATGTGGATATGCTATAGATTCAGCCATTCAAGCCATATGATCGATGGGCAGTGTCTTTGCATCTTATGGTTTGTTATGGATTCGGTGTGTGGTGACTCGTGTGGTTTTACTTTTTAGTTTGTTTTGTTATGGATTTGGTGTATTGTCTCTGTGTTGCCATGGATTCGGTGTCTTGTCTCTTTTGTTATGGATTTGGTATGGTTTGAGTTGTGGTGTGTTTTATTATATTATTTAGTCCTGTTAGGGGTTGGTTTGTTATTTTCAATTCTGTAAAAATCTTCTTTTTAAAGAAAAAACCGGTTCTGGTCCGGTTTTTCACTAGTTCAGTTTTTTTAAAACCCTAAAACCGGTCCGGCATAACAAAACGGTCCAGGTCTGTTTTTTTTAACAAAAACAGGCCAGAACCGGTCCAGAACCGGTTCTGGACCGGTTCTAACCAGACCAGTTCTTTCTGGGTCAAACCTAAGCCACTTTAAAACCCTAGCCATCACTGAACCGGACCGTTTAAAACAGATCCGGTCCGGTTCAGAACCGGTCCGGGCCGGACCGGTCCAATGCCCAACCCTATATATCCCCAATTATAAAGGATAGATCCGCCCCTGGATATTGTACGAGTCTGCAAGCTCAGAAGATATTTTGAAGTTTGATCGGATCCATTAGTATTGAACCGACCCGACGTAACTAATTTGTTAATTAAAAAAAATCAGTCTTACCATTTTTTTAAAAAATAAAAATAAAATCACTTACAGTCCAATGAATTCAAAGAAATTTAATTTCATAAAAAAAGAAAAAATCCAAAAAATTTTATCAGATATTTGGACTTGTTTAATATTAATAAGGGATTAAGTACCTTTTCATACAACTTCTTTGCACAGAATCCACTTTGGTACCACTTCTATTTTTTTGTATACTTTTGGTACCAATTCTTTCAACTTTGTATCTTTTTGGTACCACCGTTAACTTTCCGTCCAAATTGGCTGTTAAGTGTCATGTGCCATGCACGTGACCGCTCTAAACTTTTGAATTTGTTTCAATTTAGTCCATCTAATGCATCCCTAACTTTTAATTTATTCAATTTAGCCCTAAAATTTCCAAATCGAACCCTTGACCCATCATGGTTTTGAAATTTTAGGACTAAATTGAACAAACTAAAAGTCAGGGATGCATTAGATGGACTAAATTGAAACAAATTCAAAAGTTTAGGGCGGTCACGTGCATGACACATGACACTTAACGGTCAATTTGGACGGAAAGTTAACGGTGGTACCAAAATGATACAAAGTTGAAAGAATTGATACCAAAAGTATACAAAAAAATAGAAATGGTACCAAAAATGGATTCTGTGCAAAGAAGTGGTATGAAAAGTACTTATTCCCTATTAATAATAATAATGTTTGCCAACAAGCCGAGAGAGGAGAATGGCAACGACATGATTCTAGGCAGTGGAGTGAGTTTAAGCAGAGAAGAGAAGAGAAGAGAATTGGGATCCAGCCAGCATCAATCAATCAGCAAAGCTCCCATTTTCCAGCATCAGCCAAAGCCATAGTCTTCTTACTATACTCTCCTCCACCTCTTACACGCAAGCAAGCAAGCAGCAGATCAAGCCCAAACCTAACAGTCCTCCCGTTGAACACGTCCACACTTTTTGTCCCTTCCTTCCTTCCTTTCTTCCTTTCAACCATCTATTCTCGCAGCTGCTGTTTTCTTCTCTCAGCCTGTCGCAGCTGATTACAACCGTTTGCATCCTGCCGCTGAATTGCTCTGAGCTCTCTGCCTCTGGCGGCTGAAAGACTGGCTGGGTTTTGCGCTTGATGAATTTGGGCGGTGATTGTGGAGGGCCAGATGAGCAGCGCGTCGAGGCACGCCGTGGTGAAGGACCTGGCAGAGGAAGCCAAGAAGCGGATAGTGATTCTGGTGATATGCGTCATCGGATTGTCTTACCTCATGTCCTGTAAGTTTGCCATCATCTTCTGTTTCTCAACAATCTACCCTCCTCACTTCACATAAACTATAACATTTAGGTGCTCAATCTGATTGCACTTAGTTTATTTAGATATCATTTGACCTCCGCATTCTGCATTTGCGCTCTTTTCTAATCCATTTTCTGTTTCTGCTTCTTTTTTTTTATTTTTAAAAAAAGCTTGATGGCGTAGATTTTGTGGTAGCAAATTTCTTCTTCTTTCTGTTTTGTTAGGCCAGTATATCTTCACCACTAGTCCAACAACTTGGGCACTTGGGTAGAGTTGAACTTTGATATTTGCACTATTGAAAAGATGATTTGCAGAGGAACTGTAACTTCCCTTATAAGCTATTTGATGAAGGAACATTGCAAGTTGCACTAGAGAAGTAAACAGTTTAAGGAAGTTTCCATGGTTGGTGAATGGTCTTTGGCTCAGTTGGTAGTTCCTTTTTCACGTTATGAATGGTCAAAATCGAATGTAACCTGACGTTATTGGGATTTAGGAAAGGCTATTCCAGTTTTCAGCATATCATTCCATCAAGTCACATTCTGGTATCTAGTGGGAGACCTTTATATCTAATCCCATTGAAGAAGATACTAGTTTGTAAGATAAATAGGGAGCAAGTGGTTTTGAGGTAAATTTGGTGTAGCCTTACCTTTTTATATAGAGAGTTCTGCTAGGGGCTTCTGAGGTTCAGGCGTTGCTAGTAGTGACTATTGTCCAACCTTAGGCCTTATTATTAGTCAGAAAACACAAACAGGGTAAAATTTCCTCCTTTTTTTTTTTGCTAATTCAACATTAATTTATGGCTTATTAAGAAAAAATCAATAGATAGGGACTTTGGAAATTTCTTGTACTTTATGATAGTTACAAACTTAAACTTATTAGAATCATGTACTCGACCAGATATTTGTGCCGGTAAGTGATCTTGTTCTTGGTACATCTAATAATTGCCATGTCTTGAAGATGATCTGGATGAATAAATTGAGACCGTCATATTCTTTTATTTTTAATCGTTACTTATTATGTGTTCTTTATCTCTTGTCAAAGTATGAGTCACCAATTCTTTTCCTCTTCAGTGACGAGCTCCTCCGTGTGGGTCAATTTGCCTGCTGCAGCAGCTTTGATAATTGCTCTTAGGTATTTTTCATTGGATATTGATTTGCGGAGGAAAACAGCAGCTTATGACAACAAACCACCACCCGCCAATGCTTTACTTAAGAAACAACCTTTTCAACGTCCAAAGATTATTAAAAAGTCCGACTGGAGAATAAAAGTGGATTCTCCAGTTGTTGAAGACGCAATAGATCATCTCACAAAGCATATTGTATCTGAGTGGGTCACAGATTTGTGGTACTCCCGCATTACTCCCGATAAAGAAGGTCCAGAGGAGCTTGTTTGTATTATTAACGGTGTTCTTGCAGAAATTTCTGATAGAGCAAGGACCATAAACCTGATTGATCTTCTAACGAGGTGTTGTTTCAGTAATGTCACTAGCTTTCTCTTTTTTCTGGTTATTTGGATTTGAAGTAATTCATTATGCTACATATCATTTTGAATGAATCAGGGATGTTATCAATATCTTCTGCAACCATTTGGATAATTTCCGTTTGAGTCTAGTTAAGATTGAGAAGCAACAGTCAGAGCCGATAACAATTGAGAACCAAGATAAAGCACTGAGACACATCCTGGCTTCTGAAAACAAATTGCACCCTGCTTTATTTTCTGCTGAAGCTGAACACAAGGTTATTTTATTAGACCTTTTTCATAGTTGAGTTTTGTTGTGCACTCTTGTGGTAATGGCCAGTAAAAAAGATCATGGTCTTTTGAAGAAGATTATAATATGTATCTCTTTCTATTTTGAACCTTACGATTGCAGGTTCTGCAGCATGTGATGGACGGCCTTATATCAATTGCTTTCAAGCCTGAGGATCTGCAGTGTTGTTTTTTCCGCTATGTTGTGAGGGAGCTGCTTGCCTGTACAGTAATCCGGCCTGTAATAAACTTAGTTAACCCAAGGCAATGGATTATTTTTTAAGAAAAATATTATTTTTGTCTTTGAATATCCAATAGTTTTTTTTTTTTTTTTTTTTTTTTCAGTAGTCTAAATTTTCTTCTTCAATTTTTGCAGGTTTATCAATGAAAGAATTGAGTCTGTCGTTATTTCTAGGATGAAGAATGAGAAAGGCACCACTGCGTCACAAGATGCATCACAGCCTAAAACTGGACCATCAAGAGTATCAGCTGATCATTTTTCTAGGGTGTTCGATCCCTCTGCGACTGGTGTTGAACTTGTTCAACTGAAAAACACCCTTCCATCTAGAGACAAACCAGAGGCAGATAATGGAACTTCACTCTCTAAAGATCCCTTGCTTTCTATGGATGCTTGCACATCTCGTTCCTGGAATTCAGTGACGGATGAGTTGCCGAATGGTGATGATATAAATCTCCAACGACACCGTTCAGGAGGTGAGTGGGGAGAGGTGTTGGATAAAATTTCTCGTAGAAAGGCTCAAGCCCTTGCACCTGAACATTTTGAAAATGTGTGGACTAAAGGGAAGAACTACAGAAAGAAGGATGGGGACAATCACTTGATTATTGAGCAAGTACCTCAGCATTCTTCTGCTAGAAGTTCTGCTTCGACTGACCATTTGAATTCTACACCAAAGCCCCCAAGAAAAGATGTTATAGTCAAAAACACTCTTCCACGGGTTAACACCCGTGGCTTAGATTCTAGTGGCACTTCGCCTATACACAGCTCTCGGCAAGTGGCATGCGGTATACAAGAAGAGGATGCGCAAAAGCTCATGCCTCTGGCGGAGGCTGACTCTGAGAGCACTTCTTATACTTCTGATGAAGATGAAGGAACTGATGCTGTCACTGGCTTGGGCTCTCCTGGAACTCGAGTTTGGGATGCTAGAAGTAAGAAAAATTCAGCTTCTCGGATTCACCATCCTCTAGAGCCAATTGAAGGTAATTTTGCAAAAAAGACAAGAAAAGAACAATCACGGTATCAACGTCTTCACAATCAGTCTGGTAGGAAAAGGACTAGACCACGCAGCAAGATAGGCCTGTGGCAAGAAGTTGACAGAACTAGTTTCTTATCTGGAGATGGACAAGATATACTACGAAGCCCAAAAGATTATGGAAATGATGAGAGTTCTAGTGATGATACTGATGATGAAATTTTGGGTAGAGCCAATAGTGGAACAATGGCTTCTTCTTCTTCTGCATACTCGCTGTCTGTTTCAGGACATAATTCAACTGTTAACTCCCCTCAAAACTCTATGGTGTTGGATTCTTTTTTAAAGTTACGATGCGAGGTAATTTTTGGCGTACTGTGCATCTTTGCTCTGGATAAATCTTTATCGCGACTCTAATTTGATCCACTCATTCTCTGTAACAGGTTCTTGGTGCAAATGTTGTAAAAAGTGACTCAAAAATGTTTGCAGTTTACTCCATATCTGTCACAGATGCGAACAACAATTGCTGGTCAGTCAAAAGAAGGTAGCGAGAACAACTCCATGAACTTTTACTTTTGTTTCTATGTCAACATTACTCTTAGATTTGTCTTTATGATTCAATGGGTCCTTATTTCTAAGGCAGTTGTATCAGTTTTTTGCATCAATTTACATGTACGAAAATTCCAGGTTTCGACATTTTGAGGAGTTACATCGTCGTCTGAAATATTTTCCCGAGTATAATCTTCATCTGCCTCCCAAGCATTTTCTCTCCACTGGTCTGGATGTTCCAATTATTCAGGAAAGGTCTAGATTGCTTGACATATACTTAAAGGTTGATCATCTTTTCTCCCCACCTTCCTGCTTTTATCTTAATCTTGTGAGTGCAACATCACTAATGGAGAGAGTATGCAAAAGGTATCTAGTCCAAGTGAATCTCATCATAAAGTGTTTCTTTGTATGTGTCATGAAGCAAACGTTCAACTTTTTTCCTAGTCTACCTATTATATTTAGGGTCCTCGCCCCTCTACCTGAGAAAAGAAAAGCATGTTTGGATTAGTTTGAATTCCCAGATAGAAGCAAAGATAGTAAAAGCAAAAATCCTAATGGGCCATTACTTTTGGACAAAGAACTTTGACTAGATTATCCAGGTTCCACTTTAGTCCATCTATTTGCTTATACTTCTCCCTCTCCAGTAACTCTACTCTGTTCTGCATCTTTATACATTTCAGAGGGTCATGCAGCTACCAAGGATATCAGGATCGATTGAGGTCTGGGACTTTCTGAGCGTAGATTCTCAGGTTTCCCATCAACTTTACCTGCTCCTTGATTTAATTATATGGTTTTCTGATGGAGACTGAGATGAGAGTGAACTTGTGGAGGGTGTTGGCATGGGATCGTTAAATGTTTGAATTTTGTATATGCAGACGTACTACTTCTCAAATTCCTTTTCCATCATCGAAACATTATCAGGTAGAGAATGCTGATCTTATCTTTTGTACTTATTATTTTGGGTTAAGAACCTATAAACTGTCTGAAGTTTTCTCCATGTTCAATTTTGGTGTCTGAAGTTTAAAATGTTAAAATGGACAGTCCCAAGTTTCATTTTTGTTGAAATTTAGTGTCTCGATGTGATTACTTGCTAATCCCGACTAAACCGACTGTCAAATAGGAGCTCTCATGCACGCTCCCTTCTCGTCACCTTCCCGGGATTGTCACCTAAGAAGGTGGCCACATCTGCTCAAGTAAATCTCGCTCTATTGTCGCTGAAAATCACTACACAACGCTCTGCTGGAAACCATTTCTTTCGGATGTTCAAGTTTTAGAAGAAATTTGGCGTTTTTATAAAAAGTAAAGATAGATGAATTATGAGTGGGTGAATGGGTCGATGAAAATGTTTGAAGGGAGAGGAAAAGACGCGTGAATACACCAAATTTCAACAAAAAATGAAATCTGAGATAGTCAATTTCAACATTTTAAACTTCAGACACCAAAATCGAACATGGAGCAAACTTCAGACGGTTTATAGGTTCTTAACCCTATTATTTTAGTTGTCTCCTATAATATGCTTTGCTCATGGTCTTGCTACATTGCAGTTAACCTTGAGGATAAAGCACCAGAAAGGATCAATAAGGTTTCTACTGTTGCGGGGCCTACCCTGTCATCCAAAAGGGAAACTGTAGCTCCGGACGTCAAGGAAACTGCTTTGAGGATTAAGCAAAATCCAAAACCGGATGGTTTAAGAGTAAATGCAAAAGCAAATGCCAACAGCACTGGTGGGAATGATGTTACTCAAGAGACACCTCTTGATGCTTCTTCAGATCCTACTCTTCCTACAGAGGTACTAACTATAACATCCCAACCTAGCAAAAGAAACAAACTTTAACACCTCTCTCGACTGATGATTCAATCAATATTACTAAAACTGTATATCTTTTACGGTTGATGCAGTGGATACCTCCGAATCTAAGCGCCCCTTTATTGGATTTGGTAGATGTCATCTTCCAGCTCCAAGATGGTGGATGGATCAGGCATTTATTCGTTCATTATAACTATATGAGTATTTGATGTTCTAAAATGAGTCAATTAGGTTGCCTCATTTGACACAATGTTGGGTTGCTCAACTTGACGTGATGAACTTTTTATATTGGTTGCTTATTGCAGAAGAAAGGCCTTTTGGGTAGCCAAACAGGTTTTGCATTTGGGAATGAGTGATGCCTTCGATGATTGGCTCATTGAGAAAATCCAGCTTCTCCGTCGAGGGTCAGTGGTTGCATCTGGAATAAAAAAGCTGGAGCAGGTAAATTAATTGGTTACGAGCTTACATATCGTATCATGCAAATCAAATCCATTTATGGTTTTCAATAAACACACACACCCCAAAAAAAAGTATTTATTGTTTAGATTTCCAGATCCTTTGGCCTGATGGAATATTCATAACTAAGCACCCAAAGCGACAGCGACCACCTCCTCAACCAGAAAATTCACAACAGAGTCCTAAAAGTCCTACAGCGGAGATATCTTCCCCAAGACTGACCGATGAACAGCAACAGGAAGCTGCTGAACAGCGTGCAAAATTTGTTTATGAGATAATGATCGGTATTATTAGTTGATCTAATGAGTCTATTCAGTATTTCTTCATTATTATATGTAAAAGTTACTGGTGTGTTGCTACCCTATTGATGGGGATAATCTTTCTTGATCAATCAGATAAAGCACCAGCTGCTATTGTCAGCCTTGTTGGCCATAGAGAATACGAACAGTCTGCAAAGGATCTCTATTTCTTCCTTCAGGTACCACACTGCTAGAAGTTTTGACCTCTTTTTCTCGATATATATGTGTATAGACAAGCCTACACATTCACATTTACTTTTACATAGTGTATAGTATGTAGAATGAACTTAGCATAAATGTAGAGATGATGATTCAACTCCCAAACTTGTCATTTTTTGTTGAATTTATATAAATTTCTAGGTGCAAAATTGAAAATAAAAGTTAAGATTTCACTACCCTAGTGCATACTTTATAAATAGTATAAAAGTATAGATGGATATGTGCAATGTCAGTCAAACTCATTGCTGAAAATCGGGGATTAACACTGGTATTGCTGGTTATGCAGTCTTCGGTGTGTCTAAAGCTACTGGCTTTTGAACTCCTGGAGTTGCTTCTTCTATCAGCATTTCCAGAACTGGAAGATACATTCAAGCATCTACATGAAGAGAAGCATAAGTTTGGTGAATATCAAGACGTCTAATTTTGCCGTACTCGAGTCCAAAGCCAATCATGACTCGCCTCACAATTGTTTACAGGTACATTTGTTTGTTTGAAGTTGAAGAAGAAACACCGAACTTTTCTGTCTTACTACATGGATATGGGATGGTTATTCTTTATATATATATATATACCGAATACGTGGGTGGTAACCTTTCATAACTGGCATTGTAAATAGAATTTTCCCGCCTTAATATGAAAGGAAATGAGAGAAATTGGTGTTTTTGGATGATGCTGTAAATGATAGGTTGCAACATTGATTACTGTAATGGACAATGAGTTTACTAATTCTTGGGATTGATAAGAAAATCTTGTTTCTTGCTGGTGATTGACACAAAAAAAAATACTGTGCTAAAGCAGGCTAGCTACATGCTCCAAGTAAAAAGAACGACTTTGATACTTTAGTGTCAATGTCAAGCACACTAACACAGCAGTATTTGAGCTATCCTTAAAAATCCATATCAAAACAAGACGCTACATAAGAAGCAACCAAAATGACTCAACAAAACCTGAATCTATTTTGAAAGAACTTTTGAAGTAGCAAACTTCTGAAAGCTTAAGAAGATGAAGCTGCAGCAACCTTCCTCCTTGGGGCAGCCTCAGTACCTGAAGAAACAAAGCAAGAGTTAGGGAGTGGGTTACTGATAAGAAGCTAGAAAAAAACTTTATGGTGTTAAATTCAATTCATTACCCTCTCTGAAGCCACTCTTGAAGCGACGTGGAACATTGCGGAGATACCTCATCCTTCCAGTTCCGGTCGTCTTCCTCCTGATTGCCTTCACACTCCAGTTGTCTGTAACGAGTCAAAAAACAGTTATTTCATCCAAAAATCCTATTTATAAATTGCAGGTCAAAGACACTTACTTAAATTTCAGCTTTCAAGTTTGTAAATAACATAACCAATCTTTTCCACTACGATATGTTTTCAAAGCATGAGGAATTAGAGTAGATTCTGGGGGAACAAAACAAGTTTCAACATTGTCAAAGAGCACTGCCCTACACTAATCAGAAACTCGCTCTCTTCTTTTAATTGGGAAATTACTAAGATTCATCAAAGGCATCTAAAAATCACAACATCCACCACAGATGGCACAAATCTCCAACTTAACACGGAAGCCACCTAGTCCTCAGTTGTAGGTTTCGCGAGAAGCTTTGGATGGCGAAAAGACTTACATGTCCTCTTGCGAGCAGATGGGAAGGCACAAGCAGAGCAGCGGCTCTTCTGGAGGTGGAAGCTGCGACGGCCACACCTCACGCAGAGAGTGTGCGTCTTATTCCTTCTCTTACCGAAACTTCCGGTTCCCTTACCCTGCAAATGCCAAAAAGAAGGTCAATCATATAAGCACTCGCTGATCGTCACCGGAGAGAGTCAAACAGGAGATTTACCATCACTGCGCCGTCGGAGTAGAAACCTAGCTATCCGGAATCAGAAGAAGAAGAACGGCGCCGATGGAAAAGAAATTTATACGTTCGTTGACGATGCTCTTAGTCTGTAGGAGGATGTAGGTAGGGTTACGACTTGGATGACCGGACCGACCGGGAAACAGACCATAAGATGGTCCGATTAGGCCGGTTTTAGAGAACTGGTCGGTTTTAAGTGAACCGACCGGATTACTACTGGTTCATGTATGCTGTATTCACCCTAAATCTAATTTCTCAGTCGCTCAAACTGTCTGTCTCAAACCTCACCATTTACATTGATCATCTCTCCGCACCAAAGAAAAAGAAGAAGAAGCCTATGGCTATGGCTATGGCTATGGCTATGGCTATGAGAGAGAGCGTCCTGACCAAGAAGAGATAACGAGGATGGATATGCTTCCCCTTCATTTGTTAGATAATAATTAGATGGATCATATCAGCTAGTGTTCGTCAAAAATAAGAAAAATTACCGTTGGAGTTCAAAAATCTGTTATTACAATTACAGAACTTCCGAACTGGCTGCTCTGCATCAAACTACTTCAGCTGATCCGGTTCACCTCATTTCAGCATGTGTTTGTTCTTCGATTTTGTTGTTCATTTTTTCTATGTTTTTTAGGGGTTTGCTTCTTCTTTGTAGTGAAATAGTGAGTGAACATCATGTATGCTTAATTCTCGTTTATCTTTTACTTCGACATCAAGAAATACAACATCTTTTAGCTCAATTCTACTTCTATTCTAAGTAAGTTTAGTTTTCTTATGTTTTATTCCATTTCTTATTGATCCAAATCGAATATAATACATCAATTAAATGTGTGTGAGTGAGTGTGATCTTACACGAAAAGAATTCAACCGTTGGCTTCATAGCTTAAGGTTTATGAAATCCTACTTTCTTTTAATCCTACAATGGGCGAGTCTACTGCTAAATTTTTTGGCTTAGAGATCCTTAAGTATGACTAAGGTAGATCAAAATGCTTTGAGTGGAGTTTTAACATCTTAGAGAATTATTTGGACCGGAAGGCTAAAATCCTTAGAACTGACAGAAGAAGTATAACTACTTCTACTGCGTTTAGCGATAGACGAAATTTAAAAGGAATTGAAAGATAGACAACAATTCCCGATATTCCGCAATATATCGGTAACACCGAAGTCCACACGTACTTTGACACTGGTTTTAAAATATGACGTCTTAGAAATAACAATGGATTGTCCTTGGGATAATAAGTTATTGATAATGACGTACATATTACACCAAGTACACTTTAAACTCCGGCCTTACCACTCTTTATGAGCTTTTGACCGGGCGAAATCTTAGATAGTCCAACCTAGGTTTATCAGGACATGATCTCCTAATAGCTATTTAAAGTAAGGGTTAAGAACCTATGAAAGGTCTGAACTATCACCCATGTTAACGGGAGATGTCTGAAATTTAAAAAGTTTATAACGGAGGTCTGAAATTTCAATTTTGTTGATAACAGCGGTCTCCGTTAGTTTTTTCCGTTAAAACTAACGGAAGTTGGTCACATGCTTGGCATGTGACCGGAAATAAAATAAATTTCCAAAAATGCTCTTCTATCAAGTGTGCCCCTCACATGCTTGAACCGAAAAGATCAAAATGCCCTTGAAGCCACCACGACTCCACTAACCCAGCTCCGGCGACCACCAACCGTACTCCGGCGACCACCACCAAGGCTCTGATTGGGCCCAAATCGGAGCCACCGGCCCCGATTGGGCTCCGATCGGAGCCAAAAAGCTCCGATCGGAGCTCTGTGGCTCCGGTTGGGGCCATAGAGCTCCAGATCGGAGCTCTGTGGCTCCGATCAGAGTTTTTTTGCTGAGGTGGTGGCCGGAGTCGGGTCGCCGGAGCCGAGGTGGTGGTCGTCGGAGTCGAGGTGGTGGTCGCCGGAGTCGGGTTGTGGTGGCCGGAGTTGGGCGGTTTTAATTTGACTTTAGGGGTAAAATTGTCATTTCACATTTACTTAAATAAGATATAAAATAAAACAAAATATTAAAGGGGCAAAAATGTCATTTCACACAATTCTATTAAATTTAACCCTAAAAATGGACGGAAAACCTCAAATCAACAAAATTGAAATTTCAGACCTCCGTTATTAACTTTTTAAATTTCAGACCTCTCCCGTTAACATGGGTGATAGTTCAGACCTTTCATAGGTTCTTAACCCTTAAAGTAAGTTTGATGATTAAGGATGACAAAATATCTTTACAAGATATTATTGAATACGTATCTAAGGAAGCTCAAATTGAGTGGGAGAGTTACAAGACATGAATCAAGTGATGTTACGTTCTTTGAGACTGAATATCCAAGACTAGGTGACATGAATCTATTATAGATTGATACTGGTAGAAAGAGTTAGACAAACAGATCCCAGATGATGCGAGTGGGAGAGATAAAATCGCGACTGAATTCGACGATAAATTTAAAATTTTAGCATTAAAACCCGGTAGATCATGGTAATATCGACATGGTTGAGGGTCTAGGGCTAAACCAAATCGAATTACTAGACACCGTTTTACGTGCTATGTCGAATATACAGTATTCTGGTACGAATCAACTGAGAATTGTCGACTAAAATATTATGACTTAAATAGAAATCCGAACCTGATCCTTAAGACACGTGATATGTGCGACATTCTAGGATTATGTGATCGGATTACTATGGCTCCACAAGCGAGTGGGAGCGATCCCGCTTAGATCAGTGGGTGTCTAGAGTGTCTTGTTGTCCAGTGGGAGTAGTCTTGCCATGACTAAGTGAAAAGTCAAATATTTTTAACTCTTCTAATCTGAGATGGAAATCTCCATTACGATCAAGGCCAATGATATTTATGGATTGAATGGCGCAAGATCAATATCGATTTGATAAAATAACAATTGTCTAAGAAGTTTTGGATTGACCTCAATGAATTAAAGGAATTGAAACGATAGAATACGAACAATATTTAATATGCTTTGAACCATGTGCGTAGAATAAGTAGATATGTCTAAAGGATGTAAGGCATGATTATGGGGTTCTGATTATAAAAGCTTACATATGATGACAATGTAGCGATGTTTAGAGACCAGATTATGAACAATAGATTTTAACTTAGTGACTATGATTTTGATTTGATGAAAGTAATCACCTATAACATTGTATTAAATACAAGTGATGCTTGTGATCACCGCTTACTTAGATCATGAATTGCATTAGAAGAATATTAAGACATTTTTCCTCCATGAGAAAGAAATACGAAGAGATCTGTATGAAGTATACCGAAAGGATTTATCCTACCGTGTATCGAATATCAAAGTTTGGTTACTCCAGTAAGGTAACTTCGAAGTCTTAATCAAATCCTCGAAGCAATGAAACTAGGGTCGGCAATAGTGCGGTGAAAATCAAGTAACAATGATTTTTCGCCTTTTCTGATTGGCTAAGGGAGACGATGATGAATCAGCAGGTGACAAGTAAGTCGTCACGTCATCTTTCTTAGAGATAAAGGTTTCTCTAAGTAGGTGACAAGTAGGTCGTCACGTCATCTTTTCCTTAGAAAGAGGGTTTCCTCAAGAAGGCGGTAGCAAGCAGGTCGCCACCTGGACCTATTTCTTTAGAGGAATGATTTTTTTGAATTTGGTTTGACAGTTGACTCGACTCACGCCTTAAGAGGGGGAGTCTTTATCGAGTGGTGTCGTCATTCTTTAAATGTCGTCGTAGTTGTCGACTCTTTGTCTCTTCATTCTGGACGTAAGTAGTGGTCAACTCATATTTTGGAGTCCTCAATTTGAACGTCCTAACATGTAATGTACCGACCTCGTATTATCTTGAATCGTAACCCAACAAACGCCGCACTGTAATATAGACTCACCACGCTTTCACGTCCACCCTCAGTTCCCTCAAATTCAAGATTGGCAAAGCAAGACTAGAGATCGGAGGCGAGGAGATCGAATCCGCCCTCCGAGGAAGGCGCGTTGCAGCAATGGAGTTTTTGGATGTACTTCAACAAAGTTTGAATTAAGCTTTTTTATGGTAGATTCTAAACCAACGTCCCGGGCGGTTCGCTGAAAGCTGATAGACCCACAAAAACCGATCGATTCGACCAGGTTCGCATACACCCCAATATTTTTAACGAACGGACCGTCTGTGGATCGATTCCCGGTCGGACCACTAGTCCGATCCGGTTCTGATAACATAAAAAAACCACACCTTTTCGAGTGTTTACGGTATTGTTAGCGAGCGAGCAGGTAATGAATGATTAGTAGCAGAAAAAAGTAAAAGAAAAGGATAGGAAGATATGAGAGAGAGAGAGAGCAGAAGAGAAGTATTCAATGGAAGGAACCCAAAAAAAGAATATGCCGGGTAGCCAAGCCAGCTTGAATCTTAGCTGGAAGAAAAATGGAACCTTTCTACCCTCTTCCACGCGCATACTCTGCCTGCATGCTCCTCACGCACTCTCCACTTCTCTTCCTCCGTTGAACCAACCGAACTTTCTTGAACCCACCAGAACAATCCTTTCCCCCTCTTAAATTTTCTCTCCATCTTTTACCAATCCATCCATTCTCTCCTTTCTACACATTTCGGTCATCATGGCTGAGGAAGAAGGCAGAGGAGCTGTCACCGTCTACAACAGCAGCGCCATCTCCGACTCCAAGCATGCCAATCCCTTCTCCATCAAGGTCGGCCTCGCTCAACTCCTTCGCGGCGGCGCCATTGTCGAGGTCTCCACCCTCCTCCAAGCCAAGCTCGCCGAGGAAGCCGGCGCGTGTTCGATTGTCGTCTCGGAGCCTCGCTCAGTCGACGGCCGCATCACGCGGATGCTGGATCCAGCCCTGATCAAGGAAATCAAGCGCGCCGTCTCCGTCCCCGTCATCGCGCGCTCCCGGGTCGGCCACTTCGTCGAGGCTCAGATCCTCGAGGCCCTGGACGTGGACTACATCGACGAGAGCGAGGCCCTTGCGATCGCGGACGAGGACCACTTCATTAACAAGCATAACTTCCGGACGCCGTTCATCTGCGGGTGCCGTAATCTGGGTGAAGCTTTTAGGAGGATCCGTGAAGGCGCCGCGATGATCCGTACTCAGGGCGATCTGAGCGGAGGCAATGTCGCCGGCACGGTGAGGAGCGTCCGTTCGGTCATGGGGGAGATCCGGGTGCTGAACAACATGGACGACGACGAGGTTTTCGGGTTTGCGAAGCGGATCGGAGCGCCGTACGATCTGGTTGTCCAGGCGAAGCAGATGGGGCGGCTCCCGGTGGTGCTCTTCGCCGCCGGCGGGATAGAGACGGCGGCCGATGCGGCGTTGATGATGCAGCTGGGGTGCGACGGAGTATTCGTAGGGGCAGAGTTGTTCGACTGCCCGGACCCGTATAAGCGGATTCGGGGGATAGTGCAGGCGGTGCGGCATTATTCCGACCCGCAGATGCTAGCGGAGGCTAGTTGCGAGATGGAGGATGGAATGGCTGGGATGAGTCTCAACCAAGAGAGGATCGAAGATCAAACGGTCTAGAATCGACAATTCCAAAGATAAGGAAAAAAAAAAAACTTTGTTTTGCTTATAACTGTATTGTACTGGGTAATGATGCATGTGTCTATGTATGATGATGATAAAAAGAGTCCCGTCGACTATAGATAGCTCCGGAGAGATACTTAAATTAATACGAGCTTAATTACGTCGGGCAATGTAACCAATGGAGATAGTATGTAATACTTTTTTTTGCTTCTCATGAACAACATTCATCAATATATTGCTATCTAGTTTTCATTCTACTCAACCAAAGTTCTTTTTGGTGCTAGCTCTATCAAAACCATTTTTTCTTTTGTAATTAATGACAAAACTGTAGCTACAATTTGTCAGTCACAAGTTGATATTGGGTAATTCATAACGACTCATGAGGATTAACATGTATATAATCAAAAGTGAGTGTCTTACAGAGTTCATTAGCTACCTACCTTGTTAGTTTACCTAAAACCATATTACAGTTTGTACCTATCAAAACCAAACCAAATGTTTCAACTAGAGTCCAATCCAAAATTTAGCATTGGAAACTAAAAGTATGTATTGTACTTATTGAATGTTTGGTCTTAAGTTGTCTTAATATCCATTTCAATATAAATGTATCTATATATAGGAAAAATAACTTTTTTGGTGTCTTAGGTTTACCCATGGGTCAGTTTGGTTTCTCAGAAATAAATTATTAATATTTGGTGTTCCAGGATTTTAACTTTGTTGCTATTTAGTTTTCCGTCCATTTTTTAGGTTAAATTTGACGGAGTTAAATGAAATAAAGTGTCATTTGTTCAATTTGCTGACCACACACGTGACAGTCACGTGCTATCTCATTTAAATGTGAAAAATGAAATTACCTCTTTGTTCAAAACATAAAATCTAGCACGTGAAAAACTATCTAAGTTTAAAGAAAAAAAGAAAGGACAACATAGCGGGAAATGGACGCGAAGAGGAAGGGATGAAATTAGGGTTCTTGGGCAAAACCTTGTCTGGGCGAAAATGGTGGCATCATCATCGTCAACATCGAGCAACCAAAAGTTTGAAGTTTGCGAAGGCCCAGTTTACTATAGGCACGACGTCGAAGCGGTGCTCAGATGTTCATTGACTTCTTCGAATTTCGAGCGGAGGTTCTATGTGTGTCCTTTTTTCAATATAAGCTTTTCCTTAAACTCTAATTCGGTATGGGTATTGCGAAATAAGATGGATTGAACCAGAAATTGAAGAAATTCGTTAACTTTCTGTACAATTGGGGTTATGTCGGTTGAATTGATATAACATAACCCTAATTTGTCTCTAATAACATCTTAAAGGTATAACCTAATTTTGGTACAATGTTTTTCAATTCAACTGAAATAGCGAACAATGACAGTTTATAGTTGTTGAAATTTTGAGTTTATTAATTTTATGTACAATATGTGTAATTTTGGTTTAATTGAACCTTAACCCTATTTATTGTACTTGTTATTGTTAGGGGAGGATGTAGGCTATACTTTTTTCATCAAGGTTCCAGAAGGAATATGTAGTCATTCTAGTCGAATTGCAGTTAGGGCGACGAGACAGTTATCTGATTCGGAGGCAAAATTCAAGCGCCTTGAGAGAATGTATCAATGCGTTATATTCGTCTTGTGTTTAGCAGTGATAGGAGTTGTGTTTGTAAGGAAAATGTAAAAAAAATATTGTAATTATTGTCTGTTGTAAGTTGTTGAAACTGAATGGACAAGGTTATGTTTGTTGTTTTTTTGTGTCTGCATTAGGAATATGTTATATTTGGTGTTTGTATAATGTTAGTCTTAGCTTAATAATGTATGTAGTTATGTACGTCGTTGTTTTTTGGTGTCTGCATTAAGAACTTGTTCTTTATGAATGTATGACCAATTAACCTAGTTTCCATTTTCTGTTTGTATAAGAATGTATGAATTAAGTGTCATATGATATATGTACTAATAGACAAATTGTATAATTCTATTAATTGTAATTCATGAAGGATAACAAGAAAGAACACAAATACTTGCGACTCATTTTAAAATTACTACTATATAAAGAAAACCCTAGATGAAAATTAAAGGTTCAACTCCAAGTAGGAATGAATTTTCGCCCTAAAAGAAAGACAACTATAACAATTATTAAATCCAAACCGTATAAACTAATTTCAAAACCTGAACAAAGAAATAGGCCCAATAATGACAGCAGCCCAGCTTGGTCTGCACAGATTCAACATAAGCGAGGCCCGCCCAGTGTTCGACAACAACATGGGACAAATGAGCCAATTTAACTAAAAGCTGAATCAAAATGAACCTTTTATTATACTTGTGAAATCCAAATGTCAAGGACATAAGTAGGAATTTGTGGAAACTGCTAACGACGATATATATATATATATTATAAAGTCAATGAAACTAACTATCTATGAGATGAACTTGTGTATATAATATAGTTGTAGCAACCTAAAATTCAAATGCTAGCACGATCCTCCTCCTCTACGTTGTTAAATAAGCAACCTTGGAGCAAGCACCCCGTACCCGTCTTCTTCTCTAGCTAACACTCTTTTCTCAAACAATCATCCCATTATATATATATATATTTCAACTCATCACAACCCTTGCCCGATTATTGTGAGTCTTCACCACGTCTAGCTAATTAGACGGGTAACAACAAACCCGCCAGCCAGCCACTAACATAGATAGTAATTCTAAGATTTTGATCCCCGTTCTTTCGGCACCCCGGTTCTCTCATGTATTCGTATGTACAGAAGTAGTAAAACCCGTGCGTCCCTTAGCTAGCTAGTACTGTGATATATCCCCAGGCCAACCTGCGGTATATATTGTTGAGATTAGTGCAATCTGGGCCATATTGAATGATGGATCGGTTTGTCCCGTTTTGTTGGTTCTGGGCTTGGCCCGGGTTGTGTTGGATATAAGTGCAAGATGGATTAGGTGTTGGGCTGTGGGCCTTGTTTGTTGATCAGAGACCGTGTCCCTTATTCGAATATTTTGGTTGGATTTAATAGTTGCCCGGACAATTTGTTTGGGGCTATTTTGGTTGGTTGGATAACTTTGGGGACCCTTGAGTGAAAGCTCGGGACCCCGTCCATATATATAGGTGAGGATTAGGGTGAAAGCCTTAGTTCGATGAGCCGCAAATCTTCTAGTCAAAATTTCTTCTCTGTTTCCTCTTCAACAAGCGATTCTAGGGTTAGGGTTTCAGCAAACTTCACATGGTATCAGAGCGAATGAGAGGCGATCTGGCCTCTTTTCTCCGTTCTTGAGGATCCTCCGCTGCACCTTTGTCTCTGATTCTTGCTTACAAGGATCGTTCCGCCATTTCATCTCCCTGGTTCGTTGTTTGCGATTCATTTTTCGCGAAGCTGTCTGGAGTCTGTTCGCGATTCGTCTTCTTCTTGTTGACGACTCGATTCTCTCTTGGAAGTCTTGCTTCTTACGAATCCTGCCAGATTCGTGCCTTTTGGTTCGCTTCACGACGATTTGCCTTCTTATTGCTGAGCCATGTCTGGAGGCGGTGATGATGAAGATCGGAAGAACTCAAATCCTTCTGATCAACTTACTGCAACCACTGGTATCGGCACTCTTGACCTAACTTCTGAAGTTCACTCATATCATCCTTTATTCCTGTATCCTGGTGATAATCCTGGGCAGAGTTTGCTCTCAATCAAACTTTCTGGCCAAAAGAATTACAGAAAATGGAGTAGAGGTATGAAGATTATTCTACAAGGCAAGAACAAGCTAGGTTTTATTACTGGTTCATGTAAGCGTGATTCTTTTGAAGAAAAATTGCGTGACCTTTGGGATAGATGTAATGCTGTCGTCTTTGGCTGGATCATCAATTCTGTTTGCGATGATATATCTGATGGAATTTTGTATTCCGAGAGTGCTTTGTTTGCTTGGAAAGATTTGCGTGAGAGATTTGATAAAGTGAATGGATCGAGGATTTATCAACTGCATAGGGATATTACCTTGTGTCGTCAAGGAACTGAAACCATCTCTTGTTTTTTCACCAAGATGAAAGGGTTATGGATTGAATATGATGCAGCTTGTGCTCTCCCACACATTGATGACCCACTGTTTAAACAGCATCTTGATCATAGAGACAATCAACGACTATTTCAGTTTTTAATGGGGCTCAATGAGAGTTTTTCCAATATAAGGAGCAACTTGCTTCTTTGGACACCCTTGCCTTCTCTTAATCAGGCATATGGGATATTGATCCAGGAGGAGAACCAAAGGGACATCAGTGCTTCAATTATTGCTGATGGGAGTAATCTTGGATTGAATGCTGCCACTACTGGAAATGATGGAAAACCAAGAAGGATCAACAACCCCAATCTTGAGTGTGACTTTTGCAAGAAAAAAGGTCACACTTCTGATCGTTGCTATGCAAAGGGATGCTCCTTTTGTAAACAAAAAGGGCACTGCAAAGATAATTGCTTCAAGTACAGGGACTTACAAAAGGGAAAAATGACCATTTCTAAGGCCAATACTGTCACTGTGAATGAAGGAAGTAAAGAGGGGTCTGGAAATGTTCAATCTGGGACTAGTTCTCAAGCGAATGTTACACTTTCAAGTGAACAATTTGACATTCTGATGAAGAGATATGGAGGTGGTGGAGCATCTGCAGCCACGACAATTTCCTCTGATGATGGTGATGACATTACAGCAGGTATAATTTCTTTAAACTCACACTATTCTAGAGAGACCAGTTGGATATTGGATACTGGTGCAAGTAATCACATGACTAATAACCTAGGCTGGTTGACCAATTTCAGGAAAATTTCTAGCACCAAAGTCCAATTACCAAACGGTCTAAATTCATCTGCTATTGGGATTGGAGACTTCAAAATGTCAAATGGAAAAGTTTTGAGAAACATCTTATATTTACCTGATTTCAAATTCAATCTTTTATCTGTTTCTCAATTAACTAAAGACCTGAATTGCACTGCCAGTTTTTACCCAAATGTTGCTATTATACAGGACCTCTCAAGTAGGAGGGTCTTGGGCAGTGGTGATCAACAATCTGGTCTGTATTTTCTTCATCCCAATAGCAAAAATGATATACCTGTGGCTTTGAATAGTGTGAATAAAGATTTTGTCCATTTGTGGCATAAAAGATTAGGGCATGCTTCTGTCAAAGCATTGCAACATATTGATCCTCTTGTCTCTGTTAAGAATAAAGGTCTTGCAATTAATGATTGTATCATTTGTCCCTTAGCCAAAATAACAAGGAATAGTTTTCCTAATTCTGAAAAAAGAGTTGTTGCCAATTTTGATCTTGTTCACAGTGATGTTTGGGGGCCTTATCATACTGCTACTTATGATAAAAAAAAAATATTTTTAACCCTTGTGGATGATCACTCTAGAGTGACTTGGGTCTTTCTTATGCATTTCAAAAGTGAAGTAGCTGTTTTAGTAAGACAATTTGTACAGATGGTTTATACTCAATTTGGAAAGATAATCAAAGTTTTTCGTAGTGACAATGGTGGTGAATTCTTTAGTGATTATCTCCAAAATTTCTTTAAGCAAAAGGGAATAATCCATCAAACAAGTTGTTCTTACACCCCCCCAACAAAATGGAAGGGTGGAAAGAAAACATAGACATTTGATTGAGATGGCAAGGGCTCTGAAATTGCAAGCTTCTATTCCTAACAAGTTTTGGGGGGATTGTGTCTTAACTGCCTGCTATTTGATAAACTTGTTACCCACAGATGTCCTTGCTGGCAAATCTCCTTTGGAAGTTTTTTCAGAACAGAAACCTGTTATTGCTCATCTTAAGGTTTTTGGTTGCTATTGTCTTGCAAAAAAGGTTGTAGTAGTGGACAAATTAGCTGCCAGGGGGGTTCCTTCTGTTTTTTTTTTGCTATTCTGACACACAAAAGGGATACAAACTCTATGACTTGTACTCGAAGAAATTTTTTGTTAGTAGAGATGTAAAATTTTTTGAGGAAATTTTTCCCTTTTCTGGTAGTAAATCTGATCCACTACCCTTTTTTTGTGAAGATGAAATTGACATTGATAAAATCAATGAAGGTGATCCACAGATTGATCATTCACCTGAGATTGAGATTGACCCTATGTTGGATGCCTCTAGTAATCCCATTGATGCAGATGATGCAATTTCCAGTGCTGATGCAGAATTGCCCCAGGCAAATGATGACAATGTTAATCACATTTCTGATGCTCCTCCAACTCGTATATCTACTCGTGAGAAGAAACCTCCTATTTGGATGACAACTGGTGATTATGTTGTCAACACTAGTTCATCACCTTATCATTTGTCCCAGTTCATTGGTTATGATAACATTTCTCGAGATTATTTTTGTTATCTAACTAAATTTTCTAAGATGGTTGAACCTAGATGTTTTGAGGAGGCAGTTCATGATAAAGAATGGATCAAGGCTATGCAGGAAGAGGTCTCTGCTTTGGAGGATAATGGAACCTGGAAAATGGTACCACTGCCAGCAGGTAAGAAAGCAATAGGGTGCAAATGGGTGTACAAACTGAAATATCATGCTGATGGAAGTCTAGAGCGTTACAAGGCTAGACTCGTGGCTAAAGGCTATAAACAAAAGCATGGTATAGATTATTTTGAATCTTTCTCTCCTGTTGTTAAAATGAGCACTGTTAGAACTGTTTTAGCTCTTGCTTCCATTTATAGCTGGCCCTTATACCAAATGGATGTATATAATGCTTTTTTGCAAGGGGATTTAGAGGAAGAGGTCTATATGACTCCTCCTCAAGGATTTAGTAATCAGGAGGGGAATGGTCTAGTGTGCAGATTACATAAATCCTTATATGGATTAAAGCAGGCTTCTAGACAATGGAACAAGAAGTTGACTGATTCTCTATGTTCCTCTGGTTATAACCAATCTATGTATGATTATTCTCTATTTTCAAAACATGATGGTTCTGAATGGGTTCTGCTCCTTGTCTATGTTGATGATTTATTAATCACTGGTAACAGTGAGAAACTAATCAATCAGTTGAAACAAGTCTTGGAAACAAATTTTAAAATGAAGGATTTAGGAGAGTTACAGTATTTTCTTGGGATTGAGATAGCTAGATCTAAAAAGGGTATTGTTCTTTCTCAACGAAAATATGCCCTAGAATTAATTTCAGAGGCAGGCCTGGCTGGGGGTAGGACAGCTAAGACCCCTTTGGAATTTAATTCTAAATTGACCAGTCTGGACTATGATGTTTTTATTAACAATACTGAGACTGATAAGCCTTTAACTGATATCACTTCCTACAGAAGACTCATTGGTAAACTGCTTTATTTGACCATTACGAGGTCTGACATTAGTTTTGCTGTGCAGAGTTTAAGTCAATATTTACAGGCACCAAAACAATCTCACTATGAGGCTGCTCTTCGAATAATAAGGTATGTTAAAAGTGAGCTAGGTAAGGGAGTGTTGCTTTCAGCTTTCAGTAGTCCAGAATTGGTTGTTTATTGTGACTCAGATTGGGGAAATTGTGTTGAGACCAGAAGGTCTCTTACTGGGTATTGTGTAAAATTGGGTGAGTCTCTCATTTCTTGGAAGGTTAAAAAACATGATATTGTATCTAAATCCTCTGCAGAAGCAGAATATCGTAGTATGGGTCATGCTGTATCTGAGATTGTGTGGTTGCGTGGGCTTTTGGGTGAACTTGGTTTTGTACAAAAAAAACCAAGCATGTTATATTGTGATAACAAAGCTGCTTTACAAATTGCTTTAAATCCAATATTTCATGAAAGAACTAAACACAGTCATTTTGTTAGACATAATTTCTTGAAAGGCGTTGTGCAGGCAGCTCATGTAAAAACTGGTGAACAGCTGGCTGATATATTTACGAAAGGATTGCCTGCAAAACAGCACAGGTATCTTGTTGAAAAGTTGGGATTGATCAACATTTTTCCAGGTATGGCTGGTATGATGAATATTGGCGATGATGATGGTAGTTCTGAGCCAGGGGGAGAATAATTGATTTGTTGCTTCGGTTGGCTTTGAGTTTTTGGTGGTTCTCTGTATCGTTGGTGTTATTGGTTGCTTTAAATTGGGAGTGCGAGAATTTGCTTAAAGCTCCCAGATTGAGGGGGAGTGTTGAGATTAGTGCAATCTGGGTCATATTGAATGATGGATCGGTTTGTCCCGTTTTGTTGGTTCTGGGCTTGGCCCGGGTTGTGTTGGATATAAGTGCAAGATGGATTAGGTGTTGGGCTGTGGGCCTTGTTTGTTGATCAAAGCCCGTGTCCCTTATTCGAATATTGTTGGTTGGATTTAATAGTTGCCCGGACAATTTGTTTGGGGCTATTTTGGTTGGTTGGATAACTTTGGGGACCCTTGAGTGAAAGCTCGGGACCCCGCCCGTATATATAGGTGAGGATTAGGGTGAAAGCCTTAGTTAGATGAGCCGCAAATCTTCTAGTCAAAATTTCTTCTCTGTTTCCTCTTCAACAAGCGATTCTAGGGTTAGGGTTTCAGCAAACTTCACATATATATGCCCCGTCCGACATCCATGGGGTTTTGTAATTGGAGTTAGATTTTGATGAGCTCTACGGGGGAGAGATGGAGGCTCTAGATTGCCCCAGTTCCGACCCACCCCCCCCCCCCCCCCCCCCCCCCCCCCGCCCAGACCCACTCATTTCCTTTGTATGAAATGAAGGTGGGTCGTTGAGGTACTGCTGAATGCGTGAGATATATAGGACCACGTATATCTATCTGGAACTGAAACACCATTGCATTCTGCATATATATATAACAAAAGTAATTATTACTCTTGCATTATAGATAATCAAATGTGAATTCTTACACCTAGTTCTTCATATGTAGTAAGCCCATACCATCATCATTAGAATCCAATTAAGTTTAAAACTAACTATAAATTGAACATTTATGTGTTTTTAATGTAAATTGTAGCATCTCCCACCCAAGATAAAATGCAACATTTCCTTCCCAAATTAACTTAGTTGAATTTTAATGATATGAGTATTTATATTTTGTAAAAAAAAAAAAAGTGAAATCTTAAAATTCAGTTTGTTTTCCGTAGATTCTAGCGTGATTCCTCATGGTATCATCAAACATGAATTTGAACAAAATGAGACCCAACGAGGTAAAACGAGGACGTATACGGATGAAGAAGATTGAAGAGAGAGATATCTACTTGGAAAGTAATAGAAGCCAGAGGAGCTCCCATGCCGCTATACAAAGCCGCCGGACCTTCATTCTTGAGGATGCCACGTAGGATTTTCACGGCGGACCCCGTCCCCGAAGACGAACACTGCTGTCGGACCCTTAGCGTGGTACCCGGATATTATCCCCGCGGCCCCACCGAATCCGCCGGCGACCAACTATCTTCCCCAACTGCCCGCAAGAAACTCCGGTCAGAAATCCATTTTATATCAAAATCTCTCTCTCACTCCATCCAGCAGTGTATATATATATATATATATATATATATATATATATATATATATATATACGATTAAAAAAAAATAATCCAAACATTGGTTTTCTGTTACAAACGCCGTTGTCTTGTAAGCAGCGGTTGGAGTGTGGTGGTTGTAAGAATATATATTTAATGTTACAATATATATTCTAATTATGTGGCCAGATAATATTAATGAGTATAGATATATTGAATAATGTATTATATTACATTATATCAATATATATATATATATATCTTTATGGTATGATTTAATCTAGACCGTTCAATTGGTTACTTGATGGACGTACCAGATTAAAGGGTTAATATTATAAACGGTCATCTCTCCCCGCCAGTTATTGACACAGAGAGAAAGTTCTCCATCAACTGGTCTCTGACAGAAGGATGGACAAGGGAGAGAAGTAGAACCGTTCTACAGAGAAGCGAATTGACAGTCTAGGAAGATCGGAGGAATTGAGATCAAGACCAGATCAAGACCAGGTAAGTCATTCATCACTATACTTTAATCCACATAAAGCATGATCAAGATCCTGACAATTAGGGTTTATAAAACTTACATGTGGTATCAGAGCCTGAGTTGTTGATCATGATTTATGTTGGAATTACGTGTTTAAGTAATTGATAACTGCGGCGATATATTTAATTAGTAAGGAACCGACCGTCGTAAATTTGTTCCTGTCCTGAGCTTTGAATTCGATCGCCGTTTTAGTATCAATTTCCTAAACGAATTGGTGATGCCGACTTCCACGGTTTAGGTTGATTTTGTCGCATACGTATGGATTTTGAATTGTTTAATAATTGTGGATTGAATTGTGTTGATTGGTGGTTAGCTTTCTCATGGATATCAGATTATATCCCACTAGCAACTTGATGCCATTCTCACGCATGCTAATTGCCACCTGTATCATGATTTGTTTTAATTCTTTCGCTGTGTTCTGATATGAGGATAATTGAATACATGCAATTCCTTCGCTATAGATTACGAATTGCTTCACTGTATATATATATATATAATGATATGATGATTGCATACGGATGGCATGATTGTTAGCGAATGGAATTTTTATTCATGAAATTTGGTTAGCAATTGAAGGAATTTGATTTATCACCTAATGAAATTGATTTGGAATTGTTTAATCAAATTTCTGATAATGGAATCATTGTCTTCATTTCATTATGCTTCTCGATGAAATCAAATCGGTGACATGAGGCATTAAGGAGAGCGAGGAGTTGTATCTCGATTTGTCGCCCGAGGAGTTCGATCCGGGAGCAGAGACAGATTGCTACGGTTATGAATCCACCATGTAATATGTGATAAATCCTCCACATTATGACTGACTTTACAAGGACATTACGTGGATGAAAATGATCACGTATCTGCGAATCCGCTAAGTGGAGGGCTTTCAGAATTTCACGTATGTATACTCTCCCTCTTTTATACAACTCATGATGATAGTATGCTAGATCAGTTTAAGAACAACACGTACTAGCATGTATAGTATCTTGATAGTGGTTCCTAAAGTGATCAAATTAGAGTTTACCTATTTCATTCATTACGTGTCTTAAGGGTGATTAGAATCGCATGCTTATAATAATATGGATATACACCTAAATGATGAATTTGGAGTGTGATAATGGTAGTCAATTGAGACTCCTATGCATGTGTTTATGGATTCTAAATCATGATGATGTTATTATTTATGCATGAGTGATGAATGAATGACATATTGGATCATGTGATTCTAATTAGAAATTAAGGGTTGATTATGTTTCAGTAATGAAGGATTTAGCAAGTCTGAAGTAAGCATGAAAATGGTTATTGCATGAAAGATTACTTGCTTTAGTTTCCTTGTTAATTGCTTCCGCTACTCATTAAGGAAAATTATAGTTTTATGGTGTAAAACCATTAACTTTAATGGTTAAATATATTTTATTTTAGCCAAACCTACTGTTTTCTAGTGATGTTTCAATCCTATGATGATAACCATTACGTCGGGTTATAATTAGTTATTGAAATATTACTTTAAAGCCTACATGCATGACTTTATGGCTAGTTTCTAATCACCAAAGTGATTGAACTAGAATGATAATGTTATGCATGAATGAGGCATTTACGGTCATCATGACTTTATAGTTAGTTTCTAATCACCAAAGTGATTGAACTAGAATGATAAGGTTATGGTTTAATGGGACATTACTATCAACATGACTTTATGGTTAGTTTCTAATCACCAAAGTGACAGAACTAGAATGTGTTGTCATGCCTAACGAAAATCAATTATTATATGCATGAACATATAATTTAAGTAGGTTATTGTCACCAAAGTGGCTAATCTAGAATGTTTATTTGCTTCATGCGTATAATACAATAGTAATGTCTAAAGAAAGATCAATAACTATATGCATGAACTTATATTTTAAGTAGATTATTGTCACCAAAGTGGCTAGTCTAGAATGTTTATTTGTTTCATGCATATAATATAATTGTCATTTATCCATGATAATGATGAAATGCCTATTACTGTATACATGATTGGATAAATTGACATTTACAGGTTACTAGAATTTTAGGATTTCCCCAAAGGTGAATCGCTTTCTATAACCGGTAAACATGATGGGATAATTAAGATCTTTTGGTTTTGCATATTTGTATATCCAAAGATAACTTGTATATTTAACCGAAGATTTTCTTTAATTGTCCAATAATGCTATGGAATTTAATTAAGATTTGTGTGCTATAGTCGTTGCCCAAAGGTCGGTTATAGTATACTTTGATAATTTCCAGATAATGTTTATGGCATTTAATTAAGATTAGTGTATTATAGTCGTTGCCCAAAGGTCGATTATAATATACTCTTATTGATTATCTGAATCTATAATAGTTTATTTACTAATTGGCATTTACTTAATGATAGTATATTATAGTTGTTGCCCAAAGGTCGATTATGATATACTTTAAATGATTAGCTGATTCTTATTAGCTTATTTTATGAATGAGCAAGTATGTAATTGCAGCTATTATGTTAATTCGCATGTATGTTCTGTTATTGTGTTTAATAGGTTTGACTTTCTAAACCGTGTAAGTCAGGTTCCACTAAAGTTACTAGGTCCTGACTTAACACAATTAAACAGTATCCTTACGGGTACACAACTTAAGTAGAAAGTCAAATCATAAAGTATAAACACCATACAACATAGTAAATATTAAGTTTATGCGAATATTGTCTTATTCCACAAACAGTAAAGAAAGAAAATTATGAAGTTTTGTGGATGAAAGTACAAGTTATGTAATAAGTCACTCGTATGTACAAACCTACAATCATTAAGATTTGAGTTGTAGAGTTTGTAGAAGTTTGAGTTGGCTAACTTATGGAGCAAGATTAAAGACCTTAAGGATGACTAGAGACAACTCAATATTTATGAGAGCACTACAAAGTGTTCATTATGCGATATTGAGTTAGCTCGTATATTTATGAAGAATAAGTAAGTCACATGTCAACCATGCATAAAGGAGTGCTGCTAAAAGGTTAGTGCAATTGTTTTCATACATGAATAAAATGTAATATTTCGTATATCTCGCTTATTGCATGAATATTTATACGGAAAATTAATAAGTGTCAAGAATAGGGGGATAATTTGTATATCTTCTTGAACTTATGAATTTATGTTTATTTTCCGTATTATGTTTTAATGAAGTTAATCACGTTTATCAAATTTATGACTATATCTATTTGCTTAAGAAATTAGATAGAAACGTGAAAACTCATAATGTTTAATATGTGTGGTGACTTTTATGAGAAATGTATAGAAGTATGATATGACTTTTAGTTCATTTATAAGCCTTCTTAAGAGAACATGTCATACATTTATGAAAATAGTATTGTGGGAAAATATATTCGGACTTTGAAAGTTACAGTTAAGAGTTAGACAAGTAAATCTTCTTTACCCAGTAAATGCACATTGAGTTGTGGATCTATGAGTTAAGAATGCAACTGAGATCCCATAAAGGAAATTCCAACTTCTTAATGATTTGTGAGTTGGAAGGGAGTTTGGTTAAGACACCTGTATGTTTGAGGTTGTCTACCAAAAGTAAATGTTTATGATCCACATGAAAGAATGGATTCTTGAATGAAATGTTTACTTTAGAGTAACATTAAAAGATCCAAATGGTATAAAAACTTACTTTCTTAACTGAAGTCCGAAAATTATAGAAACCAATTATGTTAATATTAAGAATGATGAAATTAGTGGGAGTGTCTGAATAATAAGATGTGGATATTATGGTAAATGATAGACACTGTCTATCTGTATGAATACATTCTTCACATGGATTAGAATATAGTTCCATCAGTTGAATGAAAATTTCAACATAAGGGATAATGTTCGAAAGACATGATACTCCATGAAGAAAGAAAAGTACAATCATCTGATAAAGTTAAACCATTTAGAATGACATTACAAAAACTTGTTATTTTGGAAGTTGGTTTACTTGTAAGACTTAGATGGTAGTAAATATTTTTCGGTTTCATTCTCACAATATATTATGTTATGAAGTTTATATTTCTCAATTAATGAATTGTCATTTTAGAAATCAATTTATAGGATAAAATAAATGTTTCCCACGAATGGTTTAGTAAGTTACTTTACAGTCGTATGAACCGTAAGATTAGTGGGAGTAAGTAGATATTTTACCCGTATAATTGATTATTTCTTGCTCACATTTAAATGATTGTGTATTATGATTTTCTCTGAAGTTAAGATGAAAGTTAATGTGAGAGACAATTTATGTGACAATGACTAAATTAAAATTTTAATCTAGTCACATTTACGGTTGGATTGTCTCAGAAAGCTCACATTGAAATGATCTTAAAGAGAGAGTATAATTCGCAAATGCTGCAAATAAAGTCCTAATGCACCTACAAGAACATGTGAATGCATTTATGTTCGTGTAGATTCAGATTTAAGGGATATCGTGACAGTTGAAAGTCCACTTTCAATTATTTGTTCCTTTTATGTGTTGAAGCAATATTATAGAAAATTGGTAATTATCTGTCGTTATCAATAATGTAAAGTAAGGTTTTAGCATGTTTTATCATGCATTAAGGACTGTGGGACTTATTTCAGGGCTTGAGGTTGTCGACACCGTTACCAAGTCGCTGGAAAATTTATCGTAATAACGCCACAGTTATTTCTTCGTCAAAACGACAAGCATTAAAAGGTGCAAACTTATGGAATGAAAGTTTATTGTCGTTAAGAAGAAAGTTCAGAAACTAGAGTGTCTGTCAGCATAATGGCCAAGCTGACAATGATGTATTTAAATGAATGTTTACAACTAATGACATTAAATAAGCATGCAAATAATGGGTATTAGTTGTAAAGTTGATGATGATGATGATGATGTTTGACACTCTGAGCTCAATGATATGTTTCTGACTCCAATGTTTTCCTGTTAATTATGATTGTGTACACATAAAGTTTATGATAACGGGAAAACCTTATGCAAAGCCTTACTCGGACCCTAATGTGTTTATATATATTGCTTACAGGCTTATGTTTGATAAGATGTGATTGTCGTGGTATATGGAAGGGAGTATGCTGCTTAAATAAGTGTATGACCGCCATAACCCGCATTTACAGATTATTGAATGTAAGTAATTATGATGAACAGAAAGATTAGATTTTACGTGCGCCTTATGTTATTCCATAAAGATGTAAGACTTATGTGATTATCTGGCCAAGTGGGAGAATGTAAGAATATATATTTAATGTTATAATATATATTCTAATTATGTGGCCAGATAATATTAATGAGTATAGATATATTGAATAATGTATTATATTATATTATATCAATATATATATCTTTATGGTATGATTTAATCTAGACCGTTCAATTGGTTACTTGATGGACGTACCAGATTAAAGGGTTAATATTATAAACGGTCCTCTCTCCCTGCCAGTTATTGACACTTAGAGAAAGTTCTCCATCAACTGGTCTCTGACAGAAGGATGGACAAGGGAGAGAAGTAGAACCGTTCTACAGAGAAGCGAATTGACAGTCTAGGAAGATCGGAGGAATTGAGATCAAGACCAGGTAAGTCATTCATCACTATACTTTAATCCACATAAAGCATGATCAAGATCCTGACAATTAGGGTTTATAAAACTTACAGTGGTCCGTTGGTTTACGTGCACGGATCAAATTCCCGATCTCTACCCTAATTAATTCATTCAGAAACAGAGAACCTAGACGTTTTTTGGTGGAAAATAAAGGGGGATTTGTTGATGTTGAGAAAATAAGAAGAAGATATGTTGGGAATTTTCTGGGAAAATGATGAAGAAGGTGATGTTATTCATGTAAAGCGTATTAATTAATTAATTAATTAATTATTGCGGTTGGTCTCTGTGTCGTCTGCTATCCACGAAACAAACAAATGCCACCGGCAGGCAGCTAATATTGTAGCGGAGGGAGGAATCGGCCGAATTTCTCCATCACTGGTTGTATGGGCCAATGGACACCTCCCACGTGGCATGTTCAGTGCGCTCGCTGACGCAGTCATGCCTTTGTATATATAGATGTGGTAAATAAAGTTGAAGAAGGAGAATGGAGGAGTCCAAGTGGACTTTGCTTTGCATTGCATGACCCTCTTCTCTGATTACGGGGATCCCTGCCTTATTTGTGGTCAAAAAGTCGGTGCAGTTACGTTTACAATTCATCATCATCATCATCTAAGTGGGTCACGCTCATCACCCACTGACTAACTTCAGTTTTTTCTTTAGAGGTTCAAAAATGTATGGCGAATGCTACTTAAAAGATGTTGGAATAGATTGTAATATTAGATACATGTATGTATATGTATTGCCTATGTGTAACATATAGCATGCAAGTAATTAAATGAATAAGTTGACTAAGTAATTGAGTGTAAATTTGCACACGTAATTGAGAGATTTGGCGCCACGTAAACTCTAGAAACATCGGTTTGTGTTTGAATACCGTACTGCTTCATTGTGGCGCCAGAGTTGTGTCGATTCGGTTGTTAACCGAACGGCTCCATGCAAGTCTATAAATAGGCTTGCAGTTGCATAGTAGTTAATTAATCATTCGAAAACTCAACTTGCTTATTCTAAGTAAGTATGGTTTATGTGATCGTGTGGTGTCCATTATTATGTCGATTCTGTGAGAAGTTCTTAAGTAGGTCTTCGGGTTTTGCTACTCGTTAGGCCTAGTGATTTTGATGTATCCTCGGAGATGATTTGCTAGTAACCCATTAGCAAATCTCGTTTACGAGTGGGGGAAAATATCATCTTTCGAAAAGAGACTATATGTATGCGCCTCAAGATCACACATATTCGATGTCCCGTGTCCCGTATTGTATTACTCGTGTTAGATAAATATATGTCCCGTATCAGATAATTCATGTCGGTGTTATATGTCACATATTGAATGATTCATGCTTGAATCAATGTCCCGTAGTGAATAATACATGTTAACTTGTGATATAATTAAGTGATTGATTGCTCGTACTCTATCACTAAGCCCCGATTCCCAACAAAAGATTTTAGGGCTTAAATATAAGACTTTTATTGACCAAATTGTTACACATTTTAGAGTTTAAAAATAAATAAATAAATAAATTAAAAGTTGATTTCCGTACATAGGGACCAAACTACATTGAAACAAAGAATAATTGTCCCACTTTATCCAAAAATTTATAATTATTATCAATTTAGTCGTTCAATTTTTCTATTTGTCCTTTTGAAATTTTTTTATACTATTATGTTTCCATAACTTAATTAATTCTTATTCTAGAAGATCTAGTTCAATCCCTCCGTAAGTATCCCACATAGACCATAGTAGCTTCTTTCTTAGGTAAGTCAAGTGTGGGTTGAAACTTTACTATCCATGCTGTGTCTCCCTCAACCCATCATGGACTCACTACAAAGATGGATAACTA
The DNA here is from genome assembly GCA_036873135.1 of Clarkia xantiana subsp. parviflora. Classification (NCBI taxonomy): domain Eukaryota; kingdom Viridiplantae; phylum Streptophyta; class Magnoliopsida; order Myrtales; family Onagraceae; genus Clarkia; species Clarkia xantiana. The sequence continues at coordinate 10,568,773 of JAPTYO010000003.1, forward strand.
ATTACTCGTTAAAACTAGACCCATTAGTTTATTAATGAAGATTTGCTATTAGTATAAAATTAAGATTTAGCGTATCAAATTTATTTTAGTAATAAACATTTTTGTCGATTAACTTGATAAAAAAGTGGCCACGGTTCTAATGGAACATGGGCCATCTTTAGGTCTGAAAGAGAACATTTTCGACTAGGATTCGGTATGGGTTGAGCCTAAAATTGTAAGTGAATCAAGCTATTCGAAATCGACTCAATTAAAATTTCCAATTGAAAGTTTTAGTCTATAGTCGAATACCTAGAAACATGATAGTTTGAGGACATCAATTGATTTACGATAGAAAAATAACGCACGGAACAGAATCAGTTTTGTGATACTTTCTTTCTCAATGAAGAATCGGGAAGAATAGAATCAGGATTTGGAATCTTTGCCCATATCTGTTGGTTCACTGGTCAACTATTTCTTTTTGTTTATTATTATATGATGTTTTTGTTATGCAATTGGGTAGTGAATGTATGGGACTTTTTAATCATTTACGTCCACTACACAATATTAGTGCATGATGCTTCATAAGATCAACAACAACTATCGACTAGCTAATAAAATAGAAGTTTCGAAATGTTATCGTAAACTTAGGCATGTTTGTTGTCATCGGAAAATCTATATCCTATCTTAGTAGATAACCTTGCCCAATATAACCAACCACAATCTAAATTTAACCAGCCACCTAATTAAACTAAAAATAAAATTTTCCAATTAATTAACTAACCAATTTTCTTTTTTTATGGGAGTATAAAATGAGTAGAAGCTATTGTAAGAGATCAGGCAATTGTAGAAATGAAGCAAATGATGAAACGAAGTTGTCAACTGATCATTTCCTTGGTGTTTACAACTTTGTTATTATCATCTGTAGTTGCCGAAGGCAATCAACTCCCAAGCAATAAAGCCTCGCTTATCAGGGTATATTATTTTCATCCAAATTAATTACAATCTTTTTTTGTTCTTCTTATCAATAATAATATAATCTTGCTCTAGTAATTAAATAATAATTTTAATTGTTCTTATTGATATTGAACAGACACATCATGGAGATGTCTATGAATGCATCGATGCAAATAAGCAACCATCTTTATTGCATCCCGCGTTGAAGGACCATAAAGTTAAGGTATTATTTAGTAGGAACAAATTTAGTAATAATTAGTGATGTAAAAGGTAATTGTAAAACACGGAATCAATATCCTTTATTTCGTGTTGGCCAAAAAAAAAAATATATATATCCTTTATTTCGTTGCTAAATGTAAGCAAGTATTATAATATAATAGTTTTTTCTTGTATTTATTTTAGGGTTAATAACTAAAAAACTGTCCAAGGTTTACCCTATGTTAAAATTAGGTGTCCGAAGTTTGAAATGTTAAAATGGACTGTCCCAAGTTTCATTTTTGTTGAAATTTGGTGTCTCGGTGTGATTACTTTAGAGAAGTCAATTCCGACGAAACCGTCTGTCAAATTTGAGCTCTCATACACACTTCATTCTCGTCATCTTGCCGGGACCGTCACCTAAAAAGTTGGTCACATCCGGGCAAGTAAATCTCGCTCTATTGTCCTTGGAAAATGGCTCTACACCACTCTTCTAGAAACTTTTTTTTAATGTTCAATTTTAAAGTGAAATTTGACAATTTTGTGAAAAGTAAAGAGTGATGGATTATGAGTGGGTTGGTGGGTTGATGAAAATGATGGAATGAAGATGAAAAGACGCACAAAGACACCAAATTTCAACAAAAATGAAACTTGGGACAGTCCATTTTAACATTTCAAACTTCAGACACCTAATTTTAACATAGGGTAAACCTTGGACAGTTTTTAGTTATTAACCCTTTATTTTACTTCATAAATAAAGTAGATGCTTATTTTTATATTTTATTTTACAGCAAGTACATGTTAAATAAGACTAATTAATATGATGTTTAATGATGAAGGGATTATCTATAGGGAAGAAGAGAAATAAAACAAGAAGTGGGTCTATGAGAATCGGTTTGGATGAAGGTTGCCCTTGGGGACATGTACCAATACGGACTCAATTGGCTGAAATATCGCCAAATGTATCAAGTGCTTATAGTTTTAAAGCAGAGGTCCGTTGGTTTATTAATTATTATATATATTAAATAAATTTCATAATATTATTTCATCTAATAATTAATAATAATCTTTGTGTTATAAATTAATTAGTTCGCAGGATTAGTTACCAAACAAACAGTACCCAGACTTCACCCAATAATTGGATCATTTGCAGTATACACCATATATAATCCAGATGTAGAGCCTAACCAGAGAAGTTCAGCTGTCTTAGCATTGGAAAGTGTTGTTTTTGGTCGCTTCAGCAGAGTCGAAGCTGGATGGATGGTATGTATGCTTTCTTCTTCGCTACTATTTTTACTTGTACATTCTTTTTTGGTAAATATAAATAAATATTTGAACTTGTACATGGTATATATGCACATTATTAGTTTTTTTTTTACAAATTGCTAACTCAACTTTAACGGAATAAAAAAATAATTAAAAAACCCTCTAATAAAATTCATATAAGAGCAAATAAAATTCATATTCATGTAATGAATTTAAAAATAAAACAATTACAGAAAAAGTTATAACAAATTTAATTATTACAAAGTAGTTTCGGAGAAAGTTTGAAATATAAAAACAATAAAGGAGTACAAAGTGAAGTACATCATTACTTTTTAATTTTGGTTAAAAATAAGTAGTCACGTGACTTGCACATGCCTAGCCCCAAATTTCTATTTTTTTTCATTTTAGTCCTCAAATTTATTGTCCTAAGTTTTATTTTTGCAATTTAACCCTTAAACATTTTCAACCACACCCTAGGGCTAAATTGACCTAGCCATGATCCGACCCATGACTAGTATTACCAAGGCCCGGTGACCCTAGTCATGGTCCGACCTAGCCATGGGTCGAAACATGGCTAGGTCAATTTAGCATTATGGTAAAATTGACCCAATTGGACCCTAGGCCTAAATTGACCTAGCCATGGTCCGACCCATGACTAGGTCGGACCATGGTTAAGGTCGCCTAGGTTCGGTGACCCTAGCCATGGTTCGACCTAGCCATGGGTCGGACCATGGCTAGGTCAATTTAGCCCTAGGGTGCGGTTGAAAATGTTTAGGGGCTAAATTGCAAAATAAAAACTTAGGATAATAAATTTGAGGACTAAACTGAAAAAAATAGAAATTTGGTGCTAGGCATGTGCAAGTCACGTGACTATTTAACGGTCAAACTAACAGATGCACCAAAAGTGGTACAAATTGCAAACATATTGCACCAAAAGTATAAAAAAAAAAAATATTGCACCAAAAGCCAAAAATTGTCAAACATGTTGTACCAAAAAACCTATTAACCCAAATATAAAAATATTCACTCTTAAAGACGTCTATGTAATTTCTTTATATAATATATAAGAGATACTATAGTAAAAGGCCCTTAAATTTAAGAAAACTCAAAACATAAGCCAATCTCACAATTAGATTATTATGTAAATATTTTATAAGTAAAAAAAACATAAATATTTGAAAAATCAAATTAGGAGTTTTTTTTATAGTTATTATTGAAATTTAAAGTTAAACAAACAAAAATAGAAGAACGGCTACGGAGATAATTACATACAATGCACTTACTGTATAGTGAGAGCAAATTTAAAATAAATGCTTACGTGTCTTACAATTGGTCTCTCTATTTTTTCCACTAAAAAAGTCAATTATTAAAAAAAAATTCATAATATATAATAAATATAATGCACAGGTCAACCCCGGATTATTCGGAGATGATCAGACTAGGTTATATGCTGGTTGGGTGGAGGTATGTATGTTCTTCTCAATATCTTGGATTTTTTTTTTTAATATATATGGGAAATTTTCCCCAATAAACCACTACATTTTTAATATCATAATAGACAGTATATATTGCCAAATGCACCACTTTATTTAAAAATATTTATAGATGTGTCACTATATTACTTGTACTGTTAAATTTTATTTAATAAATATTGATCCACAATATATTGCTAACCTGAACCTACTACTGTGGTAATAATATCACATTACAATAAAATATTTATGTATATCGTCATTTTTAACATAGAATATCAACATGTGACAATATCAACATGTGCACCGTATTCCAAATTCAAAATTACGACTGATACAATTGATAGGTATGTTTGCCTTCTTATCATTTTTTTGTATCTCATTGTTTTTCGGATACATTTCTTCAATCCTTCTACGACATAATCTAGATTTCTAATCATTTTTAACATAAAATTTAATGGTAGGCTAATAAAGTTGTGTATTTGGCAACATTTCAAAAATATTATGATGCATTTTGGCAATACGAAAAAAAATATGGTGCATCCTGCAACATGGTAAAAATATAGTGGTGCATTGATTAATTTAAACATATATATATTTTTTAATGAAAATAATTTACGTATAGGAAGAAGATAAAAGAAAATTGCATTTGAACTGAACTAGTTTAAAAAAAGGTCCGAATTATTCTTCAAATAATGATTTCATTTGATTGACATTGAGACGTAGGCGGACGATAGCACCACCAGTGGCTGTTATAATACAGTTTGTGAAGGATTCATAGTAACATCGAATACATTTCCGTTGGGCTCTGTATTTCCAGACGTCTCTAGTTCAAGGAGTCGCAAATTTGATGCTACATTTGATATTCAACTGGTAATTAATTTTACTTAAATAGAACCAAACTAATTTTATAGCATACGACATATATTATTTATTTATTTTTTGTTACAGATTTATTATATTCTAAAAATGTTGGTTTATATATATAGTTAGATGGACGATGGAAGTTAAGCGTAAATGGTGAAGAGGTTGGATATTGGCCAAGTGAGATCGTTCCGCATTTGGATCCAAATAGTGTACGCGTAAGGTGGGGAGGTGAAATATTAAAGCCGGATCGAAATGACAACTCGTTACCACAAATGGGAGATGGAAATATGTACAAGAAATGGGAATATAGCTTCAATGCGTATGTTAGACAAATCGTTGTCCGTCATAACCAAACTTTATCGTTAACCCCTCAAAATGATGAACTCGAGGTGTTTTGGTCCAACTGTTATCGAGCACTCTTTAACCAATTCAATCCTCACCAAGACTTAGGTTATAGTTTCATTTACGGGGGCAAGTACGGCGAATTTGGTCAGAGATGTTAATTAAGGATCCATGCATGCATGCAGCCACACCTATATATAATAATAATATATATTATTACTCTAATAATTTCATTTTTCACTATCTAATACATATATATTATGATCCAAATTGATGTAACCATAAAGTTTGTGATCTTGGAATTATAAAAAATTGAATGAATTATTACTACCTTTGGTATGTGATCACAAGGGAGGTGGCTTTACATGTTGGTTAAATAAACCTTTGTTAACCTACCGTCAATTTTTTATAAGTTAGACGCATGTCATCATTATTACGTACCTCGCCATACTGGAGCTAGCTCCTCATTCATTAAAAAAAAAAAAAAAAAAAAACTATTTCATTCACAAATTGGTAAAATAATTTTGCAGTTTGCACTACTAGGAATTTTAAAAAAAAAAAAATGCAAGCTTTGCATTACTGAGCTAAAATTTAAAATTGTATGCTGTCAATTCATGGATGCATTATACTCTCTGAACTGAAGAGATCAAGTACTTGGACGAAGAAAATGCCTTCTTGAACTTCCCTAGAGACATTCTCATATATAGCCGGGTCTTGCAATGTGGGTAATTTGCTTGAAAAAAAGTGGAATTTTTTCATAGGTTAGGTTAGGTTCGATAAAGATATGACTAATTAATAACTAATTCATAAGTTTGTATATTTTGAAATCCTAAACTCATGACAGTTTGAGGCCATCCATTCATTACGAGAGGAAGATAACACATGGAATTAATAGAACCATATATATATATATATATATTAGACTGCTGATTCGTGCGTTATGCGGTAGATAATTTATTTATATAGTTTGTAAGATATTATGAAAATTTAAATTTGATATTGAAATTTAATTTAATTAGTCTTTGTTATTTCAATGCAAATGAAATAACACTACACATTTAACGTTTATCACTACAAGAAAACAAGGCTATAGCAGCAAACAAATTTTTCCGCTACTAAATGTTGAAGCTAAAAGTAAATTTTAGTAGCAGATTAATTTTTGTATAGTAATGAAGACTTTTTGTAACGACTAAAAAGCTGTTGCAAAAAGTAACGTTCAGCAGCAGAAGCTATTGCAACTGCTACTAAAGTTACATGTAACTATGACGACTTAAAGGTAGTAGCTCCTTATTAGTTAACAGTAAAAGTATGTTTTAACATCATTTTTTAATCTCCTCTAAAATGTATATGCAGTAGCGACTTTTTGGTCGCTATTAAAAGCCACTTTCAGTAGCGCCAAAATAGTTGATGTTGAAAGCTAGTTTCAGCATTGGCTTTTGGACGGCGCTAAAATGTGTGCCTCTTCTAAAACCATCAACAAAAATAATTAGAATTAACAAATGAAAAGCCGCAACGATTATCTTTTGCTACTATAACGTACTTTTAACAACGACTATTTGCTGATGCAAAAGATAGCTTTCGACAACAACTTGTGTGTTGTTATATAAAAATCACCGTTTCTAAATTTACTTTACTAGTTTGACTCAAATACCGTTACTAAAAGACAATTTTACAGTAGTTTTTCCGCTGCAAAAAGTGACTTTAAGCATTGTGTCGGATGTCAGATCCGACCACACTCTCAGAAAGAGCGGTTTTGAAAAATATAGTTTGTTGGGATCGGCGAGTGGCAGGTTCGGTCGAATATGGAAATATCAACCGAACTGGGGAAAATAGAAAGTGTAGCCACTGATTAATTAAAGGCTAATCGGAATCCTAAAATTGCCTAGGGTAAATGTCACATTAGGGTAATTGGGCTAGACCCAAATCTCAATTGACATGAGAGGCCCAAAATTGGGACTCCCTAATACATAGGCCGGCCGAACTTAATAGTGGGGTAAAGTGGACTTTTGTCAACTTTACTCCTCCTATATATATGTGGTGTTAAGGGATTACTAGTGTTAATCACTAATCCTTCCTTAGAGTGTTTTAGAGAGAAAAACCCTCCTCCCCACACCACTAGTTTGGCCGAACCATTGCTAGCACTAAGGGTGTGCCAATTTGCTTTCTAGCAAACACTACAGAGATATGTCACTGCGGAAGAGTCGATCAGAGGCTTTGCTGTGGAGACTATACCACGAAGGGATTCTCTAACAAGAACCTCTACGGGTGCCGACTGGAGAGCCGCGAACTCCCTGCAGCAGGAAGTTCTTGAGACTACGGATCTTCTTTGAGGTATGTGCGAATTCTTACGCTGCGTAGTTTCGATTACAAACATGTACCATGTTTTAGTATCCGTAGTGGTTACTCCCCGTAATCTAACACTTCCATTACTGTTAATTCAATAAACCTTGAATCAACAGATTTTACTCCGCGGTTGGATTGAAATCTGAAGAATAGGTGACTTATTATATACGTGTATAATTAATAAAATCATGGTAATGGTTTTTTCCCTGCATATCACATAATCATTATTCATAAATTTGTTAATTTTTACTAAAAATAATATTAACTATATAATTAACATATTAAAAAATGGTGATAAATAACCTTAAGAACGCAAAGAGTAAAAATAACTTTAAGCCAGCAAATAGAGTACTTAGCTAACCTAATTAAGCATTCAAAGCATATCACGGACTATTTCTCTTAATTAAGCACTAAACATTTAAAATCCACCAAATAATCTTTAAAAATAACATTGATCATCTCTCAATGGCATTGCGGGTCGATTAAGGGCTAATCGGCCGTAATCAGCCTTAATCGACCGGGAATCGGCCGTAATCTGTCTGGCCTTAATCGGCTGGAATAGCCATAAATCGGCCGTAAACGGACGGAATAGCCCTAAATCGGCCGAAATAGCCCTAAATCGACCGCGAATCTGCCGTAATCGGTCGGAATAGCCCTAAATCGGCCGTAATCGGCCTTAATCGACCGTAATTGGCCTTAATCGGCTGGGAATGTTGGATTACGGGGACGTAATACTATGGAATGCTAAACGTGTACTTGTAAGTAATCTAATTACGCAGCGGAATAATGTACACATACCTCAATAGCTTTCCTTCCCAAGAACGTTGTGGAGGGAGTTCTGATCCTTTGGTCGGAACCCGTACAAGTTCTTCGTGAGAAGAAGTCCTACGCGGTATAAGCTCCACATAAAATCCTCTGATCGATTCTTCAACGGGACAGAACCTCGGACTGAATGCTCGGAAGAAATTTGGCACACCAATAGTGATGTTTATGGGGCCGGCCGAACTCAATATAGAGAAAAAGAGATTTCTCTCAAATCACAACTTAGGAGGAGTTGTGATCAATGTGTATTTTGGAGGTGACCCCAAACCTCCTTATATAGTGGGGGAGGAGAAAATTCTCCCCCTTCCCTTCTAGGGTTTCGGCCGACTTATGTGGTGGGGAAGGCCCAATTTTGGGCCTCCCACATCACATGGGAATTAGGTCTGGCCAAATTAGCCCTAATGTGACATTTACCTAATTATCTTAGGTAACCACATATATTAACGGGCTACCAATTACGGCGCCACGTCACAATATGCTAACAACTCCCACTCGCTGAAATGGGAGGGTGCCTGTTAATGTATTGTCATCCAATAACATCAACATTTCAGTCTTCAGTTATTGTCTCCGTCTCCGAATAGTTCATACGAGGTTTGCCGTGCGACCGGCGGATACGACGGGCATCGTGCTACTCATCTGTTAGGAGTATTGTAGTGCCAGCAGAACGTTGATTCCCTGTCGTAAATCAATCCTGTTAAAAACAAAATATGTACCGCACTGTATCCTTGGTCAACTGATAATTCTCCAATTGCCCAGTTTTCCTCATAGGAATACTTATCCAGGACATTCGTATAAGTGTTCACAACCTTCAACTAATATCCGGTTGGTGGCCACCTAGTGAACACAAGAGTCGGTGAATTATAGATGAACATGACCATCCCCATAGATTATACCCTTAGTCTAACTCAACTGGTTTCCAAGACGTTGTCACTTGGCCGTTTTCTTTGGCTCTACGCTCGTACGCCAGGAAGCGAACATTGAGCCAGACCTTAGGTATAAGTTCTGAGTCCAAGAGGATACTTTGGGTGCCTCTTCATAAGACACCCGAGATCAATCACACGCTCAATGTGAAGAGGTATGCGCCCTTTGAATCACATGGATTCTAGCTAGCACAACCGAGCATGACCCCGTGGTCGAACATGGCACGCGTAGTATGAAGCATGCGTCGATAGCACACCTGGACAAGCAAGGGGTGGGATATATCAATCATGCTATCGCAGAATCTTTCATCTGGCCCTGAATGTGATTTTAATGATGGACAAAGTCCAACACGGCGATTTACAAAACGAAGATTAAGTCATTCTATAAGCGTGACCAAGTTATCGTTTCGTTTAACCAGGTTTATTCTCCTGGTTCTTAGCCAATCTTGTTGTGGTAGAGGTTCCCCTCTCCTACAAGATGACTGTGCCTGTGTGACGAGGCAAGGTTCACATCCGACATAATTTTGGTGGAAGAGTTTTACCTCTTCCTACGACTTAGTTTATAGACTGTAAAATCCGATGTTATTTATCATTATGACGTCGATAGATCATATACTCAATTTGCAATTCTTTTATTCAATCGAAATATCATTTCAAATGTAAAAATGCCATCACTCATACAAGCCACTTATTAAGCCCTACGTAATCCAAGCAGTTTTACGTGCTTTTTGAAAATTTCTCTACATAATGGCTTAGTTAATGGGTCTGCGACCATATTGTCTGTGGACAAGTATTCTAAAGCGATTATATTGTCTTCCACAACATATTTGACATAATTGCATTTCACATCAATGTATTTGGTCCTACTATTGTACTTTGGATTCTTAACTGCTGCAATGGCTGCCTGACTGTCGGAGTATACCTTCACAGGTTTGCTCTTCTTGTCAGTGCCAATTAATGCAGTAAAAAGCCTTTTCAGCCAGACTGCTTTTTGTGCATTTTTAGAAAGGGCAACGAATTCTGATTCCATAGTGAAAAGCGCGACACATGATTGCTTCTTGCTTACCCATGATATGACAACATCAGCAAGGAGGAAAAATCCCCCTGTGGTGGACTTACGATCGTCCGGATCGCCACCGTGGTCGGTGTCACTATAACCATTCAATTCGATTTTCCTGCCCTTATAGCACAGAACATAGTCGGCAGTACCTTTCAGATATCTTATAATTCGTTTTACTGCCTTTAAATGTTGATAGCCAGGATCTGATTGGAATCTTGCTACTAGGCCCACAACGTAACAGATGTCCGACCGGGTACATGGCATGGCGTACATTAGACTTCCTACCATGTTTAGATACTCTGCATTCTTCATCTGTTCACGCTCCTGCTGGTTCTTCGGGCCATCACGCTTTAACAGCGCGCACCCGAACACAACCGGCGTATCCACGGGTTTGGCATCGAGCATTCTGAATCTTTTCAATAGTTTGTTGATATCTGATTCTTGAGACAGACACAATCTCCGGGCGGCACGATCTCGGGCAATTTTAATGCCTAAGATGTACGTGACATCTCCCATGTCTTTCATCTCAAATGCTGATGCTAACCAGGACTTTGATTCATTCATGAAACTCACGTCGTTTGCAGCAATGAGTATGTCATCCACGTATAAGGTTATGATGACATACTTAGACCTGGAGGTCTTGGTGTAAACACAGGGATCCTCGTGAAGGTTCCCAAATCCGTTTCCAACGATTTCTTCGTGGAATCTGCGATACCATTGCCAAGACGATTGTTTAAGACCGTAAATAGATCTTTGGAGTTTGCAAACTTTATGTTCTTTGCCAGGAGTAATAAAACCCTCTGGCTGCTCCATATAGATCTCTTCCTCCAGGCATGGAGAAATGCGGTCTTTAACATCCATTTGATGCAGGGTCGTGATCGAGGCTTGCAATAAGGGAAAGGATGGCCCTAACTGTGGTGTAACGCAGAGTTAGTGAGTATGTTTCATCAAAGTCCACTCCGTGAATTTGGGTATATCCTTTTGCAATCGTTCGAGTTTTGCACCACTCAAATTTTCCATCAGTAGTGAATTATAAAATTTCACTTTCTAATTATGTGTTTAGCAGGTAAATCAACTGAAGACCAAAACTGAATACGTTCTAATTTAGGCATTTTCATCCTCCATTGTTTTCCTCCATTCCAATGTTTGAGGTTCTTCCAATGCTTGTCGAACCGTCACTGGTTCGTGAACGAATGTCTTACTTGATGGGATACTTCTTAAAAGAAATTTGTTGCCTTAGACTAAGTCTAGGCTCGATAATCTCATATTAAGTCTGATCGTTACTCCCACTCTGAATAATGCTTCTTCTCGGAGCATTAATCCCACTGGGAACAATGGCGGTGCTAGAACTTTGGTCTACAACTTTCTTAGAATGACCTCTTGGTCTCAGGATTTTACCTCCGAGATTTATTCCTTGATCACTAGGATCTAGAATCAAGTTAGTCGTTTCCTCCCACTAGGAATAATGGGCAGTTGCGATGACTACTGGATTTTCATCCAACGGTTCAGCATTATGATTATCAGGTTCAACTTGATTCGCATTAACATTTAGTGATGATTATGTGAGGGGGAGTGAGCCATCCCACTGGATTTATTATGAGGACGTTTACATCATCATTTACCATGTCATTCACTAATGCTATATCATTCTCCCACTCGAAGTAAGTGGGACCTGAGAATCTCCGTTACCCATTTTAATTCGATCGGTACTTTATTTCGTTTCGTTCTGCAAAGTATTGGAAATCCATCCTCAAATTTCTATAAAGTGTCATGTTCGACCACGTTACCATTAATCCAAGCTAATCTTAAACTTGTATTCTTTAAGAGTAGACCGTACTCTTGATAAATACATGTTTAATGTGCAAATTAATGTTACTTTATGATAAGGTTTCACCCGAATCATTTCTTAGCATTTAAGGTAACGCTCCAACCGATTTTATTGGAACATAGTTTTACATTAATATGAATCAACTTAATTTTGTCCCGTATGAACAATTAATGTTAGATCCTAATTTAATGTAATTTTAGACTATGTTTCTTGAAGTATTTTAATAATATGATTGCTTAGCCAAACTTTTCGTTCAAGACTTATAGTGGGAGAGTCATTTTATTGACTATTTCCTTTCGTTTATTAACTAATCCAGAGATTTATCCATCTCATGGGCTATGCATTTAAGCTTTCGCTTTAATGCTTATAGTTGATGTTCTACTAAATCGTAGTAGCATTAAAGCATACATCTTGACTATAGTAGTCATCAATGAGTTATTTCTAAGGAATCATAAACGAAAAAAATCAGCATTCATTTATTAATACACTTCATTATTAAATTTGTACTTTAAAACGACGTGTTCCGTCTTTCGAGGTACACGCACGTACGGCGCATAAAACCAGTTTTATCCCGTGGTTTAAATTGTTTCATTTTCAAATTTAATTTGATCAGTTTTGAACATTCTTAATTATTACGTAAATAATCAATTTAAATGGAGTACTAATAAATAAGAATGGAATTTACGGTCGGTTTGCTTTTGGAGTTATGCAATCGATGGATGTTTGATTAGGTGAGTGAATGTTATGTTATTTGATCCAACCGTTTTACTGGAGGATTCACATATTAGTTATTTGTTTCGGATCGGTCCCGTTTAATCGGGTAGATTAATTTTGATAAGTAGGCCAAATCATGAACTGAATGGTTACTACTTTATTCAATAATTCTGAATCATCATTAACTAAACATAAACATTTATTGATAATAAGAGAACTTGTAGACATTGATACTGCACTGAGATACATCATAAATCTTTTAGAGGTAAAGAAAAAGTAAAGTCGAAAAGGAAAACTCCAGCCATCTTCACCAACGTCCCTGAAAGAAATTCACAAGTGAATCATATCAATAGACTTAGTGATATAAAACGTTTAATGGTTTCATATATGTGGCAAACGAGGCGTACCTTTTACAATATTTCATCAGTAGTATTTTTCATACTACGGATCTCGTTTGAGGACCAATTCGATCCTTTTTCCTCAGCTATTTCCTTTGTCCTCTTGCGGTGGCGCACGGGGGAACTTTTCAGTCTCCTTTGGTTGCTTTCCTTGAACAGAAACATGGAGTACTTAATTGAATCAATTAAGTATCCTAGTCCATAATCGTCAGCAAACCATGATATCGGATATCCCATATTGATTATCTTTCTCCAATTGGATCTTTCGATCATTCGATTACACAAAGGTTTTACTCTGGTGTTATTTGAAAGTAGGTCATCATACTACATTATTACTTTTCTTGCTTCGGCTGCCTTTCCATTACCAAAACGGAGTTTAATGGCAGCCCAAAGCTGAATAGCTGAATAATTGAGCGTGAAGTCCTCTGCAACCTTTTTATCCAAGGATTCCAATATCACCTTGCAATATTTCTTATCTCCCAAGCCTATGTTCCCTATTCTGGGAACTAGGTTGTGGTCCGGCGGTACCAACATTTTCTCTCTTATAGTCATGATACAGCCGTGTGTATCGCATGCTATAAGATGTTCTCTTACCATCTCACTCCACGCTTCGTAATTCATACCATCCAGATTGTATGGTTTATAAAAGCGTACCGACCCAGCCATTAGAACTATTACAATTATAATCATGCAAAGTTAGGAGACAATAACATTTTGACAGAATTGCAAACATCGGATTATCTACTAGGATGGAATACGACGAATAGTGATTCTTCAGTCACTAAACCAAACCGACCGCCAGTAAACCGAGAGAAGGGGGTGTTGTGAAAGAGTTCACATTATTGTCGTCTTCAATCCAATAGATCAGTCTTTTGAAAACGGTTATTATTTTGAAAATTACCGGAACGGGAATTTTCAAACAAGCATACCTGATCTTGGCTTTCCCATGGCCCTTTTTGATTTTGTAAAATTACCTGATAATTTATGCATGCATAATACTATATCACGCCATAAACATCGAATAAACCAAAACAACATGCTTACGCGTCATGCGTCTAATGTTCCTTAGCATACATAATTCTACTTAAAGTAAATTACCACATGCTTTCTTCATGATTATTCTAGCATACGTGTCAAAACATGCAACTTCCGCATACATCATGCATAATTGGCAAACGGTTTGAAAATATTAGGGGCTGACTTGCAATTCCTGCTTACAATCAATCATGCGGAATTTCTAGACATAGATTCTAGGCAATTTCAATCAGCATAGCATGTCTATCCTATTGTGCATACCATATATTTAAATACCAGAGCTCAATGCTCGCAATTTATTATCTAGCTAGCTTGACTAAGTCAAGACGACAGTTCTAATATATGTTGCAGAAAGTAAACAATTGCAATTCAGCCCACTAATTTAATCAAGTCCCAAAAACATGCATATCCGAGATCCATCCCCATAATCGTAGCCAGGTATTAGGGTTTTATCCGAAAACGCGTTAAAACGTAAACCCTAATAGCACTGTTTAGGTGAACTTTTAAAGTTTGAAAACATTTTGGATTTAAAATTTGACATCCTATTTTATTGAACATTTAAAATTTCTGAAAAATTTTAAAATTTTGTTCGGTCAAATTTAAAATCCGGTCTGAGTCGGTCCGATTTTAAAAATCTGGTTTGGTCCGAAACGGTTCAATAAAATAAGATTGTGGTTCCGTTCATCACTCGAAACCGGTTCGGTTTAGATTCACTCAGTTACTTTGGTCCTACCCGACCCGACTAGGTCGACTCGATTAACAAAAACCTGGATTGGTTTAACTTGTTCCGGTTATGCAAATTGGACCGGCCCAATAAACCCATAGGATTCGGCCGAAATATATCTTGTGGGCTAAGTAGGGTTTTAAAATCCACTAAAAACTTAACTTAGCCACCAAGAAATATTAATTATTTAAAAAATTTCAATATTGCATATATATATTTCGACACAATAATTAAATAACATATATATAAATATTGTCAAGATTTTATCTAGAAGATGTAAATCAATTAACAATATAAACATATATATCCATAATTTCGCCCACACACATATATATATATATATTATTGTCAAATATATCTTTAGGGATTAAAATATATGTTGACAATATTTTTCTTAATCCTTTTAAGTAACTAAATCCTAACAATATATATTTATCCCTATATTTTAGCTAAATATATTGATAGTTTATATATTTTAATATATAATGTGAATCTTTCCTTATCTTTCCAATTTATAGATATATTGTCTCCTTTTAATAAAATTAAAATATTGTAACAAATATATCCACCATGCTAGGCCAGCCGAATTTTACTTACTTGCACCCCAAGAAATTAAATTTTTTACCTAATAATTCACCTAGGGTTTCGGCCATAACACCAAAAATTGGTAAAATTGCCAAAAATTAAGATCAAACACTACTATGATCATGAATCCAAATATTGTTCTTGATAAAACTTATCGTGTTTTTGAAGATCATGAACATCAAACTCAAATTTAAACTTGAATTTTCGGTTTTGATCTATAAAAACATGTAAATTCCAAAAAATTTAAGTTTTTAAAGATCAAACATATGAAATTTGTTTAAAAATTTAGGATTATTCATGGTGTTCATCATAAAAATTTCGGTTTATAAAATTTTCAAGAACATCAGTTTATCAAAATTTCAAGAACTCCTAACACAAGGTCTGATACCACTGTTGGATTACGGGGACGTAATACTACGGAATGCTAAATGTGTACTTGTAATTAATCTAATTACGCAGTGGAATAATGTACACATACCTCAATAGCTTTCCTGCCGAAGAACGTTCTGGAGGGAGTTCTGATCCTCCGGTTAGAACCCGTACAAGTTCTTCGTGAGAAGAAGTCCTACGCGGTATAATCTCCACAGAAAATCCTCTGATCGATTCTTCAACGGGGACAGAACCTCGGACTGAATGCTCGGAAGCAATTTTGGCACACCAATAGTGGTGTTTATGGGGCCGGCCGAACTCACTATAGAGAGAAAGGGATTTCTCTCAAATCACAACTTAGGAGGAGTTGTGATCAATGTGTATTTTGGAGGTGACCCCAAGACCTCCTTATATAGTGGGGGAGGAGAAAATCCTCCCCCTTCCCTTCTAGGGTTTCGGCCGACTTATGTGGTGGGGGAGGCCCAAGTTTGGGCATCGCGTGTCACATGGGAATTAGGTCTGGCCCAATTAGCCCTAATGTGAAATTTACCTAATTATCTTAGGTAACCACATATATTAACAGGCTACCAATTACGGCGCCACGTCATCATATGCTAACAGGGAACTGGCCGGAAATTGGCCGGAATCGGCCGGAACCCTAAGCCCTAAATCGACCGGAATTGGCTGGTCAGGGGTACTTTTGGAATTTTGAAAATTAGACACTCACGTGACCATCACATGACCACATTCCGTCCAATTTAACCCCAGAAATAGACAGAGACACCAAATAGCAACATACATGAAAATTCGGACAGTCTTTGTAAACCTCAGACACCAAACTGACACATGGGTCAAAATTGGGACAGTTTTTAGGTTCTTAACCCTTAAACTTAAATACTCAATTTTTTTTTTTTTTTTGCTTTTTTTTTTTTCAGTTTTTAGATTAAATGTAATTGTTGATATACTTTAATTAAAATTCATGTGAGAACTTAGAAGAGACAGTGAAACTCTTCAAATCACCATTAATTGTTAGAATTAATTCTAGAAATAAATGAAATGTTCGCAAGTGAAACGATCACAAATTGTGCTGATGTGGCGAAATTGGAAGTAACGACGTGGTGAAATCAGAAGCACTCCTTAGGTGAGGTGGTACTCAAGGGAAGCTTTAAAATGCTGATGTGGCAGCGTAATATTTAAACACTATCTCTCCTCCCTACTTTATATTTTTAGGTTCTTAACCCTTAAACTTAAATACTCAAAAAAAAAATTCAGCTTTTAGATTAAATGTAATTGTTGATATACTTTAATTAAAATTCATGTGAGAACTTAGAAGAGACAGTGAAACTCTTTAAATCACCATTAATTGTTAGAATTAATTCTAGAAATAAATGAAATATTCGCAAGTGAAATGATCACAAATTGTGCTGATGTGGCGAAATCAGAAGCACTCTTTAGGTGAGGTGGTACTCAAGGGAAGCTTTAAAATGCTGACGTGGCGGCGTAATATTTAGGGTTAATAACTAAAAAACTGTCCAAGGTTTACCCTATGTTAAAATTAGGTGTCTGAAGTTTGAAATGTTAAAATGGACTGTCCCAAGTTTCATTTTTGTTGAAATTTGGTGTCTCGTTGTGATTACTTTAGAGAAGTCAATTCCGACGAAACCGTCTGTCAAATTCGAGCTCTCATACACACTCCCTTCTCGTCATCTTTCCGGGACCGTCACCTAAAAAGTTGATCACATCCGGGCAAGTAAATCTCGCTCTATTGTCCTTGGAAAATGGCTCTACACCACTCTTCTAGAAACTTTTTTTTTAATGTTCAATTTTTATGTGAAATTTGACGATTTTGTGAAAAGTAAAGAGTTGTGTATTATGAGTGGGTTGATGAAAATGATGGAATGAAGATGAAAAGACGCACAAAGACACCAAATTTCAACAAAAATGAAACTTGAGACGGTCCATTTTAACATTTCAAACTTCAGACACCTAATTTTAACATAGGGTAAACCTTGGACAGTTTTTTAGTTATTAACCCTAATATTTAAACACTATCTCTCCTCCCTATTTTATATAAAATATAGATATAGATAGATAGATTCTACGTTTTTTGTTGCATAAATATGTCCATTTATTATATTTAAATTTGTGATAGTGATGATGTAGGGATTCACTTACATGGCGGCCTCAAAATTTTGTAATTAAAGCGTATACCTTTGTCATTTAAATATAAAAAATTTAATTCATAATTTATTTATTTATATATAGAGATTCTTTATTTACATAGAGACTAAAATAAGAGAAAAATAGTTTTTTAAATTTGCAGTTACCCAATATTTTATATCTAAATTCGTGGAGTTGTATCAAATTAAGAAACACGTCGATAGAGATCAAATAAGCCATGTAAATCGAATTAATATATTTTTATATATGTTATAGATAATAGATACTTGTTGAAGAGACATAATTGACAATACTTGTTTAGCAAAAACAAAAAAATCAGGGTTAAAGACTCTTTTAGTGTAGAATTTTGGTGCATCTATTAGTTGACCGTTAAGTTTTACTGTTAAATATTTTTATTTTGTTCAATTTGGTCCTCAAATTCATATTCCTAAGTTTTTACTTTTACAATTCAATCCCTATTGTTTTCTCAGGTCACCAACCAAGTCCACCGGCTAACACCCAAGGCCGACGACCACCACCCAAGGCTAACACCACGTATCGGAGCCAACAACCACGAATCGTGCCGGCCACCACAAATTGGTGTGACCACCACAAATCGGGGCCAACAGCTCCAATCGTGGCTTCTGGCCCAAGTCGGGTCGGCCTACCTCAATTGGTGGTGCCAGCCCTAATTGGTGGTGGTCGGCGGTCTTGAGTGGTGTCCGACGGACTTGGGCGGTGACTATAAAAAATAGTGACTAAATTAAAAAAATCAAAAGTTATGTATATAAATTGAAGGACTAAATTGAACAAAATAAAAGTATTTAACAGTCAAACTTGACAATTGACTAACAGATTCACCAAAAGTCTATAAAATGTAAACATATGACACCAAAAGCCTACAAAATAAAATATATATAGAACCAAAAGTCAACTTTGCTAAAACATATGACACCAACAAACTTTTTAAATAAATAAAATAAAGGACACAATACTCTAGGAATTTTTTTTTAAGAGACACAATATAAGTTATTATATTAATATTATTATAGATAGGTTACAGTTGATAGAATTCTTAGAGCATCCACAGTGGTATTACGTAAATGTTACGTAAACGTGGGTCTTACATGTTTATTTAAGTAAATAAAAAAAACTTTCAATAGTGGTTTTACATAGCATTCCTTAAAGATGAGACCCACACGTAAATTTATGATTTTACATAAAGCATTACTTAAAGGGAACCGCTAAATTCAAGTCGAGTTAATAATAACTCGAATCTTGGACCGTCAGATGAAGAACTTTGAGATCCGTGCAAACTTCTATTTATTCATATTTTTTGGACTTTGGCCCAATTTGAGCCTGCTGCCTGACATCCATCTCTCCACCTTTTTCATCATTATTTAATGCAATTTCACTTCCCCCTTTTATCTCTTACTTTTCTTTATTATTATATTATATATTATTATCCCCTATTATTATATATAGATGTTTACTTCTCCAAGAAGTCAGATGGACAAACTATAACAAAAAGACTGACAGACATCGGTTTGGTGCGGACTGATTGACATTCTCTGAAGGCTAATAATCCTACAACTAGGAAGGTTTGAATTCTATAATTCAACGCGCGCGAAGAATTAATTTTTCATCAGCCATCTTCATGTACGACAATCTTCCTCATACAACTTAATTATCTATGTAGTTTTGAGTTTATTTACAGCGATATAATTTCATGTATTGGTTAATTTGATTAATAAAAATATTGAGTTAGATGATGTATTTTTATTTAATTTGCACTCTAAATAATCTTGTGATTTGAAAATTTTCCGGATTGAAAATATTCCACGTTTAATATCATGTTAATGTTTGTTTGATTATTTTTATTTATTTGTTATTATTGAAATTCAGACTTTGATATGATTTTTTTTTTTTATAATTAGGTTAGTATGGACCCACATTGGATCAACGGAGAAGAGATGTGCGAAGACATATTGATAGTTGGTGGCAGTGACAATGATAATGGACGAGATGATGATATATGGGGCATTGAAGCTAATGAATCGAGCACTGAAATACAATGTCCATATGTTGGTATGTAATTTGAAACTTATGAAGATGCATTTAGCCATTATAATGGCTATGCAAGGATGAAAAGTTTCGGCACAAGAAGGACTGGTACGAGAAGCTCTCAAAAAAAGGAACTGAATCGGGAAATAATCGGTCGTCGAATTTCTTGTGTGATGGAAGGTTCGCATAAGAGTAAAACAAATGAAGATTGAAAAGGAAAAAGAAATTGTGCTACTGTACGAATGGGTTGCAAGGCTTCAATGTCGATAAAGAAAACCAAAGAAGGAAAATGGTTAGTGTCACATTTTGTTGAAGAACATAATCATGATCTCACTACTCCTTCAAAGGTACGTAATTATAGATCGCATAGACATACTTCTGTCGCTGAAGCCGAGGTTATAAAAAATATGCAATCTTCTGGGATTCGACAGAACTTAATAATGTCATTCATGGCCACTGAAGTAGGAGGATCTCAAAATCTTAGCTATAGAAGGAAGGATATAAATAATTTCTTAAGTTCAAAACGACAGAAAGAACTTAAAAATGGAGATGCTGCCGCTGTGCTTCAACATTTAGAAGCACAACAAGCTAATAATCCTTCATTCTTCTATGCAATACAACTTGATTCAGAAGGTCACTTGACAAATTTCTTCTGGGCGGATGCTAGGTCAAGAATTGACTACCATCATTTTGGAGATGTTGTTTGTTTTTATCCTACTTATCTAACTAATAGGTATGGGATGCCTTTTGTCCCGATCATAGGAATCAATCATCATTTTCAAACTACAATTTTTGGAGGTGCGTTGCTTTTCGATGAAACTGAAGAGTCGTTTTCCTGGGTTATGACTACATGGATGAAAGCTATGGATAACAAACAACCAGGAGTAATTTTTACAGATCAAGAGTCGGCAATTGGGGGAGCGATATCACATGTCATGCCAGTGTCCATTCATCGCTATTGTGCGTGGCACATTATGCGAAATGCTCTAAAGAACATCTCCCATGTGTTCAGCAAATACAAATGATTCAAGAATGATTTTAACAATTGTTTGTATGGTGGTGCCACAGTTCAAGAATTTGAGTCCAAATGGGAAATATTGCTTGGGAATTACAGTCAAACAGAAAATAGTTGGCTCAAGAAACTATACGAAAAGAGGGAACATTGGGCAGCTGCTTATTCACGTGATCGATTTTGTGCTTTTATGAATACCACTCAACGAAGTGAGAGCATCAACTCATTCTTTGATAAGTATTTAAAGAAGGATATGCATTTAATCGAGTTTGTGAAACAATTTGAGCTAGCTATAAAATCTCGTAGGGATGAAGAAAGCGATGCTGACTTCAATAGTAATTTTAAAAAGCCAGTTTTAAAGATTTATATGGGCTTGGAAGAAGATGCTGCTAAAGTATATACACGGGAAATATTTTCTTTTTTCCAAGAAGAGCTGATCAGCGGCTTCTCTTATAGTCATGAATGGGTTCCACACGACGAGCAAACCTCAAAATTTCTGGTGTGGAAGAATAATAGTGATGCATCTCGTGTTGTTGTATATGACCCTGCCAATCAATATGCAAGTTGTTCTTGTAAGCTATCACATTCTGCATTTGTCATGCTCATACATGCGTCTTTTCAAACTTTGGTCAATCATGATAACTCTTTGACATATTGAGCTCAAGATCCTCGTCTTGTTTTATGAATTCACTCATGAATAATATTCAAAACAGTTGTCGACAACTTGATATGCCTGGTTCCATAAATTCCCATTAATGACATAACTCATCGAAATCTCTTTATTACAATTATTTTCAGGTACCTGAACCACTTATGGGGTTTCATATTTAGTTATGTCTCTTTTCCTTTTTGGGAAATCGCCTCCGTAATAAGACCATATTTATCTATTTTCTTTCCGTGCTCCATTCTTGTTAAAAATATTTGGAACCAATATCACACACTTCAGGAGTGAATTATTTTCATTATAATCTGTCCAATCAGGACATTTCAAATTGGAGCATTTGCAACTGTTACTTGACTTATGACTTTCTGGGTCGCATAAAGTCACTTATTGGCAGTATTTGAAAATGTTTATCTCTTTGAACTTCAGGTTCATATTCTCATTGTGCGATGATCTAAATGAGATAATAACAATTTTTTTTTTCAGTCAATCTCTTTTCTTCCAGCTGCTTCTTTTCTCCCCCTAATGTTGGGAAAAGTTGTTCAACAATGACAATCAACATTCTTGTTTTAAATATATATATATCAGTCATTGTTCTCAAATAATTGATTTATAGATAACATATTTTTTTCCCAACATTCCAGACCCATGTTTGTGCGTTGCGGTGGAGTAATTCAAACATATATCGCACACCATAATATTAATATACGGAAATTTTTCTCTTCACTAAAAATTGGTTGTAATGGGGAGAACTGTGATTTAACATTGGCTTGATGAGCAGTTATATTGCTGCTTTCATAATAGCATGCATTTGTACTTAATTTGCTCTAATTAGTAGCAGTTTAGCTATTTAATTGGAGGATCTTTGTAACTTTCATGCTAAACTGCAAATCTAGACATGTAATTGTCTGAATCTTGTAGTAAATATCAACTTTCAATTTCATCATCATTCTTTATTGCATAATCTGGAAATTTGCAAATTCATAATCAACGCACATGTGACCAAACTGTAGATGCATCTTTCAAAATAATATATCGGTCCACATGGCAGGTGAACGGGCTCATATTCACCTTTTATAATTTCCATAAATAACATGATTTTATCCCGACATCGGTTGATGATGATCACATAATGAATTTTCCTTTGAGAGCAATTATCATAATGATTTATGGAGAATCTTCAGGTTCTTCCAAATAATGTATTACGCATCTTAAGTGATCCGGAATGGTCTGTAACCGGTCACGCCAAATATTGTATTATATGGGTAAAACTTCGGGTTTACCTCTATATGAATCAGTAAACTTCTGGTTTAACTGATATGTATGTATCTCTTGTAACATAATCCGCATATTGTTATTATTTTATTCATCTTCATCATAATGATGATTGTGGAGTACTTTCATTCTTTATAATAATAGATAAAGTATATGAAGCATATAAATAACATTAATAAAAGTAATGTATAGAGCGTTAACAATAATAATTCAATAACTTCATATAAATGCTCGTAATTCAGGATCATTTATAGCACAAAATATTTTAGGATCTTCATGATTTTTATTTGTAGCTCAAGATCTTTAAGGAGCTTTTCTTTTCATATCTCAAAATATCTTAGGATGTTCGGATCCTATTTTCATCTTTTCAGATTATTCATTCGAAATATTTCAAGATCTTCAGGATTCTGTTCATAATTTAAGATCGTTAGGATCTTCGTGATCTTTTATTTATAGTTCTAGATCTTCTAGGATGTTCAGGATCCTTTACTCATAAATCATGATCTCTTAGGATCTTCAGGATCTATTATTTATAATAATTCATGATATACATGATTTTTTCTCATACAAGAATATCTTTATTTCATAAATTGGATTCTCTTGATCATTTTCTCATACATTCTAAAATCTTCTGGATTCTAAAAGTAGTAATTCTTGAGCTTCTGGAATATTAATATGTAATAGCTCATGATCTTGTGGATCATATCATAATAAAGTGCAATACACATAATTTAATGCAATAATTATAAAAGATAAAATTCAAATGTAAATATAGTGCAAGAAATATAAAAGATAAACGTAAATGCGGAATTTTTACTTTTCACATAGGTCACTTCGCCTAGTGTCATCGCGCTTCATATGATCAAATTTTGCGCTGCATAATATCATTAATTTCCAAATCAATTAGACGTTGCATTTTCTTCTTACATTCTTTATTTGTAAAATGCATCATCGTTCTTTATCGATATTATGATGATGGTAAATAATTCATCTCTTTTAAGAATAAACATGTCCATGGATGTAATAATTATATCATATTTGTATTTGTACTCTTCCAAAGTCATAATCAAACAATGTAATGCTCACTTCAGGGAGTAGAGATGATATCATAATTTAATCACAAACTTCAACACTCACTTCAGGGAGTGGAGTATATCATCCTCAATATAATCATATGTTGCAACACTCACTTTAGAGAGCGAAGAACATCTAGTGGGCGATGCATATATATATTTTCATCAATTACCGATAGAGATATCAAAGCATCAAGCACTTATGTGCTAGGCCACACCTTTTTTTTTCATGATAATTCATGTGCTATTATACTCACTTCTAGGAGCATAATATATTGATGCATATAACAATTTGTTTTATATCAATTGCAACTAATAATTCACAAATCGATTATAATAGCTATGTTGTATGTTCAGTTAATCATTCGAGACAAATATATATATATATATATATATATATATATATATATATATATATATATATATATATATTTATATATATATTTTAAGAACCGAATCAAATTATTCAGTTTAACCCATATATCAATTTAATAATATAATAATAGGTATTACTTATCTGTTTTACTTAAAGAGGTAGTCGTATTCGTCTTTAGTTTTAGCCATGATCTGTGATGGTGAAACGGATATGTGATGGTGAAACGGATCTGTGTGGAGCAGTCACAGGAATCTAGATCTGTGTGTTCATCTTCTCGCGGGGAAACCAGTCGATTAATTAAGTCAGCTTCTCCATATAATTCGACCTAATTAAAGCATGGAGCAAACGATTGTTATGAACACAAACTTGAATACATGATAAATAATCAATAAAATTGAAGTAATTAAAAATAGTAATCTTCCCCTTCTTTCCGTATGATTTTGGTCGATTCTAAGTGTTGACTTTCACAACAGGATGTCATGGGTTGTGCTAGAAAAGGGTGATGGACCCGTGGCTTCTCGGTAGATGGCACTTGGACATGGTTTTACTTCTGTGAAGCAGTGTAAGATTGACAGTATAAGGTAATAAGGATAGTGGGTAATTGGACGAATTAAAGATTGCATGCGCAGAAGATAACATAGAGAAAAAAAAATATTGACTCAGACGTAGCTAGAAAATATAGGAGCAAAATCGTGTTGATAACGTGTTACGAAAATAGAGAGTAATAGAATGAGAGAACTTGATGGTGATCTTATTATCACACATAGGGGCCCTTATATAGGGATTACATAGACTTGGAGAGGAAGTAAAATCAATACAAGGAAAATCTAAATTAGGAAGATGATATATACACATAATATTGAACATCCACATAATATATTCATAACAAAATCTGTGTTTTTAGACAATTGCCGAAAAGAAAATATTTGTTTTAGACAACTACATAATTAATCAACAACTGTGTGAAAGCAATCATAATTAATTTTTAAGTTGATGGTTAAGATTTAATAATAATGTAAGCTTAAGTAAAATAGTTCAGTAAAACAGACTTGTTATTACATAAACATTACTTAAAATTATGTATTTTTTAAAGTATACATAAAAATCTTACGTGACACATTTAAGTAATAGATAGAAAATACGTAATACCATTATGGACGGTCTTACTCTTACAAATAGAATGAGTGATAGTTTTATTAATGTGTTAGTATAATAAATAGTGATGAAGCTCTACGGGTTAATAGCTAATCTACTATATTATATTAATTCGGCATCGGAAGCTCTCTGACTGACACGTGGACAGTTTGCCCTGTCACCGTTTCCTAATTTAGTTGAAATTTAATAGGGGTTCTATAAATTTAGATACAAAATATTGACTGATTGAAAATTAAGAAATATTTTTATCTCCTATTTTGGTCTTTACGCAATTTAAAGAAATAAATTAATTAAAAGTTTCCATTTAAATTCATTATCTATACAGTTTGGTTCCGGAAGACCGTAGGCCGCCACATCATCACTGCATATTTAGAAGAAAAAAAAAATTATAAAACAATTATTTAGAAAGTAATAAAAATTATACAATAAATATATTTATACAATAGTTAATAGATAAAAAAACGGAATACTGGCAAAAAAAAGAAAAGAAGAAGATAAGAATTGAGACTTGAGAGCAATAATAAAAATGGAAAAATTAATATAATATGTTTTTTTTGAACTTGAAAAAATATAATATAATTTTATACATATAAACCAATATATACGGCAATATATATATTTATAATAGATATTTACATTATATATAAAAAAATATTTTTTTTACAATATACTTATATAATATATACATGTAATTTAAAAAGAGTACATGATATATATTGTACAGTTAAAGTATATAAAAACTATATTATATTATATAAAAAAATTATAAATTAATCACCCCAAATAATTGATATAATAAACATATATAAGATTTAAATAGTATATATTTATCTCTACGGATTAAACATGTTAATCACCCCAATATTATTATTCTTATATTATGTAATATGAATGTGTTTTATTTTGTGAAAGTGAATATATTAATTATACAACTGACCGCAATACTAACACAATATATATATTTCTATAAATAACTAGGATGTATAGATAAACATTCATATATAATTGGGAGTCGTGTGAGCTTCCCTCTTTATGGCTATGTCTATGTTGTTTTGTATTGATATTTGATTTAGTCATTAGGGAAATTAATTTTTTTTCTCGAAATTAGGGAAATTAATTTATTTGTTTGTAGTTGCAGATTATCAGGAACAAAAGGCTGCGGAAACAAGTGAGCCGTCGGGTTTTTACATCCTTAGTCTTTACGCTAATTCTCAAATTAGTAGCTATCATATGGTGAGTTGTTTCTCAATAATAACCTTAAAATATTATGAGCAGTATCATAAATAAACTTTTAAGGTGTACTTATAGGATTTCACATGTGTTTCAATGGCTATGCTATTAAAATTGATGATTCAATGTTTAAATTGGCAATAGCCAATAGGTTACTATGTTGTAATTATAATACAAAGCTTTGATTGTAGCTATATGAATAATGACCTATATTATTAATTACAAATATATGATGGCCGCCATCAACCGCGCATATTGATTTGTAATCCGTTAAAATCTCCATTATTTAATACCCGTACATTTGAATTAATCAGATTTACTATTAGAACATTTAAATATTTTTTTACAAAGAATTAGTTATTTTATGTCACATATATATATATATATAAGTTTATATAACTTAATTAGGGTTTATTTTTTTGACGACAAGAGGGACAGGAATCGTTAATCTAGAGCCACTTAAGGAGGCATGAAAAGTAGAATCTACATGAAGAAAAGTATCTTATAGATCATCAGTTGCTTCGAGTATTCACATGTAATAAGTTAATTGAAATAGATAGAACAACACTCACAAAAGTTGACTCCCTATTGTGTAACCAATTATGAAATTATACATAAGTTGTGTTACCTTTTTTGCTAAATGTTTTATCTAATAAGTTAAATTTTAATCTTTCTGATGACCAATATTAATTATCGGTTAGTCGGTCAACTACTGATTGTTTCCACGGATTATTTATTTATTTGTTTTTTTGCCAAACAGTTTGATTTGTTTAATGCATAAGTCTGTCAATAATTCGGTTCTTCAAGTGAAGGAGTTGAAGAAGTGTTTTCTTTTTATTAAGTGTAGTCATCCATCATGACTTAGTTTTCTTATAAGTAGTACAACACTATATCACTATATTTGTACATCTAATATTTATTTATAATAATCTATGACCATCAACATATATACACTTAAAAATAACTATTATTTTGATACTATTTTGTTCAAATCTCTTCGATAATTTAATTTATCTGTAAATATACTGCAAATATTGTTAGTCGAATTCATTTTTACAAAAAAAAAAATAAGTAGTAGGCTTATTTTTTGCAAATACAATCGACATACTTACCTACAGTTTATTTGCTTGAGGATGTACTAATTAGAAAATTTAAAAAATATTTTTGTCATATTTTAGGTTCTATGTAAATAAATAAACTCTCTACATAAATAAAGAAATAAAATTTTCAAATTTTCAATTTGCATGACGAACATATACAAGCTAAACATAAAATAACGTATATGTTAATTAAATAATATAATTATACAATAAAAATATAAAGCAATATATATATACACATCTATTAGTTACTATTTATTATAATATGTTAATTCATATTATTATAAATATAATATAGAGTTTGCCACGTTATCACTGACACAAATAATTATTATTGACCACTTTTTATTGTTGTTGCTTATAATTTCCAATCATATATACACATGATTATATTACTACGAATATATATATAAGCTTAACATAAAATAACATATATGTTAATTAAATAATAAGTATTGGTATCATATAAAAAAATAAGTACTTTCTTTTACAATTTAAATGTTAATTTATTTAATTAGATTAAAATTAATCATAGTATTTATCTTAAAATTAATCCATTTTATCTTATAATTCATATAATTACCTAAGAGCATCCACAGTGGTATTACGTAAAGATTACGTAAATGTGGGTCCTACATGTTTATTTAAGTAAAGCAACAAAAACTATCTACAGTGGTTTTACATAGCATTCCTTAAAGATGGGACCCACACGTAAATTTATGTTTTTACATAAAGTATTCCTTAAATTTAAGTAATGCACTATGTATTACGTAACCAATTATTTATTATAAATTAATTCATTTTATAATTAATGCTAATATCTTATTGGTGATTGTTGGAAAATTTAATAATAAAATATATTTAAGGAATATGTTTAAGTAATACGATTGCAGAGAAAATATTTTTTACGTGTGTCTTAAATTTACGTATTACTTAAAGTGTACATAAATGTCTACGTGGCAACTTTAAAGAATACAATTTATGTAAAACCATTGTGGATGCTCTAAAAGTATATTAATTTTATAAAATATTTGCTTCTATGATTTTTATTTTTAAAATTAAGATAAATAAAGTATTTTAACCTATTTTTTGTTCAATATATTTTACCCGCGCGGTGCGCGGGGTTAGCATCTAGTAGTAATAATTAATTAATTAATTTAGTACTGTACGTAGGAAGATGTTTTAATTAGTTGGGTTAATAGCTAATAGTAATAATTAATTGATTTAGTAGTGTACGTAGGAAGATGTTTTAATTAGTTAGAAGGAGAAAAATCCGTGGAAATATTCACCTTCCAATCTAAACAAGAATCTATCCATATTCTTGGAAACACTCTCTTTCTTTCATTCATTCATTCTCTCTCTTCAAGTCCAGACTGAGA
Source organism: Clarkia xantiana subsp. parviflora (assembly GCA_036873135.1). Taxonomy (NCBI): domain Eukaryota; kingdom Viridiplantae; phylum Streptophyta; class Magnoliopsida; order Myrtales; family Onagraceae; genus Clarkia; species Clarkia xantiana. The sequence continues at coordinate 10,598,131 of JAPTYO010000003.1, forward strand.
CAGCATTTCATCTTCTCTTCCACCATCCATCTCTCTCCCTCGTAACCCTTTGTATTCCTTCTTTTTTTCGTTACAGCTCTTTCATTAATGCTCATTCCAACCCTAACTTGGTGTACAAGAATCTCGTCCAGGGACCAAATAAGCAGTTTAAAACCCTTTTCGAGGTGATGATCAATATTAGACGTCCAATCCCCTACATTTCCAAGGTATATATATATTACAAAAATTACACCCTTTTTTTTCCGAACAATTCGATTTGGGAACATCGTTCTTCGTCATCAACCAATCTGCAGAATCCTTAGCATTTGTTGATATGGCGACTTGCAAGATGTTTGGCGGGTTGTTCAAACCCAAGTTCTACAATAAATGGTAAATTTGATTAAATGAAAAAAATTCTCATTTATCACATCTAGCTAGCTAAATCCCTTACAAATATTAATTAAAAAAAATAATCCTAAAAGTTTTGAATATTAATAGCTGAGTTTTTTTTTTGGTTAGAAAATTCCTAAAATATAGTATTTTTAAGATTTCCTTTACAAACCATTCATTTCATGACTAGCTAGCATATAAAATCTGTGATGCATGCATGCACAGTAAGGCAGCGATAAAGCTGACGAAGATGCGGCTGGAGACAATTAAAAGGAAGCGCGACGCGGTGCTCAAGTTCATGAAGAACGACATTGCAGATCTTCTCAGGAACGATCTTGACTACAATGCTTACGGAAGGGTAATACTGTCTTTTCACTTTTTTGCATTTTGATGTCCAACAGACGCTAATATTGTATTGATCATGTTAATATATATATATAAATAGGTTGAAGGATTGTTCATGGAAAAGAACATCACGCGATGTTACAAACTAATTGAAGAGTTCTGCGAATGCGTTTTAGATAATCTCTCCAACATGCTTAAACAAAGGTATATATGCATGAATAGCCATGCATGATAATTATTATAACCAGTAGTCATCATATCTTCAATAGAACTTATTAAAACCGTACGTACGTATCAAACTTTAAATTTTTATATGATCTTTTAAAACCCTAAATTAATTGTGTTCTATCATCATACATATTAGAAATTAGCATCAATCCGTAGAATAGGTATAATATTAATTAAGAATATATATATAACTAATAATAAGTTGATAATTCATGTAATCTTTGTTTGCAGTGAATGCTCCGAAGAATGCAGAGAGGCGGTGGCATCTCTAGCATTTGCTGCAGCAAGATTTGCTGACTTACCAGAACTACGCGATCTCAGAAGTTTATTTTACAATAAATATGGAAAATCGATCGACATTTTCATAAATAAAGAGGTGAGATATCATATGTTTTTTTTTATGTTGCAATATATGTAATATTAATTACACAGTTTAGAAGTCGAACTGGACAATTAATGTTTCTTGTGAATGGTGATTAGTTTGCATCAAGAGTGAGGCCCGAGCTTCCGGAGAAGGAGACGAAGTTGCAGTTGATGAGAGACGTTGCACTCGAGTTCTCTATCGAATGGGACTCCAAAGCTTTGGAGAAAAAGCTATCTACTCCTACTTCGCATAAATTTGTAAGGTTTTCTTCTTCTTCTCCAAGAAATCGGATGGAAGGGATAATCTTCATCTAGCTAGCTATTAATCCAACAATCCAAGTGAAACATTTTACAGGTTCAATCAACTGATGAGACTCGCGAAGAAGAAGAAAAACAGATCCCCGATACTCTCCGGAAAGCGGAAAACAAATTTGAAGTTATTGGGAGAAAACACAACCCTAATGAAACCCAAAACGGCTTAAGTCATCATCTATCCAGTAATGAAACATTCTCATCTCAGGAAACCATTGACATCCAAGATGAAATCCCAGTTCCACCCACAGAATATGAAGAAGAAGAAGAAGTGGAGAAAAAGAAACCACCTAATTCCTATGAAAACATTCCTCCTCCTCCTTATCGAAGAGAACCAAAGCTCGAGTCGAGCTCAAAACCGAAGCCACGATCTGTGAGGCAGAGGCGACCACGGCTTCTCCCAGAGACAACAACTCTTTCGGGCACAGTTGATGGCGAAGAGAAGGTAGAAGAAACAAATATAGTTGTTTGTGAGCAACCTAAGAAAGCAGTATCGCATGAACAGGAGAAGACGACGACGACGACAATGGAGGAGGAGGATGAGATAATGGAGCATCATCGTCAATCAGAAATGTCAGGGAGCGGCCGCCATGTCCATCCTAAGTTGCCTCAGTATGATGAGTTAGCTGCAAGGATCGCACAAATAAGGAGGACCGGAGAAACCTGAAAATCATTTTTTGGGTTCCTCAGAGATTGCAAAACAGATTACTTAATGTAGGAATGACTTTCATAATTAATACACAGGATGAACATACGCTGACAAGATATTAACAAATTTATCATTCTTCTGTATCAATAGATGTTTATGTCTCATTTTTTAACTTTTCTTTTTTTGCCAAGAAAATGATTGACCGTTTTCCTTAGCTAAAGGCATTTCATGACAACATAAACACAGGTATTCAATTTCCGGGTTCTATAAATACATTAACATCATGTCTTATAGCCGCAGTCAAAAGATACAACTGAAATTATTCAAGTAGAAGAATGTCATCATACACAGTAAGATTGCATATATACACAACAAGGTCCGAAAAACAAACTATCAGTCAGCCAATGCGGCAACAGAACCGCCTTTTCTTTGTTTCTTGCCTTTCGTTGTTTAAGCTGATTGTGCTAGTCTTCAATGGTACAGCTCTTGCAAGTCTCTTTGCTACCAAAAGAAAAAAGACCATCAAAACAGTGAGTGTTTTATTCGTGTTCGTATAAAAAAGATCAAATTTTGATGTATGTATGTATTGCAGTTGTAAAGTATTACCTATCTCGTAGAAAAGATCGTTGATGTTCTGTGCTGTCTTTGCAGATGTTTCGACGAAGAACATGCTGTTTTCTTGAGCAAATTGCTCTGCATCCTTTGTGCAGTACAAACTGAGTCAAAACAAGAATAGGCAAAATTTTGAGAAAAAAAAGTACAATCCAGTATATACTCCAGATGCAGACCTGATTCTGCACTTCTCTGTTTGAGTCAAGGTCCGACTTGTTCCCAACCAATGTCATCACCAGACTTTGATTTCCTAATACAGAGTCACCAAAAGTAAATAGACAAGCAGATTTATCTGTTCTTCTCGACTCAGAGAAAACGGGTTCGAAAGCTACCACACCTCCGCATTTTTCATCATTAAGTTTCTTTTTATCGTCTAGAGCACATAAGAAGCTAGTAGGATTCAGAAGGCGCAGAAAATTCACAATTTTGCATCGGTTTACTTTTTTTTTAATCAACGCCGAAGCACTGAGAAAATAGAAAAGCTTAATATTTAATCCCTAGCAATATTAATGATTTAATTTGATCATGGCACGAACTGTTATGCAGATAGATGTACAGAGATTACAAAAATAACCTGAAATCATCACAATAAAAGGACTAAACATTGGGTTTTACTATCAAAATGGAGGAACTAACCTTGTTTTTGCAGTTCCTGAACCCACTTTTTGGCTCTGGCAAATGTTTCCTGATGCGAGGGAAACAGAACTTTGTTATAAATTCAAAGCACAAAAGGGATTATTTGTCATGATAGAAAAACAGTACCAAGCTTGAGATGTCATAAACAACTATGGCTGCTGCAGCGCCACGGTAGTACATTGGAGCCAGGCTGTGGTACCGTTCTTGTCCTGCAGTGTCCCATATGTCAAATTTTACCGTTGATTCAGGTACTGACAGTATCTGCGTGAAAAAGGCCGCCCCTATCGTCGGCTCCTGCTTTCACAGTAAAGTTTATCTCGAGAGGTGAAAAAAAATCTATTAAGGAAATATTACCGAGGAGACGAGATCAAAACTGACCTGGTTATCAAAGAATTTTCCTTTCACAAATCTAAGAACCAAACTTGTTTTCCCAGTTCCCATGTCACCTAGAATAACCTGAAACACGAATTTCACATGTTGGATGCATTGGTCAGGATTAAATTGTATGACCGAGTGAGTTATTGTCAACTTCTATCGGGTGTTGCACAAAAATGGAATTCCGATTTAATTAGTTGGAAATGTATTCAGAAAGCAAGAATAATCAGAACAAGACCAAGAGACGTTACTCTGTAGTTCGAAGGATTTAAGTCGCATTGTGAAGCACAGTTTTGGAAATGTAATGGTAAAGCTACAATTATCACATTTTCATAGAAATTTAATGAAGCATGTTGGCAGCAGGAAATTTCTAGTCCACATGCATGGAAATCAAACAGAAATAGTAGAAGATGTACTATGCGAAGGTTTTATTTCTATCCACCTTTGACCTATCTTGATTGCAGATAAATTAAAAGAATGTTAAGCAAAATTCAATCGATAGCTCATCTTGTACTCCAAGCCAGGCCCTTTTCTTGTTGAAATTCATTAATAGAATCATCAGATCATGGTCTTTGTATATGGCCTATGGGGGTCACCCTCCTCAAACAATCAAGGTATGCATCTATAGAACCCCACATCGCGCAAGGTGCTTATACCTCAACGACTCTTCCCAAATAGATGCAGCAGGCATATATGTATGTATGTATTGCACAATGAATTGCAAGCTCCGATAAGGAAATATAATAAAGGAAAGAACAGAGGGATAAGACGTACCTACCAGTTTGGCATTTATAATCTTGTTTACAGGCCTTGCCATTGGAGCTGAACTGCAGATTTTTCTTTTCTCCAGGAAGAAGGGGACTGCAGAGAGAGTAAAGATATTATGAGCTGAGCATCTGAATCTGAAGCACAGAAACGGTCATTACAAGTGGATGAAAGACAATAAAATTGTTTTCAGCTCCTAAAGAGACTGGTAGTTTTTGTTGACTGGTAGATTTTTTCCATTACCTTACCTGAATTTGATTCCTTTCTCTTGATGACATCATCGCCAACTATAAACCAAAATTTTCGATGTAAAGATTTCTTCTATTCTTTTCTTTCTTTGCCATATAAAGATTCCATTCCGAGTTTCGGACTTTTTTTTGGCAAATAGTTTCAGAAACTGACGTTATTGAAACTTCAGTTACACCTGATCCCTTTAGAAAAACCTGATCCCAGATATTGAAGTTCAAATAAAAACTTAATAGTTGCCTAAAATTAAAAAAAATAAAAACTTAACCGAATCATCAGGATATTTTCAATCGGGAAATGAGTTGCTAGATCATAAGTCAAATTTTTATTTTAAGCCTTCTTACTTAAAATTACTAGATTCATCCCTAGCTTCTTACGGAACCAACCATCTGTTGAATCAATGGAAGGTCATGCAAGGCCTTGTGCAATGCTACACTGGAACAGTCTCTTACTTTATTACTAGAGTAGTTGCAACAAGCAACGGAATGAATGATGTGTCAAATTCATAATCTGTCAAACCCAACGTTCATTTCTTGTTATTTCTTCAGTTCATAATTCAAAAAATTTAACATACTGTAATTTCTTTGAGTAAATTACAAAATATGCTTGATTTACAGAATTGATTCTGGACTGAATAGATATTTTCCTTCCACAAAAAGTATCTTCGCTGAAGCACAAAATAATTAACTATATCTCATAAGGTCAGAAAGACAGTTCATATGAAAAGATGCTATGAATAATGGTAACAACAATAAGGCAGCAAATGCTAATACGACATCATTAGCGATCATTCACTTGGGTTTGGTTCAATAATACTACAGTGAAGCAAAAACAGCTGCTTTCTTTGGTTTAAGGATCACAAGAAAGACCAGAAATTTTGATGTCGGCTGAGACAAATTCATAGTCCTTCGTGGTTTATGTCCTATAATTAAGTTGATATTCCCAAAACTCGAACTTGCTGCAATTAGTATTATAAGTAAATACGAAATAAATGGTTAATTTACAAACTCGAACAACAAAGATTATACATTCAAAACGCCGTGCTTGCAATTGCATGCATAATGGATGAAGGAGAATGAGGTGACATTTTCCTTACATGCAAAGTATCTTGTTTGAATAATGGCAACAAGAAGAAGAAGGCAAAAGCTTGCATTTCAACAAGGCTCATTTGTGCATACAGAACAATGGATTCCACGCACCAAAACAAAAATGTACAGAAAATAACGAACCTTCGTTGCAGGACGCTACGACAAAATCAGAACCCGCCCACCGCAACAAAAAGGAGGCCATTTCGATTTCAATTCGACGTTTCTCCTCTCTCTATCTCTCTCCACTACCCTCCAATTGGTTTCCCGCCATGGAACCCACTAAGCCCACTATCCCTCAGCCGCCACACTACTACAGTCCCATGCCGGCGGAGGTCCCAATGACATCCATCGGGATCCCATCGCTGCAGCGCTACACGCGCCTCCGCATGATCTGCGCCGCTGCGCTCCTCATCGTGGCAGGCCTGGGCTACGGCGCGTGGCCTTCGGGCCCAGACGTAGAGATCGTACGGCTGAACATAAAGCACATCAAGGTGAGAACGAAGCCGCGGCCGATGATCGACATCTCGATGGTGGTGAAAGTGAAGGTGTCCAACGCCGGCGTCTACACGATGGACTACGAGACGCTGGACGTGGAGGTAGGGTACAGAGGGAAGACGCTGGGTCACGTGAGGTCGGAGCACGGGCACGTGAGGGCGCTGGGTTGGTCCTACGTGGATGCTGAGCTGGAGTTTGACGGCGTCGAGGTAATGCACGACGTCGTTAGGGTGCTTGAGGACTTGGCCAAGGGAACCATCCCGCTCGACACAGTCACGGCGGTTGATGGCCAGCTAGGGCTCTTGTTCTTTCGGTTCCCTTTGAAGGTAACAAACGCCCCGTTCGCGGAAAGTTTTTTTTTTAAAAATTAACCATTGATTAACATTAGATCTGGACATACGAATACCTCATGCTCTGCCTCTACTCCGTGATATCCCCCATAACAAATAAAAATATTTTTTTCATATACAATACACATTAGATGGCTTACCCGCGTGTTTGGTGGCAAGAATTTATTTATATAATCATTAGGATATTCTGAAAAAAAAAAAAATTAAACTTGACATAAATAGTTAATTTGATTGATTTTTGTTATTTAAATAATTTATTCAACAAAAATGAAATACTACTATATTACACATTTAAGGTGTATGTATAATTATATATTAGCGTGTGTCAAATTAGATTTTATTAGTTAACGGGTTTACTCATATATATAATATTACACATTATATATTGTATTTTTAAATTTGCATCTAATCTTATTATTTTTCGCATATTTTCTTATTCATTCGTTTTATTTTATTTATCAATATTTTAATTCAACTTTCTAAATAAATTTGTAAGGGCGCAGTTGCAAATTTTTACTGTTAGGATGCAAAGTGGCTAACATAAATGAAAAAAAAATGTTTTTCTTAAATTTTATGTATTTTAAACAATTGAGTTCACTTTCTTACTATCCTCATTTTTTTATTTAATTCTATTTCATAAATTCATCAAGCTAAATATAGTTATATATTGATTGTGTTTAATAAAGATATATCAACTAGAGGTCAGGGTTCAATCCCTTAACCAGAGGTCAGGGGTTCAATCCTCGCTAGTGACCATGGGAATGGAAAATTGTTCATGGCCAGCACTTTACCCCTTACGGGCTGACCCGGTGCGAGTGGGGATTAGTCTAGGTGTGGAGCAAGCATGCTACGAGTGCTGCCCTCCTGATGAGGGCCCCCTAGGACCACCCCGCGGGAAACCAAAAAAAAAAAAAAAAAAAACTAAGTCTTATATTTTGAAAAAAAAAAAAAAAAAAAAAACTAAATTGTGTAAGAGTGCATTTGCAACTCTCTATTGTTTGGATGCAGAGTGACTAACATGTAAACGAAACAAAAATTGTGTTTCCTATATTTTATATATTTTAAAAAATTGAGTTAACTTTCTTATTCTACTCTTCTTTTTTTATATTTTGTAGATTCATCAAACTAAATATAATTATCTATTGTGTATAATAGAATACATATCAATTAAGTCTTATATATATATATATATATATATTGAAGTTTTATTTTTATTTTTGTATATATTTTCTATTCATTTATTTCTTATTATAAATTTTAATACTTCTATCTATTATTATTATTATTATTTATAATGTATTTTCTTATGTATTTATTTTGCATCATATTTAGTGATATTTATTAAATAAATTTGTTAGGGTGCAATTGCAAGTTTAAAATTTGATATTGCTAATTGTTTTTAACTACAACAGTTTGAGAGTATAGTAGTCTCGCGCGTTGCACGACAAATAATTTATTTTGTAGAAGTGTTGGAATATTATACAAATTCAAATTTAATATTAATAATTAATTTTTTTTAATATTTTTTATTTGAAATAATTTATTTTAGACAAATTAAACACTACTATACACACGTTTAAGTTGTATATATAACTCTATCATAATCGAACATCGTACGCAATGTGTGTGAACAAATGTTCTATTTATTAGTTTATGAGTTCACAAATATGATATTAAGATTTTTGGCTATGCTAATTACAAACCATAAATATATTAAAAGAAATAAATAGTTAATTACTGAACATTATTGCTAACTATATTCTTATAATTAGTTGTAGTATCTGATAGATTTTTGTATGTACGTTTAAACATATTTGATAGAAATTTTCCACGTTTGATTAGTGTTTTAGGCAATAATATTTATTTAAGTAAAAATATGTTTATCTAATATATAATTGTATCAATGTAAAGTTATTTACTTCTTTTTTTTGCCAAAGTTATTTACTTCTTGTAAACTAAAATTTAAAATATTATCTATTTTAGCAATTGGCTGTCATGAGTTAAATATGAAAAATGATCATAACCCAAAGTTAGATATAAAGTATTAATATATTTATTTTTACATGAGTTAAATTTATTTAAAAAATAATTATCTGGCCAATTTGTTTTTTGTATTAATTTGCATACCAAACATCAATATTTTTAGCAGATAATCGTATGTATTAGTAGCTAATTGTTTTTGTTATCCCTTCTTTTTTTTTTCATAAATAAAAATATATATTAATAATTAAAGGTCATAAAAATTAATAATTAAAGACTATACATTTATGTCCAAAAGAATCTATTGAATTAAATAATTATTATAAAAAAAAATCTCATTTAAAATTTAAAATGAAAAAATTTCAATATCAATAAGAAATTTATCAAAATATACTTATAATTGAGAAATAATAAGTTAGTTTGAATACATAATTATTACATTTAATTTCATAACTATTTCATTATTTCTCAATTATAAATATATGCATCTCTATTTTTATGGTGAAATTGATGTAAGAGAAAGAAGTAGTAATTAACCCATCAACAATTTTTGTAACATATGGCTAGGGAAAATAACGGTTTCTATAGTGCAATTAGAGAGTTTGGAGCTCATTCAAGCAATAAGAAGTGATTATGTGGACATTGTCAAATCAACTACGTTTGAGTTGAATGAGGTGGACCAATTAAATTATATTATTTGTGCATGTCATCAATGCGTTTATGTCAATCTTAGGTTTAACTTTTCCAAATTATATTATACATAGATATATAGATTGTGTTCAATAAAAGATATATCAACTAAGTCTTATAAATTGATTTTTTTTATCCATTTATTTCTTATTTAAATTATAATTATATGAATTTTCAATTCTTCTATCTAATTTTACTATTTTTAATATATTTTCTTATGTGTTTATTTTATTGTATTTATTTTTTCATCATATTTTAGTGTGATTTATTAAATAAATTTGTTAGGGTGCAATCACAACTTTATATTGTTAGGATGTAAAATGACTAACATGTAAATTAAAAAAAAAATTGAACATGAATGAGAGTGGTAAAAAAAAACAAAGAATATTTTATAATAACAAACATATAAATTCAAATTATATATATATATATATATATATATATATTCATATTTGTATACTTAAGTAGGATTTGCAACACTTGTAACGTCTTTTGTAAAGAAAACGTCTCTTGAGAGTGAATAAGATACTTTGGAGCCATGAGAACTTAGCCATGTGTCATGCCATGTAATAATGGTTATTGTAGGTTTGACATGGACTAATCAAAAGTTATAAAATTGACATTAGGATAGAGAAAATGTGGTTAAAAACGTACATGTCATGATTATATAAGTTCTTTTGGAATTATATTATATATAAATATAGATTTTATATTACAACATATATATTTGTATACTTATATAACGGTTGTAACGTCTTTTGCGAGTGTTATTAATAAAAAACGTACTCTCAGAGTGAATAAGAGAATTTGGAGTCATAAGAACTTAGTCATGTGTTATGCCATGTAAGAATGATTATTATATGTTAGACATGGACTAATTAAAAATTATAAAATTTACGTTAGGATAGAGAATACTTGTCACAATTGTATAACTTCTATTGAAATTATATTATATATATAGATAATTAGATATAGATAGATAAATAGATAATACAAGTGTATTTAGTTTTTTTTTAATATAATATGCACTAATAGGCATACTGAACAATAGTTACGGTAAAGCCTAGATTACTAAAAGGAGTCAATTTTCCCCTAAAGTTCACCCGTCCAACCATACACTATGATAACCATGTTTTTAGAAAGAAACAAAAAAACTACAAAACTAGTAACAATTGTATAAGATTATATGAGAAATTTTTATTTTTTTTTTGTATTTGTTATTATAAAATTTTTGTGTATATGGCATGTAGTAGGGCCGATAATCGATTTTTATCTACTAGAGACTCTAATATATTTTTTATTTTTACAAATAATAACTAAAGATATATTGGAGTAAATTTAAAAATAATTTTTTATTTAGTTTAATCATTGTGATTTATCCTATTTTTTTTTCAGGCTAAAATATCATGTGAGGTCTCGGTGAACACGAACGATGAATCAATTGAAAGTCAAAATTGTTACACATTGTAAATAAATGGAAGGATTTACCAACTTCACATGTGTAGCTAAAGTTTTGTTAATAAGAAGGATTCAAAATCAACATGTTCTAGGGTAGGACTATTGTGTATCTATCTGGTGGTCATGTATATTATTATTATCTTATTGTTGTACTAAAAATATGCGTGGATAGTAATATGTCGGGGTTCGATCATGCATACCAATTGCCATGTCCCTTGGCTGCACGTGGTTGTTCATGTTAGTTTAACTCTCATCAGATATTCCAACATAAATATGATATGATGGGTTCCGATGTAATCGTTAGCCCCGTTAATAGCCAATGGACGGCGAGTAGGTCCAGTGGGCCTCGTGAAAAGCCTGGAAGGCCCAGAGGTCCAGCACGAAAGGTCCCGACTTTAGTGGTCCCGATGTATGAGCTGAATGCTCCCGATGATAAGCCTCTGAGTAGGCCCCGATATGCCTTAGTAAAGGCCCCGATAATAAAGCCCCGCAGAGGCTGGACCTGTCCCGTAGAGACTGAAGGTCCTGGGTGGTGATCGAGAATGAGATAACTCTGGAGTCTCCGACAGGATTCGGGACTTGCGATCAGAGGATAAAGACCGAGAAACCCGCCTACTAGATAGAGTAGTGGGAGACGGTTAGAGATAAGGATAAATCCCCCGAGATACGCAGGGCGTGCCCGAGATACGTGGAGTGCGGGTAAGATACGCGGAGCGTGGGGCGAGACATACGGAATCCCGACCGAGATATGCGGAATCGTGGCGAGATACACGGAATCATGGGTAAAACTGCCAGGCGCAGTAACAGGTAACTGAGTAACTGCCCCTCCTATATAAAGGAGGAAGTTACCTCAGAAAACCATCATTTAATACGAGCTTAGACTTTGGCTTACCACCCCATTGATTACTATACTCATTTAAGCATCGGAGAGGGATTCTGGGTCACCACCCAGGTCATCCCCTTGTGCAGGACCACGCGGAGCTTAGGAGTCCGAGCATTCCGTCAAGGACGTAACAGAGCTTCGCCCGTGATCCAACATTGGCGCTGTCTGTGGGAATCTGACAAAAAGTCAAGATAGTCTCTACCAGATCAATGGCCGGTGGTGGCAAGAAGAAACAAGTTCCAGCCGGCAGTTCTCGTCCCGCAGGAACTGTGAATTCCCCGTTGCCAGAACGTGTGACGGAACAAGGTGAGAACCCTGCCCTTTCTCAGACAGGAGGACATGGTAATGAGGTCTCAGTCCGAGACGCTGGAAGGGATAGGCAAGAGGTCCCTCGTAGGGGAGAGGACGACGCCCCACCGAACCCGGTGGGCCCTGGAGCCGGAGATGCCCCGCGAAGGGAAGAAGGGTCATCTTCGAACTCGGAGTTGGCCAAGGCAGTAGCGGAGGCCATGCCAATGTTCCTGGCTGCCATGGAGGCCCTGCTGGACAAAAGAGAGGCCGCTAGGAAGATGGAGGAGTTGCCTCCGCGAGAAGAGTTACCACCACCCCCGCCGAGGGTGGACCCAGAGGAGCAGGCGGTTCCGCCCCGGGACAAGGGTAAGGAACCTATGCAACCAGAGAAGTTCGTGGTTGACGGCCCTGGGCCAGTGCAGAATAGGACCATTCCCCTGAATGGTCCCCTCACCGCTGACCAGGTGGTGAGAATCATTAGCATCTATACGGGCGACCAAAAGCAGATGACCTCGGAGCTCAGGGATCGATCCAGCCATCCTTTCGTACCACGGCTGATCGACACCGTTGCCCCGCCAGGGATAGGTATCCCGACGATCGAAGCATATGATGGGGAAGGAGACCCGGTCCGCCATGTACAAAGACACGTTCAGGCATGCATGGGTAGGACTTCAAACGAAGATTTGATATGCTCGCTGTTTCCGATAACCCTAGGAGAGAGGGCCATGACCTGGTTCTTTAGTCTTCTGCCAAGGAGTATCACGTGCTGGGCTGACATGCACGACCGCTTTATCAAACAGTATCAAGGACGAAGACGCCTCCTGAAAAGCGTGAGGACCCTAACCAAGGTGGTGCAGAGACCTGATGAATCGTTGGCGTATTATTACCAACGGTTCACTGCCAGCGCTGCGGAGATTGATGAAGAAATCTCGGAGGGAGAGATGATACGTACCTTCCTGCATAACCTAAGTGCTCCATATGGCTCCGATCTGATGCACAGTGTAGCCGCGAAGGCTATATGGAGTATGGAGGCCCTGCAAGCGAGGGTGAAACAGCAAATTGATGTCCAGGAGTCAAAAATCGCTGCTGGAGAGCTAGATCCCCCGAAATCGGGGAGAGGAAAGGCGTCATCCAAGCTGTCGGATGATCACAGGAGAAGCGATAAGTCGGAGGGGAGTAGAAACCGAGGCCGTCCCGACCGGAAAGAAGACAAGCGTCCCGCGGGGAAAGACAATCGAGAGGGTCGCGTCACCCCCATCAACACCTCGATGGCCTCTGTATTAGCCGTCATGGAGCGACAAGGCCTCGTCCGATACCCCCTGTTTCGACCAAGTTATTGCGGGCTGTCCGCTGGATAACTTGTCGAGATCTTCGGGTTGGATGCGAGCTAAGTCCGCCTTCTAGAGTCGTGCGCGGGCCTTAACTTCGTCTTCTGAATGAGGGCGAGTCCTTCCGGCTCTCTTAACAGATCGTCCGTCGGCACCTGCAAAGGAGCGTTACCAAGCAGTCCCCGTGGAGAGAGGGGGGGGGTGCTTGGCGTGCTCACTCCGACGATCAACATCAGTAGTTTTCTAGAGAGAGAAAGAGAGGGTTTTTAGAGAGAAGTCAGAGCTTTTCCCAAGCTTGCCCAAAGTGATTTTTGGAATGAATCGAATTGACCTGAAAATGTTCACCCCCAAGGTGGCTATTTATAGGCAACCTTGGACCGTAAACCGGTTTTGACCCGGTTCAATGTGGAAATGTGAACCGGGATGCAGGGGTAAGCTTTGGGAAAAGGGGCTCTGACGTACGTCTCAGGCGGCTGTCATGAACGGGACGCGCGCGCCTCTGAAACAAAGGTCTCGGACACATAGGAGTTAGTGTAAAAATCGGGTCTCCGTATACGTCCGAGGTAAAATGGGGGGTGTGCGCGACACCCCCCGGGTGTTGGACTTACCCTGAATTCCGGGTAAGCTGGGCTTACCCGGAAATTCCGGGTAAGCTGGGCTTACCCGGAATTCCGGGTAAGCTGGGCTTACCCGGAAATTCCGGGCAAGCCGGGGCTTACCCGGAAATTCCGGGTAGGCTAGGCTTACCCGGAATTTTCCGGGTAAGCCCCCCGGGGTGCCGGGCAAGTTTGCGACTTGCCCGGTTTACCCCGGTTAGCTCGAAATTGGGCTCTGTAGTGGGTCTCGTGCGTGTATGAGGTCCGAATAATTAAAACCGAGCCCGAATCATGCGTATATCCATCACTTGCCCCCGAGTTAAACAATGGCTTGACCTTTGTTTAACTCTATTCTAAGATAGGGTATACGCGTGATATGGGTCGTCTGCTCACCTTGAGTTTTGACCTACCAAGGGTGGACGTGCGCGGCTCCGACGAGCTTCTTGCCTTAGTTTTTGAGATGATCACGGTTGATAACTGCGTGACGGGTTAGTAGCATAACAGACTACAAGTAGTATGATAAATGTGGTTTTGGAAAAAATGAGGCGTGAGCACACGTGAAATTTTTCGGGTTTGTGCGATGATCCAAGTAATATGGAAAGTTCATGCCACGACTAAATGTATCAAAGTGATAATAAATCACGCAAGTCTTGATAAAATGTTTTTCATGCAATACGGTAGTTTCCGGGAGCCCGTCGTCCGAGACAGCCGTCTTAACGGCGAGACGACGGTTTTGGGTGAATGAAATGATGCCGGGTTTGGGAAATTACATGCAACGGACATGATATGAAAAGTCATGGATGTAAATCATGGATATGTGCAATGCATGACGATGACGTGTGTATGACGTATGTGTAAAAGATGCGTAGTCATGTACTAAAAGACTTAGAAAAAAGTAGAGATAGGTAAAGGGTTACCTACACACTTATGAGGGAGCGTGTATCCCGGACGCGCGGGTCCTAAGCCTGCGAGGTGTGATGCATCCGCCGCGTTGTTGATGAATGGAGTATGTTCGCAGCGTATGTGTCGAGAGTCGAGACCCTTGTTGATATAGTATTGCCCCTAGAGTGGAGGTGCTTGTAGTGACATGACAGCGCCAGCCTAATGACTCGTCACCATGGTTGTCGTTGTTTGATCTTTGTCGACTGCCATTGATTGTCGTCATAGGAAAATACTTAGAAAGTATTTCTTGATGGTTGACATTTCGTCATATGTCGACTGCTGACATGGTGGAACACTTAGAAAAATTCACTGACAGTCGGCACCTCGTCCCATGTCGACTGCAGACATGGTGGAACACTTAGAAAATATTCCTTGATAGTCGACACCTCGTCACATGTCGAGTGCTGAGATGGTGGAACACTTAGAAAATGTTCCTTGATTGGCTCTTTCTCTCATGACCATGTTACCATCCATATGCGTGCTAGCTGAGTATGCGTGCGCTTGTATGTGTGCGCTAGTTCCAACACTTAGAATTTTTTCCTTGTCTGTTGCCATGCATGTTGTTACTATAGGCTTGATGTCGACGTATAGTAGGTGTCGTTATGGTGGTTGATATGAACAGGGAGTTGCCC
The DNA here is from genome assembly GCA_036873135.1 of Clarkia xantiana subsp. parviflora. Lineage (NCBI taxonomy): Eukaryota > Viridiplantae > Streptophyta > Magnoliopsida > Myrtales > Onagraceae > Clarkia > Clarkia xantiana. The sequence continues at coordinate 10,613,764 of JAPTYO010000003.1, forward strand.
TCCTCGCGGGGTGTTCGCTATGTGATAAGTGGAGACTAAAGAGTCTCGTAGACATGTAGTTGTCTCCCATGTTGATGGTTACTGGGATCTCCCGAAGTAGGGTGTGCTCCATGACTGCTACTTGGTTTTTCCAAAGATGGGTGCATTCCACGACTGCTACCTGGTTGTTCCGAAGTTGGGTGCATCCCACGACTGCCACTTGATGTTTCCGAGGTAGGGAGAAGGCCAGAGGTCGGCGAGGCGACATGTCCTTTCATGGCGTTGGTCAAAGGTCGGCGAGGCGACTGCCTATCCCTGTTGTTGCCGCTACCTGGCGTTTTCAAGGTAGAGTGCGTTCTGCGACCGCTACTTTATTTTCCCCAAGGTAGAGTGTGTCTAGCGACCGCTACTTGGCTTTCCTCAAGGTAGAGTATGTCTAGCGACTGCCACTTGGTTTGCAAGGGAGGATTCGTAAGGAACCGCTTGTATGCGCTTCCGGAGCCTTGAGCCATTTTGAGGATAAAACTAGATCGAAAGGTGGTCGGATGGCATCTTGGTAATTATAACCAATTTCGTATGTCTTTGATTTCTTTAGCTCTTGAACTTGTCGCTTTGTAGAGCGCTTGAATACCTGTGTCACATTGTACGAATGTGTGAAAATTTGATTAGTAGGTGGCCTAGGCCTTTGATGAGCGTAAGGATTTTTGACTCCCGAGCGGGAGGATCCATAGCTGTTTGTATGCGGACAGTTGGTCCGTTGGGTTGGATGTCCTTGCAAAGGACTGTGATGAATGTGGTTGATGTGTGTGGCTTGCGATGCTGTGCGCGCAGTGCTGCACTTAGTGTCCGCTGCTACTATACTTAGTTTCTGAGCGAGAGGTGTTACTCCTCTTCTTAGAGCGTCGATGCACGCGCGTTTGGTAGGAGGTGTACGCGTTCTGCAGATGTGCGTGTTTGGTAGGAGGTGTACGTGCTTCACACGACTCTCCCAAATCTTGTAAACTGACGATCTTAGAATGACAGTGGTACGCCATGACTTGTCGTTGTGTTTCCCGGAAATGACGCCAAGTGTACAGAGCGGAGTCGCGGGCGGATTTCCTCAGACTGTTCCCGGCCTCGGCGACACTCCTCCTGACAGCCCGGGTATGGGACTTGTGCCTTTAAAGGTTGAGACTTTTCCCATGCTAACATGCTAATGGTCTTTTTGTGGTTGTCTTTGCAGGCTTGGTACTCCCTACGGCGGGGGGAGTTGTACCTGTCCGAGAGAATGATGCTGACGTCCGTTCCCCGAGCGATCCTAAGAGGTCGACGTCTGCCGGCATGCCTCTTGCTCCTTCCTGCGACAAAGGGAAGGGGCCAATGTATGCGGATTCGACCATGCCTGCCCCCTGGTCGGGGAACGGCCGTTCAGCGGAGGTGCCTTCCTTGGCAGGTGCCTGTGGTTGACTTCTTGTTGTATTGGTATGGTTTTGCCTTCTCCTAATGTGTTTGCTTTTGATGTGTAGTTGTTTCTATTCCTCCAGCTCTTCGCAAGTCTGATCCGATGTGTCGGCTTGATTGGGATGTGTCCGGGAACGAGTGGACTCCCTACTCTCAGTCTGCTATTTGCTTTTCCAAGGATGTTTCCTTGAGCACACCTGCTGTCGGTGTGCGTGTGGTTCAGCGGTCTGTTCCGCCGGCTGACCGCAAGAAGTGCCCCCGTGACCCTGAGGCTGCTTTGAAGTGTGTTAAGGAGTCGCTCGCGCAGCTTTGCTCCTGTATGTTGTTTTCTTTTTATGTTGGATCTATCATGTTTGTCTGGTTTCTTTGTGTGTGATGTGCTTGTGTTGTTGTGTTGAGGGAGAAGGCGCGCGCATATTCAGATGCTTCTTCCAAGGCTTCCGCTGATCTCAAGGGAAGTCAGGATTGCGTGTCTCGGCTGGAGGCGGAGCTGTTTGCCTTATTGTGCCAGGAGACGGTCGACGAGGCGGCACATGCCGTGGTGCCGAAGGAGACTAAGGAGTCTCATGTTGTTCTGGGTGATCAGCTTGGGATGGTTGAGTTTCCTACTACAGCTGATTACTCCAAACTTCTCGAGAGGGCACGTGTTGATCACATGGAGTCTTTCTCTGTGGATTGCTTCAGGAGGATATACTCTCTTGCCCCCGAATCTCCTTTTCAGAGTACTGGGCCATATACTGGCTACGCCCTCGGGGCTATTGCGGGGATCCGAGCGGGCGATGTGGAGCGAGTGGTTTGACGGGACAGGTGTCTGTCCCTGTTGGTGACGATCGCCGGGGTGCTTTCAAAGGCCCAGCGCAAGATGTTTTTATGACTGATGTCTTTGGTTCTGGTGCTCCTGACGTTGGGTCAGGTTGATCTTTCTTTGTTTTTCCATGTGTACATATGGTTGCTCCCCTTGCATGGGTGAGATTTTGACGGGTTGCATCTTGGGCTCGACTTTTAAGCTGGCCGGATGTCTTTACTTTTGAGTCCTGCTATATTATATATAGATATGCCTGTCATGAAATGTTAGAAAGATATAATACTAAGTATTATTTTGCATCTTCCTTTATTGCTGTCTCAATGACTTGTTCTCTTTTTGTAAGAGTGTTGCTCTATTGAATGGTTGATTTTCTTGATCCGATGGTTTTCCTTAGGAAACTGCATCTCTGTTGGTGACGGTTGTGGATGAGTTGGTATTACCGTCGTCTGTGGCTTTGTAAGGAGGATGATCCTCGTTGAAGTGCTTGTCTTTCTTTATGAGGATGTGAACAGACTAGTATGTTCATATATTTGATGCTGTGGCTAAGTGTGGATAGATTAGTACGTCCGACACTTGCATTTGTTTGCGAGGGAGGATTCCCAATGATCCGCTTATTCCCCGACTTTTGCAAGGATGTGAATAGATTAGTACGTTCACATCCTTGTATTATGGCGAAGTGTGGATAGATTAGTACGTCCGACACTTGCATTTGTTTGCGAGGGAGGATTCCCAATGATCCGCTTATTCCCCGACTTTTTGCAAGGATGTGAATAGATTAGTACGTTCACATCCTTGTATGATGGCGAAGTGTGGATAGATTAGTACGTCCGACACTTGCATTTGTTTGCGAGGGAGGATTCCCAATGATCCGCTTACCCCCCCGACTTTTTGCAAGGATGTGAATAGATTAGTACGTTCACATCCTTGTATGATGGCGAAGTGTGGATAGATTAGTACGTCCGACACTTGCATTTGTTTGCGAGGGAGGATTCCCAATGATCCGCTTACCCCCGACTTTTTGCAAGGATGTGAATAGATTAGTACGTTCACATCCTTGTATTGTTGCGAAGCGGGGATAGATTAGTACGTCCGACACTTGCATTTGTTTGCGAGGGAGGATTCCCAATGATCCGCTTATCCCCCGACTTTTTGCAAGGATGTGAATAGATTAGTACGTTCACATCCTTGTATTGTTGCGAAGCGTGGATAGATTAGTACGTCCGACACTTGCATTTGTTTGCGAGGGAGGATTCCCAATGATCCGCTTATCCCCCGACTTTTTGCAAGGATGTGAATGGATTAGTACGTTCACATCCTTGTATTGTTGCGAAGCGTGGATAGATTAGTACGTCCGACACTTGCATTTGTTTGCGAGGGAGGATTCCCAATGATCCGCTTATCCCCCGACTTTTTGCAAGGATGTGAATGGATTAGTACGTTCACATCCTTGATGAAGGTATTTTATCTCCTTGTATGCGTCGCGCTCCCTCTGTTTTAAATACAGGCATGAGCTTTGCTTAGTCTTGCTTTGATATCCTTTTGATGGCTTTTCTTGTTGGTTGCCCTTTCTGCGCATAGAGTTAGGGCCTTTGTTGGTGACGTATGTGGCTTGTTCCTGGTTTTGGACCGGGGTAGCTTGCCATTACATAATGATTTTTCCTACGCAAGGAGTGATCTTGATATCCCTGGAACGTCTGAGACGGCTGTCTCCAGGTTTCTTCATTGAATGACCCTGCTTGGTAGGGTGTTTGGGAGCGCGAGAGCTCCTGTCTTGTCCCTTGTTGGGGGAACTGCCTGCTTTGTTGTGCATTCCCGTGAAAGGTCGGGGTTTTTGAGATTGTAGGGCCTCTCTGCTGAAGTGCATTCATTGGAGGCGCTTGCGTTGGTGTCAGGGGCATATTTGCTTGTTGCGTGGGAGGGGGCGGAGGCGCCCCGTATCCTTGGTTGTGCAGGGCTTTTCTCAGATGAAGCAGCTGTTCGAGTGTCGCCATTATTTCTGGGGTGACTGCAGGCGCAGCCTGCGCCCCTGGTGCCTGATTGTATGCCCCAGCATTTGGCATTCCGTATGATTGCTCCTGCGTGTTGAAGGTTTGATGGGCGGAGCCCGTAGGAGCGTTGGCTTGCTGTGTGACCCCTTGCGCGTTACTCCGAGAGTATACGCTTCTTGTAGGCGTAGACGAGGCGACTGAGGCCTCGCTTTGGCTCTGCGGGGGGTCTCTCTGAGCTCTCTGCAGAGGAGGTCTCACGCTTGACTCCGGGGTTGGAATTTTCCTCGGACGTCTTGGTCCTCTTTCCTTTGTCCTAATCGGCGGTGGCTGCTCGTTGCGTGGGGTCTCGTGATTGTATGCCCCTTGCGTAAGAGGTTTCATCCCCTGCACTGAAGCCTCCGTGTATGGTGTATGTGTTTTCCATCTTGCTTGTTTGTTTGAGTAACGCAGGCTTTCTGTTGCGATTCCCACAGACGGCGCCAAGTGTTTCGACCAAGTTATTGCGGGCTGTCCGCTGGATAACTTGTCGAGATCTTCGGGTTGGATGCGAGCTAAGTCCGCCTTCTAGAGTCGTGCGCGGGCCTTAACTTCGTCTTCTGAATGAGGGCGAGTCCTTCCGGCTCTCTTAACAGATCGTCCGTCGGCACCTGCAAAGGAGCGTTACCAAGCAGTCCCCGTGGAGAGAGGGGGGGGGGGTGCTTGGCGTGCTCACTCCGACGATCAACATCAGTAGTTTTCTAGAGAGAGAAAGAGAGGGTTTTTAGAGAGAAGTCAGAGCTTTTCCCAAGCTTGCCCAAAGTGATTTTTGGAATGAATCGAATTGACCTGAAAATGTTCACCCCCAAGGTGGCTATTTATAGGCAACCTTGGACCGTAAACCGGTTTTGACCCGGTTCAATGTGGAAATGTGAACCGGGATGCAGGGGTAAGCTTTGGGAAAAGGGGCTCTGACGTACGTCTCAGGCGGCTGTCATGAACGGGACGCGCGCGCCTCTGAAACAAAGGTCTCGGACACATAGGAGTTAGTGTAAAAATCGGGTCTCCGTATACGTCCGAGGTAAAATGGGGGGTGTGCGCGACACCCCCCGGGTGTTGGACTTACCCGGAATTCCGGGTAAGCTGGGCTTACCCGGAAATTCCGGGCAAGCCGGGGCTTACCCGGAAATTCCGGGTAGGCTAGGCTTACCCGGAATTTTCCGGGTAAGCCCCCCGGGGTGCCGGGCAAGTTTGCGACTTGCCCGGTTTACCCCGGTTAGCTCGAAATTGGGCTCTGTAGTGGGTCTCGTGCGTGTATGAGGTCCGAATAATTAAAACCGAGCCCGAATCATGCGTATATCCATCACTTGCCCCCGAGTTAAACAATGGCTTGACCTTTGTTTAACTCTATTCTAAGATAGGGTATACGCGTGATATGGGTCGTCTGCTCACCTTGAGTTTTGACCTACCAAGGGTGGACGTGCGCGGCTCCGACGAGCTTCTTGCCTTAGTTTTTGAGATGATCACGGTTGATAACTGCGTGACGGGTTAGTAGCATAACAGACTACAAGTAGTATGATAAATGTGGTTTTGGAAAAAATGAGGCGTGAGCACACGTGAAATTTTTCGGGTTTGTGCGATGATCCAAGTAATATGGAAAGTTCATGCCACGACTAAATGTATCAAAGTGATAATAAATCACGCAAGTCTTGATAAAATGTTTTTCATGCAATACGGTAGTTTCCGGGAGCCCGTCGTCCGAGACAGCCGTCTTAACGGCGAGACGACGGTTTTGGGTGAATGAAATGATGCCGGGTTTGGGAAATTACATGCAACGGACATGATATGAAAAGTCATGGATGTAAATCATGGATATGTGCAATGCATGACGATGACGTGTGTATGACGTATGTGTAAAAGATGCGTAGTCATGTACTAAAAGACTTAGAAAAAAGTAGAGATAGGTAAAGGGTTACCTACACACTTATGAGGGAGCGTGTATCCCGGACGCGCGGGTCCTAAGCCTGCGAGGTGTGATGCATCCGCCGCGTTGTTGATGAATGGAGTATGTTCGCAGCGTATGTGTCGAGAGTCGAGACCCTTGTTGATATAGTATTGCCCCTAGAGTGGAGGTGCTTGTAGTGACATGACAGCGCCAGCCTAATGACTCGTCACCATGGTTGTCGTTGTTTGATCTTTGTCGACTGCCATTGATTGTCGTCATAGGAAAATACTTAGAAAGTATTTCTTGATGGTTGACATTTCGTCATATGTCGACTGCTGACATGGTGGAACACTTAGAAAAATTCACTGACAGTCGGCACCTCGTCCCATGTCGACTGCAGACATGGTGGAACACTTAGAAAATATTCCTTGATAGTCGACACCTCGTCACATGTCGAGTGCTGAGATGGTGGAACACTTAGAAAATGTTCCTTGATTGGCTCTTTCTCTCATGACCATGTTACCATCCATATGCGTGCTAGCTGAGTATGCGTGCGCTTGTATGTGTGCGCTAGTTCCAACACTTAGAATTTTTTCCTTGTCTGTTGCCATGCATGTTGTTACTATAGGCTTGATGTCGACGTATAGTAGGTGTCGTTATGGTGGTTGATATGAACAGGGAGTTGCCCTCCTCGCGGGGTGTTCGCTATGTGATAAGTGGAGACTAAAGAGTCTCGTAGACATGTAGTTGTCTCCCATGTTGATGGTTACTGGGATCTCCCGAAGTAGGGTGTGCTCCATGACTGCTACTTGGTTTTTCCAAAGATGGGTGCATTCCACGACTGCTACCTGGTTGTTCCGAAGTTGGGTGCATCCCACGACTGCCACTTGATGTTTCCGAGGTAGGGAGAAGGCCAGAGGTCGGCGAGGCGACATGTCCTTTCATGGCGTTGGTCAAAGGTCGGCGAGGCGACTGCCTATCCCTGTTGTTGCCGCTACCTGGCGTTTTCAAGGTAGAGTGCGTTCTGCGACCGCTACTTTATTTTCCCCAAGGTAGAGTGTGTCTAGCGACCGCTACTTGGCTTTCCTCAAGGTAGAGTATGTCTAGCGACTGCCACTTGGTTTGCAAGGGAGGATTCGTAAGGAACCGCTTGTATGCGCTTCCGGAGCCTTGAGCCATTTTGAGGATAAAACTAGATCGAAAGGTGGTCGGATGGCATCTTGGTAATTATAACCAATTTCGTATGTCTTTGATTTCTTTAGCTCTTGAACTTGTCGCTTTGTAGAGCGCTTGAATACCTGTGTCACATTGTACGAATGTGTGAAAATTTGATTAGTAGGTGGCCTAGGCCTTTGATGAGCGTAAGGATTTTTGACTCCCGAGCGGGAGGATCCATAGCTGTTTGTATGCGGACAGTTGGTCCGTTGGGTTGGATGTCCTTGCAAAGGACTGTGATGAATGTGGTTGATGTGTGTGGCTTGCGATGCTGTGCGCGCAGTGCTGCACTTAGTGTCCGCTGCTACTATACTTAGTTTCTGAGCGAGAGGTGTTACTCCTCTTCTTAGAGCGTCGATGCACGCGCGTTTGGTAGGAGGTGTACGCGTTCTGCAGATGTGCGTGTTTGGTAGGAGGTGTACGTGCTTCACACGACTCTCCCAAATCTTGTAAACTGACGATCTTAGAATGACAGTGGTACGCCATGACTTGTCGTTGTGTTTCCCGGAAATGACGCCAAGTGTACAGAGCGGAGTCGCGGGCGGATTTCCTCAGACTGTTCCCGGCCTCGGCGACACTCCTCCTGACAGCCCGGGTATGGGACTTGTGCCTTTAAAGGTTGAGACTTTTCCCATGCTAACATGCTAATGGTCTTTTTGTGGTTGTCTTTGCAGGCTTGGTACTCCCTACGGCGGGGGGAGTTGTACCTGTCCGAGAGAATGATGCTGACGTCCGTTCCCCGAGCGATCCTAAGAGGTCGACGTCTGCCGGCATGCCTCTTGCTCCTTCCTGCGACAAAGGGAAGGGGCCAATGTATGCGGATTCGACCATGCCTGCCCCCTGGTCGGGGAACGGCCGTTCAGCGGAGGTGCCTTCCTTGGCAGGTGCCTGTGGTTGACTTCTTGTTGTATTGGTATGGTTTTGCCTTCTCCTAATGTGTTTGCTTTTGATGTGTAGTTGTTTCTATTCCTCCAGCTCTTCGCAAGTCTGATCCGATGTGTCGGCTTGATTGGGATGTGTCCGGGAACGAGTGGACTCCCTACTCTCAGTCTGCTATTTGCTTTTCCAAGGATGTTTCCTTGAGCACACCTGCTGTCGGTGTGCGTGTGGTTCAGCGGTCTGTTCCGCCGGCTGACCGCAAGAAGTGCCCCCGTGACCCTGAGGCTGCTTTGAAGTGTGTTAAGGAGTCGCTCGCGCAGCTTTGCTCCTGTATGTTGTTTTCTTTTTATGTTGGATCTATCATGTTTGTCTGGTTTCTTTGTGTGTGATGTGCTTGTGTTGTTGTGTTGAGGGAGAAGGCGCGCGCATATTCAGATGCTTCTTCCAAGGCTTCCGCTGATCTCAAGGGAAGTCAGGATTGCGTGTCTCGGCTGGAGGCGGAGCTGTTTGCCTTATTGTGCCAGGAGACGGTCGACGAGGCGGCACATGCCGTGGTGCCGAAGGAGACTAAGGAGTCTCATGTTGTTCTGGGTGATCAGCTTGGGATGGTTGAGTTTCCTACTACAGCTGATTACTCCAAACTTCTCGAGAGGGCACGTGTTGATCACATGGAGTCTTTCTCTGTGGATTGCTTCAGGAGGATATACTCTCTTGCCCCCGAATCTCCTTTTCAGAGTACTGGGCCATATACTGGCTACGCCCTCGGGGCTATTGCGGGGATCCGAGCGGGCGATGTGGAGCGAGTGGTTTGACGGGACAGGTGTCTGTCCCTGTTGGTGACGATCGTCGGGGTGCTTTCAAAGGCCCAGCGCAAGATGTTTTTATGACTGATGTCTTTGGTTCTGGTGCTCCTGACGTTGGGTCAGGTTGATCTTTCTTTGTTTTTCCATGTGTACATATGGTTGCTCCCCTTGCATGGGTGAGATTTTGACGGGTTGCATCTTGGGCTCGACTTTTAAGCTGGCCGGATGTCTTTACTTTTGAGTCCTGCTATATTATATATAGATATGCCTGTCATGAAATGTTAGAAAGATATAATACTAAGTATTATTTTGCATCTTCCTTTATTGCTGTCTCAATGACTTGTTCTCTTTTTGTAAGAGTGTTGCTCTATTGAATGGTTGATTTTCTTGATCCGATGGTTTTCCTTAGGAAACTGCATCTCTGTTGGTGACGGTTGTGGATGAGTTGGTATTACCGTCGTCTGTGGCTTTGTAAGGAGGATGATCCTCGTTGAAGTGCTTGTCTTTCTTTATGAGGATGTGAACAGACTAGTATGTTCATATATTTGATGCTGTGGCTAAGTGTGGATAGATTAGTACGTCCGACACTTGCATTTGTTTGCGAGGGAGGATTCCCAATGATCCGCTTATTCCCCGACTTTTGCAAGGATGTGAATAGATTAGTACGTTCACATCCTTGTATTATGGCGAAGTGTGGATAGATTAGTACGTCCGACACTTGCATTTGTTTGCGAGGGAGGATTCCCAATGATCCGCTTATTCCCCGACTTTTTGCAAGGATGTGAATAGATTAGTACGTTCACATCCTTGTATGATGGCGAAGTGTGGATAGATTAGTACGTCCAACACTTGCATTTGTTTGCGAGGGAGGATTCCCAATGATCCGCTTACCCCCCGACTTTTTGCAAGGATGTGAATAGATTAGTACGTTCACATCCTTGTATGATGGCGAAGTGTGGATAGATTAGTACGTCCGACACTTGCATTTGTTTGCGAGGGAGGATTCCCAATGATCCGCTTACCCCCGACTTTTTGCAAGGATGTGAATAGATTAGTACGTTCACATCCTTGTATTGTTGCGAAGCGGGGATAGATTAGTACGTCCGACACTTGCATTTGTTTGCGAGGGAGGATTCCCAATGATCCGCTTATCCCCCGACTTTTTGCAAGGATGTGAATAGATTAGTACGTTCACATCCTTGTATTGTTGCGAAGCGTGGATAGATTAGTACGTCCGACACTTGCATTTGTTTGCGAGGGAGGATTCCCAATGATCCGCTTATCCCCCGACTTTTTGCAAGGATGTGAATGGATTAGTACGTTCACATCCTTGTATTGTTGCGAAGCGTGGATAGATTAGTACGTCCGACACTTGCATTTGTTTGCGAGGGAGGATTCCCAATGATCCGCTTATCCCCCGACTTTTTGCAAGGATGTGAATGGATTAGTACGTTCACATCCTTGATGAAGGTATTTTATCTCCTTGTATGCGTCGCGCTCCCTCTGTTTTAAATACAGGCATGAGCTTTGCTTAGTCTTGCTTTGATATCCTTTTGATGGCTTTTCTTGTTGGTTGCCCTTTCTGCGCATAGAGTTAGGGCCTTTGTTGGTGACGTATGTGGCTTGTTCCTGGTTTTGGACCGGGGTAGCTTGCCATTACATAATGATTTTTCCTACGCAAGGAGTGATCTTGATATCCCTGGAACGTCTGAGACGGCTGTCTCCAGGTTTCTTCATTGAATGACCCTGCTTGGTAGGGTGTTTGGGAGCGCGAGAGCTCCTGTCTTGTCCCTTGTTGGGGGAACTGCCTGCTTTGTTGTGCATTCCCGTGAAAGGTCGGGGTTTTTGAGATTGTAGGGCCTCTCTGCTGAAGTGCATTCATTGGAGGCGCTTGCGTTGGTGTCAGGGGCATATTTGCTTGTTGCGCGGGAGGGGGCGGAGGCGCCCCGTATCCTTGGTTGTGCAGGGCTTTTCTCAGATGAAGCAGCTGTTCGAGTGTCGCCATTATTTCTGGGGTGACTGCAGGCGCAGCCTGCGCCCCTGGTGCCTGATTGTATGCCCCAGCATTTGGCATTCCGTATGATTGCTCCTGCGTGTTGAAGGTTTGATGGGCGGAGCCCGTAGGAGCGTTGGCTTGCTGTGTGACCCCTTGCGCGTTACTCCGAGAGTATACGCTTCTTGTAGGCGTAGACGAGGCGACTGAGGCCTCGCTTTGGCTCTGCGGGGGGTCTCTCTGAGCTCTCTGCAGAGGAGGTCTCACGCTTGACTCCGGGGTTGGAATTTTCCTCGGACGTCTTGGTCCTCTTTCCTTTGTCCTAATCGGCGGTGGCTGCTCGTTGCGTGGGGTCTCGTGATTGTATGCCCCTTGCGTAAGAGGTTTCATCCCCTGCACTGAAGCCTCCGTGTATGGTGTATGTGTTTTCCATCTTGCTTGTTTGTTTGAGTAACGCAGGCTTTCTGTTGCGATTCCCACAGACGGCGCCAAGTGTTTCGACCAAGTTATTGCGGGCTGTCCGCTGGATAACTTGTCGAGATCTTCGGGTTGGATGCGAGCTAAGTCCGCCTTCTAGAGTCGTGCGCGGGCCTTAACTTCGTCTTCTGAATGAGGGCGAGTCCTTCCGGCTCTCTTAACAGATCGTCCGTCGGCACCTGCAAAGGAGCGTTACCAAGCAGTCCCCGTGGAGAGAGGGGGGGGGGGGTGCTTGGCGTGCTCACTCCGACAATCAACATCAGTAGTTTTCTAGAGAGAGAAAGAGAGGGTTTTTAGAGAGAAGTCAGAGCTTTTCCCAAGCTTGTAGTGGATTTCGTTGTAGTGGAGTCTGCGGGGGCATACAACGCGATCATCGGGAGGACTACCATCAACCCTCTTATGGCGGTCGCTTCGACGGTTCACCAAAAAATGAAGTTCCCGACTGATAACGGGGTTGGAGAGGTCAGAGGTGACCAGGTGGCATCGCGGAAGTGCTATGTTAATGCCACCCGTCGGAGAAGGAGGGAGACCATGACTGTTCTTCAGACAGATACCGATCCTCGAGAAGAATATGGGCGTCCCGCCCCCATGGAGGACTTGAAAGAAGTAGAGATCGATGGGCCTCAGAGGAAGGTGAAAATCGGCTCTGCCCTGTCGGATGAAAGAGCGCAAGAGTTGATCGAGCTCTTGAAGGAGTTCAAGGAGCTGTTTGCCTGGTCCCCAAGTGATATGCCAGGAATCAGTCCCGACGTAATAGTGCACGAGCTCAAGATCGACCCCGCGATCAAGCCTATCGCGCAGAGGAGACGTCCGATGGGCGCGGACAAGAGGATCGCGATTCAGCAGGAGGTAGGCAGACTGCTCGATGCTGGATTCATCAAAGAGCTCCGATTCCAGACTTGGGTGGCTAACCCAGTGCTGGTGCGAAAGAGTAACGGGAAGTGGCGGATGTGTGTGGACTTCCGCGATTTGAACAAAGCCTGCCCGAAGGACTGCTACCCGCTCCCGAGGATTGACCAGCTGGTGGACGCTACATCGGGACATGAGCTGCTGAGCTTCATGGATGCATACTCTGGGTACAACCAGATTAAGATGGCGAAGGATGATGCCCCCCATACAGCCTTCTATGCCGACAGTGATGTCTACCATTATGACGTGGTGCCCTTCGGATTGATCAATGCCGGAGCAACTTACCAGCGGATGGTGAACAAGTTGTTCGGGGACATGTTGGGGAAAACCATGGAGGCATATGTGGACGACATGCTGGTAAAATCCCGGCAAGCAGGAGACCATGTCCAGAATTTGGCGGCAGCATTTGAGCGGATGAAGTTTCATCAGGTTCGGCTGAATCCCGACAAATGCGCCTTTGGGGTGAACTCGGGAAAGTTCCTAGGGTTCATGGTGAGCCAGAGAGGAATCGAGGTGAACCCCGAGAAGTTGCGAGCAATCGAAGAGATGCAGTCCCCGAAGAATCATCGGGAGGTCCAGGTGCTGAATGGCCGGTTGGCCGCGATGAATCGCTTTCTATCCAAGGCGAGCGATCGAGCTATGCCATTTTTTGATGTGCTGAGGGCCAACAAGAAGTTCGAGTGGACCAACAAGTGTGAGGAGGCATTCCAAGCACTCAAACAGCATCTTCGTACCCTTCCGCCGTTGGCGAAACCAGTTCCAGGCGAGCCACTTTATCTCTATTTGGCTGTTTCTGATGTAGCTGTTAGTTCTGTTTTGATTAAGATTGTCAAAGGCAACCAAGTGCCCATCTATTATGTAAGCAAGGCGTTTGCCAAGTCCGAAATAAACTATCCCCCCATTGAGAAGTATCTCTTCGCGCTGATAATTGCCGCTCGAAAGCTACGACCTTACTTCCATGCCCATGAAGTCACGGTGCTGACTAATCAGCCTTTGAAACACTTTTTGAACCGACCAGAAGCGTCGGGGAGATTGGTGAAATGGGCCATTGAGCTGACGGAGTTCCGCATTCATTTTGCTCCGAGAACCGCTATTAAAGGCCAGGCCTTGGCAGATTTTATAGCTGAGTCTACGGCACCCGATCTAGAAGCAACGGGTCCCGCAGAGGGGGCAACCATGGAAGAGGTCCCGACAACAGAACAGCAGCCAGAACAGCCGAATGAGGGGAATACGTGGGAGATGTACACTGATGGTTCATCAAGTGTAGAAGGCTCGGGGGCAGGATTCGTATTGATACCGCCCGGCGGAGGCGAGCCTTTACGATATGCCCTGGCATTGACATTCAAAGCCACCAACAACGAAGCAGAGTATGAGGCTCTCATCACAGGCCTCAAGATTGCCAAGGGTACGGGGGTCGACCATCTAAAAGTGAAGTGTGATGCTAGCTTGGTTGTAAATCAAGTCCAGGGGAACTATGAAGCTAAGAGCCCGACGATGAAGAAATATTTGCACGAGGTACAGACTTTGAAGGGGAACTTCAAAAGCTTTGATATCGAGGCGATCCCAAGGGAAGAAAACGCGGAAGCAGATGCCTTGAGCAAATTTGCTCTGGGAGTGGCCCCCGAAGAGAATCGGAGGGTGCATTTCCTAGAGAGGGTGATCATCTCAAACATCGACCCGGTGGAGGTCTGTGCTGTGGGGACAAGATCGGAAGAAGAGGAGGAGCCCACCTGGATGACCCCGATGGTCACGTACCTGACTACGGGAGTGCTCCCCGATGATAAAACGGCAGCCGTCAGGTTGCGGCGGATTGCAGATAACTATGCGATGGTGGACAACCAATTATACAAAAAAGGGTACGTAAAACCTTTCTTAAAATGTGTAGCAGAGCCTGATACAAATCGGATCCTGAGGGAGCTCCACGAAGGAGTCGCGGCCTGCCATGAAGGGGCCCGATCTCTAGTAAGGAAGGCATTGAACTTAGGCTACTACTGGCCCTCGATGAACAAAGAAGCGACCGCGATGGTCCAATCCTGTGATGCATGCCAGAGGTACGCTCCAAATATCGTGGCTTCCGCCGCAGACCTGATGCCCATCAGTAGTGCATGGCCCTTTGCGCAATGGGGAATTGACTTGGTGGGACCACTCCCCCAAGCGAGAGGTCAGTGCAAGTACTTACTCCTGGCCATTGACTATTTCTCAAAATGGATAGAGGCCAAAGCATTGGCTAGAACGACGGGGCAGCAGATCCTCAGATTCCTTCAGACTCAGATCATATCCCGGTATGGGGTTCCGCGAGTGCTGATCAGCGACAATGGCCCTCCGTTCAATGGGACACAGTTGAAGGAGTACTTGGAAGAATTGAATATTGAGCATCGGACCGCTTCAGTCCGCCACGCCCAGACCAATGGTCAGGTAGAGTCAGCCAACAAGATCGTGATGGATGGCTTGAAGAAGAGAGTCTATGCCCTGCAGGGCCATTGGCTGGATGAGCTCGAGAATGTGCTATGGGCTGTGAGAACAACACCCAAGCAATCAACAGAAGAAACTCCGTTTGGCCTGGTTTATGGCACGGAGGCAGTTGCTCCCGTGGAAATAGCGGTGGCGTCCCATCGCGCGAAATACTACGAGCCCCTGACAAATGAGGAGATGAGACGTCTGGACTTAGACCTACTCGAGGAGAAGAGGTGGAAGGCTGATGAAGTCCAGGCTCGAATGCGACTGGCAACAGCCCGATATTACAATCGGCGTGTCAAGTCCCAACAATTCTTCGTTGGAGATCTTGTCTGGCGGAGGAACGAGTTCGTTCATCAAGATCGGATCAACAAGCTATCACCAAAATGGGAGGGACCTTACAAGATCGTAGGGATGCCAGCCCCCAATGCATACAAACTAGAGGACCTTGATGGCAAGACGTTGAAGCATTCCTTCAGTGGCGAACACTTGAAGAAGTATCATGTTTGATATTAAGTCGCCGCGAATGGCGCAAGTTATCTATCAATCCGATGACGCGACAAAAGCCTTCCGAGGTATGGATAAAAGCCCTACGGGGTAAGCGTAAGTCGTCTATATGATGCGGCCAAAAGCCTTTACAGGTACGGACAAAAGCCCTACGGGGTATGTGTAAGTCGTCTATATGATGCAACCAAAAGCCTAGGTACGAAAAGGCCCTAAGGGGTCCGCGTAAGTCGTCTATATGATGCGGCCAAAAGCCTTAACGGGTATGAAAAAGCCTTAACAGGTCCGCGTAAGTCGTCTATATGATGCAGCCAAAAGCCTTAACGGGTATGAAAAAGCCTTAACAGGTCTGCGTAAGTCGTCTATATGATGCGGCCAAAAGCCTTAACGGGTATGAAAAAGCCTTAACAGGTCCGCGTAAGTCGTCTATATGATGCGGCCAAAAGCATTAACGGGTATGAAAAAGCCTTAACAGGTCCGCGTAAAGCCGTCCGATAAAGACGTGATAAAAGCCTTTAAAAGGGTACGATTAAAGTCGTTTGACTTGGCGCGATAAAAGCCCTAAGGGGTGTGAAAAATGGCTTTGAAAGGCAAGGACGAGAAGCCTTAAGTGGTGAAGTCCCGATTGGACGAGAAGCCTTAAGTGGTAAAGTCCCGATTGGACGAGAAACCTTAAGCGGTGAAGTCCCGATTGGACGAGAAGCCTTAAGTGGTAAAGTCCCGATTGGACGAGAAACCTTAAGTGGTGAAGTCCCGATTGGACGAGAAGCCTTAAGTGGTAAAGTCCCGATTGGACGAGAAACCTTAAGTGGTGAAGTCACGATTGGACGAGAAACCTTAAGTGGTGAAGTCCCGATTGGATGAGAAACCTTAAGTGGTGAAGTCCCGATTGGACGAGAAGCCTTAAGTGGTAAAGTCCCGATTGGACGAGAAACCTTAAGTGGTGAAGTCACGATTGGACGAGAAACCTTAAGTGGTGAAGTCCCGATTGGATGAGAAACCTTAAGTGGTCAAATCCCGAGTGGACGAGAAACCTTAAGTGGTGAAGTCCCGATAGGACGAGAAACCTTAAGTGGTAAAGTCTCGAGTAAAGTGTCAGAAGGGCGTATGAAGTCATCTTAGTGGGTGCATCGGAACCCAAGGCAGTCATGAGTGAGAAACTCTGGCATTCGACAATGGTGCGTAAGGTAAAAGCCTCCGATGGCGATAGCGGGAGGTATAGAAACAAAAGCCTCCGACGGCGGTATCGGGAGGTATGAAGACAAAAGCCTCCGATGGCGATAGCGGGAGGTACGAAGACAAAAGCCCCCGACGGCGGTATCGGGAGGTACGAAGACAAAAGCCCCCGACGGCGGTATCGGGAGGTACGAAGACAAAAGCCTCCGACAGCAAGATCAGAGGATCTGAACTGAAAGACACGGCGAACTAAAAGTCCCCCATGTCTTGGGGGCAAATGATGGGTTCCGATGTAATCGTTAGCCCCGTTAATAGCCAATGGACGGCGAGTAGGTCCAGTGGGCCTCGTGAAAAGCCTGGAAGGCCCAGAGGTCCAGCACGAAAGGTCCCGACTTTAGTGGTCCCGATGTATGAGCTGAATGCTCCCGATGATAAGCCTCTGAGTAGGCCCCGATATGCCTTAGTAAAGGCCCCGATAATAAAGCCCCGCAGAGGCTGGACCTGTCCCGTAGAGACTGAAGGTCCTGGGTGGTGATCGAGAATGAGATAACTCTGGAGTCTCCGACAGGATTCGGGACTTGCGATCAGAGGATAAAGACCGAGAAACCCGCCTACTAGATAGAGTAGTGGGAGACGGTTAGAGATAAGGATAAATCCCCCGAGATACGCAGGGCGTGCCCGAGATACGTGGAGTGCGGGTAAGATACGCGGAGCGTGGGGCGAGACATACGGAATCCCGACCGAGATATGCGGAATCGTGGCGAGATACACGGAATCATGGGTAAAACTGCCAGGCGCAGTAACAGGTAACTGAGTAACTGCCCCTCCTATATAAAGGAGGAAGTTACCTCAGAAAACCATCATTTAATACGAGCTTAGACTTTGGCTTACCACCCCATTGATTACTATACTCATTTAAGCATCGGAGAGGGATTCTGGGTCACCACCCAGGTCATCCCCTTGTGCAGGACCACGCGGAGCTTAGGAGTCCGAGCATTCCGTCAAGGATGTAACAGAGCTTCGCCCGTGATCCAACATGATAGTAACTCTGGCTTGCTATAATTAATGAATGGATACCCCGGTAACCAGCTGAGAATTACTTAGCCCGACGTTAGTTTTGTTATAAGTAGCAGCGTATTCATAATATTTATAATATGGGCAAGCTTTGTATTTTATTGGAAAAATTATATATAACATATAATATGTTTGGAAAAAAAAAAACTTTTGTTACTAATATGTATTGAAAAGATACAACATATTTCAAATATCTAATAATTGTTATTTTCTTCAATAAGCTTTTCAAAATTTTCATTAAATAAATTTGAAATGTACAAAGTTTACTGAGTAGTTTTTAAATTATCACAAGTAAAACACTAATGGCGTATACTAATGTCATAATTGAGTCAAATTGGTCAAGAACCGGTTGAGGATCAGTTGAATCTCAATCGAGTCGGGACAACTAATATAAGTTGTTAGGTCTTTATTTTGATATGTAGAAAAATGTTCGGTTAATTTTTTATATTTAAAATATATTTGACGACAATTTTAAACGGTTGATTGAAAGAAGTACCTATTAACATTGTTTCGAAATTTGATGTACATTTTAAAATATGTTAGTACCAAAATCCATCTTTTTCAAACATATTGTACGATTTAGATCATTTTCTTTATCATATTAATTGAACATCCCGTAGGACATTAGATTAATTACAGTTAATATATAGTCTATTAAAGAGTTAAATAATAAAATTTACAATCATATTATTCAAGTCAAAAGCTAACTGTTTGATGCGGTGGGTATTACAAAATAATAATGAAGTCTTATAAAATAATAAGAGGGTCTCAATTTTATACACAAATAATGAGGGTCTTACAAAAAAATAATGGGGGTCGGGGTGTAATTTCTTTCAGAAATAAAACTAAGGTCTCAATAAAAAATACTAGATAATGGGGTGACGCTTTTCAACCTATTATTGCACATAAATACAGTGAAATACACCACTGGTTGCAAGGAAAATTTTGTCAAAATTGTACATAGATACGCCACTAGTTGCAAACTGCACGCCCTTTGTCCATCCACACTTAAACAACGTGTGTTCAGCTGATTCGTTTTTATTGCAGAATGGACATTTAGCAGCAGTATTGACACCTCTCAAGTGGAGAAAAGTGAACGACAATTGAATTACTTTCACTCGCGCATCGACGAGGAACTTTAGATTTAAGCCAAAATTCTTCATTCATTTTCAAATTTCGTTATATACAGAGCTTGGTAAAAGCAAATTAGCACCCTAACAATAAGAAAAAACACAACTTACACACTGACAAATTACTTTGAAAAACTGTATTGTATTAAAATTTATAGATATTTGTATATTTACTATATTTTAACTTTATATATTGTAAATAAAGACGCATAACTATTTGTTTGCAAACGAGTTTCCTCAGTTCCTCTGTGGGCTTCTTCTTCTCGGCTTTCTCCTTCGTAGGCTTCTTCTTCCCGGACTTCTACTTCGTGGGCTTCTTTCTTCTCGGATCCTCGCTTCCTCTCCTTGGGTACCTGTAAATGGGCACCGTGGCGGGGGGGGGGGGGGGGGGGGGGGGGGGGGGGGGGTGGGGTGGGGTGAGAGATTACCTTCAAATGAGGAGATGAGACCTCTATTTATAGAGTTCCTATTGAACTGCCCCAGTTCCTTTGGTTTCCTGGTCCGGTCGTGGCAGTTTCGTAATATAAGTTCGCCTTGACCGTAAATAAGGTGCATTTGACCCCGGCTTGACCGTAGATAGGTTTAACATGGCTAAGTATATGTCTGTGTCCTCCAAGGGCGAGCCCCAGGCGAAATATCGTCCAGGGGTGGGGGTCCGGGCGGAGGGGGGGGGGGGTACCCGACCGGGTACCCTTCATGTCTTGCTCGGGTAACCCAAACAAGGGTCCCTTGCTCGGGTAACCCAAACAAGGGTCCCTTGCTCGGGTAACCCAAGCAAGGGTCCCTTGCTTGGGTTGCTCCCGGGTGGTTTTTCCACTCGGGGCCTTCCCGAGTGGTTTTCGCCACTCAGGTCTTTATCGGGCCTACGTGCTGGGCCTCGGGAGTCCGTGTTCCAAATTCCGTATTATATTCGGTTATGACCCATTTATCGGGTCCAATTAGTGATAGATTTGGCGTATATACAACAACTATATTTCATGATTGATGGGTTCCGATGTAATCGTTAGCCCCGTTAACAGCCAATGGACGGCGAATAGGTCCGGTGGGCCTCGTGAAAGACCTGGAGGGCCCAGAGGCCCAGTATTAAGGGTCCCGACGATAGCGGCCCCGACACATGAGCTAGATGCTCCCGACAAGAAGCCTCTGAGTGAGGCCCCGATATGCCTTAGTAAAGGCCCCGATGATAAAGCCCCGCAGAGGCTGGACCTGTCCCGTAGAGACTGAAGGTCCTGGGTGGTGATCTAGAATAATACAACTCTGGAGTCCCCGACAGGAGTCGATACTTGTGATCAGAGGATAAGATCGAGAAACCCGCCTACTAGATAAGAGTAGTGGGAAGACGGTTAAGATATCCAGATAATCTCCCCCGAGATACGCAGGGCGTGCCCGAGATACGCGGAGGTATGGGTAAGATACGCGGAGCGTGGGGCGAGATATACGGAATCCCAGCCGAGATATATGGAATCATGGGTAAAACTGCCAGGCGCAGTAACAGGTAACTGAGTAACTCCTCCTTCTATATAAAGGAGGAGGTTACCTTAGAAAACCATCATCTAATACGAACTTAGACTTTTGCTTATCACCCCATTGATCACCATACTCATTTAAGCATCGGAGAGGGATTCTGGGTCACCACCCAGGCCATCCCCTTTTGCAGGATTACGCGGAGCCCAGGAGTCCAAGCTTTCCGTCAAGGACGTAACGGAGCTTCGCCCGTGATCCAACATTGGCGCCGTCTGTGGGAAACTTACAAAAAGTCAAGATAGTTTCTACCAGATCAATGGCCGGTGGTGGCAAGAAGAAGCAAGTTCTGGCTGGCAGTTCTCGTCCCGCAGGAACTGTGAATTCCCCGTTGCCGGAACGTGCTGCTGAACAAGGCGAGAACCCCGCTCTTTCCCAGACAGGGGGGCAAGGTGATGGCTATGAGGTCTCAGTCCGAGACACATAGAGGAACAGGCAGGATGTCCCGCGTAGGGAGGAAGATGAGGCTCCCCCAAACCCGGTGGGCCATGGAAGAGAAGGAGTCCCGCGAAGGGAAGAAGGGTCGTCTTCGAACTCGGAGTTGGCCAAGGCAGTAGCAGATGCTATGCCCATGTTCTTGGCCGCCATGGAGGCCTTGCTGGACAAAAGAGAGGCCGCTAGGAGGGCGGAGGAGTTGCCTCCGCGAGAAGAATTACCACCACCCCCGCCGAGGGTGGACCCAGAGGAACAGGAGGTTCCGCCCAGGAACAAGGGTAAGAAACCAGCACACCCGGAGAAGTTCGTGGTCGACGGCCCGGGACCGGTGCAAAATAGGACCATTCCCTTGAATGGCCCCATCACCCCCGATCAGGTGGTGAAGATCGTTAGCATCTGCATGGGTGATCAGAAGCAGATGACATCGGAGCTAAGGGATCGGTCCAGCCATCCTTTCGTGCCGCGGCTGATCGATACCGTCGCCCCGCCTGGGCTAGGCATCCCGACCATCAAGGAGTACGATGGTGAAGGGGACCCAGTTCGTCATGTTCAGAGGCATGTCCAAGCCTGCATGGGTCGAACTTCGAACGATGACCTCATCTGCTCATTGTTCCCGATAACCCTGGGAGAAAGGGCCATGACTTGGTTCTTCAGCCTCCCGCCAGGATGCATCACGTGTTGGGCTGATATGCACGATCGCTACATCAAGCAGTACCAAGGTCGGAGGCGTCTTCTGAAGAGTGTGAGGTCCTTGACCCAGGTGGTACAGAGACCCGATGAATCGTTGGCATACTACTACCAACGGTTCACTGCTAGCGCTGCGGAGATTGATGAAGAAATCTCGGAGGGAGAGACCATCCGTACTTTCCTGCGGAATTTGAGCGCTCCGTACGGCTCCGATCTGATGCACAGCGTAGCCGCGAAGGCCGTGTGGAGTATGGAGGCCCTGCAAGCGAGGGTGAAACAGCAAATCGACGTCCAGGAGTCGAAGATTGCTGCTGGAGAGCTCGATCCCCCGAAATCGGGAAGAGGGAAGCCATCGTTCAAGCTGTCGGATGATCGCAAAGGGAGCGACAAGTCGGAGGGAAGTAGGAACCGTGGTCGTCCCGATAAGAGAGAAGACAAGCGACCTCCGAGGAAGGACAACCGAGAGGGTCGGGCTGTTCCCATCAATAGCTCGATGACCTCTGTGTTAGCTGTGATGGACAGACAGGGTCTTGCCCGATACCCCCCGAGGAAAGAAGGCGAATTCCTAGGAGGCCGCCCTGACCGTTACTGTCGCTACCATCGAGCCAATGGTCACGACACTGAGAACTGTCGGGAGCTGAAGAAGGAGATTGAAAAGCTGATCCAGAAGGGAAAGCTGAAAGAGTTCGTCGGGAGGGGACGGTGCCGATCCCGTTCCAAAAGTCGGTCACGATCCCGCTCCAAATCCCGTGACCGATCCCCGAAGAAGAAGAAGGTCGAGCATGAGGCTTCAGGATCAGGTGCCCGTAAGGAGAGGCGCGGAACTATCAACGTCATCCACGGAGGAATGGCGGCAGGAGGTGATACCTCCGCCTCTCGGGAGAACTACGCTTCCCGCATATCTGCCGCGGTGGTGCTAGGCAAAAGGTCCCGGTCGTGGACCCTGAAGGAGGAAATGGTAATTTCTTTCTCGGCGGAGGATTTAGTAGGCGTGGAGAGCCCTCACGACGACGCCTTGGTCGTGACCCTAGATGTGGACGGATTCGAGATGAAGCGGATCCTGATAGATGGAGGGAGCTCCTCCGATATCCTCTTCATGGACGCTCTGGAAGCCATGGGAAAGACGAAGAAGGACCTGACGCAGGTGGACTTCCCGATGGTGGGATTCTCTGGCTCCACTTCCTACCCGTTGGGAATGATTACCTTACCAGTAGAGTTTGGTAGTGGCTTGAAAATGGAGAAGCGAAACGTGGATTTCGTCGTAGTGGAGTCCGCGGGGGCATACAACGCGATCATCGGGAGGACCACCATCAACCCTCTCATGGCAGTCGCCTCGACGGTCCACCAGAAGATGAAGTTTCCGACGGACAACGGGGTCGGAGAGGTCAAGGGTGACCAGGTGGCGTCGCGAAAATGCTATGTTAATGCTACCCGAAGGAGGAGGAGGGAGGCCATGACTGTCCTTCAAACTGATGCTGACCCTCGAGAGGAGTATGGCCGTCCCGCCCCCATGGAGGATTTAAAGGAGGTTGAGATCGATGGGCCTCAGAGGAAGGTAAAGATCAGGTCTGCTTTATCGGAGGAAAGAGCCCGAGAGTTGATCGAGCTCTTGAAGGAGTTTAAGGAGCTGTTTGCCTGGTCCCCGAGTGATATGCCAGGAATCAGCCCCGATGTGATAGTGCACGAGCTGAAGATAGACCCTGCGATCAAGCCTATCGCGCAGAGAAGACGTCCGATGGGCGCGGACAAGAGGATCGCGATCCAGCAAGAGGTGGGCAGACTGCTCGATGCTGGATTCATCAAGGAGCTCCGATTCCAGACTTGGGTGGCTAACCCAGTGCTGGTGCGAAAGAGTAACGGAAAGTGGCGGATGTGTGTCGACTTCCGTGACTTGAACAAAGCCTGCCCGAAGGACTGCTACCCGCTCCCGAGGATTGACCAGTTGGTGGATGCCACATCGGGACATGAGCTGCTGAGCTTCATGGATGCCTACTCCGGGTACAATCAGATCAAGATGGCGAAGGAGGATGCCCCCCATACAGCCTTCTATGCCGACAGTGACGTCTACCAGTACGACGTGATGCCCTTCAGATTGATCAATGCCGGAGCAACTTACCAGCGGATGGTGAACAAATTGTTTGGAGACATGCTGGGGAAAACCATGGAGGCATATGTGGATGACATGCTGGTGAAGTCCCGACAGGCAGGAGACCATGTCCAGAACTTGGCGGCGGCATTTGAGCGGATGAAGTTCCATCAGGTTCGGCTGAACCCCGACAAATGTGCTTTCGGGGTGAACTCGGGGAAGTTCCTAGGGTTCATGGTGAGCCAGAGAGGAATCGAGGTGAACCCTGAGAAGCTGCGAGCAATCGAGGAGATGCAGTCTCCGAGGACTCATCGGGAGGTCCAGGTGCTGAATGGCCGGTTGGCCGCGATGAATCGCTTCCTATCCAAGGCGAGAGACCGAGCTATGCCATTTTTTGATGTGCTGAGGGCCAACAAGAAGTTCGAATGGACCGACAAGTGCGAGGAGGCGTTCCAGGCACTCAAGCTGCACCTCCGTACCCTTCCGCCGTTGGCGAAACCAGTCCCAGGCGAGCCGCTCTATCTCTATTTGGCTGTTTCTGATGTGGCTGTTAGTTCTGTTTTGATTAAAATTGTCAAGGGCAACCAAGTGCCTATCTATTATGTAAGCAAGGCGTTTGCCAAGTCTGAAATAAACTATCCCGCTATTGAGAAGTATCTCTTCGCGTTGATTATTGCCGCTCGAAAACTGCGACCTTACATCCATGCCCATGAAGTCACAGTATTGACTAATCAGCCCCTGAAGCACTTTTTGAACCGACCGGAGGCGTCGGGGAGATTGGTGAAATGGGCCATCGAGTTGACGGAGTTCCGTATTCATTTCGCTCCAAGAACCGCTATTAAGGGCCAGGCATTGGCAGATTTTATAGCTGAGTCTACGGCACCCGATCTGGAAGTAACTGGTCCCGCAGAGGGGGCAACCATGGAGGAAGTCCCGACAACAGAACAGCAGCCAGAACAGCCAAATGAGGAGAATACTTGGGAGATGTACACTGATGGTTCATCTAGTGTAGAAGGCTCGGGGGCAGGATTCGTATTGATACCGCCCGGTGGAGGCGAGCCCCTGCGATATGCCTTGGCGTTGACATTCAAAGCCACCAACAACGAAGCGGAGTACGAGGCTCTCATCACGGACCTCAAGATTGCAAAAGGTACGGGGGTCGATCATTTAAAAGTGAAGTGTGATGCCAGCTTGGTTGTAAACCAAGTCCAGGGGAACTATGAAGCTAAGAGCCCGACAATGAAGAAGTATTTGCACGAGGTGCAGACTTTGAAAGGAAGCTTCAAAAGCTTTGATATCGAGGCAATCCCGAGGGAAGAAAACGCGGAAGCAGATGCCTTGAGCAAGTTCCCTCTGGGAGTGGCCCCCGAGGAGAATCGAAAGGTGCATTTCCTAGAGAAGGTGATTATCTCAAATATCGATCCGGCGGAGGTCTGCGCCATTGAGACAGGATCGGAGGAAGAGGAAAAGCCCACGTGGATGACCCCGATGGTCACGTATCTGACTACAGGGACACTCCCCGATGATAAGGTGGCAGCTGTCAGGTTGAGGCGGATCGCGGACAACTATGCAATGGTGGACAACCAGTTGTACAAAAAAGGGTATGTAAAGCCTTTTCTAAAATGCGTAGCAGAGCCTGACACAAATCGGATCCTGAGGGAGCTACACGAAGGAGTCGCGGCCTGCCATGAAGGAGCCCGATCTCTAGTGAGGAAGGCATTGAACTTGGGCTACTACTGGCCTTCGATGAATAAGGAAGCGACAGCAATGGTCCGATCCTGTGATGCATGCCAGAGGTACGCCCCGAACATCGCGGCTCCCGCAGCGGACTTAATGCCCATCAGGAGTGCATGGCCCTTCGCGCAATGGGGAATTGACTTGGTGGGACCACTTCCCCAAGTGAAAGGTCAGTGCAAGTATCTGCTCGTGGCTATCGACTACTTCTCAAAGTGGATAGAGGCTAAAGCTTTGACTAGAACGACGGGGCAGCAGATCCTCAAGTTCCTTCAGACTCAGATCATATCCCGGTACGGGGTTCCTCGAGTGTTGATCAGCGACAACGGCCCTCCGTTCAATGGGGCTCAGTTGAAGGAGTACCTGGAGGAGTTGAACATCGAACATCAGACTGCTTCAGTCCGCCACGCTCAGACCAATGGCCAGGTAGAATCAGCCAACAAGATCGGATGGATGGCTTGAAGAAGAGAGTCTATGCCTTGCAGGGCCACTGGCTGGATGAGCTCGAGAATGTGCTATGGGCTGTGAGAACAACACCCAAGCAATCAACAGGAGAAACTCCGTTTTGCCTGGTTTATGGCACGGAGGCAGTCGCTCCCGTGGAGATAGCGGTGGCGTCCCACCGCGCGAAATATTACGAGCCTCTGACAAACGAGGAAATGAGACGTCTGGACTTAGACCTACTCGAGGAAAAGAGGTGGAAGGCTGATGAAGTCCAGGCTCGGATGCGTCTGGCAACAGCCCGATATTATAATCGGCGTGTCAAGTCCCGACAATTCTTCGTGGGAGAACTTGTCTGGCGGAGGAATGAGTTTGTTCATCAAGATCGGATCAACAAGCTGTCACCAAAATGGGAAGGACCTTACAAGATCGTAGGGATGCCAGTGCCCAATGCATACAAGTTAGAGGATCTCGATGGCAAAACGTTGAAGCATTCCTTCAGTGGCGAACACTTGAAGAAGTATCATGTTTGATATTAAGCCGCCGTGAAGGGCGCAAATTGTCTATCAATAAGATCCGATGTAAGCCTATTTTGAGTTATCTATGAATAAAAGAAGTTGCCTTCCGATCAAATTGCTTTCAAATTTATTCTAACTGTTAGTAAGCCGTCCTGAGTGACGCGACAAAAGCCTTCCGAGGTACGATAAAAGCCTTCCGAGGTATGCGTAAGTCGTCTATATGATGCGGCCAAAAGCCTTAACGTGTATGGACAAAAGCCCTATGGGGTACACGTAAGTCATCTATATTATGCAACCAAAAGCCTAGGTACGAAAAGGCCCTGATGGGTCCGCGTAAGTCGTCTATATGATGCCGCCAAAAGCCTTAACGGGTATGGAAAAGCCTTAACAGGTCCGCGTAAGTCGTCTATATGATGCGGCAAAAAGCCTTAAAGGGTACGATTAAGTCGTCCGGTAGAGACGCAGTAGAAGCCCTAAGGGGTGCGAAAATGGCCTTGAAAGGCAGGGACGAGAAACCTTAAATGGTGAAGTCCCGATTTTGGACGAGAAACCTTAAGTGGTGAAGTCCCGATTTTGGACGAGAAACCTTAAGTGGTGAAGTCCCCATTGGACAAGAAACCTTAAGTGGTGAAGTCCCGATTTTGGGCGAAAAACCTTAAGTGGTAAAGTCCCAAGTCAAGCGTCGGAAGGACGTATGAAGTCATCTCAAATGGTGCATCGGAACGTTCTGAGTAACGAGTTTAAAGCCGCTTTAGATAAGAGCAAACGATTATCGAGACCAAAACAGATAAAAGAAGTTCCTTATATAAAGGCCAGAAGGCCAAAGGAGTTCTTTACAAGAAACAAAGGAGAAAAACAACAAGGACTAAAAGATGTAAGCATTAAACTTGGTCCTTGTTGGAAGATGGATCCTCGGCAGCGTCGGAGGGAGCAAGGTTTGGAGGGGCCTGGACAGAAGGCTCCGCGGTTGGCGGAGTCGGGTCCACAGCAGCGGCTTCTTCACTCTCCGCGGGGAGGTTGAAGTACTTCTCCGCAACGGGGGCAAGAGTCTCGGACTTCGTGAAGTCAATGGAATCCGCGTAGGCTGTGTAGAGTTCCTCGACAGCGTTGAACAAAACGTCCTCCACCTCGGACTTGCAGAACTCCACAGCAGCCAGCTTGAATTCTTCAGAGTTCCGATACTCCCCGCGACCTTCCTCGCGACCTTGCTGGAGACCTTCCTCGCGGCCCTGCAGGCGGCCTTCCTCGAGGCCCTGAGCCTTGGCCTCAGCCAGCTTGGCAGAAAACTCAGCCCTCTCCGCCTCAAACTTCGCCTTGGCCTCCGCGAGGAGATCCGCGAAGACGTTTTTCTCATGAATGAGCTGCTTCTTCTCCTCTTCATTCCGCTGCTGGTCCGCCTGGACCATCTTCCGCTCCCGACGCATGACAGCCTCATGATCGTGAACCTTCTTGAGCAGGTTGGAGGACAAATCATCGAGGAGAGCCTTCTCCTTGGCCATCTTGTTCTTGGCCGCTACAGCCTCGTCGAGTTCCACCTGAAGCTTGGCTAAAGCATCAGGGTTCGACTGGGCCTCCGCCGCCTCCAAGGCACCCTTCAGGTCCAGGATAAGGCCGAAGCAGCGTTGTTGGTTCGCGGTGTCCTAAAAGAAGGAAGGAAAAGATCTAGATACAATAATCGGAGACAAGAGTGACGAAGAAAATAAAACAAAGATAGAAGTTTCACCTCCATCCGACGAATGGCCATGTCGCGGATCTCCTCTTCAAGGTCCTCCCGCGCCAAGGACAGGGGTCGCCTCAAGGCTGGAGGGATTGACCCCGCCAGCAGATGCAGGGCCAATCCGGGATCAAGGTTTCCCCGCCGGAGTGGAACCCCTCGGAGAGACTCGATCGGGTTCCAAGGCATCATCCCCTGGTCGGGAGTAAAAACCTTGTAAAGGTTTTCATCCACAGGGAGAGGGGGGATGACCCCAGAACTTTCAGCCGGAGGAGCCACCTCAGTTGGTGGCTCAGGAGTCGGAGTGCGGAACTCGGGAGGAGGACTCCGGGACACATCCTCTACGACGGGCCTCAAGGTGCTCCGACCACGCCTACGAGGGAGCAGGCCACCTTCAGCGGGCTCCTCAG
The DNA here is from genome assembly GCA_036873135.1 of Clarkia xantiana subsp. parviflora. NCBI lineage: Eukaryota > Viridiplantae > Streptophyta > Magnoliopsida > Myrtales > Onagraceae > Clarkia > Clarkia xantiana. Next base: position 10,642,057 of record JAPTYO010000003.1, read on the forward strand.
AGGAGGGAGAAGCCTCCAAATCAGTCACCTGACGGAACTGGGCTTCCGTCGGGGTTTCTTCTGTCTCCGGCGCCGGTGGAGTCACGGCCCGGGCTGGAGCATCAGCATGCCTCGGAGTGACAGCCTCCGATGGACCTGCGGTGGCGGGACGAATAAGGTTAGGAAGAGTACCTTTAGGGCACCAGATGATTTGACGATCGAAATGTCTGTTCTTCCCAAGGACGTTGTAATATCCCGCCTCAAGAATATGGGGAATCTCTCCTCGAAGGATGTACTTGATCTCTTGAACCCGTGTTTTCCGATCAGCGGGGATAAACTCCTTGGGGACTAATTTTTTATATTGTTTAATTGCACGACGAACGCGCTTACCTTCCTCGACGGTGGTGGCCCCGAAGGCCCGATCTATCTCCTCCCGCTTGGCCTTCTTGGCCCCGACCTGCTCGTCGGTCGGAGGAGCAGCAGATAAGGGAGTGGAGGAGGAAGCACCCTTCTTCACCAGCTTGCGCTTCCGCCGGGAGCCACTCTGGACGGCATCAGTCTCGCCCTGCTTCAGAATGAGATGAGTCAACAGAGAAGCCTTCTTGGCTGCAAAGGTAAAAAATAAGATGGTTAGAAATATTACCCAGATGACTAAATCTTTGGAAACAGAGTCAAGGAGTCGGACTCCGATAGTAATCAGGTTCCGCTCCTGGAGCTTGTTGGCGTCGAGGGGTATGAAGTTGTCCCCCCAGCGGTAGAGTTGAACCATCTGGAGGGTGTTAAGGTCATCCTCGGTATAGTCCTGGAGTTTGGGGGCAGGGTCCGCCACGACCTCCCATCGGGGCCATGGAACAGAGCTGTGCTGGACGAAGAAGTAATACTTCTTCCATCCGCTGTTGTCGGACCCAGAATCACGAATCAGCACCCGATCTTTGTGGAACTTCCAAGTTTCGCTATCCCAGCCGAAACGTGAAAGTTGCTCCTTCGTCCACTTGGGGAGTCGGGGGGAGAAGGAGCAGACACCGGCTTTGTTGCACTTCACGCCGTAGAAAGTGCGGAACAGCAGAAGACTGTACGTCCATTGCTGGCGGTAACACAAGAGCTGGAAGGCATTCCTCACGCGGATGGCGTGTGGAGAGAAGGTACAGGGATGCGTTGTAGAAGTTGCACATCTCCACCATGTTTCCACAGAAGGGGAACCGAATCCCCGCGCTTATTTGTCCAGCGGAGACGAACATCTCCCCTGCCCGAGGAGGCGTAATAATGTGCTTCCTTCTAACAGCAGCTTGGGACTCATATGGGAAGCGAGGCTCCCAATCCGAGGTAATACACCCCTCTCTGAGAGCAGCCTCATACGAAGCCTCAGATATCTCATTGACAGCGAACTCGAAAACGAAAGGAGCCCTAACCTCAGAACTAGCTTCGTCTAGAACGATTGCAAACGAAAGGATTTGAGAAAAGAAGAATAAACAGCAAGTAAATCATGAAAACTTAGAAGAAAGTCCTTACCAGACATGATCGGTGGTCGAAGAAGTAAGGTAAAGGAAGATCGGAAGGGTTGAAGGCCTTGGATCACTTGAACACCAGGAAGAGCTTGGAGAGGAAGCTTTGGATGCAAAGATGGTTGAAATCGAGAGAGTGCAGAAGAAGTGAATAGTACCAGGGTTTTAGCTTTTATAAGCAAAAGGATAATTGGAGGGACTCAATCTTGACCATTGAAGATGAAACGATTCAATCACAATCGTTGAAATTAGGGAGACGGTACAGAGGAGACAGCTGGATGGGCTTGATCTACACCGTTGAAGAAGAAACGACACGATCTTAATCGCCGAGATCACAGGCACGGAAGGGACGTACGTGACGTCACAGTTGCTTTTTCAGAAAATAACAGTCACGCTGGTTCAGGCGTCGTTTCCTTATCCCTAGGCATTTAATGCTACAGTAACCGAGAAGTCTCCTCGGATTTGGCAACTGCCCATGGGGTCTGGTGGGCCCCAAGGTAATCATGAGTAAGAGACCCTGTTATCCAACAATCACACACAAGGCAAAAGACTCCGACGGTGGTATCGGAAGCGATGAAAACAAAGGCCTCCGACGGTGGTATCGGAAGGTGTGAAAACAAAAACCTCCGACAACGAGGTCAGAAAAGCTGAATTAGAAGACATGACGAACTGAAAGTCCCCCATGTCTTGGGGGCAAATGATGGGTTCCGATGTAATCGTTAGCCCCGTTAACAACCAATGGACGGCGAATAGGTCCGGTGGGCCTCGTGAAAGGCCTGGAGGGCCCAGAGGCCCAGTATTAAGGGTCCCGACGATAGCGGCCCCGACACATGAGCTAGATGCTCCCGACAAGAAGTCTCTGAGTGAGGCCCCGATATGCCTTAGTAAAGACCCCGATGATAAAGCCCCGCAGAGGTTGGACCTGTCCCGTAGAGACTGAAGGTCCTGGGTGGTGATCTAGAATAATACAACTCTGGAGTCCCCGACAGGAGTCGAGACTTGTGATCAGAGGATAAGACCGAGAAACCCGCCTACTAGATAAGAGTAGTGGGAAGACGGTTAAGATATCCAGATAATCTCCCCCGAGATACGCAGGGCGTGCCCGAGATACGCGGAGGTATGGGTAAGATACGTGGAACGTGGGGCGAGATATACGGAATCCCAGCCGAGATATATGGAATCGTGGCGAGATACACGAAATCATGGGTAAAACTGCCAGGCGCAGTAACAGGTAACTGAGTAACTCCTCCTTCTATATAAAGGAGGAGGTTACCTCAGAAAACCATCATCTAATACGAACTTAGACTTTTGCTTATCACCCCATTGATCACCATACTCATTTAAGCATCGGAGAGGGATTCTGGGTCACCACCCAAGCCATCCCCTTTTGCAGGATTACGCGGAGCCCAGGAGTCCAAGCTTTCCGTCAGGGACGTAACGGAGCTTCGCCCGTAATCCAACAATGATGAAGGATAAACATCGCATATAAGATTCTAGCTTGAATTCTTATTGAGGAGGCAGTCTAGCTCTGTATCTTCTACAAGTTCATTTACCGATGAATCTTGCCTTATTTTCTTAACTTAGTATCATTATTGTTCAGGGAAAATAACAAATTTCTATACCAATATTTGACATATGTTGAAAAGTGCAAATAATAAGTGCAAAACTCGTACTGACGTTCGAATAAAAGTGCAGAACACATGGTCCGATGTACAATCTCCAACTTGAACAGACATCACATTCTCAATTTCATATACCAATTACATTCAATCACCATTCAAGAAAATATTGATTTCAAATATTGAACAAATATGTTTTTTTTTTGTTGGTGATCGAACAAACATGTTAAATATAAGTTGTTTAAAGCAGCTTACAATTGACCCAATATTTAATGAATCCAACGATCAATCACTTGTTTTTGTTTTTTTTTCCGTAGTTTGATTTTCTAATAATATTCATTTTCACAAAAAAAAAATACAAACACTATAACCATATACTAATTAACAAAAAAAAAGCAAAACAACCACAAGGAATATACCAACGATGTTTCATAAATAAGTACAATAGCTAATATAATAGAATACACTTTTGAAGATTGTGAATAATGCGACACACATTACAATTATATTATATTTTCTGAACACCATCTACACCCCTCATTTTCAACGTGTCGTACCAAGTTTTGATAAGCCATTTTGTAAGCAACTTTTTTCTCGATAATAGCAACATTTTCCCACAAATCGCTTACAAAAAATTATCAAACTCCGTGCAATGCGCAGTTTAAATACCTAGTTATCATAAGCGAACTGAACATCATTGAAATACCAAAAGCTTCTAACATGATCTATACTGTTCCATTTCCATGTAGTGATAAACATGGTTTTGGTTACTGAATCTATGACTGATTTTTTAGGACGTCTGTCGTTTAACAAGGAAGTCAATATCTTTTCAACATAAGTGACAGCAATCTCACTAACACGACATTTTTACAACTACTAATTGTGTATTCCTAATTTTGAACCTAATTAGAACTTTGTATTTAATTAGTATATTTAGAAGTCCTAATAAGCTTAATTAACAAAAAAAAATCAAATTTTAAATCCTGTTTCACCAAATTAACAAAATCCAAATTTCTAATTACCTTCTTTGACTTTCGCGGATTCATGATGGAGAAGAAAGACGACAGCCGATTGGGAGTTAATGCACAGTGACCGGCGAAAGCAGCGGCCGACGGAGAGGCGATGCATGCGAGGATCTAAACTATTTGAGTATCGATCCAAAGTGAACTAGGCCAAATGGTCTAGATCTTGTCCGGTTCGAAATTAGTCCAATCGGACCATTTTTTTTTTCATCCCTAGTTTACATGGAATGTGAGTTGCCACCACGCTAGCACGTAATTGCCACGTGTTGACTGTGTAATCCATGAATAAAACAGAAGGATGATATTAGACAAATTCCATGAATGAGGATGAAAGATACTAAAACAAGAATGCAAAGGATGAATTTATATAACGGAAAATTCAATTCCCACCACTTTGTAGGAGAAGATCTTTCTAGAACAGTCTAGTTTTAGGGTTCGACTTCTGTAAGTTTCGTTCGCACATCACCAACACACATTTACACCACCATTTAAAAAGTTCGTGGAGCACAGCTCTTCTCCTCTTCTCGTCATCTCCCTCAGCCGCCTGTTCCGGACAAAGATCGCCGCGTTCGATCTATTTGCCTAAGGTAAGATCGCTGCTTCGGCTGCGATTCGGATGCATTTTTATAGATCTAGGTTTCTTCTGTAGGGTTTTACCTTTTGATGCAACTAGTCAACTTTCTAGCTGAATCAACGGTTCCATCAATCCTGAACTGTGCATGTATGCTTGTTGATTGATTCAGTGTGACGACCCTTCTGTTGGCGTCAGGATAAAATCTTCATTATTGGAAACTTAATATGATTTGGAGTTCAATGCGTCTTCAAATTAGTTGGGATGTTTCCTTGATTGTGTTCACCAAAGATCTACATTTTTATCTGCTTGTGTTGATGTTGTTTTGCGTGTGCTCGGTTGTATTAAAGTGGCAAAGTTTGGAATTAATATTAATGACTTAGCTAGTGTCAGTACAGATGTGCTCGTCTCGCAGCTGATTGTTGTTCTTATGCTACCTTTGAGTTAAATGGGATGTTTTTAAATATCTGGATGTTGATTTGCATATGCTAGATTGTTGTAACCGTAACCGAGTGGCGAATTGTAGAATTGCTACTCATTAATAAGTCTGTGTCAATACAGAGATAGTTGGTCGAACTCATCTCTCAGTGGATCATTGCTGTTAAGCTCCAACTGAGTTAAAAATTCAGTTTTTTTGGTAATCTATCATTGAACTTGAATTACCGTTAATGGCTGGATATGGGTAATTTGTGCTCTGCTCTTAGTATATATGTTGGACTAGTAACTTCATCAGCATTATACCCAAATGGAATTATTAGTATGTCCGTATGGAACTCTCTCCAGCAGTGTGTGGGTAGTGTATGGCTCTCTCGTCCTCTCATTAACTCACGGCTATTATTCTTTGTAGGTCATATTAATTTCTTAGGCTATTCAGATCGAAAAAATGAGCGTGGTGGGATTTGATTTTGGGAATGAGAGTTGTGTTGTTGCCGTTGCAAGGCAAAGGGGAATCGATGTTGTGCTTAATGATGAATCAAAGCGGGAGACTCCAGCAATTGTATGTTTTGGGGAGAAGCAAAGGTTCATTGGAACTGCAGGTGCTGCTACTACAATGATGAACCCCAAAAATTCCATCTCCCAGATGAAGCGATTGATTGGTCGTAAGTTTTCGGATCCTGATTTGCAGAGGGATATCAAGTCATATCCTTTCCTCGTGACAGAGGGGCCAGACGGGTTTCCATTGATCCACGCAAGGTACCTTGGGGATACGAAAACATTCACACCAACCCAAGTTTTGGGCATGCTGTTTTCGGAGCTCAAGGTTATTGCACAGAAGAATTTGAATGCTGCAGTGGCGGATTGCTGCATTGCGATTCCAGTGTATTTCACCGATCTACAAAGAAGAGCTGTTATTGATGCTGCCACTATTGCTGGGTTACGTCCTCTCCAGTTGATTCATGAGACTACAGCTACAGCCTTGGCCTATGGTATTTATAAGACAGATCTATCCGAGACTGAGCAGCTGAATGTTGCATTTATTGATATTGGGCATTCGAGCTTGCAAGTTTGCATTGTTGGCTTCAAAAAGGGGCAGTTGAAAATATTGGCCCATGCATATGACCGTAATCTAGGAGGAAGGGACTTTGATGATGTCCTCTTCCATCATTTTGCTGCAAAGTTCAAGGAGGAATACAAGGTTGATGTTTATCAGAATGCCAGAGCATGTCTGAGGCTTCGTGCAGGATGTGAGAAGTTGAAGAAGATTCTCAGTGCAAATCCTGAGTCAGTTTTGAATATTGAATGCTTGATGGATGATAAGGATGTTAGGGGCTTTATCAAAAGAGATGATTTTGAACAGATCAGTGCTCCAATCTTGGATCGCATTAAAAAACCTCTAGAGAAGGCTCTTGCTGATGCCGGCCTTACAACTGAGGATGTTCACATGGTGGAGGTTGTTGGTTCTGGTTCGCGTGTCCCAGCTGTTAGCAAGATTCTGAGAGAATTTTTTGGGAAAGAGTTGAGACACACTATGAATGCAAGTGAGTGTGTTGCCAAGGGTTGTGCACTCCAGTGTGCTATCCTAAGCCCCACGTTCAAGGTTCGAGATTTTCAGGTAATTACTTTCCACTCGCCCCTTATTATAATACACTGTCAATAAGCTTATTATCTGTCAGGGCTGGAATATTTCCATTGTAAATCTTGCACGAAATAGAAATAAGAAACATTCCTTTGTTTAAGTCAATTGTTCATTGTCCTTATAATGGCTTGAATACTTATTTGTGTATCACGAGGATCATACATGACATCGTTGAGTTCTTATCATATCAATTGAAGGTACAAGAAAGCTTCCCATTTTCGATCGCCTTGACATGGAATGCTGCTGCACAAGATGCCCAGAATGGAGGAGCAGAAAATCAACAAAGCACGGTTGTTTTCCCCAAAGGAAATGCAATTCCCAGTTTAAAAGCTTTGACATTCTATAGAGCAGGGAAATTCACAGTTGATTTCCAGTATGTTGATGCAAATGAATTGGCAATTCCAGCTAAAATTAGCACATATACAGTAAGTACTTGCTTTCATTGAAGTGTAGGTAGCTCCAATTACTATCTTTTCTTATGTTTTTTCTTATTTATTTCTATGAAGATTGGACCCTTCCAATGTACGAACACTGAACGGGCCAAAGTGAAGGTGAAAGCTCGCATGAATCTTCATGGTATTGTGTCCGTGGAGTCAGCTATTGTAAGTACAAGAACTTCTCTTGAGGCAATCAGTGTTCGGCTAGCACTTAATTGATTTCTTACTATTTTGACTGGTTGAATATTAGCTTCTAGAAGAGGAGGAAGTTGAGGTTCCAGTTACAAAAGAATCAGAAGGTAACAAGATGGACACTGATGAAGCTCCAGCTGCTGCTGCTGTCACTGGTACCGCTGAAGCTGATGCAAATATGGAAGATGCTAAAGAAACAACTGATGCTAATGCTTCTCGACCGGAAAACGGCGGTCCTGAAGCCACTGATAAGCCTGCGCAAATGGAAACTGATACCAAGGTGAGTGGTTAAAGCACCCCGTCCATCATGGTCATGGCCACTTTAAATTGGCACTTCTAAGTTATTTTTTTAATGAAATAAATGTTTTCACAATTCTCTCATGTAGGCCGAGGCTGCAAAGAAGAAGGTGAAGAAGGTTACTATTCCTGTAGCGGAGCTCATCTATGGAGGATTGCCATCTGGGGATTTACAAAAGGCAGTGGAGAAGGAATTTGAAATGGCTTTGCAGGACCGAGTTATGGAAGAAACTAAAGACAAGAAGAATGCTGTGGAATCTTATGTATATGAAATGAGAAACAAGGTGGGGTTTTCTTGTTTGAGCCTAGTGGAAGTTCTTGTCCCCCTAGTTTATAAGTCTGTCTCTAACTCTAACCTTTGTCTTTGTCTTCAGCTTAATGACAAGTATCATGACTTTGTCACTGATTCAGAGAGGGAACAGTTATCAGCTACTCTGCAGGAAGTTGAGGACTGGTTGTATGACGAAGGAGAAGACGAAACAAAAGGTGTCTATGCTGCAAAGCTTGATGAACTAAAGAAGGTATTTGTTTTTTTTACAATCCCCTGTGCTTTGGGTCTTATCCCCATTTCTTTCCTAGTTATTATATTATTATTGGCTGGGATTTGCAGCAAGGTGACCCGATTGAAGTACGCTACAAGGAGTTCACAAGCAGAGGAACAGTCATAAACCAACTTGGTTATTGCATTAACAGTTACCGCGATGCAGCCATGTCAACTGATGCCAAGTTTGATCACATTGACGTGGCTGAGAAACAGAAGGTTATCTGTCCATTCATTTTTCATGCTATAATAACTAAGGAAGGAAATAAATATCATTAGCCTTGATCTCAAGGCTGAAAAATCTGTAATTGTTGCGTCAGGTATTGAATGAATGCGTTCAGGCAGAGGCTTGGTTGAGAGAGAAGCAGCAGCAGCAAGAATCTCTTCCCAAGCATGCCAATCCAGTTATCTTCTCGGCTGATGTGACAAAGAAAGCAGAGGCTCTCGATAGGTTTCATTCTTCTCCTCATTCACCTATGTGCATTGCTGAAAACATGGGTCGAAATTAATTGATGTGATTGAGAAAAAATGAATGATTAATTCAGAAAAGATTTATGAATCTGAATTGACGACTTTAATAAGAATGCTATATATTTGAGAAGAAGGTTGTTTTCCTTTTATTCTTGATTCATAATTATTAGTGCTGAAAGGTGTATGTTTTGTTCAGGTTGTGCCGCCCAATCATGACGAAACCGAAGCCTGCTGCCGCCAAGGCAGCTGCTCCTGAGGTGTCATCTCCTCAGGGGGGGTCTGAAAAGGAGGCACGGCATTCAGAGTGCGAACATGGTTGTTCCCATGAACATCCATCATCAGAGGAGCCGATGGAGACAGACAAACCCGATGCACCTGGGTCAGTTTGAGGTTTGAAGTTTCACTTGGATTTTGTCCGTACATCGCACACTATTTGCTTGCTGCGTTAAGCTAGCTACGAACCGTTCGTGTATTAAGAGGAGGGGTTTTTTTGGCAGGTTTTTATTATTTATTATTTGTCTGCGTCTGGATTCTGCAAAATCTCTTCTTTAAAAAAACTACCTTTGCTCCTCGTAGTGTTGTTTTGGTTTTTGGTCTGGTGGGTTTTTTTTAACCCCTCATGTTCTTTGTTCTTTTTAAATTAAAAATTATATAAGAATTGTCACTGCTGATTCGGAATTAAGGAAATGAGCAAGTCCCTTGTTGTATGTAGTCTTGATTTGATGTACCTTCTTTTTCTTTGGATTGTATTCGGGTCTTCAAATTAAGCCACGTCTCTATCAGGGCCTAATTTATATGAACCTGTTTTCAACCGAGCACCAGTTCCCTCCCCTAACCAATGTTATCAGAATAGGGCCGGGCATCGCACCGGTGAGGGCACCGGTTGTTGGATATACCTGACTAGACGGATTGTCGGGTCCTGGTATGGATGTGTGAAAGCGCCTCGGGTTGCCGATATGTCGGGTCTTCGCATGTGTCTGGGAGTGCATGTCTTCGAATACTTGCACGAGGAGTAAGATCGCACGCCACGTAAAGGGGTGGAGTGCGATGAATCCTCTCTGAAGCGTAAATCAGAAGTCCTAGAGAGAGAAAACTAGAGAGAGGTCAGAGCTTCTGCGTCAACTTAATTATGAAATGAGCAATCAGGGTTCCTATTTATAGGAAACCTTGGAATCATACCCGGTTTTGTACGGTCCAACGCCGGTTTAGTGTAAAATGCGAACATGGCGTGGATGAGCGTGAAGTTGACTTCGGGGAGCCCGACACGTGTCGTGTACACATATATAGGGGTTCGCGCATATTCGCTGGCGTAATCCGGAGGTCCGAGTTGTTAGACAGTCCGGATTGTGGTGACAATTCGGATGAGTAAATCGTCAGGGTTACGCGCGTGCGTAACCCGGACCATTTTGAACTCACATATGATTATTTTAGAACTGTTGGTGGGTTTGACGTGTAAACGAGGTCTGAATAGTATAAAACGAACCTGAATCGGACGTATACCCATCATTTGCCGTCCGCGGGTTCCCAACTCGCCTCGCTGTTTGGTAGTCCTTTCCACTTAATCAAGTACTCTCTTCTTGGCTTCCTCCGTTACTGGCGAACTATGCGGTCTGTAAGGACCTCGGCCACATCTCGATCATAAGTCTTCTTGACCCTGATTGGTGCACGTGTGGACTCTGCTCAGTTTGGGTCTTCCTTGTCCTCGTGAAACGGCTTCAATGTACTCACATGGAACACCATATGCAACTTGAGCTTTTGGGGGAGCTCAAGCTTGTAGGCCACCTTGCCCACCTTCATCAATATTCGGAAAGGCCCCTCGTATCGCCGGACAAGTCCTTGGTGCACGTTCCTATGTCGCAAGTGTTGATGTAGCTTAACCATCACCATGTCGCCCACCTCGAATGCACGCCTCTTGGTGTCGGCCCACTTCATTCGCTTTGCGGCTTTGTGCAAACATGACTAGGGGTGGCAACGGGTCGCGGGTACCCGCGGGGCCCCGCCCCGTTTTGAACCGCCGCCCCGCCGATCCGTTCCCCGTGGGACGGGTTTACTTGCCCACGGGGCGGGGCGGGTTCGGGTCTGGAGTCGCGGGGCCCCGTTGACCCGCCCCGTAGCATATATATATATAGTTCGTAAGGCAAATCTTTTCCGTGTCTGGTCCGTTTCTCATCGAGCCACCCAACTGTTAGTCTTGGAATAATGTCCAAATTCACTCTTTTTTTTTTATAACATTTAATGTTTAATTAATTAATTAATTAATATATTAACTCATTAATTCTAGGGTTGTTTGATTTTTAGATCTTTTCATTGTCATCCGCCGCTCTTAGTCCTGTCATAACTCCCCATGAGTCGGAACGACGGGAGAGACCTCACTTCACCCGAGTCAGAGACCTCAGTATCGCCGCGAGTCATGAGTCGAGTCACTTAACTCTCCCAGGTCCCAGCCACTGCCCGCCCGCTGCATCCAGCGCCGTCCACCGGTGTAGCGCCGTCGCTGCTAGGTCCCACTCCCAGTTACTTCACTTGCTGCTGCTGTAACTCCTCTTCCCCTTTTCATCCCTCTCTCTCTATATCTCTCTCTCCTAGCAAAGTGAATGAATAAGAAGACGCAAGGCATCTCTCTCTCATCTCTGTTTCTCCCTTGAAAGTTGAATCCATCTAGCAATTACCAAACACCACGGGGCAGGGCGGGGCCCCGCAATTTGATCCACGGGATCTTTTGATCCATAAGACCCGCCCCGCGATGTGTGCGGGGCGGGCACGGGTCGACGAAGCCGATCCGCGGGGCGGACACGGGTCAGGCGATACCCGCTCCGCTCCGCCCCGTTGCCATCCCTAAACATGACCGCGTTAGCTCCTTCTCATCATTCCACGCCTTGGCAAAATGGTACGTCGCTGGACTCTGCCCTGTGTACCCCGTTGCAACCGCACTCGGCGTGAGTGGTTGTTGTCCCGTCACGATTTCGTACGGGCTCCGGTTTGTGAACTCGCTTCGCTGCAAGTTGTATGAGAATTGGGCTACGTCGAGCAACTTCGCCCAATTTGTTTGCGTGGTGTTCACATAGTGCCTCATGTACATTTCCAGCAAATCATTCACCCTTTCGGTTTTGCCGTCGGTTTGGGGATGTAAGCTGGTTGAAAAGTTCAGATCTGTCCCGTGTAATTTGAATAGCTCAGTCCAGAACTTACCCGTGAAACGCGAATCCCGATCGCTAACAATGACCTGTGGCACGCCCCAATACTTCACCACGTGCTTCATGAACAACTTGGCGGCTTCTGCGGCTGGTCACTCCTTTGCGGGAATGAAGGTTGCATACTTCGAAAACCTATCCACCACCACCATAATTGTTTCGCACCCTTCAGACTTCGACAAGTTCATGATGAAATCCATGGATATGCTCTCCCATGGACGTTCATGAACGGGCAACGACTGCAAAATTCCTCCTGGTCGCCCATGCTCGATATTGTCCTGTTGGCAAACAAGAGAAGTACGCACATATGCCTCAACATCGTCTCGCATGTTAGGCCAAAATAATACCTTTCCTCCAATAGGGCCATCTTGCATCCCTCCTGGATGACCTGCCCACTTTGAATCGTGGCACTCATGTAATACTTCCTTGCGCAACTTCCCGAAATGAGGTACGTACAAGCGCCGTCCATGTGTATAGAGCAGCTCGCCTTCACACCAAAATCTCCAGGTTTTCCCCTCCCGTGCTTGCTGCATTAACGCTTGGCTTGAGAGTCATGCGCCAATCCATCTTTGATCCGCTCCACCAATGGATTCCCTACGCGAGAAATTGTTGCAATACCCGCCTTCGGACTTGATGAATCTCCTACGCACTTCACCATCTTCGGTCCTTCGTCGGGTGCAACAAAGGTTTCAGGGACTTCCTTCCCCTTGATGCTTCAGATAACGCCAAGCCTCCGCAACGATCCCAGCTGAGCTACTTCTTCTTCCTCTTCCTCGGAAGTAATAAGGGCTGCAAGCTTCTCGCGTTTTGGGCATTCTCTCGCATTGTGAGGCCCCTTGCATAAAAAGCACTCCACTTTGCGGTTCGGGCAAGATCTCGCCATGTGAGGCCCCTTGCAATAGAAGCACTCCATCGGTCCGCGATCATTCGTATATGATCCACCAGTGTCATTTGAGAACGACCTGTTGAATCTTCCTCTATTGGACTTACCTCCCGTGGATTTGGGAGACTTGTCTCCTCCAGAATGGTAGGGCTTGCTGCGATCTCCCCTACCATTCGGCTGCTCTTTTGGCTTCGGCTTCTCCGTCTAAAGCTCCTTCAATGACTCGACCGTTGTCATGGCCTTGTCGAGCGTCTTCACATCCCGATGCTCCAACTCTATCTTTGCCCACGGTTTGAGACCATACGTGAACTGAAAGAACGCCTCGCCCTCGGTCATTGAATGAATTTGGAGCATCAACTCTGAGAATTGGTTGACATATTCCCGAAAATTCCCCTTGTGCTCCAATCGACGAAGCAGCCCACGTGCCTCGTTCTCCGCGTACTTCGGATAGAATTGCGCACGGAATGCAGCCGTGGACTGATCCCATGTGCTAATTTCCTCCCCTCCTCGGCTATCACGCTTCCTACGCCACCACACCAAGGCATTGTCCTGCAAATAAGAGGAAACCATACCTAGGCGCGCCGAGTCCTCTCTACTCCCGTTGCATGGAAACCAAAGCGAACAAGAAGTTTTCCACTTCGTTTGCCACTCTTGACCCCTTGAATGGCTTTGGTCTCGGAACATCAAGACGATGAACATTCCGCTCCACGGTCGCCCCATCGCCTCGCATCCTCCTCACGCGTTTGAGCTCTTGCTTGAGCCCATCCATTTCTGCTTGAATCCCCTCAAGCTTAGCAAGCTTCACCCGCATTTCATCGAATTCAGCAAGCTTCTCACGTATCTCAGCGATTTCAACAAGCTCACCTCGCATTTCGGCAAGCTCCGTCCGCATTCCCGCGAACTCCTTCACTTACTCTTGAGTGGCTGTGATGGTAGCTCCGAGCGCGTCGCCCTTCTTCCCAAGTTCCTCAGTAGCGTCCTTCACATAATTCTAGAGCCCCTCCATTCCGGAACGGATCTTGTCCACACTCTTGGACGCATACACGGCATCCGCTTAGACTTCCGCCATCACGTTCTGCATCTCCTCTACACGATGATCTTGGTCCACCAAATGCTCATTGGTACTCATCTTGGGCTTCTCGGCAACTACCATCTCTGACTGCTTGCTGGACGCCATCGATTGGAAAGGATTGAAACTTAACTATGATACCACTTTTCTCGGGCTTGGAGTTTTCCTAACTTTCCCTCACCCGTGCGGCCTTAGAAACCGCTCCTAAGTCAGCCTAACCCTCGATCACAAAGCTAAAGCTATGAATATGAAGAGAGAACTCTTGTATGTATTGTATTGCTCAACTCTTGGATGAATACAAATGAATGAGAGGACCCCTATATATACAAGTGGGGAATGCTCTCTAAGGAAACTCTACAATAAATGGGGAGACATATATTGCAAGTGGCATATTCTAAATCTATCATCTAATACAACGAACATGGACGGATACGTCGTATTGGGACTACTGAGAGTTCACCCTCCATACTTGCCATTTGTGGATGGATCTCGTTCACATTGGGCTGATTCCTGGGTGTATGCTCCAGGTGCGTGACATTAGGATCCAAGACACTCCACCCACCCATCCATACTTCACCGGCCAACCACCACTCATCGGCGGAACAAGCTCGTGGCGGCAGGACCGGCGACGGCAGCAGGCGAGGCGGCTGGCGTGGCAGACAGAACGACGACGTGACTTCCGGCGACCAAAACAGGGTGTTCGACCTCGTTTTTCCTGGTGATTCGGTTTTTTGAGGTTGATTGGGATCATTTCTAGGTATGATGATGTCTTTGTTTGCATCAATTTGGCTAATCCTTGTCTTGATTGAAACTTGACTATCCATGCCCACCAAGTGTTTGATGAAATGCCTAGCGTAGTTTAGCATAGAAAAAAGTGCATGAAAATGGCTAAGTGTTTTAACTCTAGTATGTATAGAGTAAGAGTGTTACTTCCCACATTGTCATTCTAGGTTGATGGATATGTCGTCGTGATATGTTCGTATATGTTTCGATAATATGATGATGCTTGTAGCTATAATTGAGCTTTATATCTCCCAAGATGTATATGTATGTATGTATCCATATCCTATACATGTTGGATAAACATACACATATAGGTGTTAGTGCTATGAATATATTTGCACTTATTACCTTAGACCTTTGCCTTAGGCCACGTATGTGGGGATCTATGCACGCAAGCGCATGTAGGCACGTGGGTGCACGTATAGGTGCATGTAAGCACATCTAGTTGCGTGTAGACACACGTAGTTGTGCATAGGCAGATGTAAACCGTATAAGTGTTGGGGCAAGGCCCTTACTGACATAGAGTTTCCCCCGTATAGAGGATGTTCGCTATGTATTAGTTAGACACTTATATGTTCGTAAGTATGACGTTGCCCCCCGAGTGAGGGACGTTCGTTGCATAGTAGTAGTTGGCACAACGGGTGTATGTGTACATGTTGAGTAGGTTGTTGTTGTACCCTTGCAGGGGTTGTAGTGCTGAGAGCTGGCACCTCCATCATTATGATTACCATATCGACTTGCTGGATTTATCAGTATGAGTAAGTTTCGTATTCCTACTCCTTTAGTTACACATCTTCCTGATTCAGATCCCGACCCTGAGTCGGGTACTTCAGAGTCATCTGAGTCGGAGGCTGGGGATGACGTGCATTCCTCTCCTGAGTCGGAGGCTCCTTCGGATTCAGGGTTTACCCCAAACGTTTTTTTGGCAATATGTTGGATCGCGGAGACTATCAGCGTTATGTCGAGTGTTCCGGACTTTGTCATTTGGTTGAGGCATTCTTTCCTTTTGATGTCGTCCCTGAGGCCACTATGGGGATGCCTACTGTGCCTCCAGATGAGTTGTCTGCCGTGTATACCTCTCAGATTTGAGAGGGCTTGCGCTTCCCCTATTGCCATGATTTGCGCCGATTATGCCGCTACTGCAGGATTTCTCCTCTTGATCTCGCGCCCGCCGGGATACGGTATTGGGTTTGTTTTCGGGTGTTATGCCATCAGCAGTCGTGGCGTTACTCGAACATACTCTTCCGGTGTTTCTTCCGGCTCCAGCGTCTTGATTTATCTGGCTTGTGTTCCGTTTCTATCCGCTGGCCTTCGATGAAAGGGGAGGATTTTGCTACCCTTGGATTGGGAGATGTGAAGTGGGATACTAACCTTCGTTTCGTTACTGCCGTTGACCGCTCGAATGGACATTGGAAGAAGCATTATTTCTTCAGTAATGACTCCGGGGTGACTTGGCCTATTATTCGCATTACTAGGCATGATCCCGTGCCGACTTTTCCTGAGTTTTCCAAGTCGGACAAGGCGGCTTAAAGATGGTGTATCGGGCGCACAAGGCTCGAACTTATAGTGCCGTGTCTCGCGTGACAGAGAAGGAATTGCGCAGGGCTGAGATTTGCACTCCTCTTTCAGGGGGTCATTCGGTATGTTATGAGCTTTTATAACCTTATTATTCTGTTGTGATGTAGGCTGGTTTCATGGAAAAACTTCGCGCTTTCAGGCGAGTACTCGGGGCGGTGCTGCTCCTCCCGCACGAGGTGGTCGCTCGGATGTTTCTGCTCTGCTTCAGAGTATGCACCTCGACCGAGGGAAGGGAAGTGCCGGTAAGTTGCTCTTGGTAAGATCATTATTTCTCACCATTGTTCAGTGTCCTTGCTCTTATTTTGCTTTGCTATTGCTTGCAGGTCGGTCCCCGCTTGTGATGGAGCGTGTTGGTGCTGCAGCAGACACTCCGCCTCGGTCTTAGGCGAAGCGTCCTGACTCCAGCGTGCGGCCCTCGAGCGATCCTAAACGCTCAAAGTCTGGAGGCGGCGAGGCGTCGAAGACTCCTCTTAGCAAAGGGAACGGATTTGAAGGTCGGACTCGTACTCCCATTATGTCTGCCCCCCGGTCAAGGGACCAGACGTCGGAGGAGGGTACTCCCTGCACATCTATATTGCTTGACTTTATCTCATTGTTATACTTGTTATATTTGCATCTTCTTGTTTATCTTTGTGTTTGTTCATAGGTATCCCGCCTCTTGCTGCACTCACTCGTGCTGAGCTGGTTCGTCCTGTCAAGTATGCTATTATTGGTGAGGAGTGGGCACCTGTTGCTGTTGGGGGGCCCTCAATTTTCTAAGGAGGTCAGTCTGACTACTCCCGAGGTGGGAGTGCGCGTCTTCCAACAGATTATCCATCCCGATGATCATAGGGTTTATCCCAGCGAACCTGAGGATGCGCAGATATATGCTTAGGGTGCGTTGTGATGCCTTGCGGCTGTGAGTATTCATCATTACTCTTTTGTAACTTGTATGCATGTTTGTCAGTGTTGTCACCACTTGTTTATTGTTGATCTCTGTGTTACTCTTATAGGTCGCTGTTCAGATGGCGAACCTTTCCTCCTTCGTGATTGAACTCACGGAGGAGAAGAAGGCACTCCGGGAGAAGTGCGATATCGCTTGTCGTGAGGCGGAGAGTGCGAGAGAGAATGCACGTTTCCTGAACTCGAAGGTTTCTGAGCTCCAGACGGAAAGTTCCTCTCGTCAGGCTCGAGTTGTTGCGCTCGAGTCTGATGTGACTGCCCTTCAGAGGAAGGCTGTTGAGGATAGCGAGGCACACGACCTTGTTTTGAAAGCTGTGAAGGAGAAGGCGCATGAGAACGGCAAGGCTGAGGGCGCTGCAGAGTATAAGAATTCTGTGTCTTATTGCGCTGATATCCGGGCAGGAGCGGACGAGATGTTGTATGACTCCATCGAGGGCCTTATTGAACAAGTATATGCTGCTGCCCCCGATTTCTGCTTTGATCAGTTAGGCCCATATGCCACCTTTGCCGTTGTACATGTGGCTGCGTTGCGTCTTAGAGACGGGATTGTTTCCCCGCCTGCTGCGGTGGATGCCCCCTCGGTTGTTGAGGTGCCTGTCTTTGATGTTGCTGAGGGGAATGCCCCTGAGGATGTCGAGACTGATACTCGTCAGTATGAGTTAGTGTTTGATGATTGTAAACACCTAATTTTGGTACGCGCGACACATATATAACACGATTAAAATTTTTATGTGTAACGCGTGTAAAAAAAGAAGTATCTGGATATGGAAGGTCGCGAAGTTTCTAAAAATAGGACTAACTTAAATTAGGATAATTATTTGTATTGCAGAGAATATTTGCTGAATATTTAGAGTATATTTTCTGAATATTTAACATTAATGGTTAGAATAAATATGTAATATTTATTTCCTAGTTAGCTTAAGCCTAAATTAATATAAATAGAGGTGATTTACATGTAAAAGGGAGAAGAAAATAACAACCAGAGCAATAAAGTAGTTTTTTTTTTAATATGTGAAAAAATTACTTTCTTTTTCTTTTCTATCCTTCCTCTGCCTCCTTTCTCTCTCGGCGCTTTTTTTTTAAGACAGCCACCGGAGTTCCGCCGTAGCTCCGGACCTCGACCTAGACTGCCTTTTGACGACTGCCACAGCGACTGTGTTCCTCCTGGATTTGAGCTCGTCCCTGGATTTTCCGTCCGTCTGCCCCTGCTCACCTCCGGTGACGGAGTCTCCACCTCCACAAACCACGTCGTCAATTACCTGCGCCACCCAAGCCTGACCTCCGATCTACGCTACCTCCGGCCTGACCAAAACTCCGACCACTTCCCCTCCGACCAGCACCGATTGGCACTGAACCAGGACTCCATCTCCCGACCGCCATGGCTTCTTCTCGCATCCTCCATGGTGATCCGGCAAACCAATCTCACCGACATTCATCCACTTCCGGACGATCTTGACCTTCCGCCACTTTTCGCATCGACCCCGTCACCACCACCGGGCCAGCAGCCCGCTTCAGCAACTGCTGCCTCGCCTCTGGTCTCGTCCTCTGTACCGAACAGATTCACGGGTCTCTAGCTGCCCGATTCCGACCGAACACGACTATCGTCCTTTTCCGCCTGCCACCGTCCAGATGTCACGACCAAATTTTGCCCAGAATCCGGACCTCCCAGACGCCGTTCTGTGTCGCCCGTGTCTCGCTGCTTCCTCCGGTCCGTCTGTTGCTTTGCATCGCTGTATTCCTTTATGAACAGTTAATGAGTTCCTTTCAAACATTATATTATAATATTTTATACTATGCAATTATTATATATATATATATATATATATATATATATATACTTAATTGAATAGTTTGTAGTATGTCTTAGTCTAATTACCTAAACTACATACTAAGCATGTTTTATTATATTGTTACATATTTAAGTTTTTTTTTTGGATAATTTTGGTGCCCCTAGATAAGCAGTCATGATTCGATTCACTAATAATGATTTCTAATAGGTGTTACTAACAAAGAAACTTAAACTTTTAATCATATAACATTTTTCCTTTAATAGCATAAAATCATATGTATGAGTTGGAAATATGTGAAAAGATTATCGAAAGGGCGAGATTAATTCCATGCGTTTTAAATTCGTAATAGAACCTCCGAACTCGAATTTCTGATCGTAGACCGATTATATACCTAGGTGTTTAATTAGTTATTCGCTTGGATAGTTTAGGTTTCTAGTTAGCCTTAATTAACTATGGCGACTCTTTCAAAATCCGTGTTTTCAAAACGTATTCGCCCTAGGTCAGATTTTATGGTGAGCCGTAGATAGTGGAGGGTACTTCTCTTGATGAGGTTGTCCCCGGGGCATGTGGAGATGTCGTTGTTGTGGATGTTTCTGACGTGGCGTCGGGTTGATTGTTTGTTTTATCCCAAACTTTATATATAATTTTGGCTCCTATGTTGTGTTGAGATTGCTTTTGGTGTGGTTTCCCTTTGAACCTTTTAAGCTTATGTTTTTGTTTTGACATTGTCGTATGAATCATTTCATGAATGGTAATGAATGATAACTTGGTAGTAATATTTCATACCTTTGTTTTCATGATTGTCCATGTGGTGTGGACTATTGAGTAAAGTTAAGACTCGTCCTCTAACTGGATGTAGCATCCGTAGTTGTAGTTGAGAGACATATGTCCGTGCATTGTGCGCCCCTCTTGGTTATACCAAGGCATGGCGAAATGTATATATGGTATACACATGTGTTGTATGCTTGTCGTATTTCATGGGTAGTAATGCGCAAGACTTTAGAGTGACGCTTAGCATTTATGAGTAGTAATGCGCAAGTTCTTAGAGTTACCATTGGCATTTATGAGTAGTAATGCGCAATGCCATTTTCCCGAACTTGGCATTTATGAGTAGTAATGCGCAAGACCCATATACATTCGTGAATGTGTTGTCTCGAAGAGGCGAGATCTTAGTTTTTACCGTCTTTTAGTCCACTGGCGACGTTGTCACAAGACGCTACTTGTCTTTTTGGTGCGTTTTTCCATCTGTTAGTTAGGAACATCCCGCGTAACGTTGTTACAAGGCGTTCTGTTGGCTAACCCAATTACTTGACTTGTGATGCTAAAACGCCTCTACTTTGTTAATTAAATGGGTGTGACAGAGGTCGTCTAATACGTCTTGTAGTTTATACCGTCTTTTGGGCCATTCCAAAGTGACGTTGTAGCAAGACACGACTTGCCGTTTTGTAAGTGTTTTATTTTCCGTACTTTGGGTACCCCCGCTGTATCGTTGTTGCAAGGTGTTCTGCTGGCTAGTCCAGTTACTTGCCTTGCGATGCTACTACACCTCTTCCTGGTTATTCCAGGGGGTTGTACAAGATCGCGTTGCACGACTTGTAGTTTATCCGTCTCTTGGGTCATTCCAAGGCGACGTTTGTGGCAAGACACTACTTGCTTAGTTGAAGCGTTTTATTTTCGTTATTCGTTCATGGGTGAGATAACGTTTACAAGACTCGACTTGTATGTTTGGTGATTTTTTCGTTGCGTTGTGCATGGCGACGATGGTATGATATGCTCTTACCGGCGTAGAAAGGTGGCACGTAATAATGCACGCTACATGTGGGTAGTAGTAGGTTCTCATGGGGTTGCCCTCGTGAAGAGAATGTCGCGCCATGTTTTATGGGGTGAATCACGCCCAAGTGTTTAGTAATCTATACTGGGTGTCATTTTCCTCAGTAAGATGTCATGGGGTTGTCCTCGTAAAGAGGATGTCGCGCCATGTAAATGTGTGGGGTTGCCCTCGTATAGCGGATGTCGCACCACGTAGTAGATGATCGCCTCTTGGTTGAAAAATCCAAGGTATGGTTGTTGTAATCATGGGGTTGCCCCCGAGTAGGGATGTCGTGCCACGTTATTTGCAAGTAATCCTTAGAATTTTTTTTTATGGATGTACTTGTATAGAGTAGACATAATAGATGTCGTGCGAGAGAGTGTATTGAGTATTCATTGTCGATGTTGAGTATTGACATGTTGGTGGCATATAATAAAGGCCGTTTGTCGTGTTTAGCATAATAGCTTGTATTGTTGATCCATGTTTAATGCATATAGTCCACTACTTGGTGTTATTCCAGAGTAGGGTATGTAAGGAGGTAATGTACCTACGAAAATACATTAACTTCATTAGTTTTCTTGTCGTATGTACATTGCTGGATAGATGGGGTCAACTGATCACCATATGTAAATAATCTACTAAGAGCTTAAGCTACTTAGGAAATTAAAGCTTGAAAGTAAATTGATGAATAAAGCTGTGCGTAACGCAGTAATGGGGGAGGGATGTGATTGTCGCCTCCCAATCCGTTAGTTCACGTGGTGTGGTGGGTACATTCCACGCGATGTTGTAGAGCCCAGAGGGCTATCATTTCTTCGATTTCAACTCGCAGGATAAGACAGTCGTTTGTGCTGTGACCCCAGACTTTGTGGAATTTGCACCAATGCGTGATGTTGGTTCCCAGGAACGCACGCGGTGTCTACCGTGGGGAGGGTAGCTTGTTTTGCAGGATGCTCACAAACAGCTCTTCGACCTCTGTGTTCAGAGGCGTGAATGCATATTCTGGGCCATCAAGTGTGCTCCTGCTTGTGCATTGCTGAAAGAGTACCTCTCCCTTGCCTGCGGGTGGTTTGCTCCACCCCAGTTCATGCTCACAAGCGACTACTCTTTCGAGTTTGTCTTTGAGGTCACTCATTGATTGAGTGGTCCTCCAAACATATTCTCTTCCAAGCAGGAGGAAGGATCGCGCGTTCAAGTTCATGAAGAACGCGTTGATCACTGCCTCCTTTTTTGTCTTCAGCAAAGCTGCATTTAGCGCAAAACGCCTGAAGTATTCCAGGGTTGGGTCGTCTTCTTCCTGCTTGATGTCCCAAACACTCTGCGGTGTTGGGACTTGTTGATAGTTTGTCGGCCGTATAGGCTCGAAGAGTTGTTCAAGACGCACTTCTTCCACTTGCTTGTCTTCTTCCTGCTTGGGAATACCCTGCCTGATCATGGCGATGGAGAGTTGTTGTTTACGCCTTAGAGCGTTTACATAGCACTGTCGTGCTGCAGTTTTATCTCCTAAGATTTCTCTAACTCCATTCCTTGTCGATAATTTCAACTTCTGGTGCGCTGTGGATGGCACTATTGCATAAGGGTTTATGGTTGTTCTTCCCAATATCCCATTATATGCCCCTAAGGTTTCAACTACAATAAAGTTGACATTAATGTCCAACTTTTTCCATCCTTCTCCTAGTGTTACAGGGAGTGTGATTGTACCCAAATGGTATGTCGCAGCGCTTGCGAAGCTTATGAGTGGGAACATTCCGGGGCTCAAGTCTGCCTTTGTACGACCAAGTTGTTCTATCACCTTGATACTTAAGATGTCTGCGGAGCTTCCTCCGTCAACGAGAATTCGTTTGACGTCATACTCCGCGATAGGCATGGTGATGATGAGTGCATCGTCATGGGGGTATATGATGTGCCTCATGTCTTCTTTAGAAAACATAATGACAAATCTTCCTGCTCACCCCTTGGACGCTTTCCGTACTTGGGATGTGTCTCTGCTTGTGAGGCATAGACATTCCTTGAGTGTGAGCCTTGGTCGCCGGCAGCTGGTCCTCCATGTATGACGTTTATCACACCCCGTTTAGGAGGAGGTGGATTGTCACGCGTATTTTCTTTTCCTTTGCTTTTCTTGGAGGGTTCTCATTGATGCTTTGTAGGGATGTTGTCACCTTGGTCAACATAGTGTTTCAACTCCCCACGCTGAATAACATTGTTGATGCGCATTCTTAGGTTGTAACAGTTGTCGGTGTCGTGCCCATTAACTTCGTGGTTTTCACATCACTTTTCCATTTCTTTTCCGAAAGGGCCTTTTTGCCAATTGTTTGGCTCTCTCCAAAGATTACTTTCCTTTATCTCTTTTTAGATCACCAACAGGGGTGCATTCAGCGGAATGAGGTTCGCGGAATTACCTCCTTCGGTTTCTGGAAGCCTTCTTGGGTGGGTCGCTTGGGCTGTGGTTGCCACTGCCTTTGCTGCTGATTTCCATGGGGATGCTTGGCTTACCCGACCTTGTTGTTATTGTCTTTGTTACGCTCGTTCAGTTTTGCCTTAGCTCTGGCTCTGAACCTTTCAAGGTCCACGAATTCTTTGACGCGCGAGGGCAACTCCTCCAGAGTTTCTGCCGGTCGTTTCGACATTTTTTCTCCCAAAGAGAATCCTAAGAGACCCATGTTTCTTATGAATGCTTTGATTATCTCGTCCTCAGACAAGTTTTTCTGGATGTCTGCAATGTTCTGATTAAAGCGGATGTAATAATCCGCTAGAGATTCATCATACTGTTGCTTCACGTCGTCTAGCGCGCTCGAGTCCTTGAGCAGCTTGCGTTCACCCATGTACCTCTGGATGAACTTTCCTTTTAAGTATGGCCAGGCGCTAACACTTTCTTTAGGAAGGGAGAAAAACCAGTGTGCCGCTGAACCTGTCAAGGTTTGCGGGAATGTGACTGCCACATGGTTTGGGTTTGTTGTTCTCCCCAGCAGTGAAGCCTCATGCTGTTGCACGTGTTCAATAGTGTCACCCTTTCCAGCGTACTTCTCAATTCTTATGTTGTTTTGGATTCCTGGAACCCGATCATACAACATCTATTTGGTAATTGGGTGACTTGCGCTATCAGTCAAGACATGTATTGGCCTGACTTTTGACTGCTTCAGCTTTTGCTCTATGAGAGCCTCCAAGGTCTTGGTGGTTAATCCCGTGATGGGGACGTTGTCGTTCCTCTCCAGCATCCCCCAAATGCTATTTGGGTTTCCGCTGTTTTCATGCCACTAGCTTTGTTGGTAATGGGAACCCTCCTTGCCTGGTTTCTCGTTCCTGAAACTTGGTTGTTTCCACGATTCAGCTTGGTATGGCCTCTCATAGTAAGTTGCGCTGAAGCGAGATCCCCGCGGTCCTGCATTTTAGCAATGTGGGTTGGCAACCAAAGGCTGTCTTCCCTGTGGCATTGGAGCTTCTCTTCAGGGAGTGTCTTGAGACATTGTCTCCGGTACAGGATATGCTTGAGCAGGTGGCGGCGGAGGCGGTGGAGGCGCATAACCTTGGTTCCTTAGGTTTTCTTTAAAAATTGCTGCCATCATTGCAGGCGTTATGGTGGGAGCGGTCTGAGCACCTTGAGTGCCTCTGCCCTGGGGTTGTTCCTCTTCTATGTGTGATCTGTGTTTGAACCCTGGTGGTGGCTCGTTGGTTTGGGCGGTATGCTCCTGTTGTGCGTTTAGAGACGGCACAGAGGAGATTGTGGATACGGCCTCGGGGATGTAGGAAGGGCCTGCCTGACTCCTTCTTGGTGGTGCTTGCTTAGATGCTTCCGCAGTAGCCTTGATTTTTTTTATTTATCGTATTAGACCTTCTTCTCTTGCCATTTCCGGGTTATCGGGAGGCGGAGGGTTGCTCGTCATTGCTGTCGGTAGTGCATGACTTGTTATGTTTGTGTCTCGCAGACGGCCCCAAAATGTTGGATCCCTGACTAGACGGATTGTCGGGTCCTGGTATGGATGTGTGAAAGAGCCTCGGGTTGCCGATATGTCGGGTCTTCGCATGTGTCTGGGAGTGAATGTCTCCGAATACCTGCACGAGGGGTAATATCGCACGCCACGTAGAGGGGGGGGGGGTGGTGGAGTGCGATGAACCCTCTCCGAAACTTAAATCAGAAGTCTTAGAAAGAGAAAGCTAGAGAGAGGTCAGAACTTCCGCGTCAACTTAATTATGAAATGAGTGATCAAGGCTCCTATTTATAGGGAACCTTGGAATCAGACCTGGTTTTGCACGGTCCAACACCGTTTTAGTGTAAAATGCGAACTGGGCGTGGACGAACGTGAAGTTGACGTCGGGGAACCCGACACGTGTCGTGTACACATATATAGGGGTTCGCGCATATTCGCGGGCGTAATCCGGAGGTCCGGATTGTGGTGACAATCCGGACGAGTAAATCGTCCGGGATACGCGCGTGCGTATCCTAGACCATTTTGAACTCACGGGTGATTATTTAGAACCGTTGGTGGGTTTGACGTGTAAACGAGGTCCAAATAGTATAAAACGAACATGAATCGGACGTATACCCATTACCGGTTCCCGGTTCATTTGGTTCGAACCTATTCAATGCCAGTTCGACCACTCCGATCTAATTCCATTCCCCTCCCACCAATCAGAGATCTCTCGTAGAGCAGGGGTATGGTGAGAGTACTACTAATACCATAATCACACCATATTCTTTTCACTTATACCATAGCTATTGCGGTTATGGTTCTTCGTACTATAAGCATGTTTTTTCACCACGATGAAACCATTTAATCATAATCATTCAGATTAGTAAAGCACCTTTGTTTCATACATGAAATCCAAATTAAAGATATATCCATTGTTTCATATATCGTTTCATATACGAAATCCAAATTAAACATAATTTTATTATTTCACTTAAATAAACAACAGATTTTCAGTCGTCTATTACTTGCGATCCTCAGCAGGGCAGCGAGACAACAAGGCTTGTCGGAGTAGTAGCTAATTCATGATCTGTTGTCTGTTGACCTAGGACTAGCGCAACTTATTGCAAATGAAATGATTGAGACTGTGATTTTTACAATATTAGGTTTTTCAGATTGGAATAGAATGAATTGACTGATACTTATGATGAAAAATCAATGGTTAAGATTGAATAGACGATTTAGACCGAGTGAATGGTGAGAACTAGGAATAATAATTATAAAATTGGATTAATACTTATAGTATAATAATATATAATAAATATTAGTATTATATATATATATATATTAACCGCGATTATATAATTAATACCATAACCATAATCATTATGGGTACAAAAATCATCACCATAACTGCACCACTCCATAATGGTGCAGTTAACTATTGCGGTAAATGCTGTGAAAGACACCATTGCTAGCCCTAATCTCTCGTCCTCTTCCCTTCCAATGTCTCATTTTCTCTCTCCCAACCCAACCAAGGCCACTCATTCCCTTCCATTTCCTCTCTCATTCTCTCCCCTCCCCACCTCTCATCTTCTCTCCCAACCCATCCCAGTTCGCTCCTTCCATTCTATTCCCCCCCCCCCCCCAACGAAAATACCCAGCTCAACCTTCATCCCAAGAAAATCGAATCCTTCAAATGAGTAATCCCTAGATTGAAACTTAACTATGATAAAACAATGAAAGCCTAGGCTCACTCTGGGACCGACGCATGAATCCATATCTCGAATTGATCTAAACCCTTAAGTTACAAAGAAGGCAAATAAATTTGTCTTCTGTCTTTTTGATGATTTTGAAACTTTTATTTGAGGAATTTAGGTTTTTTTTTTTCCTTTTTCTTTTCTTTTGGATACCGAACCGGTGAATCGGTGGACCACCCGGTCCGCTCAGAACCAGTTGGTTCGCCAAAAATCCGATTATCAAACCGGATTCATTTACATCCTCCGAATTTACTCGAACCGGACCGTTGGAGGTTCGGGTTCGAACTTGGTCAGACCGCCGGTCCGGTTCGATTCTGATAACACTGTTCCAAAAACCTCCGTTTCTTATAAAAGAAAATAAAACAATACCGTCAGTTGAAAATATAACATTATTGAAGTTTACTAGAATTATATTTTATTTTTATCTCAAAAATTGAAAATTAAAACAGAAAGGGGGCGTTTCAGAGCAACTAAGAGCATCCACATGGTTTTACATATTTGTATTTTTTAAATTTGTCATAAAGGATAATTATATGTAATAATTAAGTTAAGACATATATAAAAAATATTTTTTCTTTAATAATTTTACTTAACTATAGTTCTTTAATTATTAAATTTTTTTTTTCTGTAATTACCAATAGAATATAAAATTAATTATGAAATAAATTAATTTGATATTAAAAATATGTTTATGTAATGATGTGACAACATAGTGTATTCCTTAAATATAATGAATATGTTATGTAAAAACAAATGAGTAACGAATGTTATGCATGTAAAACCATTCTAGCACATTTTTATACACTTTTCATAAATTTTTTACTTAAAAAACATGTGGATCCACATTTAAGTAATATTATTTTAATTAATAATATGTAATACTAATGTGGATGCTCTACACATGAATCTCTATGCTTTAAGTTTTATTAATTTTTAATTTTTTTTCTAAATAAAATAAAACATAGATAAAATTAATTGGAAAATGAAAAATAAATTTTATTCATAAATATGAATTTTTTAAAAAGGCAATGATTTTTTATTCCAAAAAGACTTAAAGGTTTTTATTTAAAAAAATAGACTATTTTTTTATTTTTCTGCACTTAATTATTCTAATTTTTTTTAATTAATTATTAAATAAATTTATGCATTTTTTTTTTGCTATTTAAAAATAAAAATAGAAATTTAACTTAAAGATAAAATTGAAATACCATAAATGGTGATTTCCAAAACCCAATAAATAATCTCTGAATATAATTCTATTATAATTGCCAACGAATAGAATTATATTACAAATCAATTTAAACATAACAACAATATTACCAAACACAATAACAAGACAGCAATGGAGTGACTACACCCGTTAAAACTTTAAACTAACAAGTATCATATACTTCGGATCTTTCTATCATGTTCCACAAGCATCATACGTTTTTTATATTTTTCTATTGCTCTTTAAAGGTGAACCTTAGAGGGAAATTATTATAAGTGATAATACGATGCAAATTTAAGGTGTAGTTTAAAAAAATTACACTTTTAAATTCTTATATGTGTTACAATTAAGTAATTCTTAGTAAAAAATGTACCACAACAACAATGCTTGTGGAGTATCGTAGAAAATTCATAGGCTTTTGTCACTTCTTTATGATTGTATCACTTAACCTTGACTGTTGATTTTATAATTCATATTTGCTTGTTAGTAGTTTAAATGATGTATAGTTTTACAAACTTCTAATCGTTTCCAAATATATTTTCTAAAATAATAATTTCATTACTACAACTATGGTGGCAGCCCGCCCCTTGCCAAGACGTAATTTTTGAAGAATATCATAGTACAAACTCTCACTATCTATCCGCACATTATAAATGTTATGTTCCAAAATTGCTAATGTGTTCACGCCACGAGTCAGTACAGTAATGCCATATCGGTTTCTTTAGAGGTCATAAGCGCAACATTGTTTTAATAGCAATAAAAATATTAAACCTAAGAACCTTGATGATTCTCTTATTTCGAATTTGCTAGTCTGATTTTGACAATCAGCTTAGCCTCTTCTGTTAATTCTTTCAATGATTCATTGATTTCTTATTTGCATGTATAATTTTGAGATTTTTTTAAAATTTTTTTTTTCATGAAATGGTTAAGTCTCTATTGCTAATTCGGTCGAATGTTGGCTAAATTCTGTAGATATATGCTAATCGCCCACTGAATCACCTATATTCTTCTTGATGATCACTCAGATAGGACACACACACTTGTGAGCGTTCACATTCCCCATATTATTATACTAGTGTACATCGCCTGCGTTGCACGCGCAACAGTCGTGGTTTCTAAATAGATTTTCATGCAGTTGCAGTTCTTTAAATCAATTAAAAAAAATTATTTTTAATCAAATATATGATAAATTGTTATGTAATTAGTTGAACTTTATACATCAACCCTTGTGTTAATAAGAGCTGCTTTATTCACCACATAGGAGAATGACCTGTCGACAGAGATATTCCAAGAATTGGTTAGCGTTTAGAAAATCTATATACTTTCACTTGGTCACATTGCATGATGAGAGCATAGCATGAGAGCTATCTACCTCTCAATGATATACAAGAAATACTAAGAAAATAGCACTACATTGTAACCACATATTTCTATATGACTACTTCAAAAAACCATACTTAAAATGAAAAGCTAATAACATGCAATAAGATGGCAAACCTCATCAGGTGCCACCTAATATGTAGTTCCCTTCGAGAATTAATATCTTTGATTTCCTAGTGCTGAAATTAAGATATAATATACTAAGAGTAAGGTTAATTTTCAAGCCATACTCAGTAGTCAGTAGTCTTCAAATATATAATCACTGACAAAAGTCGTGCTCAGTTAATCAATCTTCAACCCTCATCGCGCAGCACTGTCAAGAGCATAACATAAAAGACCCAATGATTTAAAGATCTGAATCAAATGAATTTGGAACAGTATCGTCTTATTAAAAACTTCACTAGATGAGAGCATGCATATATTAAAAAAAAGTACGGTGCTAACCTATGATGTATTTATAGTGACCAATTTTGAATAGGATGGTAACATATGAGTTACATTTTCTTTAGATAAATAGGGCATAGCAATTAGCATAGTATTATAATTAATAATAATAAGTGAAATCCATGTCTGAGCATAAAACATATAAAGAAATGACATAAATAAACAAAAACATTTATAACATCAGTTCAACCATAGAAGAACTAAATATAGAGACTACTGATCAGTATAACTAGTTGGAAGTCATCGACAAAGAGGACGTAGACCAGAACAAGGGGGTTTTTTTTTTTTTATTATTTTTTATTTTTAATATAGATCAAAACTCAACAACAAACAATCAGAAAGCTAAGAATAAATTCCTTATTTTTCATCCACATCATTAAAATCACCCGTGGGTTCAGTCCCTAGGTCAATATTTGGCCATGGGTTTGCGATCGATCTCGTTGGGGCTTTATTTATTCGAGTGCTTCTCAACCCTGCTCTAATTTGTCATCTCGACTAGAGAGAATAGAGATTAACCATTTCGAGCTCTGGTGGAGGCTATTCGGAGATGAATATGAAGTCGTTGGCGGGAACGGAGGTCTACGTAACTGACAATTTCTCCGAGGTATGTTCATGTTCTGATTTTCATCTTCTTGTTTAATATTGATTCTTCCATTTATTTTCCTGATTTTGGTTTAGTTAGACTCTTATCTTTTGGTCGTCTCCATGTTGAGTAGATTACTGTGATAGTTATCTAAACCAGTTAAGTAGTTCATCGAGAACGTCTGCATTTCTTGGTTGGTACCCGGTAAATAGAACATGTTCTTTCATAGTTATGTACATGACCATAGGAGGCAATATCTACTTTGTACTTCTGCCACAATTTCTAAAATCATCTCTTCCTGTAGCCTCTGAAAAAGAACCCTCTTGTATATAATACTAACTAGAGGACTAGCCGAGTGGACGATGGGCAGCAAATATCAGCCATGGTTTTTTTTGTCTATCTACAGTTGCAATATGCTTTTTGATGAACCGATACTGCTCTAGCCCCTCCCTCCAATCATGTTCACTAACAGCTATACATAATCTGAACATGCCGTAGTCAATTGAGTACCTACAATTCATTGTTTGGAAAAACTTCATCTAAAGGAACAAGTGATTTTTTCATTTGTAATAAAGATTCACTTACCAATATTTGGATCTGTTCTCAGCAGGAACATTGTTTCAGCAGGTACACCGCATTACCCACCCGAATCCATGGTGTCTTATAATGATCTTTAGTCTGACCAAAATATAAAGGGTTAAGAACCTATGAAATGTCTGAACTATCACCCATGTTAACGGGAGAGGTCTGAAATTTAAAAAGTTAATAACAGAGGTCTGAAATTTCAATTTTGTTGATTTGAGGTTTTCCGTCCATTTTTAGGGTTAAATTTAACAGAATTGTGTGAAATGACATTTTCGCCCCTTTAATATTTTGTTTTATTTAATATCTTACTTAAGGAAATGTGAAATGACAATTTTACCCCTAAAGTCAAATTAAAACCACCCAACTCCGGCCACCACCACCCGATTCCGGCGACCACCACCTCGACTCCGACGACCACCACCTCGGCTCCAGCGACCCGACTCCTCAGCAAAAAAGCTCCGATCGGAGCCCAATCGAGGCCGGTGGCTCCGATTTTGGCCCAATCGGTGCCTTGGTGGTGGTCGCCGGAGTACGGTGGTGGTCGCCGGAGTACGGTAGTGGTCGCCGGAGTACGATTGGTGGTCGCCGGAGTACCGTGGTGGCTTCAAGGGCATTTTGGTCTTTTCACTTTAAGCATGTGAGGGACACACTTGATATAAGGGCATATTTGGAAATTTATTTTATTTCCGGTCACATGCCAAGCATGTGACCAACTTCCGTTAGTTTTAACGGAAAAAACTAACGGAGACCGCTGTTATCAACAAAACAGAAATTTCAGACCTCTGTTATTGACTTTTTAAATTTCAGACCTCTCCCGTTAACATGGGTGATAGTTCAGACCTTTCATAGGTTCTAGCCCCTTTGTTTTAACGAGAGCGACTATAACTGCTGACATGGTTAGCGCATCGAGTATACGTATGCAACGTATACATATGTAGTAATGTAAGTCTATGTATGCAACATGGGTATAAATACTAACATGTATGCGAACATGGTGTACGCGCGTATGTGAGCAGACGCGCGACGTGTAATGTCTTGCAATTAAACATGTAGATATGGGCATAAATATATGCAATGACATGGGTATAAGTATATACATGCCGGGATTATAATAATAAACACGTGACATGGATATGCAAACGTGTATATGTATATGTAGACATGCATATGTACGCGCGGGTATGTAAGCATGTGTATGTGCTAATAACTTATACAAAAGAGTTAGAAAAAATAGAGGGGAGGTAATAGTTACCAATAAGTATGAATACCACAAGGGTGTGAGAGGAGAGCATCTCCTTGCTTAGTCTCCATACTTAGTCATGCTCTCGGAGATAGTCAAATTTCACAATTCCTTGTATAATATACAAATAGGTACATACGCACGAGCGGGCTTCGCGTGTGCGGACCTCGCGCGTGCGGACTTCGCGCGTACACATATGGTAGTATACTGTCGCGTGTTTTAGTGTCAAGTACTTAGACTCTTTTCTGAGCCTGTTCCGAGCATGTTCCAAGCTTGTTGATGCGTGTAAGTAATCTGATAATTAGGGGCGCGCGCGTGCTGAGGGTTCGCGAGCGTGCTGAGGGTGTGTGCGCGTGCTGAAGGTGCGCGCACGTGCTGGGGGTGCACGTGTGTGCTGGTTCGTTTTGTCCCTGTGAGTATCATTCTTTACTCTTGTCATGGGTTCTTTGTGTATGCCTCGATCCTTGTTGAATATGGAACTAGTTTTGAATTGGAGGCTTCTGCCTGTGTTTAGTGGGCTCAAGTTGTTACTCTCAAGTCCGAGATGACTACCCTTTGCAAGAAGGTTGTTGATGATGGCGTGGTACACGCCCTTGCCCTGCAGACTGTGCAGGAGAGTGCTTATAAAGAGGAGGAGACCTCCTTTGCAAGATTAAGACTTCGTTGTTACTCCGCAATGATGTCCAAACAGGTGCTAGCGTCTTGATGTATAATTTTTCGGAAAGTGTGTATACCTTTGTTTTTGCTCTTCGTTTGATCAGCTTTGTGTATTTGTTGAGTCTGCCATCGGACGTGTGGCGCCATTGCGCACTCAAAGTGCGGTTGCACATCGTGCTAATATTTTGCTCGATATTGACGATGATGTTTGTATTGCAATTTGCATTATGTTAGCCCTTGTATAAATAGGCTTGGTATTGTTTTATTGTTCGCGACAATGGTCGAACCATGAGACTCTTCATAGAGTATGTAAATAGACATGTATGCCTGTAAACATTGACTGATATATATGTATAGGCGTTAGTACAATAATTATATATGTACCGTTACCCCTTATAGTCGCGCAGTGCCATGTTGGACATGCGTGTAGATGTCGTGTAGGCGCGTACATAAGGGCTGCGTGGGCGCCTACGTAAGGGCCGTATAGGCTATGTAGTTGTTGAGTAAAGGATACCACTTGCATGTTGTAATAGGTTGATTGTGTTTGCTTTACCATGCTTTGTACATAGTTTTTGCTCCCCGTGTCTGGGTTGAGGTTACGTTGGGTGTTGTTCCCTGAACCTTCTATATATATGTTTGACTTTGTTGTATAAACCTGCTAAATACACTTTAGAAATGCATGATAACTTATTAATAATGTTTCATACATTTCGTTATCGTATTTGCCCGTATGTGTTGGACTTGCAGGATAGGATTGAAAATCCTTGTTTGAGTGGATATAACATCCGTAGTTGCGACAATAGGACATACGTCATTAAGTGTCATGCGCGCCCCTCTTGGTTGTCCTCGAGGCATGGCATAATAAGTGTGTTAAACACATGTATCGAGCACTTGCCGTGTTTGTGGGTAGTAACACGCAAGACTATAGAATAGCACTTGGCACTTGGCACTTGGCACTCGGCACTTGGTTGTCACTTGGCACTTGTCACTTGGAACTCGGCACTTGGCACTTGTCACTTGGCACTTGGTACTTGGACCTCGGCACTTGGCACTTGTCACTCGGCACTTGGCACTTAGTTTATACCGTCTCTTAGTCCAATCTAAGGAGACGTTGTGGCAAGACGCTACTTGCTAAGTTTGGGGCGTTTTACTATCCGTTATTCGGACACACCCTTCATAACGTTGTTGCGGGGCTTTCCGTGGCTATTTCAGTACTTACCCTGCGATGCTACCACGCCTCGACTTAGTTATTCCAGGGGGCGGGACAAAGGTCATATCAATACGCTTTGTAGTTTTTACCGTCTCTTGAACCGCTTAAAGGCGACGTTGTCATAAGACGACACTTGTTAAATTTGATGTGCTTTCTCATCTGATACACGAGAACACCTTTTTTAACGTTGTTGCAAGACTTTCCATGGATATTCCAGTACTTATCTTGCGATACTACTTCCCCTCTGCTTGGTTACCTCATGTGGTTGCACAAGACCGTATCCATACGACTTGCATTTTTTTTCTAGGCGATGTTGTGGCAAGACAAGACTTGCTAATTTGGATGTATTTTGTTATCACTATTTTCTCACTTGCGAGATAGCATTTTACAAGACTCGACTTGTCAGTTTGGACGAGTTTTAATATAGTTCGTATAGCGGCGACTGCATGATGCTTCCTGGTCGATTTGTAGGAGAACACTACCGGACTTTAATAGTACGCAGTAGGTTGTCATGCGGTTGCCCTCTTGCCCGGGTCCTATCATGTATGGAAGGATGGTCCTCGGAAGGAGGATGCCATGCCTTATAGTAAACATGGGGATGCCTTCGATAGAGGATGTCGCACCTTGGCGGGGAGTCCCAGGAAGGGGATGCTACGCCCGACTTTGTACATGGGGATGCCTCCGATAGAGGGTGACGTGCCATGACGGGGAGTCCCAGGAAGGGGATGCTACGCTGGACTTTGTACATGGGGATGCCTCCGATAGAAGGTGTCGCGCCATGGCGGGGAGTCCCAGGAAGGGGATGGTACGCCCGACTTTGTACATGGGGATGCCTCCGACAGAGGATGTCACGCCATGTAGGGTGATCAACCCTTTATATATGTAGAATGCGTTTGTGTGCTCATTGTCGATGTTGGTGATAGCCTTGTCGACATGTTGGTGGCGTATAATATAAGCCGCTTGTTGCACTTTAGTGTAATAGCTTGCGTTGTTGATGCAAAATAAATGCATAGAGTCCACTACTTGGTATAATTCCAGAGTATGGAGTATTGTTGATGTATAAGTAAGTTTGTACTTCCTTTGATTGACGACGCATGTTAGGCATGTAACTTTTTCAAGTGTTCCTAGTTGCATGTGTTCATTAATAAATCGTTGTTTACGTTCTCTAGTCGATGTGCGTCAGTGCATCTATAGCGTGATGCGCATGCATATATGTGATCGATACTTGATATTGTTTCCGAGGTAGGATCTGATGTTTGAGTAGTATGCTCGCCGAGTTTTCGTGAACTATGATTAGCTTAGAGACTTGCTGCGATGATGCGAGTGATATATACGCTATCAC
Source organism: Clarkia xantiana subsp. parviflora (assembly GCA_036873135.1). NCBI lineage: Eukaryota > Viridiplantae > Streptophyta > Magnoliopsida > Myrtales > Onagraceae > Clarkia > Clarkia xantiana. The sequence goes on from JAPTYO010000003.1 coordinate 10,677,124, forward strand.
TACTTGGCTTAGATGCATAAGTAGGGTACTTGTAGATAAAGCATTCCAGAGAGTGTTGTATATAACCCGTACTTGATGCTGTTTTCTAGATAGGGTGTACCTTTTAAGCATCTCATGAATATGTGTATGACCTGTCTAAAATTGGTTCGCAATGCTTCAAGATATATATTGGTTAGGAAATAAAATGGAGTTATAAATCTCCTCATACGGATTTATCGCCAGTAATGCCAATATGACTGGACTAGACTATTTGCGACTAGTCTATTCCGTTCACCTTGGATTTTGCCTTGAGTAAATCAGACTATCCTGAGTAGATATCTTACTCGAGTGGTCTATTTTATTCGTAACAGTATTTTTTGTAGAGATGTTACCTCATATCTGGGTTTACTCTTGGCAGTAATGCCTGTTACCTGAGCCTTACTCAAGTGGAAGAGATCGTCTTTTGAGGGTGATGCCGGGTGTTGCTATCTTAAGGTAATCCGTATAGGATGTTGAGGTTTTTTTCCTCGTTTGTGGTTTCCTCTTAGGACGGGTATTGTCGCGTGTTAGCGTATTCGTGTGGTCTTTCACTTCTGACCTCCTTCTCTGTAATTAGGTGGAGTGCTAAGCACTTGTTCATTTGATGCCCCCCAAGTCGCTTGGTGGTCGCACTGTTGTTCCTTGCTCAAGCGTGGTACGTATCTCTTGTAAGTAGGAGATCGCTGAGTCTTTGTAAGAGTTGTAGTTCGCGATGTGTCCCCATTCTTGCGACGAGTATTGGGAATTTCCCTTGGAGACTGGTATATGGTAGAATTCGTAATTGTGGAGGACTTGTAAATTCCCTCCCTCCTATTCCTTGCATTTTGATGCAAGTGTATTTGTTGCTGGGATTGGATAGGAGCAATCCATCCGAGGACATTATTTGTTGCAAGTGTATCTTGAACGCGTGTCCCGCGCTGTTGAGTAGAGTATGCACGCTATGCGTTGGGTTGAAAGTTCCGTGCGGACATTATCTACTTGCTCGAGGTCTTGCTTTAATTGATGTACTTCTTTCTATATTCGTGACTCTTCGTGGTGTTGTAGCCTCGCAGCGTTTATGAATTGTAACCTAACTTCCTTTGAAGTTGTGCTTGTGTCACAGATGTATACATGGTTGAAGAAAGTTGAACTGACAAGACTCCCTACTTTTCCTTTTGTTGTTACCGGAGGTAGTCCTTATGTTACCTTTAACCTCCGCACTAGGCCGTGGATGCCTGGGTAGGTGCATGTAAGTACATGTAAGTGCGTAGGCGCATGTAAGTATGCGTAGGAACATGTAGCGTAAGCACATGTATTTTCGCCGGATTGTATAGGACCAATCCATCCGTGTTAGAGTCACATTGCTTCTTATTTTCTCCGCGAGGGAGTATTTGTTGGATGTTGGAGATAGCTATCTCGCCTTTTTCACGTGATGGGTTTGGCACAGATGTGCGGATAGCGCAGGAGTCGATATTGAATGTCGTCCCACCGTGAAGGTGAGATTGTCCCTTGAATGGTGTCCCCCCATTTGTCCATTTGGTGGCGATGTTAAACGCCTTTGAGTTCCTTCATGGAGATGTAACCAGGGCATGCCCCCGGTTAGTGATTGTTGGGTGTGCCCCCGTCATATTGCGTGTTGTTTGTGTGGGCGCGACAAAATGAGCTGTCGTATCGGAAACGAATGATGATCCTTGTCTCAATTGCTTGTATTCCCTCCATTGGTGGGGTTTGAAAATATTGTCATTTCTTGCGTCATCTGTCATGGGCGGTCTTTGTGTACCTCCTGTTTTGTTTCTGTCACGTTACGCGCTGCTTGCGCGTTGGCTGTTGCACCTTGTCCATATGGGGAGTTGTTATGCCTAGCATTGTGTGCGCTGTAAGGACATACGCACTTTGCATGTGCGTGTGTTTGATATCTGGTCGTTGGATGCAGCTTGTTGAGGTAATGCGACTAAGGTCGTATCTTCCCCCTTTGTGTTCGCTTTTATTTTTACTTTCCTTGTTATAAGATAGAAATTTGTAATGTATAGAAATACTTATAACATTGAGTTTATAGTAAGGAGTTACTCCCTGTGTCAGTCGTGTGAGTTCCTCAGTTGGAGGTCTCGTCAACCTTGTCTTGAATATATACTTGCTTTGTATTGATTATCAATAAGTATGACCTGCATTATGTGATTGTATAGGGTTAATGGTTCCTTTCATACGACTTCTTTGACCAAAATCCACTTTTGGTACCACTTCTATTTTTTTGTACACTTTTGGTACCAATGGTTTGAACTTTGTACATATTTCATACCTCCGTTAAAATTCCATCCAATTTGGTCGTTAAGTGTCAAGTGCCGTGCACGTGAGTATCCATAAAATTTTAATTTTGTTCAATTTAGTCCTTCTAGTACATCCCTAACTTTTAGTTTGTTCATTTTAGTCCTAATATTTGAAAATCGAACACTTGATTTTTAAATTTTAGAACTAAAATGAACAATCTAAAAGTTAATGATGTATTAGAGGGACTAAATTGAATAAAATTAAAAGTTTAGGGCTACTCACGTGCACGACACGTGACACTTGACAACCAAATTAGACGGAATTTTAACAGAGGTATGAAAAATGTACAAAGTTCAAACCATTAGTACCAAAAGTGTACAAAAAAATAGAAGTGGTACCAAAAGTGGATTTCGGTTAAAGAAGTGGTATGAAAGGAACCATTAACCCGATTGTATATATAGTTGCTACTACAAAGGATACACTTGCAATGGGCATGACATTGGGTGCCTGGGGGATTCGCATTGTTGCCCTCACCATAAGGTTTGGACTATGTAATCTTGTATATGGCTTCAGTTGACGACGGTTCCTGGCGTTAGCGACTCCTTCGCGGGGCCGGAGTGGCAGCGACACGTGTAACCTGTTGGTCGCATGCCGATGGTGGTAATAGGTGTCGCATCAGTAGTAGTTTTAGCGATTGTTGTTGTGGTGATAACAGTGATTACTGATGCCTTGATGAATACTGCTGCAGGGGCGGTGGTAAATACAGTCTCCATTGAAGTGGTTGCGACGTCAGAATAGCGCAGCGTATCGTAGCTTATCGCAGTGTAGTGCGGCATATTGCAGTGTAGCGCACCAGCGTTGGTCTTTGCATGTCCTCTTGGGAAGGCTCTGTGAATGCCTACGCTTGTATTGATTATTTAGCTCTTGAAGGCGAGTAATGGCTATTTGCTCGAATCCCACAGACGGCGTCAAATGTTTTGACCTGACCCGTGCTGACTGACGGGTTGTCGAATGGGTGTGTATAATCCTAACCGGGGTGTCGGAACCTGTGGGTCTCGGAACCTGCGGGTGTCGGACTGTCGGAGGTCCACAAGCCCTTAAAATGGCTATGTGTTTGTATGTGTAGTTGTTCGCATGTCAAGGCGTTGGCGTCCCGGAGTGTTAGCACACTATCCCTTGTTATATCTGTACGCGCGTGTGTTGCGGTGTATTCCCGTACGCGCGCCCTGCAGAGTATGCACGTATCCTTCCTAACACCTGCATACGGGGCAATATCGAGACCACAGAGGGGGGGGGGGGGGTGGTGGTACTCGATGAACCCTCTATGATGCTTCAATGAGAGCAATTCTAGAGAGATAAAGTAGAGAGAAGTCAGAGCTCCTAAGCCAATCTTGAAGTGACTTGAAGTGAAATGGGTGACCAAAAATCCTTATATAGGAACTCTTGGACTCGAACCCGGTTTTGCGCGATTCGATCCCGGTTTACTAGAAAAACGTGAACCGGGATCGGGTTTAAACAAGGTTTGCTATCGGGAAACTCGGACTTAGTGTAAAAACTTGTTGGAAAAATACGCGTGTCGAGGAACGACAATCCGGACCCGGTCAGGTCCGGATGTGTTGACACTATCCGGACCTGTTCCGGATTGTGTTGACAAAATCCGGAGGTCTGGATGTGTTGACACATTCCGGACGAGTTCGGTCCGATCTAACTCGCAGGTTAGCATTTCTAAACCGTTTTAATGTGTTTGACGTGTTGACGATGTCCGAAATGTAAATGAGAACCCGAATGGGCGTATACCCATTAGATATAATAATAGATTAAATAAATAAATAGTATATATATATTATTTTTTTGGCCAAATATGTAGGTGGATGAAACATGAATCGGTGAGTCGGTGACTTCATATTAATTGGTTATATACGACATAGAAATGTTGTAAGTGAATGATTTCACAAAAGCTTTCGAAGGCAAGTTGACAAAAAGGCATAGAAGTTAACAAGCCCAATTAATGTACCTTTTATTGACAAAAAATAAAATTAATATAGGGTTTTATGGTAATATATAAATATATACTTTGTTTCCGAATACATTTTGGTAACTGTTTAGCAAAAGGCTACCAAAAAGAAAAATGGAGAATGAATTATTAGTGGAAGGCTAATAATAACTAAATTGAGTTTCCTTGTTAGTTATCCTTATCCCAAGTTTTTCTGTAATTAATTTCTAAAAGTCCTATAAGTATCAGCTAGTACTATCTGCATATCCAAAACCACAACACCACCATCATAGACAGTAGAGAGAGCATAAGGCAAGGTGAAATAATTTATTCATGGAGGTAGCACAGAAGACAGAATGGTTTAAGGCACAAGAAATCACTTTCAGTGTCGATTTGTTGAGTGCTGCAAAGCAACAATTGCGTTTCTTAGCTGCTGTTGATCGTATTGGTTGTCTTTACGATGGTCCTGCACTCGAGAGAGCCATCTATAGGTATTTTTGAAAGAAAAAAAAAAGAAATATTTTTTAAAAAAATATAGATTTTATTCGAGATTTAGTCATAGGACAAATAAAAAAAATGTTAGTTCTTTATACTAAGAATGTGTAATTATATATATCAGGTACAAAAACTGTTGGCTTCCTTTACTTGCCAAACATTTGGGATCGTCAGTTTTGGAGGGGCCCCTTGTTGTTCCTTTTGACTGCGAATGGGTATGGCATTGTCATCGTCTTAATCCTGTAAGTAAATACATAAACATTGATCATCAAATTTGTTTATTTTGGCCGTATATGCATGGTTTGCTGCATATGAGTCTAACTTTGGGCGGTTTAAATTTGTTGTTTTTTGTAGCTGCAATATAAGCGTGATTGTGAGGAGTTATATGGTAGAATACTTGGGACGTCGAATGTCAAATCAAGTGTTGAAGGAACTTGCTCAAAACAATCAGAGTTAATGTGGAACAAAATTTATGTAACAGAACCATACAGTCTTGATCTTGGTAATGTTAAATTAGGTGTGAGTGGTGATGATGAGGCTAGTGCAAAATGTCAAAAGAGCATCACATATGATTTGGTAGAAGCAGCCAAAAGGCAAAGTTCTTTCTTTGGCAAGGTACATTATAAACTGTCTGTCTGTGTTTTTTTTTCCATATATATATATATAATAATACAATTATTAAGATCGATGGATGATCACCACCAATGTTTGTTATATATGCATATAAAAGTAATTAATTTTGTGTATAGGTGTGGAAAGATATTAACGGTAGCGATGTTGATTACTACCTAGAAGAAGCTGTAGGGAGATATAAGGCTTTCCTCTACATGGCAAAGACAGTGAGGGAAAATAAGAGTGAGTTCTACTGTGTACCGACCCGTGACATTGACCTTATATGGCACACGCATCAACTGTATCCATCTGCATACTGCAAAGATCATAAAGATATTGTCGGGATAATGATGGATCATAATGATCGGGACATTGGGACGGATGAAGGGGAGAAGATGGCAGAGAATTGGCTCTCAAAAACTACACAACAATGGGAAGAGAGGTTTGGGAATATGTATGGTGTTGCACCAAAAGGAAACAAGGTTTGTAGTGAGCATGCAAGGTGTTGGTGTCTGATGGGTGATGATGATGAAGGTAAGAAATTAGGTGGTGCTGCTGCTGCAAGGTGTTGGTGTCTTATGGCTTCTTCTGATCAAGGAAACAAGGCTGCTGTTGAAGGTGCAAGGTGTTGGTGTCTTATGTCTGCTTCTGATCAAGTAAACAAGGCTGCTCTTACTAAACATAAACAGGAGGAGGAGGAAGGTGGTAGGTGTTGGTGTCTTGTGGGTGCTGATGAAGGCAACAAGGGCGCTGCTGCTACTAAACAGGAAGCTGCTGCTGCAAGGTGTTGGTGTCTTATGGCTTCTTCTGATCAAGGAAACAAGCTTGTTGTTCCTTCTAACCAGGAAGCTGCAAGGTGTTGGTGTCTTGTGGGTGATGATCAAGGAAACAAGGCTGCTACAAAGCAGCAGCAAGCAAGGTGTTGGTGTCTAATGGCCAGTGGTGTTATTGCAGAAGGGATTTCTGTTCAGTGAAGTGATATGCTGTTTTGCTGTATCATTTTACATCATTTCAATAAATTTTATCATCCTTTAATTAATCTAAGAAGAATAATAATTATGTGCATCCATCTCAAACTTTTTTTTTATCTTGTAATTCAACTAAAAATCATAAATAATACCATATTCCCAAATTATTTCTCAATCATGTCTTGTTTTTAGATTTGAAAATACAAATCCAAATTTCACAAAGTACTATAACTAAATATTTCTTAATTTACAATTTTTTTAAATAACTAATATTAATATTAAAAATGGATATTCATTTTATTCTTAGTGTCATGTTAAATACTATGCTTAAGCTTTCTTTATTTATAAAGCTTCTTTAACATTATTTTAATAAGTTTGCGGCCCTGAATCATCATTCATAATATAAATAATTTTATTCAATAGTGCTTACTTTTTTTTTTATTGCCAAGATATAGTGAATTTGATTGCACCTTAATTCACTAAGATTACAAAAATTAAATCATACTAAAAATTACTAAGGACTTATATGGTAATCTTGGCCAAATTAATAATTTAATAATATATATATATACGGTAATGTTTAATAATTTAATAATATAGAGAATATATAGAATAAATATATTATTTAATATATTTCAACAAAAAATTGGAAAAGATTTATAAGGTATGTATATTCAGTGTGTAAACTAATTAAAAAAGTTTGATAAATTAAGTGGAAATAAATCATAAGCATTGAAGTAGATTGTCTTACCATTTTAAAAAAGCGTAGATGTTCATAAACATATCTTTTATAAAATCCCTCATTTTGTATGAGAAACACGGATTTGTCGTGATTTGTTATGAAATTTTCTTACCTCTTTTAAATTCTTACCTCTATTAAATTCTACCAAATTAGTTTATGATCATTCTCTATTATTTTCACCAGTTAAAATTCATCTAATCTTCTCGATATCCCCTCCATTGTTGCTTCATTCGATCGATGTACTATTCTCAAACTATATTGTTGTTGCATTTTTAATCCGATAATCAATCATATTCTTCGGATCATAATTTTTTGATTTCCAGATGCATACGCTTTTAACGATGGAGGAGCACAATTTATCTAGTGGGGATAAGTATTTTTTTTTTTTTTTTTCTGATGAGCACCATCTCAATTTTATTTTACTGTATTTCTGAGTGTTAACATAATTTTTTTCATTCATTAGTTAATTATTAATTGTTACAGTTGATGACATGTATGTGAATTCAAATAAATTTAGTTAAGTTGATGAGATTGCACTTTATGTAGTCGTAGAATTACAATTTTAGTGTTGAATTTCATCGGTTCGAGAGATCCATAAAAAAAATTGGAAAAGATTTATAAGGTATGTATATTCAGTGTGTAAACTAATTAAAAAAGTTTGATAAATTAAGTGGAAATAAATCATAAGCATTGAAGTAGATTGTCTTACCATTTTAAAAAAGCGTAGATGTTCATAAACATATCTTTTATAAAATCCCTCATTTTGTATGAGAAACACGGATTTGTCGTGATTTGTTATGAAATTTTCTTACCTCTTTTAAATTCTTACCTCTATTAAATTCTACCAAATTAGTTTATGATCATTCTCTATTATTTTCACCAGTTAAAATTCATCTAATCTTCTCGATATCCCCTCCATTGTTGCTTCATTCGTTCGATGTACTATTCTCAAACTATATTGTTGTTGCATTTTTAATCCGATAATCAATCATATTCTTCGGATCATAATTTTTTGATTTCCAGATGCATACGCTTTTAACGATGGAGGAGCACAATTTATCTAGTGGGGATAAGTATTTTTTTTTTTTTTCTGATGAGCACCATCTCAATTTTATTTTACTGTATTTCTGAGTGTTAACATAATTTTTTTCATTCATTAGTTAATTATTAATTGTTACAGTTGATGACATGTATGTGAATTCAAATAAATTTAGTTAAGTTGATGAGATTGCACTTTATGTAGTCGTAGAATTACAATTTTAGTGTTGAATTTCATCGGTTCGAGAGATCCATAAAAAAAATTGTAGACATTGATTCAAAATAATTATCAAAATTGTTTATTTTCATCTATTTCAATCATTCTTTATCAGTTGTAATGATTTAATGATTTCTTACACACTTTGATAAAGTTTGTAACGCTTGATGATAAAGTAACGGACATTTTGGTGCAATGTGAGAGCTTGGAGGTCATCCAAGCAATGAGAGAGGCTTATGTGGACATTGCCACATCAACCAAGTGAGAGATTGTATGAAATGTACCAATTAGATTGTATTATTTTTACACATCATAGGTAAGTTTTATTACTTGTCAATCTCATGTTCAACTCATCAGAATTATATTATATATAGAATATAGATAGATATAGATATAGATATAGATAGATAGACTAGGTGGCTGACGTAAGCGTTGTACGGTGAGTAATTTGTTTATATAATTATTAGGGTATTACGAAAATTAAAATTTGATATTGATAATTAATTTGATTGGTATTTTTTATTTGTAATAATTTATTCAATGCAAATGAAAACTATTATACTATTAAGGTGTGTATAAACACGTATAATTCTATCTTAACACGTGCAAACATAAGTTGTATCTATTAGTTTTTTTTGTCGGTAATTTGTATCTATTAGTTGATAGGTTTACTCATATGATATTATAGTGTTTTGGTATACTCATAAAAAATCATCAAAATTTAAAATATATATAAATACTTACTAAATATTATTGTTACTCATATATTCTTATGATGGTAGAATCTGATAGATTTTTTTTATATATTGTATACATATCTTTGATAGTAATTTCTACGTTTGATATATAGTTAAATTTTAATTAGTATTTTAGGTAATAATTTAAATTATAAATTCTTAATTTTTTGGCTAGAATATAATTTTTTATTTAGGTGAAAATATAGGATAAGATACCATAATGGTTGATTGTTTTTTTAAAATAAATTTATGAAAAAAATAGTTTTATATTGATTTTATTCAATAAAGTATGTATAAAGTAATTTTTTATTCATTTTATTATATTTTAAATGGTATTTCATACGAATTGCTAGTATTTGTATCTAGTCTTATTATTTTTAACATATATTCTTATGTGTTTTTATTTCTTTTATTTTCCAAATATTTTATAGTGAAATTGCAAATTTCTATGTTAGGATGCAAAGTGATTAACCTGTAAATGAAACAAAAACTGAAAGTGAATAAGAATTTTGACAAAAAAATAAATAAATGAAAAAGAATGATCGGTAATTTTTTTTTAAACAAACATGTAAATTCATATTATATTATACTAGAAATATTAGCACGCACGTTGCATGTGCATGTGATTCAAATAGTCAATATATTTCACAATTCGCACTCGAAAAAAATTCATGAAATCTACTCTGAAAAAATAACTGATGTAGAGCAAAGAAAATATATGTTTTGATAGGTTCATGTCATACTCAAAGGTAGAAATGAAGATAGGTAATCAAAATAGGAAACTTGATCTAACTAAAGTCACACCAGTACTGCCAGGCACGAAGCCAGAAAAAAATTCTAGAGGGGGCAAAATTTAAATTAACGATTGAATAAATAAACATAAATATTTATACATTATATTATCAAACAATCAATAATGTTAAGCGTTTCTCAATTGCTTTTTTCAGACTCTATCAAAAATTATTTGAATAAAAACGTGATTCTTTTACTTAAGCCAGGATCTGATGAAATATCATTTATATTGAGTTTTTCATGTAGTTGTTTCGAGCGATCCATATTTGCTTCAAGTGAAATAATAATTTGTTTGCTTTATTTTAATGAAAATTTTATTGATATTTATTAAAATCACAACAAAGTTTTAATTTTTAAAACCTAGAATATAATTGAAACGTAAAGAATAATAGAACTATGATTAACAACTCTTTTAAAAAAAGAAAATAAATTTAATAATTATAATAATCTAGCATGAATTGAACTTAAAAAAAAAACTAAAATCTATATTCTAAAAAAATTCAAAAGAACAATTTAGTCCACTTCAATTTTCCTCTCACAATTACATAATCCCATTTAATTGCTAATTCTTAAATTAATGAATGTACAATATTAATAACAATAAATAAAATAAAAATAACAGTAAAAGAGTTTCATACATAAATCATCATATCCTAATTATTCCAAATTAATTGAAGTGTTAGGAAAATTTAAATTAATAGTATATATTATCTCTAATTTAGAAGAGCGAAATCACACTATTCCTATTTTTTTTTCTACCTAGTTCTATTAGATATTTAATATAGCTTTAGTTTTTACAAGTGAGAGGGGGCAATGGCCCCTCCTGGGCACACTGTAGATTCGTGTTTGAGTACTGCCAAGGAAATTTGTATAATCATACGTTAATATTTCCATTTTTCAACCTCACTTTAAAAACATTTGTAGCAAACTTTTGTGCGTGTACAATATCGTTTATAATCGGTACATATGTTTCTATGCATTTGATTTCAATCTTTAACCCTAAATCTAAATATATGAGCTACAAATGAAAAAGAGTGTAGGACATGACCTGAATAAGAGACTATGTGGTGCTAGTAGTTCTACTCTCCTCATTTATAGAACGCTGTTGCAGTTTTGATCATTTATGTTTCGGATGTACATTTCAAGCATCACTTGTATTAAATTGGAGAAAAATAATTCAAGAATGGGTATGTGAAATAAAAATAATTCAAGTTTTAAAGAGAAAGGGAATAACAAAATAGGGTTCTCAACTAAACTAAATTGTTTTTTTCCTGATAACTGAACTTTCTTATGGATTGCTTGAGTGATTTTAATAAATGTATACAAAAATTAAATTTGAGATAATCAAATTGAGAAGAAAAGATCTCCATGGGTAAGTGAAAGCAATTGTAAAGTATTAGTTATTATGAATAAGGCTAGGGTTGAGCAAATAGTGAGCATAATATATCGTGACTTAAATGTAAAAATTGCAGCGTTTGCTGAATTTTGTAAAATTAAATGAAATAAAGAAGTAAAGTTTGAGAAAAATAAAGAAACCCAATTATGGTTTTTAGGGACCCTACAGAAAATCAACGTGGTATTTGTAGTTATAAATTTTTTTTGCCATAAATTAGATTGTTACAAAAAAAATTTAAAAAAGACTTTCAAATATATGTATAATTAATTGTTTTATGTTTAGTAACAAAATCTAAGGAAGGTGAAATGAAAAGCACACTAGAACAATTAACAAGTTGCATTACTTTAAAAAAAGGAAAATGATATAAAGAAAGAAATTTCTACCGAATACAGGACGAAAGTGCTTTATTCACTTTTGAGAGTAAAGAGAGAGGAAATATGTTGTAGAATCAAAGGAGGACACGTGGAAATTGCCCACTTTCGTTTCCTATTTCGGCCGGGATTTCTTCCTCCGTAGCACTGCCCTTAAAAAAAATGTTCCCAACAAAGAAAATATATTAATGTTTGTCCAATTTCAATTATTATTTTAGCAACTTGGATATTATTTTTTTCCCATTCATTCAATATATGGGTACAAATATATTTGTGGTAAACAACTATGCAAACATCAACCTGGACAGCTAAACCTAATAAAACGATGCGTAAGAAAATGCAAATATACACTCGACACTATCATGTATGAAATAACATAAACTTGATGTTGGAAATAGAGGATATATATTACAGAACAAAACATGTGTACATACCAAGTAAACTAATTACGCAGCGGATCTAGAGACACATGCCAGTTTCTTGCTTTTCGTAAATCCAAGATCTTGAGGTGAGTTCGCGGTCCGCTGGATGACTCATGTAAGAATTCTTGTTAAGCAATCACCTACACGGAATGGTCTCCACAGCAAAGCCTCTTTCAATTCTTCGGCAGGATGGATCTCCAGATTGATTGCTCAAAGTTATTTGACAACTCCTTCTATAAGGGGTTCAGCCGAAACTTATTGGTGTGAGGGAGAGGGATTTCTTTACTCTCAACTTAAGAGGGAGAAAGTGATTAACCCTAAATAAATCCCTGACACTCTATTATAGAGGAGATGGGAAAAACCCACCTCATCCCTAACACCATATTCGGTCGGCCTATGTGTTAAAGGAGAGGCCCAATTTTGAGCTTCTCATGTCAATTGGGATTTTAGGCAAGACATAAAATCCCTAATATGACGTTACCCAATAACTTATGTGTTGGACTTATATTAAAGGGCTCCTATTACGGCGGCCCATTCACCAAATGCCAACAGCTCCCACTCGTCGAAAAGGGAGGGTGCCTGTTAATAAGTTGTCGACCAACACATCAACATTTGTTCTTCGATCCAGTCCAGCTTCCGAATTGTTCTTACGAGGTTTACCGTGCGATCGACAGACACAACAGACATCGTGTTAATCATCGGTTAAGAGTATTGTAGCGTTCGCGTTGTATCCCTGGTCAATTGTTATTCCAATTGTCTAGTTTCCACATAGGAACACTTCTCCAAGGAATCCGTACAAGTATTCACAACCTTCAACTAATATCCAGTTGGTGGCCACCTAGTGAATACAAGATTCAGAGAATTACAGGTGTACATGACCATCCCCATAACTCATATCCTCAGTTAAACTCAACCAGTTTCCAGTATGTTGTCACTGGCCCATTTTGTTCGGGCACTGCGTTCATACTCCTGGATGCGAACATTGAGCCCAACCTTAGAAACGAGTTCTGAGTGGTAAGGATACTTTGGGTGCTCCTTCATAAAGCACCAAGGATCAGTCACACGCTTAAGGTGAAGAAGTTTGCGCCCATCAGAACCTCGAAAGATTCCATCCAGCACAACCGAGCCTGACCCCATGGTCGAACATGACACGCGCAGTATGCAGTGCGCGTCGATAGCATAACCTGAACTTACATATTGTCAATAGTGGGAAATGTCATATGCTATCACAGATTTTCATCTTCATCTGGCAGAATGTGGTTTATGATGAACAGAGTTTATCACGGTGATATGCAAAACTATGATCATGTCGTGTTACCCCGAAACCAGATGATCGTTTTGCTTAACCAGGTTTATCTTTCGAAACACCGTGGTTCTTAGCCGGTCATGACATGCTAGAGGTTCCCCCTCTGTCAAGACGACCGAGCCTGTGTGACGAGGCAAGGCCTACATTCGACATATTTTATTGAGAGGTTTTACACTCCAACGACTAGTTTATAGACCGTAAATCTAATGTAATTCATCCATCATAACATCGTAAAAATCATAAACTCAATTGCAATTCTTTTATTTAAAAGATAAAAAATGTTATTAACACAATATAAGCCTCTTAAACCCTACTTGGATGGAAATTTCTTTTACCCATTTCTCTTGGTAATCTATTCGCAATCCAAGCACTTTGACATCCTTTTCGAAAACTTCCACGCAGAAAGGTTTGGTCAATGGGTCTGCCATCATACTCTCAGATGACAAGTATTCTAATGTGATTAATTTTTATTCTACCATACTCTTCGCATAATTATATTTAACGTCAATGTGTTTCGTCCTACTATGGTACTTTGGATTCTTAACTGCTGCTATAGCTTCTTGACTGTCAGAGTAAATCCTCACGGGTTTACTCCCGTCCTCGAGGTCAAGCAGAGCAGTCAAGAGTCCCCTTAGCCAGACGGCCTCCTTTGCATTCTTAGAGAGGGCCACGAATTCAGATTCCATCGTAGACAGCGCGACACAAGATTGCTTCTTGCTCATCCAAGAAATGACGGCATTAGCAAGGAGAAATACTCATCCTGAGGTGGACTTACGATCATCCGGATCGCCACCATTTTCGACGTCACTAAACCCAAAAAATTCAAGCGTACTAACCTCGTAGCACAGTCCGTAGTCGGCAGTACTTTTCAGATATCGAACAATTCGCTTTACAACTCATAAATGTTGATATCCAGGGTCTGATTGGAAACGTGCTACTAAGCCCACAACGTAACACATATCAGGACGAGTGCATTGCATGGCGTACATTAGACTGCCAACCATACTAAGGTATTATGCACTTTTCATTTGTTCACACTCCGCCTGGTCTTTTTGGCCCTAACGCTTAGACAACGCGCACCCAAACATGACCGGCTTGTCCACAGGTTTGACATCTTGAAGATTGAAACTTCTCAACAATTTGTTGATATAGGCTTGTTGGGAAAGAAATAGTTTACGATCAGCCCGATCCCTAGCAATCTTAATGCCTAGGATGTACGTGGCTTATTTCATGTCTTCATCTCAAACACAGTTACCAGCCAGGACTTTGATTCATTCAAATAACTCACGTCGTTCGCGGCAATGAGTATGTCGTCAACATATAACGTCAAGATAACATACTTAGATTAGGAGGTCTTGGTGTACACGCAGGGATCCTTGTGAAGATTTACAAATCTGTTGCCAACGATTTCCTCGTGGAATCTGCGGTACCATTTTCGAGACGATTGTTTAAGACCATAGATCGATCTTTGGAGTTTACAAACTTTACGTTTGTTCCTAGGGGTTATGAAACCCTCCGGTTGCTCCATGTAGATCTCTTCCTCCAAGTTTCCATGAAGGAGTGCAGTCTTAACATCTATTTGGTGCAGCTGCAGATCAAGGCTCCCAACCAGGGCTAGAATGACCCAGATTGTGGTGTAACGCATAATCGGCGAGCATGTCTCATCAAAGTCCGCTCCGTGGAGCTGGGTGTATTCATTCGCAACCAATCGAGATTTGTATTAATCAACGTTTCCATCAGCAGTGAGTTTCAATTTCAGAACCCACTTAGCCCCTATAGCTCTGCGGTTAGAAGGTAAATCAACTAACGACCATACTGAATTACCTTTCATAGAGGCGATTTCTTCCTCCATTTATTTCCTTGAGGTCCATCCAAAGCTTGTTTAACCGTTACCGGTTCATCAACTAAAGTCAGGGTGAATAATTCACCCTTTTCGATGGGAAACTTTTTTTTGGAGAAGTTCGGTTCTTTTGACTACGTATAGGCTCAACGTTCTCATCTTGGAATTGAACTATACTCCCACTGAGAACAACACTCCCACTAGGAACAATACTCCCACTGGGAACAAGGGCGTTGTTTGAACCTTCAACTACAACTTTTCTTGGGCGACCTCTTGGTCTCGGGATTCTACCTCCGAGATGAATTCCATGGTCACTAGGACCAGGAACTGTTGCGTCCTGGTTGAACTGGGTCGTGTGGACGCGTCTGTCTGAGTAGGTTGTTCGGGTTTTGGGCTGACACCCTTCGTCAGGAAGAGATTTTCGCCTTGTCCCAATGACGAGTGTTTGATTTTAACGATGTGTCTCGGAAAAGGTCGGTGTCTCGGGAAACGGTTGTGTCTCAGGAGGAGTCTGTGTCTCGGTAAACGGTTGTGTCTCAAGAGGAGTCGGTGTCTCGGCAAACGGTTGTGTCTCAAGAGGAGTCTGTGTCTCGGGAAACGGTTGCGTCTCAGGAAATAGCGGTGTGTGCACAAGTCTGAGCGTCTGGGCACATCTTACTCCTATTTCTCTTCCTCGCCTTAGCCTTGGGGTCCGTTTCCTGCACAAAGGGCCAGTACTAGCACAAAAGGGGGGGGGGGTGCTAGTGGAGTCCTCTCCGATGCTTAAGTCACAATAGGGCTAAAAAGGTAATCTTAGAGAGAGAAAATATTTCTAGAGAGAAGTCAGAGCTCAAAGTGCCAAAGTTGGGCAAATGAGAGGATGTGTCAAAATGGGTGGCCAAGGCCTCCTATTTATAGGCTTCCTTGAGACCGGACCCGGTTTTAGAGCGGTTTGATGACGATTCAAAGCAAGCGGTAACCGTCATCAATATTGGCAATGCGCGAACTCGACTTCTCTACACGTAACGGTAATCGCGTAAACGGTAATCGCGTAATACCCGTAGTGCAATCCGGTGGTCCGGTCCGGACGCGCGTAACGCGCTTCCGGACCGTTTTGACCCTCGGGAGACGTTTTCCAAGCCGTGATGTGTTTTTGACGTGTTTACGCGGCCTGAAACATAAATACGAACCCAAATTGGACACATATCCATCACTTGCCCCCGAGTCAAGTAACAGTTTAAAACCTTTCTTGACTCTATTTTAAGTTAGGATACGCGTCCAATTTGAGCTTGACGCTAACCTTCCGGTTTTGATTGTTGGTTGGACGTAGAAGTCTTGATTTCGTCCGTCCTTTGATTTTCCGACCGAGTGACTTTATTTCCTGTCATCACGGTTAGTGCAATAGAGAATGCGCGTATATATCGTGCAAACATGATTACCGCTAGGGACATAAGCGACTAGTAATACGTCATGCGGACATGCTTCTTATCAAAATGCATGCATAAGTAATGGTCATGGCAAGAACGTAATTACGTGATGTTAGAAATATAATCCGTATACTTTAAAACGACTTAGCGATTATTAAATCATGCGATATGCAAACATGCATGTAAGATGACGAATTTGATACGCGTAGCACTAAAATAATCATGCGCGTAGAGATAAATACTTAGAAGAGGGTGGAGTATACCGTAAGCACTTAGGCGTGGGTGTAGATGAATTACTCCTTTGATCCTTATCATCAAGGCATCTTTTGGGATATGTGATTACACTAATCCCCAATCATTCTTCCAGCTTTTTTGGAATTCATTCTTCATCCTTCTTTGCAGGTGATTGCTCCCATGCCTTCGCGTAAAAGCCTTTTGGTCGGTACGTGTAGTTTTTCCCTAAACGGGTTTGTTGGTTGTCGGGAGTTGCCAAACGTCTTTGGGGGTAGTCGTTTGTTATCTTGATGCTTTAGAAATATATTTTTCCCAAGTGTTGTCGTGTTTGATCTTCACAGTTCGTCACGTTAGTCGCACCGCTTGCATGATAGCTTCTTGGGACGTTGGCCAATTTTGTTGCACGTATCAACTTCGCTATGCGCGTTGATTTTGCTATGCGCGTTGACTTTGCTATGCGCGTTGACTTTGCTACGCGCGTTGACTTTGCTATGCGCGTTGAATTTGCTATGCGCGTTGAATTTGCTATGCGCGTTGACTTTGCTATGCGCGTTGACGCTAATGGTTGTATGCTAGAAATGATAGCTTAGGCGATGTATTGTTGAGCATCATGTATAGACTGTCGGTCATTTTCTGCAAACATGTTAAAACACTTAGAAAATATATAAACGATATCTAATGCTTGTTACCATAGATGTCATCGTATGAGCTTTATCGATGAGCGTCGTAGGTGTGCTTAGGAGGCATAGCTACTTGTTGTATGCAATCCATCTTTGTCGACGTGTATGTACGTACATGGAAATACTTAGAAAATACTTTCTCCTTGTCGACATGTATGTACGTACATGGAAACACTTAGAAAATATTTTCTCCCTGTCGACATGCATCCCTGTCGACATGTATGTACGTACACTGTATGTGCGTATTTTCCCCCGCACTTAGAATCTTTCCACCATCCATGGCTATGTACGCTGTTCTGTTGATGCGAACACAGGTTATATGCCAACTCCTGATAATATGCTGACACATAGTTGTATGCTGACAGCTTGCAATATGCTAACTGTCATCCTGAGCAAAATACTTAGAAAATATTCCACCCTTGTAATCTTGTATGCTGCGAGTATGAGCTCGATGTTGTCATGCAAGGTTAATGTATTGAAGAGGTTTCCCCCCATGCGTGATGCTTGTTACTTGTTGCACGAAGACTAACGAGTCTTGTACGTACATGGTTGTCTCACATGGAGCGTCCGCTGCATAAATGTTTGCATAAGTGTTGATGCGTGTTTACGCACTGACTGGATTGTTGGTTGCATTTTCCAGGATATCAGATCTTGCTGTCTTCTTGTCAGAATTAGTCTTCCCACGGCTGTTACCATCAGTAAGTCCACTATCTCCATCTTGATGGGAAAAGGCTTGTCTTTGCAGATAGCTGATGTGTACAGTATTCCGTTTGTTGGGAGGAATGTCCGTACAAGTGCCCCCGCTACTCTGGAGTCTTCGGACATGGTCGCGATAAAGGGCTTGTGAGTAAGATGTCTCATTGTATCTTCTTTGAACTTGTTAATCTTCCAAGTTATTGCTGGCTGCAGCTTCTATTTTTAGCATAATTCTCAAAAGATCCGACGCAGGGGCGCGTTCCTCGAGCGATTCTTAGTTCTTTATGCCGAGCATGACCGTGCTAATTCTTTCTTGTGATAAAGGAAATAGAGTTGAGGGTTGTGCAGTGGTGTCTTCTGCCCCCCGGTCGAGGGACCGGCCTAGGGTGGAGCGTTACTCCTATTGAGGTAAGTATTTGTTGATTGCTGATTTTGATGCCCGTATTGCTGATTGTCGCCCTTATGTTGAAGAGCTATGTTGTGTTGAATGTTGAAACAATCATTCTTGTCGTGTCCTTTGTGTGGATGACGACATTGCATTTGATGTTGACATTATGATCTCTTTGCCATAGGTCCTTAGAGATGATGTTAACTCTTGGTTGGTGTCGGGCTGTCTGCTTCCAGCATGTTGAACCCTTTGTGAATGGGTTGATGTTGATAATTCTTTGTTCATGCCTTTGCTTGCATGATATTTCGTCACCTGGACCTGTTTTCAATAATAGTCATGTGATAACTTGTTAGTAATATTTCATACCTTGAGTTATCTATGCCGTCCATATGCTTTGGACTTGGAAGATAGGATAGATATCCTTAGATGATGAACATGATGTCCGTAGTTGCGACTGTATGTCGCTCATTGTTGAGTGTTGTGATCGCCCCTCTTGGTTAGATTCCAAGGCATGGCAAGATGTATAGAGCATAGGATGTTGCGACTTGCGCATTGTAGGTTTTTATGAGCGCCCCTCTTGGTTAGAATCCAAGGCATGGCAAGATGGATAGAGCATAGGATGTTGCGACTTGCGCATTGTAGGTTTTTATGAGCGCCCCTCTCGGTTAGATTCCAAGGCATGGCAAGATGGATAGATCATAGGATGTTGCGACTTGCGCATTGTAGGTTTTTGTTGGATGTGGATGACTAGTAATCATAGATGTAGTCTCCGCAGCCGTGACCATTAGCCACTTCTTGATTGATGACTTGAGATGCTCTCAAGATTGCTTGCATGTTGCATTACGCATGTTGCCCTTATTTCCTGAATAGCTTGCCGCTATATATGTTGTATCCTGTCAAGTATTTTGCGTATAGCAATTTTTCTTAACAAGTAGTGTATTTGAAAGGTGTTATCTTGGCTAAGCAAGATACTAGTTTATACCGTCTCTTAGTTCCACTCTAAGGCGACGTTGTACAAGACTCGACTTGTAAATTTTATGAGTTTTAAACAGGGTGCGCACCTGTCAGCGTGTATCAACCCGCATTGGGGAAGCATACGTAAAAACATTTTGGTTTTTGAAAAGATATTTGTGAACCCTAAAAAAGCTCGTGATACACGCAAAAACCGTGTTGATAAAATATTTGAAAAAAATATTTGATACATAAAATATTTGAAAAAAAAAATATTTGTGATACATGATTCCTGCGTCCAGGGACCACGTAACACTTTTTGAAAATATGAATTGTGATGCATGCTTTCTGCGTCCAGGAACCATGCACCACGGTTTGAAAATCTGTAGTACGGAATTGTCATCTAACAAGAGGACTTTTTCCGTAAAGAGTGAACCCTTTAAAAAGGAATTCATAGTACGGGATTGTCATCTAACAAGAGGACGTTCGCCGTATAGAGTGGACCCTTTAAAAAGGAATTCATAGTACGGGATTGTCATCTAACAGAGGACGTTCTCCGTATAGAGTAAACCCTTTAAAAAGGAATTCATAGTACGGGATTGCCATCTAACAAGAGGACGTTCGCCGTATAGAGTGAACCTTTTAAAAAGGAATTCATAGTACGGGATTGTCATCTAACAAGAGGACGTTCACCGTATAGAGTGAACCCTTTAAACAGGAATTCACACTTGTTGTAGCGTGGGGTTGTTGTCTAACAAGAGAACTTCCGCCATTTGTGGGGTGATCAGTCCCGTATTGTATTTGCCCATCCTGTTCTTAATCTAGGGAATGACTATGAACATGAGGATTTGCCTCTAACAAGAGATGTCACAGCATGTCATTTTTTAGAAGTAAACATGGGGTTTGTCTTTACAAAGAGGATACCTCAACATGCTACTTTTGATAGTAAATCTTGGTGTTAATCCAAGATATTGCTTGTAGTTGACGCCTTTGGAATAGTCGTCATTTTGATGGTAGACCTTGGTGTTATTCCAAGGTATTGCTTGTAGTTGACGCCTCTAGAATAGTCGCCATTCTGATAGTAGACCTTGGTGCTATTCCAAGGTATTGCTTGTAGTTGACGCCTCTGGAATAGTCGCCATTTTGATAGTAGACCTTGGTGTTATTCCAAGGTATTGCTTGTAGTTGACGCCTCTGGAATAGTCGTCATTTTGATAGATAATCCGCCGGTTGTCATTGCGACATATAAGTTGACTGTGCACATAGCGCGATGGCTTTGTGTTGCCGGCACCTTCTTGAGATAGACGCCAATGTTATGAATGGAGAAATAAACTCCATGTTGCTGTAGATAATAGATATGTTGGCATTGTATACCATAAATCTCTCATTGAACACGATGCTTAGCTTGTATTGTTGAAGTAGATTTTTGTGCATAGGTTACTACTTGGCGTAATTCCCATGTAGTAATTATAGTGTAGCATGTACCTACGAACGGAGTTGCTTTTTGTCAGATAATTGCTATGTTTATAAGTTTGCAAAAGTATGGAGTCATGAAATTTTCTTTTTAGTAATGCATATAATAAATAAAGTAAAGGAATCTGATACGAGGATTCCTTGTTTGTGTAGAAAGCTTCCCTGAGTGCGGACGTGATAGGTGCGGATCATGATTGGTGTGTATATGTTAGGTAGAATGCCGAGCACTTGTCAGCTTGGTGCCCCCCAAGTCGCTTGGCAGTTGTATCGCTGTTTCCTGATGGTTTTTATTGTTTCATCTTCTAATAGTGCATGATCTGCCCTTGGGTAATGCCCACACCTTATTTATTATTGCGACACGATTTTTAGTCATGCGCGTATAGAATGCTTTGAGTCTTTGTGTTGTTGACGCGATTAATATGTGCGTAGTTGTTACTTGGCGTTATTCCAAGGTAATATGCGTCATAATAATGTACCTACGAAAGTAGATTTAACCTTTATTAGATATTTGGAGTTCGTACAACGGATTTCAAGAAAGCGTCTACTGATCACCTCTTTTGAAAAGTACTGAGGCTAATAAGCATAAGTTGTACTTAATCTAAAAAGATTTAAAATAGATATGCGGAAAAGGAGATAAAGGGATTGATGATGTGTTCGACGTCTTCATAGGTGGTTTGTTGGCAAGTTGACTCTGCCACGTGCCACATAGTTCCTCAGTGCATCTAGCGTGTTGAGCTCTTCAATTTCCACCTTTGGGGGTGAACAAATGTTGATGTCATGCCCCCCCCAGTTTTACGTTGCTTGCGTTGTTCTTCAACATTTTTGCCAAGGAAGGCAGCCGTTGGCTCAAGTGGGTGGTGAAGTTTGTTTTTCGGGAGTTTGAAATTTGTTTCTTCCTCCTTCATGCTCCAAGGATTGTATAAGTCGTCACAATTGGTTTCATAAGTGACGTCGTTTTTCCGGCGTTTGGTGATAGGTAGATTATCATTCACCTTTTCTTTTCCCTTGCCTTTTCGTGAAGACTTCACATGAGGCTTCCTTTGATGCTTATTGCCTTGGTCGATATACTTCTTCATTTTTCCTTTTAAGATTAAGCTGTTTACATGAAGCTTTAATCCATCACAGCTTTCTGTCTCGTGGCCATATACTTCATGATTTTCACACCATTTGCTTTCATCTTTTCCCAGTGGGTCCTTGCGGAAATTGGAGGGCTTTTTCCGCCGTTTGGTCTTCTTTATCTCTTTCAAGATGACGGATAGCGGTGTGTTCAATGGAACACACTTGGCAAGATTGTTCTTTTTTAGACTTTGGACGTCTGACTGGAACTGCCTCTTTTGTTGCGGTTGTCTCTTTTCCCATGAAACGTGTATCTCCTTTTCAATTATTGCCTTCAAGGTTCTTTTTGTCAATCCCGTGATTGGGACGTCATCGTCACTAACAGGTTTTCCCCGTCCCTCCTTATGACAAATGTCAGCATCGTCTTGGCTTGTCCTTGTGGAAGGACCTTCCTTGTGTATTTTTGATGACTCTGCTTGAGTCTTTTTTGGGGGGCTGTCGCCTTGATCGACGAATTGCTTCGATTCGCCTTTGAGGACGAAGCTGTTAATGCGGGAACGTAGGCTGACACAGTTGTCTGTTTCGTGGCCGAAGACCTCGTGGTTTTCACACCACTTGTCTTTGTCTTTCCCCAGCGGACCTTTTCTGAAATTGTTCAGCTCTTTCCACATGTTCGCATCCTTCATTTCCTTCAATATTACGGATAGCAGTGCATTCAATGGAATGCAATCAGTGAGCTTTACTTCTCTTTGTTTCTGGAAATTTCTTTGGAAAGGCCTTTTCGGCTGAGGCTGCCAATTTCTTTCTTGCTGACCGCTTGAGGGCGGTTTTGCTTGATTCTGCTTTGGAGGTTGTTTCCATGCTTCTTTTTGGGGTTGTGCTTTTACGTACGGGTTGCATGAGCATGCAGCTCCGTGCCTTGATTGTTGGTACTGGAAGGTACCTTCCGTACATTGCCCCTCTATTCTTTGGTGCAGTGTGTCTTGATGACTTGTGACTCGAGACTTTGTCCCTGTCGCCTCGACTTGTCCATTGATTGGAGGCAGAGGGGGTGACGGGTTGACATCTTTGTATTGGAGGGCTCCTTGGTCGTATTGTGCCAAGGATGCATTTCTTGTTGGCGTGAAGAAAGCATTGGATGTGGAAATAGGGATGTGGAAGGATCCAAGTTGTCTTCTTATCGGCTTCTGCGAGGTTATGGGCAAGGCGTCGTGGTATGCAACGTGCTCCTTGTCCTTTGATGAGAAATTCATGACATCTTTAAAGGCGGCATCCTTTATGTCAACATACTCCAAGTTGGTGTCATCGGTCTTGTGCATTGTCTTTGCAACGTACACTTCTT
The DNA here is from genome assembly GCA_036873135.1 of Clarkia xantiana subsp. parviflora. Lineage (NCBI taxonomy): Eukaryota > Viridiplantae > Streptophyta > Magnoliopsida > Myrtales > Onagraceae > Clarkia > Clarkia xantiana. Next base: position 10,700,541 of record JAPTYO010000003.1, read on the forward strand.
GGTCGTATGAATTATCGCTTTCAGCGTCAAAGTCTCTTGCATTCCTCCAATGACGGGCTCCTTGGGAAGGAGTGTATGAATGTGCGGCTTCATATCTTGTATGCTGGAAGGCATTTTCTGCATGTTGGTCCTTGCCTTGGAATGGACGGCCTTGGCGAGTAGTGTCTTGCGACATTTCTCTTGTCGGTGCAGCGTGTTCCTGGGCGGTTGGAGGTGGTTGGGCCGCATATCCTTGATTTTTCAGTGACTCGCGGAATGCGAGTAAGTCTTCCAGCGCAGCCATCATTGCTGGAGTAACCAAAGGCATCGGGTTTGCTCCTGTTCCTTGTTGTTTGCCTTGAGGCATTTCTGACTGAGATTCATCATCATGCATCTCTGGCTCGAAACCAGGTGGGGGTGAGCGATGCTCGTCCCTTGGCTCTTGGTGGTTGTGCTGTGCGTCGGGCACATCCTCGGTTGGCATAGATGAAGCTACGGAAGTAGCTCTCGGTATGTGAGAAGGTCCTGACTGGCTTCCAGCTGGCTTCTGACCTCCTGCTCTTTTGTTTGCCGGAGACTTCTTAGGACGTCCAGGCATTTTCCTTGTATTTCTCACGTTAACCTCTTCGGGAGGGCTGCGATCACTCGTCATATCTTTGCGGTATGGTAGCTTTTGTTTGAATCACGGAGACGGCGCCAAATGTTGCGTCCTGGTTGAACTGGGTCGTGTGGACGCGTCTGTCTGAATAGGTTGTTCGGGTTTTGGGCTGACACCCTTCGTCTGGAAGAGATTTTTGCCTTGTCCCAATGACGAGTGTTCGGTTTTAACGCTGTGTCTCGGAAAAGGTCGGTGTCTCGGGAAACGGTTGTGTCTCAGGAGGAGTCTGTGTCTCGGTAAACGGTTGTGTCTCAAGAGGAGTCGGTGTCTCGGCAAACGGTTGTGTCTCAAGAGGAGTCTGTGTCTCGGGAAACGGTTGCGTCTCAGGAAATAGCGGTGTGTGCACAAGTCTGAGCGTCTGGGCAAATCTTACTCCTATTTCTCTTCCTCGCCTTAGCCTTGGGGTCCGTTTCCTGCACAAAGGGCCAGTACTAGCACAAAGAGGGGGGGGGGGGGGTGCTAGTGGAGCCATCTCCGATGCCTAAGTCACAATAGGGCTAAAAAGGTAATCTTAGAGAGAGAAAATATTTATAGAGAGAAGTCAGAGCTTAAAGTGCCAAAGTTGGGCAAATGAGAGGATGTGTCAAAATGGGTGGCCAAGGCCTCCTATTTATAGGCTTCCTTGAGACCGGACCCGGTTTTAGAGCGGTTTGATGACGGTTCAAAAGCAAGCGGTAACTGTCATCAATATTGGCAATGCGCGAACTCGACTTCTCTACACGTAACGGTAATCGCGTAATACCCGTAGTGCAATCCGGACCTCGTCGAATTTGGGCAATTCGGCGAGGTCCGGCTTGCCGCGCAACCCGGACCTCCGGATTGCTTTATGCAATCCGGAGGTCCGATCCGGTCCGGACGCGCGTAACGCGCTTCCGGACCGTTTTGACCCTCGGGAGACGTTTTTTAAGTCGTGATGTGTTTTTGACGTGTTTACGCGGCCCGAAACATAAATACGAACCCGAATTAGACACATATCCATCAGGAACCAAGTTGGTTGTCCCACTCCCACTGTTACCAGAATGTAGTTGAGGAATTATAGGATTCTCATCCAACGGTTTAGCAACATGATGATCATATTTTACTTGATTCGCACCTGCAGCAACAATGATCTGTCTGGTTGGATTGACTCTTCCAACTTGATTTATTATGAAAATGTCTCCATTCTCATTTACCATGTCGTTCACTGGTGTGCCGCCTCAAATCTCCCACTCGAAGTAAGTGGGACCTGACTATCATCATTTTGTTCTAGTTCAATCAAGACTACATTCGATTTGATTTTAGCAAGCTTAGGAAATTCGTCTCAAGGAACGTAACTGTTTCGTCCGAACCCGCTTGATGTAACGGACTTGACGAATCTTCAATTTGTTGGCTGTGTTCGGTCCTTCAACTCCACGCTCCTAACTTCAAGCTTGTCGTCTAGACCTGCACACAGGGGCAGTAACCAGCACGGAGGGGGTGGTGCCGGTTGAGCCCTCTCTGATGCTAAAATGAGAATTATAGAAAGAGAAAGCTAGAGAGAAGTCAGAGCTTCTAAGCCAATCTCAAGTGAATGTAAAATAAAATGGATGGCCTAGGTTCTCTATTTATAGGCAACCTTAGAACCGATCCCGGTTTTTGTGCGGTTCGACGCCGGTTTAAAGGAAAGTGTGAACCGTCGTCTGGTTTGATCAATGTTGGCTATTACTAAACTCTAACTTAGTGTAAGAAAACTTTGGAAAAAATACGCGCGTCGAGGGCGGCAATCCGGAGGTCCAGATTGTGTTAACACCTCCGGATTGTGTTAGCACAATCCGGAGTGTGTTAACACCTCCGGATTGTGCAGCAAATCCGGACGAGTTCGGTCCGGACGCGCGTGCTACACGTCCGGGCTGTTTTAACTCGTGGGTTTTAGCATTTCGAGGCCATTTTCGTGGGTTTGACGTGTTTACGAGGTCCAAAATATAAATACGAACCCGAATTGGGCATATATCCATCGCTTGCCCCCGAGTCAAGTAATGACTTGACCCTTGCTTGACTCTATTTTAAGATATGATACATGACCAATTTGGGTCTGATACTGACCTCATGCGTTGATTTATTGATAGTCGGGCATGCGGGCCTTGATTTCGCCAAACTTTAATTTTCTTGGCGAATATTTTGATATCTGCTAACAGGGTTAGTGTAGCGGACGTATATATGCAATAGATATATGCAGAGAGTTATAGATAAGTGCAATCATGTTCATGGATGTCGACGTGCATAATAATGTACTGATCACGAATGCGTTAGTAATGGACGTACCCGACACGCGCGTGACGAGTGCGGTAATAAGGATTTACATGATGCAATGACGTGTTATTGATAATAAAATCATGCAATCGATTATGTGATGATGAAAACATGGATCATGGATTAAGATAAATAAATCATGGATTTATAGCATACGAGCATGATTGTACATGTCGAGTCTAAAAAATGACGTGTGTTGTAACAAGGATGTAAAAACACTTAGTCCTGTCACTAGGGACTTGTAAAAAATAGAGAGGGGTCAAGGGCTACCCATAGGAACAAACTCCATTAGTGGAAATGAGGGAGAGCATTCATTAGTCAAGTCTCCCCACTTGAAGGAGAAGAAGCTTTGGTGTAGCAAACTTGGGTGCTAAATCACATTGGTCGGCCACATTTAATCACCATCACGGAGATGGGATAATCGTGAGGAGTCACGGCGGCACAAGGGTAGCTCGTGGTGGCTGGGGCGGCGCGTGGCATCCACGGCGGTGGCGCATGGAATTTTCTGGCGGCCCTTGTGTGGTGGTTTTCGCGGTGGTTCGATCGTCTTAAGGTGGTGAGTGTAAGAATATATATATATATATATATTAATGTTACATTATATATATATTCTAATTATATGTGGCCAGATAATATTAAGGGACATAAATATATTGATTTATATATTATGTATTTTATTATATTATATCAATATATATCTTTATGGTATGATTTAATCTCGACCGTTCGATTGGCTACTCGATGGACGTACCAGATTAATGCTAATATATTAAACGGTCCTCTCTCCCTGCCAGTAACGTATGTAGAGATTAAGAGGGTTACTCCATCTAACCGTCTCCGCACAGAAAGAGTGGACAAGGGAGAGAAGTGGAACCGTTCTTCTGGGAAAGCAAATTGACTAATCAGAGACCAAGAAGATCAATGGAACCGAAGCATATTCCAGGTATGTTATTCCGCACTAAACGTCAACCCTCATAGAGCATGATTAAGATCCAGGCAATTACAGATTTCAAACTTACATGTGGTATCAGAGCCTGAGTTGTTGATCATGCTTTATATTGGGATTATCGATCATCGTCGCTTAGGGTTCGACTTCGTAAACTTATCGGTCTGACTCGCACGAATTGGAACCTTTAATTCCTTGAATTGCTTCAAAAGTTTTTTTTTTTTTTTTTTTTTTTGTATATAACCGCGGTCGAATTGCTTTGCTCTTGTACGAACCTGGTTTTAGGGTTAGGTTATTAATAACCAGTTCTCACGCAATGCTATCATGAAAATTATGGCTATCATCTCATGAATTAATGCTCGTCTGCTACCAGACAAACTCGTGAATTAGTGTCTCCCTGCTGTGATTAATTTACAGAATATTGCCGCATCAATTTCTAAAATTGATTTTCATTGACTGTTTATTGTTTATATATATATATATATATATATATATATATATATATAATGATCTGACATGATTAGTGGAATTAGGATGTCTTTTTGTTTACTGTTTCCTTCACCATATATATATATAGTTTAGGAATTAATTCACTGTGGTTATATATAGTGATCTGAGATGATGATGATATGATGATTAAATAATGATGGCATGAATTATTTTGCCGTAATTTTATTTTGAATTGCAATTACGTTATTTGCAAATCCTAAGAACAACACGAACATGTATAGTAAGTGGATTGTTGTTGCCAAAGTGACCAATCTAGAATGTTTGCATGTTTCGTACTTAACGTATAGTCATTTATCCACTATGATGAAATGCCTATTAATGTTTACAAGTGGATAAATTGACATTTACTGGTTATTAGAATTTTTGGATTCTGCCCAAAGGTGAATCGCTTTCTATAATCGGTAAACATGATGGGATAATTAAGATCTTTGGTTCTATATATTTGTATATCCAAAGATAACTTGTATATTTAACTGAAGATTTTCTTTAATTGTCCAATAATGTTATGGAATTGAATTAAGATTCGTGTATTGTAGTCGTTGCCCAAAGGTCGGTTATAATATACTTTGAAGATTTCCAAATAATGATAAGGCATTTAATTAAGATTAGTGTATTATAGTTGTTGCCCAAAGGTCGATTATAATATACTCTGATGGTTTCCTATCTGAATCTATTATTTACTAAATGAGCATTTATGTATCAATTGCAGCCTTTTCACTTAATTCGCAAGCTGCCTCTGTAGTCGTGTTCAATGGGTTAAACTTTTCTGAATGGTCCGAACAAGTCATGTTCCATTTAGGTGTTTTGGATCTTGACTTGGCACTGCTGGAAGAAAAACCCGCTGATCTTACGGATGAAAGCAGTGAGGATGAGAAGTGGACCCATAAAGCCTGGGCACGATCTAACAGGTTAGCTCTTTCGTTTATGCGAATGACAATTGCTAACAACATTAAGACCACTCTTCCACAGATTGAAAATGCTAAGGAATACATTAAATATGTGGAAGATAGATTCCGTTCTGCAGACAAGTCACTCGCAGGAACACTTATGGCAGAACTCACTACCATGAAGCACACTGGTGTGAGGAGTATGCATGATCATGTTCTTGAGATGACTAACATTGCAGCAAGGCTTAAGTCACTGGGGATGGATGTGAATGATTCCTTTTTGGTTCAGTTCATTCTGAATTCGTTACCTCCTGAATATGGACCTTTCCAAATCAATTACAACACACTTAAGGATAAGTGGAATGTCAGTGAATTGTCCAGTATGCTTATTCAGGAGGAAGCGAGATTAAAGAAACAAGAAAAAAATTATGTCAACCTCGTGGAAAAGAAAGCTGGTAAAGGACTGAGTGCATGGGCCAACAAGTCTAAGAAAGGGAAGGATCCTGAGCACGTCCCTCAGGAGAAAAGAAGGGAACTATGTGTTAATAAGTGTCTCTTTTGTGGAAAGCCAGGACACTTTAAGAAAGATTGCCTGAAACGTAAGGCTTGGTTCGAAAAGAAAGGTAACAATAATGTTTTTGTTTGTTTCGAATCAAACTTGATTGAGGTTCCCAATAATACTTGGTGGCTCGATTCTGGTGCTACAACTCATGTGTCCAATACAATGCAGGGATTCGTTTCAATCCGGACCATAAACGCAAATGAAGAGTTTCTGTTCATGGGAAATCGAATGAAGGCTCCTGTTGAAGGTATAGGGACTTACAGATTGATTCTAGATTCTGGCTACTGCCTGTATCTGTTTCAAACTCTTTATGTACCTTCAGTATCGAGGAATCTGATTTCCGTTTCAAAACTTGATGGTTTAGGATTTTCTTTAAAGTTTGGACAAGGATGTTTCAGTTTGTTGAAAAACAATGTTATGGTTGGTTCTGGTATTCTTTCTGATGGATTATATAAACTGAAACTTGATGATGCCTTTTCTGAATCCTTGCTTACTGTTGTTTATTGTGATACTGGGATTAAGCGTAGCAGAGAGGATGAGAATTCTTCTTTCTTGTGGCATAAACGTTTAGGTCATATTTCCAAAGAAAGATTGGAAAGAATGGTAAAGAATGAAATTCTTCCAGTTTTGGATTTTACTGACTTTCAAGTATGTTTAGATTGTATAAAAGGAAAGCAAACTAAACATAATAAGAAGGATAAAGCCACTAGAAGTAGCCAGCTTCTTGAACTTATACATACCGATATATGTGGACCTTTTGATGTTCCTTCCTTTGGAGGAGAAAAGTATTTTATCACCTTTATTGATGATTTTTTCGTTATGGTTATATCTATTTGCTTAATGAAAAGTCTCAAGCAGTTGACGCCCTTGAGGTGTTTGTGAATGAAGTTGAAAGGCAATTAGATAGAAAAGTAAAAGTGGTAAGGTCTGATAGAGGTGGTGAATATTATGGTAGACATACCGAAACAGGGCAATGTCCTGGTCCTTTTGCAAAATTCCTCGAGAAACGTGGCATTTGTGCACAGTATACAATGCCAGGTACACCTCAACAAAATGGTGTTGCAGAAAGGCGTAATCGGACTCTAATTGATATGGTTAGGAGTATGATCAGTAACTCTTCTTTACCCAAATCATTGTTGATGTATGCATTAAGGACTGCTGTATACTTACTGAATAGGGTTCCTAGTAAGTCTGTTCCTAAAACTCCTTTTGAGTTATGGACTGCAAGGAAACCTAGTTTAAGGCATCTTCATGTTTGGGGTTGCCCGGCAGAAGTACGCATTTATAATCCGCATGAAAGAAAGTTGGATTCTCGAACTGTTAGTGGTTACTTTATTGGTTACCCAGAGAAGTCCAAAGGGTACAGATTTTACTGTCCTAATCACAGTTCGAGAATTGTAGAAACCGGTAATGCAAGATTCCTTGAGAATGATGAGATTAGTGGGAGTATCGAAAGACAAACTGTGGATATTAATGAGATAAGGATTGACATCCCTCTGTCTGTAAGTATTCCACAAAACATTGTTCCTACTGTTGAACAACAGTTTGACAATAATGAACAATATATAAATGAAGAGATAACCCAAGAAGAAGCTAATCCTCATCCAGCTGAAATAAATGTTCCACAAGAAATCCATGATGAAGCTGATTCTCAGCCAACTAATATAAATGAACCACAAGAAGTGCCATTAAGAAGATCTCAAAGAGAAAGGAGGTCGGCTATTTCGAATGATTATGTGGTTTATTTGCAAGAATCGGATTTCGACATTGGAATTAATAAAGATCCGGTTTCTTTTTCACAAGCCATGGAAAGTAGTGAGTCAGGTAAATGGAATGATGCCATGAATGAATAATTAAAGTCAATGGAGTATAACAAAGTTTGGGATTTCGTTGAGTTGCCAAATGGATGTAAGCAGGTCGGGTGTAAATGGGTCTTCAAGACCAAACTTGACAAGAATGGAAACATCGAGCGATATAAAGCTCGACTGGTCGCTAAAGGTTATACCCAGAAAGATGGCATTGATTATAAAGAGACATTTTCACCTGTCTCTAGGAAAGACTCTTTAAGGATAATCTTGGCTTTGGTGGCTCAGTATGATTTAGAGTTACACCAAATGGACGTGAAAACAGCCTTTCTTAATGGAGATCTTGAGGAGGAAGTATATATGGACCAGCCTGAAGGTTTCTCAACTGATGATAAAGGTCACATGGTATGTAAGCTTAAGAAGTCAATATACGGACTGAAGCAAGCTTCCCGCCAATGGTACATCAAGTTTAATGATACCATAACTTCTTTCGGTTTTAAAGAAAACACCGTTGACAGGTGCATATATCGAAAGATCAGTGGGAGTAAGTTCATATTTTTGGTTCTGTATGTTGATGATATTTTACTTGCTGCTAATGATTTTGGTATATTGCATGAGACCAAAACATTTCTTTCTAAGAATTTTGAAATGAAAGATATGGGAGAGGCATCCTATGTGATTGGACTTGAAATTTTCCGTGATAGATCACAAGGACTGTTAGGATTGTCTCAGAAAGCTTATGCAGAAAGGGTACTAGAAAGATTTGGGATGCATAAATGTTCTCCCGGAATAGTACCAGTGCAGAAAGGAGACAAGTTTAGTCTCATGCAATGCCCAAAGAATGATGTGGAACGTAAAGAAATGGAATCTATTCCTTATGCTGCTGTTGTTGGTAGTCTAATGTATTTACAGACATGCACAAGGCCGGATCTCAGCTTTGCAGTTGGGATGTTAGGAAGATATTTAAGCAATCCCGGCATGGATCATTGGAAAGCTGCAAAGAAAGTACTTAGGTACGTACAAGGCACGAAGGATTACATGCTCATGTACAAGAAGATTGACCAATTGGAAGTAGTTGGTTATTCAGATTCAGATTTTGCTGGTTGCAAAGACAGTAGAAAATCCACTTTTGGCTACATGTTTCTTTTAGCTAATGGGGCCATATCATGGAAAAGTGGGAAGGAGCCTGTTCTTGCTGCATCCACAATGGAAGCAGAGTTTGTGGCGTGCTTTGAAGCCACTGTTCATGCATTATGGCTGCGGAACTTTATTTCAGGACTTGAGGTTGTCGACACCATTAGTAAGCCGCTGAAAATTTATTGTGATAATTCCGCCGCAGTTTTCTTCTCTAAAAACGACAGATACTCGAAGGGTGCCAAACATATGGATATAAAGTATCTGGCCGTTAAGGAAGAAGTTCAGAAGCATAAAGTGTCCATTCACCATATAAGCACTGAGCTAATGATCGCAGATCCTTTGACGAAAGGATTACAACCAAAGACATTTAGGGAGCATGTCACTAGAATGGGTCTTGGTTATAAGGATGAATGAAATTTATGATGGTACTTAGGACACTTTGAGCTCAAACATATGCTTCTGACTTATGTTTTATTTTCTTGTTTATTATGACTGTATATACGTGATGCTTTACGTAACAAGAAAATATTATTTCAAAGCATTAGGTGGACCTTGATGTGTTTATATATATTGCTTACAGGCTTACATTTGATAAGCTGTGACTGTCGCGGTATATGGAAGGGAGTATGCTACTTAAATAAGTGTATGATCGCCATAACTCGCATTTGCAGATTATTGAGTGTAAGTGATTATGATGAACGGGAAGATTAGATCTTTACGCGCGACTTATGTTTTCCATAAAGATTTAAGAATTATGTGATTATCTGGCCAAGTTGGAGAATGTAAGAATATATATATATATTAATGTTACATTATATATATATTCTAATTATATGTGGCCAGATAATATTAAGGGACATAAATATATTGATTTATATATTATGTATTTTATTATATTATATCAATATATATCTTTATGGTATGATTTAATCTCGACCGTTCGATTGGCTACTCGATGGACGTACCAGATTAATGCTAATATATTAAACGGTTCTCTCTCCCTGCCAGTAACGTATGTAGAGATTAAGAGGGTTACTCCATCAAACCGTCTCCGCACAGAAAGAGTGGACAAGGGAGAGAAGTGGAACCGTTCTTCTGGGAAAGCAAATTGACTAATCAGAGACCAAGAAGATCAATGGAACCGAAGCATATTCCAGGTATGTTATTCCGCACTAAACTTCAACCCTCATAGAGCATGATTAAGATCCAGGCAATTACAGATTTCAAACTTACAGTGAGTTCTATTTCGGGTATGGCTAAACCATTTGTAACCTTGCTTGGATCCAACTTAATATTGATTGTCTCTTGAAATTGTTTACACTAGCATGCCCACAAGGTGTTTGATAAAATTCCTACAAGAGGTTAGTTCCACAATTCGGCCAAAATTTTGGCTAAGTGCTGAAAATTTATAAACATGATTGTAAGTAGTAATACTCCCCTCATGTATGGTGGTCATTGTCGACATGTTGCACCATGATGTAGATAGCGTTCGAACATGCTTGATATTGATTGTTGATAATTGATAATTGTTATCTCCTTTATGATAAAACACTTAGAGAATATTTCTTGATGGTTGATGTTTACTACTTGTCATATGTCGTCTGTCGTCTGCTATCATGGTGAAACAATTAGAAAATATTTCTTGATAATTGTCGCTTGCTATCAGTCGACTGCTGACATGGTGGAACACTTAGTGTCGGGCCTAAAATCTGACCTATGGCGAAATACGTTTTGAAACATGAATTTTGAAAAGAGTCGCCACTAGTTAATTCAAGGCTAACTAGAAGCCTAATTTCCTAGGCAAATAATGAATTAAACACCTAGGCAAATTAATTGGTCTGCGATCAAAAGTTTTGAGTTCGGGGGTTCTGTTACGAATTAAAAAAAATGTTTTCCAATTATGCCCTTTCGGTACTTAATTAACCTATTTTCCAATTTAAAAATTTAAACATGCTTTTATGACAAATTAATCTAATAATATAGAAAAACTAAACTAATATCATGCGAAACTGTTATTATTGACAAAATTAAGCCCTAAAAAACTATTATGCATCTAAATCCCCTATTTGAGATAAATTCTAATTAACACTAAACATGCTCAAAAATCATGGTAAGGTTTGATAATATCATGCACATATATTTACAAAAAAAACATGGGTTCTAATTAATTTACATCTAAACTAGTTAATTAAGATTGTATGATAATAACACTAACAACAATAATAATGATAGAAGAAATAAAATAATAATAATTCTAATAATATTTAAAAAAAAAAAAAAAAAAAACAGAGACTGTACCTGGAGAACCAGCGACGGCAACAGAGGGCCAGCAACGGCAGAGCTCCGGCGTGGTGGCAGGCAATGAAGCTGGACAGCACGGCGGGAATGGACGGATGGCAGCCTAGAAAGTCACCGGTCGGGCAGAGCTGCAGTTGACTGGGCGTCCGGAATGAAGTGGATCCTCACCTACAGCGGACGACGGGATCTGGACGGCAGGGGCGTCGCGATGGTGGTCCCGGCGAGCTTCTGTCGATCGGAAGGGACGGTGGAGCTCCAAGGCTTGCAGCAGCGGGAGAGAGAGAGAGAGAGAGAGAGAGAGAGAGAGAGAGAGAGAGAGAGAGAGAGAGAGAGAGAGAGAGACTGGCCACCGGCGCCGGGCAAGCAGGGCGGACGGCGGTGCTGGTGGGGGCGCGACGGAGGGACGAGGTAGTCCGGTGGGAAGTGGCCGGCCTGAGTCGATGGTGGTGGTCCGGGCAGATGGCTACTGTCTGGCGGAGCTCCGGCGGCAGATCACCGGCGGGCTGGAGAGCAAAACTCACGGCAGAAAGAAAAAAAAAAACTTTTTTGCAGAAGAAGACAAATTTGCACAGATTTCGAGAATAGATGTGTTATTATTTTCTGGTCCCCTTTACATTGATAGTAGGTGCCCTTTTATAGCTAAATTAGGTCTCAATATTAGGAAAACACATTTACCTAAATATACACATTAATTATTCCGAAAATTACATATATATATTTATGAAAATTGTCATAAATATATAATATATATTTTCTGAATATTACATGATATTTAATGCATATATACTATCCTAATTTAAGCTAAACCTATTTTTAGCAACCCTGTGACCTTCTATGTTTAAATATTTCCTTTTTTAAACGCGTTACACATAACATTTTGACGTGTTATATACGTGTCACGCGTACCAAAATTAGGTGTTTACACATAGAAAATATTCCTTGATAGTCGACGCTTGTTATCTGTCGACTGCTGACATGGTGGAACACTTAGAAAATATATTCCTTGATAGTCGACGCTTGTTATTTGTCGACTACTGACATGGTGGAACACTTAGAAAATATTCCTTGATAGTCGACGCTTGTTATCAGTCGACTGCTGACATGGTAGAACACTTCTACAAATGGCTTAAGCAGGTTAAACTCCCTGACGGCTACGGATCAAACATTTCAAGGTGCGCAAGACGAGTTAAATATAACTGGAATGAAAAGTAACGATTGTCACATTATACTACAAATGTTACTCCCTATTGCACTTCGAGATATGATTCCAAACCCAATATGTGAAGCTCTATCTGAGTTGACATGTTTTTTTTAGAGCCATTTGCAGTCGTGTTGTTGACGTTTCTCGTGTTAGGAAGGGTAGGATGAAAACGAAAGGTAGGAGAGAAGATTGGGAGCCGCGGCATAGAATCACTTTCGATGAGCAGGGTAATGTGGACAGTTCCAGTGCAACGACATTTGCTTTCTTTTGTGGTATGGTTGTGCGAAGGTATGCACCGCTGGCTATCCGGACGTGGGAAGATATGCCTGATGAACCACTTGAGAAGATTCTGAAAAAAAAATAATGGTGAGATGTTTCTAATGCAAATGATTCTACATGTTATACTGTTATGTATTCAACTATGTTGCTCTTTAGTTACATGTTATACAGTTATGCAAATGATTACATACTTCACCACCCAATGGCTGATTCATAGTCATTGCAGAAACACTGGAACATTCCACAAGATAATCAAGTGATGGAGAAAATACTTATTTCTTTGGCAAAGAAGTACAGAGCATGGAGAACACGACTAAAGAAACAATACTTTGACAACTACAAGACATACGAGGATAGATTGAAGAATAGACCCCAGAGGTTGAAAAATGAAGCATATTGGAAATACCTGGTTGACCTCTGGTCATCCGCAGAATTTCAGGTGATGTTTCCTTGACTTATCATATACAATATTTTACAGACTCTCCTTTGGTTATGAACTTCAATAGTTACTTAATTTTTTCATATCTATGTTTTTAGCAAATAAGTCATCGGAGCAAGACAAACAGACAGAGAAACTTGAATTCTCATGCCTCGGGAACAAGCAGTCATGCCAAAGTAGCTAGAAAGGTACGTACCAGTTTCAGTTATAACAGTATACTATAGTCTTAATCACTAATATTTGTTAACTAACTCACAAGAACATGTCATTTCAGCTGAAAGAGAAGGAAGGACAAGGAGTAGGAAGCTACCGTGTTTACGAACATACCCATACAGACAAGAAAGGCGTGCCGATTGATGAGCGTTCAAAGGACATTTTAATAAGTTTTTTTGGCTCGTCGCAAATGGTTGATGCATTACATACAACTAATCAATTAAATGTTGTAGGAACGAGCTCAAAAACTTGCCAAGGAACGAGATATAGATTTGGACAGCGTTATGGACAAGGTGCTACGCATGAAGAAAAAGTGCAACACTGCCAAACTGTTCAAAGCAGCAAATGCAGAGTTCGATGAGGATGAAGTGGACGTAAACGAGGAACCTGCTACACTAACGGAAAAGCGGGCTGAGGAATTGGCGATTCAGGCACAAAAGCAGGCTGACGAGGCACAAGAAAGGGCTCGGTTGTTGGAGATACGATTAGCGGAGTCGGAGAAGAACTGCCTATAGGCAACTAGAGCTGAAGCTGCAGCAACAGCAGAACTGGCAAAAGTTCGGTTTCAGCTTGCTAACACACTTAAAGACAATCTGACCACTTATACCCAAAAGAACCTGCAGAAAAGCCCAACCACTACGGCCAGGAATAAACAACAATCAGCAATTGCCAATGGATCATCCAGTCACACAACAGGTAATAACACTATAACTTATTGGTGCTTGGTTAGTTGTGGATGATTTAGACTTATGTTGGTTTGTTATATTCGCATTTTCAGTTTCTCCCGACACTGAGTGAAGAACATAGTTGAGTGTAAAGAACATGAAGAACATGGTTGAGTGTGAAGAAAATGGTGGGGTGTGCGTAGTATGGATGCAGTACTTATGTTTTTTGGGAACATCAGAATAGGTTTATTTATTTAAGACTGTGTAGTTTGCAGTTCTGCTTGTTGGATTAGCATCTATTTATGTAGTTGATGACATTAATAGCGTCGGTTTTTAGAACAATGTGGTTTTAGCTATTTTATGCAATCAACAGTGCTCTTTGACCATCTATTGCATTCTTCATTGATACCTCGAATTTAGGCTTTAGAGATAAATCAGCTCGTCCCACAACAAACAATTTTGAATCACTGACATTGACTCTAAAAGAAAACAACATATCATAAAACTTTGACTCTAAAATACATTTATTGAGTCAACTTTTCAAATACTAAACAAACAATTTGGATCAAACATCGTAACTTCCAAAAAATTTTCCCAGATCACTACTATCGTCTCAATAGATGACTGGAGCTACATGATTCTTGATCCTAAATCAATCTATTGCGTCAGATAATTTTATTCGGAAAACTTTGTCGACTTTGTGAATTTGACGGTTATTTGGCTTTTCAAATGAATTTTGTTGACTTTAAACATGTTCTATCCAAGTAACAAACTTGACTCTAAATATATTTTACAATATCAAAAAGATTGATTCTAATTTGATTTTTAGAATCGGGTATTTTCTAACTAATACAAATGTATACAATCAAAATAAGGAACACCACCAGCACCGTATTCGATTCAACAAACTGTATACAGAATTCATATTTTTGTTTGTAAAATTAGTTATTTCGAACTGAATGTTTGATCCTATAAGTTAGTATTAGAATCATCTCTACCATATGCAGCTCGTATACAAAACGTGGAGGACAATTATACAATTTTGCCACGATTTTGATTTAAGTTCATCTCACTCGGGAATGCATCGATTCTTACACGAGCTACAGTATTTGCCACGAGCTCCCCGTCCCAATTTTTTTTTGAATCACATGCACATGCAACGTGCGTGCTAATATTTCTAGTATAATATAATATGAATTTACATGTTTGTTTAAAAAAAAAATTACCGATCACTCTTTTTCATTTATTTATTTTTTTTTGTCAAAATTCTTATATACTTTCAGTTTTTGTTTCATTTACATGTTAATCACTTTGCATCCTAACATAGAAATTTGCAATTTCACTATAAAATATTTGGAAAATAAAAGAAATAAAAACACATAAGAATATATGTTAAAAATAATAAGACTAGATACAAATACTAGCAATTCGTATGAACCATTTAAAATATAATAAAATGAATAAAAAATTACTTTATACATACTTTATTGAATAAAATCAATATAAAACTATTTTTTTCATAAATTTATTAAAAAAAAAAAAAAAAATCAACCATTATGGTATCTTATCCTATATTTTCACCTAAATAAAAAAATTATATTCTAGCCAAAAAATTAAGAATTTATAATTTAAATTATTACCTAAAATACTAATTAAAATTTAACTATATATCAAACGTAGAAATTACTATCAAAGATATGTATACAATATATAAAAAAAAATCTATCAGATTCTACCATCATAAGAATATATGAGTAACAATAATATTTAGTAAGTATTTATATATATTTTAAATTTTGATGATTTTTTATGAGTATACCAAAACACTATAATATCATATGAGTAAACCTATCAACTAATAGATACAAATTACCGACAAAAAAAACTAATAGATACAACTTATGTTTGCACGTGTTAAGATAGAATTATACGTGTTTATACACACCTTAATAGTATAATAGTTTTCATTTGCATTGAATAAATCATTACAAATAAAAAATACCAATCAAATTAATTATCAATATCAAATTTTAATTTTCGTAATACCCTAATAATTATATAAACAAATTACTCACCGTACAACGCTTAGGTCAGCCACCTAGTCTATCTATCTATATCTATATCTATATCTATATCTATATCTATATCTATATATCTATATAATTCTGATGAGTTGAACATGAGATTGACAAGTAATAAAACTTACCTATGATGTGTAAAAATAATACAATCTAATTGGTACATTTCATACAATCTCTCACTTGGTTGATGTGGCAATGTCCACATAAGCCTCTCTCATTGCTTAGATGACCTCCAAGCTCTCACATTGCACCAAAATGTCTGTTACTTTATCATCAAGCGTTACAAACTTTATCAAAGTGTGTAAGAAATCATTAAATCATTACAGCTGATAAAGAATGATTGAAATAGATGAAAATAAACAATTTTGATAATTATTTTGAATCAATGTCTACAATTTTTTTATGGATCTCTCGAACCGATGAAATTCAACACTAAAATTGTAATTCTACGACTACATAAAGTGCAATCTCATCAACTTAACTAAATTTATTTGAATTCACATACATGTCATCAACTGTAACAATTAATAATTAACTAATGAATGAAAAAAATTATGTTAACACTCAGAAATAAAGTAAAATAAAATTGAGATGGTGCTCATCAGAAAAAAAAAAAAATACTTATCCCCACTAGATAAATTGTGCTCCTCCATCGTTAAAAGCGTATGCATCTGGAAATCAAAAAATTATGATCCGAAGAATATGATTGATTATCGGATTAAAAATGCAACAACAATATAGTTTGAGAATAGTACATCGATCGAATGAAGCAACAATGGAGGGGATATCGAGAAGATTAGATGAATTTTAACTGGTGAAAATAATAGAGAATGATCATAAACTAATTTGGTAGAATTTAATAGAGGTAAGAATTTAAAAGAGGTAAGAAAATTTCATAACAAATCACGACAAATCCGTGTTTCTCATACAAAATGAGGGATTTTATAAAAGATATGTTTATGAACATCTACGCTTTTTTAAAATGGTAAGACAATCTACTTCAATGCTTATGATTTATTTCCACTTAATTTATCAAACTTTTTTAATTAGTTTACACACTGAATATACATACCTTATAAATCTTTTCCAATTTTTTTTATGGATCTCTCGAACCGATGAAATTCAACACTAAAATTGTAATTCTACGACTACATAAAGTGCAATCTCATCAACTTAACTAAATTTATTTGAATTCACATACATGTCATCAACTGTAACAATTAATAATTAACTAATGAATGAAAAAAATTATGTTAACACTCAGAAATACAGTAAAATAAAATTGAGATGGTGCTCATCAGAAAAAAAAAAAAAATACTTATCCCCACTAGATAAATTGTGCTCCTCCATCGTTAAAAGCGTATGCATCTGGAAATCAAAAAATTATGATCCGAAGAATATGATTGATTATCGGATTAAAAATGCAACAACAATATAGTTTGAGAATAGTACATCGATCGAATGAAGCAACAATGGAGGGGATATCGAGAAGATTAGATGAATTTTAACTGGTGAAAATAATAGAGAATGATCATAAACTAATTTGGTAGAATTTAATAGAGGTAAGAATTTAAAAGAGGTAAGAAAATTTCATAACAAATCACGACAAATCCGTGTTTCTCATACAAAATGAGGGATTTTATAAAAGATATGTTTATGAACATCTACGCTTTTTTAAAATGGTAAGACAATCTACTTCAATGCTTATGATTTATTTCCACTTAATTTATCAAACTTTTTTAATTAGTTTACACACTGAATATACATACCTTATAAATCTTTTCCAATTTTTTGTTGAAATATATTAAATAATATATTTATTCTATATATTCTCTATATTATTAAATTATTAAACATTACCGTATATATATATATTATTAAATTATTAATTTGGCCAAGATTACCATATAAGTCCTTAGTAATTTTTAGTATGATTTAATTTTTGTAATCTTAGTGAATTAAGGTGCAATCAAATTCACTATATCTTGGCAATAAAAAAAAAAGTAAGCACTATTGAATAAAATTATTTATATTATGAATGATGATTCAGGGCCGCAAACTTATTAAAATAATGTTAAAGAAGCTTTATAAATAAAGAAAGCTTAAGCATAGTATTTAACATGACACTAAGAATAAAATGAATATCCATTTTTAATATTAATATTAGTTATTTAAAAAAATTGTAAATTAAGAAATATTTAGTTATAGTACTTTGTGAAATTTGGATTTGTATTTTCAAATCTAAAAACAAGACATGATTGAGAAATAATTTGGGAATATGGTATTATTTATGATTTTTAGTTGAATTACAAGATAAAAAAAAAGTTTGAGATGGATGCACATAATTATTATTCTTCTTAGATTAATTAAAGGATGATAAAATTTATTGAAATGATGTAAAATGATACAGCAAAACAGCATATCACTTCACTGAACAGAAATCCCTTCTGCAATAACACCACTGGCCATTAGACACCAACACCTTGCTTGCTGCTGCTTTGTAGCAGCCTTGTTTCCTTGATCATCACCCACAAGACACCAACACCTTGCAGCTTCCTGGTTAGAAGGAACAACAAGCTTGTTTCCTTGATCAGAAGAAGCCATAAGACACCAACACCTTGCAGCAGCAGCTTCCTGTTTAGTAGCAGCAGCGCCCTTGTTGCCTTCATCAGCACCCACAAGACACCAACACCTACCACCTTCCTCCTCCTCCTGTTTATGTTTAGTAAGAGCAGCCTTGTTTACTTGATCAGAAGCAGACATAAGACACCAACACCTTGCACCTTCAACAGCAGCCTTGTTTCCTTGATCAGAAGAAGCCATAAGACACCAACACCTTGCAGCAGCAGCACCACCTAATTTCTTACCTTCATCATCATCACCCATCAGACACCAACACCTTGCATGCTCACTACAAACCTTGTTTCCTTTTGGTGCAACACCATACATATTCCCAAACCTCTCTTCCCATTGTTGTGTAGTTTTTGAGAGCCAATTCTCTGCCATCTTCTCCCCTTCATCCGTCCCAATGTCCCGATCATTATGATCCATCATTATCCCGACAATATCTTTATGATCTTTGCAGTATGCAGATGGATACAGTTGATGCGTGTGCCATATAAGGTCAATGTCACGGGTCGGTACACAGTAGAACTCACTCTTATTTTCCCTCACTGTCTTTGCCATGTAGAGGAAAGCCTTATATCTCCCTACAGCTTCTTCTAGGTAGTAATCAACATCGCTACCGTTAATATCTTTCCACACCTATACACAAAATTAATTACTTTTATATGCATATATAACAAACATTGGTGGTGATCATCCATCGATCTTAATAATTGTATTATTATATATATATATATGGAAAAAAAAACACAGACAGACAGTTTATAATGTACCTTGCCAAAGAAAGAACTTTGCCTTTTGGCTGCTTCTACCAAATCATATGTGATGCTCTTTTGACATTTTGCACTAGCCTCATCATCACCACTCACACCTAATTTAACATTACCAAGATCAAGACTGTATGGTTCTGTTACATAAATTTTGTTCCACATTAACTCTGATTGTTTTGAGCAAGTTCCTTCAACACTTGATTTGACATTCGACGTCCCAAGTATTCTACCATATAACTCCTCACAATCACGCTTATATTGCAGCTACAAAAAACAACAAATTTAAACCGCCCAAAGTTAGACTCATATGCAGCAAACCATGCATATACGGCCAAAATAAACAAATTTGATGATCAATGTTTATGTATTTACTTACAGGATTAAGACGATGACAATGCCATACCCATTCGCAGTCAAAAGGAACAACAAGGGGCCCCTCCAAAACTGACGATCCCAAATGTTTGGCAAGTAAAGGAAGCCAACAGTTTTTGTACCTGATATATATAATTACACATTCTTAGTATAAAGAACTAACATTTTTTTTATTTGTCCTATGACTAAATCTCGAATAAAATCTATATTTTTTTAAAAAAATATTTCTTTTTTTTTTCTTTCAAAAATACCTATAGATGGCTCTCTCGAGTGCAGGACCATCGTAAAGACAACCAATACGATCAACAGCAGCTAAGAAACGCAATTGTTGCTTTGCAGCACTCAACAAATCGACACTGAAAGTGATTTCTTGTGCCTTAAACCATTCTGTCTTCTGTGCTACCTCCATGAATAAATTATTTCACCTTGCCTTATGCTCTCTCTACTGTCTATGATGGTGGTGTTGTGGTTTTGGATATGCAGATAGTACTAGCTGATACTTATAGGACTTTTAGAAATTAATTACAGAAAAACTTGGGATAAGGATAACTAACAAGGAAACTCAATTTAGTTATTATTAGCCTTCCGCTAATAATTCATTCTCCATTTTTCTTTTTGGTAGCTTTTTGCTAAACAGTTACCAAAATGTATTCGGAAACAAAGTATATATTTATATATTACCATAAAACCCTATATTAATTTTATTTTTATTTTATTTTTTTGTCAATAAAGGGTACATTAATTGGGCTTGTTAACTTCTGGCCGTTTTTAATATGCCATTCAATGTACATTTTTTTTTCCCCAAGATTTGATCCATTCAATGTACATTAATTAAGTTTTCTTATATGTATTATTTTATTCCAGGTACATTACTACTGATAAAAAAAAACTTGTACTACATAAAACCTCCTAATTATAAATTTAACTATCGTGCTTCCACCGTCCCGACGCGTTATGAGACCTCGCTTTCATACAAGACCTGACGGAAGCGTTCACGTCCAGCCTTAAACCCTAAATAAATCTATATAATCTGTCGTACCTTTCATATATCTCATTATTCGTTTCACGACTCGTAAATGTTGATAACCGAGGTTCGAATGGAAACGCGCTACTAGTCCCACAGCTTAATAGATGTATAGATGAGTGCATTGCATCGCATACATCAGACTTCCTACCATACTGATGAACAATGCACTTTTCATATGTTCACGCTCTACCGGGTTCTTTGGGCCATCACGCTTTGACAGCGCAGTCCCATATACAACTGGTGTCTCTATTAGGGATAATAGGAAATAGTATAAGTTATTTTCTTATAAGATTTGTATATATCTTATGTATATTATATTTACTTCTATTATCTGTAATACCTCTATATATTGAGGTAATCCCTTTGTAACACATTTAAGTAAAAGTAATACAAATTATTATTACTCCATATGGTATCAGAGCTCAAGTGCTCCATCGAGCAAATTTTTCTGATCACTTCCGTAGCTGCCGACGTACCGCCCTAAGCTCCCAAGCTTTCCTGACATAGAGTTCCATATATATTGATGTATTGCTCGTAGTGTCGTCTTGAGTTGCGGTGCCCGTGCTTCTTATTTGCTGTGCTGTCTTGCTAGCAATCCTCTAATCTTGTTGAGCTGTCCCTCTAGTGGTGAAATTCCAATATCCATCTAGTGGTGAAATTACGTATCCTCTGTGCAAGGAAGCCCCAGCCAATCAGCTTCCATATAAGCTCCTCAGTTGATCAGTTTCTTAATTAACAAAGATGGCCCATGAAATTTCACTCGTTTCCGCTGGACTGGTTACAATTAACGCTGCTGCACAATTACCATTGAAGCTCACTTCAAAGAACTACCATTTATGGCGTGCTCAGTTTCTTCCGTTGCTTATTGGATGTGATCTTATTGGCTATGTCGATGGCCAAATCCCTTGTCCATCCAAGACAATTCAAGTTGACGGTGATGACGCACCAAACCCAAAGTACCAACTTTGGGTTCGCCAGGATCAACTCATCCTCCATGCCATCATTGCTTCAGTCACCGAATCTGTCATATCGGTGATTAGCATGTCCAAGACATCCCGGGAAGCATGGACCGCTCTTAGCAATGTCTATGCAAGTCGATCTCGCTCGCGTCTTATGTCTCTCAAGGAGCAACTATCAAAACTATCCAAAGGTAAGAAATCAGTTGCTGAATATATGGGCCAAATTAAATCGATTTCGGATGAACTCACTATCATTGGTTCACCTTTGGATGATATTGATCTTGTTATTCATACACTTAATGGGCTCGGTCATGAGTTTAAAGACATCTCGGCTGCAATTAGAGCAAAAGATAATATTATTCCTTTTGAAGAGCTCTATAACAAGTTGCAGGAACATGAGCGATTTTTACATCGCAATGATAATCGGGTCTCAGTTACTGTAACAGCCCACTATGCCCAGGACACTCGACAAAACTTGTCCAATAATCAGAAGAGACGTACAAATTCCCAGGGATATGGAAATCGTAATCGACGATCCACTCGGCTGCAACAGGAACTTGATGATTTTGGTTCCAATTACCATGGACATGGAAACCAGCGTGGACCCTTCCAGAGATATGATCATCAGCATTAAAGCTCTGGACATTCACTTTACACAAGTGGAAATCAAAGCCGTATCACTTGTCAGCTTTGTGACCGACAAGGTCATAATGCAAAATCATGTTGCGCCACTCTTCGTTCGAGTCCTCCAGTTGCTCATTTCACATCTCAAAACAAGGATTCAAACACCTCGTGGTTAATTGACTCGGGCGCCTCGCACCATGTAACGTCCAATCTCCAGTATCTGTCAAATCATTCTGATTATAGCGGACCCGATAATCTCATGGTCGGCAACGGTGATGGTCTTCCCGTCACTCATACTGGTCAAACTTCAATCACAAATTCGTCTGGATCATTTTTATTATCTAATGTGTTATGTGTTCCGACTATCAAACGGAACCTTATATCGGTCTCGCAATTTTGTAAGACTAACGGTGCATCGATTGAATTTTTTCCAACTTATTTTGTGGTGAAGGATATTCGCACGGGGGCGTCTTTATTTCGCGGGATAAATAAGGATGGGGTTTATGAGCTTGCTTCCTCGACCTCTCCTCCGAAGGCCATGGTGACAACATCAAATAAGACAAGCAATTGGCATGACCGTCTAGGGCATCCGGCGTCTAAAACCTTAGACTATCTCCTTCGTTATTATATTAATGAAGGAAATAAACCAAATAAAGGTTCGTGTAATGCTTGTTCTTGCAATAAAAGTCACCGGCTTCCGTTTTCTACATCGTCTCTTAAGAGTAATCGGCCACTTGAAATTATTTATTCTGATGTTTGGGGTCCTGCGCCCGTGCACTCCATTGATGGCTTTCGATACTATGTTATCTTTGTGGATCATTTCACTAAGTACATATGGTTATATCCACTAAAGCTAAAGTCGGACGTTGCGATGATATTTCCTCAATTTACAAAGGTTGTCGAGCGCTATTTTAATCAACGCATAAAGTGTCTATACTCGGATGGTGGTGGAGAATTCATGGCCTTAAAATCATTCCTTGGGGAGAACGGCATTTCTCATCTTCTCACACCTCCACACACGCCTCAACATAATGGCGTTGCCGAACGACGACATCGGCATATTGTCGAGACGGGTCTTACATTACTTCACCATGCTAATGCACCTTTATCATTATGGTCTCATGTATTTCAAACCGCGGCCTACCTCATAAATAGGCTCCCGACTCCAATCTTGAAGAACCACTCACCGTATGCACGTCTTTTCAACGACAAGCCAAACTACAATAAACTTCGTGTGTTCGGGTGCCTTTGTTATCCGTGGTTGAAGCCGTATAATAAACATAAGACCGATCCCAAGTCTCGTCCATGCGTATTTATTGGCTACTCACTACAACAGAGTGCTTATCGTTGTCTTGATATGGCCACGAAAAGAGTATTTATCTCGCGACATGTTGAATTTTTTGAAAATGAGTTTCCATTCAAAGAGACTACACCTCCCGTGCATTCTATGATTTCTAGATGTGGGATCCAGCTAATGAGAGCACTATTGGATTTATTCCAACCATGCTGCATGGTTACCAGAACCATAATGCTCCCTCGTTGGGTGACATGCCTCCAAATGCTACCGCTCCAGTGCTTGACCAGCCCGCTGCACCTGCATCTCTGTCAGCTGATACTTATCGGTCTCCTGTTTCAAGTCTACAACCACCTGCACCTGCTCATCCACTACCAGCGCATCAGACAACACCAGTTGCAGCTGCCCAATCACTACCAGCGAACCAGACAGCAGTTCATTCGACAACACCATTGTCCACCGCAGCAGAATCTACTGCAGACGCCACTACTGAGGTCACTCAGCTCCAGTCTCAGTCAGATGGTACAAACTCCACCGTCCGGACTCACACAATGGTCACCCGGTCTCGAAATAACATCTTCAAGCCCAAGAGGATTTTTTCGGCCACTAAGCATCCTCTACCAACTAATATTGAGCCATCGACCGCCTCTCAAGCACTTAAAGACTCACATTGGAGAGCTGCTATGGAAGCTAAGTTCAACGCTCTTCTCCAAAATGGTACGTGGGATCTTGTTCCGATAAAGCCTAATATGAATATTGTTGGTAATAAATGGGTGTTTAGTATAAAACGGAATCCGGATGGGACGATTGAACGGTACAAGGCACGTTTAGTTGCAAAAGGGTTCCATCAACGACCGGGAATTGACTACAAAGAAACGTTTAGTCCGGTGGTCAAACCCACGACGGTGCGCCTCGTACTTGGTTTAGCGGTCTCTTTTGGATGGTCTATGCGTCAACTTGATGTCAATAATGCGTTCCTCCAAGGATCACTTGATGAAGAGGTCTTCATGGCCCAACCGATGGGCTTCGTTGACAGGGATGCCCCCACAGCGGTGTGTCGTCTTCGTAAAGCCATTTATGGTCTCAAACAAGCTCCGCGTGCATGGTTTGTTGAGCTTAGTTCATATCTATCTTCATATGGCTTTGTCGGATCCAAATCCGACTCCTCATTATTTACGTATACTCGAGGAACTATTCGGATATTTCTCTTGGTCTACGTCGATGATATAATTGTCACTGGGAGTTCTAATCAATTTATTGCTAAGTTCCTTTCAGATTTGTCTGCTCGTTTCTCCCTCAAGGATCTTGGTCCGTTGAATTATTTTCTTGGTGTTGAGGTTCTACAAACAGATAACGGGCTATTCCTCACTCAAACAAAATATATCCGCGAGCTCCTTGAAAGAGTCGGCATGGATGGAGCCAAAGAAGTCGCCACTCCGATGGCCACTAAGCCGAGTCTCACACTAGATGATGGATCAGCTGCGACCGATCCAACAACATATCGCAGCATCATAGGTGCACTTCAATACTTGTCATTCACACGACCCGATATTTGCTTCCCAGTGAACAAGCTCTCTCAATTTATGCACCGACCATCGGAACTCCATTGGACGGCTGTCAAACGTCTACTCCGGTATCTCAAGGGGACTATTCATCACGGCATTTTTCTCCATGCTCGATCTCCTTTGAACCTTCGAGTTTATTCTGATGCTGATTGGGCTGCGAATGTGGATGATCGAACGTCCACAACGGCATATTTGGTGTACTTGGGGAAGAATGTGGTCTCTTGGAGCTCTCATCGGCAACGATCAGTTGCTCGCTCCTCGACGGAGGCCGAGTATCACGCTCTAGTGGATGCAGCCGCTGAATCTATGTGGGTTCAATCCCTACTACAGGAGCTAGGCGTGATCTTATCTACCGCAC
The DNA here is from genome assembly GCA_036873135.1 of Clarkia xantiana subsp. parviflora. NCBI lineage: Eukaryota > Viridiplantae > Streptophyta > Magnoliopsida > Myrtales > Onagraceae > Clarkia > Clarkia xantiana. The sequence continues at coordinate 10,726,063 of JAPTYO010000003.1, forward strand.
CAACTTTATTCTGTGACAATATAGGCGCAACCTACCTTAGTGCAAACCCGGTTTTTCATTCGCGTATGAAACATATTGCTGTTGCTTATCATTTTGTTCGTGCTCAAGTGCAAAACGGCCAACTCTGTGTTCATCATATTTCTACACATGATCAACTTGCCGATGCCCTCACAAAGCCACTTCCTCGAGGTCGTTTTCGTGATATTTGTACCAAGATAGGACTTTTCGATGGGACGTCCTTCTTGCGGGGGCGTATTAGGGATAATAGGAAATAGTATAAGTTATTTTCTTATAAGATTTGTATATATCTTATGTATATTATATTTACTTCTATTATCTGTAATACCTCTATATATTGAGGTAATCCCTTTGTAACACATTTAAGTAAAAGTAATACAAATTATTATTACTCCATAGTCTCCATGGCTTTAGCATAACAAAGATTGAACTTTCTCAACAATTTGTTGATATAGGCTTTCTGAGAAAGACATAATCTACGAGCACTACGATCTCTAGCAATCTTAATGCCTAAAATGTAAGTGTCCTCTCCCATGTCCTTCATCTCAAATATAGATGCTAATCAAGACTATGACTTCTTCAAATAACTCACATCGTTCGCGGCAAGAATAATGTCATTGACTTATAACGTCAATATGACATACTTTGAACCAGAGGTCTTAGTGTAAACGTAGGGATCCTCGTGAAGATTCACGACTCTGTTGCCCACGATTTGCTCATGGAACCTGCGGTATCATTGCTGGGACGATTGTTTAAGTCACAGATCGACCTTTGGAGCTTACAAACATTACGTTCGTTCCCAGAGGATGAGAAACCCTGTGGTTGCTCCATGTAAATCTAGGGCTGGGCATGGTTCAGTTCTGGGCTGAACCGGTTCGGAACCGAACCGGAACCGAATTTGTGGTTCAAGCAGTTCTGTATGCTAGGCAAAAACCGAATTGGATTTGGAACTATAGAACCAAACCACTATGGAACCGGTTCAAAACCGGTTCGAACCGGACTGAACCGATTTTTTCATCATAAAATCCAACAAATCCCAGCATTAATAAATATTAGACAAGAGCAACTAGAAGCAGTAAACCAAGTAGATATCACACGATTCAACCGTTAGAGCACTCACAAATTAAAGAAAAAATCATCACATCGATGCCTCATTTTCAATACTGGTTATACGACTGGTTGCTTGTTATTGCTTGCTGTTGCATTTTTCATCTGCAATATCTTCAAATCTCAAATTAATTCCCACACACTTATTTTTAATCTGAAACTGAATGTCTTGGTGATGCGAATCGTGATGAAAAGACACTACTTAATTGAAATTGAACTAGCAGCCATACATGTTGTAGTTTACTGTTGTGTTGAACAAACAGAAAGTAAAACCACGATGAACATCATAGCAACCAGGAATCTTAGAACTAACTTCAATTAAAGTGGCACAAAATATAAACATTCTGCAGTAGATGAAAGGATTTGCAAGCCTAAACCATCTCAAATTACCATAAAAAACCGATATATAATCATAGCAGCAAAGAATACAATCTGTTAGAATTAGAAAATAGAAAATATATCAACTGTAATTTTGATTAACCAAATCAAAACCAACAGAGATAAATTAAAGAACATCATTCGAACAAGAGTGGGAAAACCAAATTACAACATCACAACTTTGTAACGTGAAAGCAAATTAACGAATCAAGAACGAATCCATCAAAAGAAAATCTAAATCTTGTCTTGAAGATGTGAGGTTCCAACTTGGCATCTATTTTTTCGATTCTTTGGCTTGTGGTTTCACTCCTTCCTCGACTTCTCCGAAGATATTAAATGGCCACCGTCCCATACCCATACGCCGATGAATATCAAGAAAATACAGATAACATCATTAACGCGTTATCTTCACGGTCCCAACAAGAATAAACGGCTGCTGCGGCTCAGAGTTGGCATGACTCCAGTGAAGAACGGAAGCGAAGCCTCGAGGAGCTGAATCGACAGTGAAGCCTTTGGGAGCTGAATCAACGGCTTGGTTATAGGGTTTAGCTGCTCTGTAAGTTTAAGAGAAACTGAAAAATCAGAGACAAAATGAATCAAAGAAGAAAAAAAGTAGGGCTAGGCATGTTTAATTAAGGTTTTGCTCGAGTATTTTCTTCCTAAGAGAACCGGTTCTGAACCTTTTATGAACCAGTAAAGAACCGCTCCATATATTTGTCTACAGAACTGAACCAATCAAGAATTGGTTCAGTCAGAACCGGTTCATAACGGTTCGGTTCTGGTTCGGTTCCGGTTCGACCAAACTGGTTTTTCTGCCCAGCCCTATGTAAATCTCATCCTCCAAATTCTTATGAAGGAAGGCAGTCTCAATATCCATTTGATGCAGCTCGAGATCGAGGCTTGCAACCATGGCCAAAATGGCTCAGACTGTGGTGTAACGCACATTCGGTGAGTAAGTTTCATCAAAGTCCACTCCGTGGAGTTGGGTATAACCTTTCGCGAGTAGTCGAGCTTTGTACTGCTCAACATTTCCTTCAGCAGTGAGTTTCAATTTCAGAACCCACTTTTCCCTGATTGCTCTGTGTAAACACCTAATTTTGGTCCGCGCGTAGCACGTCCAAAAATGTCATATGTGACACGTTAAAAAAAAAGGAAGTATTTAAATATGGAAGGTCGAGAAGTTTCTAAAGATAGGAGTGGCTTAAATTATGATAGTTATTTGTATTTATTACAGAGAATATTTATTGAATATTTAGAGTATATTTTCTGAATATTTAACATTTATTAGAGAATAAATCAGTTTATTTATTTCCTAGATTATAATAAACCCTAGGTCACCATTTATTAGTATAAATAGGTGGTCTAGGTAACATGTAAAGGGACAACGAGAAAAAATAAAAAACTCATTATTAATTTGATGTTCTTATTATTATAATAATTATAACTTTATTATGCTTCTTTATCGATTTAGCTGATCCATTCATTCACGGTTGCTACTCTCGGCCATCTCCTCTGCTCCAGACGTTCATCTAATCAGCTTATGGGGATCTGATAGACAAGGTACAAGCTAGATAGAGTAGTCATAATATGTCGCTCTGATCACTGCTTGTCCTATATTCTTCCAAATGCATAATAATAATATATTATATATAAGGATTTTTTTTTTTTTTCTTGTCTTACATAACTTTAGTAGTGTGATAGAGTATTATATATATGTGATGGATATACGCCCAATTTGAACCCGTTGACTTCCGAATCGTTGTATTTTTATCACCCCGTTAATGATTGTAAATCGAAACTTCAACCCGAACACTTCGCGAGAACACTAACGGCCCGGACGAGGCCAAGGCGCTCGTCCGGCCGGGTCAAACTCACCTAGGTGAGGTTGGGTGGCCACACCCGACCTCCCCTAGGGGAGATCGGGTGGACCAACCCGATCTCTCCTAGGAGAGATCGGGTCGGCCAACCCGATCTCCCCTAGGGGGGATGGGGTTGGCCAACCCCATCCTCCCTAGGAGGGGTTGGGTGCCCTCACCCAACCCCTACCCTTGGGGGTCGGATTTCCCTTCCCCCCAGGGGCCCCGACACCATTCTTGGACTCCCATACTCGGTTTATTCCGCCTACCTTCTCCGTATCCTAAGGTCTTAATTACGTGTTTAAAGGTTAATTAACTGTGTTTAAGGGTTAACGATGTCATTAAGCCACCTTAATGACATTGTTGCCTATAAATACCCCACCCCCACTATTCATTGGATCATCTTGGCAATTTGGATAATTTTGCTCTGACATCTCTCTAGCTTTATCTCTCTAAAAACCGTACTAACTTAGGCATCGGAGAGGGTTCATCAGGCATCACCCCCCCTCTGTGCCTGGTACTGCCCATTCTGCAGGGCGAAAGGAGAAGAGAAGCTAAGGAAGGAAGGACGCAAGCTAAGGCAGTACAACCCGAGAGTACCGGATCCTCCACATCTCCAGTGAGGAACGAGATTTGAGTCGTCCGCCCGTTGACCCTAATCTCGGAACCTAACACTTGGCGCCGTCTATAGGCTTCGGACAGAAAGCCTGGCTATAACAAGGGCAATGACGAACAGCAGGGTGTCTAGGCACCACCGCCCACCAGGGGGCAATGGGCGAAGGAGAGAGCCTATACCCCCAAGAAGGCAGCCTAACCCGGGAAAGCAGCCAATGCAACCAGAACCACAAGAAATCTCACAGCCCCCTCAACAGAACAACCAGGAGGGAGGACCCTCACGCCCAGCTGGGGCTGAGTCCTCCACAGCCTCAACCCCCCTGGTAAGAAGGCCACACAGAGAAAGAGAACAACAGGGAATGCCATCCCAGCACACGGCACCCCCTGAGGGATATTATTATGAGGCGCAACCCCAAGGATACCCGTATGGGATGCCGGCCCAAAGGAATGGCAACCGCGCTCACACAACATACGCAATGCCGGCATACACCCAGGGGACACACACTGAAGCTCATGAAGAGGAACAGATCCCAACGGAAGGACACCACTCGCACCCTCGAGCAGGGCAGCGAGAGGAGCAAAGAAGAAATTACCAGGAGCCACCCCCAGAGGGAAGGCAACAATTCGTGCCTCCTAGGCAACAGCAAAGCGCCAGGGCTTACACCCCACTTGGGGAGGAAAGACAAGCAAGACCTCCAAGGAGGCAAGAATTCTATGAACCACCCCAGCAGGGACACCAAGGATACACCTACAGTCCGTATCAATACGGACAAGGGATCCCGGCAAGCCCCATCTATAACTACGGAGGCCATCAGAGAAATTACACTCCGACGCCGATATTGATCACTCCAGAGGAAAAAGAGGCCATGATAACCCGGAAAATGAATGAGTCAAAGAAAACCAGCTTGCATTGTCTAAGTGACAAAACGAACCACCCTTTCACAAGGGAATTGGAGATGAACAGAGTACCAGACTCCCTGCACACAGTGCAAATTGCAAAATACAATGGCAAGGGAGACCCCCTAGAGCATATCCAACAGCATGAGGCCTCTCTATTTGGGAGGACCACTGATGAAAGATACAAGGCACTCCTGTTCCCAAACACCCTATCAGGGGGTGGCCTCACACTGGTTCTTCATCCTACCCTCTGAAAGCATCCACTCATGGGAGCAGCTAAAGGCGAAGTTTCTGCAGAGATATCTAGGGGAGAGGAAACTCCTCAAAGGAACAGGCTCCATCGATGATGTGAAACAAGAGTATGATGAATCTCTGGCCAGTTACTACACTAGGTTCAATCAAAATATCGCAGACATCCAGGGCGACATCACTGAGGGTGAGATAATACGAGCCTTCATCAGAAACCTAGGCCGCTTCGGGTCCACACTGGCAGAAAAAATGGCCAAGAAGCCAGCAAGCACCCTAGAGGAGCTTGCAGGAAGAGTAAAAACTCATATAGACTTAGAGAGGCACAGGGCAAGTAAGAAAGCCAAGATTCAAGCAGCCAAGGAAGACAATGCAAAGCCGAACAAAGGAAAGCCACCCCAGGCACCTCAGCACACAAGGCAGCAGGAATGGCGTCCGCCCCAGCAAAGAAACCAAATGGGCGAACCACTAAAGGCTAGAGAAATAAATGTCATCAAGTTTGTTCCATTGAACGCCACTCCAGCTAATGTCCTCAAAGAGATGCGGAATCAGAAACTCTGGTCACCCCTGCAAGATGGAGAGCCCCAATGGTGGGGAATCACAAGGACAGATGGTGTGACAACCATGAAGCTTACGGGCACGACACGAACGAATGCTTCAGCCTAAAGCTAAGCATCAACAATGCCATCCAAAGGGGAGACCTAAAGCAGTTCGTGGATCATGGGGGCAACAGCATGCAGCTAGGGCCATCACACAGAGACAAGGGCAAAGGCAAAGTAGACTACAACCCCCCACCCAACAAGAGAGGGACCATAAATATGATACACGGGGGAGTAGCATCAGGTGGCCCAACTGCTAATGCAAGGGAGGTTTACGCTTCCAAATTGAGTTCAGTGCCAAGGTGGAGAAAAAGGCCAAGAGAAGGAGAAGAAGTGAAGATTGAATTCTCGGAGAAGGACAAGAGCCACATTGTCTTCCCACATGACGATGCATTAGTCATCACAATAGACATTGATAATTTTGATGTAAAGCGAATATTGGTGGATGGGGGCAGCTCGGCTGACCTCCTAAGCTTGAGAGTCCTAGAAGAAATAGGGAAAACCAAGGCAGACATCAAACCAGTCAACTTCCCTCTAGTTGGCTTCTCAGGGGCAACAAGCTATCCCCTGGGAATGATAACCCTGCCGGTGACCATGGGCCAAGGATGGACACAGCTGAAGGTGAATGTTAACTTCTTGGTGGTTGAAAGCCTGGGAGCCTACAACGGGATCCTAGGAAGGACAACCATAAACCCATACGAAATCGTGCCATCCACCGTACACCAGAAGTTGAAGTACATCACTGAAGTATATATGTATCTATGGAAGTGTTGTCATTATCATCCCTGTGAAGTATGTTTAATTGCTATGTTCGTCAGGTATTATCATTAGGTTCAATATCGGTTCCTTTTGTTGCCGATCAATGTGGACTAACTTCGTGTTTTTTGTTTTGTTTTTTTATATAGTTAATTAATTTATACTTCGTTCTTTAAAAAAACTGAAAATAAAAAAATATATTGGCAAATATGTGAATTGAGTATCGAAAGAGGGAGATTAATTCTATGTGTTTTAATTCGTAATAGAACCCCCCGAATCTAAATTTCTGTTCGTAGACTGATTCAATACCTAGGTGTTTAATTCGTTATTCACTTAGGTAATTTAGGATTCTAGTTAGCCTTTATTAACTAGTGGCGACTCTTTCCAAAAATCCACGTTTTTCAAAACGTAATCGCCTTAGGTCAGATTTTAGGTCCGACAATTTGGCGACTCTGCTGGGGATCTTAGAGGGTTCGGGCTCATTATATTCGCTTATTGCCATGCTTTTTGAGTTTTTGTATTTTATTATCTTCACCATTCTAACTTTGTTTTTTTTGTGACAGGTACATATTTTTAGAGTTATTTACTAACGTTTTCTTTTTTTGGCATTGTTTATATTCGCACACACACCACTTTAGCGTAATCTCCAAAACGCCTAAAACCCAGGGCGACTAGGAACCCCGGAGGTTTAGTACGGTACGACCGGAGCGGCTGGGCCGCCGGTACGGCTCGGAAAAACTCTACTCGCTTGTGAAGGTCTTATGATCCCTATGATGGGGTGAGGAAACCACCTTGTCGGGAACTTATCAATGGAACCTACCTTGTAGAGCAAAGCCACACATTTTTTTACCCCCCTAACATGATCTCTTTTTTTGTTGTAAATGTTATCATTACTGTTTGTATAACTTTTATTTCTCATGCATTCATCTCATTGCATTTTTTAAAAAAACAAAAAAAACAAAAAAACTTTTTCTTTTTCTTTTTCCAGCTAATTGTAGTCATTTAGTTGTATACATTTTCTTTTCAAACTTGCATTTTGCATGCATTGTTTTTTTTAAAAAAAAACCTCTTACCTGAATTTTTTATTTAAAACATGCGTTTCATACGCATTGTTTTTTTTAAAAAACTCTTTAGGTGAGTTGTAATTTTGGTTAGTGCGTCACGTATGCATTACTTTAAAAAAAAAAAAAACATTTTAGGAAAAATTGTAATTCCTCTTTAGTTATTGGAGCTTCTAATTTCGAACTTGCATTCCATATGCATCATTTCAAAAACTTTTTATCTGAATTTTTTTATTTTAAATAATGCATCTTGTATGCATTAATTTAAAAAACTTTTTAGATAAATCGTAAGCTCTCTTAGTTTTAGGGCTCTTTGTTTAAAAAAACTTTTACCTGATTTTTTTAAAAGATGTGCATCTCATATGCATTATTTTCGAAAAAAACCTTTCAGGTAAATTGTAATTTTTCTTAGTTGTAGAACTTTTATTTTTTAAGTTTGCATATTGTATTTATTTTTATACATCTCATATGCATTTTTTAAAAAAACTTTTCACTTGTTTTTTTTTTAATTTTGAGCAACTAGGATGCGTTGATTTTTTTCTCCCCTCATAAAAAACAAAAAACAAAATTTTTCAAATAGCTTGTAAGTTTTCTCAACTGTACAACTCTTATCTCATGTATAGGCATTGTTTTAGGAAAAACAATTTTTAGATAGATTGTAAATCTCTTCTTAGTTGTTGAGCTTTTAATTCCAAATATGCATTGCATTTGCATTTCTTTTTATAAAAAACTTTACCTGGATTTTTTCATTTTGTATATACGTATCATTCAGGTAAACTGGTTGTAAGTTGTAACTTTCTTAACAGTTGAACTTTAACTTTCGAGCGTGCATGAGCATTAAAAAAACTCAAAGTGTCATTCATTTTTTTATCCGAGGTGTATTACACTTTTTTCGCCAAGATCGTCTCAACATTCGCATGAGAAAACGTTTAAAAAATGAGAGTTTTGATGCTAATTTTTGAAAATAGTTTAAATGTTTAGTTGAGTGTGACTATTCGAGCTTAAACAAATGACGAGAAAATTCTTTTGGAAAAAGCTTCATTTTAAACATCTATCATGCGTTCGAGCCAGATAATTCACTCAACGAACTCATTAAACTCCAAGGTAGTGCAAAACACCTTAGATCATAAATTTTGATTCTTTCTGAAATGTAATCAAAATTATGAAATGAATGACATTAGAAGTTTTCCGAAAAATCATGCATGACTCATTTGATTCGTTATACTAACTTTCGTGTTTGGTCTTTTCAGGTACCCTGAGTTAGATATCCTGTATATATAAGTTCTGCCGGACAAATGGGGCAACAAAAAAGAACGTGTGGCCATACAGTTGCACGAAGAAAAATTGCGCACTCGGGATATCCAACGCTCAGGTACGATGAATTGTACTTGATTTTTCCTTGAGATTTGAGTGTCCCTACTCTTTTTTCAGATCAGACGTCCACTTCGACGAGGTCGCAACCACGTGAAGAGTGACTGCTCCAAAGAACTTACATGTCAAAGTTCCACCCACCATGTGTGGAATTCATACGCGTCCCGAACCAAGCCGTATATTCGTTTACGGCGAGGTCTAAACCGATCGGTGGTAACCAAGGGGCACCTCCCATTGAGATCGGAAATGTCCAAAGATGAGAAAATATCAAGAGATCATCGAGAGTCTCGTGAAGATTCAATGTGCTGATCAATGAACATTTTAGATGTCAAGCAAAAAAAAACATTATTGTTGGTGCCTTCCGTCAGAGGTCCAGGGGCATTTACTTTCCGGCAGGTGTTCACATACAAGTTGTGATTTCTAGATGGAGCAGGAAAATCAGGACATGCAGCAGGTCCAGTTGCATAACGAGCACATTTCACACTAGAAAAAATCCAACACCCAGGTAAGAAAAGCTGTGATCATTTTTATCCCCGAAATTTGAGTTTTTTCCTTACTCATTTTGCAGTTTGGATAATCATCCAAATCAAAACCCCTGAAGAGCACATCTCGTGCACGACCCTTTAATCGCCGACCGTTCTGAGGTCAACCGCTGAGTTTGTCCCTGATATTTCAGACAATTTTCATACGTGGCCTGCCTGGCCAAACTCATTCATTCATGTGTGATCCTCAACCAGGTCATTCATCTTGCATGCGACGAGCTTAACCCGATAGGTGCTAGCAATAGCTAGAACACTCGAGAAGCCGAGAAACATTGTTGTTGGTGTCTTCCATCATAGGGTACTCAACCCAAGGCGTCAACACGACGACATATTTTGACTCAATCAACTGAGTCATTCTCTAGAAGATATTTTGGATTAGAAATTTTCAGTATGCCACTAGGGGCATGTAAAAAATTGTTGATTATTTTCGGTAAATTTTATTTAAAAAAAAAAATCATTTTTTTAGGGTCAGAGCCACCCTTTTATAGGCTACAGAAAAATAAAGAGAGTGTCCATGCAAATTTTGCGAGAGCAGTGAAGAAATAATATGGTCACAGTTGTCCCTAAATCAACTACAAATAAAAGGGTCTCATTCGTCCCTAAAACGACTACAAAGAAAGCGCCACAGCCACCCTTCAAATGGATACTGATAAAGGGCGCTCCCGCAACATCAAAAGCGGGAAATAAGTGAAAGGGCCACAGCCACCCTCCAAACGGCTAATAAAAAAGAGTGATCCCGCGAACCCTGTGAGGGCGGGAGAATAAAAAAAGGGCCACATCCACCCTTAAAATGGCTACACAAAAATAGTGATCCCGCGAACCTAGTGAGGGTGGGAAAATAAAAGAAAGGGTCACAGTCGTCCCTCAAACGGCTACAGTCAAAAGAGCGATCCCGGAACATCGATGGCGGATATTAAGTGAAAGGGCTACAACCACCTTCAAAATGGTTACATACAAAGAGTGTTTCCCGGATCAGAGACGAGGAATGAAGGGCCACAGCCACCCTCCAAATGGCTACAATCAAAAGAGCTCATGCAACATTGAAGACGGTGAGAAAAGGGTCGCAACCACCCTCCAAATGGCTACAAATACTCCCGCATCGAGGCGGAAAATAAAGTACGGGTCACAGCCGCCGTTTAATCGGCTACCAAATAAAGAGCGCTTCCGCTAGGTTGAAAACCCGAAAGGGCGACCTAGGCAAAATCAGGAAATGAGAGGCATGGTTGCAAGTTCTGAAATTGCAATCATGGCAAAATGAGAGAAAATAAAAAAACTGAGGGGCACGGTCGGAAATCTCTCAATCAACCGTGACAAAAGGAGAGAAAAAAGAGAAATTCTCAAAAAAAAAAAAAAGAAAAAAAAAAGAGAAATATCCCGCTAAGTTGTCGCGTCATGCGCAGTTTAGGCAAAAATTAGGGAACAACACTCGTGCGCAAGCGTATTTTCTACGACACAGCGTCTTCCAAAGTCAACTTCACGGCAAGCGGGACGGCTACAGTCTGTTCTCGCGATTCACCATTCAAGGACGAGTAGGATTGTTACAGTCTGTGCCTACGAGTCAACTTCACGGCAAGCGAGACGGTTACAGTCTGCTCTCGTAGGTCGCATTCCAAAGATGAGTAGGACTGTTACAGTCTGTTCCTACGAGTCAACTTCAGGGCAAGCGGGACGGTTACAGCCTGCTCTCGAGAGTCACCATTCAAGGGCAAGTAGGACTGTTACAGTCTGTTCCTACGAGTCAAATTCACAGAAAACAGGACGATTACATTTTGTTCTCGCAAGTCACCAGTCAAATGATATGTAGGACTGTTACAGTCTGTTCCTACAAGTCACAACCGACAATCAGGATCTGAAGTTTTCCAGCTTCCTGAGAGTCAACCCCGACGAACAAAGCCTTAGTATTCAGCTTTCGCAAGTCACGCCACTAGAGGCACTTCTCCAACGGACGCCACTAGAGGCTCTTCTCCGATACACGCCACTAGAGGCTTTTCCTTATTGCTCGCCACTGGAGGCATCGTCGATTAAGGGTTTACTTTATTGCACGCCACTGGAGGCTTTTTCCTTGTCGCTCGCCACTGGAGGCATCATCGATCAAGATTTTACTTTACTGCACGCCACTGGAGGCTTTACTTTTCCGCACGCCACTGGAGGCTTTACTTTTCCGCACGCCACTGGAGGCTTTACTTTCTGCACCGCCAACGGAGGCACCGCCAACCGAGGCTTTACTTTTCCGCACTTCCAATGGAGGCACTGCCAACAGGGGCACCGCCGACGGAGGTTCTACTTTCTACTTTGCCAACAGGGGCACGCTAATAGAGGCACCGCCAACAGGGGCACCGCCGACATAGGCTCTACTTTTTTGCACTTTCCGAAATAAGCCAGGAGTTTCCTTGAAGATTCGAAGACTCGAAAGAAGATATACTTCCCAACCAAAATTAGTGTTTACTCGTCTTTGGACAAATCCCCTCGAACACGTTCTACGGGAATTCGCCCAAAGAAGGGCAAGCTGTAAACACCTAATTTTGGTCCGCGCGTAGCACGTCCAAAAATGTCATATGTGACGCGTTAAAAAAAAGGAAGTATTTAAATATGGAAGATCGAGAAGTTTCTAAAGATAGGAGTGGCTTAAATTATGATAGTTATTTGTATTTATTACAGAGAATATTTGTTGAATATTTAGAGTATATTTTCTGAATATTTAACATTTATTAGAGAATAAATCAGTTTATTTATTTTCTAGATTAGAATAAACCCTAGGTCAACATTTATTAGTATAAATAGGGGGTCTAGGTAACATGTAAAGGGGACAACGAAGAGAAGAAATAAAAAACTCATTCCAATTCTTATGCCTGATTTGCAGTTTTTATTTTAATTTGATGTTCTTATTATTATAATAATTATAACTTTATTATGCTTCTTTATCGATTTAGCTGATCCATTCATCCACGGTTGCTACTCTCGGCCATCTCCTTTGCTCCAGACGTTCATCTAATCAGCTTATGGGGATCTGATAGACAAGGTACTAGTTAGATAGAGTAGTCATAATATGCCGCTCTGATCACTGCTTGTCCTATATTCTTCCAATTGCATAATAATAATATTATTATATATAAGGATCTTTCTCATTTTTTTTTCTTGTCTTACATAACTTTAGTAGTGTGATAGAGTATTATATATATGTATCTATGGAAGTTTCTCATTTTTTTTTCTTGTCTTACATAACTTTAGTAGTGTGATAGAGTATTATATATATGTATCTATGTTTAATTGCTATGTTCATTAGGTTCAATATCGGTTCCTTTTGTTGCCGATCAATGTGGACGAACTTTTGTTCTCGTGTTTTTTTTTTTTTTTTTTTTTTTTTTTATATAGTTAATTAATTTATACTTCGTTCTTTAAAAAAACTGAAAATAAAAAAATATATTGGCAAATATGTGAATTGAGTATCGAAAGAGCGAGATTAATTCCATGTGTTTTAATTCGTAATAGAACCCCCGAATCTAAATTTTTGTTCGTAGACTGATTCAATACCTAGGTGTTTAATTCGTTATTCACTTAGGTAATTTAGGATTCTAGTTAGCCTTTATTAACTAGTGGCGACTCTTTCCAAAAATCCACGTTTTTCAAAACGTAATCGCCTTAGATCAGATTTTAGGTCCGACACTCTACGATTAGCAAGCATGTCAACTAACGTCCAAACCGAATTGGTTTCCATTGATTCGAACTCTTCCACAATTGCTTTCCTCCATTCCTTCGCTTGAGGACCTTCCAGAGCTTGTTTAACCGTGAGCGGTTCATCAACTGAAGTCAGGGTGAATAACTCACCATTTTATATGGGAAACTTCTTGGGAGAAGTTTTCAGCCTTTGACTACGTCTATGCCCATTATTCCAATCTTGAACTACGCTTCCACTAGGAACAATTCTCCCACTAGGAACCAGAGCGTTACTGGAACATTCTCATGGGTTTCTACCCCCGAGATGAATTCCATGACCACTTGGATCAAGAACCAAGTTGGTTGTCCCACTCCCACTGTTGCCAGTAGGTAGTTAAGGAATTATAGGATTCTCATCCAACGGTTCAGCAACTGGATTATTAGGTCCTATTTGATTCACACCAGGAGCAACTGTGATCTCTGCGGGTGGATTGACTCCTCCCACTGAATTTATTATGAAAATGTTTCAATTTTCATTTACTATTTCATTCACAGTGGTTGCTCCCTCAATTCTCTTACTCGAAATAAGTGGGTCATGATTATCCTTGTCATGTTCAAGTTCTTTTAACACTTCATTCGTGTTGATATCACCAAGCTTAAGAAATTCATCCTCTAAAAATGTAACGTCCCTGGACTCATGTTCAACTACACAACTATTTTCTTGAGCCGCCACAAACACGTATCCCTTAGAGTTCTCCAAGTAACTTATAAAGATACTTTACAATCCTCTAGGTCCCAACTTGTCGTATCGGCTGTCGTTCTGATGTGTGTATGCTGCGCAACCCCAAGGTCGAAGCTTGGTGTTGGGATCAAAATGACGTGGCTCTAGAAATTCGGGTAACGGACTTCGAGATCTTGTCGGGAGCTAGTTCACTCAGGTATCTTTCTTGACCTCGTGGGTACTTAGTTTCCTTTGGTGGCTTTTTGCTGGGCGAGGACCTGAAAAGGGGTGGGGAAGGCCCCTGATTCCACTCCGAAGCATAAGTCAGTAATGGATATCGAGAGAATATTGTAAAGTATATAATAGAACTTAGCCCTCAAATAATGAAAGCGAGCCTCTATTTATAGGGAGATCTTTACCGACTTTCTCAAGGAGGCGGCTACTATGCCTTGATTGGCTGTTTAATGGTGGTGGCTGCCTTTACTTGATTGGTTGAGAAAGACGGTGCGAAATCAATAGGTGACGAGCATGTCGCTAGCTGGTGCCACTTTCAGAGGAAGGTTTTCGTGGCATAGAGGGCTGCAAGCAGGTCGCCAGCTGGTGCCCCTTCCTTCGGAGGGAATTCTTCCCAAAGGCGGCGAGTAGGTCTCCACCCGTCCTTTCTTAAGAGGGAAGGTTTCCTCCAAGTATCTGATGGTCGACTCGACTTGACTTGTACTTTAATAAAGAAGCTTTAATCCTCGACTTGACTTATACTTAAAAAAAGGGGAGCCTTGAATGAGTTTCTCGCCTTGTTCTTTGTTGTCTGGTAAGTCGACTTCTATTTGTAGGGTAGTCGACCATTCATCTTTGTCTCCTTATTCCTGACTTGAATGGTCGATCACACGTTCTTTTGAGAACTCGACTTTTACTCTGTCGACTCGTACTAGGCTGCCTCGAACCATATCCAACACTTGACCCCGAGACATAAGTCATTAGTCTTTAAAATAAAGGGGAAGGAGTAATGTCGAGTACCTTCCATGATGGGAAAAGGATTTTGCCCCCCACTTTCTTAGCATTTAGGTTCATTTCTGTCATTCGGTGTTGGTAGAATCGAGGAGTCAGTAGGGGCTGCTCTCTTCCATCGAGATGACCTTCCAATGTTGAGTAGTTAATTAGGATAGCTCCTTTGTTGAGGACCTCGAGGAGTCGAGAAGTCAGTTGAGACCTCCTTTATAACCATTGATTATGGGAAGTCGAGGAGTCAGTTATGACTGCTTCTTTGTATAGAGGCGACTTTCGGAAGTCGGGGAAGGGAGTCAGTGTTATGACTGATCTCTTGATCGCCGCCGACTGTAGGAAGTCGAGATGTCAATTGACTGCTCCTTTGTAGAAAGTTGAATGAGTCAAATGACAGATCTCCTGTGTAGAGGCGACTTTCGGAAGTCGGGTGAGGGAGTCAATGTTATGACTGATCTCTTGATCGCCGCCGACTGTAGGAAGTCGAGGAGTCAGTTACGACTGCTCATTTGTAGAAAGTTGAAGGAGTCAGTAATATGACTGATCTCCTGTGTAGAGGCGACTTTCGGAAGTCGGGGGAGGGAGTCAGTGTTATGACTGATCTCTTGATCGCCGCCGACTGTAAGAAGTCGAGGAGTCAGTTATGACTGCTCCTTTGTAGAAAGTTGAAGGAGTCAGTATTATGACTGATCTCCTGTGTAGAGGCGACTTCCGGAAGTCTGGGGAAGGAGTCAGTGTTATGACCGATCTCTTGTGTAGAGGCGAATTTCGGAAGTCGGGGGAGGGAGTCAGTGTTATGACTGATCTCTTGATCGCCGCCGACTGTAGGAAGTCGAGGAGTCCTGTTTCACGCACATTAGGAGGAAAGAAATCATATCTTTATTTATTTCATTGTATTCAAGATACATAAAAATGATCTTTCTAAACATAGAATTTCTTCAAGTGCTCCGCGTTAAAAGTTCTGTTGAGGCGTTGCCCCTGCGGATCCTCCAACTTGTAAGCGTTGGGGCGTGGTATACCGATGATTTTGTAGGGACCTTCCCATTTTGGGACCATCTTTCCCCTTTGATCGGCTATTATGAATTCATTTCTTCATAGGACTTTTTCCCCTAGAAAGAACTGACGCCGCCCTACCTTTCGATTGAAATATCTAACAGTGGAAAGCTTTATTCTCCCCTGGACTTCTTCAGAGGCCCATCTTCTTTCGTCGGATAGATCTAAATCGACCTTCCTTTGTTCATCGTTTTGGTCGACTTGGTATGTGGCGACTCTTTGGGAGATATTGGCTACCTTAATAGGCGAGACGGCTTCCGATCGGTAAACCATGCTAAAGGGGGTCTCGCCAGTGGCTCTCTTGGGCGAGGTTATGAGCGCCCATAGTACTTGATCTAACTCTTCAACCCATTTTCCCTTCAGAGAGGCCACACTCTTCTTTAATCCGTTGAGGATTGTTTTGTTGGCTGCCTCTACTTGTCCATTTGTTTGAGCATGATGAACAGAGCCAAATCGATGGTTGATCAACATTTCTTCACAAAAGTCGGCAAGCTCGTCGCTGGCGAATTGAGGGCCATTGTCACTAATGAGGATCTTAGGGACTCCGTATCGATATATGATTTGTTCTTGTATGAACTTAATCATTTGGAAAGTGGTTGTTGATGCTAGAGCTTTGGCTTCTATCCACTTGGAGAAATAATCAATGGCTACCACGATATTTCTTGTTGGCCTGTGGATTGAGGTAGAGGTCCAATAAAATCGATCCCCCATTGTGCAAAAGGCCAGACACTCATCATAGGAGTAAGATCTGCCAGTGGCTTTGTGATTCTAGGGGCATAAATTTGACAGGAGGGTCAGACTTGCACTAATGTTGTCGCTTCTTTATGCATTGTCGGCCAGTAGAACCCTTGTTGTAAGGCTCTTAACACCAAGGTTTTGGCTCCCTCATGACATCCTGCATGACCTCCATGCAAGTCTTCCATTATCCTTTCAGTCTGAGGGGCGGCTATGCACCGAAGATAAGGGGTGGAGTATTCTCTTTTATAAAGGTATCCATCCAAAATTACAAAAATCCCTGTCGCCCTTTGGATTTTGGTTGCTTCCATAGGATCTTCCGGAAGAGTTCCCTTTTCCAGATAATTCTGGATGGGAGTTTTCCATGAGTCGGGAGCTTGAATGTCGAGGACTTCAGCTCCTGCTTCTACGGCTGAATAGAGAGATCTTTCAATGAAGTGTATGTTAGCATGTGGTGACGTGGCGCCGTAATTGGTAGCCCGTCAATATTAAGGAAATTAGCTAAGTTAATTAGGTAATTGTCACATTAGGTTAATTGGGCCAGACCCAATCCCTAATTGACATGGGAGGCCCAAAATTGGGCCTCCCCCTTAATTAGCATGGTTCGGCCGAACCATGTACCACATTGGTTGGAGTGGACTTTTGTCCACTCCACCAATGCTATATATAGGGGGTCTCCTAAGGGGTTTAATACATCAATCAAATTAATAAGTCCCTCCATTGAGGAACTTGAGAGAAACCCTCTCACCCTTAGTTGAGATTTTCGGTGCACATCAGTCCGAGGTTCTGTCCCCATTGAAGAATCGATCAGAGGTTTTGCTGTGGAGCTTATACCGCGTAGGACTTCTTCTCACGAAGAACTTGTACGGGTTCCGACCGAAGGATCAGAACTCCCTCCACAACGTTCTTGGGCAGGAAAACTATTGAGGTATGTGTACATTATTCCACTGCGTAATTAGATTACTTACTAGTACACGTTTAGCATTTCGTAGTATTACGTCCCCGTAATCCAACAGGGTACTGCTACTGGCGGAGTGTTTCCCAAGGTGAATTTGCTGAGGGCGTCCGCCTCTTGATTTTCCTCGCGAGGAATAGCTTGTATTCGAAATGGGGCATATCTCGGATGAGTCTTCTTACCTCTTCTGCGTACTTTTTCTTATTTTACCCTTTGGCGACATAGGTTCCATTCGTCTGATTAACAATCAATTCAGAGTCGCATCGTACCCTTAGGTTGATGATTCCCAAACCTTTGGCTATTCGAAGACCTGTGAGTAAAGCTTCATACTCGGCCTCATTATCGGTTGCTCGGAAAGTTAAAGCCAAGGCATAGCGGAGTGGCTCCCCATCAGGTGGTGTTAGTACTAAACCTGCCCCACATCCCAAGGCAGAGGACGATCCATCAGTGTATAGCGACCATGGCATAGTGTCGTTAGTTGTGCTTTCTGGCGTAGCCTTCACATGCTCTTCTTGTGGAAGAATGACGGGTTTAGCATCTAGTGTTATCATATTCTCGGCTATAAAGTCGGCCAATGCTTGACACTTAATCACCTTTCGTGGTTCAAAGTGAATACGAAATTCACTCAGCTCTACTTCCCACTTAACCATTCTTCCTGAAACGTCGGGCTTCTGTAGCAGTTGTTTCAAAGGTTGGTTGGTGAGCACCCTGATTCATGAGCGTGGAAGTAAGGTCGAAGTTTTCTGGCCGCTATTAACAGAGCATACATGTATTTCTCGATCTCCATATAGTTAGCTTCAGCGACGCCAAAGAGCTTGATAACATTGTATACCGGAATTTGAATGTTGCAAGTCTCTTTAATGAGAACCGAGCTCACCTCCACTGTGCTGACACTCAAATATATGAATATGGGATCCTCCGGTAGCGGCATTGCTAAGGCGGGGAGCGAGTGGAGATGTTTCTTCAATTGCTGGAAGGCTTCTTCGCACTCTGGTGTCCATTCAAATTTCTTATTGACTCTTAGAAATTTGAAGAAGGGAAGAGACTTGTCACCTAGTCTTGCCAAGAATCTGCCCAACGAGGCCAGTCTTCAATTGAGACTTTGTACTTCTCTATGGCAGGTAGGCGAGGACATTTCTTCTATGGCAGTCAGTTTCTCAGGGTTAGCTTCGATCCCTCTTTGACTAACCATAAAACCCAAATAATTTCCCGACTGAACCCCAAAAGCACATTTAGTGGGATTCAGTCTCACTTGGTGAAGTCTCATGCAAGCAAAAGCCTCTTCCAAATCTTGGACGTGGTCCTGCCCCCTCTTAGTCTTAACCAACATATCGTCGACGTATGCCTCCATATTCCTTCCTATCTTGTGTTTGAAGAGCTTGTTCATCATACGTTGATAAGTAGCTCCCGCGTTTATCAAGCCAAAAGGCATAACCTTATAGTGATAAATATCACTGTCGGCGTAGAAAGCGGTATGGGCCTTGTCCTTGGGATGCATTCGTATTTGGTTGTACCCCGAGTATGCGTCCATGAAACTCAGGAGCTCATGTCCTGAAGTAGCGTCGACCAACTGATCAATTCTTGGAAGAGTATAGGAATCCTTTGGACATGCCTTGTTGAGATATCGAAAATCCACACACATCCTCCATCTCTTATTAGATTTTATTACGAAGTCTGGATTGGCGACCCAGGTCTGGAATCGTATTTCCTTAACAAAACCAGCTTCGACTATTTTTCCCACCTCCTGGCGAATTACTGCCTTCTTCTCTGCCCCCATAGATCTTCTTTCTGAGCTATGGGCTTTATGGCGGGATCTATTCTTAATTCGTGGGAGATGATTTTCGGGCTTATCCCTGGCATGTCGCTGGATTCCCAAGCAAATAACTCCTTAAAGAGGGCGATTATCCTCTTGGCTAATTCTGGGGGGGAGAGCAGCTCTAATATTGACCTTTGTTTCCTCTCCTTCCAAGGCGACTTCTATCAATTCTTCCATAGGGGCAGGTTGTCCTCCTTCTTCTCGAGGATCCTCATCTGTGATGATAGAGAGGGTTTCCTTCTGGTTATTTCTCCGGAGGAAGTTAGCATAACATTGGCGAGATGCCTCTTGGTCGCCCCATACTTCTCCTATTCCGTGATGAGTGGGAAACCTCATGACTTGATGGGCTGTGGAAGGGACAATGTAATTGGAATTGAGAGTTGTCCTTCCCAATATGGCGGTGTAGGCGTTGATCTGGTTGACGATCACAAAGCACACCTTTAAATGCAAGGCTTTCCATCCTTGGCCCAAGATCACAGGGAGTTGAATTACCCCCAGGGGGTAAGTTGTTCTCCCTGCAAATCCTACTAATGGGGAAGTCATCTTTTGAAGATCTTCTTCTTTGTACCCCATCGCGGTGATGGTCTCGAAGGTGATTACGTCAGTAGAGCTTCCTCCATCGACCAGTATTCTTTTAACTTCGAAATTACCTATTTGAGCTGTAATTACGAGGGCGTCTTCCTGGAATAGTGTCGCTCTCGACAAGTCCTCCGTAGAGAAGGTAACTATCATGGGTTCGAGCTCCCTTGATCTCTTGCAAGTATCTGTCAAGGAGATATCTCGAGCCGCATTGGTGTCTCGGGCTATGCTAGACTCTCCTCCAGCGGCGAATCCTCCTGACAAAACATTGATGTTTTTGTTTGGAGGGGATCTCCATCTTCAACCCTCATGGGCTCGACGACGGTGATGTTGTTGAATTTCTTTGCATGAATTATAATTCTCTCCTCGCCAGGAGGCAATCTTCCGCGTTGTGCCCCTCTTCTTGGTGACTTTCACAGTAAGAGAGGGGACATCGAGTTCCTTCCGTTGCTAGAAGTGCTTCCATCCTTTGTTGAGTTTGCCGAAATTCTCTTGAGGAAACTCCTCGAATGGATGAACTCTCCCCTTGCTCTCGTGGGGTTTGGTGTAGAGTTGGGCGACTCACCCGGGCTTGTTCCGCTTCTACATGGATAGTCGCTCGTTGAATCAACTCTTCCAAACTCTCCACTGGTTCAGTGTATTGAGTGATGGCTAATGATCGGGACTGGGGTCCCAAACCTCTGAAGAATACCCGGATGGCTTCTCTCTCCGAGAGTTCACCCCCGGTATATCCTCCTTGAAATCTCCTAAAGTAGTTTTCCAATGTTTCATTTGGTCCTTGGAATACATCCTCGACTATCCGTGCTTGATTTTGTCTTGCTCGATTCCTTGGTGGGGCCATGAATTTTTTTATCACCGTTTCCCACAGACGGCGCCAAATGTTGGGATCAAAATGACGTGGCTCTAGAACTTCGGGTAACGGAGTTCGAGATCTCGCCGGGAGCTAGCTCAATCAGGTATCTTTCTTGACCTCGTGGGTAATTAGTTTCCTTTGGTGGCTTTGTGCTGGGCGAGGACGTGAAAAGGGGTTGGGAAGGCCCCTGATTCCACTCCGAAGTTTAAGTCAGTAATGGATATCGAGAGAATATTGTAAAGTATATGATAGAACTTAGCCCTTAAATAATGAAAGCGAGCCCCTATTTATAGGAAGATCTTTACCGACTTTCTCAAGGAGGCGCCTACTATGCCTTGATTGGTTGAGAAAGACGGTGTGAATCAGTAGGTGACGCGCAGGTCGCTAGGTGGTGCCACTTTCTTCAGAGGAAGGTTTTCGTGGCATAGAGGGCGGCAAGCAGGTCGCCAGCTGGTGCCCATTCCTTCGGAGGGAGTCTTCCTAGAGGCGGCGAGCAGGTTTCCACCTGTCCTTTCTTAAGAGGGAAGGTTTCCTCCAAGTATCTGATGGTCGAATCGACTTGACTCGTACTTTAGTAAGGAAGCTTTAATCCTCGACTTGACTTATACTTCAAAAAAGGGGAGCCTTGAATGAGTTTCTCGCCTTGTCCTTTGTTGTCTGGTAAGTCGACTTCTGTTTGTAGGGTAGTCGACCATTCATCTTTGTCTCCTTATTCCGGACTTGAATGGTCAATCACACGTTCATTTGAGAAATAGACTTTTACTCTGTCGACTCGTTCGAGGCTGCCTCGAACCATATCCAACACATGGTAAGATCCACCTATTTACCAGTCCACAGCTCATATGGTGTCGTATCCACCGATTTTGCAAGTACAAGGTTTATTACATGAGTAGCAGTCAACAACGCGTCACCCCAAATGGAGATCGGAAGTCTAGCTTGCGACATCATGGTTCTTACCATGTCTAAGAGTGTACGATTACGTCGCTCCGCCAAGCGATTCTGTTGTGGCGTATAAGGGATCGTCGTTTTATGGACAATACCCCTTTCATTGCATAACTTGTCAAACTCATTCAAGAGGTATTAACCCACTATATTTGTTCATAAGGTTTTCACCTTACGTTCCAGCTGATTCTCTACGAGATTAAGATAGCTCTTAAATCATTCAATGACCTTAGATTTATGAGTAATCAGATGAGTAAACCCGTACCGGGTAAAGTCATCAATGAAAGTTATTTTGAAATTCATAAATATATATCTTTCCATTAAATTTGTACTTCGAATCGATGTGTTTCGGTTTTACGCGGAATCTATGCGCTGCGCGCCACACTTGGGTGTTACCCTAGGTGAAGTCGTTTCGTTTCCATAATTTAATCATCGGTGTCATACATGTTCGTCGTTACGATATCAAATATATTTATGGACTACTAACAAATAAGAAAAAAATAACTCGTTCAACCTCATTACACAATATTCAAAACAGCGAAATTAAGATTCAGCAGTGCAAGATGAAATAAACATAACTTGGTTCAACCAATCAAATCATGCAGAATATCAATTCGCATAAAAATCATAAACCAAAATGTATCAAACTGAAAGATATAAATATTTTAGCAAGAAAAGGAAATAGAGAGTTCAAAGATAAACTTTTGCTCTTCTTTTATTCATCCACTCTATCCTTTTATTCAGGGGACGTCCTCCTTTGGTCTCACGCTCCTTCTCATCTCGGTTCTGTAATTCATAAATAGGATTGAATTACTCACCAGGTTACAGGAACATAAAGAAAATATATGACTTTCGTCATTGTCTCTCATAACGTACCTTTGGAGGAATAGTACAGGCACCTGCAAGGATGCCTTTTACCCCACACCTGAAGCACGTTCGAGTTTCCTCTTTACGTGATTGTTTCTTCTGCTTGTTCTTTCCACCAACATGCTTAGGTTTGAACTTTCCTTCATCATTCGGACCAGATGACATGTTAGCCTTTAATGTGAAGTCTTTTCGCTTTCTCTTGCGCTTACCATTGTGCTGTGTTCGAAAGGTCAACGCAATATGAATCTCAGCCTTTGGCTTTTCAACCTTGAACCGATCCTCTTCCAACTCGAGATGAACACGAATCGCCTCGAATATATCGAGATTAGTAGCATGGGTAAGGTGCATTATCATGTTGTTCCAAGAGTCGGGAAAATAGAGAATGATGCATTAGACCTTTTGTTCCTCATTCAGGGCTTTCCCTGCTTCGTTGAGTTCAGGAATCATATTAGACATGTTTCTAATGTGTTGCTTCATGGTATGCCGAGGATTCATCTTGTATAAGTCTAAATCGATGTTTAACGACCGCTTTTGGGCAATGGCGTAAATACCTAACCCTGCCTTAAGATCATCTCACGGGTCTTTGGTAGTCTCATGATGATCATACTCATAGAGTATGTCATCCTCCAGCATTGTCATCAAGGCGGAACGAATTTCAAGGTCCATGGCACCCCATTTGTCATGGAATGTCTTTTGCTCATCTATGAGGTCACCCTCAGGCCTAACAAGTTTTGTGGTCAAATGATCCAGACCTTTCATTTTAGTTATCACCATTTTTGCACACTTGTTCCAAATTTTAAAGTTATCACCATTCAACCTCACTCCATTATTCATTTCGGAAATGACATTGATAATTGCAGCCATTGAAACTAACACATTTGCTAACAATTGCGAAAATCAGGGTGACAATTTAAAACATTTTGAAAATACTTGCTTACATCGGATATCTATGAGATAGGTGTTGGATTCTAGGGGATAAATAATACAGATCAAACCACAGGTACATGCTAGGTAAACTAATTAAGCAACGGAAAGGGTGCACATACCTATTACGCAATCCGTATCCCAAGAACACCAACGAGGGAGTTCACGGTTGGTCGAACGGTGTCCTACGAAAAATCTGGTTAAGGAGCAATCCGCAGACAATGGTCTCCACAACAAAGCTTCTTCAATCTGGTCGCTGGATCGATCTCCAGGGTAAATTATATCACACAATACGGCACCTACTCTTGTGTAGATATGGTTCAGCCAAACCTATAGTAATTAGGGAGAGGGGATTTCTTTTCTGACAACTAAAGGGAGAAAAGTGACCAACCCCAAGAAATCCCTAGATATGTGCATGGTAACTAATTATGCAGCGGAAGAAAGTGCACATACCTTTAACGATTTATGTAGCCCAAGATCTTCTAGGGGAGTTCTCGATCCACCGACCGGTACCCCGTAGAGGTTCTTGTTAGAGAAGCCCTACGCGGTTTGATCTTCACAGCAAAGCCTCCTTCGATTCTCGCGGGATGGATCTTACTTGGAGTAAATTGCTCGTCGTATTTTGGCACCTCCTAACTTGTGTGCTATTTCAGCCGAACCTATACACTAATAGGGAGGAGGGTTTTCTTTAAATCTCACAACTTGGGAGAGATTTATTAGCACTAGAAAACACCACCTTAGGTCCCTATTTATAGAATGGAGGTGGGATTAAAAATCTCACCTCCTTAGATGAGGTCGGCGCCGACTTGCTAGGGGAGGGAGGCCCAATTTTGGGCCTCTTATGTCACATGGGATTTAGGCATAGCCCAAATACCCTAATGTGACCCATTCCTAATTACTTAGGTTAATGGCCTTAATTAATGGGCTACCAATTACGACAGCCCATAACACCAAATACTAACAGTTCCCACTCGCCGGAATGGGAGGGTGCCTATTATTATGTTGTCGTCTAACACATCCGCATTTGGTCTTTGATCCAATCCATGCTCCGAATAGTTCATATGTGGTTTGTCGTGCGACCGGTGGACACAACGGGCATCGTGCTACTCATCTGTTAGGAGTACTGTCGAGCCCGCGGAACGTTGATTCCCCATGTCTAATCAACCTGTTAAAAATAAAGTGTCGCGCTGTATCCTAGGTCAACTGCAAATTTTCCAATTGCCCAGTCCCCACTTTGGGATACTTATCCAGGGCATCCGTACAAGTATTCAAAACCTTTCAACTAATGTCAAGTTGGTGGCCACCTTGAGAATACAAGAGTCGGAAAATTTTAGGTGTACTTGACCATCCCCATCGCTCATACCCTTAGTCAAACCCAACCGGTTTCCAAGACGTGGTCTCTAGGCCTTTTTGTTTGGCACTGCGCTTACACGCCGGGAAGCGAACATTGAGCCTGACCTTAGGTATGAGTTCTGAGTCCGTGAGGATACTTTGGATGCTCCTTCAAATAGCATCCGGGATCAATCACACGCTCTAGGTGAAGAAGTTTATGCCTGTAAGAATCTCGTGGATTCTATCTAGCACAACCGAGCATAACCCCGTGGTCGAACATGGCACACGTTGTATGAAGCACGCGTCGATAGCATAGCCTGAGTTTAGTCAGGAAGTTGGGAATGTCATATGCTATCGCAGATTCATCGTCTGGCCCAGAATGTGATTTTATTACGAACATGGTCCGTAATGATGATCAGCAGAACTTTGATCATTGTCGTGTTACTCCAAAAACCAAATGATCGTTCAGCTTAACCAGGTTTGCCACCGTGGTTCTTAGCCAGTCTTGACTTAATTTAGAATCCCTTCTCCGTCAAGACGAATGAGCCTGTGTGACGAGGCTTGGTTCACATTCGACATTATTTTATTGTGGAGGTTGGCCCTCCTACGACTAGTTTATAGACCGTGAAATTTCGATGAATATTTAAACATTATGACGTCGTAATAATCATAAACTCAAACTGAAATTTATTTCCATTATATTTCAAAAAGTGTCATCACAATACTGTCTACTTAAACCCTATGTCGTCCCAACATTTTAACATGCTTTTCGAAGACGTCCCTGCGTAGTGGTTTAGTCAATGGGTCCGCCATTGTACTTTCAGTAGAAAAGTATTCTAAAGTGATAACATTCTCCTCAACCATACTCTTAGGAAAATTATATTATATGTCAATGTGTTTCGTCATGTTGTGGTACTTGGGGTCCTTAACTGCCGCAATTGCTGCTTGACTGTCAGAGTATACCTTCACAGGTTTACTCCCGTCCTCGACGCTAAGCAATGCAGTTAGGAGCCTTTTAAGGAAGACCGCTTCTTGTGCGTTCTTAGAAAGAGCCACAAATTGGATTCCATAGTGGACAGCGCGACACATGTTTTCTTCTTGGTCATCCATGAAATGGAGGCATTAGCAAGGAGGAATACTCCTCGTGAAGTGGACTTACGATCATCCAGATCGCCACCATGATCGGCGTCACTATATCCTAACAATTCGAGTTTTCCACCCTCATAGCACAGAGCGTAGTCGGCAGTACCTTTCAGGTATCGAATTATCCGTTTCACAACCTTTAGGTGTTGAGTGCATGGATCTGATTGGAATCTTGCTACTTGGCCAACATCGTAACAGATGTCCGGTCAAGTGCATTGCATGGCATACATTAAGTTGCCATCCATACTTAAGTATTCTGCACTCTCCATCTGTTTACACTCCACCAGGTTCTTCGGGCCATCACGCTTCGACAGCGCGCACCCGAGCGACAAGCGGCGTATCCACGGGCTTGGCATCCTGTAGTCGGAACCTTTTCAACAATTTGTTGATATAGACTTCCTGAGATAGACATAGTTTACGAGCAGCCCTATTCCTAGCAATCTTAATGCCTAGGATGTACGTGGCTTCTGCCATGTCTTTCATCTCAAATACAGATGTTAGCCAGGACTTTGATTCATTCATGTAACTTACGTCATTTGCGACAATCAGTATGTCATCGACATATAATGTCAGGATGACGTACTTGCACTTGGAAGTCTTCGTGTACACGCACAGATTCTCGTGAAGATTCACGAATCTGTTTCCAATGATTTCCTCATGGAATCTGCAGTACCATTGATGGGATGATTATTTAAGACCATAAATAGATCTTTGGAGTTTACAAACTTTACATTCGTTGCCAGGGGTAATGAAACCCTCTGGTTGTTCCATATAGATCTCTTCCTCCAGGTTGCCATGGAGGAATGCAGTCTTAACATCCATTTGGTGTATCTCCAGATCGAGGCTTGCAACCAAAGCCAATATGGCCCGTATTGTGGTGTAACGCACAGTAAGTGAGTAAGTCTCGTCAAAATCCACTCTGTGGAGTTGGGTGTATCCTTTCGCGACAAGTCGAGCTTTGTATTGCTCGACAGCTCCATCAGCAGTGAGTTTCAATTTCAGAACCCACTTGGTACCTATCGCTCTACGATTAGCAGGCAACTCAACTAAAGACCAAACAGAATTAGCTTTCATAGAGGCGATTTGATCTTCCATTGCTTTCCTCCATTCTTTCGCTTGAGGTCCTTCCATGGCTTGTTTAACTGTTACGGGTTCATCAACTGAAGTAAGAATGAATTACTCGCCTCTTTCGATGGGCTACTTTTTGGGAGAAGATTGTTGCCTTAGACTTCGTCTAGGCTCATTTGTCCCATCATGAGATTGAACTTCACTCCCACTGGGAATAATGCTCGTTATCGGTGCAATACTCCCACTGGGAACAAGGGCACTACTTGAAATTTCACCAACAACTTTTCTTGGACGACCTCTATGTCTCGGAATTCCACCTCCAAGACTAATTCCACGGTTACTATGACCAGAAATCGGGTTATTTGTACCATCCGTACTTGTTACAGTAGGTAGTTGCGGTAAAATTGGATTTTCATCCATGGGTTCGGTAGAAATTCAGGTCCGACTTGATTCGCATCTGTAGCAACAGTGATTGTTGTGGTCGGATTAACTCCTCCCACTGGATTTACTATGAAAATGTCTCCATCTTCATTTACCATATAATTCACTTGTGTTGCTGCCTCAAGTTTCTCAGTCGAATCGAGTGGGACCTGATTGTGAGCATCCTCTAGTTCAATCAAAAACTTGGTCCGTTGATTTCAACAAAGCTATGGAAAGTCAACTCAATATGTAATGTCTCATGTTCGACCACGTCACCAATATCCCTAAGCTGTTACACATATGTATGCTTTAGAGATACCTTTCAGTAGCTCATGTGGTACTATGTGTGTTTTAGCAACAAGAATGCTCTTATTTTGGTAAGATTCCACTCATTACCAATAGCTTGTTTGGTGTCGTGTAACCAATTATTTATTAATTAGGTTCACCGCATGACATGTAAATAATCCAATAACTCACCTTATGTAAGGGATGTTATAGGTTAGAATTTACTGTTCATGTTATGGACCTTATTAATGTAGTGTGTATATCGTTTTAATGCCTAAGTCAATCCCTTTTCGTTAGAGGCTAATAGTGGGAGACGTCGTTTAATGGACGTTCCTTTTCATTGCTCGCTCATACTCCAAGGTTTTAACCACCATGAAACGTGCATCTAGGTTTTCACCTAACTCTCGTTTAAAATTCTCTACAAGAATGTTGTATGAGTAGAACCCTTAATGGGTATTCGTGCAAATGAAAATTTATTTCTAGCATTAAATCAAAGACACATTTAATGTTGAATTTTGTATTTCGAATCGTTGTATTCCATCTATCGAGGAATAAACGCGCCACGCGCGTATTTTACTCGGTGTAACCCGAGGTATCGATTTCCAAAATTCAGCTTTAATCGGTTTTATACATGTTCACCATTACAAAATTTAACAACGGAGTAGTAACAAATAAAGAGAAACCTTAACACCGCACTCAAATTAGCAATGTAATGGAACGTAATTATAAGATCAAGCGGCTCGAGGTAAGATAATTCATACTCATTGCAAGCATCAAACTTAAATGTTTAAATAAAGGTTCATCATTTTACACGAATAAACACTTAAGAGTATGTATATTACTATACGATGTAGAAAAAGACTAAGCAAGTAAGGATTGTCATAACTTCCAATCCTTTATATATTTGGGGTAATCACTCCAGCTTTACATTCATTCATCTTCTCGGTCCTGTAATTCAAAAGATAATTTGAATTACTTTTCGAGAATTTGGTGAGAATTTATGAATTTCGTCATTCTTTCTCTGAACGTACCTTAGGAGGACTGGTACAAGCAGCAGCCAGGTGGCCATTTACACCACACCTGAAGCACATACAAGTTTCCTCTCGTCGTGCACGCTTTCTTTGCCTGTTCTTACCACCAATTTGCTTAGGTTTGCACTTTTTTTGTTGATTTGGACCCTGTTTGTTAGCCTTCTTCTGAACGTCTTTACCCTTTCTCTTACGCCTACCCTTTTGCACAGTCGAATAGGATGATGCAACATGCATCTCAGCTCTAGGCTTTTTAGCCTTTAGTCGATCCTCTTCCAGCTCGAGATGATATTGCACCTACTCGAGAGTATCGAGATGGGTTGCTTGGGTAAGGTGCATTTTCATGCTTGCCCAAGAATCTGGTAAAGATCGGATGACAGATTGTATTTTCTATTCCTCAGACAAGATTTCTCCTGCCTCCTTGAGTTCAGCAAGCATGTTAGACATTTGTCTAATGTGCTCTTGCATTGTATGCTTGGGGTTCATCTTTTATGAGTCAAAAGCGATGTTTAACGATCGCTTCTAGGCTGTGGTGTAAACATCAAACCCTGTCTTGAGACCATCCCATAGGTCTTTAGCGGACTCAGTGTGATCATACTAGTAAAGTATGTCATCCTCAAGCATAGACATCAAGGCGGAACGAATTTCCAAATCTTTAGCATTCCATTCGTCATAGAATGCTTTCTGTTCATCCGAGAGTTCTCCTTCCGGTCTAACATGCTTTGTGGTCAAGTGGTCCAATCCTTTCAGTAATTACCATCTTTGCACGCTTGTTCCAGATCTTATAGTTCTTACCATTTAATCTCACCCCTTATTCAGTTGGGATATCACATTGCTAATTGCAGCCATTCTTACTAATACATTGACAATCTTGCATAAGAGGGAAGACAAAACCTTTTTGAAAAATAAATTGCATTCATCGGACATCTATGAGATAGAAGATATCAAATAATGATTCATCAGACATCTAAACCAACCGACCAACAGTAAAGCCCGAAGGAAGGAGGGTCGTGAAAAAGTTCACATTACCGCCATCTTCTTTCTAATAGATCGTCTTTTAAAACGGTTTAATCGCTTTAACCGGAACGGGAGGTTTTAAAAACACCCGATCTTGACTTTCCCAAGGCCCTTTGAAAAAAAATGTTTCTAGGAACTATAGTTTGCACATATAATTCTACTATCCCAGTAAATTATCATGGCATATCACATCCAAGAAACCAAACACACCTCATGCATACGCGTCATGCATCTAATGTTCCGAGGAACTCATACTTAGCATATATAATTCTACTTCCTAAGTAAATTATCACGAGCTAATATATCCTGAACATTCATGCATACGCATCATGCGTGATCAAACCATATAAACATGCATATTTGGCGACTGATTTCCGCTTTAAAAACATTTGGGGTTGATTTGCAATTCATGTTATAAATCAATCATGCGTACTTCTAGACATGAATCCTAGGCAAGTGCAACCATCACAGCACGTCTATCCTAGTGCGCAACTCATTAATTGAAAACCAAGGCTTAGCCCACAACATGCATAATCCAGCTAGCTTGATATAGTCAAGACGACAGTTCTAATCATGCAATAATATCAATTAAATAAAAATTGCAATTCAGCCCACTAAATGATTCAGTCCCAAAATCATGCATTTCCGAGATCCATCCCCATAATCGAAACTAGGCATCAGGTTTAATTAAAGTGCGAATAACTTACACTTGTGAGCACTGTGTAGGTAATTTAAAGTTCGAAAACATTTGGATTTAAAAATTTGACAATCCTATTTTAATTAATTAATTCAGCTCGGATTAATTCCGGTTCGGTTCAGACCGGTTCGGCCGTACCGATTTGGTTTTAAAATAGGATTCGGATCGGTTCGACACTCAAACCGTGTCGGTTTAACCCATATTAGTTGACCCGGTCCAACCCGACCCGAACGGGTTGGACCAATTGAAAAAACCCGGCGTTTGACCCGCTCCGGTCTAATCCGCGTAACCTGAACCGGTTCGGTCCGGTTTGACCTGTCCGGTCCGGTTCGGTCCACGTGGTGTTCCGGGTTGGTTGACCCTACCCGGATGTGCTAAAATTGGATCGGTCCATAATCCATAGGGTTCGGTCTGAATAATTACTTGTGGGCCAAGTAGGGTTTTAAAGTCTAGTAAAAACTTAACTTGCCACCTAAGTAATATCAATAAATAAATATTGTCCAATTTTCTGCACACATATATATATATATATATATATATATATATATATATATATATATAAATTCGGCACAACCATATAATATATATATTTTTATTGTCAAGATTCTTTATTTATGAGTATATCATCAATCAACAATTTTTTAAACCATAAAATTTGATGTTCATGATCTTAAAGAAAAGCAAGACTTTTATCAAATTTAAACTTTGGATTCTTGATCGTGACAATATTTGATCTTTAAATTTGACCACAAACCCTAATTTGGTGTTACTTTCAGCCGAACCTACTATAGGAGTTCAAGGTGAAATTTTTTATTTCTTAGTCCACAAGTAACCCTATAGTGAAATTTATTGATTTTTCAATAAATAAATATTGTCCAATTTTCTGCACACATATATATATATATTCGGCACAACCATATATATATATTTATTGTCAAGATTCTTTATTTATGAATATATCATCAATCAACAAATTTTTAAACCATAAAATTTGATGTTCATGATTTAAAAAAAAAAAAAAAAAAAAAAAAAAAAGCAAGACTTTTATCAAATTTAAACTTTGGATTCTTGATCGTGACAATATTTGATCTTGAAATTTGACCACAAACCCTAATTTGGTGTTAGTTTCGGCCGAACCTACTATAGGAGTTCAAGGTGAAATTTTTTATTTCTTAGCCCACAAGTAACCCTATAGTGACCGAAATATTTTAAAACTTTTTTAAAAAATCGGCCAAAATTTTTGTTACCAAGATTAGAACAATATTCACAAGATAATTGTGAGTATATTTACTATAAATATATCTAGCATATTTTTAAGAATATAGATAATATTGATGTATATATATATATATATTATACATATATATATGAGTTAGTTGCCTAAAGATTGAGAAAATATATATTATTGATGAAATATATATTCCTAAATATATAATATTGGCAATAATATATATATATATATATATATATATATATATATATATATATATATATATTGTTGATTGATTATATATTCGTAAATATAGAAACTTGACAATAAATATATATATGGTTGTGCCGAATATATATGTGCAGAAAATTGGACAATATTTATTTATTGATAACTACTTAGAGGCCAAGTTAAGTTTTTAGTGGACTTTAAAACCCTACTTGGCCCACAAGTAATTATTCGGACCAAACTCTATGGGTTATGGACCGGTCCAATTTTAGCACATCCGGGTCGGGTCAACCAACCTGGAACACTACGTGGACCGAAACGGACCGGACGGGTCAAACCGAACCGAACCGTTTCGGGTTACGCGGATTAGACCGGAGCGAGTCAAACGCCGGGTTTTCTCAATTGGTCTGACCCATTCGGGTCGGGTTGGACCGGGGCAACTAACATGGGTCAAACCGACCCGGTTTTAGTGTCGAACCGAACCGAATCCTATTTTGAAACCGAACCGTCCAGCCGAACCCTAGTACCAAACCAGACTGGTCCGAACCGGTCTGAACCGAACCGGAATTAATTCGAGCTGAATTAATTAATTAAAATGGGATGGTCAAATTTTTAAATTCAAATGTTTTCGAACTTTAAATTACCTACACAGTGCTCACAAGTTTAAGTTATTCACGCTTTAATTAAACATGATGCCTAGTTTCGATTTTGGGGATGGATCTCGGAAATGCATGATTTTGGGACTGAATCATTTAGTGGGTTGAATTGCAATTGTTATTTAATTGATACTATTGCATGATTATAACTGTCGTGTTGACTATGTCAAGCTAGCTGGATTATTCATATTGTGGACTGAGCCCTGGTTTTTAATTAATGATTTGCGCACTAGGATATACATGCTGTGATGGTTGCACTTGCCTAGGATTCATGTCTAGAAGTACGCATCATTGATTTATAGCATGAATTGCAAATCAGTCCCAAATGTTTTTAAAGCGGAAATCAGTCGGCAAATATGCATGTTTCTATGGTTTGATCACGCATGATGTGTATGCATGAATGTTCAAGATGTATTAGCATGTGATAATTTACTTAGAAAGTAGAATTATATATGCTACGTATGAGTTCCTCGGAACATTAGATGCAAGACGCGTATGCATGAGGTGTGTTTGGTTTCTTGGATGTGATATGCCATGATAATTTACTGGGATAGTAGAATTATATGTGAAGACCGTAGTTCCTAGAAACATTTTCAAAAAGGGCATTGGGAAAGCCAAGATCGGGTGTTTTAAAATCTCCTGTTCCAGTTAAAGCGATTAAACCGTTTTTAAAAGACTGATCTATTAGAAAGAAGATAACAGGTAATGTGAAATCTTTCACGACCCCCCTTCCTTCGAGCTTTACTGTTGGTCGGTTGGGTTAGATGTCTGAGGGATCATTATTTGATATCTTCTATATCATAGATATCCGATGAATGCAATTTATTTTTCAAAAAGGTTTTGTCTTCATTCTTATGCAAAATTGTCAATGTATTAGTAAGAATGACTGTAATTAGCAATGTGATCTCCCAACTAAATAAAGGGTGAGATTAAATGGTAAGAACTATAAGATCTGGAACAAGCGTGCAAAGATGGTAATTACTGAACTAAAAGGTTTGGACCACTTGACCACAAAGCATGTTAGGCCGGAAGGAGAACTCTCGGATGAACAGAAAGCATTCTATGACGAATGGAATGCCAAAGATTTGGAAATTTGTTCCACCTTGATGTCTATGCTTGAGAATGACATACTTTACGAGTATCATCACACTGAGTCCGCTAAAGACCTATGGAATGGTCTCAAGACGGGGTTTGGTGTTTACACCACAGCCCAAAAGCGATCGTTAAACATCGCTTTTTACTCATACAAAATGAACCCCAAGCATACAATGTAAGAGCACATTAGACAAATGTCTAACATGCTTGCTGAACTCAAGGAAGCAGGAGAAATCTTGTCTGAGGAACATAAATTACAATCTGTCATCTGATCTTTACCAGGCTCCTAGGCGAGCATGAAAATGCACCTTACCTATGCAACCCATCTCGATACTCTTGAGAAGGTGCGAGCTCATCTCGAGTTGGAAGAGGACCGACTTAAGGCTGAAAAGCCTAGAGCTGAGATGCATGTTGCATCATCCTCTCCGGCTGTGCAAAAGGGTAAGCGTAAGAGAAAGGGTAGAGATGTTTAGAAAAAGGCTACCAAACAGGGTTGTCCAAACCAACAGAAAAAGAACAAACATAAGAAAAATGGTGGTAAGAACAGGCAAAGAAAGTGCGCACGACGAGAGGAAACTCGTACGTGCTACAGGTGTGGTGTAAAAGGTCAATTGACTGCTGCCTGTACCAATCCTCCTAAGGTACGTTCAGAGAAAGAATGACGAAAGTCATAAATTCTCACCTATTCTTGCAAAGTAATTCAAATTATCTTTTGAATTACAGGAGCGAGAAGAGGAATGAACGTAAAGCTGGAGTGATTACCCCAAATATATAAAGATTGGAAATAATGACTATCCTTACTTGCTTAGTCTTTTTCTACACCGTTTAGTGATAAACATACTCTTAAGTGTTTATTCGTGTAAAACGATAAACCTTTGTTTAAGCATTTAGGTTTGATGCTTGCAATGAGTATGAATTATCTTACCTCGAGCCGCTTGATCGTATAATTACGCCCCATTGCATTGTTAATTTGAGTGCGATTTCAAGGTTTATCTTTATTTGTTAGTACTCCACTTATAAATTTTTTAATGATGAACATGTATGAAACCGATTAAAGCAGAACTTTGAAAATCGAAACGATTTACCTCGGGTTACACCAGATAAAATACGTGCGCAGCACGTGTATTCCTCAGTGATGGAATACAACGATTCGAAATAAAAAATTCAATATTAAGTGTGTTTTTGATTTAATGCAGGAAATAAATTTCCATTTGCATGAATACCCATTAAAGGGTTCTACTCATACAACATCCTCGTAGAGAATTTTAGACGAGCATTGGGTGAAAACCTAGATGCACGTTCCATGGTGGTTAAAACCTTGGAGTATGAGCGAGCAATGAAAAGGAACGTCCCTTAAACGACGTCTTCCACTATAGCTTCTAACGACAAGGGATTGACTTAGAAATTAAAACGATAAAAACACTCCATTAATAAGGTCAATAACATGAAAATTAAATTCTAACATATAACATCCCTTACATAAGGTGAGTTATTGGATTATTTACAAGTCATGTGGTGAACCTAATTAATAAACAATCGGTTACACGACACCAAACAAGTTATTGGTAATGAGTGGAATCTTACCAAAATAGTGACGTTATTGTTGCTAAGACACACATAGTACCACATGAGCTACTGAAAAGTATCTCTAAAGCATACATATGTGTAATAGCTTAGGGAGATTGGTGAAGTGGTCGAACATGAGACATTACATTATTGAGTTGACTTTCCATAGCTTAGTTGAAATCAACGAACAAAGTTTTTGATTGAACTAGAGGACGCGTACGATCAGGTCCCACTCGATTAGAGTGGGAGAATTGAGGCAGCAACACAAGTGAATGATATGGAAAATAAAGATGGATACATTTTCATAGTAAATCCAGTTAGATGAGTCAATCCGACCACAATAATCACTGCTGTTGCAGATGCGAATCAAGTAGGATTTGATCATGCTATCGAACCCATGGATGAAAATCCAATTTTACCGCAACTACCTACTGTAACAAGTATGACTGGTACGACTAACCCAATTTCCGGTCATAGTAACCGTGGAATTAATCTCGGAGGTGGAATTCCGAGACTGAGAGGTCGTCCAAGAAAAATTGTTGGTAAAAGTTCAAGTTGCGCCCTTGTTCCCAGTGGGAGTATTGCACCGATGACGAGCATTATTCCCAGTGGGAGTGAAGTTTAATCTCAAGATGGGAAAAAATGAGCCTAGACGAAGTCTAAGGCAACGAAATTCTCCCATGAAGTATCCCATCGAAAGAGGCGAGTTATTCATTCTTACTTCAGTTGATGAACCGGTAACGGTAAAAAAAAAGCCATGGAAGGACCTCAAGCGAAAGAATGGAGGAAAGCAATGGAAGATGAATCGCCTATATGAAAGCTAATTCTGTTTGGTCTTTAGGTGAGTTGCCTGCTAACCGGAGAGCGATAGGTGCCAAGTTGTTTATGAAATTGAAACTCACTACTGATGGAGCTGTCGAGCGGTAGAAAGCTCGACTTGTCGCAAAAGGATACACCCAACTCCAGGGAGTGGACTTTGACGAGACTTACTCACCAACTGTGTGTTACACCACAGTACGGGCCATATTGGCTTTGGTTGCAAGCCTCGATCTGGAGCTGCACCAAATGGATGTTAAGACTACATTCCTCCATGGCAACCTGGAGGAAGAGATCTATATGGAATAGCCAGAGGGTTTCATTACCCCTGGCAATGAACGTAAAGTTTGTAAACTCCAAAGATCTATTTACGAGCTTAAACAATCATCCGGCAATGGTACTGCAGATTCCATGAGGAAATCATTGGAAAAGGATTCGTGAATCTTCACGAAGATCCGTGCGTGTACACGGAGACTTCCAAGTCTAAGTACGTCATCCTGACATTATATGTCGATGACATATTGATTGTCGCAAATGACGTAAGTTACATGAATGAATCAAAGTCATGGCTAGCATCTGTATTTGAGATGAAAGACATGGGAGAAGCCATGTACATCCTAGGCATTAAGATTGCTAGGAATAGGACTGCTCGTAAACTATGTCTATCTCATGAAGCCTATATCAACAAATTGTTGAAAAGGTTCCGACTACAGAATGCCAAGCCCGTGTATACGCCGGTTGTGCTCGAGTGCGCCATGTCGAAGCGTGATGGCCCGAAGAACCTGGTGGAGCGTAAATACATGGAGAGTGCATAATACTTAAGTATAGTTGGAAGCTTAATGTATGCCATGCAATGCACTCGACCGAACATCTGCTACGCTGTTGGCCTAGTAGAACGATTCCAATCAGATCCTGGCACTCAACACCTAAAGGCTGTAAAACGGATAATTCGATACCTAAAAGGTACTGCCGACTACGCTCTGTGCTATGTGGGTGGAAAACTTGAATTGTTAGGATATAGTGACGCCGACCATGGTGGTGATCTGGATGATCGTAAGTCTATTTCAGGAGGAGTATTTCTCCTTGCTAATGTCGCCATTTCATGGATGAGCAAGAAGCAAACACGTGTCGCGATGTCCACTATGGAATCCGAATTTGTGGCTCTCTCTAAGAACGCACAAGAAGCGGTCTGGCTTAAAAGGCTCCTAACTGCATTGCCTGGCGTCGGACAGGATTAAACCTGTGAAGGTATACTCTGACAGTCAAGCAGCAATTGCGGCAGTTAAGGACCCCAAGTACCACAATAGGACGAAACACATTGACATAAAATATAATTTTGCTAAGAATATGGTTGAATAAAGTGTTATCACTTTAGAATACTTGTCTACTGAAAGTATGATGGCGGACCCATTGACTAAACCACTACGCAGGGATGTCTTCCAAAAGCATGTTAAAATGCTAGGACTGCGTAGGGTTTAAGTAGACAGTATCGTGATGACACTTTTTGAAATATAATGGAAAAAAATTGCAGTTTTAGTTTATGATTATTACGATGTCATAATGTTTAAATATTCATCGAAATTTAAAGATCTATAAACTAGTCATAGGAGGGCCAACCTCCACAATAAAATAATGTCGAATGTGAACCAAGCCTCGTCACACAGGCTCGGTCGTCTTCATGGAGAAGGGATTCTCTACTAAGTCGAGACTGGCTAAGAACCACGGTGGCAAACCGGGTTAAGCAGAACGATCATTTGGTTTTTTAGCAACAAGACAATTATCAAAGTTCTGCAGATCGCCGTTACGAACCACGTTCATAATAAAATCACATTCTGGGCCAGATGACAAATCTGCGATAGCATATGACATTCCGAAATTTCCTGGCTAAACTCAGGTTATGCTATCGACGCGTGCTTCATATTATGCGTGCCATGTCCGACCACATGGTTATGCTCGGTTGTGCTAGATAGAATCCACGAGCTTCGTACGGGTACAAGCTTCTTCACATAGAGCTTGTGACTGATCCCAGATGCTATATAAAGGAGCATCCAAAGTATCCTCACGGACTCAGAACTCATACCTAAAGTCAGGCTCAATGTTCGCTTACCGGCGTGTGAGCGCAGTGCCGAACAAAAAGGCCTAGTGACCACGTTTTAAAAACCGGTTGGGTTTGACTAAGGGTATGGGTGATGGGGATGGTCAAGTACACCTGAAATTTTCCAACTCTTGTATTCAATAGGTGGCCACCAATTTGACATTAGTTGAAAGGTTGTGAATACTTGTACGGATGCCCTAGAGAAGTGTTCAAAAGTGGGAACTGGGAATTGGAAAATTTGCAGTTGACCTAGGATATAGCGCGACTCTTTATTTATAATAGACATGGGGAATCAATGTTCCGCGGGCGCTACGCTACAATACTCCTAACAGGTACCCGTCATGTCCGCCAGTCGCACGGCGAACCTCGTATGAACTATTCGGAGCAGGGATTGGATCGAAAATAAAATGTGGATGTGTTGGTCGACAACATATTAATAGGCACCCTCCCATTCCGGCGAGTGGGAGCTGTAAGCATTTGAGGATATGGGCCGCCGTAATTGGTAGCCCATTAATTATAGGCCATTAACCTAAGAAATTATGAATGGGTCACATTAGGGATTTTGGGCTATGCCTAAAATCCCATGTGACAAGGGAGGCCCAAAATTGGGCCTCCCTCCTAATGGGTTCGGCACCGACCTAGACTAAAGGAGGTGGGATTTTTAATCCCACCTCCACTCCTATATATAGGGACTTTGGGGTGACTTCTTAAGTGCTGTTCTCC
Organism: Clarkia xantiana subsp. parviflora; assembly: GCA_036873135.1. Classification (NCBI taxonomy): domain Eukaryota; kingdom Viridiplantae; phylum Streptophyta; class Magnoliopsida; order Myrtales; family Onagraceae; genus Clarkia; species Clarkia xantiana. The sequence continues at coordinate 10,764,986 of JAPTYO010000003.1, forward strand.
TTGCAAGTGTTGAGATTAAAACTCCCCCCTAGGTCTAGATAGTTTAAGCCGAACCTCACACCAAGGAGGTGCCAAATTGCGACGAGCAATTTACTCCAAGTAAATCCATCCTGTGAGAATCGAAGGAGGCTTTGCTGTGAAGATCAAATTGCGTAGGGCTTCTCTAACAGGAACCTCTACGAGGTACCGGTCGGTGGACCTAGAACTCCCATCGAAGATCTTGGGCTGCAAGAAAGGTTTAAGGTATGTGCACTTTCTTCCGCTACGTAACTAGTTACCTAGCTCGTACCTAGGGTTTCTTCTTGCATGATTAATCATAATAATCTAACACATTAAATTTTACTAAGAACATCATGAAAATTTCGGCCAAGCATGGTGTTACCCACAAAATTGAAAATTTTAAAACTTTGAACCCTAATTTTAAAATTCGGTTCGGAAAGGTAAGAAAATCCAAGAACGCCAATTTTATCAAAAACGCGAACTCCCTAAGACAGGCTCTGATACCACTGTTGGAATATGGTGAGTAATCCTAGAGAAACGAAACCCTAGATACGTGCATGGTAGCTAATTACGCATCGGAAGAAAGTGCACATACCTTTAACGATTTCTGTAGCCCAAGATCTTCTAGGGGAGTTCTCGATCCACCGACCGGTACCCCGTAGAGGTTCCTGTTAGAGAAACTCTACGCGGTTTGATCTTCACGGCAAAGCCTCCTTCGATTCTCGTGGGATGGATCTTACTTGGAGTAAATTGCTCGTCGCAATTTGGCACCTCCTAACTTGTGTGCTATTTCGACCGAACCTATACACTAATAGGGAGGAGGGTTTTCTTTAAATCTCACAACTTGTGAGAGATTGATTAGCACTAGAAAACAACACCTTAGGTCCCTATTTATAGAGTGGAGGTGGGATTAAAAATCTCACCTCCTCAAGTGAGGTTGGCACCGACTTGCTAGGGGAGGGAGGCCCAATTTTGGGCCTCTCACGTCACATGGGATTTAGGCCTAGCCCAAATACCATAATGTGACCCATTCCTAATTACTTAGGTTAATGACCTTAATTAATGGGCTACCAATTATGGAGGCCCATAACCCCAAATGCTAACAGCATAATATATCCAGCTAGCTAGATATTGTCAAGACTCAATTATAACATGCACTCATATCAATATATAACAATTGCTGTTCAGCCCACAAATTGATTCAGTCCCAGAATCATGCAATTTCCGAGATCTATCCCCATAACCGAAACTAGGCATCATGTTTGATTATAACGTGTAAATATCAAACCAATTCACACTGTGTAGGTAATTTTAAAATTAAAAAAATAAAATAAAAATTGGATTTAAAATTTGACATGACCTAAATTCAGTCGACCTAAACCGGTCTGGTTAAACCAGTTCGGCTCAGTTAACCGGATCTGACCGGTGCGGTCCGGTCAACCTAGTTCGACCGGTGCGATTCAATTTGGTTTATTTCGGTCCGGTTTTAATCAAACCAGGTCGGGTTTGAGTCGACCCGTTAGCCAACCTGGTCCAACCCAACCCGATCCCGGTCGGGATGGCCCGACCCGTTTGACTCGGTGGGACCCGACCCGAACCAATTCGGATCCCACTTCAATCATCCGAGTCAGTCGACCCGACCCGGTTGCGCATTTGGGTTAGGGCCCAAACAGACCCGGTCCGCAACCCTAATTACTTGGTGGCTAAGTAGAGTTTTATATCCGCCAAAAACCTAACTTTGCCATCAAGTGATATTAATTATAATAGTTATAACCCTACAAATAATTAATGTGCAATATATCTTTAACTGATTTGATTCTCCATTAATGATAAAATCTACCAGTAAATATATTTTCTCAATCTTTTAAGGTAACTAATTATCAAAAAATATTCCAATATCCCTAAAAATATGCACATAATATATCGGTAATTAATGCCGTGATTTGACCTCGCGACGACTAACCCTAGCTGTCATGTGACGGTGCCGGCGTGGGAGGCCACCGCCTCCAGTGGCACGGCCGTGGCTTGGGCTATGCTAGCCGCGGCTATACTGATGTACTATGCACTTTTCATATGTTCATGCTCTACCAACTTCTTTAGGCCATCACGTTTTGACAGCGCACTCCCATATACAACAGGTGTCTCCACGGGTTTAGCATAACAGAGATCGAACCTTCTCAACAATTTGTTGATATAGGATTTCTGAGAAAGACATAATCTACGAGCACTACGATCTCTAACAATCTTAATGCCTATAATGTAAGTGGCCTCTCCTATGTCCTTCATCTCAAATACAGATGCTAACCAAGACTTTGACTTCTTCAAATAACTCACATCGTTCGCGGCAAGAAGAATGTCATTGACGTATAACGTCAAGATGACATAATTTGACCCTGAGGTCTTAGTGTAAACGTAGGGAGCCTCGTGAAGATTCACGAATCCGTTGCCCACGATTTGCTCGTGGAACCTGCGGTACCATTTCCGAGACGATTTTTTAAGACCATAGATCAACCTTTGGAGCTTACAAACTTTATGTTCGTTCCCAGGGGATGAGAAACCCTCTGGTTGCTCCATGTAGATCTCTTTCTCCAAGTTCCTATGAAAGAAGGTAGTCTTAATATCCATCTAGTGTAGCTCGAGATTGAGGCTTGCAACCATAGCTAAAATGGCTCGGACTGTAGCGCACATTCAGTGACTAAGTTTCATCAAAGTTAACTCCGTGGAGTTGGGTATAAACTTTCGCGACTAGTCGAGCTTTGTACTGCTCAACATTTCCATCAGCAGTGAGTTTCAGTATCAGAACCCACTTTGCCCTGATTTCTTTGCGATTAGCAGGCATATCAACTAACTTCCAAACCGAATTGGCTTCCATTGAGACGAAATCTTCCTCCATTCCTTTGCTTGAGGACCTTTGAGAGCTTGTTTAGTCGTGAGCGGTTCATCAACTGAAGTCAGGGTGAATAACTCACCCTTTTCGATGGGAAACTTCTTGGAAGAAGTTTTCAGCCTTTGACTACGTCTAGGCTCATTATTCCCATCTTGAACTACGCTCCCACAACAAACAATGTTCCCACTAGGAACCAGGGCGTTACTGGAACGTTCTTCTACAATCTTTTTGAACGACCCCTTCGTCTCGGGTTTCTACCCCCGAGATAAATTCCATGGCCACTTAGACCAAGACCAAGTTGGTTGTCCCACTCCCACTGTTGCCATTAGGTAGTTAAGGAGTTATAGGATTCTCATCCAATGGTTCAGCAACTGGATTATCAGGTCCTACTTGATTCGCACCAGGAGCAACCGTGATCTCTGCGGGTGGATTGACTCATCCCACTAGATTTATTATGAAAATGTTCTCATTCTCATTTACAATTTCATTCACAGTGGTTGGTCCCTTAATTCTCCCTCTCGAAGGAAGTGGGTCATGATGGATATACACCCGATTGGACCTCACCAAGGCTCAAACACGGTTGCCCCGCCGACCTCGAGGTAAGCCCACTTTATCCCGAAGGGAATACGACATCTTGGCTGCCATAAAACGATCGGACTTGTTCGGTTGCCTCGACCTCGTCTGAGGCAACCGGACATGTCCTTGCCGGGACCGACACACCCCGTGTCGGTCCCCCTACTCCCAGACACCGTCGTCCGGGGCACTCGCGTATACCCGACCTCTCTCAATCTCTGTGCGGGCCCCACTTAAAAATGTGGGCCCCTCCGGCTCCCAAATCCAAAACACTATAAATAGGGGCCTAGGTCCTTCATTTCCAACATAATCTCAGATCGAGACACAGGAGCTCTGACTTCTCTCAACTTTCTCTCTCTAGAATATTTTATTTGACTTAGGCATCGGAGAGGGTACGCCAGAGACACCCCCCATCTCCACTCTGGCACTGCCCCTTTGTGCAGGAAAGGCGAAGAACGGGATTGGAGCGACACTGCTAGGAAGAAGGAAGGAACATGAGTCGATATCTAGGCCGCCAAGATCGGACCCCGAGCAAGCTCATTCCATCACTGGTGCCGTTATGCCACTTCACCGTAGTGTCCGCCTCAAATTCGGGAGACGCCTTATACTGAGCCACTTCTTCCTCGGCACTCTTCAGAAGAGACTGAGCCAGATGCTCGCTTACCGCCACCGCCATTTCATCCTTCTCCTTCCGAAGTCTACTAACTTCGGCTTCAAGGGAGGCAAGGCACCCTTGATAAAAAAAAAAAGTTCTGATAAATCAAACGAAGAGGCTCTCTTCTTCATAACACAAACAGTCTCCTCAAGATCTTTCACATTGGCCTTCAAGACATCAACTTGCTCGGTCAACTGGACTATAAAGGATCCCATGGTAACTATATCGGAGACGAACACAAAAAAATAATAGGGGTCAGAAAAAGGAATACATCAATAAGTAAGCAAATAAGGGAAGCATACTTAAAGGGGCACATCGAGATATAGTATCACGCGCATACTCAAAGCCGGACTTAGAGCTGTCAGGCAAGGGCCTACGATCACCTGGGGGTACAGCAGCATTCAGCACACGTACACCAACCTATGGAGCAGAAAGAGAAGACCACTTGTCAAAGTGATAGCTGTTCGAAGACGCAAAGGGTACCCACTCGGAACCTAGGATGTCGCCATCAAGAGGTCGAACTATATCCTCCCGAGACAGCACATGGTGACGAATACGAGCTGAATTCAAGAAAAATAATCAACATATAAAGCCAACATGGGATAGAAAAAAAGAAGAATACATACCCTCAAACGGTGTCTGGGGACTAAGATCAGAGAGGGTAGGAAAGCCATCGTCATAAGAAGCAATCTCTCGAATAATAGAAGCAACATCTCGTCGTTCATCAACTGAGGGCAAATAGTCGCCAGGAGTAGTCTCGATTGGAGCAACAGGTAGAGAGCTGCCAGGAGTAGTCTCGATAGGCGCAACAAGCAAAGGGTCGTCAAGAACAGTGTCACGAACACCTTTCCCTTTGTCACGGGAAGGTATCGGAAGAGGGGCATCCAAGACAATCACTTTCCTCTTCCGGTTAGAAGAAAGACTAGAACCCCTATCAGCAGGAGCAGAGGTACCCACACGTCCTGAAAAATAAGAAGACAACAAACTGAACAACCATGTCACTAATTCAAACAACTATAATAATTATACATCAACATACATACATGTCGCCTTAGATAGTTTGGAAACCTTCGACGTCTGGAAACCAATAGAGGACAGAGGCAACCCTCTAACACTACCAGTATCAGCTCGAGGAGAACATCCCACCTGAGACCGCGGTTTCACATCAGCAAACAAAATTACAAACAAGGGAGAACAAAGACATAACAATGAGAAAGAAGGTAAGCATACCAAAGAAGTACTAATCAATATGCCTGCTCGAAGAAGATCTTCATCAGAATAAGACACTAGAGTCTTAAATCTTTGGTTCCGATGAGCAGTATAGATAGCCCCAATAGTCGCTCGCTCCGACGACGACAAACTCGAAGAGGAAAGAGTGCTATCCTTGATACCACCAACTTCAATAGGCCAGGTAACCTGACAGTCATTGATAAAGAGATAATGATTCTTCCATTGATACTTGGAGCGGTCAATGGTGGTAACAAAGCGAAACTTAAGATCCCAAACTTGCTCCCCCTCCTTCTAAGATAAGTTGGGATACCGAACCACCATGGTATATGCCCCAACTTGCTTCTGAAAATGAATACGATGGAAACAACTGAAGACCTTAAGAGAATAATCCCAACCTTGCTGCTGGCATAAAATACGAAACCCAGCCCAACACCTTATAGCGTGAGGCGTAAGGTAAAGAGGAGACACCCCATAGTACGCGCAAAGCTCCAAGAGATCATGGCAATATGGGAAACGCAAACCGCTACGAACCTGGAGGGTGTACAGAGTCGACATCCCAGGTGGAGGAAGAGTAATACTCTTAATCTCAGACTTCGAGTATTGCTCAAAGGGATATACAGTGCAAGGAGAATCAGCTAAACCAGTTAGACGAAGGATAAACATATATTCTCTCAACAGAAGTTCATTCCCAATAAATATCTATTAGCATATGGTGACGTGGCACCGTAATTGGTAGCCTGTTAATGCTAAGGAAATTACCTAAGTTAATTATGTAATTATCACATTAGGGTAATTGGGCCAAACCCTAACCCTAATTGACATGGGATGCCCAAAATTGGGCCTCCCCCTTTATTAATAGCATGGTTCGGCCGGACCCCTATACCACATTGGTTGGAGTGAACTTTTGTCCACTCCACCAATCATATATGTAGGGGGACTCACCTAAGGGGTTTATTCAATCATTCATAATAAAGTACCTCCATTGAGGAACTTGAGAGAAACCATCTCACCCCCTTAGTAGTGATTTTCGGTGCACATCTTAGTCCGAGGTTCTGTCCCCATTGAAGAATCGATCAGAGGCTTTGTTGTGGAGCTTATACCGCGTAGGACTTCTTCTCACGAAGAACTTGTACGGGTTCCGACCGGAGGATCAGAACTCCCTCCACAACGTTTTTCGGCAGGAAAGCTATTGAGGTATGTGTACATTATTCTACTGCGCAATTGGATTACTTACTAGTACACGTTTAGCATTCTGCGTCCCCGTAATCCAACAGTGGTATCAGAGCGTGGTTAGGAGTTCTTAATTTTTTTTGATAAACTGATGTTCTTGAATATTCATAAAAACCGAAATTTTTAAATTATGAACACCGTGAGTAATCCGAAATTTTTAAGTAAATTTCACGTGTTTGATCTTTAAAAACTTAACATTTTCGAAATTTACATGTTTTTATAGATCATAACCGAATTCTATGTTCGAATTTAAGATTGATGTTCATGATCTTCAAGAACGCCATAAGTTTTATCAAGAACACCTTTTGGATTCATGATCAAGTTAGAGTTTGATCTTAAAATTTGACAACTTTTCCAATTTTCTTGTTAGTGCCGAAAATTCCTAGGGTGTTTTAGGTAAAATTTTTAATTTTCTTGGCCCCCAAGCAATTAAAAATTCGGCACAATCTATAATAGATATAGGTTTCCATTTTTAAATTTTATTAATAGGTAACTATATATCTACATGTTGGAAAATATGGATAGGTTCACAATATAATATTGTAAAAGATATTAACTACTAATATATATAGTTAAAGATAGGGTTCATATGTATTGATAGATTTAGTTGCTATAAAAGATTAAGAAAATATCTACATATTTTATTCCCTATAGATATATTTGACAATAATATATATATATATATATATATATATATATATATATATATATATATATATATATATATATGTATGCCGAATATTTTATATATATACATATATTGTTGATTCATTACATCTTAAAGATAGAATCTTGACAATATTTATATATATATATATATATATATATATATATATATATATATATATATATATATATATATATATATATATATATATATATATGTGTGTGTGTGTGTGTGTGTGTGCCGAATTATATATATATATTAGCAATATTGGAAATTATTTTAAATAATTAATATTTCTTGGTGGCTAAGATAAGTTTTTAATGGACTTTAAAACCCTACTTAGCCCACAAGATATTTCGGCCGAACCCTAGGGTTTTTGGGCCGGTCCAGTTGCTAAACCGGAACGGATAAATCCAATCCGGGTTTTCTTAATCGGGTCGACCTAGTCGGGTCGGACCGTAGTAACTAAATTGAACCTAACCGGTTTTTAGTGATAAACCGAACCACAATCCTATTTTATTGAATCATTCCGGACTAAACCGGATTTTTAAAATCGGACCGACTTGAACCGAATTTTAAATTGGACCGGACCAAATTTTTTTAAAATTTCTCGGAAATTTTAAAAATGTTCAATAAAATAGGATGTCAAATTTTTAAATCCAAATGTTTTTCGAACTTTAAGTCTAGCCTAAACAGTGCTCTTAGGGTTTGCGTTTTAACACGTTTTTCGGTTAAAACCCTAATACCTAGTTTCGATTACGGGGAAGGATCTCGGATATGCATGTTTTTGGGACTGGATTAAATTAGTGGGCTGAATTGCAACTGTCGTCTTGACTCAGTCAAGCTAGCTGGATATTTATTACGAGCATTGAGCTCTGGGATTTAAATATATGTATTGCGCAATAGGATAGACATGCTATGCTGATTGTAAGTGCCTAGAATCCATGTCTAGAAATATCGCATAATTGATTGTAAGCATGAATTGCAAAACAGCCCCTAATATTTTCAAACATTTTTAAAACTGAAAATTTCAGTCGCCAATTATGCATGATTTGTGCGGATATTGCATGTTTTTTACACGTATGCTAGGATGTTCAAGAATAGAAAGCATGTGATAATTTACTTTAAGTAGAATTATATATACTAGGAACATTAGACGCATGACGCGTAAACATGTTTTGGTATGTTCGATTTTTATAGCATTGTGCATGCGTAAATTATCGGATAATTTTTAAAATTATAAGGGCCTTGGGAAGGCCAAGATCGGGTATGCTTATTTGAAAATTCCCGTTCCGGTAATTTGCAATATGATAACCGTTTTCAAAAGACTGATATATTGGATTGAAGACGACGGTAGTGTGAATTCTTTCACGACAACCCCTTCCCTCGGTTTACTGACGGTCGGTTTGGTTTAGTGACTAAAGGATCACTATTTTTCGTATTCCATCTTAATAGATAATCCGATGTTTTCAATTTTGTCAAAATGTTGTTGTCTTCCTAACTTGCATGAAACATATGTGTTAGTTTTGATGGCTGGGTCGGTACGCTTTTATAAACCATGCAATTTGGATGGTATGGATTACGAGGCATGGAATGAGATGGTGAGAGAACGTCTTATAGCATGTGACACACATATGTGTATCATGCCTATAAGAAACGAGATGTTGGTACAGCCGGACAGCAACCTAATTCCCAGAATTGGGAATATAGGTTTGGGAGATAAGAAAGCATGCGAGGTGATATTGGCAGCCTTGGATAAAGAGGTTGCAGAGGACTTCACACTCAATTATTGAGCTGCTCAGCTTTGGGCTGCCCTTAAACTCCGTTTTGGAAGTGGAAAGGCAGCCAAAGCAAGACAGGTAATAATGCAGTATGATGACTTACTTTCAAACGACACCAGCGTAAAACCTGGGTCTAACCAACGGATCAAAAGGTCTAATTGGAGAAAGATAATCAATATCGCACAGGGATATCCTATGTCATGGTTTGCTGATGAATTTGGACTAGAATACTTAATAACGGCAATTAAGTACTCTATGTACTTATTCACGGAAAGCAATCAAAAGATACTGACATATTCCCCGGTGCACTATCGCAAGAGGACAAGTGATATAGCGGAGGAAACAGGATCAACTTGGTCCTCAAACGAGATCCGTAGTATGACAAATGCTACTGATTTCGTACCGTAAAAGGTACGCCTCGTTTGCCACATATATGAAACCGTTAAACGTTTTATATCACTAAGTCTACTGATATGATTCACTTGTGAATTCCTTTCAGGGATACTTGGTGAAGATGGCTGGAGTTTTCCTTTTCAACTTTATTTTCCTTTACCTCTAGAAGCTTTATTCTGTATCTCATTACCGTACCAATGTCTATAAATTCTCTTACTATCAATAAATGTTTGATATTAGTTAATTATGATTCGGAATTATTGAATAAAGTAGGAACCATTCGCTCCGTGATATGGTCTACTTATCAAAATTAATCGGGCCAGTTAAACAAGCCCGATCAGAAACAAACAACTAATCTGAGATTCTTCCAATTAAACGGTTGAACCAGAAAACATTCACTCACCTAATCAATCATCCATCGATTGCATAGTTCCAAAAGAGAGCAACTAGAAAATTACATCCTTATTTGTTAAGTACTCCATTAAAATGATAAAGCTCCCGAAATAATATGCATGATAAAACCGATTTTGTAACCATGGTTTAAACCTGGTATGCGCGTGGCGCATGTCACCTCGAGAGACGGGACACATCGTTTTAAAGTCCGAATTTAACACCGAAGTAATTTAATGCATGCTAAATTTTCGTTTGTAATCCTATGAATGTAACTCATTGATAACTACTAAGATTATAAGTATGCTTTAAAGCTACTACAATCTAGTAAAGAACATCAACTTTGGCATTAAAGCAAACGCTTAATGCATAGCCCTTTGAGGTGAATAAGCCTCTGGGTGAGTTTAACAAACGAAAGGAAGAAGTCAGTAAAACGACTCTCCCACAATAAGCCTTGAACGAAAAGTTTGGCTAAAGCAATCATTTTATCAAATACTTCAAGCAACATATTTCAAAGTTACATAATGATGAAGTTCAACATTAATTACTCCTCCGGATGAAATTAAGTTGATTCACATTAATGTAACTCTATGTTCCAATAAAATCGGTTAATGCATTACCATAAAAGCTAAGGAATGATACGGGTGAAACCTTATCCCTATACCACATTGGTTGGAGTGAACTTTTGTCCACTCCACCAATCATATATGTAGGGGGACTCACCTAAGGGGTTTATTCAATCATTCATAATAAAGTACCTCCATTGAGGAACTTGAGAGAAACCATCTCACCCCCTTAGTAGTGATTTTCGGTGCACATCTTAGTCCGAGGTTCTGTCCCCATTGAAGAATCGATCAGAGGCTTTGTTGTGGAGCTTATACCGCGTAGGACTTCTTCTCACGAAGAACTTGTACGGGTTCCGACCGGAGGATCAGAACTCCCTCCACAACGTTTTTCGGCAGGAAAGCTATTGAGGTATGTGTACATTATTCTACTGCGCAATTGGATTACTTACTAGTACACGTTTAGCATTCTGCGTCCCCGTAATCCAACAGTGGTATCAGAGCGTGGTTAGGAGTTCTTAATTTTTTTTGATAAACTGATGTTCTTGAATATTCATAAAAACCGAAATTTTTAAATTATGAACACCGTGAGTAATCCGAAATTTTTAAGTAAATTTCACGTGTTTGATCTTTAAAAACTTAACATTTTCGAAATTTACATGTTTTTATAGATCATAACCGAATTCTATGTTCGAATTTAAGATTGATGTTCATGATCTTCAAGAACGCCATAAGTTTTATCAAGAACACCTTTTGGATTCATGATCAAGTTAGAGTTTGATCTTAAAATTTGACAACTTTTCCAATTTTCTTGTTAGTGCCGAAAATTCCTAGGGTGTTTTAGGTAAAATTTTTAATTTTCTTGGCCCCCAAGCAATTAAAAATTCGGCACAATCTATAATAGATATAGGTTTCCATTTTTAAATTTTATTAATAGGTAACTATATATCTACATGTTGGAAAATATGGATAGGTTCACAATATAATATTGTAAAAGATATTAACTACTAATATATATAGTTAAAGATAGGGTTCATATGTATTGATAGATTTAGTTGCTATAAAAGATTAAGAAAATATCTACATATTTTATTCCCTATAGATATATTTGACAATAATATATATATATATATATATATATATATATATATATATATATATATATATGTATGCCGAATATTTTATATATATACATATATTGTTGATTCATTACATCTTAAAGATAGAATCTTGACAATATTTATATATATATATATATATATATATATATATATATATATATATATATATATGTGTGTGTGTGTGTGTGTGTGTGTGTGTGCCGAATTATATATATATATTAGCAATATTGGAAATTATTTTAAATAATTAATATTTCTTGGTGGCTAAGATAAGTTTTTAATGGACTTTAAAACCCTACTTAGCCCACAAGATATTTCGGCCGAACCCTAGGGTTTTTGGGCCGGTCCAGTTGCTAAACCGGAACGGATAAATCCAATCCGGGTTTTCTTAATCGGGTCGACCTAGTCGGGTCGGACCGTAGTAACTAAATTGAACCTAACCGGTTTTTAGTGATAAACCGAACCACAATCCTATTTTATTGAATCATTCCGGACTAAACCGGATTTTTAAAATCGGACCGACTTGAACCGAATTTTAAATTGGACCGGACCAAATTTTTTTAAAATTTCTCGGAAATTTTAAAAATGTTCAATAAAATAGGATGTCAAATTTTTAAATCCAAATGTTTTTCGAACTTTAAGTCTAGCCTAAACAGTGCTCTTAGGGTTTGCGTTTTAACACGTTTTTCGGTTAAAACCCTAATACCTAGTTTCGATTACGGGGAAGGATCTCGGATATGCATGTTTTTGGGACTGGATTAAATTAGTGGGCTGAATTGCAACTGTCGTCTTGACTCAGTCAAGCTAGCTGGATATTTATTACGAGCATTGAGCTCTGGGATTTAAATATATGTATTGCGCAATAGGATAGACATGCTATGCTGATTGTAAGTGCCTAGAATCCATGTCTAGAAATATCGCATAATTGATTGTAAGCATGAATTGCAAAACAGCCCCTAATATTTTCAAACATTTTTAAAACTGAAAATTTCAGTCGCCAATTATGCATGATTTGTGCGGATATTGCATGTTTTTTACACGTATGCTAGGATGTTCAAGAATAGAAAGCATGTGATAATTTACTTTAAGTAGAATTATATATACTAGGAACATTAGACGCATGACGCGTAAACATGTTTTGGTATGTTCGATTTTTATAGCATTGTGCATGCGTAAATTATCGGATAATTTTTAAAATTATAAGGGCCTTGGGAAGGCCAAGATCGGGTATGCTTATTTGAAAATTCCCGTTCCGGTAATTTGCAATATGATAACCGTTTTCAAAAGACTGATATATTGGATTGAAGACGACGGTAGTGTGAATTCTTTCACGACAACCCCTTCCCTCGGTTTACTGACGGTCGGTTTGGTTTAGTGACTAAAGGATCACTATTTTTCGTATTCCATCTTAATAGATAATCCGATGTTTTCAATTTTGTCAAAATGTTGTTGTCTTCCTAACTTGCATGAAACATATGTGTTAGTTTTGATGGCTGGGTCGGTACGCTTTTATAAACCATGCAATTTGGATGGTATGGATTACGAGGCATGGAATGAGATGGTGAGAGAACGTCTTATAGCATGTGACACACATATGTGTATCATGCCTATAAGAAACGAGATGTTGGTACAGCCGGACAGCAACCTAATTCCCAGAATTGGGAATATAGGTTTGGGAGATAAGAAAGCATGCGAGGTGATATTGGCAGCCTTGGATAAAGAGGTTGCAGAGGACTTCACACTCAATTATTGAGCTGCTCAGCTTTGGGCTGCCCTTAAACTCCGTTTTGGAAGTGGAAAGGCAGCCAAAGCAAGACAGGTAATAATGCAGTATGATGACTTACTTTCAAACGACACCAGCGTAAAACCTGGGTCTAACCAACGGATCAAAAGGTCTAATTGGAGAAAGATAATCAATATCGCACAGGGATATCCTATGTCATGGTTTGCTGATGAATTTGGACTAGAATACTTAATAACGGCAATTAAGTACTCTATGTACTTATTCACGGAAAGCAATCAAAAGATACTGACATATTCCCCGGTGCACTATCGCAAGAGGACAAGTGATATAGCGGAGGAAACAGGATCAACTTGGTCCTCAAACGAGATCCGTAGTATGACAAATGCTACTGATTTCGTACCGTAAAAGGTACGCCTCGTTTGCCACATATATGAAACCGTTAAACGTTTTATATCACTAAGTCTACTGATATGATTCACTTGTGAATTCCTTTCAGGGATACTTGGTGAAGATGGCTGGAGTTTTCCTTTTCAACTTTATTTTCCTTTACCTCTAGAAGCTTTATTCTGTATCTCATTACCGTACCAATGTCTATAAATTCTCTTACTATCAATAAATGTTTGATATTAGTTAATTATGATTCGGAATTATTGAATAAAGTAGGAACCATTCGCTCCGTGATATGGTCTACTTATCAAAATTAATCGGGCCAGTTAAACAAGCCCGATCAGAAACAAACAACTAATCTGAGATTCTTCCAATTAAACGGTTGAACCAGAAAACATTCACTCACCTAATCAATCATCCATCGATTGCATAGTTCCAAAAGAGAGCAACTAGAAAATTACATCCTTATTTGTTAAGTACTCCATTAAAATGATAAAGCTCCCGAAATAATATGCATGATAAAACCGATTTTGTAACCATGGTTTAAACCTGGTATGCGCGTGGCGCATGTCACCTCGAGAGACGGGACACATCGTTTTAAAGTCCGAATTTAACACCGAAGTAATTTAATGCATGCTAAATTTTCGTTTGTAATCCTATGAATGTAACTCATTGATAACTACTAAGATTATAAGTATGCTTTAAAGCTACTACAATCTAGTAAAGAACATCAACTTTGGCATTAAAGCAAACGCTTAATGCATAGCCCTTTGAGGTGAATAAGCCTCTGGGTGAGTTTAACAAACGAAAGGAAGAAGTCAGTAAAACGACTCTCCCACAATAAGCCTTGAACGAAAAGTTTGGCTAAAGCAATCATTTTATCAAATACTTCAAGCAACATATTTCAAAGTTACATAATGATGAAGTTCAACATTAATTACTCCTCCGGATGAAATTAAGTTGATTCACATTAATGTAACTCTATGTTCCAATAAAATCGGTTAATGCATTACCATAAAAGCTAAGGAATGATACGGGTGAAACCTTATCGCTAAACTGCATTAATTTGCGGATTAAACAAGTATTTATTAAGAGTACGATCTACTTTCAAAGGAATACAAGTTTAAAATTAGCTAAGATTGATGGTATTGTGGTCGAACATACATATTATAAAGATTTGAGGATAAATTTCCTATGATTTGCAAAACGAACTGACATAGTATTGATCGAATCAATGAATGGTTAACGAAGATTATCAGGTCCCACTTACTTCGAGTGGGAGAATTGATACAACATAAGTGATTGATATGATAAATGATGATGGAAACGTCTTCATAATAAATCCAGTGGGAGGGCACACTCCCCCTCACATATAATCATCACTAAATGCAAATGCGAATCAAGTCAAACCTGATAATCATAATGCTGAACTAACACAATTATCCATTATTCCTAGTGGGAGGGAAACGACCAACTTTGTTCCAGATCCTAGAGATCAAGGAATACATCTCGGAGGTAAAATTCCAAGACCGAGAGGTCATCCTGAGAAAGTTGTAGATCAAAGTTCTAGCACGACCATTGTTCCCAGTGGGAGTGATGCCCCCGATAAGAAGCATTATTCTGAGTGGGAGTAACAATGGGACTAGAGATTGGATGAACGAGCCTAGACATAGTCAAAGGCAACGTACTTCTCTCGAGAAGTGTCCCATCGAATAAGATGTGTTAAACATCTTAACATTCGTTTTCGAATCAATGACGGTTCAGCAAAACAAGTGAAGGACCTCAAAACGAGGGAATGGAGGAAAACAATGGAGGATGAAATATGCCTAAATAAGAACAAATTCGGTTATGATCTTTAGTTGATTTACCTGCTAACCGCAGAGCAATAGGAGCCAAGTGGGTATTGAAACTCAAACTCACTGCTGATGGAGAAGTCGAGCAATACAAAACTCGACTAGTTGCGAAAGGATATACCCAAATTCATGGAGTGGACTTTGATGAAACATACTCACCAACTGTGCGTTACACCACAGTAAGGGCCATCCTTTCCCTAGTTGCATGTCTCGATCTAGAGCTGCACCAAATGGATGTTAAGACCGCATTCCTCCATGGAAACTTGGAGGAAGAGATCTACATGGAGCAGCCAGAGGGTTTTATTACTCCTGGCAAAGAACGTAAAGTTTGCAAACTCCAGAGGTCTATTTACGGTCTTAAACAGTCGTCTCGGCAATGGTATCGCAGATTTCACGAGGAAATCGTCGGAAACGGATTTGTGAATCTTCACGAGGATCCTTGCGTATACACTAAGATCTCTGGGTCTAAGTATATCATCATAACACTATACGTAGATGACATACTCATTGCTGCGAACGACGTGAGTTTCATGAACAAATCAAAGTCCTGGTTAGCGTCAGTATTTGATATGAAAGACATGGGAGAGGCCATGTACATCTTAGGCATTAAGATTGCCCGAGATCGTACCACCCAGACATTGTGTCTGTCTCAAGAATCTTATATCAACAAACTATTGAAAAGATTCAGAATGCTTGATGTTAAACCCGTGGATACGCCGGTTGTGTTCGGGTGCGCGTTGTCAAAGCGTGATGGACCGAAACACCAGCAACAGCGTGAACATATGAAGGGGGCAGAGTACCTAAGCATGGTAGGGAGTCTTATGTACGCCATGCTATGTACTCGACCAGATATCTATTACGCTGTGGGCCTAGTAGCAAGATTCCAATCAGATCCTAGTTATCAACATCTAAAGGCCGTAAAACGAATTATAAGGTATCTGAAAGGTACTGCCGACTATGTTCTGTGCTATAAGGGCAAGCAAATAGAATTGACCAGTTATAGTGACGCCGAACACGGTGGCGATCCAGATGATCGTATGTCCACCACAGGAGGAGTTTTTCTTCTTGCTAATACTGCCATATCTTGGGTGAGCAAGAAGCAATCATGTGTCGCGCTTTCCACTATGGAATCGGAATTCATTGCCCTTTCTAAAAAAACGCACAAGAAGCGGTCTGGCTGAAAAGGCTTCTTACTGCATTAATTGGCACTGGCAAAGAGAGTAATCCCGTCAAGGTATACTCCGACAGTCAGGCAGCCATTGCAGCAATTAAGAATCCAAAGTACCATAGTAGGACCAAACACATTGATGTGAAATACAACTATGCTAAATCTGATATGGAAGACAACATAATCGCTTTAGAATACTTGTCCACGGATAAAATTGTTGCAGATCCATTAATTAAGCCATTACGTAGAGAGATCTTCGAAAAGCACGTAAAACTGCTTGGATTACGTAGGGCTTAAGTGAGTGACTTGTATAAGCGATGACATTTTGACATTTGAAATAATATTTTTTCAATTGAATAAAATAATTGCAAACTGAGTATATGATCTATCGACGTCATAATGAAATATAACATCGGATTTTACGGTCTATAAACTATGTCGTAGGAAGAGGTAAAACTCTTCCACCAAAATTATGTCGAATGTGAACCATGCCTCGTCACACAGGCACGGTCATCTTGTAAGGAGAGGGAGACCTCTACCACAACAAGATTGGCTAAGAACCAGGGGGATAAACCTGGTTAAACGAAACGATAACCTTGTCACGCTTAATGCATGACCGAATCTTCGTTTTGTACATTGCCGTGTTGGACCCAGTCCATCATTAAAATCACATTCAGGGACAGATGAAAGATTCTGTGATAACATGATTGACATATCCCATTCCTAGCTAGTCCAGGTGTGCTATCGACGCCTGCTTCATACTGCGCGTGCCATGTTCGACCACGGGGTCATGCTCGGTTGTGCTAGCTAGAATTCTAGTGATTCAAAGGGCGCATACTTTTCACCTTGAGCGTATGATTGATCCCGGATTTCTTATGAAGAGGCCTAAAGTATCCTCTCGCACTCAGAACTTATACCTAAGGTCTAGCTCAATGTTCGCTTCCCAGCGTACGAGCGTAGAGCCAAAGAAAACGGCCAGTCTTGGAAACCGGTTGAGTTAGACTGAGGGAATAAGCGATGGGGATGGTCAAGTTCACCTATAATTCACCGACTCTTGTGTTCACTAGGTGGCCGCCAACCGGATATTAGTTGAAGGTTGTGAACACTTGTAACAGATGCCCTGAAGAAGTATTCCTATGTGGAAAACTGGGCAATTGGAGAATTATCAGTTGACTAAGGATACAGTGCGGTACATATTTTATTTTAACAGGATTGATTTACGAAAGGGAATCAACGTTCTGCAGGCGCTACAATACTCCTAACAGATGAGTAGCACGATGCCCGTCGTATCCGCCGGTCGCATGGCAAACCTCGTATGAACTATTCGGAGACGGAGACAAAGATCGAAGACTGAGATGTTGATGCTATTAGATAACTATATATTAACAAGCACCCTCCCATTCCGGCGAGTGGGAGCTGTTAGCATATGGTGACGTGGCGCTGTAATTGGTAGCCCGTTAATGCTAAGGAAATTACCTAAGTTAATTAGGTAATTGTCACATTAGGGTAATTGGGCCAAACCCTAACCCTAATTGACATGGGAGGCCCAAAATTGGGCCTCCCCCTTTAATAGCATGGTTCGGTCGGACCCCTATACCACATTGGTTGGAGTGGACTTTTGTCCACTCCACCAATCCTATATATGGGGGACTCACCTAAGGGGTTTATTCACTCATTCATAATAAAGTACCTCCATTGAGAAAATTTAGAGAAACCCTCTCACCCCCTTAGTAGTGATTTTCGGTGCACATCTTAGTCCGAGGTTCTGTCCCCGTTGAAGAATCGATCAAAGGCTTTGTTGTGGAGCTTATACCGCGTAGGACTTCTTCTCACGAAGAACTTGTACGGGTTCCGACCGGAGGATCAGAACTCCCTCCACAACGTTCTTGGGCAGGAGAGCTATTGAGGTACGTGTACATTATTCCGCTGCGCAATTAGATTACTTACTAGTACACGCTTAGCATTCCGTAGTTTTACATCCCCGTAATCCAACAATATCCCCCCATGATGTTCCACCTCAGAAACATATCCAGAGCCTTCTTCAAGACTAACCTCCTCAGAAGGAGACACGCGGGCTGAAACCATAAAAGAAGAAGATTCCTCATAAGACTCACTGTTAGAAGGGACATATCCAACCGACATGTTTAACTCGGATTCATTAACAGATAGCAACCCGGATACAGACTCGGTTTGATGAGAACAATCCAAGTCCTCACTCGATTCAGAAACTAAGTAATGAGCGGGAAATATAACATGAGGAGGTTTAGAAGAAGAAGACTTACGCATGATGGCGAGAATAACTTCAACAGTCCAAAGGGCAACCCAACGTCCGATAGAAAGACAATCGTCCTAAGGGCTCAAGCAGAGCAAACAGCATATAACAAAAAATAAGTTAGTATGACCATTGAAAAGCTGCTACCTCTACTTAGGGGGGGGAAACCCATACTATAAAATCCGACACAGCTAAATTTGAACACCCTATAGAGGCAGACAGTAAAACCCACTATGGGGGCAACAACAACAGCTGACAGTATCACCTTAGGGGGCAGTATAACAACGTAAGGAAATCAAAGTAGTGTAGGTGAAGTAATCAACACCAGTAACAACAACTACACTAACGCCTGAAATAGGGATTGGCACCCCAGGAGATGATATCTCCGCCTACCCTAGGGGGGCAACCGCGCACCAACCAAAATGATACGTAGCAGACATATAAAGAAACACCCCGTGTCCACCACAAATATGCATAAATTCTTAAAAGGTAACACCCTACAACAACCCGAGGTGGTCACGACGACAAAGAAAAACATAGCAAGCAACATCGTCGACTCGAAAACGAATATCTCGTATACAAGGTATTAACTAGCGTATTACGGGTAAAAATTTGACATAACGGTTTTTAGCACATGTACTATTTATATGATCAACACCATTACAAAGAAAAGGAGCACAACAACATCCCTACTCGGCCAAATTACAAATTTTCAAAATATCGAAAAATTTTCAAAAATCGGAATCAAGGTAAAATCCTTCCGATTATACACAAATTATCATATTTCTAATTAACAGTATATTGCAAGTGTTTGTTCAAATCTTGGCAAAAATAGATATATGTTAAAATTGGACCTGAAAACAAGTCGGTCCGATGGGAAAACCGGTCCATAAGAACCAGACAGGTTTAATGGCAAAAAAATCGGACTTCGCCGGAAAAGGGGGCAGCCACCGTCGCCGCCGCCGTGGAAGGCTACCGTCACCAGGCGAAAGTTACCTCTCCAGAATCGCCTCGCCGTCCCGAGTCGACTTGCAGTGGCCCCGCCGTGAAAGGATGCCCCTAGTGGCCGAAATTGGCCCCGCAAATCACGCCGTCACCGCCGTCGTCTCGGCCGCGAGCCACCAACACCGGTCGAGCCTTACCTTGTCGGAACCGCCCCAACGACGCGACCTCAATCGCCGTGGCCCCGCCCTGAAAGGAGCCCTCCTCCGCCCGGAATTGGTTCCGCCGTCCACGCAACCAAAGTGTCGCCGGAGCTCAATTGGCCACCGATGACCGCCGGAACCACCTCCAAAAGACCGCCCTGGAACCCCTCCATCAATTTTCGGCCACCACGTGGAAAAACCAGGTCGAAAAAGCCTCGATCTGACCTCCAAAAGGTCCAGCCGCCGTGATGTCGCCGCTGGAGTTCCGCTGTAGACCTGGGGTTCAAAAATCGAACCTAAACCGGACTGAACCGAGGAATGATGGACCAAACAGACATCAAACCATGTTTAATCGGAATTACCAAAACTGAGAAAAACGATTTCTTGGAGCCTTAGAAACACTAAGGTAAAAATTTCTAACTATGGAGTAAAAATGAATAGTGATAAAGAGTAAAAATCTATATCTGTTACGGAAGTAGATAGGTAATAGAAAGGGAACTTGAGGATGTCTTATTATCACACATAAGGAGCCCTTATATAGGGATTACATATACTTGTGGAGGAAGTAAATTTAATACTAGGAAAGTTTAAACAAGGAAGATGGTATATACACGTAATATTGAACATCCACTAAATATATTTATAACACTCCCCCTTGGATGTTCATAAGGGAATTGTGCCTCGTTAAAACCTTACTAGAAAAAACCCATTGGGATAAAAATCTAGTGAAGGAAAAAGAGTACACAATTATGGATCCCTTTTTGTAAGCTGCCTCGTTATAAACCTTACCAGGAAAACCCGATGGGATAAAACCTTGGTTAAGGGAAAAAGAGTGAAGCGGTGTAGATTCTCCCCCTGATGTTGACATCGCGTAATTTCATTAAGTCGACGCAATCCAATCATGATCGCCAATATTCCAGATGTCGCAGTCGATAAAGCCTCCTTGAAAAGATCCGCTAGATAGTCATATGAACAAATTCGTTGGATGAAGAATAACTTGAGGCGAATGTGCTTTTGTATGTCTCCTTTGATATAACAATCTTCAACTCGAGCTATATAACCTGCATTATCTTCATATATATATATATACAATATAATGCTACATTTGAAAATTGTGCACTTCCATGTTATAACTTACATTTGTGTAGCAAATTAATTTAGGTCTTGATTCATCATGATATTAAACTCATGGAATTCTTACAATCATTAAGGTAATCAATAAATGTGTTTATCTATGCGAAATAGTTTCAAGACATTTTTTTTTATAGGACAAGATTATTTTCAATCTCTTAAGTACTCGATCTTCAGGCCGAGCCAAACCTTTGTCCTTTCAATATATTTTGTCTGAATTTAACATCATCAATAAATTGATTGTATTTATAAACTCTTCACGAGTTTCAATATCTTTAAATTCTCCCCCTCACGCGATGCCCCTTTCGGCTATAGCGTGATCAATTCAACTTATCAAAATATCAGTTTTCTTAATTCGCATAATATCATCTGATATATCTTAACTCAAATGAACTATACATTGTGGAGAAAATAACATAATTTGCCTGTATTATTTTAAATGGTACAATATCTTTATTATCCAACATTCTTGGAAAAATTTCATGCTAGCATTTTCAATCCTTCTAGGAATTTCACTTTAATTTTGCTATCGGCTATAAATAATTCATATGTGGGACGCATTCAAAACTTTTTATGTACTGCCAACGTAATAACATATTTGAAGGTGATTTTTCCACTAAATGATCCATATAATAAATGCCAGGATTTTGCATATAACATTTGTACCACAGGTTGTGCGTATATATCTTACGACACAATTTATTTATGCGGGAAATAATTTGTATCCACTGGCTTCCACCTTATGCATTTTTCATGTTAATACTTGCATATTTTCAAATTTTGGCCAATCATAATACTTGTTTAACATATTGAGCTCAAGATCCTTGACTCCTCGTCTTGTTTTATGATTTCACTCATGAATAATATTCAAAACTGTTGTCGACAACTTTATATTTTACGGTTCCATCACTTCCCGTTAATGACATAACTCATTGAGATTTCTTTATTGTAATCACTTTAAGGTACCTGAATCACTTATGGGGTTTCATATTTAGTTATGTATTTACTTCTTTTGGGAAATCACCTCCATAATAAGACCATATTTATCTTGCTCCATTCTTTGGAACCAATATCGCACTTATTAAAAAAATTCTTTGGAACCAATATCGCACGCTTCAGACGAGAGTTATTTTTCATTATAACCTGTCCAATCAGGACATTTCAAAATTGGAGCATTTGCAGTTGTTACTTGACTTATGACTTTCTGGGTCTCATAAAGTCACTTATTGGCAGTATTTGAAAATGCTTTTCTCTTTGAACTTCATGTTCATATTCTCATTGTGCGAGGATCTAAATGAGATAATAAAAAAAAAAAAATTCAGTCAATCTCTTTTCTGCCAGCTGCTTCTTTTCTCCCCCTAATGTTGGGAAAGTTGTTCATCAATGACAATCATCAACTCTTGCTTTAAAATATATATCATTCATTGTTCCCAATAAATTTTTTATATCCAACATATTTTTTCCAACATTCCAGACCCATCTTTGTGCATTGCGGTGGAGCAATTCAAACATATATCGCACATTATAAAATTAATTTATGAGAAATTTGTCTCTTCACCAAAAATTGGTTGTAATGGGGAGAATTGTGATTTAACAATGGCTTGATGCGCAATTATATTGCTGCTTTCATAATATCACACATTTGTACTCAATTTGCTCTAATTGGTAATTTAGCTATTTAATTGGAGGATCTTTATAACTTTCATGCTAAACTGCAAATATTGACAATGAATTGTCAAATTCTTATAATAATTATCAACTTCCAATATCATCATCATTCTTTATTGCATAATCTGGAAATTTTGCTATTGCAAATTCGTGATAATTAATGCAAATGCGACCATATTGTAGATGCATCTTTCAAAATAATATATCGGTTCACATGGCAGGTGAACGGGCTCATATTCACCTTTTATTATTTCCATAAATAATGGAATTTTATCCCGAACTTAGTTGATGATGATCACATAATGAATTTTCCTTTGAGAACAATTCTCATAATGATTTATGGAGAATCTTCAGGTTCTTCCAAATAATGTACTGCGCATCTTAAGTGATCCGGAATGGTCTGTAACCGGTCACGCCAAATATCATATTATATGGGTAAAACTTCGGGTTTACCTCTATATGAATCAGTAAACTTCTGGTTTACCGAATATATAATCAATCATGCCAATATTGGCAGTAAACTTCTGGTTTACCTGAATTTTTTTCATTATCTGCAAGAGACATATTTCTTCTAGGATCTTCATGATCATTTATTCAAGACTCGTGATCTCTTAGGATCTTCATGATCCCTTATTTATAATAATTCATGATATACATGATTCATTCTTATACAAGACGATCTTTAATTCACAAATACAATGTTTCATATCCTATTTTTTCATACATTTTAGGATCTTCCGGATCCTAATATTATCAATTTTTGAGCTTTTGAATAACTCATGATCTTCTGGATCATTTTATAATAAAATGCATAAACGTAATAATATATGTATATAATAAATATAATGCAGTGAAAGAAATAAAAATATAAATGTAAAGGTAATGCAAAAAAAATAACAATATATGTAAATAAAGTGCAAGAAATGTAAATATAAATATAAAAATTAAGGGAACTATAAATTCATAATTATTGAACTTCAAGATCGTAATATCGGATCTTCAGGATCCGTCATTCATAAAGAATGCATTTTTTTTAATCGTAATATCCCATATTTAATAATAATATATGCAATGACTTTTTTTTTCATTTGAGGCTAATCTTTGCCTAGTGTCATCGCACTTCATATGAATAAATTTCTCGCTTCATCATATAATTAAATTTTTTTTTTTTTTTGCGTCATCGCGCTTCTCAAAATTATCATTCTTCCAAATCAATTGGATTTTGCATTCTTTATTTGTAAGATGCATCATCTTTCTTTATCGATATCATGACGATGCTAACAATTTTATCTATTTCAAAATCAAAATCAAACTGTTTCTATGACCATGATGATCATTATAACATATTTTTATTCATACTCTTAAAAGGTCATTATAAATTATATCACTCACTTCAGGGAGTGGATGATTTCATCGCTATAATCATAATCTACAGCACTCGCTTCAGGGAGTGGAGTATATCCTCTTTATAATCATAACTTATGACGCTTACTTCAGGGAGCGTAATATTTGCCTCTACACTCGCTTCAGGGAGTGGAGCATATCAATACATATAACTTTATGTATGAAATAATTTTCACATGTATGTGTATTCAATATATAGATACTACCAAAACAAAAGCAAAAAAATACCGACGTGAAAATTGATACCCTTTCTTTTCCACGACTCTATGTTGAATGCCATCAATATTCGCTCGAAGATAACTCTCTTGTTTCTTTAACCTCCATCACAATATATACGATCTGACATAGATGTTGGAAAAAAAAAAATCATAGTTAGCACACGTAGAATATTATGATGAACATAATAAATAAATCAATAAAATCATTCTTATCCTTTGCGTACTTGATATTGCCGTCGTAGTAATATAGCAGATGATCGGAATCGAATTCATGTTGTCTCTTTCTCGTTTCTCTCGCTTTTTAGATTCTGAATCGTTAGTCTTCTAATTTTTTTGAGACAACAAGCACACCAAAATCGTTTCTGGCATGTGGCGGCAACGTCCTCGAAGTAGCGCAGCTAGCCAAGGAGGCTTGAATCAGATTGCATAACTCGAAACCTGCTTGCTAGGAACTGTTATTCAAAAAATCACAACATGTTAATTAAACAAAGATAAGATTAACTTATAAATCTTAGAAGAAGACTATAATATCAATATTTTAAACAAGATTGAATATTGATGCGAGTGAAATTTTTATGCTTCACAAGAAGTCTTCTATATGTCACTCATGGTTGAGTCACATCGCACGTCTTCTTCTTGTTGATAGTGGATTAAGGAAGATGAAGTTTTGCTGCTATAGAGAAATTATTTGAACGATTCGTACTGATAACGTGTTACGGAAGTAGATAGGTAATAGAAGAGGGAACTTGAGGATGTCTTATTATCACACATAAGGAGCCCTTATATAGGGATTACATATACTTGTGGATGAAGTAAATTTAATACTAGGAAAGTCTAAACAAGGAAGATGGTATATACACGTGATATTGAACATCCACTAAATATATTCATAACAATATCCCTTTTATAAAGAAGCTTTCGGGTTTTTTACAAAGAAATAACTACGAGGTTGCCACTATAACAGTTAAGTTAGCAACTTTTTTACACGGCAAAAATAGTGGTAAAGCTAGAAGTTGCAGCATGATTAATATGTTGCCACAAATAGAATTTTTTCAAAATTATCAGCATGATACGCATTAAGTTTAGTAAAAATACTTAATTTATATATTTGATTTCATACGTAACACGTTATCATCATCACTAGTATAATGCATCTTTTGCATCATATAGCCATAAAACATGATCCATCCAAGAGATACCGTGACATGTCATCACATATCACGATTAAAATTGCATCATTATAGCATATCACCGGTAGCATACACGCAATCGCATGATGGCACGTTTATGACTGACAATTATAAGTTTTTCTGTGAGTGTAATAACAATATAGGTTGGATTCCTCATAACGGAAGAGAAGATCGCTCAATATGAACATCTACAGGTAATAAAAAGGCGAGATACAATCGGGTCTATAATCCTTCAATATAAATAGAGTTAAGAAACGGCGAGCCAATTCTTGACTCGGGGGCAAATGATAGATATACACCCGATTGGACTTCACTAAGGCTCAAACACGGTCGCCCCGCCGACCTCGAGGTAAGCCCACTTTATCCCGAAGGGAATACGAGATCCTGGTTGCCACAAGTACAGTTGCATAAGACCTTCACAAGCGAGTGGAGTTTTTCCGAGTCGTACCGACGGCTCAGCCGCTCCGGTCGTACCGTACTAAACCTCCGGGTTCCTAGTCGCCCTGGGTTTTAGGCGTTTTGGAGATTATTCTAAAAGTGGTGTGTGCGAGTTTATACAATGCCACAAAAAAATGTTAGTTAATAACTCTAAAAATATGTACCTGTCACACAAAAAAATAAAGTTAGAATGGTGAAGATAATAAAATATAAAAACTCAAAAAACATGGCAATAAGCGAATATAATGAGCCCGAACCCTCTAATACTCTTCCCCAGCAGAGTCGCCAAATAGTCAGATCTAAAATCTCACCTAAGGCGAATTACGTTTTTGAAAACGTGGATTTTGAAAAGAGTCGCCACTAGTTAATTAAGGTTAACTAGAATCCTAAAATACCTAAGCGAATAACGAATTGAACACTAGGTTTCGAATTGGTCCACGATCAGAGATTTCAATTCGGGGGTTCTATTACGAAATAAAATTAAATTCCACCCTTACGGTACTCTATTCACTTAATTTGCCATTTATTTTATTATATACAAAATTTCATAACATAAAGAAAACTGTAAAAAAAAAAAAAAAAAAAAAAAAAAGTTTAAACTCCCGAGGTGATCATCCATTATAAACTAACTTTACGAAAGTAAAACTATGATTCAATACCAAACAAAACATTGGCCAAAAAAAAAATACCAAACAAAGCTAAAGGTGTTACGAAAGTAGAGAGGTAATAGAATGAGAGAACTTGAGGATGTCTTATTATCACACATAGGGGCCCTTATATAGGGATTACATAGACTTGGAGAGGAAGTAAAATCAATATAAGGAAAGTCTAAATTAGGAAGATGGTATATACACATAATATTGAACATCCACATAATATATTCATAACACTCCCTCTTGGATGTTCATAAGGGAATTGTGCCTCGTTAAAACCTTACTAGAAAAAACCCAGTGGGATAAAAATCTAGTGAAGGAAAAAGAGTACACAATTATGGATCCCTTTTGTAAGTTGCCTCGTTAAAAACCTTACCAGGAAAACCCAATGGGATAAAACCTTAGTTAAGGGAAAAAGAGTGCAGCGGCCAGCGGTGTAGATTCTCCCCCTGATGTTGACATCACGTAATTTCATTAAGTCGACGCAATCCAATCATGTTCGCCAATATTCCAGATGTCGCAGTCGATAAAGCCTCCTTGAAAAGATCCGCTAGATAGTCATATGAATAAATTCGTTGGATGAAGAATAACTTGAGGCGAATGTGTTTTGTATGTCTCCTTTGATATAACAATCTTCAACTCGAGCTATATAACCTGCATTATCTTCATATATACAAAATAATGGTACAATATATTTATTATCCAACATTCTTGGAAAAAATTTCATGCTAGCATTTTCAATCCTTCAAGGATTTTCACTTTAATTTTGCTATCAAATTAGCCACCCAAAAAGGCTATAAATAATTCATATGTGGGACGCATTCAATACTTTTTATGTACTGCCAACGTAATAATATATTTGAAGGTGATTGCTCCATTAAATGATCCATATAATAATTGCCAGGATTTTGCATATAACATTTGTACCACAGGTTGTGCGTATATATCTTACGACACAATTTATTTATGCGGGAAATAATTTATATCCACTGGCTTCCACCTTCTGCATATTTCGTGTTAATACTTGCGTCTTTTCAAACTTTGGTCAATCATAATACTTGTTTAACATATTGAGCTCAAGATCCTCGTCTTGTTTTATGATTTCACCCATGAATAATATTCAAAACTGTTGTCGACAACTTGATATTCTCGGTTCCATCATTTTCCCATTAACGACATAACTCATCGAGATTTTTTTTTTGTAATTACTTTCAGGTACCTGAACCACTTCTGGGGTTTCATATTTAGTTATGTTTTTAATTCTTTGGGAAATCACCTCCACAATAAGACCATATTTATATTTATTTTCTTTCCATGCTCCATTCTTCTTTCAAAAATTTCCGTGGAACCATTATCGTACGCTTCAGGCGTGACTTATTTTTCATTATAATTTGTCCAACCGGGACATTTAAATTGGAGCATTTGCAGCCGATAATTGACTTATGACTTTCTGAGTCTCATAAAGTCACTTAATAGGCAGTATCTGAAAATGGTTATCTCTTTGAACTTCATGTTCATATTATCATTGTGCGAGGATCTAAATGAGATAATAACAATTTTTTTTTCAGTCAATCTCTTTTCTGCCAGCTGCTTTTTTTTTTCTCCCCCTAATGTTGGGAAAAGTTGTTCATAAAAAAAAATCAGCAATTCCTGCTTTAAATATATATCATTCATTGTTCCCAATAAATTGTTTGTATCCAACATATTTTTCCCAACATTCCAGACCCATCTTAGTGCGTTGCGGTGGAGCAATTCAAATATATATCGCACTTTATAAAGTTCATAAATGGGGAATTAGTCTCTTGACTAAAAGTTTTTGTAATGGGGAGAACTGTCATTTAAAATTGGCTTGATGCGCAATTATACTGCTGCTTGCATAATAATATGCATTTACACTCAATTTGCTCTAATTGGTGGCAGTTTAGCTATTTAATTGGAGGATCTTTGTAACTTTCATGCTAAACTACAAATCTAGACATGTATTTGTCTGAATCTTGTAGTAAATATCATCATCATTCGTTATTGCATAATCTGGAAATTTACAAATTCATAATCAACGCCCATGTGACCATATTGTAGATGCATCTTTCAAAATAATATATCGGTCCACATGGCTGGTGAACGGGCCCATATTCACCTTTTATTATTTCCATAAATAATGGAATTTTATCCCGAACTTAGTTGATGATGATCACATAATGAATTTTCATTTAAGAGCAATTATCATAATGATTTATGGAGAATCTTCAGGTTCTTCCAAATAATGTATTGCGCATCTTAAGTGATCCGGAATGGTCTGTAACCGGTCACGCCAAATATTGAATTATATGGGTAAAACTTTTGGTTTACCTCTATATGAATCAGTGAACTTTCGGTTTACCGAATATATAATCAATCACACCAATATTGGCGGTAAACTTCTAGTTTTCCTGATTTTTTTCATAATCCTGATAACACAATCCGCATGTTTAATTTTTTTCATCTTCATCATTAATCATAATGATGATTGCGGAGTATTAACATTCTTTATAATAAAAATAAATAAATATGTAGTATATGTAAGCATATAAATAACATTAAAAAAATGCATAAAGCGTAAATAAATAATTTCGTACAAATGCTCAATTTCATGATCTTCAAGATCATTTATAGCTCAATTTTTTTAAGGATGTTTATTATCCTTATTTGTAGCTCAATACTTTAGGGTTTTTTTTTTTTTCATATCTCAAAATCTCTTAGGTTATTCAGATCCATTTTCATCAAGATCATTTATTCAAAATAATTCAGGATCTTTAGGATCTCTGTTTCATAATTCAAAATCTTTAAGGTCTTCAATCTTGTTAATTCATAGTCCGATATATTTAGGACCTTCGGGATCCAGGATCCTTTATTCATTCAAGATCTTCTAGGATCTTCATGATCATTTATTCAAGAGTCATGATCTCTGAGGATCTTCATGATCCCTTATTTATAATAATTCATGATATACATGATTCATTCTTATATAAGACGATCTTTAATCAAATCCTTTTTTTCATACATTTGTGTTACGAAAGTAGAGAGGTAATAGAATGAGAGAACTTGAGGATGTCTTATTATCACACATAGGGGGCCCTTATATAGGGATTACATAGACTTGGAGAGGAAGTAAAATCAATACAAGGAAAGTCTAAATTAGGAAGATGGTATATACACATAATATTGAACATCCACATAATATATTCATAACAAATCCACATAATATATTCATAACAAAAGGCACTTATACATATTATATTATATATATATTAAAACATTATAATATCATATATAAACTAACACACCTGAGGCCTAAGGGATTCTCTAAGGAAGAAGATGACGGAACAGACGACTAGTGTAATTGGGATGAAACCTGATCGGAGAAAGTCCGAAATCACAGTGATGCAGCAGTTGGGAGGTACGGCGGACACGGTCGCAGAAGAGCAGTGAGGCCGATCGAAAAACAACAGCATGGATCAGGGACTCTGGCCTTAGTGGCCGAACGAAGAAGAACGGTCGGCACCGACTGAATTTCGACGGACAAGATCTGGTCGGATGAAGCTTACGAGTCAGAGGTGATGGTGCTAAGAAGCACGAACGTCGTGGAGTCTGACTGAATCGATCGTCGGAGGAGCAGTGGTGATATAGAGTTTGATGACGGTTGTCGAAGGGGATGCTTTGGCTAATCGGTGCAGTCACTGGAGCGAGGAGACGAGGAAGACGAAGCTGAAGAAGACTATGGACCTGTACAATATGAATACATTAAAAAAGATAATATAATGATAATAATAATAAATAAATAAAATAACAAACAAAGCTGTGGGCTTGGTAGCGGAACGAAGGTCGGAGGCGATGACTATATTACGGCGTGGCAGCAGTCGACTGGGTAGTGGTGGGCTGGAGCGGCTGGGCGGCACTGAACTTAGAAGAAGTGCGGTTAGTCGGCTGAAACGGCAATGATGGGCTGGTTTCGGCGAACTTCGGGGACAGCCGTGTAGAGTAGCGACCCACCGGAGGAGGTGAGGTCAGAAGTCACAGCAGGAACGAGTCGGAGCGACTGATATGGGGATGGGAAGAAGCGAGTCTGGCTGGGAGGTACGTCCGAGGATGGAGCCGGACAGAAGACGATGTCGATGGCAGCGTCTTAGTCACTAGATGATGTAGATCGGAGGACGATCGGAGCCGTCTGTAATTAGACTAGGTGAACTCCATAGCTTAGCTAAGAGCTTCACGATCCAAAACAAGACAGAATTAACTACATACTAATAAGGGTTAATAACTAAAACACTGTCCAAGGTTTACCCTATATTAAAATAAAATGTCTGAAGTTTCAACTGTTAAACTGTAGTGTACAAGGTTTCAATTTTGTTAAAATGTGGTGTCTCGGTGTGATTACTTTAGAGAAGTCAATTCCGACGAAACCGATTATCAAATTCGAGCTCCCATACACACTCCATTCTCTTCATCTTGCCGGAACCGTCATCTAAGAAGTTGGCCACATCCTCGCAAGTAAATCTCGCTCCATTGTCATTGGAAAATCGTTCCACACCACTCTGCTAGAATTTTTTTTTTTTTAATATTCAATTTTTATGTGAAATTTGATGATTTTGTGAAAAGTAAAGAGTGGTGGATTATGAGTGGATGAGTGGGTTGATAAAAATGATTGAAGGGAGATGAAAAGACGCGCGGAGACACCAAATTTAAACAAAAATGAAACTAGAGACGGTCCATTTTAACATTTCAAACTTCAGACACCTAATTTTAATATAAGGTAAACTTTGGACACTTTTTTAGTTATTAACCCTACTAATAATAATGATAATAATAATAAAATAAAGGTTCATAAACATAATATGCAAGTTAAGATTTCAGGGAAACTCTTATTGATTTCCTTCCGTTGTTTTTTTCGCCCCCTTACAATGTCAAGACCAACTCATATATATAGCTCTAATAGTTCCTAGTTGAGTCTAATCTAAATAGTAATAACACTGATTTATTCTCCTAATATATACTAAATATTCGGAATACTTAATACAAATATTCAGAAAATATACACTGTAATAAATATATAAACTACCCTAATTTTGCACGAATCATTCTTAGAAGCTTCTCGACTTGTCATATTTAGACACTTCCCAAATTAGCGCGCTGCATGTCACGCGTGTCGCGCGTAGTCCAAAATTAGGTGTTTACACACATAGCCGAATAAATTTAAAATATCCTAAATTACCCAAAATGCTCGAAATCGCCGGAATCGGGTCAGCCCGAAATCGGAGGTGGGTGGCCGGAATCGGAGGGGTGGCTTTGAAAAAAAAGAGTATAAAGGCAAAATTATTTATTTATCTCAATATGTCAAAGTTAACCCCAAATTTGGACGGGAAACCAAATTTCAATAAAATTGAAACCTAGACATCAAATATGAACAATTTAATCCTAAGGTACCAAGCTGACACATGGGGTAAATCTGAGACACTAAATAGGTTCTTTTCCATAACTCTTATAAAAAAAAAACATTGAAATAAATGACCGAACATATTGGCTAGTGCAATTAAGAAATATACACAACCACATTGGTAAAAATTAATCAACTAAAATACAAGGGTTAAGAAATTAAAAGTGGCATCAAATATACATCATGTTGCAATCAGCTTTCTCAACTATATTTTGTTTACTTAACAGCTAATTGCAACATGACATATAGGTGATGACGCTTTTAGGTTATTAATCGAAAAAACAAACATGTTGGTATAATGATGTTATTGAGGCGCAGGCAGAGTGGGTTTATGCTGTTAACCCATTTCCACATTTGTTTTCTTCTCCTGCAGCTACTCTATCTTCTTCTTCTTCTTCTTCCTTTGACAACTCCTCTTGATTTAGATCAGTCAAAACCCACCCAAGCTCCCTCATCCTCTCAGCAACACTTTTTGCTTTCTCAATATTCCCTTGTTTCACAAAAGCTTGCAAAATCATGCTGCAAGTAGCACAACTCGGTACAACTTCACCCAACAAACCCTCTATAATGTTCTCCTCAAGTAATGCAGTAATGAACGAATCATGTCCCTGCCCACTCAACTCAAAACCTTTCCCCATCATTTCATTCACCAACTCAGTCGCCTTCACCACATTACCTTCTTTGCAGAGCACATCAACCAAAATCCCGTATGTCATCTCATCCGCCTCAATACCCCTCCTAATCATCTCCTCGTAAAGGGAAATTACCTTGAGGGTATTATTCCCTACCCTCATAAGGCCATTTATTAGACAAGTGAAAGTCAATACATTTGGTGTTAGGTTTTTCCTCTGCATTTCTGCAAACTGTTCTTCTGCTTCAGATGTCATCCCTTCCTTGCACAGATAGTCAATGAGGATCGTATAGGTGACGTGGTTGGGTTCTATCTTATTATCAACCATGAATTCCAGTACCTTATTGGCTTCCACTAGTTTACCCAACTTGAAGAACCCGTCAATCAAGGCATTGAAAGGGGATATGTAACCAAAACCCTTCACTACCATCTCCTGAGCCAAGGACAGAGCTTTCTCCACTTCACCTTCTTTGAAGCACCCATCAACAAGTGAGGTGTATACAAAGCTATCGGGTTGGACACCCTTTGATTCCATTTCATCAAGCAGCTGAAATGCCTCGGATACATATCCACACTTGCAGTATCCATCGATTATAGTAGCATAAGTCACTGCATTCGGGACCAAACCTTTCGCAGAAGCTTCATCCAACAAGTTTCTAGCCCTCTCAATGCCGTCCGACTTGCACAGACCATTAATCAACACATTGTAAGTGACCATGTTGGGAGTGGTCCCATTTTGGACCATACCATCAAAGAGCTGCATAGCATTTTCGATTTTGTTCAGTTTACAGAAGCCGGAAATCAGTGAGGTGTAAGTGAAAACATCACCTGTAAAACCCTTTTCTTTGAGATCAGAAAAGACCCCCATAGCTTCTTCAACTCTTCCGTTCTTCGCAAGACCCTGGATCAGCAAGCTGTGAGCCTGCACATCTGGGAGATATCTTTTTTCAAGCATAAATCTAAATATAGAAAAGGCTTCGGCAGTGTTCCCATTTTTACAGTATCCATCGACAATTGCTCTGTAGATGACATCATTAGGGGCCACCCCACGGCTTACCATCTCCTTGAAGTACCTATGAGCATCCTGCATATTACCCTCCTTACTATACCCACCGATCAAGGCTCCGTAAGTGTATGTGTTAGGGTTCAGTCCCCTCTCTGACATCTCAACCATGTACAATGCTGCTTCCTCCATCTTGTAGGCTTTGCAAAGGCCGATTATGAGAAAGTTGTAGCAAATATTATCAGGACATATACCTCTGTCTTTCATTTTGTTCAAAATGTTCTTTGCATCCTCAACTTTACCACAGTTGATGCACCATTTGATCATATTAGTGAAGAAAGCTGTGTTCAGCCTTAAACCACTCGATATCATCTCTTCCAAAAGATTGTTAGCTCCATCAAGATCCCCACTGACGCACAGACCATTTATTATTGGACTGTAAGTGTAAACCGTGGGAAGCAAATTTCTACCTTTCATTTGACTCAATAACTCATTAGCTTTGGCCAACTCTTTCTTCCGGCAGTATCCCTCAATCAGTGCATTGTAAGTTTCAGTATCTGGGATTGTTTCTGTTGATGCTATCATCTCCCTGAACAAATTGTTTGCCCTCAACATATCACCAGTCCTGCATAGACCAGTTATAAGGATGTTATATGTGATAGTTGACGGGTTTATCCCGCGAGCAGCCATTTGATCTTTGATCCTGAGAGCCTCCTCAACTTCACCTGCTTTACAGCACCCATCCATCAATGCAGTGTAAGTGAAGACATTAGGGGTGCAACCCTCCTTCTCCATGTCCAAGAGACTCTTTTTAGCAGCCTGAACATCACCTCCCTTACAATGAGCAGAAATCATATTCGTGTAAGTATAAACATCAGGAACAAGCCGAGCTTCGTACATTGCTTCATACACCTTCCAGAACAAGTCAATTCGATTGGCCCTCACCAAATCCCTCAGAAACGAATTGCAAAATGCAAGACTTGGCAATTGCAATCCTTCCTCCTTGAAAACCCCCAAAAATGCAGAGCAGGCTTCATTTGAACAACCTCTCTTACTATAAACACTAATCAAAACCTCAAAAACTTCAGTTCCTGTGCAGCTACAATCTCTGTAACTAGTAATGATAGAGTCGATCACCTGAAGCACTGGTTTCCGCGTGTCGACCAATTGCTCAACTAAGACTTTCGCGGCAGCATAGAGTTTGGCGTTGCAGAGAATGACGGCCAATATGGAGAAGGAATGTAAGTTGTTCGGCGCAGACATGAGAGTCCTCGACCAGTTGAAGAAACCGACAAGGCGCGTGGGGTCGCTGGAAAACTTGTTTTCCAAAAGCACGGACTGAACGAGGTCTGGATCGAGCTTCGCCGCCATATCCGAGGACTCCATGCGAAGTCGCCAGTTAGGGTGACTGAGGACGGCCGAGACCTCGCGGACCATTGAAGATGGTGCGGCGGCGAAGGATCGGATGTATTGTGGATGAAGTCGAAGAGACCTCGAGCCTGACGCGGAAATGGACGAGAGGAGTTGCCGGCGCGCCATGACAAACTGTCATCGGCGGCAGTAAGACCGGAGAAGGAAACGAATTGGATTGATATTTGATACCGACCGAAGAAGAAAACAAAACAAATAAAGAAAAGCATGTGTTGGGTGTGAATATATATATAAATAAAATGGGCTTCGTGGCCGAAAAGAATTATAACGGGCTTTTTTACTCTCCCTAGGCTAGGCTCGAGCAAATTTCTTTTGCAAGACTTTTTCTTAGAAACAAAAAAATTAAAAAAAAAAAAAAATATGCGTACATCGATACACGTTTTAAAAAAAAAAAGTTATCGGTACATACTAAGAGCATCCACAGTGGTATTACGTAAAGATTACGTAAACGTGGGCCCTACATGTTTATTTAAGTAAAGCAACAAAAACTATCTACAGTGGTTTTACATAGCATTCCTTAAAATGGGACCCACACATAAATTTATGTTTTTACATAAAGCATTACTTAAATATACGTAATGCACTATGTATTACGTAACTAATTTTTTATTATAAATTAATTCATTTTATAATTAATATTAGTATCTTATTGGTGGTTGTTGTAAAATTTAATAATAAAATATATTTAAGGAATATGTTTAAGTAATACTATTGCAGAGAAAATATTTTTTATGTGTGTCTTAAATTTACGTATTACTTAAAGTGTACATAAATGTCTACGTGGCAATTTTAAAGAATACAATTTATGTAAAACCATTGTGGATGCTCTAAGCGGGGTTAATAACTAAATTGATACTTGAATTTTGACCAATTTACAAATTACTGCCTTTATTTTAATTTTTTTAAATTAATTACCTGAACTTTCAGTAGAAATTACTATATTTCGCCACGTGGGTTCTTTTCATGTGTATCCAAATGGAATCAAATATAAATTGAAAGTACTGCAAAAAAATACGTTCAATTAGATGCTCAATTAGACTTCCGCCCAATTCAGACAGTGGATTTCAATTGAGCATCGATTTGAATGTATTTCTTTGTAATACTTTCAATTTATATTTGAATCAATCTTAGGTACACATGAATAGACCCCACGTGGCGAAAATATGCTCATTTTCTCTCCAATTTGACGGAAATTGACACAGATGTAGCAATTTTCTCTAAACAGTGTTATTAGGACCGAACTGGCGGTTCGACAGGGTCCGGCCGGGAACCGGACACTTGTACGGTCTGGTCTGATAAAAGTAGCGGGATGTAAGCAAACCCGGTCTAATCACCCGATTTTCTTTAGATTATTACTACTAAAAGAAGATCACAAATACTCTATTTACATAAGAACAAACACTTGGACACGTCAATATTTGTAAATCTTTTAGCTCCATCATCATGTATTTAATAGAGTTAAAGGTACTTTTGGTGCCACATGTTTGACCAGTGTAGGTTTTTGGTGTCATATGTTTAACTTTGTAGGCTTTTGGTGTCATATGTTTGAGAGGTTGTATGTTTATGGTGTTTCCGTTAGTCAACAGTTAGGTTGACCGTTAAATACTTTTATTTTGTTCAATTTAGTCCTCAAATTTATATTTTTAAAATTTAATTTTTACAATTTAGTCCCTATCGTTTGCTCAAGTCACCGCCCAAGGCCGCCAGCCACCACCTCAAAAGCCACCGACCACTATGAAAAGGGCCGGTCACCACCCCTTGGGGCCGGAAACCACCATAATTGGTGGTGGCCGGCCCCAATTGGTGGTGGTCTCCTCAATCGGGGCCGGCCACCACCAATTGGTGGTTGCTACAGCCCTAATCGGGGTCCGCCACCACCAATTGAGGCCGCCGGCCCCGATTGGGGCCATAGAGGGCTCCAGTTTAGGGCTCCCTGGCTTTGACTGAGCCACAAAGGGCTCAGTCGGAGCCCTCTGTGGCCCCAAACGGAGCCAGCGGCCCCAATTGGTGGTGGCCGGCCCCGATTAGGGCTGTAGCCACCACCAATTGGTGGTGGCTGGCCTCGATTGAGGTGGCCACCACCAATTGGGGCTGGCCACCACCAATTGGGGAGGTTTCCAGCCCCAAGTGGTGGTGGCCGGCCCTTTTCGTGGTGGTCGGCGGCTTTGGAGGTGGTGGGTGGAGGCCGGCGGTCTTGGACGATGACTTTTGCAAACAATATTGTTAGACCTAAATCTAACTTACGGCGAATAACGTTTTGAAAACGTGCAATTTTGAAAATAGTCGCCACTAGTTAATTATTAGGCTAACTAGAATCCTAAATTACCTAAGCGAATAACTAATTAAACACTTAGGTAATAAATCAGTCTACGATCAGAAATACGAGTTCGGAGGTTCTGTTACGAACTAAAACTCATGGAATTAATCACGCCCTTTCGGTACTCGATTCACAAATTTGTCAATTTTCATCGTTTAATTAATTACGAATTAGTTATGCATACGAACGACCTAATAACACTAACGATTATCACATAAAATCAAATTAACGCAAACTAACATGACGAATATGTACATTTACTATTTATTATTTCAATTAATCTAAATTAATTAAGATATAATGAAATATCCATAATTAACCTTTTATTGTTTAATTAACCTAGATTAATCAATATCCAGATTATTCTCGTCAAATTAAATCTAACATATCATAATAATAAACAATACTTACAACATGGAGTTAGTATTATTTACATACAGACTAAATTTAAAATCAACCTAATTATTTCAACATATTAATAGTTAATAAAAAAAGAAAAATAGATAAATTAAATCAGTAAATAAAAATGAAAAAATAAAAATAAAAAATAATAATAATAATAATAATAAATAAATCAATAAATAATAATAATAATAATAATAATAATAATAATAATAATAATAATAATAATAATAATAATAATAATAATAATAGCCATACAATAATATAATATTAACAATAATAATGATAAAAAAAAGGAAATAACAGAAAAACGGCAGCCTTACCTTCAAGCTCTAAGACCAGGACAACCACACGGCGAGGACCGGAGACTGGACGGATGAGCGGCGCTTCGGCAAGATGGCTGGACGGATGACTGGACGGCTAATGGAACCGCAGCAGGACCTGGGTCGAGCAGAGGATGGTACGACGACGACGATGGAAACTCGAAGCCGGGAAAGTCGGCGTCTGGATTGAGGGGCATGGTTGCGAGCTAGACAGGGCCAACGAGGGCAGCAGTGGCTAACCGGTGATGGAGAAGGACTTCGGTGGCCCTGGGCGGTGGCGCGGACAGCAGCTGGTCGGAATCTCGGACTGGAGGGATGAGATTCATACGGTGGCGGACAACGGTCGCGACACGTCGGAACGGGTTGTGGCAGCAGAAAGGCAGGTGGAACGACGGGGATGATGGACGAAGGGTGGCTCCAAGGCGGAGATCGTCGGACGACGGTGGGAGTTTGGGTGGTCACCGGCAGGAACGGTGCGTTGGAAGAGCTGGGACGGGCCGCCGAACAGAGAGAGAGAGAGAGAGAGAGAGAAGGCGGTGGTCCGGCGAGTGGTGGTCAGGCGCGACGGAACTAGAGGGACGGGGTCATGGCGGCCACGGAGGGCCACCGGCGAGCAGAGCCAATCTCCGGCGGGTGGACTGGGGAGTCTCAGCACAGCACAGGCGGGAAAAAGAAAAGAAAGAAAACTTTCAAAAAAAAAAAAAATAATAATAATAATAATAAATCAATCAATAAATAAATAAATAAATAATAATAATAATAATAATAATAATAATAATAATAATAATAATTCTGGCACTAGATGACAAAAATCGCACGGTCCGATGAATAGAGTATTTTTTGCTTTTTGTGATGTGTTTCTGTGTCCCCTTACAATGTAAAACTAGACCCCTATTTATACTAAAAAAACTAGTCTAGATTACAGATAAAATTTAAATAAAAAATGCTAACAGATAATTATTCTAGAGAATATTCCTAAGGATATTTATCTTTACAGATAATTATTTTTTTGAATAAAAAATAATATCTGGAGATAAATATCTTACAGATAATTTTCTAAAAAAAAAACAATTATTATATATATATTTTTAAATAATTCCGAAAATATTAAATAAATTCGAAATGCTTTAAAATATATTTTATAATAATTTCCCTAATGTGCCCTTGAGCATTTTTGGAGACTTTGTGGCTCAACGCGTCCGGAATTTGACGTATCATGTGTAACGTCGTTACGTCCGGGTCAAAATCGAGTGTTTACAGTTTGCCCCTCTTTGGACGAACTCCCGTAGAATGTGTTCGAAGGGGTTTGTCCAAAGATGAGGAAACACTGATTTTGACCAGAAAGTATATTCTCTTCCAATTCTTCAGTCTTCAAGGTGGCTCATATGCTTATTGGTGCGGAAAGATAAAACCTCTGTCGGCTAGCGATGCAGAAAGTAAAGCCTCCAGTGGCGGTGCGGAAAAGTAAAGCCTCGGTCGGCGATGCCCCTGTTGGCGGTGCCTCCGTTGGCAGTGCAGAAAGTAAAGACCTCAATCGACGATGCCTCCAGTGGCGTGCGACAAGGAAAAGCCTCCAGTGGCGGTGCGGAAAGTAAAGCCTCCAGTGGCGTGCAGAAAAGTAAAGCCTTCAGTGGCGTGCGGAAAGTAAGTCTCTAGGGGCGTGCGGAAAAGTAAAGCCTCCAGCGGCGTGCGGAAAAGTAAAGCCTCCAGCGGCTGCGGAAAAGTAAAGCCTCCAGCGGCGTGCGGGAAAGTAAAGCCTCCAGCGGCGTGCGGGAAAGTAAAGCCTCCAGTGGCGTGCGGAAAAGTAAAGCCTCCAGTGGCGTGCGGAAAGTAAAGCCTCCAGTGGCGTGCGGAAAAGTAAAGCCTCCAGTGGCGTGCGGAAAAGTAAAGCCTCCAGTGGCGTGCGGAAAAGTAAAGCCTCCAGTGGCGTGCGGAAAAGTAAAGCCTCCAGTGGCGTGTGGAAAAGTAAAGCCTCCAGTGGCGTGCAGAAAAGTAAAGCCTCCAGTGGCGTGCAGAAAAGAAAAGCCTCCAGTGGCGTGCAGAAAAGAAAAACCTCGATCGACGATGCCTCCAGTGGCGTGCGACAAGGAAAAGCCTCCAGTGGCGTACAGTAAAGTAAAAACCTCAATCGACGATGCCTCCAGTGGCGTGCGACAAGGAAAAGCCTCCAGTGGCGTCCGATGGAGAAGAGCCTCTAGTGGCGTGTGTCGGAGAAATGCCTCTAGTGGCGTCCATTTGGAGAAGAGCCTCTAGTGGCGTCCGTTGGAGAAGACCTCTAGTGACGTCCGTCGGAGAAGAGCCTCTAGTAGCATAGGTCGGAGAAATGCCTCTAGTGGCATAGGTCGGAGAAGAGCCTCTAGTGGCGTCCGTCGGAGAAGAGCCTCTAGTGGCGTCCGTCGGAGAAGAGCCTCTAGTGGCATATGTCGGAGAAATGCCTCTAGTGGCGTCCGTTGGATAAGGGCCTCGAGTGGCTTGACGACTTGAATGCATGTCCCTAATTTTTGCCTAAACTGCGCATGACGCGACAACTTAGCGGGATCTTTTTTTTTTTTAATCTCTCATATTCTCTCCTTTTGCCACGGTCAAAATTTTAGACCGTGCCCCTCGGTTTTCCTAATTTTTGCATGGATTGCCCATTGGGGTTTTCATTCCATCGGGATTTTATTTTCTCTCCTTTTGCCATGATTGCAATTTCTGAATTTGCTATCATGCCCCTCATTTCCTAATTTTGCCTAGGCTACCCTTTCGGGTTTTCAACCTAACGGAAGCACTCTTTTTTTGGTAGCCGATTAAACGGTGGCTGTGACCCGTACCTTATTTTCCATCACGATGCGAGAGTATTTGTAGCCATTTGGAGGGTAGCTGTGACCATTTCCTCACCGTCTTCAATGTCGCGAGAGCTCTTTTGATTTGTAGCCATTTGGAGGGTGGCTGTGGCCCTTTCATTTATTTCCATCGTCGATGTTCCTAGAGTGCTCTTTCGATTTGTAGCCGTTTTAAGGGTGGCTGTGGCCCTTTCAAATGATTTCCCGGTCTCACAAGATTCACGAGAATACTCTTTATATATAGCCATTTTGAGGGTGGCTATGGCCCTTTCAATAATCTCCCATCTTCTCAAGATTCGAGGAACACTCTTTGTAAGTAGCCATTTTAGGGGTGGCTGTGGTCCTTTCACTCATTTCCCGCCTTCAATGTTGCGAGAGTGCTCTGTATCTGTAACCATTTGAAAGATGGTTGTGGCCCTTTATTTTGTAGTCGTTTTTAGGGACGACTATGGCCCTTTTTTTATTTTCCCGCCCTTTCAAGATTCGCGGAGTCACTCTTTTATCTTTAGCCGTTCGGAGGGTGGCTGTGGCCCTTTCACTTATTCTCCGCTTTTGATGTTGCGGGAGCGCTCTTTATCTGTAGCCATTTGAAGGGTAGCCGTGGCCCTGTTTTTTTTATAGTCATTTTAGGGATGACTGTGACCTTTTAGTTGTAGTTGTTTTAGGAACAACTATGACCCTTTTATTGCTTCATTGCTCTCACAAGATTTGTACGAACGCTTTCTGTAGCCGATTAAAGGGCGGATGTGACCCTTAAGAAAACTAAGTTTTTTGTTTTTGTTTTTATTTTTTGCTCTTTTTGTTGTTTTTTTTTTAGCTCTTTTTTTTTTTTTTGCTTTTTTCATCTCACCTTTTGTCATGATTGCCCCTGCGAGTTTTCAATCATGCCCCTCTCCCTGACTTTTGCCTAGGTTTTCAACCTAGTGGGAATTCATTTTTTTCTCTCATTTTTCTTTTTTCAAATAGAAAGAAAATATATAGAAACTAATCAACAACAACTATGTTACATGCCCCTAATAGCATATTAAACCTTTTAATTTCTCGGAACTTCTCCGGAGGAAAACTTGTCAAATAAGTTGATTATGTCGATGTCTTGAATGGAGGGTCCTTTCAATGGGTGGACGACACCGACAATAATTTCTTCTTCTTCTTCTTCCTCTCAAATGCTCTTTCATTAGCATGGTCGATCTTCATGAAATCTTAATCTTTTTTTTTAATAGGAAGATCTCTGGATGTCTTCTATCTTCAACCATGCTTGATCTTAACAGGAATGCCCCACGGCTACATCTGACTGGTTCATAATTTGTCGAATGCTGGACGAATGGCCTGATTAACGAACACACATGAAATGTGTTGAGTTTGGCACAGTAGTCCGCAAATGGTAAACTTAGGCATAGATATCGTCCGAGGTATCTGGGATAAATTCGGTAGCTAGCATAAGAATGGTCGGCGAGCGAAGGGCCGTACACGAGATGTGCTCTTCAGGAGTTTTGATTTGGATGATTATCCAAGCTGCACAATGAGTAAGAAAAAACTCAAATCTCGGGGATAAAAATGATCACAACTTCTCTTACCTGAGAGTTGGATTTTTCAGTGGCAATGTGCTCGCTATGCGACTGGACCTGCTGCATGTCCTGATTCTCTTGCTCCACAACTTGCGTATGTACACCTGCTGAAAAGTACATGCCCCTAGTGGCAGATTGAAAATTTCAGAACTTTTTTCGAAAAAAGATTCGGTTGATCGAGTCAAGCTACATTGATCGGCACATTGAATCTTCACGGGATTCTCGATGATCTCTTGAATTTTCTCATCTCCTGACATGTCCGATCTCAAAGGGAGATGCCCCATGGTTACCGCTGAATGGTTTAAATCTGGCCACATAACAGTTGTATACCTCGTCTTGGAAAGCCTATGAATTTCGCACATGGTAGGTGAAATTTTCATGGAAACTCTTCGAAGCGCTCACGTTTCACACGGTTACGGCATAGGTTGAAGTGGTCATCCGACCTGCAAAAGAGTAGGGAACTCAAATCTCAAGGAAAAAATTAAGTACAATTTAGCGCACCTCAGCGTTAGATATCTTGAGTGTGCAATTTGTTCCTTGTGCAACTGGATGACTGCATGTTCCTTTTTTGTTGCCTCATTTAGCCGGCATAACTTATGTGTACATGATACCTTAACCAAGCGTACCTGAAAAGAGTGAATGAAAAATCAGTGTAGAGAATATGAGAACTCATGCATGATTTTTTGAAAACTCTACTGTCATTCATTTCATAATTTTGATTACTTTTTTTGAAAAGGAATCAAAATTTATGATCAAATGTGTTTTGCGCCATCATGAAGTTTACTGAGTTTGCTGAGTGCATTATCTGGCTCGAACGCGGGACAAATGCTCAAAATAAAGTTTTTTCAAAAGGTTTTTCTCGTCCTTTGTTTAAACTCGAATAGTAGCACTCAACTGCACAGTTAAACTATTTTCTCCAAAAAGAATCAAAACTCCCATTTTTTAAATGCTCTCTCATGCGAATGTTGAAATGACGATCTTGCCAAAACAGTGCAATACACCTTGGATAAAAGCGAATAACACTTTGGTTTTTTTTTTTAAATGCTCATGCATGCTCGAAAGTTAAAATTCTATTGTTAGGAAAGTTACAACTTACAACATATTACCTGAATGACGCATATGAAATGCGTTTTTGAAAGTTAAAATTCTATTCTAAGAAATTCACAACTTACAACATTTTACCTGAATAATGCATATGAAATGCATATTTTGAAATGAAAATTTCAGGTGGATCTTTTTTAAAATAATGCAATTGAGATGCATGCGTGAATTTGAAAGCTCTATAACTAAAAAAAAAAAAAAACTCACCGTTTTTTTCTAAATGTTTTTTTATAAAAAAATAATGCATATTGAATGCATGCTTAAAAAAAACAGGTTAAAAGGTTTTTTGAAAATGATGCATATGCAATTCATGTTTGAATTTAAAAAACTCTAAGGGCCAAAAAAGAATTACTAATTTTCCTAAATTTTTTTAAAATGATGCACATTGGATGCACTAACAGAATTTTACAACTTACATGAAAAGTTTTTTTTCCAAAAAATAATGTGTATGAAACACATGCTTGAAATAAAACATTTTGGTAAGTAGTTTTGAAAACAACACATGGAATACATGTTTGAAACTAAAAGTTCTACG
Organism: Clarkia xantiana subsp. parviflora; assembly: GCA_036873135.1. NCBI lineage: Eukaryota > Viridiplantae > Streptophyta > Magnoliopsida > Myrtales > Onagraceae > Clarkia > Clarkia xantiana. Next base: position 10,809,350 of record JAPTYO010000003.1, read on the forward strand.
ACTAAGAATGTGTACAATCTATCAACATATTATTTTCCTAAAACAATGCACATGCGATGCACATGAGATGCATACTTGAGATGAAAGTTCTACAGTCAAGATAATTTACATGTTATCTGGAAAGATTTTTTTTTTGTTTTTTTGATGAGAGAAAAAAAACAATGCATCTAGGTTGCTCAAAATTAAGAATCATACGAAAAGTTTTTTTTTTTTAAAGGATGCATATGAGATGCACAAAAATAAACACAAGATGCAAACTTAAAAATAAAAGTTCTACAACTGAGAAAAATTACAATTTACCTGAAAGTTTTTTTCAAAAATAATGCATGTTTTTTGATTAAAAATTCAGATAATTTTTTTTTTTAAACAAAGAGCCCTAAAACTAAGAGAGCTTACGGTTTATCTAAATTTTTTTTTTTAAATTAATGCATATTGGATGCATTATTAAAAATAAAACAATTTAGTTAAAAAATTTTTCTTAAAATGATGCATATGGAATGCACGTTCGAAATTAGAAACTCTAACAGTTAAAGCGCAATTCAAATTTTCCTAAAAAAAACTTTTGTTTTTTATTTTTTTTAAGCAATGCGTATACAATACATATACAATACACTAACCAAAATTACAACTTACCTGAAAAGTTTTTTTCAAATATAATGCGTACGAAACACATGTTAAAAATAAAAATTCAGGTAAGAGATTTTTAAAAAAAAAAAAATGCATATCACATGTTAAAAAAGAAAAAATTCAGGTAAGAGGTTTTTTTTTTTTAAAAAAAAAAATGCATATGAAATGCATGTTCGAAAGGAAGCTCTAATAGCTAAAATAAAATTAATTTTTCTGAAATGTTTTTTTTAAAGTAATGCATACGTAACACACTAACAAAAATTACAACTTACCTGAGATTTTTTTAAAATAATGCGCGTGAGACGCATATTTAGAATAAAAACTTAGGTAAGGGTTTTTTTTTTTAAAAAAAAACAATGCATCTGAAACATATGTTTAGAAAAAATCTACAAATAAGGGATTAACTACTTAGCTAAAAAAAGTTTTTTTGGTTTTTTTAAATGCGATGGGATACATGCTTATAAATAAAAGTTACATAGTTAGAAAAACTTACAGTTTATCTTACAACCTCTTTTCAGAAAAACACGGATAAAACACGACATATTAGGGGGTAAAAAAATGTGTGGCTTTGCTCTACGAGGTAGGTTCCACTGATAGGTTCCCGACAAGGTGGTTTCCTCTCCCCATCATAGGGACTATAGGACCTTCACAAGAGAGTGGAGTTGTTCTGAGTCGTTCCGGCGGCTCGGCCGCGCGGTCGTACTCTTACTAACTCTCTGGGGTTCCTAGTTGCCCTGGGTTTTAGGCATTTTGGATATTACACTAAAGTGGTGTGTGCGAATTCAAACAATGCCACAAAAAAAAGAATTAGTTTAAATTCTACCTGTAAAAAAAGGAAAACAAAGTTAGATTAATCAAGAGAAAATAATTAGATTAAATAAAAAAAACGTGGCAAATAAGCGAATATAATGAGCCCGAACCCTCTAAAACATCCCTAGCAGAGTCGCCAAATTGTCATACCTAAATCTAACTTATGGCGAATTACGTTTTGAAAACGTGCAATTTTGAAAAAAGTCGCCACTAGTTAATTATTAGGCTAACTAGAATCCTAAATTACCTAAGCGAATAACTAATTAAACACCTAGGTAATAAATCAGTCTACGATCAGAAATACGAGTTCGGGGGTTCTGTTACGAATTAAAACTCATGGAATTAATCACGCCCTTTCGGTACTCGATTCACAAATTTGCCAATTTTCATCGTTTAATTAATTACGAATTAGTTATGCATACGAACGACCTAATAACACTAACGATTATCACATAAAATCAAATTAACGCGAATTAACATGACGAATATGTACATTTACTATTTATTATTTCAATTAATCTAAATTAATTAAGATATAATGAAATATCCATAATTAACCTTTTTATTGTTTAATTAACCTAGATTAATCAATATCCAGATTATTCTCGTCAAATTAAATCTAACATAACATAATAAAATAAACAATACTTACAACATGGAGTTAGTATTATTTACATACAAACTAAATTTAAAATCAACCTAATTATTTCAACATATTAATAGTTAATAAAAAAAGAAAAATAGATATATTAAATCAGTAAATAAAAATGATGATAATAATAATAATAATAATAATAATAATAATAATAATAATAATAAATCAATGAGTAATAATAATAATAATAACAATAATAATAATAATAATAGCCCTACAATAATATAATATTAACAATAATAATGATAAAAAAGGAAATAACAGAAAAACGGCAGCCTTACCTTCAAGCTCTAAGACCAGGACAACCACACGGCGAGGACCGGAGACTGGACGGATGAGCGGCGCTTCGGCAAGATGGCTGGACGGATGACTGGACGGCTAATGGAACCGCAGCAGGACCTGGGTCGAGCAGAGGATGGTACGACGACGACGATGGAAACTCGAAGCCGGGAAAGTCGGCGTCTGGATTGAGGGGCATGGTTGCGAGCTAGACAGGGCCAACGAGGGCAGCAGTGGCTAACCGGTGATGGAGAAGGACTTCGGTGGCCCTGGGCGGTGGCGCGGACAGCAGCTGGTCGGAATCTCGGACTGGAGGGATGAGATTCATACGGTGGCGGACAACGGTCGCGACACGTCGGAACGGGTTGTGGCAGCAGAAAGGCAGGTGGAACGACGGGGATGATGGACGAAGGGTGGCTCCAAGGCGGAGATCGTCGGACGACGCTGGGAATTTGGGTGGTCACCGGCAGGAACGGTGCGTTGGAAGAGCTGGGACGCAGTGGCGGATCCAGAAGGTTCACAATGGGGTTACGTTATGCAATTTTTTTTTTTGAAAATTAACAACTTCTTTAAGTTTTTTTTTTTTGGTAAAAATGCATGTTTTAAAACAATGAAAATTAGTACTTTCTTCAACTACTTATTCAAAATTGTCGTTAAATACTTTTCAAATGAACAATATTAACTAAGCACAAATAAATCGTACTTGCTTGTGGTAATGTTACAATTTAGTCAAATTAGACTAGAACCATTTGTGGGTCAATTGAGTCTCAATCGAATCAATACACTATTATAACACTTATACAAGTTATTAGATCTTGATTTAGATATTTAGAAAAAGTATTTGGCTAATTTTGTAAGTTTAAAACGTATTTGACGACAAATTTGGATGAGTGATTGAAAAGAGTATCAATTACCATTGTTTTGAAACATGTTGTATATTTTAAAACATATTGGTACTAAAAACCATTTTTTCAAACATATTTTACGGTTTATATATTTTTTTCTTATTGAACCTCATATTATAATACATTAGGTTAGAGTAACTAAAATTTATAGTTATAACAAAAGAGTGATAAATAATAAAACGTACAAACATAGTATTTAAGTGAAAAGCCCCAAATTTAAAATTGATGAACTTTTTTCCGAATGGATTGAATAATAATGTTACAAAATAATAATGAAGTTTTACAAAATATTAATGATGACTCATTCTCTCACACTAAAATAATGTGGATCTTACAACAAAATAATGAGGATCGGGATATAATTTTCTTCAGGAATAAACCTAGGGTCTCAATAAAAATACTCGATAATGTGGTTACGTTCGTAACCACATTATCATCCATGCATCCGCCACTGCTGGGACGGGCCGCCGAACAGAGAGAGAGAGAGAGAGAGAGAGAGAGAGAGAGAGAGAGAAGGCGGTGGTCCGGCGAGTGGTGGTCAGGCGCGACGGAACTAGAGGGACGGGGTCGCGCTACGAAACTAGAGGGACGGGGTCATGGCGGCGGGACGGACGGGCGGCCACGGAGGGCCACCGGCGAACAGAGCCAATCTCCGGCGGGGGGGACTGGGGAGTCTCAGCACAGCACAGGCGGGAAAAAGAAAAGAAAGAAAACTTTCAAATAATAATAATAATAATAATAATAAAAAATCAATAAATCAATAAATAAATAATAATAATATAATAATAATAATTCTGGCACTAGATGACAAAATCCGCACGGATCCCGATGAATAGTGTATTTTTGCTTTTTGTGGTGTTTTTCTGTGTCCCCTAACAATGTAAAACTAGACCCCTATTTATACTAAAAACCTAGTCTAGATTACAGATAAAATTTAAATAAAAAATGCTAACAGATAATTATTCTAGAGAATATTCCTAAGGATATTTATCTTTACAGATAATTATTTTTTTAAATAAAAAATAATATCTGGAGATAAATATCTTATAGATAATTTTCTAAAATAAAAAAAACTAATTATTATATATATTTTTTTAAATAATTCCGAAAATATTAAATAAATTCGAAATAATTTAAAATATATTTTATAATAATTTCCCTAATGTGCCCTTGAGCATTTTTGGAGACTTTGTGGCTCGACGCGTCCGGAATTTGACGTATCATGTGTAACGTCGTTACGTCCGGGTCAAAATCGAGTGTTTACAAATATGGACTAAATTGTAAATATTAAATTTTAGAAATATAGATTTGAGGACTAAATTGAACAAAATAAAAGTATTTAATTGTCAAACTAACTGTTGACTAACGAAAGTACCAAAAACTTACCCTCTCAAACATGTGGCACCAAAAGCCTACAAAATTAAATATAAGGCACCAAAAACCTACACTGGTTAAACATGCGGCACCAAAATACATTTAACCCAATTTAATATTAAAGTGTGAATAGATTAAAATTATATATAAACTAATAATATATATAAAGAATAGCAAAGTGATTCACATGAGTACTACTAATTGTTCAACAACAACAAAAATAAAATAAATAAATAAATTATTGGAGCTTAAAAAAAGTTAATCATTCAGATGCTAATATTTTGAGATAATTTGAATGATTATATTTACATCAACCAATTTTAATAAAGAAAAAGTCTACCAAAAAAAATAGATAGTTATAATTCACTACAACAATTAAAGTGATGGAATTCAAGTTGACTGAACAAGAATATTTTTGTATGACAAAAGACCATATCTACAATATAATTACCGTAAACGAATTTGTGAGAAAAGAGGTGAGGGGTAGTAGGAAAACTCACATCTACAATATCTACTATTAATTCGGCATCGGAAGCCCTCTGGCTGACACGTGGACAGTTTAACATGTCACTGTTTCCTAATTTAATCGGAATTTAAAATGGGTTCTCTAAATTTAGATACATAATATTGATTGATTGAAAATTAAGAAGTACTTTTATCTCTTATTTTAGTTTCTGTTGAGTCCAAATCCAACCGGGTAGTCGGACTCTTCGGCACTTCGGGTATGAGGACACGTCGGGTGTCAGAAGCGGATTGTTTGATGACGGCAAGGGGCCGTTGACCGGTGCGCGGTTGACGGTTGTCGGCTGTGCACGGTTGACGGCTGCCGGTTGACGGCTGGGCAAGCTTGTCGGTAAGGTAAGCTTATCTCCTTCGCGCGATATCACCTGCACACGGGACAATAACCAGCATGGAGAGTGGGGGGTGGTGCTGGTTGAGCCCTCTCTGATGCTTAAATGAGAGTCTACAGAGAGAAAATCCTAGAGAGAGGTCAGAGCTTCTAGGCCAAATCTCTTGAGAATATATGAGAGAATGTGTGAAAATGGGTGGCCAAGGTCTCCTATTTATAGGCAACCTTAGAACTGAACCCGGTTTTGTGCGGTTCGACGCCGGTTTAAAGGAAAGTAAGTTTGGCCTAGGAGAACTCTTTTACTCAGTGTTCAGACGATAAAAAAAGGATGCGTGCGGTACCCATTAGTAGTCCGGACCACGTCGGATTCGACATCCAGCGTGGTCCGGACTACCTAAGGCAATCCGGAGGTTTCGGTCCGGACGCATACGTGCGTCCGGACCGTTTTTTTCCTCGGGTATTTGTTTTTCGGATCCGTTTGTGGTTTTCGATGTGTTTGCGAAGTCCGGAATGTAAATACGAACCCGAATTGGGTAGATATCCATCACTTGCCCCCGAGTCAAGTAACGGTTCAGACCATACTTGACTCTATTTTAAGCTAGGATATAAGCCCAATTTAGGTTCGGAGCTGACCTCAAGGATGGCTTGTTTGACAATTGAGCGTGACGGCTTCGATTTCGTTCCACTTTACTTTTTTTCGGGAGTTAACTGTCGACATGATTAGCGCAACCGGCAATATACATATAACAGTGAACAATAAACAATGCGCACATGCTTATGAACTTATGCAATAATCCTCATGGAAGCATGCGAACATGATATATGACGTCAACATGAATGCGATGTCAATATGAATGTGAAAGATGTGAATAGACAATTGATAATTAAATCATGCAAGTAATCATTTGATAATAATAAAAGACATGAATCATGCATTTAAAATGATATAACGCGTGTTTGAGTCATGTGTGCGTTATGTCATGTGTGCACTAAATCATGTGTGCATAGCATATAGTCATAGCATATTTAGAAAATTATAAGTGTTGAAATAAGGAGATGACAACATGTAAACATGCTATTTGAGGACTTAGTAAGAAATTATTAAAGTTTTAGGATGTACCCATAGATAATGATGGATAGATATAGGAGAGAGAATATCCATTAGTTAATCCTCCACCATTAGTAGCTTTTAGTGTTCTCTCCTTTCCTGAAGAAGAATAAAACTTTGGAGTGACAAATTTGGGGTTTAGCACACTTGGAGACCAAGCAATTTTGGAGTGATCACATTGGGGTCGTCACCGGTGTAACTCCGGCGAAGGAAGGGTGGACGTGGCTGAACTGAGCGGCGGCGCGTGAAGCAACCAGCAGCGGCGCGTGGGTGGATCCGTGGCGGCGCGTGGTCTGTCCGGCGGTGGTTCACGGTGATTCACGCGGGGTTTTGATCGGCTCGGTGAGGTGAGTCCAATTCCGGGTATGGCTGGACCTTTCGTGACTTTGCTTAGTCTTGATTTACCTTTGAAACATTCATGAATTAGATTTCATTAACACGCACATAAGGTGTTCGATAAAATTCCCAATGATAATTAGCTTCTCAAATCGGCCAAAATTTTACTAAGTGCTGGAATTTTTGGAAAAATAGAGATAAGTTGTTAAACTTCCCTTATGCATTGTGATTGTTGTCAACACGTTGCACTATGGCTTGAGTGATGTTTTGGCATGCTCAATGTTGATTGTTAGCCGGTGTCCGAACATAGTTGTCTGTCGTTATATTGATTCTTGTACATTGAGCTCATATGCTGTCTGCAATCATGATAAAACACTTAGCAAATATTTTTGAGATATTTAATGTTTGTTACCACGATTGTCGCTATTTGATCCTTGTTGACTGCCGACGTAGGAGAATACTTAGAATATATTCCTTGATAGTTGACATATTGTTGGATGTCGACAGCTGTTGATTGCCGTCAACTTGTTGTATGTTGACGGTTGTTGATTGTCATCAACTTGTCGCTCGTTGACGGTTGTTGATTACCATCAACTTGCCGCGCGTTGACAGTTGTTGATTGTCATCAACTTGTCGCGCGTTGACGGTTGTTGATTGCCATCAACTTGTCGCGCGTTGACGGTTGTTGATTGCCGTCAACTTGCCCGCGTTGACGGTTGTTGATTACTGACATGGTGGAACACTTAGAAAATATTCCTGACAGCCGGCATCTCGTTGTATGCTCACAGCTGATATGGTTTGAACACTTAGAAAATATTTCTGACAGCCGGCATCACGTTGTATGCTCACAGCTACTATGGTTTGAACACTTAGAAAATAATCCTGACAGCCGGCATCTCGTTGTATGCTCACAGCTGCTATGGTTTGAACACTTATAAAATATTCAGGATAGCCGACATCTCGTTGTATGTCGACAGATGTACGCCCGTGCTCGTATGTGCACGCTAGTATGTGCGCACTTTCCCCCACACTTAGAATCTTTTCTCTATCCATTGCTATGTACGTTGTATCCATAGGCTTGATGTAGATATAGGGTGTATGTTGTCATGGTGATTGTCATGAGTAAAGTGTTTGTCATTTGTCGTTTGTAAACTAACGAACGTTGACTCGACTGTCGGTTGTATTTTCAGGTTGCAAGGTTGAAGTGATTTTGGTATGTATTGATTCCTTTGCGAAGTTGCTATCATGGTGAAATACTTAGAAAATATTTCTTGATTGTTGACACCAGCTATCTGACATCTGCCATCATGGGGAAATACTTAGAAAATATTCCTTCGACAGTTGATACTCTGTCATATGTCGATTATGCATGCATCCTCTTCGATATCATAATCATGATTGTTGTAGAAGTTGAGTATACATGCGTTGATCGAATTGTTGTTTATCCTTGTAGACGTAGTTGTCAAAACGTGTCTTCCAGAGGATCAGGCACGAAGCCACTAAGAGACCAGGAGGGGCAATTGCCCCTCCTGAAACCCATGCAAGTTCTTTGAATTTGTACAGGATTTCTAAAGAATTTATGCTTTCTTGTGCAATTTGCCCCCTCTGAGATGAAATAAAATACAAAAGCTTGCCCCCCGGACGTTTTCATTCTATTTTGAATGTCAGGTTTGAAAAATAATGGAGTTCGTTTTTTTCTCTTGGAGAGCAGCACCATGGTTTCGTTATCTCTGCAAGAGTATTTGGATAACAAGGTAGAAACTAGAAAGGTTGAAGATGAACCCATTATTAGGAGAGAGAATTGGAAAAAAATTATTTTCTTTTTCTCTAGTGGCTGTTAGATATGGACATGTGGCAAATAATAATAATAAATAAAGCTTCCACATAACTCTTGAGTCTTTGAGTCTTCCTCTTCGACCAAGAAAAGGCCCAAATTTCTTTATTTTTCTAAAAAAAGCACAACTCTCTTCAATTTTATTTATTTATTTCCCAACTTATCTAGCCAAAAAAACTAGAACCGCATATGTTAGCAAAAAAACAAAAAAACCGCATATAAAATATGAAAAAAAACAATATTTTGCTTAACAATATAGTCTGAACACTTGAAAGCTATAATTTATTTTGCCAAACTAAAAGTATTATTTCATTGAAAAAAAATTAAATTTTTATGTGTACAAATAATTCTAAATTTGTAGTTTTGACAAAAATAACTAGGAGAAATTCGTATTTTTTACAATTAAACTGAAGAAGAAAAATATATACATGTTAAGTATTTCTGTTTACAACTTCTTAACAAATATAATTCATAAAAAATAGAGATTTTACCTACAATGCAAATATAAATACATTAAAAAAACAATGACTTAATATTATAATTTTTTTAAATATGTTTAATATGTTAAAATTGTCAAAGAAAGGTATCGTATCATTCAAAATTACATCATTTAATTTTTTGTGTAATAAATTTTTTATACGTTTTCATAAAATTATTATTTATATTATCTAAGTAAGTTTGCCCCCTCTGAAAAATATTTCTAGCTTCGTCCCTGCAGAGGATACATCCAGACTTAGCTGATTTTGCGAACATAATATCCGCTTAGAGACGTGTAGACATGATAGCTGCTTGCTCCTAAAGTAGTAAATCGCGTGTGGGTATGTCGACACTCGCGCATACGTTCTCACGATCATGGCAGTTAAACTTAGAACTTTGAAAATGAATTGTTACACCTCATGTCGATGTGTCGAAGCATGAGCGTACTATATCCTATTTGGTGCCACTGTCTTTAGTTTTTGAACATGAGGTGTCATCTCTGCTTCCCAACGCGTCGACACACGCGCGTTGCGCTTGACGTCTTCATACTTAGTTTGTGAACAACGTGTCTTTCTGAGTCCAAGTCAGGATCGAGGTCGACTTACCGTTTCCGTCGCTAGCGATGCTTTCACATGATCCAGAATAAAGCGATCTGACTCCGATATTCGTCCTTCAAGCAACTCCGAGTGATCTTAGTTTACTGCCAGCGGACTCGCCCATCTGCCCCCGTGTCGAAGGACCGGATCTTGGCGGAGGAGTCGCTTGAAGCAAGCATACTGCTTATATTGATGATCTTCCATTTTGCATATATCCCTCTTTCTTGCTTTTTTGATGGTAATATTTCTGAGGTGACATGCGCGTGCTAAGGGCTTACGCGCGTGTTAAGGGATTGTGCGCATGCTGAAGGTGTGCGCGTATGCTAGTCCGTTTTGCCCCCGTGCGTCTTGTTCTTCACTCTAAGTATATGGTGCTTAGGTGCTTAGGTTTTTGTATTGGAGACTGATGTCTTTGTTTAATAGGCTCAAATCGTTATTCTTGATTCCAAGGTGACTAACCTTCGTACGAAGGTTGCTGATGATAGCGAGGTGCGCAATTACGCCGTGATGATATCTAGACAAGCATTGGCGTCTTGATGTATGATTTATGGAGGGTGTGTACATTCTTCCAAGTATTGTATGGCACCCTTCGCGCACTTGAGGCGTGATTGTACATTGCATTATAAGGGCCGCATGGCTGCGCATGTAGATGTTGAGTGGAATATTTCACTTGCATCATGTATGAAGTTAATTGTGCTTTACCAAGCTTTGTTCATAGTTGTTGTACATCATGTCGGGGTTGAGGTAACGCCAGGTGTTGTTCCCTGAACCTTTTATATGTTTGATGTCGTCGAATAGACCTGTCATGATCATAGTAAAAATGCATGATAACTCGTTATTAGTATTTCATACCTTGCGTTATCTATGCTGTCTGTATGCTTTGGACTTGGATGATAGGATAGATATCCTTAGATGATGAACATGATGTCCGTAGTTGCGACTGTATTTCGCGCATTGTTGAGTGTTACGAGCGCCCCTCTTGGTTAGATTCCAAGGCATGGCAAGATGCGTACACTAGGTACTTGTAGCGCTGTAAGTAGTAATGTACTCGGCGCGGGAACTTGGCACTTGGCACTTGGCACTCGGCACTGGCACTTGACATGTAGGAGAGTCGTCCTGACGGGGCAAGACATTAGTTTATACCGTCTCTTAGTTCCATTCTAAGGCAACGTTGTGACAAGACGCTACATGTTGTATTTGGTGCGTTTTTCCATCCGCCAATTTGGGCACATCCCGCGTGATGTTGTTACAAGGTTTTCCGTGGCTAACCCAGTACTTACCATGTGATGCTACTACGCCTCAACTTAGTTAATCCAAGGGGCGGGACAAAGGTCGTATGATCACGCCATGTAGTTTTTGCCCTCTCTTGAACCATTTCAAGGCGACATTGTGGAAAGACGCTACTTGCTCTATGTTATGCGTTTTTCCATCTGTCAGTTTGGGCACACCCCGCGTGACGTTGTTGCAAGGTTTTCCGTGGCTATTCCAGTACTTGCCTTGCGATGCTACTGCACCTCTCCATGGTTAGTCCAGAAGGATTGCACAAGACTGCGTTGAAGCGACTTGCAGTTTTTACCGTCTCTTGGTCCGCTCCAAGGCGACGTTGTGGCAAGACACTACTTTCTGAATTTGGTGTGTTTTATTCCGTTATGTGCTCGCTGGAAAGATAACGTTGTACAAGACTCGACTTGTATGTTTGGCGAGTTTTCCTGACAGGGATGAGCTCCCGCTAGCTTATATACGTGAAGTTATCCTAACAAGGAATACTTTTTCACAGAGTATGAACCCTTGAGTGAGTATACATACTTTTAGAGTACATGAAGCTGCCCACTTAAGGAATAAGTCTTCATGAAGTATGATTCCATGATTTTTTGTTCATACTTTTAGAGTACATGAAGCTGCCCACTTAAGGAATAAGTCTTCATGAAGTATGATTCCGTGATTGGTTGTTCATACTTTTAGAGTACATGAAGCTACCCACATACAGCTCCACCTAGTGTTGTTCTCTAGATAGGGTGTGTCATTGAGACATCTCTTGGATGTACATATAACCTGAGTTTACCTATGGCAGTAACGCGTTTTACCTGGACCTTGTTCAAGTAGAAGGGATCGTCTTTTGAGGGCAATGCTTGGTGTTTCCCTCTTGGGACCAATCCGTATAGGATGTTGAAGTTGTATTCCTCGTTGGTGCATTTTCTTAGAGGAGCGGTACTGCGTGTTCTTGCAATGATTCGCTTTTTCACTTCGGTGGAATGCTAAGCACTTGTCAGCTTGGTGCCCCCCTAGTCGCTTGGTAGTCTTATCGTTGTTTCTTGATATAGTATGATGATTGTATCATGCATGGGGGATGTTGTGTTCTGTATGCGGGGGTTCAGCAAGATGCCCCGCTCTTGCGTCGAGTGTTGAGGGTGTCTCTTGGTGGCTGTCATGCAGCCGTGCTCATACTTGAGGAAGACTTGTAAATTCGCTCTCCTCTCTTCTTGCATTTTGATGCAAGTTTGGTTGTTGCTAGGAGTGGGTAAGAGTAATCCTTCCCTTCTCAGATGTGTGTCGCGCGTTGTTGAATATAGTGTGTACGCTTTGCGTTGTATGCTTCATGTGTTCACTTCCAAGGGACCTGAGTTTACTTGATGTGTTTCTTTATACACTTGTAACTCTTCACAGAGTTGTGTCTGTATGACGATTGTGCACATGGTTGAGAGATGTTAAACTGGTGGAATCCTCCTCTTCTCCTTTGTTGTGGCCGAAGATGATGGTTTGCTGTCAGCGTACGTTTTGAGTGGTACGACCCTTCTTATGTGCTTGACAAGGGTAAACTTGCTGGATGTTGGAAATAATTCTCTAACTCTTCTCACGTGATGGGTTTGTCACAGACGTACGTATAAGATAGGAGTCCCTCCTGAATTTCTATCTTCCGCAGTGGTGGTGGCGTTGTTACTTGGGTGATGCCCCCGCCTTGTTTATTACTGCAGCGCGATTTTTAGTCTTGTGCGCATAGAACGCTTGAGGCTCTATTGCATGGGTGTAGTTGGTGCAAGCCCTCGTTGGGGTTTTTCGGGAAAATCCGGGATTTGTGCGGATGTGTCGGGAGCGAGTGCGGACGCGTCTGGCGTGGACACGTCGGGAGCGGACAAGTCGGGAACGGACCTGTCAGGAGCGGACGCGTCGGGTGAGGTGTTGTGCTACAATTTCCTTCTCCCGGTATTGAGGCTATCTTTGATTATCGATTGTTGGAACATCCTTCGTAGAAAGTGTTGCATTTTAGTTTCTTATCTGCGCATCGTCGGAGGTCGAATTCTCGTATACCCATGACTTGGGTTTGTTGTAAGGATGCGGATGCGCGTGCTTGCCAGGTATTGATTAGGGTACACCGCAAGTTGGGGTTACGTGCGCTTTGGAACTGTACGCACCCTTGAAATGTGCGCACTTTGGAAATGCGCATGTCTGTGCACTTTAACGTTGCTTGATTGGTAGATCAGTACGTATGCGATCCTTTGATGATCGTAAAGGAATCCTTGGCAGGAAGTAAACGTGGATGTGGAGGTTGTCCCCATGTCTCTTCTTGATGACGTGCTTCTACGTACGGAGTGTATGAGTGCGTTGCTTCATGCCTTGGCTGTTGGTACTGGTATGTACCTTCAGAATACTGTCCTCCTCCTCCTTAGTACGGTGTCTCCTGTTGAGTAGTGTCGCGTGACACTTCCCTTACCGGCGCGGCCTGTCCGTAGACTGCGGTGGAGGTGGCGGTGGTGGTGGAGGTGGTGGAGCATATCCTTGATTTTCTGAATGCTAACCACTCTTCAAGTCCAGCCATCATGGCGGGTGTGACTGGTGGCGGTGGGTTTGCACCTCCTTCTTGTTGCTGAACTCCTTCAGCTGGCATCCCGTAAGGGAACTCTTCATTGATGTGCGCCCTAGGCTCGAACCCAGGACAGGGTGTTGCGCGTGCTGCGTTCTGGATTTCCGGACCGTGCTGTGTGGCAGGAACGCTTCTGGTTGGCACGGTGGAAGCAGTGGTCGAAGTAGCTTGGGGGATGTTCGAAGGTCCAGGCTGACTTCTCGTCGGCTTCTTGCTTTTGGTTTCAGCTTTCTTTGGGCGGCCAGGGCCTCTCTTCTTCTCCTGCGGGTTGACATCATCCGGAGGAGGTTGACTGCTTGCCATAGCTTGTGGTGCGATACAGCTTTTTGTTCGAATCTCACAGACGGCGCCAAGTGTTGCGTCCAAATCCAACCGGTAGTCAGACTCTTCGGCGCTTCGGGTTTGGGGACACGTCGGGTGTCGGAAGCGGATTGTTTGATGACGGCAAGGGGCCGTTGACCGGTGCGCGGTTGACGGTTGTCGGCTGTGCACGGTTGACGGCTGCCGGTTGACGGTTGTGCAAGCTTGTCGGTAAGGTAAGCTTATCTCCTTTGCGCGATATCACCTGCACACGGGACAATAACCAGCATGGAGGACGGGGTGGTGGTGCTGGTTGAGCCCTCTCCAATGCTTAAATGAGAGTCTAGAGAGAGAAAATCCTAGAGAGAGGTCAGAGCTTCTAGGCCAAATCTCTTGAGAATATATGAGAGAATGTGTGAAAATGGGTGGCCAAGGTCTCCTATTTATAGGCAACCTTAGAACCGAACCCGGTTTTTGTGCGGTTCGACGCCGGTTTAGGAAAGTAAGAATCGTCGTCTGGTTTGTTTAAGTTTGGCCTAGGAGATCTCTTTTACTCAGTGTTCGGCCGACAAAAAAGGATGCGCGCGGTACCCATTAGTAGTCCGGACCACGTCAGATTCGACATCCGGCGTGGTCCGGACTACCTAGGGCAATCAGGACCTCCGGTGTGGTCCGTACTCCGGCAATATATATTATATGTATAATAATAAATGGGAAAAGTATTTAAAACATGCAACATGTTTGAAAAAGATGGTTTTATGGACCAATATGTTTTAAAATGTACAACATGTTTGAAAAAGATGGTTTTATGGACCAATATGTACAACAAGCTTGTAAAATATGTTAAAATGACATATCGTCCACTTGTTATCAATAGTATCATTAAGTGGACACGTGCAAAACACATTTTTAGGAAAAAAATAATAATTAAGACAAGGAATTAGTTTATACATAGCAATGATTATTAATGTGTGGATGTAGAAGATAATAATAATTATTATTATTTTTTAAAAACGTGATCCGCACGTGTCCACTTAATGAAACTAATGATAACAAGTGGACGATAGTCATTTTACCATCTTTTGTAAGTTTGTTGTACATTTTAAAAAAAATTGGTCCATAAAACCATTTTTTTCAAACATGTTGTACGTTTTAAAATATATTGGTCAATAAAACCATCTTTTTCAAACATGTTGCATGTGTTACATACTTTTCCCTACATCAAATATATATTAAGATAGAGTCCGACAGATAGTGATTCCTCAGTCATCTAAACCAACCGACCACCAGTAAACCAATGGAAGATGACTGTGAAAGAGTTCACACTATCGTCGTCTTCTATCCAATAGATCAGTCTTTTAAAAACGGTTTAAATCGCAAATTACCGGAACGAGAATTTTCAAAATAAGCATACCCGATCTTGGCTTTCCCAAGGCCCTTTTTGTTTTGGAAAAACCATTCGGATGAATTTACTCATGCATACAAAATTCTACGATCCATGCAAATTATCATATGCTAGTAACATTCATCATTCATACCACATACATGCTTACGCGTCATGCGTCTAATGTTCCGAGGAACTCATGCTTGCATTTATAATTCTAATTTTAAGTAAATTATCAAACGCAACTACATCCTTAACATTCTAACATACGTGTCAAACATGTAACATCCACATCAGTTATACATATTTGGCGACTGATTTTCGGTTTTAAAATAAATTTTAAACATTAGGGGCTGATTTGCAATTCATGCTTATATTCAATCACGCAAGCCTCTATACATGAATCCTAGGCATTTTCAACCATCACAGCATGTCTATTCTAGTGCGCAAACCATATATTTAACCAGGTCTCCGCCCACAAAATGTAATATCCAGCTAGCTTGACTCAGTCAAGACAACAGTTCTAATCATGCATAAATATATATTGAAAAATAAACAATTGCAATTCAGCCCACTAATTTAACCAGTCCCAAAAACATGTATCTCCGAGATCCATCCCCATAATCGAAACAAGGCATAAATGTTAGCAACCCTATGAGCACTGTGTAGTCCATTTCGAGGTTCGAAAACATTTGGATTTTAAAACTTGACCTCCCTATTTTAATTGACTTGAATTCGGTTTAGAAAACATTGTTCGGTTCAGTCAATTTCAGTCTGTTTTGGTCCGTTTCAGAAAATCTGGTTCGGTCCGAAAATCCGGTTCGGTCCGGTAAAAATCCGGTTCGGTCCGGTTTTTTTAATTTAAAAAGCCGGTTCGGTCTGAACCAGTCCAAGAAAATAGGGTTCGGTTCAACACTCAAAACCGGTTTGGTTAGATCCACTTAATTACCCCGGTCCGACCCGACCCGAATAGGTCGAACCGATTGAGAAAATCTGATTCGGTTTAATTTGTCCCGATTTAACATATTGGACCGGCCGAATAATTAAATTTTAAAGGTTGGGTCGAAATGTTTACTTGTGGCCCTAGTAGGGTTTTAAATACATTAAAAAATATTAAACTTAGCCACCAAGTAACATTAATTATAAAAATAATTTCCAATATTAAAAAATATATATATTTCGGCCATTATATAAAACATATATATATATATATATATATATTTATTGTTAAGATTCTATCTTTAAGATTAAATCAATCAACAATATATATATATATGTGTGTGTGTAAAATCAGCACAATCTATTATATATATATATATATATATATATATATATATTATTTATTGTCAATATCTTTAATAGGGAAACAAAAACTGACAATATATTTTCTCAATCTTTTAGGTAACTAAATCTATCAATAATATCTTTAACCCTATTTAAATATTTAGATATATTGATAGTTATATATTTTAATGTGAATATATCCTTATGTTCCTAATTAATGTATATTGTTACCTTAATTAAAAATTAAAATATGGTAAACAATATAATTTTATATTGTGGCCGATATTTATCCCTTTGGTGTCTAAAAATTAAAAAAATTACCTTATAAATTCATTAGGGTTTCGGCCAATCACAAAATTAGGAACTAGTGGTCAAATTTTAAGATCAAATTTTAATAAGATCTGCAATCTAAAGTTTGATTTTGATAAATATCACATTTTTCTTGAAGATCATGAACATCATTTAAACCAAGAATATGAAAATTTCGGACCTATCATTTAAACCCTAAAAAATTCGAAAATTTTAAATTTTCTTTTAAAAATTTCGGTCCAAAATTTAAAATTTCAAGAACACCAATTTATCAAAATCATGAACTCCTAACAGAGGCTCTGATATCACTGTTAGATCACGAGGAGTAATCACTACGGAAACACAAAACATGGTACGTGCATGTAATCGAAATTACGCAGCTGAAGAGTTACACATAACTCAACAGTTACCGTAGTCCAAGATCCTTTGTACGAGGGAGTTCTCAATCCACCGGACGGAACCCGTATAGGTTCTTTTGAAAGAAGTCCTACGTGGTGTTAGCTCCACAGCAAAGCCTCATATCAATTCTTGACACGGGGACGGATCTTCGGAGAGTTGCTCGAAAGCAATTTGGCACACCCTTGGTGTAGGTATGGTTCGACCGAACTAG
The DNA here is from genome assembly GCA_036873135.1 of Clarkia xantiana subsp. parviflora. NCBI lineage: Eukaryota > Viridiplantae > Streptophyta > Magnoliopsida > Myrtales > Onagraceae > Clarkia > Clarkia xantiana. Next base: position 10,826,947 of record JAPTYO010000003.1, read on the forward strand.
TGAGGTGTGGGAGGAGGGTTTTCTCTCTAAAACACGAATTGTGATTAACCCTAAACATTCCTTAACACCTCTTATTTATAGGAGGAGTAAAGTGGACAAAAGTCTACTTTACCCCACTTAATTATTTCGGCCGGCCTATGTATTGGGGAGGCCCAATTTTGGGCCTCCCATGTCAATTGGGATTTGGGTCTAGCCCAATTACCCTAATGTGACATTTACCCAAGTTCATTAGGTAAACTATACATATTATGGGCTACCAATTATGGCGCCCATCACCATATGCTTACAGTTTGCATCTAGTAATATATTAATTCGACTGACGTGCAATCTGTGAGTGATACATGAACGTTTTTTTTAGACATTGTTTCCAAATTTAATCGCATCTCTATAAATTTATATACAAAATATTAAGTATCTACAAATTAATAAAATAGTTTATCTTCTATTTTAGTCTCTACATAAAATAACAAAATAATGAATTAAAGCTTCCATTTAAACGATATATCTATAAAGTCTGATTGTGAAGCATTTTAAGGTCCACACGTATGTGTTTCTATTTTTAATCAAACAACATAAATATAAAATAAACTAATATATATATATAACATAAAAACTTATTACAATCAACTACATAAATATAATATATACTATATAAATAATCACAATATATATATATATATATATATATATATATATATATATATATATATAAACTTACATATATTTATATAAACCTATAAATATAAAATATATTAGACCCCAGCCCGCGCTACGTGCGCGCGTAGATTGTCAATGTCAAATTATTAAAATAACTTCATAATAATGATGCATAACATGATTGACAATACTCAAAGGATGATACAAAACCATGATCGGTCCGATCCCTAGGACAATACAAGAATAAAGCCTAATGTAAAAGAATGAATATCTTTTGGTAAAACAAATACATTTAATTATATAACATAATTTAAAAAAATAATATTCATTTTGAATCTACAATTCTAGAGCGACTGGGAAAGAAAAAGCTACTAAAGAGCTCTCAGTCGCTCTAGAATTTTAGATTCAAAATTAATATATATATATTTTTTGAAATTATTTTATATAATTAAATATATTTGTTTTACCAAAAAAAAATCCATTCTTTTACATTAGGCTCATTCTTGTATTGTCCTAGAGATCGGGCCGATCAAGGTTTTGTATCATCTTTGAGTATTGTCAATCATGTCATGCATCATTATTATGAAGTTATTTTAATAATTTGACATTGACAATCTACGCGCGCACATAGAGCGGGCTGGGGTTTAGAAATAAAAATATACTTAAATGGATTCAAAATCCAAAATGTAATTATATCAGTATATGTTATATGTGTGTTAAAAATAAAAACTTTATGATTGGTAGATCTAGTGCGTGTAGAGTTGAAAATGTATTAACTTATAAAATGAGTACAGAAGACTTACATTTAAAAAATAGTTATATGTATGTATTCTTGAAACAGAAAAAACATTAAGCCCGTAAGTGTATTTAAAAAATGAAAATTTTATTTTTGTGATTGTAGACGTACGTGAGCATACTGAAATGACAATTTGTCACATAACTGGAAGTAGGTTTGTATTTTTTTTTTTCGGTCGATATACGTGAGATGAAAAATATATTCGTAAAGTAAAATATATGGTATTATATATCATATGTACTTAAAATAAAATTCACTAAAATCTCAATATTTATAATATAATGAAAGCAAATAAAACTTACTAATAAATCAATAATTCCATACATATATAAATTAAGATAACAAAACATTTTGAAATACAACATTTCGAGTATGTATACCGGTAAACATTTCAAAATTCCATTTATCAATTAAGATCTTTGTCAAATATTGCGCAATATCTCGTGATAAAGCAACATATAGTTGGTCGTGACTAGAAGTATGGTCAGACAAATATATCCTGATATTAGCAGAGTATGGCCTTGTGCCTTATTCATTGAATTCTGAAGTTCAGACGTACTGGAAACTGTTTACACATCATCTGAAAAAGGTAGACGAACATCATCTATTGGCTTCATTGAGATCCTAAAAATAAATGTTTTAGTTCCTTTAAAATGTCCACCAAGAACTTCCGCCTAAATGATAATAGCATAAATTCCAAGCATATCAGTCGAGTGCCATTACAAAGTCCAACGTTAGTCTCCAGATTTCGAAGAAACATTATTGCACTACTGGAGATAAGGCAATTACCGACGAAAATAATTTCCGTCGGTAAATATTACATACACCGACAAAAATTATTATTCATCGGAAATTCAAATTATTACCGACGAAATTTGTTTTCCTCGGTAATAATTAATTTTACCGACGAAAATTTAATTTTTGTCGGTGAAAACAATATGTATTACCAACGGATAATACTTTTTTCGTCGTTATTAACGTTTTACACGGATAATACAATTTTATGGACGATAAACGATTTTCCTGCTTATGGTTCAATATCTGGTTGGTGTACGTCCGTCTTTTTAGCATGCCCTGTTTGTCAAATGGACACATGTTTCCACCGCCTAGTTCATGGGAATAAACAATCTTTTGTGGGGAACATAAGATATTTGCAGTCAAACAATCTTTTATGGAGAACAGAAGATATTTGCAGTTAGACCGTCCTTTTAAGGACATTCCTTGAATTTCTTAAGTCCAGTAATTGCCTCAATTACTTGAATTGCCCTTGTATGTTGTAACTGAGTATATTTTGTTGTTCTGTAAGTTTTGCTCTGTTTATATTACTACAAACTTTTATCTGACCACCTATTAAAAGATATATCGATTGAGCAAAATCAGAACATCATTGTGTGTTGCGTGAAATTAAAATGTTATCTTGTTAGTTCTACTATTTTATCATACGATAATATATGATTTATAATGTAGATTCAAACGGAAGAAAACGCGGTAAGAGAAGAGGAGGAGACCGGGACACCGGCTGATAGAGACGTCATCTTTGAGAAGTTAATGGAGTTGCGAAAAAAAAATCTAGAAGGGCTAGTGGTATACCTCCAGCTGCCCACATTAATGAACTTACACAAAGACTTAAAGAGCGTGAGGCTGCACATCTCGTCGAGAAAGCGGCCAACGAAGCAAAGATAAAAGCTTTAGAGGAGAAATTCAATGGTCTCATGGATTTAGTTACTAATCGACTGGTTACCGCTCCACTAAACCTCGATAGTGAAACTCAAGGTACTAACACTTTTTCTAAATTTCATAATTTATGTTTTAAGTGGTAAAACATTCATAATATATGTTTGAAGTGGTAAACACATATAGATATGTTTCTATTAGTATCATCTACTTTGCGTATTGTTATGCAAAACACCCGAGTCGATATTTGTTTGTGTAGAATGATAGGACTTCATGCTCTAGAAACCGGCGATTTTGTGATGTACTTCTACAACACCGCCGAAGCCGAAGTTGATTGTTTTTAGTTTTATTTTTCGTACAAGACTGCAAAAGGCGGAGTTTATTATTTTATTTTCGTATGGTGAATGTTTGATGAATTTTTAGACGATACTTTGTTATCTAAGTTGTTTGAATAAGTACTTATTTCTGGTTATTTGTGCTTTATTCACCAAAAAAATTATTATTGTTTCTATCATGATTTATTTATTTTTTTTGAATTAATTATTTACAGACAAAATTAATTTCATCGATAAATAAGATTACCGACATATAAGGTTTTTTCGGTAAAAGTATGTTTACCGACACAAAATTAATTTCCGTGGTATAAATAAATATATATTACCGATGATTCGAACTTCGTCGGTAATTACTTGTTACCGAAAAATATTTATATGGTCGGTGTAGAATGTTTATCGACAACAAAATTTCCTCAGTAAAATTTAAACATCGACAAAAATAATCTCCTCGGTAAGAACTCGTTACCGACGAATTAATATTTAGTTGGTAAATGATTGTTACCGACAAAACTCATTAGTCGGTAAATTATTGTTTCCAACAAAATTCATTAGTCGGTAAATGATTGCACCGAAAAAAACAGGATCGTCGGTAAATAGTCTTTACCATCTAACATTGAATTTGTCGGTAAAGGTTTTTACCGACAACTTTTTTGTCGGTAAAGGATTGTACCGACAACTATTTTTTGTCGTTAACGGATATTACCGACTACTATTTTGTCGGTGAATAATCTATGCCGACCAAGTATGGTTCGTCGCTAAAATATATTTATGTCGGTAAATATGATTTGAATTTGACGATATTTAAGTAGTTTTACCGACGAATGTGTCGTCGGTAAAAAAACGATGTGTTTACCGACGAAATATTTGGGGCAAATTTCGTCGGTAAAACATTTACCGACGCCGCCTATACCGACGAACCTTTCCTCGACGAAAATATGTATTTACCGACAAAATTATTTTTTACCGAAGAAATTTTATATTTTTACTGACGAATAATTTTCGTCGGTAAAGATCATATCTCTAGTAGTGTTGGTGCACATTTTTTAAGTGTAAGACAATATGGAGGCATTCTTTTTGGGACGATAGAATTCAGATACTCTACCTAATATAAATGAAGTAATAGAACGGAAACATAGGCACATAATAGAGTAGTAGAACGGAAATATAGTCACAAGTTGTGTAACTCCTTAACGAAACGGAGAAGTAGAACGGAAACCTAAGCACTTGTTGAATGTTGCAAGAGCACTTAAGTTCCAATGATACATTTCAGACAGATTTCGGGGACTGTGCATTCTCACTGCCCGCTACCTCATAAATTGAATATGCTTCCTAATAAACTTAATGCCTTCAATTGTTCTTGAATGTCGAATTCCCTATGAAATTTTTGCAAAAAAATGAGACTAAGATTGAACATCTGAAATTGAGTCTTTCCCGTCGCTCGAGCATTATAGATTCGCGTTGAATAATTTTTAATTTTTTTTTTATGAAATTATGTTATTTAATTTAATTTTTTTTGGCCGAAAGAGGATCAATTTAAATTTTATTTATTTTACAAAAAAAAAGAGTTAAATCCATTATTTTTCATTAAGCTATCATCATTGTGATCGAACTGATGAGAGTTTTGAATTGAACGTTATCTATCATGGTAATATTCCGCACTTAAGGATTACAAAAGGCACACTTATGACATGCTTGGTGAAGGCACGGGACTGCACATGAAAAGAACGACGCTAAGATTGAATATACCGGTGCAACATTTGAATGTACAGATGTTGTGTTATATATAATAAAGAACTTACTAGGACCAATTATACATAAATATATATATATATATAAAGTATAAACCTACATATATTTATATAAACTTACATATAAAAAAAAATATACAAACATTACATAAATATAATATATATATATATAATATTTAATATAAAACCTTACTACAAAACTATATAAATATAATATAAAAATTATATATATTTAAATTTTTAGGTTAATGGTCAAATTATATAGATTTTTAAATATTATATTTATGAAAATCTTCAAATTATTTTTTTTCTCAAATCCAATATCAACAATTTTACTTTGGGAAAAGAACCTATTTAGTGTCTCAGGTTTACCTCATGTTTCAGTTTGGTGTCTCAGGATTAAAGTGTTTATATGGACTGTCCCAAGTTTGAATAGTGTTGTAATTTGGTTTTCTGTTAAATTTAGGTGTTAAGTTTAACAGACTTAGATGAAAAGACCATACTGCCCCTAAACCTGATTTCGGCCACCCACCTCCGATTACGGCCACCCACCTCCGATTCCGGCTACCCACCTCCGATTCCGACCCACCCACCTCCAAACGAGATGATTCCGGTCTATTCCGGCCTGATTCCGACCAATTTAGGGTTTAGGGTCGACCGATTACGGCCTTTTCCGGCCTATTCTGGCCGATTCCGACCAATTCCGGCCGACTAAGGGTTCCGGCGGTGGAGCAGCTGATCTGATTTAGGGTTTAGGGGTAATTTGGGAATTTTCAATTTTATTTGGTCATGTGCTGATCACATGACCGAATTCTGTTAAATTTAACCTCAAAATTTGACGGAGACACCAAATAGCAACACTATTCAAACTTGGGACAGTATTAGTATGCGTCAGACACCAAACTGAAACATGAGGTAACCTTGAGACACTAAATAAGTTCTTTTCCCTTTTACTTTTTTAAACCATTTTAATGCTAAACTCAATTTTCTTTAGTTCAATCTTTTTCCCGTACGTGCGTGAAGTTAGCATCTAATAACATATTAAAATTGATGCTTTAATTGTTGAAGAACTTATCTTTCACGATATGGTTGACCTCAATTTGATATTCATGCATAATATTATTTCGTATGGCAGAAATCTTTTACTCATCAGTTTCATTGAATACAAAAGTTTAGTCAAATCTATAGAAAAACTTAGTTGCAAACGACATGGTTAGGTTAGGATTGAGTTTTTTTTTTCCTCCTCGAGATGTACGAATTTGTAATTTATAGACATTATTGACATATGTGAACCCCACTTAATTATAAGAGTCTATCATTAGTTACTTATTCTGATTAGTGCGGTTGTGTCCGACGTAGAGGAATTTTCTGGAAAATAAAAGCGTTCTAAATACAGAAAAGAAAAGGGTTCTCCGATCCATCTCTTACGTTACTACAGTCACATGGCATTGCATGCTCAGTCATTTAAGCCACGTGATCGTTGTCTTGACTCTTGACCTGTGTAATACACAAGTTCCATACATATTCACTTTCTAGAATGGCTTTATATATAAAAATGCATGCTTCATACCCATACATTGACCGCATAGCGCAGTGGATTAGCGCGTCTGACTTCGGATCAGAAGGTCGTGGGTTCGACTCCCACTGTGGTCGCATTTTTGGGCCACTATACAAGTTCCTTTCTTGTCATTAACCTAACGGCTTAAAAGTTTTAATTTATGATTGAACTGAGATTCTTTTCTTACAAGTCTTCTTCCTTGAACATTCCACAACCCAACCCAATTGATAGGCCTATACGTACGTGTGAGGCGACGCGCAAGAAAAAATGCAAAAAACCGAAGATAGTTAAACTTTATTCAGTAGCCGAAAAGAGAATTAGATGCCCTGGCCTGTCACCAATATATTCAGTCAAAAATTGCTTCCAATGAAAAAGAATGGCTCAAAGCTAAAATGGCTTTTTCCCACACAGAATAGTTTAAAGAAACATAACACAATTCATTCGCAAAAATATTCTTTTTATTAGCCAATAACTTAGGAACTGAGTTTGACGGACTCTACATAACACCTCTTCTCACATATAATATCAGGCTACCAATTGTCAAGAGTTCGATGAATGAGGGCTTTAGGCCACTTCTACACATCGAACTCATAATAGAAAGATGATACACATATAAATAACCAAATTAGACGACGACTACGTAAAATACATCATCTACATAATCATTATTATTGCTTCATGAAGGAGAGCAAGCGCTTACTTAAGGAAAAGGAATACCCGATTCAAAGATATCATCATGGTGACTTGACTCCAGCAACTGCCCATTTGGCTGCTTTGCAGTTGTGCTCTTGGGTTTGCAATCCAAACTGCAAAATGCTTTATTAGTTCTACAAGAAAAACAAAAACATAATCAGCTCTCTTTCTCAATAGAATAGATACACAAATATACACATATAACGGGCTTTTACAGTAGCCAAATACAAAACTTATGGCATAAAGCATGAATCTGGAGTTGCAAGACAATAGCATTGGAAGTTAATCAATCACTGAATCCATTCTAGTTCACTCATCTGCCAAATTAAGCTACTAGATCAGAGATTTTAGAGACAAACCCAAAGCCATATACTTCTTCTTCTCTCTGTCCCAGCTCTTCATTGCATGAGAAAGAGATCCCAATAGATTCATCAGAAGGACAAGGAGATAACTTCTTCTTCTCCTGGGACTCAATCATATGAGGGATTGCATTTTCTGCTCCCTGTTTTTCCATTCCAGATTCCGAAGAGCTGTTTGTATAAAATTCCAGGACACGATCACCAAAAATGTGAGTTGTCTTCGAGTAAGGCCCGTACGATATAATACAAGTATAGTCCTCAGAGTCTTCTATGTCTTTGGCTGAGAGAGAATCTGTGGCATCATCACTGTTCCCAATTGTAATTGGAAGAGAAGCTTGTTTCACATTCGGAGATCTCTCCAAATTAAAGCTTCGGGAGCTCAATATCGGTTTCACTTCGATAGCAGCACGACTTGTGGGTGATGAAGTTCTAGCAGTACCTAGGGAATGTGATCGGGACATTTCTCCACTGCTAATCAAAAAGTCCAACTGTGGTTTTGGTGATTTTGGCGATTCAGTACTTGTTGGAGACAAAACTGTGTAGTTTCTAGGCAAAGACTTGCATTTGACTGGAAAAGGAAAAGACCCAGATCCACATAAACGCTTTTTCACCTGTGCCCCGAAAATTATATGGTTTGTTTCACTGGCAGCAATTGAATTGACAATGCCAAGGCCAATAGAAGAATCATCCCATTTCTTGTGGTTTTCGATCGAAGAAGGCGATCTTGGAGACTTTAGACTCAACGAATTGCTGAGAGTGGAAAATAGTTTGAAGTCGAGAGGAGATGTCGGGCTCCGGATCGACTCGGAATCATTGGGTCCTTTGGGACTGAATCCAACAAAAAGACTAAAAATGTCAGGTTGGGAGGAGGAATCTGCCATGAAGGATTTTAAAACACCAGCAGCATCTTCTGGAAGCAGCAAGTAATGGCCTTACTGCATATTCATAAACAAGGCAATTTCAATAAGAAACATACAACAACAAACTCCAGCAAAATCCAATCAAGCAGCAATGTTCTTTCAAATTTGACTGATAAGAGTAGCAATAGGCAATAGCAACAATAACAGTGAGAAATATAGAGTTCCTCAAAAGTCAAAGCTCAGGAAGTGGTGGAAGCTGGCAAAGAATGTACTGAAATTATCCACTCCGCCACAATCAAAGGAAGGTCGAACCGAATCATGCAAGTACATAACAAGTTTGAGAAGGAAATCAGGAATCGCAAATAAGAAGCATCAAAATTGAACTCAGATTGCGATGATTACTTGATCGGCGAAGGAAGAAGACGATCAAGATGCAGAAATGGGCTTGGAAGTACGGGGGTGAGATCAATAATGCAAAGGCAGAGAATCGAGAAGAGGGAAAAATGAAGGATATAAGTGAATTATGGAAAGCGCACCTGGGTTGTCTCCTACGGAGAATGAAAGCTCAGTTGAGAATGGATTGGAAAGTCTGAAACTTGCTTGCTTGCTACTCACAGTGTCTAGAGTAGTGGACCATTTCCTTTATCTGTCCTCTTCTTTCTTTCTTCCTTCTACTGTTGTTGGTGTCATCAAAATCAGATAAGCAATTCACAGCATTGAATTTTTTTTTTTGGTAAAACAATTCGCTACTGAATGTTTGTGCATGTTACTAAAATGGGTCTGAATTGAAAAAACGTATTATTAAGGGCCTGAATTTTGAGTTTTGTTGATAATCGAGTTTCCGTCCAAATTTGTTGTTAAATGTAACAGAAATACGTGAAATGACAGAATTACCCTTTTGCAATTATTATACAATTTATTAGTTTAATTAATGAAATGTGAAATGTCTAAAATACCCCTTCACACTAATTATGCCCTAAGGCCACCACGGCCACCGCCACCGATCACCACTCCAGCCCCGGCGACCACCACTCCAGCTCCGGCGACCACCACCCCAGCTCCGGCGACCACCACCCAGCTCCGACGACCCAAAAAAGCTCCGATCGGAGCTCTGTGGCCCCGAACCGAAGCCATGGAGCTCCGATCTGGAGCTCTGTGGCCCCGATTCGGAGCTTTTTTGGGTCGCCGGAGGGGGTGGTGGTCGCCGGAGATGGGTGGTGGTCGCCGGAGCCGGGTGGTGGTGGTCGCCGGAGCTGTGGTGGCTTAAAGGGTATTTTCGTCTTTTTAGGTCAAACATGTGAGGGACACACTCTGGTCAAAGGGCATTTTCGGTTTTTCAAATTATTTTCGGTCGCATGCCAAGCATGTGACCACTTTCCGTCACTTTTAACAGAAAAAATAAATAGAGACCTCACTTATACACAAAACTCAAAATTCAGGCCCTTAATAATACGTTTTTTCAATTCAGACCCCTTTTGGCAACATGAGCAAACATTCAGGCCCCTATTGTGTTCTTAACCCTCTAATATACTCTTCTAATATTTGTAAACACTTAATTTTGGACCACGCGCGACACTCGTGGCATGTGGCGCACTAAATGGGAAAGTGTTCAAAATATGGCAAGTCGAGAAGCTTCCAAGAATGGCTCCTGCAAAATTAGGATATTTATTTGTATTTATTGTAGAAAATATTTGTTTAATATTTAGAGTATATTTTCTGAATATTTAACATTTATTAGCAAAATAAATCAGCAATATTTGTTGTTAAGATTAAACAAGGTAATATTTATTATAAATAGCTAGCTATGTCAGTTGATGTAAATGGGGTATTGTTATTAATTGAATTCATGAACATCATCGTACAAATCCACAAGAAGCCTCCCTTCTTTTCACATCATGCGTTGAAATTAACCACCATCCTCCATCCATTAATCCCACATATCATCACCGTCTTCTACCTGTGTCACCATTCACCAACCTCATGCATCCTTAAACTATACTTTTGATTAATTATTATTTTTTTTTTTTTTTTGTTTGCGTAATCAAACAGAGACCAATCCTCAATCCCGACTATCTCCATTCTCCCACCGAATCGCCACCGGACCTGCGACTGCATCGGCTCCGAGAATCTCTACACTGGCCATCCCCGACATCTCCTGATTCTTTTCCCGATACCGCTCCGGTTAGCTACCAATAAAGGAAGAGACCACCGTCATTAGCATCCAGTTTGCTTCCGATTGACTTCCACGTTCCAGCACCATCCATGTCCAGAGATCTCTGCCACAGCTCTTCCGGTGTCGATACTCTCCCCGTCGCTCGGCCATCGTCCTCCTACAGTAAAAAACAGAGCAGCCGTGAATCATCTTCGTCGCTAGGCAGTTATCACCAATCGTGTCCACGACGACCAACCATCTCCACCGGCTATCCTTCCTTCACGACTCAGCCGTACGTCGTCGACTCAGTCCTGCACCAGCCGGAGGACCACCTGAGACATGGATACCGAAGGTTCCGACTGCCGCTTTAGCCACCGTCTTCATTGCTCGAGCCTACTCTTCCCACTAGGCACGCGTGCCCACCAATGTCTCTAATCGCCTATCGACCTCGCTCACCGTCACTCTCTGTTATGTTTGGTAAGAACTTCACCTCTTTACATATATTATTATTATTATTATTATTATTATTATTATTATTATTATTATTATTATTATAGGGTAGACTTGATTCGTACGTAGGTTAGTTTTTTTTTTTTTTTTTTTTTTTTCACATAACTAACGTAGGTTAATTACATAGAATTATTTACACTAATATTATGATATGTTGCGTTTTGATTAGATATGTTTGACAACATTTAACACTCTTATTAGATTCCACTTTGATTAGGAATTATAGTGATATTTACTAATATTGGCTTGCAAATTTAATTACTTAGTTTAGGGTTTATGGTCATGAAACCATTTTTTAACCTTTTTTTTTTCTTAATGATATGAGATTGTGTGTATATTAGAATACTGGCAATTTGTGAATTGAGTACCGAAAGGTCGAGATTAATTCCACATGTTTTTTAATCCGTAATAGAACCCCCGAACCTGAATTTCTGATCGTAGATCGATTTTATACCTAGGTGTTTAATTTTTTATTCGCTTAGGTAATTTAGGATTCTAGTTAGCCTAATAATTAACTAGTGGCGACTCTTTTCAAAATCCACGTTTTCAAAACGTAATTCGCCTTAGGTCAGATTTTAGGTCCGACAATATTAAAAAAAAATCTATACATAATTAAATATACTCGGTCGAGCTCGAGATTTTCGACCTTTAAAAGAAAAACCTGAGCCCAAGTCTCGTCTGTCTGGGCTCGGGACGTGCTAAGGTCGGGCTAGTCGGGATTTCAAGCTTTCTACTTACCCTTAATTATTGGTATATAATGTAGTGAGGGGGCATTTGGATGGACGTAATATAAAATTAATTAAAATGTGATATTACAAGTAATGTAATATAAGATTGCAATGTTAAGTTGTGCTGTAATACAGAGTGTAATGTTAGACTATAATGTTTGGTTTGTTTTGTAATATGCATATTAATGTGACTTTATTAATATTATATTAAAATTATATTAGAGTATACTATAGTTTTATATGATAAATTTAAACCAATATTTATTTTCCGAGTAACTAACTTACTTCTTACTTAAATTTAGAGGTGAGCAAAAGTCCATTAGGACCGGTCCAGGTTCATGACCGGTCTAGGACCGAACTAATAAGGACCGGTCCATTTAAGACCAAGTTCATTGGTGTCAGACCTAAATCTAACCTACGGCTTGAAAATTCTAAACATACATTCATATGAATCTTTACATAATTTGATTAAGCCAAGATCATATGGTCGTCCGAAATCATCACAAGATAAAGAAGATAAAGCAAATAACGCAACACAAAGCTAATTCAATAAAAATGTTTAATTTATTATCTATCAAAATAGTTATATTCCTTTAACATTGTTGTATTTTATAATGTATTTTCGTATAATTTTGTTTATACTCTACTTTGACAAGGCTATCTTCCAAATTTAGAGGAATAATACATTTCCAATTCTACAGATAGAAGAATTGTGGAGCGAACTACCTATAGCTATTTCTAATCGTCCAAGCCTTCAACTATTAATATGAATCATATCAATTATACTCAAAACCTAATATGTACTCAAACTCCATGGATGCTTGGAGGTTTGTCCTCATCGGCAGAGTGTTTTGTCTTCGGCGCGACAGAGAGGATGTGGTAAGAAGATTTGTAGCGGCAAATTGGCGCATCCCTCAGATTCCTGATATGACACGTCGAGAAGATGGAGTATGGATATTTATGTTCCCAACTAGGGCTCAGATGCTTGAGGTACTCCAGAACGGGCCTTATAATATTGAAGGTATGATCCTAGTGTTGGAGCAAGGTAACCCTCAGAACCATAACGCCATAATTGACTTCACCCGAGTCCCGACATGGATCGAGCTACGCGGCATCTCATTATATCTAATTTCTGAGGAGGTGGTCACCACGTTAGCCTCGGCTGTTGGGGAGATTATTACCCTCGAGTTTGACAACGAGAGACCGTGGGCGGTGGCCTTCCCAAGGGTTAGGGTTTTCCTGAACCTTGAAGGCCCAGTCTTCCGTCGGTAGGACTTACTTGTGGCCCTGCGATACACCAGGTACTCATAAGGTATCGCCTGGGGTTGCCGTGCCGAAGATGCGGGTGTTATGGCCACAACTTCGAGCAATGTCGAGCTGTGGAGTCTGTCATTAGTCTTCGTATTGAGGCAATGATGGAGAGGGTTTCACAGCTAGCTGGTGTTAGGCCGATCCGGGAGGTCAACTGGCCCCTTTACACCCATGGCAACCGGGGAAATGGCTTCCTCACGAACTGGATACCCTGGAACCCGGACCCTGCCCTAAACACACCAGGGAGAGGGATAGCTCGCCGCAACAGGCCTAGTACCGGGGCTCCGCCACACTCCGACCCAAACACTGTTGGACACACCAATGGCCCAACACCTTCTCCTGCGCACCAACATAGTAATATCCCAGGGCTGTCGAATTGGGCTGCCTTGGAGCCCTTTATTCTTCCAGGGCCGCCCATGGCATCCCAGGTGCTCCCAGACAGTGGTCAGGGAGCTGCTAACTGGGCCGAGGCTGGCCCATCCAACCCACAGATGGGGAGCTCAGGTATCTTTGCAAACGGGCCAACGGGTAACACCTTCTCTGGCCCACCCGTTTGGGACGTAGCGGGGCCGAGCAACACGGAGCAGCGGCCTATGGAGCTGGGCAACCACCGAACTGATACACAACCTCATCAACTCCTGCACCCTAGGCCTCAACGAGACCCTTTCTGGCCTTTGCAACCTGAAACGACGATCTCACCGACTCAGTTCATCTCGCCGGCAGGATCTCTACTGAGCCTGGGGGATCTGGAACCTGTTTTCGCACCGGACACCCCATTTGTCGATAATTTTATAGGTTTATAGGTCTTTTGGTACCCTATGTTTGTCCACTTTTGGCTTTTGGTACTACATGTTTGGTTTTGCATATTTTTGGTACCATATGTTTGCCAATTGTATACTTTTGGTCCGACCGTTAGTTGACCGTTAGAGTTGACCGCTAAGTAGTCACGTGACTTGCACATGCCTAGCCCCAAATTTTGATTTTGTTCAATTTAGTCCTCAAATTTTTTGTCCTAACTTTTTATTCTTGCAATTTAGCCCTTAAACATTTTCAACCGCACCCTAGGACTAAATTGACCTAGCCATGGGTCGGACCATGGCTAGGTCAATTTAGCAATTGGGTTCAATTGACCCAATTGAACCCTATGTTAAATTGACATAGCCATGATCCGACCCATGACTAGGTCGGACCATGGGTTAGACCATGGCTAGGTCAATTTAGTCATAGGGTGCGGTTGAAAATGTTTAAGGGCCAAATTACAAAAAATAAAAAGTTAGGACAAAAAATTTGAGGACTAAACTGAACAAAATCAAAATTTGGGGCTAGGCATGTGCAAGTCACGTGACTATTTAACGGTCAACTCTAACAGTCAACTAACGGTCAAACCAAAAGTATACAATTGGCAAACATATGGTACCAAAAATAGGCAAAACCAAACATGTAGTACCAAAAGCCAAAAGTGAGCAAACATAGAGTACCAAAAGACCTATAAACCATAATTTTATTGCATGGTATGAACAATATCGGAGGAATGCCCCCTCTCCACCACCACCTCAAACCCTAGCACCAACTATTCCCCTACCCTATCACCGTACTCCACCACACCCTCTGCCACCCCTTATCTATCCACCCCTCTTTACCCCCTACCACCCAACCAGTCGCCTAACCGATACCCTTTTCTCCCTATCATGCACCCACTAACCCCAGTTGCGTGGGGCCTTCACCCTTTCCTTGGTGCTGTCCCTAATATTGGACTCCAGATGTGGGAGCCCACACCGTACAACCCACCCTATGAGATGCCGATCACCCAGTTTTTGCCACCTCCACCGCCTAATACAGTCTATATAATTCAGTCACCTCCATCTTCACCACTGCCATCCGGAATACTCTCTCCGAGTCGTAATGAGATTTCTTTAGCCTCCCGAACCACCTCTGTCTCCATTCTCGTCCATGATAGCTAATATGACAGCTGCACTACCAGTACCATCTCAGGAGGGTTCTTCATCTACTCCTATCCAGGAGACCTTAGAGGAGACCAACAGCGTGGAAGGCTCCCATGTGGTGGTCCATCATGACGTGGAAAGCTCAGATGCTGCCTCCCCGGAGATCTTTGTGGAGGTATTTATTGAGGACTTCTATGATCCTTCAGCTACTTATGATCCAGAGGGCCCCATCTCTACAACAACTGATCAGATGGAGATAGCCCAGACGCCCCCCCTTACCTCTACTGCTGGCTTGTTGATCGATGAAGAAGATACGGAAATGGATGTGGACAGGCGTGGACAAAAGAGACCTCTATATTACCCACCAAGACTAGGGCTCAACTCAGACGAATACCCGCCATCACCACAGAGAAGGTTAAGGGCAAGATTTGAAGAAGAATCAATCGCCCAGATGGAGGCCTTATCATTACCAAGCAGCTCTCTTAACCAGACGCAATACCAGGATGATGGAGCTGGGCGACAGCCGGACGAACACGCATTTGATGAGGTATCCCATCTGTTCTATACCTGGCACCGCTGGCACTTTTACGATACTTTAATTTGTTTCCCACATGAAGGCTACCGGGTTGTGGCCTCAAACTCCTCATCCATCGCGGAGGTGCAGTGCTTGCACTCTCCGCCTCTCCAATGAGTATTTTAGCTTGGAACTGTCAAGGTGCAGGTCAAACCTTGACAGTTCGCCATCTAGGGTCCATTGTACATACTCACAAACCTAGCATAGTTTTCATATCAGAGGTCAAAAGTCGCATGAATCGACTGGAGACAACTCTCTCCCAGTTAGGGTTTCAAGACACGCACCGTGTGGAACCCAACGGTACTAAAGGCGGCATGATCCTTGCTTGGAGACATCTGCTCGATCTCCAAATTCTCTTCTTTTCCAATAACATCATTCATGCACGCCTTCACTGTAATCCTTCTACCCCTACATTCGACTGTTTCTCTGTTTATACTCCATGCGCTCCAAGAGATAAGTATTCCTTTTGGCTTGCCTTATCGTCACGAATCTCTTCGTCCCCTTTCCCTAATCGGAGATTTGAATGATATTTGGAACTCTTCTGAGAAGTTTGGTCGGTTTCCGGCAGCTCCGCAACGGATTGCTCAAGCTCTCGACTGGTCCAATTCACTTGATTTAATGGATATTGGCTTCCAAGGACAACCGTTCACCTGGAGCAATAGAAGGGACCCGCCTGACCTAATTCTACAACGACTTGATCGAGCCTTTGTCTCTTCAGACTGGCGACTTCTCTTCCAAAATGCGATGCTGTTTCATCTGGAAACAATTGCTTCGGATCACTGCCCAATCCTACTTCGCCTCACAAATCTACAAAAACCGCGTGGTGAGATTCCTTTCAGATTTTCTTCCATGTGGCTCCAACATGAAAATTTTGGGGATTGCCTCCGCGAGTCATGGGTGGCACCGGTAGCGGGCTCACCACAATATCGTTTCGCTCACAAGCTGAAACGCCTGTCGAGACGTCTCATTTCTTGGAACAGGACAACCTTTGGAAGGATCCAGGGGGAAATTGCCGCTTCACTGGAACTACTCAAGGCTGTACATACTAGGGAACCTGATAGCCCGGAGGAGACTTATCTCCGTGACAAGATCGCACGACTTTATTATCAGGAGGAAACTATGTGGCGGCAAAAATCGAGACAATTATGGCTATCCCTTGGGGATCGCAACACAAAATATTTTCACTCGAAGACGGTGGCGCGTCGACAGAGAAACGGGATTGACTGACTCAAATTAGAGGATGACTCTTGGATTACCGAGGCGGGAGATGTCGAAGAACACATCAGGGCACACTTCTCAACACTCTTTACTGCCAACGACCCACCACCATACTACTCACTATTTTATGAAATCCATCCAAGGATTTATGTTCAAGATTCATGCTCTCTTGATAAAAGGCTCTCCCCTCAAGAAATCCAGGAGGCACTATTTTCCATGCATCCTGATAAAGCTCCTGGCCCGGATGGATTCCCGCCACGATTCTACCAATCCCAATGGGACATCATCAACTCAGATGCACTTGAAGCTATACATAGTTTCTTCCGAACGGGACATCTTCTCCGACAGACGAATTCCACTTTTATCGTCCTAATACCGAAGACAACCCTGTTAACATTACCGACTGGAGACCCATCAGCTTTGCAACACGTCCTACAAGCTCATAGCAAAGATTCTGGAAAATCGATTGCGCCCCTGCCTATCAGAACTAATTTCTCCAGTCCAAAGCGCCTTCGTTCCAGGAAGATTGATAACTGATAACACGTTCCTGGCCCAACAAATTTGGCATGTAATAAAAGGTAAGCGTACCGGATCAACATGTTTTTTGGCCCTGAAACTTGATATGAGCAAAGCATACGACCGGATTGAATGGCCTTTTCTGGAAAGAGCCATGCGTTGGATGGGCTTTCCCAACGATTTATCTCATGGATTATGCAGTGCGTCTCAACCACCCAACTTCGGATTCTTTTGAATGGAAGAAAAACAACACCAATTTTCCCAGGTCGCGGCCTGCGTCAAGGGGATCCTCTTTCACCATACCTCTTTATCCTCTGTGCACAGGCATTATCCTTCCACTTAACGCAAGCTCAAAGGAATCACTCTATAAGTGGAATCCGACCCAGAAGGAACTGCCATCATATCTCACACCTATTCTTTGCAGACGATAGTCTTCTATTTTTGGAAGCGTCACAGGAAAATCTCTCCCGAGTGAAGGAACTGCTAGCTACTTACAAATTGGAATCTGGCCAATCCATTAACTATGAAAAATATAGCATGTTCTTTAGCCATAATATTTGACAAACAGATAAGGAAAATTTATGTTCCCTAATGGCGTACGGGAGATGGGAGAAGGGGAGAAGTACCTTGGCCTCCCGATGGATTGGTGCAAATCTACTAATAGAGCTTCAACATGTCTTATTGATAAGATTTCTGCATGAGTTCAAGGTTGGATGGGCAGGCTGTTATCACCGGCAGGGGAGGAAGTCCTCATCAAAACGACATCATCTTCTCTGGCAACATATACAATGTCATCTATCCATCTAACACGAAAGACGACGGACCAGATAGATCGTATTTTTCGAACATTCTGGTGGAAGAATTCAAAGGATAGAGCAGGTATCTGCTGGATTGCCTGGGATAAGATAACGAGAAGCAAAGCAATAGGTGGATTGGGTTTCCGTGACTCCCAATATTCAACCAAGCGTTACTGGTTAAACAGGTATGGCGAATACTTACATCACCTTCCTCACTTTGGGTGGACTGCATTAGAAGGAAGTACCTCAACTCTAGTTCCTATTTTCACGTGTCTACATCCCATCACAGTCGTCGGTGTGGCGAGGTATGTTACGTCTTCGTCCACTAATTATTCTTGGTGCATGCTGGCATGTCAGTTCAGGATCGAAAATAAACTTCTGGACTAAACCCTGGGTTCCTAACCATGGCCCCCTGATCTCGTGGACTGATGGGGTTCCGGAAAGCCAGATGCAGCTGAAGGTCGACCAGTTCATAACCTCGAGTACTCAAGAATGAGACATTATTGGCCTTCAGACATTTCTTCCCCCTCACGTGGTGCACTCTATCAAATCCATCCGCTTACCCTTGTTTCCCGCAAATGACTCTCTTTTATGGACCCACCACAGATCAGGCTCCTATACCGTCAAGTCAGGATACCACCTCCTACATTCTCTGGACCAGGCTACTAAATTCGGATCAACTTCCTCAGGCAACATTCCGGCCCAATCTTTCTGGACCAAATTCTGGAAAATCAAATTTCTCCCAAAAGTAAAGTTGTTTATCTGGAAGGGTTGTTTCAATGGGGTTCCTTTAGGGCAAGCTCTACATAAACGAATACCGACAATGGAACTGTTGGATCACGGTGGAACTCCGGTACGGACTTTGACGGCGGTCCTAGCTCCTTCGCTCCACGCAATCCTGCAAGAGGGGATAGACCGGGCGGTGACCCAGAATCCCTCTCCGATGCTTAAATGAGTGCCTAGTACGAACCGGCAAGCAATAATCTCAAAGGGTATGTAATTCAACGTAAATGATCTGAGGTGACCTCTTGCCCTTTTATAGGCGAAGAGATGCCTCAGGTACCTGGTGAACCGTTGGGGGTGGTTAGCCCGTATCCCGCGTATCTCGGATGTGATCCCGCCTATCTAGGCCATGATCTCGCTTATCTCGGCCACGCCCCACGTATCTCGGCCACGCTCCGTGTATCTTAACCACGTTCCGCGTATCTCGGCCACGCCCCGCATATCTTGGCCTTATCCTCTGATAACGAGTCCCGACTCCCGTCGGGGACTCCAGAGTTATCTCGTTGTGTCACCGCTTGGGGCCCCTCGTCATCGTGACGGGGCCAATCGTTCTCAGGGATTCGTCATCGGGGCCTACTTAAAGGCTTCTCATCGGGAGCTTCCAGCTCACCTGTCGGGACCGACTCTGTCGGGACCTTTCATCATCGGGACTCCCTTCGTCGGGACCCTTCTCCTGGGTCATCTTGACCTTCATTTGGGGCCTGGTGGGCCTGTTTGCCGTTTCTCCACCGTTAAAGGGCCTGACGACTGTAGTCGAACCCATCATTTGCCCCCAAGACATGAGGGACTTTTAGTTCGTCGTGTCTTCCAACTCCCGACCTCCCGATATTGAAATCGGGGATCTTTCCCTTGACATGGTCATTCACTACTAATCTTTTCCTTCACGTTTCCTCAGTGTTTTGTGGGTAACTGCCAAATCCCAAGGGTCTCCTCGATTCCCCAGTTCATTAAATGCAGCAGATAGTGAACCGACGTTTTCGGCCCTCGTGCCTGATTTTTCGCGCCTGCTCTTTGCTGAAAAGTGTTTTCAGGCCGTTTCATCATTACGTCTGTTGTCCTTCTGCACGTTTCATCTCAACGGTCCAGATTAAAACTCTTCGACTTCGACGACTCGGATCGAAGTGTCCCTTCAAATGTTCTCTTCCCCTATAAAACCCTAGCCACGTGCACAGTTTAATTTTTACCGTTTCCGAATTCTCAAAGGCTCTCTGCAACTTCTCTGCGAATTCAAGCTCTGTAATTCCGAAGATCTCAGAGTTTATCCGGTCATCTTTCCGGCGACGCCCAGTTCATTCCCTCAACTTCCACTTCATCATGTCTGGTAAGGATTCTCCCTTCATTGCTTGTTCGTCTCTTCCTTATTTATAGCTTTCCAAAATCCCACTGTGTTTTTCTTGCCCTTGTTGCTTTTCAGACAACGGGTCCAGCTCTGAGGGGAGAAAACCTTTTAATTTTGATTATGCTCTGAATGAAATTTCCAATACTGCCTATGATGCAGCCCTCCGAGAGGGGTGTATCACTTCTACTTGGGAACCCCGTTTCCCGTATCCTTGGCCTCGCCCCTCGGGTAACCCTGAGGTTACTTGTCCCCAAAAAGGGGAGGTATTTGTCTCTACGGGGCAAGTATCAGCGGGGATCAGATTCCCCTTCTGTGGTAATCTGGTCGAGATGTGCCAGCATTACAAAACGCATCCCACTACCTTCTCTCCCCATGCCATCCGCCTATGGAACGCCTTCCAGGTTCTCTGTTTCCGACAGAAGTGGGTTTACAGCCTCCAGCTCTTCAGAACCTTCTACAGGATGAAATGCAACGAGGCGGGGGTTTGTGCCTTCTACCCCCGGATGCCAAAGTGGAGTAAGCAGCAGCTTGCACGGTGTAACTGGACCAATGACACCTGGAAGGTGGTCAAGGGTCGAGGGCTCCTGGTTGACACGGGGTCCGACAACAGTGGTTGGAAGAGGAGCTACTTCTTCATTCGACACTCTTCGATCCCATGGCCTCGATGGGAGGTGACAGCAGATCCCCCGCCTGCCTTCCACACCTATACCGACGAAGATTTCGAAACTCTTCAACTCATCCAGCTTTATCGATGGGGGGAGTCCTACACTCCCCTCGACGCCAATTCCCTCGTGGAGCGGGACCTGGTGAACGCCAGGATCCGACTCCTCGATATAATCTCTGGGGGGCAGCTTTTCGACGGCCCTTCCAATATGGTTCCCTGGGTAAACTTCTAATTCTTTTTCGTTTACTGTTTGCGGCCAAGAGGGTATCTGTGCTGACCGATCTATTCCTTAAGCAGTGGGAGACTGATGCTGTCTGCCCCTCGCGGAAGAGGAAGTCCGCCAAGAAGGCTGCCGCTCAGTCGGGGTCTCCTTCTGCGGAGCAACCCAAGCGGAAGCGGGTGGAGCTGGACCAACTCTTCGACGTCCAGAATGTTGAAGAAGGTAAAAAGCTCCGACTCGCTATTAAATCGTACAGGAGGATAGTCCCGCGGGATTTGATTCCTTCGACCAAGGAGGCTCGTATTGCTGACGTTAGACGGATCCTTCGAGGCGAAACTCCTCGTGTCCTGAAGGCGGGCTACTACCACTATCATGGGAAGGATCAATACGTCTCCTGACGTATCGTTTGGTGTAAGAATCCTGATGAACTCCCTGACTACATTTCTGAAGCCTCTCATCCTCCAGGTGCAGGTCGTTCAAGAGCTCCATCGGGTGCTGAAGCTTCCGCGGATGCACCGTCTTCAATAGGGGTGCCTCCCTCAACTGGGGAGAAGACCCCGACCGGCGAACAGTTTCGTCGGGTGGAAAGCTTGGACTCCTTCGAGGAGACTGATGAGGGGGGCTCCCTTCGTCATCGTCGGAGGACGGGGTAATCCCCCCTGAAACCAACCCCTCAGGGGCCGCCTCCTTCATCCTCTCCGCAGCAGCGGCAGCCGTCGCCTATCCACAACTTCACTCCCTCACCCGTCCGGGTCGAGACGGAGGCATGCCCTTCCACGTATCGTCCTCCTCCTCCTGTCGCTCTCGATAGGAATTTCTATAGGCCCTTCAACCCCTCACATGCGAATGCCCCCTGGACTCCCATCCAGACGCTGCAAGGAGTCCCGCTCAGACAAGGGGAGCAGCACCTGGCCCTGCATCTGCTGGCAGGCTCGATCCTGCCTACCATGCGGTATCCGATTTCCCTCAATCGGACGGCCATGCATCGGGATGTCAGAGAGATGTCCTTGCGTCGGATAGAGGTAAAACTTCGCTTCTCTCTTTTCAATGATGGATCGGGTTATTTGTCTGTTAACACTTTTTCCTCTTATTGTAGGAGCTCGGGGACTTCAACCGTCTTCTTGGGTACATCATCGCCTATGATGAGTCCCGGGAGCGGGATCGAGCAGCCCTCGACCAGCTCAAGGAGGATCTTAAGGCCTCCCAGTCTTCGCGGGGAAAGCTTGTCAAGGAGCAGGCTGTCCTTGACCAAAAGGTTCGGGACCTCCAGAAGCAGGTCGGGGACTTCGAGGGGCTCTTGAGGCAAGAGCGGCAGGAGCGGCAGGCGGCTGTGGATAAGCTGGTCCTCGAGAAGAAGGCTGCTGAGGACAAACTGGTCCTCGAGAAGAAGGCTCTGGAGGAGCAAATCGCGGGATTTCCTGCGCAGTTGGTCGAGGCGGAGGCGAAGGGCCGGGAGGATTATCGGAGGTCTGGGGACTTCCAAGCCGACGCTATGAAATTCTTCGGCGCGGAGGTGGAGAACACTCTCTTCAATGCGGTTGAGGAGCTCCACCTGGAGTATGGCGACGCCATCAACTTTGACAAGTCTCCTTCCCTCGCTCCCTTTGCGAAGAAGTATTTTGCTCTTTCCGAGGAGAGTGATGGGGGGAGTACCCCCGTAATTGTCGAAGACGCCTCTGAGCTTCCAAGTGCAGATGCCCCGATAGTCGATCCTCCCATGGCCAACCCTGTGGAACCTTCTGCTACCGACTCCGCGGACCTAGCTGCTGCCGATGTTGCCGACAAGGACTAAGCTTAAGCGTTTATCTTTAAAGTCCTTGTATCTTCTCCTTTTTTGTCATTGTCGGGCCTTTGAGCCCTTATCAACTATCAGACTTTCTCAGTTCCGATTTTCTTGATGCATTTCTTCAAGTGGCTTTACTATATTTTCTTGAGACATTTTCGTACGTCATTCCCGACGATTTAATAACTTGCACCACTTAAGGCGACTTATCATCATGTACCGCTCAAGATGACTTAATATTACTTAGAGTAAATCTAAGAATCACGCATCACTTAAGACGACTTAATATCGTGCACCACTCAAGGCGACTTTATATCGTGCACCACTTAAGGCGACTTTTCTCGTGCACCACTTAAGGCGACTTTATATCGTGCACCACTTAAGGCGACTTTTCTCGTGCACCACTTAAGGCGACTTAGTTCCGTGCATCACTTAAGACGACTCAACAATACTTAGAATGAATCTAAAGATCGTGCACCACTCAAGGCGACTTAGTATCGTGCACCACTTAAGGCGACTTTTTGATACTTAGAATAAATCTAAGGATCGTGCACCACTCAAGGCGACTTTTCTCGTGCACCACTCAAGGTGACTTTTCTCGTGGACCACTCAAGGCGACTTTGACACTTAGCATAAATCTAAGGATAACTCTGATTGGAAGCAACCTCTTTATTTATTGACGGCACAAAATTGGCTTACATCGAATTAAACGATAAACAACATACACCACTTAAGGCGATTTTACATCGGGCACCACTTAAGGCGACTTTCTTCAAGCATGGTGTTTCTTCAAGTGTTCGCCACTAAAAGAATGCTTTAACGTTCTGCCATCGAGGTCTTCCAACTTGTACGCATTTGGAGCTGGCATCCCCACGACCTTATAAGGTCCTTCCCATTTTGGTGACATCTTGTTGATTCGATCCAAAAGGGTGAACTCGTTGCGACGCCAAACCAGCTCCCCGACGAAGAACTGTCGGGACCTCACTCGCCGATTTTAGTACCTGGCTGTCGCCAAACGCATTCGAGCTTGGACTTCATCGGCTTCCCGCCTCTTCTCTTCGAGTAAGTCCAAGTCCAGACGTCTCATTTCATCATTCGTCAGAGGCTCGTAATATCTCATCCGATGGGACGCCACAGCTACCTCCACGGGGGCGACAGCTTCCGTGCCATAAACGAGGCCAAACGGAGTCTCCCCCGTTGATCGTTTGGGTGTCGTTCTAACCGCCCAAAGCACGTTTTCCAGTTCGTTCAGCCACTTGCCCTTCAAGGCAAAAACCCTCTTCTTCAGGCCATCCATCACGATTTTGTTGGCTGATTCCACCTGGCCATTAGTCTGGGCATGGCGTACGGAAGCAGTCTGATGCTCGATGTTCAACTCCTCCAGATACTCCCTCACCTGAGAGCCGTTAAACGGTGGACCATTGTCGCTGATCACCACCTTAGGAATCCCGTATCTGGACACAATGTGGGTCTGGAGGAACTTGACGATCTGATTCCCCGTCGTTCTGGCCAATGCCTTCGCCTCTATCCATTTCGAAAAATAATCGACTGCTACAAGTAAATACTTACATTGACCTTGTGCTTGTGGAAGAGGTCCCACCAAGTCGATGCCCCACTGCGCGAAGGGCCATGCGCTCTTGATGGATGTCAGATTAGCGGCCGGAGCCACGATACTCGGGGCGTATCTCTGGCACGCGTCACAGGATCAGACCAACGCCGTTGCTTCCTTGCTCATATTGGGCCAATAATAGCCCAAGTTCAGCACTTTCCTCATAATGGATCGGGCCCCTTCATGACAAGCCGCGACCCCTTCATGCACCTCCTTCAGGATTCGATTTGTGTCGGGCTCTGCCACACACTTCAAGTACGGAGTCGAGAACCAGCCCTTCTTGTACAGCTGATCGTCTAGCATCACGTAATTAGCCGCGACAACCTTCACTAACACAGAGCTAATGGCAAATTCAGAAACAGCCAAATAAAGATAGAGCGGCTCGCCTGGAACCGGTTTCGCCAACGGCGGGAGGGTGCGAAGGTGCTGCTTGAGTGCTTGGAACGCCTCTTCACACTTGGCGGTCCACTCAAATTTCTTGTTGGCCCTCAGGACTTCAAAAAATGGCATTGATCGGTCGCTGGCTTTGGACAAGAAGCGATTCATTGCAGCTAGTCGGCCATTCAGCACTTGTACCTCCCGATGGTTCATCGGAGACTGCATCTCCTCAATCGCCCTCAGCTTCTCGGGATTCATCTCAATTCCTCTCTGGCTCACCATAAAGCCCAAAAATTTCCCTGAGTGGACTCCGAAAGTGCATTTCGTCGGGTTTAAGCGAACTTGATGAAGCCTCATCCGCTCAAACGCCATGGTTAGGTTGTGCACATGATCCTCGGCCTGTCGGGACTTCACCAGCATATCATCCACGTAAGCCTCCATGGTTTCCCCAGCATATCTCCGAACAGCTTGTTCACCATCCGTTGGTAGGTTGCCCCAGCATTGATCAACCCGAAAGGCATGACATCGTAGTGATAGATGTCACTGTCTGCGTAGAACGCTGTGTGGGGAGCGTCTTCCTTGGCCATCTTGATCTGGTTGTAGCCTGAATACGCGTCCATGAAACTCAACAGCTCATGTCCCGACGTGGCATCCACCAGCTGGTCGATTCTCGGGAGTGGATAACAGTCCTTCGGGCAAGCTTTATTCAGGTCGCGGAAATCCACACACATTCGCCATTTCCCGTTAGTCTTCTTCACCAGCACTGGATTAGCAACCCAAGTTTGGAATCGGAGCTCTTTAATAAACCCAGCATCGAGCAACCTGCCCACCTCCTGCTGGATCGCGATCTTTTTGTTCGTGCCCATCGGACTCCTTTTCTGCGTGATAGGCTTGATCGTGGGATCTATCTTCAGCTCGTGTACGATCACATCGGGGCTGATTCCTGGCATATCGCTCGGGGACCAGGCAAACAGCTCCTTGAACTCCTTCAGCAACTCAATCAATTCTCGGGCTGTTTTTTCGGTCAACGCAGACCCGATTTTCACCTTCCTCTGGGGGCCGTCGATCTCGACTTCTTTCAGATCTTCTACGGGGGCGGGACGCCCAAACTCCTCTCTAGGATCTGTATCTGTCTGGAGCACAGTTATGGCCTCTCGCCTCCTCCTTCGGGTGGCATTAACATAGCATTTTCGGGAGGCTACTTGGTCACCCTTGACTTCTCCGACCCCGTGGTCGGTCGGGAACTTCATCTTCTGGTGTACTGTCGAGGCAACCGCCATCAGGGGGTTGATAGTGGTTCTCCCGATAATCGCGTTGTAAGTCCCCGCGGAATCGACTACCACGAACTCCACGTTCCTCCTTTCTGATTTCCACCCACTACCAAACTCCACTGGTAAGGTGATTACCCCTAGCGGATAGGAGGTAGAGCCAGAGAACCCGACCATCGGGAAGTTTGCCTCCTTCAGATCTTTCTTCGTTTTCCCCATAGCCTCCAACGCGTCCATGAATAGAATGTCGGAGGAGCTCCTTCCGTCGATTAGAATTCGCTTCATTTCGAACCCGTCTACATCCAAGGTTACCACCAAGGCGTCGTCGTGCGGAGTTTCCACGCCTATGAGATCTTCCGACGAAAAGGAGATTACCATCTCTTCTTTCAAGGTCCAGGATCGGGACCTCTTACCCAGCACCACCGCCGTAGGGATTCTAGAGGCATAAACCTCTCGGGCGGATGAAGTATCACCTCCAGCAGCAAACCCTCCATGAATCACATTGATAGTGCCCCGTCTCTCCTTACGAGCACCGGATGACTCTGGGTCGGTTCTCTTCTTCTTTGGGGACCGATCGCGGGATCGAGAACGGGACCGCGATCGGGACCGGGAGCGGGATCGACACCGCTTATCCCCGACGACCTTGAGCTTCCCCTTCTGGATCAGCTTTTCGATCTCCTTCTTCAGTTCCCGACAATGGTTGGTGTCGTGACCATTTGCGCGGTGAAATCGGCAGTAGCGATCCGTGCGAAATCCCAAGAATTCTCCATCCTTCTTTGGGGGGGGGGGGGGTACCTGGAGATACCTTGTCGTTCCATGACCGTCAGTACCTCCGCCATGGAGCAGTTGAGAGGAATGTCAAGCTCCTCCCGCTTATCCTTCCTTGAAGATCGCCTATCGTCCCTCCGATCAGGGCGGCCTCGATTCCGACTACTTTCGGGTTTACCCTTTGACTTACGATCGTCGAAAGGTTTAACCGACTGCTTCCCTTTGTTCGACTTTGGGGGCTCCAACTCTCCCGCGGCTATCTTTGACTCCTGGACATCGATTTGCCGTTTTACCCTCTTCTGTAGTGCCTCCATATTCCACACAGCCTTTTCAGCTACACTGTGCATTAGGTCGGAACCGTAGGGGGCCGTTAAGTTCCGGATAAAGGTACGGATGGTTTCTCCCTCCGAGATCTCCTCATCAATCTCTGCCACACTGGCAGTGTACCGCTGGTAATAGTGCGCCAGCGGTTCGTCGGGCCTCTGTACCACCTGGGTCAGGGACTCACACTCTTCAGCAAACGCCTTCGACCCTGGTACTGCTGAATGAACCGGTTGTGCATATCTGCCCAGCAAGTGATGCAGCCTGGGGGCAGACTAAAGAACCAGGTCAGGGCTCTTTCTCCAAGTGTGTTCGGGAACAGCGTACACACTATGTCTTCATTCGGGGCTCTTCCCAGACATGCCATGAGGTGCTTCTGGACATGACGAACTGGATCTCCTTCACCATCGTACTCCTTTATCGTGGGGATACCCAGCCCTGGTGGGGCTAGGGTGTCTATGAGTCGGGGAACGAAGGGATGAGTAGATCGATCCCTCAGCTCCGATACCAGCGGCTTCTGCTCTCCCATGCAGATGTTCACGATCTTTACCACCTGATCGGGGGTGATGGGACCATTCAGGGGAATGGTCCTGTGCTGCACTGGTCCTGGCCCATCAACCACGAACCTCTCTGGCTGACCGGATACCCTACTTCTGTCCTGGCCTCGGGGCAGAGCTTCATGTACGTTCCGAACCTCTGCTGGTGGGGCCGCTTCTTCCAACGGGGGCATCTCCTCCTGCCTCCTCGCAGCCTCTCTCCGATCCAAGAGAGCCTCCACGGCTGCCAAAAACATAGGCATGGCTTCTGCCACCGCCTTTGTCAGGTCCGCAGCTGGGGGGGCCTCCTGCCCTCTATTGCCCTGGTGCTGAGAAGCAATGTCTTCGGGACCTTCATTGTGCCCCCCTGTCTGGGAGAGCTCAGCCGGGGGATGGTTCTGGTTTTCCTCCTGTTCTGGCAGTGAATTCAGAGTTGTTGCAGCGGGGTGACGGGAACCACCAGATTGTCCCTGTCTTCTGTGCTTGCCAGCCGCCATCGATCGAGTAGAAGGCATATCAACTTTTTGTTTGATTCCCACAGAAGGCGCCAATGTTGGATCACGGTGGAACTCCGGTACGGACTTTGACAGCGGTCCTAGCTCCTTCGCTCCACGCAATCCTGCAAGAGGGGATAGACCGGGCGGTGACCCAGAATCCCTCTCCGATGCTTAAATGAGTGCCTAGTACGAACTGGCAAGCAATAATCTCAAAGGGTATGTAATTCAACGTAAGTGATCTGAGGTGACCTATTGCCCTTTTATAGGCGAAGAGATGCCTCAGGTACCTGGTGAACCGTTGGGGGTGGTTAGCCCGTATCCCGCGTATCTCGGATGTGATCCCGCGTATCTAGGCCATGATCTCGCTTATCTCGGCCACGCCCCGCGTATCTCGGCCACGCTCCGTGTATCTTAACCACGTTCCGCGTATCTCGGCCACGCCCAGCATATCTTGGCCTTATCCTCTGATAACGAGTCCCGACTCCCGTCGGGGACTCCAGAGTTATCTCGTTGTGTCACCGCTCGGGGCCCCTCGTCATCGTGACGGGGCCAATCATTCTCAGGGATTCGTCATCGGGGCCTACTTAAAGGCTTCTCATCGGGAGCTTCCAGCTCACCTGTCGGGATCGACTCTGTCGGGACCTTTCATCATCGGGACTCCCTTCGTCGGGACCCTTCTCCTGGGTCATCTTGACCTTCATTTGGGGCCTGGTGGGCCTGTTTGCCGTTTCTCCACCGTTAAAGGGCCTGACGACTGTAGTCGAACCCATCAGGAACCATCCTGCCCTTTATGCCTAAACTACCCGGAGTCATGGGACCATCTTATGTGGAAGTGCCATTCCGCTTCAAGATTTTGGTTCATATCGGGTTTTGGAATTAGAACGGATGCCCTCCCCTATACCACAGTCCTGGAATGGCTTTGTGCCGATAGGAAGTCCTGCCCCCAAGTCTCTTGGTCGGATGAGGACATGTTGATTTCAAAGTGTCTAGTTTTATGGAGTATCTGGCTGGAAAGGAACGCCCTGGTCTTCCAAGCCAGACTACCTACTCCCCAGTCTGTTTTAAAACACTTAATCGTTCTTATTTGGATAACATTGTATCTATTGCTTTGATTCCAGAGCAGCCAGGCCCTTCCGGGCAGGACCTTCCAGATTAACTTCTTTGAGTATGGCGGTGACTGAGGGGGACCTTTTTTGCTGATAGATGGCGCTATTTGTAAACGTTCGGGGAATGTCTTTGGTGGAGCTTTACTTTGGTCGTCGCCCTCTTCTGTCCCCCTGGCAGGTGCAATCTCTTTTGTTAATAGGTCGGACCCACTTAACTTGCAGAACGGGACTTCTTTTGGCCTCAGCGTACCCGTCGGATGTCCAGAACCTCAGAATCTTGACGGATTCACTCCTGTTGGTTAATGCCCTGAGGTCCCCTTCTTGTCAGCTAGTGTCTTTAGTAGGGGTTTTGGATGATGTTAGATACCTGCTTTGTCAGAACATCTCTTTTTCTGTTCATCATGTAACTCGTAATGTTGTTAACCTAGCTCACTCCTTTTGTAAGAAGGGTGTTACTCATCACATGGTTGGATCGTGGGATTTCCCAATGATTCCGCCATGTCTTCGGGTTCCTCTTCCCTAGTGGCTAGCTTGTCATTTCTAATCGATTTTGAGACTGAAACCCTAGAAACAGAAAGGAAAGGGCACAAGCACTTGGGGTCACCGGGAGAGTTCCTTCATGTGGTCTCCCTCTCCCTAAATACCTAGAAAACTAACGAAAGAGTGCAAATACACCCCAAACAAACAAAGAAGGAACAAGACCCCCAAAACAAATAACAACAATACAAAGGGGCCCTCCAGAAATAACAATCCAGTCCCCAAATAATAAAACAACAATAATCGACCCATAACTTCCAGCTTGTTATAAAACAATCCTCAATACTCCCCCTCAAGCTGGAAGTGAAAAAAGAAAAAACAATAAAACAAGACAAACAAAAAAGAACAACACAAAAACAACAAAAAGACTCAAACACAAACACAAAGATCAATCTGGGGCATCTTCATGATGTTGCTCCCCCTTTCTGTAGATATTCCCCAGTCCCATCATCCTGCTCAACTTTTCATGTTGTGCTCCTGGCAATGCCTTAGTGAATATATCAGCCAGCTGATCAGTGGTCTTCAAGTGCCTAAGCTGCACAACCTTAGAAAGCAATTGAGATCTGATAAAATGACATGCTATTTCAATATGCTTGGTCCATTCATGGAATACAGGATTTTTAGCAATTTGGATCGCAGCAGTACTATCACAGTATAAAAGGGATGCACTAGACTGTTTAAACCCTAACTCATCCAACAAATTTCTTAACCAAATCAACTCTGCAACAGTTTTCCCCATACTGATGTACTCAGCCTCAGCTGAGGACAAGGAAACAGTTTGCTGCTTCTTAACCTTCCACGAAATCAATGAATTACCAAGTTTAACACAGTATCCAGTAACAGACCTCCTAGTCATCACACAACCTCCCCAGTCAGAATCGCAATAACCAAACAATCTAGTCTCAGAATCAGAATCCAAAAACAAACCCTTGCCAGGCTCCTTTTTTATATATTTGACAACACGAAGGGCAGCCTGAAAATGGGACTGCTTAGGGTTCTGAATAAACTGACTTAAATACTGAACTGAGAATGAAATATCAGGTCTGGTCATGGTAAGGTAAAGCAACTTCCCTATCAGCCGTCTATAAGGACTAACATCATCTAGGGGATGGTCCTCTTTATTAACATTCAGATGGCTATCATACTCACAAGAAGTTAATTTCAGGTTTTGTTCCATAGGATTCCTAACCACTTTGCAACCAGAAAGACCAACAGAATCAATCAAATCTAGGGCATACTTCCTCTGAGACAACATAATGCCTTTACTAGACCTAGCAACCTCAATACCCAAAAAATATCTCATCTCCCCTAAATCCTTCATACGAAAATTCATTTGCAATACAGACCTTAACTCATTAATCAGATCAGCACTATTACCAGAGATAAGCAAGTCATCAACATAGACAAGTAAAACAACAATTTTCCCACCATCATGCTTTGTAAACATTGAATAATCTAATTTAGACTGAGAATAACCAGCTGCTAATAAAGTTTCACAAAGCTTAATGTTCCAGTGTCTGGAAGCTTGTTTGAGGCCATACAGGGATTTTAGCAATCTACAAACCTTACCCCCTTGATTGCTAAATCCCTGAGGAACCTGCATATATACCTCTTCATCAAGGTCTCCCTGTAAGAATGCGTTAAAAACATCCATCTGATATAAAGGCCAGGCATGAATTGAAGCTAAAGCAAGTATAGTTCTAACAGTTTGCATTTTGGTAACAGGAGAAAATGTCTCATAATAATCTATGCCATACTGTTGTTTATACCCTTTAGCTACCAATCTTGCCTTATATCTCTCTAAAGTTCCATAATAATTGTATTTTAACTTATATACCCATTTACATCCTATAGCAATTTTACCTTTTGGGAGATCAACAAGAGTCCAAGTGCCATTAGCTTCAAGTGCCTCAACTTCATCTGTCATTGCCTTGACCCAATTTGGATCCTTTGAAGCATCACTGAAACTTTCAGGTTCAGAAAGCTTAGAAATATTAGTTAAAAAACACAAATATGGGTCAGAAACATGCTCATAGGATATGTAGTCTTCAATTGGATAAAGAACCCTGCAACTCCCAACAACATAATTCTTGAGTTTAGTGGGCATCTTAATATCTCTTCCTGATCTGCGTAAAACTTGTACATCTGTATTGGAAATGTTAGGTCCAGCATTTCCATCAGAACTATTCAATAGTTCATCATCTGGTAAGTCAGAATTATCATCATTAGAGGTACTACAACCTTCATCAAAAAAATCATTGTCTCGAGAAACAACATCAGTATCAACATGATTATCCTCATATAGTTCAATAATGGGAGATTCCCTGGTATCATTGGAAGAATCATTGTTGTGCGAATGCATCTCAGAAGGAAGAATATTGTGTCCCTCATCATAGATGGAGTCTCTGGGTGTTTGTGTGCCAAAAATAGGTAACAAATCAGGTTTGCTAGTCTTGAAAGGGAATATATTCTCACGAAAAATGACATCTCTGCTAACAAAAATCCTTTTTTTAACCAAATCATAAAGTTTATATCCTTTTTGTGTCTCAGAATATCCAACAAAAACAGAAGGAATGGCACGACTAGCAAACTTATCTGAAACAGCTAAATCTTTGGCAAACACTAAACATCCAAACACTCTTAAGTGATCAACCTTAACACCTCCTCCTTTCAAAATTTCTAAAGGACACTTGCCATCTAAAACAGTGGAGGGCATTAGGTTGATCAGATAACAAGAAGTGAGGACACAATCTCCCCAAAATCTATTGGGGAGATAACTTTGCAATTTCAAAGCCCTAGCCACCTCTAAGAGATGTCTATGCTTACGTTCAACTCTTCCATTTTGCTGTGGGGTATAAGAGCAGCTGCTCTGATGTATGATCCATTTGCCTTTAAAAAAAGAACTGAGTTGCTCATTAAAAAATTCAGTGCCATTATCTGTTCTAAAGGTTTTGACACATTTATTAAACTGATTTTGAATCATAGCAACAAAGTTTTCTATAAGCAATGGGACATCAAATTTAAACTGCATTAGAAAAACCCAGGTAAGTCTAGAATAGTCATCAACCAAAGTCAGAAAGAAACGTTTGTTATCATAGGTAGGGGTATGATAGGGACCCCACACATCAGAATGTATAAGATCAAAAATGGAATCAGCTTTATTATCAGATAAAGGAAATGAAGGCCTGGTGATCTTTGCCATTGGGCAAATGTCACAAGTATGAACATTAACATGCTGATTTCTAAAACAATCAAGGGAAGGAATTTGCTTAAGAACTTTCATAGAAGAATGACCTAATCGACCGTGCCATAACATAGCATTATTTCTACTGGAAGTGTTCAAAGCAATAGGCTTTGAATTATTACCAACATTCTTGAAAAAATATAGGCCAGAGTCTTCTTTAAAAGTCCCCAAGACCCTCCCACTTGAGAGGTCCTGCAGGATGGCAAAATGAGGAAAAAAATTTGCAGAACAATTTAGATCCTTTGTCAATTTAGAAATGGACAGAAGATTAAACTTAAACTCAGGTATATAAAGGACATCCTGCAGTTTTTTATTCTGAAAAATAACATGTTCTCCAATACCACAAACATTAGAATATAGACCATTAGGCAGTTTGACTTTGGAGTTGCTAACTGTTTTTTTGTTTTCAAGCCAGTCCAATCTATATGTCATATGATTAGTAGCCCCAGTGTCAACTATCCAATGATCAACATTCTCAATAGAAGAAGAGAAAAGAGATATACCTGCCACAGCTGGAGGTTGGCTCACAGTCTGTGCACCAGTATTTGCAGTGGAATTACCCCCTTGCCCAAAACTTTGTATGAAACGCTCAAATTGGTCGGTCTGAGGTAAATGTGATCAGCCCATGAGAAGGTCCTGCATTCGGAGTAGAAGCAACTGTAGTGGTGGCAGCATTAATTGGTGCATCAAGTTCCATGCCTCCATTCCCAAAAGAGGTGGCAATAGAACTTCCTTTTCCTTTTGTGCTGTCCCTCAACTTGGAGCAATTCTCCTTGCAGTGCCCCTTTTTCTTGCAGAAATCGCAACCTCTTGCATAACACCTTTCTAAACTGTGACCTTTCTTCTTACAAAAGTCACATATGACATTGGCATAAGGATTTTTCTTTCCCTTTTCAGTCACAATGTTAGCATTTGCACCAAGGTTGTTAACCCGGCAGCAATATCGGATGATATTCCTCTTTGGCCCTCTTCTTGGATCAGCATACTATAGGCCTGATTAAGACTTGGTAGAGGGTCTAATAGGAGTAATTGGCTCCTTACAGCAGCGAAGCTCTCATTCAATCCCATCATGAACTGAAATAGACGTTGGTTATCTTTATGTTCAAGATGTCTTTTGAAGCTGTCTCCTTCAATATGTGGAAGGTTGGAAGCAGAGTCATACTCAGCCCAGAGGAATTTGAGCTTCGTATAGAAAACAGATATGCTGTCCAAACCTTGTCTAGTAAGGACAATGTCTCTATGGAGTTGGTAAATCCGAGAACCATTCCTTTTGTCAAACATCTCTTTCAGTTCAGACCATATAACAGAGGCAGTAGTGACATACATAATGCTGTTCTTGATGTCACGTTCAACAGAGTTAAGAAGCCAACCACAGACAACAGTGTTGCATCGATCCCATAGATCTTGCAATTAAACTTTTCTCGAGAACAACTCCCATCAATGAAGCCTAATTTGTTTCTACCATGCAAGAATATGAAGAAAGATCTACTCCACATAGCATGATTATCAGATCCAGTCAGCTTATCAGCAACAACACTCATGCTAGGATTATCGGTCGAAGCCAGAAATAACGGATGTTGCGAATGTACCTCAGGAAATTGATCTCCTCCAGACAAAATCTTACCAGAGATTTGAGAAGCCGTCAATTGGTCCCCACTGCGATCCTCTTTAGCCATCGGAGAAGAGAAAAGAACAGGTTGCTCTGAGAGGTCGTAGAAAGAGGGAAGAGTATCTTGCGAATTGATTCAATAGGCTTCGCAAATCCCCGTTCAAGATCACACCGAGCCAAAATCACCAAGGAGGCGAGTCGTCGGAAGGAAGAATACGAAACGCCTCTCACCTTGCTGAAGAAAACGAAGCGCGAAGAATCTTTATCAGAAACAGGAACTAGCTATAGTGGATGATGGTTGAGAGGATTGAGAAGGTGGTGAATTGGGAAGCCATGGATGGCTCTGATACCATAATCGATTTTGAGACTGAAACCCTAGAAACAGAAAGGAAAGGGCACAAGCACTTGTTTCACCGGGAGAGTTCCTTCATGTGGTCTCCCTCTCCCTAAATACCTAGAAAACTAACGAAAGAGTGCAAATACACCCCAAACAAACAAAGAAGGAACAAGACCCCCAAAACAAATAACAACAATACAAAGGGGCCCTCCAGAAATAACAATCCAGTCCCCAAATAATAAAACAACAATAATCGACCCATAACTTCCAGCTTGTTATAAAACAATCCTCAATAATTTCTTTTGATGTTGGGTGTTGATTGTTGTTTTCTTCTTCGTAGTTGTATGTTTGAACTCGTTATTATGAATGAATGAATGTCATTTAAAAAAAAAAAAAAAACTATACTTTAAACCTTGGTATGACGTTTGTAAAAGTTGCACCAAGCATGTCAACTTTGAACCTATACTTTAGCAACTGTTTATCCAACATGGTTATTACATTTCATTTTTTCCCCTTGTTGCGTTTAACTATTTAGATACACATGCATACTCGATTATAAATAGGTACGTGCTAAAAATGGTTGTGACCGTGTTTGACGCTTATGTGACCATGTTTGACGTGGCTCAATACCTTATTGAAGTCCTAATTGATAAATTATGTACACTACGAACTCTAAGTCTTAATTTAACTACCAATTACAATATTGTTTTACATATTTCTAACAAATTGATTTATCTTAAAGTAAGAATAAGAATCAAATTTCAAGGCTTAATCGAAAGATTTATTTTAACATTATTTCATTAATATTTTTTTATAAATACTAATATAAATTATGTTGAATGTATATAAAATTATTATAATTAGCTACACGTGCGTACGTGCAACAACATACGTGTGGAGTTCACTAGTTATTATTAAAAGTTTAAAATATTCGGTATTATATTGTCATAAAAAAAATTATTCTGTATTTTATTATATCTAAATAACAATATTATATTTATATTTATTTATAAAATAATAATAATAGTCTTAGACATAGTGCTGACGACACCCCAAAAAGTCTTAGAAATCTATTTCTATCTTTTACCTTTACAAAAATCTAGGGTTTATTCGGAACCACCTCATCCCCATCACCAGATCCAAATCCACAATTTGACGACCCTTATTTGTGTTTCTTCTTCGATTGTTGAAGCTTTCTGTTAAATTGACACTCTCTGAGCTTCAATATTTTTAGTTTTCGGTGCTTTGGGCGCTGCCGGCAATTTTCTTGTTCATCGCAGCCTTTTTGTTTGTTTGACCTGTTACGATTCTCCCTATTGGACATCACCCGCGTTGGAATTTTAAGCTTTGAGGTTTGTTATCGGACGGGAGTTTCGATCGGTTGATAGAGTTTTGATTTTTGAGGGATTTGGATTGATTGAATGGCTGCGGTTGTGGGAGAGGAGGACGTGGAGTATGAGAGTGATCAGGAGGAGTCGAAGCAATTGCTTACAATGCGGAGGCGGAAAGTGGCGAGTGACGATGAAGATAGTGAGGGAGAAGGAGCCTTAGAGACGGGCCCGAACAATGTCGTCCCAATTCACTCTGACGAATCCGATGGCCAAGGTGCTGCAGAGGACTACTATGAGGACGAAGAAGAGTATGATGATGAAGAGATTTATGATGAAGTGGAGGAATTAATCGATGAAAGAGAAGTGAATGGTGAAGCTGTTAGAGATGTTGAGATTGACGATGTCACTGGGGTGAGTGACAAAAAGATTGCAGCTTCTGGAGCTTATGAGGGTAAAGCTGAGGAGCTTGAAGATGTTGATGCTGCCGAGGGTGCACAAAATCCGGTGGAAGGAGAGGAGAAACAGGAGAATGAGCCCTATGCGGTGCCAACTGCTGGTGCATTTTATATGCACGATGATCGATTTCGAGACAATGCAGGTGGTCGGCAAAGGTATTTGGATTGTGTTTTCTCAGATTTTAACATATTTTATGGTGCTCGTGTGGGTTTGGCGGTTGAATTCTGCAATCTTAGTTTTGAGGTTCAACTAAATAGCTAACTAATTAATCAATGCTTGAATTTGTGCTAATTTTAAGCCAAGTGGATCTACTCGAATTGCCATAGGAATTTGAACCGGGTACATACTCAAGTCTAGAGCTAAGTTGGAGGTTAATGCGAGGTCTGATCAGACAATTTCTACTGAGTCCTGTCTCTTAACTCTTCAGTACCTAAAAACTGCAACTTTTCTTAATGTGGGTGTGCTGACTATATTATATATATATGATTGCTTCTTTCCATTTGTAGTTTAGTAGTATTTGAGGGTTTAGCTTGGATGTGTTTCTCTTGTTAAGTTTAGGTGCTCTCTTTGTAAATTTATTAGGGTTTCCAATAATTGTTGATTGTCGTTCCTTTATAGATTATGATATTGTTTCCTCCATTGAATTCTTAGTATAGTTGCTAGATTTTCTCTTGCGCGACATATGCAATTTATATGCGCTCTCCATCATTTCAGATCAGTTGAAAGTTTGAAATCCTATCCTACCTTCTGATCCGTCATTGAACACTTTTGAATGTGTTAAGTGTGTTCTCAATCTCAATATTTGAAGTACCTTATGTTACTATGACTGTTCCTTTTTTTTTTTTTCGCCCTTGAACAGTTGAACTAAATTTGCTATGTTATCCGTGTTTCATAGGTTAAGATTTATAATTTGTATTCTCAATTTGTCTGCTGTTGTGAGATTTGCATTTTATTGCCTGATCTTGCTTTCCTTTCAGGCTAACTTTCGGTGGTAGGAAGCTGTGGGAATCTAAAGATGACAGGAAATGGGGCCATGACAAGTTTGAAGAGATGACCATGCAAGAACGGCATCCTGATGAGGTTTGCCTTGTTCCCCATTTCGTTACCTTCTGACTTAAATTTCCATGATACCTATGTTCAGCGAATGCAAGTAGCTCCTCAGTCCAAACCCACACACACAGAATGCAAGTCCAGACTACTTTTTTTCTTGAAGGCACTTAGACCTATGATGATTTGCTTTTAGATAGCTATCTGTGTTAGACTTTTTAATTTAGGGTTAGCTGGTATAGCAGGGGTAAAGGTGGGATTCATTTTATTCATCGACACATTAGATGTGGTATTTTCTTTTACACGTCTTTTGCTTATTTTACGCTTTTTCGCATATGGGTTGTAAACCCTGTGCTTTTTTAATGATATATATATATATATATTAACTTTCAACATTCAAAAAAGAAAAACAAATCATGGTTGGGTCTTTTAGGGATGTTTTTGGTTGGCCTTATGAAGACCTTGGGTTTGATGATATGGTGTTTAGATACTGCTTTAATATTATTTTCTCATTTTTTTTTTCCGTTTTTCAGAGAAGAAGGCCATCAAGAGGTCGTGGTCGGGGTCGTGGAAGAAACCGTGCTGTGGACCGTGTAGATCATGGTTATGGGAGAGGGAATAGGCCTAGAACTTTTGATGAAAACATTGTTGACACGCGTACACACACTAGTAATCAGGCTCAGACAACTCGATCTTTCAGAGGGCGAGGTCCTAAAAGATATGAAACTTCTTTTAAGAAGAGCAATCAAGCATTTCCAAGACAGAATAAGCAGTGAGTACATACCTATACTTCTAAACTATTACTATACTATTTATAAAGGTTGCAATGGGCGTGTGGGCTCTACTTTTGTTTTCAATTTTACCCGTATGAAATGTTTAAACTTTAAATTCAACAAAATATTATAAATTGGAGACTTGAACTAATGATCTCTATATTCAAAAGCAAATAAATTTAACCATGTTAACTTCAACTTATATCTAATACACCTTACAATTACTTAAATATTATTGTTACGCCAATTATGTAATTGCTTGCAGCTCTGATATTAGCTACTTATTTATTTCTAGGCTGGTTTTATATTAACTTTTCTCCCCCTTGAATATTCCAGGTTTGCTAAGCTTCCAGAAAGCACCTCGCATAATAATTCAGGGCAATCATTGGCAACCTCACAAAACATGGAGTCTGATTCGGCTCCTGCAAGAAAGCACGCAATTGGTTCAAGTTTGAATTCTGCTTCACCTCCATTCTATCCTTCTAGTTCTGCCAACAAGGATATCGGGGATTCAGAGATAAAGGGAGTCGAATCAGGAAACGCTACTCATAATAATCGAGCTCCTGCATCTGGTAATAATATTGTGCCACAGTCCAATGCTTTTCCGCGAGGAAAGAGTATACCCAATTCAATGGGCATGGAAAAGCTCAGTATGGATGATCGAGTCACTCAATTTGCTCCTTCTGGTCCTTCTTCTGTCCATTCTAGCCAACCTCAAAGAAGAGGTCAGGGAAGGGTTACTGTTCCTGTCAAAGAACAGATGTCTTATCAGCCAACCTTTTCGTCCAGTCAGATAAGCAGGACATCTCAATTTAACCAACGGGGTCCACCTCCTAGTCGATCGTCGCAAGCCTCTGCTCAAGCTTTGGGGCAGCGTTCTGGATCTCAAGATTTCTCTCCTCCTAGGACATCTCCTTCTGTAAATTCATATGAAATTGGAGAGTCGGATTCTCCTTCCGAATCGAGTAAGACTAAAGTTGCATTGGTTGGGAAGGACAAAAGCGGCGTACAGGGAAGTGGGCGAGGCTCGTTTTTCTATGGTGGTGGTCCACATGTTTTGGGAGCTAGTGGACAGATGGATGGCGGTCGTGGCGAGCAAAACTTCCCTGCTCCAGCCTTTTTGCCCTGTAAGTTTTATTGTCTTTGTCCTAGGAAGTCATTATAGTTTCTCCAAAACAAAAGTATTTTTCAGTTTTCAGTTATAGTCATCTAGAAAAATTCTAAAAAAAGTAGGCTGAATCATCCTTTAAAAACTCCCCCTTTTCATCCTTTTTCACTGATTAAGAAATCATGGTTGATGGCTTTGTCTGTCATTTAGAAATCATGGTCAGTGGAGCTTAGAATTTTAAGTTATGAATAGCAAAATAATCTCGGTAACGTATCTTTGTGTTGAATGCTTGCACTAATTGGTCTTATATTGTTGAATGGTTGTGGTGGCAGTTATGCAGTTTGGAGGTCAGCATCCTGGTGGTATGGGAGTGCCAGCTATGGGCATGGCGTTTCCTGGATATGTTGCTCAGCCCCAACATGGTTTGGGAAATTCCGAGATGACATGGTATGGTGGTTTCTTTTTCCTCTTCCCCCCTCCAATTCACTGAATTTGATAGAGTGTCTTCAGTATTATTATTCAACATCTTTGACAGTTGGGTATTTATGCTTGTACCTTTTGCCATGCTTTGGTTCATCTATTTAGTGAACATCGTTATATTGAGCTTGCATTTTTTACAGAACTCTTTCTGCGGCGGATTCGAAAAATGTTTGTTCTAGTTTATTAACTATGAGTTCCATGGCCTTCAGGTTGCCGGTTTTGACAGGGGCTGCTGGTGCTTTAGGGGCCTCATATTGCTCCCCTTATATTGCCGTTGATGGTTCTTATCATGCTCCTCAATCAGCTCAGACGACCACAAGCGGCACTTCCAGGTCATAGTTTGATACTCTCACATCATGCAAACATTGCATTAAGCTGGCATTTGCATCTGAATGATTGCAATGGTTGCTGAAAAGCTTGCATGAACTATTGCACGTCTACAGAGGCATAACCATTAGAGATACAAGAGAGCTACATTCCTATATATTTACATAACAAAAATCACTTGTTATTACCCTAGGATCGAGTCAATAGGCCATGGATAGGATAGATGGGTGGATAGTTGTTTGAACTCGTTAAGGGGAGAACGAAACCCAGGGACCTCGTTAGAGAGAGGAACCAATCTCAAGAACTAATAAACTAATAAATTGATAATCCGATGCTTGTTTTCTTATTCATAATCAGATCCTTTAAATAGGATCTCATGCATTACAATTTAGGAAACATAATATGTTGATTGAGATGATATATATCTCAATTGATTATTTAGACTAAATGCGAAATAAAAGATTCAGACCTATCATCTAATTATTATTCTCCAAATAGAAACCTAGCCACTTAGATTGACAGCCCTAGGGCAGACCCGGTTCACTAATTGGCCCATAATATCACTAAGTAATTATAAACAGTGTATAATATATAAGTTAAAGTTAAGTTCGCTTTAGAGGCTGATATCTTTTTTGTGAATGTGGAGATAATGAGTTCAAGTCTCAAGTTTGTCGAAAAATATTCAATTTAAACATTTTGTTGGGGCAGATTTGTAAAAATAAACATCGATTCCACTGTCCTAGGTAGGTGAACCCTTTATAATTAGTATAGATTAGTTTAATTGTCAGACTTCTGAAGAATTGTAGAATGTTGTAATCATCATTAGTCTGTCTTTTTGGGATTTCTTTAGTAGTCATGATTGATTCTGAACCTTTGATTCGTATGCCATTTGCAGCAAAGAGAGTAACACGAGTAAACCCAACAGTGAATGGAAATCTTCTCAGGCTACTGGTGAGAAACCGCATGACAAACTAGTCTTTTTCATTTGAGGTTTCAAATTATGTTCCACAGAGAAACAAAGTTTTCCGAATTTTATTTTTTCTTGTAGAGTATATGAGTTGTATTTGGTTAACTGCCTTTGCAGAAGCAGGGAGTGAAGAGTATAGTCAGAGACAGAACAAACCACGCCGGTTAGTTCAATGATCATGTTTGGTTCCTCTCTCTGTTTAGATCTATACCTTTGAAAATTGATGTTGGGACGTTTTTGCAGATATTCGGAGATGAACTTTGGCCAGTGAAGTAATTCTGTAAGGAGAATGTTCCAATAAGCGGTTAAAAAGGTTTAGTCCATGATTTCCTCAAGGAGACAAGATTTATGTTAATCGACTGTAGTATGCTGGAAACACAATATAATCTGATCTAAAAATTATTGATGATGCAGGCGGTCTTCCTAGGCCCTTTGTGATTTCCAGCTGTCTGTTCTGGTGTATTTCGGGCCACAGTGTGTTCCGAACTAGGTTAGGTAATGTTATTCTTTTCTGGTGCATAGTTTGCTTTCTTGTGAAAGATGTGTGATCCTTTGAGATTTGGCGCGAGACCGATAGCAGTGCTATGTGTTAAAGTTCGAAGAATGAGCTTTATGGAGGCGCTATTTATAAACATGGGATAAATATCCTTTTGGTAATTTGAACTTTGCTAGAGTTGGAACATTGTAACTTAAAACTTTTTTTTTTGTGAGTTTTTGGTAACCTAACTTTGCTTTGTCTTGGACTATCTTTTTTCTTTTGGGTTAAAAGTGGATGGAAAGTATAAAGTGGACAAAAGGCATGACATTTTAATCTGTTAGCCGTTTAACACAATTAAAAAATTAGTTGGCCAAACAATTAAAAGAAGTTAAGGTAATCAGTTTGAAACAATCTTTGAAATGGGATACATCATACAAGCAAGACAATTATTTTTCCGTTAATCTGTCACGGAAATCTGATGGTGCAGAAATGAGGGGATTTAGGCTATGAAAAAGGTAAAGACTGTTATCAGTTTGCAACTCAGGTTACCGAAAAAGACTTTTATACTTATAAATACAGTAAAAATGTTATTAATTTGCAACTCAGGTAAAACTTAGGAATTAGGATACCAAAAAAGACTATTGTACTTATAGATGCAGTAAAGGAAACATGATTTGGTCAGTGCTACATTTAGGAAAATGAAAGAAAAAATTCTGTGTATATAAACAATTGACTTGCATTCATGATCAATTAATGTGTGTGGTGATTGCCCTTGCAGTTATATGCGAACCAATACCTGCTCCTGCTGCAGTTAGTCTGAGAATTACATCTGAGGCTGCGGCTAGAGATGGGTGGTAGTTTATTTCTTTAAATGTGGGGTAGGCAACTTTATTGTCAATCAAGATTCTATTTGTATTCTGTTAGTTATTGTGGAATGAAGTTAGGAGGATGTGGATGTTGATGTGAAGAAGTTTTGCAGGTTTTCGTTATGGTGGGGGTTGATTTCTTTAAAGAAGCGTTCGAGGGATGTGGATGTGGTGCAGGCATCTCTAAAGAAAATGAAATAAAGAAGAATGCGGTGTGCAGAGTCAGATGGATAGTGTTTGAGTTGAGGCAATGAATGGAGATGTTGTTTCAGCTTCAGTAAGTTTTTTTTTTTTTTTTGTTAAAATGACATGACTTTGAAGCTTTTGCTGCATTATAGAGAGTGAATACAGATTCTGGTGGTATTAATTGTTCAAACTAGTCTGGTGTTTCTG
Source organism: Clarkia xantiana subsp. parviflora (assembly GCA_036873135.1). Taxonomy (NCBI): domain Eukaryota; kingdom Viridiplantae; phylum Streptophyta; class Magnoliopsida; order Myrtales; family Onagraceae; genus Clarkia; species Clarkia xantiana. The sequence continues at coordinate 10,870,601 of JAPTYO010000003.1, forward strand.
AATGCAGACTTTGGTTTTGATTGTGGAAGGGATGTGAATGCTCATGTTGTGTTGTACGGTATGTTTAACTTGACAAATAAATTATTGGGAAAAAAACCTATTTAGTGTCTCAGGTCTACCTCATGTTTCAGTTTCGTGTCTGACGCGTACTTATACTGTCTCAAGTTTGAATAGTGTTGCTATTTGGTGTCTCCGTCAAATTTTGACGTTAAATTTAACAGAATTCGGTCATGTGACCAGCACATGACCAAATAAAATTGAAAATCCCCAAATTACCCCTAAACTCTAAATCAGGTCAGCTGCTCCAGCGCCGGTGATGGATATACGCCCAATTTGAACCCGTCTCCTTTCAGATTGTCTTATTTTGACCGCCCCGGTTACGATTGTAAATCGAAACTTTGACCCGAACACTCAACCAATAACACGAACGGCCCGAACGATCAAGGTACTCGTCCGGGCCCATCCAATAGTCTCACCTAGGTGAGATCGGGTGGGCTGCCCCACCTCCTATGAGGGGTTGGGCAAGTCCACCCGATCCTAAGTCTTGGAGGTCGGATTTCTCGTCTGACCCCTAGGGCCCGGGCATCCTTTTTACCCGACCTACACTTAGCCAATTTTGTCCATCTCTCCATGTTTTAAGGCTTTAATCATGTTATTATGTATTAACTGCGTACATTTAGGGATTAACAGTGTCATTAAGCCACCTTAATGACACCGTTGCCTATATATACTCCATAAGTTCCATTCATTCAAACAAGTTTACATCTTTGCACGTTTAGCTCTGTATTCTCTCTAGGATTTTATCTCTCTAGAGAACTCAGACTTACTTAAGCATCAAAGAGTGTTCACCGAGCACCACCCCCTCTCCGTGCTCGGTACTGCCCCTCGTGCAGGTCGTCGAAGGAACGGATCAGACCGACAAGCTAGACAGATCAGAAAAAAGAGCGAACAACCCGTGAGAAGTGCCACTTGGGTCAGAAAATCATCAACCCAAGGGACACGTCTTAACAGCCGGAACCCTAAATCAGCCGTAACCCTAAGTTGGCTGGAATCCTAAATTGGTTGAAAACGGCCGAAATTAGTCGTAATCGGCTGTAACCCTAAATCAGGTCAGCTGCTCTTCACCGCCGAAACCCTAAATTGGCCGGAATCGGGCTGTAGTCGGCCATAATCGGCTGGAATCGGGCCGGAATCATCTCGTTTGGAGGTGGGTGGGTCGGAATCGGAGGTGGGTGGCGGTGGGTGGGTCGTAATCGGAGGTGGGTGGCCGAAATCGGGTTTAGGGGCAGTATGGTCTTTTCATCTAAGTCGGTTAAACTTAACACCTAAATTTAACAGAAAACCAAATTGCAACACTATTCAAACTTGGGACAGTCCATATCAACATTTTAATCCTGAGACACCAAACTGAAACATGAGGTAAATCTGAGACACTAGATAGTTTCTTTTCCCTAAATTATTAGGGAAGAAGTGAAACCATTGCATTTGCAGAGTAAACAAAAATTTTCTGCCTGCAGTGCAATACACTGGTGAGCAAAACGCAGATCGTTGACTGATTTATTATATGAGCATCAACTAACTCTCCACTTCCACCATTGGCTTTGACTTTCACTTAATAATAAATTCCCAGCAAGGAATCAATGGAACATTTTTGGTTCCATCACAAATAATTGCCTGTTTAGTCATAAATCCAGATTATGCAACTAACTTTTAGGGTACGCAACCTTCTTCCAGAAAAGTAACAATACCTAATTAGCATCTTAAAAAAAAAGTTCAAATAATCTAGTTAGGAAACTTTCTCTAGGCTCAGCTAAAATGTTATTATCTAACCGTATAAAACATTTGCATTCAAGGGATGGATGATTTAGGAGGTGTCTTATGTTGATGGAAATTTCTGTCTAGAGGTAATTGCTAATTGAATAGAGCTAGCAATTTATATATTAATATTAATCCAACTAATATTTTTGTAATAAGTTAATAAGAACTAGATTTTTTTTTTTTTTGGCAAAAATAATAACTAGATGTTAAATCCGTGGAACGCACTGGCAAGATAATTAAACTAAAAAAGTTGATTTTATTGTTAAAATTATAATAAAATTGATATGAGAATTAAAAATAATTTGAATATTTTTATAGATATAATTTTAAAATTATATATATTTTATATTTGTGTAGATTTATATACCGTAATTATTTACATAATTTATATTATATTTATGTAGTTGGTCATATTAAGTTTTTGTATTTGATTAAAATTAGAAACGCCTATGTGACGATCTTATAATATTTCACAATCAAATTATATATCATTTGAACAGAAAAGTTTATTTTTTTATTTCTATATATATTTATATAGTGAGTTTTATATTTTATCTAGAGCTTAAAATATAAAATGAAAATATTTTATAAATTTACATTTATCCTATAACTTAATAGAGCTGTGATTAAATAAAAAATAAAAACGTATACACGTGTCACTCAGATAATTTCTGATAATTATGTTGAGTGAATGGTGAAATAAGAGGCAAAAGAAATTGATGACATTATAAACAAATGAACATCATAATTAAACGGGAAAGCCAACTAACTTGAAGGAAAGTAATAATAATTAATTAATCTAATTGTTTAAGGAGTAGTTGCTTGCCACGACTTTACCTGGCGCCTCTTTTTTCTTTTGTTTTTTGGCCAGCAAAAACAAAACCCCGCCCGCGATCATCTAACTCTCTCGAACTACAGCACAAGTCGTTTTCGCGTCCATCTTTCTCCAACTCTGGCTGGATTCTCAGCTTCACTTTGTGGAGCTTCCATCCAGGTCCTCCCGGATGATAGCTGTTCAGCTTTGACCATCGTTTAGGCGTCATTTACGCGTTTTCTCTTTCAACCATCAAAATCCGGCAGCTCAACTTGGAATCTGTACCTGAACCTGCGAATTCTACTTCCTGACTCTGCTTAACTGTTTGGCTCTAACCTCCGTTGCGCTTCCGAGGTAATTCTCGCAACCAAGAGTAGACACGGCTGCTGTGTAGCTGCTTCTCTATTGCTTCTTTCTTCTGTGTTGACATTAACATAAATTGTGTGCTCTAGCTCTGGTATCCTGCCATTTTCTTGCATCGAACCAAATGTTCTGTTTATCGGGACGCATCATTGAAGAGATACTTGATTAAATCCATGGTAATTTTTCAGTTGATTGACTCTTGGGTGTTATTGTTTCAATTTCAGAATCATTCATCCCGCTGGACTGCCTTTTCTTAATTTCGTTTTCTGTAGAGAGAACAAGGACCTAGCGAATCTTCATCAACATGAAATTGCGTAGAGCATTACCTTTCGTGCTCAGTGCAAAGGTCGAGGTAGGTTTTGTTGATTCTATGGACTGAACTTCCTTCCTGGTAGTAATGGAAGAAATTGTGAAAATAGGTGATTTACATGTTAAAATAGCTAGACAATCATCGCTGTGGCAAGGAGGCGGTAATGGTTCCACATTGTCAGAAAGATCCACCCCAAGGAATTCACCAACAAATAGGACTCCACGCTCCACCCGAACTCCGAGAAAAGAGGCTAGATCTGGTCGTGTTAGTGCTGTGAAGTTGTTCCGAAGTAGCAGATTGGTGTATTGGCTGCTTCTGATTTCTACATGGGCATGCCTCGGGTTTTATTTCCAATCTGGTTGGGCTCATACCAATAGGAAGCTTGATCTTCCTGGGGGTGGAGATGATGAAGTTGGAGTTGAATATAGAAGCTCGTATCATTTGCGGAGGAAGGTGGTTCCTGATGACAGGCTTGTGGTTATTAAAAGCGAGGTAGCTGCTGATATCCGTTTAAGTGACAGAAGCAGACTAGTGGATTCAGTGTTGCAGACGAGAAACCCGTCTAGTAGGACTGTATTGAAAGAGAGACACCAAAAACCTCCTCGCTTATCCCGTGATAGAGTTCGCAGCAAACAGCAGAAGCAGATGTCAATGAAAGTTGAAAGCCTTATGTTAGGGATGCCAGAGAAGGAAATTCATGAAAAGAACAGTTCTCTTGGTTGGTTCTTTGGTCCTTTTGGATCCTTGGAAGATAAAATACTGGGTGTGGATCTTGAGAAAAGTTCATCAGGAAGCTGTGACAACGATGGCGATTTTGCTAGACTAGTTCACTCCAGGAAATTTTTGCTGATTTTTCACGAGCTATCGTTTACTGGGGCTCCAGTATCGATGATGGAGTTGGCATCTGAACTCTTGAGCTGTGGAGCTACTGTTTCTGCTGTGGTCCTCAGCAGGAAAGGTGGGTTGATGCCTGAACTTGCTAGGAGAAAAATTAATGTTCTTGATGATAGAGCAAGCTTGAGCTTCAAAGCTGCAAGAAAATCAGACCTCGTTATTGCAGGTTCGGCTGTTTGTGCATCATGGATTGGTAAGCCACTCGTCTATACTTTAAAGGGTTAATAACTAATAAACTGTCTGAGATTTGATTCATGTTGAAATCTGGTGTCCGTTGTTAAAATTGATTGTCCCAGGTTTGCTGTTTGTTGAAATTTGGTGTCTCCGTCGATTTTTAGGGTTAAGTCTAACGGAAGTGTATCACGTAACCGTCACGTGAGCTCGATAAAATGGATATCCCAAAAATGGCTCTCAGTAAAAAAAATCTAACCTTCCATTACCTAGCGAATTGATGAAATTACCCCTCATAGCTAAATCAACTATAATATTTTTGGGTGGTGGCCGGCCGGAGTTGGGTGGTGGTTGTTTTAATGTGACTTTACGGGTAATTTCGTCACTTCATATTTGATAGAAAAGGCAATTCCGACTTTTCACAACATTCTGTCAAAATTAACATCAATTTTGGACGGAATACCAAATTTCAACAAAGTCCAAACCTCAGACATTCTATTTCAACACTTTAAAGTTCAGACACTAGAATTCAACTTGGGCCAAACTTCAGACAATTTATTAGTTATTAACCTTTATTTCCGCTAAATGGAAACTTCTACCAAATTTGAAGTAAGTAAAATACTTCCATTTGCAGGAAAATGAAAAGATTACGTTCTGTTTTTTTTTTCTTCTAATATAAATTAAGGCCTGACATGGTATTTTCTGGTTCTTCTTCAGAGCAATATATTTCTCATTTTCCAGCTCGTTCAAGTCAAATTGCATGGTGGATAATGGAAAACCGAAAGGAGTACTTCGATCGAGCAAAAACCGTTCTAAGCAAAGTTAAAGTGTTGATATTCCTTACAGAATTTCAGTCTAAACAGTGGGGCATATGGTGCCAAGAGGAAAACATTAAATTGACATCTCCATCTATGATAGTACCGCTATCAGTTAACGATGATTTGGCTCTTGTTGCTGGAATACCCTGCTCACTAAATACTCCATCTACAACTCCCGAGATAATGATGGAGAAGAGGAAGCTGCTACGTGATTCCGTTAGACAGGAAATGGGACTGAACCATAAAGATATGCTTGTGATTACTCTCAGTAGTATAAATCCTGGAAAAGGACAGCTCTTGCTTCTCCAGTCCGCTACTTTGGCTATCGAGAACGCTTCATTACATCATTCAACGGTTCTTCAAGAGTTTCAATTATCTGATGAACTACTACCCCTCTTTACGCATCAAGTTGAACAGAATCTGAAGATTCTTATTGGTTCAGTTGGATCAAAAAGCAATAAAGTTGCTTATGTGGATGCAATCATGCGATTACTGTCGCAGCATCCAAAACTATCGAGGTCGGTTTTGTGGACTCCAGCAACGACTCGGGTAGCTGCACTTTACTCAGCTGCAGATGTCTATGTTATAAATTCCCAGGTAAGCATGTATATCCATCTTTAAGAAAAGACACTTTATATAAATCAGTTTGATAAACAGGAAAAGAATCTGGCACCGTCTTAATTCGATAGAAACTGGAATATGATGAGTGAACTAGTTGAAGATTATGAGCTTCAGTGTTGTTTGTTTGGTGGTCAGGGAGTGGGAGAGACTTTTGGGAGAGTCACAATAGAAGCAATGGCGTTTGGGCTTCCGGTAAGTTAATCCGACTATATACTATTTAGCGAAATAGTCGATTGATGTTATTGTGGTTGTAAAAGTTGTTGACAATATGAATATATATGTCTGTCAGGTGGTTGGAACAGATGCAGGGGGCACAAAGGAAATAGTTGAGGACAACAAAACAGGGCTTCTTCACCCTCCTGGACGTCTCGGTAACAAAATTCTCGCAAAAAATCTCCGTTTTTTTCTCGAAAACCCAACCGCACGGGAAGAAATGGGGATGAGAGGAAGGAAAAAGGTGGGATTGCTCTACCTGAAGCAGCACATGTACAGCAAATTTGCACAGCTTCTCCACAAGTGCCTGCCTTAGCTTATATGACTGGAAAAGGGTAGGTAGACGTAATTATTAATTCCATTTGTTTGACAGAAAACCGGATGCTGCTTTCCTTTGCTATTGGTAACTTACAGTACAAGTAAACGAGTTCCATGCCCGTCCCCATTTTAACCCTAAACCTTAACTCTAATAGTTAGTTACTTAACTATATAGTTAAAACAAAAAAGCCCATACCATTAGGAGGGTTCATAGTACTTGTTCATTCATAAGATGATGTATGGATGGATAGGTTTGTTGTGCCGCCGCGCCACTTAGAAAAACTAACTCTAATTATTTCATTTCCAGTAAGCTAGCTAGCTAGCTAAGCTAAGGGTGATGATTCTGGTGTTCCTCCTCCTCACAACCTTTTCTCATTCATCATTATTAGGGATTTAAATCAAATTGGTACCTGGGTTAACAGCCCAAAACGAATTGGTACCTCCACTAAATTTTGTGACAAATTGGTACCCGAGTTAACCTGGGTGTTGCACTGTTATAATTTCTGGTTAAAACTAACGGAATCTCATTTTTAGCGCATGAAAAGACTAAAATACCCTTATTGCAGAATAGCTACGTAATAGCAATTCAAAACTTTGGAACCCAATATCTCACTCATTTCTTCATCTTTTTGGACAATTTTTTTTTTGAAACCGCATAACTTTTCGAGATCTATGCAAGCCAAATAGCCTTAAAGTGATTTGACCAGTTTTTTTTCAATAAACACCGGTTTCCATGTTAATTCGTTCTTTTTTGTATAAAGCTCCACCGCATTCTAACACTTATCAACTTTGATCACCAAATTTTTTTACTAATTGGATTCCAATACTACAATCAAACCTTTGCTCTTGGATTCCAACACTGCTGTTTAAGAACCAAATTGATATTATACCTTTCATCCAAAAGAAAACAAAAGGCGAAAATCTGTCGAATTAATTATTATGCAATCTATAACTTACTAGAATTTTTCTTGATGTCTCCAGTAAACTATATTGGTGTGTCTCTAAATCAATAAAATTCATTACAAGAGAATATATGGATCTTAGCATGATAAGCTACCAATTTTTTTGTTTATATATTTTTTGGACATGCTGAAAAATTGACCAGTTCTGCAGGTCTTCGATTTTAAAAGCTTGACATGGTCTAACATAAAATTGCAAATGGAACAGTTTTGGCAATATCTCGAAAGAAAATTTATTGTTTGTCTCTAGCCACATAGTGGTAAAATTCTTTGTGTGGTTCTTTTAATGCAAGTTCATCTTATTTTCTCACATTACGGTCATCCCTCAGGATACTGAGAGTATCAATTTCCACATGTAGATTAAATGAGAAAATAAACTATTTCTTCTTGGTGTCCATTCTAAAAGTTCTTCCAATACCCTTAAAAGTACTTTTCATATTGTTCTATTTCAAGTATGAAACATATTTATCTATCTAAGATCCATATATTCTCTTGTAGTGACGTTTATTGATTTAGAGACACACGAGTATAGTTTATTGGAAACATCAAGAAAAATTCCAGTAAGTTATAGATTGCATAACAATTAATTCGACAAACTTTCATTTTTGGTTTTCTTTTGGATGAAAGGTATAACATCAATTTGGTTTTTAAACAGAAGTGTTGAAATCCAAAAGCAACGGTTTGATTGTAGTATTGAAATCCAATTAGTAAAAAAATTGGGTGATCAAGGGTGATATGTGTTAGAATGCGGTGGAGTTTGATACAAAAAAGAATGAATTAACATGGAAAACGATATTTATTGAAAAAAAATTTGGGAAAATCACTTTACGGCTATTTGGGTTGCATAGATCTCGAAAAATTATGTGGTTTCAAAAAAAAATTGTCTTAAAAGATGAAGAAATGAGTGAGATATTAGATTCCAAAGTTTTGAATTACTATTACGTATCTATTATGCAATAAGGGTATTTTAGTCTTTTCATACGCCAAAAATGAGATTCCGTTAGTTTTAACCAGAAATTCTAACGGTGCAACACTCAGGTTAACTCGGGTACCAATTTGTCACAAAATTTAGTGGAGGTACCAATTCGTTTTGGGCTGTTAACCCAGGTACCAATTTGATTTAAATCCCTCATTATTATAATCTGCTATGGTGATGGGTGATGTCACCTTCCCAATAACGCAACTGTTACTGCTCATGTTTACATCTTCAGAATGAGCATCTACTTGATCAACATAAATGGATCAACAAATGTGTTTGCATTAAATAGACGCTTCTTTAACATTGCTATTTGCGCATGAGGATTCTTTGGTCGATTTTTCAAGGAGAGATAACCTCCACAGCTTACTTGTTCTACTGTGCAGATGAATGAACAACTCTGTTTGGTAGGTTGTGTATATCTATCTATCTATCTATCTCTGATAATGCACGTCTATGCTTTATCGTGTTTCTAATAGAAGAAGCCTTCATACTAACCCTCTCCGGCAGACATAAAGTTTCGATGCTAAAATCTTCCATTTGCAAATGCTTCTTTACAAGATTGATTGCACCATCCCCTTCTAGATCTTCTAAATTTTTCGACAGGACTTCATTCAGAAGTCCTTCTTTGTCAACATCCTTTTCTGAACCTACATAATTTTGGCAGTTGAATACTTATACTTATATATCTGGAGTTACGAGCCATAATAAAAACATTTATTTTGTCAAGAACAACTACTCACCAGTCACTTCCCCTTCTTTTGATGGAATATATAATCAACCGATTCTTGCAAGTCAGCACTAGATGAAGCAATGCTGTTTTTTGCCAGTAGTTCTTGTGGAAGTACATGATAGTTATATGAAAGAACACGAAGAAGAGAAGGTAATGTTGCTGTAACCTTATCTATAAAATCAAATCAGAGTTTACAGCTTTTAAAGGGAAACTGAGGAACAATAAAGAGATATTCTAGGCACTAACTTAACCAACTCTCTCAGCTAACAATAGTTCCTAATAAGTAGCAACAAGAAGATAAGATCAAATCTAACTCTAAGATTGAAAAAAAAAAAAAAAAAACGTGAAAAACAAGCATGAGCTGCTGACTTTCTTGCGCTGCGGGTAACCTCACTTGCTTGACAAGTAAGTGAGTTGCTGCTAGCTTGCAAGCCAAGAATCACTTTCCAACACTCCTTGATTATGGACTGCAAATTCCCATCCTTTTCTTCAACGTTTCGAACTTGTCACTTGGTAATGACTTAGTAAGCAAGTCTGGTAACTTATCTTCAGTTTTGCAGTAGGTTAGACTCACTTCTCTATCTTGCTGAAATTCACGAACAGAGAAAAGTTTGATGTTGAAATGCTTAGTCTTCTTGTGGAACACAACATTCTTTGAGATTGCTATTGCTGCTTGGTTGTCAACATGAATGGTAGTTGCTTCATTTTGCTTCATGTTCAGGTCAGTCAAGATCTTCCTCAACCAAATTGCTTGGTTGATAGCTTCTGCACATGCCACAAATTTTTCTTCTGCTGTGTATTGAGTGACAAAATCCTGCTTTCTTGAGCTCCATGAGAAGACTCCAAATTCAAGATTGAAGCAGTAACCTGAAGTGCTCCTAAAGTCATCTGGATTTCCTCCCCAATCACTGTCAGAATAGCCTTCTAGTTCCAGAGACTGACCCTTCTTGTATTTGATTCCAAAGCTCATTATTCCTTTGATGTATCTTAGTACCCTTTTTGCAGCCACTAAATGAGTTTCATTAGCACAATGCATGAAACGAGAAAGTACACTTACATAGTGTTGAATATCTGATCTGGTGGCTATTAAGTACATGAGACACCCCATCAGACTTCTGAAATAGCCTTCATTGATTTTTGCTGAGCCATCTTCAGCGTACAGCTTCTCCTTTTGGTTCATCGGAGTGCTGATCTCCTTGCATTTGTCCATAGAGAATTTCCTTAGAATCTCTTGGGCATACTTCTTCTGGCTAATAAAGACCTCATCCTCTCCTTGTTTGATTCCCATTCTGAGAAAGTAATTCATGAGTCCCAGGTCAGTCATTTCAAACATCTTCATCATCTCCTCCTTAAAGGCTTCAATGTCTGCATCATTATTCCCTGTCACCAATAGGTCATCAACATACATACAAAGAGACAATGATCATGTTATCTTCTTTGTATTTGACATAGAGAGTGGCTTCTGAGCAGCTCCTACTGAATCCCAACTCCAGCATATGCATGTCTATTCTGTTGTACCAGGCCCTTGGAGCTTGCTTGAGTCCATACAAAGCCTTTTTGAGCTTATAGACTTTGTGTTCTTCACCTTTGACTTGAAAGCCTTCAGGTTGATAAATATAGACTTCTTCTTGTAGCACTCCATTGAGAAAAGTTGATTTGAAATCAAGCTGGAAGATTTTCCAGCTCATTTGTGCAGAGATAGCAAGTAGCAATCTAATAGTGTCAAGGCGTGCAACTGGTGCAAATATTTCAGAGTAATCAATACCAAATTGCTGAGCGCCTTTGACTACTAACCTTACTTTGAGTTTGTTTATGGATGAATTAGCGATGAGATGAGCTTTGTATTGTACACCCACTTAACTCCTATTACCTTCTTCTCCTCTGGTCTGTTGACAAGCTCTCAGGTGTGATTCTTTTTTATCATCTGAATTTCTTCATTCATAGTCTTCTTCCACTTTGGAGCTTTCAGTGCTTCCTCTGGATTTGCAGGTTCACAGATTGCCACACAACTTCTCTGATAAATATCAGAGAGTAATATGGTGCCTCTCACTGGTGTGTCATCTTCAGTCTCATTTCTCCATTCTTCACTTTGAGATCCCCTAAAGATTGACTCGGTTGAGAGATCCTGAGTCAAGTTTGAGTTGTTCCAATCCTATTCTCCTTCATCGTTGAATTGGAGATCCATTGATATTGAAATCTTCTTTGTCTGAGCATGATAAATCTTGTAGGCTTTTGAAGTTGTACTATAGCCCACAAAGATCTCTGGTTCTGCTTTTCAATCCAGTTTGTCTCTTTTGACATTTGGAACATGTGCAAAACACACAGATCCAAAAACCTTTAAAAAACTGAGAGAAGGCTTGTAACCATACCAGGCTTAAAAAGAAGTTTTGTTCTTCAAAACCTCTGTTGGCAGACGATTTTGAAGAAACACTGCAGTGTTTGCAGCTTCAGCCCAATATTCTTTTGGTAGATTCTTCTGGTGGATCATACACCTAGTCATCTCACCAATGGTTATGTATCTTCTTTCACTCACACCGTTTTGTTGAAGTGTGTAGATGGTTGTGATTTGCCTTTGGACTCCTTTTCCTGCTAGGAAGCTTGAAATTTCCCGAGATGTGTACTCAGAACCATTATCAGGTCTGAGTATTTGTATTTTGCAGCTGCTTTGATTCTCCACTCTTTTGAACTGCTTGAACACTTCTAGAACCTCTGGCTTGTGCTTTAAGAAATTTATCCAGCACGTTCTTGTAAAGTCATCAGTAAAGATCACAAAGTAGAGACTACCTTGAAGTGAGGGGGTTCTCTGAGGTCTAGACAGGTCTGAGTGAATGACTTGCAACTTTTGAGTTGATCTTCTAGCTCTTTTTGGGAATTACTTTCTGTTTTGCTTGCCAAGATGACAAGCCACACAGTCATGAATGACATCTTCAAGACTTGGTGGACCAATTGAGAGATTCCTCAATGCTTGAAGTCTTGGTAAGATGCAGTGCCCAAGCCTTTAAGCCAAACTTCGTGGTTACTTCTTGGGTTGGACTTGCAGTATGAACCTCCTCAGTTAGATCAAAGTAGAAGTCATTTCTATTCATTTTGACTCTCATTAGCTCAATTCCTTTTCGATTACTGATGGTGCAGCAGTTTTCTTGAAAAATCATGGTGAAACCTTTCTGAGTGAGTTGGCTCACACTGATAAGGTTTTGACTCAATTCAGGAACATATAAAACATCACTTAGGATTCTTGTTTTTTAAGCTGAATGAAGTGATATTGTCCCTTTTGATGTGGCTTTGAGTCTTCTCCCATCTCCTATACGCACATAGATGTCTCCACAGGGCTTTCGATCTCTGAAAGTGATTTGTCTTAAGACATGTGGTTTGAGAAACCACTGTCTATAAGCCATGCTTCAGATTCCTCACGGGTTACCAGAAACTGAGCAACGAAAATTTGATCAACACCAACATCTTCTTCCACTTGTGCTACAGCTACCTGCTTCTGAGCCCTGCATATGATAGCTTCATGTCCCTTCTGATTACACTTCGAGCAGTGAGCATCAGGTCTCTTCCAGCACTTGTATGGTGGATGACCTTTTTTTATTATAGTGACGGCAAGGGGGGTGTTACGACCTGACTCGCGCGCGAGTCGCTGTAAAAGTGTGTCGTGTCTTTGTCGGGTTTTCGGAGTCCGCGAGTGTTAGACATTAGGATTGGCAGAGTGTCGGACTGTCGTAGTGTCGGACTGTCGTAGTGTCGGACTGTCGCAGTGTCAGACTGTCGGACGTTTGCAAGCCCTTAAAATGGCTAAGTTTTTGAGTTTTCATATATGTAGTTGTTCGTAAGTCAGGACGTTGATGCCCCAGAGTGTCGACGCGTTGTACCTTGTTATGTCTGCGCGCGTGTGCCTCACGACTTTTGCGCGCGCTCTTCCTAACACCTGTACTAGGGGCAGTATCGATATCACAAAGGGGGTGGGTGGTGCTTGATGAACCCTCTCTGATGCTTAAATGAGAAGGATTCTAGAGAGATAAAGCTAGAGAGAAGTGAGAGCTCCCAAGCCAACTTGAAGTCCCTTGAAAATGAAATGGGTGACTAAGGCTTCTATTTATAGGAAACCATGGACTCGAACCCGGTTTTGAGCCGTCCGACCCCGGTTTAGTAGAAAAATGTGAACCGAGTTCATGTTTGAGCAAAATTAGCAATAGGAAGACTCACACATAGTGTAGGAACACGTAAGGATACGCGCGTCACGGGTCGACAATCAGAACCACGTCGGATTAGGGACAATCTGACGTGGTCCGGATTGTCCCTACAATCCGGATGAGTCTGGTCCGAACGCGCGTGTTGCCCGTTCGGACCATTCTAACTCGCAGGTTAGCATTTCTAGGCCGTTTTAATGGGTTTGACGTGTTGACGAGGTCTGAAACGTAAATACGAACCCATATCGGGCGAATATTCATCATTTGCCCCCAAGTCAAGTAATGTCTTAACCCTTACTTGAATCTATTTTACGATAGGATAGGCGTCCGGTTCGGGTTCGGGACTTACCTCGCGGGTAAACTTACTGACCGTTGGCGCGTGGGCCTCAACGTTGTCTTTCCTTCCTCTTCTTGGTAAAGGAAAGTATAAATTCTGACATGGTTAGGAAGCAAGTATATGTGTATAACAAACATATGTGTAATGATGTGAGTGAACGTACGTAACATGGACGTAAATGCTGACATGTATGTAAACATGGTATACGAGCGCATGTAAACAGACGAATGATGTGCAATGACGTGCAATCAATGATGTAAGCTCAAAGATGGATATATGATGAAATGAGCATAGGTATATATTGGCAATGATGTAAACATGCATATATGTCATGTATATGTAAGCATGTAGAAGTGTGCAAGAGTATACACGCATGAGTGTATGCTAGTGTCGATATAAGCATGGATATAAGTGTCTATGCGGATGCGTATAATAAACATGACAAGCGCGCATGCGCGAGTCCCTATGAGTAGTATAGATATGGGCATGAATGTATAAGTGTTGGACACATGCAGGTATAGGCATGGTGAACGCGGATACATCGCAAGCATGGATACTTGTGTATGCAGTTAAGTGTGCGAGACCATATAAATATAGATGTGCACACATGAGTGTATGGCAATCGTATGCAAGAGAATGTAAGCATTGAAGAAACACAAGTGTAAGTGTTGATATCAACATGGGTACTCATGTATAGAAATAGATAAGTATTCAGAACATTGAGCGTGTAGTAGAGAGATACTTCCCGTATTGATTGTGGGAGCTCGTTGGTCGAAGGTCTCATTCGCTTCGCGTTGAGTAGATAGTGGTTGTGTATTGCTTACCCCCTAACGTCGTTGAGATTTAATTTGTTCGTCGTAGGTTATTCATTGACGTTACCTGCGACCACATAAATGATATATGTATAGTTGTTCAAGCCGTAGGTGCATTGGCCCCTTTAATCGCGAGGTGTTAGGCCTCTGACATGTCGCCGATGGGTGTCTGATGATAGATACGTATTCATATCGTATGAGTCGCGGGACAAGGCCCTTGTCGACATGGAGTTGCTCCTGAGTTGAGTACTCAGCTCATTCATGTGGAATTGCCCCCATGTCGGGATGTTCGCCACGTAGTTGTTTCAAACGTAGGGCGTTGACCCTCGTGTCACTTTCTACTTGAGTTTTTCCGAAGTAGGATGCATTCGGCGACTGCTAGTTGACGTTTACATGGTAGGGCGTAGGTCAGAGGTCGACGAGGCGACTTGCCTTGTTGGAGTATAGGTCAGAGGTCGACGAGGCGACGTGCCCTTCCATGTTGTTGCCGCTACCAGGTGTTTTCAAGATAGAGTGCTTTTTGCAACCTCTACTTGGTTGTAGATATGTTGATGTGACACACGGACATGAAAGTCGTTTGGCGATTCGTGGACATAACAGCCACTTAGAGGCGCGTGGACACGATAGCCACTTAGTGATGCGTGGACGTGAGAGTCACTTCAAGAAATGCGGACATGATAGCCGCTTCAAGAAATGCGGACATTATAGCCGCTTCAAGAAATGCAGACATGATAGCCGCTTAGAGACGCATGGACACGTTAGCCACTTGGTGTATCTGTTAGGTGATTCGTACGTGAGGTGGTTGATCTCGCATTGACATGTCGACGCGCGCGCGGTTTTGCGCTTATAGCAGCTTATACTTAGAATTTGGAAGCGAATCATTACCCCCTGTCGATGTGTCGAAACATGCGCGCGCTGCGCCATGTATGTTACTATTATGCTTAGTTTCTGAACGAGAGGCGTTTCTCCCCCTCTAAGTGCGTCGATGCGCGCGTGATGCGCTTGGTGTGATGGCCCTCGCGAACCTTGTAAGTTGGTGATCTTAGAATAACAGTGTTACACTATGACTTTTCGTAGTGTTTCCCCCAGAGTTGTCGTACCATGGTCGATGCATGCATGGTTGGGTGTTTTCTTTCTTGTAACGAGTTGTGGAGGCGAGAGTATGAGAGTTGTATCGAGTTGTTCGGTATTTGCCCCTTAGTAGAGGCTGCGTACTCCTTTTGCTTTTCTTCCATAGCTGTTTGCTGGCCTTGCTTGAAAGGGCAAGGCTTCTCTCGCTTGGAGTTGGGTATAGTGAAGTGGAGTTCTAATTTCGATTTGTGACCGCGTCCGATCGCTTTATCAGTTATTGGAGGGATTACCGCTTCTTCATCCTTGGTGTCGGGATTATTCTCGTCTTGTGATATCTAGTATTGTTCCTGTCGATTATACTCCTATCCGGCGGAAGGTGAAGCAATCCAACTTCGAGATCCGTGCCTCGAGCGACTCTAAGAGTTCGAAATCTTGAGCTGTCGGCTACTTGCGAGGATTTCTTCCCGTGACAAAGGGAAAGAATTTCGAGGTTGGAGCTCGTTCGCATGTCCTTCCTGCCCCCCGGTCGAGGGACCGATCATCGAAGGAGGATGCAATTACGTAGGTATGTTATAATTGTTGTATTCTTCCATTAAACTTGTCGTGTTTATCCGTGCTTTGATAGGAGTTACGTGACTCGCTGCGCCGGTGCGCGACGACTTGGTTTGTCCTCTTCATGGTGATATTGCTGGGTCTGAGTGGGTACCATTTTCTTCTACTGGTGGGCATCTCTTTGAGAAGCAATCTTGTTTGGGCACTCCTGAGGTAGGCATGCGTGTGTTGCGTAAGGCTGTTCTTCCCGTGGACCGGAGGATTCGTCCCAGCGAGCCAGATGAGGCGCTCGCCTATGCTGAGGGTGCGTCGAGTCGATTCGCACCTGTGAGTTTTCTTCCTTACTCTTTTTATCACTTGTTTGCATAACTGTATACTTGGTATATATTGTTCCTTTGTTGAATTCGGAACTTGTGGTTCAGGTTGTTGCTGACATCGTGAACTTCTCCTCCTTTGTGATTGAACTCACTGAGGATAAGAAGGTTCTTCAAGAGAAGTGCGACGTTGTCTGCTGCGAGCTTGCTGGGGTGAAGAAGAAGACTCGCTTCCTGGACTTGAAGGTTATCGACTTGGAGGCATCTTCCTGTGTTTGTCAGGGTCGGCTTGCTACCCTTGAGACTGAGTAGCCCTTCATAGGAAGGTTGCAGATGATGTTGAGGCGCATGCCCTTGCCTTGCATGCTGTTCAGGAGAGTGCTTACAAGGAAGGCAAGGAGTTCGCCCTCGCAGAGTATAAGGATTCTCCATCCTTTCAGGCTGATGTTCAGGTGGGTTGCGATGCTATGATGTATGACTTTACTGAGTAGTTTATCGAGCAAGTGTATACACTTGCACCTGGATTTCCCTTTGACCAGCTTGGTGTATTTGCTGAGTTTGCCACCGGTCATGTGGCTGCTTTGCGCACTCGAGATGCAGTTGCTCCTCGAGTCGAGGTTGTATTTGATCTTGACGGTGATGTCAGCGTAGTTGTGGAGTCCTCTCTTTAGGACGAGGTTATGGCTGAGCCTTCTGGAGATGTTGATATACCTCACGTGGAATCAGATTGATTTTCTTTGATTTATCAGACTTTATACATAGTTTTTGCTCCCCGTGTTGGGTTGAGGTTATGTTTGGGTGTTGTCCTTGTCCTCTTGAACCTTCTATCTTTATGCTTGTTGCTTGACGATGTCGTATAGACCTGTCATGGATACTATAGTAATACCTGATAACTTATTGGGAAAATTTCATACATTTTGTTATCGCGTTTGTCCATATGGTTTGGACAGTAGAATAGGATTGAAACTCCTTGTTTGATTGGATGTAACATCCGTAGTTGCATCGATAGGACGTAAGTCTCTATGTGTCGCGCGCCCCTCTTGGTTGTCCCAAGGCATGGCGTAGTATATAAATGTGTGATAAACACATGCGTCCTATGCTTGCCGTATTTCATGGGTAGTAACGTGCAAGACTTTGAGTAGGTAATTGCCATTTGTGGGTAGTAATGCGCAAGACCTTGAACTGACTTGACATTTATGGGTAGTAAAGCACAACCGATACTTGGCATTTATGGATAGTAATGCACAAGATCCTTGAACCGATACTTGACATTTATGGGTAGTAATACACAAGACCCTTACTCACACGTAACAGTGTTGTCTCGACGAGGCGAGACATTAGTTTATACCGTCTCTTAGTCCACTCTAAGGTGACGTTGTGACAAGACGCTACTTGTTAATTTGGTGCACTTTTCCATATGTTAGTTGGGAACACCCCGCGTAACGTTGTTGCAAGGCGTTCGTTCGCTAATCCATGTACTTACCTTGCAATACTACTACGCCTCCACTTGGTTATTCCAAAGGGCGGAACAGAGGTCGTGCAATACGCCTTGTAGTTTTTACCGTCTCTTGGTCCATTCCAAGGCGACGTTGTGGCAAGACACGACTTGTTAATTTGGATGTATTTTGTTTTCGCTACTTGGGCACCCCCATTATAGCATTGTGGCAATATGTTTCTTGGCTATTCCCGTACTTACCTTGTGATTCTACTACACCTCTTCCTGGTTATTCCAAGGGGCTGCACAAGATCGCGTTGTACGACTTGCATTTTTTACTGTCACTTGGTCCATTCCATGGCGACGTTGTGGCAAGACTCGACTTGCTAGTGTGGGGATTTTTAATTATGTTATTTGTTCACGTACAAGATAACGTTGTACAAGACTCGACTTGTAGGGTTGACGAGTTTTTTGATGCATTGTGTATAGCGATGATCTTAGGATACGCTCCTGCCGACATAGAAATTTATTTATCCTAGGATACGCTCATTGGGGCGTAGAAATGAACGCTACCGGACTTTATAGTACGCAATAGGTTTTCATGGGGTTGCTCACATATAGAGGAAGTCGCGCCATGTTTTGTGGGGTAGTCCTTGGAAGGAGGATGCCACGCCCTGTTGTAGATACCCGCATCTTGTTTTAAAAACCCAAGGAATGGCCATTGTAATCATGGGGTTGCCCTCGTATAGAGGATGTCGCGCCATGTTTTATGGGGTAGTCATCGGAAGGAGGATGCCACGCCCTGTTGTAGGTAGCCGCATCTTGTTTTAAAAACCCAAGGAAGGGCTGTTTTAATCATGGGGTTGCCCTCGTATAGAGGATGTCACGCCATGTTTTATGGGGTAGTCCTCGGAAGGAGGATGTCATACCCTGTTGTAGGTAGTCGCATCTTGTTTTAAAAACCCATGGAATGGCTGTTGTAATCACGGGGTTGCCCTCGTATAGAAGATGTCGCACCATGTTTTATGGGGTAGTCCTCAGAAGGAGGATGCCACGCCTTGTTGCAGGTAGTCGCATCTTGTTTTAAACCCAAGGAATGGCTGTTGTAATCATGGGGTTGCCCCCGAGCTGGGGATGTCTCACCATGTTACCGATCTATAATCCTTGATGAAAATTCCAGGATGTAGTATGTTGTCGTCGTTATTTACGATAGACATGATAGAATGATATAGAACATTTTGATTGCTCGTTATTGACGTCGATTATTGACGTTTTGCTGGTGCATAATATAGGCCAGTTGTCGCGTTTAGCATGATAGCTTGTAGTGTTGACATTAGTAATGTTAAGTCTCGCGTATCGGGTCGACGGGTCATCAATCCGAATGGCCAACTTGCGGGTAGATTTCCTTCCTTCGTGATCCGACAAACCCTTTTTGTGATCTGTTTCCTTGCACTATCTTCGCGGTCCGTCTCCTCGCGAACCTGCACGAGGGGTAAGCCGGGGGTGGTACCGACGAACCCTCTCTGATGCTTAAGTTAGAACAACGTAGAGAGAGAAAGTAGAGAGAAGGGAGAGCTCAAATCTTTCAAGTGATATCCACTTAGTAAATGAAAAGAGGTGGAGTTCTATATATAGGCTCAAAGGAGATTAAGGTGGTTAATGACACCGTTAACTCCTAAACGAGCTCAGTTAACAAGTGATAAATGGATTAATCCCTTAGCAAGCATGGAGGGGTTCGTGATATTTTCTAAGTGTTGGACGTGCAAAGTGAGGTCGGGTCGCCGCGAGGGACGGTTTGGATGTCAGTGTTCCAGACGTCGGCTTGGGATCGGACTAGCAGGTCTGATCCCTCCTAGGAGAGATCGGACCAGCAACATGTCCGGGCAGGCGTTTCGCTGTGGGTGACGTGTTCAGGTCAAAGTTTCAATTTACAATCATTCGTGGGGTAACTAAATAATACAATCCGAATGAAAATGGGTCTAAATTGAGCGTATATCCATCAAGTAATATGTATGTAATCCGCGTTACTTGGTGTTATTCCTCAGTAGGGTATGTTGTTGATGTATGAGTGAAAAGTGTACGAGGGCTCCTCATATTGCCAAGTTATGCAGGAGATTGTCTCGGGCGTGTAACTTTTTCAAGTGTCCCCCGCTGAATGTGTTCGTGGATATATCGCTGTCTGCGTTCTCTAGTTGATACGCATTGGTGATTCCATAGCGTGATGCACATGCATGTATATGACCGCTACTTGGTATTGTTTCCAAAGTAGGATCTGATGTTTGAGTAGTTTGCTCGACAAAACGTCGTGTGCTGTCACTAGCTTGGAGACTTATTGCGACGATGCAAGTGATATATATGCGACCGCTACTTGGCTTAGATGCCTAAGTAGGGTGTGCCTTTGATACATCTCTTGTATTTGTACATAACCTGTCTCAAATTGTTTCGCATTGATTCGAGATATATTGGTCAGTAAATAATATGGAGCTATAAGTCTCCTTGTAGGGCTATTTCGCCTGTTATATCGTCCATCTGGACTAGATCTTCAATGTTGTTAGACTGAACTATTCGATCCTCATATTGGTTCAGCTAGTTCGTTCTATTCAGCTTGTAATGTCAATATGACTGGATCAGACTATTCGTGACTAGTCTGTTCCGTTCAGGTTGCATTATGCTCTGACTAAATCAGACTATTCGGGGTATATATCTTTCCCGAGTAGTCTGTTCTATTCAGTTTAGTATTTTGCATAGATTTATTACCTCTCATTCAGGTTTTCTTTTGGCAATATGCCGGTTACCTGGACCTTTTCGTTTAGAAGAGATCGCATTTCGAGGGCGATACCTGATGTTGTCATCTTATGTTGAATCCATATAGGAGGTTGATGTTGTTTTTCTCATTTGTGATTTTCTCTTAGGAGGAGTGGCGACCTATATTTTCGTGGTCTTTCGCTTCTGATCTCCTCCTCTGTAATTAGGTGGAGTGCCAAGCACTTGTTCGTTTGGTGCCCCCCAAGTCGCTTGGTGGTCGCACCGTTGTTCGTTGTTCAGGTGTGGTGAGCGTCCTTTGTATGCAGAATATCGTTGAATCTTTATGGGAGCCAAAATTCGGCAAGGTGCCCCCGCTCTTGCGACGAGCGTTGGGCGTTTCCCTTGGTGACTGCCATGCGGCAGTGCCCATACTTGAGAAAGACTTGTAAATTCATTCTCCCTTCCACTTGCATTTTGATGCAAGTGTATTTTTTTTGGGATTGAATGGGGGCAATGCTTCCAGCTTGAACACGTGTCTCGCCATGGTGAGTAGCATTGGTACGCTTTGCGTTGATTTGCGAGTCCGATCAGACGGTGTCCGTTATGTCGGGGCATTGCCTTATTTGATGTGTTTCTCTTTAGCTTTTCCTTAGACTAATTTTCGAGGATTTTCGGGAAGAACCTCAAAATCCGTAGTCTTCTTGTAAGAGTTAGGTAGTACCTCGTGACTCTTCATGGGATTGTATCCCTCTAGCGGGTATGTCTTGTAACTTATCATCTTTGGAAGTTGTTCTTGTGTCACGGATGTATACATGGTTGAGGAATGTCAAACTGATGGGGTCCCCCGTTTTTCCTTTTGTTGTAATCAGAGTGGTGCATATTACCAGCGCCTGTTCCAAGTGGCATAATACCCATATGGGCTAGTGTCACGTCTTTCTTCTTTACTCGGCGAAAGAGTATCTGTGGGATGTCGGAGTTGGTTCTCTCGCCTTCCCCGCGTGATGGGTTTGGCACAAATGTGCGTATAAGGTAGGAGTTGACCTTGAATCCTTATTTCCCATGTTGTTAGGTCGATTGGTGTCTGCGTTCCGCAGTGGTGGTGGGGTTGTCACTTGAATGATGTCCCCCTCTTGTTTATTACCGCGACGTTAAAAGCCTTTAATCTCCTTCATAGAGGTGTAATCAGCGCATGCCCCCGGCTGGGGATTGTCGGGAAAATTAAGGATTTTGCGCGGTCGCGACGGACTGAGCTTCGTGTCGAAATCGGATGATGATCATATGTTTCGTTTTCCTCCATTGATGGGGTTTGAAAACGTTGTCATTGATTGCTTCGTCTATCATGGGCAGTCTTGTTTACCTCTTGTTTTGCGTCCATCATGTTGCGCGTTGTTTGCGCATTGGTTGTTGCACCTTGTCCACATGGGGTGTTGCTTCCCATGATTTAGGTGTGTTGTAAAGACGTACGCGCTTTGTAGGTGCGCGCGTTTGATAGCTAGTGGTTGGATGCAGCTCGTTGAGGTAAGGCGACTAAGAGTTTGGTTGACGTTTCGAGTCGAGCAGATATTTCCAAAGGTCTTGTCTTCCCCCTTTGTGTTCACTTTTATTCATGTTTTTCCTTATCATAAGATACAAATTTTTAATGTATAGAAATAGTTATATGTTTATAACATTGAGTTTATAGTAAGAGGTTACTCCCTGTGTCAGTCGTGAGAGCTCCTCGATTGGAGGTCTTGTCAGCTGTGTGTAGAATATGTATTTGCTTTGTATTGATCGCCCATTGGTATGACCTGCAATTATGTGATTGTATATATATATAGTTCTTGCTGCAAAGGATACGCTTGCGATAGGCATGATAGTGAGCGTCTGGGGGTTTCGCATTGGTACGTACACCATAAGGTCTGGACTAGGTTGTCTCGTCAATGGCTTCAGTTGACAGAGATTTTCGGCGGTAGCGATCCCTTCACCAAGCCGGAGTGACAGCGACGCGTGAAACCCGTTGGTCGAACGTCGATTTGTGGCAACAGGTGTCGCAGCGATGGCAGTGTTAGCAGTTGCTGTTGTGGTGATAGCATCGATTGCTGCTGCCTTGACGAACATTGTTGCAGGGGCGGCGGTAAACACAGTCGCCATAGCAGTGGTTCGACGTCAGAGAATCGTAGCGTAGCACTCCATTGTTGGTCTTTGCATGTCTCTTGTGATGGACTACGCATCTCCTCTTGGGAAATCTCTGTGAGTGCCAACGTTTGTATTGGTTATTTAGCACTTGGAAGCGAGTAATAGCTTTTTGTTCGAATCTCGTAGACGACGCCAAATGTTACGACCTGACTCGCGCGGAGTGACGGGTCGCTGTAAAAGTGTGTCGTGTCTTTTTCGGGTTGTCAGAGTCCGCGAGTGATAGACAGTAGGACTGGCGGAGTGTCAGACTGTCGCAGTGTCGAACTGTCGCAGTGTCGGACGTTTGCAAGACCTTAAAATGGCTAAGTGTTTGAGTGTCCATATATATAGTTGTTCGTAAGTCATGACGTTGATGCCCCGGAGTGTCGACGCGTTGTCCCTTGCTGTGTCTGCGTGCGTGTGCCTCGCGAATTCTGCGCGCGCTCCTCCTAACACCTGTACAAGGGGCAATATCGAGACCACAAAGGGGCGGTGGTGCTCGATGAACCCTCTCTGATACTTAAATGAGAAGGATTTTAGAGAGATAAAGTTAGAGAGAAGTGAGAGCTCCCAAGCCAACTTGAAGTCCCTTGACAATGAAATGGGTGACCAAGGCTTCTATTTAAAGGAAACAATGGACTCGAACCCGTTTTTGAGCGGTCCAACTCCGGTTTAGTAGAAAACGTGAACCGAGTTCGAGTTTGAGCAAGATTGGCAGTAGGAAGACTCGCACATAGTGTAGGAACACTTAAGGGTACGCGCGTCACGGGTTGACAATCCGGACCACGTCGGATTAGGGACAATCTGGACGAGTCCGGTCTGAACGCGCATGTTGCCCGTTCAGACTGTTCTAACTCGCGGGTTAGCGTTTCTATGTCGTTTTAATGGGTTTGACGTGTTGACGAGCTCCGAAATGTAAATACTAACCTATATCGGGCGAATATCCACCAGGAGGTAGCTCTTCTGTCGTTTGCTTTTGGATGAGTCATAGCTGCCTTCTCCTCTCTCTTGGACTCCCTTTTTTTACTATGAAATGCTTCTTTTTGGGTCCATCTTGGGCTTTTGTAAACAATGCTCCTTCAATACCCTTTTCTTCTCTCCTGAGAAGTCTATGCTCTTGTGCTTGCAGAGAACTTATGAGCTTTGAGAGTTTCAAGGTGGAGAGATCTTTAGTGTTCTCTAAAAATGCAACGTGGCCTCTAATTTTTCAGGCAAGGACACTAAAATCTTCTCAACGAGTCTGCTGTCTGTTATGGTTGTGCCAAGAGTGGTTACCTGGTTTGCAATGTTGATTAGTCGATCAGTGTAGTCTTTTATGGACTCTGATTCCTTCATGGTCTCCCTCTCAAAGGTTCTAATCAAATTCAGAGCTTTCATGCCT
This sequence comes from Clarkia xantiana subsp. parviflora, assembly GCA_036873135.1. Taxonomy (NCBI): domain Eukaryota; kingdom Viridiplantae; phylum Streptophyta; class Magnoliopsida; order Myrtales; family Onagraceae; genus Clarkia; species Clarkia xantiana. The sequence goes on from JAPTYO010000003.1 coordinate 10,894,597, forward strand.
CTGATTCTCTCATCACCTTGATATTCTGCCTTTAGGAAGTCCCAAATCTCCATTGCTTATCTGTAGGGTATGATCCTGTTGAAGATAGCTGGTGTAACAGATGAGTACAGGCAAGACTTAGCACTAGCCTTTCGAGTCTTCTTCTCCTTGTGAACTTTCATATGTGCAAGGGTTGGGTTTGCAGGAAGGGCTAGTATGTCATAGTCCTCTTCTACTGCTTCCCATAGGTATGATCCTTCCATGAATGCTTCCATCGTTACTGCCCAAACTTGGTAATTTTCACCATCAAATTTGGGTGGTGACACACCTGAGAATGATGAGTCTTCCATTTGTTTATGCTGAGATGTTTTGCTGCGTTTTGGTGGCTCTCAACCTCACAGATCCCTCAAGACAAAATGCTCTGATACCAGATGATAGTTATATGAAAGAACACGAAGAAGAGGAGATAATGTTGCTGTAACCTTGTCTATAAAATCAAATCAGAGTTTACAGCTTTAAAAGGGAAACTGAGGAACAATAAAGAGATATTCTAGGCACTAACTTAACCAACTCTCTCAGCTAACAGTAGTTCCTAATAAGTACCAACGAGATGATAAAATCAAATCTAATTCTAAGATTTAAAAAAAAAAAAAAAAACGTGAAAAACAAGCATGATATCCTGACTTTCTTGCGCTGCGGGTAACCTCACTTGCTTGACAAGTAAGTGAGTTGCTGCTAGCTTGCAGGCCAATAATCACTTTCCAACAGTATGTCAAATTCAATAAAATGATGCTTATAAGATCTGCTAGATATATGGGATCACACAATGGAAGACGACCATCATGTACTCTAACAAGAAGGGAAATGTAAAAATAAGGTGGAAACTTAAAGCGGGCGGTGGTTTTAGTCATCAGATTTGTCTTTGGCCAAAAATAAATCATCGTCTGAGTTGGTTGAATTTTGTGATTTAGATTGGGATAGTTGTCTAGAAACTAAGAGGTGTGTGACTAGTTTTTGCCTGAAATTGGGTAATTCCTTGATTTCATGGAAAGTTAGCTGTTTCGAAGTCATCTGTTGAGTTTGAATATCGCAGTATATGTGTGTTTCTTAAGGATGTGATTTGATTAAGAGGTTTGAATGTCCCTCAAGTTGGCTGCATGTCCCTACTATTTATGTTTTGTGATAATGAAGTTGTTGTTAAAATTGCAACTGATCATGTGTTTCATGAAAAAGCTAAACACTGAGTTTAATTGTCATCTAGTTCGCGAAAAGGTTGTTAACAATATAGTTAAGGGTTAAGAACACAATAGGGGCCTGAATGTTTGCCCATGTTGCCAAAAGGGGTCTGAATTGAAAAAACGTATTATTAATGGCCTGAATTTTGAGTTTTGTGTTTTTTCAAGTCTCCGTCCAAATTTTCTGTTAAATCTAACATAACCACGTGAATAGACAAAAATACCCTTTTGTAATTATTATACAATTTATCAATTTAATTAATAAAATGTGAAATGTCTAAAATACCCCTACACACTAATTATGCCCTTAAGGCCACCACGCTCCGGCCACCGCCCGGCGACCACCACCCGGCCTCCGGCGACCGCCACCGGCCTCCGGCGACCGCCACCGGCCTCCGGCGACCGCCACCGGTCTCCGATCGGAGCCAAAAAAGCTCCGATCGGAGCTGGAGCTCTGTGGCTCCTTCTAAGCTTGTTATGAACTCTATTGAGATTCTAATTAGGGTTCTAAGTAAACTCTTCCAAATCTACATGTTGCAAGCACAGAGCAAAAATGAAATCTTTTCCATTTCTACAGAATTTGATTATCTCAATCAATCACGATGATTCTTAAATTGTCTACCTGCAAATTAATCAAAACACAAAGAACCAAATTCCAATCCAAGAACTCACACGAATCGAAATTCAGAATCAAGAACTCGGAAAGTTCGGGCTTAACATGGATAAATGAACATGACCCACTAAGCAGAACAATCTAGGGTTTCGTTTCACCATTACATGATCACTGCTTGATAGTACCTGGTGGTGAAGAGAGGATCGAGAAGATTATTCCATGAGCCGCGGTTGTTGGGTTTTCTTGTATAGGTAGAGAAGGCGGCTCTGCATATCGGCCGCTTCAGTCTCAGAGAGTTTTGCTTGCCGCCATTGAAGTTGGGGAAGAAGCTCCGCGGCGGAAAAGAGGAAGAAGAAGTAAAGGCGACCGCTTCTCCGACCGTTATCAACATTATCCACCGCCGTATTCAGTTGCCTCCCTCAGCCACGGACCAAAATCGTCCAATTTTATGTCAACTTAATTATTAGTTCATTTTTATGCTTAATTGTTACTTACAGTTTTTTTGGCCCCGATCGGAGCCACAGAGCTCCGATCGGAGCTTTTCGGTCGTCGCCGGAGGTCGGAGGTGGTTGCCGGAGGCCGGTGGTGGTCGCCGGAGGTCGGTGGTGGTCGCCGGAGGCCGGTGGTGGTCGCCGGAGTCGGGTGGTGGTGGTCGCCGGAGCTGTGGTGGCTTAAAGGGTATTTTTGTCATTTTAGGTCAAACATATGAGAGACACACTTTGGTCAAAGGGCATTTTCGGGTTTTCAAATTATTTTTGGTCACATGCTTGGCATGTGACCACTTTCCGTCACTTTTAACAGAAAAAATAGACGGAGACCTCACTTATACACAAAACTCAAAATTCAGGCCCTAAATAATACGTTTTTTCAATTCAGACCCCTTTTGGCAACATGGGCAAATATTCAGGCCCCTATTGTGTTCTTAACCCTATAGTTAAACTTTGTTATGTGCAATCATAATTTCAACAAGCTGATATTCTTACTAAGACTTAGCAGGTCAACAACATTTCTTATTAGATAAATTAGGATTGAGGAATTTTTTGATAGTTGAAGAATGAATTTCAAATATAAAAGATTGAATTGTTCTAAAGGATTCCAGCTTGAGGGGTGTTGAAAATGGGCCTCTGATGCTCAGCCTGATATGCAAATTGGTCTCCTTTGATTGTTGGTTGGGGCCTTATTGTTTTGTTGGGCTCGGTTGAATTGTTAGCTCGGTCCGATTATTTATTATAAAAACTAGTTTGTTGTCTTTTTTTATTTGGTTCTTGGTCTTTGTAATTATTGATGATGTACTTTGTATTTCCTTTTCTAGGGTTAGTATTTAAGGAGGAGTGCGCGACCAAAATGAAGGAACTTGACAGTAAGAACCAAAAGTGTGATTTCTCTCTTTTATAGTTATGATTTCCAATTCTATGAGCGAATTTAAGTTAACCATTCTAGATATTACCTAATTATTTTTTCTATTACAATGGCTCATGCGATATTTGAACCATATTAAGAGAATAATGCAACAAATGCTACACCAATTTGAGTCGTGGTTGACAACACGACTTCCTTAATATTGCTTAAGACGTTGTCCAATGAATCTCACTAGTATAAGCGTGGCTGACTGCTATGGAGTTGGTTAGATACAAAATTGTCTATTGATAGTTTGGCCCATATATTTTCGGTCCAATGATGCAATTTGATCTTTGTTATGTTGGAGGACCATCTTGTATGCTTTTATTTATTTGTACATTTGTTCCTTCATTTATAAGGTTGTGGTGTAACCTTAAATTCGTTTTATAGAGTTTCCTATTTAAGGGTGATGAACACCAGAATGAATTGTTCAAGTGATCCTTTAAGTTTTTTTTTTTTGTGTGCTTTGCTAAGGTTTCCGTCCCTTACTCTCCTTCACCTCTCTTCTTCGAATACTTTCAGATTTTACAATGACGTCCTCCTGAAATCATTCAATCAATGCTCGAGCCTCCAGAATTTGTATTCTCGTGTCAGATATGGGTAGCAACAGGTCACGGATACCAATCGACCCGCGGGTACGCGACCTGATTTCGCCCGGCCGACCTGCGCCCCGAGACGCGTGGGACGGGTCCGGATTTGGGTTCGCGGAGCCCTGCCCGCCCCGCACATGTATATAACATATATATATATATATATATATATATATATATATATATATATATATATATATATATATATATATATATAACATATGTATATTATATAAAACTATATGGGTAATATAACACATAGTCAAAATAAAAAGGGTTCTAATGAGTTTGGCTATTTATATTTTGAGTTAAATTTGTAACTTGTGATTCGAATTTGGAGTTGAACTTGGATACGGTAAACATAAAGGTTAGAATTTAGAGATTGTAATAATAAATTATGTCACACATGGAGCTACCCGCCCCGCCCCGCCTCGCAAGATGTATGAGACGGGTACAGGACGACCATCTCGACCAGCGAGACGGGTCCGGGACTGGCGATACTCGCCCCACCTCGTCGACACCCCTAGTGTCAGTTGATCAGTTCTGAATATGATCATGGCTATCAATCAACGTTCCTTCTATAACCAAAAAAAAAAAAAAAAAGTCAACATTCCTTCAATTCCATCTCGATTCCCATTATGCATATTGCATCACGTCTTTGGATTAGTTTAGCTATATACACATTTCATTGATCTAAATATCGTAAATTATAAATTGTACTACTTTTATGCATAAAATTATATTTTTTTAGTTCTAAAAAATATATAACGTTATACATACAATAATAATAATCTAAAAATAGCTTATATATATATATACAAAAAAATATGTAGAACAAATTGAGCTTTTGTCATAGTAGATGTGTTAATTTTATAAAAAAAGTTGTTTTAGGCTTCAACTATTTAACGATCGCACCTAAGGTTGAATTACTACTACATTTTATAAAGATCCACTTCATTTTATACATTCCCTTTGAATGTAAAACACATTCAGCCAGTGAGCGTATTTCAAACAATCAACTGGTCCCTGCAAATGTTTTTTGAAGCATTACAAGACTGAACTAGCCAAGGCGAGAGGGCTTCAATACCCTTCCAAATCATACATCATAATCATTGGATATAGCCACAAGTCTCTTCCTCTAATCATATAATTAGTAGCAAGCAAAATTTTCAAAATCTTAAAGGAAACCCGTTTATACATGGAAAAATCCAACTGGGTAGACAAATAAAACAAAATACAATACATTTGATCGAGTCTGTGGAGGTATTTGTGTTGTAAACACCAGCCAGGATCTCAAAATATAACTGCAAGACAACCAACCCGCCTGCTGCTCCTCCTGATTTCCCCTCCTTGGAATTCTCCCAACAAAACTCATAATCAAACAACACAAAAGGGGGAGCAGGAGAAGCTAGTTGGTTTACAAGTCAAGTCAGATCCTAGACTACAACCACCCCAACAGGGGAATTAATGAATGACAACACAGAGATTTATACACATCTTCCAACAATCTCTCACCCAACGACTACTACTACTTCAACCTCAAATCCCATTGTAGATTAACATTTTCCTCCTCATACGTCCGTCCAATCATGCTCCTTTTTGACAACAAGTATACATTCTAGGGACGGCTGTGGTGCCTCTTTGGGAGGTCAACAAATGATGAAACAGACAGGTAGTCGAGCTGCTTTATCCTTATTATTGAGAGATGGTCACATCCTTAAACGCTTCTTCTAGCTTTCCATTTGGAGTGGCAGTTAATCCACCATTTTCGACTCTCTTACAGATTTCCCTCTTTGCAACTGCTGAGCTGCGGGCCCCTTCAAAATATGCTGAATAGGAAAAGTATTTGCTGCACCCAACTTTCCATCCTACATAATTAATAAAAGTTTTACCACCTTTATTATTATCCTGAAAAACAGAGTAACTACCAAATTGCACACACAACTTTGGACAATTTGCACACCTACTCATTAATTTTATTTTTATCTTTTGACAAATAGCAAACCGAACTTGAGCCTTTTATCCAAATAACTGTCTCCAATTATTATTTTTTTTTTTGTCTGTCATACTGTACTGAGTTTGTTTAAAAGACACAAACACCCTTGTCTAATAATAATAAAAACATAAAAGTGAAAGAAAATAAGGAATCATCAATTTGTCAGATCAATTCTTCATTGTTGACTTGAACGTTTGTCATTATTTCTGCTCTTTTCAACGTGAGGGTATTTAGATCTTATTTTAATAAAATGCATCCCATAGTGTCTTGACTATTTATGTTAGAGATCTGCTCGAGTTCAGTTTGCTATTTGTCAAATACAATAATAGTTCAGTATGATTCTTTTGCAATTTGTCCAAAGTTAGTAAGCGAAATAGCATATCCCTGGAAAACTACTTATCATCAATAATTAAAAGGCAGAATATTAGAATAATCTGCCTGGAGAAGATATAATTGGGAAAGGTTTCTTAAGAAGCTTACTAGATGCAGCATCTTCATCAGCAAGAACAGTTCCCAGAAGCTTGTGAACTGCAATGCACTCTTTGAGCTTCCACCCAGATACTGCTCCAAGCACGCCGGAGCTATCCATCAGACAATGTACTTATTTGTCAGTTTCAAAAAAATATATACACAATTTATAAAGATTTTAGAAAATGGAAGCATAACAATGTATTCTTAAGAGTTACATTTCCATCAACTTGTTAGTTGAATCTTCAATTAGCTTGACGGCTTTTGACTTGCTTTTAGGGTCCAAGACGTGAAGAATTTCAGCAGCTGCAGCTCTGTGTGTCAATGAATCTGCAAGAGCAATAGAGATTAAGGCTTGAAGCATTTCTTAAAGAAAATATATTTCATGAAAAGAATTAACGCTAGTAAAATTTAACCTTTATGCTTCTCAAGGAATAACTCATTGGCCTCCATCAGAGATTTCCCGTGTAATTGACTATAAAATGATCAGAAAGTGAGATAATTTCTAGTTGCAGGGAACTTAACGGATCAAAGGGAATAGCCAAGATACATAATGGCAAAAAAAATTACCTGATTGTAGGACGTTCTGCTTCTAGCACAGTGCTTATTAGTTTCTCAGCATCAGTTGCTGGTGGTGGCATAGAACTCACATGATGGAAAAATCGTATCTGCAGTGTATTACAGTCCATAATAATCAGAAAAAGAAAGACAAGAATCTGATAACTTTAGTATCTGGTATCTTATATCAAAGATGCTGAAGCATTTTTTTTGTTTCCAGAGTCGTAAACAAATAATCCGAATATATCTGTTTGAAAAGCTAAGAACCTTTTGACTAATTTAACAAGAGAGCATACCAGGCAGCGATGTGTATCTGCACTTTCAGCATCCAACCTTAGAAGTTGCTTAACAGCCTAAACAAGACAAGACTAAATCATAAAAACAGCAAACAAGGAAAAGAATATGTTCTAGATTCTAGAGAACATAATAAGTTGGCCATACTAAATCCATGAAGGTTAATTTTTCCCTGGCTGTGATAAGAAAAAGAAAAAAAGTTGAAATGAAATACCTGGAAAGCTAACAAAATCTTCTGCTTCCTTAAATTGACCTCAAAAGCAAGCAAATGTGTTTCCAATGAATTGGGGGAACTTTTTTGAAGGAGCTTCAAATACTTTGTTCCTTCAATCAGAGGATCCTCAACCTATTTATAATCACACCGATTTAGTAAAATACCAACCAAAGAAATGGATTTTATAATTAACACATGCAGCGAATCAGCAGCCACTGGAGAAATAATAGGTGCTAGTGGCCTAGAATTAACCTGCAACAGCTTTTCTCCATGGGGATCTGTGTCTACAGGTTTGACATTCTTTTTCCCAGTCTTGGAGACACTTGCATTAGTAGTTTCTTCGTTTTTAACTTCAGCTTCCTGCAGTAAGGAACCATTAGAAGAGAAGCACCGTGAGAAGACTTCGGGTACACTTTGGGTGAACTAGAATTACTTTCTTAGCCCGTGCTTCTGCCTTCCTCTGTTTTTGTCTTAATTTCTTTTTCTGAGATGGCAGCAACTTTGAGGTTTCCTCATCTTCTTCTGCAGCTGACTTGGGAGGAGAATCAAAGAGCTTAATATAGCACCTGCACCATAAAAAAAGAGGGTAATTACGAATGGTTAGCAGCAAAGTGTCACAAAATTAATTTCACTATATGGATTGGCAAGTGAAATTTCATAAACTCTTGGCCAAAAAAAATCATCTAAAGCAGCCAGAATGATAGCTGCACATTAGGTGAAGCAGCAGGTCTTATAGAAACAATCTTAGTTTCCGTAAATTGTTATAATTGAGACACAACCACTAGAACATTTTTATAAAAGTGTATCATAACTAAAGCATCTCTTAAAATCGATCAGTGAACAAGTGATGTAGAATGTGAATGTCATTTCTAACTGCAAATTTGTCAAAGGAAGTCATAAGAAGCAGATTTATTGTCCGTGTACTGACTTCAATATTCATATATACCCACAAACACTCAGAGAGAGATGCTTGCCTGATAGCTCCAGCAGCTGCTTTATGGAAATATGGATGAGAATGCAACCGATCTTGAAATTTCAGCATTTCTACATAAGCACGTAGAGTCATTTTCCTTAAGCAGTATGAATGGAAGTCGAATTGGTCTTCTGTAATGTCAGCATAGTGCTTCTCCACAGCCAAATATTTCTTTAGTGCCCGCCCAAGATCTGCTTGTCGAAAGTAACTTTCACCAGAGGCAAGTTCATACCTTGAAAAGATTTTCCAAAATCATCATACCGAGATGGGTACAGAATAATATGATTAGAAGCATGTGCATCAGATAGAGATATACCACATGCACTGCATATCATGGAGATTGTTATGTTGATCACCATCTTTAGTGAAGAGTACAGCAGTCTTCTCGGCCAAAGTTACCTTCATGGAATAATGGCTTTTATTGTAAGATGAGCAAAATAAATGAAACCTGAAAAATTCATCAATAACGTTTCGTGAAGGAAATAAGGCACATAAAGATACTAACCTGATCAGCCTGCAGCATACGCTTGACACATTCACTGTTAACATACCGATCTGCGAGATCCATACATCTAGCCTCATCTGCCAAGGCTGCTGCAGCTGCTAAATCTCCAGCATGCTTCAGTATCCGACTCTGATATCATCCAAACTACAAACTGTCAGTACCTTATGCAAAGATCAATTAACAAGCAAAAAGAACAGTGGCAAGCTGGACCAAAGAAAAGTATGACACCCCAGATCATCATGTATAGAAATATCACATGCTCATGGTGTACGGATTCGTCATATGTTCATGAATCTGTCTACATGTTTGTACATCTTTCTCATTTTGTAAATCTTGCCCATACTGCCTAATTACTGACTAGTATCTTCAAAAATTAAACATATATACCATATTTAATCAAGTGTAGATATAAGGGGTATACCGATACACATTAACTTTAGGTTTCCATCTTAGGAAGAAAATTTAAAACAAAAAAGTGTCTTACAGAGATTGAAAATTAAAAACTGCCAGAGTCAATTCCCTCAAACCACCATCAACAACAGTAAAAATCATAACTACAAATAGTTATTAGTGCTTAAAACTTAAATTATCCTTTTCAAACAAAATACAAAGATGAGAGAACTCATCTCCTCCACTTGAGATAATATTCAAATCAGTCAATTCACTTGCACTTTCAGAAAAGCCAGGAATACATACATGGCTGAAGCATTTTCAACACCTCTCTATTTTTTAATATATATATCAAGCAAAAGACATGTTATGGAAAAAAACGGACCTTGACTGAGTACAAATCAATCACAGTAGGAGTATGCTCAATAGCCTCATCAATCTTCGACAAAGCCATTTCATGCAGGCCCCTTCTATCATAATGCTGCACCATGCGAGAGCTTCTAAGTAAATCCCACAGACAAAGGATCAAAGAGCCATAACACATAAAAAAATGTTCATATGATAGAGAGATAGACCAACCTGAGCTAAGAAAAATAGAATCCACAACAGTGTAGTAGGTGGCTCTTTCTCCTCCCTGTACCAATTACAATTGAAGGAGAATTTGTTGAGCACAAAATGGAAATACTTATAGACTGCAGGTTTATTGGCATATGCATTGGAAAACAATCAAGAAATTACTCAACTGCAGGTTGGATAAGAGTTTCAAGGGATAAATATCTATCTCAATAGTTCTAGAGCTTTACTCCAATCCAGAAAAAAATGAGCATACATATGAGTAGAAGGCGCCATCCCTGTATCACCTTAGGCTTTTGGGTTGGATATAAATATCATTCAATAGTATTATAGCACATGCACAAACTGGTCATGGTACTAGATCCTGGTTTCAACCCCATGTATATTGGACATGGTACTAGCACATTAAAGGCATCGCATAGGTTCTGGTCTCAATTTAGGCCAAGTCCAATCTAAAGTGGATAAGTGACCACATAGCTGGAATTATTAAGAGTAAAGTGTACATGAAATATCAATGTTAAAGTCCATGTTATCCCTGAGGATAAAACAAAGAGAAAAGGAAAAGCACAAGCAAGTGTATTCCCACTGAGCACGTGTATTTCTGTAAGGGTTTTGACAAAACTGGGAGTACTACTGCAAGGGTTTTCCACAATAAAATAATAGGGTTTCTATTTTGTCAAATGTATTTAGCAGTTCAATTAAAACAAATAGCAAATCCTACAAAGGAATGATTCATCACCTTCCCGGATATCCACCGGTTGCCCTTATTGAGTGCTCTAACTCAAGAAAAAGTTGCTCCAAAATGTCAGCCTGAGGAAGCATCGACCGTAAAATTATGACCAGAGAAATGTAAATCAACCAAGGACTTGTTAGCTAGGCCAACCTCTGTGTCTACGACGTAGATACACTGCCTATTAAAATGTACACATTTAACAGGAAAACGAAAAAAGCTAACAAGCTGTGCTAGCCAACAATTGGGGTACTAACCTTTCCAGGGTGATCATACAAAGGGGAAAGATCAGAGAATAGTGAAGGAACTCCCTGGAATAAGAAAAGGAAATACTTGTAAGGACGATTCATATTGAGGGAAACCACTTATATATTTGTAAAGGTGAATCTGAAACCTTCGTTAAGGGCCGCCTGATATAAGTAGCAGCTGCTTCCCGAAACTTGTCTCCTTGAAGAAAATCAAGTGGTAATCTCTGCAACATAGAAATTATTAGTTTAAATATTACTCCAATAAACTTTAATTTGAACAAAAAATGGTGATTTAAAATGAGCTTCACTTAGGGAGGAGGGGTGGAGACACTTTTTGCAAGTTAACAAGCGTTGCTCTTTTATAAACATGGGGAAAATGGAGCATAACAAATACCCAGAAATACTTAACTAAAGAACAGTTAATCGAACCTTAACAGCAGAAGACCAACTGTATTGTTCCGCTAGAGATTTGTACAGTGCGTACAGCTGATCAATTTCATCAGATGTATACTCACCATTCTGTCGATACAACCCTGCACACTTTTGCAGGCCCTCGTAGTATCTAATAGAAGGAAGGAAATTATCACTCAAATGTTATCTTACCATACAATCAAAGTTACAAACATATACAGCTTACTCAAAATGGACATCTTATTAAGCACAAGATACAATACAAGTTAAAAAATAGAGCTTATAAATTTCCATGCACCAATTCCCAGCTCTGGAATCAACTCTCTCGCAAGTTTCATTCATGCTGGTTTTCATTGACAAACTTAACTGAGATGTTCAAAAACACCAAGATAAATTACCCATAGTTATCTGGATTCGTAGATAGTAATTGCCGATACAGTTTAGCTCCTTCTTCTAGCTGACCAAGCTTTACCAAGAGAGAAACCTCTTGCTCTTTGTAAGTTAGTCTATCAACCTAGACAACCATGATAGCCAAAAAGAGAAGTAAGATTCTAACGTTACATTCAACCAAACAACAAGTCAATGACACTGACTAACTCACAATTCTCGACTCTTTCTTCTGCAGTTCATCAAGAGCTCTTTGAGTATAGCCACACTCCTCCATCAAAGAGATCTGCCAAAATTACAAAAAGAACCATCAAATCAAAACTTGGCTGCAGTCAAGATGGATACTGCAATACACAGAAACAAATAAGCAATAGCGCCTTCTAATTCATCTATTTGAGCTAGATTGCTACTTTCAAGTCAACCGTAGCACTGCCAAATAGCTATCAACTTACATCCACAGTTCCACGTCCATTGTCCAAAATCCGATCTCATAACATATATCCAGGACCCTCATTTCAATATCTATATATTCAATTATACTAGAGGAACCTGCTATTTTCTTTGTCAAACAGGAAGGTAAAACACTTGCAACCTGCTCTTTTCCTTATCAACAAAAGGGGGAAAACTTGTGCTTCAACACAAAACAGGTCTGCCACTCTCCATAGGCTTAGGAACAAAAACCCTTAAAATTTGATGATTATATAGTTCTAAAGGAAGCAATTCCTTCCAAATAACTAAGAACGCTGCCATGTGCTAAATCATGTGACACATCTATCGGCTTCCAAGAATGATGCAAAGCTACTTATGGGACCAGGAAGAATATATCCATATATATATTGAGCAAGAATTTAGAATTTAAAAAGGCTGTTTAGGAAGTAAGTTTCACCAGACTAAGGTTGGAAAAGTGCTGGACAGCTATAGTTACACTTACTATAGGGTCAATAACCTGGGAGAGGTCTGAAGTTTGGGCCATGTGAATTTGAGAGGTCTGAAGTTTAAATTGGTGATAAAAGAGGTCTGAAGTTTTGATTTGTAGATAATAGAGGTCTCCGTTAGTTTTTTCCGTTAAAATTAACGGAAACTGGTCATGTGACCAGAAATAAAATTAAATTCCAAAAATGCCCTTCTTCCACCTCACATGCTTAAATGAAAAGACGAAAAATGCCACCACCAACTCCGGCGACCACCACTCAGCTCCGGCGACCCCCACCCGTTCCGACGACCACCACCCAACTCCGGCGAGCACAACCGCGGCCCCGATTGGGCCCACGAAGCTCCGATCGGGAGCTCTGTGGCTCCGACCTAGGGCCACAGAGCTCCGATCTGGAGCTCTGTGGCTCCGATTCGGGGCCACCGAGCTCCGTGGCAACGCTTCGGGGCCACCGAGCTCCGATCGGAGCTTTGTGGCTCCGATCGGAGCTTTGTGGCTCCGATCAGGACCCAATCGGGGCTGATGGCTTCGATTTGGGCCCATCGTGGCGGTCGTCGGAGTTTGGTGGGGTCGCCGGACTGTGAGTGGTGGTCGCCGGAGTTCGGTGGTGGTCGCCGGAGTTGGGTTGTGGCCGGGCGAGAGCCGTGGTGGTGGCCGGAGTTGGGTTATGTTTTAATTAGTGAAAGGGGTATTTTTGTCATTTCATATTCAATTAATTAAACTTTAATTTGTTTAAAATATTGTCAGGGGTAAATATGACATTTCACGTGTTTCTGTTAAATTTGACAGAAAATTTGGACGGAAAACCTAAAAATCACAAAGTCCAAACTTCAGACCTCAGTTATCACCATTTCAATCTTCAGACCTCTCAAATTCACAAGGTCCAATCTTCAGACCTCTCCCAGGTTATTGACCCCTTACTATATTCATTAATCAATGATATTTGAAGTAGTTCCAGACATCATATATCCAGAGTTAAATAGAGACACGTGCAAACCATAGTTTCTGCATCACAACGTTGCATACAGTGACTGCTCCACATGATAAATGCATCAATCTAACCTTATATAGTAACATTTCCCCATGTTCACAGCGCTCATTGTCCGGAGGATAATCATCTTCAAGTGTCCCTTCATATGCTTCCAGAATATCGATTGCCTTTGATGGGCTGTTGCATAATTAAATCAATTTTTATAAACAAAGTTATCTAGATCAGTTGTTAATTTTATCTCCTAATTTCAGAACATACATGCATTCAATTTAAGACCACGAATAATACTTAATCAACATCAAATCATTTAATCCACAAAATGTTGGTTACTTGACTTTTCTCTATATATATGATCAGGAAAAATACAAAAATAATTGGCTATAATCATATTTACCCTCTTGTAGCAGGCCAAATTAGCTGATTCTTGCAATTGATGCCAAATCAAATCCCCCCCCCCCTAGTTTTAAATTTAATTTGGGTAGATTGGCTATTGGTGACATATATTCACTTAGGAAATTCCAACACAAAAGGCATACAGATACTCTAATGAAAAATGCTGAGGCTAACTCCAGGGTACCAAACGTGGAACGAGAAGCTTACTTTAAGTTTAAATGATGAGAAACCGCAAATCCAATCCAATTCATTCGGTGATTGGGCTTCAAAGTAAGAAGTTGCTGTCTTGTTTCAACAAAACCAGTCAGGTCCCGCATTTGTGCCTGTACAACAGAAAGCAAATGATGTAAAAAGCTAAAAGAAAAGAAAAAAACGCGAACGGTACAGAAGATACAAAATATTGCTTTGACAATACCAAGTTTTAAAAGAAACTACACAAAGTTGACGTAAAGATTAACAAATATCATGACATTAGGACATGGCAAATGAAATAATCGCTACAATAGAACATCTCAAAACTACTTGAGTCTGACCAAAAATTCAACCGCACAACCACCAAACCTTGTCAGGATGCTTTTCGAGGGGCAAAAGCAGCACTTTTCGAGAGAACTGGCAGCAAGAGATTCTTTTGTACCAGTTGTTTAATTTAAACAGTAAAAAAAATTATCTGCCTATTAACCAACCAAATGAACTAATAGGTTCAATTCTGTAAGAATATCAATTTGTGTACCACTCATACAGACCTACTAGAGTCAAAATTGTGGCTTAATATTATTCTACATTCTTATTAATAGTCTATTAGGACTTCAGCTTGTTAACTTGCAAATAAGTCATTCATCTTCCCTCACTTAGGGCTCTGGCAGGCTTAGCCATGACCAATACTAGACAGGAAGCTATAGAACTTTCTAGCTAACAAAACTACCAGTAGCAACAAAAAAAATCAGCAAGTAATACATCCAAGGCACATTCTTCCTTTGTTTATCAAAGCTTATAAACAACCTCTCGAGCAATAGTTTTACACTTGGTTTTGCCACTGCTCATAAATTTTGCCTGCTAATCAAAATTCTAAAATAAAACATGCTCTTCAAGTCATAACTAATGGCAGTTGAGTTTGAATATCCATGCACAAAGAATCACGACCATCCTACTGCAGTTTCAACATTAAAAGAGTAAGAGAATGCCAACCAAGGAAAGACTGATCACAATCCAAATGATTGACAAAAGCCTGACAATTCTCAAAGCATTGTTACAGCGATTAGTTTTACTATAACAGCATAACTTCCAGTCTTCATGTTATGTAAATGATATGCTAGTTGCCTAAGTAAACTAAACAGTAGTAAAGTACTTATTCAACAAGATAATCCACTAAGCTTGTCCGTACAGGAAAATACATACGACCCTTATACTAGATAGCAGTTCATGTAATACACTGGAAAGTCATACCTGCAATAGGGAGAGATCACGTAGTATCTCAATATTGTCTGGATCTATCCTCAGTGCATTTCTGTAGCATTTAATTGCTTCCCTATATTCTCTATCTGAACGATATAAGAGACCAAACACATGCCAGCATACATGGCTTTTGAGGTCATTCTGCATAAGTTAGGGCGTCAGGTATCAAGACATCAAAATGACATTATGCATAAAAGATCGAAGAGAAAAATCTAACCTTCAGTCCTTGACGAACAAGTTCATATGCTTCAGATTTACGGTCCATGCAATTCAGCGTTAAACCCTTCATGGATAAGGTTTCTGAAAACAAATGCATAAGAAACAAATCAGAAGAACTTCACCTGAAACAGACATTACATAAAGCAGAAGCATCAACATAAAAGTCACGATTGGCTCTAAAACCTCCTTACAACAGCAGCAACAAAAACAGAGTAAATGCAAGGTAAAAAGGACTGTAGCAATGTAAATTACCTCCATGATCTGGAAACTTCTTCAATATGGCATCCGCTGCCTTCAGTCCCTTCTTATACTGCTTGGTCTCATATGATTTCTGCCATTACAACATATAGATTCTTCAATTCAAAGCCAAAGGAGAATGGAAAAGGAAAGGTCTGACTCGCCCGAGGAAGTATCTAGATTTGTGGAAGTGATATTAAATAGAAAGGAAGAGAAGCTGAAGATGCAACAGCCATAGTTACAAAAGCATTACACTGCAGAGCCAATGACAAATGATAAATGGAGCCGACAACATTGATATTGGAAAAGAAATCAAGATGTGTATCTATTCATGGGCGCATTTCCACAGTTCCAATACTTAGGCAGCATAGTGGACGTCCAAGTTACCACCCCAGGGATTACCCGAAATTGTTTACTTAGCGTTGCTTACACATTGACTGAATGGAGCCAGTTTCAACACAATTCTCCAGCACACATGGATTCACTTAAAATCTAGGGTTTAAGAGGTGGAGTAGATAAACACTGTATCCAGCCCGATTGCATTCCGATCAGTGCAGCTATTATTATCGAGCTCATGAAAAGATTCAACAAATTTGGGGAGATAGAAAGAGAAAGAATCGAAGCTTACGACGATGAGCTTGAAGAGGTTGGCCTCTTTGGGAGGCAAAGAAGCGCCCATTGGTCGAGCTTGGAAGAGGAGGAGAAGAGGGATTAAGAGTAGTGAATAAGGGTTTACGACAGAGATAGAGTAAGAGGCGTGGTGGTGGCGTTTATCTTACTGCAACCCTATTTTCTGAAGAAGAAGAAGCGCAGCAAACGTGTCTTTTCTCTCTCTTTGTTGCAGTGTAAAATTGAGCTGAGAGGATATGAATGAATATTTGGGGAGACGAAAACAATACCGATAGTTATATGCGACAAAACAAAAAAGTTATTCACTAATGGACCCCCAACCTTTATACAATCTGCTTTCCCCCCTGAAAAATCTTTCATCCAAGTTGGTTTTTCTGTTAAAAATGGACGGAGGCGCAGTAATTTTTATTGATCTGCCTCCATATATATAACCCAAATCGAAAAATGTTCTCCGACAAATAAAAATTTAGTATTTTTCTACAATGCTTTGGGAGTACCATGCTTTTGGTTTTTTTAATAATATGGTGGACTTAATTGTAACATAAGTAAAACTTTAAAAGTATGAAAAAGTTTGAATTTTATTAACTACACCTAAGATGTGTATTATACTATTAATAATATCAATTTTCCTATTGGGTTCACTTTTAGGGCAATCGAAAAATAAAAAAATTAGTGGCAAAAGCATAGTGCTCCAAGAGCATTGTAGAAAGGTCCTAAAATTTATGAAACTTTCCCGTGTTGTAGATAATATATGTGGCACTTTTTGTCCCTCAAATATTATCTTTGGAATTTTGTGTCCCGAATATACTATCTGTGGACTAAAATTCCACAGTTAATAACTGGGGAATTTAATCCCACATTGCCACATTGACACGTATGTAGAGTGGTCAAATCTCGCAGTTAATAGATAGTACAACTATTATGTGAAATATTAAAATAAGAGAATATGTATTTTATTTTTGTTGAAATAAATATCGAAATTATATATTAAAAACTGACATATTATAATCTTAAAATGGGAATAAGATAAACATTAAATATCGAAATAAAAAATAATTGAATATTTTTTTTAAAATATACATTGAAACAAATAAACAACGATATATCAATATACCTCTGTACTAATTCGATTTATATGGTTTAAATAGGAAAATGTTTAGCATTTTTTTCGATATGGTGTGAGGATCTAATTTAGCTGGAATATTCATACATATGACAGTAAATACGTTGAACTACAATGTCATCGCGGCGTTACATTTCGTGAAGTCTTTGACCCCCTAAAACGCATTCTTTGGGCCAAATCTCGATTTTTTGTAAACGTTCAAAAAAAATATGAAAAAATTACTACAAATTATGAATTATTAGGGAAATCCAACGCCGCAAACGGCGACAAATTTGGAGTCCGCTAGAATTTATACAACGATGTTAAAGCTATGGAAAAACGCCGATTAATGTCCGAATTTTGAGGGAAACTTGTCATTTATCTAAAACTCCAAATGCAATGAAACTCGAAGCTTATTGTTTTTATTATGTAATTAAAAATATGTTATTTTGTAATTTTTTTTTTTGAATTTCGAAAATTAGAAATTTCAACAGCGAATGGTCTTCGAACCCCTAAAACGCACTATTTGGGCCAAATCTCGATTTTTGGTAAATGTTCAAAAAAATCTGGAAAAATGACTAATTCAACGCCGCAAACGACGACAAATTTTGAGTTAGATAGAATTTATACGACACTGTCAAAGTTATGGAAAAACATCGATTAAAGTCCGAACTTTGAGGGAAGCTTGCCGTTTATCTACAACTCCAAATGCAATGAAACTCGGAAGTTATTACTTTTATTATGTAATTTTTTTAGAATTTCATAAATTATGGTTTTCAACAACGAATGGTCTTCGAGCTCCCTAAAACGCATACTATTTTTAAAATATATATATGTTGAAAGAAATTAAAAAAAAAAAAAAAAAAAAAAAAAAAAAGATAACAATATATCAATATACGTTCTTACTAATTCGACTTATCTGGTTTAAATAAGAAAATGTTTTCATTTTGTTTCGATATGGCGTAACGATCGGATTTAACTGGATTCATATATACGGCAGTAAATACGTTGAATACAATGTCATCGCGACATTACATTTCGCGAGGAAAAAAATAAGGTGGCAAGTCTTCTTTGGATCGTGTTTAAAGATGGGTGGAATGCAATCACCACATCAAAGGTCGGGACGGTATTAGGGCCAACTGTCAGTCACAAATGGAGATCGTTGTCGTTCCCAGAAATTGAGAGGATGGCAATGTAGAATAGTATGGTGAAGTACATTATCTAATCGGGTGGTTAAAGGATATGACTCGGCACATCATATATTACACCTAGGATTATACGGATGAGATCACACATATCGAGAATGCAGCAACGCCGGGCATGAAGGAGAATGCAGCAGCGCCGTGTAGGAAGGAGAATGCAGCACGTTGGAGGTGAAGAACATGATGACGAAGTATAAGAGGTTGTCGTAAATCAAGCAGAAGACGATGTGCACGGAGATGAGGACTTGCAATTATCATCCCCTTACATTGAGGATGAGCCTACTGATCAGGTGGATTACCGTGAAGGGTGGAAATACTATCCGGAGGAATGGACATCCGGTAACTGGCAATCAGGATTGGACTATTATGATTGGAATGGTCATGATGGGTCATCATCCTCTGAAGTGGGAGATTTTGTAGTTGTGAAGATGTATGGTGAGGAAGAGGAATTCCAAATGGCAGTAAAAATTTGGCACATCAGGCATGGCCGTGAAGCCAAAACGAAAAAATTTGAAACTATGTGCATCATCTATCATTGCAAAGACGGTTCCTGTTCTTGGTCACTACGTTGTTCGAAGAAGCGGTTGGGATCGTAGGAGAAAGAAGTTAGGCCCTCCACATTCATGTCTGAATAATGTTACCATCACACATAATAGGCAACTTGACAGCTGCTTAATTGAAGACTTGATTTTTCTGTTCACTCAAAAGAATAACGGCATAACGATCATTTATTTACGCAGAGTCGTAAAGAAGTAAACAATGAGTGATCAAGTTACCAGAAGACGTGGTATACCAAATTTCATGTTATTGAAAGGCTTTACGAAACTCACAAGGAAGCATTCAGAGATTTCCACGATTAATGGTGGCAATAGCACATTACAATCCCGGTACGGTTTGCGGTTCGAATTTAAGATGACAGTAAATCAAGATAAGGGGTTTCGACATTTGACAAATAGTTTTGGGCTTTAGAGCTTTCAATACGAGCTTTGGTACACTGTCGGCCATTGATTAGCATTGACGGCACACATTTATATGGAAAGTACACAAGAAAAATTCTTGTGGTTGTGGCATACGATGCTAAAATCAAATAGTACCGTTGGCGATCTACTTGTGTGAAAAAGAGCGCGACGAGACGTGGATATGGTTTTTAGAACAACTATGCGCACATGTGACGAATGATCGACGCAAGGTATGCATTGTATATGAATGTCACATAAGTAAGTATATTAAAGGTTGTCAGACATGTGTACGTGCAAGAAAGACGAGTGAAATTGTAGGATAGAAACCCTAAATTTTTATGACAAAGATAATGCTTAATGATGCATTCCTTTTCAATCATTGATGGATATACACCCACTTGGACCCGTTTTGACCCGACTTACTCACCACTCGGACCCAAAAAGGTCTTAAACCAACACACGACAAAACCCGAACTTAGAGAAAATCACCGCCAAAGACCCACGAGACAAAGTTCGGCTAGGGACACCCCCTAACCGAACATTTTCGGCCCGGGGGTCTCCCCCCCGGGCCGCGCACACCCGAACTACCAAAATCGTTCCCCACACCTCCGATGCTTAGCTTGGTTTAATCCCTACTTATCTTAGTTAAACGCATGATTAACGGACTAATTTTGCGATTAGTCGACTAATGGTCCAAGAGCCCTATAAATAGGACTCTTGCCATTTCATTTGAACAACTTGAGCTCTCATGCATTTTGCTCTCCTTTCTCTCTAGACTTTCTCTCTCTAGAGAATATACTTATTTAGGCATCGGAGTGGGCTCACCGAGCACCCCCCCCCCCCCTTTGGTGCTCGGTAGTCCATTTGCAGGTACTCGGAGCATAACGGAGATCGGAGATAGGAGAACTAGGACAACCCTTTAACTCGATGTCTTTAGGTGGAACATCGGAGCAATGACTACCATTGACGTCTTTAGGTGGAATATCGGAGCAAGGACTACCTTCGTCATCTTTATGTGGAATATCAGAGCAAGGACTACCATCGACGTCTTTAGGTGGAATATCGGAGCAAGGATTACCTTTGGCGTCTTTAGGTGGAACATCGGAACAATGATCACCTTCGACGTCTTTAGGCGGAATATCGGAATGAAGACAATATCCCAAAGTCTTTAGGTGGATCACCAAAGCGGAAATCATTCCTACTAAGGGAATCGCACTCCAAAGACGGATATTTTTACAGGTTCATACATTTCTGTCGGATACCGACCGATTGGTTTACGCACGACCCGAACCAATTGGTAGCGTGATCCAACAGTGGCGCCGTCTGCGTGACTCGAACAAAAAGCCTGGCGATCACTCGAGGAATGGCCGCACGAAGCGAACCACCACCTAGGGAACGGCCACCCAACGGACATGAGGATCGTCCAAGGGTAAACATCGAAGTACATGGACAGGTACAGGGGAACACTCCGGCGGAGCAACAACACCAACAACAGAATATGCCCGTGGATGCATCGTCGGCATCAAGCACCCCACGGAGTAGGCATCAATCAGGAGGAGTGGAAAGGAGACATCGCAGGACCTTCTCACATAGCTCTCTTTACGGGATGCCCCCACACGGTTTTCATTATGGTTTCCCACCATATAGCATGCCCTTCGCAGGTCACTCACATGGACATTCATCCTACGATAGCCGGTTCTACAACCGGAATGCGTATGACATACCACCACAGGAAGTTCCCCATGCAAGAGCGGCTTACGCCCAAGGAGGACAGGTGTTTCGAGATGCAAACAACCACCATGATGAGGAGGTCACGCCACCCCCAAGAAACGAATGATTTTTTGATGATGAACAGGTACCACCGCCACAAGGCTTCCATGAAGAGAGGTACCCCCAACCCCCGACAGGACATGAACAACGTGCAGGGAATGGTAGAGGCTACCATGCACAAGCGGAACACGCCGGCAACGACGATAACCGCCAAGTCCCGGAAGGACATGACCACCACGTCGGAAACAACGGAGGACTCCAAGCCCCACGTGAGGAGTTACGAGAAACAAGAATCGGAGTAGGCGCCGACACAACTCCGTACGCAAACCCGCCAACAATGACCCCAGAAGAGGTGGATGAAATAATAACAAAAATGATGGCGGAGGCTAAGGGAAGGGCCATGCATGTCCTCAGCGACAAGTCATCCCACCCATTCACACAGGACATAATACATAGCCACGTGCCGGATGGTCTAAATGCAGGAAGAGAGAAATACAATGGCAAAGGGGATCCGATGGAACTTATACAACAACATGAGGCTGCGCTCTTCGGAAGAACCCACAATGAGAACATGGTCGCTCTATTGTTCGAAACCACTTTAACAGGTCCAGCGGCACATTAGTTCTTCGGCCTCCCGAGGAACTCCGTCACCTCTTGGGAATTCCTCAAGAAGAAGTTCTTGCAAAGGTACTTGGGTGAACGGCAACTAAGGAAAAGCGCAGGATCCCTGGATGATGTGCGACAAGGTAACGATGAAACCTTGGCTAGCTATTATACCTAATTCAATCAAAACATTGCAGATATTGACGAGGAGTTAGACAATCGGGAGATAGTTCGGGCATTCATCAGGAACCTTGGTAAGAACAGCAGCGCCCTAGCGGAAAAATTGGCGATAAAACCGGTAGCGTCACCGGAGGAACTAGCAGCCCGGGTGAAACAATACATCGACTTGGAGAGAGATAGGCACAACCGAAAGTTAAGGACACCCCCCCCAGACGAACGCTGGAGGATCGATGAGGCAAAACAAGCCATTCGAAGGAAGGCCACCAATATGGCAACAACCATCAATGCAACAGCAACGGAGGCCTTAATCTGTCAACATTGTGAGGGAGACCAACCAACCAAAAACAAGGCCCCCACTGAACGCAACGCCCTCCGTGATCTTAGGAGTGATAAAAAAAAAAGAATATCTGGAAGACACCACTAAGGTACAAGGACGGACCAATCGGGGGCAAGCTAGACCAATGGTGTAATAACCATGAAGTGCACGGACATACGACAGACGAATGCTACACCCTCCTCTCGAACATACACCACATCATCAGATAAGGAGGGCTACGACAATTCGTGGACAGTCGAAAAGGGGTGATGGAGGCACACCTCAAGCACAAGGCACTCAGAACAAAGGAAAAGAGAATGTGGGCGAGCGCCCACCCCCGATCAAAAGGGGAACCATCAATGTCATCCACGGAGGACCGGCCGCAGGAGAAAGAGTATCAAATTCCAGGGAGGTATACGCCTCCCAAACTAACATGGAACTTTATGGCAAGCGCCCAAGGGTCGAGGAGGAAGAGGTCATCCAATTCTCGAGAAAAGACATGGAGCACATTGTATACCCGCATGACGACGCATTGGTCGTCACCTTGGAAGTGGATGGCTTCGACGTCAAAAGGATCCTCGTCGATGGGGGCATTTCGGCAGACTTACTACATGTAAGAGTGCTCGAACAATTGGGAAAAAGGAGACAAGATCTAAAACAGGTGAACTTCCCACTTGTTAGTTTCGCATGTGCAACAACCTACCCTTTGGGCACAATCGTGCTCCCAGTCACGATGGGGGCACAATGGGCACAAATCCAGGTGAACGTCAACTTCGCGGTGGTAGAGGAACTAGGGGCTTACAATGGTATCTTGGGTCGAACGACCATCAACCCGACAGGAATCATCGCCTCCAATGTCCATAAAAAAATGAAGTTCCCAACCCCAAACGGAATAGGTGAAGTATTGGGCGACCAAGTGACAGCTCGTAGATGCTACCTAAATGCCATGAAGCCTAAGGCACACCGACACACCTCGATTAATATGATCAACATACCAGAAGATCAGGGAGAAGAAGAGACGGGAAAGGAAAAGAAACGAAGGAGGGGGAAAGCAAAATTCCTCACAGGCTCACTACGCCTAAGTAGGTTACTATGCTTCGCCCCGTCAAGGAAGGCACCAACACACGACGAAGAGGAGACAACCGAAGTTGACATTATGCAGGTGCCCCAGGAGTCCCCACCTCATGCAGGGACTCGCGAAGAAAGGAGGGAGGAACAAGACAACCCAAATATAACATGAGACGTGATCAATATAGACGCAGTCGTTCAAAGGAAAAGGGAAAGTATTCGTTCTTATTTTCGCAGGTTTAGCAAGAACGCGGCAGCGGCAGACGCAACCCCAGGGGAGGTCATACGAGCCTTCTATAGAAACTTGGAATTCCAGAAAAGCAGGTTCTTCGGAGGAGGCTATGGAATCATGACAACCCAAACAATGAAAGATTTCAGGGACAAGCTGGTTGGAGGAGGAGGAAAACACACTAATATGAGAAGAGGTCATGGGACATCCATGTGACACGGACGAGGATGTCGACACCGACAGGGCAAACAATGAGACGGCTAGACTCGAAATCTATACACCATCTTACGACTTCACGCCGCTCAGAATCGGAGTGGGCGAACTATTCAGGGAGCACCTTCAAGGTCTCATCGAGCCACCCTTCCCCGAAAAAGCCTTCGTCGGACCAAATCTCGATAGGTGGTGTGAACATCACGAGACATGGGGGCATGAGACCGGCGACTGCCTCGCCCTAAAAGACGAGATCGAGACAATGGTTCGTCACGGACAATTGAACCACTTTAAGGTACCAAGACAAGCAACAAGGACCAACAAGCAAGCATAAAGACTCCAACGAATTCGAGTCTAACAATACGTGTCAGTACAAGAGTTGTAATATAGTCTTTAGAACAAAGAGTAAAAAACCGGCCGGTATAAAAATGAGAAACATCAAAAAACGAATGAACCACCTAAGCGCTTGCCCTGTCGCAGGACTTTGTACCTGACAGTGGCCTACAACCAATCACTCTGGAGTTCCCACTGGATGTTGTGTTGGCCTTTACGCGAAACTGGGTAAAGGTTATAAAGGAACAACCCTTGAAGGAGTTCACACCTTCTAGCGTGTTGGCCCATGTTAAACCGGAAACTTGGGAGGGGTTACGGATAAACAACCCTAACCTGGTTATAGACCCAGTTTAACGCGTTGGCCTTGCTTGGGAATATGTCCAAACGAAGGTTAAAACGTAGTTGGATTACCACCAACTAGTGTAAAGACCCTATATTGGAAGAAAACCAAATAGAGGCATGAACAAGACCAGCTGGTATATAAACGATATCCCATTTCCAATACTCCATACCAACACCAAACATACCCAAACACATTCGACCACATCCCAATCCAAACAACCATAAAACACCAAGCCTTAGCCATGGCAACCTCCGAGAATACGAACGCAAGTATACAATAACGAGAACAACAATACAAGATAACGTGAAATACGCCGCAAACCATAGGCGACAATCATATATCGGGGGAACACATAACGACATGCGTTGTGACCACGAGGCACAACAATGTACGTCACAAGTTATAATGAAATATCCATAACGCGAGTTCAACTATGATCCATATCTACACCCTAAAAAAAGGGGGGGCATACCGAACATGCTGCCTCATTGACACAGCATGTCGGAATATCTCGACACATAATAAAGAAGGTTACATCAAGCTGTCTCATTGACACAGCTAACCAGGTCTTCTATACAATGAAAGTCTAGAAGAAAAGATCATATGCAAGGGCACAAACCGATATAGCCAAGGGGGGCAACAACATTAACGATTTCATTAAAACCACAATATGCATAATCAAATTCATCTGACACACATAACATGATAAGGAAACAGGTACAATCAAGGCGTCTAACATGACAAGCGCAACACCCCGGTCAAATCCAAGCAACAAGTCCACGACATACCCACCAAGTCTACAAGATAAAGGCATACATCCAACAATACATTAAAAGAGGTACAAGAAGGTCTAAACAAACACGTAAAGCAAACAAGTCTCAGATATGACCAGTCGGAGGATCCCCAACGCCACCTCCCTCATCATCGGAAGCCACAATCCCAGTACCATCAAGGGCAGGAGTCGAGCCCTCCGCCTCATCGCAACGGCCATGTCCCAGGCACACTCACCGGAGGGTTGTGTGCCTGGGACATCCAGCTTCACGGAGTTGACTCTTATGAAACATACTCACCGACAGTGCGTTACACCATAGTCCGGGCCATCCTAGCCCTGGTCGCATGCCTCGATCTAGAGCTGCACCAAATTGATGTTAAGACCGCGTTCCTCCACGGAAACCTGGAGGAAGAGATCTATATGGAGCAACCGGAGGGTTTCATTACTCCTAGTAACGAACGAAAAGTTTGTAAATTCCAAAGATCCATTTACGGTCTTAAACAATCGTCTCAACAATGGTACCGCAAATTCCACGAGGAAATCGTTGGGAAACGGATTCGTGAACCTCCACGAGGATCCATGCGTGTATTCAAAGACCTCTGAGTCTAAGTATGTCATCTTAACCTTATATGTGGATGACATACTTATTGCTGCGAACGATGTGAGTTTCATAAAGTCCTGGTTGGCATCTGTATTTGAGATGCAAGACATGGGAGAGGCTACGTACATCTTGGGCATTATAATTTCTAGAGATCGTGCCGCCCAGAGGTTATGCCTATATCAACAAAATGTTGAAAATGTTTAGATTACAAGATGCCAAACCTGTGGTGACGCTGGTAGTAGTCGGGTGCGCATTGTCAAAACGTGACAACCCGAAGAACTAGCAAGAGCGTGAAAAAATGAAGAGTGCATAATATTTAAGCATGGTCGGAAGTCTCATGTACGCCATGCTTTGCACTCGTCCGGACATCTGTTACGCTGTGGGCCTAGTAGCAAGATTCCAATCAGACCCTGGCTATAAACATTTAAAGGCTGTAAAACGGATCACACGTTATCTGAGAGGTACTGCCGACTACGTACTGTGTTATGAGGGTTGGAAGTTAGAATTGACCGGTTTCAGTGACACCGACCATGGTGGCGGTCTAGACGATCGTAAGTCCACCACATGAGGAGTCTTTCTCCTTGCTAATGCCGTCATTTCATGGAAGATCAAGAAGCAATCATGTGTCGCGCTGTCTACGATGGAATCAGAATTCATTGCTCTCTCCAAAAATGCACATGAAGCAGTTTGGCTGAAAAGGCTTCTTACTGCGCTGCTTGATGATGATGTTGGGAGTAAGCCTGTGAAAGTATACTCTGACAGTCAGGCAGTTATTGCGGCAGTTAAGAATCCAAAGTACCATAGTAGGACAAAACACATTGATGTGAATTATAATTATGCTAAATCTATGGTAGAAGACAATACAATCACTTTAGAATACTCGCCCACTGATAACATGGTAACCGACCCATTAACTAAACCATTACGCAAAGAGACATTTGAAAAGCACGTTAAACTGCTTGGATTGCGTAGGGTTTAAAAGTGGGCATGTATCTCTGATAACATTTTGATAATTGAAAGTTACATTTTTAATAAATGAGAGAATTGCAAATCTAGTTTATGATTCATCGACGTCATAATATTTGATTACATCGGATATACGGTCTATAAATTGAGTCGTATGAGGACGCAATCCTCTGCCTAAATTATGTCGAATGTGGGTCATGCCTCGTCACACGGGCATGGTCGTCTTGTAGGAGAGGGGGACCTCTACTGTAACAAGACTGGCTAAGAACCAGGGGGATAAACTTGGTTACGCAAAACGATCATTTGGTTTCGTAGTAGCACGACATGATTTTCGTTTTGCACATCGCTGTGATGAAATCTGTTCGTCATTAACCACATTCTGGGCCAGATGAAAATTATGCGATAGCATTGTTGACATATCTCATTCCTGACAATGTTCGGGTATGCTATCGACGCGTGCTTCATACTATGCGTGTCATGTTCGACCACGGGGTCAGCCTCAGTTGTGCTAGGTAGAATCCTCGAGATTCGGATGGGCGCAAACTTCTTCACCTCGAGCGTGTGATTGATCCCGGGAGCCTTATGAAGAGGCGCCCGAAGTATCCTCATGGACTCAGAACTCATATCTAAGGTCATGCTCAATGTTCGCTTCCCGACGTACGAGCGTTGTGCTGAAGAAAAAGGCCAAGTGACCACGTCTTTGGAAACCGGTTGGGTTTGAATAAGGGTATGAGCTATGGGGATGGTCAAGATTACCAGTAATTCACCGACTCGTGTATTCACTAGTTGGCCACCAGCCGGATATTAGTTGAAGGTTGTGAATATTTGTACGGATGCCTGGGAGAAGTATTCAGATGTGGAAACTAGGAAATTGGGGAATTAAAAGTTGACCTAGGATATAGCGCGATATAATTTAATGTTTTTAACTGGTTGATTGAAAATAGGGAATCAACAATCCGCGGGCGTTACAACACTCCTAACAGATGAGTAGCACGATGCCCGTCGTATCCATCGGTCGCACGGCAAACCTCGTATGAACTATTCGGAAGCAGGGGCAAGATCGGAAGAATGAAATATTGATGCGATTTGGACAACAATACATTAACAAGAACCATCCCATTCAGGCGAGTGGGAGCTATTAACATATGGTGATTGGGCGCCGTAAATGGAAGCCCATTAATATGTATATGTTACCTGAGACAATTGGGTAAATGTCACATTAGGAAAATTTGGCTAGACCCAAATCCCAATTAACATGAGAGGCCCAAAATTGGGCCTCCCTTATACACTATGGCCGGCCGAATTTTAGGTGTGGGCAAAGTGGACTTTTGTCCACTTTGCTCCTCCTATAAATAAGGAGTGTTAGGGGTTTTATTTGGTTAGAATCATAATTCCTCCTTTGTGGTAATTTAAGAGAAAACCCTCATCCCCTAAACACCACACATTCGGCCGAACCACTTCCTTCACCAAGGGTTTGCCAATTTGCTTTGACCAAAGACTCTGGAGATCTGTCTCTGCCATGAATCGATCAGAGGCTTTGCTGTGGAGACTATACCGCGTAGGGCTTCCTTAACATGAACCTCTACGGGTTCCGTCCGGTGGATCGAGAACTCCCTCAGCAAGATCTTCGGACTACAAAAAGCGATTAAGGTATGTGCACATCTTCCGCTGCATAATTGTAGCATGTACCGTATTTCAGTTTTCTTAGTATTTAGCACTGTAATCCAACAACTGCAACGTACACCCGACCAAATCATGATATTAGTCAACCACGAATATGAGAAACATAACTAGGCACGCGCCTTGTCAATGAAGTTATGGCTCGCAATACTACTCGCCAATTTGGGGAAGAAATTTTCAAGAATACTACTATGCCGGCCAAAAAGCTCCCCCATGGAACAGTTAAGATAATAAGCGAAGTCGGCAGGAGTCAACCCCAGGACTCGCAATAGGCTGAACAAACGCCTTCCAAACTGATTCAGCACGAGGGGTGCTCTTTTTCCTGATCGAAAAAAAATCATGCTCCTCTCTTCAATCAATAAATGGACATGCACTCATGGTCATCCCCTTACGTAAGTTAATTGGGATACATACGCAAGGCATGCCCACTACAGGCGCAGCACAGTCCGCACGCGCGTCGACGTATCAACATGAAGAGTAATGGCTCACTCCCTGAAACTAAGTATAACTACTACAGGCACAGCAGAACACACGCGCACATCGCCGTACTAACATGGGGTACAACACCTCACATCCAGATTTCAAGTGCCCGTTACAAGGACAACCATGCGTGAATAAGCTATAAGTGTATCCAACACCAAGGGCAACGCCCTACACTCGAAACAACGAGCAAGCTCACTACGAAGGGAAACTATATACATATACAACTCCATGTATGCAGGACACGCAATGCGGTCGACGCAAAGGGCGACCCCTACTCGTGAAAGTACAAGATACGCCCACTGCGGGGGCAACCTCAACATCAAGCTACGGAAGCAAAACCGCCGCCTAGGAGATTCTACAATTGAAGTGCGAAGTACACCAACAAAGGAAACAACCCCCAAACCGCTACAAGGGAAGCGACCCTTTAGCTCTCGCAAAAGGAGCACCGCTCCGACACATCCGAAGGGAGGGGCAACCCTAAACATATGTCGATAAATCCCTATCGCACAGAAGGTAAGAAGAAAGCTTGTAAGCATTTTCACCCCCATTTCTATATAGAATGAATCGCAGGATAAGGTTCAAGAACCATGCTCGCGCTCCGACAAGTGAAGGAAAATGTCACACCAGTCAAAAGTCGAGGCTAAAAAACAATGCTCGTGCTACTACATGGAGGGAAAAACGTTGTGCCCCGCCGAGTAACAGAGTTCCGCACTTGTGTTTTTACTTGCATATATGCTAGTACACACATTCATGTTCATGATATATCCATGTTTACACCCATGGTCATGCTAATATCTATGTTTTCCTATTCTTTGAGAAACAAAGGAAGGGACAATGCGTCGCACATGCGAACATACTGTAAGATCATCAAAGGTAAAACCATCACAAAACAGAGTCAATTAAGGGTTAGGTCATAGTTTGACTTGGGGACAAATGATGGATATACGCTCAATTTGAGACCGCTTTAGTTCAGACTTACTTACCACGTCACCCCGTACACGATTGCAAATCGAAACATTGACCCGAACGTGCCACCCATGAGCTAAAACGACCCGGACGGGAAAAAAAACTCCCGCTCGGACCATAATTAGTCTGATCCATGCATGGGATCGGACTGGTCCGATCCGAGCATTCCTTCGGTCGGGCTAGTTGCCTGACTGAGGGGTACACTCAATGTCCGGGCGACCTCCGCCCGGACCACGCCTTTGAAGAACTCGTCGATGCTCCGTGCACACGCACACGACCCTTGCACAACACTACGAACTCTCCCATGCTTAAAAGTGTTTAAACCATATGTTATCTGCTGATAAAGCACATTTAGGAATTAATGAAGTCATTAGCCGCCTTAATCCCCATTGAGATCTATATATATAGCTCAAGGCTTCTCATTCTACACATTATGAACTTTTGCACATTTGAACTCTGCATTCTCTCTAGAAATACCGTACTCATTTAAGCATAGGAGAGGGTTCGCCGGATCGTCCCCCGGCTTACCCTTCGCGCATGTAACGAGGGATCGGATTACGAGAAGAACATAAAGAAACGCATCGGAAGAAGGAGAACACCACACCTATAGAATCGACATTGGGGTTGACATTCAGACACCCCGATATATACGTCTCATTTATAAAGGACAATATGAGGAAGCACATGGGAGTGTTCCCAGTAATGTCATCAAACGGCCACGATGAGAACCCCAGCAGAGCATCGGAGATGGTTGGCCGTTGGATCTGTTCCCTTGCTCCAGCTTACATTTCGGGACTTTTTATCAATTAGCCAGCCAGCCAGCCAGCCTCATGGTGAAGCAAAGCAATAGCAAGCGGGACCCGTTGCTGTCTCTCATGTGACCGACCACTAACCATTCCTCGACCTGTCATGTTTTTCCTCAGCTCTCCATTATATTACTAGCTAGCTATAAAACTCCCCCTTTTCTCTTCACCACCTCCCTTGAAAACCTATCATTTCACCAAAACATCACAACTACCATTAAATTTATTATTAGGGTTTTTCTTTTATTTATTTATTTTTTTTTTGAAGAAGAAAAGCAAGAAGGTTTTTGTATCTATCTATCAATGGCGGCAACAGAAGGATTAGGATTTGGTCTGGAGATCACTGAGCTGAGGCTAGGGCTTCCGGGAAGCTCCGGGAATGAGAAGAAAAGGGTTTTATGTGAGGATGGTGAGAAGGCCCCGGTGGCAAAGAGCCAGGTGGTTGGGTGGCCTCCGGTTCGTGCATACCGAATGAAGAGCTTCGATAAAGAGCGAATATGCAGTGTGAAGGTGAGCATGGATGGCGCGATTTGTCTCCGTAAAATCGACTTGACCATCCACAAAAGCTACAATGCCCTTGTTCTTTCCTTGGAGAAGCTTTTTGGATGCTATGGCATTGCAGGTAATTCATCCTTCTATAAATATATAGATATACTTACATATGCATGCATGCATGCATGGGTGGGTAGTGCTAGCTAGCTAGCTTAACTACGTATATTCATCACATAACCTACCTACCTACCTTATATATATATGTAGATCCAACCCTACCCTAGTGAAAGATTTTATTTGAATTGCTTTTTTGCTGGGTGATCAGTATTAATTGAATCTGAGACTTCTTTCTGGTTTCAAAATGGAGGGTTTATTTAATAGATTTTTTTTATATGATGATTATAGTTAGCTAGTAGCCTGCTAATTAATTAAACGCATGGAACTAATATAATTATGGTTTTTGACATGTATATGTTTAATTAATTATTAGGTGAAGGATTGAAGGATGCAGAGAGCGGAGAGTACAAGCTCATCTATGAAGACAAAGATGGAGACTGGATGTTGGTGGGAGATGTTCCTTGGGAGTAAGTTCCATTCTCACCTACCCTACCTAATTATTCACAATTACTTACTTAATTAACCCCTGTTACCTTTTCATATCTACCCCTATAAGTTTGCCATTTTCTAAAACTTATATTTATATGGAATTCAATTAGATCAAATAGAAAAATAATCAACCAACACTAGTTTCATTTGCAATTAATTAGGTCGATCTAGTTAGGGTTTGTTCCCCAAATAATTGGATCTAGAACACCTTCCCTACTCTTTCTACCCAAATCGTGCCTTACAGTTGTGATCTTAACACGAGTTAAAATCCAATGGTGAAGTACGATCTGGGTAGGAAGAGTGGGTAGATGATCTACATCCTAAATAGCTAGTTAAAATTCATTTCACACATTTAATTAGTGTTAATTGGTACATAAACTTTGACTCAGTTACAAATTACTACTCAAACTTTTCTTTTTAAAATTGGCTACCTGAACTTCTAATTTCTAAGTAAATTGCAACATCTGTTACATTTTATGTCAAATTAGATAGAAAATGAGCATGTCCCGACCACACGAGGTCTTTTGATAGGAATCCGAGATGGATTCTCTAAAAATTGAAAAAAAAAAATGTAGCGAAATATCTTCAATTGAAAGATACAGTTGGAATTGTCGGAGGTCAAATTTTACATCCAAATGAAGGGATTTCGTTACAATTCTTTCAATATAATATGTAATTTATCTTAAGTATATATCTCAAAAGAGACCAAGTGGCCAAAATAGGCTCATTTCTATCCAATTTGACGTAAATTGTAACGGATGTAGAAATTTGCTCGAAAATTAAAAATTCAGTTAGCCAATTTTAAAAAATTAAAATTCAGATAATAATTTATAATTAAGTCAAAATTTAGGTAGAGATTTGATTATTAACTAAATTAAATAATTATGTGTCGAGGGGGTACAAAGTAAGACATATATATATATATTATATAGAGAGAGTACGTATATATGTATTTTTTAATTAATGTAACGAGAGACCCTAGCTAGTACATTCCTAGATGAAGAAAAATAAAATCCGGAATTTTAGAAGTAAATTGGTGAAAAAGATGGGGGTATATTTGTGAGTAAGGAAGGGCATTATAGGGATTCCTCACCGACCCTAAATAATGCGCATTATGAGGAGCGACACTAGATTTGGAATAAAATGATTGTGTCGGCAAGCTGACGCGCCAAGACAACTAACTTCTAAATGGCCCACCATTCATTCATTACTTAGCTAGCAATAGCATAGCAGCATCATCACCAAACTGAATCATGCTAGCTAATGTTTCCCGTGCACATTAATCATCATATTGAAAATGTACGTAATTGAATATATATAAATAATTGGTGTCACCTAACTTAATTGGGAATATTCGTACGTAAACTTGGGTTTGGTTTGTCAAGGCATAATTACAATCCAACCTACATTTTGTATTGGGTATAGAAAATTAATGTCATATCCTTATATTATAAAATTTAGTATGCTTTGCATTAATATTTATTAAACTAAAGTTATAGGTAGGTAATTGAGAGAATTTATTGATGAATGCAGAATGTTCAGAGAGACATGCAAGAGGCTGCGGATAATGAAGAAATCAGAGGAGGCTAAAGAAATTGGAGTGCTTAAGGAGAGGGACTTTCTCAAATTTGGGGGCTCATTCGGTGATGATGATGCATCATCAATTAACTAATTAGTCAGCTTTCCTTTCCTTTCATCATGCCATGCCATGGTGGTTGACCGACCATCTCTCTCCTTTTTTTTCTGTTTTTTTTTGTGTACGTACGTACGTGTAAGATTAATATTGGCTCTTTACTTAGTCCAGACCACATATATATACTGTCGGAGTGTTTTATTTATTTTCCTAGCTATAATTATTTAATTAATTGGTACTCACCTACTTTGTAATGTCGTTAATTAATTGCAACTTTATATATATATATATATATATATATACTTTACAAATTTGTTTAAGCAATATTCTATCAAGTCCACCAAATTGGAATCCGGCGGTGGCCAGAGTTAGCTAGCTAGATGCAAACTATTGTAGATTGAAATACTTTTTTTTTTTTTTTTTTTTTTTTTTTTTTACCAAAAAAAAAGAAATACTTTTTTTTTTTTCAAAGAGTGATTACTTGTGGTAGGTGTTTAGACCTCCCACTGGATTTATTATGAAATGTTCCCATTATCATTTACCATGTCATTCACTTGAGTTGCTGGTTGAAATCTCTCCTACTCGAATTAAGTGGACCTGATGTCAGTAATATCCTGCTCCTGACTTAATCAAGACTCATTATTCTGAACTGTCAATGCATCGAAAAATTCGTACTCAAGTATGTAATGTCATATGTTCGACCACGATACCATGTATTTAAGCTGTAAACATGTATTTTCAAAGAGTAGTAACATACTATTGTCTCAAATACGTGTTTAATGCGCAAATTAATGCCCCATGATAATATGAGTAGCTCATTATCATTCTTTAGCTTTTATTGCGGCGTGTCTTACCGATTACAATGGAACATAGTTTTACATTAATGTGAATCATTTTCTCATCATCACATAGGGAATGTGTGACGAAATGACAACAACGTTTATGTTTACAAAATATGCTTATAGAAGTGTGTCATTTGATTTGAATGCTTAGCCTGACTTATCGTTCAAGGCGTATGGAAGGAAAATCGTTTAACCGACTTAATCCTTCTTCGTTTGCTAACTTATTTCAGAGATTTTATCCCATCTGCGAACTGAGCATTTTAGGTTTTCACCTTATGCGTCATTCGATACTTTTACAAGGTCGTAGTAGCTTTCGAAGCCTACTTTCTACCGATGTAATTGTTATCAATAATTTATTTCCGAAGGAATGCAAACGAAAATTCAGCACATCATTATTTTAAACACTTCTGCATTAAACTCATACTTTGAAACGATGTGTTCCTCTTTCAAGGTCCACTTGCGCGAGGTGCAACTTACCCTAGTTTAACCTTTGGTTTAATCGTTTCATTTCTAAGTTGAATACAATTTAATCCAATCGGTTTCACATATGTTTATCATTACATTTTATTTCATTCAATGGATTAATAATATAAAGAAATATATAAGCAATATACTTATAAGCAATGCATCAAACAGCTAATTAAAAGGATCGAAAAGCTTGAGGAACGGTAATTAATACTTTCTCTGAGCATGGTTACATGCTCAAAAAAAAAAAAATTCATGTATTTCAAGGAACATTATTAAGTATCCTTTAAACTGAAGAATTTAGGAGAGGTTTATTAAGCAAAGAAAATAAAGACAAGTCTTTCATTCAATCTTTATATCTTCGGGGCAACTTCCTCAGGTTTGTGTTTGTTCTCCTTCTCGGTTCTGTAATCCAAAAGAATGAATTGAATTACTCTCGAGTAAGAGGAGTCCTAGAAGAACTTATGAGTTTATCATTATTCTTCAGCACGTACCTTGGGAGGATTGGTACAGGCATTATCAAGGTTCCTTTCACGCCACACCTAAAACACGTTCGAGTTTCCTCTTTACGTGTCTGTTTTGCTTTGCCTTTCTTACCACCGAATTGCTTTCGCTTGAACTTCTTCTGAGGTTTCGGAGCTAGAGGCTTATCATCCTTGACCTGGAGATTCTTTCCCTTCCTCTTGCGCTTACCCTTTTGCTCAGCTGGAAATGAGGATGCGATATGCATTTCTGCCCTATGCTTTTCAGCCTTGAGATGATCCTCTTCCAGCTCGAGATGAACCTGCACTTTCTCGAGGTTATCGAGTTGAGTGACATGGGTAAGGTGCATTTTCACGCTAGTCCAAGAGTCAGGTAAGGATCGGATTACGCATTGGACTTTCTGTTCCTCCGTCAGGATTTCTCATGCTTCCTTGAGTTCAGCAAGCATGTTAGACATGTGTTGAGGTCGTTTCCACCTGGGACACCTCGGGTTGTTCTCTTCGGGCGGATTGGATGTGCACACAGGTACGGACTCCTATCAGCACGTTGCAATCGTCTGTCCCCGGATCCGGCTCCGCTCTGGTCTCAACTTCTCACGCGTTGGGTCCTGCAATATGGGCAATAACCAGCATGGAGAGGGGGGGTGGTGCTGGTTGAGCTCTCTCCGATGTTTAAGTCACAATCTAGAGAGAGAAAGTATGTAGAGAGAGGTCAGAGCCTAAAAAACCAAATTGAGAGAGTTGTTCGGGAAGCCTAGGTCCCTAATTATAGGAAACCAAAGAACCGTGCCCGGTTTTATGCGGTTCGACACCGGTTTAAAGGAAAACACATATCGTCATCGATGTTGGCTATGTGCGCACTAACTTCTCATACTTAGCAAAAATAGGGGTAAACGCGCGGTGCCCGACAGCAGTCCGGACCATGTCGACATCCGACATGGTCTGGATTGCCGGGCAAAACGGACCAGTCCGGACTGTCAAGGCAATCCGGACCAGGTTCGAGTTGCCTTGGTAATCCGAACCTGGCCCGGATTGCCTTGGGCAATCCGTAAATCCAGTCCGGGCGCAGCGCGCATCCGGAGCATTTTGACCCGGGGATGTTCCGCAATAAAATCCATTTGTGGTTCTGACGTGTTTGCGAAGTCCGAAACGTAAATACGAACCCGAATTGGAAAAATATCCATCACTTGCCCCCGAGTCAAGTAGCGGTTCAAAACCCATGCTTGACTCTATTTTAGATAGGATATTCGTCCAATTTAGGTTCGACACTGACCTCAGGGGTGGCCTGTTTGTCAATCGAGTGCGCGGGACACAAATTCGTCCATCTTTAATTTTCTGACGGATGTGTGTAATCTGTTCACGGGGTTAGCGTAACAGACGATATACTTATAACAGCATGCAATCAACAACGTACTTGTAATGACATGCAATGAGCAAAATACTTGTAATAATAAACAATCATGCAACGTGATGTTATCATGGTACATGATGTAAACGTGTAACATGATGTTAACATGGAAATGACGACATAGCATATGGATGACGTAATCGCGCAGTGAATAAAACACTTATAGCAATATACAATTGGGAAGCATGTTTGTCAACATGAAACAGGTTGTTAACATGAAGCATGCAATAAGAAAAATACTTATGATAATATGCAATCCTGAAGTATGACGTCAACATGGGATATGATGACGACATGGTATATAGATGGTGTAAACATGCAATAAGTAAAACACTTATAATAAAATGCAAGGAACAATGTGCTTATAACAACATGAAATAAGCAAAATACTTGTAATAATATCATGAAGCATGATGTAAACATGAAGCATGATGTAAACATGGGGCATGATGTAAACATGAAGTTCATACTTAAATTATAAAAATAATCATGTGATGATCATAAATAGGAATTATGTACTTAGAAATAATCTAACATGTATTAGACTATGCGCGCGAAGCATGTAACAATAATCATACGTGGTGTGTCATGAAGTATTGTGGAGTATGTACGTAATGTAATCATAGGAGAGATGTAAACATGCTTGTACATGATGCTAGAGAATTATATAAAAATAGATAGGAGTTTAATCCTTATCGCATGGTGTAGACACTATTAGTAGAAATTAGGAGAGAGAATACTCATTAACTTACATCCTCCATCGATAGTTTTCCAAGAAGCTCTCATTTCTTGATGAAGAAGGAGCTTTTAGAGTTGTAAATTTGGAGTAGTCACACCATATTCGACACCGATCAAGGTCCGGCCAAGCGTGGAATAATCCACGGCGGCGCGTGTGAAGGGAGGGGTGGAGCGTTGATTTTGCTGCAGCAGCGCGTGTGATTTCCGGGGCGGCGCGTGGATCTCTGGTGACGGCGAGTAGCAATTCGGACCCGCTTCATGTTGGTGAGTCCAATTCCATACATGGCTGGACATTTTGTGACTTCGTTTGGCCTTGATTTGATCTTGAAATCATCATGTGTTTAGTCATCTTAACATACACATAAGGTGTTTGATAAAATGCATTAGGATAATTAGCTTCCTAAATCGGCCAAAAAATTTCTATGTGCTGAAAATTTTAGAAGAGTACAAATGAATTGTTACACTTCCCTTATGCATAGTATTCATTCCCGACATGTTGTTCCATGCTTTAGCCATTGTCTTAGCATGCTTGGTGTTGACGATTGATAGTTGTTCGGACATGATCATCAATTGTTGTATGTTGATAATGATAAGTTAGGCGATGCGCGTTAAGCATCGTGTATTGATCATTCGTAATATAAGTTGGCCTTGACCGTAAATATGGTGTGTTTGACCTTCGTTCGACCGTAGATAAACTTTATATGGCTAAGTGTTGGTAAATGGCCTACGGGGGCGAGCCCCGGGCGGAATATCGTCCGGGGGTAGGGGTCCTGGCGAGGGAAACTCGTCCGGACGGAGGGGGGGGGGGGGGGGTACCCGGGTGGGTACCCCTAGTACCTTGCTTGGGTTACCCTCCGAGTGGTTTCTCCACTCGGGGTCTTCCCGAGTGGTTTTCGCCACTCGGGTTGTTTTTGGGCCTACGTGTTGGGCATCGGGTGTCCGTTTTCCAAGTTTCGAATTATAATCGATTGTGGCCCAATTATCGGGTCCAGTTTATAATAGCTTGGGAGTATACCAACCCTAGGTATTTGCCCCGCGCACTCCGCGGGGTTCGATATTTTCTGTAGTTATTATTTTAATATTTTAAAGCGGACAATATAATAATTGGTGATATTCTGAATCGTTAGTATTAGCGAACCGAGCATTGATTACCTAGGGTTAACTGGTTTTTTTGCTACTTAAGTTAATTGGTTTAAACAAATAAAAGAACGTATAATAATAAAAATTATTTTAAGGTTGCAATTTTTACTTCATAACTAATTCCCAATTAAGTAAATCACAAATCAACATATCGATATAATTTATAGGGTTAATCAGCTCAATGCACCCACACGTTTCTGCATGTTGCTGGATGCACCACACATGTAAGTGAATACACCCATACGTTTTGCTATGTTGGTGAATGCACCTGAAGCTCTAACACCGTTAGTTAAATACATATGCGCATTTGCACTCGAATGCACCCACGACAACCAACCATCGCGACAACGACCAATCACCGCGATGGGAGAGTAGCAGACGACCAACCACGAAGATACACGACAACGAAGTTAAGATGAGTAGCGATACAAAGAAGCGTGTCTTGATGGATATACGCCCAATTTGAACCCGTTTTAATTCGGATTGTCTTATTTTTATCACCCCATTTATGATTGCAAATCGAAACTTCAACCCGAACACGTTACTCGCGGAAAAACGGTCCAAGCGGAAAAAAGCGCCTGCCCGAGCATATGGACCTTCTAACCCGGTCAAACCATAGTTTGACCGGGTGGCCCCTCCGGATCTCTATACAGAGAGATCGGGAGGAGGTCCTCCCAGTCAAACCATAGGTTTGACTGGGAGGCCCCCACCCGGTCAAACTATAGTTTGACCGGGTGGCCCCCCCGATCTCTCTATAGAGAGATCGGGAGGAGGGCCTCCCCACCCGGTCAAACCTAGGTTTGACTGGGAGGCCCCCACCCGGTCAAACTATAGTTTGACCGGGTGGCCCCCCCGATCTCTCTATAGAGAGATCGGGAGGAGGGCCTCCCCACCCGGTCAAACCTAGGTTTGACCGGGCCTGCTTACCCGGCCCCAAGCCTCCGGGGTCGGATTTTCAACCCGACCCCGAAGGTTCCGACACCCGGCCTCCCTGCACCAAGGATAGGTCCAGCTTGGACCAACCCCCGGCCTTGGGGGTCGAATTTTCCATCCGACACCAAAGGCTCAGGACCCTTTTCAGATGTCGTTCTCCTCCCCCCGAGGGGTGTGCTCGACGTCCTAGAACTTGTCACCCGGACCGCCCTCCGCGACGTCCCTTCACCCTTTTACCTGCCCAACACTTAACCAATTTTGCTCACCTCTCCATGCTCTTAAGGTTCAATTGTACCATTATGTGTTAATTAAGTGCGTTTATGGATTAACAATGTCATTAAGCCACCTTAATGACACCGTTGCCTATATATACTCCACAAGTTCCATCCATTCCAATAAGTTTTACATCTTTGGATACTTAGCTCTGCCTTCTCTCTAGGATTTTATCTCTCTAGAGAACTCAGACTGACTTAAACATCGGAGAGGGTTCACCGATCACCACCCCCCTCCGTGCTCGGTATTGCCCCTTGTGCATGTTGGCAGGAAGCAAAGAAACGGATCATCCATACAAGCTAGACGTATCAGAAAAGAGAGCGATTAACCTGTTAGAAGTGGCGCTCGGATCAGTGACCCGACGACCTGAGGGATACGACTTAACATTTGGCGCCATCTGTAGGTTTTGAACAAAAAACCTGGCTATCATGAGATCAAAGACGAACATCATTCCATCTAGAGATAACCTACCCCCCCAGAGGCAGCCTGTACCCCCAGTACATTAGACAACCCTGCAAGCACCTCAGGCAAATAACCAAGGTGTACCATCCCAAGGATATCCATACATATCACTTCCACATGAGTACCTTTACGGAACACACCCTTAAGAGTATCCATATGGAATTCCAACACAAGGCATACTAGGAAACGACAACCAGACTCATACCACCAATACAAGACCTAGGTATTCACAAGGAGCACAGACATTGACTCCAAGGTTCATGAATGCCTATAAGAATTATTAGCCTATAGGGAAGTTTGAGGAACAGGCAAGGAAGGCAATACCCGCAAGTGGAGCAACACCCGCGCCCTCCAAGAGGGCATCGTGAAAATCAAAGAAGGAATCGTGTCAGCCATAGACGAATTGATAGTATACGATGAGGCAATGAGAGCTAAAAGATACAGACCACCACCAGTGGATCCAACTGACCACGCCCCACTAAGGGACAGTACAAGGAGATCTCAAAGTAAGGGACATCATCCCAACAACTTGACAAGGCAATCGCCTACTCATGATACAGCGACAGGTTCCAACCCCTCATGCAAGACAACCCTCGGTAAACCCCCACCAGGGATGAAGGGGCAGTCTGAAAGACGAGGCTTTGAGCAGGGAACTCACAGAATGACATACTATGTTACTACACCACTACTACAATGGGAAGACTTACAAGACAGGCACAGTAGAGTGAGTTCACACATAGCGTGTACGGAGGATATACCTCCACCTAGTCCGACTCGGAAATGAAGCGACCTTAAAATTACCATGGAAGTAGGGGATATCAACAACCCCACACCCATATCCTTCCCATATCCTCTTATTTAATTTATCTGCATAACAATTCAACACCCTGAAAGTGGTAGAATTTGATACTTGATACAATCATACAGGATGTCTTCGGGCTCCGTATTATATACATACACAGGCTGACTACTAAAAGAGTCCATCAAAAGCGCAGTCGCAACCAAGGGAATCACAGCCAAGGCAGCACGCCGCTGACGAATGAAAGCATCGTTATTAATCAGAACATCTCCGTCGACAAATAGTCTTGTTCAAACATGACCGTTCGACGCTACCGTTTGCTTAACCCCCTCAAAGGAGCACATAAGGGACAGATTTCTCAATCTCAAAAGGCACCTATAAGGCCAAGACTCTGGGAAAAAGATCACCAAGATGGAAGACTCATTTCCAAAAATAAGTTGAATACTCTCAACACCCTATAGAAGAATCACCATGAGAGTCGCAAATGACTACCCCCACTACAACCTTCCAATAAGAATCTTAGTGCTCCTTTCATCATAAGACACCATTGGGCGCTGATATGCAAGGGGGGCACAAGTCACAGCATGCCTTCCTCGCAAAAACAAAGAGAATACCTATTAACATAAGATGGGGCAGCCGCGAGCACATCCCTCAAAAAAATTGGGGAAACCGTATCACATGGACAACGACCACACCTAGTAAGCTCATCTCAGGAAATGGAATACACTTCCATTAAGGACCTTTCAAGGGCTCCAAGCCTAGCAAAGGAAGAAGGGTGAAACCATCATCCAGCTTTCAAAAAGGGATATGGAAAACATAGTGTTTCCACACAGCGATATATTGGTCATAACAGGGGGAATCACTAGCTTTGATATGAAGAGAATCATAGTGCAGGAAAGGAGTTCGCCAGGCATCCCCTATGCCCAGCTATTGATGATACTAGGGAAGAGTCCGACATACCTAACACCAAGGGACCCCCTACTAGTAAGGGTGGTCAGAACATCAACATACTCATTAGGGACACAGCATTACAAATGACGCTGGAACAAGGATGGAAGACATATCCTTACAAGTATCCTTGCAATTATCCTTGCAAAAATGAACTCCCTAGATAGATAGGTTATCTAAAAGATGACCATGTTTCTGTTCTCAAAATACGATCCTAAACCGGAGATCCTTGGACTCCGTATTATATATGCAATGAATAACATGTTTATCAAAGATAGGTAGATGAAGATTCAAGATAGCGTCCTCAAGATTACGCGCATACCTCTACCAAGGGCGACACATTTGGGTGATCATAGACACTCATTCGCCATCTCATAAGAAAGCAAAGCAACCAAGGATACATGTATTAACAGGACAGGCACCGGTAGAAAATCCTGCAATTGACATCATGCACCAAACAAGAAACTCCAAAGATGCAAGATTAGATAGTGCAACAACTAAAATATGAAAATGGAGATACACCTCCCATCAGGGGCCTTAGGGCATGATAATAGTTCCACAAGATCAACCAAGGAAGAGGTCAAAAGCTCAGGAAGTAAGGTTTCAAGATCGACCATTACACTAGATGCACACTCTGATCAAGCACCTTGCCTGTGAATGGTAATACATTTGCCTCTGACATCCCATCAAGAGAAAAACCCCGACCAAGGGGGCATTAGAGGAAGGTCCCGTCTTTAGGGCTAAAGGCAAAACATTTAGCGAGGGAATGTTACAAAAAAGGAAAAGAGAAGAAACTTGTCAGGTCGACACCCCCCAAACATATATACGTACGCAACACAAACACAGCTTCTAATGAAGTTATCCAACAAGGCATAGCCAATAGGGGGGCAAACCCATGAAAAAATCATGGAACATCACCTACAAACCTGAAGGAAAATATCATTTTTAGGTTCAGGTCCTAA
Organism: Clarkia xantiana subsp. parviflora; assembly: GCA_036873135.1. Taxonomy (NCBI): domain Eukaryota; kingdom Viridiplantae; phylum Streptophyta; class Magnoliopsida; order Myrtales; family Onagraceae; genus Clarkia; species Clarkia xantiana. The sequence continues at coordinate 10,937,781 of JAPTYO010000003.1, forward strand.
TTCAAGGGAAGCCTATAATCAAGATTTGAGGTGGGGGGAGCATAACCAATGTGACACTCTCTAAAAGCATTGAAAAAAAAAAAATACTCCAATGTAAAGGAAAAGGCGAAACACACTAAGTACCACTACACTTCAAGAAGACTATTACAGCCCAGTCGGACCCCCCATGCCCGAGCAAGGGGCGTGGATCAGATTCACTAGTCTGAAACACATCTTCAAGATTAACAACTCGAGACACCATGCTATGAGAAATCTATTCAACCTAAATACAACCTCTTCCAAGATACGTTATTCCTACTCGACCATCACCGCAAAAGTGTTTTTTCTCAAAAACACAAGGAAGATGGGGTAATAATTTACAAGCTTTCTCTGGATATGAAAACTACCACAACCAGTTACCAAGAGAATGAAAATCACCCCCACCCACCCAAAGCAAAAGCTTCCCCCCCCCCCCCCCCCCCCAAACCTAAGAGATACATCCGGCAAAGGCATTGTCCAAACCATTCCTATGACTGAAATAAGCAAGCATGAGAAAGAGTAAGTCTTACAAGGGACACCCATCGCACCCAAACAAGCAGACATATCAAATACAACACAAGATTAGGGAGCCCCAAGCATAAGGGGTACCCAACCAACAAAATGAACGAGGGACTTTCAACAGTCAAATATGAGAGGCAGTGTGACCACCAAGCAACTTGGGGGGCACCAAACGAACAAGTTCTTGGTAGTCCACCTAAGTGTAAAAGAAGAGATTAGAAGCAGAAGATCACAAAAACATGCAACACCACTTCTCCTAGAAGAGGTCACGTGAGAGGAAATACAACCTCAACTCCCTGTACAGACTCGTCCTAAGTTGGCAACATACAAGCATCGCCCTCGAAAGGTGATCTCCCACAATCAGGAAAAGGCTAGGTAACATGCAATATTATAGTGACAAAACTCAAGCAAAGATTCAAAAATCATATCAAAGATGCACCCTACCTGGGAAATGACACAAGGTAAAGTAATATTCCGAGCCCTCCGGGAGCCAATCCTGTGAACAGTCTCGACGCCCCCAAGAGCGTATCTTGAGAGTAGTTCTAAACTGCAAAATTTTGTGCCCTCCGAGAGCCTATCTTGTGAACAGTTTCGACGCCCCCAAGAGTGTATCTTGAGAGTAGTTTTAAATTATGAAATTCTTTGCCGTCCAGGAGCCTGTCCTGTGAATAGTTCTGTGCCGTCCAGGAGCCTGTCATGTGAATAGTTCTGCGCCATCCGGGAGCCTATCCTGCGAATAGTTCTGTGCCCTTCCGAGAGCCAATCTCGTGAAAAAATTCGACGCCCCCAAGAGCGTATCTTGAGAGTAGTTTTTAGACTACGAAATTCTGTGCCATCTAGGAGCCAATCCTGTGAAACTATATGTGCCCTCCGAGAGCCAATCTCGTGAAAAGTTCCGTGCCCTCCAGGAGTCAATCCTGTGAAAAGTTCTGTGCCCTCCAGGAGTCAATCCTATGAAAAGTTCTGTGCCCTCCAGGAGTCAATCCTGTGAAAAGTTATGTGCCCTCCGGGAGCCAATCCTTTGAAAAATTATGTGCCCTCCAAGAGGCAATCCTGTGAAAAGTTATGTACCCGCCGAGAGCCAATCTCGTGAAAAGATTCGACGCCCCCAAGAGCGTATCTTGTTGACTAACTATGTGCCATCCAAGAGCCAATCCTGCGAAAAGTTCTGTGCCCTCCGAGAGCCAATCTCGTGAAAAGATTCGACGCCCCAAGAGCGTATCTTGTTGACTTATTCTGTGCCATCCGGGAGCCCATCATGTGAATAGTTTTGTGCCCTCCGGGAGCCAATCTCGTGAAAAGATTCTACGCCCCTAGGAGCGTATCCTAGAGCGATCTTTACATCATCCACAAGAGTATACCACGAGAAATTTTTTTTACAAGGCAATGATATATGATATGAGAAACATACAAGTTTTTTCATGATGAGATCACAGATATCATGATAGACAAGGATACCAAAGGAGATCAAGTAAGGAGAAGCATACACAAGGAAAGAGTCCATGACCAAGAAACCACATAAACAACCACAAGCAGTTATCATAAGAAAGGAATAACAAAAATCAAGTGGAGTAATGAAAGGACAATCCGACAAAAGACAAGAAACACGATAATAGGCAAACAAATCACAAGTCATACGAACGACTTTTGAAGAAGAATTGCCTTACAAGTCGCACAAGGCAACCCCCGACAAACCTTACTGTCTTGCACGTCGCCCTCGCGTGACCTATGCTCGCATCCTAATTGAACATCGTCAAGCAAACTCATGAAGGTGAAATACAAAAAGCTTAAAGGATACAACATCCGACAAGGCGAAACACGGGAAAAAACCCGACAAGTATAGCCTAAACAAAAAGAAACTATAGCAACAAAGTGGCTATCACGTCCACATACCAAGGAGTGGCTATCATGTCCACACATTTCGAAGTGGCTATCATGTCCACACACCAAGAGGTGGCTATCATGTCCACACACCAAGAGGTGGCTATCATGTACACACATCAAGAGGTGGCTATCATGTCCACACATCAAGAGGTGTCTATCATGTCCACACACTGCAAGGTGGCTATCATGTCCACATACCAAGAGGTGGTTATCAGGTCCACATACCAAGAGGTGGTTATCAGGTCTACACATAAAAAAACGGCTATCAAGTATGAACATCGCGGGGATACTTTCACAACAACGAACATCAAAAGGCTATGCCTAACCTTAGGAGGAGATTAAAACAAAGGGGAAAACAATACCCTTCATACGCTCATCAAAGGTCTGCACTTATATTTCAACTTTCCGGGATGATACTAGGTAGGAGACGTCCTCATTATGAAGACAACCTCTATATTTCATGAAATCAACCATAAAGCGGAGAATCACAACAAGCACTATCGGGGCATATAACGAAACGATCCCCACAACGATCACAACTATGATACCAGTAGAGGCTAACTCAAGAGCAGTCTCCACCAAACTTTCAAGCAGAAATTTGCTATCTAAATTAGAGCCATGGTAAAAGAAAGGAGTCTCAATGAAAGGGGATAATCACACCCATCACCAAAAGCAAGATCTTCAACACAATGGTTAATTACATGACCACATAGGTATGCCAAAGACACCCTCAAAAGTTGTTAAATCTACATGAAGATGAAAGAAACCTGAGACTCGGCTCCTCGGCTAGGGGGCAGAGGATAGAGGAGAGACATCAAAATCTATGGTCATCCCATCGCCATCCACAGGTCGCTTCCCCTTGTCAAGCAAAGCGGGAGCCTCTTCAACCATTATCTTCTTATCACGAGAGGGAGTCGGCAAGGGGGCACTTGAAGGATAGTCTCTCGCGGCTTCCTTCTCCCGTGCAGCCGAGGGCCCGACCTCAGCGTCAGGTTTTCACGCTTTGGATTTAGATTGACTTGAACTCTTACCCACCGGGAGTACATGCTCGGTGACCAGGGGAAAATGCTCAAACAACATAAGGAAATCAACATGAGAACAGTTATAAGCACATCATAAAAGAAAAAGAAGAGAAGGAAGAACATACTGAAAGTCTCTACAGCTTTCCCTGACTTAGAAGATTTTTCGAATTATTGATCTTGCACATTGATATCCGGCGTCACCCTCGTGGAGCTCTGCAAATACTTTCTCCGTTTATGGATATGTTATGCATTTGAGGAAGGGTGTGGATTATTCCTTCTTATAGAGCTCATTATCCATCATTGCGTAGTTTCTGGACCTTAGGAGCAAGAGCCGGAGGGTAGCTTCGCCTGGCTCAACTCAACGGCACGGTTGGAACGCTCTGCCGGCACACTATACGTTTTTTCATGAAACCAACCTACAAGGGGGAAACGAAAGATGAATGAAAACAAGAGGATTAATGACATACCAAGCTCACGGAAGGAGGGGTCAAGCGAATCCCCGCCTCATATGAGTCCACCTCGGACACCCAAGACACATGACAATGAAAGTTGGTCCAATTGCTTTGATAAGTGATCTTCGCGGTCTCCTTGTCCAAAGGAGAGAACTCCCCAAAAGGGAACCAGCCATCCGAGAAACCAACGCAAATGTCGACCCTTACTTATGAAAGGGCGAGATACACCTATTACGGGGGCAACCCCAACATCAAGTTACGAAAGCAAAACCGCCACCCAAGAGATCCGACCATCAAAATGCAAGGTACACCAACCCAGGGAGTAAACCCCAAAGCGCTACAAAGATGGTGAACGTTTAACTTCCCCAAAAGAAGCGACGCTCCTACACATCCGAAGGAGGGGGAAACCCTTAACATATGTCGATAAACCCCTTCGTACATGGCGGGTAAGAAAAAAGCTTATAAGCATTTTCAACCCCATTTTTATGTAGAATGAATTGCAGGGCAAGGTTCAAGAGTTATACGCACGTCCCAACAAGTGAAGGAAAATGTCACACCTGTCAGAAGCCGAAGTTAAAAGACAATGCTCTCACTAGTACAAAGGATGCAGGACGTTGTATCCCATTGAGGGACAGAGCTCGCATTCTTGGGTAAAAATGGGGGCTACACTCTCACCCTTGCACTCAGGTTCATATTTATGATTTACTTCTACAAGTGCACCAATGCCATCGTCCATGTTTATGCTCACAACCCGTCCATGCATACATACATGTTTATGCTTGCACTCACGTGCATGCCCACGTACACACTCTTATGCGTTCAAACATTTAGACATCAATGTACATGGCTGCCATATATTCCTGCATACATTCATGTCCACAACCCCAGCATGTCCACACCCACTTCCATACTTGTGTTTTTACTTGCATGTATGCTAGTATACACCTTCATGTTCATGATATATCCATGTTCACTCAAGTTAACACCTTATAGGCATATATCCCACTTTCCCATACTTAGAAATTTTTTGGACCCAATTCAAATATTTTTTCCCGACTTAGACTCACCCCGTATGAAATTGAGGTACATCGACTCATACCCATGATTGCATTGTATCTCCATGCAAGTACGTATTTTTAAAATACATGCATAAAAAGGTTGGATTTTTATTATCACATCCATATTCCGCGGACGTGCTTAGACACGTGTACGTTTTATTCTGATGTTTACAATTCCTCTATTTTGAGAAACAGAGGACAAGGCCCGAAAAACGCGCCTACGAACAAGCGAAGGTTTAGTCAAGAGGTAAAGTCACTGTTTCAAATTGCGCGTGTCATCCCATCATAAAATACAGTCAATCAAGGGTCAGGCCATTGGTTGACTCTGGGGCATGTGATGGATAGACACCCAACTTGAACCTGTTTTAATTCGGACTGTCTTATTTTTATCACCCCATTATGATTGCAAATCGAAACTTCAACCGAACACATTACCCGCGGAAAAACGGTCCAAGCGGAAAAAGCGCTCGCCCGAGCATCCGGACCTTCTAACCCGGTCAAACCATGGTTTGACCGGGTGGCCCCTCCCAGTCAAACCTATGGTTTGACTGGGAGGCCCCCACCCGGTCATACCTAGGTTTGACCGGGTCTGCTTACCCGACCCAAAGCCTCAGGGGTCGGATTTTCAACCCGACCCCGAAGGTTCCGACACCCGGCCTCCCCGCACCAAGGATAGGTCCAGCTTGGACCAACCCCCGGCCTTGAGGGTCGAATTTTCCATCCGACCCCAAAGGCCTCGGGACCCCTTTCAGATGTCGTTCTCCTCCCCCCGAGGGTGGTGTGCTCGACGTCCTAGAACTTGTCACCCGGACCGCCCTCCGCGGCGTCCCTTCACCCTTTTAACTGCCCAACACTTAACCGATTTTGCTCACCTCTCCATGCTCTTAAGGTTCAATTGTGCCATTATGTGTTAATTAAGTGCGTTTATGGATTAACAGTGTCATTAAGCCACCTTAATGACACCGTTGTCTATATATACTCCACAAGTTCCATTCATTCCAATAAGTTTTATATCTTTGCATACTTAGCTCTGCCTTCTCTCTAGGATTTTATCTCTCTAGAGAACTCAGACTGACTTAAGCATCGAAGAGGGTTCACCGAGCACCACCCCCTTCTCCGTGCTCGGTACTGCTTCTTGTGCAGGTTGGCAGGAAGCAAAGGAACTGATCATCCAGACAAGCTAGACGGATCAGAAAAGAAAGCGATTAACCTATGAGAAGTGCCGCTCGGATCAGAGACCCGACGACCCGAGGGACACGACTTAACATGTCTGCAGAGGATTAGTTTTAGGGTATTTAATTTCATCACGACCGTAGAATATAAGGACTGAGGGTATATCTGTCATTAGTAAAATCATTTTTTTTAATCAATTTTTTTTGCAAGTGATTAGCACGTGAATAATTAACGATAAAAATAAACGGAACTTAGACTAAACGTGTATTGAGCAACAAAACAATACATATCGGTGCATTTAGCAACATGAAAAAACATATGGGTGCATTTGGAAACATGACTAAAATATGTGGGTGTAGTTGGCTAATTAACCTAATTATGTACTTGCAATATCATCATTTAGAACTTTCTGAAAAAAGAGAAATAACTTGGTTCATATATAAAATATGAGAATTAATTAACAAATGATCGTGAAATTGCTTTAAAATTAGTTATGCAATGGTAAGATTGCTATTTTTTTACAAGAAAATTAATATAATTATTATAAGATTATATAACGCCCAAAAATGCCTAACATATTACTACTTTTTTACTAACCAAATTATTACAATATAGACATAACAATCATAGTTTAAAAAGAAAATAATGACCCACACAACTTAAATGAATTGAATTTAAGATAATTATTTTGTTTTTAATTAAAAAAAACTCTACATAAGTTTAATAATAAGTTTTTTCAAGAATGGAGAATTGATTTTGCTATTCATTGACGAATATGATCTTTTATTCAAACATATACTCTTAGTCATCTTTTCGAATATTTGATATTAAATATTATTGAATTTTATTATTTTCAGAGATTGAAATATAATTTATCAGATCCAAATAATAAATTATGAAACAACCGGATGGATGGAGTCTTAAGAATAATGGAAGTTGGATAATACGAGGATACTTAAAAAATTTAGCCAAAATTGCATCTGAATTATATATATATATCTACTATATTATATTAATTCGGCATCGGAAGCCCTCTGGCTGACACGTGGACAGTCCACGTAGTCACTGTTTCCTAATTTAATCGGAATTTAATAGGGGTTCTCTAAATTTAGATACATAATATTGATTTGTTTAAAATTAAGAAGTATTTTTATCTCCTAATTTGGTGTCTACGCAATTTAAAGAAACAAATTAATTAAAAGTTTCCTTTTAAATTCATTATCTATACAGTTTGGCACCGGAAGACCATAGGCCGCCACATAAGAATTAATATATAGAAAATAAAATAATAAACATAATAATATATATATATATATATATACATTATAGCTACAACGTTATATATATAATACAAACAATATATGTACAGAGGCGTAATGTATACATTTATAATATATATATATATATATATATATATATATATATATATATATATATATATATATATATATATATATATATATATATATATAATAGATGGTACAATTTCAAATAAAATATTCTAACACTATAAAAAAAATATGAAGAACTCTATATAAAATTCATCTCACGGCAACATATATATATATATATATTAATAATAATAATAATATAATACTAAAAACTACGGTATTGTAAAAAAAAACAATGCATTTCATAAATTCCCATTAAACTACCGAATGTGTAATTACATATTATAGGTAGACATATTAGGTTTATTATTAGTTATATATAATATATATGTTATTACCATAAAAGTAGCATTCTTTAATTTGGCAATATGAAAAATAGCAACTTTATATATCTTGCTTGTGGCATAATTAGCTATGTATTTATATTGCAAGATCGTTAACTTGGACTATACAAGATTATTCTAATCGGCACACTGAATATCTTCGATCGATGGAAGTGTTAAGGTAAGAAACTTTACTCCTCTCTTTTGTGAATGTGAACATGGTAGCTAGCTCTAATTTTTTTCAGATTTTTTTTTTGTGAATCTACCAATAAATATTGTGTTGTGTGATATATGATCTTCTTCTTAATTTATGTGCATCGACTAATATTTGTTTTTTTTGTTTTTTTAATGAAAAGACTAATATATATTGTGTTCTATGATGATAAAGAATAAGAGGTGAATGTAGATGAAAGAATGTAGAATCAACATGGATGTCGATGATGAATTCAATTACACGTAAGTTCGTTTTCACTCCCTATTCCAAAATATTGTATCCATCTACCGATGTTTATGTGAAAAAAAAGGTTTACGGTGGTTACTTTGATGTGTGTTCGAATTAGCGTTGGAGGAAGTCAACGAAGTTTGGAATTTATTAATATCGAGTGGTAAACAACGATGGGTTCATCCTTATTTGCAGCCCTTACGGTACTTACGGCGATGAGAAGTTGATTGAGAAGCTGAGTGATGTTCTTGAGAATAAGGTTCTTAATTTTTTTTTTTTTTTTTTTTTGCCATAAGTTGTGTTACCTTAACAAATATAGCTTTAAGTATATACCATTAACATTAACTTAAGGTTTACAAGTAACTATATTCTACAATTATTTTTTTGGATTAAAATAAGATTTGTGTTTTCTTTTTTAGCCCGTCTGAATTAACTAAACATTTTGTTAGTTAGGCGATCAACCATTTGATAGCTAGGTTTGTTCATTCGTAGCCATAATCCATATCCAATTTCTATTTCAATTTGATTGTGAACTATATAGATGATACATTTTCGATAAATTAGCGGTAGGATTTCAATCGACACAATTTAAGTTAGTCCAGTCCTTACTAAAAATCGTCGCAAAAATATGATTTGTGGATTTTATATGAATTTTCATTATTTTTTATTCTGAATAATAATTTTGATATTGACAAAAGCTCTGTCCTTTGTGTTGTTGCAGATTAATGAACTTCAAAGGGCGAGCACTAAGGTATGTTGAAGTAAATATTAATGGGCTTAATTATACATCTATTGAATTACTATTTGTATTTATGTATGTATGTCTTTTTATACGAAGTATATTCATGATATATGTACTACGTTTTAGCTAAGTGTGTTGTGTCGTTGAAAATAGCTACCTAAGGTTTTTCAAAGAACTATATCTTGAATTTTCAATTTGAACATGAGTTTTGTGCACTTTTGTGTTGTTGCAGGTTATCGAACGCACGGGAGGATTCTGTTGGAGTATCGACTTGCAGTAAAGATATTTGTGTTATTTCAATTGCGTTAGTTTGTTCACAAATGCGTGAGTTATAGACCACTTCAAATCATTGATGATGAACTTGATTACTTAGCCATAGATTGAATTATAAAAGTTCTCATATATTTTTTTATATATAACTTTTTTTATGCTATGTGTACAAAAGGTTTCAGGTAAGTGTATTTTGTTGTCGAAACTAATTAGATAAGTTTTTTATTTAAGAACTAAGTCAAATTTTTAATTTTGACAAGATCTTTGTGTTATTGTAGGTTACTAAACATCATCCAATGAGCGTCAAGGTGTGTGAGTTGCATTAAAGATTGATGAGTGTAATTACTTAGCCATAGATTGATTGATAAATTTGTCTATATATGTACATACATATTTTGAAGTTTTTATAAGCGATGTCAAGTAGTGACGGGCTTACTAAGATTAAGAAGAAAGCGATATTGTGTCAAATTCGATTTCAAGAATTTGAGTGATCCAGAAAAGTGTTAAGGTTCGAATTTTATGCACATATATATTGTTAAGATCAATTATGTATAGTAATTTAAAAAAAAATTATGTAAGTAGTGTTTGGTTATTAAATTATCCTTTTGTTTATACGGTAAGTTTTAGTGAGATAAAAAGATAAGCAACATGGAATGGACTAACCCATAGATTAAATCATATTTGAGAAGAAGAAGTGAAAATTTACAAAGTTAATGCAGACTCTCGGCTCTAATATACTTGAGCTATTGTATTGATGTATGTGGATTGAGAAGAAGACATAATGTGGAATGAGTTTGGTTCGAAGTGGTGGATTAGATGGTGAGACGTTCAAACCAATCATCAACAACAAAGTAAAACCTTTAAATGCAGTAGACAGTTGTTTGGAGTAGCTTACTATTGAATGTATTTTTACGAAGTTTCCGCATGTTTTGCTATCCTCCTGAATTTCTCACTTTGGATGTGAAGTAGTAGTAGATTAGTTTGATGTTGTATCATATCCCCTGGTGGTGTTGGTAGTTCGTAGAAGATTGATAGATTAATGTAAATGTTGAAATTGCAGTTTATGTCCCGAAATTGTAAGTAACTTTGAAGTTGTAATAATGATTAAAAAAACATCATTCTCCTTTTAGACATTGGTATTTTTATTTGTACAACTCACTTTATATATATATAAAATATTTTCTTAGCTATCATTTCATCAAAACACACTTGCAATGAATAGCAAAATTAACTGTCTCACTCTAAAATTATATAAAAAAAAAATACACAATTATTTATATGTTATTTCTCTCACGGCCGACTACATAAACATAATATAAAAATTAAATATTTCATTACTTTTAGGATAATGGTTAAACAAATTTCGAATTATTTTTCCAGGTTCAAAATATATTTTTTTCTCAAATCCAATATCATCGCTTTTAATTTTTTAAAACTATTAACGTTGAACTCATTTTTTTAGTTTGATTTTCTTTCCCGCGCGGTGCGTGGGATTAACATCTAGTATATATTATAATTATAAACCAATAAATATACGAAAGTAAAACCAAATGTTAACCGAACCAAATGCCTTGACTTTATATTGTCCATCCCGCACGATTGGAAGATTTGCCCCTCTCTCTCTCTTGCTACCGCTGTTCACGAAGATCCTCTCTCTCCATCCCCAGGTAAATCCATCATTTCCAACTTCAAGATCTGTCAAATTTCCGCTTGATGAGCGACTCCGAGATCGAGATCGACATTCCTTATTAACATTTCATTTTCCTAGCTTATCTCGTATATCTGTGATTCCGCTTCACTGTACTTTTTGCTCGATTCGACGCTTATACGGAGAGGAATTTGCTTCGCTCGTACTATACCGATCTGTTTGGGAGGCGCGTAATTCCGCTTGCTTAGTTTTGAGGTTAATCGTGTCAGTATCGCTGATCTGATGACTCACCGCATTTTGTCCTCCGGATTGTGATTGTGATGTTGCTCTTCTTATGTTGGCAGCTTTCTGCCAATTATATTCTCCTTCAGGTGCAATAAGAATGTGTTACTGCAAGATTTAGATGTTATGTATTGCTTGTTATAATCTCTGATGCAATCCGCTAAACTGAATCTGTATCTACAGTGTTATGATTTTTTTTTAAACTTGAGGTGCGGTATTCACTAATTGGTAGATATTGTATGGATACTATTTCATTTTGTGTGCGTCGTGGAATGTCTAACTTAATTGGTAAAAGAATAGTTACAATGCTTTAGTTATCCCCTGTTTTCCCATTGATCTTTTAGGGAAATTGGGGAAAAAGTTAGGCACGTCCGTTTTTGTTTTGTACCATTGCATCAGAATTGACATTTGTGTTTTGTTTAGACTATCCTAAACGGAAGCACTGATAATTGACTGATACATTTGTTTCATTTCCAGAAATGAATACTGAGAAGAACGGTATTGTCTGCAATGGACATGAAAAGCCTTTCAAGATCTTTGTAGGTTATGATCCTAAAGAAGATGTTGCTTACGAGGTATGCCGCCACTCCCTTCTTAAACGTGCAACGATCCCCACTGAGGTCATACCGATCAAACAATCGGAACTAAGGCAGAGTGGTCTATATTGGCGCGAGAGAGGGAAGCTTGAGAGCACAGAGTTCTCTTTCTCTCGGTTCCTGACTCCACATCTTGCCAACTATGAAGGTTGGGCAGTGTTTGTGGACTGTGACTTCCTCTACCTAGCAGATATCAAAGAACTGAGAGATCTTGTGGACGAGAAATATGCAATTATGTGTGTTCAACATGATTACACCCCTGAAGAAACCACCAAGATGGATGGCGCGGTTCAGACAGTTTACCCAAGAAAGAACTGGTCCTCCATGGTTCTGTACAACTGTGGACACCCTAAGAACAAGGCACTGACCCCTGAAGTGGTTAACACAGAGAGTGGTGCCTTCCTCCACAGGTTCCAGTGGCTCGATGACAGTGACATAGGGGAGGTGCCATTCGTGTGGAACTTCCTTGTGGGTCACAACAAAGTTGTTGAGAATGACCAAAGCACATATCCAAAAGCCATACATTACACTTTGGGCGGCCCTTGGTTTGAAGCATGGAAGGATTGTGAGTTCGGGGATTTATGGTTGAAGGAGCTGGAAGATTACAAGGCGGGGAAGAAGAAGAAGATCGGAGCTTAGGAGGAGGTGTTTGCTCTTATCCAGCACCGGTATTCCTTAACTTCACTGCAAGCTATCTGATTCTTTCTGTTGTGTTCTTTGTGTCACGCCTCGTATTATCCTAGCTAGATGAGTATTGGTATTCTTTTAACAGATTGTAGGGAGATATGGCAGCTTCCTTCTCCCTATTGTGTTCGACAAGGTAGGGGTTTCACTGTCCTTATAGTGTTGCATTGTTGTTGCTTGATTTCAATTTATTTTGTGCTATGTATGTGTATGCCAGAACCTATGCATTATTGATTTAGTTGCAGCTTCCTTTTAATCCGCACATTCATGATCTTGTTTGATATGTGTTTGATTATTGAGCTTTTTTCAAAGTAATTTTTAATTTATCTATGTAATATTTTATCTGGATCAACTGAGTCCAAACCGGAGATCCATACGATTGAACGATTCAACATCCTGTTCGGTAGGGGGTGGGCATAAAAAACCGAGAATCCGAAATCTGAGAAAAACCGTCCAAAAAATCCGTTCCGATTGAAAAACCGAGCTCGGTTTGAAAATTTCCGCCCAAACTATAATTTAATACAACATGTTTTGTTCTAGATTGGTCTATGCCCAAAAAAAAAGTTAGGTCCATACGTCACTTTACTTAGCAAAAAGAGAGTACAGACTTAAATAGCTGGCTTATCGTTCCTAATGGACAAAGTTAGACAAAAAAACTAGGCTAAAATAAGTCTGGCCCATTTTGTACTTTACCTAGTCACTACAGAAGACGCCAAGGCCTGAGTCAGAGCCGAGTTTGGTCGGGTTTTTTCTCATATTTAAATTTTTTTTCCTACTAATTAAATATTTTTCCTATAATACTTGTTATAATTGGTCTAACCCGAACCTTCTCGAAAAATTCGAAACCCGAGGTTGGTCGGGGTTTTTTCTCATCTTTTTCCGATCGAACCCGAATCCGAACCCGAGTCTAAAAACCCGAACTTTGGTGGGCGGGATTTATTCTTCAAAATTCCCGATCGAACCCGCCCGCGCCCATCTTCAAAATTCCCAATCGAAGAGCAATCCGCATGCTATGGTCTCCACAACAAAGCCTCTTCAATCTAGTTGCTGGGATAAATCTCTGGGGTAAATTGTTAACACAATTTCGGCACCTCCTTGGGTAATAGGGGTTACCGCCGAAACATTAGATGTGAGGGAGATGAGATTTCTTTCGACTAAACTAAAAGGGGAACATGATTAACCTTGAAGAATCTCTAACACCTCCCTTTTATAAGAGGATGTGAGCAAAACCCCTCAGGGTTTTACTCTTTATTTTGGCTAACCCACATAAGGAATTGGGCTGGCCCATTTTGGGCCAATTGTGGCTCATATGGATTTTGGCCTGATCCAAAATCTCTTATGTGCCAAACCCAATTATGCTTATCCCGTTGGGCTTATATTAACGAAATCCCTATTACGGCGACCCATTTACAACAAATGCCAACAATAAGGGTCTTTGAGGACATATATATATATCCATTCACAGAAAAATAGGGACCAAAGTGTAATTCTCTAGTTCTTGGCCGGTAATTCTGTTAGAGTTTTGATTTCTGTTATAGTCGGTAACTCTTGTAATTCAAAATTATCAATCAATTGAATGATTTTCATCTTCTCGAATTCTCTCTACGTATCAATTGGTATCAGAGCCTTCGATTCCACCAGGAGCAACTAAGATATATGTGGTTGGATTGACTCCTCCCATTGGATTTATTATGAAAATGTCCTATTCTCATTTACTATATCATTCACAGTTGTTGCTCCCCCAAATCTCCCACTCGAAATAAGTAGGACCTGATTATACCCGTCTTGTTCAAGTTCTATTAAGACTTCATTCGTTTTGGTGTCACCAATCTTGGAAAATTCATCCTCAAGGAATGTAACATCCCTGGACTCATGTTCGACCATACCACCATTTTCTTGAGCCGCCACAAACACGTATCCCTTAAGAGTTTTCAGAGTATCCTATAAAGACACTTTTCAATCCTCTAGGTCCTAACTTGCTGAATCGGCTGTTGTTTTGATGCGTGTATGCTGCGCAATCCAAATGTCGCAGCCTAGTAAGATCCATTTATTTACCAGTCCACAACTCGTAGAGTGTCGTGCCCACTGATTTTGTTGGGACGCGGTTTACTACATGTGTAGCAGTCAACAACGCATCATCCCTAAAGGAGATCGGGAGTTGAGCTTGCGACATCATGGTTCTAACCACGTCTAAGAGTGTATGATTATGTCGCTCCGCCACACCATTCTTTTGTGGCGTATAAGGGATATTTGTTTGACATACGGTACCCCTTTCATTGCATAACTTGTCAAACTCATTCGAGAGGTATTCTCCACCTCTGTCAGTGCGCAAGGTTTTCATCTTACGCTCCAGCTAATTCTCTAAGAGATTGAGATAACTTATAAAGCACTAAATTGTCTCGGATTTACGAGTAATCAGAAGAGTAACACCATATCGGGTAAATTCATCAATGAAAGCTACGAAGTTACGTTTACCACCCCTAGCGGTGTTCATAGGTCCACATACGTTAGAATGAATTAAATGCAATGGATATTCGGCTCGAAGTCCGTCGCCGAATGGTTTGCGGGTGGACTTTCCGGCTAAACAGTCCTCACAAGTGGTTTTCACCACATGAGTTGTTCCAGAAAAAACCCCTCTCTAAGCTAGTGTTCGAACTCTATCATAGCCTATATGCCCCAACCGGGCATGCCATCCGGACACATCAGTATCTTCTTCCTTAGATGATATTGAAAACATTCTATTTGAATTCTCGATATCATTCAATCCATAACAATGAGACCATGGAAGAATTTGCTTTAACATAAAAGACATTGCCTTTATGGATTTTAACTAAGGAGTTCTCAAATGATAAGTGAAACCAATATTCATAAGAGAAGTAACAGAAACAACATTTCTACGAATTTTAGGTGCAAAAAAGACATTTTCAAGAAGTAAGGTCCTGCCGTTGGGCATTGGCAACTTGCAGTTCCCTTCACTCGACTTCAACTTGGGAGTTGTCGCCTATATATATCCTTTTCGAACCCTTCGAAAAACTTATGAACATGGCATATAACCCTCTGTCATTGGTTATGTGGTCTGTTGCACCTGAGTCAAGAATCCATAAAGGATTTGAGTCAGCCAACTGGCAACATGACACTAGAGAAATAAAAGTTTTAAAATCATATCCAATGTTGCGTACCTTGGTACGCGGGTTGCTAGAACTTCCGCCCTCACATAAGTGGCAAGGACTAAAGTTTATGCCAACTATCTTCGATTTTACCCCAAAATTGCCTTGTTCAGACTTGGTTGACGTTTTACGGTCAATAGCCTGTTGTTTCTTACTCCTGTTCTTTCACTTCCTTTTCTCTCCAACAAGTGGTCCTAGCAATTCAGCCACATGTTTGAGAATTTCTAATCGAGCTTCTTCCAGCTCAATTATTTTTAGGACATATGTATTAGGACGTGTATGTAGGGGCGGTTGGATGTCGACCCGAAAGCTCGTCCCACGAGGGAAATTCTTCCTTCTCCTGATCCGTTCTCCCTTTCTCTTCTCGTAATCCGCTTCCTTGCTGACTTGCACGAGGGGTAAGCCGGGGGTGGAACCGGCGAACCCTCTCCGATGCTTAAAATAGTACAGTTTCTAGAGAGAGAAGCTAGAAAGAAGGCAGAGCTCAAATGTGTAATAAATCATCCAGTGTTAAATAAGAATAACTTGGGCACTATATATAGGCCTCAAGGGAGATTAAGGCGGTTAATGACGCCGTTAACTCCTAAACGTACTTTATTAACAGATAATGAAGGGTTAAGATCCTTGTAAGCATGAGAGAGTTCGTGGTATTGTGTAAGGGTTGGACGTACAAAATAATTCCGGGTCTCGGCGAGGCGTGACCTAGACAACAGTCTCCCGAACGTCGCGTACACCCTTTGTTCGGGCACATTACGTCGTCCGGGGGTGGTACAAAGACCCTTTAGATCAGACTAAGTAGTCCAGTCTCAGATACCTGAGGTCGGACAGCTGGACCGATCTCTCCTAAGACTTAAGGTCGGACAACATGCATTTATGTCAATATATAATATTTGAAATTCAGCCCACAAAATGATTTAGTCACATAATCATGCATTTTCCGAGATCATCTCCATAACCGAAACCAGGCATCAAGTTTGATTAAAATGTGAAAATATCAAACCAATTCGCACTATGTAGGTAATTTTAAAGTTTAACAACATTTTGATTTCAAATTTGATCTGACCTAAATTTAGTTGACCCGAACCCGGTCTGGTTCGGTTAACCTGGTCCGGTTCGGTCAACTCGGTCCGACCGGTCCTATCCGATTGACCCGGTCCTACCGGTCAGGTTAGGTGTTTTCGGTTCGATTTTCTCGAACCGGGTTAGGTTTGAACCGACCCATTAGCCCACCTGGTCCTACCCGACCCGCTCCGGGTCAGACCGATCGAGAAATTCGGGTTGGTCTACCCGACCTGATTGAACCGGTGGAACCCGAACCGAACCCGAAACATGTAATTAGGGTTAGTGGTCAAATTTATATATCAAATTTTACTAAGATCAATAATCCAATGTTCAATTTTGATGATTGTCACATTTTTCTTGAAGATCATGAACATAAGTTTTACCAAAAACATTCAATTTCATGAATATTAGTTTTACTAAAAACTCAAGAACACCAATTTTATCAAAATCAAGAACTCCCTACAGAGGCTCTAATACCATTGTTGGAAATAGGGGGATAGTTACTACGGATTAAAACACGTGTACACGCCAGGTAACCTAATTACGCAGCGGAAAAGGACAGATACCAGTTTTAAACTTTCCGTAGACCCAAGATCTTGAGGGGAATTCGTGGTCCGCCGGACGGCTCCTATAAGAATTCTCGTTAAGGAATCACCTACATAGAATGGTATCCACAACAAAACCTCTTTCAATTCTTCGGCAGGATGGATCACCGGGATAATTGCTCGAAACAATTTAGCACTTCCTTGCTAGGGTGGTTCGGCCGAAACATTGTGGTGTGAGGGAGAGGGATTTATTTAGTCTCAACTAAAAGGGAGAAATTGATTAACCCTAAAGAAATCCTGACACTCCCTATTCATAAGAGGAGGTGGGCAAAACCCACCTCACCATATTACGTAATTCGGCCGGCCACTATAGGTAAAGGGGAGGCCCAATTTTGGGTATCTCATGTCAATTGAGATTTTAGGCATGGCCCAAATCCCTAATGTGACATTACCCAATTATTTAGGTGTTAGGCTTATATTAAAGGGCTCCTATTACGGCGGTCCATTCACCAAATGCCAACACCTGTCGCAGTGCGACCACGCCATCTGCATCTCTACCTGTTATGATGTCGACATCTATTTACTTACTAGCTAGTAGATCTCGTGATGTAGGCTTGTAATTAGGGAAATGTAGATTACGTTTTGGACTTGCCATAAGTGAACTGTTGTCGGGTTTTTTGCAGTAAAGTTACTATTGCAGAAACATTTAGGTTTTGTCATGAGTTCGATGTCTAACTCTCAGTCATGGAACAAATATTAAGGATCAATACTATTTTGTTGTGCTAAAACAACTTCCTAATTACAATCGACATGATTTACAATTCTGTGTGGACACAACGCATGCACACAACCTTGTTCCATTTTAGTTCCTGCTTCTGCGTTTATTTATTTTTATTGGGTAAAAAATTGACGAACCCTGAAAATGAATATTGGACTAATAGTTACCATTAGGAATGTCCAATGAGGTTTCCTAACATGTCAAATACATGAAGGTAGACGTTGTTTTAATTGGCCACGAAATATACAGTAATATCCACAGAATGCATACACCTAAGTATATTAAAAGTATAATGTATCCATGTTAAATTTGTGTCACTGATTTGCAGGAATAATGACAACAAGCAAAGGCAGCGATATACGCTCCAGTAGGACGGTACACGCAATGCACATGCGGGATAGTGGACCGTAATTTCCTCCCTGGTCGGCTGGAGAATGCTTCAACTTGAGACCCGTCGACCCCTGTTGCGTTGTTGTAGACTCTATTTTCACCGGAACGATGAACGGCTAGGCACCGCGCATGTTGCGTAAGCCTTTTTGGAGATTGTTCAGCCTTGATCAGCTGATTTTTCCTTCACTTGTCGGTTAATATATGCACGAATGCAGTTGAATGAAGAAGACATCATCTGCACTACAGTGGGTGGTGTTAGGATTGTTCTGGACGAAGCATTATTGGGAAATATTCTTCACATCCCCACGTCTGGACTAGACCTTTATGCACCAACTAAACAATATTTATACAGAGCTTGTAATGTTGTCACATGATTGGCAAGGAATGTAGTGTCTGACAGTGCATAACTATCACCATATAACTTCCTACTTCACGACATGATCCGTCGGATCCTTATGCTCGATGCTACCCCCCCCATTACCACATTACTCAACTAGACCTTCTGGTGCTTGAAAATTTCATTCTAGACGAGAGCATCAACATCCCTCGCATCGTACTAAAGGAGATGACTGCATCTGTCAGACAACGACGTCGGTCATCACCCTATGGATCTCTCTTGACAGCTGTTTTCAACTACTACAATGTACCTATTCCAACAGCATGTCCATGTACAGCTACCGAGAAGTACAACAGATTGAGGCTATCTCAGATGGGATTAGTACTCGACCCACACAACATGAAACTAGTGAGGTTGCAGACCATGGAGATTGTGTCAAGCATGCAAGACAACCTTTACACTACATTGGCGTCACTTAAAGACAGGTGTGATGTAATGGAGCGACGGATGACGAGGTTTGAACGATTTTCCGGCTGTGAGGTTTCCCCAAAGATAAGCCCGTCCAGTGACGACACAGAACCAAAGAATACAAAGGAGGATGAAGGAACCAGCGCAGGATCCTGGCCTGATGCAATGAGAAAATAACTTACTACAGTCAGTTGTTAAAAGTACATGTTCGTTTTTGTTGTTTGTCAGAGACTTTGTTTGTGTGTTTGGTTGACTATGTTGTAGGCAACCTGAACTTATTATATTTTGTTGGATCTATATTCGGATGTGTAGGTTGCACAACCTTTTTTTTTGTGAGATAACCATATGTGGACTCGTTATTTTGCCTAACGAATGTATATGTCGTTCATGGTTGCAAAAATGTGTCATCATATCTGGTACATTTTTCGAAAAGACGGACAAGGTGTTTACATGCTTACTTTTCCGTTGTTTCAAACAATTGGGTTTGCAAACACCACAAACGATTGTAACTTTTCCTAGGCTTATATGTCATTCCGCCGCCCCTATTGGTTTGTACGGTTGGGTCACTTCGTTCTCCGCTCAGAAAATCAGGATACAATGACGTGGAATGATAGGATTGTCTGCATGCTTGATGGTTTGCTTGAGGAACGACGGGACCTTCCAAAGGTGATCATTGCATTGTGCTACACCTATGGTTGCAAAATGTGTCATCATATCTGGTACATGTATCGACAAGTCGGATATGGTGTTCACATGTTACTTTTCCGTTGTTTCAATCAAATGAGTTGCAGCCATCATTGACAATTGTAACTTTTCATGCACTTATATATAATTCTGCCGCCCCTATTTGTTTGTACAGTTGGGTCGCTTCGTTTTCCGCTAAAAAAATCAGGATGCAATGACGTCGGATGATAGGATTCACTGCATGTCTGACGGGCTGCTAGGGGAACGACGAGACGCTTCCATATGTGATCATTGCTCTGTGTTGCACCTATGGAAGCGTCTCCATCCATAGTTCATCCTCTACTATATCTGTGCACACGCCACATTGCTCTGTGTTGCACCTATGGAAGCGTCTCCATCCATAGTTCATCCTCTACTATATCTGTGCACACGCCAAACGTCTTCACACCTCAGCTCTAGCAAATTGGTGTAGTCTCCTTTCTTGGAAAAAAAAGTCTCTATCCATGGAAGATTTACGCAAATTAGTTTTTTCCGGTTCCTGTCAGTCAGGCCTGTGACAAAACAATTTGTTCGCCAGTTTTTGGAGGCCCAATGGAGCGTCAACGAAGCACATAGGGCCCTCCGAAGGGACGACGGTCTGTGTATTTTCATATTCTCCTCGGTCAACCGGGCACCGAATTTTCCACAGAATTATGCATTCAATGTAGATGACATGATTATATGGTTTTGGAGACCAGATCTGGTAAGTTCCACCAAAGCGGAGGCAAATTTTACATAGGAGGACACTTGGATCGAAATTCGGGGGATTCCAACGGACATGATGTGTGAAGACGCAATATAGGCTATAACGTTCCAAGTTTGAAATATTGTGCAGGTTGAAGTTAGCGATGTCGTCATCAACGGGTTAGCTGCATTTATGTGAGTACGTGTTAGACTAAACCTTATCGAATCAGTCCTCCCAATATTAGGTATAGCTAACCAGCGAGGACACACCTACGAACTCCTAATTTCGTACATACTGGGGATTCCATGTCGCAAATGTGACCTCTTTGGTCACAAATTGGATGAATGCACATTCCCTGGATCCAGGGTGACGAGAATCATCATCGATCGTGTGGCAAGAATAATAGAGGATCCGAGAGTGTTTCGAAGCCGTTCGGGTTTCTTGAAAAGATACGTTGCGAACCTACGCGAGTTGATGACCCCACCCACCTTCGTCCCGAAACTGCCAACAACATTTCCAGCTCCCCGGTCCCCACCACATGTCACCTTCCAACACATTCATCAACTTTTCCCACTTGGGTTTTCGTTCCACTTCACAAACAATGGAATTACCACTTTTCCTCCCCTAATTGCCACTTTTCTGCAAAGACCCCTTCCCTGGTATTAGACACCGCCTACCAACCATTTTTCCAACCTTTTACCGTGTCAAGTATCCCCGTTGTGCCAACAATCCGCCGCAATCATGGGTCAACAACGCAACATCCTACCACAATAGTTGCTTACTCTACACAATGGGCCCAGCCCAAGATCTCTATGTGGTAGTCACTCGTGGAGACCCGTGGATGACGGTATGCAGGTTGAATGCATCCCTGGGCACTACAGGAAATTAGATGACCTCTTTTGGAAATCCAGTGTGGCATATAAACTTCTTTCGCATGTGTCAATTTCCGCTTCCATTTTGTAGACTTAGTTAGGCCGAATTTTTTTTAGTACATGATCGTACGAACGGTTCTTATTAACCATCGTTTTGAATTCTGCAACGGTTGTGATTATTTAGTACGATGTTGGTGACATTAAGTAAAATATATGTCAGCGTGTTTTGAATGGTTGTTACTTAGACGTTCTATGCACGCGCGCAGCCATGAGTCAGGGGTTTTGATGGCTTCTTTATATCAACAGGTTTTAACATGTAACTACAGCAGAAAAAAGCTCACATACAGACATACGGTTTGTCAGAAATAAAAAAAGGGGGACCAAATATGCAGCAGAAGCAACACAGAATAATGCAAAGCGAAATCTCTAAAACACAAGGTACTATACCCATGCCAGAACAAAAAAAAAAAATTCAACAATGACTACAACAACCACAAGACATATATCAATGAGTGTACATGCTAGCAACTAAAGTACCGTCAACACAAACATCAAAGTGTACGAACATGACCAGAGATAATTCGTTGGCCAAGTAAGACTTGTTCCATCATTTCCTAAACTCGTATCGCAGATTAATTGTATCTTATGGGGATTGGAAGGTCTGGATTTGACCCCTACTCTCCACTTTGTTTTGAGACGATCTATAATATCAAGTTCTCTCAACCGGTCGTACCCATTGGTTATGGAAAAGCTCGTTGAAATGTTTTGCAAATGTCGAATATTTATAGGCACGAATCGCAATACATAAAAAAACTGTACATTACTCAATCGGACACCAACGGAAAGTTATAGATGATACTTACGCATCTTGTTTTTCTAAAGGCTAGTGTGATGTCGCATTGAACCCCACCTCTGTCGCCAGCACTACCCTCACCTAGTAGAAAACCTTCACGATTATGGAGACAACCTTCATCACCAGATGAATTGTCTACTATGTCAACATGAGCTTGTTTTAGAAATCCACCTTCATTATACAGTTCAACGTCGAAAATGTCGTCATCCACCAATTTGAAATGAACCAAATCTCCAAGGGCCAGGTAGACATCGTGTGCGAACTAGCTCCAACCCACGGTAATGCTGTAGTAGTGAGGGATCTCGTTGTCACTGTCTAACCGTCCAGTAAATTTCCCGTGGAAGTATAACCAGTTAAAAGTGTCAAAATATGTTCATGGTTGTAAATCCTCAATCTGAGATTAGTACTGTATATAGCTTTACGACTAAACCAAAAGTAAAATAAGAAGTAAGTTCTTACGAATTCTTTGTTGTAGTTTTCTTTAAGCCGCACGCAGAACTGAGGGAATGATCCGTCCACCTTCCTTTTCATCTGCCTTTTACTGGGGACGGGTCACTGTGTGTATCCTAGGATCCTTTCCATGGGCAGGGCTAGTATGCTTTGTCGGCCTACTGGTGGAAGATGTTGCCCAATGGATCAATGGAGGACCTTCATGGGTAAGCTTGCTATATTTTCGGTGTTTACCTAAGGGAGGGACTACTAATGCATTTAGGTATTCCAACAAATATTCCGTGCTCCTCCGGTTGTTTTACTTGTTTTGTGCTTCGACCAAGGCAATTCATGTGTCAACATATCCAATAAATGTGTCAACATGCTTAGGGGGTCTGAAGCGATTGCACTGTTTGCAGTGCGATAAAAGTTGGCATGTTAACAAGCCCGTCAGCAAATGGTTTTATCACGCCTATGTCAGAGTCCAGTCAAATATCAGTAAGGGAATCACCGACCGTGCACGAGGCGTCAGGTACCCGTGGGTATTTTTAACTTTGTACCCAACCCTTGCTTACCGATCAATTTATTCAGAGAGCTTGGTCAGAAACATTTTTTTTGGTCAAATCGGACGTAATCTGGTGGGAAAACGGCAGTACATTCCGGACTGACGGGTCGGTTAGCAAATCTGCGGTAGGTAAATAACTCTTTTCTTGTGGTGTATCTCTTTGTAGTATTCTCACGATGACAACGGTGTATGTTGATTTTTAATATTAACATTAGGAAAATGCACTTTAGCGGATTAAAAAACATCAACTTAATTTTATTTACAATTGTAAACATATGTATATACAATAAGACCTTTTGCTAGGTCTGGCGTCTTTATCATACGCGTAAGGTTTTCATTATCTCCCTAATTCATGCGCTAGTAAATATGTACTCTATTTCAAAAATCGGGACTTATTAAAAAATTATATTATATTATTATATGACATAATAGAGAAACAAAATGGGCTCTCTTCTCGCGGGAGCAGAAGCAAGGAATACACATTAATAATTTGTGTTGGGTCCTTACCCCTAAAAGACACTAACCATCAAGGGGCACTTCTCTAAAGGGCCACTTACCTCAAAAGGGCATAGTCTAATCTAAAACCGGTTGGGAACCAAACCTTGATGTGAACATAGCCGTAATGAACTGGAAAACGACAATAACGAAATGAACACCACAACTCAAGCAATAAAAATAGTGAGTGACTATCTATCTATCTATCTATCTATCTATCTATCTATCTATCTATCTATCTATCTATCTATCTATCTATCTATCTATCTATCTATCTATCTATCTATCTATCTATCTATCTATCTATCTATCTATCTATCTATCTATCTATCTATCTATCTATCTATCTATCTATCTATCTATCTATCTATCTATCTATCTATCTATCTATCTATCTATCTATCTATCTATCTATCTATCTATCTATCTATCTATCTATCTATCTATCTATCTATCTATCTATCTATCTATCTATCTATCTATCTATCTATCTATCTATCTATCTATCTATCTATCTATCTATCTATCTATCTATCTATCTATCTATCTATCTATCTATCTATCTATCTATCTATCTATCTATCTATCTATCTATCTATCTATCTATCTATCTATCTATCTATCTATCTATCTATCTATCTATCTATCTATCTATCTATCTATCTATCTATCTATCTATCTATCTATCTATCTATCTATCTATCTATCTATCTATCTATCTATCTATCTATCTATCTATCTATCTATCTATCTATCTATCTATCTATCTATCTATCTATCTATCTATCTATCTATCTATCTATCTATCTATCTATCTATCTATCTATCTATCTATCTATCTATCTATCTATCTATCTATCTATCTATCTATCTATCTATCTATCTATCTATCTATCTATCTATCTATCTATCTATCTATCTATCTATCTATCTATCTATCTATCTATCTATCTATCTATCTATCTATCTATCTATCTATCTATCTATCTATCTATCTATCTATCTATCTATCTATCTATCTATCTATCTATCTATCTATCTATCTATCTATCTATCTATCTATCTATCTATCTATCTATCTATCTATCTATCTATCTATCTATCTATCTATCTATCTATCTATCTATCTATCTATCTATCTATCTATCTATCTATCTATCTATCTATCTATCTATCTATCTATCTATCTATCTATCTATCTATCTATCTATCTATCTATCTATCTATCTATCTATCTATCTATCTATCTATCTATCTATCTATCTATCTATCTATCTATCTATCTATCTATCCATCTATCCATCTATCCATCTATCCATCTATCCATCTATCCATCTATCCATCTATCCATCTATCCATCTATCCATCTATCCATCTATCTATCTATCTATCTATCTATCTCATCACCATCTGCTGTTTGAACGCCTTTCACCTTTGCTAGCATTTGTTATGCTGAATAATTATCGCTAGCTAGCGCTGCAACTGCCCACACCAAGACTCGAAAATTGGCAGGGTATCTCCCTCCACTAGCAAACTCGTACGCCTCCAACAAAGCCGTTGATCCGCCCCCACTTCGATCTGCTATCGACATCTAGATCACTCAGGTCAGGTAACTACTCTTTCACCATATGTGTGTGCCAATCATCTCAATATGAATTAGTTATAACTACATTTTTTTCCAGTTAGGAGGCTACGTATCAATTGATGGAAAATAATTTGTTTTATTATGTTGCTTGATGTCTAAAATCTCAAGTTTTTTTAATCTCTTGCATCTTTTATGTAGTCTCTTATGGTCCTATAGATTTTTTTTTATTGCTAATCAGATTTTATATTCTTCTAATTACTTGTCAATATATAAGCTATTAAGGTTTAGCAAATTAAGGAGTTTGACTGCAATTTTTTTTTGGCCAAACAATTAGACCTTAAATGATATGAACCACATTTATCTACCATCAACAGACAATGGATATTGACAATTGCTCTTTTTCTTAACTTTAACTAATACTGTTGTTCATATTTCGCTGTTGTTTTTATGGATTCATTATATTTAGTCGTTCATCTTATTTGATAATTTGGTAATCAAATTTACAACCCCTATTAAGCAGCTCTACTTTTAAGCTGGTAATGGAGGTCAAAATTTTCATGCTTATAAGGGTGAGAGTTTACTTTATATTTGCTTTCTATTAAGTTCCTTTTGTTTCTAAAATCCACAATCTTGAGAAACTCTTAATTTCACTCAAGAGATCAAATGCATAATAACTTTTGAGGAATCCTTCACATTTTGGAACGTTATAATTTAAGAAATGACATTTAGTTAGGTAGAAGAATGTTTGTGTGATCTAATTATATTTATAGATATCCATGATTAAGTTGTTCACAATACTTTAAGAGGTACTGGATGATGGAGTATATTGGACGATGTTCATACGCATAGTCTTAAATAAGACGCCTCTCGTTTTATTAATTTATGTAACCAGGTTTAGGTGATTATTTATTTAATATCATATTTAAGAAAAAAATATCAAAGAGAATTAATTATTTTCAAGGTATTTGCATGCATAAATTTATATTTCTTTGGCTTAGGTGGTTGCTTTGAATCTGTTAAATTGGAGATCAAAAGGTTATTGTGTTGGAGAATATGATGAAGGAAGGAAGTACAACACAGGATAATTGAGGTAGTCAAATATATGATTAAATTAAGGCAATGACAATGCATAATAATGTGGAAAAATCACCTAATTACCCATGTTTAGGAACTCAAACACAAAAACAAGATATGGTGAGTTCTTTATGACCAAAATCACTTACCACGCAATTGGTAACTGCGTGGTCACTCTTAATCCGACCACGCAGTTGTGAACTGCGCGGTCAAGCAAACTGTCAAATGTTGACTGTTAGTTACATGTCTGACAACACGCTGCGACGCGTGTTGTCAGACACGTGATAAAAGTGACCACGCAGTTACCAACTGTGTGGTCTCATTAAATTGACCACGCAGTTTCCAACTGCGTGATCAACTTTAGCTATAAAACTGATTTTCATTTTTCAGATCGCTGCCCTTCTATATACTTTGCTAAAATACCTCCTTAGCTGCTGAACCCCCTCTGCTACCCACCCTCTGCACCACTACATTCATACTAAGGTAATGTATCTAGAAATCTACATCATATTTATAAGTTTAAATGACTTGTAGAATAGTGCATAAAGATTTAGTCATGTCCATAGTTATTTAAATTTGACATAGAATGGTATTGCAGTTTTTTTTACAATATAGTTGAAAAATTAGTCCACAAATTGCACCACCACATATATACTAAGGTAATATATTTGAAATGCAGTTCATATTTTAGCATAAATATTTTAGTTGTACATAGTTATTTCAATTATGACATAGAATAGTATTGCCGGTTACAAAATTTAGATTTTTATGCTTGCCAATATATATAGTGTAAGTATGTATGTAGTGATGTGCTAATACACTTTGTTATAATTTTGTAGGAAAAAATGGTGACCATATTGTTTCGATACGATTGAATGTTCCATGTTAATGGCGTTAGGGTTAGGTATAACAATGACAAATCAATTTTTTATGAAACTCATAGAGACATCACACTTGATGAGGTGATACTGGTGACTAAGAACATGACCCGGTGCCGAGCACCCCTCCTTCAATTTATTTGGATGTACGGTCAAGAATTTTGCACAGTCACCGATCAAAGTTGGAAACAGATTTTGGCGATATGCACCGAGCATATTGAGCTGGTACTCATGCCAGAATGGGGTGGTACGAAGCGCGAAGACGATGACGATTACGAACAAGACGTAAGAGTCCAATACGTGCACCCTGATTTCTATGACCTCACATATCAGATGGGCGGTTTAGGGCTACGTGGAGGGAATCCTGAAAGGGAGAGCAGTAATGCGAATGCGGATGAAGGTGAATGCAGCAACGCAGAACAGTTTGATACGACTCTACCGGAGGTTGTAGAGAGAGACGTGGTGTATTCATCTGACTCTGGAGCAAAACCTTACGAAGTATTGGTGAACCGGGAGAACCGGGATGGAGACTATCAGTTCCCGGAACAGTGGATCTTAGGTGAATGGCAACAATGGTTAGATTGTAGCGACTGAAAGACACATGCTGCTTCATCGTCAAGTATGATAGAGTACTTTAAGAAGAGTAAAATGTTTCCTAACAAGAAGAAACTGCAGAAGTATGTTAAAGATTGGCACATCGAGAATTCCTGACAATGTAAGACCCCAAGATCAAGCACAACTAAAATTCTGTATACATACGCGGATGAAGGTTATTTGTGGGACCTTCACGCAACATCAGGATTTTGCGGAGAGTGGACGATCGTGAGAGTTGGGCCTCCGCACACATGTGTTAATCATGAGCCAATCAAACATCACAAAAACCTTGATTGTAAGATGATTGAAGATGTGATTAACCGGACGGTGAAAGATAACCTTGGCGTGAAGATCAAAGTTTTGCAGAATCTAGTTAAAGACTCTTGCTATCATGAGTATCCGACTTATCGTAAGGTGTGGTATGGAAAATGTAATGTCATTGAGAACCTGTACGGTACTCATGAATCTGCATTTGGGAGACTTCCACAACAGTTACTGGCCATCCAGCATTTCAATCATGGATCAGTTTTTGATTTCCAGTTCGGAAACTCTGTTATTGGGCACATTTTGATGCTCGATAAATGCTTACGGGCTTTCGCTCCTTCAATTCACGGGTTTCAGCACTGTCGACTGTTAATCACATTGACGGCACACATCTCTATGGAAAGTACACAGGAAAATTGTTGGTTGCCGTTGCATACGATGCTGACAATCAAATTTTTCCGTTGGCGTTCTGTTTGTGTGATAGGGAGAGCACGGATATGTGGACATGGTTTTTATCTCATCTAAAGGAGCATGTGACTAAGAACCGTCTTGTCTGCATTATTTCTGACCGTCACACCGGTATATTGCATGCTCTCAGCGAAGTGTATCCATATCCGAACGCACACAGGTCTTGCCCGACATCTTGCGAGCAACTTCAACACTCATTTTAAGAATAAAATGCTGAAAGAGAGATTCTCGAAGATGATTCACGAGGTAAGCAAGCAGAAGTTCCAGGATGACGTTTCAATGTGGATGACTACATATGGTGCCAAGTATGCAGGTTTCATAAACCGTTGTGGTGAGTTCGAAGTTTGGTCATTAGCCTTCGATAGAGGTTTGAGGTATGGTGTAATGACAACAAATCATTCGGAGTGTTTCAATAATGTCATAAACTATGCTCGCCTGTTACCGGTTACCGCAATAGTCGATGAGATGTTCTCGAAGATGGTCACTTATTGGTTGACCGGAAGAACAATGTAGAAAAAGAGGTGACGGCAAAGCATAAGTTTTCTCCGAAAATTAGAGTGCACCTAAAAAAGACTGCGGATGAGGCGAATGAATGTAGAGTTAGAATTTATGAGATGGGCGTCCGTTACTATGTTTCGGCTCCTGGACGCGATGATGACTACACCGACAACTTGACCGATAGGGAATGTGACTGCGGCCGATGGAAACTATTTGACCGACCATGTTGTCACGCTGTTGCAGCCATCGGTCATGGTAATATGCGTGTTCGTGATTTTGTTAGTCCAATTTTCACCAACAAAGCGTGTATTGATACTTATAGTCTGTCGTTCCAAACACTGCGTCGGAATTCCGATTGGCCAACAGGGGATGGGCCATCGGTAATTTTTGATCCTAAGATGCTGATTGTTGCTCTGGGACAAAAAAAAAAAAAAGATTTCGCAATGAAATGGACACAAACAAAGAACCCAAGAGGAGTAGATGCAATAAATGTCGTCAAGAAGGTCACAACGCAAGAAGTTGTAAAACTCAGCCCAGAGAGTAGTATTCGTTGTATTAGTTTTATTTAGTACTAGTTGTAACTGAACTGTTTGCGACTTTGTATTTGTATATTCATAATGTATGTACTCTGTATTTTTCAATTTTTTCTAAACATTTTGAAAAAAATTGCTATTTTTCAAAACATGTGTTTTAGGTACCTGAAACCAAGTTTTTGAAAAGAAGTCTATATTTCAACATACTCAAAAAATTATGAAAAAATACAGTCGTTTCCTTAAGTGATAAGAATACTACCGGTGAAGTTTCGACCGTTTTGATGACTACAAAATTTACTAAGCCGATCTAAAATAAGTTAACGCCGCAAAATAAAATGAAGTCTAACAAATCAATGTCTCCCTCGGGCATTCCTACCCTAACTTGGGCTTCCACCGCGATACTGACTAGGACCTGCGGAACCTGTTGAGTATACTGAGTTGGCGGTGGAGGAGGAACATCTTCAGGGAATGGTGATGCGTTGACGTATAATTCGAATTCGTCCAGATTGGCTAAGGATTCTTCTTTCTCCTCTTCGGAGCTAGAAGATTCTTCTTCATTCATTATCATGTCAAAGTCAGGAAGTGAACCGACATCCTCATATGCGATACAGATATCCTCAGTTTGCTCATAGACAAGTTCCTTCTTTCGACCGGTTAACTTTCTTCTTAATTTCTTCGCGGCCTTCAATACAAACTTCAGACTTTGCTACTGTTATACATAATAGACAACTGTTATAATATCAAACACAATCATGAAACTAAAAAAATGTATGAAAACAACTTACCATAAGTTGGACAGTGTTTGCATGTCTATCTAAATGTCTCCCTGGTACTAATCCTGAACCCACAGCCTCGCGTCTTGGGTCGCACACCATCGTCACTATATGGATGTCATACCACGCCTTGTACTCAGCTGCAGATGTGCCAAAGGATGAGGGGCCGGCATGTCCAGTCGGCGGTTCCAACTATCGATAAACCCAGCATGCTGGTTCATCCAAGGTACATGTGGCGTCTTAACAATTTATCTACCTTGTGCAGAGCCACCCTAGCGTTACGATCGCCGATGTCCTCGGGGATTGGCTATGGTAGGCCAAACTGTCGATACACCCGCTCCAGATAATACCACTAAACTATATAAAAATAGATAAGACGGAGATGTAGCTTTGCCAATCCAGACATCTCCGTACAGACTTGTGGCACCAGAGCTGTCCTATTCTCGGTCCATGGGTTCCAAGTGAACTGTACATTGAGAAACATTTAAAGTAAATAAAATTTTCAATCAACAAAAAAAAAATAATAATAATGAATAAGTTATTTTACCCCATCTTCTGATAGTCCCACAAATAAATCACGGTAAAGCTGTCGACTGGATGTCTTTGGAGTAGACGCTATGGTAGTTTTGGGCAGTGTCCACCAACAACCCGCTGGTACTTCAGCTGTAGGTGTCATCATCAATTGTGGCCTACCGACAAACCCGAAACCAGCATGGTACACGATCTCTTTGGTCCTACCATCTACTGTCCACATTTTATAGGCCCTAAATTTGATCTGATGCTTCAATCCTTTCGCACCACTTGCAACAACCTTGATATTTCAAACAAATTAGTATTTATATAAATTTAAATAAATTCTCAAAATTAGTAAGTTTGTCTACAAAATACAATACATTAAAAATTGAACCGTACACATATCACTTTAAATAATATTTGTATAACAATTAAATTTCCCCAAAAAAGCAAACATTACAATTTGTTATATAAACAAATAATGTATATTTAAACTTAAAAATTGAAATCTACCTATTAGCGGTAACAATTACGTATATTTTTTTTTATCAACAAGCTAGTCTAAATATCAATTTAAAATTTAAATGTTACAATATAACAAAATTGAATTGTACACATATCAGTTTAACTAATATTTGTATAACAACTAAATTTCCCCAAATAATCAAACATTACATTTTGTTATTTATCTATTTACAAATATAAAATGTGAGATGGTCCTCACCCCCAATGGACATCTACCCTCCAAAAGGTACAATTTTAAAACCGGCCGGCTGAACCTAAATTTGCAACCAGACCCTATTTGAACCAGAACCAAAACCAAGAGGAGATGAAATCCCCTACAAAACATAAAGAGGTACAACAATTGAATGGAAGATTTGCAGCACTGAACAGACTTTTGGCAAAGATTGGGGATAGAGCAATCCCTTTCTTCGAGGTATTGCGTCCCAAAAAAAAATTCGAGTGGACACAAAGGTGTGAGGACGCTTTCCAGCAATTGAAACAGCATCTGAAGACGTTACCCCTTTTAGCAAAACCAACACCCGGGGAACCTCTTTTCCTTTACATATCCATAAGCAATGTCGCGGTAAGTTCAGTACTGATCAAAGAGGAGGACAACACACAACTACCAGTATATTTTGTGAGCAAAACGTTGGCCAACTATGAGATAAATTACATGGCAATAGAGTAATACCTCTATGCACCGATTATATCAACACAGAAGTTACGACCATATTTTCACGCTCACGAAATAACAGTGCTGACAAATCAACCATTGAAACACCTCTTGCAAAGGCCAGACACGTCAGGAAGATTGACAAAGTGGGAAATAGAACTAAGCGAGTTTTGCATTCATTTTGCCCCGCGAACGGCCATCCAAGGTCAAGCCTTGTCAGATTTCATTGTAGAGTTCACAGGAATCGATCTCGACAATGAGACTGATACAACAACAATCACAACCCAGGTAGAAGTAAATCAAGAAGAATGGCAAAAGAACACATGGGAAATGCATACTGATGGTTCATCCAATGCGGAAGGGCTCGGGCGGGACTCCTCTTATATCCACCCGACAAGAGTGCTCCAATGCGTTACGCCATGGCACAAACCTTCAAAGCAACAAACAATGAAGCGGAGTATGAAGCTTTGATAACAGGTTTAAAGATAGCTAAAGGGGTAGGAGTAAAACACCTCAATGTCAAGTGCGACTCCCAGCTAGTCGTAAATCAAGTGAAAGGAAATTACATAACAAAATCTGAAAACATGCAAAAATACATGCAACAGGTAAAAGAGTTAATCACAAGTTTTGATAGCTTCGACATTGATTCGGTTCCAAGGGAACAAAATCAGGAGGCAGATGCCTTAAGAAAATTTGCTTTGGGGGCAGAGTCACCAAAAGAAGTTCACTTTGTAGAACAGAGGAGGATGTCCATCACAAAAAAACTGGAAGTTCTGACTATAGACGAAGGAAAGGCTTGGATGACTCCAATGCGTCGTTACATCAGTGAAGGAATACTGCCAGAAGACAAAGTAGAAGCAACCAAGATTGGAAGGTTGGCTGTCAATTAATAAATGATGGACAACTAGCTCTATAAAAAAGGGTATTCTACACCTTTCCTAAAATGCATAACATACCCGGACACAGAAAGAGTGCTGGCAGAGCTACATGAGTGGGAGTCTGGATGCCACGAAGGAGAAAGATCAATTGTCCGAAAGGTCTTCAATTTGGGATACCATTGACCAGCAATGCACAAGGAGGCGAATGAATTGGTGCAAAAATGAAAACACTACCAGAGATACTCTCAAAACATAACTGCCCCAGTAGCCAACCTCAGCTCAATATCAAGCGCATGGCCATTTGCCCAATGGGGGATCGATTTGATAGGCCCTTTACCAAAAACCAAAGGGCAAAAGACATTCATACTGGTAGCAATAGACTACTTCTCCAAATGGATAGAGGCAAAAGAAATGGGAAGAACAACGGACGATCAGATCATTA
Organism: Clarkia xantiana subsp. parviflora; assembly: GCA_036873135.1. Classification (NCBI taxonomy): domain Eukaryota; kingdom Viridiplantae; phylum Streptophyta; class Magnoliopsida; order Myrtales; family Onagraceae; genus Clarkia; species Clarkia xantiana. The sequence continues at coordinate 10,971,331 of JAPTYO010000003.1, forward strand.
GCTTCATCAAGTCACACATCGTCTCAAGATACGGTGTACCAAAGATTTTGATAAGTGACAATGGTCCCCAATTCAAGATAAAGAAAATGGAACGGTATTGCAAAAATTTGAACATAGAACATCGCTTCGCATCAGTGAAACACCCCCAAACAAATGGACAGCTAGAATCAGCTAACAAAATAGTGTTGGACGGTCTAAAAAAAAGACTACATGCTACCAAGGGAAGCTGGGTTGATGAACTAGAAAATGTCTTATGGGAAGTACGAACAACACCAAAGATATCAACTGGAGAAACACCGTTCGGTTTGGTATACGAGACGGAGGCAGTGGCACCAGCAGAAATGGCAATAGCATCTCTCAGAACGAATTATTTCGAGGAACATGAAAATGATAAGGCTAGGCTCCTAGACTTGGACCTAGTGGATGATAAAAGATGGAACTCTGAAGAAGCACAAGCAAGGATGCGTATGGTATCAGCCAGACACTACAACCTGCAAGTCAGAGAAAGACAATTCCATGTGGGAGAGTTAGTCCTAAGAAGAAATGAGTTCTCACGTATTGATCAGGTAAGAAAAATGTCTCCAAAATGGGAGGGTCCATACAAGATAGCATCAGTACCATACATAAACGCATATCGTCTGGAAGATGGAGATGGATACATTTCGACAAACACATTTAGTTGGGAGCACTTGAAGAAGTTCCATGCCTAAGGGCAAGTCAAGCATTTGTGTTAACCATTCTATTAGAATGGGAACTCAAATGCTACTTAGCCTCTGAGGCGAACAAGTGCAATTGAGAGGCCACCCACAACAACAAGTACCATATCCTTGGATTTATTTATTTGTCAGAAGCATATCTATCTCCCTAGCATTTCATAAAAACTTATCCTAGTTTTTCAACTTATGCATCTAGAAACTCTTTCCAAAAGGATGTCTTCAGGACTCTATCAACATGTTTTTTTTGTATATAGTGCATGCATGCACCATGAGAAATGAAATTTTATTCCAATACTTACAAGATTCAGATGAAGCACTCACTGAACAAACCTTTCTTAGATATGACAATCAAAGGTATGTGACTTTCAATGCCCCTAAGAGCATATCTTGAAGACAGTTCATACACTGCAATTACACCCTGTGCCTTCCCGGAGCCTATCCTGCGATCTGTGCCTTCCAAGAGCCTATCTTGCGAACAGTTTTCGGCGCCTACAAGAGCGTATCTTGAAAGAAGTTTATACACTGCAAACACTTATTGCGCCCTCCAGGAGCCTATCCTGCGATCTGTGCCTTCCAAGAGCCTATCTTGCGAACAGTTTCCGACACCCACAAGAGCGTATCTTGAAGCAGTTCATACACTGCGATCACATTATGTGCCTTCCGGGAGCCTGTCCCGCGAATAGTTATCGACGCCCACAAGAGCGTATCTTAAAGTAGTTCATACACTACAATTACATTCCGCGCCGCCCGGGAGCCAATCCCGTGAATAAATCCCAACGCCCAAAAGGGGGCATCTTAAGAGAAGTTCATATACAACGTTTATAGGCTGTACCACCTAAGACTAGATATGGCAAACACTCCCAACGCCCTCAAGAGCGTATCTTGCAAATACTTCAAACATTTCCAGGACCATGCGTTACACATGCACTCAACGCCTTTAGGAGCGTATCATACAAATGCTTTACAACGTACCCAAGAACGTATCTTGAGAAAACCTTCTTTTTTAGAAGTAAGGTTATATGATATATAAAATGTTATCTACACTAATAATGCATGAAAGGTAAAGACCAAGGTGCACAACCATGAAGACAAACACACAAAACAGATAGTCAAACACAACCATAGCAAGTGTTCAAGAAAACAAAAACCCAAAAGAAAATCTACGACACATACGTCAAGCAGCAAACTACAAACACCTAAGTCCGAAAGAAGAAAGATAGACTCAACCCAACACAGGATGGAAAAAACCAGATATACACATATGAAAAGTAGATGAAACCTGTGAATCTTCACGATCCTTACGATCGGAAGACGAAAACAAAACTGGATGATGAAGAGGAGACACTCAACTCAGCATTATCAACACTAATGACATTTTCGGGCACGGGGGCAACAACTTCATTACCAACCATCTCAAACGGCCCTCTCAAAACATCAACATGTTCAAAGGCAATATTCATTATATCCCAACAAACCCAAGGAAGATATCTTCTAAACTCAAGAAAAGGTGAATACGACAATGAAAGCAACGTATACTAACATAATCAGTCACTAGTCATCAACTCAAACAGTTAACACAAACACTACAAGGACAAGAAGTAGATGACAATATGCAAGGTATTCTGTCATTCAGGAAGGGTAGATTGATCCCTTAGGAAAATAGCATACTCAACAAGGTAACTGGAAAAACCACAAAGCTGGTGAAAATGAAAATCAGGGACAACCGCAAACACCCGTTCAACAATCATTCTCTCAAAAGCTCGTTTGGCTGAATTGCACCGCTCTTCAAGATCAGCATGAAAGGAAGGAGAATTCCTATATTCGACTATGGCAAACATCTCTTCTTCAACCCGAAACACACTCTCATAGGATACCAATTCAGCGGCACGTAGAACCTTATCACAGGCAGCCTGACAATGCAACTTTGCAATCTCAGCCTGGAGAGTAATAATACAATTTTGTAGAGCATTACACTTGGTGTCAAGGATACGACCCTCTTCTAAAGCCTCAGCAAATTTAGCAGCAAGCCGCACTTGTACATCCTGAAGTAACTCCTTCTCCTCCAAGAGCCCAACAACAGAGGTCGCCAAATTCCCCATGTCAGAAACACCCTAGTTAAGAAAAATCAAGAATCAAAAGAGGAACAAGTATAAGACAATACTTGATAAAACAACAAAGAAGATAAGTAAAGAAGCAAAACGAGATAAGGCCCCACAAACTATCCCGGGAAATTCCCTCAATTGGCTAGGGGGCAAGAAAAATCAAGAATAAAAAGAGGAACAAGTATAAGACAATACTTGATAAAACAAAAAAGAAGATAAGTACAGAAGCAAAACGAGATAAGGCCCCGCAAACTATCCCGGGAAATTCCCTCAATTGGCTAGGAGGCAGCATTCGATCACTTGGTGGAATAGCAGCTTGTAAAACCCGAACCCCAACCTCAGGAACAAGTAATGAAGACCGGTTGTCAAAATGACACTTATCCCCAGAAGAAAAAGGAACCCAATCAGAACCAATAACATCATCACGTCGAGAATGAACTAGGTCTCTTTGACACAACCTAGGAAGTTTGATTCTACCTACAATGGAAATACCCAAGTCACCAAATAATAGAACTACAAGGCACACACAAAGCAAGAAAATATCTGCTAAATCCGACTTGACATTCGGCACACGTCCCCTCGACAGGGGGGGGGGGCAGGAGATGAGGGTAATGCAACATTAGGAGGCCCACACCCACCAACATACAAACCCTCTTCACCGCAAGAAAGAACTCTGGTAGCAACAACCCCTTTTGCATGAACAGTCGAGGGTCCAGTTCCGAAATCAAAGCCCTCCCTCGCTAAGGATCCCCCCACTACTGACCCTCCAAAAAGCTCGTCAACTATAGGAACGCGTCCAGAAACTAAAAACAACCGCCCCGAAAGACAACAGCAAACGGGAAAACAACCAAAAGCTTAGTATGAAATAAGGAACATTGGAAACGAAGAAGAGGGAAAACTTACTTCTTTTGGAAGATCAAGAGATTACCAAAACGTGGGGGCAATCATTCAAGATGGAAAATCCGCAATGTCCAAAACAAGATCAGTAGAAGAACCAAGATACTCCCAGGAAGCCGGAACTGAGTAAGCGACCCGATCAATTGAGGAAAAATGAAAAGGAGAATGATGATTACAAAAATGAGGTAACCCTTCCTCCTTTTTATAGTGGAATAGACTAGGGTTCTCGAAACCTTTTAATCTTCACCATCCATTCCCAAGTAAGGGAATTCAAAAGTAAGGGCTAGGATCAAAAGATGCCAACTTTATTCCTTTTTTAACCATAGTTAGCTACATCTCTACCCATGATAGTATTTCCATACCCATATATCATCCATCTCATACTTAGAAATTTTTCGCATGATTAGTATATTTTTTGCATATAGAATCATCCCGTACGTACATACCGACATGAGTTAGATATTCATTTTATCCATAATCATGATTCCATTGTATCCTCGCCCTTACTTAAATTTAAATGTTAAGGTAGGAGAGCGTGATTTTTTATCGTGCCCGTATTTATCGGAATCATGTCATGATACATACATATACGTACTAATGTTTGAATTTTTCTTATCCCGAGAAACAAGGATAAGACAGGGCAGTACAATTGTGGACATGTGACGAATTCATCAAGAGGTAAAATCATAGGTTCAAATTGAGCGCGTTATCCTATCCTAAAATAGAGTCAATCAAGGTTAAGCCATTGGTTGACCGGGGGCATGTGATAGATATACACTCAATTTAGACCAGTTTCTTTTCGGATAGTATTATTTTAAATACCCCGTAGATGATCATAAATTAAAACTTTGACCCGAGCACGTCACCCGCGGAAAAATAGCTCGAACGAGTGAAAAACGCCCACCCGGACACTTCGCCATGTCCGACCTCTCCCTTAGGAGAAATCGGACCAGCTAAGTCCAACCTCAAATTTCCGGCGTTGGACTTCCTGTCCGACCCCGAAAGTCCCGTCGTCCTTCCGACACGCGATTTCCCGTTCAAAGGGTGTGCGCGACGTCCGGAATACTGTCCTGCAAATCGTCCCTCGTGACGACCCGACCATCACTTTGCACATCCCACACTTAGAAAATATCACGAACCTTCTCCATGCTTATTAAAGGTTTAATCCCTCTCTTACTCGTTAACTGTGCTCGTTTAAGGGTTAAAGGTGTCATTAACCGCCTTAATCTCTTTTGATCATATAAATAGAACCTCACCCCTATTCATTTACTAAGTTATTTTACTTGCATGATTTGAGCTATCCCTTCTCTCTACTTTCTCTCTCTATACGTTGTTCTCATTTAAGCATCAGAGAGGGTTCGCCAGTACCACCCCCGGCTTACCCTTCGTGCAGATCTGCGGGAATGAGGATTACGAAGAAGATACAGGGAAATAGATCGCGAAAGAGAACAGTCGGATTGCAAAAGGAGAAGATTTCACCCGTGAGTTGGTTATTCGGATCGATGACTTGTCAACCCGATACACATAACTTAACACTCAAGGCTTTTAGTGGGAGAGTCATTTTACTAACATCATCCTTTTCATTGGCTAATTCATCCCAAAGAATTGGTCATCTTTGAACTGTGCATTGGGCTTTCGCCTTATGCGTCAGTTTATACTTTACGAGTTCGTGGTAGCTCGTGAAGCATACCTCTTTTCATCGTGTAAGAATCGAATGAATTTTTCCCAAAAAGAGGGAGGAAAATGAAAATTCAACATTCATTCATTAAAACATTTCATCATTAAATTCGTACTTTGAAAACAGTGTGTTACATCTTTCGAGGTACACGCGCCAGTTGTTGGATCTTTTCCGAGTGGGGTGTCGGATCCTAGTAGTGACGTCGGGAGAATGCCTCGGGTCCCTCACTCTTCGGGTCTTCACACGTGTCGGGCTCATGCGTCTCCGTATACATGCAAGAGGGGCAGTATCGCACACCACGTAGGGGGGGGGGGGTGGAGTGCGATGAACCCTCTCCGAAGCTTAAGTCAGGTATTTTAGAGATTGAAAGTAAGAGAGAGGGCACAGCTTCCGCTGTCAACTTTTTTAAACCTAGTTTGAAATGAATGATCAAGGCTCCTATTTATAGGAAGCCTTGGAATCATCCGGGTTTTAAACGGTCCGACGTTGGTTCAATGCAAAGTATGAACCGAGCGTAGACAGGAGTAAAGCAGACGTCGAGAGGGTTCGCACGTGTAATGTATGTGTAGGGGTTTAAACATCATCAATAGGAGGAATCCGGACCGTCCCGAGGTATCGCAAGGATCCCGGGAGGTCCCGAATAAAGGGAAAATTCGGAGGGTCGGATTGTCCCACAATCCGGAGTTGATCTGGATTGTCTTGCAATCCGGACGTGGTGCAAGTCCAGGGCGCGTACGCGCGTGCCCCGGACTTTTGAGTACCCGCGGGTGAATATTTCGAAACCGTTTAGTGGGTTTGACGTGCAAACAATGTCCGAATAATATAAAACGAACCCGAATCAGACGTCTACACATCATTTGCCCCCGAGTGAAGTGGTGGCATGGCCCCGTCTTGACTCTATTTTCGATAGAGTATACGTTCGATTTATGTTTGGGTGTTACCTCAGGGTGGACTTATTATCCATTAGCGCGTGGGCCTTGTTATTATGCATTCCTTCCTTGACTTAGCTGGGAATGATTATATCACGCGTGTATATAAGGGAGTGTGTATGTGAACCTCTCCATACTTAGTCTCCACATATTGGAATCGGTTTCCTCCCTATTGCTTGGTGGAAGGGATCGTAACTTTGCCCTCACGTTGCGCGGAGGGATGTGTGTTACAGACGCATGGGTACTGAGACTGCGAAGCGTCATGCCTTCGCCGCGTCGTTGACGAACGCCTCATAACAGGAGTATGCTCGCCGTGTATATGTCGAGAGATGAGGCTTTCATCGATATAGTGTTGCCCCCGGAGTGGGAGTGTTTGTAGTGACATGGCCGAGTACGCGCATGTATGTGCTGTATAGGCGCGTAGATCATGTAAGTGTATGTAGGTGCCGGTTCAAACCATAGACTCACTAGCCCCTTAGTCGCGAGGTGTTAGGCCTCCGACGTGTTGTCGATAAACGTCCCATGATAGACATGTGTTAAGTCGCGCCAACACGCGTAGTGTTGGGGATGCGCTGACACGCATAATGTTGGGTCGCGAAAACGCGTGTAGTATCGTATATGTTGTATAAGTGTCGGGGGAGGCCCTTACTGACGTAGAGTTTCCCCCGTATAGAGGATGCTCGCTATGTAGTAGTTGTGAACTTATAAGTCTGTAGGTGTGGAGTTGCCCCCCGTGTCGGGGATGTTCACCACATAGTTGTGTGGGGTTGCCCTCGTATAGAGAATGTCGCACCACGTAGTTGTGTCGGACGCGGGGTGTTGACCCTTGTGCCGACTACTACTTGGGTTTTCCAAAGTATGGTGCGTTCCACGACTACCACTCGGTTTTTCCAAAGCAGGGTGCGTTCCACGACAGCTACTTGGTTTTTCCAAAGTTGGGTGCATTCCACGACTGCTACTTGGTTTTTCCAAAGTAGGGTGCATTCAGCTACATCTACTTGATTTTTTCGAGGTAGGGAGAAGGTCAGAGGTCGACGAGGACATACCCTTCCATGGTGTCGGTCAGAAGTCGGCGAGGCGACGTGCCTATCCATGTTGCTGCCGCTACTTGGTTTCAAGGTAGAGTGCATTCTGCGACCGCTAATTGGCTTTCCCCAAGTTAGAGTGTGTCTGGCGACCGTTACTTGGTTTTTCCCAAGGTAGAGTGTGTCTTGCGACCACTACTTGGTTTTTCCCAAGACAGAGTGTGTCTTGCGACCGTTACATGGTTTTCTGCGAGTTGGATCTTTGCAATGAGCGGACATGACAGCCGCTCCGAGATACGCAAAAATGGTAGTCGCTCCGAGATGCGTGGACATGATAGCCGCTCCAAGGTGCGCGGACGTGATAACCGCTCCGAGATACGCGGACATGATAGCCACTGAGAGTCGCGTGCGCGTTGCAAGGGCGTGCGCGCTTGGTAGGAGGTGTGGGAGGTGTGCGCGCTTGATATGAATCTCCCGAATCTTGTGAACTGGTGATCTTAGAATAACAGTGGTACACTATGACTTTTTGTAGCGTTTCCCACAGACGGCGCCAAAATGTTGGATCCTTCTCGAGTGGGGTGTCGGATCCTAGCAGTGACGTCAGAAGAATACCTCGGGTCGCTCACTCCTCGGGGCTTCACACGTGTCGGGCTCATGTGTCTCCGTATACCTGCCAGAGGGGCAGTATCACACACCATGTAGGGGGGGGGGTGGAGTGCGATGAATCTTCTCCGAAGCTTAAGTAAGGTATTTTAGAGAGAGAAAGTAATAGAGAGGGCAAAGCTTCCGTTGTCAACTTCTTATGACTTAGTTTGAAATGAATGATTAAGGCTCCTATTTATAGGAAGCCTTGGAATCAAACCGGGTTTTAAACGGTCCGACGTCGGTTCAATGCAAAGTATGAACCGAGCGTAGACGGGAGTAAAGCTGACATCAGGAGGGTTCGCACGTGTAGTGTATGCGTAGGGGTTTAAAAATCATCAATAGGAGGAATCCGGACCGTCCCGAGGTATCGCGAGGATCCCGGGAGGTCCGGAATAACGGGACAATCCGGACGCAATGCAAGTCTGTGGCGCGTACGCGCGTGCCCCAGACTTTTTAGTACCCGCGGGTGAATATTTTGAAACCGTTTAGTGGGTTTGACGTGTAAACAAAGTCCGAATAATATAAAACGAACCAGAATCGGACGTATACCCATCACTTGTGGTGCCTATTCCAGGTTCTATCCTATGGTTTAAATCGTTTCGTTTCCAAAATTCAATTTAATTTAATCCAATCGGGTTCAAACATGTTCATCATTACAGAATTTATCATATAATGGAGTACTAACAAATAAGAAAGAAATAAATCGATCCGCCCTTAGAACTACGCAATCGATGGATATTAATGGTATTTCGATGTTTCGTGATGTTTAGATGAATGAGTGTGAGTACTCATGTTTGATCCGACCATCTTGGTGGATTTTTCGATTTTAACTTCGTTTCGGATCGATCCCGTTTTATTGGGTCGATTAATTTTGACAAGTAGATCTCATTTCAAATCGAATGGAAACTACTTTATTCAATAAATCCGAATCTTAATCAACCAAAATTTAAACATTAAATGAACAAATAGGAAATCTATCAACAACAATAACAAGGTTTCTGATCATAGAATGAAGCCTCGATGAAGGTAAGATAGCCAAGCAGTCACGACCATGTTCAACGTTCCATCTGAAAAGATGTCTTGCATCAAATAAAACGTCTTTCACTTCTATGTGTGTGGTAAACGAGGCGTACCTATTAGGGAACACGAATCAATAGTGGTTTGCACCGGACCATCGTTTAGACTTTTTATTGCTGGGTTTAGCCAAGAATTTCCGAAGACCATCGAATTTGTAATCGGTTGTCTCAGGTTCTTTAAAGGTGGTTCCTTCCTCATGGTTGGCCCCGTATAGATCTATGATTGTCTTAATCGATGTGATCAGACGTGTGAGTCCATTATCGTCAGCAAATCATGATAGAGGAAACATCTTCATTACTTTCCGAGCTCGTTTCGATACGTCTACTTCGTCATCAGGATCACGAGCATCCATAACACCGTCATCACTGCATAGAATACTATAGTATTCTGCCATGAGGTCTTTTGCTTTAGCGGCCTTTCCTCCACCGTAACGGAGGCGAATGGCACACCAAAGATGCAATGCGTTGCTCTCAATAAACTCCTCCTCTGCTTCATCTTACAGTTTCGAGTAAATCAATTCTCGTGTTGTCCGATCATTCCTCAACCGTTTCTTGCTTTTGTAGGGGTATGGAATTCCACATTCATCCGTTTCGATCCTTTTTGCTTTTGGATTGATTCGATCATCAACATCCGCAGCAATAAGGAGTTCCTCAACACTATCTTTCCATTCATCATAATTCATACCATCCATATTGCGAGGTTCATAGAAGCGTATTGACCCAGCCATGAAAACTAACACATTGATAATCATGCATAATCAGGGAGACAATAACATTTTGAGAAAGAGTTGCATACATCAGATATCTATTAAGATGGAATACGAAAAATAATGATTCCTCAGCCATCTAAACCAACCGACCGCTAGTAAACCGAGGGAAGGGGGTTCGTGAAAGAGTTCACATTACTGTCGTCTTCAATCCAATAGATCAGTCTCTTAAAAACAGTTTTATTCGCAAATTACCGGAATGGGAACTTTGAAATAAGCATACCCGATCTTGGCTTTCCCAAGGCCCTTTTGTATTTAAAAATGTTCTGATGAACTTACGCATGCCTATATAATTCTACTTCACAAGCAATTATCATAGCAAACAAAAATTCATCAACCAAACCATACATCATGCATACGCATCATGCGTTTAATGTTCCTAGGAATTCATACTAGCATATACATAAGTCTACTTTCCAAGTAAACTATCACATGCAGCTACATCCTCAACATTCATGCATACGTTTCATACATGAAAAATTTCACATCAAACATGCATATTTGGCGACTGGCTTTTGTTTTTAAAACATTTAAAATATTAGTGTCTGACTTGTCATGCTTACAACTAATCATGTGTGTTTCTAGACATGAATCCTAGGCAATTGCAACAATCACAGCATGTCTATCCTAGTGCGCAAACCATATATTTAACCAGGGCTCTGCCCCCAACATCCAGCTAGCTTGACATAGTCAAGACAAAAGTTCTAATAAATATATGTGACTAACAGTAAACAATTGCAATTCAACCCTCTATTTAATCCAGTCCCTAAATCATGCATTTCCGAGATCCATCCCCATAATCGAAACTAGGCATTAAGGTTTAATAAAAAAAACATAAAATGTTTAAACCTGCGAGCACTGTTTAGACAAATTAAAGTTAAAAAACATTTGGATTTTAAAATTTGACCTTCCCATTATATTACTTGAATTCGATTTTGAAAAATCTGGTTCGGTTCAGTCAATTTTGGTCCGGTTCGGGTCGAGTAAATCCGGTTCGGTTCGATCCGATTTTATTTTCAAAATCTGGTTCGGTTCAACACACAAAAACGGTTCGGTTAGGTCCACTTAGTTACCCCGGTGCGACCCAACCCGTCTAGGCCGAACCGATTAAGAAAATCCGGTTTGGTTTTATTCCTATCCGGTTTAGCACATAGGGTTAGGCCGAAATAATCTTGTGGGCTATATAGGGTTTTAAAGTCCACTAAAATCTTAACTTAACCTCCAAGAATAGTTAACTATATAAAAAAAATTTCCAATATTGCATATATATATATATATATATATATATTTCGACACACATAAACATATATATATATATATATATATATATATATATATATTGCCAAGATTCTATCTATAATACAAAATCAATCAACAATATATATATATATATATATATATATATATATATATATATGTAAATTCGGCACATACCTGTTAGATTACGGGGTGTAATCACTACGGATACTATAAACATGGTACATGCTAGTAATCAATATTACGCAGCGGAAGATTCGCACATACCTCAAAGTAGATTCGTAGTCCCAAGATCCTGCAGCAGGGAGTTCACGGTTCACCGGACGGAACCCGTAGAGGTTCTTGTTAAGGAAGCCCTAGGCGTTATATTCTCCACAGCAAAGCCTCTGATCGATTCTTGGCAGGGACAGATCACCAGAGTGTTTGCTCGAAAGAAAATTGACACACCCTTGGTGTTGGGAGTGGTTCGGTCGAACTATGTGTCTTATGGGGAGGAGGGTATTCTCTTAAATCACCACAAGGGAGGAATTATGATTAACCCTAATAAAACCCCTAACACCCCATAAATATAGGAGGAGCAAAGTGGACAAAAGTCCACTTTTCCCCCTACATAATTCGGGCGGCCACAATAGTACAAAGGAGGCCCAATTTTGGGCCTCTCATGTCAATTGGGATTTGGGTCTGGCCCAATGTTCTAATGTGACATTTACCCAATTGTCTTAGGTAACATATACATATAATGGGCTTCCATTTACGACGCCCATCACCATATGCTTAAAGCTCCCACTCGCCGGAATGGGAGGGTGCCTGTTAATGTATTGTTCTCCAAATCTGCATCAACGTTTAACTTCTTTGATCTTGCCCTTGTTTCCGAATAGTTCATACGAGGTTTGCCGTGCGACCGGCGAAGACGACGGGCATCGTGCTACTCATCTATTATGTGTATTGTAGCGCCCGCCGGAACGTTGATTCCCTTTTCTTCAATCAACCTGTTATAATCAATATAATGTCGCACTGTATCCTAGGTCAACTGTTAATTTTCAATTTGCCTAGTTTCAACTTAGGAACACTTCTCCAAGGCATCCGTTCAAGTATTCACAACCTTCAACTAATATCCTGTTGGTGGCCACCTAGTGAATACAAGATTCGGTGAATTACAGGTGAACTTGACCATCCCCATCGCTCATATCCTTAGTCAAATCCAACCGGTTTCCAAAGACGTGGTCACTGGGCCTTTTTGTTCAGCACTACGCTCGTACAATGGGAAGCAAACATTGAGCCAAACCTTAGATATGAGTTCTGAGTCCGTGAGGATACTTCGTGTGCCTCTTCATAAGGCCATCGGGATCAATCACACGCTCGAGGTGAAGAAGTTTGCACCCGTTAGAATCACGAGGATTCTTATCTAGCACAACCGAGCTGTGACCCCGTGGTCGAACATCGAACGCGTTGTATGAAGTATGCGTCGATAGCATACCTGAACTTTTAAGTTGACAGGAATGGGATATGTCAATCATGCTATCGCAGATTTTCATCTGGCCTAGAATGTGATTTAATGAAGAACGGAGTTCATCACAGCGATTTGCAAAACGAAGATCATGTCGACTTACTTCGAGACTAGATAATCGTCTTGCGTAATCAGGTTTATCCCCCTGATTCTTAGCCAGTCCTTCTTGGTAGAGGCCTCCCTCAACCGCAAGACGACCGTACCCGTGTGACGAGGTAAGGCCCACATTTGACATAGTTTGGCAGAGGATTGCGTCCTCCTACGACTTAGTTTATAGACCGTGAATCTGATGTATTCAAACATTATAACGTCGATGGATCATAAACTCGGTTGCAATTCTCTCGTTTATTAAAAATGTAACTTTTAATTAACAAAATGTTATCACAGATACATGCCACTTTTTAACCCTACGCAATCCAAGCAGTTTTACGTGCTTTTCGAATGTCTCCCGGCGTAGTGGTTTGGTTAATGAGTCCGCAATCATGTTATCAGTGGACAAGTATTCCAAAGTGATTGTATTGTCTTCTACCATAGATTTAGCATAAAAATATTTCACATCAATGTGTTTAGTCCTACTATGTTACTTTGGATTCTTAATTGCCGCAATAGCTGCCTGACTTTCAGAGTATACCACGACGGGTTTACTCCCGTCTTTGACATCAAGCAGTGCAGTAAGAAGTCTTTTCAGCCAGACCGCTTCCTGTTCGTTTTTGGAAAGAGCAACGAATTCTGATTCCATTGTAGACAGCGCGACATAGGTTTGCTTCTTGCTCGTCCATGAAATGGCGGCATTAGCAAGGAGAAAGACTCATCCTGTGGCGGACTTACGAGCATCCGGATCGCCACCATGGTCGGCGTCACTGTATCTGGTCAATTCTAACTTCCTGCCCTCATAACACAATTTGTAGTCGGCAGTACCTTTCATATAACGCATAATTCGTTTTACAACCTTTAAATGTTGATTGCCAGGATCTGATTGGAATCATGCTACTAGGCCCACAACGTAACAGATGTTCGGACGGGTGCATTGCATGGCTTACATGAGTCTATCGACCATGCTTTAAATACTCTGCATCCTTCATTTGTTCTCACTCTTCCAGGTTCTTGGGGTCGTCACATTTTGACAGTACGCACCCAAATACTACCGGTGTATCCACGGGTTTGGCATCTTGTAATCTGAACCTTTTCAATATTTTTTTGATTTAAGCTTCTTGAGATAGACATAATTTCCGGATAGCGAGATCTATAGCAATTTTAATGCCTAAGATGTATGTGGCCTCTCTCATGTCTTTCATCTCTAATACAGATGCTAACCAGGACTTTGACTTGTTCATAAAACTCACGTCGTTTGTGGCAATGAGTATGTCGTCCACGTATAAGGTTAAGATGACATACTTAGACCCGGAGGTCTTATAATACACGCACGGATCCTCGTGAAGATTCACGAATCCGTTTCCTACGATTTCCTCGTGGAATCTGTGGTACTGTTGCCGAGACGACTGTTTAAGACCATAAATGGACCTTTGGAGTTTACAAACTTTACGTTTCTTACCGGGAGTAATGAAATCCTCCGGTTGCTCCATGTAGATCTCTTTCTCCATGTTTCCGAGGAGAAACGCGATCTTTAACATTTATTCGTTGCAGCTCGAAATCGAGACCTGCGATAAGGACCATAAATAGCCCTAATTGTGGTTTTACGCACAATCGGTGAGTAAGTTTTGTCAAATTTCACTACGTGAAGTTGGGTATGTCCTTTCACAACAAGTCGGGTTTTGTAACGCCCGACTTTTTCCATCAGTGGTGAGTGTACTTTTCAGGAGTCACCATATCCTTGTGCCACTGTGGTTAGCAAGTAAATCAACTGTAGACTATAATGGTTTTCATTTAGGATATCTCTCTCTTTTATTGTTTTCTTCCATTTCTCCACCTGAGGCCTTTCCAATGCTCGTCAACAGTTGTTAGAGTGAGGTTTTCACCCTTCTCGATGGGATACTTCTTGGGAGAAGTTCGATGCCTTTGAATTTCGTCTAGGCTTGTTGATTCCATCTTAAGTCTGAACGTTTCTCCCACTCAGAATAATGCTTCTTGTCGGAGCATCACTCCTACTGGGAACAAGAGCAGTGCTTGAACCTTGACCTACAACTTTCCTCGGACGACCTCTCGGTCTCGGGGTTTTACTTTAGAGATGAATTCCTTGATCACTAGGACGTGGAACCAAGTTGGTCGGATCACTCCCACTGGGAACAATGGGTAGTATAGGTAGTTGTGGCATTATTGGTTCAGAAACATGACTATCAGGTTCAACTTGATTCGTCTCTGCAGCAACAGTGATTTCGTGTGGTAGGGTTTATTCCTCCCACTGAATTTACTATGAAAATGTTTCCATTATCATTTACCATGTCATTCACTTAAATTGCCTGTTCGAATCTCCCACTCGAAGTAATTGGGACGTGATTTTCACTGTAATCCTGCTCCGGTTCGATCAAGTCTACATCTGTTTGAAACTGACCATGCATTGGAAATTTGTCCTCAAGTGATGTAATGTCTCATGTTCGACCACTGCACAATTTTCCCAAGTTGTAAACAAGTATTTTCTAAGATTAGTTATCGTACTCTTGGTCCAAATACATTTTTAATGCGCAAATTATTGTCGCATGATGATATGATTTAAATCATTATCATTCTTTAGCTTTTATGGCAACGTGTCTTACCGATTTCATTGGAACACAGTTTTATATATATGTAAATCATCCTTCTTCATCCCATAGGGAATGTCTGATAGATTGACTCTAACATTATGTTTATAAACTGTGCTTCTTGAAGTGTGTCATTTGATTTAAATGCCTAGCCTGAATTATCGTTCAAGGCGAATAGAAGAAAAATCGTTTCACCGACTTCATCCTTCTTCGTTTGCAAACTTATCTCAGAGATTTTATCCCATCTCCGAACTGAGCATTTTTTCTTTTCACCTTATGCGTCAGTTGATACTTTTACAAGGTCGTGATAGCTTATGAAGCATACTTCTTACCGATATAAACGTTATCAATAAGTTGTTTCCGCAGGGTTGCAAACGAAAATTAAGCACTTAATCATTAAAAACACTTCATCATTAAACTCGTAATTTGAAACGATGTGTTCCGTCTTTCGAGGTCCAAACACTCGTGGCGATATTTACCGAAGTTTTTACTCATGGTCAAATCGTTTCATTTATGAATTTAATTCAATTTAATCCAGTCGGTTTCGCACATGATTATTATTACTAATTATTTCATTCAATGGAGTACGAATAATAAAGAAAGAGTTAAAATCGGTTCATTCTTAGAGCTACGCAATCGATGGATTTTAATGACATTTTGATTTTACTCAAAGAGTCAGATGAAGGAGAAGATGTATGGATTTTTTTGATTTGGCCATTGCAAATAGCCTTAATACTTCGGTTTAATTACATTTCAGATCGATCCCGTTTAACCGAGTCGATTAATCTTGATAAGTAGATCGCATTTCGAATCGAATGGTAACTACTTTATTCAATAAACCTGAAACATTATCAACAAAAATTTAAACATAAAATTGAACAATAGGAAATCAAACATAAACTATACTGGGGTCTCAGATCTCAAACTTGAAGCAATCACAAAGAAGAATGATGGACAGGTTGTCATAACCACGTTCAGCAGCTCATCTTAAAAGAAATTCATAAGTGAATTGTATCAGATGACTTGCGTCAAATAAAACGTTTTACGATGTTATATATGTGGTAAACGAGTCGTACCTTAAAGTTACAGTTATCATGGTGGTTATCGCACCGGATCATATTTAGACCTTTTGTTGCCGGGGGTTGCCAAGCTTTTCGGCATATCAATGAATCTGTCATCAAATGCCTCGGGTTCTTTCGGAAAGTTTCTTTCTTTATGATCCGCTTCGAATAGGTCTATTGTATTCTTATCGCACGCGTGAGCCCTTTTTCGTCAACAAACCATAAAAGAGGAAACATCCTCATTATTTTCCGAGCCCTTGTCCATACGTCTAACTCGTCAGCGGGATCATGAATGGCTATTACACCGTCATCAATGCATAGAATACTGTAGTATTCTGCCATTAAGGCTTGAGCTTCAGCGGCCTTACCTTTACTGAAGCGAAGGTATATGGCACACCAAAGATGCAATGCGCTGAGTTGTATAAACTCTCCTTCTACTTCGGTTGACAGTTGCGAGAGAATTAACTCTAGTGCATTATGATCATTCCTCAACCTTTTCTTGCTCTTGCTTTCATGCGGGTTTCCTTATTTGTCCAAGCTCATCCTTTTCGCTTTCGGATTGACTTGATTGTCAAGATCCGCAGCGATTAGGAGCTCCATAACATTATCTCTCCATGCATCATAATCCATGATGTCCAGATTGCGAGGTTCATAGAACTGTACCGGTTCAGCCATGAAAACTAACACAATGATAATCACACAAAATCAGGGAGACAATGACATTTAGAGAAAGAATTGCATACATCAGATATCTATTAAGGTAGAATGCGACAAGTAATGATTCCTCAGTCATCTAAACCAACCGACCACCAGTAAACCAATGGAATATGGCTGTGAAAGAGTTCACATTACCATCATCTTCAATCCAATATATCAGTCTTTTAAAACGGTTTTAATCGCAAATTACCGGAACGAGAATTTTAAAACAAGCATACCCGATCTTGGCTTTCCCAAGACCCTTTTTATTTTGAAAAATATTTCGATGAATTTACTCATGAAAATATAATTCTACCATACATGTAAATCATCATACGTAAGTAACATTCATCACACAAACCACACTCATGCTTACGTGTCATGCATCTAATGTTCCGAGGAACTCATGCTTGCATACATAATTCTACTTCCAAGTAAATTATTAAATGCGGCTACATCCTCAATATTCTAGCATACGTGTAAAACATGGAACTTTCATATGAATCATACATATTTGGCGACTGGTTTTCGATTTTAAAATAATTTAAACATTAGGGACTGATTTGCAATTCATGCTTATATTCAATTACGCATCATTCTAGACATGAATTCTAGGCAATTTCCACCATCACAGCATGTCTATCCAAGTGCGCATACCATATATTTAACCAGGGCTCTGTCCCCATCATGCAATATACAACTAGCTTGACTCAGTCAAGACTACATTTCTAATCATGCATAAATATATATCGAATAATAAACAATTGCAATTCAGCCCACTAATTAATCCAGTCCCTAAAACATGTATCTCCGAGATCCATCCCCATAATCGAAACCAGGCATTATGGATCAATTATTATGTGAATAATAATAAAACCTAGTAGGCCAGTTAAAGTTCAAAACATTTGGATTTTAAACTTGATCTCCCTATTTTATTTAATTGAATTGAATTCAGTTTTGAAAATTCGGTTAGTTTCAGTCAATTTCGGTCCGATTCGGTCCATAAAAATCCAGTTCGGGTCTGGTTTAGTAAAATCTGGTTCGATCCGGCTTTATTTTCAAAATATTGTTCGGTCAAAACCGGTCCAATAAAAATAGGGTTCGGTTCGATTCTGTTAGATTACGGGGAGTAATCACTACGGATACTATAAACTTGGTGCATGTTAGTAATCGATATTCCGCAGCGGAAGATTTGCATATACCTCAAATGTAGTGCGTAGTCCCAAGATCCTGCAACAAGGAGTTCACGGTCCTCCGGTCGGCACCCGTAGAGGTTCTTTATAAGGAAGCCCTACGCGGTATATTCTCCGCAGCAAAGCCTCAGATCGATTCTTGGGAGGGGACGGATCTCCGGAGTGTTTGCTCGAAGGAAAATTGGCACACCCTTGGTGTTGGTAGGTTCGACCGAAACTATGGTGTTCTGGGGATGAGGGTTTTTCTCTCTAAAACAGTCTAAGTTAGGATTAAGGATTAACCTAATAAAACCCCTAACACCTCTTATTTATAGGAGGAGTAAAGTGGACAAAACTCAACTTACCCCCACTAATAGTTTCGGCCGGCCACATGTATAGGGAGACCCAATTTTGGGCCTCTCATGTCAATTGGGATTTGGGTCTGGCCCAATGTCCTAATATGACATGTACCCAATTAACTTAGGTAACATATACATATAATGGGCTTCCATTTACGGCGCCCATCACCATATGCTTACAGCTCCCACACGCCGGAATGGGAGGGTGCCTGTTAATGTATTGTCGTCCAAATATGCATCAACATTTCACTCCTTCGATCCCGCCCTTGCTTCCAAATATTTCATACGTTTTCCGTGCGACCGGCGGACACGACGAGCACCGTGCTACTCATCTGTTAGGAGTGTTGTAGCGCCCGCGGAACGTTGATTCCCTTTCTCTAATCAACCTGTTTTAAACAAATTATAGTGTCGCGCTGTTTCCTAGGTCAACTGATAATTCTCTTTTTGCCTAGTTTCCACACAGAAACACTTCTCCAAGGCATCCGTACAAGTATTCACAACTTTCAACTAATATCCGGTTGGTGGTTGTTAGATATCTGTCCAATTCATGTTCGTATTTACATTTCGGGCCTCGTAAAATATCCCAAAACCCGTAAAAAACCCTTTCGCGAACACCCAAGTCTAAAACGGTCCGGGATACGCGCAATTCCCGGGCTGAAGGACTTCCGGATTTCCCTAAGGCGATCCGGAGGTCCGGATTACCGTTTTTCTCCGCGCTCATCCCGATTATTTTTGCCGATTGCGAGAAGTCGGTGCACGCATAGTCCACCTTGATGACGGTATACGTATTCCTACATACCGACATCAAGCCATTCAAAACTGAGCATGATCCTGAGGTTCACTATAAATAGGGGCCTAGGTCACTCATTTGCGGGGGGCCCTGACTTTTGGACTTGGAATGCTCTGACTTCTCTCTCTAGAAGTTCTAACTTGAGCGTCGGAGTGGGCCCAACCAGCATTCCCCCTCCCACGCTGGTTACTGCCCCTCGTGCAGGACCCGAAGATCAAGAGTTCAAGGTCGAGGATTGAGAGATTAGCTCGGTGATTATGTATTAAGGATCGCGGCGTTCCCGTCCTTATACATACATCTCGAGCCCGATTGTGAATAAAGAAGCCTGTTCGTGAAGGAAAAAGCCTGAAGCTGCCCAAGTGGTATAGCGAACATAACATTTGGCGCCGTCAGCGTGATTCGAACAAAAATCCATTCCGCACCGCGAGCTATGACAGGAAGACGACCAAAGAAGGCGGGTGCAGGCAAGCCGAAGCCGACAAGAAACCAGCCAGGACGTTCTCACGTTCCAGAAATAGAATTCACCGCCTCATCCGTGCCAACCGCAAACGTGCCTTCCGCACAGCACAGTCCCGAAGTTCAGAATAATGCATCAGCACATGAGTTCGAGCGAAGGACAGGGATCAATGAAGAGCTCCCATACGGGATGCCAGCCAACAAACAGAAGCAGGCAACAAGTCAGCAGGATCATTTGCACTTGCATAAAGACATGTTCGCTGCATTCTCCATGCCAACAAGCAGCGTGCCTTCTGCACAGCATGGCCTTAAAGTCCAGAATACAACATACATGGCATCCTATCTGGAAAAGATGGCAAATGTACATATGATCCATAGAGACTTTGATGTTGAAAGCAAGAAGTCGTACGAGCAAGAAGTGTACGTTGCAAAGACAATGCACAAATTCCATGATACCAACATGGAGCATGTCGACATAAAGGATGCCGCCTTTGAAGATGTCATTGGTTTTTCATCAAAGGACAAAGAGCACATTGCGCACCATGACGCCTTGGTCATAACCACGCAGAAGCCGACAAGAAGTCAACTTGGATCCTCCCACATGCCTGTTGCCACATCCAATGCCTTCTTAATGCCAACAAGAAGTGCATCCTTCGTACAGTACGACCAAGGAGTCCTCCAATACAAAGGTGTCAACCCGCTATCACCTGTAACTCCCACCATGATGACCGCGCTCGAAGAACTGCTTGCATTCCGAAAGATGTTAAGGAACCAAGGATATGCCCCACCATCACCACCTTTGCCTCCAATCAATGGACAAGTCGAGGAGATAAGAACAAAGTCCCAAGTCACAAGTCATCAAGACACACTGCACCAAAGAATAGGGGGCAATACACGGAAGATACCTTCCAGTACCAACAACCAAGGCAAGGAGCTGCACGCTCATACAACCCCTATGTGATAGCACAACAACAAGAAGGGGCATGGAAACAACCTCCAACTTCCCGATCAAAAATATACAAGGAAAGTTCTTCCACGAGGACAAGCCAAGACGATGCTAACATCTGTCACAAGGAGGAACGAAAAAAACCTGTTAATGACGATGATGCCCCAATCACGGGACTTACAACAAGAACCTTGAAGGCAATAATTGAGGAAAAGATAGACGCTTCTTGGGAAAAGAGACGACCGCAACAAAAGAGGCCATTCCAGTCAGACGTTCAAAGACTCAAAAAGACCAATCTCGCCAAATGTGTTCCATTGAACACGCCGCTGTCCGTCATCTTGAATGAGATAAAGAAGTTCAAGCTGTGGAAAAAGCCCTCCAGTTTCCGCAAGGGCCCATTAGGAAAAGATGAAAGCAATTGGTGTGAAAATCACGAAGTGTATGGCCACGAGACGGAAATCTGTGTTGGATTAAGGTTTCATGTAAACAGCTTATCTTAAAAGGAGAAATGAAGAAGTATATCGACCAAGGCAATAAGCATCAAAAGAAGTCTCATGTGAAATCTTCAGGAAAAGGCAAATGAAAACAAAAGGCGAATGATAATCCACCTATCGCCAAGCGCCGGAAAAACAATGTCACTCTTGGAACCAATTATGACGACTTATACAATCCTTGGAGCATGAAGGTGGAGGAAACAAATTTCAAACTCCTGGAAAGCAAACTTCACCGACCACTGGAGCCAATGACTGCCTTCCTTGGCAAGAATGTTGAAGAACGATGCAAGCACCATAAAACTGGGGGACATGGCACCAACATTTGTTCATCCCCAAAGGAGGAAATTGAAGAGCTCAACATGCTACATGCACTGAGGAACTATGTGGCACATGGCAGAATCAACTTGCTGACAAATCACCTATGAAGACGTCAAACACATCATCAATCCCTTTATCTCCATTTTTTGCATATCTACTTAAGTCTTCTTAGATTAAGTACAACTTATGTTTATTAGCCTTAGTGCTTTTCAAAAGGAGCGATCAGTAGACGCCTTCCTGTAATTCGTTGTACGAACTCCAACTATCTAATGAAGGTTAAATCTACTTTCGTAGGTACATTACTATATCATGCATACTACCTTGGAATAACGCCAAGTAACAACTTCGCACATATTAATTGCGTCAACAACACAAGCTATCGCACTATGAACAACAAATGGCTTAGGTCATACAACATCCCCCATGCAACGGAGCCTCAAGCATTCTATACGCACAAGACTAAAAATCGCGTTGCAATAATAAATAAAACGGGGGCATTACCAAAGTGACAACGTCATCAACATTCTGGAAGATAGGAATTCAGGATACGCTTCTATGATATACGCACGCCTGTGCCAAAGCCATCACAAGGAAAGAGTTAGAAAATTATTTCCAACATCCAGCAAGTTTACCCTTGTCAAGAACACAAGAAGGATTGTACAACTAAAAACGTACGCCGACAGCGAAACATAATCTTCGGACAAAACAAAGGAGAAGGTGAGGATTCCACCAGTATGACATCTCTCAACCATATGCACAATCGTCATTTAGACATAACCTCGGAAAGAGTCACAAGTGTATGAAGCATACATCGCAAAGCCAACAAATTAATTCAACACCGCGCAATGCGCAATAGGAGAAGGAGAGCAACAACTCCAAATCGACGTTCCGTTCGTGATTGCAGAAAAGCTTGACTCATATAAAGGAATCCTAAGATATACAACCATGAACAAGTGGGGTATGATAGCGTCAACATCACACCAAAAGATCAAGTTTCCAACAAAGGCAGGAATTGGTAAAAGGAAGGGAAATCAGCAGCTATCAAAAGACTGCTACAAGGTTTCACTCCAACATAATGTCAAGACAAGCAATAGCAGAATTCCCGTCATTGATGAAAACCCAAGGGTAGATCATGCACGTCCTGCTTTCGTTGAAGCATTACAAGAAATCAAGATAGATGAGCCAGAAAGGATGGTCCAAGTAGGCGCATCACAGTCAGAAGATGAAGTAATAGAAACCATCAGGAAACAGCGGTACAACTGCCAAGCGACTTGGGGGGCACCAAGCTGACAAGTGCTCGGCATTCCACCGAAGTGAAGAAACGAATAATTGCAAGAACACCCGATACCATTCTTCTAAGAAGGAAACACCAAGCAACGATCATATATAGGCATGTACATCATGCTAAGGAGGCATCAACGCGAACCAACTGGAAGACGCATGCAATAATGCATAGTCATTGTTCGCACATACATATTCACATTCACATATAACGGGTGATACTTAGAAAAGCTCCACTCCCGACATAAGCACACCTGTCACAATTCGCACCTACCGTATCCGCACTTAAGGAAGTTTCATGCACAAACAAGGAGTCCTCGTATCAGACTCCTTTACGTTATCTATTATATACATTATTAAAAAGAAAATTTCATAACTCCATATTTTTGCAAACTTGTAAACATTGCAACTATCTAACAAAGAGCAACTCTGTTCGTAGGTACATACTACACTATGATTACTACATTGGAATTATGCCAAGTAATAACCTATGCACATAATATCTACTTCAACAATACAAGCTAAGCATTATGTTCAAGGAGGGATTTATGGCATACAACGCCAACATATCTATTATCTACACCAACATGGAGTTTATTTCTCCATCCATAACAACGGCTATATCAAGAAGATGTCAGAAACACAAAGCCATCGCGCCATGTGCACAGTCAACTTATATCCGGCAGTAAAAACTTGCGGATTATCTACAAAAAGGGACTTATAAAATTCTCTACTCAAAGTGACGATTATTCCAAAGGCGTCAACGGCAAGCAATATCTTTGGTAAACACCAAGATTTACTATCAAAAGTAACATGTTGTGGTATCCTCTTTGTAAGGGCAAACCCCATGTTTACTTCTAAAAAATGGCATGCTGCGATGCTCTTTGAAGCAAATCCTCATGTTCATAGCCATTCCCTGAATAGAAACAGGATGCGGCAAATGCAATGATGGGACTGATCACCCCACCGTGGCGGAAGTCCTCTTGTTAGACGACAACCCCACACACTAAAAGTATGCATACTCTCTTAAGGGTTCATACACCATGAAGACTTAGGACTGAAAAATGATAGCTTCATGTTATACGCTTTTTAAAGCAAACCCTGTACAAAACTCATCAAACTTACAAGTTGAGTCTTGTATAGCGTTATCTTGCTCTTTAGCATTTAACGCAAAAACAAAAAAATAAGCAAGAAATATCTTGCAACAACGTCGCCTTAGAGTGAAACTAAGAGACGGTATAAACTTAAGTCTTGCTTCGCCAAGACGACACTACTACATATCAAAGGCCAAGTGCCAAGTACATTACTACTTGCAATGCTACAAGTACCAAGTGTACATAACACCCTGCAA
The DNA here is from genome assembly GCA_036873135.1 of Clarkia xantiana subsp. parviflora. NCBI lineage: Eukaryota > Viridiplantae > Streptophyta > Magnoliopsida > Myrtales > Onagraceae > Clarkia > Clarkia xantiana. The sequence goes on from JAPTYO010000003.1 coordinate 10,995,550, forward strand.
TGCGCTAGTGACAACATCCTATGTTCTATCCATCACAACAAGGAGTTCAATCCTATCATGCAAGTCCAATACATACGGACAATGAAGATAACGCAAGGTATGAAATACTACTAACAAGTTATCACATGTTTGTTATTATTGAAAACAGGTCCAAGGGATGAAACACCATGCAAGCAAAGGCATAAACAAAGATTTATCGAAAACCTCAAAACAACATCAACCCATTCACAAATGGTTCAACATGATGAAAACAGACAACTTGACACCAACCAAGAGATGGCATCGTCTCTAAGAATCTATGGAAAAGAGTTCATAATGTCAACATCAAATTCAATGTCGTCATCCTCGCAAAAAACATGGCAAGCATGGTCGCTTCAACTTCAATACGACATAGCTCTTCAACATAAGCACGGCAATCAGAAATGCGTGCATCAAAATCAGCCGTCTCCAAGATCAACTTTCAAGTGGGAAGAAATAAACAACGCTTACCTCAATGGGAGGAACGCTCCTCCTTGAGCCGGTCCCTCGACCGGGGGGCAGAAGGCACCACCGCACGACCCTCAACTCTACTCCCTTTATCGCAAGAAGGAGTTAGCACGGTCGTACTCGGCATATAGAACTTAGAATTGCTCGAGGAACGCGCCCCTGCGTTGGATCTTTTGATAATTGTGCTAAAGCCGGGAACTGCAACCACGCGTTCAGCAACATGAAAGCAGCAACTTGGAAAATTAACAAGTTCAAAGAAGATACAAGGAGATGCCTTACTCACAAGTTCTTTACCGCGACCATGTCCGGAGACTCCAGAGTAGCGGGGGCAATTGTACGGACATTCCTTCTAACAAGCGGATTACGGTATACATCGGCTATCTGCAAAGACGAGCTTTTTCCATCAATCCGACCTACATACCAACATGATACAAGTCATAAAGATCATCAACAATTCCAAATCTTTAGAAGGACGTATATGTGTACCGACATCAATTGATCAAGCAAGGACATCAGCATCTACACTTGGTGTATTATTTAGCTGCTCAACCATGTTGACATCCGAACACAGAGTTACTCGCAGAATGGAAATAGTGGACTTACTCATGATAACAGCCGTGGGAAGATTAATTCCGACAAGAAGATAGCAAGATCTGATATCCTGAAAAATGCAACCAACAATCCAATCAGTGCGCAAATATGCATCAACACTTGTGCAAACATTTATGCAATGGACGCTTCATGTAAGACAACTATGTACATACAAGGCTCGCGCAACAAATAACGAATATCATGCAATGGGGCAACTTCTTCAACACATCAACCTTACATGTCAACATCGAGCTCATACTCGCAGCATACATGATTACAAGGGCGAAATATTTTCTAAGCGTTTTGCTCAGGATGACAGTCAGCATATTGCAAGCTGTCAGCGTGTTACTATGTGTCAGCATATTACTAAGTGTTAGCATACAACAAGGTGTTAGCATACAACATGTGTTTACATCAAAGCATATGGATACAACGTACATAGCCAGGGATAGAGAAAAGATTCTAAGTGTGGGGGCAAGTGCGCACATACGTGTACATACATACATGTCGACAAGTGAAGAATATTTTCTAAGTATTTCCATGTACGTACATACATGTCGACAAGGATGCATGTCGACAAGTGAAGGATATTTTCTAAGTATTTCCATGTACGTACATACATGTCGACAAGGATGCATGTCGACAAGTGAAGAATATTTTCTAAGTATTTCCATGTACGTACATACATGTCGACAAGGATGCATGTCGACAAGTGAATAATATTTTCTAAGTATTTCCATGTACGTACATACATGTCGACAAGGATGCATGTCGACAAGTGAAGAATATTTTCTAAGTATTCCATGTACGTACATACATGTCGACAAGGATGCATGTCGACAAGTGAAGAATATTTTCTAAGTATTTCCATGTACGTACATACATGTCGACAAGGATGCATGTCGACAAGTGAAGAATATTTTCCAAGTGTTTCCATGTATATACATACATGTCAGCAAGGATGGATGTCAACAAGGGGAGAATATTTTCTAAGTGTTTCCATGTACGTACATACATGTCGACAAGGATGCATGTCGACAAGTAAAGAATATTTTCTAAGTGTTTCCATATACGTACGTACATGTCGACAAGGATGGATTGCATACATCAAGCAGCAATTATCAACTTCTACACAATGCCTCCTAAGCATTCCTACGACGCTTATCGACAAAGCTCATACGACGACATCTATGGTAACAAGCATTACAAATTGTTAAAATATTTTCTAAGTGTTTTAGCATGTTTGCAGACAATGACCGACAGTCTATACATGATACTCAACGTACATTGCCTAAGCTATCATTACCAACATACAACCATTGACGGCCATGTACGTACAACTACCGATCATCAACATCGAGCATACTAAAGCAACGACTAAGGCATGGAACAACATGTCGGCAATGAACACTATGCATAAGGGAAGTATAACGATTCACTTACACTTTTCTAAACTTTTCAGCACTTAGAAAAATTTTGACCGATTTGGGGCTAAGTATTCTAATGCATTTTATCAAACACGTTGTATGCATGGTAAAGATAACTAGGTACATAGTGATCTCAAGATTGAATCAAGGCCAAAAGAAATCGAGAAATGTCCAACCATGTACGGAATTGAACTCACCAACACGAAGCAAGTCCGAATTGACACGTGCCACACCGGAATCCAATTGATATCAACAATGATGTGTCTACTCCAAATCTATGATCTCAAAAGTTTCATCTTCATCAAGAATAGAGAGCTTCTTGGAGATTTATCTATGAAGGATGTAAGATAATGAGTATTTTCTCTCCTAATTTTCATTAATAGTGCCTACACCATGTGGTAAGGACTAAACTTTCATATATTTTCATATAAGTCCTTAGTAACCTTTTCAAGCATCCTTGCACCTTTTCTATGTTCATATTGAATTTTATTATTTATGATCGTTTCATGATTATTTTTATAAACTAAGTATGAATCTCATGTTTATATCATGTCTCACGTTTACACCATACTTCATGATTACATACATGTTCTCCAATTCCATATTATTCTAAGTGTTTTGCTTGTTGCATGATTACGTCATTCGTCTACTACACTGTCATCATTTACATATTGACAACGTGTTACATGTTCACATCGTGTACCATGATATTATCATGTTGTATAAATCTTTATCTCGCTCGTTACATGATATTAAGAATATAGTTGCATGTCGTTGTATGCATATTGTCCGTTACGCTAACCTTGTAAACAGGTTACGTACGTACGGCGGAAAATTAAAAGTTGGTCAAATTTATGACCACAACATTCGAATTGACAAACAGGCCACTCTTGATGTCAGTACCGAACCTAAACTGGACGAATATCTTATCTTTGAAAAGAGTCAAGCACAGGTTTTGAACCACTACTTGACTCGGGGGCAAGTGTTAGATATCTGTCCAATTCAAGTTCGTATTTACATTTCGGGCCTCGTAAAATATCCCAAAACCCATAAAAAACCCTTTCGCGGACACCCAAGTCTAAAACGGTCCGGGATACGCGCAATACCCCGGCCGAAGGACTTCCGGATTACCGTTTTTCTCCGCGCTCATCCCGATTATTTTTGCCGATTGCGAGAAGTCGGTGCACGTATAGTCCACCTTGATGACGGTATACGTATTCCTACATACCGACATCAAGCCATTCAAAACTGAGCATGATCCTGAGCTTCCCTTTAAATAGGGGCCTAAGTCTCTCATTTGCAGGGGGCCCTGACTTTTGGACTTGGAATGCTCTGACTTCTCTCTCTAGAAGTTCTAACTTGAGCGTCGGAGTGGCCCCAACCAGCATTCCCCCCTCCCACGCTGGTTACTGCCCCTCGTGCAGGACCCGAAGATCAAGAGTTCAAGGTCGAGGATTGAGAGATTAGCTCGGTGATTATGTATTAAGGATCGCGGCGTTCCCGTCCTTATACATACATCTCGAGCCCGATTGTGAAGAAAGAAGCCTGTTCGTGAAGGAAAAAGCCCAAAGCTGCCCAAGTGGTGAAGCGAACATAACAGTGGCCACCTAGTGAATAAAAGAGTTAGTGAATTACAGGTGAACTTGACCATCCCCGTCGCTCATATCCTTAGCCAAACCTAACCGGTTTCCAAATATGTGGTCACTGGGCTTTTTTGTTCAGCACTACGCTTGTACGCCGAGAAGCGAACATTGAGCCTGACCTTAGATATGAGTTCCGAGTCCGTGAGGATACTTTGGGTGCCTCTTCGTAAGGCTCCCGGGATCAATCACACGCTCGAGGTGAAGAAGTTTCCGCTCGCTAGAATCACGAGGATTCTTATCTAGCACACCCGATCTGTGACCTTGTGGTCGAACATAGCATGCGTATTATGAAGCACGTATCGATAGCATACATGAACATTTAAGTTGACAGGAATTGGATATGTCAATCATGCTATCGCAGATTCTCATCTGACCCAGAATGTGGATTAATGAAGAACGAAGTCTATCACAGCGATTTGCAAAACGAAGATCATGTCGAGTTACTACGAGATTAGATAATTTTCTTGCGTAATAAGGTTTATCCCCTGACTCTTAGCCAGTCTTGCTTGGTAGAGGCCTCCCTCCACCGCAAGACGACCATACCTGTGTGACGAGGTAAGGCCCACATTCGACATAGTTTTGGCAGAGGATTGCGTCCTCCTACGACTTAGTTTATAGAACGTAAATCTGATGTATTCAAACATTATGACATCGATTGATCATAAAATCAATTGCAATTCTTTAGTTTTACATGCTTTTCGAATATCTCCCTGCGTAGTGGTTTAGTTAATGGGTCCGCAACCATGTTATCAGTGGACAAGTATTCCAAAATGATTATATTGTCTTCTACCATAGATTTAGCATAAAAATGTTTCACATCAATATGTTTGGTCCTACTATGGTACTTTGGATTCTTCACTGCCGCAATGACTGTGTGACTGTCGGAGAACAACTTCACATGTTTACTCCCGACATCACCGTCAAGCAGCGCAGTAAGAAGCCTTTTCAGCCAGACCACTTCCTGTGCATTCTTGGAAAGGGCTACGAATTCTGATTCCATCGTATACAGCGCGACACAGGTTTGCTTCTTGCTCGTCCATGAAATGGCGGCTTTAGCAAGGAGAAACACTGTGGTGGACTTACGATCATAAGGATCGCCACCATGGCCGGCGTCACTATAACCGGTCAATTCTAACTTCCTGGTCTCATAGCACAATGCGTAGTCGGCAGTACCTTTCATATAAAGAATAATTCGCTTTAAATGTTGATAGCCAGGATCTGATTGGAATCATGCTACTAGGCCCAGAGCGTAACAGATGTCCGGACGGGTGCATTGCATGGCGTACATGAGACTACCGACCTTTCTTAAATACTCCGCACCCTTCATCCGTCCTCGCTCTGCCAGGTTCTTGGGGCCGTCACGTTTTGACAGTGCGCACCCAAACACAACCGGCATATCCACGGGTTTGGCATCCTGTAATATGAACCTTTTCAACAGTTTGTTGATATAAGCTTCTTGAGATAGACATAATTTATGGGTAGCCCGATCTCTAGCAATTTTTATGCCTAAGATGTATGTGGCTTCTCCCATGTCTTTCATCTCAAATACATATGTCAACCAGGACTTTGACTTGTTCATAAAACTCACGTCGTTTGCGGCAATGAGTATGTCGTCCACGTATAAGGTTAAGATGACATACTTAGACCCGGAGGTCTTATAATATATGCACGGATCCTTCTGAAGATTCACGAATCCGTTTCCTACGATTTCCTCGTGGAATATGTGGTACCATTGCCGAGACGACTGTTTAAGACCGTAGATGGACCTTTGGAGTTTACAAACTTTACGTTCGTTACCAGGAGTAATGAAACCCTCCGGTTTCTCCATGTAGATCTCTTCCTCCAGGTTTCCATTGAGAAATGCGGTCTTAACATCCATTTGGTGCAGCTCGAGATCGAGACTTGCGATCAAGGCCAGATTGGACCGTACTGTGGTATAACGCACAATTGGTGAGTATGTTTCGTCAAAGTCCACTCCGTGAAATTGGGTATTTCCTTTCGCAACAAGTCGGAGTTTCGTACCGCCCGACCTTTTTCATCAGTGGCGAGCCTTCTTTCAGGACTCACCTTATCCTTGTGCCCCTGTGGTTAGCAGGTGCATCAACTATAGACTATAATGGCTTTCATTTAGGCGATCTCTCTCTTTTATTAATTTCCTCCATTTCTCCACTTGAGGTCTTTCCAATGCTTACTAACATTCGTTAGAGTGATGTTATCACCCTACTCGATGTCTTTGGCTTTCGTCTAGGCTTGTTAATCCCATCTTGAGTCTAAACGTTTCTCCCACTCGGAATAATGCCTCTTATCGTAGCATCACTTCCATTAGGAACAAGAGAAATGCTTAAACCTTGACCTACAACTCTCCTTAGACGACCTCTTGGTCTCGGGGTTTTATTTCCGAGATGAATTCCTTGATCACTAAGACCTGGAACCAAGTTGGTCGTATCACTCCCACTGGAAACAATGGGTAGTTTAGGTAGTTGTGACATTACTGGTTCAGCAATATGACTATCAGGTTCAATTTGACTCGTCCCACTAGATTTACTATGAAAATCTTTCCATTATCATTTACCATGTAATTCACTTGAGTTGTCGGTTTAAATCTCTCCCACTCGAATTAAGTGGGACCTGATTTCCAGTGTTATCCTGCTCCGGTTTGATCAAGACTACATCAGTTTGAAACTGACCATGCATTGGAAATTCGTCCTCAAGTGATGTAATGTCTCATGTTCGACCACGACACCATTTTTCGAAAAGGTTTTAACAGGTATCTTCTAAGAGTAGATAACATACTCTTGTCCCAAATACGTGTTTAGTGCACAATTTTAATGTCGCATGATGATATCAGTTTAGCTCATTATCATTCTTTAGCTTTTATGGTGACGTGTCTTACCAATTCCATTGGAACACAGTTTTACATATATGCGAATCACCCTTCTTCATTCCTTAGGGAACGTCTGATAGAATGACTCGAACAATATGTTTACGAACTGTGCTTATTGAAGTGTGTCATTTAATTTGAATGCCTAGCCTGACTTATCGTTCAAGGCGTATGGAAGGAAAATCGTTTAACCGACTTCATCCTTTTTCGTTGGCAAACTTATCTGAGAGGTAATGTCCCAACTCTGAAATGAGCAACTTGGGTTTTCACCTTCTGCGTCATTTGATACTTTTACAAGGTCGTGATAGCTTCCAAAGCATAATTTTTACTGATGTAAACTTTATCAATAAGTTGTTTCCGAAGGAATGAAAACGAAAATGTAGCACTTCATCACTTAAACACTTCTTCATTAAACTCGTATTTGAAACGATGTGTTCCGCCTTTCGAGGTCCACATGCGCGTAGCGCTTTACCAAAGTTTTAAACCTTGGTTAAATCGTTTCATTTCTGAATTTAATTTAATTTAATCCAATCGGCTTTGCACATGATCATCATTACTAATTATTTCATTCAATGGAGTACTAATAATTAAAGAAAATATTATAATCGGTTTATTCTTAGAGCTTCGCAATCGATGGATTTTAATGGCATTGCAATTTTACCCAAAGAATTAGATGTAGGATAAGATGTATGGATTTGTTTGATTCGGCCATTTCGAATAGTCTTATTACTTTGGTTTAGTTATATTTCGGATCGATCTCGTTTCTAGCCGAGTCCATTAATCTTGATAAGTAGAACTCATTTCGAATCGAATGGTAACTACTTTATTTAATGAATCTGAAACGTTATTAACCAAAATTCAAACATAAATTGAACAATAGGAAATCCAACATTAAAAAATACTGGGGGTCTCAGATCTCAAACTTGAAGCAATCACGAAGAAGAATGATGGACATGTCGTCTTAACCGAGTTGTACCTTGAAGGTACTGATATCATGGTGGTAATCACACCGGATCATCGTTTATACCTTTTGTTTCCGAGGGTTGCCAAGCATTTCAGCTGACCATTGAATCTGTCATCGAATGATTTGGGTTCATTCGGAAAGTTTCCTTCTTTATGATCTGTTTCGAAAAGATCTATTGTCGTCTTAATCGATGTGATCAGACGCGTGAGCCCTTTTTCGTCAACAAAACATAAAATAGAAAACATCCTCATTACTTTCTAAGCCCTTGTCCATACGTCTAACTCATCAGCGGGATCATGAAAGGCTATTACACCGTCATCAATGCATAGAATACTGTAGTATTCTGCCATTAAGGCTCGAGCTTCAGCGGCCTTACCTTTACCGAAGCGAAGGTATATGGCACACCAAAGATGCAATGCGCTGAGTTGTATAAACTCTCCTTCTACTTTGGTTGACAGTTGCGAGAGAATTAACTCTAGTGCATTATGATCATTCCTCAAACTTTTCTTGCTGTTGCTTTCATGCGGGTTTCCATATTTTTCCAAGCTCATCCTTTTCGCTTTCGAATTAACTTGATCGTCAAGATCCGCAGCGATCCGGAGCTCCATAACATTATCTCTCCATGCATCATAATCCATGTCGTCCAGATTGCGAGGTTCATAGTACTGTACCGGTTCAGCCATGAAAACTAATACATTGGTAATCACGCAAAATCAGAGAGACAATAACATTTTGAGAAAGAATTGCATACATCAAATATTCATTAAGATGGAATCCAACAAATAACGATTCCTCAGTCATCTAAACCAACCGACCACTAGTAAACCAATGGAAGATGGCTGTGAAAGAGTTCACATCATCGCTGTCTTCTGTCCAATAGATCAGTCTTTTAAAACGGTTTTAATCGCAAATTACCAGAACGGGAATTTAAAAAAAAAAAAAAAAAAAGCATACCTAATCTTGGCTTTCCCAAGGCCCTTTTTATTTTGGAAAAATATTCCGATGAATTCACTCATGCATATATAATTCTACCATCCTTGTAAATTATCATACGCCAGTAACATTCATCACACAAACCACACTCATGCTTACGCGTCATGCGTCTAATGTTCTGAGGAACTCATGCTTTCATATATAATTCTACTTCCAAGTAAATTATCAAATGCGGCTACATCCTCAACATTCTAGCATACGTGTCAAACATGAAACTTCCACATCAATCATACATATTTGGCGACCGGTTTTCGATTTTAAAATAATTTTAAACATTATGGGCTGATTTGCAATTCATGCTTATATTCAATTACCCAATATTATAGACATGAATCCTAGGCATTTTCAACCATCACAGCATGTCTATCCTAGTGCGCATTCCATATATTTAACCAGGGCTCCGCACCCAACATGCAATATCCAGCTAGCCCGACTCAGTCAAGACAACATTTATAATCATGCATAAATATATATTGAATAATAAACAATTGCAATTCAGCCCACTAATTAATCCAGTCCCAAAAATATGTATCTCTGATATCCATCCCCATAATCGAAACAAGGCATAAGGATTTCATCGTTATGTGAATAATAATAAACCCATGAGCCATGTGTAAGCCTATTAATGTTCAAAAACATTTGGATTTTAAAACTTTACCTCCCTATTTTAATTGACTTGAATTCGGTTTTAAAAATTCAGTTCGGTTCAGTCAATTTCGGTCCTGTTTGGTTCGGTTCGGTCTAGAAAAATTCGGTTCAGGTCTGGTTCACTAAAATCCGGTTCGGTACGGTTTTTTTCAAAATCTGGTTCAGTCCGAAACGGTCCAACTAAATAGGGTCCGGTTCGGTTCAACACACAAAACCGGTTTGGTTAGATCCACTTAGTTACCCCGGTCCGACCCGACCCGACTAGGTCGAACCGATTGAGAAAACCCGGTTCGGTTCAATTTGTCCTGGTTTGACATATTGGACCGGCCAAATAACTAAAAAATAAAAGGTATGGGCTGAAATGTTTACTTGTGGCCTAAGTAGGGTTTTGAAATCCATTAAAAATATTTAACTTCGCCACCAAGTAACATTAACTATATAAAATAATTGCCAATATTGTATATATATATATAATTCGGCACCTATTATAAACATATATATATTTATTGCCAAGATTCTATCTTTAAGACTAAATCAAACAACAATATATATATATATATATATATATATATATATATATATATATATATATGTAAAAATTAGACATTATCTATATATATATATACTTATTTACTGTCAATATCTTAAATAAGGAAACACATATAGTGACAATATATTTTCTCAATCTTTTAGGTAACTAAATCTATAAATAATATCTTTAACCCTATTAAATATTTAGATATATTGATAGTTATATATATATATATATATAATAGTTATATATATATATATATATATATATATATATATATATATATATATATATATATATATTTCTATATATTAATGTGAATCTATCCTTATTTTTCCAATTATAGATATATTGTTACATAGAATAAAAATTAAAATATGGTAAACAATATAATAATTAATTTCGGCCGAAATTTTGAAACTTGGTGCCTAAGAAATTAAAAAATTTTACCTTGTAATTACTAGGGTTTGACCAAAACTAACACTAAATTGGAAACAAGTGGTCAAATTTCAAGTCAAATTTTAATAAGATCTACAATCCAATGTTCGATTTTGATAAAAATCATGTCTTTTTGAAGATCATGAACATCAAATTTTCCTAAGAACATCATGAAAATTGCGGAGCTTTACCATGTAAAAAATCGAAAATTTTAAAACTTCACCTTTTAAAATTTCCGGCCACGTCTTATAATTTTCAAGAACATCAATTTATCAAAATCATGAACTCCTAACACATGCTCTGATACCACTGTTAGATTACAGGGAGTAATCGCTACGGATACTATAAACTTGGTACATGCTAGTAATCGATATTACGCAACAGAAGATTCGCACATACCTCAAACGTAGTCCGTAGTCCCATGATCCTGCAGCAGGGAGTTCACACTCCTTCGAACGGCACCAGTAGAGGTTTTTGTTAAGGAAGCCCTACGCGGTATATTCTCCACAGCAAAGCCTCGGATCGATTCTTGGTAGGGGACGGATCTCCGGAATGTTTGCTCGAAGGCAAATTGGCACACCCTTGGTGTTGGTAGGTTCGGCCGAAACTATGGTGTTATGGGGAAAAGGGTTTTTTTTCTCTAAAACACTCCTAGTTAGGATTAAGGATTAACCTAATAACACCCCTAACACCTCTTATTTATAGGAGGAGTATACGATATTGAGATTTTTTCCCAGAACGTGATTGGTTCTTAGTCTTTGTAAGGACAAGAGCTCGGACAAGGGTTCGAAAGCCCTCCAATCCTATTGAAATATTGACTAGCCAAAGTGAGATGTCGATCTCTTTCTCGCGGCCACATGTATAGGGTGGCCCAATTTTGGGTTTGGCCCAATGTCTTAATATGACATGTACCCAATTATCTTAGGTAACCTATACATATAATGGGCTTCCATTTACGGCGCCCATCACCATATGCTTACATGTTCAACACTCAAAACTGGTTCGGTTAGATCCACTTAGTTACCCCGGTCCGACCCAACCCGACAAGGTCGAACCGATTAAGAATACCCGGTTCGGTTTAATGCGTCCCGGTTTAATATATTTGACCGGCCCATTAAATCCATAGGGTTTGGGCCGAAATGTTTACTTGTGGGCTAAGTATGGTTTTGATGTCCACTAAAAACTTTAACCCTATTAATTATCTAGATATATTGATAGTTATATATATTTCTATATATTAATGTGAATCTATTCTTATGTTTCAATTATAGATATATTGTTACTAGAATAAAAATTAAAATATGGTAAACAATATCTCTAAAAATTTCGGCCAAATTTTTCAACCTTGGTGTCTAAGAAATTAAAAAATTTACCTTGTGATCTACTTAGGGTTTCGGCAAAAAACACATCATTGGAAACAAGTGGTCAAATATCAAGATCAAATTTTAATAAGATATACAATCCAACGTTCGATTTTGATAACAATTATGTTTTTCTTGAAGATCAAGAACATCATATTTTCCTAAGAACATTATGACAATTTCAGACGATTTTCTATAAAATTTTTGGCCAAATTTTTTTTTCAAGAACACCAATTATATCAAAATTATGAACTCCAAACACAGGCTCTGATACCACTGTTAGATTACGGGGAGTAATCACTACGGATACTATAAACATGGTACATGCTAGTAATCAATATTACGCAGCGGAAGATTTGCTAATACCTCAAAGTAGATCCGTAGTCCCAATATCCTACAACAAGGAGTTCACAGTTCAACGGACGGCACCCGTAGAGGTTCTTGTTAAGGAAGCCCTACGTGGTATATTCTCCACAGCAAAGCCTCTGATCGATTCTTGGCAGGGAAAGATCTCTGGAGTGTTTGCTCGAAAGCAAATTGGCACACCCTTGGTGTTGGAAGTGGTTCGACCGAACTATGTGTGTTATGGGGATGAGGGTTTTCTCTTAAATCACCACAAGGGAGTTATTATGATTAACCCTAATAAAACCCCTAACACCCCATATATGTAGGAGGAGCAAAGTGGACAAAAGTCCACTTTGCCCCCTACATTATTCGGTCGACCACTATAGTATAAGGGAGGCCCAATTTTGGGCCTCTCATATCAATTGGGATTTGGGTCTGGCCCATTGTCCTAATGTGACATTTACCCAATTGTCTTAGGTAACATATACATATAATGGGCTTCCATTTACGGCTCCCACCACCATACGCTTACAATTCATATATATATATATATCTTATTTATTGTTAATATCTTAGGTAACTAAATCTATCAATAATATCTTAATATATTTAATGTGAACCTATCCTTATGTTTCCAATTATAGATATATTGTTACCTTTAATAAAAATTAAAATATGGTAAACAATAACCCTAACAACTTCGGCCGAAATACACATTACTTGTGGCCTAAGAAAATAAAAAATTTACCTTGTAATTCCTATAGGGTTCGGCCGAAACACATAATTGGAGACAAGTGGTCAAATTTCAAGATCAAATTTTTATAAGATCTACAATCCAATGTTTGATTTTGACAAAAGTCTCATTTTTCTTGAAGATCATGAACATAAAATTTTACTAAGAACATCATGAAAATTTTGGCACATCCACTTAAAACTTCGAAAATTTTAAAAGTTTATATTTTCAAAATTTCGGCCAGAAACTCAAATTTTCAAGAACATCAATTTATCAAAATCAAGAACTTCTAACACAGGCTCTGATACCACTGTTGGATTACGGGGCAGATTACTACGGAAACATAAACAAGGTACATGCATATAATCAGAATTACACAGCGGAAGATATGCACATACCTCAAACATTTTCCTTAGTATCAAGGATCTTGCTGAGGGAGTTCACAATCCACCGGACGGAACCCGTAGAAGTTCTTGTTAAGGAAGTCCTTCCCGGTATTAGCTCCACAGCAAAGACTCTGATCGATTCTTGGCAGGGAAGGATCTCCGGAGTGTTTTGCTCTAAGCAAATTGGCAAACCTTTGGTGGTGAGGTGATTCGGCCGAAACTTGTGTCTAGGGGGAGGGTTTTCTCTCAAATCACCACATATGAGGAATTGTGAATTGCCTCAAATAAAACCCTAACACCCTTTATTTATAGGAGGAGCAAAGTGGACAAAAGTCCACTTTGCCCTTACATATAATATTCGGCCGGCCATTTATAAGGGAAACCCAATATTTTGGGCCTCTCATGTCAATTGGGCTTTGGGTCAAGCCCAATTTTTCTAATGTGACATTTACCCAATTTCTTAGGTAATATATACTTATTAATTTGCTTCTAATTACGGCGTCCAATCACCATATGCTAACAGGGACAAGTTCTAGGTGCTTGGATTCTGAACAAGATTCAGGATACGAGCTGTGTTTATCAATGGCGCCTGCATGTCATTCTTGTGGGACAAGCTTGTGTTTTTTAAATTGATGATGATTGTTTTAGAGAAAACTAATGTTGCATGATTAATTTGCAGGTGGAGGTCGCCATGCGACAGTCGGGATTGCCTGGGATGTCTGATTAGGAGGTTCGTTGTCCTGTCCCAACTTTCTATTATTTGTTGGTTAAGACTGCAATAAGTTATTATTGATGGAACTTTATTAACACTCAATATTATGATTGATTTGGTTTGTTGGTTAATTTGTCACCAATGATGAAGGTTTTGTATTTTGAGATGTGGACACATTGGTTTTTGCAGGTGGAAGATTTTGTTTCGAGGTACCTTCCGGCATACAAGGCGTATCTCCCGACTCTTTACTTAGAAGGCTCAAATGGATCCGATCCCGAGCGACTCCTCCTTATCGAGATTGATGATGGGCGAAATCCCATGTAGACAACAATGTTTTGGTTGGAAATCGCACTCTTGCTCCTCTGTTATTTTTTGTTTGTGCATTAATGTACATATAATTAACATAATCATGAGAGCAATATACAGTGATGTTAAAGAGAGAAATTTGAAATCTGTAAGAAATAAAATGCATACACAAATCAATAAAATTAAACTGAAATTCGAAAAGAGCAGCTATAGAGAAACAGTCAAGGGAAGCAATAGCAGAGAACTTCCACACAACATTCACAAGTCTGCATAAACAACCAACAGACAGGAATTACTCATATAATTAATTGACATTTGATACTAATTGTTACATAAATAACAAGTTTTTTATTTGATATTACTGATATCGATATTGCTACGACTATGAGAAATATAGAAAATCGAGTTATTTTGTAGCAACATAATAGAGAGAAAGAGTAACTAGCAGTGCATAAAGGCATTCCCTATCATGGTGACGTCTCTTGACGTGTTCCGAGTAGGACATCTCCTAATGATGATGATGATGATGAACCAGTCCGTAGTCCAGTTTCTCACCAGCAGAAGGAAAGAATAAAGGAGATGATGAATTTATATAACATGAGCCAAGAAGAAGATGACTTTCTCATAACGAAGACTCGGGGTCAATACAGAAATAGGGTTGGTGATTCTTCGAACAAATGCAGCACACACTAAAGAGATAAGTGTAAGCATATGGTGATGGGCGTCGTAAATGGTAGTCCATTATATGTGTACGTTACCTAAGTAAATTGGGTATATGTCACTTTAGGACATTGGGCCAGACCCAAATCCCAATTGACATGAGAGGCCCAAAATTGGGCCTCCCTATACTAGATGGCCGGCCGAAACTTAGGAGAGGGTAAGGACTTTTGTCCACTTTACTCCTCCTATATATATGGGGGGGGGGGGGGGGTTAGGGGTTTTATTAGGGTTAATCACAATTGCCTTTTAAGTGGTGTTTTGAGAGAAAACCCTTCCCCCAGAGACACCATATTTTGGCTGAATCACATCAACACCAAGGGTGTGCCAATTTGCCTTCGAGCAAACATTCCAGAGATCTGTCCCCTTGCCAAGAATCGATCAGAGGCTTTACTGTGGAGAATATACCACGTAGGTCTTCCTTCACAAGAACCCCTGCGGGTGCCGACCGGAGGATCGCGAACTCCCTCCTGCGAAGATCTTGGGTCTACGGATAACTGTAGAGGTATGTGTGAATCTTCCGCTGCATAATTTTGATTACTTGCATGTACCATTATTTAGTTTTCGTAGAGCTTACTCCCCGTAAACTAACAGTGGTATCAGAGCCTATGTTAGAAGTTCATGATTTTGATAAATTGGTTTTCTTGAAAATTTAATTTTTGGACCGAAAATTTTAAAAAGGGATTTTAAAATTTCTAATTTTAGGGTTCATGATGGTCCGAAATTTTCATGATGCTTAGGAAATTTTATGTTCATGATCTTCAAGAAAATGATGATATTTATCAAAATCAAACATTGGATTGTAAATGTTATTAAAATTTGATCACTTGTTCCCAATAACTTGTTTGTGCCGAAAACTTTAGGTATATTACAAGGTAAAATTTTAATTTCTTGGTCTCCAAGCAAACAAGGTTTTATTAGGGTTAATCACAATTGCCTTTTAAGTGGTGTTTTGAGAGAAAACCCTTCCCCCAGAGACACCATATTTTGGCTGAATCACATCAACACCAAGGGTGTGCCAATTTGCCTTCGAGCAAACATTCTAGAGATCTGTCCCCTTGCCAAGAATCGATCAGAGGCTTTACTGTGGAGAATATACCACGTAGGTCTTCATTCACAAGAACCCCTGCGGGTACCGACCGGAGGATCGCGAACTCCCTCCTGCGAAGATCTTGGGTCTACGGATAACTGTAGAGGTATGTGTGAATCTTCCGCTGCGTAATTTTGATTACTTGCATGTACCATTATTTAGTTTCCGTAGAGCTTACTCCCCGTAAACTAACAGTGGTATCAGAGCCTATGTTAGAAGTTCATGATTTTGATAAATTGGTTTTCTTGAAAATTTAATTTTTGGACCGAAAATTTTAAAAAGGGATTTTAAAATTTCTAATTTTAGGGTTCATGATGGTCCGAAATTTTCATGATGCTTAGGAAATTTTATGTTCATGATCTTCAAGAAAATGATGTTATTTATCAAAATCAAACATTGGATTGTAAATGTTATTAAAATTTGATCACTTGTTCCCAATAACTTGTTTGTGCCGAAAACTTTAGGTATATTACAAGGTAAAATTTTAATTTCTTGGTCTCCAAGCAAACAAAATTTTGGCTATATTATTAAATTATATTGTTTACCATATTTTAATTTTTAAACTAGGTAACAATATATCTATAATTGGGAACATTATGATAGATTCACACTAATATATCGAAATATATATAACTATCAAAATATCTAAATATTTAAACAGGTTAAAATTATTATTGATAGATATTAGTTACCTAAAAGATTGAAAAAATATATTGTTAATATATGTTTCCTTATTTAAGATATTGACTATAAATAATATACATATTTATAGATGTATGCTGAAATTTACATATATATATTGTTGATTGATTTAATCTTAAAGATAGAATCTTAGCAATAAATATATATATGTTTATAAGGTCCGAAATTTATATATATATTATTAATATTTGAAATTATTTTATATAGTTAATGTTACTTGGTGGCTAAGTTAAATATTTTTGGACTTTAAAACCCTACTTGGGCCACAAATAAACATTTCGGCCCAACCTTTTATATTTTAATTATTGGGCCGGTCTAATATGTCAAACCGGGAAATTTAAATCGAACCGGGTTTTCTCAATCGGTTCAACCTAATCGGGTCGGACCAGGGTAACTAAGTGGATCTAACCAAATCGGTTTTGTGTGTTGAACCAAACTAAAACCTATTTTATTGGACCGGTTCGGATCGAACCAGATTTTAATATTAAAACCGGACCGAACCGGATTTTCCTAACAGGAACCGAACCATATTTTCTCGACCGAACCAAACCGGACCGAAATTGACTGAACCGAACCGTATTTTAAACCGAATTCAAGTCAATTAAAATAGGGAGGTCAAGTTTTAAAATCCAAATGTTTTGAACCTTAATAGGCCTACACAGTGCTCAAGGTTTGCTAACCTTTATGCCTTGTTTCGATTATGGGGATGGATCTTGGAGATACATGTTTTGGGACTGGTTAAATTAGTGGGCTGAATTGCAATTGTTTATTATTCAATATATATTTATGCGTAATTAGAAATGTTGTCTTGACTGAGTCCAGCTAGCTGGATATTTCATATTGTGGGCGGAGTCCTGGTTAAATATCTGGAATACGCACTAGGAGACATGCTGTGATGGTTGGAAATGCCTAGGATTCATGTCTAGAATGTTGCGTGATTGAATATAAGCATGAATTGCAAATCAGCCCCTAATGTTTAAAATTATTTTAAAATCGAAAACTAGTCGCCAAATGTGTATGATGGATGTAAATGTTACATGTTTGACACGTATGCTAGAATGTTGAGGATGTAATTGCATTTGATAATTTACTTGGAAGTAGAATTATATATGCAAGCATGAGTTCCTCGGAACATTAGACGCATGACGCGTAAGCATGAGTGTGGTTTGTATGATGAATGTTACTGGCATATGATAATTTACATGGATAGTAGAATTATATATGCATGAGTGAATTCATAGGAATATTTTTTCCAAAATAAAAAGGGCCTTGGGAAAGCCAAGATCGGGTATGCTTATTTTAAAATTCCCGTTCCGGTAATTTGCGATTAAAACCGTTTTAAAAGACTGGTATATTATATAGATGACAAAGGTAATGTGAACTCTTTCACAGCCATCTTCCATTGGTTTACTGGTGGTCAGTTGGATTAGATGACTGAGGAATCATTATTTTTCGGATTCCATATTAATAGATATTTGATGTATGCAATTCTTTCTCAAAATTTTATTGTCTCCCTGATTATTGCATGATCATCGATGTGTTAGTTTTTCATGGCTGAACCGATACAGTTCTACGAACCTTGCAACCTGGATGACATGGATTATGATGCATGGAGAGACAATGTTATGGATCTCCTAATCGCTGTGGATCTTGACGATCAAGTTAATCCAACAGCGAAAAGGATAAGCCTGGACGAATATGGAAATCTCCATGAGAGCAACAACAAGAAAAGGTTGAGGAAGGATCGTAATGCACGAGAGTTAATCCTCTCGCGACAACATAAGTTGAAGGAGAGTTTATACAACTCAGCGCATTTCATCTTTGGTGTGCGATATACCTTCGCTTCGGTAAGGGTAAGGTCGCTGAAGCAAGAGCCTTAATGGCAGAATACTACAGTATTCTATGCAGTGATTATTAGGTTATAAGGTCTGAGTCAACGGATCGCTAACTTAGAGCTTATCTCCCACTAATGTGATGTCGGGTTACGTGCTCCTCGGGGTCTTTCGTACTGTTCCCTACTCTTCCGCTTCCTTGTCTCTCTGCTCCTTGCTACCCTGCAAGAGGGGCAGTATCAAGCACGGAGGGGGGGGGGTGGTGCTTGATGAACCCTCTCCGATGCTTAAGTCAGAAAACTTCTAGAGAGATGAAATGTAGAGATAAGCCAGAGCTAAAAATGTGCAAGTAATCCAGATGATCAAATGAATGGTGGAAGGGTTGTATTTATAGGCAACGGTGTCATTAAGGTGACTTAATGACATCGTTAACCTTTAAACACAATTAGTTAGTCCTTGATCACATAATTAAAACCTTAAAGCATGGAGAGGTTGGCAGAAATAATCTAAGTGCGGGAGTCGGGAAACGGTGCCAGGGCCCTTGGGGGCGGAGAGAAAATCCGACCCCTAAGGGTAGGGGTTGGGTGTGGCCACCCAACCCCTCCCTAGGGGAGATGGGTGGGCCAACCCGATCTCCCCTAGGGGAGATCGGGTGTGGCCACCCGATCTCACCTAGGTGAGTTCGACGCGTGGCCCGGAGGAGTATTTTTGCCTCGTCCGGACCGTTGGTGTTTCGGCGGGGTGTTCGGGTCAAAGTTTCGATTTACAATCATTAACGGGGTGATAAAAATAAAGCGATTCGGAAGTCAACGGGTTCAAATTGGGCGTATATCCATCACATGCCCCCGAGTCAACCAATGGCCTTACCCTTGATTGACTCTATTTTAGGATGGTATGACACGCACAATTTGACGCCGGAATTTTACCTTTTGTCGGAATCCTTACTTACCCATGGGTGTGTGTCTCTGACTCTGCCCCCTGTCTTATAAGATAGAGGAATTGCAAACGTCAGAATAGCACGGACACGTGTCCAAGCACGTGTCCGTCTGAGATGGAAATAATAAATCCAATACCGTCACGAGCTTATACTCGGAAAATATACGCATGTGTGGGGATGCAACATGAACACGGTTGCGCGAGTTTATACTTCAATTTCATGATGGGGTGGGCCTATGTGGGGAAAAATTCTGAATTTGGTCCAAATTTTTTCTAAGTATGGGATACTAGAAAATATGCCTATAGGATGTTACCTTGAGTGAACGTGGATGTATCATGAACATGAAAGTGTGTACTAGCATACATGCAAGTAGGAACACAAGTATGGAAGTGGGTGTAGACATGCTGCGGTTGTAGTCATGAATGTATGCATGGATATATGGCGGCTATGTTCATGGACGTCTAAATGTTTGAACACACGGGAGTGTGCACGTGGGCATGCATGTGAGTGCAAGCGTAAACATGTATGTGTGTATGGATGGGTTGTGAGTATAAGCATGAGTGATGGCATTGGTGTACTTGTAGATGTAAATCAGGAATATGAGCATAAGTGCAAGGGTGAGAGCATAGAGCTATCCTTTACTTGAGGGTGGGAACTCTGCCACTCAATGGGACACAACATTCCGTCTCCCTCGTACTAGCGCGAGCATTGTCTTTTAACCTCGACCTTCGACATGTGTAACATTTTTCCTTCATTCGTTGGAGTGTGTGTATAGCTCTTGACCCTTACCCTGCAATTTGTTCCCCATAAAAGTGAGGGTGAAAATGCTTACGAGCTTTCTTCTTACCCGCCGCGAGCGAAGGGATTTATTGACATGTGTTAAGGTTTGACCCTTCCTTCGGATGTGTCGGAGAGTTGCTCCATTTGGGGAAGCTAAAAGTTCGCCCTCTTTGTGACGCTCTGGGATTTGTTCCCTTGGATAGGTCTCTTGGGTTGTGGTTTTGTTTCCGTAACTTGATTGATGTTAAGGTTGCCCCCGTAGTAGGCGTATCTCGCCCCTCCATGAGTAAGGGTCGATCTTTGCGTCGGTCGCTCGTATAGATGACTCACTTTTGGGAAGCTTTCTTCTTCGGACAGGGAGACCTTGAAGATCGTTTTCCAAGGCAGTCAGACCAAATCTGACTGTCCTGTGTCTTGTGTGTCCGAGGTGGACTCGTATGAGGCGGGGACTCGTATGACCCCTTGTAGGTTGGTTTCATGGAGAAACGTATAAGGTGTAGGCGGAGCCCTGACTCTGAGGTCGGGCCCTCGGCTGCCAAGGAGAAGGAAACCGCGAGAGGCTCTCCTTCAAGTGCCCCCTTGCTGACTCCCTATCATGATAAGGAGGTAGTGGTTGAAGAGGCACCCTCTTTGCTTGACAAAGGGAAACAACCTGTGGATGGCGATGGGGTGATCATAGGTCTTGATGTCTCTTCTCTATCCTCTGCCCCCCAGCCGATGGGCAGAGTCTCAAGTTTATTTCATCTTCATGTAGATTTGACGACTTTTGAAGGTGTCTTTGGCTTTCCTATCGGTTATGTTATTAACCCTTGCGTTGAAGATTTTTCTTTTGGTGATGGGTGTGATCATCGTCTTTCATTGAGGTTCCTTTCTCTTACCATGACTCTGATTAAGATAGCAAATTCTTGCTTGGGAGTTTGGTGGAGACTGCTCTTGAGTTAGCCTCTACTAGTATCGTAGTTGTGATCGTTGTGGGGATCGTTTTGTTATATACCCCCAATAGTGCTTGTCGTGATTCTTTGCTTTATGGTTGATTTCATGAGATATGGATGTTGTCTTCATAATGAGGACGTCTCCTACCTAGTATCATCCAGGGGGTTGAAATATAAGTGCATACCTTTGATGAGCGTATGAAGGGTGTTGTTTTTCCCTTTTTCTTGAATCTCCTTTTGAGGTTAGGTGTTGGCTCTTTAGGTTTTTGGTGGACTTGATGGTCTTTTTGTTTTGTGTGGATATGATAACCACCTCTTGGTGTTTGGACATGATAGCCACTTCGCAGTGTGTGGACATGATAGCCACTTCAAGGTATGTGGACATGATAGCCATTTCAGGGTATGTGGACATGATAGCCACTTCAAGGTATGTGGACATGATAGCCACTTCAGGGTATGTGGACATGATAGCCACTTCAGGGTATGTGGACATGATAGCCACTTCAGGGTATGTGGACATGATAGCCACCTCGTGTTATGTGGACATGATAGCCACATCACGATGTATGGAGTTGTGCTTTAGTATTCCTTTCTCATTGGAGAGCTTTCATTGCTATAGTTGCCTTTTGTTTAGGCTATGTTTGTTGGGTTAGGTCCTGATGTCTCGTCTTGCCGGATGTTGTATCCTTCATGCTTTTTAGATGTCTCCTTCATGAGTTGTGCTTGGCGATGTTCAAGTCTGATACGAGCATAGGTCACGCGAGGGCAACATGCAAGACAATAACGTTTGTCGGAGGTTGCTTTGTGCGACTTGTAAGGCAATTCCTCTTCTTGATGGGTCGAGTTTATTTTGAGAGCCTTGAACTTTGGATTTCATGTCTTTGCTATCCTTCTTGGTGGTGTTGGGTTCCTTTGAGATACTTCTCTTGACTTGTGATATGGATGGTAGGATAACTCGTTACTTTTCATGATAACCTCTTGTGCTTCTGTATATGATCCTTTGGTCATGGACTTCTCCCTTGTATATGCTTTCCTTTACTTATCTTTCTTTTGTGTTTTCCTTCACATCATACCTGCTATCTCATCAAGAACAAACATTATGTGTTCTTCATACAACTTTGCTTTGCAATTATTTTCTCATGGAATCCTTCTTAGTATGGTGCAATGATCTCTTCTGATACCCTTTAAATGGTATATATGGTACTGTTAGACCAAAGATACGCTCTTGGTGGGCGTCGAATCTGTTCACGAGA
Organism: Clarkia xantiana subsp. parviflora; assembly: GCA_036873135.1. NCBI lineage: Eukaryota > Viridiplantae > Streptophyta > Magnoliopsida > Myrtales > Onagraceae > Clarkia > Clarkia xantiana. The sequence continues at coordinate 11,018,239 of JAPTYO010000003.1, forward strand.
TAGGCTCTCGGAGGGCACCAGTAGTTAGACCAAAGATACGCTCTTGATGGGCGTCGAAACTGTTCACGAGATACGCTCTCAGAGGGCACCAGTAGTTAGACCAAAGATACGCTCCTGGTGGGCGTCGAATCTGGTAGCTTGAAATCTACCTCAAGATACGCTCTTGGGGGCGTCGAATCTGGTAGTTTGAAATCTACCTCAAGATACGCTCTTGGGGGCGTCGAATCTGGTAGTTTGAAATCTACCTCAAGATAAGCTCTTGGGGGCGTCGAATCTGGTAGTTTAAAATCTACCTGAAGATACGCTCTTGGGGGCGTCGAATCTGGTAGTTTGAAATCTACCTCAAGATACGCTCTTGGGGGCGTCGAAGGTCGTAGTTTTTGGAAACCACTCTCAAGATACGCTCTTGGGGGCGTCGAAGGTCGTAGTATGAAAACAACTCTCAAGATACGCTCTTGGGGGCGTCGAATCTGTTCGCGGGATAGGCTCCCGGAGGGCACAGGGTTCGTAGTTTTAGAACTACTCTCAAGATACGCTCTTGGGGACGTCGAATGTGTTCGCGGGATTGGCTCCCGGAGGGCTCAGAATATTACCTTACCTTGTGTCCCTTCTCATGTAGGGTGCGTTTTTGATACGCTTTTCGAGTCTTTACTTGACTTTTCCTTCTATGATATTGCATGTTACCACGCTTTTCTTTAGTGTGGGAGATCACCTTTGCAGGAGGATGGTAACCCTGTTGCTATTGTTAGTTCAGGCTCTTCTTCTTCTTCCGCGAGCTCTATCAGTGGTTCATCTTTAGAGGGTCGTATCATGAGGACTTCCCAATGACATCTGGTTGGTTGCTTTAGTATCCTATCTTTGTATATATCTCTTTACTTTTCCTTCCCTTGATGGGTCGAGTGTTTGTGTGTTGCCGACTTAGGGCATGTTCGTACAGGGAGTTGAGGTTGTTTTCCCTCTTATATGACTTCTTATAGGAGAAGTGGTATTGCATGTTCTTGTGATCTTCTGCCTCTAATCTCTTCTTTTACACTTAGGTGGACTACCAAGCACTTATTCGTTTGGTGCCCTCCAAGTTGCTTGGTGGTCATACCGCCTTTCATATTTGGCCGTTGAAGGCCCCTCGTTCATTTTCTTGGTTGGGTACCCCTTATGCTCGGGGCTCCCTTGTCTGCTTGTTTGAATGCGATGAGTGTCCCTTATAGGATTTACTCTTTCTCATGCTTGCTTGTTTCAGTCATAGGCATGGTTTGGATAATGCCTTTGTCGGATGTATCTTTAGAGGTTGGGTGGAGAGCTTTTGCTTTGGGTGGGTGGGGGTGATTTTCATTCTCTTGATAACTAGGATGTGGCAGTGTTTGTATCCTAGGGGTGCTTGTAAATTCTTTCCCCCCCTTCCTTGTGTTTTTTAGAAAAAATACTTTTGCGGTGATGATAGAGTAGGAGTAACGTATCTTGGAAGGGATTGTATTTAGGTTGAAAAGCTTTCTCATAGAATGGTGTCTTGAGTTTTTAATCTCGAAGGTGTGTTTCAGACTAGTCAATCTGATCCATGCTCCTTGCTCGGGCATGGGGGGGGGGGGGGGGTCTGACCGGGCTGTGATAATCTTCTTGAAGTGTTGTGGTACTTAGTGTGCTTTGCATTTTCCTTTACATTGGAGTATTCTTCAATGCCTTTAGGGAGTGTCACATTGGTCATGCTCCTCCCACCTTGAATCTTGATTATAAACTTCCTTTGAATTAGGACTTGAACCTAAAAAGGACGTTTTCCTTTATGTTTGCAGGTGATGCTCCATGATTTTTCATGGGTTTGCCCCCGTATTGGCTATTCCTTGTTGGATAGCTTCATTAGAGGCTGCATTTGTATTGCGTACGTATACGTGTTTGAGGTGTGTTGAGCTGACAAGTCCCTCCTTTTTCATTTTGTCATAACCTTCATTCATCATGTGTTCGGCGTATGGCCTTAAAGGCGGGATATTTTTCTAGTGCCCCCTTTATCGAGGTTCTCCTCTTAATGGGATGCCAGAGTCAAATGTCTTATCATTCGCAGACAAGGTGTTTGATCAGGATGTGCGTCTAGTGTGAGGGTAGATCTTGAAACCTTACTCCCCAAGCTTTTGAGCTCTTCTTTGGTTGATCTCGTAGAACTATTATCATGCCCTAAGGCTCTTGATAGAAGATGTATCTTCTTTTTCATATTCTAGTTGTTGCACTATCTCTTTTGCTAATCTTACATCTTTAGAGTCTCTCTCTTGGTGCATGACTTCAATGACAGGATTTTCTACCGATGTTTGTTCTGTTAGGACTTGTATCCTTGGTTGCCTTCCTTTCTTGTGAGATGGCGAAGGAGTGTTTATGAACACTCAAATGTGTCGTACTTGGTAGAGGTATGCGCCTAATCTTTAGGGCGCTGTCTTGAATCTTCGTGTACCTATCTTTGATGAACATGTTATTCATTGCATATATAATACGGAGTCCAAGGATCTCCGGGTTAGGATCATATTTTGAGAACAGAGACATAGTCATCTATTAGATAACCTCTTTATCTAGGGAGTTTATTTTTGCAAGGATAAATGCAAGGATACTTGTAAGGATATGTGTTCCATCCTTGTTCCTAGTTCATTTGCAGTGCCGTGTCCCTAATGGGTGTGTTGATGTTCTGACCACCTTTACTAGTAGGGGGTCCTTTGGTATTAGGTATGCCTGACTCTTCCCTAGTATCATCAATAGTTGGTCATGGGAGATGTCTGACGGACTCCCTTCATGCATTATGGTTCTCTTTATGTCAAAGCTAGCGATTCCCTCTCTTATGACTAATATATCATTGTGTGGAAATACTATGTTTTCCATATCCCTTTTTAAAAGCTTGATGACGGTGTCGCCATTCTTCCTTTGCTAGGCTTGGTGCCCTTGAGAGTTTTTTTTATGAAAGTGTATTTCATTACCTGCGATGAGCTTACTAGGTGTAGTCGCGACTTCTGGCTATTTTGTGAAATAATATAGATCCATTGGCGGCGTTTGCCTTTGAAGGTGGGCGTTGTCTATGTGATATAGTTTCCTCCATTTTTTGGAGGGATGTGCTTCGCGGCTACCCCCTCTTATGCTAATGGGAGTTTGTGGGGAGGGTATGTTGTGACTGGTGCCCCCCTTGCATATTGATGCCAGATGGGGTCCTTCGACGGACTTGGCCCTAGGATGCTTAGTGGAAGGTTATAGTAGGGGTAATCCTTTGTGACCTTCATGGTAGTTCCTCTATAGGATGTTGAGAGTGTTCAACTTACTTTTGTAAGTGAGCCTTCCATCTTGTGATCTTTCCCAGAATCTTGACCTTATAGGTGCCCTTTGAGATTGAGAAATCTGTTCCTTGTGCATCTCTTGGTTGGCGGCGGCATTTTATGGACTCTTCTAGTAGTCCACCTGTGTATATATATACCACGGAGCCCGAAAGCGTCCGGTATGGTCTTTCTTGGAAAACATGTTGATATCAAGTATCAAAATCTACCCCTTTTAGGGAGTTAACTTGTTATGCAGTTAAATTAAAAAGAGGATATGGGAAGGATATGGGTGTAGGGGTGTTGATACCCCCTGCTTCCTTGGTAATGTAACTGTCTTCCTCTATTAGTCAGTGTGTATTCCTTCCACTTGAGGAATATAAGGTCGCATCCTTGCAAGGCGGACTAGGTGGAGGTGTATCCTTCATGTATACTATGTGTGATCTCACTCCACTACGTCTCTCCATGAGACTTCCAATTGTAGTAGCTATGTACTAACATGGTGTGGTACTCTATGAGTCCCCTGTTCAAATCCTTGTCTTTTCGACTTCTCCCCTGTCCTAGGGGGATGTGTGCCAAGGGTTGTCATACACAAGAGGTTGGGACCTGTCGTGTTGTATCATAAGTAGGTGGTTGCCTTGTTGTGTTGTCGGGGCGATGTCCCTCCCTTTGAGATTTTCTTGGAATGTCTCTTAGTCATGTCCGTGGTGATACGGACTGTATGTGTACCTTGCTGAGGTGGATGTTGGAACTCTTATATCCTTGGTGGTCTGACTTGCATGTCCTACCTTAGTGGGGTGTATGTCCCAGCTCTTTGCTGTGTTTGTTATTGCCTTGGAGGCACAAATTGTTGCCTTCCCATTGGGGGTGGCAGTTGCTCCCTCATTCTTTGATTTTTACGATGCCCCCTTTGGAGGGCTTGTGTGTTGTTCTTCCTGTGGGCACTTCTCTGCCAGCGGATGTCGTTTCACTTGTGTATATTGCCTTTCTTACCCCTTCCTTAATGCCTTTCTATAGGTTAACAACTCTTCTAATTCCTTCATCAAATCTGGAGTCACTCCTTGGGCTCCTTGCTAATACATGGACCTTGTATTGGTGGTATGAGCCTGGTTGTTGTTTCCTGGCATGCCTTGTGTTGGTATTCCATATGGATGCTTCTTAGGGTGTGTTCTATAATGGTACCCCTGTGGAGGTATTGTGTATTGGTATCCCTAAGATGACCCTCTCCGTTGCCCCCTTGCCCCTGTGGTCTCTGAGCCATGGGGGTCGTGGCAGGGGAAGACTCAGCTCTAGCTGGGCGTGAGGGTCCTCCCTGATTGTCAGGTTGGGGTGCTTCTGGGGCTACCTGAGGTTCCGGATGTGCAGGCCTTTTCACTGGGTTAGGCTTTGCTGGAGGCATAGGTTGTCTCCCTTGCCTGTTGCCCCCAGGTGGGCGATTCTCTCTGGATGGTAGGCTATTCGCCATAGCTCTAGTTATTGACAGGCTTCTTGTTCGAAAACCGCAGACGGCGCCAAGTGTTAGGTTATAAGGTCTGAGTCAACGGATCGCTAACTTAGAGCTTATCTCCCACTAATGTGATGTCGGGTTATGTGCTCCTCGGGGTCTTTCGTACCGTTTCCTACTCTTCCGCTTCCTTGTCTCTCTGCTCCTTGCTACCCTGCAAGAGGGGCAGTATCAAGCACGGAGGGGGGGTGGTGCTTGATGAACCCTCTCCAATGCTTAAGTCAGAATACTTCTAGAGAGATAAAATGTAGAGAGAAGCCAGAGCTAAAAATGTGCAAGTAATCCAGATGATCAAATGAATGGTGGAAGGGTTGTATTTATAGGCAACGATGTCATTAAGGTGACTTAATGACATCGTTAACCTTTAAACACAATTAATTAGTCCCTGATCACATAATTAAAACCTTAAAGCATGGAGAGGTTGGCGAAAATAATCTAAGTGTGGGAGTCGGGAAACGGTGCCAGGGCCCTTGGGGGCGGAGAGAAAATCCGACCCCTAAGGGTAGGGGTTGGGTGTGGCCACCCAACCCCTCCCTAGGGGAGATGGGTTGGCCAACCCGATCTCCCCTAGGGGAGATCGGGTGTGGCCACCCGATCTCACCTAGGTGAGTTCGACGCGTGGCCCGGACGAGTATTTTGCCTCGTCCGGACCGTTGGTTTTTCGGCGGGGTGTTCGGGTCAAAGTTTCGATTTACAATCATTAACGGGGTGATAAAAATAAAACGATTCGGAAGTCAACGGGTTCAAATTGGGCGTATATCCATCAGTGATGACGTTGTAATAGCCTTTCATGATCCCTCTGACGAGTTAGACGTATGGACAAGGGCTTGGCAAGTAACGAGGATGTTTCCTCTTTCATGGTTTGTTGACGAAAAGGGCTCATGCGTGATCAAATCGATTAAGACAACAATAGACCTATTCGAAACAGATGATAAAGAAGGAAACTTTTTCGAAAGAACCCGAGGCATTCGATGAAGGATTCATTGGCAACCCCGGTAACAAAATGTCTAAACGATGAACTGTACCTTCACGGTACAACTCGGTTAAGACGACCTGTCCATCATTCTTCCTCGTGACTGCTTCAAGTTTGAGATCTGAGACCCCAGTATTGCTTATGTTGGTTTTATTTCCTATTGTTCATTTTGTTTGAATTCTGGTCAGTATTGTTTCAAAATTATTGAATAAAGTAGTTACCATTCGATTCGAAATGAGTTCTACTTATCAAGATTAATCGACTCTACTAGAAACGAGATCGATCTGAAATGTGATTAAACCGAAACAATAAAGCTATTTGAAATAACTAAATCAAAACACTCCATACATTTTCTCATACATCTAATTCTTTGAATAAAATCAAAATGTTATTAAAATCCATTGATTGCGTAGTTCTAGGAACGAACCTGTTATAAATCTTATTTTATTATTAATACTCCATTAAATGAAATAAACTGTAATGATGATCATGTTTGAAACCGAATGGATTAAATTAAAATTAAATTCAGAAATGAAACGATTTTACCAAGGTTTAAAACTAGATTGCACCTCGCGCAAGTGGACCTCGAAAGACGGAACACATCGTTTCAGAAATACGAATTTAATGATGAAGTGTTTGAATACTAAAGTGCTGAATTTTCATTTGCATTCCTTCGGAAATAACTTATTGATAACATTTACAATGGTACGATGTAGGCTTGGAAAGCCACCACGACGTTATAAAAGTATCAACTGACCATAATGTGAAAACCTAAGATGCTCAGTTCAAAGATGGATAAAACCTCTGAGATAAGTTTGCAAACGAAGAAGGATGAAGTCGGTTAAACGATTTTCCTTCCAAATGCCTTGAACGTTAAGTCAGGCTAGGCATTCAAATTAAATGACAGACTTCAAGTAGCACAGTTCGTATACATGATGTTGAAGTCACACTATCAGACGTTCCCTATGGGATGATGAAAGATGATTCACATACATGTAAAACTGTGTTCCAATGAATCGGTAAGACACGCCGCCATTAGAAGCTAAAAGATGATGATGAGTTAAATCATGTCATCATGCGACATTAAAATGCGCACTAAACACTTATTTAGGACAATAGTTCGATTCCTACTCTTAGAAAATACATGTTTAAAGCTTGGGGTAAATGGTGTCGTGGTCGAACATGAGACATTACATCACTAAGCGGAAGAATTTTCCGATGTATGCACAGTTTCAAAATAACGTAGTCTTGATCAAAACAGAGCAGGATATCACTGACAATCAAGTCCCCACTTAATTCGAGTGGAAGAGATTTGAACCAGCAACTCAAGTGAATGACATGGTAAATGAGAATGGGAACCTTTTCATAATAAATCCAGTGGGAGGAATAAACCCTACCACACGTAATCACTGTTGCTGCCGAGACGAATCAAGTTGAACCTGATGGTCAAATTGCTAAACCAGGAATGACGCAACTACCTAAACTACCCATTGTTTCGAGTGGGAGTGAACCGACAAAACTTGGTTCCAGATCTTAGTGATCAAGGAATTCATCTCGGAAGTGAAACCCCGAGACCAAGAGGTTGTCAAAGGAAAGTTGTACGTCAAGGTTCTAGCACTGCTCTTGTTCCTAATAGAAACGATGCTCCGATAAGAAGCATTGTTCTGAGTGGGAGAATGGTTCCCAATGGAAGCGATGCTCCGATAAGAGGCATTATTCCGAGTGGGAGAGACGTTCAGACTAAAGATGGGATAATCAAGCCTAGACGAAAGTCAAAGGCATCGAAATTCTCCAAGAAGTATCCCATCAAGTAGGGTGAAACCTAACTCTAATAACTATTGACAAGCATTGGAAAGACCTCAAGTGGAGAAATGGAGGAAAATAATAAAAGAGAGAGATCGCCTTAAATGAATGTCATTATAGTCTATAGTTGATTTACCTGCTAACCACAGGGGCACAAGGATAAAGTGAGCCCTAAAAGAAGGCTCACCACTGATGGAAAAGGTCGGATAAACCGACTTATTGAGAAAGGACTTACCCAATTTCATGAAGTGGACTTTGACAAGACAGCTCACTGACTGTTCGTAAAACCACGATTATGGCCATTTATGGTCCTGGTCGCAAGTCTCGATCTCGAGCCGCACCAAAAGGATGTTAAGACCGCATTCCGCCACGGAAACCTAGAAGAAGAGATCTACATGGAGCAACCAGAGGGTTTCATCACTCTTGGTAACGAACGTAAAGTTTGTAAACTCCAAATGTCCATCTACGGTCTTAAATAGTCGTCACATCAATGGTACCGCAGATTCCACGAGGAAATCGTAGGAAAAAGATTCGTGAATTTTCACGAGGATCCGTGCTTGTATTATAAGACCTCCGGGTCTAAGTATGTCATCTTAACCTTATACGTGGACGACATACTCATTGCTGCAAATGATGTGAGTTTCATGAATAAGTCAAAGTCCTGGTTAGCATCTGTATTTGAGATGAAAAACATGGGAGAGGCAACGTACATCTTGGGCATTAAAATTTCAATAGATCGGGTTACCCGGAAATCGTGTCTGTCTCAAGAAGCCTATATAAACAAGCTGTTGAAAAGGTTCTGATTACAGGATGCCAAACTCGTGGTTATGCTGGTGGTGTTTGGGTGCGCACTGTCAAAACGTGACGGCCCCAAGAACCTGGAAGAGCGTGAACAGATGAAGGGTGCAGAGTATTTAAGCATGGTTGGTAGTTTGATGTACGCCGTGCAATGCACCCGTCCGGATATCTGTTACGCCGTGGGCCTAGTAGCACGTTTCCAATCAGATCCTGGCTATCAACATTTAAAGTCTGTAAAACGAATAATTTGTTATCTGAAAGATACTGCCGACTATGGGCTGTGCTATGAGGGCGGAAAGTTAGAATTGACCGATTACAGTGACACCGACCATGGTGGCGATCCGGATGATCATAAGTCCACCACAGGAGGAGTGTTTCTCTTTGCTAATGCCGCCATTTCAAAGATGAGCAAGAAGCAAACCTGTGTTGCGCTGTCAACGATGGAATCAGAATTTGTAGCTCTCTCTAAGAACACACAGGAAACGATCTGGCTGAAAAAGGCTTCTTACTGCGCTGCTAGATGGTGACGTTGGGAGTAAACCTGTGAAGGTGTTCTCTGACAGTCAAGCAGCCATTGCGGCAGTAAAGAATCTGAAGTACCATAGTAGGACCAAACACATTGATGTGAATTATTTTTATGCTAAATCTATGGTAGAAGACAATATAATCACTATGGAATACTTGTCCACTGATAATATGATTGCGGACCCATTAACTAAACCACAACGCAATGAGATATTCGAAAAGCATGTAAAACTGTTTGGATTGCGTAGGGTTTAGATATGGCATGTATCTATGATAACATTTTGATAATTGGAAGTTACATTTTTGAAATGAAAGAATTGCAATTGAGTTTATGATCTATCGACGTCATAATGTTTTGATTACATCAAATTTTCGGTCTATAAACTAAGTCGTAGGAGGACGCAATACTCTGCCAAAACTATATCGAATGTGGGCCTTACCTCGTCACACATGTATGGTCGTCTTGCGGTGGAGGCAGGCCTCTACTAAGCAAGGCTGGCTAAGAATCATGGGGATAAACCTGATTACGAGCTTCATACTACGCGTGCCACGTTCTACCACGGGGTCACAGCTCGGTTGTGCTAGGAAAGGAATCCTCGTGATTCTGGCGGGCGCAAACTTCTTCACCTCGAGCGTGTGATTGATCCCGGGAGCCTTATGAAGGGCACCCGAAGTATCCTCATGGACTCAGAACTCATACCTAAGGTCGGGCTCAATTCTCGCTTCCCGGCATACGAGCGTAGTGCTGAACAAAAAGGCCAAGTGACCATGTCTTTGGAAACCGGTTGGGTTTGACTAAGGGTATGAGTGATGGGGATGGTCAAGTTCACCTGTAATTCACCGAATCTTGTATTCACTAAGGTGGCCACCAACCATATATTAGTTGAAGGTTGTGAATACTTGTATGGATGCTTTGGAGAAGTGTTCCTGATGGATATACGCCCAATTTGAACCCGCTTTAAGTCGGATTTTCTTATTTTGGACACCTCACTTACGATTATAACTCGAAACTTTGACCTGAACACATTACCCACAGCGCCAACGGCCCGGACGAGAAAAAATACTCGCCCGGACCTATTCGCTGGCCCGACCTCACTTAGGTGAGATTGGACCAGCTGGACCGATCTCACCAAGGACCTAGGGGAGATCGGTCCAGCAGGACCGATCCCAGGACCTAGGGGTCGGATTTTTCATCCGACCCCGAAGGTCCCGAGACTCTGCCTAGACGCCGTACCTCCTCCCCCAAGGGCGCCTGCGACATCCCGAACCTTGTCACATGGACCTCTTCCCGCGGTGTCCCAACATCGTTTTATCCATCCAACACTTAGTCATTTTCACCAACCTCTCCATGCTTTTAGGGGCTTAATCCCTTCGTTATGTGTTAATTAAGTGCACTTAGGGATTAACGGCGTCATTAAGCCATTTTAATCCCCTTGAAACCTATATATAGTGCTCAAGTTCTATTCATTTCCATCATGTTACCACGTTACTCGTTTTAGCTCTGCCTTCTCTCTAGAATACCGAACTTACTTAGGCATCGGAGAGGGCTTATCGAGCATCACCCCCTCCCCCCTCCGTTCTCGGTATCGCCCCTTTTGCAGGTTTGCAAGGATTTGGACGACAGATCACTTGGAGCTAACGGAGCTTATAGGCAAGCTAACGGATCCCAAAGGAGAACAAATTACTTGTAAGAAGTTTTATTCGGATCAAAGACCCGCAGACCTGATACACACGTCTTAACACTTGGCGCCGTCTGTAGGAAGGAAGGAGCTGCCAGAATAAAAGGAAGAAGGCAAGGCCTTCCTTGGAGGAGACACAAGAGGATGGTGTGATTACAATGGTACGTGGGGGCACAAAACAAATGATTGTATGGTGCTGAAAGTTGAAATCGAAGAGATGATCTACAAGGGAGAACTGAAAGAATACATAGCACCAGAGACATCCACCACCCACCAAAGGAACGTTATCAATGAAACAACCATATCCTTGGTTTTATCTTTCGTTTAATGCATGTCTATTTTTCTAGTCTTCCATAAAAACTCTTGAGGGGAAAACTCTTGAAGTTTCTCCAACTCTTTTGCTACTTATTGTTTTCCCTAAAGGATGTCTTGGACTACCCAAAACATCCACCTTGTGTATAATGCCTGAATGCTTTCAATGAAGTAGATGTTCATCAAAATATTTTCTAAGTATGAGATAGTGCTATCGCCACAAACTCCTTACTTAGATACGACAACCAAGTGTATGTCACTTTCTGTGCCCTCCGAGAGCCAATCTCGTGATAACCTTCTGTGCCCTCCGAGAGCAAATCTCGTGATAACTTTTTGTGCCCTCCGAGAGCCAATCTCGTGATAAAATTATGCGCCCTTTGAGAGCCAATCTCGCGAACACATTCTGCGCCCTCCGAGAGCCAATCTCGCGAACACATTCTGCGCCCTCCGAGAGCCAATCTCGCGAACACATTCTGCGCCCTCCGAGAGCCAATCTCGTGATAACATTCTGCGCCCTCCATGAGCCAATCTCTTGAACACATTATGTGCCCTCCGGGAGCCAATCTCGTGATAACATATTGCGCTCTCCGAGAGCCAATCTCGCGAACACATTATGCGCCCTACGAGAGCCAATCTCGCGAACATATTCTGCACCCTCCGAGAGCCTATCTCGCGAACATATTCTGCGCCCTCCGGGAGCCAATCCCGTGAATGATTTCGACGCCCCCAAGAGTGTATCTTGAGAGTAGTTCTAAAACTACGAACACAATTCTGCGCCCTCCGAGAGCCAATCTCGTGAACACACTCTGCGCCCTCCGAGAGCCAGTCTCGCGAACAATTTTTTTACAACATACCCAAGAACGTATGTTGAAAAGCTTTTCTTTTTACAAAGAAGGGATATATGATAGAGAAACATGAAAGTTTGTTCATGATGAAATTACAGGTATCATGATACACGAGAATGCTAAAGAGACATCAAGTAAGTAAATGCATGCACAAGGAAGGAGCCCGCAAAGAAGGAACCACATAAACAACCACAAGCAGTTATCATAACAAAGTAACAAGTCATCCTTCCATACATACCATAAGCTAAGGCAGACATCTTAAAGAGAACCAACACAACCAAGTCAAGTAGCAAAGCCATAAAACTCCTAAGTATGAGGCTTTCAAAATAAACTCAACCCAACACGGGGAGAAACCACACAACACAACAAAGGGAGGAAAAGCAAAGAAATATGTACAAGGATAGAGATATCTGATAATCAACCTGATGCCACTGCAGAATCCTCGCGGTCCTGATGCTCAGACGGAGAACCACCATAGAACTCGAAGAGGATGAAGAATAAACCGACTCATGACATCAACAGGTACGGTATCCTCCTGCACATGTGCCTCAACAACATTCCCGGCAACTGCAGCCTGTCCTATTAGCACAGCAACATAACCTTCAGCATAAGGACCGAAATCACCCAAATCACCAAACGAAAAATGAGGATTAATCCTGAAATCTGATCAACGAGATATTCTCCAAACTGATCCATCTCCTTGTCGCATCAAACTTTGAAATCAGAAGCACACGCAAGGGAAGCCTTATAATTAGCCATCGCGGAAACTCTCTCCTCTGCGCAACACTTCTCCTCGACATTCTTCAACTCCACAGCATGCAGTGAAGAATCAACCTCAGCCTTTTGACACAACTCAGCAATTGTAGTCTCAAGCAAGGCTACTTGATCTCGAAGCTCTTGCACCTTCAAATCAGAGAGGCGACCTTCTCCTGAGAACCGCTAAGCTCAACCTTCAAGGATACCTGGGCATCCTCAAGCACCTTCTTCTCGTCGGATAGCTCAAGAGCAACAGCCGAAAGATTGACAATGTCAGCAATGCCCTGAAACAACAATCATAAATTCAAAACACATAGGCGATAAACGAGCATACCAAGAAGAACAAAAAGAATAAAACACTTACAGGGGCATAGCGAGAAAGAACTCCCAAAACCAATCGTCTTGTTTCCTTAGGACAAACAAGAGAAGAGATGCGATCCCAAGGGGCAACGGCACTGTAAATAACACGAACCCCTACCTCAGGTGTGTGGAAAGAAACATGACGATCAAAGTGGTACTCATTCAATCCAGAAAAAGGAGTCCACTCAGAGCTTGCAATGTCTTCATCACTAGGGAGACGAAAATCCTTACGACTCAAGGCAGGAGGCCGACTTGTCTCTGCAAAACATAGTATGATCACAAGGAATGAGCAACAAAGCATTTACAAGAAAAGCGACAGTAACAAACCTGAGGTTCGTCCCCTCGACTGGAGGGTAGGAGAGGGAGAAAGGTCATCATGGTCTATGGTCATCCTATCACCCTCCATAGGTCGTTTCCCCTTGTCCGGCAGAAGAGGCGCCTCTTCGACCACCATTTCTTTATCACAAGATGGGGTCGGTACGCGGGCGTTCAAGGGAGGATCCTTTACGTACTTCTTTTTCTTTGCAGTCGAGGGCCGGACCTCAAAATCAGGTTTTCGCACCTTGGACTGGCTTGAACTCTTTCCCACTGGGAGTACGCGCTCAGTGACTAGGGGAGAATGCTCTGATAACATAAAGAAAGCAACATGAGAAGAGATATAAGTATATCATAAAGTAAACATAATAGAAGAGGAAGAAAACAAACTAGAGGTTGCAGTCGCCTTCCTTGACTTAGAAGGTTTTGAGCCCTTTGGAGCAGAACTAGAAGACACTTTCTTCTTATTAACGGCAACGGTGCGTTCGGAATGCTACGCCTGCACATTATACGTTTTTCTATGAAACCAACCTACAAGGAGAAAACAAAAGGCGAATGAAAACAAGAAGATTAATAACATACCAAATCCGCGGAATGTGGGGTCAAGCGGATCCCCGCCTCATATAAGTCCATCTCGGACACCCAAGACATGGGAAAATAAGATTTGGTCCGGTGACTTTGGTAAATGATCTTTATAGTCTCCTTGTCCGAAGAAGAGAACTCCCTGAAGCTGGCAAGTCATCTAGGCGATCGGCACAAATGATCGACCAGGTAACGTAACGATCGGTGACAAAGAAATAGTGCTTGGACCAATGACTCAATGAACGATCGACAGAAGTCACAAAGCGATGGTCATTGTACCGCTCAACCTCACCTAATTCCAACTCCTTAAATCGAGCATCTCTAAGATGATGGTAACGAGTCACCATGGATGCAAAACCGGTTTTCTTCTTATACTGGAATCGATAGAAACACCGGAATAGGACCAAGGAATACTTCCAGGAGTGCCAATGACATAACACTCGGAAGCTCACCCAGGCACGGATAGCAGTGGGAGCAAGGTTCAGGGGAGAAATCCCATAGAACCGACAAAGTTCGATGAGATCGTCGCAATAGGGATACACTACAACCTTTCCCTCCGGGGGCACCGTCATGGCCTGACGAACGCTTTTCAAGGATGGAAGAAAGAGATACAAGGGTTCGTCTAAGGGCTTGACATCGCCCAACTCAATGTACTCGTTATACTCGTGTCGACCCAACCAATTCACCGACAATGGCATGGAACCTAACTCGAAAGCAGTAAGAGGTTCAAAACATGAGGCAGACTCCGCCTCAGACCAATATTCAAACTCAGTGCCTGACTCAAAATCCGACTCTGAACTAACATCAGGAAAGAAAGTAACACGACGAACTTAGGGGATGATGAACTTACTCATTCTACGCAAGATGTAGCGTCGTTGCAAGGTCTGAGTCTTGGAACACCACCACGAGTATAAAACCTGCCATACCAAGCTAAGTATCGGAACAGAGTGATTTCCCGGGTAAGATCGGAAACAGCTCGACGTCGACATATCGACAGTTATACCACACAACAATCAACGAATAAAAATTGAGGCACAATGACACCCAACAACAACAACGGCTACTTACGAGCAATTTTGCGACAGCAAAATCAAGAAAGGAAAATTTACTAGGGCAAAAACCAATTTCTGAGCAAACGACGGTTATCCAATCAACACGAAAATCACAACACAAGCACTCGGGAAATTATCACAAGTCAAGGCAATCTAAATACGAGCATTTAATATGTTCACGGAAAGGAAAAGATCAAACCTTGCGAAATCTCGAACAAATTCGAACACTCGGTTCAAAATTGGAATCCTGCCGTGGCCAAGAAGGCGCGGTCGTCGCCGGCAAGATCACCATTGTCCTCCGCCGGAGTCCTGTCGCGCCGAAAACCTCCCCTCGCTGCCCGATGTCGCGCCAAGTGGAGGGGATCGGACTGGCCTCCTCCTCCCGACACAACGCTGGTCGACCTCCGCTGCAGCTGGCCTTGCCGTGCCTGGCTGCCCGCCGCGCCGCCCGTCCCGACCAGGAGCTCTCCGTGCCATCGCGCCGGAGCTCCTCTCTCTCACCGGTGGAGTTCGAACCGGCCACCCGCTAATTTTAGGGCAAATAACTTTCTTGACCCCCAAGAATGACAAATTGGAGAAGAAAATTGATGGTGACTCTAAGTGAGGTAATTCTCTTCTCTTATTTTAAAAGTAAAGGTGTGTAGGATTTTTGGAAGAGACATAATCTCCACCATCAATTTGAATTAAAAAAGGATCTAAGGGTTAGTGTGGAAAACTATCACATTTACTCCCTTTTAATTATAGTTAAGCACATCTCTACTCAAGTTAGCATTTTCTATATGCATATCATTTACATTCCCATACTTAGAAATTTTTAGACATGGTGCAAATATTTTTTACACTTGGAATCCCTTCATATGTGCACTCATTGATTACGGTATCATGAAATTGGACTGTATCAACCCATAATCATGATTGCATTGCATTCTAATGTATATTAGCATTTTTTAAAATGTATACATGCAGAGATTGTATTTTCATTACATCCATATTTTACAGACACGTGCCTATGCATGTGCGCGTTTACTCTAACATTTGCAATTCCTCTATTTTGAGAAACAGAGGACAAGGCACGGAAAGTGCGCCTATGGACTAGCAAAGGATTTGTCAAGAGGTAAAACCACGGCTTCAAATTGCGCGTGTCATCCCATCATAAAATAGAGTCAATCAAAGGTTAGACCGTTGGTTGACTCGGGGGCATGTGATGGATATACGCCCAATTTGAACCCGCTTGAATTCGGATTGTCTTATTTTGGCCACCCCACTAACGATTATAACTCGAAACTTTGACCCGAACACATTACCCACAACGCGAACGGCCCAGACGAGAAAAAATACTCGCCCGGACCAGGTGGACCGATCTAACCAAGGTGGGACCGAACCAGCTGGCCCGGTCTCTCCTAAGAGAGACCGGTCCGGCTGGACCGATTCGATGACCTAGGGGTCGGATCTTTCATCCGACCTCGAAGGTATCGAGACCCTGCCTGGACGCCGTACCCCCCCCTAAGGGCGCGTGCGATGTCCCGAACCTTGTCGCATGGACCTCTTCCCGCGGAGTCCCGACATCGTTTTACCCGTCAAACACTTAGTCATTTTCACCAACCTTTCCATGCTTTTAGGGGCTTAATCCCTTCGTTATGTGTTAATTAAGTGCACTTAGGTGTTGATGTATAGGTTACCTAAGTAAATTGGCTATATGTCACTTTAGGACTTTGGGCCAGACCCAAATCCCAATTGACATGAGAGGCCCAAAATTGGGCCTCCCTATACTAGATGGCCGGCCGAAACTTAGGAGAGGGTAAAGTGGACTTTTGTCCACTTTACTCCTCTTATATATATGGGGGGTTAGGGGTTTTATTAGGGTTAATCTCAATTCCCTTTAAGTAGTGTTTTGAGAGAAAACCCTTCCCCCAGAGACACCATATTTTGGCCGAACCACATCAACACCAAGGGTGTGCCAATTTTCCTTCGAGCAAACATTCCGGAGATCTATCCCCTTGCCAAGAATCGATCAGAGGCTTTTCTGTGGAGAATATACCACGTAGGGCTTCCTTCACAAGAACCCCTACGGGTGCCGACCGAAGGATCGTGAATTCCTACGAAGATCTTGGGTCTACGGATAACTGTAGAGTGTTAGGTTATAAAGTCTAGGTCAACGGGTCGTCAATCTAGAATTTATCTCCCACTAATGAAATGTCGGGTTCAGTGTTCCTAGGACTAGTCGTTCTGATCCATGCCCTTCCGCTCCCTTGGGGTAGTCGTTCTGATATATGTCCTTCTCTTCTCTCCTTCTGACCTCCTTTCCTTCTCTCCTTCTGACCTCCTTTCCTTCTCTCCTTCTGACCTCCTGAGGCTTGTACTTCTTATCCCTGGGGGTTTGTCCTACTGCTCTATGCTCTTCTGCTTCCTTGGCTCTCTTCTCCTTGCCACCCTGCAGGAGGGGCAATACCAGGCACAGAGGGGGGGTGGTGCCTGATGAACCCTCTCCGATGCCTAAGTCAGTACGGTTTTAGAGAGATAAAGCTAGAGAGATGTCAGAGCAAAATTGTGCAACTTGCCCAGATGCCCAAATGAAATGTGGATGTGGGGTATTTATAGGCAACGGTGTTATTAAGGTGGCTTAATGACATCGTTAACCTTTAAACACAGTTAATTAACCTTTAAACGCATAATTAAGATCTTAGGATACAGAGAAGGTAGGCGGAATAAACCGAGTATGGGAGTCCAAAAATGGTGCCGGGGCCCTTGGGGGGAAGGGAAATCCGACCCCCAAGGGTAGGGGTTGGGTGAGGGCACCCAACCCCTCCTAGGGAGGATGGAGTTGGCCAACCCCATCCCCCCTAGGGGAGATTGGGTTGGTCCACCCGATCTCCCCTAGGGGAGGTCGGGTGTGGCCACCCAACCTCAACTAGGTGAGTTTGACTCGGCCGGACGAGCGCTTCGGCCTCGTCCGTGCCGTTGGTGTTTTCGCGAAGTGTTCAGGTTGAAGTTTCGATTTACAATCATTAATGGGATGATAAAAATACAACGATTCGGAAGTCAACGGGTTCAAATTGGGCGTATATCCATCATAGAGGTATGTGTGAATCTTCCGCTGCGTAATTTTGATTACTAGCATGTACCATGATTTAGTTTCCGTAGTGATTACTCCCCGTAAACTAACAATAAGAAACGACGATAGAACGTAAACGCTAATGACAAGACCAAAAATGAACGAGTTTGCAGTACTTACAATTTTGGGAGCGTGGAAATCAACCTGATTGTGGCCTTACACAGTGGCGATAGAAAGTAGATTATTTTGTTGTTGTCAAACATGAAAATGAATTGGATGAGATAAATGTAAGAAGTGGTTAAGTGGTGAAGCGAATTGTTACAAGGCAAGAATGGTTAAATTATGAAATGGTGGAGGATGGACTGTGAAGAGATATGTGGTGAAGTAATCTAGCTAGCTATTGGTGGCGAAGGTAGTATGTACTATGAAGAGTTATGTGGTGAAACAATGTGTCTGTTGGTAGTGAGGACAGCAGAAACATTTAGCTATAGAAGATACATAGATATATTATGTATTATACATATAGATAATATGACACTAACAATAACACTAATTAAGTGCATTTTACCTGGTTTATACATCATTTACATAGAAAACGAAAAAAAACAATAATATGAGTGGTTTTCTTTTTCTGTATAGACTAGAGAAGGGTTAATAGTAGTAATTAACTAGGTTGAGTCAGGTACGACATTATTCCCTTTATAAATAATCTTAATAATACATAATAATAAATAGGTAAGTTTTAGGAATTTGAAAAGTTCCCCACCACAGAAACTAATAAATTGTCCCAAAGTAACATATGACCCACCTCTATATAAATAGCTCAAACCAAAGGAAAGCACAATCAAGCTAAATAAATAAAACAATCTCATTCATAATATAATGATGAATAAGGTGGTGGTGCATTTTTGTATAGTTGTGGCATTGTGTATGGTTGCAGGGTGCAATGGTGGGGATGAGTCGAAACCTAAAGCAGCAGCACCACCACCACCAGAAGCAGTGGTTTATGCTAAAAAGCGGGAATACCAACCAGAAGTAACCAAATGTGCAAAAACACGGCGTACCCGGATGTTTGCGGCTTTATGATGGCAACAGACCCCAGTGCTAAAAACGCGGACCTCACTAAGAGAATAATAATTTTCATCATGACAACCACGGTAAATGCCATCGTGTTTATAGATTTAATGAAGGAGATGGTAAAACGAAAAAATATGGAGGGGGATGAGGTGGTGATGAACTGCGTCAAGAACTGCACCGGCTGCTATTATGATGTAGTGGTGACGTTCGATGATTCGTTGGTGGAGCTGGTGAATAAAAACTATGGTGCTATGAAAGAGATGATCCAGAAAGCGGATGTGTACGAGGCAACATGCCAAAACTGCTTTGCGGCCACCCAACTCAAGGATGACATGTCTCCACATAACGAGTTTCTTGCAAAATTAGGCAAGATCACCATCTCTTTTGTCGACGCTCTCCAAAAGACGTCTAATTAAACCTTGATTCATTCATAATGATGGATTCTTTCCATTTTATATATTAATTAATTAATTTATTGTTTATATCCTCCCATCGATGTAATGAAAAGATGATTATTATTTTTGGCCAAATTGATTTAGCTACAACTATCGTTGGTTGGTGTGTACAAATTATTAATGCTATTAGTTACATATATTTTTATTGTTAGATTTAGCTTTTTTTTTTTATTAATTAATTAATTCACCACCCTCAATCTTCAATGACTGAACTCCTCACCGCCATCGATTAGAATTACTCATAGACCAGATTTGCGTACGGAATATTGAACCTCCACCTCCAATTCTTTGTTGTTTATGGATCGTTCATACGGTATGTAGAGCACAGAATGTGCACCAAAACACAATAAATTGCATTTAAAGAGAGAGATTTGAAATCTGGAAACATGGATAGATCAAACTGAACTGAATTTCGAAAAGAGCAGCTATAGAGAGACAGTGAAGGGAAGCAGCCGTAGAGAGCTTCTACACAGCATTCACAAGTCTTAAAGCAGCAAAAACAGCAACACGGTGAGAAGAGGCTACACAAACAACCAACACATTGGAATTACTCAAATAATAGGTAAAAACAGTCTCAACAATAGGTCATGCTGCTAATCATTGTCTCAGATTAAAAATGTTGATGCGGTGTCTCAACCATCAATTAGTGTTGGAAAATACTTGGTTGGAATATAATCGCTAAGTTAGAGGAATTAACTTAGCAAATTAAATGGCAAAGATAAAGCTTTAGGTAGAAGGATATGGAGATATGAAATGAAAGAAGAATAGCAAACAACTTGAACTTTGTTATTTTCTCTCAGAAATAAAATGCTTGGCTTCGTACAAGCTCACATATTGAGCTCTTCCAATGCACACATACATGTAGCCCTACATTCAATTATACATGGGATCCATACATGATGTTGATAGACGACCTAAGTCAAAAGGTATGGAAACTTACACAAGTTAACATCCTTTGTCTCCCTTGTCAGTAAACATTGACATATACACATATAACACTATCCTACAATGATGGTGTTTAGTGTCGGTGGAATAATTGGGTGATGATTTCATTACTCAAAACTCTTCCAGGAATGAATTATCTAAGCTTAAGTGAAATTTTTTTGACGTTAGCACCGACCAATGACACGGCAACAAATAGGGATTCAACCCATAACAACAATTACAGGAAGTCGGAATCATCTGAGCATCAAGATAGGACGAGCGTCGACTCGTCGGATGAAGAAATGAGACAGGCAAGAATTAATCAAAGGATTTATTGGGGAATCCACTACATCGATGATGTCCGCCACCTGCCAGGCAAGACAATAAGAAGCTACTTCAAGCACTTCTCAAGAAATGCTGCCCCATTGCACCCACAATAGGAAGAAACCATTAGGGCATTCTTCAGGCACTTAAGGAAATATCATGAAAAGTACTTCGAAGGTGCATACGCAATCATGATGATAACAACAATGAGAGAGCTACGAGGACACCTAGAAGAGGGGATATCAAAGGAGGAGGATGAAATAAGAGCCAAAGGCCTCTTAAGATATGAAGCAGACAACAAAGAAGTGGATGACAACCACCACAAAGACGAACATGGTTCAGAAATCAACCACTTGGAAGGAAGTGGATTCGAACGTACACCTTTGAAAAAATGTTTGGAACACCTACATGAGGAGCGTCTATGGTATATGCTACCACCACCAAGCAATGACAAAAGAGCCTTCATCGACAATAGAAAAACCAAGTGGTGTAGATACCACGAGACATAGGGGCACCATACGAACGACTGCATGGTCGTGCCAATCGAGGTGGAATGACTTGTTCGTCAAGTTCGGCTAGATGAGTTCGTGATGCCTCGCTCTTAAACAGGGCAGTCCTTGAAGAAGGCAGTGGTAACCGTATCCTTTCCAATATCCTTAATTTCAGTTACCAAGAAGTGACCTCCCCATAAGGAGAAACTATCCTTTATTTGGCTATGTTCTTATTTGAATTTTCGTGAACCTTAATCGGAGATATGCGGACTCCGTATTGTAAGGATAATGAATGGCTATGTCTTTTGAATGCTTGTTACGCGACAGGCCATACACAGTGAATACCCTAAAGTGGAAGCCACCATGTAGGGGTACAGACATGAAGGCGCGCGCGGCATCAAGCTACATACAACATGAAAGGTTATACACAACCTCTGACGATGACATGCAATAAGTTAATACACAACCTATGAAAAATTGCATGAATGGATTAATACACAACCCTTGAAAAATAAAATGCAATTGGTTATTACACAAGTGCTGACAAGTTGCATAATGGGTTATTACACAACCATGACCTGCTTCGAACTGATCACCCGGTAGCATCAATAGAGTGTCGTGGTTGGAACTAACAACTACTTCACATTCACTATGCCCCTGGTAAACACTGCCAAGTTGGTATTTCCCGTATTCTGGGAATCAACGCCATGTCTGTGTGTCTTTATAAAGCGGCGCAGTCAACTTATGTGATGCGACTGCTACATGACTCCGGAGCTAACTCTGAGGAGATATTTGAATATCATTGGGTCCAACCTACTATGTAGCAGTGCCTTACAACGGATAGCATATTATCACGACCTTTGTCTAGGCCGATGAAGAGGTAGGTCGCAATAGCAAACTATGGCCTACACGTTTAAAAAACGCACCAAACTTTACAAGTAGCGTCTTGCCATAACGTAAGATTGAAATCATCAAGTAACGAATATAGCACCGCGGCATAGCCAATCATGTCGCGACAATTACTTCGGAAAATCCAAGTAATGGTCATACAATGAAAAAGCACATTCAAAACTTGAAAGTCGCGTCTTGCACCAACGCCAAATCTTGGAACTCCAAGCGACGGAAAAACGTATTTGCAAGTAGCACCTTGTCAAAATGCTATCTCGAGGCATCGAGTAAGCGGAATAAAACGTACCAAACCAAGAAAGTAACGTCTTGCCATAACGTCATATCTTGGGACACCAAGCGACGGAAAACGCGCTAACTTTAGTAGGTAGGATAGTGAGTTGCGTCTCGCCACAACGCTACCTCAAGGAATTGGGTAAGCGGCTTTAAACGTACTAAATCAAGCAAGTAAGTCTTGCCTCAACGCTGCCTTGAGTCATCAAGTAGGCGGTAAAGTGCATATCGTGAGTCGCATCTCGCTCCAACGCTATCTCAAGGCTAGTAAGCGGCTTAAAACGTACCAAATCATGAAACTAACGTCTTGCCCTAACACAACCTTGAGGCATCGAGTAAGTGGTCAAAACGTGAAAAAACAACAAGTAACGCCTTGTTCATAACGCTATCTCGAGGCATCAGATATGCGGCCACAAAACGCGTCAACACAACGCGAGTAGCGTCTCGCCAACAACACTATGTCGAGGCATCGACTAGTGGATGAACGTCATGTACCATTTACGATGAACAACTTAAACAATGCCATGCCTTGGTAACATCCAAGAGGGGCACAAACAGGTATAGTACCTATGTACCATTGTAAACACTCGATTTTGACCCGGACGTAACGACGTTACACATGATACGTCAAATTCCGGACGCGTCAAGCCACAAAGTCTCCAAAAATGCTGAAGGGCACATTAAGAAAATTATTATAAAATATATTTTAAATTATTTCGAATTTATTTAATATTTTCGGAATATTTGAAAATATATATATAATAATTAGTTTTTTTATTTTAGAAAATTATCTGTAAGATATTTATCTCCATATATTATTTTTATTCAAAAAAATTAATTATCTGTAAAGATAAATATCCTTAGGAAATTCTCTAGAATAATTATCTGTAAAGATAAATATCCTTAGGAATATTCTCTAGAATAATTATCTGTTAGCAATTTTTTTATTTAAATTTTATCTGTAACTTGACTAGGTTTTTAGTATAAATAGGGGTCTAGGTTTACATTGTAAAGGACACAGAAAAACACACCACAAGCAATAATATTATTTCAGACCTCAGAACCCGTGCAAATTTGTCTTCTAGTGTAAATTTATTTTTCCTGGCTGCAGCCAAGATTACCTCCGGCCAGCCATCCGCTGCCCGCCATCTTCGGCCGTCCGAGGCCACCACGCCGCCCTCCCTCTCTCTCTCTCTCTCTCTCTCTCTCTCTCTCTCTCTCTCTCTCTCTCTCTCTCTCAGGTAGGGTTAGTCGTCCTTTCCAGCCCTGTTCCGCTTCCGCTGACCTCCATTTTTCACGCCGGAGCTTCGCCAGGGACCACGCTAGCCACCGCCCTCGCACCGCCAGGCAACCAGATCCGCCCAACGCTCCTCCCCGTCCGTGCAGCCCGCTGTCCAGTTCGCCTGCTCAGCTACCAGAGTTCGCTCGCCGGACCACCAGTAGCAGACCTGAATATCCCGACTGCCACGACCGGAGCTCCGCCATAGCCGCCCGGCGCCGTCCCAGGCCACCGAAGCCATATCCCGTCCGCCGGAGTGCCCTCTGCCGCCCGTCTCTGCCGGTGGCCATCTCCCATGTTCACGTCGTCCATCCCCTGTGCAGGTCTCTTCATCTTCTCCTTTATTTTTATTTTTATTCATTTTATTATTTATTTATTTATTAATAATCTGTTATTATATTATTATTATTATTATTATTATATTATTATCTTTAACAAAATAGTTTAAGTGTAGTTGTTTAATTTAATTAGTAGTTTAAATATTGTTTCACTAAGTCCAGTTTAGGAAGCATATTTAATTGCTCAAATTATGTGTATGTTAAATATATTGGTTGTGTATGGATTTAAACATGCTTGATAAATTTTGATTTTTTATTTTTCGTCTTAACTAAGAGTTATAGATTATAATTAGTTTTTAGACTTATGTAATTTCTTAATAATAATTTGGCTTAGGATGTAAATTTGATTGGATCTTGTTTCGACCAAGTTGTAGCGGGCTGTCCGCCGGGTAACTTGTCGAGGTCTTCTCGTTAGGTGTGAGCTAAATCCGCCTTTTAGAGTCGTGCGCGGGCTTTAGCTTTTGCTTCCAAAGGAGGGCAAGTCTCTCTGGGTCTCTAGCGGGACGTCCGTCAGCACCTGCAAAGGAGCGTTACCAAGCAGTCCCTGTGGAGAGGGGGGGGTGCTTGGCGTGCTCACTCCGACGCTCAACATCAGTAGTTTTCTAGAGAGAGAAAGAGAGGGTTTTTAGAGAGAAGTCAGAGCTTTTTCCCGAGCTTGCCCAAAGTGATTTTGGAATGAATTGAATTGACTTGAAAATGTTCACCCTCAAGGTGGCTATTTATAGGCAACCTTGGACCGTAAACCGGTTTTGACCCGGTTCAATGTGGAAATGTGAACCGGGATGCAGGGGTAAGCTTTGGGAAAAGGGCTCTGACGCGCGTCTCAGGCGGCTGTCATGGACGGGACGCGCGCGCCTCTGAAATAAAGGTCTCGGACACATAGGAGTTAGTGTAAAAATCGGGTCTCCGTATACGTCCGAGGCAAAATGGGGGGTGTGCGCGACACCCCCCGGGTGTTGGACTTACCCGGAATTTTCCGGGTAAGCCCCCCGGGGTGCCGGGCAAGTTTGCGACTTGCCCGGTTTACCCCGGTTAGCTCGAAATTGGGCTCTGTAGTGGGTCTCGTGCGTGTATGAGGTCCGAATAATTAAAACCGAGCCCGAATCATGCGTATATCCATCACTTGCCCCCGAGTTAAACAACGGCTTGACCTTTGTTTAACTCTATTCTAAGATAGGGTATACGCGTGATATGGGTCGTCTGCTCACCTTGAGTTTTGACCTACCAAGGGTGGATGTGCGCGGCTCCGACGAGCTTCTTGCCTTAGTTTTTGAGATGATCACGGTTGATAACTGCGTGACGGGTTAGTAGCATAACAGACTACAAGTAGTATGATAAATGTGGTTTTGGAAAAAATGAGGCGTGAGCACACGTGAAATTTTTCGGGTTTGTGCGATGATCCAAGCAATATGGAAAGTTCATGCCACTACTAAATGTATCAAAGTGATAATAAATCACGCAAGTCTTGATAAAATGTTTTTCATGCAATACGGTAGTTTCCGGGAGCCCGTCGTCTGAGACAGCCGTCTTAACGGCGAGACGACGGTTTTGGGTGAATGAAATGATGCCGGGTTTGGAAAATCACATGCAACAGACATGATATGAAAAGTCATGGATGTAAATCATGGATATGTGCAATGCATGACGATGACGTGTGTATGACGTATGTGTAAAAGATGCATAGTCATGTACTAAAAGACTTAGAAAAAAGTAGAGATAGGTAAAGGGTTACCTACACACTTATGTGGGAGCGTGTATCCCGGACGCGCGGGTCCTAAGCCTGCGAGGTGTGATGAATCCGCCGCGTTGTTGACGAACGGAGTATGTTCGCAGCGTATGTGTCGAGAGTCGAGACCCTTGTTGATATAGTATTGCCCCCAGAGTGGAGGTGCTTGTAGTGACGTGACAGCGCCAGCCTAATGACTCGTCACCATGGTTGTCGTTGTTTGATCTTTGTCGACTGCCATTGATTGTCGTCATAGGAAAATACTTAGAAAGTATTTCTTGATGGTTGACACTTCGTCATATGTTGACTGCTGACATGGTGGAACACTTAGAAAAATTCACTGACAGTCGGCACCTCGTTATATATCGACTGCAGACATGGTGGAACACTTAGAAAATATTCCTTGATAGTTGACATCTCGTCATATGTCGACTGCTGAGATGGTGGAACACTTAGAAAATGTTCCTTGATTGGCTCTTTCTTTCATGACCATGCTACCATCCATATGCGTGCTAGCTGAGTATGCGTGCGCTTGTATGTGTGCGCTAGTTCCAACACTTAGAATTTTTTCCTTGTCTGTTGCCATGCATGTTGTTACTATAGGCTTGATGTCGACGTATAGTAGGTGTCGTTATGGTGGTTGATATGAACAGGGAGTTGCCCTCCTCGCGGGGTGTTCGCTATGTGATAAGTGGAGACTAAAGAGTCTCGTAGACATGTAGTTGTCTCCCATGTTGATGGTTACTGGGATCTCCCGAAGTAGGGTGTGCTCCATGACTGCTACTTGGTTTTTCCAAAGGTGGGTGCATTCCACGACTGCTACCTGGTTGTTCCGAAGTTGGGTGCATTCCACGACTGCCACTTGATGTTTCCGAGGTAGGGAGAAGGCCAGAGGTCGGCGAGGCGACATGTCCTTTCATGGCGTTGGTCAAAGGTCGGCGAGGCGACTGCCTATCCATGTTGTTGCCGCTACCTGGCGTTTTCAAGGTAGAGTGCGTTCTGCGACCGCTACTTTATTTTCCCCGAGGTAGAGTGTGTCTAGCGACCGCTACTTGGTTTTCCTTAAGGTAGAGTATGTCTAGCGACTGCCACTTGGTTTGCAAGGGAGGATTCGTAAGGAACCGCTTGTATGCGCTCCCGGAGCCTTGAGCCATTTCGAGGATAAAACTTGATCGAAAGGTGGTCGGATGGCATCTTGGTAATTATAACCAATTTCGTATGTCTTTGATTTCTTTAGCTCTTGAACTTGTCGCTTTGTAGAGCGCTTGAATACCTGTGTCACATTGCACGAATGTGTGAAAATTTGATTAGTAGGTGGCCTAGGCCTTTGATGAGCGTAAGGATTTTTGACTCCCGAGCGGGAGGGTCCCTAGCTTGTTTGTATGCGGACAGTTGGTCCGTTGGGTTGAATATCCTTGCAAAGGACTTTGATGAATGTGGTTGATGTGTATGACTTGCGATGTTGTGCGCGCGGTGCTGCACCTAGTGTCCGCTGCTACTATACTTAGTTTCTGAGCGAGAGGTGTTACTCCTCTTCTTAGAGCGTCGATGCATGCGCGTTTGGTAGGAGGTGTACGTGCTTCACACAACTCTCCCAAATCTTGTAAACTGACGATCTCAGAATAACAGTGGTATGCCATGACTTGTCGTTGTGTTTCCCGGGAATGACGCCAAGTGTACAGGGCGGAGTCGCAGGCGGATTTCCTCAGACTGTTCCCGGCCTCGGCGACACTCCTCCTGTCGGCCCGGGTATGGGACTTGTGCCTTTGAAGGTTTCGTTGAGATTTTTCCCCATGTTAATATGCTAATGGTCTTTTTGTGATTGTCTTTGCCGGCTTGGTACTCCCGACGGCGGGGGGGAGTTGTACCTGTCCGAGAGAATGATGCTGACGTCCGTTCCCCGAGCGATCCTAAGAGGTCGACGTCTGCTGGCATGCCTCTTGCTCCCTCCTGCGACAAAGGGAGAGGGCCAATGTATGCGGATTCGACCATGCCTGCCCCCTGGTCGGGGAACGGCCGTTCAGCGGAGGTGCCTTCCTTGGCAGGTGACTGTGGTTGACTTCTTGTTATACTGGTATAGTTTTGCCTTCTCCTCATGTGTTTGCTTTTGATGCGTAGTTGTTCCTATTCCTTCAGCTCTTCGCAAGTCCGATCTGATGTGTCGGCTTGATCGGGATGTGTCCGGGAACGAGTGGACTCCCTATTCTTAGTTTGCTATTTGCTTTCCCAAGGATGTTTCCTTGAGCACACCTGCTGTCGGTGTGCGTGTGGTTCAGCGGTCTGTTCCGCCGGCTGACCGCAAGAAGTGCCCCCGTGACCCTGAGGCTGCTTTGAAGTGTGTTAAGGAGTCGCTCGCGCAGCTTTGCTCCTGTATGTTGTTTTCTTTTTATGTTGGATCTATCATGTTTGTCTGGTTTCTTTGTGTGTGATGTACTTGTGTTGTTGTGTTGAGGGAGAAGGCGCGCGCATATTCAGATGCTTCTTCCAAGGCTTCCGCTGATCTCAAGGGAAGTCAGGATTGCGTGTCTCGGCTGGAGGCGGAGCTGTTTGCCTTATTGTGCCAGGAGAAGGTCGACGCGGCGGCACATGCTGTGGTGCTGAAGGAGACTAAGGAGTCTCATGTTGTCCTGGGTGATCAGCTTGGGATGGTTGAGTTTCCTACTACAGCTGATTACTCCAAACTTCTCGAGAAGGCACGTGATGATCACATGGAGTCTTTCTCTGTGGATTGCTTCAGGAGGATATACTCTCTTGCCCCCGATTCTCCTTTTCAGAGTACTGGGCCATATACTGGCTACGCCCTCGGGGCTATTGCGGGGATCCGAGCGGGCGATGTGGAGCGAGTGGTTTGACGGGACAGGTGTCTGTCCCTGTTGGTGACGATCGCCGGGGTGCTTTCAAAGGCCCAGCGCAAGATGTTTTTATGACTGATGTCTTTGGTTCTGGTGCTCCTGACGTTGGGTCAGGTTGATCTTTCTTTGTTTTTCCATGTGTACATATGGTTGCTCCCCTTGCATGGGTGAGATTTTGACGGGTTGCATCTTGGGCTCGACTTTTAAGCTGGCCGGATGTCTTTACTTTTGAGTCCTGCTATATTATATATATATATGCCTGACATGAGATGTTAGAAAGATATAATACTTAGTATTATTTTGCATCTTCCTTTATTGCTGTCCCAATGACTTGTTCTCTTTTTGTGAGAGTGTTGCTCTATTGAATGGTTGATTTTCTTGATCCGATGGCTTCCCTTGGGAAATTGCATCTCTGTTGGTGGTGGGGTGCGGATGAATTAGTATCATCGGTACCTATGGCTTTGTAAGGAGGATGATCCATGTTGAACTGCTTGTCTCCCTTTACAAGGATGTAAATAGATTAGTATGTTCACAAACTTGATATAGTTGTTTGTTTGCGAAGCGTGGATAGATTAGTACGTCCGACACCTGCATTTGTTTGCGAGGGAGGATTCCTACGGAACCGCTTGTCCCCGATTTTTTTACAAGGATGTGAATAGATTAGTACGTTCACATCCTTGTATGATGGCGAAGTGTGGATAGATTAGTACGTCCGACACTTGCATTTGTTTGCGAGGGAGGATTCCCAATGATCCGCTTATCCCCCGACTTTTTGCAAGGATGTGAATAGATTAGTACGTTCACATCCTTGTGTGATGGCGAAGTGTGGATAGATTAGTACGTCCGACACTTGCATTTGTTTGCGAGGGAGGATTCCCAATGATCCGCTTATCCCCGACTTTTTGCAAGGATGTGAATAGATTAGTACGTTCACATCCTTGTATGATGGCGAAGTGTGGATAAATTAGTACGTCCGACACTTGCATTTGTTTGCGAGGGAGGATTCCCAATGATTCGCTTACCCCCCGACTTTTGCAAGGACGTGAATAGATTAGTACGTTCACATCCTTGTATTGTTGCGAAGCGTGGATAGATTAGTACGTCCGACACTTGCATTTGTTTGCGAGGGAGGATTCCCAATGATCCGCTTATCCCCCGACTTTTTGCAAGGATGTGAATAGATTAGTACGTTCACATCCTTGTATTGTTGCGAAGCGTGGATAGATTAGTACGTCCGACACTTGCATTTGTTTGCGAGGGAGGATTCCCAATGATCCGCTTATCCCCCGACTTTTTGCAAGGATGTGAATAGATTAGTACGTTCACATCCTTGATGAAGGTATTTTATCTCCTTGTATGCGTCGCGCTCCCTCTGTTTTAAATACAGGCATGAGCTTTGCTTAGTCTTGCTTTGATATCCTTTTGATGGCTTTTCTTGTTGGTTGCCCTTTCTGCGCATAGAGTTAGGACCTTTGTTGGTGACGTATGTGGCTTGTTCCTGGTTTTGGACCGGGGTAGCTTGCCATTACATAATGATTTTTCCTACGCAAGGAGTGATCTTGATATCCCTGGAACGTCTGAGACGGCTGTCTCCAGGTTTCTTCATTGAATGACCCTGCTTGGTAGGGTGTTTGGGAGCGCGAGAGCTCCTGTCTTGTCCCTTGTTGGGGGAACTGCCTGCTTTGTTGTGCATTCCCGTGAAAGGTCGGGGTTTTTGAGATTGTAGGGCCTCTCTGCTGAAGTGCATTCATTGGAGGCGCTTGCGTTGGTGTCAGGGGCATATTTGCTTGTTGCGCGGGAGGGGGCGGAGGCGCCCCGTATCCTTGGTTGTGCAGGGCTTTTCTCAGATGAAGCAGCTGTTCGAGTGTCGCCATTATTTCTGGGGTGACTGCGGGCGCAGCCTGTGCCCCTGGTGCCTGATTGTATGCCCCAGCA
The DNA here is from genome assembly GCA_036873135.1 of Clarkia xantiana subsp. parviflora. Taxonomy (NCBI): domain Eukaryota; kingdom Viridiplantae; phylum Streptophyta; class Magnoliopsida; order Myrtales; family Onagraceae; genus Clarkia; species Clarkia xantiana. The sequence continues at coordinate 11,048,647 of JAPTYO010000003.1, forward strand.
TTTGGCATTCCGTATGATTGCTCCTGCGTGTTGAAGGTTTGATGGGCGGAGCCCGTAGGAGCGTTGGCTTGCTGTGTGACCCCTTGCGCGTTACTCCGAGAGTATACGCTTCTTGTAGGCGTAGACGAGGCGACTGAGGCCTCGCTTTGGCTCTGCGGGGGGTCTCTCTGAGCTCTCTGCAGAGGAGGTCTCATGCTTGACTCCGGGGTTGGAATTTTCCTTGGACGTCTTGGTCCTCTTTCCTTTGTCCTAATCGGCGACACCCCCCGGGTGTTCCGGGTAAGCCGGGGCTTACCCGGAAATTCCGGGCAAGCCGGGGCTTACCCGGAAATTCCGGGCAAGCCGGGGCTTACCCGGAATTTCCGGGCAAGCCGGGGCTTACCCGGAATTTCCGGGTAAGCTTAGCTTACCCGGAATTTTCCGGGTAAGCCCCCCGGGGTGCCGGGCAAGTTTGCGACTTGCCCGGTTTACCCCGGTTAGCTCGAAATTGGGCTCTGTAGTGGGTCTCGTGCGTGTATGAGGTCCGAATAATTAAAACCGAGCCCGAATCATGCGTATATCCATCAGATCTTGACATAGTTAGACTAATCTGATTTAACATATGTAGAAGAATAAAAATTGGCAAATTAAGTGAATTGAGTACTGAAATGGCGTAATTAAGAAATATTCTTTTTTAATTCGTAACAGAACCCCCGAACTCGAATTTCTGATCGTAGACTGATTTAATACCTAGGTTTTTAATTCGTTATTCGCTTAGGAAATTTAGGATTCTAGTTAGCCATAATTAACTAAAGGCGACTCTATTCAAAATCCACGTTTTCAAAATGTTATTCGCCTTAGGTCAAATTTTAGGTCCGACAATTTGGCGACTCTGCTAGGGATAATCGAGGGTTCGGGCTCTTTATATTTGCTTATTTGCCATGTTTTATTTTTTATTCATATTTGACTTTGTTATTCTAACTTGATTGTTTTTGTGTAATTTCAGGTGTGGAGTTAATTTTTTATGACTGACTATTTTTCTCTGTTGGATTATGCATTATTTGTATTTGCACACACCACTTTAGTGTAATGTCCAAAATGCCTAAAACCCAGGGCGACTAGGAACCCCGGAGGTTTAGTACGGTACGACCGGAGCGGCTGGGCCGCCGGTACGGCTCGGAAAAACTCTACTCGTTTGCGAAGGTCTTATGATCCCTATAATGGGGTGAGGAAACCACATTGTCGGGAACCTATCAGTGGAACCTACCTTGTAGAGCAAAGTCACACATTTTTTTACCCCCCCTAACATGATCTGTTTTTGTTGTAAATGTTATCATACGACTGTTTGTATAGCTTTTATTTCTCATGCATTCATCTCATTGCATTTTTTTAAAAAAAAAATTTCAACTAAGTAGTTAGTCATTTAGTTGTAAAAATTTCATTCCAAACATGCATTTTGTATGCATTGTTTTTTTTCTTTAAAAAAAATCTTTACCTAAATTTTTATTCTAAATATGCGCCTCATGCGCATTATTTTTTAAAAAAAAAACTCTCAGGTAAGTTGTAATTTTTGTTAGTGCGTTACGTATGCATTACTTAAAAACATTTTAGAAAAATTTATTTCTCTAGCTATTAGAGCTTCCTTTCGAACATACATTTCATATGCATTTTTTTTTCTAAAAAAACCTCTTACCTGAATTTTTATTTTTAACATGTGTTTTGTACGCATTAATTTTGAAAAAAAAATTTCAGGTAAGTTGTAATTTTGGTTAGTGTATTGTATAAGCATTGCTTAAAAAAACAAAAAAACAAAAAAAAAAATTAGGAAAATTTGTAATTCCGCTTTAACTGTTAGGGCTTCTAATTTTGAACGTGCATTCCATATACATCATTTTAAAAAACTTTTTAACTGAACTGTTTTATTTTTAATAATGCATCCAATATGCATTAATTTAAAAAAACTTTTTAGATAAACCGTAAGCTCTCTTAGTTTTAGGGCTCTTTTTTAAAAAACATTTTATCTGAATATTTAATCAAAAAACGTGCATATCATATGCATTATTTTCGAAAAAAAGCTTTCAGGTAAATTGTATTTTTTCTTAGTTGTAGAACTTTTATTTTTAAGATTGCATCTTGTATTTATTTTTGTGCATCTCATATGCATCCTTAAAAAAAAAGTTTTCGCCTGATTCTTAATTTTGAGCAACCAAGATGCATTTTTTTCCCTAATTAAAAAAACAAAAAAAATCTTTTCAGATAACTTGTTAATTATCTTGACTGTAGAACTTTCATCTCAAGTATGCATCTCATATGCATCGCATGTGCATTATTTTAGGAAAAATAATCTGTTGATACACTGTACACATTCTTAGTCGTAAAACTTTTAGTTTCAAACATGTATTCCATGTGTTGTTTTCAAAACTACTTATCAGAATGTTTTATTTCAAGCGTGTGTTTCATACGCATTAATTTTTTGAAAAAACTTTTCATGTAAGTTGTTAAATTCTGTTAGTGCATTCAATATGCATCATTTTTTTTTTTTTAAATTAGGAAATCTGTAATTCCTTTTTGTCTCTTAGAGTTTTTTAAATTCAAACATGAATTCCATATGCATCGTCTTCAAAAAAAACCTTTTTACTTGATTTTTTTAAAGCATGCATTCAATATGCATTATTTTTTTATAAAAAAACATTTCAAGTAAATTGTGAGTTTTTTTTTATAGCTATAGAGCTTTCTAATTCACGCATGCATCCCAATTGCATTATTTTAAAAAAAATCCACCTGAAATTTTCATTTCAAAATATGCATTTCATATTCATTATTCAGGTAAACTGTTGTAAGTTGTGAATTTCTTTGAATATAATTTTAACTTTCAAAAATGCATTTCATATGCGTCATTCAGGTAATATGTTGTAAGTTGTAACTTTCTTAACAGTAGAATTTTAACTTTCGAGCATGCATGAGCATTTAAAAAAAAATAAAAAAACTCAAGGTGTCATTCGTTCTTATCCAAGGTGTATTGCACTTTTTTGGCAAGGTCGTCATTCAACATTCGCATGAGGGAGTATTTAAAAAATGGGAGTTTTGATTCTTTTTTGAGAAAATAGTTTAACTGTGCAGTTGAGTGCTACTATTCGAGTTTAAACAAAGGACGATAAAACATTTTTGAAAAAACATTGTTTTGAGCATTTGTCCTGCGTTCGAGCCAGATAATGCACTCAGCAAACTCAGTAAACTCCATGATGGTGCAAAACACATTTGATCATAAATTTTGATTCTTTTTAAAAAAAAGTAATCAAAATTATGAAATGAATGACATTAGAGTTTTCAAAAAATCATGCATGATTCCTCATATTCTCTACACTGATTTTTCATTCACTCTTTTCAGGTACCCTTGGTTAAGGTATCATGTACACATAAGTTATGCCGGCTAAATGGGGCAACAAAAAAAGAACACACAGTCATCCAGTTGCACAACGAACAAATTGCACACTCGAGATATCTTAGGTGCGTTAAATTGTACTTAATTTTTTCCTTGAGATTTGAGTGTCCCTACTCTTTTGCAGGTCGGATGACCACTTCAACCAATGCCGCAACCGTGTGAAACGTGAGCGCTTCAAAGAGTTTCTATGGAAAATTTCACCCACCATGTGTGAAATTCATACGCTTTCCAAGACGAGGTATACAACCGTTATGTGGCCAGGTTTAAACCATTCAGCGGTAACCATGGGGCATCTCCCTTTGAGATCGCACATGTCAGGAGATGAGAAAATTTCAAGAGATCATCGAGAATCCCGTGAAGATTCATTACACAAGTTATGGAGCAAGAGAATCAGGACATGCAGCAGGTCCAGTCGCATAGCGAGCACATTGCCCACTGAAAAATCCAAACCCAGGTAAGAGAAGTTGTAATCATTTTTATCCCCGAAATTTGAGTTTTTCCTTACTCATTGTGCAGCTTGGATAATCATCCAAATCAAAACTCCTGAAGAGCACATCTCGTGTACAACCCTTAGCTCGCCGACCATTCTTATGCCAGCTATCGAATTTATCCCAGATACCTCGGACGATATCTATGCCTAAGTTACCATTTGCGGACTACTGTGCCAAACTCAACACCATCCATGTGTGTTCATTAATCAGGCCATTCGTCCAGCACGCGACGAATTATGAACCAGTCAGATGTAGCCGTGGGGCATTCCCTTTAAGATCAAGCATGGTTGAAGATAGAAGACATCCAAAGATCTTCCTATTAAAAAAGATCGAGATTCCATGAAGATCGACCGTGCTAATGAAAGAGCATTTGAGAGGAAGAAGAAGAAGAAGAAATTATTGTCGGTGTCGACCACCCATTGAAAGGATCCTCCATTCAAGACATCGACATAATCAACTTATTTGACAATTTTTCCTCAGGAGAATTTCTGAGAAATTAAAAGGTTTAATCTGCTATTAGGGGCATGTAACATAGTTATTGTTGATTAGTTTCTATAGATTTTCTTTCCATTGGAAAAAAGAAAAAAGAGAGAAAAAAATAAATTCCCGTTAGGTTGAAAACCTAGGCAAAAGTCAGGGAGAGGGGCATGATTGAAAACCCGCAGGGGCAGTCATGGGAAAAGGTGAGATGAAAAAAGAAAAAAAAAAAAACTCAGTTTTCTTTAGGGTCACATCCGCCCTTTAATCGACTACAGAACAATAAAGAAAGCGTTCGTACAAATATTGTGAGAGCAATGAAGCAATAAAAGGGTCACAGTTGTTCCTAAATCAACTACAAATAAAAGGGTCACAGTCATCCCTAAAATGACTATAAAAAAAAGGGCCACGGCCACCCTTCAAATGGTTACAGATAAAGAGCGCTCCCGCAACATCAAAAGCGGAGAATAAGTGAAAGGGCCACAGCCACCCTCCAAACGGCTAAAGATAAAAGAGTGACCCCGCAAATCTTGAAAGGGCGGGAAAATAAAAAAGGGCCACAGTCGTCCCTAAAACGACTACAAAATAAAGGGCCACAACCACCATTCAAATGGTTACAGATAAAGAGCGCTCCCGCAACATCAAAAGCGTAGAATAAGTGAAAGGGCCACAACCACCCTCCAAACGGCTAAAGATAAAAGAGTGACCCCGCGAATCCTGTGAGGGCGGAAAAATAAAAAGGGCCACAGTCGTCCCTAAAACGACTACAAAATAAAGGGCCACCGCCACCCTCCAAACAGCTACAGAAAAAAGAGTGACCCCGCGAATCCTGTGAGGGCGGGAAAATAAAAAAGGGCCACAGTCGTCCCTAAAACGACTACAAAATAAAGGGCCACATCCACCCTCTAAACGGCTACAGATAAAAGAGTGACCCCGCGAATTTTGTAAGGGCTGGAGAATAAAAAAGAGCCACAGTCGTCCCTAAAACGACTACAAAATAAAGGGTCACAACCACCCTTCAAACAGCTACAGATATAGAGCACCCTCGCAACATTGAAGGCGGGAAATGAGTGAAAGGGTCACAGCCACCCCTAAAATGGCTACCTACAAAGAGTGTTCCTCGAATCCTGAGAGGATGGGAGATTGTTAAAAGGGCCATAGCCACCCTCAAAATGGCTACATATAAAGAGTATTCTCGTGAATCTTGTGAGGCCGGAAAATCATTTGAAGGGGCCACAGCCACCCTTAAAACGGCTACAAATCGAAAGAGCAGTCCCGGAACATCGACGATGGAAATAAATGAAAGGGCCACAGCCACCCTCCAAATGGCTACAAATCAAAAGAGCTCTCGCGACATTGACGACGTTGAGGAAAGGGTCACAGCCACCCTCCAAATGGCTACAAATACTCTCGCATCGTGACGGGAAATAAAGTACGGGTCACAGCCACCGTTTAATCGGCTACAAAAAAAAGAGTGCTTCCGTTAGGTTGAATACCCGAAAGGGCAGCCTAGGCAAAATTAGGAAATGAGGGGCATGATAGAAAATTCAGAAATTGCAATCATGGCAAATGGAGAGAAAATAAAGTCCCGATGGAATGAAAACCCTAAGGGGCAATCCATGCAAAAATTAGGAAAACCGAGGGGCACAGTCTAAAATTCTGACCGTGGCAAAAGGAGAGTATATGAGAGAATAAAAAAAAAAAGAAAGAAAAAGATCCCACTAAGTTGTCGCGTCATGCGCAGTTTAGGCAAAAATTAGGGACATGCATTCAAGTCGTCAAGCCACTCGAGGCCCTTATCCAACGGACGCCACTAGAGGCATTTCTCCAACATATGCCACTAGAGGCTCTTCTCCGACGGACGCCACTAGAGGCTCTTCTCCGACGGACGCCACTAGAGGCTCTTCTCCAACGGACGCCACTAGGGGCTCTTTTCAAAATACCCGCCACTAGAGGCTTTTCCTTGTCGCGCGCCACTTGAGGCATCAATGATCGAGATTTTACTTTATTGCACGCCACTGGAGGCTTTACTTTTCCATACGCCACTGGAGGCTCTACTTTCTGCATCACCAATGGAGGCACCGCCGACAGGAGCACCGCCAACCGAGGCTTTACTTTCTGCATCGCCATTGGAGGCCTTACTTTCTGCATCGCCACTGGAGGCTTTACTTTCTGCATCGCCATCAGGGGCACCGCCAACCGAGGCTTTACTTTTCCGCACGCCACTGGAGGCTTTACTTTCCCGCACGCCACTGGAGGCTTTACTTTCCCGCACGCCACTGGAGGCTTTACTTTCCAGCACGCCACTGGAGGCTTTACTTTTCTACACGCCACTGGAGGCTTTACTTTCCCGCACGCCACTGGAGGCTTTACTTTCCCGCACGCCACTGGAGGCTTTACTTTTCCGCACGCCACTGGAGGCTTTACTTTTCTGCACGCCACTGGAGGCTTTACTTTCCCGCACGCCACTGGAGGCTTTACTTTCACGCACGCCACTGGAGGCTTTACTTTTATGCACGCCACTGGAGGCTTTACTTTCCCGCACGCCACTGGAGGCTTTACTTTCCCGCACGCTACTTGAGGCTTTACTTTTCTGCACGCCACTGGAGGCTTTACTTTCCCGCACGCCACTGGAGGCTTTACTTTTCTGCACGCCACTGGAGGCTTTACTTTCCCGCACGCCACTGGAGGCTTTACTTTTCTGCACGCCACTGGAGGCTTTACTTTCCGCACCGCCACTGGAGGCTTTTCCTTGTCGCACGCCACTGGAAGCATCGTCGATAGAGGTTTTTACTTTTCTGCACCGCCAATGGAGGCATCGCCAACAGGCGTCCCGCTGACAGAGGTTTTATCGTTTCTGCACCAGAATAAGCGTATGAGCCACCTTGAAGACTTTGAAGAATTAGGAGAGAATATACTTTCTGGTCAAAATCAGTGTTTCTTCGTCTTTGGACAAACCCCTTCGAACATGTTCTACGACAGTCCGTCCAAAGAGGGGCAAACTGTAAACACTCGATTTTGACCCGGACGTAACGACGTTAAACATGATACGTCAAATTCCGGACGCGTCAAGCCACAAAGTCTCCAAAAATGCTGAAGGGCACATTAGGGAAATTATTATAAAATATATTTTAAATTATTTCGAATTTATTTAATATTTTTAGAATATTTAAAAATATATATATAATAATTAGTTTTTTTATTTTAGAAAATTATCTGTAAGATATTTATCTCCAGATATTATTTTTTATTCAAAAAAATAATTATCTGTAAAGATAAATATCCGTAGGAATATTCTCTAGAATAATTATCTGTTAGAAATTTTTTATTTAAATGTTATCTGTAAGTAGACTAGGTTTTTAGTATAAATAGGGGTCTAGGTTTACATTGTAAAGGACACAGAAAAAAACACCACAAGCAATAATATTATTTCAGATCTCGGAACCCGTGCAAATTTGTCTTCTAGTGTATTTTTTTTTTCTGGTTGCAGCCAAGATCACCTCCGGCCAGCCATCCGCTGCCCGCCATCTCCGGCCGTCTGAGGCCACCACGCTGCCCTCTCTCTTTCTCTCTCTCTCTCTCTCTCTCTCTCTCTCTCTCTCTCTCTCTCTCTCTCTCTCTCTCTCTCTCTTCTCAGGTAGGCTTAGTCGTCCTTTCCAGCCCTTTTCCGCTTCCGCTGACCTCCATTTTTCACGCCGGAGCTTCGCCAGGGACCACGCCAGCCACCGCCCTCACACCGCCAGGCAACCAGATCTGCCCAACGCTCCTCCCCATCCTTGCAGCCCGCTGTCCAGTTCGCCTGCTCAGCTACCAGAGTTCGCTCGCCGGACCACCAGTAGCAGACCTGAAGTTCCCGACTGCACGACCGGAGCTCCGCCATAGCCGCCCGGCGCCGTCCCAGGCCACTGAAGCCATATCCCGTCCGCCGGAGTGCCCTCTGCCGACCGTCTCTGCCGGTGGCCATCTCCCCTGCTCACGTCGTCCATCCCCTGTGCAGGTCTCTTCATCCTCTACTTTTTTTTATTCATTTTATTATTTATTTATTAATAATCTGTTAGTATATTATTATTATTATTATCTTTAACAAAATAGTTTAAGTGTAGTTGTTTAATTTAATTAGTAGTTTATATAGTTTCACTAAGTCCAGTGTGGAAGCATATTTAATTGCTCAAATTATGTGTATGTATATTGGTTGTGTATGGATTTAAACATGCTTGATAAATTTTGATGTTTTATTTTTCGTCTTAACTAAGAGTTATAGATTATAATTAGTTTTTACACTTAAGTTAATTTGTTCATAATAATTTGGCTTAGGATGTAAATTTGATTGGATCTTGACATAGTTAGATAAATCAGATATAACATATGTAGAAGAATAAAAAAATTTCAAATTAACTGAATTGAGTACTGAAATGGCGTATTTAAGAAATATTCTTTTTTAATTCGTAACAGAACCCCCGACCTCGAATTTCTGATCGTAGACCGGTTTAATACCTAAGTTTTTAATTCGTTATTCGCTTAGGCAATTTAGGATTCTAGTTAGCCTTAATTAACTAGTGGCGACTCTATTCAAAATCTACGTTTTCGAAACGTTATTCGCCTAAGGTCAGATTTTAGGTCCGACAACCATCAACGATGAGTGTAATGAACGCCAAGACTGGTATACAACCGGCAAGGAAAACGCGACAATGCCTCGCATAGACGAGGAATCAACGACAAGTATATGATGCATACACGCTATCGAGCCAAGACCGGCTATCCAACAGAACGGCATCAACGACCTCAAGTATAGGAGGATATGACAAGTTGTGCGAACACACACAACCATGCAACTACGACCCAAAGCAATGGGGGACAATCATGACAACAAGGGTATGAAATACTACTCACAATCATATAGTCATAATGCATATATATGTTTCAAACGGGTCCAACACAAAGGATAGATGGATGGCATACACGCCTATATCGCAAAATACGTGTTTCTACACAAAGAACACGTCAAGCATAATAACACAGAAGCAGACATCAACAGTCACGATAAACGAGCAAAGATAATCAGTCGGAGGTGGCATCACCACCACCGTCATCGCCTCGAGTCGAGGGTCCGACACCGTCATCATCACCTACGGGGGCAGAATCCTCACCAAATAGCTGTGACACATACGCAGAAGCAAAATCGGCAAATCCACCTAACAGGCTGAAGTCGAAAAGTGGATCAATGTCATAAATCGTCGTAGCAAGCACCATGCCATAATCATGAATGATGTCATCACACTTCTTCTTGGTATCCTCAACAAACTCGGGAGACGCCTTGTACTGAGCAAGGGCACGACGAGCCAACACATCAAAGGCCTTCTGGAGAGCCTTAGCCAGATGACCCCGCGAGGCTTTATCCCCATCCTCCTTCTCCTTGCGAAGTCGAGCAAATTTTTCTTCAAAGGAGGTAATGCCACCCTGGTACACAACCTCAGACGAGTCAAAAGTGGATGTCTTCGCACGCATCATGCGCATCTTCTCATCCGCCTCCTCTAGCTTAGACTACTGGAGGCCGACAATCTCGGTCAGCTGCACCACGGAGGATGCTAGGTTCACTAAATCTCCAAACACCTGGAACAACAAGTATGAATTCAGGCAATACAAATATAACAATGAAAGAGCAAAGTAAAGGAATGCTTACATGGGAAAAATGGGATAACGCATCTCGTGCAAATTCAAGTCCAGACGAAGAAGAGTCAGGGACCGGCCTCCGATCAACAGGGGGCACAAATGCATTGATCAAGCGAACCCCAACCTCAGGGGTCGCTAAGGATGAACAACGATAAAAAATGATAACTGCCCGAAGAAGAAAACGGCACCCACAAGGGATCGGAGAGGTCGCACTGAGGAGGACGAACAAAGTCCTCTCGAGAGAGAACAGGAAGTCGCATGCGACCTACACAACAATAAGTAAGCAATAGGAAATATGAAAAAGTAAAGTCAACACAAAGGACACACACCTCTCAAGTTCAGCAGAGGATCAAGATGAGAGATATCAGATAGGACATCAACATTCGATGTCATCTCCTGGACAATAGCATGGGCCTTCCCCTTGTCAACAACAAGCGCAGGCTCAATGACCTCCTTCTCTTGGTCGCAAGAAGGAGTCGGAGGAACATCTTCAATATCTATGACCTTCCTCTTCCGCATAGAGGAATCCTTCGAGCCGTCAATCTCAGGGATAACATTCTTCGGCCTCGAAGATATAGCAACCTTGTCAGTAACGACGGACCTGTCAATGGGGGCGGCAGACCCTGCAACGACATGGAAGAGAAGATAAGAAAAATAATAGAGAGAAGAACACAACAAAGATAAATAAAAAAAAAAAAAAACATACATACAAACCACCGACGCCACTACGGGCGGATCCACCCGCCTGCAACCGTAAGGTTTTATCATCAAACAACCCTACTATTGGCTAAAAAAAATCAAACAACCCTACAAGAAGAAAAAAATAAGGCATAAAAAATTTAAGTGCCTTTTACCTAGTCTATACGTCATTTACATAGAAAACGAAAAAAAAAACAATAATATGAGTGGTTTTCTTTTCTAAGGGGTTAATGTAGTAGGGGTTAATAGTAGTAATTAACTAGGTTGAGTTAGGTACGACATTCCCTTATAAATAAATCTTAATAATACATAAAAATTAATAGGTAAAAAAAACATGAACTTATTGTTTAACAACGCGAAGGTTTAGGAATTTGAAAAGTTCCCCTCCACAGAAACTGTCAAATTGTCCCAAAATAACATGACACACCCCCTATATAAATAGCTCAAACCAAAGGAAAGCAGAATCAAGATAAATAAATAAAACAATCTCATTCATAATATAATGATGAATAAGGTATTGGTGCATTTTTGTATAGTTGTGGCATTGTGTATGGTTGCAGGGTGCAATGGTGGGGATCAGTCGAACCCTAAACCACCACCACCAGAAGAAGTGGATTATTCTAAAGTAACCCAAGTATGCAAAAACACTGCGTACCCGGATGATTGCAGCTATATGATGGCAACAGACCCCAGTGCTAAAAACGCAGACCTCACTAAGAGAATCATAATTTCCATCAGGACAGCCACGGTGAATGCTCTCTGGAATATAGAGTCAATGAAGGAGATGGTAAAACGAAAAAATGTGGAGGGGGATAAGGTGGTGATGAACTGCGTCAAGAAATGCTCCGATTGCTATTATGATGTAGTGGTGGCGTTCGATGACTCGTTGGTAGAGCTGGTGAATAAAAACTATGGTGCTATGAAAGAGAAGATCCAGAAAGCGGATGTGTACGAGGCAACATGCCAAAATTGTTTTGCGGCCACCAAACTCAAGGATGCCATGTCTCCACATAACGAGTATCTTGCAAAACTAGGCAAGATCACCATCTCCTTTGTCGACGCTCTCCAAAAGACGGCTAATTCAACCTTGATCCATTCATAATAACGTATTATTTCCATTTTATATATTAATTAGTTATTTATTTATTTATATCCTCCCATAGATGTAATGAAATGATGATTATTATTTTTGGCCAAATTGATTTAGCTACAACTATCGTTGGTTGGTGTATACAAATTATTAACACTATTAATTACATATCTTTTTTATTGTTAGTTTAGCTTTTTTTTTATTAATTAATTAATTCACCACTCTCAATCTTCAATGACTAAACCCATCCACCGAGATCGATCGAAATTACTCATAGACCAGATTTGCGTACGGAATAATTATTTCTCTCTATCAAATATTTTCCTCGTTAATTTCAATAGTGATATATCCATTTTGTATCTTTGTCTCCTCTATTGCATGTGCAACCACCATTTTTTTACCCTAATAACTATCTTCTATAACAGTTACATTTATGACTGTTAGGTGCCGTGTCTGACAACACAAGTCAAACACGACATTAGCACCACCCTAATTTGAAATTAGGTTTAGATGTTTCATCCTCCACGGTATAATCTAAGCATAGTTTATTTGCAAGGAGGGAGGTGCCCTAAAGTGATGGCCGTTCTTGGTTCTGAATCCTATTCTCTAGTCTTAGCCTTCTTCGCTCCCTTTAGAATTTCTCCTGAGCTCCGATCTTCTTCAGAGGGGTGGTTGTAACCTTCATTATTGATGTATTCCAGTGTTTGAATTTGGTGTATATTGGCCGCCTTAATTAGGAGCCCACTAATATAAGCCCATTCAAAACATGCAAGTCGCATCTTACACCAACGCCAAATCTTGGAACTCCAAGCGGCGGAAAAACGCATTTGCAAGTAGCACCTTGTCAAAATGCTATATCGAGGCATTGAGTAAGCGGAATAAAACGTACTAAACCAAGCAAGTAACGTCTTGCCATAACGTCATATCTTGGGACACCAAGCGACAGAAAACGAGCTAACTTTAGTAGGTAGGATAGTGAGTTGCATTTCGCCACAACGCTACCTAAAGGCATTTAGTAATCGGCTTAAAACCTACTAAATCAAGCAAGTAAGTCTTACCTCAACGCTGCTTTGAGTCATCAAGTAGGCGGTAAAGTGCATATCGCGAGTCGCTTCTCGCTCCAACGCTATCTCAAGGCTTTGAGTAAGCGGCTTAAAACGTACCAAATCACGAAAGTAACGTCTTGCCCTAACACTACCTCGAGGCATCAAGTAAGTGGTCAAAACACAAAAAAACAACAAGTAACGTCTTGTTCATAACGTTATCTCGAGGCATCAGATATGCGGCCACAAAACGCGTCAACACATCGGTAGCGTCTCGCCAACAACACTACGTCGAGGCATCGACTAGTGGATGAACGTCATGTACCATTTACGATGAACAACTTAAAACAATGCCATGCCTTGGTAACATCCAAAAGGGGCGCAAACATGTATAGTACCTATGTACCATCAACGATCAGTGTAATGAACGCCAAGGCTGGCATACAACCGGCAAGGAAAACGCGACAATGCCTTGCTTAGATGAGGAATCAACGACAAGTATATGATGCATACACGCTATCAAGCCAAGACCGGCAATCCAACAGCACGGCATCAACAAACTCAAGTATAGGAGGATATGACAAGTTGTGCGAACACACACAACCATGCAACAACGACCCAAAGTAATGGAGGACAATCATGACAACATGGTAATGAAATACTACTCACAATCATATAGTCATAATGCATATATATGTTTCAAACAGGTCCAACGCAAAGGATAGATGGATTGCATACACGCCTATACCGCAAAATACGTGTTTCTACACAAAGAACACGTCAAGCATAATAACACAGAAGCAGACAACAACAGTCACGATAAACGAGCAAAGATAATCAGTCGGAGGTGGCATCACCACCACCGTCATCGCCTCGAGTCGAGGGTCCGACACCAACATCATCACCTACGGGGGCAGAATCCTCACCAAAGAACTGTGACACATACGCAGAAGCAAAACCGGCAAAGTCACCTAACTGGCTGAAGTCGAAAAGTGGATCAATGTTATAAATCGTGGTAGCAAGCACCATGCCATAATCATGAATGATGTCATCACACTTCTTCTTGGTATCCTCGACAAACTCGGGAGACGCCTTGTACTGAGCAAGGGCACGACGAGCCAACACATCAAAGGCCTTCTGGAGAGCCTTAGCCAGATGACCCCGCGAGGCTTTATCCCCATCCTCCTTCTCCTTGCGAAGTCGAGCAAATTTTTCTTCAAAGGAGGTAATGCGACCCTGGTACACAACCTCAGACGAGTCAAAAGTGGATGTCTTCGCACGCATCATGCGCATCTTCTCATCCGCCTCCTCTAGCTTAGACTACTGGAGGTCGACAATCTCGGTCAGCTTCACCACGGAGGATGCTAGGTTCACTAAATCTCCAAACACCTGGAACAACAAGTATGAATTCAGGCAATACAAATATAACAATGAAAGAGCAAATTAAAGGAATGCTTACATGGGAAAAATGAGATAACGCATCTCGTGCAAATTCAAGTCCAGACGAAGAAGAGTCAGGGACCGGCCTCCGATCAACAGGGGGCACAAATGCATTGATCAAGCGAACCCCAACCTCAAGGGTCGCTAAGGATGAACAACGATAAAAAATGATAACTGCCCGAAGAAGAAAACGGCACCCACAAGGGATCGGAGAGGTCGCACTGAGGAGGACGAACAAAGTCCTCTCGAGAGAGAACAGGAAGTCGCATGCGACCTACACAACAATAAGTAAGCAATAGGAAATATGAAAAAGTAAAGTCAACACAAAGGACACACACCTCTCAAGTTCAGCAGAGGATCAAGATGAGAGATATCAGATAGGACATCAACATTCGATGTCATCTCCTGGACAATAGCATGGGCCTTCCCCTTGTCAACAACAAGCGCAAGCTCAATGACCTCCTTCTCTTGGTCGCAAGAAGGAGTCGGAGGAACATCTTCAATATCTATGACCTTCCTCTTCCGCATAGAGGAATCCTTCGAGCCGTCAATCTCAGGGATAACATTCTTCGGCCTCGAAGATATAGCAACCTTGTCAGTAACGACGGACCTGTCAATGGGGGCGGCAGACCCTGCAACGACATGGAAGAGAAGATAAGAAAAATAATAGAGAGAAGAACACAACAAAGATAAAAAAAAAAAAAAAAAAACATACATACATACAAACCACCGACGCCACTACGGGCGGATCCACCCGCCTGCAACCGTAAGGTTTTATCATCAAACAACCCTACTATTGGCTAGAAAAAATTAAACAACCCAACAAGAAGAAAAAAAATAAGTCATAAAAAATTTAAGTGCCTTTTACCTAGTATATACGTCATTTACATAGAAAACGAAAAAAAAACAATAATATGAGTGGTTTTCTTTTCTGTATAGACTAGGGGTTAATAGTAGTAATTAACTAGGTTGAGTTAGGTACGACATTCCCTTATAAATAAATCTTAATAATACATAAAAATTAATAGGTAAAAAAAAACATGAACTTATTGTTTAACAACGCGAAGGATTAGGAATTTGAAAAGTTCCCCTCCACAGAAACTGTCAAATTGTCCCAAAATAACATGACACACCCCCTATATAAATAGCTCAAACCAAAGGAAAGCAGAATCAAGATAAATAAATAAAACAATCTCATTCATAATATAATGATGAATAAGGTATTGGTGCATTTTTGTATAGTTGTGGCATTGTGTATGGTTGCAGGGTGCAATGGTGGGGATCAGTCGAACCCTAAACCACCACCACCAGAAGAAGTGGATTATTCTAAAGTAACCCAAGTATGCAAAAACACTGCGTACCCGGATGATTGCAGCTATATGATGGCAACAGACCCCAGTGCTAAAAACGCAGACCTCACTAAGAGAATCATAATTTCCATCAGGACAGCCACGGTGAATGCTCTCTGGAATATAGAGTCAATGAAGGAGATAGTAAAACGAAAAAATGTGGAGGGGGATAAGGTGGTGATGAACTGCGTCAAGAACTGCTCCGGCTGCTATTATGATGTAGTGGTGGCGTTCGATGACTCGTTGGTAGAGCTGGTGAATAAAAACTATGGTGCTATGAAAGAGAAGATCCAGAAAGCGGATGTGTACGAGGCAACATGCCAAAATTGTTTTGCGGCCACCAAACTCAAGGATGCCATGTCTCCACATAACGAGTATCTTGCAAAACTAGGCAAGATCACCATCTCCTTTGTCGACGCTCTCCAAAAGACGGCTAATTCAACCTTGATCCATTCATAATAACGTATTATTTCCATTTTATATATTAATTAGTTATTTATTTATTTATATCCTCCCATAGATGTAATGAAATGATGATTATTATTTTTGGCCAAATTGATTTAGCTACAACTATCGTTGGTTGGTGTATACAAATTATTAACACTATTAATTACATATCTTTTTTATTGTTAGTTTAGCTTTTTTTTATTAATTAATTAATTCACCACTCTCAATCTTCAATGACTAAACCCATCCACCGAGATCGATCGAAATTACTCATAGACCAGATTTGCGTACGGAATAATTATTTCTCTCTATCAAATATTTTCCTCGTTAATTTCAATAGTGATATATCCATTTTGTATCTTTGTCTCCTCTATTGCATGCGCAACCACCATTTTTTTACCATAATAACTATCTTCTATAACAGTTACATTTATGACTGTTAGCTGCCGTGACAACACAAGTCAAACACGACATTAGCACCACCCTAATTTGAAATTAGGTTTAGATGTTTCATCCTCCACGGTACAATCTATGCTTAGTTTATTTGCAAGGAGGGAGGTGCCCTAAAGTGATGGCCGTTCTTGGTTCTGAATCCTATTCTCTAGTCTTAGCCTTCTTCGCTCCCTTTAGAATTTCTCCTGAGCTCCGATCTTCTTCAGAGGGGTGGCTGTAACCTTCATTATTGATGTATTCCAGTGTTTGAATTTGGTGTATATTGGCCGCCTTAATTAGGAGCCCACTAATATAAGCCCATTCAAAACATGCAAGTCGCATCTTACACCAACGCCAAATCTTGGAACTCCAAGCGGCGGAAAAACGCATTTGCAAGTAGCACCTTGTCAAAATGCTATATCGAGGCTTTGAGTAAGCGGAATAAAACGTACTAAACCAAGCAAGTAACGTCTTGCCATAACGTCATATCTTGGGACACCAAGCGACGGAAAACGAGCTAACTTTAGTAGGTAGGATAGTGAGTTGCATTTCGCCACAACGCTACCTCAAGGCATTTAGTAATCGGCTTAAAACCTACTAAATCAAGCAAGTAAGTCTTACCTCAACGCTGCTTTGAGTCATCAAGTAGGCGGTAAAGTGCATATCGCGAGTCGCATCTCGCTCCAACGCTATCTCAAGGCTTTGAGTAAGCGGCTTAAAACGTACCAAATCACGAAAGTAACGTCTTGCCCTAACACTACCTCGAGGCATCAAGTAAGTGGTCAAAACACGAAAAAACAACAAGTAACGTCTTGTTCATAACGTTATCTCGAGGCATCAGATATGCGGCCACAAAACGCGTCAACACATCGATAGCGTCTCGCCAACAACACTACGTCGAGGCATCGACTAGTGGATGAACGTCATGTACCATTTACGATGAACAACTTAAAACAATGCCATGCCTTGGTAACATCCAAAAGGGGCGCAAACAGGTATAGTACCTATGTACCATCAACGATCAGTGTAATGAACGCCAAGGCTGGCATACAACCGGCAAGGAAAACGCGACAATGCCTTGCTTAGATGAGGAATCAACGACAAGTATATGATGCATACACGCTATCAAGCCAAGACCGGCAATCCAACAACACGGCATCAACGAACTCAAGTATAGGAGGATATGACAAGTTGTGCGAACACACACAACCATGCAACAACGACTCAAAGTAATGGAGGACAATCATGACAACATGGTAATGAAATACTACTCACAATCATATAGTCATAATGCATATATATGTTTCAAACAGGTCCAACGCAAAGGATAGATGGATTGCATACACGCCTATATCGCAAAATACGTGTTTCTACACAAAGAACACGTCAAGCATAATAACACAGAAGCAGACAACAACAGTCACGATAAACGAGCAAAGATAATCAGTCGGAGGTGGCATCACCACCACCGTCATCGCCTCGAGTCGAGGGTCCGACACCGACATCATCACCTACGGGGGCAGAATCCTCACCAAAGAACTGTGACACATACGCAGAAGCAAAACCGGCAAAGTCACCTAACTGGCTGAAGTCGAAAAGTGGATCAATGTTATAAATCGTGGTAGCAAGCACCATGCCATAATCATGAATGATGTCATCACACTTCTTCTTGGTATCCTCGACAAACTCGGGAGACGCCTTGTACTGAGCAAGGGCACGACGAGCCAACACATCAAAGGCCTTCTGGAGAGCCTTAGCCAGATGACCCCGCGAGGCTTTATCCCCATCCTCCTTCTCCTTGCGAAGTCGAGCAAATTTTTCTTCAAAGGAGGTAATGCGACCCTGGTACACAACCTCAGACGAGTCAAAAGTGGATGTCTTCGCACGCATCATGCGCATCTTCTCATCCGCCTCCTCTAGCTTAGACTACTGGAGGTCGACAATCTCGGTCAGCTTCACCACGGAGGATGCTAGGTTCACTAAATCTCCAAACACCTGGAACAACAAGTATGAATTCAGGCAATACAAATATAACAATGAAAGAGCAAAGTAAAGGAATGCTTACATGGGAAAAATGGGATAACGCATCTCGTGCAAATTCAAGTCCAGACGAAGAAGAGTCAGGGACCGGCCTCCGATCACTAGGGGGCACAAATGCATTGATCAAGCGAACCCCAACCTCAGGGGTCGCTAAGGATGAACAACGATAAAAAATGATAACTGCCCGAAGAAGAAAACGGCACCCACAAGGGATCGGAGAGGTCGCACTGAGGAGGACGAACAAAGTCCTCTCGAGAGAGAACAGGAAGTCGCATGCGACCTACACAACAATAAGTAAGCAATAGGAAATATGAAAAAGTAAAGTCAACACAAAGGACACACACCTCTCAAGTTCAGCAGAGGATCAAGATGAGAGATATCAGATAGGACATCAACATTCGATGTCATCTCCTGGACAATAGCATGGGCCTTCCCCTTGTCAACAACAAGCGCAGGCTCAATGACCTCCTTCTCTTGGTCACAAGAAGGAGTCGGAGGAACATCTTCAATATCTATGACCTTCCTCTTCCGCATAGAGGAATCCTTCGAGCCGTCAATCTCAGGGATAACATTCTTCGACCTCGAAGATATAGCAACCTTGTCAGTAACGACGGACCTTTCAATGGGGGCGGCAGACCCTGCAACGATATGGAAGAGAAGATAAGAAAAATAATAGAGAGAAGAACACAACAAAGATTAAAAAAAAAAAAAACATACATACAAACCACCGACGCCACTACGGGCGGATCCACCCGCCTGCAACCGTAAGGTTTTATCATCAAACAACCCTACTATTGGCTAAAAAAAATCAAACAACCCTACAAGAAGAAAAAAAAATAAGGCATAAAAAATTTAAGTGCCTTTTACCTAGTCTATACGTCATTTACATAGAAAACGAAAAAAAAAAAAACAATAATAAGAGTGGTTTTCTTTTCTGTATAGACTAGGGGTTAATCGTAGTAATTAACTAGGTTGAGTTAGGTACGACATTCCCTTATAAATAAATCTTAATAATACATAAAAATTAATAGGTAAAAAAAACATGAACTTATTGTTTAACAACGCGAAGGTTTAGGAATTTGAAAAGTTCCCCTCCACAGAAACTGTCAAATTGTCCCAAAATAACATGGCACACCCCCTATATAAATAGCTCAAACCAAAGGAAAGCAGAATCAAGATAAATAAATAAAACAATCTCATTCATAATATAATGATGAATAAGGTATTGGTGCATTTTTGTATAGTTGTGGAATTGTGTATGGTTGCAGGGTGCAATGGTGGGGATCAGTCGAACCCTAAACCACCACCACCAGAAGAAGTGGATTATTCTAAAGTAACCCAAGTATGCAAACACTGCGTACCCGGATGATTGCAGCTATATGATGGCAACAGACCCCAGTGCTAAAAACGCAGACCTCACTAAGAGAATCATAATTTCCATCAGGACAGCCACGGTGAATGCTCTCTGGAATATAGAGTCAATGAAGGAGATGGTAAAACGAAAAAATGTGGAGGGGGGTAAGGTGGTGATGAACTGCGTCAAGAACTGCTCCGGCTGCTATTATGATGTAGTGGTGGCGTTCGATGACTCGTTGGTAGAGCTGGTGAATAAAAACTATGGTGCTATGAAAGAGAAGATCCAGAAAGCGGATGTGTACGAGGCAACGTGCCAAAATTGTTTTGCGGCCACCGAACTCAAGGATGCCATGTCTCCACATAACGAGTATCTTGCAAAACTAGGCAAGATCACCATCTCCTTTGTCGACGCTCTCCAAAAGACGGCTAATTCAACCTTGATCCATTCATAATAATGTATTATTTCTATTTTATATATTAATTAGTTATTTATTTATTTATATCCTCCCATCGATGTAATGAAATGATGATTATTATTTTTGGCCAAATTGATTTAGCTAAAACTATTGTTGGTTGGTGTATACAAATTATTAACACTATTAATTACATATCTTTTTTATTGTTAGTTTAGCTTCTTTTTTTTAAATTAATTAATTCACCACTCTCAATCTTCAATGACTAAACCCCTCCACCGCTATCGATCGAAATTACTCATAGACCAGATTTGCGTACGGAATAATTATTTCTCTCTATCAAATATTTTCCTCGTTAATTTCAATAGTGATATATCCATTTTGTATCTTTGTCTCCTCTATTTCATGCGCAACCACCATTTTTTTACCCTAATAACTATCTTTTATAACAGTTATATTTATGACAGTTAGCTGCCGTGTCTGACAACACAAGTCAAACACGGCATTAGCACCACCCTAATTTGAAGTTAGATTTAGCAGTTTCATCCGCCACGGTACAATCTAAGCTTAGTTTATTTGCAAGGAGGGAGGTGCCTTAAAGTGATGGCCGTTCTTGGTTCTGAATCCTATTCTCTAGTCTTAGCCTTCTTCGCTACCTTTAGAATTTCTCCTGAGCTCCGATCTTCTTCAGAGGGCAAGCAAGTAAGTCTTACCTCAACGCTGCTTTGAGTCATCAAGGAATTTCGCTACCTTAGGACCGTTATAGTTACGGCCACCGTTCACCGGGTCTTCGGTCGCCGGCTCCCCTTTACAGGACAGCTTTTGATATTCATATCAATCCTTTATGTGCCTCTGCATCAAGCGTTAGGTAGACCTCAGACACAAGTAGGCGATAAAGTGCATATCGCGAGTCGCATCTCGCTCCAACGCTATCTCAAGGCTTTGAGTAAGCGGCTTAAAACGTACCAAATCATGAAAGTAACGTCTTGCCCTAACACTACCTCGAGGCATCAAGTAAGTGGTCACAACGCGAAAAAAAAACAAATAACGTCTTGTTCATAACGCTATCTCGAGGCATCGGATATGCGGCCACAAAACGCGTCAAAACAGCGGTAGCGTCTCGCCTACAACACTACGTCGAAGCATCGACTAGTGGATGAACGTCATGTACTATTTACGATGAACAACTTAAAACAATGCCATGCCTTGGTAACATCCAAGAGGGGCGCAAACAGGTATAGTACCTATGTACCATCAACGATCAGTGTAATGAACGCCAAGGCTCGCATAGACAAGGAATCAATGACAAGTATATGATGCATACACGCTATCAAGCCAGGACCGGCAATCCAACAGCACGGCATCAACGAACTCAAGTATAGGAGGATATGACAAGTTGTGCGAACACACACAACCATGCAACTATGACCCAAACTAATGGGGGACAATCATGACAACATGGTAATGAAATACTACTCAGAATCATATAGTCATAATGCATATATATGTTTCAAACAGGTCCAACGCAAAGGATGGTTGGATTGCGTACACGCCTATATCGCAAAATACGTGTTTCTACACAAAGAACACGTCAAGCATAATAACACAGAAGTAGACAACAAAAGTCACGATAGACGAGCAAAGATAATCAGTCGGAGGTGGCATCACCACCACCGTCATCGCCTCGAGTCGAGGGTCCGACACCGACATCATCACCTACGGGGGCAGAATCCTCACCAAAGAGCTGTGACATATACGCAGAAGCAAAACCAGAAAAGTCACCTAACTGGCTGAAGTCGAAAAGTGGATCAATGTCATAAATCTTCGTAGCAAGCACCATGCCATAATCATGAATGATGTTATCACACTTCTTCTAGGTATCCTCAACAAACTCGGGAGACGCCTTGTACTGAGCATGGGCACGACGAGCCAACATATCAAAGGTCTTCTGGAGAGCGTTAGCCAGATGACCCCACGAGGCTTTATCCCCATCCTCCTTCTCCTTGCAAATTCGAGCAAATTTTTCTTCAAGGGAGGCAATGCGACTCTGGTACACAATCTCTGACGAGTCAAAAGTGGATGTCTTCGCACGCATATGAGCATCTTCTCATCCGCCTCCTCTAGCTTAGACTAATGGAGGTCGACAATCTCGGTCAGTTGCACCACGGAGGATGCTAGGTTCACTACATCTCCAAACACCTGGAACAACAAGTATGAATACAGGCAATACATATATAACAATGAAAGAGCAAAGTAAATGAATGCTTACATGGGCAAAATGGGATAACGCATCTCGTGCAAATTCAAGTCCAGGCGAAGAAGAGTCAGGGACCGGCCTCCGATCAACAGGGGGCACAAATGCATTGATCAAGTGAACCCCAACCTCAGGGGTCGCTAAGGAAGACAAAGATAAAAAATGATAACTGCCCGAAGAAGAAAACGGCACCCACAAGGGATCGGAGAGATCGCACTGAGGAGGACGAACAAAGTCCTCTCGAGAGAGAACAGGAAGTCGCATGCAACCTACACAACAATAAGTAAGCAATTGGAAATATGAAGAAGTAAAGTCAACACAAAGGACACACACCTCTCAAGCTCAGCAGAGGATCAAGATGAGAGATATCAGATAGGACATCAACATTCGATGTCATCTCCTGGACAATTGCATGGGCCTTACCCTTGTCAACAACAAGCGCAGGCTCAATGAACTCCTTCTCTTGGTCGCAAGAAGGAGTCGGATGAACATCTTCAATATCTATGACCTTCCTCTTCCGCATAGAGGAATCCTTCGAGCCGTCAATCTCAGGGTTAACATTCTTCGACCTCGAAGATATAGCAACCTTGTCAGGAAAGACGGACTTGTAAATGGGGGCAGCATACCCTGCAACGACATGGAAGAGAAGATAAGAAAAATAATAGAGAGAAGAACACAACAAAGATAAAAAAAAAAAAAAAAAAACAGATACAAACCACCGACGCCAGTACGGGCGGATCCACCCGCCTGCAACCGTGGGGTTTTATCATCAAACAACCCTGCTATTGGCTAAAAAAATCAAATAACCCTAAAAGAAGAAAAAAAAATAAGGCTTAAAAAAAATTAAGTGCCTTTTACCTAGTCTATACGTCATTTACATAGAAAACGAAAAAAACAATAATATGAGTGGTTTTCTTTTCTGTATAGACTAGGGGTTAATAGTAGTAATTAACTAGGTTGAGTTAGGTACAACATTCCTTTATAAATAAATCTTAATAATACATAAAAATAAATAGGTAAAAAAGACATGAACTTATTGTTTAACAACGCGAAGGTTTAGGAAGTTGAAAAGTTCCCCTCCACAGAAACTGTCAAATTGTCCAAAAATGACATGACACACCCCTATATAAATAGCTCAAACCAAAGGAAAGCAGAATCAAGATAAATAAATAAAACAATCTCATTCATAATATAATGATGAATAAGGTATTGGTGTATTTTTGTATAGTTGTGGCATTGTGTATGGTTGCAGGGTGAAATGGTGGGGATCAGTCGAACCCTAAACCACCACCACCAGAAGAAGTGGATTATTCTAAAGTAACCCAAGTGTGCAAAAACACTGCGTACCCGGATGATTGCAGCTATATGATGGCAACAGACCCCAGTGCTAAAAACGCGGACCTCATTAAGAGAATCATAATTTCCATCAGGATAGCCACGGTGAATGCCATCTGGAATACAGAGTCAATGAAGGAGATGGTAAAACGAAAAAATGTGGAGGGGGATAAGGTGGTGATGAATTGCGTAAAGAACTGCTCTGGCTGCTATTATGATGTAGTGGTGGCGTTCGATGACTCGTTGGTAGAGCTGGTGAATAAAAATTATGGTGCTATGAAAGAGAAGATCCAGAAAGCGGATGTGTACGAGGCAACATGCCAAAATTGTTTTGCGGCCACCGAACTCAAGGATGCCATGTCTCTACATAACGAGTATCTTGCAAAACTATGCAAGATCACCATCTCCTTTGTCGACGCTCTCCAAAAGACGGCTAATTCAACCTTGATCCATTCATAATAATGTATTATTTCCATTTTATATATTAATTAGTTATTTATTTATTTATATCCTCCCATCGATGTAAATAAATGATGATTATTATTTTTGGCCAAATTGATTTAGCTACAACTATCGTTGGTTGGTGTATACAAATTATTAACACTATTAATTACATATCTTTTTTATTGTTAGTTTAGCTTCTTTTTTTTATTAATTAATTAATTCACCACTCTCAATCTTCAATGACTAAACCCCTCCACCGCCATCGATCGAAATTACTCATAGACCAGATTTGCGTACGGAATAATTATTTCTCTCTATCAAATATTTTCCTCGTTAATTTCAATAGTGATATATCCATTTTGTATCTTTGTCTCCTCTATTGCATGCGCAACCACCATTTTTTTACCCTAATAACTATCTTTTATAAAAGTTACATTTATGACCGTTAGTTGTCGTGTCTGACAACACAAGTCAAACACGACATTAGCACCACCCATATTTGAAATTAGGTTTAGCAGTTTCATCCGCCACGCTACAATCTAAGCTTAGTTTATTTGCAAGGAGGGAGGTGCCTTAAAGTGATGGCCGTTCTTGGTTCTGAATCCTATTCTCTAGTCTTAGCCTTCTTCGCTCCCTTTAGAATTTCTCCTGAGCTCCGATCTTCTTCAGAGGGGTGGCTGTAACCTTCATTATTGATGTATACCAGTGTTGGAATTTGGTGTATATTGGCCGCCTTAATTTGGAGCCCATTAATATAAGCCCATTCAAAACATGCAAGTCGCGTCTTACACCAACGCCAAATCTTGGAACTCCAAGCGGCGGAAAAACGCATTTGCAAGTAGCACCTTGTCAAAATGCTATATCGAGGCATCGAGTAAGAGGAATAAAACGTACCAAACCAAGCAAGTAACGTCTTGCCATAACGTCATATCTTGGGACACCAAGCGACGGAAAACGCGCTAAATTTAGTAGTTAGGATAGTGAGTTGCATCTCGCCACAATGCTACCTCAAGGCATTGGGTAAGCGACTTAAAACCTACTAAATCAAGCAAGTAATTCTGACCTCAACGCTGCCTTGAGTCATCAAGTAGGTGGTAAAGTGCATATCGCGAGTCGCATCTCGCTCCAACGCTATCTCAAGGCTTTGAGTAAGCGGCTTAAAACGTACCAAATCATGAAAGTAACGTCTTTCCCTAACACTACCTCGAGGCATCAAGTAATGGGGGACAATCATGACAACAAGGGTACGAAATACTACTCACAATCATATAGTCATAATGCATATATATGTTTCAAACAGGTCCAACGCAAAGGATAGATGGATTGCATACACGCCTATATTGCAAAATACGTGTTTCTACACAAAGAACACGTCAAGCATAATAACACAGAAGCAGACAACAACAGTCACGATAGACGAGCAAAGATAATCAGTCGGAGGTGGCATCACCACCACCGTCATCGCCTCGATTCGAGGGTCCGACACCGACATCATCACCTACGGGGGCAGAATCCTCACCAAAGAGCTGTGACACATACGCAGAAGCAAAACCGGCAAAGTCACCTAACTGGCTGAAGTCGAAAAGTGGATCAATGTCATAAATCGTCGTAGAAAGCACCATGCCATAATCATGAATGATGTTATCACACTTCTTCTTGGTATCCTCAACAAACTCGGGAGACGCCTTGTACTGAGCAAGGGCACGACGAGCCAACACATCAAAGGCCTTCTGGAGAGCGTTAGCCAGATGACCCCGCGAGGCTTTATCCCCATCCTCCTTCTCCTTGCGAATTCGAGCAAATTTTTCTTCAAGGGAGGCAATGCGACCCTGGTACACAACCTCAGACGAGTCAAAAGTGTATGTCTTCGCACGCATCATGCGCATCTTCTCATCCGCCTCCTTTAGACTACTAAAGGTCGACAATCTCGGTAAGCTGCACCACGGAGGATGCTAGGTTTACTACATCTCCAAACACCTGGAACAAAAAGTATGAATTCAGGCAATACAGATATAACAATGAAAGAGCAAAGTAAAGGAATGCTTACATGGGCAAAATGGGATAACACATCTCATGCAAATTCAAGTCCAGACGAAGAAGAGTCAGGGACCGGCCTCCGATCAACAGGGGGCACAAATGCATTGATCAAGCGAGCCCCAACCT
The DNA here is from genome assembly GCA_036873135.1 of Clarkia xantiana subsp. parviflora. Lineage (NCBI taxonomy): Eukaryota > Viridiplantae > Streptophyta > Magnoliopsida > Myrtales > Onagraceae > Clarkia > Clarkia xantiana. The sequence continues at coordinate 11,075,211 of JAPTYO010000003.1, forward strand.
CAGGGGTCGCTAAGGATGACCAACGATCAAAAATGATAACTGCCCGAAGAAGAAAACGGCACCCACAAGGGATCGGAGAGGTCGCACTGAGGAGGACGAACAAAGTCCTCTCGAGAGAGAACAAGAAGTCGCATGCGACCTACACAACAATAAGTAAGCAATAGGAAATATGAAGAAGTAAAGTCAACACAAAGGACACACACCTCTCAAGCTTAGCAGAGGATCAAGTTGAGAGATATCAGATAGGACATCAACATTCGATGTCTTCTCCTGGACAATAGCATGGGCCTTCCCCTTGTCAACAACAAGCGCAGGATCAATGACCTCCTTCTCTTGGTCGCAAGAAGGAGTCGGAGGAACATCTTCAATATCTTTGACCTTCCTCTTCCGCATAGAGGAATCCTTCGAGCCGTCAATCTCAGGGATAACATTCTTCGGCCTCGAAGATATAGCAACCTTGTCAGTAACGACGGACTTGTCAATGGGGGCGGCAGACCCTGCAATGACATGGAAGAGAAGTTAAGAAAAATAATAGAGAGAAGAACACAACAAAGATAAAAAAAAAAAAAATACATACAAACCACTGACGCCACTACGGGCGGATCCACCCGCCTGCAACCGTGGGGTTTTATCATCAAAAACCACTACTATTGGCTAAAAAAAAAAAATCAAACAACCCTAGAAGAAGAAAAACAATAAGGCATAAAAAAATTAAGTGCTTTTTACCTAGTCTATACGTCATTTACATAGAAAACGAAAAAAAACAATAATACGAGTGGTTTTCTTTTCTGTATAGACTAGGGGTTGATAGTAGTAATTAACTAGGTTGAGTCAGGTACGACATTACCTTATAAATAAATCTTAATAATACATAATAATAAATAGGTAAAAAAAAACATGAACTTATTGTTTAACAACTCGAAGGTTTTGGAATTGAAAAGTTCCCCTCCACAAAAACTGTCAAATTGTCCCAAAATAACATGACATACCCCATATAAATAGCTCAAACCAAAGGAAAGCATAATCAAGATAAATAAATAAAACAATCTCATTATAATGATAAATAAAACAATCTCATTCCCTGTCAATTTAACTTACATGTGCTTTTTTCATGTGATGCTTAATCTTTTGGAGTTGGTCTCTTCTACACATGGGATTCCATTCACATTTTTGTCTTCTCCAGACAAAGATCGTAATTTATAATTTTCCTAAGAGATATAATCATAAATTTGTTTAAAAAGGACTGTAATAGTCCTAGACTAGGGTTCCAAATTCTAAGTGTTGAATGCGTGCGTGTTTGGATTCCCCTAGCTACTTAACTACTGGGTGTCTTGATGAGACTGGCATCAGATATTAAAAGTGATATTCATTTGAACTGATTCAAATATTTGACAATATATCTGGAAAACCAGGCTACGTATTTTTCTTTTTTGTTACTTGACTTCCATGTTAAGGCACTTAACTTAGCTATAGAGGTCTCTGTCCTGGATTTGCATTTGCATGAAGTAACTAATATTTTGATGACACATCTCCTTTATCTGCATCTCTTTCTTGCAATATCAAGTGAATATCCAAAAGTTAATATGGAAGTTCTCTACAAGCATGCTAAAATTATTATTTTTACCTTTATTTTTTCCTAAATTCTTGCATGCAGTCTTTTAACGAAGAAGTCGGAGAGAATGGAGTCGATTTAAGTAACCGGAGACTTGATACCTGATGGATATACACCCGATTGGACCTCACTAAGACTCAAACACGGTCGCCCCGCCGACTTCAAGGTAAGACCATTTTATTCCTAGGGATACGCGCCATGTTCCGGTTGCCACGTAGCAATCGGATTTGTTCGGTTGCGCCAGCCTCGTCCGGAGCAACCGGACAAGTCCGATAGCAGGGCAACCGGACAAGTCCGATCGCACAGCAACTGGACTTGTCCGGGGTCGACACGCCCCGTGTCGACCCCCCTTACCCTCGGACACCGTTGTCCGGGGCACCCGCGTATATCCGATTATTCTTTTAATCTCTGTGCGGGCCCCACCTAAAAATGTGGGCCCCTCCGGTGCCTGGATCCAAAACTCTATAAATAGGGACCTAGGTCCTTCATTTCCAACTTAATCTCGGATCGAGACACTAGAGCTTTGACCTCTCTCTAAACTTTATCTCTCTAAAATTTTGGTCTAACTTAAGCATCGGTGAGGGTACGCTAGAGACCCCCCCCCCCCCTCTCCTCTCTGGCATTGCCCCTTGTGCAGGTTGGAGAACTACGGGACTGAGATCGACACTGGTAGGAAGGAGAACGGGACACAACTCGACTACAAGGCCGCCAGGATCGGACCCCGAGTGATCAAGTCCCAACATTGGCGCTGTTTGTTGTGATTCGAACTAAAGGTCATCAACAAGTTAGCCAAATGCCTGCCATAAATTTCATCCACGGGGGATAAGGATCAGGAGGTGAGTCATCCAAGGGACGCAATGACTATGCCTCCCAAGAACAGGGAAAAGCAAAAGAATACATGGATAAATCCCATTGGTCGGAGGGTGTCATCCAATACACCAACGAAGACATTAAACACGTGACACAGTCGAACACAGACGCTCTGGTCATCACCATAATAGTGAGCAATGCAAAAGTAAAAAGGATACTAATAGATTGGGGAAGCTCGTCAAATATACTCACAAGGCGAGTGATCGAAGCAATCGGGATAAAGAGGGGTAGCATCAAACCAGATCATTCACCACTAGTAGGATTTGCAGGAGATACAGTCTACCCTGTAGGAGTAATTACCCTACCCATAATGCTAGGAGTCGGACAGAATAAACTCTGCATCGAGGAGGCGTTCATAGTGGTGAAGCACCTAGTGGCTAACAATGGCATACTAGGAATGGCAACGATCAACAAGTATGGCATGGTCCCATCAACAGTCCACCAGAAAATTAAATTCCTTACCCCCAAGGGAGTGGGCGAGATAATAAGTGATCAGCAAATGTCAAAAGAATGCTATGCAATGGCAATGACAACAAACCCTCCAATAGGCAAAGAAGATCCAGTGACGATAGACGATGATCCAAGAAAAGAATACGCTCGCCCCTCCCCCATAGAGGAGCTCCGAGAGGTGTCTATAGATGATACAGAAAGAAAAGTGAGAATAGGAGTTTCACTATCAGAAGATGAGGCTGAGGAACTAATAGCGCTTCTAAAGGAGTAGAAGGATCTATTTGCATGGTCCCCCAGCGACATGCCGGGAATAAGCAAATACATCATAACCCACAAGCTGAATATCGATCCAACAAAGAGATCGATAACACAAAGGATAAGGCCAATGGGGGAAAACAAGAAAGTCACTATCAGGGAAGACGTAGGAAGGCTCTTAGAGGCAAACTTCATTGAAGAGACCAAATATCAGACATGGGTAGCTAACCCAGTCCTCGTCGAGAAATCCAATGGCAAAATGAGAATGTGCATAGATTTTAGGGACCTCAACAACGCTTGTCCGAAGGATTCATACCCTCTACCAAGGATAGATCATATGGTGGATGTGATGTCCGGACACGATTTAATTTCCTTCATGGATGCCTACTCGGGATATAACCAAATAAAGATGGACACGACATACGCCCCCCACACGGCCATGGTGACCATGTCAGAAAGGACCTGCACAAAATTTACATGGGTCAGATAAAGAGACACAATAATAACAAAAGATAACAGAAGCATACTCACGAGGGCACAGCGAGACATGGCGTCGCGCACATATTCAAAGCCAACTCTAGAGTTTTCAGGTAACGCGCTACGATCACCCGGGGGCACAACAACGTTCAACACGCGAACACCGACCTCGGGAGTAGAAAGAGTGGACCATCTATCAAAGTGATGGTTGTTCATGGAAGAAAAAGGTATCCACGCAGAACCCAAAATGTCACCATTGATGGGACGGACTAGGTCCTCCCGGGATAATACAGGATGACGAATACAAGCTGAATTCAAACAACATAATCAATACATAAGATCAAGATAAGAAGACAAGAAATAAGAATACATACCCTCAAATTGTGTCTGTGGGCCAAGTCCGGAAAGAGGAGACAGGCCATCATCATAAGAGGCCATCTCCCGAACAATATCAGCAGCATCACCCCGCACCAGCCGGGGCAAAGGGTCAGTAGGAGTTGTCTCAACTGGTGCGTCAGGCAAGGGGCCGTCTGGAGCAGTGCAAATAACATCCTTCCCTTTGTTGTGAGAAGGTGTAGGAAGAGAATCATCCAACTCGATCACTTTACTCTTCCGGTTAGAGGAGACACCGGAAACCACGTCAGCAGGGGCAGAGCTACGCTCGTGACCTGAAAAATAAGAATACAACAAGATGAGCAGCCACAGCAGTAATAAGAACAACTATGGCAATAACATATCAACCCACGTACCTGACGCTTGTGATAGCTTAGAAACCTTCGGCGCCTTCAAACTGATGGAAGACGGAGGCAACCCTTTAACAATCCCAGTATCAACTCGGGAGGAACGCTCCACCTGAGACCGTGGTTTCACATCAGCAAACAAACCTACAACAAGGAAACATGAAGGCGTAATAATGAGAAATTGTCAAACATACCAAGGGAGTACCAATCAATATGCCTGCCAGACGAAGGACATTATCAGTATAAGATACTACAGGGGCGAAGCTTCGAGCCCGATTAGCAGCGTAAATAGCTTTAATGGTCGCTCTTTCTGACGACGACAAACTCAAAGAGGAAGGAATATCATCCTTGACGCCACCAATAACAATGTCCCAAGTAACCTGGCAATCTTTGATAAAGAAATAACGATTCTTCCATTGAGGCTTGGAGCGATCAATAGAAGTAACAAAGCGATACTTAAGATCCCAGACATACTCGCCATCAACCTTATACAAGTTGGGATACCGAACCACCATGGTATATGTCCCGACTAGCTTCTAGAACTGAATACGGTAAAAATACCTGAAGACCTTAAGAGAATAATCCCAACCTGTCGCCGAAAAAGAACGCGAAATCCAACCCAACATCGGATAGCATGAGGAGCAAGATCAAGGGGAGAGACCCCATAGTACTCACACATCTCTAAGATATCTGGGCAATAGGGGAAATGCAGGCCGCTACGAACCTGGAGAGTATAAAATGTAGACATCCCAGGTGGAGGAAGAGTAATACTCTTAAGCTTGGCTTTCGGATACCGCTCGAAGGGATAGACAACGCGATCAGAATCAGTCAAGCCAGCCAGACGAAGGTTATGCATATAATCCTTTGGCAGAAATTCATTCCCAAGGAAAATCCGCCCATGATGGTCCACCTCGGACACATATCAAAGGTCTTCTTCAGGGTTAACCTCCTCAGAAGAAGACACGCAGGCTGAAACCGCAAAAGAAGAGGAGTCCTCATAAGACTCACTGTCAAGAGGAACATTCTCGCAAGACATGTCTCATTCAGATTCATTAACGAGCAACAGCCCTGATACAGACTCGGTGTTATGAGAACAATCCCAGTCCTCACTAGATCCATAATCAAAGTAATGAGCGGGAAACACGATCCGAGGAGAAGAAGACTTACGCATGATGGCGAAAACAACTTCAACAGGCCCAAGGGCAACCAACATCCGCTACAAAGGCGAGCAACTCAAAGCCTAAAGTATAGCAAATAGCCTACTACAGAAAAAACACAAGTTCATCAGATTACTGGACGGCTATCAACTCTACTTTGGGGACAACCAAGCAAACCCATACTAAGACACATGACAAAGACATCCTATAGAAATGTACGACAAACAAATCGAAAATGGGGGCAACAACAGCGGTGACATTGTCACCACTGGGGGACAGTATAGCAACACAAGGAAAGCATAATAGCGTAAGCGAAGCCATTAACACCAATAGAAGTGACTACACCAAATCCCGATATAGGGGTCGGCACCCCAAGTGATGATAACTCCGCCTACCCTAGGGGGCAACCATGCATCAAAGCAAAATGATACGCGGCAGACATGTAAGGAGACACCCCATGTCCGCCACAATGATACGTAAAGCCATTAAGGGTAACCCCCGCAGGCAATCCTAAATGGGTACGGCGACAAAGCAAAATAGGCACACAACGCCGTCACACGAAACCAAACACCACGTATACAAGGAGTGCAACGACATTCCTACTCGGCCAAATTACAAATTTTCGGAAAACCGAAAATTTTGCAAAAATCGGAGTCAAGGTAACATCCTTCCAATTACATACAAATTATTATGTTTTAAATTAACAATATATTGCAAGTGTTTGTTCAAATTGTGACAAAAATAGATAAAACAGGTTAGAAATTGGACATTAAAACAAGCTGGTTCGATAAAAATCTGGTCCAATCAAACCAGACCGGTTCAGGAGTCAAAACTAGACCCCCACTGGAAAATGACGTCAGCCACCGCCCCGCCGCCGCGGAAGGTCTCCGTCACCTGGCGAAAGACACCTCGCCGGAATCTCCTCGTCGTCGCGAGTCCACTCGCAGTGGCTCCACCGCGAAAAGACGCCGTCAGCGCCCGGAATCGCCCCCCGCAAGCTACGCCGTCACAAGCCAACCCCACCGGTCGAGCCTTACCTCGCCGGAATCGTCTCGATACCGCGACCCCAGTCGCAGTGGCCCCGCCTTCAAAGGAGCCCTCCTCCCTGGCTCGGTCGTCCACCGCGGAATAAGCCTCACCGGAGCCCAATTGGCCACGGATCGACGCCGCAACCACCACCAATAGGCTGCCATGGAGGTCCTCTGTCGATCCCTGACAACACCGCGAAGAAAATCCACCGGAAAGGCCTCGAATTGGCCTCCAATGGCGATAGCCACCACGACGCTGGCCGGAGCTCCAACGGAGGTCAGAGGTTCATTCGGACCTAAACCGGGCTGAACCGGGTAAACGGAAACCAAACCACCATGAAACCGGGATTAATCAAGGTTACTAAAGTCGGGAGAAAACGATTTCTTTGTGACTAAGAAACCCTAAGGTAAGATTCTCTAAACTATTGGGTAGGAATGAATAGTGAATAGTAACATGGAAGAGTAAAAAAATTTACATCTCCTTTATAAAGAGACTCTAGGGTTTTACTAAGGAAAAAATCACGGTATTGCCATTACCGCTAATAGTTAACAATTTTTGCATCACGGTTATTGCACGACAATAATAGTCGTAGTAATAGAAATTATAGCATGATTAGAATATCATCATAGATAGAATTTTTAATTCAAGCATAAGTACATGCATACATACACATTAAGATTAAGTACAAACACTTAATTTAGATATTTGATTACATACGCCTCACGTTTCCATCTTTACTAGTATATGATTACTTGTGCATCATACATAACCATCAAGCATGACCGAATCCTGTGCTATAGACACCGTTATATGCCATTACCCGGCATTACCTGCAAATAGACGCAAGAATACTACAATATTAATTATCCTTGTTTAAATTAATTACATATGAGAGCATTATAGATATCATGATTAAGTTGTATTTAAATCATAATAGATTAAAAATAGATCATCGGTAGCATATACGTCATCACATGATAGCACGTTTATGACTAACCGTTATAAGTTTCTCTGTGAGTCCAATAACAATACAGGTGGCATTCCCCGAAAAGGAGGAGACGACCACTTCATACGAACATATAAAGGTAATAAAAAAGCCGAGATACAATCGGGTTTATAATCCTTCTAAATAAATAGAGTCAAGAAACGGCAAGCCAATTCTTGACTCGGGGGCAAATGATGGATATACACCCGATTGGACCTCACTAAGGCTCAAACACAGTCGCCCCGCCGACCTCAAGGTAAGACCATTTTATTCCTAGGGATACGCGCCATGTTCCGGTTGCCACGTAGCAATCAGACTTGTTCGGGGTCGACACGCCCCGTGTCGACCCCCCTACCCCCGGACACCGTTGTCCGGGGCACCCGCGTATATCTGATTATTCTTTTAATCTCTGTGCGGGCCCCACCTAAAAATGTGGGCCCCTCCAGTGCTTGGATCCAAAACTCTATAAATAGGGACCTAGGTCCTTCATTTCCAACTTAATATCATATCGAGACACCAGAGCTCTGACCTCTCTCTAAACTTTCTGTCTCTAAAATCTTGGTCTAACTTAAGCATCGGAGGAGAGGGTACGCCAGAGACACCGCCCCCCTTTCCTCTCTGGCATTGCCCCTTGTGCAGGTTGGAGAACTACGAGACCGAGATCGACACTGCTAGGAAGGAGAACGGGACACAACTCGACTACAAGGCCGCCAGGATCGGACCCCGAGTGATCAAGTTCCAACAATACCTCTGTTCGGTAGCGGCTCCGCTTGACATCTAAGTCAAACAGCATCACAGCAACGCCGGTGCCACTCAAAGTCTTCTAATCCGGTAAGGCAAGTGCTGCCTCACTTAGATTCAATTGGTTAAACTTTTTATGTCTTCTGCTCATTTGTAAAACTTTCTACTGAAAATTGTAATTTATTCTCTTGCTCGTTTGATTTTGGAGGATTTTTTCTGTTTTCTTAGTATCAGTTCATTTTGGAGAGCTTTCCGGTGAATGATGGTTCATTAAATTTACTTGCATCTGCCACCTAAACATTTTTATAGGAAGCATTGATGAATGAATTTTGTTAGTGATCTGCATTAAACTCGTGGTATATATATATGATTTTTTGTTATGGTTTCGTGACTTCTAGAAGTTTAATGGTATATATATCTGATCTTTTGTCTTGCTATTGGTATTTATTCTGTGGCTTCTGTCGATTTTTAAAAACACAAATTGTTAAATCCTAGGCAGAAAGTGGTATAACATTAAGATAGATAATATGGAGTACGTCAATACAACATGTCTGTCGTATGATTCGATAATATGCAAAATGATTGAGAGAAAAGATTCATTATACCTGTAATAGCTTCTCTAATTATTGTTATATTCATCTATTTGGTTCTTTTTATGAGGGTGATGGTGTTTTGAATATGTAACAGATAGAGTACAAGGGCATGGAAGATATGGGGATGCTAAAAGCATGCAGGCACGATTTCCTTGTCAAAAAGAAATTCGGCTGTTCACGTTTCCATTCTTCTAGCTAACTCTTTTTTGTTGGGCATCTCTTTTAGCGATGGTAGCTTTTTCTCAAATTAATCCGTAATTGGTGATGCGACACTGAAATTGGCATTTTTACTGAATGGTACAAAGGAAAAACCACTGCCACTGGCTATGGAGATAGATGATGACGGATTAATATTATAGTGGTCTCCACCAAATTTATATAACAAAATACCAACAATCAAGTAAGTAATATTATGGTATAAATACAATTATACATCTATTTTTTGATTCATAGCATACCTATCCATACATGTATAAAAAGGCGGCTGTTTTCAGAAACAAAACACTGAATAATGTTTGTCATGCCTAACTAACCGTGTAATTTATTGTTTTAATCTGCAACGTTGCAGCATTTAGTTAATGCAGCATTTTTGTTAATCCACTTTTTGAATCTCCAAATTCGTCTTCTTTTGATTGCTATAGATTTTATTACAACCAAGTTCTCTTATAGTTCACATTCACTTCCTAATTACTGAAGTTCTTAAGTTTTGGGGTTGTTTGGGGGTTTAAGTACAAACTTTGTTTTATTACTTGTATTCCAACAATGAAGGGGAGCTAATGAAACATCCTTCTGATGATGTCTATTAGAACTAGTCTGTTAATATAACTAGCAAGTCAATATCGTTAAGTTAGTTTCGACTTTCTCCTCTTGTATATATATAGATAGCTCTCATTTGTATTCCTGAGTTGAGTTGAATAAATCTTTTCCTCAATTTACAAGTATCTGAAAATGTCCGCCACCTGCCAGGCGAGACAATAAGAAGCTACTTCAAGCACTTCTCAAGAAACGCTGCCCCATTAATTGCACCCACAACAGGAAGAAACTATTAGGGCCTTCTTCAGGCACTTAAGAAAATCTCATGAAAAGTACTTCGGAGGTGCATACGCAATCTTGATGATAACAATAATGAGAGAGCTGCGAGGACACCTAGAAGATGGGATATCAAAGGAGGAGGATGAACTAAGAGCATAGGGCCTCTTAAGATATGAAGCAGACAACAAAGAAGTGGATGACAACCACCACAAAGACGAACATGGTTCAGAAATCAACCACTTGGGAAGGAAGTGGATCTCAGTGAACATTTTCTGGCAATGTGACATTCTATCACATCCTTTATCTACATGCTTCAGATCTGGTGGCTATGAGGATGTATTTGGACAAGGCTTCGTTATCACAAGAGGGACTGGTATAAACTTCGTTTGTCAATTTGGAAGTTTCATTTCTACTTTTGATTTAATGGATTTATCTGATTACATTGTTTCAAATTTTTAGGGTTAAGAACCTATGAAAGGTCTGAACTATCACCCATGTTAACGAGAGAGGTCTGAAATTTAAAAAGTTAATAACAGAGGTCTGAAATTTCAATTTTGTTGATTTGAGGTTTTCCGTCCATTTTTAGGGTTAAATTTAACAGAATTGTGTGAAATGACATTTTTGCCCCTTTAATATTTTATTTTATTTAATATCTTTTTTAAAGAAATGTGAAATGACAATTTTACCCCTAAAGTCAAATTAAAACCACCCAACTCCGGTCACCACCACCCGACTCCGGCCACCACCACACGACTCCGGCAACCACCACCTCGACTCCGACGACCACCACCTCGGCTCCGGCGACCCGACTCCGGCCACCACCTCGGCAAAAAAGCTCCGATCTAGGCCAAAAAGCTCCGATCGGGGCCAAAAAGCTCCGATCGGGGCCAAAAAAGCTCCGATTGGAGCCAAAAAAGCTCCGATCGGGGCCAAAAAAGCTTCGATCGGGGCCAAAAAGCTCCGATCGGAGCTTTGTGGCTCTGGTCGGAGCCACAGAGCTCCGACCGGAGCTCTGTGGCTCCGACCAAAGCCACAGAGCTCCAGATCGGAGCTCTGTGGCTCCGGCCGGGGCCACAGAGCTCCGATCTGGAGCTCTGTGGCTCCGGTCGGGGCCATAGAGCTCCATCTGGAGCTCTTTGGCCCCGACCGGAGCCACAGAGCTCCGATCTGGAGCTCTGTGGCCCCGGCCGGAGCCACAGAGCTCCGATCGGAGCTTTTTTGGCCCCGATCGGAGTCCAATCGGGGCCGGTGGCTCCGATCGGAGCTCAACCGGGGCCGGTGGCTCCGATTTTGGCCCAACCGGAGCCTTGGTGGTGTTAGCCGGAGTACGGTGGTGGTCGCCGGAGTACGGTGGTGGTCGCCGGAGTACGATTGGTGGTCGCCGGAGTACGATTGGTGGTCGCCGGAGTACCGTGGTGGCTTCAAGGGCATTTTGGTCTTTTCACTCCATGCATGTGAGGGGCACACTTGATAGAAGGGCATTTTTGGAAATTTATTTAATTTCCGGTCACATGCCAAGCATGTAACCAACTTCCGTTAGTTTTAACGGAAAAAACTAACGGAGACTGCTGTTATCAACAAAATTGAAATTTCAGACCTCTGTTATTAACTTTTTAAATTTCAGACCTCTCCCGTTAACATGGGTGATAGTTCAGACCTTTCATAGGTTCTTAACCCAAATTTTTAACATCTTGACGTTTCATACTAATGTGCAGATACAACAAAATAATTTGCAAATAGGTGGAAATCCCTCTATCTAATTTGCAGAATGTATTAAACATAAATGATAGGATCTCCACGATATGGATGCATATATTCAGCTACAACATCTTCTTCTCTAGCCGCTTTGCACGTCTATTTTGGAATACCACTATGTTCACGTACTGCAAATGTTGGTGCAACCGGGTATTGGACACCAAATAACTTCCTCTGCTTGATGCTTGATCACATGTATTGCTTTAGTGCCAATAAATTCTAACATTTGTGTTAATAAATTTGGTTTACTCTATCTACAGGACAAGTTACCCGACGTTGCAAATGATTTTTGAGCAAAGACATGAATGGTGGTGCTATGATTTTGAGCAACTTTGAATTGTAGTGTTATGCGTTGGTTATATGACTTAGCTTGATTTTGTATTTAATGGACAAATGTGTTCTTTAAACATAATATTTTACATGACTATGTATTATTTGAAATTGATATTATATCATATTTTTACATGACATATTTGTGTTATTATCTTAATTCTAAGTATATATATATATATATATATAATCATTCACAATGTCCCTCACAAATCGCTTAGAATATAATCCCTCACAAAACCCTTAGTAAGTTAATGAATACAAATCCTTACAATTTTATCAAAAAACCCTTAAACATGGACCCTCAGAAAATCCCTTTATAATTTATCACGGAAAACTCTAAAAAAAAACTCCCTGTTATTTTTTGAGGGATTTCATTTTTAGAATGTTTGATAAGGATTTTTCAAGGGAAATTCCTCAAAAACTTATTGCAAGGGATTTCCCTATAAAACTGCAAATTTTCTGGTGGGGCTATTTGCTAGAAGCAGTCTCTTATAAAATCCCTAAAAAAAGTGACCCTCACAAATAGCTGATTTTCTTGTAGTGTCTATAATCTAATTCAGTTTAATTAAATCAATTCTGATATTTAAATTAAAACATTACGATTTTTTTTGTTTGGCATCAAATAAGTATTTGATATGATATATATATATATATATATTGCCAATTTGAAAGATAAGTGGAATATGAGAATTTCACCCTACTAGTATTATTATTGTCGTACAAGCTCAGTTATCTTCAGAATTCTCTAATAATCCTTCCATTGAATTGAACAAGAAGAGGATAAATTAAAATTGGAGTCTTCGTTTATAAGAAAGTCACCTTCCTTCCTTCCTTCCTGGCTCAAGTTATATATAATAATGAAATGATGATGTTCATAAGAAGCATCTCACAGATCAAGCAATCATTCATCATCTCCTTTTCATACATTCATTCATTCCTTCCTTCCTTCCTTCCGTTGGTGAGAAAATGGACTACGGACTGGTTCATCATCATCATCATCATCAGGATATGTCCTACTCGGAACACGTCAAAAGACGTCACCACGAGAGGGGATGCCTCTATGCACTGTTAGTTACTCTTTCTTTCTATTCTGTTTCTGCAAAATAATCCGACTCTTGTTGTCATAGCAATACCGTTATGATATCAGCTGTAATATCAAAGAAATAACTCGTTCTTTTTTTTAACAATCAGTATCAGATGCCGATTAATTATTTGAGTAATTCCAATGTGTTGTGCAGCCTCTTCTCACTATGTTGCTGTTTTTGCTGCTTTGAGACTTGTGAATGCTGTGTAGAAGCTCTTTGCTGCTGCTGCCCTTTGTAGAAGTTAGCAAGCTGGGCCTCTTGTTCTTCGTGGGCCTTTTATTTCCTTTCTGTTATTCAATGCTTGGGCTTGTATTTGGCCCGGTTCCTTATCATTGGTTGTGTTGGCCCGGTTATTTGTTTAAAGGGCTTGTTTATTTGTTTTGTAAAGACTGGTCCTAAACCTCTTTAACTTTCATTACTATGGGGACTTCAGTGTAAATACTGAAGACCCTCCACCCTTTTTAAGGTGAAAGTCGGCCAAATGAAGGACCCCGACTTAATGATCCGCAACTGTTCATCTTCATCTTCTCTCTCGCCTCTCTCTTCTTTTCTCTCTAAAAGCTAGGGTTTCAGTAAGTTCACATGGTATCAGAGCCAATTTCCGACGACTTTGACGGATGATTCTGGGATTCTCATCCTGGGAACTCCTTCTCCCATTCTTGTACGGCTTTTCCTCCGGCGTAACGCAACTCCTCGCGACGTTTGCCGCTTCGTTTTCCAGTCGCTTCAACTTCCAGAGGTTTCGCGGTGTCTCTTCTTCACGATCCTTTGATTTCTGATCACTTTTTGGAGCATCGATCACTATGGGCGACGAAACGAAGAAGGTTGACGGTTCGCATTCTGGAGACATGCAGAGTCGAGATGGCGATTCGCTGGTGGATTTCTCCAAAGAGGTTCATCCTTTCCATCCTCTATATCTCCACACCTCCGATAATCCTGGTCAGAGCCTTATCTCTTTAAAACTCACTGGTTCTGAGAATTATCGGAAGTGGAGTCGTGGTATGCAGATTATTCTCTTAGGCAAGAACAAATTAGGTTTTGTTACTGGCTCTTGTGTGATTGATTCTTATGATTCGAAGCTCCAACCTCTATGGGAGCGCTGTGATGCTGTTGTGCGCGGTTGGATTATAAATTCAATTGCCGATGATATTTCTGATGGTGTGATGTATCTTGATACTGCTTGTTTGGTCTGGAAAGAATTAAGGGATAGGTTTGATAAAACCAATGGATCCAGGATCTATCAGTTACATCGGGAAATTGTGACTGTTAGATAAGGAACTGATTCTGTGTCCACCTTTTTCACCAGACTCAAAAACCTTTGGACCGAGTATGATTCTGCTTGTTCTTTACCACACATTCCAGGAGATCTTTTCAAACAACATCTGGACCATAAGAACACTGAGCGCCTTTTTCAATTTTTAATGGGGCTTAGTGATACTTTTTCAAACATTCGCAGTAATCTGCTTCTTTGGACTCCCCTTCCCTCACTTAATCAAGCCTACAACGTTTTGTTACAAGAGGAGAGCCAAAGAGATGTCACTGCATCTATTTCCCTTTCTGATGGGAACTCTTTCAATGCTAGAATTTCTGGTCCAACTGATGGGAAAGGAAAGAGAAATCCTAACCCTAACCTGGAATGTGATTTTTGCAAAAAACGGGGTCATACTTCAGATCGTTGCTATGCCAAAGGTTGTGAATACTGTCAGAGAAAGGGTCATTGTAAGGATAATTGCTTCAAATACAAGGAGTTCCTCAAGGCCAAGGCAATGTTTACCAAGGCCACTCCTAGTCCCGCTGATGCTACTGATTGTTTGAAAGAACTTGCAGGTCATGGTGACACATCCTCTCAAGGGAACATTCTGTTAACCACTGAGCAGTTCGACAAATTACTACAGAGGTCAGGAGGCAATGGGAATACATCTTGTGTTGCCACTGCAATCACCCCTGCAGAAGAATATGTTGAGTCTGCTGGTATGGTTTCATCTGTCCCTAACACTGATCTTTCAAACTGTTGGATTTTAGACACTGGTGCTAGCAATCACATGACTTGCAATGTTTCTTGGTTGAAAAATTTTAAATCTCTTTCTGGAACAAGAATTCAACTTCCAAATGGTGTTCATTGTTTTGCTGCTGGTTTAGGAGATTATCAATTTACTGATTCTGATACTTTGAGAAACATTCTTTATGTCCCTGATTTTAAATACAATTTAATCTCTGTTTCTCAATTTAACAAAGACCTGAACACCTCTGCCAAATTCTTTCCAAATTTTGTTATCTTGCAGGACCTCTCAAATGGGAGGGTCTTAGCAAGTGGTAGAGAAGACTCAGGATTATACATTTTCAAACCCAGCAACCAATCAACATCTCTTATTGCTTTGAATTCTTTGAATAAAAGAGATATAGCTTTATGGCATAAGAGGTTTGGACATGCTTCTTTGAATACTTTGCAACACATTGACTCCTTAGGACCCTTCAGTGATAAAAACTCTTGTATTGATGATTGTAACATTTGCCCTCTTGCGAAGCTTACTAGAAAATCATTTGATGTTTCAATCTCTAAAGCTTCTGCCATTTTTGATTTAGTTCACTGTGATGTATGGGGCCCATATAAATCTGCCACTTATGATAATAAAAGATACTTTCTTACTATTGTTGATGATTTCTCTAGAATTACTTGGGTTCATTTGATGGAATTCAAACATAATGTGGCAGAAATTTTAAAGAACTTTGTGGTGTTGATTCAGACTCAATTTCAGAAAACTATCAAAACCTTTAGAACAGACAATGGTGGTGAATTCTTTAATGAAAATTTGGCCAATTATTTTATAACCAAAGGAATTCAACATCAAAGTTCTTGTTCTCACACACCACAACAAAATGGCAGAGTAGAAAGAAAACACAGACATTTACTTGATATTGCAAGAGCACTGAAATTCCAAGGTTTTATTCCTGATAGGTTCTGGGGTCACTGTGTGTTAACTGCTTGCTATCTCATAAATCTTATGCCTACAAAAATTCTGAATTACAAGTCCCCTCTTGAAGTTTTTTCTGGAAAAAAACCTGATATTTCTCATTTAAGAGTCTTTGGGTGCTTGTCATATGCTAAAAATTTGTTGGCAACTGACAAGTTTTCTGTTAGGGCAATTCCCTCTGTTTTCATGGGCTATTCTGATACTCAAAAAGGTTTTAGACTTTATGATCTTGACAAAAGGAAATTCTTTGTTAGTAGGGATGTGAAGTTCCTTGAAAATATCTTCCCTTTTGCAAACAGTAATTCTTTGATGTTGCCTTTTTTCGATGACATAGCACCTAAAGATGTTCATGATGATGTGAATGATTTGGACATCACATCTGAAACTCTCTTTATCCATAGTCCCCATAATGCTCCACAAAACACTGATGGGTTGTATGATGCTAATTTTGACAAATATGCTGACAACAATGTTGATCCTGCAAATGATGATAATAACATTGATATATCTGATGCCTCCCCTCCTCATGCACCACCCACTCCTTGGAGATCCACAAGAGTAAGGAGGGCCCCTGCCCATTTGGATGATTATGTGGTCTCTGCCAGCTTATATCCTCTATCCAATTATATTAGTTATGATAACATATCTCAGGATTACTCTTGTTATCTGACTGTTTTTGATAAATTGGTAGAGCCTTCTTCTTTCAGTGATGCTTCTCAGGATCCTAACTGGGTTAACGCTATGCATGAGGAACTGGCTGCTTTACAGTCCAATGGTACTTGGGATTTAGTTTCTCTTCCCCCAGGTAAGAAACCTATAGGCTCCAAATGGGTTTTTAAGTTGAAATACAATTCTGATGGCTCCCTTGAACGTTATAAAGCTAGATTAGTTGCTAAAGGTTACAAGCAGAAGCATGGGATTGATTATTTTGAAACCTTTTCTCCTGTTGTTAAAATGAAAACTGTTCGAATGATTCTTTCCTTGGCTGCCATGTATAACTGGCCTCTTTATCAGATGGATGTTTTTAATGCCTTTCTTCAAGGTGACTTGAGTGAGGAAGTTTATATGTCATTGCCAGAGGGATTTAGTAATCAGGGGGAGTATTTCAAAGATAAAAACGTTGTTTGCAGATTACGTAAATCCCTCTATGGGCTTAAACAGGCTTCTAGACAATGGAATATAAAACTGACTGATTCTTTAGAGAAAGCTGGTTATCAACAGTCATTGCATGATTATTCTCTGTTTACCAAGAAATCTGGAAGTGATATTGTTGCTTTATTAGTATATGTTGATGACTTGTTGATAACTGGGAATAATGCTAGTATGATTTCTGAACTGAAAAATGTCTTACAGTCTAGTTTTAAGATGAAGGACTTAGGAGAGTTGCAGTACTTCCTTGGCATTGAGATTGCCCGATCTGATAAAGGTCTTGTTCTCTGCCAACGCAAGTATGCACTTGACTTAATTTCAGAGGCTGGTTTGGCAGGCTCAAAACCTGCTAAAACCCCTATGGAAGTAAAGACACAGTTGACTAGCAAGAGGTATGATGATTTCCTTAAGCTTAATAATGGTGATGTTGTCCTAAGTGATGAATCTTCGTTTAGAAGGCTGATAGGAAAATTATTGTACCTTACCTTGACTCGTCCTGATATTGCCTTTGCTGTCCAGAACTTAAGTCAATTTTTAAACTGTCCTAAACAATCTCATTTTGATGCTGCCTTACGTATTGTTAAATACTTGAAAAGGGAGCCTGGAAAAGGAATTGTTTTATCAGCTTTTAGTAAACCTGTTTTGACTGCCTATGGGGATTCAGATTGGGGAAATTGTTTAGAAAGCAGAAGATCTTTGACAGGGTATTGTGTAAAATTAGGAGATTCTTTGGTTTCTTGGAAAGTAAAAAAACATGATACTGTGTCAAAGTCCTCTGCAGAGGCTGAATATAGGGCCATTGGACATACTATTGCTGAGGTGGTTTGGTTGCGTGGTCTATTAAATGAGCTTGGTTTCCCTCAAACTGCAGCTTCTCTTTTACATTGTGATAATAAAGCTGCCATCCAAATTGCTAATAATCCTATTTTTCATGAGAGGACCAAGCACATTGAGATAGACTGCCATTTTGCTAGACAGAAAATTTTAGATAAAACTGTTGAGATTGTTCATGTCAAAACAGGTGAGCAGGCTGCTGATATTTTTACTAAGGCTTTGCCTAAAAGGGAGCATGATTATTTAGTGGGGAAACTGAATATGAAGAATATTTTTTTGCCTAATAGTGTTGTGGAAGATCTTTCTTGAATATGCAGATGTTGGAGTAAGGGGGAGAATAAGGGGGCTTTGGTTCCTTGGTGATGAAGGTTTTGACAAGGTCTCCAGCTTGAGGGGGAGTGTAGAAGTTAGCAAGCTGGGCCTCTTGTTCTTCGTGGGCCTTTTATTTCCTTTCTGTTATTCAATGCTTGGGCTTGTATTTGGCCCGGTTCCTTATCATTGGTTGTGTTGGCCCGGTTATTTGTTTAAAGGGCTTGTTTATTTGTTTTGTAAAGACTGGTCCTAAACCTCTTTAACTTTCATTACTATGGGGACTTCAGTGTAAATACTGAAGACCCTCCACCCTTTTTAAGGTGAAAGTCGGCCAAATGAAGGACCCCGACTTAATGATCCGCAACTGTTCATCTTCATCTTCTCTCTCGCCTCTCTCTTCTTTTCTCTCTAAAAGCTAGGGTTTCAGTAAGTTCACACCCTTGACTGTCTCTCCATAGCTGCTCTTTTCGAAATTCAGTTCAGTTTGATCTATCCATGTTTCCAGATTTCAAATTTCTCTCTTTATTTAAATGCAATGTAACGTGTTTGGTGCACAGTCTCTGCTCTACGTACCGTATGATCGATCAATAAACAGCAATGAATTGGAGATTCATTTCTTTTTATTTCACACAAAAGAATATTACATTTTCTTTCTCATGATTATGTTAATTACATGTACATTAATGTTGTGCTAAAAAATAACAGAGGAGCTGGAGTGCGATTTCCAACCATAACTTTGTTGTCTACATGGGATTTCGCCCATCTCGATAAAGAGGAGTCGCTCGGGATCGGATCCATTTGGGCCTTTTGTGTAAATAGTCAGGAGATACGCCTTGTATGCCGGAAGGTACCTCGAAACAAAATCTTCCACCTGCAAAAACCAATGTGTCCACATCTCAAAAACACAAAAGCTTCATCATTGGTGACAAATTAACCAACAAACCCAATCAATCACAATATTTACTGTTAATTAATAAAGCTTCATCATTGATAACTTATTGCAGTCTTAACCAACCAATAATTGAAAGTTAGGACCGGACAACAAACCTCCTCATCAGACATCCCAACTGTCGCATGGCGACCTCCGCCTGCAAATTAATAATGCAACATTAGTTTTCTCTAAAACAATCGTCATCAATTTAAAAAACATAAGCTTGTCCCACAAGAATGACCTGCAGACGCCATTGATAAACACAACTCGGATCCTGAATCTTGATCACAATCCAAGTACCTATGAACTTATCCCATGCATCATAATAAGCTTCAACATTTTTGTTCACTATCTCTAGCTGTTAGGAACAATATTCAGGTTAATCATCAAATCGAAATAATTAATCGCCTACTGATAAGGGATATGTACTGTACTCATTCATCATCTAACCTGGGGATCAACAGTTCGAACAGAACAACCTAAAAATGACCGCCATCGAAATCTTTGTTTCCACCATTGAAGAAGTAAAAAGTGTAGACTTATATTGACTTAGTTAGTTAACTATAGTTCTATTAACTCTAGTTAGTCATTAACTAACTATTACTATAAATACTCTCCCGCTAGTTCTTGTAACTAACTTTTGATCAATGAAATCCAATTACAATTCTCTCCTTTCCTCTCAAACTTCTCATCGGTTTACATGGTATCAGAGCATGGGTTTGCTCTTGATTGTGCTTCCTTGTTGGTTTTCGGATCGGAATTGGTTGATTTGATCAATATTTTATTTTATTGGTATTCTTTTGTGAAACTGCTTTGGTTATTGTTTTGTCTCTTCAGTTCGACGTTTAGAGCTTCATCTGATTCTTTGATTCGTTGTGATTATCATCGACTTCGACTTTGATGGCAGACATTGGAGCTCAGCTGCCTACGTATGAAGATCTGTTATATTTGCACCCTGCATATACCACTGCAACTGTTATCATTCCTTTTCCGCTTACTGGATCGTCTAATTACCATATCTAAAGTACTTCAATCAAAGAAGGCTTGTTGGTGAAGAACAAGATAGGCTTCATTGACAGTACATGTACAAGAGATTCAATTTCAGTGGTTCAACGAACTAAATAAGACATCGCAAACGCAATTGTAAAGGCTTGGATTCGAAACTCTGTGGCTATAGATCTTGTTACAGGTTTGGAATACAATCTCACTACTCAATTGATCTGGAATGACTTAAAAGAGATGTTCGATAAGGTGGATGAGACTCAGTTTTTTCATCTAACACGAGAAATCTATCGTACTTTTCAAGGTACTTTGTCTATCGCTGAGTTCTTTGCTAAAATGAAGCAATTGTGGGATGCGTTAGCTGCTGTTGATGATCTCGTTCTTCAATGTAATGCTGCTACTGCTTTGGTAAATCCTAATAAGGAGAAGCAAAAACTTATTTCATTTCTTCTTGGTTTGAATGACACTTTTGCTCATGATAGAAGTAATATTCGGACGAGGCAACCATTGCCTAGTTTGAGTGTTTCTTTCTCTGTATTACTGCAAGAGGAGAGTCAAAGGTCTATTGCTTGCTCGATTTCAGATGGACTATCAGAAGCTACGGCTCTTTAATCTGCTAGGAATTATGGAAATTATAGCAGACCTAATTCTGGGAATCATGGAAGAACAAGTTTTGTAACTCTTACTTTTGGGAATAATTCTTACAAATCTTCACCTGGGAATGGTATATCTCGAGGATGGATAGCTAAAACAGGAGGGTTATGCTCTTATTGTGGCAAGAAAGGTCATCGTATTGACACATGTTGAATTAAGCATGGTGTACCTGAGTCGATGAATAGGAAATCAGCATCAACTAATGGTGTATTTGAAGATTCATCTATTGAGTATATTGGTGTTACTAATGGTATTCAGCTTGTAGCTTCCTCTGATGGTGTTCAATATGTAGCCTCCTCTGATGGTGTTCAACATGTTGAATCTTCTTCCAAAATCAAGCATGTTGTAGCACATTCTTCTATATCTGATCATTTGCAATTTGAAGATACCTTTACTGGTTCAAATGGTGAGATCTTTGCTAATATGGTAGGTATAGATAATTCTCTTCCTCTAATGGTTTTGATAGTTGATTCTGGAGCCACGAACCATATTACTCATAGGAAATATTGGTTATTTGATTTGGAGGATAATCACACTCCTTATCAGTATGTGCATCTTCCTAATGGTAGTAAATGTAGAGTTACTCTCACTGGATGCTGAGTGATATTACCTTATCAATGCCTCACAAATGTCTTGCTGGTTCCTGATTTTAAGTTCAATTAGATTTCAGTATCAAAGTTGCCAACTCAACTAAACTGTAGGGTCATCTTCACAGCTACTCATGTGTCTATTCAGGAGCACATAGATGGAAGGATTATGAATATTGGGACTCAAGGTAGAGGGCTTTACATTTTGAAGGCTCATTTGGATCAACATGTTGCTGCTTTTGTTGGGAATAAAGATGATGCTTCAGTCACTTGGAATAGAAGGCTAGGGCATTCTTTTAATCAACACTTAGCCTAGTTTGGTGACCCTTTTATTAAAGTTTATGATGCTTGTATTAGGAGTTGCACTATTTTCCCCATGGCTAAGCAAACTCGTTTAGCTTTCTCAGATAGTTACTTCCATGCCAAGGAATCTTTTGATTTGATTCATCTTGATTTGGGGCCTTATCAAGTTCAAACTATGAGAGATTATCAAAATTCTCTCTCTATAGTTGATGACTACTCGCGTAGTACTTGGGTTTAATTAATTAAGTACAAAAATGATACTGGTATGCACATCAGAAATTTTCTTTTACTGGTTAAGACTCAATTTAGTAAACCAGTCAAAAAGATTAGGAGTGACAATGGTGGGGAGTTATTCAATTAATTCTGTTTGTGCCAAGCTCTTTTCTGATTTGGCAATTATACATCAGAGAAGTTGTGTCTACACTCCACAACAAAATGGAAGAGTTGAGAGGAAGCACATACATTTATTGGAACTAGCCAGGGCTTTCAGGTTTCAAGCTTCCATTCCCATTAACTTCTTGGGATATTTTGTTCTTGTTGCGTGTCATTTTATAAATATTCTTCCAATTTCAGTTTTAGCCAACATATCTCCTTCAGAAGCTCTATATGGAGACAAGCAATCTGTGGCACATCTTAGAGTCATGGGTTGTTTATGCTTTGCTACTCGCCTTCAAAATCATGACAAATTTCAATCAAGAGCCTTTCCAGCTATCTTTATGGGCTATGCTATTCATCATAAGGGTTATATAGTTATGAACTTGGAAGATAATTCCTTTCATATAAGCAGGGATGTCAAATTTCAAGAACAAGTTTTCCCATTCAGATTGTCGAAGACTGAACTTTTGCAGCTTATTCCTTTTTTGGGAGATTCTTCTATTTTTGATCATTCAATAAGTCCTCACTTAATTGATGATCAAGAAATACCCTATATAGCTCCTTTCATACCTGAGACTCAAACTCCTCAACCTCCTATTGAAGCTCAGATTGAAGAACTTGCTGCTCCAAATCAATTTAGAATAAGTGCAAGACTAAGGAGGCTACCATCTCATTTCAATGATTTCATTACATCTCAGGTCTCTTCAAATTCTGCTTTTGGTTTGGAAAAAATATTTATCATATGAGTAGATTTCTCCTACATTTAAGTGTTACTTGGCCTCTTTTGACAAAATAAAGAAGCCTTCCACATATAGATAGGCTGTCAAAGACAAACACTGGGTTGTTGCGATGCAAGAGGAAATAAAAGCTTTGCAAGACAACCATACTTGGGAAGATGTTGCATTACCTGAAGGGAAATCATCAATTGGGTGTAAGTGGGTTATTAGAATCAAATACAACTTAGATGGGTCGTTGGAGAGATATAAGGCTCGTTTGGTTGCAAAGGGGTTTACTCAAAATGAAGGTACTGATTTTACTGAAACATTCTCACCAGTGGTTAAAATGACAATTTTTAGGGCTTTATTAGCACTAGCAGCAGCTGCATGTTGGAATATATATCACATGGATGTAAACAATACATTTTTGCAAGGAGATCTCTTTGAAGAAGTTTATATGGATATCCCACAAGGCTTTAATGGTTCTGTTAGGAATGGTTGTTCAATTGGAGAGCCTAGAAGAGTTTGCAGATTGCTAAAGTCTCTATATGGACTAAAAGCAAGCTTCCAGACAATGGAATATAGAGCTTATAGACAAGTCAGAGTATTCACTATTTAGCAAGTCTAATGGGAAGCAAAGAGTATTTCTATTGATCTATGTAGATGACTTGCTAATCACTGGATCTTCTTCTACTCTGATTGATCAGTTAAAGCTTACCCTACAGAGTCACTTCAAGTTAAAAGATCTTGGACAACTCAGATATTTTCTGGGTTTGGAGGTGGCAAGATCAAGAGCTGGTTTGGTTATTTCTTAAAGAAAATATGCATTGTAATTGATTCTTGATGCTAGATTAGGGATTGCTCAACAAGCTGCAACCCCAATGGAGTTTAATGAAAAGCTTACTACAGCTGAATATGATAGGGGTTCTGGTCTTAACTTGAATGGCCCATTGTTTGAAGATGCAGCCTTATATAGAAGGTTGGTTGGCAAATTGCTATATCTTACGATGACTAGACCAGATATTGATTTTGCTGTTCAGAGACTAAGCCAATTTGTCACTTCTCCAAAGAAATCACACTTTGAGGCTTCTATGAGAGTTGTGAAGTATATAAAGGGTACCCCTGGTCAAGGTCTTTTGTTTCCATCAACAATGATCTAAACCTTTCCATCTTCTGTGATTCGGACTGGGGATCATGTCCTTATAGCAGTAAGTCTCTCACGACTTATTGTGTCAACTCAGGAGATGCATTGATTGGTTGTAAAGTCAAAAAAGCGGGAGACAATTTCTTTGTCAAGTGCTGAAGCAGAATACCGAAGTCTGTGGGAGGCCACTGCTGAAGCTATTTGGCTAAAACGTCTTCTTCAGGAGCTTGGATTGGCCATGGATTCATCAATTCCTTTGTATTCTGATAGCAATTCTGCAATTCAAATGGCTAAGAATCCATTTTTTCACGAACGAAGCATATAAAGTTGGATTGTCACTTCATTCGTGATTGCATTCACAATGGGACAATTTCAGTTTATCATGTCTCATCGGCTAATCAGCTTGTTGACCTCCTCACTAAGACTCTTGGGCGTGCTCACTATGAAGCTTTGCTTCGACATTATGGTGTTATTGGCATCTACAAAGATAGAGCTCGAAGTGAAGAAAAGAAGAAGAACAAGAAAGTGGAGGGACTGTAGACTTATATTGACTTAGTTAACTATAGTTCTATTGACTCTAGTTAGTCATTAACTAACTATTACTATAAATACTCTCCTGCTAGTTCTTGTAACTAACTTTTGATCAATGAAATCCAATTACAATTCTCTCATTTCTTCTCAAACTTCTCCTCGGATTATAAAAAGACATTGAAGCATAACAAAACTAGCAGTTATGCTCGAGTTATGCTCAAATTTGAATTGTGTTTCATTGTTTTTTTTACCCAAATAGGGGTAATTCTATAGTTATTTCAGTATTACAGAAGATATGCTATTACTGAGAGGGGCCCTTCTATTTCTGGCCATTCTGATGGCTCACCCCGATCGCCTTTTCCACTGTAAGCAGACTATAAAAGACGAAGATTCCAAATAAACATGTGAATTTAATCTCTTATGAAGAAGTTGACACAATTTGGTTACAAACACTTACTTATCATATCGGGGCAGCTTCATCTTCTTACCTGAGCATATCAAATCCCACAAAAAAAAAAGTGTATAAGAGGTGCCTAGTGAATTTTCATAATGACTAAATTACATAATATTTAACGGTCTATAAACTAGTCGTTGGAGTATAAAACCTCCAAATAAAATATGGAGAATGTGGGACTAGCCTCGTCACACAGGCTCGGTCGTCTTGATGGAGAGGGAACCTCTACCATGTCAAGACCGGCTAAGAACCGCGGTGTTTTCGGAAGATAAACTTGGTTAAGAAAAACAGTCATTTGGTTTCGGGGTCACACGACATGATCATTGTTTTGCGGATTGCCATGATGAAATTTGTTCGCAAAAACCACATTCTGGGCCAGAAGAAATTTGTGATAGCGTATGACATTTCCCACTTCTGACAATATGTAAGTTCAGGTTATGCTATCGACGCGCACTTCATACTACGCGTGCCATGTTCTACCACGGGGTCAGGCTTGGTTGTGCCAGGTGGAGTCTTCCGAGATTTTGATTGGCGCAAACTTCTTTAACTTGAGCGTGTGACTGGTCCCAGGGTGAATTATAAAGGAGCACCCAAAGTATCCTTACTAATCAGAACTCATATCTAAAGTCGGGCTAAATGGTCGCTTCCAGGCGTACGAACGCAGTCCTAAAAAAAAAGGCCCAATGACCACATTTTGGGAACCGGTTAAGTTTGAGTGAGGATATGAGCAATAAGGATGGTCATGTATACCTTTAATTCTCCGACTCTTGTATTCACTAGGTGGCCACCAACCGAATATTAGTTGAAGGTTGTGAATACTTGTACGGATGCCTTGGAGAAGCGTTCCTATGTGGAAACTAGGCAATTGGAGAATAACAGTTGACCAGGGATACAGCGTGGCATAGAGAAGCAACATGTTCGGAATAAACGTTATGCAGACGCTACAACACTCTTAACCGATGAGTAGCACGATGTCCGTTGTGTCTGCCGGTCGCACGACAAACCGTGTATGAACAATTTGGAATCTGACTGGATCGAAGATTAAATGTTGATGTGTTGGTCGACAACGTATTAACAGACACCCTTCCATTTCGACGAGTGGGAGTTGTTGGCATTTGGTGAATGGACCGTCGTAATAGGAGCCCTTTAATATAAGCACAACACCTAAGTAGTTGGGTAATGTGACATTAGGGATTTTGGGCTAGGCCTAAAATCCCAATTGACATGGGAGGCCCAAAATTGGGCCTCGCATTCACTTATGTGGCCAGCCGAAATATGCTTAAGTGGGGAGGTGGGTTTTTTCCACATTCTCTTATAAATTGGGAGTGTCAGGGATTTATTCAGGGTTAATCGCTATTCCTCCTTAGTGTTGAGACAAATGAAATCCCCCACCCTATACCACATAGTTTCGGACGAACCACCCTGAGCAAGGAGGTGCCAAATTGCTTCGAGCAATTATCCTCGAGATTCATCTTGCCAAAGAATTGAAAGAGATTTCGATGTGGATACCATTCCGTGTAGGTGATTCCTTAACAAGAATCCTTATAGGAGCCGTCCGGCGGACCTCGAACTCCCCGTTAAGATCATGGGTCTACGAAAAGCTTGAAACTGGTATATGCCCATATTCCGTTGTGTAATTAGTTTACCCTAAATTCGTAGTAACTATCCCCTAAATTCTACACTGGCATGTACACGTTTTTTAATCCGTAGTAACTATCCCCTAAATTCTACACTGTAGTCCCAAGATTGTCACGAGGGAGTTCTTGATCTACCGGACGGGTCCTGCAGGAACTCTAATTGAGGAGCAATCTGCAGGCAATTGTCTCCATAGCAAAGCCTCTTCAATATCAGTGACAGGATGGATCTCTGGGGTAAATTGTTGACACAATTTCGGCACCTCCTTTTGCACGATGTATTTCGGTCAAACCCTTTAGAATAATATAGGGAGATGGATTTCTTTTCTTGTCAACTTAGGGAGAGAGTGATTAACCCTAAGAAATCAATTAACACCTCATATTTATAAGAGGAGGTGCGCAAAGCCCACCTAGAGCTAGCTCCCTATTTCGGCCGAACTTAACATTGATTAATCTTGGCTCATTTTATGCCAATAGTGGGTCAATGGATTTTTGCCTGACCCAAAATCTCTTATGTGCCTAATCTCAATTATGCTTAATTTGTTGGGCTTATATTAATGGAACCCTAATTAAGGCGGCCTATATACACCAAATTCCAACACTGGAAGACATCAATAATGAAGATTACAGCCGCCCCTCTGAAGAAGATTGGAGCTCAGGAGAAATCTCAAGGGAGCGAAGAAGGCTAAGACCAGAGAATAGAATTCAGAACCAAGAACGGCCATCACTTTAAGGCGACTCTCTCCTCGCAAATAAACTAAGCTTAGATTGTACTGTGGCAGATGAAACTGCTAAACCTAATTTCAAATAAGGGTGGCGCTAATGTCGTGTTTGACTCATGTTGTCAGAGACGACAACCAACGGTCATAAATGTAACTGTTAGCCCATAACGCTGTGTGTGTATTTGAGTTATAAAAGACAGTTATTAGGGTCAAAAAAATTTGGTTGCGCATGCAATAGAGGAGACAGAGATACAAAATGGATGTATCACTATTGAAATTAACGACAAAAATATTTGATTGAGAGAAGTCAATATTCCATACGTAAATCTGGTCTATGAGTAATTTCAATCGATGGCGGTGGAGGGGTTCAATCATTGAAGATTGAGAGTGGTGAATTAATTAATTAAAAAAACCGCTAAACTAACAATAAAAAAGATATGTAATTAATAGCGTTAATAATTTGTATACACCAACCAACGATAGTTGTAACTAAATCAATTTGGCCAAAAAAAATAATCATCATTTCATTACATCGATGGGAGGATATAAATAAATAAATAAATAATTAATTAATTAATAATTAATATACAAAATGGAAAGAATCCATTATTATGAATGGATCATGGTTCAAAGGAGATGGTGATCTTCCCTAGTTTTGCAAGATACTCGTTATGTGGAGACATGGCATCCTTGAGTTCGGTGGCCGCAAAACAATTTTGGCATGTTGCCTCGTACACATCCGCTTTCTGGATCTTCTCTTTCATAGCACCATAGTTTTTATTCACCAGCTCTACCAACGAGTCATCTAACGTCACCACTACATCATAATAGCAGTCGGAGCAGTTCTTGACGCAGTTCATCACCACCTTATCCCCCTCCACATTTTTTTCGTTTTACCATCTCCTTCATTGACTCTATATTCCAGAGGGCATTCACCGTGGCTGTCCTGATGGAAATTATGATTCTCTTAGTGAGGTCCGCGTTTTTAGCACTGGGGTCTGTTGCCATCATAAAGCTGCAATCATCCGGCTACGCAGTGTTTTTTCACACTTGGGTTACTTTAGAATAATCCACTTGTTCTAGTGGTGGTGGTTTAGGGTTCGACTCATCCGCACCATTGCACCCTGCAACCATACACAATGCCAAAACTATACAAAAATGCACCACCGCCTTATTCATCATTATATTATGAATGAGATTGTTTTATTTATTTATCTTGATTCTGCTTTCCTTTGGTTTGAGCTATTTATATAGGGGTGTGTCATGTTATTTTGGGACAATTTGACAGTTTCTGTGGAGGGGAACTTTTCAAATTCCTAAAACTTACGTTGTTAAACAATAATTTCATGTTTTTTTTTACCTATTTATTATTATGTATTATTAAGATTTATTTATAAGGGAATGTCGTACCTGACTCAACCTAGTTAATTACTACTACTAACCCCTAGTCTATACAGAAAAGAAAACCACTCATATTATTGTTTTTTTTTTGGGTTAAAGGTCCTTTTGGTACCACATGTTTGCAAAAATTACACTGTTCATACC
The DNA here is from genome assembly GCA_036873135.1 of Clarkia xantiana subsp. parviflora. NCBI lineage: Eukaryota > Viridiplantae > Streptophyta > Magnoliopsida > Myrtales > Onagraceae > Clarkia > Clarkia xantiana. The sequence continues at coordinate 11,104,190 of JAPTYO010000003.1, forward strand.
ACTAGTATTTTTTCGTACCGAATTGGTACCATATGTTTCCAAACCTTACTGTTTTGGTACCTCCGTTAGGGTTCCGTCAAAAACAGCCGTTAAATGGCATGTGCCATGCACGTGACCAGCCCAAAACTTTCAGTTTTGTTACAATTTAGTCCATCTAATACATCCCTAACTTTTATTTTGTTCAATTTAGTCCTAAAACTTCAAAATCAAACCATTTCCCCAAATTGACCTAGCCGGACCTAGCCATGGGCTAGGTCCGACCCTGGGTCATGGTCGCCGGACCCAGGCGACCCCGACCCAGGGTCGGACCTAGCCCTAGGCTAGGTCCGGCTAGGTCAATTGGGACATAGCCCCAATTTAGGGTTAGGTCCCAATTGACCTAGCCGGACCTAGCCTAGGGCTAGCTAGGTCCGACCCTGGGTCGGGGTCGCCTGGGTCCGGCGACCATGACCCAGGGTCGGACCTAGCCCATGGCTAGGTCCGGCTAGGTCAATTTGGGAATATGGTTTGATTTTGAAGTTTTAGGACTAAATTGAACAAAATAAAAGTTAGGGATGTATTAGATGGACTAAATTGTAACAAAACTGAAAGTTTTGGGCTGGTCACGTGCATGGCACATGCCATTTAACGGCTGTTTTTGACGGAACCCTAACGGAGGTACCAAAACAGTAAGGTTTGGAAACATATGGTACCAATTCGGTACGAAAAAATACTAGTGGTATGAACAGTGTAATTTTGCAAACATGTGGTACCAAAAGGACCTTTAACCCTTTTTTTTTTTTCGTTTTCTATGTAAATGACGTCTGTTATGTTCGCTTCCACCTGGGCAGCTTCGGGCTTCTCTTTTCACGAATGGGCTCGAGATGTGTGTATAAGGACGGGAAAGCCGCGATCCTTAAAATACAATCAACGAGCTAATCTTCCAATCCTCGATCTCGAACTCTTGACCTTCGGGTCCTGCATGAGGGGCAGTAACCAGCGTTGGAGGGGGAATGCTGGTTGGGCCTACTCCGACGCACAAGTTAGAACTACTAGAGAGAGAAAGCCTTAGAGAGAAGTCAGAGCATCCAAAGTCCAAAAGTTGTCTAGAATGGGAGACCTAGGCCCCTATTTATAGGGAACCTAAGGATCATGCCTAGTTTTGAACTATTTGATGTCGGTATGTAAGGAAGACGTATACCGTCATCAAGGCGGACTATGCATGCACCGACTTCCCGCACTTGGAAAATTAATCGGGGTGAGCGTACGAAGAAAAACGGTAATTCGGACCTACCCGGATTGTTTAACAATCAGGGACGGGTCCTGATTGCCGAAGCAATCCGGACCTCCGGATCGCCTTAGGGCAATCTGGAAGTCCTTCGGCCCGGGAATTGCGCGTATCCCGGACCGTTTTAGACTTGGGTGTCCGCGAAAGGTTTTTTTTACGGGTTTTGGGATATTTTACGAGGCCCGAAATGTAAATACGAACCCGAATTGGACAGATATCTAGCACTTGCCCCCGAGTCAACAGTAGTGGTTCAAAACCCGTGCTTGACTCTTTTCAAAGATAAGATATTCGTCCAATTTAGGTTCGATACTGACCTCAGGGGTGGCCTGTTTGTCGATTCGAGTGTTGAGATCATAAATTTTCCGCCGTACGTACGTAATCTGTTTACAAGGTTAGCGTAACGGACAATATGCGTACAATGACATGCAATTATATTCGCAATCTCATGTGATGAGCGAAATACTTGTAATAATAAAGAAACATGCAATGTGATAATATCATGATACATGAAGTAAGCATATAACACGTTGCCACTATGAAGATGACGGTATAATAAATGGATGACGTAATCATGCAACAAGCAAAACACTTAGAATAATATGGAATTGGAGAACATGTATGTAATCATGAAGCATGATCTAAACATGGAAAATGATGCAAACATTCAATTCATACTTAGATTGTAAAATAATCACGTGATCACCATGAGTTTGCATCATGTACGTATAAAAGTGGTAACATGCATAACGATCTACGAAGCGCGTTATGCAACACTAGGGAGCATGTACGTAAAACAATCATGGGAGAGGTGTAAGTATGCTCATACATGATACTAAGGACTTGTGTGAAAATAGATATTAGTTTAGTCCTTAGCACATGGTGTAGGCACTATTAATGAGAATTAGGAGAGAGAATACCCATTATCTTACATCCTTAATAGATAAATCCTCAAGAAGCTCTCCATTCTTGATGAAGAGGGATTTCATGGAGGTGTGAATTCGGAATAATCATATCACTTTTGACATCGATCAAGATCGAATCCGGGTAAGGAGGGGACCGAGGCGGCGCGTGAGACAAGGGATACGGCGCGTGAGACGCCGACGGTGGCGCGTGAAGACGACGACGGTGGCGCGTGAAGACGGCGGCGGCGGCGCGTGGGTCTTCGGGTGAGGGCGAGTAGCAATTTGAACTTGATTCGTGTCGATGAGTCCAATTTCGTACATGGCTAGCCCTTTCGTGACTTTGTTTGGCCTTGATTTAGTCTTGAAATCACCATGTACCTAGCTATCTTATCATGCATACAAGGTGTTTGATAAAATGCATTAGAATAATTAGACCTAAATCGGCCAAAAAATTTTCTAAGTGCTGAAAATTTTAGAAAAGTGCAAATGACGTTATACTTCTCTTATGCATATTGTTCATTGCCGACATGTTGTTCCATACCTTAGCCGTTGTTTTAGCATGCTCGATATTGATGATTGGTAGTTGTACGTACACGGCCGTCAATGGTTGTATGTTGGTAATGATAGCTTAGGCAATGTACGTTGAGCGTCATGTATAGAATGTCGGTCATTGTCTGCAAACATGCTAAAACACTTAGAAAATATTTTAACAATATTTAATGCTTGTTGCCATAGATGTTGTCGTATGAGCTTTGTCGATAAGCGTCGTAGGAATGCTCAGGAGGCATTGTGTAGAAGTCGATAGTAGCTATTTGATGTATGCAATCCATCCTTGTCGACATGTACGTACATACATAGAAACACTCAGAAAATATTTTCCTCTTGTCGACATGTATGTACGTACATGGAAACACTTAAAGAATATTTTCCCCTTCTCGACATGCACCCTTGTCGACATGTATGTACGTACATGGAAACACTTAGAAAATATTTTCCCCTTGTCGACATGCACCCTTGTCGACATGTATGTACGTACATGGAAACACTTAGAAAATATTTTCCCCTTGTCGACATGCATCCTTGTCGACATGTATGTACGTACATGGAAATACTTAGAAAATATTCTTCGCTTGTCGACATGCATCCTTGTCGACATGTATGTACGTACATGGAAATACTTTAGAAAATATTCTTCACTTGTCGACATGCATCCTTGTCGACATGTATGTACGTACATGGATGTATGCACTTGCCCCCATACTTAGAATTTTTCCTCTATCCCTGGCTATGTATGTTGTATCCATGTACTTGATGTAAACGCAGGTTGTATGCCAACACCTTGTTGTATCCTAACACTTGGTAATATGCTTGACACATAGTAGCGTGATGTCCACTTGCAATATGCCGACTGTCATCTTGAGAAAAACACTTAGAAAATATTTCTCCCTTGTAATCATTTATCCATGTCGATATGCATGTACATACATAGAGCTCGCACACTGATTGACTTGTTAGTTGTAATTTTCAGGATTCCGAGTTGCGCAGTCTTCTTTTCAGAGTTAGTCTTCTTGCCGTGGTTATTATGAGTAAGTCTTCTATCCCCGTTTCGCGAGTGACATTATGTTCAGATGTTGGTGACGAGCCGGGTATCAACACAGTTGAGTCTCTTAAGGATACAACGAGGAATGTGAGTTACTTCTTCAACTATATTGATTGTTGCGTCCAGGACGACTGGGGTCACGAGGACGCGTCTGAGGTTGTGCGGGTTAGGACCCTTCCGTCGGAGGTTGTGACCCGGTAAGGTTGTGACCCGGCAAGGCTGTGACCCGGCTAGGTTGTGACCCGGTGATTCTACGTCTCGAGCGTCGGATCCTGCGCAAAGGACCAATGCTAGCACGGAGAGGGGGGGGTGGTGCTAGCGGAGCCCTCTCCGATGCCTAAGTTACTATAGTGGCAAAAGGGTAATTTCTAGAGAGAGAGAATTCTAGAGAGAAGTCAGAGCTCAAAATACCAAAGTTGGGCAAATGAGAGAGTGAGTGAAAATGGGTGGCCAAGGTCTCCTATTTATAGGCTTCCTTGAGACCGGACCCGGTTTTATAGCGGTTTGACGACGGTCCAAGAAAACAAGCGGGAACCGTCGTCCATATTGGTAATGCATGAACTTGACTTCTCTACACGTAACGGCGATCGCGGACACGGTAATCGCGGATACGGCAATCGCACAATACCCGTGGCGCAACCCGGACCTCGTTGAAATTGGGCAATTCGGCGAGGTCCGGATTGCCGTGCGATCCGGACCTCCGGATTGCACCGCAATCCGGATGTCCGGTCCGGTCACGCGTAAATGCGTTTCCGAGCCGTTTTGACCCTTGGGAGACGTGTTTCCGAGACGAGATGTAATTTTTGACGTGTTTGCGAGGCCCGAAGCGTAAATACGAACCCGAATTGGACACTTATCCATCACTTGCCCCCGAGTCAAGTAACGGTTTAGGACCTTTCTTGACTCTATTTTAAGTTAGGATATTTGTCCAATTTGAGTTTGACGCTAACCTTTCGATTTTGATCGTCGGTCGGACGTAGGAATCTTGATTTCGTCCGTCGCTTGATTTTCCGGCCGGATGGCTCTATTTCCTATTATCATGGTTAGTGCAATAGGAAATGTATATGTGCGAATATGATTACTGTCGGGGACATGAGCAAATGGTAATGCACTTATGTAGGAATGCGTCTATCAACATGTATGCATGGATAAAGGACGTGGCAAGATCGTAATTACGTAGTACAAGAAAAATAGAAATCGTATGTTTCTAAAATGACTAAGTGATTACCGAATCTTGGATCATGTGATTGCAACATACGCACATGATGATTGGCTTGACACGTGCGATGATGTTGATGCGCGCGTTGACGTTGATACTCGCGTTGATGTTAATGGTTGAGCGTCAGGTAGAGATTATTGGTTATTTCCTGCAAGCATGCTAAAACACTTAGAAAATATTTAAGCGATATCTAATGTTTGTTACCATAGATGTCGTCGTATGAGCTTTGACGATGTGCGTCGTTGGTATGCTTAGGGGGCATAGCTACTCGTTGTATGCAATACATCTTTGTTGACGTGCATGTGCGTATGTGAAAATACTTAGAAAATATTCTCTCCTTGTTGACATGCCCCCTCGTTGACGTGTACGTACGTACATGGGAATACTTAGAAAAATATTTTCTCCTTGTCGACCTGTGTCCTCGTTGACACGTACGTACGTACGTGGAAACACTTAGAAAATATTTTCTTCTCGTCGACATGCAACCTTGTCGACATGTATGTACGTACATGGAAATACTTAGAAAATATTTTCTTCTCGTCGACATGCAACCTTGTCGACATGTATGTACGTACATGGAAATACTTAGAAAATATTTTCACTTCGTTGACATGCCCCCTTGTCGACATGTATGTACGTACATGGAAACACTTAGAAAATATTTTCACTTCGTTGACATGCCCCCTTGTCGACATGTATGTACGTACATGGAAACACTTAGAAAATATTTTCTCTTCGTCGACATGCAACCTTGTCGACATGTATGTACGTACATGGAAACACTTAGAAAATGTTTCCTCCTCGTCGACGTGCAACCTTGTCGACATGTATGTACGTACATGGAAACACTTAGAAAAATTTTCCTCCTCGTCGACATGCAACCTTGTCGACATGTATGTACGTACATGGAAACACTTAGAAAATATTTCTTCCTCGTCGACATGCAACCTTGTCGACATGTATGTACGTACATGGAAACACTTAGAAAATATTTCCTCCTTGTCGACATGCAACCTTGTCGACATGTATGTACGTACATGGAAATACTTAGAAAATATTTTCTCTTCGTCGACATGCAACCTTGTCGACATGTATGTACGTACATGGAAACACTTAGAAAATTTTTCCTCCTCGTCGACATGCAACCTTGTCGACATGTATGTACGTACATGGAAACACTTAGAAAATATTTCCTCCTTGTCGACATGCAACCTTGTCGACATGTATGTACGTACATGGAAATACTTAGAAAATATTTTCTCTTCGTCGACATGCAACCTTGTCGACATGTATGTACGTACATGGAAACACTTAGAAAATTTTTCCTCCTCGTCGACATGCAACCTTGTCGACATGTATGTACGTACATGGAAATACTTAGAAAATATTTTCACTTCGTTGACATGCAACCTTGTCGACATGTATGTTGAAGAGGTTGCCCCCCTTGTGTGATGTTTGTTACTTGCTGCATGGAGACTTAATAAATCTTGTACGCTTGTGGTTGTTCTCACATGGAGCGCCTGTCGCGTAAGTGCTTGAATAAGTGTTGGTGTGTGCTTGCGCACTGACTGTATTGTTGATAGCACTTTCCAAGATATTCGATCTTGTTGGTTTTCCCCGTTATTGCCAGCTGCAGTTTCTGTTCTTGGCATAATTCTCGAAAGATCCGACGCAGGGGCGTGTTCCTCGAGCGATTCTTGGTTTTTTATGCTGAGCATGACCGTGCTAACTCTTTCTTGTGATAAGAGAAATAGAGTTGAGGGTTGTGTAGTGGCGTTTTCTGCCCCCGGTCGAGGGACCGCTCCAAGGAGGAGCGTTACTCCTACTGGGGTAAGTGTTTGTTGATAATTCTTTGTTCATGCTTTTGCTTGCATGACATTTCGTCACCTGGACATTGTTAAGTACTGTGATTGCCCCTCTTGGCTAGACTCCAAGGCATGGCATGTGTAGAGCATAGGATGTTGCGACCTGCGCATTATAGATTTTGCTTGGAGAAAACGGCGGCAACTTCTGCTTGTCCCGCCGAGTCTGTGTTTATTGAATTCGGATGACTAGTAACGTAGACATAGTCCCTGCGGTCGTGACTGATAGCCACTTCCTGATTAATAAGTTAAGATGTTCCCCTGATTACCTGCCTGATGCATTATGCATATTATCCTTCTTTCCTGACAGCGTGTATCAACCCGCGTTGGGGAAGCATACATAAAAACATCATTTGAGAGATGTTATATTGGCAAAGCAAGATACTAATTTATACCGTCTCTTAGTTCCACTCTAAGGCGACGTTGTACAAGACTCGACTTGTAAGTTTTATGAGTTTTATACAGGGAGCGCACCTGCCAGCGTGTATCAACCCGCGTTGGGGAAGCATACGTAAAAACATCATTTGAGAGATGTTATCTTGGCAAAGCAAGATACTAGTTTATACCTTCTCTTAGTTCCACTCTAAGGCGACGTTGTACAAGACTCGACTTGTAAGTTTTATGAGTTTTATACAGGGAGCGCACCTGCCAGCGTGTATCAACCCGCGTTGGGGAAGCATACGTAAAAACATTTAAGTTTTTGAAGAAGCATTTTGTGAAACCTAAAAGGCTTGTTGATAAAATATTTGAGAAAATATTTTGGCATTGAATGTGATACATCCAAAAAACCATGTTGATGAAACATTTGATACATAAAATTTTTGATAAAAATTTTGGCAAAATTTTTGGTAAAATGTTTGAAAAAAAATATTTGTGATACATGATTCCTGCGTCCAGGAACCATGTAACACTTTTTTGAGAATATGAATTGTGATGCATGCTTTCTGCATCCAGGAACCATGCAACACGGTTTGAAAACCTATAGTACGGAATTGTCGTCTTTGCCAGAGGACTTTTGCCGTATAAATCGAATTCTGGCCAGGAATCCGTAGTGTCGTCTAGATAGAGGACACTGAAGAATGAACCCTTGGAGTCCGGAGTGCCGTCTAAACAGAGGACACCCATTTCAAAGAATGAACCCTTGGAGTCCGGAGTGTCGTCTAAACAGAGGACACCCATTTCAAATAATGAACCCTTGGAGTCCGGAGTGTCGTCTAAACAGAGGACACCCATTTCAAAGAATGAACCCTTGGAGTCCGGAGTGTCGTCTAAACAGAGGACACCCATTTCAAATAATGAACCCTTGGAGTCCGGAGTGTCGTCTAAACAGAGGACACCCATTTCAAAGAATGAACCCTTGGAGTCCGGAGTGTCGTCTAAATAGAGGACACCCATTTCAAAGAATGAACCCTTGGAGTCCGGAGTGTCGTCTAAACAGAGGACGCCCATAGCTTAAAGGGTGATCAGCCCAGTATGCCCATCCTGTTCTGGATCCAGGGAATGGCTTATGAACATGAAGATTTGCTACTCAACATGCTATTTTTATAGTAGGCCTTGGCGTTATTCCAAGGTATTGCTTGTATCTGTCGTCCTGAATAGTCGTCGTTTTAATAATAGGTCTTGGTGTTAATCCGAGACATTGCTTGTAGTTGACGCCCTGAATAGTCGTCATTTTAATAATAGGTCTTGGTGTTAATCCGAGACATTGCTTGTAGTTGACGCCCTGAATAGTCGTCATTTTGATGATAGATCCGCAGGTTGTCATTGCGGTATATAAGTTGATTGTGCACATAGCTTGATAGCTTTGTGTTGTCAGCATCCTCTAGAGATAGACGCCTATATTATGAATGGAGAAATAAACTCCTTGTTGGTGTAGATGACAAATGTGTTGGTGTTGTGTACCATAAATCCCTTCTTGCATACAATGCTTAGCTTGTATTGTTGAAGTAGGCTTTTGTGCATAGGTTACTACTTGGCATAATTCCTGAGTAGTAATCGTAGTGTAACATGTACCTACGAGTAGGGTTGTTTTAGCAAAAGTATGAAGTCATGAAATTTTCTTTTTAGTTATGTATGAAGTAAAGGAATTTGATACAAGGATTCCTTGTTTGTGTAAGAAACTTCCCTGTTTTTGGTTCCATGATGACGTCTTGATGTAGTCGTCAATATGAGTAGGTTGTTGTTGATAAGCGTTGTCATAACGCGTAATAGATTTTGCTTGCACACGGCATAGTTTCTTGGATTATTGAAGTAGATAATATGCGTGTAGCTTTGTTGCTTCGCGTTTAATCCAAAAAACAGCGTGCAAGAGATAAGTATGTACCTACAAACGTAGATTGACTTTATTAGATACTTGCGTGTATTTACATTGATTATACTAGAGGTAGTAGGAATGCGCAAAGTAATCTAGAAAAGAGTTGTTTCTCCCATTTCGTCATGGCTGGTTTGATGATGATGTCGCGTAGTTGGTTGCACCAAATCGCCTTAGTACACCTATCCTGATGCATTCTTCGATTTCCCAGTTTAATGGTGGACACATTTTTGTGTTGTGCCCCCAAGTTTTATGGTACTTGCACCATTCTTTGATGTCGTTGCCCAAGAAAGCTGTCTCCGAGGCAAGCGGACTTGGGAGCTTGTTCTCTAGCAGGTTGACGTAAATGTCTTCTGCCACCGTGTTTAGCGGTGTGAAGATGTTGTTGATACCAAAGCTTGCGTCTTCCTGGTTGTTCGTTTCTGCTCGAACACCTTTGTCCCAACTGAGGGGTGTACCCCTCCTCAGTTCTTGCTCGCAAGAGATTGCTGTCTCAAGCTTTTCCTTTAAATCCGCCATGGTCCTTGTTGTTTGCCATCCGTGAGTTCGTCCAAAGAAAAGGAAAGATCTGGCGTTCATATTTGCATAGAACACGCTTATCACATCTTCTCTTGTTGCTTTCGCGTTTGAGGCATTGGAGGCGAACTTGGTGAAGTATTCTGAGATTGGCTCGTCTTCTCCCTGCTGAACGAGCCAAATCTGTTGCCATGGTGATAACTGGATGCTTTCTTGCGGTTTCCAGATTGTAATGGCTTGTTCCATTGGTTGCTTTTTTCTTTCATCAACTACCTTCTGCCTTTTGAAGGAATTTACCATGGCCACATGGTATTGGTTCTTTGCTCTCAAAGCATTGACGTAACAACGCCTTGCGGTTATCTGATCACCCAGCACTTCTCCAATCCCATGCTCTGTCGGGAACTTCATCTTTTGGTGGACGGTGGAGGGCACGATCACATAAGGATTGATCGTTGTTCGTCCCAAGATTCCGTTGTAGGCTCCAAGGGATTCTACAACTACAAAAGTGACGTTGATATGCAATGCTCTCCATCCCTGGCCAAGGATGACTGGAAGTGTGATTGTGCCCAAGGGTTGTGTAGCTGCTCCTGCGAAGCTCACCAATGAGAAGGTTCCTGGGGACAAGTCCCTGACAGACTTTCCTAGTTGCTCCAGGACTTTGATGTGTAGCATGTCGGCAGAACTCCCACCATCCACGAGAATTCTTTTCACATCGTACCCGTCGATGTCCATGGTAATAACTAAAGCATCGTCGTGGGGATAAACGATATGCTTCAAGTCTTCCCTGGAGAATTGGATTACTGCGTCTTCTTGCTCGGGTTGCTTGCGCTTTCCATACTTCGGCAGTGTTGCTGCTTGGGATGCATAAATGTCCCGAGCATTGGATATGTGTCCTCCGGCGGCAGGCCCTCCATGTATGACATTGATCACCCCTCGCTTGGCTGGTGGAGGGTTGTCATGGACTTTTTCTTTTCCCTTGCTTGTCCTTTTTGACGACTCTGGCTGAGTTTTTCTTGAGGGGCTGTTGCCTTGGTCCACAAATTGCTTTAACTCACCCTTGAGGATGAAGTTGTTGATTCGGAAGCGTAGACTGATGCAGCTATCGGTCTCGTGACCGAAAACTTCGTGGTTTTCACACCACTTGTCTTTGTCGCTTCCCATCTGACCTTTCCTAAAGTTGTTTGGCTCTTTCCATATATTTGCGCTTTTCATTTCTCTCAAAATCACCGACAGCGGGGCGTTCAGAGGGATGCAGTCGGCGAGATTTACTTCTTTAGGCCTCTGAAAATCCCCTTGGAAAGGTCTTTTTGGCTGAGGTTGCCAATGCTTTCCTTGTTGGCTGCCTGGGTGTGGCTTTGGATTGTCTTTCGCCTTAGCTGCAGCAACTTTAGCCTTGTTCTGGCTTCTGAATCTCTCAAGGTCTATATACTCCTTGACTCTCGCGGCCAATTCTTCCATTGATTCTGCTGGGCGTTTCGCCATTTTCTCCGCTAAGGCAGTGCCTCTTCGGCCGAGGTTTCGGATAAAAGCGCGAACAATTTCTCCTTCGGTCAGGTTTCCCTGAATGTTTGAAATGTTATGGTTGAAGCGGACGTAGTAGTCGGCAAGGGACTCTTCATTCTGTTGTTGGACGTCGTCCAGAGCGTTTGCCCCTTTTAACAGTGTACGCTCACCCATGTATCGCCTGATGAATTTGGCTTTTAGATCTGCCCATGAAGTAATGCTCCCGCAAGGCAGTGAGAAGAACCAGTGTGCTGCGGTCCCGGCAAGAGTTTGTGAAAACGTCATTGCAAAGTGATGCGGGTTCTTTGTTCTGCCCAGCAGAGAGGCCTCGTGCTTTTGCACGTGTTCAATTGGGTCTCCTTTACCCCGGTAGGGGTCTCCTCCAATTCGGTACAGTGCGTCTGGGACGTGACTGTTTACCAAGTGCTCAGCAAACGGATGTGACGCCCTTTCTTCAAGAGCGTGCATACCCTTCATTTTTGCCTCCCTCATTTTCTTCTCCACCAGCTCCTCTAACATCTCGGCGGTGAATCCCTTTGCCGGTTCGGCGTAACCTGTTGAAGGTTTTGGCTGATCATTGTTTCGGTAGATGTCAGACTGATCCCTACTTGTGGCCTGATAAGGATCGTCTCTCATTGGTTGCTGCGGGTGGTAGAATGGGGGCTGCCTTTCGTTCCTCCATTGTTGCGCTCCTTGGAAAGGAGTATATGACCGTGCAGGTTCATATCTTGCGTGTTGGTTCCCACCCTGGAAGGGATTGCCATAGCGAGTGGTGTCTTGCGACGTCTCCCTTGCTGGTGCAGTATACTGTTGGTTGTTCGGAGGTGGCTGAGCTTCGTATCCTTGGTTTTTGAGATACTCGCGGAGTGCGAGTAACTCTTCCAGCGCAGCCATCATTGCTGGAGTGATGGTGGGCATCGGGTTTGCCCCCGCTCTCTGCTCGCCTTGAGGCATTTCTGTCTGAGACTCCTCTCCATGTGTTTCTGGCTCGAAACCAGGCGGATGCGCGTGGTGTTTGTCTCTTGGCTCGTTGTGCTGTGCGTTGGGCACATTGTCGGTTGGTATGGATGAAGCTATGGAGGTAGCTCTTGGGATGTGGGAGGGTCCCGACTGGCTCCCAGCTGGAGCTTGGCATCCTGCTCTTTTGTTCGCCGGTGACTTCCTGGGGCGCCCGGGCCTTTTTCTTGGGTTTTTGACCTCCTCGGGAGGGTTGTGATCACTTGCCATTGTTTCTGTGGTACTATAGCTTTTTGTTCGAATCGTGCAGACGGCGCCAATGTTGCGTCCAGGACGACTGGGGTCACGAGGACGCGTCTGAGGTTGTGCGGGTTAGGACCCTTCCGTCGGAGGTTGTGACCCGGTAAGGTTGTGACCCGGCAAGGCTGTGACCCGGCTAGGTTGTGACCCGGTGATTCTACGTCTCGAGCGTCGGATCCTGCGCAAAGGACCAATGCTAGCACGGAGAGGGGGGGGGTGGTGCTAGCGGAGCCCTCTCCGATGCCTAAGTTACTATAGTGGCAAAAGGGTAATTTCTAGAGAGAGAGAATTCTAGAGAGAAGTCAGAGCTCAAAATATCAAAGTTGGGCAAATGAGAGAGTGAGTGAAAATGGGTGGCCAAGGTCTCCTATTTATAGGCTTCCTTGAGACCGGACCCGGTTTTATAGCGGTTTGACGACGGTCCAAGAAAACAAGCGGGAACCGTCGTCCATATTGGTAATGCATGAACTTGACTTCTCTACACGTAACGGCGATCGCGGACACGGTAATCGCGGATACGGCAATCGCACAATACCCGTGGCGCAACCCGGACCTCGTCGAAATTGGGCAATTCGGCGAGGTCCGGATTGCCGTGCGATCCGGACCTCCGGATTGCACCGCAATCCGGATGTCCGGTCCGGTCACGCGTAAATGCGTTTCCGGACCGTTTTGACCCTTGGGAGACGTGTTTCCGAGACGAGATGTAATTTTTGACGTGTTTGCGAGGCCCGAAGCGTAAATACGAACCCGAATTGGACACTTATCCATCAGAAGATATGTTTGAGCTGTACGCGACTTTTTGTGGACTTGATTCTACTTTGGAGGCTGTTCTTCCCTATGACGTGCTGCCGAACTCCAAAAAAGGGCAAGTTACTATTCCTCCAAGTGATCTATCCGCAGTTTATACCTGTAGATTAAGGAAGGCCTGCGTTTTCCCTATTGTCCTGACTTGGTGGACCTTTGTCGCTATTACCGGATATCGCCCTTAAGTCTATCTCCTGCTGGCCTCCGTGTGTGGAGCTGTTTTCGAGTTTTGTTCTACAGACAATATTGGCACTATTCTACCACTCTTTTCCGATGCTTCTATCAATTGATGTGTCCAGAAGCGACGGGGTTTTGTGGAATGAAGATTCTTTGGCCGAACGTGAAAGATAAGGGCTTCGAGAAGCTTGGTCTTGGAGATGCCGAGTGGGATCACAAACAACGTCTAGCTGCCCCAGCTGATCGTTCTGGTTCTCATTGGCGACATCACTACTTCTTCTTATGCGATGTCTGGACTATTTGGGATGTTGAGAGCGTGGAGAAAGCTAATCCGGCTCCTATTTTTCCTGAGCTTTCCTTGGATGATAGGAGGTGGTGAAGAGTATTTTTCGATGTCAGCAAGAGCGTCGCTATCGTTGTCTATTACGTGCTTCAGATCGGGACTTGATTGATGCCGGGATTCATATACTTCCTTCTGACGATTTGGTATGTTGATAACTTGTATAACTTGTACTATGTTGCAATGTAGGTCGTATTGATGGAAAAAGCTCGTCTTTGCAGACAGCTAATGATCGTGATAACCTGTCAGTTGGGCGTCGTGCTCGTAATATTGCCCCCACTATTCCTGAAGGCTCCGGACATGATCGTGGCAAAGGACCTAAGAGTGAGGAATCTTCCTGTATCTTCACTTGACTTGCTGATTTTTCAAGTTTTGTTATATTCACGTTGTCTTTGTTCTTTTAGGTAACTCCGTGCATGTGACTGAGCGCGTTGTTGCAGTACCTGCCACTAGTGTTCCTCCCAAGAGATCTGCCGCAGGGGCGTGTCCCTCGAGTGACCCGAAGCGCTCTAAACCAAGTGCAGCTATTCCAGCTCCTTCTTGCGATAAAGGGAAGAGAGTTGAGAGTCGCACGATAGCGCCTTCTGCCCCCCGGTCGAGGGACCGGCCCGAGGAGGAGCGTTCTTCCCGCCGAGGTATGCATTGTTCTATTTTACATACTTCTTATACTTAGTATACTTTGCTAATGTCTTCTTTGTTTTACGTTGTTCTTATTGTAGCGTTGCCACGCATTAAGCGTGATGACTTGATCCTTTCTGACGGGATTGATGTTTCCAGAGAAAACTGGTCACCTTTCTCCACTGGTAGTCTTCATTTCCCGAAGTACTCCAAACTTAGCACTCCAGGAGTTTGTGTGCGGGTGCTTCAAAGATGTGTTCCTCCTGGTGATCATGATGTCAAACTGTCTACTGATGAGGAGGCACAGGCATACGTTGAGAGCGGCCTAGCTGAATTTGCACCGGTAGATATTGTTCTAACTTTTTGCCTTCCTGTTGCACGCGTATGCTTTGTTGTTGTTGTTGATCATGATCGTCCTGTTTGTTGTACTTAGGCTATTTCAAGGATGATGAACATGTCTTCCTTTGTGTTGGAGCTCGTAAGTGAGAGGAAGGCTGCTATCAAGAAGTGCAGTATAGTTTCCCGCAAGCTTGCACAGTCCGAAGAGGAAGTGCAGAATTTGAACTCCAAGGTTGCCGATATTGATGCGCACATTGCTACTCGTCGCATCCATGTTGAACAACTTGAGGCCGAGATTGCTGCTATCAAGCAGCAAACTGCGAAGAAAAACAGTGTTCATGATGTCGCGCTTGCTTCTGTTCGTGACGAGGCATATAAAGCGGGTGTTGAGAAGGGATTGGCTGAGTATCCTAGTACCCCTGCCTATTCGGCCGCCGTCCTTGCTGCTACTAAAGCGGATCTTGCACCTTTGGTTGATGAGTTTGCCAAAGATTACATTGGCAGAGTTCACGCACTTGCCCCCGGATTTCCAGTCGACAAGCTATGTCCTTATTCTTCTTTTGCTGTTGACCATGTTGCGGATTTGCAACGCAAGGCAGCTGAAGCGGCTTCTATTGCTTTGACCTTTGGATATGATAATGCTGATGTTGAACTTGGTGTTGATTTCCTGGATATGCTGTCTTAGTCCTTTGAAGATGATGATATGTTTGAGGATTTTGTCCAAACCTTTATTTGTGTGTTTGCTATGTATGGAACTTCGTCCTTTGGACCTGTTTTTCAATAAAAATCATGTGATATCTTGTTAGTAATATTTCATACCTTGAGTTATCGATGTTGTCCGTATGCTTTTGGACTTGGAATATAGGATAGATATCCTTATATGATGAACATGATGTCCGTAATTGCGACTATATGTCGCGCATTGTTAAGTGTTATGAGCGCCCCTCTTGGTTGGATCCAAGGCATGGCAAGATGCGTACGCTAGGTACTTGTAGTGTTGTAAGTAGTAATGTACTTGGCGTGGGAACTTGGCATTTGGCACTGGCACTTGACATGTAGCAGTGTCGTCTTGACGAAGCAAGACTTAAGTTTATACCGTCTCTTAGTTCCACTCTAAGGCGACTTTGTTGCAAGATATTTCTTGCTTATTTTTCTGTTTTTGCGTTAAATGCTAAAGAGCAAGATAACGTTATACAAGACTCGACTTGTAAGTTTGATGAGTTTTGTACAAGGTTTGCTTAAAAAAGCGTATAACACGAAGCTATCCATTTTCGGGCCTAAGTCTTCATGGTGTATGAACCCTTAAGAGAGTATGCATACTTTTAGTGTGTGGGGTTGTCGTCAAACAAGAGGAATTCCGCCACTGTGGGGTGATCAGTCCCATCATTGCATTTGCCGCATCCAGTTTCTATTCAGGGAATGGCTATGAACATGAGGATTTGCCCGAAGGATTTCACAACATGTCATTTTTTAGAAGTAAACATGAGGTTTGCCCTCTTGGAAAGGATGTCGCAACATGTTACTTTTGATAGATGTGAACATGGGTATTGTCCTTTTGAGAAGGATATTGCACCATGTCACTTTTGGAATATTGCATGATATTGCTTTTGAATTTGTTGAAGATGCACTTGTTGATGTCGCCTATTATAAGTTGCATTGCGTGATGATTATGAGTAGTATGCACGTTGTTTTCTACTTGATGTTAATCCAAAGTATAGTGCATAATGTAAAGATGTACCTACAAAAGTAAATTGACCATCATTAGATACTTGTCGTGTTTACAATAGTTTTGCGGGAAGGCGTCTATTGACTGCTTCTTCCAAAATACTTCTAATTAAAAAGGCATAATCTGCACTTATATTCTTAAAGGTGCATTGAAAAAGATAGATTAGAAGTGGAAAGTCTATCTCCCTCAAATGTATCTTGGCGGCTGACAGGCACTGTTGTTCGTGACATAGCTTCCCAAAGCTCCATGCGCGATGAATTCTTCAATCTCCATCCTCAAAGTCAAACAACCATTGGTATTGTGCCCCCAAGTTTGGTGATATCGGCACCAATATTCAATATCCCTTCCTAAGAAGGCGGTTTCCGGCTCAAGTGGTCTTGGAAGCTTGTTTTCCAGAAGCTTGACATATATCTCTTCCACCTCCGTGTTTAAGGGAGTGAAGATGTTAGCATAATCCACGCTTGAGCCTTCTGATTTCTTTGAAGTTTGAGCTTCCATTCTTGCGTTGAGAAGTGTTCCCCATCTCAATTTACGCTCACAAGAGATTTCAGTCTCCATCTTGTCTTTTAAGCACGCCATTGGCTTAGTTGTGTGCCATCCGAATAGCAAAAATGTTTGGACGTTCATGTTCAGGAAAAATGCGTTGGAGGCGTCCTTCTTGATTGCTCTTAATGCAGTTGAATTTTGAGCGAACCTCTTGAAGTAGGACATGATGGATTCTTCTTCTCCCTGTCTGACATCAAGCACACTTCGCTTAGGTTAATAAAGAATCCTGTCAAGTTCAGACCTTGGCGATAACTTTTCCTTCTTTCTTTTATCATCGTCGTTCGAGGCGAACAGCTTTCTCTTTGCAGTAACTCCTATCATGGCAATTGACACTTGTTTCATTTTCCTCAGGGCATTGACATAGCACTTTCGTGCGGCTGTCTGATCACCTAGCACTTCCCCAATCCCGTGAGGAGTTAGGAACTTCATTTTCTGATGAGCTGTAGATGGCACAATGTCATGTGGGTTGATCGTTGTTCTCCCTAGGATGTCGTTATATGCCCCCAAGTTGTCCACCACCACAAATTTGACGTCTGTATGCAATGCCTTCCACCCGTCTCCAAAGATAACTGGAAGTGTAATCATGCCCAATGGGACGAAAACGTGTTCGGCGAGAGATCGGCTTCCTTTTTTCCCATCTTCTTGAGCACTTCTATATGCACTAAATCCGCAGCACTCCCACCATCTACCAGAATCCTTTGCACGTCAAATCCATTGATGTCCATTGTTATGACCAAAGCATCATCATGGGGATACACTATGTGTTTCTTGTCGGCGTTTGAGAACGGGATGATTATGTCTTCCTTCTCTGGTTGTCGCCTCTTCCCGTACTTGGGCAGAACTTGCAGCTGCGAGGCATAGACATCCCGGGCGTTAGAAACACTACCTCCTGCCGCTGGCCCACTATGGATTACGTTGATAACAACACGCTTTGGCGGTGGTGGGTTTTCATTCACTTTCTCCTTTCCCTTGTTTCCCTTTCCGGGTTCTCTACATGGTTCTTTTTTTTTCGTTTGTCGCCTTGGTCGACATATTGCTTGAGCTCTCCTTTAAGGATGAAGTTGTTTATACGAAATCGCAAGCTGACACAGCTGTTTGTTTCATGGCCGTAGACTTCATGGTTTTCACACCAGTTATCTCCCTGCTTTCCCAGTGACCCCTTTCGGAAGTTTGCTGGCTCCCGCCACATATTATCCTCCTTCATCTTCTTCATGATTACGGAAAGTGGTGCATTCAAAGGAACGCATTCTGCCAGGTTCACTTCTTTTAGTCTTTGGAATTCGGTATGATACGGCCTCTTATGGGGCTGGAATTGTCTCGCTTGCTGCGGGCCTTGCTGGGCTTTCGCTTGCTTCTCCTTAGCGCGAGCTGCACTAACTTTCGCCTTATGGTGCTTTCTGAATCTGTCCAGATCCACGAATTCTTTTACCCTCACCGCCAATTCTTCAAGTGTCTCAGCTGGGCGCTTTGACATCTTTTCAGCCAGGGTATATCCTCTTCGGCCTAAATTTGCAATGAAGGCGCGCACGATTTCTCCTTCGGTGATGTTTCCTTGAATGTCTGAGATGTTTTGACTAAAGCGGATGTAATAATCTGCTAACGACTCGTCGTTTTGCTGTGTCACCTCATTCAACGCGTTCGGCCCTTTAAGGAGTGTGCGCTCCCCCATGTATCTTTGAATGAATTTTTCCTTTAGATATGCCCATGACATAACGCTTCCGCATGGCAGTGAGAAGAACCAATGTGCGGCAGTTCCAACGAGAGTATTAGCAAATGTCATGGCAACGTGATGCGGGTTGTCCGTTCGTCCCAGCAGAGACACTTCATGTTGTTGCACATGCTCGATTGGATCTCCTTTTCCTCTATATTTTTCTCCACCGATTCTGTACAGGGCATCTGGAACGTGACTGTGCACTAATTCATCAGAGAATGGATGTGATGCATTTTCTTCCAGGGCATGCATTCCCTTCATCTTCGATTGCTTCATTTTTCTCTCAATCATTTCATCTAAGGCCTTAGTCCTGAGTCCCGTGATTGGGATGTCATTGTCGTACGCGGGCTTCCTCCACCCATCGTTGCATGTGTCAGCATGGCTTTTTGTCTTAAAGCTATCCTCCTTGTGTGGGCGTTGTGAATTGCTCGCAGGAGGCTGCTTCCATCTCACTCCTTATTGTTGCTTCATGCCAACGCTTGGAGTGCATGAACGTGCTGGCTCCCGCCTGGCCTGTTGATAGGCATCTTCAGAGTCTCCTACTCCCTTTGGATGTTGCGGCTTTTGCTGGTTGGCATATTGTGACGCCTCCCTAGCTGGTGCAGCTTGTTCATTAGCATGCGGGGGTGGTGGCGGAGGTGCAGCATATCCTTGACTCCTTAAGATCTCCCTGAGAGCAAGAAGTTCTTCAAGTGCCGCCATCATTGCCGGTGTGACTGTAGGCATGTTGGTTGCATTCGTTGGTTGTTGCTGTGTTGCCTCAGCTGGCATTCCCAATGGGAATTCCTGATTCACCCTCGTCTTTTGCTCTTGCGGAGGCGCATTGTTTTGATCTTCCGGACCGTACTGTGCAGGGGGGGCACTTGTGGACGGAATGGACGAAGCCGTAGATTCTGCGTCCGGAATATGAGAAGGTCCCGCTTGACTTCTCGTTGGTTTCATCCTGCTTACACCCGCCTTCTTTGGTCGTCTTCCTGTCATGGCTTGCAGCACGGCTTTTTGTTCGAATCACTTCAGACGGCGCCAAATGTTATGTTCGCTTCCACCTGGGAAGCTTCGGGCTTCTCTTTTCACGAACGGGCTCGAGATGTGTGTATAAGGACGGGAACGCCGCGATCCTTAAAATAAAATCACCGAGCTAATCTTCCAATCCTCGATCTCGAACTCTAGACCTTCGGGTCCTGCATGAGGGGCAGTAACCAGCGTGGGAGGGGGGAATGCTGGTTGGGCCCACTCCGACGCTCAAGTTAGAACTTCTAGAGAGAGAAAGCCTTAGAGAGAAGTCAGAGCATCCAAAGTCCAAAAGTGAGGGAGTTGTCTAGAATGGGAGACCTAGGCCCCTATTTATAGGGAACCTAAGGATCATGCCCAGTTTTGAACTATTTGATGTCGGTATGTAAGGAAGACGTATACCATCATCAAGGCGGACTATGCATGCACTGACTTCCCGCACTTGGCAAATTAATCGGGGTGAGCGTACGAAGAAAAACGGTAATCCGGACCTACCCGGATTGTTTAACAATACGGGACGGGTCCGGATTGCTTTTGGCAATCTGGAAGTCCTTCGGCCCGGGAATTGCGCGTATCCCGGACCGTTTTAGACTTGGGTGTCCGCGAAAGGGTTTTTTTTACGGGTTTTGGGATATTTTACGAGGCCCGAAATGTAAATACGAACCCGAATTGGACAGATATCTAACAACGTCTAGACTAGGTAAAATGCACTTAATTAGTTTATTATTGTTTTTTTTTTCGTTTTCTATGTAAATGACGTCTAGACTAGGTAAAATGCACTTAATTAGTTATTGTTGTCAAATTTATGACGTAAACTAATAATTTTGTTACATACATTCATTCAATTAAATTAGTTACAATTTTTTTACAACTTTACATACATGATTTTTAGTAAATAAAACTCAAGTTTCATTTAATTAAATGATAAATAAAAGGTAATATATATATATTATATTATCTATATCTATAATCCATAATATATCTATATATCTTCTATAGCTAACTGTTTTTGTTGTCCTCACTACCAACAGTCACATTGTTTCACCACATAACTCTTCATAGTTCATACTCCTTCCTCCGCCACCAATAGCTAGCTATATTACTTCACCACATATCTCTTCACACTCCATCCTCCACCGTTTCACATTTTAACCATTCTTGAAGTGTCCATCTTGAGGGGGAGTGTGGACTATTGTTGTGTTTGGCCGTTTATATTATTGTCTAGGCTTGCAAGCTGGGCCACTTCGCTGGGACTGTTATTTCTGTTGTTATTTGTTAAGTTGGACTTGTTTGTAACTCTTTTATTATTTTTGGTCTAGTTCCTTTGTTGTATAAACTCGGAGATCAAACCCTGATGTTGCGCTCGGGTTTCCTCTTATATATAGTGTTTTAAGGTGAATGAGGGCCAATTGAAAGAACCTCTCCTAATAACCCACACGTTCTGTTGTTCATCTTCTCCTCTTCCCCAAAATTAGGATTAGGGTTTCTGCAAACTCGATAGTTGCGCGTGCAATAGAGGAGACAGAGATACAAAATGGATATATCACTACTGAAATTAACGAAGAAAATATTTTATGGAGAGAAGTCAATATTCTATACGCAAATCTGCTCTATGATTAAGTCTGATCGATGGCGGTGGAGGTTCAATCATTAAGATTGAGAGTGTTGAATTAATTAATAAAAAAAAAGAAGCTAAATCTAACAATGAAAAATATATGTAATTAATAGTGTTAATAATTTGTATACACCAACGATAATTGTAGCTAAATCACGCCTTATCATTTAATCATCATCATTTCATTACATCAATGGAAGGATACAAATAATAAATTCATTCATTCAACATTAATTAACACATAAAATGAAATGGAATCCATAATGAATGAATGAATCAAGGTAGGTTTAATTAGGCGCCTTTTGGAGAGCGTCGACAAAGGAGATGGTGATTTTGCCTAATTTTGCAAGAAACTCGTTATTTGGAGACATGTCATCCTTGAGTTGGGTGGCCGCAAAGCAGTTTTGGCATGCTGCCTCGTACACATCCGCTTTCTGGATCTTCTCTTTCATAGCATCATAGTTTTTATTCACCAGCTCCACCAACGAGTCATCGAACGTCACCACTACATCATAATAGCAGCCGGTGCAGTTCTTGACGCAGTTCATCACCACCTCATCCCCCTCCACATTATTTAGTTTTACCATATCCTTCATTAAATCTATAAACCCGATGGCATTCACCGTGGTTGTCCTGATGAAAATTATGATTCTCTTAGTGAGGTCCGCGTTTTTAGCACTGGGGTCTGTTGCCATTATAAAGCTGCAAAGATCCGGGTACGCCGTGTTTTTGCACATTTGGGTTACTTCTGGTTGGTATTCCCACTTTTTAGCATAAACCACTGCTTCTGGTGGTGGTGGTGCTGCTGCTTTAGGTTTCGACTCATCCCCACCATTGCAGGCTGCAACCATACACAATCCCACAACTATACAAAAATGCACCACCACCTTATCCATCATTACGTTATGAATGAGATTGTTTTATTTATTTAGCTTGATTCTGCTTTCCTTTTGTTTGAGCTATTTATATAGGGGTGTGTCATGTTATTTTGGGAAAATTTGACAGTTTCTGTGGAGGGGAAATTTCAAATTCCTAAAATTTAGCGTTGTTAAACAATAAGTCCATGTTTTTTTTTTGTTACCTATTTATTAATACTAGTTATTAACGCGTGCGTTGCACGCGTATCAATCGTCTAAATTTCAAAATACATAATTTATCTTCAGTTTTCTAATATTTTAATATGTAGTTAATACATGGCCAAATTTAGGGTTTGCGAGAAATGAATCTGTGATCGAAAAGAACGACACAAAGTAATTCAAAACAGGAAAAATAGAAGAGGATAATTAAGTCAAAAAATTAACTATTGTTTTAAATTACAATACTAATTTACTGTTATAACTAATAATAGTTGGATTGAGCATGACATGATTTATTAACGACAAAGTTGTATCTAATTTATCAACTTGAGGAGTGAAGAATGTAAGCCCGTAATTAGCCACTTAGAGTCATCGATGGAGCAGTTTGACCTATACAAACGTAACTATACACTTTTCATGCAATTTTATATCATAATACCAACAAAATTTGATTTAACACTAAAGGGAAAAAAAAATTGGCCAACGGGACGCTAAAGGAAATTTCAATTCACTAAAATCTAAAGTTTATACTTGATATGTCAATTACTTATTTAACTACTAATTAGGTTACAATTTGATTTAATTGACAGACGGAAGAACTAAATTAATGATTCGAGACCCTAAACGTTGGACAACGAGTACCAGGTTATCTGTAAAATATCAAAATTCAAGAATCGTGGTTGACCCATATTTTGACATTTGATATGATTTGACAAGTGACTAATCTATGTGATACAAAAAAATATGAACATGTACTCGAAGTTTGCATGAATTGAGTACATATCATACTTTATGCGTGGCTCAAATTTATAGGTATATTGTATTAATAAGTTAATGATAATTAATGTAACATGTCAGTTAAGCGACCTTAACAAAAAAGTTAATGCAATTTATCTAATGAAATTTTTAGTAATACTCAAATATTGTAGGGACTAAATCATCAATTTTTTTAAAACACTAATGTCTAAAGTTTATACTTGAATTCAACTTAACTATTTATTCAACTATCAATTAGGAGATACCAAATATGATTGAATTTACAAACACAAGAACTAAATCGATAGTTCGAGTCATTAAGTATTAAACATTGAGTAACATGTTATATGTAAAGTCAAACTTCAAGAACCACGTTTGATCCATATTTGATATGTTATATGAGTAGCAAGTGAGTAATTTATTTGATACAAAAATGTCAACAAACGGAAAATCCCAAAATCGTGATATAGTGAATGGAAAAATGCATCTACCTTACATTTGCACCTATTGAATGCATGTTGTCTCTAATTGATAAGTATATTTGATGGATAAATTAATAATAACTACGGTGACCTACCAATTAAGCGAACTAAAAAACTAAAAATAACAAAATGTAACTAAATGGTTTTTTTAGTAATAGTAAAGATAAATAGATGGGTCTCAAAGATAAAAAGACTAAATCGCGAATTTTATAAAAAATAGGGGAACTAAATATAACACGTATATATATTTAATAAAATAAAAAATATGGAAACTAAGTATAATATATATATATATATATATATAATAATAAAATTAAATTAAATTAAAATAAAAATGTTCAAGAGGTACCTTTTGGGGGTGAGGACAACTCTCACATTTTATATTGGTATAAAGATGTATTATTAAGATTTATTTATAAAGGGAATAATGTTGACTTGACTCAACCTAGTTAATTACTACTATTAACCACTCCCTAGTCTATGCAGAAAAGAAAACAACTCATATTATTGTTTTTTTTTTCGTTTTCTATGTAAATGACGTCTAAACTAGGTAAAAGGCACTTAATTAGTGTTATTATTAGTGTCATACTATCTATATCTATAATCCATAATATATCTATATATCTTCTATAGCTAAATGTTTCTGTTGTCCTCACTATCAACAGTCAGATTGTTTCACCACATAACTATTCATAGTACATACTACTTCATTTGCCACCAATACCTAGCTAGATTACTTCACCACATATCTCTTCACAGTCCATCCTCCACCGTTTCACATTTTAACCATTCTTGCCTTGTATTCACCACTTAACCACTTCTTTTATTTATCTCATCCAATTCATTTTCTATGTTTGACAACAACAAAATTGCATCTTCTCAATTTGGTGGACGGGATATGCTTATCGATTTCAATCCTTATCTTGCAAAGTACTCTACTTTCTATCGCCACCGTGTAAGGCCACAATTAGGTTGATTTCCAAAATTGTAAGTGCTGCAAACTCGTACATTTTTGGTCTTGTCCTTAGCGTTTATGTTCTATCGTCGTTTCTTATCTCTATAGCGTGCGCTGCATTTGTTTGAAGAATCACCAACCCTATTTCTGTATTGACCCCGAAGTCTTCGTTATAAGAAAGTCATCTTCCTGGCTCAATTTATATAAAATGCAATGATCTTCATTAGAAGCAACTCACAGCCCTAGCAATAAATTCATCATCTCATTCCTTCATTCCTTCTGTTGGAGAGAAAATGGACTACGGGCTTGTTCATCATCATCATCAGGAGATGTCCTACTCGGAATACATCAAGATACATCACCAGGAAAGGGGGTGCCTCTATGCACTGTTAGTTACTCTTTCTCTTATTATGTTGCTACAAAATACGCGACTCTCTATATTTCTCATTGTCGTAGCAATATCGATATCAGTAACATCAAAGAAAAAAATCGTTATTTATGTAACAATTAGCATCAGATGTCAAATAATTATTTGAGTAATTCCTGTATGTTGGTTGTTTATGCAGACTTGTGAATGTTGTTTGGAAGCTCTCTGCTATTGCTGCCCTTGACTGTCTCTCTATAGCTGCTCTTTTCGAATTTCAGTTCAATTTTATTGACTGTGTATGCATTTTAATTCTTACACATTTCAAAGTTCTCTCTTTAACAGCACTACATTTTTCTCTCATGATTATGTTAATTACATGTACATTAATGCACAAACAAAAAAAAACAGAGGGTTCTATCGTCGTTTATTTCCAAACAAAACTTTGTTGTCTACAGGGGATTTCGCCCATCATCAATCTCGATAAGGAGGAGTCGCTCGGGATCGGATCATGATACGCCTTGTATGCCGGAAGGTACCTCCAAACAAAATCTTCCACCTGCAAAAACCAATTTGTCCACATCTCAAAAACACAAAACCTTCCTTCAATATCATTGGTGACAAATCAATTACAATATTTAGTTTTAATTAATAAAGCTTCATCATTGATAACTTATTGTAGTCTTAACCAACCAATCATTGATGTTGCGCTCGTGTTTCCTCTTATATATAGTGTTTTAAGGTGAATGAGGGCCAATTGAAAGAACCTCTCCTAATAACCCACACGTTCTGTTGTTCATCTTCTCCTCTTCCCCAAAATTAGGATTAGGGTTTCTGCAAACTCGATAGTTGCGCGTGCAATAGAGGAGACAGAGATACAAAATGGATATATCACTACTGAAATTAACGAAGAAAATATTTTATGGAGAGAAGTCAATATTCTATACGCAAATCTGCTCTATGATTAAGTCTGATCGATGGCGGTGGAGGTTCAATCATTAAGATTGAGAGTGTTGAATTAATTAATAAAAAAAAAGAAGCTAAATCTAACAATGAAAAATATATGTAATTAATAGTGTTAATAATTTGTATACACCAACGATAATTGTAGCTAAATCACGCCTTATCATTTAATCATCATCATTTCATTACATCAATGGAAGGATACAAATAATAAATTCATTCATTCAACATTAATTAACACATAAAATGAAATGGAATCCATAATGAATGAATGAATCAAGGTAGGTTTAATTAGGCGCCTTTTGGAGAGCGTCGACAAAGGAGATGGTGATTTTGCCTAATTTTGCAAGAAACTCGTTATTTGGAGACATGTCATCCTTGAGTTGGGTGGCCGCAAAGCAGTTTTGGCATGCTGCCTCGTACACATCCGCTTTCTGGATCTTCTCTTTCATAGCATCATAGTTTTTATTCACCAGCTCCACCAACGAGTCATCGAACGTCACCACTACATCATAATAGCAGCCGGTGCAGTTCTTGACGCAGTTCATCACCACCTCATCCCCCTCCACATTATTTAGTTTTACCATATCCTTCATTAAATCTATAAACCCGATGGCATTCACCGTGGTTGTCCTGATGAAAATTATGATTCTCTTAGTGAGGTCCGCGTTTTTAGCACTGGGGTCTGTTGCCATTATAAAGCTGCAAAGATCCGGGTACGCCGTGTTTTTGCACATTTGGGTTACTTCTGGTTGGTATTCCCACTTTTTAGCATAAACCACTGCTTCTGGTGGTGGTGGTGCTGCTGCTTTAGGTTTCGACTCATCCCCACCATTGCAGCCTGCAACCATACACAATCCCACAACTATACAAAAATGCACCACCACCTTATCCATCATTACGTTATGAATGAGATTGTTTTATTTATTTAGCTTGATTCTGCTTTCCTTTTGTTTGAGCTATTTATATAGGGGTGTGTCATGTTATTTTGGGAAAATTTGACAGTTTCTGTGGAGGGGAAATTTCAAATTCCTAAAACTTAGCATTGTTAAAAAATAAGTCCATGTTTTTTTTTTGTTACCTATTTATTAATACTAGTTATTAACGCGTGCGTTGCACACGTATCAATCGTCTAAATTTCAAAATACATAATTTATCTTCAGTTTTCTAATATTTTAATATGTAATTAATACATGGCCAAATTTAGGGTTTGCGAGAAATGAATCTGTGATCGAAAAGAACGACACAAAGTAATTCAAAACAGGAAAAATAGAGAATGATAATTAAGTCAAAAAATTAACTATTGTTTTAAATTACAATACTAATTTACTGTTATAACTAATAATAGTTGGATTGAGCATGACATGATTTATTAACGACAAAGTTGTATCTAATTTATCAACTTGAGGAGTGAAGAATGTAAGCCCGTAATTAGCCACTTAGAGTCATCGGTGGAGCAGTTTGACCTATACAAACGTAACTATACACTTTTGATGCAATTTTATATCATAATACCAACAAAATTTGATTTAACACTAAAGGAAAAAAAATTGGCCAACGGGACGCTAAAGGAAATTTCAATTCACTAAAATCTAAAGTTTATACTTGATATGTCAATTACTTATTTAACTACTAATTAGGTTACAATTTGATTTAATTGACAGACGGAAGAACTAAATTAATGATTCGAGACCCTAAACGTTGGACAACGAGTACCAGGTTATCTGTAAAATATCAAAATTCAAGAATCGTGGTTGACCCATATTTTGACATTTGATATGATTTGAAAAGTGACTGATCTATGTGATACAAAAAAATATGAACATGTACTCGAAGTTTGCATGAATTGAGTACATATCATACTTTATGCGTGGCTCAAATTTATAGGTATATTGTATTAATAAGTTAATGATAATTAATGTAACATGTCAGTTAAGCGACCTTAACAAAAAAGTTAATGCAATTTATCTAATGAAATTTTTAGTAATACTCAAATATTGTAGGGACTAAATCATCAATTTTTTTAAAGCACTAATGTCTAAAGTTTATACTTGAATTCAACTTAAATATTTATTCAACTATCAATTAGGAGATACCAAATATGATTGAATTTACAAACACAAGAACTAAATCGATAGTTCGAGTCATTAAGTATTAAACATTGAGTAACATGTTATATGTAAAGTCAAACTTCAAGAACCACGTTTGATCCATATTTGATATGTTATATGAGTTAGCAAGTGAGTAATTTATTTGATACAAAAATGTCAACAAACGGAAAATCCCAAAATCGTGATATAGTGAATGGAAAAATGCATCTACCTTACATTTGCACCTATTGAATGCATGTTGTCTCTAATTGATAAGTATATTTGATGGATAAATTAATAATAACTACGGTGACCTACCAATTAAGCGAACTAAAAAACTAAAAATAACAAAATGTAACTAAATGGTTTTTTTAGTAATAGTAAAGATAAATAGATGGGTCTCAAAGATAAAAAGACTAAATCGCGAATTTTATAAAAAATAGGGGAACTAAATATAACACGTATATATATTTAATAAAATAAAAAATATGGAAACTAAGTATAATATATATATATATATAATAATAATAATAATAAAATTAAATTAAAATAAAAATGTTCAAGAGGTACCTTTTGGGGGTGAGGACAACTCTCACATTTTATATTGGTATGGTATAAAGATGTATTATTAAGATTTATTTATAAAGGGAATAATGTTGACTTGACTCAACCTAGTTAATTACTACTATTAACCACTCCCTAGTCTATGCAGAAAAGAAAACAACTCATATTATTGTTTTTTTTCGTTTTCTATGTAAATGACGTCTAAACTAGGTAAAAGGCACTTAATTAGTGTTATTATTAGTGTCATACTATCTATATCTATAATCCATAATATATCTATATATCTTCTATAGCTAAATGTTTCTGTTGTCCTCACTATCAACAGTCAGATTGTTTCATCACATAACTATTCATAGTACATACTACTTCATTTGCCACCAATACCTAGCTAGATTACTTCACCACATATCTCTTCACAGTCCATCCTCCACCGTTTCACATTTTAACCATTCTTGCCTTGTATTCACCACTTAACCACTTCTTTTATTTATCTCATCCAATTCATTTTCTATGTTTGACAACAACAAAATTGCATCTTCTCAATTTGGTGGACGGGATATGCTTATCGATTTCAATCCTTATCTTGCAAAGTACTCTACTTTCTATCGCCACCGTGTAAGGCCACAATTAGGTTGATTTCCAAAATTGTAAGTGCTGCAAACTCGTACATTTTTGGTCTTGTCCTTAGCGTTTATGTTCTATCGTCGTTTCTTATCTCTATAGCGTGCGCTGCATTTGTTTGAAGAATCACCAACCCTATTTCTGTATTGACCCCGAAGTCTTCGTTATAAGAAAGTCATCTTCCTGGCTCAATTTATATAAAATGCAATGATCTTCATTAGAAGCAACTCACAGCCCTAGCAATAAATTCATCATCTCATTCCTTCCTTCCTTCTGTTGGAGAGAAAATGGACTACGGGCTTGTTCATCATCATCATCAGGAGATGTCCTACTCGGAATACATCAAGATACATCACCAGGAAAGGGGGTGCCTCTATGCACTGTTAGTTACTCTTTCTCTTATTATGTTGCTACAAAATACGCGACTCTCTATATTTCTCATTGTCGTAGCAATATCGATATCAGTAACATCAAAGAAAAAAATCGTTATTTATGTAACAATTAGCATCAGATGTCAAATAATTATTTGAGTAATTCCTGTATGTTGGTTGTTTATGCAGACTTGTGAATGTTGTTTGGAAGCTCTCTGCTATTGCTGCCCTTGACTGTCTCTCTATAGCTGCTCTTTTCGAATTTCAGTTCAATTTTATTGACTGTGTATGCATTTTAATTCTTACACATTTCAAAGTTCTCTCTTTAACAGCACTACATTTTTCTCTCAGGATTATGTTAATTACATGTACATTAATGCACAAACAAAAAAAAACAGAGGGTTCTATCGTCGTTTATTTCCAAACAAAACTTTGTTGTCTACAGGGGATTTCGCCCATCATCAATCTCGATAAGGAGGAGTCGCTCGGGATCGGATCATGATACGCCTTGTATGCCGGAAGGTACCTCCAAACAAAATCTTCCACCTGCAAAAACCAATTTGTCCACATCTCAAAAACACAAAACCTTCCTTCATATCATTGGTGACAAATCAATTACAATATTTAGTTTTAATTAATAAAGCTTCATCATTGATAACTTATTGTAGTCTTAACCAACCAATAATAGAAAGTTAGGACAGGACAACGAACCTCCTCATCAGACATCCCAGGCAATCCCGACTGTCGCATGGCGACCTCCACCTGCAAATTAATCATGCAACATTAGTTTTCTCTAAAAAAATCATCGTCAATTTTAAAAACACAATCTTGTCCCACAAGAACGACCTGCAGGCGCCATTGATAAACACAGCTCGGATCATGAATCTTGATCACAATCCAAGCACCTATGAACTTGTCCCATGCATCATAATAAGCTTCAAGATTTTTGTTCACTGTCTCTAGCTGTTAGGAACAATATCCAGGTTAATCATCAAATCGATATAATTAATCGCTTGCTGATAAGGGATATGTAGTGTACTCATTCATCATCTAACCTGGGGATCAACAGCCTTAACATGATCTGCTGACAGGGGCTTAAACCCAAGCATCCAACCTTCGAACAGAACAACCTAAATGATCACCATCTAAAAATCCAGTAAAACATCTTTGTTTCCACCATTGAATAAGTAAAAAGACATTGAAGCATAACAAAACTAGCACTTATGCTCGAGTTCACTGGCCAAGTAAATTGACCCTCAAATTTGAATTGTGTTTCATTGTTTTTTTTTTTTACCCAAATGGGGGTATTTCCATCATTATTTCAGTATTACGGAGGATATGCTATTACCGAGAGGGGTCCTTCTACTTCTGGTCATTTTGATGGATCACCCCGATCGCCTTTTCCACTGAAAGCAGATAAAAGACGAAGAATCCAAATAAACATGTGAATTTAATCTCTTATGAAGAAGTTGACACAATTAGGTTACAAACACTTTATCATATCGGGGCAGCTTCATCTTCTTACCTGAGCATATCAAATCCCACAAAAAGAAAACAGCTTATAAGAGGTGCATAGTGTAGAACAAAAAAAAAAGTACTAAATGGTATCTCACCCTCCTTAGTCAGTTTAGTGATTGCAGCCATTGTTTCAATGGAGTAAGGAAGATCATGGCTTCCTGCATTTTCCCGCAGCTGAAAATATAATAATTAAGAGGTGTTTGGAAACAAGAAAGCAAAAGCTTCATCACTTCCCTGCTTCATCCCCACATACCAAACACAACCTAACAAGCATCTGACAATATTACTATTATGATTACCTCTAGTAGACGATTTCCCGGATTTTTTCCCCCTCAGTTTTGCCTTCAGTCAAAAGTTAAAGTGGAATCTTTGGTGAGTCAAAGTCTAACCCTAATAAAAATAAAAATAAAAACTCGACTAAAAAAGAGATTTTCACAGTTTCCATGGATATTCATCTATTGATATAGTTGCAGCCTTCCTGAGAAATAATCATTAATAACCGTTTTTATTTGTACACCTCAGCGCATTGAATCTTTTGATGTGCCATATACCTTCGCTACGGTAAGGGTAAGTCCGCTGAAGCTAGAGCCTTGATGACGGAATACTTCAGTATTCTATGCTGTGATGACGGCATAATAGCCTATCATGATCCCGCTGATGAGTTGGACTTATAGACACGAGCTCGGAAGGTAATGACAATGTTTCCTCTTTCTTGGTTTGTTAACGAGAAAGGCCTAACGCATTTGATTAATCGATTAGGACGGCGATAGACCTATTCGAAACAGATGATAAATAAGGAAATTTTCCAAAAGAGCCCAAGGCATTCGATGAGAGTTTAATTCGTATGCTGAAATGCTTGGCAACCCCCAGCAAAAAAAAGTCTAAACGATGATCCGATGCTTTACTCACCTTGATATCAGTACCTTTTTGGTACATTTCGGTTAAGACAACTAGTCCATCAAACTTCTTCATGATTGCTTCGAGTTTGAGATCTGAGACCCCAGTATTGTTCAGTTTTGGTTTTTCTATTTGTTTAATTTATGTTTTTGGATTACGTTGTTTCGGTTTCATTGAATAAAGTAGTTACCTTTCGATTCGAAAAGAGTTCTGCTTATCAAGATTAATCGACATGGTTAAAAACGGGATCGATCTAAAATAAGTAAATAACCAAAATAAAAAATGCCATTATAAATGGCAGAATCAAGAAAATCCATACAATTTCTCCTACATCTAAATCTATGGACTAGATCATGCCATTAAAATTCATCGATAATTAACCGATTAAAACTCTTTCTTTATTATTATTACTCCATTGAATGAAATAATTTTTGATGATAATCATGTTCGAAACCGATTGGATTAAATTCAGAAATGAAACTATTTAACCAAGGGTTGGAACCTCGGTAAAATTGCGTTATGCGCAAGTGGACCTCGAAAGACGGAACACAAAGTTTCAAAGTACGAGTTTAATAATGAAGTGTTTGAATGATTATGTGCTGAATTTCCATTTGCATTCATATGGAAATAACTTATTGATAACGTTTACATTGGAAGGAAGTAGGCTTCGAAAGCTACTACGACCTTGTAAAAGTATTGACTAACGCATAAGGTGAAAACCTTAAATGCTCAGATCGGAGATGGGATAAAATCTCTGAAATAAGTTAGCAAACGAAGAAGGATGAAGTCTGTTAAACGATTTTCCTTCTGTACGCCTTGAACTATAAGTCAGGCTAAGCATTCAAATCAAATGACAGACTTCTAAAGGCATAGTTTGTAAACATAATTTTGTAGTCATTTCGCCAAACGTTCCCTATGGGATCATGAGAAAGTGATTCACATTAATGTAAAACTATGTTCCATTATAATCGATAAAACACACCGCCATAAAATTTGGAGAATTATAATGAGTTAAATCATATCACCATACGGCATTAATTTACGCATTAAACACGTATCTAGGACAAGAGTATGCGAACTACTCTTTGAAAGTACATGTTTACAGCTAAAAAAAAAGTGGTGTCGTGGTCGAACATGAGACATTACATACTTGAGGACGAATTTGCCGATGCATTGACGGTTTCAATACAATGAGTCTTGATCAGACAGAAGAGGATATTACTGACATCAGGTCCCACTTAATTCGAGTGGGAGAGATATGAACCAGCAACTCACGTGAATGACATTGTAAATGATAATGGGAACATTTTCATTATAAATCTATTAGGAAGAATAAACTCCTTCCACACGAAATCACTGTTGCTGTTGAGACGAATCAAGTTGAACCTGATTATCGTAATGCTAAACCGGGGATGCCAGAAATACCTATACTACCCACTGTATCAAGGAATTCATCTTGGAAGTAAAATTATGAGACCGGGAAGTCGTATAAGGAAAGTTGTCGGTTATGATTAAAGCACTCCTCTTGTACCCAATAGAAGTGATGCTCCGATAAGAAGCATCATCTCGAGTGGGAGAATTGATCCCAATTGGAAGAAATGCTCCGATAAGAGGCATTATTCCGAGTGGAGAGACGTTAAGACTCAAAGACGGGATAATCAAGCCTAGACGAAAGTCAAAGGCGTCGAACTTCTCCAAAGAAGTATCCCATCTGGAAGAGTGATAACCTCACTCTATTGACTGTCAACATGCATTGGAAAGACTTCAAGTGGAGAAATGGAGGAAAGTAATAAATGAGAGAGATCGCCTAAATGAAAGCCATTAAAGTCTATAGTTGATTTACCTACTAACCACAGGGGCATAAGGATAGGGTGAGTCCTGAAAGAAGGTTCACCACTGATGGAAAAGGTCGAGCGATACGTAGCTCGACTTGTTGCGAAAGGCTATACCTAACTTCACGGAATGGACTTCGACAAAACATACTCACCACCTGTGCGTAAAAACACGGTGGAGGGCCATTTATGGTACTGGTCGCAGGTCTCTGTTAGGTATCTGTCCAATTCGGGTTCGTATTTACATTTCGGGTCTCGTAAAATATTCCAAACCCCGTAAAAACCCTTTCGCGGACACCCAAGTCTAAAACGGTCCGGGATACGCGTAATTCCCGGGCCGAAGGACTTCCGGATTTCCCTAAGGCGATCTGGAGGTCCGGATTTCCCTAAGGCAATCTGGGTAGGTCCGGATTACCATTTTACCTCGTACGTTTATTCCGATTAATTCGCCAAGTACGGGAAGTCGGTGCATATAGTCCGCCTTGATGACGGTATACGTCTTCTTTACATACCGACATCAAGTACTTCAAAAATGAGCAGGATCCTTAGGTTCCCTATAAATAGGGGCCTAGGTCTCTCATTTGGACCTCACCTCACTTTTGGACTTGAAATGCTCTGACTTCTCTGTAAGGCTTTCTCTCTCTAGAAGTGCTAACTTGAGCGTCGGAGTGGGCCCAACCAGCATTCCCCCTCCCCCACGCTGGTTACTGCCCTTCGTGCAGGACCCGAAGATCAAGAGTCCAAGGTTGAGGATTGAAGTCTAGCTCGGTGATTGTGTATTAAGGATTACGGCGTTCCCGTCCTTATACATATATCTCGAGCCTGAGCGTGAAGGAAGAAGCTCGTTCGTGAAGGAAGAAGCTCGTTCGTGAAGGAAAAAGCCCGAAGCAACCCAAGTGGTGAAGCGAACCCAACATTTGGCGCCGTCTGAAGTGATTCGAACAAAAAGCCGTGCTGCAAGCCATGACAGGAAGACGACCAAAGAAGACGGGTGTAAGTAGGATGAAACCAACGAGAAGTCAACCAGGACCTTCTCACATGCCGGACGCAGAATCCACAGCTTCGTCCATTCCGTCCACAAACACCCCTCCTACACAGTTCGGGCCAGAAGATCAGAACAACATGCCTCCGCAAGAGCAAGGAACGGGGGTGGATCAAGAAATTCCATCAATGCCAGCTGAGACAACACAGCAACAGCCAAGGAAGGCAGCCAACATGCCTACAGTCACACCGGCAATGATGGCGGCATTGGAAGAACTTCTGGCTCTAAGGGAGATCTTAAAGAATCAAGGATATGCTGCGCCTCCACCACCCCGCGTGATAATGAACAGGCTGCTCCAGCCAGAGAAGCGTCATATGATGCCAACCAGCAAAAATCGCAACACCCAGGTAGGGTAGAAGATTCTGAAGATGCCTATCAACAGACTAGGCGGGAGCCAGCACGTTCAGGCACTCCAAGCGTTGGCATGAAGCAACAAGGAGTAAGATGGAAATAGCCTTCTATGAGGAATTCACAACGCCCACACAAGGAGGATAGCTCTAAAACAACAAGCCAGGCTGGCACAGGAAACGAGGGGTGGAGGAAGCCCGCGCACGAAAACGACATCCCAATCACGGGACTCACGGCTAAGGCCTTAGAAGAGATGATTGAGAAGAAAATGAAGCAATCGAAGATGAAGGGAATGCATGCCCTGGAAGAAAATGAATCGCACCCATTCTCTGATGAATTAGTGCATAGTCACGTTCCAGATGCCTTGTACAGAATCGGCGGAGAAAAATATAGAGGGAAAGGAGATCCAATCGAGCATGTGCAGCAACATGAAGCATCTCTGCTAGGACGAACGGACAACCCGCATCACGTTGCCATGACATTTGCTAATACTCTCGTGGGAACTGCTGCACATTAGTTTTTCTCGCTGCCATGCGGAAGCGTCACATCGTGGGCATATCTAAAGGCAAAATTCATTCAAAGATACATGGGAGAGCGCACACTCCTTAAAGGGCCGAACGCGTTGAATGAGGTGACACAGCAAAACGACGAGTCGTTAGCAGATTATTACATCCGCTTCAATCAAAACATCTCAGACATCCAAGGAAACATCACCGAAGGAGAAATCGTGCGCGCCTTCATTGCAAACTTAGGCCGAAGAGGACATGCCCTTGCTGAAAAGATGGCAAGGCGCCCAGCTGAGACGCTTGAAGAACTGGCAGCGAGAGTAAAAGAATTTGTGGATCTGGACCGATTCAGAGAACAACATAAGGCAAAAGTTAGTGCAGCTCGCGCTAAGGAGAAGAAAGCAAAACCCCAGCAAGGCCCGCAGCAGGTGAGACAATTCCAGCCCCACAAGAGGCCATATCAGCCCGAATTCCATAAACCAAAAGAAGTGAACCTGGCAGAGTGCGTTCCTTTGAATGCACCACTTTCCATAATCCTGAAGAAGATGAAGGAGGATAATATGTGGAGGGAGCCAGCGAATTTCCGAAAAGGGCCACTGGAAAAGCAGGAAGATAAATGGTGTGAAAACCATGAAGTCTACGGCCATGAAACAAACAGCTGCGTCATCTTGCGATTTCGTATAAACAACTTCATCCTTAAAGGGGAGCTCAAGCAATATGTCGACCAAGGCGACAAACGAAAAAAGAAGAACCATGCAGAACAACCCGGGAAGGGAAACAAGGGAAAGGAGAAAGTCAACGAAAACCCACCACCGCCAAAGCGTGGTGTCATCAACGTAATCCATGGTGGGCCAACAGCAGGAGGTAGCGTTTCTAACACCCGGGATGTCTATGCCTCACAGCTTCAGGTTCTGCCCAAGTACGGAAAGAGGCGGCAACCAGAGAAGGAGGACATAATCATCCCATTCTCAAACGCCGACAAGAAATGCATAGTATATCCTCATGATGATGCTTTTGTCATAACAATGGACATCAATGGATTTGATGTGCAAAGGATTCTAGTAGATGGCGGGAGTGCTGCGGATTTAGTGCATATAGAGGTGCTCAAGAAGATGGGAAAAAAAGGAAGCTGATCTCTCACTGAGCACGTTTCCGTTGGTTAGTTTCGCAGGAGCGGCAACTTACCCATTGGGCATGAATACGCTTCCAGTTATCCTTGGAGACGGGTGGAAAGCATTGCATATAGACGTCACATTTGTGGTGGTGAACAACCTGGGGGCATATAACGGCATCCTGGGGAGAACAACGATCAACCCACAAGACATTGTGCCATCTACAGCTCATCAGAAAATGAAGTTTCTAACTCCGCACGGAATTGGAGAAGTGCTAGGTGATCAGACTGCCGCACGAAAGTGCTATGTTAATGCCCTGAGGAAAATGAAACAGGTGTCAATTGCCATAATAGGAGTTGGTGCAAAGAAAAAGTTGTTCGCCTCGAACGAGGATGATGAAAGGAAGAAGGAAAAGTTATCGCCAAGGTCCGAACTTGACAGGATTATTTGTTCACTTAAGCGGAGTGTGCTTGATGTCAAGCAGAGAGAAGAAGAATCCATCATGTACTACTTCCGAAGGTTCGCTCAAAATGCAACTGCATTGAGAGCAATCAAGAAGGACGTCATCAACGCATTTTTCCTGAACATGAACGCATCAACATTTTTGTTATTTGGAAGGGAATCTGGGTGGCGTACAACCAAGACAATAGCGTGCTTAAAAGACAAGATGGAGACTGCGATCTCTTGTGAGCGCGAATTGAGATGCGCCACACCTCTCAGCACAGGTGGGGAAGCTCAAACTTCAAGGAAGCCAGAAGGCTCAAGCATGGATTATGCCAACATCTTCACACCTTTGAACACAGAGGTGGAAGAGATATACGTCAAGCTTCTGGAAAACAAGCTTCCAAGACCACTTGAGCCCAAAACCGCCTTCTTAGGCAGGGATGTTGAAGAATGGTGCCAGTATCACCAAACTTGGGGGCATAGTACCAATGGTTGTTTAACCTTGAGGATGGAGATTGAAGAATTTATCGCGCATGGAGCTCTGGGAAGCTATGTCGCAAACAACAAACTGCCGAGATATATTTGAGGGAGATAGACTTTTCACTTTTAATCTATCTTTTTCAAGTGCACCTTTAGGAATATAAGTGCAGTTTATGCCTTTGTAATAAGAAGAATTTCGGAAGGAGCAGTCAATAGATGCCTTCCCGCAAAGTTATTGTAAACACGGCAAGTATCTAATGATGATCAATTTACTTTCGTAGGTACATCTCTACATTATGCATTATACTCTGGATTAACGTCAAAACAACGTACATACTACTCATAATCATCACACCATGCAACTTATAATAGGCGACGTCAACAAGTGCATGTTCAACAAATTCAAAAGCAATATCATGCAATATTCCAAAAGTGACATGGTGCAATACCCTTCTCAAAAGGACAATACCCATGTTCACATCTATCAAAAGTAACATGTTGCGACATCCTTTCCAGGATAGCAAAACTCATGTTTACTTCTAAAAAATGACATGTTGTGAAAACCTTTGGGCAAATCCTCATGTTCATAGCCATTCCCTAAATTAAAACAGGATGCGGCAAATGCAATGATGGGACTGATCACCCCACCGTAGCGGAAGTCCTCTTGTTAGACGACAACCCCACACACTAAAGTATGCATACTCTCTTAAGGGTTCATACACCATGAAGACTTAAGCCCGAAAAGGGATAGCTTCATGTTATACGCATTTTTAAGCAAACCTTGTACAAAACTCGTCAAACTTACAAGTCGAGTCTTGTATAACGTTATCTTGCTCTTTAGCATTTAACGCAAAAACATAAAAATAAGCAAGAAATACCTTCCAACAACGTCGCCTTAGAGTGGAACTAAGAGACGGTATAAACTTAAGTCTTGCTTCGTCAAGATGACAACTGCTATATGTCAAGTGCCAGTGCCAAGTGCCAAGTGCCAAGTACATTACCACTTACAACACTACAAGTACCTAGCATACGCATATTGCCATGCCTTGAATCCAACCAAGAAGGATGCTCACAACACTCGACAATGTGCGACATATAGACACAATTACGAACGTCATGTCCATCATCTAAGGATATCTATCCTATCTCTCAAGTCCAAACCATACGGACAACATGGATACTTAAGGTATGAAATATTACTAACAAGATATCACATGATTCTTATTATTGAAAAACAGGTCCAAAGGACGAAGTTCCATACAAAGCAAACACAAATAAAGGTTTGGGCAAAAGCCTTAAACATATCATCATCACCAAAGGACTAAGACAACATGTCCAAGAAATCAACACCAAGTTCAACATCAGCATTGTCATATCCAAAGGTCAAAGAAATAGAAGCCGTTTCAGCTGCGTTACGTTGCAAATCCGCAACATGGCCACAACAAAAGAAGAGTAAGGACTCAGCTTGTCGAACGGAAACCCGGGGGCAAGTGCATGAACTCTGCCAATGTAATCTTTGGCGAACTCATCAACCAAAGGTGCAAGATCCGCTTTAGCAGCAGCAAGGATGGAGGCAGAATAGGCAGGGGTACTAGGATACTCAGCCAATCCCTTCTCAACTCCAGCTCTGTGTGCCTCGTCACAAACAGAAGCAAGCGCGGCATCATGAACATTGTTGTTCTCCGCAATTTGCTACTTGATGGCAGCAATCTCGGCCTCGAGTTGTTCTGCATGAACTCGACGAGCAACAATACGCGCATCAATATCGGCAACCTTGGAGTTCAAATTCTGCACTTCCTCTTCAGATTGTGCAAGCTCGCGGGAAACTGTACTACACTTCTTGATAACAGCCTTCCTCTCACTTACAAGCTCCAACACGAAGGAAGACATGTTCATCATCCTTGAAATAGCCTAGGTTTAACAAACAAGGCAATCATGGTCAACAACAACAACAAAGCATATGTGAGCAACAAGAAGGCAAAAATTTAGAGCAAGATCTACCGGTACAAATTCAGCTAGACCGTTCTCAACGTATGCCTGTGCCTCCTCATCAGTAGGCGGTCTAACATCATGAGCACCGGGGGGAACACATCTTTGAAGCACACGCACACCAACTCTTGAGTGCTAAGTTTGGAGTCCTTCGGGAAATGAAGATTACCAGCAGAGAAAGGTGACCAGTTTTCCCCGGAAACATCAATCCCGTCAAAAAGGATCAAATCATCACGCTTAATGCGTGGCAACGCCACAATAAGAAAAAAGTAAAACAAAGAAGACATTAGCAAACCCCGGCGGGAAGAGCACTCCTCCTCGAGACGGTCCCTCGACCAGGGGGCAGAAGGCGCTATCGTGCGACTCTCAACTCTCTTCCCTTTATCGTAAGAAGGAGCTGGAATAGCCGCACTCGGTTTAGAGCGCTTCGGGTCACTCGAGGGACACGCCCCTGCGGAAGATCTCTTGGGAAGAACACTAGTGGCAGGTACCGCAACAACGCGCTCAGTCACATGCACGGAGTTACCTAAAGTAACAAAAACCACGTGAATATAACAAAACTTGAAAAATCAGTAGGACAAGCGAAGGATACAAGAAGACGCCTCACTTTTAGATCATTTGCCACGATCATGCCCGGAGCCTTCAGGAATAGTGGGGGCAACATTGCGAGCACGACGCCCAACTGACAGGTTGTCACGATCACTAGCTGTCTGCAAAGACGAGCTTTTTCCATCAAAACGACCTACATTGCAACATGGTACAGGTTATAAAAAATATCAACATACCAAATATTCAGAAGGAAGTATATGAATCCCGGAATCAATCAAGTCTCGATCCGAGGAACGTAATAGACAATGATAGCGACGCTCTTGCTGACATCGAAGAATGCTCTTCATCGCCTCCCTATCATCCAGGGAAAGGTCAGAAAAAATAGGAGCAGGATCAACCTTCTCCACATCCTCAACATCCCAAATAGTCCAGACATCGCATACGAAGAAGTAGTGATGTCGCCAATGCGAACCAGAACGATCAGCCGGTGCGGCTAAACGTTGTTTGTGATCTCACTCGGCATCTCCAAGACCGAGCTTCTCGAAGCCCTTATCTTGCAAGTTCGGCCAACGCATCTTCATTCCACACAACCCCGTCGTGTCTGGACACATCAATTGATAGAAGCATCGGAAAAGAGTGGTAGAATAGTGCCAAGATTGCTTGTGGAACAAAACTCGAAAACAGCTCCATACACGAAGGCCAGCAGGAGATAGGCTTAAGGGAGATATCCGGTAATAGCGGCAAAGATCCACCAAGTCAGGACAATAGGGAAAACGCATGCCTTCCTTAATCTGCGAGGTATAAACCGCGGATAGATCACTTGGAGGAATAGTAACTTGCCCTTTTCTGGAATCCGGCGGCACGTCATAAGGAAGAACAGCCTCCAAAGCGGAATCAAGTCCACAGCAAGTCGCGTACAACTCAAACATATCTTCATCAATGTAGTTGAAGAAGTAACTCACATTCCTCGTAGGGTCCTTAAGAAACTCAACTGTGTTGATACCCGGCTCATCTCCAACATCTGAACATAATGTCACTCGCGGAACGGGGATAGAAGACTTACTCATGATAACCACGGCAAGAAGACTAACTCTGAAAAGAAGAATGCGTAACTCGGAATCCTGAAAATTACAAGTAACAAGTTAATCAGTGTACAAGCTCTATGTATGTACATGCATATCGACATGAGTACATGATTCTAAGGGCGAATTATTTTCTAAGTGTTTTGCTCAAGATGACAGTCGGCATATGGCAAGTGGACATCACGCTACTATGTGTCAAACATATTGCTAAGTGTTAGCATACAACAAGGTTGACATACAACCTGCGTTTACATCAAGTACATGGATATAGCATATATAGCCAGGGAAAGAGAAAAAAATTTTCTAAGTGTTTCCATGTACGTACATACATGTCGACAATGATGCATGTCGACGAGTGAAAAATATTTTCTAAGTATTTCCAGGTACGTACATACATGTCGACAAAGATGCATGTCGACGAGTGAAAAATATTTTCTAAGTATTTCCATGTACGTACATACATGTCGACAAGGATGCATGTCGACGAGTGAAAAATATTTTCTAAGTGTTTCCATGTACGTACATACATGTCGACAAGAGGAAAATATTTTCTAAGTGTTTCCATGTACGTACATACATGTCGACAAGGATGCATGTCGACGAGTGAAAAATATTTTCTAAGTATTTCCATGTACGTACATATATGTCGACAAGTGAAAAATATTTTCTAAGTATTTCCATGTACGTACATACATGTCGACAAGGATGCATGTCGACGAGTGAAAAATATTTTCTAAGTGTTTCCATGTACGTACATACATGTCGACAAGAGGAAAATATTTTCTAAGTGTTTCCATGTACGTACATACATATCGACAATGATGCATGTCGACGAGTGAAAAATATTTTCTAAGTATTTCCAGGTACGTACATACATGTCGACAAAGATGCATGTCGACGAGTGAAAAATATTTTCTAAGTATTTCCATGTACGTACATACATGTCGACAAGGATGCATGTCGACGAGTGAAAAATATTTTCTAAGTGTTTCCATGTACGTACATACATGTCGACAAGAGGAAAATATTTTCTAAGTGTTTCCATGTACGTACATACATGTCGACAAGGATGCATGTCGACGAGTGAAAAATATTTTCTAAGTATTTCCATGTACGTACATATATGTCGACAAGTGAAAAATATTTTCTAAGTATTTCCATGTACGTACATACATGTCGACAAGGATGCATGTCGACGAGTGAAAAATATTTTCTAAGTGTTTCCATGTACGTACATACATGTCGACAAGGATGCATGTCGACTAGTGAAAAATATTTTCTAAGTGTTTCCATGTACGTACATACATGTCGACAATGAGAAAATATTTTCTAAGTGTTTCTATGTACATACGTACATGTCGACAAGGGTGGATTGCATACATCAATTAGTTACTATCGACTTCTACACAATGCCTCTTGGATATTCCTACGACGCTTATCGGTAAAGCTCATACGAAAACATCTATGCTATCATTACCAACATACAACCATGGACGGCCATGCACGTGCAACCATCAATCATCAATATCGAGCATGCTAGAACAACGACTAAGGCATGGGAAAACATATCAACAATGGACGCTATGCGTAAAGGGAAGAATAACGATTCATTTACACTTTTGTAAAATTTTCAGCACTTAGGAAAATTTTGGCCGATTTGGGGCTAAGTATTCTAATGCATTTCATCAAACACCTTGTATGCATGATAAGATAACTAGGTACATGATTATTTCAAGTCTAAATCAAGGCCAAACAAAGTCACGAAAGGTCTAGTCATATACGAAATTAGACTCACCGACACGAAACAAGTTCGAATTGCTACTCTCCCTCACCCGAAGATCCACGCGCCGCCGCCGTCCGCACGCGCCGGCACCACCGCCCTCACGCGCCGCCGCCAATTGCTTCACGCGTCGTCCCTCTTTGCTTCACGCGCCGCCTCGGTTCCCTCCTTGCCCGGATTCGATCTTGATCGATGTCAAATGTGATGGGATTACTCCAAATTCACACCCCCGTGAATTCCCTCTTCATCAAGAATGGAGAGCTTCTTGAAGATTTATCTATTAAGGATGTAAGATAATGGGTATTCTCTCTCCTAATTCTCATTAATAGTGCCTACACCATGTGCTAAGGACAAAACTAATATTTATTTTCACACAAGTCCTTAGTATCACATACTTACACCTCTCCTATGCTTGTTTTACATACATGCTCTCTAGTATTGCATAACGCGCTTCGTAGATCGTCATGCATGTTATCGATTTTATACATACATGATGTAAATTCATGATGGTCGCGTGATTATTTTTATAATCTAAGTATGAATTGAATGTTTGCATCATTTTCCATGATTGCATCATACTACATGCCTGCATCATTTCTGTGTTTACATCATGCTTCGTGATTACGTTCATGTTCTCCAATTTCATATTACTCTAAGTGTTTTGCTTATTGCATGATTATGTCATTCATCTACTACACTATCATCATTTACATATTGACAACATATTATATGCTTATTTCATACACCATGATATTATCATAAAGCATATCACTGTACGCATATTG
Organism: Clarkia xantiana subsp. parviflora; assembly: GCA_036873135.1. Taxonomy (NCBI): domain Eukaryota; kingdom Viridiplantae; phylum Streptophyta; class Magnoliopsida; order Myrtales; family Onagraceae; genus Clarkia; species Clarkia xantiana. The sequence goes on from JAPTYO010000003.1 coordinate 11,148,120, forward strand.
TCCGTTACGCTAACCTTGTAAACAGATTACGTACGTATGGCGGAAAATTAAAAGTTGGTCAAATTTAAGATCCCAACATTCGAATTGACAAACAGGCCACCCCTGAGGTCAGTACCGAACCTAAATTGGACGAATATCTTATATTTGAAAAGAGTCAAGCACGGGTTTTGAACCACTATTTGACTCGGGGGCAAGTGTTAGATATCTGTCCAATTCGGGTTCGTATTTACATTTCGGCCTCGTAAAATATCCCAAAACCCGTAAAAACCCTTTCACGGACACCCAAGTCTAAAATGGTCCGGGATACGCGTAATTCCCGGGCCGAAGGACTTCCGGATTGCCTAAGGCAATCCGGGTAGGTCCGGATTACCATTTTACCTCGTACGTTTATTCCAATTAATTCGCCAAGTACGGGAAGTCGGTGCATACATAGTCCGCCTTGATGACGGTATAGTCTTCTTTACATACCGACATCAAGTACTTCAAAACTGAGCAGGATCCTTAGGTTCCCTATAAATAGGGTCCTAAGTCTCTCATTTGGACCTCACCTCACTTTTGGACTTGAAATGCTCTGACTTCTCTCTAAGGCTTTCTCTCTCTAGAAGTGCTAACTTGAGCGTCGGAGTGGGCCCAACCAGCATTCCCCCCTCCCCCACGCTGGTTACTGCCCTTCGTGCAGGACCCGAAAATCAAGAGTCCAAGGTTGAGGATTGAAGTCTAGCTCGGTGATTGTGTATTAAGGATTGCGGCGTTCCCGTCCTTCTACATATATCTAAAGCCCGATCGTGAACGAAGAAGCTCGTTCGTGAAGGAAGAAGCTCGTTCGTGAAGGAAAAAGCCCGAAGCAGCCCAAGTGGTGAAGCGAACCCAACAGTCTCGATTTCGAACTGCACCGAGTAGGTATTAAGACCGCATCCCTCCTCGGAAACCAGGAGGAAGATATCTACATGGAGAAACCAGAGGGTTTCATTACCCCTGGTGACGAACGTAAAGTTTGTAAACTCCAAAGATCCATCTACGGTCTTAAATGGTCGTCACGGCAATGGTACCGCAGATTCCACGAGTAAATCGTAGGAAACGGATCTGTGATTTTATCACAAGGATCCATGCGTGTATTATAAGACCTCTAGGTCTAAGTATGTCATCTTATCCTTATGCGTGGACGACATACTTATTGCTGTAAACGACATGAGATTTATGAATAAGTCAAAGTCCTGGTTGGCATCTGTATTTGAGATGAAGGACATGGGAGAGGCCACGTATATCTTAGGCATTGATACTGCCAGAGATCGGGCTACCCGGAAATCATGTCTATCTCAAGAAGCTTATATCAACAAATTGTTGAAAAGATTCAGATTACAAGATGCCAAAATCCGTGGAAACGCCAATGTTGTTTGGGAGCGCACTGTCAAAACGTGACGGCCCCAAGAACCTAGCAGAGCATAAATAGATAAAGGGTGCAGGATGTTTTAGCATGGTCGGTAGTTTGTTCTACGCCATGCAATGCACCCGTCCGAATATCTGTTACGCCGTAGGACTAGTAGCACATTTTCTATCAGATCCTGGTCATCAACATTTAAAGACTATAAAACGAACAACTCGTTATCTGAAAAGGTACTGCCGACTACGAACTGTGCTATGAGGGCAAAAAGTTAGAATTGACCGATTACATTGACGCCGACCTTGGTGGCGATCCGGATGATCGTAAGTCCACCACTGGAGGAGCATTCCTCCTTGCTAATGCCGCCATTTCATGGACGAGCAAGAAGCAAACCGTGTCGCGCTTTCAGTATTTAAGATACTGTTAGCCGTCATTTACATTCAGTTGAATTATTAATGAAAAAAAACTGAGGTTTCTTCAATCCTGCGTCAATTCCTCGGCATTCTTCTGAATCAATGAGTTCTTGCGCCTCTATCTGAAGAATTCTCGGTATTTCCCTTGAATCAACGAGATTTTGTCCCATCTATCCCCATCACGCTGCATCAGTAGGCCCATTAAACATTGTTCTACTCACCTCCTCATATGTCTGATGCAGTGTATTAGATTTTTATATCAGGGACCAGGCGAGACCTGTTTTTTAAACAGGTCACTGCAAGATGACGCCTTTAAGTAGTTTTGAACCTAAAACTTTGAAGTCAAACAACATGAGAGTAATCGTTCTTAACCACTAAATATTTAAAACTGTAAAAATATCTGCAACTACACTTGGTTTGATCATCATGATGGTTAACTATATACGCCTAAAATGAATTTCCACTTCTTTTTAATCTGACGTTTTATATTTACTTGATGTGAGAGATTTTATTTAACTGAAATACATGACTCGTTCAAAGTATCATACCTAAGTACTAATAACTTATACAAATGTTATAATTACGTCAAATTATATCAGAATTGACCGATGGATAAATTGTATCGCAATCGACTCAGGACAATATTGTAACAGTAGTATAAATTATTAGCTCTTTATTTTGATATTTTGAAAATTATTCGGTTAGTTTTGTAAATTTAAAATGTATTTGACGTCAATTTTAGACAGACGATTGAAGAAAGTATCAATTAGTATTGTTTTGAAATATCTACATACACCAGGACATGTTTTTTGTGGCTACTAGAAAGGTCACAAAAGACCGAAAAACAATCACATAATAAATCAGTGACCAAAAAAATGCTTGTCACAGTGTTGTCACAGTAGATAAAGTTGCTAAATGAAATAGTGACCAAGTGAAAAACTAGCCACTAAATAAAGCAGGAATTTGTGAGTACGCCAAAGAGTCACTAATCATTAATTATGGTATTAATGATGGTTTTTTTTGTAAATAAAAGGAATGGGCTAGTAGTGGCAACCCTATGCCCATCTCGTTACGTAATGTACGTCAACCGGCGAATGCATTTTAATCAAGTCGCTGGGGGGATTCGAACTCGTGACCTCGGAGCCAAACCACATGAGAGTTATCGCTCTCAACCACTAGACCAAAACTGCTGGTGGTATATTAATGATCGAAGAAATACATATATCTAAATAATTTTTTAAAAAATATTATTTATGTGTTTTTTATTTATTAGTTTTCTAATTAAAACTAATAAATAAAATATTAAAGAGTGAATGGTTTACAAATTACTCTCAATTAAACCATATCAACATACTTCCTACCATGGAGTATTCATAATTATTATATACCAATATAATTGCATGTATAAAATTATGTACATTAATAAGAGACAACTCCTAAATAAGATCTCATAAATAATCTTACAACATATAACTCCAAATAAATGGTACAAAATATATGCAAAATTATTTTGATAGAATAAAAACATGTTAAAGGAAGTAGGCGACATTGTCAATAAGTATAAATGATTCTATATGTCTCTCCTGAATTCATATGCATCTTACTAGATAGAATCCTGCAAAACAATGAAGAACAAGACGACGATGACACGCATGGTAGTCGTGAAACCCGACATGAGATATTCGACAATCAATTTCGTATCCATGGCGGTTTTTTATTCAAATTAATACTTAGATATGCTAGATAGATCACGTCGGGATCCAAGGGATAGAGAGAACCGAAAATATTACCTATGGAGGTACTGCGGAAGCCAGTGACTGTTGCTACAACCAACTTCCAATTATATAAATTTCAATGTATGCACCCTCAAAATTGAATTCTTAGATAGATTGATCGATAAATTTAGAGAGGAAAAAGAGGGAACTGAAAAAACGCATGTGGCTGGAGGAGATTGATGAAGATCAACTAGAGATTCTAGTGTTTTAAGGAAGATGAAAAGAACTTTCACTTACACATGCATATGGAATAGATGAAGACTTTAGCTGCTAGGGAGCTCCCATCTTGTGCGATGGCCTCCCACTTATCACGAGATTTGTGAAAATTTAAGTGAGATTGAATAATTGAGATAACTATAATAACAGTTATTTGAGATATTTAAGGAAAAATTTAGGCCAGATTATTATTAACCGTGAGATAAAGATGGACTGGACAATCATCTAAGGAATAAAAAACATTTTTTATTTATTTTATATATTTAATTGCTAGCTAATTTGTAAATAATTTATCTTATGTTCGGCCAAAATAATAATAATAATGACTTATTTTCTATTAATTAATTACTTGTTTATTAGTAGCACTTTTTTTTTGTTTCAAATATATTCTTCTACTACTAAATAACTATAATTACTATATCATAAAATACATAAAAAATGATAAACAATATTATTATTTCTTAGAGATTAGTTATAGTTAGATACTTTTTTTTTTGGCAAAATAGAAACTATTTCCCAAACCAAAGTTATAAATGCCCTATAATATTTGTGAAAATTAATAAAATAATCAACTTAAATTCAGCTAATTTTAAATATTTGATAAGAAAACAAAATGGTGTAATATACACATATCGAATGGTAGGAATAAAACGAACTAATATTTAAACGTTATTTACAATTTTCTAACTAGATGAAAATCATCACATATTATATTTAGCAGTGGTACCTGTCCAAACTAATATTTAGTAACTAAAACTTTCAATTATCGCCATGTGTTTAGCTAATACATAGATGTTTCACTTTGCTTTGGACACAAATTGGTTGTGATTAACAACTAAATATTAGTTCATCACTAAATAGTTTCACGAATGTATAATTTGTGACTAAATTCATATGTAGCTACTAAAAAATTAAATTTTAGTGACTAACTATATTATGGTCACTAAATATTCATCACTAAAAATATGTTTTTTTGTAGTCAAAACCCATATTTTTCAAACATAATGTTACATAATATTTCCTATTAATTGTACTTAACGTAGGACATGAGATTTGAGTAATTTACAATCCATTAAAATCTGATATATTTGTATTGGTATTACAACATAAATAATTGGGGTTTTAGTACTTTACACAAAATAATGAGGGCCTATAAGAAAATAACGAGAGTTCAATGTGTATTTTCCTTCATAAATAAATTTAGAGTCTCATTAAAAGTACTCGACAATAAGATAATCTTTGTCACCTAATTATTAATATTCAATATAGCTTCGCAACTGTTCAAAATTAGAGTACACATTAGAAAAATTTATCAGTCATTGATTACGATATTCAAGAGTAAACAATATCATTGTAAATAAAGTTTAAAAAAAAAATTAAACATTAATATTGTTTTATTTAATAACATGAATTAATCTAGTGCGTTTGAAATTTTAGAATCGGGGTCTTGCAATGTGAGTTGTGACACATTGGTGCACATTTGTGCGAATAACTCTATAATTGATTTTAAGCATTAACATTTTGGAATATATATATATATATATATATATATATATATATTATCGAATTATATTTTTCTTATTATATTGTATTAGATTTAGTCCTGTATCTATATATATATATATATAGGTACGTATATTTAAATACAAAAATATACAATTCTCTATAAACTAATTAAAACAAATATATATATTTCTTTAGGTTTTGGAGATATAAATCAGTTTAGAGAAAACAAACAAATAATCAGTTTTATTTATTTTTGGCCATAAATTTTCTGTTTTATAGAAATGTGATAACAAAATTCCAAAAAAGACAAAAAGATTTAAAGACATTCCATTTAAATAATGTATATTCATTGAACAAAGACTGTAAATACATTTTTTTAGGCAATATAATAGAATATGAATGTAATACCCATATTATATATAGTTGTAGTGATCCACTGATTCGCCCCATATTATTATATCGACCATTTCTAACAGGAAAAGAGTGTTAGAAGCAGTATTATATATAATGCCTTCAAAAGAGTTAGAAGCCTTAGATGCTTACCCCATTCACCTCTCTCAGAAGCATTCATTCGACTTCCTCTCCCAGAAAGAGCTTCCAGAGTCATATGCATGGACAGATGATGAAGGCAATTACCCTAAAATCGAGGTGTCTGAGTCCGTGCCGGTGATCGACCTCCAAAACCCTAATGCAGGTGCACTGATAGAGCATGCATGCAGGACTTGGGGAGTTTTCCAAGTCATAAACCATGGGGTACCCTTAAAGCTCCTTGATGAGGTGGAGAGTGAGTGCAAAAACCTATTTTCTCTTCCTTTGGAGCAAAAGCTCAAGGCGGCTCGATCGGCCGATGATATCTCGGGTTATGGAGTTTCTCATATCTCTCCCTTCTTCTCCAAGCAAATGTGGTACGAGGGATTCACCGTCACCGGGCCACCGCTCCAACATGCTCGTCGCTTGTGGCCTCAGAACTACACCAACTTCTGGTAAGTACATATTAATAAACTCATATTGCATGTGGTTTGAACGGTTCATTGATTTGATATCTATACCTATCTATCTATCTATCTATATCTATCTATCTATCTATCTATCTATCTATATCTATCTATATATTCTATATAATTTAGTTACCATTCTCTAGATTGTGGCCACGTCATCTATACCTATTCTCATTGGCTAGTGAGTTTATCTATCTATATTTTCTAAATTATTTGGGCTATTAACTCTCATTAATCTCTCACCATTAAATTCTCCCACCATTAATTTACTTTACCAATTAATCAGCAATTAAATCTTATTATCTCACCATTAATTTGCTTTACAAAAAAAAACGTTAATCAACAATTATTCTATCACCAATTAATCAGCAATTAAATCTTATTATTGCACCATTAATTTGCTTTACAAAAAAAAAACGTTAATCAGCAATTAAAGTCCTTTTTTTTGTTGGTAAAAGTGCAATCATTTGTTCATTATTTCTCATATTATTATATGTATTAACCACATTTTTCTTTTTGACATGTCCAAAAATACAGAATAATGATCTCGCAAGTAAAGTTGAAAATCACATCGCTCTCTTAATTTGTGATTTACTAGGTTGGAAATCATAATAGATTTCAAATAATTTACAATTATCTTGATACATATAACTCTTCTAATTAAGAAGATTGTATCTAAATTATATTTTATATATATAAAAGATATATGAAAGATAAATATATATTACATTTATCACCTTTAAATATAATATAATATATAAAAAATAATGACCGTCATAGAAGATTGCATTGGTGCTCTTTTATTCTCGGTATAATTTGAAGAGTCACTTAACTTTCAATTTGTGGAAAAAAAAAACTATTGATATGATGGAATAATTATCTAGATAATATGTTATTATTTTTTTAAAACTATTAACTAATTATTTAATCACAAAATAATTACTATATAAAATATGAGATCCCGCACAATGCGCGGGGCAAATACCTAGTATATAATATAATTTAGGTACACTTCTAAGGCTAATAGCTTAAATTTTTGCTATGTCACCAATAAGCATTTTGATTGGTTGATAATTGGTTTTGTAACTTCTTCATATGTTACACATTATTCAATTCTTTAATCTCATTTTTTCTACATGTATATTAGTTAATCTCGATTAGTATACTAATTCACATTCTTCATATTTATATTCTAATAGTTTTTGTGAGTTTTACAAAATTAATTTGTGCAACATGTAGTTAAAATAGTGTTAACAATTAGGGTATCAATTTGCAAAAAATGTAAAAATTTTACTTAACAAAAGATTCTTATAAGAATTCTTAAGAATAAAATGTGTATTGCCTCCTTAAATTTAAATACTTTTTAAGAAAAAAATTCATGCATGCTTACTTTCATTAAAAGTTTAAAACAACCTCTTTTTTCACATATTTTGTCACCTTTTTAATTATTTCTAAAACTACTATAATATAACCATTGTTAAAAATATCAAAAGTATGTTTATGCTTTTAAAATTCTCAAATAAACTCTATTTATTTTTCTTCTAATGTTTGAATTACACCATCTATCTATCTATCTATCTATCTATCTATCTATTTATCTATCTATAATATAATTTAGGTATAAACACAAACAAAAATTATAAAAATATCAACCCCGCGCAATATGCGGGGCAAGTACCTAGTATGTAAAATTTTAGAATAACGAATTAACCAAAATTATCTTAAAATTTTAGAGTAACAGATGAATGTGTGCTAAATTATGGGTTTAAGTGTGTTACAATAGTGTCTCGATTCAATTGATACTCCACTGATCCACAATCAGTTTTGATCTTATTTGACTCAATTGTAATGTTTGAATAAAAAATAATATTAGTTTTGATACTTTTGTAAACGACTTAGTTAATTTTGTACGTTAGAAATTTAATTAACAATAATTTAAATAAATAATTAAAGAAAGTACAAATTATCATCGTTTAAAACATATTGTACCTTTTAAAACATGTTGTATTCATTGCTTTTCCCATAACGTACCCCATTTTGAATTTACTGGATACCCACTGCCTATATGATATGCGTCTTTAAAGAAGACTTAATTAATTAGGTATTACAAAATCAAAGATTTTTTTATTGTGGAAAATGAGGGAACTAACCTTCAGTAAACAAAAAGTTAAGAAATTAAACTAGAAATATAAAATTATAGTGCAAACATGGAAAACACAAAGTGTGGAACTCTTGAAGTTCACCGTTTCCTTAACCAAATGGGCTTTGACATTGCAATTTGTTGTGATTTGGACCACAATGCATTCATTATGTGGAAAGCTGGTCCAGATACTGAGACAATTGACACTAGGCAAAGATGGAAGACACGTGGTAATGCACTTTATATAAGTGTATTCACTACGTAAAGAGAGAGAGAGAGAGGTTTGATACACGCCGGCAATCTTACAGTTGCAGATGATGTAATTTTGGAGTACAAAAAACAAAGTACTCACAGTCGTGTATACTTTCAGAAACCTTACTTACATTGGAATTTAAATTATTTTTCCTAAATAAATTGCTCTTTCACACTTTTAAGTTCTCTGAAATAAATTTGCTAATTTCATTCAAAGATACTAATGGAAGGTGATCAACTTTGCACATTATGGGGTTAACTACCTTCATATTATATAATTAAAGTAAGATGAGATGTAGTAAGTATATATCATTTATAACTAAAAATGCTAAGTATGGAATCCACTACCTTCTACATATTAGATATAGCTTATACGCATAAATATATTTTACAACGTATGATTAAAATTTAGTAAATTTTACAAGAAATGGGGACACAAACCTTAATTTTGATTAAATTATATATTATTCTTTATATTTACATAATATTGAAATTTAGCCCTTCGACTTTGGTTATTATATTTTTCCGCTGTATGGCTATTTAATTTCCACTTGTATTTCCGATTAAAATCATTTCAAAATAGCCCTATAAATTAGACATGTTAGATGCTGTAATACTTAATAGTTTGATCATTTTTTCTGTCCTACAGTGATGTGATTACAGAGTACCGAAAGGAAATGAAACAACTAGGCGAGAAATTACTGTGGATAATGCTCAATTCTTTGGGGATACACAAACAAGATGAGATTGAATGGGCAGCTCAACAGCCAGATACCGTCCTCCAATTGAATTCATATCCGACTTGTCCCGACCCGGACCGAGCCATGGGCTTAGCCGCTCACACCGACTCCAGCATTCTCACCATACTATACCAAGACAAAGCGGGTGGGTTGCAAGTGCTTAAGGAGGGCACCGGATGGCTCACCGTAACCCCGATACCGGGTGCCCTAATCGTCAATCTAGGTGACCTGGCCACTATACTATCCAACGGGTCATACCACAGCGTGATGCATCGAGCGTTTCCCAACAAGACCGTGGACCGACTCTCCCTTGCATTTTTCTATGGACCTCCGGGGACTGCTCCAGTATCACCACTTCCGACATTGATCACCCCGAATAACCCGCAGCTCTACCGAACCGTTACGTGGAAAGAGTACCTTGGGATTAAGGGCAAACTCTTCAACAAGGGGTTGTCCTCTGTCAGTTTGTCCGCCCCGACAAATTAGCTTGCTCAGTTGCATCATATTTAGCTTGTGTTAATTAGTGGGTTTGCATGGATGAGACTCGAATTAATAATAATCATGCATAAATTCGAAACCTATTTGTTTACTTTTATATAGTACTAGGTGCTGGCCCTGCGCTACGCGCAGGGCAATATGTTAAATCGTAAATTTTAATATGTATAATTTTAAAAATAATAAACAATGTTAACTGATAAATTGATAATAAACAATGTTAACTGATAAATTGTTAACACTCTCTATCCAATTAAAATAAATATATTAATATCAGCAAAAACTCAATAAAATAATATTACTTAATCGGTACAAATGAAATGCTACATGAATTGTTTTTAAACGAAAACGATAACAGTTATGGAATTTGAAGATAAAATGAGCCGTAATGGCAGGGGTGAGGATGCCAACGTAGATGACCATGCAAGTGCAAATAAAGTCCAAATAAGTACCAATTTATGCAAAATAGTAAACCAAGACTATACTTGGGCCTCGACTTGAACATCGTGGGACAATCAACTCCATCAAAGAAGGGAAATTGGGAATTCTAGCTGAAACCATGTACGATAATAATCCTGAACTTCTCTTTAAGCCTCAGACCCTTCTGTGTATCTGTTACACATAGATTTTGAATCATAAAACAGAGAAAACCAATTAAAAAACGTCCAAGAAAGATTACACAGAAATGTTGTTATACCTGCAGTCACTAAGCCCGATTCTAGAAGAATTCAACATTGGATTATTTTCGAGCTCCATCTCTGCATATAGTCATCTCATGGAGCTCTCTGCTAATAGGCGCCCTCCCAGCTCCATCTCTGCAAGTTACTATCAGTATGAATCATTGATATTTTACCTGAAGTTCCAGAGAGGTGCATTATTCCAGTATATATAGTCTCATGTCACTAATAACTGCGATTCCAATTTCCATGTCTTAAACCATCTATGAGTACCTAAGGCCAGACAACTGATAAACCTTCATTGACAGGTCGGTGGGGGTTAGTGCAGGTGCCCAAGAACAAATAACCGCCGAAAAAAAACATATGTTTTAGTTCATAATCCAAAGTCATTTTAAAATGTATAGGTTAGTACTGAGTAGTTTGAAGCAAAGAATGAATTGATTGCACAACACTACAAACTCATTTGAAGCAAATAATGAAATTGATTGCAGCGGAGTTAAATCTGATAATAAATATTAGTTGAGCAGATTGTATTATAATAATAAAAAATGATGGCAACTTGTGCAACCAAACTCATCCTTAGAATCGAGAGGAATACCAGCATCTGCTAAAGCATGTAATATCCTCCATGCTGACGTATCTAGCAACCTGTCAAATTTGTTCAACTTAGATTACAAAAAAAAAAAAAAAAAAAATTGAGGAATCAGGTCCATATCATGAGATACTATGGGTAGCTGATCACGAAAGCTTTAATTGAGTGGACAAAGGATGTTGGCAGAATATTATAAGTGACCAACTTCAAGCAAGGCAGACTAATCAGTTATACTCCGCTTCCACTAATCAACAATAGCAGCAAGGTCAGACTTTACTCTATTATTGCAGTGTGTGTAACACATATATGTACCAGTCCTCTTCCGCTCCACCAATTGTCTGAAACTACACATCATAATCTACTTGATGCTGAAAACTTGTCGTGTCCCTCCTGAACGCGTCCTCAATTAATTTGCAAAAAGCAGAACCCCAATTCCTACTCGCAAATTCCAACAATGCCCACTACAATGATTGAGAATATGTGCAAAATATAAATTAAATATCCAAATTTATCCTAAATGTTCATCCTCAAATCAGCTTTCAACTTTTACCATTTTACTCCTCAAAATATCTAACTGTTTAACTTAGAAGCAGCATATAGTGATATCCAACTGAAACTCGAGCTTAGTGGCAGAATCGATACTCTGCTCAAGTTCTTCCACAAATCTTTACAAAAAAAAAAGTGAATTCAACAGGATCAGAAGAGCACATTGATTTGAAAACTACAAATCATACAAACTCAATTAATGATAGGAATAGATTAGAGTCGTACTTGAGAGACAGGTAAATTCAATTCATCTGAGATACTGAAACCATGTTCGATAATAATCCTGAACATCTCTTTAAGCCTCGGACCCCTCTGTGTATCGGCGCTATGGCAAGAATTAGGGCTGAACCACCGCCGCCAATCCGTTTTGAGTGTCAGTAACTCTGCAACCTTCCAAAAACACCTTCATTCTCAACGTAGGGAACGTAATTCTATTTGCTTATTGTGCTGCACATTTTGCTCTTAAATGTAAAGTGTTGCCTTATTACTGAAAGTAAGAGTATTTTATTACCTGACAAACATACCACTCAGTGGAATTATAGATTCTGATATCAACACATACATACGCATTAGGCGATTCACCTGCACATGATCAGCATCCACTTAAATGAAATGGTATTACTCTTTAAGTTTTACAGACAATTTATCACATTGTTGTTTTTAGAAAATATGGAAAAGGGAAGTCATGTAGAGATCATGGGAAGACAACACCCAAATCTAAACTCTAGCATGACAATCCCCTTAATGTACTGTTTCCATGACCAAAAAAATTACCAGATAACCTCGAAAAGCAGCCTGTGTCTTTGTTGCAGCTAGCTCTTGCTGGATCATTTCATCATCATCAACTTGAACTATACTTCCCTGCACGACTATGTCTTCTTCATCTGGCAATGAACCATTTGTATCTTGAGATAGATATGGCCCATCCTTAGTTCTGTTTCATCTTCCAGTTCACGCCTATTTTGAGTTAGGGTGTATGGTAGTGAAAACACAGGTGAACCCAGGTCTAGTTCAGCTTCTGGTCCCTTAGAAGCAATAGTAACCTCCTTGGCATTTACAACTTTCTGAAAATGAGGAATCTACCATTGGGAAAAGAACAAAAAATTCAGTGAACAGTCAACTCTACGGTACAGGAAACAAAAGAAAGAGACCGCTAAATTTAATTATAAGTTCACATAATACAATAGAAAACAATGGAGAATTCAGCACCAGATCTGAAGGTTCCCTACCACTCTCCATAGTCCGAGTTTACAGAATAACTTGCCAGAACAAATAAATATTCAAATTAGATGCACATGCAACATATATATATATATATATATAAAATATATCATTGCCTCTACTCTTTTAGTATTTTGTTTCAACGGTTTCTTTCCAAATAAGACTGTCTTTATCCATATAGCGGGCGATTTGGATTTTCCCATCAATCTCTGTCTTTTGTTGGTGATAATCTTGATAGTCCACAAAAGTGAAATTCAAGTTAAGGAATTTAATCATCCAATATTTTCAGAAATAGAAGCCATTAATGCTTAACTACATGAAAAACCTCTATGCGCTCCCTTTTATCACCGACATAGTAGAAGCAAAACACAAAAAACTAATCCAATAACTACTGCTTATTCAAACTTACGAAGAAACAATTCATCACCTTGAGTCCATAACAATAATAGCTCTAGTTCAGAGATACTTGGTAGACCTAATTGTACAAATATTGAATATTGAACACAGTAAGAAAGTTTCAGATGATTAGTTAATCATATATCAATTATCAATTGCAGACCCCAAAATAAGAAATTGCAAAGAATCATATAAAAAGGTTGATTTGGTTGAATCTGCAAAAATGACTACTGTTAGTGCGTCTAAGGTTCTGCTATATATATAAGCAACTTAATTATATAAGCACCTCATATATTTAAGGGCTCCTATTACAGCGGCCCATTCACCAAAAGCCAACATTACACTTATTCAAATGGTGTATTGATCAAGACATAACAGCGGGTACCTGGCATTAACGTACATCCTATTCCGCTGCGTAATTAGTTTACCTGGCATGTACACGTGTTTCCAGTTCGTAGTAACTATCCCCTAAATTTAAGGTTATATGTGAGATAGCCTAGGGGTCAGTCTACAATTTCACATAGTATCATAGCTCGCACCTTTGAATCTTTGCATCGATGAATGATGTTTGAGGCTACAAGATAGGGGACGTTGAAAGAGATTCAGACATGCACGTTCTGATACTATGTGCAACTTTAGACTAACAACTATGATAACTCTCTTAAAACAGTAGTTAAGGTTTTATATAAGGTTTTAATTGACTTGGGTTAACTAGTAAGGTGATTGGTTAAGGCGCATTCCAATCTTTATACTTCACTAGTAAGATGCTAGGGGTGGTGGAGCGATCAGATGACTGACGACTATGTACACAAGTCATATTTTTCTTTTAAATAGAAGTGGGGGAACTAATGTTCATTGTACATGTGAGTGAACAGTTTAATCTCGGGTAAGTTTGCATCGCTATATAAACTTAATCATCTACTCCTACTCTAACCAAATCGGTGGCCCTTGTCTGGGCTCATTCCTTGAATTTGATCACCCAATAAAAGCCAAATAGTCAGACAGACAGTACTTGGTCGATGTTATTTGTTATTATAGTTTTCATTTGAAATAAATTTTTTTTATAAAATGTTACAATACTTGTATGTGGCAGGTATTTACACGAATTACAATTTTGTTTGAAAATTATTAAAGATAAATTATACATTTATTTGCACAACAAAATGATATGTTATTGTTTTTTCCATAGTAATAATTTGTGTATCATTTTCTTTGTATTCTTATTGTTTCATTTATACTGTTGTCACCCATAATACTAGTAACTAGTAAGTCTTATTTGTCACATTTGAAGTTTCTTGTTTACACAAAAAACATGAAGTTTCTCAATTTATTGTTAATATTGATTTCTCTGGTTGGATTTATCCATCTGATATCCATGCCTAGCTGTAAAAGCAATTCAAAGTATCCAACTTGCCATATCAGTATTTGATTTGTGCATCATCTTATATTATTCATATTTAACAGTCTTAATATCTAAACCTCCACAACGAAACATGTTACATATTTTATAAGTGCGGTCGGTATTCGATTCGCCGCTACCATTTGTTGTATTTCCATAATACTATATATTCCCTACGTTTAGTGGTATGTGTACATAAAAAAAGTGGGGTTACTACTTTATCAAATATTTTTTCAGACTCTATATTTATTCTTTATATAATACTCCCGAACTCTCCATTTTTTTGTAGCACCCCATAATTTTGGTCTAAACCTGCATTAGTCTGTATAAGACCCACATTAATTAGGTATAAAACCCTCATTATTTTGTGTACGACACTAAAAGGTTATCACTATTTTGTAAGAACTTATTATTATAAGCTAATACTCCAATTCATTCCATTTATGGAAATAGTTTATCGAGCAAAAAAAAATGGAAATTGTTTATCAGTTTTTAGTTTTTGGTTCTTTTGGGGTTGCAGAGTACGGTTGTAAGTTTTAAGATTCACTTACGGTTTGACTCAATTGTAAAATTTGTATAAACAATTAATTTATGTTTAGTTGTGATACACTGTAAACGACTCAGTTCATCTTGGACATTTGAATTGTATTTAGGGAATAGAACCTAAAAACTGTCTCCATTTTGACCCATGTGTCAGTTTGGTGTCTGAGGTTTACAAAGACTGTCCGGATTTTCATATATGTTGCTATTTGGTGTCACCGTCTATTTTAAGGGTTAGATTGGACGGAATGGGTTCACGTGACCAGCATATGACTGAATAATTTTAAAAATCTCTAAAATAGCTCCCTCCAATTCCGGCCACCCATCTCTCTCTCTCTTGTAACCCTCCTTATTCTTCTTCTTTCTCTCTTTCTTGTCACAGATTAAGGAAGAACGAGTAGCAATGAAGAGAGCTCTAGCTGATCTGGCTAAGAAGTTTAAGGCCATTCAGACTAGGGACGCTGAAAGGAGAGCCTAGAAGGCAGACAACATGGCGCAACTTACCTCTTTAACAGCGGCTGTGAAAAATATTATGGCTAGGGATCCGACAACCACAATAGGGAGCACCACCAGCCAGACACTGCCGCTCACAACCAGACCAACGACCAAGCTCACCAGACTGTCAGCACCCAGCAGTCAGCATTAGACCTCGACTCCACTGCAACCACATAAGCCGACCGCCCAGCCAACCACCGAGCCGACCTCGCAACCACCATCGATGCTGCCGCCGTCTTCGACCCGGCAGACGCTACCGCTAACTCCTCTGCTGCCACCAACTCCTGCGCCACAACAATTTCCGCCTCTCCCTTCATAGCTACAGCTATCTCCGGCAATCCAAAACAAGAGCACCAGCCCAAGCTAGCCACAGATCTCGCCGACCTCGCCACCGCCTTCGCTGATACTGCCGACCACGAGCCTCTGCCGACAGCCACCAGCCGACCACGAGCCTCTGCCGACAATCCAAAACGAGCCTCTGCCTCGCTGATAATGTCAGAGATATAATTATCCAATTAGAATATATTATTAGGATTAATATTAGTGATAAGATTAGATATATTAGATCTATTATTAGTGACAATGTTAGATATTATATTTTCTATTGTTATCAGTTAGAATATCTTATCTCATTAGATTGTATTGTTCTAGTCCTATATAAGGGACACGGTTATTGAATGAGAAACAAGCAGAAAAGTTATCTCAATTATCTAGTTCTTAGTTAGATTAGTTCTTAGATAGATTAGTTGTTAGGGTTGTCAAGACCCATAACATGAACATGTAATATGAAGTTCAATGGCATCAAGCACTTCCAATACAATATTGAAGGTTATAATATACTAGGAAATTGACTCACGCTTTGCGTGGAATATCGAATAATTCATTCAAATTACATATTTACTGTTATTTATATATAATAAAAATAGACAATACATACATAAAAGACCCTAAATGTATAAATATAATTTTTTCCATGATATAAACATCTTTTTAATCAGGTCTATTATATAGGTAAGAAATTAATTTAACTTAGATATATAATTTTGCAATATATGAATTTAAATATATTTATTTTTACAATTTATGGAAAAGAAAATATTTATAAGTTAATTCGATTTCCTAAAATATATATCTATAATATTTTTATTATCTTAATTATTAGTTAATAGTATTTCATCAAATAAATTATGATATTCAAAATTATATGGATTTTAAAAAATTGAGTTTGGTTCTCTTATTATTTTTTATTATTTATTATACGTGTGTTAAACTTATTAAGTAACTTTTTTTATAATACACATACAATTATTAATTTACATATTGTCTTAGTTTAAAATATGTTAATCATATGGATACAAAAATATATATATTGTATCATATTGAGTATACATTATTTTTTTTTGGTTTGGGTAACCTTCATAAATAATATCTTCTCAAGTATAGTTAGTATAAACTTTTATACAAAAAATAGTATTTATTTAGAAAATAAAAAACATGTGCAAATTATATGATAGTGAAAATATGAATCTAATTAAAATAATTATTATATTCAATAATAAAATATGTATAATATATTAATTGTTATCTAAAATCAAACTTGATAATTTTAATATTAAATTAAGGGAATAAAATATTGGAGAAGAAACAATTTCTTTAGTATTTATCTATAGGTATAATAATTAATAAATGGAATTAATTGAGGGAAAAAACGGACAGCAAAAACAAATGATTCTATCACTTAATGAGAGTTTTTAGAGGAGTTTAAAGTGCTTAGATTTATGTACATGAAATTGACGTATGATAAAAAAAAAGTTACATATTGTCGTGGATCAATAAATGTCACAATTTGGATACTATATATATACTATATCGTATCATATTTATTTTACTTTAGGTGTGAGTAACCTATAAAAAATTATATTTTAGATTAAACTTGATAAATATTTTCTCAAATTATTTTTCATAAAAATATTAACATAAATGTTTTACATAAAATAGTATATATTTAGAAAAAAAGCATGTGCACGATAGTGAAATATGTAATATAATTAAAATATTTATTATATTCAATAATAAAATATGAATAATATATTATCTAAAATCAAACTTGATATCAAATTTATACGTTTATTATTAAGAGCATAAAATATTGGAGTAGAAGTAACAATTTATTTAGTATTTATAGTTATAATAATTAATCAATGGTATTGTTAGGAAAAAAAAGGACAACAAAAACGAAACGGCTTCTATCACTCAGTGAGAGTTCTTGGAGAATTTTAAAGTGCTTAGAATTATCTACATGGAAATGAAACATAATCAAGAAGAGTTACGTATTGATGTGGACCAATAAAATGTCATTTATTTTTACATGTAACATACTTGTTTTATTACTTGTCAAAGTTATGGAGGATTTAACCAAATTATATTATACTAGGTGGGGTACCCGCGCGTTGCGCGGATAATACGTAAATTTGATTTTTATACTGATAATTAATTCAATTGGTATTTGCTAATTGAAATAATTTATTCAATGTAAATGAATCACTACTACATATTTAAGGTATATCTATAAATAAGCTTATACAGTTATATCTTAAGATGCTTGAAAAAAATTCTATTTGTTAGTTAATAATATGTTTATGCATAATATCGTACACATTTTTATAGTAATTTACACATTTAATTAATAAATAATTAAAACTTTAATTAATATTTTAGATAATAATGTTAAATATAATTATTATTTTTTTCGGTTGAAATATAATTGTTTATTCATGTGAAAATATATGATGATGGAATATACTTATGTTGGTTAAAAAAAAACGTGTGGAAAAAAAGTTCAGTGAGAACTAAGAACAAACCAAGGTGCAGTTTTAGGATTCAGATTACCAGCTGCCCCACTCTTCATGCCCCAGATCGTGCCTCGCTGTTAAGATCTTGACACATGTCTTTAGATTTAATATTTTCTTTCTAGGGTCACCAATCTCAATAGTTTTTTAGAAAAAAACTACAAAATTAATTACACTCCGGACACGTGTCAAGATCTTAACGGTGAGGCACGATCTGATGCATGAAGAGTAGTAGGGCATGAAATATGGACCCCAATTTTAGACCTTTTTTTTTTTTATTAATAACTACTTGGATATGTAAGTTATTTGTAACTTAAAAAGCTGACCAACCAATAGAATAGTTTGATTGACAAATAAGTCATACAAAAGATTTTGTGTCAACCATACATTAATCATGTCGAAATTATATTATGTTATATAAAAAAAAATGTAGATAGTATTTTATTAAAAAGATTTTTTTTAATTCTTTTTTATTTGTTTAAACACTTGTGTTCACTTTTCTTATTCTCCTC
The DNA here is from genome assembly GCA_036873135.1 of Clarkia xantiana subsp. parviflora. Taxonomy (NCBI): domain Eukaryota; kingdom Viridiplantae; phylum Streptophyta; class Magnoliopsida; order Myrtales; family Onagraceae; genus Clarkia; species Clarkia xantiana. The sequence goes on from JAPTYO010000003.1 coordinate 11,167,263, forward strand.
ATAGTTTTTATTTTACAAAATTTTTAAATTAATGAAACTAAATACAGTTCTATAATAATTATATTCACTAAAAGATATATCAACTATGTTTTATATGTTTTAGTTTTTTTTTTTTACAATTCATTTATGTATAATTTAAATGGTATTTCATACGAATTGTTAATATATGTATATATTCATATTATTTTTAGCATATTTTATTATGTATTTACTTTATTTATGTTTGGCTGATATTTTAGAGCAATTTTGTTTTATATTCATTACATATATTATTATTGATCTAAATTCAAATATTACTTTAATATAAGATATTAGTAAAAATGAAGCAATATGAAATTTATTTTTAGGAGTTTAGGAAGAATTTTAGCATGTCACATAAGTAAATGTAAGTTTGTAACTCATGATTTATGTTGATTATATTTGTTTAATTTTTTTTTAAATTTATTTACTTGTTATTATGAAGGGTAATCGGATTGTATTATATATATATAAATAATATATGGGAAAAAAAGTTTCAATGCAATTATGTCACTCTATCTTTAAATTTTATTAAAATAAAACACAATATGGTAATATACAAATAAAATTATTATATGTAAAATAATATAAAAAATTTATTTGTAAATATTATATATATCACATACGACATATATATATTGCTTAAAATATATGTGATATACATGGCAACAATGTATATTAATACAATCTCTGACAGAAAACATGGCCAGTTATATACTATCCTTGTTTTAATTGATATAGTGTAGGCTTAGGATTAAAAAGATTGCTGCTAACAATGTGACTTGTTGTTGTGAAGTTCATTTGTTATGTTGATTTTTGTGTTGTGATATGATTATATCTCCTTAATTATCTATTCACTTTGAGTGTCTCGCATGAGTTTTTTTCAAGCTCACGATTCTAAATTTGTGTTATTCGATATCTGGAGGCCGTTGGTTGATTCTGGATATTCTTCTTCTCTTTATATATATTTTCGGGGTATGCGGAAGTAGTTGATCTTGGTTCATCATTTGATAGATACTTACTGTAGTTGGCAAATCTTACCATTCTTCAAATTTTGTGTTGGCAGCGTACCCCATACAGTGCTCCTCAGCTTCACCCGGCCAAATATTTGATTTGTTATCTCATATGCAGACATGTTGTAGTTTGATTTCCAATCTGGAATTTGGCTCCAAAATCTGGAATCATGCCTTATATGTAGGTTCTTGTCTAATCTCTATTGCTTTGTTGGATTATTGTTACTTCTTTCATCATTCTTCCTTCCATCATTGTCAGTAGTTCTACCAAGAGATACACAACCTCTTATTTGTTACACTGCATACATATATTAATAATCACCAGCTCCATCTTGATTGAAGAAGCTCGGATGCTTGAAATATATACATTCAAACTGGATATGAACACCATTTTTACGTTTATTCTGATTTGATCTTCATGTTATTCAATTTGCAGATCGACTGACTATTCAATCCTACATGTGCTGCATGCATGTTTCTCTGTCGTGGTAAACACTCATATGCTCTACTTATCTAACAATCCAAACTTTTCAAACTATTATGATACTTTTTAGGAAATCATACCAAAATGGAAGGGGATTAATCGTGAAAGAAAACGATCAATATCACACGTAAAAGGAATTTAAAAAGATGTTGCCAAACATTGTTAATAGGACATAACTGCAAATTGAGTTTCATCCTCTCCTAAAGTATTGTTAAATTTATACTTGAAAACATTGTTTGTCTATTTGTCTCTTCTTCTTCTTCTTCAGAGGTTTCACTAGCTATATGAATGAAGAACACAAAACTAATTAATGTTGCTTGTCAGACAGGAACCCTATTAATTAATTAACTCGAATCCTTAAGTATTCAACAATTAGAGATTCGGATGTCTTGTTGTTGCAGACTAGAATTTTGAGTTTTCATAATCATATCCCTGTGTTGATGAGTAAATATTATTTATTGCTCCTTGAGGAGGACATAAGGAAATTAATCTGAAGGCTACTATTAGGATGGATGGAATGCAGTAGCAGAATGGAGAAAGTATTAATTCTCAAAACTGATGGGTTCCGATGTAATCGTTAGCCCCGTTAATAGTCAATGGACGGCGAGTAGGTCCAGTGGGCCTCGTGAAAAGCCTGGAAGGCCCGGAGGCCCAGTATTAAGGGTCCCGACGATAGCGGCCCCGACACATGAGCTAGAGACTCCCGACAAGAAGCCTCTGAGTAGGCCCCGATATGCCTTAGTAAAGGCCCCGATGATAAAGCCCCGCAAAGGCTGGACCTGTCCCGTAGAGACTGAGGGTCCTGGGTGGTGATCTAGAATGAGACAACTCTGGAGTCTCCGACAGGAGTCGAGACTTGTGATCAGAGGATAAAGACCGAGAAACTCGCCTACTAGATAGAGTAAGGGGAGACGGTTAGAGATAGTGATAAATCCCCCGAGATACGCAGGGCGTGCCCGAGATACGTGGAGTACGGGTAAGATACGCGGAGCGTGGGGCGAGATATACGGAATCCCGACCGAGATATGCGGAATCGTGGCGAGATACACGGAATCATGGGTAAAACTGTCAGGCGCAGTAACAGGTAACTGAGTAACTTCCCCTCCTATATAAAGGAGGAAGTTACCTCAGAAAACCATCATCTAGGACGAACTTAGACTCTTTGCTTACCACCCCATTGATCACATACTCATTTAAGCATCGGAGAGGGATTCTGGGTCACCACCCAGGTCATCCCCTTTTGCAGGATTACGCGGAGCCCAGGAGTCCAAAGCTTTCCGTCAAGGACGTAACGGAGCTTCGCTCGTGATCCAACATTGGCGCCGTCTGTGGGAAACTTACAAACCTTGGGTTGGATGAATTATCCGAAGAGGATCCTTCGACACTTCCCAGTCCACAAGAGACCTGATCCTCTCTTGATCCATCTGAATCACAAAGTCAAAATAGTTTCTACCAGATCAATGGCCGGTGGTGGCAAGAAGAAGCAGGTTCAGGCTGGCAGTTCTCGTCCCGCAGGAACTGTGAATTCCCCGTTGCCGGAACGTGTTGCTGAACAAGGTGAGAACCCCGCTCTTTCCCAGACAGGGGGGCAGGGTGATGGCTATGAGGTCTCAGTCCGAGACACAGAGAGGAACAGGCAGGATGTCCCGCGTAGGGAGGAAGATGAGGCTCCCCCGAACCCGGTGGGCCATGGAGGAGAAGGAGTCCCGCGAAGGGAAGAAGGGTCGTCTTCGAACTCGGAGTTGGCCAAGGCAGTAGCAGATGCTATGCCCATGTTCTTGGCCGCCATGGAGGCCTTGCTGGACAAAAGGGAGGCTGCCAGGAGGGCGGGGAGTTGCCTCCGCGAGAAGAATTACCGCCACCCACTCCAAAGGTGGCCCCAGAAGAACAAGAGGTTCAGGAGGTTCCGCCCAGAGGCAAGGGTAAAGAACCAATGTACCCGGAGAAGTTCGTGGTTGACGGCCCCATCACCCCCGATCAGGTGGTGAAGATCGTTAGCATCTGCATGGGGGATCAGAAGCAGATGACATCGGAGCTAAGGGATCGGTCTAGCCATCCTTTCGTTCCGCGGCTGATCGATACCGTAGCCCCGCCTGGGCTAGGTATTCCGACTATTAAGGAGTACGATGGTGAAGGGGACCCAGTCCGCCATGTTCAGAGGCATGTCCAGGCCTGTATGGGTAGGACTTCAAACGATGGCTGGGCCGATATGCACGATCGCTTCATCAAGCAGTACCAAGGTCGGAGGCGTCTTCTGAAGAGTGTGAGGTCCTTGACCCAAGTGGTGCAGAGACCCGATGAATCGTTGGCATACTACTACCAACGGTTCACTGCTAGTGCTGCGGAGATTGATGAAGAAATCTCGGAGGGAGAAACAATCTGTACTTTCCTGCGGAACTTGAGCGCTCCGTACGGCTCCGACCTGATGCACAGCGTAGCTGCGAAGGCTGTGTGGAGTATGGATGCCCTGCAAGCAAGGGTGAAACAACAAATCGACGTCCAGGAGTCGAAGATTGCCACCGGAGAGCTCGATCCCCCGAAATCGGGGAGAGGAAAGCCATCGTCCAAGCTGTCGGATGATCGCAAAGGGAGCGACAAGTCGGAAGGAAGTAGGAACCGTGGTCGTCCCGATAAAAGAGAAGACAAGCGTCCTACGAGGAAGGACAACCGAGAAGGTCGGGCTGTTCCCATCAATAGCTCGATGACTTCTGTGTTAGCTGTGATGGACCGACAGGGTCTCGCCCGATACCCTCCGAGGAAAGAAGGCGAATTCCTAGGAGGCCGCCCTGACCGTTACTGTCGCTACCATCGAGCCAATGGTCACGACACCGAAAACTGTCGGGAGTTGAAGAAGGAAATTGAGAAGCTGATCCAGAAAGGGAAGCTAAAAGAATTCGTCGGAAGGGGGCGGTGCCGATCCCGTTCCAGAAGTCGGTCACGATCCCGTTCCAAGTCCCGCGATCGATCCCCGAAGAAGAAGAAGGTTGAGCAAGAAGCCTCAGGATCGGGTGCCCGCAAGGAGAGGCGGGGAACTATCAACGTCATCCACGGAGGAATGGCAGCAGGAGGTGATACCTCCGCTTCTCGAGAGAACTATGCTTCCCGCATATCTGCCGCGGTGGTGTTAGACAAAAGGTCCCGGTCGTGGACTCTGAAGGAGGAAATGGTGATTTCTTTCTCGGCGGAGGATCTAGTAGGCGTGGAGAGCCCTCACGATGACGCCTTGGTCGTGACCCTGGACGTAGACGGATTTGAGATGAAGCGGATCCTGATAGACGGAGGGAGTTCCTCCGATATTCTTTTCATGGACGCTCTGGAGGCCATGGGAAAGAGGAAGAAAGACCTCACACAGGTGGACTTCCCGATGGTGGGATTCTCTGGTTCCACCTCTTACCCGCTGGGAATGATTACCTTACCGGTGGAGTTTGGTAGTGGCTGGAAGATGGAAAAGCGAAACGTAGATTTCGTCGTAGTGGAGTCTGCGGGGGCATACAACGCCATCATCGGGAGGACCACTATCAACCCTCTCATGGCAGTCGCCTCGACGGTCCACCAGAAGATGAAGTTCCCGACTGACAATGGGGTCGGAGAGGTCAAGGGTGACCAAGTGGCATCGCGGAAATGCTACGTTAACGCCACCCGACGAAGAATGAGGGAGGCCATGACTGTCCTTCAGACTGACGCCGATCCTCGAGAGGAGTACGGGCGTCCCGCCCCCATGGAGGATCTGAAGGAGGTTGAGATTGATGGGCCCCAGAGGAAGGTGAAGATTGGGTCTGCTTTGTCGGAGGAAAGAGCCCGAGAGTTGATCGAGCTCCTGAAGGAGTTTAAGGAGCTGTTTGCCTGGTCCCCGAGTGATATGCCAGGAATCAGCCCCGACGTGATAGTGCACGAGCTGAAGATAGACCCCGCGATCAAGCCTATTGCGCAGAGAAGGCGTCCGATGGGCGCAGACAAGAGGATCGCGGTCCAGCAAGAGGTGGGCAGACTGCTCGATGTTGGATTCATCAAGGAGCTCCGATTCCAGACTTGGGTGGCTAACCCAGTTCTGGTGCGAAAGAGTAACGGGAAGTGGCGGATGTGTGTCGATTTCCGCGACTTGAACAAGGCTTGCCCGAAGGATTGCTACCCGCTCCCGAGGATTGATCAGTTAGTGGATGCCACATCGGGACATGAGCTGCTGAGCTTCATGGATGCCTATTCCTGGTACAACCAGATCAAGATGGCGAAGGAGGATGCCCCCCATACGGCCTTCTATGCCGACAGTGACGTCTACCATTACGACGTGATGCCCTTCGGATTGATCAATGCCGGAGCAACTTACCAGCGAATGGTGAACAAGTTGTTCGGAGACATGTTGGGAAAAACCATGGAGGCGTATGTGGATGACATGCTGGTGAAGTCCCGACAGGCAGGAGACCATGTCCAGAACTTGGCGGCAGCATTTGAGCGGATGAAGTTCCATCAGGTTCGGCTGAACCCCGACAAATGTGCTTTCGGGGTGAACTCGGGGAAATTCCTAGGGTTCATGGTGAGCCAGAGAGGAATCGAGGTGAACCCCGAGAAGCTGCGAGCAATCGAGGAGATGCAGTCCCCGAAGACTCATCGGGAGGTCCAGGTGCTGAATGGCCGGTTGGCCGCGATGAATCGGTTCCTATCCAAGGCAAGTGACCGAGCAATGCCATTTTTTGATGTGCTGAGGGCCCACAAGAAGTTCGAATGGACCGACAAGTGCGAGGAGGCATTCCAGGCACTCAAACAGCACCTCCGTACCCTTCCGCCGTTGGCGAATCCAGTTCCAGGCGAGCCGCTTTATCTCTATTTGGCTGTTTCCGATGTGGCTGTTAGTTCTGTTTTGATTAAAATTGTCAAGGGCAACCAAGTGCCTGTCTATTACGTAAGCAAGGCGTTTGCCAAGTGTGAAATAAACTATCCCGCTATTGAGAAGTATCTCTTCGCGTTGATTATTGTCGCTCGAAAGCTACGACCTTACTTCCATGCCCATGAAGTCACGCTATTGACTAATCAGCCCCTGAAACACTTTTTGAACCGACCGGAGGCGTCGAGGAGATTAGTGAAATGGGCCATCGAGCTGACGGAGTTCCGTATTCATTTCGCTCCGAGAACCGCTATTAAGGGCCAGGCATTGGCAGATTTTATAGCTGAGTCTACGACACCCGATCTGGAAGTAACGGGTCCCGCAGAGGGGGCAACCAGGGAAGAAGTCCCGACAACAGAACAACAGCTAGAACAGCCAAATGAGGAGAACACCTGGGAGATGTACACTGATGGTTCATCGAGTGTAGAAGGCTCGGGGGCAGGATTCGTATTGATACCGCCCGGTGGAGGCGAGCCCCTGCGATATGCCTTGGCGTTGACGTTCAAAGCCACCAACAACGAAGCGGAGTATGAGGCTCTCATCACGGGCCTTAAGATTGCCAAGGGTACGGGGGTCGACCATTTAAAAGTAAAATGCGATGCTAGCTTGGTTGTAAATCAAGTCCAGGGGAACTATGAAGCCAAGAGCCCGACAATGAAGAAGTATTTGCACGAGGTGCAGAATTTGAAAGGAAGCTTCAAAAGCTTTGATATCGAGGCGATCCCAAGGGAAGAAAACGCGGAAGCAGATGCCTTAAGCAAGTTCGCTTTAGGAGTGGCCCCCGAGGAGAATCGGAAGGTGCATTTCCTAGAAAAGTTGATTCTCTCAAACATTGATCCGGTGGAGATCTGTGCTATTGAGACAGGATCGGAGGAAGAAGAGAAGCCCACTTGGATGACCCCGATGGTCACGTACCTGACTACGGGGGTACTCCCTGATGACAAAGTGGCAGCTGTCAGATTGCGTCGGATTGCGGACAACTACGCGATGGTGGACAACCAGTTATACAAAAAAGGGTACGTAAAACCTTTCTTAAAATGCGTAGCAGAACCTGACACGAATCGGATCCTGAGGGAGCTACACGAGGGAGTCGCGGCCTGTCATGAAGGGGCCCGATCTCTAGTGAGGAAGGCATTGAACTTAGGCTACTATTGGCCCTCGATGAACAAAGAAGCGACCGCGATGGTCCGATCCTGTGATGCATGCCAGAGGTACGCGCCAAATATCGTGGCTCCCGCCGCGGACTTAATGCCCATCAGGAGTGCATGGCCCTTTGCACAATGGGGGATTGACTTGGTGGGACCTCTTCCCCAAGCGAAAGGTCAGTGCAAGTATTTACTCGTGGCTATTGACTACTTTTCAAAGTGGATAGAGGCTAAAGCATTGGCTAGAACAACGGGGCAGCAGATCCTTAAGTTCCTTAAAACTCAGATCGTATCCCAGTACGGGGTTCCTCGAGTGTTGATCAGCGACAACGGCCCTCCGTTCAATGGGGCTCAGTTGAAGGAGTACCTGGAAGAATTAAACATTGAGCATCGGACCGCTTCAGTCCGCCACGCTCAGACCAATGGCCATGTAGAATCAGCCAACAAGATCGTGATGGATGGCTTGAAGAAGAGAGTCTATGCCTTGCAAGGCCATTGGCTGGATGAGCTTGAGAACGTGCTGTGGGCTGTGAGAACAACACCCAAGCAATCAACAGGAGAAACTCCGTTTGGCCTGGTCTATGGCAGGAGGCAGTCGCTCCCGTGGAAATAGCGGTGGCGTCCCATCGCGCGAAATATTACGAGCCTCTGACAAACGAGGAAATGAGACGTTTAGACTTAGACCTACTCGAGGAAAAGAGGTGGAAGGCTGATGAAGTCCAGGCCCGGATGCGTCTGGCAACAGCCCGATATTACAATCGGTGTGTCAGGTCCCGACAATTCTTCGTGGGAGAACTTGTCTGGCGGAGGAACGAGTTCGTTCATCAAGATCGGATCAACAAGCTATCGCCGAAATGGGAGGGACCTTACAAGATCGTAGGGATGCCAGCACCCAACGCATACAGGCTAGAGGACCTTGATGGCAAGACGTTGAAGCATTCCTTCAGTGGCGAACACTTGAAGAAGTATCATGTTTGATATTAAGCCGCCGTGAAGGGCGCAAATTGTCTATCAATAAGATCTGATGTAAGCCTATTTTGAGTTACTTATGAATAAAAGAAGTTGTTTCCGATCAAATTACTTTTAGATTTATGCTAACTGTTAGTAAGACGTCCTGAAAGACGCGACAAAAGCCTTCCGAGGTACGATAAAAGCCTTCTGAGGTATGCGTAAGTCGTCTATATGATGCGGCCAAAAGCCTTAACGGGTATGGACAAAAGCCCTACGGGGTACATGTAAGTCGTCTATATGATGCAACCAAAAGCCTAAGTACGAAAAGGCCCTGATGGGTCCGCGTAAGTCGTCTATATGATGCGGCCAAAAGCCTTAACGGGTACGGAAAAGCCTTAACAGGTCCGCGTAAGTCGTCTATATGATGCGGCAAAAAGCCTTAAAGGGTACGATTAAGCCGTCCGGTAGAGACGCAGTAAAAGCCCTAAGGGGTGCGAAAATGGCCTTGAAAGGCAGGGATAAGAAACCTTAAGTGGTGAAGTCCCGATTTTTGGACGAGAAACCTTAAGTGGTGAAGTCCCGATTTTTGGACGAGAAACCTTAAGTGGTGAAGTCCCGATTTTGGACGAGAAACCTTAAGTGGTGAAGTCCCGATTTCGGACAAGAAACCATAGATGGTGAAGTCCCGATTGGACAAGAAAACCTTAAACGGTAAAATCTCGAGTGAAACGTCGGAAGGACGTATGAAGTCATTTTAATGGCGCATCGGAACGTTCTGAGTAACGAATTTAAAGACGCTTTAGATAAAGTGCAAACGAGTATCGGTGCCAAAACAGATGGAAAGAAAACTACTTATATAAAGGCCAGAAGGCCAAAGAGGTTCGTTACAAGAGATAAAGGAGAAAGACAACAAGGACTAAAAGATGTAAGCATTAAACTTGGTCCTTGTTGGAAGATGGATCCTCAGCAGCGTCGGAGGGAGCAAGGTTTGGAGGGGCCTGAACAGAAGGCTCCGCAGCTGGCGGAGTCGGGTCCACAGCAGCGGCTTCTTCACTCTCCGCGGGGAGGTTGAAATACTTCTCCGCGACGGGGGCAAGAGTCTCGGACTTCGTGAAGTCAATGGAATCCGCGTAGACTGTGTAGAGTTCCTCGACAGCATTATATAGCACATCCTCCACCTCGGACTTGCAGAACTCTACAGCAGCCACCTTGAACTCTTCAGAGTTCCGATAATCCCCGTGGCCCTGAAGGCGGCCCTCCTCGCGGCCCTGCAGGCGGCCCTCCTCGAGGCCTTGAGCCTTTGCCTCAGCCAGCTTGGCAGAGAAATCAGCCCTCTCCGCCTCAAGCTTGGCTTTGACCTCCGCCAGAAGATCCGTGAAGACGTTCTTCTCGCGAACGAGTTGCTGCTTCTCCGCCTCGTTCCGCTGCTGCTCCACCTAGGCCATCTTCCGCTCCCGACGCATGGCAGCTTCATGGTCGTGGACCTTCTTGAGCAGGTTTGAGGACATATCATCGAGGAGAGCCTTCTCCTTGGCCATCTTGTTCTTGGCCGCCACCGCCTCGTCAAGTTCCACCTGAAGCTTGGCTAAGGCATCAGGGTTCGACTTGGCTTCAGCCTCCTCCAAAGCACTCTTCAGAGCTAAGGCGATGGCGAAGCAACGCTGCTGGTCCGCAGTTTCCTAAGATGAAGGGAAAAAAGATAAAGAATTCAGTGGTCGAAAGTAGGAATGAAGAGGAAAACGAGAAAAGGTAAGGTGTTACCCCATTCGACGAACGGCCATGGCACGGAACTCCTCTTCGATGTCTTCCCGCGTCAGGCAAAGCGGTAGTCTCAAAGCAGGAGGAATTGACCCTGACAGCAGATGCAGGGCCAAGTCAGGCTCAAGATTGTCCCGACGGATCGAAAACCCGTGGAGGGATTCGATCGGACGCCAAGGGATCGCCGCCTGGTCGGAGGTGTAAATCTTGTACACGTCATCCATCGGAAGACGAGGAATAGTCTCGGCCCCGGTGGTGGGAGGAGCTATCTCAGTCGAAGGCTCGGGAGTTGGAGTGCGAAGAACAGGAGGAGGACTCCGAGACACGTCCCTCACAGTGGGCCTCATGCTCCTTGACCCCGACCTGCCGCGGGGAAGCAGACCCCACTCATCAGGCTCCTCGACAGAAGGAGAGGCCTCCAAATCGGTCACCTGGCGGAACTGCACTTCCGCCGGGACGTCCTCCAGCATTAGTTCTTGCGGAGCTGCAGTCTCCGCTGGAATGATAGCCTTCGTCGGGGCAGGAGTCTCCAAGGGACCTGTGGTGGCAGGACGAACATGATCAGGAATAACTCCGCCAGGACACCAGAGAATTTGACGTTCGACTTGTTGGTCTTTCCCATGGAAATTGTAATATCCCGCCTTGAGAACGCAGGGAACTTCTCCTTGAAGAATATATTTAATTTCCCGAACCCGCGACTCCCGATCGGCGGGGATAAACTCCTTGGGAACTAATTTTTTATATCGTTTAATTGCACGACGAACGCGCTTACCTTCCTCGACGGTGGTGGCCCCGAAGGTCCGATCTATCTCCTCCCGCCTGGCCTTCTTGGCCCCGACTTGCTCTTCGGGCGGAGGAGCAGCAGATAAAGGAGTGGAGGAAGAAGCACCTTTCTTCACCAGCTTGCGCTTCCGCTTGGAGCCACTCTGGACGGCATCAGTCTCGCCCTGCTTCATAATGAGATGAGTCAACAGAGAAGCCTTCTTGGCTGCAAAGGTGAAAAATAAGATAGAAATATTACCCAGATGACCAAATCCTTGGAAACAGAGTCAAGGAGTCGGACTCCGATGGTAATCAGGTTCCTCTCCTGGAGCTTGTTGGCGTCGAAGAGGAATGAAGTTGTCTCCCCAGCGGTAGAGTTGAACCATCTGAAGGGTGTTGAGGTCATCCTCGGTGTAATCTAAGAGTTTGGGGGCAGGGTCCGCCACGACCTCCCATCGAGGCCAGGGGACAGAGCTATGCTGGACGAAAAAGTAGTACTTCTTCCAGCCGCTGTTGTCAGACCCCGAATCACGAATCAGCACCCGATCTTTGTGGAACTTCCAAGTTTCGCTATCCCAGCCGAAACGTGAAAGTTGCTCCTTTGTCCACTTGGGGAGTCGGGGGGAGAAGGAGCAGACACCAGCTTTGTTGCACTTCATGCCGTAGAAAGTGCGGAACAGCAGAAGACTGTACGTCCACTGCTGGCGGTGGCATAAGAGTTGGAAGGCATTCCACACGCGGATGGCGTGTGGAGAGAAGGTACAGGGATGCGTTTTGTAGAAGTTGCACATCTCCACCATGTTTCCACAGAAGGGGAACCGAATCCCCGCGCTTATTTTTCCGGCGGAGACAAACACTTCCCCTGCCCGAGGAGGCGTGATGATGTGCTTCCTTCTAACAGCAGGTTGAGACTCATATGGGAAGCGAGGTTCCCAATCTGAGGTAATACACCCCTCTCTAAGGGCAGCCTCATACGAAGCCTCAGATATCTCATTGACAGCAAACTCGAAAGTGAAAGGAGCTCTAACCTCAGAACTAGCTTCGTCTAAAACGATTGCAAACAAGAGGATTTGAGAAAAGAAGAACAAACAGCAAGTAAATCACGAAAACATAGAAGAAAGTCTTACCAGACATGATCGATGATCGGAGAGATAAGATGGAGGAAGATCGGAAGGTTGAGGGCCTTAGATCACTGGAACAGCAGGAAGAGCTTGGAGAAGAAGCTTCGAATACAAGGATGGCTGAAATCGAGAGAATGCAGAAGAAGTGAATAATGCCAAGGTTTTGGCTTTTATAAGCAAAAGGACAACTGAGGGAACTTAATCTTGACCGTTGAAGACGAAACGACTTGATCGCAATCGTTGAAATTATGAAGACGGTACGGAAGAGACAGCTGGAGGGGCTTGATCTGCACCGTTGAAGAAGAAACGACACGATCTTAATCGCCGAGGTTATAGATACGGAAGAGGCGTGCGTGACGTCACAGCTGCTTTTCCAGAAAACAACAGTCACGCCGGTTCAAATGTCATTCCCTTATCCCTAGGCATTTAATGCTACAGTAACCGAGGAGTCTCCTCGGATTCGGCAACTGCCCGTGGGGTCTGGTGGGCCCAAGATAATCATGAGTAAGAGACTCTGTTATACAACGATCACACGCAAGGCAAAAACCTCCGACGGTGGTATCGGAGGGTATGAAGATAAAAGCCTCTGATTGAGGTATCAAGAAATGTGAAGGTAAAAGCCCCCGACGGTGGTATCAGGAGGTACGAAGACAAAAGCTCCCGACAACGAGGTCAAAAGATCTGGACTTGAAGACACGACGAACTAAAAGTCCCCCATGTCTTGGGGGCAAATGATGGGTTCCGATGTAATCGTTAGCCCCGTTAACAGCCAATGGACGGCGAGTAGGTCTAGTGGGCCTCGTGAAAAGCCTGGAAGGCCCAGAGGCCCAGTATTAAGGGTCCCGACGATAGCGGCCCCGACACATGAGCTAGAGGCTCCCGACAAGAAGCCTCTGAGTAGGCCCCGATATGCCTTAGTAAAGGCCCCGATGATAAAGCCCCGCAGAGGCTGGACCTGTCCCGTAGAGACTGAGGGTCCTGGGTGGTGATCTAGAATGAGACAACTCTGGAGTCTCCGACAGGAGTCGAGACTTGTGATCAGAGGATAAAGACCGAGAAACTCGCCTACTAGATAGAGTAGGGGGAGACGGTTAGAGATAGTGATAAATCCCCCGAGATACGCAGGGCGTGCCCGAGATACGTGGAGTACGGGTAAGATACGCGGAGCGTGGGGCGAGATATACGGAATCCTGACCGAGATATGCGGAATCGTGGCGAGATACACGGAATCATGGGTAAAACTGCCAGGCGCAGTAACAGGTAACTGAGTAACTTCCCCTCCTATATAAAGGAGGAAGTTACCTCAGAAAACCATCATCTAGGACGAACTTAGACACTTTGCTTACCACCCCATTGATCACATACTCATTTAAGCATCGGAGAGGGATTCTGGGTCACCACCCAGGTCATCCCCTTTTGCAGGATTACGCGGAGCCCAGGAGTCCAAAGCTTTCCGTCAAGAAACTAACGGAGTTTCGCTCGTGATCCAACAAAAACGACAACAACAAAACAACTATCCCAATAGACGACTTATTTTTGCTTTGATCGAGGATCTACATTCGCACTGAGCGATCAAGAGTTGCTAGCTAATCCATTTCACCCCGGCCCGATGAGTTCACATGCCCTCCAGAGATTTTGTCTCTCACATAATTAAAGAAGCATGTTTTGGAGTAGTGTACTATTGTTGTGCTACGCTATCAACACTTGTATTATACCATCCTTTTTTTTTTTTATGTTGGTCTGAACCTATGAAAGGTCTGAACTATTACCCATGTTAACGGGAGATGTCTGAAATTTAAAAAGTTAATAACGGAGGTCTAAAATTTCAATTTTGTTGATTTGAGGTGTTCCGTCCATTTTTAGGGTTAAATTTAACAGAATTGTATGAAATGACATTTTTGCCCCTTTAATATTTTGTTTTATTTAATATCTTATTTAAGGAAATGTGAAATGACAATTTTACCCCTAAAGTCAAATTAAAACTACCCAACTCCGGCCACCGCCACCCGACTCCGGCCACCACCACCTGACTCCGGCCACCACCACCTCGGCTCCGGCGACCCGACTCAGGCCACCACCTCAGCAAAAAAACTCCGATCGGAGCCCAATCGGGGCCGATGGCTCCGATTTGGGCCCAATCGGAGCATTGGTGGTGGTCGCCGAAGTACGGTTGGTGGAGCCGTGGTGGCTTCAAGGACATTTTGGTCTTATAACTTCAAGCATGTGAGGGGCACACTTGATAGAAGGGTATTTTTGGAAATTTATTTTATTTCCATCCACATGCCAAGCATGTGACCAACTTCCGTTAGTTTTAACAGAAAAAACTAACGGAGACCGCTGTTATCAACAAAACTGAAATTTCAGACCTCCGTTATTAACTTTTTAAATTTCAGACCTCTCCCGTTAACATGGGTGATAGTTCAGACCTTTCATAGGTTCTTAACCCATTAAAATTCACTCTTATATAATTATAAACTTTTTAATTAAAATTCAAAACTCAATTTTTTCTAACAAACCCATGAAGAAGGGTAAACACAACTATCGCTTTGTAAATTCAAAATACACTCAATATTTTTTGGATTATCGAGCTGTAAATTCGAATTCCATTCAATATTTTTTGGATTTTGGTGCTAAAACCATAAAATTGATAATATAACTGCTGTGTGCAACGCATGCGTCGACCACCACTAATAATAATAATAATAATTTTACTAGGGATGTTGATTGTTGCAAATTCATCACACCGTGAACTTTTTTACATATGAATTTCTTTTTGTTGCTACAAGAGTATGCTTATTCGAACTTAAAATGATGCATCGTATCGTATGCAAAAATGCAGTCTCATGCACCCAGAGTTAATTAACATTTCTACTTATATTCGATAACTTAAGGCCTAACAATATAATTTATAAAGTTCTTTGAAGAATTTTAGTTTTTTTTACTCCATGCACCAAACAATAATATGAAGTTCTTATACTGAAATTAGAGCTTGGGGTTGGACTATGTTTTTATAGGTAATTGAGTCGTGTAAGCATACAAAAAAAATAAGCTAACGGTTTAATCTCTCTAGGTAAAATAGTAGAGCGTCATGTTTTTCTGATTATGGTTTTATGTATGTCACCTTAATTTCTTCAAACGCGTTAAAAAAAAATCTTCAAATGACTGTTATGCGTGTAACACATACTCTTACACCTAATATATATATTGAGTTGTTTTATACTCTCAACATGCACAGCAACCAAATTCAATCCTTAGAATTTTGTTCATTCTGCGGCCTCCTTTCCATGGTCGCGCTAACAACGGCCCGTTTGGTTAGATATATTAATATATATATTAGCTAACCACTACTTGATACTTTTAGATATTTGATTGAAATTTGTATAACTATATACTAATACAATCTTAGGATATGGAATTTATATATATATACACTTTTTAGATATTGTTATTAAAGTCTGTCTAAGTCGCCGGAGTCTATCAGAGCTTGTCGGAGTTGGATTAATTATATTTTAGTCACTATCAACTATGCATTAAAATACCATGGTGTATGTTAAATTTAGTTAATACATGATTTGTTATATAGATAAGTATTAAGCATTAATACCACCAAATAAATCTTAATACATCTACCAAACATGGCATACAATTTTGATTTTGATATTGGGAATAGGTAAGGACTTATTAATTATTCATATAGAAGCTAGCTCAAATTGTCTACTGTCCTTATATATGAAGAAACAAATAAATCTGAAGCTAGCTAGCTAGCGATGATTGGATGGTACTTAATTAATTACAACAACAATGTCTTATATTTTGTTTGGGTTAATAGGTGTTTTGGTCTATGATGTTTGACGACTTTTGGGTTTTGGTCTATAATGTTTATTTTTTCCTAGTTTTGGTCTCACATGTTTGCATATTTTTTTCTAGTTTTGGTCTTTCCGTTGCATTCCGTTAATATTTTCCGTTAAGTGACATGTGCAAGTCACATGATCTACCATAAACATTTGATTTTGTTCAATTTAGTCCCTCTAATACTTTCCTAACTCTTTTTTTTTGTTCAATTTAGTCCTAAAGTCTCAAAATTGACACAATTGGAGAAGTCAATTTTGAGACATTAGGACTAAATTGAAAAAAAAGGTAGGAAAGTATTAGAGTGACTAAATTGAACAAAATCAAAAGTTTAGGGTGGATCACGTGACTTACAGAAGTCACTTAACGGAAAATATTAACGGAAAGACTAAAACTAGAAAAAATATGCAAACATATGAGACCAAAACTAGACAAAAATAAACATCATGGACCAAAACCCAAAAGTCGTCAAACATCATGGACCAAAACACCTATTAATCCATTTTGTTTTCAGTCTTAGAATAATCCTCAGCACCCAACTTGATTGTTTCATGTTAAACAAATTGAGGGAAACAAATATAAAGTCCGGTTAAAATCAAACAAGTGATCGGATTGAATTAATTTCATATATGGATAATAATTACTTAAACGTAGTGAATGCACAGGACTGCTTTACTGAAAATGCACAGGAAGCAGTCTGGCTGAAAATGCTTCTTACTGCGTTGCTTGGTAGTGATATCGGAAGTAAACCTATAAAGGTGTTCTCCGATAGTCAGGCATCTATTGCGGCACTTAAGAATCTGAAGTATTATAGTAGGACCAAACACATTGATATGAAATATTTCTATGCTAAATCGATGGTAGAAGACAATATAATCACTATGGAATACTTGTCCACCGATAATATGATTGCGGACCCATTAACTAAACCACTGCGCAGGGATACATTCGAAAAGCATCTAAAACTGCTTGGATTGCGTATGGTTTAGAAATGGCATGTATCTGTGATAACATTTTGATATTAGAAAGTTACATTTTGTAAGCGAAAGAATTGCAACTGAGTTTATGATAAATCGACGTCATAATGTTTTGATTACATCAAATTTACGGTCTATAAACTGAGTCGTAGGAGGACTCAGTCCTCTGCCAAACAATGTCGAATGAGGGCCTTACCTAGTCACGCAGGTACGGTTGTCTTGCGGTGGAAGGAGACCTCTACTATCCAAGACTGGCTAAGAATCAGGGGGATAAACCTGATTACGCAGAACGATTATCTATTGTCGAAGTAACTCGACATGATCTTCGTCCAGCAGATCGCCGTGATGAACTTCGTTCGTCATAAATTCACATTCTGGGCCAGATGAAAATCTGTGATAGCATGATTGACATGTCTCATTCCTGTTGACCCAAAAGGTTCAGGTATGCTATCAACGCGTGCTTCATACTACGCGTGCCATGTACGACCACGGGGTCACAGCTCAGTTGTGCTAGGAAAAGAATCCTCGAGATTCTGGCAGGCGCAAACTTCTTCACCTCGAGCGTGAGATTGATCCCGGAAGCCTTATGAAGAGGCACCCAAAGTATCCTCATGGAGTCAGAACTCATACCTAAGGTCAGGCCCAATGCTCGCTTCTCGGCGTCAAGCGTAAGGATGAACAAAAAGGCCAGTGACGACGTCTTTGGAAACCGGTTGGGTTTGACAAAGGGTATAAGCAATGGGGATGGTCAAGTTCACCTGTAATTCACCGATTCTTGTATTCACTAGGTGGCCACTAGCCGGATATTAGTTGAAGGTTGTGAATACTTGTACGGATGCCTTGGAGAAGTGTTTCTATGTGGAAACTAGGCAAATGTAGAATTATTAGTTGACCTAGGATATAGCGCGGTATAATATGTATAAATGTTGTTTATAACAGGTTGATTGGAGAAAATGGAATCAACTTTCCGCGGGCGCTACAACACTCCTAACATATGAGTAGCACGATGCCCGTCGTATCCGCCGGTCGCACAGCAAACCCCGTATGAACTATTCAGAAGCACGCAGCAGATCAAAAGGGAGAAATGTTGATGCGGATTTGGACAACAATACATTAACAGGCACCTTCCTATTCCGGCGAGTGGGAGCTGTAAGCATATGGTGATGGGCACCGTAATTGGTAGCCCATAATATGTATAGTTTACCTAATGAACTTGGGTAAATTTCACATTAGGGTAATTGGGCTAGACCCAAATCCCAATTGACATGGGAGGCCCAAAATTGGGCCTCTGGGCCTCCCCAATACAGAAGCCGGCCGAAATAATTAGGTGGGGTAAAGTGGACAAGTCCACTTTACTCCTCCTATAAATAAGAGGTGTTAGGGAATATTTTAGGGTTAATCACTATTCCCTCACAAGAGTGGTTTAGAGAGAAAACCCTCATCCCACACCTCACTATTTCGGCCGAACCATACATACACCAAGGGTGTACCAAATTGCTTTCGAGCAAATCTCTGAAGATCCGTCCTCGTGTCAAGAATTGATCTGAGGTTTTGCTTTGGAGCTACCACCACGTAGGGCTTCTTTCAAAAGAACCTCTACGGGTTCCGTCCGGTGGATCAAAAACTCATTCCTACAAAGGATCTTGGAATACGGTAACTATTGAGGTATGTGTAACTCTTCCGATGCGTAATTTTGATTACATGCACGTACAATGTTTTGTGTTTGATTACTCCCCGTAATCTAACAGTATCATCATTTACACCAACGACAGTTAGCTCAAGGACATGGCGTCTACTAACCATCCAGTATAAGTTCACAAGGGAGGGTTCAAAGGGCAGACCCCATACATATCCTATGCGGGTATTAACCGTTGAACTCAAACTATCGAGTCTAGATCTTACTTAGGTTTCCAATACCATTCATGTGGGGGATAGTTGGACTTGGATGCATGGGCCATGTTGGATCACGGTTGGAACTCCGGTACGGTCTTGACGGCGATCCGAACTCCTTCGCTCCACGTAATCCTGCAAGAGGGGATAGACCGGGCGGTGACCCAGAATCCCTCTCCGATGCTTAAATGAGTATCTCGTATAAACTGGCAAGCAAGAGTCTCAAAGAGTGTATATCAAAACGTATTCAATCTGAGGTAACTTCTGCCCTTTTATAGGCGAAGAACTACCTCAGTTACCTGGAGAACCGCTGGGGCGGTTAGCCCACGTTCCGCGTATCTCGGCCACGATCCCGCTTATCTAGGCCATGATCTCGCCTATCTCGGCCACGCTCCGCGTATCTCGGCCACGATCCCGCCTATCTAGGCCATGATCTCGCTTATCTCGGCCACGCTCCACGTATCTCGGCCTCAACCTCTGATAGCAAGTCCCGACTAATATCGGGGACTCCAGAGTTATCTCATTGTGTCACCGCTCGGGGCCCCTCGTCATCGTGACAGGGCCAATTCATTCACAGGGATTCATCATCGGGCCTACTTAAAGGCATCTCGTCGGGAGCGCCCAGCTCGCCTATCGGGACCGACTCTGTCGGGACCTTTCACCATCGGGACTCCCTCTGTCGGACCCTTCGTCTTGGTCACCTTGACCTCTTTTTAGGGCCCAGTGGGCCTATTCACCGTTTACTCACCGTTAAAGGGCCTAACGGCCGTAGCGAAACCCACCATTTGCCCCCAAGACATGAGGGACTTTCAGTTCGTCGTGTCTTTCAACTCCCGACCTCCCGACACCGGAGTCGGGGACCTTTCCCTTGACAAAATCACTTGATACGGATCTTCTTGTCCACGTTTCCTCGATACCTCGAGGATAGTGACCAAATCCGAGAAGACTCCTCGGATCCTCAGTCATTAAATGCAGCAGATGACGAAGCGACGTCTTTGGCACCCGTGCCTGATTTTTCGCGCCTGCTTTTTCTGAAAAAGTGCTTTTCAGGCTGTTTCACCATTACGCCCGTTGCCATTCTGCACGTTTCATCTCAACGGTTCAGATTAAAACGTTTCAACTTCGACGACCCAGATCAAAATGTCCTTTCACTCGTCCTCTAACCCTGGGCACTGTTTCCCTTTTACCGTTTCCAAAATTTCAAAAGCTCTCTGCAACTCTGAGAACTCAAGGCTTTCTGCTCTCCGATCAACTTTCCGGCAACTTTCAGTTCATCTCTTCCAGTTCGAGTCATCATGTCTGGTAAGGATTTCTTCCCTGATGCTTGTATATCTTTTCCATCATCTTTGATTAATTCGTTTGCAATTTTCCGAAAAACTCAATGTGCCTTTCTTTGCCATGGCTGATTTCAGACAGTGGATCCAGTTCCGAGGGGAGAAAGCCCTTCAATTTTGACTATGCACCCAACGACATTTCCATCAGTGCCTACGAGGCCGCTCTCCGGGAGGGCTGTATCACTTCTGCCTGGGAGCCTCGCTTCCTGTATCCTTGGCCCGTCTCCCGAGTAACCTTGAGGTTACTCGTCCCCAGAAAGGGGAGGTGTTTATCTCCACGGGGCAAATATCGGCGGGGATTCGATTCCCCTTCCGCGGCACCCTGGTTGAGATGTGCAAACACTACAAGATGCATCCAACTAGCTTCTCTCCCCATGCCATCCGCCTATGGAATGCCTTCCAGGTCCTCTACTTCCGACAGAAGTGGGTTTACAGCCTCCAGCTCTTCAGAACCTTCTACGGGATGAAATGCAACGAGGCGGGGGTCTGTGCCTTCTACCCCCGGATTCCCAAGTGGAACAAGACGCAACTCGCGTTGTGCAGCTGGACCAATGACACCTGGAAGGTTGTCAAGGGTCGGGGACTCCTGATCGACACAGGGTCCGATAACAGTGGGTGGAAGAGGAGCTACTTCTTCATCAAGAACTCTTCGATCCCGTGGCCCTGATGGGAGGTGGAAGCGGACTCTCCTCCCGCTTACCACACCTACTCTGATGAAGATTTCCAGATCCTTCACCTTATCCAGCTTTACTGATGGGGGGAGTCCTATACTCCCCTCGATGCCAATTCTTTGACGGAGCGGGACCTGGTGAATGCCGGGATCCGCCTCCTCGACATAGTCTCCGGGGGTCAACTCTTCGACGGCCCCTCCAATAGGGTTCCTTGGGTAACGTTTCTAATCTCTGTTTTCCCTTGTTTGCAGCTAAGAAGGTATCCGTGCTGACCAATCTCATCCTTAAGCAGGGGGAGACCGACGCTGTCCGCCCCGCGCGGAAGAGGAAATCGGCAAAGAAAGCTGCTGCTCCGTCGGGATCTCCCTCCGCGGAGAGGACAAAGCGGAGCCGCGTGGAAGTGGACAGACTCTTCGATGTCCAGAATGCTGAAGAAGGTAAAAAGCTCCGCCTAGCTATTAAATCGTACAGGAAGCTAGTTCCTAAGGAGTTGGTCCCTTCAACCATGGAGGCCCGCATCGAAGATGTTAAACGTGTCCTCCAAGGGGAAACTCCTCGCGTCCTGAAGGCGGGCTACTACAACTTCCACGGGAAAGATCAATATGTTTCTCGGAGCGTCGTTTGGTGTAAGGGCCCTAACCAACTTCCTGACTATGTTTCTGAAGCCTCTCGTCCTCTAGGTGCAGGTCACTCGGGAACTCCATCGGGTGCTGGAGCTTCAGCAGGGGCACCACCTTCAGCAGGGGCGCCTCCTTCAGCAGGGGCGCCACTTTTCAGGGCTGGAGACACCCCGACCGGGCGATCAATTTCGTCGGGTGGAGAATCTGGACTCCTCTGAGGAGACAGATGAGGGCGGCTCCCTGATTCCTCGTCGGAGGACGGGGCAGTCCCCACTGAAACCAACCTCCAAGGGGCTGCCCCCTTCACCTTCTTCACAACAGCGACAGCCGTCGCCCATCCACGACTTCACTCCCTCTCCGGCTCAGGGCGAGTCGGAGGCGCGCCCCTCCACGACTCGAGTCGGTCCTTCTCCTCTCCCCTTCGATGGGAGTTTTTACAAGGTTTACGACCCCGCGCAGAAGGAGGCTCCCTGGACCCCGATCCAAACGCTGCAAGGGGTCCAACTTCGACAAGGGGACGCATACCCAGAGCTGGCTCCGCATCTGCTAACAGGCTCAATCCTGCCCACTCTGAGGTGTCCGATTTCCTTGGATCGGGTGGACATCCGTCGGGATGTCCAAGAAATGTCTATCCGCCGGATAGAGGTAAGACTTCTCATTCTCCTCATCTTCATCAATAAAGCAGGTTGTTCATATGCTAACACTTCTCTTCTTCCCTTCGCAGGAAATGGCGGACATCAACCGCTGCTTCGGGTACATCTTCGCCTTCTAGGAAGCCCTGGAGCAGGAGCGGGCAAAGGGGACTCCAACGGTCATAGCCAAGCTTGAGGAGGATCTCGCGGCCTCCGAGTCTTCGCGGGGAAAACTGGCCAAGGAGCAGGCCATCCTCGACCGAAAGACTCGGGACCTCCAAAAGCAGGTTCGTGACTTCGAGGGGCTCCTGAAGCGGGAGCGGCAGGAGCGGCGAATTGCTAAGGACAAACTTGTCCTTGAAAAAAAGGCTCTGGAGGAGCAAATTGCTGAGGTTCCTTCAAAGCTGGTCGCGGCTGAGACCAAGGGCCGGGAAGATTATCGGGGGTCCAAGGAATTCCAAGCTGATGTGGTGAAGTTCTGCAGCGTGGAGGTGGAGAACACCCTCTTCAACGCAGTCAAGGAACTCCATCTGTAGTATGGCGACGCCATCAACTTCGACAAGTCTCCGTCTCTCGCTCCCTTCGCGAAGAAATACTTTGCCCTTTCGGAGGAGAGTGATGAAGGGAGCACTCCTGCGGTTGTTGAAGACACGTCGGAGCCTCCAAGTGCCGACACCCCGATAATCGACCCTCCAGCAGTTGAACCTGTGGAGCCTTCTGCCACAGATCTTGTGGACCCTGCTCCCGCTGATGCCGCCGACAAGGACCAAGCCTAAACGCTTTATCTTTAGAGTCCTTGTATTTTTCCTCATTTTGTAATCCTCGGGCCTTTGAGCCCTCATTAATATCAGACTATCTCTCCGATTTTCCGTTGCACTTCTTCCAAGCGAATTAACTATACTTACTTAAGGCGAAACCTCGACACTTAAGACATTTTCACACATCACTTAAGACGATTTAATTCCGTGCACCACTTAAGGCGACTTAGTCTCGTGCACCACTTAAGGCGACTTAACAGCTTGCACCACTTAAGGCGACTTTGCAACACTTAGAATAAATCCAAGAACCATGCATCACTTAAGACGACCTAATCTCGTGCATCACTTAAGACGACTTAATCTCGTGCATCACTTAAGACGACTTAATCTCGTGCATCACTTAAGACGACTTAATCTCGTGCACCACTTAAGGCGACTTTACAACACTTAGAATAAATCTAAGAACCATTCTGATCGGAAGCAACCTCTTTATTTATTGATGGCACATAATCTGATTACATCAAATCAAACGATAAATAACTTACACCACTTAAGGCGATTTTACATCGGGCACCACTTAAGGCGACTTTTCATCGGGCACCACTTAAGGCGACTTTAGCATGACATTTCTTCAAGTGTTCGCCACTAAAAGAATGCTTTAATACTCTGCCATCGAGGTCTTCCAACTTGTACGCATTTGGAGCTGGCATCCCCACGACCTTATAAGGTCCTTCCCATTTTGGTGACATCTTGTTGATCCGATCCAAAAGGGTAAACTCATTCCGACGCCAAACTAGTTCTTCGACGAAGAATTGTCGGGACTTAACTCGCCGGTTGTAATATCTGGCCGTCGCCAAACGCATTCGAGCCTGGACTTCATCGGCTTCCCGCCTCTTTTCCTCAAGAAAGTCCAAATCCAGACGTCTCATTTCATCATTCGTCAAAGGCTCATAATATCTCATCCGATGGGACGCCACAGCTACCTCCACGGGAGCAACAGCCTCCGTGCCATAAACAAGGCCAAACGGAGTCTCCCCAGTAGATCGTTTGGGTGTCGTTCTAACAGCCCAAAGCACGTTTTCCAGCTCGTTCAGCCATTTGCCCTTCAAGGCATAGACCCTTTTCTTCAGGCCATCCATCACGATTTTGTTGGCGGACTCCACCTGGCCATTAGTCTGAGCATGATGGAAAGAAGCTGTCCGATGCTCGATATTCAACTCCTCCAGATACTCCTTCACTTGAGCCCCGTTAAACGGTGGACCATTATCGCTGATCACCACCTTAGGAATCCCGTATCTGGATACAATATGGGTCTGAAGAAACTTGACGATCTGGTTCCCCGTCGTCTTGGCCAATGCCTTAGCTTCTATCCATTTCGAAAAATAATCGATAGCTACAAGCAAATACTTACACTGACCTTGTGCCTGTGGGAGAGGTCCCACCAAGTCGATACCCCACTGCACGAAGGGCCAAGCACTCTTGATGGACATCAGATTAGCAGCCGGAGCCACGATATTCGTGGCGTACCTCTGGCACGCGTCACAGGATCGGACTAACCCCGTCGCCTCCTTGCTCATCGTAGGCCAATAATAGCCCAGATTCAACACCTTCCTCGTAATGGATCGGGCCCCTTCATGACAAGCCGCGACCCCTTCGTGCACCTCCATAAGGATCCGATCTGTGTCGGGCTCCGCCACACATTTCAAGTAAGGAGTCGAGAACCACCCCTTTTTGTACAGCTGACTGTCCAGCACCACGTAATTAACCGCGATCCGACGTATCCTGTCAGCTAGTACTCCATCATCAGGGACTGCCCCCGTAGTCAGATACGCGACTATCGGGGTCATTCAAGTGGGTTCCTCCTCTGATCCTGCTTCAATAGCACACACCTCCGACGGGTCGGTGGTCGACAAGATCACCCTCTCCAGAAAGTGCACCTTCCGATTTTCCTCTAGGGGTGCCCCCAAGGCGAATTTGCTCAAGGCATCTGCTTCCACGATCTCCTCTGATCGCCCCAAGGCGATTTTCTTCATTTGGCTGTTCTGATTGCTCTGCCATTTCTGGTTGCTCTGCTATCGGGACCTCCATGGTTGCCCCCTCTACAGGGCCCGCTTCTTCCAGATCGGGGGCTGTAGACTCTGCTATGAAATCCGCCAACGCCTGGCCCTTAGTAGCCGTTCTCGGAGCAAAGTGTATGCAAACTCACTAAGTTCGACTGCCCATTTCACTAATCTCCCCGACGCATCAGGTCGGTTCAAAAAATGCTTCAGAGGTTGATTCGTCAACACAGTAATCTCATGCGCATGGAAGTAAGGCCTCAGCTTCCGAGCAGTAATAATCAACGCAAAGAGATACTTCTCAACGGCGGGATAATTCATTTCAGATTTGGCAAACGCCTTGCTTACATAATAAACGGGGACTTGATTACCCTCGACAACCTTCACTAACACAGAACTAATGGCAAATTCAGAAACAACCAAATATACATAGAGCGGCTCGCCTGGGATCGGTTTCGCCAATGGCGGGAGGGTGCGAAGGTGCTGCTTGAGTGCCTGGAACGCCTCCTCACACTTGGCAGTCCACTCAAACTTCTTGTTGGCCCTCAGTACTTCAAAAAATGGCATAGGTCGGTCACTTGCCTTGGACAAGAAGCGATTCATTGCAGCCAGTCAGCCATTCAGCACTTGCACCTCCCGATGATTTATCGGAGATTGCATCTCCTCGATCGCCCTCAGCTTCTCGGGGTTCACCTCAATTCCTCTTTGACTCACCATAAAGCCCAAAAACTTCCCCGAGTGGACTCCGAAGGCACACTTGGTTGGGTTCAAGCGAACCTGATGAAGCCTCATCCGCTCAAACGCCGTGGCTAGGTTGTGCACATGATCCTCAGCTTATCGGGACTTCACTAGCATATCGTCCACATAAGCCTCCATGGTTTTCCCCAGCATATCCCCGAACAACTTGTTCACCATCCTTTGATAAGTTGCCCCGGAATTGATCAATCCGAAGGGCATGACATCGTAGTGATAGATGTCACTATCAACATAAAAGGCAGTGTGGGGGGTATCCTCCTTAGCCATCTTGATCTGATTATAGCCCGAGTAAGCATCCATGAAGCTCAGCAATTCATGTCCCGACGTGGCATCCACCAACTGGTCGATTCTCGGAAGCGGGTAACAGTCCTTCGGGCAAGCCTTATTCAGGTCGCGGAAATCCACACACATCCGCCACTTCCCATTGCTCTTCTTCACCAGCACCGGGTTGGCGACCCAAGTCTGGAATTGGAGCTCCTTGATAAATCTAGCATCGAGCAACCTGCCCACCTCCTGCTGGATCGCGATCCTCTTTTCCGCGCCCATCGGACGCCTTTTCTGCGCGATAGGCTTGATCCCGGGATCATTCTTCAATTCATGCACGATCACATCGGGGCTGATTCCTGGCATGTCACTCGGGGACCAAGCAAACAGATCCTTGAACTCCTTCAGCAGCTCAATCAATTCTCGGGCCCTTTCGTCGGACAGGGCGGACCCGATTTTCACCTTCCTCTGAGGTCCGTCAATCTCGACCTCCTTCAAATCCTCCATGGGGGCGGGACGCCCAAACTCCTCTCTGGGATCAGCATATGTCTGGAGGATAGTCATGGCCTCCCGTCTCTTCCTCCGGGTGGCATTAACATAGCACCTCCTGGAAGCCACCTGGTCGGGAACTTCATCTTCTGGTGCACAGTCGAGGCAACTGCCATCAGGGGGTTGATGGTGGTTCTCCCGATAATCGCGTTGTACGTCCCTGCGGACTCAACCACCACGAAGTCCACATTTCTCCTCTCCGCTTTCCACCCGCTACCGAACTCCACTAGTAAGGTGATCATTCCTAAAGGATAGGAGGTAATGCCAGAGAACCCAACCATCGGGAAGGTCACCTCCTTGAGATCCTTCTTCGTTTTCCCCATGGCTTCCAGCGCATCCATAAACAGAATGTCGGAGGAGCTACCTCCGTCGCTCAAGATCCGCTTCATCTCGTACCCATCCACGTCTAGGGTCACGACCAAAGCGTCATCATGTGGAGTCTCCACTCCTATCAGATCCTCCGCGGAAAAGGAAATCACCATCTCTTCCTTCACGGTCCAAGATCGGGACCTCTTACCCAGCACCACTGCAGCGGAAATTCTAGAGGCGTAGACCTCCCGAGAGGCTGTGGTGTCACCTCCCGCGGCAAATCCTCCGTGAATCACATTGATGGTGCCGCGCTTCTCCTTACAGGCACCAGAGGATTCTGGCTCCGACTTCTTCTTCTTCGGGGACCGATCGCGGGATCGGGAACGGGACCGCGATCGAGATCAGGAGCGGGAACGACACTGCCTCTCAGCCACAAAATCCTTAAGCTTCCCCTTCTGGATCAGCTTTTCAATCTCCTTCTTCAACTCCCGACAATGGTTAGTGTCATGACCGCTGGCGCGGTGGAACCGACTATAACGATCGGTGCGGGATCCCATAAACTCTCCTTCCTTCTTCGGGGGGTACCTAGATACACCCTGTCGATCCATGACCGCTAGCACCTCCGCCGTGGAGCTATTCAGAGGGATGCTATAGTCCTCCCGCTTATCCTTCCTCGGGGGACGCCTGTCCTCCCTTCTATCAGAACGACCTCGAGTCCGACTGCTCTCGGACTTATCCTTCCGCTTATGGTCGTCCAATGGCTTGAGTGACTGCCTCCCCTTATTCGACTTTGGAGGATCAAGCTCTCTGGCAGCTATTTTCGACTCTTGCACGTCGATTTGCTGCTTCACCCTCTTCTGGAGTGCCTCCATGTTCCACACAGCCTTCTCAGCCACGCTGTGCATCAGTTCGGAACCATAGGGGGCTGTTAGGTTCCGCAAGAAGGTGCGAATGGTCTCTCCCTCCGATATCTCCTCGTCAATCTCCGCCACGCTAGTAGTGTACCGCTGGTAGTAATGTGCCAGCGATTCGTCGGGCCTCTGCACCACCTGGGCGAGGGACCTCACGCTCTTCAAGAGGCGCCGACGACCCTGGTACTGCTGGATGAAACGGTCGTGCATATCAGCCCAGCAGGTGATGCACCCTGAGGGCAGGCTGAAGAACCAGGTCAAGGCCCTTTCTCCAAGTGTATTCGGAAACATTACACACACGATATCATCATTTGGGGCTCTGCCCAGACATGCCATGAGGTGCTTATGGACATGACGAACTGGATCTCCTTCGCCATCATACTCCTTCACTGTGGGGATACCCAGCCCTGGCGGGGCGAGGGTGTCTATCAGTCGGGGAACAAAGGGATGAGTGGATCGATCCCTCATTTCCGACATCATCGGCTTCTGCTCCCCCATGGTGATGTTCACGATCTTCACCACCTGATCGGGGGTGATGGGACCATTGAGGGGAATGGTCCTATGCTGCACTGGTCCTGGCCCGTCGACCACAAATCGCTCTGATTGAGCGGGCTCCTTACCCTTATCATGGCTCCTGGGTTGGGCCTCCTGCACATTCTGAACCTCTGCTGGCTGGGGCACCTCCTCCTGCCTCTTGGCCGCTCTCTCCGCTCTAAGAGAGCCTCCATGGCCGCCAAAAACATCGGCATGGCATCCGCCACAGCCTTCGTCAGATCCGCGTTTGGAGGATCCTCCTCCTGCCTATTCTCTTGCTGTTGAACAACATCTTCAGGAACTTCGTTGTGCCCCCCTGTCCGGGAGACCTCAGCAGGGAGGTTTTGGTCCTCAGCACGCTCCGGTGGCGAATTCAGAGTCGTCCCGGCAGGATGACGGGAACCACCAGATTGTCATTGCCTTTTCTGCTTACCAGCCGCCATTGAACGAGTAGAAGTCATTCTAGCTTTTTGTCACGTTTCCCACAGACGGCGCCAATGTTGGATCACGGTTGGAACTCCGGTACGGTCTTGACGGCGATCCGAACTCCTTCGCTCCACGTAATCCTTCAAGAGGGGATAGACCGGGCGGTGACCCAGAATCCCTCTCCGATGCTTAATGAGTATCTCGTATAAACTAGCAAGTAAGAGTCTCAAAGAGTGTATATCAAAACGTATTCAATCTGAGGTAACTTCTGCCCTTTTATAGGCGAAGAACTACCTCAGTTACCTGGAGAACCGCTGGGGCGGTTAGCCCACGTTCCGCGTATGTCGGCCACGATCCCGCCTATCTAGACCATGATCTCGCCTATCTCGGCCACGCTCCGCGTATCTCGGCCACGATCCCGCCTATCTAGGCCATGATCTCGCTTATCTCGGCCACGCTCCACGTATCTCGGCCTCAACCTCTGATAGCAAGTCCCGACTAATATCGGGGACTCCAGAGTTATCTCATTGTGTCACCGCTCGGGGCCCCTCGTCATCGTGACAGGGCCAATTCATTCACAGGGATTCATCATCGGGGCCTACTTAAAGGCATCTCGTCGGGAGCGCCCAGCTCGCCTATCGGGACCGACTCTGTCGGGACCTTTCACCACCGGGACTCCCTCTGTCGGGACCCTTCGTCTTGGTCACATTGACCTCTTTTTAGGGCCCAGTGGGCCTATTCACCGTTTACTCACCGTTAAAGGGCCTAACGGCCATAGCGAAACCCACCAGGCCATAAGCCCAAGCCATATGATGTGAATGGCGATGGCAGTCAATGGCAGTGTGTGAGTTAACTCACAATACCACACCGGCCAGTTAGGCAAACTTTGCCTAGTATATATAGTGTAAAGCATTTTAAAGTGGTAACTAATTACTAGATGGAAGACTCTCTCTATATGCGCGTGCGCAGGGGGGTGCAAATCACCGGATTCGAAGCACACCCCGGCAGGCTTGGCTTGTGTACATGCCCGCGACGTGCGTACACGATTGTCGGCCCGAAAAACCTACCTCGCGTGAGCACGGTTTTGCTAAACGGATTTTTTTGTTATTGCCAAAAACCAAATTTAGAAAAAAAAATATTCCGTCAATATTGCAAACCGAAGTTTCCTGATACATTGCATAATATAATGTCCACTATGTTACCCTTTTATACGTTTTTCTAACACATATCTGGATGATTTCTTATATATATACAAACTAATAAAGAATCCGACAGAAAAATTAATAAAAGCCATGCATAAATCCAGTTAGCATACAAATTTCACCCAATAGCTGTGCGGTCACTAGCCTAGGAGGATAATGACAGAATATTTCAATACCCGTGCTCATTAATGAGCAGAGTATATATATATAGAGTAATAGAGCATAGCAGAATATATCACCATCAATATTAATTCGTGAACAAATATATATAGGGTTAAGAACCTATAAATGGTCTGAACTATCACCCATGTTAACGGGAGAGGTCTGAAATTTAAAAAGTTAATAACGGAGATCTGAAATTTCAATTTTGTTAATTTGAGGTTTTTCGTCCATTTTTAGGGTTAAATTTAGCAGAATTGTGTGAAATGACATATTTGCCCCTTTAATATTTTATTTTACTTAATATCTTATTTAAGAAAATGTGAAATGACAATTTACCCGTAAAGTCAAATTAAAACTACCCAACTCCGGCCACCGCTACCCGACTCCGACCACCACCACCCGACTCCGGCCACCACCACCCGACTCCGGCCACCACCACCCGACTCCGGCGACCACCACCTCGGCTCCGGCGACCCGACTCCGGCCACCACCTCAGCAAAAAAGCTCCGATCGGAGCCAAAAAAGCTCCGATCGGAGCCCAATCGGAACCGGTGGCTCCGATTTGGGCCCAATCGGAGCCTTGGTGGTGGTCGTCGGAGTACGGGTGGTGGTCGCTGGAGTACGGTTGGTGGAGCCGTGGTGGCTTCAAGGGCATTTTGGTCTTTTCACTTCAAGCATGTGAGGGGCACACTTGATAGAAGAGTATTTTTGGAAATTTATTTTATTTCCGGTCACATGCCAAGCATGTGACCAACTTCCGTTAGTTTTAACGGAAAAAACTAACGGAGACCGCTATTATTAACAAAACTGAAATTTCAGACCTCCGTTATTAACTTTTTAAATTTCAGATCTCTCCCGATGGGTGATAGTTCAAATCTTTCATAGGTTCTTAACTATATATATATATATTATATATAGAGAGAGAGTAGACAAACTCCTATCTGTATATATATATATTATTATATAGAGAGAAAGAGTAGAGAAACTCCTATCTGTTACTAAGCAATTATACTTAGTCAAACTTGTGAAACCAATCAACGATAGCAGCAACTTCTAGCATAGTAAATTCGTGAAAATATCCCGGTAAGCTCCACATGTGACATGGTAATGAAAGTGATCAAAATGGTCCAATATAAATGATATCCCCGGTAAGCTCCCGGTAACAAAACACGTATCTCAATCAAGTAGGCTAACATATATAAATGATATCCCAAAATGTATAATTTGTGATTTATAAATATATAAATTCCTGTAAGGTCGGTAAGAACTTTTGTGTTTTGCCTCTGAGGTTAAGGTTTTTTTATCTCGAGCAGTTTGATTTTTGTAGGCACGTAGCTAATAAATAATTCATGCATGGTTCCTTCCAAACGGATAAGGCGGTGTGCCCTGGTACGTTTCAGAACCTGTCCCAACCCAACAACAATCATGCAATCCAATCATTATTTTTCTTCTCTTTTAATTCTGAGAATGAGAATTATTCTAGCTAGTCCAGTTGGGTCACGTACGTCTGAGCGTTCGGTGTCGATTACTGACGTTGGGATTCTTGTGTGTCCGCCATTTTTTCTCGTAATCTTTTCATTGCTACCTTGCAAGAAAGGTGAGTCGGGGTACCCGGTGAACCCTCTCCGATACTTAAATAAAAATATGGTTTTAGAGAGAGACGACAGTTATGAGAAGGCACAGCTCAAATATTGTGAAAGATTCCAACCCTAAAATGGGAGGCCTTGATCTCAATTTATAGAGATCAAGGGTCCTTAATCCGGTTAAGGATAGTGCTAACCCGGAACAGTTAGATATTCGCGGATAGTAACAGGGTTTGGGTCTGTTTGGCATCGGAGGGTTCCACTGTGTTTGGTAGGGTCCTATGTAGGTGTGGGTGTTGGTGCGTTGAAAAAGCATTCAAAGGCGTGGCCCGGGTGAGGGTCACCCACGCATTGAGATCGCCTTCCGTTCGAACTAGTCTGATCAGACCAGTCACCGTCTGAATGGGCTCTTCCACCATCCAGACCGTTTTTCACCCGAGGGGTGACGTGTTTGGCGTGTTCGTGTCAATGTTTCGATTCGCAATCGTGGGTGGGATCAACGTGACGACTAAGTTAAGACTAATACGAGCTCAAATTAGGTGTATATCCATCATTTGCCCCCGAGCCAAATAATGGTGTAACCCTTACTTGACTCTATTTAGCGGTGGGATAAAATCCTAATTTGAGTTCCTGGATTATCTTTTGATGATCTTACCGTCTGTCCGCGCGTGCGACGCGGTGTTCCTTCTTTTGTCTCTCAAGGAATGGAAAACATAGACGTTAGTATAGTCATTAGTGTAAACATGAGTATATCATAAACACAAGTGTGGAAACGCGTGTGCCAACATGTATGCAGGTATAAACACATGTACGGGTGTGAGCGTAAACATGCTGTAATTGTAGATATATATGAGCACGAGTGCCGAGTGAATGCGGGCACGTGCATGGTTAACATAATGCAGTCATATATGTGTGTATGCGTGTTAAGCATGCATAAGGATGTGAGCATGAATTGTATGCATAAATATATATGGCAATCATATTTGTAAATGTGTAAGTGTTGAATATATATGAGTGGGATAATAGTGAGTGTAGGTCCTCACACATGACAATTATGAATGTAAGTAAAGATATGCGCCAACTTTGATCATGGCCCTTGGATCTTCTCTTTTTAATCTAAAGGTTAGTATTAAGGGATTTAAGAAAAACGGTAGCTCGCCTCATTATAAAAAAGAGAGAAGCTTACCTCATTCTATTAGCCACCAAGTAAAGTTGACATCTTCTTCCTCTCAGCATTCCTTTATTAATTGGCGATCAAGAAAGATATCCCCACATCTCCATTTCTTTTCTTGATGACCAAGTAATCACCATATCTCAGTAGGAAAGTTCATCTAGTGGTTTAGATCGGATCGTTTCCGATCAAAATCTGACTCGGTAAAGCGATGCGACTTACGGTGGCGCAATGTGGCACGAAACCGGCGACGGTGGCTACGTACATCTTAGGCATTAAAATCGCCAGAGATCGTGCCACCCGGAGATTGTGTCTATCTCAAGAATTTTATATCAACAAATTGTTAAAGAGATTCAGAATACTGAATGCCAAACCCGTGGAAACGCCGGTTGTACTCGGATGCGCGCTGTCAAAGCGTGGTGGCCCGAAGAACCTGCTGGAGCGTGAATAGATGAAGAGTGGCGAGTATTTGAGCATGGTAGGAAGCCTAATGTACGCCCTGCTCTGCACTCATCCGGACATCTGTTACGCTATGGGCCTAGTAGCAAGATTCCAATCAGACTCTAGTTATCAACTTTTAAAGACCGTAAAACGAGTCATACAGGTACTGCCGACTACGTACTGTGCAATGAGGGCAGGAAGAAAGAATTGACCGGTTTCAATAACACCGACCATGGTGGCGACCCGAACGATCGTAAGTCCACCATAGGAAGGGTATTCCTCCTTGCTAAATACGGCAATTTCATGGACGAGCAAGAAGCAATCATGTGTCGCGCTGTCTACGAAAGAATCGGAATTCGTTGCCCTCTCCAAAAACGCACAGGAAGCGGTCTGGCTGAAAAGACTTCTTATTGCATTGTTGGGCACTAACGAATTGAGGAAGCCTGTAAAGGTATTCTCTGACAGTCAAGCTATCGTAGCGGCAGTTAAGAATCAAAAGTACCAAAGTAAGACTGAGCACATTGACATGAAATATAATTATGCTAAATCAGTAATGGAAGACAATATAATCACTTTAGAATACTTGTCCACTGATGAAACTGTGGCGGATCCACTGACTAAACTTTTACGCATATAGATTTTTGAAAAGCACGTAAAACTGCTTGGATTGCGTAGGTTTTAATGAGTGGCTTGTATCAGTGATAACATTTTGATTATTGAAAGTTACATTTTAATTAAAGAATTCCAAATTTTGAGTACATGATCTATCGACGTCATGCTGATTAATAACATCAGATTTTATGGTCTATAAACTAAGTCGTAGGAGGATGTAAAAGTTCTTTGTCCAAAATTATGTCGAATGTGGGTCTTGCCTTGTCACACGGGCACAGTCGTCTTGTAGGTGAGGGGGACCTCTACCGTAACAAGATCGGCTGAGAACCAAGGGGATAAACCTGGTTATACGAAACGATCACCTAGTCTCGGTAAAACGCGACTTGACCTTCGTTTTGTAAATCGCAGTGATGGACTTTGTCCAACCAATGAAATATTCTGCGGTAGCATTATTGACATATCCCAATCCAGGCTAGTTCAGGTATACTATCGACACGTGCTTCATACTGCGCGTGCAACGTTCGACCACGGAGTCATGCTCGGTTGTGCTAGCTAGGATACTTGAGATACCTATGGGCGCAAACTTCTTCACCTCGAGTGTGTGATTGATCTCGGGCACCTTATGAATAGGCGCCCAAAGTATCCTCCTTGACTCGGAACTCATACCTAAGGTCATGCTCAATGTTCGCTTCCCCGCGTACGAGCGTAATGCTGAAGAAAAAGGCCAAGTGACCACGTCTTTGGAAACCGATTGAGTTTGACTAAGGGTATGAGGGATGGGGATGGTCAAGTTCACCTGTAATTCAGCGACTCTTGTATTCACTAGGTGGCCACCAACCGGATATTAGTTGAAGGTTGTTAATACTTGTACGGATGCCCTGAAGAAGTATTCATATGTGGAAAATTGGGCAATTAGAGAATTACTGTTGACCAAGGATACAACGCGATACAATTTATATTTATGTAAACAGGTTGATTGACGACAGGGAATCAATGTTCCGCGGGCGCTACAACACTCCTAACAGATGAGTAGCACGATGCCCGTCGTATCCACCGGTCGCACGGCAAACCTCGTATGAACTGTTCGGAAGCAGGGACAAGATCTGAAGACAGAAATGTTAATGCGATTCGGACAACGATACATTAACAGGCACCCTCCCATTCCGGCGAGTGGGAGCTGTTAGCATAAGGTGTACGGGCGCCGTAAATGGTAGCCCGTTAATATATGTATATGTTACCTAAGACAATTAAGTAAATGTCACATTAGGATAATGAGTCATACCCAATTCCCTAATGACATGAGAGGCCCAAAATTGGGCCTCCCTTATACATTGAAGTGGCCGATCGAAACATAGAGTACCACATGGAATGGAGTGGACTTTTGTCCACTCCATTCCTCCTATATATAGTGGTGTCTTGGGATTTTCCTAAGCATTCTCACAACTCTTCTTAAGATTAAATTGGAGTGAATTCCTTCATTCCTAATAGTAAAGTTTCGGCCGAACCTTCACCAATGGTGTGCCAAATTGCTTTCGAGCAATCAATCCGAGGATCTGTCCCCGCAGAAGAACTCATCAGAGGATTTGCTGTGGAGCCATACTTCGTGGGACTTCCTTCTAGGAACTTGCACGAGGTTCCGATCGGTGGATCGTGAACTCCCTCCACAACATCTTGGGCAAATGATTCATCTTTGAGGTATGTGCGAATTCTTCCGCTGCGTCATTTAGATTACTAGCACATACACGTTTTAGTGTTTCCTAGTATTACGTCCGCGTAATCCAATAATATATATATGTAAAAATCGGTTACAACATATAAATTTATATTTTATTTATTGTCAATATCTTAAATAGGGAAACACATATTAACAATATATTTTCTCAATCTTTTAGGTAAATAAAATCTATCAATAATATCTTTAACCCTATTAAATATTTAGATATATTGATAGATATATATATATTTCTATATATTAATGTGAGTCTATCCTAATGTTCCCAATTATAGATATATTGTTACCTAGAATAAAATTTAAAATATGGTAAACAATATTATAATTAATTTCGGCCGAATTTTATTACTTGGTGACTAAGAAATTAAAAATTTTACATTGTAATTCATATAGGGTTTCGGCCAAAAACACATAATTGGGAACAAGTGG
The DNA here is from genome assembly GCA_036873135.1 of Clarkia xantiana subsp. parviflora. Classification (NCBI taxonomy): domain Eukaryota; kingdom Viridiplantae; phylum Streptophyta; class Magnoliopsida; order Myrtales; family Onagraceae; genus Clarkia; species Clarkia xantiana. The sequence goes on from JAPTYO010000003.1 coordinate 11,203,263, forward strand.
TCAAATTTCAAGATCAAATTTTAATAAGATTTACAATCCAATGTTTGATTTTGATAAATATCAATATTAATGTAAGATGACAACATCGACCAACCATTTGATTAAACACTTTAATTAATCTCTTTTAGTTTTATTACATTAGTTAAAGTAAAATCAATTTAGCTTATCTGCTTTACTTTTTCTATTGCGTTTCTATATTAATTGTTGTGATTTTAATACGCGTAATATTTAAATTTAATACTTATTTTTAAGATTTACTAAATTTAATATATTTTTTAATCACAAAATTAATTAAGCCAAAGATACGTGTTAAAAACGCAACAACGAGACACAAATAAGATAAAAAGAATGAAAGATGTGATTTATGTTAAAGAAAAACATACTTGAGCGAAAATGATATGAAAGGTCTAAAATAAATTATTTAACTTTATCGAGTACGCTATTTTTTAACTGTAAATTTCTTTTTTAATAACTGACATCAATTTTATAATCATTTGTGGATGAAAAATATCAGGTGAGCTTCCCTGACAGTATTGAGCCATGGAATATATGCCTTAAAAAATAAGAAAATTTGAAAAACATTGAAACTTAATTTCTTATTAACAGGTCTTTTGATCCATGATGTTTGACAACTTTTGGGTTTTGGTCCATGATGTTTTTTTTACCTAGTTTTGGTACCATATGTTTGCATATTTTTTCTAGTTTTCATCTAACCGTTACATTCTGTCCATTTTTTGACATGTTCAAGTCACGTGATCCACTCTAAACTTTAAATTTAGTCCATCTAATACTTTCTTAACCTTTTTTTTATTCAAATTAGTCCCAAATTTCAAAATTGACCCCAATTGGAAAATAGGTCCAATTGAATTTTTGAAATTTCGGGACTAAATTGAACAAAAAAAAGTTAGGAAAGTATTAGAGGGACAATTTTGAACAAAATTGAAAGTTTAGGGTGGATCACGTGACTTGTACATGTCAAAAAATGGACGGAATGTAACGGTCAGACCAAAACTAGAAAAAATCTGCAAATATATGGTACCAAAACTAGGAAAAACAAACATCATGAACCAAAACCCAAAAATGGTCAAACATTATGGACCAAAAGAACTGTTAACCCTTTCTTATATGAAGTACATTTTACGATCTTGTATCTAGCTAGTAAATATGAAATATCGTGACATTTTGGATTGAAGCTAACTAAAATAACATGTGCAGGTAGTTAATGTACCAGTTAGTTTAAAAAAGAAAGTTAATCACTGAAAAGGACATAAACCTAAAATTGAGTTACCAATTATGCGATTTTTACATTAAACTATCACGGTTACATGGGATCACAGAGGACCTTTCTACAATACTCTTGGAGCACCATGCTTTTGCCACTAATTTTTTTATTTTTCTATTGCCCTAAAGGTGAACCCCATAGGGAAATTAATATTATTAATAGTATGATACACATCTTAGGTGTAGTTAAAAAAATTCATATTTTTTCATACTTTTAAAGTTTTACTTATGTTACAATTAAGTCCACCATAGTATTAAAAAAACCAAAAGCATGATGCTCCCAAAGCATGGTAGAAAAATCCGATTACGGACTTATGCTGTGACCTCATTAGTACATCGGTTTTATTATATTTATATTATTAATTATGGGTAGGTTTTACAAATACATGGTGCAGAAAAATTAATATCGCTCTTCAGGTAGTAATTTACAATAAGTAAAAATTCAAATAAGTGATTGATTATTTTAGCTCAAAACAAATTGAAGAATAACAAGTAGGATATGATTAATTTTCAGTTCCTCGCGAAGTATGAATAATTAATATCGCTCTTCAGATAGTAATTTATAATAAGTAAAAATTCAAATAAGTGATTTGATTATTTTAGCACAAAACAAATTGAAGAATAACAAGTAGGATAGGATTAATTAGTCATGAATGTAATTGTCACTATATATACTTAAATATATAGTAATTTTCTTTTTAACGTCGTATTTATTTGCAAAAATATATGAAAAGTAAAAAATTTACAATAAAAAAAATTATTGGGTTGCAAATAAGATTTGCAATATGATTGTGACGCAGCGTGATGGTAGGATAGGAGCGCAGAAATCGATTGCAAAACGAAATCGAACGGAGGGTTGAGGTAAAAACCTCGATTTTCTGATTTATCAATAACTGACTATAAATTTCGGTCAGCAATGTCTTAAATAGAAAACCCAAATCTATGAAATAACCGAAAATAACGAATAAGTCCCGAATAAAATTAAAACTGTAAAAAAGACCCGAAATAACATAAAAACGTGATTTTGACCCCTTAGATGATGGAATTTGGCCAAAAAGCATCGCATCATTTATATGTAGTTTTATAAGATATTTTTTATAAAAAGCGCATTGAAAAGATTTATACGAACATCATGTGCATTATTATTTATTATAATAATGAGTTATGAAGTAGATAAAAAATAAAAAACTACTAATAATAACAAAATTATTATAATAATAAGCTATAGTGATAATACAAAGTATTTTGTCTATTTAATAAATATTAATAAAATAATAACACTACGCAATGTTGGACGTAATCTCACATTACATCCGTTTTTGGATGTAATCTCATATTACGTTGAATGGAGTTTGGACGTAATCTTAGATTACAATGGACATTACATTACAATGGACATTACGTCATTTGGCAAACCAAACAACGCAATCTTGATGTAATGTGGGACGTAATGTGAGATTACATCCATCCAAACACCTCCTACGGCATATTTGTTAAACTAATAAACAATAGACAATAGAAATAAGGAATAAATAGTGAAATACGTATGTTCCTTATAATAGGAGAATTGACAATCTAATGCAGGCGGAACCGAGTAGTTTCGCAGATTTTTTGCCGTGAATAGTATTGTTCGGGCGAACGTTCAGATTTTAGCGCGTGAATAGTGTTTTTCGGGCGAAAACAGCGTTCCGATCCAAAGTCATCGCTCGCTTCAATGTCAATTCGTAAGGGTAAGGTGTAGACAATGAATATACCTCATTCTCAAGACTCTAATAAATTTTGAATCTAATACATCTAGTTAAATGATAAAGTGATAAACCGCTATAACATATTATGTGGTTAAGCACAACATGCATATACCCCTTATCTTATCTCTCTCTCCTCAACTATAGGACAATACCCATCATTGCACTTGAAGAGGCAATGCAATTAAGCAAAATAGTCCTTTTTGGGAGATTGCCTAAATTTTTATCTTACCTACGGCTAGGTTTATGTTTACCTATGTAAAAATCGGTGGTCAGGAAAAAAAAACCAATCCTTAGATCATATGGAATAGTAAGGGCATTTTGGTGATTTAGTCGACAACTAATTTACTAAACAGAGTCCATTTTGTATGTGCAGCTAGTACTGAAATAGTATATTATTATATTTTTCCATTGGTCATTTATATGTACATAATTGGTTATATCCTACACTTACCGGGCATGGCCAATTTTACAATGGTGGAAACTGAACCAGCTGGCATTGTTTCTTCCACGTCGAGGGAATATGTCACAGTGACGGAAGGCTCTTATTCCGACATATTTGATAAATTAATAAAGAATAGAGAATACAAATAAGGAATAAATAGTGCAATGTTGGATTACGGGGACGTAATACTACGGAATGCTAAACGTGTACATGCAAGTAATCTAACTACGCAACGGAATAGTGTACACATACCTTTTAGCTTTCCTGCCCAAGAACGATGTGGAGGGAGTTCTGAACCTCCGGTCGGAACCACGTACAAGTTCTTCGTGAGAAGAATTCCTACGCGGTGTAAGCTCCACAACAAAGCCTCTGATCGATTCTTCAACGGGGACAGAACCTCGGACTGAATGCTCGAAGCAATTTGGCACACCAATAGCGGTGTTTATGGGGCCGGCCAAAACTCACTATAGAGAGAAAGATATTTATCTCAAATCACAACTTAGGAGGAGTTGTGATCAAGGTGTGTTTTGGAGGTGACCTCATGACCTCCTTATATAGTGGGGGAGGAGAAAATCCTCCCCCTTCCCCCTTAGGGTTCAGCGCCGACCTATGTGAATGGGGAGGCCCAATTTTAGGCCTCCCATGTCACATGGGAATTGGGTCGAGCACAATTAGCCCTAATGTGACATTTACCTAATTATCTTAGGTAACCACATATATTAACGGGCTACCTATTATAGCGCCACGTCACCATATGCTAAAAGCTCCCACTCGCCGGAATGGGAGGGTGCCTGTTAATGTATTGTCATCCAATAGCATAAACATTTTAGTCTTCAGTTATTGTCTCCGTCTCCGAATAGTTCATACGAGGTTTGCCGTGCGACCGGCGGATACGACGGGCATCGTGCTACTCATCTATTAGGAGTATTATAGCGCCCGCAGAACGTTGATTCCCTGTCGTAAATAAATCATGTTAATAACAAAATATGTACCGTACTGTATCCTTGGTCAACTGATAATTCTCCAATTGCCCAGTTTTTCACATATGAATACTTTTCCAGGGCATCCGTACAAGTGTTCACAACCTTCAACTAATATCCGGTTGGTGGCCACCTTGTGAACACAAGAGTCGGTGAATTATAGGTGAACATGACCATCGCCATAGCTTATACCCTTAGTCTAACTCAGCCCGTTTCCAAGACGTGGTCACTTGGCCGTTTTCTTTGGCTCTACGCTCGTACACCGGGAAGCGAACATTGAGCTAGACCTTAGGTATAAGTTCTGAGTCCGAGAGGATACTTTGGGTGCCTCTTCATAAGATACCCGGGATCAATCACACGCTCAAGGTGAATAAGTATGCACCCTTTGAATCACAAGGATTCTAGCTAGCACAACCGAGTATGACCCCGTGGTCGAACATGGCATGCGTAGTATGAAGCACGTGTCGATAGCACACCTGGACAAGTCAGGGGTGGGATATGTCAATCATGCTATCGCAGAGTCTTTCATATGGCCCTGAATGTGATTTTAATGAGGGACAGAGTCCAACACGACGATGTACAAAACGAAGATTAATTCATGCTATAAGCGTGGCCAACTTATCATTTCGTTTAACCAGGTTTATCCCCTGGTTCTTAGCCAATCTTGTTGTGGTAGAGGTTCCCCTCTCTTACAAGATGACCGTGCCTGTGTGACGAGGCAAGGTTCACATTCGACATAATTTTGGTGGAAGATTTTTACTTCTTCCTACGACTTAGTTTATAGACCGAATAATCTGATGCTATATATCTCATTATGACGTCGATAGATTATATACTCAGTTTGCAATTCTTTTATTCAATCGAAATATTATTATTTCAAATGTCAAAATGTTATCGCTTATACAAGCCACTTAGTTAATCCCTACGTAATCCAAGCAGTTTTACGTGCTTTTCGAAAACTTCTCTACGTAATGGCTTAGTTAATGGGTCTGCGACCATATTGTCTGTGGGCAAGTATTCTAAAGCGATTGTATTGTCTTCCACAACTGATTTGGCATAATTGTATTTCACATCAATGTGTTTGGTCTTACTATGATACTTTGGATTCTTAACTGCTGCAATGGCTGTCTGACTGTCGGAGTATACCTTCACAGGTTTGCTCCCCTTGTCAGTGCCAATTAATGCAGTAAGAAGCATTTTCAGCCAGACTGCTTCTTGTGTGTTTTAAGAAAGGGCAACGAATTCTGATTCCATAGTGGAAAGCGCGACACATGATTGCTTCTTGCTTACCCATGATATGGCAGCATCAGCAAGGAGGAAAACTCCCCCTATGGTGGACTTACGATCGTCCGGATCGCCACCGTGGTCGGTGTCACTATAACCAGTCAATTCGATTTTCTTGCCCTTATAGCACAGAACATAGTTGGCTCTACCTTTCAGATATCTTATAATTCGTTTTACGGCCTTTAAATGTTGATAGCCAGGATCTGATTGGAATCTTGCTACTAGACCCACAGTGTAACAGATGTCTGGCCGAGTACATAGCATGGCGTACATTAAACTTCCAACCATGCTTAGATACTATGCATTCTTCATCTGTTCACACTCCTGCTGGTTCTTCGGGTCATCACGCCTCGACAGCGCACACCCGAACACAAGCGGCGTATCCACGGGTTTAGCATCGAGCATTCTGAATCTTTTCAACAGTTTGTTGATGTACGATTCTTGAGATAGACACAATCTCCGGGCGGCACGATCTCGGGCAATTTTAATGTCTAAGATGTACGTAGCCTCTCCCATGTCTTTCATCTCAAATGCTGATGATAAGCAGGACTTTGATTTGTTCATGAAACTCACATCGTTTGCAGCAATGAGTGTATCATCTACGTATAAGGTTATGATGACATATTTATGTCCGGAGGTCTTGGTGTAAACGCATGGATCCTCGTGAAGATTCACAAATCCGTTTCCGGCGATTTCCTCGTGGAATCTGCGATACCATTGCCGAGACGATTTTTTAAGACCATAAATAGATCTTTGGAGTTTGCAAACTTTATGTTCTTTGCCAGGAGTAATAAAACCCTCTGGCTGCTCCATATAGATCTCTTCCTCCAGGTTTCCATGGTGAGATGTGGTCTATAACATCCATTTGATGCAGGCTCGTGATCGAGGCTTGCAATAAGGCAAGGATGGCTCTAACTGTGGTGCAACACACAGTTGGTGAGTATCTTTCATCAAAGTCCTTTCCTTTTCGCAATCGTTCGAGTTTTGTACCACTCAAATTTTCCATCAGTAGTGAATTATAAAATTTCAATTTCTAGCTCTGTGGTTAGCAGATTAATCAACTGAAGACCAAAACTGAATACGTTCTAATTTAGGCATTTATATCCTCCATTGTTTTCCTCCATTCCAACGTTTGAGGTTCTTCAAATGCTTGTCGAACCGTCACTGGTTCGTGAATGAATGTCTCACTTGATGGGATACTTCTTAAAAGAAGTTCGTTGCCTTAGACTAAGTCTAGGCTCGATAATCTCATCTTAAGTCTGATCGTTACTCCCACTTGGAATAATGCTTCTTTTCGGAGCATTACTCCCACTGGGAACAATGGCGGTGCTTGAACTTTTTGGTCAACAACTTTCTTAGAATGACCTCTTGGACTCAGGATTTTACCTCCGAGATTTATTCCTTGATCACTAGGATCTGGAATCAAGTTAGTCATTTCTTCCCACTAGAAATAATGGGCAGTTGCGACGACTATTGGATTTTCATCCAATGGTTCAGAATTATGATTATCAGGTCCGACTTGATTCGCATTAACATTTAGTGATGATTATGTGAGAGGGAGTGAGCCCCCCCACTGGATTTATTATGAGGACGTTTCCATCATCATTTACCATGTCATTCACTTATGCATTTACTAATGCTATATCATTCTCCCACTCGAAGTAAGTGGGACCTGAGAATCTCCGTCATCCATTTTAATCCGATCAGTACTTTAGTTCGTTTCGTTCCGCAAAGCATTGGAAGTCCATCCTCAAATTTCTATAATGTGTCATGTTCGACCACGTTACCATTAATCCAAGCTAATCTTAAACTTGTATTCTTTAAGAGTAGACCGTACTCTTGATAAATACATGTTTAATGTGCAAATTAATGCTGCTTTATGATAATGATTCACTCGTATCATTTCTTAGCTTTTTAAGGTAACGCTCCAACCGATTTAATTGGAACATAGTGTTACATTAATATGAATCAACTTAATTTCATTCCGTATGAACAATTAATGTTGAGTTCTAAAATAATGTAATTTTAAACTATGTTTCTTGAAGTATTTAATAATAGGGTTAAATGTCTTTTTGGTACCACATGTTTGCAAAAATTACACTGTTCATACCACTAGTATTTTTTCGTACCGAATTGGTACCATATGTTTCCAAACCTTACTGTTTTGGTACCTCCGTTAGGGTTCTGTCAAAAACAGCCGTTAAATGGCATGTGCCATGCACGTGACCAGCCCAAAACTTTCAATTTTGTTACCATTTAGTCTATCTAATACATCCCTAACTTTTATTTTGTTCAATTTAGTCCTAAAACTTCAAAACCAAACCATTTTCCCAAATTGACCTAGCCGGACTTAGCCTAGGGCTAGGTCCGACCCTGGGTCATGGTCGCCGGACCCAGGCGACCCCAACCCATGGTCGGACCTAGCCCCAATTGAGTTAAATTGGGGCTAGGTCCAATTGACCTAACCGGACTTAGCCCATGGCTAGGTCCGGCTAGGTCAATTTGGGGAAATGGTTTGATTTTGAAGTTTTAGGACTAAATTGAACAAAATAAAAGTTAGGGATGTATTAGATGGACTAAATTGTAACAAAATTGAAAGTTTTGGGCTGGTCACGTGCATGGCACATGCCATTTAACGGCTGTTTTGATGGAACCCTAACGGAGGTACCAAAACAGTATGGTTTGGAAACATATGGTACCAATTCGGTACGAAAAAATACTAGTGGTATAAACAGTGTAATTTTTGCAAACATGTGGTACCAAAAGGACCTTTAACCCTTAATAATATGATTGCTTAGGCAAACTTTTCGTTAAAGGCCTATAGTTGGAGTGTCATTTTACTGACTACTTCATTTCATTTATTAACTCATCCAGAGACTTATCCACCTCATGGACCATGCATTTGAGCTCGTGCTTAATGCTATAGTTGATGTACTACTTGATCGTAGTAGCATTAAAGCGTACTTCTAACCATGGTAGTCATCAAAGAGTTATTTCCAAGGAATCATAAAATAAAATTAGCATTCATATTTGAAAACACTTCATTATTAAATTTTTACTTTAAAACGATGTGTTCCGTCTTTCGAGGTACACGAGCGTATGGCGCATAAAACCAGTGATATTTCGTGGTTTAAATCATTTCATTTTCAAATTTAATTTAATCAGTTGTGAGCATGTTTAATTATTATGCAAATAATCATTTTAAATTGAGTACTAACAAATAAGAATTACTAAATCTTTCGATCTAGCTACACAATCGATGGGTATGTCCAGTTCAGTTGTACCGACTTAGATGACAGAGTATGTGAGTCGTTTCGTTTCATTCGTCCACTTTTACCTGGTCGAAATTTTGGTCCTAACCCGTAGGTTTGAATTTTCGTTTCGGATCGTTCTCGTTCAACCGAAACGTTAAATTGATTAAGTAAATTGAGCTTCAAATCGAGCAACAATTACTTTGTTCAATAACTCCGAATCTCAAAATAACCAAAAAAAATTTAGAAACGAACAACGAACGATAAATGACAATGGTATAGTTCTTGATCTAGAGTTTGCATATTTGATCCATGATTCTGGCGCATATAGTCAAGAACTTTGAGTCATGTTGAACATCTCGTCTGAGTAAATTCACGAGTGAATTACTTCAAATGATCTGTGTCCGTATAAAACATTTTACAGCTTCATACACATGACCTACGAGGCGTATTTGAGACGCACATTATCAACGGGGTTCAACCCACCGGATTATCATATAGGACTTATTCGGTCCAGTTCTTTCTTGCTATGCGGATCATGGTTCACTTCTTTCGAACTAACTATGGTGAGCTGATGAGGTTTCCCTTTCACTGCTGTGGTTACTGTATTTGATTAGGCTCAAGGTTATTGAGTCCTGTCAATATCAGACAACCATATACATCCTTTCCAAGTTGACCTTCCATCTTGGAGACCCGATGCGGGTTTTACGCCGACATCCATGAAAAGAGAGAAGACCATCTCATTCAACCGAAACATTTCTAGCTTTTGCATCCTTGCTTCCACCGAGGCGGATGCGAATGAATACTAAGCTATAACATTGTCTGGTCTCAATTGAAGTCTTCTTCAACCCCTTTTTACCAAGGTCGAATGTATCACCATATATGCGTTCAGATCAACAAAGAACCTACTCCAATTCTTGGGGAAACAAATTATCACATTCATTTCTCATTGTCAAAATCATACAGATTACTATATTCATCCATAGTTGTCATCTCCACTTTTCAGAATCGTAGTGGAGAGTTCAACAAACACTCCAATTTTATTAATCATTAATTAATACCATAAAGATTGCGAGTAATATCGAACCGCACTAAATGAGTCAACTCACACATTGATGATTATGCAAATTAGGAAGACAATAATATTTTGACAGAATTGCAAACATCGGATTATCTATTAAGATGGAATATGACGAATAGTGATCCTTCAGTCAATAAACCAAACTGACCGCCAATAAACCGAGGGAAGGGGGTGTTGTGAAAGAGTTCACACTATTGTCGTCTTCAATCCAATAGATCAGTCTTTTGAAAACGGTTATTATATTGCAAATTATCGGAACGTGAATTTTCAAACAAGTATACCCGATCTTGGCTTTCCCAAGGCCCTTATAATTTTAAAAGGAATTATCCGATAATTAACGCATGCATAATACTATATTACGCCATAAACATCGAACAAACCAAACATGCTTACGCGGCATGCGTCTAATGTTCCTAGCATATATAATTCTACGTAAAGTAAATTATCACATGCTTTTATCCTTGAACATCCTAGCATACGTGTCAAAACATGCAATATCCGCACAAATCATGCTTAATTGGCGACTGAAATTTTCGGTTTTAAAAACGCTTTGAAAATATTAAGGGCTGTTTTGCAATTCATGTTTACAATCAATCATGCGAAATTTCCAGACATGGATTCTAGGCACTTTCAATCAGCATAGCATGTCTATCCTATTGCGCAATACATATATTTTAATCCCAGAGCTCAATGCTCGCAATTAATATCCAGCTAGCTTGACTGAGTCTAGACGACAGTTTTATATATATGTAGCAGAAAGTAAACAATTGCAATTCAGCCCACTAATTTAATCCAGTCCCAAAAACATGCATATCCGAGATCCATCCCCATAATCGAAACTAGGTATTAGGGTTTTAACTGAAAAACGTGTTAAAACGCAAACCCTAAGAGCACTGTTTAGGCTAAATTTAAAGTTTGAAAACATTTTGGATTTAAAATTTGACATCCTATTTTATTGAACATTTTAAAATTTCCGAGAAATTTAAAAATTCTGGTCCGGTCCAATTTAAAATCCGGTTCAAGTCGGTCCGATTTTAAAAATCCGGTTTGGTCCGAAACGGTTCAATAAAATAAGATTGTGGTTCGGTTTATCACTCAAAAACCGGTTAGGTTAGGTTCATTTTAGTTACTTTGGTCCGACCCGACAAGGTCGACCCGATTAAGAAAACCCAGATTATTTTTACCCGCTCCGGTTTAGCAATTGGACCGGCCCATAAACCCTAGGGTTTTGTTCCAAATATATCTTGTGGGCTAAGTAGAGTTTTAAAGTCCACTAAAAACTTAACTTAGCCAACAAGAAATATTATTTATTTAAAATAATTTCTAACATTGCTAATATATATATATATATAAATATTGTCAAGATTCTATCTTTAAGATGTAATCAATCAACAATATATATATATATATATAATATTCAGAACATATATATATTTTATTATTGTCAAATATATCTTTAGGGATTAAAATATGTAGACAATATATTTTCTTAATCTTTTATAGTAACTAAATCTATCAATATATATTATCCCAATCTTTATCTATACATATTGATAGTTAATATATTTTACAATATTATATTTTGAACATATCCATATTTCCAACTTATAGATATATATTTACCTATTAATAAAATTTAAAAAATGGCAACCTATATCTTTTAATATTTGTGCCGAATTTTTCATTACTTGGTGTCCAAGAAAATTACTTTTTTTTTTTTACCTAAAATACCCCTAGTAATTTCGGCACAAACATGTAAAATTGGAAAAGTTGTCAAATTTTAAGATCAAACCCTAACTTGATCATTAATCCAAAAGGTGTTCTTGATAAAACTCGTCGTGTTCTTGAAGATCATGAACATCAAACTTAAATTTAAATAATAATTTTCGGTTTTGATCTATAAAAATATGTAAATTCCGAAAATTTTAAGTTTTTAAAGATCAAACATATGAAATTTGTTTAAAATTTTCAGATTACTCCTGGTGTTCATCATAAAAATTTCGGTTTTTGTAAAATTTTCAAGAACATCAGTTTATCAAAATTTCAAGAACTCCTAACACAAGCTCTGATACCACTGTTGGATTACGGGGACGTAATACTACGGAATGCTAAACGTGTACGTGCAAGTAATCTTACTACGCAGCGTAATAGTGTACACATACCTTTTAGCTTTCCTTCCCAAGAACGACGTGGAGGGAGTTCTGATCCTCCGGTCCGAACCACGTACAAGTTCTTCGTGAGAAGAAGTCCTGCGCGGTGTAAGCTCCACAACAAAGCCTCTGATCGATTCTTCAACGGGGACAGGACCTCGGACTGACTGCTCGAAAGCAATTTGGCACACCAATAGCGGTATTTATGGGGCCGGCCGAAACTCACTATAGAGAGAAAGAGATTTCTCTCAAATCACAACTTAGGAGGAGTTGTGATCAAGGTGTGTTTTGGAGGTGACCCAAATACCTCCTTATATAGTGGGGGGGGGGGGGGGGGGGGGGGAAGGAGAAAATTCTCCCCCTTCCCCAGTAGGGTTCGGCGCCGACCTATGTGGATGGGGAGGCCCAATTTTGGGCCTCCCATGTCACATGGAAATTGGGTCGAGCCCAATTAGCCCTAATGTGACATTTACCTAATTATATTAGGTAACCACATATATTAACGGACTACCTATTACGGCGCCACGTCACCAAATGCTAAAAAGAAATGCCTATGTTCCTTATAATAGTAGAATTGACAATCTGACGCAGGCAAAACGAGTAGTTTTGAAATTTTTTGGTCGTGAATAGTTTTTTTCGGGCGAACATTAGGATTTTGGCGCGTGAATAGTGTTTTTCGGGCAGAAACTGCGTTCTGGTCCAAAGTCATCGCTCGATTCAATGTCAATTCGTAAGGGTAAGGTGTTAACCATTAATATACTTCATTCTCAAGACTCTAATAAATTTTGAATCTAATACATCTGGTTAAATGATAAAGTGATAAACCGCTATAAAATATTACGTGGTTAAACACAACATGCGTATACCCTTATCTTAGCTCTCTCTCCTCCACTATAGGACAATACTTATCATTGCACTTAAAGGGGCAATGCAATTACACAAACTCATCCTTTTTGGGAGATTGGTGAAAATTTTATCTTTCCTACGACTAGGTTTATGTTTACCTATGTCAAAATCAGTGGTCAAGACAAAAAACCAATCCTTAGATCAGATGGAATAGTAAGGGCATTTTGGTGATTTAGTCGACAACTAATTTACTGGACAGTGTCCATTTTGTATGTGCAACATGTACTGAAATAGTATATTATTATATTTTTCCATTGGCCAATTACATGTACACAGTTGGTTATATCCTACAGTTACCGGGATGGCCAATTTTACAATGGTGGAAATTGAATCAGCTGGCATTGTTTCTTCCACGTGGATGGAATTGTTAGTATATGGTGACTGGGCACCGTAAATGGAAACTCATTAATATGTATATGTTACTTGAGACAATTAGAGGGCTAGAACTAAATCTCAATTGACATGAGAGGCCCAAAATTGGGCCTCCCTTATACACCAAGGCGACCGAAATATAGGTGTGGGCAAAGTGGACTTTTGTCCACTTTGCTCCTCCTATAAATAGGGAGTGTTAGGGGTTTTATTAGGGTAATTCACAATTCCTCATTTGTCGAAATTTGAGAGAAAACCCCTCCTCCCTAAAAAATCCACTTCGGCCGAACCTAAACCCAACACCAAGGGTGTGCCAAATTGCTTTGAGCAAACACTCTGGAGATCTCTCCTTGCCAAGAATCGATCAGAGGCTTTGCTGTGGAGACTATACCGCGTAGGGCTTCCTTAACATGAACCTCTACGGGTTCCGTCAGGTGAATCGAGAACTCCATCAGCAAGATCTTGGGACTACAGAAAGAGTATAAGGTATGTGCACATCTTCCGCTGCGTAATTCTAATTACTAGCATGTACCCTATTTGAGTTTCCGTATTTAGCCACGTAATCCAACAGTGGTATCAGAGCCTGTGTTAGGAGTTCATGATTTTGATAAATTGATGTTCTTGATTTTAGACATGTTGGCCGAAATTTTAAGTAGTGAAAATTTAAAATTTCTGATTTTTATAATTGTTATTGCCGAAATTTTCATGATGTTCTTAGTAAAATTTGATGTTCATGATCTTCAAGAAAAACATGACTTTTATCAAAATCAAACATTGGATTGTAGATCTTAGTAAAGTTTGATCTTGAAATTTGACAACTTATTTCCAATAAGTGTTTTTCGACCGAACCCTAGGGAAATTGCTAGGTAAAATATTTAATTTCTTATGCCCCAAGTTACACAATATTCGGCCGAAACATGTATTAATATTTTTTACCATATTTTAGTTTTTATTCAAGATAACAATATATCTATAAATTGGAAATATATGGATGGATTCACATTAATATATAGAAATATATATAACTATCAATATATATAGCTAAATTATAGGGATAAAGATATTATTGATAGATTTAGTTACCTAAAAGATTAAGAAAATATATTGTCAACATATTTATTTTCCTATTAAAGATATTGACAATAAATAAATAAATATATATATATATATATATGATATGGCCGAAATTTATATATATATACATATTGTTGATTGATTTATATCTTATAGATAGACTCTTGCCAATAAATATATGTATATACATATAGATCTAGCCGAAATTTAATATATATATATATATATATATGAAATGTTGGAAATTATTATATATAATTAATATTTCTTTGTGGCTAAGTTAAGTTTTTAATGTACTATAAAACCCTACTTAGCCCACAAGAAACATTTCGGCCGAGCCCTATGGGTTTAATGGGCCGGTCCAATTTGCAAAACCTGAGCGGATTAAACCAAACCGGTTTTCTTAATCGGTTCGACCTAGTCGGGTCGGATCGAACCGGTTTTGAGTGTTTAACCGAAATCCTATTTTACTGAACAGGTTCGGACCAAACCAGATTTTAAATAAAACCGGACCACACCCGAACATTTATGGAACCGAACCGAACCAGATTGAACCGAAATTGACTGAACTGAACCAGATTTTCAAAATCGAATTCATGTTAATTAATAAAATGGGACGGTCAAATTTTAAAATCCAAATGTTTTCGAACTTTATAATAGTCAACACAGTGCTCGAAGGTTTAAAATTTTCACGTTTTAATTAAACCTTAATGCATAGTTTCGATTATGGGGATGGATCTCGGAAATGCATGATTTTGGGACTGGTATAATTAGAGGGCTAAATTGAAATTGTTTACTTTTCGTCACATATATTTATTAGAACTGTCGTCTTGACTATATCAAGCTAGCTGGAAATTGAAAGTTGGGGGAAGAGCCCTGGTTAAATATATGGTTTGCGCACTAGAATAGACATGCTATGATGGTTGCAATTGCCTAAAATCCATGTCTAGAAATTTGCATGATTGATTGTAAGCATGAATTGCAACTCAGCCCCTAATATTTTAAAATGTTTGAAAAACAAAAACCAGTCACCAAATATGCATGTTTGAGGTAGAAATTTCATGTATGACACGTATGCTTGAATGTTGAGGATATAATCGCATGTAATAGTTTACTTATAAAAGCATGAGTTCCTCAGAACATTAGACGCATGACGCGTATGCATGATGTGTGGTTTGTATGATGAATTTGGCTTGCTATGATGATTTTCTTGTGAAGTAGAAATTGTGTATGCATGTGTAAATTCATCGGAATATTTTTCAAAAACAAAAGGGGCCTTGGGAAAGCCAAGATCGGGTATGCTTATTTTGAAATTCCCGTTCCGGTGATTTGCGAATAAAACCGTTTTAAAAGACTGATCTATTGGATTGAAGACGACGATAATGTGAACTCTTTCACGAACCATTTCCCTCGGTTTACTGGCGGTCGGTTGGTTTAGATGACTAAGGAATCATTATTTGTCGTATTCCATCTTAATAGATATCCGATGTGAGCAATCCTTTCTCAAAATGTTATTGTCTCCCTGATTGAGCATGATTATCAATGTGTTAGTAACGAATTATAACATAGATGGATTCATCATGTGGTAATTAGCTTGTGATTGAGACGAACTACGACTCGTGGAGCAAACGCGTCAGTACACTGCTGGAAGATCAAGGTCTTATAGACCACATTCAAAAGACAATGAGCTGCCCAGATGCTAGTCTCACCAAGGGGGCAAATGAGAGCAAGATGACAAGAAAGAAAATGAGATACTGCTGTCTGAGATGTCTCATGACTTCCATGACGAGTATAAGGATTTCCCGGTAACAAAGCACATATGGGATGAACTCTTCCTGAAAAACGGAAATGGCATAGCAGTTATACTGCACCCACTTATACCAGCTATGAAATATTGCCTAAACAGCAACAGCAAAAGTGTACATGAAAAGGTATACGAGCTCCTCAGCATGTTAAGACCACTAGAAGAAGAAAGTCAGATGGGTGAATGGGATAAAATTCAAGACATCATCGGGATTCTCCCGAAGTCTTGGAGAGCAGCCAAGGCTTAATTGACTATTAGTGGTTCCGTGCTAGATCTTGCATCTGTCCTAAAACTGATCGAGATGGAAGAAGCTCGATTGGTATTAGTGTCGAAAGATGCAAAGGTGTCGGGACAAGCTGGGCAGATGAAGAGGAAAAACAGGAACAAATGAAAAAAACAACAGGCTGTCGACAGTAAAACGTTGACTAAACCTAAACAGGGCAGTCTCAGATTAAAATCCGAGATAGTCTGCGGGAACTCCAGCCCATGCCGTATAGGCGATGACACAGGGTCCAGCAAATCGCACCCTAAAAAGGTACGCGATATTGGTTATGTTATGGAATCTTTAGATTCCTCAAATGTCATGTTAACTGACTCAAATCCCTCTTGGATTCTTGATTCAAGCGCAACAGACCACATAGCCAACGACAAAGGACTATTTGCCAAGTTTAGACTATTGCCGAAGGATTCCAAATGGATATACATTGGCGACAACTCACAAGTTGAAGTCATGGAAGTAGGGAACTGCAAATTGTCTATATGCAATGGCAGGACCATACTTCTTGAAAATGTCATTTTTGCTCCAAGAATACGTAGGAATGTTGTTTCTGTTTCCGCTCTTATGAATAATAACTTTGTTTTATCATTTGAGAAGACCCTTGTTTGAATAAATAGAGGCAACGTCTTATATGGACATGCATTTTCCTCTAATGGTATCATTGTCATGGATTTGAATGGTAGTATAAATTCGAATAGAATGTATGCAATATCCTCCAGGGAAGCAGAAACTGATGTGGCTGGATGGCATGCAAGGCTCGGACATATAAGCTATGACAGGGTTCAATCGTTAGCTCGAAGAGGGGTCTTACCCGGAACCAGCAATGTAGTTAAACACACTTGCCATGACGGTCTAGCTGGAAAGTCCACTCGCAAGCCATTTGGCGAAGCAAACGAGCCAAGTACCCATTGCAACTGTTTCATTCCGACGTATGTGGACCAACGAACGTAACTTCTAGGGATGGCAAACGACACTTTGAAACTTTCATTGACAACTTTACCCGTTGTGGATTTACTCATTTGATTACTCGAAAATATGAGGCTATAGATTGCTTTATAAGTTTTCCAAAGCTCGTAGAGAATTAGCAGGAGCGAAAGGTGAAAACCCTACGCACTGATAGAGGTAAAGAATATCTATCTAATGATTTTAATAATTTGTGCAAATAAAGGGGGATTGCCCGTCAAACGACAATCTCGAACACACCGCAACAAAATGGTGTGGCTGAACGTCGTAATCGAACACTCCTGGACATGGGCAGAACTATGATGTCGCAGGAACAACTACCAATCTCCTTTTGGGGAGACGCATTATTGACTACCACTCATATAGTAAACCTTGTTCCGTCAAAAGAGGTAGACACGACACCATATAAGCTGTGGATTGGTAGAGAGTTAGACCTTACCAGGTTGCGACCCTGAGGTTGCGTGGCCAACACACATACAACCGATAGCTGTTTTGGCAAGTTGGGACCCAGATGACTAAGGAGTATCTTCATAAGGTATTCAGAGAACTCTAAGGGTTATGTATTCTTGTCAGCTCAAGAAAATGGTGGCGTGGTCGAACAAGAGTCCAGAGACATTACATTCCTTGAGGACGAATTTCCAACGTTTGGTGAAATCAAAACATACGAAGTCTTGATCGAAATGGAGCAGGATGACAATGATAGTCAGGTCCCACTTACTTCGAGTGGTAGATTTGAGGCAGAAACGCAAGTGAATGACATGGTAAATGAAGATGGAGACGTTTTCATAGTAAATCCAGTGAGAGGAGACAATCCTACCGCACAAATCAGTATTGCTGCAAGTGCGAATCAAGTTGAACCTGATAATCATGTAGCCAGACCGCTGGATGAAAATCCAATAATACCACAACTACCCATTGTTCCCAGTGGGAGTGGATCAACCAACTTGGTTTCAGATCCTAGTTATCAAGAAATTCATCTCATAGGTAAAATCCCGAGACCGAGAGGTCGTCCAAGAAAAATTGTAGATCAAGGTTCTAGCACTGCTCTTATTCCCAGTGGGAGTGATGCTCCGATAAGAAGCATTATTCCGAGTGGGAGCAATGTTCACACACAAGATGGGATAACCGAGCCTAGACGAAGTCAAAGGCATCTAACTTCTCCCAAGAAGTATCCCATCGAGAAGGGTGATATTTTCACTCTAACTTCTGTTGACGAACTGGTAACGGTTCAACAAGCGTTGAAAAGACCTCAAGCGAAGGAATGAAGGAAAGTAATAGAGGAAGAGACCGCCTCAATGAAAGCCAATTTTGTATGGTCTTTAGTTGATTTACCTGCTAACCGCAGAGCCATAGGGGGTAAGTGGGTTCTGAAAGTGAAACTCACTGCTGATGGAAATGTCGAGTGATACAAAGCCCGACTAGTTGCGAAAGGATACACTCAGCATCACGGAGTGGACTTTGATGAAACATACTCACCGACTGTGCGTTACACCATAGTCAGGGTAATCCAACCCCTAGTCGCATGCCTCGATCTAGAGCTGCACCAAATGGATGTTAAGATCGCGTTCCTCCACATAAACCTGGAGGAAGAGATCTATATGGTGCAATAAGAGGGTTTCATTACTCCTGATAACGAAAGAAAAGTTTGGAAACTCCAACGATCCATTTACGGTCTTAAACAATCGTCTCGGTAATGGTACCGCATATTCCACGAGGAAATCGTTGGAAACAGATTCATAAACCTCCGCGAGGATCCATGCATGTATACAAAGACCTCTGAGTCTAAGTACATAATCTTAACCTTATACGTGGATGACATACTCATTGTTGCGAACGATGTGAGTTTCATGAATGAATCAAAGTCCTGGTTGGCATCTGTATTTGAAATGAAAGACATGGGAGAGGCTACATACATTTTGGGCATTAAAATTGCTAGAGATCGTGCCGCCCGAAGGTTATGTCTATCTCAGGAAGCCTATATCAACAAACTGTTGAAAAGGTTCAGATTACAAGATGCCAAAACCGTGGAGACGCCGGTAGTATTCAGGTGCGCATTTTCAAAACTTGACGGCCCGAAGAACCAGCAAAAGCGTGAACAAATGAAGAGTGCAGAGTATTTAAGCATGGTCGGAAGTCTCATGTACGCCACGCTTTGCACTCGTCCGAACATCTATTACGCTGTGGGCCTAGTAGCAAGATTCCAATCAGACCCTGGCTATCAACGTATAAAAGCTGTAAAGCGAATCATACGATATCTGAAAGGTATTGCCGACTATGTACTGTGCTATGAGGGCTGGAAGTTAGAATTGACCGGATTCAGTGACGCCGATCATGGTGGCGATCCAGACGATCGTAAGTCCACCACAGGAGGAGTTTTCTCCTTGCTAATGCCGCCATTTCATGGACGAGCAAGAAACAATCTTGTGCCGCGCTTTCTACGATGGAATTAGAATTCGTTGCTCACCTTCCAAAAATGCGCAGGAAGCAGTCTGGCTGAAAAAGGCTTCTTACTGCGCTGCATGATGGCGACGTCGGGAGTAAGCCTGTGAAGGGGTACTCTGACAGTCAGGCAGCTATTGCGGCAGTTAAGAATCCAAAGTACCATAGTAGGAATAAACACATTGATGTGAAATATAATTATGCTAAATCTATGGTAGAAGACAATATAATCACTTTAGAATTCTCGCCCACTAATGACATGGTAGCGGACCCATTAACTAAACCATTACGCAAAGAGACATTTGAAAAGCATGTTAAACTGCTTGGAATGTGTAGGGTTTAAACATTTTGATAATTGAAAGTTACATTTTTAATAAGTGAGAGAATTGAAAATTGAGTTTATGATTCATCGACGTCATAATGGTTGATTACATTGGATTTTACGGTCTATAAAGTGAGTCGTAGGAGGACGCAATCGTCTGCCTAAATTATGTCGAATGTAGGCCTTGCCTTATCACACAGGCACGGTCGTCTTGTTGGAGAGATGGACATCTACCATAACAAGACTGGCTAAGAACTAGGGGGTAAACTATGTTACGAAAAACGATCATTTGATTCCGGAGTAACACGACATGATTTTTCGTTTTGCACATCGCCATGATGAACTATGTTCGTCATTAACCACATTCTTGGTCGGATGAAAATTATGCGATAGCATTGTTGACATATCCCACTCCTGAAAATGTCCTGGTATGCTATCGACACGTGCTTCATACTACGCGTGCCATGTTCGACCACGAGGTCATGCTCGGTTATGCTAGGTAGAATCCTCGAGATTCGGATGGGCGCAAACTTCTTCACCTCGAGCGTGTGATTGATCCCGGGAGCCTTATGAAGAGGCACCTGAAGTATCCTAATGGACTCACAACTCATATCTAAGGTCAGGCACAATGTTCGCTTCCAGGCGTCAAGCGTAGTGCTGAAGAAAAAGGCCAAGTAACCACGTCTTTTGAAACCGGTTGGGTTAGACTAAGGGTATGAGCGATGGGATGGTCAAGTTCACCTGTAATTCACTGACTCTTGTATTCACTAGGTGGCCACCAGCCGGATATTAGTTGAAGGTTGTGAATACTTGTGCGGATGCCTTGGAGAAGTATTCCTATGTAGAAACTAGGCAATTGGAGAATTAACAGTTGACCTAGGATACAACGCGGTACAATTTAATTTTTTTAACAGGTTGATTGGAAATAGGGAATCAACGTTCCGCGGGCGCTACAACACTCCTAACAGATGAGTAGCACGATGCCCGCCGTATCCGTCGGTCGCACGACAAACCTCGTATGAACTATTCGGAAGCAGGGGCAAGATCAGAAGAATGAAATGTTAATGCGATTTGGATAACAATACATTAACAGGCACCCTCCCATTCCGACGAGTGGGAGCTGTTAGTGTATGGTGACTGGGCGCCGTAAATGGAAGCCCATTAATATGTATATGTTACCTGAGACAATTGGGTAAATGTCACATTAGGGAAATTGGGCTAGACCCAAATCCCAATTGACATGAGAGGCCCAAAATTGGGCCTCCCATATACACCAAGGCCGGCCGAAATATAGGTGTGGGCAAAGTTGACTTTTGTCCACTTTGTTACTCCTATAAATAGGGAGTGTTAGGGGTTTTATTAGGGTAATTCACAATTGCTCATTTGTGGCAATTTGAGAGAAAACCCCTCATCCCTAAATACCCACTTCGGCCGAACCTAACCCCAACACCAAGGGTGTGCCAATTTGCTTTAAGCAAACATTCCGGAGATCTGTCTCTTCCAAGAACCGATCAGAGGCTTTGAGTTTGAGGCTATACCCCGTAGGGCTTCCTTAACAAGAAACTCTACGGGTTCTTTCCGGTGGATCGAGAAGTCCCTCAGCAAGATCTTGGGACAACGGAAAGAGTATAAGGTATGTGCACATCTTCCGCTGCGCAATTCTGATTACTAGCATGTACGCTATTTGAGTTTCCGTAGTATTTAGCCCCATAGTCCAACAGGAATATGTCACATTGGCGGAAGTGCTCTTATTCATTGCATATTTGATAAATTAATAAAGAATAGAAAATAGAGATAAGGAATAAGGAATAAATAGTGAAATATGTATCTTCCTTATAATAATAGAATTGACAATCTGATGCAGGCGGAACCGAGAAGTTTCAAAGATTTTTTGCCGTGAATAGTGTTTTTCGGGCGAAACAGCGTCCAGGTCCAAAGTCATCGGTCTCTTCTGTTAGATTACGGGGAGTAATCACAACGGATAAACATGGTACATGCTAGTAATCGAAATTACGCAGCGGAAGATTCGCACATACCTTCAAGTAGTCCGTAGTCCTAGGATCCTTGCAGAAGGGAGTTCACGATCCTCCGGTCGGCACCCATAGAGGTTCTTATGAAGGAAGGCCAACGCGGTGTATTCTCCACAGCAAAGCCTCAGATCGATTCTTGGCAAGGGATGGATCTCCGGAGTGTTTGCTCGAAGGCAAATTTGCACACCCTTGGTGTATGTTAGGTTCAGCCGAAGTGGGTGTTTTGGGGGGAGGGGGTTTCTCTAAAACACTCCAAAGAAAGATTAAGGATTAATCTAATAAAACCCCTAACACCCAATATATATAGGAGTAAAGTGGACAAAAGTCCACTTCACCCCTCACTAATAATTCGGCCGGCCACATGTATAGGGAGGTCCAATTTTGGGCCTCTCATGTCAATTGGGATTTTGTTCTGGCCCAATGTCTTAATGTGACATGTACCCAATTAACTTAGGTAACATATACATATAATGGGCTTCCATTTACGGCGCCCATCACCATATACTTACAGCTCCCACTCGCTGGAATGGGAGGGTGCCTGTTAATGTATGGTCGTCCAAATCTGCATCAACATTTCACTCCTTCGATGTCGTCCTTTCTTCCGAATAGTTCATACGAGGTTTGCCGTGCGATTGTCGGACACGACGGGCATCATGCTACGCATCTGTTAGGAGTGTTGTAGCGGATGCGGTTTGTTGATTCCATTTTCTCCAATCAACCTGTTATAAACAACATTTATATATTGTCACGCTACATCCTAGGTCAATTGATAATTCTCCTTTTGCCTAGTTTTCTCATAAGAACACTTCTCTGAGGCATCCGTACAAGTATTCACAACCTTCAAATAATATCTGGTTGGTGGCCACCTAGTGAATACAAGAGTCGGTGAATTATAGGTGAACTTGACCATCCCCATTGCTCATATCCTTAGTCAAACCCAACCGGTTTCCAAATACGTGGTCACTGGGCCTTTTTGTTCAGCACTACGCTCGTACGCCGGGAAGCGAACATTGAGCCTGACCTTAGATATGAGTTCCGAGTCCGTGAGGATACTTTGGGTGCCTCTTAATAAGGCTCCCGAGATCAATCACACACTCGAGGTGAAGATGTTTGCGGCCGCTAAAATCACGAGGATTCTTATCTAGCACAACCGAGTTGTGGCCCCGTGGTCGAACATGGCACGCGCAGTATGAAGCACGCGTCGATAGCATACCTGAAAATTTAAGTTGAAAGGAAAGGGATATGTCAATCATATTATCGCAGATTCTCATCTAACCCAGAATGTGGATTAATGACGAACGAAGTTCGTCACGACAATTTGCAAAACGAAGATCATGTCGAGTTACTTCGAGATTAGATAATCTTCCTGCGTAATCAGGTCTAACCCCCTGTTACTTAGCCAATCTTGCTTGGTAGAGGCCTCCCTCCACCGCAAGACGACCGTACATGTGTGACGAGGTAAGGCCCACATTCGACATAGTTTTGGCAGAGGATTGCGTCCTCCTACGACTTAGTTTATAGACCGTAAATCTGATGTATTCAAACATTATGACGTCGATAGATCATAAAATCAATTGCAATTCTGTCGTTTCAAAAATGTAACATTCAATTATCAAAATGTTATCACGGATATATGCCACTTTTAAACCCTACGCAATCCAATGAGTTTTTCAATGCTTTTTGAATATCTCCCAGCGTAGTGGTTTAGTTAATGGGTCCGCAATCATGTTATCGGTGGACAGGTATTCTAAAGTGATTATATTGTCTTCTACCATAGATTTAGCATTAAAATATTTAACATCAATGTGTTCAGTCCTACTATTGTACTTTGGATTATTTACTGCCGCAATGGCTGCCTGACTGTCAGAGAACACCTTCACAGGTTTACTCCTGACATCGCCATAAAGCAGCGCAGTAAGAAGCCTTTTCAGCCAGACCGCATTCTTGTGCATTCTTGGAGAGGGATACAAATTCTGATTCCATCGTGGACTACGCGAGACAGGTGTGCTTCTTGCTCGTCCATGAAATGGCGGCATTAACAAGGAGAAACACTCCTCCTGTGGTGGACTTACGATCATCCGGATCGCCACCATGGTCGGCGTCACTGTAACCGGTCAATTCTAACTTCCCGCCCTCATAGCACAGAGCGTAGTCGGCAGTACCTTTCAGAAAATGAATAATTTGTTTTACAGCCTTTAAATGTTGATGGCCAGGATCTGATTGGAAATGTGCTACTAGGCCCACGACGTAACGATATCTGGAGGGGTGCATTGCATGGCGTACATCAAACTACCGACCATGCTTAAATTCTCTGCACCTTCATCTGTTCTCGCTCTGCCAGGTTCTTGGGGTTGTCACATTTTGACAGTGCGCACCCAAATACCACTGGCGTATCCACGGGTTTGGCATCCTGTAATCTGAACCTTTTCAACAATTTGTTGATATAGGCTTCTTGAGACAGACATAATTTCTGGGTAACCCGATGTCTATAAATTTTAATGCCTAAGATGTACGTGGCTTCTCCCATGTCTTTCATCTCAATTAAAGATGCCAACACCATGACTTTGACTTGTTCATAAAACTCACGTCGTTTGCGGCAATGAGTATGTCGTCAACGTATAAGGTTAAGATGACATACTTAGACCCGGAGGTCTTATAATACACACACGGATCCTCGTGAAGATTCACGAATCCGTTTACTACGATTTCCTCGTGGAATCCGCGGTACCATTGCCGAGACGATTGTTTAAGACCGTAGATGGACTTTTGGAGCTTACAAACTTTACCTTCGTTACTAGGAGTAATGAAACCCTCTGGTGGCTCTATGTAGATCTCTTACTCTAGGTTTCCGTGGAGGAATGAGATCTTAACATCCATTTGGTGCAGCTCGAGGTCGAGACTTGCGACCAGGACCATAACTGGCCATAACCGTGGTTTTATGCACATTTTTGTCAAAGGTCCTAACAGTAACATCCATTTTCGTCAAAGTCCACTCCATGAAATTGGGTATATCATTTCGCAATTAGTCGAGCTTTGGGTGAGCCTCTTTTAAGAACTCACTGTATCCTTGTGCCCCTGTGGTTAGCAGGTAAATCAACTATAGACTATAATGGCTTTCATTTAACCGATCTCTGTATTTTATTATTTTCCTATATTTTCCTTACTTGAGGTCTTTCCAATGCTTCCCAACATTTGTTAGAGTGAGGTTATCACCCTACTCAATGGGTCCGATGCCTTTGACTTTCGTCTAGGCTTGTTAATCCCATCTTGAGTCTGAACGTTTCTCCCACTAGGAAAAAAACCTCTTATCGTAGCATCACTTCCATTGGGAACAAGAGCAGTGCTTGAACCTTGACCTACAACTTTCCTTGGACGACCTCTTGGTCTCGGGGTTTTACTTCCGAGATGAATTACTTGATCACTAGGACCTAGAACCAAGTTGGTCGGATCACTCCCACTCGAAACAATGGGTAGTCTAGGTAGTTGTGGCATTCCTGGTTTAGCAATTTGAATATCGGGTTGTACTTGATTCGTCTCTGCGGCAACAGTGATCTCATGTGGTAGGGTTTATTCCTCCCACTGGATTTACCATGAAAATGTTTCCACTATCATTTACAATGTCATTCACCTGAGTTGTTGCCGGTTCAAATCTCTCCCACTCGAATTAAGTGGGACCTGGTTGTCAATGTTACTACTCTGGTTCGACCAAGACTACATCAGTTTGAAACTGACCATGCATTGGAAATTCGTCCTCAAGTGATCTAATGTCTCATGTTCAACCACGACACCATTTTCAAAGGCTTTAAACAGGTATTTTCTAAGAGTAGGTAACGTACTCTTGTCCTAAATACGTGTTTAGTGCGCAATTTAATGTCGCACGATGATATGATTTTAACTCATTGTCCTTCCTTAGATTTTATGGTGACGTGTCTTACCAATTTCATAGGAACACAGTTTACATACATGTGAGTCATCTTCTTCATCCCATAGGGAACGCCCGATAGATTGACTCTAACATTATGTTCTTGGCCTGTGCTTCTTGAAGTGTGTTTTACTTGATTTGAATGCCTAGCCTGACTTATCGTTCAAGGATTATGGAAGGAAAATCGTTTAATCGACTTTATCCTTCTTCGTTTGCAAACTTATCTCAGGAATATCATCCCATCTCCAAACTGATCATCTTGGGTTTTCACCCTATGCGTCAGCTGAAACTTTTACAAGGTCGTGGTAGCTTATAAAGCATACTTCTTACCGATGTAAACGTTAATAGTAAGTTATTTCCGAAGGAATGCAACTGAAAATTCCATGTAATCATTCAAAACAATTCATCAAACTCGTATTTTGAAACGATGTGTTCCGTCTTTCGAGGTCCACTCGCGTATTGCGCTATTTACCGAAGCTTTACCCCTTAGTTAAATCGTTTCATTTCTGAATTTAATTCAATTTAATCCAATCAGTTTCTCACATGATTATTATTACTAATTATTTCATTTAATGGAGTACTGATAATAAAGTAAGATTTATAATCGGTTCATTCATGGAATTACGCAATCAATGGATTTTAATGGCATTATGATTTTACTCGGAGAATTGGATGTAGGAGAAAATGTATGGAGTTGTTTGATTCGGCTATTTCCAATAGCCTTATTACTTCGGTTTACTGACATTTCAGATCGATCTCTTTTCTAGCCGAGTCGATCAATATTGATAAGCAGAACTCATCTCGAATCGAACGGTAAATATTTTCTTCAATGAATCCGAAACAATAATAACCAGAATTCAAACAAAAATGAACAATAGGAAAACCAACATAAACAATACTGGGGTCTCAGATCTTAAAGTTGAAGCAATCACGAAGAAGAATGATGGACAGATCGTCTTAACCGAATTGTACTGTGAAGGTATTGATATCATGGTGTTTATCGCACCGGATCATCGTTTAGACCTTTTATTGCTGGGGTTGCTAAGCATTTCAGCATACTAATGAATCTGTCATCGAATGCCTCGGGTTCTTTCGGAAACTTACCTTCTTTATCATCTGCTTCGAATAGGTCTATTGTCGTCTTAATCGATGTGATCAGACGTGTGAGCCCTTTTTTGTCAACAAACCATAAAAGAGAAAACACCCTCATTACTTTCCGAGCCCTTTTCCATACGTCTATCTCGTCAGCGGGATCATGAAAGGCTATGACACCGTCATCACTGCATAGAATACTGTAGTATTCTGCCATTAAGGCTCGTGCTTCTGCGGCCTTACCCTTACCGAAGCGAAGGTATATGGCACACCAAAGATGCAATATGATGATTTGTATAAACTCTCATTCTACTTCAGTTGATAGTTGCGAGAGAACTAATTCTCGTGCATTATGATCCTTCCTCAACCTTTTCTTGTTGTTGCTCTCATGCGGGTTTCCATATTCGTCCAGGCTTATCCTTTTCGCTTTCAGATTGACTTGATCGTCAAGATCTGCAGCGATCAGGAGCTCCATAACATTATCTCTCCATGCATCATAATCCATGCCGTCGGGGTCATGAGGTTCGTAGAACTGTATCGGTTCAACCATGAAAACTAACACATTGATAATCACGCAAAATCAGGGAGACAATAACATTTTGAGAAAGAATTGCATACATCAGATATCTATTAAGATGGAATCCGAAGAATAACGATTCCTCAGTCATCTAAACCAACTGATCACCAGTAAACCAATGGAAGATGGCTGTGAAAGAGTTCACATTATCGTCGTCTTCTATCCAATAGACTAGTATTTTAAAACGGGTTTAATCGCATATTACCGGAACGGGGAATTTAAAATAAGCATACCCGATCTTGGCTTTCGCAAGGCTCTTTTTATTTTGGAAAACTATTCCGATGATTTCACTCATGCATATATAATTTTACTATTCATGTAAATTATCATACGCCAGTAATATTCATCATACAAACCACATTCATGCTTACGTTTCATGCGTCTAATGTTCCGAGGAACTCATGCTTGCGTATATAATTCTACTTCCAAGTAAATTATCAAATGCGGCTACATCTTCAACATTCTAGCATATGTCAAACATGAAACTTCCACATCAATCATACATATTTGGCGACAGGTTTTCGATTTTAAAATATTTTAAATATTAGGGGTTGATCTGTAATTCATGCTTATATTCAATTACGCAATATTCTAGACATGAATCCTAGGCATTTCCAAGCATCATAGCATGTCTATCCTAGTGCGCATTTCATATATTTAACCAGGGCTTCGCCCCCAACATGCATTATCCAGCTAGTTTGACTCAGTCAAGACGACAGTTCTAATCATGCACAAATATATATTGAATAATAAACAATTGCAATTCAGCCCACTAATTAATCCAGTCCCAAAAACATGTACCTCCGAGATCCATCCCCAAAATCGAAACAAGGCATAAAGGTTATCAACCCATGAGCACTGTGTAGGCCAATTAAGGTTCAAAAATATTTGGATTTTAAAACTTGACCTCCCTATTTTAATTGACTTGAATTCAGTTTTGAAAATTCAGTTCGGTTCAGTCAATTTTGGTCTGGTTTGGTTCGGTCCAGAAATTCCGGTTCGGGTGCGGTCCGATGTAAAATCCGGTTCGGTTCGAACCGGTCCAATAAAATAGGGTTCGTTTCGGCTAAACACACAAAACCGGTACGATTAGATCCACTTTGTTACACCGGTCCGACCCGATTAGGTCGAACCGATTGAGAAAATCCGGTTCGGTTTTATTCGTCCCGGTTTTATATATTGGACTGGCCCAATAATTAAAACAAAAAACTTGGGCCGAAATGTTTACTTGTGGCCTAAGTAAGGTTTTGAAGTCCATTAAAAATATTTAACTTAGCCACCAAGTAACATTAACTATATAAATTAATTTGCCACATTAAATATATATATATTTCGGCCAATATTGTAACATATATATATTTATTGCCAAGATTCTATCTTTAAGATTAAATCAATCAACAATATATATATATATATATATGTAAAATTCGGTCATAACATATAAATATATATTTTATTTATTGTCAATATCTTAAATAGGGAAACACATATACTAACAATATATTTTCTCAATCTTTTAGGAAACTAAATCTATCAATAATATATTTAGCCCTATTAAATATTTAGATATATTGATAGTTATATATATTTCTATATATTAATGTGAATCTATCATTATGTTTCCAATTATAGATATATTGTTACCTAGAATAAAAATTAAAATATGGTAAACAATATAATAATTAATTTCAGGCGAAATTAGCTTTCTTAGAGCCTAAGAAATTAAAAAATTTACCTTGTAATATTAGGGTTTGGCCAAAATAAACACTAAATTGGAAACAAGTAGTCAAATTTAAAGATCAAATTTTAATAAGATCTACAATCCAATGTTTGATTTTGATAAAATCACAGTTTTCTTGAAGATCATAAACATCAAATTTCCTAAGAACGTCATGTAAATTTCGGACCATCATCAACCAAAAATTCGAAAATTTTAAGTTCTCTCTTTAAATTTTTCGGTCCAAAACTTTAAATTTTCAAGAAAACCAATTTATCAAAATCATGAACTCCTAACACTCGCTCTGATACCACTATTAGATTACGGGGAGTAATCACTACGGATACTATAAACATGGTACATGCTACTATCGAAATTACGAAGCGGAAGATTCGCACATACCTCACAAGTAGTCCGTAGTCCCAGGATCCTTGCAGAAGGGAGTTCACGATCCTCCGGTCGGCACCCGTAGAGGTTCTTGTGAAGGAAGCCCTAAGCGGTATATTCTCCACAGCAAAGCCTCAGATCGATTCTTGGCAAGGGACGGATCTCCGGAGTGGTTGCTCGAAGGCAAATTGGCACACCCTTGGTGTATGTTAGGTTTGGCCGAAGTGGGTGTTTTGGGGGAATGGTTTTTCTCTCTAAAACACTCCAAAGAAGGATTAAGGATTAACCTAATAAAACCCCTAACACCCCATATATATAGGAGGAGTAAAGTGGACAAAAGTCCACTTCACCCCTCACTAATAATTCGACGGGCCACATGTATAGGGAGGCCCAATTTTGGGCTTCTCATGTCAATTGGGATTTAGGTCTGGCCCAATGTCCTAATGTGAAATGTACTCAATTAACTTAGGTAACATAGACATATAATGATCTTTCATTTACGACTCCCATCACAATATGCTTATAGCTTCAATGTCAATTCGTAAGGGTAAGGTGTTGACCATGAATATACATCATTCTCAAGACTCTAATAAATTTTGAATCTAATACATCTGGTTAAATGATAAAGTGATAAACCGCTATAACATATTACGTGGTTAAACACAACATGCATATACCCTTATCTTACTCTCTCTCTCCGCCACTATAGAATTACCCATCATTGCACTTGAAGGGGCAATGCAATTACACGAAATCATCATTTTTGGGAGATTGGTGAAAATTTTATCTTACCTACGGCTAGGTTTATGTTTACCTATGTCAAAATCGGTGGTCGGGAAAAAAAACTAATCCTTAGATCAGATGGAATATTAGGGCATTTTGGTGATTTAGTCGACAGCTAATTTATTGGACACAGACCATTTTTTATGTGCAGCTTGTACTGAAATAGTATATTATTATATATTTTCATTGGTCATTT
This sequence comes from Clarkia xantiana subsp. parviflora, assembly GCA_036873135.1. Classification (NCBI taxonomy): domain Eukaryota; kingdom Viridiplantae; phylum Streptophyta; class Magnoliopsida; order Myrtales; family Onagraceae; genus Clarkia; species Clarkia xantiana. Next base: position 11,234,338 of record JAPTYO010000003.1, read on the forward strand.
ACATGTACACAATTGGTTATATCCTACACTTACTGGGCATGGTCAATTTATCAATGGTGGAAACTGAACCAGCTGGCATTGTTTCTTCCACGTCGAGGGAATATGTCAAAGTGACGAAAGTGCTCTTATTCATTTCTGCCACTGTGACGTATTCCGTCGACGTGGAAGAAACAATGCCAGCAGGTTTAGTTTCCACCATTGTTAAATTGGCCATGCCCGGTAAGTGTAGGATATAACCAATTGTATACATGTAAATGGCCAATGGAAAAATATAATAATATATTATTTCAGTACAAGCTGCACACACAAAATGTACTCTGTCCAGTAAATTAGTTGTCGACTAAATCACCAAAATGCTCTTACTATTCTATCTAATCTAAGGATTGGTTTTTTGTCCTGACCACCGATTTTGACATAGGTAAACATAAACCTAGCCGTAGGTAAGATAATTTTTTTACCAATCTTCCAAAAATGATGATTTTGTGTAATTGCATTGCCCCTTCAAGTGCAATGATGGGTATTGTCCTATAGTGGAGGAGAGAGAGCTAAGATAAGGGTATATGCATGTTGTGTTTAACCACGTAATATGTTATAGCGGTTTATCACTTAACAAATGTATTAGATTCAAAATTTATTAGAGTCTTGAGAATGAAGTATATTCATGGTCAACACATTACCCTTAAAAATTGACATTGAAGCGAGCGATGACTTTGGACCGGAACGCTGTTTTCGCCCGAAAAACACTATTCACGCGCCACAATCCGAACGTTCGCCTGAAAAACACTATTTACTGCCAAAAATCTTCGAAACTACTCGGTTCCGCCTGCATGTTGTCAATTCTACTATTATAAGGAAATACGCATTTCACTATTTATTCCTTATTTCAGTTCTAAATTCTTTATTAATTTATCAAATATGTCGTAAATGAATAAGAGCACTTCCGCCAATGTGACATATTCCCTCGACGTGGAAGAAACAATGCCAGCTGGTTCAGTTTTCACCATTGTAAAATTGGCCACGCCCGGTAAATGTAGGTTATAACCAATTGTGTACATGTAAATAGCCAATAAAATAATATAATAATATACTATTTCAGTACAAGTTGCACATACAAAATGGACTCTGTCCAGTAAATTAGCTATCAACTAAATCACCAAAATGCCCTTACTATCCCATCTGATCTAAGGATTGGTTTTTTGTCCTGGCCACCGATTTTGACATAGATAAACATAAACCTAGCCGTAGGTAAGATAAAATTTTCACCAATCTCCCAAAAATGATGATTTTCTGTAATTGCATTGCCCCTTCAAGTGCAATGATGGGTATTGTCCTATAGTGGAGGATAGAGAGCTAAGATAAGGGTATATGCATGTTGTTTTTAACCACGTAATATGTTATAGCGGTTTATCACTTTATCATTTAACCAGATGTATTAGATTCAAAATTAGTAGAGTCTTGAGAATGAAGTATATTCATGGTAAACATCTTACCCTTACGAATTGATATTGAAGTGAGCGATGACTTTGGACCGGAACACTGTTTCCGCCTGAAAAACACAATTCATGCGCCAAAATCTAAACGTTCGCCCGAAAAACACCTTTCACGGCCAAAAATATTCGAAACTACTCGGTTCCGCCTGCATCAGATTGTCAATTCTACTATTATAAGGAACATACGTATTTCACTATTTATTCATTATTTCTATTCTTTATTAATTTATCGAATAATAGCACTTCCACCACTGTGACATATTCCCTCGACGTGGAAGAAATAATGCCAGCTGGTCAGTTTCCACCATTGTAAAATTGGCCATGCCCGGTAAGTGTAGGATATAACCAATTGTTTACATGTAAATGACCAATTGAAAAATATAATAATAAACTATTTCAGTACAAGCTGCACATACAAAATCGACTCTGTCCAGTGAATTAGCTGTCGACTGAATCAGCAAAATGCCCTTACTATTCCATCTGATCTAAGGATTGGTTTTTTGTCCTTACCACCGATTTTGACATAAGTAAACATAAACCTAGCCGTAGGTAAGATAAAAATTTCACCAATCTCCAAAAAAGGATGATTTTGTGTAATTGCATTGCCCCTTCAAGTGCAATGATGAGTATTGTCTTGTAGTGTAGGAGAGAGAGCTAAGATAAGGGTATAAACATGTTATAGCGGTTTATCACTTTATCATTAAATAGATGTATTAGATTCAAAATTTATTAGAGTCTTGAGAATGAAATATATTCATGGTCAACACCTTATCTTACGAAATGACATTTGAAGCGATAATTATTATATGTAGTGTATATCTTGAATACTACGAGTGCTCCTATGCTTGTGAGCGCCCTAGGTTAGGACATAATCGAAAAACCCAAATAACGAAAAGAAATAATATAAAATGATTTCATTTGAGGACACGACAACTGTGCTAAAAGCCTTATGTAATTAGTTTTTCTGGCAAATGAGCAAGGTTCAATATTATAGGCTACTCTAATCAAACTACCTCAAAAAAATACTTTGTCCGTAAATTTCAAATGTATAATCAATCAAATTAAATTGAACTTAGAACAAATATTATACTATGTATAGTAAATATATGTATGTTGCATAAAAATGAGTGGGGTGCGAGTAATGTTTAACAATTTTAGATGTGTATATTACGTAGCTCTTCAATTATAAGGAAAATATGGTACTTTTGTGCACTTTGTTTTCTTCTCTTGTCAAATAGCTAGAGTGCTTACTTTCGTTTCATTTCATTTGGCGTCTCTTTTCATGAAAATTAGTAAACACCACTAAACCAAACAACCGAATCTATGTCATATAATCATATTGGTTCAATTATTTGTATTTTAATTTAAGGATTAACAACTTATCAATTGTTGAAATTTTGTGTTTGATGTTTGAAATGTTAACATGACAGTCTTAGATTTTATTTTTGTTAAAATTTAGTGTCTACATGCGTATTTACCTCTCATTTCAATCATTTTCATCATCTCATCACTCACTCATAATCCATCACTCTTTACTTTTCATAAAATCGTCAAATTTCACCCAAAACTTGAACATCCATAAGAAAAGGTTTCTAGCAAAATGGTGTGGAGCAATTTCCAACTACAACGGAGCGAGATTTACTTGCGCGGATGTGGTCAGCTTCTTAGATGACGGTCTTGGCAATATGACGAGAAGGGTGTATGGGAGCTCGAATTTGACAGTTGAGATTGACTTATCTAAAGTAATCACACTGAGATACCAAATTTCAACAAAATGAAACACGGGATTGCCCATTTTAACATTTTAAACTTTAAACACCACATTTTAACATAGAGCAAACTTCAGACAGTTCATAAGTTCTTAACTCTTAATTAAATGTCTCATATTCAAGCCCAAAAAAAATGAATAAACGAAGAAAACGTGGTATCTCTTACAAACTGATACGAGATGAAAGTGAAAATTATTTTACGTGGGTAACAACTAACAAGTATGTCATATTATATATACTACAATTCTAATAATGGACAACCTGTGAAAAAAATAAAAGAATATTCAAATCTCTTTCTCTCTCTCTCTCTCCTCATTAATCATACTCTTTGTCACATTCTCCAAACTCATCTCTATATAAACCCAGTACATGAATCAATCTTTCATCACTCATATTCCTCATATAGTAGTCGAGTCCCTTTCTTCAACTACGACCTGCAAAAGTACACACATATCTTTCTCTCTTAATTCATTCTCTACCAACAATTATGCCAAGTCTGTCTTCTTCCTTAAACATGTCTCCAATAATCTCAGATGCCTTTAAAGCCCACCCTGTTCACCTCCCATCTCAGAAGCATCCCTTGGACTTTAACTCCGTGAAAGAGCTTCCCGACTCTTACGCATGGATGGAGCGTGATGAGCACGAGTTACCTTCACCGACGAAAGAGTCGTCGGAGATAGTGCCTTTGATCGATCTCCAGAACCCTAATGCACTTAACCTCATAGCTCATGCATGCAAATCTTGGGGAGTTTTCCAAGTGATAAACCATGGCATACCCTTAAACCTCCTTGATGAGGTTGAGTGTCAGGGAAAGCGCCTCTTTTCCCTTCCCATCCAACAAAAGCTCAAGGCAGCTAGATCCGCTAATGGCATCTCCGGCTATGGCGTCGCCCGTATTTCCTCCTTCTTCCAAAAGAAAATGTGGTCCGAGGGCTTCACCATCGTTGGCTCTCCGGTCGACCATGCACGATCTCTATGGCCTCAACACTACACCCAGTTCTGGTACGTACATATTTATGGAACAGTTGGTTAAGACGTGTGTTTTATGCTTAAAAAGGTGCCAAAGCGCACGTATATTATTTATAAATCATGGCGATACCATTTAAAATGTTTAAAAAAAAAAATCACACATAATCATGTCATGTATCATCCTCGGAGACAATCTGATCATATCCTTATAACATTCTGTGAAAGTTAAGACTAACCACTTGACCAACTGTCCTAAAACCTTAAGGTGATAGGTAAATGTGTGGTTTAGTCTTTATACTTCAACATTTCCCCTCACGTGGGGTTTAAACTGGCGCTACGGAGATTCGAACCTACGCGCTCTAATACCATAAGAAAGTTAAGATTAACCACTTGACCAACTGTTCTAAAACCTTAAGGTGATAGGTGAAGGCGTGGTTTAGTCTTTATACTTCAACACATTGCAGTATATATAGAAGTTTATTGAATTGATTGTAATAAAGGAGTGGTTTTGTTTTATTTGCAGTGATGTGATTGAGGAATACAAGAAGGAGATGAAGCAGTTGAGTGGGAGGTTAATGTGGTTGATGTTGGGTTCATTGGGTGTATCCAAGAAGGAAGAAGAGATAAAATGGGCGGGGCCTATTGGGGATTTCTCAGGGGCATGTGATGCCCTCCAAATGAACTCCTACCCGGCATGCCCGGACCCAGATCGAGCGATGGGTCTAGCCGCCCACACCGACTCCACCCTCTTCACCGTATTGTACCAAAACAATACAAGCGGGTTGCAAGTCCAAAAGGAGGGTGTGGGGTGGGTTACAGTGGCACCAACCCCGGGTGCGCTAATAATAAACGTCGGTGACTTGTTCCAGATACTATCAAACGGGTTATATAAGAGCGTGCTTCATCGAGCCGTTGTTAACAAGACCCGACACAGGCTCTCCTTGGCTTACCTCTACGGGCCACCAAGTAGCGTCTGCATCTCACCCCTGCCCCGGTTGACTGGCCCGGCCTCCCCCCCACTTTACCGGTCCATCACATGGTCCGAGTACCTCGGCACAAAGGCCAAGCACTTTAATAAGGCGTTATTGTCGGTCCAACTATGTGCCCCGATGAACAACGGGTTGCAAGATGTAAATGAAAAAAATAACAATGTTGTAGAAACTAGTAAGCTAGCTAGTTTGGTGATGTAAGATGCATGCTACCTATATATATATGTCCAACTAAATTTTGACCATTTGCAGATTCTGAATCTCTCCAATTATATTTATGGTAGTATTGACAATGACACCAGGATAAGCTACCTTATAATTAATATCATACCAAAACAAAACAATTAAAAAAGAGATCCAAACAAGAAGCCCCCCCTTTTTTGTCCTTGGTTTTGTCTGAATACTTAAAAACAAAACTTGTCTAGTCATAGCTAGCTAGTTCAATGATGTGGAGGTTGGGAGTTGGGACTTACTTGCTCTTCTGCAACACTACCGATCGATCCAGTATTTATATTATTAACCAACTTCGCCAGGTTCGGTTAAGAACCTATAAACAACAACTATATAACTATTGTTTTCAATAGGTCTAAATCACCTATAGTTCGATTGAAATTGTTTAAGGACTAAAGTCTAAAAATTAAAAGTTAGAGATATAAATTTGATGACCAAACATAGAAAAATAAAATTATTTTAACGGTTAAACTTAACTGTCAACTAATAGGTGCGCCAAAAGGCTACAAAATACAAATGTTTAACACAAAAATCTATAAAAGAAAAAATGATGTTATACAAAAACCAACTTTGGTCAAACATTTGGCACCAAAAAACCATTTAACCTGAAAAAATAATAAGAGAATCATACATCCACTTATAAGGATGAACACGAGGCAAACGGTTGATGAGAAATTTGCTGTCAAAATAACCGTCTTCTGACTTCTATTTTAGTCGTATGAGATATTTAGATGATGACATAAAATCTTTATTTATAGGTGAAGTTAAAGACCACTACGTAAATAAAAATAAATTTTTAAGTCTTCTGGTCAATTTAGAATATTATACCACGTACTCTAATAAATATAACGTGACATGTTGAACACTCTTTTGAGAGGATACATATTATATATATATTGCATTGTATGTTCATTATATATATATTACTTGTGTCGGGTAATATATTCTAACACTAACCTATGTTTGATATGGTTAGAGTAACTTTTGAGAGACAAGTAGCTGCTTGTAATATTTTTTTTATTCCCACGGAATGTTCTAGGTGTCAGAACCTAATATAGTAACAATTTGGTGTAAAATGATGATAATGAATAGTTTTTTCATTCCCAACTCTCATGTAGAGTTTGAACCCCAAGTGCTCCGGTTAATAGATTAAGCGCTAACCGCTACATCATATTATACCACTAGTTGCAATATGTATTTCGTGCATATATTTCCTTTTAGAGAAAACTACTTTTAGGAGCCTACACTACGAGTTGTAGCGGTTCGCTCAACTGGCCGAGATAGGGGTTCACTCTAACCCAGGTTTATGCTATAAATGGTCTTCCAGACTAGGTGAATATGTTTGACACGTGGTCAGGCCAAGACGAACCTCTAAATAGGTGAATCGAGCCATAACCACCTGATAAGTCAAAATTTTGGTTAGTTGAAACTCAAAAAAAAAAAAAAACGAGACTCATAAAATTCACAAGCCGATAGTTGGAGTTTTTCCTTTTATCATAACAAGATAAGACTCGAGTAAACATATACTAATTAATAGCTCGCCCTTTGCAAATTTATTTTTTAAAATTAATATATTAAAAGAATATTTGCATTTTTTATGTGATAATTTTATCATTTAGCGATTAGCGTATGTATGTTGGAAATATATAATATATTGTCAATCGGAAGGTTTACGGATCTACTTTCACATGAAAAATTGTAAACATGCATATTGCTGAAAAGTGATGTCTCTTAATAGTGATATTCATAATTGAATAATATTATCAATAAAAAATAAAAGAAAAAACTATATATTTTTAACATTAAAATTATATAATATTATGTAGTAAGGTTGATTTTTTTAAAACGTTTTAAAGTTTAAAATCAATAATAATTATGCTACGTGGCATAATTTTACACATTTAGGACCCGATATTCTTAAGTTAATTTTAAATATTAAAATTGTCAATTTCGTCGTCACGTCTAATTTAATTTAATCGAGCAAAATTATATATGTTTAGATTAGACTTGGACAAAGCGGCTAAGGGGATCATGTTGCGTCTTCCTTTCCTATATACACTCATTTTGCAGTCCATCAAGAAAGAAACAACTCAACATAATTCCTTACGGATAGTAAGTAGTCTCTTTGTCCCCAAAATTAAAACTCAAATGCATGAGGTTCCTGTCACCCGAGCCTGTTTCTTAACCCGGCCACACAAATTTTAATTGGATTCGAGATGTATCAATCAAATTAAGATGAAGAAGAAGACAAAATGGATGTCCATACCCAACATCCTTATCTTAACAGTTGCAGTGGTGGTATGTGGCTGCTCCTAGATATGAGTAACCATCCATTATTCAAATCGGATAATTCAAAACAAGAATAAAAAACGGCAGGCAAAAACCAAACCAAGAATTATGACCTGTTGTTGCGGTGCTTGCTTTGTCCATGTGCACAATACCATTTAAAATAAAATATATACAGGACAAACAAACCGACAGCTAATCTAAACCTTTTTTTTTAATAAAAATATATACATGGACGACAATTTTAGACTTCGGTATTAAAGTTAAAATCCTTTTTTATCGCAACTAATTGGTTCAATTGAATAAGAAAGATAGACATTCATTCCTCTTCTCCCTCCCTCATCTCTATATTTTGTCATTCAAATTAATTATGATACTTGGAATGAAATTATAAGTTGAACTTTAAAAAAAATAAATTAAAAGTTGTTAACGATTACATTTACTCAGGTAATGGATATACGTCCGATTCAGGCTCGTTTTACATTCGGGCCTCGTTAACACGTCAAACCCACAAACGGCTTACAAACGCTAACCCACGAGTTAGAACGGTTCAAGTTCCCTTATATATAGGAACTTGACCAACCATTTCATAACTTAAGTTGGCTTGGGAGCTCTGACTTCTCACTACCTTTATCTTTCTAGAATTCTCTCTTATTTAAGCATTGGAGAGGGTTCATCGCGCACTACCCCCCTGTGGTGTCGATACTGCCCCTTGTGCAGGTGTTAGGAGGAATGCACGCATACACCGCAAGGCGCGTACGCGCAAAAACCGCAAGGCACGCACATGCTGAAATCACAAGGCATCCACGTACGGATATAGCAAGGAATAACGTGCTGACACTCCGGGACGTCAACGTCTCGGCATACGAACGATCATAGATACAGACACTCAAACACTTAGCCATTTTAAGGGCTGGTAAACTTCCGACACTCCGACCGTCCGACACTCCGACGCTCCGACGCTCCGACTGTCCGACACCCCGACATCCCGACTTCCTGACACCTATGAGCTCTGACAACCCGACGAAGATACCACACGACATTCTAAGGACCCAACGACTCGCACGGGTCAGGTCTTAACATTTGACGCCGTCTGCGAGATTCGAGCAAAAAGTCATTACTCGCCTCCAAGAGCTAAATGGCCAATACAAACGTTGGCACAGACTTCCCAAGAGGAAAATGCACAGTCCAACACAAGAGACATGCAAAGACCAACACTGGAGCGATACGCTGCGCTGCTCTGACGTCGCAACCACTGCTATGACGACTGTGTCTACCGCCGCCCCTGTAACAGTGTTCATCACTGCAGCAACAATCGCTGCTACCGCCACCGTTGCGATACCGGTTACCACCAACCATCGACGTTCGACCAACAGGTTTCACACGTCGCTATCACTCCGGCTCGGCGAAGCCAACTATATATATACAATCATGGTTTGTATCGTCGTCAACTGAAAACACTGACGAGACAACCTAATCCAGACCTCATGGTTTGAATACTAACGCGGAGCCCCAAGACACTCGCTATCATACCTACCGCAGCCGTATCCTTTGCAGCAAGAACTATATATATACAATCACATAATTGCAGGTCATACCAATGGGCGATCAATGCAAAACAACTATATATTCAACAAAAGGCTGATGAGACCTCCAACCGAGGAACTCTCACGACCGACGCATGAAGTAACCCCTTACTATACATTCAATGTTCCAAGCATTTTACTATTTATGTGCATTACATATTTCTATTTCCTAAAAATGACTAATAGAAATCAAGGAAAATACGAAGCAAGGGAAAGTCGAACCTTCAAAATTCGATCCAACTCGAAAACGACTTGACGTTGACCATTATTGCCTCCAGAAAATTATCACAGGACACTTAAGCTCCGCACGAGCTGGCCACTCAGTGAGCAGTGTTTACCATTCATGCTCACACCTTTCCGAGGACCCCTCTTCGATTATCAGAGCGGTCGCAAACGCCTTACTCTATCAAGTGAGCAACACCAAGGAAGAGCATTAGTTGTCAAACGCACACACCTCCAAAGTGCGTACGTCCCTACAATGCACCCAAGTCATGGGTATTCAGGAGCTCAACCTCTGATTACGCACGATTAGGAAACCAGGCTTCAACATCTTCTATGAACGGTTGCCGAACTCTTAGCAACCAAGACTAGTCCCAGGGCTAAAAGGAAGAGATAATTTTAAACTCCTACACCACCCTTCAACATGGGAAGAGCAACAACGACATTTTCAAACTTCGTGAAAAGAAACAAACAAGCACATCTGGTCAAACACCCGTACAACCGGTGCCTACAAAAACCAAATCACAGGTTACGACATGACAGCTTGGTCAGTCACGACCGCGCAAGCGCCATTATCCAACAATCCCCAAACGGGGGCATACGTTCATTTCACCTCTATGAAGGAACTCAAACGTATCTAACATCACGTCGCGGTAATAAACAAGAGGGGGATACCATTCAAGGGACAACCCCACCACCACACTGCGGAAAGTAAACACCAATCGACCTAACAACATGGGAAATAAGGATTCAAGATTGACTCCTACGTTAAAGCACATCTATACCAAAGCCTGTTGGGATATGGTGATTAATCATGCAAGAAGAAACCCTAGGTACGTGCTAGGTAACTAGTTACGCAGCGGAAGAAAGTGCACATACCTTAAACCTTTCTTGCAGCCCAAGATTTTCGAGGGGAGTTCTCAGTCCACCGACCGGTACCTCGTAGATGTTCCTGTTAGAGAAGCCCTACGCGGTTTGATCTTCACAGCAAAGGCTCCTTCGATTCTCGCGGGATGGATCTACCTGGAGTAAATTGCTCGTCGCAATTTGGCACCTCCTTGCTTGTAGTCACTTCGGCCGAACCTAGCTTTATTTAGGGAGGAGGGTTTTCTCTAAATCTCACAACTTTGTTGAGATTTATTAGCACTAGAAAACACCACCTTAGGTCCCTATTTATAGAGTGGATGTGAGATTAATAATCTCACCTCCTTAAGTGGGTTCGACGCCGACTTTACTAGGGAAGGAGGCCCAATTTTGGGCCTCGCGTGTCACGTGGGATTTAGGCCTAGCCTTAATACCCTAATGTGGCCCGGTTAATGGCCTTAATTAATGGGCAACCAACTACGACGGCCCATAATTCCAAATGCTAACAAACCCATCACGCGGGGAGAGCAGCAAAGCTATCTCCAACATCCTACAAATATACCACTCGGAACAGATGCTGGTAATAAGGACTATCTCTGATTACAACAGAAGGAAGAGCATGGGACCCCGTCAGTACGACATTCCTCAACCATGTATACATACGTGACACATGCACACCTTCAAAAGAAGTTAAGCCACAAGTCATAAGCACCACGGGGTACAACACCATGAAGAGTCAGGAGGTATTACCTTCCTCTCGTACAAAGACTACGAAATTCGAGGTTCTCCACAAAAAACACTAGGAAATTAGTTTAAGAAAAAACTAAAGAGAAACACATCAAGTATGGCAATGCCCCAAGAAAAAGGGCACTGTTCGATAAAACATGCAAATCCGACGCAAGGCGTACCAATGCCACTTAGCAGTCGAAAACACACGTCCAGACAGGAACCGTTACCCCCACTCAATCTCACCAACAAATACACTTGCATCAAATTGCAAGGAATAAGGGAGATGTAATTTACAAATCCTCCTCAAATATGGGCGCTGCCACACGGCAGTGACCAAGAGAAATGCCCAACGCTCGTCGCAAGAACGGGGGAGCGTCGCGAATTACGACCTTTACAAAGATTCAACGGTATCCTACTTACAACATATACTCATCACACCCGAGCAAAGAAATACAGTGTGACCGCCAAGCAACTTGGGGGGAACCGAACGAACAAGTGCTTGACACCCCACTTAACTATTGGGAAGAAGATCAGAAATGAAAGGCCACGCGAACACGCGACACCATCCTTCCTGGGAGGAAGCCACATATGAGGAAAACAACCTCATCATCCTATTCGGATTCAACCCAAGATATCAACATCAGGTAGCGCCCTCAAAAGGCGATCTCTTCTACTAAAAAAGGTCCAAGTAACCGGCATATTGCCAAATTTTGAATGAGAGGTAATAACTCTATGGAAAATACAGAACTAAATAGAACAGATTACTCGGGAAAGATATCTACCCCCGAATTGTCTGATTTAGTCAAAGCATAATGCAATATGAACGGAAAAGACTAGTCGCGAATAGACTGATCTAGTCATATTGACATTACAAGCTGAACATAACGAATTAGCCGAACTTGATATGAGGATCGAATAGTTTAGTCTAATCTAGTCTGGATGGACGATATAGCACGCGAAAGAGCCATATGAGGAGACTTATAGCTCCAATTTATTCTCTAACCAATATATATCTCGAATCAATGCGAAGCAATTTGAGACAGGATACATACACATTCGAGGACACATCAAAATGCGCCCATCTCAAGCGCTGGAAGCGGAGGAATGCCAAGGTGGAGTTTGCCTTGAAGAGGTCGATATCTTCAGCGGTGTTTGAGAATATCTCACGGTGCACCTCTGCCAGTTCGATCTGGAAGACGCTAGACCAATTGTACAACAAGAAGAACGAGGCGCAGTTACAGATGTTGGAGACGGATCTGGAAAACGCGAAACAGGGTGAGACTTTGATTTCCCAGTTCTATCGAAAGGTGAAGAACTTGTGTTCATAAATTAATTTACTCTACCCGGAGGAGCCAATTTCGGAGGCGCGGATAAAAAGGTCTATTATACGGGGATTACGTCCCAAATTTATTCCGTTTGTTACGTCGATTCAAGGGTGGGTTCAACAACCATCCTTGGAGGTGTTTGAAAATATTCTAGCTTCACAAGAGTCATTGGCTAAGAAAATGGTCAGGGTAAATCTGGAGGAAGATCAGTGCGTGCTCGTGACTCAGATGAAGGAGAATGACGCCAGGAAAAAGGTTGGTGGGAATGCGGAGTCGTCTCGCAGGAAAAATTTCAAGTGTTATCAATGTGGGAAGCCTAGACATCTGAAGAGAAATTGTCGGACCAAACTGAAGGAGAGTAATATGGTGGAATCTAAGACCTCAACTGAAGATGAAAAATGGGCTAAATGCTTACTAGCCAAGACCACTCCCACATGTGCGTTCGTAGCTCGAAACACAGGAAAAGAGTGAATTTTTTATTCTGGTTGTGGTCATCATCTTACTGGAGATGTGAAACAATTTTCGAATCTTCGTCGTCATGAATGAGAAGAAGTTATAATCACGGCGGATGATAATGTTCACCATGTTGAAAAAGAAGGCACTGTTGTAATCAACAGTAGCGGCAGGACATCGATCAAGCTTGACAACGTTTATCATGTTCCGGGTATAAAGAGAAATCGCATTTCAGTGGCGAATGCATTCGATTCAGGTATGTACGTTTTATTTGGTTTGAATGATGTGAAGTTTCTCAGGAATGTTGAGATAGTCAAGGCGGATGTAGTTCACATCGGTGAGCGAGTAGACGATATGTTTGTGATACCGGCTTCAAGTAAGGAAACTTCTTCAAAGAAGGTTCATGGAAAAAGGGGGAGTCCTCGCGGAGACGTCCATGGAGGAGCCGATGATAAACAAGTGGTGAAGCAAGGATCGAAAGATCGATCACTAAGGCAGTTCGTGATCGGGATAAAAATATCGTTTGTGCATATTCTTGCTTCCTTGCAAGTCCGGTAGTTGAGAATCAATCGTTGTCTCAAGATGAAGAGAATGAAGAGTCGGACATGGAGATGTCTAAGGGAGTTGAAGTTGTGTTGCCAACAATGGGAAATAAGAGTCGACAAGTTACTTTGTCGATTGCTAAGATTTCAGTCCTTGATCACGGAAGAAGTGCTTCAAAACTTGAAGAGATCAAAGGAAGAAGACATTCTTGGTCGACTAAATGCGGAACGAACATTAAAATAAGAATGAAGACCTCGAGAAGCGAAAGATGTAAAAGTGCGAAGATTCATCAAGGTAGAAAATTCGAGTTGCGGAATGAAATCTCTACCGGATTTAACGAGAAGAGAAGACTTTATGATGGCGGAAAAGTACAACTGAGGAATCGAGATCAGCACAAACCGGAGTACAACATTGACAAGAAGAAACATGAAGGAGAGTTAATGTAAAGAGGGAGTGTTAAGATCAACATTGACTTACCTTCATGGGCCAATATTAACTTAAGCTTCATGGGCCAAGTGTTGAAGACATGGGCTAAAAGACTATGACCAAGTTGAAGGAAGAATCTAGAAAATAAGGACCTAGAATAAGTGTAGAATATTCTAGGGATTATTTGGTACTTAGATATTTTTTAGGGTCATTCTAGAGTTTCTAGAATTAGATGTTCCTAGAAAGACCTTAGGCACCCTATAAATAAAAGTAGTCTCATTTGTGTAGGTGTGCAAACAACCACCACAACAAGAACCAACACCACAAGTTGTAAGAGTCTCCTATTATACATAGAGTAAGAAAGTTATATATATACGAGTTCTTCTTTTGTTGGTGAAGTACTACGATCTTGGATAAGTGCAAATCGGCACTTCGTTATTTTTACAGTTCCACACCAACAGATTTAGAAAAATAACACCATCGTATATATAAGTCGTATATATAAGTGTACTATGTTTCTCATACTTTCAAGCTGGTATGTGAGATTCGACTAGTCTCAGTGTTTAATTTATTTTAATATGATATTAGAGCCCCGTTTTATTTAGCGACATTTGGTGTCCGTTAACTCTACGCTTCAGATTTCTGTGAGAATATTTTTTTTCCCAAGTGATGTTTGTTAAAATTATTGACACTCGTTAAAATACAATAAATTGGTGTCTTAACGAAAGAGACTTTATGATATATGATTCAGATAGTCTTGTAAATCAGCCATCAACCACGAGTATATATTTCAACCAAATAAAACCATGACTATAATAAGTAGGGGTGTCAATTTCTAACACGATACGAATATATATGAGCTGTAATAAAGCTGTTTTTTCACATCTCTAATTTAATATATTTACATATAGACTTCGTCATTTTCAATATTGCAACTAAGCCCTTAAATTAATATATATTTTAGGGATGGGCAAAAAATCGGTCTAGGCAGACCGTTTAGAACCAGTACAATCCAGACAAATTCCAAACAAACCAAGTTTACAAGAGAAGAACTCTTTCAAGAACCGTTAATATACTTCTACTGGTTCTGAAATTGGACCTAACTTATTTTGGACTGGATCATAATGGTTTTTTGGGCTGTTTATTATTTTTAAGTTTAGTGTAAATGTATATATAAAAACGTGCAGACCTGTTTTGAACCGAGTCGGAATATTTTTAAGAAAATATTCATGAACTGGTCCCAAACCAGACCAGCTTTTCTCACCTATACCTTAGCTAATTGGACCGGACTTGAATAGTTTAAACCAATTCCGATCGATCAGCGCCAGAACTGGTCTTTCCCTTACGGATTCCATGCCCATCCCTAATATAGTTACCTATATTCACTGCACCACGGACCCACAACATTTATAATTTATAACTAATTAAAAGTAAAACAATATTGAATATCTCTAAATTGAATTTATTTATTAAACTGTGATGTTGGTTAATTTTGGATCATTTTGTAATATTTGTAAAAAAAAGGGTCAAACGTGCAATATTAATAATATTAATTTTCCTGAGATAGAAGTTATCATGTTACATGGATGTCATACGGACACGATATGATAATTTGGTGACACAAACACGGTACGACACGGAAATAGATAAAACACATTTTGACACATTTTGACACGACAATAGTAAATACGTGTATCAGTAAGTAATGATACGATACAAATAGACACATGTAATTGTTACCCTATTAATAAGTAACTATTTTGTTTCTTTACCAAAAAACTTATATAAATAAAGGATCCCATTGGACCGTTGGATGGCCACGTGAGAATTTATATATAAGATATAAAATTTATATATATATAAATATTTCTGTAGAATGTGAGAGTATGATACTGACAAGATAAAGATAAA
Source organism: Clarkia xantiana subsp. parviflora (assembly GCA_036873135.1). Taxonomy (NCBI): domain Eukaryota; kingdom Viridiplantae; phylum Streptophyta; class Magnoliopsida; order Myrtales; family Onagraceae; genus Clarkia; species Clarkia xantiana. The sequence goes on from JAPTYO010000003.1 coordinate 11,250,128, forward strand.
GATGTGTGTTCAATGATTAGAAAAGAGTTTGGAAGTATGCAACGGTGAGTGAGAAAATTGAATTTTAAATATTCATCCAATCCAACAAAACAAAAGAGAAGAGATATATTGGGTAGCCGTTTCTCGTAAAATGTAGCCAAACATGAGGCCCATGATTGAGGGCAGTTTTTTTTTTTTTTTTTTTTTTTTAATTTTGGATTGGATTGGATGGCTCAGCTCAGTGTGTTGTAATTAATAATCAAAGACAAGAGTAAGAGTCGATATAGATTTCGGCCCTTTATTTGATGTTGTATGTAAGGACTCAATTATCGTCTTCTTCCCAGACGTTAGTTAGTGTATGGATGCCGACTAAAACAAGATAATCATGTCTCCTGCTTCGCGGCTATAACTCATCGTTTCACTCAACAGTCACTCTATTTCCTTCCAAATTGGGTTTCCTTTAAGAATTAATTGTAAGTAGCTAGGCGGTATAAATGAATCAATTCTTCGCTTCAAATAAAACATATTCAAAATCTTTTAATTTTGGATTTTTAGGCTACAACTTACTTAAAAATTGCTACCAGTCTCGAACTCGTCTCAGTTAAGCTCAAATAGTAAGTTTCGAGAGAAACTGTAGGCCTAAACTCGGCCCAAAGTTTGCTTGACCGAACTCGAGTTCAACTCCATCTCAACATGGCTTTTATAGACCAACATATATATATATATATAAACTTGATAAAGTTGTGAGCATGTTCGAGTCGAATATGTATAAACTCGAGTATTGATTCGAGTATATCTAAACTTGACTTGTTTATACTTTAATTAGGCTTAAAAACTTATTTAGTGTCTCAAGTTTACTCAATATTTTTTTGTATCTCAATATAAAATTGTTGTTTTTGAGTGTTATAGGTTTAATTTTATTGCTTTTTGTGTGATTATCTTAGAGAAGTCAAGACCCCACTGTCAAATTCAAGCTCCCATGCATGGTCCCTTTCTGTAAGGTCGTAACATTGCCGGAACCATCACCTGAGAAGCTGGACACGTCCACGCTTTGCTCTGTTGTCGCCAGAAATCGCTCCACACCACTTTGTCAGAAACCCTAGCTTTTGGGTGTTCATGTTGGGGGAAATTGAATGATTTTCAGAAGAGTAGAGTGTGACGAATTATGAGTGCGTTGATGGTAGTGACTGAATAGAGATGAAAAGACGCGCAAAGACACTGAAAAGCAACCAAAATGAAATCCGTGACACTCAAAATCAACAATTTGATTATAAGACATCAAAAACAAATAAGAGTTAATCCTAAGACACTAAATAAGTTGTAATTTTCCATACAAAATAACACCGATAATCCGGCCGCATCACTTCATTTAACGTGTATTATTCGTATCATGTCCGAATCCGTCAATGTCTAGAATCTTATTTAACTATTCATATGTGCCATATATATTCTTGGGCTCTCTAGCATGATCTCCTAGAAGTTAAATCGATTACATCACCATATATATGATAGACTAGGTTCACTTCTATCAAGTTGATATTTAGCAAAAAGCTACTTTGCCAAATTATTAAAGTTAAAAAGAAGAGAAAATCTCCTTTTTTTTCTATTATATCACAATCAATCAACACACAGTAAGCACATAAGCTAAAAGGGATGGAAAATTTGATGAATATATATGTCAACAGACACCCCACCTGGTGTCATTTCAGACCGTGTGCATGCACGTATGCATGAGTTGATCGTTACTGTATCATATCATATCAATGCACAACAACCTCCGAATTATTGTTGTATTTGATAATGAAACTTCACCTATTTTCTGAATTAGGTGATTAGTGCCAAACAAAGAGAGCTTGTTAATCTACTTAAAATCTCATTCTTCTAAACCAGGATCTCGATATCGGATCAACTCGACCGTGACCATTGATTTATTCTTCTTTGGTGCTTAATGGTGATACGTGTTGTGTTTTCAAGCCCTCAAGACCACCTTAGACGAATAATTAAGAATTCAAGTTTAATACATGTTGCGCGAATTCGATATTTTCTCTAATAGTTATTTCAGATTATGAAATATGTATTATATTACCAGTTTAAAATCCTAATATTACTTATGCACTGATATACTGATTTGCCGTCTCATATTGTCCGGTGAATCTTTTTATCATCATATTTAGTAGTAGAGAACTATCAAATTTATTGACCAGCGTATTTAAGTTCTCCTCACTACTCATTAGAGGCCCAAATTAAGTTCATTTAAAGAAAGGCTTTTGACGCACCCACAAGTAGAACCATTCTATTCATCGTCGTTGTGTATTCATCGTCGCTTCACAACAGGAGAGAATTTTGTTATAATAGTTTAGCGCGCACACATTCACATTGCCACTCTTAATTAAGCACACCTAGATTTAAGCTTGTTTCCATATATAGATACTAGGTACTGACCCGCGCTACGCTCGGGGCGACTGGCTAAATCATATATGTTTATATATATATATGTAGAAGATTAAAAATTAAGATCAACCACAATTTAGAAAAAAAAGACTTATTGAAATGTAACTTAGGCTGTTGTGCCACATTCAGATTAACATTTTCATTGTTTTAAGTATAAACGTTCAATTTTATTGATAAACCACGACGTCTGTTAACTCCTAACTTAAATATATATACATAAAATTTTCAATGTAAGTCATTAACCTATCCTCTAAAATTTGTTGCTATTCAAGTAAACTTTATTACAAAATAATCCTCAAATTCAGTACTTTGTCTTAGTAAATTGAATAAATCACAGACTTTGTGTTCACAGCTAAGTATCTTCCTTCCAAAAAAAATCTACTAAGATTAACTATCTATCTAAAACAAATTAAAGAAGATTATAGCAGCTAATTTTTGCAAAAAAAAGCACGCGTCGATGAAAATGTTCGACCTTTCCTTCAGATTTTGTTACGTTTTTTTACGGAATTACCCATTTCTCTCTCTTATTTCTTCCACCTCTCTATCATTATATTTATACATTTTTACTTAATAAATTTATCTCTTAGTTTAAAATTATATTTACATTTATTTATCCACCTCTTTTAACGCTTTATCCAAATCATATTACTATTTAACCTTATTAATAATTAATTATCAATCATTTATCCGTGTATTCTAAAAAAAATTAATAATAATATTATTGTTTTACATTTTATGAAGATATTTGTTTACACTAATTAATATTTTAAAAAATATATACATTTTATTATTGATTAATTTGTTATAAAAATGTCTATAAGTTAGAAATATATGTTATAAACAAAAGAAAAAAAATTTCCTCCAAACTTTTAATTTAAAATTTTGCATATAATTTTTTTTTTTGATTTATTTACAATATTAAACATAGTTTATATTAAAAATTTATTTCTTATGTTAATTATTTTCTACATTTTTATTGTATATACATTTTTTTTATATTTAATGCATTTTTTATAATTTATTTTAAATTTTTAACTAATAAATTATTGAACAAATACTGGAAAAAAAATATCAAGTAATCTTATATATATTGATAAAAAGGAGCATACATAAATATTATATATATTTCTTAAATATTCGAGAGAGAAAATGGAATTAATTATTGATGGGTGGTTACTTAGACAAAAACGTTTTTTGTTTAACAAAAAAAAAAAAAATAACGTGCGGGGTGGGAGAAATTCGGTGCGGTTGTCTGTAATCCCTGCTGTGTAGGCATGCGACGTGGAGATGTGCTATTGGCTGAAAAAATCCGAGGTGACACACATGGGATGCTCAGAAATGCTGATGTGGCAATTTTTGGTAAGCACTTTCTCTCTCCCTTTAACTTATTATATATATAGATATACAAAACCCATGTTGCTTTGTAGTGTCTTATAATCAAATTGTTGTTTTTGGGTGTCCAAGAATTCATTTTGGTTGTTTTTTTTTTCTTTGCACGTCTTTTCTTCTCTTTCAGTCATTTCCATCACCTCATTTAGTTACTCATAATCACTCACTCCCTATTTTTAAAAAAATTGCCAAAATTTCCCCAAACTTGAATATCCAACAGATATGGTTTCCTGCAGGGTGGTGTGGAACAATTTCCAGCGACAACGGAGAAGGATTTGATAGCGCGGAAGTGGCCAGCTTCTCAGGTGACAGTCCCGACAATGACAGGAAGGGAGTGTGCAGGAGAGCTCGAATTTGAAAGTCGGATTCGTGGGGAATGACTTCTCTAAGGTAATCACACCGGGACACTGAAAAGCAACTTGGGAGTGGAACCCCTAAAAGCAACAATTTGATCATATAACTTAGACACCAAAAAGCAACATGGGTAAACATGAGACACTAGATAAGTTATTAATCCTAAATATAACAAACATGCTTTGATCCCTGCAATAGGCCTTGATAGTGAACTCATGTTTACGGCCCTCATCCTATGCGTAGTAATGGACTATAGCGGTATTGTTGAATGCCTTGTATTTTAAAGGGTGCTCGTCATCCACAAGCTTCTCTGGGGCTTCAATCATGCCGACAATGAATGAGAACAAGCCGACGGTGTATCGAGTTTGAGCCGCGTCGTCTATGATGCTTACTTTGTGCTCACACTACCGAATCCTATTTTACGATTTGAATGAATGTAAAAATCATCGACTAAACTTCACAAATCAAAGTGCTATTGAAAACCACCTAATCATAATACTACCATTTATCTTCTTCTTCTTGCTTCTTCCCCTTTTCTCGATAAACATCTTTGATTATGTATTGATTTTTGAGGAACTCATGTTGCTCTCTATTTAAAGATTTGGTTAGTAAATCTGCAAATTGATCATCCGAAGGCACATAAGTGGGAATAAAACTCCAATCAACAACATTGCTTCGAATGAAGTGGCAATCAATGTCGATATGTTTTGTTCGCTCATGAAACATTGGGTTTGATTGATTTAAATTGCAAATATGGGAATTTCAGCAGCAATTGTATATGTGAAACAAAGTTCCCGTGGGAGCTTCTTCTGTTAGCATGTGATGACGTGGCGACGTAAATGGTAGCCCGTTAATATTAAGGATATTACCTAAGACAATTGAGTAAATGTCACATTAGATTAATTGGGCTTGACCTAATTCCTAATTGACATGGGAGGCCCAAAATTGGGTCTCCCTCCCTTAATAGGTGGTTCGGCCGAATAGAGTACCACATTAGTTGGAGTGGACTTTTGTCCACTCCACCAATCCTATATATAGGCGAGTCTCCTAAGGGGTTTTACACATCAAAGTATTTCATAAGTCCCTCCATTGAGGAACTTAAGAGAAACCCTCTCACCCCCTTAGTAGAAATTTCGGCACATCATAGTCAGCCCGAGGTTCTGTCCCCGTTGAAGAATCGATCAGAGGATTTGCTGTGGAGCTTATACCGCGTAGGACTTCTTTTCACAAAGAACTTGTGCGGGTTCCGACCGGAGGATCATAACTCCCTCCACATCGTTCTTGGGCAGGAAAGCTATTGAGGTATGTGTACATTATTCCGCTGCGTAATTAGTTTACTTGCATGTACACGTTTAGCATTGCGTAGTATTACGTCCCCGTAATCCAACAGTGGTACCAGAGCCTATATTAGGAGTTCTTAAATTTTTTATAAACTGATGTTCTTGAAGTTTTATAAAAATCTGATTTTTTTTTTTTTTTTTTATGATTACCGAAATTTTTCTGAAAATTAAAACATGAAACCATGTTTTTGATCTTTAAAAACTTAAAATTTTCAGATTTTACATGTTTTTATGGATCAATACCGAAATTTTGGTTTAAATTTTCGATTGATGTTCATAATCTTCGAGAACACGATGAGTTTTATCAAGAACATTTTTTGGATTCATGATCATAATAGTGTTTGATCTTAAAATTTGACAACTTTTCCAATTTTACATGTTTTTGGCCGAAACCCTAGTGGCAAGTTAGTTAAAATTTTAATTTTCTTGGGCACCAGGTAACTTAAAATTTCAGCCAAAAATAATATAGATAAATGTTACCATATTTTAATTTTAAATTAAAGGTAACTATATATCTATAAGTTGGAAAACATAGATAGGTTCACAATATAATATTGAAATATATATTAATTATCAATATATATAGATAAAGATAGGGTTAATAAATATTGATATATTTAGTTTCTATAAAAGATTAAGAAAATATATTGTCTATATATTTTTTTATCCCTAAAGATATATTTGATAATAATTATATATATATATATATATATATTGGCCGAATATTTTATATATATATATATATATATATATATATATATATATATATATATATATATATATATATATATATATATATATATATATATATATATATATATATATATATATATATATATATATATATATATATTGTTGATTGATTTACATCTTAAAGATAGAATGTTGACAATATTTGTATATGTGTCGACTTTTATATATATATTAGCAATATTGGAAATTATTTTACATAATTATTATTTCATGGAGGTTAAGTTGAGTTTTTAGTGGATTTTAAAACACTGCTTAGCTTGCAAGAAATAATTCGGTCGAACTCTAGGGTTTATGCGCCGGTCTAATTGCTAAACCGGAGCGGGTTAAACCAATCCGGGTTTTCTTAATCGGGTGGACCTTTTCGAGTCGGGTCAAACCGGAGCAATTAAATAAAACGTAACAAAACCGGTTTCGAGTGATGAACCGAACCATAATCTTATTTTACTGAACCGTTTCGGACCAAACCGTATTTTTAAAATAGGACCGACTTGAACCGGATTTTAAATTGGACCGAACCAAATTTTAAAATGTTTTCGGAAATTTTAAATGTTCAATAAAATAGGATGTCAAATTTTAAATCAAAAATGTTTTCAAACTTTAAAATTAGCCCAAACAGTGCTCTTAGGGTTTGCGTTTTAACACGTTTTCGGCTAAAACCCTAATGTCTGGTTACGATTATGGGGATGGATCTCGGATATGCATGTTTTTTGGACTGGATTAAACTAGTGGGCTGAATTGTAATTGTTTACTTTCTACAACATATATTAGAAATGTCGTCTTGACTTAAGCTAGCTGGATAATTTATTACGAGCATTGAGCTCTGGGATTTAAATATATGGTTTGCGCAATAGGATAGACATGCTACGCTGAATGAAAGTGCCTAGAATACTGTTAGATTACGGGGACGTAATACTACATAATGCTAAACGTGTACTTGTAAGTAATCTAATTATGCAGCGGAATAATGTACACATACCTCAATAGCTTTCCTGCCCAAGAACGTTTTGGAGGGAGTTCTGATCCTCCGGTCGGAACCCGTACAAGTTCTTCGTGAGAAGAAGTCCTACGCGGTATAAGCTCCACAGAAAATCCTCTGATCGATTCTTCAACGGGGACAGAACCTCGGACTGAATGCTCGAAAGCAAATTGGCACACCAATGGTGGTGTTAGGGGGCCGGCCGAAATATGCTTGTAGAGAGAAAGGGATTTCTCTCAAATCACAACTTAAGAGGAGTTGTGATCAATGTGTGTTTTGGGAGTGACCCCAAGACCTCCTTATATAGTGGGAGGAGGAGAAAATCCTCCTCCCTACTATTAGGGTTTCGGACGAACTATGATGTGGGTGGGAAGCCCAATTTTGGGCCTCCCATGTCACATGGGAATTGGGACTGGCCCAATTACCCCTAATGTGACATTTACCTAATTATCTTAGGTAACCACATATATTAACGGGCTAAATTACGGCGCCACGTCACCATATGCTAACAGCTCCCTCTCGCCGGAATGGGTGAGTGCCTGTTAATGTATTGTCATCCAATAGCATCAACTTTTCAGCCTCTGGTTATTGTCTCTGTCTCCGAATAGTTCCTACGAGGTTTGCCGTGCAACCGGCGGATACGACGGGTATCGTGCTATTCATCTGTTATGAGTGTTGTAGAGCCCGCAGAACGTTGATTCCCTTTCGTAAATCAATCATGTCAAAAATAAAATATGTACCGCACTGTATCCTTGGTCAACTGATAATTCTCCAATTGCCCAGTTTTTCACACATGAATACTTCTCCAGGGCATCCGTACAAGTGTTCAAAACCTTCAACTAATATCCGGTTGGTCGCCACCTAGTGAACACAAGAGTCGGTGAATTATAGGTGAGCATGACCATCCCCATTGCTTATACCCTTAGTCTAACTCAACCGGTTTCCAAGACGTGGTCACTTGGCCATTTTCTTTGGCTCTACGCTCGTACGCCGAGAAGCGAACATTGAGCCAGACCTTAGGTATAAGTTCTGAGTCCGATAGGATACTTTAGATGCCTCTTCATAAGACACCTGGGATCAATCACACGCTCAAGGTGAAGAAGTATGCGCCCTTTGAATCACAAGGATTCTAGCTAGCACAACCGAGCATGACCCCGTGGTCGAACATGGCACGTGTATTATGAAGCACGCGTCGATAGCACACCTGGACAAGCCAGGGGTGGGATATGTCAATCATGCTTTCAGAGAGTCTTTCATCTGGCCCTGAATGTGATTTTAATGATGTACAGAGTAACATGGCGATTTTACAAAACGAAGATTATGTCATGTTTTAAGCGTGACCAAGTTATCGTTTTGTTTAACCAGGTTTATCCCCCTGGTTCTTAGCCAATCTTGTTGTGGTAGAGGTCCTCCTCTCCTACAAGATGACCGTGCCTGTGTGAGGAGGCAAGGTTCACATCCGACATAATTTTGGTGGAAGAGTTGTACTTCTTCCTACGACTTAGTTTATAGACCGAAAAATCCGATGTTATTTATCATTATGACGTCGATAGATCATATACTCAATTTGCAATTCTTTTATTCAATCGAAATATTAATTCAAATGTCAAAATGCCATCACTCATATTAGCCACTTATTAAGCCCTACGAAATCCAAGCATTTTTACGTGCTTTTCAAAAATTTCTCTACGTAATGGCTTAGTTAATGGCTCTGCGACCATATTGTCTGTGGACAAGTATTCTAAAGTGATTATATTGTCTTCCATAACTGATTTGGCATAATTGTATTTCACATTGATGTGTTTGGTCCTACTATGGTACTTTGGATTCTTAAGTTCTGCAATGGCTGCCTGACTGTCGGAGTATACCTTTACAGGCTTCCTCAATTCGTCAGTGCCCAACAATGCGGTAAGAAGCCTTTTCAGCCAGACTGCTCCTGTGCGTTTTGGAGAGAGCAACGAATTCCGATTTTTTTCGTAGACAGCGCGACACATGATTGCTTCTTGCTCGTCAATGAAATGACGGCTTTTAGCAAGGAGGAATACACCTCTTGTGGTGGACTTACGATCATCCTGATCGCCACCATGGTCGGCGTCACTGAAAACCGGTCAATTCTTTCTACCTGCCCTCATAGCACAGTACGTAGTCGGCAGTACATGTATGACTCGTTTTATGGTTTTTAAAAGTTGATAGCTAGGGTCTGATTGGAATCTTGCTACTAGGCCCATAGTGTAACAGATGTCTGGACGAGTGCATAGCATGGCGTACATTAGACTTCCTACCATGCTTAGATACTCTGCATCCCTTCACGCTCCTGCTGGTTCTTCGGGACATCACGCTTCGACAGCGCGCACCCGAACACAACCGGCGTATCCACGGGTTTGGCATCGAGCATTCTGAATCTTTTCAACAGTTTGTTGATATATGATTCTTGAGACAGTAACAATCTCCGGGCGGCACGATCTCGGGCAATTTTAATGCCTAAGATGTACGTGGCCTCTCCCATGTCTTTCATCTCAAATGTTGATGATAACCAGGACTTTTGATTCGCTCATGAAACTCACATCATTTGTAGCAATGAGTATGTCATCCACGTATAAGGTTATGATGACATATTTAGACCCGGAAGTCTTGGTGTAAACGCAGGGATCCTCGTGAAGGTTCACAAATCCGTTTCCGACGATTTCCTCGTGGAATCTGCGATACTATTGCCGAGACGATTGTTTAAGACCGTAAATAGATTTTTGGAGTTGGCAAACTTTACTTTCTTTTGCCAGGAGTAATAAAACCCTCTGGCGGGTCCATATAGATCTCTTCCTCCAGGTTTTCATGGAGAAATGCGGTTTTTAACATCCATTTGATGCAGGCTCGTGATCAAGGCTTGCAATAAGGGCAAGGATGGCCCTAACTGTGGTGTAACGCACAGTTGGTGAGTATGTTTCATCAAAGTCTACTCCGTGAATTTGGGTATATTCTTTCGCAATCGTTCGAGTTTTGCACCACTCAAATTTTCCATCAGTAGTGAATTATAGTATTTCACTTTCTATTTCTTTGGTTATCAGGTAAATCAACTGAAGACCAAAATCGAATACGTTCTAATTTAGGCATTTTCATCCTCCATTGTTTTCCTCCATTCCAACGTTTGAGGTTCTTCCAATACTTCCCGAATCGTCACTGGTTCGTGAACGAATGTCTCACTTGATGGGATACTTCTTAAAAGAAGTTTGTTGCGTTAGACTAAGTCTAGGCTCGATAATCTCATCTTGAGTCTGATCGTTAATCCCACTCGGAATAATGCTTCTTTTCGGAGCATTACTCCCACTGAGAACAATGGCGGTGCTTGAACTTTTGGTCTACAACTTTCTTAGAATGACCTCTTGGTCTAAGGATTTTACCTCCGAGATTTATTCCTTGATCACTAGGATCTGGAATCAAGTTAGACATTTCATCCCACTAGGAATAATGGGCAGTTGCGACGACTATTGGATTTTCATCCAATGGTTCAGCATTATGATTATCAGGTCCGACTTGATTCGCATTAACATTTAGTGATGATTATGTGAGGGAGAGTGAGCCCTCCCACTGGATTTATTATGAGGACGTTTCCATCATCATTTACCATGTCATTCACTAATGCTATATCATTCTCCCACTCGAAGTAAGTGGGACCTGAGAATCTCCGTTATCCATTTTAATCTGATCAGTACTTTAGTTCGTTTTGTTCCGCAAAGCATTGGAAGTTCATCCTCAAATTTCTATAATGTGTCATGTTCGACCACGTTACCATTAATCCAAGCTAATTTAAACTTGTATCTTTCAAGAGTAGACTGTACTCTTAATAAATACTTTTTTAATGCGCAAATTAATGCTACTTTATGATAAGGTTTCACCCGTATCATTTCTTAGCTTTTAAGTTAACGCACCAACCGATTTTATTGGAACATAGTTTTACCTTAATATAATATCAGCTTAATTTCATTCCATAGTAATAATTAATGTTGAGTTCTAACATAATGTAATTTTAAATTATGTTTCTCAAAGTATTTAATAATATGATTTCTTAGCCAGACTTTTTGTTAAAGGCTTATAGTGGGAGTGTCATTTTACTGACTACTTCCTTTCGTTTGTTAACTCATCCAGAGACTTATCCACCTCATGGACTATGCATTTGAGATTTTGCTTAATGCTATAGTTGATGTACTACTCGATCGTAGTAGCATTAAAGCGTACTTCTAACCATGGTAGTCATCAACAGGTTATTTCCAACGGATTACAAACGAAAATTCAGCATTCATTTATTAGAACACTTCATTATTAAATTTGTACTTTAAAACGATGTGTTCCGTCTCTCAAGGTACACGCGCGTACGACGCTTAAAACCAGTTTTATCCCGTGGTTTTGAATCGTTTCATTTTCAAATTTAACTTAATTGGTTTGAACATGTTTTAATTATTACGAAAATAATTGTTTAAATGGAGTACTAACAAATAAGAATTACTAAATCTTTCGATCTAGCTACGCAATCGATGGGTATGTTCAGTTCAGTTGTACCGACTGAGATGACGGAGTATGTGAGTCGTTTCGTTTTATTCGTCCACTTTTACCTGGCCGAAATTTTGTTCCTAACCCGTAGGTTTGTATTTTCATTTTTGGATCGTTCTCAAAATAACCAAATTTTTAGAAACGAACAACGAGCGATAAATGACAATGGTATAGTTCTTGATCTGAAGTTTACATATTTGATCCATGATTCTGGCACATATAGTCAAGAACTTTGAGTCATGTTGAACATCTCGTCTGAGTAAATTCACGAGTGAATCACTTCAAATGATATGTGTCCGTATAAAACATTTTACAGCTTCATACACATGAACTACGAGGTGTATTTGAAACGCACTTTATCAACGGGGTTTAACCCACCGGTTTATCGTATAGGACTTATTCGGTCCAGTTCGCTTCTTGATATCCGGATCATGGTTCACTTCTTTCGAACTCACTATGGTGAGTAGATAAGGTTTCCCTTTCACTGCTGTGGTTACTGTATTTTATTAGGCTCAAGGTTATTGAGTCCTGTCAATATCAGACAACCATGTATATCGTTTCCATGTTAACCTTCCATCCTGAAGACCCAATGCGGGTTTTACGCCGACATCCATGGAAAGAGAGATGATCATCTCATTCAACCGAAACATTTCTAGCGTTAAGCTATAACATTGTCTGGTTTCAATTGAAGTCTTCTCCAATCCCTTTTTACCAAGGTCGAATGTATCACCATATATGCGTTCAGATCAACAAAGTAGCTACTCCAATTCTTGGGGAAACAAATTATCACATTCATTTCTCATTGTCAAAATCATACAGATTACTATATTCATCCGTAGTTGTCCTCTCCACTTTTCGGAATCGTAGTGGAGAGTTCAACAAACACTCTGATTTTATTCATCATAATTAATACCATCAAGATTGCGAGTAATATCGAATCGCACTAATTGAGCCAACTCACACATTGATGATTATGCAAATTAGGAAGACAATAACATTTTGACAGAATTGCAAATATCGGATTATCTATTAAGATGGAATACGACGAATAGTGATCCTTCAGTCACTAAACCAAACCGACCGCCAGTAGACCGAGGGAAGGGGGTGTTGTGAATGAGTTCACACTATTGTCGTCTTCAATCCAATAGATCAGTCTTTTGAAAACGGTTATTATTTTTCAAATTACCGGAACGAGAATTTTCAAACAAGCATACCCGATCTTGGCTTTCCCATGGCCCTTTTTTGATTTTGTAAAATTATCCAATAATTTACGCTTGCATAATACTATATCACGCCATAAACATCGAACAAACCAAAACAACATGCTTACCCGTCAAGCGTCTAATGTTCCTTAGCATACATAATTCTACTTAAAGTAAATTACCACATGCTTTCATTCATGAACATTCTAGCATACGTGTCAAAACACGCAACTTCCGCATACATCATGCATAATTGGCGACTGGTATTTTCAGTTTTGAAAATATTAGGGGCTGACTTGCAATTCATGCTTGCAATCAATCATGCAAAATTTCTAGACATGGATTCTAGGCACTTTCAATCAGCATATCATGTCTATCCTATTGCGCATACCATATATTTAAATCTCAGAGCTCAATGCTCGTAATTTATTATCCAGCTAGCTTGACTAAGTCAAGACGACAGTTCTAATATACGTTGCAGAAAGTAAACAATTGCAATTCAGCCCACTAATTTAATCCAGTCCCAAAAACATGCATATCCGAGATCCATCCCCATAATCGTAACCAGGTATTAGGGTTTTCTTTATCCGAAAACGTGTTGAAACGTAAACCCTAAGAGCACTGTTTAGGTAAATTTTTAAAGTTCGAAAACATTTTGGATTTAAAATTTGACATCCTATTTTATTGAACATTTAAAATTTCCAAAAAAATTAAAAAAAAAAAATTCGGTCCAATTTAAATCCGGTCTGAGTCGGTCCTATTTTAAAAATCCGGTTTAGTCCGAAACTGTTCAATAAAATAAGATTGTGGATCGGTTCATCACTCGAAACCGGTTCGGTTTAGATTCACTTTGTTACTTTGGTCTGACCCGATCTGACTAGGTCGACCCGATTAAGAAAACCCGGATTGGTTTAACCCGTTCCGGTTTTGCAAATTGGACCGGCCCAATAAACCCGTAGGGTTCGGCCGAAACATTTCTTTTGGGCTAAATAGAGTTTTAAAGTCCATTAAAAACTCAACTTAGCCCACAAGAAACATTAATTATGTAAAATAATTTCCAATATTGCTAATATATATATAAAATTCGGCACTTATATATTATTAATATATATAAATATTGTCAAGATTGTATCTTTAAGATCTAAATCAATTAACAATATAAATATATATAATTTTCGGCCAAATATATATGTATATATAATTATTGTTAAATATTTATTTAGGGATAAAATATATAGACAATATATTTTCTTAATCTTTTTAAGTAACCAAATCCTATCAATATATCTTTATCCCTATCTTTTAGCTAAATATATTGATAGTTTACATATTTTACTATATAATGTGAATCTTTCCTTATCTTTCCAATTTATAGATATATTGTCTCCTTTTAATAAAATTAAAATATGGTAACAAATATATCTATTATGTTAGGCCGGCCGAATTTTACTACTTGCACCCTAAGAAATTAAAAATTTTACCTAATAATTCACCTAGGGTTTCGGCCATAACACAAAAAATTGGAAGAATTGTCAAATTTTAAGATCAAACAGTATTATGATCATGAATCAAAAAAGTGTTCTTGATAAAATTCATCGTGTTCTTGAAGATCATGAACATCAAACTTAAATTTAAATATGAATTTTCGGTTTTGATCTATAAAAACATGTAAATTCCGAAAATTTTAAGTTTTTAAAGATCAAACATATGAAATTTGTTTTAAAATTTTGGATTACTCAGGGTGTTCATCATAAAAATTTCGGTTTTTATAAAATTTTCAAGAACATCAGTTTATCAAAATTTCTAGAACTCCTAACACAAGCTTTGATACCACTGTTGGATTACGGGGACGTAATACTACGGAATTCTAAATGTGTACTTGTAAGTAATCTAATTACGCAGCGGAATAATGTACACATACCTCAATAGCTTTTCTGCCCAAGAACGTCGTGGAGGGAGTTCTGATCCTCCGGTCGGAACTCGTACAAGTTCTTCGTGAGAAGAAGTCCTACGCGGTATAAGCTCTACAGCAAATCCTCTGATCGATTCTTCAACGGGGACAGAACCTCAGACTGAATGCTCGGAAGCAATTTGGCACACCAATGGTGGTGTTAGGGGGCCGACAGAAATATGCTTGTAGAGAGAAATGGATTTCTCTCAAATCACAACTTAGGAGGAGTTGCGATCAAGGTGTGTTTTGGGAGTGACCCCAAGACCTCCTTATCTAGTGGGAGGAGGAGAAAATCCTCCTCCCTACTATTAGGGTTTCGGCCGAACTATGATGTGGGTGGGAGGCCCAATTTTGGGCCTCCCATGACACATGGGAATTGGGTCTGGCCCAATTACCCCTAATGTGAAATTTACCTAATTATCTTAGGTAACCACATATATTAACGAGCTACCAATTACGGCGCCACGTCACCATATGCTAATAAATACATGTCTAGAAATTTCACATGATTGATTGTAAGCATGAATTGCAAAACAACCCCTAATATTTTCAGAACGTTTTCAAAACCGAAAATTCCAGTCGCCAATTATGCATGGAAGTTACATGTTTTGACACGTATGCTAGAATGTTCAGGACTGAAAGCATGTGATAATTACATTACGTAGAATTATGTATGCTAAGAACATTAGACGCATGACGCGTAAGCATGTTGTTTGGATATAGTATTATGCATGCGTAAATTATCGGATAATTTTTCAAAAATCAAAAGGGCCTTGGGAAAGCCAAGATCGGGTATGCTTATTTGAAAATTCTCGTTCCGGTAATTTGCAATGTAATAATCGTTTTCAAAAGATTGAACACGACGGTAGTGTGAACTCTTTCACGGACCCCCTTCCCTAGGTTTACTGGCGGTCGGTTTGGTCTTGATGACTGAGGGATCACTATTTATTGTATTCCATCTTAATAGATAATCCGATGTTTGCAATTCTGTCAAAATGTTATTGTCTTCCTAACTTTGCATGATTTTCATTGTAATAGTTCTAAATGGCTCGATCGGATCGTTTTAACAAAATGCAAACTGGATGACATTAATTATGATAATTGGAAAATTAATGTTGAATGTGACCTGATACCTGCGGGAGTCGAGGATCGTATCCATCCAAGAGGTCAACGAATACATACAAACGAGGGTGGGACACCTTACAGATACAATAATAAAGACAAGTTATGGAGGGATCAAAGAGCTCGGAAAATAATCCGCTCGCATCTGACAGCTGAAACAGAGGAAATGACTATTCAAAAGAGCGCATTGCATCTTTGGTGCACCTTACACCTTCGCTGCGGCAAGGGAAAGGCAGCCGAAGCAAGAGAACTAATGGCCGCGTACCATGAAATTCTATGCAAGGAGAGTGTGATAAAAATCGTTCTCGACGCCGCCGTTGAATGGGCAGGAATTCAGAAAGTAATGGAGATGTTTCCCCTTTCATGGTTTGCTGATGATAACAGACTTACACGTCTGATCACATCAATTAAAATGATAATTGACTTATATAATGCCGACCATAAAGATGAAAAGATCTTCAAACTTCCCGAATTGTCCGATACCAGGTTTGCTGGACTTCAGAATTGCTTGGATAAACCCAACAATAACAGGTGTAAACGATGATCCGGTGCGACAACCACTATTGATTCCTGTACCGTAAAAGGTACACCTCGTTTACCACAATACATAAGACGGTGAAACGTTTTATATGATGCAGAAATCTGACATAATTCAGTTTTGAATTTATTTTCAGGTGGGTTGCTCAAACGTGGTTAAGACTACTTGCCTTATATAACTTTATTTGTCATAGATGCAGTTATTGATCCAAAAAATTTGTCATTATTTTTGTTAGGAACCCTATTTTCCCGTTTATATGTTTAAATTTAGTTAATTGTGATTCGGAATTATTGAATACAGTAGTAACCATTCAATCTATGACATGGTCTACTTATCAAAATTAATCGATCCCGTAACGGGACCAATCCGAAACGAATAACTAAAACAGAAAATCCATCAGTAAAACGATTGGATTAAAACAAAACACTTACCTCTGAATCGTGAATAACGAACCATCCTCTTAATGCATCCATCGATTGCATAAAGTCGTAAAACGAACCAACCGATATTACATCCTTATTTGTTAAGTACTTCATTAAATGATAAGTATCCCGAAATAATGTGCATTTAAAATGGATTTGATTTTAAATTTGGAAACAACAACGATTTTAAAAACATGGATTGAACCTGGTATTAGGCGCGTAACGCGCAAGTCACCTTGAGAGACGAGACACATCGTTTTAAAGTACAAATTTAATGATGAAGTGTTTTAATAAATGAACGCTGAAGTTTCGTTTGTAATCCTTTGGAAATAACTCTTTGATGACTACCGTGGTTAGAAGTATGCTTTAATACTACTACGATCGAGTAGTACGTCAACTATAGCATCAAGCAAGAGCTCAAATGCATAGTCCATGAGGTGGATAAGTCTCTGGATGAGATAACAAACGAAAGGAAGAAGTCAGTAAAATGACTCTCCCACTATAAGCCTTGAACGAAAAGTTTGGCTAAGCAATCATTTCATTAAATACTTCGAGAAACATAGTTTAAAATTACATTATGTTAGAATTCAACATTAAATGTTCCTACGGGATGAAAGTAAGTTGATTCATACTAATGTAACACTATGTTCCAATATAATCGGTTGACGCGTTTCCATACAAGCTAAAGAATGATAATGCTGAAACCTTATCATTAAACAGCATTAATTTGCGGGTTAAACAAACATTTAATAAGAGTACGGTCTACTCTTAGAAAATGAAAGTTTAAAATTAGCTTGGATTAATGGCAACGTGGTCGGACATGACACATTATAGAAATTTGAGGATGGATTTCCAATTCTTTGCGGAACGGAACGAACTAAAGTACTGATCAGATTATAATGGACAACGGAGATTCTCAGGTCCCACTTACTTCGAGTGGGAGAATGATATAGCATTAGTGAATGCATAAGTGAATGATGGTGAATAATGGTAAATGATGATGGAAACGTCCTCATAATATATCCAGTGTGAGGGTTCACTCCCCCTCACATAATCATCACTAAACGTTAATGCGAATCAAGTCGGACCTGATAATCATAATGCTGAGCTAATACAACTGCCCATTATTCCTAGTGGGAGGGAAACGACCAACTTGGTTCCAGATCCTAGTGATCAAGGAATAAATCTCAGAGATAAAATCCTGAGACCGAGAGGTCATCATGAGAAAGTTGTAAATCAAAGTTCAAGCACTGCCATTGTTCCCAATGGGAGTAATGCTCTGATAAGAAGCATTATTCCGAGTGGGAGTAGCGATCATACTATAGATGGATTAACGAGCCTAGACATAGTCAAAGGCAACGAACTTCTGTCAAAGAAGTATCCCATCAAGTGAGACATTCGTTCACGAACCAGTGACCGTTCAGCAAGCAATAAAATAACCTCAAACGAGGGAATGGATGATGAAATTTCCTAAATGAAAATAAATTCGGTTTTTGGTCTTCAGTTGATTAAAGTTGAGTGGTGCAAAACTCAAACGATTGTGAAAGGATATACCCAAATTCACGGAGTGGATTTTGATGAAACATACTCACCAATTATGCGTTACACTACAGTTAGGGCCATCCTTACCCTTGTTGCATGCCTCGATCTAGAGCTACACCAAATGGATGTTAAGACCGCATTCTTCCACGGAACGGAAACCTAGAGGAAGTGATCTATATGGAGCAGCCATAGGGTTTTATTACTCCTGGCAAAGAACGTAAAGTTTGCAAACTCTAAAGATCTATTTACGGTCTTAAACAATCGTCTCGGCAATGGTATCGTGTCAGACCTAAATCTAACTTAAGGCGAATTACGTTTTGAAAAACGTGCAATTTTGAAAAGAGTCACCACTAGTTAATTATTAGGCTAACTAGAATCCTAAATTACCTAAGCGAATAACGAATTAAACACCTAGGTATTAAATCTGTCTACGATCAGAAATACGAGTTCGGGGGTTCTGTTACGAATTAAAAACATGGAATTAATCGCGCCCTTTCGGTACTCAATTCACAAATTTTATAATTTTATTGCTTATACATATATTACACTAAATTAATCTAACAATGTCAAAATTAATCAAATTTCATCATATGTAAAAGATATTATCAAATAAAATCTCAAATCTAAAAATTAATTATAACCTATAACTCCTATTAAAAATGAAGTCTAAAATACTGAAAAAACTTCTAATATGCTATCAAATTGAACTTAGTCACCTTAAATTAAACTACTAATTAAATTTTACCAACTACAATCAAACTATTAATTAAATCTAACTAACTACAAGCTACATTTAAAATATAAAATTAAATGTAATACAATAATTATAATAGTATAATAACAGAATATAATAAATACATAATAATAATACTAAATAATAAATAATAATTAACAAAAAAGAAAAAAAAGAAAAAAAAAAAAAGAAAAACGCTCACCTACTGAGGAAGAAGACGCAGAGGGCAGCGGGCACCGACTACGTCAGCAGCGTGGCGGATGGCGGTGGTCACAGGCGGAGTGTCTTGGGTCGAGACAGATGAGACGGAATCTGGAGAGCTGGACAAAGTGGGGCGGAGCGATGAGGGCTGTGGTTGGACTGGGCTAGCAGATTTCGGGGCGCTCAGATCACGGTGGCGCGACCTGGGCAAGCAGATTCCGGTGACGAGGAGCAGGGCGGCGCGGGCTGGCGAGCGGACGATGCGTCGAGGTTGTGGTGGCAGCAGCGGGGAACCACCGGTCACCGACGATGGAAAGCCGGCGAGAGAGAGAGTTAGGAGAGAGAAAATAGTGTTTTTCTTTTTTTAGCACTACAAGACAAAATCGCACAGACCCCGAGAAAATAATGTATTATTGCTTAATGTGGTGTTTTTCAGTCCTTTACAATGTAAACCTAGATCCCTATTTATATTAAAAACCTAGTCTAATTACAGATAAAATTTAAATAAAAAATTGCTAACAGATAATTATTCTAGAGAATATTCCTAAGGATATATATCTTTACAGATAATTATTATTTTTGAATAAAAAATAATATCTGGAGATAAATATCTTACAGATAATTTTCTAAAAATAAAATAAAAACTAATTATTATATATATATTTTTAAATATTCCGAAAATATTAAATATATTCGACATAATTTAAAATATATTTTATAATAATTTCCCTAATGTGCCCTTGAGCATTTTTGTAGACTTTGTGGCTTGACGCGTCCGAAATTTGACGTATCATGTGTAACGTCGTTACGTCCGGGTCAAAATCGAGTGTTTACAGTTTTCCCCTCTTTGGACGGACTCCCGTAGAACGTGTTCGAAGGGGTTTGTCCAAAGGCGAAGAAACACTGATTTTGACCAGAAAGTATATTCTCTTCCAATTCTTCAAAGTCTTCAAGGTGGCTCATATGCTTATTCTGGTGCGGAAAGATAAAACCTCTGTCGGCGGGACGCCTGTTGGCGGTGCCTCCATTAGCGATGCAGAAAGTAAAGCCTCCAGTGGCGGTGCAGAAAAGTAAAGCCTCGGTCGGCGGTGCCCCTGTTGGCGGTGCCTCTGTTGGCGGTGCAGAAAGTAAAGACCTCGATCGACGATGCCTCAATTGGCGTGCGACAAGGAAAAGCCTCCAGTGGCGGTGCGGAAAGTAAAGCCTCCAGTGGCGTGCAGAAAAGTAAAGCCTCCAGTGGCGTGCGGGAAAGTAAAGCCTCCAGTGGCGTGCGGGAAAGTAAAGCCTCCAGTGGCGTGCGGGAAAGTAAAGCCTTCAGTGGCGTGCGGAAAAGTAAAGCCTCCAGTGGCGTGCGGAAAAGAAAAACCTTGATCGACGATGCCTCCAGTGGCGTGCGACAAGGAAAAGCCTCCAGTGGCGTACAGTAAAGTATAGACCTCGATCGACGATGCCTCCAGTGGCGTGCGACAAGGAAAAGCCTCCAGTGGCGGTGCGGAAAGTAAAGCCTCCAGTGGCGTGCAAAAAAGTAAAAACATAGATCGACGATGCCTCCAGTTGCGTCTGTTGGAGAAGAGCCTCATATGTCGGGGAAATGCCTCTAGTGGCGTTCGAGGGAGAAGAGCCTCTAGTGGCGTGTCTCGAATAAGGGCCTCGAGTGGCTTGACGACTTGAATGCATGTCCCTAATTTTTGCCTAAATTGCGCATGACGCGACAACTTAGGGGGATTTTTTTTTTAATCTGTCACATTCTCTCATTTTGCCACGGTCAAAATTTTAGACCGTGCCCCTCGGTTTTCCTAATTTTTGCATGGATTGCCCCTTGGGGTTTTTATTCCATCGGGATTTTATTTTCTCTCATTTTTTCCATGATTGCAATTTCTGAATTTGCTATCATGCCCCTCATTTCCTAATTTTTCCTAGGCTGCCCTTTCGAGTTTTCAACCTAACGGAAGCGCTCTTTTTTGGTAGCCGATTAAACGGTGGCTGTGACCCGTACTTTATTTCCCGTCTCGATGCGAGAGTATTTGTAGCCATTTGGAGGGTGGCTGTGGCCCTTTCACTCATTTCCCGCCTTCAATGTTTCGAGAGTGCTCTATATCTGTAGCCGTTTGAAGGGTGGTCGTGGCCCTTTATTTTGTAGTCGTTTTAGGGACGACTGTGACCCTTTTTTATTTTCCCGCCCTTACAAGATTCGCGGGGTCACTCTTTTATCTGTAGCCGTTTGGAGGGTGGCTGTGGCCCTTTATTTTGTAGTCGTTTTAGGGACGACTGTGGCCCTTTTTATTTTCCCG
Source organism: Clarkia xantiana subsp. parviflora (assembly GCA_036873135.1). Classification (NCBI taxonomy): domain Eukaryota; kingdom Viridiplantae; phylum Streptophyta; class Magnoliopsida; order Myrtales; family Onagraceae; genus Clarkia; species Clarkia xantiana. Next base: position 11,271,914 of record JAPTYO010000003.1, read on the forward strand.
CCCTCACAGGATTCGCGGGGTCACTCTTTTATCTTTAACCGTTTGGAGAGTGGCTGTGGCCCTTTCACTTATTCTCCGCTTTTGATGTTGCAGGAGCGCTCTTTATCTGTAACCATTTGAAGGGTGGTTGTGGCCCTTTATTTTGTAGTCTTTTTAGGGACGACTGTGGCCCTTTCAAGAATGCAGTTTGAAAATCTCAGGTAAGTAGCTCAGGATGCGCTACGAAGCTTGTCGTCATCTCTACTTAAGGCCCTGGTTTTTTTTTTCAACTCTCCTTTTACCATGATTGTCCTTTCAGATTTTCAATCATGCCTCTCATCCCTAACTTTTGCCTAAGTCGCTTTCACCGGTTTTCGACCTAGCAGGATTTTTTTATTTTTATTTTTTTACATGGAGAAACTGCCCTTTTCAGATATAGTACCTTTTAAGTGCGTCTGTGTTGATTGGACTAGGAAGGTCTTGACCGTCCATATCCGTGATGATCAGCGCACCTCCCTCGAACACTTCTTTGACCACGTAGGGTCCTTCGTACTTTGGCGCGAACTTCCCTCACGAATCAGGATTGATACGCAGTACTTTACGCAATACCAGGTCCCCCGGTTGGAAATTACGTGGCCGTACCTTCTTGTCAAAGGCCCTAGCCATCCGTTGTTGGTAACATTGCCCATGACATAGTGCCGTGAGCCTCTTTTCGTCGATGAGGTTCAACTGTTCATACCTTTGTCTAGCCCATTCAGCCTCGTCGAGCCCTGATTCTGCCAGGATCCTTGCAGAGGGGATCTCTACTTCCATGGGTAGAACAGCTTCAGTTCGGTATACGAGATAAAACGGAGTTGCCCCGGTTGAAGTACGAATCGAAGTTCTGTATGCCAAGAGTGCCCAAGGTAGCATATTATGCCAATCTTTGTATGTGACTGTCATCTTCTCAATGATCTTCTTTATGTTTTTATTCGCTGCTTCCACCGCGCCGTTCATTTGAGGGCGGTATGGGGATGAATTCCTGTGCTTGATCTTGAGTTGAACACATAAATCGTTTATCAACTTGTTGTTTAGGTTCTTGGCAATTGCCTGTGATTATCGTCTCGGGCACCCCGTAACAGGCAACAATGTCTCTTCGTAAGAAACGCTCAAACGCTTTTGCAGTAACTGATGCCAGCGTGACCGCCTCTACCCACTTGGTAAAATAATCAATTGCCACCAAAATAAACCTGTGGCCGTTAGATGCATTTGGTGAAATGGGACCGATCACATCAATTCCCCACAATGAAAAAGGCCACTGAGAAGATATCAGATGCAACTCGTTTGGCGGCGCATGAATCTGACTAGAGTACACCTGGCATAGGTGGCATCGTTGGACGTGCTTGACACAGTCTAACATCAGGGTAGTCCAAAAATATCCCATCCTCATGATTTTTCTTGCGAGCATGTGACCGCTCATGTGCGGTCCACAACTTCCTTCGTGGACTTCCTCCATCAATCGCTTTGCCTCTTCCGAATCTACACATCTCAAAAGGGTGGCATCAAAAGATTTTCTATAAAGAATCTCACCACTAAGAAAGTAATTACATGCCATCCTGCGGATGGTTTTCCGATCCTTGCTACTTGCGCCCTCAGGAAACTCGCCTGACTGCAAGTATCTTTTTATGTCAATGAACCAGGGTTCGCCATTTTATTCTTCAAGTGTGCAACAATACGCAGGACGCTTGTTTACTTCGATCTCAAGAGGCTCTATGGAACTTGCATCTGAAATATTCACCATTGACGTGAGGGTCGCCAACGCGTCTGCGAACTGGTTTTTACTCCGAGGCATCTGCGTGAACGTTATTTCTTCGAAATTCTCGCTCAACTCTTCAATATTCTAATGATATGGCTGCAACTTGGGATCTCTTGTTTTCCATTCTCCTAAGGTTTGGAGAATGATCAGCATGGAATCTCCATAAACCTCCAGTTCATGTATCTTGAAATCAATTGCCGCTCGCAACCCGAGAATGCACGCTTCATATTCCGCCACGTTGTTGGTGCATGGGAAAGTAATCTTTGCTGCTATAGGAAAATGTTTACCTTTTGGGGATACGAGTATTGTCCCTACACACACCCGGTGGAATTTGCAGCTCCATCAAAATACATCCTCTCCATGCTACTATTTTCTGCCTCTTCTTACACGTGAAGTATGTTGCTGTCTGGAAGCTCGTGACTTGCTTGATGATCGTCATCAATGGGAAACTCGGCCAGATGATCTGCGATAGCCTGCCCTTTTATAGAAGTACGAGGAACGAACTGTATGTCGTATTCAGCAAGCTGGACCTGCCATTTGGCGACATTCTTCACTAATGCCGGCTTCTCTAGTATGTATTTCAAGGGATTCAACTTAGAAATGAGATGTATGGTGTAATACAACGTCTACTGTCGGAGTCGCTGCATCACCCATACTAACGCGCAACTTGTCCTTTCAACTTCCGTGTACTTGGCCTCTCCTTAAGTGAACTTCTTGCTGAGGTAATAAATGGCGTGCTCTGTCTGGCCATCTTCATCTAGTTGCCCCAACATGCATCCCAATGAGCCTTTTCGAACCGCCAGATAAAAAATAAGCGGCCGACCCGGAGTGGGTGGGACCAGGACTGGTGAATTGACGAGATATTCTTTGATTGAATCGAAGGCATGCTGACACTCTTCATCCCATTCAATCAATGCATTTTTCCGCAGGAGGCGGAACAAAGGCTGACACTTTTTCGTCATATTGGCGATGAACCTCGCGATGTAATTCAAACGTCCGAGCAAGCTTCTGACTTCCTTGACGGTAGACGGTGCTGGAAGGTCTAGTATCTCCTTGACCTTGTCGGGATACATTTCCATACCCTTCTTGCTGACTATAAAGCCCAGCAACTTACCGGATGTTACCCCGAATGTGCATTTTGCTGGATTTAGCCTGAGTTTAAACTTCTTGAGCCGTTCAAAGAGCATCCGCAAGTTGACAAGGTGGTCCTCATTTTCGCGGGATTTTGCGATCATATCATCGATGTACACTTCTATCTGCTTATGCATCATGTCATGGAACAATGTCACCATTGCTCTCTGGTAAGTTGCCCCCTGCATTCTTGAGTCTGAAAGGCATGACCTTGTAGCAAAACGTGCCCCACATCGTGATGAAAGTGGTTTTTGACTTGTCCTCTTCCGCCATCTTGATCTGATTGTATCCAGAAAACCCATCCAAGAATGAGAACATGTTGTGTCGTGCCGTGCTATCGGCTAACATGTCAATATGAGGGAGTGGAAAGTTGTCCTTCGGACTAGCCTTGTTGAGATCTCGATAATCAACACAGACTCGAACACGACCATCCTTCTTCGGTACAGGGACTATATTGGCAACCCACTCAGAGTAGTTGCACACCTCAAGGAACCCCGCGTTAATCTGCTTGATGATTTCTTCATTGATCTTGAGGAGTAACTCCGGACTTTGTCGCCTTAAATGTTGTCTTTTGGGCTTGAACTTCTCAGTATCTATGAGCAAAGTATGTTGCACAATTGATGTATCTAAACCTGGCATGTCGGAATATGACCAGACAAAGATCTCCTTGTACTCGTCTAGTAGCTCGATCATCTGGGCTTTCTGAGAGGGATCAGGAGTTGCCCCAATTTTGAGCTCTCGGGGTTCTTCCTTTGTACCGATGTTAACTATCTCGATATTTTCGACAGTTGATGGCTTCCTCTCCTCGAATCTCTCGAGACTCTCTCTTATTTCGATCGGAACATGGTCATCACTATATTCCTCTGATTGAATCATATCGTCATGCTTCTTATGTTTTCTTGTATTTTTCCTACGGTAAGGAAAATAACCAGAACCAATATGAATTTGACGGGAAATAAATGAAAATGAGTAAAATTGAATAAAGGGATTTATTTATATTGATAAGATCATGACAATATCCCTCTTTCCTATGCGGGGCTCATGATCTTGCCGCGCAAGGAGTACAACATAAAATCCTAAATCTTACTCATCGCTAAGCGAGAGAGCATAAACCGGAATCGAAAACCAATTGGTGATTGCTTCTCCTTCAACGAAGGGTCGAACATAAATGCCTGGGGGCACTTCTTCGAGGACGGCTCCGACTGTGTTGTCGGTGATGAACAGTCTTGCTAAGGCTTGTAATGCTTCATCTTCATCGGTTCGAATGACGTGAGCTGGTCCTGGGAAAGTGACTGACAGTGGCGGAATGTTCAGAGGCCTCTATCTTCTAGCGAATCGTCCCCTCTGGAAGTCCATCAGTTGTTGCTCTTCATGTGCGCTTTGACCATCTTCTTGGAAAGGGGAATACCCCAGTCCGTGTCTGCATACACTTTCCTTCAGCTGAAGTGGGCGCGGGATTCCTTGACACCTGATACCCAAGCCTTGACCCGGGACAATTATTCTTCAACATGAACCTTCCCACCATGATATCTGCCTTGCTCAGTGTTGGCTCTCCCCAATCCTTGATGACAGAGACTAGTTTATAGGAATGGAATGCGGGTGGTTCATCTCTGCTGGTGTTGATGACAGGCACTGCCGTTTTCTGATAAATGTTGTGATCACCTTCCCCCTGATTTCCACAAGGCGGTTGTTAATCACGTACTTCAGTTTCTGATGTAGGGTGGATGGAACTGCTCCAGCCGCGTGGATCCATGATCTTCCCAAGAGAAGGCTGAAAACATTCGGGATATCCACGACCCTAAAGGTTACATAAAAAACATTTGGACCAATTTTGAGCTGTAATTCGATCTCTCCGTAGACTTCCTTCTTCGTACCATCGAAAGCTCGAACCGCCGACTTGCTTGTACGTATATGTGACAGGTCAATCTTCATTTGCTTGAGCGTGGATAATGGGAAAACATCGACTGCCGAACCACCGTCAATCATGACCTTCGAGAGCACAAATCCGTTACACTTGCAGATAATGTGAAGGGCTTTTACATGGTTCTGGCCGTCGACTCCCAGATCATCATCCCCGAAATAAATTTGGTTCGAGAATATGGAGCCAATAACATTGCCCATTTGTTTGGCAGAGGTCTCTTTTGGAACTAACGCTTCCTTGAACACATTCATGAGAGCCTCGCGGTGACTTTCTGAGCTAAGAGGAGAGCAAGCAAAGAAATTTGAGTCGGGGTCTTTCGGAGCTGATCAATCACTTTGTCCTCTCCTTCCTTCATGAACTTTACGAAGTCCTCAATTTCGTCGTCGGTTACCTTCTTCTTCGGTGCCACTTCTACAACCCTGTCTTTAGAAACATCCTCCGCGTACACACGACTCGAACGTGTCATGATCATAACATGATCATCTGGTTTTGGTGCCCCGACTATCTGAGCTTCGTAGATCCAAGGGACCTTCTTGTTGCTTTCATATTGGAAAGGAGCTGGCCCCTGCATCACTAGCGGCAGCCTGGCTGGCTGTTCGGGCACATAATTTAGTACGAATGGCGTGATTACCGCGATAGCGACATCTTCTGACGACTCATCTTCATGTCAGATCATGTTGATAGACGATGATGAACCCGCATTGTGTTGCGGTAAAGGGTTCGTCTTGACATTTGGAGGAGGGATCGGGTTGAGAATAAGGAGCTTGTTTTCAATGAGGTCTTGAATCTTGTGCCTCTGGCGGGTGCACTTCTCTATGGAGTGTCCTGCTATCCCCATATGGAACTCACATCTCAAACTTGGGTCGTCGTTGGGTACTTTTGAATCTGGCCTCATGAACTCGGGGCCGATGAGGTTTTGTTTTAACATCTTCTGGTACACCTCGGCCATTGACACAGGTAAGGGCGTAAAGGATCTTATGTCCCTCTGCTTGTAATTAACTCGATTTCCTTGTCCACCCGTGAAGGAAGGTTGTGGAGCCGGGGGTATTTGAATCATTGGCTGAGTCACAGGTGCCGCCAACTGCATCGGGTAGACTGCACTGACAGTTGCGTCTTTTGGGACTAGCTTTTTGGCACCACTCTTTCTCAAACCGTCTCCCTGGTAGCTTTTGAGGGGATCTTCAATCCTCCCTGTCCGGATTCCCTGCTTGATCATGTCTCCGGATTTTACCAAGTCAGCGAAATTTGCAGAAACATGTCCCAATAAATGAGAGTAATATGCTCCCTTCAGACTTCAATAAACATGGATACCGCTTTCGCATCCTCTAGAGATGGTCGGACTCCGGCCGCCTTTTCCCTCCAAGACTGCATATAGTTCCTGAAGGACTATCTCGCATTCATTTCCATGCTCTGGAGATCCATGCGGGTCGGAGCGGTGTCCAGATTGAACTTATATTGGCGAACGAAAGCGTTGGCCATTTCTTCCCATGTTGAGATATCGCCGGCCTTCAAGCTGACGAACCAAACCAAAGATGTTCCTCTCAAGCTTTGTTGGAATGTTTGGACCAAGAACTCCTCATACTGTTGGTAAGGGGCCATCTTCGTAAGGTAAATCCGCAGGTGGACAACGGGATTACCAAGGCCATCGTACTTCTCGAACTCAGGGACCTTGAATTTCTCCGGTCTTGACATGTTAGGAAAAAGGCACAGGTCAGAGTAACCAATGCCCCCATATTGTTCGAGACCGGAGAACGCTTTCATCTTTTCCTCCATTTTCTTCAAGCGGCGATCATGTTCAGTCTCGATGACAGGCGATGATGTGAAAGCATTCATGCCGGTTGCGTCCCCTTGGTTAACATGCCCATGCATTAATTGCAAATCAACCCCTAATATTTTCAAAACGTTTTTAAAACTGAAAATACCAGTCGCCAAATATGCATGATGTATGCGGAAGTTGCATGTTTTGACACGTATGCTAGAATGTTCATGAATGATAGCATGTGGTAATTTACTTTAAGTAGAATTATGTATGCTAAGGAATATTAGACGCATGACACGTAAGCATGTTGTTTTGGTTTGTTCGATGTTTATGGCGTGATATAGTAATATGCATGCGTAAATTATCGGATAATTTTACAAAATCAAAAAGGGCCATGGGAAAGCCAAGATCGGGTATGCTTGTTTGAAAATTCCCGTTACGGTAATTTGCAAAAGAATAATAACCGTTTTCAAAAGACTGATCTACTGGATTGAAGACGACAATGGTGTGAACTCTTTCACAACACCTCATTCCCTCGGTTTACTGGCGGTCGGTTTGATTTAGTGACTGAATGATCATTATTCGTCGTATTCCATCTTAATAGATAATCCGATGTTTTGCAATTCTGTCAAAATGTTATTGTTTTCCTAAATTTGCATAATCATCAATGTGAGAGATTTGGCTCAATTAGTGCGATTCGATATTACTCGCAATCTTGATGGTATTAATTATGATGAGTAAAAATGGAGTGTGTGTTGTAATCTCCACTACGATTCCGAAAAGTGGAGAGGACAACTACGGATGAATATAGTAATTTGTATGATTTTGACAATGAGAAATGAATGTGATAATTTGTTTCCCCGAGAATTGGAGTAGGTTCTTTGATGATCTGAACGCATGTATGGTGATACATTCGACCTTGGTAAAAAGGGGTTGATGAAGACTTCAATTGAAACCAGACAATGTTATAGCTTAGTATTCCTTCGCATCCGCCTCGGTGGAAGCAAAGATGCAAACGCTAGAAATGTTTCGGTTGAATGAGATGGTCTTCTCTCTTTTCATGGATGTCGGCGTAAAACCCGCTTCAGATCTTCAGGATGAAAGGTCAACATGGAAATGATGTATATGGTTGTCTCATATTGACATGACTCAATAACCTTGAGCCTAATCAAGTACAGTAACCACAGCAGTGAAAGGGAAACCTTTTCTGCTCACCATAGTGAGTTCGAAAGAAGTGAACCATGATCCGCATAGCAAGAACATAAATTGACCGAATAAGTCCTATACGATAATCCGGTGGGTTAAACCCTGTTGATAAAGTGCGTCTCGAATACGCCTCGTAGGTCATGTGTATGAAGCTGTAAAATGTTTTATACGGACACAGATCATTTGAAGTGATTCACTCGTGAATTTACTCAAACGAGATGTTCAACATGACTCAAAGTTCTTGACTATATCCGCCAGAATCATGGATCAAATATGCAAACTTCAGATCAAGAACTATACCATTGTCATTTATCGTTCCTCGTTCGTTACTAAAATTTGGGTTATTTTGAGATTCATATTTATTGAATAAAGTAATTGTTGCTCGATTCGAAGCTCAATTTGCTTATCAATTTAACGTATCGGTTGAACGAGGACGATCCGAAATGAAAATACAAACCTACGGGTTAGGACCAAAATTTCGGCAAGGTAAGAGTGGATGAATAAAACGAAACTACACACATGCTCCGTCATCTCAGTCAGGACAACTGAACTGAATATACCCATCGATTGCGTAGCTAGATCGAAAGATTTAGTAATTCTTATTTGTAAGTACTCCATTTAAAATGATTATTTGCGTAATAATTAAAAATTTTCAAAACCGATTAAATTAAATTTGGAAACGAATCGATTTAATCCACGGGATAAAACTCGTTTTATGCGTCGTACGCGCGTGTGCCTCGAGAGACGGAACACATCGTTTTGAAGTACAAATTTAATAATGAAGTATTTTAATGTTTGAATGCTGAATTTCCGTTTATAATCCTTTGGAAATAACTCATTGATGACTACTATAGTTAGAAGTATGCTTTAATGCTACAACGATCTAGAAAGACGTCAACTATGGTATTAAAGCGAGAGCTTAAATGCATAGCCCACGAGGTGGATAAGTATGTTGATGAGTTAACAAACGAAAGGAAGTGTAGTCAGTAAAACGACTCTCCCACTATAAGCCTTGAACGAAAATTTTGGCTAAGCAGTCATATTATTAAATACTTCGAGAAACATAATTTAAAATTACATTATGTTAGAACTCAACATTAATTGTTCCTATGGAATGAAATTAAATTGATTTCATATTAATGTAAAACTATGTTCCAATTAAATCGGTTGGAGCGTTACCTGAAAAGCTAAGAAATGATACGGGTGAAACATTATCATAAAGCAGCATTAATTTGCACATTAAACATGTATTTATCAAGAGTACGGTCTACTCTTAAAGAATACAAGTTTAAGATTAGCTTGGATTAATGGTAACGTGGTCGAACATAACACATTATAGAAATTTGAGGATGGACTTCCAATGCTTTGCGGAACGAAACGAACTAGAGTACTGAATAGATCAAAATGGATAACGGAAATTATCAGGTCCCACTTACTTTGAGTTGGAGAATGATATAGCATTATTGAATGCATTAGTGAATGCCATGGTAAATGATGATGGAAACGTCCTCATAATAAATCCAGTGGGAGGGCTCACTCCCCCTCACATAATCATGGTAAATGATGATGGAAACGTCCTCATAATAAATCCAGTGGGAGGGCTCACTCCCCCTCACATAATCATTTCTAAATGATAATGCGAATCAAGCCGGACCTGATAATCATAATGCCGGACCATTGGATGAAAATTCAATAGTCGTCGCAACTGCCCATTATTCCTAGTGGGAGGAAATGACTAACTTGATTCCAGATCCTAGTGATCAAAGAATAAATCTCGGAGGTAAAATCCTGAGACCAAGAGGTCATTCTAAGAAAGTTGTAGACCAAAAGTTCTAGCACCGCCAATGTTCCCAGTGGGAGTAATGCTCCGAAAAGAAGCATTATTCTGAGTGGGAGTAACGATCTGACTCAAGATGAGATTATCGAGCCTAGACTTAGTCTAAGGCAACGAACTTCTTTTAAGAAGTATCCCATCAAGTGAGACATTCGTTCACGAACCAGTGAAGGTTCAGCAAGTATTGGAAGAACCTCAAACGTCGGAATGGAGGAAAACAATGGAGGATGAAAATTGCCTAAATTAGAACGTATTCGGTTTTGGTCTTCAGTTGATTAACCTGCTAACCACAGAGCCAGAAAGTGAAATTTTATAATTCAGTACCGATGGAAAATTTGAGTGGTGCAAAACTCGAACGATTGCGAAAGGATATACCCAAATTCACGGAGAGGACTTTGATAAAACATACTCACCAACTCTGAGTTACAAGCCTCGATCACGAGCCTGCATCAAATGGATGTCAAAGACCGCATTTCTCCATGGAAACTTGGAGGAAGAGATCTATATGGAGCAGGTAGAGGGTTTTATTACTCCTGGCAAAGAACGTAAAGTTTGCAAACTCCAAAGATCTATTTACGGTCTTAAACAATCGTCTCGGCAATTGTATCGCAGATTCCACGAGGAAATCGTCGGAAACGGATTTGTGAATCTTCACGAGGATCCCTACGTTTACACCAAGACCTCCGGGTCTAAATATGTCATCATAACCTTATACGTAGATGACATACTCATTGCTGCGAACGATGTGAGTTTCATGAACAAATCAAAGTCCTGGTTATCATCAACATTTGAGATGAAAGACATGGGAGAGGCTACGTACATCTTAGGCATTAAAATTTCCCGAGATCGTGCCGCCCGGAGATTATGTCTATCTTGATGGGTTCTACTATAGCCGTTAAGCCCTTTAACGGTGAGGAAACGGCAAATAGGCCTGGTGGGCCCAAAACGAAGGCCAAGATGGCCCAGACAAAGGATCCCGACGAAGGGAGCCCGAGGATGAGAGGTCCCGACAGAGTCGGACCTGACAAGTGAGCTGAACGCTCCCGACGAGATGCCTCCGAGTAGGCCCCGATGACGAATCCCTGAGAACAATAGGCCCTGTCACGATGACGAGGGGCCCCGAGCGGTGACACAACGAGATAATTCTGGAGTCCCCGATGTTAGTCGAGACTCGCTATCAGAGGATAAGGCCGGGATACGCGGGGCATGGCCGAGATACGCGGAACGTGGTTAAGATACACGGAGCGTGGCCGAGATACGCGGGGCGTGGCCGAGATAAGCGAGATCATTGCCTAGATAGGCGGGATCACACCCGAGATACGCGGGATACGGGCTAACCACCCCCAACGGTTCACCAGGTAACTGAGGTATTTCTTCGCCTATAAAAGGGCAAGAGGTCACCTCAGATCACTTACGTTGAAATACATTACTTGAGATTACTGCTTTCCAGTCCGTACGAGATACTCATTTAAGCATCGGAGAGGGATTCTGGGTCACCGCCCGGTCTATCCCCTCTTGCAGGATTGCGTGGAGCGAAGGAGCTAGGATTTCAAAGACCGTACCGGAGTTCCACCGTGATCCAACATTGGCGCCGTCTGTGGGAATCAAACAAAAAGCTGATATGCCTTCTACTCGTTCAATGGCGGCTGGCAAGCAAAGAAGGCAAGGACAATCTGGTGGCTCTCGTCACCCCGCTGCAACAACTCTGAATTCACTACCAGAACAGGAGGAAAACCAGAACCATCCCGCTGCTGAGCTCTCCCAGACAGGGGGGGCATAATGAAGGTCCCGAAGATATGACCGCTCAGCACCAGGGCAATAGAGAGCAGGAGGCTCCCCCAGCTACGGACTTGACAAGAGCTGTGGCAGAAGCCATGCCCATGTTTTTGGCAGCTGTGGAGGCTCTCTTAGATCGGAGAGAGGCCGCAAGGAGGCAAGAGGAGATGCCCCTGTTAGAAGAAGCGCCCCCACTAGCAGAGGTTCGGAACGTACAGGAGGCTCTGCCCCGAGGCCAGGACAGGAGTAGGGTGTCCGTTCAGCCAGAGAGGTTCGTGGTTGATGGGCCAGGACCAGTACAGCACAGGACCATTCTCCTGAATGGTCCCATCACTCCCGATCAGGTGGTAAAGATCGTGAACATCTGCATGGGAGAGCAGAAGCTGCTGGTGTCGGAGCTGAGGGATCGATCTACTCATCCCTTCGTTCCTCGACTCATAGACACCCTAGCCCCGCCAGGGCTGGGTATCCCCCACGATAAAGGAATACGATGGCGAAGGAGATCCGGTTCGTCATGTCCAGAAGCACCTCATGGCGTGTCTGGGAAGAGCCCCGAATGAAGACATAGTGTGCACGCTGTTCCCGAACACACTTGGGGAAAGAGCCCTGACCTGGTTCTTTAGTCTGCCCCCAGGCTGCATCACTTGCTGGGCAGATATGCACGACCGGTTCATTCAGCAGTACTAGGGTCGTAGACGTTTGCTGAAGAGTGTGAGGTCCCTGACCCAGGTGGTACAAAGGCCCGACGAATCGCTGGCACACTATTACCAGCGGTACACTGCCAGTGTGGCAGAGATTGATGAGGAGATCTCGGAGGGTGAAACCATCCGTACATTCATTCGGAACCTAACGGCCCCCTATGGTTCCGACCTAATGTATAGCGTGGCTGAGAAAGCCGTGTGGAATATGGAGGCACTACAGAAAAGTGTGAAACGGCAAATCGATGTACAGGAGTCGAAGATAGCCGCTGGAGAGCTGGAGCCCCCGAAGTCGAATAAAGGGAAGCAGTCGGTTAAACCTTTCGACGATCGTAAGTCAAAGGGTAAACCCGAGGGCAGTCGGGATCGAGGACGCTCTGGTCGGAGGGATGATAGGCGTTCTTTAAGGAAGGACAAGCGGGAGGATCTCGACATTCCTCTCAACTGCTCCATGGCGGAGGTACTAACGGTCATGGAACGACAAGGTATCTCCAGGTACCCCCCAAAAAAGGATGGAGAATTCTTAGGATCCCGCACGGATCGCTACTGCCGATTTCACCGCGCAAATGGTCACGATACCAACCATTGCCGGGAGCTGAAGAAGGAGATCGAGAAACTGATCCAGAAGGGAAAGCTTAAGGAGTTCGTCGGGGATAAGCGGTGTCGATCCCGCTCTCGGTCCCGATCGCAGTCCCGTTCCCGATCCCGCGATCGGTCCCCAAAGAAGAAGAGAACCGACCCAGAGTCATCCGGTGCTCGTAAGGAGAGACAGGACACTATCAATGTGATTCACGGAGGGTTTGCTGCTGGAGGTGATACTTCATCCTCCCGAGAGGTTTATGCCTCTAGAATTCCTACGGCGGTGGTGCTGGGTAAGAGGTCCCGATCCTGGACCCTGAAGAAAGAAATGGTGATCTCCTTTTCGTCGGAGGATCTCATAGGCGTGGAGACCCCGCACGATGACGCCTTGGTTGTAACCTTGGATGTAGACGGATACGAGATGAAGCGAATTCTGATCGATGGAGGAAGCTCCTCCGATATTCTATTTATGGACGCGCTGGAAGCTATGGGAAAAACGAAGAAAGATCTGAAGGAGGCAAACTTCCCAATGGTCGGGTTCTCTGGTTCAACCTCCTATCCACTAGGAGTAATCACCTTATCAGTGGAGTTTGGTAGTGGGTGGAAATCAGAAAGGAGGAGCGTGGAGTTCGTGGTAGTTGATTCCGCGGGGACTTACAACGCAATCATCGGGAGAACCACCATCAACCCCCTGATGGCGGTTGCCTCGACAGTGCACCAGAAGATGAAGTTCCCGACCGACCACGGAGTCAGAGAAGTCAAGGGTGACCAGGTAGCTTCCCGAAAATGCTATGTTAACGCCACCCGGAGGAGGAGACGAGAGGCCATGACTGTCCTCCAGACAGATACAGATCCTAGAGAGGAGTTTGGGCGTCCCGCCCCCATAGAAAATCTAAAAGAAGTTGAGATCGACGGACCCCAGAGGAAGGTGAAAATCGGGTCTGCTCTGACTGAGGAGACAGCCCAAAAATTGATTGAGTTGTTAAGGGAGTTCAAGGAGCTGTTTGCCTGGTCCCCGAGCGATATGCCAGGAATCAGCCCCGATGTGATCGTACACGAGCTGAAGATAGATCCCGCGATCAAACCTATCACGCAGAAAAGGCGTCCGATGGGCACAGACAAGAAGATCGCGATCCAGCAGGAGGTGGGCAGGTTGCTCGATGCTGGGTTTATTAAAGAACTCTGATTCCAGACTTGGGTCGCTAATCCAGTGCTGGTGAAGAAGACTAACGGGAAATGGCGGATGTGTGTGGATTTCCGCGACCTGAATAAAGCTTGCCCGAAGGACTGCTACCCATTCCCGAGAATCGACCAGCTGGTAGATGCCACGTCGGGACATGAGTTGTTGAGCTTCATGGATGCATATTCGGGCTATAACCAAATCAAGATGGCTAAGGAAGACGCTCCTCATACAGCATTCTATGCAGACAGTGACATCTATCACTACGATGTCATGCCTTTCGGGTTGATCAATGCTGGGGCAACCTATCAGCGGATGGTGAACAAGCTGTTCGGAGATATGCTTGGGGAGACCATGGAGGCTTACGTGGATGACATGCTGGTGAAATCCGGACAAGCAGAAGATCACGTGCACAACCTAGCCATGGCGTTTGAGCGGATGAGGCTTCATCAGGTTCGCTTAAACCCGACGAAATGCGCCTTCGGAGTCCACTCAGGGAAATTTTTGGGCTTTATGGTAAGCCAGAGAGGAATTGAGGTGAATCCCGAGAAGCTGAGGGCGATTGAGGAGATGCAGTCTCCGATAAACCATCGGGAGGTGCAGGTACTGAACGGCCGACTAGCTGCAATGAATCGCTTCCTGTCCAAAGCCAGCGACCGATCAATGCCATTTTTTGAAGTCCTGAGGGCCAACAAGAAGTTTGAGTGGACCGCCAAGTGTGAAGAAGCGTTCCAAGCACTCAAGCAACACCTTCGCAGCCTCCCGCCATTGGCGAAACCGGTTCCAGGCGAGCCGCTCTATCTTTACTTGGTTGTTTCTGAATTTGCCATTAGCTCCGTGTTAGTGAAGGTTGTCGAGGGTAATCAAGTCCCTGTCTATTATGTAAGCAAGGTGTTTGCCAAGTCTGAAATAAATTACCATGCCGTTGAGAAGTACATCTTTGCGTTGATTATTACTGCTCGGAAGCTAAGGCCTTATTTCCACGCACACGAGATTACTGTGTTGACGAACCAGCCTTTGAAGCATTTTTTGAACCGACCAGATGCGTCGGGGAGATTAGTGAAATGAGCAGTAGAGCTTAGTGAATTTCGCATACACTTTGCTTCGAGAACGGCTATTAAGGGCCAGGCGTTGGCGGATTTCATAGCAGAATCTACAAACCCCAATCTGGAAGAAGCGGGCCCTGTAGAGAGGGCAGCCATAGAGGTTCCGACAGAGGTCCCGACAGAAGAGCAACCAGAGAGGGCAGAGCAATCAGAACAGCCAAACGAGGGAAATACCTGGGAGATGTATACAGATGGCTCCTCGAGTTCAGACGGATCAGGAGCAGGCTTTTTGTTAATACCACCAGGTGGAGGTGAGCCGCTCCGATATGCCCTGGCTTTAACATTCAAGGCCACAAACAACGAAGCGGAGTATGAGGCTCTTATCACGGGCCTGAAAATTGCTAAAGGCACCGGAGTCGATCACTTGAGAGTAAAGTGTGACGCAGCCTTAATCGTGAACCAGGTTCAAGGGCGATACGAAGCGAGGAGTCCGATAATGAAGAAGTACCTGCGCGAGGTACAAGCCCTGAAGGAGAGCTTTAAAAGCTTCGATATCGAGGCAATCCCGAGGGAGGAAAACGTAGAAGCAGACGCTCTGAGCAAATTTGCCCTGGGGGCACCCTTGGAAGAAAATCGGAAGGTGCACTTCTTGGAGAAGGTGATCTTATCGACCCGACACAGGTGTGTACCATTGAGGCAAAACCGGAGGAGGAGCCCACTTGGATGACCCCGATAGTCGCATACCTGACTACGGGGGCAGTCCCCGATGATAAGATAGTAGCTGACAGGATACGTCGAATCGCGGCTAATTACGTGATGCTAGACGATCAGCTGTACAAGAAGGGCTGGTTCTCGACTCCGTACTTGAAGTGTGTGGCAGAACCCGATACAAATCGAATCCTGAAGGAGGTGCATGAAGGGGTCGCGGCTTGTCATGAAGGAGCCCGATCCATTATGAGGAAAGTGCTGAACTTGGGCTATTATTGGCCTACGATGAGCAAGGAAGCGACGGCGTTGGTCCGATCCTGTGACGCGTGCCAGAGGTACGCCCCGAGTATCGTGGCTCCGGCCGCAAATCTCACATCCATCAAGAGCGCTTGGCCCTTCGCGCAATGGGGCATCGACTTGGTGGGACCTCTTCCACAAGCACAAGGTCAATGTAAGTATTTACTTGTAGCTATCGATTATTTTTCGAAATGGATAGAGGCAAAGGCGTTGGCCAGAACGACGGGGAACCAGATCGTCAAGTTCCTCCAGACCCATATTGTATCCAGATACGGGATTCCTAAGGTGGCGATCAGCGACAATGGTCCACCGTTTAACGGCTCTCAGGTGCGGGAGTATCTGGAGGAGTTGAACATCGAGCATCGGACAGCTTCTGTACGCCATGCTCAAACTAACGGTCAGGTGGAATCAGCCAACAAAATCGTGATGGATGGCCTGAAGAAGAGGGTCTATGCCTTGAAGGGCAAATGGCTGAACGAACTGGAAAACGTGCTTTGGGCTGTTAGAACGTCACCCAAACGATCAATGGGGGAGACTCCGTTTGGCCTCGTTTATGGCACGGAGGCTGTCGCCCCCGTGGAAGTAGCTGTAGCGTCCCATCGGATGAGATATTACGAGCCTCTGACGAATGATGAGATGAGACTTCCGGACTTGGACTTGCTCGAAGAGAAGAGGCGGGAAGCCGATGAAGTCCAAGCTCGAATGCGTTTGGCGACGGCCAGGTACTACAATCGGCGAGTAAAGTCCCGACAATTCATCGTCGGGGAGCTGGTTTGGCGTCGCAACGAGTTTACCCTTTTGGATCAGATCGGCAAGATGTCACCAAAATGGGAAGGACCTTACAAGGTCGTGGGGATGCCGGCCCCGAATGCATACAAGTTGGAAGACCTCGATGGCAGAGTATTAAAGCATTCTTTTAGTGGCGAACACTTGAAGAAACACCATGCTTGATGAAAAGTCGCCTTAAGTGGTGCCCGAAGAAAAGTCGCCTTAAGTGGTGCCCGATGTAAAATCGCCTTAAGTGGTGTATGCTGTTTATCGTTTAATTCGATGTAAGCCAAATTTGTGCCATCAATGAATAAAGAGGTTGCTTCCAATCAGAATTATTCTTAGATTTACTCTAAGCTTTATAAAGTCGCCTTGAGTGGTGCACGAGAAAGGTCGCCTTAAGTGGTGCACGATTCTTAGATTTATTCTAAGTACTGAAAAGTCGCCTTAGGTGGTGCACGAAAAAGTCGTCTTAAGTGATGCATGTGTTTTAGATTTATTCTAAGTATTGAAAAGTCGCCTTAGGTGGTGCACGAAAAAGTCGTCTTAAGTGATGCATGATATTAAGTCGTCTTAAGTGATGCAGGAGATTAAGTCGTCTTAAGTGATGCACGAGATTAAGTCGCCTTAAGTGGTGCATGATGATAAGTCGCCTTAAGTGGTGCAAATTAGCAAATCATCGGGAATGACGTACGAAAATGTCTTAAGTGTCGAAGTATCGACCTAAGCAAGTATAGTAAAGCCACTTGGAGAAGTGCATTGAAAAGATCGGAACTAAGAAAGTCTGATAAATTAATAAGGGCTCAAAGGCCCAACGATTACAAAAGCGAGGAAAATACAAGGACTCTAAAGATAAGCAGTTAGGCTTGGTCCTTGTCAACGGCATCTGTTGGAGCGGGGTCCACGAGGTCGGCGGCAGAAGTCTCCACAGGGTCGGCCGCGGGAGGATCGACTATCGGGGCATCCGCACTTGGAAGCTCGGCGGCATCTTCGACAATTGCGGGGGTACTCCCCCCATCACTCTCCTCAGAAAGAGCAAAGTACTTCTTCGCGAAGGGAGCGAGAGAAGGAAACTTGTCGAAGTTGATGGCGTCACCATACTCCAGGTGGAGCTCCTCAACCGCATTGAAGAGAGTGTTCTCCACCTCCGCGCCGAAGAACTTCATAGCATCAGCCTGGAAGTCCTCAGACTTCCGATAATCCTCTCGACCTTTGGCCTCGGCCGCGACCAGCTGCGCAGGAACCCCCGCGACTTGCTCCTCCAGAGCCTTCTTCTCGAGGACCAGCTTGTCCTCAGCAGCCTGCCGCTCCTGTCGCTCCCGCCTCAGGAGCCCCTCGAAGTCCCCGACCTGCTTTTGGAGGTCCTGAACCTTTTGGTCAAGGATGGCCTGCTCCTTAGCAAGTTTCCCCCGCGAAGACTTGGAGGCCGCAAGATCCTCCTTAAGCTTGTCGATGGCCGCTCGGTCCCGCTCCCGGGATTCATCATAGGCGATGAGGTACCCAAAAAGACGGTTGAAGTCCCCGAGCTCCTACAATAGACAAAAGAAAAGTGTTCAGGGACAAACGACTAGATTTACCAACAAAGAGGGAGAAGCGAAGTTTACCTCTATCCGACGCAGGGACATCTCTCGAACATCCCGATGCATAGCCGTCCGATTCAGAGAAATCGGGTACCGCATGGTGGGCAGGATCGAGCCTGCCAGCAGATGCAGGGCCAGGTCCTCATGCTGGTCCCCCTGTCGAAGCTGGACCCCTTGCAGCGTTTGGATGGGAGTCCAGGGAGCATCCACTTGCGCGGGGTTGAAGGGCCTGTAGAAACTCCCGTCGAGAGGGACAGGAGGAGGGCCAGCACGAGTCGTGGAGGGGCGCGCCTCCGGATCGACCCGGACGGGGGAAGGAGTGAAGTTGTGAATGGGCGACGGCTGTCGCTGCTGCGGAGAAGATGAAGGGGGCATCCCCTGAGAGGTTGGTTTCAAGGGGGACTGCCCCGTCCTCCGACGATGACGAAGGGAGCCACCCTCATCAGTCTCCTCGGAGGAGTCCAAGGTTTCCACCCGACAAAACTGTTCGCCGGTCGGGGTTTTCTCCCCAGTTGAGGGAGGCGCCCCTGCTGAAGACGGTGCACCCGCGGAAGCTTCAGCACCTGATGGAGCCCCTGAGCGACCTGCACCTAGAGGACGAGATGCTTCAGAAATGTAATCAGGGAGTTCATTAGGATTCATACACCAAACAATACGTCGGGAGACATATTGATCCTTCCCGTGGTAGTGGTAGTAGGCCGCCTTCAGGACACGAGGAGTTTCGCCTCGAAGGATTCGCCTAACGTCAGCAATACGGGCCTCCCTGGTCGAAGGAATCAAATCCTTCGGGACCACCCTCCTATACGATTTAATAGCGAGTCAGAGCTTTTTACCTTCTTCAGCATTCTAGACGTCGAAAAGTTGGTCCAGCTCCACGCGCTTCCGCTTAGGTTGCTCCGTAGAAGGAGACCCCGACGGAGCAGTAGCCTTCTTGGCGGACTTCCTCTTCCGCGAGGGGCGGACGGCATCAGTCTCCCCCTGCTTAAGGAACAGATCGGTCAGCACAGATACCCTCTTGGCTGCAAACAGTAAACGAAAAAAGAGTTAGAAGTTTACCTAGGGAACCACATTGGAGGGGCCGTCGAAAAGCTGCCCCCCAGAGATTATATCGAGGAGTCAGATCCCGGCGTTCACCAGGTCCCGCTCCACGAGGGAATTGGCGTCGAGGGGAGTGTAGGACTCCCCCCATCGGTAGAGCTGGATGAGTTTAAGAGTTTGGAAATCTTCGTCGGTATAGGTGTGGAAGGCAGGCGGAGAGTCTGCTTCCACCTCCCATCGGGGCCATGGGATCGAAGAGTGTTGAATGAAGAAGTAGCTCCTTTTCCAATCACTGTTGTCGGACCCCGTATCAACCAGGAGTCCCCGGCCCTTGACCACCTTCCAGGTGTCACTGGTCCAGTTACACCGTCCAAGTTGTGCCTTGTTCCACTTCGGCATTCGGGGGTAGAAGGCGCAAACCCCCGCCTCGTTGCACTTCATCCCATAGAAGGTCCTGAAGAGCTTGAGGCTGTATACCCACCGCTGTCGGAAGCAGAGCACCTGGAAAGCATTCCACAGGCGAATGACGTGCGGAGAGAAGGTGGTCGGATGAGTTTTGTAATGCTGGCACATCTCGACCAGATTACCACAGAAGGGGAATCTGATCCCCGCTGATACTTGCCCCGTAGAGATAAATACCTCCCCGTTTCGGGGACGGGTAACCTCAAGGTTACCCGAGGGGCGAGGCCAGGGATACGGGAAACGAGGTTCCCAAGTAGAAGTGATGCACCCCTCTCGGAGAGCTGCATCATAAGCAGTGTTGGAGATTTCATTCAGCTCCCCTCAGAGCTGGATCCGCTGTCTGAAAAGTAGCAATGGCAAGGAAGGCACAGTGGGATTTTCGGAAAGCTGTAAACAAGGAAAAGATGAACAAGCAACGAAGAAGAAATCCTTACCAGACATGACGAGTTGGAGGTTGAAGGAATGAACTGGGCGTTGCCGGAAAGATGGCCGGAAAATCACTAAGGGTCTTCGGAATTGCAAAAGCTTGAATTCACAAAGGTTGTAGAGAGCTCTTAAAAATTCGAAGACGGTAAAAGTGATCCAACACCCACGGTTAGGGTTTTATAGATGAAGAGGACAGTTGAAGGGACACTTCGATCCGAGTCGTCGAAGTTGAAGAGTTTTAATCTGGACCGTTGAGATGAAACGTGCAGAAGGGCAACGGGCGTAATGATGAGACGGCCTGAAAAGCACTTTTCAGAAAAAACAGGCGCGAAAAATCAGGCACGAGTGCCGAAGACGTCGCTTCACTAGCTGCTGCATTAATGAATTGGGGAATCGAAAAGTCCCCTCGGATTTGGCAGTTATCCACAAAGCATCGAGGAAACGTGAAGGAAAAGACTAGTCTGGAGTGACTATGCCAAGGGAAAGATCCCCGATTCCAATGTCGGGAGGTTGGGAGTTGGAAGACACGACGAACTAAAAGTCCCTCATGTCTTGGGGGCAAATGATGGGTTCTACTATAGCCGTTAAGCCCTTTAACGGTGAGGAAACGGCAAATAGGCCTGGTGGGCCCAAAACGAAGGCCAAGATGGCCCAGACAAAGGATCCCGACGAAGGGAGCCCGATGATGAGAGGTCCCGACAGAGTCGGACCTGACAAGTGAGCTGAACGCTCCCGACGAGATGCCTCCGAGTAGGCCCCGATGACGAATCCCTGAGAACAATAGGCCCTGTCACGATGACGAGGGGCCCCGAGCGGTGACACAACGAGATAATTCTGGAGTCCCCGATGTTAGTCGGGACTCGCTATCAGAGGATAAGGCCGGGATACGCGGGGCTTGGCCGAGATACGCGGAACGTGGTTAAGAGACACGGAGCGTGGCCGAGATACGCGGGGCGTGGCCGAGATAAGCGAGATCATGGCCTAGATAGGCGGGATCACACCCAAGATACGCGGGATACGGGCTAACCACCCCCAACGGTTCACCAGGTAACTGAGGTATCTCTTCGCCTATAAAAGGGCAAGAGGTCACCTCAGATCACTTACGTTGAAATACATTACTTGAGATTACTGCTTGCCAGTCCGTACGAGATACTCATTTAAGCATCAGAGAGAGATTCTGGGTCACCGCCCAGTCTATCCCCTCTTGCAGGATTGCGTGGAGCGAAGGAGCTAGGATCGCCGTCAAAGACCGTACCGGAGTTCCACCGTGATCCAACATATCTCAAGAATCATTTATCAACAAACTGTTGAAAAGATTCAAAATGCTCGATGCTAAACCCGTGGATACGCCGGTTGTGTTCGGGTGCGCGCTGTCAAAGCGTGACGGCCCGAAGAACCAGCAGGAGTGTGAACAGATGAAGAATGCAGAGTATCTAAGCATGGTAGGAAGTTTAATGTACGCCATGCTATGTACTCGGCCAGACATCTGTTACGCTATGGGCCTAGTAGCAAGATTCCAATCAGATCCTGGCTATCAACATTTAAAGGCCGTAAAACGAATTATAAGATATCTGAAAGGTACTGCCGACTATGTTCTGTGCTATAAGGGCAGGCAAATCGAATTGACTGGTTATAGTGACGCCGACCACGGTGATCCGGACGATCGTAAGTCCACCACAGGGGGAGTTTTCCTCATTGCTGATTCTGCCATATCATGGGTAAGCAGGAAACAATCATGTGTCACGCTTTCCAGCATGGAATCAGAATTCGTTGCCCTTTCTAAAAACGCACAAGAAGAAGTCTGGCTGAAAAGGCTTCTTACTGAATTAATTGGCACTAACAAAAAGAACAAACCTGTGAAGGTATACTCCGACAGTCAGGCAACCATTGCAGCAGTTAAGAATCCAAAGTACCATTGTAGGACCAAACACATTGATATGAAATACAATTATGCCAAATATGTTATGGAAGACAATATAATCACTTTAGACTACTTTTCCACAGACAATATGGTCGCAGACCCATTAATTAAGCCATTACGTAGAGAAATTTTCGAAAAGCACGTAAAACTGCTTGGATTACATATGAATTAATAAGTGGCTTGTATGAGTGATGGAATTTTGACATTTTAAATAATATTTCGATTGAATAAAAGAATTGCAAATTGAGTATATGATCTATCGACGTCATAATGATAAATAACATCAGATTTTTTGGTTTATAAACTAAGTCGTAGGAAGAGGTAAAACTCTTCCACCAAAATTATGTCGGATGTGAACCTTGCCTTGTCACACAGGCACGGTCATCTTGTAGGAGAGGGGAACCTCTACCACAACAAGATTGGCTAAGAACCGGGGGATAAACCTGGTTAAACGAAATGATAACTTGGTCACGCTGATAACATGACTTAATCTTCGTTTTGTAAATCGCCGTGTTGGACTCTGTCCATCATTAAAATCACATTCAGGGCCAGATGAAAGACTCTGTGATAGCATGATTGACATATCCCACCCCTGTCTTGCCCAGGTGTGCTATCGACGCGTGCTTCATAATACGCGTGCCATGTTCGACCACGGGGTCATGCTCGGTTGTGCTAGCTAGAAACCTTGTGATTCAAAGGGCGGATACTTCTTCACCTTGAGCGTTTGATTGATCCCGGGTTTCTTATGAAGTTGCACCCAAAGTATCCTCACAGACTCAAAACTTATACCTAAAAGTCTAGCTCAATGTTCGCTTCCCGGCGTACGAGCGTAGAGCCAAAGAAAACGGCCAAGTGACCACGTCTTTGGAAACCGGTTGAGTTAGACCAAGGGTATAAGCAATGGGATGGTCATGTTCAACTATAATTCACCGACTCTTGTGTTCACTAGGTGGCCACCAACCGGATATTAGTTGAAGGTTGTGAACACTTGCACGGATGCCTTGGAGAAGTATTCCTATGTGGAAAACTGGGCAATTGGAGAATTATTAGTTGACCAAGGATACAGTGCGGTACATAATTTATTTTTGACAGGATTGATTTACGAAAGGGAATCAACGTTCTGCGGACGCTACAACACTCCTAACAGATGAGTAGCACGATGCCCGTCGTATCCGTCGGTCGCACTGCAAACCTCGTATGAACTATTCGGAGACGGAGACAACAACTGAAGACTGAAATGTTGATGCTATTGGATGACAATACATTAACAGGCACCCTCCCATTCCGGCGAGTGGGAGTTGTTAGCATGTGGTGACGTGGCGCCGTAATTGGTAGCTCGTCAATGTTAAGGAAATTACCTAAGTTAATTAGGTAATTGTCACATTAGGTTAATTGGGCCAGACCCAATCCCTAATTGACATGGGAGGCCCAAAATTGGGTCTCCCCCTTAATTAGCATGGTTCGGCAGAACCATGTATCACATTGGTTGGAGTGGATTTTGTCCACTCCACCAATGCTATATATACGGGGTCTCCTAAGGGGTTTAACACATCAATCAAATTAATAAGTCCCTTCGTTGAGGAGCTTTAGAGAAACCCTCTCACCCTTAGTTGAGATTTTCGGTGCACATCAGTCCGAGATTGTCCCCGTTGAAGAATCGACCAAAGGATTTGCTGTGGAGCTTATACCGCGTAGGACTTCTTCTCACGAAGAACTTGTACGGGTTCCGACCGGAGGATCAGAACTCCCTCCACAACGTTCTTTGGCAGGAAAGCTATTGAGGTATGTGTACATTATTCCGTTGCATAATTAGATTACTTACTAGTACACGTTTAGCATTCCGTAGTATTACGTCCCTGTAATCCAATTTTTTTTATCAAAATCATGAACTCCTAACATAGGCTCTGATACCACTGTTAGATTACGGGGAGTAATCACTACGGATACTTAAAACAAGGTACATGCTAGTAATCAAAATTACGCAGCAGAAGATTCGCACATAGCTTTAAGATGATCAGTAGACCCAAGATCTTCTCAGGAGGGAGTTCACGATCCTTCGGTCGGGACCCATAGAGGTTCTTGTTAGAGAAGCCCTACGCGGTACAATCTCCACAGAAAAGCCTCTGATCGACTCTTCGGCAGGGACAGATCTCTGTAGTGTTTACTTGGAAAGTAAATTGGCACACCCTTGGTGAAGGTAGGTTCAGCCGAAACCTAGGTGTGGGGTGGAGGGTTTTTCTCTCTAAAAATCTAATGAGGGAATAGTGATTAACCCTAAAAATCCCCTAACACCGTGTATTTATAGGAGGAGCAAAGTGGACAAAAGTCCACTTTGCCCGCACTAGGTATTTCGGTCGGCCATGCATTGGGGATGCCCATAATTTGGGCCTCTCATGTAAATTGGGATTTGGGTCTAGCCCAATTACCCTAATGTGACATTTACCTAATTTCCTTAGGTAAACTATACATATTATGGGCTACCAATTACGGCGCCCATCACCATATGCTTACACTTACTGCACTGCTTGATGACGATGTCGGGAGTAAGCCTGTGAAGGTGTACTCTGACAGTCAGGCAGCTATTTTGACAGTTAAGAATCCAAAGTACCATAGTATGACTAAACACATTGATGTAAAATATAATTATGCTAAATCTATGGTAAAAGACAATATAATCACTTTAGAATACTCGCCCATTGATTATATGGTAGTAGCCCCATTAACTAAACCATTACACAAAGAGACATTTGAAAAGCACGTTAAACTGATTGGATTGTGTAGGGTTTAAAAGTGGGCATGTATTTGTGATAACATTTTGATAATTGAAAGTTACATTTTTAATAAATGAGAGAATTGCAAATTGAGTTTATGATTCATCGACGTCATATTTTTTGATTACATCGGATTTTACGGTCTATAAACTGAGTCGTAGGAGGACGCAATCCTCTGCCTAAATTATTTCGAATGTGGGCTTTGCCTTGTCACACAGGCACGGTCGTCTTGTAGGAGAGGGGACCTCTTCCGTAACAAGACTGGCTAAGAACCAGGGGATAAACTTGGTTACACAAAACGATCATTTGGTTTCGAGTAACAAGACTTGATCTTCGTTTTGCACATCGTCGTGATGAACAATGTTCGTCATTCACCACATTCTGGGCCAGATGAAAATTATGCGATTGCATTGTTGACATATCCCACTCCTGACAATGTTCGGGTGTGCTATCGACGCGTGCTTCATACTACGCATGCTTCATACTACGCGTGCCATGTTCGACCATGAGGTCAGGCAAGGTTGATACCGGGAGCAAACTTCTTCACCTCGAGCGTGTGAAGAAGTGGGCGCAAACTTCTTCACCTCGAGCGTGTGATTGATCCCGGGAGCCTTATGAAGAGGCACCCAAAATATCCTCATGGACTCAGAACTCATATCTAAGGTCAGGCTAAATGTTCCCTTCCCGGAGTACGAGCGTAGTGCTGAAGAAAAGGGCCAAGTGACCACGTCTTTGGAAATCGGTCGGGTTTGAATAAGGGTATGAGCGATGAGGATGGTCAAGTTCACCTGTAATTCACCGACTCTTGTATTCACTAGGTGGCCACCAGCCGTATATTAGTTGAAGGTTGTGAATACTTGTGCTGATGCCTTAGAGAAGAATTCATATGTGGAAACTAGGCAATTGGATAATTAACAGTTAACCTAGGATACAACGCGGTACAATTTAATGTTTTTAATAGGTTGATCTGAAATACGGAATCAACATTCCGCGGGCGCTACAACACTCCTAACAGATGAGTAGCACGATGCCCGTCGTATCCGTCGGTCGCACGGCAAACCTCGTATGAACTATTCGGAAGCAGGGGAAAAATCAGAAGAATGAAATGTTGAGCGTTTGGACAACAATACATTAACAGGCACCCTCCCATTCCGGCGAGTGGGAGAGGTTTGCATATGGTGATTGGGTTCCGTAAATGGAAGCCCATTAATATGTATATGTTACCTGAGACAATTGGGTAAATATCACATTAGGGAAATTGGGCTAGACCCAAATCTCAATTGACACGAGAGGCCCAAAATTGGGCCTCCCTTATACACAAGGCCGGCCGAAAGTGAAGAGTGGGCAAAGTGTACTTTTTCCACTTTGCTCCTCCTATAAATATGGAGTGTTAGGGGTTTTATTAGGGTAATTCAGAATTCCTCCTTTGTGGTAATTTGAGAGAAAACCCCCTCCCTAACACATACCACATTCGGCCGAACCACTACCTACACCAAGGGTGTGCCAATTTGCTTTGAGCAAACACTCCGGAGATCAGTCTCTGCCAAGAATCGATCAGAGGCTTGTCTGTGGAGACTATACCGCGTAGGGCTTCCTTAACAAGAACCTCTACAGGTTCCGTCCGGTGGATCGAGAACTCCCTCAGCAAGATCTTGGGACTATGGAAAGCGTTTAAGGTATGTGCACATCTTCCGCTGCGTAATTGTGATTACTAGCATGTACCCTATATGAGTTTATGTAGTATTTAGCCCCGTAATCCAATAGGAAGAAGCATTCGCTTGCATGCGAGTACACCAAGTACAATTGAACCTGACCAAATGCGCTTTTGGTGTCTAATCGGGGAAGTTTTTGAGTTTCATGGTAAGCCAGAGAGGGATTGAGGCAAATCCAGAGAAAGTGGCTGCAATTGAAGGGATGACATCTCCTACTTGCCACAGAGAAGTTCAAAGCCTCAATGGAAGATTGACATCACTAAGAAGATTCATGGCACGATCAGGAGATATGTCCGTGCCTTTCTTCAAGATACTGAGGGCCAACAAGAAATTTGAATGGACTTCAGAGTGTAAAGAAGTTTTCCAACAATTAAAGAAACACCTCCACTTACTTCCCGCCTTGGCAAAACCACTCCCACAAGATCCACTCTTCCTTATTTGAGTGAGCTCAGCAACGGTGAGCTTTGTACTCATCAAAGAAACGTGCAACATTCAAATACCAGTTTACTATGTCAGCAAGATTTTTTGCGTCGCAGAGGCAAACTACATGGAGATTGAAAAGTATTTGTACGCCTTACTTATTGCGGAAAGAAAGCTACGACCTTACTTTCATGCCCATGAAATAACGGTCCTTGCCAATCAGCCCTTGAAACAACTCCTACAAAAGCCAGATGTTTCAGGTCGGATGGTGAAATGGGTTGTAGAGCTGAGTGAATTTTGAATACATTTCGAGCCTCAGAAGGCTATCAAAGGACAGGCACTCGTCGACTTCATAGCAGAAAACACGGTAACGCCTGATGCAAAGCCAGTAATCCTATCCCAATAGGAACACGTAAAGGCAACACTGGAGAATGTGGCCAACGACACCCTTCCCTGGCTTTTATATACAGATGGTTCGTCTTCAGCACAAGGATGTGAGGCAGGTTTGGTGTTGACACCACCCGATGGAGAGCCACTTCGATACGCGCTAGCAATCACCTTCTACGCCACCAACAATGAAGCTGAATATGAGGCATTATTAACGTGCATTAGGATAGAAAAAGGCATGGGAATCACCAACCTAAGGGTTCGGTGTGACTCTGAGTTAATCGTCAATCAGACCAAATGAGTCTACTTTGCCAAAACAGAGAATATGAAAAATATTCAGGAGAAGTAAGATGACTTGTGCAGGATATGCTTCATTTTCAAATTGAAGATATCCCTAAAGAAAGCAACCAAGAGCTGACACTCTAAGCAAATTCACCCTAGGAGGAGTCCTCCCGACACCAGTACACTTTATCGAACAATCTCTTTACTCGATTATTGAGATAGGGGCATACATTCTCAATATTCAAGCTCCCACCTCTTGGATGACCCCTATCCAAACATACTTGGAACAGGGAAGTCTCCCTGAGAATTCTATGGAGTCAACTAAAATCCAACGATTTGCGGGACGTTTGATAATCCTTGATGGATACCTCTACAAAAAGGGATTCTCAACGCCTTATCTCCGTTGTGTAGCTGCCCCCCAAAATAAAATTATGGAAGATCTGTATCGAGGAGAGGCTGGACGCCAAGGGGCAAGGATCTTGATTTAAAAGGTCTTACGACAAGGGTTCTATTGGCCAACAATGAGTAAAGAGGTGACAATGTTGGTTGAGGCATGTCCTACCTGCCAAGCTTATGCCCTAAGGATAACAAAACCTCCAGCAGAGCTCACTCCAATGATGAGTGCCTGGTCATTCGCGCAGTGGGGAATCGATCTTATTTGTCCTTTTCCCAAATCGACATGACAACGGACACATATTGTAGTCGTTATCGACGATTTTTCAAAAATAGATTGAGGCAAAAGCTTTGGCGTTGACAACTGCATTTCATATAATAAAGTTTATCCGTGAACAAATCATATGTCTATATGGGGTCCCAAAATTCCTTGTCAGTGATGGTCCCTAGTTTGCAAGTGAATAACTTTCTGACTTCTGTGATGACATGCTCATCAGCCATCGATCTGGTTATGTCCATCATGCACAAACCAACGGGCAGGTAGAAGCAGCTAATAAAATAATCCTCAATGGATAAAAAAAGAGGGTGGCGACCTTGAAGGTAAACTGGGTGGAAGAATTAGATCAAGTGCTCTGGTCTCTCATAACCTCTCACAAGAGGGTCACGGGAGAAACACCTTTCAGTATGGTCTATGGATCAGAAGTCGTCTTACCTTTAGAATTAAAAAATATCTCTCAGTGAATAGTTGTTTATGAAGTCGACCAAAATAAGGAACAGGGAAAAATTGACCTGGACCTCATCGACGAGAAAATGTGGGTCTCTGAAGAAACTCAATGAAGAACTTAGTTAGAAACATCCCAATATTTCAATCGAAAAGTGGGTTGCAAACAGTTTTTTCTTGGCGAGAAGGTGTTGCGGATGAATGAGTTGATAGTAGTCGACCAAAGAGGAAAGATAGTACCTATATGGGAAGGGCTTTATGTCATTATTGATATACCATGCCCTAATGCCTACAAATTAGAAGATTCTTAGTATCTCCACAGGAAATTTAATGCCGAGCATTTGAAGAAATTATGTGTTTGAAATCTTTTTTATATGTTTTAAAATTTTCAATAGAGTAATGAATAAAGATTCAATTTCTTTCTATTTGTGTATGTTGTAGAACTCTTCGACTTTCGATAGTCGTCATCCATAAAGAAGATTAGTCAATAATACTAACTCATCGACTTCCAATAGTCAGTGACGACCAAGGTGATTAGTCATAATACTAACTCCTCAATTTCTAATAGTCGCCATCTACAAAGAAAATTAGTCATAATACTAACTCATCGACTTCCAATAATCTGTGATGACCATGGAGATTAGTCATAATAATAACTCCTCGACGTCTGATATTCGCCATCTATAAAGGAGATTAGTCACAATACTAACTCCTTGACGTCCAATAGTTGGCGACAACCAAGTAGATTAGTCATAAAACTAACTCATTGACTTCTGATATTCTCGATCTACAAAATAAATTAGTCATAATACTAACTCATCGACTTCCCATAGTAGGTGACGACCAATGAGATCAGTCATAATACTAACTCCTCGACTTCCGATAGTCTCCATCTACAAAGGAGGTTAGTCATAATGCTAACTCCTCGACTTCCAATAGTCGCCATCTACAAAGGAGATTAGTCATAACACTAACTCCTTGACTTCCAATAGTCGGTGAAAACCAATGAGAATAGTCATAATACTAACTCCTCGAATTCCTATAGTCGCCATCTATAAATGAGATTAGTCATAATACTAACTCATCGATTTCCAATAGTCGGCGACATCCAAGGAGATTAGTCATAATACTAACTCCCTGACTTCTGATAATCACCATCTATAAAGGCGATTAGTCATAATACTAACTCATCGACTTCCAATAGTCGGCGACGACCAAGGAGATTATTCATAACACTAACTCCTCGATTTCCAAAAGTCGGCAATAATAAAAGAGCTTAGTTATAAAAACTAATCTTCCTAAAAAACTACGAACACCAACAACAGAAGACGATGGCCTAAAATCGGCATTGTTTCACGTGAAAAGGTAACTCAACGCCTACTATCCCCTTGAATTAGTGATGACAGTAGACGTCTCGGGGGAAAGTTTTAGGTTATTATTCAAAAAAAATCCAAAGTCGACAACAAGTGAGTCGGGAACGTTAAAGTCGAGACCCCAAAATAGAAGTCGACGACCATTTAGGTCCGAAGTAGGAAGATGAAGGAAAAAGGTCGACGCCCTTTCTTTATAGTCTGGCGTCAACCGAAACAATATTCGAGATAAAAAGTGTTGTTTGTTGAAAAACCCTTTCTCTTGATGAAAGTAGAGGGGCGACGAATTAAGCCTTTGCTAAATAGGCCTTCCTCCCTAAAGAATGGTAAGGTGGCGACCTCCTTGTCACTTGCTTGTAACATGCTTAGGGAAACCTTCCTACTAAGGAAAGGAGAGCTGGCGACCTGCTTGTAACATGCTTGGGGAAACCTTCCTCCTAAGGAAAGGAGAGGTGGTGACCTTCTTATCACCTGCTGATCCGCCACCGTTCATCTCAACCAATCACAAAGGGTGGCCGCCGCCTCCTAAATTAGACAATCAGAGCAAAGCAGCCTCCATAAATGTCGGTATAGCTCATACCTATAAATACTTCAATATGTTCTCATTACATAAGATTATTATTCTCATAATCCATTACTGACTTAAGCTTCATAGTGGAATCAGGGGAAAATCCCCAGCCCCTTTTCAGGTTAACGCCACCAGCCTCCTAAAGAAACTAAGTATTCGGTGAGGTCTAGATATACACCTAAGAGAGCCCAATGCGACATCCTGAAGTTCATTCCCTAAAGCTAAGCTTTGACGATCATTGATCCAACACACCTAAAAAAAATGGACGTGTTGAGAGGATGCACGGGCGTCTAATAGATGTTGCTTGAAAAATTAGGCTTCAAGCTTCCATACCAATTCGGTTTTGGGGTTATTATATTTTGGCTCCGTGTTACATCATCAACTTACTTCCCACTGCAGTTCCTGATAATATCTCTCCATCATACGCATTGTATAAGAAACATCTAAGAGTCATGGGTTGTCTATTGTTTGCAACTCATTTAAACAATCCAGATAGATTTTCTCCTCGAGCAATTCCTGCAGCATTCATGTGATATCCTTTGACTCAGAAAGGGTTACATTTTGATGGATATTGAAACTTCAATATTTTGTATTAGCAGGTAGGGGTGAGAAATGGTCCACCAAGATCAATACCAAGACCGCCCAAGACCGAGTCCAAAAGACCAAGTTCATTTTGGACCAAGATCATTCGTTCTTTTGTTCTTATTTGGTCCTGGTCTTAATTTCGACCCAAGAGCGAAAAGACATTAAGACCATTTAAGACAATTTATGGCCATCATAATAAAAAAAAAAATGGAAATAATAATAGTAAAATAAATTTTGAACGTCTTAAACTATGACCCGCGCGACTAAAGAAGCTGAACTTGAAGAGAACCAAGTTTTCTCTGCTCGTCTTTGTCGTCCCCTCCGTTGCCGTCCACCTCCGTTTATGTAATTATTTCAATTTATGTCAAAATCTATCTTGAGTACACATGAAAAGACCCTACGTGACTGGAACATAATCAATATATGCCCAATTTGACTAAAACTAATTTATTAATTTGCTCGAAAATTGAAAGTTTGAGTAATCAGTTTGAAAAAATAAAAAATAGAACAACGACTCGTAATTAAGTCTAAATTCAAGTAGCATTTTAGTTACTCTTGGCTCAATAGATTCAGTTCCAGAAACGATAATCGAAACAGCCCGTACATGCATGCCCCTTCAGCATTGTCAATTATTATTTTTTAATTAACTTTTGTAAAGAAAATAAATTTGAAATAAATATAATTCGGTTTTATGTCACATTATTAATGACACATATATCGACAATTTTAAGTTTAATACATAATTAAATATGTGTGTATAATTTGATTTAATATACCTTTAGATATTTGTCATTCTTGTAATGTTAATCTTGCGGATTTTGTGGATTAACATTTATGTGACGTTAATTTTTAGGATTCTTGTTTTAACATTTATGTGATGTTAATCTTGCGGATTCTTCTTTTAACATTTATGTGATGTTTCTCTTGCGGATTCTTGTTAGAAAGTGCTGTGCTATTTACATCAACATCATTTGGAATCCAATGCTTTTGAAGCGCCTTGTGATTGGAGTAATTATAATAAGTTTCTAAATAATTATCCCACAAGAAAAAAATATTCAATAATTAGTTTCTCAATTCCTCTACTCCACTATATTATATATAATTATAATAAGTGCATTTCAATTTATGATTATTATAAAAATAATATTGGAAAAATTAAAAAAAAATGGTCATAAATGTTCTTAATGGTCTGGACCAAAACTAGGACTAAAAAGACCAAGACCATTTTAAATAGTCCAAATGGCCCTGGTTTGGCCTGGACCATTTAGAGGGGGACCACTTTCAAATGGTCTCAGATGGTCCTGGTTGGTCCTAGGACCGGGACCATCTTTGCTCACCCCTATTAGCAGGGATAACATTTAGGAAAGACATATTTCATTTTGGGATGAAGAGGCAAGAGTTATTTCAATTACTTCCAACACTGCATGATACTATAATTGCAGATCAGTCACCAGAGATACATCTCTACGATGAATATCCTCATTTTCAAGAGGTGGTGGTCAATTCAACTGTCCCTCTGCACCTAATGCAATACCTTAACAAGTGGATTAAGTTCCTAATAATGTGGTTGTTCTGAGGAGAAGTTCAAGATCAAAGAGGTTACCTACTCACCTAGATGATTATATTACTTCTCAAGTTTAATTACATGCTATTTTTGAATTAAAAATTAGATAAATTATGCTCACTTATTTCCTCAGTATTATTGCTATTTAGCATCAATGATAAGATCAAGGAACCAACACTTATAAACAGGCAATTGATCAGGATCAAAATTTAATTACAACTATGAGCGCAGAGATTAAAGCTTTGGAAGATAATCATACTTGGGAGATTGTAGATTTGCCTTTTGGTAAGACACTCATTGGTTGTAAACGGGTTGTTAAAGCAAAATACAATTCAGATAGGTCCTTGTAGAGGTATAAGGCACACCTTGTTACTTAAGGCTTCACTCAACAAGGAGTAGATTTTGAAAACTTTTTCACCTATGGTGAAAATGACCATTATGAGAACTATCTTGGCTCTAGCTACTGCAAGATTTTAGAATTTGTTCCATATGGATGTAACAATGCATTTTTACAGGGAGATTTAACTGAAGATGTTTACATGGAAATTTTCCAATGTTTCAACAACTTGAACACTCTGGCTTCATCAAAGAAAGTTTACAGGTTATTGAAGTCTTCATATGGACTTAAACAAGCCTCACGACAATAGAATTTGAAGCTCACTAAGACTCCAGGGGAGAAAGAATACGTTCTGAGTCATTCTGATAATTCTCTCTTCAATGAACACAAAGAAGATCAAAGTGTGTTCTTACTGGTTTATGTAGATAACATGTTGATACGGGTTATTCTCCTTCTTTGATTGAGCAGTTAAAGCTTACTATACAGGCTCATTTCAAACTCAAAGATCTTGGTTCCTTGAGGTATTTTCTTGGGCTAGAAGTGACACGTTCTAAAGCTGGTATTTCTACTACATATATGAAGTTTTCTTGAGCTAATTGAAGAGTCGGAATTGAGAGCTGGTCAACCATTTTCACTCCAATGGAATTCGATGTTAAGTGTACGACTCTTGAATAAGATGAAGGTTCTGGTCTCAACAAACACGATCATTTATTTGAAGATGCTGCTCTCTACATGAGACTTGTTGGGAAAACCCTATACTTAACTATGGTTACACCTGATATTACATTTTTAATTCAACGACTCAGTCAGTTTATTCATAATCCGAAGAAATCACATTATGACGCTGCAATAAGGGTAGTAAGATACATCAAAGGAACCCCGGGCCAGGGATTGATGCTTCCAGCTCTGAATTCTCTCCAATTAGCCATCTACTGCGATTCTGATTGGGGATCTTGCCATTTCAACAGGAGATCTCTAACAACTTATTAAGTCAAACTTGGGAATACTGTGATAGGATGGAAGGTGAAGAAGTAAGACATAGTTTCTTTATCTAGTGTAGAGTCTGAATATATAAATCTAGGGTTAAGAACCTATGAAAGGTCTGAACTAACACCCATGTTAACGGGAGAGGTCTGAAATTTAAAAAGTTAATAACGGAGGTCTGAAATTTCAATTTTGTTGATTTGAGGTTTTCCGTCCATTTTTAGGGTTAAATTTAACAGAATTGTGTGAAATGACATTTTTGCCCCTTTAACATTTTGTTTTATTTAATATCTTATTTAAGGAAATGTGAAATGACAATTTTACCCCTAAAGTCAAATTAAAACCACCCAACTCCGTCCACCGCCATCCGACTCCGGCCACCACCACCCGACTCCGGCGACCACCACCTTGACTCCGACGACCACCACCTCGGCTCCGACGACCCGAATCCAGCCACCACCTCAGAAAAAAGCTCCGATCGGAGCCAAAAAAACTCCGATCGGAGTTTTTTTCTAAGGTGGTGGCCGGAGTCGGGTTGCCGGAGCCGAGGTGGTGGTCGTCGGAGTCGAGGAGGTGGTCGTCGGAGTACGGTTGGTGGTCGCCGGAGCTGGGTTGGTGGAGCCGTGGTGGCATCAAGGGCATTTTGGTCTTTTCATTTCAAGCATGTGAGGGGCACACTTGATAGAAGGGCATTTTTGGAAATTTATGTTAATTCCGGTCACATGCCAAGCATGTGACCAACTTCCGTTAGTTTTAACGGAAAAAACTAACGGAGACCTCTGTTATTAACAAAACTGAAATTTCAGACCTCTGTTATTAACTTTTTAAATTTCAGACCTCTCCCGTTAACATGGGTGATAGGTCAGACCTTTCATAGTTTCTTAACCCATAAATCTAAGAGAGACCACTGTATAAGTTATATAGATGAAAAGCTCTGTAAGCTAGGTTTGTCGATAAACTATCCGATTCCAATATATTTTGATAGTAAGTCCGCAATTCAAATGGCAGAGAATCGAATATTCCATGAAAGAACTAAACATATTAAGTTGGATTGCCATTTTACAAGGGATTGCATGCGTAATTGAACGATTTGTGTTTATCATATCACATCGGCAAATCAAGTGGCTTACTTACTTAGGCTCTAGGTCATCTTCAACATGAATCTTTGCTTCGTCATTACGTTACTGTTGACATTTTCAAAGTGAAAAAATTATAGCGTGAAGAAGAAGAAGAAGAATAATAATAAGAAGAAGAAGACTAATATATTTAGTTTAGTTGACTTTGGTTAAGTTGACTTAGTTTTGTTACTAACTTACTATAAATAGTTTTTCCGAACAGGATTGTACAACTAACTTTCATACTTTCGGTTATCGATGAATAAAGTTTAGATTGTCACATTCTGTCTTGGTCTCCTGTACTTGCGGAAGCGGAAGAGATAACTAGTTCTTCGACGTGGTAATCGTAGTGCTTCTTCAGGCCAAAGTTCTCAAATATCATAAGTACCACCACGTTGTCCAGCTCCGCCACCTTTTAGGAGATGTAAAGATCTGTTTCACTAAAAATCTTACAAATGAGAATCATAAACCTTATATTTTGAAAGAGCCGTACGGTTTCTATCTAGCTTAGGCTAAATAATCACATAGCTAGCTAAATTTTACTAGAAAATGCAAATAGCAATTTGCTGAAATTATATTTTTGAACCATATTAGCTTGAGTTTCTTAAATGAGTGAGCAATTAAGTACCTCCCTCCAATTTGACATTAAAGTGTAATGCAATTTTTCCCGTGATCGACATATGTAAACATATTAAGTATTTGTGGGTTTAACTGAGGTTTACATGTTTGATTTTTTTTTTTAAAGGTTCGGGTTGTTATTTTC
Organism: Clarkia xantiana subsp. parviflora; assembly: GCA_036873135.1. Lineage (NCBI taxonomy): Eukaryota > Viridiplantae > Streptophyta > Magnoliopsida > Myrtales > Onagraceae > Clarkia > Clarkia xantiana. The sequence goes on from JAPTYO010000003.1 coordinate 11,307,990, forward strand.
CTGATATGATCCGAAGATTTTTTTTCCCATGGATGAAGAATGTGAATCTAGTCGATCACCTGAAGAACAAGTGATAAATTCCTTCAAGTTGGACCTAGTTGTTCATTCAAAAAAAATATGATTATCTATTTTGTTTTAAAAGTTCAGCTAACTAATTTCGGGATTCAGATCTCCTGCCCCACTCCCCCTGCCCCAGATCGTGTCTCACCGTTAAGATTTTTACACGTGTTCTTAGATTTAATATTTTCCTTCTAGAGTTCACTTATCCTAATAGGAATTTAGAAAAAAAAATCAAAAAATTAATTGCACCAGGACACATGTCAACATCTTAACGGTGAGGCACGATCTTGGACAGAAAGAGTGTGACAGGAGATCTACATCCCGTCATGAATAAATTCAGCTAGGTGTTTGGATGTTTAACCTCTCTAACTAATTATATTTACTGACCGGAAGTGATCATTCCTTTTGGGCCTAGGGATGACAATATGTCAAAACCAGTGATTTTAAACCACATCCATTCTCGTACCATGTTCTTTACATGTAACCCAAATCTAATAAATATTCGTATAATTTTTTGTGGATGATATGTATCCACACCACAACACAATACGGTTACTCGCACTGCACCGTATTTTATTGACGAAGTTGGGTGGTGACCGGAGTTTGGGTGATGACCGACCGGAGTAGGGTGGTGGCCCACCAAATTTGTGGTGTTGGTCGCCGGAGTTCTGGTGGCGGCCCACCGGAGTCGTGGTGGTGACTCGCCGGAGTTGGGTGGTGGTCGCTGAAGTTAAGGTGGTGGTTGTCGGAGTACGGTGGTGGTCGCCGGAGTAGTGGTGGTGGTCGACCAGAGTAGTGGTGGTCGTCGCCAGAGTCATGGTTGTGGTCGCCGGAGTCGTGGTGGAAGTCGCCGGAACTGTGGTGGTGGTCGCCTAAGTCGTCGTGGTGGTCGCCAGAGTTGTGGTGGTGGTCGACGGAGTTGGGCGGTGGCCGGCCGGAGTCTTGGTGGTGGTCGCCGGAGTTGTGGTGGTGGTTGTCGGAGTTGTGGTGGTGGTCGCCGGAGTTAGGCGGTGGCCATCCGAAGTCTTGGTGGTGTCTGGTTGAATTAGTGACGATGGGCGTTTGGAGTTGTGGAAGTTGGCCGATCCGAGTCATGGCCGATCCGAGTCGTTGCCGATCGAAGTATGAATGTGAATGAATTTAGTTAAATTATGGAGATTCGCAGTTTATATGGATCAGACCGTTTCAAATCTCTATCATATGGTTTATTTAAAATATCTGTATTAGCTTCGCGATTTCGTTGTGTGGATATCCACAATGAATTGTGATGCGGTTTATCCGCGGTGCTGGAAAAACTCATATCCATTGCTATCTCTAAATGGGCCAAATGAGGTGAGTGAGTGAATGTATGAAGCGCACCGTTCATGGCGTTGTTTATGTCGAGGCCTTCGTGGAGAGGGATGATGGAGACCTGGACTATGCATGGTAGGGTAGGGGGTTTGGCATTGATGTTTTTACTCTTGACCTCGGTAGGGAGGTCAAACAGCTCATTGGCCACGTTAAAGATGGCCGAATCGAGGTGTTTAGGCACTCTGTCATAAAGTGCGACCAAGCATCCGATCTCCTTTGGTTAATAAATAGGAGTAGGGGTGAGCAAAAGTCCACTAGGACCGGTCCAGAATCGAACCGATATGGACCGGTTCATTTAGGACCGAGTCCATTGGACTTGTGCTTATTGGTCCTGGACTCATTTAATCGCATTTAAAATTTATACAACTAATCGCATTTAAAATTTCGCTGATTTCGAACCGTTCAAGATTCAATGTATACAATTAATCACAATTAAAATTTCGGACCGTTCAAGATTCAATGTATGCAATTAATTGCAATTAAAATTTCCATGATTTCGAACCGTTCAAGATTCAATGTATACAATTAATCACAATTAAAATTTCGGACCGTTCAAGATTGAATGTATGTAATCAATTGAAATTAAAATTCTGTTGATTTTTAACAGATGCTTGACGCGGAGCCGGCGAACGAAGATACCAGGCGATATGGTCGGCTGACAGTCTTAGTGGAAGAGCCATCTCTATCTACAGCGAGATATCGTCGGTGGTCATCGAAGTCATATATGTTGAAGAACAGACGCTTGACACGGGTCCGACGACCAAATGTAGCATGCGGTACGGGCATCTAAAATTTATTTGTGAATTTGTGCAATTGTATTTTATGGTTCAAAATTTTCAGTCTTTCGTTTACCTTTTCAAATTTTAGACTTATATATAACTTAAAAATAGTGTTTCAATTACAAATAGTCAGTATAAATTTCATTGAATATTAGTTTGTTAATTATTCATATTTGGTAAGTCACACCGCGCGATGCGCGGGAAATGCACCTAGTATAAATTAAACTAAAAAATCATGTGAGTAGAAAGTCGAAGTATGAGCCAGAAACATGGATTATGTTTAGGGTTAAAAGTCTTTTCCGGTACATGATAAATCATCCTTTAAAAAAAAGAATTTGAGATTTTTTTTATTTTATTTCTCAATTTCACGTATATAGCAAAGTATAATGCCAAATGACAACATTATGACAAATTATACTTATATTTAATTGCGACATTAATGACTTCACGTGCAATGAACGTGTTCAGTTTCCATCTAAAACTGACAAACCATTAGACAGAGTAATAATTTGCAAATGTCAAAGTGCAAATAAAAAAAGTTTGAGATACCAATTTGTAAAAACATGATTTTTAAAGTACCTAATAGACAGGCATTTATCCATTATATTATATCTTCACTCTGTTCGTCGATGAATTTTTTTAATTTGAATTTTTTTGCCACCGAGCTTTGTTGATTGTTTCACTTTCATCGCATTCGTCATTAATTGTTGTTAGAAAACGTCTCACCTGGTCGTGTGCTCTGCGTTTATAGCTGGTGCGTTCTTATTAGGTCATTCATAACTATAGTAAAAATAATCACAAATTGTAAAACTTTTGTTATCTCATGGATACGGTTGTATGATATAAAAAATTTACTCATAAGGATTATGTTACAATATATGGTAAAATATGGTGTAATTATATTATTGGAAGGGTAGTCCATAACATGTTTACTCCACACTTAGAATAATTCTCACTAATACAGGATCATCCGGTAAGGTCAGCTTTTAAAAGATAAAGTACTGGTTTTAAATGGTTTTGCATTTATATAATTTCAGCGGGATTTGAAACCTGAACATTTAATTGAAGATGAAGTTGAATTGTTAGACTATAATATTACATGATAAGGTTAGTTTATAAATCTTTGTTCTTTTTTATACCTTGCCGGCTATGGGATCGATTTTTGTTTCCCGCTTTATATTTTGAATAATCACTTTCCATACTTGCATTGAACATGTCAACGAGTAGCTTTTTCCAGTGACCCCGAGACAGGGTATAATTTTCGTCAACAAGCATGCGATTTGCTTGTCCATTTAATTAACAAATTTGGTTTAATTAGTTCATGAAAGGTTTAATTAGCTGAGCTAGTTAGCTAGGCTAGGACCACTGCGTGGATGGGCCAGATCAAGTTGCAACTTTGGTCCCCAAATTAAACCGATATTATAATGTACATTTTGCATTCTTGTATCTTATATATAAATAAGCACTGTAAAAAAAACGTAATGTCCAAATAAATAGAACGACTGATTTTAGGGACCAATATTTGCAGCTTAATTAATCTGGTCCATGCAGTGGTCCTGAACAATTTTTATTTTCATGGATTAGACGTAAATGGACCAAGTTATTGATGTTAATTGGAAAGATTAATTCCGTCGTCGTGGTCATATTTTTATTTAAATAATTACTAATCAATCATGTCATCATTATTAATTAAATAACCACTTCATCAATAATGTGAAGTATATGTCATATATCTTATATTATTAATTCCGTCGTCGTGGTTCCCATCTGCTGCTTCCAATTGCAAAAAATTCATCAATAACGTGAAGTATATGCATTTTACTCTATGATTTTTTTTTTTAATAAAATTTCACTCAAAATTATATTGGACCCAAATTTATACTATTTTTCACGTGGCAGCTCTGGAATTCTTAAATAATATATCATATTATTTTAATCGGTGTATATTTTTCAATTTTAAGTATTATTAAAGAGTCACTAAGTTTGATGTTTTAATTTACGTACAGCTTTTTTAATGTGAAAAAATATATATAATATGATAAACTTTATAATGATTTATGATATAATATATTTCTAATTTATATACACTTCTATAACAAATTAATCGATATTATAAAAAAATATATATATTATTTATTATTATAACACTTAAAAAGTTTCTAAACCCAAATCTCTATTATATTGCCACATGGAAAACTAGAAATTCTAAGATTAAAAAAAACAATACCGGATTCAATATTATTAAATAATATTATATTATTTGATGTATGATATGTTATTTTTTTATTTTTTATTTTAGGGAGAATTAATATGGATCAAACTAAATACATACCAAGTAATTAATACGTCGAAAGGGTGCACATACATATATCGCAATCCGTAGCCCAAGATGTCAACGGGAGTTAAGGGAATGACGGACGTTGTCCTTCGTTTAACTCTTGTTAAGGAGGAAATCTGAAGGCAATGGTCTCCACAGCAAAGTCTCTTTCAATCTGGTTGCTGGATGGATCTCTGGGGTGAATTGCTTGAAGTAATTCGGAAGCTACTCTTGGTGTAGTGTAGGGTTCGGCCGAACCTCTCGTGTCTTAGGAGAAGATATTTCTTTGTGACTACTAAAAGGGAGAGAATGACCAACCCCAAGAAATCTCTAATATCTCCTATTTATAAGAGGAAGTGAGCAAAACCCTTGGTGGATTCTTGCTTAGTTCAACCGCCCAACATGCTCTTGGGTCGGTCCACATGGAGCGCATATGGCCCATGGGAATTCCGGTCTGACATGAAATCCCTTATATGTAATATCGCAACTGTGCTTAGCATGCTGGACTTATATTAATGGGCTCCTATTACAGCGACTCATTTACTCTAATTGCCAACAACTCCCACTCGCCGGAATGGGATGGTGCATATTAATTTGTTGTTGCCCAACACATCAACATTTATTCATTGATCGAATCCAATTCCCGTATTGTTCATACGAGGTTTGCCGTGCGACCGGCAGACACAACAGACTTTGCGGTACTCATCGGTCAAAAGTGTTGTAGTATCCGTGGAACGTTGATTCCCAGTCTGTTACTTCTCTGTGCCGCGTCGTACCCCTGGTCAACTGTTATTCTCCTATTGCCTAGTTTCCCTAAGGAATACTTCTCCAAGGCATCCGTACAAGTATTCACAACCTTCAACTAAAATCCGGCTGGTGGCCACCTAGTGAATAAAAGAGTTGGAGAATTATAGATGTGTATGACCATCCCCATCTCATATCCTTAGTCAAACTCAATCGGTTCCCAAAACGAGGTCACTTGGCCTTTTTGTTCGGGCACTACGCTCGTACGCCTGGGAGCGAACATTGCGTCTAACCTTGGACATGAGCTCTGAGTAGTAAGGGTACTTTGGGTGCTACTTCATTCAGAAACCAGGATCAGTCACACGCTCAAGGTGAATAAGTTTGTGTCCTTTAGAATCTTGGAAGATTCCGTCCAACACAACCGAGCCTGATCCCGTGGCTGAACATGGCACATGCAATATGAAATGCACGTCGACAGCATAACCTGGATTTATTTTATATTAGGAGTGTGGATGTCATATGCTATTGTAGATTCTCATCTAGCCCTGAATATGGTAGTAGAGGAACGAAGTTCGTCATGGCGATCTGCAAAATTTTGATCATGTCGTGTACCCCGAAACCAAATGATTGTTTTGCATAACTAGGTTTTTCTTTTGAAATACAATGGCTTTTAGCTTGTCTTAATATGGCTGAAGTTTCTCTTCCATCAATACGACCGTGCCCGTGTGACATGGAAATGTCCGTATGCAACATATTTTATTACGATGTTTTACGCTCCAACGACTAGTTTATAGACCGTATATCCGATGTAATATTACCATTATGACGTCGTAAATATCATAAACTCAAAATAGAAATTCTTTTATTGAAATATTACTTCAAATCCATAAATATTACTTTCACATTACAAGCCTTCTAAATCCTACGCAATCTAAACAATTTTATGATTTTTTCGAAAACATTATTGCGTAAGGGTTTAGTCAATGGATCCACAACCATGATTTCCGAAGGCATGAATTCGACTATGATCAGCTTATCTTCTACGATACTCTTCGCATAGTTATTTTATATCAATGTGTTTTGTCCTACTATGATACTTCAGATTCTTGACTGCCCCTATCACAGCTTAAATATCAGATTAAATGCGCAAAGACTTACTCTCGTCCTTGATGTCAAGCAGGGCGGCCAAGAGTCTTATTAGCTAGACAGCCTCCTTTGCGTTCTTTGAGAGAGCTACGAATTATGATTCCATAGTGGACATCGCGTCACATGATTGCTTATTGCTCATCCAAGATATGACGGCATTATCAAGGAGAAACACTCCTCCTAAAGTGGACTTACGATCATGTAGATCACCACCATGGTCAGTTTCACTATATCCTGCCTAAGATGTAGGTGACCTCTCTCATGTCATTCATCTCAAATACAAATGCTAACCAAGACTTTGACTTCTTCAAATAACTCACATCGTTCTCGACAAGAAGGATGTTATCGACGTATAACGTCAAGATGACATACTTTGACCCTGAGGTCTTAGAGTACACGCAGGGATTCGTGAAGATTCACGAATCTGTTGCCCACGACTAGCTCGTGAAACCTGCGGTACCATTGCCGAGACGATTTTTTTAGACCATAGATCGACCTTTGGAGCTTACAAACTTTACGTTCGTTCCCAGAGGATGAGAAACTCTCTGTTGGTCCATGTATATCTCTTCCTCCATGTTCCCATGAACGAAGGCGGTCTTAAAATCCATCTGGTGTAGCTCAAGATCGAGGCTAGCAACCATGGGAAAAATGGCCCGGAGTGTGGTGTAATGCACAGTTGGTGAGTAAGTCTCATCAAAGTCCATTCCGTGGAGTTGGGTATAACCTTTCACGACAATTCGAACTTTGTATCGCTCAACGTTTCCATCAGCAGTGAGTTTCAATTTCAGAACGCACTTTTCCCTGATCGCCCTGCGATTAGCAGAAAGATCAACTAACGTCCAAACAAAATTGGCTTCCAATTAATAAGGCGAACTCTTCCTCTATTGCTTTCCTCCATTCCTTTGTTTGAGGATCTTCCAGAGCTTTTTTAACCATGAACGGTTCATCAACTGAAGTTAGGGTGAATAACTCACATTTTTCGATGGGAAACTTCTTAGGAGAAGTTTTCTACCTTTGATTACGTCTAGGCTCATTATTCTCATCTTGAACTATGCTCCCACTAGGAACAATGCTCTCACTAGGAACAATGGCGTTACTGGAACCTTCTCCTACAACCTTTCTTTGACGACCCCTATCTCGGGTTTTACCCCCGAGATGAATTACATGGTCACTTGGACCAAGAACCAAGTTGGTTGTCCCACTCCCAATGTTGCCATAAGGTAGTTTAGGAATTATAGGATTCTCATCCAATGGTTTAGCAACTGGATTATCAAGTCCTACTTAATTCGCACCAGGAGCAACTTTGATCTCTGCCGGTGGATTGTCTCATCCCACTGTATTTATTATAAAAATGTTCTCATTCTCATTTACTATTTCATTCACAATGGTTATTCCCTCAATTCTCCCACTCGAAGTAAGTGGGACTTGATCATCCTCGTCCTATTCAAGTTCTTCTAAGATTTCATTCGTGTTGATGTCACTAAGCTTAGGAAATTCATCTAAAAATGTAACGTCCATGGACTCATGTTCGACCACACCACCATTTCTTGAGCCGTCACAAACATGTATCCCTTAGACTTCTCCGAGTATCTTATAAAGATACTTTTCAATCCTCTAGGTCCCAGCTTGCCGTATCGGCTGTCGTCTGATGCGTGTATGCTACGCAACACCAAGGTCGCAGCCTGGTAAGATCCATTCTGTTAGCAGTCCTCAGCTCATATGGTGTCGTGTCCACAGATTATGTAGGTAAATTTTTTACTACATGAGTAGCAGTCAACAATGCATCACCCCAAAAGGAGATCAGAAGTTGAGCTTGCGTCATCATGGTTCTTACAATGTCCAATAGTGTACGATTACATCGCTCCGCCACACCGTTCTGTTGTGGCGTATAATGGATCATCGTTTGAAGGATAATACCTCTTTCATTGCATAACTTATCAAACTCATTCGAGAGTTATTCACCTCCACTGTCTGATCGTAAGGTTTTCACCTTACGCTCCAGCTAATTCTCCACGAGATTGAGATAGCTCTTAAAGCACTCAATGGCCTTGGAAATACGAGTAATCCGATGAGTAAACCCATAATGGGAAAAGTCATTAATGAAATGTTTTTTTTAGCTTCATAATTATACATCTTTCTATAAAATTTGTACTTCAAATCGATGTGTTCCAATTTTACACGGAATCCATGCGCTGCACGCGCCACACACGGGTGTTACCCTAGGTGAAATCATTTCGTTTCCACAATTTAATCATCGGTGTCATACATGTTCGTCGTTATGATATCAATTATATTTATGGAGTACTAACAAATAAGAAAACCAAATTTTTCGATCTAGTTACGCCACCGATGGGTTACCAATGATGATGTAGTGTGTTAATCATTTCTTTCATTCGACCTATTTGACTGGCCGGAAACTTTGGTTTTTAATCCTTATTACCGGATTTTGTTCAGATCGATCCCTTTTACCAGGTCGATGGTGTAAGCATATGGTGATGGACGCTGTAATCGGTAGCCCATAATATGTATAGTTTACCTAAGGAAATTAGGTACATGTCACATTAGGGTAATTGGGCTAGACCCAAACCCCAATTGACATGAGAGGCCCAAAATTGGGTCTTCATATGCATAGTGGCCGGCTGAAACTTGGAGTGAGCAAAGTGGACTTTTGTACACTTTACTCCTCCTATAAATACATGGTGTAAGAGGATTTTTAGGGTTAATCACTATTTCCTCATTAGAGTGTTTTAGAGAGAAAAACCCTCTACCCCACAAAAGGGTTTCGACCGAATCACTCACCACCTAAGGGTGTGCCAATTTGCTTTCAAGCAAACACTCCAGAGATCTGTTCCCTTGCCAAGAATCGATCAAAGGCTTTTCTGTGGAGAATATACCACGTAGGGCTTCCTTAACCAGAACATCTACGGATGCCGACCGGAGGATCGTGAACTCCTAGTAGGAAGAATCTTGGGACTACTGACATTGTTTGAGGTATGTGCGAATCTTCCGCAGCGTAATTTCGATTACTAGCATGTACGACGATTTAATGTCTGTAGTGATTACTCCCCGTAATCTAACAGTGGTATCAGAGCATGTGTTAGGAGTTCATGATTTTGATAATTTGGTGTTCTTGAAATTTGAAATAAAAACCGAAAATTTTAAAAATAAAATTTTCGATTTTAGGGTTGTTGGTGAAACCGAAATTTTCATGATGATTCTTGGTTAACTTGATGTTCATGATCTTCAAGCAAAATGTGATATTTATCAAAATTTGAACATTGAATTGTAGATCTTATTAAAATTCAATCTTAAAATTTGACAACTTGTTCCCAATTTAAGTGTTTGTGTCGAAACCCATTAGAGAATTACAATGTAAGATTTTTAAATTTCTTAATCACCAAGGGGCATATTTCGGCCAAAATTTTAAATTATTTTGTTTACCAAATTTTAATTTTATTCTAGGTAACAATATATCTATAGTTGGGAACATTATGATAGATTCACATTAATATATATAAATATATATAACTATAAATATCTAAATATTTAAATAGGTTAAAGATATTGTTGATAGATTTTAGTTACCTAAAAGATTGAGAAAATATATTGTTAATATATGTTTTCTTATTTAAGATATTGACAATAATATATATATATATATATATATATATATATATATATATATATATATATATATATATATATATTTATATAGGTGCCAGAATTTACATATATATATATATATATATATATATTGTTGATTGATTTAATCTTAAAGATAGAATCTTAGCAATAAATATTTATATGTTTATATATAAGGTCCAAAATTTATATATATATATATATTATTAATATTGGAAATTATTTTATAGTTAATGTTACTTGGTGGCTAAGTTAAACATTTTTGGACTTTAAAACCCTACTTGGGCCACAAGTGAACATTTCGGCCCAACCTTTTAAATTTAATTATTGGGCCGGTCCAATATGTCAAACCGGGACGACTTTAAATCGAACCGGGTTTTCTCAATCGGCAGGTCGAGTCGGACCGGGGTAATTAAGTGGATCTAATCGAACCGGTTTTGTGTGTTAAACCGAACTGAACCCTATTTTTAATTGGACCGGTTAGGACAGAACCATATTTTAAAATTAAAACCGGACCGAGCCAAACCTAATTTTAAACCAGACCGTACCGGATTTTAAACCGGATCGAACCGGATTTATCCGAACCGGATTTATCCGAACCGGAACCGAACAGGGTTTTTCAGACCGGACCGAACCAGACCGAAATTGACTGAATCGAAATGATTTTCAAAACCGAATTCAAATCAATTAAACAAAATAGGGTGGTCAAGTTTTAAAATCCAAATGTTTTGAACCTTAATAGGCCTACGTAGTGCTCAAGGTTTGCTGACCTTAATGCCTTGTTTTGATTATGAGGATGGATTTCGAAGATACATGTTTTTGGGACTGGTATGATTAAATGGCTGAATTGCAATTGTTTATTATTCAATATATTAATGCATGATTAGAAATGTCGTCTTGACTGAGTCAAGCTAGCTGGATATTGCATATTGTGGGCTGAGCCCTGGTTAAATATATGGAATGCGCACTAGGATAGACATGTTGTGATGGTTGAAATGCCTAGGATTCATGTCTAGAATGTTGCATGATTGAATATAAACACGAATTGCAAATCAGCCCCTAATGTTTAAAATTAGTTTAAAATCGAAAACCAGTCGCCAAATATGTATGGTTGTTGTGAAATTTTCATGTTTGACACGTATGCTAGAATGTTGAGGATGTAGTTGCATTCGATAATTTACATGGAAGTATAATTATGTATGCAAGCAGGAGTTCCTCGGAACATTAGACGCATGACGCGTAAGCATGAATGTGGTTTGTATGATGAATGTTACTGCATATGATAATTTGCATGGATAGTAGAATTATATATGCATGAATGAATTCATCGGAATATTTTTCCAAAATAAAAAGGGCATTGGGAAAGACAAGATCGGGTATGCTTGTTTTAAAATTCCTGTTCCGGTAATTTGCGATTAAAACCGTTTTAAAAGAATGATTTATTGGATTGAAAACAACAATAATGTGAACTCTTTCACAGCCATCTTCCATTGGTATACTGGTGGTCGGTTGGTTTAGATGACTGAGGAATCATTATTTGTCGGATTCAATCTTAATAGATATCTGGTGTATGCAATGATTTCTCAAAATGTTATTGTCTCCCTGATTTTTCTTGATTATCAAAGTGTTAGTTTTCATGGCTGGATCAGTTCGCTTCTACAAGCCTCGCAATCTGGATGGCATGGATTGGGATGGATGGAGTGAATATGTAAGAGAACTCCTTTTTCGCTGAAAGTATACATAAGTGTATTGACGTGAATAAGGGGAGGACATGGGTGAATGAGCAAGGCGTCCTTACATACCCCAATAAGTTACGGAGCTTTGTCGATCGGAGAGCTTGTGAGGTGATACTGGCAGCCTTGGACAGAGAGGTTGCAGAGGACTTCAAACTCAAGTTAACTGCTCTTCAACTTTGGTGTGCCAATAGACTCAGCTTCGGTGGAGGAAGGGCAGCCGAAGCCAGGAGAGTGCTGTTTGAGTATGCTGCCCTTATTTCCCAAGACGCAGGTGTAAAACCCACATCAGATCTTACGAACAAGAGATCGAATTGGAGAAAGATACTCAGTATTGCACAAAGGTACCCTCTATCTTGGTTGGCCGACGACGACGGGCTCGGTTACTTGATTGAATCAATTAAGTTTATCACTGACCTGTTTGTTGAAAGCAAACAAAAGAGATCGGAGGATTCTTCTGTGCCTTACCTAAAGATATCAAGGGGAGATGCAGAGGAAACAGGATCATCATTTTGGTCCTCAAAAGAAAATTCGGTGTGATGAACGCCAGTGATAAAAGTACAACAAATGTCCCGTTTAAATCCTCCCAATGCTCTACATTTATCTCTTAAAGCTTCGTGGATGATCTGGATTCTAAAACCATCGTCGTTATTTCTCTTATATATTCGTTTTGTTTGAATTCTGGTTGTTATTATTTCGGAACTATTGAATAAAGTAGTTACCATTTGATTCGAAATGAGTTCTACTTATCAAGATTAATCGACTCGGCTAGAAACGAGATCGATCTGAAAAATAAGTATACCAAAGCAATAAAGCTATTAGAAATAGTTGAATCCAACAACTCCATACATTTCCTCGTACATCTAATCATTTGAGTTAAATCAATATGCCATTAAAATCTATCGATTGCGTAGCTCTAAGAATTAACAGATTCTAACTCTTTCTTTATTAAATACTTCATTGAATGAAATAAATTGTAATGATAATCATGTGCAAAACCGATTGGATTAAATTGAATTAAATTCAGAAATGAAACGATTTAACCGAGGGTTAAAACTGGGGTAAGTTGCGCCTCATGCAAGTGTACCTCGAAAGAGGAACACATCGTTTCAAAGTATGAGTTTAATAATGAAGTGTTTAAATGATGATGTGCTGAATTTTCGTTTGCTTTCCATCGGAAATAACTTATTGAGAACGTTTACATCGGTAAGAAGTAGGCTTCGAAAGCTACTACGACCTTGTAAAAGTATCGATTGACGCATAAGGTGAAAACCTAAAATGCTCAGTTCGGAGATGGGAAAAAATCTCTGAGATAAGTTTGCAAACGAAGAAGGATGAAGTCGCTTAAACGATTTTCCTTCCGTACGCCTTGAACGACAGGTCAGGCTAGGCATTCATATCAATTCACACACTTCTGGAAGCATAGTTTGTAAACATAATGTTAGAGTCACTTAATTAGTTGTTCTCTAAGGGATGATGAGAAGTGATTCACATTCATGTAAAACTGCGTTCCACTGAAATCGGTATGATACGCCACCATAAAAAGGCTGAAGAATGATAATGAGATAAATCATATCACCATGCGGCATTAATTTGCGCATTAAAAACGTACTTAGGACAAGAGTATGTTCACTACTCTTTGAAAGTACATGTTTACGAATTAAAGACATGGTGCCGTGGTCGAACATGTAACATTACATACTTGAGGATGAATTTTCCGACGCATTGACAGTTTCAGAATAATGAGTCTTGACAGAATCAGGAGCAAAACATTACAGATAGCAGGTCCCACTTAATTCGAGTGGGAGAGAGATTTGAACCAGAATCTCAAGTGAATGACATGGTAAATGATAATGGAAACATTTTTATAATTAATCCAGTGGGAGGAATAAACACCTACCACAAGTAACCACTGTTGCTATTTGGACTAATCAAGTTGAACCCGATTATCGTAATGCTGAATCAGGATTTTCATAACTACCTTTACTACCATTATTCCCAGTGGGAGTGATCCGACAAACATGGTTCCAGATCCTAGTGAACAAGGAATTCATCTTGGAAGTAAAACTCTGAGACCGAGAATTCGTCCAAGGAAAGTTGTTGGTTATGGTTCAAGCACTGCTCCTGTACCCAATAGAAGTGATGCTCCGATAAGAGGCATTATTTCGAATGGGAGAGACGTTAAGACTCAAAGACGGGATAAAACAAGCCTAGACGAAATTCAAAGGCATCGAACTTCTCCAAAGAAGTATCCCATCTAGAAGAGTGATGACCACACTTTAACAACTGTTAGCCTGCATTGGAAAGACCTTAAGTGGAGAAATGGAGGAAAGTAATAAATGAGAGAGATTGCCTTAAATGAAAGCCATTATTGTCTATAGTTGATTTACCTGCTAACCACATGGGCATAAGGATACGGCGAGTCCTGAAAGAAGGCTCACCACTGATGGAAAAGTTCGAGCGATACTAAGCTCGACTTATTGCGAAAGGCTGTACCCAACTTTACGGAGTGGATTTTGACGAAACATACTCACCAACTGTGCGATACAGTAAGGGCCATTAATGGTCCTGGTCGCAAGTCTCGGTTTCGAACCTCACCAAATGAGTATTAAGACCGCATTCCTCCTCGGAAACCTAGAGGAAGAGATCTACATAGAGAAATGGTACGTAAAGTTTGTAAACTCCAAAGGTCCATTTACAGTCTTAAACAATCGTATCGTCAATGGTACCACAGATTCCATGAGGAAATCGTAGGAAACGGATTTGTGAATCTTCACGAGGATTTGTGTGTGTATTATAAGACCTCCGGGTCTATGTATGTCATCTTAACCTTACACATGGACGACATACTCACTGCCGCAAACGATGTTAGTTTTATGAACAAGTCAAAGTCCTGGTTGGCATCTGTATTTGAGATGAAAGACATGGGAGAGGCCACGTACATCTTAGGCATTAAAATTGCTAGAGATCGGGCTACCCGGAAATTGTGTCCGCTCAAGAAGCTTATATCAACAAACTGTTGAAAAGATTCAGATTACAGGATGCCAAACCCGTGGATACGCTGGTGGTGTTTGGGTGCGCACTGTCAAAACGTGAGGAACCCAAGAACCTGGCAGAGCGTAAACAGATGAAGGGTGCAGAGTATTTGAGCTTGGTCGGTAGTTTGATGTACCCCATGCAATGCACCCGTCGAGATATCTGTTACGTCGTGGGCCTAGTAGCACGTTTCCAATCAGATCTTGGCTATCAACATTTAAAGGCTGTAAAACGAATAATTCGTTATCTGAAAGGTACTGCCGACTACGCGCTGTGCTTTGAGGGCAAGAAGTTAGAATTGACCGGTCAGTGACGCCGACCATGGTGGCGATCCGGATGATTGTAAGTCCACCATAGGGGGAGTGTTCCTCCCTGCTAATGTCGTCATTTCATGGACGAGCAAGAAGAAAACCTGTGTCGCTCAGTCTACGATGGAATCGAAATTCGTAGCTCTCTCTAAGAATGCACAGGAAGCGGTCTGGCTTAAAAGGCTTCTAACTGCACTGCTTGGTGGTGATGTTGAGAATAAACCTATGATGGTCTTCTCTTACAGTCAAGCAGCCATTGCGGCAGTTAAGAATCCGGAGTACCCTAGTAGGACCATACAATCACTATGGAATACTTGTTCGCTGATAATATGATTGCGGACCCATTAAATAAACCACTACGCAGAGTGATATTCGAAAAACATGTAAAACTGCTTGGATTGCGTAGGTTTAGAAATGGCATGTATATGTGATATATGTTGATATTAGAAAGTTACATTTTGTAAGTGAAAGAATTGCAACTGAGTTTATGATCTATCGACGTCATAATGTTTTGATTACATCAGATTTACGGTCTATAAATTAAGTCGTAGGAGGACGCAATCCTCTACCAAACTATGTCGAATGTGGGCCTTACCTAGTCACACAGGTACGGTAGTCTTGCGGTTGAGGGAGGCCTCTACCAATCAAGACTGGCTAAGAGTCAGGAGGTAAACCTGATTAAGCAAAACGATTATCTAGTTTCGAAGTAACTCGACATAATCCTCGTTTTGCATATCGTCGTGATGAACTTCGTTCGTCATTTAACTAAATTCTGGGCCAGATGAGAATCTATGATAGCATGATTGACAAATCCCTTTCCTTTCAACCCACAAGGTTCATGTATGCTATCAACGTGTGCTTCATACTACGCGTGCCACGTTCAACCACGGGGTCACAGCTCGGTTGTGCTAGGAAGGAATCTTCGTGATTCTGTCAAGCGCAAACTTCTTCACCTAGAGTGTGTGATTGATCCCAGGAGCCTTATGAAGAGGCACCTAAAGTATCCTTACGGACTCAGAACTCATATCTAAGGTCAGGCTCAATGCTCGCTTCCCGGCATACGAGCGTAGTGTTGAACAAAAAGGCCCAATGACCACGTCTTTGGAAACCGGTTGGGTTTGACTGAGGGTATGAGCGATGGGGATGGTCAAGTTCACCTATAATTCACCAACTCTTGTATTCACTAGGTGGCCACCAACCGGATATTAGTTGAAGGTTGTACGAATGCCTTAGAGAAGTGTTCCTATGTGGAAACTTGGCAGAAGGAGAATTAACAGTTGACCTAGGATACAGCGCGGTACTATATAAATGTTTTCTAAAAATGTGTTTCACACGTGTCCACTTAATGAGACTATTGATAATAAGTGGACGGTAAGTCATTTTAACATATTTTGCAAGTTTGTTGTACAATTTAATACATATTGGTCCATAAAATAATCTTTTTCAAACATGTTGTACATTTTAAAACATATTGGTTCATAAAACCATCTTTTTCAAACATGATGCATGTTTTACATACTTTTCCGTATAGTTTACCTAAGGAAATTAGGTACATGTCACTTTAGGGTAATTGGGTTAGACCCATACCCCAATTGACATGAGATGCTCAAAATTGGGCCTCCCTATGCATAGTGGCCGGCCGAAACTTGGAGTGGGCAAAGTGGACTTTTGTCCACTTTTCTCCTCCTATAAATACATGGTGTAAGGGGATTTTTAGGGTTAATCACTATTTCCTCATTAGAGTGTTTTAGCGAGAAAAAAACCCTCCACCCCACACAAAGGTTTCGGCCGAACCACTCACCACCTAAGGGTGTGCCAATTTTCTTTCAAGCAAACACTCCAGAGATCTGTCTCCTTGCGAAGAATCGATCCAAGGCTTTGCTGTGGAGAATAAACCACGTAGGGCTTCCTTAACCAGAACCTCTACGGGTGCCGACCGGAGGATCGTGAACTCGCTGCAGGAAGGATCTTGGGACTAATGACATTTTTTGAGGTATGTGCGAATCTTCCGCTGTGTAATTTCGATTACTAGCATGTACTACGATTTAATGTCTGTAGTGATTACTCCCCGTAATCTAACAAATGGATTAATAAGTAAATTCTACTTCGAACCGAATGGCTTTCAATATCAGTGCAATAACTTTATTCAATAATCATAATCACAAACAACCAAAGTCATCAATTCAAATAGATGAAACGACAGTTATAAGGTTCTTGATCATAATGCAGCAACAAAGAGAAAACATAGTCGAGAACTCCGAGCCATGTCGAACACCACACCTGAAAAATTCACGAGTGAATCATATCAGATGATCTGTGTCACTATAAAACCTTTTACAACTTTATCTACATGGAAAAAGAGGCGTACCTAATACGCATTTCATCAAAGGTGGTGCGACACACCGATTTTCGTTTAGACCTTTTGTTGCTCGATTCTTTCAGCATCATGCGTATATGAGAGAAGTTTTCCTTTGACTCATGGGATTCATCTGACATGGAGGTTTCTCTGTCGTAGCCGACTTCGAACAGATCAAAAGTTATCTTAATCGATTTGATCAGTCGTGTGAGTCCATTGTCGTCGGCGAACCACGAGAGAGGGAACCTTTTCATTATGAGATGAATCCTCTGCCATGCATTCCCTTCATCATAAAGGTCATGATCGGCTTTTGTAGCGTTTAGGGGATTAATACTACGGAAACAAACCCTAGATATGTGCCAGGTAACTAATACGCAACAGAATAAGTTGCACATACCTATATTGTTTCCTGTAGCCCAAGACCGTTGAGGGGAGTTCTCGATCCGTCGGACGGTTCCCTGTAGAGGTTCCTGATAGAGAAGCCCTACGCGGATTAGGCCTCACAGCAAAGCCTTAGACGATTCTTCGCGGGATGGATCTCCTAGAGTAAATTGCTTGACACAATTTGTCATCTCCTTTTCCTTGGTGTGGTTCGGCCGAACTATAGGTATTTAGGGAGGAGTGTTTTCTTTTAATCTCACCACTTAGGAAGAGAGAATTAGCATTCTAAAACCCGCTTAGGACTCCCAAATTATAAGAGGAGTAAAATGGACAAAAGTCCACTTTACCCCTCCTAGATAACTCGGTCGGCCATGCCATTAGAGAGGTCCAATTTTGGGCCTCCCATGTCAATTGGGATTTAAGGCCTAGACATTACCTAATTTCTTAGGTACGTGACCTTAATTAATGGGCTCCAATTACGGCGGCCCATTGTCCAAATGCTTACAGCTCCCACTTGCCGGAATGGGAGGGGGCCTATTAATATGTTGTCCTCCAACACATTAGTATTTGTTCTTCGATCCAATCCCTGCCCCGAATAGTTCATATGAGGTTTGCCGTGCGACCGGCGGACACGACGGGCATCATGCTACTCATCTGTTAGGAGTGTTGTAGCGCCCGTAGAACGTTAATTCCCCATGTCTAATCAACCTGTGAAAATAAAGTGTCGCGCTGTATCCTAGGTCAACTGTCGTTCTCCAACTGCCCGGTTTCCACATAGAAATACTCCTTCAGGGCATTCGCACAAGTATTTAGAATCTTTAAACTAATGTCAGGCTTGTGGCCACCTAGCGAATACAAGAGTCGGAGAATTTCAGGTGTACTTTACCATCCCCATCGCTTATGCCCTTATTCAAACCCTACTGGTTTCCAAAGACGTGGTCACTTGGCCTTTTTGTTCAGCACTACGCTCGTACGCCGGGAAGCGAACATTGAGCCTGACCTTAAGTATGAGTTCTGAGTCTGTGAGGATACTTTGGATGCTTCTTCATATAGCATCCTGGATCAGCCACACACTCAAGGTGAAAAATTTTATGCCCATCCGAATCTCGTGGATTCTATCTAGCACAACCGAGCCTAACCTCGTGTTCGAACATGGCACGTGCAGTATGAAGCACGCATCGATAACATAACCTGAGTTTAGTAAGGAAGTGGGAAATGTCACATGTTATCGGAGATTGGTCATCTGACCCAGAATGCGGTTTTATTATGAATGAAGTTCGTAACGGCGATCTTCAGAACATAGATCATATCGTGTTACTCCGAAAACCAAATGATCGTTATGCTTAACCATATTTGCCACCATGGTTCTTAGCCAGTCTTGATCTAATGGAGATCCTCCTCTCTGTCAAGACGGCCAAGCCTGTGTGACGAGGCTTAGCCACATTCGACATTAATTTATTTTGGAGGTCAACCCTCCTACGACTATTTTATAGACTGTAAAAATCCGATGAATCTTTAAACATTATGACTTCGTAACAATCATAAACTCAAATTATAATTCTTACCAGTTAAATTTTCAAAAAGTTATTATCATAGTACAAGCTACTTAAACCCTACGCAGTCCCAGCATTCTAACATGCTTTTCGAAAACATCCCTGCGTAAAGGTTTAGTTAATGAATCGGCCATCATACTTTCGGTAGACAAGTATCCTAATGTGATTACTTTTTCTTCAACCATATTCTTAGCATAATTATATTTTATATCAATATGTTTCTTCCTGCTATGGTACTTAGGGTTCTTAACCGCCTCAATTGCTGCTTGACTGTCAGAGTATACCTTCAAAGGTTTACTCTCGTCCTCGACGCCAAGCAATGCAGTTATGAGCCTATTAAGCCAGACTGCTTCTTGTGCATTCTTAGAGAGGGCCGCGAATTCAGATTCCATCGTTAACAACGCGACATATGATTACTTCTTGCTCATCCATGAAATGGCGACATTAGCAAGGAGAAACACTCCTCTTGAGGTGGACTTACGATCATCCGGATTGCCACCGTGGTCGGCATCACTGAACCCAGTCTATTCTAATTTTCCACCCTCATAGCACAGTGCGTAGTCGGCAGTACCTTTCAGGTATCGAATTATTCGTTTCTCGACCTTTAAATGTTGAATGCTAGGATCTGATTGGAATCGTGCTACTAGGCCCACAACATAACAGATGTCTGGACGAGTGCATTGCATGGCATACATTAAGCTTGAAACCATACTTAAGTATTCTGCACTTTTCATCTGTCACGCTTAGCCAGGTTTTTCGGGCCGTCACGCTTCGATAACGTGCACCCGAACACAACCGGCGTATCCACGGGTTTGGCATCCTGTAGTCTGAACTTTTTCAACAACTTTTTGATATAGGATTCTTGAGAGAGACATAGTTTGCGAGCAACACGATCCCTAGCAATCTTAATGCCTAGGATGTACGTGGCTTCTCCCATGTCCTTCATCTCAAATACAGATGCCAGCTAGGACTTTAATTCATTCATGTAACTCACATCATTTGTGGCAATCAATATGTCATCTACATATAATGTTAAGATGACGTATTTAGACTCGGAAGTCTTCGTGTACACGCATGAATCCTCTTGAAGATCCACAAATCCATTTCCAACGATTTCCTCGGGGAATCTGCGGTACCATTGCAGGGATGATTGTTTAAGACCATAAATAGATCTTTGGAGTTTACAAACTTTATGTTCGTTGCTAGGAGTAACGAAACCCTCTAGCTGCTCCTTATAGATCTCTTCCTCCAGGTTACAATGGAGCAATGCGGTCTTAATATCCATTTGGTGCAGCTCCAGATCGAGGCTCGCAACCAAAGCCAATATGGGTCGTACTGTGTTATAACGCACAGTAGGTGAGTATGTCTCATCAAAGTCCACTCCGTGAAGTTGGGTATATCCTTTCGCAACGAGTCGAGCATCGTATCGCTCGACAGCTCCATCAGCAGTGAGTTTCATTTTTAGAACCTATTTGGCTTAAAGCATATGGTGATGGGTGCCGTAAATGGAAGCCCATTATATGTATATGTTACCTAAGTTAATTGGGTACATGTCACTTAGGGCCTCCTTATACTAGCATGGCCGGCTAAAATTATGGGTGGGGTAAAGTGGACTTTTGTCCACTTTACTCCTCCTATATATATGGAGAGTTAGGGGTTTTATTAGGGTTAATCAAAATTCCCTTTAAGTGGTGTTTTGTGAGAAAACCCTCCCCTCAAGAACAACATACTTCAGTCGAACCATATATCCAACAAGGGTGTGCCAATTTGCTTTCGAGCAAACCCTCCAAAGATCTGTCCTTGCCAAGAATCGATCAGTGGCTTTGCTGTGAAGAATATACCACGTAGGGCTTCCTTCACAAGAACCCCTACGGGTGCAGACCGGAGGATCGTGAACTCCCTCCTGCAAAGATCTTTGGACTATGGAATACTGTAAAGGTATGTGCGAATCTTCCGCTGCGTAATTTCGATTACTTGCATGTACCTTGGTTTTAGTTTCCGTAGTGATTACTCCCTGTAATCTAACAGTGGTATCAGAGCCTTTGTTAGGAGTTCATGATTTTGATAAATTGGTGTTCTTGAGAATTTAAACTTTGGACCGAAATTTTAAAAGGGGGGTTTTATAATTTTGAATTTTTATGTTTAATGTTCTTAGGAAATTTGATGTTCATGATCTTCAAGAAAAAGATGATATTTATCAAAATCAAACATTGGATTGTAGATCTTATTAAAATTTGATCTTGAAATTTGACCACTTGTTCCCAATTATGTTTTTTTGGCCGAAACCCTAGGTGAATTACAAGGTAAAAATTTTAATTTCTAAGTCACCAAGGAAAAAAATTCGGCCAAAATTCTTAATAACATTGTTTACCATATTTTAATTTTTGTTCCAGGTAACAATATATCTATAATTAGGAACATTAGGATAGATTCACATTAATATATAGAATTATATATAACTATCAATATATCTAAATATTTAAATAGGTTAAAGATATTATTGATACATTTTAGTTAGCTAAAAGATAGAGAAAATATATTTTTAATATATGTTTCCCTATTTAAGATATTGATAATAAATAATATATATATTTATATACTGTAACCGAATTTTACGTATATACAAAGATATTGTTGATTGATTTAATCTTCAAGATAGAATATTGGCAATATATATATATATATATATATATATACGTTTATAATAGGTCTGAAATATATATATTATTAATATTGGAAATTATTTTAAATATTTTTGGACTTTGAAACCCTACTTGGCCACAAGTAAACATTTCTGCCCAAAATTTAATATTTTAATTATTGGGCCAGTCCAATATGTCAAACCGGGACAATTAAAACCGAACCGGATTTTCTCAATCGGTTCGACCTAATCGGGTCGGGTCTGACCGGGGTAACTGATTGGATCTAACCGAACCGGTTTCGTTTGTTGAACCGAACCCTATTAAAACCGAACTGAATTTTACCGGACCGAACCGAATTGGATTTTCCGGACCGGACCCGAACCGGATTTCCTGGACCGAACCGAACCAAACCAAACCGAACTGAAATTGACTGAACCGAACCACATTTTCAAAACCGAATTCAAGTCAATTAAAATAGGGAGGTCTAGTTTTAAAATCCAAATGTTTTGAACCTTAATAGGTCTACACAGTGCTCATGGGTTGATAACTTTTTATGCCTTGTTTCGATTATACGGATGGATCTCGGAGATACATGCTTTTGGGACTGGATAAATTAATGGGCTGAATTGCAATTGTATATTATTCAATATATATATTTATGCATGATTAGAAATGTTGTCTTGACTGAGTCAAGCTAGCTGGATATTGCATATTGTGGGCAGAGCCCTGGTTAAATATATGAAATGCGCATTAGGATAGACATGCTGTGATGGTCGGAAATGCCTAGAATTCATGTCTAGAATGCTGCATGATTGAATATAAGCATGAATTGCAAATCAGCCCCTAATGTTTAAAATTATTTTAAAATCGAAAACCAGTCGCCAAATGTGTATGATGGATGTGAATGTTACATGTTTGACACGTATGCTAGAATGTTAAGGATGTAACTGCATTTGATAATTTACTTGGGAGTAGAATTATGTATGCAAGCATGAGTTCCTCAGAAGATTAGACGTATGACGCGTATGCATGAGTGTGGTTTGTATGATGAATTTTACTGGCGTATGATAATTTACGTGAATAGTAGAATTATGTATGCATGAGTGAATTCATCAGAATATTTTTTTCAAAATAAAAAGGGCCTTAGGAAAGCCAAGGTCGGGTATGCTTGTTTTAAAATTCTCGTTCTAGTAATTTACGATTAAAACCGTTTTAAAAGACTGATCTATTAGATGGAAGACGACGATAATGTGAACTTTTTCACAGTCGTCTTTCATTGGTTTACTGGTGGTCGATTGGTTTAGATGACTGAGGAATCATTATTTGCCGGATTCTATCTTAATAGATATTTGATGTATGTAATTATTTCTCAAAATGATATTGTCTCCCTGATTATGCGTGATTATCAATGTGTTAGTATCAATGGCTGCGATCAGCAATATTATCTCCCAAATGAATAAGGGAGTGAGATTGAACAGCAACAATTATAAGATCTGGAATAAGCGCGCGATGATGGTAATTTCTGACATGAGAGGTTTGGAGAATTTGACTTCAAAACAAGTCAGGCCAGAGGGAGACCTCACGGCCAAACTGAAGAAATTCCATGATGAGGATGCAAAGGACCAGGAAATTCGTTCCGCCTTGTTGTCACTGCTTGAGGATGACATTCTCTATGGATATGATCACTATGAGTCTGCCATGGACCTATGGGACGGTCTTAAGGCAGGGTTTGGTGTTTACACCACAGCCTAGAAGCGGTCATTAAACATCGCTTTAGAATCGTACAAGATGAATCCCAAGCACACAATGAAGGAGCATATTAGACACATGTCTAACATGCTTGCTAAACTCAAGGAGGCAGGAGAAATCCTGACCGACGAACAAAAGGTCCATTTGCGTTATCCGATCCTTGTCTGACTCTTGGAATAGCATGAAAATGCACCTTACCCATGCCACTCAACTCGATGACCTCGAGAAAGTGCGAGTCCATCTCGAGATGGAAGAGGATCGTCTCAAGGCTGAAAAGCCAAGAACAGGAATGCATCTTGCATCCTCGCATCCAACTGAACAAACGGGTAACGCAAGAGAAAAGGCAAGGGCCTTCAGTTTAAGGCTGATAAGCCTTTAACTCAAAAACCTCAGAAGAATTTCAAGCGAAAGCAATTCTGTGGCAAGAAAAGGCAAGCAGAACAGACATGTAAAGAGGAAACTCGAACGTGTTTTAGGTGTGGCGTGAAAGAACACCTTGCTATTGCCTGTACAAATCCTCCCAAGGTACGTGCTGAAGAATAATGATAACCTCATAAGTTCTTCTAGGACTCTTCTCACTTGAAAGTAATTCAAATTTACCATTTGGATTACAGAAACGAGAGGGAGAACAAGCACAAACCTGAGGAGCTTGCCCCGTAAACACAATGATTGAATGAAAGACTTTATCTTTATTTGCTGAATGAACCTTTCTTAATTTTCAGTTTAAGATACTTAATGAAAATAATGTTCCTTGAAATATAGGAAACACTTCATTTTGAGCATATGACAAACGCTCAGACAAAATATTGATTACCCATTTCTCAGGCTATTCGATCCTTTTGATTGTTGTTTAATACATTACTTATATATATTGCTTATAAATCTTTTATTTATTATTAAGTACTCCATTGAATGAAATAATCTTTAATGATGATCATGTGTGAAACCGATTGGATTAAATTGAATTAAATTCAGAAATGAAACGATTCAACCTAGGGTTAAAACTACGGTGAAAAGCGCTAAGGGCAAGTGGACCTCGATAGACGGAACACGTCGTTTCAAAATACAAATTTAATGATGAAGTGCTGAATTTTCGTTTGCATTCCCTTGGAAACAACTTATTGATACCATTTACATCGGTACGAAGTAGGCTTCGAAGCTACCACGACCTAGTAAAAGTATCAGCTGATGCATAGGGTGAAAACCCAAGATGCTCGGTTTGGAGATGGGATGAAATCCCTGAGATAAGTTTAGCAACGAAGAAGGATGAAGTCTGTTAAACGATTTTCCTTCCAAATGCCTTGAAAGATAAGTTAGGCTAGGCATTCAAATCAATTAAAACACACTTCAAGAAGCACAGTTCAAGAACATAATGTTAGAGTTACTCTATCACGTGTTCCCGAAGGGATGAAAAAGATGAATCCCATGTATGTAAACTGCGTTCCAATAAAATCGGTAGGACACACCGCCATAAAAGCTAAAGAATGATAATGAGTCAAATCATATCATCTAGCGACA
Source organism: Clarkia xantiana subsp. parviflora (assembly GCA_036873135.1). Classification (NCBI taxonomy): domain Eukaryota; kingdom Viridiplantae; phylum Streptophyta; class Magnoliopsida; order Myrtales; family Onagraceae; genus Clarkia; species Clarkia xantiana. Next base: position 11,333,304 of record JAPTYO010000003.1, read on the forward strand.
TTAAGTTGCGCACTAAACACGTATTTAGGACAAGAGTATGATACCTACTCTTAGAAAATACTTGTTTAAAGCTTTTAAAAATGGTGTCGTTGTCGAACATGAAGACATTACATCACTTGAGGACGAATTTTCCAATGCATTTACAGTTTCAAAATGGTATAGTCCCTATCAAACCAGAGCAATAACACTTACATTCAGGTCCCACTTAATTAGACTGGGAGATATTTGAACCGGCAACTCAAGTGAATGACATGGTAAATGATAATGGAAACATTTTTGTAGTAAATCCAGTAGGAGGAATAAACCCTACCACTTGAGATCACTGTTGCCGCAGAGATGAATCAAGTAGAACCTGATAGTCATATTGCTGAACCATGAATGCCACAACTGCCTAAACTACTCATTGTTTCCAGTGGGAGTTACCCATTGTTTCTAGTAGGAGTGATCCGACCAAACTTGATTCCAGATCCTAGTGATCAAGGAATTAATCTCGGAAGTGAAACCCCGAGACCGAGAGGTTTATAAAGGAAAAGTTGTTGGTCAAGGTTCAAGCACTGCTCTAGTTCCCAAAGGAAATAATGCTCCGATAAGATACATTGTTCCGAGTGGGAGAATTGTTCTCAATAGAAGTGATCCTACGAAAAGAAGCATTATTCCGAGTGGAAGAAATGATCAGACTCTAGATGGGATTAATCAAGTCTTGACAAAAGTCAAAGGCTTCAAACCTGGCTTCGAACCCATCGAGTAGGGTAAAAACCTAAGACGAAAGTCAAAGGCTTCGAACCCGGCTTCGAACCCATCGAGTAGGGTGAAAACCTAACTCTAACAACCGTTGGAAAGCTTTGGAAAGACCTCAAGTGGAAAAATTGAGGAAAATAATAAAAGGGAGAGACCCCCTTAAGTGAAAGCCATATAATAGTCTATAGTTTAATTACCTGCTAACCACAGGGGCACAAGGATACGGTGATTCGTGAAAGAAGGCTCACCGCTGATGGAAAAGGTCGTGTATTACAAAACCCGACTTGTTGCGAAAGGATATACCCAATTCACGGAATGGACTTTGACAAAACGAACTCACTGACTGTGCGTAAAACCACGATTAGGGCCATTTATGGTCCTGGTCGCAAGAATCGATCTTGAGCTGCACCAAATGGATGTTAAGACCGAATTCCTCCATGGAAACCTGGAGGAAGAGATCTACGTGGAGCAACCGGAGGGTTTCATTACTCCTGGTAAAGAAAGTAAAGTTTGTAATCTCCAAAGGTCCATCTACGGTCTTAAACAGTCGTCTCGGCAATGGTACCGTAGATTCCACGAGGAAATCGTAGTAAATGGATTCGTGAATCTTCACGAGGATCCGTGCGTGTATTATAGGACCTCTGGGTCTAAGTATGTCATCTTAACCTTATATGTGGACGACATACTCATTGCCGCAAAAGATGTAAGTTTTATGAACAAGTCAAAGTCATGGTTGGCATCTGTATTTGAGATGAAAGACATGGGAGAGGCCACGTACATCTTGGGCATTAAGATTGCTAGAGATCAGGCTACCCGAAAATTGTGTCGGTCTCAAGAAGCTTATATCAAAATACTGTTAAAAAGATTTAGATTACAGGATGCCAAACCCGTGGATACGCCGGAGGTGTTTGGGTGCGCACTGTCAAAACGTGACGACCCCAAGAACCTGGCAGACCGTGAACAGATGAAGGGTGCGGAGTATTTGAGCAAGGTCGGTAGTTTGATGTATTCCATGCAATGCACCCGTCAAGATATCTGTTACGCCGTGGACCTAGTAGCACGTTTCCAATCAGATCCTGGCTATCAACATTTAAAGGCTGTAAAACGAATAATTCGTTATCTGAAAGGTACTGTCGACTACGCAATGTGCTATGAGGGCAAGAAGTTAGAATTGACCGGTTACAGTGACGCCGACCATGGTGGCGATCCGGATGATCGTAAGTTCATCACAGGGGGAGTGTTCCTCTTTGCTAATGTTGTCATTTCATGGACGAGCAAGAAGCAAACCTGTGTCGCGCTGTCTACGATAGAATCGAAATTCATAGCTCTCTCTAAGAATGCACAGGAAGCGGTCTGGCTCAAAAGGCTTCTAACTGCACTGCTTGGTGGTGATGTTGAGAATAAACCTGTGAAGGTCTTTTCTTACAGTCAAGCAGCCATTGCGGCAGTTAAGAATCCGAAGTACCATAGTAGGACCAAACACATTGATGTGAAATATTTCTACGCTAAATCTATGTTAGAAGACAATACAATCACTATGGAATACTTGTTCGCTGATAATATGATTGCGGACCCATTAACTAAACCATTATGCAGAGAGATATTCGAAAAGCACGTAAAACTGCTTAGATTGCGTAGGGTTTAGAAATGGCATCTATCTGTGATATTTTGATATTAGAAAGTTACATTTTGTAAGTGAAAGAATTGCAACTGAGTTTATGATCAATCGACGTCATAATTTTATTATTACATCAGATTTACGGTCTATAAACTAAGTCGTAGGAGGACGCAATCCTCTGCCAAACTATGTCGAATGTGGGCCTTACCTTGTCACACAGGTACGGTAGTCTTGCGGTGGAGGGAGGCCTCTACCAAACAAGACTGGCTAAGAGTCAGGGGGATAAACCTGATTAAGCAAAATGATTATCTAGTTTCTAAGTAACTCGACATGATCTTTGTTTTGCATATCGTCGTGATGAACTTCGTTCGTCATTTAACCAGATTATGGGCCAGATGAGAATCTGTGATAGGATGATTGACATATCCCTTTCCTGTCAACCCACAAGGTTCAGGTATGCTATCAACGCGTGCTTCATACTACGCGTGCCACGTTCGACCACGGGGTCACAGCTCAGTTGTGCTAGGAAGGAATCGTCGTGATTCTGTCGGGCGCAAACTTCTTCACCTATAGTGTGTGATTGATCCCATGAGCCTTATGAACAGGCACCTAAAGTATCCTTACAGACTCAGAACTCATATCTAAGGTCAGGCTCAATGCTCGCTTCCCGGCATACGAGCGTAGTGCTGAACCAAAAGGCCCAGTGACCACGTCTTTAGAAACCGGTTGGGTTTGACTGAGGAAATGAGTGACGGGGTTGGTCAAGTTCACCTATAATTCACCAACTCTTGTATACACTAGGTGGCCACCAACCGGATATTAGTTGAAGTTTGTGAATACTTGTACGGATGCCTTAGAGAAGTGTTCCTATGTGGAAACTAGGCAGAAGGAGAATTATCAGTTGACCTAGGATACAGCGCGGTACTATATAAATGTTGTTTATAACAGGTTGATTAGAGAAAAGGGGAATCAACATTCCGCGGGCGCTACAATACTTCTAACAGATGAGTAGCACGATGCCAGTCTTATCCGCCGGTCGCAAGGAAAACCTCGTATGAACTATTCGGAAGTTAGGACCAGATCGAAGGAGTGAAATATTGATGCATATTTGGACGACAATACATTAAAAGGCACCCTCTTACTCCGGCAAGTGGGAGCTGTAAATATATGGTGATGGGCGCCGTAAATGGTTACCCATAATATGTATAGTTTAGGGAAAAGTATGTAAAACATGCAACATGTTTGATAAAGATGGTTTTATGGACCAATATGTTTTAAAACGTACAACATGTTTGAAAAAGATGGTTTTATGGACCAATTTTTTTTAAAATGTACAACAAACTAAAAAAAATGGTAGAATGACTATCGTCCAGTTGTTGTCACTAGTCTCATTAAGTGGACACGTGCGGATCACATTTTTTTTTAAAAAATTATTATTATTATTATCTACGTCCACCCATTATTAACCATTGTTATGTATAAATTAATTTCTTGTTTTATTTATTATTATTTTTTTTTCTAAAAATGTGTTTCACACGTGTCCACTTAATGAGACTATTGATAATAAGTGGACGGTAAGTCATTTTAACATATTTTGCAAGTTTGTTGTACAATTTAATACATATTGGTCCATAAAATAATCTTTTTCAAACATGTTGCACATTTTAAAACATATTGGTTCATAAAACCATCTTTTTCAAACATGATGCATGTTTTACATACTTTTCCCTATAGTTTACCTAAGGAAATTAGGTACATGTCACTTTAGGGTAATTGGGTTAGACCCATACCCCAATTGACATGAGATGCTCAAAATTGGGCCTCCCTATGCATAGTGGCCGGCCGAAACTTGGAGTGGGCAAAGTGGACTTTTGTCCACTTTTCTCCTCCTATAAATACATGGTGTAAGGGGATTTTTAGGGTTAATCACTATTTCCTCATTAGAGTGTTTTAGCGAGAAAAAAACCCTCCACCCCACACAAGGGTTTCGGCCGAACCACTCACCACCTAAGGGTGTGCCAATTTTCTTTCAAGCAAACACTCCAGAGATCTGTCTCCTTGCGAAGAATCGATCCAAGGCTTTGCTGTGGAGAATAAACCACGTAGGGCTTCCTTAACCAGAACCTCTACGGGTGCCGACCGGAGGATCGTGAACTCGCTGGAGGAAGGATCTTAGGATTACTAACATTTTTTTGAGGTATGTGCGAATCTTCCACTGCGTAATGGGTACGTGACCTTAATTAATGGGCTCCCAATTACGAAGGCCCATTGTCCAAATTCTTACAGCTCCCACTTGCCGAAATGGGAGGGTGCCTATTAATATGTTGTCCTCCAACACATTAGCATTTGTTCTTCGATCCAATCCCTGCCCCGAATAGTTCATATGAGGTTTGTCGTGCGACCGGAAGACACGACGAGCATCGTGCTACTCATCTGTTAGGAGTGTTGTAGCACCCGCAGAATGTTGATTCCCCATGTCTAATCAACCTGTGAAAATAAAGTGCCGCGCTGTATCCTAGGTCAACTGTCATTCTCTAATTTCCCAGTTTTCACTTAGGAATACTCCTTCAGGGCATCCGCAAAAGTATTCAGAATCTTTCAACTAATGTCTGGTTGGTGGCCACCTAGTGAATACAAGAGTCAGAGAATTCTAGGTTTACTTGACCATCCCCATCGCTCACGCCCTTATTCAAACCCAGCTGGTTTCCAAAGACGTGGTCACTTGGCGTTTTTGTTCAGCACTACGCTCGTACGCCGGGAAGCAAACATTGAGCCTGACCTTAGGTATGAGTTCTAAGTCGGTGAGGATACTTTGGATGCTTCTTCATATAGCATCCTGGATCAGCCACACACTCAAGGTGAAGAAGTTTATGCCAACCTGAATCTCGTGGATTCTATCTAGCACAACCGAGCCTAACCTCGTGGTCGAACATGGCACGCACAGTATGAGGCACGCGTCGATAGCATAACCTGAGTTTAGTAAGGAAGTGGGAAATGTCACATGTTATCGCAGATTGGTCATCTGACCTTGAATGTGGTTTTATTATGAATAAAGTTCGTAACGGCGATCTTCAGAACATAGATCATATCGTGTTACTCAGAAAACCAAATGATCGTTATGCTTAACCAGGTTTGCCACCATGGTTCTTAGCCAGTCTTGATCTAATGGAGATCCTCCTCTCTGTCAAGACGGCCGATCCTGTGTGACGAGGCTTGGCCACATTCGACATTAATTTATTTTGGAGGTCAACCCTCCTACGACTATTTTATAGGGAAAAAAGTACCCAGGGAAGAGGGGAAATAACACATCAGGTGCTATCAACCCTGCCACAAAGCACTATGCTAATCCACCGACGCCAACCTACCCAAGAGTACGTCCCAAAGTTCACAAAGATCAAATGCTTACTACGGGGGGAAAGATACGTGCATAGATGATACTACTTGCTAAAGTAAGGACTATGGTGGATAAACAAACATCATAAGCACCCCTAAGGGAGAGATAAGCAAAACCATCCCGACAATACCGAAGGTAGTCATGAGAGGGACCAAACACCTACAATAAGCTATGTATCAACTAGTGGCATGGAAGGAAAAATCATATATATGAGCTACCATGCGTAGCCAATACGAGGAGTATCCATCTACATACAACAACATGTCCACTACGGGGGCACACATACATTTATCAGTTACCAAGTGTAATCAGCACAATGGTAAACCCCTACGTGTAAAGATATCAAAATACTCACTACGGGAGTAATTATACATACAATAGCTGCCAAGTGTAGCCATGTCAAGGGATAACCCCCCACGTCCGAAACTCCAAACACGTCAACTATAAGGGACAACTATATATATACAATCTCATATATGCAGGTTCGCTATTAACGCAAGGGCTGACCCCCAAGCGTCCGAAGCATGCCTACTACGGAGGCAACCATATACATACAACTCTATATGCACAGGTCACAGAGCATGAGTAACACAAGGGCCAAGCCCCCACATATGGTGCAAGGTATGCATACCGCAGAAGTAACCTCAGCGCTGAGACGCGAAGGCAAAATCACCGTCCAGGATGCCCCGAGACCAAATCACAAAAATATGTACAAGGGGAGAAGCCCCTTAACCTACGCATAGGGAGTAACGCTCCAACATATATGAGAGGAACAACCTTCTACATATATTTATAAAAAATCTTTTATACGAAGGGTAAGAGGAGGAATTTTAGCCACTCTCACCTCTATCTATATAGAGTGAATTGCAGGGATAAGGTTAAAGGACCATGCTCACGCTCCGATAAACGGAGAGAAAAACGTCATTCATATTGAAGGTCAAAGCTAGAAGATCAGACTAGAATTCTTGCAAACGGAGCGCAACACCCTTCCAAAGCACCCTATCGGCTCTAAGAGCCTAAAAATGAGGTTCCTCCAATAAGGAGATAGATCTGAAGGCTAAGTAAAATGGGACTAAGGCCCATGTTTCATACTTACAATCATTTACATCATTCATGTACATACTTGTACTAACACCCACGTCCATGTTGACTAACACTCGCATGTTATATGAACATCCTTCCAACAGGGGATGGCCCATAGCTTCTCTTATGTAGAGTTGTCTCAAGCGCTTCCACAAGAAACTCCAATGAAACAGAGACTCAAATTAAAGGACACGGTCCTAAGGAGAAGTAAAACGAGACCAAGGCTCGCAACTCTTACCCTTATACAATATCTACACATGGCATTAATTTGCTTAAATCAGCAATAGCATGTTGTGTATGCAGCTTCCTTGAACAGGGGGCAAGGAAAATTACAACGTTCCTCGAGCATTCAATGAAGGTCGGGATAGTCATAAAGCTTCCTTGAACAGGGGGCAAGGAAAATTACAATGTTCCTCGAAGCACTCAATGAAGGCCGAGACCGTCTTAAAGCTCCTTTAAACACGGGGCAAGGAAAATCGCGACGTTCCTCGAGCATTCGATAAAGGCTGGGATCGTCATAAAGATACATTTCGCAACTCGCTTGGGCGATACTCCACAAAAATAGAGTCAAGTAAAGGTTAAACCATTTCTTGACTCGGGGGAAAATGTTGGATATACGCCCAAGCTATTATAAATTGGACCTCGATAACTGGGCCGCGACCGATTACAATTCGAAACTTGGAAAATGGACACATGAGGCCCAACACTTAGGCCAAAAAACACCCGTGTGGCGAAACCCACCCGGAAGACCCCGAGGGACAGAAGCCCCTCAGAGGTAACCCGAGTAGGGAATCCTTGCTCGGGTAACCCGAGCGAGGCCCCCTAGCTAGGGTTACCCGAGCGAGGCCCCCTCGCTAGGGATACCCTAGCAAGGACCCCTCGCTAGGGTTACCCGAGCGAGGCCCCCTCGCTAGGGTAACGCGGGCGAGGTCCTAGGGATACCCGCCCGGGTATCCCCCCTCCGCTCGGGCGAGTTTCCCTCGCCCGGACCCTTACCCCGAACGATATTTCACCCGGGGCTCGCCCTTAGAGGCGACATATCAATACTTAGCCATATCGAGCTTATCTACGGTCGAACCGAGGTCCAGGTGCACCTTATTTACGGTCAAAGCCAACTTATATTACGAAACTGCCATAACCGGACCAGGAAACCACTGGAACCGGGGCGGTCCAATAGGAACTCTATAAATAGATATCTCCTCTCCTCATTTGAGGGGATGATTCATTCAATCTCTCACTCTCTCTCCAAGCTCACTACCTCTCTCTAAAGCATATACTCATTTAAGCATCGGAGAGGGCACACCGAGCACCACCCACCCCTTTTGGTCTCGGTTTCGCCCCTATTGCAGGTATCTCGAGGAGAAGGAAGAGCGGAGGTCCGAGGCAAGAAGGCACTCAGGACATCGTGTGCAAATAGTGGGCTTACCGGGAACCCCCTCCCCGGTGCCCATCTACAGCTATACGAGAAGAAGAAGCCCACGGAGTGGGCATACGAGAAGTAGAAGCCCACGGAGCGGGAATACTAGAAGGAGAAGCTCAGGAAGAAGGAGAGAACGGAAGGAGAAGCCCACGAAGGAAACTCGTGTGCAAACACTTTCTAGTAGATCAGTCTCTTTGGAAAAACAGTTTAATCGCTATTTTAACCGGAACATAGAGTTTTATATACACCTGATATTGCCTTTCGCAAGGTCCTTTTAAAATGTTTCAAGGATTTCTCAATTTTCATGCAAGCATACATAATTCTACTTCACTAACATATTATCGCATGTGGTCATATCCTGAAACTATCATGCATACGCATCATGCGTAGTCATTCAACATTAAACATGCATATCTGGCGATTGAATATCGTTTTAAAATATTTGTGGCTGACTAGCAATTCATGTTTCAAAATCATGCATACATCTAGACATGGATCCTATCAAGATCACTCAGCATAGCATGTCTATCCTAGTGCGCAACTCATTAATTGTAAACAGGGCTCTGTCCCCAAGCATGAAATATCCGGCTAGTTTGACATAGTCAAGACTCAATTCTAACATGCATTTATACCAATATATAACAATTAAAATTCAGCCCTCTAAATGATTCAGTCTCATAATCATGCAATTTCCTAAGATCCATCCCCATAACCGAAACTAGGCATCATGTTTGATTAAAACGTGTAAATATCAAACCAATTCGCACTGTGTAGGTAATTTTAAAGTTAAAAAACATTTGGATTTTAAATTTGATCCGACCTAAATTCAGTCGAACCGAACTGATCTGGTTCATTTAACCCAGTCCGACCGGTTGAACCCGGTCCGGTTCGGTTTGGTTTTACTCGAACTGGGTCGGGTCTGTCTGACCGACCTATTAGCCCACCTGGTCTGACCCGACCTGTTTGACCCGGTGGGACCCGACCCGAACCAAACCGGTTCGGATCCCACTTTGGTTATCCGGGTCAGTCGACCCGACCCGGTTGCGCGTTTGGGTTCGGCCCAAACCGACCTGGTCCGAAACCCTAATTACTTGGTGGCTACGTAGGATTTTATATCCGCTAAAAACTTAACTTAGCTGTCAAGTAATATTAATTATAATAGATATTACCCTACATATAATTAATGCGCAATATATCAATAACTGATTTGATTCTCTATTGAATATAAAATCTATCAGTAAATATGTATTTTCAATCTTTTAAGGTAACTAATCATCTCCAAATATATTCCAATATCCCTAAATATATGCACATAATATATCGATAATTAATGTCGCTATTTGGCCTCGTGACGACCAACCCTAGCCGCCCCATATACCGCCGTTGTCGTGGGAGGCCACCGCCGTCGGTGGCTTGGCCGTGGCCGCCACGGCTAGCCACGTCTAAGCCGTAGCTCACAGTGTGGCTTGGTCTAGGCTAGCCTCGGCTATGTCGCGACCCTTTAGGGTTTGGTGGGAAATTTTCTAGATCAAATTACCTCGATCAAAAATCCAATGTCCAATTTGATAAAAATCACGTTTTTATTAAAATCATGAACACCCTACACAGGCTCTAATACCACTATTGAGTTTTAAGGAGAATTAATACGGATCAAAACTAGATACATGCCATGTAACTAATACGCAGTGGAAAGGGTGCACATGTCTATATCGCAATCCGTAGCCCAAGATATCAATGAGAGTTCACGCAATGTTGGACGGTGTCCTTCTTTTGAATCTTGTTAAGGAGGCAAAGTTAAGGCAATGGTCTTCACGACAAATCCTCTTTCAATCTGGTTGCTGGATGGATCTCTGGGGTGAATTATTTGAAGTAATTCGGCACCTACTCATGGTGTAGTGTAGGGTTCGGCCGAACCTCTTGTTTATTAGGAGAGGGGATTTATTTTGTGACTACTAAAAGAAAGAATGACCAACCCCAAGAATCCCTAATACCTACTATTAATAAGAGGAGGTGAGCAATGTTGGCATTTGAAGTAAATGAGCTGCCGTAATAGGAGCATTAATATAAGCCAAACATGCTAAGTCTAATTTGAGGTATGGCACATAAGGGATTTCGGGTCAGGCCAATCATTTGTAATGAACGTGCAGAACGGGGGGAACATGATACCCATTTGGCCACCAAACAAGATTACCCGAAACCTCTGCGTTGAACCGCCGTGCAAGGAGGTGAAGGAGATAGTTGCAGGTAATTGCTTTAGCCTGTTGTTCAAACTTAGGTTATGCCGAGTCTTTGATAAACAAAAGTAGTTAACCTTCTCTTACTTGTAATATGTTGACAAAAGAGCAAGATGCGTCTGCAAGACAATTCAACCAAACATTGAAGGATGTGGGGTGGCAACAAACCGGTGAGGAATACGTTTCGTATTAAAATAATATATGTTTTCGCCTCGACTTTGTAAAATCGGTCAGAGAAGCGTCTGGGATTGACCGGCCGGACACGTTGTGTCAGGTACCAGTGGGTATTTTTCGTTTCGTACCCACCGCTTGCATACCGACCAATTCGGGGGGAGAAGTCGGTCAGTAAAAGGACAGGAGCAGTTTTTTTCTCAAATCGGACGCAATCCGGTGGGAAACGATAGTACATTCCCGACCAACGGGTCAGTCAGCATTTGTGCGGTAGGTAATTCCACAACATGCAACAACTCGTTTGACTACAATTTCTTTTTTTTTCGTAATTTAGCACCCAAGCACACAAATCAATTACATAATAATTACCACCACCATACGGGAAGAGCAAAGTCCTTCCATTTTGGTCTTCACCTCAAAGTAATTATGGCAAAGACATACAAAGTGAAATTACAAACAACAATATATATATATGGATCAGATGATGGAAGTGCCACAATAAGCTCTTGTCATGGTATGAGAGGCCCTCAACCGAATATCAACAGTATCGTAGAACTTGAGCAACCCGAGATGATTGAAGGGTTTATACTGCAACGGATGATCTTCATCTACGAGCTCTTGTGGCGTTTCAATAACCTTGTTTTGGAAGGAGAAGAACCCTAGCGCGTATCTTGATTCCTTGCTCCTTTTCATTACCACTCGATGATAACCCGATTTCACTCTATCATTACTCCAGGCCTATAAATCACCCAACATAAAATGAAAATAAAATTTATTTAACACGTACGAGACATAAAATAGAAATATAATGTATCTACCACCTACCAATATATGCATGTAACCGAATTATATAGCACATAGTTATGTGGAAATGGAAATATGGGATAGAAAGCTAAAAAAATCAAACTTTTTTTTCTTTACAAATGACGAGAATCGAACTTTCAACCTTATCACAACAAAGTGCAAATTAAATTACGTATGTTTGTTATTTTTATAATATTTAAGTGTCACAATAAGATCATATATGTAATGTATTTTCACAAATTCTGTAACTTTTTAAAATAACATATTTTTATTGTCTCTTAATGGAACCACGAGCATGTTTACTCCATATTTATATTAATCATCGATCACATAAAATCAATAAAATTTGAACTTTGCTAAACGGATAATACTATGTGAATTAAAATAACAAAAGTTGTATAATATTATATAACACAAGTGGTTGTGCCTTAATAATATAGATTTTAAAAAGTAAAGGTATGAATAGAAAATATATAGTTGGTACCATGCAGGCATCACCGGCCAAGACGACGAAGGAGGTGGGAGATGGATGGAAGCCAACCCAGGTACCATCACCCATCTGCAACTCCAGACCTGGGACGTGGTTCTGATGGAGGATGGTGATAAAACTCTTGTCAGTATGACTCACAAACGCAACCTGCGCTTCATCATTATCAGGCTTTGTGTAGCTTAGAAACCGAAGCAGGTAAGTTGCAGCTCCGACATGAGCATCGCACACCTCCTTCCTCAACCCATAACTCTCGAACAACATCCTCACCACTGTCTGCTCCAGCTCCGACAACACCCCAGCGTAACTATGCGCATTTTCACTTGTAAACCAAAAATCATAAAATCCATAACCATTTGCACCCATCACCTTAACTTTTAGATATATATATATAGTCGGCGGTTAAGTGGCACATCTAAAATTTCACAGAGCGTGTAAAACTACATATTTAATTAAAAAAGTTTCACTTATTATAGAGGTGCGTCTAAAATTTCACTGTTTTTTTAAAGTATTCTTAAGAAGCGAAAAATTAAAATTTTGATCACCTAAAGCGATGGTTGCCGGAATCGGGCCACATGAGGTTAGAGAAGTTGTTGCAGTTCTCGCGGTGAGTGGCGTGATCGATTCCGAGACCTTCATGGAGGGGTAGGGCGGCGATTTTTCCGATATAACCGTGAGCGGATTTGTCGCTTGTGTTCTTGATTTTGGTGTGGTAAGGAAGCTGGAATAGGTGGTCAGTGTCAGATAAGATAGCTTGATGGAGCTGTAGAGGGAGACCATCGTACTCGGCTATGACGAAGCCGTGCTCCTCCAGGGCGTGGCGGATGGTGGTGCATGAGGCCACCCATGAAGCTGACCCTGCTTTTAAACTATCACCCTTCAGCTCAACAACTGGAGTTATTAATGGTTGGGAACCCATCTCTCATCCATCTGTCTACTATGCTATTCGTGTTATATACAATGCATGTCATGTGTGTGAAGCTACCATGATTTCAAAAACTGTAATATGATGAATAATAAAATAAACCCAATATATAATGATATAGTTGAAAGGAAATAGTCTTTTTTAGTAACATAAGCAGTCTATATGGTTTCAACACACATCAACAAAAAGAATTTAGTCCTTAATTAGGCAAAAAAAAAAAATTAAGAAAGAGAACGTCAATTTTAATTAAAGGTTTAATTTTGGCAAAGAAAATAAAAATAAAAAAAATAAAAAATAAAAAACTTTTTGGTCAATCCTCGTATTTAACCCTTTTAATTTCGAATGTAATCAAATCAAACCTGAAAATCGCCACTTTCAAAAGCATTTCATTAAAAAGTAGTTATTCATAAATAAGAAAATCTAAAATATCACCAATTCACCACCACAGCAACAATAGACAACTATATATAATTTAATTTCAAATATTATTTTCCACCGAAACTAAGCAAACCCCAAGCACAACCCAATCAGAAAGAACTTAACAAAATTGGGAAATATACAAAACTTCATTTCAATTGGAGTCTTCTTATTACTCTAACAACATAATGTATTCATTAGAAAGTCTCGGGGTTCTTATTCTGCAACACTCCATTCCTCACATACAAAAGAATGTTAACAAAAAGGAAAAAGAAATAACACATGATTACCCTTTTGCAGATACTCTATAATAGTTGATGAAAGGAGGTACTGTTAGTTTTTACAAACCCTAATTGCCAGGATCTTGATCATGCTTTATAGGAAAAGATATAGAGAGAAATGACTTACCCGGTACTGATTTCGATTTCTCTGATCTTCTTAGACTGTCGATGTGCTTCTCTGTAGAACGGTTCTACTTCTCTCCCTTGTCCATCCTTCTGTCAGAGACCAGTTGATGGAGAACTGCTCTTAATCTCTGCGTCAATAACTGGCAGGGAGAGAGGACCGTTTATAATATTAACCATTTAATCTGACACGTCCATCAAGTAACCAATTGAACGGCCTAGATTAAATACATTCCATAAAGATATATATTGATATAATATAATATAATACATTATTCAATATATCTATATTCATTAATATTATCTGGCCACATAATTAGAATATATATTGTAACATTAAATATATATTCTTACATTCTCCCACTTGGCCAGATAATTTTATAAGTCTTACATCTTTATGGAATACATAAGTCGCGCGTAAAATCTAACCTTTCTGTTCATCATAATCACTTACATTCAATAATCTGTAAATGCGAGTTATGGCGGTCATACACTTATTTAAGCAGCATACTCCCTTCCATATACCACGACAATCACATCTTATCAAATGTAAGCCTGTAAGTAATATATATAAACACATCAAGGTCTAAGTAAGGCTTTGCATAAGGTTTTCCCGTTATCATAAACATTATGTGTACACAATCATAATTAACAGGAATACATTGGAGTCAGAAACATATCATTGAGCTCAGAGTGTCAAACATCATCATCATCAACTTTACAACTAAGACCCATTATTTGCATGCTTCTTTAATGTCATTAGTTGTAAACATTCATTTAAGTACATCATTGTCAGCTTGGCCATTATGCTGACAGACGCTCTTGTTTCTGAACTTTCTTCTTAACGACAATAAACTTGCATTCCATAAGTTTGCACCTTTTAATGCTTGTCGTTTTGACGAAGAAATAACTGTGGCGTTATTACGATAAATTTTCCAGCGACATGGTAACAGTGTCGACAACCTCAAGCCCTGAAATAAGTCCCACAGTCCTTAATGCATGATAAAACATGCTAAAACCTTACTTTACGTTATTGATAACGACAGATAATTGCCACCTATCTATAATATTGCTCCAACACATAAAAGGAACAAAATTGAAAGTGGACTTTCAACTGTCACGATATCCCTTAAATCTGAATCTACACGAACATAAATGCATTCACATGTTCTTGTAGGTGCATTAGGACTTTATTTGCAGCATTTGTGAATTATACTCCCTCTTTAAGATCATTTCAATGTGAGCTTTCTGAGACAATCCAACCATAACTGTGACTAGATTAAAATTTTAATTTAGTCTTTGTCACATAAATTGTCTCACATTAACTTTCATCTTAACTTCAGAGAGAAACATAATGCATAATCATTTAAATGTAAGCAAGAAATAATCAATTATATAGGTAAAATAATGCGTACTCCCACTAATCTTACGATTCATACAATTGTAAAGTAACTTACTAAACCATTCGTGGGAACATTTATTTTATCTCATAAATTGATTTCTAAAATGATCATAATTGAGAAATGTATACTTCATAAAATAATATATTGTGAGAATGAAACTGAAAAATATTTACTAATTTCTGAATCCTTCAAGTAAACCAACTTCCAGAATAACAAATTTTCATAATGTTATTCTAAATGATTTAACTTTATCAGATGATTATACTTTTCTTTCTTTATGGAGTATCATGTCTTTCGAACATTATCCCTTATGTTGAAATTTTCATTCAGCTGATGGAACTATATTCTGATCCATGTGAATAATGTTTTCATACATATAGACAATGTCTATCATTTACCATAATATCCACATCTTATTATTCAGACACTCCCACTAATTTCATTATTCTTAAGATTAACATAACTAGTTTCTACAATTTTCGGACTTCAGTTAAGAAAGTAAGTCTTTATACCCTTTGGATCTTTTAATGTTACTCTAGAATAAACATTTCATTCAAGAATCCATTCTTTAATGTGGATCATAAACATTTACTTTACTTTTATTAGATGACCTCAAACATAACGGTGTCTTAATCAAGCTCCCTTCCAACGCACAAATCATTAAGAGGTTGGAGCTACCTTTATGGGATCTCAGACGTAAATCATACATCCACAACTTAATGTCATTAATGGGTAAAGAAGATTTACATGTCTAACTATTAACTGTAACTTTCAAAGTCCGATTATATTTCTCACAATACTATTTTCATAAATGTATGACATGTTCTCTTAAGAATGCTTATAAATGAACTAAAAGTCATATCATACTTCTATACATTTCTCATACAAGTCACCACACATATTAAACATTATGAGTTTTCACGTTTCTATCTAATTTCTTAAGCAAATAGATATAGTCATAACATTAATAAACGTGATTAACTTCATTAAAACATAATACGGAAAAATAAACATAAATTTATAAGTTCAAGAAGATATACAAATTATCCCCCTATTCTTGACACTTATTAATTTTCCGCATAAATAATCATGCAATAAGCGAGATATACGAAATATTACATTTTATTCATGTATGAAAAACAATTGCACTAACCTTTTAGCAGCACTCCTTTATGCATGGTTGACATGTGACTTCCTTATTCTTCATAAACATACGAGCTAACCCAATATCACATAATGAACACTTTGTAGTGCTCTCATAAATATTGAGTTGTCTCTAGCCATCCTTAAGGTCTTTAATCTTGCTCCATAAGTTAGCCAACTCAAACTTCTACGAACTTTACAACTCAAATCTTAGAGATTGTAGGTTTGTACATACGAGTGACTTATTACATAACTTGTACTTTCATCCACAAACTTCGTAAATTTCTTTCTTTATTGTTTGTGGAATAAACCAAAATTATTCGCATAAACTTAAGATTTACTATATTGTATCGTGTTTATACTTTATGATTTGACTTTCTACTTAAGTTGTGTACCCATAAGGATATTGTTTAATTGTGTTAAGTCGGGATCTAGTAACTTTAGTGGAACCTGACTTACACGGTTTAGAAAGTCAAACATATTAAACACAATAACAGAACATACATGCGAATTAACTATAATAGCTGCAAATTACATACTTGCTCATTCATAAAATAAGCTAATAAGAATCAGCTAATCATTCAAAGTATATCATAATCGACCTTTGGGCAACAACTACAATATACTATCATTAAGTAAATGCCAATTAGTAAATAAACTATTATAGATTCAGATAATCAATAAGAGTATATCATAGTCGACCTTTGGGCAACGACTACAATACACTAATCTTAATTAAATGCCATAACATTATTTGAAAATCATCAAAGTATACTATAACCGACCTTTGGGCAACGACTATAGCACACAAATCTTAATTAAATTTCATAGCATTATTGGACAATTAAAGAAATCTCCTGTTAAATATACAAGTTATCTTTGGATATACAAATATACAGAACCAAAAGATCTTAATTATCCCATCATGTTTACAAGTTATAGAAATCGATTCACGTTTTGGTAAATCCTAAAATTCTAGTAACCTGTAAATGTCAATTTATCCAATCATGTATACAATACTAGGCATTTCATTATTATCATGGATAAATGACAGTTGTATTATATGCATGAAACAAATAAACATTCTAGATCAGCCACTTTGGTGACAATAATCTACTTAAAATATAGGTTCATGCATATAATAATTGATTTTCTTTAGGCATGACAACACATTCTAGTTCTGTCACTTTGGTGACTAGAAACTAACTATAAAGTCATGATGATAGTAATGTCCCATTAAACCATAACCTTATCATTCTAGTTCAATCACTTTGGTGATTAGAAACTAACCATAAAGTCATGCATATAGGCTTTAAAGTAATGTTTCAATAACTAATTATAACCCGATCCCATAATGGTTATCATGACATTATTGAAACATTACTAGAAAACATTAGGTTTGGCTAAAATAAAATATTTTAACCCATAAAGTTTATGGTTTTACACCATAAAAAACTATAATTTTTATTATTGATTAGCGGAAGCAATTATCAAGGAAAAACTTATATCATTCATCATGATTGATAATCCAATCAAAACTTTACGGTCATAAAAAGAAACACTAATTTCAATCAAAACTGAAAACTTAATTCAGGTTCTTAGCTAAACTAATAGCTTATACATCATTATTGAAACATAATCAACCCTTAATTTCTAATTAGAATCACATGATCTAATATTTCATTCATCAAACTCATGCATAAATAACATCATCATGCTTTAGAATTCATAAACACATGCAAGAGATTAATTTTTACACTATTATTAACATACCTCAAATTCATCATTCATGTGTTTATTTAAACTATTATAAACACAACATTATAATCATCATCATTAAAACACGTGATGAACGAAATAAGTAAACTCTAATTTCATCACTTTAGGAACCAATTACTATACATGCTACTATCATATTGTCAATTAAGAAGAGAACACGTCTCTAAATTATCAAGTCATCGAAGAACATATATAGTTTTAAATTCATTCATGAGCGGTCAATGCACGAAGAAAGTCGACTTCCACATAAAACATTAAACCTCCATTTAATTGAATAATACTTACTGATTTACACCTTAATGTTATCGAAGGGATGAACCACCGCCAAATGGTCTATCCTTAGACGGTTCGTGAACTTTAACTCCTTCGCAAATTCTGGTATGCACATCCTTTCTCCCAAGGCCACTCAATTGATTCCATTGAGAGGATGGTTTGATTCCATCATAGAAGAAAAAGAAAAAAAAAACAAATAATTGATTAAGTAATAAGTGGCATTAACAATTCCCCAATGAGATCCAAATTTTACCGATTCAGTTGATCATGTATTCCACAGAAGGGACAAGGAAGCATGGAAAAATTCCGTTAATACATATAAACAAGTATCGAATCGTCGGAAACCGTATTTATCCAGAACGATTAAACAGTTGAAGAATTACATGAAACTCATCCCTAAAAAAACGAATTCGATCAAGGCCAGTATCTATTTGCAGGATCAATTCCTAAACTGTTCGACAGAAACCATTATGCGGAATCGTTACAGATTCGAACAAATTCATTCGTGGAATTGGGTCAATTAGATAACCCTAAATCGTGATATCAATAATCCCAACATAAATGCATGATCAACAACTCAGGCTCTGATACCACATGTTAGTTTTTACAAACCCTAATTGCCAGGATCTTGATCATGCTTTATGAGGGAAAAGATATAGAGAGGAATGACTTACCCGGTACTGATTTCGATTTCTCTGATCTTCTTAGAATGTTGATGTGCTTCTCTGTAGAACGGTTCTACTTCTCTCCCTTGTCCATCCTTCTGTCAGAGACCAGTTGATGGAGAACTGCTCTTAATCTCTGCGTCAATAACTGGCAGGGAGAGAGGACCGTTTATATTATTAACCATTTAATCTGGCACGTCTATCAAGTAACCAATTGAACGGTCTAGATTAAATACATTCCATAAAGATATATATTGATATAATATAATATAATACATTATTCAATATATCTATATTCATTAATATTATCTGGCCACATAATTAGAATATATATTGTAACATTAAATATATATTCTTACAGGTACAAGTGTGTTTGACAATTCCTTAAAGCCTTAAGCCTTAATAGATTTGCTGCTTTTGCTACAGTGACGAATCCAGAACCCATGGGTTAGTGGGTGCACAATAAATTTTCTATAGTTAAAAATCGGTCGGATCAAATATAATTTCGGGTCGAACTAAAAAAATCGTAATAAAATTGTTAAACTACAACTATATATGTACTCATAATGAATAAAAAAACTCCAAACTTGATAATATCCAATAGAAACATAAAGAACATAACAAAAATTATAATTATTCCTGATCAAACAAAGAAATGAAAAATAATTGGAATGAAATAAATAAAAATTAATGATGTTTTTGTTTAAATGAAAAAAAGACTTGCAAAATTGTAAAAAATATTTTTCAATGATACATGAAGAGAAATGAGACATAAAAGAAAAATAATAGTTTTAAGAGAAGAATAAATGACAATTAATAAATATTAAATAAACACTTAGATCAAAACCTAGTATAATGATATTGAGAGAAAAACAAATATTAAATACGGTAAAATAATATTAAACAATAAATATATGATTTAATTATAGTTTAAAACTGAAAATGTGACATAAGATGAAAGATACTATACAATAAAAAAATATTTAAAAAAAATTAGATTAAAAGCAAGTATAATGTCATTGGGAAAAACAAATATAAAACACATTAGAAAAATATTAAAAAATATTTTTTTTAATTCTAGTTTAAAACTAAAAAATAGCATAAGATGAAGAAGATTAATCTATTACACATATAAAAGTGTGTGTGGCCCTCACCCCCAAAAGCCACATCTCTAATAGTCATTATCTCAAGGGGCACCTATATATCCTCCAAAAGTTGCAACATTAATAAAACTGCCGCTCAACCCTCCATTTGCATCTGCTCGTGTAGAAATCAAAACCGAACCGGTGACAACTTATTCCTGCAATGAATACACTACACCCACCCAGAAAAAATGGCCGAAAAAAAATGTAGCCTTCTCCAGCGCGACTCTCCAATCACTGCCACACCACACCCACGCTTGATCTCACAGACTAAACTTTCTTAGCAGCCGCATCTTTCTTCGCTACTAAGGTACTTCCACTTTACTTGGTTTCCACCGTTACAATGATTGTACTTCTTTGATCTACTCTTTTTTTTATTTGCTGCCTTCCATAACCAAAACGTTACTAAAAATTACCATTTTAATCAAAGAGGTAGTTATCATTGTCATTCGTCACACATCCAACCTGCAGTTCACCCACTCTTTCGCCATACTACTATAGTTGAACTGTCGGTCTACCGCCGCCAATTAATTACGAAGGGACGTCGACACAAGACAAATCATTGGAAGATTAAAGTGAATTGGTGCAAGAGAGACTGTATGATGGGCAGATTTCGTATGGTGGTTTGGAAGGGAGGGGGGAGAAGGGAATGGAAAGTTGGTAAGAAGATGCATGCATCGCTAAACACAAACAAATCAATTCAGATGCAATCTTTACTGTCTTTGGAACTTTATTGCCCATCAAAATATGCGGTTAAATGCCTGTGCGAATTTAGTACAAACACAAGAAGGTGTTTAGTTATGAAGTGCAACATTTAGTGTCCTCACAAATTTACTGTCCCTCATATGTTCGAATATAATAGCTGTATCTGCGAATTTTAACTATAATTGACGGTGGCTATTTACCTTATTTAATATGGGTTGTGATAGATGTGATTGTTAAGAGCTAATATCGTTGTATGGGTGGTGGGCAGGTATATTTCAAAGATGTGACTGGCCTATTCCTCCGCCTATGTCTGGATGGTGTTCATGGGGAATATGGGAACTTCTACTGCGTCTATTTCAATTAGAGCTACTATAGGGTTGGAAATTGGAATATATACATCAACATAACTGCTCCGATCGAGAATTGTTACTTTGAACCAGACAGAATATGCACCAATTGTGAGGCCGAGAGCATCTCTTCAAATACATATCTTCAATCTCGTGTAATTCTTGAGTTTATCCTTGGTTGGCAACCCATACAATATAAATCCATCAACAAAGGAGAAGATAATATGAGTAAAGCTAATCTTTCGCGGGAAATTTATTTTATATATATTCTCACCATAATGACGTAGGTGAAAATATATATATTTGTCAATTATGGGCTAAATACTTTAGACACTATAGTTAAATGTTATTGGTGAATTGATAATCTTATGACTTAATTGTGTAATCGCAGTTAGTATTCTTGTTCATGTTACTAATCCATTTAATCCAATGTTTACTTAGCTACAATTATTGTTTAACTTTCATTGTATCATGTCATTACTATTATTATACTACATGATAGTCTAAAATGTATAAAAAATATAAAATTAGAAATATGCGCGTGCAACGCATGCGCAACATCAACTAGTAATATATATAAATACATGCAATAGTGTGGATGTTGAGACTTGAACCAGAGATGGAGTAATTAATTTATGCGTGCAAAACCAACTAGGCTGCTGAGCATTATATATTATTAGTTTGGTTTGTAATTTTTATATGGGGTCCTTTGCAATTTTTATACGGGGTCCTTATCGTTAATTGCTAATTTTTTGCTCTAGCTTGGTCGAGTTAAGCGGTGTCCCGTGACCCCGTAATGCACTGTGTAGATTCGTCCCTGTTTTGCTATCTATTTTGTTGTTGCATTTGCTATTTATTTTGTTGTTGCTTTTGCTGTGAAATCTGTTGTGCTGTTGCTTTTGATGTGCATAAAGTTGTTGCTGCTACTGACGGGTGTAATCTGCAAACAAAGGTGTCATATCGAACTTTGAGTTCTTCTCAAAACATCCATTTACCGACATTGTCAATATAATTATCATATGCATCCAACCATTAATCGTTAAAACACAGTGATAGTGCCTTAAACTCACAGTAAGAGAAGTTGGTGGATTTACATACCTAAAAGAAAACTAACTTTTTTTTTTGGTCGAAAAAAGAAAACTAACTATTATCACATGACCATACATAAGTTCAAGTTTTCCTCTCAAGGACTCATCTGGTCCTCTGTGCAGATCAAGTAAATTGACCCCTTCACAAGAAAAACCACCTAAGTACACATTAAACAGTAAGCTAGAACAATTCAGGATCTCACAATTATGTTTGTACATTTTTTTTTTCAAGAACAATGAAGTTGTCATCCTTTAGAAGATAGCTATGATTTTGAATGTAAATGATACTTTCATCTATTCACTTTTTTTCCACCTCATCACTTCACTTACGGAACTGCTACCATGAGAAATTCTTATATACCTCAGCTGCAACACATGGCAGCTGAGGTGTTAGCACTTCGCCATCCACAATGTGACATGTGGCAAAAATTTCTTCATTTATAGCCACATGTCATATGCTGAATGGCTAAGTGCTAACACCTCAGCTGCCACATGTTGCAAGGTTTCCTCGGTCAATGACCAGGAGAGAACTTTATTGTTAGATATTGTGTGTATATTAATTTAGTGTTTAACTTCACATTTTTTATACTTCGCATTTATTAATATTGAATATAATAATACAATTTCAACTTCACATATTTTTATGATATTTCATTTGTACGACTACCAAATGTGTACAATATATAAGACTGTTAAGTAAAAATTGATGAAAAATACGTAATTGTGCAAAAACCAATATAAATTTTAGTAATTAAAATGTGGTTGTGCATACGACTTTCATGAAAAACTAATTAAATTGTCTAATATATCCATTTATAATGGTAAAAATTGGTAAAACTTCTATTATTTTTACTTCTAAAACAAAATGCGAGAAAAAAAATGTTTAAAGAGAGTAATATGTTAGTTTGCATGATAATCGTTTTAAATTTTGTATTATTTTTTTTCTAGGATTATATTATATATAGATATAGATGATCAATATTATAATTCTTTCCAGCATTCCTATTTCATCTTGAGAACAATGATGCTTTTTTTATTAAATCTTTTTAATTAATACTAATTTAAAGAATATTAATCCACCCAATCTTATAAAAAAGTTACTCTTGCTTCACATTTTATACTCTCGTGATAATATATATTAATACTATCATATTTATATTTAAATATTTTATAAATAATATTAGGTACGAATATAAGCATATTAACGAATATAAAAATATATATTTGTTTTTATACACATTTTTAAATTAAAATAAAATAATATGTAGAAAAAAATGTATTTAAATTTATTAAGTTTTATTTTTCAAAGAATTTTTGGTTACTTCTAATATAAGGAAGATGTGTATTTAACTAGATTTAAAAGTTGGATAATTATATTTAGAAAACCGGTACAAATCATTTATAAGTCATTCATTTAAAATTTCTATATTGTCTATATTTTATTAATTCACACGGTTCTAAATTCATATTAAACCTAAATTTATATAAACCATTATGAATAAACTATTTAGCTCTGCGCAAAACGCGGGAAAGCTACCTAGTATACAATAATAGAAAAATACGCGGAAGTGAACTCTAGTGTTTAAAATACATAAAACTTAGGAAACTTATTTTTTTAATAAGATATTATATATATATTATACTTATTTATTTATTGATATATATATATATATATATATATATATATATATAATTTGGATAGGTTTAATGTATAGTTGATAAATAATATTTTGTACCACCTAGTAGTCAATAGAAGTATTTTATTGGTTGTAAATTTTCAAGTTACAAACCATAAGTTAAATAACTAAGTAGATATATTAAAAAGCTCTAGAATTGCATCAATGTCTCTTATTGGTTCTCACTGAATGTTTTTTCCCCACATGCCATTTTTTTAATTCTCTCATCATATAATTTCACATAAATAAACAATAATATTTTAGCAAAAAATGAAAGCAATTATATTTAATATTTTTACTTGGATACTAATTAAAGTTTTAATTATTATCAATTAAACGTAAAAATTACAATAAAAAATATGTGTATACAATTTATAAAAGTCTATCATATACTATAAAAATATATAATAAAAAATAATACTTATTAAGTAAATATTTACTTTTACTTTAACTCTTGATGGTTTGTAATGAGTATACACCCAAGAAATTGTAATATCGTGTGCGTAAACATATTAGCTAATATATGTAACTTCTATGTATACAGTTAGATAAAAGGGTTAAAGGTATTTTGATGCCATCACTGCTTGGGGCCGAAAACCACCCCAATTGGTGGTGGCCGGCCCCGATTGGGGCCTTGGGTACACCCCAAATCGGGGCTGGCCACCACCAATTGGGGCCACATAGGGTTCCAATCGGGGCCGGCGGCCCCAATTGGAGGTGGCCAGCCCCAATTTGGGCTGTACCCACCACCAATTGGTGGTGGCCGGCCTCGATTGGGGTTGTAGCCACCACCACTGGTGGTGGCCGGCCCCGATTGGAGCTGTAGCCACCAACACTGGTGGTGGCCGACCCCGATTGGGGCTGTAGCCACTACCAATTGGTGTGGTGGCCGGCCCCAATTGAGGTGGCCACCACCAATTGGGGCCGGCCACAACCAATTGGGGTGGTTTTCGGCCCCAAGCGGTGGTGGTCGGTGCCGTGGGGTGATGGCCGGCCCGTTTTGTGGCGGTCGGCAGCCTTGGAGGTGGTGGGTGGTGGTCGGCGGCCTTGGACGGTGACTTGAGCAAACAATATGGACTAAATTGTAAACATTAAATTTTAGAAATATAAATTTGAGGACTAAATTGAATAAAATAAAAGTATTTAACGGTCAAACTAACTGTTGACTAACGGAAATACCAAAAACATACAACCTCTCAAACATATGGCACCAAAAGTCTACAAAATGAAACATATGACACCAACAACCTACACAGGTCAAACAGTGGCACCAAAAGTACCTTTAACCCTAGATAAAATTATATAAGTTTATATATATACACTTTAAATATTTTAATAATATTTCATTTGAATTTAATAAATTATTTTAAATAAGGAAGACTAATTAAATTAATTATTAATATTAAATTCGATTTTTTTTTAATATTAAGCAAATTAATGACGCGGATAAGCCATGTAGTTTATAACACAATAACAATTATTACCACCCAAAAATTAAAGCTAATACGCATGGCAAGATCAAAGTGTTGTTGGAGTTTGTTCTTCACCAGAAATTAAACGTACGAAAGGTAAAGACATACACATTGAAATATATATATATATATAATAATTAAGCAGCGATAGAGTGGTGAAGATCAGATGATGGAAGTGCCACAATAAGCTCTTATGAAGGTACGTGTGGCCCTTATCGAAGCATCAGCTGTACTCGCGAAATTAAGTAACCCGAGGTGGTCGAAGGGTTTATACTGCAACGGGTGATCTTCATCCACCAGCTCTTCTGGCGTTTCAATTACCTTATTTTGAAAGGAGAACAAGCCTAGCGCATATCTTACTGATTCCTCATTCCTCTCCATCATTACTCGATGATAACTCGATTTCACTCGATCGTTACTCCACGCCTATACCCAAAATCATCATGAAATTAAAACAAAAAGAGATTAATTTACCACGCACATACACAGAGTTATATATATTCATATATATAGACCTACATAATGTACCTTAAAATGCATCACCTAACTGTTAGAATATGCATCACGTTCGTTGTAAACGAGATAATTTGTACTTTACTAAGTATATATTTGATACCTTGTGTATTATATAAATAAGTTGATTGAAAAATTAAAAAGAGAAGAATAGAATATATATAATGTTTCCCACTCACCATGCAGGCATCACCAGCCATGACGACGAAGGAGGTGGGAGATGGGTCAAACCAAACCCAGTCGCCGTCTCCCATCTGCAACTCGAGACCTCGGACATGGTTCTGATAGAGAATGGAGATGAAGGTCATGTCCGTATGAGTCCTAAGCCCCAGCTGGGTCTCATCATATTCAGGCTTTCTGTATTTAGGAAGCGAAGCAGATAAGTGGCAGCTCCGACGTGAACATCACACACCTCCTTCCTTAACCCATAACTCTCGAACAGCATCCTCACCACTGTCTGCTCCAGCTTCGATATCACCTCCGCAAACGTATGCACATTTTCGCTGTCATTGTTCAAAATCCATAAACAATTTTTCTTTTTTTTCTCACTAACTAGAGCTCTCAATATATTATCAAATTATATTTTCAATATATACATATATATATATATATAAAAAAGTTCTTAAAGTTCATATACTCAATCCTAAATAATACAATATACTATTCTTAAACAAAAGTTTTACAATATTGATTACCTAAAGCGGTCGTTGCCTGAAACAGGCCACATGAGGTTAGAGAAGTTGTTGCAGTTCTGGAGGTCAGTTGCGTGGTCAATTCCGAGACCTTCGAAGATGGGCATGGAGGCGATATTTCCGCTATAACCGTGACCATATTTCTCGCTCGTGTTCTTGATTTTGGTGTCGTAAGGTAGGTGGAACAGGTGTTGAGTGTCGGATAAGATAGCCTCACGGAGCTGCAGAGGGAGACCATCGTACTCTGCGATGAAGAATCCGTGTTGCTCAAGTGCGTGGCGGATGGCGGTGCATGTGGCCAGCCATGAAGCTGATCCCTGTTTTAAACTCTCACCCTTGAGCTCAACAATAACTGGAGTTTGTGTTTTGGAACCCATCTCTATGTCTTTACTATTGATACAGGATATCTCCGATGGCTTCTACAATTTGTCAATATATATATATACTAGTTGTTGCACGCGCATGTCTGAACTTTATTCTTTTAAGAAGTTCAATGATAAAAATCATAAGTAAATTAATCATAAACAAAACATTGGGTGAAAAGATGAGTTTAAGTATAATTGTAAAACAGTAAGTGATGACATTTCTTTTGTAGAGGTTGTTCATCATATATAAAACATTAATGCTAATGAGTGTAACAGTTCAGCATAAGGTGGATTAAGGAAATCAGAGAGCACTATTTATAAAACATGTTGAAGGATTGCATTTGCATGGGCATCTTTCTTCATAATTCAATCCACAACTAAGGAAAGAATTTGTAATCATTATAAGCATATCGTTAACACCTCTCAGTATAGATTTGGACCAAGTAATTAGATATTAAGCACCAAATAGGTGTTTCACATTTGAAAATTCTTCAAGCTCTTGTTGGATCATTTATGCCAGTCACTCCAGAAGGATAAAATCCAAAATCTTTTGCAAATGAATTAACGATATTCGACAGAACGGGTTTTGAACGCCCTAAAAGACATGTTGGGGGAAAGTTATACCTTGAAAAATGAATATTTTATGACGCACTGTTTAATAGATTCAAAGAACAACGTGGTATAATAGATTTAAAGGTGAATGCTCAAGTGAAAATTAAAAAAGTTGATTTTATGCCACCATTGTGTTGCTTTTGTATATCTTAAGCTTTTAATGTAAAAGAATTTTCAATAATTGCTCCAATAAAATGAATCATTTTTCCCAATTAAGAGAGACCAAAATTAGGCGACATTTATTTATCAAGGTACTGAGAAGTTGTTGCCTAAATTAATTAGTTTATTCTCTTATTGATGATAATAAATGAATATGCTCGTGACATCATGCATAGATAAAGGCAACTGCAACAGCTCCTCCTGCTCGACGTATCAATAATGGCGACGTTCTGGAACGAGCCGTAAACAAAATCATAAAGGTGCTCAAAGATGATACTACCTACATCATTGGATTGCATAGTATGTAATCAGCTTTAAGAAAAATAAACTGATGTCACCAAATACAGCAACATAGTTCCTTCCCATAGAAGATTTGTACGAGATTCTACATCTATTAAACTACAATAACAAATTAGATCATTTTTTCTCTAGTGCAGTATAGCAATTGCTTAGATAAATAGTGGCTCTCATTTAGATTTTAACTTGTACCATGATAAAATAATGTAAAATGAATGAATACACCGATACTCCTAACGAAATCGTTGAACAAATGTTTATATCCATCATATGTTGACGGCAGAGAAATCACTTCTTATCATGTAATGTTTGATGGATATACGCCCAATTTGAACCCGTTGACTTCCGAACCGTTGTATTTTTATCGTCCCATTTATGATTGCAAATCGAAACTTCAACACCGGACACTTCGCGAGAACATCAACGGCTCGGACGGGGCCGAAGCGCCCGTCCGACAAGAGGCGAACTCACCTAGGTGAGGTTGGGTGGCCACACCCGACCTCCCCTAGGGGAGATCGGGTCAGCCGACCCGATCTCCCCTAGGGGAGATCGGGTTGGCCAACCCGATCTCTCCTAGGAGAGATCGGGTTGGCCAACCCGATCTCTCCTAGGAGAGATCGGGTCAGCCAACCCGATCTCTCCTAGGAGAGATCGGGTCGGCCAACCCGATCCCTCCTAGGAGGGATGGGGTTGGCCAACCCCACCCTCCCTAGGAGGGGTTGGGTGTCCTCACCCAACCCCTACCCTTGGGGGTCGGATTCCTCCCCCCCAAGGGTCCCGACACCATCCTCAGACGCCCATGCTCGGTCCACTCCGCCTACCTCCTCCGAATCCTAAAGTCTTAATTATATGCTTAAAGGTTAATTAATTGTGTTTAGAGGTTAACGATGTCATTAAGCCACCTTAATGACACCGTTGCCTATAAATACCCCACCTTCACAACTCATTTGAACATCTTGGCAAGTTGCACAATTTTGCTCTGACATCTCTCTAGCTTTATCTCTCTAAAACCGTACTGACTTAGGCATCGGAGAGGGTTCATCAGGCACCACCCCCCCCTCTGTGCCTGGTATTGCCCCTCTTGCAGGGTGGCAAGGAGAAGAGAACCAAGGAAGCAGAAGAGCATAGAGCAGTAGGACAAGCCCCAGGGGTAAGAAGTACAAGCCTCAGGAGGACAGAAGGAGAGAAGGAAAGGAGGTCAGAAGGAGAGAAGGAAAGGAGGTCAGAATGAGAGAAGGAAAGGAGGTCAGAAGGAGAGAAGAGAAGGACATAGATCAGAATGACTACCCCAAGGGAGTATAAGGGCATGGATCAGAACGACTAGTCCTAGGAACACTGAACCCGACATTTCATTAGTGGGAGATAAATTCTAGATTGACGACCCGTTGACCTAGACTTTATAACCTAACACTTGGCGCCGTCTGTGGGCTTCGAACAGAAAGCCTGACAATCACGAGAGCGAAGACGAACAACTTAGTGTCTAGAGATAATCGCCCACCTGGGGGCAATAGGCAAGAAAGACATCCTATACCTCCAGCAAGGCAGCCTAACCCAGAGAAACAGCCTGCACACCAGAGCCTCACGTAGCCCCACAGGCACCCCAGCCTAACAAGCAGGAAGGAGGCTTCCACAGCTCCAACTCCATTGACTAGGAAGCCACAGGTAAGACCTCCAAGGAGGCATGGATTCAACCAAGTACCCCAACAGGGACATACACCGCATTAAGGGAAAACATACATGCAAGACCAACAAGGATATAGGAGTTCCAACATCCACCATGGCAATGTACACATACAGTCCGTATCACCACGGACATGCCTAAGGGACACACCAAGGAAAGCTCAAAGGGAGGGACATAGTCCCAACAACACAATAAAGCAACCACCTACCCACGATACAGCACGACAGATCCAAACCCCTTGTGCATGACAACCCTTGGCACACGTCCTCCTAGGACAGGGGGGGAGTTGAAAAGACAAGGATTTGAACAGGGAACTAATAGAGTACCACATCACGTCAGCACATAGCTACTACAATGGAAAGTCTCATGGAGAGACATAGTAGAGTGAGACCACACATAGCATACATGAAGGATACACCTCCACCTAGTCCGCCTTGCAAGGATGCGACATCATATTCCTCAAGTGGAAGGAATACACACAGACTAATGGAGGAAGACAGTTACATTACCAAGGAAGCAGGGGATATCAACACCCCCACTACCATATCCTTCCCATATCCTCTTATTTAATTTAACTGCATAACAAGTCAACTCCCTAAAAGGGGTAGATTTTGATACTTGATATCAACATGTTTTCCAAGAATAACCATACCGGACGCCTTCGGGCTCCGTGATATATATATACACAGGTGGACCACTAGAAGAATCAGTAAAAGGCCGTCGCCAATCAAGAGATGCACAAGCAACAGATTCCTCAATCCCAAAGAACACCTATAAGGTCAAGTTTCTGGGAAAGATCACAAGATGGAAGGCTCAGTTACAAAAATAAGTTGAGCACTCCCAACATCCTATAGAGGAACTACCATGAAGGTCACAAATGATTACCCCTACTACAACCTTCCACTAAGCATCCTAGGGCCAAGCCCGTCAAAGGATCCCATCTGGCATTGGTATGCAAGGGGGGCACCAGTCACAACATGCCCTCCCCACAAACGCCCATTAGCACAAGAAGGAGTAGCCGCGAACACATCCCTCCAAAAATAGAGGAAACCATATCACATGGGCAACACCCACCATCAAAGGCAAACACCTCCAGCGGATCTTTATGATTTCACAAAATAGCCAGGAGACACAACTACACTTAGAAAGCTCATCCAAGGTAATGGAATACACTTCCATCAAAAACCCTAAAGGACACCAAGCCTAGCAAAGGAAGAACGGTGACACCATCATCAAGCTTTTAAAAAAAAAAAAAGAGGATATGGAAAACATAGTATTTCCACACAAGGATATGTTAGTCATAAGAGAGGGAATCACCAACTTTGACATGAAGAGAACCATAGTACATGAAGGGAGTCCGTCAGACATCTCCCATGACCAACCATTGATGATACTAGAGAAGAGTCAGACATACCTAATACCAAGGGACCCCCTACTAGTAAAGGTGGTCAGAACATCAACACACCCATTAGGGACACGGCACTGCAAATGAACCAGGAAAAGGATGGAACACATATCCTTACAAGTATCCTTACAAGTATCCTTGCATTTATCCTTGCAAAAATTAACTCCGTAGATAAAGAGGTCATTTAATAGATGACTATGTCTTTGTTCTCAAAATATGATCCTAACCCGGAGATCCTTGGACTCCGTATCATATATGCAATGAATAACATGTTCATCAAAGATAGGTACACGGAGATTCAAGACAGCGCCATAAGGATTAGGCGCATACCTCTACCAAGTACGACACATTTGAGTGTTCATAAACACTCCCTCGCCATCGCACAAGAAAGAAAGGCAGCCAAGGATACAAGTCCTAGCAAAACAAACATCGGTAGAAAATCCGGTCATTGAAGTCATGCACCAAGAGAGAAACTCTAGAGATGCAAGATTAGCAAAAGAGATAGTGCAACAACTAGAGTGTGAAAATGAGATACATCTCCTATCAAGAGCCTTAGGGCAGGATAATAGTTCTACAAGATCAACCAAAGAAGAGCTCAAAAGCTTAGGGAGTAAGGTTTCAAGATTGACCCTCACACTAGACGCACATCCCGATCAACCACCTTGTCTGCAAATGATAAGACATTTGACTCTGGCATCCCATCAAGAGGAGAACCCCGATAAAAGGGGCACTAGAAAAATATCCCGCCTCTAAGGCCATACGCCGAATACATGATGAATGACGGTTATAACAAAACAAAAAAGGAGGGACTTGTCAGCTCAACACACCTCAAACACGTATACGTACGCAATACAAAGGCAGTCTCTAATGAAGCTATCCAACAAGGAATAGCCAATACGAGGCCAAACCCATGGAAAATCAGGGAACATCACCGGCGAACCTAAAGGAAAACGTCCTTTGTAGGTTCAAGTCCTAATTCAAAAGAAGTCTATAACCAAGATTCAAGGTGGGAGGAGCATGACCAGTGGAACACCCCCTAAGGGCATCGAAGAATACTCCAGTGTGAAGGAAAAGGCAAGGCACTCTAAGTGCCACAACACTCCAAGAAGATACAACCCGATCAGACCCCCACACCCCCATGCACGAGCAAAGAGCATGGATCAGATTGACTAGTCTGAAACACACCTACGAGATTAACAACTCAAGACACCATTCTATGAGAGAGCTCTTCAACCTACACAAGGAAAGGGGGGAAAAAATTTACAAGCCCCCCTAGGATACAGACATTGCCACATCCTAGTTACCAAGAGAATGAAATCCACCACCACCCACCCAAAGCAAAAGCCTTCCACCCAACCTCCAAAGACACATCCGACAAAGGCATCATTTAGACCATGCCTGTGACTGAAACAAGCAAGCATGAGAAAGAGTAGATCCTACAAGGGACACTCATCGCATTCAAAGAGGCAGACAAGGGAGCCCCGAGCGTAAGGGGTACCCAACCAAGAAAATGAACGAGGGGCCTTCAACGGCCAAATATGAAAGGAGGTATGACCACCAAGTAACTTGGGGGGCACCAAACGAATAAGTGCTTGGTAGTCCACCTAAGTGTAAAAGAAGAGATTAGAGGCAGAAGATCACAATAACATGCAATACCACCTTTCCCAGAAAAGGTCACATAGGAGGAAAACATCTTCAACTTCCTATATGAACTCGCCCTAAGTTGGCAACACACAAACATCGCCCTCGAGAGGTGATCTCCCATACTGAAGGAAAAGCGTGATAGCATGCAATATCATAAAAGGAAAAGTCAAGTAAAGACTCGAAAAGCATACCAAAGATGCACCCTACATGAGAAAGGACACAAGGTAAGGTAATATTATGAGCCCTCCGGGAGCCTATCCCGCGAACAGATTTCGACGCCCCCAAGAGCGTATCTTGAGAGTAGTTTATATACTACGACATTCGACGCCCCCAAGAGCGTATCTTGAGAGTAGTGTTCATACTACGACCTTCGACGCCCCCAAGAGCGTATCTTGAGAGTAGTTTATACACTACGACCTTCGACGCACCAAGAGCGTATCTTGAGAGTGGTTTCCAAAAACTACGAATTTCGACGCTCCCAAGAGCGTATCTTGAGAGTAGTGTTCATACTACGACCTTCGACGCCCCCAAGAGCGTATCTTGAGAGTAGTTTATACACTACGAATTCGACGCACCAAGAGCGTATCTTGAGAGTGGTTTCCAAAAACTACGAATTCGACGCCCCCAGGAGCGTATCTTGAGGTAGA
The DNA here is from genome assembly GCA_036873135.1 of Clarkia xantiana subsp. parviflora. Lineage (NCBI taxonomy): Eukaryota > Viridiplantae > Streptophyta > Magnoliopsida > Myrtales > Onagraceae > Clarkia > Clarkia xantiana. The sequence goes on from JAPTYO010000003.1 coordinate 11,366,707, forward strand.
TTTGCAACCTACCAGATTCGACGCCCCCAAGAGCGTATCTTGAGGTAGAAAAAACACTACCAGTTCGACGCCCCCAAGAGCGTATCTTGAGGTAGATTTCAAACTACCAGTTCGACGCCCACCAGGAGCGTATCTTTGGTCTAACCTGAGCCCTCCGGGAGCCTATCCCGTGAAACGTTAAGTGCCGTCCGAGAGCCTGTCTCGTGAACAGTTTGACACCCGTCAAGAAGGTATCGGTGGACTAACCTGTGCCCTCCGGGAGCCTATCCTGTGAAACGTTAAGTGCCGTCCGAGAGCCTGTCTCGTGAACAGATTTTGACGCCCACCAAGAGCGTATCTTTGGTCTAACAGTACAACGTATACCGTGTAAGGGGTATCAGAAGAGATCATCATACCATGCTTAGAAGGATACCATGCTTAGAAGGATACCATGAGAAAGAAGTTTCTAAGTAAAGTAATGTGAAGAACAAGTAATGTTTTTTCTTGATGAGATGGCAGGTACGGCATGAAGGAAAACACAAAAGAAAGATAAGGAAAGGAAAGCATATACCAGGGACAAGTCCATGACCAAAGGATCATATACAGAAGTACAAGAGGTTATCATAAAAAGTAACGAGTTATCCTACCATCCATATCACAAGTCAAGAGAAATATCTCAAAGGAACCCAACACCACCAAGGAGGATAGCAAAGACATGAAATCCAAAGTCGCCCTCGCGTGACCTATGGTCGTATCATACTTGAACATCATCAAGCACAACTCATGAAGGAGACATCTAAAGAGCATAAATGATACAACATCCGACAAGACGAGACATCGGGACCTAACCCAACAAACATAGCCTACACAAAAGGCAACTATAGCAATGAAGACTCTCCAATGTGAAAGGAATACTAAAGCACAACTCCATACATCGTGATGTGGCTATCATGTCCACATACCCCGAAGTGGCTATCATGTCCACACACCCTGAAGTGGCTATCATGTCCACATACCCTGAAGTGGCTATCATGTCCACATACCCTGAAGTGGCTATCATGTCCACATACCCCGAAGTGGCTATCATGTCCACATATCTTGAAGTGGCTATCATGTTCACATACCTTGAAGTGGCTATCATGTCCACATACCCTGAAGTGGCTATCATGTCCACACACTACAGAAGGGCTATCACTCCGACACATTACGAAGTGGCTATCACGCCCACATACCCCGAAGTGATTATCATGGCAGCACACCATAAAACATCTGTCAAAGACATGCATTGTAAAGACACCATCCCGACCACGAACATCAAAAGGCTACGCCTAGCCTTAGGAGGAGGTTCAAGAAAAAGGAAAAACAACACCCTTCGTACGCTCATCAAAGGTAGGCACTTATATTTCAACCCACTGGGTGACACCAGGAAGGAGACGTCCTCATTATGAAGACAACCTCCATATCCCACGAAATCAACCATGAAGTAAAGAATCACGACAAGCACTATTGAGGGCATATAACAAAACGATCCCCACAACGATCACAACTACGATACTAGTAGAGGCTAACTCAAGAGCAGTCTCCACCAAACTCCAAAGCAAGAATTTGCTATCTTAATCAGAGCCATGGCAAGAGAGGGGAACCTCAGTGTAAGATGATGATCACACCCGTCACCAAAAGAAAAATCTTCAACGCAGGGGTTAATAACATAACCCATAGGAAAGACAAAGACACCTTCAAAAGTCATCAAATCTATATGAAGATGAAATAAACTTGAGACTCGGCCCCTCGGCTGGGGGGCAGGGGATAGAGAAGAGACATCAAGACCTATGATCACCCCATCGCCAGTCACAGGTTGTTTCTTTTTGTCAAGCAAAGGGGGTGCCTCTTCAACCACTACCTCCTTACCATGGGAGGGAGTCAGCAAGGGGACACTTGAAGGAGAGCCTCTCGCGGTTTCTTTCTCCTCGGCAGCCGAGGGCCCGACCTCAGAGTCAGGTTTCCGCGCCTTGGATTTAGATTGACTTGAACTCTCACCCACCACAAGAACCATTCGGTAACCAAGGAAGAACGCTCTAACAACAAAAAGGAAGCAGCGTGAGAACAATCATAAGTATATCACAAAGAAAAAAGAAGGGAAAAAGAACGTACTGGAAGCATTAGCAGTCACCCCTGACTTAGAAAATTTCTTGGTCTGATAAGCAGAACTAGAGGGTCCTTCCCTCTCATCTGATTCAACGGTCTCCCTGTCTGAAGAAGAAAGCTTCCCAAAAGTGAGTCATCTATACAAGCAACCAACACAAAGATCAACCCTTACTCATGGAGGGGCGAGATACGCCTACTACGGGGGCAACCTTAACACCAAGGGAAGAGGGCGAACTTTTAGTTTCCCCAAATGGAGCAACGCTCCAGCACATCCGAAGGAAGGGTCAACCCTTAACACATGTCAATAGACCCCTTCGCTCGCGGCGGTAAGAAGAAAGCTTGTAAGCTTTATCACCCTCACTTTTATGGGGAACAAATTGCAGGGTAAAGGTCAAGAGCTATACACACGCTCCAACGAATGAAGGAAAAATGATACACATGCCGAAGGTCGAGGTTAATGGACAATGCTCATGCTAGTACAAGGGAGGCGGAACATTATGTCCCATTGAGTGGCAGAGTCCCCACCCTCAGGTAAAGGAGAGGTCTATGCTCTCACCTTTGCATTTATGCTCATATTCATGATAACATCTACGGGTACGTCAATGTCATCACTCATGCTTATACTCACAACCCATCCATACATACATATTCATGCATACATTCATGACTACAATCGCAGCATGTCTCCACTCACTCTCATCCTTATGTTCCTACTTGCATGTATGCTAGTACACATCCTCATGTTCATGATATGTCCATGTTCACTCCTAGTTAACATCCTATAGGCATATTTTCTAGTATCCCATACTTAGAAAAATTCCGGACCAAAATTGAAATTTTTCTTCACTTAGGCAAATCACGACATGAAATTGAAGCATGAATCACTTAGATGTATCAGTATTGCATTCCTATGCAAGCATGTATTTTTTGAGTATACGCCTGTAGCAAAGATAGATTTATTACTCCCACCTCAGACGGACGCGTGCTTAGGCACACGTTCGTGCTACTCTGACGTTTACAATTCCTCTATCTCATAAGGCAGGGGGCAGAGTCAGAGGCACGCATCCATGGGTAAGCAGACATTCAGACAAAGAAGGTAAAATCCCGGTTTCAAATTGCGCGTGTCATACCATCCTAAAATAGAGTCAATCAAGGGTTAGGCCATTGGTTGACTCGGGGGCATGTGATGGATATACGCCCAATTTGAACCCGTTGACTTCCGAACCGTTGTATTTTTATCGTCCCATTTATGATTGCAAATCGAAACTTCAACACCGGACACTTCGCGAGAACATCAACGGCTCGGACGGGGCCGAAGCGCCCGTCCGACAAGAGGCGAACTCACCTAGGTGAGGTTGGGTGGCCACACCCGACCTCCCCTAGGGGAGATCGGGTCAGCCGACCCGATCTCCCCTAGGGGAGATCGGGTTGGCCAACCCGATCTCTCCTAGGAGAGATCGGGTTGGCCAACCCGATCTCTCCTAGGAGAGATCGGGTCAGCCAACCCGATCTCTCCTAGGAGAGATCGGGTCGGCCAACCCGATCCCTCCTAGGAGGGATGGGGTTGGCCAACCCCACCCTCCCTAGGAGGGGTTGGGTGTCCTCACCCAACCCCTACCCTTGGGGGTCGGATTCCTCCCCCCCAAGGGTCCCGACACCATCCTCAGACGCCCATGCTCGGTCCACTCCGCCTACCTCCTCCGAATCCTAAAGTCTTAATTATATGCTTAAAGGTTAATTAATTGTGTTTAGAGGTTAACGATGTCATTAAGCCACCTTAATGACACCGTTGCCTATAAATACCCCACCTTCACAACTCATTTGAACATCTTGGCAAGTTGCACAATTTTGCTCTGACATCTCTCTAGCTTTATCTCTCTAAAACCGTACTGACTTAGGCATCGGAGAGGGTTCATCAGGCACCACCCCCCCCTCTGTGCCTGGTATTGCCCCTCTTGCAGGGTGGCAAGGAGAAGAGAACCAAGGAAGCAGAAGAGCATAGAGCAGTAGGACAAGCCCCAGGGGTAAGAAGTACAAGCCTCAGGAGGACAGAAGGAGAGAAGGAAAGGAGGTCAGAAGGAGAGAAGGAAAGGAGGTCAGAATGAGAGAAGGAAAGGAGGTCAGAAGGAGAGAAGAGAAGGACATAGATCAGAATGACTACCCCAAGGGAGTATAAGGGCATGGATCAGAACGACTAGTCCTAGGAACACTGAACCCGACATTTCATTAGTGGGAGATAAATTCTAGATTGACGACCCGTTGACCTAGACTTTATAACCTAACAATGTTGTTTGGGGAAAAAAGAGAGCAAATATTATATTAAAAAGAAAAAAGAACCACGAGGTGCATTCGTAACAAAACCAACTGAACTAACTGGAGCATTTTGTTGAGATTTTGGAATGCATGAATAAATATATAACCACTCAAACATGTCTATTCAAAGTACACATATATGTGTAACTGAGCATTGGAAGATAATTATTGTTAAATTCCACATTGTACACATATATGTGTAACTGAGCATTGGAAGATAATTATTGTTAAATTCCACATTGAGCCGAGTCAAACCCAACGGGCCAACATAAAACAACCATATTACAAGTGGAGTTCCATCTTAAAACCAATTAATGATAGGAGGGGATAACTCACTTGCTTATATAGTGCTCTAACATACAAATTTTCACCCGTATGGTATACACTCGGAGTGTATTTCAACAGTTATTATCCCACAATTACTTATTATTTTCAGACCCTCTACTTTATTTCGAATGAACGAAATTGAGTACATAACGCATGCAATTGGCCACCGGATATATATATATATTTGAAATTGAGTCAAAGATGCAATTTCCATAGGCATAGGAGGAATATAAAGTTATTAGGTGAATACCTTTTAATAGTTTGGAGGATAGATCTTGTCCGTTAGTGAAAGATTAGATTTCATCTTGTCCGTTAGTGGGAGACCTCTCTTCAACAATAGGGGTTGTCAAACAAATTTCTTCTTCTGCGGGCAGGCTTTTTCTTCGGTGCGATACATCTTTTTCTTCCGTGCGAAACCTCATGTGTTCAGTTGTTTTTAAGGGAGACTGTGTCAGTCCGGTTTGCAAATGGTTCAGTCCCAGATCTTCCGGTTTAATCCAGGTTGATTGACTACAAAGGCACCGTTTGGTTGTAATTTCTAAAGCACCCATTGGATTGGGGTTGAGGACAACATGCACATTTAGTATTGGTAAAAAGATATGGGATAGGATAAAATGTGAAGCCTTCGAAGTTCAGATGGAAAGGGCTAGGTGACCACTGTTTTCCCTCGATACCTCACGCATCGTGTACGGTCGGACAATCCCAGACACATATATTATTTTAATACTAAACGTATTCCCCATCGATTTGATGCCACAACATATTCTTCAATTTTCAACGTTTTTGTTGAATTGTTTTGCAGACACATCTCGCTTTGTTGTCAACATATTACAAGTAAGAGAAAGTTAACTACTTTTTTTAATCAAAGTCTCGGCACAACCTAACTCTGAGCAACAGGCTAAAGCAATTACCCGCCGCTACCTCATTCACATCCTTGCACAGCAGCTTCAATGCAAAGGTTTCAGGCAATCTTGTTCGGCGGCCAAATATGAATCCTATTCCCCCGTTCTGCACATTCGTTACAGATGATTATAACAGTCAATTGGTAAGTTCCTCCTAATGTTGTAATACTCTTATAAATTGTGGGAACGAGTTTGGCGTTACACTGTCATAAATAAATGTCTACGCATTAGATTGTAGGTACTTCGACTAGAAATATTCTGGATGGTGAGACAGGGCCGATACAAACTGTGTTTGGCGTATGGGGTGGGAGGTTTTCCCGATGGTTGTATTTGGGATGTCAAGTTGGAATAGAAAAGAGACTCCCACAATGTGATCACCTAGTGCAGCTTCACCGTGGGACCAGTTCGCACACGATGTCTGCCTAACGACTGGAGATACGATCGGCCTTAAACTAGTCGAAGAAGATTTGATGTTTTTTGAAGTGTTTAATCAATATGGTCTTCTGAAAGAAGCACTTGTAGCCGTGGAAAAAGTTCACTTGGTGAGAAGGAAGATGTTTCATCCGATTACTTAAGTTGTTTACGTGATGTTATTGGTGGACATAGCTGCGGTCGTTAGTGCAACATCACAGTAAACTGTAGCAAGTCAAGCTGTTTAAATTCCATCTGTAATCTCATCTCGTGTTTCATTAGACGATTAGGAAGTGTCAGTTTATTCAGCTGTGTTAGTATAAGTATTGACAGTTTCGTTCAACTGTACAGACTATTCCAAAGAGTTTTGTTGTTTACAATGGGCTTGACTGCTTGAGTGAAGTGGAGATTGAAGATCCTGTTGAATGAGGTGGACAATAGAGGTTGAAACAGCACCTGCTAAGCATAGAGGTACAATCATCTACCGGTGTGCGTGAACGTCCTCTACGATAATGAATTAAGAAAGGATTGAGAAATTTTTACATCGCGGACAAAATAGGAAAGGACCAGTACATTCAATTTGATGTTTCTCCTGAAAGTACTCTAATTGCCACCATATACTAGTCGTTGATATATGTTATGTCTATGTGGTTGTAGTTTCTGCATTAATTAACGGGTGGTGCCACTTTTATTATGTTTGCATGTATCGAAACGTTTGGTATGTGGTATGAAGTTGCTGCTTTGTTCGAGGTGCTTACATACCTTATGTACATGTACTGAACATATGCTCTTACTATGTTGGCATAAGTTGGTTCAACTCATGTAAGTGTAACCATTATCATAGGAATCAAACTAATGGACTTAAACTATTTAACTGAAAGGGACTCATGTAATTTCAATTATTGGGTAGCGAATTGCAAGTATTGTGAAAGGCATATCATACTTTTTATAAACACATGTATTTTCAACTGATCTTCTCCCACAATGAGATCAACTGTGTATTTAAAGGGGCATAACGGTATATTTTGTTAAACCACTGTATTGACTCAATCCACGGAGTATTAATATCGTTTATCTTGGGCACACGTGATCTCTTGGAGCTCTTACCGTCAACGTTGTGTTGCTCGGTACTCTACGGAAGCCGAAAATCATGCAATTGCGGATGCCGCCGCCGAGTCTGTCTGGGTTCGCTCTCTTTCCATAAACTTGGTGTTGTCTTGGATTCGTCTCCAATTCTGTACTGTGATAATGTGGGGATCACCAAATTAAGTGTGAATCCTATTTTTCACTCCTGCGTGAAGCACATTGTCGTCGCTTATCACTTTGTTTGAACACAAGTACAAGTAGGATCTCTGTGAGTTCTCATATCTTAATGAATGATTAATTTACCTAGGCACTTACAAAGCCACGTGAGGGCGATTCAAACATATTTGTAACAAGATCGGTACGTTTTTTTTGCGTAGACATATTAAGGTTGTGTGTGTTGTCCAGTGTGTTAGGTGTGTGGTTTCTCTGCTCTTCTCTTGTCGTGTAATGTGTTTTAATATAAAATGCCACAATAATTACAAAAAAAAAAGGACCGCTGTAGCCCTGTATGCATGTGGGCTGCAAATTCAACGAATATTCTTCTTACATAAGCACTCTCAAAAGATACGTAAAATAAATAGACCAACGGCTAATTTTAATTTGCGAAATCAATTATTGCAGCTTAATTGATTATGGTTATATTTAATACTAATCAATCATGCCATTATATAACGTCCAGGTCAGCAATGCACTAATTGGACAAACAGTATCAATCCCAATAATCTTTATATATCTTGGCCAGCCAATGTTATTTTTTAAACAATTAATTCGTTTATCTAATCATTCAGTTGTTAAAAAATTAGTGCAGCTTACAGTAATATAAATAAAACGAGCTCATATTTTATATATGGGTTAACGGGTCTTTTGGTCCATAATGTTTGACAACTTTTGGGTTTTGATTCATGATATTTTTTTTTACCTAGTTTTGGTACTATATGTTTGCATATTTTTTCTAGTTTTGGTTCTAACCGTTACATTCCGTCCATTTTTTGACATGTTCAAGTCACGTGATCCACTCTAAACTTTAAATTTAGTCCCTCTAATACTTTCTTAACCTTTTTTTTTGTTCAATTTAGTCCCGAAGTTTCAAAATTGACCTTGGACAATAGGTCCAATTGAAATTTTGAAACTTCGGGACTAAATTGAACAAAAAAAGGTTAGGAAAGTATTAGAGGGACTAAATTGAACAAAATTGAAAGTTTATGGTGCATCACATGACTTGTACATGTCAAAAAATGGACGGAACGTAACGGTCGGACCAAAACTAGAAAAAATCTGCAAACATATGGTACCAAAACTAGGAAAAATAAAACATCATGGACCAAAACCCAAAAATGGTCAAACATCATGGACCAAAAGACTTGTTAACCCTTTATATATTCTACAACTTTACTCAAGCTTGGTAGGTGCACTTACGGCTAATTGAATTCGAATCGTGTTAGAGATGTTTATTTGAGAATAATTTTAACTTTACTCTCCCTGAAATTGTGAAATTAATATTTTATACTAAAACAAAGTATTAATTGATTCTCATCACAGCTATATACAATAGCTCTCTACACAGATCATTCTCATCTACCAGGGTAGCTCTGTCTTTTCTTAATAATAATTAGGAAATAAGCACGCTGGACGTGCAACTATTCAGTAAACAAATGAGAAATAAAGTGTTAAATATTTGTTGTCTTTCAGTAACCACTGTACTATGTAGTAGCTTCTTTCAAAGAAGAATAAACCATAAAATTGTTTAACTAAATTGCTCGAATTGGCTGCAAAGTCAATTTCTTTGAACCATACCTAACTTCTTAAAAGTTAAACAACATAAAAACATTTACCTCGAACATAATCATATTTGTCTCAATCTCAACCGAGATTAATGTTCACATAGAAAAACTTGAGCATATGTAAGCATCACCACTTAGAAGAATTCATACTTTATGTTCATTCTAAGACAAGTATACACAACTAAACCCTCGTGCTAAAATAAAGAGAAGACTCGAACACGCTTGAAGCGTCTGATAAAGAAGAAATTGTGCAAATTCTTCCGATATATGTTTTTCAGCACAAGCCAAAGTAGGCTTGGGATTACCGGATCGATTCCGACTCAACTCGGATTGGATTGGATCCGTTTAACAATACTAGTTTAGTTTTTGTCTGGGTAAAAGAATTGGAAAAAATAGTCTAGTTTGGTACCGTTCAATTGTTTTACTACATCACCTTCGAGAACACTTAAAGATTTTGTTGAAGCCCACTGGTCTTGGGCCGAAGCTGTTGCCTTTGGTCGATTGAGTTGGTTCAGCCTAGGGTCGATAAGACCGGTTCAGTCAAAATATTGTTGGGCTTTGGCTCGTTACCGTTGTTATTTTAGTAGTATCAATCTGAAGACTTTGTGTAAAGTTTTAGGGTCAAACTTGTGAACCTTTGAGATTGCGGTGCAATCTTGCTATTATTCGGTTGGGGTTTAGTATATATTTGGGGTGATAGGATCAGAATAAATTTAACCTAAGTGATCCCTGAAAACTCCTTGCCACTTTTTCTCTCTTTCACTGCTGCGACTCTTCGTTTATCCGGCGAATCTCCGCCGTGCTCCGCCGTACTTTGCCGTACTCATTTTCACATGGTATCAGAGCTACGAAGCTCATACCACTTCGACGATCCTATTGTTGTTCTTCCACTGTGGTAAAATCTTTCCCTATCTCTCTGTTTCGGTTTTAATCCACGAGATTTTTTCTCCTCTACAGATTTCTTCTTTTCACACGTGATGTTTGTGTTCATACTTCATACGTTCGTAGATCTCGCAACCTCTGGTTTATTGCTGTAGATCCGTGACGATAACCTTCATCACTTGAATTTTTGAATCATAAATGTTTTCTCTTCGTGATTCTTGCTGGAATAAGTTCAGATCTACACTTGATTTTTCCGAAATCTCTTTTTCGAAACTGTTTTTGGTAAACCTTCTTTGCATGTGATGTTCATCCTTATTTGTTCGTAGATCTCGCGATTTCATGGTTATCGTTGTAGATCTGTGACAAAAGTGATCATTACTTGATTTCTTTGCCTGAATAAGTACAGATCTACACCTGATCTTTCGGAAATCTCTTCTTTCTAAACTTTTCTTTGAGCAAATCTTCTTTGCATGTGATGTTCATCCTTATCTGTTCATAGATCTCGCGATTTCATAGTTGTCGCTGTAGATCCGTGACGATAAATGATCATTCCTTGACTTTTGGCTTGAATAAAGTTCAGATATACACTTGATTCTTCCAGAAATTTGTTGTCGGAATCCTTTTACAAGCAGATCTTTCTTGCATGTGATGATTATGTTCTGTTACTCGTAGATCTCGCAATTTTTGTATTATTGCTGAGTGGATCCGTGACGAAGACATATATTGCGTGATTTCTATTATGGATCTGGTTTCGCTCCACTTTCTCTTTTATTTTTATACTGAAGTCCTGTGATGATTTTTTAATAATCGAAATATAATTGTGATTGTGATTTTCCTTGGGACTTTTTTCTCTCTATTGATCATTTGCTTCCGATTCTTGTAGATCCTCTTTGATCTACATTTTTATCTCGCTTTAAATGGCGGATGAATAGGACAAGAATCTTGGGGAGAATTCTGGCCTCAACTCAGGCGATGCTCCAACTGATCTTGTTGTCGAAGCAATGCCGAAGATTGATCACAATCACCCTATCTACCTTCATCCTTCGGATTCTGCTGGTTTATCTTTGGTCACTGAAAAACTCACTTGTTCTGAGGACTACGGATTTTGGAGCAAAGCTATGAGAATTTGTTTGATTTCGAAAAAAAAAACTTGGATTTGTGACTGGTGCCTATAAGAAGGAGAACTTTGAACCTAGTCTTCATCCCCTATGGGATCGATGCAATGCTTTGGTTTTAGCATGGATTATGAATTCTGTTTCTCATGAGCTTATGTCTGGGAACATTTACACTGAGAGTGCCTTCTCTGTTTGGAACGATTTAAAAGAAAGGCTTCACAAAGTCAATGGTTCTAGAATTTTTCAATTGCACAGGGACATTTATTTAGCTCAGCAGGGTGTGGACTCCATATCCACTTACTTTGCCAGGCTTAGGACCATGTGGGAAGAGTTTGATGCTATTTGCAATTTGCCCAACTGTGGTTGTCCCGAATTCCAAAAGCATATTTCACATGCAAACAACTTGAAGCTTTTCCAATTTTTAAATGGCCTCAATGATTCTTATTCCAACGTCAAAACCAATTTGTTTATGAGAGAGGTCCTTCCTTCTGTTTCCCAGGCATACTCTGTTTTGATCCAAGAAGTTCTGTTGCTAATCTTGCTGATGGAAAACTTCCTTCTCTGTCCACCATTTCTTCAAACAAATCAAGGGAACAGAAGATGAACTTAAATCTGGTCTGTGATTACTGTAAAGCGAGGGGGCATGATTCTGACCACTGTTTTAAGAAAATGGTTATCCGCCAGGATGGAAGCTCCGTCCCAATCAGGCCAGAACTCCTCAAGCTAATGCAGTTGTTGATGGTCATTCTGATATTTCAGGTTCTGAGGCTGGCGGTTCTATTTCCACCCCTCTTGACCTTCCAAAAACCAGCCTATGATGATAACAACAGAGCAACTCGAGCATTTGGCTCGTAGTATGGTGCGATCTCAGCACAATGTCTCTGAGGCTGAACCTCGAGTGAATGCTGCATCCTCTGTCTCAGGTATATCTGCTCCTTTTTTGCCTAATTATTCCACTGATTGGATCCTTGATACAGGAGCTACACATCATATGAGTTTTAGGTAAAATTGGATGCATAATTTTAGACCTTTAAATTCTAGTGTTCAATTGCCAAATGGTTTTAAGTCTAGAGTTGCTGGTATTGGTCATGTCAACATTAGTAAAAATAAAATTTTAACTGATGTTTTGTTTTTGCCTGATTTCAAATATAACTTGATCTCCATTTCTAAATTAACTAGGGATTTGTCTTGTTCAATAATTTTCCATATTAATTCAGCTGCATTACAGGATCGCTGCAATGGAATGATGTTGGGGAATGGACATGAAGCTGCAGGGCTCTATTTTTTCAAATCACATTCCCCAGCCCCTGTAGCATTTCAGTCTGTTGCATCTAATCCTCATACCATTCTATGGCATCAAAGATTAGGCCATGTTCCTTTTCATGTACTGAACAAATTTCAATTCCTTAGTTCATTTAGTTTGCAAAATAGAGGTCTTTCTGAATGTAATGTTTGTCCAATGGCAAAATAAACTAGGTTACCTTTTCCCAACAGTAATTCTGTTACTTTCAATCCTTTTGACCTTATTCATGTTTATGTTTGGGGACCGTATCATAAGGCGACTCATGATAATAAAAAATATTTTCTTACCATTGTGGATGATTTCACTAGGTTACTTGAGTTTATTTGCTGACTTTAAAGTCTGATGTGATTGTTGTTTTAAAACATTTTTACTCAATGGTTGAAACTCAATTTTCCAGAAGAATTAAACGTGTTCGATCTGATAATGGGGGTGAATTTATTAATGAGTATTGTTCGCTTTTTTTTAAAAAAAATATGGGAATTATTCATGAAACTTCTTGTGCCTATACGCCACAACAAAATGGAATTGTTGAACGAAAACACCGTCATTTGTTAGAGGTTGCTAGAGCACTTAAATTGCAGAGTTATACTCCTGACAGATTCTGGGGTGAGTGTATTCTTACAGCTTGTTACTTGATTAACTTGATGCCTACTGAAATTTTAAAAGAACTCTCTCCCTATGAAAAGCTTTATAATAAGGTTCCCTCTATTGATCACTTACGTGTGTTTGGCTGTCTTTGTTATGCGAAGATTTTACCATTGAGTGATAAGTTTGCCCCAAGGTCTGTTGCCTCTGTTATGATGGGATATTCTGTTGTTCAGAAAGGATATAAGTTGTTCAATTTAACTACCAAAACCTTCTTTGTTTCAAGGGATGTTAAGTTTTTGAAATCTTTTTTTTCCTTTAAAAGTTGATTCTGGTTTTCCACCTTCTTTTGTGCCTAATGTTTCGCCTATTCCTTCTTCAGGTAACTAAGTTGATGATGTATTTGGTGTAGATATTACCCCTGATTCAGCTACTGATTCTGATTCTCATTAAGGTACTTCTGCAGATATTTCTGAAGGTAATGATGATGATGACAGTATATCTGAGAATGCACCTGATTTGGTTGATAATGCCCCAACTGTTTCTGAACCTTCTCATAGGCCTGTTAGACAAACTAGACCACTTGTTTGGTCCCGTGATTATGACATGTCTATGACTTGTTCAACTAAACATCCTATTTCTGTTCACTTGAGTTTTGATGGAATTTCTAATGACCATAAGTCTTTTCTTAGCATGATTGACAAAATACCTGAGCCCAATTCCTTTTCTGAAGCTTGTAAAAATAGTAACTGGGTTAAGGCTATGAAAGATGAAATTGCTGCTTTAGAAGAAAATAAAACTTGGTCATTAGTTTCTTTGCCTCAAGGTAGAACTTCTATAGGATGTCGTTGGGTTTTTCGTGTTAAGTATAATTCTGATGGCACTCTTGAGCGTTATAAAGCACGTCTTGTTGCAAAGGGTTTTAAACAAAAAGAAGGTATTGATTATGCTGAAACTTTCTCTCCTGTTGCTAAAATTGGAACAGTTCGTGTTGTATTATCACTTGCTTCCATGAATGCTTGGCCTTTATATCAGATGGACGTGTATAATGCTTTCTTGCAAGGTGATCTTTTTGAAGAAGTTTATATGGACTTGCCTCCTGGATTTGGTAATCAGAGGGAGTTGTGTGTTGTTAAATCTAATCTTGTGTGCAGATTACACAAATCCCTCTATGGATTAAAACAGGCTTCAAGGCAATGGAACATTAAACTTACTGAATCTTTGCTCAGTAGTGGGTATACTCAAAGTCATCTTGATTATTCTCTTTTTTTTTAAAAGAAAAGATGATCAAATTGTTATTCTCCTAGTTTATGTGGATGATTTACTCATTACTGGGAAGAGTGATGCTTTGATTTCTGATTTAAATAGGGTTTTGCAAACCAGCTTTAAAATGAAGGATTTAGGAACTTTAAAATATTTCCTTGGCATAGAAGTTGCAAGGTCTAATAAAGGCCTTGTGCTCTGTCAACGAAAGTACATTCTTAAAATGCTTTCTGAAGTTGGTTTATTAGGGTGTAAACCTTGCAGTACTCCTATGGAGCAAAATGCAAGATTTACATCTGTTGGATATGATGAAACCTTTGACTTGAATAAAAATGATGAAAAAATTTCTGATCCAACTACTTATAGACGGTTGATTGGTAAGCTCTTGTATTTGGGAATCACTCGTCTTGATATTGCCTATTTTGTCCAGTATTTAAGTCAATATATGCAAAGTCCTAAAAAATCTCATTTTGATGCAGTTTTAAGAATATTGAGGTATTTAAAACAACAGCCTGGTTTGGGTATTCTTTTGTCCTCCAATAAACAAAACACTATAACTGGTTTTTGTGACTCAGATTATGCTCGTTGTGTTGAGTCTCGAAGCTCTGTTACAGGATATTGTGTTTTTCTTGGTGATTCCTTAGTTTCTTGGAAGGTTAAAAAGAAACCCACAGTCTCTTGTTCCTCTGCAGAGGCTGAATATCGTAGTATACGTGAGACAGTTTCTGAGTTAATTCGGCTGAATGGGATCATTTCAGAATTAGGCTTTGCATTTTTTAAACCAATTACTTTGTACTGTGATAATAAGGCAGCAATTCAGATAGGAAATAACCCCGTTTTTCATGAGCGTACTAAACATGTGGAAGTTGACTGTCATTTTGTACGTGATCAGGTTTCTGCAGGTTTCCTTCAGTTGAAACATTTGAGCACTTTGAGTCAGCCTGCGGATTTGTTTACCAAGGCACTTTCTAAAGCTCAGCATCGACGTTTGCTCATGAAGCTCAACTTGATTGATGTTTTTGCACAAAGTTCAGATTGAGGGGGAGTGTTAAAGCCCACTGGTCTTGGGCCGAAGCTGTTGCCTTTGGTCGATTGAGTTGGTTCGGCCCAGGGTCGATAAGACCGGTTCAGTCAAAATATTGTTGGGCTTTGGCCCGTTACCGTTGTTATTTTAGTAGTCAATCTAAAGACTTTGTGTAAAGTTTTAGGGTCAAACTTGTGAACTTTTGAGATTGCGGTGCAATCTTGCTATTATTCGGTTAGGGTTTAATATATATTTGGGGGTGATAGGATCATAATAAATTTAACCTAAGTGATCCCTGAAAACTCCTTACCACTTTTTCTCTCTTTCACTGCTGCTGCGACTCTTCGTTTATCCGGCGAATCTCCACAGTGCTTTGCCGTACTCATTTTCACAGATTTCCCACATGATTAGACATTTAAAACATTATTATGATATCATCGGATGCGGTGCATAGAAAATGACTAAGACAAGAGAGTCTTCTTCAACTAACCCGCAATATGATCAATTGGTGATTGCTGCTGCATCAGTCTTGTTTGATTCGCACTTTAAAAAATATTCTGGCTTGTTTTCAAGAAATTTTATATCAAACAACAAGAACACTTTATGAAAAATGTAAATCTTTTCTACTCCCCTCCCTAGTCCTTTGTCTAACTATTACACACTTAGAATCATCAGACAATTCAAAAGAAGGGTAATAGGTATACAAGTTCTACTTTCTCGTGATCCAATTCAACAATCATTACTTATCTGATCAATGTGCAAATATGATGATGACTTGTTGAAGCTATAATTCATGAATTTTTTGGGAGTGTTTGATTGGATCAGACGCCCTTTACAATTTCGGTGTCTATCGAAACCAACCGAATAATCCCCTAACAACTGCTAATAAATATTTCCTAACAAAAAAAGGGTATGATCGATGAAAAGTTCAGGTATGGCAGTGAATGAATTCGCGATTTCTAACATCACAGAGATAAACTATAACGACACCCCCAAAAGACCTAAGAAATAACATTAAAAAGCTTCCATGAAAACAATGAGAGATTTCACTGAGTGACTGAGATGAGGTTCGCTGTCAACATAGTTCCGTTCAACCCTAATTCAAACCATTGTCGTGTCCTATATCTGCATCACAAAAAAGGATCCAGTCAAAAATTGTGGAGCAACATAGTTAACATCATAGTAGCTAGCTTAATTATGGACTTTTATCGATCACGTCCAATCATATCAAACCTCAAATGTTTTAATTCAATAAGATTAAAGTGATCCCCCTTCCTTCAACAATAACAAATGTCTCTAACATAGCCCCAATTATAAATTTGGTCCATGTAGATCTATTAAATCATGAAAAATAGTGGATAACAATAGAATACAACCAGATGCTTACACTATTAACCAAGATGTAATTGGCGACAACCGCGGTGGCCAGAAAGCCAAACTTAAACTAAGGTCATTTAGAAATAAATTATTATCTACGGACATTGATTTTTTCTTTAGTATATATTGGACTATGGACAACCTGTCACGCCCCCAAGCCCGAGTGACTGTCCCCACTTAGCCCAACCCAGCCTAACTAAGCCCGTTGTCCTCACTTGGGCCTAGAAAAGGAGGAATTCCTGTTGGACTTGAGTAGTACAACTCTTACTTATTAAGGCTTCAAATCTTTATTATTCTAACCGATGTGGTACAAACTTATGGGGTATTAAAATCTACCCCCTTAATGGTCGCGACGTCCTCGTCGCGGCCCAGACCAGAATCGTTTGCCCCAGGTAGGTGATCGGAACTCCGGGGGTCAATAGTCCTTGGTCCGCGAGCCCGATCACGGGTCGGCTCTGATACCATTCTGTCACGCCCCCAAGCCCGAGTGACTGTCCCCATTTAGCCCAACCCAGCCTAACTAAGCCCGTTGTCCTAACTTGGGCCTAGAAAAGGAGGAATTCCTGTTGGACTTAATGGTCGCGACGTCCTCGTCGCGGCCCAGACCAGAATCGTTTGCCCCCGTAGGTGATCGAAACTCCGGGGGTCAATAGTCCTTCGTTCGCGAGCCCGATCACGGTCCCGGGTCGGCTCTGATACCATTCTGTCACGCCCCCAAGCTCGAGTAACTGTCCCCACTTAGCCCAACCCAGCCTAACTAAGCCCGTTGTCCTCACTTGGGCCTAGAAAAGGAGGAATTCCTGTTGGACTTGAGTAGTACAACTCTTGCTTATTAAGGCTTCAAATCTTTTTATTCTAACCGATGTGGTACAAACTTATGGGGTATTACACAACCCCAAATGTGTTCTATAAGCACAAATTAACCAGCCGAATTATAAAGAACAACAATAGCTAATGAGAGATTAATATGAACGAGTGAGAGAGATTCATCGTTGTTGTAATATTGCATTGTGCTTGTATAGAAACTTAAATGGATCGGAGAAATGATCTTGAAGAGACTGAGATTCTAATAAACTTGCGAAAAGAAGTTGACGGGTTCCAATATAATCGTTAGCCCCGTTAACAGCCAATGGACGACGAGTAGGTCCAGTAGGCCTCGTGAAAAGCCTGGAAGGCTTAAAGGCCCAGTACGAAGGGTCCCGACTTCAGCGGTCCCGATACATGAGCTGAATGCTCACGACAAGAAGCCTCTGAGTAGGCCCCGATATGCCTTAGTAAAGGCCCCGATAATAAAGCCCCGCGGAGGCTGGACCTGTCTCGTGAGACAAAGGGTCCTGGAAGGTGACCTAGAATGAAGACAACTCTGGAGTCCCCGACAGAAGTTGGGACTTGTGATCAGAGGATAAGACCGAGAAACCCGCCTACTAGATAGAGTAGTGGGAAGACGGTTAAAGATGTAGATAAACTCCCCCGAGATACGCAGGGCGTGCCCGATATACTCGGAGAGTGGGCAAGATACGCGGAGCGTGGGGCGAGATATATGGAATCCTGAACGAGATATACGGAATCGTAGCGAGATATGCGGAATCATGGGCAAAACGGCCAATCACGGTCACAGGTAACTCAGTAACTTCCCCTCCTATATAAAGGAGGAAGTTACCTCAGAAAACACATCATCTAATACGCACTTAGATTACTGCTGCCACCCCATTGATCATATACTCATTTAAGCATCGGAGAGGGATTCTGGGTCACCACCCAGGTCATCCCCTTTTGCAGGATTACGCGGAGCCCAGGAGTCCAAGCTTTCCGTCAAGGACGTAACGGAGCTTCGCCCGTGATCCAACATTGGCGCCGTCTGTGGGAAACTAACAAAAAGCCAAAATAGTTTCTACCAGATCAATGGCCGGTGGTGGCAAGAAGAAACAGGTTCAAGCCGGCAGTTCTCGCCCCGCTGGAACTGTGAATTCCCCGTTGCCGGAACATGTTGCTGAACAAGGTGAGTACCCTGCTGTTTCTCAGACAGGGGGGCACGGTGATGAGGAGGTCTCAGTCCGAGACACGACGCGGAACAGGCAAGATATCCCGCGAAGGGAAGTGGATGCTCCCCCAAACCCGGTGGGGCACAGAGAGGAGGTCCCGCGAAGGGAAGCAGGCTCTTCTTCAAACTCGGAGTTGGCCAAGGCGGTAGCAGATGCTATGCCTATGTTTTTGGCAGCCATGGAGGCTCTGTTGGACAAGAGAGAGGCCGCCAGGAGGGCGGAGGAGTTGCCTCCGCGAGAAGAGCTGCCCCCACCCCCTCCGAGGGTGGTTCCAGAAGAACAGGAGGTTCAGGAGGTTCAGCCCAGGAATAGGGGTAAGGAACTTGCGCACTTGGAGAAGTTCGTGGTCGACGGCCCGGGACCAGTGCAAAACAGGACCATTCCCCTGAATGGTCCCATCACCCCCGATCAGGTGGTGAAGATCGTCAGCATCTGCATGGGCGACCAGAAGCAGATGACATCGGAGTTGAGGGATCGATCCAGCCATCCTTTCGTTCCGCGGCTGCTAGATACTGTCGCCCCGCCAGAGCTAGGCATTCCGACCATCAAGGAGTACGATGGTGAAGGAGACCCGGTCCGCCATGTTCAGAGACATGTCCAGGCTTGCATGGGAAGGACCTCGAATGATGACCTCGTATGCTCACTATTCCCGATCACCCTGGGAGAAAGGGCCATGACATGGTTTTTTAGCCTACCACCGGGGAGTATTACGTGCTGGTCTGACATGCATGATCGATTCATCAAGCAATATCAAGGCCGTAGGCGCCTCCTGAAGAGTGTAAGGTCCCTGACCCAGGTGGTGCAGAGACCCGACGAATCGTTGGCATATTACTGCCAACGATTCACTGCCAGTGCCGCGGAGATCGATGAGGAAATATCGGAGGGAGAGACCATCCGCACTTTCCTCCGGAACCTATCCGCTCCATATGGGTCCGATCTGATGCACAGTGTAGCCGCGAAGGCTGTGTGGAGTATGGAGGCCCTGCAAGCGAGGGTGAAACAGCAAATCGACTTCCAGGAGTCGAAGATTGCTGCCGGAGAGCTTGATCCTCCGAAGTCAGGAAGAGGAAAAACATCGTCCAAGCTGTCGGATGACCGTAAGGAGAGCGACAAGTCGGAGGGGATTAGGAACCGTGGTCACCCCGAGAGAAGGGAGGATAGGCGTTCCCCGAAGAAGGATAACCGCGAGGGTCGTAGTGTTCCCATCAACAGCTCGATGACCTCCGTGCTAGCTGGGATGGATCGGCAAGGTCTCGCCCGATACCCCCCGAGGAAGGAAGGAGAGTTCCTGGGAGGCCGCTCGGATCGTTATTGTCGGTACCATCGAGCCAATGGTCACGACACAGATAACTGTCGGGAGTTGAAGAAAGAAATAGAGAAGCTGATCCAGAAGGGGAAGCTGAAGGAGTTCGTCGGAAGGGGAAGGTGCGGATCCCGTTCCAAAAGTCGGTCGCGGTCCCGTTCCAAGTCCCGTGATCGATCCCCGAAGAAGAAGAAGGTTGAGTCGGAGCCTTCCGGTTCCGGTGCTCGTAAGGAGAGACGAGGGACCATTAACGTCATTCATGGAGGAATGGCAGCGGGAGGTGACACCACTGCTTCTCGGGAGAATTATGCTTCTAGCATCTCCGCTGCTGTGGTCCCGGTCGTGGACTCTAAAGGAGGAAATGGTGATTTCTTTCTCAGCGGAGGATTTGATAGGCGTGGAAAGCCCCCACGATGACACCTTGGTCGTAACCCTAGACGTGGACGGATTCGAAATGAAGCGGATCCTGATAGACGGAGGGAGTTCCTCCGACATTCTTTTCATGGATGCCCTGGAGGCCATGGGAAAGACGAAGAAGGACCTGACGCAGGTGAACTTCCCGATGGTGGGCTTCTCTGGATCGACTTCCTATCCGTTGGGGATGATTAGCTTACCGGTTGAGTTTGGTAGTGGCTGGAAGATGGAACGTCGGAACGTGGACTTCGTCGTGGTAGAATCCGCGGGAACATACAACGCTATTATCGGGAGGACCACCATCAACCCTCTCATGGCAGTGGCTTCAACCGTCCACCAGAAGATGAAGTTCCCGACTGACCATGGTGTCGGAGAAGTTAAGGGCGGCCAGGTGGCGTCACGAAAGTGCTATGTTAATGCCACTCGAAGGAGAAGAAGGGAAGCCATGGCTGTCCTGCAGACTGATGCCGATCCTCGAGAAGAGTTTGGGCGTCCCGCCCCCATAGAAGATCTGAAGGAGGTTGAGATTGATGGGCCTCGAAGGAAGGTGAAGATCGGGTCTGCTTTGTCGGAGGAAAGAGCCCGAGAGTTGATCGAGCTCCTGAAGGAGTTCAAGGAGCTGTTTGCCTGGTCCCCGAGTGATATGCCAGGAATCAGCCCCGACGTGATAGTGCACGAGCTGAAGATCCATCCCGCGATCAAGCCCATCGCGCAGAGGAGGCGTCCGATGGGCGCAGACAAAAGGATCGCGATCCAGCAAGAGGTGGGCAGACTGCTCGACGCTGGATTCATCAAGGAGCTCTGATTCCAGACATGGGTCGCTAACCCAGTCCTGATGCGAAAGAGCAATGGAAAGTGGCGGATGTGTGTCGATTTCCGCGACTTGAACAAGGCCTGCCCGAAGGATTGCTACCCGCTCCCGAGGATTGACCAATTGGTGGATGCCACATCGGGACATGAGCTGCTGAGCTTCATTGATGCCTACTCCGGATACAACCAGATCAAGATGGCGAAGGAGGATGCCCCCCACACAGCTTTTTACGCTGACAGTGATGTTTACCACTATGACGTCATGCCCTTCGGACTGATCAATGCTGGAGTAACTTACCAGCGGATGGTGAACAAGTTGTTCGGAGACATGTTGGGGAAGACCATGGAGGCTTATGTGGATGACATGCTCGTGAAGTCCCGACAGGCAGGAGACCACGTCCAAAACTTGGCGGCGGCGTTTGAACGGATGAGGTTTCACCAGGTTCGGCTAAACCCAGACAAATGTGCTTTCGGGGTGAACTCGGGAAAGTTCCTAGGGTTCATGGTGAGCCAGAGAGGAATCGAGGTGAATCCTGAGAAGCTGCGTGCAATCGAAGAGATGCAGTCCCCGAAGACTCATCGGGAGGTTCAAGTGTTGAACGGCCGGTTGGCCGCGATGAATCAATTCTTATCCAAGGCGAGTGACAGAGCCATGCCATTTTTTGATGTATTAAGGGCCCACAAGAAGTTTGAATGGACCGACAAGTGCGAGGAGGCATTCCAGGCACTCAAGCAGCATCTCCGTACCCTCCCGCCGATGGCGAAACCGGCTCCAGGCGAGCCGCTTTATCTCTATTTGGTTGTCTCTGATGTTGCTGTTAGTTCTGTTTTGATTAAGATTGTCAAGGGAAACCAAGTGTCTGTCTATTATGTAAGCAAGGCATTTGCCAAATCAGAAATGAACTATCCCGCCATTGAGAAGTATCTCTTTGCGTTAATTGTTGCCGCTCGAAAGCTCCGACCATACTTCCATGCCCACGAGGTTACAGTATTGACAAATCAGCCCCTGAAACACTTTTTGAACCGACCGGAGGCGTCAGGGAGATTGGTGAAATGGGTCATCGAGCTTACGGAGTTCCGAATACATTTAGCTCCGCGAACTGCTATTAAGGGCCAGGCATTGGCGGATTTCATAGCTGAGTCTACGGCACCCGATCTGGAAGCAACGGGTCCCGTAGAGGGGGCAACCACGGAGGTCCCGACAACAGAACAGGTCTCGATAACAGAACAGCCAGAACAGCCAAATGAGGAGAACACTTGGGAGATGTACACTGATGGTTCATCAAGTGTAGAAGGATCGGGGGCAGGATTCGTATTGATACCGCCCGGTGGAGGCGAGCCCCTACGATATGCTCTGGCTTTGACATTCAAAGCCACCAACAATGAAGCGGAGTACGAGGCTCTCATCACGGGCCTTAAGATTGCCAAGGGTACGGGGGTCGGTCATTTGAAAGTAAAGTGCGATGCCAGCTTGATCGTGAATCAGGTCCAGGGGAACTATGAAGCCAAGAGCCCGACAATGAGGAAGTATTTGCACGAGGTGCAGACTTTGAAGGGAAGCTTCAAAAGCTTCGATATCGAGGCAATCCCGAGGGAAGAAAACACGGAGGCAGACGCCTTAAGCAAGTTTGCTCTAGGAGTGGCCCCTGAGGAGAATCGAAAGGTGCACTTCCTGGAAAGAGTAATTCTCTCAACCATCGATCCGTCGGAGGTTTTTGCTATTGAAGCGGGATCGGAGGAAGAAGAGAAACCCACCTGGATGACCCCGATGGTCACATACCTGACTACAGGGGCACTCCCCGATGATGAAGTGGCAGCTGTCAGGTTGCGTCGAATCGCGAACGACTACGTGATGGTGGACAACCAGTTATACAAGAGGGGGCATGTAAAGCCTTTCTTGAAATGTGTGGCGGAGCCTGATACGAATCGAATCCTGAGAGAGCTACACGAGGGAGTCGCGGCCTGTCATGAAGGGGCCCGATCTATCGTGAGGAAGGCGTTGAACCTAGGCTACTATTGGCCTTCGATGAACAAGGAAGCGACAACGATGGTCCAATCCTGTGATACATGTCAGAGGTACGCTCCAAATATCGTGGCTCCCGCCGCGGACTTGATGCCCATCAGGAGTGCTTGGCCCTTCGCGCAATGGGGCATTAATTTGGTGGGACCTCTTCCCCAAGCGAAAGGTCAGTGCAAGTATTTACTCGTGGCTATCGATTGCTTCTCAAAGTGGATAGAGGCTAAAGCATTGGCCAAGACGACGGGACAGCAGATCCTCAAGTTCCTTCAAACTCAGATCATATCCCGGTATGGGGTACCTCGAGTGTTGATCAGCGACAATGGCCCTCCGTTCAATGGGGCTCAGTTGAAGGAGTACCTGGAGGAATTGAACATTGAGCATCGGACCGCTTCAGTCCGCCATGCTCAGACCAATGGCCAAGTAGAATCAGCCAACAAGATCGTGATGGATGGCTTGAAGAAGAGAGTCTACGCCTTGCAGGGCCATTGGTTGGATGAACTTGAAAATGTGCCGTGGGCTGTTAGAACAACACCCAAGCAATCGACGGGGGAGACTCCGTTTGGCCTGGTCTACGGCACGGAGGCAGTTGCCCCCGTAGAGATAGCGGTGGCGTCCCATCGCAGGAGATATTACGAGCCTCTGACGAACGAGGAAATGAGACGTCTAGACTTGGACCTGCTCGAGGAGAAGAGGTGGAAGGCTGACGAAGTTCAGGCTCGGATGCGTCTGACAACAGCTCGATATTACAATCGGCGTGTCAAGTCCCGACAATTCTTCGTTGGAAAACTTGTCTGGCGGAGGAACGAGTTCGTTCATCAAGATCGGATCAACAAGCTATCGCCGAAATGGGAGGGACCTTACAAGATCGTAGGGATGCCAGCTCCCAATGCATACAAGCTAGATGACCTTGATGGCAAGACGTTGAAGCATTCCTTCAGTGGCGAACACTTGAAGAAGTATCATGTTTGATATTAAGTCGCCGCGAATGGCGCAAGTTGTCTATCAATCCGATGTAAGCGAAGCTTTGAGTTATTTATGAATAAAAGAAGTTGCTTCCGATCAAATTGCTTTTAGATTTATTCTGACTGTTAGTAAGACGTCCTGAAGGACGCGACAAAAGCCTTCCGAGGTACGACAAAAAGCCTTACGAGGTACGAGTAAGTCGCCTTTATGGCGCGACAAAAAGCCTTTCGAGGTACGGACAAAAGCCTTACGGGGTATGAGTAAGTCGTCTTTATGATGCAACCAAAAGCCTAGGTACGAAAAGGCCCCAATGGGTCCGCGTAAGTCGTCTATATGATGCGGCCAAAAGCCTTAACGGGTACGAAAAAGCCTTAACAGGTCCGCGTAAGTCGTCTATATGATGCGGCCAAAAGCCTTAACATGTACGAAAAGCCTTAACAGGTCCGCGTAAGTCGTCTATATGATGCGGCCAAAAGCCTTAACGTGTACGAAAAAGCCTTAACAGGTCCGCGTAAGTCGTCTATATGATGCGGCCAAAAGCCTTAACAGGTACGAAAAAGCCTTAACAGGTCCGCGTAAGTCGTCTATATGATGCGGCAAAAAGCCTTAAAAGGTACGATTAAAGACGTCCGGTAGGACGCGATAAAAGCCCTTAAGGGGTGCGATTAAAGTCGTCCGATTTGGCGCGGTAAAAACCTTAAGTGGTGAAGTCCCGATTGGATGAGAAACCTTAAGTGGTGAGGTCCCGATTGGATGAGAAACCTTAAATGGTAAAATCCCGATTGGATGAGAAACCTTAAGTGGTGAAGTCCCGATTGGATGAGAAACCTTAAGTGGTGAAATCCCGATAAGACGAGAAGCCTTAAGTGGTAAAGTCTAGAGTAAAGCGCCGAGAGGACGTATGAAGTCATCTCAAATGGTGCATCGGAACGTTCTGAGTAACGAGCCTAAAGTCGCTTTAAATAGCACAAAAGATTATCGAGACCAAAACAGATAAAAGAAACTGCTTATATAAAGGCTCGAAGGCCAAAGGGGTCCGATACAAAGGATAAAGAAGACAAGGAGAAAAATCACAAGGACTAAAGATATAGAGCATTAAGCTTGGTCCTTATTGCGGCATCAACGGGAGCTGGGTCCACGAAGTTGGTGGTAGAAGGCTCCACAGGGTCAGCCGTTGGAGGATTGGCTATCGGGGTCATGGGATCGAGGAGTTTCTGATGAAGAAGTAGCTCCTCTTCACTCTGAACTTGTGGTATGCATTTCCGGCCTTGAGCATCGGCTTCTCTGGTGGAAATGATACATCCTTCCCGGAGAGCTGCATCATAAGCAGTGCTGAAAATATCGTTCAGAACATAGTCGAAGTTGAAAGGCTTCCTTCCCTCGAAACCAGATCCACTGTCTGAAATCAGCCATTGAAAGGGATGTTAGGTTTTTTCGGAAATTCACAATCAAACTAAGTAAAGATGAAGGCAAACAATAGAGAAGAAAACCTTACCAGACATTGTACGGTCTTGGATCACTTGAAGAGCAAAAGAAACTGGGAGAAGAAGCTTCGAGTTCGAAAATGGCTGAACTTCTAGAAATTGAGACGGTGAAGGAGAATAGTGCCAGGGTTTTAGCTTTTATAAGCAAAAGGACAAACTGGACGGATTTAATCTTGATCGTCGAAGACTGAGGGACGGTACGGAAGAGACGTGGTGACGTAATAAGGGCCTTTTCAGAAAGCAACACTCACGCCGATTTAAGCGTCGTTTCACAATCCCTAGCATTTAATGCTACAGTAACCGAGGAGTCTCCTCGGATTTGGCAACTGCCCATAGAGTCTAGTGGGCCCAAGGTAATCATGAGTAAGAAACTCTGTCATACGACAACCACGCGCAAGGCAAAAGCCTCCGATTGAGGTATCAAGAGGCCTGAAGACAAAAGCCTCCGACGGCAGTATCGGGAGGCGTGGACATAAAAGCCTCCGACGGTAGGTCGGAAGATCTGAACTGGAAGACACGACGGACTAAAAGTCCCCCATGTCTTGGGGGCAAATGATGGGTTCCGATGTAATCGTTAGCCCCGTTAACAGCCAATGGACGGCGAGTAGGTCCAGTGGGCCTCGTGAAAAGCCTGGAAGGCTCAAAGGCCCAGTACGAAAGGTCCCGACTTCAGCGGTCCCGATACATGAGTTGAATGCTCCCGACAAGAAGCCTCTGAGTAGGCCCCGATATGCCTTAGTAAAGGCCCCGATAATAAAGCCCCGCGGAGGCTGGACCTGTCTCGTGAGACAAAGGGTCCTGGATGGTGACCTAGAATGAAGACAACTCTGGAGTCCCCGACAGAAGTTGGGACTTGTGATCAGAGGATAAGACCGAGAAACCCGCCTACTAGATAGAGTAGTGGGAAGACGGTTAAAGATGTAGATAAACTCCCCCGAGATACGCAGGGCGTGCCCGAGATACTCGGAGAGTGGGCAAGATACGCGGAGCGTGGGGCGAGATATATGGAATCCTGAACGAGATATACGGAATCGTAGCGAGATATGCGGAATCATGGGCAAAACGGCCAATCACGGTCACAAGTAACTCAGTAACTTCCCCTCCTATATAAAGGAGGAAGTTACCTCAGAAAACACATCATCTAATACGCACTTAGATTACTGCTGCCACCCCATTGATCATATACTCATTTAAGCATCGGAGAGGGATTCTGGGTCACCACCCAGGTCATCCCCTTTTGCAGGATTACGCGGAGCCCAGGAGTCCAAGCTTTCCGTCAAGGACGTAACGGAGCTTCGCCTGTGATCCAACAGAAGTATCCATAATCCAAATCGAAGCTCTATAAGGCATTTCATCGAGCAGTTGGTAGGCCATTAGATTGGAACAACAAGAAGACGATGGAAAAAACCTTCAAAGTGTGGCTTACGAAGATTCTTATTAGAAATGTCATGATATACTCAGTGGCGGACGCACAGTTACGGTTTGGGAACTAAATGTCCCCAAATCTTCCAAGTTTCTATCTATACTGCCATATATACATATGAACATATAAGTAGGGAGCAACTAAAATAAGAAGAATGTATTTCAAGTCTAATGCTAATCCCTTGGATTATAAACCTCGAGATCCACACTCCTTTGTCCTCTTTCTCACGAGCTGATCTCATGCTCATCTTCTCTTCTTCCCTATCCCTTTAATTTTTTTTCTTAATTAATTAATAACAAAAAATGTCCTTCTTTGTCCATAATATTTCTTTTTGCCAATATGTTTGTTTTTTTTGCCAAGATTCAATAGTAATAATATATTAGAATTATTTAATATATAATTAGTAATTACAGTAATAAACTGAAATTATTTAGCCTATAATTAGTAGTAATAAACTAGTAGTGATCATTCATCACTTTAATTTATCAAAACTTTTGTTTTTTAAGTCATTAGAATATACAAAATAATATCACTAAGCAGAGACTTATATCTCTATAATTTATGGGCCAATTAGTAATTTTCTTTTAAAAAAATTGACTCATTATATGACGTGATTTAATCTTATATATTCTATATTTATTACGTACTCATATTGTAAATAAACATTAAAATTGAACACTTTAAAGGTTACTAATTATGTTATAATATGTTTGGCCAAAAAAAATTATGTTATAATATGTCATTTAAAAAAATTGAAACCCCGTAAAAAAATTATAAATAGTATTTTTTTTTAAATTTTCAAATAATGTAATACATATTTTATTACAACATAATATATAATATAAATTTTTTTTCAATCACCATTCTTTGTATAAATTTTTTTTTATCATTTCTTCTAAAAATTGTCCCCAACTTTTAATTTGCTACGTCCGCCACCGGATATACTCAAGAGGAAAAGTTGCTATGCATTACCGGGTCGGGGACCCACTTCGTGAAAAGCCAGTGAACGACAGTGTCCACAAAGAGGAACCGGTGATGATCGTGAATATCTAGTGGGTCGCGTCCTGGCAGTCTCTATCGACAATAGTAATGACATTGGTAGCAAGGAAGGCAATTAGGAAGGCGGGGATAGTGGGCTAGTAGCGAATGACCGAACGAATTGTGCCATATGGTGTATATCCCACGCCGGTTGGATATTCCACTGGTGTGGTGTATATAAGCCAAATGGGTCATCCCACCTAATAGATTATTTTATCGGGCTGGACTCTTCCATTTGGTTTATAACAATTGGTATCAGAGCCAGACCTTGGAGTGGTGGCCTGGAAAAAAGCCAGCCGTGTCCAACCAGCGCTCGTAGTGGTGGCCTGGAGAAAAACCAGCGGTGACCAACGTGACCGTGACCAACGAGGAAGTCGGTCTCCATAAGGGGAACGATTGTCATGGTGTATATCCCACACCGCTTGTGTATAAGCCATAGGTCATCCCACCTAATAGACTAGTTTATTGGGCTGGACTCTTCCATTTAGTTTATAACAAATTTATGGTCATAGAAGCGTCGTGCTACTTCAGATAACAAATCGGAGAGTATGTGGAAATGACAGTAACGGCAACAGAAATCGGGGAGGAATTGACCAACGTGACCGTGACCAACGAGGACGTCAGTCTCCATAAGGGGGAACGATTGTCATGGTGTATATCCCACACTGCTTGTGTATAAGCCATGGGTCCTCCCACCTAATAGACTAGTTTATTGGGTTAGGCTCTTCCATTTGGTTTATAACAAATTGATGGTCATAGAAGTGTCGTGCTACTTCAGAGAACAAATTGGAGAGTATGTGGCAATGACAGTAACGGCAACAGAAGTCGTGGAGGAATTGCCCAACGTGACCGTGACCAACGAGGACGTCGGTCTCCATAAAGAGGAACGATTGTCATGGTGTATATCCCACACCGGTTGTATATAAGCCATGGGTCCTCCCACCTAATAGACTAGTTTATTAGGCTGGGCTCTTCCATTTGGTTTATAACAAATTGATAATCATAGAAGCGTCGTGCTACTTCAGAGAACAAATTGGAGAGTATGTGGCAATGACAGTAAAGGCAACAGAAATCGGGGAGGAATTGACAGTGATTACAAAACTGTTTTGCTATTTCAGGGAACGAATAGGAAGAATAGGAAAGTTACGTCGATTTAACTGCGTTGACTGAATGTAAATGACGGCTAACAAAGTTTAAATAAAAAAATCTAAAACCCTAACCCTAGGACAAAATCCGAAATTGGCAATAAAGCACCAAACAAAAATGACAAATTATAAAAAAGACCGAAAGAAACATAAAACTGCAAATTTGACCATCTAGACGACCATAAAGCGTAAAACCCCATAATTTACAATGGGTCTTGCTCATATCGCCCTTTCCGCATGGAGAAGTGTACTCGCACGCTCAAATCAGAGACTTTGTCCACATCATTCTCTCCGGGGAAGAGAAGATTCGCCCTCGAATCTTGCGCAACGAAGGCCAATAATAGGAAGCAGGAAGAAGAACGAACTCAGCCACAAAATCATAAAAAATTTCACGTGAAGCGGTGTTCGAGTGTGATCTTAGTGCCGATGTTGGGGTCGATTTCCCTTGTGGCTTGTACCCGAAATTGGAGGTCAAGAGACCTTCGAAGTCGCTCCTTGCGGGCGGGGAAAGGATACATTCAGGATCATGGAAGGTGGATTGATGGTTGATCATCGTTGTGACGTCATCATCGTCCGCGTAATCATCATGAATTGGATTATCAAGAACAGTCGCAATCCTGGTACGATCATGTGCAAGCCAATCAAGGAACGGCATCGTGCAGGAACTTCGGCTCTGATACCAATCTGATGCAGCGTGATGGTGGGATAGATCTACAGAAATCGAAAGCAATACGAAATCGAACGCAGGGTTGATGAAAAACCTCAATTTTCTGATTTATCAATAACTGAATGTAAATGACGGCTAACAAAGTTTAAATAGAAAAATCTAAAAACCCTATGACAAAATCCGAAAATAGCAATAAAGCACCAACCAAAACTGACAAATTATAAAAAAGACCGAAAGAAACATAAAACTGCAAATTTGACCATCAGACGAAGGAATTTGGCCAAAAAGCGTCAAACCCCCTAGTTTACAATGGGTCTTTCTCATATCTCCGTTCCGCATGGAAAAGTGTACTCGCACACCCAAATCAGAGGCTTTGTCCACATTATTCTCTCCGGAGAAGAGAAGATTCGCCCTCGAATCTTGCGCAACGAAGGCCAGTAATAGGAAACAGGAAGAAGAACGAACTCAGCCAGAAAATCTTAAAAAATTCACGTGAAGCGGTGTTCGAGTGTGGTCTTGGTGCCGATGTTGGGGTCGATTTCCCTTGTGGCTTGTACCCGAAATTGGAGGTCAAGAGGCCTTCGAAGTCGCTCCTGGCGGACAGGGAAAGGATAAATCCACGATCATCGAAGGTGGAGTGATGGTCGATCATCGTTGTGATGTCATCATCGTCAGCGTAATCATCATAAATCGGATTACCAAGAACAGTCGCAGTCCTGGTACGATCTGGTGCTAGCCAATCAAGGAACGGCATCGTGCAGGAACTTCGGCTCTGATACCAATCTGATGCAGCATGATGGTGGGATAGATCTACAGAAATCGAAAGTAATACGAAATTGAACGCAGGGTTGATGAAAAACCTCAATTTTCTGATTTATCAATAACTGAATGTAAATGACGGCTAACAAAGTTTAAATAGAAAAATCTAAAACCCTAACCCGAGGACAAAATCCGAAATTAGCAATAAAGAACAAAACAAAACTATGAAATTATAAAAAAGACCGAAAGAAACATGAAACTGCAAATTTGACCATCTAGACGAAGGAATTTGGCCAAAAAATGTCAAATCCCATAGTTTACAATGGGCCTTGTTCATATTGCCGTTTACGCATGGAAACGTGTACTCGCACACCCAAATCAAAGACTTTGTCCACATCATTCTCTCCGGGGTAGAGTAGATTCGCCCTCGAATCTTGCGCAACGAATGCCAATAATAGGAAGCAGGAAGAAGAACGAACTCAGCCGCAAAATCATAAAAAATTTCACGTGAAGCGGTGTTTGAGTGTGGTCTTGGTGTCGATGTTGGGGTTGATTTCCCTTGTGGCTTGTACCCGAAATTGGAGATCAAGAGGCCTTCGAAGTCGCTCCTGGCGGACGGGGAAAGAATAAATCCAGGACCATGGAAGGTGGAGTGATGGTCGATCATCGTTGTGACGTCATCATCGTCAGCGTAATCATCATCAATTGGATTATCATGAACAGTCGCAGTCCTGGTACGATCTGGTGCTAGCCAATCAAGGAACGGCATCGTGCAGGAACTTCTGCACTGATACCAATCTGATGCAGCGTGATGGTGGGATAGATCTACAGAAATCGAAAGCAATACGAAATCGAATGCAGGGTTGATGAAAAACCTCAATTTACTGATTTATCAATAACTGAATGTAAATGACGGCTAACAAAGTATAAATAGAAAAATCTAAAACCTAACCCTAGGAAAAAATTCAAAAATAGCAATAAAGTACAAAACAAAATTGCAAATTATAAAAAAGACCGAAAGAAACATAAAACTGAAAATTTGACCATTTAGACGAAAGAATTTGGCCAAAAAGTGTCAAACCCCATAGTTTACAATGGGTCTTTATCATATCGCCTTTTCCGCATGGAAAAATGTACTCGCACGCCCAAATCAGAGGCTTTGTCCACATCATTCGCTCCAGGGAAGAGAAGATTCACCATCGAATCTTGCGCAACGAAGGCCAGTAATAGGAAGCAGGAAGAAAAACAAACTCAGCCACAAAATCATAAAAAATTTAACGTGAAGCGGTGTTCGAGTGTGGTCTTGGTGCCGATGTTAGGGTCGATTTCCCTTGTGGCTTGTACCCGAAATTTGAGATCAAGAGGCCTTCGAGTCGGTCCTGACGGACGGGAAAAGGATAAATCCAGGATCATGGAAGGTGGAGTGATGGTCGATTATCGTTGTGAGTGTCAACATCGTCAGCGTAATCATCATAAATTCGATTATCAAGAACAGTCGCAGTCCTGGTACGATCTGGTCCTAGCCAATCAAGGAACGGCATCGTGCAGGAACTTCGGCTCTGATACCAATCTGATGCAGCATGATGGTGGGATAGATCTAAAGAAATCGAAAGCAATACGAAATCGAACGCAGGGTTGATGAAAAACCTCAATTTTCTAATTTATCAATAACTGAATGTAAATGACGGCTAAAAAGTTTAAATAGAAAAATCTAAAACCCTAACCCTAGGACAAAATCCGAAAATAGCAATAAAGCACAAAACAAAACTGAAAAATTATAAAAAAAAGACCGAAAGAAACATAAAACTGAAAATTTGACCATTTAGACGAAGGAATTTGGCCAAAACGCGTCAAACCCCATAGTTTACAATGGGTCTTTCTCATATCGCCGTCGCATGGAAAAATGTAATCGCACGCCCAAATCAGAGGCTTTGTCTACATCATTCGCTCCGGGAAAGAGAAGATTCGCCCTCGAATCTTGCGCAACGAAGGCCAGTTATAGGAAACTGGAAGAAGAACAAACACAGCCACAAAATCGTAAAAAATTTCACGTGGAGCAGTGTTCGAGTGTGGTCTTGGTGCCGATGTTTGGGTCGATTTCCCTTGTGGCTTGTACCCGAAATTGGAGGTCAAGAGGCCTTTGAAGTCGCTCCTGGCGGACGGGGAAAGGATAAATCCAGGATCATGGAAGGTGGAGTGCTGGTCGATCATCGTTGTGACGTCATCATCGTCAGCGTAATCATCATAAATTGGATTATCAAGAACAGTCGCAGTCCTGGTACGATCTGGTGCTAGCCAATCAAGGAACGGCATCGTGCAGGAACTTCGGCTCTGATATCAATCTGATGCAGCGCGATGGTGGGATAGATGCACAGAAATTGAAAGCAATACGAAATCGAACGCAGTGTTGATTAAAAACCTCAATTTTCTGATTTATCGGTAACTGAATGGAATGACGGCTAACAATGTTTAAATAGAAGAATCTAAAACCCTAACCCTAGGACAAAATCCGAAATTAGCAATAAAGCACCAAATAAAACTGACAAATTATAGAAAAGACCGAAAGCAACATAAAACTGCAAATTTGACCATCTAGACAAAGGAATTAAGCCAAAAAACGTCAAACCCCATAGTTTACAATGGGTCTTGCTCATATCGCCGTTTACGCATGGAAACGTGTACTCGCACACCCAAATCAGAGACTTTGTCCACATCATTCTCTCCGAGGAAGAGTAGATTCGCCCTCGAATCTTGCGCAACGAATGCCACTAATAGGAAGCAGGAAAAATAACGAACTCAGCCACAAAATCATAAAAAATTTCACGTGAAGCGGTGTTCGAGTGTGGTCTTGGTGCCGATGTTGGTGTCGATTTCCCTTGTGGCTTGTACCCGAAATTGGAGATCAAGAGGCCTTCGAAGTCACTCCTGGCGGACGGGAATAGGATAAATCCAGGATCATGGAAGGTGGAGTGATGGTCGATCATCGTTGTGACGTCAACATCGTCTGCGTAATCATCATAAATTGGATTATCAAGAGCAGTCGCAGTCCTGGTACGATCTGGTGCTAGCCAATCAAGGAACGGCATCGTATAGGAGCTTCAAATCTGATACCAATCTGATGCAGCGTGATGGTGGGATAGATCTACAGAAATCGAAAGCAATACGTAATCGAACGCAGGATTGATGAAAAACCTCAATTACTGATTTATCAATAACTGAATGTAAATGACGGCTAACAAAGTATAAATAGAAAAATCTAAAACCCTAACCCTAGGAAAAAATCCGAAAATAGCAATAAAGCACAAACAAAACTGCAAATTATAAAAATGGCCGAAAGAAACATAAAACTGCAAATTTGACTATTTAGACGAAGGAATTTGGCCAAAAAGCGTCAAACCCCATAGTTTACAATGGGTCTTTCTCATATCGCCGTTTCCGCATGGAAAAATGTACTCGCACGCCCAAAGCAGGGGCTTTGTCCACATCATTCGCTCCGGGGAAGAGAATATTCGCCCTCGAATCTTGCGCAACGAAGGCCAGTAATAGGAAGCAGGAAGAAGAACAAATTCAGCCACAAAATCATAAAAAATTTCACGTGAAGCGGTGTTCGAGTGTGGTCTTTGTGCCAATGTTAGGGTCGATTTCCCTTGTGGCTTGTACCCGAAATTTGAGATCAAGAGGCCTTCGAAGTCGCTCCTGGCGGACGGGGAAAGGATAAATCAAGGATCATGGAAGGTGGAGTGATGGTCCATCATCGTTGTGACGTCATCATCGTCAGCGTAATCATCATAAATTGGATTATCAAGAACAGTCGCAGTCCTGGTACGATCTGGTGCTAGCTAATCAAGGAACGACATCGTGTAGGAACTTGGGCTCTGATACCAATCGGATGCAGCGTGATGGTGGGATAGATCTACAGAAATCGAAAGCAATACGAAATCGAACGCAGGGTTGATGAAAAACCTCAATTTTCTAATTTATCAATAACTTAATGTAAATGACGGCTAACAAAGTTTAAATAGAAAAATCTAAAACCCTAACCCTAGGACAAAATCCGAAAATAGCAATAAAGCACCAAACAAAACTGTCAAATTATAAAAAAGACTGAAAGAAACATAAAACTGCAAATTTGACCATCTAGACGAAGGAATTTGGCCAAAAAACGTCAAACCCCATTATTATATGGGTCTTGCTCATATTCCCGTTTACGCATGGAAACGTGTACTCGCACGCGCAAATCAGAGACTTTGTCCACATCATTCTCTCCGGGGAAGAGAAGATTTGCCCTCGAATCTTGTGCAACGAATGCTAGTAATAGGAAGCAGGAAGATGAACGAACTCTGCCAAAAAATCATAAAAAACTTCACGTGAAGCGGTGTTCGAGTGTGGTCTCGGTGCCGATGTTGGGGTCGATTTCCCTTGTGGCTTGTACTCGAAATTGGAGATCAAGAGGCCTTCGAAGTCGCTCCTGGCGGACGGGGAAAGGATAAATCCAGGATCATGGAAGGTGGAGTGATGGTCGATCATCCTTGTGACTTCATCATCGTCAGCGTAATCATCATAAATTGGATTAGCAAGAACAGTCGGAGTCCTGGTACGATCTGGTGCTAACCAATCAAGGAACGGCATCGTGCAGGAACATCGGCTCTAATACCAATATGATGCAGCGCGATGGTGGGATGGATCTAAAGAAATCGAAAGCAATACGAAATCGAACGCAGAGTTGATGAAAAACCTCAATTTTCTGATTTATCAATAACTGAATGTAAATGACGGCTAACAAAGTTTAAATAGAAAAATCTAAAACCCTAACCCTAGGACAAAATCCGAAAATAGCAATAAAGCACCAAATAAAACTGACAAATTATAAAAAAAAAACCGAAAGAAACATAAAACTGCAAATTTGACCGTTTAGACGAAGAAATTGGCCAAAAAGCGTCAAATCCCATTGTTCACAATGGGTCTTTCTCATATCGCCGTTTCTGCATGGAAAAATGTACTGGCACGCCCAAATCAGAGGCTTTGTCCACATCATTCGCTCCGGGAAGAGAAGATTCGCCCTCGAATCTTGCGCAACGAAGGCCAGTAATAGGAAGCAGGAAGAAGAACAAACTCAACCACAAAATCATAAAAAATTTCACGTGAAGCAGTGTTCGAGTGTGGTCTTGGTGCCGATGTTGAGGTCGATTTCCATTGTGGCTTGTACCCGAAATTGGAAGTCAAGAGACCTTCGAAGTCGCTCCTGACGGACAGGGAAAGGATAAATCCAGGATCATGGAAGGTGGAGTGATGGTCGATCATCGTTGTAACGTCATCATCGTCAGCGTAATCATCATAAATTGGATTATCAAGAACAGTCGCAGTCCCGGTACGATCAAGTGCTAGCAAATCAAGGAACGGCATCGTGCAGGAACTTCGGCATTGATACCAATCTGATGCAGCGTGATGGTGGGATAGATGCACAGAAATCGAAAGCAATACGGAATCGAACGCAGGGTTGATTAAAAACCTCGATTTTCTGATTTATCAATATCTGAATGAAAATGATGGCTAACAAAGTTTAAATAGAAAATCTAAAACCCTAACCCTAGGACAAAATCCGAAAATAGCAATAAAGCACCAAACAAAACTGACGAATTATAAAAAAGACCGAAAGAAACATAAAACTGCAAATTTGACCGTTTAGACGAAGGAATTTGGCCAAAAAGCATCAAACCCCATAGTATACAATGGGTCTTGCTCATATCGTCGTTTCCGCATGGAAAAGTGTATTCGCACGCCCAAATCAGAGACTTTGTCCACATCATTCTCTCCGGGGAAGAGAAGATTCGCCCTCGAATCTTGCGCAACGAATGCCAGTAATTGGAAGCAGGAAGAAGAACGAACTCAACCACAAAATCATAAAAAATTTCACGTGAAGCGGTGTTCGAGTGTGGTTTTGGTGCCGATGTTGGGGTCGATTTCCCTTATGGCTTGTACCCGAAATTAGAGGACAAGAGGCCTTCAAAGTCGCTCTTGGCGGACGGGGAAAGGATATATCCAGGATCATGGAAGGTGGAGTGATGGTCGATCATCGTTGTGACGTCATCATCGTCAGCGTAATCATCATAAATTGGATTATCAAGAACAGTCGCAGTCCCTGTACGATCTGGTGGTAGCCAATCAAGGAACGGCATCGTGCAGGAACTTCGGCTTTGATACCAATCTGATGCAGCGTGATGGTGGGATAGAAGCACAGAAATCGAAAGCAATACGAAATCGAACGCAGGGTTGATGAAAAACCTCGATTTTCTGATTTATCAATAACTGAATGTAAATTACGGCTAACAAAGTTTAAATAGAAAAATCTAAAACCCTAACCCTAGGACAAAATCCGAAATTAGCAATAAAGAACCAAACAAAACAGAAAAATTATAAAAAAAGACCGAAAGAAACATAAAACTGCAAATTTGACCATCTAGACGAAGGAATTTTGCCAAAAAACGTCAAACCCCATAGTTTACAATGGCTCTTTCTCATATCGTCGTTTCCGCATGGAAAAGTGTACTCGCACGCCCTAATCAGAGACTTTGTCCACATCATTCTCTCCGGGGAAGAGAAGATTCGCCCTCGAATCTTGCGCAACAAAGGCCAGTAATAGGAAGCAGGAAGAAGAACGAACTCAGCCACAAAATCATAAAAAATTTCACGTGAAGCGGTGTTCGAGTGTGATCTTGGTGCCGATGTTGGTGTCGATTTCCCTTATGGCTTGTACCCGAAATTGGAGGTAAATAGGCCTTTGAAGTCGCTCCGGGCGGACGGGGAAAGGATAAATCCAGGATCATGGAAGGTGGAGTGCTAGTCGATCATCGTTGTGACGTCATCATCGTCAGCGTAATCATCATAAATTGGATTATCAAGAACAGTCGCAGTCCTGGTATGATCTGTTGCTAGCCAATCAACGAACGACGTCGTGCATGAACTTCGGCTCTGATACCAATCTGATGCAGCGTGATGGTGGGATAGATTCACAGAAATCGAAAGCAATACGAAATCGAACGCTGGGTTGATTAAAAACCTCGATTTTCTGATTTATCAATAACTGAATGTAAATGACGGCTAACAAAGTTTAAATAGAAAATCTAAAACCCTAACCCTAGGACAAAATCTGAAAATAGCAATAAAGCACCAAACAAAACTGACGAATTATAAAAAAGACCGAAAGAAACATAAAACTGCAAATTTGACCGTTTAGACGAAGGAATTTGGCCAAAAAGCGTCAAACCCCATAGTATACAATGGGTCTTGCTCATATCGTCGTTCCCGCATGGAAAAGTGTACTCGCACGCCCAAATCAGAGACTTTGTCCACATCATTCTCTCCGGGGGAAGAGAAGATTCGCCCTCGAATCTTGCGCAACGAATGCCAGTAATTGGAAGCAGGAAGAAGAACGAACTCAACCACAAAATCATAAAAAATTTCACGTGAAGCGGTGTTCGAGTGTGGTTTTGGTGCCGATGTTGTGGTCGATTTCCCTTATGGCTTGTACCCGAAATTGGAGGTTAGGAGGCCTTCAAAGTCGCTCCTGGCGGACGGGGAAAGGATATATCCAGGATCATGGAAGGTGGAGTGATGGTCGATCATCGTTGTGACGTCATCATCGTCGGCGTAATCATCATAAATTGGATTATCAAGAACAGTCGCAGTTCTGGTACGATCTGGTGCTAGCCAATCAAAGAACGGCATCGTGCAGGAACTTCGGCTTTGATACCAATCTGATGCAGCGTGATGGTGGGATAGATGCACAGAAATCGAAAGCAATACGAAATCGAACGTAGGGTTGATGAAAAACCTCGATTTTCTGATTTATCAATAACTGAATGTAAATTACGGCTAACAAAGTTTAAATAGAAAAATCTAAAACCCTAACACTATGACAAAATCCGAAATTAGCAATAAAGCACCAAACAAAACTGAAAAATTATAAAAAAAGACCGAAAGAAACATAAAACTGCAAATTCGACCATCTAGACGAAAGAATTTTGCCAAAAAACGTCAAACCCCATAGTTTACAATGGCTCTTTCTCATATCGCCGTTTCCGCATGGAAAAGTGTACTCGCACGCCCAAATCGGAGACTTTGTCCACATCATTCTCTCCGGGGAAGAGAAGATTCGCCCTCGAATCTTGCGCAACAAAGGCCAGTAATAGGAAGCAGGAAGAAGAACGAACTCAGCCACAAAATCATAAAAAATTTCAAGTGAAGCGGTGTTCGAGTGTGATCTTGGTGCCGATGTTGGGGTCGATTTCCCTTATGGCTTGTACCCGAAATTGGAGGTAAATAGGCCTTTGAAGTCGCACCGGGCGGACGGGGAAAGGATAAATCCAGGATCATGGAAGGTGGAGTGATGGTCGATCATCGTTGTGACGTCATTATCGTCAGCGTAATCATCATAAATTGGATTATCAAGAACAGTCGCAGTCCTGGTATGATCTGGTTCTAGCCAATCAAGGAACGGCATCATGCATGAACTTCGGCTCTGATACCAATCTGATGCAGCGTGAAGGTGGGATAGATGCACAGAAATCGAAAGTAATACGAATCGAACGCAGAGTTGATTAAAAATCTCGATTTTCTTATTTATCAATAACTGAATGTAAATGACGGCTAACAAAGTTTAAATAGAAAAATCTAAAACCCTAAACCCTAGGACAAAATCCGAAACTAGCAATAAAGCACCAAACAAAACTGTCAAATTGTAAAAAAGGCCGAAAGAAACATAAAACTGCAAATTTGACCATCTAGACGAAGGAATTTGGCCAAAAAACGACATACCCCATATATTTATGGGTCTTGCTCATATCGCCGTTTACGCATGGAAACGTGTACTCGCACGCCCAAATCAGAGACTTTGTCCACATCATTCTCTCAGGGGAAGAGAAGATTTACCCTCGAATCTTGCGCAACGAATGCCAGTAATAGGAAGCACGAAGAAGAAAGAACTTAGCCACAAAATCATAAAAAAATTCACGTGAAGCGGTGTTCGAGTGTGGTCTTGGTGCCGATGTTGGGGTCGATTTCCCTTGTGGCTTGTACCCGAAATTGGAGATCAAGAGGCCTTCGAAGTCGCTCCTGGCAGACGGGGAAAGGATAAATCCAGGATCATGGAAAGTGGAGTGACGGTCGATCATCGTTGTTACGTCATCATCGTCAGCGTAATCATCATAAATTGGATTATCAAGAACAGTCGCAATCCTGGTACGATCTGGTTCTAGCCAATCAAGGAACGGCATTGTGCAGGAATTTCGGCTCTGATACCAATCTGATGCAGTGTGATGGTGGGATAGATGCACAGAAATCGAAAGCAATACGAAATCGAACGCAGGGTTGATTAAAAACCTCGATTTTCTGATTTATCAATAACGGAATGTAAATAACGGCTAACAAAGTTTAAATAGAAAATCTAAAACCCTAACCCTAGGACAAAATCCGAAAATAGCAATAAAGTACCAAACAAAACTTACAAATTATAAAAAAGACCGAAAGAAACATAAAACTGCAAATTTGACCATTTAGACGAAGGAATTTGGCCAAAAAGCGTCAAACCCTATAGTTTACAATGGGTCTTGCTCATATCGTCGTTTCCGCATGGAAAAGTGTACTCGCATGCCCAAATCAGAGACTTTGTCCACATCATTCTCTCCGGGGAACAGAAGATTCGCCATCGAGTCTTGCGCAACGAATGCCAGTAATAGGAAACAGGAAGAAGAACGAACTCAGCCACAAAATCATAAAAAATTTACGTGAAGCGGTGTTCGAGTGTGGTCTTGGTGCCGATGTTGGGGTCGATTTCCCTTATGGCTTGTACCCGAAATTGGAGGTCAAGAGGCCTTCAAAGTCGCTCTTGGCGGACGGGGAAAGGATAAATCCAGGATCATGGAAGGTGGAGTGATGATCGATCATCGTTGTGACGTCATCATCGTCAGCGTAATCATCATAAATTGGATTATCAAGAACAGTCGCTGTCCTGGTACGATCTGGTGCTAGCCAATCAAGGAACGGCATCGTGCAGGAACTTCGGCTCTAATACAAATCTGATGCAGCGTGATGGTGGGATAGATGCACAGAAATCGAAAGCAATACGAAATCGAACGCAGGGTTGATGAAAAACCTCGATTTTCTGATTTATCAATAACTGAATGTAAATTACGGCTAACAAAGTTTAAATAGAAAAATCTAAAGCCCTAACCCTAGGACAAAATCCGAAATTAGCAATAAAGCACCAAACAAAACTGACAAATTATAAAAAAGACCGAAAGAAACATAAAACTGCAAATTTGACCATCTAGACGAAGGAATTTGGCCAAAAAATGTCAAAAACTATGGCTCTTTCTCATATCGCCGTTTCCGCATGGAAAAGTGTACTCGTACGCCCAAATCAGAGACTTTGTCCACATCATTCTCTCCGGGGAAGAGAAGTTTCGCCCCCGAATCTTGCGCAACGAAGGCCGGTAATAGGAAGTAGGAAGAAGAACGAACTCAGCCACAAAATCATAAAAAATTTCACGTGAAGCGGTGTTCGAGTGTGATCTTGGTGCCGATGTCGGGGTCGATTTCCCTTATGGCTTGTACCCGAAATTGGAGGTAAAGAGGCCTTCGAAGTTGCTCCTAGCGGACGGGGAAAGGATAAATCCAGGATCATGGAAGGTGGAGTGCTGGTCGATCATCGTTGTGACGTCATCATCGTCAGCGTAATCATCATAAATTGGATTATCAAGAACAGTCGCGGTCCTGGTATGATCTAGTGCCAGCCAATCAAGGAACGGCATCGTGCATGAACTTCGGCTCTGATACCAATCTAATGCAGCGTGATGGTGGGATAGATGCACAGAAATCGAAAGCAATACGAAATCGAACGCGGGGTTGATGAAAAACCTCGATTTTCTGATTTATCAATAACTGAATGTAAATGACGGCTAATAAAGTTTAAATAGAAAAATCTAAAACCCTAACCCTAAGACAAAATCCGAAATTAGCAATAAAGCACCAAACAAAACTGACAAATTATAAAAAAAAAAAAAAAAGACCGAAAGAAACATAAAACTACAAATTTGACCATCTAGACGAAGGAATTTGGCCAAAAAGTGTCAAACCCCATATTAAGTATGGGTCTTGCTCATATCGCCGTTTCCGCATGGAAAAGCGTACTCGCACGCCCAAATCCGAGACTTTGTCCACATCAATTATTATATAAAATATACAGTCCATGCAATATACAACCCCGCGCGATGCGCGTGGCAACTGCCTAGTATAAAGTAAGAGAAAAAATATAGGATTAATCCGAAGCTGCCACATCAGCAATTTGGAACTGTCATGGTGCGCCACGTCAGCACTTAAAATGATGCTAACAGCTGGCGTACAGCTGTTGGCACGGAGACTAATAGTAGAGCGACATGTGTCACTCACTTTGTTCATGTGTACTCTAACTGCTAGTTGTCGCTCTATTATTGGTCACCATGCCAACAGCTGTATACAGCTGTTGGCACTGAGGTAGCCAATAATTTATCTGTATAACATGTCGATTATCAAAAAAATTCACGCTGGACTTACTGTAGACCACCTACCTAATGTGGTTCTGGGCCTACCGTGCATTCTGACCCAAATGTTGTTGTATTGTATTGGTTATTAGGTTGCTCATGCAGCATCTGTTTCATTGTATTTAGGGTTAACATGTCTTTTGGTCTATGGTGTTTGACAACTTTTGGGTTTTGGTCAATAATGTTATTTTTTACCTAGTTTAGGTACCATATGTTTACAGATTTTTTCTAGTTCTGGTCTAACCGTTACATTCCGTCCATTTTTTGACATGTACAAGTCACGTGATCCACCCTAAACTTTCAATTTTGTTCAGATTAGTCCCTCTAATACTTTCCTAACCTTTTTTTGGTTCAATTTAGTCCCGAAGTTTCAAAAATTCAATTGGACCTATTGTCCAATTGGAGTCAATTTTGAAACTTCGGGACTAAATTAAACCACAAAAAAGGTTAAGAAAGTATTAAAGGGACTAAATTTAAAGTTTAGAGTGGATCACGTGACTTGAACATGTCAAAAAATTAACGGAATGTAACGGTTAGACCAAAACTAGAAAAAATCTGCAAACATATGGTACCAAAACTAGGTAAAAAAAACATCATTGACCAAAACCTAAAAGTTGTCAAACATCATGGACCAAAAGACCTGTTAACCCTTTATTTGTATTTAATTTATTCATTGCTGTTTAATAAAATTTAATTCAATTCATCAGTGTTTAACTCATAGTCGTTTCACAACCAGCAGAAGAGATGATCATGATTCAGACGATCAAAATCAGACGATTCAAATTAACACTTCTCCTCACGGGTCCGCGGGAGCAAAGTCTAGTACATATATATGCATGGTATATATGGCAAGAGCAAAGTCTTGCATTTTATTCTTCTTCATTATCTGAAAGAAAAGGGAGTGACATAGAAATTAATTAGTGCCACAATAAGCTCTTGCAATGTGATGTGTGTTCCTTATCCCAATATCAGCTGTAAGGTAGAACTTAAGCAACCCGAGATGGTCCAAGGGCTTATACTTCAAAGGATGATCTTCATCTACTAACTCTTTTGGCGTTTCAATAACCTTCTTTGTTTGGAAGGAGAAGAACCCTATCGAATATCTTATTTCTTGGTTCCTTTCAATTACAACTCGATGATAACTCGATTTCACACGCTCGTTACTCCATGCCTAAACCACCCCCATCAGTTTAAATTAAAAAAAGAGAGAGATAGATACTCAACACGAGCGTAGAAAAGGAAAAATAAAAAATAAAAAAAAATTAGAAAAAGGTTTCGTACATACCATGCAGGCATCACCAGCCAAGACGACAAAGGAAGTGGGAGATGGGTGGTATCCAACCCAGGTGCCGTCACTCAACTGCAACTCCAGACCTGGGACATGGTTCTGATGGAGAATCGAGATGAATCCCTTGTCCGTATGAGTCAGAAATTCCACCCTCTCCTCATCATTCTCTGGCTTTGTGTATTTTAGGAATCGAAGCAGATATGTTGCTGCTCCGACGTGATCATCACACACCTCCTTCCTCAACCCATAGCTCTCGAACAACATCCTTTCCACCGTCTCCTTCAGCTCCAAAAGGATCTCTGCATACCTATTCGCATTTTCGCTGTCATTCAAAAGTCAAAATCGATAAGCCCGTTCAGACGCGTGTCTTAACTATCCGTCATATAAAAGTAGACATCTTGGAGACCT
The DNA here is from genome assembly GCA_036873135.1 of Clarkia xantiana subsp. parviflora. Taxonomy (NCBI): domain Eukaryota; kingdom Viridiplantae; phylum Streptophyta; class Magnoliopsida; order Myrtales; family Onagraceae; genus Clarkia; species Clarkia xantiana. The sequence continues at coordinate 11,410,540 of JAPTYO010000003.1, forward strand.
ACTTATTCATACTTTAATATCATCAATTAAACTGGGATGATTATAGACATGCGCATTTTTGCTGTCGTCATTGAAAAGTCAAAATCTATAAGCATATCTTAACTAACTATCATATATACTCGATAGAACATGTGAGTGAAGATGATCTTGAATACATTCTTAATTATTCATACTTTAATGTCACCAATTAAACTGAGATTATGATTATGGACAACAGTTTAGGCATTAAGAACGATTTTGTATCGGTGGAGAACTATATACCTTAGGATTTGAATCTGTGCTCTAAAATATCATAGAGTGAACGCATTGAATATACTTTAACATTTTCAAGAATGAAGCGGAAACATTATAATTTTGATCACCTGAAGCGGTGGTTGCCGGAATGGGGCCACATGAGTTTAGAGAAGTCTGCGATGTTATGGGGGTCAGCGGCATCGTCGATTCCGAGACCTTCATGGGGTGTGCCGGTGATACTTCCGATATAACCGTGACCGATTTTGTCGCTTGTGTTCTTGATTTTAGTTTCATAAGGAAGCTGGAACAGCTGGTCAGTGTCAGATAAGAAAGCTTGATGGAGCTGCAGAGGTAGACGGTCATATTCCGCGATGAAGAAGCCGTGCTCCTCCAAGGCGTGGCGGATGGCGGTGCTTGCGGCCACCCATGAAGCTGACCCTGATTTTAAACTCTCACCCTTCAGCTCAACCACTGGAGTCCGCGAATGGGAACCCATCTCTCCCAAAGTTGTATTTAAACAAAGGCGGAATATCGCCGATGGCTACAACATTGCGTCTCTATATATACTATGTTATATATACATGAGCTATAAAAAAAATAAAAATTATGAAGCTCTTTGAACAGAAAGGAAGAATAGTCTCTGATATTTCCATTATTATTTCTTCTACTTGGAAAATATGAAGCCTTTGAAAGGAAAGGGTTGAAAGAAAAGTCAATAAAAGAAGCTTATTACCGTGCTGTCCCACGTCCCATTCGACCCTCGGAGCTTTTATTCATAAGAAATTTTTGGTTGCCACCGTTTCAACGCAACCAAGAGAGTGACCTTCCACCGATTATATTTCAGCATTTGACAAAAACAAATATTGAAAGTGGACATATAGCAGAAGGCAATTGGTGGAAGGCCACCTCATTGGTTGCCACATATTGAAACGGTGGCAACTAAGAATTTATCTTTATTTAGTGGCTCGGCGCCGTCAGATCTGCCCCTTCACCCCTCACATTGTTTTTAAGTAGCTTTCTTAAAATACAAAAGTAGAGCTTAATCTCATAGTAATACTTTAGTATTTCTCTTAAATTTTATAGGTACATTACATTTGATTTTCTCACATATTTAAATATGTAACCATGTTTAAGTATGTAGTCGTTTAATTTAACCAATTTTTTTATAACTCTATTTAAGTATATATATATATATTTGTTATTACTCAAAAAAATATATATATTTCTTTTTTGTTAGCATGTTTTAATATTCAACTAAATATATAAGAATGAACCAATTAATAGATGATAATTTACAGTAGGTTCGTTGCTTTTTTTCTTTCTAAAACCCCGGGTGAACTCTAGAGGGTAATGTGTTTAAATAGTTTTATATTTTTTTTTTCTCTCTTGAAACATTAAATAGGTGAACAACTGATGAACCCTAGATGATAAATTAGTCGACAAGTGTTCTTATATTATAATCAGATTATTATGTAAATATTATATAATATGAAAAAAAAACATTATAGAACTATTTATATAAATATTTGAAGAGAATTTTTTTTAATTATAATTTAAATTTGAATAAACAAAAAGAAAAGTAAAATTTTCTCCATAAAAAAGGAGGCCCCTTACTAGAATATTATTCTCTATATATAAAATAATAATATACTAGGTGATAAATTCTTTATATAATATACATATATGTAAAAGAAAACCCACAAAATAGTATTATTACAATTTTAGTTGGGTTAAGGAAAAACATTAGTGATCACGCTAATAGAAAATGAGATATTAATAACAAATTATCAGCGATATGCATAAATTTATGTCGCTTAAATGATGAGTAGCGACAGAATATTAGTCATGTTGACGTTATTTTGTGTGTTTTAGCGACAAACTTGAAAAGCCCGTCGCTAATTTAATCTGATTATCAAAAAAAAAAAAAAAAAAAGCCTACATTTCCAACATTTCAGCCTACGAAGCCCACATATTTTGTAGAAACTAACCCTAAAAAAACCCAAGTACTATTTCAACATATATTCATATATTTTTTTTTTGCCAAGTAAATTCATTAATAACGAAAATAGTCGCTTACATCATGGTGGGATAAATTCCCGGTCCTTATATATTCATATATTCATATATTCCAAGTCGTGTTTTGTTTGCTACTATCAAGATTGTAAAAAAAAAATTCGTTTTTATCATCAAAATAGAAAAATGTCATCTAAAAAAGAGCATTTATGAAAATGTCCTAGGTTACAGATTTTTTTTGGAAAATTTAATTGCCCGTAAATAATATCTGCGGGAAAAATATCTCAGAGTTAATATCTGCGGGAAAAAATATATTATAGTTAATTTTTAGATTTAGTTGACATTTTAAAGCGTCAGAAGAATCTTAGTGTATTTTTTTTTTTGTTACGCTTCGACTTAGTGTCAATTGATTTTGTAGTGTTGTGACACTTTTTATAATGTTAAATAAATAAATCCATAAATATTTACTGGCCTAAAAACACATAGAATTAAGGAATGAAAGGAAGGAAGGTAATAACGATGAACTTGAACTAGGAGACACATACATTTTTCATAACTCCAACCCAGCTAAACTCCACTAATCTCTAAGGCATAAACAAAGCCAAATATACAAAATATTTCAAGTTTCTCCATTCCAGTTTCTCCGTCTTGCTCAAGCTCCTCGTTATCTCTGAGGTTTGCGTCACTGGTCTCTGCTCTCCATTCTACAACTCGAACATCGGTCACGCTCACGATCTATTTTAACTTTCTATCCATTCTTTCACAAAATCTGTGATTTTATTAACATGATAGTTTTTTATGTCAAAAATCTGTGTACATGTTACATGTATGTGACAGCGTTTTCGTCATTTTTCCTGGCCACCGCCGTCAGCCGATTAAACCTCTGATGTAGAAGGCAGGGAAGCAGAGGCAAACATTCGGTAATCAATTCAGCTTCACACTCGCTTGGTGATCGGTTCCTCTTCACACTCTCCCTTTTGGTGATCGATGTTGGATTTAGGGATACAATTACGTATTAAAATCTAGGTACATGCTTGTAAACAAATTACGCAGCGAAAATGGAGCACATACCAGTTTTGCTTTCCGTAGCCCAAGAACATCACGAGGGAGTTCACGATTCTGCCGGACGGTGTCCTGCGGGAGTTCTGATTAAGGAGCATCCACAGAAAATGGTCTCCACAACAAAGTTTTTTCAATTCGGTTGCTGGAATGGATCTTCGGGTGAACTGCACAAGACAATTTGGCACCTCCTCGTGATAGGATAGGTTCGGTTGAAACTTATGTAAATTAGGGAGATGGATTTATTTTGTCTCAACTGAAAGGGAGAGAGTGATCAAACCCAAAGAAATCCCTAATACCTCCTATTTCAGAATACCGTGTTGATTAAATAGCTCAACAGACATCAAATCTTCTTCGACCAGTTTGAAGACGATTGTATTTCTAGTTGTTAGGCAGACACCCTTTGCGAACTGGTCACATCCGTCGGTGAACTACAACTGGCGATCACATTATGGGAGTCTCTTTTCTGTTCCAACTTCATATCCAAATACAACCATCGAGAAAATCTCCCACCCCATACGCCAAGCACAGTTTGTACGGACCGTGATTCACCGTCTAGAAAACTTCTCATCGAAGCATCTACAATCGAATGCATAAACATTTATTTATGACAGTGTAACCCCAAACTTGTTCCCACAATCTATAAGTGTATTACGATTTCAGGATGAGCTTACCAATTGAATGTTGCAGTCAACTGTAATGAACGTGTAGAATGGGAGGAACATGATACCCATTTGGCCGAACAAGATTGCCTGAAACCTCTGCGTTGAAGCTGTTGTGCAAGGATGTGAAGGAGGTAGCAGCGGGTAATTGCTTTTGCATGTTGCTTCGACGTAGGTTATGACAAGTCTTTGATAAACAGAACTAGTTAACCTCATCTTACTTGTACTATGTTGACAAAAGAGCAAGATATGTCTGCAAAACAGTTCAAACAAAACGTCGAACATCGAAAGATGTGCTGTGGCAAAAAATCAACGGGGAATACGTTTCGTATTAAAATAATATATGCTTACGTATCGATTTCGTAAAATCGGTCGGAGAAGTGACTGGGATTGACTGGTCTGACACGGTGCGTCAAGTAATGGTGGGTATTTTTCATTTCTTACCAATTGCTTGCTTACTGGTCAAGTCGATCGGAATTCACGGTCGGTAAAAGGCTATGAGCATTTTTTTTTTTTATCAAATCGGGCGTAATCCGGTGGGCAAAATGCAATATAATCCCGACCAACAGGTCTGTCAAGATTTTACCGGTCGGTAAATCCGACTTTTCTTGTAGTGTCATTTGTATCCCTGCGATGGTGTGCATAGATAGTGTCTCTTGACTAATATATATATTGTTATACACTAATGAAATTAACTTGAATATATAATAGCTCTTCTCCATACATACTTGGGACGATTATTCATTTTTCGGGTGGAGAAAAATATCATTCACACTATACAAATGAGCAAAGCCCAACAATTTGTCGAGCAAAGGAATCAAACCCACCCGAAATATAACACTAGTAAGTTTGAAAAACGTAAGAGAGCAAGTGGTGAAGTGTATAAAATAAATAAAAAATTATTTAATATTTAGGAGGAAAAACAAGATCCACCTAACGAGTTGTTGGATAGAGAGATAGATGTGGGAGGGAGGGAGGAAGGAATGTCATTCATTATAAAAATAAATAAATAAATAAAGTGATAGGAAGGGAGGGAGGCAGTCAATATAGACCGACTGACCGTCCCTTATATTTCCTATGCAAATTTTCTTCCTTTTCCCCATTTCTTACTTATTTATTTATTATTACTATATATAATCGTAGTCTTGATGGTTTTCTTGTTCAAAAAATCATCAGTCTCACACACTCATATATAATTATTCTTCTTCTTCTCCAATATAATAATATAATATAATATAATTTAATTGAGGCGATCGAGGCAGGCGTTGAAGCTAGCAGGAAACAAATTAAAACATGAGGAGGGTGAGGGTAGGGGCTCTGGTCAAGGTCAACAGGGCTAGCTGTTGTTTGGTGGGTAAGGGTCAAGGTCAAGACTTGAGCAATGCCAAAGATGAACACCTATGGTCTCAACATATATATATATAATAAATGTGGCTAGCTAGCCTCGTACTTTTTATTTAAACCGATGAATCAAAATCAACACTGATGGGCCCCGGCGAAGGCCGTTAGGCCCCTTAACGATTGGCAAACGGCGACTAGGCCTGGTGGGCTAGGAGCTGGGCTGCCGAAAGGCTAAGGGCTCCGACGGAAGGAGGCCCCGACATTGAACGGCCCCGAACGAGTATGGCTCCGATAGGGAAGAGCCCCGAAGATATCGGACCTGGACGTAGTCGGTCCCGATATGGGAGTTGACACCACTCCCCGACACCGAATCCTCAACGATGCAACTTGGGAGCCTCCGATAATGATCGAGACTCGCCAGTAAGAGCACAATCCCGGAGATCTCGCCATGATTACAGTAGTGGTATAATGGGCGAGATATGTGGGATACAAATAACTGCACAAGATACACGGCAAGATATATGGCGAGATATGTGGGATAGTGGATCACAATCCAACCGCCTAATCAGGTAACTGGGATAGCCTTTCCTCTATAAAAGGAGGGAAGTTATTCCAGATTAGGGTTACGTTTTACACATACACAAATACTGCTTGCTTGCTCTGTTGACTGCCGTACTTACGTTAAGCATCGGAGAGGGATTCTGGGCCACTGCCCTCTACTCCCCTCTTGCAGGATTGCGTGGAGCAAAGGAGCTAGGATTGCCGTCCAAGTCCGTACCGGAGTTCCACCGTGATCCAACAAACACCGATTTCGTTTCAAACCGACCTGGTGCAATCATGTCTGACTCGGTTCGAAGCAAATTATTAGGGTTTATAGGTTTTTTGGTACCCTATGTTTGCCCACTTTTGGCTTTAGGTACCACAAGTTTGATTTTGCCTATTTTTGGTACCATACGTTTGCCAATTGTATACTTTTGGTCCGACCGTTAGTTGACCGTCAGTTTGACCGTTATATAGTCACGTGATTTGCACATGCCTAGCCCCAAATTTTGATTTTGTTCAATTTAGTCCTCAAATTTTTTTTCATAACTTTTTATTTTCGCAATTTAGCCCTTAAACATTTTCAACCGCACCCTAGGACTAAATTGACATAGCCATGGTTAGACCCATGGCTAGGTCGGACCATGGCTAGGGTTTCCGGACCCGGGCAACCCTAACCATGGTCCGACCTAACCATGGGTCGAACCATGACTAGGTCAATTGGACCCAATTGCTAAATTGACCTAGCCATGGTCCGACCTATGGCTAGGTCGGACCATGGTCCGACAACCCTAGCCATGGTCCGACCTAGCCATGAGTCGAACCATTGCTAGGTCAATTTAGACTAGGGTGTGGTTGAAAATGTTTAAGGGCTAAATTGCAAAAATAAAAAGTTAGGATAAAAAATTTGAGGACTAAATTGAATAAAATCAAAATTTGGGGTTATGCATGTGCAAGTCACGTGACTATTTAACGGTCAAACTGACGGTCAACTAACGGTCGGACCAAAAGTATACAATTGGCAAACATATGGTACCAAAAATAGGCAAAATCAAACATGTGGTACCAAAAGCCAAAAGTGGGCAAACATAGAGTACCAAATCACCTATAAACCCGGAATGCATTCCACTATTTGATTAGAAGAATTTCACAGAATTATTATGCATTCCACTATTTGATTAGAATTGGACAGTTTATGGGCCAATTTACGGTCCAATCCGATTTTACCGCCGATGGATATACAGCCAATTAGACCTCACTTAAGCTCGACTAGGTCGCCCAGTCAACCCCGAATACGGTTGTAAACCGAAACTTGATAGTGGAGTGACCAAGACCAGAATACTTGCTAGTCCACCTAGAGACCTCCGACCGAACTAGTCCGGACGGAGCGACCTCCAACCGGACAAGTCCGGTCGGAAGAACCAGACTAGTCCGGTCAGAAGGGGCCGACGCGTCCCCGTGTTCGGCACTGACGCCGGGTGATCACCACCCGAGCTACGCGCACAACAGTCACTCCGTCCGCATGGAATATTACGAGGACCCCACCCAATATTGTGGGCCCCTCCGATACCAAATCACAATCTCTATAAATAGGACATCATATATCTCATATACAACTTGATCTCACTTGAATGCTCTGACCTCTCTCTACAACTTTATCTCTCTAAACCGAATACTCATTTAAGCATCAGAAAGGGTTCGTCGGACATCCCTCCAACTCGTTTCGAAGCGAATTATTATGCATTCCACTATTTGATTAAAATTTGACAGTGTATGTGGTCAATTCATGGTCCAATCCGATTTACCGCGGATTCAATTTTCGAAACAATGCACTATATATACCATCCAAGAATTTGCCATGAATGAAATGATGATGGGTAAAAATTAGCTTTTTTTTAATATTTGTTGTCAATGATGCAAAATAGTTACCGACTCTTACATTTTAGAGCAATCAAAATATATAATTCAAACTCTTATTCCAGTTTTTGTCACGCTATTGATACATAATCAATATATCATAAAAGTTAAAATGTTTTGGAGTTACCTATTAGTAGTCAAATTGTGTCTACCATTTTCAACTACAATTTTTATATTAACAAAGTAAATTAACATATTTTTAATTTATTTCATAATAAATAATTTATTCTTAAAATTTATTATTCAAATTTTAAATATTATTATTTTAAATTTAAAACTAAAAAAAAAATAAAAAAATAAAATTTATGAAAAAAGAATTGCGTGTAATATTTAAAATTTAAATAGAAATTTTCACACATTTCTTATTCAATCAAATCTAACGTACTACCTCTCAATAATATTTCATCATTTAGAAAAGATTCATAGATAAGAAATTTTTATAAATATTTCATAGAAAATATTATTCGAAAATGAAAATAATAAAACAAAAAAGTATGAAAAATAAAATAAAAAATCAAACCATTAGTTATTGAATGTGAGAGAGTGAACTCCTCCTACGAGGTTAAGAAAAAAAACTCATCCGAGAAGGGAATATACTTAATGTAATAGGACAACTCACATTGTCATAGGAAAGACACCCATATAAACATTAAAAATATAAATTTAACGGTAATATTTATTTATATATAAGAAAAGTAAAAAAAAAAAAAGAAAGAAATTCAAGTACTGAGCCCTTGAAGTTTTATTAATAACGATTTAGGGTATCAAAAAATTAATTAATCTAAAAATTATTTCACTTCTTAATTCATAATTATTTTTATTACTTTTTAGAATTAGAATAAAATAAAATGAAAGAGCTTAAAAGATAAGATTCTTAAATTGTGGTCTTTAAATATAAATACATATTCTTTATAATAAAATCATAGTTAAATACATTCTCTTTAATTAAATATTAAATATAGGGTTAATTATTAAATTGTTTGGGCAGTTAAACAAATAATTACTTGCTGGTGTTTTTTTTAAACATATTGTTAGTGTAATTTTTACAAGTGTATAAATTGCTAGCTCCGTTAAGATTCTTATCTAACTTGGATGAAATCTGTCATGTGTCCAGCACGCACAATGAACTAAAATGTAAAAAATTATTAGTTGATGTTTAGGTAGTAAAAAAAAATTCCAAGTAAGATGGAAATACGTAGCTAGCAAAATATATATACACATGAAATAGCTAAACTAGTAAAATGTTCCAAAATAATCTTTAGAAAACCAATTTGAAAATTAACCCTTAAATATATTCAAGCCAGACAATTCAACCAGTGAACATGTGATTTACCCTCTATAACATCATCGGATACTTTTCATACTACATTTTCATACTACATGTTTAACCGGAATTCACTTTCATACCATCTATTTTTTTTTTTTACGTTTTTGGTATCAATCGTTTGCATTTTGTACCATTTAGTTAAAGTTACATCCATTTTGGCCGTTAAGAGTCACGTATCGTGCACATGAGTGACCCTAAACTTTTGATTTTATTCAATTTAGTCCCTCTGATACTTCATTAACTTTTTAATTTGTTCAATTTCCTAAAATTTCAAAATCAAACTCTTGACCCAAATTGACATAACCCCAATTAGATTCAATTGGACCCAATTGGGGCTAGGTCCCAACTAAGTTTAATTGGGGCTAGGTCCCAGTTGACCTAGTCAGACCTAGCCACGGACTAGGTCCGGTTAGGTCAATTTGGGTTAAGGGTACGATTTTAAAATTTTGGTACTAAATTGAATAAAATAAAAGTTAGATATATATTGGAGGGACTAAATTGAACAAAATCAAAATTTTAGAATCACTCACGTACACGGCACGTGACTCTTAACGGCCAAAACAGAAGAAGTTTGGTTGATACTAAAAGTGTAAAAAAGTCAAACATGTGGTATGAAAAATATATTTAATATACATAGATCCTATGCAGAATAAATCCTTACCATAAAATGAACCAAATCCATTTCAACACAAATTGTCTCCAAATAACTACAATCCCAACTAACAAATGAAATGAAATTCAAACATTTTTTCAAGACCTGCAATTCTACCTACAATTCAATGGCTGCCTTCCATGGTTTTTCTTTTCTTTTTTTCTATGAGACACAACAAAAGCTTTGCATTGCTTCCTTCCTTCCATGGGGATTTATAGGAGTTTTTAAAGAAACTTGCTGCTTCCATTATTTATTTCTACACTATGCCAAACAGATTTGGCAAGCTTACGCACCGCCATTTATTGTCTTGTAACAAGACAGACCAAACTTCATCTCAGTTCTTCAGAATCCACACTTCCCAAAGATGAACTATCATCTGTAATCGGATTGATTAAGGTTGTCTTTGAAGAAGAAAGATAACCGTTACCACTCTTCTCCTTGGGTTCTAACAGAAGCTTTGTTGCTTCTTCTTCTTCTTCGGTTGTCTTCTCCATCTCCTTCTCAAGCTCTTCCTCACTGCGCAGTGCATTGAATTGGGTCTCAAGTGATTTGGCAGCTCCTAACCATGCAAGAACAATCACCAACAGAATGCCTCCCAAGTATGGAGTTGAATTGGCAAGCGAGCCGAATGTCAAGATCATGAATTGTTGGATCAAGGCCCCACCAGATTTCCCCAGTGGGTTGCACACCACATCAATGGCTGCTTTTCCTTTAACCTGAAACAATGACATGTATTTCATTTGGTTAAGAATGATGTCATTCAGACACATCTAACATGCCTACATCTTCTTAGATTGTACTGGTCTAGTCCTATATAAGGTACTGAGTTATGAATAAAACAATAAGCAGAAAGTTTATCATAAACTTAGGTTTCTATCTAGTCGATTCTATATACGACCATAACACCCCATCACACAAGTGTTCATTGGAGATTAAACCGAGTAAAATGTGCTTGACCTTTTTATACCATGTTTAATAACTAAGGGACCGTGAGAATTGAACTTGAAACCTCGCGGTCATAGAGGCTTTGATACCACAATATAAAAAAGGTCCTAAAACCTCTGGACGATAGGTGAGTACCAATTAATGGTTTTATTGTCTAACTAACACTACTATCATAAAAAATATTTTTATCCTAATAATAATATTGCAAATTTGGGTCAAATTCATATATCATTGTACACACTAAACAATGTATTTCATTTTCCAAATATAACAAGTTTCTGCTTTTGTAGCGTAGTTTGATGAAGAGGTTTAATATAATATTTTCTAACATGCACACTCTAATACCACGTTGAATCTGATAAACAACTTGACCAACCGTTCTAGAAGTTTGAGTTGGGAGGCGAAGGCATGATTAATATTTCTCTTCAACAAAACCATAAAGCAGATTACGAATGAGATCCGTTGAAAAACACAAACCTTGGTGTCTTCATCCAAAGGAATATATGCCATTTCCTTGCAAGGATCAAACAAGCTGTATTTGGCGCTCTTACTGAAGATGTTCTGCATAGCCCCAACATAAACAGCAGCAAGGAGAGGAGTCATTCCGAAGGTGGCAAGAGCTGGAGTGAGCGGGGCCCCAAACAGAAGGAGAGAGAAGAACCCGACTCCCGTCAGGAGCAGAACAGTGGGCGTGATCTTTGCCGCAACTCCCCATCCATACTTGTTGAATATAAATTGGCTCAGAAGCATCATCGTGAAAGTCATTATTCCAGTTGCAGTCGAGAAGTCACCCATGAACGATGAATATTCATTCGGACTTGGAAACTGAACATTTACAGAAGAATATAACACAGTTTAGTTTAACTATAATCCTGGCTATCCATAAAAAAATTAGCTTTACCCAGTATTTGCACTGCAACAATACGATTGTTACAAATTTTTTGCAGGTTTTTTCGTAAAAAGAAAACTCATGGGAAATGTGGAGCATTCATAGTTGAGCGGTACAGGTACAGGCACAGGCAGGCAGACTGTTAATTTTTCTGATCTGGTATTACTTAACGGATTTCATCAAATATAGTCAAAGCTAACCTGAGCTTTGAGCTTCGACTTCCATGTGACCTCCACGAGGTTTATGCTGATCCCGTAAGCAACCACCAATGTGGCAAGGTCCCTGATGTATGGCGAGGACACCAAGAACTTCAAGCTCTCCATTGTTCCCATCTTTGGCTTCTCCTGCAAAATCGGAGGAAAAAGAATGAGAAAGTGAAACAAAAGTGGGTTCATGTGAGATAATCATTCATAGTTTCTTGCTAAGTTACCAAGTTTGATGGTTTTTACCTTCTTCTTCCTGCTACGAGTGGGGAGGGGCACAAAGGTGTTCACCCACCAATAAAGACCACAAATTGCAAGACCCATCACCACCACTATACTCATCATGGCTTTCAAAGAGATGGCCCACCCGTCGACACCCGGACCCAAATTCTTTCTCATATTGGAGAAGTACTTCACTGTTCGGCCTGAGAAAATCAGAGCCACATTGGCTCCAAGCCCGAATAGAGGGTAGAACTTCTTGGCTTCTTCTACTGTAGTAATCTGCAAAATCAGACTATTAGAATAGCCTAATAACGCCTTAATCAGTGAGTAGTGCAAGCAATAGAACATCACATAATCTCTAATCTAGCAATGACATAAACGCAGAAGGGAATTGGGACCCAAATCCAATCAGTTTTACATTTTAACAGAAACAAACGAAGCAAAAATCTGACAACAATGGCTGCCATCTGATTATGACCTCAAGTTTCCTTCCTCCGCACATTCGGCGATAGGCAACACTTCTACGCCCTTCCTATCTAATTGAAAGTTTAACATCTTTTTTTTTAATGCTAGAGGATAAATATCATTAATACTGCAGGGTGATGATACTCATTCACAGAATGGGGGGAGATTTGAGCAGTACATGAGATATTGATGCACATGCCAAGGCATCTGGAGTGTCCATTAATACGCGTAAACCCCATTTGTACTTCTCAATAAATGTAAAATGTGAAAATTGCTAAAAGAAATTAGACAAACTCAATTCTTCAACTATGAATTCATATCTTCAACAAGATTCAGATCCTAAACTCTCCATATAGGGCTCCTATTTATTACTCCATTTCATAATCAGGGTTGATTTCAGGCAAGATCAAGGCCACCCCATTCAAAATTAATGTTAGAAAATATGAAATATCCTCCAAAAAATAAAGTTGATCAGATTAAGTGTCAGAATCTCATCCTTTGGCCGTGTAAACCCTGACTATCAAATGAAGTAAATCCATTTTAGACCTAAACAGTGACACGAGATTAATATACTATGGAATTCAAACCAAACAAGAACGGAGGAGCAAAGAAAAACAAGAAGGTGAAATATTGACCTGATTTGCAAAACCCCAGAAGAGCACAGAGACAACAACACTGCCCCACAGCTCAGCCATGACATAGAACAAGCAGAAGCTCCAGATCCTCAAGATTGCAAGCGGACCGAGGAACCTCGGTCCGAGAATGTTAAGGAGCTTGTCTGCAAGCGCCTCAGGGTGGACGTAGTTACTGAGAGGGTACAGGATAAAACCAAAAGCTCCAAAGAAGGCAATGAAAGGGACGATGACGGAATAGAAAAGTGCTTGCTTCGACAAAACACCAGACAATTTCGTGTACAGCAACATGAACCCGATTGCCATGGGCAGATTCACCCATGTCTTGAGGAAAGGTATGATCTCCGCACTGCTGCCTTTCGCTGTCACCACAAGAACATCTTTCGTGTCCCTAAGGATGGTGTAATTGAACAGAATGCAGAAGAACATTAACCCGAGAGGGATAATCTTCTTCAGAGTCACCGCTTCGATTCCGAAAAACTTGGGCTTCTCCGGCTCGGCAAGGAATGGCTCCGACGCGGCCGCGTCTGCTTTGCAAATATGCAGAGCTCTGTTCTTGAGGAAAAACTTCTCACTGGGTGTTGAATTGGCGGTAAAGCTGCTGAATTTCGGTAACCCATTTGATGATAATGAGAACCCAGGAAGGGATTTAGGTTTGATGGACAAAGTTCGGAGCTTTAAGCCCGGTGATGATTGAAAGAACCTGTTTCTGGGGTTTGAAGGTAGAGAGAGAAGGCTTTTTGTCTGCAGAACCGCCTCCATCTCTCTTCTTCTCTGCCTTCAAGAATCTCAAAGCTTCTGAATTTATGAAGCTCAATAAATAAAGGAAGGCTGGAGAAGAAATCAAATCAAATCAAAACCCTTGAAGGGTTTTGATTAGATAAATACGAGAATAGAGCTCCGACCCAGGAAGAATCAAGTGATGGTTGTAATTACGGCTACCAACTTCTGATGGTGTCTGTACTGTAGTGTGCAGTAATTAATATAGTGAGGCGGAGGTGAGTGGATCTACCGAAGGAGACAAGAATTTCGGGGTTAATTACTGAATCAACGGACGGAGCATGGAGGGAGTGAAAAGCGCAAAAAAGGTAGTAGATGGATACAACAAGAAGCTAGGGAAGCAAACACGTCACGTGAATTGGGCGGGCAACTCACAGCCCCTAATCTTCAGCGCCCTTAGATTCTTTCTTTTCGTTTGCTTCTTTTTACTTGTCTCTATCAATTTGTCTGCTGACACGGCACGACGATACGATCTGACATGAACTTGCTTTTTTTCGTGTCTTCATCTACACGAAAATTGTCAGATAGATTTGTGACACGACTAGACACGTTTTTGGACATGTCCGTGTAGATCTGATCTGTAGGTCCACGATAGATACGCATCGACACGACTTATTTAAAATTTAATATTTATATTATTTAAAAAGATCAGTAATTGTATATTTACAAAATTTAGCATTTGTACAAATTTTGGTCTAAAAAGTGTAAGTGGAGATTGAGTGCCTTAAGAAGTTGTAATTCTCGAGAGGAGGCACGATTACAGGCTGCTGAGGGTATAAATTATAATGTCGGGGGATGTGAGTGTGAGATTTCGCTGAGCCAAAAAGTGAAAGCATATTGATTATCAAAGAGTAAAGTTCGTGTTTTTTCACCAAAAAAATTAAGTTTTTCATTTTCATCAAGTTCCGTGTCAACACGAGATCTGGTTTGACACGAAAATTCTGTGTCTCGTGTCGTGTCCCGTTTGACACGGGATCTGCCATGTCAACTCCCGTGTTTGGAAAACCTGCGACACATTTAGGGTGATCTGTTTTGACACGAGAGATCTGTTGACACGCGTGTCACTAGCGACACGACACAAATATACACGACACGATCTGATTGCCACCCCTAGTTCAGTTGATACTAGCGGCCACAAATGGTGCGGTGAAAATTAAATAATTATGATTTTCCGCGTTATTTATTGTAATTATTAGCCGTATCATTATGGCGCATTTATGGAAATAAGTTTTGTATCCATAATGATAATGATTATGATTATGGTATTAAGTCTACAACCACTAATATTTATATATATATACATTATTATACTATAAGTATTAATCCAATCTTATAATTCTTATTCCCGGTTCCCACCATTCATTCGGTCTAAATCGTTCATTCAATCTTGATCATTGATTTTTCAGCCTATATATCTGGTTCATTCAATATATTCCAATATGAAAATATAATATTGTAAAACTCACAATCTCAGTTCACTTCATTTGTAATTAGTTGTGATGCGCTAGCCCTAGGTCAACAGACAACGGATCATGCAATACCTTCTACTCCGACAAGCCTCGCTACCCTGCTGAGGATCGCAAGTGATAAGCGACTGAAAAATTGTTGTTTAATAAAGTGAAGCAATGAAAATACGTTTAATTTGGATTTCGTGTATGAAATAATGAATGTATGTTTAATTTGGATTTCTTGTATGAAACAATGATGTTTTATTAGTTTGAATGGTTATGGTTAAATGGTTTGATCGTGGTGAAAAACCATGGTTATGGAACGAAGAACCATAACCGCAATGGTTAGGGTTTTGGTATGAGTGAAAACAATATGGTATGGTTATGGTATTAGTGGTACCCTCACCATCGCCAGCCCTAGTTGTTAAATGCATTGTTTTGAAACTAGGCCGGGTCGGACCGTGAATCTACTATCAACCGATCCGGTCTAGTGAAATAGAATAATACACAATTAACCGAATTCAACTAGTGAAAATCAGATTGAATCGGATTGAACCAGATTGAATTGATGCTACTATTCCAATTCAAATAATAAAAAATCTAAACTAGACTGAGGGCATGCATGTTTCGGTTCAACCGGTTTTTTAAACCTTTTTTTTTTACTCTTTTAAACCATTCTTTCAATCATAAATGTCACTCCTGGGATTCGAACCCTCGGCTCTGATATCACCTGTAAGGGAAAAAGACGTACGCATTAATAAATCAGCCCATAAGCTCGAATTTGTGAGTGAAAACCTTCGGTATACACTTAAACTCCCTTAAACACACTAACAGATAAATCAAAATCATTGGTTCGTCTTAATATCTTGGTAAATTGTAAAATAAGATTATCGATTTTCTTCTCTTTTTCTTTTACCAAAATATAACATTTTTTATTACAAATGAGTTCTCTAGTGTAATGTGAATGTTAAGTTTAACTTAAAAAATTTCGAATAAGCTATAATGTGAAAAATAATATTAGATTACAATTACAGTGTATTGTACGATATATGAAGCAATGAGAAGATGTGAGGTATGTGTATGTAATCTCTATAGTTAACGAAAGAT
Organism: Clarkia xantiana subsp. parviflora; assembly: GCA_036873135.1. Lineage (NCBI taxonomy): Eukaryota > Viridiplantae > Streptophyta > Magnoliopsida > Myrtales > Onagraceae > Clarkia > Clarkia xantiana. The sequence continues at coordinate 11,426,976 of JAPTYO010000003.1, forward strand.
TATAAATCTATTTAGAATGTAATATTAAATTATGTTACAGAATACTACAAAAAAATTAAGTGGCGTGTACGTAGATTTTAAGTGATGCAAACACTAGTGCTTAAGTTGATACACTTATGTTCAAACTTTTCCAAGTTTCAAAGATTGCATACGTGTCCATCTTCTTCCTATCGGTTGTGCTTGTATCCATAGAACATTATGCTATGATATCTAGTTACAATATTATTCTTATTCTTATTATTATTGTTGTTAAAGTTGATCTCTCATTCCCCTAGCTTATTCATAATCACTCTCACTCGGTTTGGGATCACTTAGAATCGAAAAACACTCAAAATAAGTGAAGAATAGTAGACAACTTGCTGTCGAAAAAATGAAGAACTGAATAAATTGATTGATAAGAAAAGATATTAAAATGACATTTATAGCCTCAATTACAATGGAAGTAAACAAAAAATGGTGATAATGTCTCTACTAACAGCTCCACTAATTAAACCTAAAGAAATTAGCTAATAAAAACAAGAAAACCACCTGCAAAATCTGCTGCAAATGTTCGTTCTTCAATAGCTAGATCTGAACCGGAGTTGTTGTGCTAAACCGGTTTGTTGAGCCGCTTTCCTTGGACCAGTTCAGAAAAACCAACTTACCTGATTTTCAAATTCTTCAACAATGGCCTCCCCTAAATTGAACTTTGTTGTATCAAGTTAAGTTTAAAACACTCCAAGATTTAACCTCAAGTGATTGAAGACTCCCATGCTCTGTCATTCAATCAAGAATGCGTGCTCTTGACTGATACAATGCTCGACTTTGATTACTCCATTTCTACATAAGTCTCTGAGGAAAAACACATTTACATCAATGTGATTAGTTCTTCTATACATCACTAGATTCGTTGAGAGCTTGATTGCTGAGCTATTATCACAATACAATGAGTTATTATCACAATACAACATTGTGGGCTTATCATGCTTGTGTTTCAAGAACTTGAAGATTCTTCTCGTCCAGACTATGTGAGAGCAACTCATTGATGTTGCTACATACTCAGCTCCACTAATGGATAGAGTAACTATGGGTTGCTTCTTTTGTTTGCCAGGAGATAGATGCACATGCCATTATAAGAGCATATCTAGTGGTTCTATTTCCATCTTCTTTTGAACCTGCATAATCACCATCAGCATAAACAATGAAATACTTATCTTAGTGAATCTATAATGTAGTCTAAGCTCCTTTGTCTCTTGGAGGTATTTGAGGATTCTTTTAACAGCTGAGATGTGCATCTCGGTTGGCTCCTACATATATCTACTAACTAAGCTCACTGCATTTTGATATCTGGTCGAGTTGCTGTCAAATACATCAGATTTCCAATTAGCTGCCTGTGAAGAGTCTTATCTACCTCCTCTCCTGACCATTCCTTAGTTAGCTTGTTCCCTAACTAGATTGGTGTAGACACTGAGTTACATTCCTCCATCTTAAATCTCTTTAATACATCAGTTACATACTTCTTTTGACTTAGAAAGACTCCTTGATTATGCTTCACTTCTAAACCAAGGAAGTAATGTAATAGTCATAAATCAGTCATTTCAAATTCTTTAGCCTTGCTTCTTTTGAAATCATCACAGAATTTCCAGTTTAGATGAGATCATCTAAATACACACATACTATCAAGAGTTCCTTATTCTTTCCTGATTTAATGAAAAAAGTGTGTTCATAGGGACATTCTCGAAGCCTTCTTTCAGTAGATGAGCCTCAAGCCTATTGTACCATGCCCTAGGTCTTTGTTTTAACTCATATAGAGATTTCTTAAGGGGTTAATAACTAAAAAACTGTCCAAAGTTTACCCTATGTTAAAATTAGGTGTCTAAAGTTTGAAATATTAAAATGGACTGTCCCAAGTTTCATTTTTCTTGAAATTTGGTGTCTCTGTGCGTTTTTTCATCTCCATTCAATCATATTTATCAACCCACCAACCCACTCATAATCCATCACTCTTTACTTTTCACAAAATTGTCAAATTTCACCTAAAAAATTAACATTAAAAAAAAAAGTTTCTAGAAGAGTAGTGTGGAGCCATTTTCCAATGACAATAGAGCGATATTTACTTGCCCGGATGTGACCAACATTTTAGGTGACGGTCCCGGCAAGATGACGAGAAGGGAGTGTGTATGAGAGCTCGAATTTGACAGACGGTTTCGTCGGAATTGAGTTCTCTAAAGTAATCACACCGAGACACCAAATTTCAACAAAAATGAAACTTGAGACAGTTCATTTTAACATTTCAAACTTCAGACACCTAATTTTAACATAGGGTAAACCTTGGACAGTTTTTTAGTTATTCACCCTTTCTTAAGCCTAGATACATGACCTTCCTTCCCTTTGACCTCCAAACAAGGTGGTTGATCTACATAGACTTCTTCTTCTAGGGTACCATGTAGGAAAGCATACTTCACATCTAGTTGATAAAGTGACCACTTGTTTTGAGTAGTTAAGGCAATCACTAATATAATTGTATCAAGTCTTGCTACATGTGCAAACACTTCTCTGTAGTCAATTCCATAAGCTTGACTATAACCATTTGTCACTAATCTTGATTTATCCTTATCAACTTCACCTATTTCATTCAGCTTAGTTTTGTAGAGCCATTTAACTCCTAATGCATTTTGACCCTTAGGCAACCTGACTAAATTTCAAGTTTTATTTTTCTCTATAAACTCAATCTCTAATTGCATAGCCTTCTTCCATTTTTCACTTAAATTTGCAGTATAGAAGTTTAGTGGATCATAGTCACTAAATAACCAATAGTAAGTGATGTGATCAGGGTCTGCTCTACGAAGCTCAACACTAGTTACCTCATGTCTTGGCACCAAACTAGCATTTTGATGCCTATTTCTCTGTGATGATTGCTTATGTGTTCAAATCTATCTCCACATATATGCTAGTACTTAAAAGTCCTTCTTCAACCTCCTCATATTCCTCATCTTTATTTGGTGGGTAGTCTGCAGCTTGATTTGTGGAGAGTTCAGCTTCAGCAAGTTCTTGATCACATGCTTCTTCCTCTTGATTATTTGGGGCTTGAACTCCTTCAGTTTGCTCATCTTCATCCTCATAATCTGGATTGGTTAGCTTCCAGTTGTTTCTTGAGCCTCCCTATCTCCAGTAAGATGACTCATCAAAAATCACATTTCTACTTATCACAATCTTCTCTGAGATTGGGTAATATAGCTTATATGCCTTGGACTACTCACTAATGCTTAGAAATATACATTTCTGACTTTTGTCATCAAATTTCTTATTTGCTCATGTGACTAAGGCATAAGTTGTACACCCAAAAACTCTAAAGCTTTCAACTGAGGGGTTTCTTCCAGACCAAGCCTACTGAGGAGTCACATTCTTAAAAACTTGAGTTGGACAAATATTCAGTACCAAGAAGGTTTAGATCACTGCTTTAGGCCAAAATGACTTAGGCACCTTCTTGGTCTTCGTAATACATCTAACCATGTTAATCATTGTCATATTCTTCCTCTCAGCTACACCATTTTGCTTTGTTGCGTGAGGGGCTTACTTTTGTATTTTGATGCCTATGTGCTTGCAGTATAGCTCAAATTTCATTGAGCAATACTCCCCTCGTCGATCTGACCTTAAGCATTATATCTTCTTCCATGTGTGCCTTTCTACATCTTCTTTGCAAGTTTTGAAAGCCTTTAAAGCATCTGATTTCTCTCCAATGATGTATACCCAGCCCTTCCTTTAGAAATCGTCAATAAAGGTTATGAAATACATTTTCCCTTCATTTGAGATTGTAGTTATTAGACCACAGATATTTGTACGGACCAATTGTTAGATCTCTGAGGCTCTCCTTGCTGGATCCTTTGAGAAAGAGTCTATTTTTTTGCTTCGCAAACACACAATGTTAAGTCGTGTGTATCGGGTTGGTGGGTTTCCAATCCGATCAACACTTCTCACGGGTAGGTGGTAGTCTTCAGTAATCCGTCTGCTCGAAGATGGGATCGTCTCCTTAGGTCATCCCGTCCTTCCCTTCCTTGCTACCCTGCACAAAGGGGCGATACCGAGCACGGAGAGGGGGGTGGTGCTCGGTGAGCCCTCTCCGATGCCTAAGTAAGTCCGGTGTTTTTAGAGAGAGAAAATCTTAGAGAGAAGGCAGAGCTAAAACGAGTAAAGATATAACATGAAACAAATGAATTGAACTTGAGCAGTATATATAGATTTCGGGGGGGATTAAGGTGGCTTAATGACACCGTTAATCCCTAAGCATACTTAATTAACACATAACGATAGGATTAAACCCTTAATGGCACGGAGAGGTGAGAAAAATTGGCTAAGTGTTGGACAGGTAAAAAGGGTGTCGAGACGTCATGAGGGACGGTCCCTAAGGCAAGGTTCGGGACGCCACACACACCCCGGGGAAGGGGAGTGGCGTCTGGACCGGGTCCCGGGACCTTCGGGGTCGAATGGGAAATCCGACCCCCAAGTTCTGGGATTGGTCCAGACTGGACCAATCCCTCCTAGGAGGGATTGAGCCAGCTGTCCCGGTCTTACCTAGGTGAGACCGGTCCAGCTGGTCCGATCTCACCTAAGTGAGACCGGGCCAGCGCACAAGTCCGGGCGAGCATTTTTTACTCATCCGGGCCGTTCGCGCTGTGGGTAATATGTCCGGGTCAAAGTTTTGAATTGTAATCGTAAATGGGGTGATTAAAATAAGACCGTTCGAATTAAAACGGGTTCAAATTGGGCGTATATCCATCACGTGCCCCCGAGTCAACCAATGACTTAACCATTGATTGACTCTATTTTATGATGGGATGACACCCGCAATTTGAAACCGCGATTTTACCTCTTGACGAATCCTTTGCTTGTCCGTAGGCACCTTTTCCGGGCCTTGTCCTTAGTTTCTCAGAATAGAGGAAATATAAACATTAGAGCAAAAGAACACGCGCCTAGGCACGTGTCCGAAAAATGTGGATATAAAGATCTAATCTTCTCATGTATGTAATTTTTAAAACATGTACATGCATGGGGATGTAGTGCAATCATGAATATGGACTAATGCAATCTAATTTCATGTTATCGTAATCAATACGTGCACATGCGAGGTGAGCCCTGTTTTGTGAAAAATCATCTAGACCTGGTCCAAAAAAATTTCTAAGTATGGGAACGTGAAACATATGCTCATAAGATGCTAACTTGAGTAAAGGATTATCTTTACGATAATTGAAAAAAGATAAAGACATTAGTCTTTAATTTCGACCCTTGGATTTTTCCATTTTAGATTTGAACGGTGTAGATTCAAAGGTTCTGAAAACCCTAATTTCTTCTACTGTAAAAGGGAATAGGTGATTACCTCATTCTCGTTTTCCTTATCCTTTTTCCTTTGGTGATCGGGCTTTTAGGTCGGTTCTACTTCTTTGGGTGCGTGCCACGACAAGGTACGTAGATTGTTTTTAGCGTAAACGTCGTTCCTTGGAAGCATGGTTTTACTTATGTTGGTTCGTTCTAGGTTCTCATCTTCCTCTTGACTGCCTCATTCGTTATTTTGTCCCTTGACTCTTGTGACCTCATGGTGGCGGGACCATGCTTTAGCTTTTATCACTGCCGACTTGCTTTCGCCTCTTTGAAAGCGTTTTGTTTAGGTGTGGTAGGGTTTCCTTCATGGGTGATTGCTCCCTGCGCTCTGTTGTCTTCTCGTTGTTTGAGAAAAATAAGCGAATTACTTTTTTCATCCTACTCATATGATGTCCTTTTCATCATCTTTGAGCTAAGGGTATTCTTGCAGTTGGTGAATCTTCTGAGCTCTTGATGAGGAGGAAGAGATCGTTGTAGGTGGGGGTATCTAATTCTGGGACCGGACCCTCGATTGTCAAAAGATCCTTTCCCGCTGGTGTTGATACTTTAACCCCTTCCTACAGTGTGAGGAATCGGCTCATGGATGAGAGTGGGGTTAATGCTTGCGTTATAGTGTCGTCTTCTCTCCCTGTCCATGCCCCGAACCGAGGGTGCGGGCACCGGTCGTCCCATCTCACTTGTTTGGTAGGTTTTAGAGTATGTGTATCTCATTAATGTGTAACTTGATTGACTTAGTATTATTCTTTGTAGGTAGAATCCGACTTCCGTTGCTAAGCCGGAGGGATTTGACTCGCCCTTTCTGTGATGGGGTTGTTGGTTCCGAGTGGGCTTCTTTTTCCGAGCATGGGTGTCATTTTGATAATCAGTCGTCTTTGCTTACTCATGAGGTTGGAGTCCGGGTTTTGCAATCTGCTGTTCCTCCGAATGATCGTGTGTCCTCCCCCGATGGTCCGGAGAGGGTTCGCCATTTAGTGCACGAAGCACTGTCTCGTTATGCTCCCGTATTTCTCTTCTATCCTTGTTTTCTTTTTTATGTTTTGTCTTTCATCTTTGTTATCCTTACATCTAGTCTTTGCATCAGGGTATTGCTGATGTCCTTAACTTGTCCTCACTTGTTGTTGGCCTTGCGGAGGAGAGGAAGGCGCATGAATGTGCCTATGTTTCTCTTAGTTCTGAACCCATTAGTTGTTTGGAGCATGGTCGTATCTCAGACTTGGAGTGTCATGATCTACAGGATCACATTGTTCTTCTTAAAGCTAAGATAGTCGCTTTGCAACAGAAAGCTGCCCGTGATAGTGTGTTGCGGGTTGCTGAGCTGGCTTCACTTGAAGAAATGTTTCGTATGGAGGAACAAGAGCATGCTATTGTTGAGTATAAGAGTTCATCGTCCTATCAGGCTGCTATTGATGTTCATTGCTCTGTGGCTAAGCGTCTCCCCCTAAAGATGATCCTTGAGCGAAACTATGCGGTTACTCCTGATTTTCTGTTTTCTCAGCTTGGTGATGTGTCCGATTTCGTCGTTAGGTATGTTGCTGGGTTGAAGAAGTAGTATACTTATCTTTATAATGGTGTACGTGGTTATGCAACATAGGTGTAGTTTTGTTCGGTGCATATGCCTCGTTTTTTGCTACCCAGTTTCCATTTTGTAGATGCCTTCTTCTCGTGTTTTTCATTGGCTGCTTGGCATGTTAGGCAATCGAATTCAGCCGGTTTGTTTACCTTTTTATTTGGTAGGATTACCATGTGTCCATCCTCAATCGTGTTCTTTGACTGTGGTCGTATCGTCTTTTCATGGTGTTGGGTACTTTGTATGTCTAGTTCTTCTATGTCTGATTGTTGTGGTGCCAGATTACGGGGGCCGACTATGGGGTGTTGGAGTGCGGTGTAAGTTGCTCATAAAAGTTGTTAAGTTTCTCGGATATTTCCTATGATGTCTGCACACACCTTGGTTTTTATATGTAATCCTCTTGATATGTGCGACCTTTTTTTCTCTTGTTCATTTTCTCTTGTTGTGGATTTTTGTGTCGGGGACAACGTTGTTTGTCTGTCGTCTCGGGCCAGGGGGGACGTAGCCCTTCTGTCGTCTTGTGCTTGTGTCTTTTTGCCTTCCTTTCTCTTTTGGATTGAGGTTGTTTTAATGATCTCATACTTAGGCCTATTTATAGCCTTGCTACTTGACTTGGTTGAGTTGGCTCTCTTTATGATGTCTGCCTTAGCTTGTGGTGTGGATGGTAGGATAACTTGTTAATTTGCTATGATAACTGCTTATGGCTGTTTATGTGGTTCCTTGGTTGCAGACTCTTTCCTTGTGCCCATATTTACTTACTTGGTGTCTCTTAGTATTCTCATGTATCATGATACATGTAATGTCATCATGAACAAACTTGCATGTTTCTCATATTATATATCCTTGGTTTACAAAGAAAGGTTTTTCAAGGTACGTTGTTGGAGTCATTGTAAAATTTTTAACGAGATAGGCTCTCGGATGGCGCGGAATGTGTTCACGAGATAGGCTCTCGGAGGTCGCGGAATATGTTCGCGAGACAGGCTCTCGGAGGGCACAAAGTTTTTTCACGAAACGGACTCTCGGAGGGCACAAAGTTTTTTCACGAGATAGGCTATCGGAGGGCGCAGATTTTTTCACGAGACAGGCACTCGGAGGGCACAAAATTTTTTCACGAGATGGGCTCTCGGAGGGCACAAAGTTTTTTCACGAGACAGACTCTCGGGGGGCGCAGGAAGTTATCGCGAGATTAGCTCTCGGGGGCACATAAAGTTATCACGAGATTGGCTCTCGGGGGCACAGAAAGTTATCACGAGATTGGCTCTCGGGGGCGCTGAAAGTTATCACGAGATTGGCTCTCAAGGACGCTGAAAGTTATCACGAGATTGGGTCTCAGGGGCACAGAAAGTTATCACGAGATTGGATCTCGGGGGCGCAGAAAGTTATCACGAGATTGGCTCTCGGGGGCACAGAAAGTGATGTGCAGTTGGTTGTTGTATCTAAGTAAGAAGTTTGTGGCGATAACGCTATCTCATACTTAGAAAACATTTTGATGAACATCTACTTCATTGAAAACATTCGTGCATTATATACAGGGTGGATGTTGTAAGTAGTCCAGGACATCCTTTAGGGAAAAGAGTAGGTAGCAAAAGAGTTAGAGAGACTTTGTGGGCTTTCCACCTCGAGAGTTTTTTTTAAGAATGGAAACATGCATTAAATGAAAGATAAATCCAAGGATATGGTTTTTCACTGGTATCGTTTCCTTGGACATAGAACTTCTTCAAATGCCCCCCCCCCCCCCCCCCCACTGAAAGTGTTTGTAGAAATATTTCCATCTCCACTTCCAGGCGGTATGCATTCGCGTATGGTACTGACGCTATTTTGTATGGTCCCTCCCACTTTGGAGATAGCTTTCTGACTTGATCTAAGTGTGAGAACTCGTTTCTCCTTAGTACTAATTCTCCTACATGGAATTGTCTTTCTCTGACTTGTCAATTGTAGTACCTTGCGGATACAAGTTGCATTCATGCTTGTGCCTCCTCCGAATTCCATCTCTTGTCGTCTACTAAATCTAAATCTAAGAGCCTTGCCTTTTTATTTTCATGCTCTTCGAAATAGGTGGTTCTTAGTGATGACACGACCATATCTGCTGGTGCTACTGCCTCAGTCCCATAGACTAAACCGAATGGTGTTTCTCCTGTGGCTATTTTTGGTGTTGTTCGCACTGCCCATAAAGCATTTTCTAACTCATCTACCCAGCTTCCCTTGGTAGCATGAATTCTCTTCTTCAAGCCATCGAGTATTATCTTGTTTGCCGATTCCACCTGCCCGTTTGTTTGGGGGTGTTTTACTGATGCGAAGCGTTGCTCTATGTTCAACCTCTCACAATACCATTGCAGCCTCTTGCTCTTGAATTGAGGTCCGTTGTCGCTTATTATGACCTTTGGAACTCCATACCTTGAGACGATGTGTGATTGGATAAAACTGATGATTTGTTCGTCTGTTGTCTTTCCCATTGGTTTTGTTTCTATCCACTTGGAGAAGTAATCTATCGCCACTAATATGCACGTTTTTTCCCTTTTGTTCTTGGTAGCGGGCCTATCAGGTCAACCCCCCATTGTGGGAATGACCATGCTCCTGATATTGAACTTAGCCTGAATTTCGGGGATGTTATGTTTCTAGAGTATGTTTGAAAATGTTCACATTTTTGCACCATGTACGTCGCTTCCTTGTTCATTGTTGGCCAATAGTACCACAGATTGTAGACCTTTCGAATTATTGACCTTGCTCCTTCGTGACATCCGGCGTCGCCCTCGTAGAGCTCTGCCAATATTCTTTCGGTTTCTGGATATGTTATGCATTTGAGGAATGGTGTAGAGTATCCTTTCTTGTAGAGCTCATTGTCCATCATTGCATAGTTTCTGGCCATCCTTTGAATCTTTATTGCCTCCACTTTGTCCTCTGGAAACCTTCCCTCCGTAATATACTGATGCATTGGGGTCATCCAGGCCTACCCTTCATCTATTATTAGGGCTTCCATCTTCTCTATCACTGATCGTTTTCTTTGTTCCACAAAATGGGCTTCTTTACCTGCCTCCGATCCCAAGGCTAGCTTGCTCAGGGCATCTGCCTCATGGTTTTGTTCTCTTGGGACTGATTCATTGTCGAAGCTTTGAAAATTTGTTATCAAGTCTTTGGCCTGTTGTAGATATTTTTGCTTGTTCTCGGACTTTGCTATGTAATTCCCCTTTACTTGGTTGGGACCAACTGAGAGTCACACTTAACTCTTAGGCGCTTCCCCCTAGTCCTTTGGCTATTCTTAAGCCTGTTATCAATGCCTCGTATTCTGCCTCATTATTGGTTGCCTTGAAGGTAAGTGCCATGGCGTAACGCAGTGGCGTGCCCTTATCTGGCGGGTACAATAGGAGGCCTGCGCCTGATACACCCGCATTTGACGATCCATCAGTGTGCATCTCTCATATTTCCTCTGGCTGTGTCTCTTTGCTGTCACTTGTTCCGGTTGTGCTTGATATTTCCCCTAAGTCCCCGTCGGGACTGATTCCGGTGAATTCTGCAATAAAATCTGCTAGTGCTTGTCCCTTGATGGCTGTTCTTGGAGCGAAATGAATACGGAACTCGCTTAGCTCAATTTCCCATTTAGTTAGCCTTCCTGACGTGTCTGGTTTTTGCAAGAGGTGTTTCAGGGGTTGGTTTGTGAGCACTGTTATCTCATGTCTGTGGAATTATGGTCTCAACTTCCTTGCTGATATGATCAATGCATAGAGGTACTTTTCGATTGCCAAGTAGTTGATCTCGTACTTTGCCAATGTTTTGCTTACGAAATACACTGGGAATTATGCATTGTCCTCCTCTTTCACTAGTACTGAACTTACCGCAACGTTGCTTATGGTGATGTAGAGGAAAAGGGATTCTCCTGGTGTTGGCTTTGATGGATATACGCCCAATTTGAACCCGTTGACTTCCGAACCGTTGTATTTTTATCGTCCCATTTATGATTGCAAATCGAAACTTCAACCCGGACACTTCGCGAGAACATCGACGGCTCGGACGGGGCCGAAGCGCCCGTCCGACGAAGGCGAACTCACCTAGGTGAGGTTGGGTGGCCACACCCGACCTCCCCTAGGGGAGATCGGGTTGGCCGACCCGATCTCTCCTAGGAGAGATCGGGTTGGCCAACCCGATCTCTCCTAGGAGAGATCGGGTCGGCCAACCCGATCCCTCCTAGGAGGGATGGGGTTGGCCAACCCCACCCTCCCTAGGAGGGGTTGGGTGTCCTCACCCAACCCCTACCCTTGGGGGTCGGATTTCTCCCCCCCCAAGGGCCCCGGCACCACTTTCAGACTCCCACGCTCGGTCCACTCCGCCTACCTCCTCCGAGTCCTAAGGTCTTAATTATGTGCTTAAAGGTTAATTAATTATGTTTAAAGGCTAACGATGTCATTAAGCCACCTTAATGACACCGTTGCCTATAAATACCCCACCTTCACAACTCATTTGAACATCTTGGCTAATGGGACATTTTAGTTCTGACATCTCTCTAGCTTTATCTCTCTAGAAGTATAGTTCTGACTTAGGCATCGGAGAGGGTTCACCAGGCACCACCCCCCCCCCCCCCCCCCTCCGTGTCTGGTACTGCCCCTTTTGCAGGGCAAAGGGAGAGAAGAAGAGAAGGAACCAAGGGAAGAAGAAAAGGAAGAAGGACATAGGCAAAGGCAAGGCGACTCGAGAAGACCGGATCATACACATCCCCCGTAAAGAGTGAGATCAAAGCCGACACCCCGTTGACCTAGATCTCATAACTTAACACTTGGCGCCGTCTGTAGGCTTCGAGCAGAAAGCTTGGCTATCACACGAGCTATGACGAACAGTAGGGTATCCAGGCCCCAACACCCACCTGGGGGCAATGGGCGGAGAAGAGAACCCATACCTCCAGGGAGGCGGCCTAACCCTGGGAAGCAGCCAATGCATTCAGAGCCCCAAGACATACCACAACCTCCTCAGCAACAGAACAACCAGGAGGGAGGACCTTCACGCCCAGCTGGGGCTGAGTCCTCCACAGCCTCCACCCCCCGGGCAAGAAGGCCACAGAGAGAAAGAGGACAACAGGGAGTGCCTTCCCACAACACGGCACCCCCTGAGGGATACTATTATGAAGAGCAACCCCAAAGGTACCCACATGGGATGCCGGCACAGAGAGATGGCAACCGCGCCCACACAGCGTATGCAAGGCCGGCATACACCCAAGGAACTTACACTGAAGCTCAGGAGGAGGAGCAGATCCCAGCAGAAGAGTACTACTCGCACCCTCGAGCAGGGCAGCGAGAGGAACAAAGAAGATATCACCAGGAGCCACCCCCAGAGGGCAGGCAACAATTTGTGCCTCCTAGGCAACAGCATAGCAACAGGGCTTACACACCGCTTGGGGAGGAAAGACAAGCAAGACCTCCAAGGAGGCAAGACTTCCATGAAGGACCCCAGCAGGCGTACCATGGGTACACCTACAGTCCATACCAGCAGGGACAAGGGAACCCAGTAAGCCCAGTCTACAACTACAATGGGTATTAGAGGGGTTATACTCCGGCACCGGTGATGATCACCCCGGAGGAGATAGAAGCTATGATAACCCGGAAACTGAATGAGTCAAAGAAACCCAGCCTGCATTGCCTAAGTGACAAGACGAACCACCCTTTCACAAGGGAACTGGAGATGAACAGGGTGCCAGACTCCCTGCACACAATGCAAATTGCAAAGTATAATGGGAAGGGAGACCCCCTAGAACATATCCAGCAGCATGAGGCCTCCCTATTTGGGAGGACCACTGATGAAAGATACAAGGCACTCCTTTTCCCAAACACCCTATCAGGGGTGGCCTCACATTGGTTCTTCAGCCTGCCCTCTGAGAGCATCCACTCATGGGAGCAGCTAAAAGCTAAGTTTCTGCAGAGATACCTAGGGGAGAGGAAACTCCTCAAGGGAACAGGCTCCATTGATGACGTAAAACAAGAATACGATGAAACCCTGGCCAGCTACTACACTAGGTTCAACCAGAATATTGCAGACATCCAGGGAGACATCACTGAAGGGGAGATAATCCGAGCCTTTATCAGAAACTTAGGTCGCTTTGGGTCAACATTGGCTGAAAAGATGGCCAAAAAGCCAGCAAGCACCTTGGAGGAGCTTGCAGGGAGAGTTAAAACGCATATTGACCTTGAGAGGCACAGGGCAAGCAAGAAGGCCAAAATCCAGGCAGCCAAGGAGGATAATCAAAGGCCAAACAAAGGCAAGCCACCCCAGGCACCACAGCATGCAAGGCAGCAGGAGTGGCGTCCGCCACAGCAAAGAAACCAAATGGGTGAACCCTTAAAGGCCAGAGAAATAAACGTCATTAAGTTCATCCCACTGAACGCCACTCCAGCCACCGTACTTAGAGAGATGCGGAACCAAAAGCTTTGGTCACCCCCTGCAAGGTGGAGAGCCCCAATGGTAGGAAATCACAAGGATAGATGGTGTGACAACCACGAGGCTTATGGTCACGACACAAATGAATGCTTTAGCTTAAAGCTAAGCATAAACAACATCGTCCAGAGGGGAGAACTGAAGCAATTCGTAGACCATGGGGGCAATAGTATGCAACTGGGGCCACCACAGAAAGACAAGGGCAAGGGAAAGGTAGACTATAACCCTCCACCCAACAAAAGAGGAGTCATCAATATGATACATGGAGGAGCAGCATCAGGAGGCCCAACTGCTAATGCAAGAGAGGTCTATGCATCCAAGCTAAGCTCAGTGCCAAGGTGGAGAAAAAGACCAAGAGAAGGAGAAGAAGTGAAGATAGAGTTCTCGGAGAAGGACAAGAGCCACATCGTCTTTCCACATGACGATGCTCTAGTTATTACTTTAGATATTGATAATTTTGATGTAAAGAGAATTTTGGTGGATGGGGGCAGCTCAGCTGACCTCCTAAGTCTGAGAGTGTTGGAAGAGATAGGGAAAACCAAAGCAGACATCAATCCGGTCAACTTCCCTCTAGTTGGCTTCTCAGGGGCAACAAGTTACCCCCTGGGGATGATAACATTGCCAGTGACCATGGGCCAAGGATGGACCCAGCTGAAGGTAAATGTCAATTTCTTGGTGGTTGAAAGCCTGGGAGCCTACAATGGGATCCTAGGAAGGACAACCATAAATCCATATGAAATAGTGCCATCCACTGTTCACCAGAAGCTGAAGTACATCACGGAGAACGGAGTTGGAGAGGTCCTAGGTGATCAACGCACTGCAAGACAATGCTATGTAAATTCAATGAGACATGGATCACACAGGACAGACACAGTGGCTGTGGTCATGGCAGGAGCCAACCAGGATAGAAGAAGGAGGGGAGGGAGACAAAGGCAAGGTAGGAGGAGGAGTGGAGTGACACTCCGTTTGAGCAGGCAGCTTTTTCAAACAGTGCCTACAAGGAAACACAGGAGCAAGGCTGTGAAGGTGACATCCATACCTTGGCAGCCAGACACCACAATAGGGAACAGAACAAGAAACTCCATCCTAAGAGGCTTCCGCTACATAGATGATATCAAGCAAATGCCGCAGGAGTCTATATCAAGCTATTTCCAGAGATTCTTTGATTATGGTGCCAACATGGGCATCACAAGGGGAGAAGCAGTCAGAGCTTTCATCAGGAACATGCATCCAAGCTCATTCGAGGCTTATGGAGGGCTATATGAGATGGTCATGACAAGCACAATGAGAGAGCTCAAGGCAAAGCTGGACAAGACATTTGCACAAGAAGCGGAGCAGTTGGAGGAAGTTCCGAAAAGAGGAAGAGAAACAGACACATTGGGAGGGGGTGTCAATTTCACATTCACACCCCTCACACTCAGCATAGAAGAAATATTCCACAAGCGCCTCAAGCAAGAGCTGCCAGCATGCAGGGAGGAGGGCAAGGCCTTCCTAGGAAGAGATGCACAGGGTTGGTGTGAGTACCATGGGACCTGGGGGCATCAAACCAACAACTGCATGGTGTTGAAGGTGGAAGTGGAAGAAATGATCTACAATGGAAACTTCAAGGAGTACGTGGCAACAGACACAGTGACCACCCCATATCCTTAGTTTCATATCTAGCATTTTGCTTGTTTTAGCTTTACAAGCTTTTCCAAAACAACTCTTGAGAAAGAGAACTCACGAAGTTACTCCAACTCTACAACTATCTTTGATTTCCTACAAAGGATGTCTTGGTGCACCAAGGCATCCCGAGTGTACAAAAACATGAATGCTCCTAAGAGAGTAGTAGTTATTCAAAAGTATTTCCCAGTGAATGTGATGTTATAATCACCAAGTTATCCTTACACAGATATGACTTCAAGTCAACGACATTCGACGCCCCCAAGAGCGTATCTTGAGAGTAGTATTCATACTACGACCTTCGACGCCCCCAAGAGCGTATATTGAGAGTAGTATTCATACTACGACCTTCGACGCCCCCAAGAGCGTATCTTGAGAGTAGTTACTACACTACGACTTCGACGCACCAAGAGCGTATCTTGAGAGTGGTTTCCAAAAACTACGAACCTCGACGCCCCCAAGAGCGTATCTTGAGAGTAGTGTTCATACTACAACCTTCGACGCCCCCAAGAGCGTATCTTGAGAGTAGTTATTACACTACGACTTCGACGCACCAAGAGCGTATCTTGAGAGTGGTTTCCAAAAACTACGAACCTCGACGCCCCCAAGAGCGTATCTTGAGAGTAGTGTTCATACTACAACCTTCGACGCCCCCAAGAGCGTATCTTGAGAGTAGTTATTACACTACGACTTCGACGCACCAAGAGCGTATCTTGAGAGTGGTTTCCAAAAACTACGAATTCGACGCCCCCAGGAGCGTATCTTGAGGTAGATTTGCAACCTACCAGATTCGACGCCCCCAAGAGCGTATCTTGAGGTAGAAAAAACACTACCAGTTCGACGCCCCCAAGAGCGTATCTTGAGGTAGATTTCAAACTACCAGTTCGACGCCCACCAGGAGCGTATCTTTGGTCTAACCTGAGCCCTCCGGGAGCCTATCCTGTGAAACGTTAAGTGCCGTCCGAGAGCCTGTCTCGTGAACAGTTTGACACCCGTCAAGAAGGTATCGGTGGACTAACCTGTGCCCTCCGGGAGCCTATCCTGTGAAACGTTAAGTGTCGTCCGAGAGCCTGTCTCGTGAACAGTTTGACACCCGTCAAGAAGGTATCGGTGGACTAACCTGTGCCCTCCGGGAGCCTATCCTGTGAAACGTTAAGTGCCGTCCGAGAGCCTGTCTCGTGAACAGTTTGACACCCGTCAAGAAGGTATCGGTGGACTAACCTGTGCCCTCCGGGAGCCTATCCTGTGAAACGTTAAGTGCCGTCCGAGAGCCTGTCTCGTGAATAGTTTGACATCCGTCAACAAGGTATCGGTGGACTAACCTGTGCCCTCCGGGAGCCTATCCTGTGAAACGTTAAGTGCCGTCCGAGAGCCTGTCTCGTGAACAGATTTCGACGCCCACCAAGAGCGTATCTTTGGTCTAACAGTACAACGTATACCGTGTAAGGGGTATCAGAAGAGATCATCATACCATGCTTAGAAGGATACCATGAGAAAGAAATTTCTAAGTAAAGTAATGTGAAGAACAAGTAATGTTTTTTCTTTATGAAATGACAGGTATGACATGAAGGAAACCACGAAAGAAGGATAAGTAAAGGAAATATACCAAGGGAAGGGTCCATACCCAAAGAGCCATACACAAGGCATAGGGAGGCATCATGAAAAGAGATATATACAAAAGCATGAGAAGCGCTAATATAAAGGCAAACAAACCACGTAGTCAACAACATAATGCGGCAAAGGAAAGTAACAACAAACACCATCACAATCTCAAAAGACACTCAACCCGTACAAGGGGAGAAGGAGTGTAGTTATATATACAAGGATAGTATGAGATAAACAAGTCAGTCAGAACCTTCGAGGGAGTCACCCTCACCCCCTGAAGCTGAACCGCCAGCGGAAATAGATGAGGAAGAGGAATCTGAGGTACCAATCTCCACAGGTGTAGCATCCACCTGGGCTGGGGCAGCCTCGTCTGCAACAGCAGCCTGGCCCATCAGAACAGTCGCGTAGCCAGTGGCATATGGCCCAAAGTCACCAAGGTCACCAAAAGGGAACTGAGGATCAATCCGGTATATGTGATCAACCAGATACTCACCGAATTGGTTCATCTCCTGAGTGAGACGTGTGCTATAATCGGCGGTATAGGCAGAGGAGGCCTTGTACTCAGATACCGCGACAGCCCTCTCCTCCGCCCGGCACTTAGTCTCCAACCTCTGCAGCTCCTCAGAATGAAGCGACGCAGCAACCTCAGCTTCCCGACGCAAACTGCCCACAGTGGCTTCAAGCAAGGACACCTGGCCCTGGAGCTCCTGCAACCTCAAATCAGATATACGCGCCTTCTCAGCAGCAGTGGCGACCTCCGCCTTGAGAGAGACCTGGCTGTCCTCAAGGGTCTTCCTCTCGTCAGATAACTCGAGCACGAGCGAGGACATGTTCACCATGTCAGACATACCCTAACAATACAAACAAGGGATGAATAACCGAAAGATAGCCATTATGAAAGTAATGAAAGGAAAGCAAGGAACAACTCACAGGTGCATAACGAGAGAGTACCCCCTGAACAAAGCGCCGAGTCTCCCCAGGAGACTTGGGCGGAGCAACACGATCGCCAGGGGGGATGGCGCCGCGGAGTACGCGGACGCCAACCTCAGGAGTCCGCAAAGAGGAGGTGCTATCGAGGTGGAACTCCTTCAGACCAGCGAAGGGAGTCCACTCAGACCCAATAACATCTTCATCAGTGAGCCGTGCGAAATCCTTCCGATTTAAAGTCGGAGGCCCACCTACACAAGCAAAGCAAGTCAAAGGATAATATAAACATAGAAGGATCAGCAATAAGGTAGAGATCATACCTGAGGACCGTGCCCTCGGCTGGGGGGCAGGGGAACCACCACCAGCAGGTCCCTTCCCTTTGTCAGCCAGGGAAGGCACCTCTTCGACCACCATCTCCTTATCACGAGATAGGGTCGGAGGACGAGCAGTAGGCGAAGCAGGATCCACAGCCTTCTTTCTCTTAGCAGCCGAGGCCCCGGCCTCAGAATCAGATCTCCGCGGCTTGGACTTGGAAGGTCCAGAATCTCTGCCAACGGAGACGACCCTCTCAGTCACCAAGGGGGAGCGCCCTAGCAAGGTAAGAAAAATAAGATAAGGAAAACATAAGTTACACCATAAAGAAGCAAATAGGAGAAAGCATACCAGAGGCCCCAGCCTTCTTCCCAGGCAGGGGGGATTTCTTCAAAGCAGAACTAGAAGGAGCCTTCCTCTTGCTCAGATCAACAGGGGCTCCCTGCATGTTATAGGTTTTTCCATGAAACCAACCTACAAAGGAAGAGCAGAAGGTAAATAAAGATGGAAAGACCAAGTGACATACCGAACCCCCGGAGTCAGGAGTCAGACTGATCCCGGCCTCGTAAAGATCCGTCTCAGTTATTAAAGACACGGGGCAGTAAGACCGGGTCCTGTTGCTCTCGTGAATGATCTTCATAGTCTTCAAATCAACCGAAGAGAACTCTCCAAAAGCAGGCCAACCATCGGACCGATCCTCATTCAAGACCGACCAAGTAACATATCGGTCCGTAATGAAGAAGTAGTGCTTAGCCCAGTGACTGGCCGAATTGTCAATCTGGGTCACAAAACGGAGGGAGGTATCCCACTCGACCCCACTCAACACGAAATCAGAGAATCGGGGATCTTTGAAGGTCGGATGGCGAGTTACGAAACTCGCAAACCCCACCCTCGTCCGGTACTGGAACCGATAGAAGCATCGGAATAGAACGAGAGAGTACTTCCAGGAGTACCAATGGCACAATACCCGGAAGCCCACCCAGACGCGGAGGGCACTGGGGGCAAGGTTCACAGGAGAAATCCTGAAGAACCTGCTCAACTCTATAAGCTCGTCACAGTAAGGCAGCCTCAGCCCGAATCGGATCTGAGAGGGGTACACGGCGACCTTCCCTATAGGAGGCTCCGTCGCCATCCCGCGAGTATTCCCCAAGGAGGGGAGAAAAGGATACAGAGGCTCATCTAGGGGACTGATATCTCCTAGGGTAACATGTTCGTTGTAATCGGACCTAGTGATATGGTTCTCTGACAGAATAGCAAGACCTAAGGCAAAGATAGCAAGAAGCCCCAAAGCACGAATCAAATTTCGACTAACACCCCAATGAAGGTCACGATACTAAGCTAGCAATAGGAAAGGAAGTAACGCGACCGAAAAGGAAGAGAAAAAGGAACTCACTCATCCTTCGGAGAATACGGCGTCTCTGAAGAGTCTGCGTACGTGGACACCACCAGGAGTATAGTACCTGCCACGACACGACGAATATCAAGATAAGAGAAATTTCCGAGGAACCGGAAATACCCCGACACTCAACCAACGACAACAACCGAGTCAAATAGTTTTATCCGAGCCTAAGGTCGGGTTTTGGAAAAAATTACCATTATACCCTCCAACAAAGATTAACACACCAACGGCGGCACGACATCAAATTCAAGACCGGGATAACCCAATCGGACAAGAAACCATATCCGGACGACCGGCAAACATTTTTCCCCAAAATCCACAACTACCAACGGCTATCTACGACAATCCCACATTTAATTAAATTTCGGCAATCAAGCATCGGCAATCAAGCATCGGAAATCAAGCATCGGCAATCAAATATCAACGATTCAAAAATCGACGTTTTACGCGGTAATGGAAAGGAAAAGAGCGGACCTTCGGAAAACCCGACCCGATATGGTAAACAGGTCCGGATTTCGAATTTGAAGACGCCCGAAAATCAGTCCCTCGCCGGAATTGGGGCCTTGCCGTCGCCGGAGGTGATCTCGCCCGCCCCACCGTCGCCGGAGAGCTCTGCACGTCACGCCGGAACCGTCCCCCTTCGCCGTCGACCGCCTCCGATGAACCAGCAGCTGTCTCCGCCGGCAGCAACCTCACCTCCGCCGTCTCCCTTCGCCGTGTACCTCCTTGCCGCCGTGAACAACGGCCTCCGTCGCCCCCGCCGTGCCCAGCGCCGCTAGCAGCCGCTGTCCGCCTGGAATTGAGCTCTCGTCTCCGGCCGGGTCGTTTCTTCGTCGCCGTCCCGATCAAATTGCTGGTCGGATTTCTGCCCCTTGGTGGAAATTCCGGCCGGCCCTTACCTTGGGGGTGCTCTCCAACATTTCTTGCTCTCCAAGGGTAAGTGAAGAAGGAAGATGGTGGCTATGGTGACTCTTGGAGGTATTTTTTCTAACTCTCCTCTTTTATGTTAAAAGGATGATAGGGTTTCTTAGGGGTTTTAATCACCACCATCCATCTAGCCTTAAATAAAATCTAAGGGCCAAGGAAAAACCATTATTTTTATCCCTTTCACCTATAGCTAAGTATATTCCCATACTTAGAAAAATTATCAAGATAGTTTTATTTTTGAGCATTCCATACTTAGGAAAATTTTTGGCCAAAATTAAAATTTCTCCTTATTTAGATGGAATCCCGGCACGAAATTGAAGCGTAAGTTATTTAGTTGCATTCGTATCACACCCCTGTGCAAGTTTGTATTTTTTGAGTATACACCTGTAGCAGAGATAAGTTTATTACTCCCGCCTCAGACGGGCGCGTGCCTAGGCACACGTCCGTGCTACTCTGACGTTTACAATTCCTCTATCTCATTAGACAGGGGGCAGAGTCAGAGGCACACATCCATGGGTAAGCAGGCATTCAGACAAAGAAGGTAAAATCCCGGTTTCAAATTGCGCGTGTCCTACCATCCTAAAATAGAGTCAATCAAGGGTTAGGCCATTGGTTGACTCGGGGGCATGTGATGGATATACGCCCAATTTGAACCCGTTGACTTCCGAACCGTTGTATTTTTATCGTCCCATTTATGATTGCAAATCGAAACTTCAACCCGGACACTTCGCGAGAACATCGACGGCTCGGACGGGGCCGAAGCGCCCGTCCGACGAAGGCGAACTCACCTAGGTGAGGTTGGGTGGCCAAACCCGACCTCCCCTAGGGGAGATCGGGTCAGCCGACCCGATCTCCCCTAGGGGAGATCGGGTTGGCCGACCCGATCTCTCCTAGGAGAGATCGGGTTGGCCAACCCGATCTCTCCTAGGAGAGATCGGGTCGGCCAACCCGATCCCTCCTAGGAGGGATGGGGTTGGCCAACCCCACCCTCCCTAGGAGGGGTTGGGTGTCCTCACCCAACCCCTACCCTTGGGGGTCGGATTTCTCCCCCCCCCAAGGGCCCCGGCACCACTTTCAGACTCCCACGCTCGGTCCACTCCGCCTACCTCCTCCGAGTCCTAAGGTCTTAATTATGTGCTTAAAGGTTAATTAATTGTGTTTAAAGGCTAACGATGTCATTAAGCCACCTTAATGACACCGTTGCCTATAAATACCCCACCTTCACAACTCATTTGAACATCTTGGCTAATGGGACATTTTAGTTCTGACATCTCTCTAGCTTTATCTCTCTAGAAGTATAGTTCTGACTTAGGCATCGGAGAGGGTTCACCAGGCACCACCACCCCCCCCCCTCCGTGTCTGGTACTGCCCCTTTTGCAGGGCAAAGGGAGAGAAGAAGAGAAGGAACCAAGGGAAGAAGAAAAGGAAGAAGGACATAGGCAAAGGCAAGGCGACTCGAGAAGACCGGATCATACACATCCCCCGTAAAGAGTGAGATCAAAGCCGACACCCCGTTGACTAGATCTCATAACTTAACAGGCTTTGCTAGAGGAGGTAGTGTCTTTAGGTGTTGTTTGAGTTGTTGGAAGGCTTCCTCACATCTTGGTGTCCACTCAAACTTCTTGTTTGCTCGTAGCACCTCAAAGAAAGGTAGTGCTTTGCCTCGTAGTTTGAACAAGAACCTGTTAAGTGCTGCCAACCTTCCGTTTAGCCTTTGTACTTCTTTGTGCTTCATGGGGGAGTGCATCTCCTCAGTTGCTTGCAATTTTTCAGGGTTCACTTTTATTCCTCGTTGACTTACCATGAATCCCAAGAATTACCCTAATTGTACTCCAAATTCGCATTTTTTCGGATTCAGACGAACTTGACGCTGACGCATCCTTTGGAAGGTCACACGAAGGTTCTCGACGTGGTCGCTTTTCTTCTTGGACTTAAAAATAATGTCGTCAACGTATGCTTCCATTGTCTTCCCTATCATGTCCACGAAGATCTTGTTGACCATTCTTTGATACGTTGCCCCCGCGTTTATGAGTCTGAATGGCATCACAGTGTAGTGATATATTTCACTGTCGGCATAGAATGCCGTGTGGGAGGCTTCTTCGGCGGACATTTTAATTTGATTGTACCCTGAGTATGCATCCATGAATCTCATTAATTCGTGACCTGACGTTGCATCCACTAACTGATCTATCCTTGGGAGTGGGTACGAATCTTTAGGGCATGCCTTGTTGAAGTCGCGATAGCCGCCCGACTTTTTCACTAGTACTGGGTTTGCAACCCATGTTTGAAACCTGATCTCCTTGATGAAATTTTCTTTTAGTAGCTTGTCCACCTCTTCTTGGATAGCTATCTTTTTACTACCCCCTATTGGCCTTATTTTCTGTGTTATTGGGCGTGTTGTCGGGTCTATGTTGAGCTTGTGTGAAATTACATCATCAGATATCTCAGGCATGTCGCTTGGTGACCAAGCGAACAGATCTTTATATTCCCTTAGCAATGCTACTACTTGCGCTTCTTCTTCTTCAGTCGAGGCTGTCCCGATTTTCACTTTTCTTTCATGTTCCAGTATCAGTATTTCCTTCAGTTCCTCCAAAGGTGCAGGTCTTCCGTGATCCTCCCTTGGATCCTCATTGATCGATAGGATCTCCTTATTCGTTTTCCTTTTCTTGCTGAGTGCGATCCTTGCACATTTCCTTGCCACCTTCTGATTTTCTTTTACCTCCCTGATTCCTTCACTTGTGGGAAACTTCATTTTCTGATGTGGTGTTGATGGCACTATGCCCCATTTGTTAATTGTAGTGATGCCTAGAACTCCATTGTACTCATCCATTCCTTCAATAATAAAGAAAGGAACATCGATCTTCAACTGCCTCTGGCCTGTGCCTAGTGTCACGGGTAGTGTGATTGCCCCCAGTGGGTAGGTTTTATCTCCTCAAAATCCTACGGGGGGGGGGGGGGGGGGGGGGGGGGGTGAACTTGTTTTATTCTACTTGGTCTCACACCTAATATGTCAATCACTCTCTTTCTGAGGATGCTTGGTGAGCTTCCACTATCCACTAGGATTCTACCTATGTCCATGTCAGTGATTTTCATTGTTATGACTACGGCATCATTGTTCTTTGGTAACACATGTTCCATGTCCTTCCTTGAGAACTGTATTGTATCATCTCTCTTTTCCTTCTCTTGCTTTCATTTGATTGTGCTATCTCCTGCTTGTGTCCTGTATGCTTCTCTTGCATTTTCGAATTCACCGCCTGCTCCATAACCTCCTTGAATGACGTATTTGTTTTCCATCTGACTCGTGATAGTTAGGGTTTTGAACGGCGTCAAGTGTTAAGTCGTGTGTATCGGGTCGTCGGGTTTCCAATCCGATCAACACTTCTCACGGGTAGGTGGTAGTCTTCAGTAATCCGTCTGCTCGAAGATGGGATCCGTCTCCTTAGGTCGTCATGTCCTTCCCTTCCTTGCTACCCTGCACAAAGGGGCGATACCAAGCACGGAGAGGGGGGTGGTGCTCGGTGAGCCTTCTCTGATGCCTAAGTAAGTCCGGTGTTATTAGGGAGAGAAAATCTTAGAGAAAAGGCAAAACTAAAACGAGTCAAGATATAACATGAACCAAATGAATTGAACTTGAGCAGTATATATAGGTTTCAGGGGGGATTAAGGTGGCTTAATGACAACGTTAATCCCTAAGCATACTTAATTAACACATAACGATGGGATTAAACCATTAATGGCACAGACAGGTGAGTAAAATTGACTAAATGTTGGACAGGTAAAAAGGGCGTCGGGACGCCGTGAGGGATGGTCCCTAAGGCAAGGTTCGGGACGCCACACACACCCAGGAGAAGGGGAGTGACGTCTGGGCCGGGTCCCGGGACCTTCAGGGTCGAATGGGAAATCCGACCCCCAAGGTATGGGATTGGTCCAGACTGGACCAATCCCTCCTAGGAGGGATTGGACTAGCGGACAAGTCCGGTCGAGCATTTTTTACATGTCCGGGTTGTTCGCGCTGTGGATAATGTGTCCGGGTCAAAATTTTGAATTGTAATCGTAAATGGGGTGATTAAAATAAGACAGTTCAAATTAAAACGAGTTCAAATTGGACGTATATCCATCACACAAGACTCACAGAATTCTGACTTGACCTCGATTTTTAGCAAACAAATTACCATGTTTGAATGGCTTAGTTGTTTTAGACCACTGAAACCCAAGATGCCCCATCCTCTTATGCCATAGTCATGATAGATCGTCTTGATTTTCTCCACTCCCTTCTTCAGCTGCTAGGCAATTATGAGCTATCTCAAGCTTCACTAGAAAGAGTCTCCTTGCTATCATTCTTGAGGAGAATATGCATGTGTGCTTATCATTGTAAATGTCAAAGCACCCATCATTTGTAACCATAACATACCCATTCTCTTGCAGTTCCCCAACACTTATCAAATTCGTTGATAGTTGAGGTACATATAGCACATCATATACTATCTCAATCATAGGTCTTTACTTTGAAAACTTCTCTTCATTCAACAGGTACAACAGAGTTGTTCCCAAAAACTACTATTGACTTATAGCTTTCATCTAAGGAGTTAAATTTATTTATCTTCTGCGGAAATGTTTGAGTGCTTATTTTTCTTGTCTTCTGGAAGTTTTGCATAACAGTTAGACTTATAATTTCCAAGTCTATGACATCTATAACACTCTACATTGAATTTACCCAAGTCTATGACATCTATAGCTCTTTTGCAGTGGGCTTCTTCTGTTGCTTTTATTGTCTGCTCCTTAATTTTTGAACTCATATTCAGCTTCTACTCATGGAGGATGAGTGAGCTGTACAACTCATCTAAGGACAGTGTATCAATGTCCTTAGACTCTTCAATGACAACCACCACAAAATTTAATTTTTGCTAGAGTGATCTTAGAATCTTCTCCGTAATTTGTTTATCAGTGAGACTCTCTCAACTGATTCTTATCTTATTGAATAACTCCATGATCCTTATGCAATAATCTAAGATCTTCTCTCCTTCCTTCATCTCCATAATTTCTAATTCCCTCCTAAGAGCTTGAAGTTGAGCTCTTTGGATCCTAACTGAGCTTGACCCCTTCTTCTTCAGAGCCAAATCTCTTTAGAGTTTTACTTGCACAAAATAGTTGACAAGGTGGCTTTCTCAATGGCTTGAAACAAGATATTTTTCGCCTTCAAGTCGATCAACTTCATCTTCTTGTATTCTTCACCTTCTGAGCTCCCAATTCTGTCTTCTACAACCTCCCACCACTCCTTTGCTAGAAGGATATTCTTCACAAATATGCTCTAATAACCATAGCCATCATCATACTTATGTATGACCAGACCAATAAAATTCTCACCCATTTTGTATGACTCCTTAGAACACTTCAATTTCTAAAACCTTGAATTCTAATACCAATTGTTAAAGGTGATCTCTCACTAACCTAACTTACTCACAATCACTCACACTCAATGCGGGGTCACTTAGAATCGAAAAACACTCAAAATAAGTGAAGAACAGTAGACAACTTGTTAAATAAATGAAGAATCCATTGATAATAAAACAGATTACAATGGCTTATATAGCCTCAATTACAACTGAATTAAATAAATAAAAATGAAGATAATATCTCCATAATTAAACCTAAAGAAATTAGCTAACAAAAACAAGAAAATCTCCTGCAAATCTTCGTTCTTCAACGGCTTGATCTTAAACGGAGTCGCCGTGCTGAACCAGTTTGTTGAGCCGTTTTCCTTAGACTGGTTCGGAAAACACCAACTGATTCCCTATTTTTTTTTCTCAAATAAATATTTAATTAATTAAGGCTGTCTGTATGCTTCGACACTCTGTAGAAAATATAAGAGAATATCTGGTTTTTAGAAAAATAAAATTGATAGATGTGCTAGGCATGCATGGAATGAAGGGGGGAAGAAATTAGTGGAAGAATAGAGAGGGAGGGAGGGATGCATGTGTGTGTGAGTGCGCTCACGTCTCTTCCTTCCTTCTTTTGTCAATCCCGAAGAATTTTATTATTGGATGCTTCGGGTTGGGTTGGGTTGGCTACAAATCTCCACGTCCTATTTTTGCAACTAATTTATTGATGATATCAACATTAATATATTATATTATATTATGATGACTTCAATAAGGGGCGTTTGGATGGTGATAATGTGAGATTACTTGAAATGTGAGATTACAAGTAATGTGAAACGTAATGTGAGATTACTTGCAATGTCAGACTACAGCGTTTGGTTGTGCTGTAACGTGGAGTGTAATGTTAGATTACAGTGTTTGGTATGTGTTGTAATGTGCATTGTAATGTGACTTTATTATTATTATATTAATTTATATAAGAGTATTATTATATCTTAATATGATAATATTTAAAATAATAAATATTTTGACAATAACGAACTTAGTTTATGTTTTGTGGTTAATTTTAAAGTCATTTATGAATTTAAATATTAAATATTTAAAATAAATACACAAAACTATTAAATTTCTATTAATTGAAACATTATATATAGTTTTATAAGATATTTTTTTTTAAATGTCATGAAAAAGATTTTACTCATTTTATAAAAACATTATGAGCATTGTTATTTATTATAATAATAAGTTATGAAGTAGATAAAAATAAAAATCTAATAATAATAACAATATTATTATCATATTAAACTATAAAGATAATACAAAGTATTTTATCTATTTATAAATAATAATAAAATAATAACAATTTGTAATATTGGACGTAATCTTACATTACATCCGTTTTTGGACGTAATCTCACATTACGTTGATTGGACTTTGGACGTAATCTTACATTACATCCGTTTTTTGATGTAATCTCACATTACGTTGATTGAACTTTGGACGTAATCTCAGATTACAATGCACATTACATTACAATGCACATTACGTCGTTTGGTAAACCAAGCAACGTAATGTTGATGTAATGTGGGACGTAATATGAGATTACATCCCACATTGCATCCATCCAAACACCCCCTAAGATCTTTGTCAATAAGATATTAGAGTACATAACTTATTTTGTATTCGAAACCTAAACCATGTAAGAATGGTGTGGTGGTTCAGCGCCTCATCCCTTAATCATAGGTTAGAGATTCAATCCCCGTTAGTGACCATGAGAATGAATTTCTTTTTATAGCCAACACTTTACCCCTTACGGGCTGACCCGGTGCGAGTAAGAATTAGTCTAGGTGTGGATCCAGCATGCTACGAGTGTTGCCCTCAGGGTCCCTCCTAGGACAACCCCGTGGAAAAAAAAAAAAAAAAAAAAAGTCGGAACCTAAGCTTTCTAGGAACTTATTTAACCTGTTACGGGCCATTTGTTATCTTACTCAATATTATTAGCTAGCTAGAGATTAGAACTTAGAACTGGACGTGATACATTTATATTTTCACACTGCCAGATTCTTTTGCTTGTTTTACTTTTAATATTCCTAAGTTTTTGTTTTTTAAATGGATCGTTGTGTAAATTATTCAGGAAAATAATTGGGTACTCGGAACGTTGTATATATATAGTTGTAAATATGTTGGTTTCTAGAGCCAAAAGAGACTTTATTCTTTCTTATGAATAAATGTGTTATAACGCAATTTAACAGGGCACATATCAGTTACGTCCATTTTAATGATGACTGAAACTAATTAGCTACAATTCTAATATTCTAAACTTCTAATATCCAAAAAAATAATCTAGAGTTTGTGAATTACAACATGGGATATTATGTTACGAAAATTATTATTTTTGACTTTATTAAGTGAATGAAAATTCCTTGAGTGTTTCCTTGAGACCATTCGATTTTAATTTCCGTTGGTTTTTTTTAATCTTCAGTTTAATACTAATTAATACTGAAAATTAATTTTAGCCTTAACGTGGTCTTTAAGTCTGCGTAGGGTTGTTAACGGGGCGGGTCGGGGCGGATATCGCTTGCCCCGTACCCGCCCCGCGGGTCGAGATGGCCGATCCGTACCCGTCCCACACAGTTCGCGGGGCGGGGCGGGTCGACCCGCGGGTCACCTATTAGTTGTACATAATATATTATTAACAATTTAAACCCTAAATTATATATTTACCATATACAAATTCAATTTAAAATTTAAATCACAAATGAAAAATTTAACTTCAAATCCAAATACAAGTCACAAATCCTAATTATTTTAACTATGTATTATATTACCTATATAATTTTATATAAATACATGTAATATATATATATAAATTATCCACATACAAGGCGGGGCGGGTCAACGGGGCGGGGCGACTCCGAAACCGTACCCGCCCCACGGGTCACGGATCGCGGATCAACGGATCAAAATCGGGGCGGGGCCCCGCGGGTCACGGATTACCCGTGACCCGTTGCCACCCCTAAGTCTGCGAGATATATATATCTGCAGTCATCCACTTTGAAAAGGAGAGGGTTTTATTTTTTTTAATGATTAAAATAATCCCTTCGGCTTCAACCTAGGTTGTCCACCGATGTTAATTCCATCTTCAATTTCCACCGGTGTAGACATTGAATATGTCGAAGTCACATGCTATAATTTTCTTGGATCAAATATTGGAAGAGAAAATCTATGTTGTTCCTCATTTCAAGTATTTGTTCTATTTTCTTCTCTTTGATCGTTCGTTCTATACGATTTTATGCCGTCGTGTTCAGCTTTCGAAATCCTGTTCTTTGTTTGAGTTCAAGTATTGATTCGATTCGGTCGAACGTGTTGTATGCATAATATGTTTCGATGACACTGTTGAATCCTGAGAGGTGACCGCCCCTTGTATAACCCCTTTGTATAACCCGAGGGTGGGGAGGGGTGAAATTGCCTTAAGGAGACTGTGATCTGCACGGGCCTCAGTATAAAAATACGTTTTCGTGTCGATTTTACGTATCATTTCAGTGTTGTCTCTATCTTGCATGTTAATTGGTATAATTACTTGTAAGTAACCGAAATTAGACTAATTGTTTTTAGTCCTTGATTTTAGAATATTTCATTTTGGTCCACGGACTTCGTAAAATTGCATATGTACCCGACATTATTTCCAACAATCTTAAGGCAATTTTTATTTGTTGGTTTTATAAGTGGATGCTTAATTGAATATTGAAATTCAATTTTTTTTGGAGAAATTTATTTATTCTCTAAAGTTCACAAATAGTGTCGAACAACGACATTGAAAACGTGAACATGCTCGAGAAAAGAGCACATGCGACCGATAAAATCGCTAAGGGAATTTAGGTCGTCGAGACTGATAAAGTCGTCAAAAGCCGTTGAGGCTATTAGGACCGTTGTGGTCGCTAAGTCGTTGAGTCTACTAAGACTAAACGAGAGGGTCAAGGTTGTTGAACCTGTTAAGGCATCCGAAATTGATATGTTTGCTAACGTGACTTTGGTCACCATACCCATTTTAGCCGTTGAGGCTTACGGGGCCATTGAATCCATTGTTGAAAATTTGATTAAGAAATCGGTTAAAGCCGATTTAGTGTGTATGATAATTATTATTATGGAAAATTTATTTCTTTGTCTAAACACTGATTATTACATTTGACATGTATGTAAGTGTGAATCAACGAACTGATTGCACAACCATGAACCTTGGCACGTATGTACGTCGTGACGTTTGTACATGGGAGTTAGCCCCGTGTGGGTCTGGTTTTTTTAAAACCAAAATTAACTGTGCCCAGGTTTATTTCCTGTACAACAGGAAAAAAAAAATTTATTTGACTTTTGTAACTGAAGTGATTAAACTTAATTACTGAAATCAGAAATTCAAATCGATTTTTGAATTTTAATCTGAATTTGATGTCACGGATTGATTACTATTGTGGGGTTGAGTACCAAATACTCGGACTTATATAAAAAAACCTCAATGAGTTGGTCATAAGTCCAAAGTTTGAACTCTACTCAATGAGAATGTAGCTAACACTTGGCGGACAACTCTAAAATTGGGAAAGACCACGATCTTCTCGATGTGGTCTATAAATGTTTTATTCTAGCGAGTGATGCTATCGCATATACCGACACATTGATTATCGAGGTTGGACACTCGTCTAGGCCGCCGTCTATAATGCCGGGAAATTCGTCGAGACTTACTTCAGAAGCTGAGTCAAAATATGGAATTCTTTTTGACAAAATCTGAATATAATAATAATAATAATAATAATAATAATAATAATAATAATAATAATAATAATAATAATAATAATAATAATAATAATAATAATAATAATAATGAGGAAGCGTCCCTATTGGGAGCACTCGAAATCGTCAAAAGAACTGTACGTTAAATACAGATAGACGACAAATTTGATTGAAAAGAAGTTGAATTACTTTAAGTGTAATGGCCGTAGTGCCTAAATTAACATCAATAAAAAAAGTTTTTGCATTGGCCGTAGTGCCTATAGTGAACATGAGATAAGAATGTTCCTTCTTGTGCTGAATTTGTGGCACAAAAATTTAGAACATGTTAATTACGATACCTTGCAGAGGTTATCTAACATGGTTCATATTCCTAAACTCAAAGTAGATAAAGAACTTAAATGTAAAGTTTGTGTTGAAGTGAAAGTTATTCGCTCGAAAGGATTACCGAACTTCCTGGTCTAAATACATAGCGATGTTTGCGACTTAATATATGTCCAAACGCGAGGAGGAAAATAAGTACTTAAACTTTTGTAGATGATAGTACGAAATATTTCTATGTATACTTGATGAAGAAAAATTTGAAACAATAAACAAATTCATGGTTTACAAACAAAAAAAAAACTTGAGTTTCAACTAAATAAATTAATTAATTGTTTTCGCAATGAGAAATGCGACAATAATTATTCTATGTTTAGAGAATGTTGACTTAAACCCGATTTAATCTGTGAATTCATTGCACCACATAAAACCCCGATTTAGTTAGGTCGCGGTTTCGATCCAGTCAAGCAACTTTTTACATATTAGTCTTATTATATTTTATGATATTTAATTTTGGACTAATTAGTATTAGTAACGTTGCCAATGGTCAATGTTTTGGCTTAGTGGGTGAATGGATTGTCATTAGGTAAAAATGATCGAATCCAAACGCGGCCTTTCCTTAAAAAAAATGATGATCCGAGGATCAAAGATGATGTGGTTGAGAGTTTGTAATAACTTCATACACAACTCGTGTGTTAACACGTTAAATTTTCTGAAAGAAATTAAATAATGTGGTTGAGACCATGTTTATTTTAGAGTAATGATTAATATGGGTAGCTATTTTAACTAGTAATTACCTTTTGAATAAGGTAACCCAGAAGAAGGAAGATAACCTATGTTTGAGTAGTGCTTTCAAATGTGGGGGTGTCTTGCTAAAAGTTATGATACCTCTACAGAAAAGGCGCATACATGCCCTAAACTGTTGATTGCATTTTCATAGGGTATGCTCTAAAAAGTAATGCGTATCGGTTTCTTCTGTTTGAATCGAAAGTGTCGGATATACACAAAGATACCTTATTGTAATCAAGAAATACATATTTCTTTGGAAATGTATTTTTGGCTAAGTCTAGAGGAGAGGCAAGCATATATGAGACTACAGAGGAAAAATAGTCAAGACCGAGAACATGGAGGGCATGTTGAGGTCGAGACCGAGGTTGAAACCGAGGTCGAGCCCATGATGAGTAAAAGGGAGATGATTGAAAAATTTTGTGGTCCAGTTTTTCTGACCTATATGCTTGAAGCCGAACCTTAGACTTACCATGAAGTCGTAAACTCTTCTAAGAAACCTCTATGATAATAAGCACTCAATAATGAAATCGAATCCATCTTGCAGAATAATACTTGGGAGCTAGTGGATCTTCCCCCCGAAAGCAAACCGCTAGGCTACAAGTGGATTTTTAAAAGGAAGATGAAAGCAGATGGTTCCATCGATAAATACAAAGCCCGACTTGTCATCAAAGACTATAGAAAAAAGAAAGGACTTGATTATTTTGATACATATTCTCCAGTAACTAGAATCACATCCATAAGGATGGTACTTTTGATTGCCACTTTGCGAAATCTAGAAGTACATTAAATGGATGTGAAAACAGCTTTCTTAAATGGAGATTTGGAGGAAGAAATCTACATGGAACAACCCGAGGGTTTCTCTGCACGAGGACAGGAAAAGAAAGTCTGTAAGATTGTCAAATCTCTGTATGGGTTAAAAAAGGCGCCTAAAAAATGGCATCATAAATTTGACAGCGTTATGATGGAGAAAGGTTTTAAGAGAAATGAGTGTGACAAATGTATTTACGAGAAAGATACAGATAAAGGTTATGATATATTGTGTCTTTACGTAGATGATATGCTTATCGTTGGAAGTAACGATGAGATGGTCTGGTCCACCAAACATATGTTGAGTTCGAGGTTCGACATGAAAGATATGGGCTTTGCCGATGTGATCATTGGAATTAAAATCATTAGATCGTCGGAAGGTCTCATTCTAAGTCAAACTCATTATATTGATAAGATTTTTGGATAAATTTATCAAATATGACAAGAACGAGGTCATGACTCCAATAGATACGAGTAAGTACTTTAAAAAAAAAAAATCAAAGGAGAATCTTTTTCCCAAATTGAGTACGCTCGAATTATTGGAAGTGTCATGTACTTAATGTCATGCACTAGACCAGATATCGTTCACGCTGTAAGTATATTGAGTTGATATACGAGTAACCCTAGTGTTGACCACTGGAATGTGGTAATCAGGTTACTTAGGTATCTGAGACATACTCGTAATCATGGTCTACACTATACAAGATATCCTTCTGTGATAGAAGGTTGTAGTGATGCGAACAGGATATCTGATTCAAGAATAATTGAGAATGTTTTCTAAAAATAGACACTACCACATTCAGTATGAGTGGTTATGTTTTCACCTTACGAGGCGCTGTTGGATTACGGGGACGTAATATTACGGAATGCTAAACGTGTACATGCAAGTAAACTAATTACGGAATGCTAAACGTGCACATACCCCAATAGCTTTCCTGCCCAAGAACGATGTGGAGGGAGTTCTGATCCTCCGGTCGGAACCCGTACAAGTTCTTCGTGAGAAGAAGTCCTACGCGGTATAAGCTCCATAGAAAATCCTCTGATCGATTCTTCAACGGGGACAGAACCTCGGACTGATTATGGTGTGCCGAAATTTCTACTAAGGGGGTGAGAGGGTTTCTCTCAAGTTCTTCAATGGAGGGACTTATGAATTACTTGATGTGTAAAACCCCTTACGAGACTCCCCTATATATAGGATTGGTGGAGTGGACAAAAGTCCACTCCAACCAATGTGGTATAGGGTTCGGCCGAACCTATTAAAGGAGGGAGGCCTAATTTTGGGCTTCCCATGTCAATTAGGAATTGGGTCGAGCCCAATTAACCTAATGTGACATTTACCCAATTGTCTTAGGTAATATCCTTAATATTAACGGGCTACCATTTTCGACGCCACGTCACCATATGCTAACAGCTCCCACTCGCCGGAATGGGAGGGTGCCTGTTAATGTATTATCATCCAATAACATCAACATTTCAGTCTTCAGTTATCGTCTCTGTCTCCGAATAGTTCATACGAGGTTTGCCGTGCGACCGGCGGATACGAAGGGCATTGTGCTACTCATTTTTTAGGAGTATTGTAGCGCCCGCAGAACGTTGATTCCCTGTCGTAAATCAATCATGTTAAAAACAAAATATGTACCGCACTGTATCCTTGGTCAACTGATAATTCTCTAATTGCCCAGTTTTCCACATAGGAATACTTCTCCAGGGCATCCGTACAGTTCACAACCTTCAACTAATATCCGGTTGGTGGCCACCTAGTGAACACAAGAGTCGGTGAATTATAGGTGAACATGACCATCCTCATCCCTTAGCCAAACTCAATCGGTTTCCAAAGACGTGGTCACTTGGCCTTTTTCTTCAGCACTACACTCGTACGCCGGGGAGCGAACATTGAGCCTGACCTTAAATATGAGTTCCGAGTCCGAGAGGATACTTTGGGCGCCTCTTCATAAGGCACTCGGGATCAATTACACGCTCAAGGTGAAGAAGTATGCGCTCTTTGAATCACAAGGATTCTAGCCAGCACAACCGAGCATGACCCCGTGGTCGAACATGGCACGCGCAGTATGAAGCACGGGTCGATAGCACACCTGGACAAGCCAGTGATGAGATATGTCAATCATGTTATCGCAAAATCTTTCATCTGGCGCTGAATGTGATTTTAATGATGGACATAGTCCAACACGACGATTTTACAATAAGAAGATCAAGTCATGCTTTTAGGCGTGACAAATTTATTGTTTCGTTTAACCAGGTTTATCCCCCCTGGTTCTTAGCCAATCTTGTTGTCCCCCTCTCCTACAAGATGATCGTGCCTATATGAAGATGCATGGTTCACATTCGACATAATTTTGATGGAAGAATTTTACATCTTCCTACGACTTAGTTTATAGACCGTAAAATCCGATGTTATTTATCATTATGACGTCGATGGATCATATACTCAATTTGCAAATCTTTTATTCAATTGAAATATTAATTCAAAAGTCAAAATGCTATCACTTATACAAGCCACTTATTAAGCCCTACGTAATCCAAGTAGTTTTACGTGCTTTTCGAAAATCTCTCTACGTAATGGCTTAGTCAATGGGTCCGCGGCCATTTTTTCTGTGGAAAAGTATTCTAAAGTGATTGGGAAAAGTATGTAAAACATGCAACATGTTTGAAAAAGATGGTTTTATGTACCAATATGTTTTAAAATGTACAACATATTTGAAAAAGATGGCTTTATGGACCAATATGTTTTAAAATGTAAAATATGTTTACTAAATATGGTATAATTTCATTTCATCCGCTTGTTGTCAATTGTCTCGTTAAGTAGACACATGGGGCCGTGTTTTTTAGAAAATAATAATTAAAAAATAAATTAATTTATACATTGTAATAATTATTAAAGGTTGGATGTACATATGATAATTATTAATTTTTAAATTAAAAAAAAAAAAAGTGATCCGCATATGTCCACTTAACGAGACTATTGACAACAAGTGGAAGGTATGTTATTTTACCATCTTTTGTAAGCTTGTTGCACATTTTAAAACATATTGATCCCTAAAACAATCGCTTCCAAACATACTGTACATTTTAAAACATATTGGTCCATAAAGGATACTTTGGGCGCCTCTTCATAAGGCACTCGGGATCAATTACACGCTCAAGGTGAAGAAGTATGCGCTCTTTGAATCACAAGGATTCTAGCCAGCACAACCGAGCATGATCCCGTGGTCGAACATGGCACGCGCAGTATGAAGCACGGGTCGATAGCACACCTGGACAAGCCAGTGATGAGATATGTCAATCATGTTATCGCAAAATCTTTCATCTGGCGCTGAATGTGATTTTAATGATGGACATAGTCCAACACGACGATTTTACAATAAGAAGATCAAGTCATGCTTTTAGGCGTGACAAATTTATTGTTTCGTTTAACCAGGTTTATCCCCCCTGGTTCTTAGCCAATCTTGTTGTCCCCCTCTCCTACAAGATGATCGTGCCTATATGAAGAGGCATGGTTCACATTCGACATAATTTTGATGGAAGAATTTTACATCTTCCTACGACTTAGTTTATAGACCGTAAAATCCGATGTTATTTATCATTATGACGTCGATGGATCATATACTCAATTTGCAAATCTTTTATTCAATTGAAATATTAATTCAAAAGTCAAAATGCTATCACTTATACAAGCCACTTATTAAGCCCTACGTAATCCAAGTAGTTTTACGTGCTTTTCGAAAATCTCTCTACGTAATGGCTTAGTCAATGGGTCCGCGGCCATTTTTTCTGTGGAAAAGTATTCTAAAGTGATTGGGAAAAGTATGTAAAACATGCAACATGTTTGAAAAAGATGGTTTTATGTACCAATATGTTTTAAAATGTACAACATATTTGAAAAAGATGGCTTTATGGACCAATATGTTTTAAAATGTAAAATATGTTTACTAAATATGGTATAATTTCATTTCATCCGCTTGTTGTCAATTGTCTCGTTAAGTAGACACATGGGGCCGTGTTTTTTAGAAAATAATAATTAAAAAATAAATTAATTTATACATTGTAATAATTATTAAAGGTTGGATGTACATATGATAATTATTAATTTTTAAATTAAAAAAAAAAAAGTGATCCGCATATGTCCACTTAACGAGACTATTGACAACAAGTGGAAGGTATGTTATTTTACCATCTTTTGTAAGCTTGTTGCACATTTTAAAACATATTGATCCCTAAAACCATCGCTTCCAAACATACTGTACATTTTAAAACATATTGGTCCATAAAACCATATTTTTCAAACATGTTGCATGTTTTACATACTTTTCCCAAAGTGATTATATTGTCTTCCATAACAGATTTAGCATAATTGTATTTCACATCGATGTGTTTGGTCTTACTGTGTTACATTGGATTCTTAACTGCTGCAATGGATGCCTGAATGTCAGAGTATACCTTTACGGGTTTACTCTCCTTGCTAGTGCCAATTAATGCAGTAAGAAGCCTTTTCAGTCAGACCGCTTCTTGTGCATTTTTGGAAAGGGCAACGAATTCCGATTTCATAGTGGAAAGCGCGACACATGATTGCTTCTTGCTTATCCATGATATGACAGCATTAGCAAGGAGGAAAAATCCTCCTGTGGTGGACTTACGATCATCCGGATCGCCACCGTGGTCGGCGTCAGTATAACCGGTCAATTCTGTTTGCCTGCCCATATAGCACAGAACATAGTCGGCAGTACTTTTCAGATATCTTATAATTCGTTTCACGGCCTTTAAATGTTGATATCTAGGATCTAATTGGAATCTTGCTACTAGACCCACAGCGTAACAGATATCCGGCCGAGTACATAGCATGGCATACATGAGACTTCCTACCATGCTTAGATACTCTGCATCCTTCATATGTTCACGCTCATGCTGGTTCTTCGGGCCATCACGCTTTGACAGCGCGCACCCGAACACAACCGGCGTATCCATGGGTTTGGCATCGAGCATTCTGAATCTTTTCAACAGTTTGTTGATATAAGACTCTTGAGACAGACACAATGTCCGGACGGCACGATCTCGGAAAATTTTATTTTCTAAGATGTACGTGGCCTCTCCCATGTCTTTCATCTCAAATGCTGATGCTAACCAGGACTTTGATTTATTCATGAAACTCACATCGTTCGCAGCAATGAGTATGTCATCTACGTATAAGGTTATGATGACATACTTAGACCCGGAGGTCTTGGTGTAAACGCAGGGATCCTCGTGAAGGTTCACAAATCCGTTTCCAACGATTTCCTCGTGGAATCTGCGATACCATTGCCGAGACGATTGTTTAAGACCGTAAATAGATCTTTGGAGTTTACAAACTTTACGTTCTTTCCCAGGAGTAATAAAACCTTCTGGTTGCTCCATATAGATCTCTTCCTCCAGGTTTCCGTGGAGGAATATGGTCATAACATCCATTTGGTGCAGCTCTAGATCGAGGCATGCAACAAGGGAAAGGATGGCCCTGACTGTGGTATAACGCACAGTTGGTGAGTATGTTTCATCAAAGTCTACTCCGTGAATTTGGGTATATCCTTTCGCAACCAATCGAGCTTTGTATCGCTTGACTTCTCCATCAGCAGTGAGTTTAAGTTTCAAAACCCAGTTTGCTCCTATAGCTCTGCAGTCAGCAGGTAAATCAACTAAAGACCATACCGAATTAGCTTTCATTGAGGCGATTTCATCCTCAATTACTTTTCTCCATTCTTTTCCTTGAGTTCCTTCCATCGCTTGTTTAACCGTTACCGATTCATCAACAGACGTGAGACTGAAGATCTCTCATCTCTAAATGGGATACTTCTTGGGAGAACTTCGTTGCCTTTGACTGCGTCTAGGCTCATTTGTCCCATTTTGAGTCTGATCCATACTCCCACTTGGAATAATGCTTCTTGTCGGAGCATTACTCCCACTGGGAATGATGGCGGTACTAGAACTTTGAACAAAAACTTTCCTCGGACGACCTCTTCGTCTCGGGATTTCATCTCCGAGATTAGTTCTTTGATCGCTAGGACCTGGAACCAGAGTGATAAATCCGCTTCCACTTGGAAAAATGGGAACAATAGGCAGTTGTATAATATGATTATCAGTTTCTACTTGATTCACATTCCCAGCAATAGTGATTTGTGTTTGGGGGGGGGGGGGGGAGTGAGCCCTCCCACTGGATTTATTATGGGGATTTCATTCTCATTAACCGAATCACTTGTTGTTGTGTCAAATCTCCCACTCGAAGAAAGTGGGACCTGAGAATC
Organism: Clarkia xantiana subsp. parviflora; assembly: GCA_036873135.1. Taxonomy (NCBI): domain Eukaryota; kingdom Viridiplantae; phylum Streptophyta; class Magnoliopsida; order Myrtales; family Onagraceae; genus Clarkia; species Clarkia xantiana. Next base: position 11,465,505 of record JAPTYO010000003.1, read on the forward strand.
ATCGTCATCTTGTTCTAGTTCGATCAGGACTTCGTCTGTTTTTATTTCTCTTAGCGTTGGAAATTTGTTCTCAAGAAAAGTGACGTCTCTGGACTCATGTTCGTACACATTACCGTTTTCGAGAGTTGACACAAATACATAACCTTTTGAGTTCTCAGAGTATCTTATGAAGACACTAAGTCCTCTGGGGCTAACTTGCCAAAACGGCTGTCAATTGTATGTGTGTAAGCTGCGCACCCCCAAGGTCGCAGTCTGGTAAGATTTAACTATCTACCATTCCACAGCTCATACAGTGTTGTGTTAACTGCTTTTGATGGGACAAGGTTTACTACGTGAGTGGCAGCAAGCAACGCGTCTCCCCAATAAGAGATTGGCAATTTTTCTTGTGACATCATGGTTCTAACCATGTCAAGGAGAGTTCGATTACGACGTTCAGCCACACCACACCACTCTGCTGTGGTGTGTTGGGGATCGTCGTTTGACGGGCGATCCCACTCTTTGCACAACTTATCAAACTCATTAGAGAGATATTCTCCACCTCTGTTGGTGCGTAGGGTTTTAACCTTTCGCTCCTGTTGATTCTCTACGAGCTTAAGAAAACATTTTAAGCAATCTAAAGCTTCCGATTTACGAGTAATCAAATGAGTAAACCCGAATAGGGTGTAGTCATCAATGAAAGTTACAAAGTATCGTTTTCCATTTCTAGCAGTTACATTCATTGGTCCACATACGTCTGAACGGATTATTTGCAATGAGAATTTTGCTCGTTTTGCTTTTCCGAATGGCTTGCGGGTGGAATTTCCGGCTAGACAGTCATGACAAGTGTGTTTTTACCACACTGCTTGTTCCGAGCAAGAGCCCTCGTCGTGCCAACGATTGAACTCTATCATAGCCTATATGTCCAAGCCGCGAATGCCATCCGGTCGCGTCAGTTTCCGCTTCTTTAGAGGACATTGCATACATTATACACAAATTTACATTACCATTCAAATCCATGATAAATAGACCATTAGAGGAAAATGCATATCCAAATAAAGTATTCCCTTTATTTATGCGAATCAAGGATCTCTCAAATGATAAAACAAAGTTCTTATTCATAAGAGCAGAAACAGAAACAACATTTCTACGGATTCTAGGAGCAAAAAGGACATTATCAATAAGTAAGGATTTGCCATTGCCCATTGGCAATTTGCAATTCCCTACTCCTTTGACTTCAACTTGTGAGTTGTCGCCAATGTATATCCTTTTAGAATCCTTTGGCAACCGTCTAAATTTGGCAAATAGATCTTTGTCGTTGGCTATGTGGTCTGTTGCACAAGAATCAAGAATCCAAGATGGATTTGAGTCAGTTAACATGATGGTTGAGGAAACTAAAGTTTCATTTACATAACCAAAGTCGCGTACCTTTTCGGGGTGCGATTTACTGGATCCTGCACCATCGCTTATTTTGCGTGGGATGGAATTCCCGCATACTATCTCAGATTTTAATCTGGGACTGCCTTGTTTAGGCATAGTCAAATTTTTACTGTCGACTGCCTGTTGTTTCTTTCCCTTGTTCCTGAATTTCCTTTTCTTATGGCCAGCTTGTCCTGCCGTTTTTGGTTCTTTCAATACCGAAGTTAATCGAGTTTTCTCCATCTCGATTAGTTTCTGGACAGATGCAAGATCAAACACGGAACTGCTAACAGTCAATATAGCCTTGGCTGCTCTCCAAGATTTCGGGAGAATCCCAATTATGGCCTAAATTTTATCCCATTCAGCCATTTGACTGTCATCTTCCAATGGTTTGAACAAGCGAAGGAGACCGTAAACTTTTTCAAGCACGCTCTTACTGTTGTTGTTCGGACAGGTTTCTAATGTTGGTATACGTGGGTGCAATGTAACTGCCATGCCACTTCCATATTTCAGAAAGAGGGAATCCCATACGTCTTTCGATGTCGGATCATCCTTATACTTGTCATAGAAATCCTATGACATTTCAGACAGTATCATCTCCTTTGCTTTCTTGTCATCATGCTCCCATTGAAAATGAGAATGATAGATCTTTAGTTAATCCGGCATTCGGGTTGTTCATGGTTATTTGAATGTGGTCAATTAGACCTTGTCCCTCAATATGGTAACGACGCGTTTGCTCCACGAGTCATAATTCGTCTCAATTAATAGCTCAAATTCACATGATAATGCCATCTATTCATTGGTAACAATTCAAGGTTGGGAAGACAATGAAATTTTGACAGAATTTCAAACATCGGATTATCTATTAAGATGGAACACAACAATTAGTGATCCCTCAGTCATCTAGACCAAACCGGCCGCCAGTAAACCGAGGGAAGAGAGTCTGTGAAAGAGTTCACACTACCGTCGTGTTCAATCTAATAGGTCAATCTTTTGAAAACGGTTATTATATAGCAAATTACCGGAACAGGGATTTTCAAATAAGCATACCCGATCGTGGCTTTCCCAAGTCCCTTTTGATTTTTGAAAAATTATCCGATAATTTACGCATGCATAATACTATATTACGCCATAAACATTGAACAAACCAAACAACATGTTTACGCGTCATGCGTCTAATGTTCCTAGCATGTCATCCCTAGTTGCAACGCTGTATAATAAAGTTTGCTGGCCTAATACCAGTTACACTCCTGATACTAGTTACGCTCTTTTCTTAGTTTAGAAAAGAGTGTAAATACGACACAACATCTATAGTAGTTTTTAGAAATAAATAAATATATTTTTTCTTAAATTTTCTTTAAAAATATAATTTGAAAAGAAATTATTCAATGATACTCTGTTAATCCACATTCAACTAATTTGTTGTCGTATATAATTAAAGTATAGAAGAACTGGAATTTTATTATGTTAGACTTAGATATAATCTATATATATATATATTCATCATGAGAGAGAGTGTGCTCACCATATTGTGCACCTAAGCATCTCCTAGCACTACCATATCGCGCCACGTCAGCGTTCTTATTTTTTACTATAATAGGTCAATGTAGTTATTAAAATAGGCCCTGAATTTGGTCCGATAATAATTATTTTGTGCTGACCCTAAAAAAAGTCCAGCCGCAGAACTCAGCATTCTTATTTTAAATATAATGAGCCAATTTAGTTTTAAAAATAGGACCTGAATTTGACCCGATAATAATTCTTTTGTACTAACCCTAAAAATAGCTCAGCCGCAGATTATAATCCTATTAACTCTAACAAAAAAACTGTGGCAATTCAGTTCACAGGCGTCGAAGTTCACATTGTCTGGCTATTCGTTTTGTGTCCGTTTCGAGCAGATTTCAGTTACATTTACTCAATTACATTGAATCACTCACTCATTCAATTCAATTGAATGACGATGAAACAAACTTAGCGTTTGGATTATCATATTTGGGTATTTGAACTCCTCAACCGAAAATGTTCATCAAAAGCAGATCCACTCTCATACGGTAAGTGAGACGTTGATTCCATATTTTATTAGCTAAATTGTACATACGTTAATGAATTTCCTAACTTTGGCCCGATTTTACATCACAAATTCAAGAGGAAATTTGTTCTTTATGTTTTCAATAAGTAAGTTTTCTCCTCTAATATGTACTTCATATTTTTATTTTGTACTTTTTGTATCTGTCAAAGTTTTAGTTTTTCAAATTTGCTGAATTTTTTTAATTTGACGACAGATTTCATTTGGTTTAATGAATTTTCTTAATTTGTTCTTCGTGTTTTTATTACGTACTTTTTGTATCTGTTAAAGTTTGGATTTTCCAAATTTGGTGAGGATACAAATGAGTTCTATCAGAAACTGTAATGATGATGCCCTGGAAGCTTTAAATGTTGTCAAGTTATCAGCCGTAATATATGGTAATGTATAAATTTGAAAAAATTTCAATTAAACGTCTGCTTTCATTTGGTTTACTGCGTTTTCTTAATATGTTAAAGTCATCATTACTGACTTAGTATTATCATTTAATTTATTCATCTTTTCATTTATACATGAATTTTTTCAACTGTTGGTGTTGAGATTTCCAACTTTTGTGAAACTAATCAGACGCCTGATTTCATTTTATTTTAGTATTCTTAGTATGTTAAGTCATCATTATTGGCTCAACTTTTTTTTTATTTTTTCACTTCATCGATTATACATAATTTAATTTAATTTGATTTTAACATTTTTTAGATATACAAATTTTACACATAGCTATACGCTATTCAAAATTGGGAAAGCTAACTGACGACTATAACAAATGCACTATTCGGACACGCGTAATTAGGTCTTAAACATTTATAAATGTAAAGACGGGTGTTGTTTTCTTAAAGGAATGTCGCCATGCACTACGCCCAGAGTCAGCACCTAGTAGATATAGAAGCACCCATTGAATAAACTAGAGTATTTATTAACTAGTTAGTATGAACGCATAAATTATATAGAATCATCTTGAAACATAAAACTAAATTTCCAGAAAGATGACATACTTCAAATTTCATGACAACGTCTTTAAGTACAACACCATAAGTCGTCTACAGTAGAAATACAAAAATTCAGCGGACAAGAAAATAAGGATCGAAACCATCCCACGCCAGAAACCGCGAAACCAAATCCGTATTGCCACCAACTTTTTCCTCATGTATCTTAACTACCAAGTAATATAGGTTTTGAATCAATGGGTTCTTCAACAATGGCGATAGAGATTTACCCAGTTCTACAGTGTCCAACAAAAGCTCTTGTTCCTCCTCACCATCAACCTCTCTGGACAGGCAGCATGAAAATACGTAGAAACCGAGCATATTCGCGTAAAGCGGCAAAAATACGTCTTTGTGGTTCCCTACTCCCCCGATCCAATCGCTGTTTCTTTCCTTCCCGATATGTTTCTTCGAAAATGACACCAACTGATTTCGGAACCTCAACCTCCAATCATACAGATACTCCTTATGAATGGAGGAGGTTGATTTCAACAGCTTCTCCATATGGAAGCAGCAAATCTGACATATCAGCAGTTTTTCTTCATGGTGGTTATCAATTTCTTTGTCGAAAACGCGCTTCACCAGATCTTCCTCTCCAAATACATCACAGTTAGACATCTCTGATACCCACCGCGCAAGCCGGTCAAAATAGTCAACCCACTTACCAAACACTGATGATAGATGGTCGAAGCTCATCTCGATCACTTTATCGACCTGGGTCGAAGCTACCCACTTTCTCGAAGAAAAGCATTTCTGCAAATCGAGTGCCAAGTTGTTCCTTATCTCATCGTCTTCATCCTCCAGCAGTCTAATACAAGTAAACCACATGCTCAGAACCCGACCTGCATACAAATTTACAGGTTCTGAGGAAAATGATTCCTCAGACGGTTGTCTGTTATTACCAGAGACGAATGGACCGATCAGTTCGGCTTGTTCCAACAACCCAGAAGCAATCAAGGACTCTGCCGCTGCTTTTCTCATATTGCCTGGTTCTGACGAGGAACTGTGTTGTTTGATTAGGTCACAAGTGAAACAAACGCAACTATAGAGACGGGTCCACGAGTTCCTCGGCTTCGAGTTGTCAAGGACACAGCTTGTCAGTGTTTCCACAAGGGGTTTCACCGAAACCCCCAAGCAACAGATTATCGTTTCTCGGGTCTTTATGTGCCTTGAAGAATTATAAACCGATACCAGCTTGTCCCATACCTGGAGTAACGACTCGCAATCCATCGAACCAACGAAAACAGCACCATCAGGACCCGCCTGCTTAAATTGCATGGAATTCCATGCAAAGAAAATACGAAGAATATAGTATTTACACTTATGGTGCTCTTCTGAAGCTAAAAGACCCATCAACTTGTCGTGGAGGTTCTTTTTCGCCCATTTTAAGATAAGACCACCATTGTCGAGTTCCATGGCCGTCAGAAATTTCAGCAACCACTTTAACCCTGCTAGTCTGGCTTCATATGCAGAATCTGACAGAATACGGATCAGCATTTCAAGCAGATCCGAGGAAGAGCTTCCTTCATCACCCACTCGAACAAAACAACTTAAATATGAGGTTGAAGCTTGTTCTCGGAGTTCTGGAGCGGTTGGGTCATAGAACGGTAGTCCACAAGAAGCATCTAGCTCTAAGCATTGGGTTGTCAGCTCCAAGAGAAGATCTCGAATAGCAAAGAAGCTTTCGGCTTCATGGCATGTCCGAGCGATGCTCAGCATGTGATGCAGTACCTTCAAAAACGAAGTGTTGAGAACGGGACACGGACAAAGTCTAGGGTTTCCAATCCACGGAGATTTTGCAAGAACTTTGATTAGATCACTAAGAATCTGATCCTTCTTAGCGGAATCAATCAAGTTCCTGCAGTTTATATCAAGAAGATTGCCCAGCTGTAATAAGATCCCATGCATCAGATTGTAGGACGGGTGTTGAGTTCCATTGGAGCAAGACAACTCGGTGGCGATATTGATGAGGACAGATGGCAGCTTCTCATTGGATACAAGTCCAGTCAGAGCCCGAGATGCAAGGATGCGAACCCTCATGTTGTACTGAGTGGAGCATTTCCTAATGAACGGCATGAACAAGAAGGGGTCCAGGTCATCTCCGATCTCACTTGCAAGAGAAGACGGCTTGAGCCGAGATAGAAAGATCAGCACCGGGCAGAGACTCGGGTGCACAGCTTTCTCTCGGTAATTGGATTGTGCACTGTGTCCATCAACAAGCAACTCCGTCGCAACTTTCAGTTCGTTGAATAAGAAAGAATGCAGCAATGGGTACCTTTGAAAACACAAGATTCAACAGCAGTTAGAAACTCCACAATACTCTTTCTTTCATTTTTCTTAAAAGGAACAACTTGTATAAGCAAAAAAATAAGTACCTGTGAAAAAATTCAAGACCCGTTAAAGCACGGCGAGCAGAATCACGCTTTTGGACATTGAGGAATCCAACCATCCTACGTACAAGAGCAGTGTAAGCCAAACAAGCACTGTTTCTGACCTCCCAATAAGGAGAAGAGAAGGCACGAACTGAAGCAATCAACGCCTCAGCAGAAAACCCCGATGTATCAGCAGAGAGATTAGCGTCATTGAAAGCTGTCCTCAGAACATTAAAGGCGTGAACTGTTGGGACAACACCCTCATCCCGAACTTTTGAAATTGAGGACTCCTCTTCTTGCTTCAGTTTTGTTGAGGATAAATCACCATTAGGGATGGCTGTGGTATCAGGATCCTGCAGCGTTGTATTCGCTACATCAATTAGCCACCTTAAAGCTTGGGGTAGAAGTTTCTTTGGGGCTCCAACTGGCTCTGACAGGAAAAGCGCGATAAAAGCGGCTGGAATGCCTGCGCTTCTCCTCAACAAATCATCAACTAGTTGTCCCTTCGCTGATGTCCTTTGCATAAGTTGTTCCATCCAGGATTCCGGCAATTTACAAAGCCTGGGAAACAGAAAACATAATAATTCTATGAGAATGCAGTGTTCTGAAATGTCAAATAATATTTTATTATTAGGGATTAAAGAACCTAATAACAGTCCCAACTATAGATCATGTTGCTAATCGCTGTCCCAAATTTAAAATGTTGATATTTAATGTCTCAATTATCAGATTGGCTGATTTCCACTTTTTTTTTCTCTTAAAATTGACAGCATAAAAGCATGTTTATTAAGCATCAAATAAGCCTAAACCATGAACAACAAATTTGATACTTTGGAAAAGTAGAAAACATGTTTTTGTTGCTTAAGACGTCGATTTTAATGCCAAAATCAGTCTAAAAAAGTGGAAAGCAACAAATCTGATGGTTAGAACACCGAATATCAACATTTTAAATCTGGGACAGCGATTAACAACTTAGGCTATAGTTTGGACTGTTATTAGGTTCTTATCCATATTATTAGTTACTAGTTAATAAAATTAATTGATTGGGTCTGAGACAATTAGCATATGATAGACTAAAATATATGTAATGGAGTACCTTGGATCATCTGAACATAGTAAACGGTTGCAAAGAGCGGAGAATCCAGCTCTTGTCTTGTCGATAGCACCGTTATGCTTCATTTTCAACAGGACTTCCAAAAAGTTGTCCCCCATGGTTTTAAGCTGCTGCAAATCAAGAACCGCGTCTCCTGATGTTGGAGAATCAGGAATTTCAGAATCTGCAGAGGTGGTACTTGGCAGAGGAATTTTGCGAACAATGGTTCCTAGGAGAAGGCTCACCTGGAAAAGCAAACGGATGAAAGTTCTGTTTTATGGAGAATAATTAATAAGACAAACAACAAGAAGCAGGGAAAAAAAAAAACTACCTCTTTCATGGCGAGCCAGCAACCCACCATCACGATCTGATCCGATGATGACTTAGAATCCCTTCCTCCACCTTTAGAATTATGATCGTGTTCAGAAACATTGTTTGTCTCTTCTTGAACATCCTCCAATATGAAACTATCATCATCAATCATTTCATCCATGTCCTCGGGTAGAAACCATGCATCGGCAGAGACCACCCAGAGAGCCAAAGAAGTCACTCGCAGAACCAAATTCAATAGCTTCTCCAATGCACTCCTCATCTCCAAAATACAAGACGCCGGTACATCTGAATTCCAGTCCAATTCCTCAAAAGTATATCTCAGAGCTAGTAGAACGCCATGAACAAAACTGTTTCTACAAGCTCCAGCTAGATCTCTTTCACCTTCAACAACTGAAACTTCAAGCCAGTCGATAAGTGATCTTAAGTAACTAATCACCGGATACCTTTGCTGACCATTCTGTGAAATTCCGTTTCTTGGGTCAGAATGTGACTCACAGATGACTTTTACTGATGCTCCCACTATCCACCCGAGATCTAATACGTATTTCCGAAAGATAAGCCGGAGTGTCAAAGCACCTGCATCGCTTTCCCTCACACGTGGACTACAAACTAATACTTTGGCCCACTTAATTACATCTACTACCGTTTCTTCATTAGAGAAACCAGGAAGTGGTGTTGGGAAGTGAAGTAATATGGCGAAGGAACTGTCCCTTAGTTTGTCCCAACTATCAACTATCGATCCAACCAACACAAATGTAGAATCTGGTGATGTGATTCCTTCACTGTAAGGACTGAGAACAGTGTCAGAAGGCGAGATGGGCCAAGCATCAATCATGATCTGTATGAGCTCCGTGGCCATTATCTTCCTTCTGTATGGAGCAGAAGGGTAGCATGAAAAGAATAGAAAACACCCCAACCACCTCATAAACCGAAATAAATTATCAGCTCTGCAAGCTGCACCATCCACATCTTCAGTACGATTCGTGGAGAGAAGAGGGGTCCACGAATGTTGCTTAAATTGCCTCTCTAAGGATGTGCGGACCCGAGAAAAGAACTTTCTGAAAAGGCTTCCCCACTTCATCTGGAAAGCTGTTGAAGGAGACCTCATGTTCAATGGAATTGCTTCTTTCATTAAAGTCAGCTCTAAATGGGACGGAAGACTCGATGTCTTGGGATTCAAGAAGAGAAACTCTGCGGCATCAACTCGCAGTGACTCATCAACATGTGCCAATGCCACTTCAAGCCACTCAATAGGAATCTTGATATGTATCCCTTTGATGAGAAGAGTAGCATAGTTACTCTTATTACATGCGGAGTGGAGCCCACCATTCGGAAGAACCACGTGATCGTTGCACCAATCGATATCACCTTCAATTAAAGCAAGTATCCGCGATACCTTGAGCAACGATACCAAGACAGCAACTTTCTGCTCTGTTTGTAAGGCTACTACAGTTGTGCTATTCTTTAACCTAACGTATTCGAGCCCACTCTGCTCCAATACAAGCCCAAGCAAAGGAAATATACTATCCACATCGATTTCAAGTACAACAGACAAAGCATAGGTGTTAAGATTTGAGCGGAGTTTTGACACTCCAGACGCAAGACCATTCAATAACGGAGGCAAGCAACACTCTCTGTAATGTAGATAACCATTCTCAACGCCATCACTGTTCCAGAACTCATCACGTAGAGACTCGAGGAAACACCTCAGAAAAGATGTGAGAGCACAACACACATCGTCATCAATATATGCATGCATGGTTTCGAATAGAAGGCCTGGACTCATACTTAACAGAGCTTTCGCACCCAACCTCTTTGTAAGTAATGCCAAAGGGACATATCTTCCCTTGCATTGTGACCCGAGATGGAGGAGGTCCGAAGCAATCTTCTCCAAGAATGGTTTTATCTTACAGCCACCTTCTCCCCAGTTAAGTGTGGATTGAATGTCCAAGAATAGATCAAAAATAAGATGGACTTGTTTCACAGTTTGACTTAGAGGATCTTCCAAGTTATTCCAAATAATTCTCAATATCCGGGCCTCCATTTCCTCTCCAATTGGGCAATACTCGTCTGATACGACGGTTAAATCACTGAGCATTGATGCCTTAATCTGTTGCAAACATATTTGCATGACAGTCAGTGAATGGAAGTTGAAATGGCTATCAGTGGGGTTTTCACAGTAGTTACAGAGCTCGGGCAAGATCCCATCATAAAGGACTGTCTTTATGGATTTCTTCGAAACAGCGAAACCGTCACTGTTGTCCAACTCATTAGTTACAACTGCAAAAGGCATGTTAAGTACATTTCTGGAGACTGCAGTTAGAATCCCCCTAATCAAGCAAAGCCTACTCAATACCGATAAGTTAAGTATATCACGCAACAAATCCCCTCCATATTGGAGTTTAGCAATAGCACCCATATAATCATCACCGTCACTACTAAAGCAACAATTATACTTGCTTTGACTAAACATGCCTTTGATAATGAACAAACCAAGCTCTTCAGGACTAAGACAAACTTGCAGAGCCGCGCACACGCTCACACCTGCCGCCACGAAACAATCCCGAGAGAAATACATTGTTCTCAGTATTCTCAAGACTACATCCAAAATTGGCCCCATTATACTTCCTTCACTCAAATCCTTAAATTTTGATGGGAACTTCTGCAGCAAGTAATACAAACAAGACAATGCCTCCTGATATTGCTCCATCACAATAGGCGAAGGCCTTGAGGACGAATCTGACTCCGAAAAAACCCCATTCAGTCCATTAACCACATCCCAAGCAACCAATACTGCACATTCTTCCACTACATCTATCAAATATCCTAACTTGGGCATACCCATGATCGACAATGCCGCCCTGGACACCAAAAATCGCTTCCCCTTCGTATTAGGGCCTCCACCATACTCTTTGCAAAGAGATTTAAAAGATGCACCAATCAATGATTGATAATCACGGGCCTTGGCAAGAGCCGACAAAAGGGTTCGGTGCAGCGGAAGTGAGTTCTCAAAGAACAAGATCTCCAGGTAAAGCCGCGCGGCATCAGGGAGGACTGAAATGTCAGCACTGGACAAGAACCCGGTGAAAGCAGCGGCAACCCTCTTGGCATGTTCAACTTGGGCGTACGTGGAGTTTAGTCTAGCTAGCTCTTTCAGGCCAGAGTAGAATTTCGTGTCTGGGAACTTCTCCAATTGCTCGATGTAAAGCTGGGGGAAAGAAACAGAGCTGTAAGTGTAGCGATGGCGGTGCTGCAGTGCACGCCATTTGGCAGACATCTTCTCCTAGTGAAGTGGCGAGTAAAGGACAGAGGTAGACCTAAAATGAGAAGGAAATCAATATACTTGGAAACCAATTATAACCACAAATCAAACAAGGAGATCAATTAGACCTGAACAACTGAACTTATTCAGGCATAAGAGGTAGGAATTAAAATTTCATCAAACCTACAACTCTACAAGCAAGAACAGCATCCAACTCAATACACTATTGACTATACAGTAACAAAAATCATATCAACCAATGAAAACCCTATCTATACATAATATATATAATATATACCAGAGATCCTAGCATTTAATTGGAACTGAGAAAATTTATCTGAACTCAGATAATCAAATTGTATAAAAACACGAACTTTAGTCTCAAACATTTGATCTAGCAAATTAGGTTGGACTTCCTATCGGTTATAGCATAGCCAAGTCCAATAATCAACAGATTAATCAACAGCCTGGAGTTTGGATAATGAAAGACATCAGATTTAAGGAGTCGAAAAGGGGGGAAACCAAGAATGATAAATTCATATCCAGTGTTAAGCGGCGTTACTTACTGCGTGATTACTGGGGAGTGCTATATGAATGCTGGAGAAACCCAGAGCAGACGGAGAGTAGAGACTGGAGACTAAGCGCGGCGAGTCTGAAAAAGAAGGTATACTGTAGTTCAATAACAACAATGACTCAGTTTTTAAAAGAGCCGAAGCTGCTACTTTTCTGTACAATCGCCACAGAAGATAAATCAAAGCGTTCTAAATTTGACTAAAACCTGAAATGGGTAATTATGGGTATGCTTCAAAACTGTTTGAATGATTTCGACCTTTTCACTTCAGACTCGGGGCATCACGAGTTTGGAACGGGAAGGAGTGAAACTGTCAAAAAGCGCAGTCGAGGAGAAAGACATCTAGTTATTGGGATATTATATGTATGGGGACTAATATCTAATTATGCTAAGTTGTCATATTTCTAGTATTTACATTCTAGTCTCTAATGTTTACTAGGGTTTTCATATTAGCCCATGAGGTCTCCTATATCAAGGAGCCTCCACTATTGTAATGGTTAAGCAAACCTTCTCATTATGTTTAATATATTGAAAGGATTGCTCTCATCTTACTCTCCAACCTTCCAACAATTATAAACATTTATATGGTATCAGAGCTAGTTTGATCTTGGTTCTTTGATTTTCGTTTTTTTTTTTTTTTTTTTTTTTTTTTTTTTTTTGAGAGCAATCCTTTCAATATATTAAACATAATGAGAAGGTTTGCTTAACCATTACAATAGTGGAGGCTCCTTGATATAGGAGACCTCATGGGCTAATATGAAAACCCTAGTAAACATTAGAGACTAGAATGTAAATACTAGAAATATGACAACTTAGCATAATTAGATATTAGTCCCCATACATATAATATCCCAATAGGTTGCAGATGAAAAATATTATTATTATATTCATTATTTTTGGCGGGTTAGTTTCACTTTCATGTTCAACTTCAGCGGTTCAGTTCTGTCGCAGTAAAAAAACAAAAAATTGGATTACCTGAGAGGAGCGCCGCAACCAAAAAAATCAAAACACTTAAATAGATTTGAAGATTTACCCGCAACCAAAATCAAAACACTCCAAATTTGAAGATTTACCCGCAGCCACTGAGAGGAGAACCCGCAAGCAAGGCCGCGACTCCAACTGAGGAGCACCACCGAGGTCCGCAGCCACTGCCGTCTACCAAGTCTTCCAGTCTAGGCTTCCGGTCCGACTCACCTGCTATGAGGTATGCTTCCAGCAATTGTTGCTTTTCAAATTTCAATACATTAAATGCTTCCAGTAATTGTCGCTACTGGTAATCTGGTTATGCCCGCTCTTTGTAATCAATATTCAACAGCAGCTATGCCCGCCCCAAGCCCCGCCATAGACCCGGTTACGGCCGCCCATTTCCTCCGGCACTATAATTGGTCCTGAACGGAGCGGTGGAAGAAATTGCGACGACGGCAACTTAAGCCGGTGGCGGTGGCAGAAGAAATCACGACTTAGGCCAGTGCCGGTTGCGGTGGTGGAAGCAATAGCGACGACCAAGTTCAGTTCGATCCGAGGGGAAAGAATAATTGAGTTAGGTTTGGGCTGGGCTTATATCTGTGGGGTGGGGGGAAATAATAATTATATACTGTAGCAAAACGGTCAAACCGTGTTCGGACCGGAGAACTGGCAGCCTCACCAGTTGAATTGGTAGATTAAAAGTAGGATTAAAAGTAGGGTTATCAATTTTTTCCGCAAACACGATTACTACGATATAATTTTGGTCGTGTTCTTATTTAGGTATCACACACGATATCATGATAAAGTTGTGCTACAAACTATAATTCTCGAGTATCTTTTTGAACGAATCTTATTTAATAGCTTTTAAAATTACAACTAGTTATTTAATTTTTCTAGTATCAATCCTATATTACGAACTTTTGAATAATGACATATTAATTGATAGTTTTTTTTTTCTATATGAAGTTCATTATTTTGATTTTTGCTTAAAAATTTAGTATAGAGATATATAACTGAATAACTTAACACAACACAATAGAACGACATGACCGCCCACGAAAAAATCCGTGTAGTGTTCGTGTTTGTAAAACATAGCACGATAACCTTACCATATGTGTTCGTATTATAAGTTTAACACGACACGGTTATTGATACTCACAGCAACATGCACGAACGTGTAAATTACTACCACAAATTGGATGTGAGAGTTGCCTAATGCAATGTTAAAGTACAGTTTTATTAGAAGTGGGAAGATTAGTTATAAAGAATTTAGGCATTGTTTAAAACGACCACCACAACAAAGTATTATTTACACATTGATTTCAATGGCAGATTTAGAAATTACATGTGATGGATATATGCCTTGTCACGTGACAACCACAGGCGCACATGCCTCTTCGGTGGCCAATAATCAAACAACTCTTGACCCATTACAACCAAAAGCCTTCGGTCCACAAAGTAACCAGACCATGCGTAAGACTTACGAGCCCCACACCCCAAGTATACACCCTACACAGGTGTGGTCTTCTTTTCTCACACACTTCTCGGGGCGTCATCTGGGAACACTCAATGCCCATACGTGGCATTATATGAGTTCACCAATAAGCCCCCTCGAAACTAGAGACAGGGCGTCTGATCTTCCGAGTGCGTTGCCCGAATTTGTGCAACTGACCACCTAGTCTGACAACGTACAAACTAGGGCAGAAGAGTAGAAAGTGATACAAGTGTATCACTCAAACTATCACTACTCTCCTTAGGTCACTATTGACAGAATCTCATCACGAGATACAGTCATCATCACGTCCATATTTTGGGGACCGGCGCCGCTCGGAACCCCTATATATACTACACTACTACTATATCACAAAGGGAGACATGGGGACACATAATGGAATACACACACATACACATTGGACCACAAGGGGATAACCCGACCCCCGACTCTCAAGCCTAACAACGATGATCATATACAAGGGCATAACCAGACCCCCAATTCTCAAGCCTAACCACGCTGGGGCATATTCATACTTGAATTATTTACATACGCCAATACGTGCATGTAAACACTCATTTTTTACCCGGACGTAACGACGTTACACATAATACGTCAATTCTGGACGCGTCAAGCCACGAAGTCTCCAAGAAACGCTTAAGTGCATATTAGGAAATTATTATAAATATATTTTGAATATATTTAATATTTTCGGAATATTTAAAAATATATATATAATAATTTGATTTTTAATTTTTAGACAATTATCTGTAAGGTATTTATCTACATATAATATATTTTATTTAAAGGTAATTATCTATTGAAATATATATCCCTAGGAAATATATGTAAGCTAATTATCTGTTAGCATTTTTTATTTAGATTTTATCTGTAATCTAGGCTAGGTTTCTACTATAAATAGGGTTCTAGTTCTACAATGTAAACACATAAAAAAATCACTGAAAAAAGACGAACAACAAATCGAATAAAAACCGTGTTGAGAATTGATGGATTTTCTATTATTATTATTATTATATTAAATAATTATCTTCTTCTCCGTAGCAAATTCCTTCAGTTCCATCCAGACCTCCACTCTGTCATTCATCATCGAGCCACCCAGACAAACCGAAGCCATCACCGGTTCCGTCCATCACCTGCGAGACCTCCGAATTCCCCGGTGACCACCAGCAACAACCACGCCGTCCGCGAGCCAACCTCCGACCATCCATCTCTGGTCTAGCCATTGTCAGCCTCTCTCTCTCTCTCTCTCTCTCTCTCTCTCTCTCTCTCTTCTTTACTTTTTTTTTTGCAGGTGACGACCCCGGCCAAGCTCCTCCACGACCGGACTCTTTCTCACCGGAGTTGAGGTCCTCACTGGTGACCGTTGTCATCCCGACAACCGTAGCCTGTCTGTGACCTCGCAACTACCTTCACCGCACTTAGACCAGGACCTCCACGTCGTTCGTGATCTCCATCCCGCACCACCCCGATACTCGACCTTCGGCCCGCCGATTCCCGAAGCCAACCTCGACCGTCAGCCCGCCATCCCGACGTCTCCGACCTCCAATCGGTTACCTGCGCCACCGTCTGTTAGAAAAATAAACTTGATTTGTATTAAACTATCTAGAAGTCTCTAAATGTGTGTAGGAGTCTCTAAGTGTGTAGAAGTCTCTTAGTGTGTAGAAGAGTCTCTAGTAGGAGTCACAAGAAATATCTAGAAAAGAAGTCACTAGAAGAAGAAATCACTAGAATCCTTAAGTCTCTAGAGTCATCCTAATGTACCTATAAATAGGTGATGAGATGAATGAGAATGCAACAAGTTGAGAAGTAAAAACAACAAGTCTCCCATATCCTCTCCACCTCCCTCATACACATATATACATATTCAAACACCAACAAGTGGTATCAGAGCCAGGTTCAAAGATCGCGATGGCAACAACAAGCATGCAAGTGCCGAGATTGACATAGGATAACTATGATAAATGGTGCATCCAACGGAAGGCCTTTTTGGGATCGCTTGACGTATGGGAGCTCGTGGAGACCGAGTTTGAGGAACCCGAAGCGACGGCGGAGATGACAAAGGAAGAGAATGACGAATTGAAGAAGCAACGGAAGAGGGAGAAGAAGGTCTTGTTCACAATATATCAAGGTCTTTATGAAGCCATGTTCGAGATAGTCGCTCCAGCCAAGACATCATACGAAGCATGGTGAATACTTCAAAAGGCGTTCAGTGGCGTCGAAATGGTAAAGAAAATTCGCCTACAAGTCGGACCTGATAATCATGATAATGAACTATTTCAACTACCTATTTTCCTAGTGGGAGTGGAACAACCAACTTGGTTCCAGATCCTAGTGATCGAGGAATACATCTTGGAGGTAGAATCCCGAGACCGAGAGGATATTACAAGTAAGTTCAACCACCACCATTGTTCCCAGTGGGAGTAATGCCCCAATAAGAAGCATTATTCCGAGTGGGAGTAACGATCAGACTAAAACATGGGATTAACGTGCCTAGACATAGTCAAAGGCAACGAACTTCTTTCGAGAGGTATCCCATCAAACGAGATGTGTTAAACATCTTGATGTTCGTTCTTGAACCAGTGACGGTTCAGCAAGCAAAGGAAGGATCTCAAAACGAGGGAATAGAGGAAAACAATGGAGGATGAAATTGCCTAAATAAGAACTAATTCAGTTTTAGTCTTTACTTGATTTATATGTTAACCACAGAACTAGAAAGTGAAATCTTAGAATTCACTTATGGTGGAAATTTCGAGTGGTGCAAAACTCGAATAATTGCGAAAGGATATACCCAAATTCACGAAGTGAACTTTAATAAAGACGGACTCACCGACTATGCGTTACACCATAGTTAGGGCCGTCCTTGCCCATGACTGCAAGTCTCGAACTCGAGCATGCATCAAATGGACATTAAGACCAAACCTCTCCAAGTAAAACTGGAGAAAGAGATCTATATGGAGCAGCCAAAGAGTTTCATTACTCCTGGCAAAGAACGCAAAGTTTGCAAACTCCAAAGATCTATATACGGTCTTAGACAATCGTCTCGGCAATGGTATCGCAGATTCCACGAGGAAATCGTTGGAAACGGATTCATGAATCTTCACAAGGATCCCTGCGTATACACTAAGACCTCCGGGTCTAAGTAGGTCATCATAACACTATACGTGGATGATATACTCATTGCTGCGAACGATATCAGTTTCATGAATAAATCAAAGTCCTGGTTAGCAACAGCATTCGAGACGAAAGACATGGGAGAGGCCACGTACATCTTAGGCATCGAAATTGCCCGATCGTGCCGCCCGGAGATTATGTCTATCTCAGGAATCATATATCAACAAACTGTTGAAAAGATTCAGAATGCTGGATGCTAAACCCGTGGATACGCCGGTTGTGTTCGGGTGCGCGCTATCGAAGCGTGATGGCCCGAAAAACCAGCAGGAGCATGAACAGATGAAGAATGCGGAGTATCTGAGCATGGTAGGGAGTCTAATGTACGCCATGCTCTGTACTCGGCCAGACATCTGTTACGTTGTGGGCCTAGTAGCAAGATTCCAATCAGATCCTAGTTATCAACATCTAAAGGCCGTAAAACGAATTATCAGATATCTGAAAGGTACTGCCGACTACGTTCTGTGCTATGAGGGCGATCGGCTCGAATTGACCGGTTATAGTGACGCCAACCACGGTGGCGATCCGGTTGATCGTAAGTCCACCACAGGAGGAGTTTTCCTCCTTGCTAATGCTGCCATATCATGGGTAAGCAAGAAGCAATCTTGTGTCGCGCTTTCCACTATGGAATCAGAATTCGTTGCCCTCTCCAAAAACGCACAAGAAGCGGTCTGGCTGAAAAGGCTTCTTACTGCATTAATTGGCACCGACAAGAAGAGTAAACCTATGAAGGTTTAAAGGTCAAACTAACTGTTGACTAACGAAAACACAAAAAACATTCAACATTCCAAACATATGACACCAAAAGCTTAAAAAAAAACGTATGACATCAAATGTTAACCGTGATTGAACATATGGCCCCAAAAGACCCTTTAACCCTTTCTAATTTGATCAATTTCCAGATACAGATAATATAAAGTAAAAGATGTTATTTCTAGTCTACATTGCTCATTGGTATTGATATCAAGAGTGCATATTCTCTTTTGCAGGTTCAAGTTTGACAAGAATGCCCTGGTTGTGAAATTTGAGGAAACAATCCCAACAGCTTGTTGATAGGTAAGTTTTAGAGTTTCCAAGACAAGTGGAAGTTCTCTAAACGTGGTTATTATAATTACGTGTTTATCATGACTTGTACAAACACAACAGTCAAGTAGACATTGCTAAAAAAGATACCCATTATGTGTTTCGTGGTAAATAATTTGTCCGGACTACTTACTATCGAGTCTTTACTCTTTACTCCATATATATATATATATAATAGGGTTAAAATGTACATTTCATACCACATGTTTGGCCGAATGTGGCTTTTAGTACCTGATATTTGGTTTTGTATATTTTTGGTACCAAACGTTTGAAAAAATGTGGCTTTTGGTACATCCGTTAGTTGGCCGTTAGTTTTTTCCGTTAAGTGACATGTGCAAGTCACGTGACCGACCCTAAACTTTCGATTTTGTTCAATTTAGTCCCTCAAATATATTTATAACTTTTAATTTGTTTAATTTAGTCTCATAACTTCAAAATCAATTCCAATTGAATCATCGAACCCAATTGACCTAGGGGCTAGGTCCGAACCTGGGTTGGGGTCGTCGGACCCAGCCGACCCTGACCCAGCGTCGGACCTAGCCCTAGGCTAGGTCCGGCTAGGTCAATTGGGACCTAGCCCAAATTCGACCCAAATTGGGCTAGGTCCCAATTGACCTAGCCGGGCCTAGCCCTAGGTCCTGCTAGGTCAATTGGGTTCAATGGTTAAACTGGAATCGATTTTGAAGTTTTGGGACTAAATTAAACAAATTAAAAGTTAGGAATAGATTTGAGGGACTAAATTGAATAAAATAAAAAGTTTAGGGTCGGTCACGTGACTTGCACATGTCATTTAACGGAAAAAACTAACGGCCAACTAACGGATGTACCAAAAATCGCATTTTTTCAAACGTTTGGTACCAAAAGTATACAAAACCAAACATTCGGTACTAAAAGCCACATTCGGCCAAACATGTGGTATGAAAAGTACCTATAACCTATATATATATCATCATGACCTATGAAAGGTCTGAACTATCACCCATGTTAACGGGAGAGGTCTGAAATTTAAAAAGTTAATAACGAAGATCTGAAATTTCAATTTTGTTGATTTGAGGTTTTCCGTCCATTTTTAGGGTTAAATTTAACAGAATTGTGTGAAATGACATTTTTGCCCCTTTAATATTTTGTTTTATTTAATATCTTATTTAAGTAAATGTGAAATGACAATTTTACCCCTAAAGTCAAATTAAAACCACCCAACTCCGGCCACCGCCACCCGACTCCGGCCACCACCACCCGACTCCGGCCACCACCACCCGACTCCGGCGACCACCACCTCGACTCCGACGACCACCAACTCGGCTCCGGCGACCCGACTCCGGCGACCCGACTCCGGCCACCACCTCAGCCAAAAAACTCCGATCGGAGCCAAAAAAGCTTCGATCGGAGCAAAAAAAAAGCTCTGATCGGAGCCAAAAAGCTCTGATCGGAGCCACAGAGCTTCGAGTTGGAGCTCTGTGGCTCCGGTCGGAGCTTTTTTGGCTCCGATCGGAGCCCAATCGGGACCGGTAGCTCCGATCGGAGCCCAATCGGGGCCGGTGGCTCCGATTTGGGCCCAATCGGAGCTTTGGAGGTGGTCGCCGGAGTACGGTTGGTGGTCGCCGGAGTACGGTGGTGGTCGCCGGAGTACGGTTGGTGGTCGCTGGAGCTGGGTTGGTGGAGTCGTGGTGGCTTCAAGGGCATTTTGGTCTTTTCACTTCAAGCATGTGAGGGGCTCACTTGATAGAAGGGTATTTTTGGAAATTTATTTTATTTCCGGTCACATGTCAAGCATGTGACCAACTTCCGTTAGTTTTAACGGAAAAAACTAACGGAGACCGCTGTTATTAACAAAACTGAAATTTCAGACCTCCGTTATTAACTTTTTAAATTTCAGACCTCTCCCGTTAACATGGGTGATAGTTCAGACCTTTCATAGGTTCTTAACCCTTATTTATGTGTTATACACACCGGAATTTGGATATAATAGTTTCGTTCATTCATTCAAGTGTTTGGCCTACATTGTAATGATGCTTGTGTAGTTGAACAGATCTCCGACTCATGAAGGTAACAGTTATCATACAGACTAATAATTTTCTACGAAGGAACTGAAAGGCATTGTTTCTTGTAAGCTAACCAACAACAAAATCTTTATTTGTAATCGGTCTTTGCAGATCTTCTTCCTTGCTCATTGGATATAGTAATTTCTTAAATCCTATAAATGAAGGAACCGCACAAGATTTGGCGAATCAGCCGGATGAACTTTGGAAGGATGAAGCCTTGATGTTCCACAGGCTTGAATTAAACATGTAACCAGCTTAATTGTGTGATATATCATGTTCCAAATTCTCGAAAAGAGGTGACGTCCATGATAATGACTTTAACTACGTATTTAATTTGATTAGAGAATATATCTTGTCATATTCTGAGTGCAGTTTCAGTTGAAATAGAATGGAATTAAGTTATACTGACTATTTCTGGTGGCAAAACATGATAATAATTTGATGGGTTCTTTGATTTTTGTTTGGGTTGTGAACTGTGAAGAAACAAAGAAAAAAACGTGGACGGCAGGATTCGAACCTGCGCGGGCAGAGCCCACATGATTTCTAGTCATGCCCGATAACCACTCCGGCACGTCCACATTGTTGTCTTGTTTAGGATGGTTAATAATATTTCTATAACTTCTATGTGCAATTATATAGGGTCAAAGCCGCCGATATGACACAGTATCATTCTGTTATTCATTTCTTGCTACTATTTCAAGTTGCGTTTATTCAAATTATATAGTTTTTTCTTTTTTGCCATTAAAACATTTTTTCTTAGTGAAAATGCAATGAAGTGAAATAGAACATGAAATTGTAAGCTTCCATACAGTGGGAGGATAGAGTTCTGATCGCAGTTATGTTGAAGAATAAGCTAGTAACTAGTAACTCATAGGCGTGAATCTTTATAAGGCAACTCTATTAAAGAAAACAGATTATTCTGCGTACCATTTAATATATGGAAAATGATCTGCATTCCGATCGTTGTATTCCGAGGAAGTCCGATATGTGAGAGTAAACCAATATACCATCAAAGTTGGCAAATATTACTGCTTTGCCACTCTCACTGAAATCAGACTATCTCGGAGGGTTGAGTCGGAACGTCTATCTCTTCCCTTAATATATATAGACCAACTACGACTCTGTGACTGTGAGAATATATTTAAAAGAGTAATCTATAGCATATTAAAATTCATATGGCAGAAAAATCATGAAAAAAATACATTTCTTATTTTATCCCACCTAGTTCTTTAAGTGATGTTTTCTTTCTAAAATAAATGATAACCCTATAATAAGTACATCTTTGTGAGAGTATATATACTTATCTTTGGATATATTTTAAAATGTTCGTTAATTTTGCGAGTTGTCTGCATGAAACAAATAAAATGACATTTAAGTTTTTTTTTTAATTCTAAAACACGTAAGTTTGAAACATTTAGTTAAAAGACGAATAGTTAAACCGTCACACCATCTTATATTGGTATAGCACTAAATTCGACCTACTATCCGATAATAAGTATATCTACATGTACAACATCTATTTATTATAGTGTCGCTCTCTTAATGTGACACTTCGCGAAAGATATGAAAAAAAAAAAAAAAACAACAATAGGTGTAGTCCAAAAGTTTGGACCTCAATATTTGGAAGAAAAAAAATATTCTCAAATGGACACTATTACATAAATTAATAATAAACTTAATCTCCAAAAAAAATTCAAATTCATCATTGGCTGCGGTCACCAACCGCAGCCATAGATGAAATTTTTTGGCATAAACACATGTATATATGCAGTCGGGATCATCACAATGGTGGATGCAGCCATCATAATGGTCCTAGCCATATTTTTTTTTTGAAGTAAATAGGGAGGCTGCAGTCCACCACCGCAGCCATGTTATCTATGGCTGCGGTCGGTGACCGGAGCCAATGGCAAATTTGTAAAAAGTTTTACCTGGATGGTAAGTTTGTTATTAGTTTATGTAATAGTGGCCATTTGGAAAAAGTTCTAACATGTGGGCCTATTTCTAATTTTTTGTGGTAGGCGGATAATTTTTTTGTATAGTCCTAATGCTACAAAGATTATATATTTTTTTTTGGTAGAAAGTGGAAAAAAAAGCAACATAGAGGTTAAGCGTTGTAACGCATACCTAATGTATTGTTTACAAAATGACACTTCTAATAACACGAGGTGAACATACTCCAACAATGTCTTTGAACGTACAAAAACGAGCCTCTCTGGGAGGGACATAATGCAAAACAAAACAGGATTGTTGTAGAGCTCCAATCCTAGCCATGGAGTCCGCAACCGAGTTAGCTTCCCGAGAAATATGCCTAAGTTTATATCTTCGGAACTTAAGCAATACATTCCTGCAATCCAAAATAATAAGCATAAATTTCAAATTGAAATTTACAGTTTCAAAGATAAGTTGCTGGACAATTAATGCATTTGTTTCAATATGGAGGCACTTGATCTCCAACTGGACAGCAAGGGAGAGACCGTACTGAATGGCCCAAAACTCTGCAAGTAAACTGTTAGTAACTCCCAAGTTTCAGGAGAATCCTGAAATCCAATTTCCATTGCAATCACGGATAACTCCTCCAGCTCCCGCTTTCCCCGGATTACCATGTGACGCTCCATCTGTATTGAGTTTTTCCCACCCATGTTCTAGTGGAATCCACTTCACTTGGATGGTCGAGAGCGGCACTTCGAGAGATTCTTTCTCCATAGCCTCCTAGAAATATCTAGCTTGCACAAGAGAAACACTAAATACATCATTAGTAATAGGAGTTCCTCGAAATATAAAGGCATTTCGATTCTTCTAAATATTCCAAATGCTATAACAAAAGATGGTTCTCCAATCCACTCCTCTGACAAAAGTGTCTTTGAGAGTGCAATTGAAATTAATCCACTCCCCCAATGGGAGATTGAACGAGGCTAATACGGCAGTCGAAACGGGGCAGTTATCCCACATAGTTTTCGCAGGAGAACAAACCCTGAGAATGTGATCAATATCCTCGACATCTCTAGAACAAACCTGGCAAATGGGGGAAATATTGCACCCTCGTCGGTTAAGGAGCACAGTGGTGGCAAGTCTACCCCGAAACCCAAACCAAATGAAATAATGAATTTTTGGCACAATAGGGATTTTCCAGATTCAATTCCAACAAAATCTGGTGTGAGGTTATCATGGCTAGAAAGGGCCTCGTAATATATATATATATATATATTCACTTCACTCCGGTTTTGACCCATAGAACCCGACCCGGTTCGGTCCGATTCGGGTTTCCTTGGTCCTCCAGGTTAATCGACCCAACCCGGATGTGTAAAATTGGACCGGCCCATTAACCCTAAAGGGCTGGGCCGAAATTATCACTTGTGGGCTAAGTATGGTTTTAAAATCCACTAAAAACTTAACTTAGCCATCAAGTAATAATTAATTATAAAATAATATATATATATATATATATATATATATATATATATATATATATAAATTTCGGCCCCGTATATATGCATTTATTTATTTATTTATTGTTAAGATTCTATTTTAGGATATAATCTATCTACAATATATATTTTTAATCTTAGGCAACTAAAATATATATCTACAATATTTAATATTCATAAAATCATGTTAGGATATTTAAAGATAGTTTTTATCACAATTAATTTGTGAATCTAACTCATATTATGTTCAATTACATATGATATTGTTATAAAAAAATTCAATTTAAAAACGGCAAAAAGATTATTCGGCCGAAACATGTAAATTTGGGGCCTAAGAAATTAAAAAATTTACCTTGTAATTTCCTATAGGTTTCGGCCGAAACATGTAATTAGGGTTAGTGGTCAAATTTCTAGATCAAATCTTACGAAGATCATTAATCAAAAGTTTAATTTTGATAAAACTTCAACTTTTCTTGAAGATCATGAACATCATGAAATTTCGGCCATAGTGATTAAAAAATTGAAAATTTTAAAAGTTAAAAATTTAAAACTTTCGGCTGAATCTAGTAAATCCAAGAACACCAATTTATCAAAATTTACGAACTCCCTAACACATGCTCTGATACCACTGTAGGATTATGGAGGACAAATACTACGAAAATTAACAATGTATATGCTAGTAAACACATCACACAGCGGAATAAGGGGCACATACCTATTCGAAATTTACTGTAGGTCAGGACCTTCTAGGGGAGTTCACGATCCGCCGGACGGTTCCCGTAAAGGTTCTTGTTAAGGAAGTCATACGCGGATTTGTCTCCACAGCAAAGCCTCTTGTCGATTCTTCTGCAGGGATGGATCTCCGGAGTAATTTTCACGAAGCAATTTGGAACCTCCTTTGGTGATATGTGGTTCAGCCGAAACACTATAGGAGGAGGGATTTATTTTGTCTCACCACAAAAGTGATTAAGTAATTAGCATTTACATAAAACCTAACAGTCCATATTTATAAGAGGAGCAAAGTGGACACAAGTCCAATTTGCCCCTAGCTAATTTCGGTCGGCCACTTAGAGTTAGGGAGGCTCAATTTTGGGCCTCTCATGTCAATTGGGATTTTAGGCTAGGCCAAAAATCCCGAATGTGATATTACCCAATTGTCTCAGGTAACTGGCTCATATTAATAGGCTTCCTTTTACGCGGCCCAATCCCCAAATGCTAACAGGAAAAACCCACCTCACCACTCTTGTGAGTTTCGTCCGGCCATTATAAAGAAAGGGATGCCCAATTTCGGGTCTCTCATGTCAATTGGGATTTAAGGCCTAACCTAAAATCCCTGATGTGACATTACCTAATTGACTTAGATAACAGTCTCATATAAATGGGCTCTTATTAAAGGCGGCCAAATATCCAAATGCCAACAATTCATTCACATCTGGTTATACTTTAACTAATGTGTTGCTAGTTCCTTCAAATACAATTTGATCTCAGTTTTTATGCTACATAATTAGTTGAATTGCAAGGTCACATTCCCTGCTAATGATCTCTTCAGAACCTCACTACTAGGGAGATTATAAAGATTGGTGAGAGATTTAAATGACTATATATTTGAGGGATTCTATAGTAGTTTCAAATTCAGGTTTAAATCCAGTTGCTTCTACTTCTTCAAATAAAGTGGACCCATGGACATGCCACATGTGTTTGGGGTCGTATATTTCTCACTCAGTTGAAACATTTAAAGTGTTTGAATTCAGTCAAGTCCGTTGATTGTATTAGACAGTGTGCTATTTGCTCAACGTCTACGCAAATTCGAGTTCAATTTCCTATAAGTGATTCTCATGCTACAATTCCTATTGATCTAGTTCATTTCGATCTATGGGAACCTTATAAGATTCCTAGTATCAAGAATTATCAGTATTTTTTTACTATAGTAGATGATTACTCAATGACTACTTGAGTTTTTCACATGAGAAATAATAGTGATGCGTTTTTTAAACATCAAGAATTTCTTACTGATGGTCAAAACTCAGTTTGCTTGCTTGGTGAAAACTATTAGAAGTGATAATGGCGATGAGTTTCTATGTGCAAGGATCTCTTTCAACAATTGTGCATTCTTCATCAAACAAGTTGTGTATTCACACCACAGCATAATGGACAAGTTGAGCGCAAGCATAGGCATTTACTAAATGTTGTTGGAGCTATTAGATTTCAAGCTTCACTACCAATCAAG
This sequence comes from Clarkia xantiana subsp. parviflora, assembly GCA_036873135.1. Taxonomy (NCBI): domain Eukaryota; kingdom Viridiplantae; phylum Streptophyta; class Magnoliopsida; order Myrtales; family Onagraceae; genus Clarkia; species Clarkia xantiana. Next base: position 11,492,018 of record JAPTYO010000003.1, read on the forward strand.
TACTTGGGTTATTGTATTCTATCAGCTTGTTACCTCATCAATATTTTACCATCTTCATTGTTGGATATTAAGTCTCCTTCTGAGGTTCTGTATGGGAAGTCACTATCTCTAAATCATCTGAATGATCGTTGGTTGTCTATGCTTTGCTACTAACCTACAAAACTAAGACAAATTTAGTCCAGATCTGAACCAGTAATATTCATGGGATATTATTCATCTCTAAAGGGTTATCTTGTAATTAACTTGTCTATTCTCTCTTCCATGTTAGTCGAGATGCAATTTTTTATTAAGATAAGTTCCCTTTTGCAATGATAAAAGATGAGTTGAGACATTTATTACCTTCACCTAAAGTAGCTCGCTCTTTATGGACTCTCAAGTTGTTAATCCAATTCTTTATGATGAGATATCTTCTCCCACTGAGGCAACTCCTCCAGATGTTCCATTAAGGAGGAGCTCAAGAGCTGCTCATCCTTCCACACAATTAAAGGACTACACGGTTTCTTCAATTGCTGGTTCAAGAGTTCAGTCAAATGATACTTTTGAAATAAACAAATACATCTCTTATTATCATCTTTCAACAAGCTTTCAGTGTTACATGGCATGTACTACTAAGGTGAAGGAACCAAGTACATATAAATAGGTTGTGAAGGATCCAAATTGGGTTTTGGCTATAAAGGAGGAGATAAAGGCACTCCAAGACAACAAGACTTGGATATTTGTTGATTTGCCACCAGGGAAGTAAACTATTGGTTGCAAATGGATTTTCAGAACAAAGTATAACTCTGATGGTTCTATTGAAAGATACAAAGCAAGATTGGAAACTAAATGATTTACTCAAGTGGAAGGTACCGATTTTACAAACATTTTCACATGTGGTAAAAATGATCACGGTGAGAACTCTTCTAGCAATAGCTGCTGCAGATTCTTGGGGATTATTTCACATGGATATGTAATGTGAATTTCTCCAGGGATATCTCTATGAAGAGGTTTATATGGATATACCACAGGGTTTTAGTCCAGATGATTCCAGCAATGCTACTCCTAAATGTGTTTGTGTGTTAGTCAAGTCACTTTATGATATCTGAAACAAGCATCACGTCACTGGAATATCAAGCTCACTCAGACTTTGATACAGTTTGGTTATATTCAGAGTATTTCAGATCATTCTCTCTTTAGAAAAGTTGAAGGTGATGATAAAGTTTTTTTACTTAGCTATGTAAATGAATTATTAATCACATGTTCTAATCCAAGATTGATTGATCAGCTAAACGATACTTTATAGAGGCATTTCAAGTTGAAAGATTTGGGGAATCTGAGATATTTTCTTAGACTTGAAGTTACTCGTTCTAAGGCTGGTTTGGTCATTAATCAGAGAAAATACACACTGGAGTTGATTGAGGATGCTGGTTTAGGTGCTGCAAGACCAACCGAAACACCAATATAGTTCAACTCAAAACTAACAACTAGTGAGTTTAATCAAAAGACAAGATCTAATTATGATGATTTTATTCTAGAAGATACTAGTTTATATAGAAAAATAGTTGGAAAGCTGCTTTACTTGACAATGACCCGTCCAGACATTTCTTTCTCAGTTCAACGACTCAGACCAAAGGGCTTATCTACCCCTCTGCAAACTCTCTCAATTTGGCAATTTACTGTGATTCTGATTGGCCTTCATGTCCTTTCAATAGGATGTCAGTGAATACTTATTGTGTTAAGCTTGAATAAGTAATGGTGGGATGGAAGGTTAAGAAGCAGGAAATTATTTCTTTATCAAGTGCAGAAGCAGAGTACAGATGCTTACGTGTTGTTGTTCAAGAAGCTATTTGGATCAGCAGACTATTAAAGGAGTTGGGGATCTAGTTAACTCACCAGTTCCAATTTTTACAGACAGTGAATCAGCGACGAAGATAACAAAGAATCCAGTCTTCCATGAGCGAACAAAGCACATATAAATCAATTGTCATTTCACGTGATTTCATATTGAATCTATATTTGTGGTTTCTTTGCATATTGCTTCAAAATATCAACTTGCGGATCTCTTGACTAAGACCTTAGTTAAGAAACAAACATTGCCTTGTTAAGGCACTATGGTATAAAAGATTTATTCAGGTAAGAAAGAAAATAAAAGGAAGAGGATGCGAGCATGTAGATAGTATGGAGTCTGTATAGTGCCTGTACAGTGCCTACATAATGCCTTTGTGTCGATATAGTGTCAAGTATAGTGCCTTGTATGGTGTTCATAGAGTGTCAAATTGGTGTATGTTTAGTGTTAGGTAAGTTAGTTACGTCATACTATATATAGTAATTAAGATACTATTGTAATACTTAATTGATTCGTGAATAAAATTACTCAGATTCAATCCAAAACTCTTGGAAAAAAAAATCCAAAACTCTCCCAATCAATCCCATCACATAATTTTGAATACGTGGGATACTAAATATCAGGATGAGTTTCTTCTAAAGTACCAAAAAAACACATGGCACTCATTAGCTTCAATTAATAACCAATAAAATAGTGAATCTATTCATAGATTAATGAATGAGATGGTTCAATATATCGCAAGTTAATTAAATTAAAGGTGGTTGTGACGCTTTGTGGATGGTCTTATTCTTTTTGTGTTTCTTACTTATTATGCGAGTGGGAGAAAAGGGACGGGCTACTTACTCTTTTCATCTTCTTCTGTCGATGACAGGAACCGCGTATGGCATGAAAATGACTAGTCACACAAGAAATCTTTGGAGAGACAGAGAAAAGAATCTAACCCAACATTGATTTTATAAAGTTCAATTCGTAAATTCTAACTAATTTTCCGTTAGATGCCAGACACTTGCGAGTAGTTTAAACTACTCACAAGTTTGTCTTGTAAAGTTTAAATTTAGGTAAGTTCTATTTGTAGATTTGCTTTTTGGAGATTAAAAGTTGTAAAGTTTACCAAATTATTACAACGGTAAGAAAAGTGATAATTTGTGACCACGCTTTTTAAAAGAAATAATCACTAACAAATTATTATAAGAACTTTTAAGAGATTTATTAAGTTTTAAAGGAAATTTCTTACAAAACTTAAAATTTTGTAAGAGATTTTTCTTATTAATTTTTAGCCAAACTTTTTATTAAGAGCCATTCCCTTAAAAAAAATTGAATGTTCTATTTGTAAAAGATTTTTTAACCTTCCGTTACAAATAGGTTTATATGTCAATGATAAATAAATCTCTCACAAACGACTAGATTTTTTGTAATGTACTCTTTCAAGTTTATTATTTTTCAATTTAAAAAAAAAAAAACTCTATAAAAATGGAAAATTTAATATATATATATATATATATATATATATATATATATATATATATATATATATATATATATATATATATGTATTATTTTTTAAATAAGATTTTTTTTATTTGAAATAAAGACACAAATATTAGGTTTTTCTTTTAAAGAGATATTTTTTTCAATAAGTTTTTTCTTTATTATAATTATTTCAAATATTGTTATAATTTTTTTTAATAAATTTAAGTATTTTTATTTTAAAAATAAAATAACTTAAGATAAAGTTGGAATAATAAAAATAACAAATTATATAAGTTTGCATGAATGAATTACTAATTTACGAATATAATGTACCTTAAATTTATGGGTTAAAAAATCTTTGGTGTCATATGTTTGACCAACGTTGACTTTTGGTGTCATAAGTTTTTTTTTTTAAGCTTTGGTGTCATATGTTTGCATTCTATAGACTTTTGGTGCATCTGTTAGTTGACTGTTAAATTTGACCATTAAATACTTTTATTTTGTTAAGATTAGTCTTCTAATTTATATTCTTAAGATTAGATTTTTACAATTTAGTCCATATTATTTTTTCTAGTCATCGTCCAAGTCCGCCAGCCACCACCCAAGGTCGTCGACCACCATGACTCGGAGCCGGAAACCACGAATAGTGGCCGGCCACCACCCCAACCGCGGTCGGCCACCACCAATTGGAGTCGATCGGCCTCGATTTAGGCCACATAGGACTTCGACTAAGCCCTATGTGGCTCAAGTCAGCGGGCTCCAGATCGAGGCCCTATGTGGCTCTTTCTGAGCCAGGGGCCCCGATCTGGAGCCCATTGTGGTCTAAATCGAGGCCAGCAACCCTAATTGCGGCTGGCCAGCACCGATTTTGTGGTGGTCGGTCCCGACTTTTGGTGGCCGGCCCCGAATCGTGGTTGTCGGCTCCGATCCGTGTTGATTGACGATTTTAGGTGGTGGCCGACGGACTTGGGTGGTGGCTGGCGGACTTGGGCGATGACCGGAGAAAAACAATAATGATTAAATTTTAAAAATCAAAACTTAGAAATATAAATTTAAGGACTAAATTGAACAAAATAATAGTTTTTAACGGTCAAACTTAACAGTCAACTAACGGATGCACCAAAAGTCTACAAAATGCAAACATATAGCACCAAAAGTATACAAAAAACATATGACACCAAAAATCAATATTTGTCAAATATAAAACATCAAAAGACTCAATAAATTAGGAATTTCTAACTCGTGATGAGTTTCGCGGTTTTCGGATACTGATCGATATTGCTTATTCCTAAGTTCAGCTACTAAATTATTAATTAATCCAAAAGTTTATGATTTAAAAAGAAGCATATTAGCATGCAATATGTGAGAAAATATATACATATGTTACAATAGAATGTATTAACAAAGTACGTAGTAGGAGTCTATAGCATGCAATGGTTACTAGAAATATATAATCTATTGGGGATACTAAAAATGAAGATGAATCACATCGAAATCTTGAAATTTGACATATCATGGATGATAATTATTAGAAACAAAAGAAAAAACAATTGCATGATCAGCTTGCGAAATATGAGTAGTGAGTAGTACAGTAGGAGTGGGCTTTCACTAGGTGGTGTCCATAAATTTCCGTGAGATCCTCCATTACTTTACATCATGCATCAAGAAAGTTGAGTTCCTTGAGGCACATTTGTGGATCTCTTTAATTTCCCAATTCGTATCTTAGTGTTTGTTTCATATCACGTCACAACTTATGCTTTGTGATGATGATGATGATGAGACTCAACTGCGTCCGCCGTACCGTATATATAAAGCCAAGGTGGACTGCTATGATGAGGCACTTCACAAGGCGTGAGCAAGTGATGTTTCCATTTTAGTGAAATTCTTTCTGACCCCCTCTCCTCTATACGGAGAAACAGACGTTGTTTGTAACATTATGTTTTTGTAACACCCCCTATGAAACATATATGACAGAGTCTTTAAAGTTATGTTTGATGGTAACTTGGAATAAGTATCGCGCTTTATTAAAGTATGTCTCAAAGTGTGTCTCGTAACAATGTAATATGGTATGCTGGTTTAGCGTCTCATTCATTAATCAGTGATCAGGGGTTCAATCCCATAGTAACCACGGTAATAGGAATAAATTTCATGGCAGTGTCTTATAAGCTTGAAATTGTAAGTAAAGATATTTCACACTTTCTTATTTATCTTTATATACCAATATAAAATGTGAATGTTGTCCTCACCCCCAATAGGTACCTTTTCAACATTTTTAATTTTATTATTATTATTATTATTATATAATATTTAGTTCCCATAATTTTATAAAATTGATGATTTAGTCTTTATTATCTTTGAGACCCATCTATTTATCTTACTATTAGTTAAAAATCATTTTGTTAAATTTTGTTATTTTTATTTTTTAAGTTCGCTTAATTGACATGTCGTTGTAGTTATTATTAAATTCTCAATCCAATAAACTTATCAATTAGGGATGCATATCTCCTGCCTCACTCTTCTTGTTCCAGATCGTGTCTCATCGTTAAGATTTTGACACGTGTGTGTAATTAATTTTGTGGTTTTTTTCTCTAAAACCCTACTGAGATTTGCGAAACCTAGAAGGAAAATTTAAATTTAGCACAATTTGGGGCATGAAGAGTGAGCAGGAGGTCTGGATCCATCAATTAGAGTCATCCTTAACATATGATATACATTCAATATGTGCAAATGTCGGGTGCATGCATTGTTTCATTTACCATATCACAGATTTGGGGATGTTCCGCCCTTTGACATTTTTGTATCACATAAATCAGTCACTTGCCAACTCATATAACCTATCAAAATATGGATCAACCGTAGTTCCTGAAGTTTGACTAAAATTTTCATTAGTTAAATTGCATTAATTTTTTTTGCTAATTCACTTAACTTACATGTTACATTAATTATCATTAACTTCTTAATGCAATATACCTATAAATTCGAGTCACCCCAAATTATGATATGTATTCAACTCGTGTACACTTAGAGTACATGTTGAGATTTTTTTGTATATGTGTCAACAAAGGTTCTTGAATTTTGACCTTTTACGGATAACATGTTACTCATCGTCCATCATTTAGGGTCTCGAACTATTAATTTAGTTCTTCCATTTGTCAATTTAATCAAATTGTGTACAACCTAATTAGTATTTAAATAAATAATTGATGTAAAGTCAAGTATAAACTTTTGATTTTAATGAATTGAATTTTCCTTTGGCGTTAAATCAATTTTTGTTGGTATTATGGTATAAAATTGCATGGAACGTGTATAGTTACGTTTGTATAGGTCAAACTGTTCCACTAATGACTCTAAGTGGTTAAGTACAGATTTACATTCTTCACTCCTCAAGTTGATGAGTTGGATACAACTTTGTCGTTAATAACCCATGCCATACGCGATGTAACTCATTATTAGTTCTAACTGTAAATATATATACATGTAAAGCTAATTTAGTACCGTAATGGAAAACAATAGTTAATTTTGTACATAATTATCATCTTTCTGTTTTTTTCGTTGTGAATTACATCGTGTCGTTCTTTTTTTCTCCCAGCCCTTCAAGTTGCCCATGTATTAATTAAATATCATCATATTAGAAAGCTTAAGATAAATTATATATCTTGAAATTTAGACGACCGATACGCGTGCAACGCACGCGTTAATAACTAGTATATATAAATGAGAGTTTAGTTATTGACGACGATGTTGTATCTTCAAAAATAATACGTTCATTTTAACCAATTGTTTCATAAATTCAAACGTGTGAATGGAAATTTTCAGTAACTTCTTATTCATACTTTAACGTTTCATATATAATAAGTGTAGTAATGTTATATATGAATAATCTAAGTATCGAATACGTACAATTATATTAGCAAAAGAACATCCTCATAGCTATTACTTCCTAACTTGTGCTCCACATGTATCTTGCAGGGGCGTAGCTACGCATAGTTGAGGGGTTGCAGCCCCTCAACTTTATAATAATTAGTGTATATGCTAGTGGATATGTAAATGTTGCTACCCCTCAATTTATGAAAAAAAAAATGAATTTTGCATCCCGCATTTAAATAGGAAAGTGGTGCAACATTAAATATGAATGATATGTATATAATATTTAACTCATTATATTTAATATATATATAGCTTGTATGTATAAGTGCATATCTAAAATTATATCTTACTATCTAAGTGACAATATATATTTGTTCAAATAATATATATAAAAGTATTACAAAAAAATCTGCAAAATTATGTTTGTCCATAACGTAATTCAATGAGCGGTAATTTGACGAACGATTTTTTAGTGAATTTCATTGAAAAATATATATTTTAATCTATTGATAATGAGTATGTTATGTTTTATTTTCAAAGTATGAAAAATCGTAATAGTCATTGTAATTATTTTTTTAACTTTCAAATTATTATACTATATTTTATAGTTTTTTTATATGATTTTTTTTCTTTTTTCATAAGTATTTTTCATTTTTTTAAAGAATTATTCGTATACAATATTTTGAACTATTTAGTATTTACACATATAACAAGCTAAGAAAGTCCAAATACTAAAATGTGCCACAAATTTAGCCAAATATTAAAATAACCACACTGTCGCTATCTAAACAACGGCTTCGCCCCAAATTTTTTTGGGCGTCGCTGTTCTAAACAACGACGCCTAATTCCCCCCCCCCCCCCCCCCCCCCCCCCCCCCCCCCCCCCGTTCTGGCTTTTTGTTTGTTGAATTTTCATATTTTAATTTAAATGATTTATACAATTTTATGTTTTTTTTCTTTCTAAAACTCTATTGAGATATGTGTAAAGTTTGATCGGGTTAACTTTAGAAGTTAATACTTTTAAACATTTTTATCCTCTAGGGTTAATTCATTCAAACTATACACACAATTCAATATAGTTTTATAATTTAAGGTTTATATAATTTTAACATTATTTAAGGGATAAGGGTTCATTTGGTACCACTTCTTTGGCACTTTGGGTACCACTTCTTTTTTTTGTACACTTTTGGTACCAACGTTTTCCATTTTGTACTCTTTTAGGTACTTCCGTCAACTTGCCGTCCAAAACCGCCGTTAAAGTGCCATGTGCTCTGAACGTGATCGACGATTTTATTTCTTTATGAAAACTGACACCTGATTTGACAGAATTGCCCCCTTCTAACTCTGCAACCAGCAACCTCTCATCCAGTTTTTTGAAAACCTGGTCCAAGTAGTGGTTCAATAAAAAACAGTAAGATGCCGTGGATATTGAGTCCTCTCCCTTTCCCTTTCCTGCCATTATCTTCATCCTTCTTTTTCTTCTTCTCAGACTTGTTGTTTACCTTAGGAGATGCACCTTCATCCTTGGTTTTCTCCTCAGCCGATTCGCCAACCATTGATTACAACTACATGGATAATAAGTTCCAATTGGGTAACGGTAATTTGAAGGCTAAACAATTGAGAACAATTACAACTACCAGAATTTAAAGGATAACGTCGATATCCTGAGGTAGATCCAATTGGGTCTTGCTTTTTTTTTTTTTTTTGAAAATGGGTGATGCTGAAAAGTTTTATATTTGGCAGTTTAATTTTAGGGAATTCATTAAACTGAGAAATCTCTTGCAAGTAATTCGTTTAATAGGAAGACGGATGGAAGAAGAGTATCACCGGCGCCACTTTAGACTATAAGGAATTACGCCGGTTGAAGCTCTTAACGGTGATGGAGCGGTCGTTGTCGAGCTGGCTTGTAGACGTTGGGAGCCTTGAGGCCGTGCTCGGAGACATGTTTTCCGGCGAGAAGCCACATGTGGGTTATACGGTTAAGGGTTATAGAGAGAGAGAGAGGACTGATGACTTGAGGTGAGAATTGAACCAGCAAAATGAGAATTTGGGCCAGCAAAATGAGAGGGGCAATTCCGTCAAACCAGGTATCAAATTTCGTCAAAATAAAAAAATGTTGATCACGTGCAGAGCACATGACATATTAACGGCGGTTTTGGACAACAAGTTGACGGAAGTACCAAAATGATACAAAATGGAAAACGTTGATACTAAAAGTGTACAAAAAAAAATGGTACCAAAAGTGGATTATTTCCAAAGAAGTGGTACCAAAGGAACTCTTATCTCATTATTTAAGGATTTATTTAATTCTTTTGAATTTTTTCTTCTAAAACCGTGATTTGATTTTCGACACATTTTGATATTTGAATTTTTTAAGGTTGGTATATAAGTAAAAAATATGATCACTTTTGCAACCCCTGGCCTCTGTTCCTGGTTTCGCCACTACTATCTTGTACAACATCTAAAGGTATAATTTAGTTTTCTGGTAAAAATATACCAAACAAAAATGAAGCATGCACCATTGAAACTAAACCACTGCGGCCCTACTATATATATATATATATAGTCTAAAAACACCATCTATCAGGCAGGAATGATGAAATTCAAATCTATGAGTGTCAAAGTCAATGGAAGTGAGCTTAGTAAGGACTAAGGAGAATGAGTTTTTAACTTGCATTATTATTTATTATTTCTCCATATATGTATGTTTTATAGTTGGGGTTGGTCAGAGATGTTATCGAGAAATTCAAATATTGTCAGCTCAAGCAATTAATTAGCTAGGTAGGCGTCGTGTATGGACCGGCGGGAGATGCAATGTAATTTGCTTTGCTGCCCCCAACAATACAAAAGTCAAGCATTTTACATGCATTGTCTGTCAGTGATTCTTGCTCTTATTCACTTTATTTATATATATATATATATTATACTTATTACATGATCACTTGGATATAATATAATATAAATCACAAATTTGTCATCGTCACTTATTCCTCCAGTCCAGTCCAGTCAGTCTCGTGAGAAGCGTGGTAGTTAAAAAATAACTGGATCACTTATTTCACCCAACTCTAACTCTATCTAAGTTGATTTGGTTTTATTTTAAAAAAGAAAAAGGAAATTTAATTTGTTACCCTGTTTCTGAAACTATAGATAGATTTTAGAAAGTTTAACTTCAATATTGCATTGTTATTGATGGAAAAGAGAGAGAGAGAGAGAGGAAAATAAACAAATAAAGTTGGTTCAATGTATAACTAACTAGTGTCATAAATAAATAATAAAGTAGTAAAGTTTTAATAATTAATTGACTAAAAATGTAATAAAAGTTGAGGACCAACGTAATCAAGAAAGATCGCATCGCATGCATGTCAGTGAACCGTTGGGAGGAAAGTGAGTGTAATCTGCTATGCCAAGACCCATCAATCCATATGATAGCTAGTAATTTTGAAAGTTACTACCGTACGTAGAACCAGAAAGAAAGTAACTAAATTAGCTAGGGAAGAGAGAGGAATACTAGATAGATAGATAGATAGATAGATAGATAGATAGATAGATAGAGACTAGGCAGATGTGGGAGCCATTCATTCCATAGGGCCTTCCGTGGCCGTGGGTGCGTGACACAAGGAAACTGAGCTGGCCAACTCAAGGTGGGACCGGCTACTGCTGATGGTGACGACACGGCTCATCTCATCTGTTCTGTGCACCTCCAACCGAATTACATTTCTGGTCCCCGACCACCTCCTCCCTCATATATATATTTATATTCTTAATCAAATTGCTTGCTTTCTATAAACATTTTCAAACATCAATATATATTCAATTCACTCCCAAAAATAAACCACATACATGCTAACTTTTCATTAAATTCCATCAAAACTATAATAATTTAGTTTATAATTGAAATTAAGTTTAGGTAGTAATTATTATTTTTTTTTTAAAAAAAGTTTGAATACAGAATTTGATCAAAATTCATATACCGATTTGATTATTAATTCAATTGCCTTTCATATGTTATCCAATTGTCTATTTGTGTGTCTATTCTATGTATTCCTAGCGATATCTTGAACCATTGTAATGTATGATTACATTATATATTTTAATTTGTTCTACACGATGCAAATCTTGGGTCTACTATAAGACATAATATTAGATGTTATATATGGGTATATATTAATTAATATGAAAGAGTGACAGATTTTTGTAGTAATGTTTGTAATTCATGAGGTATAATTAATTTAGTAGTGTTCAAAATAACATACGTTTTGGGACACAATTTTGATGGTGCAATTACTTACTTGGATTAATACATCATTCACTTAATGAATGTATTGCGGTATATTTAAGAGTTAGTCGTCTATTGATATTGAAGATGCATTTAATTAAAGTATAATCCTCACATAATTGAGATAGAAGGAACTGAATTAAACAAAAGGAATTAATTATGGGGGTGCCTGGAAATTTCCAAACGGAAGTAGTACCGTTTTTGAGTTGGATATTTGGATTGGTCCATAAATCCCGACCACGTTGTATTTCCTCTGTAATGTCTGTCTGAGGCTGCTAAAGTTGCTAGTAACCCCATTCCATAATACAATATACATATTATATACCAGTTAACAGGAACGGTTGGTTTGGTTGGTTTAGCCAGGCACGTGATCGACCAAAGCCAGGCCCACACTGAGTCCTTTTCTATTATACTATTTTTATTTTTATTTTAAAATAATAGTTTCTTTTAGGTCAATTTAAATTTCCAGATAATAAAATAGAAAAAGTAATAATTAGTTTCGGATATTGTCATTTAACATATATAATAATATTGGAAATTTAAAAAGCTGCCAGGGCATGTTGGGCCCGAGGATGGATTATCAAGATGATTGATTATTGTTTTTGGAAAGAAATCCCAAAAAGTGTATCGAGCTGTTAAACTTCAGCCAACTCAAAAACAAAAAAAAACATTCCACATATCTTTTGTTTGAAATATATAATGTTATGAATAATGAGTAGGAAACTTGGCCAAAAAAAAAGAATAATGAGTAGGAATTGAATGACGAATTAACACCATTTGGGTGAAGTTTAAAATCAAATAGATGCCTAATTTATAAATTGATAATTTTTTTTTTTGTGAGCTTTAGATACTTAAGAAGTTCAAATTATTTCACTAATCGAAACTACGTCTCAATTAGCCTAGTCCATATCAAACCCAGAGCTCTGGTTGGGGTCGCGTAAGTCAAGCGTAATCATGCCGGACATAACCCTAGGTTCGACTCGGTCTATGTCAATGAGGACTTAGGTCCGATTGGACCCAAATAGAACCTAGGTCTCAATTGACCTAGCCCAGGTCGAGCGTAGAGCTAGGACAGACCATGGTTGGGATCCCCTAGGTCATGAGAACCTAATTATGGACGGACTTAGCCCTTGACTCGACCCGAACTAGATCAATTGAGACCTAGTTTAGATTGGTGCAACAGTTTGGACTTCTCAAATGCCTAAAAGTTACAAAAATTATCTCGAATACCAACTTATCAACACGTGTTATCTCAGGTAACTGTTTGATTTAACCATCTTGGGTGTCGATCTATTGAATTAATAATTGATTTACATATTAAAATTTTACTTAGAAAAAACATCTATTACAATTAAGGTTGTAAGATTGGTGATGAATCCTCTCCCAAACAACCATATAGAAGTAACGTAGCTATGAGAAGATCTCATTGACATAGTCATCGTCATTGCATGAACATAGATGTAGGATAATCTCTTTAGTTGAGGGCATAGATGTTGAATTGGAGTTTCGGAGTTGCATCGGATATCAGACGAGTTGTCGTTGGGATGTTTAAATTTCTGTTAAAACAGTTGAGTGACTTCCGAATCGGACGGTCCGAATCAATCCGGCCAGTCAACTCCGGTTCAGATCAATTTTTGCACGTTGCTGGTGTTCTTCGAGTCTTTTGCTGATATTCTGCAGATTCTTTGTGTTAGATTGTTAATTCTAGTTATGGGTCAGTTAGTGGACATGATGGGTGTCGATTATTGCGTTTTTACTTTGTTATTTAAGCCTTGTAATCTGTTGAATTCATTAATCAAGTAATACAGTTCATTTTCGAGTTCATCTTCTGCAATTCAAGTTCTATCTGTTTTTTCTTCAATTCCAATCAAATTATCGATTACAAATCAATTTTAAATCATTCATTAAAGCTTGTATGAGTGAATGAAGCTTGCATAATCGAATTTCAACAATTGGTATCAGAGCTCGAGGTTAAGAATTTGTATATTCTTGCAATTCTGAGATGGGAGAGTCTTCTGCTAATTTCGTTGGATTAAAAATCCCTAAGTATGATGGGGATTATGGCTTTTGGAGCATTGTAATGGAGAATTTACTCAGAGCCAAGGTGTACTGGCACGTGATCAAGGATGGAGTTGGAGAAGAATGAGATGATGACTTCAAAACCAGAAAGCTCTTAGACATGAAGGCAAAGAGTCTGCTATTTCAAGCAATTGATAGGGCAACATTGTCTACTATCCTGAGCAAGGAGACATCAAATGATATATGGCTCTCAATGAAGAAAAATGGTCAATGCTCAGCTCGTGTTCAAAGAGCACAACAACAAGCATTGAGAAGAGAATTTCGGTTGCTTCAAATAAGGGAAGGTGAGAAAGTGAAGGATTATTGCTTGAGGATTATGGAGGTCTGCAACAAGATGAGAGTAAATGGAGAATCCCTCTTAGATAAGCAAATAGTAGAGAAGGTGTTGAGGTCTCTCACACACAAGTGGGATTTTGTGGTTTGTTCAATCACAGAAGCAAAGGACATTGGCGATTTGTCCTTGGATGAATTGCAAAGCTCTCATTAATTTTGCATGAGAAAATTCTGAATCGAAATTCAGAAAGTGAGGAGCAAGCTTTGCAAACCAGAGAAGGCAGCTCATTCAGAAGGAGAGACAGCTTTCGTGGAAGAGGAAGGCACCAGTCAAGCAGATCAAATAAAGAATGAAACTGAGAAAGCAATAGCTCGGATCAAAGATGAAGGCCCCATTTTGAAAGAGGAAGATTAGGAAAATCCCAGGTTGAATGCTACAGCTGTCACAGGTTATGGCATTATAAATCTGACTGTTATGCTAGATTACCAGAAAAGAAAGAGGAGCAATCAAATGCAACAGTTGAAGGAAATGAACTGCTATTGATGGCTATGAAGGAAGGAGCGACATCTCCTACAAGCAAGGATGTCCGGTACCTTGTTATGTGTGTAGCAACCATATGACAGGTAACAAAGCAGCATTCATTACCCTAGATGACACATATCAATCTAGAGTAGTGTTTGGAAATAACTCAGGGGTTCCTGTTAAATGAAAGGAAATCATTAAGTTCAAGTCAGAAGCTGGAAAGATAGAAATCCTAGAAGATGTGATGTTTGTACCTGAGTTGACCACTAATCTTATTAGCGTTGGTCAATTACAAGAACTAGGTTTTGCTATGGTGATAGATGATAAAGTTTTTGATGTCCACAATGGAGAACATGATATGCTATTCGGTACAAAAATGATTTCACAAAGGATGTTTTCTTTGAAACTCAAAGTCATTTACAACTGCTTCTACTCTAAGGAAGGCTCAAGTGAGAGTTTTGGAGATCATTCATGGTTGTGGCATTACAGGATGGGACATCTCAGTTTCAGTGGACTCAGGGCACTAAGCAGGCTCAACATGGTGCATGGACTCCCTCCTGAAGATAAGGCAACTGTTTGTGAGCCTTGCATGTTGGGAAAGCAAGTGAAGTACTCATTTCCAAAGGGACCAACAATGAGAGCAGCTGATGTGCTGCATCTAGTCCACACTGACATATGTAGACCAATAACACCTATTTCAAATGGTGGGAAGAGATACTTCATCTCTTTTATTGATGATTATTCAAGAAGAGCATGTGTTTACATCCTAGCAGCAAAGTCAGAGGCTCTTGAGGCTTTCAAAACCTTCAAGAGTGAAGTGGAGTTGCAAATATTGAAGAAGATTCACACTCTCAGATCAGACAGGGGAGGAGAGTATTGTTCAAAAGAATTTGAGATTTATTGCAAACACAGAGGGATAAGAAGGCAAAAGACTGCTCCAAACACACCTCAGCAAAATGGATTTGCTGAGAGGAAGAACAGGACCGTGGTGAATATGGTAAGATGCATGATGAAGGCAGGGAAAGTATTATGGCATGAAGCATTCATATGGAGCTTCTTTATGCTCAACAGGTGCCCTACACGTGCAGTGCACGACATGACACCACAATAAGTATGGTCAGGAGTCAAGTCTTCAGTTGAAAGCTTTAGAGTTTTTGGGTGCATTGCCTATGCACTAGTAGTTGCTGGAAAGAATAAACTTGATGATAGGAGTCAGAAATGCATTTTCTTGGGGATCAGCGAAGAGTCAAAAGCATATAAACTCTATGATCCAATTACCAAAAGAGTTATCATCAGCAGAAGTGTGATCTTCAATGAAGTGGCTTTATGGAACTGAGGTTCAAAAATGACTGACTGGAAGCTCATCATCCTTGATTTAGAAGATGAGGTTGTAAATGAAACCTCAAACTCAGAAGCATCAAGTGAACAACTAGGAGATGAAGGAAATCAGTCACCTGCTCACATTGAGGACTTTGGCAACCAACAGGAGTTTGAGGATGCCCTTGAGATTGTTAATGCTCAAGCAAGCATATCTGAGTGTAGCAGACAAATACAAACAAGGCTCAGCTCAAGAGAGGTGGTGACTGAGAAGAGAGGAGTTAAGAGACCAGTGTGGATGGAATATTATGAGGTAACATCACCTGATATACATAGATCAGACTTCATTACTTATTATTGCTTCTTTGCTGATGCTGATACAATTGATTCCGAAACTGCTAGTGAAAGTCTTAAATGGAGGAAAGCTATGCAGTTAGAAATTGAGTCTATTGAAAGGAATAAGACTTAGGATTTAGTATCATTACCTAGAAGTCACAACACCATAGGAGTCAGGTGGGTTTTCAAAACCAAACTCAAAGAAAATGATGAAATTGACAAGTATAAAGCTAGGTTAGTAGCAAAGGGTTACAAGCAAGCTTATGGGGTTGACTACACTGAGATATTCGCACCAGTATCTAGGTTAGACACCATTAGGGCAGTCATAGCCTTAGCTGCTCAGAATCATTGTCAAATGTTTCAATTAGATGTCAAATCGGCTTTTTTATATGGAAAGGGCTTGAAGAAGAAGTTTATGTTGATCAACCACCTGGGTCTGAAGTCAAAGGGAAAGAGAGTCAGGTCTATAGACTTAGGAAAGCTCTTTATGGCTTGAAGCAAGCTCCAATGGCATGATATAGCAGGTTAGAGAGTCACCTAATTCAGAATGGTTTTAAAAAATGTCCTTATGAGCATACACTCTTCATAAAGATGGATTCAAGTCAGAGTCTTCTTATAGTTAGTGTTTACGTTGATGATCTCATTTACACTGGGAATAACTTAAAGATGCGTGAAGAGTTCAAGAGGTCAAAATCCTCAAGAGGTTGAGAGGTGGGAATAGCCTATATCATCCTCGAGATGTCAAAATCTAATCGACATGCACATATAAATCCTCAATCTCAACAGATTGACGCTAAGGGTAAGGAGAACCCTATCCAACCATTAGAAACCACTAGCGTGACACCAGCCAAGGCATAATTGCCCTGAGTTTGACCACCGCCCTCAAGGAGGAATCCGTATTGATGACTTCGGGCGTCATCCTAGGGGCGTATTTGGCACATATTTAAAGTCTCTCAACAGAGAACTGTCTGTTATTTTTACAATAAATGAGGAAGTTGAAGATTGACACACCAGCCGTCTTGAAGAACCCCAACCTACGTCTGGGTAACCATGTAGAGCAGTGTTGCGAAACATGCTACAAATATTGTCATCCTAATGTGGGTCTATATAGGACCCTTCCACCGAAACAAACAAAAAAAATATAAATAAAAATTATTTCTTAGATATGTCCTCCCAGCATTATGCGAAATTTTACTTAGATGTATAATGTAATGACTCGCACTTTGTATGAAGATCAGTTTTTAATCAAAATATGATATGCACGTTGTTTTTTATTAATTTGTTAGAAATACAATAACATATGTCATTAAAAAAATTATTCATACCTATTTTCATATGAAAAACTCATTTAAAAATGAGTACCTAAGTGAACCAATTGATTAAGATATTCAAGAGTAGATAAAAGTAAACAAATATATTTATAAACATCAAAAGTGTATATAATATTACTTAATAAAAAAAAATTATTCTGTATTTTAAAATTTAGAATTACAAATTATACCACATGGAACAACGATATAGTATGCATTTGAAACCAAACACTAACAATAGTACCCTACTTTTAAACTTCAAAATCAGTATCTTCGTCATATGTTATTATCAATTAATTTAGTAAAATTAATTTTGTTTACATTTAGATAAAGAATATCATCCACTGCATACTGAGTGCACAACTATTCGATTCAACCGTATAATTGATTGTCCTCTTAAAATTTAGAATGCATGTCGAATTAAGCGTGCGACATAAAGATGTAATATAACTTTGTGAAGGTTTCCAAAAATTTAGACGCTTTTTGGAATGTAAATATTATTCTTAAGTAGCAGTAAAAATAATAAAGACATATAATAACGCGGGAACCAAACAATATTCTTATTTCTCTGTTTACCAAAGCCCCCAAAAAATTAAATGCTTGTTTCTTATTGTTTTTTGGGTTTCCAAACTGTAGGTTTGTTGGTTGAGAGAATATATATGAAAGATATTAATTTTGTCTTTAAAAAACGGAAAATTTAAAATTAAAGCAAGTGACGGAAAATACGAAAAGAAAAGGGCACAAAGAGAAGAAGACGAAGTCGGAGCGAAAAGAAAAGAAAGTGGAGAGAGAGAAAGAAAGAGGAGGATTCAGAACTTTCAAAATCTGAGAAAAGCTTCCGATTCTTCAGCATCTCCCCATCTCTCCCTCGCCTCATCGGATTCTCTCCGGTGGGATCCTCCTTGTCCTTCGGTGGCACCGCTGGACCTGCTTGCTCTGGGGAATCTGACCGGGGATGGCAGAACAGCCACCGCAATACTCCACTTCATCAAGGATTCCGTCGCCGTCCCGATCACACAGTCCGGCTCGCTGATCAGGAACAACGACCCTTGACATGGCCGTCAGGGCGAGTTACTTGCTGGAGAAGCCTAAGAGGATCGTACGCACGCTCTTCTTCGTAGTGGCCATGGTGGCGTCTCTGCTCGCCTCGTCATTGCCGCTTCTCGTGGCGATTGGCGACGTCTTGGTCCCCTGCATCTTGATTCCCAGCTTCACCTGCATCAGTTGCTATGGATTTAGCGAGCATATGCGAAGATACGCCTTCAAGAGCTCTTTGACGGATATTCCGCTTGTTTCAATCGTCAGATCTCTCATCATTACCTGTAAAGTCCTTTCATCTTCTCTTCCTTTCCGTATTCCAGATTCTCGATTAATTTGACTTTCCGTTTATGCTCTTAAACATAAGTTGTTTCCTACTTTGACCATTTTTTTCTTCAGTCGAAATTGCAATTCTCTGCTCTGAGGGTATTTTCTTCTTTTGGCAATATTTTGTTTATTTTCAGTAAATGCTGATCATGCCGATGGAACTTTTTGAGAGGTTTATTATAGTACTCTTAGTTGGAAATTTGCTGGATTTGTTTACCATCATCGATCACTCATGTTGTTCAGCAATTCCACCTTTTTTTTTTTCCATCTTTCTATGCATGCTTAGTCTCTCATCAGTGCATTGCTATGGCAGGTGTTTACTCAATGTGCGATGGTCCTGCTCTTTCACACGGTCCTTACCTTGGAACTGTTACCCTTTGTTCATTCTCTTCCATCATTCTCCTCTCCATCAAGGCATGTCTCTTCTCTATGAACTCACAGATAGAGGCCGAAGCTTCATTGTCTTCTATTTCAAGGCAGAGGCTCCATTTGAAGAAGTCATGGGGTATGCCTGTCTTGTTCCTCTCCTCGGTTGTCTTTGCTTTAGGCCACACTGTGGTGGCTTATAGAACCAGCTGCAGAGCACGGCGGAAGCTTATGTTTCATCGCATTGACCCCGAAGCAGTAAGTCGAGCTAATTTTTTTTTGTTGCTTTGGGCTCCTCCAAATACCACATCTTGTAAAATAGAGAGATTTTGATGGCTTCTGTATTTTTTTGTAACTAAAAAAGTACAATTTTTAAATAGAAGCTGATATAAATATAGTTACCAAATAGCCTTAGACTTTTTAATGTAATGAACATTAAATTCTGCATCAATATATTTGATTCATCATTCCTTTAAACATATATACTCATGAAATTGCAGGTTCTTTCATGCAAGGGTGTTTTCTCCGGTTACCCGAAAGTTCCTAGATCTCCAACTCCCACCAATGGAAGAACATTCAAAGGTGGCAATGAGTCGAGGCGAAAGCCTCTGTCATCAGCTTTCGATGAACGTCAAATCTCAGTCAGAGTACTTGCAGATCCCGACAGCTCTTTTATCTTATGTGAAGGAATAACAATCCATTACAAATTGTCATTTTCCTATTCAACGCCTCATTCATTTTCTTCTACTGCCTTTCTTGAGCCTAGTGTTAAATGTTCAACGCCACCAGCAAGGCTTCAAGTAGATAGGCAGCCGTTTAGTCCTTTGACACATAATCTCCAGCGGAGCTACAGCATTCAGCTTAATAGCTCATCACTGTACGCTCCACTTTTGGATGATTCACTAACTTCTTCAGTACTTTCTGAAGAAATCCCTGAGCTAAATTTAAATGGCTTTGGTGAAGAATCCGGTGGGTTTGGTTTCAGTTCACTAAACTTTCAGCAAGAACCAAATGGAACAAACCAGTTTGGTATTGTTTTAGTACATGGATTTGGAGGAGGCGTCTTTTCCTGGAGGCATGTGATGGGTGTGCTTGCTCGGCAAGTTGGCTGCACTGTTGCGGCTTTTGATCGCCCTGGTTGGGGGTTAACATCAAGGCCTCGTCGGAAACATTGGGAGGAAAAAGAACTGCCTAATCCTTACCAGATTGAAAATCAGGTATCTGATTGTATTTTGTAAAATGAGTATTGAATTGCCAAAATGAATTAGCAGTAATCTCCTCATCATTGAATTAAGATTTTTGTAGCATTATTATTATTATTATTTTTTTCTGAAAAAGAATTCATGTTTACTAATATTTATTTTAATGTAATTAATATCTAATTGTATTGGGTTCTTTTACTGATTAAGGAACTCTAATACTCTGGCCATCTCCACCGGAGTATGATTTAGAGAGGTATTAACTTTTTAATTTATTTTATGTTCTAATTATCAGGTAGATCTGCTCCTTTCTTTTTGTTCCGAGATGGGATTTTCTTCTGTTGTGCTTGTTGGTCACGATGATGGTGGCCTGCTCGCTTTAAAAGCTGTAGAAAGGCTCCGAACTTCATCAACTTCCTTTAATGTGAGTACTTTTTCTGTGATCATTTCATATTACATGTTCCAGAAAATGAGAGTCTAATTTGTGAAAAACTGCTATTCCGGTCTATGTTTTTAACTTCATCAAGTATTGTTGTGCCTGTCCTCATTCAGGTAACAATTAAGGGGGTGGCATTGCTAAATGTAAGCTTATCAAGAGAAGTAATTCCCGCTTTTGCAAGAATATTGTTGCACACTTCACTTGGAAAGAAACACTTGGTTCGGCCTCTACTGCGAACAGAGATTACACAGGTGGTGAATCATCGGGCATGGTATGATGCCACGAAGCTAACTACTGAGGTCTTAAGCCTCTACAAGGTATTGTGTCCTGTAAAAAAATTGTGTGGCCATGTTTTGTGGTCTTATCATTTTGCAAAAATATGATATGATGAGTACATAAAATCTATGATGTGGTTTCATCAGTGTGCTTGTTTTTTTTGTGATTTTTTAAATTTAAATTAGGCACCATTACGTTTGGAGGGTTGGGACGAAGCACTTCATGAAATTGGGAGACTGTCGTACGAGACTGTGTTGTCACAACAATGCGCCACATCGTTGGTTAAAGCAGTTGATGACCTTCCAGTGTTGGTCATTGCAGGGGCTGAGGATGGCCTCATTCCCCTCAAATCTTCTCAATTGATGGCATCAAGATTCGTAAATTCTGTAAGCATCTTCTTTGTAATTTACCTAATTTCCTCTATGTATTGGTGTTTGGATACTGCTGAAGAAAGTACATATCAGGAACATGCTAGAAACCGTATCAAGAACTCAAATTTGTATTATGCTCTATAAATATTGCCTTAGATATCTATGGTTATGAAAATGCAGAGACTGGTGTCAATATCGGGATGTGGGCACCTTCCGCACGAGGAGTGTCCCAAGGCATTACTCGCAGCAATGTCGCCGTTCATAAGCAGATTATTACCGAGAAGTGAAGTAGACAAGTAGGATATCTTTTTATTGATTTCTTTGTTTGAAGTGGTTTACAATCAATCATTAAATAGGATTGTTGGTGCTTGCTTGGTTGCTGCTATTCAGATGGGGATTTTCTGTGTATTTTTCCTCCAGTCGGTGTTGAGTTTGAGCTGTTGTTTTTCAGTCTTAGGAAAAGGAAATTCAAAGGCATCTGTTCACTTATTTCTGGTTGTTATGTATTATTATTGTGGGGTGGGTCAGTTCACAGCCTTTGTAGCTAGCTCTCAACTAGAGTCTTTTGGTTGACATCTTTTTTACAATTTCTTCTTTTCCTCAATAACTTGGATGGATGGGAATGGGATGATGGTGTTTCGTATGATTACCTCTCTTTCTTTCTTCTGAAGGTGCGTTAGTACTTAATAATTAAAATTTGCAAGTTATTACGATTTACAAGATCAAATCTCATCAGAATGAATGATAAGAAAGCTGATATATTTTTTTTTACATGCAAAAGCCAATGTCTCTTGATATGTTGAGATTCATCACCCCGGTAGATTATAATTTTTTTTAATCGAGTTCTCTCTTTCTTATTATCAGTTGGATGAAACTCTAGTTGTATACATGATGTCTATATATTTTGGCTTGTTAGTCTTTGACTCACTTCAATGCATAATTTATTAGGAAAGTTCTATTTATAGGTCATCAATTCCTTCTTTAAATTACAATTTATTATTATTTTAACTTTACCTATTTTATTTAAAAAAATAGCAAAAAAATAATAAATTTATTAAAAAAATTATAGCAAGATTTAACATAATTATATGCATTTTTTTGGCCAATAAATAATTATATGCATAAAAAAAACTGAAAAGTATATTTATCTTAAAAGAAAAGCCTTCTCTTTAGGTTATATTTTTATTAAATAATAATTTCCGTTTAAAAAAATTATATCACATTTTATTTTGTTTGTGTATTTTTAAATTAGTTGTTATTTTTATTTCTTAAATAAATAGTTTTATATTTTTTTATTTTTAGAATAAAAAATAATAATCAAACTTAAATGATAATACGGTAAAGTTTACAATTTTATAGTCAGTAGACATAACTTTCCAATTTAATATTAGACTCGATTTAACCTAATACGGAATTTAACAGTAAAGAGGGAGGCAACGAAATTCAAATTAGCACATGACTTGGCTGAACCAGTAAAGTCAATGTTTATGCAACGTATTATTATTATTATTATTATGTGATGGTCTGCAAGATATGGCATGGAAACTTGGGAAATCATGTCAACAACAAACCCTTTTAATTTTTGAATATTTAAAGGAAAAGATAAAATTAGTGGAGATGACTAATTCCCAATCACATGACATGTATATATAATATATATAAGAATTAAGATTAAGAGCCAGCCAAACCCACACCACCACAAATAGATTGTGAAAGCAGTTGCACAACCACCAGTATCAAGATGTTGTCCAATCCACTTTTCATAAAAAATCAGTCTATTTATATATTTAGGGTCACAACTGAGTTAGGTCTGGACTAGGAGTAACCAAAAGAAGTAAACCCCACATACATGTGCATCCTGTCTATACTGTAAGTCAGGCCTAGCCCCTAACCTGAACCAATTGAAGAAGTATCGAAGCTCTACAATATTTTATTTCTCTTTCAGTTTTTGTTCCATTTCAATTTTCCTGCATTTACAAAATATTTTGTTACATATATTATCAACTTATAACATTTTTTCTGTTTTGTCAATTTTTGTTGTTCTTAATTTTAGATTTCTATTAATGATTTAGTCTATTATTATTTTTAGGTTAAAATGTCTTTTAATGTCATATGTTTGACCAAAATTAGTTTTTAGTCTCATATTTTTTGGTAAAAATTTTTCTTATACGTTTACGTTTTCTAAACTTTGGCGCATTTATTAATTTTTTATTAATTTGGTCCATTAAGTGGTACGTGCAAGTCACGTGACTTCCCTATTCTTTTTATTTTGTTTAATTTTTTTTTGCCAAAAAAAATGTAGCATCTCTAATACATCCCTAACTTATATTTTGTTTAATTTAGTCTTAAAGTTTCCAAATTGAACCACTTAACTCGGTGGATCTAGCTTAAAGGTAGGTCTGACCCTAGGTCAGGGTCTACTGGGTCACCTAGCCTTGGGCTGGTTCCACTGAGTCAAGTTGTTCGATTTAACTTTTGGACTAACTTAAACAAAATAAAAATTAGGAATGTATTAAATGAAATAAACTGAACAAAATCTATAATATAGAGCAAATCACATGACTTGTTTGTGCCACTTAAAAATCAAATTAACGAATGCACTAAAATTTAACCAATGCAAATGTATGACTTCAAAAGATTAAAAAAATAAAATAGAAATAAAGCACAAAAAGCCAATTTTGATCTGATATATAACACCAAAAACATTGATTGGCAAGTAAGTAAAATGTGTCCTCATCGACATTTTAAGCAGAAAACTTAAACACTACTAATAGTAAGCACGTTCGTCGCACGCGCGGCGGCTGAGAATTCCAAAATATCATTATCTAAAATTTACCTATGAGTTTCATTTAACTATTTACTTTCTTAATGGTAGCAATACTTTACTGGTTTGAGTTGGGGAGCAGAGAGAGATTCATTGATCAACAACAAAATATAATCGCAACAAGGACACTATACAATTGTTGGCAAAAAAAATTACAATCTTAGTTTCAATTGTAGAAAAAAGATGTACTGTACAAAAATGGTTGAAAAATTTGGCACCAAAGATTACAGACTTGCTTCGGTAAAACAAAACTAAAGAAAATAATCTTCATTTGAACTGACATAACATGTGCGCTCATTGACGTCATAAACACCATATTTGTGCATTATTTCTTTCATGCCTCCTTTGAACAGCATAAAGATATCGGTCGTTCACACTCAGTACAATATGTATGATCCTCCTCTATAAAGTCTCATTTCAGGAGCATGGATACATATATACCCAAAAAGATAAAACATAATTGTAAAGCAAATGATATTGAATGAGTGGTCTATTGCAACAATTGATTACTCAACAAATAGTCAAAGTTTATTGAAAAATCATACTCTAACCACCAAACGATGGATTCTAGAAAATATATAGGTTTGAGTCTATGAGTGAGGAATAAAAAGATTTCAGAAAGAGTGCCCTTTCACCCTAATCAAATTAAATTATTCAATTAATTTATGTTGTTACTATATGCATATGTGCTCATCGAACATTCTAGCTTGCCCTGTAATATCCATAATGGTGCCCATAAGTAAGACTAGACCAAATTAACGTACATTTCCATGCTTTTTTTTTTTTTGTAATCTTCATTCACTCAATGAGCATATTGTTCTTAAAATTAATTCATGAAAAAATCTGACAGCAGAGTTGCTTCTTTCTATATTCCCAATGGAAAATCAAATATATGGAAAGAAACTCGTCATCAGTTGTGTTTAACGTGAAACGATGAAAATTAGCAAAAACCACAAGCAGGAGGGAAGCGACTTGATAGCTAAATTCAGCACAAATTAAAGTATTTCTTTTACTGCACTGTAGCATAATATTTGAACGCACTAAAGTTTGCAGCAAATTTTAAGAGCCTATACCATTGATTATTGTCTACAATATCCTTAGCAGATAAACGACCGACATATATGAGATTTCATTTGATCTCTAATACATAGTGTAAAGCTCATAAATCCTGTAATACCTTATTGGTAGGAATCGGCCTCGCTGGATTATTAGTTCGAATGGTGTCGAGGATCCTCCGCACTCTAGCACTGTAGTTACCGCTCTACAAGAAATTGTATCACGGGAGCTTCGTGTAGAACTTGTTCGTCGCCTCCACCACTGTCGTTCGTACGTTAGCATCTAGAACCTCCCATTCATATGAAAGAAGCATGGAAAGCACTTGTCGTTAATGTTAATGTCAGGCTTAAGAGACAACATATGTTCAATGTGTGTAAGTACTTTCATTATCACATAGATGTGGTTAATAAATGCAGTAAAACAAGAGTCTTAACTTGTGTTATTCTGTTTATATAAAACATTCTAGAAGAACTTCTATCATATTTTCTTTATAGGATCATCTTCTGTAAACACATAACAAGAAAGTCTTGATACAAGACAAAATATCATTTTTCTATTGAGTTTCTGAAATATTGTTATTGGAGATGTTACATATGCATAAATTATATAAAACATTGCATTCTTCTCTATAAATATAGTTTTCTACGTACAAAGCAAAGAATCATCTTGATTACTGTATATAAATTTATTTTTCCTACAATTGCAACCAGAATTATATATTTATCTTCTCTAGCTTCAAATATGTCAAAAGATTCTCTTGCTGATGATGTAGATTATCTTTGTTACTAATTATGTTCTCTACACTATATTCCCCGATTCAAATAAGCATGTCTATCATTCACGAAACTGTAGAGAATTCAATGAAAGCTTTGAGATTCTAGATTCTTATAAATTGTCATTTAACTAATTTATGTTCTGGTCGGAATATTTAGTTACTTAGATTATAATCTAAGTAACTAAATATTCCGACCAGAACATAAATTAGTTAAATGACAATTTATAAGAATCTAGAATCTCAAAGCTTTCATTGACTTCTCTCAGTTAGAAGAATGTATATTAAGTGAGTTGGTCATAATGTTGAAGATGATAATGTTTTCTTGATATTAGCTTATTAGTCAATACAAATAGTACTTCATCATGTTAACTGTTTATGTACACTTTCTTGTAGTCTCAAGTGAGTGAATGTGTTGCTCAAGAGGAGTCTGAAGGTTTAGTCCCAGATGTGGATGCGATATTCATAATGGTACGTGATCAGATGAAGGTGCGACCAAAGTATACACGACGTCCGAAATGCAACACGGCTAGTTCACAATTGATGGAGTACAAGAAGATTGTTACAAACTTGCAAGTCGAAAATAGTAGTTTGGAAGAGCGTTTGAAAGCATCTGAAGAAAATGCTCAAGAGATGCAGAGAAACTTTAAATCACTTAACGACAAGGTCGACTCACTTTTCAATGGTAGACAGTCTCCTCTTATCGACAGTGATGAGACTGAAGGTGTTATAGGCTTATATAATTAGATGGTATTCTCTTACAATGTATTCCACTTATTTTAACGCCTTGTAAACTTTTTTTGTCAGCGCCGGATGATGATCGGAGTGTGCCTGGATCAGGTGCCAGGAACCACTAGCCTACTTTGTGAGTTCTGTTTGATCTGATCTCTCCTCTCTTTTCATTAATAAAATAATGCTTCTGGAAATCTGTCTATGTACATAGATTTAGGTGAAAGAGTTTTATAAGCTATCTATGCTGTTTTATACCTAACTCCAACGTGTAGAAAATTTAATTATAAATCACAATCAGCTACCAGATGTATTATGCAGTTGTTCAGAGCCTAATGACATATATAAACTAAATAACTCCGACATGAGATTTACCAAGTATCTCAATTCATTCTCTTTCTATATCAATTCACTTTTATGTGGTTTTTATTTCTATTTATGTTTCAGTTATTCAAGTATTCAAAAGGAAGCAACTTCTCTGTAAACTATTTTGTAAAATCAATAAAAATTCGTTATAAGCTGCTTTCTGGGTTTAGTTCTTGTTTTTGTTGAATTTCTGCATTCTGGCCTGGAGAATGTGAATTTCTTGTGATTTTGCTGTCCAAAAGGGGGGGGGGGGGGGATTTTACTCTGTTTGTTATCAGTTATGGCATGGAACAGACAAAATACACTGTATAAATATATTGTCCTGGCCATTGTTGTTGTTCTGTTATTGAAATGTTTGAGAAAAGTATGTTATTGAAATGTTTCTTGTTTGGTTTCTTATAATTTTACTATTAATGCATTACTTAATGTTATTTGATTGTTTAATGTATACATTTTTCACATGTAGGAATATGATAAAGATCTTCCAAAGGTATATGGGTTCATCAGTACATTTTGTGAATTATGATAGTTTTTTGAAGGTGCAGTTTTTTGAAGGTGCAGTTTTTGAAGGTTCATCTACAATGCAGCTGCTTATTTTGTGAATGTGTATGGTTAGTTTTTTGAGATGTTACTCAAAGTCATGCAACTAACTTATATATGGTTTATGGTTATATCTATAGTTAATTGTGGAGACTGGAGACTTAATGTATTTTCTATTCCTCTTCTTGTGTTATGTTACGACTATTATGAATGAGTAAACTTTTGGCGTCAAAGTAATATTTGTTATAAGTGGAATCAATTTACGGTGGGGGTAACTCGCCGGTAAAGAAATACATTATCGGCTAAAAAAGTCGCCGGTAATAATTTGGGGATTATTTTCTCTAGCAAATTAATTCGCCGGAAATATATCGGCCTATGTTGTCAATAATAACCGTTTTTTAACCAAGAAACTCACCGGTAAAAGTCGTATATTTTACCGGTAAATTGTCTCGCCGCTAAAGCACATTTTCTCCGACAATATAACTAGCCGGTAAAAACTCTCTTTTTTACCGGCGAAATAACTCGTCGATAATTTCATTTTTGTTGGCGAGTTTTTTCGCCGATAAAAGTCATGCGTTTTACCGGTGAGTTATCTCGCCGTTAAAGCACTTTTTCTCTGGCAACTTAACTCGCCGGTAAAAAACTCTTTTTTTTAACGGCAAAACAACTCGCCGATAAAACCGTATTTTCACCGGCGCCAAGTCTCGCCAGTAAATTATCATATTTTTACCGGCGAAATAATTCGTCGGGAATAACTAATATTTTATTGTCTTTTAATAAGTCTTTCTCGGCAAGATATCTCGCCGGTAAAAGGTCATTAGTTTTACCGGCCATTTCTAACTCGCCGGTAAAACATTTACCGGCGGCGCTTTACCGGCGACCGTGATCGGCGAAATACTTCGCCGGGATGACTTTTACCGGCGAAAAAAGGGCTTTTACCGGCTACTAACCCTCGCCGGTAATTGAGGTATTTCTTGTAGTGTTAGGTCATGTCAAAGCTCTCAAACTTCATCTCTAGTTAATAATCTATCTATAAATAAATATGAATGAAACTGATTAAAAAGTATTGATCTGTTTCATCTTACTTGCAGACTTCATATTTGTTGAAACAAAGTAACCCGAAGAAACCCACAGTCTCACGATTTGCATCTGCTTCACCTTACTTGTTGTCTTGATCTACTTAACCGTACTTGCAGACCACTTCTTTGCTTAAATGATGCAACCCAAAGAAACCCATACGTTGGTTTTTCTAAAGATAAGAAGTAGTAGATAATATTAACTAAATAAGACCATGCATATATGAAATATGCAAATCAGAACTATACATATAACTCCCATCTTATATTTTACCCTAAGAGTCATATAACTCACAACCTATTGGATTTAAAAATTAAAAAAGTACTCAACATATATAAATGTGACTAACAAAGAAAACCCAAAAAAAAGCTATGAAGAAATAATCTAATTAGAAAGGTTGCCTTTCAAATAATTTGGACAGCCAAGCTGCAAGCCGAAATCAACTAAACACAACCACGAAGACAATAATGAAATAACTTGTCCACCTTGCTAATAAAATTATTTTTCTAAATATTTAGAGAATAGAGAGTATTTAGGTGACAAATGCCCGCATCCAACTTAAAAGCGAAAGCCTGCATTACAAATGCTCTATTCATTTTATTAATTTTACTTGGGTTGACTACAAAAAATTTGTACATCATCTATTTACACTTGACAAAAATATGTTGTCGGCATGTTATAATATAGATATGATTTAGTATATTATGCATCCAATTTATGCTTTGTTGTATTATTTACCGTCTACTATGACTGAAATGTGAAATGTGTGAAAGCATCC
This sequence comes from Clarkia xantiana subsp. parviflora, assembly GCA_036873135.1. Lineage (NCBI taxonomy): Eukaryota > Viridiplantae > Streptophyta > Magnoliopsida > Myrtales > Onagraceae > Clarkia > Clarkia xantiana. The sequence goes on from JAPTYO010000003.1 coordinate 11,521,451, forward strand.
ACAATGGACAACCCCAACTTCTATCCCGCTTTATGCCACATAAGTGCCACATAATCAATATATAATAAATAATAAAATAAAAAAGTGTCTTGAGGTTGTCTATTACTTCAATGGTGTCTACCAACTTGGACCTATATATTCTTTTAAATAATAATAAAATTAACACTTTTTTCTACTATACTCTCTCACAATATTAATGATGGGATGTGAGAGAGTGAATCCCTCATTGGAGGGATTGGATAAAAAAATTTGTCCATCTCCAATGCAAATGGACAACCCATCTTGCCACATGGAGGAGTTGTCCTTCATTTTTGTCTTGCATTGTGGACGCTCTAAACAAAAAAAATTGTCCGTCTTCAATGCAAATAGACAACCCATCTTGCCACATGGAGGAGTTGTCCTTCATTTTTGTCTTGTGTTGTAGATACTCTGATTGATAGCACAAATGGGTCAAAGCTAATTAATAGACCGCGGGAACTTGGAGATGATTCATCAGTTCACGATGATCGTGCAAATGTGCCGTTCGTAAGTATTGCAAATCTTTAAGCAGTACTTAATGAGGAAAACATTCAATAGGCATAATCTTCATTGTGGGAAGGATCGGAGTAGGACCCTTAATTAATTTTGAGATCATATCTACTAAGTTTTCCACTTTTAACTTATGTGGTTCTTTATATACTAGTTATTAACGCGTGCAACGCACGCGCATCGATCATTATAATTTCAAGATATATAATTTATCTTAAGTTTACTAATATTTATAATTAATCAAAATAAAATATGGTCAAGTTGATTCGTTGTGAGAAACGAATCTATGTGATAGAGAAGAGTGACATAACGTAACTCAAAACATGAGAAAGAGAATGGGATAATTAAGTAAAAAATTAACTAATGTCTTCAGTTACGGTACTAAGTTAGCCTTATAGTTAGATATATAAATGAGTTGGGTCGAGCATTACGTTGGTCATTAACGGCTCAATTGTATCTAACTCATCAACTTGAGGTGTCAAGAATGTAAACTTGTTCTTAACTACTTAGAGTTATCAATGGACAAATATGACATATACAAACGTAAATACAATATCACAATACCAACAAAATTTGATTTAACAATAAAGATAAAATTAATCAAATCACAAAAATATAAAGTTTAGACTTGAAATTACAAAAAATATTTATTTAACATTAATTAGGCTGTACACAATGTGATTGGATTAACAAATAGAAAAACTAAATTAATAGTTTGAGTCCATAAATATTGGACGATGAGTAAAATGTTATTTGTACGAGGTCAAACTTCAAGAACCACATTTCACCCATATGTTGACTTGTTATATATATATATATATATATATATATATAATTTGGTAAATGACTGATTTATGTGATAGAAAAATCTCAACAGGCGGAACATATATCACCCGATCTATATAATTCGTTGAATAAAAAAATTTACATGTATCTGAAATTTGAACGGAATGAGTATGATAGGGCTAACTTAAATTGATATGAATGTTGGATTGTAAGTTAATTATAATTACTATGACATGCCGACTAAGCGACCTTAAAAAAAAAATACCAAAATTTAAATAGTGATTTAGCAATAGTATTAAAGATAAATAAATGTTTCTCAAATATAGTAATGACTAAATTATTAATTTTATAAAATATAGGAACCAAATATAATATAATTTTTGTTAATAAAATGAAAAGGTGCAAAAGATGTCTATTGGGGGTGAGGACCCAACACAAATAATATATTGGCATATAGATGTAATATATATATATATATTGTTACGAAAGTATAAAGCTAATGGAAGATAGAATTTAGAGATAATTTTATTATCACACATAGAGCCCTTATATAGGGATTACATAGACTTGGGGAGGAAGTAATAAATTTAATACTAGGAAAGTCTAAATAAGTAAGATGGTATATACACGTAATATTGAACATCCACTAAATATATTCATAACACTCCCCCTTGGATGTTCATAAGGGAATTGTGCCTCGTTAAAACCTTACTAGAAAAAAACCCAATGTGATAAAAATCTAGTGAAGGAAAAAGAGTACACAATTATGGATCCCTTTTGTAAGCTGCCTCGTTAAAAACCTTACCAGGAAAACCCAGTGGGATAAAACCTTGGTTAAGGGAAAAAGAGTGCAGCGGTGTAGATTCTCCCGTTGATGTTGACATCGTGTAATTTCATTACAACGCAATTCAGTATTGTTCACCAATCTTCAAATATCGCAGTCTGTAAACCTCCAGGAATAAATCCGCACATACTTGTTGGATGTTATGTTGCCTTCTTCTAAACATCGTGGATGAAGAATAACTTGGAAAAATTTATTTCGTCTTGTCTCCTTTGATGTAGCATTATTCTTCAATTGGAGCTATATAACCTGCATTATCTTTAAATATACAAAAAATGGTACATTTCACAAAATAACTTGCATTTTGTATAGCCAACTGATTTAGGACTTGATTCTATCCGATAATAAACTCATGTAATTCGTCCTCGGAATACATAAGAACCATTCGCTCAACAAAAGGTGGCCTCTTGGACTTTCTTTTAGATGATTCAGTCTTTATTTGATCCGAATTTTCATGTTGGACTCTACCCAAATCATTGATATTTGCCGGAGGAGTGGCTGGACTGGACTGGACAATGACCAGGTATGCCGTTGGTACTCTCTCTGTTTTTTCTTTCATCTCCCTTGTATCCTTGTAATTTGATTCCTTAATTAATGCTCTGGTTTGAATTTAAATTGATGAAAAATCAAATTTAACAAAAAGGATGTGTGTATGCTTTGATGTTAGTTCTACACACGATTGCAGTCAAGCTTTGGAGGGTTATGGAATGTCAAACTATTATAGGTTATATAGTCAGTCTTTGAGATTGATGAATTTGATTGTGCAAAATTGTTACTAATACAGATCGTGCTCTTGTTCTTGACAAATATTGGCAATATTTCATGACATGTAACCGAACCACAGTCTGGGAAAATGATAGAACACGACGAACATAAGTCTCATATGATTGTTGAGACCTAGCTAGGTCGGATTACATGGTCCAGTGTCCACTGAGTCGATGAGATACGATTTAACCCTTGATTTTACATGTCTTGCATCTACATGTCGCTTCCAGTGCCGAACACCACACCCGCTATTTCACATGCATGCGGTTGGTTCCACCATGAACAAATACGTATTAACTCTCACTTTCTCTTTACAGTGAGTTCCTAACCTAAGTATCTTTGTTAAAAACACTTCTTGTTATTATACTCAGGTCCATCGTCATACTGATCCTGGAAGTGCCTCTACCACGGTCTGCTAGCAGCTCGTTGTTGGATCACGGTGGAACTCCGGTACGGATCTTGACGGCAATCCTAGCTCCTTCGCTCCACGCAATCCTGCAAGAGGGGATAGACCGGGCGGTGACCCAGAATCCCTCTCCGATGCTTAAATGAGTACTTCGTCTGACTGGCAAGTAACAGGTATCAAAGTGTATTCAACTCAACGTAAATGATCTGAGGTGACCTCCTGCCCTTTTATAGGCAAAGAGATGCCTCTGGTACCTGGCGAACCGTTAGGGGTGGTTAGCCCGTATCCCGCTTATCTCGTACGTGATCTCGCGTATCTTAGCCATGCCCCGCGTATCTCGGCCACGATCCGTGTATCTTAACCACGTTCCGTGTATCTCGGTCACGCCCCGCATATCTTGGCTTTATCCTCTGATAACGAGTCCCGACTCCCGTCGGGGACTCCAGAGTTATCTCGTTGTGTCACCGCTCGGGGCCCCTCGTCATCGTGACAGGGCCAATCATTCTCAGGGATTCATCATCGGGGCCTACTTAAAGGCTTCTCATCGGGAGCTTCCAGCTCCACTGTCGGGACCGACTCTGTCGGGACCTTGCTTCGTCGGGACTCCCTTCATCGGGACCCTTCTCCTAGGTCATCTTGACCCTTACTCTGGGCCTGGTGGGCCTGTTTGCCGTTTCTTCGCCGTTAAAGGGCCTGACGACTATAATCGGACCCATCATTTTCCCCCAAGACATGAGGGACTTTTAGTTCGTCGTGTCTTCCAACTCCCGATTTTCCAATACTAGAGTCGGGGATCTGTTCCTTGGTTCAGTTTCTTAATGTTATCAGTCTTCTCCTCCACGTTTCCTCAGGGTTTTGCAGATAACTGCTATATCCCAAAGGTCTCTTCGGTTTTCTAGTGCATTAAATGCAGCAGATAATGGAGTGACGTTTTCGACCCACGTGCCTAGTTTTTCGCGCCTGTCCTTTTCTGAAAAGTGCTTTTCAGGCTGTTTCATCATTACGCCCGTTGTCCTTCTGCACGTTTCATCTCAACGGTCCAGATTAAGACTCTTCGACTTCGACGACTCGGATCGAAGTGTCCTTTCAACCGTCTTCTTCAACTATAAAACCCTAGCCACAGTCACAATTTAACTTTTACCGTCTTCGAATTCTCAAAAGCTCTCTGTGATTCCTCTGCAATTCCAAGCTCTGTGATTTCGAAGGTCTTTGGAGTCTCTCCGATCATCTTTCCGGCGGCATCTCGTTCATCTCCTTCGACCTCTACTTCATTATGTCTGGTAAGGAAACACTCTTCGTTGTTTGTTCGTCTTTTTCTTTCTAATTTTTCCTAGAGTCCCACTGTATTTTCTTGCCCTGGTTGCTTTTCAGACAGCGGTTCCAGCTCCGAGGGGAGAAAACCCTTTAAATTTGACTATGCTCCGAATGAGATTTCCACTACTGCTTATGATGCAGCTCTCCGAGAGGGTTGCATCACCATCACCTGGGAACCTCGTTTCCCATATCCTCGGCATCGTCCCTCGAGTGACCCTGAGGTTACTCGTCCCCAGAAAGGGGAGGTATTTGTCTCTACGGGACAGATATCAGCGGGGATCAGGTTTCCCTTTTGCGGTAGCCTGGTCGAGCTGTGCCAACACTACCAAACACACCCCACTACCTTCTCTCCTCATGCCATCAGTATCTGGAACGCCTTTCAAGTCCTCTGTCTCCGACAGAAGTGGGTCTACAGCCTCCAACTTTTCCGGACCTTCTATGGGCTAAAATGCAATGAGGCGGGGGTTTGCGCCTTCTACCCTCGGATGCCCAAATGGAGTAAGCAGCAGCTTGCCCGGCACGGTTGGACCAGTGACACCTGGAAGGTGGTCAAGGGTCGGGGACTCTTGATCGATACGGGGTCCGACAACAGTAGCTGGAAAAAGAGCTACTTCTTCATCCGACATTCTTCCATTCCTTGGCCTCGGTGGGAGGTGGCAGCAGACCCTCCGCCTGCTTTCCACTCTTATGCTGATGAGGATTTCGAGACTCTCCAATTGATCCAGCTTTATCGTTGGGGGGAGTCTTACACTCCTCTCAATGCTAACTCTCTGGTGGAGCGGGACCTGGTGCACGCCGGGGTCCGACTCCTCAGTATTGTCTCTGGGGGGCAGCTCTTCGACGGCCCTTCTAGCGTGGTCCCTTGGGTAAATTTCTAACTTTTCTTCGTTTATTGTTTGCAGCCAAGAAGGTATCTGTGCTGACCGATCTATTCCATAAGCAGGGGGAGACCGATGCTGTCCGCCCCTCGCGGAAGAGGAAATCTGCTAAGAAGGCTGCTGCCAGGTCGGGGTCTCCTTCAGCGGAGCAGCCCAAGCGGCCACGGGTGGATCTGGACCAACTCTTCGAGGTCCAGAATGCTGAAGAAGGTAAACAACTCCGACTTGCTATTAAATCGTATAAAAGGATGGTCCCGTCGGACTTGATTTCCTCGACCAAGAAAGGCCGCATTGCTGATGTCAAAAGGATCCTTCGAGGCGAAACTCCCCGAGTCTTGAAGGCAGGCTACTATCACTACCGCGGGAAGGATCAATACGTCTCTCGACGTATCATTTGGTGTAAGAATCCCGATGAACTTCCTGACTACCTATCTGAAGCTCTTCATCCTCCAGGTGCAGGTCGCTCGGGAGCTTCCTCGGGTGCTGCAGCTTCCACAGATGCACCGCCTTCAGCGGGGGTGCCTTCCTCAGCTGGAGAGAAGGCACCATCTGGTGAGCAGTTTCGCCAGGTGGAGACTCTGGACTCCTCCGAGGAGACCGGCGGGGTTGACCCCCCTCAGCAGCGTCGGAAGGCGGGGCAATCCCCCTTGAAACCAACCCCTCAGGGGCCGCCTCCCTCGCCTTTTCCGCAGCAGCGGGAGCTCTCTCCTATCCACGACTTCTCTCCCTCCCCTGTCCGGGCCGAGACGGAGATGTGCCCTTCTCTTCCTCGTCCTATCTCTCCCCTTGCTCTTGATGGGGACTTCTACAGGCCCTTCAACTCTTCACAGGCCGATGCCCCCTGGGCTCCTATCCAGACGCTCCAGGGAGTCCCGCTCACACAAGGGGAACAGGACCAAGAACTGGCCCTGCATCTGCTGGCGGGTTCCATCCTGCCTTCTATGCGACATCCGATTCACCTCAATCGGACGCATATGCAGCGGGACGTCAGGGGTATGGCTGTGCGCCGCATCGAGGTGAGACTTCGCTTCTTTCTTGTTGATCGATAAATCGGGTCTTTTGTCCTTCTAATACTTTTTTCCTTTTGATTGCAGGAGCTCGGGGATTACAACCGCCTCATCGGGTATGTCATTGCCTATGATGAGGCCCGGGAGCGGGACCGAGGAGTCCTAACCTAAGTATCTTTGTTAAAAACACTTCTTGTTATTCTACTCAGGTCCATCCTCATACTGATCCTGCAAGTGCCTCTACCACGGTCTGATAGCAGCTTGATGGATATTTATATAAACATATTTATTTGATACCATAATAGGTATTAACTATAAATAGTCCGATGTCATAATGGTCAATCAAATATTAATATTCTACTACTATAACAGTAATTGACTAAATATTCTGTTATCATAACGGCCATCGTCAATAAATAGCTATATACCATAATAGTTATTATGTTATTTTATATAAATAATCCTTTGATTAACATTTGATATATGAAAAAAAAAATATACAAGAGTGATCTCTCTCTTTATATGAACGGTTACTAATTTGATCGTTGGAGAGGGATTGCTCTGGCATTGTCCCTTTTTGCAGGTGCGTGCCCGGGATTCGAAGACTAAGGAGCTGACACCGCGGAAACCAACCCAATATTTCCAGGATCCAACATTGGCGCCGGTCGTAGGAAATCGGACAACTAGTCATGTTCGATTTCGCAAAAAATCTCAAATTCTGGGTTAAACTGGAATATGGGCACGCACTTTAGGGATTTTGTTTCTTTGCTGAAGAAGCTTGGCTGCTTCGAGCCGCATAGTGACAGGATTCATGACTGCAAGCATGCCTTTTGCCGTCAATTTGCTCTTATGTTCCCATTCCACAAATTCTTGAATGGGTAAAGCGCCCATATGTGCCCGGAGACCAAACCACGATTGTTGACCCGAGCCAATCGAGGCCACAATCCCAGTCTTCACCACCGGCCACACGTACTCGATCCCCATGGAATCCAGCTCCGACCGAATTAATCGACTCGTTTCGAACTCTTCAAAAGCCAATTCGAGGTGCTCGTGAATTCGATCTCCTTCGGATCCTCCTTAACCAATCGAACAATTTTGGATCTCTCGCTGACCCAACAGCTCCTGCGTCAGAGCGCTCAGCTCCGACGACTCAGATGTTATTCTGACTGTGAGAGAGAATATCAGCACGACCAGACTGAGCCGATCCATAGAGGATTCCAGCTTGAAGTCTCTGCAGAGTTCGAAGCAGTTTGATACTTTAATGATAAGAAATGCAACAGAACGGACCCCTTCGATTCTAAAAAGGGCCACCCTCGCCTCAAACTGTCTTGTTTGCCTTGCTCCGCCACCGACTAAGAAAATGTCGCCACCAGCTAACTGAGAAGAAACTTCCTTCATGAGCGTGGAGAAGAAGACTTCAAAGGGGGCCCAACAATCTACTAAGTGAGCCTTCGCCCATTAGGCACCCATGCTTCTGCTAATACTTGGCCATTGACCAAATGGGCATCCACCCCAGACTTCCAGAGCCGGACTCTCCAAAAAATCAAGCGAAGCAATTGCAACTTTGTTATTTAATAATTTATTATAATAATTCTATTATTACTATTATTTGTTTTCATCATCTTCTTCCTAGACAGAGAACAGGAAAAAGAAAAGGTGAAACTTGTTTTCTGGTAGAGACAACAGGAAGACATCGTCGGAGACCACCAATAGGGTTCAGGCAATCATGAAACGGTGTTGACCGTGGAAAACACGGGACGGGCAAGCACCCAACTTTCTTTTGTGTTGATCTATGGAGAAATTGACACGACATCTGTGAAATCTTGAACCCTAGCAGAGCAAACCCTAGAAGACGAACATAATATAGAGAGAAACTTGAACTATTTGCGGCTCATTGAGCTCTGAGGCTTGCACCACAAAACCCTCACCTTAAATATGGTTGGGGTCTCGAGTAATTACTCAAGGGTCCCCAGAATAATAACCTCCTCAAGTTTAGTCCCAATTAATCAACCGGGCCAAACAATCACAAGCAACAACCAACACGAAATGGGCCGAGCCCACTTATTAGCCTAAGCAAGTCCAAGATTAGAATGCAGAAAATTGAATCTGTTTTGGGCCACAAGTTTCCACACTCCCCCTCAATCTTGGACTTCCTTTTCGTCCAAGCAACTTGTCAACCTGCACCTTTGGCAGAGAAACATCAGCAGCAAAGATATCCTTTAAACCCAACTTACTCCCCAAATATTGATGTTGTCTCTTAGGCAAAGGTTTGGTAAACAAATCTGCAAGTTGTTCATTAGTCCGAATATGCAGAAACTGAACTGTACCATCTAAAAGTTTTTCTCTCGAAAAATGACAGTCTATTTCTATGTGCTTGGTTCGTTCATGAAAAATTGGATTGTTTGCAATTTGAATTGCAGCTTTGTTGTCACAGTAAACAACAGAAGCCACATTTTGTGGAAAACCAAGCTCAAGAAGTAAACCACGTAATCAAACTATCTCACTAACTGTATGCCTAATAGCCCTATACTCAGCTTCAGCAGAAGAAGTTGACACCACATCATGTTTCTTGACTTTCCAAGAAATCAGTGAGTCTCCCATTTTAATGCAATAACCAGTAAGTGAACGTCTAGATTCCAAGAAATTACCCCAATTAGAATCCCCAAAACCAACTAATTCAACAATACTACTAGAAGAGAGCAGAATACCTTTCCCAGGACTGCCCTTTACATACCTAACTAATCTCATTGCTGCATCCCAATGAGACTGCTTTGGTTGACTTAGAAACTGACTTAAATGCTGTACAACAAAAGCAATATCAGACGGGTTAAAGTGAGATATAATAATTTTCCAATAAGTCTCCTGAACCTAGAATCATCAGCCAATAAAGAATCAGACTGGTTTTTGTGCACCAGATCATCATATTTCTTAGACGTAAGTCTTAAGTTTGTTTCCATAGGGGTTTCAGCTGGTTTACCACCAGCCAAGCCAACCTCTGAAACAAGCTCAAGTGCATACTTTCTTTGGGAGAGCACTATACCCTTATCGGATCTAGCAACTTCAATCCCAAGAAAGTATTGTAACTCACCAAAATCCTTCATTTTGAAATTAGTCATCAACACAGCTTTCAGTTCAAAATTAAGTTTTTCACTATTCCCAGTGATAAGTAAATCGTCCACATAAACCAACAAAATCACAATATCAGAACCTTCCCTTTTAGAAAATAAGGAATAGTCAAACAAAGATTGAGAATAACCAAAACTGATCAAAGCTTCAGTGAGTTTTAAATTCCACTGCCTAGAGGCCTGTTTTAATCCATATAAGGATTTTCGTAATCTACAGACAACATTGTCTGAGTACTCCCCCTGATTAAGAAAACCCTGAGGTAAAGACATATAGACCTCTTCTGCTAAGTCCCCTTGTAAAAAAGCGTTAAAAACATTCATTTGTAAAAGAGGCCAACTGTGAATTGAAGCTAAAGATAAAACAATACGCACAGTTTTCATTTTAACAACAGGAGAAAATGTTTCAAAGTAATCTATGCCCTGTTTTTGTTTATAACCTTTAGCTACAAGTCTAGCTTTATACCTTTCCAAAGTACCATCTGAATTGTACTTACTTTTGTAAACCCACTTTGATCCAATGGATTTTTTACCTGGTGGGAGCTGCACTAACTCCCATGTGCCATTATCCTCCAGGGCACTAATTTCACTTTCCATCGCTTTTACCCAGCCATCATCCTGCACAGCTTCCTCAAAGGTGGAAGGCTCAACTAACTGACCAATTGAAGATAAATAACATTTGTATTCTGGTAAAACACCATCATAACTAACATAGTTTGAAATAGGATAAGGTGTAGAAGCTTTTGATACCACATAATCATCCAAATGAACTGGGGGACGTCTTGTTCTATTAGGCCTCCTAACAAGTGGAGGTTCTGCATCAGATGGAATACCATCATTTGCAGATTGATAATTTTCTGCACTATCAGAACCAAAATGGTGATGTTCATCATTTAGTGTACTATCCAACTCGGGGACATCATTTCCAATTACAGCATCAGAAGATGGATCAATATGATCCTCTGTTTGAATATCATCATGAGGGACAGAAAATTCCAACATATCATTATCAAAAAAAGGCAAGGGGTTAAAATTGCTGCTTTCAAAAGGAAAGATGTGTTCCATGAACCTTACATCCCTACTGACAAAAAATTGCTTAGATTCAAGACCAAATAGCAAATAACCCTTCTGGGTATCAGAATATCCCATAAAGACAGCAGGGATGGCTCTTGCAGCAAATTTATCCAACCCTACCAGTTTTTTTGCAAATGATAAACAACCAAATACTTTCAAATGTTTTACAGAAGCTTTTTTCCAAGAAAGATCTCAAGTGGTGATTTTTGATTTAAAATTTGACTAGGCATGTGGTTAATAAGGTAACAAGCTGTAAGTACACAATTTCCCAAAAACGATTAGGTATGAAACCTTGGAGTTTCAAAGCCCTGACAACCTCTAAAATATGTCGATGTTTTCTTTCAACACGACCATTTTGTTGTGGTGTGTAGGAACATGAGCTTTGGTGAAGAATCCCCCTTTGTTTAAAAAAAATCACTTATATGAGTACTGAAAAATTCTCCACCATTGTCTGTCCTAATTTTTGATAACTTTTCCAAATTGAGTTTTTACCATTTCAACGAAATATTTCAGTATCTCAGATACATCATGTTTAAAAGCCAACAGAAACACCCAAGTTAATCTAGAAAAGTCATCAACCACAGTAAGAAAGAATCTCTTATTATCAAAAGTTGGAATCTTATAAGGACCCCATACATCACAATGCACCAAATCAAAAGGACTTTCAGCCCTAGAATCAGACAATTCAAAAGGAACTCTAGTAAGCTTGGCCAGAGGGCAAATTCTACAATCATCAACTCCAGAGATTTTATTGGGTAAATTGTTGGAAGCTTGAAACATTTTCAAAACATTCACAGAGACATGTCCTAGTCTTTTATGCCACAACTCAGAATCACCTCTGTTAAGACTACTTAAAGCAACTGAAGGGACTTTTGTGCTGCTGGACTTGAGTAAATATAATCCAGATTGTTGCTCACCACTTCCCCAGGCCCTCCCATTTGAGAGGTCCTGCATTACAACATTTTTAGGAAAGAAAGTGGTGGCACAGTTAAGTTCTTGAGTTAACTGAGAAATAGAAATGAGATTGTACTTGAAATCAGGTAAATATAAGACATTTCTCAGTGTTTTTCCTTTCATAATTTCAAAGTCTCCAATTCCAGCAGCAATAGAAAAACTTCCATTTGGTAGTTGAACTTTTGTATCAAAAAGTTTTTTGAAATTAGTCAACCAAGAGCAACAATTAGTCATATGACTACTGGCACCAGTATCTAAAATTCAGGATTTAAAAATGTCACAATTAATAGGGAGTGTTTTCATACCAGCAGCTTGCAGACTTTCCTCACATGAGGTGGTTGCAGTGGCAATATTTGCCACATTTCCACTGCCTCCAGCCCTCTGCAGAAGTTTGTCGAACTGCTCACTTGATAAGGTAACACTCCTCTGTGATGTTCTCTTTACTTGAATGTCTGGCACTTGTATGTCAAGCTCAGTATGATCATTGCCCACAGCAGACACAACACTAGCATTCCCAGCAATGCCCTTGTTCTTTATCATCTCCTTGTATTTGAAACAAATATCACGATAGTGTCCCTTCCTTTGACAAAAGTCACACCCCTTTGCAAAGCAGCGATAAGATGTATGACCCTTCTTTTTACAGAAGTCACACTGAAAATTGGGATTGGGTGGCCTCTTTAGTTTCCCATCATTGGAAGTGGCAGCCTTAACGTTGAATGAGACCCCATCAGGAGGTGAAATAGAGGAAGATATGTCCCTCTGATTTTCTTCCTGCAATAGCATACTGTAAGCTTGGTTCAGAGTAGGCAAGGGAGTCCATAGCAAGAGATTGCTACGAACATTTGCAAAATTTTCGTTTAAGCCCATCAAGAACTGAAACAGACGCCCATCCTCTTTGTGTTTGAGGTGTTCTTTGAAAAGATCACTGTCAATATGGGGCAGAGAACAAGCAGAGTCGTATTCTCCCCACAGATTCTTGAGTCTGGTATAGAAGACATAAATGGGATCTAAACCTTGGCGAATCAACGCAATTTCCCGATGCAGTTGATAAATTCTTGATCCATTCATCTTATTGAATCTTTCTTGAAGCTCAGACCAAACAGCAAACGCAGTCTCAAGATACATAATACCATCAGCAACATCATCTGTAACAGAGTTTATGATCCAACCACGCACAACTGCGGCACAACGTTCCCAGAGAGCATGAAATCTATCCTCATAGGAATCCTTCTTACAGGATCCCGTAATAAAACCTAATTTGTTCTTGCCCAGCAAAACTATCTGCATCCCCCTACTCCACTTCCTATAATTCTCTGGACCAGATAACCTCAAGGAAATTAAACTCTGACCTGGATTATCTGAGGTATGGAGATATAGTGGATGGAACGAGTGGATCTCCTTAGAGAAATCAAGGTTCACAATATCGACGATGGTTGCAGGAACAAAGACTTGCTCCCTGCCATCATGTTCGTTCAATTCGTTCGACATGACGAAAAAGTTGCTGAAGGAAGATGAAACGTTCTCTCAGAAAACAAAGAAGAACACGAAACAATCGAACGATCTCCAGAAGAAATCCAGGTGAAAGGAGGCGATAGTGCAGATTCGGCAAAAAGAGGCCGAATCGTCACCGAGGGTAAATATGAAGTCGAATCGTCACCGAGAAGCTTCAAACGAAGAACAGCAGCAGTGGAAGACGTCGAAAAAAACTCCCGACAGTATCAGGTACGTCCTGAATGGATCGAAGCTCCTACACGACGTAAAGAACAAGGTCCGCTCCGCCATGGAAGGATCACGCCGCCATCAAAATTCCTTCGCAGACATGCCAAGGAGATTTCTAAGGAGCGGGCCTTTCATTAAACTCCATAGGTTTTTTCAAAAAGTGGGCCTCAACCCATTAAACCCCCTCCAAAAGTGACCGAGCTACAGGCTCCCTAACCAGCGGCCCGAACTGGTTGGACCGGTCAACAACAAGCGAACGGGTCAAACATCGATCAAATCGGTCAACATAGATTAAACCGGGTCAACATCGGTCAAAGCAGGTCAAATTTGGTCAATTCAGTCAAAAGCATCGTGCTTAGGCCTAACACATCGTACTCATTGTTTTTCATCACGAGCCATTAGCTCGAAATCGCTAAACCCAGGAAAGTCTCCTTTCAATTTACATTACTTATCTCTATGATACAATCATGAATATACAAGTAAAATACATATGTGAATGATAATATATTTACTTTCATGCATATACAATTATTATGATATATATGTGCCTTCATACATGCTTGCATGATCAAATGAGGTACATGGACTGCACTCTTCACAATCGGCACTTTTGGTCTTTGGTCGAAGAAGACAAAAATTGGTAGCATGGTTAGCGCTGCACTAGTGAGCACACTGGTCGGACTTGCTGCAAGCAATTTGGGTACAATCCCTAGTCCCTACTGAAAGCTCTTGAATACTCCCATGTCTTGGAGTATCTACTGTCATTAACTATTCTATTAGCGCTGTGTTCAAAGCAAACCTGCGCAGAGTAGTTAGCTTCTTGCTTTCATGGGTCAGGTCAGGTATTCTATTACTAGAGTAGAGATGGCATCATCTTCTTCCCAAACTGAATTAATTAAGTTGGCATTTAATTTCTTTCTATAAAGTTTGCTAAATTGTGCAAACTGGATTTAGAGCCAAGCCGAGAACTGCAAGGTTTCTTTGACTGAAATTATGCGAGCTCGATTTCGGCTTACTACGAAAACTGATGGATTTTCTTAAAATAATTTCATATTGATGTTCTGTTTTACATTTAAGGGTTAACAGGTCTTTTGGTCCATGATGTTTGACCATTTTTGGGTTTTGGTCCATGATGTTTTTTTCCTAGTTTTTGTACTATATGTTTGCAGATTTTTTCTAGTTTTGGTCCGACCGTTACTTTCCGTCCATTTTTTACATGTACAAGTCACGTGATCCACTCAAACTTTCAATTTTGTTCAATTTAGTCCCTCTAATACTTTCCTAACCTTTTTTTGTTCAATTTAGTCCCGAAATTTCAATAATTCAATTGGACAATTTTGTGACTAAATTGAACAAAAAAAAAAGTTAAGAAAGTATTAGATTGACTAAATTTAAAGTTTAGTGTGGATCACGTGACTTGAACATGTCAAAAAATTGACGGAATGTAACGGTTAGACTAAAACTAGAAAAAATATGCAAACATATGGTACCAAAACTAGGTAAAAAAAACATCATTGACCAAAACTCAAAAGTTGTCAAACATCATGTACCAAAAAAACCTCATAACCCTACATTTAAACTATAGTGGCAACTATTGTTGGGGCTGTGGTGGGGTTTAGGTTAGTGCTAATGAAATCTCTTGGTCTAGATAACTGTAAGATATGATTGGTGAATAAGTCACATACATCGCATTCTTTATATCCTTGCATCAACATTCACTAGTAGCATGCTATTGATCGTTAATCATCCATTGAGGGAAATGATCTTAATATAGCCTTTAATTTTCAAGTTTCTGTTGATATTATTGGGAAGAAGAAAGCTGAATTTGTAGGCCAAGCATGTCATTCGAAGATCAGACCGTCCAAACCGGACAAGATCGAACCTGTATTCAATACAGGATCATCCCGGACCGGATCAGACCAAACCGGTCAATACTAGTCGAAATCGGTTAACTCCGGTCATTACCGGTCAAAGTCGGTCAACATCAATAAGAATGGTCAAACCAGAGAACCGGTTAAACACTGGTCAACACCAATCAAACCGTTCGACAGCAGTCAAACCGGTCAACAATAGTCAACCGTGGTCAAAAGCAATTAACAGGTGTCGCGAAACGCCGAAAACAGGGAAGCATATTTCCTACACTATTTACTATCAATGGCGTGCTTTGCAATATTCAGATGAGTAGAAATTTATATAAATGCATATGATATAACTTTGATAATGGCATGTTACTATTACATCATACGCATCAACATGGAAAACTCCATAAAATGCGTCTACAGTTACAAATACTATGTTTATAAAAACTCGTAACTAATGACAGTCGATTCTAGCATCATATGGACAGGATAAGAAAATAAAGGAACTAGCCTCCAAAGTGTATCTCCAAGAATACAACAACCAGATCAAGGGGACACGAGCGTCAAACACACGCACGTTCCTACACATACCCACGACGTGGGAAAACAAAACCCACAACGATAGGAGGATATACACTGCAATGCATAAGAGGCAACGTGGACGACCGTTAAATAGCATGAAAGTTCACACCTACACTTTTACATAAAATCTCTTTTTAAGAGCAACTAGATTATGCCTATTGCTTCTATTTTTAGAGCATTTAGTCTTGCCCAAAAATTTCTTTCCGCTCAAGCCTAGGGGGCAAGGGAGTACTAGGCAGCACCATATCTACTTTACTGCACAAATACTAACGCTCTAGCGGCTACGTATACGCCCTAGTTGTCAAACACTAACAATTAGACTCACTGTGAATCTCCAAATTCCGAGTCAAAACGGTGGTGGTCAACGGCCAACTTACATACTAAAACGTGGTGGCTAACACCCGACATAAACTAGAGCGGACGCGTCGCTACGTCCCTACAACTCAAACTCGGATCTATATCTGACTACAATGATACACATAAGGGTTCCTCCTATTTTATAACTCAACAAAAGGCTAAGCAATATGCGAAGTTATAATAGAGTTTTGGGCACCAACGATCACGATCTTACGATCACGCTATGCCCAGAGTCTTACGACTAAACGAGCACATCGTTCGAGGTCTAACGACCACAACTGACCGGTTATGCTCTAGCACCAACGGTGCATCTTTATACCCAAACTGAGATTCATTTTCTGGCAAACATGCCATTCACAAGGGCAAACACCCATATTACATCTCACGGACGTGATCATTCGATCAAGTGCGTAGTTTACTTACAACATGTGGCCATGATCCTTAGATCTGTCGCACAAACGTATAAAACGACAGAAGACCTACCAGGAGTGGCAACCAAACATATATAGGGAACCATTATCGAATGACACTTCGAGGTTTTTTTAAAAATGCTCATGCATGCTCGAAAGTTAAAGTTCTACTGTTAAGAAACTTACAACCAGTTTACCTGAATGATACATATGGAATGTATCTACAAAATGAAAAATCCAGGTAAAGTTTTTTTCAAACAATGCAAATGCGATGCATGTTTAAAAGTTCTACAACTAATGGAAGATTTACAATCTATCAACAAATTATTGTTCCTAAAACAATGCACATGCGATGCACATGAGATGCACATTTGAAATGAAAGTTCTACAGTTAAAAAATTTTTACAAGTTATCTGAAAATATTTTTTGTTTTGTTTATTTAACGAGGAGAAAAAAAATCAACGCATCTTGGTTGCTCAAAATAAAAAAAATCAGGTGAAAAGTTTTTTTTTAAAATGATGCAAATGAGATGCACAAAAATAAATACAAGATGCAAACTTAAAAATAAAAGTTCTACAACTAAGAAAAATACAATTTACATGAAAGTTTTTTTTCGAAAATAATGCATATGAGATGCACATCTTTAAAAAAAATCAGGTAAAATGTGTTTTTAAACAAATAGCCATAAAACTAAGAGAGCATACGATTTATCTAAATTTTTTTTTTAATTAATGCATACTGGATGCATTATTAAAAATAAAATAATTCAGTTAAAAAGTTTTTTTAAATGATGCATATGGAATGCACGTTTGATATTAGAAGCTCTAATAGCTAAAGAGGAGTCACATTTTTTTCTAAAATATTTTTTTCAAAGGAAACACATATGCGACGCACTAATCAATATTACAACTTACCTGAATAGTTTTTTTTTAAATAATGCATTTAAAAAATTCAGGTAAGAGGTTTTTTTAAAAAAAAAAAAAACAATGCATACGAAATGCATCTTAAGAGAAAATTTCTACAACAAAATGACTAACTCCTTAGCAGAATTTTTTTTTTTTAAAATGCAATGAGATGAATGCATGAGAAAAGCTAACTGTTTACCTGAAAACCTCTTTACAAAAAAAAAATATATGGACAAAACACGACAAGTTAGGGGGGGGGGGTAAAAAAAATGTGTGGCTTTGCTCTACAAGGTAGGTTCTACTGATAGGTTCCCGACACGGTGGTTTTCTCCCCCTAAAAAGGGATCTCGGGACCTACACGAGTGAGTGAGTTTTCCTAATCGTACCGGCGGAACTACCGCTCCGGTCGTACCGTACTAAACCTCTGGGGTTCCTAGTCGCCTTGGGTTTGAGGCGTTTTGGACGTTACACTAGAGTGGTGTGTGCGAGGTCAAATAACACAACAAAGAAAAAGAGTCATATATAATTAAAAGAAAACTCCACACCTAAAATTACACAAAAACAACCAAGTTAGATCAGTAAAGTCAAAATAAAATAAAATAAAAGCTACAAAACACAAACATGGCAAAAAGTAAACATACTGAGCCCGAACCCTCTATGCATCTCCAGCAGAGTCGCCAAATTGTCGGACCTAAAATCCGACCTATGGCGAATTACGTTTTGAAAACGTGCAATTTTAAAAGAGTCGCCACTAGTTAATTATTAAGCTAACTAGAATCCTAAATTTACCTAAGCGAGTAACGAATTAAACACCTAGGTATAAAATCGGTCTACGATAAGAAATTCGAGTTCGGGGGTTCTGTTACGAATTAAAACACATGGAATTAATCACGCCTTTTCGGTACTCAATTCACAAATTTGCCAATTTCAATATTTGAACACATGTCACAAATTAATCTAACGATGCCAAGATTTAATTAAATTTCTATCATGTGTAAAATATTATCTAAGTTTAAAAATAAATTATTATTTACAACTCCTAATAAAAATGAAATCTAAAATACTAAAATAAAACTTCTAACATGCTTAAGTCCATACGGACCTACTATATTATTCAACATATATACATACTTAAGCAGTTAAACATGCTATCAAATTAAATTTAATCAACTACAATTAAACTACTATTAAATTTAACTAATTACATTTTAACTATTAATTAGCTATTTTTGGTGAATATAATATAATAATAATAACATATAACATAAAATATAATAATAATAATAAACTAATAATAGTAATAATAAATAAATAAAAAAAATGCTCACCTGAAACAGCAACGGGAAGAGCTGAGCAACCTGGTGGACGGAGCGGACGGCTGGGAGATCTGGGCGGTGAGGCGAACGGTGTGGCGGCGGGAGTGGTGGTCCGGCGAGGAGGCGGCTGGAGGTGAGACTTAACAGTAGAGAGAGAGAGAGAGAGAGAGAGAGAGAGAGAGAGAGAGAGAAGAGAGAGAGAGACAGCGGCGGGAACCGGCAAGAGGCCACGGAGGTGGTCGGTCGTCGGCGTCGGGCGGAGCAGGGCGAACGGAGATGGAGGACACAGGCGCGGCGCGGCCACCGGCGGGCGGAGCGGTCACCGGCGGGAAAGGAGAACTGCAGCAACGGAAAAAAAACTGTTTTCACTAGAGGACAAATATGCACGGGTTCTGAAATCTTATGTAATATTATTGATGGTTCTCCTTTTTTACATTGACAATGAGTCCTTTTATATCTAACCTAGACTCTAATATTAGGAAAACAATATATTTTCTCCAATATACACAATAAATCCGAAAATTACATAATATATATTTATGACATTGCCATAAATATATATTATATATTTTCTGAATTTTACATAATATTTAGTGCATATATATTATCCTAATTTGAGATAAACCTATTTTTAGCAACCTCGTGACATTCTATATCCAGATACTTCCTTTTTTAAAACGTGTTACACATAACATTTTTAACGTGTTATATACGTGTCACGCGTACCAAAATTAGGTGTTTACACGTTTCGTATTAAAATAATATATATTTTCATCTCGTCTTCGTCAAATCGGTCAGAGAAGCGTCTGGGATTGTTCGACCGTGCACGGGGTGTCAGGTACCGGTGGGTATTTTTCATTTTGTATCCAACGTCGGCTTACTGGTCAAGTCGGTCGGAGAGCTCGGTTAGTAAATGGCCAAGAGAATTTTTTTGTCAAATCGGACATAGTTCGGTGGGAAATCGGCAGTACAATCCTGACCGACGGGTCAGTAAGGATTTCATCGGTCAGTAAATCCGACTTCTCTTGTAGTGGTATAGTGACCTTAGGGATCTCCTAATCCATACATATCTATATCTTATATCTTCTTATATCTTTAGGGGTCTTAATCCCTATATATATATAGGTTATTACCAATTAAATAAATAAAAACCTTCTAACAATTAATTTTAGTCTCCAAGAGAGACTACGGTTGATTAGGAAGTTAGCTTTCATATTACGTATTCTTATTTCCATTGATATTCGGGAACATATCATATTTGGTATCAGAGTCGACGATCTAATGGAACTATCACTGAAGACAACTTTAAATGAATTCATAAAGAAACAAGACTTGTTCTTAGACATGTTATAGAAGATGATACTAGGAGAGCTACTACATCGTCGGGAAGAGTAGATGTCGTCGTTTTCGAAGAGGTGGTCGAGAATGTAACCGATGTGGTCAAGAAGCCGGCCCAAGTTGACGCACAAATGGTGTATGTGAAGGCTAAGCACGTGCTGCTAATTAGGACTCGAAGAGCTGGTGGCGACGGTGCATTCCCCCCGAAGATAATGCGATCGTATCTGAAGAATAAGATGACAAGGGCTTCACCGACTGCAAGTTCACACCCACTGCTTCTGCTGCCATCATGTCAAGTCTTCATCTAGTTGCCTTTTTTTTTATAAAGCTGCCGCTACTGCTGCTAACCCAGAACCTGCACAACAATCTTTTTTTATTGTTGAAGTTGTTGTTTCGATGACCAAGAGCACAAAAAAAAAGAGACAAGAGATGTGCAAAGGAAGAAGCTCAGACCCTGGAGTCGTCTTTGGTGGCGCCCATGGTGGTTTCGGCACGTTTCTTAGCGGAAGAACGCGCATAGCAGGCGAATTCGGGAATTGGAGACGACCTCTAGAAAAGGTCGTAAAAGTCGAAGAAGAATTTGTGATGTAGCAAGACGCATATATTATGTTTTGGGGGGAATCCCTCCATAATGACATTTTTGTGCTGTCTCAAGACGCGTATATTTTGTTTTGGGCGGAATCTCTCCACAATGACATGGCTATCACGACTGCAAAGACGATGAAAGAAGGAATTCGCCCGGCGTGACAAGGATCATGGTTGCAAGTGGTGACTGAGGGAAATCGCTCGGGGTGGCACCAGTGGGTCCATAGACTGCCTGCGGCATTGGCGGAAATTCAGAAGAAACCAAGGCAATGGAGGAGACCATGGAAGGATCTGGTCCTGACGGAAAGGAGACGAGCAGGGCGGTTAGAGAATTTTATGAGAAAGTATGTTGTGTGTCTAAACATGTAATGGGAAAATTCATTGCGCCCCCAAAGGAGAACCATATCTTGATCGGTTACTGCCTATGTGACTCGTGGGTCAGGTGCGACAAAAATGTGAATTTAAAGGTGAAGATTTTGAAGAGGACTCTGGCTATGGAGGATGAACATGTGACATATGGCAGCCCCACAAGTTATGGGCCATATTTGAAAATATCTCCCAAAACTGTGTTAGCAAATTGGCTAAGTGGGCTTGCTACTTGAGCTCCTAGAATTTCAGCTGTACCCAACGATGAACGCCTAGATGAGCAAAAGGCCATGGGAATTGAACTATCTAGGGCTGGGAGTTTCAATGTGTTGATAACTTATTATAAACTTATTATGAGGGTCACGACATTCTTGAAGAAAATTGTGTGGACATATATGATAACTGATGTAGGCTATAATCACACTTCACGTGTTCTACTCAGAACAAGAGCTTGAGGACAAACTCTTAATCGAGGAGGCGAGTAATGTTATGACCGGTAATAGCGGCTAGAATATAATATCTATATCTAGTCTTAATAATATATATTTATGGATAAATTTATCTTATTATATCTTTAGGAATCTTAGTCTGGTATAGTGGCATTAGAGATTTTGTTATCCCTACATTATATATATCTTACATCTTAGTATATTAGGGGTTTTGTAATCCCTATGTATATAGGTTATTATCAATTAAATAATTCAAAAACTCCCAACAATTAATCTTAGTCTCCAAGAGAGATTCATTTTAATTAGGAAGTTAATTTTCATATTACGTGTTCTTATTTCCTTCGATATTCAGGCACGTATCAGATCACTTGAAAATCCCCTTATTCTTTTTACAATGCAAGAAGTTGAGCAATATTTTCTTTCTGCCAAGCAGTCATAGGAAGTTACTGGTGCACAATTATTCCCTATTGCCACAGTTTAAAATGTACAGGTGATAGGGTATTCTATTTGTTTGTCAATTTTAACCCAGTACAAAAAATACGACTGGAGTTATTTTTAAGATTGGGGGTGAATTCGGTTAGATTCATCATCCATACCAAATATAATTGTAACACTGCAACACAATAGTTTGGAATGAAAATGAGTTGAGTCATTCTAATCATGTATTTATAACATTCTCATAAAAATGTTTACGCTTGTGTAACAGACTATTTTCTAGTATAAGAATTAGTGAACACTTAAGTAGATTCAAAATTATTACTTCAAATTTAAATTATAGACACGTATTTGTAGGAGACATCAATATGTGCTACGTGCGCGCATTAATGACATGAATAAAGAATCATGTGATTCCGATGATATTTTGCTCTTGTCATTTTAGAATTTTATTTTATATTTTCTAAAAAAAATGTAAACTTCATATAATATTATGTTACACAGTTTAAGTTTTAATTTTAATAGTTTTGATCAGAAATTTATCTCATCATCAGAATCCCGTGATATAAATTTTTTTTGCCAAAATCCCGTGATATAATTAAGTAATATGGAAATCTATATAAATGCATAGTTTACCACTAAAAGAGAAATAAATAGATAGTTTAGTACAATAGTTGGTTAACACATGTGATATTTATGCCATAAATCGGAGTTTTAAGTCTCCGCTATGACGATTTGTATGTTTTTTTTCTAAAAAATATTTAAATTTAAAAATAAGAAATTACCGCCGAAATTAATTAATTGATTATATTAGTTAATTCACCTAAGTTAAAAGTGATTCAGATCTTCTATCTACTTTCCGTGTCCCAGAATGTGCCTTATTAAGATTTTGACACGTGCCTTTAAATTTAATATTTTTAGGGTTCACCAATTCCAATAGTTTTTTTAAAAAAAATTACAAAATTAATTACACCCAAAACACGTGTCAAGATTTTAACGGCGACATGATCTAAAACACGAAAATTGAGTAGGATATTTATATCTTTCAACCAGTGTTATCAGAACCGGACCGGACCGGAAGTCCGACCGGGTTCGAACCGGAACCGGAGCCTCCAACGGTCCGGTTCGAGCAAATCCGGATGTAAGCGAACCCGGTTCAATTGACCGGTTTTTAACGAACCACCCGGTTTTTAGAGAACCGGACGGTCCACCGGTCAGCCGGTTCGCCATCTGTCATGGAAAAAAAAAAATTAAACTCCAAAACCTAGCCGCCGCTGCCTCCAGTCCAACTTCATCTTCTGATTCCATGGAAGACTAACAACAGCTTCTTCTTCATCTTCTCCACCACCACCGGCGGTCGTCCTTCTCTGTAGCCACCATCGCCCGCCATCCGAAAACGGCGAAGATTCGACGTTGAACTTGGTCTGACAACAAATCTGGGGTGAGGAAGCTTCTGCACTACGGATCTGGAGGAGGAAAGGATCGGATCTGTATGAAGTTATATGCAAAGTAAATTGAGTTACCGATATTTACTTTGCCTCTGTTAGTGACTCCAATTCCTCACCAGAAGCTTCCGTAAAAGCTGCAGGTCCGGGTCTCGCCGTGTCTCGTCGGTGTTGCTTGTAGGTCGTGATATGCCTTGAGATGGCCGTCTCCTTTCCCCCTTCCGGTGGGGAATCCACTCCTGGGTTGTGGCTCTGCTGCGTGTCTGGCACTTGTATTGGGTTTAAAGGAACCTTGTGATTTGTGAGGTTGAAGGTGAAGGGAGAAGAGGAAGGATAAGATAGAAGACCGATGGCTACTGAAGAAGATTAAATTAAATATCTACTTTAGAGGGCAGAACGGGTGGACCGGATTCGAACCGGGTCTGACCGGGTGAACCGAAAACCGGCAGCCTGACCGGTTCGATGACCGGTCCGGTTCTGATAACACTGCTTTCAACGGTTACAAAATGCATTTCTGCCTTAATAAAAAGCAAAAGCGGGGCCACACAGCTAACTTTTTTTATTAATTTCCACGTGTACGTACGCTCTTATCCGCTGGAACTCGTGCACTATCACGCTTCAAGGAAGCTTCCTTCAGTCTACTTGTCTTGCCTAAACTACCCTTTTAATAAGTAGAAACCAATCATTATATGACACGACGACACCCTTCATCCAATCCACCGAGGACTCGATACAGGAGATTATCGCCTTCTCCTCCTTCTAAAACCATCGGCATCGAGTGTTCGGAGAAAGTAAAGAGTCTCTCACTCAGACAACTTTCTCTCCCTCAAGAAAATCCAGTTTCTCTCTCTAGAATGGCGACTACTCTCATGTCTTTCAAGGCGACCCCTTCGGTCCGTGCCTCTGCCGCGGGAAAACCCGACCCGGATCGGAGGAAGCCGTCGTCGGTTTCCACATGGTGGGCCCCGCTCTTCGGTTGGTCCAACGAACCTACCTACCTCGCTGACTCCGCAGTCGCATCGGACGGAAGGCGCCTGGAGGATGTCTCTGAGGTGGATCCCGGCGAAGCCAGATCCAGATTCGCACTGGGGTGCTTCACGGAGGAGAAGGCGAAGCAGCTGAGGAGGAAGACCGCAGAGAGCGAGACTTTCCACGACATGATGTACCATTCGTCGATCGCGTCGAGGCTAGCTTCGGATGTCTCCGACAGGTACAAGGATGCGGAGAGCAAGTAGAGTGAAGAATAATAAGGTTATGGTTAAGATTAGTAGTAGAGTAATTTGGTTAAGGTGTGGTTTTTGTTGCCTTTGCCATTTGAATCTGTCGTCGAAATGTTCTGGATCTGGTTCTTGTGGTATTTGTTGAGATCGAGATCGAACAAGACTTGACTTGTGGTTTTTAATTTGAACTTTTATTTATTTTATTATGTACTCTTAATCTTTTGCAAGTAATATTAGATTATTATTATTATGATGATATTGTTTGTTGTTTGTTTATCATCTAATCTAATATTATCAATATTAATTAATAATAACAATTCAGAGGTAAGCATATTATCAATTTTGGATTTGAAGATATATGATGGATTTTTCTGGAAGTGAGATGGTAGAGTTAAGCTGTTATCCGTTTAGACATGAGCTCTATCCGTGGAGATACATACAGCAAAGTTGATAGAGTAGCATCCAAAAATTGATAAGTCTGGAGATCTTGACTCAATTAGTACCTCCTAATTATTCTGCAGTTGTTAAGGTACTTAGAGCACTTCCAATAAAAAGAGCAAAATTCCTTCTCTGATTGCTGCCACATAGGAGTCAATTTATCAATGGTTCGAAATGAAAAATCTTTTAAAGTTGACCGTTGGTGGTTGGATCAAGATCACTTGTGTTTATCTCTGTTACACTCCCGTTCTTCTTCCGTCACTTCATGCCTTGAGAACATGCAAGAACTTCATGCCTTAAGAACATGCAAACTTGAGAACATGCAAGTGTTAGATTCCACATTGGGCCGAGCCAAGCCCAACGGGCCAGCAGAAAGCAGTCATATAGGCAAGTGGGTTTCCATCCTAAAACCAATTGGTGATAGGAGGAGGTGGCCCACTTGCTTATATACTACTTTAATATACAAATTCCATCCGGTGTGGTATTCCTGACTCACGGTGGAGTGTCTATTTCAACATTCCCCCTCACCGTGAGGACTCTCTGATTTCAAACAGACCATCTCCTAGGCCCAGGCCCGTCCCGGGCTCTGATACCATTTGAAAGTTAAGACTAACCACTTGACCAACTGTCCTAAAACCTTAAGGTGATAGGAGGAGGTGACCCACTTGCTTATATACTACTTTAATATACAAATTTCATCCGGTGTGGTATTCCTGACTCACGGTGGAGTGTCTATTTCAACAGCAAGAAGGGTTATCGGGGCGTTACACATTAGTTCTAGAGGGATAAAGTGATAACATTTAAGTAGAGAGAGTGATTAGCCTTCTCAATATTTATAGAAAAGATTAGTTATCGTTGTTACCAATCAGTTCCCAAGTCGGGATAGATTTATTATAATCTCGGATTACAACCATGCTGCTTCGGACTCGAGTTGTATCGAGCTTGTTTCAGTGATCAAAGGGGTTTACGTGTTAAGTGCTCATATGACTCGTTTTGGATGGTACCTTAATCAACATGCCTAATCTGTTACTTTGTATACTAAATGGACTTAATCGAGGTGTAAAAAACACATGTAGATATGTGCACCTAGAAGAGCTTAAGTGAAACGTGAAAACACTGTGCATATTTGTATTCCCTTAAAAGGGTCCAAGCGGGATGTGAATACACTGTGTCAGCATGTATATCGATTAGGGCACACTTTACGAGGAGCATCGGGGGTCGGGCGGACCAACTTGGTCCGCCAGTGTTTCTGGGGCCGCGCGAGTTTCATGGACGGTTCAATGTCTAGACTGCGCATCGCGCGGTTTCAGCACTTGAACTGCGGGAGAAACTCGCTCGGTTCAACCGTCTTGTGAGTCCACAGGTGCAGGTTCTTGTGTTTTAAAAAGCAACCTTACATCGGGTGCTTGGTCGCACTTTTACACTTGTCAAACCTGTAGGCTTGTTAATATGTTACTTGCGATTAGTCCGTAATTGGGGGTGTATCCATCATTTGCCCCCAAGCTAAATGAATATCTACGAGCCCAATTATTCGGTGTTGTTCAATTTTCGTCGTATTTGGTTTTTTTTTCTTTCCTTTTTTATGTAATAAGTGTTTCTGGAAAAAAGATAATTTTCTTTGGGCGTTTTGGTATTTTCCTCAAAAGGGGCATTTTCGTATTAACCATACAACAATTAAGGTAAATGTACTTTTGGTGTCACATGTGTAGGTTTTTGGTGTCATACGTTTCATTTTGTAGGCTTTTGGTGTCATATGTTTGAGAGGTTGTATGTTTTTGGTATTTCCGTTAGTCAACAGTTAGTTTGACTGTTAAATACTTTTATTCAGTGTTATCAGAACCGGACCGGACGTCGAACCGGCAAGGGTGCCGGTTCCCGGTTCACCGGTCAGACCGCCGGTCCGACCCGATTCGGTTGCTGGTCCATATAATATAATATATATAATATAATAATCCAGACCACCGGGTCCGACCTGGTTTTTTTTGTTTTTTTTTAATGAAAGGAAAGTTCGAACCGGCGAACCGCCCGGTTCGCCCAAAACCGGCCGGTTCTGTGAAAACCGGACTTCAAAACCGGGTTCGCTTACATCCTCCGGAAATGAGCAAACCGGACCGACCGCGGTCGGACCGCCGGTCCGGTCCGTTTCTGATAACACTGCTTTTATTTTGTTCAATTTAGTCATCAAATTTATATTTTTAAAATTTAATATTTACAATTTAGTCTCTATTGTTTGCTCAAATCACCGGCCACCACCCACCACCTCCAAGGCCGCCGACCGCCACGAAACGGGCCGGCCACCACCCCACGGCAACAGCCACCACCGCTTGGGGCCGAAAACCACCCCAATTGGTGGTGGCCGGCCCCAATTGGTGTTGGGTACAGCCCCAATCGGGGCCGGCCACACCAATTGGGGCCGCCGGTCCCGATTGGGGCCACAGAGGGCTCCAATCGGGGCCGGCGGCCCCAATTGGTGGTGGCCGGCCCCGATTGGGGCTGTACCCACCACCAATTGGGGTGGTTTTCGGCCCCAAGTGATGGTGGCCGGTGCCGTGGGGTGGCGGCCGGCCCGTTTTATGGCGGTCGGCGGCCTTTGAGGTGGTGGGTGGTGGTCGGCGGCCTTGGACGGTGACTTGAGTAAACATTAGGGACTAAATTGTAAATATTAAATTTTAAAAATATAAATTTGAGGACTAAATTGAACAAAATAAAAACATTTAACGGTCAAACTAACTGTTGACTAACGGAAATACAAAAAACATACAACCTCTCAAACATATGGCACCAAAAGCCTACAAAATGAAACATATGACACCAAAAACCTACACAGATCAAACATGTGGCACTAAAAGTACACCCCAACAATTATTATAAGATACAATTCACAAAAACAACCAACGATTCTCACCAACCAATTACAAATTGTGTCTTGAACATGTTAACAGTCTCAGATGTTGATCGCTGCTCAATGTGGGTTATTTGCTACAACTCATTCATGTGAAATCCGAAAAAATGTGCACCTGATGAGGCCGCTATCATGCATATCTACTACTGGGATGGGATGGGGACAATCGCCAGAGACGAGGTGGATGAACGATGGTGCAGAGAAAGCTGAACTGGATGGAGGTCCGGCTTGAAGGATGGGATTAGTCGATGTATAAACGAAGTAACAGTGAATGAAATGAACAAAGCGACTACTACACTACTGTCTCTTTAAAATTAAGATTTTGGAGGTCTGTTTTTTTAAGAGAAACAACGATTCAGAATTTATTTTGGACTGGTCTAGGTTAGAATCGTTTTATTTTCTTCAGAACCGAACCATACAAGACCGGCTTCATCCAGAACCGACCGATTCATACCGGTTCGGTTTTCCTGCCCAGCCCTAATAGCCTGTATATAAGAAAACGAAATAATAATGTCAGGGAAGAGAAGAGACTGATTTTCCAGTTTCTACAATTTCCGTCCGATAATACATTTTTCCAGGGATCGATCATTGTCCGATTAGTTGCCGCTACCATGTGGAGAAGGCTCATCTCATTAAGTCTAGCCGCGGCTGCTTCTGCCGCTCCCCGATCTGGTGTCATCACCACCCGTTCGCTCGCCGTGCGGTTTAGCGCCTCTCCTTCGTATTCCGTCCTCTCTCGCCTCTTTAGCGCCGAATCAGGTAATTCTGAAATTCCTCATTAAATGTGAGACGAATTGAGCTCAGTATTTGTTTGTCGCATTGCTGAGGCTTTTAATTATGTGCATAAAATCGTTTGGTTGTGCTGCTTTCTTCGTATGCATCTTGTCTGGAGTTTGATTGTTGATGATTTAGTTGGTCCTATATCGCGACATTGATTGGGCTTGGGTCATAACATTTGATTTTGGATGACTTATATTTGTTAAGTTCACGACATCTACTTGATTCAATATGGTTTGAGTTGGGATGTTCTTCTTCGTTCTAGAAGATTACTAGAATGATATATTATTTACACAAGTTAAATGTTGAACTCTGTTTTTTTGTGGATGTAAAATTGCAGCTGTTCTCTCTGTATATAGAATTTTCACCGCATTGTTTCTGGTTTTGTGCTAGCTTCGGTTAAGAAGGTTGAAGATGTGATGCCCATTGCTACTGGACATGAGCGGGAAGAGCTTGAAGCTGAGCTTGAGGTCAGCTTCCATTTTCTTATCTATATTATTTCCTTACTGGTGACCAAACCTGGTTCTGAATCTTGAATTCTTGATTGCAATTTGTAGTTTGGTTAGTCTTGTTTTTACAGATGTGTGTTGACTGAATATATGGACTACTCTTCTGTGCAGGGCAGAGATATTCTTGACATAAACCATCCTGTTGGTCCATTTGGTACTGAGGTCAGTGAACTTTTATGTCCTAACCAGTAGTTGAATTGATTATGATTCTCTGTGGGGTTGCTGGGCATTAAAATTTTATTTCACCTAGGTGTTGGTACATGGCAGTCCACATCTTTTACAGTTAGCTCATAGCCGTATTGTCCGTGCTTTTAAATTTTCTAATCTCACTACATGCAGTAATGATAGTTGTTGAATAGCAAAATTACGATGTACTTAAACTTTTTATGCTATGGAAGTTTATTGTCTGAGATATCAATTTTACTTTAATGCTCATTATGAAGAGGCGTGGTCTCTCTTTAAGCACTCTTCTATTTGCTGCCTATGGTGGTTTTCTTCTTTAAGCTAAAATTTGTAGAGCTTAAGCTAAGAAAAACCGCTGAACTAAGTACACATTCTTGGAAGGTAAATAGTTCACATAATCTCATGAAACCACAATACAAATCTGTAGACCCAAAATATAAAGTAATGGCGTGTAGTATTGCTTCTTGAGATGTTGCTTGGATAGTGTTTTTCGTGTAGTGAAAGAGTATCCTAATTAGAAATCCCATAGAAAGAACATTTATTTTGTGTTATCTCTTCTTTTGAACTTGGAGTAAGGGACAAAAAATAATTGGAGAGTTGAGTTTGACACTACTTCCCTATGTTCTGCCTTCATTGCGTGCAGGAATCTCCTGCAGTTATCAAGTCCTATTATGACAAGAGAGTAGTTGGATGCCCTGGCGGTGAAGGAGGTAAGTTGTCAACGCATCCCTCAACAACATTAATGATAGTCTGTTCGTTAAAACTAGTACTGTATATATTTCCATGCGACACATTAAATCAAATATACTCTGCTTGATTTCCATGCAGAGGATGAGCATGATGTTGTTTGGTTTTGGTTGGAGAAAGGCACACCGCATGAATGCCCTGTGTGCTCACAGTACTTTGTGGTAAGTTGCCGATACAAGTAATAACCATGAATTTTTGGTTGGTTCTTGGATAAATTGCGACAAATAAATATGTCTCAATGTTATCTGCACAAATAATTATGTACTAATGTAAGCCTTATATTATGCATGATACAAATAATCATGTACTAATGATAAGCCATATATCATGCATAATAAAAAAGTAACCTGAAGCTGTACATTATTTTGCAGCTGGAAGTGGTAGGGCCTGGAGGACCTCCAGATGGTCATGGTGATGACGAACATGATCACCATCACTGATGCACTAGATTTGTTATTTCCCGGTTGGTTGGAATGAATTTCAGGAAAGAAAGATATGGAGAAAGTTCATAGGATCATATGTTGGAGCAAGAAGCTTGTTCTGTTTTGTTACTTATTTCTTCTTTGTTGAGGCCGGTACTTGGCGATAGTGGAGGTGTTTAATCCTTCCTTCGATAATGTTTTGTAGACACGACTGTGCGCTGATGAAGAAGCTGTGTGTTATTATCCATACTTCATGCTTAATAAATGATTCTTTTTCATGTTTCCTGCTGAATGAATTCCGGATTGATCTTGAGAATGCTAACCAAGTTGTTCATGTGTGCCATTTTCTTATTTTTGCTATTCTTTTCAAGTTTTTTTCATTTTTCAACGCATTAGTAAGGATTCCGAACTTAATGCGTTTTCTATATCTGGATGTTATGTTGATTTAGGAAGGATCTCGAACTTAATGCGTTCTATATCTGGATATTTGGTATGCCAATGTTGCTGTAATATGACTGAATCTCTTCTTGTGATGTGATATTGTAATTGTGAGTTGTGACAACACTTCTTCTTACTTGGGCCTGCTTGATCATGTTGCTAATCAATAGATTCTAGATTTAAAATGTTCACTCATTGTATAATTGATGATTCCGATCGTCTAATATATATATAAATTCAATTCATAAGAGTCCACTTGGTATTTAAAATTCACTACCTGTTTTTTTTTCTTAAGATGATAATATATTATTATTATTATTATTTTGTCTGGGAAAAGGAATGGGCTAGTAGTGGCGACCCTAGGTCCATCCCGTTACGTAATGTTTGATCTCTTCTGCACACGGTCTGGGTTTTTTTCCGACCAGATTTAACGAGCAACCAACACATGCACTGACCTCGTCAACGTAGCCCCCACCAGCAGCCTAGTATAGTCAAGAAGCCGACCCATTCCACCTCTACTCGTCTCCTCGTATGCCTGACGTGGTGTGTGGACCAGGCGGGACCTGATATTTTTATATCCGGTCACCGCGAGGTGCCACCCTAAGCCCTAAGAGGTGTCGAACCTGAGAACTTACAATATATTAACAACACCGAATAAATGAAAGTACAAGCATAATATTACAATACTAAGTCTCATCCAATAAATGGATTTTACCAAAAAAAAAAAAATCCAATAAATGGATGATTTTTTTTTCCATTGTAATATAATGTATAAAATTTTACTTTCTTGTTTTTCATTAAATAATAAGATTCACGTCTTACGAGTGAAATATGTGCTAGACACACAAGGATCAATTTGCAGACTTGTGCTCATTCACCAAGTTCTGTAATAATATGACGTAAGTCTTCCTAATTACCGTGAAATTTAATTGTGAAGGAGCTTATTAGGTGAACGAAAAAGCGAAGCCGAATCAATGTTATCGTTTGGGATCATGATGGCTCGATATTTGATGGAAGGAACATATTTTCTAGAATATTGTGTGGCTAATGTTGAAGCAAAGACAATTTGGCCGGAGTACAATATGCTCGAGACCTTGCTTTGCCGTCAATAATCATATGGTCAAACTTGGAGTATGAAATAAATCAAATTCGGGAGCACATATCGAATATCGATTGGCAGCTAGGGAATCGTGTTTATCATTAGGAGGACTGCAAATCAAATCGTTGCGCTAACTAAATTGCGACTCAATTTAAAAAGGAAATGTGTCTACTAAATTGGATACTTAAAACGTGGGTCATACATGTTTATTTAAGTAAAGCAATAAAAACTATTTACAGTGGTTTTACATAACATTCCTTAAAGATGAGACCCACACGTAAATTTATGTTTTTACATAAAGTATTCCTTAAATATAAGTAATGCACTATGTATTACGTAACCAATTTTTTATTATAAATTAATTCATTTTATAATTAGTGCTAATATCTTATTGGTGGTTGTTGGAAATTTAATAATAAAATATATTTAAGGAATATGTTTAAGTAATACGATTGCAGATAAAATATTTTGTACGTGTGTCTTAAACTTACGTATTACTTAAAGTGTACATAAATGTCTACGTGGCAACTTAAAAAAATACAATTTATGTAAAACCATTGTGGATTTCATAAATTGTATTCTTTAAAGTTGCCACGTAGATATTGTGTACACTTTCAGTAATACGTAAATTTAAGACACACGTAAAAAATATTTTCTCTGCAATCGTATTACTTAAATATATTCCTTAAATATATTTTATTATTAAATTTTCCAACAACCACTAATAAGATATTGCATTAATTATATAATGAATTAATTTATAATAAAAAATTGGTTACGTAATAGATAGTGCATTACTTAAATTTAATGAATGCTTTATGTAAAAACATAAATTTACGTGTGGGTCCCGTCTTTAAGGAATGCTATGTAAAACCACTGTAGATAGATTTTGTTGTTTTACTTAAATAAACATGTAGGACTCACTTATAAACCATTGTGGATGCTCTTATCCCATCTTTTCTTTGGTCTATTTTACTTATATATATTGTAACTCATTTGGAATTACATTATTGTTTTAATCAATAATTCATTCGTTGGCAAATTTTTTTTCCTAAAACTGAATGGATTTGGCCCCTGGTCCTATTTTTTTTTTTTTAATAAACCTATTTTTTTTGTCAAAGAAATCTTTTTTTATTGTTTTTATTTTGTTTATACCCCCTTATTTTTAATAAAACCTGCAGGACCGGAACTGTGCCGAACTTTGAACCGTAACCTTGACCGGTTCACTTTCTGGTCCGGCCACTAATACCCTCTAACTCCATATAACAGTCTAGGGGCAGGCTGATGTTTTAGTTTCTGTTCCGTCAGATATATATTTTCCAAGGATCAACATAGTTTGGCTGCTAGCTAACTACCAATACCATGTGGAGAAGGTTGGTATCATCACATCTTAAAACCCTAGCTGCGGCTTCTTCCGCTGCTTCCCGATCTGGTACCGTCATCACTCAGCCGCTCGCCGGACGATGGAAGGCTTATCCTTCTTCCTCTGTCCTCTCTCGCCTCTATAGTGCTG
Source organism: Clarkia xantiana subsp. parviflora (assembly GCA_036873135.1). Taxonomy (NCBI): domain Eukaryota; kingdom Viridiplantae; phylum Streptophyta; class Magnoliopsida; order Myrtales; family Onagraceae; genus Clarkia; species Clarkia xantiana. Next base: position 11,555,140 of record JAPTYO010000003.1, read on the forward strand.
AGTCCGGTAATTTTATTGAAATTCCTACTCCTTAATTGTGAGGCGAATTCAGCTCAGTATTTGTTTGTTGCATTTCTTAGGCTTGTAATTGTGTCCGTAAATTCGTTTGTTTGTGCTGCTTTCTTCTGATGCATCTTGTCTGGAGTTTAATTGTTGATAATTTCGTTGGTCCTATATCGCGAGATTGATTGGGCTTGGGTCATAACATTTGATTTTGGATGACGTAGATTTGTGCAGTTCCCGACATCTACTTGATTCAATATGGTTTGAGTCGTTCTAGAAGATATATTATGTACGCTAGTTAAATGTTCATTTTTTTTTTGTGGATGTAAAATTGCAGCTGTTCTCTTTGTACATGGAATTTTCACAGCATTGTTTCTTTTGTGCTAGCTTCGGTGAAGAAGGTTGAAGATGTGATGCCTATTGCTACTGGACATGAGCGAGAAGAGCTTCAAGCTGAGCTTGAGGTTAGCTTCCGTTTTCTTATTTATATATATTATTTGCTTACTGGTGGTCCAACATAGTTCTGAATCTTGATTGCAATTTGTAGTTTGGTAGACGACTTCTTCTTACAAATGTGTCTTGACTCAATATATGGACTACCCTTTTGTGCAGGGCAGAGATATTCTTGACATAAACCATCCTGTTGGTCCATTTGGTACTAAGGTTAGTAAACTTTTACGTCCCAACCAGTAGTTGAATTGATTATGATTCTCTGTGGGGTTGCTGGGCATTAAAATTTTATTTCACCTAGGTGTTTGTACATAGCAGTCGATGTCTTTTACAGCTAGCTCAGAGCAGTATTGTCTGTACTCTTTAACTTTTCTAATCTCACTACATGTTGTAATGATAGTTGTGGAATAGCAAAATACTATGTACGTAGTCCTTTTATGCTATAGAAGCATATAGTTTGATATGTCAATTTACTTTATTGCTCATTATGAAGAGGTGTGGTCTCTCTCTAAGCACTCTTCTGTTTGCTGCCTATGGTGGTTTTCTTCTTAAAGCTTAAGAGTTTGTAGAGTGTAAGCTAAATAGTTCACATTCTTGTAAGGCAAATAGTTCACATCATCTCGTGAAATCTCAATTCAAATCTCTAGACCCAAAAATAAAGTAATGGCCTTTATTATTGCTTCTTGAGATGTTGCTTGGATATTGTTGTCTCATAGTGATAATGTATCCAAGGCATGAAACGGAAGGGCATCAATTGTGTATTATCTCATCTTTGACTTTGGAGCAAAGTAAAAGATTAGCTGGTGCAAGTCATGAAACGGAAGGACATCAATTGTGTATTATCTCATCTTTGACTTTGGAGCAAAGTAAAAGATTAGCTGGTGAGCTGAGGTTAACTTTACTTCCCTGTCCTGCTATTGTACCATGCAGGAATCTCCTGCAATTATCGAGTCCTACTATGGGAAGAGAATAGTTGGATGTCCTGGTGGTGAGGGCGGTAAGTGATCATCTTTTTTACCAATCTTTGTGAAAAGTAGTGCAATGAATTTCCATTTGGCACTATAAAAATCGAATCTATTTTGTGTGATTGTTCATGCAGAGGATGAGCACGATGTTGTTTGGTTCTGGCTGGAGAAAGGGACACCGATTGAGTGCCCTGTGTGTTCGCAGTATTTTGTGGTAAGGTCCTGTTGTTAGTAATAACCATGGATTTCCGGTCGGTCTGTGGATAGATGTGGAATATGCCACAACTTTCAACGTTTATTTACACAAATGATTAGATAGATACTGATTGATAAGTCAAATCTAGGGAATTGAGTGAGGCTCATTCAATAGTTACATAGTAACATGAAGCTATACATTATTTGACAGCTGGAAGTTGTGGGACCTGGAGGGCCTCCTGATGGTCATGATGATGACGAACACGACCACCATCACTGATTTCTTCAGATTCAAGGTCCCAATAAGATCATGGAGATGGCTATTAGCATCATATGTTGGAGCAAGAAGATTTTGGTATTTATTATTTCTTCCTTCTGATAATGTATTGTAGACACAGGATTTGGCGCTGACCCAAGAAGACATGGGTTTCATTATCCTGCTTCCTCTCAACTTAATGCCAAATAAATTATTCACTCTTTTCCCGAAACTTTTCTATCCGGATTTGATTTGACTTGATGGTGCAATATTTTTCTAATTTCTGTATTGATTTATATGGACGACCATCATCTGTCGCCGATGCCTGTCCCCGATCTCTGTCGCTTGAATCTTAGCCACACAAATTTTCTATCTCGTTTTATCTTTCTTAATTTTCGTTTATCTTTTTTCTCTTAATTTTATTATAATCTTCTAATAGGCAATAGCCAAGTTACCGGCAAAAGATGACAAAGTAAACAGCCAAACACAAGTAATCTATTAATTAGATAGTAGATACAAGTTAAAAACATTATATTATTATACTGTATATTTATATATAAGATAATATGTTATAATATTAATATATTTGTAAATAAATTAAATACCTTTAGGATAAATGTTGTTTTATGTTTTTTTTAGGTCGGGTAAACCCTAGAGTGCTAAAATTGGATATAAACAGTTAGACCAGACGAACCCCGGAGTGCTAAAATTAGACGAATTGTTAGGCTAGGTGAAGTATAAACTCTAAAATCCTATTAGAATGAGTCAACATTTAGACATAGTGAACCCTAGATAGCTAAAATTAGATAATACATTTGACCATCTTAAAATTACCCCGACCTTTTGTTTGATCAAGTTTTAGCTCTCTAGGGTTCATTTTGCCTAAATGTTGACCCATTCTAATAGGGTACTTCATATAGCCTAACAATTCGTCCAAGGTTTGTACTTCATATAGCCTAACAATTCGTCCAATTTTAGCACTCCGGGGTTCATCTGGTCTAACTGTTCACCTATTCTAATAGGGTTTTATAAATAAAAACACACACTTATATAAATCCTACTAGTATTTAAACCACATATTAGTCTAGGGTTCGTCTGGTCTAACTGTTTATTCAATTTTAGCACTCTAGGGTTTATTCGACCTAACTATTCACCCATTTTAATAGTGTTTTAGAAAAAAAAAATATAAAAAACATGAACCCTAAAATTATTTAATTTATTTACAAATATATTAATATTATAACATATTATTTTATATATAAATATACAGTATAAAAATGTAATGTTTTTAACTTATATATGCTATCTAATTAATACATTACTTGTGTTTGGCTGTTGACTTTGTAACTTGGCTATTGCCTATTAGGAATTTAGGAGATTATAATGAAGTTAAGAGAAGAAAGAAAAACGAAAATTAAGAAAGATAAAATGAGATAGGAAATTTGTGTGCTAAGATTCAAGCGACAGAGATCAGGGACAGACATCGGCGACAGATGATGCTCGTCCGATTTATATGGCTAAACAAGTTGTTCATGTCATTATCTTCTAAATATTTGATCTGACCAATAAAGAATATCCAGCAATGGTACTTTTTTTTTTTTTTTTTTTATAATGAAAATCCAGCAATGTACGAGCTTGACTTAACATTAGGAGTTGGAGACATAAATGTAATTTCAGTTGAATGAAATCTCTTACGAAACATATGCATTTTCTGCTATGAGTCTGGAATATAATGGAGTGATGATTTCTATCTCTATGGGCCCTTTTTGGTAATGCCCTTTGAAGGGTAATTTCAATAATCAAAATAAATCATTTAAGGCATCTTTGTCTTGAAGTTTTCTAGTTTAGGGCAAGTCGTAGATGCTTATAATGATGTAGATGCTTATAATGAGGTTTAATCCACGTGACTAGTTAATTTTAAATTAAAATAAATATTTAACAAAGTTACCACCATGCTACAATCACCACCATGCTACAAGCAAAGATTGAATTAGTAAATTGTCCATAAATAAACTTTTGCTAGCAATATGTTATAGTCCGACTTAGAATCGTCAAAGGATCCCTTATTGTTTACTATCGTAGTTGCATTTGTCTTGTTTTCAGTAATTTATATCCTTTCAAAAAAAAAAAAAATCGCCAAAGTCGCTACCCGTAATTCTTTTTCCTAATTAAACATTTTTAAAAAGATAAATACCACCAAAACGGACTAGGTCTCGAATTCCTTTAAGGGTTTGACCGAAAAAATAATAAATTAATTGAAAGTTCAGAAAATATATGTATCTGAAATTTTTTTGCAAAAAGGGAAATGGTTTTCTAAAAAAAAACATTTTTTTTTTCTACTATTTTCTTATACTAGTAAATGTGGCACGTGCGCGTTTGTGAAATAAATAAATAAGTAAATATTAAATTTCTTTAACTAACACGTTGTAAGGACATTAGAAAGATATTCTACCATTGGCAATATCATACACACCTTCGGATACAGACACTCTTGGTACAACTTAGTATTATACATTGACTATGATGCATTTTCAACACATATGTTGATATAACAGAAAAGAGAAATAAGAATCATCAAATATTCACATATCTTATAGATTATATTTTCTATGCAAGCTATTTCATAAGTAATCATTATTACTTGGATACATAGGCTAAAATCAATTTTTTTCAAGAGATTAATTTCATGGGACATGAGAATACACGGTGCTTTCTTGGCACATGAATAGAGAGAGTTAAGGTGAAAGCCATTTTTAAAGCAACTTACCAGTTAAGAACTATCTACTACTACTTTTACCAACTCTAATATATGCATTATCAAGACTATGGCACATCCTACTAATTCCTTTTTTAGAAAATATGAAAAGTATAATCTATCGAAGAAAGATAAACATATATAAATATCCAAAATCTCAAGTTAGGCCAATAAAAAGATAACAAGATAATTCATATTTGAACATTAGCAGTAAAAACCATACAATTAATTTCACTGATTTTCCTTTGATGTCATATACAACTTATATATCATATGTAAAAGAACTCAACTATTTTAGTTCGATTAAAACTACTCCCCTTTAAGCGAAAGAGATGACTTCGTATGTTATAAACCATTATAATTACTTGGATTTAAGACATATCATGAATAAGAAAGGTACACCCCAAGTTGATTCACATGAGATTAATTTGATGGAACACACGAGAATGAACGATATCTTATTAATAATATATGCATAGCTAGAGAATTAAGTTATAATTATCTCTAAAACAAAAGGTAAGCTTGTGAAAGCATAAGTGAAATAGTAGATGCACCAAATAGTTGAGTTTTCATACAAATTTAGTTTCATCACTGCTGCATATATATATTGCCAATGACACCCATAATCTTCATCATCTCCCTAAAGGAAGCTAACAATCAATACAAGCAAGCATCAAACTCAGATAAAATTCAGAATGTCATTGCTTACGAATCAATCAAAATAAATAACACAACCGGACATCTTGCATCTTGTAGAAGGAATGCATGTAGTCTTAAAAATAAATATGCTCTTTATCATGTACCGTCCAATTGGCGACCAATGCTATTTAATTAGTATGTATTCATAGTAAAAGGGTAGCCAACTTGACTTATCATTCTCCTCGAGCAAGTAGAACTACCAATAACTTTGCTTAATTGAGAGACACCATTTGAAGATAATGCAAGATAAAAGCATTAACAAAACACTCATTTTTTCATGATTGTTCACAGTCTCAAGGTAAATGTAGACTAATGAAAAGATAATAATATCCACTTCATCAAGATGTTTCAAATTTAGAGGAATAATTGGTTGTAGAGATGTAAATGAATTTGAATAGACATGTACCTGTGACATTTGTGGTTGGATAGGAGTCTCCATTTAAAGGAGGGAGAGCAATAGATGACTGAAAAAAGGCAGCAACATCAATAGACCTAACATTAATTCACACAAGCATTTTATCGAATAGTTGATGAGTAGTATACCCGTATTAGATGCAGGTGAAGAAGAAGAGAAAATTTGTTTTTATATATTGTAAATCTATCCTCCGATTCGCAATGATTTCTTCATCGGACCCAACCTCGGAATCCAAATCCCGCTCGATTTATTTTAAGCCTCGAGATTTGACTCCCCGGTTAATATTCCAATTCATAACTGTCCACATTAATATCAACTTCATCAAAATCGCGATGATTTCTTCTTCATCGGAATCCAAATCCCGCTCGATTTATTCAAAGCCTCTAGATTTACCGTATGGGTGTTGTGCAGGGTCGGAGCAAACTGCTAGGCGGGTGGCAATGAAGCAATGGTTAATTCCATAGAGGGTGGTCCGATGACGGCGGCCAGGTGTGGGGCCCTGAAACTGAGAAAATTCTTATGTAGACTTGGTGTTTACACCAAACCAATAGTTAAATGACAGACGTCTTTAATCCCCACAATTCTAGGTTCATTCTAGGGTTCATTCTTAGGGTTTTAGAAAAAAACACCAAAAAAATATGATATTTGTCATGTATATATTAGTTTGGTGTAAACACCAAACCTACACAAAAATTTCCCCTGAAACGGACGGTTGGGAAGAGAAATGCATAAAGCGATAAAGATAGTTTTCAAATGTTTGAGTGGAAGATGGACACGGAGGTTGGAGGGGGATTAAAGAAATAGAGATGGTTTTGAAATGTTTGGGTGAACGGACACGAAGGTGGAAAGGCATGCCGCATGAGAATAAACATGAGGCAAGTTAGATGAGGGGTAGGTAGGATTGGTATTTTGAAATTTGGAGAGATTATTCAGGATTTTAGGATTGAGGACTTTTGGATTTAATTTACATTGTTAATTTCAGTTTTTCTTTGCCAAGTATGTTGATTTCAGTTAATTTCTTTCCCTAGGTCGAAAACATAATAACAGGCATCCTCCTATTCCAGCGAGTGGCAGCTGTTGTCATTTGGATATTGGGCCGCCGTAATTAGGAGCTCATTAACATGAGACAGTTACTTAAGACAAAAGTAATGTTACATTATGGATTTTGGGCTAGACCTAAAATTCCAATTGACATAAGAGTTCCAAAATTGGGCCTCACTTCTCATATGTGGCCGGCCGAACTATTAAGAGTGGTGAGGTGGGTTTTGCCCACCTCCTCTTATAAATAGTGAGTGTTAAGGAACTAATTAAGGTTAATCACTTTCTTCCTTTGTGGTGATACAAAAAGAAACCCTTCCTCCATGCTTCCGAATCGACAAGAGGCTTTGCTGTGGAGACCAATATGCGTAGGTATTCCTTAACAAGAATCCCTACGGGAACCGTCCGGCGGATCGAGAACTCCCCTAAAAGATCTTGGGTCAGTGGAAATTCTTGATAGGTATGTGCCCCTTATTCCGCTGTGTAATCTGTTTACTAGCATGTACCTTGTTTATTTCCGCTGTATTTATCCCCTATATTCCCATTCGCGAGCTGTTGATGGTCTCGCTATGCCGCAGTGCGCCTCCCCTTCTCACCGGGCCGGATTTCTGCTCAGTTCGATCTGATCGAGACCACTACGTGAACTCCTCCATGATTAATTGCTTGATTGTCAAGAAAAATGATGAAGTGCTCTACTTGCTCTCCAAGAAAGGGTTTTTTCTTGAGCTCCAAAAATTGATTTTTGGGTGAGGAAGATGACAATCTCAAATGGATGCTACTTGGGTGAGGTAACACACTCTCCCTCTTTTATAATGAATATATAGGGTTTTTTCTATTATCTTCTCACCTCCACCATTGGATTAAAAAGATGAAATCAAATGGCTATAAGTAAAAGTGCTTTATATCTCCATCTATCAATTTTCACCTATAGTGATTCTATATTTAGTGAAAATTTTCACAAGTTTCCACATCCATATGCATCTTACATCATGACTTAGAATTTTAACATGCTCACATTTAATTATTTCCATGTCCATGATTATATGATATTCACATGTGAAAGCATCACACATATAAATTTGACACATACGAGCATGATACGTGTCATTGCGTTATCATCTATTTGTTCATGATTGTTACTTTGACACGCTCATATTTATTTACCTGGCAATGACTGTGTTAATGTCTACATGTTCTTACTCCCGAGTATAAGGGGAAACAGCACTGCGCTACTCGCGACCGCCAATGTCAATGTTACTGTCAAGGTAATAAAAATAGTGAACCTAATTGGGTGTATCTCCCATCTAAAAAATAGAGCCAAGTAAAGAGTAAATCATTACTTGACTCGGGGGGAAAATGATGGATATACACCCAATCGAGGCTCACCGAATCTCCATACTTAGCCAATTTCGGGTTCTACGAATGATTGCCAATTGAAACTTTAACCCGCATCTATTTATGGACACCAAGAACATTTCTGACTAGCCGATTGGAACACTCCAATCAGATTAGTTCGGTTGGAGACCCCAACTGTCCACTGTTAGAAACCCTGTCGAGACTATTTTGGCACTCCGCCATTCTACCAACACTTATATTTTTTTACATACTCTACAGACTCTCCCGATGCTAAACAGTACGTAACATGTCATTACTTGCTAAGTGTCGTTGTAAGGGAAATATTGTCTTTTACCATCTTAATTCTTTTGAACACTATAAATAAGGACCATTGGGTGATCATTTGAAGGTAACTTGAATTCTTACAACTTTTAGCTCTGACTTCTCTCTACTTTCTCTCTCTAATACCGTATTCTTACTTAAGAATCGGAGAGGTTCGCCGGATCCCCAACCCCCCCCCCTCCCCCAGCGCACCCTTCTTACAGGTGGCTTGATTGGATCTCTTGCATCAAGGTCGAGATCGAAGGCTCGACAAAATCAGGGAATCGACGTCAACAGTCTGTTGTTTGAGGACTTCGACGATCAAACCCCAACAGAAGGTATGAGTCTATTACTTGAAGCACACGTCAGAAGTGTTTGCTACTTTCAAGAAGCGGAAAGATGAAGTTGAGAATCAAAATGGGATGAAGATCAAATGTTTGAAGTCTAACAACGAATGAGGGTATGAAAAGTCAGAATTTATAGCATTATGTGCAGCTGAGAGAATCAGACTGATGAAGACAAATTATGGCAAAGCAAGACAAAATGACATAGCTGAGAGCATGAACATGACATCGAACAACGTGCACGAAGCATGAGAATCCATTGTGGACTGCCCAAGATGTTCTGGCCAGATGTTGTTAACACAACTACATACTTGATCAACAGAGGACCTTCAGTTCCTCTGGGGTTCAAGATTCCTGAAGAGCTATGGACGGGAAAAGAACTCGCGTATTCTAACCTGATAACTTTTGGGTGCACAGTTGTAGATTCAGAGAAGATAGATAAGCTTAATGCGAAAGCTGAGAAGTACTACTTCATATGTTATGGTTCTTATAAGTTTAGCTACATGTTTTGGGATGAGCAGAACAGAAAGATCTTGAGACCATGTGGCGTTACTTTTGATGAAGACGTCTTGCACAAAGACAAGGTTCAGAAGGTTTTAGAGACTCTAATACGAGAGAGTTAGATTGAGTTGGAGATAGAAGAATCACAATCAACTCCGGACACTGACGTTGAAGAACCGGAGGTTGAGCCACATGAAGAGCCAGAAGCAGATCCACCAACACTTGAGCAGGTGTTGAGGAGATCATCCAAGACTATCAGCCACCAGACATGTATTCATCCTCGTTACATTACATGTTGTTGATTGATGAAGGGGAGCTTGAGTCTTTTGATAAGGCTCTACAAGAGGATGATTTGATCAAGTGTGAGCAACCCATGAATGACGAGATGAGCTGACATGAGAAGAACAACACATGGGTATTGACAGAGCTAAATGCAAGAAATAGAGCTTTATTGAACAAGTTGGTATTCAGAGTAAAGACTGAAGCAGATGCAGAAAAGGTTCAAGGCGAGGTTAGTTGTTAAAGGTTATTTGCAAAGGAAAGATATCAATTATTCTAAAATATTTTCTCATGTTGTAAATTCAACTTCTATCTGGATGTTGTTGAGTATTGTTGCATCAGAAGATTTGCACCTTGAGCAAATGGATGTGAAAATAACGTTTTTACATGGAGATCTTGATAAGAAGATCTATATGCATTAACCTGGAGGATTTATTGATCTGGGTAAGGAACACATAGTTTGTAAGCTTAGTATGAGCTTATACAGATTGAAGTAAACACCTAGACAGTGGTACAAGAAGTTTGACTTCTTTATGCGCAAGAACGGGTTCCACTGAAGTGAAAAAGACCAGTATTGTTACTTTGAGAAGTATACTGATTATTTTATATTTCTACTCTTGTATGTGGATGATATGTTGATTGCATGAGCAAACATGAGAAATATTGGTGGTCTGAAGGCAAACCATCTTCACTGTTTAAGATGAATGATTTGGGTGCGGCGAAGTAGATTCTTGGGATAGGGATTTCTCGGGACAGAGCTGCATACACTTTAAATCTATCTCAGGAACAGTACATTGATAAGATGTTGAGCAAGTTCAGGGTTAGTGACGCTAAACCTAGGACTACTCATTTGGAAAATGACATGAAACAATCAAAGGAGCAGTCACTCAAGACAAATGAGGAGCGATAGTAGATGACACTTGTTCAATATGCGCCTGCAGTTTGGAACTTGATGTATGTTATGGTCTGCAAAAGATCTGATATAGCACATGTAGTGGGGGTTGTTAGCAGGTTCATGTCCAACCCGCGGAAAATACATTGGGAAGTGTGAAGTGGCTTTTGAGATTTCTGAGAGGTGCGTCCAAGATTTCACTTTATTATGACAATGAAAAAGTGATATTGTCGAGTTTTGTGGATGTTGATCTCAGTGGAGATGTGGTCTCGAGGCAGAGCACATCTTGTTACATCTACACTGATGGATATACGCATGATTCGGGCTCGGTTTTAATTATTCGGACCTCATACACGCACGAGACCCACTGCAGAGCCCAATTTCGAGCTAACCGGGGTAAACCGGGCAAGTCGCAAACTTGCCCGGCACCCCGGGGGGCTTACCCGGAAAATTCCGGGTAAGCCTAGCCTACCCGGAATTTCCGGGTAAGCTAGGCTTACCCGGAAAATTCCGGGTAAGCCCCGGCTTGCCCGGAATTTCCGGGTAAGCCCCGGCTTGCCCGGAATTTCCGGGTAAGCTCAGCTTACCCGGAATTCCGGGTAAGTCCAACACCCGGGGGGTGTCGCGCACACCCCCCATTTCGCCTCGGACGTATACGGAGACCCGATTTTAACTAACTCCTATGTGTCCGAGACCTTTGTTTCAGAGGCGCGCGCGTCCCGTTCATGACAGCCGCCTGAGACGCGCGTCAGACCCCTTTTCCCAAAGCTTACCCCTGCATCCCGGTTCACATTTCCACATTGAACCGGGTCAAAACCGGTTTACGGTCCAAGGTTGCCTATAAATAGCCACCTTGGGGGTAAACATTTTCAAGTCATTCCAAAAATCACTTTGGGCAAGATTGGGAAAAAGCTCTGACCTCTCTCTAGAAAACCCTCTCTTTCTCTCTCTAAGTCGACTAATGTTGATCGTCGGAGTGAGCACACCAAGCACCCCCCCCCCCTCTTCACGGGGACTGCTTGGTAACGCTCCTTTGCAGGTCCAGACAGACGACCTCTCTGAGAGCCCGAAGGACTTGCCTTCCTTCAGAAGACGGAATTAAGGCCCGCGCACGATCTTAGAAGGCAGACTTAACCCGCACCCAACCCGAAGACCTCGACAAGTTATCCAGCGGGCAGCCCGCAATAACTTGGTCGAAACACTTGGCGCCGTCTGTGGGAAACGCAACAGAAAGCCTGCGTTACTCAAACGAACAAGCAAGATGGAAAACACATACACCATACACGGAGGCTTCAGTGCAGGGGACGAAACCTCTTACGCAAGGGGCATACAATCATGAGACCCCACGCAACGAGCAGCCACCACCGATTAAGACAAAGAAAAGAGGACCAGGACGTCCAAGGAAAACTCCGACCCCGGAGTCAAACATGAGACCTCCTCCGCAGAGAGCTCAGAGAGACCCCCCGCAGAGCCAAAGCGAGGCCTCAGTCGCCTCGTCTACGCCTACAAGAAGCGTACACTCTCGGAGTAACGCACAAGGGGTCATACAGCGAACCGACACTCCTCCAGGTTTCGCCCATCAAACCTTTAACACGCAGGAGCAACCATACGGAATGCCAAATGCTGGGGCATACAATCAGACACCAGAGATGATGGCGGCACTCGAACAGCTGCCTCGTCTGAAAGAGGCCCTGCGCGACCAAGGATACGGGGCGCCACCGCCCCCTCCCGCGCAACAAGCAAATATGCCCCCGCCACCAACGCAGGCGCCTCCAATGAATGCACTTCAGCAGAGAGGCCCTACAATCTCAAAAACCCCGACCTTTCACGGGAATGCACAGCAAAGCAGGCAGTTCCCCCAACAAGGGACAAGACAGGAGCTCTCGCGCTCCCAAACTCCCTACCAAGCAGGGCCATCCAATGAAGGAACCTGGAGACAGCTGTCTCAGACATTCCAGGGATATCAAGTTCACTCCTTGCATAGGAAAAATCACTTTGTAATGGCAAGCAACCCCGGTCCAAAACCAGGAACAAGCCACATACATCATCAACAAAGGCCCTAACTCTATACGCAGAAAGGGCAACCAACAAGAAAAGCCATCAAAAGGATATCAAAGCAAGACTAAGCAAAGCTCATGCCTGTATTTAAAACAGAGGGAGCGCGACGCATACAAGGAGATAAAATAATTTCAACAAGGATGTGAACGTACTAATCTATTCACATCCTTGCAAAAGTCGGGGGACAAGCGGATCATTAGGCATCCTCCCTCGCAAACAAATGCAAGTGTCGGACATACTAATCTGTCCACATTTCGCCATCACACAAGGATGTGAACGTACTAATCTATTCACATCCTTGCAAAAAGTCGGGGGATATGCGGATCATTGGGAATCCTCCCTCGCAAACAAAGGCAAGTGTCGGACGTACTAATCTATCCACACTTCGCCATCATACAAGGATGTGAACGTACTAATCTATTCACATCCTTGCAAAAAGTCGGGGGATATGCGGATCATTGGGAATCCTCCCTCGCAAACAAAGGCAAGTGTCGGACGTACTAATCTATCCACACTTCGCCATCATACAAGGATGTGAACGTACTAATCTATTCACATCCTTGCAAAAAGTCGGGGGATAAGCGGATCATTGGGAATCCTCTCTCGCAAACAAATGCAAGTGTCGGACGTACTAATCTATCCACACTTCGCCATCACACAAGGATGTGAACGTACTAATCTATTCACATCCTTGCAAAAAATCGGGGACAAGCAGTTCCGTAGGAATCCTCCCTCACAAACAAATGCAGGTGTTGGACGTACTAATCTATCCACGCTTCGCAATCAAACAACTATATCAAGTATGTGAACATACTGATCTATTTACATCCTTGTAAAGGAAGACAAGCAGTTCAACATGGATCATCCTCCTTACAAAGCCACAGGTGCCGATGATACTAATTCATCCGCACCCCACCACCAACAGAGATGCAATTTCCCGAGGGAAGCCATCGGATCAAGAAAATCAACCATTCAATAGAGCAACACTCATACAAAAAGAGAACAAGTCATTGAGACAGCAATAAAGGAAGATGCAAAATAATACTTAATATTATATCTTTCTAACATCTCATGTCAGGCGTATTTATATATAATATAGCAGGTCTGAAGAGCAAAGGCATCCAGCCAGCATAAAAAGTCAAGCTCGGGACACACCCCGCCAAAATCTCACCCATGCAAGGGGAGCGACCATATATACACAAGAAGAAACAAAGAAAGATCAACCTGACCCAACGTCAGGAGCACCAGAACCAAAGACATCAGTCATAAAAACATCTTGCGCTGGGCCTTTGAAAGCACCCCGGCGATCATCACCAACAGGGACGGACGCCTGTCCCATCAAACCACTCGTTCCACCACTCGCTCGGATCCCCGCAATAGCCCCAAGGCCATAGCCAGCATATGGACCAGCACTCTGGAAAGGAAAATCGGGGGCAAGAGAGTATATCCTCCTGAAGCAATCCACAGAGAAAGACTCCATGTGATCATCACGTGCCTTCTCGAGAAGTTCGGAGTAATCAGCTGTAGTAGGAAACTCAACCATCCCAAGCTGATCACCCAGGACAACATGAGACTCCTTAGTCTCCTTCAAGCACCACAGCATGTGCCGCCTCGTCAACCTTCTCCTGGCGCAATAAGGCAAACAGCTCCGCCTCCAGCTGAGACGCGCAATCCTGACTTCCCTTGAGATCAGCGGAAGCCTTGAAAAAAGCATCTGAATATGCGCACGCCTTCTCCCTCAATACAACAACACAAGCGCATCACACCCAAAGAAACCAGACAAACATGATAGATCCAACATAAAAAGAAAACAACGTACAGGAGCAAAGTCGTGCGAGCGACTCCTTAACACACTTCAAAGCAGCCTCAGAGTCACGGGGGCACTTCTTGCGGTCAGCCGGCGGAACAGACCGCTGAACCACACGCACACCGACAGCAGGTTTGCTCAAGGAAATATCCTTGGGAAAGCAAATAGCAGACTGAGAATAGGGAGTCCACTCGTTCCCGGACACATCCCGATCAAGCCGACATATCAGATCGGACTTGCGAAGAGCTGAAGGAATAGGAACAACTACGCATCAAAGGCAAACACATGAGGAGAAGGCAAAACTATACCAGTACAACAAGAAGTCAATAACAGTCACCTGCCAAGGAAGGCACCTCCGCTGAACGGCCGTTCCCCGACCAGGGGGCAAGCATGGTCGAATCCGCATACATTGGCCCCTTCCCTTTGTCGAAGGAAGGAGCAAGAGGCATGCCGGCAGACGTCGACCTCTTAGGATCGCTCGGGGAACGGACGTCAGCATTATTCTCTCGGACAGGTACAACTCCCCCCGCCGTCGGGAGTACCAAGCCTGCAAAGACAACCGCAAAAAGACCAGTAGCACGTTAACATTGGAAAAATCTCAACGAAACCTTTAAAGGCACAAGTCCCATACCCGGGCTGACAGGAGGAGTGTCGCCGAGGCCGAGAACAGTCTGAGGAAATCCGCCTGCGACTCCGCCCTGTACACTTGGCGTCGTTTCCGGGGAACACAACGACAAGTCATGACGTACCACTGTTATTCTAAGATCGTCAGTTTACAAGATTTGGGAGAGTCGTGTGAAGCGCGTACACCTCCTACCAAACACGCACATCTGCGAAGCGCGTGCACCTCCTACCAAACGCGCGTGCATCGACGCTCTAAGAGGAGTAACACCTCTCGCTCAGAAACTAAGTATAAGTAACAGTGGACACTAGGTGCAGCACTGCGCGCACAGCACCACAAGCCACACACATCAACCACATTCATCAGAGTCCTTTGCAAGGACATTCAACCCAACGGACCAACTGTCCGCATACAAACAGCTAGGGACCCTCCCGCTCGGGAGTCAAAAATCCTTACGCTCATCAAAGGCCTAGGCCACCTACTAATCAAATTTTCATACATTCGCGCAATGTGACACAGGTATTCAAGTGCTCTACAAAGCGACAAGTTCAAGAGCTAAAGAAATCAAAGACATACAAAATTGGTTATAATTACCAAAATGCCATCCGACCACCTTTCGATCAAGTTTTATCCTCAAAATGGCTCAAGGCTCTGGGAGCGCATACAAGCGGTTCCTTACGAATCCTCTCTCGCAAACCAGGTAGCGGTCGCTAGACACACTCTACCTTGGGGAAAACCAAATAGCGGTCGCAGAATGCACTCTACCTTGAAAACGCCAGGTAGCGGCAGCAACATGGATAGGCAGTCGCCTCGCCGACCTTTGACCGACGCCATGGAAGGACACGTCGCCTCGCCGACCTCTGGCCTTCTCCCTACCTCGGAAACATCAAGTAACTGTCGCTGAATGCACCCAACTTCGGAACAACCAGGTAGCAGTCGTGGAATGCACCCAACTTTGGAAAAACCAAGTAGCAGTCATGGAGCACACCCTACTTCGGGAGATCCCAGTAACCATCAACATGGGAGACAACTACATATCTACGAGACTCGTTAGTCTCCACTTATCACATAGCGAACACCCTACGAGGGGGGCAACTCCCTGTTCATATCAACCACCATGACGACACCTACTATACGTCGACATCAAGCCTATAGTAACAACATGCATGGCAACAGACAAGGAAAAAATTCTAAGTGTTGGAATAAGCGCACACATACAAGCGCACACATACAAGCGCACGCATACTCAGCTAGCACGCATATGGATGGTAGCAGGGTCATGAAAGAAAGAGCCAATCAAGGAATATTTTCTAAGTATTCCACCATGTCTGCAGTCGACATATGACGAGGTGCCGACTGTCAAGAACATTTTCTAAAGTGTTCCACCATCTCAGCAGTCGACATGTGACGAGGTGTCGACTATCAAGGAACATTTGCTAAGTGTTCCACCATGTCAGCAGTCGACATATGACGAGGTGCCGACTGTCAAGAACATTTTCTAAAGTGTTCCACCATCTCAGCAGTCGACATGTGACGAGTCGACATATGACGAGGTGCCGACTGTCAGTGAATTTTACTAAGTGTTCCACCATGTCAGCAGTCGACATATGACGAAGTGTCAACCATCAAGAAATACTTTCTAAGTATTTTCCTATGACGACAATCAACGGCAGTCGACAAAGATCAAACAACGACAACCATGGTGACGAGTCATTAGGCTGGCGCTATCACGTCACTACAAGCACCTCTACTCCGGGGGCAATACTATATCAACAAGGGTCTCGACTCTCGACACATACGCTGCGAACATACTCCGTTCGTCAACAACGCGGCGAATGCATCACACCTCGCGGGCTTAGGACCCGCACGTCCGGGATACACGCTCCCTCATAAGTGTGTAGGTAACCCTTTACCTATCTCTACTTTTTTCTAAGTCTTTTAGTACATGACTATGCATCTTTTACACATACGTCATACACACGTCATCGTCATGCATTGCACACATCCATGATTTACATCCGTGACTTTTCATATCATGTCCGTTGCATGTGATTTTCCGAACCCGGCATCATTTCATTCACCCAAAACCGTCGTCTCGCCGTTAAGACGGCTGTCTCGGACGACGGGCTCCCGGAAACTACCGTATTGCATGAAAAACATTTTATCAAGACTTGCATAATTTATTATCACTTTGATACATTTAGTCGTGGCATGAACTTTCCATATTGCTTGGATCATCGCACAAACCCGAAAAATTTCACGTGTGCTCGCGCCTCATTTTTTCCAAAACCACATTTATCATGTTACTTGTAGTCTGTTATGCTACTAACCCGTCACGCAGTTATCAACCGTGATCATCTCAAAAACTAAGGCAAGAAGCTCGTCTGAGCCGCGCACATCCACCCTTGGTAGGTCAAAACTCAAGGTGAGCAGACGACCCATATCACGCGTATACCCTATCTTAGAATAGAGTTAAACAAAGGTCAAGCCATTATTTAACTCGGGGGCAAGTGATGGATATACGCATGATTCGGGCTCGGTTTTAATTATTCGGACCTCATACACGCACGAGACCCACTGCAGAGCCCAATTTCGAGCTAACCGGGGTAAACCGGGCAAGTCGCAAACTTGCCCGGCACCCCGGGGGGCTTACCCGGAAAATTCCGGGTAAGCCCCGGCTTGCCCGGAATTTCCGGGTAAGCTCAGCTTACCCGGAATTCCGGGTAAGTCCAACACCCGGGGGGTGTCGCGCACACCCCCCATTTCGCCTCGGACGTATACGGAGACCCGATTTTAACTAACTCCTATGTGTCCGAGACCTTTGTTTCAGAGGCGCACGCGTCCCGTTCATGATAGCCGCCTGAGACGCGCGTCAGACCCCTTTTCCCAAAGCTTACCCCTGCATCCCGGTTCACATTTCCACATTGAACCGGGTCAAAACCGGTTTACGGTCCAAGGTTGCCTATAAATAGCCACCTTGGGGGTAAACATTTTCAAGTCATTCCAAAAATCACTTTGGGCAAGATTGGGAAAAAGCTCTGACCTCTCTCTAGAAAACCCTCTCTTTCTCTCTCTAAGTCGACTAATGTTGATCGTCGGAGTGAGCACACCAAGCACCCCCCCCCCCTCTTCACGGGGACTGCTTGGTAACGCTCCTTTGCAGGTCCAGACAGACGACCTCTCTGAGAGCCCGAAGGACTTGCCTTCCTTCAGAAGACGGAATTAATGCCCGCGCACGATCTTAGAAGGCGGACTTAACCCGCACCCAACCCGAAGACCTCGACAAGTTATCCAGCGGGCAGCCCGCAATAACTTGGTCGAAACATACACTATCGATGGAACAACACTGAGTTGGATGTCCAGACTTCAGAAGTGTGTTTCTCTCTCATCTTGTGAAGCTGAGTATGTGGCAATTGCAGAAGCTGAGAAGGAGGTGATAAGATTGACATATTATCTGGAAGAGTTAGGCTTTGAACAACAGGAGAAGATTCTTTACATAGATAGTCAGAATGCCTTATAGTTGGTGAAAAACATTGTCCATTATTCGAAGACAAAGCACATCAGGAGACGGTATCATTTCACTCAGAAGGCAGTGGAAGATGGCGATATGTGTTTGGAGAAGATCGAGAGTTCGAAGAATCTAACAGACATGTTGACAAATGTGTTGAAGTTGGGAAACTAAGATTATGCAAAATCTCGGTTGGTCTTCTGTAGTTGTTTCAGAAGACAGTACGACTGGCGAAGATACTGAAGTTGATGGGAAATTATAACATCCAATTTTATCGATTTTAATAAGTTTACATGTTCGTTTAAAAAATATTTGATAATGTAATAGTTTTTAGTGCATATATATTTTCATTTCCTAATATAGTAAAAACTATGAGATTACAAATTATTAGGGATTGCAAAAATAACAACATTAACATCATGAAAAAAAAAAATATAAAAGTAAAGAAATATATATTTAAAAAAAAAAAATTACGAAGATTCACAGATAAAAATAAGGGAAAACAACCTATTTAGTGTCTCAGGTTTACCTCATTTTTCAGTTTGGTGTCTCAGGATTAAAGTGTTGATATGGACTGTCCCATGTTTCATTTTTGTTAAAACTTGGTGTCTCCCGCCCGTCTTTTCCTCTTCTTTCAACAATTTCCATCAACCTACTCACCCACTTATAATCCATCACTTTTTACTTTTCACAAAATTGTCAAATTTCACCCAAAAGTTGAACATAAAAAAAAAAAAGTTTCCAGCAGAGTGATTTCGAGCGACAACAAAGCATGATTTACTTGGGCAAATGCGGCCAACTTCTTAGGTGAAGGTCCCGACAAAGTGACGAGAAGGGAGCATGCTTGGGAGCTCGGATATGACAGTCAGTTTCGTCGAGATTGGCTTCTCTAAAGTAATCACACTGAGACACCAAATTTCAACCAAAATGAAACCTGGGACACTCAATTTAAACGTCAGACACCAAAGTGAAACATGAGGCAAACTTGAGACAGTAAATAGGTTCTTTTCCCTAAAAATAATCAATAAGAGAAAAAATATCAATGTTTTCTTAGAGCTCAGTGAGCCAGTCTCACGTTGAGTTAGAACCGATCAAGGCTAGAGCTTTTGAACTAATAAATAATAAACAAATATAGCAAAAATATATGGGGTGGAGGAAATTCTAATTCTCGGCCTCATGAATATATAAAGATAAATATATATAGAAAAATATATGAAGTGAGAGATTCTTAACGTGGATCCCTCGAGTGCATTTTAAAGTCTAAAATTACTGATTTCGCTATGTATCATTCATTATTTATCTTAATTAGAAGAATTTTGTTTGAATTATAATTCTTTAAATATAGATATATTAAGATTTGAGTATGTGGTACTCCAAATATTTTTCAATGCAATTAACCCAAAGATTGAAATTTCGAAGTGACTCTTAACTTTTTTTTTTTTTTTGTCAAAAAGAATATATATGACTCTTTAAACAAATAAAAGAATTGGAAATAATATGTAAAGTCATTCGAAGAAGATAGAAAATTTCGAGAAAAAAAAATGTTAAAAATCATTTTCCATTGTTAACGATCAATGCCTCGAATCTGATTAAAGACCTTGAGTTTACCTATGAGTTTCTTTCTTAATCTAATCGGTTCATCAACTGTAATTGCAGGTGACGATTGATTCACTACTACTACTAGTTAATTATATTTCATTCATGACACTATAATTACTTACCTTAGACCCGTCTGTTGCAGCATTGTCCATTACACTGTTCATAGAGAGAAGATGGGTGATTTCTCCAGTTGAATTACTATCAAGCTCCGTCTTGATGGATAAAATCATAAAACAAAACCAAGACAACCAGAAATAACCAGAATCAACAAGTTCTAGTTTTATCATTGGGATCACTACAAAATTATTAATATATCTATTATAACCTATAAATAAGGCCTTGGCAATGTATATATGTATAATAAACCAATTAGAACTCTGCAAGTTCAACTAGTAATCCTACAGCATTTAAATTCATCATCTCCTCAAGTCACCATACCAAAACTGTATCTCAAACTGCATTACAAATTGCACTAATCTTATCTTTCAATTTCGCAATTTTATTTATAGAATCGTTTCGGTAATCAATCAACCATACAAGTAGTAAAATAGATTAGAAGAAATTTCTCTACCACCATATTTATTTCCTCACACTCACTGCAGTGCAGATCAAAACAGGGAACTGGAAACATAAACTCTTACCCACCCACAATTTCTAAGCAGAGCCTTCTGTAGTTTTAGCCTTCAAATCCTCCAGCTTTTCCTTCAGTTCTCCAGACTATAAATTGGAAAATCAATGCCATTAGAATAAAGGTTATCAAATTCTGCATAAATCATTAGCATCCAAGCCAATTTATACGAAGAAAGAGACAGATTTGCTCCTTTCAAGGTTTAAACAAACAGCAACAATTTTTGTCTATAGGGCTCTCTCTTGATCCATCTAGATCTTCAGATTTTGAGTCATTAGCAATACAAAAAGATTGTAAGATTTTTGGACTAACTCTCCGAACATTTAAAAATATTACAGGACATGAAAATACTAACCTGGTGCATATTCATGATAATATCCGAACCTCCAACAAACTCTCCCTTGATGAATATCTGAGGAAATGTGGGCCAATGACTGCAAAGAAAGGTGAGATCAGAATCAGATATAAAAATTTGTGGAACATCATTACCATGCAAATTACGTGTTTTAATTCTTGCCTATGAACAAAATGGAATAAGCAACTAACCTAAACTCTTTTACAGCTGCCTTCAGTTCAAGATCTTCCAAAATATTCCTTGCACCAATCGGAACATCTGCAAAACCCCCCCAAAAAGAATATAGAGTGGAACAGATTTTTCATCTAACTTCAAGCTGCTCATGAAGGAAATAGGTAGAAACATACTGTAGTGTCTCAACACTCTAACGGCCAAGGAGCTGAACCCACACTGAGGAAATTCAGGAACTCCTTTCATGTAAATCATCACAGGATTCTCCTTCACATCCTAAATAGAAGGACAAGAACTAATCGATATTTAACCAACTCAAGTACTTTGAAAGAAAAAATAAAACAAGAAAAAACTGATGGAACAACTACCTGCTCCACAACATCCTTCAGAGAAACTCCTGAACTTTCAATCTTGTTGGTGGGTTTGAAATCATCATGTGTGTCAGAGTCATTGGGAACGGTACTGAAGCTTCTTGTTGCACAGTGATACAATGATCCAGACACCTGCCAATATTCACGATCACATTAACACAACTATAATCTTTATTTATTTTTCATCTTCAAACAATTTCTTTTTATAATCGTGTATAAGAAGCAGTGTAAAACTTTGGCACTTCTCCTCTCTCCCTCTCTCTAGGTAATACACATCCATACCCCCCACCAAGACATACACAAAACTAAAAAGAAGCAACTAGAAAGAAAACAATGTGGACAATCATCTTATAATTGAGCATGACAGATTCCATAGATCTTTTCCTCCCGAAAGCATGTTGTCATAAGCACACTAAACTATCTTGATTCGATATCACATTATGGATTCATGTTAAGCTAAAAAAACAAAAAAAAAAACTATGCATAAACAAAAGATTGAGAGCTTACGGTTCTGGTCGAATGAGCAGCTGGGAAACCAGCAATCCCTCTTAAAAGTAGGTTGGATAGTGACTTGGCCATGAAATGTTTATCTGCAAGGACATAGTAACAGAGTGATGTCCCATTCACATCACTATTCATCTTAACTAATTCAAATTCACACGACACGTTTGATATATCAGCAATCCAGAAATGCCGAGGATCATCCCTGTATAAAGCAAATCTAAATGCATCAAATTATTTCTAACCTTAGACTGGTGTCAATTGCATCATGATTGTAAAATGGAAATAAATAAATAAAAAGATGAAACCATTTGACGTACTGAGAAGAAAGTTGAGCCAAACGCGGTAGTTGGAATAAAGAGGAAGCAGATAAACTGAAGTTGGGGGTGGAAGACAAGTAGGAAAGGAACTTACTGCAGATCGAGGAAGGATCCGGTCTGGTGGTTTAGCAGAATGAATGAATACTTTACCTTGAAAATTAATTAGGGCAGCTGTGGAAGGAAGAACCGAAGAAGGACTACAGACCCCCAGGCCAGAACAACAAAACCCCGTTTTTTTCATTGGACTTGGGGGGATTTAGTTCTTATCGCTTAATTTGGCCGCAATTTTGTATTTGTTAGAATATAGCCCTCATATTTCGTATTTTGATACATATTCATTCATCACTGAAAAATTGTAGGAGAGGAGACAGACTATGAAACTTTCTTTCTTTTCTTCACCTCCACTCCATACCAACCAGACACGTGTGAGAAGATGAGAGGAGTGTGGGCGTATGAGTAGGTGTTTTGTTGTATATATAAATTAGACGCTGCACCTCTGTTTCTCCACACCATTTAACTAATAACAACCATTGTAAATTATATAAGTGAGACGACATTATTTATTACTCACTATAAACAACTAGTCAGTGTCAGTCCAACAACAATGGCAAGCCACCAACAACAAGCCGGTCAGGGTTCCGACTCCACCAACCAACTTCAGGTAGGTTAGGTACACTCAATATTAATTCTTTCAATATTTTATTTAATTAATTAATTAGATTACCAAACCAATATCCATCCTTACATATATACTTGTTAATGACAGATGAAGAAAGACGAGTGCGTGAACAAGTGCAATGATGCCGCAAGTGACGTCTCTGGCCAAGCTCAGGCATGTATCTATTTACATATATAGAATAGATATTGTATAATCAATACACTACTACATCATAATGTATGTATTTCCTATATATTAATTATTGATTGACATGGCAGATGAAGAGAGAAGAGTACGGAAATAAGGCTAGCGAAACCACCACCCATGCCAGCAACACAGCTGAGGTTTGATTCTTCCTTCAACTTACTGCATATTCAGTTTTACTTTTATTTCATTTCATACTGTGCCTCCCTTTACCTACCTACCTAAATGATGTGTCAAATAAATAAATAAATAAATAAAATTGATATGCATTCTTATATTGTGTGTTATGGAATGTAATGTAACGCAGACAAAGGGTCGTGAAGCTGCGAGCGAAGCAGGAAACAAAGCAGAAGGGGCGAAAGATGGGTTGATGCACAAGGCAAGCGATGCAACGGAGTCAACAAAGGACAACAGTACGGTCCAAGCTGCTCAGACATACGCCATTGAGCTCAAGGACCAAGCCTCCACCTTGCTCCAGCAGACTGGTGAGCAAGTCAAGAACATTGCAGCCGGTGCTGCTGAATCCATCAAGTCTACCTGGTCAGGTATCAACACCACTGACAACACCAACACTGGTAATACTAATAATGCAGCTGCAGCATCTGGCGGTGGTAATAATGCCGACACCCCTCTCATCAACCATAACCAGCTCTCCTCCTCGGGCCCCAACAACTCTGACAGGAAATAATAAGCTTGCTGCATTCCTACCACAATCAAATAACTTGTCTATGCCGTGACGATGCATCCATATTCATCCCTCCACACTATTCATTCTCTCTTTTGTTCCTTGTAATAATTCCAACTAAGTAACAATATTTTTATGAGTAATGCTGCACTCATTTTGTATGCACAACTTGTGTATTTCTTCTGAATCTTCATACTAGAAACAACTAACTTCCCATATATTTAATTAGTAGTGTCTGTATGAATGATCAAGGATAATTCACTTTGCCAAAATCACAGTGTCTGAATGACAACCATAAATTTACATTTTTCAGGAATTTAAAATATATATATATATATATATATATATATATATATATATATATATATATAATTGAACAAGAGAATCAACCGTTTCATTAAACAAAAAAGATTCTATTTCCACGCTGCTGCTACAATTAAGTTTCAATCATCTCAACATTACATTACTTGTTCAAAAGAGCAACTACTTTGAATATCTTACCAAGATCATCACCAGATGTGCCACATCGACGTCAGTTCACTACCTCCTCCATTAAACCCTGTTGAAACAAGGATCAAATCGAGTTGATATACCAATTAATTTAATCGTTTGAAACTACAATAATTCGTCAAGCAATAATTAATAATCCACCTGAGAGATGTATTCTTCAGCATCTGTTCGTTTAAGGAAGTGGATTGAGTAGCGAGCAAGATTCACTTCCCGCCCATTGAGAAAAAATGTACCAATATCATCAAGAGCTCTAACTTTAATGTAGGGATCTTTTGGTGGAACCATGTCCTACTCAAATCCAACCAAACCATCATTAAATGTAGTCACGGTGTAACAAGTAAACTGTAGATCAAATTTAGTTGGAAGGAAGCTAGCTGCTTACCACTGTCAATTCTAGGTCCAACTTTGCGGTATATGACTCTAGATTGCCCGAGTACCTCTTGAAGAAAGTTTTCTCCGAATCAGTTAGCTTTGCTTCTAATTCTTCATGAAGGGTTTTCCCCAGTTTCCATCTCAAACTTCGAATAACTTCAGCCCTGTTGTACCTGAACAATTATTTACCGCTGCTTGGTGAGTAAACTGCTCTAAACAGATCACCTTTTATGAGACAGTTAAAAAACCTACGTGTATGCCATGAGGCAGCGCTTATTACGAGTTAGAGAAAGATGGTGAATCAGTGCTCCGTAAAAATCTGCATTTCTAGCAGTTTGGATATCAAGCCCTTGTTCTTGCATATTCCTGTCCCCACAAAAAAACAGCGGATTCATGTGATTACTAAAGAAGTAGAAGGTCAGTGATCATCAATATTTCAGGCATGAATTTTAGCTGAGAAACAAAAAACTTACCTGAACAATGACTGAAGTCGTTGGTGATGACTAGTGCATTCATTGATGACTTCGTCGAACAAATTTTCCTACATCAAGTGAAAAAGAAGAGTATTCTTAGAGGTTACATGCAGATGGAAGATGTATTTCCATGAATCAATGGGGGTTCAGCCGTTATTGTTTACCAATCAACTACGATGTGTGATTTTTAATTCATGAGTAATTTATATTACAGATAAGAGAAGGCATTGATGGAGCACAAAACTCCAAGCTTTTATAAATAAATGGCCATGACACTTTTAGATCAAGAGCTTAAATGGTGATGATGCAGATAGAAATTTGCAAACTTACATTGAATTTTTGTAGCTGTCCATTGTCACTGCTAGCGAGTTCTTTTACCAACTGGCATGCCTTATGTCCATACATCTTACTCTTAAGGATGCCTAGTTTGTTCCAGTTCGTCCTTTGACAACCCAACTACAAATGGAACACGTTATCCACATCAGCAATCAACACAAACAGCAAATAGTTTTGGTTTTTGTCTGCCATCAATCTAAGAATAAGGGTATTTCCGACAGCAATCTGATGGTAGCCTATGATAACTCATGGCACAAAGCAATGACTCAGTCAGACTTTTTATCGAACAATTAAGCTACCTAATATTATATATATTTATTCATTAATACCTAATGCAGATACCCGAATAAAATATCAAACAGAACAACACAACCTCAGGAAAGACATTTTATCGGAAGAATTAAGAACTCACAATCAACGAATTAACAAGAACCCAACACATCAAAGAATGGAATCAACTCAAGGTTTCAAGCAACATGACACATACCTTCGAGGAGCTGAAAAGAAGGAAGTCAGAGCTCAGTTCAGTAAACGAAGAGGTCGCTCGCTTGTTCCTCTAAAGAATCTGCGTCGCCGCACTGAACGATGGCTTCGACTTTGAGGGAAACTTTCTAGGAGTGCCTAAATCCACACTGAAATTCAAAACGGTCGGCCTTTTTTCTTCTTGTCTGCGCTGAGAGAGAAACAAGAGGAGCAATCAATTAAGTCTGATTTTGGCGGGTAAAATTTTCAACGGCATTCAATTTAACCGCCAAAGTTAAGGGCCAGAAATGGATTCGGACACATATGGAGGGCCTTTTTCTAAAACTCGAAGTCGTCACTATTTTTTGGGCTTGAAGTTTCTGAGCCCGAGCCCGAGCCCGGAGCAGAATTTTTTTATTTTTCCTTTCTTTTTCTTATGGTTGGTTGTGTCCAAATGATGGCCCAATTTAAGGAATGAAATAAATATATTAGTAAAATATATTTTATTATTTTGATTTTTTTTAATATATTATTAATAAATTATATTATTCTTATTATACTCAATTTTAAATAAAATAATATATATTTTTTTCTTTTTGGTACCCAAAACCTGTATTTTCGCAATTGTATAGATTGTTTTAGAATGTTCAAATATCTATCTATATATCTATACTAGGGGCTGACCCCGCGCTACGCGCGGGGCGACCCGTTAAACAGTACATGTTTCATTGTATGTAAAATTTTGAAATTATGCTTTGAGTTTGTTGCATTTAATAATATATTTTTTCCATAAAAATATATTATATATAATAAAAGAAATTATATTTGTTATTAATACCTTGAAGATCAAAAAAATCGGGTAAAATGAGTATATAAATATAATGAGAGTCATAATGAGAAAATTTAAAAGATTTTGTCTTCTAAATTATGGCATCTTGATCAAGGCCGTCCTAACAATATTTGAGGCCTAAAGCAAATTTTTATTTTAGGCCTTTTTTTTTATTAAATTGATTCAAAATTTATGTAAATATACTTATTTTAAGTTTTTTTTTTAATTAAGTATCACTAATTATTATATGAACATGGTACTATAAATTTATAAAATGAATAAAAGACCTAAAAATTATAACCGAATATTTAGAAAAAAAATTGACGAAATAAAACATCTATTGAAATCATAAAAAATGTTATATTAAAAGATTAACCATGAAATTTATTCAAATAAGCTTATTATGTAGAATATTGAAATTGTGAATTTAGTCAGTTCATTATGTAGAAGTGGATGAATTAAATGAAAAACAAAAGACTATAATATAGTATAATTAATATAATAGTAAAAACTACTCAATATAATAATGACACTATCACTAAAATTAGCAAATGAAAGGTCTATATATGTCATTTGAGGCCTTCCCTAGCGGAGGCCTAAAGCAACATCTTTGGTTGCTTGGGGGTTTAGCCGGCCCTGATCTTGACGAAGTTAGTCATGTGATTGATCAACCACTTACAATCGTCTTTCTATTATTTTATTTTTGGTCAAGAATCGTCTTATTATTAAATATAATAGTTTAATGTGTTTTTAATAACAAAATTAGTAATAATTAATGCGGATTAAGTAAAGTGTGTTAGTTTTAAGAAATTAAATAATAATTTTAGTATAATTTAAGTGCTGACGTGGCAATTTTATAGCACATCCAAATTTGTTTTCATAGATGATGTGGCACTATCATATTGCTACACTCTCTCACCTCCTAACTTATTATATATATATATATAATATAATTTGATTAAATCCTCCATAATTTTGACAAGTAATAAAACAAGTATGTTACATGTAAAAATCATGACATTTTATTGGTCCACATAAATATGCAACTCTTCTTGATTATATGTCAATTACATGTAGATAATTATAAGCACTTTACAATCCTCCAAAAACTCTCATTGAGTGATAGAAGCTGTTACGTTTTTGTTGTCCGTTTTTTTTCCCCTAAGAATACCATTTATTAATTATTATAATAATAAATACTAAAGAAATTTTTAATTCTACTACAATATTTTATGCTATTAATTTAATATTAAAATTAGAAATTTGATATCAAGTTTTATTTAAGAAAAGTATATTACACATATTTTATTGTTGAACATAATAATTATTTTAATTAAATTACATATTTCACCATCATAAAATTTACACATGTTTTTTTTTCAAAATATACACAATTTTATGTAAAAAATTTATATTAATATTTTTATGAAAAATAATTTGAGAAAATATTTATCAAAAGTATAATCTAAAATATATTTCTTTATAGGTTACTCACAGCAAAAAAAAAATCGATATGATACTATATATATATACATATGATTAATATATTTTAAACTAAGACAATATGTAAATTAATAATTGTATGCGTTTTATAAAAAAAATTACTTAATAAGTTTAACACAAGTATAATAAATAATAAAAAATAATAAGAGAACCAAACCCAATTTTTTAAAATTCATATAATTTGGGAAATTATCATTTATTTGATGAAATACTATTAACTAATAATTAAGAGAATAAAACTAAAATAAAAGATAATATAAATATATCTTTTCGGCAATTGAATTAACTTATAAATAATTTATTTTATTTAAATTATAAAAATAAATATATTTAAATTCACACATTGAAACATTTTATAACTAAGTTAAATTAATTTATTACCTACATAATAGACCTGATTAAAAAATGTTTACACTATGGCAAAAAAAATATATATATTTATACATTTAGAGTCGTTTATGTATGTGTTGTCTATTTTTATTATATAAATAATACTAAATATATGATTTGAATGAATTATTTGATACTCCGCGCAAAGCGCGGGTCAATTTTCTAGTATAATATAATTCTAAAAGATTCTCTATATTTTCGATAAGTACTAAAACGTACTGATTACATGTCAAAATGGAGAGAGTATTTTGTGTGACGCTTATACCACGTCATCAGTGCCACGTGGAGTGACGAATTAATAGAAGTGTGGTATTTGGAAAAATTTCCAAATTATCAAACTTTCAATTAATTAAAAAATTCACATTAATTACTAACAAATCATATTGAATAGCTTTAGTTTTTTTGTTTTTTTTTTATAAAATACTATTAGATTGAGTGAACAGTTTGTCTGTATAAACTCTAGAGGGCTAAATTGGACGTACAGTTTGGCCGGGTGAACCCTAGATTGCTAAAATTGGTGGTTGGGTGAACCCAGTTTTAGCCGTTCACCCGACTAAACGGTTCGTCCAATTTTAACCCTCTAGGGTTCACCCAACCAAACTGTTCACCCAATCGAATAGGGTTTTAGAAAAAAAAAATAATTACCTAATCCGTTAATTACTCAAATTTTAAAAATAACTAAACCATAAAATTATTCAAAATCTAAACTCGAAAAAACCTTTTCTTGAAGAAATAAAACTCAGAGAAAAAAATTGCATTAATAACTTGTATTTATCTTTTCCCTAAAAAGTTGCATGTGATAAATAGTATATTAATAATTAATTTTCATTAATTAAAAGTTTGCTGGCGTGGAATCTTTTCCAAATGTCATGTTTTTATTAGTTTGTCACTCCACGTGGCATTAGTGACGTGGTATACGCGTTATACAAAATACTTTCTCGGTGATCGAGGCATTAAAAACTTGAAGCTTCTGAAAGAGAGTACAAGTGCACGCTCTTACTAATTCTCCAACAATGTTTTTTTTCTTCTTAATTTATTTCTCTTTTGTGGCCAAAAAAATATATTTGTCTTCTACACTTATTATAAAGCTAGGATTTATATGTGCAATACATACTCTTAATTTTGAATTAGTGAATCAGTCTAAATTTTCCATAACATGTAATTTTACATTTATAGAATTATCATACATTAATTATAACATATATATCATAAATCCTCATTTTTCACAATTTAAATTTTACATTATAATTACAGTATACATATACATTAGGAGGTAATTTTAAAAAGTTAAATTATTACAATATTTCTAATATGTTATGTATAGCTATAAAAATTGGCCAAAAATATATATTATTAGAAAAGAAAACGTCACATATATGTGAATATTATAGAGATATGTTTAATTTTTCAATAGATATAAATCTATATATATTCATCTTCATACAAACACTTTTATAAGTTAAATGCGATCATTTCAAGAAAATATTCTTATCTTTTTTCAAATAATTAGTATATATTAAAAAAGTATAAACATCTTCCTATAGACGACTTTTAAGTTAGACTAAAATGTTTATGTACTAATTTATTATATATATTATTTGTTACAAGACTACCTAATACCTGAATAAATATGATATTATTGTCCATATTATAAAAAAAATATATTTAAATTTGATGGTAATATTAAAAAAATGTCATTATTTAGAATTGTTATTATGATAGTGTTGGTATATTAATAATCATATATATACTTAAAATTTAAATCTGAGTATGGTAAGTTAGAATATGTAAACCAAATTAATATCATATCTAATAAGAAAAATTATTTAATAAAAAAATTAATGATGACATCATTGTATTAATTAATAAATCAATACTACTTTTCCATATTAAGTTAATGCAAAAAAAAAAAACTGCAACTATACTAAATTTTGGATGACACGATTATATATGTTAACTAATAAATATTATGACTAATGACAACTACAATATATATATATATATATATACTTAAATAAATCATTCAAATACACTAAAGAACGTACTACTAATTTAACAGATATTTTTGGTGTAACTAAGCATTTAATAGATCCACATAGTTAGATTTGGTATTACTATTAATTATTATAACAAATTCTATAAAGTTGAGAATGGAAACATTTGCCAAGAGGATGGAAATAATATAAAAATCAAATAAATAATATTACTAAGAAAAATTATGGCAATGTAAGTATAATAATGTCCATATATATATTTAATATATATATATATATATATATCACACTTTTGAGATGATAAGTTGGCTAATATTGGAAGGGATACAATAAATATGATTAGGAAAAAAAGTTATATATATCTGAATATTATAAAATTAGGTTTACTTAGAGCATCCACAATGGTATTACGTAAAGATTACGTAAACGTGGGTCCTACATGTTTATTTAAGTAAAACAACAAAAACTATCTAAAGTGGTTTTACATAGCATTCCTTAAAGATGAGACCCACACGTAAATTTATGTTTTTACATAAAGCATTCCTTAAATTTAAGTAATGCACTATGTAACCAATTTTTTTATTATAAATTAATTCATTTTATAATTAATGCTAATATCTTATTGGTGGTTGTTGGAAAATCTAATAATAAAATATATTTAAGGAATATGTTTAAGTAATACGATTGCAGAGAAAATATTTTTTACGTGTGTCTTAACTTTACGTATTACTTAAAGTGTACATAAATGTCTACGTGGCAACTTTAAAGAATACATTTTATGTAAAACCATTGTGGATGCTCTTATAGATATGAATATATTTATATTTTTCCTTTGGCCATATATATATACTTCATTATATAAACACTTTTATAAGTTGAACGTGAATTTTTTCAGAAAAATATTCTTATCCAATTTTATATAATAATAATATGAAAAAAAAAAACTATAAACATCTTCTCATATGCTTTTACGTTGGACTAGAACAATTATGTGCTAATAATTTATCATATATTATATGTTAAACAACTACTTATAAATGAATCGTTATGATATAACTGACAATTATTATAACATGTTGATGGTGACTATAATAACTTTAACAAAAAAAATAATAATACCACTATATATTAATAATAATTATTATGGCAGTGTCAATATATTAATAATTACATATATTCATCACGGTGAATTTAAAAAAAAAAAACACTTCAACTAAAAAAATATAAATAACAGTATACCTATACATATAAAATTAATGATAGCGTAAATAATGGTAGATGGACCAATAAATCATAATATGATATGCATAAATTCTTTGCCTAAGAAATAAAATCATCATTCATTCACACATTATATGATGTTCGATCTATTCGATTAAGGTAAAAACTACACATATAAAATTAAATATAGCTTAAATGTAGTGTTTCGCTAAACTTGAATAAACAATTTCAAATAAAAAAAACTAATAAACTAAATTATCAATAATAAAATTTAGTTTTGCGATATCCGTAATACATACCGCGCAACGCGTGGGTACGCCGGCTAGCTAAATTATAACACAATTTAAGCTCTGATTAGAGCATACTTCGTAAGTACTCAATATGGTGATATTAAGTATTTCGATATAGTTGAATCATAATATCAATTGGGTAAACAAAATTGAGCTTCTAACTTCCTGAATGACCATTGATCATCAAAATTTAAGTTCGATCATAATACAATTATCTATCTACTCTAAAAAAAATTAACTAGGTAGAAAATTGAATGGGTGATTCTAGAGCCTGTGAAAAAAACTGTGAAAAATCCATAAAAAGCACTTCTAGGTCCACATGGCAATGCATAGTTACATTCTCTTTCCATTTTATGAACAATCATCACTTAATATGTGTTACTTGATAACTTTCTATGGATTTTTCACAAAAAATTTCACACTTTAAAGATTTATCCAATTGAATAATATTAACCTAGCTAACGCCACAAACGTGTTAATTTCTAATAGTGTTAAGTTTAGTTAAAAGTAAACTTAATCTTTAATTGAAATTATTATTTCAATTTAAATGGTGCATAATAAAATTATAATTCTAGGTTTTAAGAAATACATCCAAATTTTGAAAATGTTAAACAGCAATTTTAATGACATGTGTCACAAATTCTATAATACTGGCAGAAAATTATAATAGCATATCAATCTTTATTTCCTTATTATGATTAAAAAAAAAATCTTCATTTCCCTACGATTATAGAAGTGGATTATTTAATTTATAGTTTTTATATTATCAACTAACCATAATTCATGAAAAATTCCATAACTCAATTCATCCAATTAAAGCAATTAAATGAAAATAAAAATCACCTGAATATATCATTGCCAAAATTTTATGTATAAAAAGCTAATTAATTCCATCACAAGTTCTTTCAGAAATTCATATTACATAAACTAGCTAGATAGCTTTTATACCGTTCTCCTCCTCCTTTCTGATTTAACAATATGGTGATCATTTCGAAATTCATGAAATTTTAATAATATATATGACTCACACAATTAAGTAAATTTGTACTGAGTTGTTTGTACTATTTTTTGCAGGAAAATGTTGTTGTGATGATGGTTATGTATACGGTAATAATGATGTTGGGATCAACTCAAGCACAGAATTTTGATGTGATGAGCTATGGAGCTGTTGGTGATGGAGTAGCCGATGACACCAAAGTATGTAAATTATTAACTTACTCAATCTCATCATCTTCTATTTCAAACTTAATAATTTGAGCGTAGTTTCAATGAATTAACATGTGCTTTACATATGTAAACTTAGGCATTTCAAGATGCATGGACAGCAACATGTGGAGCCACGAGCAATCCAACTCTTCAAATTCCTCAAGGAAAGAAGTTCTTCCTCAACCCAATTACATTCCAAGGTCCATGCAAATCTTCCACAATTCATGTGCAGGTAAACCGATCGAAAATCCGTATTATAAACTTGGTCAATCATAATTCATAATTTAATTAATTAATTAATTCTACTCCAGGTATTGGGGAGCATAACTGCACCATCCAAGTCTTGGACTGGCAGCCCTGTCACGTGGCTTGAGTTCTCGCATGTCAATGGCCTCACTGTCGATGGAACTGGTCAAATCGATGGCCAAGGCTCGGCGTGGTGGACATCTTGCACGGCATGTTTGCTTCCACAACTTGTTTCTTTTGAATAATTTGATGCTCTTAATAATTATCACAACCATAAGAATAAAATCACACTTGTGTCTTATTTTTATAGAGAATTGACACAATGCACCTTCAAAGTCACACACCTCTATCTTTCTCACATCTTTAAACATATAACATTCGAATGACTTATATCACATAATAACAGTCATTTGTTTTGCAAATGCAGGACAGCTGCGAGCGACCTTCTGTAAGTTGATACTAATTAACAAGACAGATTATTAATTAATTCTTGTAATAGTGTTTTCTATCATTAATCCAAGGTTGTGTGCTCAAATTATATGGACAGGCGCTGGTATTTAATAGCTGCAACAATCTCAAACTCAACGGACTAACTAGCATCAACAGCCCAAAAAACCACCTCTCTATAGCCGGTTGTGACACAGTGATTTTCTCCAACCTTCATCTCACTGCCCCTGAAACTAGCCCTAACACCGATGGAATTGATATCTCTAACTCCAAAAATGTCCAAATTCTAGACTCTAACATTGCGACAGGTACTTGTAATCCTACAAGCACCAACATTCTCAGTTTTCTTTACTGCTACGTCTAGGCCGAGTAGAAATTTATATGTTTCTTATACATTCAAATTTTGTAGGCGACGACTGCATTGCCATAAATACGGGCTCTTCCTTTATCAATATCACTGGAGTTACATGTGGTCCAGGACATGGTATAAGGTTTGTCATATTCAGCCTCATAATTAACTTAACCACAATTTAAATAAAAATAAGATGAATCATATTGTACCTATTGACACAGGTACATTGCATACTAATGAATGAATTGTTTGCATCTTATAGTGTGGGGAGCTTGGGAGCAGGAAGTGCAGTGGAACAAGTGTATGTCAAACATTGTACCTTCATAAAAACTCAAAACGGTTGCAGAATCAAAACCAAACCGGTAGGTTTTAACTTATAATCTAGGTTTTATAACAATAATGAATTTTTTTAATTGAAAATAAGATTTCAGTTGAATTTAAGTTATCAAAACCATAAATTGGATGTGTTATATAGGGTGGCTCTGGATATGCGAGGGCGATCTCATTCGAAAATATCACACTTGAAGCATCTGGATATCCAATCATCATTACTCAATTTTACGAACTCAAAGAAATTTTAAATGAAGTAAGTAAAAATGATGATTTTGGTTTTACATCATCATTCGACGGTTGCAATTTCAACTATATATATATATAAATAAGTGATGGACTAACATGTATATATATATACTAAACTACAGGTTTATCGGCCTTTTCAACAGGGGGGAGGAGTACAAGTTAGCCAAGTTTCATTCACTGGAGTTGAAGGAACTTCAAGTCGGCCAAATGCGGTCACATTTAATTGTAGTAGTATCGGTTGCACCGGTATCACACTGAGCCACATTAACATTACGTTGGCAGAGGGTGGACAAGCTTCTGCGTCTTGCACAAATGCTCACGGAACTTACACTGATTCAAACCCCAAAGTAGATTGCTTGTTGAATTAGGGTAGTACTACGTAGTAGAAACAAATTATTGTCACATTCATATTAGTCTTAAATCACATTCTACGAATCAAATACAACCTAAGCCTTTAAATTTTAGTCTCATCGATCGAAATCCAATTTAGGCCAGCTTGTTCTTCAATTCAGTAATTAACTGCGGTTAACTTTGTCATCATTTTGGTTCAAGATCATTACAGTGAGGAAATTAAAGAAAGAGTATACTGACTGCAACAACGAACGTTAGTCTAGTAGGATTCTATGTTAAAATCCGCTTCAAATCTTTCAAACTCCATTAAGGTCTGCCTACTAAATCTATCTAAGCTAGTTACGCCAAAAACAGGGTTCAACCAAACTGGTGTGGAACAGGTTTAGTTTTTAACCGAATTTGTTACATTTTAAAAAACCTCGCGAATTAACTTGGGTCACAGGCGTGGTTCTAGCTGTATTGACCGCATCTTTAATTTCAATGACCAACATCCTATAATTTCTTTAGGGGCGGACTAAAATGCAGTCGAGTTTATTTAAACTTGATTCTTCAGTCGTTAGATCATAAAAGAGAATCAATCATAATTGATGAGAGATAAAAAATGTTTCTTACACAGGCATAATCCGATGGCTAAGAAATCAAGTTGAAATAAACTCGAGTTTATTTTAGCCGAAGCCATTTCTTTATTGGGTTAATAGGTCTTTTGGTTCAACATGTTTGACAATTTTTGGGTTTGGTCCAACATTTTTTTTTGCCTAGTTTTGGTACCATATGTTTGAAAACTTTTGGCTTTTGGTCCATCCGTTAGTTGACCGTCAGTTTGACCGTTAAATAGTCACGTGACTTGCACATGCCTAGTCCCAAAATTTTATTTTGTTCATTTTAGCCCTCAAATTTATTGTCCTAACTTTTTTATTTTTGCAATTTAGCCCTTAAACATTATCAACCGCACCCTAGGGCTAAATTGACCTAGTCATGGTCCGACCCATGGCTAGGTCGGACCATGGGTATGGTCGCCCAGGTCCGGCGACCCTAGCCATGGTCTGACCCATGCTGGGTCAGACCATGGCTAGGTCAATTTAGCCCAAGGGTCCAACCTAATGCAAAATTGACATAGCCATGGTCCGACCCATGGCTAGGTCGGACCATGGTTAGGGTCGCCCAGGTCCAGCGACCCTAGCCATGGTCCGACATAGCCATGAGTCGGACAACGGCTAGGTCAATTTAGTTCTAGGGTGCGGTTGACAATGTTTAAGGGCTAAATTGTAAAAATAAAAAGTTAGGACAATAAATTTGAGGACTAAAATGAACAAAATAAATTTTGTGACTAGGCATGTGCAAGTTACGTGACTATTTAACGGTCAAACTGACGGTCAACTAACGGATGGACCAAAAACCAAAAGTTTTCAAACGTATGGTACCAAAACTAAGAAAAAAAATATTGAATCAAAACCCAAAAGTTGTCAAACATGTTAGACCAAAAGACCTGTTAATCATTTCTTTATTTAATCAAAATAAACAAATCAACAAAAATAAATAAAAACCATAACAAACATCTAAATAGTTTCATCTATATATATATTGAAGCAAGAGGAAAGAATGTGGAGTAATTTGGAGTCGCCACGTCAGCAATCCGGATATATGCTTACGCGCCACCTCAGTAGATTATATGCTGACAGCTGGCCTATCATCTCTCATCTGTAAATCTTATCATTTAATTTCAACGATATTATAATAAAGGGTTAATTAGCAAATTGCTAGCAAAACTTTACATGAATATGCAATTTGCTAGCTAGACTTTTCTTCGTAGCAAATTGCTAGCTGAACTTTCTATATTGTGCAAAAAGCTAGCTCCGTCAATTTTTCCGTTAGTTTTGGATGGAAAATACTTTCAAATATTGCTAAAAACACCCTAAAGTTTTAGTATGATAATATAAAGACATGATGTTTTATATAAAATCAAAATAATAAATAATAAACGTTAAAAAATATATTAAAAAAACGCACCTTAAAAATGCAAAAAAATAATTTATTAAATTTTTTAAAAAAATTCTATAAAAAATACAATTTTAAAAATATTTAGAACTTTGGGATTATATATTTAAGTTATATATATTTTTTTTGTATAATATATATAATTATAAATTTTATTCGAGATTTATATTTGCTTTTATATAAAATTTGATGTTATTTTACAATAATAGTAGAACTTTAGGGTATTTTTAGTAATTTTAGAAAGTATATTCCGTCCATAATTAACGGAAAAATTAACGGGGCTAGCAAATTGCACATTAGCAAAAGTTCAGCTAGTGATTTGCTACAAAAATAAGTTCGGCTAGCAAATTGCACTTTCACTGAAAGTTCAGCTAGCAATTTGGTAATTAACCCTATAATAAAAAAAAGAGGAAGCGTATTTTAATTTTTAACAAGAAAGAAGATGAAGCGTTAATTCCTCTCATTCTAATTATCTCAATTTATTTTTCCCTTTTAATTACCCCATCAGTTAGAAAACCCCCATAACTCAGTGCGAGACCAATTTGAGAGAAGATAGAGAGGAAGGTGATGGATAAATGTCCAATTCGGGTTCGTATTTACGCTTCGGGCCTCGCAAACACGTCAAAAATTACATCTCGGCTCCGAAAAACACCTCCCACGGTATAAAAACGGTCCGGAGGCGCGTTTACGCGCGTCCGGACCGGACCTCCGGGTTGCATAAAGCAACCCGGAGGTCCGGGTTGCAAAGCAACCCGGACGTCCGGATTGCATATTGCAATGCAATCCGGACGTCCGGATTGCATTGCAATCCGGAGGTCCGGGTTGCAGCAACCCGGACGTCCGGGTTGCAGCAACCCGGACCTCCGGGTTGCAACAACCCGGACGTCCGGGTTGCAACAACCCGGACCTCCGGGTTGCGGCAAACCGGACCTCCGGATTGCCCGCAACCCGGAAGTCCGGGTTGCGTGACAATTCGGACCTCGCCGAATTGCCCAAGTTCGACGAGGTCCGGATTGCCTTACGGGTATCGCGCTATTACCGTACCCGCGATCGCCGTTACGTGTAGAGAAGTCAAGTTCATGCATTACTAATGTGGATGACGGTTCCCGTTTGTCTCCTTGAACCGTCGTCGAACCGCTCTAAAACCGGGTCCGGTCTCAAGGAAGCCTATAAATAGGAGACATTGGCCACCCATTTTCACTCACTCTCTCATTTGCCCAACTTTGGTATTTTGAGCTCTGACTTCTCTCTAGAACTTTCTCTCTCTAGAAATTACCCTTTTGCCACTATAGTAACTTAAGCATCGGAGAGGGCTCCGCTAGCACCACCCCCCCCTCTCCGTGCTAGCATTGGTCCCTTGCGCAGGTTCCGACGCCCTGAGTCACATCCGCCCTGAGTCACATCCGCCCTGAGTCACATCCGCCCTGAGTCACATCCGTACCGGGTCACATCCGTACCGAGTCACATCCATACCGAGTCACAGCCGATCCGAAACACGAACCTCGCCGGGTCACCACCTTGCCAGGCCATAACCTCCGTCGGAAGGGACACACCCGCACAACCTCAGACGCGTCCACGCGACCCGAGTCGTCCCGGACGCAACATTGGCGCCGTCTCCGCGATTCGAACAAAAAGCTACAGTACCACAAAAACAATGGCAAGTGATCACAACCCTCCCGAGGAGGTGAAAAACCCAAGGAAGGGGCCCGGCCATCCCAGAAACTCCCCGACGAACAAAAGAACAAGATACCAAGCTCCAGCTGGGAGCCAGTCAGGACCCTCCTGCACCCAAAGAGCTACTTCCGTAGCCTCGTCCATACCAATTGACAATGTGCCCAGCGCACAGCGCAAGCAGCCAAAGCAACCTCTTCAAGGAGGTTTCGAGAAGCCAAACAAAGTAAACACCGCCGACCTCATTCCTCTGAATGCCCCACTATCTGTAATTTTGAGGGAAATGAAGAACTCAAATATATGGAAAGAGCCAAACAACTTTAGGAAAGGCCAATTGGGAAAAGACAAGGACAAGTGGTGTGAAAACCACGAGGTCTTCGGTCACGAAACCAATAACTGCATCAGTCTACGCTTCCGAACCAACAACATCATCCTCAAGGGCGAATTGAAGCAATTTATTGATCAAGGCGACAGCCCTTCAGAGAAGACTCAAGCAGAGTCATCCAAAGTACACAAGGAAGATCCTTCCATGAGGACAAGCCAAGACGATGCCGACATCTGTCACAAGGACGGACCAAAAAAACCTGCTAGTGGCAACGACATCCCAATCACAGGATTGACAACAAGAACCCTGAAGGCAATAATTGAAAAAGAGATACACATCTACGGGGAAAATAGGCAACCACGCAAGAAGAAACCACTTCAGTCAGACGCCAAAAGGCTCAAAAACACCAATCTCGCCATATATGTTCCTCTGAACTCACCATTATCTGTCATCCTAAGAGAAATGAAGGAGATCAAGCTATGGAAAAAACCCTTTAATTTCCGCAATGGCCCATTGGGAAATGATAAAAGCAAATGGTGCGAGAATCACGAAGTGTGTGGCCATGAGACAGATGGCTGTGTCAGCTTAAGGTCTCATGTAAACAAGTTGATCTCAAAAGGAAAAATGGGGAAGTATATCGACCATGGCCGTAAGCATCAAATGAAGCCTCGTGTCAAATCTTCAGAAAAAGGCAAAGGAAAAGAAATTGTGGACGATAATCCACCTATCGCCAAACGCCAGAAAAACAACGTCACTTATGGAACCAATTATGACGACTCGTACAATCTTTGGAGTATGGCAGCATTCCCAGAAAACAAACCTCACCGCCAACCTGAGCCAACAACTGCCTTCCTTGACAAAGATGTTGAAGAACACAAACAAAGTAACACTTGGGTACATGACGTCAGCTTTTGTCCATCCCCAAAAGGAGACATTGAAGAGCTCAACACGCTAGAGGCATTGAGAAACTATGTGGCACGTGGCAGAATCAACTAGCCAACAAATCACCTACGGGGACATCAAACACATCACAATCCCTTTATTTTCCTATCTCCTTTTCGCATATCTATGTTAAATCTTTTAAAGTTTAAGTACAACTCATGCTTATTAGCCTCAGTAATTTTCAAAAGAAGTGATCACTAGACACTTTCTTGTAATCCGTCGTGAGAACTCTAAATATCTAATAAAGGATAAATCTACTTTCGTAGGTACATTATTATGACGCATATTACCTTGGAATAACGCCAAGTAACAACTACACACATATTCCTCGCGTCAACAACATAAAGTCTCAAGCATTTTATAAAAATCATGTCGCAATAATAGACAAGCCCGGGGGCATTACACAAGGACAGGTCATACACTATTAGAAATCAAAGCAACATAAACAATCAAGAAACAGCGATACAACCGCCAAACAACTTGGGGAGCACGAAGCTGAGGAGCACTCGACAATTCTACCTAACATATGCCTACCATAACCTACACTCATCATGTCTGCCATCAGGGAAGTTTCCTACACAAACAAGGAATCCTCGTATCAAATTCCTTTATTTCATTTATCATATGCATGATTAAAAAGAAAATTTCATCACTTTATACTTTTGCAAACCTATAAAAATTGCGACTATCTAACAAAGACAACTCTACTCGTAGGTACATGTTACACTACGATTGTTACTCAGGAATGATGGCAAGTAGTAACCTATGCACAAAATCTACTTAAACAATACAAGCTAAGCATTATATACAAGAAGGGAGCTATGGTATACTACACCAACATATCTGTTATCTACACCAACAAGAAGTTTATCCCTCCGTTCATATCATAAGTGTCTATCTCTAGAAGACCTATTATTAAAACGACGACTACTCAGAGCATCAACTACAAGCAGTACCTTGGAATAACGCCAAGGCCTACCGACAAAATGTGCATGTCGAGGTATCCTCCTTTTCAAAAGACAAGCCCCATGTTTACTTTTTTAATGACATGTTGTGACATCTCTGGTGAAGAGGCAAATCCTCATGTTCATAAGCCATTCCCTGAGGTCAGAACAGGATGGGCATACAGGGCTGATCACCCTTTAAGTGCGTATATCCGGTTTAGGATGCACTCTTTATGGCGAATGTCCTCTGTCTAGTCGGCATTCCCATATTACGAACGCCATCAGGGTTCGTGTAATACGGCGGAAGTTCTCTCTTTAGACAACGACCCCACTATATAACAAGTGCGTATATCCGGTTTAGGATGCACTCTTTATGGCGAATGTCCTCTGTCTAGTCGGCATTCCCATATTACGAACGCCATCAGGGTTCGTTTTATAGGTTTTCAAACCGTGTTGCATGGTTCCTGGACGCTGAAAGCAGGCATCACAATTCATACTCTCAAAAAGTGTTACATGGTCCCTGGACGCAGGAATCATGTATCACAATTATTTTCTCAAACACTTTACCAAAAACTTTGCCAAAAATCTTATCAAACATTTTATATATCAAACACCCTTCAAAATTTTTTATCAACATGATTTTTTTTTTTTTTTTTTGGATGTATCACTTTCAATAGCAAAATATTTTCCCAAATATTTTATCAACAAGCTTTTTAGATTTCACAAAATGCTGCTTCAAAAACTTAAATGTTTTTTATGTATACTTCCCCAACGCGGGTTGGTACACGCTGTCAGGTGCATACCCCGTATAAAACTCGTAAAATCTACAAGTCGAGTCTTGTACAACGTCGCCTTAGAGTGGAACTAAGAGACGGTATAAACTAGTATCTTGCTTAGTCAAGGGACAAGCTATTCAGGAACAAAAGGCAATATGCATAAGACATCAGGCAGGCAATCAGAGGAACATCTCAACTCATCAATCAGGAAGTGGCTATCGGTCACGACCGCAGGAATTATGTCTACATTACGAGTCATCCGCACTCAATAAACATAGTAAGTGATAACGGTATGAAATATTACTAACAAGTTATCATGCCAACTACTATATATATAAAGCAGGTTCAAACGACGTAGTTCAAAACGAACAAGTCGGAAGCATCAACTAAGGAACAACTATAACAAACCTTCAAGCATGGAAGCCGGGGGGCAAACAGACTCAGAAACGAGTTCAGAATATCTAAAAGGTGGCACGAATTAAAGAATGCCGTCATCTCTAACAGGATTCGACGGAACGAGCAGAAGTTGCCACCGTCTTCTCCGAACAAAATCTATAATGTGCAAATCGCAACATCATATGCTCTACTCATCCTGCCATGCCTTGGAGCCTAGCCAAGAGGGGCGACCACAGTACTTAACATTGTCCAGGTGACGAAGTTTCATGCAAGAAAAAGCATGAACAAAGAATTATCAACAAACGCTTACCTCAGTAGGAGTAACGCTCCTCCTTGGGCCGGTCACTCGACCGGGGGGCAGAAGACGCCACTACACAACCCTCAACCCTATTTCCCTTATCACAAGAAAGGGGTAGCACGGTCATGCTCAGCATAAAGAACCAAGAATCGCTCGAGGAACACGCCCCTGCGTCGGATCTCTCGAGAATTATGCCAAGGACAAAAACTGCAACTGGCGATAACTGGGAAAATCAACAAGACCTAATATCTTGGAAAGTGCTATCAACAATACAGTCAGTGCGCATGCGCACACCAACACTTATTCAAGCACTTGTGCGACGGACTCTTCGTGTGAAAACAACCACAAACTTACAAGGCTTATTAGGCCTTCGTGCAGCAAGTAGCAAACATCGCGTAAGGAGGGCAACCTCTTCAACATACATGTCGACGAGGATGCACGTCGACAAGGAGAAAATATTTTCTAAGTATTTCCATGTACGTACATACATGTCGACGAGGATGCACGTCGACAAGGAGAAAATATTTTCTAAGTGTTTCCATGTACGTACATACATGTCGACGAGGATGCGCGTCGACAAGGAGAAAATATTTTCTAAGTGTTTCCATATACGTACATACATGTCGACGAGGATGCGCGTCGACAAGGAGAAAATATTTTCTAAGTGTTTCCATGTACGTACATACATGTCGACGAGGATGCACGTCGACAAGGAGAAAATATTTTCTAAGTGTTTCCATGTACGTACATACATGTCGACGAGGATGCGCGTCGACAAGGAGAAAATATTTTCTAAGTGTTTCCATATACGTACATACATGTCGACGAGGATGCGCGTCGACAAGGAGAAAATATTTTCTAAGTGTTTCCATATACGTACATACATGTCGACGAGGATGCACGTCGACAAGGAGAAAATATTTTCTAAGTGTTTCCATGTACGTACATACATGTCGACGAGGATGCACGTCGACAAGGAGAAAATATTTTCTAAGTGTTTCCATGTACGTACATACATGTCGACGAGGATGCGCGTCGACAAGGAGAAAATATTTTCTAAGTGTTTCCATATACGTACATACATGTCGACGAGGATGCACGTCGACAAGGAGAAAATATTTTCTAAGTGTTTCCATATACGTACATACATGTCGACGAGGATGCGCGTCGACAAGGAGAAAATATTTTCTAAGTGTTTCCATGTACGT
Source organism: Clarkia xantiana subsp. parviflora (assembly GCA_036873135.1). Classification (NCBI taxonomy): domain Eukaryota; kingdom Viridiplantae; phylum Streptophyta; class Magnoliopsida; order Myrtales; family Onagraceae; genus Clarkia; species Clarkia xantiana. The sequence goes on from JAPTYO010000003.1 coordinate 11,599,191, forward strand.
ACATACATGTCGACGAGGATGCACGTCGACAAGGAGAAAATATTTTCTAAGTGTTTCCATGTACGTACATACATGTCGACGAGGATGCGCGTCGACAAGGAGAAAATATTTTCTAAGTGTTTCCATATACGTACATACATGTCGACGAGGATGCGCGTCGACAAGGAGAAAATATTTTCTAAGTGTTTCCATGTACGTACATACATGTCGACGAGGATGCACGTCGACAAGGAGAAAATATTTTCTAAGTGTTTCCATGTACGTACATACATGTCGACGAGGATGCGCGTCGACAAGGAGAAAATATTTTCTAAGTGTTTCCATATACGTACATACATGTCGACAAGGGTGCACGTCGACAAGGAGAAAATATTTTCTAAGTGTTTCCATGTACGTACATACATGTCGACGAGGATGCGCGTCGACAAGGAGAAAATATTTTCTAAGTGTTTCCATGTACGTACATACATGTCGACGAGGATGCGCGTCGACAAGGAGAAAATATTTTCTAAGTGTTTCCATGTACGTACATACATGTCGACGAGGATGCACGTCGACAAGGAGAAAATATTTTCTAAGTGTTTCCATGTACGTACATACATGTCGACGAGGGGGCATGTCAACGAGGGAAAAATATTTTCTAAGTGTTTCCATGTACGTACATACATGTCGACGAGGGGGCATGTCAACGAGGAGAAAATATTTTCTAAGTATTTCCATGTACGTACATACATGTCGACGAGGGGGCATGTCAACGAGGGAAAAATATTTTCTAAGTATTTCCATGTACGTACATACATGTCGACGAGGGGGCATGTCAACGAGGGGAAAATATTTTCTAAGTATTTTCACGTACGCACAAACACGTCAACAAAGAGGAATTGCATACAACGAGTAGCTATGCCCCCTAAGCCCACCGACGACGCGCGTCGCCAAAGCTCATACGACGACGTCTATGGTAACAAACATTAGATATCGCTTAATATTTCCTAAGTGTTTTAACATGCTTGCAGGAAATAACCAATAATCTCTACCTAACGCCCAACCATCAACATCAACGCGAGTATCAACGTCAACACGCGCATCAACATCATCGTACGTATCAAGCCAATTATCATGTGCGTATATTGCAATCGCATAGTCCAAGATTTGGTAATCACTTAGTCATTTTAGAAACATACGATTTCTATTTTCTTGTACTACGTAATTACGACCTTGCCACGTCCTTTATTCATGCATACATGTTGATAGACACATTCTTGCATAAGTGCATTACTATTTGCTCATGTCTCCGACAATAACCATGCTTGCACGTCATATATGTATTTCCCATCGCACTAACCATAGTGACAGGAAATAAAGTCGTTCGGCCGAAAAATCAAGCGACGAACGGAATCGAGATATCTGCACCCGACCGACGATCAAAATTAAAAGGTTAGCGTCAGACTCAAATTGGACAAGTATCCTAACTTAAAATAGAGTCAAGAAAGGTTCTAAACCGTTTCTTGACTCGGGGGCAAGTGATGGATAAATGTCCAATTCGGGTTCGTATTTACGCTTCGGGCCTCGCAAACACGTCAAAAATTACATCTCGGCTCCGAAAAACACCTCCCACGGTATAAAAACGGTCCGGAGGCGCGTTTACGCGCGTCCGGACCGGACCTCCGGGTTGCATAAAGCAACCCGGAGGTCCGGGTTGCAGCAACCCGGACGTCCGGGTTGCAGCAACCCGGACGTCCGGGTTGCAGCAACCCGGACGTCCGGGTTGCAACAACCCGGACCTCCGGGTTGCGGCAAACCGGACCTCCGGATTGCCCGCAACCCGGAAGTCCGGGTTGCGTGACAATTCGGACCTCGCCGAATTGCCCAAGTTCGACGAGGTCCGGATTGCCTTACGGGTATCGCGCTATTACCGTACCCGCGATCGCCGTTACGTGTAGAGAAGTCAAGTTCATGCATTACTAATGTGGATGACGGTTCCCGTTTGTCTCCTTGAACCGTCGTCGAACCGCTCTAAAACCGGGTCCGGTCTCAAGGAAGCCTATAAATAGGAGACATTGGCCACCCATTTTCACTCACTCTCTCATTTGCCCAACTTTGGTATTTTGAGCTCTGACTTCTCTCTAGAACTTTCTCTCTCTAGAAATTACCCTTTTGCCACTATAGTAACTTAAGCATCGGAGAGGGCTCCGCTAGCACCACCCCCCCCTCTCCGTGCTAGCATTGGTCCCTTGCGCAGGTTCCGACGCCCTGAGTCACATCCGCCCTGAGTCACATCCGCCCTGAGTCACATCCGCCCTGAGTCACATCCGTACCGGGTCACATCCGTACCGAGTCACATCCATACCGAGTCACAGCCGATCCGAAACACGAACCTCGCCGGGTCACCACCTTGCCAGGCCATAACCTCCGTCGGAAGGGACACACCCGCACAACCTCAGACGCGTCCACGCGACCCGAGTCGTCCCGGACGCAACAGAAGGTATAAGGCCGAGGTCGTCGTCGGTGGCTCCCAGTAGAAAACCTAGTTCCGGCTTTGGTGTTCTAGGAGGAAGAACAACCCAAGGAATATGAAGAATTGGAGAAGGGTAGAGCACCTCAAGATGAATCGATCGATGAGGCAAGCAATCGAATTTCTTTTCTCAAAAGAAAAAACAAAATCAAATCTTTTATTGTTTTTCTGTCCTGTTGATCACCATATTCTATAATGCCCTGTAGAAATCTAAAAAATATATATAGATTTTTGTTGATGGTGTTGTTGGACTTCAACTAGGTGGAGCTGAAGAACAAGGAGGTGACAGACCATTGGCGGCATTTGCAGAACTGACGTCGAATACCAATATGGAAGGGGAGAAAGAGGCGAGCGGGTCAAAACAGGATCAAGCCATTGGTAAGAGATTAATGCAAGTATATCATCGGTTTGTCTAAGATTATGCAATAATCTCTTAGCTAGCTGGAATAGATGAATAAATTACTTATTTACAAGTTGTTTTAACTTTTCTAGGCAGGCTTTCAGGTTCTTCGATCGGAATCGGGTTGGCTATCTTAGGAGAAATCCCAGCTCCGACTTTGGTGTTAAATTTTCATTATTCAATTCTTAAAATTAGGGTTTCTCCGGAGTTGGTACGATCTTTGATGGATATCTTCCCAATTCGGGTTCGTATTTACGTTTCGTACTTTGTAAACACGTCAAAATCACATAAACACGTTCCCGAGGGTTAAAACGGTCTGGATGCGCGACACACGCGTCCGACCGGACCTCCGGATTGCCTGAGGGGTCCGGCGACCCGGATCACGCAAGGATTTCCCAAATCCGACGTGATCCGAGTCGTCGCCTGCAGCATGCGTGTTTTATTTATGTTCTTACACTAAGTTAGAGTTTTCCAATAGCCAACCTTGATCAAACCAGACGACGGTTCACACTTTCTTTTAAACCGGCGTCGAACCGCACAAAAACCGGGGTCGGTTCTAAGGTTGCCTATAAAAGGGACCTAGGCCACCCATTTTATTCTCTATCTTCACTTGAAATTGTCTTAGGAGCTCTGACTTCTCTCTAGCTTTATCTCTCTAGAATTCTTATTTAAGCATCGGAGAGGGCTCAACTAGCACCACCCCTCTCCGTGCTAGTTACTGCCCCGTGTGCAGGTTCGGACAGCGAGCTCGGATCAAGGAGCGCGAATAGAAGGACCTAACACGACAATCAACCCGAAGATTCGACAGTCCGTTACATCAAGCGGGTCTAGACGAAACATTCGGCGTCGTTCGCGTGATTCTAACAAGAAGTTATATTGCACTACAAGCTATGACGAGCAATCACTAGGAGTATCGAAAGAAGCCCCCCGATTAACTATCGGATCAGGCGCTGAGGTGGTACTCGTCATAACTGAAGAGATTGGGACCTCCTCCTTAGCTCGAAGGTGGTTCCGGAGAATTATCTTTATGAAGTCTGGAAAGAATAATCCACGTTGGTAAAAAGTCGTCGAAAAAAGGTATTTAATGAAAATAAAAATAAGAATCCCCTCAAAAGTACCTGAAGAAGGGGAATCAGCCATGGTCACTGGAGCTTGCGGAAGACTTACAGAAGTTAACTCTAAGATGGAGTCAAAATTAGACACTAAAGAAGAGGCAATGGTGGTATTTATACTAGAGCCTCTCCCCCAAAAGGAACAACTTCCCAATGAAGCCTTCCCGAGGATAATTGTTCATTGAGGCATTTACTGACAGCTCCACCATTGCCGTACATCTGTCAAAAGATTAGTAGAATAACCCCCTCGCTTCCCAAAAAACCCTCAACGGTCGAAATTACCAAGTCAGACTCGCCTCGATAGGGGGATTCCAAAACTTTTGCGAGCCCAAGTCCTATAAAGATCAACAGAGTGTTCTCACCAAGGATCAGAGGTAATACTCGACTCAAGACCTCCCCTTTATAAATAAAGTTGACGACTTAAGTCTCGGGGGCAAGTGTTGGGTTATGATTAATTAAACTCGCCATTAAGCACAAGAGTCGAGTACGTTCAAAGGGCAGGGAAAGAAGAGTCGTCGACCTTTCTGACTCGTCTTAACGAGATAGGCATGAAAGGTCGACGACAACTTATGAAAAAGTCGACTTCCAAAGTACGACTGCCCGCCATCAGAAGAAACATTCCTTTGAAGGTAAAGACAGGTGGCGACTTGCTGGTCACTATCATCAGAAGAAACCTTCCTTCGAAGGTAAAGACAGGTGGCGACCTTCTGGTCACTATCATCATAAGAAACCTTCCTTCAAAGGTAAAGACTGGTGGCGACCTGCTTATCATTATCATCAGAAGAAACCTTTCTTCGAAGGTAAAGACATGTGGCGATCTGCTTGTCACTATCATCAGAGGAAACCTTCCTCCGGATGAAAACACAGGTGGCGACCTGCTTCAACCATCATCAAAGGAAACCTTCCTCTAGAAGTAAAGATGAGGTGGCGACCTTCTTGTCACCTGCTTGACCGACTCTGAAGAGAAACCCCTCAAAGAGGGTAACCGCCATATAAAGTCGGTAACTTATCCCTATAAATAGGGACTATTTCTATTTTACTTAAAGACATGCAGTCAATTCTAAATACGTTCATATATTATTACTCTCAAATCCATTACTGACTTAAGCTTTGGAGTGGAATCAGGGGCCATCCCCACCCCTTTTTCAGGTTCTCGCCCCACATAACCTCTTAGAGGAAAACTTAGCGTTCGAGAGAGCTAAGTCCGAGGCGATACTTGGAAGTCCATTCCCCGAAGTTCAAGGCCACGTCATTTTGATCCCAACAATACCAACCAATAGGTGGAACCTCTCTTCCCCACCGACAAACCCACCAATTATTCATTTTTTAAAGTGGAAACTGTGTATTAAAAAGATATTACTTTTCAGGCTAAATGTTATCCATGTCATGATACATATTCCGTGTAGAAAATGTTATCATTTTCCTAGTAAGATAAAGTATCCTCGTTTATGTTGATACAGTAATCCCATTGTCGTAGTAACACTTATCATCGTCGTGGTAAAGTCGTTTCATTTTGAAGATAAAACACATACTTTTCATCCAAAAGACCGGCCAACATATGGTGAGCATTACATGTACTTATGTCGACAGATGCCTTTTATGTCGACAATAGTTAGTAATAAATCACATGTTACACGACACTTGTGATATACAAAGTGGTTATACAATCCAAAGTGGTATGATTCAATCGAATATTGTACATCCAAAATTGTACAATAAATTTGTAATATGATTCAATAAACTAAGACGTTTTGTCATCAAAAATTCAAAACCAGATACAATGGCAAGTACGTGTAATTATTTATAACATTATCATTCATTTTATTGCACACACTGTGATTTCTGTCGGAGTTTGAATTTTGGGTTTTCTTCTTAAAATGAGGGAGAAAAGAGTGGCAATTGGGGGGAATTCGAATCTATTTGAGCCAAGTATTTAGATTTTCCCTCCTATATTAAAGTACTGTCTTCATAAAGGTCTTCTCCTCCACTCACCTTGTTGTCCATTACCACTCATCCAACGGCGAAATCGCCATTAATTCCGGTGGTACGGCAGATTTAGGTAAAATCTCCACTATATTAAAGTGGTTTCTTCATCAAATCTTCTCATCCACTCACCGTGCTATCTGTCAAACCTAAAATCTGACCTATGGCGATTACGTTTTGAAAACGTGCATTTTGAAAAGAGTCGCCTCTAGTTAATTAAGGCTAACTAAAATCCTAAATTACCTAAGCGAATAACGAATTAAACACCTAGGTATCAAATAGGTCTACGATCAGAAATTCGAGTTCGGGGGTTCTATTACGAAATAAAAATATAATTTTTTTTATACGATCTTGCCGAAAAAAAGTGCAATACACCTTGGACAAAAACGAATGACACTTTGAGTTTTTTAAAAAATGCTCATGTATGCTCGAAAGTTAAAATTCTACTGTTATTAATTTACAATTTACAACAGTTTACCTGAAGGGTACACATGGAATGCATGTACGAAATGAAAAATCCAAGTAAAGTTTTTTTTTTTTAATAATGCAAATGTGATGCATGTTTAAAAGTTCTACGACTAAGAATGTGCACAGTTTATCAACAAATTATTGTTCCTAAAACAATGCACATGCGATGCACATGAGATGCATACTTGAAATGAAAATTCTACAGTTAAGAAAATTTACAAGTTATCTGAAAAGATTTTTTTGTTTTTTTTTTTTAACGAGGAAAAAAATCAATACATCCTGGTTGCTCAAAATTAAAAAATCAGGTGAAAGGTTTTTTTGAAAAGAATGTATAAGAGATGCACAGAATAAGATGCAAACTTACAGGTAAAATGTTTTTTTCATCAACTAATTTTTTTTACAATTTACCTGAAAGGTTTTTCCCGAAAATAATTCATATGAGATGCATGTCTTTAATTCAAAATTACAGGTAAAATATTTTTTTCAACATAAGAACTCTAAAACTAAGAGAGTTTACGATTCATCTAAAAAGTTTTTTTTTTAAAATTAATGCACACTGTATGCTTTATTAAAAATAAAACAATTCAGGTAAATTTTCTTTCAAATGATGCATATGGAATACACTTTCGAAATTAGAAGCTCTAATAGCTAAAGCTGAATTACAATTTTTCCTAAAAAATGTTTTTTGTTTTTTAAGTAATGCATATGTGACGCACTAACCAAAATCACAACTTACCTGGATAGTTTTAAAAAAAACAATGCGTATGAAACGCAAGTTTAAAATAAAAAAATTCAGGTAAGTTGTTTTTTTTTTTTTTTTTTTTTTTTTTATTAAAAAACAACGTATACAAACTGCATGTTTGAAAATAAAATATTCTATAACTAATGACTAACTACTTAGCTGAAATTTTTTTTTTAGTTTTTTTATTTAACAAAAATGCAATGAGATGTATGCTTAAAAAAAAGTTACACAGATAGAGAAAAAAACAAACTTTACAGTTTACCTAATAACTTACAACAAAAAACATGGATAAAAACGACATGTTAGAGGGGGTAAAAATGTGTGGATTTGCTCTACAAGGTAGGTTCCACTGATAGGTTCCCGACAAGGTGGTTTCCTCCCCCCATTATAGGGATCACAAGACCTTCACAAGCGAGTGGAGCTTTCGAAGTCGTACCGGCGGCCCAACCGCTCTGGTCGTACCATTACTAACTCTCTTGGGTTCCTAGTTGCCCTGGGTTTTAGGCATTTTGGATATTACACTAAAGTGGTGTTTGTGCGAATTCAAACAATGCCACAAAAACGAAAATGTTAGTTAATAACTCTAAAAATATTTACTTGTCACACAAAAAAACAAAGTTAGAATGGTGAAAAAAAAATTAAAAAATTAAAACTCAAATAAATTAGGCAAAAAGCGAAAATAATGAGCCCGAACCCTCATAGCTTCCCTAGCAGAGTCGCCAAATTGTCAGACCTAAAATCTGACCTAAGGCGATTACGTTCCGAAAAAGTGCATTTTGAAAAGAGTCGCCACTAGTTAATTAAGAATAACTAGAATCCTAAATTACCTAAGCGAATAACGAATTAAACACCTATGTATCAAATAGGCCTACGATCAGAAATTCGAGTTCGGGGGTTCTATTACGAATTAAAAATATAACTTTTTAACCACGCCCTTTCGATACTCAATTCACTTAGTTGCCAACTTTATTTTTTAATATATGCTATATCAGATTAATCTAACGACATCGGGATTTAATTAAATTTAGAATATGCAAGAAATATTATAGGTCATTAACCTAAATCTAGAAACTCAAAAAAATTATTAAGCATCTAAAACTCCTAACAAAACTAAACATGCTCAAAATCATGATACAATTTAATATTTTCTGTCATACACATGTACACAAAAAAATGTTAACTAAATTTACATTTTAATTATCTATCTAACATGATATAATAATAATAATAATAATAATAATAATAATAATAATAATAATAATAATAAAAATAAATGAATAATCATAAAATAAAATACATAAATAACTAACTATTTAAATAAATAATAATACTATTTTAAAAAAATAAAAAATAAAAAACTAAAACTCAGCGGGTATTGAGAGTACCTACAACAAGGGCTCACCGGCACCAGCAGGGGCGGACGATCGCAGGCAGCAGCGGACGGCGCCGACAGGGATGGACAGTCGCAGGCCGAAACGGACGGCGCTGGCAGGGACGGACGTTCACGACCAGGCAGCAGCGGATCTGGGCTAGGTGGGTAACTCCGGCAGTTTGGCGGACGTAGTCGGTGTCGGACGGAGCAGGCTGGCGGTCCAAGTCAGTGTCAGGCGGAGTCGGCTGGTGCGGTCGGCGGACGAAGGGCAGAGCTCCAGGTGTGGTTGAGCTCGGGTAGCCGGAGCAGCAGGAGGGGAACCGAAGTTTGCCAGAAGGGAAAAGAGAGAGAGAGAGAGAGAGAGAGAGAGAGAGAGAGAGAGAGAGAGAGAGAGAGAGAGAGAGAGAGAGAGAGAGAGAGAGAGAGAGATATGGGGTTGACGCCGGTGGAAGGTGGTATGTGTCTGGCTGGGCGACGGTGGTGTCGCCGGCGGTGAGCTGGTCAAGCGCGACGGCTGGCTGGTGAGGAGGAAGAAGGCCGTCGTTAGGAAGAGAAGGAATTTTTGAAGAAAAAAAAAACTTTTTCACTAGAAGATAAATCTGCACGTGTTTTGAAATCTGATGTAATATTATTGATGTTGTGTGCTTTTTACATGTAAAATGACCATATTTATAGCTAAACTAGGACCCCTAAACTAGGAAATAAAATCTGAAAAATATATGCATTTAATATTCCGAAAATATACATATATATTTATGTATTTCACCATAAATACACATAATATATTTTCTGAATAGTTTACAATAATTAATGCATATACACTATCATATTTTAAGTCAGTCCTATCTTTAGAAACTTCGCTACCTTCCATATTTAAATACTTCATTTTTTTAATGTGTCACATATGACATTTTGAACGTGCTACGCGCGGACCAAAATTATGTGTTTACACTGTCCATTACGACTATCCAACGGTGAAATCGACATTAATTCTGGTGATACAGCAAACTCAGGTAAAATTACACACGGCTTTCGTTTCTAATCATCTTCTTCCCCCTAGTACGCTGCTCACCTTGTATATTCATTGTAGTTCTGATTTGTACATCTACCTAGATTTGAATAGCCTGACCACTTCAGGCCTTAGCGTCGGGCTCACTACAGCTTCTGTTACAGACGGGTTGTACATCAACGTGAGACAAATCTGCGGTGTCTAGAAGATACTTTTATGGATATATTTTTCTTGAAGGTTGTGAAATGTTCTGCTTGATTTTGTCTCAGTAGGCATACCCTATAAACACAATATGTCGACATACCCTATAAACATAATATGTCGACATACCCTGTTATGAATGTATGAATAATTATTTTGGTTAGATCAGATGTTGCCCAACGCGTAAACATAGCATATACGGAATACAAGTAAACTCTTGAAAGCATCCTACGACAACTTGCACACAGTACCTAATTCCATCAATCACAGCCGATTCTAAATGTGTTATTTCGAAACAGTATTTGACATGCCAACAAGTCGGTATTAGCAACGGAAACGTGCGGTGCTAAAAAGTAAATTTCAGGATTGATCCACAATACGGTGAATGCAACATATAGCAGTTCACTTCTACACTCAGAAAACCATCTATTTGATCTGAACCAACCAACACCAAAGCCTAATATATGAATTCACCAAACACCGACTCGACATACTACCTTTGGCATCGGGTGCAGGGTTGCTAAATGTCCACAACGAATAATCGTAAATGTCATCTGTAGTAGTATTTTGGGTTGAAGTCGGAACAACTGAACACGACATACTGCAACGAGGTTATGAAACTGCAATGGAAGGTTTTAGTATTAACGGAATGGGTGACTAGTTGTGCGTAATTAACGTTTGTCTAATGGTAGTCTAAAGGTTTTCATTGGAAACGGAAAATCTGTTACTGAAAACGCATATTCAGTAGCACCAGAATGCTGCTCCCGGCCAATTGGAGTACAGAGGGCGGCAGTGCAGCCTTCCAGACCTCTGCTGCCACCCTACAACCGGCAGAACTTCATTCGAAAATTTAACGACAGACTTAATGTGTCGTCCTCTTCCCGACTAGTATTTCCCCTCAGCAAAGATTCCCGACCGAATTTTCTCATAAAAAACGTTTCCGACCGAATATCTACTATCATATTTACGAGAGGTCCTAATGGACGGAAACCGACCGAATTTTCTCATAAAAAACGATTCCGACCGATTTAGCTTATAGAAAACCCATTTTTTTCTTGTAGTGCTAGTTGGCAATACCATTTTTAAATGGAATATAATAACATATTAAAAGTCAACATCCAATAAAAATATATAAAAATATTTATTTTGTACAATTATTATATATATATATATATAGATAGATAATGTTTAACTAACTAACAGAAAACCCTAACTATTAATAGTAAGAACTATTACGTAAATAGTAGAGTCCTTATAATGGTCATATAAGTGCATTGTTAGTTATGGTTTCTTAACTTAACGTGTCAAACATTTAAATAAAAAATTAACTCAATCTATATGTTGTTTGGTTGAGACATGTATTATTTATATGTACAGTAGAAAGGTCGTACACTATTTTATTCCCAAATAAGAACAAATTAAAGAGGTGGACATGAGCATAAATAAACATAAACACAAGCGGCAATACATAAAATAAAATGATGAAAATATATAATATATATATAAATAAGAAATGCAATTAATTAATTAATTAATTAATTAATTGTGTGTCCCAAAAGAAGAAGGAAGGAGGAATTCTACTGTGGAATAACATGATGATGGTGTTGGTGCTTGATCTGTGGGTGTGGCAGCACCTGACAATTGAGGCGAGAACAGGAGCGAGCAACCTCTCCTGCGAGTGGAACCACCGGAATGTTATCGCAGTTGCAGATCTCGATCATGAACCCATCTGGATCATGGAAGAATAGCTGGTCCACCTGGATCCCTCCTTCCTCCACCCTCGCTCTCACGTGCTCTATCTCCATCTCCTTTAGTTTCTTCTCTACCGCCCCCATGCTCTCGCACTGAAACCAACACAACACAAACCCATTGTTGCCTTGCCTTGCCTCCACTAAATTGGAATCTACCTAATTAATATAATAATACTGAAAGAATTAATTATTTACTTGGAAAGAGATGTGATTGTCCTTGGGATTGATCTTCTTCTTTTTCTTAGGCATCATGTTGACAGGATCTTCAGACTGAAGGAGATGGATTCCGACACCGTAACCAAACAACCTAGCTTAGGATAAACAAACATTGTCAATTTTAAATGAATTAATCAAGGGAAAGCAGATTCTTGTGGGGAATTACCATGCGCCATCGAAATCGAAGGATCCAGGTCTCCTAATGGGGATGAAGCCTAGAACGTTCTGGTAGAAGTTGATGGATTCTTCAACGGATCGGCAAAGCAGCGAGATGTGGTTCAATGATTTGAGATGAAGAGGGTTCTTCGTCGACTGGGGGTTTTCTTTCATCTTCAAATCCAAATTAATTTTCTCTTTCTTTCCACAGATTCCTTGTTAAATAGATGATCGATGGAACAGAAATTCAGGTTTTGTAGGGATGGATGGATGATGGATCCAAGAGGACTCCCTATTTAAGCGGCTCTCATCCTTGCACGCCACGTGTCTTGCATGAGGACTCATACATCCATCGACACACACGTGTATACATGTGCTGACATGGATCGCCTCGTGTTTGCTGACTTGGAGCGGCACTCACCCTACACAAATATAAGCGTGGGTTCCACGTGGGTCCATCCATTTTCATTTAATTTATTTTTTTTAAAAATACAAATTTGGCCAAAGTACTGTCCGATCGCACACTGCACCATCGATTAGGGAGGAGGAAAGGCCCTCTTGTTGGTATGGCATCGTTCAAGGAGTTCGAGATGTGTAGTCCAAGTCCCCGTCTTGGTATCGGAGACAAAACAACATCCAAAGCATTATCAATACAAGTACAGAACAGATCCCGGATTGGGTAATCTAGTTTGGAAGACGGATGCATTCTTCTCCGGCCAAATATACCACATAATAAAGCATTTGGATATGAGAATCATAATAAATCATTTGGAGATGAGGATCTCTTCATCATTCGGCTATTGGGAGCAGTAGTATCAGAACCGAATTGGACCGGTGGTCTGATCGGGTCCGCATCGGAACCGGTACCTTTAACGGTTTTATTCACTCAAAAGAGCAAGATGTAAGCGAACTCGATCTAGTGTCCACGAACCAGACGATTTTTAATGGACCGTCCGGTCCTCTGAGTCACCGATTCAAAATTTGCCCAGAAAAGGAAACAAATAATGTGTTGTTTTCTTTTAAGATTTCCTCTCCGCCTCCATTAAATTCTTCTAATCTCCATCTTCAACAAATAATTCATACCGATCTTCAACAACCTTCATCAACAAGAATTAAATTCCTCTACGCTTTCAGTGCTGGATGTGGAAGTGTTGACGTCGATGGTGCAGAGTGTAAAGTTCTGAGAGAGCACCAGAGCACCAGAGTAAGAGATGAATTGATTTAGGGTTCATCGACACACCTCCTTCAACATGTACCTCCCCCTTATATAGTAAACCCTAGCAAAATAATTGCTAAGTTTACCCAACCATTAAACGAAGGAGTAAATGAGTCCTCAAAGTTGAATACAAATTTTAGGATGAAAATAACAGAACGGGCCAAGCAATGGGTCAAGCCCAACAGACATCAGACTGGTCCAAAATACTTTGGGCCAAAATGTCAGGCCGAAATATATGATCACAATATAAAGTCTTGGGCTTTAACACTCCCCCTCAAACTAAACTTTGTATTGGACTAAAAAATATTAACCAGATGTAACCTCCTCAAAAAATTATGATGCTGAACTTTCGGAAGCGCCTTGGTAAAGATATCTGCAACTTGATCCGTGGTTTTCACAAACCTCAACTTTACAAAACCTGATGTGACTTGATCCCTGACAAAGTGACAGTCAACTTCAATATGCTTTGTGCGTTCATGAAAAACAGGATTATTTGCAATTTGAATCGCTGCTTTGTTATCACAATATAATAAAACAGGTTTTTCAACAGATAACCCAAATTCAGAAAGTAAACCTTTAAGCCAAATCAATTCCCCAACCGTATCACGCATACTCCTATACTCAGCTTCAGCCGAGGAACAAGAGACAGTTGGCTGCTTTTTTACTTTCCAAGAGATTAAAGAATCACCTATGAACACACAATATCCAGTAACAAATCTTCTTGACTCAACACACCTTACATAATCAGAATCACAATAAGCAGTAATATTCAAGCTACCTTTTGAAGATAATAAAATTCCTAAACCCGGTTCAAGCTTTAGATATTTCAAAATACGAATAACAGCATCATAATGCGATTTCTTCGGAGCTTGCATATATTGGCTAAGATATTGAACAGAATATGCTATATCTGGACGAGTAATACCCAAATACAACAACTTACCAATTAACCTTCTATAAATGCTCGGATCAGAAAGTAATAAATCATCACGATTCAAATTAAGGCTCTCATCATATCCAGCTGAGGTAAACCTAGCATTTTGCTCCATCGGAGTGTTACTTGGCTTACCTCCTAACAAACCAATTTCAGACAACATTTCCAAAACATATTTCCTTTGACAGAGCACAATTCCAGAATCTGATCTTGCTACCTCAATGCCTAGGAAATATTTTAAATCGCCTAAATCCTTCATTTTAAAATTGGTTTGTAATACAGCCTTTAACTCATTTATCATGGCTAAACTATTTCCAGTAATCAACAAATCATCCATATAAACAAGAAGAACCGCAATTTCCTTACCTTTTCTTTTAGTAAAAAGGGAGTAATCAAGATGACTTTGCACATAACCATTGTTGACAAGGGCCTGAGTTAACTTTAGATTCCATTGTCTAGATGCTTGTTTCAAGCCATAAAGAGATTTGTGCAATCGACAAACAAGATTAGAAGGAACAATACATAACTCCCCCTGATTGCCAAATCCAGGAGGTAAGTCCATATAAACTTCCTCAAATAAGTCTCCCTGAAGAAAAGCATTATAGACATCCATTTGAAATAAAGGCCAATTATATAATGCAGCCAAAGATAGAATAATTCGAACAGTTCCAATTTTGGCAACAGGTGAAAAAGTTTCATCATAATCAATACCCTCTTTTTGTTTAAAACCCTTGGCAACAAGTCTGGCTTTATAGCGTTCTAAAGAACCATCAGAATTATATTTCACACGAAAAACCCATTTGCATCCTATGGAATTCCTACCAGAGGGCAGAGGAACAAGAGACCACGTTTTATTTGATTCTAGAGCAGTAATTTCTTCCTTCATAGCCTTTATCCAATTTTTGTCTGAACTAGCATCATGAAAAGATTTTGGCTCAGGAATTTTACCAAGAATGCTTAAAAAAGACTTGTGGTCACCAGAAATTCTGTCAAATTTTAAATTGCGGGAAATAGGATGCAAAGTAGAACAATGTGTGGACATATCATAATCACGAGCCCAAATAGGGGGTCTAGTATTTCTAACAGGTCTGCTAGGTTCAGACACAACAGTTACATCTAGGGCAGGAGAATCAGAAATAACATCAGTTTCATCACCATCTAATTGATCAGAATCACTCATAGGATTATCAAGTGGAGCAATTGAGTCATTACCTTGATGGCTGGAATCTTGGTGATTGAGCATAACCTGTTGGTCAATTACAGGTGGTGATGCAATGTTAGAATCACTATCAAAGGCCAAATCTGGTAAAGAAATGGGAGACCAATTTGGATTAAAATTGAGAAAGCCATCATGATTATCGGAGTAAAAGGGGAAAGTATTCTCCAAAAATTTGACATCTCTACTGATAAAAAAAGTCTTGGTGGCCAAATTATACAATTTATAACCCTTCCGGGTTAAAGAATATCCCATCATAACTGAGGCAATCGCCCTATGAGAAAATTTATCTGCAACAGGTAAAACCTTTGCATAACAGAGACATCCAAAAACCCGTAAATGTTCTAACCTGGGAGATTTGCCATATAAAATTTCATAAGGAGATTTACCTTGTAAGACATCTGTTGGCAACAGGTTAATAAGATAACATGCAGTTAAAATAGCTTCACCCCAAAATTGGTTTGGCAAAAAACTTTGAAATTTCAAAGCTCTAGCAATATCAAGTAAATGTCTATGTTTACGTTCTACAACACCGTTTTGTTGGGGAGTATATGCACAAGTGCTCTCATGAATCACGCTAGAATTGGAAAAAAGAAGAGAACAGTTTTCGTTAAAAAATTCCCGACCATTATCTGATCGAATTCTTTTAATCTTTTTCTCAAACTGGGTTTGACCATAGAAAAAAAATGTTTCAGGATAACAATAACATCAGATTTCAAAGTAAGTAAATATACCCAGGTCGTTCTAGAGAAATCATCAACTATTGTAGGGAAATATCGTTTATTATCATGAGTAGCAAATTGGTATGGGCCCCATACATCAACATGTATCAGTTCAAAAACACCTTTAGTAACACTAGTACTAGTGGGAAAGGGAGATCTAGTCTGTTTAGCTAAAGGGCAGACAATACATTCAGATATGCCTTTATTCTTGAAATCAACAGAACGTAAACAGTCGATTTTACTCAACGTTGTAAAAGGAATGTGGCCTAAACGCCTGTGCCATAGAACGGTTTCAGGGTGATCAACTAGTGAATGAAAGACTACAGGGGCTAAAGAATCTGGTTTAAAAAAATAGAGCCCTGCAGATTCATGACCAGTCCCCAACATCGTTCCACTGCAATGATCCTGCAAGGTTACCAGATTGGCATTAAAAATCACAGAACAAGATAAATCTTTGGTTAATTTTGCAACAGAAATGAGATTAAGCTTAAAACTGGGAACGAATAAGACATCTGTTAAGAAATTTGTTCTCCCAATTTTAAAATTTCCAATGCCAATAATTTTTGAATGTAAGCCATTTGGAAGTTGAACATTGCTGTTGCTAGGAATGATATCAGTTAACCAGTCAGATCTACAAGTTATGTGATGAGTGGCTCCTGTGTCAAGAATCCATTGCTTATTAGATAAAGTGATATCTGACGAAGCAGCATTGGCACGAGCTTCGGCAGCCTCAGATACTTGCTGTGACTTAACCATGGATCGAGCAAGATGCTCAAGTTGTTCAGAAGTGACCATCATCGGCTGGTTTTTAGGCAGGTCCAGAGGAGTTGCGACAGTAGCACTACCACCCTCAGTACCTGTTGAGACATAGCACTCAGAATTATTATCCAGCACGGAATTAGCTTGAGGAGGCCTATTTTGGTTAGGTCGGAACTTCCATCCAGGGGGATATCCCTTCCTTTTAAAGCAGTGGTCAAAGTCATGGCCTTTGGTTTTGCAATAGTCACAGAAGAGGTTAAGGTTCCTCTTTTGTCCACGGGGCTTGTTTGTAAGAGAATTGGGAGGCTTAACCTCAGAAACATTATTGATCATTTGATTTCCAGAGAGGCTTCTTTGATGCTCTTCCTGAACTAGAACAGCATAAGCTTGAGAAACAGAGGGAAGTGACTCTCTCATGACCAAGTTAGTCCTAACATTGGAATATGAATCATTGAGTCCGTTCAGGAATTGGAAAAGTTTTAGATTGTTTGCATGCGCGATGTGTTTTTGAAATTCAGGACAGACACAACTAGGGAGATTGCAAATTGCATCAAATTCTTCCCACATAGTTCTTAGCCTAGCAAAATAGGTTGGGACAGAGTCAACTCCTTGCTGTGCCAAAACAATATCGCCGTGTAGTTGAAAAATACGAGATCCATTCACTTTATGAAGCCTCTCTTTTAAATCATTCCAGACCGAAAAAGCACTTTCAGTGTAAATGTTGCCCGACATAAGCTCTCTGGAGACAGAATTCATGATCCATGCAAGGACAAGGGCATTACAATGGTCCCATAGATCATGAAGACTAGGCTCAAAATTTTCCTTCTTGCAGGAACCAGTTACAAATCCCAGCTTGTTTTTAGAAATCAAACATATCCTCATTGCCTTGCTCCAAAAGGCATAGTCATCGGAGGAGGTGAGTTTTTCAGAGACCAAAGAAAGTCCAGCAGAATCCGAAGGATGTAAAAACAGAGGATGATTATGATCAATCTTAGGCATTGGCGTAGAGATAAAAGATGCCGGTGATTTCTCAGATGTGTCCTGATCGTCCACATGGCCTTTGCTTGATTCAGACGTCATTATAGAAAGATCACGAAACAAGTCGCAATGAAATGACAGATCTACAAAGATCAAGCAAGGTCTGAGAAAATCAGGTAAAGGAAATCCTCAAAAAAAAGCACGGATTCAGAAACACCTCTGACTTTTAACAAGTAATCATTGGATGACAAAAAAAAATCATGCAAGAAGTGTTAATGGCAGAATTCGAAGAGTCATCAACAATCATATAAAATATTGCGTGATATTTCTGATGCAGTTCAGGCACTTAATGAAAGCACAGACTAAGTCTGACCTATGTTCAGCATCATCATTAATAATCGAATTCGTTTACAAAAAAAATCTGTAAAGATTCAGCGAAGAATATGAAACAGAGAAACAGTAGATCTGATGGACAGATGTTAAATCTTGCACATGCAAGAGGTGGAAACAGTTCCTCCTCAAGATTCAAGCACCAGAACAACAGAGATTAACAGAAGAAGAAAAAAGAAGCAGCAAGATGAATCTGAGACGAAAAAAATAGCATATCTGGTGAATAGATGTCGAATCTTGCACATGCAAGAGGTGGAAACAGTTCCTCCTCAAGATTCAAACATCAGAACAACAGAGATTTTTCAAAAAAAAAACTTTCGCAGCAAAAAGGATTCGAAGAAAACAGATGAAAGAAGTAGCAGATCTGATGAACAAGTGCCGAATCTCGCACATGCAAGAGGTGGAAATAGTTCCTCCTCAAGATTCAAGCATCAGAACAACAGAAAATAAAAAAAAACTTTCGCAGCAAAACGGATTCGAAGAAAATAGATGAAAGAAGTAGCAGATCTGGTGATCAGATGCCGAATCTTGCACATGCAAGAGGTGGAAATAGTTCCTCCTCAAGATTCAAGCATCAGAACAACAGAAAAAAAACTTTCGCAGAAAAGTAGATCCGCAACGAAGAAAACAGATTTCAAGCAAGAAGAAAAACTTAGTTCAGGATCAACCAAAAAGAGGATCAGAAGTAAGCAAGAAGAGATACCGCAGCGAGAAAATCAATCGGATCGGAAACGGAGCGTCAAAATTCGGTATGCTCTGATACCATGTAAAGTTCTGAGAGAGCACCAGAGTAAGAGATGAATTGATTTAGGGTTCATCGACACACCTCCTTCAACATGTACCTCCCCCTTATATAGTAAACCCTAGCAAAATAATTGCTAAGTTTACCCAACCATTAAACGAAGGAGTAAATGAGTCCTCAAAGTTGAATACAAAGTTTAGGATGAAAATAACAGAACGGGCCAAGCAATGGGTCAAGCCCAACAGACATCAGACTGGTCCAAAATACTTTGGGCCAAAATGTCAGGCCGAAATATATGATCACAATATAAAGTCTTGGGCTTTAACACAGAGCGTTTAGAGCGTGCTGCAGCAGAGGACTCAGATCACCATCTCCCGTCTTTCTCTAGAATAGATCTATAAAACTGAAGATTTCCGACCAGATCTAGAAACTTAACCATTCCTCCTCACACACCTAATTATTCCTATGATACAACACCTAAGCCTGGAGATGTGGTGGCGATCGCAAGAGGTCGACTGGCAGTGGAGTTGAAGGAAGTGGGCTGGCAGTGGCGGTCACAGGAGGTGGATGGTGGTAAGGCTGCAGCGGGAGGGTGTTGCCATGTTGAGGGATGTGCTACAAATTGCAATGGAGGTGAGGTTGAAAAAGGTGTGAAAGTAAGGTAGAAGGAAGGTGCAAAGATGAGTTAGAAGGAAAGACGCGATGACGCTTATGGGAATGAATATTGGAACAACGGTCGGACCGGGTTCGAACCGATTCGAGCCGTCCGGATCGAGAACCGGACCCCTCTCTAGTTCGATGTCTGGCCCAATTATGATAACACTGGTTGGTGTTGGCATTTGGAGTAAATGGGTCGCCGTAATAGAAGCTCATTAATATAAGCCCGACATGCTAAGTCTAATTTGGGGTATGACACATAATGGATTTCGGGTCAAGCCGAAATCTCCATGGGCCATGCGTGGCCCATTTGGGCCGGCCCTATTAGACCATTGGTGCAACCGTAACATGCTTAAGCCCTATGAGGGTTTTTGCTCACCTCCTCGTATAAATAAGAGATGTAAGGGATTTCTTGGGGTTAGTCACTCTCTCCCTTTAGTTGTCAGAAAAGAAATCTCCTATCTCTATATTCTAAAGGGTTCGGCCGAACATCACCATACACGGAGTAGGTGCCGAATTGTGACAATTGATTCACCCCGGAGATCCATCCTGCAACCGGATTGAAGATGCCTTGCTGCGGAGACCATTGCATGTGGATTGCTCCTTAACCAGAGTTCCCGTAAGACACCGTCTGGCAGATCAGAAACTCCCTCGTAACGTCATTGGGCAACGGATCACATAATCGTGTAATAGGTATGTGCACTCTTCCGGTGCGTAATTAGTTTAACTAGCATGTACCCGCGGTTATGATCCGTACTATTTATCCTCTAGATTCCTACAGTGGTATCAGAGCTTGTATAGGGTATTCATGAATTTTTAATAAAAACGTGATTTTTATCAAAATTTGGATTTTGGATTTTTTATCAAGGTAAAATTTGATATTGAGATTGCCCACTGAAGCCTAGGGTCGCGGCCTAGCCGCGGCTTGGCCGTGGTGGCCACGACCATGCCACCACGGCGATGGCCTCCCACGAAATAAAAAAAAAAAGTTTTATTATTATTATTATTATTATTTTCGTCCAGCTAGAGTTCGTCGCGAGGTCAAATCGTGACATTAATTACCGATATATTTTATACATGATTTTAGGGATATAGATAAATTTGGTGATATAAAACTTACTTAAAATGATTGAGAAAATATATTTATTGATAGATTTTATCCCGAATATATAATATAATCAATATAGATATATATTGCGCATTAATAAAATATTGGATAATATCTATTATATTTATTGTTACTTGACGACTAAGTTAACTTTTTAGTGGATTTTAAAACCCTACTTAGCCAACAAGTGACATTTCGGCCGAAACCCTAGGGTTTAGTGGCGGATCCAAATGCGCAACCGGGTCGGGTCGATCGATCGGATAACCGGTGGGATCCGAACAGGTTCGGGATGTAGGATTTGTTAGATTACATGGAGTAATCACTACGGATACAATAAACATGGTACATGCTAGTAATCAATATTACGCAACGGAAGATTCGCACATACCTCAAACGTAATATGTAGTCCCAAGATCCTGCAGTAGGGAGTTCACCCTCTAGTCGGCAACCGTAGAGGTTCTAGTTAAGGAAGTCCTACGCGGTATATTCTCCACAACAAAGCATCTGATCGAGTCTTGGCAGGGACGGATCTCCAGAGTGTTTGCTCGAAAGCAAATTGGCACACACTTAGGTGGTGGTAAGGTTCGGCCGATGTGGTGTTATGGGGATGAGGGTTTTTATCTCTCGAACACTCTAAGGAGGTATTAAGGATTAACCTAATAAAACCCCTAATGCCACATATCTATAGGAGGAGCAAAGTGGACAAAAGTCCACTTTGCCCACCTCTCATGTCTCGGCCGAACTTCATGTATAAGGGAGGCCCAATTTTGGGCCTCTCATGTCAATTGGGATTTGGGTCTGGCCCAATGTCCTAATGTGACATTTACCCAATTGTCTCAAGTAACATATACATATAATTGGCTTCCATTTACGGAACCCAATCACCATATGCTTACAACTTCCACTCGCCGGAATGGGAGGGTGTCTGTTAATGTATTGTCGTCCAAATTAGCATCAACACTTCACTCCTTTGATCGTGCCCTTGCTTCCGAATAGTTTATACGAGGTTTTCCGTGCGACCAACGAACATGACGAGATCGTGATACTCATCTGTTAGGAGTGTTGTAGCGCCCGCGGAACGTTGATTCCCTTTCTTCAATCAACCTGTTATAAACAATATAGTGTCGCGTGTATCCTAGGTCAACTGCTAATTCTCCATTTGCCTAGTCTCCGCATAGGAGCACTTCTCCAAGGTATCCGTACAAGTATTCACAACCTTCAACTAATATTCGGTTGGTGGCCACCTAGTGAATACATGAGTCGGTGAATTACAGGTGAGCTTGACCATCCCCATCGCTCATATCCTTAGTAAAACCAAACTGGTTTCCAAAGACGTGGTCATTGGGCCTTTTTGTTCAGCACTACGCTCGTACGCCGGGAAGCGAACATTGAGCCTGACCTTAGATATGAGTTCTGAGTCCGTGAGGATACTTCGGGTTCCTCTTCATAAGGCTCCCGGGATCAATCACACGCTCGAGGTGAAGAAGTTTGCGCCCGTTAGAATCACGAGGATTCTTACCTAGCACAACCGAGCTGTGACCCCGTGGTCGAATATGGCACGCGTAGTATGAAGCACGCGTCGATAGCATACCTGAACTTTTAAGTTGACAGGAATGGGATATGTCAATCATGCTGCCGCAGATTTTCATCTGTCCCAGAATGTGGTTTAATGACGAATGGAATTCATCACGGCGATTTGCAAAAACGAAGATCATGTCGAGTTACTTCGAAACTAGATAATCGTCTTGCGTAATCAGGTTTATCCCCTTGATTCTTAGCCAGCCTTGCTTGGTAGAGGCCTCCCTCCACCGCAAGACGACCGTACCTGTTTGACTAGGTAAGGACCACATTCAACATAGTTTGGCAGAGGATTGCGTCCTCCAACGACTTAGTTTATAGATCGTAAATCTGATTTATTCAAACATTATGACGTCGGTGAATCATAAACTCGATTGCAATTCTCTCGTTTATTAAAAATGTAACTTTCAATTATCAAAATGTTATCACAGATACATGCCACTTTTAAACCCTACGCAATCCAAGCAGTTTTACATGCTTTTCGAATATCTCCATGCGTAGTGGTTTAGTTAATGGGTCTGCAACCATGTTATCAGTGAAAAATATTCCAAAGTGATTGCATTGTCTTCTACCATAGATTTATCATAAAAATATTTCACATCAATGTGTTTAGTCCTACTATGGTACTTTGGATTCTTAACTGCCGCAATAGCAGTCTGACTGCAGAGCATACCACGACGGGTTTACTCTCGTATTTGACATCAAGCAGTGCAGTAAGAAGCCTTTTCAGCCAGACCGCTTCCAGTGCGTTTTTAGAGAGAGCTACGAATCTTGATTCCATTGTAGACAGCGCGACACAAGTTTGTTTCTTGCTCGTCCATGAAATGGCAGCATTAGCAAGGAGAAAGACTCCTCTTGTGGTGGACTTACGATCATCCGGATCGCCACCATGGTCGGCGTCACTGTAACCGGTCAATTCTAACTTCCTGCCCTCATAGCACAGTGCGTAGTCGGCAGTACCTTTTAGATAATGAATAATTCGTTTTACAGGCTTTAAATGTTGATAGCAAGGATCTGATTGGAATCGTGCCACTAGGCCCACAACGTAACAGATGTCCGGACGGGTGCATTGCATGGCGTACATGAGACTACCGATCATGCTTAAATACTATGCACCCTTCATCTGTTCTCACTCTGCCAGGTTCTTGGGGCCGTCATGTTTTGACAGTGCGCACCCAAACACTATCGGCATATCCACGAGTTTGGCATCTTGTAATCTGAACATTTTCAATAGTTTGTTGATATAAGCTTCTTGAGATAGACATAATTTCCGAGTAGCGCGATCTCTAGCAATTTTAATGCCTAAGATGTACGTGGCCTCTCCCATGTCTTTCATCTCGAATACATATGCTAACCAAGACTTTGACTTATTAATAAAAGTCATGTCGTTTGCGGCAATGAGTATGTCGTCCACGTATAAGGTTAAGATGACATACTTAGATCCGGAGGTCTTATAATCCACGCACGAATCCTCGTGAAGATTCACGAATCTGTTTCCTACGATTTCATCGTTGAATCTGCGGTACCATTGCCGAGACGACTATTTAAGACCGTAAATGGACCTCTGGAGTTTGCAAACTGTACGTTCGTTACCAGGAGTAATGAAATCCTCCGGTTGCTCCATATAGATCTCTTCCTCCAGGTTTCCATGGAGGAATGCGGGCTTAACATCCATTTGGTGCAGCTCGAGATCGAGACATGTGACCAGGACCATAAATGGCCCTAACCTTGGTTTTACGCACAATCGGTGAGTTTGTTTCGTCAAAGTCCACTCCGTAAAGTTAGGTATGTCCTTTCGCAACAAGTCGGGTTTTGTACCGCCCGACCTTTTCCATCAGTGGTGAGTCTCCTTTCAGGACTCACCGTATCCTTGTGCCCCTGTTGTTAGCAGGTAAATCAACTGTAGACTATAATGGTTTTCATTCAGGCCATCTCTTTCTTTTATTTTTTTCCCTCCATTTCTCCTGTTGAGGCATTTCCAATGCTCGTCAACAGTTGTTAGAGTGAGGTTTTCACCCTTCTCGATGGGATACTTCTTAGGAGAAGTTCGATGCCTTTGAATTTTGTCTAGGCTAGTCCATCCCATATTGAGTCTGAACGTTTCTCCCACTCGGAATAATGCTTCTTGTCAGAGCATCACTCCCACTGGGAACAAGAGTAGTGTTTGATCCTTGACCTACAATTTTCCTCGGACAACCTCTCGGTCTCGGGGTTTTACTTCCGAGATGAAATCATTGATCACTAGGACCTGGAACCAAGTTGATCGAGTCACTCCCACTGGGAACAATGGGTAGTAAAAGTAGTTGTGACATTATTGGATTTTCAGTAACACGACTGTCAGGTTCAACTTGATTCGTCTCTGCAGCAACAGGGATTACGTGTGGTAGGGTTTATTCCTCACACTGGATTTATTATGCAATGTTTCCATTATCATTTACCATGTCATTTACTTTAGTTACCGGTTCAAATCTCCCACTCGAAGTAAGTGGGACCTGATTGTCAGTTATATTATGAAAGCCTATAGAAGAAAAAAGAGGAAAGGGTTTGACTTAGTCGAATAACATGAAATGCAGCACCGAGAAGTTCATAAGTTGTTGCTGACAAATGTGTTAACACAATAGAAGGAGAAGTTTACACATGGAGTTATAGAACACGTGAGTTTAGTATTGAATCTGGGTTTAGTTGGTTAAGCTAAGAGTCTTCATAATTCAGTTAGGTGTCAGTTTTAAGTTGACTGGTTATGTTGAAGTTTAGGGGAAGTTACTTCTAATGGATTGAGTCACTTTTTTTCTTGCAGTAGAAGTATGGTTGTAATGGACATGTTATTTAGTTAAATGAAGAAGTTTTAGTTCCTGCAATTCAATTATTATCTAATCACTTTTACTCATTCCTCATATTAGGGTTAATAACCTAGGAGAGGTCTGAAGTTTGCCCCATGTTAACGAGAGAGGTCTGAAGTTTTAAATGTTGATTTGAGAGGTCTGAAGTTTCAACTTTGTTGATAACAACGGTCTCCGTCTTTTTTTACCGTTAATTGTGACGGAAATTGGTCACGTGCTTGGCATGTGACCAGAAATAAACTTAAATTCCAAAAATTCCCTTCTATCAAAGTGTGCCCCTCACATGCTTGAAGGAAAAGATGAAAATGCCCTTAAAGCCACCAAGGCTCCGGTCACCCGACTCCGGCCACCACCACCTCGGCTCCGACGACCACCACCGACCACCAACACGGCTCTGATCGGAGCTCTGTGGCTCTAGATCGGAGCCACAGAGCTCCCGATCGGAGCTCTGTGGCTCCAGATCAGGGCCACAGAGCTCCCGATCGGAGCTCTATGGCTCCAGATCGGGGCCACAGAGCTCCGATCGGAGCTTTGTGGCTCCGATCGGAGCCGTGTTGGTGGTCGGTGGTGGTCGCCGGAGTTCGGTGGTGGTCGCCGGAGTTCGGTGGTGGTGGCCGGAGTAATTTGACTTTAGGGGTAATTTTGTCATTTCACATTTACTCAAATGAGACATTAAATAAAATAAAATGGGCAAGAATGTCATTTCACACAATTCTGTTAAATTTAACCCTAAAAATGGACGGAAAACCTCAAATCAACAAAGTTGAAAATTCAGACCTCTCAAATCAACATTTGAAACTTCAGACCTCTCCCGTTAACATGGGGCAAACTTCAGACCTCTCCTAGGTTATTAACCCCTCATATTAAGTTCATTTTTGATTACTTATTGGCAAAAAAAAGTGTTACATTTACAGAGGCAATGTGAAAAACCAACCTGTAACCATTCATTAACTATGGCGTAGTGTAGACTCAATGTTTTTATACCAAACTGAAGCAAACCATATACGGGAGGCAAATGACAAGACCACATTTGTTGGTCCCATGTTCCGAGCTAACATAATGTGACAGAAAGGGCAAGCACGATAAATCAGGGATTATAATCAAATTGGTATCTGAGATAACACTCCAAGACGAATTAGTACCCGAGACGACTTTTGTGATAAATTGGTACCCGAGATAACCCAAGTGTTGCATCGTCGGTATTTTTGTTTGTTTCACACATGACCAATTTTGGCCGAAATTTAAGAAATTGACTGACCTAAAATTATAAAAATACCCTTGTACAGTAAACAAATAAAATCAAACCCCTTTCTTCTTCTTCATTCCAATTAGGGTTTTGCAAGTTCAATTTTACTGATTTCTATCCTCCACCAGTTGCGGATTTCGTTATCCCAATTCAAATTGATATCTTCAGTGGATTCTAATAGTTCAGTGACCACACCCAGTAAAAGAAAATGTGATTGTGGACTGATTGTTGTGGTGAAAACCTCTAGCGCTTGGGAAAATTTTCAACGGATGTTTTACACGTGCCTTACAAATGTCAAATGTGAGTGTTAGTCTATTATAATCCTTGCTGACTTTTGTTCTTTTTTCTGAATTTTTATTTACACTCTCTACATTAGTCGATTCCAAAAGAAGCAGACTGTCCATATTTCGAATGGTACGATCTAAATGTTTGTCGTCATACTAAGAGAGTTTCTGTCAATGTGAAGAAGATGATGAGTGCTACAGATGAAAAACTTGAGAAATATCAACAAAATAAGACGACTAAAATCCTTATTTTATTATGCACTTGTGGGTCTTGGTTATGGTTTTGTAAGAAAACTGTGTTGCGGTGATTACGTATGTATGTTGTGTACCAGATTAAAACGGTTGAACATGGTATTATGGTAATTATGTATGTTGTGTACCAGAATGATGTTTATCAGACTAGAAAGAGTAAACATATCTCGTGTACTACTTTGCAACATCTATACAAAAAATAGGTACGGCATTACAATAAGCTACAAATAACATAAACCACAATAAAACTGTTTCACAAACTTCATATACCAAAATGCAACAGTTTAACAAACTTCATATACCAAAATGCAACTTTTTAACCAATATATATAATATATCGAAACAATCAAACGTCATATACTCTAATAATCAATAGCTAAAACATACTACATATCAAATTTCAAGTTGAAATAACGTCAGACAGCACGTTAAAACAGTTCTCTCAATCAACCTTCTCCCGACTGCTTGGGCCGCACTTCCAGTGTTTCAGCTTAGTGGCCCGAGTGGAAACGATGGGCCCAGTTCACCTAGTCGGGGCTGTACACAGTACACGTTTAGTATACTGGGTTGCGTAGCACCGAATATTTTTAGCGCACAATACAAGAGATTATTATTATTGCATCGGCTGAGAAAGAAGCGTTTCACTTACAGAATTAGGGTTTTTCAAGGTTTTGGAGCTTTCATCTGCCGCCTAGTTAGTTATCCGCCATGGAGGAGATTGTCGAAGGTGTCACAAACATTAACATCAATGAATCCCACAAGAAGAATCGGATTTAGGTGTCCAACACCAAGAAACCTCTCTTCTTCTATGTCAATCTAGCCAAGGTTCGTAACCATCTCTATTTACTTGAATTTGAGGAATAGATCGATTCGTGTGCAATTTCAAGCTATTGATCTGAAAGGGAGGTTAGCTAACGAGGTATTTAAAACGTAGTAACTCAATTAAGAACCATCTTATATTAATAGCATTAATGACTAGTTAGTTTACTGAGCCACTGTATCGCTGTAATTGTTTCTTAAAGTGGAAGCTTTTCTTCGATTGGTTGGATTAACTTGACTCGATATTTTGCAGAGGTATATGCAGCAACACGATGATGTGGAGCTCTCCGCGTTGGGGATGGGTAACTCTTCTCTTTAGAATCACTGTTCTATTCGGTGTAGTGATGTTTGAACTGATGTTTTCTGTCGAAAGATGTTTTTTGTTTATATTTGGTGGTTTGCATATCTAATGCTTTGTCATTCAGTCAGAGTGTAGTTCTGTGTGATAATGTGTTGCTGATCGAAGTCTCCAAATCAAAGCAGCTTTTACTTGTTGAGTTTAAAGATTAACTAAACCTGTACTTCTTTATTGAATATAATTCCTCTCTATTGAAACCATATAAGAAACAAATAAGAAAATATTTAGATTGTCTAGGTGATTTTGTAGTTCGCCATGTTGACCTTACTGGCTTGGGTTATGGATATGAGTTTTGACAAATGGATGGATTTTGCTTGTTGAGGAGGATCTTTGGATTATTTAGTTGCCTTTGTTCGCCTCTTTTAGTTAATTTTGTTATTCATAGGTCAATATGACTAGATAGCCAACTGTTTGAATTGTCTTCAATCAGTTGATTTTCAATTAGTTGTTTTGATTATTCATTTTGTAAGGTAGAATACAATTTACACAATAGCAAAGAAACATTATTGGTAGCCTCCTTAAGTATATATGTTGTAATGTTTCTGCAGCTATCGCAACAGTGGTTACGGTGGCTGAAATCTTGAAAAACAACGGCCTGGCTGTTGAGAAGAGTAAGCATCTTTCCCCATAAGGGGTAATAAATAAAATGTATTTTGAAAGAACATTTTGTTCAATTCTCTTACTGTGGCCTCTCAACTTGTAAAACAGAAATCACAACATCCACAGTTGATATCAAGGATGATTCCAGAGGAAGACCAGTTCAAAAAGCTAAGGTAAGCATAGCCTAGATGGATAGACACATAATAATCCTTTATGGTTAATGAATGATATGAGTAGTACATGAATGATTGTTGTATTTGTGATTGTCCGTTCAGATCGAGATAGTACTTGGGAAGACAACGAACTTTGATGAATTGATGGCTGCTGCTGCAGAGGAGCGAGAAGCTGCGGATGCAGAGGAACAGAGCTAAATATGTTTTTTCAGATTATGGATCTGAGGGTTGGGTATGCTATATTATATTGATTACTTATGGCCTAATTAGTTATTTGCCTTTTCACTTAGTATGTTCCATGGTAGTTATGGTTTTCAGTAGTATATTTTATTTTATTCATATTTTCGTTGTTTTAGCGATCATGCCGTATAGACCCGGATAAGAAATTTCAGTTGTGTGGTGGTTCGCTGGTTTAAAGTAAGTTATTTTTCACCCTTAAGTAATTTTTCATGTTTATTTTATTTTTCTAAAGAGTAATATTTATGTTTACAATTTTGAAATGGTACTTAATTTGTAAGTTTTTCATACAAGAGCAATTGAATTGCTGTTATTTTTTTTTCATGGGGTGTTTTAGGGACAAGTCCCTAGAATATCTTCGCTTGCATTGGGTTGGCTTATTCTATAAGCTGTAACTGCTGATTATTAATGACTTTCATTCCTATGGCTTGAACAAGAAACTTTTACCTTTTTTTTTTTTTTCTTTTGCCAATGAATACTTCATTTATTAATCATGGCAAAGTTTGAGACGGGATCTATTCCTGATCCTTAATAATCAAAGAAAACGAGGGCGGGGTGAAATCACCCAATCATGACGACACGACCTCAGCCTAGAATGGATTGCAATCCAAACTTGTCTCGGAACCAATGACCACCTAAGATGTTGTATGCTAGCAACACACTCCCAAATGTTGCCAATTTGGGTCGTAGTTCTTCAATTTCTACGTGCCTCTATCCTCTGCAAGCTACGAATGGATTCCCTAGAATCTGACTCTAGAATGACATTATCCCATCCTTCCCTTACTGCCAACTCCACCCTCTCTGTAAGGCTTCCACTTCTAACTCGAGGCTCCCTATATTGCTTGAAAATTCATAGTGTCCACCAACAATATCTCCATTGCAATCGAGTGCTATGACACCCAATCCACCTGTGTTTGAGTTTCTCTCCCATGATGCATCGCTGTTAACTTTAATACATCCTGGAAAAAGGGGACTCCACTTCATAGCATTCGGTTCATTCATATTAACGCCTAATCTGCTATTCATTTGTTGACGAGCTTCCCAGAACTCCGTGGTTTCCTTGACAGCCACTGCGATACAGTCAAATGTATTCAGATTTCCTTGTTCATGCAAAACTCTGCACCGCTCTTTCCATATTGTCCAGCTGACCATGCTTATTAGAGCCCAACGTTTTTCCTTTTCAACTTTGCTCAATCCCTGCGTCTGTCTCATGTGTGCGAGCCATTCCTTGACTGACGCTGCTCCAACCAAATCAGCTCGAACATTCAGAGTTGAAAACTAGACTAGGAGGGTCCACCTGCACTGAAAAAGCATATGAGCAGCAGTTTCTTCTTCTTGGCAAAATGGGCACGCAGCATCAACATTCATTCCTCGATGTTGCAAATTTGATTTTACTGCTACAGCATTGATGTTCAATCTCCATAGAAATGATCGAACTTTGGGAATACAACACATGCTCCATATGTCTTTCCATTTGAGAGAAGGTACACCTGTTGGAAAATATAGCACGTAAAAGGGGAATTCTAAAGGAGAATTTTCTGGATCAAATGAACGAATGTTTTTAAACCAAGTCCCGTGCTGATCACGGTCTCCTTAAGACAATTTCGCCCCCTCACCGACTCATCGGTTGTGCTAGAGGATGTTAATGGACGATTGTCTCCCATGATAAAATGACATTCCAGTGCGAGCTAGCACGAAGCCCCACTAGTCGAACAGAACTTTGCCTGAACTCCACCAGAACAGGACTTGCGGTCAAAAAGACCTAGAAACCTATCGATATCGTAAGAGAAAAGATTCGAATCCAATTTGATTGAATTTAAAATAGAGAATAGAAACTCTCTATTTATATGGAGGTGGAAGTCTGCATTAATGGCATCGCAATAAATAAAAATAAATGTATCTATTAATGAAACGGTCAGAATCATTAATTCGTCGAATTCAACGAATCTGGACGAAGACGGGACTACTCTGTCTGGGTGTACTAGGAACAACAATTTCTCATTCACGCGATCAGAAAAAATGTAATGCCAATAACACATTTTTCCAACAACACCACCTGGTCCTTGTGGAAAGATTATCTCAGATTCATCTTTCTCAACCTTTAGTTGTCTATAAACAGATGACATACTTAGACCCAGAGGTATGTCGTCCACGTATAATGTTACGATGACATACTTAGACCCAGAGGTCTTATAGTACACGCACAGATCCCTGTGAAGATTCACGAATCCGTTTCCTACGATTTCCTCGTGGAATCTGCGGTACCATTGTCGAGACGACTGTTTAAGACCGTAGATGGATCTCTAGAGTTTGCAAACTTTACGTTCGTTACCACGAGTAATGAAACCATCCAGCTACTCCATATAGATCTCTTCCTCCAGGTTTCCGTGGAGGAATGCGGTCTTAACATCTATTTGGTGCAACTCGAGATTGAGACATGCGACCAGGACCACAAATGGCCCTAACCGTGGTTTTACGCACAGTCGGTGAGTATGTTTCGTCAAAGTCCGCTCCGCGAAGTTGGGTATGTCCTTTCGCAATAAGTCGGGTTTTGTACTGCCCGACCTTTTCCATCGGTGGTGAGTTTCCTTTTCAGGACTCACCGCATCCTTGTGCCCCTGTGGTTAGCAGGTAAATCAACTGTAGACTATAATGATTTTCATATATCTGTAATATAATTATCTACATAAATTATCTGTAAGGTATTTATCCGTAGTTATTTATTTGTAAGATAATTATCTATATGTATTTAACTCCTATTATTTAGGGATAATTATCTGTAGATATTTATCCGTAGGAATTTATCTGTCAGTTATTTTTATCATTTTAATATTTAGGAAATCTTATCTGTAATCAAGATTAGTTTTACTATAAATAGGGGTCCAGTTCTACACTATAAAACACAAAAAAACACCACAATATCAACAATACATTATTTTCTTGGGATCCGTGCAAATTTTGTCTTCTTGTATCTTGAAAAAAATAAAAAATATTTTTTTTTCTTTTTTTTTCTTTTCTTCAGGTCGTTTCTCTTCCACCGCCGTACCTCCCCCCCGCTGGTGGACGGACCACCGCCGTCCGCGACTTCGCCTGCCTCCCACCGCGACCGCACCGATCGCCCGCTGCCGGACCGCCTTGCTACCGCGTCCGACCGCCCATTTCATGCAGAACTTCCCTCCGCTGTGGCTGTGCCGGAACTCCCAAGTCTGTCACCGGCCGCCGTTAGTTGCCCACGCCGCCCGCCGTCTCAGCCGGAGCCCCGCGCCGTCCCGAGCTCCGCCACGCCGTCCGAGCGTCGCCCGATCAAGCTCTTTGCCCCCCCGGTGGCCTGGCAGGTACGCTCCTTCTCTGTTTTTTTTGTTTTTTTTTTGTTTTTTTTTTTTGTTTTTTTTTTTTGTTTTTTTTTTTTGTTTTTTTAGCTTATTATTTACTGATTATTTGTTTTTTTATTTTATTATCATTAGATTAAAATAATTAGATTGATTTTAATTTAGTTATAGGCCAATAAATCACATGTTGTAATATTGCTTATTTTATTATATTTTCTAGATTTAATTTGGCACAAATAATCCGAATACCGGTTGATTTAAATTGGTTCAATGATAAAAATGATTAATCATGTATATTTCACCGTATTTTGATTATATTAATTAAAACGATAAATAGTTAATTGTACGTGTTCGTCATGTTAGTTCGTGTCGTTCATATGCATAACTAAGTCATAGTTAATTAACGATGAAAATTGGAAATTTTCTAGAATTAAGTACCGAAAGGGCGTAATTAAAATTTATTTTAATTCGTAACAGAACACCCGAACTCGAATTTCTAATCGCAGTCCGATTTAATGCCTAAGTATTTAATTTATAGTAGCTTAGGTAACTTAGGTTCCTAGTTAGCCTTAATAAACTATTGGCGACTCTTTTCAAAATCCACGTTTTCAAAACGTAATTCGCCGTAGGTTAGATTAAGGTCTGACAATTTGGCGACTCTGCTGAGGACATTTGAGGGTTCAGGCTTAACAACATATGTTCAAACATCACAAACAAATGTTTTTACATAGCGTACCCCCAATTTCATTTACTAGGTTCAAATAGTTTCAACATTATAATTTAGTATATTTTGACTAAACTAATTAACTGAAGTGAACAAACAATTAATTCAAAAACAGCAATTAATTAATTCAGAAGCAGCAATTAATTAAACGAATGGAGAACAGAGCGACATAAGATGTGGGGGAAAATTCCAAATTATTTAGGGCCACTATTTGGGGGTATTTTCAAACTTTCATCTCTTATTTATACCTCATTCTCGCCGTCATGTTCCCAAGCTATACTACACTACTCATGTAACTCCCCATTGCAAGTGCAGCGATGTTAACAATTTCGACACTACATAAACTTCAGGTGAAATCGCAATATCCTTCGCAACCCACCCACTTATTTTAATTACTTTGATAATGCGTATGTATGTTCCTTTTTTTTTTTTTGCCTACCCAAGGGTGAGTCGCTTGATCAATGTAGCGCAAAAATTTCGTCTACTGCACATTCTTTTCACCAAAACCAGTAATTTATTTTGTTGCTAGTCATGTTCAAGTGCATAATTAATTATAGTACATTTACTTCATTATCAATGTCTATTCAATCTGTCTGTTCATTGTTTACAACTATTCGTAAACATATGTTGACAACTATTCGTAAATATATGTATGCAATACGTCTCCATATAGCTTTCTTGTCCTAATGTTTGCTTTCTCAACAGCATATTGCATTTCAACCTTCAATTATGTTGGTACTAATGGTTGCCTATTCGTAATTTTTTGTAGAGTCGCTCGTGAACGATGCACATAGCATTTGGAGCAACGTAAACGACAAACTGCTTCTTACAAGGCTAATAACACATTCATTCATTCGTCATTGGTCATACAAGCGCCATATCAACATTTCCTCCTAGTCTGCTAGATTGAGGACTATGGATTTGCAGCGTTATATATGTCAACATTAACTGGAATAGTGCTCTTTAGTTAATGTAATACTTGTTTGTAATTCTAGGAAAATGTGAAAATGTATAAACATTGGTTCAGCTTCAAATGGAATAATCTCAAATTGGTATTTTAAATTTCACTTCGACGGTTGATGTTAACATAGTATTTACAATTCCAAATGACGTAGGAAAATATTTTCAATGTCGAAGTTGCATTTCGCTGTAAAACCGACGATTAGACGTCAATTATGCCGACTCTAAACAACATATGTAAACCTCATAACGAATGTAACAAAACATCTCTATCAGTAGAGAGGGTTTCCAATGCTAAATACAACATACATGGATTACGAACAGAATCCTGCAAGGACGCTACATAAACTTCTCTTCATATTATAGTCTCGTCCATTGGATTTGAATTGACCCGAGTATAACTATGCCATGTCGAAACAATATGTGTTGTGTCAGCAAGTCCCTATTAGCAATTGATAATTGCAAAGCTAAATTAAATATTCAACATTGAAAGAGATAATGATGAATACAATATATAGCAGTACGTTTTCAAATGCTCAAACCATCATTCAGTTTCCAACTGTCGAAGATCAAATCCTTAAATTGTAACCACACATGATGGTTTTAAACCAAAAAAATTGTATTTAACTACTACAAACTCCAAAGAATACATTTGGCATTAGCAGCTGGGATGCTAAATGTGTCAATAAATAATACAAAGTGCTATACAACCTACTATCTCGGATCGAAGTATGAATATC
Source organism: Clarkia xantiana subsp. parviflora (assembly GCA_036873135.1). Taxonomy (NCBI): domain Eukaryota; kingdom Viridiplantae; phylum Streptophyta; class Magnoliopsida; order Myrtales; family Onagraceae; genus Clarkia; species Clarkia xantiana. Next base: position 11,633,975 of record JAPTYO010000003.1, read on the forward strand.
TCAATATGACTAATAGCAATGATCTCGTCGTTAAAGAAAGCAACATAATTGAAGAAAAGTGATGACTAAAACAACATAATTCCCGGTTGCTAAATTCTATTTTGAAGACCGTTGGAAACTAAAACATAGGTTCTAAACACAATGCATTCGTATCCGCCTGTTAACAAATATGATAAGGAGCTTTAGCATCGGACCCTTGAAGTCTACACGTCGGCGACACATCCTCCAAGGTCCTCTAGACCGATTTTCAGTCAAAACATTTATTACCGATTTTATGTAAATACCGCTTCCTGATCAATTTGGTCGGTAAGGAATAATTCCTGACTGATTTTTTAATACATTATACCAACTTGTGTATTAAGTACAATTCTTTTTCGTCAAAATTCGGCATTAACAGGCCATCTAATACCGAATTCGACCGTAGGTAATGACCTGTTTTCTAGTAGTGTAGGCTGGTTTCAAAACTCTTCTTTTTCAAATATATTGTATCATTTACATAATTTTCCTTATTAATTGGACCTCAAGTAGGATATTATATATATATATATATATATATATATATATATATATTTTCACTTTTATTTATTTTTTTGCCATAAATATTCTGTTTTATGGAAATGTCATAACAAAACTTTCAAAAAAGACAAAGTGAAATTAAATTTCATTTCATTTAAATAATGTCTATTCATTGAACAAAGACTATAGATACGTTTTTTTTTTTAGGCAATATAATAGAAGATGAATGTAATACCCATATTATATATAGTTGTAGTCATCCGCCCCATACATCCCTGGGTCCTTATCATCGATTGATCATTTCTAACAGTAACAGAGCTTTTTAGAAGAAGCATTATGGCTTCAAAAGAGTTAGAATTCTTAGATGCTTACCCCATTCAGCTATCTCAGAAGCATTCCTTCGACTTCCTCTCCCAGAAAGAGGTTCCAGAGTCATATGCATGGACAAGATGATGAAGGCAGTTACCTTAAAACCGAGGTGTCTGAGTCAGTGCCGGTGATGATCTCCAAAACCCTAATGCAAGTGAACTTATAGGGCATGCATGTAGGACTTGGGGAGTTTTTCAACTCATAAACCATGGGGTACCCTTAATACTCATTGGTGAGGTGGAGAGTGAGGGTAAGAATCTTTTTTCTCTTCCTTTGGAGCAAAAGCTCAAGGCGGCTCGAACTGCCGACGATATCTCGGGTTATGGAGTTTCTCATATTTCACCCATCTTCTCTAAGCAACTATGGTATGAGGGATTCGCTGTCACCGGGCCACCGCTCGAACATGCTCGTCAGTTGTGGCCTCAGAACTACACCAACTTCTAGTAGGCTATTAATAATCTCACACTGCGTTTTTGTTCAAAGATTTGATGTATGTAAAGTTTTAGACTAACGAATTAACCAATTATCCTAAAATTTTAGACTAATTGATGAATGTGTCGTAAACTGTGGGTTTAACATAGTGTTATGAGCAGATTGAATATACACACTCTTTACCCTGTCAAAAATAAAACGAAAATTTTATTATTAAAATACTATATTAGAATGCGTATCTTCATATTCTTAATACTTTGTGACTCCATTTAAAATATATATAAACCTCTCTTTCTCAGGATTAAGTAACCATTATTCATAAAAACAATAGTTTAATTAAAAATAATGTTAAATTATAAATAAGAGCTTACGGAAATCCGTACTCACCAAGTTCAATTATTTATTATGTTTATTTATGAAAAAATTTAGTTGATTATTTGTTTCACAACAATAGTGGAATGTTATAAACCCTGCACACTCTATATGTTTTAGTAATTGCATATTAAACCTAAATTTTGATTAAATTACACTTATGTTTAGGTTGGCAATTTCTGACAAGACACAAATACACGAGCTGTAACATAGCTGTTTTTTCACATCTCTGAGACAATATGACACGACACTGCCCGTATCTAAGCAACTCTCTGACACGAATATACACGACTATGGGCATATCTGTGTAGCTCAGAGCTACATGTCCACGACTAAGACACGAATAGACACGGTTTCACAACTAAACGTGAATAGATACGGTTATTTAAAATTTAATATTTACATATAGACCTCATCATTTTCAATACTGCAACTAAGGCCTTAAATTAATATATATTTTAGGGATGGGCAAAAAAACGGGTCTGGCCAGACCGATTAGAACCGGTACAGTCCAGACCAATTCCAAACAAACCAGGTTGTCAAGTGGAGAACCGGACAAAGAACCGTTAGTATACTTCTTTGGAACCGGTCCTGAACTAGACCGAACTGGTTTTGGACTGGACCAGAATGGTTTTCTGGACTTTTTTTTAGTTTAGTGTAGATCTATATTTAAAAAATGGGCAGGACCAGTTCTAGACTGAGCCGGACTACTTTTAACAAAATAGTTATGAACCGGTCCCGAACCAGACCAGCTTTTCTCTCTTATACCTTAGCCAATAGAAAATTTAGACCGGACCGAAACTGTTTAAACCAGTTCTGATCAGGGCCAGAACTAGCCCGTCCCCGTACCGGTTCCATGCCCATTCCTAATATAGTTACACTATTACCCATATTATATGCACCACGGACCAACAACATTTATAACTAATTAAAACTGAAACAATGATGAATTTCTCTAAATTGAATTTGTTTATCAAAATGTAATGTTGGTTAATTTTGGATCATTTACAATATTTGTAAAAAAATGGGCCAAATGTGTAATATCAGTAATATTGATTTTTCGTGAGATAGCAGTTATCATATTACATGTATCTCATTTGGACACGACACGATAATTTGGTGAAGCGGACATGATACGATAAGAAAATAGGGTGAACACGTTTTGACATGACGAGTAGACACATGTCTCACTAGCAACACGGCACGAATAAACACGGCACTGTCTGATTGCCACCCCTAATTATCTTGATATAATATTGAAACTTAGCACTTCGACTTTGGTTATTACATTTTTACCCGTTTTTATCACTCACCAATTAATTTCCACTTGTATTTCCTACTATTGCAATAATTTAAAAATGAGTTAAGAACACAATAGGGGTCTGAATGTTTGCCCATGTTGCCAAAAGGGGTCCGAATTGAAAAAACGTATTATTAAGGGCCTGAATTTTGAGTTTTGTTGATAATCGAGTTTCCGTCCAAATTTGCTGTTAAATGTAACAAAAATACGTGAAATGACAAAATTACCCTTTTGCAATTATTATACAATTTATCAGTTTAATTAATGAAATGTGAAATGTCTAAAATACCCCTGCACACTAATTATGCCCCAAGGCCACCACGGCCACCGCCACCGACCACCACCCTAGCTCCGGCGACCACCACTCCAGCTCCGGCGACCACCACCCCAGCTCCGGCGACCCAAAAAGCTCCGATCTGGAGCTCTGTGGCTCCGATTCGGGGCTACAGAGCTCCGATCTGGAGCTTTATGGCCCCGAATCGGAGCCACAGAGCTCCGATCGGAGCTTTGTGGCACCGAATCGGAGCTTTTTTCGTCGCCGGAGGGGGTGGTGGTCGCCGGAGATGGGTGGTGGTCGCCGGAGATGGGTAGTGGTCGCCGGAGCCGGGTGGTGGTGGTCGCCGGAGCTGTGGTGGCTTAAAGGGTATTTTCGTCTTTTTAGGTCAAACATGTGAGGGTCACACTCAGGTCAAAGGGCATTTTCGGGTTTTTCAAATTATTTTCGGTCACATGTCAAGTATGTGACCACTTTCCGTCACTTTTAACAGAAAAAATAGACGGAGACCTCACTTATACACAAAACTCAAAATTCAGACCCTTAATAATACGTTTTTTCAATTCAGACCCCTTTTGGCAACATGGGCAAACATTCAGGTCCCTACTGTGTTCTTAACCCTTTAAAAATAATCCTACAATATAAGACAAGTTGGATGTTGTAATGGTTATAGTTTGATCATTTTGTTGTATCATGCAGTGATGTGATTACGGAGTACCGAGAGGAAATGAAACAACTAGGCGGGAAATTATTGTGGTTAATGCTCAACTCTTTGGGGATACACAAACAAGATGAGATTGAATGGGTAGGTCAAGAGCCAGATACCTTCCTCCAACTGAACTCATATCCGATTTGTCCCGACCCGATCAACCGAGCCATGGGCTTAGTTAGGGGCTACCACCGACTCCAGCATTTTCACCATACTATACCAAGACAAAGAGGGAGGGTTGCAAGTGCTCAAGGGGCACCGTATGGGTCACTGTACCCCCAATACCGGGTGCCCTAATCGTCAATATAGGTGACATGGCCACTATACTATCCAACGGGTTGTTCCACAACGTGATGCATCGAGTGTTTCCCAACAAGAGTGTGGACCTACTGTCCCTTGCATTTTTCTATGGTCCTCCGAGAACTGCTCATGTATCGCCACTGCCGACATTGATCTCCCTGAATAACCAGCCACTTTACCGAAGTGTTACCTGAAAAGAGTACCTTGTAATTAAGGGCAAACTCTTCAACAAGGGGTTGTCCTCTGTCAGATCGTCCTCCCCGACGAATTAGCTAGCTCTTTTCCATCATCTTTAACTTTTGTGTTGAGATTAGTGTGTTTGGATGGATGAGACTCGAATTAATAATAACAATAATGATCGATGGATATACACCCAATTTTTATGAGTAACACACTATTCGACTACGGGATAAATTGTAAGTGTATGGTGTGTTATTATGCAGGCTAAGAGAAGCAAGAAGAGGAAAAGATTTGACTGGAGTCGAATAACTTGGAATACAACATCAAGAAGATAAGGAGCTGATGCTGGCACATATGTAAACACAGAGAATGAGATGCTGACACATATGTAAACACAGAGAATGAAGATGTTTACATAGAGTCTGGAGATGTTGACACAGAAGAATGATATGTTTACATAGAGAGTTGCAGAACACGTGAGTTTTAGTAGAGTCAGTGTCTAGTTGGTTAAGTTTAAGTTATTATGGTTGAGTTAAGTGTCAGTTTTTATATTGAGAGGTTATGCTGAAATTTAGGGGAAGTTATGTGTAATGGATAGAGTTGGTTTTCTGGTTGTAGATGTAATGAACAACAGTGTTTTTTTACGTTGAATGCAGTTTACTCTCTGTTCCTGATATTTTGAGATTCTCTCTTCTCGCTCTCTTCCAACGTTTACTCATTTCTCAATTGAAGTTCAGATTGTGATTACTTGTTGGCAAACAAGTATTGCATTTACATTTGGTATCAGAGCTCTCACGGTTGAAGAAGATCCTGCAGATTTTCAAGTTTTTGGTTTTGCAAAACCAACTTGGAAGATGACAGACAATTCAGCATTTGTTGGTCTTACTATTCCGAAATTTACAGGTAAGAACTATGATCAATGGAGTCTCATTATGGAAAATTTGTTGAAAGCACATGAGTTTTGGGATGTTGTTGACAAGGGTGTTGACATAGAGAAAGCTGATTTTGAAACCTACAAAGCACGTAAGTTGATTGATTTGAAGGCAAAAAATATCTTGTTTCAAGCAATAGATTGGGTCACTTTGGAAAGTATACTTTGCAAAGATACTTCCAAGGATATTTGTGATTCCATGAAGAAAAAGGGAGTTGGTTCAAAGCGTATGAAAAAGGCACAGTTGCAGGCTTTAAGAGGAGAGTTTGAACTTCTAAGAATGAAAGAGGATGAGAAAGTAGTACCATTTTGTTCAAGAGTTTTGGAAATCAGTAACAAGATGAGGTTGTTTGGAGAAGAGATGAAAGACACAACCATTGTAGAGAAGATCATGAGATCCTTGAATAGGAAGTTTGATTATGTTGTTTGTGCCATTGAAGAATCAAAAGATCTTGAAGAGTTAACACTAGATGAACTTCAAAGTTCATTAGTTGTTCATGAACAAAAGATATATAGAGATTCCCCTTCAGGAGAACAAGCCTTAAAAGCTGTTTCGGAGTCATCTAGTTCAACTCATGGCCCCAATTCGAGAGGAAGAGGACAACAAAGAGGAAGAGGCAGAGGTTATGGAAGAGGAAGAGGTGGTCCTGGCAGAGGCTATCAACAATATGGAAGAGGTGGTCATCAACAAGGCAGAGGTGATCATGGACGAGGAAGGGGAGATTTTGATGGAGGTGAACAAGGAGGAAGAGGAAATTGCAATTTCCAAAACCGAGGAAGAGGATATCAGGATCGTGGAAGAGGAAGAGGAAGAAACTATCATGGTTTTAATAATGGATATAACCAGAATTATCACAGTAAAGCTAATGTTCAATGCCACAGGTGTCAGAGATTTGGACATTACCAGTCAGAATGTTACGCTAGAATTCCTGAAGAAAAGGAAGAGAAAGTGCACTTTGCTGAGATTGAAGACAAAGGTGCAAATGAAGTTCTTCTCATGACAATTGAGAAGAAGGTTGAGCATACATCTGCAGATGTATGGTATGTGGATACTGGATGTAGTAATCATATGTGCGGACATAAGGAAGCTTTTTGCAAGTTGGATGAGAGTTATAGATCAAAAGTGGCATTTGGTGATAATTCCTCCATACAAGTGAAAGGAAAAGGAGCTGTGAAATTCAAATCATTGAGTGATACGACTAATCATTCAAGATGTCTTGTACGTGCCAGGATTAAAAACCAATCTCTTGAGTGTTGGTCAGTTGCTGCAAAAGCAATATTCTTTGTGGTTTGGTGAAGATAAATGCGAGATTTATCAAGATGAGAGGGGCACGATTTTGGAGATTAAGATGAACCCGGATAGACTCTTTCCTCTTGCATTAGAGGAATTACAAATCAGCCTCAAGGCTCAGGAGAAGGAAGTCCAAAAGAAAGCATGTCAAAAAGAAGCTTGGTTATGGCATTATAGGTTTGGGCATTTGAATTTCAGAGGTTTAAATATCTTGAGTAGATTGAATATGGTAAGAGGTTTGCCCATAATTCCAGTACAAGAGGAGCTGTGTGAAGGATGTACAATTGGTAAGCATGAAAGAGATCCATTTAATCCAAGTTCATACACTTGGAAGGCTAGTGATCAATTGCAATTGATTCACTCAGATGTTTGTGGTCCCATTAGCCCCACATCGAATGGTGGCAAGAGGTACTTTATTTCCTTTATTAATGATTATACAAGGAAAGGATGGGTCACTTTGATGAATGAGAAATCTGAGGCATTCCAAAAATTCAAGTTGTTCAAAGCAGCAGATGAAACTGAGACAGGGAAAAAGATTAAGGTGTTGAGAACTGATAATGGAGGAGAATATACTTCAACGGAGTTCAACAATTTCTGTGCTGCTCAAGGAATTGTACGGGAAAGAACAGCTCCTATGACTCCTCAGCATAATGGAGTGGCTGAGAGAAAGAATAAAACAGTTGAAAACATGATGAGAAGCATGCTGCACACCTCAGGAGTTCCAGATAGGTTTTGGCCAGAAGCAGTTGTATGGAGTTTCTATATTTTAAATAGGTGTCCCACATTTGCTGTAAAAAGAATGACTCCAAATGAAGCATGGAATGGATGGAAGCCTTCAGTACAGCATCTAACACTACAAAAAAATGTTGGAGTACACACAAGAATTGTCCACACAGGTAAGGCGGTATGTAATTGCATTCTCAATCCACACCAAATCTACACTGAAAATGTGTTTTTTTTATTAAATACTGATTGCACACTGAATTACATATTGAAAAAAAATTAGTGTATAATACGTGTACATATTCTTATAATTTCACTCCAATTACACACTGATTTGAATTTGGGTATAACTTTATGTGTGTAGAATGGAATGTTTTAAACATAGCTTTGTAGGGATTTAGTGTGTAAATTTTAGTGTGTAAACAGAATGTAACTAAAGTTATCAAATAAAGTAGTAAATTATTTTAACTTTACTTAAATATATATAAAACAAAAAAGGCAAAAACCTAAGCGTAACTCATTCAAATTTCAACTCTCCTAGCTGCAAAGAAAGAAACCTCTCAATTCACTTTCCTCTACTAACCCTAAGTTTCATCGACCTCCTCCGCACTTCCGCACCACCGCACTTTGTCCATCGCATCCACATCGGCCAACCTCTTGCATCCGCGTCGGCTTCCTCCTCCTCGCCCCTGCGTCGGCTTCCTCCTCCTCGCCCCTGCGTCGGCTTCCTCCTCCTCGCCCCCGCGTCGGCTTCCTACTCCTTGCCCCCGCGTCGGCTTCCTCCTCCTCGCCCCCGCGTCGGCTTCCTCCTCCTCGCCCCCGCGTCGGCTTCCTCCTCCTCGCCCCCGCGTCGGCTTCCTCCTCATCGCCCCCGCGTCGGCTTCCTCCTCCTCGACCCCGCGTCGGCCTCCTCATCTGATGTCTCTCCCACTCTCTCTGTATCTTATCTCTCCCTCTCTCTGACAAATCAAGTTATTTGAGAGTTGAGACTCATTTTCAATTTTTTGTTCATGCAGAGAATCAGAAAAAATTGCTCTATGATGTTTGGAGAATGTACAGGTGAGCATTCTAAAATAATAAATGATGGATAACTTATTCCCATAGAAAGTTGGATTAAACTTGTAATTTTTTGATATAGTGGGGAACGTGGGTGGGATTTGAATGCATTTGTTGACATGGTAGATTCTTTTGTGTCCTTGTACATCTTATCTTCCGTCCGTCTTAAGTTGTTGAAATGGTTTTTGATTAGGTTGTGAATTTGATGTAATGACATGCCGAATCGGGTTTATTGGTTGGGCTAGTTGATCAGCAACAAGCTAAGACATTTATTTGATAAGGGAATAAAAGAGAAGGAGAAAGTCATCTAGGCTGCTCAGTCACCTGAAAGCAAAATTTGAATATGTTGTGGTGGATGTATTATAATGTACATAATATTTTAGTGGCTTTCTTTATTTTTAAGCTAGTTTACAAATTTGATAATCAGAGTTTTGTTGTTAATAACTGTTTACTCGATGACGACAGGACGGGCAACAGTTCTTTCTGCAGGTGTAAGGGAGTGGAGTATGGAATTCTTTAAGGTCATAATTGATCTTACTTACGCTGGTCATGGTTAGTTTTTTGCATATACTTCATTCAATTCTCTCTAATTATATATTTCTTTTGTGTAGTTTGTACTTAATCTAGTACAATACAAATTTCAGTGCTCTAACCTTAGAACACTGTCTTTTTTCTTGAAGAAAAGTTTATGTTATGGACTGTATGGTGTCGTTACGTCAAGTATTTGATACCATTTTGGTTATGGAAACAGAGCACATGCAAGACATCGTTGGTCTTCTTTTCTGATACATTTCCCTTTTAAAGGAATGGGGGTTTGCAAGTGGATATTTGATGAGGTATGTATCTCTAACATTGTGAGCAATAAGTGAAGACTTCACAATCTTTGATTGCCATTATTATGAACATCTTTTATTATGTGCATACTGCATTATTCATGTAGTTTGACTTGAGAAACATGGTATTTGGGTATGGTTTAATCTTCTTAAGCTCAACACATGTCCTGGGTCTAAGTTGTAAATTTGATTTAGTATATATTAAAGTTTTTATCTAGATAATTCTTATTTACAGTTTCTCTATACAATAGGGAAGTACATATTGTTAGATCTGTTATACCAATTGTTATGTCATAACTTCAATTGCAGAAGATGATTTGAAATATGGCAGAGTTAAAATTGTTCTAATCCATGTCAGTTGATTAGCTGGTATTTAATTTTCTTAGTATGAATTTAGTGCTGTAATTCATGTAATATCTGTTTGGCTTTTACATATTTCACTATTCCTACTTCAGTTGAGAATCAAGTAGAGTATATCTACTTTCACTCTTAATAGACCTTTTTTCGGTAGAAGATCCCGAGGCATCTCAACTCCTAAAGCGTATGTCAAAATAGATTTCAAGTGTCCCTACGCAAGCAACTCCCCTGAATCTGAAATTTTAACAGACATATTAACGTGATTGTTGATGGACTATTTGAATGAATATGGTTAGATTTCTGACTGTCGCAACCTAGTGATTCTATTTGTGGCATATTTCCATCCTTTGGAATCGCTAAGATATCTGAAGTACCTAATTTATTTTGTATATTTCAGCTTATTGTGCCCAAGTTGCTTGTCTTTTTACTACAATGTGAGCGACACTGATTACAGTTTTCAGGTACTCATTTTAAGGATTTGTTTTGCTTATGCTCAGGTCGCTTATATGTGTGTATGATAGACATGAGATGTGTATGCTTACTTGAATTTCATCATTTTCTTTCTTAGAAAAATTGTGGTTGGTTACAATCACAAACTGAGAATCTTGCTGGAAACAGCTCTTGAGAAGATTAAAACTTCAAAGTGAGATCGGATAGATTTTCTTTCATCAAGGTAGTCTCTCTCTCTCAAACTCCATGTATTTTTTTTCCTTCCGGAAATGATGCCATGTACAACTGCTCACTGCTTCTTCAAGATTGTACTTGGCCCTCTTGGAAGCAATTCTAGTGTGAACCTAGGTGAGGCGTCTAGATCCACTCAACTGCTTAGTAAGATCAACCCTCATCCCCTCTTTCAATGAGGCGACCGCCTCGTGCGTGAAGACGATGCTTATAAGCACGTTGTTTCGTCTACTTGACCGACGAAGGGTAAAATCCTTGCAGATTCTGTGTACTCCATGGTAAGCTAATTGCCTTATTTTATCTTATTTTCATTCGATAAGTGATTATTGACTTACGTATTTTTATCTGGCAGAGTGTTTTTGTTATAATTTTCATGAAAGCTAATATAAATGAAAGGTTCAAATGTAAGTGGCTCTATTTCCTTATCCATACTTATAATTGATCGACACAATTAATATTGTTGTCCGCATCTTTGCATATTTAGTGACTAAAACAAATGTAAACTTTCTAGTTTTGATTCTTTTTGGTTTAATGGCATTATAATACTTTTTTGTTTACAATTTGCAGTGATAAAATTCTTCTTGAAGTTGTTTCAAGAATCTACAGAGCAAGAAGTTACTTTGCATTGATAATATTACTTTTTTGTTTTTCACATTAAAGTTTTTTTTTTCGGTAATATAAATAATTTTTGAAGTTACTTTTTAATGGATAGATATTGTGATTAATATTGTATTGATAATTTAAATTTATATATAATAAATATTTCTTTATGCTATTTCTTATGAATCCTACTACAGTATTATTCAGTTAGTTAATGTAATAGCAATTTCCAAATTGGAATACACAATATTAAAATAAAATCGATTTGAATTTTTTAACCTAAAAAGACACCATTAGTATCTATATTTTTTTTTATATAGAAGTCTAAATGAAAACTTTGGAATCTATAAATGTAATTCTAAATATGCAAAATAGAATTGAATGTATTGTAGGTAAAGAATCCCATTAGAATTCATCTTGTCAATTACTAAAAAATTTAAATAGGATTTAAATATTAGTTGCTAAATATCTATTTTTTAGAATTACAAATCCAATCCAAAAAGATCAAAATAGAATTTGAATGTTAGTTACTAAATGACACTATTTTGAAATTACAAATTCAATACTAAAATACACATTTGAATTGAAATGGGTGTTGCTAAAGGTAAGGTAAGTTCAGTTGATGTAGATTTCCATTCAGAGTAAAAACCAATTTTCGGTATGCATACTACACACCGATTTGATTGCACACTGAATTTTTTGTGGACCATTTACCACCTCTATATTCCATACAGATTTTTTTTGTGTGGAACAGGTGTGTACACTTGTTTACACACAACTTCCACACATTTTTGGTTGTATGGATTTATGTTATTTCTTGTAGTGTAAAAGTGTTTGGCTGCATAGCTTATTCGAAGATACAGGATGTTCAAAGGAGAAAGCTTGACCCTAAGTCTGAGAAGTGCATCTTCTTAGGCATGAGTAGTGTTTCAAAAGCTTATAAGCTTTATAACCCAGTCACAAGGAAGATAGTAACTAGTAGAGACGTCAAGTTTGAAGAATCCAAGTTCTGGAATTGGAATGGAAACAAGGAGACGCTGGAAAGATCAATGCAGCAGAACTATGTTGACACATGTGTCAACACAGCAGCGTCCTATGTCAACACAGCAGCATCCTATGTTAACACAGAAGGGTCCGGTGAAGAAAACCAAGGAGGAGACGTAGAAGAAGAAGAAAAGGAGATTCAGACAGGAGATGAAGATGAAGAAGAAGAGATGCTAGACTATGGTGGTTCACCTACTGCAGTTAGAGTGGAATCACATAGCAATGAAGCTGAATGTTCAAGGGCTCAAGGAAATACAAGAAGATCCATCAAGAGACCACGCTATTTGGATGCATATGAGGTAAGAGGCATTTCAGTTAGACGTAATGAACCTGATGAAATCGCTCATTTTTGCCTATTTGCAGATTGTGACCCCATGGATTTTGAGACTGCTAGTAAAGAAGATAAGTGGAGAAAAGCCATGGAAGTTGAAATAGCTTCTATTGAAAAGAATAAAACCTGGAAGTTGGTAGATTTGCCTAAAGGGCATAAGACTATAGGGGTTAAATGGGTTTATAAAACTAAACTCAAAGAAAATGGTGAAGTTGATAAATTTAAGGCAAGATTAGTTGCTAAAGGGTATAGGCAGTCTTATGGAATTGATTATACAGAAGTTTATGCTCCAGTTGCTAAGTTAGACACCATTAGAATGGTGATAGCACTTGCATCACAAAATGGGTGGTCTTTATTTCAACTTGATGTGAAATCTGCTTTTCTATATGGGACTTTAAATGAGGAAGTTTATGTTGATCAGCCTTTAGGTTTTATAATCAAAGGCAAAGAAAACAAAGTTTATAGATTGGTAAAGTCCCTTTATGGTTTAAAACAAGCCCCACGATCTTGGTATAGCAGATTGGAGAACTTCTTTCTGCAGAAAGGGTTCTTAAAATGTCCATATGAACACACATTGTTTATTAAGTCAGATTCAGCAGGAAGATTGCTAATTGTGTGTGTCTATGTTGATGATTTGGTGTATACAGGGAATAGTGACAGCATGTTTAGAGAATTGAAAAGTTTGATGATGAAAGAGTTTGAAATGTCTGATATGGGATTGTTGCATTACTATCTTGGTCTAGAAATTTGTCAAACTCCTAAAGGTATTTCACTTTGTCAAAAGAAATATGTGAGAGATGTGTTGAAAAAATTTGACATGAGTGAATGCAATGCAGTTAGGACCCCAGTTGAAACAAATGGGTTGTTATTGAAAAATGGTTCAGGTGGTGTTGTTGACAAAACCATGTATAGGCAGCTTATAGGTAGTCTAATGTACCTAACTGCATCTAGGCCAGATATCCAATTTGCTGTCAGTTATGTTTCTAGATTTATGGAGAATCCCTCAGGTGATCATCTTTTTGCTGCTAAGAGAATCCTTAGATATCTTCAAGTTACTAAGGACTTTGGTTTGTTTTTCATGAAGAAGTCTATGTCTGCATTAGTGGCTTATAGTGATAGTGATTTTGCTGGTTGCAAAGATGATAGACGAAGCACAAGTGGGTATGCATTCATCCTTGGTGGAGCTGCAGTCTCCTGGATGTCCCGCAAGCAGCAAATTGTTACTCTTTCGAGTACAGAAGCTGAATATGTTGCTGCTACTGAATGTGCAAAGCACATCTTGTGGATGAGAAGAGTGTTAGAGTTCTTACATTTCCCACAGAAGACAGCCACTAAGTTATTGTGTGATAATAGCTCAACTTTGAAGTTAGCTAAGAATCCAGTTCTTCATGGAAGAACTAAGCATATTGATGTGAAATTCTTCTTTCTTCGTGACTTATGTGATGGGACTGATATTGAGATCGATAAGTGTCGAAGTGAAGACAACTATGCAGACATCTTTACTAAGCCTTTGAAAATTGCAGCTTTTGAGTATTTGAGAACACATCTTGGTGTTTGTAATGTTGTAAACTGAACATCTTGCAAGATGGTTCAGTTTAGGGGAGGATGTGTAAGTGTATGGTGTGTTATTATGCAGGCTAAGAGAAGCAAGAAGAGGAAAGGATTCGACTGGAGTCGAATAACTTGGAATACAACATCAAGAAGATAAGGAGCTGATGCTGGCACATATGTAAACACAGAGAATGGGATGCTGACACATATGTAAACACAGAGAATGAAGATGTTTACATAGAGTCTGGAGATGTTGACACAGAAGAATGATATGTTTACATAGAGAGTTGCAGAACACGTGAGTTTTAGTAGAGTCAGTGTCTAGTTGGTTAAGTTTAAGTTATTATGGTTGAGTTAAGTGTCAGTTTTTATATTGAGAGGTTATGCTGAAATTTAGGGGAAGTTATGTGTAATGGATAGATTTGGTTTTCTGGTTGTAGATGTAATGAACAACAGTGTTTTTTTACGTTGAATGCAGTTTACTCTCTGTTCCTGATATTTTGAGATTCTCTCTTCTCGCTCTCTTCCAACGTTTACTCATTTCTCAATTGAAGTTCAGATTGTGATTACTTGTTGGCAAACAAGTATTGCATTTACATAAATCACGTATGACCTTAAAACCCGAACATAGTGCAAGATTATACACCCTTTTTAAGAACCTGAAATTGGCTGACTCGTTTATGACAAGTCGGCCCCGACTAGGTCGACTTGTTTAGCACAAGTCGACTAAGTGGACTTGTTTCAACAAGCCGACCATGGAGTGACTTGTCTAAGACAAGCCCACCCCTACTCAAATGTTACCCTCCACTACTGAAATCTTATAATTGTCAACACATTTTAATAATTGTCAATAAATTTTAATTTCATCGGCAAAAGTTCGTCGGCAAAGGTCTAATCGCCGACAAAAATCAGATTTAATCGGAAAATGTTATTATTTGCCGACAAAATTGGAATTTGTCGGTAAGAATTGTTTTGGACGACAAAATGTTTATTTTTGTCCGCAAAAGTGTTAGTATTGCCGACCAAATTGCATTATTGTCGGCAAAAGTGTTAGTGCTGCCGACGGCATTATTGTCGGCAAAAGTGTTAGTGCTGCCGACGACATTATTGTCGGCAAATAATTTACCAAAATTCACGAAAATTATTGCCCATATTTTGCCGACTAAATCAGACTTTGTCGATAAAAATAGCTTTTTGGCCGACGAAATTAATATTTTTGTCAGAAATTTTTTTAGTATTACCGACCGAATACCATTATTTTAGGCAAATTATTTACTGACCGACTTTTTCCGTTGACCATAAATTACAAAAATCAACGAAAAATATTATTTGCCGACGAAATTACTATCTCGTCGGCAAAAGCAGTTTTGACTACGAATTTTTTATTTTTTCGGTAAAATAAATAGTATTGCCGACCTTTTTTTTTTGTCGGAAAAGACATAAATTTGGTAAATCATTTGAAAAGGGAAACAAAACTTTTTTTAACAATTTTCTAATTAAGGTGTTTAATAATGAAATGGTACAATGTTTGAGGACTAAATAATATAATTTTCTAATATTTAAGGATTTAACAAAAAAGTATAATCTTTAAGGACTAAAACATGATATTTTCTAATAAAAACTAACATCCCTCAGTCTCTTGAAATCATTAATTTTTATCAACCGCCTTCAGCCATTCTCCTTCTCCACTGCCAGCCCTCCATATCTCTGACAATCTCCGCTATCTCCGACCTTCTATCTGAAATCTCATCGCAACACAGAATCACAAGCCGCAGCAGTTTAAGCCTCCCCAGAACAGCCCTTTTCTGATCTTCTACCTCAGAATCAAATATCTTCGTCGTCCACTCCTCCCTTACGGCCCTATGGACCTAGTTGCAGAGGTCGACGACGGTGGGGGTTCCTGGAGGGGCATGTTTGCATTTAGAGTATATGGATCGCCGTAATAGGGAGCCTATTAATATAAGTCCAACATCCTAAGCATAATTGAGGTATGTCACATTAGGGATTTTGGGTCAGGCCGATATTCCAAATGACCATATGAGGCCCAAAATTGGGCCTCTCCCATTTATTTGGTGCAGCCGAAACTTGGTGAGCAAGTCCAAAGGGTTTTGCTCACTACCTCTTATAAATGGGATTTATTAGGGATTTTTCTTTAGGATATCCCTTTTGGTTGTTAGATAATAAAGCACTCTCTCTATTTTCTTAGAGATTTCAGCCGAACCTTATAGGTGACAAGGAGGTGCCGAATTTGCTAAGGCAATTCAACCCAGAGATCCATCCCATCAACCGGAAATATTCTTGAAAGTAGTTAGAGTGTGGTTTTTCCAATCAACTAGGGAATACAAATTAACTCCACTGCGCTAATTGTCTGTAATCGATGGACTATCTATTCGTAACCCCAATATAATCGCCACGTCCTTTAGAGTAATAGTCATCTCACCCTGGGGAGGTGAAAACTATGGGTCTCCGATCGCCATATCTCCGCCAATGCTTGTAATAGTCCATGATCTACCTCCACTCGGGATGTCAATCCGGCATAAAGAAATTCTGCCTGGTTTACGAATGTTGAAGTATTGTCGTCTATCTTCCACATTTTTCCAGCTCTTACTTTGAAGTGCGTCTATCTTCCACATTTTTCCAGCTCTTACTTTGAAGTGCGTCGCCTATAAAACATGAATGTATTCATTATTATTTCTAAATTTGTGTTTCAAGTTCTGAATATTCAAATTTACAAATATTCTATTTTTCCTATTAATAAAAAAATAGAATTTCGAAATTAGAACTTACGGTGATTTCAATTTAAGCTCAAATTTTAAAAACACTTCAATTTAGAAAATTATAAACAGTATGATTCGAAAAAAGTTGTACAACGAAAAAACCGTAAACCGCCTCTAATTTGTGTCTAAACTGAGATTGATACGTGTAAAAGTCGTGTCAATTTAAATTAGGACTTTAGTGTTGTTAATTTCTGTTTGTAAATTCGAATTTTCAAAACACTTTAATTTCTACATTTTATAACACTATGATTTCTAATTTTAAATTCTAATTTCATAAAATAATTGTACAAACTCTAAAACAATGTAATTTCAAAAAGTAAATGTACTAACTCTAAAACAATCTAATTTCAAATAATAATAATTGTATAAATTCTAAACCAATCTAATTTCAATTTATTTATTTATTTAGGTTTCCAATTAAAAAAAAAACACAACAATCTCGAAAATATTTATGACATTTTAAAAAACACTTAAATGTCGAAAGTAATTCCCAAATTTTAAAAAACTATGATTTCTAATATTAAATTAGATAACTAATAAACAATCTAGTTTCAATAAATTGTTCTACAAACTCTAAAACAATCTAATTTCTAAAAATAAATGTACAAATTCTAAAATAATCTAATTTCAAATTAGTATTTATTTTTTCAATTAAAATTTAAAATATAACTACAATTTCGAAAATATTCATGATTTTTTTAAAAAAGTTCTAATTTCTATTTTTTTATGCTTTTAAATTCAAATTTTATAAAACACTTAATTGTCGAAAGTAATTTCCAACTTTTAAAAAACTATGATTTCTAATTATAAATTCGAAAATTAATAAATAATTTAGTTTTAAAAATGATTCTACAAACTCTAAAACAATCTAATTTAAAAAAAATGTACAAATTCTAAAATAATCAAATTTCAATTTTTTGTTTAGTTTTTTGTTTAAAATTTAAAATTTAACAACAATTTCGAAAATATTTATGAAATTTTAAAAAACTCTAACTTCTATTTTTTTATGGTTTTTATATTTGAGTTTTAATTTCGAAAATTAATAAATAATCTCATTTCAAAAAATGATTCTACAAACTCTACAACAATCTAATTTCAAAAAATAAATGTACAAATTGTAAGACAATCTAGTTTCAATTTCTATTTCATATTTTCAATTAAAATATAAAAAAGAACACAACAATTTCGAAAATATTTATGAATTAAAAAAAAAAAACTCTAATTTCTATTGTTTTTTATGGTTTTAATTTCGAATTTTTTAAAACACTTAAATGTAGAAAGTAATTTCCAACTTTTAAAACACTATAATTTCTACTTTTAAATATGAAATAAATATCCAAATTTCGAAAATAATTGTTCAAATTCTATTTTGTTTGTTTGTTTTTTTTTTTTTTTGCAAACTCCATAATACCCAAATTTCGTCATTAATTTTGACATTTTAATATGTGTTAATTCGGCATTATAAACTATTTACTCATTCTATTATCAAAATATATGGATAGAAAATTTAGCGTATCATCATGTGTATAATTGGCCTTGTGCGTGTTTCTCTAGTAGAGAATAGAGTTATCCACGGGCTCCTTGCCATGTCGGCGTCTTCTTTGACTGGAACTTCCTTCACCACGGTTCGCCATTGCCAACAGAAATATTGGACTTTTTAAAACAACAATTTTTTTAGATTGTATAAAAGATGATAACTTTTATTTGTGTTTGAGATGTGAGATTTATATAGAAGATGGTGGGTGTGAAAAAGTAAGAATAGTTATTTCTCGGATGTAAAAATTTATTGTTGGTAGTTAACTGTGGAGCCCGTGCCGGAATTAATTCCGGCACGGTAGCAGAGGAGGCGTATATTCGGCAAGGAACAGAGGAATTGATTCCTCTGTCCCAGCCGGACATCTCGGGCTTACCACTTAACTAAATATTTCGTCAGAGCTTCAAATAGAAGCATTAGATGTAAAAGCTTTAGCATACTCAAAGCTATGAGCAAAATGTTCCATTTTTACGGTTCCAAGCTCCTCTAATTACAGCACAACCTTCCAATCTTCAACTCCAAGGATCGAAGCAACAGAATTCATGCTTACACATAAATTGTAGACATAATAATTTGTTGATTTCACAACAATCAATTATAATTATATAAATTAACTAAAATTTTGCTGAGACTAATTAAGTAATAGTAATACAATCCGGCCGGAAATCACGGCCAATGACTTTGTAATAATTTTTTTTATAAAAAAAAGAAAATCATTATAGGAGGGGTTAGCACACAAAAGATGTGAACTGATCATTGTTGAGCCTCCTTGAGAGCGTCGACCAGGGAGATGGCGTTCTTGCCTAGGTTTCGGAACTTGATATTTTGGTCATTCATCGGATTCTTTTTTGCCGACCCCGTAAAGCATACTTGGCATGCATCCTCGAACAAGAGTGCTGAATCGATCATCTTCTTCACATCGGCGTACTTTTTGGTGATCAATGCCGCAAATGAGTCATCGAGCTGCGCCACGGCACTGTTGTAGTTCTCGGTGCAGTCGCTGTAGCAATTCTGGACGGGGTCACTTGGGTGTTTGTCATCTTGATTTTTAAAGATGAAATTCAAGTTTTCGATGGCGGTGTAGGTGATTAACCTGATGGAGATTAGGGTTAGCTTAGGGAGGTCGGCGTTTTTGGTGCTCGGGTCTGCGGTAAGGCTGGAGGTGCAAAGTTCCTTGTTGGGCGTGTTTTTGCAGACTTGCTCTATTAGGGCTGCACCCGTCGGTTTTTTAGGCTCGGCCGCATTGGCTGCAACCACAGCTAAAGCTAGAGTGGCAAGGAAAATTAGCTTATTCATGATTGTGTGAGATTATTATTATTCTTTACTTATTATTCTTCTTCATTTTGTTTCGACATATTTGAGCTAATTAATATAGGAATTGGACATACTATTTTGGGACAATTTTATTAGTTTTGTTTTTGTGGATGAGAATGGAGTGAGTGGTCAACAGTCGTACGAATATGTGCTAATATTGAAAGGGAACTGTTCCAAGTAGTTTTTTTTTTTTTTCTGCCACAACCGTTCAAATTAGATTGGCTTTTTTTTTTTTAATTAGACTATAATGTCTTCTGACCTACACAAGGAAAATATAATTTACTTTTCCAATGTCTAAACATTTATAAACACTAAATCCAATTAATCGATGTTCAGAAATGATACTTGAAAGTCCTTCAAAAAATTAGTTATCTTAACAAATAGTCCAAACCATAGAGTTAGGTAACTTTTATAACAGCATCCATAATGGTATTACGTAAACATTACATAAACGTGAGCCTATATATTTATTTAAGTAAAGCAAAAAAAACTCTCTGCAGTGGTTTTACATTGCATTCCTTAAAGATGAGACTCACACGTAAATTTATGTTTTTACATAAAGCATTCATTAAATATAAGTAATGCACTATGTATTACGTAACCAATTTTTAATTATAAATTAATTCATTTTATAATTAATGTTAATATCTTATTGGTGGTTGTTAGAAAATTTAATAGTAAAATATATTTAAGTAATATGTTTAAGTAATACGACTGCAGAGAAAATATTTTTTACGTGTGTCTTAACTTTACGTATTACTTAAAGTGTACATAAATGCATACGTGGCAACTTTAAAGAATACAATTTATGTAAAACCATTGTGAATGCTCTAAGGGAATAAGATATATTAGAGATAAATATATCTTATCATATTTAGATATATCTAGATAAATATATTCTTAGTACATTGATAGATGTTCCGAATCCCTGGTCCGTCAAGTTCCGAATGGTGACTCAATGGCATGTAGTGTAATTATTGCAAACTTTTAGTCCATTTATGCTACAGACACATGTCGGAATGATTCGGAACAAAGTGTCGAATTTTATATCATTTCTGTATTTTCATTATTATATCATTATAGATTTAGTATTTGTTATAAATATAATATTGTATCTATATATATACATGTACTCAAATCTAAATAAGATCAATAATACAATTATCATTCTTTTATAACTTTCTTCATCACCTACACTGGATCTGTCATATTCTACAATAGATGCTATTTTAGCAACCAGATCATTCCCTTTTTCAAAATCTTGAGAGTGAAGTTGGGAAGAAGTATTAGGAAACTTTTATATTACATGTAAAAGTTCAGGGACCTATTTGAAATTATTAGAAACTATTATGGTATGTTTGTTGGATATAAATAGTAAGCTTGTAATCCCTCCATAATTCATTGAATAATCTTTATGATTTCCTCTCGATTTGTTCATGGTATCAGAGCACTAGAAAGATTGGTGCTGGGTTTTCGAGCGATTTGGTCAAGATTGATCAATTTTCTTTTCGTTTTTGATGATTTGAAAGAGACGATCAATTGTGAGGTGACTAATGGTAGCAGACAACACGTGTGGCTAGCATTGGGAGCACAAAGTTTTGCGAATCAACAACATCAGCAGAACCAAACGACTTTGAGAGCTGCGAATCGAGATCATACTACAAATCCGAATCGAAATCATCATTTTGGAGATCGTAGTGGACATGGAAATAGATATAATCAACTGATAGGCTTTATTGTTGAACATCTGTTGTATTTACATCCATCTGATACTCCATGAATGCAGTTGACAAGATACCAGCTGACAAGATGCAACAATTATCAGATTTGGTCGAGATCTATGCTTGATGCATTTCTTGCTAATAATAAATGTGGTTTCATAGATGGAACTATCTTGAGGGATTCAGTTGCTGAGAATCAACAAATACGTTGGGATATGTGTAATGTGATGGTTAAATGATGGTTGATGTTAGGTTACGATTATAAGGATGGGCCAATACGTACAAGTCGAGAGCATATAAGTCGAGATTCATAAAAGAAGTCGACGACTAATCAAGCTCAGAATATGAAAATAAGAGAAGATAGTCGACACCGAATATGGGGAAGGTCGACCACAAAGGTCTTTGAAGATTGGAGATCAGTCAGCTCAAAACTCTCCCTCTTAAGGAAAAAGTCGAGTTGACGGTCAAATACTATCGAAGAAACCTCCCTCTTAAGGAAAGGACAACTGGCAACCTGCTCGCCGCCTTAAAGAAAACCCTTCCTCTTAAGGAATGGACAGATGGTGACCTGCTTCAACCTCCAGAAGGAAGCCTTCCTAGCTAAGGAAATGTGAGGTGGCGACCTGCTTGTTACCTACTGACACCAACTATGGATAGAAACCCTCCCAAGAGGGTTGCCGCCATTTTGAAGTCGGTACTTTTCTCCTATAAATAGGAGAACACTTTCATTATTTACTTACTTACATACATATATTTTTGCAAGTATTCTCTAAAATTCCATTACTGACTTAAACTTCGGAGTGGAATTAGGGGCCATCCTCACCCCTTTTCAGGTCCTCGCCTACTACAAGCATCTAAAGGAAACTAAGTCCCCCTTGAGGTCGACACAGAAACCTAAAATAGCTAGCCACCGACGAGATCTCGAAAGCCATTACTAGAAGTTTCAGGCCACGTCATTTTAATCCCAACATTTTTATCCCTTGGAAGTGATACTTTTCGGAATCCGGTAAGATAATGACATTCTCGCCTTTCTGGGTCTGGGTCAGGGTCGAGGTCGACTTAGCGTCGTCCCTGTCAACAATACTCTTACTTGATCAGGAATAAAGCGATCCGACTTTGAGATTCGAGCAACTCCGAGTGATCTGAGTTTACTGCTAGTGGAGAGTCGTTGAAGGCTCTTTCACACAAAAAAGGGAAAGATGTTGAGGTTTGGACTCACCCGTCTGCCCTTTCTTCCCCCGTGTCGAGGGACCGGATCTCGGCGGAGGAGCCGCTTGGAGCGGGAATATTGCTTATGTTGCTGATCTTCCATTGAACTTGTTGCATCCATCCTTCCTGTTTGCTTCTTTGATGGTTGTATTGCTAAGGGATCGCGCGTGTGCTGAGGGATCGCGCGCGTATTGAAGAGTCGCGCGTATGCTTGTTCGCTTTGCCCCCGTGCTTCTTGCTTGCTTTACCCTTGTGAGTATCATTCTTTACTCCTATTATAGGTTGTTCGCTCGTTCTTCGGTCCTCGTTCCTTGTTGAAAATAGAACTATTTGTAAATCGTGGTTGGTATTACCACTCTCTTCACCATTGTATTTTTTCTCCAAGAAGCATGATGTTGTTTGTTATGCAATGGCTGGAGCGAACAAGAAAGCTCGCTGCTTGGATGCTAAGGTTTTTGGATTGAAGGCTTCTGCCTTTGTTTAATAGTCTCGAGTTGTTACTCTTGAATCCGAGATGACTATCCTCCGCGAGAAGGTTGCTGATGATAGCGAGGTGCACAAATATTCCGCGATGACGTCTAGACAGGCTTTGGCGTCTTGATGTATGATTTATGCAGGGTGTGTATACTCTTGCCCCCGTGCTTCTGTTTGGTCAACTTGGTATATTTTCTAAGTCTTCCACCGATCGTGTAGCACCCTTGCGCACTCAAGGTGCGGTTGCACATCGTGCTAATATTGTGTTCGTTGACGATTATGTTTGAATCGCAACTTGTATGATGTTAGCCCTTGTATACACATGCTTGATATTAGGAAGTTGTTCGCAACAATGGTCGAACCTTGAGACTCTCCATAGAGCATGTAAATAGACATGTATGTCCAGCAAACACTGATTTGTATATATTTATAGGCGTCAGTACAATAATTTTATATGTACCGTTACCCTGAATAGTCGCGCAGTGCCATGTTAGACACGTGTGTAGATGCCGCCTAGGTGCGTACATAAGGGCCACGTGGGCGCGTACGTAAGGGCCGTATAAGCTATGTAGATTTTGAGCGGAGATTACCCTTTGCATGTTGTACTAGGTTGATTGTGTTTGCTTTACCAAGCCTCATACATAGTTGTTGTTCCCCATGTTTGGGTTGAGGTTATGCTTGGTATTGTTCCCTGAACCTTTATATATACGTTCGACGTTGTCATATAGACCTGTCATGATTTAATTAGAAATGCATGATAACTCATTAGTAATATTTCATACCATGTGTTACCATAGTTGTCCGTATACATTGGACGTGCATGATAGGATAAAAATCCTTGTTGCAGTGGATATAACATCCGTAGTTGCGACAATAGGACGTTCGTCGCTAAGTGTCCTGAGTGCTGATCTTGTTTTAACCCCAAGGAATGGCATGATGAGTATATCGAGTACGTGCCGTGTTTATAGGTAGTAAGACGCAAGACCATAGGATAGCAATGCACTTGGCGCTGGCGCTTGGCACGAGGGCACTTGGCATGTAGAAGAGTCGTCTTGACGAGGCAAGACATTAGTTTATACCGTCTCTTAGTTCCACTCTAAGGCAACGTTGTGACAAGACGCTACTTGTTCTATACTATGTGTTTTTCCATCTGTCAGTTGGGCACACCCCGCGTGACGTTGTTACAAGGCTTTCCGTGGCTAATCCAGTACTTACCTTGTGATGCTACTACGCCTCAACCTGGTTAGCCCAAGGGGCAGAACAGAGGCCGTATCAGTACGGCTTGTAACTTTTACCGTCTCTTGAACCATTTAAAGGCGACGTTGTGGCAAGACGTTACTTGCACTATGCTATGCGTTTTTCCATCCGTCAGTTGGACACACCCCGCGTGACGTTGTTGCAAGGCTTTCCGTGACTATTCCAGTACTTACCCTGCGATGCTACTACACCTCTCCATGGTTAGTCCAGAAGGGCTGTACAGGACCGTGTTAGAGCGACTTGCATTTTTTTCCGTCTCTTGGTCCACTCAAAGGCGACGTTGTGGCAAGACACTACTTGCTGAATTTGGTGTGTTTTATTCCGTTATATGCTCAAATGAAAATTAGCGATGTACAAGACTCGACTTGTAAGGTTGGTGAGTTTTTCAAACAAGGTGCGCTCCTGCTAGCGTGTATCAATCCGCGATGGGGAAGCATACTTTGTAATAGCATGGGGTTGCCCTCTAATGAGAGGATGTCGCGCCATGATGTATCATCCCGCGATGGGGAAGCATACTTTGTAATAGTATGGGGTTGCTCTCTAATGAGAGGATGTCACGCCATGATGTATCATCCCGCGATGGGGAAGCATACTTTGTAGTAGCATGAGTTGTCGTCTAACAAGAGGACGTCCGCCATGACGGGGTGATCAGTCCCTTTGAATGTTGCCGCATCCTGTTTTAAACTCGGGGAATGGCTATGAACATGAGGATTTGCCTCTAACGAGAGGATTTCGCAGCATGCCATTTTTTAGTTGTGAGCATGGGGGTTGCCCTCGCAAGGAGGATGTCGCAGCATGTCATTTGTAGATAAATCTTTGTTTGAACTCAAGATGTAGTGTGTCGTCGACGCTATTTGGAGTAGTCGTCGTTATAGATAGAGAGTGTTTATATGCTCATTGTTGATGCTGATAATGGATATGTCAACGTTGTATAATAAAATTCGATTGTTGTACATAACGTGATAGCTTATATTGTTGATGCGAGTAATATGCGCGTAGTTTGGTACTTGGCGTAATTCCAAAGTAGTATGTATGATGTAGTGATGTACCTACGAGAATACATTGATTTCATTAGATAGTTGTTGCAATTACAAAATTGCATATATACGGGGTTGTATGCATTGTTGTATGTGTCCTCCAGCTGATATATGCGTCGGTGCCTTCGCTGCGTGATACACATGCATATATACGATCGTTACATGGTATTGTTACCAAGGTAAGAGCTGATGTTTGAGTAGAATGCCCGCCGAGATGTCACAAGTTATAGTTAACTTGGAGACTTGTTACGATGATGCAAATAATATAAACACGACCATTACTTGGCTTAGATGCCTAAGTAAAATGTTCTTAGATAAAGAATTCCAGAGAGTGTTGCATACAGCTCCACCTAGTGTTGTTCCCTAGATAGGGTGTATTGTTGAGACATCTCTTGGATGTACATATAACTTGTCTCAATCTAGTCGCAATACTTCGAGATATATATTGTTTAGGGAATAAAATGGAGTTATAAGTCTTCTCATATGGCTCTATCGCCTGCAATGCCAATATGAATGGATCAGACTATTCGCGATTATCTGTTCCGTTTAGCTTGGATTTTGCCTTGACTAAATCAGGCTATCCTGAGTAGACATCCTACTCGAGTGGTCTGCTTTATTCATAACAGTACTGTTGTGGAGTTGTTACCTCATACCTGAGTTTACCCTTGGTAGTAACGCGTGTTACCTGGACCTTGTTCAAGTAGAAGAGATCGTCATTCGAGGGCGATGCTTGGTGTTTTCCTCTTGGGGCCAATCCTTATAGGATGTTGAGGTTGTATTCCTTGTTTGTGCATTTTCTTAGAGGAACGGTACCACGTGTTCTTGCAATGATTCGCTTCTTCACTTCAGTGGAATGCCAAGCACTTGTCTGCTTGGTGCCCCCCAAGTCGTTTGGTATTCGCACCGTTGTTTCTTGATAGAGTATAGCGATTGTATCATGTACGGGGGATGTTGCATCTTGTATGCGGGGTTTCAGCAAGATGCCCCCGCTCTTGCGTCGAGTGTTGAACGTGTCTCGCGGAGACTGTCATGCGGCAATGCCCATACTTAAGGAAGACTTGTAAATTTGCTCTCCTTTATTCTTGCATTTTGATGCAAGTGTGTTTGTTGCTAGGAGTGGGTAAGAGTAACCCTTCCCTTCTCGGACGCGCGTCGCACACTGTTGAGTAGAGTGTGTACGCTTTGCGTTGTATGCTTCACGTGTTCACTTCCATGAGGCCTTGGTTTACTTGATGTGTTTCTGCATACAGTCGTGACTCTTCATGGTGTTATGTCTGTGTGACGGCTTTATAAACTATTGAGGGATGTTAGACTGGTGGAGTCCTCTCGTTTTACTATGTTGTAGCCGAAGATAGTGTTTTGCTGACAACGTACGTTCTGAGTGGTATGACCCTCTTATGTGCTCGACGAAGGTAAACTTTCTTGGTGTTTGAGATAATTATCTCACATTCCTCACGTGATGGGTCTGGCAAAGGCGTGCGTATAGCACAGGGATCCCACCTGGGTTTTTATCTTTCTCAATGGTGGTGGCGTTGTCACTTGAGTGGTGCCCCCTCCTTGTTTATTACAGCGGCGCGATATTTAGAACCCATGAGGCTACGTCGGAAGGGTGTAGTCAGCGCATGCCCCCGTTGGGGATTTTTGGAAAAATCTGGGATTGTGTGGACGCGTCGGGTGCGGACGCGTCAGGCGCGAATGCATCGAGCGCAGACGCGGCATAGCGCGTTGTTGTGTCACAATATCTTTCTCCCGGTGTTGAGGCTTCCCTTGATTGCCGAGTGTTGGAACATCCCTCGTAGGAAGTGTTGCTATTTGGTTTTCTACTTGCGCGTCGTTAGAGGCCGAACTCTCGTATACCCATGACTTGAGTGTGTTGTAAGGACGCGGGTGCGCGCACTTGCCATCGGTGTGCGCGTTTGACAGCTATTAATCAGGGGAAACTGGCAAGTTGGAGCTGCGTGCGCTTTGGAAGTGTACGCACCCTTGAAATGTGCGCACTTTGGAAATGCGCTTGTCTGTGCACGTCAGCGTTGCTTGGTTGATAGATCAGTACAGATGCGACCACTTTAATGATAGTAAAAGATTCCTCGGAAGACAGTGAACGTGTCGATCGACGTATGCTGCTCATAGAGCGGTCAGCTCGGGCGGAGCGTATGTAATATGTGGTGATTCTCCGTTGGCGACGATGGTCCTCGTCAGGTCATTTTTGAATTAGATCGAGTGTATGAGGGGTCGTCCTTCCCCTACTTTGTATTTCCCTTAATTTTCTATTAGTCATTGTTAGGAGATAGAGATATATAACGCATGGAAAAATGTAATGCATATTTAGATGCTTGGAATAAAAAATGTATAGTAAAGGGTTACTCCCTGTGTTCATGACGGCTGTGCGGTAGACGTACACGCCTACCCTGTGTGCGCGTACTGTAGTAACGATAGCGAACACTTGTAGACGAATGCCAAAGGTTGACGGTAACAGCGGTTACAACGACGTCCATGGCAGCGGTAGTAGCGGTTGCTACTATAGTGGAGAACACTATCATAAGAGCGGTGGTAGCAGCGATTGCTGCAACAGCTGTACGTGCAACCGCGACGGTTACGGTTCCAGTGACGTAGTAACACAGCGCAACATTCCAGTGTAGGTCTGTGCATGTCTCTTAGGTAGAGCGATGCACCTCTCCTTGGTAAGCTCCTGCGTGTGCTTATTCTTGAGTTGGTTGCTTAGCTCTTGAAAGCGAGCAATGACTATTTGCTCGAATCCCACAGATGGCGCCAAATGTTTCGTCCAGACCCGCTTGATGTAACGGACTGTCGAATCTTTGGGTTGATCATCGTGTCAGGTTCTCCAATCCGCATTCATTGCTTCGAGCTCGCTGTCCGAACCTGCACATGAGGCAGTAACTAGCACGGAGAGGGGGGTGGTGTTAGTTGAGCCTTCTCCGATGCTTAAATAAGAATTCTAGAGAGATAAATCTAGAGAGAAGTCAGAGCTCCTAAGCCAATCTCTAGTGAAAATAAAATGTAAAATGAGTGGCTAGGCTCCTTTTATAGGAAACCTTAGAACCGACCCCGGTTTTTGCGCGGTTCGACACCAGTTTAAAAGAAAGTGTGAACCGTCGTCATGTTTGATCAAGGTTGGCTATTGGAAAACTCTAACTTAGTGTAAGAACACAAAGGGAATTACACGCATGCTACAGACAGCAGTCCGGACCGATCCGGGTTGCTGAGAGCAACCTGGACCCCTCCGGATTACCTAAGGAAATCCGGGCCAGTCCGGACTGCTTAGAGCAGTCTGGACTGGTCCAGATTGTTGAGCAATCCGGACGAGTCCGGTCCGAACGCGTGTGTCGCGCGTCCGGACCGTTTTGACCCGCGGTGGGTGTTTTTGAACCGTTTATGTGATTTTGACGTGTTTGCGAAGTCCGGAATATAAATATGAACCCGAATTGGACAGATATCCATCAATAATGAGCGAATATTTGATTGATCTTATCCAATATTGTGGTGTAATATATATATATATATATATAAATGATAGATCAAGCTAATATAATAGGAAATAAATCACAATTGATACCAGAGTATATGTAAAATATATTTCTATTAAATGAATAAGACTCCATCTTTAATAAGTTCTAAAGTTTCTAAATCGGTAGTATTGACCGGATAAGCTTTACCTAAGTACTCTTTGTTATATTCGGGGCGGGGTGATAAATTATTATATGGACTCAGACCGCCACCTCAGCGTATGAACCAACCAATAAGAAAGAGATATATCATAAATGCATTAAAAATAAATAACTTTGGTTAACATAGGATTACAAGTCAATATTTATAATAATTAATCTATACTTTTTTTTTTGCTTAATAAACTAATTTTCCTACAAAATAAATATATTTTATTTTATATATAATTACAATACACGTTTTTTATATTTTTCTAAAAAATTATTAGACTTGGTGAACCCTAGAAAAAATGGACAATTGCCCTCTAGGGTTCACAATGTCTAATAGGTTTTTAGAAAAATATCAAAAAACTCGTATTATAATTATATATAAAAAAATATACTTATTATGTAGGACAAATTAGTTTATGCCAAAAAAGAGGTAGAGATTAAATATGAGAAATATTGGGTTGTAATCACGTGTTAATCAAAGTTATTCATTTTTAATGTATTTATGATGTATCTCTTTCTTATAAGTTGATCCATAACTGAGGTGGCGGACTGGGTCCATCTAATAATTTTTGGGCAGTGGATATGGTTTAGGCCTATGTTCCTAAATATCTTCTTGTTTTGTAACCTGTTTTAATAATATTGCATCTCTTAGTATAAAAAAGGGTTAATAGGTCTTTTGATCCATGATGTTTGACAACTTTTGATTTTGATCCATCATGTTTTTTTACTTATTTTTGGTGCCATATGTTTGCAGATTTTCTAGTTTTGGTCCGACCGTTACATTCGTCCATATTTTCCGTTAAGTGACATGTGCAAGTCACGTGATCCACCCTAAACTTTTGTTCAATGTAGTCCCTCTAATACTTTTTAACTTTTTTTGTTCAATTTGGTCCCGAAGTTTCAAAATTGACCCCAATTGGACGACTAAGTCCAATTTGGGGTCAATTCGTTTGTTCCGACCCCAGTCAGAGTCGCCTGGGTCCGACGACCCCGACCGGGGTCAGAGCCCTGGGCTAGCCTAGGGCTAGGTCAACTGGATCTACTCGTTCAATTGGGGTCAATTTGGAAACTTTGGGACTAAATTGAACAAAAAAAAAGTTAGGGAAGTATTAGAATGACTAAATTGAACAAAATTAAAAGTTTAGGGTGGATCACGTGACTTGCACATGTCACTTAACGGAAAATATGGACGGAATGTAACGGTCGGACCAAAACTAGAAAATCTGCAAACATATGGTACCAAAACTAGACAAAAAAAACACCATGACCAAAATCCAAAAATTATCAAACATTATGAACGAAAAGACATGATAGTCCTAAATTTTGTTTTCTCGGTAATCTTAATTTTTACTCTAAGTTTACGTGGATCTAATTTGAACAGTTCCCTTCCATATTATACTATTAGAACTAGGTGTAGCTATTCTATCTCATCCACAAACACTAAACTAACAAGAGCATCTAATTGTCCAAAAATAGCATGACCTACGCCTATATTAATTAGCTCAAATCTTTGAAATCTCAAATCAAAGCCGAATTAAGAGCAACAAATAAAGAAGTAATCTCATCTCAAAATCATCATGAATAAGAAAATTTTCCTCGGCACCCTAGGTTTGTGTATAGTTGCAGCCAGTGCGACCGAATCGAACCCTAAAACACCAACCGGTCCAGCCCTAATAGCCAAAGTCTGCAACACCATGACCAACAAGGATCTATGCATCGCAAACCTCACCGCGGACCCCGGCTCAAAAAACGCCGACCTTAGTAGGCTAACACTAATCTCCATCAGGTTAGCCACGTATTACGTGGCGGACACCGCGGGTTTCATCGCTGGGATGCAACAAGACGAAAGCCTTGACGTCCCGGTTGCAAACTGCTACACCAACTGCGCTGGGAACTACAATACTGCCATGGAGCAGCTTGATGACTCGTTTGCGCCGTTGGTCGCAAAAAACTACGTCGATGTGAAGAAAAGGATCGAGGCAGCGATGCTGTCCGAGGATGCATGTGAGGTGTGCTTCAAGGAGCTGACACATAAGAAGAAGATATCGGAGCGAAACAGGATGTTCCGAAACCTAGCCATGAATGCCGTGTCCTTGGTCGAGGCTCTCCAGAAGGCTAAACCTTGATCAGTCCTGCAATTTAAACGATATAACTTATTAGACGATCGCTCCCTCCATTTATGATCACGTTATGAAGAGAGCTAGCGGAGGAAGAAGATATAGTAATTGCTATGATAATTTGAATTCTTAATTGCACATCTAAATTAGACCTCAAAACTGATGATCATTTTGCTATCTCGTGCAAAGTGTTTTGCAAGTCGAGATCATTGTTTTTATTATATATAGTTGATGACTATTTTTTTTTTTGTTATGTCGTTGTTTTTATCATGTTTTCTTTCTTATATATCTCTCTCTATTTAAAAAGTTACAATTCAAATCAAATACAAAACGTCCAAAAGTGAAAATCCAAAAATGCCCCTGTATTTCAAACTATATTTCTCTCCTCTGAATCGACTCTTTCAATCTCCTTTCCTCTTTAAAAAGCCTTTTCATTTCCGTCACCGACCCACCAACCATCCGCGGCCATCTCCAGAACAAGTTCTTTCCCCGGTTTGTCAAGCACCTTTCTGAATACTTCACGACCCACCACCATCCACCAGTAGCCATCTCTAGATCACAAAACTCATATTATGTTCTTTGACCCTTTTATAAGACCAAGCAAATCTCATGGAGACCCATGGCCAACATATAAATCCGACGGCCTTCTACATCTTCAGTTCTTCATTCATCGTATCCCGGTGGCCTCCCGTTTGATTGATTCTACATATCTTATGGAGGCTTGATGTTCGGTGTAGTGTCCGATGGTTACACGATATCCTGCATGTGACAACTATGTTGATGGCCAGTTTGCCAGCGACATCCTAACCCGAAATGGACAGAGACAAACCACCGCAAATAGCCCCAATTTGTATGTTCAAACCCTAGACTGAAAAGTAAGTTTTTCTATCATTGTGATTGATTTCTATCTCTATTCTATACTCAGTAATGTTGCTTTCATCGTTATATCTTCTCTAAATAATTTATCGTTTGTTGCCATTAGTGATATCTAATATTTCCTAAATTCCGAATTTTTCAGATTAGAGTTATATTTAAACCAATTCAATCAATCTCAGTGATTTTCCCAAGCTCAACCAAAGCTTTTTTGACCGTGTTTTCCTGGCTTATTCAGGTACTAAGCTTTATAGTGTAACTCCACCACATCTTCGTGTATATTGTGGGACATAATAATAATAATAAAGATAGCAACCTTAGAGTTAGATTCAATTGGTTTCTTGAGAAGTATTGCCTCTTATGATTAGTTGGTTTCATTACTCCTAAGTCTGATGCAATTTTAGTTAGTACTCCACTACTACTATCCCTTTGTGTTAGTGGTTCACTACATGGCTAAATCATTAATTTGTTATACTGTTTTATTTTAACTCAAATTTCCATTTTCCATACTTAAATGTGGAAAACATAACAAACTAACATTTGAAGTGGTGCATAAATGATTTTTTTTTTAAACCAAACTGTATTTTTTAAATTTGTCTACTATGCTTTGTATTTCTTTGTTTCTTTGCTTCACATCGGCTACGTTTAACTACAAATTTTTTGTCTCTTTCTAGATTCATCTTTCTATTTATGAAATTCAGTTCTAACTCCTAGAGCTTGTTAGCCATATTTTCGATAGTTGGCACTACCATATTGCTCTAAACTCCATCATTATAATTTATGTATTTCGTTTCCATATTTTGGGAAGTTGAAGGGGCATGCATTATGAAGAAGCCTAATGATGCTTAGTGCAGCCTTTGTAAGCCATACTTAACATCACTTGCTATGTTATTTGGGTTTTGGTTTAGTTTGTTGAACTTTTAACTAAAAATTCAAATATTTGGCTTGTGCTGATTTTATCTCTATTGTTATATAATGATGTATCCAAATGAATCATATACCAAGCTTTTTCACCTCTTATAATGCTCATGTATTTCCATTAAGACACCAAGTTTGTTACATTGTTTATAACCAATTTAATATTGCTATATTCTCAACATAGGATTGAGTAGAGTATCATGACTCTATTCTAATATGATATTTGATGCAGTAGGTCATAATGTGCATATCAGTTCAAATTATAAGGTCCCAACTGATGGTCATGGTACTCTTTCTTTATTGCTTTCCCCAACATATTTGCTTTATGTCTCAGGTTGATTAAGTAGAAGCTAACTTTAGAATGTGTTTTCAGTGAGTACTATTAAGTAAGTAGCTATTCTATAGCCTTTTTTTACAATCGAAATCCTTTCATGAAAATCACATGATTATATATAGACTTTCGTAATTATTAAGTCTAATAAAAGTTTAGTTTACATGTCACATCTTTTATAAGTTGAGAGTGACAACTGACAAGCTTAACATGAACCAATCCATTAGGGTTAAGAACCTACGAAAGGTCTGAACTATCACTCATGTTAACGGGAGAGGTCTGAAATTTAAAAAGTTAATAACGGAGGTCTGAAATTTCAGTTTTGTTGATAACAGCGGTCTCCGTTAGTTTTTTCCGTTAAAACTAACGGAAGTTGGTCACATGCTTGGCATGTGACCGGAAATAAAATAAATTTCCAAAAATGCCCTTCTATCAAGTGTGCCCCTCACATGCTTGAAGTGAAAAGACCAAAATGCCCTTGAAGCCACCACGACTCCACCAACCCAGCTCCGGCGACCACCAACCGTACTCCGGCGACCACCACCGTACTCCGGCGACCACCACCGAGGCTCCGATTGGGCCCTAATCGGAGCCACCGGCCTCGAAAAAGCTCCGATCGGAGCCAAAAAAGCTCTGATCGGAGCCAAAAAGCTCCGGTCGGACCTCTGGTCGGGGCCACAGAGCTCCAGATCGGAGCTCTGTGGCTCCGACCAAAGCCACAGAGCTCCAGATCGGAGCTTTTTGGCTCCGATCAGAGCTTTTTTGGCTCCGATCGGAGTTTTTTTGCTGAGGTGGTGGCCGGAGTCGGGTCGCCGGAGCCGAGGTGGTGGTCGTCGGAGTCGAGGTGGTGGTCGCCGGAGTCGGGTGGTGGTGGCCGGAGTCGGGTGGCGGTGGCCGGAGTCGGGTGGCGGTGGCCGGAGTCGGGTGGCGGTGGCCGGAGTTGGGTGGTTTTAATTTGACTTTAGGGATAAAATTGTCATTTCACATTTACTTAAAAAACATATTAAATAAAACAAAATATTAAAGGGGCAAAAATGTCATTTCACACAATTCGTTAAATTTAACCCTAAAAATGGACGGAAAATCTCAAATCAACAAAATTGAAATTTCAGACCTCCGTTATTAACTTTTTAAATTTCATACCTCTCCCGTTAACATGGGTGATAGTTCAGACCTTTCATAGGTTCTTAACCCAATCCATTATCCAGGAACTCCAGCCAAAGATTATTTACACAAAAGGGAACGAAAACCTATCTTTTATGTAATTCTTTCCAATTATTTCCTTCCAGTGAAAAGCATGCACATGAATACTCATATATTTAATGTTTGAATTTATAGTTGTAGAAGCTCTGACCAAATCTTTATTATTTGTAGGAATACATTCAAAGGAGATAGAGAAGTCAGAAAGAATACTCAAATAGAATACGACATACGAGCTTATAAAAGAGAGATTGGCCGCAAGTGGAGAAGAGACTTTCAGAGTCGGAGGAAGAGACGATTTGAAAGTGGATGAGGAAGATAAAAAAAAAATTGGGAAGAATAGAAAGAGAATCTCAATGACCAAATGAGTTTATTGATCTAACTTTTTTTTTATCGATCTAAATTGAGGACATTCAACAAATGATTGGAATGATTTGTTTAAAGACATGAATCCCTAGGTAAGATGGTAAAAGTATGTTGAATAATTAGATGTTTAAACTTTTAGAAGTTTCTTATTATTTATCACTTATTGAGCATTTCATAAAAAATTATGTGTTTCCATTATGAGAATACAACGTTTGCATTTTTAAGTTGGATGTTGATAGTAATTCTTTTTAGAATCTGTCTCAATAGGTTGTTTTACTCAAGTGGTTAGAACGACCACTTCACTTACAAAAAAGAGTTATCTCCATATAGTTTGTGAGATACTTGTTTGGAAAGAAACAACTCTCAAGAAATTCAATACGAATGAGATAAGGAAATTGAGGCGAACTTTACACATGAAATAAAAAAAATGGGCATATCACTTGGTATACTATGCATTCTTATGGATCTTGTACCAACACTTAGCCAATCTATAGTAGTATTTCGGCTATATTGAGCATATTATTAGTTTTCAATAAAATTAATATGATTAATTTATTCATAATTATATGTATCAACTCGAATTTATTACACGTGCAACGCACGTGTAGAATTCTCTAGTGTATATAAATGTTTAAGTTTTATTGATTTATACCTATTTCATCTTAACTTACATACATATTAATTCAGCTGTTGATGGCTTATCTGGCCGACACGTACACATTTTTCCTAGTAACCGTTTTCTAATTTAATTGGAACTCTGTAAATTTAGGTACAAAATATTGGCTAATTGTAAATTAAGAAATATTTGTATCTCCTATTTTATTCTCTATATGAAATAAAGAAACAAATAATTAAAGTTTTATGTTTAAATAATATCTATAATAGTATATTAATTCAGCTGTTGATGGCTTCCACTACAAGAAAAGTGGTGATTACCTACGAGTGATTTACCTACCGATCCATCCGTGAAGAATGTACTACTGCTTCCCGACCAGTTTTCGACCAATTTGATGAAAAAAGTCTCCTTACCGTTTACTGACCAATTTCTCCTACCGATTTGGCCGATCAGAGAACGGTCTGTACGCTATGAAGATTAACGATCAGTAACTGAAATTCCGGGCCGGTCAGAGAATTCCACACATTTCTCTGACCGATCTTACACGGTCAGCCCGAAAAAATATATTATTATAATTCAAAACGTCTTGCCCACTGATTTGTTGCCACATCATATCCTTCAATGTTCGATATGTTATTGTTTAATGGTATTGCAGACACATCTGAGTCATTTGTCAACATAGTACAAGTAAAATAAAGTTAACTACTTATGTTTATTAATGACTCAACATAACCTAACGTTGAGCAACAAGCTAAACCAATTAGCCGCCGCTACATCCTTGACCTCCTTGCAATGCGGATTCAACGTGGATTCTTTGTACCAATTTGTATACGACGCGGCTACAGCGAAAGCCAATCGTCCCCTTAAACCTAGGTAGGTTTCTGCCAATCTTGTTCGGCATCCAAATGGATTTACTATTGCCCCCCTTCTGCACGTTCATTACAGATGAGTACAAGAGTCAATTGGTAAGTTCCTCATGAAGTTCTACAATTATACATTGTAATAACGAGTTCGGTGTTACACGCAATGTCGCCGCATTCGACTGAAGGTACTTAGAAGAGAAATATTCTGGATGATCAGACTTGGTTGATACAAACTGCGTTTGGCGTATTAGGGTGTGAGGTTTTCATGATGGTTATATTTGGGGAGTTTAGTTGGAACAAAAATGATCCCACAATGAGATCACCTATTGCAGCTTCACCAACGGTTGGGGACAATTTGCACACGATGTCTGCCTAACAATTGGATATATGATCGTCTTCAAACGGGTGGAAGAAGATTTTTTATCTATAGAAGTTTTTAATCAACACGGTCTTCTTAAAGATACACCTCTAGACGTGGAAAACAGTTCATCTGGTGAGGAGGAAGACCTTTCATCCGATGACCTAAGTTGTTAAAGTGACTTTAGTGGACAAAACTGCGGTCGTTAGTGCAACATCACATTAACCGGTAGCAAGTCAAGTTGCGTAAGTTACATCTTTAATCTAATCTCGTGTTTGATTAGACGATTATGAAGTGTTCGTTTTATTTTGCTATTTTTGTAATTGTTCAGAATATTCCTAAGAGGTTTGCTGTTTACAATGGGCTGGACTGCTTGAGTGAAGTGGAGATTGAAGATCCTGTTAGAATTAGGTGGAAAGTAGCGGTTGAAGCAACGCATGCTAAGCACAAGCACTATCATTTACCGCCGCGTCAACGTCATATGCGATACCGGTTTAAGAAAGGATTCATGAATTTTTACCTCGCGTACAAATTAGGAAAAGGCCAATAAATTCACTTTGATGTTTCTCTTGAAAGAACTCTGATTGCCACTATATACTAGTAGTTGATATATGGTATGTTTGTGTTGTTGTAGTTTCTGCTTTAATTATGTTTGTATGTATAGAATCTTTTGGTATGTGATATGACTTTACTTCTTTATTAGTGGTTCTTACAAACTTTATGTACATGTACTGAACGTACGTTACTACTATGTTGGCATAAGTTGGTTGAAGTCACGTCCATTACCATATGAACAAAATTATTGGACTTAAAACTGTTTAACTGAAAGGGCCTCATCTAATTACAACTGTTGTATAGTGATATGCAAGTGAGTAAACATGCCCGTACAAGTTTTTTTTATCGACATACACTAAAAGAATTAAAGATTTTTGTGGCGGCTGAATTCTCCGCAATAGCTACTGAAATCGCCGTTGTAGCTCTATTATGACGACATATCGTCGCTATAGGGACGCACACTATAAGGACTGTCATACCCAAAATCTGACCTATAGCGATTACGTTTTGAAAAACATGGATTTTGAAAAGAGTCGCCACTAGTTAATTAAGGCTAACTAGAAACCTTAATTGCCTAAGAGAATAACGAATTAAACCCCTAGGTTTTTGAATCGGTCTACGTTCAGAAATTCAGGTTCGGGGTTTCTATTACGGATTAAAACACATAATAATAATCTCGCCCTTATAGTACTCTACTCACCTAATTTGCCACATTCTAACACTTAATTCTAACTAGTATCAAATTTTTTTATATATAAATCAACTGACAAATAATCAAAATGAATTCATTCCAAAAAAAAAGGATAAAACTTGATTCACAAAAACTGATTATAAACTTCCTTCATGCTTAAGGCACGTACTAGTGCAATACTTGAACAAATTTGATATATATCTATAGAATAAACTAATAAAGCAAATAGCATGCCAACAAACAAACCACTAGATTGAATAAAATAAAGATAAAATTAACATCAAACCAGAATAACACAAGGATAGCCAAGGATACCAGCTGTTAGTTGGGGACTGAATCGAGAGTCATCGGTCAATTGGAGATGGTAGTAGTCTGTAACGAGTACACCATGACTGAGTTGGGCGGTGGAGACGTCGAGGGAAGAAGGAGGTCCGGTGGTGGACTGAACGAGGCTCAGGCCGATGGAACCTCAGACACGAGCCGAATTGACAATAGGCGACACGACTGGACCCGGTCGGAGGCAGAAAAATTCGGAGCGATGATATGTTGGCTGGTGGAGAATCGGTAGACAGTCACGGACGGAGGTGATCGGGACGGCAAGGCTGAGAGATCGACTGAACCGGAGTCGAGGATGGCTAAGTGGACGGAGCAGCGACGTCGGCTAGGTGATGTGGAGGTTGAGGTGATCGATGAAAGAATGAAGCTCCCGCTATGTTCGACGAAAAGATGAAGTCTGCTATCTCAACCGGAGAAGATGAAGTTGATTAATAATAATAATAATATAAAATCC
Organism: Clarkia xantiana subsp. parviflora; assembly: GCA_036873135.1. NCBI lineage: Eukaryota > Viridiplantae > Streptophyta > Magnoliopsida > Myrtales > Onagraceae > Clarkia > Clarkia xantiana. Next base: position 11,672,500 of record JAPTYO010000003.1, read on the forward strand.
AAGCAACCAAATTGAAACCGATGATCAACAAATGGAAGGCTTCAGGCTTTCACCGAGAAATATTTATTTATCTGTGTTATTTTTCTCCTCCCCTTACCCCATTACAATCTAAATATAGACCACTATTTATAATACATAGGGCTTTAATTAGGTAATAATATCCTACTGATTTATTCTCTATATTAAATGTTAAATATGCTGAAATTTAATATTAAATATTCAGTAAATTTTTTCTACAATAAATACATATAACTATTCTAATATTGCCCTGAGCATCTTTGGAAGCTTCGCGACTTGCCAAATTTAGACATTTCCTCATTTAGGTGCGTCACACGTCACGCGTGGTCTAAAATTAGGTGTTTACAGTTTGCCCCTCTTTGGGCGGATTCCCGTAGAACATGTTCGAGGAGATTCGTCCGAAGACAAGGAAACACCGAATTTTGGATGAGAAGTCTGTCTTTCTTTTGAGTCTTCAAGTCTTCAAGGGAGCTCCTGGCTTATTTCGGACGGTGTGAAAGAAAACCTCCATTGGTAGTGCAAAATGTAGTGCCTCCAGCGGCAGTGCGTTAAATAAGAGCCTCCAGTGGCGGTGCAGAAAAGTAAAGCCTCGGTCGGCGGTGTCCTTGTTGACGGTGCTTCCGTTGGCGGTGCATAAAAGTAAAGCCTCCAGTGACATGCAGTAACGAAAAGCCTCGGTCGGCGGTGCCCCTGTTGACGGTGCTTCCGTTGACGGTGCGTAAAAGTAAAGCCTCCAGTGGCGTGCGGTAAAGAAAAGCCTCGGTTGGCGGTGCCCCTGTTGACGGTGCTTCCGTTGGCGGTGCATAAAAGTAAAGCCTCCAGTGGCGTGCAGTAACGAAAAGCCTCTAGTGGCGTGCAGAAAAGAAAAGCCTCAAGTGGCGTGCAGTAACGAAAAAACCTTGATCGACGATGCCTCCAGTGGCGAGCGACAAGGAAATGCCTTCAGTGGCGTGCAATAAAGTAAAACCTTAATCGACGATGCCTCCAGTGGCGAGCGATAAGGAAAAGCCTCCAGTGGCGTGACTTGCGAAGGCTGAATACTAAGGCTTCGTTTGTCGGGGGTGACTCTCAGAAAGCTGGAAAACTTCAGATCCTGATTGTCGGCTGTGACTTGTAGGAACAGACTGTAACAGTCCTACTCATCCTTGAATGGCGACTTGCGATAGCATACTGTAACCGTCCCATTTGTCATGAGGCTCGTAGGAACAGACAGTAACAGTCCGACTCATCCTTGAATGGTGACTTGCGAGAGCAGACTGTAACCGTCTCGCTTGCCTTGAAGCTGACTCGTAGGAACAGACTGTAATAGTCCTACTCATCATTGAATGGTGACTAGCGAGAGCAGATTGTAACCGTCCCGCTTGCCGTGATGTTGACTTGGAAAACGCTGTACCGTAGATAATACACAGGCGCACGAATGTTTGTCCCTAATTTTTGCCTAAATTGCGCATGGTGCAACAACTTAGCGGGATCTTTCTCTCTATTTTTTTTCTTTTTTTTTTCCTGAGAATTTCTCTTTTTTCTCTCATTTTGCCACAGTCGATTGAGAGATTTCCGACCGTGCCCCTCGGTTTTTTTATTTTCTCTCCCTTTTCCATGATTGCAATTTCTGAACTGGCAACCATGCCTCTCATTTCCTGATTTTTCCTAGGCCACCCTTTCGGGTTTTCAACCTAGCGGAAGCACTCTTTATTTGGTAGCCGTTTACAGGCTGACTATGGCCCTATCTTTGTTTTCCGCCTTTGTTGTTGCGGAAACTCTTTTTTAGTAGCCAATTTCGGGTTGACTGTGGCCCGTTCTTTATTCTCGCCTCGATACGGGAATATTTGTAGCCGTTTTGAGGGTGGCTGAGACCCTTTCCTCCATGTCATCAATGTTGCAGGAGCTCTTTTAATTGTAACCATTTGGAGGGTGGCTGTGGCCTTTCATTCGTCGTCTCTGATCCGAGAAACACTCTTTGTATGTAACCATTTTGAGGGTGGTTGTGGCCCTTTCACTTAATACCCGCCATCGATGTTCCGGGAGCACTCTTTTGATTGTAGCCGTTTAGAGGGACGACTGCAACTCTTTCTTTTTATTTTCCCACCCTCACCGGGTTCGCGGGATCACTCCTTTTGTGTAGCCATTTTAAGGGTGGTTGTGACCCTTTTTTATTCTCCCGCCCTCACAGTGTTCGCGGGGTCACTCTTTTATTTGTAGTCGTTTGGAGGGTGGCTGCGGCCCTTTCACTTATTTCCCGCTTTTGATGTTGCGGGGGCGCTCTTTATCTGTAGCCATTTGAAGGGTGACTGTGACCCTTTCTTTGTAGTCGTTTTAGGGACGACAGAGACCCTTTTTATTTGTAGTTGATTTAGGGACAACTGTGACCCTTTCTTCACTGCTCTCACAAAATTTGAATGTGCACTCTGTTTATTTTTTATGTAGCCGATTAAAAGGCGACTGTGACCCTAAAGAAAAATGATTTATTTTTTTTTCTTTTTTGGCTCTTTATTTTTTGAAAAATAAAATTTAATGAAACTATCAACAACAGTTATGTACATGCCCCTAGTGGAAAATTGGAAATTTTTAATTCAAAACAGACTCAGATGATTGAGTCAAAATATCTCGGTCGTGTCGACGCCCTGGATGAACCCTGCGACAAATGGATGACATAGACAATAATGCATTCTTCTCTTGGCTTCTCAAGTGCCCTAGCCATTGCTCAATCTTAGTTGGGGATGTCCCATGGCTAACACCTATCGGGTTAGGCTCATCGCATGCTGGATGAATGGTCTGATTGATGAACACACCTGAATGGTGTTGAGTTTGGCACGGTAGTCCGCAGATGGTAAGTTGGGCATAGATATTGCCCGAGGTATCTGGGATAAATTCGACAGCTGGCGGCGATCAAAGGGTCGTGCACGAGATGTGCTCTTTATGGGCTTTGATTTGGATGATTATCCAAGCTGCACAATGAGTAAGGAAAAGTTCAAATTTCGGGAATAAAAATGATCACAACTTCTTACCTGGGTGTTGGATTTTTTTTATAGTGGGCAATGTGCTCGCTATGCGACTAGCCCTTCTGCATGTCCTGATTTTCCTACTCTATCTAGAAAACACAACTTCTATATGAATACCGGCCGGAAAGTACATGCCCCTGGACCTCTGACGGAAGGCACCAACAATAATGCTTCATTTGCTTGACATCTCAAATGATCATTGATCGGCACATTGAATCTTCTGGGGACCCTCAATGATCTCTTGATATTTTCCATATTCGGACATTCCCTATCTCAATGGGAGATGCCCCTTGGTTACCGCCGACTGGTTTAGACCTCGTCGTAAAACAGATTTACGGCTTGGTTCGGAGACACGATGAATTCCACACATGGTAGGTGAAAATTTGGCATGGAAGTTCTTTGAAGCAGTCACGTTTCACGTGGATGCGACCTCGTCGAAGTGGTCGTCTGATCTGCAAAAAGAGTAGGGATACTCAAATCTCAAGGAAAAATCAAGTACAATTCATCGTACCTAAGCGTTGGATATCCCGAGTGCGCAGTTTGTGCTTCGTGCAACTGGATGGCTGCACGTTCTTTTTTGTTGCCCCATCTGGCCGACACAGCTCGTATGTGCAGGATACTTAACCAATGGTACCTGAAAATAGTGAATGGAAAATCAGTGTAAAGAATATGAGAAATCATGCATGATTTATTTGAAAAACTCTAATGTCATTAATTTAATAATTTTGATCACTTTTTTTTAAAAAAATGAATCAAAATTTATGATCTTAGGTGATCTGCACCATCATGGAGTTTACTGAGTTCTGGCTCGAACGCAGGACAGATGCTCAAAACAATTTTTTTTCAAAACGGTTTTCTCGTCCGCTTAAACTCGAAAAGTCGCACTCAACTGAGCGATTAAACGATATTTTCAAAAATTAGAATCAAAACTCCCATTTTTTAAACGCTTGCTCATGTGAATGTTGAAATGACGATCTTGCCGAAAAAGTGCAATACACCTTAGATAAAAATGAATGACATTTTGAGTTTTTTTAAAAATGTTCATGCATGCTTGAAAGTTAAAGTTCTATTGTTAAGAAACTTACAACTTACAACCAGTTTACCTGAATGATACATATGTAATGTATGTACGAAATGAAAAATCTAGGTAAATTTTTTTTATAAAAAGAAATGCAAATGCATGTTTGAAATTAAAAGCTCAACAACTAAGAGAAGATTTACAATCCATTTTAAAACTCTTTTTTCCTAAAACAATGTCTATGAGATGTACATGAGATGAAAGTTGTACAGTTAAGAAAAGAATTTACAAGTTATCTGAAAAGTTTTTTTTTGTTTTTAAATGACTAACTACTTAGCTGAAATTTTTTGTTTGTTTGTTTTTGTTTTAAAATGCAATAAGGTGAATTCATGAGAATAAAGTTATACATACAGTACTATTTACCTGATAACCTTTAAAAAAAACACGGATAAAACACGATTTGTTAGGGGAGTAAAAAATGTGTGGCTTTGCTCTACAAGGTAGGTTCCACTGACAGGCTTCCGACAAGGTGGTTTCCTCACCCCATCATAGGGATCAGAGGACCTTCCCGAGCGGTGGAATTGTTCTGAGTCGTTCCGGCGGCTCGGCCGCGCGGTCGTACCCTTACTAACTCTCCGGAGATCCTAATTTCCATGGGATTTAAGCGTTTTGGACACTATTCTAAAGTGGTGTGTGCGAATTCAATCAATGCCACAAAAAAAAACGTTAGTTAATAACTCTATAAATATGTACCTGTCACAAAAAACAAAGTTAGAATGGTGAAGATAATAAAATATAAAACTAAAAAAACATGGCAATAATCAAATATAATGAGCCTGAACCCTCTAACATCCCCGGCAGAGTCGCCAAATTGTCAGACCCAAAATCTGACCTATGGCGATTACGTTTTGAAAAACGTGGATTTTGAAAAGAGTCGCCACTAGTTAATTAAGGCTAACTAGAAACCTTAATTGCCTAAGAGAATAACGAATTAAACCCCTAGGTTTTTGAATCGGTCTACGTTCAGAAATTCATATTCGGTGTTTCTATTACATATTAAAACATATGATAATAATCTCGCCCTTACGGTACTCTACTCACCTAATTTGCCACATCCTAACACTTAATTCTAATTAGTATCAAATTGTTTCATATATAAGGCAACTGACAAATAAGCAAAATGAATTCATTGCACACAAAAAAGGATAAAACTTGATTCACAAAAACTGATTATAAACTTTCTTCATGCTTAAGGCACGTACTAGTGCAATACTTGAACAAATTTGATATATATCTATAGAATAAACTGATAAAGCAAATAGCATGCCAACAAACAAACCACTAGATTGAATAAAATAAAGATAAAATTAACATCAAACCAGAATAACACAAGGATAGCCAAGGATACCAACTGTTGGAGAATGCGAGATTTAGACCTCCCATTGTTGATTATATCCCCACCTGAGGGTTAGTTGGGGACCGAATCGAGATTCATCGGTCAATTGGAGATGGTAGTAGTCTGTAACGAGTACGCCATGGCTGAGTTGGGCGGTGAGAGGTACAAGTCGGCGGTGGAGACGTCGAGGGAAGAAGGAGGTTCGGTGGTGGACTGAACAAGGGTCAGGCTGATGGAACCTCAGACACGAGCTGGATCGACTATAGGCGACACGACTGTGATGGGTTCCAATGTAATCGTTAGCCCCGTTAACAGTCAATAGATGGCGAATAAGTCCAGTGGGCCTCGTGAAAGGCCTGGGAGGCCCAGAAGCCCAGTATGAAGGGTCCCGACTGTAGCGGTCCCGATATATGAGCTGAATGCTCCCGACAAGAAGCCTCTGAGTAGGCCCCGATATGCTTAGTAAAGGCCCCGATAATAAAGCCCCGCGGAGGCTGGACCTATCTCGTGAGACAAAGGGTCCTGGGTGGTGACCTAGAATGAAATAACTCTGGAGTCCCCGACAAGAGTTGGGACTTGTAATTAGAGGATAAGGCCGAGAAACCCGCCTACTAGATAAGAGTAGTGGGAGGCGGCTGAGATATAGATAACCTCCCCCGAGATACGCAGGGCGTTCCCGAGATACGCGGAGTATGGGCGAGATACGCGGAGCGTGGGGCGAGATATACGGAATCCCGAACGAGATATACTGAATCATGGGTAAAACGACCAGCCACGGTCACAGGTAACTGAGTGACTTCCCCTTCTATATAAAGGAGGAAGTTACCTCAGAAAACACATTCTCTAATATGAACTTAGACTACTGCTTAACACCCCATTGATCATATACTCATTTAGGCATCGGAGAGGGATTCTGGGTCACCACCCAGGTCATCCCCTTTTGCAGGATTACGCGGAGCCCAGGAGTTCAAGTCTTTCCGTCAAGAACGTAACGGAGCTTCGCCCGTGATCCAACATTGGCGCCGTCTGTGGGAACGTAACGAAATGTCAAAATAGTTTCTACTAGATCAATGGCTGGTGGTGGCAAGAAGAAGCAAGTCCAGGCCGGCAGTTCTCGCCCCGCTGGAACCGTGAATTCCCCGTTGCTGGAGCATGCTGCTGAACAAGGAGAGCACCCTGCTGTTTCTCAGACAGGGGGCATGGCGATGATGAGGTCTCAGTCCGAGACACGGCGGTGAACAGGCAAGACATCCCGCGAAGGGAGGTGGATGCTCCCACAAACCCAGTAGGGCACAGAGAAGAAATCCCGCGGAGGGAGGTCGGTTCTTCCTCAAACTCAGAGCTGGCTAAGGCAGTAGCAGATGCTATGCCTATGTTCTTGGCGGCCATGGAGGCTCTGTTGGACAAGAGATAGGCTTCCAGGAGGGCAGAGGAGTTGCCTCCGCGAGAAGAGTTGCCTCCACCGCCTCCAAGGGTGGTTCCAGAAGAACAGGAGGTTCAAGAGGTTCAGCCCAGGAATAAGGGTAAGGAGCCTGCACACTCGGAGAAATTCGTGGTGGATGGTCCCGGACCAGTACAACACAGGACCATTCCCCTGAATGGCCCCATCACCCCCGATCAGGTGGTGAAAATTGTCAACATCTGCATGGGTGACTAGAAGCAAATGACATCGGAGCTGAGGGATCGATCCAGTCATCCTTTTGTTCCGCGGCTGATAGATACCGTCGCCCCGCCCGGGCTAGGTATTCCGACCATTAAGGAGTATGATGGTGAAGGGGACCCGGTCCGCCATGTTTAGAGACATGTCCAGGCCTGTATGGGTAGGACTTCGAATGATGACCTCATATGTTTATTGTTCCCGATCACCTTAGGAGAAAGGGCCATGACATGGTTTTTTAGTCTACCGCCGGGAAGCATTACGTGCTGGGCCGACATGCATGATCGCTTCATCAAGCAATATCAAGGTCGTAGGCGTCTCTTGAAGAGCGTGAGGTCCCTGACCCAGGTGGTGCAGAGATCCGACGAGTCGTTGGCATATTACTACCAGCGATTCACTGCCAGTGCCGCAGAGATCGACGAGGAGATATCGGAGGGAGAGACTATCCGCACATTCCTTCGAAACCTGACTGCTCCGTATGGTTCTGATCTGATGCACAGCGTAGCCGCGAAGGCTGTATGGAGTATGGAGGCCCTGCAAGCGAGGGTGAAGCAGCAAATCGACGTCCAGGAGTCAAAGATTGCTGCCGGAGAGCTTGATCCTCCGAAGTCAGGAAGAGGAAAGCCATCGTCCAAGCTGTCAGATGATCGCAAAGGGAGCGACAAATCGGAGGGAAGTAGGAGCCGTGGTCGCCCCGAGAGGAGGGAGGACAAGCGTCCTCCGAGGAAGGATAACCGCGAGGGTCGTAGTGTTCCCATCAACAGCTCGATGACCTCCTTGCTAGCTGTGATGGATCGGCAGGGCCTCGCTCGATCCCCCCCTGAGGAAGGAAGGAGAGTTCTTGGGAGGCCGCTCTGATCGTTACTGTCGGTACCATCGAGCCAATGGTCACGACACGGATAACTGTCGGGAGCTGAAGAAGGAGATAGAGAAGCTGATCCAGAAGGGGAAGCTTAAGGAGTTCGTCGGAAGGGGAAGGTGCCGATCCCGTTCCAAAACTCGGTCACGGTCCCGTTCCAAGTCCCGTGATCGATCTCCAAAGAAGAAGAAGGTTGAGCCAGAAACCTCCGGATCTGGTGCCCGTAAGGAGAGGCGGGGAACCATTAATGTTAGGTTCCAAGTCTAGGGTCAACGGGCGGTCGACCTAAGTCTCGTTCCTCACTGGAGATGTTGCGGGTTCGGTGCTCTCGGGTTGTGTCGTCCTAGCCTATGTCTTTCTGTCCTTCGCTTCGCTTCTCTTCTCGCCCTGCGAGAGGGGCAATACTAGGCACAGAGGGGGGGGGGGTGGTTCCTGATGAACCCTCTCCGATGCCTAAGTTAGTACGATTTTTGTAGAGAGATAAAGCTAGAAAGATGTCAGAGCTAAATTATGCAACTTGCCAAGATGATCAAAGATGTTCAAAAGATCCCCAAATGAATAGTGGAGAGGTTGTATTTATAGGCAACGGTGTCATTAAGGTGGCTTAATGACATCGTTAGCCTTTAAACACAATTAATTATCCTTTAATCACGTAATTAAGACCTTAGGGTACGGAGAGGGTTGGCGGAAATAAACCGAGTATGGGAGTCTAAAAGCGGTGTCGGGGCCCTTGGGGGGGAGGAAAATCCGACCCCCAAGGGTAGGGGTTGGGTGTGGCCACCCAACCCCTCCTAGGGGAGATCGGGTTGGCTAGGGGAGATCGGGTTGGCTGACCCGATCTCCCCTAGGGGAGGTCGGGTGTGGCCACCCGACCTCACCTAGGTGAGTCTAACTTGGTCCGGACGAGTATTTCGGCCTCGTCCGGACCGTTGGTGTTTCCGCGGGGTGTTCGGGTTGAAGTTTCGAGTTGCAATCATTAACGGGGTGAACAAAATGAAACGATTCGTAAGTCAACGGGTTCAAATTGGGCGTATATCCATCACATGCCCCCGAGTCAACCAATGGCCTGACCCTTGATTGACTCTATTTTAGGATGGTATGACACGCGCAATTTGAAGCCGGGATTTTACCTTTTGTCGGAATACTTACTTACTCATGGATGTGTGTCTCTGACTCTGCCCCCTGTCTTATAAGATAGAGGAATTCCAAACGTCAGAATAGCACGGACACGTGTCCAAGCACGTATCCGTCTGAGGTGGAAATAATAGATCTATCTCCGCCATGGGCGTATACTTGGAAAATATACGCTCATGTGGGGATGCAACATGAATATGGTTAGGTGAGTCCAAATTTTTTCTAAGTATGGGATACTAGAAAATATGCCTATAGGATGTTACCTTGAGTGAACATGGATGTATCATGAACATGGAAGTGTGTACCTATATAAGGGAAGGTGTGTCGCAGACACGAGGGTCTTGGACTTGCGAGGTGCCATGCATCCGACGCGTCGTTGATGAACATCTTACAACAGAAGTATGTTCTCAATGTATATGCCGAGGGACATGACCCTTGTTGATATAGTATTGCCCCCAAGATCATTGAGGTGAATGCCCCCGGAGGGGGAGTATATGTAGTGACGTGGCCAAGTAGGGGCATTTGCCCCTTAGTCGCGAGGTGTTAGGCCTCCTGGTATGTTGTCGATGAACATCTTATGATAAACATGTGTTGGGTAGCGCAAACGCGTGTAGTGCCATATAGGCTGTATAAAGCGTTGGGACGAGGCCTGTACTGACATAGAGTTGCCCCCGTATAGAGGATGTTCGCTATGTAGTAGTTGTGAACTTGTAAGTTCGTAGGTGTGGAGTTTCCCCCTTGTCGGGACGTTCGCATCGTAGTCGTTTCGAGCACAAGGTGGCGACTATTGTATCGACTGCTACTTGGGTTTTCCAAAGTAGGGTGCATTCCACAGCTGCTACTTGGTTTTTCCCAAGGTAGGGTGCACTCCGCGACAGCTACTTGAAGTTTCCGAGGTAGGGAGAAGGCCAGAGGTCGGACGAGGCGACATACCCTTCCATGGCGTCGGTCAGAGGTCGGCGAGGCGACGTGCCTATCCATGTTGTTGCCACAACCTGGCGTTTTCAAGGTAGTGTGCCACCTGCACCGCTACTTGGTTTTCCCCAAGGTAGAGTGTGGCTTGCGACCCGTATTTGGTTTTAACCAAGGTAGAGTGTCTTCTTGGTACGTCTCCTGAACCTGTATATAGTCCATTCCCTGTGAACACAATAATCGTTGGACAATATGCGGACATGATAGCCGCCTAGAGAGGGGTAAACATGACAGCCACTCCAAGATGTGCGGACATGATAGGCGCTTATCACCGCGTGGACATGATAGCCACTCCGAGAGGCGCGGACATGATAGCCGCCTAGAGTCATGTGGACATGATAGCCACTCCAGGGTACGTGGACATGATAGCCACTTCAGGGTATGTGGACATGATAGCCACTTCAGGGTATGTGGACATGATAGTCTGCTGCTATTACACTTAGTTTATGGACGAGATGTGTTACTCTTCCTCTTAGATTGTGGACATATGCGTGTTTGGTAGGAGGTGTAGGAGGTGTACGCGCTTGGCGTGACTCTCCCGAATCTTGTAAAGTGGTGATCTTAGAATAACAGTGGTACGCCATGACTTGTCGTAGAGTTTCCCACAGACGGCGCCAAGTGTTAGGTTCCAAGTCTAGGGTTAATGGGCAGTCGACCAAAGTCTCGTTCCTCACTGGAGATGTTGCGGGTTCGGTGCTCTCGGGTTGTGTCGTCCTAGCCTATGTCTTTCTGTCCTTCGCTTCGCTTCTCTTCTCGCCCTGCAAGAGGGGCAATACCAGGCACAGAGGGGGGGGGGTGGTGCCTAATGAACCCTCTCCGATGCCTAAGTCAGTACGGTTTTTGTAGAGAGATAAAGCTAGAGAGATGTCAGAGCTAAATTATGCAACTTGCCAAGATGATCAAAGATGTTCAAAAGATCCCCAAATGAATAGTGGAGAGGTTGTATTTATAGGCAACGGTGTCATTAAGGTGGCTTAATGACATCGTTAGCCTTTAAACACAATTAATTATCCTTTAATCACGTAATTAAGACCTTAGGGTACGGAGAGGGTTGGTGGAAATAAACCGAGTATGGGAGTCTAAAAGCGGTGTCGGGGCCCTTGGGGGGGAGGAAAATCCGACCCCCAAGGGTAGGGGTTGGGTGTGGCCACCCAACCCCTCCTAAGGGAGATAGGGTTGGCCAACCCTATCTCCCCTAGGGGAGATCGGGTTGGCTAACCCGATCTCCCCTAGGGGAGGTCGGGTGTGGCCACCCGACCTCACCTAGGTGAGTCTAACTTGGTCCGGACGAGTATTTCGGCCTCGTCCGGACCGTTGGTGTTTCCGCGGGGTGTTCGGGTTGAAGTTTCGAGTTGCAATCATTAACGGGGTGAACAAAATGAAACGATTCGGAAGTCAACGGGTTCAAATTGGGCGTATATCCATCAATTAACGTCATTCACGGAGGAATGGCAGCAGGAGGTGACACCTCCGCTTCTCGGGAGAATTACGCTTCTCGCATCTCTGCTGCTGTGGTGTTAGGAAAGAGGTCCCGGTCGTGGACTATAAAGGAAGAAATGGTGATTTCTTTCTCAGCGGAGGATTTGATAGGCGTAGAGAGCCCTCACGACGACGCCTTGGTCGTGACCCTGGATGTGGACAGATTCGAGATGAAGCGGATCCTGATAGACGGAGGGAGCTCCTCCGACATTCCTTTCATGGACGCCCTGGAGGCCATGGGAAAGACGAAGAAGGACCTGACGCAGGTGAACTTCCCGATGGTGGGATTATCTGGATCTACTTCCTATCCGTTGGGAATGATTACCTTACCGGTGGAGTTTGGTAGTGGCTGGAAGATGGAACGGCGGAACGTAGATTTCGTCGTGGTAGAATCCGCGGGAACATATAATGCTATTATCGGGAGGACCACCATCAACCCTCTCATGGCAGTTGCTTCAACCGTCCACCAGAAAATGAAGTTCCCGACTGATAATGGGGTCGGAGAGGTCAAGGGTGACCAGGTGGCCTCACGGAAGTGTTATGTTAATGCCACCAGAAGGAGAAGAAGGGAAGCCATGGCTGTCCTGCAGACTGATGCCGATCCTCGAGAGGAGTTTGGGCGTCCCGCCCCCATGGAGGATCTGAAGGAGGTTGAGATTGATGGACTTCGAAGGAAGGTGAAGATCGGGTCTGCTTTGTCGGAGGAAAGAGGCCGAGAGTTGATCGAGCTTCTGAAGGAGTTCAAGGAGCTGTTTGCCTGGTCCCCGAGTGATATGCCAGGAATCAGCCCCGACGTGATTGTGCACGAATTGAAGATTGATCCCGCGATCAAGCCTATTGCGCAGAGGAGACGTCCGATGGGCGCGGATAAGAGGATCGCGATTCAGCAGGAGGTGGGCAGACTGCTCGACGCTGGATTCATCAAGGAGCTCCGATTCCAGACTTGGGTAGCTAACCCAGTCCTGGTAAGAAAGAGTAATGGGAAGTGGTGGATGTGTGTCGATTTCCGCGACTTGAACAAGGCTTGCCCAAAGGATTGATATCCGCTCCCGAGGATTGACCAGTTGGTGGATGCCACATCGGGACATGAGCTGCTGAGCTTCATGGACGCTTATTCCGGGTACAACCAGATCAAGATGGCAAAGGAGGATGCCCCCCATACAGCCTTCTATGCTGATAGTGACGTCTATCACTACGATGTAATGCCCTTCGAATTGATCAATGCTGGAGCAACTTACCAGAGGATGGTGAACAAGTTGTTCGGGGACATGCTGGGAAAGACTATGGAGGCGTATGTGGATGACATGCTGGTGAAGTCCCGACAAGCAGGAGACCATGTCCAAAACTTGGCGGCGGCGTTTGAGCGGATGAAGTTTCATCAGATTCGTTTGAATCCGGACAAGTGCGCTTTCGGGGTGAACTCGGGGAAATTCCTAGGGTTCATGGTGAGCCAGAGGGATCGAGGTGAATCCCGAGAAGTTGCGAGCAATCGAGGAGATGCAGTCTCCGAAGACCCATCGGGAGGTTCAAGTGTTGAATGGCCGGTTGGCCGCGATGAATTGATTCCTATCCAAGGCGAGTGACAGAGCCATGCCATTTTTTGATGTGCTAAGGGCCAACAAGAAGTTTGAATGGTCCGACAAGTGCGAGGAGGCATTCAAAGCACTCAAACAGCACCTCCGTACCCTCCCGCTGTTGGCGAAACCAGTTCCAGGCGAGCCGCTTTATCTCTATTTGGCTGTTTCTGAAGTTGCTGTTAGTTCTGTTTTTATAAAGATTGTCAAAGGCAACCAAGTGCCTGTTTATTATGTAAGCAAGGCGTTTGCCAAATCTGAAATGAATTATCCCGCTATTGAGAAGTATCTCTTTGCGTTGATTGTTGCTGCTCGAAAGCTACGACCTTACTTCCATGCCCACGAGGTTACGGTGTTAACAAATCAGCCCTTGAAACACTTTTTGAACCGACCGGAGGCGTCGGGGAGATTGGTGAAATGGGCCATCGAGCTTACGGAGTTCCGTATTCATTTTGCTCCGAGAACCGCTATTAAGGGTCAGGCATTGGCGGATTTTATAGCTGAGTCTACAGTACCCGATCTAGAAGAAGCAGGTCCTGTAGAGGGGGCAACCATGGAGGTCCCGATAGCACAACAGCCAGAACAGCCAAATGAGGAAGACACTTGGGAGATGTACACTGATGGTTCATCAAGTGTAGATGGATCGGGGGCAGGATTCGTATTGATACCGCCTGGTGGAGGCGAGCCCTTGCGATATGCCTTGGCCTTGACGTTTAAGGCCACCAACAACGAAGCTGAGTATGAGGCTCTCATCACGGGCCTTAAAATTGCCAAGGGTACGGGAGTCGATCATTTAAAAGTGAAGTGTGATGCCAGCTTGATCGTGAATCAAGTCCAGGGGAACTATGAAGCCAAGAGCCCAACAATGAGGAAGTATTTGCACGAGGTGCAGACTTTGAAAAGGAGCTTCAAAAGCTTCGATATCGAGGCAATCCCGAGAGAAGAAAATGCGGAGGCAGACGCCTTAAGCAAGTTTGCTCTGGGAGTGGTCCCCGAGGAGAATCGGAAGGTGCACTTCCTGGAGAGAGTAATTATCTCAACCATTGATCCGTCGGAGGTTTGCGCTATTGAAACAGGATCGGAGGAAGAAGAGAAACCCACCTGGATGACTCCGATGGTCACATACCTGACTACGGGGGCACTCCCTGATGATGAGGTGGCAGCTGTTAGGTTGCGTCGAATCGCGAACAACTACGTGATGGTGGACAACCAGTTATACAAGAGGGGGCATGTAAAGCCTTTTCTGAAATGTGTGGCGGAGCCTGATACGAATCGGATCCTGATAGAGCTGCACGAGGGAGTCGCGGCCTGTCATGAAGGGGCCCGATCCATTGTGAGGAAGGCGTTGAATCTGGGCTACTATTGGCCTTCAATGAACAAGGAGGCAACAGCGATGGTCCAATCCTGTGATGCATGCCAGAGGTACGCTCCGAATATCGTGGCTCCCGCCGCGGACTTGATGTCCATCAGGAGTGCTTGGCCCTTCGCGCAGTGGGGCATTGACTTGGTGGGACCTCTTCCACAAGCGAAAGGTCAGTGCAAGTATTTACTCGTGGCCATCGATCTCGAAGTGGATAGAGGCTAAGGCGTTGGCCAAAACAACGGGGCAGCAAATCCTCAAGTTCCTTCAAACTCAGATCATATCCCGGTATGGGGTCCCTCGAGTGTTGATCAGCGATAATGGCCCTCCGTTCAACGGGGCCCAGTTGAAGGAGTACCTGGAGGAATTGAACATTGAGCATCGGACAGCTTTCGTCCACCATGCTCAGACTAATGGCCAAGTCGAATTAGCCAACAAGATCGTGATGGATGGCTTGAAGAAGAGAGTCTACGCCTTGCAAGGTCATTGGCTGGATGAGCTTGAAAGCGTGCTGTGGGCTGTTAGAACAACACCCAAGCAGTCGATAGGGGAGACTCCGTTTGGCCTTGTCTATGGCACGGAGGCAGTTGCCCCCGTGGAGATAGCGGTGGCGTCCCATCGCAGGAGGTATTATGAGCCTCTAGCGAACGAGGAAATGAGACGTCTAGACTTAGACTTGCTCGAGGAGAAAAGGTGGAAGGCTGATGAAGTTCAGGCTCGGATGCGTCTGGCAATAGCCCGATATTATAATCGGTGTGTCAAGTCCCGACAATTCTTCGTTGGAGAACTTGTCTGGTGGAGGAACGAGTTCGTTCATCAAGATCAGATAAACAAGCTATCGCCGAAATGGGAGGGACCTTACAAGGTCGTAGGGATGCCAGCCCCGAATGTATACAAGCTAGAAGACCTTGATGGCAAGACGTTGAAACATTCCTTCAGTGGTGCACACTTGAAGAAGTATCATGTTTGATATTAAGTCGCCGCGAATGACGCAAATTGTCTATCGATAAAGATCTGATGTAAGCCAGCTTTGAGTTGTTAATGAATAAAAGTTGCTTTCGATCAAATTTATTTTAGATTTATTCTAACTGTTAGTAAGACGTCCTGAAGGACGCGACAAAACCCTTCCGAGGTACGATAAAAGCCCTACGGGGTATGAGTAAGTCGTCTTTATGATGCAACCAAAAGCCTAGGTACGAAAAAGCCCTAACGGGTCCGCGTAAGTCGTCTATATGATGCGGCAAAAAGCCTTAAAGGGTACGAAAAAGCCCTAACGGGTCCGCGTAAGTCGTCTATATGATGCGGCAAAAAGCCTTAAAGGGTACGAAAAATCCCTAACGGGTCCGCGTAAGTCGTCTATATGATGCGGCAAAAACCCTTAAAGGGTACGAAAAAGCCCTAACGGGTCAGCGTAAGTCGTCTATATGATGCGGCAAAAAGCCTTAAAGGGTACGAGAAAGCCCTAACGGGTCCGCGTAAGTCGTCTATATGATGCGGGAAAAAGCCTTAAAGGGTACGAAAAAGCCCTAACGGGTCCGCGTAAGTCGTCTGGAACGACGCGATAAAAGCCCTTAAGGGGTACGATTAAGTCGTCTGGAAGAACGCGATAAAAGCCCTTAAGGGGTACGATTAAGTCGTCTGAATTGGCGCGGTAAAAGCCTTAAGGAGTGTGAAAAATCATATTAAGTGATGTATAAAATTGCCTTGAAAGGCATGGATGAGAAACCTTAAGTGGTAAAGTCCCGAGGAAAAAGTCGTGAAAGACATACGAAATTACATTAAGTAATATGGACGAGAAACCTTAAGTGGTGAAGTCCCGAATAAAGCATCGGAAAGATGTACGAAGTCATCTTAAGTGGTGCATCAGAACGTTTTAAGTAACGAATCTAAAGTTGCTTTCAAATGATGCAATGATTATCAAGACCAAAATAGATGGAAGAAATTTTATATAAAGGCTCAAAGGCCTAAAGGTTCCGATACAAAAGATAAGGAGGATACAAGGAGGAAAAATTACAAGGACTTAAAGAATAGAGCATTAAACTTGGTCCTTGTTGGAAGTTGGGTCCTCAGCAGCGTCGGAGGGAGCAGGATTCAGAGGGGCCTGGGCAGAAGGCTCCGCAGTCCGCGGAGTCGGGTCCACGGTATCAGCTTCATCACTCTCCGCGGGGAGGTTGAAGTACTTCTCCGCGATAGGGGCAAGGGTCTCGGACTTCTTGAAGTCGATGGAATCCTCGTATGCCGTGTAGAGCTCCTCGACGGCGTTGAACAGAACGTTCTCCACCTCGGTTTTGCAGAACCCCACGGCATCCGCTTGGAAATCATCGGAGTTCCGATACTCCTCGCGACCCTGAACCTTTGCCTCAGCCAGCTTGGCAGAAAATTCAGCCTTCTCGGCTTCAAGTTCGCCTTGGCCTCCGCGAGAGCTTCCACGGAAACGCCCTTCTCGTGGATTAGCTGCCTCTTCTCCGCCGCTGATCCTCCTGGGCCATCCTCTGTTCCCGACGCAGGACGGCCTCATGACTTGAACCTGCTTCTGCAGGCCCGTAGTCATCTCGTCGAGGAGGGTCCGTTCCTTGGCTATCTTGTCCCTGGCCGCCACAGCCTCGTCGAGGTCCGCTTGGAGCTTGGCCAAAGCGTCGGGGTCCGACTTGGCTTGTGCCTCCTCCAAAGCACCCTTGAGAGCCAGGATGAAGCCAAAGCAGCGCTGCTGGTCCGCGGTTTCCTAGGAAGAAAGGGAAAAAGGATTAGAATCCGATGGTCGAAGGCAAGAACAATGAAGAGAACAAAGTAAAGGTAAAGTCTTACCTCCATCCGACGGATGGCCATATTGCGGAGCTCCTCCTCGATGTCCTCCCGCGCCAAGGAGATTGGCCGCTTCAAGGCTGGAGGAATTGACCCTGCCAGCAGATGCAGGGCCAATTCAGGCTGAAAGTCCCCCCGTTGGAGCGAGACCCCTTGGTGAGACTCGATCGGGTTCCAGGGAACCGTCTCCTGGTCGGGGGTCAAAACCTTGTAAAGATTCTCATCCACGGGGAGAGGAGGGATGACCCTGGAAGCTTCAGCTGAAGGAGCAACCTCCGTCGGAGGCTCGGGAGTTGGAGTGCGGAGCTCTGGAGGAGGACTCCGGGACACGTCCTCCACGGTTGGCCTCAGGATGCTTCGACCCGGCCTTCGGCGGGGAAGCAGGCGACCTTCATTTGGCTCCTCGGAGGAAGGAGAAGCCTCCAAGTCGGTCACCTGACGGAACTGAGCTTCCGTCGGGGTCTCCTCCATCATCGGCGCCTGTGGAGTCGCGGCCCGTGCTGGAGTAGCAGCCTTCCTCGGAGTGAGAGCCTCCGATGGACCTGCGGTTGCGGGACGAATAAAGTCAGGCAGAGTATCATGGGGGCACCAGATGATTTGGCGCTCGAGATGTTGGTCCTTTCCAAAGAAGTTGTAGTATCCCGCCTTGAGAACGCGGGGGGTTTCTCGTCGAATGATGTATTTGATTTCTCGAACCCGCGATTCCCGATCAGCGGGGATAAACTCCTCGGGGACCAGCTTCCTATATTTCTTAATAGCACGACGAACACGCTTACCTTCCTCGGCGGTAGTGACCCCGAAGGCTTGGTCTATCTCCTCCCTTCTGGCCCGTTTGGCCACGACCTGTTCTTCGGTCGGAGGGGCAGCAGAAGAGGAAGCTCCCTTTTTCAGCGACTTCCGCTTCCGCTTGGAGCCACCTTGGACGGCATCAGTCTCCCCCTGCTTCAACATGAGATGGGTCTGCAGAGATGCCTTCTTGGCTGCAAAAATGAAAAGACAAAGTGGTTAGAATTGTTACCCAGATGACTAAATCTTTGGAAACGGAATCAAGGAGCCGGACTCCGATATGAATCAAGTCCTTCTCCACGAGCTTGTTGGCATCGAGGGGAATGAAGGATTCCCCCCAAAGGTAGAGCTGGACCAGCTGGAGAGTGTTGAGGTCATCTTCGGTGTAGACCTCGAGCTTGGGGGCAGGGTCCGCCACAACCTCCCATCAGGGCCATGGGACAGAGCTGTTTTGGACGAAGAAGTAATACTTCTTCCATCCGCTATTGTCGGACCCTGAATCACGAATAAGCACCCGATCCTTGTGGAACTTCCAGGTCTCGCTATCCCAGCCGAAACGTGAAAGTTGCTCCTTTGTCCACTTGGGGAGTCGGGGGGAGAAGGAGCAAACACCAGCCTTATTACACTTCATTCCGTAAAAGGTGCGGAAGAGCAGCAAACTGTACTTCCACTGTCGGCGGAGGCACAGAAGCTGGAAAGCATTCCACACGCGGATGGCATGTGGAGAGAAGGTGCAGGGATGTGTCTGGTAGAAGTTGCACATCTCCACCAGGTTCCCGCAAAAAGGGAATCGAATCCCAGCGTTTATCTGCCCGGTGGAGACGAACACTTCTCCCTCTCGAGGACGCGTGACGATATGCTTCCTCCTGGTGGTTGGGTGAGACTCGTCGGGGAAGCGGGGCTCCCAGTCCGAGGTAATGCAGCCTTCTCGAAGAGCAACCTCGTACGAGGTCTCGGAAATCTCATTAACAGCAAGCTTAAAGGTAAAAGGGGTCCTTGCCCCAGAACTAGCCTCGTCTAAAAACGGTTACAAACAGGAAAACTTGAGAAATGAGGAGAAAGTAACATCAGCAAACCATGAAAACAGAGAAAGAAAACCTTACCAGACATTGTTGATGGTTGCTTGGAGAAGAGGAAGAAGGGTCGGAAGGGCTGAAGGCCTTGGATCACTTGAAGAGCAAAAGAAACTTGGAGAAGAAGCTTCGAGTTCGAAAATGGCAGAACTTCCAGAAATTGAGACGGTGAAGAAGAAGTGAATAATGCCAGGGTTTTAGCATTTATAAGCAAAGGGACAACTGGATGGATTCGATCTTGACCGTTGAAGACGAAACGATTCAATCTTGATCGTCGAGATTATGGGGACGGTACGGAAGAGACGTTGGTGACGTAATGAGTGCTTTTTCAGAAAGCAGCAGTCACGCCGCTTTGGGCGTCGTTTCATAATCCCCAGTATTTAATGCTGCAGTAACCGAGGAGTCTCCTCGGATTTGGCAACTGCCCATAGAGTCCAGTGGGCCCAAGGCAGTCATGAGTGAGAAACTTTGTCATTCGATAATTGCGCGCAAGGCAAAAGCCTCCGATTGAGATATCAAAAGGCCTGAAGACAAAAGCCTCTGATGGCAATATCGGGAGGTATGGACATAAAAGCCTCCGACGGTGAGCTAGGGAGGTCTGGAACTGGAAGACACGACGGACTGCAAGTCCCCCATGTCTTGGGGGCAAATGATGGTTTTCGATGTAATCGTTAGCCCCGTTAACAGTCAATAGACGGCGAATAAGTCCAGTGGGCCTCGTGAAAGGCCTGGGAGGCCTAGAAGCCCAGTATGAAGGGTCCCGACTGTAGCGGTCCCGATATATGAGCTGAATGCTCCCGACAAGAAGCCTCTGAGTAGGCCCCGATATGCCTTTGTAAAGGCCCCGATAATAAAGCCCCGCGGAGGCTGGACCTGTCTCGTGAGACAAAGGGTCCTGGGTGGTGACCTAGAATGAGATAACTCTGGAGTCCCCGACAAGAGTTGGGACTTGTGATTAGAGGATAAGGCCGAGAAACCCGCCTACTAGATAAGAGTAGTGGGAGGCGGCTGAGATATAGATAACCTCCCCCGAGATACGCAGGGCGTGCCCGAGATACGCGGAGTATGGGCGAGATACGTGGAGCGTGGGGCGAGATATACAGAATCCCGAACGAGATATACGGAATCATGGGTAAAACGACCAGCCACGGTCACAGGTAACTGAGTGACTTCCCCTCCTATATAAAGGAGGAAGTTACCTCAGAAAACACATTCTCTAATACGAACTTAGACTACTGCTTACCACCCCATTGATCATATACTCATTTAGGCATCGGAGAGGGATTCTGGGTCACCACCCAGGTCATCCCCTTTTGCAGGATTACGCGGAGCCCAGGATTTCAAGTCTTTCCGTCAAGAACGTAACAGAGCTTCGCCCGTGATCCAACAGACTGGACCCGGTCGGAGGCAGAAAAATTCGGAGCGATGCTATGGTGGCTGGTGGAGAATCGGTAAACAGCCACGGGCGGAGGTGGTTGGGACGGCAAGGCTGAGAGATCGACTGAACCGGAGTCGAGGATGGCTAAGTGGACGGAGTAGCGACGTCGGCTAGGTGATGTGGAGGTTCAGGTGATCGATGAAAGAATGAAGCTCCCGTTATGTTCGACGGAAAATATGAAGTCTTCTATGTCAACCGGAGAAGATGAAGTTGATTAATAATAATAATAATAATAATATAAAATCCAAGCAACTAAATTGAAATTGATGATCAACAAATGGAAGGCTTCTAGCTTTCACCGAGAAATATTTACTTATCTGTGTTATTTTTCTCCTCCTCTTACCCCATTACAATGTAAATATAGACCACTATTTATAATACATAGGGCTTAGTTTAATTAGGTAATAATATCCTACTGATTTATTGATAGCCTTTGTTTCCCATAGGTTGGCGTAGGGGGACGGCTGTGACCTTGGGAACCTTCCTTGCAGCTCGAAATGGTGTTACCCTCGGTGGTGGGTATGCTTTGAATTCCGAGCAAGGGGTGCTTGACCCACGCCTTGCTTGGTTCTTCTTCTAAGTGTTTTCATATTTTGATGTGTCTAATCCCCATTCCTGCTTGGGGACTCCTATCCGAATGGCTGGGCAAGATCGCGAGGAATACCCTTGCTGGTGAGGCGTGCCTCTAGCTTTGGTGAATATTGATAGTCTACTTTCTTACTTTTGTTCTATCTCGATGGTGAAGTTGTGTACGTCCCGGAGGTGTCACTAGTCAGTTGTTCCTTCTGTGCCAGTAATGGGTTTTGTGGCACATGAGTAGTGGTCCGGGTGGAGGAATGAGTGGTCATATTTTTAGCCCAGACGCTTCATTTTGTAGCAATCATTTCTTAATTGATTACTCAATGTTGCATTGATTTTACTTTTGATGCCCCCGTAGTAAAATTCGTAGAGTACGCATATACATCATGGTTCCCCCCCTTAGTGAGCATTTATCACCTATGCATATGTCCATGCCCCCGCAGTAAGCATTGGATCATTATACATTTTGTGATTTACTCTTCGGTAGGTCGCACTTGATGTATTGCTTGATGTGTTATGTGGGATGCACTATTGATCCTTCCTTCCTTTGGTTGGAAGGCCGTTTTCTTTAAGTTCCTTGGTGATGTAGCTTAAGGACTGGGGTGCTTCCTCACAATCATCATGAGTCAACCTTCTTCCTCTAATGCTCCACCATGTCAATCTCTTTGCGTGGGTTATTATCCTTTTTATGGGGTATTTGTTTGTTATGTGCTCCATCTCCGTGGTTTGCTGTGGTTGACGGTCTTCTTGTGTTTGATTGCTACTTCCTTAGCTTCCTTGAAGTTTCCATACTTGCTTGTGAGGTGGGCTGGAGGTGATCACCAATTGGTTTAAATAGGCACGACCGGGATCCTGAATATGGGAGAATGTATGACTTGGATTGGCATAGTTTGCTCCTACCTCGTGTGAGGGTGGTTGTAGGGTTGGCACCTCTGTGCCACTATTCTCGTGATGTTGGTGGTGACCCTGAAGTTATTGTTCTGCTAACCCATAGGGCATACGCTCAGTTTTTGCGTTGAGGTTTTTGTCTTTGCCGACAGGTACTACTGCATTCTTCTTGGGACTTCTTTCATTTCCCTTAGCTTATTCAGTCTTGGCTGGAGGATGTCAGTTGCTTAATTGGGCGTGTATCCCGTCTTCCCCCCTGAGTTAAGCAATGGCCTTAACCTTTGCTTGAATCTATGATGGTCGGATATGCGTCTGATTAGGCTATTGATAGTTGCTTTAAAGCTTGGTGAAGGCTTTTTCCTTAGTTTGTCTCTTCGAATTTTGACCTTGCGGTTGTTGGACGTTGTAAAGTAGAGTGGATGTCTTCATGGTGATGGTATATGGGTACGGTACCCTTCTTTGAGATATATGGACATGATAGCCATTATTGAGCTATAGGGGGTGATATCCTCCTTTGAGATATATGGACATGATAGTCGTTGTTGAGGTATAGGGGGTGGTACCCTCATTTGAGATATATGGTTATGATAGCCATTGTTGATGTATAAGGGGTGGTACCCTCATTTGAGATATATGGTCATGATAGCCATTGTTGAGGTATAGGGGGTGGTACCCTCCTTTGAGATATTTGGACATGATAGCCATTATTGAGGTATAGGGGGTGGTACCCTCCTTTTAGATATTTGGACATGATAGCCATTGTTGAGATATAGGGGGTGATATATATATATATATATATATGGACATGGTAGCCCTTATTGACGTATAGGGGGTGGTATCCTCCTTTGAGTTGTTGGCTGTGGCTTTAGAATAGCATTTTTAAATATGATTGCCCTTTGATTGAAGGACTTACATTCCATATCTTGTTGGATTGGTTGCCATTTTATTGGGGGACTTACTTCTCATATCATGTTGGAAGGGTTGCCCTTTGATTGGGGGACTTACACTCAATATCTTGTTGGATGAGTTGTCGTTTTATTGGGAGACTTACTTCCCATATCATGTTGGGAGGGTTGCCATTTTATTGGTCTTCTCCTTGTCTTCGAAGGGTTGCCCTTGTGGGCCTTCCCCTTTTGTCTTCGAAGGGTTGCCCTTGTAGGTCTTCCCCTTTCTTTTTGGAAGGATTGCCTGTATGGGTCTTCCCATTATGTCTTCGAAGGGTTTCCCTTATAGGTCTTCCCCTTTCCTTTTGGTAGGGTTGCCTTTATGGGTCTCCCTCTTGTGTCTTCGAAGGGTTGCCTTTATAGGTCTTCCCCTTTCCTTTTGGAAGGGTTGCCTTTATGGGTCTTCCCCTTATGTCTTCGAAGAGTTGCCCTTATAGGTCTTCCCCTTTCCTTTTGGAAGGGTTGCCTTTATATGTCTTCGAAGGGTTGCCCTTATAGGTCTTCGCTTTTCCTTTTGGAAGGGTTACCTTTATGGTTCTTCCCCTTATGTCTTCGAAGGGTTGCCCTTATAGGTCTTCCCCTTTCCTTTTGGAAGGGTTTTCTTTATGGGTCTTCCCTTATGTCTTCGAAGGGTCGCCCATATATGTCTTCCCCTTTCCTTTTGGAAGGTTTGCCTTTATGTCTTCCCCTTATGTCTTCGAAGGGTTGCCCTTATAGGTCTTCCCCTTTCCTTTTGGAAGGGTTGCCTTTATGGGTCTTCCCCTTATGTATTCGAAGGGTTGCCCTTATATGTCTTCCCCTTTCCTTTTGGAAGGGTTGCTTTATGGGTCTTCCATTTTTAGTCGACGAGGGTATATGTATTTTTTTACTTGTATGGATGATACCCCCACTTTTATGAGTAGTTGTGTGTTCCCTCATTTCCTTCATTGGTATGCACTGAAAGACACTCACTTCATTAGCTCATAAAATATTTACATTGGTTAGAGTAACGTGGAGTCCGTGGATCCCCTTCAAGTAGTAATAAATATAACCATTGAGGTTGGATACTCTTTTTCTTCCCTTTTTGTAGTTGATACTTGTATGGGCTTCCCTTTTCTAGTATAAAACTCATTCAAGTGTTCTCCTCTGAAGTTGTTGGTTGATATTTGCCCATCTGCATCTTCTGGGCGGTATGTATTGATTGTTGGTATTGATGCATCTTTTAAGTACCATTTCTTCCTCATGGAACTGATGTGTTTTTGAATGACCCCACCTCATGCTTTGGCGAGTAATGGTGGTTTTAGTTGATGCTTCCATGAACACCACCACTTTCATGTATTTTGCAAGTAGTGGTGTGTTTCTTCTATCATTTATGTAATGAAACATCAAAGTCTTCATTAGTATTAAATTATTTTATTGTAAACTTACAAATTAAGGATGTTGCCTTATGAGGGCGATCACTGTTGCCTCCAACATAGGAGCGAATCCTTGTAGTGGGTTTATGTTGTATCCTTCCTTTATGGTTTCGATTGGAGTGAGTCATGCCACATATTTATGTGGTCCTCTATATCCGGGTGGACTATCAAGCACTAGCTCACATAGTGCCCCCTAGTTGCTTGGTAGTTGCACCGTTTGTTCTTGTTTAGCCTATTAAGGCTTATCCTCCTGTTTCTCGGTTGGGTGTCGAGCACTTGTTCGCTTGGTGCCCCCCAAGTTGCTCGGTCTCCTTACTCTTTTGTGCTCTTTGAGCATGTCTTTCTTATATGCATCTTCCAGAATTGGCGACGGAGGGGGGGGGGGGGGGGTGTTCAATTTTGATCTTCGTTGGTGTTTCTTCCCTTGAATCTTCGTAGGTGTTGGTTTGGCGCGGTGCCCCCAACCCTGTGATGTTCGCACCCTTAGGTGTAGAATGTTGGTTCCCACGCACCCTTAGGTGTAATATGTTTGATAAAAGGAGTTCCTCTGGATATGGTTTTACTTTCCTGGGTATGACCATTAACAGATTGAGTGTAGACTTGTCGCTGCCCCCCAGTGATGACTTTTAGCAATTTTGATTCACGACGGTGGTGATTTTGGTTCGGAGGGTCTTATCATTTTGCCGTTTGACATTGTTTAGCGTTGAGTTGCTCTTAAGCAGTTCTTGCTTGCAGTGACACCGCTACTTGTTTATCAAGCACGGTGTTTTACTTCAGTGACGACACCATCACTCTTGTTTGTCAAGTGGAGTGCACTTCTCCTGCATATATGCAAATAAGAGGGTTGATACACTTTCTCTTATTTAAAGAGCTTGTCACTTTTCACACACGTTGATTTGTGGTACTTGCTTCAGGAGGAGTCTATATGGTCTTCTATGCCCATGGAAGCACTAGACGTCTGTTGGTTTGATATCTCCACATGGCGTGGTGGTTGCATAATTTCCCAATATTTGTTCCCCAAAAATACTTGTTCTTCCTTCTGGGTGATAGGCTGACACTGCGGGGGGCTCTTCAATATGGCTATTTAATATAGGGTAGATGTAGGAGTGGTGATATCCCTAGCATCTCGGTTAATATGACTAATCCTCATGTATAGGAAGTTGGCTTTGCGAATCCACTATCCTTTAAATGTTGAAGTCATTAATGACCATTGCGATGAGTATAAGTTTGGTGCTGCCCCCTCATTCAGTGTTGACCCTCCTTTGATGAAGAAGTGGCTTTTAGCTCAAAAATGAGTATTGTGTTGGGTGGTAGGAAAGGGAGGTGTTTTCCTTGCAGGCTGGGTTGAAGTGGTATTCCCTGTTTTTGCAGCGTGTTGTCCCGTCCATGTAAAAGCGTAATAGTGTCGTTGTTGGTGGCGCTTAACGGTCCCTCATTGCGTTTTTATTAGTCAACAAGATGTCTATAGTTGACATAAAACTTGATGTGGGGTGTGGCTCCTTAGGTATATATTGGGCGGGACTACATATGATGGTATTCCATATGGTTCTCCATGGAAATACATATTGTATTTGGACCCCTTGGATGTCATTTGTCTAAAAGTATACGTGATAGGCCCTGGTGTCTGTAGTGGCCCGCTTTGTTTGGGGTTATTCTTTTGCTCATAGTGGGGGAGAGGTGTATGCATGCACTCTCCCTGCTATTATTGGTGATCTGCTTGACCCCCAGTGTATGTGGTTGCTCTTACGAATGCCATATCCTTCTGGAGTTGGAGTTATTGATTATCTCTACCTCTTTAATGTTGCAATATCCTTCATAGAGTGGCTGCTGTTAAGTGGCCATCTCTAGTTGCCTCATGTAGATGTGCTATGGAAGAGCTACTCTTGGTGCATTCATGAAGGGATGAGAGGTTGGTGCTCATACTTGTGGAGTGGTTGTTGTTATGTTCCCTCCTCATCTTGCCCTCTATTGGCATACTCTGGAAGACCTGCCGTGGGTGCATTTTTGTTGTAGCCACTTCTTTAGCCTTCTAGCCCGTTCTTGGGTTTTAATTGTCGCCCCCGCTAGAGGCTTGTCTTTCATTAGGGGTGAGGGAGGTAGTTGTTGATTGACTACCGACCGTGGTGTCATGGAGCTTGATGGAGGGTTATCCAAAGACTGTTGTTCTCTATTGGACGACTGTTGCTTAGCATCCTTTGGTTGTAGCCCCCGGATGCTAGGCTCCTGGAGACCCATAGTTGGTACTTGGCTACTACTCCTTTTTATTTGTTGTCATCGAGCACATGCAGTAGGCTACATGCTTTTTGCTCGAATCCGCAGACGGCGCCAATGTTTGCACATGAGTTTCCTTCGTGGGCTTCTCCTTCTAGTATTCCCGCTTCTTGGGTTTTTCCTTCTAATATTCCCGCTCCGTGGGCTTCTTCTTCCTGTATCCTCGCTCTGTGGGCTTCTATTTTCTTTCCCCGAAGAAAGATAATGTTTGCACACGGTGTCCTGAGTGTCTTCTTGCTTCAGACCTTCGCCCTTCCTTCTCCTTGAGATACCTGCAAAATGGGCAATACCGAGACCACAAGGGGTGGTACTCGATGAGCCCTCTCCGATGCTTAAATGAGTACAGGTTTTAGAGGGAGAAAGTAAGTGCTAGAGAGAAATAACAAGATTACCCTTGAATGATGGGATGAGAGCTCTTATTTATAGATTTCCTATCGAACCGCTCCGGTTCCAGTGCTTTCCAGGTCCGGTTGTGGCAGTTTCGTAATATAAGTTGGCCTTGACCGTAAATATTGTGCATTTGACCTCGGTTCGATCGTAGGTGAGCTTAATATGTTTAAGTGTTGTGAGAGTGGCCTTCGAGGGCACGCCCCGGACGAAATACCGTCCGGGGAGAGGGGTCCGGACGAGTGGGACTCGTCCTGACGGAGGGGGTACCCGGGTGGGTGCCTTGCTCGGGTAACCCCGAATGGGTTTTCTTCTTGGGGCCTTCCCGAGTGGTTTTCACCACTCGGGATATTTTTGGGTTTATGTATTGGGTCTCGGGTGTCCGTTTTCTAAATTTTGAATTATAATTGATCGCGATCCAATTATCGAGCCCAATTTATAATAATTTAAGCGTATGTCTAACAATTCAGATATTTTAGTTCTACTTCACACACTTCCTTTACAGACAGGGTGAATGTGGATGTGTCACTCTGTCATGTCACTGCTCAATAGTATCTTATAGGATTTTAGCATATCGGCTGTTTAATAAGATTCCTACTTGGAATCTTTGAATATTGGAATATTGGCAAGCCTCGCCTGACCATTTTCTTCCCACAAATCTGTTGCTTAAGACAGATTTTCTAGCAGTGAAGCAGTATAATTATTATTGACAGCCATTTGTGTCTTCCTCGGCCGGGATACTAGGGTGGGTGACAGGAATCAGAGGTGGGTGGCTCGAAATTGGAGGTGGGTAGTCGAAATCGGAATTGGAAGTGGGTGGACCGGAATCGGAGGTGGGTGACCAAAATCGGAAATGGGTGGCCGGAATCGAAGGTGGGGCGCGGAATCGGATGAGTGTCTTTGCAAAAAATAAAAAGTATAAGGGGAAAAATCGTCTTTTCATCTGACTGTGTCAAATTTAACCCCGAAAATGGACGGAAACCCAAATCGCAATAAAGTTGAAAACTGGACCACCAAATATTAACAAAAATAATTTAGACATCAAACTGACACATGGGTACACCAAATAGGTTCTTTTCTCTTTAATATATATATATATATATATATATATAAGGGCCTTTTATTTATTTTTACTTAAATTGGAACGGTAGCTTTATTTACTAAAATCATGTATGTAAAGTTCTAAAAATACTGTAACTAACTTAACTGAATTAATATAAGTAACAAAATTATTATTTTACGCCATAAATTTGGCATCACTAACTAAGTGCCTTTACCTAGTTAAGACGTCATATACAAAAAAATAAAAATAAATAAATAAATAAAAATTAAAATCAAAATTAGTGGTTTGGTAGGGTATGACCAAAAAAAATATAGAGTAGGGGCAATTTTTTTTTTCGCGGTGTATTCTTAGAAGGGGCGTCATATGGCAGCACATATAAAATGTTTGGTTTACATTTAGACTAATCTCGACTCACACCGAGTGAGTCTGTAAGGAGTAAAATGTTAGTCATTAATATTAATCACCCACAGTTAAGGGGTAGGGGGCTAATAATAGGTTGAGTCGATACATTTTTTAATCTTATATAATACATAAATAGGTAAAAAGAAAACATGGATTTATCGTAAACAACGCTAAGTTTTAAGTTGGATCTAATTTGAATAGTTCTCTTCCACAAAAACTACTAAACTGTCAAATTGTCCCAAAATAACAGGACCCACCACCCCTATATATGTTTGAAATCTCAAACTAAAGCAAAGCAGAAGCAAGAGCTAACAATAAACAAGCAAGTAATTATCTCATAATAATCATGAATAAGGTGGTGTTGCTTTTTTGTAAACTTCTGGCTTTATGTATGGTTGCAGCCTGCAATGGGGCCGACAACTCGAACCCTAAAAAGCCGACCGTCCCACCCTATGTAACCCAAGCCTGCAAAAACACGCCGTACCCGGGTCTTTGCAACCTTATGATCGGAACAGACCCGGGCGCCAAAAACGCGGACCTCACTAAGTTAACCCTAATCTCCATCAGAACATCCACGTTCAGCGCCATTGAGAACGTGCAGTTAGTCGCGGAGATGGAAAAAGAGAAAGGTGTGAAAGATGATGAGGAGGTATTGAAATGCTACAAGAACTGCTCCGAGTGCTACAGCGGTGTCGTGGAGGCGTTTGATGACTCGTTGGTGGAGCTGATGAAGAAAAACTATGTTGGTGTGAAGGAGAAGATCCATAATGTGGAGGTGTACAAGGGAACATGCCAAAAATGCTTTGCCGCGACCAAACACAAGGATGCCAAGGATACCATGTCAGCACTTAACGAGATGCTCGGAAAACTCTGCGAGATCGCCGTCTCCTTGGTCGACTCTCTCAAGAAGGCCTAACCTTGATCATCAAGTAGATGCATTCATTGATTCTTTCTTTTATATAATTTGTTGGAACAATAAATTTTGGTATAGTACAAGCGTTGATTTTTACGAACACGAACTACGATCAAATATCACGAACTAACTCCGAACAACGAATCTGTAATAACAAGTAAAAGTGAGCAAGTTTCGGTTTTGGGGTGTATAGAATCGATTTCGGAAAGGTGATATTCGTCGTCACTCGTAAATAATTTTGCTACTAGGTTTTTGAAAAATCACCCTTGAAAATACAACAAAACTACAAGGTCGACGACTAGAAATATCTAAGACCTCCCTTAAGAACTTCGCTTACGGTCGTTAAGAATTTCTCTAGGAACCCTAATCACATGTAAATAAAGAGAAAAGATGTTTTTGGATGAACGGAAATGGCCAAGCCTATTATAGGTTTTTTACATCGGTCAACCAACACCATAAAATAGCAATACTGAAGTTATTCCGGGTGCCTCCCTCTATCAGGAGGGCCCCTTGCTTGATGCTTCTGATGACTGTTGGATCACGAGCGAAGCTCCGTTACGTCCTTGACGGAAAGCTTGGACTCCTGGGCTCCGCGTAATCCTGCAAAAAGGGATGACCTGGGTGGTGACCCAGAATCCCTCTTCGATGCTTAAATGAGTAATCAATGGGATGGCAGCAGTATTCTAAGTTCGTATTAGAGAGTATATATGTTTTATGGGGTAACTTCCTCCTTTATATAGAAGGAGAAGTCACTCAGCTACCTGTGGCCATGCTTGGCCGTTGTACCCATGATTCCGTGTATCTCGCCACGATTCCGTATATCTCGATTGGGATTCCGTATATCTTGCCCCACGCTCCGCGTATCTTACCCATACCTCCGCGTATCTCGGGCACGCCCTGCGTATCTCGGGGGAAATTATATGTATCTTAACCTTCTTCCCACTACTTTTATCTAGTAGGCGGGTTTCTCGGTCTCATCCTCTGATCACAAGACTCGACTCCTGTCGGGGACTCCAGAGTTGTATTATTCTAGATCACCACCCTGGACCTTCAGTCTCTGCGGGACAGGTCCAGCCTCTGCGGGGCTTTATTATCGGGGCCTGCTCGGAGGCTTTCTGTCGGGAGCATTCAGCTCTTATGTCAGGGCCGTTTAGCTCGGGACCCTTCGTACTGGGCCTCTGGGCCTTCCAGGCTTTCACGAGGCCCATTGGACCTACTCGCCGTCCATTGGCTGTTAACGGGGCTAACGATTACATCGGAACCCATCATTTGCCCCCAAGACATGGGGGACTTTTAGTTCGTCATGTCTTCTAATTCAGCTTTTCTGACCTCGTTGTCGGAGGTTTTTATTTTCATACCTTCCGATGCCACCGCCGGAGGCTTTTGTTTTCATCCCTTCCGATACCACCGTCGGAGGCTTTTGCCTTGTGTGTGATTGTTGTATAACAGAGTCTCTTACTTATGATTGCCTTGGGCCCACCAGGCCCCATGGGCAGTTGCCAAATCCGAGGAGACTCCTCGGTTATTGTAGCATTAAATGCCTAGGGATAAGGAAACGACGTCTAAACCGGCGTGACTGTTGTTTTCTGAAAAAGCAGCTGTGACGTCACACACGTCCCTTCCGTGCCTATAATCTCGGCGATTAAGATCGTGTCGTTTCCTCTTCAACGGTGCAGATCAAGCCCATCCAGCTGTCTCCTCCGTACCGTCTCCATAATTTCAACGATTGCGATCAAATCGTTTCGTCTTCAACGGTCAAGATTAAGTCCCTCCAGTTGTCCTTTCGCTTATAAAAGGTAAAACCCTGGCATTATTCACTTCTTCTGCACTCTCTTGATTTCAGTCCTCCTTGCATTCGAAGCTTCATCTCCGAGCTCTTCCTGCTGTTCCAGTGATCCAAGGCCTTCAACCTTCCAATCTTCCTACATTTTACCTCTCCGATCATCGATCATGTCTGGTAAGGACTTTCTTCTATGTTTTTGTGATTTGCTTGCTGTTTGTTCTTCTTTTCTCAAATCCTTTTGTTTGCAACCGTTTTAGACGAAGCTAGTTCTGAGGCTAGGACTCCCTTCACTTTCGAATTTGCTGTTAATGAGATTTCTGAGGCTTCATATGAGGTTACCCTTAGAGAGGGGTGTATTACCTCCAATTGGGAACCTCGCTTCCCGTATGAGTCTCAATCTGCTGTCAGGAGGAAGCACATCATTACGCCACCTCGGGTAGGGGAAGTGTTCGTCTCCGCCGGTCAAATAAGTGCGGGGATTCGGTTTCCCTTCTGCGGGAATATGGTGGAGATGTACAACTTCTACAAAACGCACCCCTGTACCTTCTCTCCCCACGCCATCCGCGTGTGGAATGCATTCCAACTTTTGTGCCACCGCCAGCAATGGACGTACAGTTTGCTGCTCTTCCGCACTTTCTACGGCATGAAGTGCAACAAGGCTGGTGTCTGCTCCTTCTCCCCCTGACTCCCCAAGTGGACAAAGGAGCAACTTTCACGTTTCGGCTGG
Source organism: Clarkia xantiana subsp. parviflora (assembly GCA_036873135.1). Lineage (NCBI taxonomy): Eukaryota > Viridiplantae > Streptophyta > Magnoliopsida > Myrtales > Onagraceae > Clarkia > Clarkia xantiana. Next base: position 11,704,416 of record JAPTYO010000003.1, read on the forward strand.
GATAGCGAAACTTGGAAGTTCCACAAGGATCGGGTGCTGATACGCGATTCGGGGTCGGACAACAGCGGATGGAAGTAGTACTACTTCTTCGTCCAACATAGCTCTGTCCCGTGGCCTCGATGGGAGGTCGCGGCGGACCCTGCCCCCAAGCTCCGGGACTATTCTGAGGATGACCTCAACATTCTCCAAATGGTGCAGCTCTACCGTTGGGGAGACAACTTCATTCCTCTCGATGCCAACAAGCTCCAGGAGAAGGACTTGATTATTATCGGAGTATGACTTCTTGATTCTGTTTCCAAAGATTTGGTCATCTGGGTAATATTTCTAACTATCTTATTTTTTACCTTCGCAGCCAAGAAGGCTTCTCTGCTGACTCATCTCATTATGAAGCAGGGCGAGACTGATGCCGTCCAGAGTGGCTCCAAGCGGAAGCGCAAGCTGGTGAAGAAAGGTGCTTCTCCTCCACTCCTTTATCTGCTGCTCCTCCAACCGAAGAGCAAGTTGGGGCCAAGAAGGCCAGGCGGGAGGAGATAGATCGGGCCTTCGGGGCCACTACCGTCGAGGAAGGTAAGCGCGTTCGTCGTGCAATTAAACGATATAAGAAATTAGTTCCTAAGGAGTTTATCCCCGCCGATCGGGAGTCGCGGGTTCGGGAAATTAAATGTATCCTTCAAGGAGAAGTCCCCCGCGTTTTCAAGGCGGGATATTATAACTTCCATGGGAAAGATCAGCATGTCGAACGTTAAATTCTCTGGTGTCCTGGCGGAATTATTCCTGATCATGTTCGTCCTGCCACCGGAGGTCCCTCGGAGACTCCTGCTCCGGCGGAGGCTGTCATTCCCGTGGAGACTGCAGCTCCACAGGAGCTGATGCTGGAGGACGTTCCGGCGGAAGCTCAGTTCCGTCGGGTGACTGATTTGGAGGCCTCTCCCTCCGTCGAAGAGCCTGACGAGGGAGGCCTGCTTCCCCGCGGAAGGTCGGGATCGAGAGACCTGAGGCCCACCGTGAGGGACGTGTCCCGAAGTCCGCCTCCTGTTTTTCGCACTCCTACTCCTGAGCCTCCTCCGACTGAGGTAGCTCCTTCCACCGCTAGTGTCGAGGCTATCCCTCGTCTTCCAATGGATGATGTGTACAAGATTTACACCTCCGATCAGGCGGCGATCCCCTGGCGTCCGATCGAATCCCTCCACGGGTTTTCGATCCGACGGGATAATCTTGAGCCCGACTTGGCCCTACATCTGCTAGCAGGGTCAATTCCTCCTGCTTTGAGACTACCGCTTTGCTTGACGCGGGAGGACATCGAAGAGGAGTTTCGTGCCATGGCCGTCCGTCGGATGGAGGTAATACCTTACCTTTTCTTGTTTTCTTCTTTATCCCTGCTTTCGATCATCAAATTCTTATCTTTTTTCCCTTCGCCTTAGGAAACTGCGGACCAGCAGCGTTGTTTCGCCATCGCCTTAGCTCTGAAGAGTGCTTTGGAGGAGGCTGAAGCCAAGTCGAACCCTGAGGCTTTAGCCAAGCTTCAGGCGGAGCTCGACGAGGCAGTGGCGGCCAAGAATAAGATGGCCAAGGAGAAGGCCCTCCTTGACGAGATGGCCTCGGGCTGGCACAAGCAGGTCCAGGATTACGAGGCTGTCTTGCGTCGAGAGCGGAGGATGGTCCAGGATGATCGGCGGCGGAACGAGGCGGAAAAGGAGGAGCTTCTCCGCGAGAAAGGCGTCTTCGTGGATCTTCTCGCGGAGACCATGGCGAAGTTCGAAGCCGAGAGAGCTGAGTTCTCTGCCAAGCTTGCTGAGGCAAAAGCTCAGGGCCTCGAGGAGGGCCGCCTGCAGGGCCGCGAGGAAGGTCCCCAGCAAGGTCGTGAGGAGGGTCGCGGGAGTATCGGAACTCTGAAGAATTCAAGCTGGCTGCTGTAGAGTTCTGCAAGTCCGAGGTGGAGGATGTTTTGTTCAACGCTGTCGAGGAACTCTACACAGCCTACGCGGATTCCATTGACTTTACAAAGTCCGAGACTCTTGCCCCCGTTGCGGAGAAGTACTTCAACCTCCCCGCGGAGAGTGAAGAGGTTGCTACCGTGGACCCGACTCCGCCAGCTGCGGAGCCTTCTGCCCAGGCCCCTCCAAACCTTGCCCCCTCCGATGCTGCTGGGGATCCATCTTCCAACAAGGACCAAGTTTAATGTTTACATCTTTTAGTCCTTGTAGTCTTTCTCCTTGTCTTCTTTATCTTTTGTTCCGGAACCTCTTTGGCCTTCGGGCCTTTATATAAGCAGTTTCGTTTCATCTGTTTCGGCTCCGATACTCGTTTGCACTTATCTAAAGCGGCTTTAAATTCGTTACTTAGAACGTTCTGATGCACCATTTGAGATGGGTTCATACGTCCCTCCGACGCTTTACTCGGGATTTCGCCATTTAAGGTTTCTCATCCAATCGGGACTTTACCACTTAAGGTTTCTCGTCCAATTAAGACTTCACCACTTAAGGTTTCTCGTCGGATCGGGACTTCACCACTTAAGGTTTCTCGTCCCTGCCTTTCAAGGCCATTTTCATACCCCTTAGGGCTTTTATTGCGTCTCTACCGGACGGCTTAGTCGTACCCTTTAAGGCTTTTTGCCGCATCATATAGACGACTTACGCGGACCTGTTAAGGCTTTTCCGTACCCGTTAAGGCTTTTGGCCGCATCATATAGACGACTTACGCGGACCCATCAGGGTCTTTTCATACCTAGGCTTTTGGTTGCATCATATAGACGACTTACGTGTACCCCGTAGGGCTTTTGTCCGTACCTGTTAAGGCTTTTGGCCGCATCATACAGATGACTTACGCATACCCCGCGGGGCTTTCATCGTACCTCGGAAGGCTTTTGTCGCGTCACTCAGGACGTCTTACTAACAGTTAGAATAAATTTAAAAGCAATTTGATCGGAAGGCAACTTCTTTTATTCACTAATAACTCAAAGTAGGCTTACATCGGATCTTATTGATAGACAATTTGCGCCATTCGCGGCGGCTTCATATCAGACATGATACTTCTTCAAGTGTTCGCCACTAAAGGAATGTTTTGCGCGATGGGACGCCGCCGCTATTTCCACGGGAGCTACTGCCTCCGTGCCGTAAACCAGGCCAAACGGAGTTTCTCCTGTCGATTGCTTGGGTGTTGTTCTGACAGCCCACAGCACGTTCTCGAGCTCATCTAGCCAGTGGCCTTGCAAGGCATAGACTCTCTTCTTCAGGCCATCCATCACGATCTTGTTGGCTGATTCTACCTGGCCATTGGTCTGAGCGTGGCGGACTGAAGCGGTCTGATGCTCGATGTTTAATTCTTCCAGGTACTCCCTCAACTGAGGGCCGTTGTCGCTGATCAACACTCGAGGAACCCCATACCGGGATATGATCTGAGTTTGAAGGAACTTGAGGATCTGCTGCCCTGTCGTCTTGGCCAATGCCTTAGCCTCTATCCACTTTGAGAAGTAATCGATGGCCACGAGAAAATACTTGCACTGACCTTTCGCTTGGGGAAGTGGTCCCACCAAGTCAATTCCCCATTGCGCGAAGGGCCATGCACTCCTGATGGGCATTAAGTCCGCGGCGGGAGCCACGATATTCGGAGCGTACCTCTGGCATGCATCACAGGATCGGACCATTGCTGTCGCCTCTTTATTCATCGAAGGCCAATAGTAGCCCAAGTTCAATGCCTTCCTCACTAGAGATCGGACCCCTTCATGGCAGTCCGCGACTCCCTCGTGTAGCTCCCTCAGGATCCGATTCGTGTCAGGTTCCGCTACGCATTTTAAGAAAGGCTTTACGTACCCTTTTTTGTATAACTGGTTGTCCACCATCGCGTAGTTGTCCGCAATCCGACGCAACCTGACAGCTGCCACCTTGTCATCGGGGAGTGTCCCCGTAGTCAGGTATGTGACCATCGGGGTCATCCAAGTGGGCTTTTCCTCTTCCTCCGATCCTGTCTCGATAGCGCAGATCTCCGCCGGATCAATGTTTGAGATAATCACCTTTTCTAGGAAATGCACCTTCCGATTCTCCTCGGGGGCCACTCCCAGAGCAAACTTGCTCAAGGCATCTGCTTCCGCGTTTTCTTCCCTTGGGATCGCCTCAATGTCGAAGCTTTTGAAGCTTCTCTTTAAAGTCTGCACCTCGTGCAAATAATTTTTCATTATCGGGCTCCTAGCTTCGTAGTTCCCCTGGACCTGATTCACGATCAAGCTGGCATCGCACTTCACTTTTAGATGATCGACCCCCGTACCCTTGGCAATCTTAAGGCCTGTGATGAGAGCCTCATATTCCGCTTCGTAGGGGCTCGCCTCCACCGGGCGGTATCAATACGAATCCTGCCCCCGAGCCTTCTACACTCGATGAACCATCAGTGTACATCTCCCAAGTATTCTCCTCATTTGGCTGTTCTGGCTGTTGTTCTGTTGTCGGGACTTCTTCCATGGTTGCCCCCTCTGCGGGACCCGTTACTTCCAGATCGGGTGCCGTAGACTCAGCTATAAAATCTGCCAATGCCTGGCCCTTAATAGCGGTTCTCGGAGCGAAATGAATGCGGAACTCCGTCAGCTCGATGGCCCATTTCACCAATCTCCCCGACGCCTCCGGTCGGTTCAAAAAGTGCTTCAGGGGCTGATTAGTCAATACCGTGACTTCATGGGCATGGAAGTAAGGTCGTAGCTTTCGAGCGACAATAATCAACGCGAAGAGATACTTCTCAATAGCGGGATAGTTTATTTCAGACTTGGCAAACGCCTTGCTTACATAATAGATAGGCACTTGGTTGCCCTTGACAATTTTAATCAAAACAGAACTAACAGCCACATCGGAAACAACCAAATAGAGATAAAGCGGCTCGCCTGGGACTGGTTTCGCCAACGGCGGTAGGGTACGGAGATGCTGTTTGAGTGCCTGGAACGACTCCTCGCACTTGTCGGACCATTCGAACTTCTTGTGGGCCCTCAGCGCATCAAAAAATGGCATGGCTCGGTCACTCGCCTTGGATAGGAAGCGATTCATCGCGGCCAACCGGCCATTCAGCACCTGAACCTCCCGATGTGTCTTCGGGGACTGCATCTCCTCGATTGCTCGCAGCTTCTCTGGATTCACCTCGATTCCTCTCTGGCTCACCATGAACCCTAGGAACTTCCCCGAGTTCACCCCGAAAGCACATTTGTCGGGGTTCAGCCGAACCTGAAGGAATTTCATTCGCTCAAACGCCGCCGCCAAGTTCTGGACATGGTCTCCTGCCTATCGGGACTTCACCATCATGTCATCCACATACGCCTCCATGGTTTTCCCCAGCATGTCTCCGAACAACTTGTTCACCATCCGCTGGTAAGTTGCTCCGGCATTGATCAATCCAAAGGGCATCACGTCGTAATGGTAGACGTCACTGTCGGCATAGAAAGCCGTGTGGGGGGCATCCTCCTTCGCCATCTTGATCTGGTTGTATCCGGAATAGGCATCCATGAAGCTCAGCAGTTCATGTCCCGATGTGGCATCCACCAACTGGTCAATCCTCGGGAGCGGGTAGCAATCTTTCGGGCAAGCCTTGTTCAAGTCGCGGAAATCGACACACATCCGCCACTTCCCGTTACTCTTTCGCACCAGGACTGGGTTAGCAACCCAAGTCTGGAATCGGAGCTCCTTGATGAATCCAGCGTCGAGCAGTCTGCCCACCTCTTGCTGGATCGCGATCCTCTTGTCCGCGCCCATCGGACGCCTCCTCTGCGCGATAGGCTTGATCGAGGGATCTATCTTTAGCTCGTGCACTATCACATCGGGGCTGATTCCTGGCATATCACTCGGGGACCAGGCAAACAGCTCCTGAAACTCCTTCAGGAGCTCGATCAACTCTCGGGCTCTTTCCACCGACAAGGCAGACCCGATCTTCACCTTCCTTTGAGGCCCATCAATTTCAACCTCCTTCAGGTCCTCCATGGGGGCGGGACGCCCATACTCCTCTCGGGGATCGGCATCAGTCTAAAGGACAGTCATGGCTTCCCTCCTTCTCCGTCGGGTAGCGTTAACATAGCATTTCCGCGATGCCACTTGGTCCCCCTTGACCTCTCCGACTCCATTGTCAGTTGGGAACTTCCTCTTCTGGTGGACCGTCGAGGCGACCGCCATGAGAGGGTTGATGGTGGTCCTCCCGATAATGGCGTTGTATGCCCCCGCAGATTCTACTACGACGAAATCCATGTTTCGCTTCTCCATCTTCCAGCCACTACCAAACTCTACCGGTAAGGTAATCATTCCCAGCGGGTAAGAAGTGGAACCAGAGAATCCAACCATCGGGAAGTCCACCTGTGTGAGGTCCTTTTTCGTCTTTCCCATGGCTTCCAGAGCGTCCGTGAAAAGAATGTCGGAGGAACTCCCTCCGTTTATTAGGATCCGCTTCATCTCGAACCCGTCCACATCCAAGGTCACGACCAAGGCGTCGTCGTGAGGGCTCTCCACGCCTACTAGATCCTCCGCCGAGAAAGAAATCACCATTTCCTCCTTCAGGGTCCACGACCTGGACCTTTTGCCTAGCACCACCGCGGCAGATATGCGGGAAGCGTAGTTCTCCCGGGAAGCAGAGGTATCACCTCCCGCCGCCATTCCTCCATGGATGACGTTGATAGTTCCCCGCCTTTCCTTACGGGTGCCTGAACCTGAAGCTTCATGCTCAACCTTCTTCTTCTTCGGGGATCGGTCACGGGACTTGGAACGGGATCGTGACTGACTTTTGGAACGGGATCGGCACCGTCCCTTCCCGACGAACTCTTTCAGCTTCCCCTTCTGGATCAACTTCTCAATTTCCCTCTTCAGCTCCCGACAGTTCTCAGTGTCGTGACCATTAGCTCGATGGTAGCGACAGTAACGATCAGGACGACCTCCCAGGAATTCACCTTCTTTTCTCGGAGGGTATCGGGCGAGACCCTGTCGGTCCATCACAGCTAACACAGAAGTCATCGAGCTATTGATGGGAACAGCCCGACCTTCTCGATTGTCCTTCCTCGGGGGACGCTTGTCCTCTCTCTTGTCGGGGCGACCACGGTTTCTACTTCCCTCCGATTTATCGCTCCCTTTACGATCATCCAACAGCTTGGAGGACGCCTTTCCTCTTCCCGACTTCGGGGGATCGAGCTCCCCGGCAGCAATCTTCGACTCCTGGACGTCGATTTGCTGCTTCACCCTCGCTTGCAGGGCCTCCATACTCCACACAGCCTTCGTGGCTACACTGTGCATCAAGTCAGAGCCGTATGGAGCGCTCAAGTTCCGCAGGAAAGTACGGATAGTCTCTCCCTCCGAGATTTCTTCGTCAATCTCCGCAGCACTAGCAGTGAACCGTTGGTAGTAGTATGCCAACGATTCGTCGGGCCTCTGCACCACCTGAGTTAAAGTCCTCACGCTCTTCAGGAGGCGTCTTCGACCTTGGTACTGCTTGATGAAGCGATCGTGCATGTCAGCCCAGCACGTGATGCTTCCTGGCGGGAGGCTGAAGAACCAAGTCATGGCCCTTTTCCCTAGGGTTATCGGGAACAACGAGCATACGAGATCGTCGTTAGAGGTCCTACCCATACAGGCCTGGACATGCCATTGCACATGGCGGACTGGGTCTCCTTCACCATCGTACTCCTTGATTGTCGGGATGCCTATCCCGGGCGGGGCGACGGTATCTATCAGCCGTGGCACGAAAGGATGGCTGGATCGATCCCTTAGCTCCGATGTCATCTGTTTCTGATCACCCATGCAGATGCTAACGATCTTCACCACCTGATCGGGGGTGATAGGGCCATTCAGGGGAATGGTCCAATTTTGCACTGGTCATGGGCCGTCGACCACGAACTTCTCCAGGTGTGCTGGTTCCTTACCCTTGCTCCTGGGCGGAACCTCCTGTTCCTCTGGGTCCACCCTCGGCGGGGGTGGTGGTAATTCTTCTCGCGGAGGCAACTCCTCCGCCCTCCTGGCGGCCTCCCTTTTGTCCAGCAAGGCCTCCATGGCGGCCAAGAACATGGGCATAGCATCTGCTACTGCCTTGGCCAACTCCGAGTTCGAAGACGACCCTTCTTCCCTTCGCGGGACTCCTTTTCCTCCATGGCCCACCGGGTTCGGGGGAGCCTCATCTTCCTCCCTACGCGGGACATCCTGCCTGTTCCCCTCTGTGTCTCGGACTGAGACCTCATAGCCATCACCCTGCCCCCTGTCTAGGAAAGAGCGGGGTTCTCACCTTGTTCAGCAACACGTTCCGGCAACGGGGAATTCACAGTTCCTGCGGGCGGGAACTGCCAGCTTGAACTTGCTTCTTCTTGCCACAACCGGCCATTGATCTGGTAGAAACTATCTTGACTTTTTGTAAGTTTTCCACAGACGGCACCAATGTTGGATCACGAGCGAAGCTCCGTTACGTCCTTGACGGAAAGCTTGGACTCCCGGGCTCCGCGTAATCCTGCAAAAGGGGATGACCTGGGTGGTGACCCAGAATCCCTCTCCGATGCTTAAATGAGTAATCAATGGGATGGCAGCAGTATTCTAAGTTCGTATTAGAGAGTATATATGTTTTCTGGGGTAACTTCCTGCTTTATATAGAAGGAGAAGTCACCCAGCTACCTGTGGCCATGCTTGGCCGTTGTACCCATGATTCCGTGTATCTCGCCACGATTCCGTATATCTCGATTGGGATTCCGTATATCTCGCCCCACGCTCCGTGTATCTTACCCATACCTCCGCGTATCTCGGGCACGCCCTGCGTATCTCGGGGGAAATTATCTGTATCTTAACCGTCTTCCCACTACTTTTATCTAGTAGGCGGGTTTCTCGGTCTCATCCTCTGATCACAAGTCTCGACTCCTGTCGGGGACTCCAGAGTTGTATTATTCTAGATCACCACCCAGGACCTTCAGTCTCTGCGGGACAGGTCCAGCCTCTGCGGGGCTTTATTATCGGGGCCTGCTCGGAGGCTTTCTGTCGGGAGCATTCAGCTCTTATGTCGGGGCCGTTTAGCTCGGGACCCTTCGTACTGGGCCTCTGGGCCTTCCAGGCTTTCACGAGGCCCATTGGACCTACTCGCCGTCCATTGGCTGTTAACGGGGCTAACGATTACATCGGAACCCATCAATGACAAATCGGATGTAGTTCCATCTGTGAATGGAATTCTTAAATTTTCCATTTCAAAGGAAGATAAGATTAGAATTCGAACAAAATACAAAACTTCCATCATAATCAAACTGGTGGGTAGAAGTGTGCAATACCACTTTCTGGTTCAAAGAATTCAGAATCTGTGGAAAACCACAGGAGAGTTCACTGGTATCCTTTAAGGTGAAGGGTTCTAATCAAATTTTCCTTGTTGGAAGACATGGATAAGGTTTTCCGTTATGGAAAATTTCTCTCAATCCGAATTTGAGAGCTAAAATTCAACCCAGAGAAGGCCAGTATTTCTATGATTCAAAAATTCTGAAAGGAATTGGGAATGCTATTGGCCCTCTCCTAAGAGTTGATGGAAGTTACTAAGGTTTAACTTTTATCTGATTCTTCTAATCCTATTAATCATGCTTGCAATCATTTGATGGTTTTGAAGGTTCGCAACTTCTTGCGGAATAAATTTTTCCTCTCGTGCCGGCTATGAAAGAAATTGGAAAGGAAGATGAAATGGAATACTCTTCGGAAAAACTTTCAGATTCCATTATCACTAACCGATTACAGGTTTCTAAAAGTCGAAAATCAAATCAAAAACCGAAGAAAGATAGTCTGTATTACTCCCCAGGAAGAGGAAATCGAACGAAAGCTTACAGTGAAGGTAACTCTCCTTGCCCCTCGATTGGCTTTACTAGCATGTCTGGAGACCACCATGGGGGTTCGACCTGAGCATTATCGGAGCAGATTGAAGCCACTGCTGATGACAACCAACGAGGTGACACTTTTAGTCTTCATGGACCTAACAGTAAGAGTGAATTGACAATTGAGTGTCTAGGTGATGCTCCAAATTATTCTTCGGATATTGATCTTTGACTTGCAGTTGTGTTTGGCGTCTATTTATTAGTTATTTTAGGATGAATCATTTAAATGTTACTAGTGCCACTTCTCATGATAGCTTACACGTTAATGTTACGGTGTGGAATGTACGGGGTTTTGGTAATTGTTCTGCCATTTTCGCGGTTAAGAATGTGGTTAGAGTCCATAAACCGTCAGTGTTGATCATCACTGATACCAGGCTAAAACGGTCTAGAGTGTAGGAACAAGCAAAAAAAACTCCCGTTTAATAAGTTTATCGGATCGAATCGAGGAGTCTATGTGGGGGAATCCTTCTCCTTTGGAATGATTTTGATGTCTCAGTTTCTTTCATTGCTTCCACTGAACAGGAACTTCATGTCGAAATTCACGTACCTCAAAACCCCTCTCCTTGTCTATTGTCTGCTATATATGCTAGTCATATACTTAAAGAAATAGTTGTACTTTGGAATAACCTAAGAACTATTGCCGCTTCTTCCTGTTTACCTTAAATTGTGATGGGTGATTTTAAATTATGTTGCTAATTCTATGGAAAAATTTGGGGTAACCCTATTAATCAAAATCGCGTGTCGTTATTCAATAATATGATTAGTGATTGCAATTTAATTGATTTGTGCTTCCGCGGTAATAGATTTACTTGGATCAACATGTGGCATAGTGGGAGCCTTATACAAGAACGACTGGATAGGGTACTTGCCTCTATGAACTGGAGAATTAGGTTTCCTAATGCTACTGTCACGAACATCACTAGAACACACTCGGACCACTGTCCCATTATTCTAAAAACCAATGGGGATTTTATGGGTAGAAAGCCTAGACCATTCAGGCTTGAGCCTATGTGGTTTGACCACCCGAGTTTTGAACCTTTGGTAGCTAATACTTGGGAGGAAGCTAATAACTGCATGAATTCTGCTATTTCCTTATTTCATGATAGGGTGTCCTATAGGAATAAAAATAATTTTGGAAATATGTTCAAAAAGAAAAAAGGACTACTTGCTCGGTTAAAAGGGATTCAAGAAAGACTTGCTTCCAGTCCTAACCAATTTCTTCTTGACTTGGATAAGAACCTCTGATTGGCATTTGTCGAGGGTCTTAACAAATAGGAGAAATACTAAGTGTAACCGCCTAACCTCTATTGTTAAAAGGAGATCAAATCGAATTTTATCGGTTAAAGAAAATGTGGGAAACCGGGTAGATGATCCCTCTTCTATTCAACTTATGTTTTTCCTACAATTTTGGACTTATTTTCTATCAGCAAAGTTAGCTCAATTAGATATATGACATCCTACCCCCCCCCCCCCCCCCCCGGTGGAGGAAGGTCATTACCCCCAATCAATCTACTTGGTTGGCTCGCCCTATATGAAGTCAAAAAGGCCACTTGGGATCGAAAACCTTTTAAAGCCCATGGTCCAGAGGGCCTTCACCCGGCCTTTTTTTCAAAAACTTTGGCATTGTACTGGTAGGTCGCTCGTCCAAGCAATTTCCAGTATTTTTCAAACTTCGGCTATTCCCCATTGGTGGAATGATACTTTGCTTTTTCTTATTCCTAAGTGTCAAAGCCCCGATAGGGTCTCTCATTACCGCTCTATTATCCTTTGCAACTCGATTTATAAACTTGTTTAAAAAAATCTTGGTTAATAGAATACGACCTAGAATAATGGAACTGATTTCTCCTTTTCAATCTAGCTTCATTCCGGGTTGTAGGGGGCGGAAAATATAGTCATGCTCAGGGATGTTCTTCATTTTACAAAGAAAAGGCAAGGTAGAAGTGGTTGTATGATTCTGAAACTTGACTTGGAGAAAGCTTATGATAGATTGGAATGGGATTTTATAAGGAACACACTCATTTTCTTTGGTTTCCCGATTTCAATGATTTACTTGATTATGAGTTGTGTGACATCATCCTCCATCAGTATCCTTTACAATGGAAGCAAGTTGGATAGCTTTGCCCCATCGAGGGGCATAAGACAAGGTGACCTAATCTTTCCGTATCTCTTTATCTTGTGTATGGAGTGTTGGAAATATTGAGGGTAAATATGCAAATTTAAAATACCAAGACCAAAATGCAATTAGTCAAATCTCGGTTACTTACAAGTAATTCATCCAATTAACATGCAAGATATAGGCAACACCGAAATTATATGTAAAATCAACACGAAAACGAATACCTGTTTTATATACTGAGGTCCGTGCAGATCACGGTCTCCTTAAGGAAATTTCGCCCCTCCCCACCCTCAGGTTATGCAAAGGGGTTTATACAAGGGGCGATCACCTCCCAGGATTCAACAGTGTCATCGAATCGTGTTATGCATGCAACACGTTCGACCGAACCAAACTCACAATACCTGAACTCAAACAAAGAATAGAAAAGCCGACGACAACGGCTATAAATAAAATAACTAGAAAGGTCGAACACGACATAAGTCGAAATCAACCTAGGAAGAACTCTGCAATTCGTCAACACGAAGAACAGAGGATGAGAAAATATAATTGGATCCCAAAATTATGGGTTCGGAAAAATTGAATACTCAACCAATAAGGAAGAGATTCTATTTCTCATTGTGCAAAAAAAAAAAAAGAGAATGGGAAGGCTCCTTTATTAGGAGAGGAATGAATACGATTTGGTGAAACTACTCGATGTGGTACAAAATCTTCACCAATTACACATTCGCACAAAAAATGGGCTATAAATGTGAATTGGGCTCAAACTAAAAGACTGGACTTAAAAAGAATAGACAAAAAACTAGCCCAAATATAGCCCAAATACATTTTAATTAAAAATTAGCCCAAGTTTTCTAACAACCCCCCACATGAATGGAAATTGGAAATTTAGACACGAATTTTAAGTTCAACAGTCAATACCTGCAAAGGATAGGTAGGGGTAACCCCTTTGAACCTATCCCTTGTGAGATCATGTCTTCTCTACTGACTGGTCGGTAGACGCGATGTCCTTGAACCGACTGTCGTTGGTGTAGATGACGACATAACCCACACAGGTACCTTCCTAGTATGGTTCGGTTCACGCCCTGTGATCCCTAGGCCCTGGATCACTCGCCTGGTTCTGCAAGCGTTTCTGAGAATTGCGCCCTCAACAATTCATTTCGAAGCGGCCCCACTTCTCACTTGCATAGGTGATTCTATTTCTATGTCTCAAGAGCATCATCAAGACTCTGAGTTCTCCTTACAAATCATTAAAAGCTTTTCTTACTATATGATCTTAATTAAGTAATTGCATTACTATTATCGGTTTTACCGATGCTTGAAGATCAACAAAGGCATAAGCTTAACCTTATCTTCATCACTGTTTTCATCATAGTAATGGACTCGGGGTTTGACCCCCACAGTGACCACACTCACTCTTGTGATTAGGTTGTCCCATTGAACCAAGTTCTTGGGATCTCCAGTCATCATGGTTGGGTTTTCCTTCTCAAGAGTGTTTCCTACACGGGCTTTAGCCCCATTCCCTTCGACTCTTGGCCAAATAGTTCTCTGTTTAACCCTTTCGGGTAGCGGATCCGCTATTTATCTGCCGATTTTACTACATCGGGCACAATAATATATTTGAGAGAAACTTTCTAATGGAATTATAACGTCTAAGACGTATATGTCTAAATATTCCATTATACAAGTTATACTGTGTTATACCAATTGATTATCGCAATGTTGCATCTATATTCTCAAACCATCACAGTCCTCAGACTATCATTTCATGCAGGAATAATTTTTGTTAATCCAACAACTAAATTTAGATTAATTCTTGTGTGGACAACAGGTTTGCAAAGTGTCCTATTTCCCAACCTTTAACAAAGGTTTTCAGGCCAAATGGGGGGTGCACCACTTATTTGCTTTATCCCTGTCTCCTAAACAAAATCTTCAACCTTTCATTAGATAAGATTTTATTTGGATTAAACCAAAACAAATTCATCAATCTTTGCATTAACACAGGTTTTTGGCAATTAGTAAAATAATCGAGAAATTGGCATAGTCATTCTACCTCTTCGGCACATTTCTCCAGTGCAATAACTCAGACTTGATAGTCGATATGGTTATGACTGTTTGTTTTGAGGATTTTCTACGACACTGTTGCACCTCGTACGGTGAAAACATAACCACTCATACTCAAAGTGGCAGTGTCTATTTTGAGAACACAATCTCAATTGTTTTGAATCAGATATCCAGTTTGCATCACTATAACCCTCTATCACATAAGGATATCTCGTTTAGACCATGAATATGAATGTGTCTCAGATACCTAAGTAACCTGATTACCCCATTCCAGTGGCCAACACTAGAGTTACTCGTATATTGACTCAATACACTTACAACGTGAGCGATATCTGGTCTAATGCATGACATTAAGTACATAACACTTCCAAAAATCTGAGCGTACTCAATTTGGGAAAAATATTCTCCATTGTTCTTTGAAAAATACTTACTCGTATCTATTGGAGTAGTGACCTCGTTCTTGTCATCTTTGTTGAATTTAACCAAAATCTTGTCAATATAATGAGTTTGACTTAGAATGAGATCTTCTTATGATCTAATGATTTTTAATCGAAAGATCACATCGACATTATCCATGTATTTCATGTCAATATTCAAATTCAACATATGTTCAGTGGACCGGACTACCTCATTGTTATTTACAACGATTAGCATGTCATCAACGTAAAACGTTTGTCATACTTATTTATTCTGAAACATTTCTCCAATAAAAAGCTGTTAAATTTATAAAGCCATTGTTTAAGCGCCTGTCTTGGACCATACAGAGATTTGACAAGCTTACATACTTTCTTTTCCTGCTCTCGCGCAGAGAAACCCTCAGGTTGTTCCATGTAGATTTCTTCATCTAAATCTCGATGTAAGAAAGCTTTTTTCACATCCATTTGTTGTACTTCTAGATTTCGCAAGGCTGCAATCGCAAGGACCATCCTTATGAATGTGATTCTAGTTACTGGAGAAAGAGTATCAAAATAATCCAGTCCTTCTTTTTTTCTATAATCTTTTATGACAAGTCGGGCTTTGTAATTATCAATTGATCCATCTTCTTTCATTTTACGTTTGAATATCCACTTGTAGCCTAACGGTTTACCTCCGGGCGGGAGATCCACCAGCTCCCAAGTTTGGTTCTGCAAGATGGATTCAATTTCACTATTGATTGCCTCTTTTCATAGTGGTCTCTCAGAAGAGTTTACAACTTCGTGGTAAGTCTAAGGTTCGACTTCAAGCATATATGTCAGAAAAGCTGGACCATAGGATTTTTCAATCCTCGCCCTTTTACTCATCATGGGCTCGACCTCGGTCTCGACCTCAACATGCCCTCCATGTTCTCTGTCTTGAATATTTTCCTCTATAGTCTCAGATGCTCGCCTCTCCTCTAGAATTAGCCAAAAATACATTTTCCAAAGAAATATGCATTTCTTGATTACATTAACATATCTTTATGTATATCCGACACTTTCGATTCAAACAGAAGAAACTGATACGCTTTACCGTTATGAGCATACCCTATGAAAATGCAATCAACAGTTTAGTGCATGTATGCACCTTTTCCGTAGAGGTATCATATCTTTTAGCAAGACACCCCCACATTTGAAGGCACAACTCAAACATAGTTTATATTCCTTCTTGTGGGTTACCTTATTTAAAAGGTAATTGCTAGTTAAAATAGATACCCATATTAATCATAACTATAAAACAAACATGGTCTCAACCACATTATTTTACTTTCTTCTAGAAATATTTAAAGTGTTAACACACGAGTTAGGTATGAAGTTATTACAAACTCTCAACCACATCATCATTGATCCTCAGATCATCATTTTATCAATGTAGGTCCTCAGACCGTCAAAACATCAACATTTTCCTTAAAACAATACGATATCAAATTTGGCCATTAGACCGCCGCGTTTCTCAAAACCGTATGATCCTCAGACCAATAAACGGCATTGGCCCGTTGCACTGCAAGTGCCAAAATTATCCGAAGTTTTAGGAATGAAGGGTTGTTGTTGGATTCAATCATATTTATAAAAAAAAAAAAAACATACATAATGACAACAGTTTCACTCACTAAGCCAAAACATTGACTGTCGGCAACATTATTAATACTAATTAGTCCAAAACTAATCCGTAAAACATTGCCCGGTGGGATCGAAACCACGACCCAACTCAATCGGGGTTTTATGCGGTGCAATGACTTCACGGGTTAAATTGTGTTTAAGCCAACATTCTCTAAACAGATAATCATTGTTGCCGCATTTCTCATTGCGAAAATAATTAATTATTTTATTTAGTTGAAACTCAAGTTTTTGTTTGTAAACTATGAATTTTTTATTGTTTCATATTTTCCTTCATCAAGTATAAATAGCAATATTTCGTACTATCATCTACGAAGTAACGAAGTACTTATTTTCCGCCTCGCGTTTGGACATATTTTAAGTCGCAAACATTGCTATGTATTAGAACGAGAAGTTCGGTAATCCTTTCGACCGAATAAGTTTCGCTTCAAAGCAAACTTCAAATTTAAGTTCTTGATCTATTTTGAATTTAGGAATATGAACCATGTTAGATAACCTCGGCAAGGTATCGTAATTAACATGTTCTAAAAATTATGCCACAAAAGAGCACGAGAAGGAACATTCTTATTTCATGTTCACTATAGGCACTACGGCCAATAAAAAAACATTTGTATTCATGTTTACTTTAGGCACTATGACCATTACACTTAAAGTAATTCAACTTCATCTCAATCAAATTTGTCATCTATCTGTATTTAACGTACATTTCTTTTGACGAATTCGAGTGCTCCCAACAGCGACGCTTCCTCCTCATTATTTTTTTTTCTCATATTTTGTCAAAAAGAATTTCATCTTATGACTTCTACTTCTGAAGTAAGTCTCGGCGAATTTCCCGACATTATAGACGGCGGCCTAGACGAGTGTCCAACCCCGGTAATCAATGCGCCGGCATCTGCGATAGTATAACTCGCATAATGAAAGCATTTATATACCACATCAGGAAAATTGTGGGTTTTGCTAATTTTTGATTTGTCTGCCAAGTGTTAGCTACATTCTCATTGAGTAGTGTTCAAACATTTGACCTATGACCAACCCCTTGAGATTTTTTTAGAAGTCCGAGTATTTCGTACCCGACCCCACAATAGTAATCCGGGACATCAAATTCAGTTTACTATAAATTCAAAAATCGATTTGAATTACTGATTTCAGTAACTAAGTTTAATCACTTCAATTACAAAAATAATTTTTTTTTTTGTTGGACGGAAAATAAACCTGGACACGGTAATTTCGGTTTTAACAAAACCAGACCCACACGAGGCTAACTCCCGTGTCCACACGACACGAAGTACATACGTGCCAATGTTCAGGGTTGTGCAATCGATTCGTTGATTCACAATTACATACATATCAGAAGTAATAATCAGTGTTTTAGACAAGGAAAAAAAATTCATAACATTTTTCATACACACTAAATTGGATTTAACCGACTTCATAATCCAATTTTCAACAATGGATTCCACGACCCCGTAAGCCTCAACGGCTAAAATGGGTCTAGTGATCAAAGTCACCTTAGCGAACATATCAATATCGGATGCATTAATAGGCTCAACAACCTTAATCATCTCGATCGGTCATAGTAGTCTCAACGACTCAGCGACCTCAACGGTCCTAATAGCCTCAACAACTTTTGACGACTTTATCAGTCTCGATGACCTAAATGGCCTTAGCGATTTTATCGGTCGCATGTGGTCTCTTCTCGAGCATGTTCACATTCTCAACGTCATTGTTCGACACTATTTGTGAACTTTAGAGAATAAATAATTATTTCTCCAAAAATTGAATCTCAAAATTCAATTCAGCACTCTCTTGTAAAAACCAAAAAATAAAACCTGTCTTAAGATTGTTGGAAATATTGAGAGTAAATATGGAAATTTAAAAGTCCAAGACCAAAATGCAATTAGTCAAATCTCGGTTACTTACATGTAATTCCTCCAATTAACATGCAAGATATAAGCAACACTGAAATTATACGTAAAATCAACATGAAAATGAATACGTATTTTATATACTAAGACCTGTGCGGATCACGGACTCCCTAAGGCAATTTCTCCCCTCTCCACCCTCAGGTTATGCAAAGGCGTTTATACAAGGGGCGATCACCACCCAGGATTCAACAATCTCATCGAATCGTGTTATGCATGCAACACGTTCGACCGAACCAAATGATGGATTACGGGGACGTAATACTACGGAATGCTAAACGTGTACTAGCAAGAAATCTAATCTACGCAGCGGAATTAGTACACATACATTTTAGCTTTCCTGTCCAAGAACGATGTGGAGGGAGTTATGATCCTCCGGTCGGAACCACGTGCAAGTTCTTTGTCAGAAGAAGTCCCACGCGATGTAGCTCCACAACAAGACCTCTGATCGATTCTTCAACGGAGATGGAACCTCGGACTTGATATTGATGGTGCCGACATTTAGACTAGGGTGACAAGTTTTCTCAATGGAGATCCTTGTTCTTAATTGTGTGTTTAAACCCTTAGGAGTCACCCCTATACATAGTATTGGGTGGAGTTGCCGAAAGGAAACTCCACCCTATGTGGTACTAGAGTTTCGGCCGAACCATGTAAAAAGGGGGGAGGCCCATTTTGGGCCTCCCTTGTCAATTACTAATTGGATTTGGCCCAATTAGCCCAGATTGACAATTACCTAATTAACTTAGGTAATTCCCTTAATTAACGGGCTCCTATTACGGCGCCACGTCACCATATGCTAACAGCTCCCACTCGCCGGAATGGGAGGGTGCTCGTTAATCTATACGATTACGCAATGGTATCAACCAGTCTTCAGTCTTCGTCTCCGTCTCCAAATTTTTCATACGAGGCTTGCCGTGCGACCGGCGGATACGACGGGCATCGTGCTACTCATCTGTTAGGAGTATTGTAGCGCCCGCAGAACGTTGATTCCCTTTCATGAACCAAACATGTTTGAAATAAAACTATGTACCGCACTGTATCCTTGGTCAACTGTTAATTCTCCAATTGCCTAGTTTTCCACAAAGGAATACTTCTCCAGGGCATCCGTACAAGTGTTCACAACCTCCAACTAATATCCGGTTGGCGGCCACCTAGTGAAAACGAGAGTCGGTGAATTAAAGGTGAACTTGACCATCCCCATCGCTTATACCCTTAGTCTGACTCAACCTGTTTCCAAGACGTGGTCACTTGGCTGTTTTCTTTGGCACTACGCTCGTACGCCGGGAGCGAGCATTGAGCCAGACCTTAGGTACAAGTTCTGAGTCCGTGAGGATACTTTGGATGCCTCTTCATAAGACATCCGGGATCAATCACACGCTCAAGGTGAAGAAGTATGCGCCCTTTGAATCACAAGGATTCTAGCTAGCACAACCGAGCATGACCCCGTGGTCGTATATGGCACGCGCAGTATGAAGCACGCGTTGATAGCACACCTGGTAAAGCCAGGGATGGGATATGTCAATAATGCTATCGCAGAATCTCTCATCTTGCCTTGAATGTGATATAGTGATGGACAAAGTCCAACTCGGCGATTTACAAAACGAAGATTAAGTCATGTTGTTAAGCGTGACAATGTTATCGTTTTGCTTAATAAGGTTTACTCCCCTGATTCTTAGCCAATCTTGTTATGGTAGAGATCCCTCTCTCTTTACAAGATGACCATGCCTGTGTGACTAGGCAAGGTTCACATTCGACATAACTTTGGTAGAAGAATTTTACTCCTTCCTACGACTTAGTTTATAGACCGTAAAATCTGATGTTGTTAATCATTATGACGTCGATAAATCATAAACTCAAATTGCAATTCTTTTATTTAATTGAAACATAATTTCAAATGTCAAAATGTTATCACTTTTACAAGCCACACATTTTAAGCCTTACGTAATCCAAGCATTTTTACGTGCTTTTCAAAAATCTCCCTACGTAACGGCTTAGTTAAAGGGTCTGCAACCATATTTTCTGTAGGCAAGTATTCTAAAGAGATTATGTTGTCTTCCAGAACCGACCTAGAATAATTGTATTTCACATCAATTTGTTTAGTCCTACTATGGTACTTTGGATTCTTAACTGCCGCAATGGCCGCCTGACTGTCGGAGTGCACCTTCACAGGTTTACTCTTTTTGTCGGTGCCAATTAATGCAGTAAGAAGCCTTTTCAGCCAGACCGCTTCTTGTGCGTTTTTGGAGAGGGCAACGAATTCTGATTCCATAGTGGAAAGCGCGACACAAGATTGCTTCTTGCTTACCCATGATATGGCAGCATTAGCAAGGAAGAAAACTCCTCATGTGGTGGACTTACGATCATCCGGATCGCCACCGTGGTCGGCGTCACTATAACCGATCAATTCGAGCTGATTGCCCTCATAGCACAGAACGTTGTCGGCAGTACCTTTCAGATATCTGATAATTCGTTTTACGGCCTTTAGATGTTGATAACTAGGATCTTATTAGAATCTTGCTACTAGGCCCACAACGAAACAGATGTCTGGCCGAGTAAAGAGCATGGCGTACATTAGACTCCCTACCATGCTTAGATACTCTGCATTCTTCATTTGCTCTGCTGGTTTTTCGGGCCATCACGCTTCGATAGCGCGCACCCGAACACAACCGGCGTATCCACGGGTTTAGCATCCAGCATTCTGAATCTTTTCAACAGTTTTTTGATATATGGTTCCCGAGATAGACATAATTTCCGGGTGGCACGATCTCGGATAACTTTGATGCCTAAGATGTACGTAGCCTCTCCCATGTCTTTCATCTCGAATGTTGATGTTAACCAGGACTTTGATTTATTCATGAAACTCATATCGTTCGCAGCAATGAGTATATCATCCACGTATAGTGTTATGATGACATACTTAGACCGGGAGGTCTTGGTGTATACGATGGGATCCTCGTGAAGATTCACGAATCCGTATCCGACGATTTCCACGTGGAATCTGCGATACCATTGTCGAGACGATTGTTTAAGGCTGTATACAGATCTTTAGAGTTCGCAAACTTTACGTTCTTTGCCAGGATTAATGAAAACCCTACGGATGCTCCATATAGATCTATTCCTCCATGGAGGAATGCGGTCTTAACATCCATTTGATGTAGCTCTAGATCAACACTAGCAACTTGGGCAAGGATGGCCTTTACTGTGGTCTAACGCACAGTCGGTGAGTTTGTCTTTATCAAAGTTTACTCCGTGAATTTGGGTATATCCTTTCGCAATTATTCGAGTTTTGCATTACTCGAAATTTCCACCCGAAGTGAATTCTAAGATTTCACTTTCTAGTTATGTGGTTAACAGATTAATCAACTAAAAGCTAAAAACGAGTTAGTTCTTATTCAGGAAATTTTATCCTCCATTGTTTTCCTCCATTCCCTCGTTTTGAGGTCCTTCATTTGCTTGATGAACCGTCACTGGTTCAAGAACGAACATCAAGATGTTTAACACATCTCGTTTGATGGGATACTTCTCGAAAGAAGTTCGTTGACTTTGACTATGTCTAGGCGCGTTAATCCCATATTTTAGTCTGATCGTTACTCCCACTCGGAATAATGCTTCTTATCGGGGCATTACTTCTACTGGGAACAATGGTGGTGGTTGAACTTACTTGGAATATCCTCTCGGTCTCGGGTTTTTACCTCCGAGATGTATTCCTCGATCACTAGGATCTGGAACCAAGTTGGTTATTCCATTCCCACTAGGAAAAATGGGTAGTTGAAATAGTTCATTATCATGATTATCAGGTCCGACTTGATTCGCATATTGAAATTTAGTGATGATTATGTGTGAGTGGGAGTGAGCCCTCTCACTGGATTTATTATGACGACGTTTCCATCATCATTTACCAAATCAATCACTTATGCTATGTCAATTCTCCCACTCGAAGTAAGTGGGACCTGAGAATCTCCATCGTCCATCTGTTAACTTAATCAGTACCAGCTTGTTCGTTCTGCAAAGCGTTGGAAATCCATCCTCAAACCTTTATAATGTGCCATGTTTGACCACGAAACCATTGTTTCAAGCTAATTTCAAAACTCGTATTCTCCGAGAGTAGTGCGTACTCTTAATAAATACTCGTTTTTATGCGAAAATTAATGCGTCTTTGTGATAAGGTTTTACCGGAATCATTCATTAGCTTTTATGGCAACGTGTTAACCGATTTTGTCAGAACATAGTGTTTTACATTAATGTGAGTTAAATTAATCTCATCCCGCAGGAACAGTTAATGTGTAACTCTAACATTATGTAATTCTGAACTATGTTTTTGAAGTGTTTAATGAATCCTTTTAGCCAAACTCTTCGTTTAAGGCTAATGGTGGGAGAGTCGTTTTACCGACTACTTCTTTTCGTTTAGTTAACTCATCCATAGATTTATCTATCTTATGGACCATGCATTTAAGCTGTCGCTTTAATGCCATGGTTGATATTCTAATTAGATTGTAGTAGCTGGAAGGCTTACATAAAATCTAAGTAGTTATCTGTGAGTTATATCTGAAGAATTACAAACGAAAATTCCGCATTCATAAAAATACTTAAATTCGTATTCTAAAACGACGTGTCCCGTCTTTCGAGGTGACATGCGCCTTGCGCATACCCGGTTAAAAACCGTGGTTTTGAGAATCGTTTTAGTCTCCAAATTTAAAAGCAAATCGGTTTTAAACATGCATATTATTTGGGATACAAACTATAATGGAGTACTTTAACAAATAAGAATTAATATCGATCAGTTCGTTTTGCGTCTATTATGCGAGTTATGGATGTTATTAAAATGATGATATGAGTTCGGATAAATGTTTAATTCTACTGGTGGAATTTTAGTTACTTGTTCCGGATCGATCCCGTTTAACCGGGCCGATTAATTTAGAAAGGCAGACCATTTCAAAAAAATGATTGGTTACTACTTCATTCAATAATTCCGAATTACGTTCAACAAATAGACGAGAAATAAGAATCCCAACAAAAACGAAGACAGATTTCACGGATCAATAATTACAACTAAGAAAAGAAAGTCACATATATATAGGGCAGGAAGTCTTCACCACTTCGAGCAGTCCACCTGAAAATTAATTCAAGAATTGAATTATGTCAGATGTTTTCGCATCAATTAAAACGTGTAACCGTCTTATGTATTGTGGTAAACGAGGCGTACCTTTTATGGCACATGAAT
Source organism: Clarkia xantiana subsp. parviflora (assembly GCA_036873135.1). Lineage (NCBI taxonomy): Eukaryota > Viridiplantae > Streptophyta > Magnoliopsida > Myrtales > Onagraceae > Clarkia > Clarkia xantiana. Next base: position 11,727,637 of record JAPTYO010000003.1, read on the forward strand.
CAACAGTGATTGTCGCACTGGATCATCGTTTAGACCTTTTGTTGGGTTTAGCCCCCACGCAAAAGTTTTGAATCTCCTGTCGCACCGCATAGCTGTCAGCTAAAGTGGGAATCAAAAGTTGACTAGTTTAGGAGCCATATTAGCCAAACAATTCCGAAAATCAGCAAATTTGGTCTTCGACACATCAGGAAGTTTGGAGATATTTCTATCTTTATGGTCGGCATCATACAAGTCTATTGCCGTTTTAATTGTTTTGATCAGACGTGTAAGTCCGCTATCATCAGCAAACCATGAAAGAGGAAACATGTCCATCACCTTCCGAATTTCTGCCCATTCATCCGCGGATTCTAGAACGGTTTCTATCCATTCTCCTTGCATAGAATTTCATAGTACGAGGCCATTAATTCTCTTGCTTCAGCCGCCTTTCCCTTGCTGTAGCGAAGGTGTAAGGTGCACTAAAGATGCAATGCGCTCCTTTTGACGATGCTTTCTCCTGTTTCAGTTGTAATATGCGAGCAAATAATCTCACATGCTTTTTGATCCCTCCATAACTTATTTGCACCGTTGTATCTGTAGGGCTCCCAATTCTCGTCCACATATATCTGTTTGTCCTTGAGACCAACGCGATCCTCAACTCTCGCGGGAATTAGATCATTTTTAACTCTAGTTGTCCAATCATTATAATTAATGTTATCCAATTTGCATAATTTCTTAAAACGATATGATCGAGCCATTTAGAACTATTATGATAACAATCATGTAAAGTTAGGAAGAGAACAACATTTTGACAGAATTGCATACATCGGATTATCTATTATGATAGAATACGACGAAAAGTGATTCTTCAGTCACTAAACCAAACCAACCTTCAGTAAACCGAGGAAGGGGGTGTCGTGAAAGAATTCACACTATTGTCATTTTCAATCTAATAGATCAGTCTTTTGAAAACGGTTATTCTATTGCAAATTATCGGAACGGGGATTTTCAAATAAGCATACCCGATCTTGGATTTCCCAAGGCCCTTATGATTTTATAAAATTATCCGATAATTTACGCATGCATATTTATAATTATACTACATCTAGCAAATCATCATATCATGCCATAAACATCGAACATAACATGCTTACGCGTCATGCGTCTAATGTTCCTAGTATATATAATTCTACGTAAAGTAAATTATCACATGCGATCTATTATGAACATCCTAGCATACGCGTCAAAACATGCAACATCCGCACACATCATGCATAATTGGCGACTGGAATTTTCGGTTTTATAAAACGTTTTGAAAATATTAGGGGTTGTTTTGCAATTCATGCTTACAATCAATCATGCGAATTTCTAGACATAGATTCTAGGCACTTTCAATCAACATAGCATGTATATCTTATTGCGCAAACCATATATTTAAATCCCAGAGCTCAATGCTCGCAATATAATATCCAGCTAACTTGACAAAGTCAAGACGACAATTCTAATTATATCAAAATATATGATGCAGAAAGTAAACAATTGCAAATCAGCCCACAAATTTAATCCAGTCCCAAAAACATGCAAGTCCGAGATCCATCCCCATAATCGAAACCAGACATTAGGGTTTTAATTGAAACCGTGTATTAAAACACAAACCCTAAGAGCACTGTTTAGGTTAATATTAAAGTTCGAAAACATTTTAGATTTAAAATTTGACATCCTATTTTATTGAACAATTTAAAAATTTCAGAAAATTTCAAAATGGTCCGGTCCAAATTTTAAAATCCGGTTCAATTCGATCTGATTTTAAAAATTACGGTTTGGTCCGAAACGGTTCAATAAAATAAGACAGTGGTTCGGTTTATCACTCAAAACCGGTTAGGTTATGTTTAATTTAGTTAATACGGTCCGACCCGACCCGACTAGGTCGACCCGATTAACAAAACCCGGATTGGTTTTATCCGTTCCGGTTTAGCAATTGGACCGGCTCCTAAACCCTAGGGTTCGGCCGAAATATGTCTTGTGGGCTAAGTAGGGTTTTAAAGTCCACTAAAAACTTAACTTAGCCACCAAGAAATATTAATTATTTAAAATAATTTCCAATATTGCTAATATATATATATATAATTAGGCTAAACACACACATATATATATATATATATATATATATATATATATATATATATTATCAAGATTTTATCACTAAGATGTAAATCAATTAACAATATATAATACATATATATAAAATTCGGCTAAATCAATATATATATATATATATATATATATATATATATTGTCAAAAATATATTTAGGGATAAAATATATAGACAATATATCTTCTTAATCTTTCTAAGTAACTAAATCCTATCAATATATCTTTATCCCTATCTTTTAGTTATATATATTGATAGTTAATATCTTTTACAATATTATATTATAAACCTATCCATATTTTCCAACATATAGATATATAATTACCTATTAATAAAATTTAAAAATGGCAACATATATATTTTTATATTAGTGCCGATTTTTTAAAGTCTTGGTGACCAAGAAAATTAATTTTTTACCTAAAATACCCCTAGGGTTTTCGGCACGAACATGCAAAGTTGGAAAGTTGTCAAATTTTAAGATCAAACCCTAACTTGATCATGAATCCAAAATGTGTTCTTGATAGAACTCATGGTGTTATTGAAGATCATGAACATCAAACTTATATTTAAACCCAAATTTTCGGCTATGATCCATAAAAACATGTAAAATTTTGAAATTTTAAGTTTTTAAAGATCAAACACATAGAAATAGCTAAAAAATTTGGATTTCTTCATGGTGTTCATATACTTGAAAATTTCGGATTTTTCATAACATCAAGAACATCAATTTATCAAACATTTAAGAACTCCTAACTCAGGCTCTGATACCACTGATGGATTACAGGGACGTAATACTACGGAATGCTAAACGTGTACTCGCAAGAAATCTAATCTACGCAGCGGAATTAGTACACATACCTTTTAGCTTTCCTGTCCAAGAACGATGTGGAGGGAGTTCTGATCCTTCGGTCGGAACCACGTGCAAGTTCTTCGTCAGAAGAAGTCCCACGCGATGTAGCTCCACAACAAGATCTCTGGTCGATTCTTAAACGGAGATGGAACCTCGGACTTGATATTGATGGTGCCGAAATTTACACTAGGGTGACAAGTTTTCTCAATGGAGATCCTTGTTCTTAATTGTGTGTTTAAACCCTTAGGAGTCACCTCTATATATAGTATTGGGTGGAGTTGCCTTGGCAACTCCACCCTATGTGGTACTAGGGTTTCTGCCGAACCATGTAAAAAGGGAGAGAGGCCCATTTTTGGCTTCCCTTGTCAATTTCTAATTGGATTTGGCCCAATTAGCCCAGATTGAAAATTACCTAATTAACTTAGGTAGTTCCCTTAATTAACGGGCTCCTATTACGGCGCCACGTCACCATATGCTAACACCAAACTCACAATACCTAAACTCAAACAAAGAACAGGAAAGCCGACGACAACGGCTATAAATAAAATAACTAGAAAGGTCGAACACGACATAAGTCGAAATCAACCTAGGAAGAACTCTGCAATTCGTCAACACGAAGAACAGATGATGAGAAAATATAATTGGATCCCAAAATTATGGGTTCCGAAAAATTGAATACTCAACCAAGAAGGAAGAGATTCTATCTCTCACTGTGCAAAAAAAAAAAAAAAAAAAAAAAGAGAGAATGGGAAGGCTCCTTTATATAGGAGAGGAATGAAGATGATTTGGTGAAACTACTCAATGTGGTACAAAATATTCACCAATTACATATTCACACAAAAAATGGGCAAAAAATGTGAATTGGGCTCAAACTAAAAGACCGGACTTAAAAAGAATAGACAAAAAAACTAGCCCAAATATAGCCCAAATACATTTTAATTAAAAATTAGCCCAAGTTTTTTAACATGGAGTACCTTGCCTACCTTATCTATGAGGAAGTGACGAACAAAAATTGGAAAGGCATTAGTGTGGGCCATGGGAATATCCCTCTTACTCATTTATTATTTGTTGATGATCTTATTCTTATGGCTGAGGCCACATCTAGTAACTGTCTTTGTATCCAATCGGTCATCAGGAAATTTTGTGACTTGTAGGGTCAAAAAATCAATATTGAGATGTCTGTCATTACATTCTCAAAAAATATCTTCGATGGGGATAAAGTTGATTATTCTGATATGCTTAATGTTAGAGAGGTGAACGACTTTGGTTCATACCTTGGTTTTCCACTTAATTGTTCAAATTCCAAAGTTAGTTCCTTTGAATTTATCATTGATAAGGTTAGAGCTAATATGGAGGTCTAATTTTCTCTACATGGCCGGTAGAGTTACACTTATTAAATCTGTTATGTCTTCTATCCTGTCCTATTACATGCAATGTAGTATGCTCCCTCAAAAGGGTTGTAAAGACTTTGACAAGCTGAACATGAACTTTGTGTGGGGGAGCACATACAAAAAAGAAATATATAGCTGTGAAAAGATATGTAGTAGAAGATATGTGGTAGAAGAAGTATTATTTGAAAAGATGTATAGGTTCGTTGTGAGGACACTTCTTAAATTTAATATTAATATATAATAATAAAATTAATATATATATGGCTCTCTTATTTATCATTTAGTTAAATTTAACTTTATATTTGCTAAAAATCTTGTATGAAAATTTCTAAAAAGGTTGTAAGTAATTTTAACTAAATGAATGTAACATAATTATTATTAGTTCGGGCGATAAATTTGGCATCAATAACTAAGTGTCTTTTACCTAGTCTAGACGTCATTTACCACAAAAAAAAAAAAAAAGTGGCTGTCTATATAGAGTAGGGCTAATACTAAGTTGATTCAGGTACATTTTTTAAATCTTTATGGTACATAAATAGGTAAAAAAAAAAAAGAACAAGGAATTCTTATAAACAGCGCTAAGTTTTAGGGTGGATCTAATTTGAAGAATTCCCTTCCACAAAAATTTATAAACTTTCAAATTGTCCCAAAATAACATGACCCACCCACCCCTATATTAATTAGGTCTTTGAAATCTCAAAGAAAAGCAAAGCAGAGCTGAATCAAGATTTAGCTTTAATAAATAAACAAGCAAAGTAATTATCTCATAATAATGATGAATAAGGTGGTGCTGCTTAATTACATAGTTGTGGCTTTGTGTATGGTTGTAGGGTGCAATGGGGCGGATGACACGAAAGCTAAAACACCATCACCGGATGATTCTAAAAAGCCCAACTTCCCACCGCTAATAGCGGAAACCTGCAAACACACGGCGTACCCGGGTCTTTGCAAGCTTATGATCGGAACAGACCCGGGCGCCAAAAACGCGGACCTTACTAAATTAACAATAGTCTCCATCAGGGTAGCCACGTTCAGCGGCATCGAGAACGTTCAGTTAGTGGACCAAATGAAAAAAGATAAAAGTGTGAAGGGGGATGAGGAGGTGTTGAAATGCTACAAGAACTGCTCTGAGTGCTACAGCGGTGCCGTGGAGGCGTTCGATAATTCGTTGGTGGAGCTGTTGAACAAAAATTACGGTGCCGTGAAAGAGGAGATCCATAGAGCGTCCGAGTACAGGGAAGCATGCCAAAAATGCTTTGCGGCCACCAAAAACAAGGATGCCAAGGAAACCATGACTTCACTTAACGGGATGTACGTTAAACTTTGCAACATCTCCGCCTCCATGGTCAACGATCTCGAGATGGCTAAACCTTGATCATCACATCCATGGACTCATTCTTTTTATATAAATTAATTAATGTTGAATGAATTTATATTTATCTCCTCCCATCCATCTAATCTGATGATCATGATGAATTACGGTTAATTATTACCTATTATTTTTAGGGTTAATAAATAGTTTGGTTATTTACGTTTGTCAGTGTGATCTTTTGGTTCAAAATTGTACTTTTTAGTTACTTACATGACTGTTTGGTTATATTTTACTGAAATGACTAAAATACCCTTTCTATATTTATCAACACGTTCTTCATCAAATTAATCCACCTTTCATAAAAATAAAAAATAGAAAATTTAATTTTTTATATATTTTTTTTTCAAAATCGAACACCGGTTTGAATCTAAACTTTTATCTGAGTTCGGATTCGCACCCATTAGAAAAGTCGTTCATATACATATACAACGAGTACCTATATATATATATGATGATATTTCTTCAAGGGAATAAACAGTAGATAGATAGATAGATAGATAGATAGATAGATAGATAGATAGATAGATAGATAGGTCCGATTTGAAGATGAAATCAAACCACATCAAATCCATAAGAAAAAAGCAAAAGAGTAACACCGTATACAAGACACCAACATCAGCTTCACCTACGTTCTACGATTTCTAGATATCTAATATAACAGCCTGAACTAAAGAGGGCGAGGAGATCAACTAGACTGGGAGAGAAAGATTTACCAGATCCTTCAACTTTAATATCTAATCGGGTTGTACTGGAAATCCTCCACAGAAACCAACGGAGAACGAGCTAAAGCGACGCCAACTCGACAAAATCAATCAGTTAGTATGATTAGAGTAGCAAGTTGAGAGGAGGATGAGAGAAGCTCCGGGGAGATGGGAGCTGCAGCATCCTTGGCAGGAATCTTTTTGCGGAAACTGAAAAAAGGTGAGGTTTTTCCACTGATTTCACTTTGAAGTTTAAAGTAGGAAAATTGTAAATGAATGTACTTAAATTACTATTTATAGGGGGTCCTTAAACCTACTTTTGAGTAGCGGCAGTCCACTTCTGTGATTGGTCATCGAGGGCGGTAGCCGCACTTTCCTGATTGGTGGAAATGGCGAGCAGGAAGTCAACTGGTGACAAGGCAGGTCGCCACCTCACCTTTACTTAGGAGGACAGGTTTCCTTTAGATCGGTACCAAGCAGTCGCAGCCTCACATTTTCTTAGGAGGATGGGTTTCCTCTAGGTCGGTACCAAGCATGTCGCCACCTCACATTTACTTAGGAGGGTCTATTTCCTCTTTGGCATCGGCTTTTGGCCCCTTTTATAAGCATGCTGCTTTTGTCTTCTAAGGTCGACGACTTTGGGGTATTTGTAGGATATCTTTCCTTCTTTATAAATCAATGGCTCCGTGGGTATAAAGATGGTCTCTTTGAGATGACGATATTTATCATCCCTTATGGATCCATACTTATTTGCTTGCCTTGTAGATTTTATTGTCGTTGACTTCTCTTATATCTTAAGAGAGGTTCCAACACTTTCCCACGAGATTTTGTCGTTGATATATGAAATGAAACGACATGTGTCGAGTTCTTCTTCATTCTTTTAAGTGATATCATTAACTTCTTTTTTGAAGGAGTCGGTGACTTTTATGAGTCGAGGAGTAAGTATTATGAATAATCTCCTTTTGAAGGCGTTGACAACTTTTACGAGTCGAGGAGTTAGTATTATGACTAATCTCATATTGAAGGTGTAGGTTACTTTTACCAGTCAAGGATTTAATATTATCACTGATCTCCTTTTGAAGGCGTTAGTGACTAATAGTAGCCAAAGAGTTAGTATTATGACTAATCTTCTTTTGAAGGCGTCGTCAACTTTTAAGATTCGAGGAGTTAGTATTGTTGGGATATGACTTGAGATAGCCTTATATTGGTCGAGACATTCAAAGTCGGGACATTGAAGCATTAAGTTGACGACTATTTAAGTTCACGTCAGAGGAACAAAGGAAAAGTATTGACATATATTCCTTAAAGACGACGATATTAAAGCCAACGATATAAGAAGAGCTGTCAACTCTCTATAAAAAGCCTTTCCCAGATACAAGGCGAGTCGACGACCAAACCACAAGAAGAAACCCTTCCCTTTAAGAAAGAGGTACCAGCTGGCAACCTGCTTGCCGCCTTCTGATTCAAGGAAACCCTCCTCTCAATGTAAAGCTGATGTGGCAACCTACTTGTCACCTAGTTAGAAAAACCTTCGATGTTAAGGAATGATGAGGTGGCGACATGCTTGTCACCTATTGACACACCACCGTCCCTTTCTACCAATCAAAGAAAGGCGGCCACCGCCACTGAGCAGCCAATCAGAGAATAGCTGCCGCCACTTAAAGTCGGTATAAATCTGTGCCTATAAATACTCACATATATTCAAATTCTCTCATATACTTTTGATAATATTACTCTCAAATTCCATTACTAACTTAAGCTTCGGAGTGGAATCAGGGGCAAATCCCCACCCCCCCCCCCCTTTTCAGGTTAACGCCTTCAAGACTCCAAAAGGAAACTAAGTACCATGTGAGGTCGAGATAGATACCTAAGTGAGCTAGCTAAGGGCGACACCTCGAAGTCTACTTCCAGAAGCTAAGAGCCATGTTGACTTGATCCGAACATTAGGCACCGTCTGTGGGAATGTGATCAAGAAGTCATGGCACCACCAAGGATCCACTCAAGACGAAACTGTGCAATTGAAAATGCCAGAACTGTGGGTGGCGTATTCCAAGGGTCGACAGAAACCCTAGATAACTATATCCATCGGTTCCAATGAGTCTACAGTGGAGGTGAACTCTCCGATAGGGAGGTCATTCGAGTATTGTTCAGAGGATTGGGACAACAATCCCAATCTTTGGCCATCAGTCAATACACTGAACCAGGGATGGGATGGGAAGAGCTAATCCAAAGAGCAACCTTCCATGTCGGAGTAGAGTAGTCTCGTGCTGATCGACCGACTCAGCAAGAAGCTCTCCAGAGTCGAAGCAAAAACTCATCTGTGCAAAGATCTCTTTCCTCCCGGGGAAGGGAGTTCCGACAAACCCAACAAAGGTTAGAGAGACTCCAGTTTGCCGAATAAAGTCGTCAACCCCTCTCGTGTTGTGAGTACCATCAAACATAGAGGCATTACACTGAAAGTTGCCTCATTTCTAGGAGGAAACTTGATTTTATGCAAGTGGAAATCCAACGTCACCATCTTTCTCACGAGCGAAGAAGATGGAGGACCCCTTCAGATGACGACATTCATGTCTTGTCAGGATGATTTGCGGCGGGAGGAGAATCAAGCGCTGCTCGAGACGTTTATGCGGCCCAGAACGCCTTCTCACCAGACACACACAAAAGATAAAGGGAGTTGGAGCCAATGGCAGTCACCTTCTCCGCGGATGACTTGGCCGAGGCGACACAACCCCATGAGGAAGCCCTGGTAATCACAACCCGGATTGATGATTTCGAGATAAAGAGAGTACTTATCGACGGAGGAAGTTCGGATGATGTAATTACCTTTGAATTCATCGTCGCAATGGGGTACTAGAAGAAAGATCTCCTGGATATGAATTCCCCCCTAGTAGGATTTGCAGGGAAAACTACTTCCCCCTGGGAGTAATCCAACTCCCCGTGATTCTAGGGCAAGGGTGGAAAGCTCTGTGCTTAAAGGTGCGTTCCGTAGTCGTCGATCAGATAAACGCCTACAATGCCATATTGGGAAGGACGACTCTCAATTCCAACTATATCGTCCCCTCCAAGACCCATCAAGTTATGAGATTCCCTACTCATCATGGAATGGGGGGGGGGGGGGGTATGGGCGACCAAAAAACATCTCAACAATGCTATGTCAACCTCCTCCGAAGACGCAATCAAAAAGAAACTCTATCTATCGTCACGGACGAGGATCCCCGGGAAGAAGGTGGACGACCAACTCCAATGGAGGAACTAATAGAAGTCGCCATCGATGGTGGCGTTAAAATCAGGTCTGCTTTACCTCAGGAGCTGGCAGAAAGGGTAATTTCTCTCCTTAAGGAATATAAGGAATTGTTCGCTTGGGAGCCCAGTGACACGCCTGGGATAAGTCCCGATGTCATCTCCCACGAGCTACGGATAAACCCAACCGTAAAACCTATTGCTCAAAAAAAGATCCATGGGAGCCAAAAAGAAGGCGGCGATACGCCAGGAAGTGGGTAATTTGGTCGACGCCGGTTTTTTCAAGGAAATACAATTTCAAACCTGGGTCGCTAATCCTGTCTTGGTAATAAAATCCAATGTAAAATGGAGGATGTGTGTAGACTTTCGAGATCTCAACAAAGCATGCCCTAAAGATTCCCATCCACTACCAAGAATCGACCAGCTCGTTGACGCCACATCAGGACATGAGCTTCTGAGCTTCATGGATGCCTACTCTGGATATAATAAAATACAAATGCATCACAACGATGAGGCTCATACCTAGGGATGGCAACGGGTCACGGGTACCCGCCGACCCGCGGGTACCCGACCCGATTTTGACCCGGTGACCCGCCGACCTGCGACCCGCGGGGCGGGTTCGGGTTTGGGTTCACGGCGACCCGCCGACCCGACCCGACCCGAGTTTTCATTTTACATATATATTTAATATATGTATATTATATAAACTATACGGGTAATATAACACATACTCAAAATAACAATTATTCTAATGAATTGGGTGATTTATATTTGGATTATGAGTTAATTTATTATTTAAATTTAGAGTTGAATTTGGATACGGTAAGATAGAATTTATAATTTAAGATTTAAAATGATAAATTATACCTCACACGGGTCGACCCGACCCGACCCGAAAGTGCATGGGACGGGTCCGGGTCGACCATATCGACCCGCGGGGCGGGTCCGGGTCCGGCGATACCCGCCCCGACCCGCCCCATTGACATCCCTACTCATACCGCTTTCTATACCGACTGCGTCATTTATCACTATAAGGTCATGCCCTTTGGATTAATAAATGACGGGGCCACCTATCAAAGGATGGTCAACAAGCTTTTCAAATCCTTGTTAGGAAGAAATATGGAGGCTTACGTCGACGACAAGCTGGTCAAGACTAAGAGAGGCCAAGATCATGTTCAAGATTTGGAAGAAGCGCTCGCTTGCATGCGACGCCACCAAGTACGTTTAAACCCGACCAAGTGTGCCTTTGGCGTCCAATCAGGAAAGTTCCTGGATTCATAGTTAGCCAAAGAGGAATTGAGGCCAATCCAGAAAAGGTTTCCGCTATAGAGGAGATGTCCTCGCTTACTTGTCATAGGGAGGTCCAAAGCCTCAACGGCGGACTAGCGTCGCTAGGAAGATTTCTGGCACGATCAGGTGACAAGTCTCTCCCTTTTTTCAAGATATTAGTGGAGTTATGACCTTATTTCACGCCCACGAAATCACAGTCCTTACCAACTAACCTTTAAAGCAGCTCCTGCATAAACCCGATTTTCGCACACGGTATTCGAGTGCCTTCGTCTTCGCGAATCCTCGCTCTCCTTTCGCCTCGGGTACCTGCAAATGGGCACCAGGGAGTTCCCGGTAAACCCACTCCGATGCTTAAATGAGTATGGGCTAAGAGAGAAAAAGGAAGCTTAGTGAGAAATAGATTACCTTCAAATGAGGGATGAAAAGCTCTATTTATAGAGTTCCTATTGAACCGCTCCGGTTCCGATGCTTTTCCTGTCCGGTTATGGCAGTTTAGTAATATAAATCGGTATTGACTGTAAATATAGCGGCTTTGACCTTGGTCTGACCATAGATGAGTTTAATATAGTCAAGTTTCCAAAAATGACCTCTAAGGGCGAGCCCCGGGCGAAATATCGTCTGGGGTTACGGGTTCGGACGAGTGAACCTCGTCCGAAAAGAGGGGGGGTACCCGCGAGGGTACCCCTTAATGACAGCTCGGGTACTCCAAGTGGTTTCACCACTCGGAGTCTCCCGGGTGGTTTTCGCCACTCGGGGTATTTTTCGACCTTAGTATTTTGGGCCTTTGGTGAGCTTTTGGGTTTCAGTGTGTCCGTTTCCTAAAGTTTCATCTTATAATTGAATGTGGCCTAATTATAGGGTCCAATTTGTGATAGCTTGGGTGTATATCCTACATTTTGCCCCGAGTCAAGAAATGGTTTAACCTTTACTTGACTCTATTTTTGCGGAGTATCGCGGCCTTCGTTGAGTTCTCGAGGAACGTCATAATTTTCCTTGCCCCCTGTTCAAAGAAGCTGGATTTACAAATTGCTATTGTTAACTTAAACAAATTTATGCATTCTCATGTAAATATCGTATGGAGGTAAGAATTACGAGCTTTGGTCTCGTTTTACTTAGCCTTTAGGTCTATCTCCTAATTAAAGGGACCTCCTTTTAAGGTTCTTGGAACCGATAGGGCGCTTTGTAAGCGACGTTGCACTCTGTTTGCGAGAGTGCGAGTATGGTTTTTAGCTTTGGCTTTCGATGGGCATGGCATTTTTCTCCTCGTTCGTCGGAGTGTGGGCATGGTCCTTTAACTTTATCCTTGCAATTCACTTTATATAGATGTAGGTGAGAATGGTTGAAACTCCTCCTTTTACCCTTTGTATAAAAGAGTCTTTATAAATATATGTAGAAGGTTATTCATTTCATATATGTTGGAGTGTTACTCCCTTTGTGTAGGCTAAAGGGTTGGTTCCCTTGTAGATATACTTTGTAATTTGACCTCAGGGCTTCCCAAATGGTGATTTTGCCTTCACAGCTCAGTGTTGTGGTTGCTTCCACGGTATGCATACCTTGCACCTCCATAAGTGGGGGTTGGCCCTTGTGTTAACCTCACTATGTGACCTGTGCATATAGAGTTGTACGTATATGGTTGCCCCCGTAGTGGGCATGCTTCCGACGCAAGGGGGTTAGCCCTTGCGTTGATTGTGAAACCAGCATATATGAGATTGTATATATGTAGTTGTCTCTTATAGTGGACGTGTTTGACGTTTCAGACTGTAAACACCTAATTTTGGACCACGCGCGACTCGCGTGACGTGTGACGCACCTAAATGAGGAAATGTCTAAATTTGGCAAGTCGCGAAGCTTCCAAAGATGCTCAGAGCAGTATTAGGATAGTTATCTGTATTTATTGCAGTGTATATTTTCTGAATATTTGTATTAAGTATTTAGAATATTTAGAGTATATTAGGCGAATAAATCAGTGTAATTTACAGCTTAATTAGATTAGATCTAAGTATTATAAATAGTGGTTAAATTTACATGTAAAGGGGAAAAAAAAGAAGAATTTTTTAGATCATCGGTTTTATTCTACACTTTCATCGTGTTCATACTTCATGATGCTTTATCACTTTTACTTATATATATATTATTTTTATCTTAATAATATACACCAGTGTTATTAGAACCGGACCGGCGGTCCGACCGGGTTCGAACCGGAACCGGGACCTCTAACGGTCCGGTTCGAAGAATTCCGGAGGATGTAAGCGAACCCGGTTCGACAGCCGGTTTTTTTTTTAACCGGCCGGTTCTGAGCGGACCGGGCGGTTCACCGGTTCGATATATTCTTTTAAAAAAAAAAAAAACCAAATCAAATCTCAATTGAAGTAATATAAACCCTACCCGCAACTTTCCACCTTCAGTATTCTCCTTCCATCTAAGTTCTAACATCACTGCCGTTTCCGTGACCAAGTTTAGCAAAAAGTCACTCTCCTTGCACGGAACAACTTATTTGGGTTGTTGATGTTCGACTCTTTCTTCCTCTGCACCTGAAAATGATTCCAATGTTGAATTAATTAAGGGTAACAATTAATTGAAGTGGCGGAATTCTTCATTTCTGCTCCTTGAGGTCGGAATTCTTCCATGGTGTAATATTACTCTCTGCTCTGATTACTGAAGTGGCGGCGTTGTTCATGACTGGGCATGACTCGTACGAGAGTTGTTTTTGTTCTGGAGAAGAGGCTCTCTGTTTCATCCATCTCCTAAATCTTACCAATCTTCATCTTCCTAGGGGGGGGGGGGGGGGAAGGGGGAAAGTGAGGAGAGTGCATTGGATGAAATGGAAGAGCAGAGGGGAGTTTAGAATGAGAAAATGAGAGAGATTTTCTGATAACAGAGGGGAAGGGAAGGGAAAGTGAGTGGAGCGTCGGTGAGAGAATGAGAGAGATCAGAGAGGAGGAGAGTGGGGAGCGGAAAGTGACTGGAGCGTTCGGACCGGGTTCGAACCCGGTCGAACCAGTCGAACCGGAAACCGGACACCTAACCGGTTCGGTGTTCGGTCCGGTTCTGATAACACTGATATACACTATATTTATATTATTATATTCATCTAAAGCCATTAACAGAGGACACTTTTCAGATTCAACGCCATATCTTCAGCTAACCATCTGATGCGCACGGTTTATGGACTAGTCTCAATTCTCACTTTCTGAAGGAGGATCGGACGCCATAAACAAGAGCACGCCTCGGACCTGCACTGACATCGTTGGCCTCTCACCTTAGACCATATCCTCCATCAGTAGCTGTTCTTGATCCGGACCATCCTCCGTCCACTTCGCTCAGACCTTCGCTGATCGATTGGCCATAGCAGCCATCATGCCGCCGCCCCGAGCCGAGCCGTGACAGCCACCCCCGATCGAGCCATCCTTGGTCACCATCGGTCCAGGCCTACCCATCGCTCTCCGTCCACCTTGCCCGTATATTCAACCTCGTATTGACTGCAAGCCTAAATAAGCTTCTTTATCTGGGACCCTCATCAAGTTCTGCAAGTCGTGGTCATCGTCCTTCATCCGTATCTAGAATATGTATCTCTAGCTATTACAGATAGTGAGCCACCATCACCCAGCACTACAGAACCGTGCCGACCCCGATCGGCATCGTCTTCTTCCTACACTCGATATTCATCGCACCGACTTCCATATCCTCGACGGTTCCGACATGTTGCACTACCTCTACATGCCCAATCCAGCGCTGCCCGAAGCATCAGCGGAGCTACCACCGATTTTCGTCTTCCCGCTGTCGCCATCTGACACCTCTGATCGTCCTATAATCGACCATTGTCGCTCTCATCGTCATTCCGCCACCACTGGTCGCTCAGCCACCATCCTCTCAAGAAACGGTCACCCTCACCCAGTTTCGCTCTGTAGCTTTATTGTTCCTCCAAACCAGCAATAGTAGATCCTCAATCATCGGACTTTGCTCTGACCTTTATCCCCATCCCGATTGATCATCTAAATTTCCTGCAAGCTTCCTTCGCCTCTCACTGTCGAGACCGACCAGCTGGCCACCATCTTGTCGCCGACGAAACCGCTCTACGATCTGTTGGATCACGGTGGAACTCCGGTATGATCTTTGACGGCGATCCTAGCTCCTTCGCTCCACGCAACCCTGCTAGAGGGGATAGACCGGGCGGTGACCCAGAATCCCTCTCCGATGCTTAAATGAGTGCCTAACTCGAACTGGCAAGCAATAATCAGAGTATGTAATTCAACGTAAGTGTTCTGAGGAAACCTCTGCCTTTTTATAGGCGAAGAGATGCCTCAGGTACCTGGTGAACCGTTAGGGGTGGTTAGCCCGTATCCCACGTATCTCGGATGTGATCCCGTCTATCTAGACCATGATCTCGCGTATCTTAGCCATGCCCCGCGTATCTCGGCCACGCTCCGTGTATCTTAACCACGTTCCGCGTATCTCGGCCACGCCCCGCATATCTTGGCCTTATCCTCTGATAACGAGTCCCGACTCCCATCGGGGACTCCAGAGTTATCTCGTTGTGTCACCACTCGGGGCCCCTCGTCATCGCGACAGGGCCAATCATTCTCAGGGTTTCATCATCGGGGCCTACTTAAAGGCTTCTCATCGGGAGCTTCCAGCTCATCTGTGAGGTCCGACTCTGTCGGGACCTCTTATCCTTGGACTCTCTTCGTCGGGATCCTTAGCCTTGGCCATCTTGGCCTTCGTTTGGGGCCCACTGGGCCTATTTGCCGTTTCCTCACCGTTAAAGGGCCTGACGGCTGTAGTCGAACCCATCATTTGCCCCCAAGACACGAGGGACTTTTAGTTCGTCGTGTCTTCCAACTCCCGATCTTCCGATACTGGAATCGGGGATCTTTCCCTTGGTTCAGTTACTCAATTATCAGTCTTCTCCTTCACGTTTCCTCAGTGTTTTGTAGATAACTGTTAAATCCTAGGGGTCTCTTCGGTTCCCCAGTCATTAAATGCAGTAGATAATGGAGTGACGTTTTCAGCCCACGTGCCTGATTTTTCGCGCCTGTCCTTTTCTGAAAAGTGCTTTTCAGGCCGTTTCATCATTACGTCTGTTGTCCTTCTGCACGTTTCATCTCAACGGTCCAGATTAAGACTCTTCGACTTCGACGACTCGGATCAAAGTGTCCTTTCAACCGTCTTCTTCGACTATAAAACCCTAGCCATGGTCATAATTTAACTTTTACCGTCTTCGAATTCTCAAAAGCTCTCTGTGATTTCTCTGCGATTTCAAGCTCTGTGATTTCGAAGGTCTTTGGAGTTCCTCCGCTCATCTTTCCGGCGACGCTTCGTTCATCTCCTCAACCTCTACTCCATCATGTCTGGTAAGGGATTCCCCTTTGTTGCTTGTTCGTCTTTTCCTTGTTTATAGCTTTCCAAGAGTCCCACTGTATTTTTCTTTCCATGGTTACTTTTCTGACAGCGGTTCCAGCTCTGAGGGGAGAAAACCCTTTAACTTTGATTATGCTCCGAATGAGATCTCCAATACTGCTTATAATGCAGCCCTCCGAGAGGGTTGTATCACTATCACCTGGGAACCCCGTTCCCCGTATCCTTGGCCTCGCCCCTCGAGTAACCCTGAGGTTACTCGTACCCAGAAAGGGGAGGTATTTGTCTCTACGGGACAAGTATCAGCGGGGATCAGATTCCCCTTTTGCGGTAATCTGGTCGAGATGTGCAGGCATTACAAGACACATCCCACTACCTTTTCTCCCCATGCCATCCATCTCTGGAACGCCTTTCAAGTTCTCTGCTTCCGACAGAAGTGGGTCTACAGCCTCCAGCTCTTCAGAACCTTTTATGGGATGAAGTGCAATGAGGCGGGGGTTTTCGCCTTCTACCCTCGGATGCCTAAGTGGAGTAAGCAGCAGCTTGCCCGGTGCGGTTGGACCAATGACACCTGGAAGGTGGTCAAAGGTCGGGGACTCTTGGTTGATACAGGGTCCGACAACAGTAGCTGGAAGAGGAGCTACTTCTTCATCCGACACTCTTCAATTCCCTGGCCTCGGTGGGAGGTGGCAGCAGACCCTCCGCCTGCCTTCCACACTTATGCCGACGAGGATTTTGAAACTCTCCAACTTATCCAGCTTTATCGATGGGGGGAGTCTTACACTCCTCTCAACGCCAACTCACTTGTGGAGCGGGACCTGGTACACGCCGGGATCCGACTCCTCGATATTGTCTCTGGGGGGCAGCTCTTCGATGGCCCTTCTAATATAGTTCCTTGGGTAAACTTCTAACCCTTCTTCGTTTACTGTTTGCAGCCAAGAAGGTATATGTGCTGACCGATCTATTCCTTAAGCAGGGGGAGACTGATGCTGTCCGCCCCTCACGGAAGAGGAAATCTGCCAAGAAGGCCGCTGCTCAGTCGGGGTCTCCTTCCACTGAGCAGCCCAAGCGGAAGCGGGTGGATCTGGACCAGCTCTTCGACGTCAAGAATGCTGAGGAAGGTAAAAAGCTCCGACTTGCTATTAAATCATATAAGAGGATGGTCCCGAGGGATTTGATTTCTTCGACCAAGGAGGCTCGTATTGCTGACGTCAGAAGAATCCTTCGGGGCGAGACTCCTCGTGTCTTGAAGGCGGGCTATTACCACTATCGCAGAAAGGATCAATACGTCTCCCGACGCGTCATTTGGTGTAAGAATCCTGATGAACTTCCTGACTACATTTCTGAAGCCTCTCATCCTCCAGGTGCAGGTCGCTCGGAAGTTCCATCGGGTGCTGCAGCTTCTGCGGATGCACCGCCTTCAGCGGGCGCACCTCCCTCAGCTGGGGAGAAGGCTCCGACAGGCGGACAGTTTCGTCAGGTGGAAACCTTGGACTCCTCCGAGGAGACTGACGAGGGCAGCTCCCTTCGTCATCGTCGGAGGACGGGGCAATCCCCCTTGAAACCAACCCCTCAGGGGCCGCCTCCTTCATCTTCTCCGCAGCAGCGGCAGCCATCGCCCATCCACGACTTCACTCCTTCCCCCGTTCGGGCCGAGACGGAGGCATGCCCCTCCACTTATCGTTCTCCTCCTCCTCTTGCTCTCGATGGGAACTTCTACAGGCCCTTTGATCCTTCACAAGAGAATGCCCCCTGGACTCCTATCCAGACGCTTCAAGGAGTCCCGCTTAGACAAGGGGAGCAGGACCGGGAGCTGGCCCTGCATCTGCTGTCGGGCTCGATCCTGCCCACTATGCGGTATCCGATTTGTCTCAATCGGACGCACATGCAGCAGGATGTCAGGGATATGGCCATGCGCCGTATAGAGGTAGGACTTCGCTTCTTTCTTTTGATGATAAATCGGGTCGTTGGTCTATTAACACTTTTCCTTCTTATTGCAGGAGCTCGGGGACTTCAACCGCCTCATCGGGTATGTCATTGCCTACGATGAGTCCCGGGAGCGGGACCGAGGGATCCGTGAGCAGCTTCAGGAGGATCTCAAGGCCTCCCAGTCTTCGCGGGGAAAGCTTGTCAAGGAACAGGCTGTCCTCAATCAGAAGGTTCGGGACCTTCAGCAGCAGATCGAGGACTTCGAGGGGCTCTTGAGGCAAGAGCGGCAGGAGCGGGAGGCGGCTGTGGACAGGCTGACCCAGGAGAAGAAGGCCGCCGAGGACAAACTGGTCCTCGAGAAGAAGGCTCTGGATGAGCAAATCGCGGGATTTCCTGTGAAGCTGGACGAGGCGGAGGTGAAGGGTCGGGAGGACTATCGGAGATCCGAGGACTTTCAAGCCGATGCCATGAAGTTCTTTGGCGCGGAGGTGGAGAACACTCTCTTCTATGCGGTTGAGGAGCTCCACATGGAGTACGGGGACGCCATCAATTTCGACAAGTCTCCTTCCCTCGCTCCCTTTGCGAAGAAGTATTTTGCTCTTTCCGAGGAGAGCGATGGGGGGAGTACCCCCGTAATTGTCGAAGACGCTTCTGAACTTCCAAGTGCGGATGCCCCGATAACCAATCCTCCCGAAGCCAACCCTGTGGATCCTTCTGCTACCGACTCCGCGGACCCAGCTGCTGCCCATGCTGCCAACAATGATCAAGCTTGAATGTTTTTATCTTTAGAGTCCTTGTATTTTCTTCTCTTTTGTCATCGTCGGGCCCTTGGGCCCTTATCAATATCAGACTTCTTTAGTTCCGATTCTTTCGTTGCACTTCTCCGAGTGACTTTACTATAGTGACTTCTCGTACGTCCTTCCCGACGATTTAATAACCTGTCCCACTTAAGGCGACTCAGTTCCGTGCATCACTCGGGACGACTTAATTATTACTTAGGATAAACCTAAAGATCGTGCACCACTCAAGGCGACTTAGTATCGTGCACCACTCAAGGCGACTTTTTAATACTTAGAATAAATCTAAGGATTGTGCACCACTTAAGGCGGCTTAGTCTCATGCATCACTTAAGACGACTTGATAATTACTTAGAGTAAATCTAAGAGTCACGCATCACTTAAGACGACTTTTCTCGTGCACCATTGAAGGCGACTTTTCTCGTGCACCACTGAAGGCGACTTTTCTCGTGCACCACTGAAGGCGACTTTTCTCGTGCACCACTGAAGGCGACTTTTCTCGTGCACCACTGAAGGCGACTTTTCTCGTGCACCACTGAAGGCGACTTTTCTCGTGCACCACTTAAGGCGGCTTTTCTCGTGCGTCACTTAAGACGACTTAATCCCATGCATCACTTAAGACGACTTAACCTCGTGCATCACTTAAGACGACTTAACAACACTTAGAATAAATCTAAGAAACATGCATCACTTAAGACGACTTTCTCGTGCACCACTTAAGGCGACTTTTTGATACTTAGAATAAATCTAAGAATAACTCTGATTGGAAGTGACCTCTTTATTCATTGATGGCACAAATTTGGCTTACATCGAAATAAACGATACACAGCATACACCACTTAAGGCGATTTTACATCGGGCACCACTTAAGGCGACTTTATCGGGCACCACTTAAGGCGACTTTATCGGGCACTACTTAAGGCGACTTTTCTTCGGGCACCACTTAAGGCGACTTTCTTCAAGCATGGTGTTTCTTCAAGTGTTCGCCACTAAAAGAATGCTTTAACGTTCTGCCTTCGAGGTCTTCCAACTAGTACGCATTTGGAGCCGGCATCCCCACGACCTTATAAGGTCCTTCCCATTTTGGTGACATCTTGTTGATCCGATCCAAAAGGGTGAACTCGTTGCGACGCCAAACCAGCTCCCCGACGAAGAATTGTCGGGACTTCACTCGCTGATTGTAGTACCTGGCCGTCGCCAAACGCATTCGAGCTTGGACTTCGTCGGCTTCTCGCCTCTTCTCTTCAAGCAAGTCCAAGTCTAGACGTCTCATCTCATCATTCGTCAGGGGCTCGTAATATCTCATCTGATGGGACGCCACAGCTACCTCCACGGGGGCGACAGCCTCCGTGCCATAAACGAGGCCAAACGGAGTCTCCCCCGTTGATCGTTTGGGTGTCGTTCTGACAGCCCAAAGCACGTTTTCCAGTTCGTTCAGCCACTTGCCCTTCAAGGCATAGACCCTCTTCTTTAGGCCGTCCATCACGATTTTGTTGGCTGATTCCACCTGGCCGTTAGTCTGAGCATGGCGTACCGAAGCAGTCTGATGCTCGATGTTCAACTCCTCCAGATACTCCCTCACCTGAGAGCCGTTGAACGGTGGACCGTTGTCGCTGATCACCACCTTAGGAATCCCGTATCTGAACACGATATGGGTCTGGAGTAACTTGACGATCTGGTTCCCCGTTGTTCTGGCCAACGCCTTTGCCTCTATCCACTTCGAAAAATAATCGATAGCTACAAGTAAATACTTACATTGACCTTGTGCTTGTGGAAGAGGTCCCACCAAGTCGATGCCCCACTGCGCGAAGGGCCAAGCGCTCTTGATGGATGTCAGATTAGCGGCCGGGGCCACGATACTCGGGGCGTACCTCTGGCACGCGTCACAGGATCGGACCAACGCCGTTGCTTCCTTGTTCATCGTGGGCCAATAATAGCCTAAGTTCAGCACTTTCCTCATAATGGATCAGGCCCCTTCATGACAAGCCGCGATCCCTTCGTGCACCTCTTTCAGGATCCGATTGGTATCGGGTTCTGCCACACACTTCAAGTATGGAGTCGATAACCAGCCCTTCTTGTATAGCTGATTGTCTAGCATCACATAATTGGCCGCGATCCGACGTATCCTGTCTGCCGCTACTTTATCATCGGGGACCGCCCCCGTAGTCAGGTACGCGACTATCGGAGTCATCCAAGTCGGCTCCTCCTCCGATCTCGCCTCAATGGCACACACCTGTGTTGGGTCGATGTTTGATAAGATCACCTTTTCCAAGAAGTGCACCTTCCGATGTTCTTCCAAGGGTGCCCCCAGTGCAAATTTGCTCAAGGCGTCTGCCTCTATGTTTTCCTCCCTCGGGATTGCCTCGATATCGAAGCTCTTAAAGCTCTCCTTCAAGGCTTGTACCTCGCGTAGATACTTCTTCATTATCGGGCTCCTTGCTTCGTACCGCCCTTGAACCTGATTCACGATTAAAGCGGCGTCACACTTCACTCTCAAGTGGTCGACTCCAGTGCCTTTAGCAATTTTCAGGCCCGTGATAAGAGCTTCATACTCCGCTTCGTTGTTTGTGGCCTTGAATGTTAAAGCCAAGGCGTATCGGAGCGGCTCAACTCCCCCCGGTGGTATTAACAAAAAGCCCGCTCCTGATCCGTCTGAACTTGCGGAGCCATCCGTGTACATCTCCCAGGTATTTTCCTCGTTTGGATGTTCTGATTGCTCTGCCCTCTCTGGTTGTTCTTCTATCGGGACCTCCATGGTTGCCCCCTCTACAGGGCCCGCTTCTTCCGGATCGGGGGCTGTAGATTCTGCTATAAAATCCGCCAATGCCTGGCCCTTAATGGGCGTTCTCGGAGCGAAGTGTATTCGAAACTCACTAAGCTCTACTGCCCATTTCACTAATCTCCCCGACGCATCCGGTCGGTTCAAAAAATACTTCAAAGGCTGGTTCGTCAGCACAGTAATCTCGTGTGCGTGGAAATAAGGTCTTAGCTTCCGAGCAGTAATAATCAGCGCAAAGAGGTACTTCTCAACGGCGGGATAATTTAATTCAGACTTGGCAAATGCCTTGCTTACATAATAGACGGGGACTTGATTATCCTCGACAATCTTTACTAACACATAGCTAATGGCAAATTCAGAAACAGCCAGATAAAGGTAGAGCGGCTCGCCTGGAACCGGTTTCGCTAACGGCGGGAGGGTGCGAAGGTGCTGCTTGAGTGCTTGGAACGCCTCTTCACACTTGGCGGTCCATTCAAATTTCTTGTTGGCCCTCAGGACTTCAAAAAACGGCATTGATCGGTCGCTGGCTTTGGACAAGAAGCTATTTATTGCAGCTAGTCGGCCATTCAGCACCTGGACCTCCCGATGATTTATTGGAGACTGCATCTCCTCGATCGCCCTCAGCTTCTCGGGGTTCACCTCAATTCCTCTCTGACTCACCATAAAGCCTAGAAACTTCCCCGAGTGGACTCCGAAGGCGCACTTTGTCGGGTTCAAGCGAACCTGATGGAGCCTCATCCACTCAAACGCCATGGTTAGGTTGTGCACATGATCGTCGACTTGTCGGGACTTCACTAGCATATCATCCACGTAAGCCTCCATGGTTTCCCCCAGCATATCTCCGAACAGCTTGTTCACCATCCGCTGGTAGGTTGCTCCAGCGTTGATCAATCCGAAAGGCATGACATCGTAGTGATAGATGTCACTGTCTGCATAGAACGCTGTGTGGGGAGCGTCTTCCTTGGCCATCTTGATCTGATTGTAGCCCGAATACGCATTCATGAAGCTCAACAGCTCATGTCCCGATGTGGCATCCACCAGCTGGTCGATTCTCGGGAGCGAATAACAGTCCTTTGGGCATGCTTTATTCAGGTCGCGGAAGTCCACACACATTCGCCATTTCCCGTTAGTCTTCTTCACCAGCACCGGATTAGCAACCCAGGTTTGGAATCGGAGCTCTTTGATAAATCCAGCATCGAGCAACCTGCCCACCTCCTGCTGGATCGCGATCTTAATATCCGTGCCCATCGGACGCCTTTTCTGTGTGATAGGCTTGATTGCGGGGTCTATCTTCAGCTCGTGCACGATCACATCGGGACTGATTCCTGGCATATCGCTCGGGGACCAGGCAAACAATTCCTTGAACTCTTTCAGCAACTCCACCAGTTTTTGGGATGTCTCCTCCGTTAGGGCGGACCTGATTTTCACCTTCCTCTGGGGTCCATCGATCTCGACTTCCTTTAAGTCTTCATTGGGGGCGGGACGCCCGAACTCCTCTCTAGGATCTGTGTCTGTCTGGAGGACAGTCATGGCCTCTCGCCTCCTCCTTCGGGTGGCATTGACGTAGCATTTTCGGGAAGCTACCTGGTCACCCTTGACTTCTCCGACTCCATGGTCGGTCGGGAACTTCATCTTCTGGTGTACTGTCGAGGCAACCGCCATCAGGGGGTTGATGGTGGTTCTCCCGATGATCGCGTTGTAAGTCCCGGCGGAATCGACTACCACGAACTCCACGTTCCTCCTTTCTGATTTCCACCCACTACCAAACTCCACTGGTAAGGTGATTACTCCTAGCGGGTAGGAGGTTGAGCCAGAGAACCCGACCATCGGGAAGTTTGCTTCCTTTAGATCTTTCTTTGTTTTTCCCATAGCCTCCAGTGCGTCCATGAATAGAATGTCAGAGGAGCTCCCTCCGTCGATTAGAATTCTCTTCATCTCAAACCCGTCTACATCCAAGTTTACCACCAGGGCATCGTCGTGCGGTGTTTCCACGCCTATCAGATCTTCCGACGAAAAGGAGATCACCATCTCTTCTTTCAAGGTGCAGGATCGGGACCTCTTACCCAGCACCACCGCCGTAGGGATTCTAGAGGCATAGACCTCCCGAGCGGATGAAGTATCGCCTCCAGCAGCAAATCCTCCATGGATCACATTGATAGTGCCCCGTCTCTCCTTGCGAGCACTGGATGACTCTGGATCGGTTCTTTTCTTCTTTGGGGACCGATCGCGGGATCGGGAACGGGACCACGATCGAGACCGAGAGCGGGATCGACACCGCTTGTCCCCGACAAATTCCTTGAGCTTCCCCTTCTGGATCAGTTTTTCGATCTCCTTCTTCAGTTCCCGACAATGGTTGGTGTCGTGACCATTTGCGCGGTGAAACCGGCAGTAGCGATCCGTGCGAGATCCCAAGAATTCTCCATCCTTCTTTGGGGGGTATCTGGAGATACCTTGTCGTTCCATGACCGTCAGTACCTCCGCCATGGAGCAGTTGAGAGGAATGTCGAGATCCTCCCGCTTATCCTTCCTTGGAGGACGCCTATTATCCCTCCGACCAGAGCGACCTCGGTCCGACTGCTCTCGGGTTTGCCCTTTGATTTACGATCGTCGAAAGGTTTGCCCGACTGCTTCCCTTTGTTCGACTTTGGGGGCTCCAGCTCTCCAGCGGCTATCTTCGACTCCTGGACATCGATTTGCCGCTTCACCCTCTTCTATAGTGCCTCCATATTCCACACAGCTTTCTCAGCCACGCTGTGCATCAAGTCGGAACCATAGGGGGCTGTCAGGTTCCGAATGAAGGTACGGATTGTTTCGCCCTCCGAGATCTCCTCGTCTATCTCTGCCACGCTGGCCGTGTATCGCTGGTAATAGTGCGCCAGCGATTCTTCGGGTCTTTGTACCACCTGGGTCAGGGACCTCACGCTTTTCAACAAACGTCTGCGACCCTGGTATTGTCGAATGAAACGGTCATGCATGTCCGCCCAGCAGGTGATGCATCCTGGGGGCAGGCTGAAGAACCAGGTTAAGGCTCTCTCCCCGAGTGTGTTTGGGAACAACGTACACACGATATCCTCTGTCGGGGCTCTGCCCAGACACGCCATGAGGTGCTTCTGTACATGACGAACTGGATCTCCCTCGCCGTCATAATCCTTGATCTCGGGGATACCCAGCCCTGGCGGGGCGAGGGTGTCTATTAGTCGGGGAACGAAGGGATGAGTAGATCGGTCCCTTAGCTCCGACACCAACGGCTTCTGTTCTCCCATGCAGATGTTCACGATCTTTACCACCTGGTCGGGAGTGATTGGACCATTCAGAGGAATGGTCCTGTGCTGTACTGGTCCTGGTCCATCAACCACGAACCTCTCCGGCTGACCGGATGCTCTGCTACTGTCCTGGCCTCGGGGCGGGGCTTCCTGCGCGTTCCGACCCTCTGTTGGTGGGGCCACTTCCTCCAACGGGGGCATCTCCTCCTGCCTCCTCGCAGCTTCTCTCCGATCCAAGAGAGCCTCCACGGCTGCCAGGAACATGGGTATAGCTTCCGCCACGGCCCTTGTCAAGTCCGTAGCTGGGGGAGCCTCCTGCCCCCTATTGCCCTGGTGCTGAGGAGCAATATCTTCGGGACCTTCGTTGTGCCCCCCTGTCTGGGAGAGCTCAGCCGGGGGATAGTTCTGGTTTTCCTCATGTACTGGTACTGAATCCAGATTTGTTGCAGCGGGATGACGGGAACCACCAGATTGTCCCTGTCTTCTGTGTTTGCCAGTCGTCATCGATCGAGTAGAATGCCTATCAGCTTTTTGTTTGATTCCCACAGACGGCGCCAATGTTGGATCACGGTGGAACTCCGGTATGATCTTTGACGGCGATCCTAGCTCCTTCGCTCCACGCAACCCTGCAAGAGGGGATAGACCAGGCGGTGACCCAGAATCCCTCTCCGATGCTTAAATGAGTGCCTAACTCGAACTGGCAAGCAATAATCAGAGTATGTAATTCAACGTAAGTGTTCTGAGGAAACCTCTGCCTTTTCATAGGCGAAGAGATGCCTCAGGTACCTGGTGAACCGTTAGGGGTGGTTAGCCCGTATCCCACGTATCTCGGATGTGATCCCGTCTATCTAGACCATGATCTCGCGTATCTTAGCCATGCCCCGCGTATCTCGGCCACGCTCCGTGTATCTTAACCACGTTCCGCGTATCTCGGCCACGCCCCGCATATCTTGGCCTTATCCTCTGATAACGAGTCCCGACTCCCGTCGGGGACTCCAGAGTTATCTCGTTGTGTCACCGCTCGGGGCCCCTCGTCATCGCGACAGGGCCAATCATTCTCAGGGATTCATCATCGGGGCCTACTTAAAGGCTTCTCATCGGGAGCTTCCAGCTCATCTGTGAGGTCCGACTCTGTCGGGACCTCTTATCCTTGGACTCTCTTCGTCGGGATCCTTAGCCATGGCCATCTTGGCCTTCGTTTGGGGCCCACTGGGCCTGATTTCCGTTTCCTCACCGTTAAAGGGCCTGACGACTGTAGTCGAACCCATCACGATCATCCACCACGCACCGATCTTCTTCCCCACCAAGAGAGGTCATCGATTCCATCCCAGAGGCCATCTATCACGAGCCTAACCATCCACGCTCGCTCTGCCTCGTCGCCACCGCACATCACCTGCAACAAGATTTTCACCTCGGCCCGTTTCTGACCGTAAGTCCTCAGTCCTTCCTCCGGTAGCTGCTGTACATGACCCGACCTCGAGATCGATTCCTCCGTCGCGCCGGTTCCGATCATCTCGTTTCGTCAATCTCCAGCGACCCACGGCCATCCGGCAGCGTTTCCATCCTCCTCCCCATGCCCGCCTATGGCCGTGACGACTTTGCCCCGTACTGACGACCAACAGACACCCGCTGTGGTGTGTTCCAGCTCCGGCACGCCACTAGTGTATTCCCTGCTCATCTCGATCTCTCCTTCGCCGGAATCGTTACACTGCTCCGGTATCCATCCACGGCCGTTCTTCCACCGTAACGCCACCGTGACCTCACTCAGTCCTTGTCAAACAGGAGTCGCTGACTACCTCTTCCCTAATTTGAAGAGAGGAGAAGGTAGAATTTTCTTCTTTATATAATATAATTTTATTATTACATATGTTTCTAGTATAATAGATATGTTATTTGGCACTAACAAGATGGAGATGGTGTTCTGTTCAAATTGTATTATTTGGCCTTGTAGTTAATTATGCATATTATTTTTGTGTACTTAATTAATAATTGATTTGTTTTGACGTTGATTTGTATAGTGGTGTTTAATAATATTATGTAATTGTAATTAGTTTTGAGTTCTTTCGAAAAAACGGCAAATTAGGTGAATTGAGTACCGAAAGGGCTTATTTAAAATTTTATATTTTTTTTTAAATTCGTAATAGAACCTCCGAACTCGAATTTCTGATCGTAGACCAATTTTATACCTAGGTGTTTAATTCGTTATTCGCTTAGGTAATTTATGATTCTAGTTAGCCTTAATTAACTAGTGGCGACTTTTTCAAAATTGCACGTTTTCAAAACGTAATCGCATTAGGACAGATTTTAGGTCCGACATAGACGCGGGGATCATCCCCTAAATGGCTACACTTGGCAGTTCATGTATGCATCATTACTCCCGTAGTGAGTATTTTGATATCTTTACATGTAGGAGTTTACCCTTGTGTTGATTACACTTGGTAACTGATGAATGTATGAGTAACCCCGTAGTGGATATGTTATTGTATGTAAAGGGATATTTCTTGTATTGGCTACGCTTGGTAGCTCATATATAAGGCTACTCCCATAGTGAGCGTGCTCTGCATCTCGAGTGGGGATATGAAAATAATACTATGAAAAGTATATGAGATAGTCTCTAAGTAATGAAAGTGTCCCCCCTATTTATAGGAAGAAAGTACCGACTTTATACGGCGGCTACCCTCTTGTAAACACCTACTTTTAGTCCGTGTGTGAGGCGCTAAAAAAAAATTTTAAATATGGAAAGTCGCGAAGCTTCCAAGAGTGCTCCAGCGTATATTATGATAATATATATGTATTTATTGTAAAAATTATTTAGTGAATATTTAGTATTAAATTTCAGCATATTTAGCATTTAATATATAGAATAAATCAGTAGAATTTTATTACCTAATTAAACTAAGTCCTATGTATTATAAATAGTGGTCTATGTTTACATCGTAAAGGGGGAAGAAAAACAGAGAAGAAAGAAATAAAAATCAAACCATGTAACAATGGTGTGATGGTTCAGCGCCTTATCTCTTAACCAGAGGTCATGGGTTCAATACCCGCTAGTGACCATGGGAATGGAAAATTGTTCATGGCCAGCACTTTACCCCTTACGAGCTGACCCGGTGCGAGTGGGGATTAGTCTAGGTGTGGGACCACCCCGCGGGAAACCAAAAAAAAAAAAAAAAAATTAGATTACTGGCTTCCGAGGAGCATCGTTACATTGAGACATCACAAGTTCACCTTATACTTCATTATTTATGATAATTCTTTACATTGCTTTTATTTAATATATGGCGTATATTGATTGCATCTGCTTGTTTCAGTGAGTCTGTTTGCTATCATCATCACCACGAGTCCACGACCATGCACCGCGCCTACCTCTGCCCCGACCCGGCTTTGAGCAAACGCAGCCACACGGACCCAGTCTACCCATCTTGCTCTGATTCCTCTCAAAGCCTTTCGCATCCGTCTCGATAATTGCTTGTGAAAATCCTGATGGTAAAGGTTTATTAATTCATATATATTATATATTTGTACTAGTTTTATTAATTTATATATATGTACTAGTTTTATCTATATGTGTAGGTATATACGTTTTCTTTTCCTTTGGTTAATTGTCTAACTAGAATTACTATTTAATAATCTTCCATAATCGTATGTATATAGCTAAGAAAACGTAATGATAGAAACTAAGAAACTTGCCGTGAATATCCTTGCGAAAGTACTACACTTTACAAATGGAGAGAGAGAAACTTTTTCATTTTGAAAAAGTAAATACTACTTTTATCTCTCTTCAATTCTTCCAAAAATACCCTTTACGTTTAATAAAGTAAAAGTAGCATGATTTAAGATTTTAACGTAATGTGTTAAAAGTGTTAAAACAAATAAAATTGGCTCCAAAAAAACATAATGTGCTAAAATGGCAATTAAAAAACAATGTGTTAATTACTGCTAAACCATGCACAGAAATAGTGCAAAACACGTCACGACTATAATGTAAAAGTAGCACGATTTAAGATTTTAACGTAGTGTCAAAAGTGTTAAAACATGTAGGAATTCGAACTACATGCACGCTAAAACACACACGTTAGTAAGACATGAGATCGTAACCCGGAGAAACGACACTTACTTGTTCGGTGTGACGGGCGTGCGGTTGCGGAAGCGTAGATCGTCGGCGGCGGTTCGGAATCACGGCGGCGTGGCGGGATGCCGGTCGGAGAGGTGCGTCACGTGATCGGATCGCACCTCGGTTTCCACAGTTGATGCCCTAAGACTAGAACTAGAGCTCTCGAGAATGTATATGGAGTATGTGTACGTGAGTTGTCTGCCTCTCTATATGTTTGGACCTAGCATAGGTGCTCTATTTATAGACTAGGAGATAGACGAGCGGTTATACACTTTCGGGACTCGACACTTCGGTCCCCGCTCTCTCCATAACTCACATGAGCACCCCGTATGGGTGCATTTTCCTACATCTCCCACTCACACATAATGGGAGTGCTCAGTGTGCCAAGAGACATACTCCTAACACCTCGTCCGTCTTTCATACAGGGCTCAACCGTGCGACCGGCATACTTTGTGAGAGCTAGTTGTTGTACATCTGTTAGGAGTGTACAACCTCTCGTTGTGGACGAACAACTGGAGAATCGTAAGTATGCTTGTACCCTAGATCATCAAATCTCATTTAGGTATATCTCAAAGATCTCATTAGTTATACCTTGTATTCACAATCATGACACGAAATCATGAATGGTCGACCGGTGAACACAATTCTAAAAGAGATTCCGTTGACAATCTTCCTCTTCTCACGATTCCTTCAACACCAACCCGACTCGCTTTTCTAGACATGCCCCGCCAGGCCGAATCTGTAGGTGGCCTTTTGGAAACACACTAAGCTAGCGAACATCGTGCCAGGTCTCAAGTCTCTGATCGGAGTCGTGAGGGTACACAATCTGGAACCTCATAAGGATCCTGGGTCTCACACTACAACAAGCTGAGATCATGCTTGTGTAAACCCGTGGTCGAATAATAGCACACACGGTATAAACGTGTGTCACAGCACTCTTCTCCTTTTCCCATGGAGTGTATGTCATTTGTCTCAAAGACAGTGCTGTGCGGATGTCTGTTCAAATGCCGCATGCATCTAAACCAGAGTCCACTAACTCCCATCCCGCTCTAAGGTAAACTACGTGGAACTTTATTCCACTAAAGTTATCGATGACCGCATGTCAACGAGCGACTTATGAATTCGAGCAATTAGCTCTCTAACCATCCACTTGACGATTTTAAGCTCAAAATCTTGTCTCATCTCCCATTCGTCACAAAGACGTAACGTCCCCTAAGACGCGGAGGCGGTTACTCGTGTGAGAGAGTTAACCTCTAGTTTACCCGACATACATTTGACAATTCGAGTGAATGCATATAGCAATCACAATAAACATGTGTGTATTCAAATCAAACGTATTGATAAAAATTGAACATCGTGAAGTGATCATTGGGAAAAATAAAGCAAGCTATCTCGCTATCTACACAATGTTTAAGACCATTTGTCTTCATTGTGATCAAATTCGATAAATTGCACGTATGCAAGGGCTTTACGGACTTACCGCTTATTCATCATTCATCGACTATCACTTCACATTTACCATCCTGCATGCAACCATGCCTTATGCATAGTTATATTGGTCTATTGAATGTTCAAACATCGTTAGGATCCTCTTCGGAAAATACTACAGCACAATTACCAGTAGACTAACACTGAAGCAATAATGTGCATCATCCGGAATATATATAGGAACCTTATAGACCAAATCTAATCATCAGTTGTTGTTGCGAGAGCACTTGCTTCATTCGCATATAGTGAAGTTTGCACTCGTTTCTCATTATCTGCTGGCCAGTCAGTAAGAAACATTTCCCTAAGAAAGTCGTTACTCCCACTAGGAACAACTTCACTATATTTTGTCATACACACATGTACAACACCTCAACAACCATCGTTCTCCGATCCTTGAGCATCAATCCAAGTCGAGCCATATGCCCAATTTAATAGTAGGTCTAGTGCACGTCACAACATGCACAAGACACCCGACTGAGCTCGTCTTAATTAAGACATTTAGCGCATCAAGTCATGACCTTTATACAGAGTTAGCTTATCGAGGTAATAATATGATCAATCACCCAAGAAACATATTCTCTCAAATGATCCCTTAGAAACACAATTCCAAGATTATATTGATTTACCCTCCAGATATCAACTAAGTCTCATACTCATTTGATTAACTCCGTAACTACCAGCACGTATTATGTGTCAAACACATTTACTTTAATGATCTTGTCGATGTTTTAATAACAGTCTTAGTCCGTAGTGACTAAAACATCTGGCATGACTAACAAATCGTCATTAATAATATTGCATCGAGGGAATAAAGTAGAATGCTAACGGACCATCATAGTCCAAAAGCTGCATTCTCGTACCACAATACGGATAAGTGCTTCGATTTCTACTTTGATATTTCAAAGGCAATATCTACATCCAAGATCAACGTGGCTGGGTTCATGCGAATACAACACTCGCAATTATTCGAGACACATCTCAAATTTTTCATGACATTTAGGACCTCACTGATCCATTTGCACTTCGCGTCTTCCATCTTGTCCTCCATTTTCCTTAAAGGGTATTAGAAGCCACAATAAGCTCCCACTAGGATTAAGATCATTTTGTACACGCTCCCACTGGAACGATAACGTTTACTCATTTCGAGTAACAACATGAAAGTTCTTGCTCCCACTTGAACTAAGATCATGACCAAGATCATTTACATTCGCAACTAATGGTGAGCATGACGAGAAACATATTCAACATCTGCAAAAATTCTCCCACTCGAATGAAGTTATCTTGGTGCATTTAGCTCAAGAACTCAAAAATGGGTCATAACCCACTTTTCCCTATATAAGGATAAACATGTTCATTTCGACATCTTTTAGTTTAGGCACAAACTTGCTCCCACTTTCGGACTTTTCCGGATCATAACGTATATGAAGTGGTATGCAACTAATATTTAGGCACTTGATCAAGTTGACAAACATTAGTCTCGATATAAGGTGGGTCCTCCTTGTGGAGAGACCCGGATATTACCATAGGTAATGTATTATTGGACCAAAGTTGTCACTGACTCAACCATCTTAAGAAGCGTATCACCTACGTCTTCTAGCAACAAGCTTATGTTGCATAGTGCCAAAAAAATAGTCAACATAATGAACTATCTCTTAATATGGCGTATCTTTACAAGTCAAGTCGATGAACTAATCACCGTCTTAACGTATAAGAGAACCAAAAGTTCTTTATCTATTCAATTCATCTACAAGACTCGCTTAGCCATCTGTAGAATGTTAAATAAATATACAAGATACGAAACAAATTTAAGCCTTCCCACAACAAATATGGGTTAGTATATGTCTAATTTGAACTTATTCTGGTTGTCTCAACATAAGGCTTCCGGTCATATCGCTAGCATACTTGCGACAAATAAATATTTGGATATATTGAAATCATTGCAAGACGCAAAATCGATATACAATAAATCCACCGGAACTGACCATATATACACAAACTCAATGTCATGGAAACATCAATTGAACAACTAGGTCTAACAGTAATAAAACTGAAATCGACTATTCGACTAAACAGTAAGGCATTGAAAAAACTCGGTTGTCTCATAGACATAGCTTGTTGATGCCAACGTATTCGGCTGAAGCTCGAGTGTTCCATTTCCATCATGCTTTAGTCGAGATGTCGAAGATCAACTAAATCTTCTCGTCCAAGGCTCAATCCTGAGTCACAACTCAAAGGATTATAATCATATATCGATCAAACTAGAAACTCAATAGTCTACTAGTTTAAGCACCAAGACATACCTGACGCTTTGGAGCAGTGCAATCTTTCGAGTAGTGACCGATACGGTTACAACTATAGCACTTTCTCTTAGCCATTTGGACACAACGCGGACGCTTCCGCTCGCCAATTTCATCAGTCTTTTGTTTCTGACTTGACCCATCATGCTCATCCTTCTTTCCACGATTCCTTCTCTTAGGCTTCCTTTGAGCTTTGGAGGAAGTCGCCACATGCAACTCAGCCAGAGTACTCTTACTCTTATGCATTTCCTCTTCTAGCTTTAGAAGTCTCTGAACTTCTTCTAGAGTGGCAGCCCAATCAGAGCGGGATAACTGCATGTTGACATGCTTCCACGAATCGTGTAAGGAGTTAATTACAACCTGGAGTTTCTGCCTTTGAGTGAACATATGACCGGCGCGCCTGAGTTCAGCTATCATATCAGCCATATGCCAAATATGCAACTTCATGGAGTGTTCAGGATGCCTCTTATAGGAGGCTAATCTCATAGTCAGGAACTGTATCCTTTCTGTGGAATAGAAACCAAATTTCTTCTTCAAGTCGTCCCAAAGCGCCCTAGCACTCTGATAACCTTGAAATTCCTTGAACACACCATCATTCATAGCACTCAATAAAATGATGCACGCGGTGCGATTTTTCACTTTCCAGGCCTCATAGGCTTTCAGGTCTCGCCTCTGCTGGGCCGTATTCCCCGCTTTAGGCTCTTCCATGTCATTGGATATGGTCTCCAGAATTTCTAGCTTTTGGAGTAAGTACCGCACTTTCTCCTGCCAGACCTCATAGTTATCACCATTCAACTTTAGCGCACAGCTAAGTTCGGCAACAATCTTTTGGAGAACTGAAGTCATCCTTTACACATAAGAGATAACATCATATCAGGATCATTCAACAAGGCATGCAAGAATTATTGTTCATTATACTTACACATGTTACATTCAACTTTCTTATTGACCGAATTAATTAAAGCAAGCATGCCCCGGAGTCAAAAGTTCACTATGTTCCCAATCATCGTCCAAAGTACATGCTTAGCGAAAATTAATTTTAGCCAATAATCAAGTCAAGTTCCAACCACATTGATTACGTCAACATGCAATCATGATTTAGCTTATACATGCAAGACTAACTACAACATGTGACATGCTAAACATGTAATACTCATTAAGCAAGTTGACATGCTCTCAATGTTTACTTACACATGGATTCTACACAAATCATCATGAATCATGCTTAGCATATACCAAGTATCAATCGAGTAAAACATGCTCTCAAGATTGATATATAAAAATATACTAAACAAATTAGCATGAACTAAACTTGAAATATTCAAGCATGCTTATATGGATGATGATTTGGACAATGACATGACATAATAAATCATGCTAGCATGCTTCTCAAATATTCATAAACATGGATACCATAAATCAACATGTATCATGCTTAGCAAAATCATGTCATAATAAGTAAAACATGCATGCTCATAAAATGTACGTATACATGGATGTTAAACAAATTAACAAGTATCATGCTTTACACATAATTAAAATCTAGCACCCCATCTCGGATATAGCAAGACAAACTCGCATAAGAAATCCTTTAAAAGACTTAGGACCCTCATGTAAATTCTCAAAAGTTACGTTTAGAGGAACATTCCCAGGTGGACCGAAGGGTTCGCAAGTCAGGCCCCAACACTCCCTTTTCTTAGACAGAACCGTAGTTCCCAGGCTAGGGAGGAGGGGGCGCGGCGTCAAGTTTCCACTTCAAACTCGGTCTTTCTAGACAGAATTATTTCCTCAATTTCAACTCAAGAATAATACAATCGAGTCTCCTAAGACTTTGCGAAACGTATTCGCTTGTAGTTCGAACATATTCAAACTACGGGGGCCAACATGCAATTTTAGTAAACATAGTGCTAAATAAAAATAGCACCCCTAACATGATACTAATAACATTAAGCATGCATTTAATTACTTTTTAAAAGATTAGGGACTATAGTGTAATAAAAGTAATTTTGTCCCTAATAAAAAAAACTGGGCCGATTTAATTAAACTTGACCGAAGTCAACTTTTAGTGAAAAAAAATAATCGGCCATGCCTTTAAAAGGAAAATGGGCCCAAGCGAAAAAAATATATTTTGGCCCATATATATATTAGTAAAGCTGATCTCAATTCAGCTTAGGAGAGTTGCTCACGTGGGTTTTTAAAATACCACGTGACTTTAAGTCCAGAGTCCAGACCGACCCGGATATAATAAAATCAAACCCGACCCGCGAGTAAAGTCATCTTCTTCACCCATTATTTACGTGAAGAAACTGCAAGTAACTCCTCATCCCATGCACCCACTATCCAAGACGGCCACCACTCCACTACTCCCACTCATCTAGTAACCGTTTTCCCTTGTAACTTCCACCGGCGACATATCACCGGCGACACCGAGGTAACCGTTCGCCGGAAACACTTTTCCGGAGACAAAAACAAAAATTTACGTTTAAAAAAACGTGAGCTCGTTGTAGCGGCCATGGTCGTCATATTTCGTATGGAGGTGGCCGTTGCCTCTCTCCATACTATCGCCACTCGACCAAATCGCAAAGATGGCCACACGAACGGAACAAAAACGTAGTGGAAATTTCGCGGCAACACTCGGCCACGAAAAACGGACGGATTTCGTCGGGTTCATTCGAGACTGAAACCCTTGCGAACGCGACTCTTCGGGAGTGGGAATGAGCGTCAAAAGCTCATGTATGTTCGTTCTAACACGTAGAAAACGAACCGAGCGACGAACGCTCAAAATCGTGGAGTTTACGACCTACAAACGATCGTTATTTTCGCCGGGGTTCGTCGGGTGTTCGCTACCCTCGTGGCTGCGAACCTTTGTGGGTGTTAGTGAGCGTCGAATGCTCATAGTGGATAGGCGGACACATCCGAAACGGTAGGAGTGTCAAAACTCCGAAAATCGGTGGAACATCGGCACAACCGTCTCAACGACGATGCCGGAGCCGGAAACCGAACCTGGCTCTGATACCAATGTAGGAATTCGAACTACATGCACGCTAAAACACACACGTTAGTAAGACATGAGATCGTAACCCGGAGAAACGACACTTACTTGTTCGGTGTGACGGGCGTGCGGTTGCGGAAGCGTAGATCGTCGGCGGCGGTTCGGAATCACGGCGGCGTGGCGGGATGCCGGTCGGAGAGGTGCGTCACGTGATCGGATCGCACCTCGGTTTCCACAGTTGATGCCCTAAGACTAGAACTAGAGCTCTCGAGAATGTATATGGAGTATGTGTACGTGAGTTGTCTGCCTCTCTATATGTTTGGACCTAGCATAGGTGCTCTATTTATAGACTAGGAGATAGACGAGCGGTTATACACTTTCGGGACTCGACACTTCGGTCCCCGCTCTCTCCATAACTCACATGAGCACCCCGTATGGGTGCATTTTCCTACAAAACAAGTAAAATTGGCCCAAAAAAACATAATGTGCTAAAATGGCAGTTAAAAAACAATATGTTAATTACTGCTAAACCATGCACGGAAATAGTGCAAAACACGTCACGACTATAATTTTTAATCAATTTTATTTTATTATTATTTTCAATTGAGCCCTCTTTATTTCTTATGAGATATATTAATATGACTCTGTAGGAGAAAATGTATTTATTTCATGAGAATAAAAAGTGAAACACGGTGAATTAAAAAAATTACTCTTCGCATCTTAGCAGTAATGCAAATTTAATTGGCAAATATAGTTATATTTAACTATATATAATAATTAAATAAAGGTTACTTACTCTTTACTTTCATATGTTTAGGTTTAGGTTTTATGCAAATTTAATCTAACAACATGCGCGACAGCACAAACTATGAGAAATCAAAGAAATATAGTTCTACTAATTAAATCAAATAATAACTATTGACACATGTTATTATTTGATGATTTTGTAGTTAGAATTTCATTTTATACTTCTGGGTGATTAATTTAACAAATGACACATAGCGAAATCAGTAAATTTAAGATTTAAAACGCATTAGAATCAACGAGTGTGTCGCGTCATTAAATGCTATTTTTATAATATTAACTTCAATAAAAATATACTTGTTTTCTTTAATTTACTATAATATTATTTACTTTTGAATATCGTAATCGAAGAGTCGCAACTTTTATTCTCTATCGCAGAAATTTTATTTTAGTTAATACATTAAAAGAAAATATGCGTCTTATTCTTAATTAACATGTTACAAAAATACACTTAAAATAGAATTATATAATATCATATGTCATTAGAAAACTCCCCGCATATGTTTTCACATAAAAAATGCAGAATAACATAAAATAAAGTTGCGACTCTTTAAATTGTATATATTCAAAAATAGATAATATTTATAGTAAAAAAAAAGTAAAAAGAGTATATAATATAATTATTATAAAAATTTAATATTAATTAATAATGTACAATTTTCTGATGGGTTATAACCTATAAAGCTTAGAATTGCATGTTCTGCTACGCGATGAAATATCATGAATTTTAGTTCAATCTATATAATTAATTTAAATTTTTTTTGAATAACCAATAATAATTTATAAATAATATATAATCAATTTTAGCCGACGATTCGTGTCGTATAAAAATAATTGAGATATTTTCAATTTATCTAACTAGATTGGAAAATTTATACATATAAATACTTATTTTTGTATACCCGAAAAAAAATTAATAGAGTGAATAGCTATTGTATTTTGTTTTTTGGTTAACCTATTAACTTTAATAAATAGAGTGTACGGGAATTTTTTTACCAGGGAAATTTTTTTTTTTATCAAACAGACGAAAGTTGGATTGAGTGATTTTTGGAATGAAGGGTATCGTTGGAATAAAAGATGTTCTGACTTGAAAACAAAAATTACAGATTTGGAGCGGATCCTACCTCACTTTCGGCTAGAATTTCACTGGTAATTTCTCGGTTTTTAGCACTACTCATTTTTTTCTGAGCGCTGCTAAAAACTGAGAAATTTACTGTGAAATATCAGCCGAAAGTAGATGTGGGCTCCAGTGACAATTTTGCAGACTTGTTCCGTGTAAATGATGCTTTATTCTTTTCCACGTTCCAACTATACCCTTCCGTTTAAATACTTCGTTCACATGCAAAGGCTCTCCACCTCCAGATCCTCCACCACTAACAAATCTCATTTTTTCTCCAAAAAAATCTTTAGAAGTAAATACTTTTTTTTTTTGGTAAACTGAGTCATATGTATATATTAAAGCAAACAAAAGAGAACCAGCAGAACAAATGTAGTTGTGTGTTTTTGTTTGGTGTCTGCTGTGTTTTGTAGAAGTAAATACTATAAGTAAATATATATATTTAAGAAAAATATAAATACATAAGTAAATATAAGTAAAGATGCAATATTATATTTCAATAAATAAAATAATTAATTAATTTGAAATATCCCATCCCTTGCAATTAATTAAAT
Source organism: Clarkia xantiana subsp. parviflora (assembly GCA_036873135.1). NCBI lineage: Eukaryota > Viridiplantae > Streptophyta > Magnoliopsida > Myrtales > Onagraceae > Clarkia > Clarkia xantiana. The sequence goes on from JAPTYO010000003.1 coordinate 11,766,099, forward strand.
TAAATGATAAAATATATTTAAGAAAAATATAAGTAAATTTATTAATATTTTTATAAATAAATAAAATATAATTTGATTGTTTTAAATTAATATAATATTTTATATTTTACAATATCGTAATAAAATAAGCATAACTTGTTTTTTTTTATTAATTTACAGATTATTGTTTTTATGTGAAAATAGATTAAATATCTATATTTTATATTATATATTTCTAATTTACTTACATTTCTATAACAAACTAATAAAAAATAACACACAAATTATTGTTAGTTAATATATTATTAATAAAAAAAACTGAGAAAAACAAAAATAAATAACAATTGTATCATAAGTTCTAATTATATATAAAACGACTAAGGATATTATATAATGTATTAATATATTAGATTAGAATTATATTTTATTGTCTTGAAAATACCGTACAAATTTAGCTTATTGATTCAAATAGCTTCATTATTCAGTTAGTTTTTTCCATTTATTCTCTCGTCTTCTTTTATAATTTGTAATGTAATTTGATGTATAATTTTTGTAAACCCCTAAAGATTATATTAAAAAAAAAAAAGCAGTTTGCACAAGTTGCTTGACATAAAGGTAAAATAGGAAGATAAGAACAAAATATGTACTTGTCTTTACTACTGTGAGGAATCGTTACATTTAGTCAACGTTTATATTTCCAAGATGTCTTTCGCAACGAAATTCACGGAAAAAATCTCAGTTTGTATCTTTATTCTTTTTTTTTTGTCTACCTGATTTGTCTTTGATTAGATTATTATCTATTTTATAGGCAATATGTCATAAGGATAGTATGAATTAAAATGTTTGATATTTGAATTCGGCAATTAAGTAAATAGAGTATCGAAAGGGCGCGATTAATTTCATGCGTTTTAATTCGTAGTAGAACCCTCGAATCTGAATTTCTTATCGTAGACCGATTTAATACCTAGTTGTTTAATTTGTTATTCGTTTAGGTATTTTAGGATTCTAGTTAGCCTTAATTAATTAGTGGCGACTTTTTTCAAAATCATACGTTTTAAAAACTTAATTCGCCTCAGGTCAGATTTTAGGTCTGACACCACTTGGAAAGGTTTTTGTCCGGAGTCAGCACAAGCAGGTGACAAGTAGGTTGCCACCTCACCATTCCTTAAGAGGAAGGTTTCTTCATGGCGGTAGAAGCAGGTGACAAGCAGGTCGCCACCTCACCATTCCTTAAGAGAATAGTTTCTTCAGTAGGTCGGTGGTAAGTAGGTCGCCACCTGTCCCATTCCTTAAGAGGAAGGGTTTTCCCAATAGTACATGGCTGCCGATTCGACTCATGGCTTAAGATGGAGAGTTTTTGAGAGGGCTTATCGCCAGTCTTCAAGAAAGATCTTAGTCGTCGACATTCTCAACATCTGACGTCGACCATTTATCCTTATTTCTCCATTCTGAATATGATTAGTCGTCGACTCTCTTTCAAGAGTCCCGACTTAGATATTCCTAACTACCCATATGCCTGTCTACTATTATCGTAACCCAATAGTGGGTATAAAGTTAGTCTATTTGAGATGACAATATGTATCCTTCCTTATAGATCCATTATTGTTTGCTTGCCTTAAAATTTTTATTTTCGTCGAATTCTCTTATTTCTTAAGGGAGGTTCCAACACCGGTGACCACCCTTACCAGAATCGTAGGTGTACTAACAGCTAATCAATGATTTGGAGGAGTGTGATGAAATATGTGTCTTTGAATTAAAAGGGATGGATATGGTAAGGAAGCGTGAACGATAAGGAGCCAGGAATGAAGTATTAATTTTTATTTGGGTCAATAATCTGGGAAATGTCTCAAGTTTTGGCCATGTGAATTTGAGAGGTCTGAAGTTTAAATTGGTGATAATAGAGGTATGAAGTTTTGACTTGTAGATAATAGAGGTCTCCGTTAGTTTTTTCCGTTAAAATTAACGGAAACTGATCATGTGCTTGACATGTGAACATAAATAAAATTAAATTCCAAAAATGTCCTACTTCCACCTCACATGCTTAAATGAAAAGACGAAAATGCCCTTAATGCCACCACCATCTCTGGCGACCACCACCCAACTCCGGCGACCAACACTCAGCTCCAGCGACCACCACCCGCTCCGACGACCACCACCCAACTCCGGCGAGCACAACTGCGGTCCCGATTGGGCCCACAAAGCTCCGATCGGAGCTCGGTGCCCCTAGATCGGAGCTCTATGGCTCCGATTCGAGGCCACCGAGCTCCGATCGGAGCTTTATGGCTCCGATGTGGGCCCAATCGGGGCCGATGACTTCGATTTAGGCCCAATCGTGGCCATTGTGGCGGTCGTCGGAGTTTGGTGGGGTCGCCGGACTGTGAGTGGTGGTCGGCGGAGTTGGGTGGTGGTCGCCGGAGTTGGGTGGTGGCCGGCGGGAGCCGTGGGAGTGGCCATTTGGGTTATGTTTTAATTAGTGAAAGGGGTATTTTTGTCATTTCATGTTCAATTAATTAAACTTTAATTTTTTTTTAAATATTATCAGGGGCAAATATGACATTTCACCTGGTTCTGTTAAATTTGACAGAAAATTTGGACGGAAAACCTAAAAATCACAAAGTCCAAACTTTAGACCTCAGTTATCACCATTTCAATCTTCAGACCTCTCAAATTCACAAGGTCCAATCTTCATACCTCTCTCAGTTATTGACCTTTTTATTTTGGTGGTGAATGAAACGTAAGTGTTGTGGTGAAAAGTCCAACCTACCGTCATGGCAACATTGTGTGATTAATACATTAGAAAATGGTATATTTAGAAGTTGATTTTGGAATCTCTCATAGCAAAACTCTAATTTTTTTTTTTATATTTTTTTTATATATAGAGTTGATTAAGTATTCTAAATATGAAGTAAGCATACTATGTGTGATACTACTAATTCGGTCCATGGCAATAGGCGTGGCAATTCATCATGTAGGGTGCATGCTATCGCGCGTGTCAGTAATTGTGTCATGTTAAACTTACTGAACACGAACACACACGGTAAAATTATTGTTCCACATGTTAGAAACACGAACATGACATAAATTTTTTCGTACGTGTTCGTGTCGTGCTATCATGTTGTGTTAAGTTATTTAGTTGTACATCTCTATACGAGATCTTTAAGCAAATCTCAAAATAATCAACTTCATATAGTAAAAAATTATGAATTAATATGTCAATATTCATAAGTTCGTAATGTATGGTTGACAAACTCTAATATTAAACTACTAATTGGAGTTTTAAAAACTATTAAATATGATTTGTTCAAAATAAAATTCAAGAATTAGATTTAGTAGCACCACTTTATCTTGGTATCGTGTGTGTCGTGTTAGAATACTTAAACACGAATACGACATGAAAGTAATATCGTGCTTATCGTGTTCGTGCTATTATATTATCGTTTTGTCATATGCTTGCACAAATATAATTCTTTTCATGTGTGTTCGTGTCGATAGCACGTGTCGCGTGAAAAAAATGTTACCCCTACATAGTAACCACGATGAATTAAAAGCTGTGAGTAAAAATTCATCAAGTTAGTAAGCTACACGAAACTATCCCGAGAAATCTAACCTAACTAACGAGATGCAGATCACCTCCCCACTTTCCCTATTTCAAATCGTATGTTACCGTTCTGATTTTGATACGTGTCGTTTTGATTAATTTTTTTTAGTGTTTTCCAATTTTCATAGGCTTTTTTTAAGAAAAAAAATCTGTAAAACCGATATATTAAGTACACTGTTAAAATTAGAATAGTAAATTACGATTTGAGGTAAGAGTAGTAGGGCAGTAATTTGGACCCAACCAAGCCACCGACTCCGCGAGAAGTAGAGTTAAACAAAAGGCTCCTAAGCAACAAGATTGGCCGTTAAAAATGGAGACTCTACACAAAATCTCACTCCGTCTCCTTCCACTCTCCATCTCCTCAAAACCCCTAAAACAACCAATCCCATTCCGCTTCCACCCAATTCCACAACTCCGCAATCCAACCTGGCATTTGGTGTTCCAGTCCGCGAAACGAAAGGGACACGGCTACAGCACGTCTTCTGTGGCCAGAGCAGGGTGGCTCCTGGGTCTCGTTGGCGACAGCAAGAAGAAGCTCGGCCTTCCAGACATAGTAAAAGCCGGCGACCCAGTGCTACACGAGCCCGCCCAGGATGTCGACCCGGCCGAAATTGGGTCGGAGAGGATCCAGAAGATCATTGATGATATGGTGGCGGCTATGCGGAAAGCCCCCGGAGTCGGGCTTGCGGCGCCTCAGATAGGAATTCCGTTGCGCGTCAGTTTCCAATTTCAATTTTTTTTTTCGTTTTACTGGAAAATGTAGTTGAATTACTGTTCATAAAGCTAACTGAGAACGACATATTTCTCCAATTTGATGCTGGAGAATTCTTTTGAACAATGTGGAACTTGATGAATAACACTCGAGTTCCTGATCTTTGCTACATTTTTAGAAAATCGGTTTTGATATGCAGCAGCTATAGACATTGTAGTTAGTCCTAACAATTCTTAACTGTATCGATTGGACTAAAATTACTAATGAGGCATGTGTAGTATCATATTACTATTACACCATTGTATTTGATCACAACTTCACAAGCTTAAGCTTTGACATATTGAGGAGCAGTATTTTTTCTCTTAAAATTGTTTTGAATTGGATTGACTAGATTTTGAATTGAGTTGACTAGATTTTGAGTTTGAAGTCATCTGAATGGATATATATGATTTCACTATCACTTATGATGTCATTCTATGCTATGCAGATTATTGTTCTAGAAGATACTAAGGAGTACATCGGCTATCAGCCTAAGGAAGAGACCAGAGCACAAGATAGACGGGCATTTGATCTCATGGTAAGTTTTATTTGGTGAAAATTAACGTATGCTCTTCTGTTTTATTTTTATTTCTACCTTATAAAAGTGGTTTATGACGAACCAACGTTGCTACCATGACGTATTCTCGACATGAAATATGTTCTTTTGGTTTTCTCTTTTCACTTGATAGAGAGTAGAGGGTTCCGAACCTAATACTGCAAAACCGGAGAAGGTTGCTTTCCACTGAACTAGTAGAATATGCTTAAGTCCATAGTCAAAATAGGGTTAATTACCAAATTGCAAACCAAACATTTGATGAATTCGCAAAAAAAAATACTGAGCAATTTTTTTTTTTTACAAATAGAAAACCAAACTTAAGCCAATTTTGCATAACACCTTACTTTGTCCCTTGTTCTGTCAAATTTTATTGGTGTTGATCAAAATGACAGAGAATCAAATAGTAATTTAAGAAATAAATAGTATAACTATCACTTTTAGCAAAACTCATCAAAGAAAGTGCAGCGGTATGGTGTTTTGCTGCTTAATTTCAGTTTGTTATTGTAAAAGAATAGCTCTGTATGTTGGTTGCAATTTGTCTAAAATTTGATACACAAATTGGTAAGGGTACCGTCAAATTACTACTACTACAATGAGTATATTCAACATTGATCATTGAGACCATCCCAGGACTTGGTGGATTTTACCACCCGACGAGTGAGTCCCAGACAAGTTTTATGGCCTTTCTTCTGTTTATATTACCAGAACCATCTCTGTTTGAACTGCTGGTATTTATAGTTATTCTGGAACAGGTAATATTGAACCCAAAGCTTAGAAAGAAGAGCAACAGAACTGCACTTTTCTTCGAGGGTTGCTTGAGGTAAACTGCAAACACGTGATTTCTAGAATTACCATCTTTAATAAATCTGTCTTATAGAATAAACTGAGTTTAATTGAAGTATTTTTTGTGTGGTTTGGTTGGCAGTGTTGATGGGTATAGAGCTCTGGTGGAGCGTTGTCTTGACGTTGAAGTTTCAGGGTTAGATCGGAATGGGAAGTCGATTAAAGTGGATGCATCGGGCTGGCAGGCCCGGATACTGCAGCATGAATGTGATCATCTAGACGGAACTCTATATGTCGATAAGATGGTCCCCAAAACATTCAGAATCACCGAAAACCTGGATCTACCTCTCGCTTCAGGATGTCCGAAGCTTGGTGTCTGCAGCTCGTGACTAGGAGGAAGATGCATTGTACAAGATTGCAGCAGTGCCCATTCTTCTGTTAGTTTGCTTGGTGGATAAGGTATTATCCTGTATGTGTTGATTTATTAAATTTATATAAAAAAAAAAAAACATTTTAAATTATTTGTCCGGTTTAATCGATCCACGTAGCTGTAATTCTTTCTGGTTCGCCTTTAACCTTCAACTCAGGAAAAAAAAAAAGAAAAAAAAAAGGTTTGATTATGAATGTCTAAGGTCCTTGGTCGGACCGACTAGAAACACCCTTGTTAGGAGGGTTTTTTTGGGTTAAGAACCGGGAAGAGTCAAAACCAGTGTTTTGAAAACCGGACCGGGCCTTGGACTGGAAAGATGACCGGTTCCCGGTCTAACCGGTCCGACCCGGTTCAATCCGGTTTTATTGCTTGAAATGATTAGAATTTAGAAATATATTTATAAGATATTTTTCTGTCATTATATTTACAAGTTGTCATGTAGTTCAGTGGTAGCATGTTGGAATCCTCAAAGGAGGTCATGCGTTCGAGTCTTGGTATCTCCAATTAATATTTTTCTTAACAAAAAAAAGTACAAAAAACGTATTATTTAGGGCCTGAATTTTGAGTTTTGTGTATAAGTGAGGTCTCCGTCTATTTTTTCTGTTAAAAAAGTGAGGGAAAGTGGTCACATGCTTGCCATGTGACCAAAAATAATTTGAAAACCCGAAAATGTCTTTTGACCAAAGTGTGTCTCTCATATGTTTGACCTAAAATGACGAAAATACCCTTTAAGCCACCACAGCTCCGGCAACCACTACCACCCCAACTCCGGCGACCACCACCGGCCTCCGGCGACGACCGAAAAGCTCCGATCGGAGCTTTGTGGCTCCGACCGGAGCTCCAAAGCTCTGATCGGAGCTTTTCGGTGGTCGCCGGAGGCCGGTGGTGGTCGCCGGGCGGTGGCCGGAGCGTGGTGGCCTTAAGGGCATAATTAGTGTGTAGGGGTATTTTAGACATTTCACATTTTATTAATTAAATTGATAAATTGTATAATAATTACAAAAGGGTATTTTTGTCTTTTCACGTGGTTCTGTTAGATTTAACAGAAAATTTGGACGGAGACTTGAAAAAACACAAAACTCAAAATTCAGGCCCTTAATAATACGTTTTTTCAATTCAGACTCCTTTTGGCAAAATGGGCAAACATTCATGCCCCTATTGTATTCTTAACCCTAATAATAATTGTTGATATTTGGTACCACCTATTTGAAGGAAGTGTTGATTTTGAGTGCTATATAACTTGATTCACCTACTTGCGGACTCGTCTTGAATTGAGTATGTGTCAGTAAAGCTGCTTAGTCTGGGTCAAGGCAAGCATTTAGTTGGACCAACAGTGAGTTTAGGATTTATCGGTTAAAACTCAATTGGATGAGCTATGAGGACATGGGCTCTTGCTAGACATGGTCCAGGTGATATTGTTGGCAGTTGGCACGGGTTGGGTCAAAGCAATTATTTAACTAAATAAATCGAGTCATGTTCTACTCATAATTAACATTTGGGTTAATAACTAAAAAACTGTCCAAGGTTTACCCTATGTTAAAATTAGGTGTCTGAAGTTTGAAATGTTAAAATGGACTGTCCCAAGTTTCATTTTTGTTGAAATTTGGTGTCTCGGTGTGATTACTTTATAGAAGTCAATTCCGACGAAACCTTCTGTCAAATTCGAGCTTTCATACACACTCCCTTCTCGTCATCTTGCCGGGACCGTCACCTAAAAAGTTGGTCACATCCGGGCAAGTAAATCTCGCTCTATTGTCCTTGGAAAATGGCTCTACACCACTCTTTTAGAAATTTTTTTTTAATGTTCAATTTTTAGGTGAAATTTGACGATTTTGTGAAAAGTAAAGAGCGATTGATTATGAGTGGGTTGGTGGGTTGATGAAAATGATGGAATGAAGATGAAAAGACGCACAAAGACACCAAATTTCAACAAAAATGAAACCTGGGACAGTCCATTTTAACATTTTAAACTTCAGACACCTAATTTTATCATAGGGTAAACCTTGGACAGTTTTTTAGTTATTAACCCTTAACATTAGATATGTGAGCTAACAAAAATTAACACATTTTTTTAAACCTCCAACAAAGTACTTATTATGTTATAATCCTCTTTAATATATATCATATATATATATATGATATATATTAAAGAGGAGCATAGAGCCTGCCATGTCAGCAGAATCACAGCACTCAAGTGCTTATCTTCATGAGCCTCTCCTCTCTTCAATTATATATATAAACTAAAAAGTTGCAAGAAGTATCGATCTCTTCTCTTAGGTTGGCTTCTTCTACTTCTCTTCTTCAATCTCTCTATTCTCTAAAACATTGATTTTCGAAGCCCATCCACACGATTACTATATTTTGAAGGGTTAACAGGTTTTTTGGTCCATGATGTTTGACAACTTTTGGGTTTTGGTCAATGATGTTTTTTTACCTAGTTTTGGTACCATATGTTTGCAGATTTTTTTTCTAGTTTTGGTCTAACCGTTACATTTCGTCCATTTTTTGACATGTTCAAGTCACATGATCCACTCTAAACTTTAAATTTAGTCCCTCTAATACTTTCTTAACCTTTTTTTTTGTTCAATTTAGTCCCGAAGTTTCAAAATTAACCCCAATTGGACAATAAGTCCAATTGAATTTTTGAAACTTCGGGACTAAATTGAACAAAAAAAGGGCTAGGAAAGTATTAGAGGAACTAAATTGAACAAAATTAAAAGTTTAGGGTGGATCACGTGACTTTTACATGTCTAAAAATGGATGGAATGTAACGGTCGGACAAAAAATCAGCAAACATATGGTACCAAAACTAGGAAAAAAAAAACATCATTGACCAAAACCCAAAAGTTGTCAAACATCATAGACCAAAAGACATGTTAACCCTATTTTGAATTCTTGAGGTGAACTTGAGCTCGATTACCCACGCTTGATACCTGCACAAAGGACAAGCTGAGTGGCTCAACTATTCCCATTTAATGCTTAAGTCAGTACTAAAAAAATATATTTTAAATTCAGAAGCTAAATTGTAAAGAGAGCAATATGAGAAAATGAATCTCATAAGAAAAAATGAATGTAGTATTAATAATAAATGACAAATATGGTAACTAGTCCATGAATTAATGATGAACTGGGTCTCTAATAGTATCGAGTCAGACTATCAAACCAATTCAAAATGAAAACTCTTATAATAGTTTTTATCTTTCGTGGATCACTAATTATAGATGAGCTAGCTATTGAGTAAATTAGAAAGAAGAGTAATGTGACTCATCCATCCTTGGGGAAGGGAGTCACCAACTTCCAAGTTGAGAGTGGTCGATAAGGAAGTTGACAACTCATTCCTCCTTTAAAGGAAAGAGGGTTGTCGACCCCTTCCCTTAGGACCAGTGTTATCAGAACCGGACCGGGCATCGAACCGGAAGTGGTGCCGGTTCCCGGTTCGTCCGGTCCGACCCGGTTCGAACCCGGTCGGACCGGTTTGAGCTTAAAAAGACTGAATATACAGCCGAAAGTCAGATTCACTCAACTCTCCCAAAAATCTCTGTAAATCCCTCTCTCTCTCCCCATACCTCTCTCTCTCCCCTACCTTACCCGGGGTAAGGTAGGGGAGAGAGAGAGGTATGGGGAGAGAGAGAGGGATTTACAGAGATTTTTGGGAGAGTTGAGTGAATCTGACTTTCGGCTGTATATTCAGTCTTTTTAAGCTCAAACCGGTCTCTCTCTCTATACATCTCCTTCTCATTCCCCTTCCCTTTGTACATGTTCGTGAGTTTCTCCCCCTCCCCACCTACCTTACTCCCCTCCCCTTTCCGAAAATCTCTCCTTCGTGAATCCCTCTCCTTCCCTCCTCAGATCCGGCGAATGAACTTCAGATCCGGCGAATGAACTTCAGATCCGGCGGCCACATAAACAGATCGGGATTCCGTTCGAGAAAATTCCGGCGACACCATCAAGAAATCGTTGGCCACCGCATCATCGCCGTCGTGACGCTGTCTTCCGCCGGTGATGAGGTCTTCTGGGCAGGGGATGGCAGTGAGCGACTGTGGGTCTAGGCGTCTTAGTTTTTTAGATTTTTTTTTTTTTTTTTTTTTTTTTTAACGGGATAATATCGAACCGGCGGACCGGCAGACCGCCCGGTCCGCTCAGAACCGCCCGGTTCGATGAAAACCGGGCTTCAGAACCGGGTTCGCCTACATCCTCCGGATTTGTTCGAACCGGACCGTTGAGGGCTCCGGTTCCGGTTCGAACCCGGTCGGACCGCCGGTCCGGTCCGGTTCTGATAACACTGCTTAGGACAGTAAGGTCAACTACTCCATACCTTTGAGGTTTGACCCCTTTTAGGAGGAAGGGTCAACTGGAAAAATATATATATATATAAGTAATATTTAGCGAGAGTAAGGGAGAGAGACATAAGAGAGTATATATATAACTATATAATTCTAGGGTACAGCTTCCGCGCATTGTGCGGGGTGATGTCATCAAATTTAAAAAATGCACATCGCTAAATTTAAAGAAGTAAAACGTTTTTATTATTAAAAATATTATTTTTGTCTTTGCTTAATTTTTTTTTCGTGTGTACTTATTATTATTATTAAAATATAGTCCATTCATAAATAAATTAATTATATAATAAACAAATTACATTTCAATAATTATAAAATATTGTATTACACATTGACAAACAACGAAAACATTGATATCTAACCGTAGAATCAATATCACATCGATAATTATGAACCAAATAATTGGATTTAGACATTACTTGTAATAATATCAATATTTAAGGTTAGAGGCGCAGGCGGACGGATGTTGTGAGGATTTACAATCTCGCAAAAAAATGAGAAGGATTCTCGGGCGATGAGGAATCCAACGAAGAGACACCTCCATCAGTCTCTCTTCCCTCTTATCGTTGAGTTAATCCAACAGCTTGCCTATGCACTTCTTCAATTGTTACGTCACTATTCCGGAATTCCTCATCCGCAACTTTTTCACCAACTATAGCTCTCATACCAACTCAACTGACGTAGTCTTCAAAAATTGGGTTAGCTTTCTCAAGAGCAACACCTGAATGTAATGGTGTTAAGGACGAAAACTTGCCAAGTTATACTCTCCAATGGAGGATCCATGGGTTTATATATTTCATAACAAAACATAACTCCCTTCCTTCGCCATCATTCTCCATGGTAAAACAGAAACAAACCACTTTCTCGATGACACAAAAACCACCCAACTAAACATAGCAAAACTATGTAATATTATAACTTACTAATATAACGAAGCTATCAAATTTAGGCATAAAGGGTCTTCCGGTAAAATATATGTTTGATCAATATTGGTTTTTGGTATAAAATTTTATTTTTTAGACTTTCGGTGCAATACATTTGCATTTTGTAAACTTTTTAGTGCATCCGTTAGTTAACCGTTATTTTTTACTGTTAAGTAGCACGTGCTTTGCACGAGGCCAACCTTCTAATTTTCATTTTTGCCAATTTATTCTCCCAAATTTTATTATTAATTTATAAATTAGTACCTAAACAATTTTATCAGGCCCTAGGTCCAGTTGACCTACCTACGGTCCGACCCATGGCTAGGTCAGTGTTGGAAATAGGGGGATAGTTACTAAGGATTAAAACACGTGTACATGCCAGGTAAACTAATTACGCAGAAGAAATGGGCACATACCAGTTTTAAGCTTTCCGTAGACCCAAGATCTTGAGGGGAGTTCGCGGTCCGCCGTACGACTCCTGTAAGGATTCTGGTTAAGGAATCACCTACACAGAATGATCTCCACAGCAAAGCCTCTTTCAATTCTTCGGCATGATGGATCTCCGGGATAATTGCTCGAAGCAATTTGGCACCTCCTTGATAGGGTGGTTCGGCCGAAATATTGTGGTGTGAGGGAGATGGATTTCTTTAGTCTCAACTAAAGGTGAGAAAGTGATTATCCTTAAAGAAATATCTGAAATTCTCTATTTATAGAGGACGTGGGCAAAACCCACATCACCACATTACATAATTTGGTCGGCCACTATAGGTAAAGGGAAGACCCAATTTTAGGCCTCTCATGTCAATTGAGATTTTTGGCATAGCCCAAAATCCCTAATGTGACATTACTCAATTAGATAGGTGTGGGGCTTATATTAAAGGGCTTCTATTACGGCGGCCCATTCACCAAATGGCAACGGCTCCCACTCGCCGGAATGGTAGGGTGCCTGTTATAATGTTGTCGACCAACACATCAACATATGTTCTTCGATCCAGTCCAGCTTTCGAATTGTTCATACGAGGTTTTCCGTGCGAGCGGCAGACACAACGGACATCGTGCTACTCATTGGTTAAGAGTGTTGTAGCGTCTACGGAACGTTGATTTCCAACTTGTTACTTCTCTGTGCCGCGTTGTATCCCTAGTAAACTGTTATTCTCCAATTTCCTAGTTTCCACATAGGAACCCTTATCGAAGGCATTCGTACAAGTATTCACAACCTTCAACTAATATCCGGTTGTGGCCACCTAGTGAATAAAAGAGTCGAAAAATTACAGGTGTGCATGACCATCCCCATTGCTCATATCCTTAATCAAACTCAAACGGTTTCCAATACGTGGTCACTGGGCCTTTTTGTTTGGGTGTTGCGTTCGTACGCCTGGAGGCGAACATTGAGTCCAACCTTAGATACGAGTTCTGAGTGGTAAGGATACTTCGGGTGTTCCTTTATTAAGCACCCGAGATCAGTCACACGCTCAAGGTGAATAAGCTTGCGCCCATCAGAATCTCGGAAGATTCCACCTAGCACAACCGAGCCTGACCCCGTGGTCGAACGTGGCACACGCAGTATGAAGTGTGCGTCGATAGCATAACTTGAACTTACATATTGTCAGGAGTGAAAAATGTCATATGCTATCGCATATTTTCATATGGCCCGGAATGTGGTTTCCAATGAATAAAGTTCATCACGGCGATCCGTAAAATAATGATCATGTCGTGTCACCCCCCCCCCCCCCCCCGAAACCAAATGATTGTTTTGCTTAACCAGGTTTATCTTTCGAAACACTGTGGTTCTTAGCTAGTCTTGACATGGTAGAGGTTCCCCTTCCATCAAGATGACCATGCATGTGTGACGAGGCAAGGCCCACATTCATCGTGTTTTATTAGGAGGTTTTACACTCCAACGACTAGTTTATAGACCGTAAATCCGATGTAATTCAACAATCACGACGTCGTAAAATCATAAACTCAAAATTGCAATTATATTATTTTAAAAATCTCAAAATGGTATTGATACTACACAAGCCTCTTAAACCCTACGCAGTCCAAGCATTTTAACATGCTTTTCGAAAACTTCCATGCGTAAATGTTTTGTCAATGGTATGCCACCATACTCTCAGATGACATATTCTTATGTGATGAGTTTTTCTTCTACCATACTTTTCGCATAATTATATTTAACGTCAATGTGTTTCGTCCTACTATGTTAATTTGGATTCTTAACTGCCGCCATCGTTGCTTGACTATCTGAGTAAATCCTCACAGCCTCGGCGTCAAGCAAAGAAGTTAAGAGTCTCTTTAGCTAGACAGCCTCCTGTGCAATCTTAGAGAGGGTTACAAATTCGGATTCCATCGTAGACAACGCGACACATGATTGCTTCTTGTTCATCTATGAAATGACGACATTAGCAAGGAGAAATACTCCTCCTGATGTGGACTTGCGATCATCCGGATCGCCACCATGGTGGGTGTCACTGAACCCAGTCAATTCAAGCTTACCACTAGTCGGCAATACCTTTCACATATCGAATAATTCGTTTTACGACTCGTAAATGTTGATATCCAGGGCCTGATTGGAAATGTGCTACTAAGTCCATAGCGCAAAAAATATCCGGACGAGTGCATTTCATGGCGTGCATCAGACTGCCAACCATACTGAGGTACTCTATATTTTTCATATGTTCACACTCCGCCTGGTCTTTTGGGTCATCACGCTTTGACAGCGCGCACCCAAACACTACCGGCGTATCCACAGGTTTGGCATATTGGAGATTGAACATTCTCAACAATTTTTTGATATAGGCTTGTTGAGAAAGACATAGTTTTCGAGCATCCCGATCCCTAGAAATCTTAATGCCTAGGATGTACGTGGCTTCTCCCATGTTCTTCATCTCGAACACAGATGTCATCGTTTGCGGCAATTAGTATGTCATCGACGTATAACTTTAAGATAACGTACTTCAACTCATAGGTCATTGTGTACACGCAGGGATCCTCATGAAGATTCACGAATCCTTTGCCAACGATTTCCTCGTGGAACCTGCGGTACCATTGCCGACACGATTGTTTAAGACCATAGATCAATCTGGAGTGTACAAACTTTACATTTGTTCCTAGGTGTTATGAAACCCTCTGGTTGCTCCATGTAGATCTCTTCCTCCAAATTTCCATGAAGGAATGCAGTCTTAACATCCATTTGGTGCAGCTCCAGATCGAGGCTTGCAACCATGGCTGAGATGGCCCGAGCTGTGGTGTAACGCACAGTCGGTGAGTATGTCTCATCAAAATCCACTCCGTGGAGTTGGGTATATCCTTTCGCAACCAATCGAGATTTGTAGCGCTCAACGTTTCCATCAGTAGTGAGTTTCAATTTCAGAACCCACTTTGCCCCTATAGCTCTGTTGTTAGCAGGCAAATCAACTAACGACCATACCGAATTGGCTTTCATAAAGGCGATCTCTTTCTCCAATCCTTCCCTTGAGGTTCTTCCAAATCTTGTTTAACCGTTACCGGTTCATCAACCGAAGTCAGTGTGAATAATTCACCCTTCTCGATGGGATACTTCTTTGGAAAAGTTCGGTGCATTTGACTACGTCTAGGCTCAACATTCCCATCTTGAAATTGAACTATACTCCCACTAGGAACAATGCTCCCACTAGGAACAACACTCCAACAGGGAACAAGGGCGTTGCTTGAACTTTCACCTACAACTTTTCTTGGAGGACCTCTTGGTCTCGGGATTCTACCTCCGAGATGAATTTCATGGTCAATAGGACCAGGAACCAAGTTGGTTGTCTCACTCCCACTGTTACCAGCAGGTAGTTGAGGAATTATAAGATTCTCATCCAATGGTTCAGCAACATGATGATCAGGTTCCACTTGATTCGCACTCGTAATAATAGTGATCTGCGTGGTTGGATTGACTCCTCCCACTGGATTTATTATGAAAATGTTTCCATTCTCATTTACCATGTTGTTTACTGGTGTTGCCGCCTCAAATCTCCCACTCGAAGTAAGTGGGACCTGACTATCATCATCATGTTCTAGTTCAATCAATACTTCATTCGATTTGATGTTACCAAGCTTAGGAAATTCATCATCAAGGAACGTAACGTCTCTGAACTCATATTCGACCACGCCACCATTCTCCTGAGCCGCCACAAACATGTATCCCTTAGGGTTCTCGGAGTACCTTATAAAGATACTTTTCAGGCCTCTAGGTCCCAACTTTCCGAATCGGCTATTGGTTTAATGCGTGTATGCTGCACAACCCCAAGGTCGCAGCCTGGTAAGATCCATCTCTTTACCAGTCCACAGCTCATATGGTGTCGTGTCCACCGATTTTGAAGGAACAAGGTTTAATACAAGAATGGCAATCAACAACGCATCACCCTAGTAGGAGATCGGAAGTTGAGCTTGCGACATCATGGTTCTAACCATGTCTAAGAGTGTACGATTACGCCGTTCCGCCACACCATTTTGTTGTGGCGTATTAGGGATTGTCGTTTGAGGGGCAATCTCTCTTTCTTTGCATAACTTGTTGAACTCATTAGAGAGATATTCTCCACCTCTATCAGTGCGTAGAGTTTTCACTTTTCGCTCATGTTGATTCTCTACGAGGTTGAAAAATCTTTAAAAGCATTTAATGACCTCGGATTTACGAGTAATTAAATGAGTAAACCCGAAACGGGTAAAGTCATCAATGAAAGTTACGAAGTAACGTTTATCACATCTAGCGGTGACATTCGTGGGTTCACAACGTCGGAATGAGTTAAATGCAATGGGTACTCGGCTAGAAGTTTTTCATCGAATGGTTTGCGGGTAGACTTTCAACTAAACAGTCTCCCACAAGTGGCTTTCACCACATGAGTTGCTCCGGGCAGAAGCCCTCTTTGAGCTAGAGTCTGTATTCGGTCGTAGCCTATGTGTCCCAGCCTCACAAGCCATCCAGCCGCATCAGTTTCTACTTCCCTAGATGATACTTAATACACTCTTTTGAAATATTCATTTCCATAACAATGAGACTATTAGAGGAACATGCATGCCCATAAAATACATTGCATTTATTTATCCGAACAATTGAGTTCTCAAATGATAAAGCAAATCTATTATTCATAAGAGAAGTAACAGAAACAGCATTCCTTCGAATTCTAGGAGCGAAAAGGACATTTTCAAGAAGTAAGGTCAAGTCATTGCGCATAGATAATTTACAATACTCCTTCGACTTCAACATGTGAGTTGTCACCAATGTATATCATTTTCGAATCCTTTGGCATACGTCTGAACATGGCAAATAATCTATTTTCATTGGTTATGTGGTCTGTCGCACATGCGTCAAGAATCCAATAAGGATTTGAATCAGTTAACATGACAGTTGAGGAAAGTAAAGCTTCCATACCTTGACAACGTGCGATTTGTTGGAACTAGCTCCGTCACCGATACGGCGAGGGTTGGAGTTCCTGCAAACTATCTCTGATTTTAATTGGAGGTTGCCTTGTTTAGACTTTGTCGAAGTTTTACGGTCAACAACCTGTTTTCTTTCCCCTGTTCCTCCATTTCCTCTTATGTCCAGCAAGTTGTCCTGGCACTTTGGTTTCTATCATAACCATTGCCAATCGATCTTCTTCCATCTCGATTAATTTTAGGACTGATGCAAGATCCAACATGAAATTACTGACAGTCGGGAGAGCCTTGGTTGCTCTCCAGGACTTCGGGAGAATCCCGATTATGGCTTGAATTTTGTCTCATTCAGCCATCTGACTCTCACCCTCAAGCGGTTTGATCATGCTGAGGAGTTGATATACTTTTTCAAGTACACAGATGCTATCACTCTTTAGACATTCATCCAAAGAGGGTATATGTGGGTGCAGGTGAACTACAATGCCATATCCATATTTTAGGAACAATGCATCCCAAATGTCATTTGTAACCGGAACATCCTTATACTCATCCTTAAAGTCCGAAGACATTTCAGATAGCAAAATTTATTTAGCTCTCTTGTCATCCTGCTTCCACTTGAAGTGGGTGTATGCTAGCCATTTGATCAGGCCTGCATCTGGACAGCTCATCGTCTTCCGAATGTGGTCTATCAGACCCTTATCATCAAGCAGCTCATTGATGCATTTGCACCACGAGTCATAATTCGTCTCATTAAAAAGCTAATTAGCACATGATGAGTCCATTGGTGTCATTCGGTACTAACACATCGATAATCATGCGAAAATCAGGGAGACAATAACATTTTGAAAAAGAATTGCATACATCAGATATCTATGAGATAGAAGGCGAAAGACAATGATTCCTCAGTTATCTAGCTAACCCGACCACCAGTAAACCAATGGAAGGAGGCCGTGAAAGAGTTCACACTGCCGGCTTCTCCTTTCTAATAGATCAGTCTTTTAAAACGTTTAATCACTTTCACCGGAACGGGGAGTTTTAACATACACCCGATCTTGGCTTTCCCAATGCCGTTTTTAAAACGTTTCGAGGAATTCATGCAAGCACGTATAATTCTAGTACACAAGCAAATTATCACATGCAGCCACATCCTCAAAAAATCATGCATACGCGTCATGCGTCTAATGTTCCGAGGAACTCATGCTAGCATATATAATTCTACTACATAAGTAAATTATCACATGCGGCTACATCTTCAAGATTCATGCATATGCATCATGCGTGATCACACCACATCAAACATGCATATTTGACGAATGAATATCAATTTTAAACATTTGGGACTGACTTGCAATTCATGCTAACAATCAATCATGCGAACTTCTAGACATGGACTCTAGGCAATAGCAACCATCACAGCATGTCTATCCTAGTGTGCAACTCATTAATTGAAATCCAAGGCTCTACCCACGACATGTAATATCCAGCTAGCTTGACATATTCAAGACACAATTCTAATCATGCAATAATATCAATTAATATAGCAATTAGAATTCAGCTCACTAAATGACTCAATCCCATAATCATGCATTTCAGAGATACATCCCCAAAATCGAAACTACGTATCATGTTTGATTAAAACGTGAAAATTTCAAACATATTAGCGTTGTGTATGTAATTTTAAAGTTCGAAAAGATTTGGATTTTTAAAATTTTACCATCCTATTTTCAGTTGACTCGGGTCGGTCCGACCAAAACTGTCTGGTTCATGTCAATTCGAGCCGACCGGTCCAGTCCGACTGGTCCGGTCCGATTCAATTTCAAATATGAATTTGGTTCGGTTATTCACACAAACCGGGTCTATTTGGTTGGACCCATTAGTTACCCAATCTGAATTTGATGGGTCGGGTCGATTGAGAAAACCCGGGTCGGTTGATCCAACCTGGTTGGACTCGTGGAACCCGACCTAGTTCGGTTCGGTTGACCCAGTTCGGTCGGTTTGGGTTCCCATGGTTATCCGGGTCTGTCGACCCGACCTGGATGTGCAAATTGGACCGGCCATAACCCTATAGGGTTCGGCCAAAATATACTTGTGGGCTAAGTAGGGTTTTAAAATCCCACTAAAAAATTAACTTAGCCACCTAGTAATATTAACTATTGATATAGTTTCCCAAATATATTTTCACAATATATATTAATTTAGGCCATATTAGGTAATATATATATATATATATATATATATATATATATATATATATATATTGTCAATATTCTATATTAGGGATATAAATCTATCAACAATATATTTTCTCAATCTTTAGGAAACTAATATCTATCAATAATTGAATAATATCTAACATCCCTAAAATCATGCTAGATTATATCGATAATTAATGTCACAATTATCTTGTGCACCTAACCCTAATTTCGGCCAAATTCATCTTGTTAGGGCCGATTCTTTTTTTTAAATAAATAAATAAAAGTTTAACAACTATGGTTCGGCTGAATCATGTAATTAGGGTTATTGGTCAAATTTCTAGATCAAATTTTACTAAGATCAATAATCCAATTTTCAGTTTTGATAAATGTCACGTTTTTCTTGAAGATCATGAACACCAGTTTTACCAAAAATACTCAATTTCATGAATATCAGTTTCACTAAAAACTCAAGAATACCAATTTTATCAAAATCATGAACTTTCTACACAGACTCTGATACCACTGTTGGAAATAGGGGGATAGTTACTACGAATTAAAACAGGTGTACATGCCAGGTAAACTAATTACGCATTGGAAAGGGACACATACCAGTTTTAAGCTTTTCGTAGACCCAAGATCTTGAGGGGAGTTCGCAGTCCGCCGGATGGCTCCTGTAAGGATTTTGATTAAGGAATCACCTCCACGGAGTTGTCTCTACAGCTAAGTCTCTTTCAATTCTTCAGCAGGATGGATATCTGGGATAATTGCTCGAAGCAATTTGGCACCTCCTTGCTATGGTGGGTCGGCCGAAATATTGTGGTGTGAGGGAGATGGATTTCTTTAGTCTCAAATAAAAGGGAGAAAGTGATTAACCCTAAAGAAATCCCTGACACTCCCTATTTATAAGAGGAGGTGGGCAAAACCCACATCACCACATTACATAATTCGGCCGGCCACTATTGGTAAAGGGGAGGCCCAATTTTGAGCATCTCATATCAATTGGGATTTTTGGCATGGCCCTAAATCCCTAATGTGACATTACCCAATTACTTAGGTGTTGCGCTTATATTAAATGACTCCTATTACGGCAGCCCATTCACCAAATGCCAACAATCAGACCCTGGTCAGGGTCCCCGGACCTAGGTGACCTTAACCAGGTCTGCCCAGCCATAGGTCGGACCTTGGCTAGGTCAACTGGACCTAGGGTCTGACTGAAATTGTTTATGGACTAATTTATAAATTAGGTGTATAAAAACTGAGGGACTAAACTGGAAAAAAAAAATGAAAATTAGAGGATTGTTCACGTGCAAGGCACATGCTACTTAACACGGTCAAAGTTAACGGTCAACTAATGGATGCACCAAAAGTTTACAAACTACAAACATATTGCACCAAAAAAGTACAAAAAAAATGTCGCACCATAGCCAACTTTAGTCAAACATGTTATACCAAAAAAACCCTTTAACCCTAAAAATTAATAAAATTAAGTAATATAATTATTAAACACCAAAATCATGGCTCGAAATCTGACTTCACGTACATCCCTTGTGGTGCTCTACACGCTGGTGAATTGCAGCAATGCGAGTAATGTGGCATCAGATAATTCCTCATTATCGATATTGGAATTAGGATGGCAACGGTTCGCAGGTACCCGCTGACTAGCGTGGCCCCGACTTGATTTTGACCCGCCGACCCGCGGGACACGGGAGAGGTTCGGGTTGTAGTGTCTGCGGGTCGGGGCGGGTTCGGGTCTAGGGACGCTGGGACCCGAAGACCCGCCCTGTATTAGCTATACTTAATATTTATAATATTATATTCATTTAATAATATATAATACTTTTATAAAATACAAGGACTAAATTATGAATAATGTAAACATACTTATTAGGGTTTGACTTGACTCAAATCACCAAACCATCTGCCATTCTTCACTTCTTCTCTCTTCACAGACATACCAGCCGTCCCGTCCAAACTCCAGACTCCATCTCCAGAGACCTTCGACCTCGCGACCTCACCGTCTCGACCTTGTCCTCGCGATCTCGCCGTCGCGACCTCGTCCTCGGGATCTTGCCGTCGCGACCTCGTCCTCGGGATCTTGCCGTCGCGACCTCGTCCTCGGATCTTGCCGTCGCGACCTCGTCCTCGGATCTCGTCGTCGCGACCTCGCCTTCGCAACCTCACCCTCGTGACCTCGCAGCTTCTGTATCTCACGAGTCGCGACCTCGCCCTCGCTGCAGGCCTACGGCTTCTGTCCGAAGACTCCAGACCTCGCCCACAACTGAATCAGACGGCCGCTCACACTTTAGTTCATAATCCAATATAGGTTTTTGCGCGGGTCGGGACCCCGCGGGTCGACCTGCGTGATTTTTTATCCAAACTGACCCGCCCCGCGAGGTTTATGGGGCAGGTCTGGGTCCACCAGGTCAACCTACAGGACGGGTCTGGGACTGGCGATACCCGCCCCGTTGCCATCCCTAATTTTAATGCTTTGCATCTCCATCACTATAGGAAGCCTAGAACTTGTACATATAAATCATAAATGTGATCATTTCTATTATACTTTACAAGCAAGTACTTTGTATATGATACTTTTTTATATTTTTTTATTTTAGTAAATGTGAACCTTTGGGAAAATTACCATTATTAATAATATGATGTAAATACTATATGCAGCTAAAAAAGTTAAAATTTTAATGTTTTTTTATATTAAAATAGGGTTAAGAACCTAGGAGAGGTCTGAAGTTTGCCCCATGTTAACGGGAGATGTCTGAAGTTTCAAATGTTGATTTGAGAGGTCTGAAGTTTCAACTTTGTTGATTTGAGGTTTTCCGTCCATTTTTAGGATTAAATTTAACAGAATTGTGTGAAATGACATTCTTGCCCTTTTAATATTTTGTTTTATTTAATATCTTATTTGAGAAAATGTGAAATGACAAAATTACCCCTAAGGCCAAATTACTCCGGCCACCACCACCCCGGCTCCGGCGACCACCACCGAACTCCGGCGACCACCTCTGAACTCCGGCGACCACCTCCGACCACTAATACGGCTCCGATCAGTGCCGAAAAGCTCCGATCGAAGCTCCGTGGCTCCAGATCGGAGCTCCGTGGCTCCAGATCGGAGCTCCGTGGCTCCAGATAGGAGCTCTGTGGGCCAGATCTGGAGCCACAGAGCTCCGATCGGAGCTTTTCGGCTCCGATCGGAGCCATGTTGGTGGTCAGGGGTGGTCGCCGGTGGTCGGGGGTGGTCGCCGGAGTTCGGGGTGGTCGCCGGAGTTCGGTGGTGGTCGCCGGGGTTAGGGTTTAGGGTTTAGAAGTTTAGGGTTTAGGGTTTAGAAGGGCATTTTCGTCTTTTCCTTCAAGCATGTGAGGGGCACACTTTGATAGAAGGTCATTTTTGGAATTTAATTTTTTTTCTGGTCACATGCCAGGCACGTGACCAATTTCCGTCAAAATTAATGGTAAAAACAGACGGTGACTGTTGTTATCAACAAAGTTGAAACTTCAGACCTCTCAAATCAACATTTGAAACTTCAGACCTCTCCCGTTAACATGGGGCAAACTTCAGACCTCTTCTAGGTTCTTAACACTAAACCCTAAGTCCACCTTATTAAAAAAAAATGTTATATGCATTATACCGAAGCATTCTAAATAATTCATTAAAAAAAAGTATTCTAAATAAACCAAGTCAGCTGAATACCTTTTGGCTTTACAATTCCACTAAATTGTGTCCTAATAAGAGGAAAACAAAGAACATGCCACGAAAAAAACAACATATAGCAGAGGCATGAATAGCGGAAATGGTGGCCAATTTGTAGGTAGGGTCCTCATATAAAGGCTAGACACCCTAAAAAATCACATGGGGAATAAAAGGCCCCGACCCCGACCATCCAATGTGTGTGCCCTTCCTTAGGGTAGGTAGTCAGTGTCATGGTGTGTAGCGCGTGTTGCTCCATCTCCATGGCACCAGAAATTATTAGATAGCACGCAGCTACCGCATGGTAAATATGTGATGTCCCTCTAGCTAATAAAATTAAAACAAGTGTCTATATATTAGTCCGTTAAACCTACATGGCGAAAATTTATTGGAGAAATTTTTAGATGGTTCGGATGTAACAAATGGCAGTGATATGCTACCACACCATCCAATGAATGTCTAACATGTGTCTCTTTATACTTTTTAAATTTTTTTTTTTGCTAAGTAAAACATTCATTAAAAGAGAACAATGTCAAGAAGCAATTACAAATAAAGCACCAATATAGACCTAAATAAGAGCAAACTAGAAAAATTACAAATAGCATGGGAACCAACTTCTATCTACTTCAAGAGTAGCGAAGACTGGAGGAGGCGAACCGTGGCGTAAACATAACGGGCTAGAAAGGTCACGAATGCGTGAAGCACATGATGCAAGAGTATGGGCGCTGGTACATTCACTTCTTTTGATAAATTGTGCCTTCAGTTGAGAGGCGCACGTAGGGAGCAGTAAGACATCATCAATTATGCTACTATGCTGCCAATCTGCTGATGAGGAGCCGTACAGAGTATCAATGAGGTTTTTACAATCTTCTTCAATGATGATATTACGCAAATTCAAATGGTTGGCAATGAGAACTGCTACTCAAGCTGCCCTGGCCTCTGCTTGTTCTTGCCGAATTTGCGACACCAGCTCCAATCGCCGCCCCTAAAACTGCACATGTGTGATCTCTTGCTATAGCTGCAATTGATGTCCCTTGAAATGTGGCAAATATTCATTGGACGGTGTGGTACCATGTCAGTGCCATGTGTTATATTCGATCTATCTAATAATTTCTCAGTTTATTGAACGTAGAGATATCACCTTTTTTTAACACTTGGTGGTTCAATAATTTCTCCCCATAGCAAACCTCACGGTGACTCACAATTCTGATACTACTTTACAACTTTCAAATACTAATATGACATGTGTTCTTATAGAAATGGATCTAACTGAATTAAGGACAAAGTTCTTTTAACCGAAAAAATAAATTTAAAGTCAGCTTGGAAAACATAAAAAGTATAATAGAAAATTAAAACTGAAAGAAAATAAAAAACCGAAAACAATAAAGAATTGATGAAATTTGCAACACAGTTAATCAAAGGAAGAGCTCGAATCTAATCGAGATTATCCAATCACGAGAAGGAACTTGATTTTGGAGTTGTGAAACTGCACAACTTCCTTGTTCGAATTTACAACTTCAGGAGTTGTAAATCATGGTGAGGATGATAGACGTATAATAATTAATTGTGTCTTTACGGTATTCACAATATAAAGTCTCAACTCCGACTTTAATTTGTTGTTAATTTAGTACCAACTAATAATTTTGTTATAAAATTAAAAGTGTTTAGGAGGTGTTCAACACTACTTCAATGGTATTTACATTTTTAAACTCCATCTTTAATTTTATATATAATTTAGTATATTAAAAAATTAAATCAACAAAGTGAAAAGTAAGAGAGAACCTGATAAAAAAATGTTGCTAGAGCATGCGACTTACAAGATGCGACTAATGTGTGAATAGGTAACAAAATGCATCTCTTAATGTATTGTACTCGCTTTAATTAATAGGAATTCTTTTGTTTCTGATTTCCTACGATGCCCACCAATAATAATATATTTATTCAAACTAAGTCATCCATCGGCAGAGAAACCAAGTCGTCCAAAAAAAATTCAACGAGTTCACATGATAAAATTTTAGGATAACTGATTTATTCTAGGGGTGAGCAAATATCCCGAGAGGCTCAAAATCCCGCCCGTTCCGTTCTAGCCCGTCCCAAAAAGCCTGTTCCAAAAATGTGCCCTAGCTCTAATGGGCGGGACTTTTCTTCTCAACTAGGGCTAGGGCTAGGATTATGAATTTTTTACGAAGTCCCAAAAGACCCGTCCCGTCCCTTTTTGCTAACTAATCAGCTATAAACTATAGTTAGTTAAGTTAACTTTAGTGATGTTTCAGGTTGAAGTTCCATTTGATCTGAAATTTGCATTTATAACCTGTTATGTCAGAATTGTTGATGACTTTGTGTTAGAGTCTTGGTAAAACTTAGTTTTGGGATCTTTGGTGAACTATTTTGGAGAATCAAGTTATGTGTTGAACTTGGTGTTCTTACAAGTGACAAAATGTTTGAGTGATTTTGGTGTTTTATGGTGAACTTTGTGGTATCTGTTGAACTTTGTTGTTGTTCTGTGTTTAGTTATTGTTTAAGTAAATTGAGTATGATTTTTTTTATAACTTGGATGGGAATTTGGGTTAGTCCCATTTGTCCCTAGTCCCTGTAGGCCCGTGGCGGGCAAACCTTTTCCTACTAGCTAGAGCTCGGGATAGGGCTCGGGACATCCATTAAGTGGCCTTAGTTTTAGGGCTCGGGCCATTTTTTAGAAAAAGCCCGTCCATCCGTCCCATGCTCAGCCCTAATTTATTCGTATTTTTTTTTCAACGTTTCGACTTAACAAATTTAGTTTACATTTTTTTTTTCTACAAGATTTTTTAGGTTTCAAAGTCTATATAATATCTAGGGTTAATAATTAAAATACTGTCCAAGGTTTACCCTATGTTAAAATTAGGTGTCTGAAGTTTGAAATATTAAAATGGACTGTCCCAAGTTTTATTTTTGTTGAAATTTGGTGTCTCGGTGTGATTACTTTAGAGAAGTCAATTCCGACTAAACCGTCTATCAAATTCGAGCTCTCATACACACTCCCTTCTCGTCATCTTGCCGGGACCGTCACCTAAAAAGTTGGTCACATCCGGGCAAGTAAATCTCGCTCTATTGTCCTTGGAAAATGGCTCTACACCACTCTTCTAGAAACTTTTTTTTTAATGTTCAATTTTTATGTGAAATTTGACGATTTTGTGAAAAGTAAAGAGTGATGGATTATGAGTGGGTTGGTGGGTTGATGAAAATGATGGAATGAAGATGAAAAGACACACAAAGACACCAAATTTCAACAAAAATGAAACTTGGGACAGTCTATTTTAACATTTCAAACTTCAGACACCTAATTTTAACATAGGGTAAACCTTGGACAGTTTTTTAGTTATTAA
This sequence comes from Clarkia xantiana subsp. parviflora, assembly GCA_036873135.1. Classification (NCBI taxonomy): domain Eukaryota; kingdom Viridiplantae; phylum Streptophyta; class Magnoliopsida; order Myrtales; family Onagraceae; genus Clarkia; species Clarkia xantiana. Next base: position 11,792,110 of record JAPTYO010000003.1, read on the forward strand.
CCCTAATATCTATGTGTATTAGATCAATTCGTAAAAAAGTAAACTATTTGCGATAAATATTTTAGTTTTATTTCTATTAGTCCCAGAATTTTTGTGTGCCGCTAATGCCATTAATTAGTGGCACATGAATAACTTATTTTTAGGGTTTAGTCGGGTTTAGTGTTTATGTAGTTTTATATTTTTTTTTCTCTAAAACCTATTGGAACGGTGAACAGTTTGACAGTGTGAATATTAGAGTGCTAAAATTAGACGAATAGTTTAGTCGGTTGAGTTTTAGAGGGCTAAAATTGGTTGAACCGCTCGTCCAAGTTTTAGCTCTCTAGGTGCTCTGATACCACTGTCACAAGGGTCAAAATATGCCTAGATTTTTCGTCTAAGTATAGCTCCCTGCTGGCGTGATTGCACATTCTACCACAAGCCCGGATAGACAACGAACGCGACTAGTAACGCTTCCAACAGCTAATCATGAACAACAACTCTGTTTGCACATGAGTCTCTTTCGTGGGTTTCTTCTTCTCGAGCTCCTCCTTCTTGGGCTTTCTCCTTCCCGAATATCTACTTCGTGGGCTTCTTCTTCCCGTTTCCTCGCTTCCTCTCCTTGGTTACCTGCAAATGGGCACTGGGGGTCCCGGTAAGCCCACTCTGATGCTTAAGTAAGTATAAGCTTTAAATAGAGGTAATGAGCTTAGAGATATGGTGGTGGGTTACCTACAAATGAGGAGAGGAGATCTCTATTTATAGAGTTCCTATTGGACCACCCCGGTTCCAGTGATTTCCTGGTCCAGTTGTGGCAGTTTCGTTAAGTTGACATTGACCGTAAATAAGGTGTGTTTGACCTCGCTTCGACCGTAGATAAGCTTGATATGGCTAAGTGTTGGTAAAAGGCCACCAAAGGTGAGCCCCGGGCGAAATATCGTCCGGGGATAGGGGTCTAAGCGAGGGGAACTCGCCCGAACGGAGGGGGATACCCGGATGGGTATCCCCGGAGCCTTGCTCGGGTACTCGAGTGAGAGGGCCTCACCCGGATACCCGAGAAGGCAGATCTCGCTCGGGTAACCCGAGCGAGGTTCCCTTGCTCAGGTTACCTCCGGGGGATTTCCGTCCCTCGGGGCTTTCTGGGTAGATTTCGCCACTCGGGTGTTTTTTGAGCTTACGTGTTGGGCCTCAAGTGTCCGTTCTCTAAATTTCGAATTATAATTGATCATGACCCATTTATCGGGTCCAATTTATAATAGCTTGGGCGTATATCCAACATTTGCCCCCCGAGTCAAGGAATGGTTCAACCTTTTCTTGACTCTATTTTTGCGGAATATCGCCCAAGCGAGTTGTAAGGCGTACATTTGTGACGATCCCGACCTTTATCGAGTGCTCGAGACGCGCCGTGATTCTTCTTGCACCCTGTTTAGAGAAGCTTAATACATACACGAAAAATACTTTTATTAGTTTAAGCAAATATACGTTATATGACAATATTATATGAGGGTAAAAATTACGAGCCTTGGTCTCGTTTTACTTAGCCCTTGGACTGTGTCCTTTTGTTCGTGTCTCTTTTTTATTGGAACTTTCTAGAGAAAATCCTTGGCATATCCCTTTATAAGGCATGCTTTTGGACTCCCCTTAATTATTTCCCCCACTTTCATTTTCCTAGAGCCCCTTGTTAGCATATGGTGATTGGGCGCCGTAAATGGAAGCCCATTAATATGTATATATTAATTAAGAAATTGGGTAAATCTCACATTATAGAAATTGGGCTTGACCCAAATCCCAATTGACATGAGAGGCCCAAAATTGGACCTCCCTTATACAACATAGGCCGGCCGAAATTAGGAGAGGTCAAAGTGGACTTTTGTCCACTTTGCTCCTCCTATAAATAGGGAGCGTTAGAGATTTTATTAGGGTAATTCACAATTCCTCATTGGTGGTGATTTGAGAGAAAACTCTCCTCCCTAATACTTACCCACTTTGGCCGAACCTTGCACAACACCAAGGGTGTGCCAATTTGCTTTGAGCAAACACTCCGGAGATCTGTCCCTGCCAAGAATCGATTAGAGGCTTTGCTGTGGAGATTATACCGCGTAGGGCTTCCTTAACAAGAACCTCTACGGGTTTTGTCCGGTGGATCGAGAACTCCCTCAGCAATATCTTGGGACTACAGAAAAGGTTTAAGGTATGTGCATATCTTCCGCTGCGTAATAGTGATTACTAGCATGTACCTTGTTTATGTTTCCGTAGTATTTAGCCACGTAATCTAACAGTGGTATCAGAGCATGTGTTAGAAGTTCATGATTTTGATAAATTGGTGTTCTTGATTTTTAACAATATTGGCCGAAAATTTGAATAGTGAAAATTTAAATTTTTTATTTCAATAATTGTTAGTGCTAAAATTTTCATGATGTTCTTAGTAAAATTTGATGTTCACGATCTTCAAGAAAAAATGTGACTTTTATCAAAATCAAACATTGGATTGTAGATCTTAGTAAAACTTGATCTTGAAATTTGACCACTTTTTCCAATTACATGTGTTTCGGCCGAAACCCTAGGGAATTTACAAGGTAAATTTTTTTAATTTCTTAGGCCCCAAGTATGCTAGTTTCAGCCGAATATTATTGTTATATTGTTTACCATATTTTAATTTTTATTAAATGTGACAATATATCTATAATTGAAAATATATTGATAGGTTCACAATAATAAATAGAAATATATATATAACTATCAATATATCTAGCTAATTTATAGGGATAAAGATATTATTGATATATTTAGTTATCTAGATATATTGTCATATATTTGTTTTCCTATTAGAGATATTGACAATAAATATATATATATATGTATATATATATATATATATATTGTTGATTGATTTAAGCTTATAGATATAATCTTGGCAATAAATATATATATGTAGATTTAGCCGAAATTTACATATATATATGCAATATTGGAAATTATTTTACATAGTTAATAATTCTTGGAGGCTAAATTAAGTTTTAAGTGGACTTTAAAACCCTGCTTAGCCCACAAGACTTATTTCGGCCGAAACCTAGGGGTTTAGTGGGCCGGTCCAATTTGCAAACCCAGAGCGGATTTAACCAAACCGGGTTTTCTTAATCGGTTCAACCTAGTCAGGTCGGGTCAAACCGGGGTAACTAAGTGGATCTAATCGAACCGGTTTTGAGTGTTGAACCGAACCAAAATCCTATTTTATTGAACCGGTTCGGACCGAACCAGATTTTAAATAAAACCGGCCTGAGCCCGAACCATATTTATGGAACCGGACCGAACCGGATTGAACCGAAATTGACTGAACTGAACCGGATTTTTCAAAATCGAATTCAAGTCAAATAATAAATTGGGATGGTCAAGTTTTAAAATCCAAATGTTTTCGAACTTTAAATAGTCTACACAATGCTCGAAGGTTTAAGATTTTCTCATTTTTATTAAACCTAAATGCCTAATTTCGATTATAGGGTTGGATCTCGGAAATGCATGATTTACGGACTGGATTAATTAGATGGTTGAGTTTCAATTGTTTACTTTTGTCACATATATTTATTAGAACTGTTGTCTTGACTATGTCAAGCTAGCTGGATGTTGGGGGGCAGAGCCCTGGTTAAATATATTGTTTGCGCATTAGGACAGACATGTTGTGATGGTTGCGATTGCATATGATTCATGTCTAGAAACACGTATGATTAATTGTAAGCATGAATTGCAAGTCAGCCCCTAATATTTAAAATGCTTTAAAAACAAAAGCCAATCGCCAAATATGCATGTTTGATGTGGAAGTTTCATGTATGACACGTATGCTTGAATGTTGAGGATGTAGCTGCATGTTATAGTTTACTTAGAAAGTAGAATTATATATATGCTAGCTTGAGTTCCTCGGAACATTAGACGCATGACGCGTATGCATGATGTGGTTTGGATGATGAATTTGGCTTTCTATGATGATTTACTTGTGAAGTAGAATTGTATATGCATGTGTAAGTTCATCAGAATATTTTTCAAATACAAAAGGGCCTTGGGAAAGCCAAGATCGGGTATGCTTATTTTAAAGTTCCCGTTCCGGTAATTTGCGAATAAAACCGTTTTAAGAGACTGGTCTATTGGATTGAAGACGATGGTAATGTGAACTCTTTCACGAACCCACTTCCCTCGATTTACTGGCGGTCGATTGGTTTAGATGGCTGAGGAATCATTATTTTTCGTATTCCATCTTAATAGATATCCGATGTATGCAATTCTTTCTCAAAATGTTATTGTCTCCCTGATTATGCATGATTATCAATGTATTAGTATCAATGGCTGCGATCACCAATGTCAACTCCCAAATGAATAAGGGAGTTAGACTGAATAGCAATAATTATAACATCTAGAACAAGCGCGCGAAGTTGGTAATTACTGAAATGAAGGGTTTGGAGCCTCTGACTACAAAACATGCTAAGCCGGAGGGAGACATAACGGCCGATCAGAAGGATTTCCATGATGAATGGGATGCTAAGGATCTGGAAATATGTTCCGCCTTATTGTCGATACTGGAGGATGACATACTCTACGGGTATGATCACCTAGAGTCTTCCATGGACCTCTGGGATGGTTTTAAGGCTGGGTTTGGTGTATACACCACAACCCAGAAGCGATCACTAAACATTGCTTTAGGCTCCTACAAAATGAATCACAAGCATACGATGAAGGAGCATATTAGGCATATGTCTAACATGCTTACTGAACTCAAGGAGGCAAGAGAAATCCTATATGATGAACAGAAAGTCGAATGCGTGATCCGTTATTTGCCTGACTCTTGGAATAGCATGAAAATGCACCTTACCCATGCCACTCAACTCGATAACCTCGAGAAAGTGCGAGTTCATCTCGAGCTGGAGGAGGATCGTCTCAGGGCTGAAAAGCCTAGAGCAGAAATGCATATTGCATCCTCCATACCAGTTGAGCAAAGGGGTAAGCGCAAGAGGAAAGGCAAAGGCCTTCAGAACAAGGATGACAATTCTATGACTCCGAAAACTCAGAGAAAGTTCAAACGCAAGCAATCTGGTAGCAAGAAAAGGAAAGCTAAACAGACACGTAGAGAGAAATCTCGAACATGTTTCAGGTGTGGTGTAAAAGGCCACCTGGCTGCTGCCAGTACCATCATAGTCCTCCCTTTGGCAAGTAGTATCGTCCATGCATGTGTCTTTTTCCCCCCGTAGTAAGCATTTGATCTTTGTGCACTTTGGGACGTACCCTTGGGTAGGTCAGTCTTAATGGATTTGTATGATACCTCGAGGTGAGATTGGTAATTTCTGACGGGCCGTCGTTCTTTCTTTCTATTTTCAGGCGTGTTTTTGAAGCTACTCCCAGAATAGAAGGCGTCGCATCATTTCCCCCATAATAAGTAAGTCTCCTTCCTCTAAGGCTCCCCGTGGTGGTCTTGCTTCCAAGGCTCCTATAATCCGCTACCCCCATTAGGAGTTCTTCATGGGAAAGCGGTTTCCGCATCCTAACTTGAGCCCCGATTATGTTCTGAGATGTCTGACTCCGATTCGGAGACGGATGTCAAGTTGAGGCCAATCCTTGAGGATGAGTTGGATTTTTTACGTGACCCAGTGTTGTTATTTGAGGTCTAATGTGAGAATTTGTTGAGGAGGAAAGGATTTCTCTCTCATGTTAAGATGGCGGGACTGGTCAGTTTGGACAGCCCGGCTTATCCCTTTGCCCATGCCGTATCGCTATACTGGCTCCGTTACCCCGCCTCCGGATGGGATGTCGGTGGTGTATATTCACCAGATTAAGGCACGGATGCGCTTCCCTTACTGTGCAGAGCTACGAGAGCTTTGTGAGTATTATCGAATTTCCCGTCTTGACCTTGCCTCCTCTGCTATCCGCGCATGGGTCGGATTTAGAGTGTTGTGTCACCGCCAATTCTGGGCCTACTCCCTTTGTCTTTTCCGATGCTTCTATAGCATCCAGCACGGTGGTGAGTTTAGCGTTCTATTCTCTAGTGATTCGGTACCCTTTGTTGGCTCACAAGGGGTTTTCGGGGTTGGGCGACACTAAGTGGAATAACAAGCGTTGTTTCGTCCTCGCCTTTGAAAATGGTAGTGGCCACTGGAGAAACACTACTTCTTCGTTGAGGATCGAGGTGTTTCTTGGTCCTTGGACTCCCCCTATTGACGGATGCGCGTCCCACATTTTCCCAACTTTCCACGTCCGATAGGCAAGCCCTGAAGCTGATATACATTGGGAATACGATGGCTTCCTTCGAGTCTGTGCACCACATCTCGGAGGATGAGTTATGTGCTACGGGGATCCGAATGACGCCCCCGTCTTACCTTTGGTATGCAAGACATTGAGTTTTTAATACTTGTGATTTTATTATTTTGCCTTGTGGGTTGGTTTCAATATCGGCCTTCCCTGTTTCAGGAGAACGATGATGTTGGTGAAGACGTCCCTTCGGAGAAGGAAGCTTCGGTTGTTTCTCCTCTTCCTTTACCAATGGTTGAACCTCCCGCTACTATTTATGAGTCCTCCAGGGCTGTGAGACTTTCCTCCGGTATAGTATTTGCGGTGATTTATTTTGTTTCTATGCTTACTTTGCTTATGTTGTACTCACATATATTTTGTTAATTTTTAGGGAGGTCCCCTTCTATCTCCGCCGCGCAGATCCTGGCTAAGATCAAGTCGAAGAGGTCTAGCTTGGAGGTGGAAACCTCTAACTCTAAGGCTCAAAAGATAACCTCGTTCATTTCTCCTTCCAGGTCCTCCTATTTCCATAAAGAGAGAGAGGCTGTTGTTGTGGACATAGTTGATGACTCTCCTATTGCACCGGAGAATGAGGAGGTTTCGAATGATGTCGGCGAGTCTTTGTCTCCCCCCCCCCCCCCCCCCCCCCCCCCCGCGAGGATTGCATCCTCCGATGATAGACCTCCAGTACTAGGTATATGATGGTGTCCCCCTCTTGTATATGTGTATTTCTCATGCCCTTGTCGTTTCTTACATTTGTTTTTCCAGGCATGATTAAGTTGCCTTTGACCTTTCCCAAGGATCTTGTCCGTCCTATCGTTGGTGATGTTAGGGGTAATGCTTGGATGCCTTTCCAGACTGCTGAGCATGAAGCCTATGACTTATCAGCCTCTCTTTCTATTCCGGAGGTGGCTATACCTATGATGAACTCTATCATTCCCCTGACAGATCGCTCTCTTCCTCCATCCAGTCCTGAGGAAGCCCATCACTTTGTGAATGGTGCCTTGTCTCAGTTTGCTCCCGTGAGTGTTTATATTGTCTCTTGCCTTGTTTTATGAGCTTTTTTTTATCCTGGTTTTCTATTCTTTTGGCAGGGGATATCTTCCGTAATTAACATTGGTTCTCACTTGGTGAATATTACTCGTGAGAGGGATACGCTCCAGCAGATGTTGGGGACACTTGAGTCTACTCTCAAGAACACCAAAGTGCAGTTGCACGACGAGGTTGAGGAGCTCAGGGTGTCAGAGGTTGCTCTGGCCAACCGTCTGGCTCTTGTTCAGAATGATCTTGATGGTTTTCTTGCCTGCCAGACAAAAGATGATTTGGTGGCTGCTCCGAGGATGAAAAATGTTGTCCGGGATGCTCGTGAAGAGAGTTGATTATCTGGTTTGGACGAGGGTGAGGCTACTGGGGTCGAGAAGGGCAAGGCTATTGGAGTCTGGATTTCTTAGCCTCCAAGGATTTTTCTGTCCATGCCGAGAAGCATTGTCAGGGAATTATGAACACTTTCGGTGTGAATATGGTTGAGAAGATTTATGCTCTCTGTCCCAACTTCCCGTTTGCCAAGCTTGGAGAGTGTGTTATGTTTTCTTTGGATTGTGTTGATCGCATTACTAAGCGCTCATAGCGAGCGATGGCTACTTCCGGGCGGGTTGTTGCCAACCGTTCTTCAAAGACCAAGGTTGTGGCTTCTTCTTGTGGTGTTAAGGGTTCCACTCTTTCACAAGTTGCTGCCAAAGAGGATGATCCCCCCTTGTGAAGGGTGGTTGAGATGATGCCCCCTATTGATGTCTTTAGCATTGTTTATCTGTTTTTTTCTCCTGTTTTTTTGGGTGATATCCTTGTTTAGAATTGAGCTCTCCTCTTTATGATTAGATACTCGGGTTTGCCTTTCCTTTGTTGTCGTACTCTTCTCATTGAAGTTTTTGTATGTTTGGGCGGCTTGGTGTGTTTTTAGTATACTTTTTGTTGTCAATATGACACTTTGTTAGGATGGCCTATATTTTTCAGGATTTATGTTCCTTTTATTGGAGGTTGGGTTGCTTAGATTTAAAAGGATTACATCCCTTCCTTTTTGCTGATAGGGTTGTCATGCGGGTCTTATGTCCCTTTATCGGATGGGAGGGTTGTCCTTATGGATCTTACCCTTTTTCGGCTAGAAGGGTTGTCCTTATGGATCTTCCTCTTTTCATATGTAAGGGTTGTCCATATGGATCTTCCCCTTTCATATTTGAGAGTTGTCCTTATGGATCTTCCCCTTTTCATTTGAAAGGGTTGTCCTTTTGATCTTCCTCTTTCAATATGTAAGGGTTGTCCTTGTAGATCTTCCTTTCATATTTGAAAGTTGTCCTTATGGATCTTCCCCTTTTCGGTTGGAAGGGGTGTCCTTTTGGATCTTCCTCTTTCCATATGTAAGGGTTGTCCTTATAGATCTTCCCCTTTCATATTTGAGAGTTGTCATATGGATCTTCCCCTTTTCGGTTGGAGTTTACACCTTCTCTTTTATGAGCGATGATGTTTTCCATCTTTCCTTGTGTTTCCTGAAAGGCATCTTGATTCATTTAGTCATACTGCCGGATCTTTCAAAAGGAAATTTTAAATGGAGACCGTAGATCTCCTTCATGTACTTTAATACTAAAACATGAAATAAAGATAGATAAGATGGCTTCCACTCTAGGTGTACTCAAACTCCAGATCTTCGCCTGTTATTTCCTCCTGGAGACGCCCAGCATGAATTTCTTCTTCGACCTCTAACCGAAGGGCTAAGCATTTGTTGGTGCTATGCCCCCATGCCTTGTGATATTCACACCACCCTTCCTCTTCTGTTCCTATGAAGGCCCTTGATGATTCCAAAGGTGGCGGAATTTGGTCATAAAGAACTCTGTTGTTGAGCTCTTCAATTTCAGTCCTGAGCGGTTTGAAGTGGACTGTTCGTCCATCACTGAGCCGGTAGTAGGTCTTTTCCTTTTCTTCTTCTCTTTGAATAGCTTGCTCCAGCCTTTGGTTGAATTCTTCTATTGAGCCTATGGTGGCAATGCTCATATCTCCTCCGAAGTATTCTTCAGCATCTTTCCTCAAGTGCCTAAAGAAGGCTCTTATAAATTTGTTCTTGGTGATGTTGAGTTCTGCTGCCGCTGTTGCCAGCCTTACAAAGTAGCTTTTTATCAACTCTTCTCTTTTTGCTGGATACCATCCAAGCATTCGTGATCCTGTCTTCTTTCTCTCTTCCTTCTTTTCCTATCTTCTTTTGATTTACTCTCTTCATTTTAAGCAATTTGTTCTTGAGGCTCCTGCCTCTTCCTCTTTTTGAAGATCTCCTTGGTTGCATTCAAGAGGTGGCTAACCAGCCCCTTCACCGTACTCAGCATTTTCTTCCAACCTTGCATGGTTTCTCTATTCGGATTTCCCCTTGACGCTTCCACAAAGGCGATGGATAACCCTTGTTGTGTTCTTCTCCTCATGAAATTTAGATAGCATTTTCTTGAAGCTGCTTTTTCCCTCAGTACCTATCCTATGTCATTTGGTGTTGGGAATTTCATCTTTTGGTGGACGGTAGAAGGAACTATGCGGTTTGGGTTGATGGTGGTGCGACCCAGTATCCCATTGTATGCCCGTAGCTCCTTTACCACCACGAAGGTTATTTTCAATTGGACTTCCGTCCACCCTTCCCCGAAGGTCACTGGAAGTGTTATTATCCCGAGGGGAAATGTGGTTGCTTCTGCAAAGCTTACCAGAGGGAAATTTACGGGTTTGAGGTCACGCTCTGTCTTCTCGATTGCTTTCACCACATCAACGTGAAAAATATATGTGGAACTTCTCTCGTCCACTAATATTCTCTTTACGTTATAGCTAGCAATATCCATTGTAATCACCAAGGCATCATCGTGCGGATATACCACATACTTCAAGTCTTCATCTGAGAAGGTGATTTTCATGTTTTCAATTGGCATTTGGCGTTTTCCGAATGGAGGCATCTCATTTACCTGGGCCACATACACTTCTCTTTCGCTAGAGGTCTCCCCCCTGCTGCCATGCCACCGTGGATCACATTGATGGTTCCTTTTCTATTTGGTGGGGGAGGGCAGTCCTCCATCTTCTCTTTTCCTTTCCCGGTGTACCTTAGTTGGGGGCTCTTGTCTCTCTTTCTTTCATCTTTGACAAATTCCTTTAACAAGCCTTCCTGGATAAAATTCTCTATGTCGCGCTGGAGGTGGAAGCAGTTATCAGTGTGGTGTCCGTTGGCATCATGGTACTCACACCATTGTTCCATATTGTTTCCCATTATTCCTTTCCTTTTCTCCGTTGAGGGAGTCCACAAATTGAGCATCTTCATCTCATGCATGATTACTGAGGCCTCCCTTGTTAGGGGAGGGGTGAAGACAATTATGTTGATGCCTTGGGGTCTTGATTGCTCGTTTTCCCTTGCTCCTCCTTTTTGTGTCCATGCTTGCCTTCTTGATGCCTGCTGTGGATGTTGTTGCTGTTGGGGCTTCCCTTTTCCTGGATTGTTATTGTCAGGTGCAGGGGCTTCATAACCCTTTTTTCAATTTGATCGGGCCCGCTCTAGATCGATATATGCCTTGACTCTTTCCGGCGTCTCCTCCAATGAGTTTATTGGTAGAACCTCCACGTAATCCGCCAGTGGTGCCCTCGGCGTCCTAAATTCTCTTACGAAATCACAGACTATCTCTCCTTCCGAGAGCTCTGTTGCTATGTCAGAGATATTTTGGTTGAATCTTGTGTAGTAGCTTGCCAGGGATTCATCATATCCTTGCCTCACGTCGTCTAGCGTCGAGTCGCCCATTAAGAGCTGTCTCTCTCCCAGGTATTGCTGGATGAACTTGCCTTCAGATCTGCCCATGAGGCGATTGATGCCTGGGGTAGACTAAAGAGCCAGTATGAGGCGTTCCCTGCGAGAGTTGAGGGGAACAACATTGCATAGTGATCCTTTATTGCGGTCCTTCCTAGAAGCGACGACTCATGCTTTTGAATATGTTGTATTGGATCCCCTTTCTCACATAGTCAAGAATTTGACGTGCTGTCACATTTGGTGGAACCATTATATTGATAAGCTCTTGTGTGAAAGGATGTGAGGCTCGGTCCCTCAATTTGTGCATCGCTCTTCCCTTTGAATCTTTGATCTTCTTGGCTATTAGCTCCACGATCTCCTCATTCTTGAGAGCTATAGTTTCCATATTTTGCTGCCTTACAATCTGGGGTACGATGTTGCCATGATCATTCAGGGGTTCAGCATACCCTTAGCCGTTCTGGGGTCCAGCATACCCTTGGCCATTCTGGGATCCAGCATATCGTTGGCCGTTTTAGGGTCCAGCATACCCTTGGCCGTTCTGTGGTCCAGCATATCCTTGGCCGTTTTGGGGTCCAGCATGCCCTTGGCTGTTATGTGGTCCAGCATACCCTAGGCCATTTTGGAATTCAACATACCCTTGGCCGTTCTGGGGTCCAACATACCCTTGGTCGTTCTGCAGTCCCGCATATCCTTGGCCATTGTTTGCTTGGTAGTTGGCGCTTCTCTGCTGGGAGTACCCCATTCCTTGGTATTGCTGATTGTAGGAATGGGTGTACGCCTGTTGGTTTCCCCCCATTGATCTTGAAGGTGATACCTGATACCTTGGTTGTTCCTGCCTTATGTTCGCCCTAAGACGCTCCCTCCTATCTAGAATGTCCTCCATAGCTGACATTAGTTCAGGCGTGATGCTGTATGTCCGGGGGTTTGTTCTTGCTTGTTGGGGTGGCAGAGTTGTGGCTGGTTCACTGTTGGCTCTGGGCGGGCGTTTCTTGAGGAATGTTGTTCCTCAGGAAGTGTATGTTCCTCGTTCCTCACTTCTTCCCGTCCTCTTTCCACGGTTGCATGTTGGCTTACCGCTGGAGCTTGCATGCTTCCCACTGCAGGTTCTTGGTTGCTTCCTCCTACCGGTACTTGCCCGCTTGCCCCCCCCCCCCCCCAACTTTCTTCATATTCGCTGTCATCGAGTGCAGGTAGTAGGCTACTTGCTTTTTGTTCGAATTCAGCGGTCGGCGCCAGTGTTTGCACACGAGTCTCCTTCGTGGGCTTCTTATTCTCGAGCTCCTCCTTCTTAGGCTTTCTCCTTCCCGAATCTCTACTTCATGGGCTTCTTCTTCCCGTTTTCTCGCTTCCTCTCCTTAGTTACCTGCAAATGGGCATCGGAGGGTCCCGGTAAGCCCACTCTGATGCTTAAGTAAGTATAAGCTTTAGAGAGAGGTAATGAGTTTAGAGATAGAGAGTGATGGATTACTTTCAAATGAGGAGAAGAGGTCTCTCTTTATAGATTTCCTATTGGACCGCCCCAGTTCTAGTGATTTCCTGGTCCGGTTGTGGCTGTTTCGTAATATAAGTTGGCATTGACCGTAAATAAGGTGTGTTTGACCTCAGTTCGACCGTAGATAAGCTTGATATGGCTAAGTGTTGGTAGGGGGTAGGGGTCCGGGCGAGGGGAACTCGCCCGGACGGAGGGGGGATACCCGAGTGAGAGTGCCTCACCCGGGTTCCCGAGCAGGCAGCTCTCGCTTGGGTTACCTCCGAGGGATTTCCGTCCCTCGGGGCTTTCCGGGTGGATTTCGCCACTCGGGTGTTTTTTGGGCCTAAGTGTTGGGCCTCGGGTGTCAGTTCTCTAAGTTTTGAATTATAATCGATCATAGCCCATTTATCGGGTTCAATTTATAATAACTTGGGCGTATATCCAACAAACTCCATCAAGATCGCAGCCAACACAATAATATCAAATGGGCAAAGGAGAAGAAGAAGAAAAAACAATAGAACTTATAGAAACACTTGCCTTTATTGATTGATAAAGGCTGAGCACCTGGTTTACAAAGACGCCTCTCATGTTGGATCACGGGCGAAGCTCCGTTACGTCCTTGACGGAAAGCTTGGACTCCTGGGCTCCGCGTAATCCTGCAAAAGGGGATGACCTGGGTGGTGACCCAGAATCCCTCTCCGATGCTTAAATGAGTACACAATCAACAGGGTGGCAGCAGTATTCTAAGTCGTATTAGAGAGTATTCGTTTTCTGGGGTAACTTCCTCCTTTATATAGAAGGAGAAGTTGCCCAGCTACCTGTGGCCATGCTTGGCCGTTGTGCCCATGATTTCGTGTATCTCGCCACGATTACGTATATCTCGGTCAGGATTCCATATATCTCGCCCCACGCTCCGCGTATCTTACCCGTACTCCGCGTATTTCGGGCACGCCCTGCGTATCTCGGGGGATCTATCTTTATCCCTAACCGTCTCCCACTACTCTATCTAGTAGGCGGGTTTCTCGGTCTTTATCCTCTGATCACAAGTCCCGACTCCTGTCGGAGACTCCAGAGTTGTCTCGTTTTAGATCACTTCCCAGGGCCTTCAGTCTCTGCGGGACAGGTCTAGCCTCTGCGGGGCTTTATTATCGGGGCTATTACTAAGGCATATCGGGGCCTACCCAGAGGTTTCTCATCGGGAGCATTCAGCTCATACATCGGGACCGCTAAAGTCGGGACCCTTTTTGCTGGGCCTCTGGGCCTTCCAGGCTTTTCACGAGGCCCACTGGACCTACTCGCCGTCCATTGGCTGTTAACGGGGCTAACGATTACATCGGGACCCATCATTTGCCCCCAAGACATGGGGGACTTTTAGTTCGTCGTGTCTTTTAGTTCAGCTCTTCTGACCTCGTTGTCGGAGGTTTTTGTTTTCATACCTTCCGATACCGCCGTCGGAGGCTTTTGTTTTCATACCTTCCGATACCACCGTCGGAGGCTTTTGCCTTGCGTGTGATTGTTGTATAACAGAGTCTCTCACTCATGATTGCCTTGCGCCCACCAGACCCCATGGGTAATTGCCAAATCCGAGGAGACTCCTCGGTTACTGTAGCATTAAATGCCTAGGGATAAGGAAACGACATTTAAACCGGCGTGACTGTTGTTTTCTGAAAAAGCAACTGTGACGTCACGCACGTCCCTTCCGTACCTATAATCTCGGCGATTAAGATCGTGTCGTTTCCTCTTCAACGGTGCAGATCAAGCCCATCCAGCTGTCTCTTCCGTACCGTCTCCACAATTTCAACGATTGTGATCGAATCGTTTCGTCTTCAACGGTCAAGATGAAGTCCCTCCAGTTGTCCTTTTGCTTATAAAAGCCAAAACACTGGCATTATTCACTTCTTCTGCACTCTCTCGATTTCAGCCATTCTTGCATTCGAAGCTTCTTCTCCAAGCTCTTCCTGCTGTTCCAGTGATCCAAGGCCTTCAACCTTTCGATCTTCCTCCATTTTATCTCTCCGATCATCGATTATGTCTGGTAAGGACTTTCTTCTATGTTTTCATGATTTACTTGCTGTTTGTTCTTCTTTTCTCAAATCCTCTTGTTTGCAATCGTTTTAGACGAAGCTAGTTCTGAGGTTAGGGCTCCTTTCACTTTCAAGTTTGTTGTCAATGAGATATCTGAGGCTTCGTATGAGGCTGCCCTTAGAGAGGGGTGTATTACCTCAGATTGGGAACCTCGCTTCCCATATGAGTCTCAACCTGCTGTCAGAAGGAAGCACATCATTACGCCTCCTCGGGCAGGGGAAGTGTTCGTCTCCGCCGGACAAATAAGCGCGGGGATTCGGTTCCCCTTCTGCGGAAACATGGTGGAGATGTGCAACTTCTACAAAACGCACCCTTGTACCTTCTCTCCACACGCCATCCGCGTGTGGAATGCCTTCCAACTCTTATGCCACCGCCAGCAGTGGACGTACAGTCTACTGCTGTTCCGCACTTTCTACGGCATGAAGTGCAACAAAGCTGGGGTCTGTTTCTTCTCCCCCCGACTCCCCAAGTGGACAAAGGAGCAACTTTCACGTTTCGGCTGGGATAGCGAAACTTGGAAGTTCCACAAAGATCGGGTGCTGATTCGCGATTCGGGGTCCGACAACAGCGGATGGAAGAAGTACTACTTCTTCGTCCAGCACAGCTCTGTCCCCTGGCCTCGATGGGAGGTCGTGGCGGACCCTGCCCCCAAGCTCTTAGACTACACTGAGGATGACCTCAACACCCTCCAGATGGTTCAACTCTACCGCTGGGGAGACAACTTCATACCCCTCGACGCCAAAAAGCTCCAGGAGAGGAACCTAATTACTATCGGAGTCCGACTCCTTGACTCTGTTTCCAAGGATTTGGTCATATGGGTAATATTTCTAACAATCTTATTTTTTACCTTTGCAGCCAAGAAGGCTTCTCTGTTGACTCATCTCATTATGAAGCAGGGTGAGACTGATGCCGTCCATAGTGGCTCCAAGCGGAAGCGCAAGCTGGTGAAGAAAGGTTCTTCCTCCTCCACTCCTTTATCTGCTGCTCCTCCGACCGAAGAGCAAGTCGGGGCCAAGAAGGCCAGGCGGGAGGAGATAGATCGGACCTTCGGGGCCACCACCATCGAGGAAGGTAAGCGCGTTCGTCGTGCAATTAAACGATATAAGAAATTAGTTCCCAAGGAGTTTATCCCCGCCGATCGGGAGTCGCGGGTTCGGGAAATTAAATATATCCTTCAAGGAGAAGTCCCCCGCGTTCTCAAGGCGGGATATTACAACTTTCATGGGAAAGACCAGCAAGTCGAACGTCAAATTCTTTGGTGTCCTGGCGGAGTTATTCCTGATCATGTTCGTCCTGCCACCGCAGGTCCCTCGGAGACTCCTGCCCCGACGGAGGCTATTATTCCAGTGGAGACTGCAGCTCCACAGGAACTGATGCTGGAAGACGTCCCGGCGGAAGCTCAGTTCCGCCAGGTAACCGATTTGGAGGCCTCTCCTTCTGTCGAGGAGCCTGATGAGGGGGGCCTGCTTCCCCGCGGCAGGTCGGGGTCAAGGAGCATGAGGCCCGCCGTGAGGGACGTGTCCCGGAGTCCTCCTCCTGTTCTCCGCACTCCAACTCCCGAGCCCCCTCCGACTGAGGTAGCTCCTTCCACTGCTGGTACCGAGGTTATCCCTCGCCTTCCGATGGATGACGTGTACAAGATTTACACCTCCGACCAGGCGGCGATCCCTTGGCGTCCGATCGAATCCCTCCACGGGTTTTCGATCCGTCGGGACAATCTTGAGCCTGACTTGGCCCTGCATCTGCTGGCAGGGTCAATTCCTCCTGCTTTGAGACTGCCGCTTTGCCTGACGCGGGAGGACATCGAAGAGGAGTTTCGTGCCATGGCCGTCCGTCGGATGGAGGTAATACCTTACCTTTTCTTGTTACTTTTTTATCCTTACTTTCGGCCACTGAATTCTTTATCTTTTTTCCCTTCATCTTAGGAAACTGCGGACCAGCAGCGCTGCTTCGCCATCGCCTTAGCTCTGAAGAGTGCTTTGGAGGAGGCTGAAACCAAGTCGAACCCTGATGCCTTAGCCAAGCTTCAGGTGGAACTCGACGAGGCGGTGGCGGCCAAGAACAAGATGGCCAAGGAGAAAGCCCTCCTAGATGATATGACCTCGAGCCTGCTCAAGAAGGTCCACGATCATGAGGCTGTCATGCGTCGGGAGCGGAAGATGGTCCAGGTGGAACAGCAGCGGAATGAGGCGGAGAAACAGCAGCTCATTCGCGAGAAGGACGTCTTCGCGGATCTTCTTGCGGAGGCCAAGGCAAAGTTTGAGGCGGAGAGGGCTGAGTTCTCTGCCAAGCTGGCTGAGGCAAAGGCTCAAGGCCTCGAGGAGGGCCGCCTGCAGGGCCACGAGGAGGGCCGCCTACAGGGCCACGGGGAGTATCGGAACTCTGAAGAGTTCAAGGTGGCTGCTGTAGAGTTCTGCAAGTCCGAGGTGGAGGATGTGCTATACAACGCTGTTGAGGAACTCTACACAGCCTACGCGGATTCCATCGACTTCACGAAGTCCGAGACTCTTGCCCCCGTCGCGGAGAAGTATTTCAACCTCCCCGCGGAGAGTGAAGAGGCCGCTACCGTGGACCCGACTCCGCCAGCCGCGGAGCCTTCTGTCCAGGCCCCTCCAAACCTTGCTCCCTCCGATGCTGCTGTGGATCCATCTTCCAACAAGGACCAAGTTTAATGTTTACATCTTTTAGTCCTTGTAGTCTTTCTCCTTTATCTCTTGTATCGAACCTCTTTGGCCTTCTGGCCCTTATATAAGCAGTTTCTTTCCATCTGTTTTGGCACCGATACTTATTTGCACTTTATCTAAAGCAGCCTTAGATTTGTTACTCAGAACGTTCCGATGCGCCATTTAAAATGACTCTATACGTCCTTCCGACGTTTTACTCGAGATTTCACCGTTTAAGGTTTCTTGTCCAATCGGGACTTCACCACTTAAGGTTTCTCGTCCAAAATCGGGACTTCACCACTTAAGGTTTTCCGTCCAAAATCGGGACTTCACCACTTAAGGTTTCTCGTCCAAAATCGGGACTTCACCACTTAAGGTTTCTTATCCCTGCCTTTCAAGGCCATTTTCACACCCTTTAGGGCTTTTATTGCGTCTCTACTGGACGGCTTAATCGTACCCTTTAAGGCTTTTTGCCGCATCATATAGACGACTTACGCGGACCTGTTAAGGCTTTTTCCGTACCCGTTAAGGCTTTTGGCCGCATCATATAGACGACTTATGCGGACCCATCAGGGCCTTTTCATACCTAGGCTTTTAGTTGCATCATATAGACGACTTATATGTACCCCGTAAGGCTTTTGTCCATACCCGTTAAGGTTTTTGGCCGCATCATATAGATGACTTACGCATACCTCGGAAGGCTTTTGTCGCGCCCTTCAGGAAGTCTTACTAACAGTTAGAATAAATCTAAAAACAGTTTGATCGGAAACAACTTCTTTTATTAATAACTCAAAGGTTTGCTTACATCGGATTGATAGACAACTTGCGCCATTCGCGGCGACTTAATATCAAACATGATACTTCTTCAAGTGTTCGTCACTGGAGGAATGTTTCAACGTCTTGCCATCAAGGTCCTCTAGTTTGTATGCATTGGGGGCTGGCATCCCTACGATCTTGTAAGGTCCTTCCCATTTTGGTGATAGCTTGTTGATCCGATCTTGATGAACGAACTCGTTCCTCCGCCAGACAAGTTCTCCCACGAAGAATTGTCGGGACTTGACACGCCGATTATAATATCGGGCTGTTGCCAGACGCATCCGGGCCTGGACTTCATCAGCTTTCCACCTCTTTTCCTCGAGCAAGTCTAAGTCTAGACATCTCATTTCTTCATTTGTCAGAGGCTCGTAATATTTTGCGCGGTGGGACGCCACCGCTATCTCCACGGGAGCGACTGCCTCCGTGCCGTAGACCAGGCTAAACGGAGTTTCCCCCGTCGATTGCCTGGGTGTTGTTCTAACAGCCCACAGCACATTTTCGAGCTCATCCAGCCAATGGCCTTGCAAGGCATAGACTCTCTTTTTCAAGCCATCCATCACGATCTTGTTGGCTGATTCTACCTGGCCATTGGTCTGAGCGTGGCAGACTGAAGCGGTCCGATGCTCAATGTTTAATTCTTCCAGGTACTCCTTCAACTGAGCTCCATTGAACGGAGGGCCGTTGTCGCTGATCAACACTCGAGGAACCCCGTACCGGGATATGATCTGAGTTTGAAGGAACTTGAGGATCTGCTGCCCCGTCGTTTTGGCCAATGCCTTAGCCTCTATCCATTTTGAGAAGTAGTCGATGGCCACGAGCAAATACTTGCACTGACCTTTCGCTTGGGGAAGAGGTCCCACCAAGTCAATCCCCCATTGCGCGAAGGGCCATGCACTCCTGATGGGCATTAAGTCCGCAGCGGGAGCCACAATATTCGGGGCGTACCTCTGGCATGCATCACAGGATCGGACCATCGCGGTCGCTTCCTTGTTCATCGAGGGCCAATAGTAGCCTAAGTTCAATGCCTTCCTTACTAGAGATCGGGCCCCTTCATGACAGGTCGCGACTCCCTCGTGTAGCTCCCTCAGGATCCGATTCGTGTCAGGTTCTGCTACGCATTTTAAGAAAGGCTTTACATACCCTTTTTTGTATAACTGGCTGTCCACCATCGCGTAGTTGTCCGCAATCCGACGCAACCTGACAGCTGCCACTTTGTCATCGGGGAGTACCCCCGTAGTCAGGTACGTGACCATCGGGGTCATCCAAGTGGGCTTCTCTTCCTCCTCCGATCATGTCTCAATAGCACAGATCTCCGCCGGATCAATGTTTGAGATAATCACCTTTTCTAGGAAATGCACCTTCCGATTCTCCTCGGGGGCCACTCCCAGAGCGAACTTGCTTAAGGCATCTGCTTCCGCGTTTTCTTCTCTCGGGATTGCCTCGATATCAAAGCTTTTGAAGCTTCCCTTCAAAGTCTGCACCTCGTGCAAATACTTCTTCATTGTCGGGCTCTTGGCTTCATAGTTCCCCTGGACTTGATTTACAACCAAGCTAGCATCGCATTTTACTTTTAAACGGTCGACCCCCGTACCCTTGGCAATCTTAAGGCCTGTGATGAGAGCCTCATACTCTGCTTCGTTGTTAGTGGCTTTGAACGTCAACGCCAAGGCATATCGTAGGGGTTCGCCTCCACCGGGCGGTATCAATACGAATCCTGCCCCCAAGCCTTCTACACTCGATGAACCATCAGTGTACATCTCCCAAGTATTCTCCTCATTTGGCTGTTCTGGCTGTTGTTCTGTTGTCGGGACTTCCTTCATGGTTGCCCCCTATGCGGGACCCGTTACTTCCAGATCGGGTGCCGTAGACTCAGCTATAAAATCTGCCAACGCCTGGCCCTTAATAGCGGTTCTCGGCGCGAAATGAATACGGAACTCCGTCAGCTCGATGGCCCATTTCACCAATCTCCCCGACGCCTCTGGTCGGTTCAAAAAGTGTTTCAAGGGTTGATTGGTCAATACCGTGACTTCATGGGCATGGAAGTAAGGTCGTAGCTTTCGAGCGGCAATAATCAACGCAAAGAGATACTTCTCAATAGCGGGATAATTTATTTCAGACTTGGCAAATGCCTTGCTTACATAATAGATAGGCACTTGGTTGCCCTTGACAATTCTAATCAAAACAGAACTAACAGCCACATCAGAAACAGCCAAATAGAGATAAAGCGGCTCGCCTGGAACTGGTTTCGCCAACGGCGGAAGGGTACAGAGGTGCTGCTTGAGTGCCTGGAACGCCTCCTCGCACTTATTGGTCCATTCGAACTTCTTGTGGGCCCTCAACACGTCAAAAAATGGCATGGCTCGGTCACTCGCCTTGGATAGGAAGCGATTCATCGCGGCCCACCGGCCATTCAGCACCTGGACCTCCCGATGCGTCTTCGGGGACTGCATCTCCTCGATTGCTCGCAGCTTCTCGGGGTTCACCTCGATTCCTCTCTGGCTCACCATGAACCCTAGGAACTTCCCCGAGTTTACCCCAAAAGCACATTTGTCGGGGTTCAGCCGAACCTGATGGAACTTCATCCGCTCAAATGCTGCCGCCAAGTTCTGGACATGGTCTCCTGCCTGTCGGGACTTCACCAGCATGTCATCCACATACGCCTCCATGGTTTTCCCCAACATGTCTCCGAACAACTTGTTCACCATTCGCTGGTAAGTTGCTCCGGCATTGATCAATCTGAAGGGCATCACGTCGTAATGGTTGACGTCACTGTCGGCATAGAAGGCCGTATGGGGGGCATCCTCCTTCGCCATCTTGATCTGGTTGTACCCGGAATAGGCATCCATGAAGCTCAGCATTTCATGTCCCGATGTGGCATCCACTAACTGGTCAATCCTCGGGAGCGGGTAGCAATCCTTCGGGCAGGCCTTGTTCAAGTCGCGGAAATCGACACACATCCGCAATTCCCGTTACTCTTTCGCACCAGGACTGGGTTAGCCACCCAAGTCTGGAATCGGAGCTCCTTGATGAATCCAGCATCGAGCAGTCTGCCCACCTCTTGCTGGATCGCGATCCTCTTGTCCGCGCCCATCGGACGCCTTCTCTGCGCGATAGGCTTGATCGCGGGGTCTATCTTCAGCTCGTGCACTATCACGTCGGGGCTGATTCCTGGCATATCACTCGGAGACCAGGCAAACAACTCCTTAAACTCCTTCAGGAGCTCGATTAACTCTCGGGCTCTTTCCTCCGACAAAGCAGACCCGATCTTCACCTTCCTCTGAGGCCCATCAATCTCAACCTCCTTCAGATCTTCCATGGGGGCGGGACGCCCATACTCCTCTCGAGGATCGGCATCAGTCTGAAGGACAGTCATGGCCTCCCTCCTTCTCCGTCGAGTAGCGTTAACGTAGCATTTCCGCGATGCCACTTGGTCCCCCTTGACCTCTCCGACTCCGTTGTCAGTCGGGAACTTCATCTTCTGGTGGACCGTCGAGGCGACTGCCATGAGAGGGTTGATAGTGGTACTCCCAATAATAGCGTTGTATGCCCCCGCAGACTCCACGACAACGAAATCTACGTTTCGCTTCTCCATTTTCCAGCCACTACCAAACTCCACCGGTAAGGTAATCATTCCCAGCGGGTAAGAGGTGGAACCAGAGAATCCCACCATCGGGAAGTCCACCTGTGTGAGGTCCTTCTTCGTCTTTCCCATGGCTTCCAGAGCGTCCATGAAAAGAATATCGGAGGAACTCCCTCCATCTATCAGGATCCGCTTCATCTCGAATCCGTCTACGTCCAGAGTCACAACCAAGGCGTCATCGTGAGGGCTCTCCACGCCTACTAGATCCTCCGCCGAGAAAGAAATCACCATTTCCTCCTTCAGGGTCCACGACCGGGACCTTTTGCCTAGCACTACCGCGGCAGATATGCGGGAAGCGTAGTTCTCCCTAGAAGCAAAGGTATCACCTCCCGCCGTCATTCCTCCGTGGATGACGTTGATAGTTCTGCGCCTCTCCTTACGGGCACCTGAACCTGAAGCTTCTGGCTCAATCTTCTTCTTCTTCGGGGATCGGTCGCGGGACTTGGAACGGGATCGTGACCGACTTCTGGAACGGGATCGGCACCGTCCCCTTCCGACGAACTCTTTTAGCTTCCCCTTCTGGATCAGCTTCTCAATTTCCTTCTTCAACTCCCGACAGTTTTCGGTGTCGTGACCATTGGCTCGATGGTAGCGACAGTAACGGTATCGGGCGAGACCCTGTCTGTCCATCACAGCTAACACAGAGGTCATCGAGCTATTGATGGGAACGGCCCGACCTTCTCGGTTGTCCTTCCTCGGAGGACGCTTGTCTTCTCTTTTATCGGGACGACCACGGTTCCTACTTCCTTCCGACTTGTCACTCCCTTTGCGATCATCCGACAGCTTGGACGATGCCTTTCCTCTCCCCGATTTCGGGGGATCGAGCTCTTCGGCATCAATCTTCGACTCCTGGACGTCGATTTGCTGTTTCACCCTCGCTTGCAGGGCCTCCATACTCCACACAGCCTTCGCGGCTACGCTGTGCATCAGGTCGGAACCGTACGGAGCGCTCAAGTTCCGCAGGAAATTAGTACGGATAGTCTCTCCCTCCGAGATTTCTTCATCAATCTCCGCAGCACTAGCAGTGAACCGTTGGTAGTAGTATGCGAACGATTCATCGGGTCTTTGCACCACCTGGGTCAAGGACCTTACACTCTTCACAAGACGCCTCCGACCTTGATATTGCTTAATAAACCGATCGTGCATGTCCGCCCAACACGTAATGCATCCTGGTGGGAGGCTGAAAAACTAAGTCATGGCCCTTTCTCCCAGGGTTATCGGGAACAATGAACAGATGAGGTCATCGTTCGATGTTCGTCCCATACAGGCCTGGACATGCCTCTGAACATGGCGAACTGGGTCCCCCTCACCATCGTACTCCTTGATGGTCGAAATACCTAGCCCGGGCGGGGCGACGGTATCTATCAGCCGCGACACGAAAGGATGGCTGGACCGATCCCTTAGCTCCGATGTCATCTGCTTCTGATCACCCATGCAGATGCTAACGATCTTCACCACCTGATCGGGGGTGATGGGGCCATTCAGGGGAATGGTTCTATTTTGCACTGGTCCTGGGCCGTCGACCACGAACTTCTCCAGGTGTGCTGGTTCCTTACCCTTGCTCCTGGGCGGAACCTCCTATTCCTCTGGGTCCACCCTCGGCGGGGGTGATGGTAATTCTTCTCGCGGAGGCAAATCCTCCGCCCTCCTGGCGGCCTCTCTTTTGTCCAGCAAGGCCTCCATGGCAGCCAAGAACATGGGCATAGCATCTGCTACTGCCTTGGCCAACTCCGAGTTCGAAGACGACCCTTCTTCCCTTCGCGGGACTCCTTCTCCTCCATGGCCCACCGGGTTCGGGAGAGCCTCATCTTCCTCCCTACGCGGGACATCCTGCCTGTTCCTCTCTGTGTCTCGGACTGAGACCTCATAGCCATCACCCTGCCCCTCTGTCTGGGAAAGAGCGGGGTTCTCACCTTGTTCAGCAACACGTTCCGGCAACGGGGAATTCACAGTTCCTGCGGGACGAGAACTGCCAGCCTGAACTTGCTTCTTCTTGCCACCACCGGCCATTGATCTGGTAGAAACTATCTTGACTTTTTGTAAGGTTCCCACAGACGGCGCCAATGTTGGATCACGGGCGAAGCTCCGTTACGTCCTTGACGGAAAGCTTGGACTCCTGGGCTCCGCGTAATCCTGCAAAAGGGGATGACCTAGGTGGTGACCCAGAATCCCTCTCTGATGCTTAAATGAGTACACAATCAACAGGGTGGCAGCAGTATTCTAAGTCGTATTAGAGAGTATTCGTTTTCTGGGGTAACTTCCTCCTTTATATAGAAGAAGAAGTTGCCCAGCTACATGTGGCCATGCTTGGCCGTTGTGCCCATGATTCCGTGTATCTCGCCACGATTCCGTATATCTCGGTCAGGATTCCATATATCTCGCCCCACGCTCCGCGTATCTTACCCGTACTCCGCGTATTTCGGGCACGCCCTGCGTATCTCGGGGGATCTATCTTTATCCCTAACCGTCTCCCACTACTCTATCTAGTAGGCGGGTTTCTCGGTCTTTATCCTCTGATCACAAGTCCCGACTCCTGTCGGAGACTCCAGAGTTGTCTCGTTTTAGATCACTTCCCAGGGCCTTCAGTCTCTGCGGGACAGGTCTAGCCTCTGCGGGGCTTTATTATCGGGGCTATTACTAAGGCATATCGGGGCCTACCCAGAGGTTTCTCATCGGGAGCATTCAGCTCATACATCGGGACCGCTAAAGTCGGGACCCTTTTTGCTGGGCCTCTGGGCCTTCCAGGCTTTTTCACGAGGCCCACTGGACCTACTCGCCGTCCATTGGCTGTTAACGGGGCTAACGATTACATCGGGACCCATCATCTCACAATCACTCTCGTAGAATTGCAATATCACAATCACTCACAGATTTGCACTCCCAAGTCACTCACTCAATTCTCACGAATTTATCACTCGGTTAGGTCACAAAAATCCCCCTAAAACACAAGGGAGACTCAGCTCCTTTTATTGTCTAACGGCTCCTACAATTCCCTTATATATATATATATATATCCAAATCGTATCAAATAAATATATATATTCAGTCATCTCTTTGCCTTTATCTATTATCCCATAAATATAGCTATATTTAGCTTAGGATATATAAAATGTCATATTGTTCAAACATTCTAATTGTTTCACAACTACAATTCAATGAAGAAGCTAAAAATTGGAACGTAGGAACCTACTTTCAATAAAGTTATATATATTTCAGTTGTATATCGTCGGAGCGGACGATTGAAGCGGCTGGTAGCGAGATGACTGGTGGTCAAGACGAAGTGACCGTACCTTGAAGGTCGGCGATGAAATGGCCACGATCGACACCGGAGATGATGAGTAATCCTTTTGTGATCAAGGTTTGAGCCAACTTAGATCCAAGCATGAGACGAGAGACGGAACTACAAACGTGCATCAATGGGGAAGAGATCAGAGACGAAGCTGCAAACACATAAGTAAATCCAAGACAAACAAATAATGGTACGAAAATATAAGAAGCGGATCACACATATCAAAATCAAACCAACCAAAGATAAACAGTTTGCCTTTACTTTTATCAGTTATTGTTTGATCTGAACAGATATGGAACATCAAAAGAGTTATGGAGCGCATCTCTGCAAGGTGAACTCGAAAATGCCAAATCGATCAAAATTAGGGTTTTAGGTTCATAAGATGGTCAGTTAAAGGAGGTAGCAGCTGGGCGGAGCTCGACCTAGATAAAGGGTTGACGATTTGGCGTCAGTCAAGGTAACCGTTAAGGATTTCTGAAACCATCTAACACTCCGAGGCGGAAGCTGGAGCTTCGCAGGGCAGAGCTCGGCATAGTTATGTATTGATTTATTAGCCTAAGCGTGTTTATTTTTGCCATAAGTTTCATATATAGTATTTTTTGCAAAGGTTTAGCTCATTTAACATAATTATTATGTATTTTTGTCTAAATGCATAAATATAGTATGCATATATTGTGCATATATATATATATATATGTTACTTATATTTTAATTACGAAACAGAGTATATAATTAGCAATTTTAAACAAGTTTATTCTCTTTCCTTTTATGTTTCTTTTTGCTTATTTCCTCCATTTTTAGCCCTATAATATTAATTGTTTTCTAATTTGTATATTATAATTTTATTATTACGATTTAACATTTTTTTCAAAAGTTTCGATATTTATATTAACTAATTTTTCCTTTTATATATCTATCTTACTTGCTAAATAATAGCTGAAATAAATCTATTCCTTATTATATTATATATATTAAGTAAAATGCTCGATTAAAATAAAATTGACTTAAAAATAAATGTTATTTCTAACACTTAACACATGACTTGATGTGCCTGAATTGAAAGCCGAGAAATCAATTTGAATTTAACGAGACTTCATTTTAGTCGAACATGTAATTAACTAGCTATTTTGATAAAATAAATGTTACTCTTTTCCTTTTAGAATATATATATATATATATATATATATATATATATATATATATATATCGTATCAAGTATATATTTCATAATACTTTTTATTTATTTTTAAATATACAACAATAATAGACATCATAAAAACATAACAATTATTTTACCCATTTAGCAGCCTAAGAAAGTCCAAATATCAAAAGGTGTAAAAAATTTAGCTATCCACCAAAATAACCACTGCCGATATCTAAAACAGTAGCTCTGTCCCTCAAATTTTTTTGTGCGACTGCCGTTGTTCTGAACAAATGGCACCTGACGCCCATAAATTTAGCTAAACACCAAAATAACCACTGCCGATGTCTAGCTCCGCCCTCAATTTTTTTTTCGTCGACTGCCGTTGTTATGAACAAATGGCATATAACGCTCATATTTTACTTTTTTTTTTTTTTTCAATTTGGCTTTTTGTTTGTTATATTTTTAGATTTTAATGTAAAATTATGTTTTTATTTTCTAAAAGTCTATTAACTAGGGTGTAAAGTTTGATTGAGTTAACTTTAGATGATAAACGTTTAAATATTTTTATCCTAAAGTTAAACCAACCAAACTGTACACACAACTCAATAAGGTTTTAGAATTTACGGGTTATGTAATTTTATGATTTTTTTAAAAAAATTTAGATATTTCATTTTTTTTTATAAAAACATAATTTTATTTAATTATCTATTTTACTTTTCGGGATATTTAAGTAATTAGACTTTCTTAGATTGCTATATGAAAAAAAAAAAAAAATCTTGCAACCTCATAGAGTCATAGTTCCTGACTCCGCCACTTATTCTAATTCCAAAAGATTAAGCAGTCACGCTGTAAGTGTGGCGTTTTTTGATATGGACAACTACACTACACCTAGAGTTTTTGACCGATATAAAGCTTCATGGACAACCAAATACAAATATAGACTGCATGAAAAAATAATTATAAATCTAAGGTAAACCGAGATTTCACATCTCGGTTTGGATTTTTTTTTTTTTTTTTTTAGGGTTTAGGGCACTAAAAAACCCTAAACCCTAAAAAAAACAATCCTAACCGAGATTTCACATCTCGGTTTGGATGAAAAAAATCCAAACCGAGATGTGAAATCTCGGTTTGCCTCAAATTTGTAATTATTTTTTCATGCAGTCTATATTTGTATTTGGTTGTCCATGAAGGCTTATATCGGTCAAAAACTCCTACACCTATGACTTTTCTCCATGAAGAAAAATCATCAAGAAAAACAGAAGAACAAAACTACAGAACAAGAACGAACAGAGTTGCAGAGAGAACGGGTCAACTATCACTATATCAACATCGTTGGCAATCCCAAGAAAATACCCACTAGAATCGAAGCAGTCGGTACCCAGCACAGCAGCTTTTCGTACAGCAACTCTTCGCTCGCAATCATATCTGAATAATTGATATTCAATCTGGGATTTCCCAACTCTTAATTTAGACTGATTATTTAACCAATTTGACCTAAAAGTTCGATTTTGAGTTTTCTTTAGTGAATGAAAAGAACATACTAATATTTATAACTCAAACAATCTGAATCATCCAACTCTCCTAAATTATTTGAAATTATTAGGTAAATTGGTGGTTTAATATGTACGACTTTAAAAAGTAAAAACTAAATTTTGTTATTATCTAATGCGGTCTATGTTTAAAAGTTGGCAAAATTGCATAACAGGGAGCAAACACAGTTGAGGAAACAGACGATTTGAAGTGGAAATGAAGTAGAATTTGTACAAATCTGGAGAATCCAAAGGGTATACACACTACACTCTGAAATTAATTAACCCCAATAAAAAAAAGATCCACAAAAATTCAGAAGAACCCATTTGATCCAATCTACTTCTAACTGGAATCGAAGAAACCCCATGGATCATATTTTCTCTACAGTGATTCAGAATCCAAAAATCACTCAAAGAGAAAGAGGTAGAATGAGGCGGAGAATCCAATAACTTATCTAGATCTGTGTTTGCCTTGCTTCCTCTTAGCTCTCTTGTTGCTCGAGTTCTTCTTCGGATGTTTCTTCAGTTGCCCGAAGGGCGAGCAGAACCCACACGCCGATAGCTTCGGGGACGGCGGCTCAACCGCCGGCGAAACACGGCCGGTTCGGTAAGAGCCGCGAGTAGATCGACTCCTCTGGAGATCGATAGGAGGTGGACGATCGGTGGTAGTTGTAACCGGCGGCGTCTGCCCCTCCTGGTCGCGAGACGGTCCTTCCTTGCCACCGTGGCGACTGAGATCCAGTTGGATGACTTCTTCTTGTCCTTCTTCTTTGGGTTTGCTGTCGGCGGCTTTGTTGAGCTCCTCGGAGATGAATCTGTCGTCCCAAACGATTCCGGAAGAGCCCTGTCTCCGGAACGAAACTACAGATCTCTGAAGACCAGCCATCTGTGATGAGGCCGATTTCCCTCTAAAGTGTGAGAGAGAGAGAGAGAGAGAGAGAGGTGTAGAAGATGGTAAGGGAGGGGAAGCAATGGATGATGACAATAACGGATTAATTGAAAGAAATGGTCATACGTCTCTTAGATTAGTGTTGCTTTAATTGTTTCTTGTTTTCCTCATTATTATTATCCTTGCTTAAATTATGCCACTTAAACATCTTATACCACCCACTTTCATATCGCGTAACCTCAGCATTTTGTAGAATTTTAATGATAGTAGGCCAACATAGTTTTTTTATTCGGCCCGATTAGCTGAATTTAAAGATAGTAGGCTGACAGTGGACTCTTAATGATAGTGGGTCAACATAGTTTTTTATTTGGCCCGATCAGCTGAATTTTTGACCCGATAATAAACCCTAAAAAGCTACTGCAGTTCATCTATATTTTCACATTTGCAATTGATGCTCTCCGGCTCTTCTTATACGGTTGTTTCTTTTCCTTCTCTTCGGCAATTGATTATCTGAGTCTCTTCAGATCTTCGACTCTTATCTTCTGCTTAAGGTACCGGTTCTTTGGATCTTCTCTCATCTTCTCTTCAGATCTTCGGCTCTTAAAGCGTGCAGATCTTCGCCTCTCCAACTCTTTCACCTTCTCCCTTGGTACCCCATTTCGGATTCTACGACGACTTGAAGGAGTATTTTAGGTTTAGCAGAGGAAACCCTAAAACGGAGCAGAGGTGATTCGCAAGGAATAAGAAAGGACACAAGCACTCAAGGGATCGTTGGTGAGAATTCCTTCATCTGGTCTCACCTCCCCCTCAACCCTAAGTCTATATAAAACAAGTTGGTTTATAATCAGACCACTTAATAATGGGCTAAACAAACAAAATAAGCTCAAACCCAACTATACAAAATAGACTAAGGAACAAGCCAAACAAGAAGCCCGCGAACAAAAGAAGAAGGCCCAGCTTGCATAGCCCAATAGGCCTTCAATACTCCCCCTCAAGCTGGAGGGTTCTTCTCCAACCTCGCAGGAACAACAATCTGCAAACTCCACCAACAACCTGGAAAACACAAACACAGACCAGAAAACAACCCTTCCAAATATAAACACAATTTTCAATAATCAACCTGCACCATCTGTGACTTCTTCATCCTGATCATCAACATTGACCTTGAAGATGTTCCTCAGACCAAGATCATTACAAAAAATATGATGCTTCTCTGCACTCAAAGGCTTTGTAAAAATGTCAGCCAATTGATCACCAGTACGAAGATAAAGAAGTTCAACTGTACCATCAACAACTCTATCTCTTACGAGATGACAATCAATTTCAATGTGCTTTGTTCGTTCATGAAAAACTGGGTTATTGGTAATCTGAATTGCAGTTTTATTGTCACAAAACAACTTAGTTGGCTTTAATTGTTTAAAACCTAATTCAGACATCAATCCCCTAAGACAAAGCACCTCCTTCAACAAATAACCAACACTTCTATACTCAGCCTCTGTTGAAGAGGTTGCCACTGTGTTCTGTTTTTTTTTTATTTCCAAGAAACAAGAGAATCTCTCAATTTAACACAATAACCAGTAATAGATTTTCGACTCTCAATACAACGACCCCAATCAGCATCACAGTAACCAACTAGTTCAGCAGATGACTTAGAAGATAGAAGGACACCTTTACCTAGTTCCTGTTTCAAATACCTGATTATCCTCAGAGCTGCATTCCAGTGAGTTTTCTTTGGATTCTGCATAAATTCAGTGAGGTGTCTAACAGCAAAGGATATATCAGGTCTAGTCACTGTTAAATACAAGAGTTTACCTATCAACCTCCTAAAGACAGTGGCATCATCCAGGAGTTTATCCTCAGAATTCACCCCCAAATGATCATCATAGGATTTGCTAGTCAATTTTAAATTCAACTCCATAGGAGTTTCAACTACACGACAACCAGCCAATCCAACAGAGGCAATAAGTTACAAAACATACTTTCTCGGAGACAGAAAAATACCATCAGCACATCTAGCAACTTCAATACCAAGGAAGTATTTCAACTCCCCTAAATCCTTCATTTTAAAACTAGTTTGAAGAACATGTTTCAGCTCTCCAACTAGTTTGGCACTATTGCCAGAAATCAACAAATCATCAACATAGACAAGAAGAACAACCATATCGTCACCATCACGCTTAGTAAAGAATGAATAATCATGTTTAGACTGAATATAACCAGCATGAAGAAGAGCAGTAGTTAATTTTAGATTTCATTTCCTACTAGCTTGTTTGAGCCCATAAAGGGATTTGAGTAATCTACAAACATTTTTGTTCCCATTTCCCCCTTGATTACCAAATCCCTCAGGTAAAGACATGTAAACTTCCTCATCTAAATCACCCTGAAGGAAGGCATTATAAACGTCCATTTGAAAAAGAGGTCAACCTTTTAAAGCAGCAAGATATAAGATAACACGAACAGTATTCATTTTTACAACGGGGGAAAAGGTTTCAAAATAATATATACCATGCTTTTGTTTAAAACCCTTAGCCACCAATCTAGCCTTATAACGTTCCAAACTACCATCAGAATTATATTTCAATTTATAATCTAATTTGCATCCAATAAGAACCCTACCATGAGGAAGAGATAGCACCTCCCAAGTACCATTTTGTTCCAAAGCTGTGACTTCCTCAGTCATTGCTTTAAGGGTTAACAGGTCTTTTGGTCCATGATGTTTAACCATTTTTGGGTTTTGGTCCATGATGTTTTTTTTTCCTAATTTTGGTACCATATGTTTGCAGATTTTTTCTAGTTTTGGTCTGACTTACATTCCGTCCATTTTTTGACAGGTACAAGTCACGTGATCCACCCTAAACTTTCAATTTTGTTCAATTTAGTCCCTCTAATACTTTCCTAACCTTTTTTTTGTTCAATTTAGTCCCGAAGTTTCAAAAATTCAATTGGACCTATTGTCCAATTGGGGTCAATTTTGAAACTTCGTGACTAAATTGAACAAAAAAAAGGTTAAGAAAGTATTAGATAGACTAAATTTAAAGTTTAGAGTGGATCACGTGACTTGAACATGTCAAAAAATGGACGGAATGTAACGGTTAGACCAAAACTAGAAAAAAATCTGCAAACAATGGTACCAAAACTAGGTAAAAAAAACATCATTGACCAAAACTCAAAAGTTGTCAAACATTATGGACAAAAAGACCTGTTAACCCTTGCTTTAATCCATTCTGGATCCTGTGAGGCTTCATGGAAACTGGCAGGTTCAATCATCTTAGAAAAAGAAGTTAGATAGCATTGATAAGGTTTGGATAAATGTGAATAACCCAAATAATTCTGAATGGGATACAAAACAGACTGGTTTCCCATAACATAATCCGAAGACCATATAGGTGGTTTCACAGCTCTTCCAGACTTAGTTGTCTGCAAAGGAAGAGCTTCACTAACAGGGACAGCATCAAGATTGTCATCAGAAGTAATAGAAAAAGTATCATCATCTGACAGGGGGTCAACCACAAAGGCATCATCCTTTCTAACATTAGGGACTACAGGGGGAACAATCTCCTCAGTTAAATCATTGTTAAGAGGATTAACATCATTGGAATCATCAGGTGTGCATACTCAAAGAAGATGGGCATCTGATCAAATTGCTTCCTTTTAAAAGGAAAAATGTTTTCTTTGAAAAGTACATCTTTATTTACAAAAAAAAAAAACCTTCTTTTGATAAGATCATAGAGTCTGTACCCTTTCTGTGTATTTGAATATCCCATGAAAACACAAGGTATTGCTCTGGAAGCTAATTTGTCAGTCACCAACAAATCTATGGCATAACATAAACATCCAAACACACGCAAATGAGAAATATCAGGGACTTGTCCAGTAAAAACTTCCATAGGGGATTTTCCATCAAGAACAGTACTGGGCAGAAGATTAATCAAATAACAGGAAGTAAGAATATATTCTCCCCAAAAGGGGTCAGGTATATAAGCTTGCAACTTTAAAGCTCGTGCCACCTCAAGTAAATGTCTATGCTTACGTTCAACTCTGTTGTTCTGTTGAGGGGTGTATGCACAAGAGCTTTGGTGTAAAATACCATTTTCAGTGAAGAAACTTGTCAAACGTTCATTAAAAAATTATTTTCCATTATGAGTTCTGAAACATTTGACAAGTTTCTAAAATTGGGTTTCAATCATTGAAACAAAGTTTCTCATAATAATAGTAACATCAGATTTGAATTGCATTAAATGAACCCAAGTTACTCTAGAGTAATCATCAACAAGAGTCAGAAAAAATCTTTTTTCATCATAAGTGTCACATGCATAAGGTCCCCACACATCACAATGGACCAAATCAAAACTGGATTTGTCCCTAGAAAAAGACTTTGGAAATGGCTTTCTAACAATTTTTGTTTTAGGGCATACATGACACTGATTTAAAAGATCTTTCTCATTATTGGAAATACTGACAGACTCAATATGCTGCAATATTTTAGCTGAAGAGTGACCAAATCGTTTGTGCCAAAGAGTAGCACTATTTGAAAAACTGGAAATAGAGGCAAAGCTCAACTCAGCAGTATCTGTTCTTGATGTTTGAAGAAAATATAAATCTGAGCTGGCTCTACCACTTGCTAAGACCCTCCCACTTGAGAGGTCCTGTATAACAGCAAACGTTGGATTGAAAATAGCACAACAATTCAGTTCAACAGTTAATTTTGCAATAGATAACAAGTTGTATTTATAATCAGGTATATAAAGAACATCTTTTAACTTGTTTGTTCTGTCAATAAAGAAGGTCCCAATGCCCAAAATTTTAGAAGAATCTCCATTTGGTAAAATAACTTTGGTCCCAGAAATACTTTTGAAATCATTTAGCCATTCCTTGTTATTAGTCATGTGATTTTTGGCACCTGTGTCAAAAATCCAATCATTGTGACACAAGTTTAAAAGAGAGGATAAAGAAATACCAGAGGTGGTGGCAGAGGTGTTCATGGCAGCAGTGGTAGAATCTGCTGGTGTTGCAGTCCTTCCTGTCTGCTCCATCACACGAAGAAATTTCTCAAACTGAGAGGCAGTAAACGTGACAAGATTCTCATCACCAGAGAGATCATCAGAAGAGATGCCTTGAACATTGGTAGCAACATTAGGAGGAGCAGCATTGGCAGTGTTTGCCATAGTATTTCCTCCTTTCTTTTCCATTTGATCCCTTCTCTTAAAATAATTTTCTCTGTAATGGCCTTTTTTATGGCAAAAGTCGCATCCCTTCTCATAACAACGATCAGCAGTATGCCCCTTCTTGTGGCAGAAAGTGCATTCCAATCCAGAATTGCCTTTTGGCTTTTCTGAGTTGGTAAAAATGTTTCCAGAAAGCACCTCGACGGAACCAGCAATAGTGGAACTAACTCCCCTATGATTCTCTTCTTGAATGAGGATATTGTAAGCATTGTCAACAGAAGGGAGTGGTTCACGCATCAGCATACTGCTCTTGATAGTGCTATAATTGTCGTTTAATCCATCAGGAACTGAAAAAGAATATGGCCCTTGTGATCCACATATTTCTGGAAGCCATCAACAGCAAGAGTGGGAAGAGCACAGACTGCATCAAATTCCGCCCACAAGAGTCTCAGCTTTGTAAAGAAGCTGGACACAGAATCAAGGCATTGTCGAGTCAATACTATTTCCCTATGAATTTGATATATCCTGGAACTATTCACCTTATCATAACACTGCTTAAGTTCTTCCCAAGCAAGCAGTGCAGTTTCTGTGTACATGATGGTGCTAGCTATCTCCTCTGAAACTGAATTCATAATCCACCCAAAAACGACAGCGTTGCATCTATCCCAGACTTCACGAAGAGCATCATTATATTTATCATGCAAACATGTACCAGTAACAAACCCTAACTTGTTTCTACCAATCAAGATAAAGCGTAATGCACGGCTCCACATAGGATAATCAGAGATTCCAGTCAGTATGTGCGAAGTGACGCAAGTTCCAGGATTATCACTGGAATGAAGAAAGAGCGGGTGATGGGAGTCCACCAAGGCCATCGGATTGCCGCCTTTGCTCACCACAGATGTTTCCTCAGCCATAGAGATCGAAGCAGAAGGGGAAGAAACGCAACGAACTCCTTAGGAAAGGTGGTGATAACGACGCCGACAAACAAGATCCAATCCGCCTTAATCCGAGCAGCGAAGAAAAGCTTAAAGAAGATTCGACCAGTTCCGTCAAAGAGAAGACGGAACAAATTGCATGCAATCAGAAAAGATGGAGATAAGAGGGAAAGAAGAGAGATCTATGAGTGGAGAGGTGATTGTGGTGGTGGAAGGTCGAAGACGAAAGGCCAAGATCGAAGAAAATACTGCTCTGATACCATTTTAGGTTTAGCAGAGGAAACCCTAAAACGGAGCAGAGGTGATTCGTGATTTTGGCTTATCCCAGTCGAAATGAGGACCGTCATATTCTAAGGCGACACTCGAAGGAGCTTCAGAAGGAAATCGAGAAATCTTATCTGAGGAAGAAGAGGAAGAATCCTCAACTCTTTTCCTCTTAGCTGGGGAATCCGGAATGGCAACACCGCTACTCCATGTAGGATAACAGTGAGTCGTGATTTTGGTTTTACCTTTGTCTCGCAGAGAATCTATAGGTAAATCCTCTGAAACAGAAATAGCTTCCACGTTAATGGGAACCTCTACCGACGCCCCGACCTGGGCCTCTTTGGGAGTAGTAGACGAGGAGGCCTCGATAGTGGCTCGACGATGAGCCCGAATCATCATTTTAACAAATTATAAAAAGGAAAAAAGAAAAAGAAGAGAGCGTTACAAGGCTGAAACTACAATAGAATCCGAGAGATAAAACTCGAATAATAAATTGCAAATACTTGAAGGCAAGCTCGCAGCCATAGGAACTTGTTACTCTCAAACTTGAGATGGAACCAGAAAAAGAGAGAGGAAGTGCGAAAGAAAGGAGTAAAGCATTATGGAAGTAAAACTATGGTATTTATATTGGATGAATACTTGAAGTCTTCTCGAAGAATTTTTTTTTTCCCCAAAAACTCTTCATAGGTGCAGTAAATACGAAAGTTACCGTTGTAGATGCATGAATGACCTTTGAGCTTCCTCTGAATTATTAACGGTCAGAAAGTAAAAGGCAAAGATCAACGCCCCGACTACGAGGCCCGGGTCTTGCCTAAAAACATCTCATAAGAATCAAGATTACAACCCGACAACACAAGTGATCCCAGCCGGAGAACCTCAGAAACGATAGTCGACTTAAGCCATTTTCTTCATAATGAAGTCAATGACTCAAGTCTCGGGGGCAAGTGTTGGGTTACGATTATGGAGGACAGGCTAATGGATGGTCGGAAACATCTAAGTTGGGACTCTCAAAGAAATTCGACGACTAATCATATTCAGAACGAAGAAGTAAAGATAAATGATCGACACCAAAATTTGAGGATGTTGACGACTAAGACAACTCTTGAAGGATAGCGACGAACCCTCTAAAAAAATCTCCCTCTTAAGGTATGAGTCGAGTTGGCAGCCATGTACTATTGAGAAAACCCTTCCTCCTAAGGAAGGGACAGGTGGCGACCTACTTCAGCCTCCATGAAGAAACCTTCCTCTTAAGGAATTGTGAGGTGGCGACCTACTTTTCACCTGTTTCAGCCACCATGAAGAAACCTTCCTCATTAAGGAATGGTGAGGTGGCAACCTACTTGTCACCTTCTTGTGCCGACTCTGGAGAGAAACCCTCTTAAGAGGGTAGTCGTCATTTAAACTCAGTAAAATCTCCCTATAAATAGGGGAACGCTTTCATTACATTTACATTCTCTATTATACTTTTCATAGTATTACTCTCATATTCCATTACTGACTTAAGCTTTGGAGTGGAATCAGGGGAAGATCCCCACCCCCTTTTCAGGTTAACTCCCTAAAAGACTCCATAGGAAATTGAGTACACTGTGAGGTTGAGATAAACACCTAAGTGAGCTAGCCAATGGCGACACCTCGAAGTCCACTTCCAGAATCTAATTGCCACGTCAACTTGATCCCAACAACTGTTATCCTAACATATATTCAAAGGATCATTGAGCATATATGTCTTCATGTAGACAACACCTGAAGAGGGGTAGTGTCAAGATAAATACAAGGGGAATAGATACAACCACCACTCTGATTCAAGGTGACCACCCGAAGAGGGGGTCACAACCTACTACCTGAAGAGGGTAGTGTAAATATACAAGGGAGGTGATTTAACCACTCTTCACATCAAAGTTTCCGCCCGAAGAGAGAATCACTCATAAAATGTGTAAGAGGAGGTGATAGAACCACCCTTCACATCAAGGTATTCGCCCGAAGAGGGGATCACTCATAAAACGTGTAGGGAGGTGATATAACCACCAT
Organism: Clarkia xantiana subsp. parviflora; assembly: GCA_036873135.1. NCBI lineage: Eukaryota > Viridiplantae > Streptophyta > Magnoliopsida > Myrtales > Onagraceae > Clarkia > Clarkia xantiana. Next base: position 11,829,084 of record JAPTYO010000003.1, read on the forward strand.
TCACAACAAGGTGTTCACTCAAAGATGAGATCACTCATAAACATGTAAGGGGAGGTGATAGAACCACCCTTCTATCAAGGTGCATGCCCGAAGAGGTAGTCTCTCAAAACGTGTATGGGGAGGTGATAGAACCACCCTTCATATCAAGGTGTTCACTCGAAAAGGGGATTACCCACAACTTACTTGAAGAGGGTTAGATAAACATGTAAGGGGAGGTGATGGAACCACCCGTCAAATCAAGGCAATCACCCGAAGATGGAATCACTCACAACTTACTCGAAGATGGTAATATGAATCTATAACTTACGGCTCATCGCCTCGATGGCTCATTACCACGACGGCCAATCACCTTGAAGACTTATTCCCAATCGGCTCACCGCCTCAAAGGCTCATTGCCTCATTGGCTAACCGCCTAAAAGGCTCATTGCATCATCAGCTCATAGCCTTAAATGTTTATTGCCTCATTTGCTCGATTTTATCGGAAAATGCAGATGTTTTATGACCGCCTTAAGGGTTCAATGCATCATCGACACATCGCCTCATTGACTCAATTTTATCGTCAAAATGATAATATTTTATGATTCTCTGAAGTTATATTTGAGATAATTGGGTAATGGATGCATTTTCATTCAACTCAGAGTCTAATACAGGCAAAGCCTCCATCAGCCTCGGGGGCAAATGATGGATATTGATCTAAAGAATGTCAAATATACTTTGATAATTCGACATCAATAAGTGATCATCTTCCTTTATTAGTTAATAATCATGATCAATAACACCAACTTTTATATGGTTAATTTTATCCAGATGTTGATTTGGTACCATAAGTTTCATTGTCTATAAACGGTCTAATACCGTAACGTTCATTAACTATAAATAATTTGTTACCATAACTGTAATTGGTTATAGATAGTTTGATACCATAAAATAAATTAGTTACAAATAACCTGATACAATAAAAATTATTTCATATAAATAATTATCTTAATAATCTTTGATATATATTGTAAATTATTCTCTACAATTCAGCTGGTTTGACTTAAACTTCGAAGAGGGATCTTCGAGGCCAACCCCGACTCATCCCTTTATGCAAATTTAGGAGCGTGGTGGTCGAGCACAAATTCACCTTAAGAGATCAAGATCCAACATTACTGACGTACAATCAATATTGAATCTATAATACATATATTATAGTTTTTCGAATACTATAACTAGCTTCTGATACATATTAACTAGCTATATCTTCAGAACTCTATTAATTTCGCATTCCAACTCATACCAAATTATGTCGTTCATATTTTTAGGTCTATCTAGTTGCCCATTCTCATTTTACAGTATTATGATTATATACTAGTTAGTATACCCGCGCGTTGCGCGTAAGTACTTTGTATATATAATTGTTTGGATTCTAAAAACGCGAAGTTGGATATTAATAATTTTATTGGTCTTTTTTATTTGAAATAATCTATTCAATGCAAATGAAACATTACTACACATGGTTCAGCACATCACGCCTTAACCAAATGGTCAAGGTTCAAACCCGGCTGAGATTCTGTGAATGAAAAAATATTATTGGACAACACTTTACCCATGACGGTTTGACCCGATGAGAGTGAATATTATTTTAGGGTGTAGGCTAAACATGTTACGGGTGATGCCTTCCTGATGTGACCCTCTATGGAAACAAAAAACACTACTGCACATTTAAGATGTTATATGTAATACTTTAACTTGCGAACAAATGTTTTAACTGTCAGTAGGTTTATGTCTATGATATTACAATTTTTTTGGGTATTCCAATTACAAACCATGAAATGGTAAAAGAAATAAATACTTACTAAAAAAATTAATACTTGCTAATTTTTTTAGAAAGTGAAGTAATATTTTTCTTCTATACCGAAATTTTAATAGTTGCAATATAAAATATTTATTTATCTTGATCTACTATATTACCTATAAAAGAAATGTAAGGTAAGAAAAACAAAAAAAAAAATTATACATGCAATATTGTTAAGCTTAAACAGTTAAATACTTACACAGATATATGAATATTTTTACACATAAATATAATATACTAAGTCGATTAACTACTGAGTGAATTAATACATGTTTAATTCAAAATTAGATCATTATTATTTTGATATAATAAGTAGTAACAAATGAAAAAAAAATACATTTAATTTATAAAATACAATTGAAATAATTATGGAATGTTATGAATATATTTAGTGGATGTTCAATATTACGTGTATATACTATCTTCCTTATTTAGACTTTCCTAGTATTAAATTTACTTCCTCCTCAAGTATATTTAATCCCTATATAAGGGCTCATTATGTGTGATAATAAGACATCCTCAAGTTCCCTCTTCTATTACCTCTCTACTTCCGTAACACGTTATCAGCACGAATTGCTCAAATTTTTTTTTTCCAACCCTTATCGTAATATTATACGAAAGTATAGAGACCGCCACCATGATATAAATTTCTCACGACAAAAGCTCGAACAATAATGGTGGAAGTGGGATAGTGGCACAAACTAATCTTTTGAGAATCCATCAACCGATTTATCAGAACCAACAACGATTCCTTGGAGTTTGAATCGATCTGATTGTGTTGCATTGAAAGGGAGATTATTACTTCTTTATTTACTTACGTATTTTGACTATTTAATAATTCATATTCTAATTATTATAATTATTGTGTGTCGGGAATTTAATGTTTAGTTGAATATGTACGAGTTAAGAAAGGATTCGAGATCGATGTGTTGACACAACAGACTACTTAAACAAAACTCCGACGAAGCAAGTCGTATTCAATCTTACAATACATGAAAGATGACACACATAATTGATCGATGTATGATTCCGACTCCACAAGTTAGCAAAGAAAACTAACTCGGATTTGGTTAAGTTTAGTTACACTGTTATTCACATCTTGATATGAATCGTTGAAAAAGTAAAATCAGTTCATAGATGATTCGTTATGGAAATCGCTTAGACTAGTTTGTCAATATAATCAAGGTTAAATTTGAATACTTGTTGCCTAAACGATGGCCTATATATATTTATATGATAATAATAATTGAAAGCCACTATGAAATTGCTTAGGGGATAATTATTCTAATCTGTAATGACAAACTATGATTTTCGGTGATAAATCTCTATTTTCTTTACTGACTATGAAAAGTCTTATTTTCTATAGTTATAGTTTATGTACAACTGCTAGCTAGTAACAAAATCTGGTTATGTTGTTTATATGAATTGGTTAGATATCTTATATGATAATAATTTTTTTTTACGAATAAATTGCTGAATAAATAACTTATGTCGAAAAATAAAGGATGTTAATACACGATATCACGTCGGTAATTTTTTTTTATTTTGGTAGTATTTATATATTGAATACACATAAATGTGAAAAATTATTTCATACATAAAGTTATATGTATTGATATTGCTCCACTTCGTAAAGCGAGCGTAGAGACAAATATTACGCTTCCTGAAGTAAGCGTCATAAGTTATGATTATAACGAGGATATACTCCACTCCCTGAAGCGAGTGTTGTAGATTATGATTATAGCGATGAAAGCATCCACTCCCTGAAGTGAGTGATATAATTTATAATGACCTTTTAAGAGTATAAATACAAAAATGTTATAATCATCATGGTCATAGAAACAGTTGATTTTGATTTTGAAATAGATAAAATTGTTATCATCGTCATGATATCAATAAAGAAAGATGATGCATCTTACAAATAAAGAATGCAAAATCCAATTGATTTGGAAGAATGATAATTTTGAGAAGCGCGATGACGCTAGCAAAAATTTAATTATATGATGAAGCGAGAAATTTATTCATATGAAGTGCGATGACACTAGACAAAGATTAGCCTCAAATGAAAAAAAAAAGTCATTGCATATATTAATATTAAATATGGGATATTACGATTAAGAAAAATGCATTCTTTATAAATGACGGATCCTGAAGATCTGATATTACGATCTTGAAGATCAGTAATTATGAATTTATAGTTCCCTTAATTTTTATATTTATATTTACATTTTTGCACTTTATTTACATATACTGTTATTTTTTTTATTGCATTACCTTTACATTTATATTTTTATTTCTTGCACTGCATTATATTTATTATATACATATATTATTACGTTTATTGCATTTATTGCATTTTATTATAAAATGATCCAGAAGATCATGAGTTATTCAAAAGCTCAAAAATTGATAATTTTAGGATCCGGAAGATCCTAAAATGTATGAAAAAAATAGGATCTGAAACATTGTATTTGTGAATTAAAGATAGTCTTGTATAAGAATGAATCATGTATATCATGAATTATTATAAATAAGAGATCATGAAGATCCTAAGAGATCATGAGTCTTGAATAAATGATCATGAAGATCCTAGAAGAAATATGTCTCTTGCAGATAATGAAAAAAATTCAGGTAAACCAGAAGTTTACCGCCAATATTGGCATGATTGATTATATATTCGGTAAACCAGAAGTTTACTGATTCATATAGAGGTAAACCCGAAGTTTACCCATATAATATGATATTTGGCGTGACCGGTTACAGACCATTCCGGATCACTTAAGATGCGCAGTACATTATTTGGAAGAACCTGAAGATTCTCCATAAATCATTATGATAATTGCTCTCAAAGGAAAATTCATTATGTGATCATCATCAACTAAGTTCGGGATAAAATTCCATTATTTATGGAAATAATAAAAGGTGAATATGGGCCCGTTCACCTGCCATGTGGACCGATATATTATTTTGAAAGATGCATCTACAATATGGTCGCGTGTGCATTAATTATCACAAATTTGCAATAGCAAAATTTCCAGATTATGTAATAAAGAATGATGATGATATTAAAAGTTGATATTTACTACAAGATTCAGACAACTACATGTCTAGATTTGCAGTTTAGCATGAAAGTTACAAAGATCCTCAAATTACATAGCTAAATTGCTACCAATTAGAGCAAATTGAGTACAAATGCATGCTATTATGAAAGCAGCATATTAATTGCGCATCAAGCCAATGTTAAATCACAGTTCTCCCTATTACAACCAATTTTTGGTGAAGAGACAAATTTTCCATATATTAATATTATGGTGTGCGATATATGTTTGAATTACACCACCGCAACGCACAAACATGGGTCTGGAATGTTGGGAAAAATATTTTGTCTATAAATCAATTATTTGAGAACAATGACTGATATATATATTTAAAACAAGAGTGTTGATTGTCATTGTTGAACAATTTTTCCCAAAATTAGGGGGAGAAAAGAAGCAGCTGGCAGAAAATAGATTGACTGAAAAAAAAAAAAAAATTGTTATTATCTCATCTAGATCCTCGCACAATGAGAATATGAACCTGAAGTTCAAAGAGAAAAGCATTTTCAAATACTGCCAATAAGTGACTTTATGAGACCCAGAAAGTCATAAGACAAGTAACAGCTGCAAATGCTCCAATTTTGAAATGTCTTGATTGGACAGGTTATAATGAAAAATAACTATCGTCTGAAGCGTGCGATATTGGTTCCAAAGAATTTGTTTAATAAAAGAATGGAGCAAGAAAAATATGGTCTTATTATGGAGGTGATTTCCCAAAAGAAGTAAAGACATAACTAAATATGAAACCCCATAAGTGATTCAGGTACCTGAAAGTGATTACAATAAAGAAATCTCAATGAGTTATGTCATTAACGAGAAGTGATGGAACCGTAAAATATAAAGTTGTCGGCAACAGTTTTGAATATTATTCATGAGTGAAATCACAAAACAAGACGAGGAGTCGATGATCTTGAGCTCAATATGTTAAACAAGTATTATGATTGGCCAAAGTTTGAAAAGACGCAAGTATTAACATGAAAAATGCATAAGGTGGAAGCCAGTGGATACAAATTATTTCCCGCATAAATAAATTGTGTCGTAAGATATATACGCACAACCTGTGGTACAAATGTTATATGCAAAATCCTGGCATTTATTATATTGATCATTTAGTGGAAAAATCACCTTCAAATATATTATTACGTTGGCAGTACATAAAAAGTTTTGAATGCGTCCCACATATGAATTATTTATAGCCGATAGCAAAATTAAAGTGAAAATCCTAGAAGGATTGAAAATGCTAGCATGAAATTTTTCCAAGAATGTTGGATAATAAATATATTGTACCATTTAAAATAATACAGGCAAATTATGTTATATTCTCCACAATGTATAGTTCATTTGAGCTAAGATATATCAGATGATATTATGCGAATTAAGAAAATTGATATTTTGATAAGTTGAATTGATCACGCTATAGCCGAAAGGGGCATCGCGTGAGGGGGAGAATTTAAAGATATTGAAACTCGTGAAGAGTTTGTAAATACAATCAATTTATTGATGATGTTAAATTCAGACAAAATATATTGAAAGGACAAAGGTTTGGCTCGGCCTGAAGATTGAGTACTTAAGAGATTGAAAATAATCTTGTCGTATAAAAAAAATTCTTGAAGCTATTGCATAGATAAACACATTTATTGAGTACCTTAATGATTGTAAGAATTCCATGAGTTTAATATCATGATGAATCAAGATCTAAATTAATTTGCTACACAAATGTAAGTTATAATATGGAAGTGCACAATTTTCAAATGTAGCATTATATTGTATATATATATGAAGATAATGCAGGTTATATAGCTCGATTTGAAGATTGTTATATCAAAGGAAACAAACAAAACACATTTGCCTCAAGTTATTCTTCATCCAACGAATTTGTTCATATGACTATCTAGCGGATCTTTTCAATGAGGCTTTATAGACTGCGACATCTGGAATATTGGCGAACATGATTAGATTGCGTCGACTTAATGAAATTACGCGATGTCAACATCAGGGGGAGAATCTACACCGCTGCACTCTTTTCCCCTTAATCAAGGTTTTATCCCATCGGGTTTTCCTGGTAAGGTTTTTAACGAGGCAGCTTACAAAAAGGGATCCATAATTGTGTACTCTTTTTCCTTCACTAGATTTTTATCCCAATGGGTTTTTTCTAGTAAGGTTTTAACGAGGCACAATTCCCTTATGAACATCCAAGGGGGAGTGTTATGAATATATTTAGTGAATGTTCAATATTACGTGTATATACTATCTTTCTTATTTAGACTTTCCTAGTATTAAATTTACTTCCTCCTCAAGTATATGTAATCCCTATATAAGGGCTCCTTATGTGTGATAATAAGACACCCTCAAGTTCCCTCTTCTATTACCTCTCTACTTCCGTAACATGGAAGAAATTATTTATGATTTTAAAATTTATCCGCATTAATTTCAACCTTAGTTATCAAGAAATTAATTGTAATATATGATTAGACACAAATGAGTAGAGTTGAAAAAAATAATTATGGTAACATAATAGTAAGTAACAACTATGATACCCGAACAAATTCGGTAGATGTCACGAAGAATCAATTCTTATTTATAATTTAGAATTCATTAATTTCAACTTTAATTAGTAAGTAATTTAACGAATTAATTATCATAGGTGAACAAATTATATACATAATTTCCATGATGAACACAAATCATCAAAGTATTCCAAAAAAAAAAACTTGTAAAATATTTTTTATTTAATTTTGTAATAATAGGTTACACTAAAATAAATGAATTTTTTTTTCTTCGATGAACTAATGAATTAAATTATTTTGAAACAAATAAAATATCAATTCCAAATTAGAATGCACTAATAAATTAACTTAAATAATTAATTGTGATAATATAATATTAACAATTATGATAACCGAATATAGTAAATAGATTTTTGGGAAGAAGTATGAATGCAGTTCACACAAAAATCAATTAAAATATATACAATTAAAACCGTTCAACAAATTTGGAAAAAAGTAATAATTTCAGTATTAAGTAAAATTAAAGGTAGATAATTATAATTAAGTACCGAAAATTTTTCTAAACAATTTTGCATTTATAATAAACATTTCTAAATTCAATTCAATTTTGAATTTTAGAATTTTAATTTTAAAATAAGGTAACTACAAAATAAGATAAATTGTTATCTATACATATGTATGATTTTGTACAAATGTAAATCAAATGAACAATATACTACAATTAAATTTAAAAATTCTTGAACAAATATGGAAAAAATTCAGTATTAATTTTAATATCAAGTAAAATTAATTGCAGATAATTATAATTAAGTACCGGATTCTCTTGTAACAATTATGAAATGATAATAATTATGTATATATTCAAATTTGAAAATTAAATTTCGATTTTCATATAAGGTAGTTGAAAAATTAGATTAATTACTATAAATGTGATAGCAAAAAAATATATATAAATACACATATATATGATTTTGTACAAATGCTAATCAAACATATAGTGAATGTTGAAATAGGTGGTTGAAAAAAAAAAAATGAGAGAGTATCGAAGGATTGAGGGAGGAGAAAAATTTGAGTGATATAGTTAGTAAACGTGACATATTGTGTTCTTCTTCATTGTATATTTTATACTCAATGTCGTTGCTGATACATTGATTCTACACGGATTCCTTATTACTAGCTTTAAAACCAGACATAATATAGATCAACGCATTCCACTCCCAATCTTGAACCACCGTCTAATTCATGCAACAACAACTTTGATGGTGAGATTTGTCATCATCAAGATCATGATGATTAATAATAATTTTATTTTATCTTGTAACATTTGCAATTTTATTTGTTAATCTATACAAAATTTATATATAATTATACTTGATACATTTTTTCTCACTTTTTTATGTAGATGTGATAAATGCTAACTCTTACAATTATAAATGTGTATATTATAATATTTAATTAGTTTATTATTATTATTTTTTTTTATGAAAGTTGTATGCAAATCTTAATTAGTTCCATAATCTTCATACTAACATAATTTTGTTAGAAAAAGTGACCCAAAGTAACTTTTTTTTTTCTTCAAAAAGTTTGAGTGGATTTCCATCATCAAATTAGTTATGTTTTGTTTTTTTTCCTATTCATGATAAAAAATACGTAACGTCTCTCAAGATGAAATAAGAAAACTTGAAGGTAATCTAAGCACTTAGATTAGTCCACATGGTATTGTATGTCAATGAGAAGAGAATGTAAGCTTAGGTGGACAAATAGAATTATATCATCTTGACGAGAAAGTATTTTGTATAACGCGTATACCACGTCACTAATGCCACGTGGAGTGACACACTAATAAAAACATGACATTTGGAAAAGATTCCACGCCAGCAAACTTTTAATTAATGAAAATTAATTATTAATATACTATTTATCACATGCAACTTTTTAGGGAAAAGATAAATACAAGTTATTAATGCAATTTTTTTCTCTGAGTTTTATTTCTTCAAGAAAAGGTTTTTTCGAGTTTAGATTTTGAATAATTTTATGGTTTAGTTATTTTTAAAATTTGAGTAATTAACGGATTAGGTAATTATTTTTTTTTTCTAAAACCCTATTCGATTGGGTGAACAGTTTGGTTGGGTGAACCCTAGAGGGTTAAAATTGGACGAACCGTTTAGTCGGGTGAACGGCTAAAACTGGGTTCACCCAACCACCAATTTTAGCAATCTAGGGTTCACCCGGCCAAACTGTACGTCCAATTTAGCCCTCTAGAGTTTATACAGACAAACTGTTCACTCAATCTAATAGTATTTTAGAAAAAAAAACAAAAAAACTAAAGCTATTCAATATGATTTGTTAGTAATTAATGTGAATTTTTTAATTAATTGAAAGTTTGATAATTTGGAAATTTTTCCAAATACCACACTTCTATTAATTCGTCACTCCACGTGGCACTGATGACGTGGTATAAGCGTCACACAAAATACTCTCTCCTCGATCACCGTGGTGGGAACAAAAGACACACATCAACAACTTTTGTCATTCTTGGATGATATGCATCCAATCCATTCTCCATGTATTCACTATTCAGTGTTAAATTCCCTCTAGTTAAATGGAGAAGCAGAGCCGACGATTGCACGTGTGCGGATTTTGAAGAAGAGATCGAGATGCACCATCAACATAGATCATTTGACATTGCTAAAGGTTAAACTCATTAGAATTATATCATATATACAGATAGATATAGTTAAAGAATTTCTATAAAAATAAACAGTTATACATTAATAATATATTTTACCTTTAAATTCGATTTTTATGTTTCTAAAATTTTAAAATAAACCAATTATTATATATTGGCAACAAAAATTTATTATTATTATTATTATTATATATATACAAATATATCTGACTTCTTTTTTTATTAAATTATTTAGTATTATTTAATTATTTTGTTAATGTATTTTAACATAGGGAATAATTTTTTGGTTCTTTATTCTCTTATTTTTTTTATAAAATTTATGGAAGTAACTTTTATTGATTATATAGGCTAAAATATTATATATTTTATTTATTTGTAATTTATAAATATTATTTTATTATCTTTATATTTTTTATTTAACCAAATTTAAGTGCACTTCTCCAAATTAATTTGTTACGGTGAAAGTTTGCATTTTTCTTTTGTATGGGGTTCAAAACTCAAATTTATCAACTTAAAAATGAAACGGCTCTTGAGAAGCAATATGGAGCTTTGCTTAATTTTTAAGAGTTACATGTGGATGTGATATAATGATGTAACTTATCAAATCTATTATGGACCAATCAAATGTTATGATTTTAACACATATGAAAGATAAAATTGTGTTAAAAGCTTACTTGTCAAGATTGTATAAGATTTTTCAGAATTATATTATGCATGGATTATATATTTACTCCAATTTTTTTCTTATACATTTAAGTAGGTTAAATTGAAGTTCTAACCTAGTATTTCAAATGGCGTTAAATTTACAGTAATTTTGTAATAATTTCTAGTTTTCTATTGTGAACGGATGTTTTTATGAATAACCGTTCCAACCAATTTATAATATGTTCGTTCTGATATCATATTAAAAATAAAATGTGCGTCATATTCAACTATCTGTTCAAGTATATAAATATAAGCATTCAACACATGTTTATTCATATTTTACATAGCTGTCAAAGTTTTTTTTCTTAAATTTTGAGTTTAGTGAATATTTAAGAAATAACACCAGAAAACATCGAACATCGCATAATATATATAACTAGGGTGCATTTCTAGTGCATCGCGGGGTGACTTATTAAGTACATATAAATAATAAAATAATATTTATTATAGTTTGAAATTTGAATATTCTCTTTAACGGAACGAAGTGATAAGATAAATGTTTAGAAATAATAATAAAAATAATAATAATAATATTTAACATAAATGTATTATTTAGTAAAATTATAAAATTTAACAAATATGCATGTAACACTAAACTACTAATATATTCAGCGCCGGGTTATACCATACAGATATTCAAACATATATAATATAATAAAAATAATGACAATACAAAATGGGCTACTAAACTACTAATACTTAAATAACATGGGCCAATAAAATAACTAAGAGATTCGGCCCATATTCCAAATGCCAAATAAGTCGAATCAATCATAAAAACCTAGCTAACCTAACCTAATATTGGTTGAATCAACCGGTAAAACGATTTGCGTTCCTAGGGACGGACTGAGTTCAAATTCAAAGTTTTAACTTTAACGCTCCTGATCCGAAATTGTGGAAGCAATCTTCTAATTACAAAAAAAAAAAAAAAAACCTAGCTAACATAGCAAACAAACGCAGCCATAGACAGTGATGGAGAGATGGTCTCCACGCCGCTCCAGAACTGCCTCACCTCATTATGCCGATCTTAGAATGTCCTCCTTCAGCCTGAGATTTGCATAAAAAACATACCTGAAACGTTAGATCTGAGTCGACTTAACCCATACCCGTGGTTTCCAGCGATTTTGTATATGGGCATGCTGAACTGATGAAGACATCTGTCGGGTCTGATTTATAGGGATAACCTGGAAGAGATGGTGGAGCATCGGGAATACAGCAACCAAATTGCATGAATATGAACATAGCTCATTGAATCGATGCAGATAATCTGGAGCGTAATAATAGCGGGACGTAATCCGTAATTAGTTTAGACTTGGTGGTGGAAATTAGAAATCGCAGTGAATCAATTACTTTCTGGTGAAGATAATTTGTAGCGCAGTGGAAATTGAAAATTGCAGTGAGTTAATTGAGTCTGGTCTCTTTCTTCAGTTTGACAGCAAACCCTCAGCTCAATGCATGGATTACAATACTGAAAAACCCCAAATCCACATTAATTCTCTTAATCTCTTTCAGTCTAAATTATATATATATATATATATATATATATATATTTACCAATATAAAAAATGAGAAGTGTCCTCACCCCCAATGGGTGCCTTATATTCAAGTGGTGTCATTTTCAAACCGAACCGGCCAACTAAGCATAATTTCGGTATCAAATCGGGTTAGACCGGTCAAGCTATCCATAAAGATTCAACAATGAGAAGTTTATAGTTTTCCTTGCCGAGGGATAATTCCAAAGAAGACACTGTAACTGCCTCTTCTCTGCCGCTAGCGACATTGGCCCGCCGATTTGGCTTCATTCGCCGCTGGAGTCCCGCTCGCCCGCTGCTCGACAATCAGTAACCCATAAGTGAGGAGAGGTTACCTTTTTTTTGCTCGAGAAAGGTTAATTTCAACCAGCAAGAAAGAAGTTGTTATTGTCGCTGCCCTGCCGCTGTTCGGCTGATTTCGTGCGACCGATGTTGGCCCGCCGATATGGCTCCGTCTGCCGTTGGAATCCCGCTCTCCCAGCGCTGGACCCCATACACACCCTCAATAATTGTAGGATATTGCACCCATACGGGGTGCTAGTGTAAGTATCGGAGTGATCGGGGACCGTTGTGTCGAGTCCCCGAACTCGACAACCGCTCCATAAAAAGAGCGAGGACTAATGTGTTAGGTCCCTAAAGTCGTTAACTGCTCTTGGCCTCTCCTTGCCAATATAAAGGCCTTGGTTCTGGCCTAGGAGATGTATCTCACGCCTACTCCATCCCCTCCACATATAGAGCTCTCTAGTTTGTCTATAGGGTCATCATCCGTGGAGACCGAGGTACGTGTCACAAGGGCTAAATTAGGACTTATTTTTCGACTAAGTATAGCGCTTGCTGGCGTGATTCCATGCTCGAAACCACCAGCCAACACACGGATCCAACGCAGCCAAAAGACTCGAACCAGCCAGAAAACGCAGCCAAGGGATTTTCGTCCAAGAAACGCACCAAGAAATTCGAAGAACAAGATCCAACACGCAGCAAACACAATTAAATCGAAGAACACAATATAAAGATCGTTGAACACTTGCCTTTATTACTCAATATAGGCAACGCGCCTGAATTACACCCTCTTATTGAGACGTCACTTCACTCCTCAGACTTGTAGCTATTTTGGGTGTACAAAATCCGATTTACAACTCAAGGGACACTCCCTTTATATAAAATTCGAAATCCTAGCTGCCCTAGGTAAATCTATATCTATATCTTATCTAATTCTATCTATAATTAGCTAGGATATATATTTATAACCTATATATATCCATAGCTATTACAAAACCCACAAATATATCTTAGTTCCCTTAAATATAGCTATAGATAGAATCTCCACATATCTTGGATAGATTTGATCTTCTTTGGCAGCCAAATATCTTGTTTGCATCCCTAAATCTCGGATCCACACAGGCCTGGGCTTGTCCTTCCATCACACATGGGTTTCCAGCCAATTCTGGTCCAATTCAGCTGAGCATGGGCATAGCACACTAAAAGCACGGTCCATGCACACTAAAAGCACGGGCCAAGCACTTGACTGGCAGCTTCGTCTGGGGCATCTGCTGAGCACGGGACTAGCACTCCCCAAGTACGGGCAAAGCACACAAAATGCACGGGACGAACACACTGAATGCACGGGACGAGTGTTAAGGCTGGTACGGGACAAACGCTTTGCTGGTACGGGACAACTCTTTGCTCGTACGGGACAATCTTGGGATGGACACGGGAAAATCACTCGATGTCGCGGGCCAAACTCTTGACGGACGTGGGACAAACTCTTGTCCACGGATCGAATCCCACAAACTCCATATTGCTGCCAATTATTTCAAAACACCCAAAACATGTAACACAATGCTACGATTCACCATTTTTACCTTCCAACGCTTGCAAGGCTTGGGAAGCACGTCTATCGTAGCCAAATTCGTACTTCCCAACAAGTCGGATTTCAAGGGTCTGACAGTACGCTCCGCCTAGTGACGTGCCTCTCCGACCGGCATTCCGTCATCGTCGTGATTCCGAATCGACTACGACGATCCGCTTCCGCTTCCGCCGCCGCAAACCGCCAAACACGAAGGTAACGTATCGTTCCTATAACTACCGTATTGTGTACGTACTAATTCGGTTGTTGGTTTGCTTGGCATGTACGTCGGTTTCCTTCATTGGTATCAGAGCTTAAGGTTCGGTCTCCGGCACCGGCATCGTCTTCGTGACGGTTATGCCGAACTCCCACCGATTTTCGGGGTTTTCGACGCCCTGCCCGTTTCGGATGTGTCCGACCTATCATCTATGAGCATTCGACGCTCGTTAGCGCACATGAAGGTTCGCAGACGTGCTGGTAGCGAGTCCCGACGAACCCCGACGAAAAACGGTTGTGTTCGTGGCCAAACGTGGCTATGAAACTTCCACTCTATTTTTATTGTTCAAAGGCCATATTCACGGTTTTTTTGTGTGGCCTAAGCGTGGGGTGAGGCAACGGCCACCTCCACGGCAAAAGTGGCGGCCATGGTCGCCACACGAAGCTCAACTTGTTTTTTTCGAAAATATTTTTCTCGCCGGAATGAGTATTTTTACGACCGGTTACCACGAGTCTCCGGTGGTGTGTCACCGGTGATGGTTACGAGCAAAACGGTTGCAATGTGAGTGGGAGTAGTGGCAAGGTCGTGGGTGGTTACCTGCAATTTTTATACTTAAATTTCGGGTAGAGAAGATGACAAAACGGGCAGGTCGGGTTTGCTTTTATTATTCGGGTCGGCTGGTCTAATTTTAAAAGTCACGTGGATTTAATCCCTCACGTGAGCCACTTTTGAGCCTGTTTATTATCTGGGCCAAAACGTTTTTTACTTGAGCCCATTCACTTTACTTTTTTTTTGCCGAGAGTTTTTTTTTATTTCATTAAAAGTTGACTTTGGTCATTTTTTTTCAAATTCTCGGCTCAGACTTGTTTCAAAGTGACTCAATTTTTTTGGGACAAAATTATTTTATTTACACATTAGTCCCTAATTTTTATTAGCAATGAATTGCATGCTTAATTTATTAGTATCATGCTTATGGTGCTTTTATTTATATATAAAATTGCATGGGTTCCCCCCGTAGTTTGAATTTGTTTCAACTACATGTGGAATATGTTTCCCGGAAGTCTTAGGGGACTTGATTGTAATATTCTCGAGTTGAAATTGAGGAAATAATTCTGTCTAGAAAGACCGAGCTTGAAGTGGAAACTTGACGCCGCGCCCCCTCCTCCCCGGCCTGGGAACTAAGTTCTGTCTAAGAAACGGGAGTGTTGGGGCCTGTCTCGCGAACCCCTCGGTCCACCTGGGAATTTTCCTCTAAACGTAACTTTTGAGAATTTACATGACGGTCTCTAAGTCTTTTAAACAGATTTTTTATGTGAGTTAGTCTTGCTAAAGTCCGGAATGGGGTGCTAGATTTAGTTATTTATCAAGCATGATACTTGTTAAATTTATTTAGTATCCATGTGTTGGGTACATTAACCAAGCATGCATGTTTGCTAGAAATGACATGATTTATTTTGCTTAGCATGATACATGTTGATTCATATAGTATCCATGTATAGGTTTGCACTATTGCCATGCTAGCATGATTCATTCATATATTTCATGTCATATCCATGTTCTTATCATTCATGTTAACATGCTAGATTACATGATAGAACCATGAAATTGATACATGCTAATTTGTTATTAAACTCGTAGAAATGATTTATGAAGCATGTTCATGATTGACGTGAGTTGGGAACTTGACTTATTTATCGGCCGAATTGATTATCACGTAGCATGTACTTTAGGACGATGATTGGGAACATAGTGAACTTTTGACTCCGGGTCATGCTTGTGTTAATTATTTATTCAATAAATAGGTTAAGTGAAAGCATGTGTGTATGGAACATTGTATCTTGCGTGCAAATATGATCCTGATGTGCTATTCTTTATGTGTGAAGAATGGCAACTTCAAGCAACAATGTCATCGCTGAGCTGAACGAGGGTTTGAAGCTGAATGGCGGTAATTATGACGTCTGGAGTATTAAGATCCAGTATGTGCTCGAATTCCGAGAAACTCTGGTGGCCATAAACAATGTCATGAATGAACCCGAAGCTGGGAATACGGCTCAGCATCGGAGTGAGCTTACAGCCTACAATAACTGGAAAAAGGCAGATAACCTAGCTCGCATCACTTTGCTGAGTGCTTTGGAGGATGATATTCTAAAGGAATTCAAAAACCATAAGAGGGCTATGGACCTCTGGATCGCCCTGCGGGATAGGTTTGGTACCTACTCGACTGCAAGGGTACGGTCTTTGACCGTTAGGTTTGATTCCTATAAGAAGCGTCCCGAGCACTCAATGAGGACACATATCCGCCAAATGGGTAATATGATATCTGAGTTAAGTGATGCTGGTCATATGTTGACTGATGAGCAACAAGTTCAGGTAGTGATTCGTTCACTTCCAAGATCTTGGGACCTGATGAAGACTACCCTTACCCATAATACTCAGATACGCACTCTGGAAGATGTTCGGAGGCATCTTGAGTTAGAGGAGGACCGCCTCCAAGCAACTAAGTCTTTGTCGGAATTGCATATGGCATCATCTTCTAAACCCAAAGGTGGGTTCAAGAGGAAGAGGGTAGAGAAAGTCCATGAGAAGGCTGGTCCAAGCAAGAAACCTAAGGCTAATAGTAAGCCCAAGCAGAAAAAGAAAGTCCGTGTGCGAGCTGCTACAAAGGTTAAGTGCTTCAATTGTGGCCAACGAGGCCACTTTTCGAAAGAATGCACTGAACCCAAGCGTCAGGTTTGTCTTGACGCTGAAACTAGTGAACTTAATGTCTCTAGTTCGGTTTTTCTTTCTGAATCTAATCCTTTATGGATCGTTGACTCAGGGGCGACCGACCATATAGCTCGGGACCGGAATGCATATGTCGACTTACCCCCCCCCCCCCCCCGTTAATCGTGCATTTGAATTTATTAGAAGTAAGGGTTAAAGGTTTAGTAACGTTTGCAACTTCCGGAGAAGAATCAGTAAGTTCTTAGTGTATCTACTTATTTTGGATTTTGCGCCACTAATCTTGATTACTTAGCTCATGTTTGTTTACTTTGTTGCATGCGAAGAAGACGGTGGAGTGAATAAGAAAGACGAACCAAATTATCTTCTCTGCACTTCCTGAGCTTCTAGGTATGAAACAAAACTCACATTTAGATTTCAATTCCATATTCTGACTGTATTTTTCAAAATTTGACTCATAGCTTGTACTTGGATATTCTTTAATAGGTTTTTGATTGCATGATTGGTAATGCTGCAATTGAATTCTAACGGCAAATCAAAGTAAACTTCAATCAGCTAAAACACACTTATCTCTGCTGTCTCGACTTCCTCCTCTTGCTCAGGTCTTCATCTTTTCGCATCGCAAAATTAGTCTTATTAGCAATATCTGTAAGGGCTAACTTCAGCAGTCACGTGTCAGATTTTTGATTAAGTACGTAAACATTATGTCCACCTAAATTGATCAAACTATACCTCTTATGAAGCAGTTATGTAGGACCATAGCTATCAAGTAGCTAAATATTTCAATTCTTGTAAAAAAAAAAAATCTCAAGTTTATGTTGCATCTACTTTACTTCCTTAAGCTATAACGTGGTTATTTAATTTATCTAAATACGTTATCTAAGATTAGATTCTTCAAAACAACTTGGTACTCATTTGAGGAGCGGCAGGCCTTACTGAACAACCTGTTGGACATGTGAGTTATTCTGCTTTAATGGATTATTATAACATCTTGTTGATGAAAGGTACAACTATTTACCTCTCGAGTTAGTATAGTGATTATCAGAGTTTAACGTTCGTTTAACCATGTATGAATTGCATATTTATGATTATTATTTATGGCCATTGGGCCTTTATTTAGTTAATTGTCTTAAGTTGTGGGTGATGAGCATTGTTTATCTCTTAATTTCTATTTGACACTTCTACATACATAAGTTCTCCATCATTGCCTAAAATGTTTGCATGAGTTCATACTTTGCGAATTTATTTTGATTTGGATATTTTTAGCATCTTGTTTTTCATGCTTGATTTATCAATCATGGCTGGTCCAATCTGCTTGGGGAATGACGTTGACTCTTCAGTGTTCCTGGTGTTATTACAATATTCTTTTTTTATGTTCTAGAATATCTCATTGTACTCAGAACTAAGAATGCTCTACTTTTAGTTTTCAATTCAATCCACCTACTCTTAAATATGTTCATCTAAAAATATTTCATTGAAATTTCATGATAAATGTTTATTTGAAATTTTTTAGTAATCTGATTCCCAGATTTGGGTTTAGATATTGCAGTAAATTCCACATTTGTCAATGTATCTGTTGTGTTTGTCTAATCACTTGGTTTTTCAGAGATGTACTTATAATACTAAATGCAACTACTATTGTATGCAATATTACAATTGAAAATAATTTCAAAATGTTTTTTTCTTCGTGTTATTATTTGTAAAGTGTCCAAGAATTTCATTTATTAAATCACCAATATTTGATCTTTCGTTTACATGCCGACCGAAATTTGCAACTGTAGATATCTACGAGGATCTGGAGAACCAACCAACACATAAGTCGGTTGATCGTACAGCTAATGAGAATCCAAGAGAGACCTGAATCGTTGGTGATCTTTGGAAGCTCTTCGGATCTCCTCTCTGAGCATCATATGAGTTTTTTATGATGGAGAAGCTTGCACTTTACTAGAGCTAGAGGTTTGTATAACTGGAACTGATGGTCTACGGACGAAGTTGAGATTTACATTTGAAACTGGAATTACATGGAAATTTTGGAGATTCGGAATAGATCTGGTATAAGCTAATAGGTCAGAGTCATGTGCATTGCATCTCTTATATCAAATTAATCAAACAGATCTCTTATATCAAAGTCATTAACCATGCTATTCTTTTTATACGTTGCCATGAAACTGTTAATGATATTATCACTTCTTGTTGATATTGACTACGTTGTCTTAGGTTTTGCTCCCACATAACAGTTTTTTTTTTTAAACCTCTGTACAATTTTGTTCATCCGTCGTCTTTATGACATTGCATATGTTATTTATGTATCAAGGTCAACAGAAAATTTGGAAGCAAATGAATTCCCTTTAACTTATAAGAAAGATGTTGGATGTACTCATTTTATTTAGTTATTCAGGAGTTTTTACTCTCACATTATATTCGCTCATTTTCAGAATTTACTTATTCAAACTACTAAAACCTGTTAATTTAGGATTCAAATGAACTCTTATCGTCTGTAAAATGGAGGTCATATGTCTTGCAATGACACTTTTTAGGTTTTGCTTCTGGATACGGTCAATTATTAATTAACATTTATGTTTTTTTGTCCCTCATAGCAAAGCTATGACTATATTTGAAAATGATGAGAGGTTTCAGGCTATTCAGAGGAACAGAGACGACGAGGATCTCTACGGGAGTTACATTGTTGACCTTGCAAGGAAAGTAAGCGTAGTATCCATCTGCATGATATACCTTTGTGCTATAATAATAGTTAACTTTGTGTTTTTCTCTAATAATAGTATGTGTTAATCTTGAGTACTTCTTGAAAGTTTGAAATCACAAGATATTCTGTTAGATATATTTTACTTATAACTGGTTATATATTTAGCTTTAGGAAAATGGAAAAGGCTACTGAGGAAAATTGATCGACTAGTTGTCAAGGGAATTAAATCATTTATAGCTTGAAAGAAGATGATGGATGCTCACGTCTTGAAAAAAATTGATCGACTATTTGCTTTTCAGTTAGCTCTTTGGCTAGAAAATTGGATAGATGCTTTAATAGATTCATACATTCTGAAAATAAGGTCCATTCTTATGACATGAGAATATCCGTGGTAAAAAGTTGAAAGTTCATGTTGCTGAGATGTGTAGGGATCGAGTTATGTAAATGAAATCCGTTATGTAAATGAAAGAAGGAGGCAAATTAGTCAGTAATTTGACGCACAACCAATTTATGTTGTGTTTTTTACATAAAGACTAAGTGGGGGTCAGATGTAGTGTTCAGTCAAATAATTAGCATTGTCGTAACAGCTCCAATGCCCAAAATTTCAATTTACAAATATACGTAATAATACATTCTTAGAAACACGCGCGTGCAACACACACCTAGAAATGAATAGTATATATATATATATAAATTAGATGAATAAATGTATCAAAATGAGGAGTTTACGAGGGCTTTAAACGTATGAATCATCTAATTATCAGGATTCAGTACAACAATCAAACCGGCCCCATGCATCTTCTGGTTGATTGTTTCGACCAAGTTATTGCGGGTTGCCCGCTGGATAACTCGTCGAAGTCTTCGGGTTGGGTGCGAGCCAAGTCCGTCCTCTAAAGTCGCGTGCGGGCCTTAGCTTCGTCTTCTGAATGGCGGTAAGTCCTTTGGGCTCTCTGGAAGATCGTCTGTCTGTACCTGCGAAAGGAGCATTACCAAGCAGTCCTCATGGAGAGGGGGGGGGGGGGGGTGCTTGGTGTGCTCACTCCGACGATCAACATTAGTCGGCTTCTAGAGAGAGAAAGAGAGGGTTTTCTAGAAAGAAGTCAGAGCTTTTCCCACTCTCACCCAAAGTGACTTTTGAATGACCTGAAAATGTTTACCCCCAAGGTGGCTATTTATAGGCAACCTTGGACCGTAAACCGGTTTTGACCCGGTTCAATGTGGAAATGTGAACCGGGATGTAGGGGAGAGCTTTGGGAAAAGGACTCTGACGCGCGTCTCAGGCGGCTATCACGAGCGGGACGCGCGCGCCTTTGAAACATAGGTCTCGGACACATAGGAGTTAGTTAAAAATCGGGTCTCCTATACATTCGGGACGAAATGGGGGGTGTGCGCGACACCCCCCGGGTGTTGAGCTTACCCGGGATTCCGGGTAAGCCCCCCGGGGATGCCGGGCAAGTTCGAAATTTGCCCGATTTCCCCTGGTTAGCTCGAAATCGGGTTTCGTAAAGGGTCTCGCGCGTGTATGAGGTCCGAATAATTAAAACCGAGCCCGAATCATGCGTATATCCATCACTTGCCCCCGAGTTAAATAATGGCTTGGCCTTTGTTTAACTCTATTCTAAGATAGGGTATACACGTGATTCGGGTCGTCTGCTCACCTCGAGTTTTGAGCTACCAAGGGTGGATACGCGCGGCTCGGACGAGTTCTTTGCCTTAGTTTTTTGAGGTGGTCATGCTTGATAACTGCGCAAAGGGTTAGTAGCACAACGGACTACGAGTAATATGGTAAATGTGATTGTTTGGAGAATTAAGGCGCGAGCGCACATGCAATCTTTCGGGTTTGTAAGATGAAAAAATAAATATGGAACGTTCATGCCACGACTAATTGTATCAAAATGATAGTGAATCATGAAAGTTTTGATAAAAAAATTTTCATGCAATATGATGGTTTCCGGGAGCCCGTCGTCCGAGACGGCCGTTTTGACGGCGAGGCGACGGTTTTAGTAAATGAAATAATGCCGGGTTTGGAAAATCACATGTAACGGACGTAATACGAAAACTCATAAACATAGCGTTTTCAAAAAGTTGAGACCATTTGAAATGACTTAGTTAAATTTAGCTAAGTCATTTGATGGTGAAAACCCAAGCTATCAACAATTTTTAAAAAATGAAGGGTGGATGAGAGCGTACCTCTTGGATGTATGGTACTTACTATGTTGTGTAGTCCACCTCCTTCATGATAGTTTATAAAACTATCAACATTTGAATTGGTTGTGGTGAGAGTTTTGGAGGGGCTAAGGTAGTGATTTTAGGAATTCACTTTAGGGTGCTAGTGAGACCCCATTTCGGCCGGCCACCACCAGGAGTACCACCAGCGAGGTCAGGGCGGCCCAGCGGCGGCGAGGCGGCGGCGACAGCGGCGGGAGCGGCGGCGGTAGCGGACGGCGGCTGCATCATTCGCGGGTCGATTTCGAGCTCGATTCGACCCGTTTTCGAGTCCTTCTTGTCGAGTATCGATTGGTAACGTCCTCCCCTCCCTTTTCTTGATGTTAATTAGACCTTTAGGGCTGCACATTTTGAATTTCAATAAGGTGCATGGTAGGTGTTCGATGAAATGCCTAAGTGAAATTTTGGCTTGATTTTCAAAATTCGTTTTTGGCTAAGCTCTAAATGTAGATAGATAGAGTTAAGGATAGTGAACTCCCTTTGTGAAGAGGTCCCTAGGTTCCGACCACCCGAGGGGGAATCGTGGAGGTTCAAAGTCGGACTTATTCGAGCGAAAAGTTCGACCCTTTGTATCTTGATATGGGTGGCTTGATATGATGTCCCCTATTGTGATAATGCCCCCTTGATTGTTTGTGAGTGGATAACCATGCCCCCGGAGTTTAGATGATTGCTTGGTAGTTCGCGTTCATTAGTGGCTTAGTTGACCCGAGTGTTCCTCGGATTGCTCGGGGAGGAGTAAGTCTCCCCGTGACATGTAATAGGCTTGCTTAAGTGCATTTGATCTGCTTGTATGTGCCCCCGGAGCTTTGAGCCGTTTTGGGGATAAAATTTGATCGAAATGTGGTCGGATGGCATTTTGGTAATTATAACCAACTTTGCATGTCTTTGATTTCTTTAGCTCTTGAACTTATCGCTTTGCAGAGCGCTGGAATACCTGTGTCACATTGCACAAATGTATGAAAATTTGATTAGTAGGTGGCCTAGGCCTTTGATGAGCGTAAGGATTTTTGGCTCCCGAGCGGGAGGGTCCCTAGCTGTTTGCTCGCGGACAGTTGGTCCGTTGGGTTGGATGTCCTTGCAAAGGACTTTGATGAATGTGGTTGATGTGTTGTCTTGGTTCTTGATCGAGTTGTGTATGGTTTTTGCAGGGCTTGGTTGACGGGCTTGCAGGCGCACGACTTTGATATTTAGAGTGTTCCTGATAGGAAACGGTTTCTGCTTCTTCGCACAATGAGTAAGTCTCATCCCTTTGTTTCGGATAACTTTGAGGGAGAGGTTGATGAGGGCACCATGGATTCCGATTCTGGGTCTCGAAGTGGTGTACTTTTGGGACCGTCGGGTGACCGTGTGATACTGGAGAAGACTCAGATATTTTTTCCCAACAAGCTTCCACGTTCCAAGTTTGACCTCTATGTCTCGACCCGGGGCTGGTGTCCCGGCCTAGAGGTCTTGTATCCTTGGGATGTTGTAAAGGGGGTTGAATTTGGTCGGCCCACCGTTCCTCCAGCTGAGTACGAGGCCGTCTACCTTTCACAGTTTCGAGAAGGGCTGCGGTTCCCCTACTGTCAGGATCTGGTCCGCCTTTGTCGATATTATAGGATTTCTCCCGTCTCTATTACCCCACCAGGGTTTAGAGCTTGGACGTGTTTTCGGGTGCAATGTCATCTAAACTCCTGGGACTACTCGATAGTGCTGTTTCGCGCCTTCTACCGCCTGGGTAAGGCGGACGAGTCTGGGATGTGCACCTTCAGCTTGCGTTGGCCTCATATGACCGAAAAGGGATTCTCTTCCCTTGGCTTGCGCAGGGCGGGGTGGAATACTGAAGCGCGGTTCTGCGAACGGTCGGACACTTCCCAGAATAAATGGAAGTGTCAGTACTTTTTTATAAAGGATGCGGGCACGACTTGGACGACTTCTCACATATTGGATGCCGATCCCGTTCCACGCTTTCAGGAGTTCTCCGATAGAGATAAGGTCGCTTTGAAGAAGATCCACGCGGCGAATAGGGCGGGGGAGTATAGCCCCCTTTATCGTGCTTCTGACACCGAGCTGCTCGCGGCGGGCATTCACGTACGTCCTTCGGGGGAGGAGTTGGTATGTTTTGACGTTTTGTAACATTTGCTCTTGTTTCCTTGTAGGTTGGTTTCTTAACAGACGCCCCTGTTTACAGGGTGGAGTTGCAGGCGGGTCTTCTCAGATTGTTCCCGGCCTAGACGATACTCTTCCTGTTGGCCCGGGTATGGGACTTGTGCCTTTTAAAGGTTTCGTTGAGATTTTTCCCATGCTAACATGCTAATGGTCTTTTTGTGGTCGTCTTTGTAGGCTTGGAATTCTCGACGGCGGGGGGAGTTGCACCTGTCGGGGAGCATGATGCTGACGTTCGTTCCCCGAGCGATCCTAGGAGGTTGACATCTGCCGGCATGCCTCTTGCTCCTTCCTGTGACAAAGGGAAAGGGCCTATGTATGCAGATTCGACCATGCCTGTCCCCCGGTCGGGGAGCGGGCGTTCAGTGGAGGTGCCTCCCTTGGCAGGTGACTGTGGTTGGCTTCTTGTTGTATTGGTATGGTTTGCCTTCTCCTAATGTGTTTGCTTTTGATGTGTAGTTGTTCCTACTCCTCCGGCTCTCCGCAAGTCTGATTTGATTTGCCGGCTTGATCGGGATGTGTCTGGGAATGAGTGGGCTCCGTATTCTCAGTCTACTGTCCGCTTTCCCAAGGATGTTTCCTTGAGCACACCTGCTGTTGGTGTGCGTGTGGTTCAGCGGTCTGTTCCGCCGGCTGACCGCAAGACGTGTCCCCGGGATCCTGAGGCTTCGTTGAAATGTGTCGAGGAGTCTCTAGCGCGCTTTGCTCCTGTACGTTGTTTTCCTTTTATGTTGGATCTATCATGTTTGTCTGGCTTCTTTGTGTGTGATGTGCTTGTGTTGTTGTTGCAGGTGAATGCCGTGATGACCAACCTTTCCTCCTTTGTTGTTGAGCTTGTTGAGGAGACGAGGGGT
This sequence comes from Clarkia xantiana subsp. parviflora, assembly GCA_036873135.1. Classification (NCBI taxonomy): domain Eukaryota; kingdom Viridiplantae; phylum Streptophyta; class Magnoliopsida; order Myrtales; family Onagraceae; genus Clarkia; species Clarkia xantiana. Next base: position 11,854,162 of record JAPTYO010000003.1, read on the forward strand.
CTGCAGGATCGTCATGAGCACTTGTCTCAAGATGTCGTTGTGTTGAGGGAGAAGGCGCGCGCACATTCAGATGCTTCTTCCAAGGCTTCCGCTGATCTCAAGGGAAGTCAGGATTGTGCGTCTCAGCTGGAGGCGGAGCTGTTTGCCCTACTACGCCAGGAGAAGGTCGATGAGGAGGCACATGCTGTGGCGCTGAGGGAGACTAAGGAGTCTCACGTTGCCCTGGGTGATCAGCTTGGGATGATTGAGTTTCCTACTACAGCTGATTACCCAAAGCTTCTCGAGAAGGCACGTGATGATCGCATGGAGTCCTTCTCTGTGGATTACTTCAGGAGGGTATACTCTCTTGCCCCCGATTTTCCTTTCCAGAGTACTGGTCCATATACTGGCTATGCCCTCGGGGCTATTGCGGGGATCCGAGCGGGCGGTGGAACGAGTGGTTTGACGGGACAGGTGTCCGTCCCTGTTGGTGATGATCGCCGTGGTGCTTTCAAAGGCCCTGCGCAAGATGTTTTTATGACTGACGCCTTTGGTTCTGGTGCTCCTGACGTTGGGTCAGGTTGATCTTTCTTTGTTTTTTCTTGTGTATATATGGTTGCTCCCCTTGCATGGGTGAGATTTTGACGGGGTGCGTCTTGGGCTTGACTTTTTATGCTGGCTGGATGTCTTTACTTTTTAGTCCTGCTATATTATATATATATATATATGCCTGACATGAGATGTTAGAAAGATATAATACTTAGTATTATTTTGCATCTTCCTTTATTGCTGTCTCAATAACTTGTTCTCTTTTTGGAAGAGTGTTGCTCTATTGACTGGTCGATTTCCTTAATCCGATGGTTTTCCTTAGGAAATTGCATCTCTGTTGGTGGCGGGGTGTGGATGAGTTGGTATTACCGTCACCTGTGGCTTTGTAAGGAGGATGATCCTTGTTGAAATGCTTGTCTTCCTTTACAAGGATGTGAACGGACTAGTATGTTCACATACTTGATGCTGCGGCGAAGTGTGGATAGATTAGTACGTCCGACCCTTGCATTTGTTTGCGAGGGAGGATTCCTAATGATCCGTATGTCCCCCGACTTTTTGCAAGGATGTGAATAGATTAGTACGTTCACATCCTTGTATTGCGGCGAAGTGTGGATAGATTAGTACGTCCGACACTTGCATTTGTTTGCGAGGGAGGATTCCCAATGATCCGCTTGTCCCCCGACTTTTTGCAAGGATGTGAATAGATTAGTACGTTCACATCCTTGTATTGCGGCGAAGTGTGGATAGATTAGTACGTCCGACACTTGCATTTGTTTGCGAGGGAGGATTCCCAATGATCCGCTTGTCCCCCGACTTTTTGCAAGGATGTGAATAGATTAGTACGTTCACATCCTTGTATTGCGGCGAAGTGTGGATAGATTAGTACGTCCGACACTTGCATTTGTTTGCGAGGGAGGATTCCCAATGATCCGATTGTCCCCCGACTTTTTGCAAGGATGTGAATAGATTAGTACGTTCACATCCTTGATGAAATTATTTTGTCTCCTTGCATGCGTCGTGCTCCCTTTGTTTTGTATACCGGCATGAGCTTTGCTTAGTCTTGCTTTGCTATCTTTTTGATGGCTTTTCTTGTTTCTTGCCCTTTCTGTGTGTAGAGCTAGGGCCTTTGTTGATGATGTATGTGGCTTGTTCCTGGTTTTGGACCGGGGTAGCTTGCCATTACATAGTGATTTTTCCTACGCAAGGAGTGAACTTCATTAGTTTTCTTGTTTATTTACAAGGGGTGTGTATGGATGGAGTCAACTGATCTCCCATCCTAAATGTTCTACTTAGTACTTGAAAAGTAAAGATAGAGTATGTTCATGACACGGGGGAAGGGTTATTCCCTTAGTGACGGTTTGATAAAGCTGGCTTCCTGCATGCAATGTAGGAGCGCAGAGCTCCTTGTTTGATCAGTTCCTCGATTCTGTTGCGAAGAGAGGGGCAGCCATTCGTGCTGTGACCCCATTTGTTGTGATAGTGTCACCACATTTCTGGATTCTTCCCGAGGAAGGCGATCCGGATCTCGCTTGGAGGAGGTAAAACATCCTTCAGGATGGTCTTGAACAACTCCTCCACCTCTATGTTCAGAGGTGTATATTCGCCATCTTGGTTGTTGTTCAAGTCTTGTCTTGCGCGCTTGTGTTCGTGCGCCTCCTCTTGTTCTGCGGGTGGGATAAACCACCCCAGCTCGTTTGCGACCTCGATTGCTGTTTCCATCTTCTCTTTCAAGTCAGCCATAGATTTGGTTGTTCTCCACCCTTGTGTTCGTCCAAATAGGAGGAATGTAGGTGAGTTCATGTTCAGGAAAAAGGCATTGATTACAGCTGACTTCTCTGCCAAACTTGAAGTTGCGTTTATGGCGAATCGCTTGAAGTAGTTTTGGATGGATTCTGACTCCCCTTGTTTGATGTCCCATATGCTTGGGAGCATTGGGGTTTGAAATGCTGGGAGTCTTTCTCCTTTGCTCATCATTTCGTCAAATCGCATTTCAACTTCAGACTTGGAACATTGTCCCCTTTCAATGACTGCTATGTCCAGGCGGTTCTTGCATCTTAGGGCGTTGACATAGCATTTTCGTGCTGTCGTCTGATCGCCCAAGACTTCACCAATTCCTCCCCTTAAGCGGTATTTCAGCTTTTGATGTGCCGTTGAAGGCACCATCTCGTAGGGGTTTATCGTTGTTCTTCCGAGAATTCCGTTGTAAGCGCCAAGGCTCTCGACGATCACGAAAGTGATGTCGACTTTCATTGCGTTCCATCCTTCTCCTATCACAGTGGGAAGGGTGATCATCCCCAGTGGGTATGTAGCAGCTCCAGCAAAGCTTACTAACGGGAAATTTCCCGGCTTCAGGTCCTCTCTCTTCATTCCCAGCTGTTTGAGGACATTGATATGGAGGATGTCTGACGAGCTTCCTCCGTCGACTAGAATTCTTTTGACGTCGAACCCGTTTATTTCCATCGTTATTACTAACGCGTCATCACGCGGGTAGACGATGTGTGCCATGTCTTTTCTCGAGAATCCTATCACGGGGTCCTCCTCTTCCGGTTTCTTTCTTTTCCCATACTTGGGGAGTGTGCCTGCCTGCGCAGCGTATACATCTCTTGTGTTGGAGACTTGTCCTCCTACAGCTGGACCACCATGAATGACATTAATAACTCCCCTCTTTTTAGGAGGGGGGTTGTCATTGGTCTTCTCTTTTCCTTTCTCCTTTGGCGTGAATTTTCTTTTCACCTTCTCAATCTTTCCCCCTGGTCGACGTAGTGCTTAAGTCCGCCTTCTTGTATGATTCGATTGATTTGGAACTTAAGGCTTCTACAGTCGTCTGTTTCATGGCCGTTGACTTCGTGGCTTTCACACCACTTGTCTTGCTCCTTCCCTAGCTGGCCCTTTCTGAAACCGAATGGCTCTTTCCAGAGGTTTTGTTCTTTCATTTCTTTCAGTATGACACTCAGGGGAGCGTTCAAAGGGATTAGCTCAATGGTGTTGACGTCTGGATTCTTGTCTTCTTCAATGTTGAATGTTCTCTTCTGGGGCGGAGTCCACTGTTTTTGTTGGGGGGTTTGGTTCTGCTTCGGGGGGCCTGGCTTACTTTCATCTTTCTTGTTGCCGGGCTTACCCCACTTGTCCCGTGCTGTCATCTTGTAATGCTCAGCATCGATGTACTCTTTTACTCTTGCCACGAGTTCTTCCATTGTTTCCGCCGGTCTTGTAGAAAGCTTTTGGCCCAAGTCGTACCCGTGCCTACCCAGGTTTCTGACAAAGGCATGGATGATTTCTATCTCTGCGATGTTCGTTTGGATTTCCGAGATGTTTTGATTAAATCGGATGTAGTAGCTTGCGAGGGACTCATTCCACTCTTGCTTGACGTCATCCAAGGCATTTGATCCTTTGATAATCGAACGTTCTCCCATGTAACGTTGGATGAACTTTTCTTTGAGGGACTGCCACGAGTCTATGCTTTTCTTTGGCAGGGAGAAGAGCCAGTGTGCGGCTGGTCCGCCTAACGTTTGGGGGAACGTCATGGCTATGTGGTGAGGGTTGTCTGTCCTTCCCAAAAGCATTACTTTATGCTGCTACACATGCTCTATTGGGTCTCCCTTGCCTCGGTACTTTTCCGGTCTTAGATTATACAGTGCGTCTGGGACGCGACTGTACACCAGCTTGTCAGTGAAAGGGTGGGATGTGGTGTCCACCAATGTGTTCATCCCTCTCATTTTCCTTTGCTTTATCTTCTTTTCGATCAGCTTTTCGAGCATCTCCTCCGTCAACCCGGTGACTGGGTTACCCTGATTTGGGGGGTATGCTTCTTGTCCCATGCTTGCGCCTTGTTGGGGAAATTGCGCCTGCGTCGGGTTGTACTGAGAATATCCACCTTGATATCCCTGGAATGTTTGAGACGGCTGCCTCCAGGCTCCTTCATTGAATGGCCCTGCTTGGTAGGGTGTTTGGGAGTGTGAGAGCTCCTGTCTTGTCCCTTGTTGGGGGAACTGCCTGCTTTGCTGTGCATTCCCGTGAAAGGTCGGGGTTTTTGAGATTGTAGGGCCTCTCTGCTGAGGTGCGTTCATTGGAGGCGCCTGCCTTGGTGGCGGGGGCATATTTGCTTGTTGCGCGGGAGGGGGTGGTGGCGCCCCGTATCCTTGGTTGCGCAGTGCCTCTCTTAGATGAAGCAGCTGTTCGAGTGCTGCCATCATTTCCGGGGTGACTGTAGGCGCAGTCTGTGCCCCTGGTGCCTGGTTGTATGCTCCAGTGTTTGGCATTCCGTATGGTTGCTCCTGCGTGTTGAAGGTTTGATGGGCGAAGCCTGGAGGAGCGTTGGTTTGCTGTGTGCCCCATTGCGCGTTACTCCGAGAGTGTACGCTTCTTGTTGGCATAGACGAGGCGACTGAGGCCTCGCCTTGGCTCTGCGGGGGGCCTCTCTGCGGAGGAGATCTCATGCTTGACTCCGGGGCCGGAGTTTTCCTTGGACGTCCTGGTCCTCTTCTCTTCGTCTTAGTCGGCGGTGGCTGCTCGTTCTTGCCATGTTGTTGGTCCTGTGGGTGATCCGCAGACGGCGCCAAGTGTTTCGACCAAGTTATTGCGGGTTGCCCGCTGGATAACTCGTCGAAGTCTTCGGGTTGGGTGAGAGCCAAGTCCGTCCTCTAAAGTCGCGTGCGGGCCTTAGCTTCGTCTTCTGAATGGCGGTAAGTCCTTTGGGCTCTCTGGAAGATCGTCTGTCTGTACCTGCGAAAGGAGCATTACCAAGCAGTCCTCATGGAGAGGGGGGGGGGGGGTGCTTGGTGTGCTCACTCCGACGATCAACATTAGTCGGCTTCTAGAGAGAGAAAGAGAGGGTTTTCTAGAAAGAAGTCAGAGCTTTTCCCACTCTCACCCAAAGTGACTTTTGAATGACCTGAAAATGTTTACCCCCAAGGTGGCTATTTATAGGCAACCTTGGACCGTAAACCGGTTTTGACCCGGTTCAATGTGGAAATGTGAACCGGGATGTAGGGGAGAGCTTTGGGAAAAGGACTCTGACGCGCGTCTCAGGCGGCTGTCACGAGCGGGACGCGTGCGCCTTTGAAACATAGGTCTCGGACACATAGGAGTTAGTTAAAAATCGGGTCTCCTATACATTCGGGACGAAATGGGGGGTGTGCGCGACACCCCCCGGGTGTTGAGCTTACCCGGGATTCCGGGTAAGCCCCCCGGGGATGCCGGGCAAGTTCGAAATTTGCCCGATTTCCCCCGGTTAGCTCGAAATCGGGTTTCGTAAAGGGTCTCACGCGTGTATGAGGTCCGAATAATTAAAACCGAGCCCGAATCATGCGTATATCCATCATATTGATGAATTTTGGAGTTTTAGCCATTATAAATAAATTGTGATAGTTTAGAAGAGTAAATTATAAATATTAGCTATATATAGATCCAATTCACATTGACAAACTATTTGATTACATGTCTCCCATGACCCCATCCTAGGCATGCGATGTTGCACGAGATACTTATGTAGCTAGTATTTGGTAGCTAGTATATATATATATAATAATGAAATTAATTACCAATTAGGACAAAAAAAGGGGATGAGAATTAGGTAGGTAGCTAGGGGAGCAAACAATTGACAGGGGGATAAGTGTCCTTTGAGGTTCCATGGGCATTAACGCATTGAGCGTACACCTCCTTGCCTGGATCCGATGAAGTTATATGGATCTGATCAAGCTTAATCTCTCTACACCCTTTCGTTTCACTGCAGTTTAGTGTGATTGCGTTTGGATTCATTGCCGTCCCTTGGAACCCCCTGAACCACACATCGCTTATCTCAACTGCCGTTTCCTAGTTAATTCATATCAACATACATATCATAACCTTTCTCAAACGTTACAAAAACGACGACACGTTTTACCAGTTAGTCTATTACTTGGTTCTTGCACTCATTGTGAGGGCAGTAGGATTGATCGATGATAATGGGTTGACTTGTATTATCGAGTATGATATTGTCAAATGTGATCCTCCGTGCGTATCCTGAACCTCCCTGTGTATTTATTATATGGTAATTAACCACAAATTATTATATCTGTCCAACTATATATATGTCTAAAAATTAATGTACTAAATGAAATAAAGTTTAATTAGTTATTATGTAAAGGAAAATTATTATTATTATATCTAAAAATGTACGTACGTACCTCCCAAGTTTTGATGCGGGCTCCATTCTGGGTTCCTATGAATCTGCAATTACTTACATGTATCTCTTCCACTGTTGCATACCCTCCATTCTTCCCCAAGCTTCCAATACTGCATGCATCCAAACCATATCATTTGATATTTGAAATATATATATCTACTCTTTTTATATGCATGCGTAGACATATATATACATAAGGATAAAGAGCATTTGTGACGCTGACGCACCTTATGCCATGACCGGGACCGCATGCTACATTAGTTACGTTGATGTACGACGAGCCTGAGCTAATGGCAACACAGTCGTCGCCTGAAAAAACAAACAAAATCAAAATAGCTTAATTATATATTCGGGATGATAGTCATTATATAACCTAGACATATTACTAATGATTCGTTCGTCCAAAATTGTGCTAGATATTTTTTAGTTTAAAAAAATTAATCGAATAGACTTTGATTGAGACAGAAACAATGGTCCTTGTCTGATTAACCATTCTCAGACATTTCCCTAATACCGAACGAAACCTAATATGTTCTTTCTTAGTCATTGGTTTTTCCTATATATACATAGAATCCCAACAATTTTGGACATGAACTCATCAATCAAAGGACTAGAATAATAATTTTCAAGATATATAGTGCAATATAATATTAGGGTACGTACCTGTGCTAATGGTGCTGTTTTGGATTAGGACATTGGTGGACTTATCGATGTCAATTCCATCGGTGTTAGGGCTTGTTTCAGGGGCGGTAAGTGTAATTGATGAGACGTGAACATTGGCAGCTTTGGTTAATGAGATATGGTTATTTGCACTATCCATGGAATGGAAACCCTCAAGTCGCAAGTCTGTACAGGTGTTAAACCTGAGCGCCTGTTATATACACATATCACATATTAAAAGTAGTCAATATTATATTATTTTTCAATGCTAGCATTTCTTATTGATGGATTTATACGTAGTTGTACTTACGGCAGGTCTTTTGCAGTTGGCGCCAACCGCAGCGCAGGGATTGGGGGTGGGCCACCATGCAGAACCTTTGCCATCGAATTGACCGCTTCCGGCCAACACAAGACCCTTCACGGCCACGAACTTTATCCAGCTTACATCATTCTCTTTGGGTTTCACACTCCATGCTTTGCTTGGAGCTACAACATTTCCCTCCATCTAGTATTTAATTCATAACAATAAACAATATATATTATTTTTCCACCTTTATTATGTGTGGTGACATATTAAAATACAACAATTGGCCCATCTGCAATTGGTTCCGTTAGTTTTACAATACTTAGTCATCAACTTGTAGTCTAAAATTTTACATAGTATTAGAGTTTGCATGTTCGAATTTCTGCAGCACCAAATTAACTCCTACTTAATTAAAGTTTCAAGTGTTAGACTTTCTAAATGTTTCAATCCACACATGAGGTGAATGTTGAAGTATAAAGGCTAGACCATGCATTTACTTAACACATTAGAGTATATATGTTTGATTTCATGTATTAGGATATACAAATACATACATGTCTTAATTAATACTTTGTTTGTTTTGCTTTGGTATTAGTATTAACTAAAATATGGATATTAGCTTAATCTTCATTTCTATAGTAAATCATGCATTAACTAATACTCCCAAAAAATAATACATATAGTGTCTAATAACCAAAATACCTAACCCTTAATTAATATATAATAACTCCGCTGACTTCAGGCCAACCCCAGTGAGTTCAGATTGAGTCCGTGCGGGTTGGGGTTGAGTCCCAACATGTTCTAATCGGGTATATGCGGGTTCGGTACGTACCCCGACGGGTTTGGGTCGGGTCTCTGTGGTTTCGGCTCAGACGGGTTCGGTTAGAGCCCTCAACGAGTTCGCTTCGGGCCAGGTGGGTTCGGGTCGGGCCCCAACAGGTCTGGGATAGACTCTGTCGACCTTGGACTCATAACAATTTTATGTAATTGAAGTTACTTTTTAAATTTTTTAATTATTCTTATGTAAAAATATAATCTCATTAATAATGGATATAAGGGTATTTTTTAGTCTTTTAGTAATTATATTAGAATATCATAATACCAATGTCATTCTAATACATGGTTCGTTCAAACATAGTATTAACTAAATATCGACTATGATATCGTGATCACCGTTTAGCTAACATGTATTAGCTAATACATCTAATCAAACAAGTGCATGTTTTAGTTTAGTTAATTAAGTTGTTAGTCTAGCTTTCATATATAGGTTCTATACATATGCAAATAATTGCAATTCGTAATTAATTTTACCTGAAGTTGAATGGTTGGAGATTTGCATGGGCCTGAAAAAACAATTGGCCCAACCAAGAAAATTTTGCCTCGAGGTATTTCAAGAGTGGGCGTGCTTGATGTGGCTCCACATGCTGCTTCCCATGCTTTACCAAACGCCTATATAAGATGATTTCACGTTGATTCAAGTATATTAATTTGGCTTGGCAAAATATATATATATATATATATATGAATTTGGTAAATTCTGATTCAAATATTTCAATCTACAAATATTCCAATTCGAATCTATATATATATAACTATACGCACGCACTTGAGAGTCATCAACATGTCCATCCCCGACCGCCCCATAGCTCAAAACGTTGAAATTTTGAGCTTCACTTGATTCCAACATCATCCATAAAACCAAAAGAAGCCTAAGAATTTTATTCTGCGTATGACCAACCAAATTTGTAACATGTTACTTCAACCAACGTATAACTAGCTAGCTAGTAAAACAACATATATATCAAATCAATCGAATACGTTTGCAAACCATTACCCATGTGGTGGGTTCCATAAGGATATGAAAACGATTTCTATGATAGTGTTCTATTTTCTGAGATTAAACTATTATTATAGGGTTTACATATAGGATGTTGATGTAATATATATATATATATGGTGGTTTTAGAAAGAGCATGGATATATGGAATAGAATCATTATTATAATATGGTAAGTAATATGTGCATGTAATATCATCTTTTTTTCTATAAATAAATAATATGATCCATATAAGGGTAGTAGTTTTTCTATAGAGTTGATGATATTAATCTATGAATTCTCCTTATTTGTTTTGTGTAAAAGTAATCATTAGAGTAACTTACCTACCTACTTGATATGTAAACTATTACTATGATAGTTTTTTTTTTCTGGGTTTAAACTAATTATTATGATAGGGTTAACATATATACGGTGGTTTTAGAAAGAACGTGGATATATATGAAATAAAATCCATATATATATATATATATATATATATATATATATATATCCCATATGGTAAGGTAATATATGTTTCTTTGGGGAAAAAAAAGTAAGCAATATATGTACATGTAATATGATTTTTTTTTGTTTTTGCCTTTTTTGGATGAAAGCAACTAAGGATATTAGTTTTTCTATAGAATTGATATTAATATATGAATTTTCCTTATTTGTTTTTGTTTGGAAAAGTAATCATTTGAGTAACCTACTTGGTATTAATTAGGTACACTTCCCGCGCTCGAGCGGGATTAAAAATGATAAAAATAAATGGTTTGTAATTTGCATGGAGATAATTTGTATAAAAGTGTAGAGATAATTTCTTTAGAATTGTGGGTATTTAAAAGATAATGTCTAAAACTAATCTCAAAGTGGAAAAAAATTAACATATATTCACGAAGATAAATACTTATTAATGGATATTGATATAAACATATTTATTTGATACTATAATAGGTATTAACTATAAATAGTCTGATGCCATAACGGTCAATCAGCTATTAATATTCAACTACCATAACAGTAATTGCCTAAATATTCTGTTACCATAACGGCCATCGTCAATAAATGACTATATACCATAATAGTTATTATACTATTTTATACTAGCCATTTTCCCCGCGCACTGCGCGAGGTTGAATATTTTATATAAATATTATTTTGAGATTATGTATAAGTTTATGATGTATTTGTAAAAAAAAATTATTAATTGAAGTATTATTACAAAGAAGACAATATGAAAATTATTTTAAGATATATATATATATAAAGTAATTTTATTCATTCCATATAAAAAAAATGTTGATTGTCGATTAGATAAATCAATAAATATTATTATAGTAAATATTATTCACAAAAAATATATATAAGGCACAAATAGTAAAATTCTACAATGGTGTACTTAGTTGCTATATCAACTAAATCATTAAAATAATAAAAACCATAAGATGCAAACATTGATTATGAATTTGAAAGAATAGACTACTTCTACCATAACAATGCATTTTTGTATAGAGTGTCATAATCTTCAAAGTTTATAAACCTACAATAACATATTATTATTTTTTTGGCCAACTACAGTAACTAATTAGGAAAAGTAAAATAAACTGATGGACATACGCGTGATCCGGGCTCGGTTTTAATTATTCGGACCTCACATTCGCACGAGGCCCTTAGCAAGACCCGATTTCAAGCTAACCGGGGTAAACCGGGCAAGTCGCGAACTTGCCCGGTGCCCCGGGGGGCTTACCCGGAAAATTCCGGGTAAGCCTAGCTTACCCGGAATTTCCGGGTAAGCTAGGCTTACCCGGAAAATTCCGGGTAAGCTAAGCTTACCCGGAATTTCCGGGTAAGCCTAGCTTACCCGGAAATTCCGGGTAAGCCCCAGCTTACCCGGAATTTCCGGGTAAGCTAAGCTTACCCGGAATTCCGGGTAAGCTTGGCTTACCCGGAATCTCCGGGTAAGCCAAAGCTTACCCGGAAGTCCGGGTAAGCCTAGGCTTACCCGGAATTCCGGGTAAGTCCCACCCCGGGGGGTGTCGCGCACACCCCCCATTTTCTCTCGGATACGTACGGGGACCCGATTTTTACACTAACTCCTACGTGTCCGAGACCTTTGTTTTAGCGGCGCGCTCGTCCCGTTTATGACAGCCGCCTGAGACGCACGTCAGAGCCCCTTTTCCCGAAGCTTACCTACGCATCCCGGTTCATATTTTCACATCGAACCGGGTCAAAACCGGTTTACGGTCCAAGATGGCCTATAAATAGCCACCTTGGGGGTGAACATAAACAACTCATTCCAAATTCACTTTGGGCAAACTTCGGAAAAGCTCTGACTTCTCTCTAAAAATCCTCTCTTTCTCTCTCTAGAAAAACACTGATGTTGAGCGTCGGAGTGAGCACGCCAAGCACCCCCCCCCTCTCCACGGGGACTGCTTGGTAAACGCTCTTCTGCAGGTGCCGGCGGACACCCCGTTAGAGATTCAGAGAGGCTTACCATCTCCTGGAAGACATAGCTAAAGCCCGCGCACGACCTTAGAAGGCGGATTCAGCTTACACATAACCCGAAGACCCCGACCAGTTATCCAGCGGACAGTCCGCAATAACCCGGTCGAAACACTTGGCGCCGTCTGCGGATCACCCACAGAACCAACAGCATGGCAAGCAACGAGCAGCCACCGCCGACTAAGACGAAGAGAAGAGGACCAGGACGTCCAAGGAAAACTCCGGCTCCGGAGTCAAGCATGAGACCTCCTCCGCAGAGAGCTCCCCCGCAGAGCCAAGGCGAGGCCTCAGTCGCCTCATCTATGCCGACTAGAAGCGTACACTCTCGGAGTAACGCGCAGGGGGGCACGCAGCAAACCAACGCTCCTCCAGGCTTCGCCCACCAAACCTTCAATACGCAGGAGCAACCATACGGAATGCCGAACGCGGGAGCATACAACCAAGCACCAGGGGCACAGACTGCACCTACAGTCACCCCGGAAATGATGGCTGCACTCGAACAGCTACTTCAGCTAAGAGAAGCTCTTCGCAACCAAGGATACGGGGCGCCACCGCCCCCTCCCGCACAACAAGCAAATATGCCCCCGCCACCAAGGCAAGCTCCTCCGGTGAATGCACCTCAGCAGAGAGGCCCTACAATATCAAAAACCCCAACTTTCCACGGGAATGCACAGCAGAGCAGGCAGTTCCCCCAGCAGTGGACAAGACAGGGGCTTTCGCACTCGCAAACACCCTACCAAGCAGGGCCATACAGTGAAGGAGCCTGGAGGCAGCCGTCTCAGACATTCCAGGGATATCAAGGTGGATATTCTCAATATAACCCAACACAGGCGCAATTTCCCCAACAAGGCGCAAGCTTGGGCCAAGAAGCATACCCCCAAAATCAGGATAACCCAATCACCGGGTTGACGGAGGAGATGCTCGAAAAGCTGATCGAGAAGAAGATAAAAGAAAGGAAAATGAGAGGGATGAACACATTGGTAGACACAACATCCCATCCTTTCACCGACGAGCTGGTATACAGTCGCGTCCCAGACGCACTGTACAATCTAAGGCCAGAAAAATACCGAGGCAAGGGAGACCCAATAGAGCATGTACAGCAGCATGAACTAATGCTCTTGGGAAGGACTGACAACCCTCACCACATAGCCATGACGTTCCCCCAAACGTTAGGCGGACCAGCTGCACACTGGCTCTTCTCCCTGCCAAAGAAAAGCATAGACTCGTGGCAGTCCCTCAAAGAAAAGTTCATCCAACGTTACATGGGAGAACGATCGATTATCAAAGGATCAAATGCCTTGGATGACGTCAAGCAAGAGTGGAATGAGTCCCTCGCAAGCTATTACATTCGTTTCAATCAAAACATCTCCGAAATCCAAACAAACATCGCAGAGACAGAAGTCATTCATGCCTTTGTCAGAAATCTGGGTAGGCACGGGTACGACTTAGGCCAAAAGCTTTCCACAAGACCTGCAGAAACAATGGAAGAACTCGTGGCAAGAGTTAAAGAGTACATCGATGCTGAGCATTACAAGATGACAGCACGGGACAAATGGGGCAAGCCAAGCAACAAGAAGGATGAAAGCAAGCCAGGCCCCCCGAAACAGAATCAAACCCCCCAGCAAAAACAATGGACTCCGCCCCAGAAAAGAACATTCAACATTGAAGAAGACAAGAATGCAGATGTCAATACCATCGAGCTGATCCCTTTGAATGCTCCCCTGAGCGTCATACTGAAAGAAATGAAAGAGCAAAACCTCTGGAAAGAGCCATTCGGGTTCAGAAAGGGACAGCTGGGGAAGGAGCAAGACAAGTGGTGCGAAAGCCACGAAGTCAACGGCCATGAAACAGACGACTGTAGAAGCCTTAAGTTCCAAATCAATCGAATCATCCAAGAAGGCGGACTTAAGCACTACGTCGATCAGGGGGGAAAGATCGAAAAGGTGAAGAGAAAATTCACGTCAAAGGAAAAAGGAAAGGAGAAGACCACTGACAACCCTCCTCCTAAAAAGAGGGGAGTCATTAACGTCATTCATGGTGGTCCAGCTGCAGGAGGACAAGTCTCCAACACAAGAGATGTCTACGCTGCGCAGGCAAGCACACTCCCCAAATATGGAAAAAGAAAGAAACCAGAAGAGGAGGACCTCGTGATAGGATTCTCAAGAAAAGACATGGCACACATCGTCTACCCACATGATGACGCGTTAGTAATAACGATGGAAATCAACGGGTTCGATGTCAAAAGAATTCTAGTCGACGGGGGAAGTTCGTCAGACATCCTTCATATTAACGTCCTCGAACAGCTGGGAATGAAAAGAGAGGACCTGAAGCCGGGAAATTTCCCGTTAGTAAGCTTTGCTGGAGCTGCTACGTACCCACTGGGAATGATCACCCTTCCCACTGTGATAGGGGAAGGGTGGAACGCAATGAAAGTCGACATCACTTTTGTGATCGTCGAAAGCCTCGGCGCTTACAACGGAATTCTTGGGCGAACAACGATAAACCCCTACGAGATGGTGCCCTCAACGGCACATCAAAAGCTGAAATACCGCTTAAAGGGAGGAATCGGTGAAGTCCTGGGCGATCAGACAACAGCACGAAAATGCTATGTCAACGCCCTAAGATGCAAGAACCGCCTGGATGTAGCAGTCATTGAGAGAGGACAGTCTTCCAAGTCTGAAGTCGAAGTGCGATTCAATGAAATGATGAGCAAAGGACAAAGGCTCCCAACACTTCAAACCCCAATGCTCCCAAGCATATGGGACATCAAACAAGGAGAGTCAGAATCCATCCAAAACTACTTCAAGCGATTTGCTATTAACGCAACTTCAAGTTTTGCAGACAAGTCAGCCGTGATCAATGGATTTTTCCTGAACATGAACTCACCCACATTTCTCCTGTTCGGACGAACACATGGGTGGAGGACAACCAAGTCTATGGATGACCTAAAGGAAAAGATGGAAACGGCAATCGAAGTCGCAAATGAGCTGGGATGGTTCAGCCCACCTGCAGAACACGAGAAGGCGTGCGAACAAGAGCATGCAAGACAAGACTTGAACAATAACCAAGATGGAGAATACACACCTCTAAACATAGAGGTGGAAGAGTTGTTCAAGACCATCCTGAAGGATGTTTTACCTCCTCCCAGCGAGATCCGAATTGCCTTCATCGGGAAGAATCCGGAATTGTGGTGCCACTATCACAACAGATGGGGTCACAGCACAAATGGCTGCCCCTCCCTTCGCAACAAAATCGAGGACCTGATCAAACAAGGAGCTCTTCGCTCCCACATCGCATGCAGGAAGCCAGCTTTATCAACCCGTCACTAAGGGAATAACCCTTCCCTTATGACATGCACATACTCTATCTTTACTTAATGCTAAGTAGAACATTTAGGATAGGAGATCAGTTGACTCCATCCATGCACGACCTTTGTAAATAAACAAGAAAACTAATGAAGTTCACTCCTTGCGTAGGAAAAATCACTATGTAATGGCAAGCTTCCCCGGTCCAATATCAGGAACAAGCCACATACATCACCAACAAAGACCCTAATCCTATGCGCAGAAAGGGCAACCAACAAGAAAAGCCGTCAGAAAGATATCAAAGCAATCCCAAGCAAAGCTCCTCACAACAAACCAAAACAAAGGACGTTAGACGCAAACAAGGAGTTAGAGTATCCTCATAACAAGGATGTGAACGTACTAATCTATTCACATCCTTGCCAAAAGTCGGGGGATAAACGGATCATTGGGAATCCCGCCTCGCAAATAAATGCAAGTGTCGGACGTACTAATCTATCCACACTTCGCCAAACTACAAGGATGTGAACGTACTAATCTATTCACATCCTTGCAAAAAATCGGGGGATAAACGGATCATTGGGAATCCTACCTCGCAAATAAATGCAAGTGTCGGACGTACTAATCTATCCACACTTCGCCATACTACAAGGATGTGAACGCACTAATTCACATCCTTGCAAAAAATCGGGGGATAAACGGATCATTGGGAATCCTACCTCGCAAATAAATGCAAGTGTCGGACATACTAATCTATCCACACTTCGCCATACTACAAGGATGTGAACGTACTAATCTATTCACATCCTTGCAAAAATCGGGGGATAAACGGATCATTGGGAATCCTACCTCGCAAACAAATGCAAGTGTCGGACGTACTAATCTATCCACACTTCGCCATACTACAAGGATGTGAACATACTAATCTATTCACATCCTTGCAAAAAATCGGGGGATAAGCGGATCATTGGGAATCTTCCCTCGCAAACATAAATAGGGGTTGAACGTACTAACCCATCCACACTTAGCCACAGCACCAAATATGTGAACAAACTAGTTTGTTCACATCCTCATAAAGAAAGACAAACACTTCAACTGGGATCATCCTCCCTACAAAGCCACAGACGACGGTAATATAAACTCACCCACAACCGTCACCAACAAAGATGCAGTTTCCTAAGGAAAACCATCGAATCAAGAAAACCAACCAGTCAATAGAGCAACACTCTTACAAAAAAGAGAACAAGCCACTGAGACAACAATAAAAGAAGATGCAAAATAATACTTAGTATTATATCTTTCTAACATCTCATGTCAGGCATATATATATAATATAGCAGGACTCAAAAGTAACGACATCCGGCCAGCTTAAAAGTCGAGCCCAAGATGCAACCTGTCAAAATCTCACCCATGCAAGGGGAGCAGCCATATGTACAGATGGAAAAACAAAGAAAGATCAACCTGACCCAACGTCAGGAGTACCAGAACCAAAGACACCAGTCATAAAAACATCTTGCGCTGGGCCTTTGAAAGCACCCCGGCGATCATCACCAACAGGGACGGACGCCTGTCCCGCCAAACCACTCGTTCCGCCACCCGCCTGGATCCCAGCAATAGCCCCAAGGGCATACCCAGCATACGGACCAGCACTCTGGAAAGGAAAATCGGGGGCAAGGGAGTGTACCCTCCTGAAGTAATCCACAGAGAAGGACTCCATGCGATCATCACGCGCCTTCTCAAGAAGCTTGGAATAATCAGCTGTAGTAGGAAACTCGATCATCCCTAGCTGATCACCCAGGACAACGTGAGACTCTTTAGTCTCCCTCAGCACCACAGCATGTGCCTCCTCATCAACCTTCTCCTGACGTAGTAGGGCAAACAACTCCGCCTCCAGCTGAGACGCATAATCCTGACTCCTCTTGAGATCAGCGGAAGCCTCGGAAGAAGCATCTGAATGCGCGCGCGCCTTCTCCCTCAACACAACAACATCCTGAGACAAGTGCTCATGACGATCCTGCAGACCCCTCGTCTCCTCAACAAGCTCAACAACGAAAGAGGATAGGTTGGTCATCACAGCATTCACCTACAACAACAACACAAACACATCATACACAGAGAAGTCAGACAAACATGATAGATCCAACATAAAAGAAAAACAACGTACGGGAGCAAAGCGCGCGAGTGACTCCTCAACGCATTTCAACGCAGCCTCAGGATCTCGGGGGCACATCTTGCGGTCAGCCGGTGGAACAGACCGCTGAACCACACGCACACCAACAGCAGGCGTACTCAAGGAAACATCCTTGGGAAAACGGACAGCAGACTGACAATACGGAACCCACTCACTCCCAGACACATCCCGATCAGGCCGGCAAATCAAATCAGACTTGCGAAGAGCCGGAGGAGCAGGGACAACTACACATCAATAGCAAACACATTAGAAAAAGGCAAACCGCACTAGTACAACAACAAGGCAATCACAGTTACCTGCCAAGGGAGGCACCTCCTCTGAACGCCCGCTCCCCGACCGGGGGGCACGCATGGTCGAATCGGCATGCACAGGCCCCTTCCCTTTGTCGCTGGAAGGAGCAAGAGGCATACCGTCAGATGTCAACCTCCTAGGATCGCTCGGGGAGCGGACGTCAGCATCATGCTCCCCGACAGGAACAACTCCCCCCGCTGGCGGAAAGTCCAAGCCTACAAAGACAACCGCAAAGAAACCTTTAGTGTGTCAACATACGAAAAACCACAACAAAACATTTAAAAGGCACAAATCCCATACCCGGGCCAACAGGAAGGGTATCATCTAGGCCAGGAACAATCTGAGAAGACCCGCCTGCAACTCCACCCTGTACACAGGGGCGTCTGTTAAGAAACCAACCTACAAGAAAACAAGGGCAGATGTTACAAAACTTCAAAACATACCGACTCCTCCCCCGAAGGACGTACGTGAATGCCCGCCGCGAGCAGCTCGGCGTCAGATGCACGATAGAGGGGGCTGTACTCCCCCGCCCTATTCGCCGCGTGGATCTTCTTCAAAGCGACCTTATCTCTATCCGAGAACTCCTGAAATCGTGGAACGGGATCGGCATCCAATATGTGAGAAGTCGCCCAAGTCGTGCCTGCATCCTTCACAAAAAAGTACTGACACTTCCATTTATTCTGGGAAGTGTCCGACCGTTCGCAGAATCGCGCTTCAGTGTTCCACCCCGCCCGACGCAAACCAAGGGAAGAGAATCCCTTTTCGGTCATATGAGGCCAACGTAGGCTGAAGGTGCACATCCCAGACTCATCTGCCTTACCCAGGCGGTAGAAGGCTCGAAACAACACTATGGAGTAATCCCAGGAATTCAGGTGACATTGCACCCGAAAACACGTCCAAGCCCTAAACCCCGGAGGGGTAATAGAGACAGGGGAAATCCTATAATATCGACAAAGACGGACCAGATCCTGACAGTAAGGAAACCGCAGTCCTTCTCGAAACTGTGAAAGGTAGACCGCCTCATACTCAGCTGGAGGAACGGTGGGCCGTCCAAATTCAACTCCCTTCACAACATCCCAAGGATACGAGACCTCTAGGCCGGGACACCAGCCCCGGGTCGAGACATAGAGGTCAAACTTGGAACGGGGAAGCTTGTTGGGGAAAAATATCTGAGTCTTCTCCAATATCACGCGGTCGCCCGACGGCCCCAAGAGTACACCGCTTTGAGACCCAGACTCGGAATCCATGGTGCTTTCGCCAACCTCACCCTCAAAGTTATCCGAAACAAAAGGATGAGACTTACTCATTATGCGAAGAAGGGGAAACCGTTTCCTATCAAGAATACTCTAAGTATCAGAGTCGGACGCCTGCAAGCTCGCCTACCGAGCCCTGCAAAAACCATACACCAACTCGATCAAAAACCAAAGCAACACATCAACCACACTCATCGAAATCCTTTACAAGGACATTCAACCCAACGGACCGACTGTCCGCCTGCAAACAGCTAGGGACCCTCCCGCTCGGGAGTCAAAAATCCTTACGCTCATCAAAGGCCTAGGCCACCTACTAAACAAATTTTCATACATTTGTGCAATGTGTCACAGGTATTCAAGCGCTCTACAAAGCAACAAGTTCAAAAGCTAAAGGAATCAAAGGCATACAAAGTTGGTCATAATTACCAAAATGCCACCCGACTACCTTTTAATCAAAATTCATCCCTGGAATGGTTCAAGGCTCCGGGGGCACATACGAGCAGCTCAAACGCACTCAAGCAAGCCCCTTACATGCCACGGAGGGATTCACCCCTCCCCGAACAACCCGAAAAACACTCGGGTCAACTAAGCCACTAACGAAGGCAAACTACCAAGCATTCACCTAAACTCCGGGGGCATGGCAATCCACTCACAAACAATCAAGGGGGCTCTATCACAATAGGAGACATCATTTCAAGTTATCCATATCAAGAAACAAGGGGTCAAACATTTCGCTCGAAAAACTCCGACTTCGAACCCCCGCGATTTCCCTTCGGTTGATCGAAACCTAGGGGCCACTTCACAAAGGGAGTTTCCTATCCCTAACTCTATCTATTTACATCTAAAACTTAGCCAAAAGCAAATTTCGAAAATCAAGCAAAAACTTCACTCATGCATTTTATCAAACACCTACAAGGCACCTTATTGGAGTTCAAATGTGCAGCCCTATATGCTCAATTAACTTCAAGAAAAGGGAGTGGTGGACGTTACCAATCGATGCTCGACGAAAAGGACTCGAAATCGGATCGAATCGGGCTCAAAATCGAGCCACACAAGGTGCAGCCGCCCCCGCCACAGCCGCCGGACCCGCCGCCTGCAGCCGCCGCCTCGCCGCCGCTGCGCCGCCCTGGTGTCGCCGGAGGTCCCCCTGGTGGTGGTTGGCCGGAATGTGGTCTCCCTTGCTTCCTAGAGTGAGTTCCTAAAATCCCTACCTTAGCTCCTCCAAAACTATCACCATAGCCAATTCAAAAGTTGATAGTTTTATAAACTATCATGGAAGAGAAGGAACTACACAACATGGTAAGTACCATACATCAAGGAGGTATATCCCTATCTACCATCCATTTTTTGAAGTTGTTGATGGCTTGGGTTTTTAACTATCAAAGGACTTGGATAATTTTAACTAAGTCATTTCAAATACCCTCAACCTTTTAAAAACGTGGAGATCATGATTTTTGCGTGTTAGGGCCGTTGCATATAATTTTCCAAAACTCGGCCCTATTTCATTCACTCAAAACCGTCACCTCGCCGTCAAGACGACCGTCTCGGACGACGGGCTCCCAAAAACTATTGCACTACGCGAAAGACATTTTTTCAAGACTTGCATGATTTATTATCACTTTGATACACTTAGTCGTATCATGAACGTTCAATATTTGTTAGCTCATCGTACGAGCTCGGAAAATTTCATACGTGCTCGCACCTTAATTCTCCAAACAATCATGTGTCTCATTTCATCCGTAGTCTATTGTGCTACTAACCCTTCATGCAGTTACCAAGCGTGACCACCTCAAAAACTAGGGCAAGGAATTCGTCGGAGCCGCGCGCTTCCTTCCTCGGTAGGTCAAAACTCAAGGTGAGCGAACGGCCCGAATCACGCATATTCCCTATCTTATAATAGAGTTAAACAAAGGTCAAGCCATTGTTTAACTCGGGGGCAAGTGATGGACATACGCGTGATCCGGGCTCGGTTTTAATTATTCGGACCTCACATTCGCACGAGGCCCTTAGCAAGACCCGATTTCAAGCTAACCGGGGTAAACCGGGCAAGTCGCGAACTTGCCCGGTGCCCCGGGGGGCTTACCCGGAAAATTCCGGGTAAGCCTAGCTTACCCGGAATTTCCGGGTAAGCTAGGCTTACCCGGAATTTCCGGGTAAGCTTAGCTTACCCGGAAATTCCGGGTAAGCCCCAGCTTACCCGGAATTTCCGGGTAAGCTAAGCTTACCCGGAATTCCGGGTAAGCTTGGCTTACCCGGAATCTCCGGGTAAGCCAAAGCTTACCCGGAAGTCCGGGTAAGCCTAGGCTTACCCGGAATTCCGGGTAAGTCCCACCCCGGGGGGTGTCGCGCACACCCCCCATTTTCTCTCGGATACGTACGGGGACCCGATTTTTACACTAACTCCTACGTGTCCGAGACCTTTGTTTTAGCGGCGCGCTCGTCCCGTTTATGACAGCCGCCTGAGACGCACGTCAGAGCCCCTTTTCCCGAAGCTTACCTACGCATCCCGGTTCATATTTTCACATCGAACCGGGTCAAAACCGGTTTACGGTCCAAGATGGCCTATAAATAGCCACCTTGGGGGTGAACATAAACAACTCATTCCAAATTCACTTTGGGCAAACTTCGGAAAAGCTCTGACTTCTCTCTAAAAATCCTCTCTTTCTCTCTCTAGAAAAACACTGATGTTGAGCGTCGGAGTGAGCACGCCAAGCACCCCCCCCCTCTCCACGGGGACTGCTTGGTAAACGCTCTTCTGCAGGTGCCGGCGGACACCCCGTTAGAGATTCAGAGAGGCTTACCATCTCCTGGAAGACATAGCTAAAGCCCGCGCACGACCTTAGAAGGCGGATTCAGCTTACACATAACCCGAAGACCCCGACCAGTTATCCAGCGGACAGTCCGCAATAACCCGGTCGAAACATAAACCTACATGCAAATATAATATTTAAATTAAATACTAATATGAGAGTTACTCATTTTTTATAATTGAGGTTGTCATGTTCAGACTGGTCATTCTATTGCAATGGAGATGTTATCTTTTATAAAGAGAAAACCTGTAGCATCATGAATGAATATGATTCATCATATACCCACTACAAATTTATATATATAACAAAACGGCTTCATATATTAGTGAACGAAAATGAATAGCTCTTTTACATTAGAATAAATATTAACCATATACATTCAACGTCGTTCATACATATGTCCAAACCTTACAGTGACTACCAGTGGCGGATCTAGGGCCTCGATAATGAGGATATGCTAGGCAGAAGAAAAAAAAATGTGAAAATTTAACATATTTTTAACAAAATTATATAAAATGTATTAAAAAAATTATTTATTGGTAATAACATGTTTTAAAATATACATATTTTAAAACGATGATAATAGATAATTTTTTCTATTATTTATCCAAAATTGTCGTTAAATATATTTCAAATGTACACAGTACTTTTCAAAGTATCAGAAGTAAACCATATATGCTTATACAAATGTTACAATTGAGTCAAATCCGACTAGTACCAATTGTGGATGAGTTGAGTTTTAATCGAGTTATGACACTATTGTAACACTAATATAATTTATTTGGTTTTGATTTCGATATTTACAAAAGTATTCATTTACTTTGTAAATTTAAAACGTATTTAATGACAATTTTGGACGAAATAATAGGGTTTTAGTATCTTGGACTAAATAATTTAGATCTTATACTCAAATAATGAGGATCTTACATTTAAATAATGAGGATCATGTCATATTTTTACTCAGAAATAAACTTAAAGTACCACTAAAAATACTCGATAATGTGGTTACGTTCGTAACCACATTATTCAACATGCATCCGCCACTGGTGACTACTCCGACATATGACAGTGAATCTCTATTATCTATTAAACAAAACACTATACAGTCGATCTATATTCTTAAGCAGATTACTTTCCAACCAATATTTCACAAACCGCAAAATCTCCTCTTAAACAAAACTTTTTCACAAATCAATAATAAAGTAACCGCCAAAATAAACAATGACAACAAAACAAAAATGAGAATATTATATTTAAATAGATAATTTTTTAGATGAACCAATGAAATTACTCCGCGATGACATGGCTACCAAACAATAGCTTAATAATATAATTGATCTATACTCTTGAGCACATTCACCTCCAACTAATCTTTCACAAACCGTAAAATCTTCTATCAATCACCACAAATATAAGCCTAAAAAAACATAATGCATTTGATAACTACACAATGTGTTCTTATATAGAATTTAGAGATTGAAACGTTGTAAGATTAAAAATTCGAAACGGTGAAATTATGACAATTGAAACGATGGAATTTATTACTAATAATGTAAAAGTAACCACTAAAATAAATAAATGATAATAAAAGAAAAATGAGAATTGTATATTTAAATAGATAATTTTGGAGATAAACCAATAAAATTACTCCATGATGACATGGCAACTTTTTAAGCAACCTAGCCAAAATTGCATCTATCCATGCATGAAAAATTTCTAATAAAATTTAAATTTAAGGAGGTAATGCGACATTCTATTCTTAAGAACTTTTTTGTTAAGTTAAATTTTTATATTTTTGCAGATTGATACCCTAGTTATTTTTTTCCAATGAAAGGAACACTATTTTAATTTTTAACTAAATGTTTCACAAATTAATTTTGTTAGATAGATTAAAGCTCACAAAACTATTAGAATATGAATATGAATATGAAAAATGTGAATTAGTATACAAATCAAGATTAACTAATATATATGTAGAAAAAATGTGAGATTAAATAATTGAATAAAAAAAAGATATATGTAACATATGAAGAAGTTACAATACATTACCAACCAATTAAAATACTTGTTGGTGACTTGGCAAAAATCTAGGCTATGTACCAAATATGCATCCAAATTATATTATATATAGATAAACTGTTCTCTTATGATTATGAATATGAGAAGATATAACAAATATAATATAAAATAGTGATATCTGTTCACATGAACGGTTACTAATTTGACCGTCGGAGAGGGATCGCCGGGGTTCGCCATTGTCCCTTTTTGCAGGTACGTGCTCGGTATTCGAAGATTAAGGAGCTCGGAGACACCGCGAAAATATCTCGTTAAATCCAGATCCAACATTGGAGCCGTCTGTGGGAATCGAGCAATTAGCCGTGTTCGAGTTCGAAAAAAACTGAATATCCGGGCACGTACCTCACATCTTCCACGTATGAGCCAAAATATTTTTAGAATACCCTACGGCCTAAGCATTAGGCTATACTACGAGGGCTAGCTACGGTTGGCCATGGAATAATTAAATCCATGTAAAGAAGTGAGAGGATAGAGGCTCTGTCACAAGGTTCTCCGTTTCCTTGTAAGTTGTAACTACCAAGGCAGCAACGAAGATTGGAGATTGATCTGGAGCTTCAAACATCTAGCCATGACAGATCCGTGGCAGCTCCCCGTAGCCGAAGGAACAAGTCATGCCTTCGGTCTTCACCTCATCTTCATCAGTATCTTGTCGTTTCTTTTCCTTCATGGAAACAAGAAATATACATCTCTCTCTATGCCCATCAACTCAGGGAGCCCGGACCATCGACCACTCCTTTAGATACGTTCGGGCCGACACGGCTCGGCCACCGTCCTCCAAGGTCTAATCAGGGGAAACCACCACTTGCCGAACGATTCCAAGCGCCTCCGCCAACACCTTCACGCCGTTGTCGGCGCTTAAACCAACACCCCGAAGGAGCTCCGCCTCCGACCGGAAGGAGCCCGCCTCCAATCTTGAACGAGATCATCACCAGCCGACATGGAGGAAGACGAACAACGATTGGAAGAAATCCACGTCCGATCAAAATGTCCTCTGATACCGACCGGGGATCTGAAACATAGTTCATGGCCACTGACGAGTGGGGAAGAACCGAAGCTCCGGTCATGCCTGAAAATTGAGCCACAAAATTGTTAGAGCCCATTAGAGCCCAACCCAACAAGTCATCTTGTTTGGTTTATATTTGTGGCCCAACTGTATGTGGTCGGCCCATTTGTCTGTGGCCTCTTATTACTTTGACGATCCTCTCGCTTATTTCTCAGCTGCGGTAAAATCTGTTCAAATCTTTCTTTCCTCTGCGAGAAACTGTTTTCTACGATCTTCTTCTTCCAACGCATGATGCTTGTGTTAATCTGTTCGTAGATCTCGCAAACTCTATATTTTGTTGTAGATCTGTGACGATAACCTTCATCACCTGATTTTTGAAAGAGAACCGAATCTTTTCGCGATTTTTGCTCGTAAAATTTCAGATCTACACTTGATTCTTTCGAAACTTTCTTTTTCGAAACTTTTTTTTGAGTAAATCTTCTCTGCATGTGGTGTTCGTATCCATCTGTTTATGGATCTCGCGATTTTTGAGTTATCGCTGTAGATCCGTAACGATAAATAAGAACATTGCGTGAATTTTTTGCTTAGATAAGTTCAGATCTACACTTGATTCCTTCGAAAGCTTCTTTTTCGAGACCTTTTTACAAGATAATCGCTCTTGCATGTGATATTCATTTGAATCTGATTCGTAGATCTCGCGATTCCTTAATCATCGCAGTAGATCCGTGACGATAAATGACTATTACTTGATTTTCTTCAAGAATCGCACCTTTCTGTTTCAGATAATGACTTGATTAGACTCAGATCTACTCTTTTTTGCATTATTGCTGGTTGCATGTGATGATTGTATGCTGTTAATCGTAGATCTTGCAATTTTTTTATCATTGCTGAAAGATCCGTGACGAAAACAACCATTTCATCAACTCTGCTTTCTTAATCAAGCCTTGCATGTGATGATTGCATTCTGTTAACCGTAGATCTTGCAATTTCTTTATTATTGCTGAAAGATCCGTGACGAAAAGGACATTTCATGAACTCTCTGTTCCAAATCTAGCCTTGTTTCACAGCATATGTTATTCCTTTTACCATAGTCCAGTGATGCTTTTTTCTTTTAATAAATCGAAGGATTTTTTTTAGATTGTGATTTTTTTTTTAGACTTCATTCTCTCTTATACTTTCTTGTCCTTCAATTCTTGCAGATCTACTATCATTTTTTTTTAGATCTGCACTGATTGTCTCAATTTGAAATGACAAACGAATCGGATAAGAATCTTGGAGAGAACTCTGGTCTCAACCCAAGCGATGCTCTAATAAAACCTGTTATCGAAGCGACGCCAAAAATTGACCACAATCACCCTCTTTATCTACATCCTTCAGACTCAGCTGGACTATCTTTGGTTACTGAAAAACTTACTAGTTCTGAGGACTATGGATTTTGGAGCAAAGCTATGAGAATTTGCTTGATTTCTAAAAATAAACTTGGTTTTGTGACTGGTGCCTGTAAAAAGGATAATATGAACCCAGTCTTCACCCTCTGTGGGATCGCTGCAATGCCTTGGTTTTAGCATGGATTATGAACACTGTTTCTCGTGAACTCATGTCTGGGAACATTTACACTGAGAGTGCCTTCTCTGTTTGGAACGATTTGAAAGAAAGACTTCACAAAGTTAATGTTTCTAGAATTTTTCAGTTTCACCGAGATATTTGCCTAGCTCAGCAAGGTGTGGATTCCATATCCACTTACTTTGCCAGGCTAAAGACTATGTGGGAAGAATTTGACGCTATCTGTAATTTACCCAACTGTGGTTGCCCTGAATTTCAAAAACATATTTCCCATGCGAACAACTTGAAGCTCTTTCAATTTTTAAATGGCCTCAATGATTCCTATTCCAATGTTCGAACCAATTTGGTTATGAGAGAGGCCCTCCCTTCTGTTTCCCAGGCATACTCTGTTTTAGTCTAGGAAGAAAACCAACGCAGTCTTTCCACTGGTTCTGTTGTTAATCTTGCTGATGGAAAAACTCCTTCTCTGTCCACCAACTCCTCTAACAAATCAAGGGGACAGAAAAGGAATCTAAACTTAGTTTGTGATTACTGCAAAGCAAAGGGGCATGATTCTGACCACTGTTTTAAGAAAAATGGCTATCCTCCTGGATGGAAACTTCGTCCAAACCAGGCCAGAACTCCTCAAGCTAATGCTGTCATTGATGGTTCTTCAGATATTTCAGGTTCTGAGGCAGGCGGTTCTGTTTCCACCCCTCTTGACCTTCCAAAAAATCATCCTATGATGATTACAACGGAGCAACTCGAGCATCTGGCTCGCAGTATGGTACGATCTCAGCATAATGTCTCTGAGGCTGAACCTCGAGCAAATGCTGCATCTTCTGCTTCAGGTAATACTGCCCCTTTTTCTCCTAATTGTACCAATGATTGGATTCTTGATACAGGAGCTACACATCACATGAGTTTTAGATCTGACTGGATGCATAGTTTTAAGCCCTTAAACTCTAATTTTCAATTGCCAAATGGTTTCAAATCTATGGTTGCTGGTATTGGTCATGTTAAAATTCATAATGACAACGTTTTAACTGATGTTTTGTTTTTGTCTGACTTCAAATATAACCTGATTTCAATTTCAAAATTAACTAAGGATTTATCTTGTTCAGTAATTTTTCATACTGATTCTGTCATTTTGCAGGATCGCTGCAATGGAATGGTGTTGGGGAATGGACATGAAGCTGCAGGGCTTTACTTTTTCAAACCACATTTCTCAGCCCCTGTAGCATTCCAGTCTGTTGCACCTAATCCTCAAACCATTCTGTGGCATCGACGATTAAGCCATGTTCCATTTCACATAGTGAACAAATTTCAATTCCTTAGTTCTTTTAGTTTGCAAAATAAAGGCCTCTCTGAATGTAATGTTTGTCCGATGGCAAAACAGACTAGGTTACCCTTCCCAAACAGCAATTCTGTCACTTTTCATTCTTTTGATCTCATTCATATTGATGTTTGGGGACCATACCATAAGGCAACTCATGATAATAAAAGATATTTTCTTACCATTGTGGATGATTTCACTAGAGTTACTTGGGTTTATTTACTGAATTTGAAATCTGATGTGATTGTTATTTTGAAGCATTTTTGCTCAATGGTTGAAACTCAATTTTCCAAACGCATCAAACGTATTCGATCTGATAATGGCGGTGAATTCATCAACGAATATTGTTCCATTTTTTTTTTCGAACTTGGGGATAATTCATGAAACTTCTTGTGCATATACGCCCCAACAAAATGGCATTGTCGAACGAAAGCACCGTCATTTATTAGAAGTGGCTAGAGCACTTAAATTGCAAAGTTTTACTCCTGACAGATTTTGGGGTGAGTGTATCCTTACTGCTTGTTATTTGATTAACTTGATGCCACTGACATCTTGAAAGGTTTATCTCCTTATGAAAAGCTTTACAATAGAGTTCCTTCTATTGATCATTTACGTGTTTTTGGATGTCTTTGTTACGCAAAGGTTTTACCACTGAGTGATAAGTTTGCTTCAAGATCTGTAGCTTCCGTTATGATGGGATATTCTCTTACTCAAAAAGGATACAGGTTATTCAAATTGACTACCAAGTCTTTCTTCGTCTCGAGGGATGTTAAGTTTCTGGAATCCTTTTTTCCTTTTAAATCTGGTTCTACTATTCCTCCTTCTTTTATTCCCAATGTCTCACCCATTCCTTCTACAGCTGATTCTGTTGATGATGCATTTGGTGTTGGAATTTCCACAGATTCAGCTAATGCTGATTCAACTTTGATTCCTGCAACAAATGATGGATCTGGTCTTCATCAAGGTAATTCTGCAGATATTTCTGATGATGATGATGATGACACATCTGAAAATGCAACTGATATAGTTGATATTGCCCCAGTTGTATCTGAACCTTCTGTTAGACCAGCTAGACAAACTAGACCCCCTGTTTGGTCTCGTGATTATGATATGTCTATGCATTGTTCGACCAAACATCCTATTTCTGTTCACTTGAGTTTTGATAGAGTTTCTAATGACCATAAGTCTTTTCTCAGCATGATAGATAAGATTCCTGAACCCAGTTCTTTTTCTGAAGCCTGTAAAAACAGTCATTGGGTTAAGGCTATGAAAGATGAAATTGCTGCTTTAGAGGAAAATAAAACCTGGTCATTAGTTTCTTTGCCTCAAGGTAGAACCTCTATAGGTTGTCGTTGGGTTTTTCGTGTTAAATACAATTCTGATGGCACTGTTGAACGTTATAAAGCACGTCTTGTTGCAAAGGGTTTTAAACAGAAAGAAGGCATTGATTATGATGAAACTTTTTCCCCTGTTGCCAAACTTGGAACTGTCCGTGTTGTTCTATCACTTGCCTCTATGAATGCTTGGCCTTTATTTCAAATGGGTGTGTATAATGCGTTTTCGCAGGGTGATTTATTTGAGGAAGTTTATATGGATTTACCTCCTGGATTTGGTAATCAGGGGGAGTTGTGTGTTGTTAAGTCTAACCTTGTGTGCAGATTACACAAATCCCTTTACGGATTGAAACAGGCTTCAAGGCAATGGAACATTAAGCTTACTGATGCTTTGCTCAGTAATGGGTATACTCAAAGTCATCTTGATTATTCTCTTTTTATAAAAAGAAAAGGTGATGACATTGTTGTTCTCTTAGTTTACGTTGATGATCTACTCATTACTGGGAATAGTGCTGCCTTAATTTCTGATTTAAAAAGGGTTTTACAAACTAGCTTTAAAATGAAAGATTTAGGAACCTTGAAGTATTTTCTTGGCATTGAAGTTGTAAGGTCCGATAAAGGCCTTGTGCTCTGTCAACGAAAGTATGTTCTTGAGATGCTTTCTGAAGTTGGTTTACTAGGATGTAAGCCTTGCAGCACTCCTATGGAGCAAAATGCGAGATTTACATCTGTTGGATATGATGAAACCCTTGATTTGAATAAAGATGATATAAAGATTTCTGATCCAACTACTTATAGACGGTTGATTGGTAAACTCTTGTATTTGGGTATTACTCGTCCTGATATTTCTTATTCTATTCAGTATTTAAGTCAATATATGAAAGTCCCAAGAAATCCCATTATGATGCAGTTTTCAGAATTTTGAGGTATTTAAAACAACAACCTGATTTGGGAATTCTTTTATCTTCCAACAAAAGGAACACTATAACTGCTTTTTGTGACTCAGATTATGCTCGATATCTAGAGTCTCGTAGATCTGTTACGGGTTACTGTGTTTTTATTGGTGATTCCTTGGTATCTTGGAAGGTTAAAAAGCAGCCCACTGTTTCTTGTTCCTCTGCAGAAGCTGAATATCGTAGTATGCGTGAAACAGTTTCTGAGTTAATTTGGCTGAATGGGATCATTTCTGAATTAGGTTTTGCTTTTTTGAAACCTATTACTTTGTATTGTGACAATAAGACTGCAATTCAGATAGGTACTAACCCTGTTTTTCATGAGCGTACTAAACATGTTGAAGTTGACTGTCATTTTGTGCGTGATCAGGTTTCTGCAGGTTTTCTCCAACTAAAACATTTGGGAACTGCAAATCAACCTGCAGACTTGTTCACTAAGGCGTTGGCTAAAGTTCAACATAGGCGTTTACTTATGAAGCTCAATTTGATCGATGTTTTTGGACAAAGTTCAGATTGAGGGGGAGTGTTAGAGCCCATTAGAGCCCAACCCAACAAGTCATCTTGTTTGGTTTATATTTGTGGCCGAACTGTATGTGGCCGGCCCATTTGTCTGTGGCCTCTTTAGTCAATCTGTAACTTTGTTTATTGTTTGAGGACCAAAGTTGTGAACTTCAGAAGGTTGCGGTGTAACCTTGTTTTTCTTTTCTAGGGTTTAGTATTTAAGGGGTGATGTGAACTGATAATAAATAACACAGATGAACCCCTTATATTTCGCCTATTTCTCTCTCGTTCTGCTTCTGTGACTGTTGGTTCTCCGGTGACCTTTCGCTGTACTCCACCGTGTTCCGCCGTGCTAGTTTTCACAAAAATGAATCAAGTAGAAAAAATCAGCCCAGCACGAGACCATCTTCGATTCAGATCCGGACAAGCGTGCATCGCTCTTAGAAGTTAGAACCAATTCACACTTCTCTTTGATGGAAAAGACAAAAGGCTTAAGGTGTTTTATTTACTTTCAAGGAAACAACTTGATTAAAGCCCATTTCAAGGCCCAACCGCTCACCTCACAAGCTTTGTGGGTAGGATCAGAAGCCTCAAAGCTCTTACTATCGACCTCACCGAACCAACTCAATTTCAAGACCACCTCTCTTGCTTCAAGATCAGACTACTACTCGACTGAAAGCAATACATCTCCTCATCTTCAATTTGATGCATCGGTTCATATCCGTTCAGGCAACGACAAAGTGAAGTCAGCCACCGTTAATATCATGGATGGTTCCCGATGGCAGCTGAGGGCAAGGTGTTTTTATTCAACAACATGAAGAGGCGAGCTTCCTCTTAAAAGAAGGACAGAAGTCGGCATTGGCCCAACCGTCCACCAAGCGGGCTTCAAGCTGGGCCCTTTGTACAAACAGGGACTAAAGCTGCTAGGCCCAGCTCAAGGTGACCAAGTGGGCCTCCAGCTCACTCTTGCTGAACCGGCCGACTCAGACTGCTGAACCGGTCCGCATCGTTAAATGGGTCAACTCTAGTCAAAATCTGTCAACAACGGTTAATGTTGATTAACCGGCCAAAGACACTATTATCAGGCCCTACACATCGTACTCATTGAGTTCATCGCAAACTATTGAGTCAACTTGTTCAACTCAGGGAAGTCTCTATTATACTCACATTTAATTGCTCTGTTTTATCATCTATGTTTCACATCCGCATTATATAGTGATCTATGTTGTGTTAAGGGGATTTTAGTAAACAGATACTCTTAAACAACCAACTAAGAGGCGCGGATTTTGAAAAGCATGGAAGCTTAAAGCCAAAGTTCACACAACAATCGTTCGTCTAAGCTACAGACTAAACACAAGAGCTCGTCCGAAGCTCAACACCCCGCAACTCAAAGCTCATATTCGAGAGGCTTACTAGCTAAGCCAGAAAGATAAGTCTCCTATATACTGGTATAATCAACGCAATTTAGACAACACATCACTTGACAGTCGGTGTTGGTCCCGCGTTACCAACATCCTATAAGCGGGGGCATAAATGTCTAGTACACCCTCCGATGATTAGCAATTAGAGATGCATCAGGACCTTCCCTAGATTCGCATGTATGTTTTATCAAGTGTTGCATAAAACGTTACTAATTCATGTAAAAAGTCACGAGGGACCCAAAACTCTTTATGAATGTTCAATTACCACATCATAATGCTACATGTACAGCTCTTTCATACACTAGTATCATAACATGGGCATTTGTAGATGCATACATGTACGAATGATTATATCATCATTTTATTCAATATGTTACATCAACATCATGTATTGTCTTATTGCATGTTATGTAAACCAAGAAGAGGCGACACCTCTCCTTGGCTTGGGGGCATGATATATATACAAGTGTGATGCTATCATATTATGACATTCTCATATTTATTTCCATGTGCATTACTTAATCTAACACATGAGTAATGAGATTTACATTTAAAAAACAAGAAGTTATACGTATTACAAATTTTATTTTGTCACTAATACACATGATTTAGATATACATGTGTTCGCATACACACATTCTCGCAAGTCATGAAGTCATTTCCGTTCTTGCTCTGTTATTAATTGATGAAGCTTACCACTCTTTGACATCGGTGGAAATTTATGTAGATGGAAGTGAAACTGCTTCTAATCTATCTACGATCGCTCAATACCACATCATGTCGGTCAAAACTGACCAAACCAGTCAGCATCAATCAAACTGGTCAAACCAGAGAACCGGTTAAACATCGATCAAACCGGTCAACAACAATTAAACCGTTCGACAGCTGTCAAACTGGTCAACAATAGTCAACCGCAGTCAAAAGCAGCTAACAAATGTTGCTAAACGCCGAAATCAGGGAAGCATCTATACCCTACACTATTTATTGTCTATGGTGTGCTTTGAAAAAATCAAATGAGTATGAATTTATATAAATGCATATGTCTATGAAAACCCATAACTAATGATTGTTGAATCAGACATCCTATGGACATGATAAGATAACAAATGAGCAAGGCTCCAAAGTGTATATCCAAGTATATAAATATTGTCAAGATTCTATCTATAAGATGTAAATCAATTAACAATATAAACATATATATATATATATATATATATATATATATATATATATATATATATATATATATATATATATATATATATATATATATATATATAATTTTCGGCCATATCTCTCTCTATATATATAAATATTGTCAAAAATATATTTAGGGATAAAATATATAGACAATATATCTTCTTAATCTTTTTAAGTAACTAAATCCTATCAATATATCTTTATCCCTATCTTTTAGCAAAATATATTGATAGTTTATATATTTTACTATATAATGTGAATCTTACCTTATCTTTCCAATTTATAGATATATTGTCTCCTTTTAATAAAATTAAAATATGGTAACATATATATCTACTAGGGCCGGTCGAAATTATCTTACTTGGACCCTAAGAAATTAAAAAATTTACCTAATAATTTACTAGGGTTTTCGGCCATAACACCAAAAATTGGAAAGATTGTCAAATTTTAAGATCAAATACTACTATGATCAAGAATCCAAAAAGTGTTCTTGATAAAGCTCATCGTGTTCTTGAAGATCATGAACATCAAACTCAAATTCAAACATGAATTTCGGTTTTGATCCAATAAAAACATGTAAATTTCGAAAATTTTATGTATTCAAAGATCAAACATGTGAAATTTATTTGAAAATTTTGGATTCTCATGGTGTTCATAATATATATAAATTTCGGTTTTTATATAAATTTCAAGAACATTAGTTTATCAAAATTTTAAAAACTCCTAACCAGGCTCTGATACCACTGTTGGATTACGGGGACGTAATACTACGGAATGCTAAACGTGTACTAGCAAGAAATCCAATCTACGCAGCGGAATTAGTACACATACCTTTTAGCTTTCCTGCCCAAGAACGAAGTGGAGGGAGTTCTGATCCTCCGGTCGGAACCACGTGCAAGTTCTTCGTTAGAAGAAGTCCCACACGATGTAACTCCACAACAAGACCTCTGATCGATTCTTCAACGGAGATGGAACCTCAGACCAGATGTGATGTTGCCGGATTTTAGACTAAGGGAAACAAGTGTTCTCAATGGAGATCCTTGTTATTATGAATGAATGAATAAACCCTTAGCAGACACCCCTATATATAGTATTGGTGGAGTTGCCAAAAGGCAACTCCAACCAATGTGGTATAGGGTGGCCGGTCGAATTGCATGTAAAAGGGGGAGGCCAAATTTTGGGCCTCCCTTGTCAATTACTAATTGGATTTGGCCCAATTAGCCCAGATTGACAATTACCTAATTAACTTAGGTAATTCCCTTAATTAACGGGCTCCTATTACGGCGCCACGTCACCATATGCTAACATGCAGCTCCACAGCAAAGGCTCTGGTCAATTCTCGGCACGGAGACAGATATCTAGAGAGTTTGCTCAGAAAGCAATTTGGCACACCCTAGGTGATATATGTGGTTCGGCTGAAACACCTTGGTGTGGGAGGAGGGTTTTTCTCTCGAAAACTCTCTTGTGAGGGAATTATGATTAACCCTAAATTTCCCTAACACCTCTTATTTATAGGAGGAGTAAAGTGGACAAAAGTCCACTTTACCCCAACCATAAATCCGGCCGGCCAATTTATTTGGGGAGGCCCAATTTTGGGCCTCCCGTGTCAATTGGGATTTGAGTCTGGCCCAATTACCCTAATGTGACATTTACCCAAGTTCATTAGGTAAACTATACATATTATGGGCTACGAATTACGGCACCCATCACCATATGCTTACACCTAGTCGCCTCGGGTTATAGGCGTTTTGGATATTATACTGAAGTGAGTGTGTGCGAATTCAAATAATACATATACAACAAAGAAAAATAGTCAGTCATAATAAAACTTAACTTCGCACCTGTAATCACAAAAAAAAAAAAACAAAGTCAAATATGAATAAAAATAAAATAAAACATGGCAAAAAAGCAAATATAAAGAGCCTGAACCCTCTAAAATGTCCCCAGTAGAGTCGTCAAATTGTCGGACCTAAAATCTAACTCACGGTGAATACGTTTTGAAAACGTGCAATTTTGAAAAGAGTCGCCACTAGTTAATTAAGGCTAACTAGAATCTTAAATCACCTAAGCGAATAACGAATTAAGCGCCTAGGTAAGATATCGGTCTACGATCAGAAATTCGAGTTCGGGGGTTCTATTACGAATTAAAAATATAATTTTAACTACGCTCTTTCGGTACTCAATTCACTTAATTGCCAATTTATTTTTTAATATATATTATATCAGATTAATCTAACGACGTCATGATTTAATTAAATTTATGATATGCAAAAAATATTATCGATCATTAACCTAAATCTAAAAACTAATTATAATCTATAAGTCCTAATTAAGACGAAATCTAAAACCCCAAAATTATCTAACATGCTTAAATACATACACAACTTAATACATATTCAATCATACATACGACTTGAATAATTAAACACTCTAACTAATCAAATATTTCTAATTCCATTTAAACATCTAATTACATATAATATAGTAATAATAATATAAATAATAACAATAAAAATAATAAAAAAAAAAGTAAACAATGGAGAAGACGCATGTTTACCTCACAGAAGAAGGAGAAGTCTTCGGCAACGAAAGGAAACCAGCAGCAGCTTATGGGTGGACGGGAACCGGAGGTTCGCGGGACGAGCTAGCGGTGATGTGGCAGCATAGTCGAAGGTGAGGCCTCAGCAGGAGGTCGGAGAGGGCAGCCTGGACGGAGCGGAACTTGGCTGTGGTGTCCGGCGGAAGGGAAAGCGATGGGCATGGTGAAGCACAGACGAAGGAGGCGGCGATGCGAGGTGTTGGCCGGAGCAGCATGTTCC
This sequence comes from Clarkia xantiana subsp. parviflora, assembly GCA_036873135.1. Classification (NCBI taxonomy): domain Eukaryota; kingdom Viridiplantae; phylum Streptophyta; class Magnoliopsida; order Myrtales; family Onagraceae; genus Clarkia; species Clarkia xantiana. The sequence goes on from JAPTYO010000003.1 coordinate 11,890,167, forward strand.
GGCCGAGCATGTTAGAAAAAAAAAGGGCCATTTTAACTAATTTTATTTGAGTTGGATTTTGGGCTAAATTGTTTTTACTCAAGCCCAATCTCACTTAAGCCCATTATTTAGTGAATGGAATTTGTGAAGTTTTTGTCCCACACCGACCACTTCACACTCCTCCTCCCCCATTCACCTCCTATAAATACAAGCTCATTCTTCTCCTCATTTGCACATTGAGAAATGGAATCTCTTCCTTCTTGGTTGAGTTCAATTTTTTCGGAACCCATAATCTTGGGATCCAATTATATTTTCTCATCCTCTGTTCTTCGTGTTGACGAATGCAGAGTTCTTCTAGGTTGATTTTGACTTATGTCGTGTTCAACCTTTCTAGTTGTTTTTTAGCCGTTGTCGTCGGCTTTCCTGTTCTTTGTTTGAGTTCAGGTATTGGGTTCGGTTCGGTCGAGCGTGTTGCATGCATAACACGATTCGATGACACTGTTGAATCCTGGGAGGTGATCGCCCCTTGTATAAACCCCTTTGCATAACCCGAGGGTGGGGAGGGGCGAAATTGCCTTAAGGAGACTGTGATTAGCACGGGCCTCAGTATAAAAAATACGTATTCGTTTTGTATCGATTTTATGTATAATTTCGGTGTTGCCTATATTTTTCATGTTAACTGGTATAGTTACTTGTAAGTAACCGAAATTTGACTAATTGCTTTTTAGTCATTGAATTTTAGAATATTGCATTTTGGTCCTCGAACTTTGTAAATTTGCATATTTACCCTCAATATTTCCAACAATCTTAAGGCAATTTTATTTGTTGGTTTTTTGAGAGGATGCTTAATTGAATTTTGAGATTCAATTTTTGGAGAAAATTATTTATTCTCTAAAGTTCACAAATATTGTCGAACAATGATGTTGAGAATGTGAACATGCTCGAGAGCACATGCGACTGATAAAATCACTAATGCCATTTAGGCCCTCGAGACTGATAAAGTCGTCAAAAGTCGTTGAGACTATTATGACCAATCGAGATGGTCAATGTTATTGAGTCTGTTTGATAAGGAGGCTTTGGTCACTTGACCCACCTTAGCCGTTGAGGCTTATGGGGTCGTTGAATCCATTGTTGAAAATTGGATTAAGAAATCTGTATAAACCGATTTAGAGTGTATGACAATTGTTATGGAAATTTTATTTCCTTGTCTAAAACACTGACTATTACATTTGATATAAATGTACGTGTGAATCAACGAATCGATTGCACACACCTGAACCTTGGCACGTATGTACGCCACGATATGTGTACATGAGTGTTTACTCAGAAGGTTAGCTCCGTGAGGGTTGGGTTTTGTCAAAACCGAAAGTAACCGTGTCCAGGTTTATTTTCAGTCCAACAGAAGAAAAAAAAAATTTGATTTTGTAATTGAAGTGATTAAACTTAATTACTGAAATCAGAAATTCAAATCGTTATTTGAATTTTAGTAATCTGAATTTGATGTCCCGGATTACTATTGTGGGGTCGGGTACGAACCGCTCGGACTTCTTAAAAAAAAAAAAAATCCAAGGAGTTGGTCATAGGTCCAATGTTTGAACGCTACTCAATGAGAATGTAGCTAACACTTGGCGGACAACTCTAAAATTGGGAAAGACCACCATGTGGTCTATAAATGTTATTATTCTAGCGAGTGATGCTATCCCATTTAACGACGCCTTGATTACCGAGGTTGGACACTCGTTTAGGCCGCCGTCTATAATGCAGGGAAAGTCGCCGAGACTTACTTCAAAAGTTGAAGTCAAAAGATGGAATTCTTTTTGACAATTCTAAAAAAAAAAAATGAGGAGGAAGCGTCCCTATTGGGAGCACTCGAAATCGTCAAAAGAACTGTACGTTAAATACAGATAGACGACAAATTTGATTGGATGAAGTTGAATTACTTTAAGTGTAATGGCCGTAGTGCATGAAGTAAACATGAATAAAAATGTTTTTGCATGGGCGTAGTGCCTATAGTGAACATGAGATAAAAATGTTCCTTCTTGTGCTGATTTTGTGGCACAATAATTTAGAACATGTTAATTACGATACCTTGCAGAGGTTATCTAACATGGTTCATATTCCTAAAATCAAAATATATCAAGAACTTAAATGTGAAGTTTGCGTTGAAGCGAAACTTATTCGGTCGAAAGGATTACCGAACTTCTTGGTCTAGATACATAGCGATGTTTGCGACTTAATATATGTCCAAACGCAAGGCGGAAAATAAGTACTTCATTACTTTCGTAGATGATAGTCCGAAATATTGCTATGCATACTTGATGAAGGAAAAGATGAAACATTTAACAAATTCATGGTTTACAAATAAAAACTTGAGTTTCAACTAAATAATTAATTGTTTTCGCGATGAGAAATGCGGCAACAATTATTCTCTGTTTAGAGAATGTTGACTTAAACACGATTTAATCGGTGAAGTCATTGCACACCGCATAAAACCCCGATAGAGTTGGGTTGCGGGTTCGATCCAACCGGGCAACGTTTGAAGGTTTATTTTGGACTAATTAGTATTAATAACGTTGTCGACGGTCAAGGTTTTGGCTTAGTGGGTGAATGGATTGTCATTAGGCATGGATTAGATAAAAATATCAATCCAACCGCAGCATTTCCTTCAAAAAAAAATGTTGTTTTGGCACTTGCGGTGCAACAGGTCGAGGCCTTTTATTGGTCTGAGGATCATACCGTTTGAGAAACGCAACGGCTGGAAAAAAAAATGTTGATGTGTTAATGGTCTGAGGATCTACAACGATAAAAGGATGATCCGAGGATCAATGATGATGTGGTTGAGAATTAGTAATAACTTCATACCCAACTCGTGTGTTAACACATTACTTTTTTCTGGTAGAAATTAAAATAGTATGGTTGAGACCATGTTTGTTTTAGGGTTATGACGGGGTAGCTATTTTAACTAGCAATTACCTTTTGAATAAGGTACCCCATAAGAAGGAAGATAAAACTATGTTTGAGTTGTGCCTTCGAATGTGGGGGGGTGTCTTGCTAAAAATTATGATACCTCTACGGAAAAGACGCATACATTCCCTAAACCGTTGATTGCATTTTCATAGGGTTTGCTCAGAATAGTAACGTGTATCGATTTGAATCGAATGTGTCAAATAAACACAAAGATACGTTAATGTAATCAATAAATGCATATTTCTTTGGAAAATGTATTTTTGGCTAAGTCTAGAGGAGAGGCAAGCATATGAGACTATAGAGGAAAAATAGTCAAGACCGAGAACATGGAGGGCATGTTGAGGTCGAGCCCATGATGAGTAAAAGGGCGAGGATTGAAAAATCCTATGGTCCAGTTTTTTGACCTATATGCTTGAAGCCGAACCTTAGACTTACCACGAAGACGTAAACTCTTATGAGAGACCTCTATGAAAAGAGGCAATCAATAGTGAAATTGAGTCCATCTTGAAGAACCACACTTGGGAGCTGGTGGATCTTCCACCCGAAGACAAACCGTTAGGCTACAAGTGGATATTCAAACGTAAAATGAAAGAAGATGGATCAATTGATAATTACAAAGCCCGACTTGTCATAAAATATTATAGACAAAAGGAATGATGAAATTATTTTGATACATATTCTCCAGTAACTAGAATCACATCCATAAGGATGGTGCTTACGATTGCAGCCTTGCAAATTCTAGAAGTACATCAAATGGATGTGAAAACAACTTTCATACATGGAGATTTAGAGAAAGAAATCTACATGGAACAACCTGAGGGTTTCTCTGCGCGAGAGCAGGAAAAGAAAGTCTGTAAGCTTGTCAAATCAATGTATAGTCTTAGACAGATGCCTAGATAATGGCTTTATAAATTTGACAGCGTTTTATTGGAGAAATGTTTCAAAATAAATAAGTATGAAAAACGTTTTACGTTGATGACATACTAATCGTTGGAAATAACGATGAGGTGGTCCGGTCCACTGGACCTATGTTGAATTTGAGTATTGACCTGAAAGACATGGATCTTGCCGATGTGATCTTTGGATTAAAACTCATTAGATCATCAGAAGGTCTCATTCTAAGTCAAACTCATATATTGACAAGTATTTGGATAAATTCAACAAAGATGACAAGAACGAGGTCAGTACTCCAATAGATACGAGTAAGTAATTTCAAAGAATAGGGAGAATGATTGTCCCAAATTGAGTATGCTCGGATTATTAGAAGTGACATGTACTTAATGTCATGCACTAGACCAGATATCGCTCACGTTGTAAGTGTATTGAATCGATATACGAGCAACCCTAGTATTGTCCACTAGAACGGGGTAATCAGGGTACTTAGGTATCTGAGACATATTCGTAATCATGGTCTACACAAAGAGATATCCTTATGTGATAGAATGTTATATCCGATTAGACACTACCACCTTGAGTATAAGGGGTTACGTATTCACCTTACGAGGTGGAACAGTGTCGTAGAAAATCCTCAAAACAAACAGTCATAGCCAGATCGACGATCAAGTCTGAGTTATTGTACTGGAGAAATGTGCCGAAGATGCAGAATGGCTATGTCATTTTCTCGAGGATTTTACTAATTGGCCAAAACCTGTGTTAGTGCAAAGATTGATGAGTTTGTTTTGGTTTAATCCAAATTAAATCCAATCTAATGAAATGTTGAAGATTTTCTTTAAGAGACAAGGTTAAAGCAGAAATAAGTGGTGCACACCCCATTTGGCATGAAAACCTTTGTTAAAGGTTGGGAAATGGGACACTTTGCGAAGCTGTTGTCCACAAAAGAATAAATCTAAATTTAGATGTTGGATTAACAAAATTATTCCTGCAGGAAATGATAGTCTGAGGACTTTGTTGGTTTGAGAACATTGATGCAACGTTGCGACGATCAATCTGTATAACACAGTATAACATGCATAATGGAATGTTTAGACATATACGTCATAATTCCATTAGACAATTGTTCTCAAATATATTTATTGTGCCCGATATCGTAAAGTCGGCAGATAAATAGCGGATCCGCTACCCGAAAGGGTTAAACAGAGAGTTATTTGGCCAAGCATCGAAGGGAATGGGGCTAAAGCCCGTGTAGGAAACGCTCTTGAGAAGGAAAACCCAACCATGATGACTGGAGATCCCAAGAACTTGGTTCAATGGGACAACCTAATCACAAGAGTGAGTGTTGTCACTGTGGGGGGTCAAACCCCGAGCCTATTCCCATGATGCAAACAGTGATGGAGATGAGGTTAAGCTTTTGCCGGTATTGATCTTCAATAATCGGTTAAACCGAGCACAGTAATTAGAAATTACTTAATTGAAATCATTTTTTACGCAAAGCTTTTAATGATTCGTAAGGAGAACTCAGAGTCGTGATGATGCTCTTGAGACATAGAATCACCTATGCGAGTGAGAAGTGGGGCCGCTTCGAAAGGAATTGTTGAGGGCGCAATTCTTAGAAACGCTTGCAGAACCAGGCGAGTGATCCAGGGCCTAGGGATCACAGGGCGTGAACTGAACCATACTAGGAAGGTACCTGTGTGGGTTATGTCGTCATCTACACCAACGACAGTCGGTTCAAGGACATCGCGTCTACCGACCAGTCAGTAGAGAAGACATGATCTCACAAGGGATAGGTTCAAAGGGGTTACCCCTACCTATCCTTTGCAGGTATTGACCGTTGAACTCAAATTTCGTGTCTAAGTTTCAAAAATTCCATTCATGTGGGGGATTGTTAGAAAAAAAAAGGGGCCATTTTAACTAATTTTATTTGAGTTGGATTTTGGGCTAAATTGTTTTTACTCAAGCCCAATCTCACTTAAGCCCATTATTTAGTGAATGGAATTTGTGAAGTTTTTGTCCCACACTGACCACTTCACACTCCTCCTCCCCCATTCATCTCCTATAAATACAAGCTCATTCTTCTCCTCATTTGCACATTGAGAAATGGAATCTCTTCCTTCTTGGTTGAGTTCAATTTTTTCGGAACCCATAATCTTGGGATCCAATTATATTTTCTCATCCTCTGTTCTTCGTGTTGACGAATGCAGAGTTCTTCTAGGTTGATTTTGACTTATGTCGTGTTCAACCTTTCTAGTTGTTTTTTAGCCGTTTTCGTCGGCTTTCCTGTTCTTTGTTTGAGTTCAGGTATTGGGTTCGGTTCGGTCGAGCGTGTTGCATGCATAACACGATTCGATGACACTGTTGAATCCTGGGAGGTGATCGCCCCTTGTATAAACCCCTTTGCATAACCCGAGGGTGGGGAGGGGCGAAATTGCCTTAAGGAGACTGTGATTAGCACGGGCCTCAGTATAAAAAATACGTATTCGTTTTGTATCGATTTTATGTATAATTTCGGTGTTGCCTATATTTTGCATGTTAACTGGTATAGTTACTTGTAAGTAACCGAAATTTGACTAATTGCTTTTTAGTTATTGAATTTTAGAATATTGCATTTTGGTCCTCGAACTTTGTAAATTTGCATATTTACCCTCAATATTTCCAACAGAGCAGAGGAAGAAGACGGGGGGGAGAGAGAGAGAGAGAGAGAGAGAGAGAGAGAGAGAGAGAGAGAGAGAGAGAGAGAGAGAGAGAGAGAGAGAGAGAGAGAGAGAGAGAGAGAGAGAGAGAGAGAGAGAGAGAGGGGCCAGGCGACGTGGTGGGCAGATGGCCGGAGCTGGGCGGCCGGCAGGAAGTGAAGCTCAGTGTCCGGACAGATGGACTCGACTGTGCAGATCGGTATTAGAAGGCTTGGGCTGCTCTGTTACTTCTCCGGTGGTATGGTGTTTCGGGATCGGAGATGGATAGAGTTGGGTCGATATATAGGACCGAAGGCCATGTCGGTGGTGTTGGGATTCAGAGAGGCCAGATGCGTCGCTGGTGCGAGTTAGCTGGGTAGCGGACGGTAATGGTCGACGTGGAGGTGAGGAGCGGTGCTCTTATGAATTTGCGACGATGGGCGCTTCAAATATCCGATCTCCTCTTTTTTTTTTTTTTTTCTCTTTTTGAGTAAATTTTCTACATGTGAAATTTCCAGTGAAATTTCAAGAGAAAGTATGAAAGAGAATGTAATGGAACAAATGTATTGGTCATTGGTGGGGCCCTAAACCACTTTCTATATAAATTTCACACTATATTTCACAGTTTGTATCACCACTCGTCTCTTTTTACATGTAAATATGACTAGCTATTTATACTACATAAATTTAGTTTAACTAGGAATTAAAAGCCTATTGATTTATTTTCTATATTAAATGCTAAATATACTGAAATTTAATACTATCCAGTAAATATTTTCTACAATAAATACATATATTATCCTAATATAAGCTGGAGCATTCCGGAAGCTTCTCGACTTGCCATATTTTGATATTTCCTCATTTAGATGCGCCACACGTCACGCGTGTCGCGCGTGGTCCAAAATTAGGTGTTTACACACGTCTTGACATAGCTTATGTAGTTCAGCAACTCAGTCAATATGTTTATCAGCCTAAAAGGTCACATTTGATGCAGTATTGAGAGTAATCAGATATGTGAAGCTCTCTCCTGGCCAAGGACACTGTTTTATCCAAAGAAAAGTTATCTGAAACTTCAGATACACTGTGATGCTTATTGGGGATCCTACTTGTTTACTAAAAGATCACTAAGCACATACTGCGTCAAAATTGGGAATGCAATGGTTAATTGGAAATTCAAGAATGCATCAAAATTCAGCCCGGTGGCAGAATATAGAAGTTTAAGTTTTGCTGTTTCAGAAGCAATCTGGACAAGGAGGTTACTTCGAGAGCTGGATATTATTATTTCAGGGACAACTATGATTCATTGTGACAGTGAAGCTGCGATTCAGTTTGCGAAGAATCAAGTTTTCCATGAGGGAACGAAGCATATTGAATTGGACTGCCACTTTATTCGCAGTCACATCATCAATGGAGCTGTCAAAGCCATTCATATTGACACCAAAGATCAGTTAGCTGATTTACTTACAAAAGTCCTGAATCGTCAACAACATGAATTCTTAATAAACAATATGGGATTAAGGATGTTTTTCGAGAAGCAGTTGACAAAGAAGAAGATTAGAGATGGGAGAATATTAGAGTTGTTAGAGTTAGTTGATTTCTTAGTTGCTAAGTTAGTCAACAAAGTTAACAAAGTCAATGAAGTCTTTGTATATATATATATCAACAACTCCACATTGTATAGTTTGAGTTGGTTAATCAAGATAATCATTTTTCTTTCCAGACTTCCATTATCGAAAAAAAAAAAGCCAAAAAGAATTTGCCATAGGATATTAAAAAATTATTGGAGCTCACACCAGCAAAGTGTTAGGAGTACTTGACTATCTAGGACAACCCGAGAAAAAGAAAAAAAAACATAGATAGCGTTTAGAAAATAAGACTAAAGCTCTTTTTAAATCTACTATCTACTATCTATCTACTATCTATTATTATCTACTATCTACTACATATTTAAAAGCATGGCTGGCCCTCACCCCGAAACGTTACCTCCTCCCTATCCCAGCTTTCTTCAAACGTTGCAACCTACCGAACATATCCTCTCATCCCAAAGCGGTTATCAACATAAAATTTGTCCTTGCAATATCCACCAACTCCCATCGCTGCAATCGTCCTTGCTCCTCGCTCCACCCATTTACTGCCGCCGTAGTGGCTCGCTTTCAACCCCGCCTCCGCATTCCGCTGCAGTTCTTTCGCCAGTTGTCCGTCCGCCGTTGCTACTCTCGTTCGACAGCCGCTGCTCAGTCCTTACAGAAACAACTATTCATCACTAACTCTTTTCACCAGTTAATGCCAGTTAACTCGGTCGCAAGAAAATCAAATTAGACACGGTCTGTAGAAATCCAATCTCGTACCAATAGTTGTAGTTGATGAGATTCCACATTTAAATCATTTAACACCCACCCACCTGCGACTGCAGGCGCTTGCTGTTCGACCTCCCATTCGCCTTCATATGCCTCAATCTATCCATCGATTGTGTCATCATCTATATTTTCTGGTAATTTGTTCTTATGTTTTCCTCTTCATTAGTTTATACTTTTAGGTTTCTGATTATTGCTAAAGTTGAAGCAATCTTGCTCAAAGCTCGGCCTCTTGAGGGGGTCGGTGAAAACTCATATATTATCCCCTCTAATTTTGTTAACTGTTTTTCCTTATATGACCAGATTTCTAAATTGTGTAGCAGTTGGTGTTGATTTGATTTCGCGTGGATCATATGTTTCACTTAATAAAAATGTTCTCACCAAAATTTATGATTGCATGCTCTTTCTTTTACATTTTGAGTCTCTATTGGCAATTTTTACAATTGAGTTGAAAACTGAAATGATTCGGGTATAATTCTATTTTGATAGAGGTTGCAAAGGAGTGCAACATTAATTTGGATACAGTTGAATTTGCACTGCCCTTTGGACTACCTGAATCCATTCCTGAAGTTTGTAAATTTCTGGAAATGTTTCATAGCGCATTAGAATTGCAAACTTAACTTTGGATGAGCATTGGATAAGTTGTAGAAGTTGTCGGTGCATACCGCCAAGCTTTATCAAAGCCATGGAATTTAGAGCCACAAAGACCTGCAATTGTACAGAAAAAATTGTCTTCCAGTTTACTATACAGTGGAGTCGAACCAAATAATACAAAGAACAGCACATAAAAAGTTATAGTGTTGTTACTGACACTAATGAGGAAAATTGGTATGGGTGAGATAAATTGGGATCAAGCAACAATCATGGATCCTCTCATTATGCACTGTCGGTAAAAGAACACTGAATTATTATTTCAACATTATGAACAGGTTTTGCCTAGAATTTACAAGAGCCCACCAGTGGTACTATCTTGCATTATGTTATGCTGTTGCAAATGAAAGAGACACTGCACTGAACATTTTAAAGAAAGTGTCTGGTTTTCCTGAAGCAAAGCAGAAACCTCATGTTCCTTTCTTTGCTTTTAGCTGCTAAGTTGTGCTTAGAGGATTCTAAACGCACTCTTGATGGAAAAAACTTCGCACGAGATATGATTAATCCCAGTAACCATATCATCAGGCATTTCTCAGCTCAGGTTTACAATTTTTTTGGTATTTTCTATGGTCATGAAGCTAAAACATCCGGGTCTGATTCCGAAAGGGATCTTTTCTAGAAAGAATCTTTCAGTACATTGAGTCGTGCAGTTTCAAAAGGAAATAACGACACAGATATAATTTATAATCTTGGAGTTGAAAATGCGGTGCAGCGGAACCTCGATTCAGCTTTTGAGAGTGCATTGGTTTACAGGGTTGGAAGCTTCTGTCTCTTATAATCTCTGCGCAACAGAAATTCAAAAATGCTAAACCAATTGCGGATTTCGGGTTGGATGAGGCTGGAAGGGCAGTCGGCAGATCAGTTGGAGTTTCTTATAATAAGGACTCTTCTTGAAGTGGTTGAGGAAGAGCCTAAACAGGCAATACAGACTCTTGTTTGCTTTGATTCGAGCTCAGAAGGAAGCTAGAGCAAAGAGCTCATGTCCGGCTCAATTCTTGAATAAAGTTGAGGTTACTTCATTTTCTTTTAGATTTACAGTTATAGTTGCCATAGTTAGACCATACCGCTCGAGTTAAGCACGTAAAAATGATCATTTGTTGGCTTTGAGATTTTTAGTACGGCAGTTGATTGAATGAAACACTTTGAAAAAGTGAAGAACTTTTCTTTCCAAGAAAAATAAAGTGCTCAGTCTCTAAAATGGAAAGATTTCTTACTTCAAATGTTAAACTTTGCAGGAAAGTAATTTTTTTACTATTTCAAGTAACTGTTGATTCCTCAACAAATACAAATTTACTGGAAGTTTCACTTTGAGTTTCATCAGGTTGAAGCTGAGAAGAAGTTGGAGACAATGAGCGGGAGTTAGTGATGATCTACTCTAAACTCGAATCATGGCACGATGCAGAGATTTATCTAAACAAAGCCAAATCCGTCGATGCTTGTTCTCCAAGTAATTGGCACACTGCAGGTAACACAGAGTCTGTAGAAACGTTTCCACTTACAAAAGAAGCTGCAAAGTCTTGATATTAATGTTATTATTGCAGGTTTGGTACAAGAAACTCAATCTCTAGACCACTCCTACTCAATCGCCTTATCGTTACCCCCAGCATGATTTCGACCGCAAGATGAAGCTCAGGTCCTGGTCTATCCCCACTGCAAGATGTTTCCTAATAAATGCACGTTTGAGCCAATGAACCATCGACCTTGGTGGAATCTCGGGTTGATCTGCAAAATGGAAAGGGTCGCCACAACAAGCTGCAGATTTTTACCAATAGTTGTCGCTGATGAGATTCCACATTTAAATCATTCAACACCCTCCCACATGCAGTGCAGGCGCTAGCATTTCAGTTCGAGGATTTCTTTTAATATATATTAGAAATCATGAAACTAATTTCTATGTGGAATATTAATTATTATTACCACACTATAAGAGAAAGAATATAATATTTATATAAATAATAAAATTAGAAATATGCGCGTGCAACGCAGGCGCTAATAAAACTAGTAAATGCTAAAAGCTTAGTTGAATTTGATCTGCAGAAAATAAGAATTACATGATTCTACTACATCTCCAAAAATGCAAAAACAAGAAATAGAGGACCTCATTTCATTGCTAAATGGTTCAAATCTAGCTAATTTAACCCTTTCATTTATAAGGATGTGTGACAATCATGCATTTTGTTCTACTACCACACCCTAACTAAGGCAACAAGCAATCTACTTTGGGGTTTGAGTCGGAGTAGGTTCCGTGAGCATTTGTGCAAGTTGCGGAAGTTTGTCCACCCTTTGCCAACGTAATGTCGATATGGTTCAGTGTGATTCCGGTGCAACCGATACTACTGCAATTAAGTGTGACCCCAACTGGCCAACTCGAAGTTCCTTCAACTCCAGTGAATGAAACTTGGCTAACTTGTACTCCTCCCTCTTGAAAAGGCCGATAAACCTGCATAGTTTTATTATATAGTTGAAAAGCTAGCTAGCTAGGGTTGAATTATATATGTAAAAACACAACCATAGGTTTTAGTTTTACTTACCTCGTTTAGAACATCTCTGAGTTCGTAAAATTGAGTAATGATGATTGGATATCCAGATTCTACAAGTGTGATATCCTCGAATGAGATCGCCCTCGCATATCCGGAGCCACCCTATATCACAAATCCAATTTATGATCTTTAACCTAGCTAATAAACCCTCAATTTCATAACTTACATTTAGTTCCTTAATGATTACACTTTAAGAATCTGTAACCCCTTCACCAAACATATGCATGTTTTGACTGAAAAATGTTATTTTCGATTGAACAAATTCATTCTTTTGTGTGTGTAATGCATACCGGTTTGGTTTTGATTCGGCAACCGTTTTGAGTCTTTATGAATGTACAATGCTTGACATACACTTGTTCCACTGCACTTCCTGCTCCCAAGCTACCCACACTATAAGATGCAAACAATTCATTCATTTAGTATAATAAATAAATATGTAATGTACAAGTTATAAAAGGAACCTCAATTTCGACCCGTGTCAATAGGTACAATTTGATTCATCTAGTAAAATAGGAGATTGAATATGACAAACCTTATACCATGACCTGGGCCACATGTAACTCCAGTAATATTGATAAATGACGAGCCCGTATTTATGGCAATGCAATCGTCACCTAAATTGACACCATATATATATATTATATAAGAAGCTCGATAAAAATCTTAGAAGCGCTAAATGAAACTTAGCATATGCTTGTAGAATTATAAATTACATACCTGTTGCGATGTTAGAGTTGAGAATTTGGATATTCTTGGAGTTGGAGATGTCGATACCGTCAGTGTTAGGGCTAGTTTCAGGGGCATTAATGTGAAGGTTGGAGAAGATTACAGTGTCACAACCAGCTATGGAGATGTGGTTTCGTTGGCTGTTGATATGAGTTAATCCGTTGAGTTTGAGATTGTTGCAGCTATTAAATGCCAGTGCCTGTCCATATGGTATTACTTAAAATTATACAATGAAGATATTTAACATATTATTATCTTGTTAATTAATTAGTGTCAACTTACTGAAGGTCGTTGACAGTCGCCCTGCATTTAAAAACAAAGGACATACAGTTATTATGTGATATAATTAAAAACAAATATGTGTTATGTAGTGTCATTTCAGTCCCATGTTACACTGATACTTTTTATGTATTAGTGTATAATTAATAGCCTCAAAGTATAATTCTGTGCAAGAAGAACAATAAAACTTTTGGAACGTGTGTTTAAATAGGTTGCATTAAATTAAAGAAGAGTTTTGGAGATAAACGTGCCGTGCAAGGTCCTTTCCACCACGCCGAGCCTTGGCCATCGATTTGACCGGTTCCATCGACAGTGAGGCCATTGACATTTGAGAATTCAAGCCACATGTGAGAACCGCCGGACCATGGTGTGGATGGTGCAATTATGCTTCCCAATACCTGGAGTAGAATTAATTAATTAATTAAATTATTATATTGGACATTACTCTACTTTCTCTTAATTACTCACATTATTATGAATGATGATTGCTTGAACAAGTTTATAATCCAATCTATTTACCTGAATATGAATAGTGGAAGATTTGCATGGACCCTGGAATATGATAGCCTTGAGTAAGAACATCTTTCCTTGAGGAATTTGAAGAGTTGGATTACTCGTGGCTCCACATATTGCTGTCCATGCATCTTGAAATGCCTATATATATAATATGCACTTACATAATAATTAATTACATGTTCATTGAAATATATAGAAGATGATGAGATTGAGTAAGTTAATAATTTACATACTTTGGTGTCATCGGCTACTCCATCACCAACAGCTCCATAGCTCATCACATCAAAATTCTGTGCTTGAGTTGATCCCAACATCATTATTACCGTATACATAACCATCATCACAACACCATTTTCCTGCAAAAATTAGTACAAACAACTCAGTACTTAATTGAATATATACACATATATATTATTATTATTATTATTATTTTTTATTTCAAAATGATTACCATTGTGAAGTCAGAAAGGAGGAGAAGAACGATATTAAAGCTAGCTAGCTACTTTAATTTATGTAATATGATTTTCAGAAACAACCTGAGATACAATCAAATAGATTACTTAGCTTTTTATACAGTAAATTATTGAAATGATAGTTTCAGATGGTTTTGTTTTTTATTTTGTTGCTTTATCTGGGTGAATAGAGTTATGGCCTTTTTTTTCATTCATTATGGTTAGTTAATTATATAAAAACTAAAAATTAAAATAATCTTCTATAATTGGGGGAAATGAAGATGGAATGTTATTACAATGTTCTGCCCATAGAATTTGAGAGACGTGTCATAAAAATTGTTGTTTAGCATTTTCAAAATTTGGTTGTATTTCTTAAACCCTAGAATTAGATTTTACTATGCACCATTTAAATTGAAATAATATTTTAAATAAAATATTAATTTTTTTAACACTAAATTTAAAATTATAAGAAATTAAATTAAAGCGTTTGTGACTTTAGATTATATTTCAATTACTTAAATATAAAATTTAAATTAGAGTAGATAGATAGATAATTAAATTATGATTGGATTAGAATTATATCATTCCGAAAGTTGAAACTCAACATTATTTACCCATTAAGATCATGATTCAATTATTTTCATACTAAATATCGTAAACTGCATTGAGTGCCCTACTCTCTGATTTATTAACATAAAGTTTTCACGTGTTTTCTTGTTTACATCAAATAATAAATATTACATATTATAACATATTAGGCATGGTAAACTTTAAAAGGCAAAAGAACCGTTGCCATCTTTGGTTGATTGACAGAATTACGTTTTAGAAAACGTGGATTTTGAAGGAGTCGCCACTAGTTAATTAAGACTAGCTGGAATCCTAATTTACCTAAGCGAATAACGAATTAACCACCTAGGTATAAAATCAGTTTACGATCAGAAGTTCGAGTTCCGGGGCTCTATTACGAATTAAATAAAATATAATTTTTTAACTAATCCATTTCGATACTCAATTCACAAATTTTCCAATTTCATCATTAATCAACTATAAATTAACTATACGCATGAATGACAATTAAACTTAATAATATTAACGATTATCATATATAATTAAATGGACGCGAACTAACATGACGAATATACACAATTAACCATTTATTATTTAATTAATCTAAACTAATCAAAATTTAACACTATTTACCTCAAATTAATTTTCTAATGTAGAATGTACTTAAAAATAATAAGATAGACAATGTTACGACATGTAATTAAAATTATTTACATATAGCTAAATTAACATAAACATAGTTATCCTAACAATAATATTAATAAATAAAACAAAAAAAAACAATTAATAATTAACTAAATAATAAAATAAAAAGAAAAAAAAAAAGAAAAGAAAAGGGAGCCGACGGAACTCACTTGCGCAGCTACGACGGGGATGGGCAGCGATGGAGAAGTTCACGATGAAGCAGGCGGAAGACGGCACAACAGCAGGAAGAGCGGACCGGACGACGGAACGAGCAGGGGGTGACTCCGGCAGGAGTGGTGACTGGGACGAGCTCCGGCGGGAGGAGGAGCTTCGGCAGTGGACCGAAACGGGATGAGCAGGGACGAACGGACGGCGATCGTGGTGGAAGTGGGGCAGTGGTCGTCGTACTGGGAGCGGTGGAGCTCTCCGGCGAGCAGGGCGGAGGTTGACTCGTCGGTGTGGTCGGGGCTGGCTGAGAGAGAGAGAGAGAGAGAGAGAGAGAGAGAGAGAGAGAGAGAGAGAGAGAGAGAGAGAGAGAGAGAGAGAGAGAGAGAGAGAGAGAGAGAGAGAGAGACGGGAGGCAAGGCTGAGCCGAGGGGCGGTGATGATGGCGAGTCCGATGGATAGGACCGGGGCGACCAGACAACCGGGGGTGGTCGACTGGAGAAGACCCAAACTCCGGTGGGTCAAGGTTGCAGCGTGAAAGAAGAAGCAAATAAAGCACGAGAAGACAAAATTCGCACGGATTCCGAGAAAACTAGTTTTATTAATGCTATTGTATTTTTCTTTGTATTTTACATGTAGAACTGGACCCCTATTTATAGTAAACATATTTAGGTTACAGATAAGATCTCATAAATATTAAAATGATAAAATTTCTACAGATAAATTCCTACGGATAAATATCTTACATATAATTATCCCTAAATAATAGGAGATAATATCTGTAGATAATTATCTTACAGATAAATAACTATTACATATATATATATATATATATATATATATATATATATATATATATATATATATATAGTTCAGATGTATCTGAGATATTTTATAAATATATATTTATTTACTACCCTAATATGCACATGAGTTTTTTGACACTTCGTGACTTGACACATCTGGAAATGACGGGTCATTTGTATCGACGTTACGTCCGGGTCAAAATCGAGTGCTTACGGTTTACCACCTTTTGGACATTCCACAATAGAACTTGTTCGAAGGGGTTTGTCCAAAGACGAGGAAACACTTATTTTGACCAGAAAATATCCTCTTCTGTTTCTTCGAAGTCTTTAAGGCAACTGATCTACTTATTTGACTGGTGCTAAAAAAGTAGAACCTCTGTGGCTGCGCTGAAACGGAAAACCTCTTTTGGCGGTTGGTAACGGAATACCTAGCGTTGAACCGTACCAGAAAACCTCTGGTGGTGCCTCTGGCGGCGGGCGGTAACGGAAGACCTCTTACTTCGAACTGTACCTGAAAACCTCTGGTGGTGCCTCATGTGGCGGGCGGTAACGGAAAATCTCTAGCGTCGAACCGTACCGGAAAATCTCTGGTGGGCGGTAACGGAAGATCTCCGGCGTCGAACCGTACTTGAAAACCTCTGGTGGTGCCTCTGGTGGCAGGCGGTAACAGAAAACCTCTGGCACAAATCGTACCGCAAAACCTCTGGTGGTGCCTTTAATGACGGGCGGTAACAGAAGACCTCTATCGTCGAACTGTACCGGAAAACCTCTGGTGGTGCCTCTGGTGGCGGGCGGTAATGGAAGACCTCTGACGTCGAACCGTACCAAAAAATCTCTGGTGGTGCCTCTGGTGGCGGGCGGTAAGGAAAGATCTCTGGCGTCGAACCGTACCGAAAAACCTCTAGTGGTGCCTCTGGTGGCGGGCGGTAACGGAAGACTTCTGACGCAAACCGTACCGGAAAACCTCTGTTGTGCCTCTGATGGTGGACGGTAACGGAAGACCTCTGGCGTCGAACCGTACCGGACCTCTGGTGGCGGGCGGTAACGGAATACTTCTGGTGTCGCCGTACCGGAAACCTATGATGGTGCCTCTGGTAGCAATGACTAAAACGTCGTCTTAAATGATGTCTGGATTGGCATGACAACTAATAGCATAACAGGAAGCTGCTGGAGGCTGTCTCGAGTGGTGCCTGGAATAGCATGGCAACTAGCAGCGTAGGCACGAAGCTGCTGGAGGCCGCTGGAGAAGAGTTTGTGCATGCATGGCGACTGGCATATCTGCAATTGCGTTACGCCATAGAAAATACACGTACAATCTGTACATGAAACATATGTCCCTAATTTTTTCCTAAGTTATGCATAGTGCGACAACCTAGCATGATTTTTTTTTAATCTCTCGTATTCTCTCCTTTTGCCACGGTCGACTTGGAGAGATTTTTTACCGTGCCTCTCAGTTTCCCTAAACTTTGCATGGAATGCCTGTTGAGGTTTTCATTCCATCGGTAGCTTATTTTCTCTCATTTTACCATGATTGCAATTTCTAGATTTTGCAATCATGCCCCTCATTTCTTGATTTTGCTTAGGCCGCCTCTCGGGTTTAAACCTAGTAGAAGCACTCTTTGTTTGGTAGCCGATTAAAGGGTGGCTGTGACCCTCTCCACTATTTTCCGCATTTTTCATTGCAGAAGCTCTTTTAAAGTAGTCAATTTTGGGTTGACTGCGGCATGTTCTTCATTTTCCTCCTTGATGCGGGAGTATTATAGTTTGTAGCCGTTTAGAGGGTGTCTGAGACCCCTTCCTCCTATCTTCGATGCTGCGGGGGTTTCTTCTTTTTTTATCGGTAGCAATTTGGAGGGTGGCTGTGGCCCTTTAAAAAATTCTCCCACCCTCTCAGGGTTCGCGGGGGATCGCTTTTTATATGTAGCTATTTGAAGGGTGACTGTGGCATTTTCTTTCCGTCCCGCCTTCGATGTTGCGGGAGCTCTTTTGATTTGTAGTCGTTTTAGGGACGAATGTGGCCTTTTCATTTATTCCCGCATTCGAAGTTGCGGGAGTACCTCTAATTTGTAGCCATTTAGAGGGTGGCTGTGGCCAGAAAGTATATCCTCGTCTGTTTCTTCGAAGTCTTTAAGGCAACTCATCTACTTATTTGACTGGTGCTAAAAAAGTAGAGCCTCTGGTGGCTGCGCTGAAACAGAAAACACTGATTTTGGCCAGAAAGTATATCCTCTTCTGTTTCTTCGAAGTCTTTAAGGCAACTCATCTACTTATTTGACTGGTGCTAAAAAAGTTGAGCCTCTGTTGGCTGCGCTGAAACGGAAAACCTCTTTTGGCGGTAGACAAAACACCCTCCATAGTCGATCATACAAAGAGACGATCGTCCATAAACACTCCAAGTGAGTAAAATAAAGGGTCGGTAGACAGACCATTCTCCATAGTCGATCGTACAAAGAGACGATCGTCCACAAACACTCCAAGTGAGTAAAATAAAGGGTCGGTAGACATACCACCCTCCATAGTCGGTCGTACGAAGCGACGATCGACCACAAAATTCCAAGTGAGTAAAATAAAGGGTCGGTAGACAAACCACCCTCCATAGTCGATCGTACAAAGAGACGATCGTCCATAAACACTACAAGTGAGTAAAATAAAAGGTTGGTAGACAAACCGCCCTCCATAGTTGATCGTACAAAGAGACGATCTTCCATAAAACTCAAATATAGTAATATAAGGGTTGGTAGACGAACCGCCCTCCATAGTCGATCGTACAAAGAGACAATCATCCTAAAACTATTCTTCGGGAGTAATATTTTACGTGAAATAATTGGGTAATGGATGCAAGGACACGAAAACAGTTGAGTGCGGAGATCAGCGGTTTGTGACTCGGAGGGATGTTCAGGCTCATCATAATAAAAAAGATCTCATTTTTGCAAATCCTCTCCCTTGTGGGGACTCAGACGCTTTACCCAGGAAGCCTAATTGTCTAAGGGGATGGGCCCAACCCTAAAGATTTGACCAACAGAAGAACCACTGACAGACCGTTCAAGGAAAGGGAGAGACGAAGAGGTTCATTAAACTCAGAGCCTAATGCAGGCAAAGCCTCCATCAGCCTCGATGGCAAATGATGGATATTGATATAAATGTATATATTTGATACCATAAACGGTATTGACTATAATATTATAATACCATAACGGTCAATCGACTATAAATATTCAGTTACCATAACATTAATTGACTAAATATTATATACCATAATAGTTATTATACTATTTTATATAAACAGTTCTCTTATGCTTATGGAAGAGATATGAAAAATTATATACAATCTAAAATAGTGATCTCTCTTTTGTATGAACTGTTAATAATTTGACCGTCAGAGAGGGATCGCCGGGGTTCGCCCTGGCATTGTCCCATTTTGCAGGTGCGTGCCCAGAATTCGAAGACTATACTATAACGCTTCGTTCATAGGCTCATTTCTCGGATTCAGTAGGTTATTGAAAGCAGATGTTACGCCTTAGCCCTCTCTGCGGAAGAAAGGGATCAAGTCGATCACCAGTTTTACGGACTAACTAAAAGGAAATGCCACGCTCCGCGTGTCACGAGATATGGGGCGTTTTCAATACTCAATTCACTTAATTTACCAATTATTAATCAATTATAAATCGATTCTAAGTACAAACAACAACAAAATCTAATAGTACTAACGATACTCACATATAATTGAATTTACGCACAAAACTAGCATGATGAACATACGTAATTAACAATTTATTATTTAGTTAATCTAAACTAATCAAGTTTAAAATTAATAAAATTAAGCCTAATAACATAACATGTAAACGTTAAATATATAGTATTACAACATGTAATCAACTTAGAACTACACTATTAGGTCATGACTAGATTAACATCAACCTAACTACCCTAATATAATAATAATAAATAAAACAAAACAGAAAAACAATTAATAAATAATTAAAAAAAAAACTGCAACAACAACACGCACCTGCAGGAGAAGGATGATGGCCGGTGTTAACAATGACAGTGTTAACAAGCAAATAGTAGAAATGCTTGGTCTCTATTCCATGGTTTTCTAAGGTAAGTTTCTTACCTTCTATTTTAGCAAGTAAAAGATATATTAAGCCTCTCATTTATGAAAGAAAAATAATTGATTTTCTACTAATTACTTTGATTGTATGATATTTTGATGGTATAATTAGAGGTTTTATTTCATTTAGTCTTGTTATAGAAAAAAAAAATTTCATTCAATATGATGGATACGGTTAAGACCAATATTGTCTTCGTGTATATTGGCTTTGAGCCGAAGCCACATATTCTTCTTAGATCTTAAGAAGATCAAGCCTTTCTTAACGCAATCGTAGGGTATTAACTGAAAAAGAGTGGGACTACTTGATCAGTTCATAAACAACACTCATTAGAATCATATCTTTTAGGATCTCATCTTAAATAATGAAAGTAAATGTCTAATTTCTAAACTATTAAATTTATATTGAGGTATGAACATTATTATTGTATAAACGTACAAAATGAATTTTGTATGTAATGAATGTAATGGATGTTAACGTATCAACATGATCACGTGACAGTTACTACATTTCATTTAAATTTCTCAATAAGACCTTAAAAAAAAAGGGTTAATTAGCCAAATGCACAATTATGTTATGATCCTGTTGCCAGATGCACCATATTGTTTTCTTGTGTTGCCAAATGCACCACTATGTTTTGAAATGTTGTCAGATGCACCATTATGTTAGTCCACCGTTAAATATTACGTACAAAATGATGATTATCACATGCTACTTAACACGAAATATATTTGATTTTTTTAAAATATTATTATTATTATCAAAGCAAAATTTATTTCAAAAAAATTCGAATTTTCTTAACTTATTTGTAATTTTTGTGATTTTTTGCTATTTTGTTAGTTTTAAATTTTTAGTTTTAGTTTATCATCTATTTTTTAATATTTTAATTGTCATGTTACATTATCATAGTGTTGTTGTCAATTTTACGTCAGCAACACGTGTATCGTCAACATTTTTACTTTAAAATTTAACGGTAGATTGGTAGAGTGGTGCATCTAGCAACATTTTAAAACGTAATGGTGCATTAGACAACATATGTGGTGCATTGAGCAACATAGCAAAACATAGTGGTGCATTTGGCTAATTAGCTCCAGATGTGTAGGATGCATTTTAATCTTTTATTTTACTCTAATTTCTCTAAAATGAAATATTTATCTTAATATAACTCATTATTTTTAACGTGTTGAATAAGCATGTGCAAGTGCACTACCTTGGTGAAAACATTTGAATTTTTTTTTTATGAACTTGATTTATATTGTACACTGTTTGAAATGAAACAATGAATATGATAGAGTCATTTTTTTCTTGGCCAAAAAGAAATTTATTTAAACAAACCATGTCAAATTCAGTACATCTAGGCGGGATATAAAATTATTAATATGATAGAGTCATTAGAAAATAGTTTTTTTTTCTTTTGAATGAACATGTCAATGTCGTGAATAGTTTTTTTTTATAAATATTAATGATTTTATATTACTAATTTAATAGTTTTCATAAATATATTTAGACATTGCACATTGTACATTTTGTATTTACAAGAAGTTAGAAGCGCCAGTGGCTGCAGATGACAGTACAAGTGGAAGCGGCAAGGAGTTATGACAAGCAATTCCACAGTTGCAGCGTGGGTGTGGCAATGAAATTTAAGAAAAATGAGGAAGAAAGCATGGGTGTTCCTTAATGAGAATGAAACAGTTTCAATTAGAAGAAAACGGTGTAAAACCAAATTTGGTCTGGCGGCGGTACAAAACAACGAAGATAACGTTTGGACGTTGAAGAGGGTAATTTGGCGGGAATGAGTAAAGGGTGGACTGTGGAGGGGCAAAGTTGGAAGATAATATATGTGAGAGACAATTCAAAGCAGTGTTTTAAAAACCGGACCGGAGGTCGAACCGGTGAGGTGGCCGGTTCACGGTCCAATCGGGTCCGACCCGGTTCGACCGGGTTTCTGAAAAAAAAAATCTTTATCTAGATTCTAGAAAAGATGAATTTAATATGTGGTAGAGAATCATTCTCGTTTCCCCACACAAGTTGATGTTGACCGAAGGCTATTTCACTTATAAGTTTTACTCAACCCATTTTTCCTTTCCCCACACGGCACACATAGTAACCAAAGTCCATCTCCTTCTGCACACACAGTAACCAAATCCATCTCCTTCTCTGTCTAGTCTCTCTAGCTCTACTCATTTTTATCATTTCCTCTCATAAGCAAACAGAAACACAAAGTAACCTCACCGGTTGGTTCTCCTTCATGATTCATCTTCATCCACCATTACTGAACTGTTCTGTTGTTGTTGCAAAGAAGCATCGTCGTTCCAATTAATATCTCGGTCTCTTTCATTCTCCTTAAACACCAATCACAGAGCTATTACAAAGATGGGTTCTGATTCCTTCGTCCGCGTGATTCTTCCTCCCAATCGAGAAGAAGAAGAATGGATTTCTCCGAAATCACCGGCTTCTGTCACTCCACTTCGTGCTTCGGAGCTCAGTTTGAGACTTCTAGTTGCGGGGAAGAGATGCCCAATTCTCTTCTACTGTTTTTTTTCTTTATCATAATAGTGAATACCGGTCAGACCGCTGCCGGTTTTCACGGTCCGACCCGGTCCGGCCGCCGATTCACTTCTAAAACCGGGTTCGTTGCGGCAATTTGATCTTTTATTAGAACCGGACCGATAGTATGTCCGGTTCACGGTCCGACCCGGTTCGAACGCCGGTCCGGTCCGGTTTTCAAAACACTGATTCAAAGTGTGAGGACATTTTTAAATTTTCAGTTTTTTATTTTAGTAATAGATAATAGATAATAGTTTATTAAAATTATATATTATACATAAATAATTATATCTCTATATTGATTATATTGAAGTGGTATCAGAAGATAGAAGACTAAATTGGGATAAAGAGCTGCATAGTAAAGCAAACTTTCAGATGAGCTTGATTCGACTATTTTTCTGTTAGTGTGAAATCTGATGTGAAACTAAATATGCATATATGATCACTCTGTTCGGTAATAAACTTCAATCATCCAATCACGTGTAACTTGTTTATACGTTGTTACGACCTTTTGAAGGAAATGAAATTTCAATTATGCAATCATTTTGTAACTTGTTTAATGTGTACATATTTGCTGCATTTCCTAAATTATTCGATGAATACAGCCCGTTATGCAATTACGAATGTTCGACTTTCATACTTTTTTTTTTGCCAAAACAATTCATTTATTCCATAAAAACAAATATCGTTTAATGTGGGTTGAGAGCCCGATCCTTTACAACCAAATTCAAAAGAGAGGGCGGGGGTATTGAAACCCAATTGTCAAAACACGACCTCTGTCTGGATTGGACAGCTATCCAGTTTGCGCATTCATTCGCCTTCCGAGATATAGCATTCCACTTCACGTCTTGTAATTGACTTGCAAGGCAGAGAGTATTCTCGATGATTACATCAATTCTCCAATTTCTTTTCGCCGAAGGATTCTTCAAAGCAGTAATCGTCTCCAAGGAATCGGATTCCACTTCAACGAAATTCCACCCTTCATGAATTGCTAAGGAGATTGCTTCTTGTATTGTTGTAGCTTCAAGAGTTAAGACTCCTCCACACAGTGACTTATTTCGGCCAGCAACCATCTGTCCCGAGTGGTCTCGAGCTACTACTCCAATCAGTGTTATCAGAACCGGACCGGTGGTCGAACCGGTAAGGCCACCGGTTCCCGGTTCACCCGGTCTGACCCGATTCGAACCCGGTCCGACCGGTCCTAGTGTAAAATAGCAGAAAATAGGTAGAGTCTGACAGAAGACAGCTTCATCAAGGTTTAGAGAAACCCTCGCCGGAGTTTACAGCTATCCGTCACAAATGTAATCCCTATTGCCTTTCAAAGGTAAAGCATAATTAGTCAAAGACACAGCTAGATTAACTAAAATAGAAAATCAATGGATGAACAAGGCAATATAACTTGCAACTTACCACTGAATCGCAAGAGCTTCGACATGGGTACAACTCAAAAAATCTGGCACGCAGAACTTGGTTGATTCCCGGCCAAAAACGGAAGAGAGAAAAAAGGAGAAACCCAGATGCGATCAAGAGCAAGACAGCAACGTATGTATTACTAACCAACAAAATCATGAGACGAATTGAAGATCCAGAGGTGTCTGAAACCGTATCAGATAGGGAAAAAAAAAGGAGAAGAGAGGAAGGTCCGGTGGATGAGCTTTTGAATCGAAGGATTGTCGTTGAATAGAAAGTTGAGCTTTTGAATTCTGGATGAATTGTTGATTGATGAGAAGAATGATCGAATTTGAGTTTGGAGGTTGAGTCAATTGAGATGTATTATATAAGGGAGGAGAAGAAGAGGAACGGCGCTGCAGCTTCTCTCTATTTGGTCACCTCGGGGCACAGGTAAGTCTAAAACCCTAAATATAATTGTTTTTTTTTTTAATGAAAGGAGTCAGAACCGATGAACCAGTGAACCGCCCGGTTCGCTCAGAACCGCCCGGTTCGCTCAGAACCGGCCGGTTTGGTGAAAACCGGCCTTCAGAACCGGGTTCGCTTACATCTTCCGGAAATACTCAAACCGGACCGGGGAGGGGTCCGGTTCCGGTCCGAACTCGGTCGGACCGCCGGTCCGGTCCGGTTCTGATAACACTGACTCCAATACCACCTTTTCTCGTTCTTTCGCACCATGCCGCATCACAATTAAGCTTGATGAAGAGTCTTTGTGGGGTTGCCATTTCTCTTGTTATTTCATTCTTGTTTTGAATAAAAATGTCAATTTCTTAGATCAATCTTTAAAAAAAATATTATTTTTATATTACTTATTTAGTATTCTTGTTTTAGAATAGTATACAGATATTAAATACAAATGTAAATTATTATAGATGTCTGATGGATATTGATATAAACATATTTATTTGATACCATAATAGGTATTAACTATAAATAGTCCGATGCCATAACGGTCAATCGGCTATTAATATTCAACTACCATAACAGTAATTGTCTAAATATTCTGTTACCATAACGGCCATCGTCAATAAATGACTATATACCATAATTGTTATTATGTTATTTTATATAAAGAATCCTATGATTAACATTTGATATGATAAATTATATACAAAATAGTGATCTCTCTTCTTATGAACGGTTACTAATTTGACCGTCGATCGCCGGGGTTCGCCCTGGCATTGTCCCTTTTTGTAGGTGCGTGCCCGGGATTCGAAGACTAAGGAGCTCGGAAACACCGCAAAAATATTTCGGTAAATCCAGGATCCAACATTGGCGCCGTCTGTGGGAATCGATCGAAATGCCATGTTCGATTGAGTTCACCACCGCACAGAAGCAGAAAACCTACCTACGTTGATGGATTCATATCCACTGATACGTTATATTATGAAAAGCAGAGAAGATCTTCCATTGATCAAATAATCGAAATGGTCACCCCCGCAGAGAGGATTCCAATCTAATGGTCGCCCCGTTTCTTGCTCTAATTCCAAACGCCGGCAGTGTCGCAGCTCTATCTATCCCGTTGCTGTCCAGCCAAGTCGGTCTGCTATGGGTCTGATTGCCGCCGATTCACAAGGGATGTTCACTATGGCTTTTCTGCTCATACGCTGTTGTTCGAGATTCAGACAACTGGAGATGATCTGTTTGTTAGGGTGCTGAATCATATCTCTACGCTCTGGTATTGATGTGTTAAACCCTCCCTAAGGAATCCTCATGGATTTGGAATGAATTTTTATTACATCGATCTTCATGGTGCTCCATCCAATTGTTGGATCACGGCGGGAACTCCGGTCACGGTGACGGATTCCTTAGCTCCTCGCAACCCTGCAGAAGGGGAATAGAGGGTAGTGGCCCAGAATCCCTCTCCGATGCTTAACGTAAGTATGGCAGTCAACAGAGCAAGCAAGCAGTATTTGTCTATATGTCAAAACGTAACCCTAATCTGGAATAACTTCCCTCCTTTTATAGAGGAAAGGCTATCACAGTTACCTGATTAGGCGGTTAGATCGTGATCCACTATCCCGCGTATCTCGCCATATATCTTGCCCTGTATTTTGTACAGTTATTCGTATCCCACATATCTCGCCCATTATATCACTACTGTGATCGTGGCGAGATTTCCGAGATTGTGCTCTTACTGGCAAGTCTCGATCATTATCGGAGACTCCCAGGCTGCACCGTTGAGGATTCGGAATCGGGGAGTGGCGTCAACTCCCATATCGGGACCGACTACGTCCAGGTCCGATATTTTCGGGGCTTTCATCTATCGGAGCCATACTTACTCGGGGCCCTTCGATGTCGGGACCTCCTGATGTCGGAGCCCCTAGCCTTCTAGCAGCCCAGCTCCTAGCCCAACGGGCCTAGTCGCCGTCTGCCAATCGTTAAGGGGCCTAACGGCCTCCGTCGGGGCCCATCATTTGCCCCCAAGACGTGAGGGACTTATAGTGCGTCGCGTCTTCCAACGTCGGACTCTTCTGCATCCCCGTCGGAGGCCTTTGTGTGGAATGTCGGAGGCCATTGCCTTGGATCTTTTTAAGATCCTTTGGGATCCTGCTTGGATTCGAAGGGATTTCTTGATCAGACCAGCATTAAATGCTGATAGGAGATGAAGGAACGTTTCGGGCTCTGCACGCCTGCCTGCTGAAAAAGCACTTTTTCAACCGTTCCAATACGTCATTACTCTTGTCTTATCTGTCCCATGCGTTCTGACGGTTCAGATTAAAACCGTTCCTATTCTCCGAATTGGCACGTTTCCCCTTGGACGATTATGATTGAATCGTTTTGAATTCTGTGGCTCAGGTTGTCCACCTCTTCAGTTCCCCTTTTCTTCTCTTATAAAACCCTAACCCTAGGCACTGTTTCACCTTTCTTTTACCTCTTCTTCTTTGCGATCCCAAGAGCTTTGATTCTCCAGATTTCGAGTTTTCACCGGCGATTCGAGCAATTCAAGCTTTTCCGGTCACAACCACTTCAACCACCATGTCTGGTAAGGTTCTTCACCTTATTGTTCTTTTCCTTTTCATCTTTGGTTTTCTTAGGTTTCAATTTTTCCCTCCTTCCTTCCCTCGACGATTTTCAGCCGAGGGATCTGCTACTGTTGGCCAACCCTTCGTCTTCAAGTATCTCAAGAACACGCTTGCGCCCATTAGCTACGATAGGGCTTGTATAGAGTGTGGTATTTTTGAATCCTCCTTCGGAGCCCGCTATCCTTATGAACAATTCAATTCTCGTGAGGCTCGAACTACGCTCCCCAAAGGAGATGAGGTGTTCATCTCCCCAGGGCAGATTCGTGCAGGAATCCGACTGCCCTTCTGTCCGAGTTGGGTGGAGCTGTGCAACCATTATAAGACGTACCCTACGACCTTCTCTCCACACGCAATCCGTACATGGATTGCTTTCCAAGTGTGGTGTGATATCAATGGGGAGGACTGGAGCTATTCCCTGGAGCTCTGGCGGGTTCTCTACAAGATGACCTACAACAAGGACGGAATCTGCTCCTTTACCCCCCGCCAACCCGAGGGGACCGATGAGCAATATAAGGAGATGGGCTGGGACAGGAAGGTGTCCTGGAAGATTTGCAAGGAACGGGCCATCATCTCCGACAAAGGGAACGACAACGCTAATTGGAAGGAGCAATACTTCTTCATCCAGCCTGGTCCCATCGAGTGGCCGAGAACCGTCGTGGAAGCTGATCCCCCCGTACCTTTTCGTTCGTGGTCGGAGCAGACCAAGAGGTCCTTGATGCTTATCCAGGCCCGTCGGTGGGAGAAGGGTTACAAGCCCTTCGAGGCCACTTCTGTCACCGACCAACAGCGGGTCAAAATAGGGATTATGCTGATTGATCCCAAGGCTGGGGGAAAAGTTCATGATGGTGTTTCCAATGTAATTCTCTGGGTAATCTTCTAATTATTTCTTGTTTCCACTGTTTACAGCCTCTCGATCATCGCTGACCACCCGTCTGTTTCAGGAGGACACCGATGCCTCCCACTCGTTGAAGCGCAAGAAGAAGTCCTCCCATCGGAAGGCTACTGCCCAATCGGGGCCATCTCGGAAGAAGGCGAGGACCTCCGAGGCCCCAGGGTCTGCCCCCTCCTCCGAGGGGCGGACTAATGTGGATGTGGTCAGAACCGCCTTCAACGTCCGCTCCGAAAAGGAAGGTAAGGAAGTTTTTCGTGCTATTAAAAGATATAGGGAGTTGGTACCTCAAGACCTTCAGGCCTCCGATATGGAAGGACGGATTAGAGATGTCAGGAATATCCTTCGAGGGGAAACTCCACATGTTCTCGAGGCGGGATATTATGACTTTTTCGGCAAAGAAAGATTTATGGAGCGTTGTTTAATCTGGCACACCGATATCAAATTAATTCCTCGACTTATTCGCCCCGCTGCAGGTCCTGCGGACGTCGCCCCTGCTGCACCTGCCTCGGACTCCGCGCCTGCAGCGGAGCCGGTGGTGGAAGATGCCCCGACGGAAGCCCGGGGTGAATTCGGTCGGGTGACCAGCTTGGAGGACTCCCCTTCCGATGATCGGGCTGAGGAGGAAGGCCTAATCCTCCGAGGGAAATCGAGGTTGACTCCTGCGAAGTCATCTAGTGGGAAGGCATCTCCACTTCCCACCACGCCGCCATCGTCATCTGCTCCGCCATCCTCGCCAGTTAGGGGTGCGACCCCTGAAGCCCGAGTAGGTGAAGAAGATGGAGGGGCTCGTCTGGTAGTACCTCCATTCCCCTTGGATGGAGACTACTACCAGGCCTTCTCTTCTGACCAGGGCTCCGAGCCTTGGAGACCGGTGGAGTCCCTTCAGGGGATTCCTCTATATCGGGGGTGCCAGGAGAAGAACCTGGCCTTGCACCTGATGTCGGGCTCGATCCCGCCCTCACTGAGGCGTCCCCTCTCTCTGGAAGGGGAGGACATCGAGGCGGACATTCGGCAAATGGCTGTTCGTCGAATAGAGGTAAGTACACTTTTCTTTTATTCATCTGGGGGTACTCCGACTTTTTGAATACTAAGCTATATTTTGCCCTCAGGAAGGCGGACCAGGATCGTTGCTTCGGCTACATCCTGTCTCTGCGGGAGGCTTTGGAGCGAGAACGGGCCAACTCCAACCTCGAGAGCTTGACCAAGCTCCAGGAGGACTTAGCTGCCTCCGAGGCGTCAAGACTCCGAGCGGAGGAGGGTAAGAAGCGAGCCGAAGAGCGAGCCGAAGAGATTAGGCAACAGGCTGAGGAGGACAGGCAGCGGGCCGAGGAGGTCAGGGTCAAGCTTGCTCAAGAGTCTCAATCCCAACACAGGCAGATTCTAAGTCTTGAGAGCTCGCTTAGGCGGGAGCAGCAGGCGGCCTTGGCGGATCGGAGTCAGGCTGCCTTTGACAAGGCAGCGCTGCAAGAAACGGCTGAGCGGCTGAAGCTTGAGAAGCAGAGGGCCATCGCGGAGCTAGAGGAGGCGAGGGCGGATCATTCCGCCCAAATAACAAACGCGAAGGTCCAGGGCCGCGAAGAGTACCGGAGCTCGGAGGATTTCAAGGCGGATGCAGCGAGACATTGTCAAGAAGATTTGCAGAATGCTATCCTTGATATTGTCGAAGAGCTTAATGAGACCTACGGGGACTCCATCGACTTGAGGAAGTCCAAGACTCTCGGCCCAGCCGCAGAAACGTACCTAAACCTCCCGTCGGAGAGCTCCTCCGAAGACACCGACGAGCCTCCTGCCAATCCTTCTGAGCCTGCCCCACCAAAGCCCTCCGAAGATTCAACGCCCAGGGACCGAGTTTAATTTGTTAAATCTTAAGTCCTTGTACTCCTTCCTCATTTTCTCCTTTGTATCGAACCTCTTAGGCCTTCGAGCCTTTTATCAATCGTCTCTTCAATTATGTTCTTCATGGCGCTTTTATCGGACCCTAAGGGCCTTAAGGCTTTCCGTTTTTTTTTATTTAATCGAACCTTAAAAACTTTAAGGATTTTCGGACGTCCAATGACGCTTTTAATCGAACCTTAAAAACTTAAGGATTTTCGGACGTCCAATGACGCTTTTTAATCGAACCTTAAAAACTTAAGGATTTTCGGACGTCCAATGACGCTTTTTAATCGAACCTTAAAAACTTAAGGATTTTCGGACGTCCAATGACGCTTTTTAATCGAACCTTAAAAACTTAAGGATTTTCGGACGTCCAATGACGCTTTTTGATGTATCAAGGACAACTCAGGAATACTTTGATCAGAAGTAACCTCTTTATTGATTGATGTCTTTAACATAGCATGCACCACTCGGGGCGACTTAATTACCACTCGGGGCGACTTAATTACATCTTTGCGTCTGTACGGACGACTTATTTGTCAAACATGACATTTCTTCAGATGTTCACCACTAAAGGTGTTTCTTAATACACTGCCATCGAGGTCTTCTAACTTGTAAGCATTCGGGGCCGGCATGCCTACGATCTTGTAGGGCCCTTCCCATTTCGGGGACATCTTGTTGATCCGATCTTGTAGGGCGAACTCGTTCCGACGTAGGACCAGTTCTCCCGCGTAGAACTGGCGCGACTTGACCTTCCGATTATAGTACCTGGCCGTCGCCAAACGCATCCGAGCTTGCACTATGTCGGCCTCTAGCCGTTTTTCCTCCAGCAAGGATAACTCCAGGCGCCTTGTTTCGTCATTCGTCAAAGGTCCTATCTTGGCTCTTTCTGGACTTGTCGAGGGCTCATAGCTTCTGGTTCGATGGGACGCCACAGCGATTTCCACGGGAGCGACCGCCTCCGTCCCATAAACAAGTGCAAACGGGGTTTCACCTGTTGACCGCTTGGGTGTCGTTCGGACCGCCCATAACACGTTCTCCAGCTCGTCTAGCCATTTTCCGTCCAAAGCGTAAACCCTCTTCTTCAAGCCCTCCATCACGATTTTGTTGGCAGCCTCCACCTGCCCATTGGTCTGAGCGTGACGAACGGATGTTGTCCGATGCTCGATACCAAATTCGTCCAAGAACGTCTCCAACTGGGCCCCATTAAACGGAGGACCATTGTCACTGATAATCACCTTCGGCACCCCATATCTCGACAAAATTCGGGTTTGAAGGAACTTGATGATATGCCCTGCCGTTGTTTTGGCTAACGGCTTAGCCTCGATCCACTTCGAGAAGTAGTCAATTGCTACCAGCAGATGTGTGCATTGGCTCTTGGCTTTCGGGAGGGGTCCCACCAGGTCAATGCCCCACTGTGCGAAGGGCCAGGCACTCCTAATGGACATCAAATCAGCGGCGGGGGCTGTGATATTCGAAGCGTATCTCTGACACGCGTCACAGGATCGAACAAGTGCCGTCGCTTCTTTATTCATCGTAGGCCAATAATACCCCAAGTTCAATGCCTTCCTCAGGATAGACCGAGCGCCTTCGTGACAGGCTGCGACTCCTTCATGTAATTCTCTCAGAATCCGAGTCGTATCGGGTTCGGCCACGCATTTCAAGAAAGGCGTCGAAAGCAAGCCCTTCTTGTACAACTGGTTATCCACCATCGCGTAATTAATTGACATTCGTCGTAGTCGCTCCGCTGCCACTTTATCTTCAGGAAGTGCCCCCGTAGTTAAGTACGCAATTATCGGGGTCATCCAAGTAGGTTCCTCCTCTGACCCCGTTCCGATAGCGCACACCTCCGTTGGATCGGTTGTTGATAAAATCACCTTCTCCAAGAAGTGTATCCTCCGACTGTCTTCCAAAGGTGCCCCCAGAGCAAATTTGCTCAAGGCATCAGCCTCCACGTTTTCCTCCCTTGGAATTGCCTCGATATCAAAGCTCTTGAAGCTCTCCTTTAAGGTTCGAGCCTCTTGAAGGTACTTCTTCATGACCGGGTTCTTTGCTTCATATTGCCCCCGGACCTGATTTACAATCAAACTTGCATCACACTTCACCCGCAAATGTTCAATTCCAGTGCCTTTTGCGATTTTCAGCCCTGTTATGAGGGCTTCATACTCCGCCTCGTTGTTGGTGGCTCTAAATGTCAGGGCCAATGCATATCGAAGTGGCTCCGCCCCACCTGGCGGAATCAATATGAACCCTGCACCCGATCCGTCTGAGCTTGAGGAGCCATCTGTGTACAACTCCCAGGTGTTCTTCTTATTCGGCTGTTCCAACTGCCCTGCCGTCGGGACCTCGTCAGTTTTCCCGGTGGTTGCCCCCTCTACTGTTTCCGTTGCTTCAGGATCGGGAATAGTAGATTCAACTATAAAGTCGGCCAATGCCTGCCCTTTGATAGCTGTTCTTGGAGCGAAATGAATTCGAAACTCGCTGAGTTCCACGGCCCACTTTACTAGTCTCCCCGATGCGTCGGGTCGGTTCAAGAAGTGTTTCAATGGCTGATCAGTCAACACCGTAATTTCATGCGCATGGAAGTAGGGCCGTAACTTTCGAGCAGTAATAATTAACGCAAAGAGATACTTCTCAATCGGAGGATAATTCATTTCACTCTTGGCAAACGCCTTGCTTACATAATAGACAGGAATCTGATTGCCCTCGACAGCTTTAACTAGAACAGAGCTTATTGCAAATGCAGAAATGGCCAAATAAAGATAGAGCGGCTCGCCTGGAGCTGGCTTCGCAAGTGGCGGGAGATCGCGGAGATGCTGTTTGAGCGCTTGGAACGCCTCCTCACATTCAGCAGTCCATTCGAACTGTCGGTTGGCCCTTAACACATTGAAAAATGGCATCGACCGGTCACTGGCCTTGGATAAGAAGCGATTCATCGAAGCCAGCCGACCGTTCAACACCTGCACCTCCCTATGGTTGGTCGGGGACTGCATCTCTTCTATCGCCCTTAGTTTCTCGGGATTCACCTCGATCCCCCTCTGGCTCACCATGAAGCCTAAGAACTTCCCGGAATGGACTCCGAAAGCACATTTAGCTGGATTCAGGCGGACCTGGTGGAGCTTCATCCTCTCGAAGGCCATTGCCAAGTTGCCCACGTGGTCTGATGCTTGTCGGGACTTCACCAGCATGTCATCTACGTAGGCTTCCATGGTACTCCCAATCATGTCCCCGAACAACTTGTTTACCATTCTCTGATATGTCGCCCCCGCATTCACCAGGCCGAAGGGCATGACGTCGTACTGGAAGACTTCACTGTCAGCGTAAAAGGCAGTATGTGGGGCATCCTTTTTCGCCATCTTTATCTGGTTATAGCCAGAATAAGCATCCATAAAGCTTAGCAGCTCATGCCCCGATGTAGCGTCCACCAGTTGGTCGATCCGAGGAAGTGGATAACAGTCCTTCGGGCAGGCCTTGTTTAAGTCGCGGAAGTCGACACACATTCGCCACTTCCCATTGCTCTTCCTTACTAGTACTGGGTTGGCCACCCAGGTTTGGAATCGGATCTCCTTGATGAATCCGGCGTCGAGCAGCCTGCCAACTTCCTGCTGGATTGCAATCCTCTTGTCTGTTCCCATCGGACGTCTCTTCTGTGCGATCGGCTTGATCGTGGAGTCGATATTTAGTTCATGCTCGATCACATCACGACCGATTCCCGGCATATCACTTGGAGACCAGGCAAATAACTCCTTGAATTCTTTCAACAGGGTGATTAACTCCTGAGCTTTTTCCTCGGATAGGGCGGATCCAATCTTCACCTTCCTCTCGGGCCCATCTATCTCAACTTCTTTTAGGTCCTCCATGGGGGCGGGACGCCCAAACTCCTCTCGAGGATCAGTGTCTGTCTGGAGCACCGACATAGCTTCCTTCCTTGATCTCCTGGTGGCGTTGACGTAGCATCGTCTCGACGCCACTTGGTCGCCTTTCACTTCGCCGACCCCATTCTCAGTCGGGAACTTCAGTTTCTGATGAACAGTCGAGGCTACTGCCATCAGTGGATTGATAGTGGTTCTTCCAATGATCGCATTGTACGTCCCTGTGGATTCGACCACCACGAACTCCACATTCCTCTTCTCCATCTTCCAGCCACTGCCGAACCACACGGGCAACGTAATAACCCCCAATGGATAAGAGGTTGTGCCGCAAAATCCTACCATCGGGAAGTTAACCTCCCGCAAATCTTTCTTCTTCTTCCCCATCTGCTCCAGGGCGTCGGAGAAGAGGATGTCGGAGGAGCTTCCTCCATCAATGAGGATCCTCTTCACTTCGAATCCTCCTACGTCCAGTGTTACTACTAGGGCATCCTCGTGGGGGGTCTCTACTCCTTCCAGATCCTTCGCCGAGAAGGTGATCTCCATCTCCTCCTTCGGGGTCCACGACCGTGATCTCTTTCCCAAAACTACTGCGACCGGCACTTGGTTGGCATAACGCTCTCGAGAGGACGATGTGTCTCCACCTGCAGCGAACCCTCCATGGATCACATTAATAATCCTCTTCTGTCGGGACCCGGATGGGCCCTCCGAAGGCTCTGCGTCGGACCTCCTTTTCCTGGGGGACCTCGATCGAGATTTGGACCTTGACCGAGATCGTGAACGGGGCTTGCAGCGCGAGTCTCCCACGAACTCCTTCAGCTTACCCCTCTGGATAAGCTTCTCTATTTCCTTCTTCAGCTCTCGACACTGGTCAGTGTCGTGACCGGAGGCCCGATGGAATCGGCAGTAATGGTCGGTGCGGGAGCCCAACTTTTCTCCTTCCTTCTTCTTGGGGAAACGAGCGAGGCCCTGTTTCTCCATTACCGCCAAGACCTCTTTCAAAGATCTGTTGAGGGGGGTAAACTCCTCCCTCCGATTGTCCCTTTTGGTCGAACGCTTATCCTCCCTCCGATCAGAACGTCCTCGACTCTGACTACCCTCGGAGCTATCCTTCCTGTGCCGGTTGTCCAATGGTTTGAACAACTGCTTTCCTTCGTGCCCCTTGGGAGGAGCCAGTTCTCCGGCAGCAATCTTCGACTCCTGGACGTCGATCTGCTGTTTTACCCTCGCCTGGAGTGCCTCCATGTTCCAGACATTTTTGGCCGCGATGCTGTGCAGTAAGTCGGAACCGTAGGGGGGTTTAAGGTTTTTCAGGAAGGTACGGATGGCCTCGCCCTCCGATATTTCCTCATCCAGCTCAGTCATGCCAGCCGTGTAACGCTGGTAGTATTGGGCCAGTGATTCGTCGGGCCCCTGGACCACCTCATGCAGGGTCCGAACGCTCTTCAGAAGCCGTCGACGTCCTTGATACTGGGCGATGAATCGCTGATGCATATCCTTCCAACAGGTGATACATCCAGTGGGCAGGCTGTAGAACCACGTCATCGCCTTCTCCCCGAGGGTGCTTGGGAACAGGGCGCAGATAACATCCTCATCTGGGGTCCTGCCCATGCATGCTGTCAGGTGCTTCTGTACGTGGCGAACCGGGTCCGCGTCCCCGTCGTACTCGTCTATCTTCGGGATACCCAAACCTGGAGGGGCCAGGGTATGAATCAGCCTGGGCACGAAGGGATGGGTTTCCTGACTCCCCAGCTCCGACATCATGGGCTTCTGGTCTCCCATACAGATACCCACAATTCTCACCACCTGATCGGCAGTGAGGGGACCATTCAGGGGAATGGTCCTTTGCTGCACTGGCCCTGGTCCATCGACCACAAAATTCTCCGCCAGTGCTGGATTAGGGGGAATGGGCTGTTCCCTTAATGGAGGAGGTGGAGGCAAGTTGTCGTCCCCCTGCCTTCTGGGAATATCTCGCCGCGGAGGGAGGGGCGGTAGATCGGCTTGCCTTCTAGCAGCTTCTCTTCGGTCTAGGAGGGCCTCCATGGCCTCCATGAATAGGGGCATGGCCTCTGCCACTACCCTGGCCAGCTCCGGATTCGGGGAAGGTGCTTCGTTCCGGCGAGTGCTGTCACCCTCATCTCTCAGATCCTGATGCTGGGCAGCATCTTCGGGGGGATTGCTGGCGGCCGGCACCTGCTTGCCTGAACGCTGCGGTCTGTTGCCAGCCATGATATGGAATCAGAGGGAAGCAAACTTACTTTTGGCTTGTTGTTGCGTTTCCCACAGACGGCGCCAATGTTGGATCACGGCGGGAACTCCGGTCACGGTGACGGATTCCTTAGCTCCTCGCAACCCTGCAGAAGGGGAATAGAGGGTAGTGGCCCAGAATCCCTCTCCGATACTTAACGTAAGTATGGCAGTCAACAGAGCAAGCAAGCAGTATTTGTCTATATGTCAAAACGTAACCCTAATCTGGAATAACTTCCCTCCTTTTATAGAGGAAAGGCTATCCCAGTTACCTGATTAGGCGGTTAGATCGTGATCCACTATCCCGCGTATCTCGCCATATATCTTGCCCTGTATTTTGTACAGTTATTCGTATCCCACATATCTCGCCCATTATATCACTACTGTGATCGTGGCGAGATTTCCGAGATTGTGCTCTTACTGGCAAGTCTCGATCATTATCGGAGACTCCCAGGCTGCATCGTTGAGGATTCGGAATCGGGGAGTGGCGTCAACTCCCATATCGGGACCGACTACGTCCAGGTCCGATATTTTCGGGGCTTTCATCTATCGGAGCCATACTTACTCGGGGCCCTTCGATGTCGGGACCTCCTGATGTCGGAGCCCCTAGCCTTCTAGCAGCCCAGCTCCTAGCCCAACGGGCCTAGTCGCCGTCTGCCAATCGTTAAGGGGCCTAACGGCCTCCGTCGGGGCCCATCACCAATAAGAACACCAACCAGCAGATCCTAAGAAGGCCTCCTCTAGACAACGGCTTCGTGATAACAGAGCAGGAAAATCCGGCCAGAAGTGGAACCCGCCGGACGACCATCTTCCAAAACATGGGCCCGTCACTAGCGGACCGGTGAGTGCTCCGCCCCCGACCAGTGAGAGCTCCGGCCCCGACTGAAAAAGAGCTCGCCTCGATCCCAAAAGTTCGCCTAGTCAGGAGGCTAAAAGAGTTCACCCACGATCAAAACTAAACTGCACCTGCGAGGAAGCAATCTACGACTGATAGCGCTGAACATCTTCGGCTCCTCCCTCGCTGGAACCATATCGCCCTCCATGGCAGCAACAACTAGTCACAGTAGCTTCCCGCGACGGTCTTCCGGAGGAGAACGCCTCCGAAATGGTGACCACCCATCGGTCTAGGTGGAGCAGCGGACCCCGACGCAGGATCCCACCGCCGTGGACTTTCCTTCACAAGCGTGGAAGGACTTCAAAGGGGTCAGGTCAGTAAATTGAGCTGGCGGGCCAATCACAAAGTTGGGCCTTCTCTCTACAGCTTTTTGACAATGAAATGATGAAAGCCTTGGGCTTTAAAATGGGTCAAATGATATAAATCACCCCTGCATGCCTTCAGTAAGAGGGCCATTCATGTAGTCCATTCAGTAAGTGGACCTACGCTCCAGACTCCCCAAACCGGCCACCCAGACCACCGAACCGGTCAAACGTCAGTCAAGCCGGTCAACATCGACCGAACCGGTCAACCACTGATCAAACCGGTCAAATTCAATAGAACCGGCCAACAGCGGCCGAACCGGTTAACCAACAAATGAACCGGTCAACCAGCGATGAACCGGCCAAAAAAAAAATCAAGCTCGTACCCTATCATCGGGTTCGTCACGAGTCATTAGATCGAAATCGTTAAATCCAGGGAAGTCTCCACTACACTTACATTTAATTGTTCTATTTTGACATAAGCATCCATGTTTGATACCTTGCTATATGATGATTTATATTTATTCCTTTGTATGAAGGAAATCTTAGCAAACAAATACAGTTGAACCACCATCTACGAGGCGTTGACTATGTTAAATATCAAAGCTCACGACTATCGTCGTTCGTCTGAGCTATGGGGCGTTCACTTCGCTAAGGCATGAAGTTTCAACACCAAAGTGCACATTCGATAAGCTTATTAGCTGAGCTAGCGAGATAAGTCTCATATTCATTTACATAAGTTAGTTATTGCTTTGATTCCATGGCTACGACAAGCACATATATGAGCTATTTACACTTTTGAGTACAACATGCCTCAATGCAATTATTGCTACCTTAACATGCATGTACTGATTCATATATATATAAGCATGAATATGCATAGTTCATTGAAATAACCTATCGGTTAAAACATAGGAATTATCATTAGGAAAAACCCGCGTTACTAGCAACTTATGAGTGTTAGGGGCATAAATGTCTAATACATCATAAGATGATTAATAATTAGAGATGAATCAGGACTTTTCCAAGTGCCGCATGTATGTTTTATCAGCAGTTGCTTAAAGCGTTACTTGTTAATTCATATGAAAATAGTCACGAGAGATCCATGACATTTTATCAGTGACCGATCGCCACGTCATTATGCTACATGTATAGGTATTTCATACACTAGTATCGTAACATGGGCATTTATATATGCATACATGTACGAGTGATTACATCATCATTTGATATAATATGTTACATCCACATCATGTGTTATCTTAAGGCATGTTATATAAACCAAGAAGAGGCGACACCTCTCCTTGGCTTGGGGGCATGATATATATACAACTTATTGCCTTTTGACATCAGAAGAAACGTATGGAGATGGAAGGGAAACAACTCATAATCTATCTACGATCGCTCAATACCGCGTCGGTCAAAACTGACCAAACCAGTCAACATCAATCGAACCGGCCAAACTAGAGAATCGGTTAAACACCGATCAAACTGGTCAACATCAATTAGACCGTTCGACAAGAGTCAAACCGGTCAACAATAGTCAACCACGGTCAAAAGCAGTCAACATGTGTCGCGAATCGCCGAAATCAGGGAACAATCTATTCCCTACACTATTTATTTTCCATGGCGTGCTTTGCAAAATTTAAATGAGTATGAATTTATATAAATGCATATGTCTATGAAAACTCATAACCAATGATTGTCGAATCTGACATCTCATGGACAGGATAAGAAAACAAAGGAGCAAGCCTCCAAAGTGTATCTCCAAGTATACAACGACCAGATCAACAAGACACGAGCGTCCAATACACACGCTCCTACGTCTCTCTGTACTCAAACATACCCACAACGTGGGAAAACAAAACCCACAACGATGAGAGGATATGCTGCAACACAAGCCCCTAAACTAAAGGCATGGGGGCAATCTGGACAACCGCTACATAGCAGGAAAGTCATCCCCCAAACTTTTACACTATGCATCTTTTTAAGAGCAACTATATTATACTTATTATCTCTATTTTTAGAAGAATTAGGCTTGCCCGAAAATTACTTTTCGCCCAAGCCTAGGGGACAGGGGAGTACTAGGCAACACTATATCTACTTTAGTATTTCACAATACAAATACTAACGCGCTAGCGGATATGTATACGCCCTAGTTGCCAAACACTTACACTTAGACATACTCGGAATCTCTAAATTCCGAGTCAAAACTGCGGTGGTTAAAACCAAAATTATTTACTAGAACGTGGTGGCTAACACCCGACATAAACTAGAGTAGACGTGTCGCTACACCCCTCTTATAACTCAAACTCGGATCTATATCCGGCTATAACTCTAGCTCAGATCTATATCTGATTACAATGATAAGCGTAAAGGTTCCCCCTCATTTACAACTCAAACGAGCACATCGTTCAGGGTCTAACGACCACAACTAACGTGTTACGCTCTAGCACCAACGGTGCATCTTTATACCGAACTGGGATTCACTTTCTGGAAAACAGGCCATTCACAAGGGCAAATGTCCCATATTATAGCTTACTGACGTAATCCTTTGATCAAGTGCGTAGTTTACTTACATCACGCGACCATGATCCTTAGATATGTCGCACAAACGTATAAAATGACAGAAGACCTACCAGGAGTGACAACAAGAAGACCTCAACCATTTATAGGGAATCATTACCCCTTATAAAAATTACAAGTAGCTTCTGGGCACCACCAATGTGTTATTCCCAAAGCTCAAACTCTATCAAGTGCGCGGGTATATCACTCCCGCTACTGTAACTACAACAACTCTCAGGCGTGCATGTATATCACTCCTGCCGCCTTGATTATTCCTATTACGACATCAGGTGCGCATTTATATCACTCATGTCACTTTTGATTATTCATATTACGACGTCATGCTCGTAGGTATATCACTCATACCATCATGATCCGGTGATCAGGCATATTGCCATATTATATTACAGTCACGTGGTCAGGTGCGTAGGTATATCACTCCTACAGCCATGATCCAATGATCAAGCATATTTCCATATTATATTACAGTTCCGTGATCAGATGCGTAGGTATATCACTCCTACCACCATGATCCGGTGATCATGCTTATCTCATATTATCTCCATATTACATTATGATTCTCATCAGGTGTGTAGGTATATATCACTCCTACAATCGTGATCAATCACGCGAAGTTATATTATATTTACAACTGCGAACCTCAAAAATGGTGGTCAAGTCCACACATCGCAACATGGCTATCATGTCCACGAACTTCAAGGTGGCTATCATGTCCACGGACATCAAGGTGGCTATCATGACCACGAAGATCAAGGTGGCTATCATGTCCACATGTATTCAAGTGGCTATCACGTCCACAGATTTCAAGACAGGCTACCACCAGAAGAGGGTGGTGACAATATTTTACGTGAAAGGAGAGGCGAGAGATCCGCCATTCATGCAAAGGTGTTCGTATAAAGAGACGATCATCCTAAACTACTCCAAGGGAGTAATATTTTACATGAACGGGTTGGTGGACAAACCACCCTTCATAGATGTTCGACCCGATAAAGGCGATCATCCCACAATTACTCCACGGGAGTATTACGTAAATGGTAGACAAACCACCCTTCATACAAAGATGTTCGACCCGATAAAGGCGATCATCCCGCGATTACTCCACGGGAGTCTTACGTAAAGGGTAGACAAACCACCCTTCATACAAAGATGTTCGACCCGATAAAGGCGATCATCCCGCGATTACTCCACGGGAGTCTTACGTAAAGGGTAGACAAACCACCCTTCATACAAAGATGTTCGACCCGATAAAGGCGATCATCCCGCGATTACTCCAAGGGAGTCTTACGTAAAGGGTAGACAAACCACCCTTCATACAAAGATGTTCGACCCGATAAAGGCGATCATCCCGCGATTACTCCACG
Organism: Clarkia xantiana subsp. parviflora; assembly: GCA_036873135.1. NCBI lineage: Eukaryota > Viridiplantae > Streptophyta > Magnoliopsida > Myrtales > Onagraceae > Clarkia > Clarkia xantiana. The sequence continues at coordinate 11,931,580 of JAPTYO010000003.1, forward strand.
GGAGTCTTACGTAAAGGGTAGACAAACCACCCTTCATACAAAGATGTTCGACCCGATAAAGGCGATCATCCCACAATTACTCCACGGGAGTATTATGTAAAGGGTAGACAAACCACCCTTCATTCAAAGGTGTTCGACCTGATAAATGCGATCATCCCACAACTACTCCTCGGGAGTCTTACGAAAAAGGGGAGGTAGATAAACCACCCTTCATATGAATGTGTTCGACCGAATGAATAAATCATTCCGTAACTATAACCCGATGGTCTTACGATGGAACAAATCAGTAAAACCTTAAGTTGACGAAAAGGTAAGGATGAGCTCTAACGAACAACGAAAGGACGAATTGATGAACAAGTTGGCATAAGAGTAAGCTGACGAATCATGAAGGTGACGGAAGAGTAAATCGACATATTCGTAAGCAAGGTAGCAGGATAAAGCCTAATGCAGGTAAAACCTACATCAGCCTCGGGGGCAAATGATGGATATTGATATAAACATATTTATTTGATACCATAATAGGTATTAACTATAAATATTCTGATGCCATAACGGTCAATCGGCTATTAATATTCAACTACCATAACAGTAATTGTCTAAATATTCTGTTACCATAACGGCCATCGTCAATAAATGACTATATACCATAATTGTTATTATGTTATTTTATATAAAGAATCCTATAATTAACATTTGATATGATAAATTATATACAAAATAGTGATCTCTCTTCTTATGAACGGTTACTAATTTGACCGTCGATCGCCGGGGTTCGCCCTGGCATTGTCCCTTTTTGTAGATGCGTGCCCGGGATTCGAAGACTAAGGAGGTTGGAGACACCGCAAAAATATTTCGGTAAATCCAGGATCCAACAATGTCCGTGCATGATATCACTGGTATATATAAAATTTAGATTGAGAGATAATACCATATGCAATTTGCAGCTGCTTTTTATTTTTTATTTTTGCTGATGATGATTTCCAGCTGAGGTCTCTAAAATCGCTTTCTTTGGTAGATGGCCGAATTGATGAGCTAGGAGCTGTGATTTCTTCTTCGTCTGTTGATCTTCATAGCGTAGTCTTTCTATGCAGCCATTATATTGACATTCACAGCGCAATCTCCAATGCAGCCATTACTTTCGCAGGAGGAGAGGTGAAGTCTCAAATTCTTCTTCTTTAGTTTTCCATACCATGCAATCAAGTCATCCAAAATTCGAAGCGTTTTGCTTCGGAAACGATGCATGAACAAGGTCTGATTGAATGTACAAGGTCGATTGAAGACTTGCATCTTCGAATTTTGTAGAAAGTCCCAATTTTTCCTGCTTACAATCAGAATCCCAAATCTAGGTCGCCGGAAAGTTTTGAAATTGAGATGCATCCGACGAGAGTGCAGAAGAACGGCAATAATATGCAGCAACAGCTGTATAGGATGGAACATTACCAGAATAAGGCCGAGTTTATCAACAATGGCGATAGGAGCAGGCGAGGCGCCATGGCTATGTCACCGAAGAATGGGAAGTGATCCTTCAGCTTGGAGTCTTTAATGGTGCTGATATGTCAGACTGTGTTTCTGTTGATGCTTCTGCTAATTCTGCCGTCATTGCCGCTGCCACCATTCATGCTGATGTTGCTTCCGATTGGGATTCTGGCTTTGCTCATGGTGCTCGCTTTTATGCCGTCAGAGGTAAGAGATTTAACGCATATACATGTAAAAAAGAATATTTAAGAATAGTTACTGCAATTCGCTCAATTTGCTCAACTGCGTATTCTTAAATTTTCATCGAATTCGCTCAGGTACTTCAGTTTTCTCAGTTGCTTCTTCTCATCTTTGCTCTGTTACTTCTCAAATTGAAGTCAACTGAGCGATTGCGACTCGAATCATCTTCTCCATATTTGCATCGACATGAAGGTCCGATGTTTGCTCAAGATGAGGTAAAGATTAACCTTTCTGTTTTGTTCTTTTTTATGTGAATCATAAGATAAATTTAGAATTGATTCATGTCATTAAAACCTACGGTGCATGTCAAGAATTTAGCGTAGGAGAATACTAGCAGCATAATCTCGCTCTATAATTGAACTTCTTCACATCAGAAATCTGGTAAAGTCTCCATGGTTGTTGCTTTATCAGGTCTATGTTCATTTTTTTGTAATACTTATGATCGAACCATCTATTTAAAGCACTGTGTTTGTTCAAACCTTATAGTTTTGCTACTTTCCAATAAGATGAACAATCTGGTGATGGATCTAAATGGTTCTAGATAGATTCAGAATGTAAGTGCCCTTAAAGCCCAATTCTACCAATTTTGTGAAATTTTGTATTACAGATTTTATTTCTCCATACACATGGATTGTTAGTATTGCATTGCTATAAAAATGAACATTTATGATTTTTTTTTTTTATGATTGCAGATATTGTTCTTGAGTTTAGATTGCACAATGAAGCCGAATTATCCTTGGGTCGCCAATGTTTGGATATCTCCTATGTTAGGCAAGATGTTGCTCTTCCAATGCTTGAGATATCTGCTGTATGTATTATCAAAATCTCCTCCTTAACATGAAATAATTATTGACATTTTATTCTCTCAGGTGTTTAAGGAATCTTTGCAATATTCTTTTTCAACCTGAAAGAGGTTATATCTCTTGCTTCTTTCTATTTATTTTTAATAGACAATACATAACCTATTGTTGAACCATTAAATTATTCTTTTTTTTTTTTATGCGTTTCAATTCATAGTTACAGCCATAATTTTCTCCCCAGTATTTGGAGTTATACTGGACTCGGATGGATGGTCTTAGGCAAAGAATACAAGTATGTTGTGCGAGATAATGGATGCGAAGTTCAGAGATATGGAGCAGTTTGGTTCGAAATATAGGTTAGTGATTCAGTGTGGGAGGAGGGAGGTGGAGGAGGATATTGTGGATTCAGCCACAGATCAATGGTCCATTTTTAACAGTTGAGATCTCAACACATTATCTGATTATCACATTCAACACAGTCTGTAACCGAGATTCAAGAAGATGGAGAATCTCGTCAATCAGTAACAAAGGTATTTCAATACTTTTAATCTAGGGTTTATGGGAAATGATCTCAAGACATCATCACACTAGTGTTCTTACTTAGTATGTTTCGTTTTTCTTTGGGGTCAATACTCATACTGGAGGATGGAATACTATGTTTATTTTGTCTTCTAGAATTTGGCTTATAGATGTTGCATTTACACCTCTTAAAGGTCCACTTCAGATATCTGGAAATTTCTAACGATTATATCGCCTCATTCAACCCTCTTATTTTTTTTTTTCAAACTGTACCTTTTGGTTATATGTCCTAAATCATATGAAGAACTATGCTTCGCAATAGGATTTCCAAGATACGGCGGTTTCATATTAGATAGACATATAGATTTGCATTATAAGTTTATTAACTAATCATGGTATTTTAATGATCCACTTGAAAGAATTTGGTCTAGATAGAGTAAGAATTGAAATAGTAATGGAATTTACAGGATATAGCAGTTTCATATTAGGATATACAATTAGTTTGTTGGAAATGATGTAAGAATGTGCTCTTTGGGAGGGGTCCAGAATTGAAACTCTAATAAGAGCTACCTCCTCTCTCCATATCCTAAATGTTGTTTGTTTATCTACACATGGGGTTAAGAACACAATAGGGGTTTGAATGTTTGCTCATGTTGTCAGTTGGGGTCTGAATTAAAAAATGATATTATTAAGGGCCTGAATTTTGAGTTTTGTTTTTTTTCGGGTTTCCGTCCAAATTTTCTGTTAAATGTGGAACCACGTGAAAAAGACAGAATTACCCTTTTGCAATTATTATATAGTTTATCAGTTTAATTAATGAAATGTGAAATGTCTAAAATACCCCTGTACACTAATTATGCCCTTAAGGCCACCACGGCTCCGGCCACCGCCACCGACCACCACCCAGCTCCGGCGACCACCACCCCAGCTCTGGCGACCACCACCCCAGCTTCGGCGAACCAAACCCCCCTCCGGCGACCCAAAAAAGCTCCGATTGGAGCTATTTTGGGTTGCCGGAGGGGGGTTAGGGTCACTTGAGCTGGGGTGGTGGTTGCCGGAGCTGTGGTGGTTTAAAGGGAATTTTCGTCTTTTTAGGTCAAACATGTGAGGGACACACTTTGGTCAAAGGGCATTTTCGGATTTTCAGTTTATTTTCGGTCACATGCTAAGCATGTGACCACTTTCCGTCACTTTTAACAGAAAAAATAGACGGAGACCTCTCATATAACATAATTAAAAATTCAGGCCCTTGATAATATATTTTTTTCAATTCAGACCCCAATTGGCAACATTGGCAAACATTCAGACCCCTATTGTATTCTTAACCCTATTTTTTTTTTTTTGTGCCAGTGTTAGCAAAGTACTTCAATATGTCATTTGCACCATGGACAGTTAAATTGTTCGATGAATGTTCTGAATGAGCAAATTTTTTTTAATTTTCTGAATTATAACCCAATACAACTTACACTGATTGAATGAATGAAACTGCATTTGTTAATTTACATTTATTTATGTCGAGTTCTGTTTTAAATTTACTAATTGTAAAGGTTGAGTCTAAGTAGGGAGCATTTGTACTTTGCAGTAAAGTAGATAGATGTGGATATTAAAGCAGATAAACGAGAACCCTAATGTCGGATTAAAGCAGATAAACGAGAACCCTAATGTGTGAGCCGGCTTACTTGACCTCAAAATTTGTCAAGAAATGCTTTAATGGAAACAAGTGAGAGACTTCCAAACATTACAGTCTCGGTGCTTACAGAATAAATTCTAATTCTGGCAGTATATGACTGAAATTTACAAGAATGGACCTGTGCAAGTCTGTTTTCTCTGTTTATGATGTACAATAGCTAGAGTAATAAGTAATTACTCTTCAATTTTATGGTAAAGCTGAGGGGTTGATGCAGTAATCACTTATTATTCTCACCTACCTCTCTATACATATGATTTTGCAAATTACAGATCAAGTGTTTACAAGCACGTCACGGATGAGGAAGGAAACCCCATGCAAATTGAACTTACTTTGCTTGTGGGTGTCATCTAATAGACAGACTTGAACTAAATGGAAAGGTAGATGACAAGAGAAAGCAAACAATAGGCAAGAAAGAAGCTTTACCCTGTTAGATGACAAGAGAAAGCAAACAATAGCCAAGAATGAAAATGCAGAATTCTATTAAGCTCTAGATCAGATTAATCAAAAGTGGGGGATCTAATCAGTGTATTAACAGAGTTTATGGTGCTTTCTTGGAAGTCTCTGCTTACCGTTTCTGTTGCAGTTGCCTAATAGCTAGGAATCTATGTGATACATCAATTAACATTTCCTCTTTCATTTCACAAATAAAAAAAATACGCTTATTATCTTAAATACATGGTTAATCGCTCATATGATTTTGCAACTTAAATCGCTCAAACAAACTACTCTTCTCACATTCTCTTCTCTTTTGTTGATTCCTTTAACAGGTTCAAATAGTGCCACGACACAGTCCTAACCAAATCAATATGATAAATTCTTCGGTATGACCATTTTAGGTTGACTGTTTTGGAGGATTCAACATTCAACATTCAGATGTGACGTGATTTTTTTTTTATGTGTACCAATACTAAGGATGATTGGAACAATAGACATTACATGATCTTCCAACGACATAGTCTTAGATGGTTGTTGTAATTACTTCAGTTTTATGACTACATAAATAAAAGTTCTATTGCTATACTTTTGTTCATGTGTAAACATATCACCCCGCGCGATGCGCGGGGACAGCTCCCTAGTATATTAAAAAGTAAATACCATATGCTTATTCATTTATATTCAATTTTTAGTTTCTAATTAATCCTAACCCTAAACGGGTAGGCTGCAAATAAAGTTGTGCATTTTCTTGTTATACTTGATAATACACACAAGGTGTTTATTTTATTGTCCAAATAACCTTAGTAACACCAATTTGCCTTACCTTATTCAAATAGCCTTATCAAGACTAATTTGCCTTAGCCCTATCAACTTTGATTTATGACCTATTTATACGAAGTCATAAATTTTCCTTTAAACTTTTCCCCGAAAGCAATTTTTGACATGAGAGAAAAATTGATTCATATAATGCTATTCAAGTAGAAAAATGCCAACTAGACGTTCAATGAAAATTCACAAATAAATTTTACAGATTCTAACAACACCTTTTTCACCGGTTTCATATGTTGTTTGTTCATGACAATCATTAGTTTTATATTCATTGTTCCTCGAACATTTTACCGCTTTATTATTTTAGGTTTGCTTTCTATATATTGTTTAATAAAATGTTTAAAAAGAGTTATTTTTTTAGAATTATTATAAACAAATATACTACCATTATTTAAATGGTAAAATGATAAAATCTACAATTCTTAGATAAATATTGACTTAATTTTTTTTTTAATAGGATTTGTTTCTGTAATCTTAAAATTTGGATTTAGAGTGATATTCTGAAATTGCTTTTATATTGTTTGTTCATGAAAACGATTAGCTCTCTTATTAGTTGTTATGACAAAGTATATCACTTTATATATTGCTTCAATCAATTTTATGGCTTTGTCTAACTATCATCTCGGCTATTTTGATTCGACCCAATCATTAATGGAAGCCAGCCATGTTAGTCTAAATTCTAGATTGATTTGTATGAGATGTCGAGTCTAAGAATGTTAAGTCCAAGAATGTTTATGCAATGTTACTTCTACAATGAGTAATACCATATGAGATGTTAATATTTTGAGTGGTGGGTGTTTGGTTTAGGAGTTCTTGAAACGCTATCTAATTCATACAAACTCTCCTTGTGGTGAAAGAATAGATAGCATTGCTGAATGAGCATGAGTTTGATCAATGATTTGGTGATGAGAGAGTGTAGCTGGTGTCTGTATAGAAATTACCAGTGTTGTACCTATCTTGACCTACCTGTTTTGCTTGTATCATTAAGTAGCTCTGGAAGAATTAATTATTGTCATCTTCTTCCCTAGCCTAGTGTTCCATCTTATGATCTCAAGTGAAATGTACATCCATAGCTATTGCTTTTTTTTTTTTTTTTGAAGGGGCAAATTTATTTGGTTTGGTTTAGGTGATATATAGATATGAGGTTGTGTTGGTCAAGTTAGTTGCACATGATATGAAGTAGGTAGCAGCTTATGGGAAGGAAAATTGTTGTGGAGTTTGTTTGACGAATGTTACTGATATTTGCAAGCAAAGCTAACATTAGTTTTGTTGGATTGGATTGGATGGAGTACTGATTTAGGGTTAGTGAATGAATGTGGTGTTGTTTGGAATGCATACATTTATGGGCCAGGCAACCATCTGCAGCATTGCATTGGACATTCATTGAGGAATAGAAGTTGGGGAGGAATTAATCAATTTTATGGAGTGGATCTTCTTGTATTGCCTTGGTTTGCTCTGTACTTGGCTTCTAATGATATGATCAGCAGAGTTTATAAATATATAAATAAAGAATCAAAAGTTTTTATTTTAAGGTCGCTACGTAGGTTTTTTAGAATATTTTGCAAATATATATATACTATCCTAATATGTACATGAAATTTTTTGGAAACTTCTTGACTTACTATATTAGGACAGTTCTTCTATAAAAGCGTTAGATATCACATTTTGAAAAAGCTACGCAAGCATCTCTTGTAAGCTACGCAAGCATCTCTTGTAAGCTACGCAAACATCTCTTGTAAATAAAAATTACTACGCAAGAATCTCTTGTAAATCAAAATTATGTGTTTATTATATTCGTAATACTATTTTGTTTTCTTAAAATATTCGTTGTGCATCTGTATATGATATATTCAAGCAATAATCAAAATATTAAACTTCATATAGAAAAAAAGTATGAATTATTATGTAAGTATTCATAAATTTGTAATATATAGTTGACAAACTATATAAATTAAATGACTAATTAGAGTTTAAAAGTTATTAAATAAGATTTGTTAAAAATAAGGGTTAATAACCTAGGAAAGGTCTGAAGTTTGCCCCATGTTAACGGGAGAGGTCTGAAGTTTCAACTTTGTTGATTTGAGGTTTTCCGTCGATTTTTAGGGTTAAATTTAACAGAATTGTGTGAAATGACATTCTTGCCCTTTTAATATTTTGTTTTATTTAATATCTTATTTGAGTAAATGTGAAATGACAAAATTACCCCTAAAGTCAAATTACTCCGGCCACCACCACCTCAGCTCCGACAACCACCACCGAACTCCGGCGACCACCACCGATCACCAACACGGCTCTGATCGGAGCTCTGTGGCTCCAGATCGGGGCCACAGAGCTGCAGATCAAGGATTATAATTAATAGTACAACAATATTGTGTTATCGTAACGTCCTTATCGAGGGGCCTCTGGTGTATCGATACGAAAATATCATGATCACTTTAGCTGACCCAACAGTTATATCTAGGCATGTTCTACATCCTTCCAATGGGGGTTAAAAATTTGGTTTCCTGCAACATAGTAGGCATGGTGAAAAGACTAGATCAACCTTTGATCATGTTATATTATGTTCCGACTATCAATTATGTTCGAAACCTCAAATTCTGAACCTTTGACGATGTTCTGAATTTTTAAAATACGTGTGAAAGAACATGATTTTAGATGACATCAGACATGTTAATCGTTATTTATTGATACATGTTAATCATTATTAGATTTTAAGTATTATAGGTCTTTGTACGTAATTAAACTTGATTAGTATCAGAGTGGTATTTAAATAAAGAATTATTAAGTTTCACTATTTAGTGCAATCTTTATATACGTAAGACTATAGCAACATTTGATTCTGTTATATTATGTTCCGAACTTCCAACTGTCGATTATGTTTGAAACCTCAGATTCTGAACCTCTAATAATGTTCTAAATTTCTAGATAACGTGTGAAAGAACATGATTTTGGATGTCATCAAAATGCCCAACGAAAGTATAAAGTATATAAACATGGACATGAATTTTCATTTGCAGTCTACATTTTTTCACATTATGTATCTCTCTACTACTATCTAATCTATTATTAGTATCTTTTTGCTACTAATCAAAGTTGTTTAGCTAATTAGTTTATACGACTAGCTGGAAAGAGGCGTTGTAACTGAAGAATAAATTACCTCAACATTTAACAACAATAATAAACATATATAGAATATATTACCTCATCATTTAACAATAGTAATCAACATATATAGAATATATCACCTCATTAAAAGGAGGAGTAATGTAGTTATAACATGAAAAACAACAAATACAACTTGTTAATTATGGAGCTTCTCATCTTATTCATTCATTTCTTTGTCCTTACTGCCGCTTCTCCATCCCTGAGACTCGATTTAATGCATCACCACCAGGTCAACACAACATTCGGGTCTCTGAATCGATCCGACCGCATCAGGGAGCTGCTTCGCGCCGACCGCAACCGCCATGTCAGCATTTACTCGCAGATTAATGGCGGGACCATCGGGGCGCCGATGATGGCGGCGAGTGACTTGGGGATAGGGCAGTACCTTGTGGAAGTGAGTGTGGGGAGCCCGCCGCAGAAGTTTAGGTTAATTGCGGACACCGGAAGTGAGCTGATGTGGATGAGGTGCGGTGACGTCAGCAGTCGAGGGATGGTGACGTATGAACCAGAGAAGTCGTCGACATTTCGGACTGTGTCTTGTTCTTCTAGAACGTGTGAGGTTGACCTCAAAAATCTCTATGCTCTGGCCAAATGCCCCACGCCTTCGTCCCCATGCACATATCACTATAGGTACGTACGTTACACATAATTTGGTGGGTGAGTAGATTATAAATTAGAATACTAATAATTTAATGTCTCATAATTATTTTCTCAGGTACATGGACGATTCAAAAGCTTCAGGGTTCTTCGCATACGACACCGTAACATTAGACTTTACTAACAATATGACCCAGCGCAGCAAAGGTTCAACGTCGTCGGTGAAGATAGACCGAGTGTTGGTAGGGTGCAGCCAATCCATCATAGGCGAAGCCCTCCAGGTTGTTGATGGCGTTCTAGGGTTAGGGTTTAGCAACAAATCATTCATCTCAAAAGCCGGTCAAGCATTCTCGTATTGCTTAGTTGATCATCTTAACAATATGACCCTCTCCAGCTACCTCACCTTTGGCCCCACCACCGGTCCACATATGCGCTACACCGAGCTTGAACTCAATGCGCTTCCACCATTTTACGCGGTTAACATTTTTGGGATATCGGTCGGAGGAAAGTTGCTTAGCGTACCGTCAGAGGTGTGGGCCCCATCGCGTGAAGGTGGCACCATACTCGACTCCGGCACGAGTCTAACGTATCTAACGCAACCGGCATACAAACTCGTGGTTGGCGCGTTTGATTTGGTGCTCAGGAGGTTTAAACGGTTGGGTTCGGGATTCGGGTCGATGGATTATTGCTTTGAAGTGACAAAAGAGTTCAATCAATCGTTAGTGCCGAGGCTAGCGATCCATTTCGCTGACGGAGCAAAGTTCGAGCCGCCGGTGAAGAGCTATGTGATAGATGTAGCACCAGGGGTTAAGTGTTTGGGTCTAATCTCGGCTCGTTGGCCCGGGTTGTCTGTTATCGGTAATATTATGCAGCAAACCTATCTTTGGTCCTTCAATTTAGCGGATCGGAAGTTGGGCTTTGCTCCATCTTCTTGCATCGCTAGCTAAGCCCCTATGTAAAAATTTACAATTTACTTCACACAATATTGTATACAATTGTACTTGAATTAAAAAGCAATGTGACATAAAATCAAGAACTGTATAGATCAAAACAATGACTTAATAGAAACCCATCGGGTAGGGGTGGTAATTCATATGTGCTATCGTTCTAGTCAATAATCGTGTCATGTTAAATATACAGAACATGAATATGCACATTAAGTTTATGGTGGTGCCACCTATTACAAAAACGATTAACAATTTTTCGTGGTGCATTAAACATGCTCTACTAAATGACATGTTAAGTATATATGTGAGTTAATTGTACCACATCGGTTAGATTAAAGAGTTTGAACACTATATAAACTTGGTGGGCTAATCATACAATGAAAGCTTATTTCGGCCGAAATTTAATAATATATTGTGTACCATATTTTAATTTTTATTCTAGGTAACAATATATCTAAAATTGGAAACATAAAGATAAATTAACATTAATAAATAAAAATATATATAACTATCAAAATATTTAAATATTTAATAGGGTTAAAGATATTATTGATAGATTTAGTTTCCTAAAAGATTGAGAAAATATATTGTCAATGTATGTGATTCCCTATTTAAGATATTGACAATAAATAAAATATATATTTATATATACTAGCCGAATTTTACATATATATATATATTGTTGATTGATTGATTGATTTAGTCTTAAAGATAGAATCTTGGCAATAAATATATATATGTTATAGATTGACCGAAATATATATATATATATTTGGTGGCTAAGTTAAATATTTTTAATGGACTTAAATATCCTACTTAGGCCATAAGTAAACATTTCAGCCCAAACCTTTTAGTTTTAATAATTGAGCCGGTCTAATATGTCAAACCGGGACGAATTGAACCGAACCGGGTTTTCTCAATCGGTTCGACCTTATCGGGTCGGGTCGGACCGGGGTAACTAAGTGGATCTAACCGAACCAGTTTAGTGTGTTGAACCGAACCCTATCTTTATTGGACCGGTTCGGACCGAACCATATTTTAAAATTAAAACTGGACCAAACCTAACCGGATTTCACATCGGACCGGACCCGAATCAGAATTTCTGGACCAAACCGAACCAGACCGGACCAAAATTGACTGAACCGAACTGAATTTTCAAAACTGAATTCATGTCAATTAAAATAGGGAGGTCAAGTTTTAAAATCCAAATGTTTTGAACCTTAAATGGCCTACACAGTGCTCAAGGATTGATAACCTTTATGCCTTGTTTCGATTATGGGGATGGATCTCGAAGATACATGTTTTTGGGACTGAATTAATTAGTGGGCTGAATTACAATTGTTTATTATTCAATATATATTTATTGGGATTTTTCTCTCAAATTTGCAAGCTCGCTTTCTGGTTGCGAACTCTCTAGTTCTTGACAACTTCCATGTTGACAGGACTAGGGAGTCTTTGCATGTCCATGTCATCGATGATCATGGTGTTGGATTACGGGGACGTAATACTAAGGAATGCTAAACGTGTACTAGCAAGAAATCTAATATATGCAGCGGAATTAGTACACATACCTTTTAGCTTTCCTTCCCAAGAACGAAGTGGAGGGAGTTCTGATCCTCCAGTCGGAACCACGTGCAAGTTCTTCGTTAGAAGAAGTCCCACGCGATGTAGCTCCACAACAAGACCTCTGATCGATTCTTCAACGGAGATGGAACCTCGGACTTGATGTTGGTGGTGCCAAAATATTAGACTAGGGTGATAAGTTTTCCCAATGGAGATCCTTGTTCTTAATTGTGTGTTTAAACCCTTAGGAGTCACCCCTATATATAGTATTGGGTGGAGTTGCCAAAAGGCAACTCCAACCAATGTGGTACTAGGGTCTCGGTCGAACCATGCATAATAAGGGGGGAGGCCCATTTTGGGCATCCCTTGTCAATTACTAATTGGATTTGGCCCAATTAGCCCAGATTGACAATTACCTAATTAACTTAGGTAATTCCCTTAATTAACGGGCTCCTATTACGACACCACGTCACCATATGCTAACAGCTCCCACTCGCCAGAATGGGAGGGTGCTCGTTAATCTATACGGTTACGCAATAGTATCAACATCTCAGTCTTCAGTCTTCGTCTCCGTCTCCGAATAGTTCATACGAGTCTTGCCGTGCGACCGACGGATACGACGGGCATCGTGCTACTCATCTGTTAGGAGTATTGTAGCGCCCGCAGAACATTGATTCCCTTTCATGAACCAAACCTATTTGAAATAAAACTATGTACCGCACTGTATCCTTGGTCAACTGTTAATTCTCCAATTGCCCAGTTTTCCACAAATGAATACTTCTCTAGGGCATCCGTACAAGTGTTCACAACCTTCAACTAATATCCGGTTGGCGGCCACCTAGTGAACACGAGAGTCTGTGAATTAAAGGTGAACTTGACCATCCCCATCGCTTATACCCTTAGTCTGACTCAACCAGTTTCCAAGACATGGTCACTTGGCTGTTTTCTTTGGCACTACGCTCGTACGCCAGGAAGCGAGCATTGAGCCAGACCTTAGGTATAAATTCTGAGTCCGTGAGGATAATTTGGATGTCTCTTCATAAGGCATACAGGATCAATCACACGCTCAACGTGAAGAAGTATGTGCCCTTTGAATCACAAGGATTCTAGCTAGCACAACCGAGCATGACCCCGTGGTCGAACGTGGCACGCGCAGTATGAAGCACACATCGATAGCACACCTGGTAAAGCCAGTGATGGGATATGTCAATAATACTATCGCAGAATCTCTCATCTGGCCTTGAATGTGATATATAGTTATGGACAAAGCCCAACTCGGCGATTTACAAAACGAAGATTAAGTCATGCTGTTAAGCGTGACAATGTTATCGTTTTGTTTAATCAGGTTTATCCCCCTAATTCTTAGCCAATCTTGTTATGGTAGAGGTCCCTCTCTCCTTACAAGATGACCGTGCCTGTGTGACGAGGCAAGGTTCACACTCGACATAATTTTGGTAGAAGAATTTTACTTCTTCATATGACTTAGTTTATAGACCGTAAATTCCAATGTTGTTAATCATTATGACCTCGATAAGCCACACAGTTTAAGCCACACAGTTTAATCCAACTGAAACATAATTTCAAATGTCAAAATGTTATCACTTTTATAAGCCACACAGTTTAAGCCCTACGTAATCCAAGCAGTTTTACGTGTTTTTCAAAAATCTCCTACGTAACGGCTTAGTTAAAGGGTCTGCGACCATATTGTCTGTAGGAAAGTATTCTAAAGCGATTATGTTGTCTTCCAGAATAGACCTAGCATAATTGTATTTCACATCAATGTGTTTAGTCCTACTATGGTACTTTGGATTCTTAATTGCCGCAATGGCCGCTTGACTGTCGGAGTACACCTTCACAGGTTTACTCTTCTTGTCGGTGCCAATTAATGCAGTAAGAAGCCTTTTCAGCCAGACCGCTTCTTGTGTGTTTTTGGAGAGGGCATCGAATTCTGATTCCATAGTGGAAAGCGCGACACAAGATTGCTTCTTGCTTACCCATGATATGGCAGCATTAGCAAGGAGGAAAACTCCTCCTGTGGTGGACTTAAGATCATCCGGATCGCCACCGTGGTCGGCGTTACTATAACCGATCAATTCGAGCTGATTGCCCTCATAGCACAGAACGTAGTCGGCAGTACCTTTCAGATATCTGATAATTCGTTTTACGGGCTTTAGATGTTGATAACTAGGATCTGATTGGAATCTTGCTACTAGGCCCACGGCGTAACAGATGTCTGGCCGTGTACAGAGCATGGCGTACATTAGATTCCCTACCATGCTCAGATACTCTGCATTCTTCATCTGTTCATGCTCATGCTGGTTTTTCGGGCCATTACGCTTCGATAGCGCGCACCCGAACACAACCAGCGTATCCACGGTTTTAGCATCCAGCATTCTGAATCTTTTCAACAGTTTGTTGATATATGATTCCTGAGATAGACATAATCTCCGGGCGGCACGATCTCAGGAAATTTTGATGCCTAAGATGTACGTAGCCTCTCCCATGTCTTTCATCTCGAATGTTGATGCTAACCAGGACTTTGATTTATTCATGAAACTCATATCGTTTGCAGCAATGAGTATATCATCCACGTATAGTGTTATGATGACATACTTAGACCCGGAGGTCTTAGTGTATACGCAGGGATCCTTGTGAAGATTCACGAATCCGTTTCCAACGATTTCCTTGTGGAATCTGCGATACCATTGCCGAGACGATTGTTTAAGACCATATATAGATCTTTGGAGTTTGCAAACTTTGCATTCTTTGAAAGGAGTAATGAAACTCTTTGGCTGCTCCATATAGATCTCTTTCTCCAGTTTTACTTGTAGAGGTTTGGTCTTAATGTCCATTTGATGCATGCTTGAGTTCGAGACTTGTAGTCATGGGCAAGGACGGCCCTGACTATGGTGTAACGCATAGTCGGTGAGTCCGTCTTTATCAAAGTTCACTCCGTGAATTTGGGTATATCCTTTCGCAATTATTCGAGTTTTGCACCACTCGAAATTTCCACCCGAAGTGAATTCTAAGATTTCACTTTCTAGTTCTGTGGTTAACAGATAAATCAACTAAAGACTAAAAACGAGTTAGTTCTTATTCAGGCAATTTCATCCTCCATTGTTTTCCTTCATTCCCTCGTTTTGAGGTCCTTCCTTTGCTTGATGAATCGTCATTGGTTCAAGAACGAACATCAAGATGTTTAACACATCTCGTTTGATGGGATACTTCTCGAAAGAAGTTTGTTGCCTTTGACTATGTCTAGGCACGTTAGTCCCATGTTTTAGTCTGATTGTTACTCCCACTCGGAATAATGCTTCTTTTCGGGGCATTACTCCCACTGGGAACAATGGTGGTGGTTGAACTTACTTGGAATATCTTCTCGGTCTCAGGGTTTTACCTTCGAGATGTATTCCTCGATCACTAGGATCTGGAACCAAGTTGGTTATTCCACTCCCACTAGGAAAAATGGGTAGTTGAAATAGTTCATTATCATGATTATCAGGTCCGACTTGATTCGCAATTTGAAATTTAGTGATGATTATGTGTGAGGGGGAGTGAACCCTCTCACAAGATTTATTATGAAGACGTTTCCATCATCATTTACCAAATCAATCACTTATGCTATATCAATTCTCCCACTCGAAGTAGGTGGGACCTGAGAATCTACATCAATCTGTTAACTTTAATCAGTACTAGCTCGTTCGTTCTGCAAAGCGTTGGAAATTCATCCTCAAACCTTTATAATGTGTCATGTTTATCCACGAAACCAGTGTTCCAGGCTAATTTTAAAACTCGTATTCTTCGCGAGTAGTGCGTACTCTTAATGAATACTCGTTTTAATGTGCAAATTAATGCGTCTTTGTGATAAGGTTTTACCCGAATCATTCATTAGCTTTTATGGTAACGTGTTAACCGATTTTGTCAGAACATAGTGTTTTACATTAATGTGAGTTAAATTCTTCTCATCCCGCAGGAACAATTAATGTGTAACTCTAACATTATGTAATTATGAACTATGTTTCTTGAAGTGTTTAATGAATACTTTTAGCCAAACTCTTCGTTCAAGGCTAATGGTGGGAGAGTCGTTTTACCGACTACTTCTTTTCGTTTATTTAACTCATCCATAGATTTATCTATCTTATGGACCATGCATTTAAGTTGTCGCTTTTAATGCCATGGTTGATATTCTAATTAGATTGTAGTAGCTGGAAGGCTTACATAAAATCTAAGTAGTTATCAATGAGTTATATCTGAAGAATTACAAACGAAAATTCCGCATTCATAAAAATACTTGATTATTAAATTCGTATTCTAAAATGATGTGTCCCGTCTTTCGAGGTGACATGCGCCTTGCGCATACCCGGTTAAAAACCGTGGTTTTGAGAATCGTTTTAGTCTCCAAATTTAAAAGCAAGATCGGTTTTAAACATGCATATTATTTTGGGATACAATTTATAATATAGTATTTTAACAAATAAGAATTAATATTGATCGGTTCATTTTGCGTTTGTATGCGAGTTATGGATGTTTTTAAATTGATGATATGAGTTCGGATAAATGTTTAATCCAATCATTCTATTGATGGAATTTTAGTTACTTGTTCCGGATCGATCTCGTTTAATCGGGCCGATTAATTTTGAAAGGCAGACCATTTCAAAAAAATGAATGGTTACTACCTCATTCAATAATTATGAATTACGTTCAATAAATAGAAGAGAAATAAGGATCCCAACAAAAACAACGACAGATTTCACGGATCAATAATTACAACTATGCAAAGAAAGTCACATATATATATATGGCAAGAAGTCTTCACCACTTTGAGCACTCCACCTGAAAATTAATTCAAGAATTGAAGTATGTCAGATGTTTTTGCATCAATTAAAACGTGTAACCGTCTTATGTATTGTGGTAAACGAGGCGTACCTTTTATGGCACATGAATCAAAAGTGATTGTCGCACTGGATCCTCGTTTAGACCTTTTGTTGGGTTTACCCAAACAATTCCGAAGTCCACTAAACCTGGTCTCCGACACATCAGGAAGTTTGGAGATATTTCTATCTTTATGGTCGGCATCATACAAGTCTATTGCCGTTTTAATTGCTGTGATCAGACGTGTAAGTCCAATATCATCAGCAAACCATGAAAGAGGAAACATGTCCATCAACTTTCGAATTTCTGCCAATTCATCCGCGGAGTCTAGAACGGTTTCTATCCCATTCTCCTTACATAGAATTTCATGGTACGAGGCCATTAATTCTATTGCTTCAGCCGCCTTTCCCTTGCCGTAGCGAAGGTGTAAGGTGCACCAAAGATGCAATGCGCTCCTTTTGACGATGCTTTCTTCCGTTTCAGTTGTAATATGCGAGCAAATAATCTCGCGTGCTTTTTGATCCCTCCATAACCTGTTTGCACTGTTGTATCTGTAGGGCTCCCAATTCTCGTCCACATATATCCGTTTGTCCTTGGGATCAACGCGATCCTCAACTCCCGCGGGAATTAGATCATTTTTAACTCTAGTTGTCCAATCATCATAATTAATGTTATCCTGTTTGCATAATTTCTTAAAACGATCCGATCGAGCCATTTAGAACTCTTATGATGACAATCATGTAAAGTTAGGAAGAGAACAAAATTTTGACAGAATTGCAAACATCAGATTATCTATTATGATGGAATACGACGAATAGTGATTCTTCAATCACTAAACCAAACCAACCTTCAGTAAACCAAGGAAGGGGGTTTCGTGAAAGAATTCACACTATTGTCGTTTTCAATCTAATAGACCAGTCTTTTGAAAACGGTTATTCTATTGTAAATTTCCGGAACGGGAATTTTCAAATAAGCATACCCGATCTTGGCTTTCCCAAGGCCCTTATGATTTTATAAAATTATCCGATAATTTACGCATGCATATTTATAATTATACTACATCTAGCAAATCATCATACCATGCCATAAATATCGAACACAACATGCTTACGCGTCATGCGTCTAATGTTCCTAGCATACATAATTCTACGTAAAGTAAATTATCACATGCGTTCTATTGTGAACATCCTAGCATACGCGTCAAAACATGCAATATCCGCACACATCATGCATAATTGGTGACTGGAATTTTCGGTTTTATAAAACGCTTTGAAAATATTAGGGGCTGTTTTGCAATTCATGCTTACAATCAATCATGCGAATTTCTAGACATGGATTCTAGGCACTTTCAATCAGCATAGCATGTCTATCCTATTGCGCAAACCATATATTTAAATGCCAGAGCTCAATGCTCGCAATATAATATCCAGCTAGCTTGACTAAGTCAAGACGACAGTTCTAATTATATCAAATTATATGATGCAGAAAGTAAACAATTGCAAATCAGCCCACTAATTTAATCCAGTCCCAAAAACATGCAAGTTCGAGATCCATCCCCATAATCGAAACCAGGCATTAGGGTTTTGACTGAAACCTTGTATTAAAACAAAAACCCTAAGAGCACTATTTAGGCTAATTTTAAAGTTCGAAAACATTTTGGATTTAAAATTTGACATCCTATTTTATTGAACAATTTAAAATTTCCGAAAATTTTAAAGTGGTTCGCTCCAAATTTTAAAATCCGGTTCAACTCTGTCTGATTTTAAAAATTCTGGTTTGGTCCGAAACGGTTCAAAAAAATAAGATAATGGTTCGGTTTATCACTCAAAACCGTTTAGGTTAGGTTCAATTAAGTTACTATGGTCCGACCCGACCCGATTAAGAAAACCCGGATTGGTTTAACCGATTCCGGTTTAGCAACTGGACCGGTCCTTAAACCCTAGGGTTCGGTCGAATTATTCTTGTGGGCTAAGTAGTGTTTTAATGTCCACTAAAAACTCAACTTAGCCTTCAAGAAATAATAATTATTTAAAAATAATTTCCAATAATGCTTATATATATATATAGAATTCGGCACACACACATATATATATATATTAATATTGTCAATATTCTATCTTTAAGATGTAAATCAATCAACAATATAAATATATACATTAATATATATTTTGGCATGTTATATATATAAAATATATTGTCAAATATATCTTTTAGGGATTAAAATATGTAGACAATATATTTTCTTAATCTTATATAGTAATTAAATCTATCAATATATATTAACCCTATCTTTGACTATATATATTGATAGTTAATATCTTTTACAACATTATATTATAAAGCTATCCATATTTTCCAACTTGTAGATATATAGTTACCTATTAATAAAATTTAAAAATGGCAACATATATATTAAAATATTTTTCCCGAAATTTTTAATGAATTGGTGACATGGAAAATTAAAAATCTTACCTAAAATACCCCTAGGGTTATCGGCACAAACACTAAAAGTTGGAAAAGTCGTCAAATTTTAAGACCAAATTGTGGTCTTGATAAAACTCATGGTGTTCTTGAAGATTATGAACATCAAACTCAAATACATAACAAAATTTTCGGTTTTGATCCTCAAAAGCACATACATTTCGAAAATTTTAAGTTTTTAAAGATCAAACACATGATTTCATGTTGAAAATTTCGGAATAGATATTGATGTTCATCAACCTAAAAATTTCGAATTTTTTTATAGATTCAAGAACATCAGTTTATCAAAAAAATTAAGAACTCCTAACCAGGCTCTGATACCACTGTTGGATTACGGGGACGTAATACTACGGAATGCTAAACGTGTAATAGCAAGAAATCTAATCTACGCAGCGGAATTAGTACACATACCTTTTAGCTTTCCTGCCCAAGAACGAAGTGGAGGGAGTTCTGATCCTCCGGTCGGAACCACGTGCAAGTTCTTCGTTAGAAGAAGTCCCACGCGATGTAGCTCCACAACAAGACCTCTGATCGATTCCTCAACGGAGATGGAACCTCGGACTTGATGTTGGTGGTGCCGAAATATTAGACTAGGGTGACAAGTTTTCTCAATGAAGATCCTTGTTCTTAATTGTGTTTTTAAACCCTTAGGAGTCACCCTTATATATAGTATTGGGTGGAGTTGCAAAAAGGCAACTCCAACCAATGTGGTACTAGGGTTTCGGCCGAACCATGCATAATAAGGGGGGAGGCCCATTTTGGTCCTCCCTTGTCAATTACTAATTGGATTTGGCCCAATTAGCCCAAATTGACAATTACCTAATTAACTTAGGTAATTCCCTTAATTAACGGGCTCCTATTACGGCGCCACATCACCACATGCTAACACATGGCTCCTCCACTAAGCTTTTTTTAATGTAGACTCATGGTCCTTCATAGTTGTGGATGAACTTGCCCCGAGAATTTGGATTGGCTCGGGGGAATTTCTGAAGGACTATGTCGCTTGGTGTAGTTCTATGGAGCGTGCTTCTTTGTTGAACGCTCGAACCATGCGCTTCTGGTAAAGGTGCCCGTGGCATGGTGCAGGGAGCCGCTTTTGTCAATGAGGCTTGATTGCTCATGTAAGTGCGTTTCACCCTCTCAGATTCCTCCATTTATGACTTAGTGACGAACCAAGTGGAAGGATTTTCCGCTTTAATCGGTTACATGCTTGTTTGTAGACAGGGAAAATGGAGTTGCCCCAGATGATGTTCAGATCGAGGTCCCATAGGCTTTGAATGCCTGAGGCAGCTTGTCGTGGCCATCCTTGTATGACAATCATTTCCTCAATGATTTTTCTTTATTTTCTGCATCTACCGCACCATTCATCAACGTGTGATATGGGGACGAGTTCGTGTGCTTGATCTTGAATTGGTCGCACAACTCGTCGATTAACTTGATGTTCAGATCTCGTTGTTGTCAATTTCAATTGACTTTGGACACCGTATGCATGATTATGCCTCGCTTGATGATACGTTCAACCACATTTGTTGTAATTGATGCCAATGTGATGGCTTCGGCGCACTTGGTGAAGTATTCATGGCCACCGGTATGAACTGTGACCAATGGCTGCCTTTGGAACGATCATATCGATGCCTAGATCCTTCCTCGTGAAGTATATATCTGGATTAGGCAAGGAAATCCTTGTGCATGACTGAATCATGGTGTCATTTTTCTTCCGGAAATACATTGTTCCTGGAGAAAGGAGTAGAGGAAGGTTGACGTTAATGTCAAAGCATGCATATGATTGATGACCAAGAATATTGAGATCACAATGAATGACAAAAGAAGGGATTCATTATGGCCATGAAGAATTTTCCCTCATCCACAAACGATGGGTTCATGACATATGCCCCACGGGGAACGAAGAGAAAGCGCATAAATGGGAATTTTCATCCACTTTGTGATATTCTCCCTTCTGGCGAGTAGACATATGAATCTTCCTGAAGGGACCTCATCATTAAGGGATTTGATAACAGTTGAAAACAAGTTTGACAAGACAACATGAACGTCTACATCTTTGGTCAGGATCCTTTGTGACAGACCGAGAAGTAATACAGTTTAGATTTGAAGCTTGACCGGGAGACACATCATTAATGTGTAAATATTGATAGGGTCAGTTCATTCCTTGCATTTTGGGACCGCACTTTGAGGCACGACGTAGGATGTTAATTTTTGAGAGACTGCGGAAGCCATGACTTCTTGGGTACCGTAAAGAGTGAACACTCGACCTAGGAGTCCACGTCGACGGATTGATTGTTCCGTTCAGGTGGTCATAGCTTACAAGGTTTCCTTTATATGGATGATCCTCTCCTAATTTTTGAGGTGGTCGAGCCGTTGGATATCAAATGGGGTTAGAAACCCTGGCAGAGGAGTTTGGCCTAGTTGCCACATTCGTTTTGAAATCACGTGTACGCATGAGGCTTGATCGCGCCAGGCGTATCTGTAAGAAAAGGATAATTAGAATTTGAAAGAACACAATAATGATGTATAATTTGAAAATATAGCTATCAATTCTGTCGATTTCGCAGACGGAGGTGTATCCCGAGATGTTGAATTTTGGGAAACCGCGTCGGTCGCGACTGCATGTGCGCTCAAAAGAGATAAGACACTTGAATTAGGAGGCCTTGTCGGCGATGTGTTGTTCCGTTTGGGTGATCTTCGCTCGCAAGGTCTCCTTTAGATGGATGTTACTCTATCTTCTCGAGGTGGCGGAGCTGCTGGGCATCGTATGAGTTTTAAGAATCTAGATATAGGAATCTTGTCATCTTGCTTCATTCATTCTATTTGAACGAATCACGAGTACATATGGGGCTTGCTTGCACCAGATGTACATGTAAAAAAAATGCCAATTAGAATTGAAAATACAAACAATGATGCATGATTATGAAAACAAAGCCATCAATTATTTGAAAATCGCGGGCGGAGGTGCGACTCGAGATGTTGAATTTTGGAAGGCCGCGATGTCCATGACTGCTTGGGCGCTAAAAGAGCGATGTGACACACGAAACGGGAGGCCATCTTGGAGATGGATTGTACTGTTTGAAAGGTCCTGAATTACGTGCTCTTTTCTAGCTGGACGATCTTGTCTTCCATTTCTTGAGGCGGTGAAGCCTTTGGTTATCTCCTGGGTTCGGAACCATGGTGGAGGAATCTGGTTTTGGTTGCCTCATTTGTTCCTTTTGAACGAGATCACGAGTATGTTTAGGGTTTGTTCCCGTCAGATGTACTTGAGATGTTGAAGTTTGGGAAAATGCGACTGCCATGACTGCCTGGGCGCTGAAAAAGCGATGATACGCTTGACTCAAGAGGCCATGTCGGCGAGGAATTGTTCCTTTTTGGGTGGTCCCATCTCCCAGATCTCCTTTAGCTAGATGATCCCCTCTACATTTTCTTGAGGTGGTGGAGGCGCTGAATATCACATGGGTTCAGAACCATGGTGGATGACTCTGTTTTGTTGCCCCATTTATTCCATTTAAGCGAAATCATGAGCATGTATGGGGCTTTTTCGGACCATATTAAAACATATATATATTTATTGCTAAGATTCTATCTTTAAGATTAAATCAATCAACAATATATATATATATGTAAAAATCGGCATATTATATATGTAAACACCTAATTTTGGACCACGCGCGACACACATGACATGTGGCGTGCTAAATGAGGAAATTTCTAAACATGTCAAGTCAAGAAGTTTCCAAGAATGACTCTGGCAAAATTAGGATAGTTTATTTGTATTTATTATAGAAAATATTTGTTGAATATTTAGGGTATATTTTCTGAATATTTAGCATTTATTAAGAGAATAAATCAATAATATTTACTTCCTAGTTAGATAAGTCTAGGTTAGTATATATATGTGTCGTCGATGTAATGGAGAGGGGGGATCGACTGAAAGGAATAAAAAGTGATTCATCAGCGAGTTATTATGTTCTTGTATTACTCTTCGTATTGATTATTATATATTGTATACATATATATTATTATTATATAGATAGATGCAGATAGTCTTCTTCATCAGAGTAGCAATCCCATCCACGATAGAAAACGTAGACCGCTCCTCACTGCCCAAGCTCTTCGCAGACCCTCCACGACGCGCCATGGCAACACATCGTCCTCTAGTCACGGTTCCCTGTTGCTGTGACCAGGTCCAGCGATGCCGTGCTCCTTCACCGACCACCACCAGAACTCCTTTCCGATCGGGTCACTTGTCCAATTGCTCCAGTTCAGCCAAAGCTTTTGTTTGCTGCTGCTCGGTGTCCCGTCCACTTCGTGCAACTCAGGACGCTCACCGTTCATCTCTCGACCAAGAAGACTGCCGCTTAGACATCAGCCCAGCCCTCACCGTGCTAGCCCAACCGTGCATCCATCACCATCATCGCCTCTGGACGTCCGAGCCTTCGTCTTCCGACCGGTTCAGTTCCGACGATCTTCGACGACCATCAAACTCCACGATCGACCAGCAGCGACAGAGCTGCACTCCGATCCCATCCCTGCCTCTGTGGTCAAGATTCGCCCTAGTCAGCTCGGAGCTCGACTTGTCCGTTGATGATCGCCTTTTCGCTGCTCGGTGTTCATCCTCCGCCCCACCTCCGACAGAATCCCCGATCGGACGTACGTTCAACCTTGCTCACCGTCCATCCAAGGTTGCTGTTGTCGTGCATCTGCTTCTTGTTGCTGTCGTTAATTGCTTGAATCACTACTCTGCTATGCATCGTCCGTCTTGTTTTAGGTAAGTCTTCATCCTGTACATGTTTATTATATTACCGTGTAGGCTTAGATGTTATGCTCTCTCTCTATATATATATATTAATATATTAGGTTAAGCAAGTTCAGTAATCTTAGTTCTCAAGGTTTCGTTTTTTATGTGAGTATAATTATGACTCTGTACTACACTAATTAATAATTTCTTAAAGGAAATATTTAAACATATTGAACTATTTTTGTTTCTAATTATGTAAAATTGTACATATATTAAAATTTTGGCAAATTTGTGAATTGAGTACCGAAAGGGCGTGATTAATTCCATGAGTTTTAATTCGCAATAGAACCCCCGAACTCGTATTTCTGATCGTAGACCGATTTAATACCTAGGTGTTTAATTAGTTATTCGCTTGGGTAATTTAGGATTCTAGTTAGCCTAATAATTAACTAGTGGCGACTCTTTTCAAAATCCACGTTTTCAAAACGTAATTCGCCGTAGGTCAGATTTTTAGGTCCGACAATATATATATATATATTGTCAATATCTTAAATAGGGTAACAAATATACTGACAATATATTTTCTCAATCTTTTAGGCAATTAAATCTATCAATAATTATCTTTAACCCTATTAAATATTTAGATATATTGATACTGATATATATATATATATATATATATATATATATATATATATATATATTTCTATATATTAAAGTGAATCAATATATCATAATGTTCCCAATTATAGATATATTGTTACCTTAATTAAAAAATTAAAATATGGTAAACAATATAATTTATTATTTCGACCGAAATTACTTTGCTTGGTGCCTAAGAAATTAAAAATTTTACCTTGCAATTCCTTAGGGTTGGCCGAAATAACACATAATTAGAAACAAGTTGTCAAGTTTCAAGATCAAATTTTAATAAGATCTACAATCCAATGTTTGATTTTGATAAATATTACACTTTTCTTGAAGATCATGAACATCAAATTATCCAAGAACATCATGAAAATTTCGAATTCACCAACAAACCCAAAAAAAATCGAAAATTTAAAAAATTTCTTTTAAAAATTTCGATTTTTAATTTAAAACTTCAAGAACACCAATTTATCAAAATCATTAACTCCTAACACAGGCTCTGATACCACTTTTAGATTACGGGGATTAATCACTACAGATACTTAAACAAAGTACATGCTAGTAATCAGAATTACGCAGCCGATGATTCGCACATACCTTTAACATGATCCGTAGACCCAAGATCTTCTCAGGAGGGAGTTCACGATCCTCCAGTCCGGACCCGTAGAGGTTCTTGTTAGAGAAGCCCTACGTGGTACAAGCTCCACAGCAAAGCCTCTTATCGATTCTTAGCACGGGGACATATCTCTAGAGTGTTTGCTTGGAAAGCAAATTGGCACACCCTTGGGAGAAGTTAGGTTCGGCTGAAACTCTGCGGTGTGGGGTTGAGGGTTTTTCTCTCTAAAATAATCTAATGAGGAAATAGTGATTAACCCTAAAAATTCTCTAACACCATGTATTTATAAGAGGAGCAAAGTGGACAAAAGTCCACTTTGCCCACACTTAGGTTTCGGCCGGCCATGCATAGGGGAGGCCCATAATTTGGGCCTCTCATATCAATTGGGATTTGGGTCTAGCCCAATTACCCTAAAGTGACATTTACCTAACTTCTTAGGTAAACTATACATATTATGGGCTACCAATTACGGCGCCCATCACCATATGCTTATAACACGCTGATAGGAATTTACATACCTGTTAGATCAATTAATAAAACTGTTAATTTGATTGATTTGGAAATTTAATAGCTAATTGTATATTTTAATTTATAGTAAATATTACCGTATCATTAGCATCATGTTGAGATATATGACGATCCTGGTCGTAAAGAAGTGACGGATCAAACGGTTCACCCATATCAAAAATCTGACAATCTGATAATTTTTAGAGAGTATTTGAGAGAATTTTCGGGTAAAATATAAGCTGAGATGCGCTATTAGGAAGAATGATGCATCTCAGCTTAATATCTCTATGTAAAATAACGTTACATAGCGCATTAGCCTGATGCACTATGGGCATAGCGTATTAGGGTAGTGCGCGAGTAGGTATTCCGGTCCCCTGAACTCATTTTCCCTATTTTTGTGTTTGAGTTCCAAATATTAGATATTTAGGTGATTTTTCCCACTACATAAGCCCACTGAGGTTCCATACTAAAACCAATTAACAATAGTATGAGTAGCCAACCAAATTATATAGTGTTCCAACACTTTAATCTAACTGATGTGGTACAATTCACTCACATATATACTTAACATGTCATTTAGTAGAGCATGTTTTACGCACCACGAAAAATTGTGAATCGTTTTTGTAAAAGGTGGCACCACCATAAACTTACTGTGCGTATATGTGTTCAGTAAATTTAACATGACACGATTATTGACTAGAACGATAACCACCCCTTCTGGTGGAGTGATCGTTGTGGCAACACTAGCTATGATGCTATTGTAAACACCTAATTTTGGTTCGCGCGTAGCACGTTCAAAATGTCGTATGTGACGCGTCAAAAAAAGGAAGTATTTCAATATGGAAGGTCGCGAAGTTTCTAAAGATAGGACTGGCTTAAATTAGGTTAATTATTTGTATTTATTGCAGATGATATTTGTTGAATACTTAGAGTATATTTTCTGAATATTTAGCATTTATGATTAGAATAAATCTGTAATATTTATTTCCTAGTTAGCTTAGGCCTAGATTAGTATAAATAGTGGTTAAATTTACATGTAAATGGAGGAGAAAGAGACACAACTGAAAAAACACAAAATCATCAATAATATACTAAGTTTTTCGGAGTTCGTGAAGTTTAGTCATTTTTTATTTTTTTGGCCGGTGGCCACTGTTGCGTCCTGGCTGAAATGGGTCGAATGGACGCGTTTGTCTAATTGGGTTGTTTGGGCTGACACCCTTCGCCTGGAAGTGGTATTCGCCTAATGTCGGTGACGAGTGTTCGGTTTAACGCTTGGTCTCAGGAAAAGTCTTTGTCTCAGGAAAAGTCTGTGTGGGCACAAGTCTTAGCGTCTGGGAACATCTTACTCCTATTTCTCTTCCACACCTTAGCTGCGGGGCCCGTTCCTGCACAAAGGGCCAATACTAGCACGGAGAGGGGGGGGGGGGTGGTGCTAGTGGAGCCCTCTCCGATGCTTAAGTCACGATTGGGCTAAAGGGAGAAAGATAACTCTAGAGAGAGAAAATATTTCTAGAGAGAAAATATTTCTAGAGAGAAGTCAGAGCTCAAAATGCCAAAGTTGGGCAAATGAGAGGATGTGTGAAAATGGGTGGCCAAGGACTCCTATTTATAGGCTACCTTGGGACCGGACCCGGTTTTGAAGCGGTTTGATGACGGTTCAAAGGAAAGCGGTAACCGTCATCAATATTGGCAAAGCGCGAACTCGACTTCTCTACGCGTAACGGTAATCGGGGGTACGCGTAATACCCATAGAGCAATACGGACGTCCGGTCCGGACGCGTGTACTGCGCTTCCGGACCGTTTTGACCCTTAGGAGACGTTTTCTAAACCGTAATGTGATTTTTGACGTGTTTACGAGGCCCGAAATATAAATACGAACCCGAATTGGACATATATCCATCACTTGCCCCCGAGTCAAGTAACGGTTCAAAAACTTTCTTGACTCTATTTTAAGTTAGGGTAAATGTCCAATTTGAGCTTGACGCTAACCTTCCGGTTTTGATTGTCAGTTAGACGTAGAAGTCTTGATTTCTTTCGTCCCTTGATTTTTTGACCGAGTGACTTTATTTCCTGTCATCACGGTTAGTGCAATAGAGAATGTGCGTATATAACGTGCAAACATGATTACCGCTAGGGATATAAGCGATTAGTAATATGTCATGCGGACATGCTATTTTATCAACATGTATGTACAAGTAACAGTAATGGCAAGAATGTAATTACGTGATGCTAGAAATATAATCCGTATACCCTAAAATGACTTAGCGATTAACAAATCATGAATCATGCGATATGCAAACATGCATGTAAAATGATGGATTTGATACGCTAGTACTAAAGTAATCATGCGCATAGAGATAAATACTTAGAAGAGGGTGGAGTATACCGTAAGCACTTAGGTGTGGGTGTAGGTGAATTACTCCTTTGATCCTTATCATTAAGGAATCTTTTGGGATATGTGATTACACTAATCCCCAATCATTCTTCCAGCTCTTTGAGAATCCATTCTTCATCCTTCTTTGCAGGTAATTCCTCCACCATTTTTAGAAACCATTTGCTTGTTCATAGTTTCTTCACTATCGTAAACTTAAGGTGCATCCCGAAAGTTACGTGTTTGATTCTTGGCCTGTTTTCAGAAATTGATACCACCAATCGATTCATAACACCGCGAGGATTCCGACGAATCTTCGGAATCGCCAGCCGACGCCGGACGTGCCCTCACGCGCCGTCGCGTGTGCGTTGCTTCACCGGCGCGTGTAACCCACGCGCCGCCTTCCCGTGCTCCGTTCGTCGCGGTTTTTACCTTTCTGAAATCGTCTCGACGAGTGGAGTCCACTGTGATACTTTTTGTCACATTTTGAGGTAGTCTGAAAACTCGATTTTACAGAACAGTTTCGTCTTGATTTTTGGATGTTGCCATGTTGTTGTTCCTTTGAACTATTTGTCGTTGTTGTTGCATAGAGCTGCTCATTGGTGTTCGTATGTTGAAAATTTCTGGTTGGTTGTTGTTGCTATTGTCGTTAGCTCATGCCTTAGACAATTTTTACCTCCGTGCATAATCGTGGTAAAATTCCCCAATTTGATATATTGCCCCCATGCCTTCGCGTAATGGCCTTTTGATCGGTAGTTGTACGTACATGGCCGTCAATGGTTGTATGTTGGTAATGATAGCTTAGGCAATGTATTGTTGAGCATCATGTATAGACTGTCGGTCATTGTCTACAAACATGCTAAAACACTTAGATAATATTTTAACAATATCTAATGCCTGTTACCACAGATGTAGTCGTATGGGCTTTGTCGATGAGCATCGTAGGAATGCTTAGGAGGCATAGCTACTTGTTGTATGCAATCCATCTTTGTCGACATGTATGTACGTACATGGAAACGCTTAGAAAATATTCTTCACTTTTCGACATGCATCCTTGTCGACATGTATGTACGTACATGGAAATGCTTAGAAAATATTCTTCACTTATCGACATGCATCCTTGTCGACATGTATGTACATTCATGGAAACACTTAGAAAATATTTTCTCCTTGTCGAAATGCATCCTTGTCGACATGTATGTACGTACATGGAAACACTTAGAAAATATTTTCTCCTTGCCGACATGCATCCTTGTCGACATGTATGTGCGTACATGGAAACACTTAGAAAATATTTTATCCTTGTCGACATGCATCCTTGTCGACATGTATGTACGTACATGGAAACACTTAGAAAATACTTTCTCCTTGTCGACATGTATGTACATACACGTATGTGCGTACTTGCCCCCACACTTAGAATCTTTTCACCATCCCTGGCTATGTACGCTGTATCCATATGCTTGATGCGAACACAGGTTGTATGCCAACTCCTGATAATATCCTGACACATAGTAACATGCTGACAGCTTGCAATATGCTGACTGTCATCCTGAGCAAAACACTTAGAAAATATTCCACCCTTGTAATCTTGTATGCTGCGAGTATGAGCTCGATGTTGTCATGCAAGGTTAATGTGTTGAAGAAGTTGCCTCCTTGCGTGATGCTTGTTACTTGTTGTGCGAAGACTAACGAGTCTTGTACGTACATAGTTGTCTAGCATGGAGCGTCCGTTGCATAAATGTTTGCATAAGTGTTGATGCGTGTTTACGCACTGACTGGATTGTTGGTTTCATTTTCCAGGATATCAGATCATGTTGTCTTCTTGTCGGAATTAATCTTCCCACGGCTGTTACCATGAGTAAGTCCACTATCTTCATTCTGCGAGTAAATCTGTGTTCGGATGTCGACATGGTTTGAGCAGCTAAATAATACACCAAGTGTAGATGTTGATGTCCCTTATGACTTGTATCATGTTGTAATGTAGGTTGTACTTGATGGAAAAATTTTGTCTTTGCAGATATCCGATGTGTACAGTAATCCGTTTGTTGGAAGGAATGTCCGTACAAGTGCCCCCGCTACTCTGGAGTCTCCGGACACGGTCGCAGTAAAGGACTTGTGAGTAAGACGTCTCCTTGTATCTTCTTTGAACTTGTTAATTTTTCAAGTTATTGTTTTCATGTTGTTGAATGCGGTTGCAGTTTCTGTTTTTAGCATAATTCTCAAAAGATCCGACGCAGGGGCGCGTTCCTCGACAATTCTTAGTTCTTTATGTCGAGTACGACCGTGCTAACTCCTTCTTGTGATAAAGGGAATAGAGTTGAGGGTCGTGCGGTGGTGCCTTCTGCCCCCCGGCCGAGGGACCGGCCCAAGGAGGAGTGTTCCTCCCATTGAGGTAAGCATTTGTTGACGGCTGATTTTGATGCACGTATTGCTGATTGTCGCGCTTATGTTGAAGAGCTATGTCGTGTTGAAGTTGAAGTGACCATTCTTGTCGTGTCTTTTGTGTGGATGACGACATTGCATTTGATGTTGACATTATGAGCTCTTTGCCATAGATCCTTAGAGATGATGTTATCTCTTGGTTGGTGTCAGGTTGTCCGCTTCCAGCATGTTGAACCCTTTGTGAATGGGTTGATGTTGTTTTGATAATTCTTTGTTTATGCATTTGCTTGCATGATATTTCGTCACTTGGACCTGTTTTCAATAATAATCATGTGATAACTTGTTAGTAATATTTCATACCTTGAGTTATCTATGCTGTCTGTATGCTTTGGACTTGGAAGATAGGATAGATATCCTTAGATGATGAACATGATGTCCGTAGTTGCGACTGTATGTCGTGCATTGTTGAGTGTTATGAGTGCCCCTCTTGGTTAGATTCCAAGGCATGGAAAGATGCGTAAACTAGGTACTTGTAGCGTTGTAAGTAGTAATGTACTTGGCGCGGGCACTTGGCACTCGGCACTGGCCCTTGACATGTAGCAGTGTCATCTTGACGAAGCAAGACTTAAGTTTGTACCGTCTCTTAGTTCTACTCTAAGGCGACGTTGTTACAAGATTTCTCTTGTTTATTTTGCTGTTGTTGTGTTAAATGCTAAGGAGCAAGATAACGTTATACAAGACTCGACTTGTAAGTTTGATGAGTTTTGTACAAGGTTTGCTTTAAAAAGCATAAAACATGAATCTATCCTTTTTCAGGCTTAAGTCTTCATGGTGTATGAACCCTTAAGAGAGTATGCATACTTTGATGTGTGGGGTTGTCGTCTAACAAGAGGACTTCCGCCACGATGGGGTGATCAGTCCCATCACTGCATTTGCTGTATCCTGTTTTCAATTCAAGGAATGGCTGTGAACATGAGGATTTGCTTCTAAGAGCATTTCGCAGCATGCCATTTTTAGAAGTAAACATGGGGTTTGTCTTTACAAAGAGGATACCACAACATGCTACTTTTGATAGTAAATCTTAGTGTTTATCCAAGATATTTCTTGCTGTTGACGCCTTTGGAATAGTCGTCACTTTGAGTAGAGGATTTCATAAGTCTCTTTTTGTAGATAATTCGTAAGTTGTCATCGCCACATATAAGTTGACTGAGCACATTGCGCAATGGCTTTGTGTTGCTAACATCTTCTTGATATAGCCAATGTTATGAATGGAGAAATAAACTCCTTGTTGGTGTAGATAATAGATATGTTGGCGTTGTATACCATAAATCCCTCCTTGAACACAATGCTTAGCTTGTATTGTTGAAGTAGATTTTTGTGCATAGGTTACTACTTGGCATAATTCCCATGTAGTAATCATAGTGTAGCATGTACCTACGAACAGAGTTGCTCTTTGTCATATAATTGCAATGTTTATAAGTTTGCAAAAATATGGAGTCATGAAATTTTCTTTTTAGTAATGCATATAATAAATAAAATAAATGAATCTGATATGAGGATTCCTTGTTTGTGTAGGAAACTTCCCTGAGTGCGGACGCGATAGGTGCGGATCATGACATGTGCGTATATGTTAAGAGCGTAGCTTTTCCAAGTATCACCCGCTATATGTGGTTGTGAATATGTATGTATGAACAGCGACTATGCATCATTGTATGCGTCCTCTTGTTGATATGCGTTGATGCCTCCTTAGCATGATGTACATGCCTATATATGATCATTGCTTGGTGTTTCCTTCTAAGAAGAAAGGTACCGCGTGTTCTTGTAATTATTTGTTTCTTCACTTCGGTGGAATGCCGAGCACTTGTCAGCTTGGTGCCCCCCAAGTCGCTTGGCAGTCGTACCGCTGTTTCCTGATGGTTTTTATTGCTTCATCTTCTGACAGTGCATGATCTGCCCT
This sequence comes from Clarkia xantiana subsp. parviflora, assembly GCA_036873135.1. Lineage (NCBI taxonomy): Eukaryota > Viridiplantae > Streptophyta > Magnoliopsida > Myrtales > Onagraceae > Clarkia > Clarkia xantiana. The sequence goes on from JAPTYO010000003.1 coordinate 11,964,424, forward strand.
TGGGTTTTCATCAATGACGGGGATTCCGCTATTGCTTGTCTTGACAAAGGTAAACTTACTGGATGTTGGAAATAATTTTCTAACTCTTTTCTCGTGATGGGTTTGGCACAGGTGTGCGTATAACATATGAGCGTATCCTGAATTCCTTTCTTCCACAATGTTGATGATGTTGTTACTTGGGTAATGCCCACGCCTTATTTATTATTGCAACACGATTTTTATTCTTGTGCGTATAGAATGCTTGAGGCTCCGTTGCATGGGGGATGTTGTATGACCTAAGCCGTTTGTTGTCCATAGTCCAATAGCTTGTGTTGTTGACGCAATTAATATGTGCGTAGTTGTTACTTGGCGTTATTCCAAGGTAGTATGCGTCGTATAATAATGTACCTACGAAAGTAGATTTAACCTTCATTAGATATTTGGAGTTCGTACAACGGATTACAAGAAGGCGTCTACTGATCACTTCCTTTGAAAAGTACTAAGGCTAATAAGCATAAGTTGTACTTAATCTAAAAAGACTTAAAGTAGATATGCGAAAAAAGGAGATAAAGGGATTGCTGATGTGTTTGACGTCTTCATAGGTGATTTGTTGGCAAGTTGACTCTGCCACGTGCCACATAGTTCCTCAGTGCATCTAGCGTGCTGAGCTCTTCAATCTCCACCTTTGGGGATGAACAAATGTTGATGTCATGCCCCCCAGTTTTACATTGCTTGCGTCGTTCTTCAACATTCTTGCCAAGGAAGGCAGTCGTTGGCTCAAGTGGGCGGTGAAGTTTGTTTTCCGGGAGTTTGAAATTTGTTTCTTCCACCTTCATGCTCCAAGGATTGTATAAGTCGTCATAATTGGTTCCATAAGTGACGTTGTTTTTCCGGCGTTTGGCGATAGGTGGATTATCATTCGCCTTTTCTTTTCCCTTGCCTTTTCCTGAAGACTTCACATGAGACTTCTTTTTATGCTTATTGCCTTGGTCAATATACTTCTTCATTTCTCATTTTAAGATGAAGCTGTTTACGTGGAATCTTAAGCTGACACAGTTTTCCGTCTCATGGCCATACACTTCGTGATTTTCACACCATTTGCTTTCATCTTTTCCTAATGGGCCCTTGCGGAATTTAGAGGGCTTTTTCCACAGCTTGGTCTCTTTCATTTATTTCAGGATGACAGACAGCGGTGTGTTCAATGGAACACATATGGCGAGATTGGTCTCTTTGAGCCTTTGGGCGTCTGACTGGAACGGCCTCTTTTGTTGCGGTTGTCTCTTTTCCCAGGAAACGTGTATCTCTTTTTCAATTATTGCCTTCAAGGTTCTTGTTGTCAGTGCCGTGATTGAGACGTCATCGTCACTAACAGGTTTTTCCCGTCCCTCCTTGTGACAGATGTCAGCATCTTCTTGGCTTGTCCTTGTGGAAGGACCTTCCTTGTGTATTTTTGATGACTCTGCTTGAGTCTTCTTTGGGGGGCTGTCGCCTTGATCGACGAATTGCTTCAATTCGCCATTGAGGACGAAGCTGTTAATGCGGGAATGTAGGCTGACACAGCTGTCCGTTTCGTGGCCGAAGACCTCGTGGTTTTCACACCACTTGTCTTTGTCTTTCCCCAGGGGACCTTTTCTGAAATTGTTCGGCTCTTTCCACGTGTTCACATCCTTCATTTCCTTCAATATCACGGATAGCGGTGCATTCAATGGAATGCAGTCAGCGAGGTTTACTTCTCTTGGTTTCTGGAAATCTCCTTGAAAAGGCCTTTTCGGCTAAGGCTGCCAATTTCTTCATTGTTGACCGCTTGAGGGCGGTTTTGCTTGATTATGCTTTGGAGGTTGTTTCCATGCCTCTTTTTGGTGTTGTGCTATTACGTACAGGTTGCATGAGCGTGTAGCTCCTTGCCTTGGTTGTTGGTACTGGAAGGTACCTTCCGTGCGTTACCCCTCTATTCTTTGGTGCAGTGTGTCTTGATGACTTGTGACCCGGGACTTTGTTCTTGTCTCCTCGACTTGTCCGTTGATTGGAGGCAGAGGTGGTGGTGGCGGGGCATATCCTTGGTTTGTTAACATCTTTTGGAATGCAAGCAGCTCTTCGAGCGCGTTCATCATGGTAGGAGTGACAGGTGATGGCGGGTTGACACCTTTGTATTGGAGGATTCCTTGGTCGTAATGTGCAAAGGGTGCACTCCTTTTTGACATGAAGAAAGCATTGGATGTGGCAACAGGGATGTAGGAGGATCCTAGTCGACTTCTTGTCAGCTTCTGTGTGGTTATGGACAAGGCGTCGTGGTATGCAACGTGCTCCTTGTCCTTTGATGAAAAATCAATGACATCTTCAAAGGCGGCATCCTTTATGTTGACATACTCCAAGTTGGTGTCATCGGTCTTGTGCATTGTCTTTGCAACGTACACTTCTTGCTCATATGAGTTCTCGCTTTCAGCGTCAAAGTCTCCATGGATCATATATATGTTTGCCATCTTTTCCGTGTGGGGTGCAATGTATGCTGTATTTTGGACTTTAAGGCCATGCTGTGCGGAAGGCACGCTGCTTGTTGGCATTGAGGATGCAGCGAACATGTCTTTATGCACGTGCAAATGACCTTGCTGACTTGTTGTCTGCTTCTGTTCGTTGGCTGGCATCCCGTATGGGAACTCTTCATTGATCCCCATCCTTTGCTCGAACTCGTGAGCTGATGCATTATTCTGAACTTCGGGACCGTGCTGTGCGGAAGGCACATATATGGTTGGCACGGCTGAGGTGATAGACTCTACGTCTGGAATGTGAGAAGGTCCTGATTGGCTTCTTGTCGGCTTCGGCTTATCTGCACCCGCCTTCTTTGGTTGTCTTCCGGTCATAGCTCGCAGTGCGGAATGGCGTTTTGTTTGAATCACACAGACGTAATGTTGCGTCCTGGCTGAAATGGGTCGAATGGACGCGTTTGTCTGATTGGGTTGTTCGGGTTGTTTGGGCTGACACCCTTCGCCTGGAAGAGGTATTCGCCTAATGTCGGTGACGAGTGTTCGGTTTAACGCTCTGTCTCAGGAAAAGTCTGTGTGGGCACAATTCTTAGCGTCTGGGCACATCTTACTCCTATTTCTCTTCCACACCTTAGCTGCGGGGCCCGTTCCTACACAAAGGGCCAATACTAGCACGGAGAGGGGGGGTGGTGCTAGTGGAGCCCTCTCCGATGCTTAAGTCACGATTGGGCTAAAGGGAGAAAGATAACTCTAGAGAAAGAAAATATTTCTAGAGAGAAGTCAGAGCTCAAAATGCCAAAGTTGGGCAAATGAGAGGATGTGTGAAAATGGGTGGCCAAGGTCTCCTATTTATAGGCTACCTTGGGACCGGACCCGGTTTTGAAGCGGTTTGATGACGGTTCAAAGGAAAGCGGTAACCGTCATCAATATTGGCAATGCGGGAACTCGACTTCTTTACGTGTAACGGTAATCGGGGGTACGCGTAATACCCATAGAGCAATCTGGACGCCTGTACTGCGCTTCCGAACCGTTTTGACCATTAGGAGACGTTTTCTAAACCGTAATGTGATTTTTGACGTGTTTACGAGGCCCGAAATATAAATACGAACCCGAATTGGACATATATCCATCAGCCACCTCCCTCTTCTACTCTCTCTCTTTCCTCTCTCTCTCTTTTTGTTTTTTTTTTTAACGCTGTTGTTGGTTGATGGTTGCCCCAGCTTTCCGGGTGCCCAGTCTGGAGCTCCGCCTGCGTCTGCCCACCGGACTGGAGGTCCGCCCTCGCACCACCGAACCAACCGCGTCACCCTTCCACTGCTCCGTCCACTTTGGTTAACTCAGCCCCGCTCGGAGCTTCACCGGCGCCGCCCTCTTTCTGCCATCTACGACCGAAGCTCATCGCCATCCCTACCCGCACTGAGTTCGAGCCCGACGTTTCTCCCTCTAGCGCTGTCCCACTCCGCCCTGACCCGCCGCCGGAGCTCGCCTGGTCGTGGTCAGAATCCTTCTTCCCCTCCGTGTGTGTGTCCCCGTCCCGCTATCCTTTGGTTAATTTCTTGTTTCTTTTTTTTTTTTTTTCTTCTTATTATTTAATCATTTACTGTTTATTATTTATTACTATATTAAATGTAGTTTAATTTTTTTAACTCTCTAGTTAACTTAGACTAATTAAAACTTGATTACTTAAATATGTGTATATGTGAACATAATAAGTTATGTGTTAATATGTTAATAATGTTATTAGGTTCAAATGTGATTAATTTAAATTTAATTGAGTATGATGTTTAATTGTTCAAATTATGTATGTATGTTAGGTTGTGTTTGATTTGTTTTTTAGATTTTATATTGGTTAGGAATTATAGATTACAATAAATTGGGGATTACTCAATTAAATCTTGATATCGATATATTAATATGGAATAATATATTAAAAATATAAACTGGCAAATAAGTGAATTGAGTACCGAAAGGGCGTAGTTAAACATTAATATTTTTAATTCGTAATAGAACCCCAGAACTCGAATTTCTAATAGTAGACCATTTTTGAAACCAAGGTGTTTAATTCATTCTTCCCTAGGTAAATCAGGTTTCTAGTTAGCCTAAGGAGAGAAAAAAGATAAAAAAAAAGAGAGAAAAAGAGAAAATTCTCAACAACAAAAAAAAACGAAGAAAAAAGAAAAAGATCCCGCTAATTTGGCGCACCATGCGCAATTTAGGCAAAAATTAGGGACAAACATTTGTGCGCCTGGGTATTATCTACGGTACAGCATTTTCCAAGTCAACTTCACGGCAAGCGGGACGGTTACAGTCTGCTCTCGCGAGTCACCATTCAAGGATGAGTAGGACTGTTACAGTCTGTTCCTACGAGTCAACTTCACGGAAAGCGGGACGGTTACAGTCTGCTCTCGCAAGTCACCATTCAAGGATGAGTAGGACTGTTACAGTCTGTTCCTACGAGTCTCATGACAAACGGGACGGTTACAGTCTGCTCTCGCGAGTCACCATTCAAGGATGAGTGGGACTGTTACAGTCTGTTCTTACGAGTCAAATTCACGGCAAACGGGACGGTTATAGTCTGTTCTCGCAAGTCACCACTCAAATGATGAGTTGGACTGCTACAGTCTGTTCCTACAAGTCACAACCGACAATCAGGATTTGAAGTTTTCCAGCTTTCTGAGAGTCACCCCCGACGAACGAAGCCTTAGTATTCAGCCTTCGCAAGTCACGACACTAGAGGCTTTTCCTTGTCGCTCGCCACTGGAGGCATCGTCGATTGAGGTTTTACTTTACTGCACACCACTGGAGGCTTTACTTTTCCGCATGCCACTGGAGGCTTTACTTTTCTGCACCCCACTGGAGGCTTTACTTTTCCGCACGCCAGTGGAGGCTTTCCTTTCTGCACCGCCAATGGAGGCACCGCCAATTAGGGCACCGCCGACCGAGGCTTTACTTTTCTGTAAGCCACTGGAGGGTTTACTTTCTACACCGCCAACGGAGGCACCGTCAATAGGGGCACCGCCAACCGAGGCTTTACTTTTCCGCACGCCACTGGAGGCTTTACTTTTCCACACTACCAATGGAGTCACTGCCAACAGAGGCACCGCCGACGGTGGTTCTACTTTCTACATCGCCAACAGGGGTACGCTAATAGAGGCACCGCCAACAGGGGCACCGCCGACAGAGGCTCTACTTCTTTTGCACTTTTCGAAATATGCCAGGAGTTTCCCTTGAATATTCGAAGACTCAAAAGAAGATATACTTCCCAACCAAAATTAGTGTTTACTTGTCTTTTGGACAATTCCCCTCGAACGTGTTCTACGGGAATTCACCCAAAGAGGGGCAAGCTGTAAACACCTAATTTTGGTTCGCGCGTAGCACGTTCAAAATGTCGTATGTGACGCGTTAGAAAAAGGAAGTATTTAAATATGGAAGGTCGCGAAGTTTCTAAAGATAGGACTTGCTTAAATTAGGTTAATTATTTGAATTTATTACAAATGATTTCTGTTGAATATTTAGAGTATATTTTCTGAATATTTAGCATTTATGATTAGAATAAATCTGTAATATTTATTTCCTAGTTAACTTAGGCCTAGATTAGTATAAATAGTGGTTAAATTTACATGTAAATGGAGGAGAAAGACACACAACTGAAAAAACACAAAATCATCAATAATATACTAAGTTTTTCGGAGTTCATGAAGTTTTGTCATTTTTGTTGGCCGGTGGCCACCTCCCTCTTCTACTCTCTCTTTCCTCTCTCTTTTTTTTTTTTCTTTTTAACGCTGTTGCTGGTTGGTGGTTGCCCCAGCTTTCCGGCCGCCCAGACTGGAGCTCCGCCTGCGTCTGCCCACCGGACTGGAGATCCGCCCTCGCACCACCGAACCAACCGCGTCACCCTCCCGCTGCTCCGTCCACTTTGGTTAACTTAGCCCCGCTCGAAGCTTCACCGGCGCCGACCTCTTTCTGCCATCTCCGACCGAAGCTCATCTCCATCCCTACCCGCACTGAGTTCGACCCGACGTTTCTCCCTCTAGCGCTGTCCCGCTCCGCCCTGACCCGCCGCCGGAGCTCGCCTGGTCGTGGTCAGAATCATTTTTCCCCTCCGTGAGTGTGTCCCCTTCCCGCTATCCTTTTGTTAATTTCTTGTTTCTTTTTTTTGTTTTTTTCTTCTTATTATTTTATCATTTACTGTTTATTATTTATTATTATATTAAATGTAGTTTAATTTTTTTATCTCTCTAGTTAATTTAGACTAATTAAAACTTGATTACTTAAAATTGGGTATATGTGAACATAATAAGTTATGTGTTAATATGTTAATAATGTTATTAGGTTCAAATGTGATTAATTTAAATTTAATTGAGTATGATGTTTAATTTTTCAAATTATGTATGTATGTTAGGTTGTGTTTTGATTTGTTTTTTAGATTTTATATTGGTTAGGAATTATAGATTACAATAAATTGATAAATTGGGGATTACTTAATTAAATCTTGATATCGATAGATTAATATGGAATACTATATTAAAAATATAAACTGGAAAATAAGTGAATTGCGTACCGAAAGGGCGTAGTTAAAAATTAATATTTGTAATTCGTAATAGAACCCCTGAACTCGAATTTCTGATCGTAGATCATTTTTTAAACCTATGTGTTTAATTCATTATTCCCTACGTAAATCAGGTTTCTAGTTAGCCTAATAATTAACTAGTGGCGACTCTTTCAAAATGCACGTTTTTCAAAACGTAATTCGCCTTTGGTCAGATTTTAGGTCTGACAGCTACTGCTTCCATACTGCCTCAGAAGCTTGTCAAATTGATCATAGGTGAGGTTTGATACTCCCTGAATGACTAGAGGCTTGAGAGCCACGGTCACCAATGTCATTGCTCACAGTTAAGGCAACATTGATTTTTCTAGCAATATTCTTATCCTTGATGCTTTCTTTATACTTGAAACAGTTGTCCTTATAATGACATTTTCTTTGACAGAATTCACAACCTTTGGCATAACAACGCTCCACGATATGAACTTTCTTTTTACACAAGGTACAATCCAAAATAAGATTGGGAACACGCTTAGCCTTCAATCATTTGGGGCTGAGAATTTCACAGTGAGAGATGCTCCATCATTGTTTTGGATAGATGCTGATATTTTCCTTTGGCTTTCAGAGCCCCATCAGAAATTGAAAGAAGCATTTAATTCTCATTATGCTCTAAATGCTTGTTGAAAATTTCCCCAGGGAAATGAGGAAGGGAACATGCAGAGTCATACTCCGTCCAAAGATTTTTCAGCTTTGTAAAGAATGAGCTAATAGAACCCAGCCCTTGACTAGCAGTGACTATTTTCCTATGCTGCTGGTAAATTCTAGATCCATTCATCTTAGCAAACCTCTCCCGTAATTCCTTCCAGAGTTAGCAGGCATTATCATGATAAATGATACCATCAGCAATCCCATCCGAGATTGAATTTATGATCCAGCCTCTTACTATAGCATCACATCTACTCCCCAGAGAATGAAGTTTTTCATCAAAAGAATTACGATTGCAAGAACCAATAACAAATCCAAGCTTATTCTTTCCAACAAGATAATCTGAATGCCACTACTCAATTTCCGAAAATTATCTTGGCCAGTCAATCTCAATGACAGAAGGCTCTGTTCAGGATTGTTAGAGCTATACTGAAAGAGAGGGTGAAAAGAGTGAGCCTCTGAAGAGAAATCAATGATTTCGGTTGCACCTGAATTGGAAATTTCGCCACCGTCCAATTTCACTGTTAAATCCGCCATATCTCAGGGAAAGATCGCTTAGCTTAGTGAAGAGGGAACTAGAAATCGCGGAAACATGAAGAAATACACCTCTAGTAACTCGACAAGGTCTCAGGTTGTGGAAGAAAGACGATCACATCCACGTAGTTTCGCGACTGAAGAAGATATAAGATCGAATAAAGTGCTGCATACAAGAATCGTCATCACAGATATCAACACAGCGCCTCAAAGGATCGATCGACAAGAGTTTCTTGCCGCTCTAATACCGTGATAAAATATGTCTTTAAGCAAGAATCAACAACGAAGAAGAATCGTGGAACGGAACAGACGATTTAGGGTTAGGGTTTCAGAGATAAGAGGAAAGAACACAACAGTTGCGGTTCATTGAAAGTGATTCCTTCAATTGGTACTTTCTCCCCTTAAAACACTAAACAGGGGATCCCAAACATACAAGATGTTCATGTTCAACCCTGAGTCTTTACAACGAAAGAATATAACCCCAAAGAAAACAAAATATTACAAATAGGTCCACTGAAATAAAAAACAAACAAACTAATCTGAAAATAAACAAGTCTAGCTCAAGACCAAGCCAGCTTGAAGTGAAGTTTGTTGAATATATACACTGTGATAATAGTCCCACACCGGTGGGTTATTAAGTTTAGAGCAACTATATAATCAAGTGGATTATCTCAATTGGTTTTAGGATGAAACCCCACTTGTAGAAATAGTTGCTCTATATTGGTCCGTTGGACTTGACACGGCCCAATGTGGAATTTAAGAAAGTTCGAGATTCCAAATACAACAGCTAGCTCAACAACAATGACTTTGAAGCAGATAATAAAATACATTGGGTCGTAGTTTGAAGAAGAGATGGAATTAGATTGAAAGGAGTTTGTACAAGGTGCGAAATCAACTGAAAATGAATTGGAGGTGCCAATGAGATGAAGCGGAGAGTGACCGAAGTTGAAGAGAACAACTATTGGACTGAGAGCGGGCGGCTAGCTTTCCTCTAGAGTTGTGAAGGTTAGGAAAGGTTTAGTAGCGAAAAATCGTGATTAATTATTAGTGGTGAGGCCTATGTCTACTTTCAATATATAAGAGATAGAGAGATATAAATGGGTCATTATACTTTAACTTGTTTACGTAACATGAGTTAAATAATAGATTTATCCCCGTTAAAAAAATAAAAAATTACAGTCGGTAAATGGTATAAGAGTAGTGTTTTTAATCGGACGAAAATCTCCTGCCCTACTTCCCTGCTCTACTCCCTGTCCTACTATCTAAAACTTTCACGATAATGAATAAAAATAATTTTTTTTCGCATACATTACACAATATGATACAAGTGTTAATAGATTTGTGATTTTTTTTCTAAAAACCCTATTAGGATTAGTGTACAGTTGGGCGGGGTGAACCCTTGAGGGCAAATTGAGTCAATTTGCCCTCAAGGGTTCACCCCGCCAAACTGTACACTATATCTAATAGGGTTTTAGAAAAAAAAATCACAAATATATTAACACTTGTATCATATTGTGTAATGTATACGAAAAAAGATTATTTTTATTCATTATCGTGAAAGTTTTAGATAGTAGGACATGGAGTAGGACAGGGAAGTAGGGCAGGAGATTTTCATCCTTTTTAATCTAGGGGATTGGCGGAGGAGCGCGTGAAAATGTGCTGTCCGGGTGCAAGGATCCCCTTGGGATCAAAACAAGCTTTCCTCTGCGCAAACTTATCCCACTGTTTGCCAAAGTGTTGGATCCATTCCTGCTGCGACAAAAAGTTGGAGAGATATAACTTGTAATCAAACTTGTTCTCTTTCAACATTCCTACAATCTTGTTGTTCTGTTGGATAAGCTCTTCCAACGGCGGGCCTTTCGGGTAAGGAAGGTTGAACCTCAGCACGGAGGTCACGTAGAATATCTCTCCTCCGCTTTCCGGTATCACCAACGATGTCTCATTTCCCCACCTACATGTAAAATAACACCAATTGAATCTCATTAATTTATTCCGGAAAAGATTCGCTAGTTAGCTAGTTATATATATACCTGCTACGAAGCAATGGGTAGAACAAGATTCGACCGCCGACACCATCCTTCAAAAGTGACTTGAACACAAGACGGTCGAGATCCGCAACATTATCCTTGGAGATGAACATGTTCAACCAAGGATGCGGGGCATCCCATGTTCCTGCCACTTTCCCGGCTGCAACCTCATTGTTGACGCGTAATATATATTCCTCGTACTTCACCTTTGCTTGGAACACCAAACCCTTTATGAACCTCAGTTGTCCAAGCAATTTCGATGTAATCACATCAGCCTCCTTCTCCTCTCCACTTTTGTAATGGAGTGCTACTTCTAGACAGTACAGCACCGGACCCGCCGTTTTAGGTATCAATGTCGGATCAACACTAATATAATTCCACAAACAAAAACAAACTTACTTACAAGTTTGTATAACATCTTGTAAACAAATGTACAATGGGTGCATAGAATCAATATTTCATCCATCATCACAACAAAAAACTAATAATAAATACAAAGCGCAGATTCAAATTTATACCTTTTGACTAATTAAGGGATAAATATAATGTTGAACTAACTGTTAACATATTACATGATTAACCCAAAGATTTTAGTTGTTGTATTTGATGCAAACCTATACTTATTAACATTTAATAAAATAATACGACAATAATTTAATACATAGAAGATGAGCTTTCTAATCTAAACAGCTACACAATTCCTTAAAACTATTATTAGCGATGCCAGAGGTAATTTAACAAATTAATCCTCACTATGTATATGTATACATTTTTTTTGCCATGTGTGTATAAATATATGAGAGATGGAGAAATTATTAGTTAGACCGAGTCCACCACATAAGATATGGACTCGGCCAATAGTAAAGTGACAACACATTAATATTATACTAAATATAAAAATTATAATGTAGAGAATAAAAATGGGTGTATTAATTATTCTCTCTAAACATTAATTACCATTAGTGAAAAAAAACATTTATTGCCACAATAATGATTTTTATTTATTATTAATAAATTTATATAATATGTAAATCGAATAATAAATATTACATATTAAAATCAATAATAAATAAAATATTATTTTCATATACGATATAGCACAATTGTTACTAGTTTGTGATTATTTTTAAAAAACCTATTGAGTATGGTGAACCCTAGAAGAGAATTGATATTCTCCCTCTAGGGTTCACCACGTTCAATAGGTTTATAGAAAAAAAATCACAAAACTAGTCACACTTGTATTATATTTGTGCATTAAAAAATTATTTTTATTTATTGTTATGCATAATATATTTTATTCATTTTCATAATAATGAGCGTAACCGAAGTTGGTAGAATATGATGGAAATTGATTTTGAATATCTTAATTAAAATATTTTAATATACATTAATATAATGATTGGCCAAAAAAATACATTAATATAATAATTCTTTTAGTAATTAATACTTAGAGAGAGAATAATTAAAAGGCTCATTTTATTCTCTACATTACCATATTTATTTTTACTATATAATTAATGTGTTGTCATTTTCTATTGGCCGAGTTCATATCCTACGTGGCGAACTAGGTCTAACTAATAATTTCTCAGAGAGATGAGCCGTTCGGAATGTCTAGTTCCAACATATTACGACTCACATACAATGGCATAGAGTGTAATTTAAAACAACTTTTGAGATAAAATAATTCACCTCACAATTGAACAAATCGAAACTTATATAGTTATCGGAATTCTAATATTTTCATATATATATATATAATAACGACCAAAATCAGAAAGTAATAAAAGGGAAATGAAGGTGGTATATCATCAATTTGTTGTATCCTCCAGTCTATTGGTCGAAAAATGCGTGGGTGAATCATATATCAGTTGGAATTTCCTAATATATATATACTTAAGTGGAAAAAATATAGTTGGAATTACAAACCTCATGTTTGGGAACATTGGCACGGATGGCCAACCATTGATGGGGTGATTGGTGTTTGCGATCACAAACCCTTCCAAATAATCAAACGAAGAATCGCCCTCAATTAGCGACTCCGCATCTTGAGTGAACTCCTCAAACTCAGTGTACAAAACCCTAATCCAAACCGCCCTATCGGGTACTGCATGAAGTCGAATCCAGGCCTTAGTGATGACCCCAAACTGCCCTAGACCACCAAGAACCCCACGAAACAGCTCCGGGTTTTGGTTGTCGGAGCAAACCAGGATCTCGCCTTTTCCCGTCACCACCTCCACCTGCCCTACATTCAACGCTTGGGGACCATACCTAAAGGCATGTCCACCAATACCCGCATTCGATATGGTCCCACCGACGGTGAGATTAAGGTAGTCTGTGAAACATCTGGGAGACAGTCCCTTTGGAAGACAAAACCCTAGAACGTCTTCCCATAATGCCCCTCCCGGAACCTCCACGTAAGTAGAACCGTTGATTTGAACAATTTCGAATCGTTGCGGATCCAACGATTGCATGTCGATGACGATGCCTCCTTCCGCCATGGCTTGGCCGTGAAGCGAGTGGCCGTTTCCTCTGGCAGCCAGAGTCAAGTTGGGTGAGTTGTACACCGTTTTAATGATCTCTGCCACCTCATCAACACTCGATGGCGTCTTGAAAGCTGAGGGGATCAGGCTTGTCATGTTGCCGAAGTCATGGCTGGCGGCGCCGGGGAGGAGGACATCCGCACTACTAATTCCGATTAGGAGGAGGAGGAGGAGGAGCATTCTCCATATCATGCCTGTTGCCTTCATCATTGTGGTCAACGCTAAATATATTCCAAGAATGAATGAATGAATGCGTTCTGAAACAATTTATTTAAATAATAATTAAGATCAGCTTAATTTATAGTATTTTTCTTCCGTATTCTGTGAGGTTTGTTTCCAACAGCAATTAATTACTATCGTAACCGTACAACCAAATATAAACAACTATTACCAGAATGGCAACTGCATCATTGTTATCCAAATATATATATATTAGGAAAAAGCTAAATATGGTTCTACAATTATAACTCACGCGGTGCACGTTATTTAAAAAAAAGAGTATTAACTATATATACTAATGGTACTTATCATCGCCAAGGCATTAGTATTGAGATTTTTTAAAATACCACTACAACAAATATGAAATTGTGACAGACAAATTTGTCATGATAAATCTAATTTTTATCACAGCATACAAAATAGAGATAGATTAGTGTCGTCACAAAATTTCGTGTAATATATTTTATTATGACAAAATAATAATTTTGTCACGTAATAGACTTTCTTATAATTTCAAATCATCGCTAATTTTTTTTATACAATCATAGTTTAAATCAAATTCTTTTCACGTTATATTCTAAATAATCAGCCAAATAATTATTAAAAACACATTTTAGCCCTAGAATTCCGTATTTTAAATTTTTGTCCAGTAATTATTAAAATTAAATTTTTTCCTAGATTTCTAATTTTTAGAAAAGAGACCTATATCTATTAAAATTGCATTATGGCCATAGAATTCTGTATACTAAAAATTTGGTCATATTGTTATTAAAATCATATTTATACCCTATTCTTGTATATTTTAGAAATTTAGACCTACGTAATTATTAAAAAATCATTTCGGCCCTAGGTTTTTCTATTATAACAATTCAGTTCTACTATTATTAAGTTCGTCTGTAAACAAAACCCTGGCATCAAGGACTACATTCCAAATTATCACTACAAGAAAAAAAAACACGTTTTCCTACAAGCCAAATCGGTCGGAATCCAAACGGAGATGGCCTGTTCCGGTAGGTTTCCGTCTGATAGGTCCTCTCGTAAAAACGATAGCAGGGACTCGGCCGCAAATGGCAGCAGATGCCTGGGAGGCTGCGCTGCCGCCCTCTCAACTCCAATTGGCCGGTGCTAAATCTGTCCTACGGAGCTGCATCCTGGTGCTAGTGATATGTGTCTTTAGTAGCAGATTTTTCGTTTCCAATGAAAGCCTTTAGACTACCATTAGGTAAACGTTAATTATGCACATTTAGTCACCCATTCTGTTAATACTGAAACCTTCCATTGCAGTTGCATAACAGTGGTAGACTTTGAAAATAATCATACACAGCTCGACTCGTTGCGAAAGGCTATCCCAACTTCATGGAGTAGACTTAGACAAAACATACTCAACATCTGTGCGTAAAACCACGGTGAAGGGTCATTCATGGTCCTGGTCGCAGGTCTCAGTTTCGAACTGCACCAAATGGGTATTAAGACCGAATTCCTCCTCGGAAACCTGGAGGAAGAGATCTACATGGAGCAACCGGAGGGTTTTATTACTCCTGGTAACGAACGTAAAATTTTGTAAACTCCAAAGGTCCATCTACGGTCTTGAACAGTCGTCTCGGCAATGGTACCGCAAATTCCACGTGGAAATCGTAGGAAACGGATTTGTGAATCTTCATCCGTGCGTGTATTATATGACCTCCGGGTCTAAATATGTCATCTTAACTTTATACGTGGATGACATACTCATTGCCGTAAACGACATGAGTTTTATGAACAAGTCAAAGTCCTGGTTGGCATCTGTAGTTGAGATGAAGGACATGGGAAATGTCATGTACATCTTAGGCATTAAAATTGCCAGAGATCGGGATACCCGGAAAATGTCTCAAGAAGCTTATATCAACAAACTGTTGAAAAGATTCAGATTACAAGATGCCAAACCCGTGGTTACGCCGGTGGTGTTTGGGTGCGCACTGTCAAAACGTGACGGCCCCAAGAACCTGGCAGAGCGTGAACAGATGAAGGGTGCAAGATGTTTTAGCATGATCGTTAGTTTGTTCTACGCCATGTAATGCACTCGTCCGGATATCTGTTACGTCGTAGGCCTAGTAGCACGTTTCTTATCAGATCCTGGTCATCAACATTTAAAGACTATAAAACGAGGAATTCGTTATCCGAAAAGGTATTGCCGACTACGAAATGTGCTATGAGAGCAGGTAGTTAGAATTGACCGACTACATTGACGCCGACCGTGGTGGCAATCCAGATAATCGTAAGTCCACCACAGGAGGGGCAACCCTCCTTGTTAATGCCGTCATTTCATGGCTGAGCAAGAAGAAAATATAAGTCGCGCTGTCTACGATGGAATCATAATTCGTAGCTCTCTCTAAGAATGCACAGAAAGCGGTCTGGCTTAAAAGGATTCTAACTGTGCTGCTTGGTGGCGATGTCAAGAATAAACATGTGAAGGTCTTCTCTGACAGTCAAGCAGTCATTGCGGCAGTTAAGAATCTGAAGTACCATAGTAGGACCAGACACATTGATATGAAATAATTTCATGCTAAATTTTAATAGTAGTAGACAATATAATCACTATGAAATACTTGTCCACCAATAACTTGGTAACAGAACCATTAACTAAACCACTACGCAGGGACATATTCGAAAAAGATATAAAACTGCTTGGATTGCGTAGGGTCTAGAAATGGAATATATCTGTGATAGCATTTTGATATTAAAAAGTTATATTTTGTAAGCCAAAGAATTGAAACTGAGTTTATGATCAGTCAGCGTCATAATATTTTGATTACATCAGATTTATGGTCTATAAACTAAGTCGTAGGAGGACGCAACTCTGCCATACTATATCGAATGTGGGCCTTACCTAGTTACACAGGTACGGTCGTCTTGCGGTGGAGGGAGGCCTCCACCAAACAAAGTTGGCTAAGAGTCAGGGGGATAAACCTGATTAAGCAAGACGATTATCTAGTTTCGAAGTAACTCGACGTGATCTTCGTTTTGCATATCGCCGTGATGAACTTCGTTCGTCATTTAACCACATTCTGGGCCAGATGAGAATCTGTGATAACATGATTGACATATCCCTTTCCTATCAACCCAAAAGGTTCAGGTATGCTATCAACGCGTGCTTCATACTACGCGTGCCACGTTCGACCACACGGCCACACCTCGGTTGTGCTAGGAAGGAATCCTCGTGATTCTAGCGGGCGCAAACTTCTTCACCTCGAGCGTGTGATTGATCCCAGGAGCCTTATGAAGAGGCACCTAAAGTATCCTCACGGACACAGAACTCATATCTAAAGTCAGGCTCAATGCTCGCTTCCCGCCGTACGAGCGTAGGGCTGAACAAACATCTTTGGAAACCGGTTGGGTCTGACTAAGGATATGAGCAATCGGGATGGTCAAGTTCACCTGTAATTCACCGACTCTTGTATTCACTAGGTGGCCGCCAACCGGATATTAGTTGAAGGTTGTGAATACTTGTACGGATGCCTTAAAGAAGTGTTCCTACGTGGAAACTAGGCAAATGGAGAATTATCAGTTGACCTAGGATACAACGCGGTACAATATAAATGTTGTTTATAACAGGTTGATTAGAGAAAAGGGGAATCAACGTTCCGCGGGCGCTACAACACTCCTAACAAATGAGTAGCACGATGCCCGTCGTATCCGCCGGTCGCACGGCAAACCTCGTATGAACTATTCGGAAGCAAGAAGCATATCAAAGGAGAGAAATGTTGATGCAGATTTAGACGATAATACATTAACAAGCACCATCCTATTCCGGCGAGTGGGGGATGTTAGCATATGGTAATGGGCGCCGTAATTGGTAGCCCATAATATGTACAGTTTACCTAATGAACTTGGGTAAATGTCACATTATGGTAATTGGGCTAGACCCAAATCCCAATTGACATGGGAGGCCCAAAATTGGGCCACCCCAATTACATAGGCCTGCCGAAATATAGAGTGGGGTAAAGTGGACTTTTGTCCAGTTTACTCCTCCTATAAATAAGAGGTGTTAGGGGATTTTTAGGGTTAATCACAATTCCCTCACAAGAGTGTTTTAGAGAGAAAAACCCTCATTCCCTAATACCTAGTTCGACTGAACCATATATCCCTTCACCAAGGGTGTGCCAAATTGCCTTCGAGCAAACTCTCCAGAGATCTGTCCCCGTGCCAAGAATCTATCAGAGGCTTTGTTGTGGAGCTTGCACCACGTAGGGCTTCTCTAACAAGAACCTCTACGGGTCCCGACCGGAGGATCGCGAACTCCCTCTTGAGAAAATCTTGGGTCTACGGATCATCTTCAAGGTATGTGTGAAACTTTCGCTGCATAATTCTAATTACTGGCATGTACCTTGTTTTATTATCCGTAGTTATTACTCCCCGTAATCTAACAATAGTCGCCATCTACAAAGGAACTTAGTAATAATACTAACTCATCAACTTCTTATAGTCAACGTCTACAAAAGAGCTTAGTCATAATAATAACTCCTTAACTTCCAATAGTCGTCGCCGTCTACAAAGGGGTTTAGTCATAATACTAACTCCTTGACTTCCAATAGTCGCCGACGTCTACAAAGGAGCTTAGTCATAATACTAACTCCTCGACTTCCAATAATCGCCGACGTCTACAAAGGAGCTTATCCATAATACTAACTCCTCGATTTAAATAGTCGTCGGCATCTACAAAGGAGCTTTGTCATAATACTAACTCCTCGACTTTCTATAGTCTCCATATAGAAAGGAGCTTAATCATAATACTAAATCCTCGACTTCCAATAGTCGCCGACGTCTACAAAGGAGTTTAGTTATGATACTAACTCCTCGACTTCCAATAGTCGCCATCGTCTACAAAGGAGCTTAGTCATAATACTAACTCCTCGAATTCAAATAGTCTCCGACGTCTACAAAGGAGTTTATTCATAATAATAACTCCTTGACTTCCAATAGTCGCCGACGTATACAAAGGATTTTAGTCATAATACTAACTCATCGACTTCAAATAGTCGCCGACATATACAAATGAGCTTAGTCATAATCCTCAACCTCTTATAGTCGCCTTCTGTAAAGGAATTTAGTCATAATACTAACTCATCAACATTCGATTACCAACTATTTTAAAACAAGGAAATATATCTCGAAAAGGGCATTAAGCCCTCAGGAAGAGAAAACTCGAGCTTGTTGTCTCGTTGTTGAAAGGATGACAACAAACGTCTCGGAGGCAAGTGTTAGATCTGAGTTCATGAGAACTTAAGGTCTATAACTAAGGAGCTTTCCAAAGTCGGGATTCTAAAGTCGACGACCAAAAATATTACGTATGAGAAAATAAAGACAAAACCTCGGCAGCTCTTCTTTGAAGAGTCGACGCCAACCAAGTCGACAACCAACAACGAGTGCAACTCTCACTTTCTAAAATCCTTCCATTTAAGAAAGGTGAAGAGGCGGCGACTCATTGCTCAACTACAAAACCTTTCCTCCTAAGGAAATGTAAGGTGGAAACCTACTTGTCATCTATTTGGAGGAAACACTTCCTCCTAAGAAAATGCAAAGTGGCAACCTGCTTGTCACCAGCTTGAACGAAACCTCTCTAAAAAAATGATGAGTTAGCGACCTACTTGTCACATGCTGACCCGCCACCGTCTTTCTCGGCCAATCAAAAAAGGCGACTGCCGCCATTGGAGGCAGCCAATCATAGAAAAGTAGCCGCCACTAAAAGTCGGTAAGACTAAACCTATAAATACTAAGATGTTTTCACATTATTATGTACATTATCTCTCATATATTTCATATACTGACTTAAGCTTCAGAGTGGAATCAGGGGGAAAATCCCCACCCATTTTTTAGGTTCCCGCCAAGTGCAAAGACTCACGAAGGAATCTAAGTACCCATTGAAGACCACAAAAGATACCTAGAGCTACCAAAGGCGAGATCCTAAAATATCACCCCAAAGGCAGGCCACACAAACTTGATCCAACACGAGTGACCTTATATTGTGATAATAAAGCTGCGATACAAATAGGTAGCAATCATGTTTTTCATGAGCATACTAAACATATTGAAGTTGACCGTCTTTTTGTTAGAGATAGAGTTTCCTCAGTTTTTCTCAGGTTGAAGCATTTAAGGACCTCTAACCCGTTGGCGTATGTTTTTACTAAGTCTCTTTCTAAGGCGCTACATTGGCGATTGTTTGAAAAGTTGAAGATGGTAGATATCTTCCCAAGTTCAGATTGATGGGCAGTGTTAAGGCTCATAGGCCCTTTGTTGGCCTGGTCCGAGTTGAGTTTGACTTGTATTTGGCCCAGTTTTGTTCAGCCCGTGTAATAGGTCTAGTGATGCAATTTGAACTTTGTAAATGTCTGAGGACCTCTTTGTCTCTATTTATTTGTTTTTTGTGAGTTTTTTTGTGGAGGCAAAGTTATGGTGTAACTTTGGTATTTCGAGTAGTTGTCTAGGTATTTATGAGGGGATGAAAGCCAAATTAAGAAACCCATTCAGATGAACCCCAAATTCTCTTTTGTGCTCTGCTAGGGTTTTTACTCGCGTCGTCTTCTTCTCTGTCGATTCGATTACTTCCGTTTTACACACCATAAACAAAGTCATTAAAAAAAACAATTGCACAGTGTTTCACTAGTGTTAAACTAACATAAACATTTTCCCTCCATTTTTGTGGTTTAAGCTTTGCTTTAACAACATCTAAGCCCTAATGGAGTCATATCCTAACAATATTTATCCACGTTGAAACTATATACTGTAACAACATATAATTCGCTAAAATAAAGCACAGACGCCGCGACCAGGCTTATCTGATAACTGTGTAAAAATGTTCTGCCCAGGTGCGAGGATACCCTTGGGGTCGAAGCAAGCCTTCCTATCCGCAAACTTATCCCATTGATTACCAAAGTGTTGGATCCATTCCTTCTGCGAGGGGAAGTTAGAGAGATATAACTTGTAGTCGAAGTTATTGTCGTTGCAGATTCGAAGAACTTGATTGTTTTGAGCAATTAGGTCTTCCAATGGCGGACCAACAGGGTAAGCAGGGTTAAACCTCAAGATGGATGTGAAGTAGAAGATGTCTCCACCACTTTGCGGTATGACCAAGGATGTATCATTTCCCCACCTGTGCAAACTCATATAAATTAGTTGAACTGTAAAAATTAAAGCACGTCTTCACATATCTATCAGTTCGAGTTTTTTAGGCCAGTTAGTCAAGTTATCTGTGTAAAATTTCATATGATATAAGAGCATGCATGCTTGAGAATATATATGTGTTTTGTTTACCTGCTACGAACCAATGGGTAGAGCAATATTCGGCCATTGACACCATTTTGCAAGAGTGTCTTGTACACGAGGCGGTCGAAATCGGGAATATTATCCTTGGATATGAACATGTTCAACCAAGGATGAGGGGCTTCCCAAGTTCCGAATGGCGTGGCGGCTGCAATCTCTCGGTTGACGCGCAGTAGATATTCCTCGTATTTGACCTTTGCTTGAAAGACTAAGCCCTCTACAAACTTCATTCCTCCAAGCAATTTTGAAGTAAGCAAATCGGCACGCTCTTCGTCTTCAATTCCATTTTTGTAGTGGAGTGCTACTTCTAGACAGTAGAGCACCGGACCAGCGGCTTTGGGAATCATTGTCGAATCAACACTAGTTCATTCCAACAAAAACAGAGTTATATAGTTAGCTTTAAGAAGAATATGTAAATTCTGCAGAGCTGAGTAGATAAAGGTAAAATACCTCATCATTGGATACATTGGCACCGATGGCAAACCACTGACCGGGTCCAGATTGTTAGGAATGACGAACCCTTCGACATAATCAAACGTTTCGCCCTCTTCTCGACCGATCAGAAACTCCGCATCTCGAGTGAAGTCCTCAAACTCAGTATACAAAACCCTAATCCAAACCGCCATGTCCGGTGCCTCATGAAGTCGAATCCAGGCCTTGGTGATGACCCCAAACTGCCCTAACCCACCAAGCACCCCACGAAACAGTTCCGGGTTTTGGTCCTCGGAGCAAACCACAACCTTACCTTTACCCGTAACAACCTCGAGCTGCCCTACATTCACCGCCTGGGGACCGTACCGAAATGCCTGTCCTCCGACACCCGCATTAGACACGGTCCCACCGACAGTTAGGTTAAGGTAGTCGGTGAATGTCCTTGGGGACACTCCCTTGGAAAGACAAAACCCTAGAATGTCTTGCCACAGTGCCCCTCCGGGAACCTCTAAGTAGCTTGAGCCGTTGAGTTGGACGATTTCGAAGGTATGGGGGCCCACAGATTGCATGTCGATGACGATGCCTCCATCGGCCATGGCCTGACCGTAAAGAGAATGCCCATTTCCTCTGGCGGCTAGAGTTAAGTTGGGTGCTTTGTACACCGATTTGACGATCTCTGCCACGTCATCCACCGTGGAGGCTGTCTTGAAGGCTGAGGGCATGACACTTGTCATGCCACCAAAGTCGGTACTGGCAGCACTGGGATCGGCTTCTCCGATGCCGCCGGAGCTATTATCGGCGATAGCAACTCCGATTAGGGCTACTGATATTATAATTAGGATTCTCCACATGTTTGTTGCCACCACCATTCTAAAGAGTGGACCTTTTTTTTGCTATTTAAATCTGAATAGTGGACTTTGTAAGAAAGAAAAGGAGAGATATCTGGTTTTGTGCCTATTCCAGAGACCGGCTACTGCCTTTATATACTTTCCCAGAAGACTGAATTTAAAGCAATGTTTGTTTTTTAATAGGTTGAACAGAGTAAAGTCAATTCCATATTCAATTTGTTCAAATTTAATCCTCCAACTTTCTTAATTTTTCATATTTAATATAGTCCCTGAACTTTGACTCTGTACCCGGCATGGTCCTCGAAATATTTGCCGCTTCTCATCCATGACAATTTCTCAAGAGGTAAGCAAAGCAGGTAACATTGGGTCGAGAGGACCTGATGAGATCATGACCGTACGTAAGTATAATCTAAAGTTCAGGGTATGAAGTTTGTAATGAGGGAAACCTTGAGGACTACATCGATTAATCTTTGATTTATTAGGATACTATTCACTCACTAGTCAGCAATGCATATAACCATAGCGTAGCCGTGACAGGTAGTCTTCGCGGGTATAGTGGTATGCCACCCTATACTTTAGTATTAATAATTAGTTAATTAACTTGATTATATTAATTAATTGGTTGGGTGTTATTAACACTCCTTAATGGTCATCCTAATGGCTGGATTTGGTCGGCGTTCTTGATGAAGTGATATATAAAGTGACAACAAATATAAGTAAACACTTGAATACTATGAAATATACTGATTTGTTGGTGTTGATGAAATTTTTTAGGTTATACATCAACTAGTACATGATCCATAATTTTGATTGGCCTGTATACTTTGGACACATCCCGAAATTCACCCGGACTCGGGTTGGGTTCGGATCTCAAATTTTAGTATTCGGGTCAGTTTCGAGTTGACCAGGAAAAAAACAAGTCGGGTTCGGGTCCTGACATTGGACCCGAACTCAACCCGTTTGACTCAGATATAATTAAATTATAAATATTAATATATAAAATGTAATAATAATAATAATAAAATATTAAAAGCAAAAGTATAATCAAACAAATAACCAATTAGAAATCTAACGAGTTCTTTTAAGGTGTGGAGCAGCAAATAACGAGTTAGGAGATAGAGAAGGGTTGGAAACCAAGATGAAGTAGAATGGACTGGGAGGAGCAGAAAGCGGCGGTCAGCGATCAATGAGAAACATATGGATTTATAGACGGGTTACGGGTTGACCCGGTGACCAACTAGGTCGGATTCGGATTCTGAAGCACGACCCGTTATGAAGTTCGGGTCAGGTTCGAATTAACTGAATATTGACCCACGAATCACGGGTCGACCCGGTTTGACAGGCATATTAAAAATCTCGGCCCGTATCCAAATTATAGGCCCATCTCTATGATGACACTTATATACGAGCTACTACTGTACATTTATGTGATATATTTTGTAATAACTGCTTGAGAACTGCAAACAGGTTGCATGACTAGGTATCCATAAGTACGAAATATCAACTCATAACCGACTTATGCACGAATCAGTGGTGGATCCACCATTAACGATAATGGGACATTTTGTCCCACATTTTTTTAAAAATAAAAATAATATATATATATATATATATATATATATATATATATAATGTACTTAATTTTATAAATAAGTTATGAAATGGACTAAATTATTTTATTAAAGTGATTTTGTAATTTGTGAGTTCACATTTGAATATTTTGATTAATTGCTAATTAATTAAAGTTTTTTTTTATTTTTAGAAATTGTTAGCTTCATTTTCGGTGTTGACAATTTGCTAACTGAAGATTTTTTTGGACTATTTGGTAGGTTTTACTTTGGGTGAAATTTGTTAGCTCTTGTGTCACTTTGTGGAAGTTTGGTAGCTAGCAAATTGTTAAAAAAAAAAAATCAACTAACAATATATATATTTCCACCAATTTGAACGTAAGCTAACAATTTGGCCCATAAATATTTAGGAATCAATTTGTAATAATAATTAATTATGAGTTAACAAATTGATACTTAACAACTTTTTTACTTTCAAAATATATAATGCATTGAAATTTAATATATGATATGACTTTATAAAAAGATTTATTCTTTTTTTTTTATAATAAATTTTTACCCTAATTTTTTTTTTTCAAAATACCTCCAATTAAATTCCTGAGTCACATACACGAATCGCGTTGAAACTTTGCTTTAAGTTGTGAATAGAGTATTTGGCCAAAAAAAAAAGTTGGGAATAGAGTGACTACAAATAATCATTATTAGGAGGAATCGTTAAAGAGTATCCTAATAATCAATAACACGGTACATTTATATTGAATGTTCCGAGTCTGATAATCATTTGTTGCATTGCGTATGCATGTTGGATTGGTGGATTTGGTCGGCATTTGCACTGGAGAAAGCCACCACAATATATAAATAAAGAAGTTGACCACTGGAGAATAGTCGTCTTGGGATAATAGTCTATTAATTAAATTAAGGGTTAAAGGTACTTTTGGTGCCACATGTTTGACATGTGTAGGTTTTTGGTGTCATATGTTTCGTTTTGTAGGTTTTTGGTGTCATATGTTTCGTTTTGTAGGTTTTTGATGCCATATGTTTGAGAGGTTGTATGTTTTTGGTATTTCCGTTAGTCAACTGTTAGTTTGACCGTTAAATACTTTTATTTTGTTCAATTTAGTCCTCAAATTTATATTTCTAAAATTTAATATTTTGTTCAATTTAGTCCCCAACTGGTGGTGGCCGGCCCCGATTGGGGCTGTACCCACCACCAATTGGTGGTGGCCGGCCCCGATTGGGGCTGTAGCCACCACCACTGGTGGTGGCCGGCCCCGATTGGGGCCGTAGCCACCACCACTGGTGGTGGCCGTCCCCGATTGGGGCCGTAACCACCACCAATTGGTGGTGGCCGGCCCCAATTGAGGTGGCCACCACCAATTGGGGCCGGCCACCACCAATTGGGGTGGTTTTCGGCCCCAAGCGGTGGTGGCCGGTGCCGTGGGGTGGTGGCCGGCCCGTTTCGTGGCGGCCGGCGGCTTTGGAGGTGGTGGGTGGTGGTCGGCGGCCTTGGACGGTGACTTGAGCAAACAATAAGGACTAAATTGTAAATATTAAATTTTAGAAATATAAATATGAGGACTTAATTGAACAAAATAAAAGTATTTAACGGTCAAACTAACTGTTGACTAACGGAAATACCAAAAACATACAACCTCTCAAACATATGGCACCAAAAACCTACAAAATGAAACATATGGCACCAAAAACCTACACAGGTCAAACATGTGGCACCAAAAGTACCTTTAACCCTTAAATTAATTAATTAGTAAATGTATTCCTTCTGATTACTGGATGATCCGTTGTCAACTGTCAATTGACTCAATTCTCCTCCTTTATATAGAGAAAAAAAAAAAAAAACTGTACAACCTATTAAAAAAAAAAAACTCATAACCTCTCAACTAAATTAATTTATACACAGTAAAATATTAATTATGAATATTTTTTTATTATTAAATATTAGCACTAACCTACCAAATTAATTAATAGATAAATATTGAGTTGCTTTCTTTACGTTTTTCCATTTACCTTATTCAATATTTATATTTTACTACCCTCCAAGGCTCCAACTTCTTTGAAATATTCACTTGATTGTCTGTCACATGACTTTTGTACGTATAAATAAATAATTATAACTAACCCTTACATAAAAACTAATAAGTAGGGTATTATTGTTTGTGATCCAAGGAAACAAAAGTCGGTAGGAAAAATAATTTGATATTGTGAAGTATCAAGTGACACAGCTTGATCAACGGTTACTTAAAGATTACGAAAAGGTACCACATCTACTGCATACATTACACACAACACATGTGCATGCATGCTTTTATTATTAATTAATGATAAGCCAAACAAGGCACAATATCTACAAGTACGTACAAACAATCCAAAGTAGCCGCCATTTAAGCGTACATAATAAATTTAGATTGATTAGTATACATATATTTTTTTGTTATGAAGCTATTTATTGTACTTATATTATTTTTTTCTTTAAAAAAAATACCAATATATATACTCTTCATCTGATACTTATTTGGGAACTGCTGAAAAATAAAAACCATCGTGCAAAGAAACTGATAATCCACAGAGAGGCAAAAATTAATAGGGTACGTTTACATCAGCTACATCACTTTTCATCCACACAGGTAGTAAATGTAACCAAAATGCAACATTTTAAAAACATAAGAATGTAACTAATTAATTGTGTCTTTGATTCGGCCTAATGCACTATGAATGATGAGTAATGAATAGACAATTTTTTTTAATTAATGCCGAACTTTATTAAAATAAAAACGATTACAAACTACAAATTAGAAAATACCCGCTCTAGAGAGATTGGTTAACATCCAATTCACAAACTTGTAGAGCGGCACTACTAGAAATAAGGTCTACACCGACAAGTAGTTTTTTGTCGATAAAACCATTTTCTTGTCGACAAAAGTCTCAGCGACAAACATTTTTGTCAATAATGATTGTCGGTGTAGGTCCCGTCGCTAAAAGTATTATCGACAACTAACTTTGTCTATAAAAGTTGAAGATTTTTACCGACAAGTAACTTTGTCGATAACGTGTTGCTATTATTTTAATCAATTTAATATTATTACCGACAATACTAAACTTGTCGATAAAAGTAACATTTATCTACAAATGAAGTTGTTGCAGAATATAAAAAGTATTATCGACAACATCCACTTTGTCGTTAATAACTACATATAATGACCATGTATACAAACAAGTCGTCGATAAACATATTTTTTTATTGACAAGTAACAAAATCTTATCGATATAACTATTAGAAAAATGCAATTTTTATCGACAACTATAAATATGTGGTCGATATACAAGTAATATTATCAGATTTATATATAATTGATTAATATAATATTTTTACATTACATTGAGGACATAATTATTATCCAATACGTAATATATATAATCAAAAGACACCATCATTTTAAATATATATAACCAAGTACGTCTCCAATACGTAATATATAACCAAAAGACACCATCATTTTAAATATATAACCAAGTACGTCAATTCTAACAAGCAGTTAGAAACAAATCTGACAAGCAGTTCGTACAAAGCCGCAAATGTAATCATCAACTACTACCAGTGCATCCTTGAAGCATTTCAAAATGTGTATTTAATCTACTTGTTAGATAGTGGCATCTACTTTAATCTGCACAAAATTAGCTTCAATCTGCACAAAATCTACATGCTCCTTCACAAAATGTACCTTCAACATTCACAAAAAACCTACACAAAATCTGCATAAAACAAAGCAGAAGAAAACAATTACTATTTTAGAGTAAGGATAAGAGTCTGATTATAAATTGACCAACTTTAGAAGCAACATCAAATGGTATAAATTCAAAGATGCGACTACTAAAGAACTTAGAGGGCACAAGAGTGGGTGACAAATATTAGTTAAATACAGTGGCCAGATGCAGCTAAGTGTGCAAATTTTGAACAACTCTATAAGAGATTGGTAAACTATTCCAAGATAGAAACCACTAGATACAGAATAATGAAATACTTACTGCATCTAGATATGCCAAACAAACAAGACATATGGCAAGAAGGAAGGTACTCAGCAAAAACTTTTTATTATATATATATATATATGAAAATTACCTTTCAAAACGCTACCTGATTTTTCCACGACTGTTTGTGAATACCCCATGATACCTACCTAAGTACAAAACAAAGAGATAGTACATCCACAAATAGAAGTAGATAGAAATCAATGTTGTTTAATTAATAATAATAAATACATTGTTATGCTTTTTTCCCAGCCAACTTCAGAAATTTTCTGTTGGCTTCCTCTTGTTCATCATAAGTCTCTTCCTCGCTCCACTTATCTTCGTGATTACCATCAACAGTCATGAATGCAGCACAAACTGAATCACAGTTATTCACTTTATGCATACATTCTTGTAGTTTCCTCTCAAATTCTGCATGCCTTGATCTGTCATTTGCTAGTTGTTCAAACCTTCTATCTAATTCATCATTCCTTACTGAGTCAGCTGCTAATTCTTTGTGCTGCAAGGAGTGGCGTTGGCCTTAACAGTGTTGATGATGAATGACTTGTGGCTTGCAATGTACTTATAGCTTGCTTTGAAAGTAGCTGCTGCATATTCACTAACGGGGGTGGATTTGGTGGAGTTTCCCTCGCATATGGACTACGTATGTTTGGATTTGCAACCATAACTCTCTTATTTTGGTGTGCCCTCTTGCCATTGACATCCTTGGTTTTCATTCTGCCATGCTCAAAATGTAAAGAATATAAATAAAAATGTAAACAAATTATGCAATATGTACTACTCCTCACCACAACAACACCCACCAAACACAAATAAGCAGCTGATGCGACAACACAAGCAACCAACAAGTGAATATAACTAAGATATGATATTTTTTTAACAACAAATCTGAACTAAAACCAGATTCTCAGTAGTAGTTACTAATTTACTAATTTATAATGTTAAGAAATGTTATAAGTACATCACCTAAACCCTAAAAAGAACATGAGTAGAAGAACTAGTTTTTAACCCTAATAATTGAAGTTTCATTCTTCGTAAAGGGGCACAGATCTTTTAGTCCAATATCCATGCCTATACTACGAGGGTTCTGATTGTCGATTATGAGGGTTATAGGTGTAGCTATTTGATTCGAATTTTTTTCGAAGAATCAAGAACTAAGATAACAAAAGAATGTACCCTTTCAAGAATTGAGACAACTTGTAGTTGCAATGCTTGGATGTCTCAAGTGAAGCTCTCCTCAAATGAAGCTTTCCCCTCATTTCTACTTAGGTTTGAAGTTTGAAGAATGAAGCGGCGTTTCACTTTGGGAGTGACAGAGGGGTCTTAAATAAGGGTGAATAAGTCTAGGGTTTTTGCTGGCAAAGAAAAAAGTCTACGATTTCTCTTTTCAAATACTAATATAACAGATTATTTATTCTGCAAACATTAAAATAAGATGTTAGTGTGACTAAGTGGTTTAAACGTCTGCCTTTAATGCTAGAGACCCAAGTTCCATTCTTGTCAACATGTCTTTTTCTGTTAAAGGATCATTTTATTAACTCTCAACAGCAGCCATATATATTTTTTCCCTTGGAACTTTTTTTTATGTATTAAAAGATCATATTATAAATCATAAACAGCAGAAACATTACAGCAGAAACACAACACAACAGCAGCCATATATATTTTTTCCCTTAGAACTTTTTTTTTATATATTAAAGGATCATATTATAAATCATAAACAGCAGAAACATTACAACACAATAGCAGCCATCACCCAAGACGGCATATTTGGTGCCGACCAAGTACCATCCCTACAGCAGCACAACCCTAACAGCAATGTCCTCCGCCAAATTTGGTTGACCTCTATGCCTAGACAAAAATAGAAACAGCAACAACACTAGTACCAGAAACTAGGACAGCAGTACTAAAAACAACAAAACATCCAATCCTTACAGCTTCATTTAGAAGAGGACGATTGGAAGATAGTACTTAAAGCTACAACATTTAGAAGAGGACGATTGGTATAGTTGAACTAATTCAACTAAATCAACCTGCAAAAGTAAATACAAAGCTTTATTATAATAGCCAAGTATGTAAACAAGTAATATACATATCATATATATCACTTAATACATACCTTGTTACGATTTCTTCACTTACTCTTGATCACTTCTATCACTAATTGAGTCATTTTCATCAGTCTCTTCCTCGTTATTGACATCTTCTTCGTCAACGGGGTTCTGGGCATCTACATCACTGACACCTTCTTCATGTACTCCAATATCATCTACCATGTGGCCTTCTATATCAAACCGATTACAATTAAAGTCATCAAAATCATCATGACTTTCTCTGATCGGGGAGCGCGGTTGTCTTGAAGTACTACACTCTTGAAACGGCTCAACTCCTTCAGATAACATATGAAGACCCATGTCGAACCGTTTGTGAGGCTCAACATGTACGACCACACTCCATCCTTCTTTCTCGGGTTCCCGTGCATAGAAAACTTGGCGCGCCTATGATGCTAGAATAAACGGCTCATTAGTGGACATAAATGCATCATCTTTCAAGCTAGTGTACCCGAACTCATCTCTCTTAATGCTTCTCCTATTTATAACATCATACCAATCACACTTGAATAACACAACTCTATGGATATTGCTAAATTGCACCTCCAAAACTTCTCTAAGTATCCCATAATAATCAAATGCAGCAGATTGCGGTCGTCTATCACGCCCACTAGAAAAGCACATTGTTTCAGCATTGACTACCACTCCACAGTTTTGAACTACTCTTTTCATCGCAGTTTCTTTAGTATGAAATCTAAAACCTTTCACGTCATAGCCACTGAAGCTATTACAAGAAGGCAACGGTGGACGTGCCAAAACCTGCAACAGCATTTCACTCGTGGTTGGTCGATCACCACCCAAGTTCTTAACCTGTCATATTTCAAAATATGTTATTGCTTAAGAAGTATACACGAATTTCAACCCACAAAATGCGCATGATTTAAGCCACTTACACGGTGATGAAACCAATCAAGAAATTCTTCATTATGTTTCTCCTCTAAGTTGCGAGGAGTTAGTCTTCTTCTGCTTAACATCGTCCGATGTTCCCTATGCAAACAACTAAAACATTTAGACAAATGCATGAACGGTGACATAATGATCAAATATAATACAGACTTACACAATGTAAGGCTGCACCTCCGTGCAGTTTTGTAATTTATAAAGCTGATATTGTGTCATCTCAGTATTGCTGAAATTACGCATTTTAGACCCTCCTAGTGGTCTCCCCACTGTGCGAAATATAGAAAATTGTGCATTTGATGGTTCCTCCGCTACCACATTTCCTCGACGATTAATATTAGGCCCTACCACAGCATCATCTAAGTACCTCGAACAAAATGTCATACACTCAAATACGACGAATCCTTCCGCGATTGAAGCCTCTGGATGCCTTCTATTACGCACAAATGATTTCATCTTGCCCATTAGCCTATTTGTAACATCAAGTGTCAATGAAAAGTGCAATGTGTATCTCTTAGTTCCAACATAAACCTGTATACAAATAAATATATCTCAAAAAAAAAATGTACTTACATTTCAATGAAGTACATCCATCGAAATCGAACAGGTCCAGCCATGAGTGCCTCCTCGACTAAGTGAATAATAAGGTGAACAGTGATGTCAAAGAAGGCCGGTTGGAAAATCATCTCCAACTTACACATTATAATTGGCAACTCATGCTCCAATATTTGCAAGTCTTCCTTCTTCAACTCCTTAGCATATATATTGTATTAAATGCTTGGCTTAGATGAACTAAGGTCTTGCAAACATTCTTTGGTAGAACACCTCGAATAGAGATCGGCAAAAGACGCTGCATGAGAACATGATAGTCGTGACTCTTAAGACCAGAAATCTTACGCTCCTTCAGCTTTATGCAACGTGAAATATTGGAGGAAAATCCCCCAGGAACCTTCAAGCCCTTCAAGAACTTCAACACTATTTTTTTTTTTGAGTAGTTGATAACGTATGGCATGCTGGAGGAATAACCTTTTTTGATCCAGGTCGCACAATAGGGTGAAGTGATGGTCTAATGCGCATGATTTTCATGTCTTCTCGAGCGTTCAGATTATCATTGCTTCGACCATCAACTCCAAGCAGAGTATTCATAATATTCTCACAGACATTTTTCTCAATGTGCATGACATCCAAGTTGTGTCGCAAGAGTAAGTACTTCCAATACGGTAGTTTGAAAAATATACTTTTTTTCTTCCAAAGACTTGTAGAGTTGTCACTAGACTGTTTCATTGGCCTCTTCCGCTTAACAAGAAGTTTCTTTTTACCAAATGGAATATTGGGAAGCTGATTTAACTGGTCGAGCACTTGGGCCCCTGATAACCTAGTAGGTGCCAATTGTAATTCTTTTTTGCCATCAAACGATGCTTTGTTTGCCCTTTACTTGTGGTCAATTGGCAAATGTCTTCTATTACCTCTATAAGAACACTTTCTACCATGCTTTAACCAACATGAGCAAGTATCCTTCATACAGATCGGACATGCCTTATATCCCATTGTTGTCCATCTAGACAGCATACCGTATGCTGGAAAATCATTAATCGTCCACAGTATCGCTGCACACATACAAAAAGTCTCCTTTTTAGAAGCATCATATGTCATCACACCCTCATCCCACAAATCTCTGAGTTCGTCCATCAAAGGTTGTAGGTAAACATCAATGTCGACAGTTGGAGATGAAGGACCAGGAATAATCATGGAAAGTAAATAATTTGGATCTTTCATGCACTCATCTGGAGGCAGATTGTACGGTATGAGGATTACCGGCCACATGCTATGACATCCACTACCAAATGGATTAAAGCCATCAGTTGCCAATCCTAGCCTTACATTACGTGGTTCTGAACCAAACGAAGATTGAACATTGTCTAATGCTTGCCATGCTGGAGTATCAGCCGGATGCCTCAAAACCCCATCTTTTATTCGACCATCATGGTGCCATCGCATTTTTGCCGCTGTTTTCTCTGGCATAAAGTACCTCTTAAGTCTAGGTTTCAGGGGAAAATACCGCAAAGTTTTAGCAGCAACTTTTTTCTCTTTCTTCTAGTACTCTCACCTACTTCTTCTCGTCGATGATCTGCTTCTGTATCCACATGTTCCCACCTCGATTCTTTACAGACCGGGCATAATTGGGCATTGGCATGTTCCTTGTAGAAAAGAACACAATCATTTCTGCAGGCATCGATCTTTTCATACCCCAATCCTAAGTCAGAAACTATTTTTTTAGCCTCTGCATAAGACCCTAGAGCCGTATTCTCAGAAGGTAGACATTTCTTAAAAAATTTCATCAATTCACCAATGCCAACATTACTAATTCGGTAGCGAGACTTCAAATGTAGCAGCTCGACTATATATGACATTTTAGAATAATCGATGCACCCAGGATACAAACTTGTTTCACACTCCTCTAACAATCTGTAAAACCTTTTAGCATCTTCATTAGGTGTTTCCTCATCCAAATTGAACTCTCCCACCTCGGCCACCCCAGTCGCATCATTTACAATATCTCGCATTACGTCAATATTACGACGTACTGTAGAGGTAGCTAATACTTCATCTTCTTCCCATGGTAAATCCATGTTGTGTACCTCTGCACAATTCCTATCCACATCAAGTGCATTTCAACAATTTTCCTGGTTTGATATAGAACATTGTTACATTTGAGACATGGGCAAAGAATTGTCATATTTCCATCCTCGTCTGGTAGAGTCACTCCAATAAATGCATATTCTATAAACTCCTTCACACCATTACTATACTCAGCAGTTTGTTTAGGTTTAGACATCCAACTCCTATCCATCTTGTAGGATAACTTGATAAAGAAGTGCCTGTGGAGACCAAAATACAACACAATAAAAACTAAGGTATTCAAGTAGCAATATTTGCTTGAATCCGCCATGATTCACAGCCTAATTATACATAGACATGAATACAGAGCAGTAATAGATAGAATGGCTACCTAGCAACAACTGAAGAGGCAAGCCAATGACCGATATGGCTACGGAGCAGCAACGGAGAGAACAACAACTTCCAAGCGATCTTCGACCAGTGATAAACGACAGCAAGTGGTAAGAATGAACGAACGGCTCACTCTGGCAATCTTGATTCCCCCTCCGATAAACCTTATGTCGGCAGAGTGCAGAGTAGAAACCTAATATCCATTACAGAGAGGTAGATTAAGTTTTATGCGTCACAGAAAAATATGATTTACTGATATATAGATATTTTAAAATGGATAAGGTATGTTTGACATGATAGCTAAGTGGTAATGCGATGGAATTTTTCTTCATAAGCCCTGGTTCGAGACCTGTTAACCTCCGAATTTCTCTTAACTCATTGAATTTCTTCATCAGCCTCTATTTTTTTTATCTGAATTAATTTCTTATATATTGCCCAAAAAAGTGCATTCAGTAATTATAATTTTTTTTAATAAAAATCTAAAATTTATCAGTTTTCATTGACATCTTTTGTCATTGATAAATATTCACTTTTACGACAATTTTTTTGTTTGTTGTCGTTAATAACAATATGAATATTTTTTTACAAAATATTAAATTTGTCATTAGTCATTATTTTTATCGACATTTTTTTTGTTATCGGTAAATATTCATTGTACGACAAATTTTTTTGTTCTCGTTAATAATCAACTTTTATCGACAAGTTTGTTTAGTTGTCGAGAAAAATAACAATGTTGTCTTTATTTTAACAATTATTATCGACAACTTTACTTTTTTTGTCGATAAAACATATTTTTATCGACAACTTGTTTCAATTGTCGATAAAAATTACTTTTATTGAAGAAAAATTGAAATTGTCGATAATAATAGTTTTATCGACAACTTTTACCAACAGTTGTCGGTATAGACCTTATTTCTTGTAGTGCGGGTACTAACAAAACAACTGAAACAAATACAGCAGATCAATAAACAGAAATACAAATAATAGTAAATGTTTGCACACGAGTTTCCTTCGTGGGCTTCTCCTTCCGTTCTCCCCTTCTTTCTGGGCTTCTCCTTTTAGTATTCCCGCTCCGTGGGCTTATTCTTCCCGTATGCCCGCTCCGTGGGCTTCTTCTTCTCGTATACTTGTAGATGGGCACCAGGGAGGGGATTCCCGGTAAGCCCACTGTTTGCAAACGATGTCCTGAGTGCCTTCTTGCCTCAGACCTCCGCTCTTCCTTCTCCTCGAGATACCTGCAAAAGGGGCGATACCGAGACCAAAGGGGGGGTGGTGCTCGGTATGCCCTCTCCGATGCTTAAATGAGTATATGCTTTAGAGATAGGTAGTGAGCTTAGAGAGAGAGGAAGAGAGATTAATTATCCATTCCTCCTTTGAAATGAGGGGATGAGGTCTCTATTTATAGAGTTCCTATTGGACCGTCCCGGTTCCAGTGATTTCCTGGTCCGGTTGTGGCAGTTTCGTAATATAAGTTGGCTTTGACCGTAAATATGGTGCACTTGACCTCGGTCCGACCATACATGAGCATAATGTGTTTAAGTGTGTGGGAATGGCCTCCAAGGGCGAGCCCTGGGTGAAATATCGTCCGGGGGTAGGGGTCCGGGCGAGGGAAACTCGCCCGGACGGAGGCGAGGGGGGTACCCGGGTGGGTACCCCTAGTACCTTGCTTGGGTTACCCCGAGGTGGTTTTTCCACTCGGGGCCTCCCCGAGTGGTTTTCGCCACTCGGGGTGTTTTTGGGCCTATGTTTTGGGCCTCGTTTCTATTTTCCAAGTTTCGAATTGTAATCGGCCGCGGCTGCGAAATGTACCTTTGTGACGATCCCGGCCTTTATCAAGTGCTCGAGGAACGTCGCGATTTTCCTTGCCCCGTGTTTAAAGGAGCTTTAAGACGGTCCCGACCTTCATTGAGCGCTCGAGGAACGTCGCGATTTTCCTTGCCCCGTGTTTAAAGGAGCTTTAAGACGGTCCCGACCTTCATTGAGTGCTCGAGGGACGTCGCAATTTACCTTGCCCCGTGTTTAAAGAAGCTTTAAGACGATCCCGGCCTTCATTGAGTGCTCGAGGAACGTTGTAATTTCCCTTTGCCCCCTGTTCAAGGAAGTCGGATACACAAAACGCTATTGATGATATAAGCAAATTTATGTCATGTATAGTTATTGTACAAGGGTAAGAGTCACAAGCTTGGTCTCGTTTTACTTAGCCTTAGGACCGAGGAACCTCCTTTTTAGGCTCTTAAAGCCGATAGGGTGCTTTGGAAGTGGTGTTGCACTCCGTTTGCGAGAGCGCGAGTACAATCTTCTAGCTTTGGCCTTCAATGGGCACAGTATTTTTCTCCCCGTTTGTCGAAGTGTGGGCATGGTCCTTTAACCTTATCCCTGTAATTCACGCTATACATATGGAGGTGAAAGTGGTTAAAATTTCTCCTCTTAACCTTCGTATAAAAGAGTTTTTATAAATATATGTAGAAGGTTGTTCCCTTCATATATGTTGGAGCGTTACTCCCTTGGTGTAGGTTAAGGGGCTTCTCCCCTTGTAGATATTTTTATGATTTGGTCTCGGGGCTTCCCGGACGGTGATTTTTCCTTCGTGTCTCAATGCTGAGGTTACTTCCGCGGTATGCATATCTTACTCCTCCATATGTGGGGGCTTGGCCCTTGTGTTACTCAAGCTTTGTGACCTGTGCATATGGAGTTGTATGTATATGGTTGCCCCCGTAGTGGGCATGCTTTAGACACTTGGGGGTTAGCCCTTGCGCTAATTGCGAAACCTGCATATATGAGATTGTATATATATAGTTGTCCCTTACAGTGGACGTGTTTGGCGTTTTGGACACGGGGGTTAACCCTTGAGGTGACTACGCTTGGCAGCCCATGTATGTATCATTACTCCCGTAGCGAGTATTTGGATATCTTTAAATGTAGGGGTTTACCCTTGTGCTGGTTACGCTTGGTAACTGATGACTGCGTGAGTGCCCCCGTAGTGGACACATTGTTGTATGTGAAGGGATACTCCTTATATTGACTACGCTTGGTAGTTCATATATAAGGTTGTTCCTTCAATGCCACTATTTGATACATAGCTTTGTTGGATTACGGGGACGTAATACTACGGAATGCTAAACGTGTACTTGCAAGAAATTCAATCTACGCAGCGGAATTAGTACACATACCTTTCAGTTTTCCTGCCCAAGAACGATGTGGAGGGAGTTCTGATCATCCGATCAGAACCACGTGCAAGTTCTTCGTTAGAAGAAGTCCCACGCGATCTAGCTCCACAACAAGACCTCTGATCGATTCTTCAGCGGAGATGGAACCTCAGACCAGATGTGATGGTGCCGAAATTTAACTAAGGGAAACAAGTGTTCTCAATGGAGATCCTTGTTATTATGAATGTGTGAATAAACCCTTAGCAGACACCCCTATATATAGTATTGGTGGAGTTGCCAAAAGGCAACTCCAACCAATGTGGTATAGGATGGCCGGCCGAATTGCATGTATAAGGGGGAGGCCCAATTTTGGGCCTCCCTTGTCAATTACTAATTGGATTTGGCCCAATTAGCCCAGATTGACAATTACCTAATTAACTTAGGTAATTCCCTTAATTAACGAGCTCCTATTACGGCGCCATGTCACCATATGCTAACATCTCCCACTCGCCGGAATGGGAGGGTGCTTGTTAATCTATACGTTTACGCAATAGTATCAACATCCCAGTCTTCGTCTCCGTCTCCGAATAGTTCATACTAGGCTTGCCGTGCGACCAGCGGATATGACGGGCATCGTGCTACTCATCTGTTAGAAGTATTGTAGCGCCCGCAAAACGTTGATTCCCTTTCATGAACCAAACCTGTTTGAAATAAAACTATGTACCGCACTGTATCCTTGGTCAACTGTTAATTCTCCAATTGCCCAGTTTTCCACAAAGGAATACTTCTCCAGGGCATCCGTACAAGTGTTCACAACCTTCAACTAATATCTGGTTGGCGGCCACCTAGTGAACACGAGAGTCGGTGAATTAAAGGTGAACTTGACCATCCCCATCACTTATACCCTTAGTCTGACTCAACCGGTTTCCAAGACGTGGTCACTTGGCTGTTTTATTTGGCACTACGCTCGTACGCCGGGAAGCGAGCATTGAGTCAGACCTTAGGTATAAGTTCTGAGTCCGTGAGGATACTTTGGATGCCTCTTCATAAGGCATCCGAGATCAATCACACGCTCAAGGTGAAGAAGTATGCGCCATTTGAATCACAAGGATTCTAGCTAGCACAACCGAGCATGACCCCGTGGTCGTACGTGGCACGCGCAGTATGAAGCACGCGTCGATAGCACAGCTGGTAAAGCTAGGGATGGGATATGTCAATAATGCTATCGCAAAATCTCTCATCTGGCCTTGAATGTGATATAGTGATGGACAAAGTCCAACTCGGCGATTTACAAAACGAAGATTAAGTCATGTTGTTAAGCGTGACAATGTTATCGTTTTGCTTAATCAGGTTTACCCCCCCCTGATTCTTAGCCAATCTTGTTATGGTAGAGGTCCCTCTCTCCTTACAAGATGACCGTGCCTGTGTGATGAGGCAAGGTTCACATTCGACACAATTTTGGTGGAAGAATTTTACTTCTTCCTACTACTTAGTTTATAGACCGTAAAATCCGATGTTGTTAATCATTATGACGTCGATAAATCATAAACTCAAATTCCAATTCATTTATTCAATTGAAATATCATTTCAAATGTCAAAACGTTATCACTTTTTACAAGCCACACAGTTTAAGCCCTACGTAATCCAAGCAGTTTTACGTGCTTTTCAAAAATCCCCCTACGTAACAGCTTAGTTAAAGGGTCTGAGACCATATTGTCTGTAGGCAAGTATTCTAAAGCGATTATGTTGTATTCCAGAACAGATTTAGCATAATTGTATTTCACATCAATGTGCTTTGTCCTACTATGGTACTTTGGATTCTTAACTGCCGCAATGGCCGCCTTACTGTCGGAGTACACCTTCACAGGTTTACTGTTCTTGTCGGTGTCAATTAATGCAGTAAGAAGCCTTTTTCAGCCAGACCGCTTCTTGTGCGTTTTTTGGGAGGGAAACGAATTCCGATTCCATAGTGGAAAGCGCGACACACGATTGCTTCTTGCTTACCCATGATATGGCAGCATTAGCAAGGAGGAAAACTCCTCTTGTGGTGGACATACGATCATCCGGATCGCCACTGTGGTCAGCATCACTATAACCGGTCAATTCGAGTCGATCACCCTCATAGCACAGAACGTAGTCGGCAGTACCTTTCAAATATCTGATGATTCGTTTTATGGCCTTTAGATGTTGATAACTAGGATCTGATTGGAATCTTGCTACTAGGCCAACAGCGTAACAGATGTATGGCCGAGTACAGAGCATGGCGTACATTAGACTCCCTACCATGCTCAGATACTCTGCATTCTCCATCTGTTTACGCTCCTGCTGGTTTTTCGGGCCATCACGCTTCGATAGCGCGCACCCGAACACAACCGGCGTATCCACGGGTTTAGCATCCAGCATTCTGAATCTTTTCAACAGTTTGTTGATATATGATTCCTGAGATAGACATAATCTCCGGGTGGCACGATCTCGGGCAATTTTGATGCCTAAGATGTACGTGGCCTCTCCCATGTCTTTCATCTCGAATGCTGATGCTAACCAGGACTTTGATTTATTCATAAAACTCACGTCGTTCGCAGCAATGAGTATGTCATCCACGTATAGATGGGGTAGAATGCACAAAAACTCATTGATTCTGTAGAATACCGAGAATTCGACGCGATATAGAGGACAAACATCGATTTTCTTATATTTCAATCAATAACTCAATAAATGAAACTCAAAGACGGCTAAACAGATTTAAATACTGAAAGAGAAAACCATAACCCTAGGTCAAAATCCGAAAGTTGTAAACAAAACCGATAAATTGCAAAAATGACCCAAAGAAACATAAATTGCGATTTTGACCATCTAAACGAATGAATTTGGCAGAAATTGTCGTACATCTTACTATGGGTCTTTCTCAAATCATCACTTCTGCATGAAAAAATGTATTCGCACGCAAAAACCTGACACTTCAACTAGAGATGGTACACGTATATTTCATCTCAGTAGAGAGATCTATCATGCTAAACAATGATCTCTTAACATCTCTGACTACTTTGGAAAAATGAAAAACTCGTGGGATGAATTAGTTGTTGTTGAGGACAATTGCTTGTGTTCTGATTGTGTAGCTTCACCTAGAGTGATTGCTAGCAATGACAAACATAAGTTAGTGCAATTTCGGTTAGGTTTGAATGAGACATACAGTGGCGTACGCACAAATTTTCTCATGACATATCATTTATCCTCACTGAACTTTGCTTATTCAGTATTGGCGCAAGAAGAGAGCCAGCGTGTGATAATAAATGGTGTTTCTGCATACTCATCTGATCATAATACTGCCCTTTTATATGCTGGAAGTCAGTCTAACACTGAGGCAAATGGATTATATGATAATAGAGCTGGTGGTTCATCAGGGAATAATTCTGGTGGTTTCAAACAGAAGAGAGATTTTCTTTGTACCTATTGTGGAAAGAAAGGTCATGCTGAAGATAGGTGTTGGCAAAAACATGGTGTGCCTGATCATACTAAGAAAAAATGGTCAACAAATAATGTGATTTTTCCTTAAAAGCTTCCCAAGTCTCTCTCTTAACACATTTTCAATAATATCAATCACCACCACCATTACAGCAACAAACTCAGACGTCTCAGCAACCTCAGATCTCCTCTCAATCTGATTTTGCTCGAAGTCTTCATATTTGCCCCCATTCTCTCATGGTCAATTGAATCATATGGTTTATCTTTACTTTGAACATCATAAGATGAGCAACAATCAACCTGCAATGGTGAATATGGCAGGAATGATGTTATGTGGAACCACTGTTACTTCTTCTTCTGACAGCATCTGGATTGTTGATAGTAGGGCTTCTCATCATATGAAATGTAATATGCAATGGTTATTTGATTCAAGAGAAAACACTTCCTTGAATATGATGGTGACTCTACCTGAT
This sequence comes from Clarkia xantiana subsp. parviflora, assembly GCA_036873135.1. NCBI lineage: Eukaryota > Viridiplantae > Streptophyta > Magnoliopsida > Myrtales > Onagraceae > Clarkia > Clarkia xantiana. Next base: position 12,004,740 of record JAPTYO010000003.1, read on the forward strand.
GGAACTACTTCTCCTGTGACTCATATTGGCTCCTGCAAGTTAAATAACAACATCATTCTCAAAGATATCTTATATGCTCCTGCATTTCTGTTCAACTTGATCTTTGTCTCAAAACTTTGCAGTGACTATAGTTTATATGCTATCCTTAGGCCTAACATGATGGTCTTTAAGGACCACTTAAGTAGGAGATCAATGAAGAGTGGATGTCACCTTAATGGGTTATATGTCCTTCAGTCTCAAAGGAATCAAGTTGCAGTGATACGCACTAGATGTTTCTTGAAGATTGAAGCTGACTTTGAGAAGCTGAAACTTTAGCATAGAATATTTGGACATATATATGTGTTGAATTTGTCCAAATACTTTGAGTTTAACTCGGTAGCTGGAGATTGTATAAAATGTTGTACTATTTGCTCACTCTCTAAACAAACAAGACAATCATTCCCAATAAGCACTTCTAAGACTTGTGGTTTGTGTTGAATTGGTGCATTTAGTTATTTGGGGTCCTTAATTATAAAGCTCCGACTATGATGGCTACAAATATTTTCTTTTACTGTAGTTGAAGATTTTAGCAGGACCACTTGGCTATTTCTATTGAGAAGCAAAGAGGAGGTGATTATGTATCTTGGAACCTTCTTTCCAATAGCGAGAAATCATTATACAACCTCTTTCAAGTGTTTCAGAAGTGATAATGTAAAAGAATTTTGTAATTATTTGACAAAGGAACGATTTGATAGCTTGGGAATCAAGTGCCAAACAAGTTGTGTTCACACTCCTCGGTAAAATGAAGTTGAACGCAAGCATAACATCTCCTTGAGGTAGCAAAAGCTCTGAAAATTCAAGCTTCTGTACCTGATAAATTTTGGGGAGAATGTGTTTTGACGGCTTGCTATTTGATCATTATCATTCAATATACTATTTTGAATGGCAAAATTCCCTTTGAAGTCCTACACCTACTGCACACATACGAGTATTTGGATGTTTGTGTTTTGCTAAGAACCTGAAGTGTCATGACAAGTTCAAACCAAGATCTATGGTTGGTGTTCTAATGTGTTATTCACCAACACAAAAGGGATACAAGCTACTAAATTTAAAAACATAAGAGTTTCTTGTCTCAAGAGATGTAATCTTTAAAAAAGGATATATTTCCTTTCACACTCTCCAAGCAGCAACATTTAAAGCTTTTTCCCTAAACAACTCATAATGAATTTCTATACTACACTCCTGAACATGGAATTGATCTCAGTGAACTCCCTGATGCTAATGAAAGAGATTCAAACAAACCATCCATCAAGAGGCACAAGCTGTCAGTGATATATATGATTAACCTGAGTTTTAGGATGATCATGAAGATGATGATCAAACTCATTTTGATGATACTGAGAATGATAAAACACATGATGCGGTGGAGCTCCATGATAATGTCACAACTTTTCCTAGAAGATATGCTAGAACAAAGAAGACTCCTCAATACTTACAACATTACATCTTGCGGTGCTCACTCCTCAACAATAAGAATCTCTCCTCTTCTTATATATGCTTCCTAAGCTCATTAGACAAAGTGACTGAACCACACTCATTCTCCGAGGCATCTCAACATCAAGAGTGGATCAATGCAATGAAAGAGAAAATTGATGCTCTGCAAGATAATCATACATGGGATATAGTGTCTCTCCCACCTGATAAGTAATCTATTGGATGCAAATGAGTTTTCAGAGTCAAATACAAGTCAGATGAATCAATTTAAAGATATAAAGCAAGGGTGGTGGCCAAATGTTACACAAAAGGGAATGAATTGATTTCAAAGACACATTTTCTCCAGTAGTAAAGATGGTTACTGTGAGAACCGTGCTCAGTAGTGCAACAGTGAAACAATTGCCATTTTGATGTTAACAATTCCTTTTTTCATGGAGACTTAGTAGAAGAGGTATACATGGATGTTTCAGAAGGGTTATGTGATCATAAGTGGAAGTCAGATGGAGCTGGAAAACTAGTTCGTAAGCTGATAAAGTCTTTAAATGGACTAAAACAGGCTTCACGACAGTGGAACATCAAGCTTACTAACCCATTGCTTCAACATGGATATCATCAAAAATAAATTTTACTCTGTTTTCAATAACATTGGTAAGGAGGGAAAGCAAGTTCAGTTATTGATGTATGTGGATGACCTACTCATTACTGGATCAAATGAGCAAATGATATATCAGTTAAAGAAAGAGTTAAAATCTCATTTCAAACTGAAGGACCTTGGAACCTTGAGATATTTCTAGCGATTGGAGATATCAAGATCCAAGGAAGGCATTGTATTGAATCAAAGAATGTATGCTATGGAGCTTATAGAAGATGCTGGACATTTACAATCAAAAGCTGCTGACACTCCAATGGAACTGAATCTGAAGCTCACCACCCCGAATATGATCAAATGTTTGGGCTAAATGGTGAAGATAAAGTTCTAAGTGATATAGAGCAGTATAAAAGAGTTGTGGGAAAGTTGCTATACTTGACTATGACGCGTCCAGACATTGCATTCTCTGTTCAATGTGTCAGTCCGCCCATGCTCCCGAGAAATCCATTATGAAAGCTGCAATGTGAGTAATACGATATATCAATTGAAATCCAGGACAGGGACCCTTCATTAGTGCAACTAATAAACTTGATCAAATGGAAGCCTGTTGTGATAGTGATTGGGCTTCATGTCCTATTACTAGGAAATCAGTTACTGGTTATTGCATCAAGTTAGGGAGCTCAATCATCTCTTGGAAGTCACAGAAGCAGGTAACCATATCTTGTTCCAGTGTAGAAGCTGAATATCGGAGTTTCGGGAAACCACTTGCAGAGATTATTTGGCTAAGAGGGTTGCTCAAAGAGCTACATTTTGAATTGAAGGCTCCAACACGCTTATCCTGTGACAACGAAGCTGCCATCAAAATAGCAGGGAATCCCATGTTTCACGAACGCACATAACATATCGAAATAGACTGCCACTTTGTTCGTGAGAAACTTGTTCAAGGAATTTTGAGCATGGAGCATGTTTCGACCACACAACAGCTTGCTGATTTACTAACCAAAGCATTATGTGCCCAACAATATCATGAGCTTTTGGAATGCCTTGGAGTAAATGATATTTTTGAGTAACAGAGTATAGAAGAGGAGAAGAAGAAAAACCGATGAAGGAGGATGAGTTGAAGACGAGCGTTGAAGTATGATGCTTTTATTTTTTCTCTTATTAATTAGAGAGACCATACCGTAATATTTGAAAGTTAGTTAGACAGCTTGCTATATATAACGGTTGATCTACAATTTACCGCTCTCTGTAATTTTGAGATTGAATAAATGAAATATATGAGATCCTCTACTCTCTTGTTCAATTTTAAATTCGTTCTTCATCTTTGATTGATCATCTTGACAATATATATTAATTATAATAATATTTTAAATTGCAAATGGTCTTTAGAAAAGTAGGATTTCAATATACAAAGTTTCTTTTTTCATATATAGGAAGACAAGAAAAACTTTCTAATAATGTACATAAAAATATATTTACATTTACATAACATATTTTTTTTTTGGTGGATACATAACATTACTATAGCAATGTTTAGACAAACACACGAAATAATAACGTTAAGAAAAATTGCGCGTACCACACGCGTCAAGTCATGAATATCCGGATCATCATTCTAATCCAAATCAAATAAAGTAGATCTTTTATTAGTTCCACTTGCCTTGGTATGTGTCCCTATCATATCCACACTTTTATTTCTTCACCCTCCAACTTTCATTAACTAATCAATTGATTGTCGGCACTCTCTGGAGACTTTTTGTGCATATTATTTAATAATGGTAAAGGCTGATTGATAGACGGGGTTACTACCAAAAAAGAAGGGTTAATTCATCAAAAAGATAAAAAAAAACCAACTTTGAGAGTTTTGTAAAAATTAAATCAAACTTTGAAAAAATAAATTCAACTTTAAAAAACATAGCAAATTACAAACTACGTATTTTTATATTAAAAAATTACAGAAACTGCATACATGAAAATTAAATCATGATCACGTTACATATTACATATGATATAAATTAATATAACTTATGTTAAAATACATTATATGATTTTTTTTTTGTGAGAATATGAATGATACATGTTTAATTTTCATAACTTTTTTTCTTCGCAAAAAACAAAATCGATTTTATAAAATATAGGTAAGTGTAAACTTTGTAAATTTTTTTATGTTTGTTCACGTTACACATGATGGATAAATCAATATAACTTCTGTTAAAATATATTAGGTGGATGTTACATATTCAATTTTCATCACTTTTTAATATAAAAATCAATGTAGTTTACGATTTATTATGTTTTATATAAAGTTAAATTTGTATTTTGTAACGAAAAAAAACAGTTAGTTTTTTTTGTAAAACACTCAAAATTTGGGTTTATTTTGTTTGGTAATTAACCCAAAAAAGAAAGATGGGTTGATTTCACAAGACTAAGTTGAACTAATTGTGAAATATGCTAATTTTAACAAGTCATAGGGCATGCGCATGCCCTCTTATACTCACTCAGAGACCGTTTCATCTGCTTCACCCGTTTTGGTTTGGAACTCATGTTCGTTTATTAAACTACAGAATAGAGTTTTTTTTGCCTCAAAAAATTCTGAATAGCGTGATCCATGGAAACAAATTAATAGGTATAATTAATATTATAAATAGCTAATTAATAATAAGAAGTTAAAAGAGTTGGAGAATGATACGACTTACGAGTTTTTCATTAAAAAAAAAGAGAGAATTTAACTAAAGAGTTTATTATAAAATTCGTGGAGTCATAAAATTCTGTAATAAAGAATATTATAAAGAGTTTGACTAAATTATAGACACTGTATATGTACTTCCATTTATAAATGTTATGTTAGATTATATTTCAACCAAAAAAAATAGATTATATACATATTAATATTAATATTAATAACTATGTAAAAACTGATATGATTAAAAAATTTCCCTAATTTAACTATTGCAAATTGGATTGTAAAATACAATGCACTTGGACTGCTTTTTAACGCAGTCATATTTCAAATACAATTCTTTTTATGGGGAAAAAAATTTGGTGGCAGGGATCTCGAACTACAAAAATCGTAGTACATATTATATATATATATATATATATATAATAGCTATTTCCAAATCATTACCCACGTGAGATGTGCATTCTGATATATTTCAAAAGGTTTGACGAATCTGATGGAAAATATAAATACACATATAGGTGGAATATATATTTTGTTTTAAAAGATGAAATTTGTCTAGTATATATATTTTACTTTTTTGGCCACTGAAAGAATGTCTTCTCTTAGGTTAGGGAAAAGTGAAAACTTAATGGGTGTGAATGGAAAGAGAGATTTATTCGGGTCCGGACTCTAATTACAAAGAAAATGTCGGCAAATGCGCGTCACGTTTAATTAAAGTACGTCCTTCTTTTCAGATCTCAATGAATTACTCCGCGTCGCTCCATTCCAATTTCCATCCATACTCTCGTGTCCGTCGTGTCTAGTCAGTCAGTCATTCCGTCCGTTCATTGGATCTCTAAAATTCAATCTATATATATATATATATACTGTCTGCCTCTACCGATTTACTCTCCTCAGTGTTTCTCGGATCAGTGTCACTACTTCCTCTCCTCTTTGATCTCTTCCGTTCTCCGCACTCGCTTCTCCGATCCCCGGGTTCGTCTCCTCAGACTCCTTCTCCTCCTCAGCTTCATCTTTTTAGTCTCTGCAAGATCTCGACCACACGTTGTAATCCTGTTTAGGTGGCTTGATCTTGGCGATCTACTTGATTTCATTTCATTTTCGCTGGTTTTTGTTGATTTGAGCTTCCATTGGTTGATTCTGTATCTTCTGCGGTGGTTGTTGTTTGTTGCAGGTTAGAAATGGCTCAGATACTGCTGCACGGAACTCTCCATGTTACGGTCTTTGAGGTCGACAAGCTTCATGCGGGTGAAGGTCCTCACTTTTTCCGCAAGGTAATGTCAACTCAACTTGTGACGGATCATTGAATTTGATCTCTCAGAAAAATTCTTGTTAGATAATTTACTGGTCAGTACAAGATCAGAAGTGGCTCCTAGATTCCTGAATTGATTCCAGTATTTTTAGTAAGATTGTTGATTTATGTTCACTGTAGTAAGTAGTGTAAGATTGATAACACATACATAGTTGACATCCAACGTCTATAAGCTCAGTTCAAACTTGAATAGATTTTCCATGTAAATGATGCACTAAAACTGCAGTAGGTCAAAATGCTCCAAAATTTTACTGCTATATAGTAAGTAACCCGTTTATCTAGTGGCTACCTGTAACTAACATTTTCGTCTATGTAAAGTATTTGTGATTCTGTTGGTAGCTTGTATCTATGTCTGGGATCTTTTTGCTAGGACTTTCAGCTTTGGTACTTTTATGCTTGGCCGTTCTATGCTTTGTTTCCATGCTATAAATTTGTCATGCTTACTGGCTTACATTTGCTTACATGAGGCTAACTAATATCTGGAACTCACTTAACTACTCACCTATTGGTTGAACACACACTAACAATTGGTCAACTTCTGTGGCTATCCTTGAATTTGGGATTTTAATCTTCTGTTTGTACCTCCATTAGACATATATATTATCTTTGATACTGTCAAGTGAGTTTCATGTACTTTTGTAGTTTTGTTACAAATTCTATGGAAAACATAGCTGAAAAGATAAAACCAGCAAGCACGTTCAGATTCATTTTTCTCTCGTTCTTAGCTATCTGCTTGATGATTACTCTCTTTCTCAAGCATTTTGTTTATGGGTAGCTTAGAGGTCACTTTCATCTTGCTTTATCCATGAAGTTCATGGAACCTTGTAGATTGGTTTACAAGTATATCTTTTACATCGCACATAAGTATCAATATTTCAGCCTTTCCTTTCCAAATGAATTTTTAGCCGCCTTGTGATCATTTTTCCTTATCGAAGGCTTTTCTAAAACTTAAAATCCCTTAAACTTTATTTCTCTTGTTTATTATAAGTTGAGTGACTTCCTTTCTCTTTAGTCAGGGGCTAGAGTCTGTGCCCAAGACCAAAATATCATTTCACACTGTCATCTTCTTTGTCCTGTTCAGTGTGTATAAAGCAAAATCTAAGCATTTCCTGTACAGATTTATTTCGAGTATAAATTGATCTTTGCATTATGGGGAAGCAGCATAAGATCTTCATTTTGATATCACTTGGTTGAAACTCGTAAGTTTCTTTGCCCCGAGTTTCCTGACTTGGAAAAATTACTCTTGCAGCTTATGGCTAACATTGAAGAGACTGTTGGCATTGGCCAAGGAGTTACCAAAATCTACGCATCTATTGACTTAGAAAAGGCTAGAGTTGGCCGCACAAGAATTCTAGAGGACCCAACAAATCTTCGGTGGTACGAGTCTTTCCACATTTACTGTGCTCATATGGCTTCTAATGTCATTTTCACTGTCAAGGATGACAACCCCATCGGTGCAACCCTTATCGGAAGAGCCTATGTTCCAGTGGATGATCTCTTAAGTGGGGAAGAGGTGGATAGATGGGTTGAAATCCTTGATAAAGAAATGAATCCTGTAGAAGCAGGTTCAAAGATCCATGTGAAGCTACAGTTCTTTGATGTTGAAAAACACAAGAACTTTGGGAAGGGAATTAGAAGTGCGAAATTTCCTGGAGTTCCATACACATTCTTCTCACAGAGACAAGGGTGTAAGGTTTCTCTTTATCAAGATTCTCACGTCCCTGACAACTTTGTCCCGAAGATCCCTCTTGCTGGAGGTAAAAACTATGAGCCGCACAGGTGTTGGGAAGATGTTTTCGATGCAATCAGTAATGCAAAACACTTGATTTACATCACTGGTTGGTCCGTTTACACTGAGATCTCTCTTATCAGAGATTCGAGAAGGCCAAAGGCTGGGGGAGATGTAACCATAGGAGAGCTGCTTAAAAGGAAGGCAAGTGAAGGTGTTAGAGTTTTGATGCTTGTCTGGGACGACAGAACCTCTGTCGATCTACTTAAAAAGGATGGGCTGATGGCCACCCATGATGAGGAAACCGAGAATTTCTTCCAAGGCAGTGATGTTCACTGTGTCCTCTGCCCCAGAAACCCCGATGATGGAGGAAGCTTTGTTCAGGATCTACAGATCTCTACAATGTTCACCCATCACCAGAAGATCATTGTAGTGGACAGAGAGATGCCAAGTGGAGGCTCTGAGATGAGGAGGATTATGAGCTTTGTTGGAGGTCTCGATCTCTGTGATGGAAGATATGATACCCCTTTCCATTCTCTGTTCAGGACATTGGATTCTGCCCACAATGATGATTTCCACCAACCCAACTTTGCAACTGGCGCCATCACCAAAGGTGGGCCCCGTGAGCCGTGGCACGACATCCACTCACGGGTCGAGGGACCCATTGCTTGGGACGTCTTATATAATTTCGAGCAGAGATGGAGAAAGCAAGGAGGAAAGGATCTGCTTCTTTCGCTGAGAGAACTCGATGGTGTCATCATCCCACCATCTCCAGTCATGTTCGAAAATGACCCGGAAAGGTGGAATGTCCAGTTATTCCGATCAATCGATGGTGGAGCTGCTTTTGGGTTCCCTGAAGCTCCAGAAGAAGCTGCTCAGGCAGGTCTAGTTAGCGGTAAAGATAACATTATTGATAGAAGTATTCAAGATGCTTATATCCATGCGATTCGCCGTGCCAAAAATTTCATCTACATTGAGAATCAGTACTTCCTTGGGAGCTCCTTTGCCTGGGCAGCTGATGATATCAAGCCTGAGGATATCAATGCACTTCATTTGATCCCTAAGGAGCTTTCACTCAAAATATGCAGTAAAATCGAGGCGGGTGAGAGGTTCACCGTATATGTTGTGGTTCCGATGTGGCCTGAGGGGATACCAGAGAGTGGATCGGTGCAGGCAATATTGGATTGGCAGAGGAGGACACTGGAGATGATGTATAAGGATATCATTGAAGCTCTTAATGCAAAGGGTATTGAGGAGGATCCTAGGAACTATCTTACTTTCTTCTGCCTCGGAAATAGGGAAGTTAAGAGGAGTGGAGAATATGAACCTGCAGAAGCACCCGAGCCTGATTCGAATTACCTCAGAGCTCAAGAAGCTCGTCGGTTCATGATCTACGTTCACTCCAAGATGATGATTGGTAAGTTTTGTTCGATTTCTCCATCATGCTCATATCTTTCTTTCCATTTTGGTTAGCATCTCATCATTCACTTTGTAAATCATGTCCTTATTGTGCAGTTGATGACGAGTACATAATCGTTGGATCTGCCAACATCAACCAGAGGTCAATGGACGGTGCGAGAGACTCGGAGATAGCCATGGGAGCCTACCAACCCCATCACCTGGCAGCAAGAGAGCCAGCTCGAGGTCAAATCCATGGGTTCCGTATGTCTCTGTGGTACGAGCACCTAGGAATGCTGGACGACTCGTTCCTCCACCCTGACAGTGAGGAATGCATCTCTAAAGTGAATCGAATTGCGGACAAGTACTGGGACCTGTATTCGAGCGAGTCCCTTGAGCGTGACTTGCCAGGTCACCTGCTTCGCTACCCGATCGGGGTCTCCAGTGAAGGGAAGATTACTGAGTTGCCGGGATTCGAGTTCTTCCCCGATACCAAGGCACGGGTGCTTGGTGCCAAATCTGACTACATGCCACCAATCCTCACTACTTAACAAGGTTGCTTTTGGAGGTGTGGGTGGCCAGTGTGTTTGTTATCGTTTTAATGGTGTTGGGGATGCTTGGGAGGAATAAAAGGGGTACGATAATGTAGTTGTGCTTATCCCAGTAGATCCCAGTTATTTGTGGTAATTAGGGATGGTGTTGCCTGCGATGCCATGTGATCGAAACAGAATCTGATTTCCTAATAGCATTACATTTTGCATCTCACCACAGAGTTAATTTATGGATGTAGAGAATAACGTCGGTATTCAAATCAATGTTTTTTTTTTATTTGTTAGGTATTTCCTATGTTAAAATTAGGTGTTTGAAGTTTCAAATGTTAAAATGGACTGTCATAAGTTTCATTTTTGTTGAAATTTGATGTCTCGGTGAGATTACTTTAGAGATGTCAATTCCGACGAAACCGTCTGTCAAATTCGAGCTCTCATACACACTCCCTTCTCGTCATCTTGCCGGGAGCGTCACCTAAAAATTTGGTCACATCCGGGCAAGTAAATCTCGCTCTATTGTCCTTGGAAAATAGCTCTACACCACTCTTCTAGAAATTTTTTTTTTAATGTTCAAACTTTTAGGTGAAATTTGACGATTTTGTGAAAAGTAAAGAGTGGTGGATTATGAGTGGGTTGGTGGGTTGATGAAAATGATGGAATGAAGATGAAAAGACGCACAAAGACACCAAATTTCAACAAAAATGAAACTTGGGACAGTCTATTTTAACATTTCAAACTTCAGACACCTAATTTTAATATAGGGTAAATCTTAGACAGTTTTTTTAGTTATTATCCCATATATATATGGTGTGGTGTCGTTGCCAATTGCCATACCCTAAAAAATTAAGTATTTTAAATGTAAAATTCATTTAAACTATCTACCTCCGAAAAATGCTTTACACTTGCCTAAAGCTACTTCTCAACAACTAAAATAAGGAGGTAATCTAATAGAGACTTCACAATTATTTCGGTTTTTCCACAGTAAAATCAAAGTTATAAATCACAAGTCGAAGTCAACTTTAACTAATTTTGTAGTATAATTTATTGATTGATACTTGGATATTATCGTGTGAATAGAACTTAAAAACTGTTCCAATTTTGATTCATGTGTCAGTTTGATATCTGAGGTTGAAATTTAATGTCTCAATTTTTCGTATGTGTTGCTATTTGGTGTCTTCGTTAAATTTTGGAGTTAAGTTGAACAGAATCTGGTCACGTGAGTGAACAATTTTCAAAATTTCAAAAATACCCCCTGACCAGAATTATGGTTCCGCAGATTCCGGCAAAACCCACCCGATTATAGCCTATTGCGTCAAAACCCACCCAGATTCCGACCGATTATTGCCGATTTCGGCCTATTGCGGCCAAACCCACCTCGATGCTGGCCGATTATGGCCAAACCCACCTTGATTCTAGCCGATTACGGCCAAACCCAACCCGATTCTGACCGATTACGGCCGATTCCGCCCGATTTAGGATTAAGCAGTTCTGATTTAGGATTTAGGGTTCTGGCCGATTTCGGCTGATTCCGATCGATTGGAGGTGGGTGGATGGAGGTGGAGAGTCGGAGGTGGGTGGCCGGAACCGGAGGCTTTAAAAAAAAAAAGGACAAAATAGTATTTTTCAACTGAATATGTTAAAATTAACCAAAAAAACCAACGAAAAACTAAATAGCAACAATAATGAAAATTAGGACACTAAATATGAGCAGTTTAAATATGAGGCACCAAACTAACACTTGAGTCAAAATTGGGACCTTAAATAAGTTCTATTCCTTATTATCATTTATTAATTATGTAAATAAGTACATAGTCGACGATCAAGTAAATTTTAGTAGGTAAGTGTTATGCACAACTTGTGTGTAGTTGGGACGGTAGATGTGATTGATGGTGGGGTTGTATAGATTTCGGAATACCATAATAATCAACTATATCCACTTGTATTGTATCTACTATTTTGTTGGCCTCAAAATAATTGAAGGAGATAAGATGTTCAGATTGGGTTGGATGCATACAACTACTATTTATTTTACTCATGATGATGGATCATGATAAATGAGTCTCAGTTGGATTCCGTGGTTACGTTGATTCTAAACTTGCAAAAAGGAATAACTCAAGTTTTGATCTGATAATTCTCTCGCGAGACAAATCATTTGTCTCGAACATTGTAGTATGTGTGTCACCCAAGGCATAAATGGCATATGATAACTTGAAGTCATCCTCACTTCCTCTGATTTATATCACCAGCAGCCTATATTTAGGGTTCTAAACTCACTGTTGCAACTAAATACGAGAGACTCCGATACTTAAATGAGAATCCTTATAGATATAGAATATAGAGATACTTAAAAAATAAAGGGTCAATAATCTATAAAAGGTCTAAATAATGGCTAATGTTGATAGTTGGTGTCTTAAATTTAAAATGTTAATATGGAGTGTCTGGTGTTTCAACTTTATTGAAATTTGGTTTTCCATCTACTTTTAGAGTTAAATTTAACAGAATCGTGTGAAATGACACTTTTGCCCCTTTTAATATTTTATTTTATTTAATACTTTATTTGAGGAAGTTACCCCTAAAGTCAAACTAAAACAACTACGGCTCCGGCCACCGACACCTCGGCTCCGGCCACCGACCGCCACCACGGCTCCGACGACCACCCACCAGAAATATTATGTGTTCAAAACTTTGTAGTTGTTGATTTTTGGTGTCTGAAACTTATAAGTTGTGAATAAAGAAAGTATGATAAATTATTTTTGTTGCTTTTAGGTGTCTGAAAGTTATAAGGTGTTGAAAAAAAAGGTACAATGTATTTTTTTTAAATGAAAGTTGTTATTAAAGTTCATGCATATTATCAATATTGGCTTCTTGCTATTTTTTTATTTAAAAATTGGGTTGCTTTGGATGATTCAAACATATATATATATATATATATGTCTTGCATGTCGGCTGCCTGTAATCCACCACACCAAAGTCCTTACAGTTTCGGGCGGGCATACCTAATCGTAAGGATGTAAGCGAGTCAAGCTATTCGTGAGCTACTCGAAATCGGCTTGGTCGATATTCGAATTCGATTCGCTAAATTTCGAGCCTAGTCGAGCTTTTTTTGAAGTCGAGTACGCGTACATTGGTACTCGACTGTCGACTCGAGAGTCCTGCGTGCCTATTTGAGCTCTTTTGTTTTGCCTGTTCGAGTCGAGTTCGAGCATGAGTTTATTCGAACTTTGCATAATATTATATATATAAATATACTCAATTCAAGTCGAGTTGAAGCTCGAACTTGAGCCAAAAGCCTAGTCGAGTTCGCGCTCAAGCTATGGTGCACCATTTATGATTTAATTGTACAATTTTGAACTTGACGAGTCAAGTCAAGCCGAGCTTGAACTCTTCGAGTATTGTACGTGCCGAGCTCGAGCTTGAAAAATTTAGGCTCGGTCAAGTTCGAGCGCGAATAAAACGAGTCAAGTCGAATCAAGCTTGCCAAATACTTGGCTCGATTACAGCCCGACCTAATCGACTTGAAGCAAAGGTCGGTGATGAGGGTGGCCAGTTACAGCAGCAACAACATTAGAGGAGAACGAAGCATTCTAACAAAGAAAAAAACATGGTTAGAGTCGTCGTAGCTAAGTGCTGTATTCTTTCAAATAGGTAGCTTTGATATTTAGAGGAAAAATATTATTATTATTATTATTAATGTGTAGGGTATAATTGTCAATGAAGTTTTTTTCCCAACGAAATGCAATATATTTCAACAGAGTTAAGAGCACTTTCAATGGGCAAATTTGTTAGGACATTTGCTTAGTTGGAGGTGCTTAGTTGGAGGTGAGAGGTTAGGACAAAATTTGTCTTCACCACTAATTGTCCCTCCACATTTTTTTTCTCTTTCCTTTAAGTTGTGCTAAGGACATTTGTGTTTCCAAAATAATTACTTAATATATTCATTTTTAATACAAATAAAAACTTACAAAAAAATAATAACATTTATCTTCAACATATAAATGGTCGACTTTTAGCCGTTATATTAACTACTTTGGCCAAAAAAAGTTAGTATTTTTTCCGTAAAAAACAAGTTAGTAATTAACTAGAATTTTTGTTAGAATATTATATTTCTTAAACATATTTGGAAATTTCATAATACTTGTGCTAATTCCGTTTAAGTCTAATATAAGTGATTGACCAAAAAAAATATATGATGAGTGATTAATGATGTAGCTTTATTATTTAATATAACACTTAATATAATGAATTTTTTTCTATTTTTTTTAATATTGTTAATGATTTAAATTATTTACTTTTTATATATTTTAGAGATAATTATTTTAAATAAAAAATTGATTTGTATGTATGATAATATGATTAAATAATTAAAAAAAAAAAAAAATTTAAGTAAATATATATATTTATTTATATTATATAAACACCATATATATCCAAAATGGCTAGTCTAATGTGTCCAAAATGGGTTTTGCCTATTGTGAGTACTTTGGACAAATTACATTTTTCTCTCTCTTTTATGACATATAGCTTATGTGGCGCTGACGTGACTGCAAATGTCCATCAAAATGTCTTTTGTCATTGGAAATGCTCTAAAGGCCACATATCAGACACAATTAAAGTTAAATGATAAGTTGAGATATATAGTTTGTGTTTGAGTACCAATTCAAGACTTAACCTGAAATTTTCGATTCAAAGTCTATCGGATTCTTAGTCAGCACTTGACTAAGGCGAGAAAAAAATAAAATGAACAACAGTAGGTGCTTTTCTAAGATGTTCTAGCAAAATCTACATGGCTTGTGTCGTAAATTCTAGAGAAAAATCAAGAATGAATCAATCATCTCTATCTCTCTCTAGATAGCTTTATTTGTTCACGAATCATCCTCACCTTCTACTTAAACTGTCGCCCACACGAAAAAGATGCATATATCATCAAACAACAATAATTCTCTGTGAACTCAATCGACGACTGTAGTAATTATGGCTTTAGCTCGTTTTGCGTTGTTGAAGAATTTAGAGAAGAAGAGCTGCTGCACCAACATCGCATCGGATGGCGCCCTGATGACTCGAACACTAGCGGTCCTACAGAACAGGTCAATGGGAACCCAGACCAGTCAAGAAGCACCCAAGGCATCATCATCGGAGGAAAAGGAGGTGGCGGTCCAGGAAGGTGGTCGAGGCAAGAAGTTCAGCCTCTTTCCTCGCCGGAACCGCCGCACGAGTCTCTGGCGCAGCCAGGATCGTGACTTTTCCCCTCCTCCACTTCCAGGTATTCTACTCTACTTATATATTGTTAATACTAGCTCTAATGGTTCACCATGTTTTGGCACGTCATCACTGTAATTTAATAGTACCTACGTAACTTGTGTTTTCAAATTCATGTGGTTATTTGGACAAGTGCGTGCTTATTTCGACAAGTGCACTAACTTCCATATTTTTTTTTCTATATATATATATGCGACATGATACTTACATAGAACTGAAGTTGCTCTAATTTCTTAATTACTTTTTTAGATATTTTTATTATGGGTTAATATCAAATAGCAAGTTGTACTATTAACAAAAGTGAACTTTTCTTTAGAGCAAAGTGCTGAAAGTAGCACAATTAGCTAGCTTTTTTAGTTTTTTATATAAAAACTAATGGAATTTATAAAAACAGGTAATGACACATAAAAAAAATCATGTTGTACACCCTCATTGTCGGTAATCGGCAGGGAACTGCTCATTCAAGAATTTTGTAAGATAAATCCGCTCCAAAGAAGCGAATCGATTTAAATAAAATAATGTTGAAGTGGTTCGGCAAAAAAAGAGACATTCAACAACAAAAAAAATAGACTGATATATTTTAATTACAAAAATATGTTAGCGCCAATTTCAGTTGTTCATACGCTCTTCATGTGAGAATTTATGTTAGTTTTTAACTAAAATATTAACAGAGCTATCTGATTGCTACTTTAAAAAAAAATCTAGCTAACTATTTGCTACAAAAAGAAAAAAAGTTTAGCTAGCTAAATGCAGTTTTACAAAATTCTATTTGAATTAAATATTATATTATATGTTTACATGATGCTTATGTAGCTTGATTTATCACATGATAGACCAATTATGTAAGTGTACGAATATACAATTATATTATATATGTATGTCCAACTCTTTAGCCACAATTTTCGAGTTTTAGGGTTGGTCAAACTCCATCCAATTTATTGTGAATGCATGGTTTTATATTCTCAGTTATTATTCCCACTTAACATTTAAATTAGTTCTGATCTTGAAAAGTAATAATGTAATCCATATATATTTTTGGAGGAATTAGATTTGTTCCCAACGGGGCTAGGGCACGCGCTGATGCAAGCATCTGAGAACATCAACCGCCTGTTTGATAACATCAACAACACCATATCTCCCTTCCAACTCTCCGGCAGAATCAAGGAGAAGGACGACCACTACAACCTCAAATACAATGTTCCTGGCCTCTCCAAGGAGGATCTCAAGGTCACTGTCCATGACGGACTCCTCGAGATCCGAGGAAAACACAAGGAAGAACACAATGAAGATGAGGAGGATGAGTACTGGTCGGAGGCAAGATACTACAACACCAGCCTCCTACTCCCTGACGACGTCAAAGCCGATGAGATCAAAGCCGAATTGAAAGATGGAGTTCTCACGGTTGTGATTCCCAGGATGGAGAAGCCTAACAAGGATAATGTTAAGGAGGTGGAGATTCACTGATATTCTTCCTCAATCTTGTGTCTCCATCGTTATTATATATGCTTTAGTTGGTCGTCGTCTAGTAAGTTATTATGCATGTCAAGATGAGAAGAGACATGGAAATGTGTGCGTTTGTGTTGAGTGTCATGGATTTAATTTGTTTTGTTTGGAAAACTACGTTAAATTAATAAATAAGTTTACTTATATGTTTAGTTAGTTACCCTTTTATTGGAGTATGGGGATATAACCCGTATTTATAGTGAATAATAAAGGTAGTGTTGGGCTTACACTATAAGAAAAGGACAATTCTTCTATAGTCCAAATCGGTTGGAAAATTGACGGAGATGGCATGTCATGTTTGTTTTCTGTCAGATATGGCCTGTGGGAGAAACGATAGCCGGAGCCCGGTCGGAAACGTTCCTGACAGGCAAAATCGGCCGGGAAACATTGCATACGGTAAATATCCGTAGGGAAAAGGAAGGTACATTAAATCCGTAGTTAATTTTTCCGACCGATATCCGTTCGATATATGGATGACTGCAGATGTCTGGGAGGCTGCACGCCGCCCTCTCGAATCCAAGTAGCCAGTGCTAAAGCTTTCCTAGGGAGCTGCAAACGGGTGGTACTGAATATGCGTGTTTAGTAGCTGAATTTTGGTTTTCGATGGCAGTCTTTTAGAATACATTAGGCAAACGTTAAGTACGCAACTTTAGTCACCCATTCCGTTAATACTGAAACCTTCAATTGGAGTTGCATAAGCTCATTGAAGCATGTCGTGTTTAGCTGTTCGGACTTCGACCTGAAATACAACTACGGGAGACGTATAAGAATATTCGTTGTCGACATTTAACAACCCTGCAGCCGATGCCAAAGGTATTATGCCGCGTCGGTGTTAGGTGAATTCGAATTGTTGTGTTTAGCACAACCGTATGTGATTCCAATGTTACACTTTGATCTTGGGTACTCGAACACAGAATGATAGTTTCAGGATGTGAAGACATACTGCCATATACTGTCTTCAACATAGTGTATGTGCATGTTGAATGTTAAATTTACCACTACATATACCCAGTACTAATGCCGAATTGTCGACACATTAAATATTGTGCCGACATACCACAATTAGACTCGGTCAATTAAAATACAACTGATGGAAATAGTGTTTGAAGAGAATTTTTTATATTTTCGTTTCAGGATTATATTAATCATTCCTGTACGGTCCTTTAGCATTGGAAAACATCCCGACTAACTAAGATATTTTGCTTCATTAGTACTATGTTTTACATATGGTATTTACACTCGGCACAGTAAAGTTCAAATGTAATTGTGATTATTATGTTGACATACATTGACGGATTGAACGTGAAAATGTAGATTTCATTTTTATTACATATGAGTTGAAAGATTGTTTACACATTCGGGAACTGTACAAAATTAGTAACAATGCAACATTACATGGAAAAAAAAAAATCATCTTCCACTTCCCGTCAACTGAATTGCCTGGGTGATACCGTACAACTGTGCTTACACAGTCATGACCTTCGTGAACCAACGAACTGGAAACCATTAAACAGACATAATGGTTAAACCTTCATGGGGAATAAAATATACTGTAACTATGATGAATTGAACGAAAGTACCTATAGGCATTCACATAATTGGTGAAAAGAAGGTAGCGCTGAATAGTTGATTACCTTCAAGAGACGAAGATTGTTGTACAGTGCGAAGAAGGATGTTCAGAATTACCGTGTTTAAGTGCGGATTTGTAAAACGTCTTTCGTTCCGTTGAACAATGTTTTGCTCTGAAGTGATTACTTCAACTTATGTTGCTTAGGTGTAAAGAATAGACAATATATCAGTATACATATTCATTAGCAAAGTAGGGAAAATAATACGATAGGTTCTGAGGAAGGTTGCGATATACCCTGAGGTTTCCACAGCAGGTGATTGTCGACCTCGATGCACCTTCAATGAAGGATTGGTGGAGTAAATTTTACTTAAAGGGCGATTTAGAAGGTAATATAGCTTGTTAACATCAAAGCGGGAAAAGGGTGCAAAGCATAGGTTAAAATTCGAAAACCTTAAAAGTTACCCCAAATTTTTTCAAATTTCCCCCGACCCAAATATTTTACCGCCTAGATGTCCTAGAACCTTTTAATTACTTTCTTTTAATTGCTACTAGGCCGTTGGGCCATGTACTTGGCAGAATACGAAACTTGGCCATTTTTAAACATACATTGGCCGTCATGTAACGTCAAAGTCTAAGATTTAACAGGGTCAATAGAGCAGCCCAAATATCCGTTGTAAATATTGCAGACGAATTTTACTGCGAAACTTTCCGATTAAAACTCAAACACCACAGTGGTGTTGTTCCAACTTCATCAGCAACAGAATCTGAAAAGTCATTTCCCCTCTTCTTCCCAAGCTCGCACACCAAACTTTGGGACGAACTGTTTTCCTCCTCCCCCCGACTCCAAGCGACTCGACCGTCGTTTTCTTCCCCGTTGTGTGTACTTCCGCTCAAGTCAGGGACATCTCTGGTTGTTGTGACATTCAGTTCGCGGCTTCTGCTTGTGTACCTGGTATGGTGTCGACATATTTTTTTCCTTACAAGCTTAAACGATGACTTGCTGTGTAATTTGGGAAATTTAAACTTTGTTTTCGAGTTGGAATGAACTTAACTGTTTTCAGAGATTCAGTGATAGTTAAAGTTTAAAGAATCTCTAGGTAATTTCATGATCATGATATTGGGTGTTGATTAATCATGCATGGAAGAGTTCTTAGGTAGGAAGTTATTGTTGTCAGTGGCGCATCTGTAGTCACCCAAGAGGGTTCCCGGGGCACCACTTGGCTCGTAATTTTGTTTTTTAAATATAGTGTATACTTTTTGTAATATTTTAAAGGAACCTCCCCTCCCCCACGTTAATATCTGTAAATTACACCATTTGATCAAATATCCACTAATGGCTTGCTGGAAACGTGCTATATCTACCTAGCATAGGTTGGGAGTTCGAGCTAAACTTGATCATTGTTCTGTTCAATTTTTGTAACCATCTTCCTTTTAAAAACAAAGAAAATCATTTTTACTTCCAAACTCATATTAATATTTTCACACAGCAAAACAGAAGACATTATTTACACAATTTAACAAACATAGTTTTTAAATCAAAGAACATCATTTTTACTCCCAAACCCATTTTAAGTTTTTAACATAGCAAACAAAAGGTGATATTTTTTACATGGAGACCCACTTTTTACTTTATATATTCTTCCTTGTACGAGTTATTAATTTTTTTAAAAAAATTAATGGATTCTCTCACGCTGACAGCCTGATGAACATTTTTTTTCTTCTTTATCAAATTCACTCCAAATTTCCAACTATGTAGACATCCTACTTCTAATATTATTGTTATGATTGTTAATTTGCTTATTGGTTGATTTTGTTGTTAAAGATCGTTAGATTGTATTAAGAAAAGATTGATTTACGCTCATTCTGTATAAATGGTCTTTTATTAAATCAATTTTGATGTTTGAAAGAGAATATGGTTTTTTTTTCCTTAAAACAATCTGAACTGATACCGATCCGCGAATTAGTGAACGATTAGTTGTACTCAAACTCCATCTCTTTTCCTGCTATCTCCTCCTGGAGACGCCCAGCATGAATTTCTTCTTTGACCTCCAACTGAAGGGCTAAGCATTTGTTGGTGCTATGACCCTAGGCGTTGGGATATTCTCACCACCCTTCCACTTCTGTTCCTATGAATGCACTTGATGATTCCAAAGGTGGCGGAATTTAGTCATACAAAACTCTGTTGTAGAGCTCTTTAACTTCAGTCATGAGCGATGTGAAGTGGACTGTTCGTCCATCACTGAGCATGTAGTAGGTCCTCTCCTCTTCTTATTCTCTTTGCATAGCCTGCTCCAACCTTTGGTTGAATTCTTCTATTGAGACTATGGTGGCAATGCCTCTATCTCCTCCGAAGTATTCTTTTGCATCTCTCCTCAAGTGCCTAAAGAAGGCTCTTACAAATTCGCTCTTGTTGATGTTGAGTTCTGTTGTCGTTGTTTCTAGCCTTACAAAGTAGCTTCTTATCAACTTGTTTCCTTTTTCCTGGATATCATCCAAGCATTCGTGGTCCTGCCTTCTTTCTCTCTTCCTTCTTTTCCTGTTTTCCTTTGCTTTTCTTTCCTCCTTTTTCAGCATTTTGTTCTTGAGGCTCCTGCCTCTTCTTCTTCTTGAAGATTCCCTTTGTCGCATTCAGGGTGTGGCTAACCACCCCCTTCACCATACCCTGCATTTTCTTCCACCCTTGCATAGCTTCTCCATTCAGATTTCCCCTTGACGCTTCCACGAAGGCGATGGATAACCCCTTGCTATGTCCTTCTCCTTATAGCATTTAGGTAGCATTTTCTTGAAGCTGCTTGGTCCCCCAGTGGTGTTGGGAACTTCATCTTTTGGTGTTGGGAACTTCATCTTTTGGTGTTGGGAACTTCATCTTTTGGTGGACTGTGGAAGGAACTGTGCGGTTTGGATTGATGGTCGTGCGACCTAGTATTCCATTGTATGCCCCTAGCTCTTCTACCACCATAAATGTTATTTTTAGATGGAGTTGTGTTCATCCTTCGCCGAAGGTCGCATGAAGGGTTATAATCCCGAGATGGAATGTCGTTACCCCTGCAAAGCTCACTAGAGGGAAGTTAACGGGCCTGGGGACCATTTCTGTCCTACCTATTGCTCTTACTACGTCAATGTGAAGAATGTCTGTGGAGCTGCCCCCGTCCACTAACATTCTCTTAACGTTGTAGCCAGCAATGTCCATTGTAATCAACAAGGCATCATCATGCGGATACCACATACTTCAAGTCTTCCTCTGAGAAGGTTATCTTCATGTTTTCAATTGGCCTTTGGCGTTTTTCGAAGGGAGGCATCTCATTTACTTGGGTCATGTACACTTCTCTTGCATTAGAGGTCTCCCCCTGCTGCCATGCCACCATGGATCACATTGATGGTTATTTTCCTATTTGGCGGGGGAGGGCAGTCCTTCATCTTCTCTTTTCATTTTCCTTTCCTGGTGTACCTTGGCTGGGGACTCCTGTCTCTCTTTCTTTCGTCTTTGGCAAATTCCTTTAGCAAGCCTTACTGGATGAAATTCTCTATGTCGCGTTGGAGGTGGAAGCAGTTATCAATGTGGTGTCCGTTGGCATCGTGGTCCATATTCTTTCCCATCCATCCCTTTCTTTTCTCCGTCGGGGGAGTCCACAAGTTGAGCTTCTTCATTTCTTGGAGGATTACTAAGGCCGCCCTTGTGAAGGGTGTAAAGACAATGTTATGGATGCCTTGGGGCCTTGCTTGCTCGTTGGCCCTTGCTCCCCCTTGTGGCGTCCATGCCTGCCTCTTGATGCATGTTGTGGATGTTGTTGCTATTGGGGCTTCCATTTTCCTTGCTTGTTATTGCCAGGTGCAGAGGCTTCTACCCTTTTTTTCTGATTTGATCGGGCCCGCTCTAGATCGATATATGCCTTGACTCTCTCCGCCATCTCCTCCAAAGAGTTGATTGGTAGCACCTCCACGTTATCTGCCAACGGTGCCCCCCAGTGTCCCAAGTTTCTCACGAAAGCACAGACTATCTCCCCTTCCGAGAGCTTTGTTGCTATGTCGGAGATATTTTGGTTGAATCTTGTGTAGTAGCTTGCCAATTAATCATATCCTTGCCTCACGTCGTCTAACGCTGAGTCACCCTTTAGGAGCTGTCTCTCTCCCAGGTATTGCTGAATGAAATTGTCCTTCAGATCTGCCCATGGGGCAATTGATTCCTGGGGTAGACTAAAGAACCAGTATGAGGCGTTCCCTGCGAGAGTTGAGGGGAACAACATTGCATAGTGTTCTTCTATTGCGGTCCTTCCTAGAATTGACGGCTCATTCTTTTGAATATGGTGTATTGGATCCCCATTTCCGACATTGGCAGGAATTTGACGTGCTGTCACATTTGGTGGAACCATTACATTGATAAGCTCTTCTGTGAAAGGATGTGAGGCTTGGTCCCTTAATTTGTGCATCCCTCTTCCCTTCGATTCTTTGATCTTCTTGGTTATTAGCTCATCGATTTCCTCCTTCGTGAGAGCTATAATTGCCGTGTTTTGCTTCATTGCCATCTGGGGTCTGATGTTGCCTTGATCATTCTGGGGTTCCGCATACCCTTGGCCATTCTGGGGTCCAGCATACCCTTGGTCGTTCTGTGGTCCAGCATACCCTTGGCCATTTTGGGGTTCAGCATACCCTTGGCCGTTATGGGGTCTAGGATACCCTTAGCCATGATGGGGTGTAGCATACCCTTGGCCGTTCGGGGGTCCAACATACCCTTGGCCGTTCTGCGGTCCCGCATACCCTTGGTCATTATTTGCTTGGTAGTTGGCGCTTTTCTGCTGGGGGTATCATCTTCCTTGGTATTGTTGATTGCAGGAATTGGTGTACGCCTGTTGGTTTCCCCCAATTGATCTTAGAGGTGATACCTGATACCTTGGCTGTTCCAGCCTTATGTTCGCCCTTAGACGCTCCCTTCTATCTAGCATGTCCTCTATAGCTGCCATTAGTTCGGGCGTGATGTTGTATGTATGGGGGTTTGTTCTTGCATGCTGGAGTGGCTGGGGTTGTGGCTGGTTCACTGTTGGCTCTGGGCAGGCGTTTGTTGAGGAATTTTTTTCATCAGGAAGTGGATGTTCCTCGTTCCTCACTTCTTCCCATCCTCTTTCCATGGTTGCCTGTTGGCTTACCGCTGGAGCTTGCCGCTGCAGGTGCTTGGTTGCTTCCTTCTACGGGTGCTTGGTTGCTTCCTCGGGTGATTGCCTGCATGCCCCCCAACTTTCTTCCTATTTGATGTCATCGAGCGCAAGTAATAGCTACTTGCTTTTTGTTCGAATCCAGCAGACGGCGCCAGTGTTTGCACACGAGTCTCCTTCGTGAGCTTCTTCTTCTCGAGCTTCTCCTTCTTGGGCCTCTTCTTCGCGGGTTCCTTCTTCTTGGGCTTTCTCATTCCCTACTCTCTACTTCGTGGGCTTCTTCTTCTCGTTTCCTCACTTCCTCTCATTGGTTACCTGTAAATGGGCATCGGGGGTCCCTGTAAGCCCACTCCGATGCTTAAGTAAGTATAAGCTTTAGAGATAGGTAGTGAGCTTAGAGAGAGAGTGATGGATTAACTTCAAATGAGGAGAGGATATCTCTAGTTATAGAGTTACTAAACCTTAAACCTTATTAGACCGCCCTGGTTCCAGTGATTTCCTTGTCCGGTTGTGGATGTTTCGTAATATAAGTTGGCATTGACCGTAAATAAGGTGCGTTTGATCTCGGTTCGACCGTAGGTAAGCTTGATATGTCTAAGTGTCGATAAACGGCCTCCAAAGGCGAGCCCCAGGCGAAATATCGTCCGGGGGGAGGGTTCTGGGCGAGGGGAAGTCGCCCGTACGGAGGGGAGGGGGGGTACCCGGGTGGGTACCCCTAGTGCCTTGCTCGGGCTACCCGAGCAAGGGTTCCTTACTGGGGTTACCCCCGAGTGGTTTCTCCACTCAGGGCCTTCCCAAGTGGTTTTCGCCACTCGGGATATTTTCGGGCCTACGTGTTGGGCCTCAGATGTCCATTTTCTAAGTTTCGAATTATAATCGATCATGACCCATTTATCGTGTCCAATTTATAATATCTTGGGCGTATATCCATCAGTGTTAATATTCTATGTGGGTGGCAATGAAAATAAGTGGGAATCAAGCTACGACTTGCTAAGAAGGGTTTGTGAAGACAAGATGGAGTTGGAATGTCGCCTGCAACTTGACGATGCTTTTAGAATGTTCTGGCCTAGTCAACTTCTGCCTATGTTGTATGTACTACCAAAATATCATGATCGATGCATCAAAAACCATGGAAAGGGAATATATCTGTGGATAGGAGAGTATATCTACTTTGAAGATCCATATTGCATCGTATGTCGATGTAGCGCTGAAGTTCGTAAGTTTAGCCAGACGTTTGATAGTAGAAATCCGTTGTATCATGTTTATAACCGGTGGTGGTAGTGTACATGTTATATTTATTATTTTTGACAAGTGGTTTAGGGTATAGTTGTTTATTGTGAATGCACTAACGAATTTTCCACATTTTGGTTCATACAAACTTGACTGAGGGAAACCGATCTTGTAAGGTAACTGCTATACATATAAGGTGGTTAGCGGCAATTTTACTGATGAACGTAAACATACTTATTTGAAATTGGTTCAAATGGTGTACATATATATTTAATGGCAACTGCTATGGCATAACTGGCTCGAGGCCTTAACGTACGTATCACATTACCAATTCACTCGTTGTGTGAATAGATATATACAATAAAATATGTCTGATTAGATGAAACATGTTCTCACGTTTGTAAATTCGTATAACATATTTAGTAAAATTGCAAATGGACCGTTGGGCTGTGCATTTGGGAGACCAAGCAAGTCTGACGGTTTGAGCACATATGAGTCGTTATGCAATAGATAGATTAATATGTAACGGGGGTCAAAGCAGCCCATCAGGCTCTGTAACAATGTCAGGCATAATTTAGTGTAACAATTGTTAGATAAAATGCAAAACTCACACTTGTCGCTCCAACATCAACTTCCGAATAGCCATTTCCCCATTTTTCCCAAACTTTCAGACCAAACTTATGGACTGAATTGTCCTCATCTTCCCTCTCAGCTCCAAGCGACTCGACCTTCGTTGTCTTCCCCGTCGTCTGTACTTCCACTCAAGTCAGCTCATAACAGTCCAATCGCGTCATATGCATATCTAACCGCTATGGTGTCGACATTATTTTACTTTCTCCCAACAACTATTACTTTCTGTGGTCTGGTAATTAAGGAAATGTAGACTCTGTTTTCAACTTTGATTCTATTTAAATGCATCTTGCGGCAACTGTTACAGTTGGTACAAAAGTTAGGGTTTTTTTTTTTTTAATGAAATTGGGTGTTGGTTTGTCATTGATGAAAGAGGTCTTAGTTAGGAATACATTTATTTTTGTGGTAACAGAACATCCAAGCCATTGTTGACACCTCCAACCTTCATTGGGAGCATTCTGTCTGCATGTGGTTGGTTTATGCTGTCAATTGTTAAACACATTTCTGATTAGCCTTAAATTACACTGCTTGACGGGTTTAAAGAACATGATTGTCATGCATGATATTAGGGTTTCTACTATATGATTCGGAAACCTAGGGTTAACCGAAATTGCATGATTTTTTATTTCTACTGTAGGGTTACCGATTTAGTTATGAGTTATCGCAAGTTTAATCCCATGTATGCTTAGTTGTCAGAGCTATGTTTTATTATACATACTGCTATTTATCTATGTGACTACGATTAGCAGGGAAAACAATCCTGAAGCGAGCAACTCTCCTCATATGTGGTATGTTTGTCTGTAGCAGGAACAATGCACACTAGGAGTAGTGCAAAATTGAATAACCCAACAGTAGCTACGCTGAGGCCCAAACGGTATAAGTCGATTACCGTAACGAATAACAAATTATATGGGACTAGAGTTCAAAGAGAACTACATAGACGGGGTGTTGAAGTGAACCCCAACAATGTTCATGAAGAAACTGCAACCCGTACAGAAATGCCCCGGGTTGAACCGCAATCCGATAGTGACCATGGCCAGCTAAGGGAAAGCATGAACACTCCTGTTCCCCGAAAGGAAGTGGATGAGGAGCCATAGCATGCAACTGGTAGCCGAACGCGATACATCCCGCCAAGCGGTGAATGCGTTTGTAAAGATGAAGTTTGTTAAGAAGAGAGCCATCTCCCTCTTCGGGGTGGTGGTTGAATCTCCGTTCACTGATAAGGTGATCGGTTGGTCAACAGGAATGTTGCAGCCTCTCGTATGGGAATTCTTTAGTCTAAATGAGCCGGTATTTCCAACTTACGTCCGTGAATTTTACGGGCATATGGATTTGGCTGCTGATCGAGAGAGCATCTGCACCCGCGTCTGTAATGTGCCCATAACGCTTAATGCTGAAACACTTTGGCAACACTCTTCTTATCCCGGGCACGGGAGTTGATATATATGCCCTAGGCCAAAAGACATGGATAGGGCTGCTGATTTCTTGCATTGCAGAGTACGGGGTGAGAAAAAAATGAACCTTATAGGTAAGTTATCTGCGCAGAATCGTGTTCTTCACGAGATAATAGCCTACATGCTTTTGTCCTGTTCGGGTTCCTACGCCACGGTGCATAAACTTGACATTTAGGCCCTTGAACATCTCATAAAAGGTGAACAAACGAACATACCGCATATACTATTGACGGAGATGAGGACGTCAAAATCATGGAAACGTGCGTATTCTCTGTACAGATCGGTGTTGACGCGCGTTTTAACCACTTCCAAGTCCCTTATCCGATAGACGTAGATCTTGTACATATTGCTCAGTATGAGGGGAAGGGTCTGCGTCTCATGGGAATAGAAGTGGATCCAGCCACTAAGAAACTTGTGTGGATGAAGGGGAAAAGATGCCGAAGAAACCAATATCGGGTTCACCCTCGGCTGCTGTGTCGGACAAGCTTTAGACCATATGTCCAAGACTTAGGACGGGATGGACACATTTGGGTGCATTGGAGAGAGCAGTCAAGGCGATTAAAGCGAAGACATATCAACTCTGTCATAATTCTACAGGCATACCATATGAATAGCCCGATGGCGGAGAGTATGAGCCAGAAGACGCAGATGACGAAGAAGACGTTGACGAAGAGGACGATGACGATGCTTGAATGGGGTTACTTTTTTTTTCAAACAACGAAAATGTTTTTTTTTTTTTGTGAAGACTTTTGTTTATTCTGTTAAGACAGTCGTGAACGTTGTGTTGTTATTTCGCTTATGTATATAGTTCTGTAGAGTTAAACAAGACGTTTATCGTTTTTAGTCACGGATTCAATGTAGGTTTGCATGGCGTTGGAACATTATCATCAGCTTTGTACTTACGCACAAAAATAACATAAGGGCCCAATCGGCCAGCACAAGCAACACAAAATAAGTTACTTCATACAGCCAGTTTAAGCACACAAAAATTAAACCCGGAAATGACGTCAACAGCCATTGAATGTGTTTAAAAGAAAGTTAATAGATTTGTTAACATATCCATTGAATGTGTTAACATGCTTACTGGGTCTGCAGCGAACACACTGTTTGCAGCCTGAAAACAGTTGGCCTGTTAAAATGCCCGTAAGCAAATCGTTTCGACACGTCTGGGGTAAAATTCAGTCGGATAACGGTAAGGAAATCAGCGACTGTGCACGGTGCGTTAGGTACCGGTGGGTATTTTCATTTTGTACCCACCGTTTGCTTACCGGTTAAATCGGTCTGAAAAAGGTCAGGAGCAATTTTTTGCGTCAACAGGTCGTTCAGAAATTTGATCGTAGGTAAACCCGAGTTTTCTTGTAGTGTTTGAAAACGAACTGGTTTGGAACTTAACCAAAACCGTTTAAAGATTTCTAGTGTTATTCTTTGCTCGCAGAAAAAATTGGAGCTATTTGAGAAAAAAAACTAGTATAGTTAGAGCTGGTTGAACTTGAAAAAAAAATTGTTTAACAAAAAATCTGTAAGAAATCATTGTAAACCTGTTCATAATCGATTTGAAATTTATTCTAAGAAAAAAAATAATTATATTAAACCAGTTATGTGAACTGGTTGAGTATACCCGTTGATACAGCTGGTTTGGTTTTGCTTTCTAAGGAGCTGGTTTGATTAAGAACCGGTCTATGTCAAACTAGTTCAAATAGTCAAGTTAGTCGTTTTTCTTTTTTCTTTTTTCGGACTCTAAATAATATAAGTGATACAAACCAGTTAAAAAAGGACACCATTGTGTTATAGATGTGGACATAGCACTTGCAAATGCATCTTATAGATAATAAATAGTTGTTGAGTGTACATATATGAGTGAATTATATCGTATCGGTTAGATTAAAGAGTTGGAACACCATATAAATTTTGTAGACTATTTCTATTATCATCAATTGGTTTTAGTAAGAAACCTCTATGAGCTTATGTAGCGGGCCTAGGCGCGCTCTCCAATTTTAATCTCCTAACAATTGGTATCAGAGTCTGTGGCTCGGTCCGGGAAGTCTGAGTGGTGAGTCCCAGTTAGGGCGGCGACATGTGGTACATGTTGTTTCATGTTTGTGGCTTGACACGGTGCATGACGTGGTCGTTCAAGGGTCAGATTTGAAAATTTCATGGTTTGGTGTCAGATTTCCGGTTAAGGGGGAGTTAAGATGTGGGTAGACTTCCAGATGAGGAGGAGCTACGTTACACTCACATGTAAGGGCAGATTGTTAAGAGTACATGTGAGTGAATCATACCACATCGGTTAGATTGAAGAGTTGGAACACTAAATAAGCTTAGTGGGCTACTTCTACCATTACTTATTGATTTTAGTACGGAATATCAATGGGCTTATGCAGTGGGTCGTGCCTTGCTCCGCAGTTTTAATCTCCCAACAACTAGTATCAAAGTCGGTGGCTCGATCCGGGAAGTCTGGGAGGGCACAAAGTGGTGAGTCCCGGTAAGTGCGGCGACAAGTGGTACATGCTGTTTCGAGTTTGTGCCTTGACTCAATTCATAGATTGGTCGTTCGAGGAGCTAGTTTGAAAATTCCACAATTTGGCGTCGGACTTCCGGTTAAGGGCGAGTCACGAAGTGGGTAGATTTCTGGTTGAGGGGAGCTATGGTGCACTTACGTGTAAGTGGGAGATTGTTAGGTAATTGTACCACATCAGTTAGATTAAAGAATTAGAAAATTATATAAACTTACTGGGTTACTCTTACCATCACCAATTGATTTTAGTAAAGAAACTTAATATACTTTTATCGTTGGTCTTGACTCGCTCCCAATTTTAATCTCCTACCCATTATTAAAAAGAGAGTTTTTAATAAGGCTAATAATTATAGGTAAATTTTTATGTTGCGAAAGGGTTTAAACCTAGAAAATTTATATATTTAAGAAAGTGTCATATTAATTTACTTTATGACAATACTAAATCCATTTGACCATAATATAATGGAACTGTTTTTTAGACCTCAGCTACTAATTAAGGACTTGTTTGTAAGTAATGAGTGAACATAGTACACTATACTATTTCTGTCAATTCAATTCGAGCTCACCAAATTTTCTAGGGTTTACTTTTCATTAATTAATAAATTAATGAAAGCAACATATAATGAAGAGACTCAAATTGGGAATAGGTAGTGATTGAACTGTTACATAATTGACGTGGTATGAGATAGATATACACCCAATTGGACCTCACATCGAATTAGGCACCACGTCGATTCTAAAAACGGTTGGAAACCGAAACTTGAAGATCGAGTGACCGAGACTCAAAACGCACTAGTCCACCCAAAAAGGTCTCCGACCGGACTAGTCCGATCGGGGAAGGGCCGACGCGCTCCCGCGTTCAGCCCCGACGTCCGGGTGACCATCACTTGTGTAATATTGTATGAACTGAGAGAATCTCATTCAATAGAGAATAGAAAGTCAGTTACAATCTTGGAGGGAAAGCTATATATATAAGCTAACTAAGCTAACTACTT
The DNA here is from genome assembly GCA_036873135.1 of Clarkia xantiana subsp. parviflora. Classification (NCBI taxonomy): domain Eukaryota; kingdom Viridiplantae; phylum Streptophyta; class Magnoliopsida; order Myrtales; family Onagraceae; genus Clarkia; species Clarkia xantiana. Next base: position 12,034,772 of record JAPTYO010000003.1, read on the forward strand.
AGTCAACAAGTAGGTCAACTAACTAACTAATACATTAGTCTACATTCCCTTATCCATTTCTTTTTCTTCTTTGCACAATCTTCAAATGTGTATCCTTGAAGATATCGACAATGCCATAATGTTGAAGAAGAACTTCATGCTGTAGCCTCCCAAGTGCTTTTGTAAGCAAGTCAGCAAGTTGCTTAGCAGAGGCAATGTGATAAACAGCAATGGTACCAGCTTGAATACTATCTCGAGTAAAGTGACAATCTAACTCGATGTGTTTGGTTCTCTCATGGAAAATCGGATTCTTAGCCATCTGAATAGCAGATTTACTATCAGAGTATATAGGAATGGCATAAGACATGTCCAGACCAAGCTCAATGAGTAAACGTTTTAACCAAAGAGCCTCAGTTGTGGCCTCTCTCAAACTTCGATACTCTGCTTCAGCACTGGAAAGAGCCACAGTGTCTTGTTTCTTTACTTTCCATCCAATAACTGCACTGCCAAGCTTCACACAGTATGCTGTTAATGATCTCCTGCTGAATGGACAAGACCCCCAGTCTGAATCGCAGAAAATTGATAAACTCAGGTCATTGTTTGCAGGAAACAACAAGCCTTGTCCTGGAGAGCCCTTAATGTACTTGACAACTCTTATTGCAGCAGCAAAATGAGATGTTTTGGGAGCATGAATGAATTGGCTCAACCTCTGAATAGAATAGGCGATGTCTGGTCGGGTCATAGTCAAATACAACAGCTTGCCAACTAACCTTCTGTATAAAGCTATATCTTCAAACATCGTATCATTTGTCTTCAAACCAGAACCTTCATCATAAGCAGCATTGGTTAGTTTTATGTTAAGCTCCATGGGAGTATCTACAGGCTGAGCTGCACCAAGGCCTGTCTCCTCAATTAGTTCAAGAGCGTATTTCCTCTGAGTAATTGCAACTCCAGCTTTGGAACGTGCCACTTCAAGTCCAAGAAAATATCTCAAGTGACCTAGATCCTCCAGTTTGAAGTGAGATTGCAGTGTTACTTTCAATTGATCTATCAAAGTAGCTGAAGAACCTGTAATCAATAGATCATCGACATAAATCAGCAAATAAACACTGCAAGATCCATCGACTTTGCTAAACAAAGAGTAATCTGAATGACTCTGAGAATATCCACTGTCTAGCAAAGTTCTTGTGAGTTTAATGTTCCACTGGCGTGAAGCCTGTTTTAACCCATAAAGTGACTTCAACAACCTGCATACCATCTTCTGAGCCCCAACATCACTTTTGGATTGAAACTTGGAATCAAAACCCTGTGGTATGTCCATATATACTTCTTCTACAAGATCACCTTGTAGAAAAACATTATTTACATCCATATGAAACATTGGCCAGGACTTAGCAGCAGCCAGAGCCATGATTGTTCTCACTGTAGTCATTTTTACCACTGGAGAGAAGGTTTCTTCAAAATCAAGCAGTTCCTTCTGTGTGAAACCCTTAGCAACAAGTCGTGCTTTGTATCTCTCTAGAGAACCATCAGCATTATACTTTGCCTTGAATACCCATTTGCAACCTATAGAAGATTTCCCAAAAGGTAAGGGAACAATCTGCCAAGTTTGATTTTCTTCCAAGGCTGCAATCTCATCTTTCATTGCAATAATCCAATTTGGATCTAATATTGCTTGCCTGTATGTATGTGGTTCCTTGACTTTATCAGAAGCAGACAAGTAACACTGAAATTTAGGTGGAAGATAAGAGTAAGAGATGTAATTTTCAATCCCAAAACCTGCTTGAGAAGACACCTGAGATGTGATGTAGTCATTGAGATGACTGGGAGTTCTTGTGGGCCTAGATCTTCTCCTGAGAATTATTGCAGGAACATTTGCAGGGGCATCAGGTGCAATATATGGTGCATTTGCAGGAGCACCATAATTTGCAGGATGCTTCGCTCATGACAGTCACTTCGAATCTCCGTGTCCCATACGGAATATTACGCGCACCCTACCAAATACCATGGACCCCTCCGATGCCAAGCACATGATCTTTATAAATATGACCTCATATCTCTCATTTGATACTTGATCTCACTCTGAATGCTCTGACCTCTCTCTAGAATTTTATCTATCTAAAATCGGATACTCATTTTAGCATCGGAGAGATTTCACCGAGCACCCCCGGTTTTCGTTTTTTGCAGGTTTACGTGAGTAAGATTGAGAATAGCAAAAGACGAGCAAACGAACGATCTCGGCTCGAGAACTCCGCCAAGACCGAAAATTCGATGCACGTGATCCATGTTAACTCTAAATTTACTACACCACATGTGAAAAATTGCAAATCACATAAATATAATAATAGTTAAGCTCAAAATTTTTCTATGCGTGAGCTTGCTAATGGTATCTGAACGATATAATATATATATATTTTTTTAAAGCAATCGGCAATAGTGATTGGTACCCGAGTTAGAGTAATGAATATATTCTAACATGCATGTGCAATCTGCAAAGCTAAAGTTGGTCTTCCCCTACAAATATTTCTTTCTATTATATATCATGATCCGTACAGAATCTCTTACAGTCAACAGAAATAGGAAGATGTTAGACTTAGCAGATTTGAATATACAGAAACCAACTATATATATATTTAGGGTTAATAACCCTATTATCGTTACCTACTAAATTATAAATTATCATATGAAAATTTTTAATTTTTTTTTTAAAATAGAATACATAAACTTCTAATTTTCGAACAAATTATTATATTTATTATAATTTCTGTCAAATTGTACAATGACGAAGCATATGCTGGCCATATAAAGGTTTATAATGTGTATCTAAGATAAATTTACTAAAAGTTAAGAGAATTGTAGTAAAATACCTAAATTGAAAGTTATTTTTGAAATTAAGTGAATTTGAGTTGAGTGTTTCCATTAAAGGTATGTCGAAAAGACGGATAAAAGAAAGCGGAGGAAATGTATCATATCATGTATGTACTCTTTCTCAGTTCTCACTTCTCACCCATCATATGTGTTCTCCTCTATCTTGGAATCATGGGCAAATAAATTATTAGAAACAACGATAAGGTATTCTTTCTTTTTTTTTTTTGTCAAAACGATAAGATATTCATTTTACCATGATGAATTAATGTGTATAATAATTTCCGCGTGGCAAAAAAAATGAACCTAATTTTCGGTACGGTCCTAATTCAATACATAATGCTCAACTAAGAGTTTTAGGTTCTAATTTATAGTGTTTATAGAGGTTTTATAACCTCGGAAACTTATTAGTTAGGACATTTAATCTATCTATCTATTTATCTTACGATGTCACGTCAGTGTTTTCGAGCACTTCTTACGTACCACCTCACCTCATTTCTATTGGAGTAGTATGTTTTTAATAATGAGCTCATATTAATGATGAACTTAATTTTAAGATGGCCCAACAATTTAAAACACCATTATTACAGTCTATTCTATATTATTTTGCTGCACATACTATTTATTTATTAGTTTGTAAATAGTAGCTCAAATAATAATAATAATAATATTATTACTACATATGATACATATATTATTTTATATTATAACTATGCATTTTGTCTTAATAGATAAATAAAGTCCAAGTCTACTTATGCATTTTTTTTTCTAACCTAAATTAAAAAATTGGACTAATTTTTAAAAATAGCATTTTAAAATAAAAAATATACAAAAAGGACACTAAAAATTAAATATTTTGAAAAATAGCTTAAAACCTTTGTTGGACCTGCGTACGCAGGTCCAACCTGTGTGGCCTTCCACACCTGGGGCCCACCAAAAGTGTGTCACCTTGACTTTTTTTTTATCTGTGCAATTTTGTTTTCTTTGCCCACAGATTTTTGTTGTTGTTTATTTTGAACATATATTAAAAAATGTAATTGAGATTTACGGTGTTTAAAATTTAAATCTTGAAAATTTATTATTATTTTATAATCTAAAAAATAATAATATGAGAATGATAGCAGGTATATGGTGTTTTAAATTCGTATTTAACTTAATATTTTATTTGTATACATGCTTTTAAAATATTTTGTTTTATTTTCAAATTATTTTTGTCATATAAGCACTACAACGACGTCACATTAGTGTTATGTGGTAGTTTAACATATGCACCAAACGAAAATATCTCTAACATATAAGATTAAAAATTATTAGTAACTTAAATTATTAGTATTTATGCTACTAATAATTTTTTTAATCTTATATGTTTAGAGATATTGTCGTTTGGTGCATCTGTTAAACTACCGCATAACACTAGTGTGACGTCGTTGTAGTGCTTATATGATAAAAAAATTGAAAATAAAACAAAATATTTTAAAAACATGTATACAAATAAAATATTAAGTTACATACGAATTTAAACACCACATACATACTATAATTCTCATATTATTATTTTTTAGATTATTAAACAATAATACATTTTCAATATTTAAATTTAAGACATTGTAAATATCAACTACATTTTATAATATAAGTTCAAAATAAACAAAAAAAATGTAGGCAAAGAAAACAAAATTGCACCCATGAAAGAAAAAAAAAATTTGGTCAAGGTGACACCACTTTCAGTGGGCCCATGTGTGGAAGGGCCACACAGGTTGGACCTGCGTACGCAGGTCCAACAAAGGTTTTAAGTTATTTTTTAAAATATTTAATTTTTAGTGTCCTTTTTATATATTTTTTATTTTAAAATGTTATTTTTAAAAATTAGTCAAAAAAGACTAATTTTTAAAAATAGCATTTTAAAATAAAAAATATACAAAAAGGACACTAAAAATTAAATATTTTGAAAAATAGCTTAAAACCTTTGTTGGACCTGCGTACGCAGGTCCAACCTGTGTGGCCTTCCACACCTGGGGCCCACCAAAAGTGTGTCACCTTGACTTTTTTTTTATCTGTGCAATTTTGTTTTCTTTGCCCACAGATTTTTGTTGTTGTTTATTTTGAACATATATTAAAAAATGTAATTGAGATTTACGGTGTTTAAAATTTAAATCTTGAAAATTTATTATTATTTTATAATCTAAAAAATAATAATATGAGAATGATAGCAGGTATATGGTGTTTTAAATTCGTATTTAACTTAATATTTTATTTGTATACATGCTTTTAAAATATTTTGTTTTATTTTCAAATTATTTTTGTCATATAAGCACTACAACGACGTCACATTAGTGTTATGTGGTAGTTTAACATATGCACCAAACGAAAATATCTCTAACATATAAGATTAAAAATTATTAGTAACTTAAATTATTAGTATTTATGCTACTAATAATTTTTTTAATCTTATATGTTTAGAGATATTGTCGTTTGGTGCATCTGTTAAACTACCGCATAACACTAGTGTGACGTCGTTGTAGTGCTTATATGATAAAAAAATTGAAAATAAAACAAAATATTTTAAAAACATGTATACAAATAAAATATTAAGTTACATACGAATTTAAACACCACATACATACTATAATTCTCATATTATTATTTTTTAGATTATTAAACAATAATACATTTTCAATATTTAAATTTAAGACATTGTAAATATCAACTACATTTTATAATATAAGTTCAAAATAAACAAAAAAAAATGTAGGCAAAGAAAACAAAATTGCACCCATGAAAGAAAAAAAAAAATTTGGTCAAGGTGACACCACTTTCAGTGGGCCCATGTGTGGAAGGGCCACACAGGTTGGACCTGCGTACGCAGGTCCAACAAAGGTTTTAAGTTATTTTTTAAAATATTTAATTTTTAGTGTCCTTTTTATATATTTTTTATTTTAAAATGTTATTTTTAAAAATTAGTCAAAAAATTGTATCAGAGTTTGAATGTGTTTTTCCTTTTTATTATATTATTATTATTATAGTCTACCCGCATGGATTCTCTTCAAAATTGAGTATTTTATTCATTTTCTCGGTGTGTATTAGATTCGGAATCCATGCTTTTTATGAAACGATATCATCTAATAGTAGGTAAAGTCTACATTTTTGGTGCAATCAGTTAGCTAATTGATTAAACTAAATTGAACTAGGTATTTGCCCCGCACATTGCGCGGGGTTCGATATTTTCAATAATAGTTGTTTGTGTTTATTATGATAACGTTTTTTTTTTGTTGCAAATATTGCATATTATTTTAAATGTTGTCGTGTTAGATCATTTCAGAGTTCATGTGCCGCTCAAGAGCTCGACAGTCGCCTCCAATAGATGGGAAGAAACTGAGTTTGAGCTTCTACTCTTGCGAGGTCAGAGTTCCTTGAAACTGCAAGTGAATCCCTTAAAATCGATCAAATGAAATGACCAAAATGGTAGTAATATGAAACGACTGGAGTTTGATTGCTTGAAGAAATTTGAAACGGATGGAGTTTAATTGGTTTAAGGTTGGAAGGATAAATGAGCATGTGAAACGGATGGAGATTTTAATTGCTTGATGGAGTGTAAATCACTTTGACATTTTTTTAACCTGTATAAAAGATAAAATATAGGCAAAACGTATTGACCAATAAGAATTTGAGTTGATGACTTGGCAATATTTTAGACAACCTCTAAAAAGGAGAGGGGGTATTTAAGCTATATTATTATATATACTAGGTATTTGCCCCGCGCATTGCGCGGGGTTGATATTTTTATAATTATTGTTTGTGTTTATGTTATGTATTAATTATATAGATGATAAATTATAAATATTTATGAGCTAATTTAGGTTGTTTTTTCACCGATTTTTTTAAAGATTATTTACATTTTATTTATCGAGTGAAGCATGTAATGCACAAAAATACCCATAAATTTTTTTTAAAAAAAATATATCTAAATTAAAATATGCATTATTCTCGTTGCCATACTATGAGCACAATCAAGTTAGCATAGCCAATCTGCTGTTTAATCAGCATAAACTAATTTAAACCAAAATTGTCATCTTTCGAGTACCCTAAAAAAATTTACCTTAACGATCACAGCGAGGGTATCGATATTCCGGGTGTCGAGACCGATTGAAGGGATCTTAATCCTAGTAGTCTGCTCGAAGAAGCAATTTTCATTCGATATTGTGTTAATTTTTTAGATCGATGTAACTGAATGCTGAGATTAAAAATCATTTTAGCAGTGAAATGAACAAAAGCAAGAAATATAGTATAAAACATATATAGAAGACGAAGATGAAAATTCATGGACGGAGAACTTAAAATAATTAATTAGAATAGTAACAGATGGAGGATAAGAATTTGTATGTTTTATCAAAACACGTCTACTTTCAATTTTCAAATATTTCCATGATATCTTACTCGCACTCTACGTAAAAAGTAGTAATAAATTCATCTTTTTTTATTTTTTATTTTTTTATTTTTTATTTTTTATTTTATTACAATACGTAGTACCATAAGTTTTAACATAGAAAACATAGGATATATTGCCAATTGATGTTGGTGTAATTCAAACATTAGAAGAAAAAAGATTAGAGTTTATATGAGAAATTTAAAAGCATAAACATACTTTTGATATTTTAAAAATGGTTATATTATAGTTAGTTTTAGAAATAATTAAAAATGTGACAAAATATGTGAAAAAATAGGTTGTTTTAAACTTTTGATGAAAGAAAGCATGCATGAATTTTTTTCTTAAACTGTATTTAAATTTAAGGAGGCAATAAACATTGTATTCTTAAGAATTCTTATAAGAATCTTTTGTTAAGTTAAAATTTTAATTTTTTTGCAAATTGATACCCTAATTGTTAATATTATTTTAACTACATGTTGCACAAATTATTTTTGTAAAACTCACAAAAACTATTAGAATATATAATAATTATGAAGAATGTGAGTTAGTATACTAATCAAGATTAACTAATATACATGTAGAAAAAAATTAGATTAAAGAATTGAATAATGTGTAACATATGAAGAAGTTACAAAACCAATTATCAACCAATCAAAATGCTTATTGGTGACATGGCAAAAATCTAAGCTCTTAGCTTAGAAGTGTACCTAAATTATATTATATTAGGTATTTGCCCCGCGCAATGCGCGGGGTTCGATAATTGAAGTAATTACCGTTTTAAAATTATTTGACAAATTAATTTTTATAAAGTATTGTTATTCTTCATTTTTGGTATATGCATTATTACGAAAATAGAATGAGATAATTTTATGATATAAATAATTGTGTTGCGGGCAGTAGATTATGTAAAGAGTCCTCTATTTAATTAGTCTTTTATATTTTTATTTTATTTGTAATTGTAAAAGTATGCACATAGATAACTTGCACGCTAATTTTTTCCTAAGTTAAATATGATTTAGGATATCATTATAAATTTTTTTATAAAGATTTTCTAACTTTCTTGATAATAATAATGTGCTTGAAGACAGAGAATCATCAATAAATAAATAGATAAATATTTACCATCAATTAAGTATAAATTATATTGGGATGCATAAAAGAAAACAAATTGAGCACCCCTAACAAATTGGTTTAATCAATGCATACACACAGAAAAAAACATCACTCTAGACAATTAAATCATAATCCACATTTATTCATCCTCTTTGTGGCACATGCAACTCGATTATAGATAACAAACGGTTTTTGGATTATCTCTTACTTCATCATCTGCACAAAATAGAAAATAGTCAACATTTGTTAAAAAAAAATTAAAAGTTGTTTCATAAAACACAACTGGTAACAATTTTCATATGTGCTGATCTGTTTTTTTGGTAAAATATGATAATCAGTTGAACCCTACAAACAAATTTTTTAATTAAACAATTTTACTCTGCATATCATATCACGATCAATTGCTTATTGTTAGCTGTTGAAAATAAGAGCTGTAAAACAAATTGTTATTTCTACCAAAACTAAATATGTAGATGGTTTTTAAGTTTTCATTATAAACATATAATATATGTGATATATTATCTTTCTGAACTAAATTCAAATTCAACATTTTTGGCTTCTACAAACAAAAATTAGCAAGGTAAGGTGATAAGAGATCATTTTTAAGCAACAATCGATGGTAGTACAATTGGTTATGAAGCATAAAATAATACTCAGCTGAACCTCTGACAAATAAGTAAATATTCTGACAAATCAAAAGCTCCATTCTTTAGGATCAAATTCACAATCAATAACCTTGCTTAAAAATGTATAATCATATCATTATTTGTAGTAAAGAGAGTTATTACAATCAATCTTCATTTTTAGGATTGCTGCGAATCGGTAGGACGGGGCATGGTTGCATTAGAGTTTGTTGGCAATTGCTTTGAGGGAGTAGAAAAAGCCCATGAAGCTAGGATATTGAGAACTGCTTCTCCTCCTTTTATTGCCTCCAAACACTATTTGACTGAATATTTCTTAACGCTGAAATTCCAATCAAGAAAATGTGTTTAATTTTTGTAAATGCTAGGGTTCAATTTTGGAGATCATGATATTAAATGTAGTGGGTGAAAAAAAAAATCTTTGTTTTTCATGAACTTCATCCACATAGATAGAATAGCACTCCATCATTATCTAATTAGAAGCAGTTAACACATTACACAAAGTAAAAGAGAAAAAAGAAATTATAAATAAAATTTAGCTTTAGTCATTATCGTTTACCAAAAAAAAAATTTGGTCATTATTATTTTCATCTTAAAAATTCAAACATTGTCATTGACTTCTAATCTCACGGAAAAAAGGAACAGTAATAAAGTATAAACAGCAAAAAAAAGTGCCGAATAATAAACTATAATTTCTATTATTCCAGTGATATAACAACAGAAAGGCAAATTGAGATGAGAATTCACATTAGTATCAATCATTTTTATCAAGATTAACTCTATAGAAAGATAATACACCTTTATGTTATATCTTCAAAGCCTCGAGCATCATATGTATGTAAATTTTCTGAAGTCTTAGGTAACACCATAACTGACTTCTTCATCTCCATTTGTAATTTCTTTACCTAACAGACAAAAGAGATCTGATCGCAGTGATAAAGGAATTATAAATCCAGTTAAATAATCTAAGATGATTTGCTGTTACCATCATGAGAAATGATCTGATTATACATATTCCAGATGGAACCATTCTTGTCCAATAAAAAGATGGAACCATCACCATGAGGTCGACGTGCATGAGTATCCCTTCCACTAACACATCAGAAACAAAAACCTCAACCACCTCACAGGGACCAGTGGTGATTATGCCACCATAATCCAAATACTGAAACATTAAAGAATAAATGCACAAGATTTTCCTCTAACATTAATATAGTTTTTTCGTCATTCGTTTTCACATGGTAGACAATTACGAAGAACACATGATCTTATTGATGTGTTTTTTATGAATAATTGGAAGATAGAGAAGATACAAATGTAAGATTTAGGCAGTCAATAAGTAGTCATTAATCAATAGATAAGAATCAATGCAAAAACAGAAATCTAACAGCGATTGGAAATTTGAGATATCAATTCAATTTTTGATTAACCATTCAGTAATTGATCATCAAAATCTAGAATAACGAATAATTGTCCATTTAATTTATAGAGCAAGAACGAAATCACGATGGAACTATCTGTGATAACTTTACTAACTACCAGTGACCGAATGGAACGATCTAAGCTGATTAAAGCACAGAACACAGGAAGATTACTAATAGATTCAACAACATATTACTAATATTTTAGCAAAAAAAAAAAAAAAAACAGATTACTAATATACATAGATAACGAAAATCGGTAATTGAATCTTCAATTGGATTCGTACCTTGAAGTTGCTGAAACCATGTACATAATCTTGAATTTTAGTTTAAACCTCGGGCCCTATCTCCATGTATGCGAGGTACTTTCTATGGACAAATTTTGATTCACCAAATAGTGAAAATCAAGAACGCCCAAGATTAAATAGAAACATCACCTTACCCGTAATTTCTTAACCTGGTTGTAGAAGATTTCATCGGCGGGTAGTCTTTGAGTTTTGTCGAGGAACCACGTAATGCTGCTGCATCTCATCATAATTGGACAGCGAAGCTAATGACTCTTCCACCTCCACTACACCACAGGGCTGGTCTATAACTTCAAATATAGTAGCAGAATTACAGATCTAGCGGTAGTAAAAAAGACAAAGAGTAACAGTTGAAAAATGCAACCGACGGACAGTAGAGAAACTTAGTAATGGCAAGGAAACGGCAGGAGAATGTAACAGATGGAGCGATGGCCAGAAGAAAAAACTGTAACGGCTTGAGCGATGTAAATGGAAGAAGAAGAAAAGAAGTCTGTAGCGGCAAGGCGCGTTCTTCTCACGTACCAATAAGATTTCATTTTGCTGACGTGGCTAGATTTTAGAAAATCACTAAAATTAGAGATAAGGTAACTAAATTATATAATATATAGATAGATGATTTCACTCTTTAAGTTGTTTCCAAATAATTATATGTCAATTGATAGTAAAATGAATTATCACCAGATTATAAGGTCCGACTTTATATAATTTTATCCAAATAGACACAGAGCTAAAGCACTCCGATGTTAATTTCTATTCAGGTACACTCCTAACAGATCATGTATGATTGGGTGTGAAGCTAATGATTTTTGCAATTTCATAATCTAATGGTAATGCATTTATGATGGACATTTTTAGGTTTGAGAATACCTCATTCTCTTAGCCGTGTGATCAATATTTTTTAGTCAGACTGAAAGTTCCATAATCCGTTGATTATTGTTTTATTGAGTTAATTGCAAGTTCGGAAAAAAAAAACCCACTATTATGTTTTATTTTATACATATTAACCCATTGTTTTTGCAGTTCTATAATAACAAAATGTTTGAACTTCTAAGTTTCTTTCTCTTTTAAGATATTGAATTAATGCAAATCTAAGAAGTGGATCAGAAGCCATAGTTTACTATCAAATTTTGTATTATTATTATTATTATTTTTCATATTTTTAACAGGTAAACGAACTACTAGGTAAAGATGAAATGATGATAATTTTAGAAGAAAACTACATGTATAGAGAATCGACTGTTGCTTGACATGGTAGACCATTATTCATGAAAGTCTATGATAAAAAGATGTTTCAGTTTCTGAGTTTTCCTTCTCTTTTAAGATATTCAACAAATACTGATTTACAAAGAATCAAAATGTGATAATTTACTATCAGATTTATTGATTATGTACCTTTTATATGTTGATTCTACTGTGTAAGATATTTAGTTCTTATGGATCTCTCCTCTTTTATTGATTGTTTACTGTGAGATACTTATATTTCATCATTTTTTCTGGTTTTAGAGGAGTTAGAATCAGATGTTGAAGAATCAAATGTAAGTGGCTCTAAAGGAGATAACACCTCATGGATATCAATGATTCTATAGTATGAGGGGAAATGATTTCTTTTGTAAAATTATCACTTTATTGAACAAATGTAGATCTAAATAGTGAAAGTGATAATTTAGAAAGTCTTTGGAGGAAAAGCATGTATAATATTATCATTCGTTACTTTCATATTATTACATGTTAAAATTTTCAATTTAGCAATTCGTCATGCATATAGCGCAATGAATTCGTTGATTTCATTTTAACTGAATGCTATAATTATTTGTACGAAAATGTCTTCAATCATCAGCACTTATAATGGTCAATGGTCAATGTAAGGGAGATAAATATAATAATCAATTTTTCTTAGCCGGCAATATAAAAATTACACATGAGTGTGATGAAAAGTTATATTTTTGGTGAAGTATGTTGAAAAGTTAGTTTATGTATAATGTATGCTACCGTCCAAGACAACGAGCAAATGTCAATGTCACAGTAGCCAGTCCAGTCCAGTCCACATATCAATCTATCTATTTGCTGCTTCATGCTACGTACCCCCAAAAAATTCATTCAGCTTTATTCGACCATGGCATTTAATTCCCCAGACCTGCAAACACTGTAGCCCTAATGAAAAATAACAAGCAAAATATCAGATAATAAGGCAGACCAAGTTTCCACGCGTGGCTCAGTCAACGTCGGACTAAATTTCTTTTTCTTTTGCATACTATTGTGCGTACTTGTAATATTATCGTGTTAAATTACTAAATATAAACATGCACAACAAGTTTATTATGTTATATTTTACGGCCATAAACACCACATACAATTTTTTTACGCTTATTCGTTCCATACTATCGTTTTATGCTAAGTTATTCAATTGTCCATATATCATGTTACCAAAATAATGAACTTCTCATATAATAATAATTTGGACCTCGATAAGTAGTTCTTCTTCTTGTTTAGCCCATTGTTGTATTAGGCAACCCATTTATTGTTTCGGGGCTTTATACTAATTTATGGTAGTTAGATTTTGCGAGTTTGTATTTGTAATGGTTTAATGACCGATTCATTCATTTGTAAATTTGTGGGATAAAACCTTATTATATTCGGGTTCCCATAAGTCTTATAAAGGGAAAACTTGCCACATGATGTAACCAAGTTTGATGAACCGCAAATGTCTTCTCATCTTTCCAATTCTCTCTGTCCCTTCCTATTCATTGCACCTCTTCGATTTCTAGGGTTTCTGTCTCTTGAACCTTTGATTTGATTAGAGTTAGACAAACTCTAAAAATGAAACAACTAATTGGAGTTTGAAAGGCTATTAACATTTTGTTTGTCAAAAAATATATTCAAGAATTAAGATTTATTTGGAGTTTGAAAAGCTATTAACATTTTGTTTTTCAAAAAAAATATTCAAGAATTAGATTTATTTGCACAGCTTCATTGTAATATCGTATGTATTGTGACGCACAATACGTAAATACGAATACGACATGAAAACTATATCGCCTTAATTGTGTTGTTGTTGAATAATGTTTTTTTTCATGCATCATTGTGAGCCCTAACTATCGTCATCATTCCATTTGTGATGATTGCTGATTCTAGTTCTAATGGATTAAAACAAATAATTAGACGTGGCGAATTGGGGAAGTGATGATTAAAATTAATTCTAGAGTTTATATGGTAAATTTATTAATAATTCATCATGGATATAAACAATTTTAAAGTTTAAAGTGTATAAAAAAATTTCATATCATTAAATATAATTATATTACTTTAATTCTCGCACAAGACGCAAATGATTAAATATTATATTCTTATTTAAGTTAAATTAGAGATAAACGATGGGTGAGTGATTAGTTAAAATAATAATATTATATATTGAAATGAATGGGGGAAAGTCAAGAATTGAGATTCCCACAAAAGAAAGAAGATGAATATAATGCGATCCATCATCCTGTGTCTGTTTGTCCGGTTGAGAGACAGTAGAGTAGACCAACTATTATTAATTTCTCGGGTTGATCGTTGAGCATCGGTATCACAACATACTGTCTCTTCTTCTGCAAACACAACCACATCCTTCTTCTCTTCTGTTCTTCCCCCATTTATGCGCCAACAAACGTAACACACTCTCCTCCATCCATCGTTGATCGTCTCTGCAACTCCATCAAAACCTACGTGTCTTCTTCAATCAACTACTACCACATTGCTTGTCAAGAATTAATCATGCACAAAGTCGTCGCCACTCTTGTTCTGTTAATCCTCTTCCTCACTCTCCTTCCTTCTTCATCAGGTAACTAAATAATCTTCAAGATTCCTTTTCTTTATTTTTCTTTTTGATAATTTTAAAAAGTCCGACTATTCCACACCTATGATCAGAGAAACTGATGACCCCGCTAAGTTTTCCGGCGACGTTGCAGTTGCCGGATTTCTCTCTCTAAGATTTTGTGGTGTGTTTTCTTTCAGTATTAATTATAAATTGATGATAAAATTGCAGATGGGTTGGTTGTATGGAGGAGGAGAATCGATGGGAGAATTGTTAAAGAGGGCGAGGATCGTGTTGGGGGAAGTAAGATGATGGTGGTGGGATCGAGACCGCCCAAGTGCATCAACAGGTGCTCCAGTTGCAGACCTTGCATGGCGGCTCTGGTGATAATAGGGAGGCAGGAGAAAGTAGTTGGCGGTGACGTCATCAGTAGTCGTGATCAGGAAGATGACACCTATTATCTTCTTTCTTGGAAGTGCAGATGCGGAGATAACTTCTTCCCACCGTGATGGTGTGATTCAATATGGTTCGTTCGTTAGTTTGCTGTACTAAACTAAACTTATCTCTTCTTTGTGAATTTAGGAATTTTGGCTCTATGATATGCAATGTAAGTCGAGTCTCAAACCAGCTGTATCGTAATATTTGGTTATATTAAGAGTGTGTTTACTAACTAAACTAAACTACCGTAACTACTGAATTGATGCTAATTTTTAGTTTCATTTCTCATTTCCATTTGAGCAATGCTATATGTTTGAGAGTTGTTTTAGTCAAGCTGAAAGATATGGACTTTTATTTTGTGTCGGTTTGGTTGTAGTTCCTTTTGTATTAGGTGTGTAAAGTGGAGGGCCTTTTTTGTGTGTTGTTAGAGTTTAGGGCCTTGTTCCTTCGGTGTTGTTTGTTTGATAGTTTAGTTTATATTAGGTTTAGAGGGTAGGGTGTCCAAATGAAGGAACAAACCCAATGACCCGCAGCTCTCTTCTCTCATATCTCTTTTCTTGCCGCTTCGTTTCCATCTAGGGTTTCGATCTAGAAACTCATCATGGTATCAGAGCATCACGATCTGATACGCTTCCGCATCTCTCTTCTCCACTGAATCGTTTCTTGCTATACGATTTTGGTGGAATTTGACGATTACGACACGGCGTGCTTTCTGGAATTTCGTCTTTTTCAAATCGCTTCGTCTTCTTCTTCATAGATTTCGATTACGAAGATGGCTGGTCCCTCCGACGAGCGTGATGGCGATCCTCCTAAAGAAATCAGTAAGACGCAACACGCTCCAGGAAAACAACCTATGCTAGTATTCGGTGATTTTCCCGAGGTTCATTCTCACCATCCTCTTTATTTACATGCTTCTGATAACCCTAGCATGTGCATGGTATCTGATTTGCTGAATGGTTGCGATA
This sequence comes from Clarkia xantiana subsp. parviflora, assembly GCA_036873135.1. Taxonomy (NCBI): domain Eukaryota; kingdom Viridiplantae; phylum Streptophyta; class Magnoliopsida; order Myrtales; family Onagraceae; genus Clarkia; species Clarkia xantiana. The sequence goes on from JAPTYO010000003.1 coordinate 12,050,718, forward strand.
ACTATGCTATGTGGAGCCGTGCGATGTTAATTGTTTTGCGTGGTATAAATAAGCTAGGGTTTATTACGGGAAGCTATCCTAAAGAGAGATTTGATGCTTCTTTACATGAACTTTGGGATCGCTGTAACTCGGTAGTGTTTGGATGGATACTCAATTCTGTGGCCTGGAGCTTAGGTAACAGTATCATGTATCTTGGAGATTCTTTCTTGGCTTGGAAGGAATTGAAAGAGCGTTTTGATAAAAAGGTGGATCCAAGATCTATCAATTACACAGGGAAATTGTACTCTCCCACCAAGGTCTTGATGATGTCTCAGTCTTTTTCACAGACTGAAACACCTATGGGCAGAGTATGATTCAGTTTGTTCGTTGCCACATGTTGATGGAGATGGTTTTAAGTTGCTCCTTGAGCATAGGGATAATCAGAGATTATTCCAATTCCTTATGGGTTTGAATGACTCCTATGAGAATGTTAGGAGCCAACTCTTGCTGCTGAGCCCCTTACCCACCGTTAATCAAGCATATAGCACCTTGGTACAAGCAGAAAGCCAGTGTGCTGTTTCCTCCAATATTGCTGGAAGTGTTAATTCTCTTACTGCTGGTGCTGGTGTGATATCTGATAAGGCGAAGAAGAATCAGTTTGCAGATTCCATCTGTGACTTTTGTGGAAAAAAGGGTCATATTTCAGAAAGATGCTTTGCAAAAGGTTGTGACTATTGCAAGAAAAATGGCCATAGTAGAGATACATGTTTCAAACTTCGTGACATTCAAAAGGCTAAGGGTGTTGCAGCTCATTCCAGTGCTGCCTCTTCTGATGGTAACATGGAGGTGTCTGCTAACAATGCTGCAACTAGGACTGATTCTAAGGGCTTTATCACTTTTACCACTGAACAGTTCGATAGGTTTCTTGCCAATATTGGTCAGAAAGGTGATGATAGAAAGTTGCTAGGTAGCAGTGGTATCTCTGTATCTACTGCTGCTGCAACATCTTCTCAGTCCAGTTCAGCTGGAATATCCCTTACTTCTTTAACTCAATTTTTTCATGATAATTGGATAATTGACACTGGGGCAACCAACCAGATGACTCATAGGGTTGATTGGTTGTGCAACAAACATTTTCAGAAAAACTCCAGAGTACAATTACCCAATGGTTTTTTTCTGATGTTTCAAGTATTGGTGACTACAATTTTTCTTCTGATATAAAATTGCAGAATGTACTATTACTTCCTGATTTTAAATACAATTTATTGTCGGTCTCAAAACTTACAAGTGAACTGAAATGTTATGCAATTTTCTATCCAAAATTTGCCCTTTTGCAGGACCTCTCAAGTGGGAGGGTCTTGGGGAGTGGTAGAGAAGACTCTGGACTCTATTTTTTTCAACCTTCTTTTAATAAACTAGAGTCTAGTGCTCTAGCCTCCTTTGTTAATAACAATCTTATGTTGTGGCACAGGAGGTTTGGTCATGCCTCTCTTAAGGTTTTGCAACATGTAACTTCTTTGGAAAAGATTCATGGGGAAAATACTTTTTTGGAAAACTGTTCAATCTGCCCAAAAGCAAAGATTAGAAGGAAACCTTTTCTCATATCTGATTCAAAAGCAGATGCTATTTTTGACCTTGTACACGCTGATGTATGGGGACCTTATCACACATCCACTATTAATAATAAACGGTTTTATATAACTCTTGTGGATGATTACTCACGTGTTACTTGGGTTTTTCTTATGCAATTCAAGTCTGATGTTGAGATTATCTTAAGAAATTTTGTTGTAATGGTTCAGAATCAGTTCAGCAAGTCTGTTAAAAACTTTAGAACTGATAATGGACGTGAATACCAATTTGAGTTCCTTTTTTAAAGATAAGGGTATCTTGCATCAAAGTAGTTGTGCATACACTCCACAACAAAATGGAAGAGTTGAGAGAAAACATAGACACCTCCTAGAGGTGGCTAGAGCTTTAAAATTACAAAGTCATCTTCCTAATCAGTTTTGGGGTGAGTGCATTTTGGCTACTTGTTACCTAATCAATCTTATGCCCTCTATTCTTTTAAAAGGAAAATGTCCCATGGAAGTTTTTAAGGGAACTCCAGTCACTGTTGCACATCTAAGAGTTTTTGGTTGTTTGGCATACGCGAAGAATTTAGTTGTTTCGGACAAACTTACTGCTAGGGCTATTCCCTCTATTTTTATTGGCTACTCAGATTCTCAAAATGGTTATAAGCTCTATGATTTGAAAACCAAACACATCTTTGCCAGTCGAGATGTTAGTTTTAGAGAGCATATCTTTCCTTTTCAAAATAGCAAGTTTGATCAGGAACCTATTTTTTACGACCAAACACCTCGTGGGAATATATATGATGATGAACACTCTAGTTCTTCTGAGAATGTTATAACTTGTGACCACTCTGATGATTTCTTTGAGGAAGTGGATCCAAGTTTATTAGATCCTCCAAATGATGATCTTTTGACTGATTCTGATGGAGCTCTTCCAGCTGCCCCTATTACTACTACCGGGACAGGTAGGGTGGTGAAAATGCCAGCAAAGTATGATGACTTTATAGTGGGACAATGTTCTACTCAGCATCCTATTGAGGATTTCCTGTCTTGTGATCACATTGCTTCATCTTATATTTGTTTTCTGAGTTATGTTTCTAAGCTGACTGAACCTAGGAGTTTTGTTGAGGCTTCTAAAGATGCACTTTGGGTTCAGGCCATGACAGAAGAGATCATTGCACTTGAAAGGAATGAGACTTGGGATCTTGTTCCATTACCCAAAGGTAAGAAGGCTATAGGTTGTAAGTGAGTTTTTAAGCTTAAATATCATGCTGATGGTAGTTTAGAAAGATATAAAGCTAGGTTAGTGGCTAAAGGGTACAATCAGAAGCATGGCATATACTATTATGAGACTTTTTCTCCCGTTGCTAAAATGAATACTATGCGTACTGTCCTTGCTTTAGCTTCTATTTTTACTTGGCCTTTATACCAAATGGATGTGCACAATGCTTTTTTACAATGTGATTTGTTTGAAGAGGTGTATATGAATGTACCACAAGGCTTTAGTAACCAGGGGGAATTGTATTGTTTGTAGGTTACGTAAATCCTTGTATGGCTTAAAGCAAGCATCTAGGCAATGGAATTTAAAACTTTGTGATGCCTTATTGAATTCTAGTTATGATCAGTCCAAATTAGATTATTCCATGTTTACTAAATTTGATGGTTCTGAATTGGTGATCCTTCTTGTCTATGTTGATGATTTGTTGATTACTGAGAATAGTGCTAAGTTGGTTACTGAATTGAAGCATGTTTTGACAACCAACTTTATGATGAAAGATTTGGGCGATTTAAAATACTTCCTTGGTATTGAGGTGGCCAGGTCTGAATCTGGAATTGTTTTAAATCAAAGGAAGTATGTTTTGGAACTCCTTTCTGATGTTGGCTTGTTGGGTTGCAAAGTTGCCAAAACTCCAGTTGAGATGAATCTTAAATTGACCACTCATGAGTATGATAGTCATCTTCAGATTAATACAGAGGATTTGCCCCTAAATGATGTCAGCTCTTATAGACGTCTGATAGGAAAACTCTTGTATTTAACCATGACTAGGCCAGATATTGCTTTTCCTGTACAACATTTATCTCAGTTTTTGCAGAGTCCTAAACAGTCTCATTGGCAGGCTGCCTTGCGCATAGTAAGGTACGTAAAAAGGGAGCCAGGTAAGGGTCTATTGCTTGATTCTAAGTCTGTTCCTAAGCTGATTGGATATTGTGACTCTGATTGGGGTGACTGTATAGTTTCTAGAAAGTCAGTTTCTGGTTATGCAATTAAATTAGGTAATTCTCTGATTTCCTGAAAGGTTAAGAAACATGAAACTGTATCTAAATCTTTTGCAGAAGCAGAGTATAGAAGTATTGGTAAGGCTGTCTCAGAAATTATTTGGCTTAGGAATCTTTTAGGAGAATTGGGTTTTGTTCAAAAGGAAGCTAGTATCCTTCATTGTGATAGTACAGCTGCTATCAAGATTTCTAATAGTCCCGTTTTCCATGAAAGGACTAAGCATATAGAGCTTGAGTGTCATTTTGTTAGGGAGAAGTTAGTTCAGGGAATCGTGGAGCTCAAGCATATTGGAACTGAAGATCATCAACATGCTGATTTGTTTACAAAGCCTTTGGCAAGAAGAAGACATGATAAATTATGTGAGATAATTGGCATGAAGAACATCTTCAGTAAGGGGGAGTTTGAAGATGAAGATCAAGATGATCCTGCTTGAAGTTTTCTTGTCTGTTTTTGAATCTTTGTATTGTTTTTTTAGTACCTTCAGCTTGATGGGAGTGTTGAGATTTGTTTTAGTCAAGCTGAATGTTGTGGACTTTTGTTTTGTGTCGGTTTGGTTGTGGTTCCTTTTGTTTAGGAGTCTTTGTATTAGGTGTGTAAAGTGGAGGGCCTTTTTTGTGTGTTGTTAGAGTTTAGGGCCTTGTTCCTTCAGTGTTGTTTGTTTGATAGTTTAGTTTATATTAGGTTTAGAGGGTAGGGTGTCCAAATGAAGGAACACACCTAATGACCCGCAGCTCTCTTCTCTCATATCTCTTTTCTTGCCGCTTCGTTTCTATCTAGGGTTTCGATCTAGAAACTCATCACTATAGCATGCGACTAGCAAGCGGATTGCAGGTGATCAAATTCAACATCAATTAAAATAAAGAATCTCTTTAATTAATATTAAAAACTTTCTTCGGTTTTCCAATATTTCATTTACTTTTTTTTTGCCATACAATATTTCATTTAGTTACTTCTAATAAGGAGTGTAAACGAGTTGAGTCGAGTATCTGACAAGCTCGACTCGAGCTCGAGTTTGCACTCGAACTAGGCCAAGTCTAAAATTTTCAAACTCGACTCGGTGGCATACTCGACGAATTCATGCTCGGGTCGATAAGTTTAAAATTGTTCATTTAAATAAAAAATGGTGCACCTTAGTTAAAACTCGAACTCTACTCAATTCGGTTTTTGGATCTAAATCGACTTGAATTGAATATATATATATATATATATATATCATCTCCAATAGTCACATCTCTTAATTTTTTTTTGGCCACATCCCTTCAATATTTTCCATATCTATAGATTTAAAATTTAAAATTTCTATTGTTGTAGTAGATCTACTAAAACAATAGAAATTTGAAAATTTAAATTTATACTTAAAAAAGTGTCCTTTCACATTTACCACCTAAGGGTACAAACCTCCCTAAAACAATTCCTTCACTCAAAAAAGTTCCTTCCTCCATAATGAAAGTTTTAGTAAAATTCTGTATATTGCTATGAATAATATTATATGAATATATAGCGATACAATCAGCTAAATTAGGAATAAGCTAAACTAGGAAATAAGAATTACATAATATTTAACATAATTACAGAATATATTTAACACTCCTCCTCAAGTTGGAGCGTATATGTCGAACATGTCAAACTTGTCACAAATAGAATGAATTGAAGCTTTGTAGAGATGCTTGGTTAGAATGTCTGCAAGCTGGTGATCTGCAATAACGTGTATGAATTGGATGCACAGGGGACAAGTGTATGTTCCCGTGACAAGGTCTCGAATTAGATGACAATCCACATCAATGTGCTTGCTCCTCTCGTGGAAGACTTGATTCTAGCAATATGCATGGCGGATTGGTTGTCACAATGTAGCCTCATCAGATCATTATGGAAAATACCCAACTCAACTCGCTGATTAAGCGCTTTATCCAGACTAGCTCGCAAGATGTGATAGTCATTGCACGGTATTTCGACTCTGCACTGGATCGAGATACAACTGTTTACTTCTTACTCTTCCATGCTATAAGGTTACCACTGAAGAAGACACAATATCCAGTAGTTGACCTTCGACTAGTAGGACAGCCCGCCCAATCGGCATCAGTGAACGTTGCGATCCTACTATGTCCCTAATCAGAATATTGTTGGATTTGTGTTGAATTTGGATTAGTTAGGCCATTAGCTATTTTAGGTAGCAAATTGACTATATATATATCGGTAGAAACTGGCTGATATTATTAAACAGCACAACGATTACACTGCATAGGAAAAAAAACAGCCACAACAGGTAGTTTGGATAAATCCAAGTCCCCGTATAGACAATGTAGCTGATAACAGAACATAAAAAACCAAAGCAACACAGTATGAACCAACCATACAAACAAAAAGAAATGAAGTAAATAACATAATCGGTTTAAGGACCTTAACACCCCATAAAAAAAAGATAGTAGCTTGTTGAGGAGGACCCGATCTGATACAGCAAAACAGTCAAATCTTTGAAGAGGAACTGAGGTACCCTCAAAGAAGACCTAGCTAGCAGCAGCCATGTGCGACAAGCAATACTAGAAAGAGAACCAAGAACGATAAAATTACAAAAATTCCAATTAACAAACGAGAACCACACGAGGAAGTCGAAGATGGTAGAGATTTCCCCGAGGTAGATGAGACCAAAGATCAAACTACTGATGCATCCCTGAACAAGGAACATCCGAGGACTAACGCTCGCTAGGTTTGCCGAAGAATAACTCTGCTCCTCTAGCAGGAGGAGAAGTTTACAAGGATCAAATACGGTAGAAACCAGATCCAAATCCGAATGGTGGCAATGGAAAAGCATGTGGTAAAATGTGTGAAAATTGGTTTAGTGATTTCGTTGAACTTGGTCCCTATCTAGAAGGGGTAGGTATAGTAGGGAAGTGTAAATGATCACAGTTACAAAATATCTCTTAAGTTTGAAACGATAGACAGAATCATCTGCAAAAAAATTATCACGATCCTCCAACCAAAGGATTGTCAGAGAAACATAGATAAATATCACAGTGATATCAGCACAACAGAGGATTTTGTAGAGGACCGTGGATTGTAAGTACCACCGGTTAAGGATCGTAGGCCTCCAGACGGTGAACCAGTATTCGCTGTTGCTGGTGGCATCCGATCGGAGATTTAATGCCTTCATTGGAGGCGGTGGTAACAGGAGAAAAAGGAAGATAAACATACTTTGGGTAGAAAACGAACCTTGCGAACTAATTAACTACGACGATGAAAATCAGTAGCAACTATGGAAGTTGGGGACTTGAATGACTGAGGTGCGAATAGATTGGTTATGGCATGGCTTCTAGGCAAGAAAACCCTTAGAAAAGGGTTTGAAAAATTAGAAAACCTTGTATAGAAGGTTTTCTTTAGAAAGCTTACGCAGATGATGTAGGAACTTTTTAGCAATATATATATATATATATATATATATTGAACATGAAAGACATCAAGTAATCAACCGAGAGAGCAAGTAGTCTTCTAGCTAGGTATTAGGTCAATCAACAGAGAGTAAGGGTGGTGTGTGAATTATGTGTGTGCGCGGTTAGACGAGTGTTTTGTAATTAGAGAATTGTGTGTAAAGTCTCTATATGTATTGTGAGAGCGTGTGCTTTATGTGGTCCTGTCTTGTAACCTCCGGTTTCGATTGTGCTAGTGAAATGGTGCTTCTCTTTTTCCCGTGGACGTTGGTCGCATGTACCGAACCACGTTAAATCTTGCGTTCTTTATTGCTTTCTTTTAATCCTTTTGTAAGTGTTGAGAGAATCGATCCTAAAAACTGGTATCAGAGCTAAGGAGATTAAACAAGATCACTGAAGATGGAGATGTCGAAGGATGGAATAGAGAAGTTCGATGGAAACGATTTCGGTTTCTGGAAGACGCAGATTGAAGATTATCTGTAGCAAAAGGATATGTACGAACCGTTGTCTGGGGAGAAGGCGGAGTCCATGACGGAGCAGCAGTGGAAGCTCAAGGATCGATAAGCCCTGGGGATGATCCGATTGTGTCTGTCCAGGAATGTTGCATTCAACATCGTCAAGGAAACATCGACAGCAGGGGTGCTGAAGGCGTTGGAAAACATGTGTACGACAAGCCAGTAGCAATAAACAATGTATATTTGATGCGTCACTTTTTCAATTTATAGATGGTTGAAGGTGGTTCTGTTGCTGAACATAGAAATGCCTTTAATATGATTGTTTCGCAACTGAGCTCTGTTGAGATTAATTTTGAGGATGAGGTTAAATCGTTGATTTTGTTGTCACCTCTGCCCGAGTCGTGGGATACTATTGTTTCCGCAGTTAGTAGTTTCCGTGGATCTGAGAAGGTGAAGTTTGATGAAATCCGAGATGTTCTTAGCGAAAGTTTTCGCAAAAGAGAAATTGGTGAGTCATCAGGGAGTGCTCTCAGTGTTGATAAAAGGGGGAGGAGTATGTCAAAGTGTCCAAATTAGCATTTACGCTTAAAATCAAGAAACAAAGGAAGACCACAAAGATCATGTTGGAATTGTTGTGAAAGAGGCCACTATCGATCTGATTGTCTGAAACCAAGAAGAAGAATCACGAACCTAACTATGATAGTGATTCTGTGAACTCAGCGGAAGATATTGGGGACGCGTTAACCCTCAGTGTGGATAGCTCACTTGAATCCTGGATTTTGGATTCTGGAGTAGCGTTTCATTCGTCTCCGAGCAAGAAGTTGTTCCGAAATTTCAAGTCAGGAAAGTTTGGAAAGGTGTATCTTGCTAACAAAAAAGTGTTGGAGATCGAAGGGAAGGGGAATGTCTGCATTCACATTCCAGCAGGAAATCAGTGGACATTGGAGGATATCAGGTACATTTCTGGTTTCAAGAAGAATCTGATCTTGGTTGGTCAGTTGGATCGCACATGTTATGCAGCAGAGTTTGAGAAAGGTTCGTGGAATATCAGGAAGGGTTCTATGGTTGTAACACGGGGCCTTAAATCTGGAACCTTGTACACCACTGAAGGGTGTATAAACGCGGTTTCTATTTAAGAAACTGCATCCAGACACCTGTGTAGGATGTTATCGGGATGGTTACTACAGACAAGAAACACGTGTTCATGCAAGGTAACTAATTACGCAGCAGAATATGGACACATACTTGTTTCTCCTTTGCCGTAGTCCCAAGATCTTGTGGGAGTTCGTTGTACACCGGCTGGATCCTGTAGTCATTCTTGTTAAGGAATCGCCTACGAAGAATGGTCTCCACGGCAAAGCTCTTGTCGATTCCTCATGGGGATGGATCTCTGGGGTAATTGCTCGAAGCAATTTGGCACCTCCTTCACCACTAGGTTCGGCCGAAACTTGTATTTAGGGAGGAGAGATTTATTTGTCTCAACACTTAAGAGAAAGGAGTAATTCTGAGAGTTAGCACTAAATAAATCATGACACACCCTTTATATAGGAGGAGGTGAGAAAATTTCACCTCCTCACATAAAGTTTCGGCCGACCACCAATAGGATGGTGGAGCCCCGATTTTGGGCCTCTCATATCAATTGGGATTTTAGGTCCAACCCAAAATTCCTAATTGGTTGTGCTAGATGATAACCATGAGGGATTGTCTCCCAGAATAAAATGGTATTCCAGTGACGAGTTAACACGAAGTCCCCATCAATCGAACATAATCTTGTAGGAACTCCACCAGAACAGGAATTGTGGTCGAATATGACCTAAACATGTGACGATCGTGGAACATAAAGATTCAAATAGTTCATAGAGAATTAAGAATACATAATTAGAGGATGTACTGATAGCACCGAAATAAATGCAAAAGAAACGTCTTTATTTTTTATTTTTTGCCCAAAAAAAAGGAATGGGCTAGTAGCGGCGACTCTAGGCCTATCCCGCTACGTAATGTCTTTATTAATGAAGTCATTACAGACCATTAATACGTCAAATTCATCGAATCTAGATGAATTCGAGACTACGCTAACCGGGTGCACTAAGAGTAAGACATCAATTTCTCGGTCAGAAAAAATGTAATGCCAACATTTTCTAATATTAATTAATGGATTAATTACTAATAAACTGTCTGAAGTTTGCCTCATGTTGAAATTTGGTGTCTGACGTTTAAATTGAGTGTCACAGGTTTCAATCTGGTTGAAATTTGGTGTCTTGGTGTGATTACTTTAGAAAAGTCAATCCCGACGAAACGGACTATCAAATTCGAGCTCTCATGAACTCTCCATTCTCGTCACCTTGCCGAGACCGTCACCTAAGAAGCTAGGCTCATCCGCGCAAGTAAATCTCGCTTTGTTGTCGCTGGAAATTGCTTCTCACTACTCTCCTAGAAACATTTTCTTTTGGATGTTCAACTTTTCGGGTGAAGTTGGACGATTATGTGAAAAGTAAAGAGTGATGGATTATGAGTGGGTTGATGAAATGAGAGAAAAAAACGCGTGGGTACACCAAATTTCAACAAAAATAAAACCTAAAACTATCTATTTTAACATTTTAAACTTAAAACACCAACTTTCAATCTTCATACAGTTTATTAGTATTAACTATTAATTTTTGATCGCTGCGATCATTCTCATTGCACATCCCATTACCTCTTGCATTGATGAAGACCCTATGAAAGGGTTTCTCATTTGTAGAAACAAAATTCCCAAGGGCCAACAACTTGGATCCGACACGTCATATACGGGTCAATTCCATGCATCTCAATTGGGAAATGCAGGACCAGCTTAACTCCTTAGATCAGTTCAATTGTCCGACACCGTTCATCACACTCCTGTGTGGTCGTGGACACTTCTGAAAATGATAGACATTTTAATGAAAATGAGCGACAATTACTGCAAGCAAAACTACGGGGTCAACTAACAACTATATTACTCGACTCGAGTAATATCACACCTATAGGCTAGGCAATGCTATTGCATAAACAATACACAACTCCATGGGAAAGTCGAAAGCTATTACAGATGCGGTCGATTCCTTTATTTATGCATTTGGGCGCAGCTACCGGAATACAATCAAGATCACCCAAATTCATCAATAATGGAATGGTTGTCAATCAATCTATAGGTCGATTCTTGGTCAGCACATATACTTAATATGAGATTGTTGGATTTTAAGATTATACGAGGAATATTGCGCCTCGTCTCTTTCAATTGTGATTTCTCATATAACAATATGAAGTATGATATTAGATTGGAGTATGTGTAATTTGTTACACAACAATGTATAACCATAATAGTTATATTAAGGCATGTTTGATTGCCGGTATTGCGATATCCTAATACCGATATTAGTTAATACCGTGTTTGTGTCAACTTGGTATTGGTATTAGCTAATACTTGGTATTAGCTAATACTCAATTATAGAAGGAATTTGGTATTAATTAATACCATCTAAAAGTAAAGCATTAGCTAATACCAATCTCCTAATTACCAATTTACACTTGTAATATATGACAAATTCTCACTATTTACATCTTAGCTTCGGGCCGGACCCCGTTTACATCGAAACTTCGGACACGGATCGGGCTGGGTGGTTCGGGCCGGGCTGGTCGGTTCGGGCCGGGCCGGTCGGTTCGGGCTGGGCGGTTCTGGCCGGGCTGTGCAGTTCGGGCTGGGCTGGTCAGTTCGGGTCGGGCTGGGTGATTCGGGTTGGGCTGGTCAGTTCGGGCCGGGCTGGGTGGTTCGGGCCAGGCAGGTCAATTCAGGTCGGGCTGTGCGGTTCGGGCCGGGCTGAGCAATTCGGGCTGTTTGGGTCGGGTTGCTTTATGTTGCTTTGGTTTAGTTCGGACTAGGCCCGGGTCGGGCTAATCACTTTTTTCAATTGTTTTGTACTATTTTCTTTATATATATACATATTTATACATTAGCAAAAATAGTTTTTACTATTTATACATAAATTTGATTTTTTTTTTTATGAAAAATATTATTTTAAATAATTGAAGTTACTTTTTTTTGTTAAATTTTATCTTTGTTAAATTAATCATATGTAAAATATGTCTTCATTGAAAATGCAAGTAAGGGTATTTAGGTCTTTTAGTCATTGTATTAGGATATCCTAATACAAAGTTCATTCAAACATTTTATTAGGATATCCTAATACATGGCTCAATCAAACATTGTATTAGCTAAGCATGTATTAGCTAAGCATGTATTAGCTAATATCGGTATTAGGATATCGCAATACCGGCAATCAAACGTGCCCAGGGTGTTCATGTATTGCAATAACTAATTTTATATTACGAATGGTATAAATTGAAGTATGTGTTTTTGTTACAAAGCAATGTAAAACCATAATAGTTAACTACGGTTTTCATGTATTGTAAAATAAGTAAATTTATATTAGGGTTAAATATCAATAGCTAGTATAATATAACTTTTAATAAAAGTGCAAATAACTAGCTATTTTTATTTTTTTTTAGAATAAATAGCTAGCTAATTTTTTTTTTTTGCAGGTAGCAATCTATTGATTTAATAAAAAAAACTACAGAATTCCTCACGTGAGTGACTAAAATTGGAGACAATATATTTCGTGACCAGAATATACTTAAATCTAATTTTATTTTGTTGAATGCACATTTTTCTACTAAAACATTTCAACCATATTTTCTCAGAAACGATTTGCTCTGCAAGAGGCTTATTCAGCTTATTAAACTCGAATAAATACTTCTCTGCAGTCGTCGGCAATGAGGGCGTACGACATGTGAAACTTTGTTGGTGAAGCGATTTCACATACTTCTTACGTGAGGAATTTCACAGTTTTTATCACAAAATTAATAAAGTTGTCTAATTGTTACTTGCAAAAAAGTTTAGCTAGCTATTTGTGCTTTCAGTAAAAGTCCAACTAGCTATTTGATACGTAACCATTTTATATTATGATATAACAGTAGTTTATTTATCTAGTAAATAAATATAGAGAACTGCTATAGCATTTCTGATAAATATATTTTTGAAAAACTTCATCTGAAACAATTTGATAATTATATATTTCGTATACTCTTTTGACCTGTTATAATCTTACATTACAATCAAACTCATATTATAAAAACTAATATTTTATTTGTTTGAGTTGTGAAACAATATAATATGGTGACGTAATATGGCACATTAGGACGTGGGAAATACTCTTAAGAGTTAAAGTTAAACTGATACACATACTTGCAATATAACATTTTACAGGTTTTGGATTTGCTGAATTGTAATTATTATGGTCCAACCAATAATATTATATCTAACTATATATCATGCAATGCAAGGGACATTTCCATTTGAATTTGCTAAGAAGAATAAGTGAAGCCAGGATTGGTGTTGTTGTAATTATCATCAAATGGATACATCAAGTAAAAGGAATCTATTTGCTGTCATTGCCTGCATCTCTTATTTGTTAATAATAATAGTGATTTACAATAATGGTTATCGACTTTGTTTAGCTATATGTTGAATTCAATGTGTGACCAATAATTATTGGGATGGTTGTGGTAGATATTTCCTTTGCAACTATACATTTTTATTTTTGGGGGCAATATATATACTTATTACTACTATATAATATGGTATGGTGGGTAAGTGTGCTGTTGAAATCCCATTGGTGCAAACTAATCTTTGCTGTCTCCAATAATTTGATTTCACATACTCTACGACATCGTCCGGATTCTGACATCAAGAGGTGCGACCGTGCGAGAGTATGTGATATCACGAGACTGATTTGCACCTCCGATCCGATCATATCTCGTTAAAGTTTATCATTTCAGTTTTAAATATATAAACGAATCAACCCACTTGTGCCTAACTCAATATGGATTTGGTTGAAATTTTATTTAATAAATCGAGTTCAAAGTCTATTTTTATCAGTAGAATTTGAGTTTCATAATAATCGGTTAACACTACTCGCAACCCTAAATAAGTTTAAAAATATATATTAAGTCAACTTAATTCGAGTTGCATGTGTTAAAGTATACAAACTAAAGTATGCATATTATTTATCTATCATTTTAAAATTTTACGACAATTGATTAAGTGGTTATTCTACAATTTATTATAATATCAGAGTGTGTAAATTCAAATCTCTATAGCGTTAATTTTAAATCCAATTTGATTAAATTTTCACATTATAAGCACGATTCTGATTGGCAATCTTGAGTTTACATCCCTATTTTTGATTCTACGTACCATATTTATCGAAGTCGGACTTAGACGTGAGATATAGATTATTTAAAAAATAATCTCAAGACAATTTGAAGTGATAAGTCTCACCGAACGAGAGCGTGAAAACTAATACCACACCAATAGGTGTTGGGGATAATTGGAGCACTGCATATGTAAGCACTACATATGTGGCTTCCTCATATTAATATCTATTAGTAAGTGGTTTTTGAAAAAGAACCTCACTTGTATAAGTTATTGTTTGTCAATGTTAATTTTGTAGTTAAAAAAAATTTTTAATTTACTGTGATGTATAAATTATAATGGGCTTCGAGTCAAACCGAACTCGATTTTAAAGTATTGAGAAATGCTAAACTTATTATAACGTTTATTAGGTTTAAGTCAAGGTAGAATTTCAAAAGTCTAGTCCCGACCGAGCTTGAGCTCGACCAAATTTGATTTCAATGATTTTTAGTCGAGGCAAGGTTCACAAATACTCAGTTTAACTCGGCTCTTTTAGCAGCACATATTTTAAGATGGGTTGGGTTAAGTTTTGAAAGTGTCCTCGAACTCGCCGTAAACATCTCAATTTATCTCCAACTTTGATTGGATCCGATTTTATCATCAACTCAAATACAAAACTTAAATCTCCCTTCGTTAAAAATAGGTTTTATTATGTGGTCTTTAACTCATTGAATTTCAGCGGCTTAATTGGAAATAAAATTATTACATGACTATTTTACGAATCCGGATCTCCTACCTCACTCTCTATGCATCAAGTGGTATCTCACCGTTAAGATTTTGACACGTATCATAAGTGTAACTATTTTTATAGTTTTTTTTTTTAAACTCTTTGATGAACCCTAGAAAGAAAATATTAAATTTAAGAACACGCGTCAAGATCTTAACGGTGAGGCACGATTTGGAATATAAAACACGTGATCTAAATCCCTATTTTACCCTAAGAACAAATAATTATGTAATAATAAGCCTCTATGTTGAAGGTTCTTATTATGGATTTATTTAATATTACATAACATACCTTAAATTTAGCTCATTATTATGTTTTTTTTTAAAGAATGTACTATCAAAAAATGAGTGGGTATTTGTATGTTACTACAACATTATATGATTTATTTTATATCCAAAATTAATTTATTTTATAATTAATGCTAATAATTTATTGATAGTTGTTGAGAGTTTAATAATTAACTATGTTTAAAGTATAATATTACTTGAGTGAATTTAACTTTAATTAAGGTACATAAATATGAAATGTGACACTTTTAAGAAAAGAAATACAACTAAAATTAAAAGTGGAACTAATAAATCGGGAAATCCAGCATTGTTCTTATCTACCCCTGGTGTTCTATTGTCCTTGATTGTACCTAGTTGTTATTTCGATCGCTTCCTCCTGGTAACCCTCATCACTAACCACTGTATGTATCGAGCCGATCAGATACTCATTCTAGTGGCTTAAAAAAGGCCGAGATTACTGCAAATTAGAATATATCTTTCAATCATCCAAATCAACACATGGACGAAAAAATGAAAATCAATCGGCAAAATTTCAAGCAAACTAATCTTGTTCATATGCATAATCTTTTATATGTAGTGTTTAGATGAGTTACTTGACCCATTGTTTTAGAACGTTAATGTAATATAGGTGAAAGTGTAGTATAATCTTTATATTTAAATATCCCTCTCAGATGTAGATTGGAAAATCTTTATAGGCACATCGTGTGATTTTTTTATAAATAAATTGGGGTTAAAAAATTAGCGGTACAGAAATCAAATATGTACTAAGATGATACTATGTAAAATTTTCAGACTGACTACTTAAACATTATTAGAGTATGACTATATATATAGCCGCCATAATACTATACTTGTGCACACTAACCCTAAAAGCAGTTTCTGTGTTGAGTATATACACCGGTCTACTCACATTCGAACCGCAGTTATGGTTGGTCAATCAAATAAAGTGAAGTCCATCGATATTGATTGTAAAGTGTGGTCCCCACATCCAGAATACAAAAGAAATGTAATAGAATGCAACATTGGATTAGTAGAGTAGACAAAGTAAATAGAGAGCTTCAAATCCAGGTGTCGAGCATGGTTTGGTTGTTTAGAGTAGATGGAGAAAAGACAATGATGCTAGTCTACTTCTCCATTTACCATCCAAATTTATGGACCGTCAATTTTATATATAGGACCCATCACACGTGCTTTACTTGTCGACGTATGCTCTCAAGTTACAATCCATTAGGCGGGTGAATGGCGTTTTAGGGCAACCGCTCGCTAATTGGAGGTCGAATATAGCTAAAAATAATAATTGAGGCTATTACTAAGGATTAATTTTGAAAGGTAAATCAAGATAAAACCAGCTAGCTAGGTATTTAATAGTACGTGTTTCAATATAATTTTAACTGTTTAGTCTTCATTAAAGTCAGTTTCATCTTAGCTATATAAGTTAATATTATGGAGCTTGTCACATGCTTTATTTGTCGACGTGTAGCCAAGTTACACGGCCCCTACCCTACTATCCTTTTGCTCGGGAAAATATCAGTTACGGTTCTGGTTATTATATTAGGGATATAAGTTAGGAAATAAGGTTTTATATTTTGTTAGATTATTCTCTATCTTGTAATATATCTATTTTATATTTCCTTAATTATAACTCATGTATATATTCTCAATCTCTATTGTAATACAATTAAATCAATTCAATACAATTCATAACATTATCCCTGGTTAGCTCTACTACGTACGATGTGTAACCTCTAAATTCGAGTGAGGATTATTCTTATTTATCAAACTTTGCCTTCCTAAACTCATTTGTTCTCACTTCCGCTAGAAAATGAGGATTTTTTTTGGAGTGAGTAAAAATATCTAAACCCGGGATCTCACAATTGATTAAGAATGAATTGTTTATGGTTAAATTGCCACACAAAAAAAAAAAAAAAAAAAAAACATATACGGTTGTTACAAAATTAGTATAAAACCGAAATAATTGCACCAACAAACACGGTTTACAAATTATCTTACCATTTAAGTTATAACATTTTTAATCAATTATTTATTCGATACAAGCAAAAACTAAAAAAATATACAAGTCTTTCATTAACTCATATTGGACATTATGAAAGGTCAAACCACTCTTTTGTAAATATTTTGCCCTATTTTGCTATTATATGAACATATTTTAACTTTTAATATAAAAAATTAAAAAATTGGTCTGTACTTAATTAAAACATCAAACATTAATGATATAACTATTTTTTTAAAGATAATTGGAGAAATGATTATGGTTTTTAGGGGTTTGTAAATCTTAAAAAAAAAAACTAATTGAGTCAAAGATTATGTTTTTATTAGTTTTGTTGCAAAAATAGTCTACCGTTACAATTTCTTGCGTTGTAGCAGTCACATGAAAACCACCCTTACATTTTGTAAATAATAATAAAATACTCAAAGTTAAATTAATTATTATATAAAAATGAGAAATAAAAAAATAATACAAATATTGAAAATATAGTAAAATAAATAAATAATCTTAAATAATTTTAATTTTTTTTTAGATTTGAATATTCTTCCAATTTAGCATTCTTAGCTAGTATATTGTAACGTTCTTTAAAAAAAAAACTTTTTTTTATTTTAAAATTAATTAATGAAGCTTCAAATATTTTAGTTTTTACATTTGAAAAGAAAAATATGTACTTTAATATATTGAATACTTTTTAACAAATGACATGCTCATAATCCATGTCACACTTAATAACAAATTGACCACATAAAATATGTGATATTTTTGCAGTGAATGGTTGGTGGAATTAGTTTGGTTTTGTATGCTTGATTTGCAACAACCCTATACTTAAGTATGATAAAATTTAACCCAAAATTTTAAATAAAGACAGCTTTAAAGAGTACCTAGCTATAACTTTACAAAATATAAAATATATATATAGCTCTAAAACCCAACAATTACATAATAAAAAACCTAGTGACAATAAGAGTAGTGAGAGTGGAGTAAATATCTATATATATCTCCTCTGCAGTACTATCTTAGCCAGGGTCCTTGTATATAATATGGGAAAGTCTCTCCATTGTAAAGTCTGTGGAAGTAGCTAGCTAGCTAGGTCACACACAGACACTAGCTACTATATACTTGATCAGTGAGTATGCTTCTAAGGAGTTGCTCAACACCAATACTAAAATCATGGCTTCCACCCTCGTGTTGCTGCTCCCCAGAACATCATGATCAACTCCACCTCCTCCCCTCTCCAAGAACCACCAAATCACTCTCCTTAACCACCTCTGAATTAGAAAAACCATCCAACGAGAACCCCATCAAGAGGCTGCCCTCGAGTCCTGTCCTCGTCGCGGACGAAGATGAGGACGACTTGGATTATGGCCGGGTAAGCAAAGACTCTGTAGCGCAGACACTGGTGGTAGGTGGTGGTGGTGGGCTGGGGAGTGGTGATGGAAGTGGGTCGGCTGGAGGGTTCGGGTTTTCAAACTATGGAAACAACTCAGGGAGCGATGCTACTGACACTTATTATCGCAACATGATCGACGCTAATCCCGGGAATGCGCTTTTGCTCGCAAACTACGCAAAGTTCTTAAAAGAGGTACATATTCATCATACACGTTGTTAATATATAATAAGACATGTGTCTTAACCAACTGTCTCATAATAAGTCCAAACTTATAGGTGAAGACATTCAACACACTCCTGAGCGCATATTTCAACATCCTCCTACATCTCGGCCTTGATCTCACTTGGGCCATCTTGACCTCATTTGGTTCAAACAATTTTTTTTTAAACACGGCTTCACCAGGAATAGAATATGTGTACTCTGATACCATTTTAACAATAAGACAATGTGTATTAACCAACTGTCTCATAAATCTAAATTTATAGGTAAAACCATTCAGCACACTCTTATACATACTTATAACACACGTGTATATATATATATATAGCTAGATCTCTATAAGATAAGACCGTAGTATATGTATGTAGCTCATTAATTAAGACTCTACCTAATCCAAGTGGCTTTAAATCGTGTCTTATTATAAATGACTTGGTGTTAATTGATGATAAATATTAAGTTGAGTTAATTGATGAATAGGTACGAGGAGATGTTGGTAGAGCAGAGGAATACTGTGGGAGAGCCGTTCTAGCTAACCCAAGTGATGGGACTACACTGTCCATGTATGCTCATCTTATATGGCACAACCATAAGGACCTTATTAGAGCCGAAGCTTACTTCCAGCAAGCTGTCCGAACCGCTCCCGATGATTGGTATGTATATATAGCTAGCTAGCTAATAATCTGATTATTATATATATATATATGTGCATACTCAACTTATTACATATATAATTTAACGCGTCATATATTGTTAATTATCTCAACTTTAATTATATATGCCTCATTTTATAATTAGTTGCATGGATGCATCGTATGAATGTATGTATTGTTGGATTGCATGCAGCTACGTGCTCAGCTCGTATGCAAGATTCCTCTGGGATGTTGAGGAAGAAGAAGAAGATGGAGAGCCAATAGGAGAGCTGGAAAGCTACAGCTCACCACCACCACCTAGTACTATGTTTCAAGGATCTACGTCTCTCCGACCAATCACAGCTGCCTCTTAATTAATTTATAATATAATAATATCTCCACACTCTTTTGGCATCTAACTAGTAGTCACCTACCTTGTAAGTTGGGTTTCAATAATGGGTGTGCCTTTCGCCCACACGTACGACAAACTGAAAGTGGTCTTGATCCACCCTTTCTTTCAAATTATTATTATTATATTTATTAATAATAAGATCATGTATTTACGTACATGAAGATGAGTCTCCCAAGTGTTTTTAGAACTCAACCAATAAATAAAGGAAATATCCTTGTTATGAATGAAATATTAATTAGGCTACTTATTAACGTAGGAGTAGGTTGTGTTTTGAGCAATTAATAATGGACGGTCGTGTATTCATTCTAATATAATGTTGTTGACGGCTCTCCCATCTTTTAAAACAATAAATAAGATGAATATGTTCTTTTAAAATATTAGTTTAAAAAAAAGTTTGTGAGTCGTATGAATAGAATCTCTCGCAAAGTGTGGGTCTATTACTATTTTCTATAATATTTTTTTTGTATATACATCTTTTTAAAATTTTGTTAGATATTTATTTATGTTTTAAATATTTTTTTTTAAATTCGTATGTTTAGAGCTTCCCTTTTTAATTAGACTCGGGAACAATTTGAGCTTGGTTAACTTTGTTTTACATATCACCGACAATTGTGGTATAGTCGTTGAGAGCAGTCACTTTATACGGTTTGACTGGATACATGGTCAAGAGTTTGAATCCCCTAGCTAGGGTGTTGGATCACGGGCGAAGCTCCGTTACGTCCTTGACAGAAAGCTTGGACTCCTGGGCTCCGCATAATCCTGCAAAAAGGGATGACCTGGGTGGTGACCCAGAATCCCTCTCCGATGATTAAATGAGTATATGATCAATGGGGTGGCAGCAGTAATCTAAGTGCGTATTAGATAGTGTGTTTTCTGAGGTAACTTCCTCTTTTATATAGGAGGGGAAGTTACTCAGTTACCTGGACCGTGATTGGCCGTTTTGCCCATGATTCCGTATATCTCGCTACGATTCCGTATATCTCGCTACGATTCCGTATATCTCGTTCGGGATTCCGTAGATTTCGCCCCACGCTCCGCGTATCTTACCCATAATCCGCGTATCTCGGGCACGCCCTGCGTATTTCGGGGATTTTATCTATATCTTTAACCGTTGTCCCACTACTCTATCTAGTAGGCGGGTTTCGCGGTCTTATCCTCTGATCACGAGTCTCGACTTCCGTCGGGGACTTCAGAGTCATCTCATTCTAGATCACCACCTCTGCGGGGCTTTTATCATCGGGGCCTTTACTAAGGCATATCGGGGCCTACTCAGAGGCTTCTTGTCGAGAGCATTCAGCTCATGTATCGGGACCGCTAACGTCGGGACCCTTTATACTGGGCCTCTGGGCCTTCCAGGCTTTTCACGAGGCCCACTGGACCTACTCGCCGTCCATTGGCTGTTAACGGGGCTAACGATTACATCGGAACCCATCATTTGCCCCCAAGACATGGGGGACTTTTAGTTCGTCGTGTCTTCCAGTTCCAGATCTTCTGACCTCGCTGTCGGAGGCTTTTGTCTCTATACCTCCCGATACCGCCGTCAGAGGCTTTCATCTTTGCACCCCATGATATTGCCGTCGGGGGGTTATATCTTCAAGCTTCTTAATACCTCAGTCAGAGGCTTTTGTCTTGCGTGTAATTGTCGTATGACAAAATCTCTCACTTATGATTACTTCGGGCCCACCGGACTCTATGGGCAGTTGCCAAATCCGAGGAGACTCCTCGGTTACTGTAGCATTAAATGCTAGGGATTATGAAACGACGCTTAAATCGGCGTGACTGTTGCTTTCTGAAAGAGCACTTATTACGTCACCACGTCTCTTCCGTACCGTCCCTCAGTCTTCGACGGTCAAGATTAAATCGTTTCGTCTTCAACGGTCAAGATCAAGTCCGTTTGGTTTGTCCTTTTGCTTATAAAAGCCGGAACCCTGGCATTATTCACTTCTTCTTCTCCATCCTCCTAATTTCCGCCATTCTTGCACTCGAAGCTTTTCCTCCAAGTTCCTTCTGCTGTGCAAGTGATCCAAGGCCTTCAACCGATCCTTCCTTCATCTTCTTTCGGCAACCATCCATCATGTCTGGTAAGGATTTTCTTCTTTGTTTTCATGGTTTGCTGGTGTTTGTTCTTCTTTTCTCAAATATTCTTGTTTGTAACCGTTTTTAGACGAAGCTAGTTCTGAGGCTAGGACTCCTTTCACCTTTGAATTCGCTGTCAATGAGATTTCTAAGACCTCATATGAGGTTGCCCTTCGAGAGGGGTGCATTACCCCCGATTGGGAACCTCGTTTCCCCTATGAGTCTCAGCCTGCTGTTAAGAGGAAGCACATCGTCACGCGTCCTCAGGCGGGAGAAGTGTTCGTTTCCGCCGGACAGATAAGCGCGGGGATTCGATTCCCCTTCTGCGGGAACCTGGTGGAGATGTGCAATTTCTACAAGACGCACCCTTGTACTTTCTCTCCACACGCCATCCGCGTGTGGAATGCCTTCCAACTCTTATGCCATCGCCAGCAGTGGACGTACAATCTACTGCTCTTCCGCACCTTCTATGGAATGAAGTGCAATAAGGCTGGTGTCTGCTCCTTCTCCCCCCGACCCAAGTGGACAAAGGAACAACTTTCACGTTTCGGCTGGGATAGCGAAACCTGGAAGTTCCACAAGGATCGGGTGCTGATTCGTGACTCGGGGTCCGACAACAGCGGATGGAAGAAGTACTACTTCTTCGTCCAACACAGCTCTGTCCCATGGCCCCGATAGGAAGTCGTGGCGGACCCTGCCCCCAAGCTCGAGGCTTACACTGAGGATGACCTCAACACTCTTCAAATGGTCCAGCTCTACCGTTGGGGGGACTCCTTCATACCTCTCGACGCCAACAAGCTCATGGAGAAGGACTTGATTCACATCGGAGTTCGGCTCCTCGATTCTGTTTCCAAAGATTTAGTCGTCTGGGTAATTCTTCTAACCACTTTGTCTTTTATTTTTGCAGCCAAGAAGGCTTCTCTGCTGACTCATCTCATTCTGAAGCAGGGCGAGACTGATGCCGTCCCAGGTGGCTCCAAGAGGAAGCGAAAGTCGCTGAAGAAGGGTGCTTCCTCTTCCGCCACTCCATCTGCTGCCCCTCCGACCGAAGAACAGGTCGTGGCCAAGCGAGCCAGGAGGGAGGAAATTGACCAAGCCTTCGGGGTTACTACCGCCGAGGAAGGTAAGCGTGTCCGTCGTGCTATTAAAAGATATATGAAACTAGTTCCCAAAGAGTTTATCCCCGCTAATCGGAAAACGCGGGTTCGAGAAATCAAGTATATCCTTCGAGGAGAAATCCCCCGCGTTCTCAAGGCGGGATATTACAACGTCTTGGGGAAGAACTAACACTTCGATCGTCAAATCATCTGGTGCCCTAAGGGTACTCTTCCTGACTTTATTCGCCCCGCCACCGCAGGTCCATCGGAGGCTGTCACTCCGAGTCGAGCTGCTACTCCAGCCCGGGCCGCGACTCCACCGACGCCGGTGACAGAGGAAACCCCGACGGAAGCCCAGTTCCGTCAGGTGACTGACTTAGAAGCTTCTCTTTCCTCCGAGGAGCCCGGTGAAGGTGGCCTGCTCCGTCGCAGGCGCGGTCGGAGCACCTTGAGGCCCGTCGTGGAGGATGTGTCCCGGAGTCCTCCTCCCGAGTTCCGCTCTCCGACTCCCGAGCCACCAGCCGAGGTGGCTCCTCCGGCTGAAAGTTCTGGGGTCATCCCCCCTCTCCCCGTGGATGAAAATCTTTACAAGGTTTTCAACCCCGACCAGAGGATGATGCCTTGGAACCCGATCGAGTCTCTCCGAGGGGTTCCACTCCAGCGGGGAAATCTTGATCCTGGATTGGCCCTGCATCTGCTGGCGGGGTCAATTCCTCCGGCCTTGAGGCGGTCCCTATCCATGGCGCGGGAGGATCTTGAGGAGGAGATCCGCGATATGGCTATTCGTCGGATGGAGGTAGAACTTCATCTTTGTTTTATTCTCTTCATCATTCTTGACTCCGATTATGGCTTTTTGATCTTTTTTTTCTTCCTTCTCTCAGGACACGGCGAACCAGCAGCGCTGCTTCGGCCTTATCTTGGCTCTGAAGGGTGCTTTGGAGGAGGCTCAAGCTCGGTCGGACCCCGACGCGTTGGCCAAGCTCCAGGTGGACCTCGACGAGGCGGTGGCGGCCAGAAATAGAAGGCCAAGGAGATAACTCTTCTTGACGAGATGGCTTCGGGCCTGCTTAAGCAGGTTCAGGATCACGAGGCTGTCATGCGTCGGGAGCGGAAGATGGTCCAGGCGGATAATCAGCGGCATGAGTCGGAGAGGAGGCAGCTCATTCACGAGAAGGGTGTTCTCGCGGAGGCTCTTGCGGAGGCCAATGCGAGGCTTGAGGCCAAGCTTGCTGAGGCCAAGGACCAGGGCCACGAAGAAGGTCGCCGGCAGGGCCACGAGGAGGGTCTCCTGCAGGGTCGTGAGGAGGGCCGTCTGCAAGGCCGCGAGGAGTATCGGAATTCTGAAGAATTCAAGGTGGATGCTGTAGGGTTCTGCAAGTCCGAGGTGGAAGACGTTCTGTACAATGCCGTCGAAGAACTCTACACAGCCTACGAGGATTCTATCGACTTCAAGAAGTCCGAGACTCTCGCCCCCATCGCGGAGAAGTACTTCAACCTCCCCGCGGAGAGTGAAGAGACTGCAGCTGTGGACCCGACTCCGCGGGTTGCGGAGCCTTCTGCCCAGGCCCCTCCGAACCTTGCTTCCTCCGATGCTGCTGAGGACCCTTCTTCCAACAAGGACCAAGCTTAATGCTCTATATCTTTAGTCCTTGTGATTTTTCTCCTTGTCTTCTTTATCCTTTGTATCGGACCCCTTTGGCCTTCGAGCCTTTATATAAGTAGTTTATTCCAACTATTTTGATTCCGATAGTTATTCGCGCTATTTAAAGCGACTTTAGACTCGTTGCTCAGAGCGTTCCGATGCACCATTTAAGATGACTTCATACGTCCCTTCGACGCTTTACTCGAGACTTTACCGCTTAAGGTTTCTCGTCTTATCGGGATTTCACCACTTAAGGTTTCCTTTCTCATCGGGACTTCACCACTTAAGGTTTCTCATCCAATCGGGACTTTCACCACTTAAGGTTTCTCATCCAATCGGGACTTCACCACTTAAGGTTTCTTGTCCAATCGGGACTTCACCACTTAAGGTTTCTTGTCCAATCGGGACTTCACCACTTAAGGTTTCTTGTCCAATCGGGACTTCACCACTTAAGGTTTCTCGTCCCTGCCTTTCAAGGCCTATTTTCCCTATCACTTGAGATGATTTTTCACACCCCTTAGGGCTTTTACCGCGCCGAATCAGATGACTTTAATCGTACCCTTCAAGGGCTTTTATCGCGTCTTTACCAGACGGCTTAATCGTACCCTTTAAGGCTTTTTGCCGCATCATATAGACGACTTACGCGGACCTGCTAAGGCTTTTTCGTACCCGTTAAGGCTTTTGGCCGCATCATATAGACGATTTACGCGGACCTGCTAAGGCTTTTTCGTACCCGTTAAGGCTTTTGGCCGCATCATATAGACGACTTACGCGGACCTGCTAAGGCTTTTTCGTACCCGTTAAGGCTTTTGGCCGCATCATATAGACGACTTACGCATACCCCGTAGGGCTTTTGTCCGTACCTGTTAAGGCTTTTGGCCGCATCATATAAACGACTTACGCATACCCTGTAAGGCTTTTTATCGTACCTCGGAAGGCTTTTGTCGCGTCCCTCGGGACGTCTTACTAAGAGTTTAGAATAAATCTAAAAGCAATTTGATCGGAAGCAACTTCTTTTATTCGTAAATAACTCAAAGTTTTGCTTACATCGGATTGATAGATATCTTGCGCCATTCGCGGCGACTTAATATCAAACATGATACTTCTTCAAGTGTTCGCCACTGAAGGAATGCTTCAACATCTTGCCATCAAGGTCCTCTAGCTTGTATGCATTGGGTGCTGGCATCCCTACGATCTTGTAAGGTCCCTCCCATTTTGGCGATAGCTTGTTGATCCGATCTTGATGAATGAACTCGTTCCTTCGCCAGACAAGTTCTCCCACGAAGAACTGTCGGGATTTGACACGTCGATTGTAATATCGGGCTGTTGCCAGACGCATCCGAGCCTGGACTTCATCAGCCTTCCATCTTTTCTCCTCGAGCAAGTCTAAGTCTAGACGTCTCATTTCCTCGTTCGTCAGAGGTTCGTAATATTTCGCACGATGGGACGCCACCGCTATTTCCACGGGAGCAACTGCCTCCGTGCCATAGACCAGGCCAAACGGAGTCTCCCCTGTCGACTGCTTGGGTGTTGTTCTAACAGCCCACAACACGTTTTCCAGCTCATCCAGCCAATGGCCTTGCAAGGCGTAGACTCTCTTCTTCAAGCCATCCATCACGATCTTGTTGGCTGATTCTACTTGGCCATTGGTCTGAGCATGGCGGACTGAAGCGGTCCGATGTTCGATGTTCAACTCCTCCAGGTACTCCTTCAACTGAGCCCCATTGAACGGAGGGCCTTTGTCGCTGATCAACACTCGAGGAACCCCATACCGGGATATGATCTGAGTTTGAAGGAACTTGAGGATCTGCTGTCCCGTCGTCTTGGCCAATGCTTTAGCCTCTATCCACTTTGAGAAGTAATCGATAGCCACGAGTAAATACTTGCACTGACCTTTCGCTTGGGGAAGAGGTCCCACCAAATCAATGCCCCATTGCGCGAAGGGTTAAGCACTCCTGATGGGCATCAAGTCCGCGGCGGGAACCACGATATTTGGAGCGTACCCTCTGGCATGCATCACATGATTGGACCATCACTGTCGCTTCCTTGTTCATCGAAGGCCAATAGTAGCCTAGGTTCAATTCTTTCCTCACGATGGATCGGGCCCCTTCATGACAGGCCGCGACT
This sequence comes from Clarkia xantiana subsp. parviflora, assembly GCA_036873135.1. Taxonomy (NCBI): domain Eukaryota; kingdom Viridiplantae; phylum Streptophyta; class Magnoliopsida; order Myrtales; family Onagraceae; genus Clarkia; species Clarkia xantiana. The sequence goes on from JAPTYO010000003.1 coordinate 12,077,305, forward strand.
CCCTCATGTAGCTCTCTCAGGATCCGATTTGTATCAGGCTCCGCCACGCATTTCAGGAAAGGCTTCACATGCCCCCTCTTGTATAACTGGTTGTCCACCATCACGTAGTCGTTCGCAATCCGACGCAGCCTGACAGCTGCCACTTCATCATCTAGGAGTGCCCCCGTAGTCAGGTATGTGACCATCGGGGTCATCCAGGTGGGTCTCTCTTCCTCCTCCGATCCCGCTTCAATAGCGCAAACCTCCGTTGGATCGATGGTTGAGATAATCACTCTCTCCAGGAAGTGCACCTTCCGATTCTCCTCAGGGGCCACTCCTAGAGAAAACTTGCTTAGGACGTCTGCCTCCGCGTTTTCTTCCCTCGGGATTGCCTCGATATCGAAGCTTTTGAAGCTTCCCTTCAAAGTCTGCACCTCGTGCAAATACTTCCTCATTGTCGGGCTCTTGGCTTCATAGTTACCCTGGACCTGATTCACGATCAAGCTGGCATCGCATTTTACTTTCAAATGGTCGACCCCCGTACCCTTGGCAATTTTAAGGCCCGTGATGAGAGCCTCGTACTCCGCTTCATTGTTGGTGGCTTTGAATGTCAAGGCCAAAGCATATTGCAGGGGCTCGCCTCCACCGAGCGGTATCAATATGAATCCTGCCCCTGATCCTTCTACACTTGATGAACCATCAGTGTACATCTCCCAAGTATTCTCCTCATTTGGCTGTTCTGGCTGTTCTGTTATCGGGGCCTGCTTTGCTATCGGGAGCTCCATGGTTGCCCCCTCTGCGGGACTCGTTACTTCCAGATCGGGTGCCGTAGACTCAGCTATAAAATCTGCCAATGCCTGGCCCTTAATAGCAGTTCGCGGAGCAAAATGTATTCGGAACTCCGTAAGTTCGATGGCCCATTTCACCAATCTCCCCGACGCCTCCGGTCGGTTCAAAAAGTGCTTCAAGGGCTGATTGGTCAACACTGTAACCTCGTGTGCATGGAAATAAGGTCGGAGCTTTCGAGCGGCAACAATTAACGCAAATAGATACTTCTCAATGGCGGGATAGTTCATTTCTGATTAGGCAAATGCCTTGCTTACATAATAGACAGGCACTTGGTTGCCCTTGACAATCTTAATCAAAATAGAACTAACAGCAACATCAGAAATAGCCAAATAGAGATAAAGCGGCTCGCCTGGAGCTGGTTTCGCCAACGGCGGGAGGGTACGGAGATGCTGTTTGAGTGCTTGGAATGCCTCCTCGCACTTGTCGGACCATTCGAACTTCTTGTGGGCCCTTAGCACATCAAAAAATGGCATGGCTCTGTCACTCGCCTTGGATAAGAATCGATTCATTGCGGCCAACCGGCCGTTCAACACTTGGACCTCCCGATGAGTCTTCGGGGACTGCATCTCCTCGATTGCTCGCAGCTTCTCAGGATTCACCTCGATTCCTCTCTGGCTCACCATGAACCCTAGGAATTTTCCCGAGTTCACCCCGAAAGCACATTTGTCTGGGTTCAACCGAACCTGATGAAACCTCATTCGTTCAAACGCCGCCGCCAAGTTTTTGACGTGGTCTCCTGCCTGTCGGGACTTCACGAGCATGTCATCCACATAGGCCTCCATGGTTTTCCCTAACATGTCTCCGAACAACTTGTTTACCATCCGCTGGTAAGTTGCTCCGGCATTGATCAATCCGAAGGGCATCACGTCGTAGTGGTAGACGTCACTATCAGCGTAAAAAGCTGTGTGGGGGGCATCCTCCTTTGCCATCTTGATCTGGTTGTACCCGGAATAGGCATCCATGAAGCTCAACAACTCATGTCCCGATGTGGCGTCCACCAGCTGGTCAATCCTCGGGAGCGGGTAGCAATCCTTTGGGCAGGCCTTGTTCAAGTCGCGGAAATCGACACACATCTGCCACTTCCCGTTACTCTTTCGCACCAGGACTGGGTTAGCGACCCAAGTCTGGAATCGGAGCTCCTTGATGAATCCAGCGTCGAGCAGTCTGCCCACCTCTTGCTGGATCGCGATTCTCTTGTCCGCGCCCATCGGACGTCTCCTCTGCGCGATAGGCTTGATCGCGGGGTCAATCTTCAGCTCATGCACTATTACGTCGGGGCTGATTCCTGGCATATCACTCGGGGACCAGGCAAACAGCTCCTTGAACTCCTTCAGGAGCTCGATCAGCTCTCGGGCTCTTTCTTCCGACAAAGCAGACCCGATCTTCACCTTCCTTCGAGGTCCGTCAATCTCAACCTCCTTCAGATCCTCCATGGGGGCGGGACGCCCAAACTCCTCTCGAGGATCGGCGTCGGTCTGCAGGACCGCCATGACTTCCCTCCTTCTCCTTCGGGTGGCATTAACGTAACACTTTCGTGACGCCACCTGGTCGCCCTTAACTTCTCCGACACCATGGTCAGTCGGTAACTTCATCTTCTGGTGGACTGTCGAGGCGACTGCCATGAGAGGGTTAATGGTGGTCCTCCCGATGATGGCATTGTACGTTCCCGCGGATTCTACCACGACGAAATCCACGTTCCGCCGTTCCATCTTCCAGCCACTACCAAACTCTACTGGTAAGGTAATCATCCCCACCGGATAGGAAGTCGATCCAGAGAAGCCCACCATCGGGAAGTTCACCTGTGTCAGGTCCTTCCTCGTCTTACCCATGGCTTCCAGGGCATCCATAAAAAGAATGTCGGAGGAGCTCCCTCCGTCTATCAGGATCCGCTTCATCTCGAATCCGTCTACGTCCAGGGTCACGACCAAGGCGTCATCGTGGGGGCTCTCCACGCCTATCAAATCCTCCGCCGAGAAGTAATCACCATTTCCTCCTTTAGAGTCCACGACCGGGACCTCTTTCCTAGCACCACAGCAGCGGAGATGCGAGAAGCATAATTCTCCCGAGAAGCAGTGGTGTCACCTCCCGCTGCCATTCCTCCATGAATGACGTTAATGGTTCCCCGTCTCTCCTTACGGGCACCGGAACCAGAAGGCTCCGACTCAACCTTCTTCTTCTTCGGGGATCGGTCACGGGACTTGGAACGGGACCGCGACCGACTTTTGGAACGGGATCGGCACCTTCCCCTTCCGACGAACTCCTTAAGCTTCCCCTTCTGGATCAGCTTCTCTATCTCCTTCTTCAACTCCCGACAGCTATCTGTGTCGTGACCATTGGCTCGATGGTACCGACAATAACGATCCGAGCGGCCTCCTAGGAACTCTCCTTCCTTCCTCGGGGGGTATCGAGCAAGACCTTGCCGATCCATCACAGCTAGCACGGAGGTCATCGAGCTGTTGATGGGGATGCTACGACCTTCGCGGTTATCCTTCTTCGGAGGACGCCTGTCCTCCCTTCTTTCGGGGCGACCACGGTTCCTACTCCCTTCCGACTTGTCGCTCCCTTTGCGATCATCCGACAACTTGGACGATGGCTTTCCTCTTCCCGATTTCGGAGGATCAAGCTCTGCGGCAGCAATCTTCGACTCCTGGACGTCGATTTGTTGTTTCACCCTCGCTTGCAGGGCCTCCATACTCCACACAGCCTTCGCGGCTACACTGTGCATCATATCGGACCCATATGGAGCGGATAGGTTCCGAAGGAAAGTGCGGATGGTCTCTCCCTCCGATATCTCTTCATCGATCTCCGCAGCACTGGCACTGAATCGTTGGTAGTAATATGCCAACGATTCGTCGGGTCTCTGCACCACCTGGGTCAAGGACCTTACACTCTTCAGAAGACGCCTCCGACCTTGATACTGCTTGATGAAGCGATCGTGCATATCAGCCCAGCACGTGATACTTCCTGGCGGTAGGCTGAAAAACCAAGTCATTGCCCTTTCTCCCAGGGTGATCGGGAACAGCGAACACGAGGTCATCGTTCGAGGTTCTTCCCATGCAAGCCTGGACATGTCTCTGAACATGGCGGACCGGATCTCCTTCACCATCGTACTCCTTGATGGTCGGGATGCCTAGCCCTGGCGGGGCGACAGTATCCAACAGCCGCGGAATGAAAGGATTGCTGGATCGATCCCTCAACTCCGATGTCATTTGCTTCTGGTCACCCATGCAGATGCTGACGATCTTCACCACCTGATCAGGGGTGATGGGGCCATTCAGGGGAATGGTCCTGTTTTTCACTGGTCCCGGGCCGTCGACCACGAACTTCTCCAAGTGCGCGGGTTCCTTACCCCTATTCCTGGGTTGAACCTCCTGGACCTCCTGTTCTTCTGGAACCACCCTCGGAGGGGGTGGGGGCAGCTCTTCTCGCGGAGGCAACTCATCTGCCCTCCTGGCAGCTTCTCTCTTGTCCAACAGAGCCTCCATGGCTGCCAAGAACATAGGCATGGCATCTGCTACTGCCTTGGTCAACTCCGAGTTTGAAGAGGAACCTACTTCTCTTCGCGGGGCTTCCTCTCCGTGCACCACTGGGTTTGGGGGAGCATCCACTTGCCTGTTCCGCGTCGTGTCTCGGATTGAGACCTCCTCATCACCGTGCCCCCCTGTCTGGGAAACAGCAGGGTATTCGCCTTGTTCAGCAACATGTTCTGGCAACGGGGAATTCACAGTTCCAGCGGGGCGAGAACTGCCGGCCTGAACTTGCTTCTTCTTGCCACCACCGGCCATTGATCTGGTAGAAACTATTTTGGCTTTTTGTTAGTTTCCCACAGACGGCGCCAATGTTGGATCACGGGCGAAGCTCTGTTACGTCCTTGACGGAAAGCTTGGACTCCTGGGCTCCGCGTAATCCTGCAAAAGGGGATGACCTGGGTGGTGACCCAGAATCCCTCTCCGATGATTAAATGAGTATATGATCAATGGGGTGGCAGCAGTAATCTAAGTGCGTATTAGATAGTGTGTTTTCTGAAGTAACTTCCTCCTTTATATAGGAGGGGAAGTTACTCAGTTACCTGTGACCGTGATTGGCCGTTTTGCCCATGATTCCGTATATCTCGCTACGATTCCGTATATCTCGTTCGGGATTCCGTAGATTTCGCCCCACGCTCCGCGTATCTTACCCATACTCCGCGTATCTCGGGCACGCCCTGCGTATTTCGGGGATTTTATCTATATCTTTAACCGTTGTCCCACTACTCTATCTAGTAGGCGGGTTTCGCGGTCTTATCCTCTGATCACAAGTCTCGACTTCCGTCGGGGACTTCAGAGTCATCTCATTCTAGATCACCACCCAGGACCCTTTGTCTCATGAGACAGGTCCAGCCTCTGCGGGGCTTTTATCATCGGGGCCTTTACTAAGGCATATCGGGGCCTACTCAGAGGCTTCTTGTCGAGAGCATTCAGCTCATGTATCGGGACCGCTAACGTCGGGACCCTTTATACTGGGCCTCTGGGCCTTCCAGGCTTTTCACGAGGCCCACTGGACTTACTCGCCGTCCATTGGCTGTTAACGGGGCTAACGATTACATCGGAACCCATCATAGGGTAAATGAGAACTAGTGTCTAATGTACCGACCTCTCGAATATACTTTTACTACTGGCGGAGTTACATTTTTAGAACTAATGCATTTTCTGGTTGTTCAAATATATGATATACTCTAAAAGAAACAAGAGATACCGAACATTACGTAACTGGATATGACTAGTGTCGCTACTACTAGCTAATTTCTTTTCTTTAAAAGAAAAAAAAAATTCTTTTATGTGTAAGAAAGAGAGCGATTCAAAGAATTTTTTAGCATAAATGTCGCGTAAGATGAAGAACACCTACTTTCATGTATCATCAATATTAGTTTTTAGAGAAGTTTAATTTAGAAAATAGTTTCAAAGTAGAGCCATCACTACAACAATTCTATTCTAACTTTAAAAGACGTTTAGTAAAGATTATGCAACGCGCTTTAAAGCGTCTCTAAAAAAATGTGGACTTTTCTAAGATGAAAATTCAAGTGTTTAATGAGGTTACCACTTACATATTTTTATAAATGTCATTTTCTTATAAATTCATAATATCAAAGGTCAACATCAAGATGGTAAAGATAATTTAATCCTGTTGGTCATTCTAATGACATATTGATAAGTTGATAACCCACATAATTTCTTTGAATTAGTGGTAAGGTCACTTTCTTTAATAATCAACTTCAAGATTAGGCGCACGATGGTGAGAATTGTGTCGAATGGAACCACAATAATTATCCTCTTCATTACTACCCCCTAAAGAAGACCAGACATATCAACCGCGTATCTTCCATTTATGTTGATGGTTTAAGCATAAAGACCGGTGACTAATACACAAGTTCTCCAAGTTAGCGTTCTACGGGGTGCTCAGTTACAGAGCTCATTAGCTGAGTTTTCAAAATTATACGATATTAAAAAAAAAAAAAAAAGTTAACAGGTCTTTTCATCCATGACGTTTGACCACTTTTGGGTTTTGGTCCATGATGTTTTTTTTTTTTCCTAGTTTTGGTAGTATATGTTTGCATATTTTTTCTAGATTTGGTCAGACCGTTATATTCCGTTCATTTTTTCCGTTAAGTGACATATGCCAGTCACGTGATCCACCCTAAATTTTTAATTTTGTTCAAATTTGGGGGAATTGACACCCTAAAACCTAGTTCAATTTGGGCGAATTGGACTAGGTTTAATATGTCAAATTTGGGGGAATTGACACCCTAAACCTACTTCAATGGGTCAATTACCCCAAATTTGAACAAAATTGAAAGTTTATGATGGATCACGTGACTTGCACATGTCACTTAACGGAAAAAATGGATGGAATGTAACAGTCGGACCAAAACTAGAAAAATCTGCAAACATATGGTACCAAAACTAGGCAAAAAAAAACATCATAGACTAAAACCCAAAAATGGTCAAACATCATGGACCAAAAGACCTGTTAACCCTAAATAAAAGGTACTTGTTATAGGTTTTTAGGTTCACGAAGATGTAACACGTCAAACCCATTAAACTAGGTGTCAACCATATTGTAGGATATAATGCACCTATAAAGGGTGTTCTTGTACAGCTCGAAAAGTCCGGGACTAAACTAAAACTTTAGAAGTATCTAATTGCTATATTTCTATATATATCCATCTATTGGACGGTTACTGCATTGAGCATGCAATAGAAGTGATACTAGTTTGAATAACTCTTCGATGTCCTCCTCTGATGTCGGAGCTTCGAGGTCCGACCGCCTCGTGTTTGGCTCATAAGCTGTGGAAACCCGAGGTGCTCTCCGATTACGCGACGTATCATATCCGACACCATTCCGGCCTCTTCGTGATTCCCAGCTGATACCAATATCTATTTTGCAGTCACAAGTGCCACACCTAACGAAGTATCATTTTTATGTTACAATTTCAGATTTTATAACTAACGTGTATAATTCGCATACATATACCTTCTTTATACACACGGACCAAAAGGACTAGTGAATTCATGGTTACCAAAGGAACTACTTTCAAAGTATTGTTAATGTAACACATGAAGATGACATGGATTCATAGTTTTATTAGATAAAGCTGAAACTAAATAAAAGCACTTTAGATTGAAAAGTTTATAGAACCAACCTTCACTACAAGAAAAGAGTTGTTTCTCTAACGCAGATTTGCTGACCGACCCGTCGGTCGGGAAAGTACTGTCATTTTTCCATCGAATTACGTCTGATTTGACAACAACAAAATTCCAAGCCTTTTTATGACCGAGCTCTCTGACCGAATTGATCTGTAAGCAAGCGATGGGTACAAAATGAAATAAACCCACCGGTACCTGACGCCCCGTGCATGGTCAGTGATTCCCTTGACGATATCCGACTGGATTCTGACATAGGCGTGATGAAACCATTTGCTGACGGGCATATTAACATGCCGACTATTTTTTCGGACTACAAACAGTGCGTTCGCTTCAGACCCCCTAAGCATGTTGACACATTCAGTGGATATGCTGACACATAAATTGGCTTGGTCGAAGCACAAAACAAGTAAAAACAACCGGAGGAGCATGAAATATTTGTTGATAGACCTAAAGCCATTTGCAGTTTCTCCCTTAGGTAATCACCGGAAACGGCATTGAGCAAGCTTTTCCGTGAAGGTCCTCTATCGATACCTGGCACAACGTCATTCACCGAAAGCCGACAAAGTACACTCGCCATGCCCGTCGAAGCGACCCCTGGGATAGACACAGCGACCCATCCCCAGTAAAAGGTAGAAGGAAAGGAAGGTGGACGGATCATTCCCCCCGTTCTGGTGCGGCTTAAAGAAAACTACAACAATGAATTCATAAAAACTTAAGGATAATTTTACTTTTGGTTTAGTCGTGGAGCTATATACAGTAGTCATCTCAGTTTGGGGATTTACAACCTTGAACATATGTCGACTCTTTTAACTGTAGATACTACCACGAGAAATTTACTGGTTACATAGTGTTGGTACCGTTGAGATCAAGTCGACGTGGCCCTTAGCTTCTTGAAGTGGACTTTGAGGTGTTGCATTTGACTATCTCACTTAGGTGTCTATCTCGACATCACGGGGAGTCTTTAAGGCGTTAACCTGAAAGGAGTTGGGGATCTTCCCCTGATTCCACCCTGAAGCTTAAGTCAGTAATGAAATATGAGAGTCATACTATGAAAAGTATATGGGAGAATGTAAATATAATTAAAGCGTTCCCCTATTTATAGGGAGAGTTTACCGACTTTAAATGGCGGCTACCCTTCTAGAAGGGTTTCTGTCCGGAGTCGGCAAAAACAGGTGACAAGTAGGTTGCCACCTCACGATTCCTTAATGAAGAATGGTTTTTTCATGGCGGTAGAAGTAGGTGACAAGTAGGTCGCCAACTCACCATTCCTTAAGAGGAAGGTTTCTTCATGGTGGCTGAAGCAGGTCGCCACCTGTCCATTCCTTAAAGGAAGGGTTTCTTCATAGAGTCAGTGGTAAGCATGTCGCCACATGTCCCATTCCTTAAGAGGAAGGGTTTTCTCAATAGTACATGGCTGCCAACTCGACTCATGCCTTAGGAGGGAGAGTCTTTTAGGGCTTGTTGCCATTCTTCAAGAGTTTTCTTGGTCGTCGACATCCTCAATGTTTGGTGTCGACCATTTATCTTTACTTCTTCGTTCTGAGTATGATTAGTCGTCGACTCACTTTGGGAGTCCCGACTTAGATGCTTCCGACCATCCATTAGCGTGTCCTTTATAATTGTAACCCAACACTTTCCCCCCGAGACTTTAGTCGTTGACTTCATTATTAAGAAGAGGGCTTAAGTCCAGTATCGTTTCTAAGGTTCTCCGACTGGGCTTACTTGTGTTGCCGGGTTGTAATCTTGATTCTTCTTAGATGTTTTTAGGCGAGACCCGGGCCTCACAGTCGGGGCGTTGATCTTGCCTTTTTCTTTATGGCCGTTAATAATTCGGAGGAAGCTCAAAGGCCATTCATGTATCTACAATGGTAACTTTCGCATTTACTGTACCAATGAGGAGTATTTGGGAAAAAAAAAATATTCGAGAAGACTTCAAGTATTCATCCAGTATAAATACCAGAGTTTTACTTCCATAAACATTTACGAGCCGTAAAACAAATTATTCGATATTGAAAGGTACTACCAACTACAGACTGTGCTATAAGGGTAGTAAGCTTGAATTGTCTGGGATCAGTGACGCCGACCACGGTGGCGATCCGTATGATCGTAATTTCATCTCAGGAGGAGTATTTCTCCTTGATGATGCCGTCATTTCATGGATGAGCAAGAAGCAATCATGTGTCGCGCTGTCTATGTTGGAATCCGAATTTGTGGCCCTCTCTAAGAATGCACAGGAGGCTTTCTGGCTAAAGAGACTCTTGACTGTTCTGCTTGACGTCGAGGACGGGAGTAAGCTCGTAAGGATTTACTCTAACAGTTAAGCAGCGATAACGGCAGTTAAGAATCCAAAGTACCATAGTAGGAGGAAACACATTGACGTTAAATATAATTATGCGAAGAGTATGGTAGAAGACAAACTGATCACATTAGAATACTTGTCCTCTGAAAGTATGGTGGCAAACCCATTGTCAAAACCTTATACGTAGGGAAGTTTTCGAAAAGCATGTCAGATGCTTGAACTGTGTAGGATTTAAGAGGCTTCTATTTGTTAGCATCTGGTGATTGGGCGCCGTAAATGGAAACCCATTAATTTGTATATGTTACCTAAGAGATTGGGTAAATGTCACATTAGAAATTGGGCTTGACCCAAATCCCAATTGACATGAGAGGCCCAAAATTTGGCATCCTTTACACATATAGGCCGACCGAAATAATAAAGGGGCAAAGTGGACTTTTGTCCACTTTGTTCCTCCTATAAATAAGGGGTGTTAAGGTTTTTATTAGGGTAATTCACAAAAGTTGTGATTTGAGAGAAAAACCCTCGTCCCTAAAGAGACTAGTTCGGTTGAACCCACCAAACACCAAGGGTGTGCCAATTTGCTTCGAGCAAACACTCCGGAGATCCATCCCTGCCAAGAATCGATCAGAGGCTTTGCTGTGGAGCTAATAGCGCGTAGGGCTTCCTTAACAAGAACCTCTACGGGTTCCGTCCGGTGGATCGTGAACTCCATCAGCAAGATCCTTGGGACTACGAAAAAGGTTTAAGGTATGTGCACATCTTCCGCTGCGTAATTTTGATTACAAGCATGTACCTGTGTTTATGTTTCCGTAGAAAATCTGCCCCGTAATCCATAAGTGGTATCAGAGCCTGTGTAAGGAGTTCTTGATTTTGATAAATTGGTGTTCTTGATTTTCACATAGTTGGCCGAAATTTTTAAAGAAAAAATTTAAAACTTCCAATTTTTATAATTGTTAGTGCCGAAATTTTCATGACGTTCTTAGTAAAATTTGATGTTCATGATATTCAAGAAAAATGGGAATTTTATCAAAATCAAATATTGGATTGTAATTCTTATTAAAATTTGATCTTGAAATTTGACCATTTATTTCCAATTATGTGTTTCGGCCGAACCCAAAGTGAATTAACAATATAAAATTTTTAATTTCTTAGGCCCCAAGTAATCAAGTTTCGGCCGAAAATATTAGTGATATTGTCTACCATATTTTATTTTTTATTAAAGGTGACAATATATCTATAATTGGAAATATATGGATAGGTTCACATTAATATATAGAAATATATATAACTATCAATATATCTAGCTAATTTATAGGGATAAAGATATTGTTGATAGATTTAGTTACCTAAAAGATTAAGAAAATATATTGTCATATATTTATTTCCCAAATAAAGATATTGACAATAAATAATATATATATATATATGGGCCGAATTTTATATATATATATATATTGTTGATTGATTTGTTTTAAAGATAGAATCTTGGCAAAAAATATGTATATATATTTATTATGTGCCGAATTTTATATATAAATATGCAATATTTGAAATTATTTTATATAATTAATATTTCTTGGAGGCTAAGTTAAGTTTTAGTGGACTTTAAAACTCTACCACAAGATTATTTCGGCCCAACCCTATTGGTTTAATGGGCCGGTCCAATTTGTAAAATCGGATAGGATTAAAACCAAACCGGATTTTCTTAATCGGTTCGACCTAGCCGGGTTGGGTCGAACAAGGGTAACTATGTGGACCTAACCGAACCGGGTTTGTGTGTTGAACCGAACCCTATTTTATTGGATCGGTTCGGACCGAACCAGATTTTGAAAACAAAACCGAACCGAACTGGATTTACTGGACCCGAACAGAACCGAAATTGACAGAACCGAACTGGATTTTTAAAGTCAATTAACAAAATAGGATGGTCAAGTTTTAAAATCCAAATGTTTTTGAACTTTAAATAGTCTACACAGTGCTCGAAGGTTTAAAACTTTCATGTTTTGTTAAACCTTAATGCCTAGTTTCATTATGGGGATGGATCTCGGAAATGCATAATTTAGTGACTGGATTAATTAGAGGGCTGAATTGCAATTTTTACTTTTTGAAATATATATTTATTAGAACTGTTTTCTTGACTATGTCAAGTTAGCTGGATGTTGGGGGCAGAGCCCTGGTTAAATATATGGTATGTGCAATAGGACAGACATGTTGTGATGGTTGCGATTGCCTAGGATTCATGTCTAGAAACACGCATGATTAACTGTAAGCATGAATTACAAGTCAGCCCCTAATATTTATAATGTTTTTAAAACAAAAGACAGTCGCCAAATATGCATGTTTAATGTGGAAGTTTCATGTATGACACGTATGCTTGAATGTTGAGGATGTAGCTGCGTGTGATAGTTTACTTAGTAAGTAGAATTATATATATGCAAGCATGAGTTCCTCGGAACATTAGACGCATGACGCGTATGCATGATGTGTGGTTTGGTTGATGAATTTGGCTTGCTATGATAATTTACTTGTGAAGTAAATATTTTTCAAATATAAAAAGGCCTTGGGAAAGCCAAGATCGGGTTTGCTTATTATAAAATTCCCGTTCCGATAATTTGCGAATAAAACCGTATTAAGAGACTAATCTATTGGATTGAAGACGACGGTAATGTGAGCTCTTTCACGAACCCCCTTCCCTCCGTTTTACTGGCGGTCGGTTGGTTTAGATGGCTAAGGAATCATTATTTGTCGTATTCCATCATAATAAATATCTGATGTATGCAATTCTTTCTCAAAATGTTATTGTCTCCCTAATTATGCGTGATTATCAATGTGTTAGTAACGAATTACAGCATAGATGGCTTCATCATGGGCTAATGAGCTTTTGATTGAGACAAACTACGACTCATGGAGCAAACGCGTCAGTACACTGCTGGAAGGTCAAGGTCTTCTAGACCACATTTAAAAGAAACTGAGCTGCCCAGATGATGGTCTCACTAAGTGACTAGCATCGCCCATTTCCAGTGGGAGCAAGATGACAAGAAAGTAAGGGAGATACTGCTGTCTGAGATGTCTCAGGACTTCCATGATGAGTATAAGGATGTTCTGATAACAAAGGACATCTGGGATGCACTCTTCCTGAATTACGGAAATGGCATAGAAGTTATACTACACCCAGTTATACCAACTTTGGAAGATTATCCAAACAACAACAGCAAAAGTGTACTTGAAAAAGTACACGACCTCCTACGCATGTGGAAACCATTAGAATAAGAAAGTCAGATGGGTGAATGGGATAAAATTCAAGCCATCATCGGGATTCTCCCGAGGTTTTGGAGAGCAGCCAAGGCTTTATTGACTGTTATTGGTTCCGTGCTAGATCTTGCATCAGCCCTGAAATTGATCGAGATGGAAGAAGCTCGATTGGCATCAATGTCGAAAGATATAAAGATGTTGGGACAAGCTGGGCAGAGAAAGAGGAAGAACAGGAACAAGGGAAAGAAACAACAGGCTGTCGACGATAAAATGTTGACTAAGCCTAAACAAGGCAGTCTCATATTAAAATCTGAGATAGTCTATGGGTACTCCAGCCCACGCCGAATAAGCGATGGTGCAGTGTCCAGCAAATCGCACCCTTAAAAGGTATGCGATGTTGGTTATGTTATGGAAGCTTTAGTTTCCTCGACAGTCATGTTAACTGACTCAAAACCTTCATGGGTTCTTGATTCAGGCGCAACGGACCACATAGCCAACGACAAAGGACTATCTGCCAAGTTTAGATGATTGCCGAAGGATTCTAAAAGGATATACATTGGCGACAACTCACAAGTTGAAGTCATAGGAGTAGGGAACTGCAAGTTGTCTATGAACAACGGCAGGACCATACTTCTTAAAATGTCCTTTATGCTCCTAGAATCCATAGAAATGTTGTTTCTGTTTCCGCTCTTATGAATAATAACTTTGTTTTATCATTTGAGAAGACCCTTGTTTGCATAAATAAAGGCAACGTCTTATATGGACATGCACTTTCCTCTAATGGTCTCATTATCATGGAATTGAATGGCAGTATAAATTCGAATATAATATATGCATTGTCTTCTAGGGAAGCAGAAACTGACGCGGCTGGATAGCATGCAAGGCTAGGACATATAAGCTATGACAGAGTTCAGTCGTTAGCTCGACGAGGGGTTCTACCCAGAACTAACTGTTAGATTACGGGGAGTAATCACTACGGAAACTAAATCATGATACATGCTAGTAATCGAAATTACGCAACGAAAGATTCGCACATACCTCTACAGTTGTCCGTAGATCCAAGATCCTTGTAGGAGGGAGTTCACGATCCTTCGGTCGGCACCCGTAGGGGTTCTTGTGAAGGAAGCCCTACGTAGGTCAAGGTTTTAAACACTGCTCTTGTTCCCAATGAAAATGATGCTCTGATAAGAAGCATTATTCCGAGTGGTAGATACGTTCAGACTAAAGATGGGATTATCAAGCCTAGACGAAAGTCAAAGGCGTCGAATCCATCGAGTAGGGTGATGACCTCACTCTAACGACTGTTAGTGAGCATTGGGAAGACCTCCATTGGAGAATTGAAGGAAAACAATAAAAGAAAGAGATCGCCTAAATGAAAGTCATTATAGTCTATAGTTGATTTACCTGCTAACCACAGGGGCACAAGGATAATGTGAGTCTTGAAAGAAGGCTACCCACTGATGGAAAAGGTCGGGAGGTGCGAAACCCGACTTGTTGTGAAAGGATATACCCAACTTCACGGGTTTGACTTTGACGAAATAAACTCATCGACTGTGCGTAAAACCACGGTTAGGGCCAGTCATGGTCCTGGTCGCAAGTCTCAATTTTGAGTTGCACCAAATGGATGTTAAGACTACATTCATCCACGGAAACCTGGAGGAAAAGATCTACATGGAGCAACCAGAGGATTTAATTACTCCTGAAAACGAACGTAATGCTTGTAAACTCCAAAGGTCCAACTACGGTCTTAAACAACCGTCTCGGCAATGGTCCCGCAGATTCCACGAGGAAATTGTAGGAAACGGATTCGTGAATCTTCACAAGGACCCGTGCGTGTATAATAAGACCTTCGGGTCTAAGTATGTCATCTTAACCTTATACGTGGACGACATACTCATTGCCGCGAACGATGTGAGTTTTATGAACAAGTCAAAGTCATTGTTGGCATCTATATTTGAGATGAAAGACATGGGAAAGGCCACGTACATCTTGGGCATTAAAATTGCTAGAGATCGGGCTGCCCGGAAATTATGTCTATCTCAAGAAGCCTATATCAACAAATATATTCAGATTACAGGATTCCAATCCCGTGAATACGCCGGTGGTGTTTGGGTGCGCACTGTCAAAACGTGACGGCCCCAAAAACCTGGCAGAGCGGGAACAGATGAAGGGTGCCGAGTATTTAAGCATGGTTGATAGTTTGATGTACGCCATGCAATGCACCCGTCCAGATATTTGTTACGTCGTGGGCCTAGTAGCACGTTTCCAGTCAGATCCTGGCTATCAACATTTAAATGATGTAAAATGAATTATTCGTTATCTGAAAGGTACTGCCGACTACGCACTGTGCTATGAGGGTAGGAAGTTAGAATTGACCGGTCATAGTGACGCCGAACATGGTGGCGATCTGGATGATCGTAAGTCCACCACAGGGGGAGTGTTTCTCCTTGCCAATGCCACCATTTCATGGACGAGCAAGAAGCAAACCTGTGTCGCGCTGTCCACGATGGAATCAGAATTCGTAGCCCTCTCAAGAACGCACAGGAAGCGGTCTGGCTGATTACTGCGCTGCTTGATAGCGATGTCGGGAGTAAACCTGTGAAGGTGTTCTCTGACAGTCAGGCAGCCATTGCGGCAGTAAAGAATCTGAAGTACCATAGTAGGACCAAACACATTGATGTGAAATACTTTTATGCTAAATCTATGGTAGAAGACAATATAATCACTTTGTAATACTTGTCCACTGATAACATGGTTGCGGACCCATTAATTAAACCACTGCGCAGAGAGATATTCGAAAAACATGTAAAACTGCTTGGATTGCGTAGGGTTTAAAAGTGGCATGTATCTGTGATAACATTTTGATAATTGAAAGTTACATTTTTTAAACGAAAGAATTGCAATTGAGTTTATGAACTATTGACGTCATAATGTTTGAATACATCAGATTTACGGTCTATAAACAAATTCGTAGGAGGACGCAATCATCTGCCAAAACTATGTCCAATGTGGGCCTTACCTCGTCACACAGGTACGGTCATCTTGCGGTGGAGGATGGCCTCTACCTAGCAAGATTGGCTAAGAGTCAGCGGATAAACCTGATTACGCTAGACGATCATCTAGTCTCGAAGTAACTTGACATGATCTTCGTTTTGCAAATCGCCGTGATGAACTTCGTTCGTCATTAATCTACATTCTGGGCCAGATGAGAATCTGCGATGACATATCCCATTCCTTTGAACTTAAACGTTCAGGTATGCTATCGACACGTGCTTCATACTGCGCGTGCCATGTTCGACCACGGGGTCACAGCTCGGTTGTGCTAGATAAGAATCCTCGTGATTCTAGTGGGCACAAACTTCTTCACCTCAAGCATGTGATTGATCCCAGGAGTCTTATGAAGAGGCATCCAAAGTATCCTCACGGACTCGGGACTCATATCTAAGGTCAGGCTCATTGTTCGCTTCCCGACGTACGAGCGTAGTGCTGAACAAAATGGTCGAGTGACCACGTTTTTGGAAACCGGTTGGGTTTGACTAAGGATATGAGCGATGGGGATAGTTAATTTCACCTGCAATTCACCGACTCTTGTATTCACTAGGTGGCCACCAACCAGATATTAGTTGAAGGTTGTGAATACTTGTACGGATGCCTTGGAGAAGTGTTCCTATGAGGAAACTAGGCAAAAATAGAATTATCAGTTGACCTAGGATACAGCGCGACACTATATAAATGTTGTTTATAAAAGGTAAATTGGAGAAAATTGAATCAACGTTCCGCGGACGCTACAACACTCCTAACAGATGAGTAGCACGATGTCCGTCGTGTCCATCGGTCGCACGGCAAACCTTGTATGAACTATTCGGAAGCAAAGGACGAGATCAAAGGAGTGAAATGTTGATGCAGATTTGGATGACAATACATTATCAGGCACCCTCCCATTCCGGCGAGTGGGAGCTGTAAGCATATGGTGATGGGCACTGTAAATGGAAGCTCATTATATGTATATGTTACCTAAGTTAATCGGGTAATGTCGCATTTGGACATTGGGCCAGACCCAGATCCCAATTGACATGGGAGGCCCAAAATTGGGCCTCCCTTATACATAGGCCGGTCGAATTACTAGGTGTGGGTAAAGTGGACTTTTGTCCACTTTACTCCTCCTATATATATGGGGAGTTAGGGGTTTTATTAAGGTTAATCACAATTTCCTTTAAGTGGTGATTTGAGAGAAAACCCTTCCCCCAGAAAGACCCACTTCGGCCGAACCACACAAGACACCAAGGGTGTGCCAATTTGCCTTCGAGCAAACACTCCGGAGACTCGTCAATTTCCAAGAATCGATCTGAGGCTTTGCTGTGGAGAATATACCGCGTAGGGTTTCCTTCACAACTACGGGTGCCGAACGGAGGACCGTGAACTCCCTCCTGCAAGGATCTTGGGACTACTGACTATTGTTAAGGTATGTGCGAATCTTCCGCTGCGTAATTTCGATTACTAGCATGTACCATGGTTTTAGTATCCGTAGTGATTACTCCACGTAATCTAACAGAATGGGCCGCTGTAATAGGAGCCTTTTAATATAAGCCCAACACCTAAGTAATTGGGTACTGTCACATTAGGGATTTTGGGTCATGCCTAAAATCCCAATTGACATGAGAGGCCCAAAATTGGGCCTCCCCTTTACTCTATGTGGCTGGCCGAAATATGTAATTAGGGTGAGGTGGGTTTTGCCCACCTCCTCTTATAAATAGGGAGTGTCATGGTTTTATTTAGGGTTAATCACTTTCTCCCTTTTAGTTGAGACCAAATAAATACCTCCTCCCTATACAAGTGGTTCGGCCGAAAAACATAGGAGCAAGGAGGTGCCAAATTGCTTCAAGCAATCATCTCGGAGATCAATCCCGCTGACGAATTGAAAAGAGGCTTTGCTGTGAAGACCATTCCGTGTAGGTGATTCCTTAACCAGAATCCTTACAGGAGCCGTCCAGCGGACCACGAACTCCCCTCAAGATCTTGGTTCTATGGAAAGCTTAAAACTAGTATGTGTTCCTTTCCGCTGCATAATTAGTTTACCTGGCATGTACACGTGCTTTAATCCGCAGTAATTATCCCCCTAATTCCTACAATATGTTGATCGCCCAATACCTTGCCCACACCATTTGGAGTAGGACACTTCATTTTTTGGTGGAAGGTTGATGAGACAATACAGTTCGGATTTATCGTGGTCCAACCGAGTATTACATTGTATGCACCGAGCTCTTCAACCACCACGAATGTTACCTTCAGCTGCAGCTGCTTCCATCATTCACCCAATGTCACTGGAAGGGTGATTTCTTCCAAAGGGTATGTAGTTGCTCCTGCGAAGCTAACTAAAGGAAAATTCACAGGCTTGAGACCGTGCTCACTTTTTCCATGTGATCTGATTACATTTATATGAAAGATATATGTAGAACTTCCACCATCCACGAGTATTCTTCTCACATCATAGCTTGCAATATCCATTTTTATTACGAGTGCATCATCATGCGGATGCACTACATCCTTCAAATCTTCATTCGGAAAACTTATCGTCATGTCCGTTTCTGGCATCAGACGCTTTTCGTATGTGAGCATCTCTTCCACTTGTGCAACGTAAACCTCTTGAAAATTGGAGAATTCGCCCCCTGCCGCCATGCCCCCATGGATGACATTGATTGTTCCTCTTTTGTTTGGTGGGGGGTGAGGAAAATCTTCCATCTTCTCATTCCCTTTTCATTTTGGGGGAGGTCTTGGCGGAGGGCTTCTTTCTCTTTTGTTGTCATCATTGATGAAGTTTTTCAAATTCCCCTCTTGTATATGGTTTTCTACGTCTCGTTGCTGATTGTGGAAATTGTCTGTGTGATTTCCCCATGCATCGTGGTATTCATACCATTGCTCTACATTGTTGCTCATCATTCCTTCACGTTTTTTTGTTGGGGGTGACCACAAGTTAAGCCTCTTCATCTTCTGTAGGATAACTGATGGCTCTCTCGTAAGAGGAGTGAACTGTGTATCCCTTGTGGTCTTGCTGGTTCGGCGATCATTGGTCCGCCTTGTGGTATCCAACCCTGCCTCCGCAGTGCCTAGAGTACCGGCTGAGGTTTTCCTTTCCCTCATTTGCCGTTATCTGCCGTCGGAGTTTCGTTGCTCTTCTTACGAATGGATCATGATCGCTCTAGATCGATGTATGCCTTTACACGCTCCGCTAGCTCTTCTAGCTAATTAATTGGTAATACCTCTACATTGTATGCTATTGATGCCCCTCGAAGGCCCAAGTTTCGAATGAATGCTCGAACAATCTCTCCTTCCGAGAGTTTCGTAGCGATATCCGATATGATTGAACCTTATATAGTAGCTTGCTAAGGATTCATCAAAGCCTCGCCTTACGTCGTCCAAAGGTGAATCGCTCTTTAGTAGCTGCCTTTCACCCAAGTACCGTTGGATGAACTTACCTTTTAATTTTGCCCATGAGGTGACCGACGCTTGGGGAAGGCCGAATAGCCAGTAAGAAGCATTTCCTGACAGTGTCGAAGGGAACAATAGTGCGAAGTGATCTTCATCAGCGGTCCTCCCAAGTAAAGAAGACTCGTGCTTTTGAATATGTTGTACTGGATCACATTTCCCCTCGTAGTCAGGTATAGGGCGTGGTGACACATTCGACAGAATGACGACTTGGAGGAGTTCTTGCGTGAAGGGATGTGTCGCCTTGTCCCTGAGCTTATGCATTGCACGTCCCTTAGACTCATTTATTTTTCTTGCTATAAGTTCCTCTATTTCTTCCTTTATCAAGCTTATTGCCGTTGTGTTTGGCTGCCCTGCAGGTTGCGGCTTGACATGCCCTTGAGCATGGTGTGCTTGATAGGTGGTGTTTCTCTGCTGAGGATATCCCCTTTCTTGATTCTGGTCATTGTAAGACTAAGTGTATTCTTGCTGATGCCCCCTATTGATCTTGATGGTGATACGTGATACCACAGTTGCTCTTGTCTCATATGTGCTCTTATACGCTCCTTCATATCTAGCATATCATCCAAAACTGCCAGAAGCTCTGGAGCAATATTGATGACTTGAAGGTTTGTTCTCTCTTGTCCATTACCAGCTGGAGGTGGTGGGGGTGGGGGTGGTTGTTAAGCTAACCGTTTGTTGCGGTGCCCTCTCACTTTGAGGAGGGTTGGTTGAAGAGTGTTCCTCTTCATGAATTGGTTGTTATCTATCACCCACTTCTCCATGTGTTCTGTTGGTATTCGCTTGGCGACTTACCGCGTGTACTTGCTTGCTTCTCCCGCCCCTTGTCCCTCCAGCTTGTTCTTGCTCAGTGCCATCGAGTTCAGGTAATAGGCTACTTGCTTTCTGTTCAAATCCAGCTGACGGCGCCAATATGTTTGATCACGTTCTTCGAGATCCTTCTCGCCTCGAACTTCCACTCGCCTTTCTCCACGCGTACCTGCAAAAGGGGCACCGGGGGGTTCCGGTAAGCCCACTCTGATGCTTAAGTGAGTATTGGCTAGAGAGAGAAAGTGTAAGCTAGAGAGAGGTTAAGATTACCTTATAATGATGATAGGAGAGCTCTATTTATAGAGTTCCTCGAGAACTGCTCCGGTTTCGGGCTGTTCCGGCCCGGTTGTAAAGGTTTGATGGATGAAAACCGGGATGAACCTAGGATAAGAGGGTTTAACCCTTGTTTGGCAACGGGTGGACCCACGTGGTTTAGGTGTCTCAAAATGGGCTCTACAGACGTTCCCTAGATGATTTTTCGCCAGGACTCGAGACCCCGACGAGGAGTACTCGCCCGGAAGGAGGGGGGGGGGGTACCCGAGTGGGGTGTTCCACTTGGGTACCCCGAGGGAACCGCTCGGGTTATCTGAGCAGGGTTCCCGCTCGGGTAACCCAAGCGGCTTGCTCAGATCTCAAAGTGGTTTTTACCACTCGGAGTATCCTGAATGGATTTCGTCACTCGGGATGTCTTTGGCCTTGGTATTTTGGGCCTCGGATGAGCCTCTTGGATTGCATCTTCGGTATCGGGGTGTCCGGTATCAAAGTTTCGGATTATAACCGAATATGGCTCGATAAGGTCGTGATACCGAGCCTAGTTTGCGATAGCTTACGCGTATATCCAACATAGAATGATCACCATTTTACTCATTACAGACTAACCATATGTGTAAACACTCGATTTTGACCCGGATGTAACGACGTTACACATGACGTGTCATTTCCAGATGTGTCAAGTCACGAAGTGTTCAAAAAATGATCATGTTCATATTAGAGTAAATAAACAAATATATTTTTTAAAATATCTCGGATATATTCGAAATATATATATATATATGTAATAGTTATTTATCTGTAAGATAATTATCTACAAATATTATCTCCTATTATTTAGGAATAATTATTTGTAAGGTATTTATCCGTAGTTAATCACCTGTAATATAATTATCTATAAGTATTATCTCCTATTATTTATGGATAATTATTTGTAAGATATTTATCCATAGGACTTTATCTGTAAGTTATTTTATCATTTAAATATTTAGGATATTCTATCTGTAATCTAGTATAAATAGAGGTCCAGTTCTACATGTAAAGCACACAGAAAAACACCACAACAATAATAATTAGTTGTCTCGAGATTCGTGCTATTTTGTATTCTTGTGCTTTATTAAAATAAATTATTATTTTTCCCGCTGCAATACTCTTCCCGGACGGTGTCTGCCCGGCCCGCCGGTGACCACCTTTCGCTCCGCATCGCACGCCGAAGGACGCCGCCAGCCGTCGTCGCTTGGCCCTCCCTCTCTCTCTCTCTCTCTCTCTCTCTCTCTCTCTCTCTCTCTCTCTCTCTCTCTCTCTCTCTCTCTCTCTCTCTCTCCCTTCTTCGCCGGTCTCCTCCATTCCCAGCTCGCCCGACCACGACCGGAACGACCGCCCTTGTCCGCCTTCGTGCTCCGAGCACTAGCCAGCGGCCGCGACCGTCGCTCCACCGCACTCCCGCCGCTCCGCCCGCCATGGTTCGCTCTGCCCTTGATCGCTCGCCATCCATCCAAACTCATTCTGATCGCCCCGTGATCTCGCTGAGGCGCCATCCGTCTCTGCTGCCGCCCGTCCCTGCTGCTGTCAGTCCCTGTTGCCGTGTTGTCGCTGCTGTTGGCCTTCCCGACCGTCTGCCACACACCATTGCCGGTAAGCAATTTTTTTTTCTTTTTTTATTTAATATTTTATTTTTATTCATTATTATTATTTATTATTGTTACATTATTCTTATATTAGGGTGAGTTTTAACTTAGTTATGACCAAATGGCTCTAGTTTAATTACATGTTACAATATTGCCTATTATGTTACTTTTAAATACATGTTACATTAGTAGACTTGATTTGATAAAAATAGTTTTAAACTTAATTAGTTAAGATTAATTAAATGATAAATGGTTAATTACGTCGGTTCATCATGTTAGTTTGTGTGTCGATCCAATTGTATGTGATAGCTGACAGTATTATTAGGTTTTATTTTTTGTTTGTACTTATAATTGATTTATGATTGAATAATGATAGAATTGGAAAATTAAGTGAACTGAGTACCGAAACGGCGTAGTTAAAAAATTATATTTTTTAATTCGTAAAAGAACCCTCGAATTCGAATTTCTGATTGTAGACCGATTTTATACCTAGGTGTTTAGTTCGTTATTCACTTAGGTAACTTATGATTCTAGTTAACCTTATAATTAGCTAGTGGCGACTATTATAAAAATCCACGTTTCAAAACACAATTCGCCGTAGGTTAGATTTACGTCTGACAATATGCGAGCGGACATTATTTTACGGCCTATGACGTAGAACACCTGTAAAAAGTGGTAGTAATTAGATTATTTCCATTCAGTATTGTAGACCAAACTGGGTTTCTCGGTCTAGATTGTGTCCACATAGAAACGGGCTAACATTAACATCATCAAATTAAAAATATCTCCAACCGTTCGTCCATCTATCCCGACATTACAATTTATTATGCGCCCAAAAGCTCTTAAACTGGATTCCCGCTGGCCGCAACCATCCAATCTATTAATTGATCACTAAATTCCTGCAACCATCCGGTCGACGGATCTGTGATTGCATAATTCAAACGGAAATACCTCTTTGTTGGTAGTTATAAAGTAAATTGAATAATTTAATCCAATAAATTTGTTTATTAAGTTTTTTTTTAATGAAAAGATTACCATATATTATACGCACGGACAAACGAGCAAGAAAAAGAGCCTATAACCTTCTCATAAAATGAGGAAGGTTGGGGGAAAACTAGCATCCAGTTACATCGGTCGTAACTGCCAAAGTAACAATGTTATGTGCTAAACATACTTGTGCCCTAGGAACAGTTTTAATAGTGACGGGTAATAAACTTAGTAAGAGTCTAATATCATGAACAACCCCGAAGAGAGAAGGAGTACAGCCTGCAGAGGAGGAGGAGATCTGTTTAAGCAGATTGGTCGAGTCCGTGAATAAGGTATGTGGACCTAGACGTGAAGATTGTGCCAACAAGAGTCCTGCCCGACATGCTAATCCTTCAGCTAGAAGAGGATCGTCGCCAAAAGCCTATATAATCGAAACTGCCAAGATATCCCCACTTTCGTTTAGTAAAATTCCGCCTCCGTAAAGTGTATTAGTAGTGCCTCGAACGGCCCCGTCACACACTATGGTGGGTCTAACGTGTGCCAGAGTTATGATTCTGGGTCTCAAGGATGATGGGGCACCTTTGGGTCGGACGCCTGAATTTTGAACATAATCAAACATGTTAGAACAGTCTATATTAGCTACTCGTATAAAATTCAGGACTGATTCAACGAAAGTTAACTTCTGCCTAAAAATGATTGTGTTTCTCTCAAGCCATATGCCCCCACAAAGTCAGGCATTTCTGCCTAAACAAATCATCCTCAGGCCTTGGATTTGGATATCTGGGGTCCTTCTCGAAAAGCCATCCCTTTACCGATTGATGAATTCATATACTCGAGCTAAACCAAAATCTTTCTGCAAACTGGCAGTTCCACATGAAGTGATCCCAAGTTTCGTTTGTTCGAGAACAAAGATGACACTTGCGATTAAATGAAGGAATTCGTCTGTGTAAGTTCTTCTCAAGTGGCAGGCCGTTGTTTCGGCATTTCCAGATGAACATACGAATTTTTGGAGGCAACTTCGAGTTCCAAAGTTTGTTCCAAAAGGATTTATTGGGCATCGTGGTGGCTGAATGGAGACAAGAGTAAATGAAGTGATACCCTGATTTTACCGTGTAAATTCCGGTATCACTGTGGAGCCAAAAGAACATGGCAGTCGTGTTGAAGAGCGGTAGGTCAATTAAGGATATATCATTTGTGATAACTAGGGCAGGATGTCTTCCAGCATATATGTTCTCCAGCGTCTATTTGAGATGAATTGGTTGACCTTAGTTATTGGGGTCGATGAGGTTTGGGTAACCAAGTCCTTCAGTAATCTCATGTTGGGTACCCAAGGGTCAGTCCAAAAATTTATGGAGTGACCATTTCCAACGTGCCATCTTGCCTCTCTTATGAGAAATTTCTGAAGTTTGGGGAGCGATCTTCACACAGGCGAGTGGTATTGTTGCGGCTTGGCGTTGAAAAACGTCGTGTTCCTCAGGTACTTTTGGTTTATGCATCTAACCCAGAGAGATTCATTGTCATTAATCACTCTTACTGTTTACTTTGCCAGGAGGGCCAAGTTGAACGATTGAGTGTCGCGGAATCCCAAGCCGCCTTTTTGTTTTGTTTTGCACAGCGTCTCCCATGGAACCCAGTGTATTCCTTTCTTTGTGCTGTTTGAACTCCACCAGAAATGCCTTATCAACTTATCGATTCATCCCGTTGTTTCTTTGACAGGTTGATGCAAGACATCGTGTATGTGGGGATTGCACTGACGACGGATTTTATGAGGACCTCTCTGCTTGCTGGTGACAGTAGTTTATTCATCAATCATTGAATTCTTGATGTTAACAACTGTTCAAATCTCATGAATTGTCGTGTGCATATATATATATATATCTCATAACATTGGCACTCTATAGTTTTTTTATCGCTTTGCTAAATCACGCGACACCCTCACATGCGATTAGAGTGAGAAAATAGATAAACAATTTAGTAATAATTTGTCTAGATGTACTACAGAGCTTTGCAGTTTGCACCCTATTCGCCGAGCTTTCTTCTGTCGGGCGATGCCACCATGTGGTGGCACCTAACCCTCTCACAATGGAGAAATTCTTCTCTAGCACCGAGGTAACATATGGACATGTGGTGGTCCCCCTTTAACCAATTATAATATAACATGTGTATATGTGTCAGCCACTTTTTGCTACGTGTCACGTGCTGGTTGGCTAAAGGGGCACCAACACATGTCCATGTGTTACCTCGGTGCTAGGCAAGAATTTCTCCTCATAATATGAGAAATTTTTCTATGGGTCACAGTCAGCAGATAGAGCACATGTGGTAGCACATTAGCAAATAAACATGTGACACATGGTCATATATCAACCATTTTCTGCCATATATCACATCTTTTCTTTGTTAGAAATTATTACATGGACTAAGTCCACCACCTCATCTATAAACCAAGCCAATAAAAATTCAACGACTCAATATTAATACAATAAGTATTGAAAACAAGATGTATAATAGTAAAACATTATCATCCTTATTATGTATGTTAATTTATTGTTATTCTTAGTTATTATTTCATATTACAAATAAATTATATATCTATTAAAATTTATCTAACATACTTTGATAAATAAAAAAATTAAAATTAAAAAGTCATAAGTGATATCGGTATTTACACTAATTTAATCACAATCCGAGAATTGTCTCATTTGCCCTCTGGGGTTTATCCTGTCCTATAGGGTTTTAGAAGAAAATTACAAAATTATCGGACAATTGTCAAATATGATCGGAAACATTTTTTTATTTTTCAATATATGACTAATTAATATTAACAATTACACGATACTTTTGTGGTTTTCTTCTAAAACTTATAGGACAGTGTGAACCCTAGAGGACAAATAAGACAGTCCTCGAATTATTATTAAATTGGTGATTACATTGTTGTAAAGTATTGTTAGAGAAAATTTCATAGATAAATAATTTATTTTCGGGTTAAGAACCTATAAACTGTCTAAAGTTTGCTCCATGTGAGATTTTAGTGTCTGAAGTTTAAAATGTTGAAATGGACAGTCCCAGGTTTCATTTTTGTTGAAATTTGGTGTCTTTGTGCGTCTTTTCCTCTCCATTCAAACATTTTCATTGACCCTTTCACCCACTCATAATCCACCACTATTTACTTTTTATAAAATTGCCAAATTTCTCCCAAAACTTGAACATCTGAAAGAAAATGTTTCCAACAGAGTGGTGTGGAGTGATTTTCAGCGACAATTGAGCGAGATTTATTTGTGCGGATGTGGCCACCTTCTTAGGTGACAGTCCCAGCAAGGTGACGAGAAAGGGAGCGTGTATAAGAGTTCCTATTTGACAGCCGGTTTCGTCGGGATTAGCTTCTCTAAAGTAATTACACCGAGACACCAAATTTCAACAAAAATGAAACCTGGGACTGTATATTTAACATTTTAAACTTCAGACACCAAAATCACACATGGAGCAAACTTCAGACAGTTTATAGGTTCTTAACCCTTTATTTTCAATATATGAAAGAAAAGTAAGAGTAGCAATAAATTAAACATTCTAATTAAGGATAATGAGAGTTTCATTATTATACATCAAGTTTTCAATACTTATTATATTAATGATGAGTTATTACATTTTAGTTGGTTAGTCTATAGATGATGTGGCGAACTTAGCCTATATAATAATTTCTCTTTGTTTATTGGGTGAAGTGCTACCACATGTACTTCATCAGTTGTCTCTTAATCATAAAAGAATTTCTCCTTACAGTATGAGATGGGGGTGTAAACGAGCAGAGTCTAGCCGAGTATTGGCCAAGCTCGACTCGGCTCGACTATTTTTTGGCAAGCTCGAACTCGGTCGAGCCAGATTTTTTCAAGCTCGAGCTCGACTCGGTCAAATACTCGACGAGTTCGAGCTCGGCTCGACTCGGCTCGCCAAGTCCAAAATTTTGTATTTACATATATCGAGCTCGAGTTCGAGCTCGAACTCGGTAGATTTTTAAGCTCGAACAACATATGTTCAACAAAAAAAAATCCAACAAACATTGCTCAAAATAACACATTCACAAAGGTTCACAATAATCAACAATTCTTTGTTCTAATATAAAAGAAACTTAGTCTAAAGTTGAGTAGAACCGAAAAAAAAAAATCTGGCTCGACTATTTTTTGGCAAGCTCGAACTCGGTCGAGCCAGATTTTTTCGAGCTCGAGCTCGACTCGGTCAAATACTCGACGAGTTCGAGCTCGGCTCGACTCGGCTCGCCAAGTCCAAAATTTTGTATTTACATATATCGAGCTCGAGTTCGAGCTCGAACTCGGTAGATTTTTAAGCTCGAACAACATATGTTCAACAAAAAAAAAATCCAACAAACATTGCTCAAAATAACACATTCACAAAGGTTCACAATAATCAACAATTCTTTGTTCTAATATAAAAGAAACTTAGTCTAATGTTGAGTAGAACCGAAAAAAAAAAAAAAATTGGTAAGAAAAAGGAATGGGCTAGTAGTGGCGACCCTAGGCCCATCCCGCTACGTAATGTCCGGACTTTCGTGTTCAGTTTGCGAGCATATCATACTTATGAGCAACCAGCGCAAGCACTGGCCCCGTCAACGTAGCACCACCAACAGCCTAGTATAGTCGAGAGGCGAGTCTTCCTTTTCCCAGGAAATGATTTTCATCAAGTAGCTGGGGGATTCAAACTCGTGACCCCGGAACCAAACCACATGGGAGTCAGCGCTCTCAACCACTAGACCACAACTGCTGGTGGCAGAACCGAAAAATACTGTGATGCATTTTATCCACTTCCAAAAGTCAGTAGTCAGCACCTTAATTACGATATCCACAATATGAGAACCTTAATTACAATATCCACAATATGAGATATGTAGGAACCAATCGTGGGACCCACACCCCTCAGATTTTGAGAAGACCAAGTGCCACAACTTGGTAGCATAGCATCGCCATAGAATAATTTTAATTGGCCATGCGAATATCGCAAAATAAAGGAATTCTCCTTACATACTTATTTTTAGAACTAGGTGCTGGCCCCGCGCGCCGCGCGGGGTATCTCCGTCCATATATATAAATAATATTATTTTATTTAATATAATTACAACAGTTATAATTACGTGGGAAAATAAACTTTAAATAATTTATTAGACATTTATAAGAACATAATATTTTTATTTTCATGCAACTTTTCTAAATTATAATGACCAAGTTGTTAATTATAATCAATATTCAGGTTTAAAAAATTTAGGTTTAAAAAATTCAGTTTTAACAAAGTACTAAATATGATCATTTATATCAGGAGCGATAAAATTGTAGAATAGTAATTAATATATATATATAGAGAGAAAAAAATATTATTATAAAAATGAATTATTTTACCAACAAATGTGATTAGAGCTATTTTTATAATATAAATTATGAATAATTTTTAATGTTAAATAAGTAATTAAAAATATAATACAAAAAAACATAAAAAGTATGAGAACCAATCCGAAATTATTATTATTTTGTCACGATCCGAAAATTAGATCAGATCATCTAACCGCAATAAACTTATTTTGATATATGGAAAAAGTCCTAAAATATAAATACTAAAAATCGGTTATAATATTAAAGAAATTTATTAGAACCTGCAATTAAAAAAGTTATTAGACATGATCAAACCGGAAGAGGCGTTAGTTCCTGAATTGGACTAAGTAACAACAATTAACCGTTGTAGCATCTATATAAATACTAAAAACCGGTTACAATATTAAAGAAATTTATTAGAACCTGCAATTAAAAAAGTTATTAGACATGATCAAACCGGAAGAGGCGTTAGTTCCTGAATTGGACTAAGTAACAACAATTAACCGTTATAGCATCTATATAGTTTTTTATATTAATAATAAATACCATTCCAACTAAAAAGATTATTTTTGGCTTTTGCGGCCCAAAAATATACTCAACCAAACTATTATTATTATTATTACATATGAATGTTTTATTATATATAGGTAGAAGAATGGATTTGCATTTACTCTCCAAAGTCAAGCACGTGGAGGATTAATACCAAAAAAAGGAACACGTGGATTATAGCCAATTACGTTAATCTTTTAATTATCTTTACTTAACTGAATATAAAATGTTTGATAATTCAAATAGCTTACCCAACAAAGAATAGCCTAACCCAAACCATATCAATCACAAAGCCCAAATACTATGCTGACGTGGCATCGCCTGGTAATTCCTTAATGCTGACGTGGCATCAGAAGGTGAGTCCATTCTCTTTCCCTTTCCTTTATTATATATATAGATAGATATAGATATATTACTTGTAGTAATCTGGTGAGTGGTAAAAACTTACACTTCCTACACGGATCTTCATTGCTCCGAATTCTTTCTTTGATTTAGCAAACTATATCAGCTAATTAACAAAACACTTGGAAAATATGCAATTTTATTGAACAAATAATCAATCAATTGCTAATCATAAATATCATCAATCGTCAATTTTTCCTCTCGGATATTACATGAAGCTGCATCAAGTCATTCATTTTTCTGTAGTGGCATCAAGATCGATTTTCCCTTTTAGAAAAAAAAATATCGGAGTTTTCAGTAATATGCAAGCTTGCACTTTAGTCAGTATTTTCCACAGTTTGACCAAATTTTCTCCAAATATTAATATAATATAAGAATAAAAAAAATTAACACATGAAAACTGAAATAAGAAACAACATAATATATGATTAGCCATGACCACTACTATAAGAAGGAAACAATTCAATAACTAAAATAACCAAAGCTCAATTACAAAAAAGGTTCATCTGTGATAGTTGAATAGCATATTACCTGTGTCGGTCCTTGATGAAATTCAGAATAATCCAATCAACTGCCCAGATTGACCAATCTTTATGTAAGGAAAATATGATCTAATTGTTTCCTCGAAGTAGCAATTATTCTGAGGAAAAAACGCAGAATAAGATCTCACCGGAATTCAACTGTTGGGGCACATCTTCTTGGTTCTTGGTGGGACCTTATACCACTTTTTATAGAAATTTCACATTAAATTCACAGTTTATAGGATCATTCTTTTTTTTGGAAGCGTAATAAATTGTTATATTTGTGTTATAATTAAGTGAAACTTTTGGTTTCTCTAGAAGTCATCATTAAAGTGAGATGGTTGAGATGAATGAACCAAGTATCAAACCGGTAAAACCGAAAACCGGTTGTAGAAACCATGCTAAAGGATGACGTGGCGTACTTACATTCACCTATTAGTCTGACGTGGCGCATTTACATTTCCTTAGTCTCTTTCTTATTACCTTATAATATATATAGATAGATATACAAGAATAACAAACGTTTTTGGTAAATAACCTGCCACATACTAGATAATGAGGTTTATATAGAAAGATATTGCGTGTGAGTTTCCATAATAGGCTTATATAATTTCCAATTAGGTTTTATTTTGATTTTTAATTATTTCTGTTATTAATTTTACATCCTAAAGTTTATATTTTGTTATAACTGAATCTAAATCTAATTATAAAACAAGAAATATATGGAAAAAAATTGAAAAGTTAAGGTGATTTTATTTTGAAGTTATAAAGTTAAAAAAAAAATTGTGTTCATTATGAAAGAATTCTAAATATAAAATATGCTAAAGATATATATCATAAAAAAAAAGTGATATAAAATGTAAAGAGACTAAATACTCGTGATTTATTTAAATATGTAAAATATAAAAGTGTATCTAAACCCTAGGGCACGTTTGATTGCCGGTATTGCGATATCCTAATACTGGGATTAGCTAATACATGCTTAGCTAATACAATGTTTGATTGAGCCATGTATTAGGATATCCTAATACAGTGTTTGAATGAACTTTGTATTAGGATATCCTAATACAATGACTAAAAGACCTAAATACCCTTACTTGCATTTTCAATGAAGATATATTTTACATATGACTAATTTAACAAAGATAAAATTTAACAAAAATAAGTAACTTCAATTATTTAAAATAATATTTTTCATAAAAAAAAAAATCAAATTTATGTATAAATAGTAAAAACTATTTTTGCTAATGTATAAATATGTACATATATAAAGAAAATAGTACAAAACAATTGAAAAAAGTGATTAGCCAGACCCGGCCCGTTCTAGCCGGGCCTAGCCCGAACTAACCAAAGCAACATAAAGCAACCCGACCCGAACAGCCCGAAATGCTCAGACCGGCCCGAACCGTACAGCCCGACCCGAATTGACCTGCCTGGCCCGAACCACCCAGCCCGACCCGAATTGACCAGCCCAGCCCGAATCACCCAGCCCGGCCCGAACTGACCAGCCCAGCCCGAATCACCCAGCCCAGCCCGAATCACCCAGCCCGGCCCGAACTGACCAGCCCAGCCCGAATCACCTAGCCCGGCCGGAACTGACCAGCCCAACCCGAACCACTCAACCCGGCCCGAACCGCCCAGCCCCGCCCGAACATGACTCGGCCCGACCCGTGTCCGAAATTTCGATGTAAACGGGGTCCGGCCCGAAGCTACGATGTAAAGAGTGAGAGTTTGCCATATATTACAAGGGTAAATTGGTAATTAGAAGATTGGTATTAGCTAATGCTTTACTTTTAGATTGTATTAATTAATACCAAATTCCTTCTATAATTGAGTATTAGCTAATACCAATACCAAGTTGACACAAACACGGTATTAGCTAATACCGGTATTAGGATATCGCAATACCGGCAATCAAACATGCCCTAAAGGAAACATACTACATGTATAAAAACTAGTGTGCTTTCCCGCGCAATGTGCGCGGGTAAGATACTAAATCTTAAATCCTAATATTTATTTATTATAAAAGTAAACAAAATATGTATTATAAAATCCGACTATATATAATAACAAAAACTGCACAATAAAATTAAAACTACTCTCCTTAAAATATATTATTATATATATGTACATATTATACACAATAATAAATGTTGTTAATTACGATTCATCAATTTCCATATGTGCTCACACTGATGAATAAATATATTAAAAAATTATTACTGATTTTCATTAAATCAAATAAGGAATTAGTTTTAATCAGTATTAAACACAAACTACTCAAATCTCTACATACAACAATAATTGTTTTTCTCCTAGACCAGCCTAACTAAAATTTTGTTGAGCCCATATCAGTTATTATCTATCAACCCTAATATCTGCTCTATCTCTTCCATCGGCGGCCGTCACCTCTGATTGATTCACCTCCATATCTTTTATTTTTCGTATCTTTTATGACTCACCTGATTCCCCTCCCAACACTCGATAGTTCCATCGCCGCTGTCGGAGGTTCGGACTCCGCATCTAATCAAATCTTCCCATTTAACCTATCAAGCATCACCGCTATAGCGGTACCGTCCTCGTTCCAAGCTCGATACAAGAGGCATGGTAATTGTTGTTCTTGGTTGCTACCGAAGAAGACGCAGAATCGTGGGTAACTCGAAGATTTGGTAACAACAATCTCCCCGTTGATCTCTTCCGTAGGAGGATTCTGGTTGTCGTCGACTTAAATAGTAATTTGGCAAACTTGCAGAACTGGCGCAGATAGTACGACCTACTTGGTCAGAGTCGGATCTGAAGGTCCAACGTCGCTTGGTACCGCTGGGCTCGAACCACTCAGATGTGGGTTTCCCTCTCCCACCTTATTGTTTCGGGAGCTTTATAATCCGCGATACTTCTCAAGATGACCTCTTAATCTAATTCTAATTAGAATTCGCTCTCTCTCTCTCTCTCTCTATATCTACTACATATATAAAAGTCTCAATGGCCCTCACCCCCAAAAGTCATGTCTCTTTACATTTAAATTTTAAAATTACTGCTTCTATAAAAATCTCAATGACCCTCGCCCCAAAAGTCATGTGTATTCACATTTAAATTTTACCATAAAAAATAAAATATTTCATAAGGTGATTTTAAATATTAAAATAGTCTCTCCAATTTTAAATCTCAAAGACGTTTAGTATTGTATTAGTTAAATTTCATGCTCATTTACATGTTACGTACTACATGCATGTAATAGACTCTTTTTATTTTATTTATAAAAAAAATGTCACATTGATTTGTTTCTACCATCATTTATATTACTAAGTACATACTACATACGTATCATTAGTACATACATATCAATGGTAAACATGCACAACATGTTCTTAATAATTAGATCATTACATCTATATGTGCGATTTTCTCATTATCGAGTGTGACATTGTGTTTTTTTTTTTTTGTCCCTCTCATAACCACACATATTAGAATCGACACCTTAATGGAATACATTGTGGATGAAGGCTTAGTAGATTATTCAGCGAATTAATGACTGCTCTAGCTTGCTTACTTTTTATTTTTAAGTACGCAAATTTGGAATTCGATAAACACGTGCATCGCACGTGTCTATTTTCTAGTATATATATATATAAAACAGAATTTACATTCAGTAATTAATGATATTTGTTTGGAAATTGGGCAGATTTCTTATAGTGGGAGAAACCCTTCGTGATTCAAGGAGTTGTAGAGTTCCGAGATGATAAACATTCGAATGAGAAGTCGGAGAGTCCAACGCTTGGTTATTCATTTGAAAAGCTTGACTGCTATGATTTACCTCGGGAAGAGCTGACTGGACGTGTGCTTTATTGTATAAATAAAATAAAGTAATTTCCGAATGAGATGCCCGTGGTTCCTTTCCTTCACTTAATTTCACTTCATCTTAAAATTTTAAAACTTTAAAATTCTTTTAGCTCATTAATTTGCATATTGAAATTGTAAAAATTTGAAATCCTTAGCTCCTCTTTCATTCCCTTAGTCTCTCTCTACCTAAATTTATATATATATAGATTAAATAAAATTTAGTGATTGAATTAAAACCAACAGTTGGCAAAAAAAAAAAAAAACCTACAAAAAAAATGATTATCTGTTTATTTTTTAATGTGCATTTTCATCATTTACCTAGATTAATTAATTTTTCTTTGCATTTTTTTTATTTTTTTCATACAATTTAATCTTCTTAATTTTAAATTTTCTTATATTCTTTGTATTATATTTCATTTTAGGTTCATTTTTTGTAACATAATGTAAACTTTAAGATGCAATAGAATGCAAAGTAGATAATATATATTATACAGTTAAAAAAAAAAACATATTTTATAAATTAGTTTTAGGGAATTATAGTTCAGAAAATATTTTGATAAATATACCTATATTGAGAATTCCCACAGATATTGTACAATTAATCTTCTCTAGACTGCTTTGGCCAAAAAAAAAAAATCTTCTCTAGACTGATATTAAGTCAACCCATGACTTTCCGTTGTATCCTCCGACCACCGGTCACGATTGGACCCCCTTTGTGCAGCAAACACCACGTGATATTTGATCGAGTAAATGAATGAGATCAAACGAGCAAACAAACATTCCCATTCTAGAACAAAACAAACCAAGACTAAACTTTGTGCCTTACCTTTTATCTCTACTCTACTCACTACTAAATCAAACTAGTTGCAATTCTATCACTAAAATCAGGAAAAATTTAGTCTATGTTACCACGTTTCACCAATTCTCTAGAATTTTAGAAATGTATATAAAAACAAAATGTAGGATACACATCGAGTTTTTTTATCGTTCATGCATCATTAAATCTTCACCTTGGTCCTGAAAGCCGAACGTCAGATAAGAACGCGTCGCTGCTCCAATCGATCACCTGACTCGAGCTACCGTCATCACTACTCCACTTCGCGGAGTTTATCAAATGGGTTGAGGTCGGAGGATGAGGCACTAAACACGTCCCTTCGAGCATCTGAACCACCTTCGACATCGGCGGCCGCAAATTCATCTCTTCTTGAATACACCAGAGCGCAATCTTTATCGAATCCATTACTCTCTCATCTTCCTTATCGAATTTCATCATGGGGTCTACAATCTCGAGCAACCTCCCTTCCTCTAACATCTTGAAGGCATACACTGGAAGGTTCGGTTTCTCCTCCGAATTCTCCTTGTAGTTCTTCCTTCCCCCGATGATCTCGAGTAGAACCATTCCGTAGCTGTAGACATCGGTTTTGGCCGAAATCGGGTTATTTGTGATCCACTCCGGTGCCAAATAACCCCTCGTCCCTCTCATTGTCGTATAAATAAGGCTCTCGTCTCGACTCGTTAGCTTCGCTAGCCCGAAATCGGATACCTTAGCCAGGAAGTTA
The DNA here is from genome assembly GCA_036873135.1 of Clarkia xantiana subsp. parviflora. Classification (NCBI taxonomy): domain Eukaryota; kingdom Viridiplantae; phylum Streptophyta; class Magnoliopsida; order Myrtales; family Onagraceae; genus Clarkia; species Clarkia xantiana. Next base: position 12,112,785 of record JAPTYO010000003.1, read on the forward strand.
TCGTCCAACAAGACATTCTCGGGCTTTATGTCACAATGGATGATCTTGGCCTCACATTCCTCGTGGAGGTACGCGAGACCCTTTGCAGTTCCTAGTGCTATGTTGTACCTTGTGTCCCAATCCATCAACGGACCACCGTCCGTATTCTTGAAGATCCAACGGTCTAGAGACCCGTTAGCCATGTACTCATAGACAAGGAGCCTATGGTCTCCCTCTGCGCAGAACCCTCTTAATCGGACTAAATGAACATGGTGGAGGCTTCCAATGATGGTAACTTCCGATCGGAATTCCCTTTTCCCTTGCCCGAGTCCCTCTAATTTCTTGACCGCCAAGCGGGTACCGTCTGGGAGGACCCCTAAGTAGACCGACCCGAAACCCCCTTGCCCAATCCGAGTTGAGAAGTTTTTAGTGGCGTGGCTGAGGTCACTATACCGGAAACGGACTGGACCCCCCGAGAGGCTATCAAGGAACTTATCACTATCATCATCCAAGTTGTCCAATTGTTCCGATTCGGTCCTATGAAAGTACCAATACCCTAGGTAAACCAAACCGGCTATGGCTACAATGGTTGCGACAGTGATCAAAGAGATCATCAAAGCGTCGTTTTTGTTGCTTTTCCGTCCACTTGTCGAGATCTTCATGTACGAAACATAACCTGTGTCGCCGGTTTCGGATCTCTGGTAGTTCCCAATCTGATCGAACATGAAGCACTTCCCAGAACTGCTATTAAAGAACAAGACATTACAAGAACAATTGATCCGACAAGCTTCCATACACGAATTCAGGTTCGGTTTCAATAAAGGCGCGTTGAAATCGAGCGCGAAGTAATCGAGCCTCTCGCCTACATAAACAAGCTCTGCAGATTTAGCGACAGAACTGGAACCGTCACAAGAAGGAAATAAGGGCTGCAGTTTGCAATGGGCCAACGGAGAGATCAGCGAATCTGGGCACTGGCACCAGTTGCTGAAGTAGCAAATGGAGTAAGGATCGCACTGCTCGGGGATGCTGCACGTATTCTGCGGAATCTTGGTCGATTCCTCAGCGACGGATTTACCCATGTTTAGATTTTCGAATATGATCGAGCCATCGGCACCCAAGATCGCCGCCCATAAATTTTCTACACCGGAGTTAGCAGAGAAGACGAATTTCCAGAGCAATGCTTTGTTTTTGTCGTAAAAGTTCCAAGAATTTGAAACTAGAGAAGCTGAGTATACTGATCCAGGACGGCTTGAGTTCGACCGCCGCGAATCCCTCGATATCGACCAGTAAATCTGTGGCGTCTGATACCCTATGAATAATACCAAATCGCCCGACAAAATCTCCAAGAAAACCGACTCGTTGTTCTTGTTCGGGAAGCTCTTAAGCTTCATTCCGGCCACAAAATCCTGACCCGTTAAAAGGGTGTCTGTCGGATAGCTGAAGCTCTGCCACATAATTCCGTTGTCGTCTCCGATCAGCACCAAGTTCCCTGAATTCTGCAGTTAAGCCCACGATTACAATTCCCCAGACATCGATACGATGATATTCGACAAAAAGTTGACAATTTTATATGGCTTTATATGCGACTGGTTTTCAAACTGAAATTTACCTGCAGAACCATGGCGGTGGCTTTCTTGCCGGCAGTGTCGGCAAACCAAACAACTCCGGCGTCTCTCTGCAAGTAAGCGGAGCCGTTGCTGTTGAAGACGAACTTGTCGGAATTCGAAACCAGGCGGTGGCGGTTGGCTGTCCAGACGACTCTGGAGCTGCTGACGTGGAGGACGACGAGTACGAAGGCGGAGTTCTCGATGCCTCTGTAGAAGCCAAAGGTGAAGGCTGAGTTGTTCGACAGCAGGAACTGTCCGTTCTGCTCGGCCCACTCTGCCTGAGTTGCGGTGAAGCCTGGTCGGATCTGGCCCACGCGAGGAGAAACGGCGGCGCAGACTGCCGACACGGCCAGGAGAAAGAGGCAGATGTTTGCGGAAATCAATAATAAACCCATAATTGAACAATGAACACTCAAATATTCATGTTGTTGAAGAAATCAACGACCCAAGAAACAGAGGAACATCTGACTGTTGATCTAGAGAGAGAAAAAGAGTGGAAGATGTGATGAAACGGAGGATCTAGAGTCTAGATTATGTAAGATAGTCTATGATTACAGGAACATGGACTTTTCTTGGACTAGATCCTCGCGACACACATTTTATCTGTTGTTTTCCTTTCTGTGATCTGGACTTTGTGTACATGGTTGTAAGAAGATGACGACGAAGAAGAGGAGGAGGACGCGGGGTTTGCAGATAGATCCTTACAATATTATTTTATTGTGGTTTGTGTCAAATACTCCGTTAGTTTTGCAATGACACGGTGGTGCAGAATCTAATGAATATATCCGAAGCTAGGTGACGTTTGATTGTCGGTACTGCGATATTCTAATACCGGTATTACCTAATATCGTGTTTGTGTCAACTTGATATTGTTATTAGCTAATACTTGGTATTAGCTAATACTTAATTATAGAAGGTATTTGGTATTAATTAATATCATCTAAAAGTAAAGCATTAGCTAATACCAATCTCCTAATTACCAATTTACCCTTGTAATATATGACAAACTCTCGCCGTTTACATCGTAACTTCGGGCCGGACCTCGTTTACATCGAAACTTCGGACTATATCGGATCAGGCAGGGATATCTATCTTGTATATTGGGGGACATATGTCCCCCATTTCCACCAATTCCATATTAGGCTTTCTACTATATATATATATATATATACATATAAGCCAAAAAGTGATATATATTTAGCTAATGAACCCTCATTTTTTACTTTTTTTTACTTGAAAATTTTAAATTTGTATTTATTTTCTATATTAGGATATCCTAATACATGGCTCAATCAAACATTGTATTAGTTAATACAGGTATTAGGATATCGCAATACAAGCAATCAAACGTGCCCTTAATGTTTTAAGTTACGGTTCTTTTTGTTTGGCGATTTCAAATTTCCCATGTTGGCTATTTTTCTCAGTTTCCCGCTAGTGATGAGTCATCATTAAAAGAGGAGCAACCGTAGCATACTTGCTCTATGTGTAAATGTATTATTACTCGCACTGAGTCGGCTTTATCGACTATTATTATTCATTCTTCTGTCTAGACTTCAAAAATATATTTTAAAAAATGTGAAAAATTAGAATACATGTTCTAATATTACAATAATCTTTTAATACGTTACAAGAGAGTTTGGGGCGACTGAGGCTCGACTGGAATCTAATTAGGGGATTCCAAGTCTGGGTCTTGACCCGAACCACCTCATCCATGGGTGGTAAGGTGGTTCGTGTCAAGACCCAAGCCCCTTTCATTGGGGCTCATTCGGTTGAGCTTCAAACGGAGACTCTATCTGATCAGGTTACAATGGAGCTCCGACTAATGGGGCTCACTTCTGAACCCCCACCCAGACCGACTCACAAGCCTTATCATGTTAGGCCCCCATCCAGACGGACCCATCACCCTAATCCGAGCTAGTTTGAGTTCTAAGCAGAACAACTACTCTCTGATTATATTCCAAAAGAGCTCTAATCTTGTCATGAAACAGAAAAATTGAATAGTCTTTAAACATAAAGGACCAAAAATTGACAATTTTAATTCCAGGGGAGTTTCTCTAAAACACTTAATCAATAGGGGTAAAGTGGGTATTTACTCTATATCTAATTATGGAAATGTCCGTACATATCATACAGTTTGAGACTGTGGTATTAGCAATTAGGTTTGAAAAATCAAATTGTTCCTTTTTTTTTACTGATTAATTAATAATTCTTTTTTGGCCATTTGGAAAAGCAAATCAAAACACCGAAGAAAGAAAAATAATTCAAAATCTGTATAATGCGCCTTTAGTTGGTTAAGATAGCCTAAAAGAATTCAATTCCCATTACTCACCACCACCAGCAAAAGTAATAATATATTCTATTCACTTAAGTTGATAGTGCGAAATATTTCTACATATTTTTTTTTTTTCCTAGTTTAACTTCATCGAATTTTTATTTGATGAAATATCCTCTTTTATGTCTCTCGATTAATTAATTAATAACAAGATTGCTGCTATCTTTCCTTTATTTCTACTACGAAAGCATAACAAAACGATTAAATTAAGTTTTAGAATGTTCAAATTAATTCTCACATGTTGACAATATAAATTAATATCTAACCATTTTTTCTTTAAGTTTTACTGAGATCAGAAGCAAACTGAAAGTTAGAGGTTAACATAGACATTTTAAAACAAATCCAACAGTTATTGCATTTTAACTGAAATATCAAATTAGTTCTAAAACATAAAGATGGATTCTTGGAAAAATTAAAATAACATATTTATTTAAATTATAAAAACTTATATGGGATTAGATTATGCCCCACAACCCCTAAAAGGGAAATAATTAAAGTCATGATATATATATATAATTTGAGAGAAATTTACCAAAATAAGCATATTATAGTACAAAAATACAAGATTGGGCAAGTCAAGTTCGAAATTAGATATATAGGCAAATCCTCGACTCCCAGTCGAGGATTTGACCAAAATATTGGTCAAATCCTCGACTTGAAATCCTCGACTCGACCAAACCCTCACTCCCCTCCCCCCCTCTGTCCCGTGAATCCCATCCGTCCCCGCCCCTCTCCTCTTCGTTCCCGCCGCCGTTCGTTCCCGCCGTCCGTCGTCCGCTGTAGATCTCCGCTCGCCAGGGTCCCAGCTCCGCTTCGCTCCGCCGTAGATCTTCGCCTCCGCTCCGCTGGCCTGGCTCCTCCGCTCCGCTGGCCTGGCTCCTCCGCGCCGCTCGCCCGGGTCCGCTGCTCGCCCAGGTCCGCCTGAGCCTCCACTCGCCTGGTCCGTCGTCCGCCGTCCGCCGTGGCAGCAAGCTCGCTCGCCTGGTCTGAGCTCCAAATCAGAAACCCTAATTTCGGAATTCGGGGCAATTGCTCAAATTGAGGTAAATTGATGATATTTTACTTAATTATGAACATTTTTAGTGTTAAATTGATGATTGGTTTGCATAATTGCGATGAAATGCGCATTATTTTGATAATTATTAGTTGATAGATTGATAGATTGAGATAATTGAGATGAATATAGATAATGTAGTGATTAATTATGATTAAATTTGATATGACTAAAATAAATTGATGATATTTACTTAATTATGAACATTTTTTGTGTTAAATTGTTGATCGATTTGCATAATTGCGATGAAATGCACATTATTTAGATAATTATTAGTTGATAGATTGAGATGAATGTAGAACGATTTACATAATTATTAGTGATTAATTATGATTAAATTTGATTTGGCCAAAAAAAATTTGAATATTATTTGTACTTAATTAGTAGTTAGTTAGATTATTTTGTCAATGAGATTGGAACTAAGTTAATTATTAAAAAAAATCCATGGTTATTAATACATTGAAAATTAATAAGCTAACCTTTGTCTTTGCTTTTTCTTAAGACATGGTGAATCTATTGTGTCATTACGGTGGAAGAGTTAGACGTGATGGAAGAGTTGTTGAATATGTCGATGGTCGTTTGGTGATAGCTCAGACACCAAAAGACATAACATTGTTCCAACTGAAAAATGTTGTTATTGAAGAGTGCCAGTTGATTAGTTCTCATGTTGATGTTGAACTTGAGTGGAAGATGGATGACAACAAAGTTATCCCAATCAATAGTCAAGCCGCAATGAATGCAGTTTTTGAAACATGCCAGGACAAGTTTATAGAGATCTATGTGACCACACAAGTCGTGCAAAGAGATATGTGTGCCGACAACGAAGAAGATGATGAAGAAGATGACGATGACGATGATGATGATTCAAATGATGATGAAGAAGAGGATTTCGATGCTATCCAGAATGTTGAAATATCCTCATCAGATGATGATGATGTTGATGGTGATGGTGATGGTGACACCCAACATAATCAATTTGTGGTCATTGGCTCCTCTAGGGAATCCCAACAAAATAATTTTAGGAAACCTCTTCCTGAGCATGTTACAGGTGATTGGATTCGTAAATTTGACTATAATGATTGGGAGGTTAACCGAGGGCAATCGTCATTTGTCACGGATGATTTCCAGAAGGGTGCGTCTTTTGAGAACAAAGCTGCACTCAAGACTGAAGTGAAGATGTGGCATATTAAGAATTATCGAGATTGCTACACTGAAAAATTAACAAAAACTATGGTCAATTTCAAGTGTCGTAATGCGGGTGGAGTACCTTGTATGTGGTCCTTACGAGGATCTCAGAAAAAGTTAGGGAATTGGGAGATTACAACAGTTGGTGCTCCACACACATGCACGAACGCTACTAGTAGGAAGAAGCACAGACAACTAGATTCAAGTGTTATAGCAGATTTAATTTATCCATATCTGTATAATAACACAGGGATAAAAATATGTGATTTGCAAGAGGTTGTGAAAGATAAATTCAAACAGAAGGTGTCTTATCGCAAGACTTGGTACGCCAAACAAAAAGTTCTTGAAAAGATGTTTGGAACACATGAGAGTGCATTTCAAAAGTTGCCCCGTCTGATGGTTGCGTTGCGTGAATCCAATCCAGGGACGGTTTTTGATTATGAGTGGAAGGGGACACCAACTCAAGATGTAGCAATCTTCGACAAGTGGTTTTGGGCATTCGGAGCTTCTATTGAAGGATTTCATCACTGTCGGCCATTAATCAGCATCGATGCCACCCATCTTTACGGAAAATACACAGGCAAGTTGCTTATTGCAGTTGCATACGACGCGAGCAACGCGATCTTCCCTTTGTGTTTTGCTTTTGCAGAATCGGAGAGTGCCGATAGCTGGACTTGGTTTTTAGAGCGTCTCCGACAGAACGTGACAAAGGATGAGAGGATGGTCTGCATCATCTCAGATCGTCATGCTGCAATAAAAACTGCGGTTGCAAAAGTGTTTCCGGAGCCATGGGGGTTGCATCGGTATTGTGCGCGCCATATGGCCAGCAACTTTAACAAACACTTCAAAGATCTAAACCTGAAGAGTAAGTGGTCTGAAATGGCGTGGACAACCTCTATGAACAAGTTTGACAATTTGTATGAGGATTTCAGGAACTTGAACGATGGGAAGTATCGAAAGTGGCTTACTGATTGCGGTGATTTTAGTAATTGGGCACAATCATACGACACAGGTTATCGATATGGTGTCATGACTACGAATCAAGCAGAGGTGTGTAACAAGGTTTTGAAAGGAGCACGTTCTTTACCTGTGACGGCATTGGTGGAACTAACCTTTAATAGGTTGAACACGTATTTTTTTGACCGTCGTAAGCTGTATCAAAAGCAAGTTGACAAGGGATACGTATGGCCAATGAAAGTGCGGATGCTGTTGGCAAAGGCGGATGAGATGTCTCTTACGATGGGGGCATTGACTTATTCGTACGGTGAAGAATACAGAGTTTTGACTCGTGGAGGACGACGTTACACTGTTAACGTCATAAATAAGACATGTAATTGCGGTGAATGGACATTATTTCATCGTCCATGTGCACATGCTATGTGTGTAATACGTGAGGCCAACTTGGATTTGACTACATTGGTCGATCCATTTTATGGTCTAGATGCGTATAGGCGCACTTATAGTCCCAAATTTCACCCCTTCCCGGACGAGCAGTGGTGGACTGGGTGGAATGGGCCTGTGGTCAGTTGTCATCCCGATAAGTTAATCTCTAAACATGGACGGAAGAAAACTAGAATACACAATGAGATGGACTCTAGAGAGGGACGTCTAAAGAGAAAATGTGGTAAATGTGCCCAACTAGGGCATAATAAAAGATCTTGCGAAAACTTATGTACGTTAGTGTCCGGTGCATATTTTCTGTATTCAGTAATATTTATCATAACTACATATATTAAACAAATTCATATACAACTGTTATATTTTACTTTATTTTGTAGATCATGGATCGTGGAGGGGGCAGTTCTAGCCTCTGGGCGGTTCTAGAGAGAGGACCTATTGATCCATCATTGTTGTATCGTCAATCTCGACATATGTCAAAGAGAGCCCATTTAGATACTGTAATTTCTCCACTTTTCAAACAATTAAATTAAATGAATCACTTGTTTTTTTTTTATTCCTTTTGAACTAATGTATTGTGTTGTATTCTTTCAGGTTGGTGATGACCTCCCGGATCGTCAATGGAGGGCGGGTAAGTGTTGGGAGTTAGATGATCGTACACGAGGCTATGTTGATTTAGCTGGATTTGGGTATGCTTCAGAAATCTCCCGGATCAAAGTTGATCTGGGATTACTCCATGCACTTCTTGAGAGGTGGCGTCCTGAGACTCACACCTTCCATCTTAGATGGGGAGAGATGACAGTGACCTTACAAGATGTTCAGTTGTTACTAGGATTACGAGTTAATGGTCCGCCGGTGACAGATACATACACACTTCGTCCCGATGAGGAGCGCGTTAACTTGAAACAGCTTTGCACAGACCTGCTCGGTCATACTCCGCCATTTTCAGACGTTGTCGAGTTATGTTGGCTGAAAAAGAAGTTCAAAAGGAAGGCTAACGATGATGATTGGGTTCCACATACAGAAGAACTAACTCTGCAGAGAGCTAGAGGGTACATTCTTCATTTGTTGGGTACATTTCTATTTCCCACATCGAGCAACACAGTTTCTCTAGAGTACCTCATATATCTCGAGGATTTGAGTCAGACAGCTCGGTACAGTTGGGGTTCGGCCACGCTGAGTTATCTGTATAGTGGAATGTGCAAAGCTGTTAAGGATAATGCCAAGACGGCCAATGGGTGTGCTATATTACTGCAGGTAAAATGACTAATGTTTAGTTATGTAACCACTTAATTTTTTTAAAAAAAAACTAAATACATATACTCATTATTATGCTTGGTAGTTGTGGTCGTGGGAGCATTTGCATGCTGGTTGCCCAACGATTTGTGACGGGGATGAAATTCAAGGGCCAGCTCCATTGGGAATGCGGTAAATTGGGCAACTGTTAATTGTTAACCTTGTTGTTTTTATTTGTTTGTACTAAATGAGTGTGAACACTATTAATTAGGTGGACGCCACCAAAGACATTTAAGAGAAATCTGAAGCCTAACGTTCGTCAATTCTACAGAGACGAATTAGAGGCACTTGAAGAGTACCAAGTATGATATTTATTAACAGATCGTAATATTAATTTATATTATTTTTTTGTTGCATTAACACAATTTTTTGTATAACTCAAGGTAATGTGGGCCCCGTACACACCTCGACGCTTGGAGAACATACCTGCAGTATGTACGGAGGATGCAGAGATGTGTTTGGCAAAAGTGCCGCTTATCCACTTCAATATTGTTGAGTGGCATCTTGTTGATAGGGTACTGCGACAATTTAATATGAATCAGCATATTCCTGAGCCTTTCAGTGATATTCAAGAATGGGAAAGGTTGCACTCGTTGAGGTGGATCAAAGGAGCGGGTTGGGTGACAACACATGATCTATATATTAGGCTTTGGAATGAACGTGGACAACATATTGTACGTGAATCTGACCCTCACTTTCCTCGATCTGATTATTTGGCTTGGCATTTCAAGGTGAGAGGTGGTCTTTTTAAAGACATTAAGAGATTGAGTGAAGAGGTTGTTATGGAATCAACCATGCAGTTTGAGCCGCACGGGGAAAAATGATGTTATTGGTAAGTTCTAAATTGAATTATAGATATTTGTGTTGATTAGAATTGCTTTAATGATAGTTGAGACAGTTTGAACAAGTTGAGACAGTTAGAATTGCTTTATTGATAGTTGAGACAGTTAGAATTGTTTAGAATTGCTTTACTGATAGTTGAGACAGTTAGAATTGTTTAGAATTGCTTTATTGAGATAGTTGAGATATTTTTGTTTCTTAGAATTGCTTTATTGATAGTTGAGACAGTTTGAACAAGTTGAGACAGTTAGAATTGCTTTATTGATAGTTGAGACAATTAGAATTGTTTAGAATTGCTTTATTGAGATAGTTGAGATATTTGTGTGGTTTTGAATTGCTTTATTGATAGTTGATTACTTTACTTATAATGAACCAGATGAGACAATTTGAACAAGTCACTCGGCTTACAAGAAAGATCCAGAAAAAAGGAATTGCAGAAATTGAAGATGATGTGAATGGTCTTATGGAAGTGTGCCGTATCGCGCATGACATTACAGGTGGACTCGGGTCGTTCAACCGTATTCTACAAGAAGGAGATGAAGAAAATGACGTCATGCCTGGCCATTTAGACGATCAGAGTCATCAAGAGAATACAACCCATCTACAGTCACAGCTCACTCAGGAGCCAGCCGAGACTTCCAGACCATCGAAGAGAAGAAATGTGAGAGGACGTAGGGGTGGGAGAGCGGCCAGCCAAGGTGGGCAACCATGGAGAATTTGACTATGTAGTATTTGATAACGCCTTTGTATTTGAACGAACAAGATTTATGGAACTTATGAATTTGTGTGTAGTATTTAAATGTTGGAATGATTTCTTTTTAATGTTGAAATGTTGGAATTTTTTTTTTTTAAATTTCAGCCATTTTATTTAAAAAAAAAAGATTTGACCGTAGCTTTTGGTCAAATCCTCGACTGGGAGTCGAGGATTTGCTTAAAGTTGGAATTTCCAACTTCACATTCTTACTTTCGTAATTAAGATTAAAAATATGCCTACTAAAAAAACGACTCTATAATTGATGACGGATAATATTAGTGGAAGGGACACAGTTGTTGCCTCCAGACTTCACTTGACATATATAATATATCTTTGGGTTTGGGCTGGTCTTTATATATATATATAATAAAAATATTTAAATATTTGTAGAAAGTAGTCTTATTATATATTGTGCAGGTTTGACCAGCTAATGTGTGTACACAAGTCTCACGTTTACCTGACTTAAAGTAAAGGAAGAGTATATTATACTTCGTTTATTTTCCATGGTGGTTGTGTGCATTTTGTCTTTGTTAGGTACAAGAGTTCTTAGCTTGCATTCTATATCATCATCAATATTCATGACACTTGTCAATAGGCTATAATCTATGGGTAGCTTTTTTTTTTTTTTTTTTTTTTATGCATTGTGAATGAACTGGGTGTTAGAGCCTAATATCTATAGAGAATAATAATGCGTATTGATTGAACTTAGTCGTATATAAAGGAATTAACTCAATATATAGAAGCGTTACAGATAATATAAAGAAGAGTTAAATGTATTTTTCATATCATATGTTTAACCAAATGTGACTTTTAGTACCAGATGTTTGGTTTTATATACTTTTGGTACCAAACGTTTGAAAAAAAAAATTGGTTTTTGGTACATCCGTTAGTTGTTAAATGACATGTGCAAGTCACGTGACCGACTCTAAACTTTGGATTTTGTTCAATTTAATCCTTCAAATATATTCATAACTTTTATTTCGTTTAATTTAGGCATAAATCTTCAAAATCGAACCCAATTGAAACAATTGAACCAATCGAACCCAATTTACCTAGCCGGACCTAGGGTCGGACCTAGCTTAAGCTAGGTTCGGCTAGGTCAATTGGGTTTGATTGGTTCAATTATCCCCAATTGGGTTCAGTTGACCTAATTGGGGTTAGGTCTCAATTGATCTAGCCGGACCTAGCCTAGGGTTAGGTCCGACCCTGGGTCCGAGTCTGCTAGGACCGACGACCCCGACCCAGGGTCGAACCTAGGCCTAGGCTAGGTCCGGCTAGGTCAATTGAGTTCAATTGGTTCATTTGGGTTCGATTTTGAAGTTTTAGGACTAAATTAAACAAAATAAAAGTTATGAATATATTAGAGGGACTAAATTGAACAAAATCAAAAGTTTAGGGTCGGTCACGTGACTTGCACATGTCATTTACGTCCAAAACTAACGGCCAACTAACTGATGTACCAAAAACCACATTTTTTGAAACGTTTGGTACCAAAAGTATACAAAACCAAACATCTAGTACTAAAAGCCACATCCGGTCAAACATATGGTGTGAAAAGTACCTTTAACCCTATAAAGAAAGATAAATATACAAGATATATACAAATCTTAGAGGAAAATAATATTCATTCTTATCCATTATCTATTATCCCTAATACGCCCCCGCAAGAAGGACGTACCATCAAGAAGTCCTATCTTGGAACAAATAGCATGAAAACGACTCCGGGCAGTGGCTTGGTGAGTGCGTCGGCAAGTTGGTCATGAGTGGATATATGATGAACACAAAGATGACCTTCTTGTACTCGGGCCCGGACAAAATGATAAGCAACCGCAATGTGTTTCATGCGAGAGTGAAATACTGGGCTCGCACTAAGATAAGTCGCGCCAATATTATCGCAAAAGAGAGTAGGTGCACCGGATAGAGTAACACCAAGTTCCCGAAGTAGAGATTGCACCCAAACTGATTCAGCGGCGACATCGACGAGAGCATGGTACTCGCCTTCATGGAGGAGCGAGCAACGGAGCGTTGATGATGAGAGCTCCATGAGATCACATTCTCCCCTAAATAGACCAAGTATGCTGTTGTAGAGGTTCTGTCATCCACATTGGCCGCCCAATCGGCATCGGAGTATAATTGAATATGCAAAGGGGAGAGGGCATGAAAGAAAATACCGTGATGAATCGTTCCTTTGAGATAGCGGAGAAGACGTTTGACGGACGCCCAATGGAGTTCAGATGGTCGTTCCATAAATTGGGAGAGCTTTTTCACCGAGAAGCAAATGTCGGGACGTGTGAACGATAGGTATTGGAGCACACCGATTACACTACGATAGGTGGTCGCGTCGGTTGGGGCCGAACCATCATCAATAGTAAGAGATGGTTTGATGGCAATGGGAGTGGCAACATCTTTGGCTCCATCCATGCCTACTCGTTTTAGAAGATCACGAATATACTTGGTTTGTGAGAGAAACGTCCCATTAGTCGTTTGAAGAACCTCAACATCAAGAAAATAATGCAATGGACCGAGGTTCTTTAGTGAGATACGATTCAAAAAATCTGCAATAAACCTCGCAATAAAATGATTAAAACTCCTAGTTACAATAATATCATCAACGTAGACTAGGAGGAAAGCTCGGACGGGGCCATGGTTGTACGTAACTAACGATGGGTGAGACTTAGAGCACCGGGGGTAAGATAAGTACGAGGTTACAGTGATTAAGGGAGAAGGCGTGCTAGCAGCGAATCCATATGACAAAAGATAAGAGCTGAGCTTAATAAACCATGTCTGCGGAGCTGGTTTGAGGCCGTAAATAGCCTTACGAAGATGGCAACCCGCCGTGGGGGCGTCTTTGTCGACGAAGCCGACGGGTTGTGCCATGAATACCTCCTCGTCAAGTGACCCTTGAAGGAATGCATTGTTGACATTGAGTTGACGAAGAGACCACCCAAAAGACATAGCGAGAGCAAGTAGAAGGCGCACTGTTGTGGGTTTGACGACGGGACTAAACGTTTCTTTGTAGTCGAGCCCGGGACGTTGATGAAAACCTTTGGCAACCAAGCGAGCTTTGTAGCGTTTCCGTTTAATCCTAAACACCAACTTATTCCCAAGAATATTCATTTTAGACTTTTTCGGAACAAGATCCCACGTACCATTTTGTAAGAGAGAATTGAATTCGGTGGCCATAGCGGCTCTCCATTGTGAATCCTTTAGAGCTTGAGAGAACATGTTGGCTCAATGGAATTGGGAAGCGGATGCTTAGTGGCCACAAATAGCTTCTTAGGCTTGAAGATGTTGTTTTGAGACCGAGTTGTCATGGAGTGCGTTCTTACTACGGAACTGTCATCAACTTGTACGGAGTTGTCGTCAATTTTCTGTGGTGGGAGGACGCCTGCCTGCTGAGTTCTCTGTGTTGATTGGAGCTCAGTTCACTACAACAAAAAGAGCGTTTGTCGACACTTTTTATGTCAAATAGCGGCACTTTTCTAGTGCCACTAAGTAAATAACGGCACTTTCCACAAGTGCCTAGGAAGACAGTGTCGCTGGTATTTACCGGCACTTTTCTTAATGTCGTACACACACCGCAGTGGCACTTACGGAAGTGCCGTTGTGTCTATGCAACGACACTTTTAGAAGAGCCGTTGTGTTGTAAGCAAACGGCACTTATATAATGCCGTTGTGTTGTAAGAAAACGACATTTATATAAGTGCCGTAGTGTTGTAAGCAACGGCACTTACGTAAGTGCCGTAGTGTTGTAAGCAACGACACTTTCTGTAAGTGCTATTTTTTATTTTTTTAAATACAAAACTCTGTATATATAATACATTATCAAACAAAAATATCATATCAAAAACAGTCTAACACATATCAACATAACAGTCATTCTATATAGAAATTTTTTAACATAACACCCATTATACCAGCCAGAATGACTGTTTCAACATAGCATTCATTCAGTATATGCCTAACTAGTAAGATAACACAGACCTGACATGAACACTAGGACAAAACACAAAATTGGTTTTAACATAGCACCACTATGTTTATACATAACCAGCCATATATCTATATATATACCAGCCATATATCTATATGTATACCTATAGGTCCAAGTGCATTTATGGACTGCCCAACCTGACTTTTGCACTTGGTACTTTCTTAACTTGACAATTAGAAGATACTGTTATTTTAACTCTGCGGTGTTTCCTGCGTTTCCTGCTTTGACTAAACACACTTGAAGATGATGCATCTCGACCCAGTGATAACAATCCAAACAACAAATGTTAACTCCAATTGTTTACAAATATATAAAATCAAGCCTCTAAATGGAATTGCCAAAACATAATTGTGAGCAAGAACCTGACAAGCACTTGAGTTTGGTGGTGCAACAGAATTGGTATGATCCGACCCCTGCAGGAAAAGGCACAAAATGACCAATGGTAATTTTTATATCTTGACTTGAGAATGTTACTTTCTATATTTAACGATGTTTACTGACCTGACTAAAAGCACCACTGTCCCTGTTAATAAAATACACAGAGTTCTATATCATATAACATATAATTCTAAACAAAGTCATGCAATCTGAAAAATCAGGAAATCTGACCTGGGTATGAACACTTGAGTAAGAAGTATCACCCCTTAGTGTTCTTGGTTGGCGATAACAATCCTTCATTAATGACAATTATAATTAGGATCAGTTCACATGATATATTAAAGTGAGCGATTGTTGAAGTCACCATCATCACCATAAATTTGTTTGTCCAACTAAGAATTGAGAGATGATTAATTGCAGAGAGTTTTAAATAAATTGTACTTGTGCACTCTTTATGGTTTGTCCACCTAGTTTCTATCAAAAATACACACAAATGCATAACAGCTAGCTAGCAGGTTAATCCAAGTACTATTAGAAAAATACACACACAGCTGCATAAATTAAAACTGGGCAGTGTACTAAAGGAACCTAACAACCAACAACAAATGAAGCTTAAACAGATTAAACAGAGATGAACCAACCTGACTATCAATTGGAATTTGTGGTGCAACACTTGGATATTGTGGTACAACAAAATTAGAATGCTCCCAACCCCCATGCAAGAGAAGAAACAAAAAAAATTAATCATATGTTTGATGTGATAAATTTCAAACTTATCTGAATACACTTACGTGGCTTGGATTTTTCAAACCGACTCAATTTCTAAAAGAATTTCCAATAGAATTGAACTGCACATATATAATATACACGAGTAAGCAAACAACATTTAGTTAGAAAAACCGTTTAATTTGTTTGATTGATTTGAGATAATGTTACTTACTTGATTAAATGCGTTCATATTTGTGTCTGGACCATCTGAAGCCATAAACTTCTAGAATGCATTAAAGCCAACCATACTTGCTTCTAAATTTATCATCTTCTCCTGCATTTTCTGCTCAATTTCTTCTTTTTGTTGTTTCATCTCCCCCTCAAAACGTGCACGCACACGCCTCTCTATTTCAGCCTCATTTAGAGTGCGTGGTCCATACAAAATCGACGGACATACACCAAGGCCATAACCTCGTACATGCCCGGCTTTCTTCTTCTCGCCCATGACCTTTCGGAACACCTCTTGCTCCATAAGAACTCTATCCTGGTGAGGTAATTCAGAAGCATTTTCAGGTAGCATCGCTTTGGCTTTCTCCTAAATCGAGATATTAGAATTAGAAATAGAAATAGTAGTGTATTATAGATATAAATTATCAATATATAAAACAAAGTCAATCTAAGTAAATAAAGACTTTACCACTAAAGATGCTGTTTCTCCATCAATAAATGCTCCATTCTTCCTATCAACATGTGCATAATGATAGAATTCAACGACCCCGACTGGTCTATTGAATTTACACTCCTAATCATGAATCAAAATAAAATAATTCAAGTATTAATATAGTTAGTAATAATTTTTTTAAATAGTACTTAATGTATTTTACTATGATAATACATACCAATCTATCCTTCGCGGATGCGAAACTCTCAGTTCCTGTAGTATGGAGAGAAACCAACTCCCCTCAGGGCAACCTTGGCATGTTCTGACAGTTTCTGAAAGTAAAATAATATTAGTACAATGTTAGAAGAAAAAAAACATTTTCAGAAAAGTAAAACAATTTCATACTGATCTTACCTTGAAATAATCTGAAAACCAATAGTTCACCCATTCATCCCATTGATGAGGATCCACATTCGTAGGAACTATTCAGAAATAGCATGATAACCCAAGTTTTGAATTGAATTGCAGTTGGTAATGGTAGACATAATAAACAAAAACAGACTATGTGTAGCGCTACATCCCTTAATGTCTCGGGTTCATACCCATCCAGCTCTAAAAATAAAGGAATATTTATAGTCAACACTCAACTAATATTGCCTTAGGAAGGAGAATTAAAATATCATCCCAATTTAGGATCTGAATCGAATCAGAGTGCTGCAAAACTTCCTGCTGTCTACAACAAAACTATTTCTATATTATCTTGCGAGGTTCCATTTCCCTCAGATTTCGTATTCTGGATCAGACGTAACAACCTACTCTTCCACATATCAACAACTAATCAAACAGCCAAAAACACGATTTCTTCAGTGAAATATTTTTGAAGAATCTCTTGCCCCTTCCACTCAACACATGCAAGAATCTAGTCCAAAGCCGGCGGCCATGGCCCTAATCTAAGCATTATTCAGCTCAATCAAGAGAAATCTTCCATTAATCTAATCAGAATCACCATTCATGAACTATATAGCTTAAAATAAAGAAACGTTGAAGATGACTAGATACACAATCCAGATCGCTGGACAAAAAACCCTAGATCTTGCTGACGACAATCCTGAATACTTACCAGAAGCTGGAGCGTTCCCCGATCAGCCGCGATCGAGTCCCCAAGGCGCCGTGATCTCAGTCCTAAGTTGAGAGCGAACCCTAAGTTGGAGAGAACTCTGAAGTTAAAGACTAAAGTTAAAGAGACTAAGTTGGAGAGAACGGAATTAAAGAGCACAATGTATTAACAGGAGGGACAAAAAAAAATTAGGCCCATTCGACATGTGGCCAGGAGGGACAATATGGCATGCGCAGGAGGGACAATGTGGCAGTTTTTGTAATTATGCTATCTCATAGTGATGCGCAGGAGGGACAGATGAGTGCCGCTATCTTATTGCTGACTTAATTGAGAGGAGTGGACTTGCAGATGAGCTCTTTGTGAACGGCAGCTACTTCTCCAGGGGAGCTCTTTGGCTCTCTGATACCCTAAATCGCGGTACTGAAAATTGGGGAAAACACAATTGCAAGATAAGGCGTTCTCTGGTCGAGGAAAAGAATATACTACTTTTTAAATATATAATAATAAGTAACGGCATTAGATAAGAGCCGTTGGTTATTATTATTTTATTTAAATAAATAATAACAGTACGGCACTAGAGAAGTGCCGTTGATTATTTTTTTTAGAAATAAATAAATACCTATCGACACTTACTTAAGTGTCGATAGTTGAAGAAGACAGCGGCACTTAATAAGTGCCGCTGAGTATTATTTATTTTTTAAATAAATAATTTCGGCACTTTTAAAGGGCCGTTAAGTACAAAAAGATTGCGGCACTACAATAAGTGCCGCTATCTTCAAAATAAAAAATAAAAATCGACGTTTTTCTGGTAGTGCCGGTAGTAAGTGTCGGTAATGTCATATTCTCTTGTAGTGGTTGCTGCAGCTGAATGGTCTCTTATAGGGTCAGATGGAGCTGTTGTCGGCACTTCAACTGCTGCGGTTGAATGGCCAATTGGAGGGGCAACTGGAGATGCTGTCGGGACCTCTATTAACTGCAGCTGAATGGCCAACTGGAGCTGCTGTCGGTACCTGGGGAGCTGCAGATGACAGGTGTTGGATGGGCTGGTTCGGCTGCAGCTGAGCGGGGATTGTGTCAATTTTGTGGTCAATATCTGGGTCCCATTGCTGAATTATGGAGTGCACGGAAGGACTAGCTACTTTGTTAATTGTCTTCGAAAAACATGACATGGCGAGAGATGAATACCTTGTTGGTGGCCATGTCAAGATATCAATAAGCACTTTGTTGGATGGAAGAACCGATGAATACACAAGGGCGAGACTTGGGATCGATCTTGTGGTTGGTATAGGGCTTCAACCAAGGATAACATAGGCATCCAAACACACGGAGCTTGTTGTAATTCGGTTCCTCATTAAAAATCTGAGCATAAGAAAACCGATTCTTCAACATCGGAGTCGGGAGTCGATTGATGAGATAGACCGCGTTGTGAAATGCATGAGACCAAAGTGATAAAGGTGTGTTTGCATGGTGAAGCAATGTAAGACCCGTCTCGACAATGTTGCGATGACGTCGTTCAACAACGCCATTGTGTTGGGGTGTATGTGGCAATGTAAGAAGATGCGATATCCCTTGCTTACTGAGGAATGGTTTGAGCGCCAGAAATTCTCCACCGCCATCCGAATATAAGCACTTGATACGTTGGTTAAAGAACCTTTCAACCACCCGTGTGAATTGTGGAAATATTGTCGCAACATCCGATTTGAATTTGAGTGGATAGAACCATATGTATTTAGTGAAGTGATCCACAAAAATAACGTAGTAGCGGAAGCCATTAATGGAGTTCACGGGTGCAGGACCCAAGCTCAAGTTGTCGACTACTCTTAAGTGATGATGTAAAGAATGGAAGCCGATGACTTTTATTGCAAGACCAAGCATTACATGACCCTTTATTGTGTTTATTCTGAGCACTGATGTGATAACGGAAAAGGTAATCTAGGGTCTTAGATGTCGAATTCCCTAGACGGTGATGCCAATTGCTTACCTTGTTGGAGGTTGTTATCATGGCCGTTGGAGAAGAGCTCGAAGACTTGAACTCATAAACACCATCTTTACTGATCCCTCGAAGTAGCGACGCCCCCGTGCGAATATCTTCACCACAAAATAAGTAGGAAAAGAATTCAATTGATGTATCAATAGTTTTTCAAAATTGCGAGACCGATATAAGGTTCCGCGTGATAGCCGGTATACACAACACATTTGATTTTAAATAAGATCCAGAGGGAGTTGAGACTTATGTCAAACCGGTATGAGTAACGGGAATACCATCGTCGTTATCGACCATGAGATTATCGCATCCATCATAGTTCGAGTAGATAGACAAATTCTTGAGGTCAGATGTGACATGGTGAGAGGCACCTGAGTCGATCAACCACGATGAGCTGTTGGAATCCATGTCTCGGGACGTGAGGTGAGCAACAAGTGAACTAGAGCAGGACACACTTCTACATGTCTTTGCTCCATGACCTGGTCGATCACAGAGCTGACAGACAATTCGATGATTGTTGTTGCGTTGGTTACCTTGGACCCAAGTGAAGTGGGTTGTCTGACTCTTGCTTAATTCTTGTTGCTCATGAAGAATATTGCCAATATAGGGTTATGGTTTATTACCACGAGAGTGAGATCGCCTATTATGCTGCTATGTTTGGGTGAGGTGGGTTGTCACACCCGCGGACTCCAGCTGACCATTATTACGATAAAGGAATCGCTCGTGCTCCTGCAACTTATCATAAAGATCTTCAAAAGAGATAGTGTTTTATCTTGCCCTAATCACAGCCGATATATCCTTGAACTCGTGCCCGAGTCCACTAACTGTATGAATAATGAGATTAATATTATCCAAAGGAGAACCAATAATGGTGAGTTTATCAGAAATTGCTTTAATTTGATTATCCTTGATAATTGCTCCTTGAGTGACATCAGATGCGAGCGAGATCGACTTGAATAGACGTTGCTAAGGGCGGTCCATGCTTTTCTGGACGTCTTGGATAAACTTATCACCAATATGACAGATTCGATGACTGAAGCGATAATGGCATGAAGAATCAATTGATCTTGTCGTACCCAAAGTTGATACTTAGGATTCAAAATTTCCTCGCCATCTACTTGAATCATCTTGGATGGACAAGGAGTTTGGCCATCGATATAACCAATAAGGTCACATCTAATTAGTAGCGGAAGCAACTGAGCGCCCCATGAGTAATAATTCTTCTGTTTAAGTTTCAGCGGTAGTTGTTCAGCTGCATTGATCAAGATTAGGCCAGCGAAAGCAAGCAAATCATGAGCCATCTCGAACGGTATTTGTTCTGGAGTCTACGTTAGTAGTGAAGGCAATAATGGACAAAGTAGTACTTTGAATCACCAAGACTAGTCTCAGTCAATAGCCTGTTCTTATGTTTGTGTTTTCACTTGTGTAATAAGTAGTTTCCCTGATTATCGCACAATTCCGCAAAGCCTTATAATAGCAGATAATCTCGAGAAATTTCTATAATAGCAGCTAATCTCGAGAAATTTCTACCAAGTATAGTTTATGTCAAGTTTCTGCCAAGTATCATGCATGTTGTGTCATTTCTTTAAATTGAATGAATTTGTACAATTCAACTGTTAGTTCTGCTAAGCTATTTGAGTGTTATTAAAACACTAAATAATATCAGATGTGGCTGGAAATAGAGCTGTGACATACATCTTGCATCTCTTCTCAAGTTTGATCTTAGTTTACTAGTGAAATACTTTATATTAGAAAATGCTTGTTGTCAGACCTAAAATCTGACCTAATGCGAATATACGTTTTGAAAACGTGGATTTTGAAAGAGTCGCCACTAGTTAATTATAAGGCTAACTAGAATCCTAATTACTTGAGCGAATAAACACCTAGGCATAAAATCGGTCTTCGATCAGAAATTCGAGTTCGGGGGTTCTGTTACGAATTAAAAATATAAATTTTAACTACGCCCTTTCGGTACTCAATTCACTTAGTTTGCCAAATTTATTCCTTATATATACATTAAGCTAAATTAATTTAACAATGTCATGATTTAATTACATTTATTATATGCAAAAATATTGTCAATCATTAACCTAAGTCTTTAAAAACTAATTATAATATATAACTCCTAATTAAAACGAAATCTAAAATCCCAAAATTACCTAGCATGCTTAAATATATACACAATCCAATATATTCAACGTATATGCATTATTTGAACAATTTAAACATTCTACTTAATCAAAATTAACCAATTAATTAAATTGCCTAATTAAATATAATATAATAATAAATAATAACAAAATAATAATAATAAATATAAAAAAAAAAGGAGCGGGATTACCTGGCCAGCGGAAGAGGATGAAGTCCACAGTTGCTCCGGTAAGCATCTTCAGCAGCGACGACGACCAGCAGGAGTAACAGACGGCAGCGACGGGGCGGAGTAGGGCGGCTTGAGGACCGACGATGGCTGTTGGAGCTGGGCGCGGACAACTTGAGCGAGAGACAATACAAGGCGGAGCTCCGGTGGGTCAGGATCAGGATGAGGCAATGCGGACAGAGGCGAATGGAGGTCACCGGCGGTCGCAGACGAGAAGGCACGGCGGACAGAGCCGGGCAGGGCTCTGGTCCAGTGGTCATCGAAAAATTGAGGGAGAGAAAGAGAGACGCGGTTGCCGGAGGGAGGTGGTCAGGCGGAGGTGGACGTAGGGGCGAGAGGTGGTCCGGCCACTGGTAGTGGTCCGACCACCGGCAGACCTTGGATGACGGGAAGGAGAGCTGTGGAAAAAAAGAAAAAACTTTTGCACTACAGGACAAAAACGCACAGGTTACGAGATCTGATGTAATATTGATGCTTTTGTGATGTAATTTTCTATGTGTTTTTACATTGACAATTGGTCTTTTTATAGCTAGTCTAGACCCTAATATTAGGAAAACAACATATTTGCTCTAATATACACAATTAATCCGAAAATTACACAATATATTTTTATGAACATTGCCATAAATATATATTATATATTTTCTGAATTTTACATAGTATTTAGTGCATATATATTATCCTAATTTGAGCTAAAACTATTTTGGCAACCCTGTGACCTTCCATTATCAGACACTTTCCTTTTTTAAACGTGTTACTCATAACATTTTTAACGTGTTACATACGTGTCGCGCGTACCAAAATTAGGTGTTTACAGTTTGCCCCTCTTTGGGCGGACTCCCGTAGAATGCATTCGATGAGGTTTGTCCAAAGACGAGTAAACACTAATTTTGGTTAGGAAGTATATCTTCTTCCGTCTTCAAGTCTCCAAGGTAGCCTTTGGCTTTATTAACGATGCAAAAAAAAAGTTCAACTTCTGTCGGCGGTGCCCCTGTTGACAGTGCCTCCATTGGTAGCGCAGAAAATAGAACCTCCGTCGGCGGTGCCCCTGTTGGCGGTGCCTCCATTGGTAGTGCAGAAAATAGAACCTCCGTCGGCGGTGCCCCTGTTGGCGGTGCCTCCATTGGTAGTGTAGAAAATAGAACCTCCGTCGGCGGTGCCCCTGTTGGCGGTGCCTCCATTGGTAGTGCAGAAAGTAAAGCCTCCAGTGGCGTGCGGAAAAGTAAAGCCTCGGTCGGCGGTGCACCTATAGGCGGTGCCTCCATTGGTGGTGCAGAAAGTAAAGCCTCCAGTGGCGTGCGGAAAAGTAAAGCCTCCAGTGGCGTGCAGAAAAGTAAAGCCTCCAGTGGCATGCGGAAAAGTAAAGCCTCCAGTGGCGTGCAGTAAAGTAAAACCTCAATCGACGATGCCTCCAGTGGCGAGCGACAAGGAAAAGCCTCCAGTGGCGTGACTTGCGAAGGCTGAATACTAAGGCTTCGTTCGTCAGGGGTGACTCTCAGAAAGCTGGAAAACTTCAGATCCTGGTTGTCGGTTTTGACTTGTAGGAACAGAATGTAACAGTCATACTCATCCTTTGAGTGATGAATTGCGAGAGCAGACTGTAACTGTCCCGCTTGCCGTGAAGTTGACTCGTAGGAACAGACTGTAACAGTCCTACTCATCCTTGAATGGTGACTTGCGAGAGCAGACTGTAACCGTCCCGCTTGCCGTGAAGTTGACTCGTAGGAACAGACTGTAACAGTCCTACTCATCCTTGAATGGTGACTTGCGAGAGCAGACTGTAACCGTCCCGCCTGTCATGAAGTTGACTAGTAGGAACAGACTTTAACACTCCTACTCATCCTTGAATGGTGACTTGCGGGAGCAGACTGTAACCGTCCCGCTTGACTTTGAAGACGCTGTATCGTAGAAAATACGCATGCGCATGAATGTTTGTCCCTAATTTTTGCCTAAACTGCGCATGACGCTACAACTTAGCGGGATCTTTCTCTCTTTTTTTTTTTTTTTTTTTTTGAGAATTTCTATTTTTTTCTCTCCTTTTGCCACGGTCGATTGAGAGATTTCCGACCATGCCCCTCGGTTTTTTTTATTTTCTCTCATTTTGCCGTGATTGCAATTTCTGAACTTGCAACCATGCCTCTCATTTCCTGATTTTGCCTAGGTCGCCCTTTCGGATTTTCAATCTAGCGGAAGCACTCTTTATTTGGTAGCCGATTAAACGGTGGTTGTGACCCGTACTTTATTTTCCGCCTCGATGCGGGAGTATTTGTAGCTGTTTGGAGGGTGGCTGTGACATTTTTCTCACCGTCTTCAATGTTGCGGGAGCTCTTTTGATTGTAGCCATTTGGAGGGTGGCTGCGGCCCTTCATTCCTCGTCTATGATCCGTGGAACACTCTCTGTATGTAACCATTTCAAGGGTGGTTGTGGCCCTTTCACTTAATACCCGCCATCGATGTTCCGGGAGCGCTCTTTTAATTGTAGCCGTTTAGAGGGACGACTGTGACCCATTCTATTATTTTCCCGCCCTCACCGGGTTCGCGGGATGACTCTTTTTGTGTAGCCATTTTAAGGGTGGCTGTGGCCCTTTTTATTCTCCCTCCCTCACAGGGTTCGCGGGGTCACTCTTTTATTTGTAGCCGTTTGGAGGGTGGCTGTGGCCCTTTTTATTCTCCCGCCCTCACAGGGTTCGCGGGGTCACTCTTTTATTTGTAGCCATTTGAAGGGTGGTTGTGGCCCTTTCACCTATTTCCCACTTTTGATGCTGCAGGAGCGGTCTTTATCTGTAGCCATTTGAAGGGTGGCTGTGGCCCTTTCTTTATAGTCATTTTAGGGACGACTGAGACCCTTTTTATTTGTAGTTGATTTAGGGACAACTGTGACCCTTCTATTTTTTCACTGGTCTAAAAAATTTACATAAAAACTCTCTTTATTTTTCTGTAGCCGATTAAAGGGCGGCTGTGACCCTAAAGAAAATGATTTTTTTTCTTTTTTTTTTTTTTTGCTTTTTTTTTTTGATTTTTTTATTTTTTTTTTGAAAAAGAAAATTTAACGAAAATAATCAACAATAATTATGTACATGCCCTAGTGGCAAATTGAAAAATTTTAGTTCAAAACATCTTCTTGAGAAGGACTCGGGTGATTGAGTCAAAATATATTGGTCGTGTCGACGCCCTGGATTAACCCTACGACAATTGATGACATAGGCAATGATTTCTTCTCTCGGCTTTTCAAGTGCCCCGGCTATTGCTCAATCTCATATGGGGATGCCCACAAATTGTGTTAGGCTTGTCGCGTGTCAGAGCTTCAGAGACATGGAAACTTCTGATGTATATAGGACAAGTTCGTCGGTCGACCCAAGCATGGTCAATGAGCAAAGATC
This sequence comes from Clarkia xantiana subsp. parviflora, assembly GCA_036873135.1. NCBI lineage: Eukaryota > Viridiplantae > Streptophyta > Magnoliopsida > Myrtales > Onagraceae > Clarkia > Clarkia xantiana. The sequence continues at coordinate 12,137,829 of JAPTYO010000003.1, forward strand.
CGCGGGCGGGATAAGTGCATCGAGAACCTCAATTTGAATGATTTTTCGATCTGCTGCATGTCCTGATTCTCCTGCTCCACAATTTGTATATGTACACCTGCTGGGAAGTACATGCCCCTAGTGGCGGACTGAAGATTTCAAAATTTTAGAACTTTTTCGGAAAAAGACTCGGTCGATAGAGTAAAGCTACTTGATCGGCACATTGAATCTTCACGAGACTCTCAATGATCTCTTGATATTTTCTCATCTCCGGACATGTCTGATCTCAATGTGAGATGCCCCTTGGTTACCACTGACCGGTTTAAACCTCACCGTGAAACGGATGTAGGGCTTGGTTCGGCGACGTGTATGAATTTCACATATGGAAGGTGGAATTTTGACATGTAAGTTCTTTGGAGCAGTCACATTTTACGTGGTTGCGACCTCGGTCGAAATGGTCGTCTTATCTGCAAAAAGAGTAGGGACACTCAAATCTCAAGGAAAAAATCAAGTACAATTCATCGTACCTAAGCGTTGGATATCCCGAGTGTGCAATTTGTTCTTCGTGCAACTAGATGACTGCATGTTTTTTTGGCTGCCTCATTTGGTCGACAGAACTTATATGTACATGATACCTTAACCAATGTTACCTGAAAAGAGTGAATGAAAAATCAGTGTAGAGAATATAAGAAATCATGCATGATTTTTTTTTAAAGCTCTAATGTCATTCATTTCATAATTTTGATTACATTTCAGAAAGAATCAAAATTTATTATCTAAGGTGTTTAGCACCATCATGGAGTTTACTGAGTTTGCCGAGCGCACTATCTGGCTCGAACGCAGCGCAGTTGCTCAAAACAAGATTTCTTTAAAAGGTTTTCTTGTCCTTTGTTTAAACTCGAATAGTCGCACTCAACTGCACAGTTAAACTATTTTCTCAAAAAATAGAATCAAATCTCTTTTTTTAAAACGCTAGCTTATGCGAAGGTTGAAATGAAGATCTTGTCGAAAAAGTGTAACACCTCGGATAAAAAATGAATGACACTTTGAGTTTTTTTTTAAATGCTCATGCATGCTCGAAAGTTAAAGTTCAACTGTTAAGAAAGTTACAACTTACAACCAGTTTACCTGAATGATACATTTATACAAAATGAAAAATCCAGGTAAAGTTTTTTTATAAAAAGATATTTGGAATTAAAAGCTCAACAACTAAGAGATTTACAATCTATCTAAAAATTTTTTTTCCTAAAACAATGCCTATAAGCTGTACATGAGGGGAAAGTTGTACAGTTGAGAAAACTTACAAGCTACTTGAATTTTTTGTTTTTTGTTTTTTTATGAGGGAAAAAAAAAATCAATGCATCCTAGTTGCTCAAAATTGAAAAAAAATAAGTGAAAAGTTTTTTTAAAAAAATGCATATGAGATGCACAATACAATATGAAAACTTAAAAAAAATAAAAGTTCTATAACTAAGAAAAATTACAATTTACCTGAAATGTTTTTTTTTTTTTTTCGAAAATAACACATATGAGATGCACATCTTTTTTTAAAAAAATCAGATAAGAGGTTTTCTAAACAAAAAGCCCTAAAATTAAGAAAGCTTACGATTTATCTAAAAAGTTTTTTTTTTTAATTAATGCATACTGGATGCATTATTTAAAATAAAAAAATTCAGGTAAAAAGTTTTTGAAATGATGCATATGGAATGCACGTTCGAAATTAGAAGCTCTAATAGCTAAAGGGGAATTAAAATTTCCAAAAATATTTTTTTAACAACGCATGTATGATGCACAAAAAAATTACAACTTACCTGAAGAAGTTTTTTTAAAATAATGCGTATGAAACGCAATGTTGAAATTATAAATTCAGGTAAGAGTTTTAAAAAAAAAAAACAATGCATAAGAAATGCATGTTTGAAAATAAAAATTCTACAATTAAATGACTAACTACTTAGTTGAAAGAGTTTTTTTTTTTTAAATGCAATGAGATGAATGCATGGGAATAAAAGTTACACAGTTTAAAAAAACTTACAGTTTTCCTAACAACTCTTTTTTACAAAAAAAAAAAAAAAAAAAACACAGATAAAACACAACATGTTAGGGGGTAAAAAATGTGTGGTTTTGCTCTACAAGGTAGGTTCCACTGATAGTTTCCCGACAAAGGTGGTTTCCTCACCTCATCATAGGGATCATAAGACATTCACAAGCGAGTAGAGTTTTTCCGAGCCGTACCGGCGGCCCAGCCGCTTCGGTCGTACCGTACTAAACCTCCGGGGTTCCTAGTCGCCCTGGGTTTTAGGCGTTTTGGATATTACACTAAAGTGGTGTGTGTGAATTCAAAAAATGCTACAAAAAAGAAAAAGTTAGTTTAAATTCTACACTTTGTACCTGAAAAAAAAAAACAAAACAAAACAAAACAAAACAAAGTTAGATTAACCAAGAAAAAATAATTAAATTAAATAAAAAAAACATGGCAAATAAGCGAATATAATGAGCCCGAACCCTCTAATCTTCCCCAGCAGAGACCCCAAATTGTCAGACCTAAAATCTGACCTAATGCGAATATACGTTTTGAAAACGTGGATTTTGAAAGAGTCGCCACTAGTTAATTATAAGGCTAACTAGAATCCTAATTACCCGAGCGAATAAACACCTTGGTATAAAATCGGTCTTCGATCAGAAATTCGATTTCGGGGGTTCTGTTACGAATTAAAAATATAAATTTTAACTACGCCATTTCGGTACTCAATTCACTTAGTTTGCCAAATTTATTCCTTATATATACATTAAGCTAAATTAATTTAACAATGTCAGGATTTAATTACATTTATTATGTGCAAAAATATTTTCAATCATTAACCTAAGTCTTTAAAAACTAATTATATTATATAACTCCTAATTAAAACGAAATCTAAAATCCCAAAATTACCTAACATGCTTAAATACATACACAATCCAATATATTCAACATATATGCATTATTTGAACAATTTAAACATTCTACTTAATCAAAATTAACCAATTAATTAAATTGCCTAATTAAATATAATATAATAATAAATAATAAAAAAAATAATAATAATAAATATAAAAAAAAGAAGGAGCGGGATTACCTGGCCAGCGGAAGAGGATGAAGTCCACAGTTGCTTCGGTAAGCATTTTCAGCAGCGACGACAACCAGCAGGAGTAACAGACGGCAGCGACGGGGCAGAGTAGGGCGGCTTGAGGACCGGCGATGGCTGTTGGAGTTGGGCGCGGACAACTTGAGCGAGAGACAATACAAGGCGGAGCTCCGGTGGGTCAGGATCAGGATGAGGCAATGCGGACAGAGGCGGATGGAGGTCACCGGCGGTCGCAGACGAGAAGGCACGGCGGACAGAGCCGGGCAGGGCTCTGGTCCAGTGGTCATCGAAAAATTGAGGGAGATAAAGAGAGACGCGGTTTCCGGAGGGAGGTGGTCAGGCGGAGGTGGACGTAGGGGCGAGAGGTGGTCCGGCCACTGGTAGTGGTCCGGCCACCGGCAGACCTAGGATGACGGGAAGGAGAGTTGTGAAAAAAAAGAAAAAACTTTTGCACTACAGGACAAAACGCACAGGTTACGAGATCTGATGTAATATTGATGCTTTTGTGGTGTAATTTTTTGTGTGTTTTTACATTGACAATGAGTCTTTTTATAGATAGTCTAGACCCTAATATTAGGAAAACAACATATTTGCTCTAATATACACAATAAATCCGAAAATTACACAATATATTTTTATGAACATTGCCATAAATATATATTATATATTTTCTGAATTTTACATAGTATTTAGTGCATATGTATTATCCTAATTTGAGCTAAACCTATTTTGGCTACCCCGTGACCTTCCATTATCAGACACTTTCCTTTTTTAAACGTGTTACACATAACATTTTTAACGTGTTACATACGTGTCGCACGTACCAAAATTAGGTGTTTACACTTGTTTATTTGCAATTCCTTAGATTAGTCTTGATGTTCTTCCTTGGTATCCATGATTCAGACTCTTTTTGTAAGAGATCATGTTTGTCGTGAAGGTTCTAATCTCCCTCGTGAAGTTGCACCTAAATTCGGTACTGAATTTTTTTTTTTAAAGCTCTCGTTTGACCTCGAATAATATAAAAGGAACATGAGCTAAAAGATATTGGTTGTTGCTATGAAATATCCCTTTGAATTGTAAATTTCCAGCTCTTATTTGATCTTGAATAAATGACCTCTTTTTCAGTTGTAGGATGCTTAATGAGTTACCTTGTTGCTTTTCAGATATGTAGAGCAGTTTGTTGGCAGTGCTGAGGTAGCTGTAGAGGAAGTTTAGACATGGCAATGCAAATTTTGACATATGCATGGCGACAGGTACAAATTTCCCCCTTTACCCAGTAACATAAATTGTGCTTGTTGAAGACTTGACATATTTAGTCGCTACATCTAATGTAATTAAGCATGCTTATATCTGATAAGTACTATTTTGTCCTGAAGGAAATCTGTGGAGCATTTCCTGAAGATAGTCGATGAAGTGACAGTAAATGATATCCAGACGATTGTGTATAAAATCTTGTCTTCCCCACTCACAATGGCATCATACGGAGACGATATGATGCAATTGCAGAGCATGTGGCCCAACAAAGGGTTTAGACGATGCCCAGCAAAAGTTTTAGACTACTGAATTAATAGGTTTAAGTTGAGCTGGATGACTTAGATTAATTTTGAATTTAATGTATAAACGTGTTGTGTAGACATGATATTTGACTATGTAATCTTAAAGTTTGATTTTATATCATATTTTTGCTGTGTTATTAATCTTAATTTAAGTATATATAAATATAATAATAATGTATTAATATACATATATATATATATATATATATGTATATATATATATATATATATATATATATATATATATATATTATACCCTCACAAATCCCTAACTCCTCACAAAACCCTTAGTAAACAAACCCTTAAAATTCTCTAAAAAAACCCTTGAACATGTTCCTCACAAACTATAATAATTCCTTACAAAATTCTTAAGAATATAATTTCTCACAAAATCCTTACTAAACAAGCCCTTAAAATTCTCTCAAAAAACACTTAAACCTTTTTCCCTCAGAAAAACCCTCAGTCATTTGTTACCGAAACTCTAAAAAAAGTCCCTATATTTTTCGAGGGATTTTATTTTCAGAAGGTTTGCCATGGATTTTTCAGGGATAATCCCTCACAAATGTTTTCAAGGGATTTCCCAAAAAAACAACAATTTTTATGGCGGGGCTATTTGCTAGAAGCGTTCTCTTACAAAATCCCTTAAAATATGATATTTGTGAGGGATTTCCGGAAATCCCTAAAAAAATAGACCCTCACAAATTGAAGAATTTCTTGTAGTGTACGTGACGTAAGTATATGACCTGGTCACGAAGTCAATTTGTCCACGAAATCAGTTTGGTAAACTTCGATTTAACGAAGACAGCACAGCAGACCCGTTGACGCTCGGTGGAGCAGGAGTAATTAGGATCAGAAAGCTTATGCTCAGTGGAGCAGAAAATTATGCTCTGATACCATATAGAGAATAATAATGTGTATTTATTGAACTTAGTCATATACAAAAAGATTACCTCAATATATAGAGGTGTTATAGATAATATAAGGAAAGATAAATATACAAAATATATACAAATCTTAGAGGAAAATAATATTCATTATTATCCATTATCAATTATCCTTAATAATATCTCTAACTAAAAATTCAGAGTTGCATTTTAGAAGAAGAAGAAAATTTAAAATAAAAAAATATTCCAAAAATAATGTAATACATAGGACGGTCTTGTATATCTATCTACACCGAGGACCGTTCTGGGTGGGGTTTCTATCTACACAGAGGACCGTCTTGCGTGAGGTTTTAATCCCCACGTAAGGGAAATCACTCCAAGGTCTACAATGTAAGCATATGGTGATGGGCGCCGTAATTGGTAACCCATAATATGTATAGTTTACCTAATGAACTTGGGTAAATGTCACATTAGGATAATTGGGCTAAACCCAAATCCCAATTGACATGAGAGACCCAAAATTGGGCCTCCCTATACTAATGGCCGGCCGAAATTATAAGGAGGGTAAAGTGAACTTTTGTCCACTTTACTCCTCCAATAAATAAGAGGTGTTAGGGAAATTTTGGGGTTAATCATAATTCCCTCACAAGAGAGTTTTAGAGAGAAAAACCCTCCTCCCACACTACAAGGTTCGGCCGAAACAAACAACTCACCAAGGGTTTCTCAAATTGCTTTCGAGCAAACTCTCCAGAGATGTGTCCCTGTGCAAAGAATCGATCAGAGGCTTTGCTGTGGAGCTTTATACCACGTAGGAATTCTTTCACAAAAGCTTGCAGTTCCTTTAAACCTAGTCCACTGCAATTTTTAGGCTTCGTTAATTCGGTCCAGCTTTTCCAGTGTAACTTTCGTTCTCCCCCACGTTGACCCCACAAAAAACGAGCAATCAAAGAGTTGATCTCAGCACACCACGTCTTAGGGAGAAGAAAGACACTCATAGTATACGTAGGCATCGCCGTGACAACCGATTTAATGAGCACCTCCCTTCCGGAACTGTTAAGGAGCTTGGACTTCCAACCTTGAATCTTGGCCACAATATGCTCCTTTAGAAAGGCTAGAGCCTCCCGCCTCTACCTACCTCAAACCGTGGGCAATCTAAGATATTTTCCGGGGTTTCGGGTAACATTAACTCCCATGACCCGACCCACTTCCATCTTTGTACGAGCCCTCACATTCGATCCAAAATAAATGGTCGATTTGTCCATATTCACACCTTGCCCCGACGTCGCACAATATGAAGCTATTATTTGTGTTGGGGTGTTCGCATTACGTGGAGTAGCCTTGATGAAGAAGAAGGTACCACCAGCAAATAGTGGATGGTGCAAGATCGGACATCCCCTCTTCAAACGCATGCCCTCAAGTGTGCCCCGACCAACCTCCGTAACCATCATACGAGATAGAACATCCGCCACAAGACTAAACAAACACGGCGAAAGCGGGTCACCTTGACGAATGCCTCTACTTGGCCGAAAGGACGCCGTCTTCTTACCATTCAACAAGATACGATATGTTACCGAGGAGACACGCGCATCTATCCAATCTCTGAGCACCGCCACTAAAAAGTCTCATTCTATATGGTCATAGACCTTTTGCATGTCAACGTTTATTGCACACTCTTCACGTTTGACACTCCCCCGGGTGCGCAAATAATGGAAAGCCTCATGCGCCACAATGATATTATATTGAATTAGCCTACCCGACACAAAGGTGTTCTGGTACGGCGTAATCATATCATGTAATTGAGGCTTGAGTCGATTAACCAACACCTTTGAAATTCTTTTGTATGTAAAGTTGCAGGGACTTATAGGCCGAAACTGACTTGGTGAGCTAGGCTTGGGTACCTTCGGTATGAGCGCAATGTCAGTTAAACCCATGGAGGGTGGTAGCATCCCAGACAACATGAAGCAGCGAAACATCTAGAAAATATCCCGACCAACAATATCCCAGTATCGGTGAAAAAAAAACCTGGAAAGCACTGGCGCCTTGGAACCCCCCAACTGAAATGTAGCAACCTTTACCTCCTCCATCATGATGGCAGCAACCAGTTGGGCATTAATGTTAGTATCAACAAGTTACGGGACGACCTGAAGCACCTCGTCCATATGTCGATGTCCCGTCAATGTAAAAAGACTGTCGAAGAACTCTGTAAGGACCACTCCAATACGCTTCTCATCCGTGACCTCAGGCCCGTCGTCGGCTTTAAGGTGAAGGATCTTATTTCTTCGTCGCCTATCAATAGTATTCATATAAAGAACTTCGAGTTTCGGTCACCATTATTGAGCCACTTGACCCTCGACCGTTGCCGCCAGTAAATCTCTTCCCTCTTCCAAAGCTCGCCCAATCGAGCAAGCAATTCATTTTCCTTCGCCGCCGCCCCAACATCTTGGTCCCTCACTCTAAGATCGCGAATCCACCCATAGATATTGGAGATTTTTTTACTATTAATACCAAAGCGATGCTTGCTCCAACGTAGTAGGCGACGTTGACACTTTCCCAGTTTAAAAGCTACTGTACCTCCTCGGATAGTATGGGTCAAATCATCCTCATCCCTCCAAGAATCCTGGATAAGCGTACCACATTCCTCATGCTCCATCCACATCTCCTCAAAGCGAAACGGTTTAGGGCCATGAGTATCCTTGTGGTCTGGTACAAGTACTATTGGGCTATGATCCGAGCCAATCGACGACTCATGAAAGAGTTGCGCCCTTGGGTAGGCACTAAACCACATCGGATTAGCTAACCCCGATCAAGTCGCTCCCGGACCAACACACCATTCCTCCGATTATTGCACCATGTGAATATTGGACCTTGGAAATGCACATCCATGAGACCTGCTTTGTTGATAAAGTCATTGAACTGATTGATTCGTGTTTGGTCTTTCCTCGGACCACTCCATTGAAAAATCCCCCACACACAACCAACAAACTCAAATCACTGTGTAATTGGGGTGAAATTACAAAAATATGCACACATATTATATACATATTTTTTTCCGGTGTGTAATTCGGTGTGCAATCAGTGTTTAACAAAAAAAAATATACATTTTCAATGTGTGTTTGTTGTAGATTCGGAATGCAATGACACCTTTTTTCCTGTGCAAAATTCTTGTGTGTAATCTTACATTTAGTGGCGTATGCAAAAAAGGTTATATAATGAAAGGTGACTTGAAGATTTACATGAAACATATCCATTACTTAAAAAAAATGAAGATTTACAATGAAACATATCTATCTACAATCCACGATCGAAGCTCAACCTCACGTCACCCCATCGATAAAACATGGATCCAAAGATGAGTCATATCTACTCCACACAAACTATCACATCTACCCTGCTGCACATTACAAACTTTGATTTGAAAAGGTTATGACATTGGATTTTCATCCGGAGTCGAAGTCTGAGGCATTTCGACATGAGCACATTTTGCCCCCAAATATCTTAGTTTAATGAAAGTTATTTTGGTGGAACGTTGGTTACTGTGCCATTATCATCTTCCTCCATTTCCAACAGCATCTTCGACCTTCATCGACACCACCTCGCTCTAGTCCGATCCGGCCATCAATCGCAGATCAACCTCGCCCAACCATCACACCTGCTCACCACCGCACTGCTCAGTCGCTGTTCCGGCCACTGGTGCTCCGTCTCAGATCAGCCGTCTATCATCCGTCTCCGTGGCGCCGGCGCTCCGACCTCACCATTCAGTCCAGATGCATCGGCCGAGCCTGACATCCAGCAGCGACTATTTTTCTTGTGACTTGGCAACTGGGCGAGGTGATTATCACAAAGGAGACGAACGCCTCCGACATAGGCGCCACCCGTCAGTCGAGGCAGAATAGTAAACTCCGGCGTAATGGTGCAGCGGAGCACTTCTCTCACGATCGCACCGGAAACTATAGATATATATGCTCTTTACTCTTTATGAATAAGCTGAGTGTTAGTTAGTTAGTTAGTTGAGTTACTTGCCTGACAAGTAAACTCTGTAAAGCTAAGTATAAATAGCTAACATCTACATATGTATTGATTGATTGAACTCAACAGATTAATGCATCATAATCTTCAATCCAATACTCTCAGTTCATATGGTATCAGAGCCACTTGTGTTCATCGTTTTCGCGAACCGAATTTAGCTTGTTTTGAGCTAATTCGGTGTTTCCTGAGCTGATTCAACCCGTTTTGAGTTGATTTCAGCTGTTTATCTCTTCATTCACGAGGCTGATTGCTCGATTTCTCACTCGATTTCGATTTATCGATTCGATTTTCTTGAAAGATTCTAAGATACTCTGTTTTCCGCGATGACGAACAACGAACAAGCCGGTGCTGCAATTGATGATCCGTTCTACATACATCCAGCTGATACGACCGGTCATATGTTGATTCTGTTTCAGCTGCAAGAATCGGCGAATTATCACATCTGGCGCATGTCAATTCGTGAAGGTTTACTTGTTAAGAACAAACTCTGCTTTATTGATGGATCGTGCACACGTGATTCAGTTCCTATCACTCAGCGTATCAAATGGGATCGCGCTAATGCTATTGTTAAGGCATGGCTGCGGAACTCGGTAGCTAAAGATCTTGTATCTGGTTTAGTCTATAATCCAACTGTTGAATCGATTTGGATTGATCTTCGTGACATGTTCGATAAGGTAGATGGAACACATATTTTTCAATTGACGCGTGAAATCTACCAGACAGCTCAAGGTACGTCTTCGATCACTGAATTTTATGCCAGAATGAAACAACTCTGGGATGCGTTGACTGCCATTGATGATCTTGTTATGAGCTGTGCTGCTGATAAGGCTATGATTACTACATACAAAGAGAAACAGAAGTTAATGTCATTTCTGTTAGGATTGAACGATACCTATGCTGCTGTTAGAAGTCATCTTCTGATGCGTCAACCTTTGCCTAGCATTAGTGTAGCATTTTCCATATTGTTGCAGGAGGAGAGCCAAAGATCGATCTCAGGTTCTCTAGCAGATGGTTTAATTGAGAACACCACTGCTTTGTATTCAAGGACTAATAACAGTTTAAGGAATTCTTCTCGATCAAATGGTCCATCTTATGGGAGAACTTCTGATTCAACTAGATGGATTGATAAGAGTGGTTGGCTCTGCACTTTTTGCAACAGACGTGGTCATAAAGTGGACACATGCTGGAAAAAGTGGGGCAAACCTGAGAATATGAAGAGGTCATGGACTTCAGCAAATGGAGTTTTTGAAGATGATTCATCTTCTATGGTTGAGCATGTTGTTTCTGGAGATAAAAGGATTGTCCATGGTACTGCTGATAAGAGAGTCTTTCATTCAGCTGCAGCTGATAAGAGACTTCTCCATGTTGCTGCTGATTCAACCATGGCTTCAGATCCTTTACAACAATCTGAAGATTCTCATGACATACAGGTTAATATGGCAGGTATTTTACCTATTTCTTCATCCATGTTTTGGATCATCGACTCAGGAGCCACTAATCATATCACACATCATAGGGAATGGTTGTCTGATTTGAAGGTTAACAACACCCTTTCTCAATTTGTCCATCTACCCAATGGGCAAAAGTGCCAAGTTACTCATGTTGGAACTTGCTATCTCTCTTCTGATTGCTGCTTAACTGATGTTCTTTTGGTTCCTGAATTCAATTTCAACTTAATTTCAATCTCCAAACTATCTCTTCAAATGAATGCAAGAGTCATCTTCACCTCTGAGTCTGTTTCACTTCAGGGCCACTTAGATGGGAGGATTATGAAGATTGGAACTAAGAGGAAGGGTTTATATGTACTGAAGAGTGAAGGATTGAATCACCATCAAGTCAAAGCTGCTGCTGTTACTTCAGTACAGAAGAGGGATCCTTGGATTTGGCATCGAAGACTTGGGCATATTTCTGAGGATTATATGCAGTTTCTGAAACATCTGCAACTCAGTGAATCTACAACATGCCTTAAGTCTTGCACTGTTTGTAACCTTGCTAAGCAAACTCGGGTTCCTTTCCAAATAAGTAGCTCACATGCTGCAAAACCTTTTGAGTTAGTACATCTTGATTTGTGGGGGCCTTATAGAGTCTCAACTATCAAGGGTTATCAATATTTTTTAACGGTTGTGGACGATTATTCGAGATGCACTTGGATATTTTTGCTTCGTTCTAAGTGTGATACTGCATTGCACATCAAAAAATTTTTGTTGATGGTTAAGACTCAATTCGATTCAGCTGTCAAGATCATCAGAAGTGATAATGGAAGTGAGTTTGTTAACTCATCTTGCAGAAGTTTGTTTGATCAACTAGGGATTGTTCACCAAACAAGCTGTGTTTTCTCTCCACAACAGAATGGGAGAGTGGAACGAAAGCATCGACAATTGTTGAATCTTGCACGAGCAATCAGAATTCAAGCTTCAATTCCAATTAGGTTTTGGGGCTATTGTATCTTGGCAGCTTGCTATTTGCTCAACATCATTCCTACTTCATTTCTGGATTTCAAGTCTCCTTATGAGATGCTTTATAACAGAACCCCTGCATATAATCATTTGAAAGTTGTGGGTTGTCTATGCTTTGCCACTAACCTTCAAAGTACAGATAAATTTGGTCCAAGATCGAAAGCTTCAGTACTCATGGGATATTCACTGACTCAGAAAGGATACCTTCTTATGGAAATATCTACTTCCACTTTCTTTGTCAGTCGTGATGTTCTCTTTCATGAGAATGTGTTTCCATTTTCCATGAAAAAGGAGGAACTGGCTTCTATGCTTCCTTCAATCCAAATTGACTTACAGGTTGATCAACAGTCTAAGCACATTATGGACGAGTCTCCTGCATCCTTTTCTGATCCACTCTTATTTTCTGAGCCACCACAACATGAGACACAATCACAGCAGCAACAGCAAGAATCAATTTCTCAAGAGTTGCCTGTTCAATCTTCCTCACATGATCAACCTCCACCTCAGCAATTAAGAAGAAGCTCCAGAACAATTGTCCCTTCAGTCAAACTAAGGGATTACATAGTTCCATTACCAACACGTTCAAATGCTGTATATGGATTGGAGCATTATGTCAATTATGACAAATGCTCATATGAGTATCAATGTTATCTTTCAGCCATCAGTAAAATCAAGGAACCAAGATCATATGCTGAAGCAGTAAAGCATCAATGTTGGATTACTGCTATGCAAGAAGAAATACATGCTTTGCAGGACAATAACACATGGATCTTGGTCGATTTGCCTCCAGATAAGTCCACTGTAGGATGTAAGTGGATCTTCAAAGTCAAATATAAGGCAGATGGCTCGATTGAACGTTACAAAGCCAGACTGGTGGCTAAAGGATTTACGCAGATTGAAGGATCAGACTTCAATGAAACTTACTCTCCAGTGGTCAAGATGACAATAGTGCGAGTTATACTTGCAATTGCAGCTTCCAAGGCATGGTCATTAGATCATATGGATGTCAATAATGCCTTCTTACAAGGAGATTTGGATGAAGATGTTTATATGGACATCCCAAAGGGTTTTGAAATGGAATTTTCAAATGGAGGAGCCAACAAAGTCTGCAAGTTAACTAAGTCATTATATGGTCTTCGACAAGCCTCACGTCAATGGAACATAAAGTTGACACAGACGTTAATTGCAAATGGATACAAACAAAGCAATTCAGATCCTTCTTTGTTCAGTCAAGTTGTTGGCAATGATCGAGTCTTCTTGTTGATATACGTGGATGATCTACTAATCACAGGATCAAATGCCATTTTGATTAATCGATTGAAGAAGATTTTACAACAGCATTTCAAACTCAAAGATTCGGGCACTTTGAGATATTTCTTGGGATTAGAAGTCACGAGATCCGTCAAGGTTCTTGTCATCAATCAAAGGAAATACGCCATTGAATTGATTACTGAGGCTGGTCTAGGTGCAGCTTGTCCTGCTGAGACTCCAATGGAATTTAATATCAAGCACACCACTTTTGAGTTTGACAAAGTTTTTCGGACAGACACTTCTAAGGATCCTCTTTTAGAAGATGTGAGTTTATACAGACGTTTGGTGGGTAAACTGCTTTATCTTAACATGACGCGTCCAGATATCACATTTGTTGTACAACGTCTCAGTCAATTCATAGATAAACCCAAGAAGTCCCATCTTGAAGCAGCTATTCGTGTCATCAAGTACATAAAGAAGAATCCTGGCCAGGGCATGTTCTATCCAGCTGATAATGCACTAAATGTATCAATCTTCTGTGACTCAGACTGGGCAGCATGTCCTTACAGCAGAAAATCTTTAAGTGCATACTGTGTCAAGTTTGGAAATTCAATGGTGGCTTGGAAAACAAAGAAACAGGACACCATCTCGATTTCCAGTGCGGAAGCTGAGTACAGGAGCCTCAGGATCGCAGTTCAAGAAGCTGTTTGGATCAAGAAGCTAATGAAGGAAATGGGAATGGAGATAAAAGAGCCTATTCCTATATTCATTGACAGTGAATCTGCAATTAAGATTGCTAAAAATCAGATGTTTCATGACAGGACTAAACATATAGAACTTGACTGCTATTTTACCAGACATCATTTGCAGCAAGGAAATGTCATACTTCATCACATTGGCTCCAAAAATCAACCTGCTGATTTGCTTACCAAAGCATTAGTGAAACATCAGCACATTGCTCTCCTAAAGCTTTATGGGATCAAAGATGTCTTCAGGGAAAACAAAGAAGACGAAGAAAGCCGGGGAATATAGATATATATGCTCTTTACTCTTTATGTATAAGCTGAGTGTTAGTTAGTTAGTTAGTTGAGTTACTTGCCTGACAAGTAAACTCTGTAAAGCTAAGTATAAATAGCTAACATCTACATCTGTATTGATTGATTGAACTCAACAGATTAATGCATCATAATCTTCAATCCAATACTCTCAGTTCATAGAAACCCCCGACGGCGGGGATTGCGTTTCCAGTTCGGTGATGAATTTGGCTTAGTTCATCGTTCGTTAACGCTCTCCTCCGCTCGATGCTCCTCATCTGAGCAAACACGCCTCGCCGAAGGTCCTTTCACGAACGTAGAGAGCTTCCAGGGTGGACCGTCTCTCATCAAGGTTGGGCCTTCTCTAAAGGGGGAAAGGAGCTGAGGGCCCAACTCAACATGACTAAAGCTGCATAGGCCCAAATCATGGTGACCAAGTGGGCCTGCGTGCGCCCTAGGCTCATTGAACCGGCCGCTCCAGACCGCTGGATCGGCAAACCAAATTAACCGCTCCGCACCGGTCAAATTGGTCAAAATCGGTTCATTACAACCATCGAGTTGAATTCATCTAATGCACATAAGTCTCTATTACAGTTACATTTAATTTTCTACTTGGACATAAGCATCCATGTTTGATAACAACGACTTTATGGTGATTTATCTATATTCCTTTGTGTTTCTGGAATCTTAGCAAACAAATGCAATTGAACCACAAGCTAAGGGGCATTGGCTTTGTTAAGCATCAAAGCCCGAAGCTCACTACCATCATTGCTTGTCAATATTATGGGGCGTTGATTACGCTAAGCATCAAAGCTCACGACTATCTCTGTTCGTCTAAGCTATGGGCGTCTACTTTGCTAAGGCATGAAGTCTCAACACCAAACCTCACCTCTGAGAAGCTTACTAGCTATGTTAGCAAGTATCCATTTACATGAGTTAATTATTGTTTTGACGCTATGGCTACGATAAGCATATATGGAAGCTATTTATACTTTTGAGTAAAACATGTCTCCATGCATTTATTACTACATATACATGCTAATTCATATATAAAAGCATAAATGTGCGTAGTCCGCTGAGATAACCTATTGGTTAAAACATAGGCATTATCATGAGGACTAACCTGTGTTACTAGCAACTTATAAGTGGTGGGGGGCATAAATTAGGGGTGAAACCGGACCGGTGGAACCGAATTTTTGCTTGTTTCGGTCGGATACCTAAATTTTCGGTCTGGATTTTTCCCTTAAAAAAATCCGACCAAAAAACCGTTTGAGGAAAAATAAACCGTCCATTGGTAGTACGGTTTTTTCGGTTCGGTTTTCGGTTTAAAGCGAAAATACAATATTAACAATTACCATTTAAAATTCTCTTTATTTTCATGGACAATATCATATCGAAATGATAAATAACTTCCATTACTATAATTAAATAAATTATAAAATACAAAAAAAAATATTATTTATAAGTGACTATTTTACAATTTATATTAATATAATTAATATAATTATATTAATTAATATCAACTAATTAGAATTAGAATTAGAATTAAAAAAACCGAATTAGAATTAAAAAAACCGACCAAAAACCAAACCGCATATTGCGGATTCGGTTTTTTTCGTTCCGGGCCGGTTCGGTTTTCACCGATTTTTCGGACCAACCGGATTTTGGTTTCACCCCTAGCATAATGTCTAATACACCCTCCAATGATGAGTAATTAGAGATGCATTGGGACCTTTCCTAGTGTTGTATGTATGTTTCATCAACGGTTTCGTAAAACTTTACTTGTTAATTCATATGAAAATAGTCACGAGGGATCCAAGACACTTTATCAGTGTCTGATCGCCACATTATAACGTTACATGTATAAATCTTCCATGTATAATTATTACCATGCTAAGTGCATTTTATACATGCAATGCTATCATATTACTCACACATTCATTCATGTTTAAATGATTCACTTATGCACGTAACTGAAAAATCTAAACCACCAATAGACGTCAACGTTATGGTAACGTGCAAGTTCACACACTATCGTATCGTGGGCATTTGTACATGCTTACATGTACGAATGATTATATCATCAGAATATCTAATATGTTACATCCACATCATGTTGTCTTACAACATGTTATATAAACCAAGAAGAGACGAAACCTCTCATTGGCTTGAGGGCATGATATATATATATATATACATGTGTGCAGCTATCATATTATGATATTCTCATATCTATTTCCATGTGCGTTTCTTAATCTAACACATTTGTAATGAGATATCATGTAAAAGACAAGAAGTAATACGTATTACACTTATAATTTTGTCACTAATAAACATGATTTAGATATACATTTGTTCGCATACATACATTCCCACAAGTCATATAACTTATGATACTAAAGCCATTTCTGCTCTTGCTGTGTTGTAATTGGTGAAGTTTACTGTCTTTTGACATCTGTAGAGACTTATGAAGACGAAATGCAAACTGCTTCATCTATCTACGATCTCTCAAAACCGTATCATGTTGGTCAAAACTGACCAAACCGGTCAACATCAATTAAACCGGTCGACGACAGTCAAACCAGTACACAATAATCAACCGCGATCAAAGCAGTCAACAGATGTCAAGAAATGCTGAAATCAGGGAAGTATCTATACCCTACATTATTTATTGTCTATGACATGCTTTACAATATTCAAATGAGCATGAATTTATATAAATTCATATGATATGTCTTTGATAATGGGTTTGCTACTAGGAACCTCTTCACGAGTTTGTTAAAATAACACAAAGTTACTAGCTAAGTCAACAAGACAAGTCTCTTATTAATTCACGTGTGTTAGATATCTATTTGAAACCTGTTAGATTATGGTGACTAATCCTACATAAACGAAACCCTAGATACGTGCATGGTAACTAATTACGCAAGAAAGTGCACATACCTTTAACGATTTCTGTAGCCCGGGATCTTCTAGGGGAGTTCTCGATCTACCGACCTGTACCGCGTAGAGGTTCCCGTTAGAGAAGCCCTACGCGGTTTGATCTTCACAGCAAAGCCTCCTTCGATTCTCGCGGGATGGATCTTACTTGGAGTAAATTGCTCGTCGCAATTTAGGCACCACCCTTGGTGTGGTTCGGCCGAAACTAGCTAGACCTTGGGGGGAGGGTTTTAATCTCAACACTTGGGAAGAGAGAATTAGCACTTAAGAAGCCACCCCAAGGTCCCTATATATAAGAGAGGAGGTGGGAAAAATCCCACCTCGTCATATCAAGTTAGGCGCTGACCTAGTAAGGGAGGGAGGCCCAATTTTGGGCCTCCCATGTCACATGGGATTTTAGGCCTAGCCCAAAATCTCAAATGTGACTTAGTCCTAATTTCTTAGGTACTTAGTGTTGGATTACGGGGACGTAATACTACGGAATGCTAAATGTGTACTTATAAGTAATCTAATTACGCAGCGGAATAATGTACACATACCTCAATAGCTTTCCTGCCCAAGAACGTTGTGGAGGGAGTTCTGATCCTCCGGTCGGAACCCGTACAAGTTCTTTGTGATAAGAAGTCCTACGCGGTATAAGCTCCACAGTCCTCTGATCGATTCTTCATCGGGGACAGAACCTCGGACTGAATGCTCTGAAGCAATTTGGCACACCTATGGTGGTGTTAGGGGGCCGGCCGAAATATGCTTGTAGAGAGAAAATGATTTCTCTCAAATCACAACTTAGGAGTTGTGATCAAGGTGTGTTTTGGGAGTGACCCAAAGACCTCCTTATATAGTGGGAGGAGGAGAAAATCCTCCTCCATACTATTAGGGTTTCAGCCGACTATGCTATGTGGGTGGGAGGCCCAATTTTGGGCCTCCTATGTCACATGGGAATTGGGTCTAGCCCAATTAGCCCTAATGTGACATTTACCTAATTATCTTAGGTAACCACATATATTAACGGGCTACCAATTACGGCGCCACGTCACCATATGCTAACACTTAGCCTTTAATTAATGGGCTACGAATTACGGCAGCCCATAACCCCAAATGCTAACAGCTCCCACTCGTCAGAATGGGAGGGTGCCTATTAATATGTTGTTCTCCAACACATCCGCATTTGGTCTTCGATTCAATCCCTGCTCCGAATAGTTAATACGAGGTTTGTCGTGCGACCGGCGGACATGACGGACATCGTGCTACTCATCTGTTAGGAGTATTGTAGCGCCCGCGGAACGTTGATTCCCCATGTCTAATCAACCTGTTAAAAATAAAGTGTCGCGCTATATCCTAAGTCAGCTGCAAATTTTCCAATTGCCAAGTTCCCACTTTGTAAGCATATGGTGATGGGCGACGTAATTGGTAGCCCATAATATGTATAGTTTACCTAATGAACTTGCGTAAATGTCACATTAGGATAATTGGGCTAAACCCAAATCCCAATTAACATGAGAGGCCCAAAATTAGGCCTCCCTATACTAATGGCCGGCCGAAATTATAAGGAAGGTAAAGTGGACTTGTCCACTTTACTCCTTCTATAAATAAGAGGTGTTAGGGGATTTTTAGGGTTAATCACAATTCCCTCATTAGAGTGTTTTACAGAGAAAAACCCTCAACCCCACAACACCTAGGTTTCGGCCGAACCCTTCACTACACCAAGGGTGTGCCAATGTGCTTTCCAAGCAAACACTCCAAAGATCTGTCCCTGTGCCAAGAATCGATCAGAGGCTTTGCTGTGAAGCTTGTACCACGTAGGGCTTCTCTAACAAGAACCTCTACGGGTCCCGACTGGAGGATCGTGAACTCCCTCCAGAGAAGATCTTGGGTCTACGGATCATCTTAAAGGTATGTGTGAATCTTCTACTGTGTAATTCCAGTTACTAGCATGTACCTTGTTTAAGTATCCGTAGTGATTACTCCCCGTAATCTAACAGTGGTATTAGAGCATGTGTTAGGAGTTCACGATTTCATGATTTTGATAAATTGGTGTTCTTGAAGTTTAAAACTGAAAACCGAAAATTTTAAAAGGAAATTTTTAAATTTTTCGATTTTTTGGGGTTATTGGTGAATCCGAAATTTTCATGATTTTCTTGGTTAATATAATGTTCATGATCTTCAAGAAAAGTGTAATATTTATCAAAATCAAACATTTGATTGTAGATCTTATTAAAATTTGATATAGAAATTTGACCAATTGTTCCCAATTTGATGTTGTTAGCCGAAACCCTAGTTAAATTACAAGGTAAAATTTTAAATTTTTTTAAACACCAAGGGACAGAATTTTCGGCACAAATTTTAAATTATATTGTTTACCATATTTTAATTTTTAATTAAGGTAGCAATATATCTATAATTGGGAACATAAGGATAGATTCACATAAATATATATAAATATATATCACTATCAATATATCTAAATATTTAATAGGGTTAAAGATATTATTGATATATTTTATTGCCTAAAAGATTGAGAAAATATATTGTCAGTATATATTTAAGATATTGACAGTAAATAAATAAAAATATATATATATATACTAGTTATTAACGCGTGCGTTGCACGCGTATCAATCGTCTAAATTTCAAAATACATAATTTATCTTCAGTTTTCTGTAGTTAATACATGGCCAAGTTTAGGGATTGCGAGAAATGAATCTATGATCGAAAAGAACAACACAAAGTAATTCAAAACAGGAAAAATAGAAGAGGATAATTAAGTCAAAAAAATTAACTATTGTTTTAAATTACGATACTAATTTACTGTTATAACTAATAATGAGTTGGATTGAGCATGACGTGAGTATTAACGTCAAAGTTGTATCTAATTTATCAACTTGAGAAGTGAAGAATGTAAGCCCGTAATTAGCCACTTGGAGTCATCGGTGGAGCAGTTTGACCTCTACAAAAGTAACTATACACTTTTCATGCAATTTTATATCATAATACCAATAAAAATTGATTTAACGCTTAGGAATTTTTTTTTTTTTGGCCAACGGGACGCTAAAGGAAATTTCAATTCATTAAAATCTAAACTTTATATTTAGTATGTCAATTACTTATTTAACTACTAATTAGGTTACAATTTGATTTAATTGACAGACGGAAGAACTAAATTAATGATTCGAGACCCTAAATGTTGGACAATGAGTAACAGGTTATCTGTAAAAGATCAAAATTCAAGAACCGTGGTTGACCCATATTTTGACATTTGATATGATTTGACAAGTGACTGGTCTATGTGATACAAAAAAATCTCAACATGTACTCGAAGTTTGCATGAGTTGAGTACATATCATACTTTATGGGTGGCTCAAATTTATAGGTATATTGTATTAATAAGTTAATGATAATTAATGTAACATGTCAGTTAAGCGACCTTAACAAAAAAGTTAATGCAATTTATCTAATGAAATTTTTAGTAATACCTAAATATTGTAGGGACTAAATCATCAAATTTTTTAAAACACTAATATCTAAAGTGTATACTTGAATTCAACTTAACTATTTATTCAACTATCAATTAGGAGATACCAAATATGATTGAATTTACAAACGCAAGAACTAAATCGAGAGTTCGAGTCATTAAGCATTAAACATTGAGTAACATGTTATATGTAAATTCAAACTTCAAACCACGTTTGATCCATATTTGATATGTTATATGAGTTAGCAAGTGACTAATTTATTTGATACAAAAATGTCAACAAGCGGAACATCCCCAAATAGGTAATATAGTGAATGGAAAAATGCATCTACCTTACATTTGCACCTATTGAATGCATGTTGACTCTAATTGATAAGTATATTTGATGGAGAAATTAATAATAACTACGGTGACCTACCAATTAAGCGACCTAAAAAACTAAAAATAACAAAATGTAACTAGATGGTTTTTTTTAGTAATACTAAAGATAAATAGATGGGTCTCAATGATAAAAAGACTAAATCGTCAATTTTACAAAAATAGGGAAACTAAATATAATACGTATATATATATATATATATATATATAATAAAATAAAAAAATGGAAACTAAATATAATATATATTTATATATATATAATAAAATAAAATAAAAATAAAAATGTTCAAGAGGTACCTTTTAGGGGTGATGACAACTCTCACATTTTATATTGGTATAAAGATATATATATATATATATTATATTGTGCTGATTTTTACATATATATATATATATATATATATATATATATATATATATATATATATATTGTTGATTGATTTAATCTTATAGATAAAATCTTGGCAATAAATATATATGTTAGTAATATGGTCAGAAATTTATATATATATATATATATATATATATATATATATATATATATATATATAATATTGGAAATTATTTTATATAATTAATGTTACTTGGTGGCTAAGTTAATTATTTTTAGACTTTAATACCATACTTGGGCCACAAGTAAAAATTTAGACCCAACCTTTGAAATTTTAATTATTGGGCCGGTCCAATATGTTACACCGGGACGGATTTAAATCGAACCGGGTTTTATCAATCGGTTCGACCTAATCGGGTCGGGTCGAACCGGGGTAATTAAGTGGATATAACCGAACCGGTTTTGTGTGTTGAACCGAATCCTATTTTATTGGACCGGTTCAGACCGAACCAGATTTTAAAATTAAAACCTAACCGAACCAAACCAGATTTTAAACCGAACCGGACCCGAACCGCATTTTTCAGACCAAACCGGACCAAAATTGACTAAACCGAAATGATTTTCAAAACCGAATTCAAGTCAATTAAATGAAATAGGGCGGTCAAGTTTTAAAATCCAAATGTTTTTTTTAACCTCTAAATGGACTACACAGTGCTCATAGGGTTGCTAACCTTTATGCCTTGTTTCGATTATGGGGATGGATCTCGGAGATACATATTTTTGGGACTGGATTAATTAGAGGGCTGAATTGCAATTGTTTATTATTCAATATATATATATATATATATTAATGCATGATTAGAAATGTTGTCTTGAGTTAGTCAAGCTAGCTGGATATTGCATGTTGTGGGCAGAGCCCTAGTTAAATATATGGAATGCGCACTAGGATAGAAATGCTGTGATGGTTGGAAATGCCTAGGATTCATGTCTAGAATGTTGCGTAATTGAATATAAGAATGAATTGCAAATCAGCCCCTAATGTTTAAAATTATTTTAAAGCCGAAAACCAGTCGCCAAATATGTATGATTGTTGTGGAATTTTCATGTTTGACACGTATGCTAGAATGTTGAGGATGTAGTTCCATTTGATAATTTACATGGAAGTAGAATTATATATGCAAACATGAGTTCCTCGGAACATTAGACACATGACGCGTAAGCATGAGTATGATTTGTTTGATGAATGTTACTTGCGTATGATAATTTGCATGGTTAGTAGAATTATATATGCATGAGTGAATTCATCGGAATATTTTTCCAAAATACAAAGGGCCTTGGGAAATCCAAGATCGGGTATGGTTGTCTTAAAATTCCCGTTCCGGTAATTTGCGATTAAACGAAGAAGGATGAAGTCGGTAAAATCACGGCGTACGGGGAGTAATCACTAAGGATGGAAGAATGATTAAGTCAGTTAAACGATTTCCCTTCCGTACGCCTTGAACGATAAGTCAGGTTAAGAATTCAAATAAAATGAAACACTTCTATAGGCATAGTTTATAAACATAAATGTTGCAGTCATTTCGCCACACGTTCCCTATATATGGGATGATGACATGCATTGGAAAGACCTCAAATGGAGAAATGCATTGGAAAGACCTCAAGTGGAGAAATGGAAGAAAATAATAAATGTGAGAGATCGCCTGAATGAAAGCCATTAAGTCAATAGTTGATTTACCTGCTAACCACTGGGGCATAAGGATAGGGTGAGTCCTGAAAGAAGGCTCACCACTGATGGAAAAGGTTGAACGATATATAGCTTGACTCGTTTCGAAAAGGCTATACCTAACTTCACGGAGGACTTTGACAAAACATACTCACCACCTGTGCGTAAAACCACGGTGCAGGGCCATTCATGGTCCTGGTCGCAGGTTTACGAACCTCACCAAATAAGTATTAAGACCGCAAAGGTCCAAAGGTTTGCAACCAGAGAGTTTTATTACTCCCGGTAACGAACGTAAAGTTCGCAAACTCCAAAGGTCCATCTATGGTCTTAAACAGTCGTCTCGGCAATGGTACCGCAAATTTCACGAGGAAATCGTAGGAAACGGATTTGTGAATCTTCATGAGAATCCGTGCGTGTATTATAAGACCTCGGGGTCTAAGCATGTCATCTTAACTTTATACGTGGACGACATACTCATTGCCGCAAACGACATGAGTTTTATGAAAAAGTCAAAGTCCTGGTTGGCATCTGTATTTGAGATGAAGGACATGGGAGAGGCCACGTACATCTTAGGCATTAAAATTTCTAGAGATCGAGCTACCCGGAAATTGTGTCTGTCTCAAGAAGCCTATATCAACAAGCTGTTGAAAATGTTCAGATTACAGGATGCTAAACCCGTGGATACGCCGGTGGTGTTTGGGTGCGCACTGTCAAAACGTGACGGCCCAAAGAACTTGGCAGAGCGTGAATAGATGAAAGGGTGCGAAGTATTTAAGCATGGTTGGTAGTTTAATGTACGCCATGCAATGCACCCGTCCAGATATCTGTTACGCCGTGGGCCTAGTAGCACGTTACCTATCAGATCCTGACCATCAACATTTAAAGACTATAAAACGAGTAGCTCGTTATTTGAAAATGTACTGCCGACTACGAACTGTTCTATGAGGGCAAAAAGTTAGAATTGACCGATTACATTGACGCCGACCGTGGCGGCAATCCGGATGATCATAAGTCCACCACAGGAGGAGCGTTCCTCCTTGCTAATGTCGCCATTTCATGGACGAGCAAGAAGCAAACCTAAGTCGCGCTCTCCACAATGGAATCGGAATTCGTAGTTCTCTCTAAGGATGCACAGGATGCGGTCTGGCTAAAAAAGGCTTCTAACTGCACTGCTTGATGGTGATGTTGAGAATAAACCTGTGAAGGTCTTCTCTGACAGTCAAGCAGCCATTGCGACAGTTAAGAATCAAACACATTGATGATAAATAATTTCATGCTAAATAATAATAGTAGACAAATATAATCACTATGGAATACTTGTCCCCCAATAACTTGGTAACGGACCCATTAATGAAACCACTACGCAGGGAGATATTCGAAAATCATGTAAAGCTGCTTGGATTGCGTAGGGTTTAGAAATGGCATGTATCTGTGATAGCATTTTGATATTAGAAATTTACATTTTGTAAGCGAAAGAATTTCAACTGAGTTTATGATCAATCGTCCTCATAATGTTTTGATTACATCAGATTTACGGTCTATAAACTAAGTCGTAAGAGGTCGCAATCCTCTGCCAAACTATGTCGAATGTGGGCCTTACCTAGTCACACAGGTACGGTCGTCTTGCGGTGGAGGGAGGCCTCCACCAAGCAAGACTGGCTAAGAGTCAGGGGGATAAACCTGATTAAGCAAGACGATTATCTAGTTCCGAAGTAACTCGACATGATCTTCGTTTTGCATATCGCCGTGATGAACTTTGTTCGTCATTTAACCACATTCTGGGCCAGATGAGAATCTGTGATAGCATGATTGACATATCTCTTTCATGTCAACACAAAAGGTTCAGGTATGCGCGTGCCACGTTCGACCACAGGGTCACAGCTCGGTTGTGCTAGGAAGGAATCCTCGTGATTATGGCGGGCGCAAACTTCTTCCCCTCTAGCGTGTGATTGATCCCAGGAGCCTAATTAAGAGGCACCTAAAGTATCCTCATGGACTCAGAACTCATATCTAAGGTCAGGTTTAATGCTCGCTTCCCGGCGTACGAGCGTAGTGCTGAACAAAAAGGCCCAGTGACCACGTCTTTGGAAAACGGTTGGGTCTGACTAAGGATATGAGCGATGGGGATGGTCAAGTTCACCTGTAATTCACCGAATCTTGTATTCACTAGGTGGCCACCAATCAGATATTAGTTGAAGATTGTGAATACTTGTACAGATGCCTTGGAGAAGTGTTCCGATGTGGAAACTAGGCAAAAGGAGAATTAACACTTGACCTAGGATACATCGCGGTCAATATAAATATTGTTTATAATAGGTTGATTGGAGAAAAGGGAATCAACGTTCCGCGGGCGCTACAATACTCCTAACGGATGGGTTGCACGATACCCGTCGTATCCTCCGGTCGCACAACAAACCTCGTATGAACTATTCGGAAGCAAGGAGCAGATCGAATGAGTGAAATATTGATGCAGATTTGGATGACAATACATTAACAGGCACCCTCCCATTCCGGCGAGTGGGAGCTGTAAGCATGTGGTGACGGGCGCCGTAATTGGTAGCCCATAATATGTATAGTTAACCTAATGAACTTGGGTAAATGTCACATTAGGATAATTGGGCTAGACCCAAATCCCAATTGACATGAGAGGCCCAAGGGCCTCCCTATACTAATGGCCGGCCGAAATTATAAGGAGGGTAAAGTTGACTTTTGTCTACTTTACTTCTCTTATAAATAAGAGGTGTTAGGGGATTTTTAGGGTTAATCACAATTCCCTCATTAGAGTGTGTTAGAGAGAAAAACCCTCAACCCCACACCACCTAGGTTTCGGCCGAACCCTTCACTACACCAAGGGTGTGCCAATTTGATTTCCAAGCAAACTCTCCAGAGATCTGTCCCTGTTCCAAGAGTCGATCAGAGGCTTTGCTGTGGAGCTTGTACCACGTAGGGCTTCTCAAACAAGAACCTCTACGGGTCCCAACTGGAGGATCGTGAACTCCCTCCAGAGAAGATCTTGGTCTACGGATCATCTTAAAGGTATGTGTGAATTTTCCGATGCGTAATTCCAATTACTAGCATGTACCTTGTTTAAGTATCCGTAGTTATTACTCCCCGTAATCTGACACACTTTGGGATACATCTCCAGGGCATCCGTACAAGTATTCACAACATTTCAACTAATGCCAGGTTGGTGGCCACCTAGTGAATACAAGAGTCGGAAAATTTTAGGTGTACTTGACCATCCCCATCGCTCATACCCTTAATCAAACCCAACTGGTTTCCAAGACGTGGTCACTAGGCCTTTTTATTTGGCACTACGCTCACACGCCGGGAAGCGAACATTGAGCCTGACTTTAGGTATGAGATATGAGTCTGTGAGGATACTTTGGATGCTCCTTCTGTTGGATTACGGGGACGTAATACTACAGAATGCTAAATGTGTACTAGCAAGAGAACTAATCTACGCAGCGGAATTAGTACACATACCTTTTTGATTTCCTGTCCAAGAACGATGTGGAGGGAGTTCTGATCCTCCGGTTGGAACCACGTGCAAGTTCTTCGTCAGAAGAAATCCCACGCAATGTAGCTCCACAACAAGACCTCTGATCGATTCTTCAACGGAGATGGAACCTCGGACTTGATGTGATGGTGCCGAAATATTAGACTAGGGTGACAAGTTTTCTCAATGGAGAGCCTTGTTCTTAATTGTGTGTTTAAACCCTTACGAGTCACCCCTATATATAGTATTGGGTGGAGTTGCCAAAAGGCAACTCCACCCTATGTGGTACTAGGGTTTCGGCTGAACCATGTAAAAAGGGGGAGGCCCATTTTGGGCCTCCCTTGTCAATTACTAATTGGATTTGGCCCAATTAGCCCAGATTGACGATTACCTAATTAACTTAGGTAATTCCCTTAATTAACGGGCTCCTACTACGGCGCCACGTCACCATATGCTAATAGCTCCCACTCGCCGGAATGGGAGGGTGCTCGTTAATCTATATGATTACGCAATGGTGTCAAGGTCAACATCTCAGTCTTCAGTCTTCGTCTCCGTCTTCGAATAGTTCATACGAAGCTTGCCGTGCTACTGGTGGATACAACGGGCATCGTGCTACTCATCTGTTAGGAGTATTGTAGCGCCCGCAGAACGTTGATTCCCTTTTCATGAACCATACCTGTTAGAAGTAAAATCTGTACCGCACTGCATCCTTGGTCAACTATTAATTCTCCAATTGCCCAGTTTTCCACAAAGGAATACTTCTCCAGGGCATCCGTACAAGTGTTCACAACCTTCAACTAATATCCGGTTGGCGGCCACCTAGTGAACACGAGAGTCGTTGAATTAAAGGTGAACTTGACCATCCCCATCGCTTATAACCTTAGTCTGACTTAACCGGTTTCCAAGACGTGGTCACTTGGCTATTTTCTTTGGCACTACGCTCGTACGCCGGGAAGCGAGCATTGAGCTAGACCTTAGATATAAGTTCTGAGTCCGTGAGGATACTTTGGATGCCTCTTCATAAGACATCCGGGATCAACCACACGCTCAAGATGAAGAATTATGCGCCCTTTGAATCACAAGGATTCTAACTAGCACAACCGAGCATGACCCCATGGTCGTATATGGCACGCGCAGTATGAAGCACGCGTCGATAGCACACCTGGTAAAGCCAGGGATGGGATATGTCGATAATGCTATCGTAGAATCTCTCATCTGGCCTTGAATGTCATATATAGTAATGGACAAAGCCCAAATCGGCGATTTACAAAACGAAGATTAAGTCATGCTGTTACGCGTGACGATGTTATCGTTTTGTTTAATCAGGTTTATCCCCTTGATTCTTAGCCAATCTTGTTATGGGAGAGGTTCCTCTCTCCTTACAAGATGACCGTGCATGTGTGACGAGGCAAGGATCACATTCGACATAATTTTGGTGGAAGAATTTTACTTCTTCCTACGACTTAGTTTATAGACCGTAAAATCCGATGTTGTTAATCATTATGACGTCGATGAATCATAAACTCTAACTGCAATTATTTTATTTAATTGAAACATGATTTTAGATGTCAAAATGTTATCACTTTTACAAGCCATACAGTTTAAGCCCTACGTAATCCAAGCAGTTTTACGTGCTTTTCAAAAATCTCCCTACGTAACGGCATAGTTAAAGGGTCCGCGACCATATTGTCTGTAGGCAAGTATTCTAAAGCGATTATGTTGTCTTCCAAAACCGACCTAGCATAATTGTATTTCACATCAATGTATTTAGTCCTACTATGGTACTTTGGATTCCTAATTGCCGCAATGGCTGCCTGACTGTCGTAGTGCACCTTCACATGTTTACTCCTTTTGTCGGTGTCAATTAATGCAGTAAGAAGCCTTTTCAGCCAGACCGCTTCTTGTGCGTTTTTGGAGAGGGCAACGAATTCTGATTCCATAGTAGAAAGCGCGACACAAGATTGCTTCTTAATTACCCATGATATGGCAGCATTAGCAAGGAGGAAATCTCCTCAAGTGGTGGACTTACGATCATCCGGATCGCCACCGTGGTCGGCGTCACTATAACCGATCAATTCGAGCTGATTGCCCTCATAGCACATAACATAGTCGGCAGTACCTTTCAGATATCTGATAATTCGTTTTACGGCCTTTAGATGTTGATAACTAGGATCTGATTGGAATCTTGCTACTAGGCCCACAGCGTAACAGATGTCTGGCCGAGTGCAGAGCATGGCGTACATTAGACTCCTGACCATGCTCAGATACTCTGCATTCTTCATCTGTTCACGCTCCTGCTGGTTTTTCGGATCATCACGCTTCGATAGCATGCACCCGAACACAACCGGCGTATCCACGGGTTTAGCATCCAACATTCTGAATCTTTTCAACAGTTTGTTGATATATGATTCCTGAGATAGACATAATTTCCGGGTGGCAAGATCTCAGGCAATTTTGATGCCTAAGATGTACGTGGCCTCTCCCATGTCTTTCATCTCGAATGCTGATGTTAACCAGGACTTTGATTTATTCATGAAACTCATATAGTTTGCAGCAATGAGTATATCATCCACGTATAGTGTTATGATGACATACTTAGACCCGGAGGTCTTAGTGTATACGCAGGGATCCTCGTGAAGATTCACGAATCTGTATCCGACGATTTCCTCGTGGAATCTGCGATACCATTGCCGAGATGATTGTTTAAGGCCGTATATAGATCTTTGGAGTTTGCAAACTTTATGTTCTTTGCCAGAAGTAATAAAACCCTCCAGCTACTCCATATAGATCTCTTCCTCCAGGTTTCCATGGAGGAATGCGGCCTTAACATCCATTTGATGTAGCTCTAGATCAAGACTAGCAACTTGGGCAAGGATGACCCTTACTGTGGTGTAACGCACAGTCGGTGAGTCTATCTTTATCAAAGTTTACTCCGTGAATTTGGGTATATCCTTTCGCAATTATTCGAGTTTTGCATCACTCGAAATTTCCACCCGAAGTGAATTCTAAGATTTCACTTTCTAGTTCTGTGGTTAACAGATAAATCAACTAAAGACTAAAAACGAGTTAGCTCTTATTCAGGCAATTTCATCCTCCATTGTTTTCCTCAATTCCCTCGTTTTGAGGTCCTTCCTTTGCTTGCTGAACCGTCACTGGTTCAAGAACGAACATCAAGATGTTTAACACATCTCGTTTGATGGGATACTTCTCGAGAGAAGTTCGTTGCCTTTGACTATGTCTGGGCACGGTAATCCCATGTTTTAGTCTGATCGTTACTCCCACTTGGAATAATGCTTCTTATCGGGGCATTACTCCCACTGGGAACAATGGTGGTGGTTGAACTTACTTGGAATATCCTCTCGGTCTCGGGTTTTTACCTCCGAGATGTATTCCTCGATCACTAGGATCTGGAACCAAGTTGGTTGTTCCACTCCCACTAGGAAAAATGGGTAGTTGAAATAGTTCATCATCATGATTATCATGTCCAAATTGATTCGCATTTTGAAATTTAGTGATGATTATGTGTGAGGGGGAGTGAGCCCTCTCACTGGATTTATTATGAAGACGTTTCCATCATTATTTCCCAAATCAATCACTTATGCTATATCAATTCTCCCATTCGAAGTAAGTGGGACCTGAGAATCTCCATCAACAATCTGCTAACTTAATCAGTACTAGCGTGTTCGTTCTGCAAAGCGTTGGAAATCCATCCTCAAACCTTTATAATGTGCCATGTTTGACAACGAAATCATTGTTCCAAACTAATTTTAAAACTCGTATTCTTCGCAAGTAGTGCGTACTCTTAATGAATACTCGTTTTAATGCGCAAACTAATGCGTCTTTGTGATAAGGTTTTACCCGAATCATTCATTAGCTTTTATGGTAACGTGTTAACTGATTTGGTCAGAACATAGTGTTTTACATTAATGTGAGTTAAATTAATCTCATCCCGCAGGAACAATTAATGTGCAGCTCTAACATTATGTAATTCTGAACTATGTTTCTTGAAGTGTTTAATGAATGCTTTTAGCCAAACTCTTCGTTCAAGGCTAATGGTGGGAGAGTCGTTTTACCGACTACTTCTTTTCGTTTATATAACTCATCCATAGATTTATCTATCTTATGGACCATGCATTTAAGTTGTCGCTTTTAATGCCATGGTTGATATTCTAATTAGATTGTAGTAGTTGGAATGCTTACATAAAATCTAAGTAGTTATCAATGAGTTATATCTGAAGAATTACAAATGAAAATTCCGCATTCATAAAAATACTTAAATTCGTATTCTAAAACGATGTGTCCCGTCTTTCGAGGTGACATGCGCCTCGCGCATACCCGGTTAAAAACCGTGGTTTTGAGAATCGTTTTAGTCTTCAAATTTAAAAGCAAGATCGGTTTTAAACGTGCATATTATTTGGGATACAAACTATAATGGAGTACTTTAACAAATAAGGATGCTTGAGCAATGTGTTAAATAGCTTGAATAGGATAAAAACGAACGATGATAAATTCAATACTCAATTCAAGTATTAGTAAATACTCGAAAATAATGTGTTCCACCAAGAAACTTATTTAAGAGTATTTTCAAACAGAAATAAAAGTAGAAGTTTTAGCAAATCTAAAGATAAAGAATCTCTCATTCCATCTTTATTCTTCTGGGGCATCCTCGAGCAGGTCGTTGCTTCTGTTTCTCGGTTCTGTAATTCAAAAGAAAATGAATTACTCTCGAGTGATTAGAAGCAAAAGAGAATGAATGATTTTCATCATCTTTTCTCTTTACGTACCTTAGGAGGATTGGTGCAAGCATTAGCCAGGTGTCCTTTCACACCACACCTGAAACACGTTCGAGTTTCCTCTTTACGTGTCAGCTTTGCTTGTTTTTTTCTTACCACCAGATTGTTTGCGTTTAAACTTCTTATGGGATTTGTTCGCCACAAACTTCTCAGTTTTGTTCTGAGAGCTTTTTCCCTTTCTCTTGCGCTTCCCCTTTTGTTCAGTTGGAGCGGAGGATGCAATATGCATTTCAGATCTAGACTTTTCAACCTTGAGTCTATCTTCCTCCAGCTCAAGATGAACTTGTACATTCTCGAGAGCATCGAGATGGGTAGCATGGGTAAGTCTCATTTTCATGATACTTCAAGAGTCGGGTAAATAGCGGATCATGGAGTTGATTTGTTGTTCCTCAGACAGGTTTTCACATGTTTCCTTGAGCTCAGCGATCAAGTTACACATATGCATAATATGATCTTTTATCGTATGCTTGTGATTCTTCTTATAGGTGTCAAGAGCGATGTTTAACGCTCTCTTTTGGGCAATGGTGTAGACACCAAATGTTGCCTTAAGACCATCCCATAGGTCCTTGACAGTCCCCAAATGGTCAAACCTATAGAGAATCTCGTCTTCCAGCATAGAGAGTAAGGTGGAACGAACATCATGATCCTTGACATCCCATTCATCATAGAACGTCTTTTGCTCATCTGTGAGTTCTCCCTCAGGCCTAGTTCGTTTTGTGGTCAAATGCTCCAGACCTCTTATTTCAGAGATTATCATCTTAACTCGTTTATTCCATATTTTATAATTACCGCTATTCAATCTTATTCCCTTATTCAACTGGGAAATGACATTGCTAGTTGCAGCCATCTATATTAACACATTGACAATCATGCAAAGTTTTGGAAGAGAACAACATTTTGACAGAATTGCAAACATCGGATTATCTATTAAGATGAAATACGATGAATAGTGATCATTCAGTCACTAAACCAAACCAACCTACAGTAAACCGAGGAAGGGGGTGTCGTGAAAGAACTAACATTATCGTCGTTTTCAATCTAATAGATCAGTCTTTTGAAAACGGTTATTCTATTGCAAATTACCGGAACGTGAATTTTCAAATAAACATACCCGATCTTGGCTTTCCCAAGGCCCTTATGATTTTGTAAAATTATCCGATAATTTACGCATACATATTTATAATTATACTACATCTAGCAAATCATCATACCATGCTATAAATATCGAACACAACATGCTTACGCGTCATGTGTCTAATGTTCCTAGCATACATAATTCTACGTAAAGTAAATTATCACATGTGTTCTATTGTGAACATCCTAGCATACGCGTCAAAACACGCAACATCCGCACACATCATGCATAATTGGCGACTGGAATTTTCGGTTTTATAAAACGTTTTGAAAATATTAGGGGCTGTTTTGCAATTCATACTTACAATCAATTATGCGAATTTCTAGACATGGATTCTAGGCACTTTCAATCGGCATAGGACGTCTATCCTATTGCGCAAACCATATATTTAAATCCCAGAGCTCAATGCTCGCAATATAATATCCAGCTAGCTTGACAAAGTCAAGACAACAGTTCGAATTATATCAAAATATATGATGCAGAAAGTAAACAATTGCAAATCAGCCCACTAATTTAATCTAGTCCCAATAACATGCAAGTCCGAGATCCATCCCCATAATTGAAACCAGGCATTAGGGTTTTGATTGAAACTGTGTATTAAAACACAAACCCTAATAACACTGTATAGGTTAATTTTAAAGTTCGAAAACATTTTAGATTTAAAATTTGACATCCTATTTTATTGAACAATTTAAAAGTTTCCGGAAATTTAAAATGGTTCGGTCCAAATTTTAAAATTCGGTTCAGTTTGGTCTGATTTTAAAAATTCTGGTTTGGTCCGAAACGGTTCAATAAAATAAGATAGTGGTTCGGTTTATCACTCAAAACCGGTTAGGTTAGGTTTAATTTAGTTACTACGGTCCGACCCGACCCGATTAGGTCGGCCCGATTAAGAAAACCCTGATTGGTTTTATTCATTCCGGTTTAGCAATTGGACCGGCCCATAAACCCTAGGGTTCGGCCGAAATATGTCTTGTGGTCTAAGTAGGGTTTTAAAGTCCACTTAGCCAGCAAGAAATATTAATTATTTAAAATAATTTCCAATATTGCTAATATATACATGTAATTCGGCTAAAAAACATATATATAAAGATTGTCAAGATTTAATCACTAAGATGTAAATCAATTAACAATATATAACATATATATATATAAAATTCGGCCAAATCACTATATATATATAAATATTGTCAAAAATATATTTAGGGATAAAATATATATACAATATATCTTCTTAATCTTTTTAAGTAACTAAATCCTATCAATATATCTTTATCCCTATCTTTTAGCTATATATATTGATAGTTAATATCTTTTACAATATTATATTATAAACCTATCCATATTTTCCAATTTATAGATACATAGTTACCTATTAATAAAATTTAAAAATGGCAACAAATATATTTTATATTAGTGCCGAAATTTTAAAGTCTTGGTGACCAAGAAAATTATTTTTTTTACCTAAAATACCCCTAGGGTTTTCGGCACAAACACAAAAAGTTGGAAAAGTTGTCAAATTTTAAGATCAAATACTACCTTGATCAAAAATCCAAATTGAGTTCTTGATAAAACTCATGATGTTCTTGAAGATTATGAACATCAAACTCAAATTCATAACAAGATTTTCGGTTTTGATCCAAAAAAACCACATAATTTTCAAAAAATTTAAGTTTTTAAAGATCAAATACATGATTTTATGTTGAAAATTTCGGAACACATATTGATGTTCATCAACCTAAAAATTTCGGATTTTTTCATAGATTCAAGAACATCAGTTTATCAAAACTTTAAGAACTCCTAACCTGGCTCTGATACCACTGTTGGATTACAGGGACGTAATAATACGGAATGCTAAACGTGTACTAGCAAGAGATCTAATCTACGCAGCGGAACTAGTACACATACATTTTTGCTTTTCTGTCCAAGAACGATGTGGAGGGAGTTTTGATCATCCGGTCGGAACCACGTGCAAGTTCTTCGTCAGAAGAAGTCCCACGCGATGTAGCTCCACAACAAGACCTCTGATCGATTCTTCAACAGAGATGGAACCTCGGACTTGATGTGATGGTGGCGAAATATTAGACTAGGGTGACATGTTTTCTCAATGGAGATCATTGTTCTTAATTGTGTGTTTAAACCCTTAGGAGTCACCCCTATATATAGTATTGTGTGGAGTTGCCAAAAGGCAACTCCACCCTATGTGGTACTATGGTTTCGGCCGAACCATGTAAAAAGGGGGGGGGGGGGGGAGGCCCATTTTGGGCCTCCCTTGTCAATTACTAATTGGATTTGACCCAATTAGCCCAGATTGACAATTACCTAATTAACTTAGGTAATTCCCTTAATTAACGGGCTCCTATTACGACGCCACGTCACCATATGCTAACACCTTCATATAGCATCCGGGATCAGTCACACACTCTAGGTGAAGAAGTTTGTGCCCGTACGAATCTCCTGGATTCTATCTAGCATAACCGAGCATAACCCTGTGGTCGAACATGGCACGCGTAGTATGAAACACGCGTCGATAGCATAACCTGAGTTTAGTCAGGAAGTTGGGAAATGTCATATGCTATTGCAGATTCGTCATCTGGCCCAGAATGTGATTTTATTACGAACGTGGTTCGTAACGGCGATCTGTAGAACTTTGATCATTGTCGTGTTACTCCAAAAACCAAATGATTGTTCTGCTTAACCAGGTTTGCCACAGTGGTTCTTAGCGAGTCTCGACTTAATAGAGAATCCCTTCTCCGTCAAGACGACCGAGCCTGTGTGACAAGGCTTGGTTCACATTCGACATTATTTTATTGTGGAGGTTGGCCCTCCTACGACTAGTTTATAGACCGTGAAATTCCGATGAATATTTAAGCATTATGACGTCGTAATAATCATAAACTCAAACTGATTATTTCTATTATATTTCAAAAAGTGTCATCATGATACTGTCTATTTAAACCCTACGCAGTCCCAGCATTTTAACATGCTTTTCGAAGACATCCCTGCGTAGTGGTTTAGTCAATGGGTCCGCCGTCATACTTACAGTAGACATGTATTCTAAAGTGATAACATTGTCCTCAACCATATTCTTTGCAAAATTATATTTTATGTCAATGTGTTTCGTCCTGTTATGGTACTTGGGGTTCTTAACTGCTGCAATTGCTGCTTGACTGTCAGAGTATACCTTCACAGATTTACTTCCGTCCTCGATGCCAAGCAATGCAGTTAGGAGCCTTTAAATCCAGACCGCTTCTTGTGCGTTCTTAGAGAGGGCCACGGATTTGGATTCCATAGTAGACAACGCGACACATGTTTGCTTCTTGCTCATCCATGAAATGGCGGCATTAGCAAGGAGGAATACTCCTCCTGAAGTGGACCTACGATCATCCAGATCGCCACTATGGTCGTCGTCACTATATCCTAACAGTTCGAGTTCTCCACCCTTATAGCACAGAGGGTAGTCGGCAGTACCTTTCAGGAATCGAATTATCCGTTTCACAGCCTTTAGGTGTTGAGTGCCAGGATCTGATTGGAGTCGTGCTACTAGGCCATCAACGTAACAGATGTCTGGTCGAGTGCATTGCATGGCATACATTAAGCTGCCAACCATACTTAAGTATTCTGCACTCTCCATCTGTTTACGCTCCACCAGGTTCTTCGGGCCATCACGCTTCGACATCGCGCACCCGAGCACAACCGGCGTATCCACAGGCTTGGCATCCTGTAGTCGGAACCTTTTCAACAATTTGTTGATATAGGCTTCCTGAGATAGACATAGTTTACGAGCAGCCATATTCTTAGCAATCTTAATGCCTAGGATGTATGTGGCTTCTCCCGAGTCTTTCATCTTAAATACAGATGCTAGCTAGGACTTTAATTCATTCATGTAGCTTACGTCATTTGCGGCAATCAGTATGTCATCGACATATAATGTTAGGATGACGTACTTAGACTTGGAAGTCTTTGTGTACACGCACAGATCATCGTGAAGATTCACGAATCCGTTTCAAATGATTTCCTCATGGAATCTGCAGTACCATTGCCGGGATGATTGCTTAAGACTGTAAATAGATCTTTGGAGTTTACAAACTTTACGTTCGTTGCCAGGGGTAATTAAACCCTCTGTCTGTTCCATATAGATCTCTTCCTCTAGGTTGCCATGGAGGAATGCAGTCTTAACATCCATTTGGTGCAGCTCCAGATCGAGCTGGCAACCAAAGCCAATATGGCCCGTACTGTGGTGTAACGCACAGTAGGTGCGTAAGTCTCGTCAAAGTCCACTCCGTGGAGTTGGGTATATACTTTCGTGACAAGTCGAGCTTTGTACCGCTCGACAGCTCCATCTGCGGTGAGTTTCAACTTCAGAACCCACTTGGCACTTATCGCTCTTCGGTTAGCAGGCAACTCAACTAAAGACCAAACAGAATTACCTTTCATAGAGGCGATTCATCTTCCATTGATTTCCTCCATTCTTTCGCTTGAGGTCCTTCCATAGCTTGTTTAACTGTTACCGGTTCATCAACTGAAGTAAGAGTGAATAACTCGCCTCTTTCGATGTGATACTTCTTGGGAGAAGTTCGTTGCCTTAGACTTCGTCTAGGCTCGTTTGTTCCATCTTGAGGTTGAACTTCACTCCCACTGGGAATAATGCTCGTTATCGGTGCAATACTCCCACTGGGAACAAGGGCGCTACTTGAACTTTCACCAACAACTTTTCTTGGACGACCTCTCTGTCTCAGAATTCCACCTCCGAGATTAATTGCACGGTTACTATGACCGGAAATCTAGTTAGTCGTACCAGCTGTACTTGTTACAGTAGGTAGTTGCGGTAAAATTGGATTTTCATCCATGGGTTCAGTAGCATGATCAGGTCCGACATGATTCGCATCTGCAGCAACAGTGATTGTTGTTGTCGGATTGACTCCTCTCACTGGATTTACTATGAAAATGTCTCCATCTTCATTTACTATATGATGCACTTTTGTTGCTGCCTCAGTTCTCCCACTTGAATTGAGTGGGACCTGATCGTAAGCGTCCTCTAGTTCAATCAAAAACTTCGTTCGTTGATTTCAAGTATGCTACGAAAAGTTAACTCAATAGTGTAATGTCTCATGTTCGACCACTTCACCAATCTCCCTAAGCTATTACACACATGTATGCTTTAGAGATACTTTTCAGTAGCTCATGTGGTACTATGTGTGTTAGTAACAATAATGTCACTATTTTGGTTAGATTCCACTCTTTACCAATAGCTTGTTTAGTGTCGTGTAACCAATTGTTCAATAATTAGGTTCACCACATGACTTGTAAATAATCCAATAACTCACCTTATGTAAGGGATGTTATAGGTTAGAATTTATTGTTCAAGTTATTGACCTTATTAATGGAGTGTGTATATCGTTTTAATGCCTTAGCCAATCCCATGTCGTTAGAGGCTAATATTCAGAGACGTCGTTTAACAGACGTTCCTTTTCATTGCTTGCTCATACTCCAAGGTTTTAACCACCATGGAACGTGCATCTAGGTTTTCACCTAATGCTCGTCTAAAATTCTCTACAAGAATGTTGTATGAGTAGAACCCTTTAATGGGTATTCGTGCAAATGAAAATTTATTTCCAGCATTAAATCAAAGACACACTTAGTGCTGAATTTTGTATTTCGAATAGTTGTATTCCATATCTCGAGGAATACACGCACCGCGCGCGTATTTTACCCGGTGTATGCCGAGGAATCGTTTCGATTTTCAAAATTCAGCTTTAATCAGTTTCATACATGTTCATCATACAAAATTAACAATGGAGTACTAACAAACAAAGATAAATTATCTAATCGTGTTCTTTCTGACTTGTAGCAATTTTGAATTGGGTTACGTCTTCTTTGTTGTTTTATTCGATCGGATCGAATAACTTTGGTTCTAAGTTGGTAGACTTAGATTATCATTCAGATCGTTCCCCTTGACCGGGTCGATCATTGATAAGTGAATTGTATTTCGATTCGAATAACAATTACTCTTATTCAGTAACTCCAAATTTTATTAACCAATAATTCAACAACTCTATTAAACAAGTAAATACTTTACAACTAAACAGTACAGTCACAAGAATTAAAGAATCAGAAAGCGATAAATAGACATAGAGTCTTTTGCCATCTCTATCACAGCACCTCAAAATAATTCACAAGTGAAGTTTGTCAGACGTTGCGTTTCAGTAAAGTGTTTTACGACTATATTTGGCAAACGAGGCGTACCTAAAACGCGCTTTAATCACGGTGTTTGTCCCACCGGATTTCGTTTAGACCTTTTATTGATGGTTTTACCCATCAACTTACGGAGATGATCGTAAAGATCTTCCGTTTCGGATTCGTCAAAGGTGCTTTCTCCTTGATGGTACTTATGGAATAGCTCTATCGAAGTCTGAATGGTGTTATTCAGACATGAGAGCCCATCGTTGTCTGCGAACCATGAAAGGGGAAACATTTTCATGACTTTCTGAATCCTTCTCCATATGTCTATTTGATTGTCTTGATCGTCAGTGGTTAGTTCGCCTCTGTCTCTGCAAAGAATACCATAATACCTAAGCATAAGAATTCTTGCTTGTGCAGCCAGTCCTCCGTCGTAGCGAAGGCGTATGGTGCACCAGAGGTCTAACGCACTGACGCTCATGTCGCTTTCCTCGGCTTCTTCAATTAGGGTTGCACGGATTAAATCACGCGCAATTCGATCCCTTTGCGATACCTGGCCGTAGTCGTACATTGGACTACCGAGTTCGTCCGTGTTTACCCTCCCTGCAGTTGAGTCTATCTGGTCCTAACCATTTGCAGGAAGGAGGATGTTCGTGACGTAAGTCTGTCATACTTCATAATTGCTTCCATCAAGTTCAGCGTAGAAACGCTTTCGATCTGCCATCTTAGCTTTAACATTGACAATCTTGCATAAGAGGGAACACAAAACCTTTTGAAAAATAAATTGCATTCATCAGACATCTATGATATATAAGATATCAAATAATGATTCCTCAGACATCTAACCCAACCGACCAACAGTAAAGCCAGAAGGAATGGGGGTCGTAAAAGAGTTCACATTACCACTATCTTCTTTCTAATAGATCAGTCTTTTTAAAACGGTTTAATCGCTTTAACCGGAACGGGAGATTTTAAAACACCCGATCTTGGCTTTCCCAAGGCCTTTTTGAAAATGTTTCTAGGAACTACGGTTTTCACATATAATTCTACTACCCCAGTAAATTATCATGGCATGTCACATCCAAGAAACCAAACACACCTCATGCATACGCTTCATGCGTCTAATGTTCCGAGGAACTCATTCTTAGCATATATAATTCTACTTCCTAAGTAAATTATCACATGCTAATACATCCTGAACATTCATGCATACGCATCATGCGTGATCAAACCATACAAACATGCATATTTGGCGACTGATTTCCGTTTTAAAAACATTTGGGATTGATTTGCAATTCATGTTATAAATCAATCATGCGTACTTCTAGACATGAATCCTAGGCAAGTGCAACCATCACAGCATGTCTATGTTAGATTACGGGGAGTAATCACTACGGATACTTAAAACAAGGTACATGCTAGTAATCGGAATTACGCAGCGGAAGATTCACACATACCTTTAAGATGATCCGTAGACCCGAGATCTTTTCAGGAGGGAGTTCACGATCCTCCAGTCGGGACCCGTGGAGGTTCTTGTTAGAGAAGCCCCACGCGGTACAAGCTCCACAGCAAAGCCTCTGATCGATTCTTGGCACGGGGACATATCTCTGGAGTGTTTGCTTGGAAAGCAAATTGGCACACCCTTGGGTGACTATAGGTTCGGCCGAAACACTGTGTGGGGTTGAGGTTTTTCTCTCTAAAAAACTCTGATGAGGGAATAGTGATTAACCCTAAAAATCCCCTAACACCGTGTATTTATAGGAGGAGAAAAGTGGACAAAAGTTCACTTTGCCCACACCATTATTTCGGCCGGCCATGGATAGGGGAGGCCCATAATTTGGGCCTCTCATGTCAATTGGGATTTGGGTCTGGCCCAATTACCCTAATGTGACATATACCTAATTTCCTTAGGTAAACTATACATATTATAGGCTACCAATTACGGCGCCCATCACCATATGCTTACAGTCTATCCTACTACGCAACTCATTAATTGAAAACCAGGGCTCAGCCCACAACATGCAAAATCCAGCTAGCTTGACATAGTCAAGACGATAGTTCTAATCATGCAATAATATCATTTAAATAACAATTGCAATTCAGCCCACTAAATGATTCAGTCTCAAAATCATGCATTTTCGAGATCCATCCCCATAATCGAAACTAGGCGTCATGTTTAATTAAAACGCGAATAACTTAAACCTGTGAGTACTGTGTATGTAATTTAAAGTTTGAAAACATCTGGATTTAAAAATTTGACCATCCTATTTTAATTAATTAATTCAGCTCGGATTAATTCTGGTTTGGTTCAGACCGGTCTGGTTCGGTACTAGGGTTCGGCTGGACCGGTTCGGTTTTAAAATAGGATTTGGTTCGACACTCAAACCGGGTCGGTTTGACCCATATTAGTTGCCCCGGTCCAACCCGACCCAAATGGGTCGGACCAATTGAGAAAACCCGGCGTTTGACCCGCTCCGGTCTAATCCGCGTAACCCGAACCGGTTTGGTCCGGTTTGACCTGTTCGGTCCGGTTCGGTCCACGTGGTGTTCCGGGTTGGTTGACCCGACTCGGATGTGCTAAAATTGGACCGGTCCATAACCCATAGGATTCGGTCCGAATAATTACTTGTGGGCCAAGTAGGGTTTTAAAGTCCACTAAAAACTTAACTTGGCCTCTAAGTAACTATCAATAAATAAATATTGTCCAATTTTCTGCACATATATATATATATATTTGGCACAACTATATATATATTTATTGTCAAGATTCTATATTTATGAATATATATTTTAGAATATATTATTGTCAATATTATATATTTAAGAATATAGATATATTTCATCAATAATATATATTTTCTCAATCTTTAGGCAACTAATCTCTCTCTCTCTCTCTCTCTCTCTATATATATATATATATATATATCAATATTGTCTATATTCATAAAAGTATTCTAGATATATTGATAGTAAATATACTCACAATTATCTTGTGAATATTGTCCTAATTTTGACAACATGATATTTTGGCCGAAACATATAGGGAATATTTCCGAAAAAATTCGGACAAAACTAGGTTACTTGTGGACTAATAAATAAAAAAATTCACCTTGAACACCTGTAGCGAGGTTCGGCCGAAACTAACATGCTAATTAGGGTTTGTGGTCAAATTTCAAGATCAAGAATCCAAAGTTTGAATTTGATAAAAGTTTTGTTTTTCCTTAAGATCATGAGCATCAAGTTTTACTTTGAATATCACGAAAAACTCGGCCAACATTGGTGTTACCCAAAAATCAAAAATTTTAAAACTTTGAACACTAGATTTAAAATTCGGTTCGGCACAAAGTGTAGAAAAACCAAGAACACCAATTTTATCAAAAACACGAACTCCCTAACACATGCTCTGATACCACTGTTGGATTATGGTGACTAATCTTACACAAACGAAACCCTAGATACGTGCATGGTAACTAATTACGCAGCGGAAGAAAGTGCACATACCTTTAACGATTTATGTAGCCCGAGATCTTCTAGGGGAGTTCTCGATCCACCGACCAGTACCCCGTAGAGGTTCCTGTTAGAGAAGCCCTACGCGGTTTGATCTTCACAGCAAAGCCTCCATTGATTCTCGCGGGATGGATCTTACTTGGAGTAAATTGCTCGTCGCAATTTAGGCACCACCATTGGTGTGGTTCGGCCGAAACTAGCTAGACCTAGGGGGAGGGTTTTAATCTCAACACTTGGGAAGAAAGAATTAGCACTTAAGAAGTCACCCCAAGGTCCCTATATATAGGAGAGGAGGTGGGAAAATCCCACCTCCTCATATCAAGTTCGGCGCCGACCTAGTAAGGGAGGGAGGCCCAATTTTGGGCCTCCCATGTCACATGGGATTTTAGGACTAGCCCAAAATCCCTAATGTGACTTAGTCAAATTTCTTAGGTACTTAGCCTTTAATTAATAGGCTACCAATTACGGCGGCCTATAACTCCAAATGCTAACAACACCATGACCTGAATAAATACAAATAAGAGTCATTTGAACTCTTGGGTTACACATGTTCTCACGCAAGTGTTGTTACCATGATATATATATATATATGTATTTGTGCATACATATATAAATATATATGCATAGTTTTAAAAGGTGACAGTGACATATATATTAAAAGTAGGCATTATTACGTGTCATATTAAGTGCGTAATATAATCGCCCATATGCCATCATAATATTATACGCATGCTCTTTCATACACTACTATCGTGTTACACGGGCATACGTACATGCATACATGATTTATAGATGTACGTGGATAATATGTCTGTTTCCATACATGCAATGCTATCATGACACTTACGGTTTTATTCATGCTCACATGATCCATGTGTATGAATTTTTAGAAAATGTAAGTCATCTACTAGACTTAGGGCGTAGGCTATAAAGAGGCAACCCTCCCAAGCCCCCCGTGGCCCTTAGCTTCTGAAAGTGGACTTCAAGGTTTCGCCTTTAACTAGTTCACTTAGGTGTCTATCTCGACCTCACAAGGTACTTACTTTCCCTTGGAGTCAGTCTTTAAGGCGTTAACCTGAAAATGGGTTGTGGATCTTCCCCTGATTCCACTCTGAAATTTAAGTCAGTAATGAAATATGAGATTAATACTTTGAAAAGTATATGAGAGAATGAAATGAATATAATGAAAATGTTCCCCTATTTATAGGGAGTTTACCAACTTTAAATGGCGGCTACCCTTCTATGAGGGTTTCTGTCCGGAGTCGGCACAAGCAGGTGACAAGTAGGTTGCCACCTCATCATTCCT
This sequence comes from Clarkia xantiana subsp. parviflora, assembly GCA_036873135.1. Classification (NCBI taxonomy): domain Eukaryota; kingdom Viridiplantae; phylum Streptophyta; class Magnoliopsida; order Myrtales; family Onagraceae; genus Clarkia; species Clarkia xantiana. Next base: position 12,181,398 of record JAPTYO010000003.1, read on the forward strand.
TAATGAGGAAGGTTTCTTCATGGCGGTAGAAGCATGTGACAAGTAGGTCGCCACCTCATTATTCCTTAAGAGGAAGGTTTCTTCATGGCGGTTGAAGCATGTCGCCACCTGTTCCATTCCTTAAGAGGAAGGGTTTCTTCGTAGAGCTGTTGGTAAGCAGGTCGCCACCTGTCCAATTCCTTTGAGAAGGCTTGTCGCCATTCTTCAAGAGGTGTCTTGGTCGACGACATCCTCAAAGTTTGGTGTCGATAATTTATCTTTACTTCTTCGTTCTGAGTAAGATTAGTCGTCGACTCTCTTTGGGAGTCCCGACTTAGATGCTTCCGACAATCCATTAGCCTGTCATCTATAATCTTAACCCAACACTTGCCCCCGAGACTTGATTCGTTGACTTCTTTATGAAGAAGAGTGCTTAAGTCGAGTATCGTTTCCGAGGTTCTCCGGTTGTGATTACTTGGAATGTCGGCTTAAGTCGATCACCCCCTAGCCGAAGATACACTCCAACTCTCTCAACTCTCTTTCTCTCTATTTTACATTCTTATATGCATACATATATACAATAGTAATAACTGTCTTTACTCAACCAGTGACTAACTTGACCTTCAGAGAGGGATTAACGGACTCGCCCCCGGTTTATCCTTGTAGGTATGCGCTGACAACCGAAGCTCGAAAACAACGTGTGAACTACCACTGGAAAACCCAAGTCCAACAAAGGCTAAATTACAAATCGACACATCAGCTGTATCGGCCAATAAGATCGCGCTACGACAAAAATTAAAATTAACCATCAAACTCAACAATTAAATAATGAACCCTAGAACTAAATAGCCCTAGTAAAACTACTTCGAATTATTACACCAATTTATTGGTAAATTATACATATTTCACAACATATACTATTTAAAATCTGTAATCATAATAAAATACAAAATTATTCATATTCTCAAACATATACATTCATGAACAATTAAAATATAGAATATTCATATTTCATAACTTAAACCATTCACATTCTATCACATAAATAACAATACACTATATATGTTGTAGCTCACAAGATAGTTCTTCATATCAAAACACAATCAAAATAGCTAAAAATAGTCACTTGAAACACCTGTCTAACAAACTATCTCTTACGAATGTCTTCTCAAATAAACTACTGACAACATGTTTCTTATAACAGCACAAGATGATCATATAAGCATTTTTGCACTACGACGATGGTAAGTGTTCAAATATTAATATAAATCATAAATAAATTACAAAATCTCTCAGCCAATTATAATTTATAACTAACCAACTACGCTTTCCCCAAATGCAGCGATACCACTATAAAAACAATAGTTGACACCAATGAGGTGATGAGCCAAGCAAAACTTCAAACCCTACATTCAAGTCTGAGAAAAAATTCCAACAAGAGAGTATACTAGTACCAGAAGAAACTACACAATTTAGGTGTAGTTTAAGCCACAATTATAGTTGGAATATAAGTATTCTTCAAAAGCAATCACGTGACGATGAAAACTATACACACAGACAATATGAAAACTCAATGTATATATTATAGAACTTTTCGTACAGTCTTTTGGATTAATGTAATCTCATACTTGGAAAGAATAAAATAATAACATATGTTTGCTATATTGTAAAATATATTTTTAAAAAAAAGTCACCATGCGCGACACGCGAGAATAACACCTAATTATTATCGATTGAAGTGGCAAACATAATATTATTAATTAAGTGATAAAGTGGAAGACATAACTTTTAGGATACAGTATAAAAATTGTGGAACACTTCTATGAATATGATGTACTTTGTATGGTTATAGAGCTTCAACATCGAGGTGGCGGTGGGATTATTTTCTTGGGCCAATTAAACAATACATTACTAACTATACACACATTTAAAAAACGCGGAGATATTATTTTTTTCTGGTAGGTACTAGGTAGACTGTGTTGAATATGAAGTCGAAGATTTTTTTGGGTAGAAAAAGAAATATGAAGTGGAAGATGGCACTATCTAATTTGTTTAATTATTGAGACATCTCCGCCAAAAGAGTCCATTATAACAACACGTCCATTCAGCTGAACAATATTGTGTGGCTTCATATGAAAGCTTCTATACAATAATGTTGACAATGCGGACATACTTGACGTGGAATGAATAAATAAACATATTTCTATTAATTATATATCATTATGAGCTAGAATTATCACCGCAAAATAAACATAAGCAGTTACAAAACAAAAGTACTCTACTTAGACCATCAATGTAATCATAAGATCTTCAATGTTCTTTTAATAGAACAAAGATAGGTAGGTGGTAGATACATATCGTATCGGGTTCCATTACCAGAATCTTTTTATTATATATATATATATATATATATATATATATTTTAGCTTTAAATTGGAATAGTCAATTGACAGTTTAACTGACCACCGAATTATCACCAAAATTTGAGGAAAATTAAAAAGATGCTTTCCTTTTTCAGCAAAGTCAAAGTCAACTCCTTGGCAATTACAACCGGAAGCACAACCGGCGCTGCCAGTTCCCTGTCAAGAGACAAACTAACCCTTGAGAGGAAAATACATTTGGGTTAGTTATTTCCTTAATAAACCATTACATTTTGATCATGTATTTCATGTTGCCGGATACGTTATATATTTCTTCTTTGTCTTGTCAAATATACTACTATTTACCGGTATGATGCATACACCGTGCGTTAATATTTCATCATTTTAACCATTAAAAATGTTATGGCAAGAAAACCATTAAATATGTTGTCCAAGTCAAGTAAATGTTTTGACCAATAAATATTTAAAATAGTATACTTGAAAAAGAAGAAATCAGATTTTTTTTTCACAAATAATAATATAATAATTTAGGTAAAAAAAATTTAAATATTTGAAATTTTAAAAGCAATAATTTGTTAAGAACTAAAAAATAACGTTATGAATTCAAAACATATTTTTCTTTAAAAAAAAATGAGAGATGATACAAGTTTCGTAAAAAAAATCTGAAAAGTTCGGCTTTTAGTTTTATGTATGAACATAAATGTCCTAAAACTTGGTTATATTTACATATCATACCTAGGGCTGTCAAATTTACCCGTGACCCGCAAACGACCCGCGAACGACCCGTTCACGGGTCGGGTCCGAGTGACCCCAAATAGCCCAATGGGTCATTTACGGGTCAACCCGTTAATAACCCGTTGAAGCCGGGCCGGGTACGGGTTTAGGGCAATGACCCGTACCGGGTACGGGTTTAGGGCAATGACCCGTACCCGGCCCGTGACCCGTGTAAATATCGTTTTATTTTTATTTTTATTTTTAATTCCTAATTTAATTCTAGGGTTTAGCCGTTTTTGTTCATCACGTGACCCATTCGTCCAAATTATAAATAGAAATCCTAATGAAACTAACAATTTGTAAAAATATGAAACTTGTACTACCAAAGTATATTTTAAAGAAATTAGCAATCTATTCAAAGGATAATTAGCATTCTGTATTTGTAGTAAATCTGAATTATATAACAAATCGATTTCTCAAAGGTTAAATTAGTCATAGACTCATATTGAGATTTATGCCTGATCTTATAGCTAAGAAATCTACTAAGTCGACTTCATTTTAGCCAAATACATTATCAAATGGCTACCTTAGTTCAAGTATCTACAAATGGCTATCTCCATTAAGATTTTCGTATAATTTAATGAAATGGTTACGTTACATATCCAGCACGTAGTGAAAAAAAAAAATTGCTAGCACATATTTTGGATAATCGAACAAATTGTTAACTAATATTTGTGCATTCAAATAAAATGCTAACTATTTTATTCATCAAAAGTGATATTCCATCTAAATATAATTTAAAAAAAATCCTAAATTAGCAATTAGCATACGGGTCACGGGTCAGACCCGGGTCAACCCGTGACCCCGGGTACGGGTCTGCGACCCCTGACCCGTGGTGACCCCGGGTCAATCACGGTTCGGATGGTCGGTGACCCGCGGGTCACGGGTTGTGACCCGCGGGTCACGGGTTGTGACCCGTTGACAGGCCTACATACCTCTCTCTCTCTCTGTCTCGAACATCTCGGAATGCAGGTTTGGGAATCTGTATAAATATCCAAAAAAGATTCGTAAAAGTGGATTCAATTGATTCGAAGGAGAGCTACTTCTCAGATTTAGAAGGGATCACCACACATGGGCCATGGCCGACATTTTTGGGTCCGACCTAGGCTGAAGGCCTTAAGTCCTCTTTTAGTGTGTTTTTTCTATCTAAAATATTTCTTTAATATTATAAAATTTTCAGTATTTTTATACTATTCTGTAATTACTCTCATTATTATTATTATGTATTTTAATGTCACATACGTTACCATAGTTTTAGTTAGTTTTAGTTTTTGACTAGACTATAGAGTAATGTCATCTAGCTACCAAGATTTGCGGTGTATATTAAGTAGGGGTGAGCTCGGGCCGGGACGGGCAGGCTTTTACCTGAGCCCGAGCCCGAAATTTTCGGGACACCAATTTGTAGCCCGAGCCCGAAAATGAGGAAAATGGCCCGCCCGAGCCGGGACTCGGGCTCGGGCTAGCCCGAATTTTAATGAAAAAATCTGAAAAAAAAAAAAAAAAATTCAAACATGGAGGAAGATGGAGTGCTTGAATTTGGAGAGGGAGGCGCATAGTCATTTTAGGAGTTTAAGAGGAATACAAATCGTGAGGAAAAGAAGAAACCGAGAAAGGGAGGCGTAGAAACCAAATAATGGAGATATATATAATTATATAGTATTAAAAAAATTCGGGACGGGCTCAGGCTTTTCGGGATTTTGACACAAAAGCCCGAGCTCGAATTAAAAATAAAAGTCATGCCCGCTCGGGCTCGAGTCTATTCGGGACCGAGCTTTTCGGGACGGGTTTTTTGGGCTTTCGGGTATTTCTGCTCAGCTCTAATATTAAGTAACATGAGAAAACATACCAGTGGATTGAGTTAATATTATCGAAATACAAAATAATACTACAAATTCTGCAGGGAGGGCAAAAGAGTCAAATCGCAGATGGTCCTGCCCACGCCCACGCGAATCAATCAATCCTCAGAAGATGCGGAATCCACGTCATCGGCGGAATCATCGCCGTCGTCGCCGTCGATTTGGTCGAGGACGAGCACTATCCCCATGGCGAACGCGGCGTCGAATCCAGGCATGAGTGAGAGGGAGAAGACGTCCTTCCCAAGCGTCACGTTAGTCGAAGCATCCACTTTGCGTCGGATCTCAGCCACTGTTTCCTTTGCCGCGTCAAAGACGGTGCAATTCCGCTGCACGAATGATCCCTCCACGTGGTACTCCTCCCCGGGGCTACCGTACACCTCCACCGTCACGTCCGACCGCCCAATAATTGACGACCGCTTAACGCTGAATATCGGTTTATCGCCGTCCATTCTCTCCCCAATGAATCCTTCCCACCGTTGATGCAAGCTCGGTCTCTGTAGCAGCGCAATCACAAATCGAAAACGATAAATCAACTGAATCTCGACACTAGGGTGAGGCAACTCAATCGCTTGGAAATCGATTCTATCGAACAGATTCAATTGCACTAATTAAAGGAATATCAGATCTACGATTTGAATCAGATTTTGAAAGAATTTGATGCTGTGAACTGAAATCGGAATGGTTACCTTGCGGCGGACAGTAAGGAGACAACGGCCGTTGGCGTCCATGAGGACCTGCTCGCCTTTATCCCGGCTCTCGGGGCCGTAGGAGTCGACGCGGAAAACGAGGGCGCCGCTGCAGTCGTAGACGGTGAAGCCGTCGCCGGTGAAGAAGAGGGAGGTCTTGAGAACAGTCAAATGCGTTTCCTCTTCGTAAATGAAGTTACTGTCAATTAATATGCCTCCTTTCATGGCTTCAGTTTCTTCCTTGATATCTGCGTGAGTCGTGGATTCTTATAATTACTGAAGCAGGAATGGAATGGAAGAGATGGAGATGGAAGAGCGATTTTTTTAAGGTGAAGGTTTGCTGATGCTGATATTGGTGGTGACCGTTACTGAGTGGCAGAAATAAAACGAGGTCCGGAGAGATCTTAAATAATAAATTTATCATATGCCTTGTTTGTCGTCTGACAATTTTTTTTTATATATAGTTTATTAATTATTCTTAAGAATATCACTGAATTTTATTAAGAAAATTAGTATTATGAAAATATATTATATTTAATAAATATTATAATAAAAATAAATGATATTACCTGTTAAGACGTGTTCCTCGGGTCGGTGAGTTTCTGATCCGAGTGACACTTCTTTCGGGTATTTCGCTCTTCTTTCTAATCCGCTTAGCTTGTCTTTCTGATCTTTAGCTCCACTTCTTGTAGACCTGCACAAGGGGCAGTACTGAGCACGGAGAGGGGGTGGTGCTCAGTGAACCTCTCTGATGTCTAAGTAAGTCTGAGCTCTTTAGAGAGAGAAAATCCTAGAGAGAAGGCAGAGCTAAAACGTGCGAAGATATAAACTTGTCCAAATGAATAGAACTTGTGAAGTATATATAGGCTACGGGGGGATTAAGGTGGCTTAATGACACCGTTAATCCCTAAACGTACTATATTAACACATAACAGCAAGATTAAAACCTTTAAAGACATAGAGAGGTGGGTGAAAAAGTCTAAGTATGAGTCAGGTAAAATGGATGTCGGGATCCTTGGGGTCGGACGGAAAATTCGAGCCCTAAGGCCTTGGATCGGTCAGCTTGTCCGACCTCCCAGAGGAGGGGCCGGGTCAGCTGATCCGGTCCCTCCTAGGAGAGGTCGGGTGAGGCCACCCGATCCCTCCTAGGAGCGATCGGGTTGACCCACCCGATTTCCCCCCGATCCCTCCAAGGAGAGATCGAGCCGGTTAGCCCGATCTCACCTAGGTGAGACCAACGGATCGGTCCGGACGAATATTTTGTCTCGTCCGGGCCGTTCGCGTTGCGAGTGAAGTGTTCGGGTCCAAGTTTCGATTTATAATCATAAGCGACGCGATTAAAATGGAACAATCTGAAAGGAGACGGGTTCAAATTGGGCGTATATCCATCACGTGCCCCCGAGTCAACCAATGGCTTAACCCTTGATTGACTCTATTTTAAGATGGGATGATACGCACAATTTGAAATCGTGTTGTTATCTCTTGACGGAACATTTGCTTGTCCGTAGGCGCCTTTTCCAGGACTTATTCTCAATTTCTCAAAACAGAGGAAAAATAAACGTTAGAGCAAAAGGGGGGCGTGCTTAGACACGTGTCCGAAAAATGTGGATATAAAAATCTGATTTCCCCTTCTATATGTTTTAAAGACATGTACATGCGTGGGGATGTAATGCAATCATGAGTACGGACTAATGCAATCTAGCTTCGTGTCATCATATTTAATACGTGATCCTGTGGGGATGAATCCTGTTAATGAAAAATATTTAGACCGGATCCGAAAAATTTCTAAGTATGGGAGATTGAAATATATGCCTATGGATTGTTGACTTGAATAAAAATATGCCTAACCATAGTTAAAAAATGGGGTAAAGATGATAGTTTTCTATCTAACCCTTAGATCTCCTTTAATTCAAATTGATGGTGGTGATTATGTCTCTTCCAAAAACCCTACACACCTTTACTTATAAAATAAGGGAATAGAATTACTCACTTAGAGCCACCATCATCTTTTCTTCACTTCACATTCTTGGGGACTAAGAAAAAATTCAAAGCCCTAAATTGAGGGTGGTGTCCGGCTGTTTTTTTTCCGGTGGGGAGAGGGAGATTTCCGGCGCGGCGGCACGAGGGGCTTCGGGTTGAGACGAGCGGCGCAGCGGGTGGCGACGGGATCCTCTTCGGTGAGCAGAGGACGTCGACGCGGGCTGGTGTTGCTCCGACCAGCGGAGGCGGAGGTAGGGCAAGCCAGGATCGGCTCCGGCACTGCGCGAGGGAGACTCCAACGACGGCGAGTTCGCCTTTCCGGCCACGGGAGCGAGGCAACAAGGTGATTCCTTCGTCCAGGACCAGCGACGACGGCTGCAGCTCCACACCGGCGGCGACAGGCTCACTCCGGCCACGGCGGGGTCTCGATTTTGAATCGAGCCTTCGAATCGGCTCGGGATTTCCCAAGGTTCGATCTTTTTTCCGTCTTGTGAACATATTAAATGCTCGTATTTGTATTGCCCATGCTTGATTTATGATGATTTCCCGAATGCTTGACTTGTAATTGTCGTATTGAGTAGATAGTCATTTTGCTCGGAAATGCTTTTTGCTCGTTGGATTTTCCTTGTTTGATTTTGATGTCGCGGAATTACTTGTATGTCGTGTGTTGTTGGGGGGGGGGGGGGGTATAATTGTCCTTTGCTCGGGAGATGGTTTTTTGCCCGAGTGAAATTGCTCAATTTTGTTGTCGTAAAACTGCTCGTACATAGCCGTTGTCGTTGGGTATTCTTGAATCTTGATTGTTACTCGCTGATCGTTATACGGCATAGTTGTCGATATATCGATGTTGGGTTACTTCCGAGCTTACCCGGGAAATTGCTCATGTTCTGATACTTAGCGTGATATGACAGGTATTATACTCGTGGTAGTGCTCCAAAACTCGGACTTTGCAACGGCGCTACATTCTTCGCAGGATGAGTAAGTTTTTAATCCCCTCCATTCGTCGTGTTACTTACTTTCCTGATGTTAGCTCAGGGTCGGATTCTGAGTCAGATACTGAGTTTGAATAATGGTCTGAGTCGGAGTCTATCTCAAGTTTGGAATTTCCTACAGCTTTCGAGTTAGGTCTTGCGCTATTGTCGGGGAACCATTTGGGTCGGAGTGCTTATAACGAGCATGTTGAGTTAGGTGACGTTAGTCCCTTAGATGAACCCTTATACCCCTTCCTTCGATCTCTGAAGAACATTAGATTGTATTTCCTTTCACGCAAAATTTAATGGAAAAGTGCATTTGTATTCGGTTTCGTTTATTTGTACATCTATAAATTATTTAAATGAAAGGTTTATTAGTATACCATCGATTGCTTTCTGCACAAATAAAATTCTTAAATTACTCTTTAAATTATATTAATTTTTATTCTAAAAAATAACACAAAAAAAGATGAATATATATAATATATATAAATATATATATATAAACATATGATAACATGAATTTTTTTATATAAATAAAACCCCGGAAATTAGATTTTTCTTTAAGAAAATATACATTTTCAGTATATTTTTTCATTTGTTATTTTTATGCATAAGATTACTCTAAATCTTTCTCTATTATTTATTCGCTATTTTTAAAACATAAAATAAATAATATAACTTAAGAATAAACTTGAATAATCGTAAATTATGTGGTTTGCATAAATCAATTGACATTTTAGGAATAGAAGTTTAGTTATTCTAATCCTTCTTAATGAGAATTACAATACCATTTTACACTAACTTTCTACATAAGCAATAGAGAGAAATTGTATATTACTACGAAGTAATATAATACATGATGTGTTAGTTTGGAATATATGTATATGATTGTAATAGGCAAATTTGCAATGACGTATGTACGCCTAATTTTATGACTGTTAAATTGAGATGAAATAAATTTAACTTTATTTTAGTAAAATGATAATGTCGAATATTTTCAAATTTTTTGCAAAAAAAAAAAAACAAAACAAAAAAAACAAAACAAAACAAAAAAAAAACAAAAAAAACAAAAAAAACAAAAAAAAAAAAACAAAATTAGTTCTCATTGTTGATGCCATTATATATTATAGATTATATAATTATATTTTAACTTAAAAAAGCTATTATATTTAACATTATCACTTAAAAGACTAATTAAAATTAATTCTCAGTTAAACTAAAATAATTTTTTTTTATAAATAATATATAATAAAAAAAATTCAAATACTACAAAATGTATGCAATAAATTTTATTAAATTAATATAAATGACAGTAATATTTACTTAGTTAATATTTATACTTTTTTAATAATAAAATTCTTACTTTTGTTCTTCACGCAATTTGTGATTTTTCATTGGCCAAACTGCAATGTTTGATTCTCAATTACGATGGAATAGTATAAGTTGAAGTATCTATCTATATATATAATAAGGGAATAGGTGAGAGAGGGATTCATTTTTGTTGTGCCACGTCATCATTTTAAGTCATCCATAACTTGACACTTAATCAGTAATTTCCTTCAATCAGATTGCTCCACATAAGACGTTAATTACAAAGCAAAATATAAACAAATAAAAGCAATATAAAATTAAACAAATATAAATGCTCTATTAATTATAAGGAGACATTAACAAATAATTAATTGACGCCTTTAATCTTCAAACGCGACATTAACGAATATTGAGCTTAGTCTCCAAAGCTATGCAACCGAAGGGGCGACTTATCTTCTTCCAATAATCTGTTACACTCAATTAAATTTCACTCAATTTATATCAATTCAATGAAGGGCTTATAAAAGGAACGCATGAACCATGACCCAAATTATGATCATCACAATTTTTTCCGGCTAAAATCTATATATATAATAAGGGAATAGGTGAGAGAGGGATTCATTTTTGTTGTGCCACGTCATCATTTTAAGTCATCCATAACTTGACACTTAATCAGTAATTTCCTTCAATCAGATTGCTCCACATAAGACGTTAATTACAAAGCAAAATATAAACAAATAAAAGCAATATAAAATTAAACAAATATAAATGCTCTATTAATTATAAGGAGACATTAACAAATAATTAATTGACGCCTTTAATCTTCAAACGCGACATTAACGAATATTGAGCTTAGTCTCCAAAGCTATGCAACCGAAGGGGCGACTTATCTTCTTCCAATAATCTGTTACACTCAATTAAATTTCACTCAATTTATATCAATTCAATGAAGGGCTTATAAAAGGAACGCATGAACCATGACCCAAATTATGATCATCACAATTTTTTCCGGCTAAAATCTATATATATAATAAGGGAATAGGTGAGAGAGGGATTCATTTTTGTTGTGCCACGTCATCATTTTAAGTCATCCATAACTTGACACTTAATCAGTAATTTCCTTCAATCAGATTGCTCCACATAAGACGTTAATTACAAAGCAAAATATAAACAAATAAAAGCAATATAAAATTAAACAAATATAAATGCTCTATTAATTATAAGGAGACATTAACAAATAATTAATTGACGCCTTTAATCTTCAAACGCGACATTAACGAATATTGAGCTTAGTCTCCAAAGCTATGCAACCGAAGGGGCGACTTATCTTCTTCCAATAATCTGTTACACTCAATTAAATTTCACTCAATTTATATCAATTCAATGAAGGGCTTATAAAAGGAACGCATGAACCATGACCCAAATTATGATCATCACAATTTTTTCCGGCTAAAATCTATATATATAATAAGGGAATAGGTGAGAGAGGGATTCATTTTTGTTGTGCCACGTCATCATTTTAAGTCATCCATAACTTGACACTTAATCAGTAATTTCCTTCAATCAGATTGCTCCACATAAGACGTTAATTACAAAGCAAAATATAAACAAATAAAAGCAATATAAAATTAAACAAATATAAATGCTCTATTAATTATAAGGAGACATTAACAAATAATTAATTGACGCCTTTAATCTTCAAACGCGACATTAACGAATATTGAGCTTAGTCTCCAAAGCTATGCAACCGAAGGGGCGACTTATCTTCTTCCAATAATCTGTTACACTCAATTAAATTTCACTCAATTTATATCAATTCAATGAAGGGCTTATAAAAGGAACGCATGAACCATGACCCAAATTATGATCATCACAATTTTTCCGGCTAAAATTAATTCATCGTATTCAATCAATTAGTCTCAGATCTTACTCACCTTCGATCGCGTGGGATGACTTCATGAACAAACTCCTGCATGCATGAAGAATCAAACATACCAAAAATAGTTTTCGAACTCGGATCTGAGGGTGAGGTGAAGTGGACGCCATTTTGAGCAAATCATCTCCTCAGACATGCATGAAGAAATCAAACACACCATAGAAGATCAAATAAATTAATACTCAGAGCATATAAAAGAAAATAAATCGGAGGCGGAAATTCTTCAACTGGAGAAGAGAGAGGGCACTTACTTGAAGAAGCAATTAAACACAATTTGTGCGAGACCTAGCGGCGTGGCCTTGGTGGTCGTAATCTTCGTTGTTTGCTGTCGAATCGGGCTTGGATGATGACGCATGAAGATCTGGGTTCGAACCCTCCAGATCTGGGTTCGAACCCTCCAGATCTGGGTTCAAACCCACGACCGAACCAATTTCCGACAGTGACAAGTCCTCCCATGGCGGCGTACCCGCAGATCTTCACTCCTGGCAATGCTACAAAAATTTATCTAACAGAATCTTTGTGTGGTTGTCATTCATCATGGTTTATCAACGCTGCAACAGGGTTGTGACAGGTCTGCGGACGACGAGCAAACGGAATACCATAAGAGATTTTTGCATCCTGCGGTGGGACGAGTGGGAATAGCCGGAGAAAAAGGAGCCGCACAACTCTAAAGTGAAGAATGGTAAAGAAACGTCTCGAACTTGGAAGCCAGGACCGCAGCTAGGGTTTTGTTTTTTTAGCAAGGTTTGTTATTATAATATATTTCCATGGGCTGATATAAAGCCCATAATGAAATAGTGGGCCACAAGTGAACGACTCTGCCGGATTGAGGAGCACCTCAGCTGCTTCGGCCCTGAATCTAATAGATTTTAAGATATTTGGAAATTTATTTATTAAATGATGGAATTTTGTGTGAATTGGATCAGTTAAATGAGCATAAGCACATATAGTCACCGGTGGTTATATAGTCATCATTGGTCATCAATCAGTAGTGTGGATTTTACTTCACCTAAAAAAATATTTGACTTAAATTAGCGTAACTTATTAGTCCTTGCTTATATGCACAACTTCGATTTCTAATTAGTATTGTTTGTAAATAAAAATTATATTAATGATAATACACATCGTAAATAAGCAAAAGTTTAATTGAATTATGTATTTTAAATATTATACTATGTATATAGATTTCATAGTAAATATATTTTAAATAACAAACTAATTTCTAAAATTTTCCATAACTTTTTTCTTATTAATGATCCAGATAGGGCTGGGCATGGTTCGGTTCTGGACCGAACCGGTTCAGAACCGAACTGGAACCGGATTTAAGGTTCAGTCGGTTTTCTATACCTGGCATGAACCGAACCGGATTCACGGCAGAACCAAACCATGACAGAACCGGTTCAAAACCGGTTCTGAACTTTTTTTTTTTTTTTTGCTTCAAACCTTTTTTTTTATTTAAAGTTCTAATTATGCACCAAATTCGATAATAGACGAACAATTCATAAACTTTCAAAATATAAAGATAACCAAACACTTCAACATAGATAGTATCGAAATCTAAATTCCAAACAATCTGATAATATAAGTTGAAATATTTAAAGCATAAATCTTGAGACTTCCACCAGTTCTCGAGAGGCGACATGCGTAGTTAAGTGTTCAACAGAACTGAACCCAGTTCAGTTCAGTTCTCGAACTAAACTGAGCCGTCGACGAACCCAAAATAAAAAATTCATCAAAAATCGTTGTTGGTGAAAGAAACGAGGAAGGCATTATTAAATTGTATCAAGTGAAAGAAACGGATCGATTCAAACTCATTTAACGAAATCCTACATAAACAATAATAAACACTATAGGAAGTTAGAATTTAAAAACTCACCGTATCAAATTGGACTGGGCAAAACTCGCCGGCGATGTGGTGGACGAAGGATGGAGGTCCGGCGGGAGTGGCACTAGGCAGCGGCAGTTCTTCCTAGAGGAGCGGCGGGAGCGGCGCTGCAATTTTTTTTTACTGGACTGAGGAACGGCTGTAATTAGGAGCGGCATAGGGTTAATAATTTTTTTTTTTTTTACAACCGGTTCTGAACCTGTTCTTAACCAGCTGAGAACCGCTCCTAATATATATATTAAAAACCAAACCATATACAAACCGGTTCGGCCAGAACCGGTTCAAGCCGGTTCGGTTCAACTGAACCGATTTTTTTGCCCAGCCCTAGATCTAGATGTACATTATTTTGTGAATCTATATATCTATATATCTATATCTATATATATAATAAAGCAAGAGGAAAGATGGAAGACTAGCCTGGTGATGCCACGTCAGCATCCAGAGTGCATATGAAAGTGCCACATCAACCTATCACCGTGTGACACGTCAGCCTTCATTAATCCACATTATTATCAGTGTGGGCTGAGTTTGTTTTCTGGGCCATTCACATAGCAATGCCTGCTAAATCAAATCCATGTAGCCTATTCACATTCCACAGTAGATTCACTTTTATTATTCTTGTGGGTTCTGAACTGGACAGGGGGTTGATATCTCTTAAATGGGCATTTTCTGAATAAGAGAGTTTCGGTTAAGTCTAAATATGTTAAAAATTAAAATGTTATATCGTTTTATATTTATTTTTATCAATTTGTTACGACACTATCTTAAACATCCATTATTATCTATATATAATAATGGAAGAGAAAAAAGATGTAACAATCTTGAGGCTGCCACATCAGAAATTAACGAAATTTTAAGACTGCCGCATCAGCACACACTCTACTAAATTAAGTATTTGGGCTGAATGATTCGGCTGAATACATTTGACTCAAATTATTTTTAGCAATGTGTAATATTTACGTGGGCCGATTCAAACCCCATAATGAAATAGTAGGGCCACAACATGAAACCTTAATACTGTAATACATTTTATTTAGTACAAACCCATCATTATACAGTTAGGTCGAATAGAATAATGATAGTAATGGTTTGTTATATTTATTGTTTTTCACATATTTAATAATTTAAAATGATTAGATTTTTTTTTTGAATGAACGAGGTGTAACTTTGTTCATAATATATATTGAACAAAATTGATATATTTTTGTATAATTTTTTATGATTTTATTTTGCTAATACATCTATCTATATTTTCATTTATTTTGGAATTGGTAAGATTGAATATTCTTTGAAGAAGTTTTACAATCGTGTACTTTTTTATGTCTTAAATTAAGAAATTACATTTTAATTGAGAATAAAAGAAATCACAATTTAATTACTCATCATTATTTCGGGGTTAGTTTAGCAATTTCAACATTAGTTTCATCTATCCTGAGGAAAAATTAAAGATGTGATTAACACAAATTCGATAATTTGGAATAGTGCAATATGGTGTAATGTGGGATAGACATTTTTATACACTTTTATAACAAATCATCTTTTGTGCTGAGCTAAGAAAACACTCTTATTATATAGTTTAATCTACAAAGTGAAAATGAAGATGCTTTGGCATTTTCCCGTTGATGAATGTGAATATGACAACAATGACGATATAAATTTGAATGATGATAGAAGAATTTGAAACCAATGCATTATGAAAATTTTAAATTATATTCAATCTGCGGGTCGAGAAGAGCTCTCAATATCGACAATTTTGAAAATTAGAGACTTGATGCATATTATATCTAAAGTCAAGAAACTTAAAATAGATTTTCAATCTTTTACATATAAGGTTAACGTTTGTATTTTAACAGGTCGCCCCGCGCGTAGCGCGGGGTCAGCACCTAGTTATATATAATAAAGTATTATTCATGGAAAAATATATATTATTATATACATATATATACCTAAAAAATGCAGTAGCATCTTATAAGCCTTAAATGAAATATTTCAAATAAGAAAATATAAATAAAACTAGCTAATTATCTCTAAAATCATTTTTATTTAAAAACCTGCCATTAATTTTTAATTTTTTTTAATATAAAAATGGTATTATCCGCGCAACGCGCGGTCAGGCCACCTAGTTTTTTTATTTATAAAACCATTAAAAAATTAATGAATAAGGCTAGAATCGTCATTTAATAATCATTTAATCACATTAGATTAAATATAAACGACTAAATGAAACAACTTTGAACCAATTAATTATTGTGGAACATATATAATCAAACAATCACGTCAAAAAACAAAAACAAAAAACAATTTAATCACATTGAGCAAACATAAGTAATTATTTGATATATTAACCCCATTTAAAATGCTCATAATTTTGATAGACTATATTAAACCGAAAAGATAAATAACATTCATTAATACAATCAAATAAAATTATTATGAAATAAAAGTATGAAGAACAATCGTCACAAGTGCCTATTTTACAATTATATTGAACTAAAATAATTAAATAATTATATTGATTAGTACAAACTAATATAAAATATACATAATTATCCTAATGGTCGGTTCGGTCCTACAGACCTCAAAGCTCAGAGACTAAACCAGTCCGAAAAACCAAACTAGAGTAAAAAATATGTTTGAAAATCGAGCATAATATTATTGGTTCGGTCATTTCGATTCAGATGGAATTGGTTTTCACATATTTTTCAAACCAACCGGATTTTGCTTTTCATCCGTACCCGTTTGTACTCTAATTTTTTTCTTTAAGATAGACTAACTAAACCATGGGTTTGACCATATATCTTCCATTTATGTTTAATTTGACGGAAATTTTAACGGATAGCAATTTGCTTGAAAATAAGAAGAAGTTCAGATAATTAATTTAAAAAAAATTAAATTTAGGTAACGATTTATAAATCCTTGTATTATTATAGTGAGTTGGGGAAATTTTTGTGTGGAGATGCTAACAGGCCTCTTATATCATTGGGCTAGGATATATTTTGAAGACGTAGGTTAATACGGGCATGAATAATCAATCAATCTTTCAATTGAACTAACTAACATTACCCGGCCGGCCTTACACACCTTTTTTTTGTATAGAGCTTCATCCCCTTCCCTCCAATTCCAGACAATCCATCCATTCCGTAACCCTAACCGAAGCTTCTTCTTCCCTCACTCACCCCTGCAACTTCGATTTGTCACTCACCTTCTCAAACCAAAGCTTGATTCTTGATTCTTGATTCGAGCTGCAATCGCAGTGCAGAAGAACATGCTCCACCGTATATTCCGGCGACCACTTGTGCCCCTGCTCAACCGCATACGTTCAGCCGTGACACTCTCGTGTTTAGCAAGACCTTAACTTATTATATATATGTGGGTTAGGTCAGTGAGGTCTCTGAATTTCCTCTTTGCTCCTGTTACCAAATCTCGATTCGTCTCTGTTTCCGCCCCGTTCACTCAAAACTCTCCCCTCCTAATTGACTCTTATTCTGACGCCACGACTAGTTCATCCGATGATGAACAGCAGTATCTACGCCAGCAGAATGATGAGAAACTAGATTGTACAAAGGTTTGTAGCGTACTGAACAGCTTTAGAGGGAAGCCAGAAGTTGCATTTTCAGTCTTTCGTTTTCTGCACCAGCAAGGCTATCAACATGATCTCTCTACTTACTCTATAATTATTGCAATTCTTTCCAAGTGGGGTTTGCAGAAGAAGCTTCAAAATATCCTGTCGCAGTTAATTGCATTAGAGGACTTCGATATTATGGATTTATTCGAAAGTCTTGCTTTTGACCCGGAGTGTTCCGACCATCGCTTGGCAGCAGTTGTTGATGGATTGATCAAAATTTATGCTTCCAAGGCTTTGTTTGAAGAAGCTATTGATTCTTTATTTCAAACAAGGAGGAGGGGGTTATATCCACGAATATATACATGTAATTTTCTCCTAAATAGCATGATTAATCACGGTGATACCGAGAAGGCTATATCTCTGTACAAGCATTTGAAGAAGGCTGGACTGGTTCCAAATGATTATACTTATGCAATTGCAATCAAGGCCTTTTGCAAGGTTGATGACTTCGAAAAGGCGGCCGAGGTGTTTAAGGAAATGGAAGATGCTAGGGTGGAACCTACAGCCTTTGCTTACAGCACATATATAGTAGCTCTTTGCAAGATAAATTCTGATGAAGCTTGTCAGTTGCTCCAGACACTAGCCATGGATCATAACGTTCAATTTGATTCATATACATATGCTGCTGTTATTCGGGTATTATGTGATGAGAACTTAGAAAAAGCACATTCAGTCTTGCTTCTTATGGAAAATGAAGGGCTGGTCCCTAGTACTGAGTGTTATAAGATGTTGATTCATAAGTATTGCAGTTCTGGAAATTTACCTCGTGCAATCAGTCTGCATGATGATATGTTATCTAAAGGGAAAAAAACGAACTGTTTTATTATCAGTTATATTCTGCAGGGTTTATGCAGTTTAGGGAAATTTGCTGAAGTAGTAGATATATTCAACAGATGTAGTCAATTGGGGACTTTTATGGATGAAGTTACATACAACATTCATCTTGATGCTTTATGCAAATGGGGGAAAATAGACGAAGCAATTAGATTAATTGAAGAAATGAAGAAAAAGCAAATGGCTTTGGATCATGTGCTCTATACAACATTGATTCATGGTTATTGTTGCCAAGGAGATATGTCCCATGCTGAAGCAGTACTTGATGAAATGAAGATTCAAGGAATAGACCCAGATTTTGTCACTTGCAATATTCTTGCTGGTGGATATGCTATAGGTGGCTTGGTCTCTAAGGTACATCAAATTTTACACCATACGAAATCCCATGGGCTGAACTCAAATACTATGGAAAGCACAATAATCAGAGGTTTATGTATTGGTGGGGAAATAAGGGAAGCTGAAAAGTTTCTGAAAGGCCTAGAAGCTCCAACAGAGGAAAACTGTAGTGCCATGATAAGTGGATATATTCAAGCCGATTGTACTCAAGAGGCCTACAAATTATTTATGCATTGCTATCAAAATCAAGTTCCTGTGAAGAGAACTTCTTGCTTCAAATTGCTGCGCAGCCTCTGCATAGCAGGTGATGAACGTGCTATTAAATTGGTTAAGATTTTTCTGCTTGACTACAGAGAACCCAGCAATGCTATGTTCAATGATCTTCTAGCTACTTCATGCCGGGAAGGACATTTAAAAATGGCACTGGAAATATTTAATATTTCAACTGAGTGGGGAATGAAACCTGATGTGTTTACCCTCACGGTTTTGCTCAACGGTCAATTGAAAGAAATTTTAAGAAGCAATTCCCTCCGTTGTGGAACGGGGCTCACAGATGAAGCAAAAAGAGTTACTTTGGCCTTGAAAGATGCATGGTTGAAGGTGCAAAGGAATGAAGTAACACCTGATGTTTTCTTTTATAATATGTTCATTAGTGGGCTTTGTAAGTTGGGAAATCTCGATGAAGCCGAGCAGTTGTTATGTGGAATGGCTGACAAGGGTCTAGAAGCGGATTTGTTTACATACAGCATCCTGATAGTCGAATGCATCAAGTGGGGAGAAGCGGAAAAGGCCAAGCAACTTTATGAAGAAATGTTGCATAAGGGTATTAGTCCAGATGACAAAATTGTGAAAATCGTTTCTGATCTGAAACATGGGAACCGGTATTTAAGTAAGCGTGTGGACCTATTATCAGCCTAGCTCAACTAAAAAATGCAGTCTCTGGAGATGCTTCACGGTAACTTTTAATATGCGCGCCTCTCTACATTGTTATGTCTACATGATATATATAGTATTGATATAAGTAGCTTTACTATTAAAGAAAAGCCTAATTAAAAAAAATCTCGGTTTTTCAGCTGATGCCAACAGCATTGTGATGGGATGCTGCTTCTGTTGAAATGCACAGCATTTGTCATCCAGATAAAGAGGTTCAAGTATTCTCCTCTTGGCTCTCAATCATTCAGGTACTTTTCTAGGATTATGTGATAAATATAATATAAATTTAGATGAAGTACTTGTTTCGAAGCGAAGTACGCAATGATGTATAAACAAGGGTGTATGCCTGGGGTTATTCGTCAAAGTTTTGCTGCATTGGAAATTACACTCTTAAATTTGAACTTCTTATTTTGTTAAAGACTCGCCTGTAAAAAAGAAATGCACCGGTCATCAATAACTTCAAGTGGAAATAGATTCGTTGGCCAGCATAGCGATAAAAAGTTGATTAACAAATAGATATACGGAAGACATACTATGAACTTCCAATTCTAATGCAAAACGACGCAGATGACATCAACAGATTTCTTAAAGCAGCATCTCCCAAAATTTTGTTTATTTACTTTGTGGTGCAATTTATATTGAAGTATTTTCGTGTTTGCCTCTGGCTCTGATATACTAGGTGATGACTAGTGGTTGAGAAGTTGCAAGGCAATGGCTCTGCTTGATGAATGCAAAATGATTCCAGGTCCATTAGGTTTGCTTTCTGCTTAGATAATTTAAGATTGCTTCAAGTGTTGGATGCTTGTTGCATTGGTTTTCATGACTTTTTTTTTGCAGGTCGTTTGTGGTGATGGGAACTAAAAGACAGACAGGTAGAGTCTAGATAGATAAATCAGCTGAAGAAAAGCTAGTTCTGTATTTTGTGTTTTTGTTTGTAGAAATGCTATATAGCTAGTTAGTTCTGGCTGAGTTACTGAGTAGATGCCACCAAAGTATTCCCAGAAATCTTTTATCAGGGTGTTGAGTTTGAGGTTATTATGTTATGAGTAAAAATGTAAGTCATATGAATGTATAGAATGATGGAGGTTGTTATGTTAGGTATAATAATGCACGTGAATGTTTTTTCTTATCAAAATGGCTAAAATATCCCAGCCCCATAGATATAGATCTTCTCAATGTATAAAGACATTGGCAAGGGTTTCTTTTCCAAATTTGTTTGCTTGAAAAATCAATCACGTGCGCATGTCAATTTCGATACATTTGTAAAAGCTGGATGGATGGATGAAGGTGGAATTTTGTTTCATTTCTGAAAAATCAAGGTCCGAGTAACTTTTGTAATCTAACTTAGCTTCATAGCTGATAGGGTTAAGAACACAATAGGGGCCTGAATGTTTGCCCATGTTGCCAAAAGGGGTCTGAATTAAAAAAACGTATTATTTAGGGCCTGAATTTTGAGTTTTGTGTATAAGTGAGGTCTCCGTCTATTTTTTCTGTTAAAATTGACGGAAAGTGGTCACATGCCAAGCATGTGACCAAAAATAATTTGAAAACCCGAAAATGCCCTTTGACCAAAGTGTGTCTCTCATATGTTTGACCTAAAATGACGAAAATACCCTTTAAGCCACCACAGCTCCGGCGACCACCACCACCCCGACTCCGGCGACCACCACCGGCCTCCGGCGACCACCACCGGCCTCCGGCGACCACCACCGACCTTCGGCAACCACCATCGACCTCCGGCGACGACCGAAAAGCTCCGATCGGAGCCGAAAAGCTCCAATCGGAGCCGAAAAGCTCCGATCGGAGCTTTGGAGCTCCGGTCGGAGCCACAAAGCTCCGATCGGAGCTCTGTGGCTCCGATCGGGGCCACAGAGCTCCAGATCGGAGCTTTGTGGCTCCGACCGGAGCTCCAAAGCTCCGATCGGAGCTTTTTTGGCTCCGATCGGAGCTTTTCGGCTCCGATCGGAGCTTCGGAGCTCCAATCGGAGCCTTTTTGGCTCCGATCGGAGGCCGGTGGCGGTCGCCGGAGGCCGGTGGTGGTCGCCGGAGCCGGGTGGTGGTCGGAGCGTGGTGACCTTAATTGCATAATTAGTTTGTAGGGGTATTTTAGACATTTCACATTTTATTAATTAAATTGATAAATTGTATAATAATTACAAAAGGGTATTTTTGTCTTTTCGCGTGATTCTGTTAGATTTAACAGAAAATTTGGACGGAGACTTGAAAAAACACAAAACTCAACATTCAGGCCCTTAATAATACGTTTTTTCAATTCAGACCCCTTTTGGCAACATGGGCAAACATTCAGGCCCCTATTGTGTTCTTAACCCTAGCTGATAATGACGGTGATAACAGCGGTTTTAGACTTGAGAGAGAAACTTGCTAACACTGCGTGTTTTTTGGATTCTCAAATACAGTTTTTTTTTTTGGGTACCACACCACGTGGGCTAGAAAGGGAAGGGAGCAGAGGAGAGTTACAAAACGGAAGCGGAGATTTTTAACAAATTAATTACCCGGATGGGTTTGTTTGGTTCAATCCCCGCTAGTGACCATGAGAATGGAAAATTGTTCATGGCCAGCACTTTACCCCTTACGGTCTGACTCAGTGCGAGTGAGATTAGTCTAGGTATGAAGCAAGCATGATACGGGTGCTGCCCTCTTGATGAGGATCCCCCTAGGACCACCCCGCGGGAAAAAAAAATAAAAAAATCATGGTCTAGGTCAGAGACTTCCATTGCACTTTGGTAGGGCACTAGGACTGAGCAAAAAGTCCACTAGGACCGGTCCAGGTCCGGGACCGGTCCAGGATCGAACCGCTAAGGACCGGTCCATTTCAGGACCGAGTCCAGTGGACCTGTCTTATCGGTCCTGGACTTAATTCGGCCTAGGACCGTTTCGGTCCATGGAGTCCAGGACCGAACCGATATTATTTAATATATTAAAAAAAAATCTCAATTTCTAATTCTAATTTCTAGGTCAAAGAATACAGCGCTGGAGCGGGAGCCTGGAGGAGAGAACGGCACGCGACAGAACGCTGGAGCTCGCTCGGACCACCGCTGCTCGGACCACCGCAGCTCGGACCACAGCAGCTCGGACCACAGCAGATCGGACCACAGCAGCTCGGACCACCGCAGCTCGGACCACAGCAGATCGGAAGCTTCTTCAGAGCTATTTCCTATCATTTAGTTGTTCTCACTGCTGATCTAGAAAAGGAAGCTTCTTCAGAGCTATTTCCTATCAATTTTGATGGGCTATCAAAGGTATTAACATCAGCTACACGCAATCTTTGCGTTTGCTGTAGAATCAGAATACTGTAGTCTTGAAAAAGTTACATAGTTTATTTGATTGATCACTAAGGACATTTTAATGCCCACATTTAAAGTTGCAAGTCTTAGCTTTCCCACGTAGTTTATCCAGAAGACTTGCTTTGTAACTGTGTAGTGCTACTGCTAACCCAATTTCCAGCAGTAAAGCTTGAATTCATCTTTCTTTTTCCTGATTTGCATGCTATTTCAGGTTATTATCGAGTCTAGAAATTATTCAGGTTCTTGTTAACTTTATATATAAATCTTTTGCTGCAGTCAGTGAAGTATGGGGACACCATTTTTGTTGGGCAATACCTGTTTACTGGAAGTGAAACTACATCAGTCTGGCTAGAGGTAAGAAAGCGAAACTACTAAAGCAGCTCCATTACGGTTTGTACTTCTCTGTTCTCACCCCTTCTTCATTAAGAAGATATGGTGAATGAATAATCTGTCAAATTGCATTTATGGTGTTCATGTTTCGATCTGTGATATTCATGTTTCGATCTGTGATTTTCATGGCTAATTAAACTTGAGGCTCTGAAGTTCTCTAGGCTTTTGCAAGATCTTTAGTTTGGCCAACATTTTCCTAAATTAACCCTATCATTTTGACTGTTGAAATGGCATACCCAGCTAAATTAACCTTATCATTTGGCATTTTAAGTTTCCATCAAAATTTTGTGCGACTTTTCTGGATTGTTAATTGGTATTTTTTTTATCGATACATGGGTAAAAGCACTATTTTGAAATATGTAGGATTAAAGCCTATTTTATTTTTCTGCAGATGTCTTCTAGGGAAGACCTTCGTGAGAGTGAGAGTGTTGCAGATTCAAGATCAATCCGTGCTCCAACATCTGATACTCATGCTTTAGAAGATGACCCTATGTTAGGAGATGAAGCTGCTTCAAGAGATGAAGTTGTATCTGCTGCAACGGCTTCAAGACCTCCACTACCCACAAGTAGTAGTTCCAAGAACAAGAAGCGTCGCTCTCCATTGTGGGAACACTTTGAAGAACATACTGGTGGTGAGTTTCCGAGGGCTACATGCAACTACTGTCATGGTATATACTCTGCTAAATCTAAATCAGGAACTAGTTGGATAAAAAATCATCTTGAGAGATGTAGAGATTTTCCGGGTAATAAAAGCAAAGCCAATAAGCAGAGGTTTTCTCCTGAGGTCAAGGAGCGTAAATTTGACAACGATGTTTTTAGAAAAAAGCTTGCAAAGATGCTCATTAATGAGGAAAAACCGTTTCGTTTTGCGCAGAACGATAACTTTAGAGAAGTGGTTGAATACTTGAACCCGAATGCTGTATTACCTTCACGTTTTACCGCTGCTCGTGATTGCATAGACTTGTTTAATGAAGAAAAAGCCAAGTTGGTAAAGTATTTTGATAAATCCAAACTAAGAGTTTGCCTTACTACTGATACTTGGACGTCTATTACAAATCTGTCTTTCATGTGTTTAACTGCTCATTACATTGATGATGATTGGAAGTTGCAGAAGAAAATTTTGAACTTTTGTCCAATTTCTGGGCATACCGGAGATGTTATTGGAGCAACTGTTGAGAAGTGTTTGCTGGATTGGAAGATAAATAAGGTATTGACAGTGACTGTTGATAATGCAACCTCTAACGATACTGCTATCACTTAGCTGAATAGGAGGTTCAAAACTACAGCTGTCTTGAATGGGAAGTATACCCATGTCA
Source organism: Clarkia xantiana subsp. parviflora (assembly GCA_036873135.1). NCBI lineage: Eukaryota > Viridiplantae > Streptophyta > Magnoliopsida > Myrtales > Onagraceae > Clarkia > Clarkia xantiana. Next base: position 12,205,899 of record JAPTYO010000003.1, read on the forward strand.
GGTGCGTTGCTCATATCCTGAACTTAATTGTGAAGAATGGATTGCATGAGTTGTCATATAGCATTAAGAGAATCCGATCAGCAGTTATGTTTTTTAGACTATCTCCTGCTAGATTGCGAAAGTTTAAGCTTGCAGTGGAAAAAGAAAGGTTGGTTTGGTCAGGTAACCTATGCTTAGATGTTGAAACAAGATGGAATTCAACCTTTCTCATGCTTGAATCAGCCATTAAGTATAGAAAAGCTTATGAATTTCTTGAGCGAGATCCTTGATATGTAGCTGAACTTAGCAGTGATTGAGGGCTGCCAACTGAGAATGATTGGGAGGAAGCTAGTGATATGTTGCCTTTCTTGAAGGTATTTTATGAAGCCACGGTGCATATGTCTGGATCTTACTATTCTACAAGCAATGATTGCATGTTTGAGCTTTGCAAGATTGCAATTAAGATTAATGAGAATCTTAGAGAAAATTCCATGTTTAACTATATGGCTGAGAAAATGAAGACAAAGCATGACAAGTACTGGGGTGATATGAGAAAGGTGAACGTGCTATTGTATGTAGCCATTGTGCTTGATCCTCGACATAAAATGAGTTTTGCTGAGTATGTCATCGAGGAATATTATGAGAGTGATTTAGCATTTGCATCCGAGTTGAAGAGAGAATTGCATGAAACATTGCAATCACTGTTTGAGCAATATGAGAGATCCTTAAATAGGCCGAATGCTCGTGTTCAAAGTTCAAGTATGAGAGGTGGAAGTACAAGTGCGATGACTAGCAGAGAAGATGATTGGTTGAAGTTGAGGTACAAGCGCAAAATGGGAAAGGAAACATCTAATTTTTCTGAGAAGACTGAATTAGAGAAATATTTAGAAGAAGAAGAAGAATATAGACCTGATTTTGAGATTTTATCTTGGTGGAAGAAGAATAGTCCACGGTATCCCATTATTGCGGCGATAGCTAGAGATGTGTTGGCTATTCTCGTAACTACCGTGGCATCTGAGAGTGCTTTTAGTACGGGAGGACGTGTATTAAGCAAGCATCGGAGCTCTTTAAGTCCAGGAATGGTTGAGGCATTAATTTGCACACAGGATTGGTTGAAATTGAAGCGCCCAACCGAAGAAGAATACGAAGGTAAAAAACACGTCTTTATAGCTTACTTACATTTATTCTAGATTTTTATGATGTATATTAACATTTTAATATTTAATAATGTTTAGAGGCCACGGATGAGATGAACGAGTTGGAAAACTCTTTGCCAGTGTTATGTATTGACGATGACTTAATATAGTCAGGTGAGTAATTATTTTAAATATTAAATTAACATTTAAATGGTGATGGTTAACTAATTCTAATGTGCAATGTGTTTTATATTAGGCTATGAAGATGATGATGGTTCTTTTCGGGCTAAGGAGTAAGAAGATGATGATGTGTTTTATAGTTTTTGGAAAACTTGTTTAAAACTTTATGTGATGTTTGTTTAGATTATGTCTCTTTTGGGTTCAACTATAAGTGTGTTTCAATTTGAATATTGTTCGTTAGTAGTTATGTATGTTTTATCGTTGTGAAGTTGTGGTTGTATTAATATATATACGCCACCATCGACAAGTACGTAAATGTCTAATTATGACGCATTTGTCTTTCAAAATTATGGTAATGAACTCTTTGTAATTTATTACGAAGCTAGAGTCATGCATGCAATACTAGTTGTAGCTAGCTAACAGTTTAACAATAATAATATGATCAATTAATCATCCACCGTACTTAATAATACAAATTAATAATACAAAGTAGTCATTAAATATGATATAATTATTTTTGAATTTTTATTTGTTATAAAAAATAAATGATACAATTTTTTTACTTAATAAGATAATTATATATTAATATTTTTAAAAAAAATTACAATTTTTCTAAAAAAAAAAAAGTAATTTTTATAAAAAAAAAATTCGGTCTTGGTTCGGTCCTATCGGTCCTGGACCGAACCAAGACCGTTAAAGTCCAGGACCTTTTAAAACGGTCCTGGCGGTCCTGGATCGGTCCTGAGACCGAAAAAAATAAGTCCATTCCTAATGGACCTAAACGGTCCTGGACCGGTCCTGGTCCAGGACCGGTCCATACTCACCCCTATAGGGCACTTGCCTGAGATCTTTTTAAGTGACAGCCTACTTAAAAATTTCCGTTCGCGCGACTCCAATAAAGATAGAATTAAATATTTGGAAAATAAGATAAACAATTCTTAAAATTGCCGAGCATTATCAATTTCGAGCTCGACATACCAAAAAAATCGACTCGAGCTTGAATTTTTTCGAGTCGAAAACGAGTTTTGACCGAGTCGATCTCGAGTAGCTTACGAGTAGCTTGACACGCTTACACCCCTAAAACCAGGGTCAACACGTATTTCTAGCGTCATGGATTCATCAAGTGTCATTCCGAGCATACATTGTATTTGAAGGTTAATGATGCTGGTGAGACAGTCATTGTGTGTTTGTGTGTTTACGGCCTTATTTTTACTGGTGATAGTCGTGAGATGATCCAACGTTTCAGGGAGGATATGATCCGAGAATTCGAGATGACAGTGATGGGGCTTATGTCTTATTTTGTGGTATTGAAGTTACTCAAGTTGATGATGATATCTTCATCTCCCATAAGAAGTATGAAAAAAAAAATATTATCGAGAAGTTTAAGATGACCAATTGCAACCTAATCCGTACTCTAATAGCAGAAATATGTATGTTAACAAAAGAAGGAAGCGGCACTGAAGTGAATCCGACATATTACAAGAGACTAGTTGGTTTTTTACAATATTTGACTTTTACTAGACAATATATTGTATACAGTTGAGATTATCAGCAGATTCATGGATTCTCTATAAAAAAAATTCATTTGCAAGCGGTAAAGAGGATTCTGAGGCACATCAAACGTACAATCAGTGATGGTATATTCTATTCAACATCAGAAGAGTTTCAGCCGGTGGGATATCCAGACAGTGATTGAGCAGTGACACTAGGTTGAGGAAGAGAACTTCTGGTTAATGTCTTTCATTTGGGATCATGATTTTTCTATTGGCCTTCGAAGAACAAGAATGTTGTGGCTTTATTCACTGCATAAGCAGAATATATTGCGAATCTGTATTCTACTACTTATGCAGTTTGGTTGCATCAGATGCTTGTAGAGTAACACCACAAGCAGATCATTCAACAAGTATCAAATGTGATAATCAGTCAAAAATTGTTATATCAAAGAATTCTACATTTCATGGAAAGAGTAAGCACATCGACATCAAGGATTTGGTGGTGAGATTGTGTTGGAATACTACAAAAACGCGAATCAAGTTCCTGACATACTTACGAAACTACTGAAGACTGGCATTTTTCTTAAGCTAAAAAGAATACTGGGCATGATCAAATTTGACGATGCTAGTTTAAGGGAGGCTGATAGAAAATAAGTTAAACTCAACCTTATTACTCTATTAGTTAAAGAATAATTTATAAATTATTATTAGTTATGTTAGATGAATAATTAAAAGTTTGTTTAAGTAATTAAATTTCTGATTAAACATAAGCATTAGAAGGAAAGTTTATGTAATAAAAATCTTATGTAAAAGAGGCTCAGAAGGTGTAGAAGATAACTTATATAAATATAAAAAAATTTATACACTAAAAATAACGTGAATTCCAACATTATCGATAATATAGAATAGATTTGGAAAAAAAATACCTGAAGTCTTGCAAAATACATATAATAATAATAAAATTATGTAATAAAGTGCAGATATTTAGTACTTTATTATCTCTTAACTAGATGTCAAGTGATAATTAATTCAGATTTGGACTACGTATGCTATGGGTGATGTCCTCCTAATGAGGCCCCTCCTAGAATCACACCACGAAAAAACAAAAAACAAAATAATAGTAATAATATCTAGTTTCCTTATCTCTATTAAGTTTTTAAGAAATAGTAGTTTCGATATATTCTTGGATCGTAAAAGCCCAAAGAGTAAGAAGCCTTAATTAAAATAACTGAAATTCACTAAGACCTTAAACTTTTTCAAATATATATATAGGATTTAAAATCAAATATGTATAAAAGATAATACACTTTGACAAATTGATAGCTTATATTTTTTTTGTGACTTTTTGGTACTTGAGAAGTTCAAACTGTTACACCGTCACTTTACATATCTATTGAATGGAGATTTTTGAAGTGAAGATCAAGCTTATTTATGTTTGGTTGTATTGGGTTTGGACTATTTGTGTTTGGGTGACTTGGGCTGTTTTGTGTTTATGGCCCAGGTTGTTTTTGTGTTAGTTGTTTTGTTGTAAGGACTGATTTGCACTCTTTAATTATTGGCGGGACCTGTATGCAAATACGAGACCTGACCTAGTATTATTTAGGTAATGCGTAACCACTTGAAGGAATATGCCTAGATGATCCAAAATTCTCTTCTTCTTCTCTGAAATTACGGTTTCATGTGATTTAGGGTTTTGCGATTAAGAGTAATTTTTCATGGTATCAAAGCATTAGGCTCATCGCTTGCGAGTACCTTCTTTTTGCTCGCAAACTCTGGCCTTGATCCTGGTACTCCGTTGCATGTTGGCTCTTGCAACCGTTCATACTCTTCGAGACTCTTTGTCTTCTGGTCCCGATCTCGATTACTGATCTCTTTGGATTCTTTGGGTATTCCTTTTCGGTGTTGGAGCTCCCTCTTTGTCGCGACGTTCTCTTTACGATCGCGACTGTTCAGTTCTCGTCTACAATTGTTTCCGCCATCTTTGCCTTCTCCGTCTCTTCGCCATGACGGAATTGAAGGAAGCAATCACAAAGGAAATTCATGCAGCTATGGGAAAGGTTGATTCGTTTCACCCTCTCCATCTGAACACAAGTGACAATCATGGTTGTAAACACTTGTTTTTTACCGGACGTAACGACGTTACGCATAATACGTCAATTCCGGACGAGTCAAGCCACAAAGTCTCCAAGAAATGCTTAAGTGCATATTAGGGAATTATTATAAATATATTTTAAAATATTATGAATATATTTAATATTTTCGGAATATTTGAAAAATTTATATATAATAATTAGTTTTTTTAATTTTTAGACAATTATCTGTAAGGTATTTATCAACAGATATTATCTTTTATTTAAAGGTAATTATCTGTTGAGATATATATCCAATGTTATCAGAACCGGACCGGACCGACGGTCTAACCGGGTTCGGACCAGAACCGGAGGTCCTCCCGGTCCGGTTCAGTCATTTCCGGACAATTTTACTGAACCCGGTTTGATAGCGGTTTTATATCGAACCGGCAGGTTTTTTAAGCGAACCGGTCGGTTTTTACCGAGTTAGTAATTTATATTAGTGAACCGGTCTATTTTTAAAGAGAACCGGCCGGTTTAAGAGCGAACCAGCCGGTTTTAGTGAAGAACCACTATGTAACTGAACCGGGCTTGGACCGGGTTCGGACCGGCGAACCGGGAACCGGTGACCTTGCCGGTCCGATGGCCGGTCCGGTCCTGATAACACTGTATATATCCCTAGGAATTATCTGTAAGCTAATTATTTGTTAGCATTTTTTATTTAGATTTTATCTGTAATCTAGACTAGGTTTTACTATAAATAGGGGTCCAGTTCTACACTGTAAAGATACAAGAATGATAGGGTACACCCACCATGTGGCTAAAGGATAGAACGCCTTCGAATGGAAGGAACATTTTTCAAAACTCTTACCTAAAAATATTTTATGGGTGGCCCGTTGGTACTCGCCAACACCCGCAATTCTGAGATGTAAAACTTTCGAAGGCGTTCCACTCATCAGCCATTTGGTTTCAACAGTTACTTACCCAGCAAGAGTTGTTCGACAACTGGGAGATCTCTAAAACATACCGACGAATGTAAAAGAGCAGCTCCCCATATCTGATTGGCATGACAACAAGGTTACTCAAGCCACGCTCAAGGAGATAGCTCAGCAAATACTCGAAGTCTAGAATAGCAGAAGTAAAAAATTGATACAGATGCCCAATGACCTCACAGAGGACGAAAAGATGTATCGTGCCACAAAGAAGTACATCCACCGGTTTCACGTGATATCCAACGAGCCAATTATTGACCCCAAGGAGAAATTATTGGACCGAAGCCACAAGTTCCACACCCATCGCATGAAGATATTTATGAGACTCTAGCAGCTCGAGTAGAGATCCAGAGTGTCATTTGGACCCAAGATCATGCAAAATCCAAAATCAAAATCGAGAAGTTGCAATGAGATCTGTTCGAAGCAAGGGTCGTCGCCGTACGCCAACAATCAGAGAAGTGTCCCAGTTAAGAGTTAAGCTCCAAAAATCTAGACGAAGGGCGAGAAAACTGAATTTTTTTTCAAAACACTTATCTATCGCCTTCGTTAGAACTAAAGAGCAGGCCCTTGACGTACTTAGAGAAATGGGTAGTCGTGTAAAGCGTTTTAGAATTTAGAATCTATTTGTAAAAATATCTGTCTTATGAATAAAAGTGGAGTGAATGACGCATTGTTTTCAAAACAATCATGCATGATTTTATTTTGGTCATATTTTTGAATCGTCGTTTCATCTCATGGCAGTTAGGTAGTACTTGCACGAACACGACTGACAACTAAAATGGAGAACACTGAGAAAATCCAACAACATGACGAGAGAATGGCCGATATTGATGCTGCCAATGCGAGAATGCATCTGGAAATGGCCGCCGTGTCATCCAACATGGAGCGCATCATAGCACTCCTCGAAGCTCAGTCAAGTATCACTGCTCTGAACCCGGCCTTGCTGACAGGGGCATCGAGTCCAAGTCCCTCAATAGTACCGGTGGCGAGCACCGGACCTACAATGCCAGCCGTCACCGAACTTCCCAACACCACAGGGAACCCTCCGCAAGAATCACACCATACTTTGGTCATTCCTGATCAATCTTTACCAAAATCATACCCGACCCTGATGTATGGGCATGTCAACCAGGTGGGAGCAACAAGCACAAATGCATTCATATCGCCGCCTGGCGTCGAATCGGAACAAGACCGCCGCCTAAAGAAAATGAAGGAGAAGATGAAAGCGCTCTCAGGATTCGAACAGTATGGGGGGATATGTTACTCTGACCTATGTCTTTTCCCTGACATGTCCAGACAGGAGAAATTCAAGATCCCTGACTTCGAGAAGTACGATGGCACTGGCAACCCCATAGTCCATCTGAAGATTTACCTAGGAAAGATGGCCCCTTATCAGAAATATGAGGAGTTCCTGGTCCAAACATTCCAAGAAAGCTTGAAAGGAGCAGCTTTGGTGTGGTTCGTCAGCTTGAAGGCCGATGACATCTCGACATGGGAAGAAATGGCTAACGCTTTTATTCGCTAGTATAAGTTCAATTTGGACACAGCTCCAACCCGTATGGATCTTCAAAGCATGGATATGAAACCCGGGCAGTCTTTCAGGAACTATATACAGACTTGGAGGGAAAAGGCAGCTGGAGTCCGACCTCCTCTGGAAGATGCAGAAGCAGTCTCTATGTTCATCGGGACCTTGAAGGGAGCATACTACTCCCACTTACTGGGGCATGTCTCGCCAATTTTTTCGACTTGGTAAAGTCGGGAGAGATGATCGAACAAGGGATCCGGATGGGAAAGATCGAAGACCCCCTAAAAAGTTACCAAGGAGATGGCCTAAAAGTGCCAAGAAACCATTTTTCAAAGACGCAACTGTCAGTGCAGTTTACCCTATGCAATTTGCAGCACCCGTGACTCAGCAAACGGCACAAGTGCACTCAACTTCGCAATTTTCCCCCACAAGTGGACAAGGAAATCGAGCCAATTATAGGAAAAGGGATTCTAGGGCATTCACACCTTTACCCGTGCCAATAGCCGAGGTGTATTAGAAGATGTTAGGCCAGGGTCTCTATGGTCCTGAGTTCATGAGGTCAGATTCGAAAGTACCCAATGACGAACCAAACTCAAGGTGTGATTTCCACATGGGGGTGGCGGGACACTCAATAGAGAAATGCACCCGTCTGAGGCACATGATTCAAGATCTCATTGACAACAAACTCCTCATTCTTAACCCAATCCCTCCACCAAATGTCAAAACGAATCATTTACCGCATCACAATGCAGGTTCATCACCGTCCATCAACATGATTTGTCTTGAAGATGAGTCATTAGAAGATGTCGATGTTGCGGTAATCACGCCATTCGTGCTCAATTATGTGCCCAAGCAGTCGGTCAGGGTGCCATTAGTGATACAAGGGCCAACCCCTTTTCAGTACGAGAGCGATCGACAAAAGGGTCCCTTGGATCTATGAGGCTCGAGTAATCGGGGAGGCGAAACAGGATGATCATGACGCGTTCAGGTCGTTTGTACATGGAAGATGTCGTTAAAGACAAAGCTGTAGAGGCAACACCAAAGAAGAAAGTGACCGATGAAGAGATTGTTGACTTTGTAAAGTTCATGAAGGAGGGAGAAGACAAAGTGATCGATCAGCTCCGCAAAACTCCGGCTCAAATTTATTTGCTTACCCTCCTCCTAAGCTCAGAAATCCATTGTGACGCTTTAATGAATGTGTTCAAAAAGAAGCGTTAGTACCGAGAGAGATTTCTGCCGACCAGATGGGCAATGTTATTGGCTCTATATTCTCAAGCCCAATCTATTTCGGGGAAGATGAACTGGGAGCTGAGGGACGGAACCATGTAAAGGCCCTCCACATCGTCTGCATGAGTTAATAAAAGAAAGAGACATTCATAAGAGAAATGAAAGCCTTCAATGAGATAAAGGCGTATGAGTTAATTAATTACCTCCGAAGAGAAATTCAAGCCCAAATAGTTGATTGGTCGAAGCTACCGCAGCAGTCGACATGCTAATTCCTCCACTCCGTGTTTCCTCGATGTTATTGATTAGTTCCTTCGATTTTTCCGAGACGAATTTCTCGAATATGCTCTGATTGTAGATTGTCGTTTGAAGATTGAAGAGACAACCGATTGAAACTGATGTCGTTTGAAGGAGAAGAAAAGAGAAACTGATGGAAGGTGAAGAAAATTCAATTGAATGCATTCCATTCATCTGCGTAACGGAAGGGAAACTCTGAAGATGAATTGTTGAACACCTAAAGGGAAAGGGAAAGGGAAAGGAAAATGGAAGACACGGGCGGAACACACGTGCAGGCGTGTAGAATACAGTCGCGAGTAGAAAATTGTGCTGACATGACAACGCGAGAATGGCTAGCTTATTGTCTTTCATCATATAGTTTATATATATAATAATAGATTGATCATAAATGTATATTTAAAAATATTAATGAGTTTATATTTTATTAATATTATTATTAATTAATTTTAGGGTTGATAGTTATAAATTATTAAATTTTATGTTTTTTTTTTGCCAAGAAATTCTATGGTTTAATTATATAATTTTTGATGTGATGCAATCTTACTGATAATACAAATAAGGTGTAAATTTATAGTTTAACATTTTATTCTATCTCTATCGTGGAATTATTAGGTTATTAGTGCATTCATTTGAGCGGTACAATAGTAAAAGTAAGGCACAAGGCTATTCAAAACCCACTGCCACGGTCCCACTCCATTCATTCATTCTCCGCTAGCTTGTCTAACACAAAATTAAGCCCAACTTATTGGATACACACAGTAATAAATGTAAAGTTGTGGATGGTCGTCGTCTTCTTCTACTAAACTGAATTAATTAATTATTACTACTGCTACTGCACTCGATATCTGCCAACTGCTGCCAATGCCCTTTGCTGCTCTATCTGCATCAATTAACTATCACATCACCATCCTATACTAAAATTGGAATTCTTTTCATGCTATTCTATACATATATATGTGTTAGTATATTTAGAGGTAGGTAGGTGTACCTGAAAATATTCGTGGAGTTTGTTTTTGAGGTAACAATATTCGTGCTCCAGAACCTCCAGCGCTCTAAAACACCTGATGCATGCAGCAGCATATACGTAAATTATACATTTACCACGTGATTAAAAAGTTAAAAGATAATTAATTTACAACCTCAAGTAAGTAGAGTAGAGTAGCTAGCGTTCTAATCTAAGCGCTTGCTTGCTTTTACTTGAAATAAGTATTTTTCCAAAAGAAATGTCCAGTCCATGCACACACTTTTGAAGTAATTAATTAACACAACATGAATTTGTCATAAAGGCAAAATCCCAAAAAAAGAATAAGAAAAAATTATAAAATATTAACAAAAAAAAACAAGCATATATAATTTAGAGAGGGCATGCATAGCATACTAACTAAATAACTAACCCGTTACGGTTGAGCTGCTCAGAAGCGGCACGAAAGGCGACGCAAACATTTCTGACGCGTTTAGCGCCGATGCTTGAGCTGCTCCCCATCAGCTGATTCAAATGTATTTCCATTCTCTTGTAATCCGCCATTTCTTTCTCGTTCCTGTATTAATTTGTTTAACCTCTTTTAATTATTATACATGAATAATTAATAATAGTGAATGTACGTAGTAGGTGTTTAAACGACTGACAGTAAAAGGCGTAGGCTACGCAAGATCCTCTCGGACTCGTGAAAGTAGATGGTGGCAACCTCTGAAACAAAGTTAGGGGAGCTATCGTCTTGTAGCTGCTGGAGCTGCAAGAACTGCTCGTCCAATACTCCCTGCATATCCAATTCATACATTATGCATCCAATTTCTTCTTAATTAAGAATAATATACACGTCTTACCAACTGTATTATAATAAATTAATGTCTTAGACACAATCTTACTTTAATTTTTTCCTTTGAATTGATGTTTATGAGGTAAAATAAGGTTTTTTTTTAATGTTTTATAAATCGTGTCACCCAAATTTGAACATATAGTCGTTGAGAATAAGAGATGCATTTTGATCAATTATCCAAACTTGTGAAGGAAGGTTTTCGAAATGTACACTTTTATATTTCTAAAGGTGCAAGTATATACCTGATGGAAGAGGAGGGCAAGTAAGCGATTCATGTCGGCTCGTAAGAGGTCGGAGCCCCACCCGAGCAACCACAGTGGCAAACCCGTTTTGGCTGCTGTATGTGTAACCCGACGGACAATATTCCCAACCCGATCCAACCACCTTCTTTCTTGAACCACCAACTTGAGAAAGATTGTTAGAGTAGCTTAAGACGAAGAAGAAAGTAAACAATAAACACACAGAAGCCTTGTTTCAGAGGCGGACAACAAATATTATTGTCTCTCTCGACTTTAAGGTTGTTTGTTTCTTTCTAATGCGCTTCGGTCTCGTGGGGGTAGGCAATGTATTGCCCGCTATTTATAGGGTCTCCCAGCCCAGTGGCTTCGTCCGTACAAATATAGATAGAGAAGAAAGAAAGAAAGAAAGAAGGAACATGAAATAATAATAACCAAACCAAAAAAAAAAATTGAATATGTGAGTGAAAAATATCTGCACGCGCCCCCACTTGCATGATTTCCAATTTTCTACAGCAATTTTTTTTTTTTTTTTTCAAATGTACAGCAAGTTAGACTGTTAGATATATAGATGGATATATTGAATGGTTTTAATTAACTTTAAATGACGCGTTTGAACTTTGAATTGAACTAGTGTAGTGTACTACCTATCTATTAATTACTGCATTAATTTTTCACATGGATTTATTCAAAGGTTGGGATAATATTTAGGGAAATCTGTGGGGTGTAATTAATGAGTGGGTTGATCGGTCATATCAAAGTTGAATTTTGTTAGATTAAACCCTTATTTCACATTGATTGTCTTTTGAATTAATTTATATATTTACTTTCACATTATTTTTCTAGTTTACTCAAGTCGAAAATGCGGCCTATATGAATTTTTGTCTCTGTTTATTTTTAATCAACATGGTGCATATCAGAACCACCGATCAACAACCATAAGTACTCTTGAGTAAATGTATGATATTTAATTTAATGAGCTAATCTATATATATTATAAATTCTGAAAAAAAATAATAACATAATGAATGTGAAACTGGTGATTTTGTTTTTATGTTAATCGATGCATTTATGACAATGAACTAAGGGTTTTGTAGTCATTAACTTCATAGCATTGATTGCACTAGGAGTTGATGGTTTTTAAGTTGCAATTAATCGCAATTAAAATTTCCCCGATTTCGAACCGTTCAATATTCAATGTATACAATTAATCACAATTAAAAATTTTCACACCGTTCAAGATTCAATGTATGCAATTAATAGCAATTAAAATTTTGGACCGTTCACGATTCAATGTATGTAATTAATCAAAATTAAAATTTCGCTGATTTCAGACCGTTCAAGATTCAATGTATGCAATTAATCGCAGTTAAAAATTCGCTTCAATTCAATGTTTGGAGGAGAGAAACGAGACGATTTTCAATTAAATGTAGATGGGATGATCGAGGCGACTTCAATGCAATGTAGAGGGGATAATCGAGGCATCTCTTTCAGATTTATCCACACATCTTTTATATAAATCCGTTGATGAATAGACGCTTAACGCGGAGCCGACGAACGAATATACCAGGCGGTACGGGAGTCTGACAGTCTCAGTGGCAGAGCCCTCTCTATCTCCGGCAAGATATCGACGGTGGTCATCGAAGTCATATATGTTGAAGAACAGAGGCTTCACACGGATCCGACGACCAAAGGTAGCATGCGGTACGGGCATCTAAAATTTACTTGTGAATTTGCGCAATAGTATTTTACGGTTCAAAATTTTCAGTCTTTCGTTTACTTTTTTAAATTTTAGGCTGATATTTTATTTAAAAAATAGTGTTTCAACATATTACAAATAGTCAGTATAAATTTCATTGAATATTAATTTGTTAATTATACATATTTAGTAAGTCACCCCGAGCGATGCGCGGGAAATGCACCTAGTTAGTTTTATTTGAGGTAGCATTCTGAGTTCATAACAAGTCTATGTTGTTATTTAAGAAAGTTAATATATTATGTGCCTTGTAAGAATATTAGTTTATGGGCTGAGTTGTTAAGGCGTACGTCTTATTCCCTAATAGTGGTATCAAAGCTGAGGGTTTGGTTCACGTGAACGACGCTAAAAAAAGTGAAAAAATGGTGAAGGGAATAAAATTTAAAAAAGGAGAAAAAAATGGTATGTTAGGTATAAAAAAGAATACCTATTACCTACGAGAGATTAAGTGTATATAAAAAACCTCCACTCACAAGTTCTCAAGCTTGCTTGCATTGGGGCTGACGCGGGTTCACTCAAATTGTAGTCTTTTAACCGTGGGTAGGGTTAAAAGCTTTTCAGGTACGTGAGAAATCAAGTTTTAATAAATGTACTAATATTTTTAGATATTTTTTTTTTAAAGTGTTGCTTCTTCTTATCAGGTTTTATGACAATCGATAAAGTGGTTAGTCTAAAATTTAACATAGTATTAGAGTGCGCAAATTCTAATACCAGTTGAGAGATTAAAATATGTGAGCGAGTCCAGACTCAGTATATAAGTCCATTGAGATTTCTTATTAAAATCAGTTAATGATATGATTAGTTAGTCCACTTGCTTATATTGTGCTCAAATATTTACATGACACTGATATGGTATATCACATACATGTTTATTGTTGATTTACCAGTACCACTTCGCAACAGTATAAAACAAATAAAAATATCAAATTCTACAATAATATGAAAAATCACATATACTAGATTTCAACATTATCGATATTGTGTGCATGACAAGTATTGAATTTCCGTCCAAAACTATCAATTCATTAGACATAACAACTATTTACATATCCGAACTACCTAAAATAAATTAAAAATAAAGTGTAATTTCTCATATGACTAAAAACTTTCGACCACCACCGATAGTAGTAGTTCTGTGATTAAGAACGTTTATTTCAATGTGATTTGGCGTAAAAATTTTAGGTTTGAAACCCACTCAGGAATATCACCTCCAAATGATCTTACAAAAAAAAAAAAATAGTCTCATGTAGCCATTTACCGTGTCATGCATGTGATGAGGCGAGTAACTGAGAATAGAACTTGTTTAACGAGCTGGTCTGACTATACTAGGATGCTTAAGTGGTTATATTAACAGAGTCAGTGCATACTTTAATATTTATTAAGACTGGTCGGAAAAACTTCATATCTAAAATCGCTATTAGTAGCTCATTTAGTTTAGTTTACTACTTCACCGATTAATCAATTATTATCTTTCCTCATTAGAGAGAAAATACTGAGAAATTATTAGTTGGACCCAGTCCGCCACATCAATGTATGGACTAACCAATGAATGAGCGACACGTATAAATGTATAATAAACTAGGTGCAGACCCCGCGCTACGCACGGGCAACATGTTAAACCGTACATATTTACATTTGTGTATAATATTAATATATATTTCAAGACTAACTTAATTTTAATTAATATTGTTAGTGAAAATATTTATAGATTTGAATTGTTAAGTAATGTGGCATTTCGTTATTGAAATGTAATGAAGAATAGCACAATCATGTATGATTTGTCATGTTGCGTATACGTTGTAATTTTTTAAGTGGACGTGATATATTTTTCAGGTTGAATATATGTTGTAATTTTTTTAGTGGACGTGGTACTTTACATGAAATAAAGTAGTACTTGTCTAATAATGTGCAATTTGGTTGTAAATTTTATTATATATTTTTTTATTATGTACATATCTATATACCAATATATAATTTGTGTTGGGTCCTCACCCCCCAATAGACACCTTTTGCAACTTTTCATTTATTAAGAAAAAAAATTTGACTCCTATATTTTTATAAAATTAATAATTTTGTCCTTACTATATTTGAGACACATTTTTCTTTAATACTATTACTAAATCATTAAAATTTAATATTATTTCAAGGCCGCTTATTCGGCAGGTCATAGTATTTATAATTAACTTCTCAATTCAACATTCCTATCAATTTAATTAAAATGATCATACTCAACCCGTTCAAATTTCGGGTACATGTATTTTTTTTAATTCAAAGAATTATAGAGATCGGGGGATATATATTCCACCTGTTGTGATTTTTCTATCAAATAGATCAGCCACTTACCAGATCTTATATATATATATATACGGGTCAAAATATTTGTCAAATGTGGTTCTTGAAGTTTGACCTCTTACAGATAACATGTTACTCATCGTCCAATATATGGACTCAAACTATATTAATTTAGTTCTTCTATTTTTCAATTCAACCCACATCGTGTACAACCTAATTAGTAGTTAAATAAATAATTGTTGTAATTATAAGTGTAAACTTTATATTTTTGTGATTTAAATTTTTCTTTAAAGTTATCAAATTATGTTGATATTATGGTATAAAGTCGCATGAAAAGTGTATAATTACGCTTGTATAGGTCAAACTTGCCCATCAATGACTCTACAAGTTTACATTCTCGACACCTCAAGTTAATAAGTTAGATACAACTGAGCCGTCAATGACCCACGTATTGCTCGACCCAACTCATTCATAGATCTAACTGTAAGACTAACTTAGTACCATAACTGAAGACATTAATTAATTTTGTACTTAATTATCTTATTATATTTCTCACGCTTTGAATTATGTTGTGTCGTTCTTCTCCATCACATGGATTCGTTTCTCACAATGAATTGACTTGCCTATATTGTGTTTTGATTAATTATAAATATTAATAAACTTATGATAAATTATGTATTTTGTCATTTAAATGATCATTGCGCGTGCAACACATGCGTTAATAACTAGTATTATATAAATTTATTTATTTGAGCAGTTACATATAGAGTATATACAAATGTATATATATATATATATTGCTAAGTAAAATTTAGAGAAAGAAAGTATGATGATTTGTTTGTGAAAAAATATAGTTATGTTAAATTAAGATGAACCATAATTAATTATGTAAAAAGCGGCACTTTATTATTATTATTATTATTATAATTTAAATAACATGATGAAGTCTGAAGCGAATTTTAATATTTCAATATCTGAAAGACAATCAAGGCATGCCAATTCAAGTTTTTTTTTTTTTATCTCCACAAATTAAGAGATAGTCTTTTTTCCAATGTTTCTTTCCTCGTTTAGTGCAAAATCATTCGAATGTATATGTTCCTTGACGACATTTTCCTAAAAGCATTTGTGATACCATTTTTTGCAATGGATTGTTTTAAATTTACGGTCATCGATTGTTGTGATTGTTGAATATATGTTGAGAATGTATATTATTTTTGGAACGTAAAGTTATTGCGTATGCATACACATATATGATATCATCATTATTATATGCACGTTTTAGCCATTTTAGAACATTTATTGAAATATCCAAATAAACATGACATAAGTTAAGATCATTATTGATACATCAGTTATGCCACATTTATGGAGTTTGTGTAGATATCTCCTAGCTTGCTTATCAATAGACGATATTTTTTTTATATAACTGATAGATGCGAGTTTTTTCCATTACATAGTTTTAATCCGTGAGATGCTAAATGGTAGTACTACTGTAATTTGAGGGAAAAAAGACGATATTATTATATTAGAATAAATGATATGTTAAGAAAAAAGGTATGATAATTGAAATTATAAGTATTAAAAAGTTTGATTACCATTCACGTAATACAAATGGAGTAGTGACAGTTATCTTCTTCTACATTTCATAAAATTATTGCTATTAAATAATCTGGAGATTTGTAAGTAAATGATTCATATTTTTTTTAATAAACAAATGAATGTATACAATATAGTATTTGACGATGATAGGTTATTGTGTAAAAGAATACTAAATTTCTTATCAAATAATTGTGATATTTATAAGTAAAAAAAAATAGTAACGACTAAAATTATTAAGACTGTTACGTAATGATGCATATCTGCCCAATTCGGGTTCCTATTTACATTCCGGACTTCGTAAACACGTCGAAAATCACATAACGGATCCAAACGCGTCACCCGAGGTTCAAAACGGTCCGGAAGCGCGGCATGCGCGTCCAAACCGGACCTCCGGATTGCGTCAGCAATCCGGACGGCCCGGATTGTCCACAGGCAATCCGAACCCCGTCGGATTGCCTAAGTCCGACGGGGTTCGGACTGCTGTCTAGGTACCGCGCGCTACCCCTGTTTACGTACACTGAGTAAAGAGTCCCCCAAAGCCAACTTAATCAAGGGGACCTTGGCCACCCATTTCAGGGGATATTCTCAAAGAGATTGGCTTTGGAGTTCTGACCTCTCTCTAGAAACTTTCTCTCTCTAGAATCTTATTTAAGCATCGGAGAGGGCTCAACCAGCACCACCCCCCCTCTCTCCGTGCTGGTTACTGCCCTTTGTGCAGGTAAGGAGTACGCGAAGCCGGCGAAGTGCACATTGCCGACAACCCGCTACTGTCAGCCGAAAACCCGCAGTCATCACCCGACAACCCGCAGTCGTCATCTGACAACTCGACACGATCACAACCCGATGTGCCGAAGAGTCCGACTCCCCGGTTGGATTTGGACGCAACACTTGGCTTAGTCCGCGAGATTCGAACAAAAATCTATATCGCACCACGAGCTATGACAAGCAGTCAACCTCCTCTAGATGATGTCAACCCGCAGGAGAAGAAGAGAGGACCTGGCCGCCCAAAGAAAGCTGCAACCACAAGCAAGAAGCCGACGAGAAGTCAGCCTGGACCTTCGCACATCCCCGAAGCCACATCCACTGCTTCCTCTGTGCCAACCAGAAGCGTGCCTGCCACACAGCACGGTACGGAAATCTAGAACGCAGCACGAGTAACACCCCCTCCCGGGTTCGAGCCTATGGCGCACATCAATGAAGAGTTCCCTTACGGGATGCCAGCTGAAGGAGTTCAGCAACAAGAAGGAGGTGCAAACCCACCGCCACCAGTCACACCCGCCATGAATGCTGCAGTTGAAGAGTGGTTAGCATTCAAAAAATCAAGGATATGCTCCACCACCTCCGCCACCACCGCCGCCAGTCTATGGACAGGCCGTGCCGGCAAGGGAAGTGTCACACGACACTAATCGACAAGAGACACCGTACCAAAGAGGAGGAGGACAGTATTCTGAAGGTACATACCAGTACCAACAGCCAAGGCATGAAGCAACGCACTCATACACTATGTACGTAGAAGCACGTCATCAAGAAGAGACATGGGGACAACCTCCACGTTCACTTCCTGCTAATGATTCCTTTACGGTCATCAAATGATCGCATCCGTACTGATCTACCAATCAAGCAACGTTAAAGTGCACAAACACGCGCATTTCCAAAGTGTGCACATTTCAAGGGTGCGTACAGTTCCAAAGCGCACGTAGCCCCAACTTGCGGTGTACCCTAATCAATACCTGGCAAGCACGCGCATCCGCATCCTTACAACAAACCATAATCATGGGTATACGAGAGTTCGACCTCCGACGATGCGCAGATAGGAAGCTAAAATGAAACACTTCCTACAAAGGGTGTTCCAACACTCGATAATCAAAGATAGCCTCAATACCGGGAGAAGGAAATTGTAGCACAACACCGCACCCGACGTGTCCTCACCCGACGCGTCCGCTCCTGACAGGTCCGCATCCGACGCGTCCGCTCCCGACGTGTCCACACCCAACGCGTCCGCTCCTGACAGGTCTGTTCCGACGCGTCCGCTCCCGACGTGTCCACACCCGACGCGTCCGCACTCGACGTGTCCGCTCCCTACGAATCCGCACAAATCCCGGATGTTCCCAAAAATCCCCAACGGGGGCATGCACCAACTACACCCATGCAATGGAGCCTCAAGCGTTCTATGAGCACAAGACTAAAAATCGCGTTGCAGTAATAAACAAGGCGGGGCATCACCCAAGTGAAAACGCCACCACCATTGCGGAAGATAGGAATTCAGGAGGGACTCCTATGTTATACGCACGTCTGTGCCAAACCCATCATGTGAGAAGAGTTAGAGAATTATTTCCAACATCCAGCAAGTTTACCCTTGTCAAGCACGCAAGAAGGGTCGTACCACTCAAAACGTACGCTGACAGCAAAACATCATCTTCGGCCACAACAAAGGAGAATAGGAGGATTCCACCAGTTTAACATCTCTCAACCATGTGCACAATCGTCACACAGACAAAACTCCGTGAAGAGTCACAAGTGTATGAAGAAACACATCAAGTAAACTCAGGTCCCTTGGAAGTGAACACATGAAGCATACAACGCAAAGCGTACACACTATATTCAACAGCGCACAACGCGCGTCAGAGAGGGAAAAATTACTCTTACCCACTCCCAACAACAAACACACTTGCATCAAAATGCAAGAAGATAGGAGAACGAAATCGCAAGTCTTCCCCAAGTAAGGGCACTGCCGTATGACAGTCTCCAAGAGACATGCTCAACACTCGATACAAGAGCGGGGGCATCTTTCTGAACCTCCCGTACAAGATACAATCACTATACTCCATAAAGAAACAACGGTACAACTACCAAGCGACCTGGGGGACACCAAGCGGACAAGTGCTCGGCATTCCACCGAAGTGAAGAAGCGAATAACTGCAAGAACACGCGGTACCACTCTTCTAAGAGAAGGCACAAAACGAGGAACACAACTTCAATACCTTATACGGATTAGCCGCAAGAAGGAAACACCAAGCAACGATCATATATAGGCATGTACATCACGCTAAGGAGGCATAGACGCGTATCAACTAGAGGAAGCATACAACAATGCATAGTCGTTGTTTATACGTACATATTCACAAACACATATCGCGGGTGGTACTTGAAAAAGCTCCGCTGCCGACATGTGCGCACCTGTCGCGTCCGCACCTATCGCGTCCGCACTTAGGGAAGTTTCTTGCACAAGCAGTGAGTACTCGTATCAGACTCCTTTATTCTATCTATTATATGCATTACTTAAAAGAAAATTCATAACTCCATATTTTTGCAAACTTGTAAATATTGCAACTATCTGACAAAGCGCAATCCTCTTCGTAGGTACAAACTCAACTATCAAAATAGCAATGTACTCTACTCAGAAACAACATCGAGTATTGATGCAATCTATATCAAAACAACCACAATCGCCCTCAAGCCAACCACGAAGGCGGCGAAAACACTGTCAATCCCTTTATCTTCATTTTTTCATATTTACTTTAAGTCTTCTTAGATTAAATGCAACTAGCACTCTAAGTGTAGTTTATGTTTACTAGCCTTGCTACATTTCGGAAGGAGCGATCAGTTGACGCCTTCCCGCAACCTATTGTACATACACTAGGTATCTAATGAAGTTAATCTACTTTCGTAGGTACATACTACATTATGCTTACTACCTTGGAATTATGCCAAGTAGCAAACTACGCGCATATTACTCGCATCAACAATACAAGCTATCGCGCTATGTACAACAAACGACTTATATCATACGACGACATATCTACTATCAACATCAACAATAAGCATATAAAAACGCTCTATATATAACGACGACTACCCCGAATAGCGTCGACAACATACTACATCTTGAGTTCAAACCAAGATTTATCAAAGTGACATGCTGCGACATCCTCCTTAGAGGGCAACCCCCATGTTCACAACTACAAATGACATGTTGCGACATCCTCCTTAGAGGGCAACCCCCATGTTCACAACTACAAAATGGCATGCTGCGAAATCCTCTTGTTAGAGGCAAATCCTCATGTTCATAGCCATTCCCTGAGTTCAAAACAGGATGCGGCAACAGGTGGGAATGATCACCCCATCGTGTCGGAAGTCCTCTTGTTAGACGACAACCCCACAAATCTACAAAGTATTTATATCCTCTTTAGGGTTCATACTCCATGAAGACTTATTCCTTGTTAGGGCAGCTTCATGCACTCTCAAAGTATGTATATCCTCTTAAGGGTTTATACGCCATGAAGATGTATTCCTTGTTAGGATAACTTCATGTATATACGCTAGCAGGAGCGCACCCTGTTCGAAAAACTCTCCAAAACTACAAGTCGAGTCTTGTACAACGCTATCTTGCCCGTGAGCATATAACGGAATAACCCACAACAAACTCAGCAAGTAGTGTCTTGCCACAACGTCGCCTTGGAGTGGACCAAGAGACGGGAAAAACTGCAAGTCGTTTAAACACGGTCTTGTACAACCCTTCTGGACTAACCATGGAGAGGTGCAGTAGCATCGCAGGGTAAGTACTGGAATAGCCACGGAAAGCCTTGCAACAACGTCACACGGGGTATGCCCAACTGACGGATGGAAAAACGCATAGTATAGAACAAGTAGCGTATTTCCACAACGTCGTCTTGAAATGGTTCAAGAGACGGTAAAAACTACAAGGCGTGATCATACGACCTTTGTCCCGCCCCTTGGATTAACCAAGTCGAGGCGTAGTAGCATCACATGGTAAGTACTGGGTTAGCCACGGAAAGCCTTGTAACAACGTCACGTGGGGCGTGCCCAACTGATGGATGGAAAAACGCACCAAATACAATAAGTAGCGTCTTGTCACAACGTCGCTTTAGAGTGGAACTAAGAGACAGTATAAACTAATGTCTTGCCCCGTCAAGACGACTCTTCTACGTGTCGAGTGCCAGTGCCAAGTGCCCTCGTGCCAAGTGCCAGCGCCAAGTACATTACTACTTACAATGCTGCAAGTACCTAGTGTACGCATCATGCCATGCCTTGGAATTTAACCAAGAGGGGCACTCATGACACTCAACATCGCACGACATACAGTCGCAACTACGGATGTCATATTCATTATAAAAGGATGCATATCCTATCATATAAGTCCAATGCACACGGATAACAACGATAATGCAAGGTATGAAATACTACTAACGAGTTATCATGATCATGACAGGTCTATTCAACAACATCAAACGTATAAGAGGTTCAAGGAACAACACCCGGCGTAACCTCAAACCTGACATGTCATACTACAACTATGTACAAAGGTTGGTAAAGCACAATCAACTTCATACATGATGCAAGTGATATATTCCACTCAACATCTACGTACGCAGCCATGAGACCCTTACGTATGCAGCCATGCGGCTCTTATAGCGCAATGTACAATCACACCTTGAGTGCGCAAAGGGTGTCATACAATCAATGGCAGACTTAGCAAAATACCAAGTTAACAAAACGAAGACACGGGGGCAAGAGTGTACACACCCTCCATAAATCATACATCAAGACGCTAACGCTTGTCTGGACGTCAACACGGAATAATTGTGCACCTCGCTATCATCAGCAACCTTCGTGCGAAGGATAGTCACCTCGGAATCAAGAATAACAATTCGAGCCTATCAAACAAAGGCAACAGCCTTCAATACAAAAACCTAAGCATCCAAGCAGCATATATTAAGAGTGACGAACAATATTCACGGGGGCAAAGCGAACTGGCATACACGCACACCTTCAGCATGCGCACGATCCCTTAACACGTGCGTAACCCCTCAGCATGCGCGTGACACCTCGGCAATACTACCATCAAACAAGCAACAAAAGGGACAGATGCAAAATGGAAGATCACCAACATAAGCAATATACTCGCTTCAAGAGGCTCCTCCGCCAAGATCCGGTCCCTCGACACGGGGGCAGATGGGCGAGTCCACTAGCAGTAAAATCAGATCACTCGGAGTTGCTCGAGGGATGAATCTCAGAGTCGGATCGCTTTATTCATGATCAAGTGAAAGCATTTTTAACGGTGGCGACGCTAAGTCGACCTCGACCATGACTTGGAATCAGAAAAGCAAGAAGATCATTATCTAACCAGATTCTGAAGAGCAGCACTCCCAAGGGTAGCGCGTACGCATCAACACTCTACGCGGAAGGAAACACATTGTTCAAAAAATAAGTTTGAAGACGTCAAAGCGCAACACGCGTGTGCCGACGCATTGAGGGAGGAAGCAACACCTCTCGTTCAGAAACTAAAGATAGTAGCAACAAACATGGCATAGTACGCTCATGCTCCGACACGTCAATAGGAGATATAATAAATCATTTCCAAATGATAAGTATAACTGCCATGAACGCGAGTACGCGTACGTACGTGTCGACATGCCAATGTAAGATCTACTACTTCAGCTTTAAGCGGCTATCATGTCCGCCCGTCTCTAAGCGGCGAAGTGCACATTGCTGACAACCCGCTACAGTCAGCCGACAACCCGCAGTCATCACCCGGCAACCCGCAGTCGTCATCCGACAACTCGACACGATCACAACCCGAAGTGCCGAAGAGTCCGACTCCCCGGTTGGATTTGGACGCAACACGTAATATAATGAATATAAATTAATATATTCTATAAAAGAAAATTTATTCCAATGTTATTTTTGTTGATAAATTTATTATAATGAAGATACTTATATTTAATAGTTCTGATATGCAATTATTTCGATTTTTTCAGAGACGATGAATATAAGTTTCACGATGATTACTTATATCAATATCTGTTACGAAAGTAGAGAGGTAATAGAAGAGGGAACTTGAGGATGATCTTATTATCACACATAGGGGCCCTTATATAGGGATTACATAGACTTAGGAAGTAAAATCAATACTAGGAAAGTCTAAATAAGGAAGATGATATATACACAATATTGAACATCCATAAATGTATATTCATAACACTCCCCCTTGGATGTTCATAAGGGAATTGTGCCTCGTTAAAACCTTACTAGAAAAAAACCCATTGGGATAAAAATCTAGTGAAGGAAAAAGAGTACACAATTATGGATCCCTTTTTGTAAGCTGCCTCGTTAAAAACCTTACCAGGAAAACCCAATGGGATAAAACCTTGGTTAAGGGAAAAAGAGTGCAGCGGTGTAGATTCTCCCCCTGATGTTGACATCACGTAATTTCATTAAGTCGACACAATCCAATCATGTTCGCCAATATTCCAGATGTCGCAGTCGATAAAGCCTCCTTGAAAAAATCTGCTAGATAGTCATATGAACAAATTCGTTGGATGAAGAATAACTTGAGGCGAATGTGTTTTGTATGTCTCCTTTGATATAACAATCTTCAACTCGAGCTATATAACCTGCATTATCTTCATATATATATATATACATTGTGGATAATATAACATAATCTGCATGTATTATTTTAAATGGTACAATATCTTTATTATCCAACATTCTTGGAAAAAATTTCATGCTAGCATTTTCAATCCTTCTAGGATTTTCACTTTAATTTTGCTATCGGCTATAAATAATTCATATGTGGGACGCATTCAAAACTTTTTATGTACTGCCAACGTAATAATATATTTGAAGGTGATTTTTCCACTAAATGATCCATATAATAAATGCCAGGATTTTGCATATAACATTTGTACCACAGGTTGTGCGTATATATCTTACGACACAATTTATTTATGCGGGAAATAATTTGTATCCACTGGCTTCCACCTTATGCATTTTTCATGTTAATACTTGCGTCTTTTCAAACTTTGGCCAATCATAATACTTGTTTAACATATTGAGCTCAAGATCCTCATCTTATTTTATGAATTCAGTCATGATTAATATTCAAAACAGTTGTCGACAACTTTATATTTTACGGTTCCATCACTTCCCGTTAATGACATAACTCATTGAGATCTCTTTATTACAATTATTTTCAGGTACCTGAACCACTTCTGGGGTTTCATATTTAGTTATGTCTCTTTTCCTTTTGGGAAATCGCCTCCGTAATAAGACCATATTTATCTATTTTCTTTATGTGCTCCATTCTTGTTAAAAATATTTGGAACCAATATCACACACTTCAGGCGTGAATTATTTTTCATTATAGTTTGTCCAACCGGGACATTTCAAATTGGAGCATTTGCAGCCGGTAATTAACTTATGACTTTCTGGGTCTCATAAAGTCACTTAATAGGCAGTATGTGAAAATGGTTATCTCTTTGAACTTCAGGTTCATATTATCATTGTGCGAGGATCTAAATGAGATAATAACAATTTTTGTTCAGTCAATCTATTTTCTGCCAGCTGCTTCTTTTCTCCCCCTAATGTTGGGAAAATTTGTTCATCAATAATAATCAGCAACTCTTGCTTTAAATATATATCAGTCATTGTTCTCAATAAATTGTTTATAACCAACATATTTTTCCCAACATTCCAGACCCATCTTAGTGCGTTGGGTTGGACCAATTCAAATATATATCGCACTTCATAAAATTCATATATGGGAAAATTTTATATTGACTAAAGTTGGTTGTAATTGGGAGAGCTATGATTTAAAATTGGCTTGATGCTCAATTATATTGCTGCTTTCATAATAGCATTCATTTGTACTCAATTTGCTCTAATTGGTAGCATTTTAGCTATGTAATTGGAGGATCTTTGTAACTTTCATGCTAAACTGCAAATCTAGACATGTAGTTGTCTGAATATTGTAGTAAATATCAACTTTCAATATCATCATCATCATTCTATATTACATAATCTGGAAATTTTGCTATTGCACATGCGACCATATTGTAGATGCATCTTTT
Organism: Clarkia xantiana subsp. parviflora; assembly: GCA_036873135.1. Lineage (NCBI taxonomy): Eukaryota > Viridiplantae > Streptophyta > Magnoliopsida > Myrtales > Onagraceae > Clarkia > Clarkia xantiana. Next base: position 12,231,367 of record JAPTYO010000003.1, read on the forward strand.
AAAATAATATCGTGGTCCACATGGCAGGTGAACAGGCCCATATTCACTTTTATTATTTCCATAAATAATGGAATTTAATCCCGAACTTAGTTGATGATGATCACATAATGAATTTTCTTTTGAGAGCAATTATCATAATGATTTATGGAGAATCTTCAGGTTCTTCCAAATAATGTACTGCGCATCTTAAGTGATCCGGAATGGTCTGTAACCGGTCACGCCAAATATCATATTATATGGGTAAAACTTCGGGTTTACCTTTATATGAATCAGTAAACTTCTGGTTTACTTGATTTTTTTTCATAATCCTGATAACACAATCCGCATGTTTAATTTTTTTTTCATCTTCGTCATAATGATGATTGCGGAGTATTCACATTCTTTATAATAAGAAATAAATATGAAGTATATGAAAGCATATAAATAATAATAATAATAATAATAATAATAATAAAAATAATAATGCATAAAGCGTAAAACATATATATAATTTCATATAAATGCTCGTAATTCATGATCTTGAGATCATCTATAGCTCAAAATATTTTAGGATCTTCATGACCTTATTTGTAGCACAAGATCTTTTCACATCTTTTATTCATATCTCAAAATTTCTTACGATCTCCAGGATCTTATTTTCATCTTTTTAGATCGTTCATTTGAAATAATTCAGGATCTTTAGGATCTCCGTTCATAATTTAGGATATTCAGGATCTCTGTTCATAATTTAAGATCGTTAGGATCTTCGGGATCCTTTACTTATAATTCTAGATCTTCTAGGATCTTCAGGATCCTTTATTCATAACTCATGATATCTTGGGATCTTCAGGATCCCTTATTTATAATAAATAATTCATGATATACATGATTTCTTTGTATGCATGAAGATCTTTAATTCACAAATACACTGTTTCAGATCCCATTTTTCGTACATTCTAGGATCTTCCGGATCCTAAAATTAATAATCTTTGAGCTTCTGAATAACTCTTAATTTCCGGGATCATTTTATAAATGCAATGAGCATAAAAATAAACGTATAAATATCATGAAGTGCAAGAAATAAAAATGTAAATGCAAATGTAGTGCAAGAAATATAAATATAACTGTAAAATTAAATATAGTGCAAGAAATATATATATAAATTAAGAGAAATATAATTCATAATTCTTGATCTCCAAGACCGTAATATCGGATCTTCAGGATCCGTCATTCATAAAGAGTGCACTTTTTTTTTTTTTTTTTGTCATAATATCTCATTATAATATATCCAAAGATTTTTGCTTTTCACATACGTCACTTTGCCTAGAGTCATTGCGCTTCATATGATCAAATCTCGCGCTGCATAATATCATTACTTTTCTGCTTGCGTTACCACGCTTCTCATAATTATCATTATTCCAAATCAATTGGACTTTGCATTCTTTTCGTGCATTCTTTATTTGTAAGAGACATCATCGTTCTTTATCGATATCATGATGCTAAAAATTTAATCTATTTCAAAATCAAAATCAAGTGTTTCCATGACCATGATGATTATAACATATTTGTATTTGTACTCGCTTCAAGGAGTGGATGAGTTCATCGCTATAATCGTAATCTACAACACTCGCTTCAGGGAGTGGAGTATATCATCGTTATAATCATAACTTAAGACGCTCACTTCAGGGAGCGGAATATATCTAGTAGGCGATGCATATAATTTTGATTCATCAATTACATATCGATATATTTCAGCATCTAGCCGCGCTATTTTTTTTCATGATAACTCATCTGCTTCTAATGATAACTCATCCGCTTCTATACTCGCTTCTGGGAGTAGAGCATATTAATACATATAACTTTATATATGAAACAACATCATCTATATATATTCAATTAAAAAAAAAAAAAAATTGATCTTACACTGACATGATATATACTTTATAATCGAGTCCACATTCTGACATATTCCAGAATCTCATGTGTCGTATCTAACATATTGCATGATGTTGTGAGCCATAAATCCAGTCTTGCGAATCCGACGTATTACTGACACATCACAATAATATTAATTAGCATATTAAATATCAATAGAGATTACTAAATTGAATCAATTAAGAAAAATAAACATGAGAAAATAATCTCCTTGTTTTTTTTTTCTTCTTTGGCCTTAATTTTATTGATGTTGTCGATGTCACGAATGATGCAATGATCTCCATCTTCTTCATCAATAGTCAGAATGAACTTTGGCTTTTACGCTGGTGGTATTAAACCTTCGCGTGATGTCTTGAACAGAAGTATGATAACACGTTTGGGCCATGTCGTGGTGTTTCAGAACAAGAGGAGCCGAAGCCAATCATAAAGAGCTTTATATATTCTCCGCTACAAGCATCCCTCGAAAAGAAAAAACAATAGTTATAATTCATATCTTAAATAATTAAGAAAAATAGTATGAAAACAAAACAATATTTATCATATCATGTTCTTGATAGAAGGAACCACTATCGCATTAGTTTAGAGGTGAATTTATGAGTGTGATGAACAGGTGTCTCGAGGAGGTAAAGACGAAGGAGATCAGCCGGTTGTATACACAAACAAAGTACAAATTCATATATTCGAGAGAAGGTACGAATAGATTTGGTCGATAGAAAAAAAATATGAGTGAGCAATTTCGTGCTGATAACGTGTTACGAAAGTAGAGAGGTAATAGAAGAGGGAACTTGAGGATGATCTTATTATCACACATAGGGGCCCTTATATAGGGATTACATAGACTTAGGAAGTAAAATCAATACTAGGAAAGTCTAAATAAGGAAGATGATATATACACAATATTGAACATCCATAAATGTATATTCATAACAATATCAATATTATAAAGAATAAAAGTTTTTTTGGCCAAAATAAAAAAAAATTATTCAAAGCATTTTTTTATTACTAAATTTATTGCCTCGTATATAATGCACTAATTACCATTTATGGAGATACTTGTATAATTATATACAATATTATAAAGAAGGAAAATTTGATGGAAACTTCTTTTTTTTAATCAAATTTATTACACCCTTTATAGAAAATAGTAAATGAATTATTCAATGTTTGTTGTTATCAAATTTATTACATCCGGTATAGAAAAGAATAAAGTCATTATTTAAATATAATAATGATAAATAAGGCAAATTTATCCAATGTGTTATTTTTGTTACCAAATTTGTTACATCATATGCAACAATTATCATCATTTATGAGATACTTATTTGCAATATTATAAAGAATGCGAATTTATTAAAAAAAAAAACATTTTTGTTATCAGATTTATTACATACACTAGGTGCATTTCCCACGTATCGCGCGGGGTGACTTACCAAATATGTATAATTAACAAACTAATATTCGATGAAATTTATACTGACTATTTGTAATATGTTGAAACACTATTTTTAAATAAAATATCAGTCTAAAATTTTAAAAAGAAAAACGAAAGACTGAAAATTTTGAACTATAAAATATCATTGCGCAAATTAACAAATAAATTTTAGGTGCCCGTACCGTATGCTACATTTGGTGGTCGAATCCGTGTCAAACATCTATTCTTCAACAGACATGGCTTCAATGACTACCGACGATATCTCGCCGGAGATAGAGATGGCTATGCCACTGAGACTTTTAGCTGCCCGTACCGTCTGGTAACTTCGTTCGCCGGCTCCGCGTCAAACGTCAATTAAAAATCAGCTAAATTTTAATTTCGATTAATTGCATACATTGAATCTTGAACAGTCCGAAATTTTAATTGCAATTAATTGCATACATTGAATCTTGAACGGTTCGAAATCAGAGAAATTTTAATTGCGATCAATTGCATACATTGAATCTTGAAAAGTTCGAAATTTTAATTGCGATTAATTGAATACATTGAATCTTGAACGGTTCGAAATCAGCAAAATTTTAATTGCGATTAATTGCAACTTAAAAACCATCAGCTCCCTAGTGCAATTTATGCTATGGAGTTAATGACTACAAAACACTTAGCTCAATTGTCATAAATGTATCGATTAATGTAAAAAACAAAATCCTCAGCTCTACATTCATTCTGTTATTATCTTTCCTTCATAATTTATAATATATATAGATCAATAACTTTGAGTAACATGTGATTACAGCCTATTAATTTCTCATAATTAATAATACTTTATTTTTTTTCCTAAAACAATATTTTTTTTAATAAATAAAAATAATTTTCTAATATACAAATATATAACGTGTCTCTAGTTTCCTTTTTTTTTCTTTCTAAAACACTATTGCCCTCTAGGGTTCACCATGTCCAATTTTTTAGAAAAAAAAATCACAAAATAGAGACACTCGTATTATATTTATATATAAAAATGTATTTTTAATTTATAATATAAATTATTTTTATGAGCCTAAAAAAAAGAGGTATGGATTAACTAACAAAAATTATTAGATTGTAATTACATGTTAATCAAAGTTAATCATTTAGTATAAATTTATTATGTATCTCTTATTTATTGGTGAACTGAGTCCATCTAATAATGTTTCGAAAATACTTAGATGGAAGTGGTGGGGAAGAGCGTGCTTTGTGGACTGATCGAGGTAAATGTGGGGTATCCACCGAACCACCATACAAATTAGTTTTACCATAACTATTTAAAAAAAATATTTTAATTAATCTACCACCTCTCTTTGCCAGATAATTAATTAATACCACTTAAAAATGAAGAAAACCTTTTCTTAAAAAACAAAAAACAAAGTGTTCAATTAACAAAAGCATGGCAGGGAACCACAGAGAAGTAAAAAAATTATAAAGGTGAAAATGGGGGAAGTTGGAGGTAACTTGCTGTCCCCGTTAGGAATTGCCTCGCATGCTGTTGTGTTGTGACCTATAGTATAGTATAGTATAGTGGCGGTGGCAGTGGCTGGCAGGTTTATGTTGGAATGCCCTCTCTCATTGCTGCCTAGACTTTATATAACTATTTGCTTCTACGATTCACGCATTAACCAACTGTCTCATAAGTTTAAATTTATGAGTGAATGTGTTAGATATGGTCTTATTCATACTTTGGTTTTAACATTCTCACTTAAACTGATGTTTATGAACAACAATTTAGCCATTAACAACGATTGTATATCTTCGGAGAATAATATTTCTCTAATTGGATTAGAAATGTTGACATTTAAATGTAGTCACCATTAATTTAACTTTTATTTGAAGGATATAGTTTGTCCACAAACACCCGTGAATGAGCAACTAGTTACCTTTATCCCACCTTGGGGTTTGAATGAATTTTTCAATACACCTCAAGTGATCGAGTGTATTGATACCCTTAATGTTTTTTTTTTTTTATAAAAACAAATAACCCAAATTTAATCCTCAAAGTTAAACCCACTTATATTGAACTAAGGGGGCGTTTGGATGGGCGTAATGTAGGATTACTTGAAATGTGAGATTACAAGTAATGTAAGACGTAATGTGAGATTATTTGTAATGTTAAATTACAGTGTTTGATTGTGTTGTAATGTGGGGTGTAATGTTAGATTACAGTGTTTGGTGTGTGTTGTAATGTGCATTGTAATGTGTCTTTATTATTATTATATTAATCTATATGTGTTATATCTTAATATGATAAGATTTAAACGAAACATATATTTTGACAATAACTAACTTCTTAAGGATTGTGTGTATGATTAATACTATAGTCATTAATGAAATCTAAAAACTAAATATTTAAACTCAATACACACAACAATTAAAATTCTATTGATTAAAACATTATATATATTTTTATAAGATAAATTTCATAAAAAAACTTCAACGAAAAAGACTTACTCATTTTATACGAAGATCACGTGCATTATTATTTATTATAATAATGACATGAAGTATCTAAAAAATAAAAAGCTAATAACAACAAAAATATTATGAACATAATAAACTATAAAGATAATACAAAATAATTTATCTATTTAGTAAATAATAATAAAACAATAAAACTTCGTAATGTTGGACGTAATCTCACATTACATCTGTTTTTGGATGTAATCTCACATTACGTTGAATAAATTTTGGACGTAATCTCAGATTACAATGCACATTAAATTACAATGCACATTATGTCGTTTGGCAAACCAAACAACGTAATGTGGACGTAATGTGGGACGTAATGTGAGATTACTTGTAATGAGAGATTACTTGTAATGTTGTGACCCAACAGGTTGGTTCGTAATCAACAATGTAATGTCGAGTGTAATGTCAGATTACGATGTTTGGTTGTGCTGTAATGTGGACTGTAATGTCAGATTACAATGTTTGGTTTGGTTTGGTTTGTAATGTACATTGTAATGTGATTTACTATTATATAATATTAATCTATTTAGAAATATATTATATCTTAATATGACAAATTTAAATATGTATTTATTTTATTAAAAAAAAAAACTTGGTCTCTTAACTTTATATTTAATATTTAAACATCAAATTTGAAAATATTAGCTGGCCAATTTTTTTTTTTTTTGAAAATATTATAGTTAAACTTTCATTATTACTTTCTATGTTATTAAAAAAAAGTATATGTTATTAAAAAAATTAGGCGAAAAAATTTCATTTTAGGGTTAATTATTAAAAAACAAACTCACCTTTAGTTAAATAGAAGTATAAATAACAGAAACTGGACTAGAAAATAAAAAAAAAAAACAAATGAGTGAGTGAGTGAAATAGATTTTTAAAAAAAAGGAGATAAAGAAATAAAAAAGTGGGAGAGAGAATAATTAATTTAGTAAATATTAATAAAATAATAAACACTACGTAATGTTGGACGTAATCTCACATTACATCCAAAATCGGATGTAATCTCACATTACGTTAAGAGGGCAAGTCAACGGGTTTTGACCAACCCGTCGTAATCTCATATTACAATGCACATTACATTACAAAGTTCACATTACATCGTTTGGTTTGCCAAACAACATAATATTGATGTAATGTAGGGCGTAATGTGGGATTACGTCCCACATTACATTCATCCAAACACCCCCTAAATGTTTTAAATGACCTGATTTATCAATATGAGAAACACATGACAAATTCCGTTAAAATACCTCATTACTCATTAGCAAAATTCTCTAGAAAAAAAGAATTCCTCTAACTAAGTGCACTTCATCTACCTATTTATTATTGAAAATGTTAGACATTCCGATGATTAGTAGCCGACAAGTTCCAACTAGAGGGACTAATTAAATGCCCTAAACTTTGACTAAAATTACAAGTAGTGTCATTGAGTGTGATTTGGAATGTATCAGAATGTTAATTTCACATTTTAAAAATTTACTCTTATTATTTAACATACCAATTATTTATCCTACAAGTTTCTGCTTCAAAAAGTTTAACAAATTTTTTTTTTTATGATTTTAGACCCATTAAGAGAACATCATTTGTAAAATATTTACTTTACATATGGAATAATTTCATTCGTAATGACTCAACTTGTAAATGTTTTTATTTTTGTTTTGTGAATAACTTGTAAATGTTAAAGTGCCGGATAAAAATATATTTTAAATTGAACATTTGTGTACAACTAACTTTTCACTTTCTCTTTCTTTATTACTGCGGTGGAAAATTGCAGGAGAAAGAGAGAGAGAAGTAGCACACACACTAAAATGTATGTCTGCTCTGCTCTTTATAACTTTTTTGTTTTGTCTAATTTGTTGACAGCTAAGCTTTGTCATGAGCCTGCTGCGGTGGCGAGGCAAGGCCAGAAAGAAAAGCTAACTGCAGGTGACCGCTCGGCAAGCTAGGCCCTGAACCATGCTAATTTTGTCTTTCTTTCTGCTGCCTGTGCCTGCTACACTCACCTGCGGCATCTACCTTTTGGATACAATGAAAATAGTTAAAAACAAATGCACGAGATAACACAAACGGGTAATCAGATAATATTTGTAACCTTTAAATAAATACCTGACAAATATAAACGCTTACAATGTCACTTTATATATCCATTTTAAACAATAAATGACTATGTATCTATAGTATGTGATTGTTAATGAAATTTGAATAAACAAATATATCTCACTCTTATTTTATTCAATTACCTTTCTAATACATCAATAATTTTCATTTGTATAATTTATTCTCTAAATTCGTTCCGCCTAGCTCGGGTCGAGGTCAGGACTAAGACTAGCCCCAATAGAAACTAGGTTTCATAATTCTACCCTCTTTTAAATTTATTTTTTACTAGATTGTAATAATGTTTTCCTAATTGAACATTAAGTTTTTTTAGTATTAGTTACGAAGTTTTCCATTGACAAAAAAAAAAAAAAAGTATAAACATAAATTGTTATGAATTCATAGTAGATTGTGTGTCATCATGCTCTCTTTCTATTCACTTCATTTGTAGACGCATCATGGAACCTTTCAAGGGTGGTGGATGATGGGGCTGTGCCTTGCCTTGGGCATTGTTCTGATTTCAATATATAATATATTGACTAATTAATCAATAATTACAATAAAAGCAAACACAAAAATGTATCTGATGATGTTATTAATACTTGTTATTATTGGACCACTCATTGTCTAATTTCTATGATTAATCCTCACCTATCTATCTACCTAATAATGAGAAACAACAATAAGCTAGGTGGCCGCTAAAAGATGTTGTATTCAATTGCTCGCTTTATAAGCAAACTTCTTTTCATGCAATACTGCAACTGATCACTAGGTAATGTTATCGATTCCACACCCCCAATTGGATCATCATCATAACAATATTATGACACTTTTGTGAGAACATGTTACAATTCATCAAATTGGACAAGACTCAAAAGCTTGGGGTTAGAGGAATTACTCAGGCACAATGCACGCGAGGTCCAAATTTTTGAACTTTCAAATTAATGTTTCGAGTTTGAGCTTGAGCCCAAGTCTTTAAAAAAAAGTCTCGCTCGAGTCGGGATTATGTAATTCCGAACGGGTTGGGACAACCCGGATTTACACCTAAAATTGGAAGGAGAAAAACTCAAAATTTTCAACTCAAAAAATCACACGTCAAAGTTCAAATTAAAATTCTACACAAAATAAAGTTCTACAATACATTCACAATTTGAGACGGGTCGAGACACTCCGGCATTTACCCAAAAAAACCCGGGCCGGAGTACTGTAAGAATTGGGAGCAAAAATTATGCCCATCCAGACTCGGGCACAATTTGAGGACTAGTAAAAGTGTGTTTAATTATATGCTTGCTGGACCGTGAAAATTTGCGCCTTGGGTTTCACTCTTGTTATATTCATAATGGATCCAAGTTTAAATATTACGTCAAAATAACATTAGATAACACAAGAGAAATGAAGGTTGTTCCCAGTTGGTTAAGTATCAAATATTCCGTACAGAATATTGTTTAATTAAGTAAGTACCTTTAGTTGAGCTGCCTAGTTTATGGGTAAAGTATAAAAATTCCCCATGGCAAGCATGTTATTTTCTTAATGTTAAACCAAGTATTATATTTTTACTTTCCTTGTGAAATAGACAAATTATTATATCCATACAGCTAGCTAGCTACCTCGATAACGACCAAGTTTGCAAAACCATGCTTTGTATTAACGTAACCAAAAGGGTAACAATAATAATTAGTCAAAATAATAACCAAATTACTAGTTAGCTAGCTACATCGTCATAAATTCCATACTTTTATTTATAGGTTAGGTTTCTTTATTTAATTAGCTAGCTCACTCTTCCTTATAAATTAAGGAAATATACCACGCTAATTAAGTTATATAGAAGACATACACATACGTTACTAAAATCAAACTAGCTTAATTGCGAGGTTTAATAATTCCATGATAGCCAACTTGTTTAGACAGACGACTAGTGGAAGTGACTCCTACACGAAACCCTAAAGTACAAATGAGACTATAATGTGATATCACAAGTTTTTAAATATGATTAAAGCCTATATATATAAGCATTAAATAATTAAGTACTTCTCTTTGGGAAAAAGAGTACTTAAACATAATAAGAAACAAATATATAATTTGTTGTTGTGACAAGTTATTACCATATTCGGATGTTCTAATTATAACTAATTAATTAAACATTATCTAAAACATCATGTGCACTGCTACTGACTGACTGAAGAAGAAGCATGCTCATTTTATTTGATTAATATATCCATGCAAAAGGTATATATATAGTTAACAATATCTAGACCACCTTTATATATCGAATTGTGTTTAATTTTTTTAATAATCTCCCGTGCTTACGCTCCATAGGCATTATATGTGCGTTCCTCCAACATACAAATATTGATTATTAATTAAGTTTTAAAGTTAACTAATAATTAATAAAGACTAGAAAGTTTCCTTATGGGCGTCGAAATATAATGCCAGATTCTTCTTCGGAAGGAGTAATTAAAGTACAAAGCAGTGACGTGGTTTTTGTTGACAAAGGCAAGAGCTCGTGCGAATAATACCTTTTTGTGTTCATTACTTTTATGCATATATATCGTTTCTCGATACAATTCCACCATTATGTTGGTCTATATATTTACAATTTTAAAGATGGCCGGGTTTGAAGACGATATACATACGTAAGAAAGATACAATCAATATGTCATTATAGAAATAAGGGAATAATAGCACTTCCAATGAGATACAATCAATATGTCATTATAGAAATAAGGAAATACTAGCACTTCCAATGGTGAGTTCATAGTTCTTCCAATGGTGAGTTCATAGTTCATCCATCTTACTTGTTATGTCACTGCCAACTCATCAAAGTAGAAATTGTTACAGTAAATACTACAGTAAAATAAGAAATCTCCAGTGGTGGAGATCTAATTCTACTTCCAAATTGGGACCCACATAATTCTATACTCACAATATAACTTTTTGTACAAAAAAACTCTATAGATATATTAAATATCTATAAATACAAAATTATTTTGGTATTTAAATAATTATATAAAAAGTTACAAACATAATATATAAATAAGCACGTAATTTTGTTAAATATAATTGTCATAATTTAAAAATCATATCATAGAAAATACAAATAATATGTTTAATTTGTCAACTAAAAATGAGCATATTACATATATATATATATGAGACAACATAGAATTAGCATATACATATTAAAATCAAATAGATGTTCGACCAAATTTTTTTTAAGCATTATATATAAATTAAATATTCATATTTTTAAAAATACGGACATGAACAAACCAATGAACACTACTAGAAAAATGCTTATTAATGACAACTTATTAGCGACATGCATGAATTCCTGTCGCTAATAGTACAACTTATTAGCCTAATTTTTCCTTATTCTTCTACTGATCATTGAGTCAAGGAAAGCACAAGTGATCTGCAGCAGATTGAAGAGGCACATCGGTATTCTTGACTTACCTGCTCTATTCTCGTAGATCAATTTGCAGTAAGGGGCACAAGTAATCACCGCAGCAGCAGACTGAAGAGGAGAATTGATTGGTATTGTTCAACTCTTATCAATTCTTGCCTTACTTCTATTTTTCAACTTCTAATGTATATATTGTAATAAATTTCACCAGCAAATTTAGACATCCAATTACCTAAAATTGCAGCCACAACACAAAAGATCCTTCAAGGTATTAAAAATGGCTAAGACTTAAAACTTACAATTGATTAAATCTATCTAAGGTATAAAAGTAAGAGGGTTTTAGTTTAAGCTTTTAGCTCGATTATGAGTTGTTGCCGGGTAATCGTTTACTATGGTTAACTAGAATCCAGAGCAGAGTTTAGGATCATGACAAAGATATTTGCATTACATTGCTCAGTCTCGAGAATTCTTAGTAGTAACTAGAAGTTGAAGACAGTGCATATTCGAGAAGATGGAGGTGGATATTCGAGACAGAACTCAAAGACCAAAGTATACTAGTAAGAGGTCTATCCACCACTAGAGCCTGCTTGATCTAAGAGAGGTCTATCCACCATTAAGTATATCGAGTGGTCCTTGGTGCTAATCCTCCTTTGAAGTGTCTCTGCACCATTTCCTTCCCATCAAATTTAAGCACATATAGTTATTTTTAATCACACTAGGCCTTAGTGCTAGAGTCACATACACTTAAAAAGTAACTTAGCACTGTAAACACCAAACCTTGCCTTAAGACCATCCCACAGGTCTATGCAGACTCAAAGTGATCATACCCATAGAGTATGTCGTCCTCAAGCAGTGACAATAAGGTGGAACAAATTTCCTGATCCTTCGCATCTCATTGATCATGGAATTCCTTCTAATCGGCCGTGAAGTCTCCCTCTGGCCTGTCATGTTTCGAAGTCAGATGCTCAAAACCTCTCATTTCAGTAATTACCATCCTTGCGCGCTTATTCAAGATCTTATAATTGTTGCTATTCAATCTCACTCCCTTGTTCATTTGGGAGATAACATTGCTGATCACAGCCATTGATACTAACACATCGATGATTATACAAAATCAGGGAGACAATAACATTTTGAGAAAGAATTGCATACATCATATATCTATTAAGATGGAATGCGACAAGTAATGATTCCTCAGTCATCTGAACCAACCGACCACCAGTAAACCAATGGAAGATGGCTGTGAAAGAGTTCACATTACAGTCGTCTTCAATCCAACAGATCAGTCTTTTAAAACGGTTTTAATCGCAAATTACCGGAACAGGAATTTTAAAACAAGCATACCCGATCTTGGCTTTCTCAATGCCCTTTTATTTTGGAAAAATTATTCCGATAAATTTACTCATGCATATACAATCCTACCATCCATGTAAATCATCATCCGAGCAACCGACGCAAAGGTCGACCCTTACTCATGGAAGGGCGGGATACGCCCATTACGGGGGCAACCTCAACATCAAGCCACGAGGGCAAAACCGACACCCAAGAGATCCGACCATCAAAGGGCAAGATACACCGCCAAAAGGAACAAACCCTAAAGCACTACAAAGAGGGCGAACTTTTAGCTTCCCCCAAAAGAAACGACGCTCTGACACATCTGAAAGAAGGGGCAATCCTTAACATATGTTAATAAACCTCTCCGCACGCGGCATGACAAGAGTCATGAACCAAACACACGTTCCAGCAAAGGAAGAAAAATGTCACACATGTCAAAAGTCGAGTATTAAAGACAATGCTCGTACTAATACAAGGGAAGCAGAACGATGTGTCCCATCAAGTGACAGAGCTCGCCCTCTCGGATAAAAGGGGTTTATACTCTCACCCTTGCACTTACGTTCATATTTATGATTTACACCTACAAGTGCACCAATGCCATCACTCACGCTTATACTCACGACCCGTCCATGCATATATACATGTTTATGCTTATGCTCACGTGCATGCCAACATACACACTCATATGCTTTCAACACTTAGACATCCATGTACACGACTGATATATATTCCTGCATATATTCATGTCCATGATTGCAGCCTATCCACAACCACTTCCATACTTGTGTTTCTACTTGCATGTATGCTAGTACACACCTTCATGTTCATGATATATCCATGTTCACTCAAATTAGCATTTCCCATGTGCATATATTTTACATTCACATGCTTATAAATTTTTTAGACCCGGTCTAAGCATTTCTCCACAGACAGGGTTCACCCCACATGTGCACGTATTGATTATGATAACCTGAAATTAGATCGCACTAGTTCATATTCATGATTGCATCGCATCCCCGTGCATGTACGTATTTTTAAGTGCATAGAAGAGAAGATCGGATGTTTACATCCACATTTTTCGGACACATGTCTAGACGCGTCCCCGTTTGCTCTAACGTTTATTTTTCCCTCTATTTTGAGAAACTGAGGATAAGGCCCGGAAAAGGCGCCAACAGACAAGCAAATGATTCGTCAAAAGGTAACAACACGGTTTCAAATTGTGTGTGTCATACCATCATAAAATAGAGTCAATCAAGGGTTAAGCCATTGGTTGACTCGGGGGCATGTGATGGATATACGCCCAATTTGAACTCGTCTCCCTTCAGATTGTCTTATTTTGACCGCCCCACTTACGATTGTAAATCGAAACTTTAATCCGAACACTCCACCAATAGCGCGAACGGCCCGGACGGACCAGAGTACACGTCTGGGCCCATCCAATAGTCTCACCTAGGTGAGATCGGGTGGCCTCACCTGATCTCTCCTAGGAGAGATCGGGTAGGCCAACCCGGTCTCTCCTAGGAGAGATCAGGGGTGGGCTGCCCCACCTCTCCTAAGAGGGGTTGGGCAAGTCCACTCGATCCTAAGCCTAGGGAGTCGGATTTCTCATCCGACCCCTAGGGCCCCGGCATCCTTTTTTACTCGGCACAGACTTAAAATTTTCCGTTCACCTCTCCATGCTATTAAGGGTTTAATCATATCGTTATGTGTTAATTAAATACATTTAGGGATTAACGGTGTCATTAAGCCACCTTAATTCCCCCGTAGCCTATATATACTTCTCAAGCTCAATTCATTGGGACAAGTCTACATCTTTGCACACTTAGCTCTGCCTTCTCTCTAGGATTTTATCTCTCTAGAGAACTCAGACTGACTTAAGCATCGGAGAGGATTCACCGAGCACCACCCCCCTCTCCGTGCTCGGTACTGCCCCTTGTGCAGGTCAACGGGAAGCGAATGAACGAATCACCCAAATCAGCTAGACGGATCAGAAAAGAGAGCAATTAACCCGTAAGAAGTGCCACTCGGATCAGAGAGCCGACGACCCGGGGGACACGATCTAACAACAATACTAATTAATAATCTACTAAAAAACTAAACGAAAATTTAATTTAATTTAATTTTTGTTCTATTATTTTAATACTAAAATAATATTTGGATTTGGAAAAAAATACTAATATTATATATATATATATATATATATATATATATATATATATATATATATATATATATATATACTAGTAGTGAAAATAAATGTAAATCTTTCACCAGAAAATAAATAAATAAAAATCTTTGTATAATAAAACTTCACATGGAGCTCTAGGTTTAAGTCAAAACTTCTCATTCAATTTTAGAAAAATTCGTTACTTTTTATATTTTGATTGATAATTTGAATGGGTATACCGGAAGAACATAATATCATATGCTTAAACCTATTAACTAACAAGTAGAAACTTGGTTCAAACATTTTGTGTACGATGTTCGATTAAGATAGAATTATATAACTTAAATTATTATATATACACTTAAAAATGTGTCTATTAGTGTTCATTTTGCCTTGAATAAACTATTTAAAATATTATAGATCGACAAAATTAATTATTAAAATCAAATTTAAATATTTGTAATATCCCAATAATTTTATGAACAAATTACTTATCGTGCAAAACGCGGGTGAAGTACCTAGTATAATATGTTGTCCGATAAATTTAATAAAAAAAATATTCATGATTCCGATTCCTAAAACCAATCTAGGAGCCAGACAGCAGAATTTTATAGAGTAATTTTACTACCCGTATCTTTAAAAAAACATTACATAAATCATATACTATAGACCGGCTCCAATAGGTTATGGTTCCATTCGAGTAATTCGCTCAACCCTTTGACCGATGATGACTCGAAGTCTTGAACACACGCATGTGCTACCAGAGCCGGCCGAAGAGTAAGGCCACTAAAGCTAAGGCTTTAGGCCCCGAGGAAAATATGCATCATATATACTAATATATAAGTAAATCCACTTCAGCACATAATAAATAAATGTCAAGTTCAGAAGAAAAAAAATGCAACCACTATCTATTATTTTTAGGTTAGCGATAAACATAACTTAATTATAAACAGTTTAAGTAATTATGTCATTATTTATTGGGCTAACTAAAAGACCCTGAAATAAATTTTTGCTTTAGGACTCATCTCTCTTGGGCCGGGCCCTGTGTGCTACATTATTTTACACGCACGTCTCACATTTTGCAACTTGTCGGATTTTGCAACTTGTCGGATTTTGGATTCTGAATTTCTATCACTACTCTTTATATATATATACTGGGCTGTTTCTTCACAACAATGACAACTTGCTCAAAAAAGCCAGACCCTACAACGTAGAATTAACAAGCTTGGGAAAAATAAAAATTAATAACAAAAAATGGTGGATTGGGAGGATTTATTATCACAATGTTTAAGCTCTTAATTAGTACCAGCCAAGGTAGTAGATTACTTGGTGTCTCTAGTTATTAAGATGTCCAGATTCCCCCACAAGTCATAAAAATCTGCAACAAATCAGATTTGGATTTAGGAATGCTATTAATTGGGAAAAAGATCAAAGTAAGTGTGATCATACCGTGATCGTCTGGCTTGGGAGGACATGACGAAGGGTCTGGTTCAGATTCTTTAGCTGGTATCTGCCAACAATCAAATATGAAGTTAATTAGCAGTCGTCCTATATCCTCCTGGCTAGTTACTATATATGCATGCATTTGGCTATCCAATGAATGAAAATTCAGACCTCGTGAGGTTCTAAATATAATCTCAGATGTTGTAGACAATCCTCATTCTCGATAATCCATTCTTGACGAAGCTTTTCGCATCCCCAAATACTTAATGACTCCAACTTCACTAACTTTGACAAATCTGGTAGTGTTTCAATTTCTTTACATCCTCCCACAAACAAACTCTTCAACTTCTCCAACCTATCAAGCCCACATAGTTGACATAACTTTTCACAGCCACTAGCATTTAATCCTTCCAATTGTTTCAACTTTGATAGGTCAGGAAGCTTCTCAATTTCTTTGCACCCTGAAATTGTAAGAATCTCCAATGCTTCCAATTCACCAACTCCTACAAGTTCTCTCAGCTTCTCACACCCACTCACATCCAAACTCTCTAGTACATTCAGTTGATCAAGTCCCACTAGTTGTTCGAGCTCTGTGCAGCCCCCAGCATCCAATTTCTGTAACATTGTTAAGTTAGACAAACTTGGCAAAGTTCGTAACTTCTTGCAACCCGAAACATTTAGTGTAATCAAACTGGCTTGTTTCTCCACCTGCTGCTGCTGCTGCTGAGCATTTAAGCTTCCAGGAAGTTTAGGCAGAAACTCAAGTCTATCATTAGACTCTAAATCAAGAGTTTGGAGATAAAAAAGAAGGCCAATGCTTTCTGGAAGGCTCATAATGGCCGTCTTCTTCAATATTAGGATCTCTAAAAGAGAAAGCCTCCCAATAGTCTCAGGAAGTTTCGTTAAGAAAATGCACCATCTCATTGAAACCCGACGTAATCTGGTTAGAGACGAAATAAAATCTGGGAGTATTGTTATCTCAGTGCCATCCAAGGAAAGATGTGTCAGAGAGGTTAATCGAGCAAAAGATGTTGGAACCCGAGTAAGTATAAGACACATGCTTAAATCAACAATTTCAAGCTTCACCAAACAAGTTATCTGGTCTGGCAGTTCCTGTATGCTAGTACAGTAGCTGATGTCTAGGTAAGTTAGTTTTTTTAGTTTGCCTATTGATGGGTCAATCACTTCTAATTGTTTGCAGTACGATAAAATTAACCTCTCTAGATTTGGAAACATGGAGAAATTAGGAGTTGTCTTTAGTCCTCGGGAAGAGCCGAGATTTAAGACCTTCAACTTCATCATCTGTAAGAGTTGAAACACATTTTTTAGTAAATTAAACTAAATGGTAGAGAAATTTGCATAAAAGAATTTGCAGAGTTACCCGGAATGAACCCCAGCTATTCCATTGATCTGCAAGTTTACTCTGACGGAGATCAAGAGAAACAAGATTCGGAAGATTTAAGTTGATCAAGATATTCAATGAAGAGTTTGTCAACCTGAGCCATCGCAAGCTTGGGAAGATGTTCGAAGAATCTCCAATGATACGTACATCGCCCTTCAGGTTAAGAAATCGCAGGTTGAATAGATTTCTAAATTGCTCGCTCATAAAGCAACAATATTTATAACAATTCACACGGATGGCTTTCACTTTTGATGATCCCTGTTGTTACATATATAAACAAAAAGATCAACTAGCTTATAGTTGTTTAATTAATTGCAAGTGAGCTAGCTTGTTAAACTAGGACTTACCATTTGGTTGAGTAATACAAATTTGACTTCTTTGCTTCGCCATAGTCTGCTACGTTTTCCCAGTTCATCGTAGTTCTCTTGGCGAACAATTTCTCTGCCAAGATCTCGAACTTGATCATGCATCCATATCTTATCACCTTCTCCAACCTTAATAAGGGAACGTGCAACAAGGACATTGATTCCAACTTTCGGGAAAAATTTACAGTCTTCCCACATTGGAAATGCATAATTTATATCCTCTCCAATGAAGAAGCAAGCAATATCCAGAAATATCTGCTTCTGCTCCCGGTCTAACGCGTCGAAGCTAATTCGCAACTTATCTTGAACTTTTTCATTCGGTACCATTCGCAGTCTCTCCAATGTTCCAACCCATACCATCTTATTTTTACCAGACAGGAAAGAACCTATTACCTCAAGCGCTAAAGGAAGCCCTCCTGTTGTCTTTACAATATCATAGGATAGACCACTTAGTTCATATGCCGGAGTATCTTTCCTAAAAGCATGCTTGCAGAAAAGTTTGAGCGCGTAATCGTTATTCATCGCCTTAACTTCGTATATGCTGTCCACTTTATCGCCGTCTAAAACATACTTGTTTCTTGTTGTGATGATGATTCTACTTCCTGCACCAAAGGAATCACACCCGATCACCAGAGCATGGAGATGATCGGGGTCATCAATGTCGTCAAGAACAATCACAACTTTGCGGTCACGGTACCTTTCTTCCAGGTCACGGATTCCTTCATCCACACTTCTGAAATATGGCTTCTGACACATTGAGAGATCTGCAACTAAAGTGCTCTGCAAGTACTCAACACCATTGCACCTCGATGTTTCTCGAATGTTTTTAAGGAAGCTACAACTTTCAAAGTCATCCAAAATTTGGCTATAGATGACTTTGGCAAGGGTAGTCTTTCCAATTCCTCCCATACCCCAGATACCTATAATCCTCATATCATCTGCACCAACTTCCAATAATTGCTTCACAGCTTTCACATGACCATCCATTCCAACTAAGTTGTATGTCACAACAACTTGATCCTTCTTCAACTCCCTTAGGACTTTCGAAACTATTAACTTCATAAATTGTCCTTGATACCTAATGAATGAACACACCATGCAAAAAGAACAAGTCAAGCATATATGAGTTAATTATCAATTTACTAGTTGATGTTGAGTAGTCGAACAAATGACTCTAGTTGAAGTTTTTTTTTAACAATTTGCTAGCTCAACTTTCACACGTGTTGCTAGTTCTATTAGGATTTTCATCTAATTTTGACATAATTGATTATGTATTGGGTATGTGATGAAGAAAATAGATAGCATTTTGTTTGACCAAACAAATATCAGCTAACTATTTTTCTACAAGCAAAACTCGAGCTAGCAAACTGTCCACAAAACGAAACTCCAACTAGCAATTTGTCCAAAAAAAAACTCCGGCTGTCAATTTGTCCAAGTCCTCAAACGTGAGCTAGCAATTTGGTAACTAACCCTAATTTATTGACCGGTCGATCCACAAAAGAAAAGTTGAGCTAGCAAATTGTCCACAACCCGAAATGTGGGCTAACGAAATGTCCAAAACAGAACTTCAACTAGAATTTATCCGAGTAGTCGAACGTGAGCTAGTAATTTGTCCAAAAAAAATTGGCTGGCAATTCGTCCACAAAGAAACTCCAAACCAGCTATTTGTCCACAAGCTAAACCCGAGTTAGCAAATTGTCCAAAAAGAAACTTTAGCTATCAATTTGTCCGAGTGCTCAAATGTGTCCTCTCAATTTGGTAATTAACCAAAATTATTATCTGATTGATCCATAAAAGAAATCTTGAGCTAGCAAATACACAAAATGAAACATGGGCTAGCAAATTATTCAAAATAAAACTTTAAGTAACAATTTGTCACAGCTAGCAAAATTAACCCTATTAGTTAACTCAAAATGTATATGATGTGTGTACCCACCCATTGGCCAATTTGACTAGATCCATCCCCTTCAAGTGGCCAACCTCAATTAGCGCTTCTCTCCACTGCTCAACAATCTTCATGTCGTACTTGTCCTCATGTTTCTGCAAGGCTTGGCCGTACTTGCCAGTCTGGTCTTGAACTTGATTGGGTGTTACATCGTAGAACACCGGCAATATCATATGCTTACCCTTTCTCTTTCGCTCCAACATAAAAGCTAACTCCTTGAGGCACCATTTACTGGAAGCGTAGTTCTCAGAGAATATAGGTACAGATATCTTCGACTGTTGAATTGCTCGGAGAAGGTTCCCCCCGATTTCTTCCCCGATCCGGAGATCTTCATCGTCTCGAAACGCACGAATCCCTGCATCTAACAATGCGTGGTACAGAAAGTCGGTGAATCCCTTTCGCGTGTCGGGTCCCCTGAAGCTTAAGAAAACCTCGTATTCATACCCGCCCACTCTGGAACAACTGTACTGTGTCTCAGAATTAGCACCACCAACCTTTGCCTTCTTGCATGGTCTATGCATATTCATGGCTCAATGATTTGCTTATCCAGAGACGAAGGAAGGATATATGAGCAGAACTTCGTTGACTCATGGTCGTTAAAAGTAAGTAACACCAGGGAACTCCATTTTTAAAGACTTTCTAGCCATTTAAGTTTCAAACTAGATAAGAATGAATAATAGCACCCTAACAAGTAGGTGAATTCTAATTTGGACCCTAACAAGTTGTGCTTGTTAATGTGCAAATCAGAATCGATTAGCACACCCTGAATCTTTGGTTAGTGTGTGCATATGAGTATAATTATATGAGTATTGTTGGAACCACAATAAATGGATTTCATGATCAGCGACTATAAAGTCGGGAAAGTACGAGATTAAGGACTAAAAGTCGTCGACATAAAAAAACATATTTACTCAGATGAATGAAAAAAAGGGAATAGAACCTAAAAACTGTCCCAATTTTGACTCATATGTCAGTTTGGTGTTTGAGGTTGAAATTCAATTTCCCAATTTTCATATGTGTTACTATTTAGTGTCTCCGTTAAATTTTGGGGTTAAGTTGAACAGAATCTGGTGACGTGATAGTCACGTGGGTGAACAATTTTCAAAATTCTAAAAATACCCCCTGACCAGAATTAGAGTTCCGGCCGATTCCGGCCAATTGGAGCTGGGTGGCTGGAGGTGGGTGGCCGGAGTCGGGGTGGGTGGCCAGAATCAGAGGCTTTAAAAAAGGGCAAAATAATCTTTTCAACTCAATGTGTTAAAATTAACCTCAAAATCTAACGGAAAACCAAATAGCAACAATACTGAAAATTGGGACACCAAATATCAACAGTTTAAAATTGAGACACCACTGACACTCGGGTCAAAATTGGGACATTTTTTAGTCTATTCCCTGATAAAAATCGACGACTAACAGATACATACGCGACACCACTAAACTCGGCGGCTATAAATATAAAGATATCACTCAAAGAAGAACCTTCCTCTTAAGGAATGGTAAAGTAGCGATTAGCTTGCTACCGACTTTAGAGAAGACCCTTCCACTTAAGGAATTGTGAGGTGGCGACCAGTTTACTACCGACTTCTGGTGAGGTGGCGACAGATTGCTACCGACTTCAAATAAGACACTCCCTCTTAAGGAATGGTGAGGTGGCGACCAGCTTGCTAGCGATTTCAGAAAACACCCTTCCTCATAAGGAACGTTGAGGTGCCGACCAGCTTGTCGCCTACTCAAACCGCCACATAGAAAACCCTCGTAGGTGTTGACATTTGGAATAAATGAGCCGCCTTAATAGGGAGCCCATTAATATAAGCCCAACGGGTTAAGCAAAATTGGGGTTTGACACATAAGGGATTTTAGGTCAGGCTAAAATCCCTATGAGCCATAATTGGCCCAAAATGGGCAAGCCTAATTTGCTAGCTAGTTCGGTCGAAACATGCAAAGCCCTAGGAGGGTGGCTTTGCTCACCTCCTCTTATAAATATGAGGTGTCAGAGATTTCTTAGGGTTAATAACTTTCTCCCTTTGAGTAGTCACAAAGAAATCGCATCTCCCTAATTATCATAGGGTTCGGCCAAAACCACTATAGCAACAAGTAGGTGCCAAATTGTGGCAAGCAATTGACCCCGGAGATCCATCAGCAACCGAATTGAAGAGACTTGGTTGTGGAGACCATTTCATGTGGATTGCTCATTAATTAAAGTTCCCGCGGGACACCGTCCTGCGGATCGTGAACTCCATCGTGACGCTCTTGGGCTACGAAAGCAAAAATTGTATGTGTTCCATTTCCGCTGCGTAATATTTTTACAAGCATGTGCATATGTTTTGATCCATAATTGTATCCTCTAAATCCATAAGTGGTATCAAAGCTTGTGTAGGGTGTTCATATTTTTGTTCAAATAGTGGTCATGATTATTAATGATAACGTGATTTTTATCAAAATTGAAATTTGAATTTTTAAATGAGGTAAAATTTGATCTTGAAATTGCCCACCAAACCCCAAATTTCCGCGACACAGCCATGGCTGGCCACGGCAGGGTGGCCATCCCACGACGAAGTCATCGGCAGCAAGGTGGTGGCCGACGACTAGGGTTAGGTTTTCTTGATGTCAAATCTTGACATTAATTACCGATATATTCTATGCATGATTTTAGGGATGTAGATATATTTGGTGATTAAATTATTACCTAAAAGATTGAGAAATATATTTATTCATAGATTTTATCCCTAAAATAGAATTTAATCAGTTAAAGATATATATTATCTTATAGATATATACATTGCGCATTAAATATTTTTTGGGAAATATATATTATATTTATTGTTACTTAAAGGCTAAGTTAAGTTTTTGGTGGATTTTAAAACCCTACTTAGCCATCAAGTAATACTTCGGCCGAAAACCTAGAGTTACTGGGCCAGACTAATGCGCAACCGGGTTGGGTCGACCGACCCAGATAACCCGTGGGATCCGAACCGATTTGGGTTCGGGTCGGGTTCCACCGGTTCAAACGGGTCAGGTCGACCGACCTAGATTTCTCAATCGGTCCAACCTGGATTGGGTCGGGTCGGACCATGTGGGCTAATGAGTCGGATCAAACCCAACCCAGTTTGTGAAAATCGAACCGAAATAACCTAATCGGACCGGGTCAATCGGACCGGATCGGGTTGACTGAACCAGACCGGGTTCGGGTCAACTGAATTTAGGTTAGATCAAATTTAAAATCTGAATGTTTTTTAACTTTAAAATCACCTACACAGTGCGTGTTGGCATTTGGTGAATGGGGCGCCGTAATAGGAGCCATTTAATATAAGTCCAACACCTAAGTAAATGGGTAATGTCACATTAGGGATTTTGGGCATTGCCTAAAATCCCAGTTAACATGAGAGGCCCAAAATTGGGCCTCCCCTTTACACACATAGGCCGGCTGAATTAGGTGTAGGGTTAATGTGGGTTTTGCCCACCTCCTCTACAAATAAAGAGTGTCAGAAATTTCTTTAGGGTTAATCAATTTCTCCATTTTAGTTGAAACTAAAGAAAACCCTCTCCCTCACACCTCATATTTCGGCCGAACCACCTAATAAGGAGATGTCAAATTGTTTTGAGCAATTATCCCGGAGTTCCATCATGCCGAAGAATTGAAAGAGGCTTTGCTGTGGAGACCATTCCGTGTAGGTGATTCCTTAACAAGAATCCTTACAGGAGCCGTCCGGTGGACCTCAAACTCCCCTCAAGATCTTGGGTCTACGGAAAGCAAGAAACTGGTATTTGTCCCTATTCCGCTGCGTAATTAGTTTACATGACATGTACACGTGTTTTGTTCCGTAGTAACTATACCCTATTTCCAACAGTGGTATCAGAGCCTGTGTAGGGAGTTCGTGATTTTGATAAAATTGGTGTTCTTGAGTTTTTAGTAAAACTGATATTCATGAAATTGCGTTTTTTCGGTAAAACTAATGTTCACGATCTTCAAGAAAAACGTGACCTTTATCAAAATTGAATATTGGATTATTGATCTTAGTAAAATTTGATCTTGAAATTTGACCACTAACCCTAATTGTTAGTTTGGCCGAATCCACATAGGAATTACAAATTAAATTTTTTAATTTCTTAGGCCCCAAGTAATGGAAAATTCAGCCTAACTTCGACCAACAATATAATGAATTTGACCACAATTAAGGTTAGATTCACGTGATAATTGTGATAATAACTATTGATATATTCTAGCACAATTTTAGAGAAGTTAGATATTATTGATAGATATTAGTTGCCTAAAGATTGTGAAAATATATTGTTGATAGATTTGTATCCCTAATATAGAATCTTGAAATAAATATATATAGCTATAATTGGGGCCGAAATTATCTATATATATATATATTGCAAATATTGGAAATTATATCTATAATTAATGTTAATTGAAGGCTAAGTTAAGTTTTTGATGGATTTTAAAACCCTACTTATCCGCGAGCACCCTATTGGGTCATGGGCCGGTCCAAATTGCACATCTAGGTCGGGTCAACTGACTCGGAGGTCCAAGGGAACTCGAACCAGCTGAACCGGGTCAACCGAACCGAACCGGGTCGGATTCCACAGGTCCAACCGGAGCGGGTCAACCAATCCAGGTTTTCTCAATCGGTCCGACCCATCTGGGTCTGGCCGGACTGGGTAACTAATGGGTCGAACCAAACCGACCCGGTTTGCGAAGAACCGAATCGAATTCCTATTTTAAACCGGGCCGGTCGGACCGAATTGACATGAACCAGACCGTTTTGGCCGTACCGACCCGAGTCAATTGAAAATAGGATGGTCAAATTTTTAATATCTAAATGTTTTCGAACTTTTAGAATTACCTACACAGCGCCAATAGGTTTGAAATTTTCACGTTTTAATCAAACTTGATGCCTAGTTTTGATTATGGGGATGAATCTCGGAAAATGCATGATTATGGGACTGATTCATTAAGTGGGCTGAATCGCAATTGCTATATTAATTGATATTATTGCATGATTAGAATTGTGTCTTGACTATGTTAAGCTAGCTGGATATTGCATGTTGTGGCATGATCCCTGGATTTCAATTAATGAGTTACGCACTAGGATAGACATGTTGTGATGGTTGCTATTGCCTAGAATCCATGTCTAGAAGTTCGCATGATTTATTGTTAGCATGAATTGCAAGTCAGCCCCAAATGTTTAAAATCGATATTCAGTCGCCAAATATGCATGTTTGATGTGGTGTGATCATGATGTTAGCATATGGAGACGTGGCGCCGTAAATGGTAGCCCGTTAATATTAAGGATATTACCTAAGATAATTGGGTAAATGTCACATTAGGTTAATTGGGCTCGACCCAATTCCTAATTGACATGGGGGGACCAAAATTGGGCCTCCCTTCCTTAAACATGTGGTTCGGCCGAACCCTATGTACCACATTGGTTGGAGTGGACTTTTGTCCACTCCACCAATCCTATATATAGGGGAGTCTCCTAAGGGGTTTAACACATCAAGTAATTCATAAGTCCCTCCATTGAGGAACTTGAGAGAAACCCTATCACCCCCTTTGTAGAGATTTCGGCACACCATAATCAGTCTGAGGTTCTGTCCCCGTTGAAGAATCGATCAGAGGACTTGATGTGGAGCTTATACCGCGTAGGCCTCGTTTTCCATATAAAGTTGTAAATGGCTTTATCGTACACAAATCATCTGATGTAATTCACTTATGAATTCTTTTCAAGTGTGGTGATTTGGAATGGCAAGAAGTTCAAGACTATTAATATCTCTCTTTGTTGTTGCTTTATGATTGGAACCTTATTATTTTCCTTTTAATCGTTCTTATGTTTGTTGAATTTTGGTTATTTGAGATCCATAGTTATTGAATAAAGTAAATGTTATTCGATTCGAAGTGCAATTTACTTATCAATATTCGGTCCTGTCAAAGGGAACGATCCCAAAACGAAAATCCAAATCTAACGGTTTAGGAACTAAAATATCGGCCAGGACAACTGGTTGAGTAGAACGAAACGATTAACATACTCCATCATAATTTTTATAAACCCGTCGATCGAGTAGCTAGAACAAGATTATATTTAATATTCCTTATTTATTAGTACTCCACGAAAATAAATAAATCGTAATGATGAACATGTGCGAAGCCGATTAAAATTAAATTTTGGAAACGAAACGATTACGCCAAGGGTTACACCTGGCGTCACGCGTGTAGCGCGCTTGTCCCTCGACAGACGGGACACATCGATTCAAAGTACAAATTTAATGTGAAGTGTTAAATTCGATGCTTGAAATAAATTTTTTATTTGCATGAATACCCATTTCGGGTCTTACTCATATAACTTCTCGTAGAGAATTATAAACGAGCGAAAAGTGAGAACCTAATGCACAAATTGAGGTGAACAAAACCTCGAATATGAGTATGCAATAAAAATGAATTTTATGTTAAACGACGATCCATATTACGCCTCTAACGAATCAGATTGGCAGAGCATCTTAATCACACACTTCATGGACGTCGTCAGAACCATGCTGTCGCGAGCTCAACTTCTGATCTCCTTCTAGGATGATGCGTTGTATGGTGGCGTGGTCGAACATGAGTCCAGAGACGTTACGTTCCTTGAGGACGAATTTCCTAAGTTTGGTAACATCAAATCAACTGAAGTCTTGAGTGAACTAGAACAGGTTGATGATAGTCAGGTCCCACTTATTTCGAGTGGGAGACAAGAGAAATAATGTATACCATGTCTAGTTAGCTCTTGATTGGAATTGATGGCTACAACAGCTGATCTGTATATTGCTGCTCTCAATCTTTGGCAAGTATTTCTCAAACTGGTCATTGGTAAGATGGATTCCACATTGCAAAGCACCACTAACAAGAGAATTATTGCTAGAATTGTTGAAAACAAAGTTAGTTGTGTCACCGTCCATGAAAAGGGTAATAGTGCTCTTGGCAACAACTGCATTTGCTTTCTGATGCTCCTTAAACTTGAAGCAATTATCTCTGCAATGCCCTTTTCTTTTGAAAAAAAAAAAAAAATCACAACCTTTTGCGAAACAACGATCAATAGTGTGGCCCTTTTTGTGATAAAATTCACATTCCAAATTTGGATTAGGGTTTCTCTTAAGCTTATTAGGGGTGATAGAGACAGTTGCAGAAACATGAGTAACATCGGCAGAGATGGAAGTAGAAATGTCCATCTGACTCTCTTCTTGACATAGCATACTATAAGCTTGGTTTAACAAAGGAAGAAGAGTCCAAATGAGCAAATTACTTCACAGATTAGAATAGGTTTCATTTAGGCCCATAAGAAACTAAAACAACTTTTGATTATCCTTATGCTCAATGTGTTTCTTGAAAGGTGCACCATCAATATAGGGAATGACACAAATAATATCATATTCAGTTCAAAGATTTTTAAGCTTGGTAAAGAAAAGAGTCACAAAATCAATCATTTACCTAGCACTAACGATTTCTCTATGTAATTGATAGATCCTATAGCCATTAATATTGTTGAAACTTTCTTGGAGTTCCATCCAGGTCAAATGTGCACTTTCAGAATACATGATCCCATCAGAAATGTGACTGGAAATATAATTCATCAACCAGCCAGAGACTACAGCATTAATGCGATGATCCTAAATATATTGTAGTTTATGTTCAAAAGATTTATGCTTGCATGCACCAGATATAAACCCTAGTTTATTTTTTCCTAAGAGAAAAATTTACATAGCGCGACTCCACTTAGTATAGTTCTCTATTCCTATATGTTTGACAAAAATCACACATTGGTCAGGATTTTCAGTAATATTCAAGTATAAAGAATGAAAAGAATGGACCTTAGAGGACAAATCAATAGAATGATATTCATTGGTTGCCTTTAAGTTCAGGGACCTTCATGCCATCTGTAGGATTCGAATTGTCAGTCGTCGCTTGAAAGAAATGTTAATGAAGACCACCACGAAGCTTGTTTCCGACTCAGATGAAGATTCCACGTATGGAAAATGAAAGATCGGAAAGAAACATGCACATGAAAACCGAGAATCTGAAGCATCGCGAGAGAGATGAAAGGATTCTTCGGGAAAAAAAAAAAAAAAAAAAAAAAAACCTCTTCCGGTCAACTTGTGGAGAGCAAGATCGCCAATCTTCAGAAGGTATGACAATTAAGAGTGAAGATGAATCGTCACCTTCGTTTGAGAAGCTAAATGTTGCCAACAACCAGAACCGCGAGTGAAAAATGCAAAGGAGGGAGAGGAGCTTAGAGCAACAAAGCAGTAAGATCGATCAAATCAGAGTCGCCACCGGAGGTTCTTCCTGCTTTGATATCATTTTTTATATGGAAAACATCTAACCTAGACTTAGACTGGAGAAGAGAGCAATGGCGGGATCATCCAGCCAGGTCCCTTCAACTGGCTGGTTATCACCCTAAAATACTAGGGAAACCTCGAAATTACACACAAGGACAAAACTAATAAAACAATGTAAAAGAACCCTACAGAAGTTTTGTTAGTTGCAGTTACTCCTCATCCCAAAAATTAGATGGTCTTACTTTTAGCTTTATTTCCTGAACAGAAATAAGAGTAGTGGAGGTATGTCTTTTATTAATACCTACCTATACCTATTGTTATTACCCCAAAAAAAAAAGAGTTGATTTTAATGAGTAGGCAGGCAGGCAGGCATAAATAAAGCAGGATAGTGGGGTGGTGAGAAGTCAGTCAGTCGGTCAATACAGCTGAAGTATAATTAAATCAACGTCTTTAAATTGACGTGCTTTTCGCACTAACTTTTGCAGCTAATGTCGGCACATAATCTTCACACCAAGGCATTCCCCCCTAAACTCTATAATATTCAATTTATAGCCCCCCTAAATATATGAATGCTTCATTATTGTATATGAAATTTTAATGTAGTTTCTACGCTTTTATCAGTCAGCATCGTCAATAGTTGTACGCAATGAGCTAATATATAAGTGGCAACTTTAGAAGCAAGCAACATTCACGCATATTACATTTACATGAGCGACGATGAGGACATTTAAGAGGATGATGAACAAGGAGGAAAACCTTTTGTTTTGTTTGGCATATTGATGGATCATTTAGCAGTTACACCACCACCTAACTTCCTAGATGCGGCAGATCTCTCCTCGTATTTCCCGGCGAGGGAATCGCAGAGGATTCCTGCCCCGATGCCGACGGCTAAATCGATGGTATAGTGGCCTCGGGTGACAAGCAGCCTCAGCATTTGGAGTAGATTTAAGGCATCGAAGATCAACGCCATCCTCCACCTCTGCGTCCTCCTCATGTCCAGGGATGCTATCACCGACCCCCCTACATGCCCCGAGAAGAAGAGGAAGAAGGATACATTTCCAACCGGAAAATCAACCCCTGACCCCAGGAAACCCTACACATTTAAATTAACCAATTATATTCTTCTATAGCTAGAGTGTTCATTTTATATATATATATTTATTTACTTGTGGCAGAGGGAGTTGGGTGGAGTAGCCTAGAATGCCACGGCATGTGAACATGAAGAGTGCTGCTATCGTCGCCCTCGGTCGCCCCTCCACTACCCACGTCCACAGAATGTAACTCGTTTGCATTCCAACAAATACCTAACCATCCATTCCACTTATATATTATTTAACAACAATTCATTCATTAATACTAACTACACCGTATCAAATTTCACCACACAACATATTAATACCACTTTTAAATTGGTACCTAGCTTCAACAATGCCTGAAAATATATAATGTACACATCATACCAATATTTACAATTGGAGTCACCCGGAATTAAGGCGCCCACTTTCTTGCCTAACACGACACATACACACATACATGAAAACAAATTATACATTTGTAGAGACAACGATAAACAAACACGTTTAATACAATGCAATTTTCATGCCAAATTACTCACACAATAAAACCATAAATTTGTGCTAATAACTATAATCCGTAAGCACTTTTTAATATTAAATAAATTTTACAACTCTAAGCAGCAAATTTGTTAATTCTAGGTTAGATACGTGTGAAATCTGATATGTGTAGCCTAATATAAATCTTCTGAGAAGTTTATTATCTGACCACATATACTTATTGACACAATTACCCCCTGATTTTCCACTGATAACCAGTGTAACAAAAATGATGTAATAATAATTATGATTGAAAACTTTAGGGTGCAAATCTCTATATAAAAAAAAGTGCAAGGTGCAAGTTAGTAATTGATGTGTGTTGACGGACCCCATTCACGTGCACTGCACATACATACCGTATTGAGCGCTGCAAGTACAGTATTGGCTTCCGGCCACGAAGCAAGCGCTCGGTTGAGAGAGCGAGTGGCGACAAAACCGAGGTCGAACGGTGGCGCTGACGACGGCACCATCCGGAGCGTGTACTCCACCGCCATGAAGAACAGCAGCCCCGCCGCAAAGATGCAGGGGATCCAGTGGTACCTGGCCACGTTCACCACGTCCTGCGTAGTCCATTCCAGAAACGACGCCTTTTTCCAACTTCCGCCGCCGCCGTCAACTGCTTTCTTCGCCATCGCGGGACCGCCTAATTTATCCGATCTAGAGCCGTTAGAAGAGGTTGAGGAGACGCGCCTACGCGCGGGAGCAGATACTGCGGCATTCATGGCTGGTGCTGCATTTTGAGCTGGAGGCAGTAGCAGTCATGGAGAAGAAGAGAGGGGGTATTTATAGGGTGGAGGTTAAGGACGGAGGAGAGGCGGAGAATCCAAAGAGGGGTGTTTGGTCAGAGGAGATAATGAACTGGATATTTATATTATGAGGTTATAATGTAATGTTGGCGATGAAGATTGAAGAAGCAAGCCTTCGTGGAGCGTGTAGAAGCAACAGGCAGCCAGGTTGTGAAAGAGACCTATCCCAAATGGCAAATATACGCTCCACAATCAGGAGGAAATTTCCTACATACACTGTATTAAATAAAGAAATTGGTATTATTTTTTTTTCCAAAAAAGAAATTGGTATTAGAAAAATATATTACGTACATTAAATAGATATTATTATAACTAAATAAAGGATATTACCTTGGCTAAAAAAATAAAATAAAGGATATTACCTAATTAGGTAGATAATTAGTATGTTATCCTAATTTAAATACCATAGTGGTATTTATTTGACTACCACATCAGCATTTCATTTTTGATGATTAGCTGATATTAGACACATTTGCTCTCCTCACCTATTCTCCACCGTGTTCGTTTTTAGGTATCATATATAACACGATAATGTGGTGCTATTATGTCTAGTTCTTGATTAGTTTTTTGAACAGGTATTATTTAATAGCTCTTAAATATCTAATTAGTGATTTAATTTTTAGTGTTTTCTAGATTAAAAAATAAAGCAAAAATGTAGATAATAGGAACAAAAATCTAAATTGATTTATAATATTTTTCTCTATTTTCTTAATTAATTAGATAATCTCAGTCAATTTTGGGTCAAACATTCAAATCACAATTGAATCAACTAAATCTAGTATGTATGGTCATCCAAAAATTCAAAACTCAATGTATTAGGATATAATTCAATTATCTACGTACTTTAATTTTGTGGATTCTTTGCGACGGTAAAAATAATATCTTTCTAATTTTACTGTTTAGTAGTGTTCCTACGAATAAAAAAAAGGAATGTGATAATTTTTATCACTCAACAAAATTAACAAATTATATGCAGACACTTTATTCACAAACCTAGAGAGTTTCAACTTTTTAGGTGATCGCACAGATGAATGTGTAACCTAGAATCAGTGTTGTCAAAAAAAAGGCGCCTTGAGGCGATGAGGCTAAATATCGCCTCAAATTTGAGGCGCATCGCCTCATTGAAAAAGGCGACAGTAATTAAATTGTTGAACTTGTATGCAAATTACCATATGTAAAACACTCAAACTGAAAATTCTAAGTTATAATGATATATAGCTTTTACTAATAGTCTAGCATACCAAAATATCAAGTTTAATTATCTAAATTCTAAAAGAAGCGTCAACTAATATCTAGTAGCTAGCTAATAATCTCCATCACTCTCATCATTCTCATCAACAAACAAATCTTCATCTTCTTCATCCCCATTATCTGATTTGTAAATCTCTTCTTCATCTGTCTCATACTCATCTACAGCCTCCATCTCCTCAAAAGTATCCATTGTAGACACTTTTTTACCTTGGACTTGAAACTAGTCTTGGAAGTGGAACCACGAGCACTAGCAGTAGAAGGTCCAGAAATGTCGGACAATCTATGTTTATGAGCTTGCTTCCTAATTTCTCTAGCTGGCTCTTCGGCTCCAGATGTCGCGCCTATCATACCCCATGTTAACTTTGTCTCACTTCCGGTTTGATCATCATCGTCACTAAGAATATATGCATCATTCTCTACATCTTCATCCTCCAACTCACCAAAATCTTCCAACCACTCATTGCTTTCATCAATATCATCCAAAGTAATTTTGCCACCAGCTTCAAGTTTATCATAGCGAGGCTTTAAAGATTGGTTATACTTTACAAAAACCAAATCATTCAAAGTCTTAACTAACAACTTGTTCCTTCTAGGAGTATGGAGCTGAATAAAAAACAAGTAAAGTTAGCATGAGCAATTGTCAATTGCACAAAGACAATTACAAAATAATAATTTATATTATTAAAACTACATTCTCAAATACACTCCAATTGCGCTCACACCCCGAAGCACTACATGTGAGACTTAAGATCTTGATGGCAAGTTTTTGCAAATGTGGAGCACTTGACCCAAAAAGAGACCACCATAATATACAATAATTATAAAGGTAACCATAACCAAATTAAACAAAACATTACCCGGTGGTTTTTTACCCTTTGTGTTCACAGCGAGACTTATAGCAAATAAACCTTTAGCCTCCTTATATATCTTCAACTTATCCAAGATAAGAGTTTGCTCATGCTTATCTTTAACCAATATTTGCACGCATTGGTAAAACCCTTCCATAATCTCATTATCAAATTGTATATTTGGATTTGAATAAAAGTACTCCGGGTTCAAAAAATGACATGCATCATGCAATAATAATATATTGTCAAAGAAGTTATGTTTAAAAATTTGAATAATAGTATTATTATGTGTTTAAAAAAATTACCTGCAGCATGCAATGGTTGGTGAAGTTGGCATTGAAGACTTCTTTGTACTTCTCTTCTTTGCCGTTTAAAGACTTTTGAATGGTTTCTTTGGCTCTGTCAATAGCTTCAAAAATGTAGCCCATGGCGGGTTTCTTCTCGTTGTCAACCATCTGAAGAACTTTAACAAGGAGCCTCATCACTTTCAGAATCCAAAACACATTATTCCAAAATGATGCCTTCAATATTGTCAGTTTCACTTCTTTTGCCTTTCTGTCTTTTGACCACGCACTTTGAATCAACTGCTCTGACATGATCATACTCCTCAATGCAGCTTTCTGTTGATGAATACTCTTCAAGCAAAGCACATGGAGTCCAATAAAAATGTTCTCTCTTCGCTTCTTGCAACTTGCCCGCCTTCTTGAAGTTTGACCCATTATCTGTAATAACCTGAATGATATTGTCTTCGCCTATCATATCCACAAATCTATCGAGCAATTCAAAGGTCTTATCACATGTCTTTGAATATTCTGATGCATCGACAGATTCCAAAAATGCACTTCTTATTGAAGAGTTAACCGGAAAGTTTATGATAGTTTGACCAGTTCTGCTAGTCCAACCATCTGACATGATCGAGCACCCTTCAATTTCCCACCGCTTTTGGTACTCCTTAAATAACTCTCTAGTATGAGTGACTTCATTGTTCAATAATGTCACCCTCATTTCATGATAAGAAGGTGGCTTCAAATTTGGACCATATTGTCCAGTTGCCTCTACCATACACTTAAAGCTATCAAGTTTAACTTGATTAAAAGAATTACATGTCTGGTAGAAGTACTTTGCAATATATTGAATTGTTGCCGCCCTTCTCTCCTTATCAAGTTTTTCATCAATATTTGTCTGTCTCATCTGGGCTTGCTTCCTGCGTTGAACCACTGTTTCAGGCTTCGTCGTGAAGTAGGAATATATTGGACCCTTCGCTTTTGCCTTCTTCGGATTCGGAATCAAAGCTGCTTGATTACCTCTCTTACGATTTACAGGTTGAGCTTGCTCATCATCCCCTAGTGGATTATCAAATTCATCAACTTCGGGCAACTGGTGGTCCATCTTTTGTTTCTTCTTTTTCTCTTCGTACTCCCTAAATTCCTGCCTCACCGCTGCCGGACATTTCAGACACATCGTCACATTCTTGTAGCCCCCAATCAGGTGTTGCTTATATCTATGAATTCCACATTTTGTCACCTTCATGCAATGTATACATGTGAGTGAATTTCGATCGTTTGGATCAGCCAAAGATGCCTGTTGCCAAGCTGGATCCTTCCTTTTTGTACTAGGTTCAGCCATAATCTGAAATTAAAAAAATTACAAAATATATTATGAACTATGAATTATGAATATGTATGAATTATGATGAACTAAATGTAATAATGTATACAGATTATATGATTCAAATAAAGCTTTTTGAACTGATTGAATAAACGTGAGGATCAGTCAAAAAAGATTAGTAGAATCAGTTGGTCTTTCTTTCTTGATCATGAAAAAAAATGATTTCTTTTGAAAAGATCTTAAACGGTTAACACTCAAAATAAGATTCATCCTATTATAGCAGCACATCAATGGGACATTGGGTCTAACTAATAACTAGCATAATCAGTTTATGACTTATGGTTATTCTTTATTCTCATTTTTTATGTCCCATAGTCAGTGAGACTCACAAATATAAGTATTAGCGATCCTAACAAGTTCTGATTCTGATAATCTCCACTTGGATTTTGAGGTAAAATTTGATTTCGGGTCAATTTCCTCTGATAAAATTCGATTCTTTCATTAACATAGAGGGAATCAGAAACCAGATTCAACGGATTCAAAAGAAAGCCAGAAACCAGAAACAGACAACAACAACAACAACAACAACAAAATTTACACAAATTCAGAAAAAGCTAGAAACAGAAATAGACAACAACAACAGCAATACTGTGATATATATATATATATATATATATATATATATATATATATATATATATATATATAGAAAGAAACAAACCAGAAAGCTAGAAACTAGAAAATAAAATCATAAACTGAAACTTGAAAGAAGGAAAATGAAACCTGGATAGTGGAGATGAAGACAGGAAGACCACAGCAAAGGACTTGAAATCTTCAAAGAGTTTCGTTGAGTCTTGAAATCTTGACGTGAAAATAGGAAGACGAAGAAGAAGAGTCTGTCTCTTCTGTGATAACTAAAAGAATACCGCGCCGTCCTTAATAGAAGAAGAAGGCAAACCCTTTTTTTTTTTTTTTTAACCTAAAGTGGGCGGGCAGTGGCACAAACCACTGAAGCGCCTCAGGCGAGTGCCCCAGCGCCTGGGCGCCTCCAGCGAAAGGCGGGCGCCTCCGACCGCCCCTATGAAAGCCACCGCCCCTGACAGGCCTAGGGCGGGGAGGCTGGAAAACGCCACAGGCGAGCGCCCCAGGCGCCGAGCCGCCCGCCTTTGACAACACTGCCTAGAATTGATCAATTCTGACTGATTCGAAAAAAAAAAAAATGTAAACATTAATTAAAAGTCCAATTCTTTTAAAATAAAAATCAATTAATTTTTTCTAATTGTGTACCTATTTTTTCATTTTTTTTTTTTCTTAAAAAGAATATTGAACTCGTTAAACTCTCGAATCTCACTTAGAGCTAGAGGTTTGGTTATGGTTGTACTTTTTTATAAAATTAGTATTTGATTTGTATAATGCGCTTAGGGTGAAGTGAAAGTAGTAGGAATCCACAATTACAAGTGGTCTAATATAAGGTGAACTGCCAAATGGCCAGATTCTCCTTTAGATGTTTTATTTTTTTTTTCAAACACGACGACTTTGTATGAGGTAGACAAGACCATGCCACGACCACGTAATGTGATGCTCGCTATGGCTTGTCGACAAAAACAAGACATATATATAAAAATAAAATAACTACATAAAAAATTAACATAAATCTAAAAGAAATTAGTAATTGAAGAGCTACGTGGGTGGTGTGCTTTTATACTTTCTTACCAAATATATATGATTGGTATCCACGTTTAGGTCATCGGAGGGAGTTGTTTGGCAGGTCCAGAGGTGGCATGCGGACCCACTTCTTCCTTAATTAGTATTTATTATTCTATCTACATTATGTTAATTTCATTATTACGTAATAACATAAACTAAGATTTTTTTTGTCAATTAAACAACACCTAATTTCTTGGCAAAAAAAAAAGGATACAACAATACCTAATTTTTAGCCCAAAAAATAATTAAACTACACTTAATTAATAATTTTAATATGTTGTATTAATAGTAGTGGTATGTCTGATGAAAATCATGGCTAACTTCATTGTTAAGACGTACGTTGCTATGGTTGGGTTGGGGGGTGGGGTTCTAATTAATAAGACAACTATCTAATTAATGGTAAGGTTCTAAATTTGATACTTTCTAGCTAATCTTTAATTCTTTTTTCTTTTTCTTTTTTCTTTTTTTTGTCATTTAGAATCTGGGTTTTAACATATATTTTCCAACTTACGGCACGATATTTAACATGGGGGATCATGATCTCGGAGGAAAGACGAGATAATGCATTCACCCAATTTAGAATTCACATATGTATTTACTCAAAGAAATGTATATTAATATATATTGCAATTTAGTTTAGAAAAGTTCAATTGAAGTTGATGTTTTCACTGTTTTAGTTATAAGTTTTAAAAATGTTCTGATTTTTCTCAATGCTAATAAGGTGTTTCTTTACATGATCTTTGGTTCCCTTTACAGCAGCTAGGGTTATCAAAGGGTGAATGATTAATGGTAGATTTTGTAGCCTTTTTTTTTAATAATTTCATTCTAGTACCTTGAGAGGTGAATCCATCCCTGATGAATGTTTTTAATATTTTGTTATAGCAACGCACGACGTAGCACCTGACGGGCGGTCTTCATGTTTATGTGATTTTTGCCTTTTAGACTACCATTTGGATTGTATGCTACCCTTTAATTTTGTATATTTTAGCTAAGGTAGTTGGTCATTGGAACGGAGGCGCCTTGTAGGTGCTGATCATATGGATCTTGCTTGTAGATTGTAGTTTAGCTGACAACGTTCATTTTGCTTATAGGACGTGGTCGATCACATGAGATGTCGTATCGTGACTGAGTATATAAGGTGAACCGAATAGGTTGATGTAGAATGAACCTTCTAAATCACCAAGTAATTCATTCCATTCTTAGAAAATTTGACTAGAACTTGGGCTTTCGCCGCTTTCTGAATGAAAAATAAAAAAAACTAGCCACTAACCCCGCGCACCGCGCGGGAAAAAAATTCTAAATAAAAATTAATTTAAAAAAAAAGTTACCTAAATTTATTGAATATGCAACTATATATTAACATTTATTTGAAAATTTTAATATATTTTTTTTATAGAAAATTAATTAATAATGAATTAATTTAATTAAAGTATTTAATATTAATTATTATTCATAATTTAGTGTAATAATTAATATTATATATCATTTTTATTAGACGTATAATTGATATACTACAAAAATTGTAATTTAAACAGCTACTTACTTTTACTATTAAATAATTTTAAAATTTTAATATTTAAATTAATTAATATACATCTATTAATTATTTAATATATTTTACATGAGTAAATTACTTAATTATAAAGTTTCATATCTTATTTTTATGTACATAGCTTTTTCTTAATAAAAATAGATGCACCTCAAAGTTATTATTATAATTTCTTTAACCGATCCTATATATTATTATTATTATTATTATTATTATTATATGATTTTTTTTTATATATAGTAATATATTTGATTGCTTAAAATGTTATGTTTTAAAGTAAGAATGTTTTGGATTTATTATAATATAATATGTTTTTAATTCTATATATATATATATATATATATATATATATATATACACACACATATATATATAATAGATTATATATAATAGATATTATATTATAGATAATAAATATATAAAGCATATAAATTTTGTTTTTGGCCGATTTATTTTTGCCAATAAATTAAATAGCATTGTTGCTTGAGTTTACATACATATATATAAAAATATTATTTCTTAATCTAACGTCAAAATTTATATACTAATAATTTTAAATTTAATAAAAATTAAACTTTATATTTAAAAAGTATATATTATTAAAGATATTAACTTTACGTTTTTTACATTAAAGTTAAAATATGAATGTTAATTCACTCATATTTAATTAACATAAACATTTTTACTTGAAAAAAAAAAAAAAAAACTTTTAACTTATTTAAATTTAAAATTTGTTCATGTTGTTTCTAATCCCCATTATGCACTTTTATGAATCATATAATAATTTAATATTTCTTAAATATATATGTACAACTAAAATAATAAAAGTATTTTCTATGTATAGTATATGGTATATCTATCATACTAAAAAAAATGTAATCTATATCTAGGGTTTAAGGTTAGTATTAGTACCCGCAGTTGAGCAGCTATGGTCTCTTTAAGGCTTCACTTCATTTGTCCATAAAATTGCTTACACCTTGTGCAATATAGAAAAATGAAGAAAACAAATGACAAAATTTATTATTTTTTTTACGGTCAATGACCTTATTATTAAATAACATGTTTAATAATTGACAAAAAAACATGTTTAATACAAAAAAAAAAACAATACAATATGTATGTATCAAGGGTTAAAAGTTAATATTGATACCTTGTAGTGAGCAGCTAGTTTTTAAAGGCTCCCTTTTTCCTTTAAAAAAATTCACAATAATATAAAAATATAAACAAAATTATAGGGAAATATTAAAATTTTCCAAGGTCAATGAAAATATGTTTGATACCAATTCACGGAAAAAAAAATTATGAAATCACAAAACGCATACCTTATTTGCTGTTTATCTCATGCTAGCATACTTTAAGGCCGATATTTATGCATGACATGTGTGCTAAATTTAACACGTTTTAAGTGAATCTCGGTTGGGCCAACCGCCACTCCAAGCTTCCTATCCATTGGCACGATGATAGCCAACTCTACATAATTATGTACATAATAATAAGCTTATATATAGTAGCATAATTATATGAGAAAATAATTAAACATCAATGAATATTCTGTTATCACGTACTTGGTGGTTACTTGTACTGGATCGCAATGGTAGATCGATATTTAAGAACTTGACTGATTTTGGTAAGCAATATGAAACGCATCAAACCCATTATTGGCTTTAATCTCAGCACCAGCAAGGTTATACTGTTCGATCATTACCCTAACCAATTCGACGTACCCGTACTCCGACAATTATGAGACTGATTGATGTATTGAGTCGATACGAATGAATAAATCGACGTACGTAGAGGTGGATGTTGATCATGTGTTTGCTGCTCTCCTTAAAAAGATTTTCAAACAAAATCAATAATAAATAACAGATAACATGTTTATTAACTCCGCTTATATATGTATACTATACAGGGTTTAGGGGAGTATTTATATGTATAGTATTTAGGGATTAGGGTGTGGTAATTTATATACTATAAAAAATATAGTATGTTTTGTACACATGATTTGAATATTAAATATTACACATATTCCGATTAAATTAGGAAATACTGACTGGACGGACTGTCCACATGTCAGCCAGAGGGCTTCCGGTACCGAATTAATATAATATAGTAGATAGTGCAATCTATTATTGAAAGACAAGCACTACCACTTTCTTGCACAGTACAGTGAAGAT
Source organism: Clarkia xantiana subsp. parviflora (assembly GCA_036873135.1). Lineage (NCBI taxonomy): Eukaryota > Viridiplantae > Streptophyta > Magnoliopsida > Myrtales > Onagraceae > Clarkia > Clarkia xantiana. The sequence goes on from JAPTYO010000003.1 coordinate 12,271,232, forward strand.
AACAACATTGGAAGAGGAAAGAAGATCACAAGATCTCCGTGGGGATAAGGACTATGTGTGGGACATTTCGTGGTTTTAATGAGACAACACAAAATAGTGGTTGCTTTGGTTGTTAAAATAACAGAAATTATGAAATAGATCCGCGTTTTGTTGCATTTGTCATATGTACAAGAAGGAAACTAGTAATCATGAAATATCTATCTCTGGTCATGTTACGACCCTCTCTTTCAAAAATATAGATGCTGCTTCCTTGTTTCCTAAACAGTGTTAGCAAGTACATACATACAAACAAACAACTTGATGGTTTACAAACATAACACAGACAATATAGATTGGATAGGAGGTTTTCAAGAGAAAGTATCCTCACGATCACCCTCAACAGTGTCGCCCTCCTCCAGGTTACTGAACTCAAGGAAGTGTGTCGGCCTGTGATCCTCATGGTAGTACTCCCTCGGCGTCCCCAGCTTCATTCCGTACCTCATACTTGACGTATGCTTCACCCCCATGAAGTTATAGTTCCACGGCCCACTATCCGGCACCTACCATCAACATCCAATCAACCATTCATGACCAAATAAATAAATACATAAATTTTACTTGGTAAACAAAACCATAGCATTCATCTTTCTTCCTTCCTTCTTACCATGTAGAAGCCGTAAAACCTGTCACTGAGAAGCATCTGCACCTTCTCGTAGTGGGTTGGTAGGTAACCGTGCGGGTTGCTTCCTGTGTCCTTGTTCACACGCCCCCACTCGTACCCTGAAGGTGTCAGCTTGTACGCAGTTAGAGAGCATGATCCAGGAGTGAAACTGCATGTCAGAATTATAGCCTTCTCCCCATCCCACTGCTTGTTGTTCTCAAGTACACGCGCGTGTGCCGTCAAATCCTACAATACATCAAAAATGTCAAAACCCAATACCAACCCACACATTATTATTATTATTATAAATAAATAAATGAAAAGCCCAGACAATAATTAATAGGGATGTTACCTGTGGGGATAGTTGAGGAAGCTCGTTTGGTTGCGTGTGCATCCATCCCAGTGGCTCCAACTCATTCAAGAAGTCATGCTCAGGAAGGGAGCTTGGGAGATTCACTTGCTGATGAGTTCCCCACTGAGGTGGCATAGCAATGCACCGAATCTCCTTCACTTGAGGGTTGTCCGGAGGGCTTATACCGTACAAGTACCCTGCAATCTGTGTCCTCAAATCAGCTATGCAGATGAATTTCTTCAGAACGTTCTTAGGCATGATATACGTATATCCCGTTTCCTGCACATTCCCCAATAATTTTGAATTATTACAACAAAAAGAATAATAAGAAGATGATATAGACATACACGGGTGAAAAATACTCTCAATTCAGAGTTCAAGAGATTGGGGTCAAAAAAATCTACCTTTATATCCTCAGAATTGACATAAATGTGATTGACACGGAGATAGAGATTGGTGGCTGATATGGCCCTTACACGCCAATCCGTCTTGGATCCAAATGCAGCTTGCTCGTATGGACTTGTAGTGGTCACAATCAGCTCATCACCATGCACATTCGTGGTCCTTGTAGTAACTGCTGTAAGTTGACTTGCTTCTTTCGCCTGAAACACAAAACTCAGTCAAACAACATATAATTGTAATACTCGGGTGACAAAACACATTTGCTTTACTAGATTCAATACCTGTTTCTCGATTTCTGCAATCTGCTGTCTTTGCTGAGATGGTGGAGCAATCTCAGCTCCAAGGATGATATCACGGATTTCTGACTGTGTCAATGCAGAAGTATTAACATTGTTCTTCTTCGCATAGTCTGAGAGTATCAAATCTCTCAATGCCACTTCCACCTACAGACGGACAAAATTCAGCAACTTCGAAAATACCAATAGATTGCTTGCACCACCAGAAAGTAAAAGCAAGAAGATAAAATACTAAATAGTGGTATTTGTGATATATCTTACCTTCATCCACTGATCATCCGACAGCGACGGCCAAATGTGATGGGGTTCCGTGACAATGGTCTTATCAGGCTTCAACAGCATTTTAGCTTTCTCATTGTTGACATGAAGAGAACGGAGAATCAAGATGAGTCGAGAGAACGCAGTGTACGATGAAATGCTCTTGAGCCAATCATCATAGATATTAAACAGAACCATTTGAGGCTCTGTCGCCTTAAGAATCAGATCACCAAACTTCTCAATCTTCAGGCATGCCTGGAAGGGCAGTTGAAGCTCACTTCCCTTTATGACAATGTTAGGGAAATCGAGAAGATGGACCTCAAGTGGATCAAGCATTCCCTTTCTAGTGACAATGATCTGCTTTGGCTGCTCTTCAACGGGAAGAGAACGAACCAAAGCTGCTACTTCCTCAGCAGTCTTCCACTTGGCCAGCTGACCAAGACGCTTTTGCCCCGCCCATACACTTGTATGAATAACCTTAAGGAAAAGCTGGCCTGTCCTAGGGTTGAAGATAAAAATGGCACCATTGATAGGCTTCGTAGTCAGATTTCCTTCGAAGGTCTTATGGATTGTAACACGGTACACGTTTGTATCATCAACGAACCAGATGATCTGGTTGCTGAATATCTCCCCATAGTTCTGGGATGACAAGTAAGGCTCTGTAGGTTCTGAGGAATACAACTGCAGCCCCTTCCTTATACGTTCTCTAAGGACATAAAGTGCTGGATTTGACTGCATCAACATTAAACCATAGTCAGCATTTCTATCACGTGCACATAATGTATTCCAGAAAAGAAAATCACCATTACAACATTCTGCATTGAACAAAAACTTACCTTCATGATCTTATTCATGGCCTGTGCAAGCAACGGTTTCGAGCCAGGGAACCAGTTCCCAAAAGCAGAATGCAAATTGTATGCAAGATCAAGCCCAATCATAACACCTGAAAAGATAAGGGGCAAAAGCATTACCCGACAATGAATTGAGTAAAAATATAGTAAACAGTCCAGACTAAGTGACCTTGAGATATAATTACTACCTGTTGGTGATGGATATATAGACATGTTGTCAGTGGTATAATCCATAAACTTGGCCCTTGTGTAACGTTCAATGTCATGGGAATCATAATCTCCCCACCGAAGCTGCACATCAATCCAGTACTTGTTGCTTGCTTTCTGGTCAAAGACATCTTTGGATTCAGCCACAAGACTAGGCTTGGACATTGGCCATCTATGGGCGGCAAAGAGAAGAACATCAGCACAAGAGCTGTTCATTTTGTAACTCTTCCTCGGATGGATTGTCTCCTTCTGCACAGTTTCGATTTCCAGAGCGTCCAACTCCTGATCCAGCACTTGACAAAGATCCATGACAACACTCTCATGAATCTTTTGCCACAAATGAGCACGGAAGATCTGGATGAGAGAGATCTTTAATGTCGGGATCTTTCCATGCATGAATATCCCTGTTAGATCCAGCTGTACTTGGAAACCGACATAAACATTGGCTCTGTTAATTGTGGGTGACCACCAGAGCGTGAATCTTCGATTGGGAATCTGGTTAAGACCAGACCTCTGCGCATTTGTCAACTTCTTGTACTTCATGGACTCTTCAAAACCAGACGCCTTCTCCCAGAAGAGACCTTCCCAAGTAGGAAAGCTGGAAAATCAAAATGAAAGTTACTCGATGCTTAAGACAAGAACAGAAGATATGCATCACTCGAAGAAGGAAAGAAGAAAGGAGGCTATAGAATAGATGCTTACTATGTTCCTTTGAACAAGGTGTGCTCCAAGATTCCTTCAACACCTCCAAGAGCTTGGATAACATCAGTCCTGTAATTGTTCAAGTTCCACAGCTTGCCATCGTGCCTTTGGTGTGTCCACCAGAAAGGATTCTGTTTCAGAACCTGATATTGCTTAAAGTCTGTGCGAACTCTCCAACCCTTATCATATGCGAGAGTATGTCGGTCCTTTTGAAACAGGGTATTGATACGTGGAATACCTCTATCCCACGAATCCTGTTAAATGAAATAGCATAATCAGCTATCCTATGCAATAAGGTGCAGTGATTTATCTAACAAGCAATTTAAGCTAATTCAGCAATCAAGAAATCAACATACACAGACGAGATAGATAGTAAAGAAACATAAGAACCAAGCAACATGAAATATGTACCTCCAAATCTTCCAGTGTCAAACGCCTATTTTGCGCCTGAGCTTCTTGTCTCTTCAGTGCATACTCTGCCCAAACCCTTTGTGAATCTATGAACTCACTTTCCCATGGCTGTATGTACCGATACAGATTCGGAATCAACTGGTCCTCTTCATGACTCATTCCACTCCTGAAATGTGTTACACCAACATCTGTTTGCTTGCTATAACGCAGATCACTCTGTGGAATTAATATGTGCCCCATTGACAGCATTCCAAGCCCTCCAATTTCTTTCGGTGTGTAAAAGATCACAGGAGGAAACCTGAGAAAGATTGTTAATGATTATTATATATCAATATTGTAAGCTCTACTTAGTTGACAAATGAACAAGACATTACCTGCTAGGCATTTTAGAATTCAACCCAATCTTGATACGAGTCTGAATCTTGTTTTCACATTTGACCAGTAAATCTAAAAGCTCCTGTGTGTGGACAGTTGCTTCTCGGAAGTACGTCATGAGACCTACAACAAATTTTAAGGTTTTTCAGGAACCAAGAAATAGAGAAAATGTCCATGGAGAAGGCTCAAATGAGTTGAAGATAGTAAATTTTAAAATCCATTACCTATGAGGGCAGTATTCCACTTGTTGACAATCTTGGTAAAGGTCGTCGAACCTGAAGACATAAGAATTTGCCTCACACGATTTTCAAAGATCTTCATATGTTCATCATCAACTCGTAAAAATGCCACAGCTGTCCGTTCCTTAGTTTGTTCATTTTGCAAGTTCCAAACACCATCTTTTGTATTGCTGAATGCTTCCTGTGTCATCCTTATTTTAGGCAATATCCGTACCTCAAACCCGGACCTGACAATTGACAAGTATGATCAGTTACTAGAGAGGCTTATTGCTAGAAAACGGAAGTGTGACTAGGTCATCGTTGCTCTTTTTCAAACAACACTAGAAGATCTTACGTAATAAGGGACACCTCAAAATTGTCTAATGTACCACATGGCTACACCGTCATTCCTATCATGCAAGGATGCAAGAGATCCTTCTAGCCCACAATCCCCTATATTATGAAACCTTCACCAAGGATAAAAACAACTAGCATACTAGACAACCATTATAAGGTGATTTATCAGGCAGACGAGTTTTATAGGTAAACTTCAGAGCAGCTCAATCGTTGCTCTTTTTCAAACAACACTAGAAGATCTTACGTAATAAGGGACACCTCAAAATTGTCTAACGTACCACATGGCTACACCGTCATTCCTATCATGCAAGGATGCAAGAGATCCTTCTAGCCCACAATCCCCTATATTATGAAACCTTCACCAAGGATAAAAACAACTAGCATACTAGACAACCATTATAAGGTGATTTATCAGGCAGACGAGTTTTGCAGGTAAACTTCAGAGCAGCTCAATCTCAGAAAATTAAGCAGAAATACTATCGAGTAGATTGGATAAAAGATAGATATTAGAAAAAGATAACATAAGAAAAAATCTAACTCCTAAGACTAAATGCATTCTTACATGCTGAAGAGCAAATTGGGATTGTCCTTGCTGTAAACAGACACAAAGCTGTTCTCCCACTCAAGAGTTGTTATACTTCGAGGAAGCCGATTTTTCATGTCCCAAAAGACACTTCTCCCAAGGTTCACTGAAACAAAAATAAAAATATGTAAGAGTATTGCAACTAATTCAGCACTTTTATAGCACAAATTTTACATTTTTTATTTCATAATATATTTACCATCATGCTTCATAAGCCTCATTCTTGCATCTCTGGGCCAGCACTTTTTGTTATTGTAACCAACCATATTTTCATTGTTCGGATCAGGATGTTCAGTGAGATACCGCTGGATAAGGTCTCGAGCCTCATCATGAGTGAAACGGAAGAGGATATGAACACGATCTATGTATCGAGAATATAGACGAATTGGGTGCTTCGTCTCAACCTTGGTGTCCCAGTATGTGATGAACTCATTAGGTTTCTGAGGAGGACCAGCAATCTCACTGGCTCTAGTCAACCCAAGAATCAAAAGATCCAATACTAAGCCATAATACTGCACAACAAATGAAGCAAACTGAAGTCCCCTTATAAGACCGTATGAGTTCGTGTGGCTCATATCCTTGTAAGATAGAACAACATTGTTCTTTGCAGTCACATAATCTGCAATATTGTGATCCAAAACTAGCCGTAGAAGCCTGCAGCATTAAGGACAAACTTTTAGTACCTTGTACTTTCATATTCAGCTCATCATTAAAGAATGCACCTAAAAGAAAATAAAGAATAAACTAACCTGTTTAACATGGTTAAGTCGATCTTTTCAAAGAATTTCTCAAACTTGGTCTGGAGCATCACAACACACTGCCCCTCGCTCGAGTCCCATATACCCTGTAAGTTATTTATACCCTGACACCATTTGTACACCAGGAGTGGCGGAGGCTCTGAATCTGCAGGCTTAATCCAATTTGGGAAAAGATGGCGCTTGTCACCCTCATACCACAAATACTGATCGAGGTATGCATCAGTGATCTTTTCAAGTGGTTCAATCTCATATACTGGAATCAGATAGCTGTAAAGATCCATGAACTCAATACCAACCTGAAAAAATAGTAGTTAGTAAAAACTCAAGAATGGAATCCAAAAGATACAAAATCAATATCAACTAAAGTTCCACAGCTCTTACTTCTTTGAAGGCACGCTGTGTTAGCAAATGACGCTTGATTCGTGACAAAGCTTCATGTGGGTTGTCATATGCTTGCTCAATCAGACCCAACTCTTCTCTCTGTAACTGATTCAGTCGGACAGCTACACTGTAAGACTCCTTCAGTCTCTCAAGGGCCAAAATAAGAAGCTTGGTGTCATGCTTGTAAGACAATGGAGGGAAAGGAATGGGCGAAAATCTCCTGGACTCTAACCAGTGCACTGTGGTTGTATATATAGCAACAGCTTCTTCTGGTGTGACATATGGCCCATCTTTCAGATAATTGTGTTGACGCTCCTGATAAAAACCCGGCAAATATATGAAAATAAGTTGAGATTTAAGAAGATCAAATATATAAATGATAACCTAAAACCAATCCACCGTCTTTCTAGCCTTGATTATTTAACAGAGCAGCGACCAGAACATATAAAGATTGGACATTAGACAAAATCCAGACAAAGTCTGATTATTAACTAACCTGTTCTGCCTTCAGCCAGAGCCTTGTTAGTCTACCCAGGTTCTTACGGCAAACTGTCTTGTCAACAGTAGCACCTCTTCTTATCCGCTCACGGTTGTAATGAGCAACATTTGTCCACCAATCAGCCTTTGACTTGACATAACGGAGAATCATATTCTCAATTGGAACGGGTAACCCTGGCACCTACAGATAATTAAAGTGAGATACACATACTTCATGAAAGAAAGGGAATTGAACGAAAAGAAGAGTAACAATAAATAAGCTAAGAACATGCATTACTTTCCAAGGGATATTTGCTTTCCAGCAGCGCCATGCTTCACTGAGATGCTGCAGGATGGTTCTTGCCTTGTTCTGCTTTATGCCCTCTGCAATTTAGTAAAGAAGATTATAATAACACCAGATCTACATAACAACCAAAACAATTTAACAACTAAGAAAAGAATAGCTCATCAGAATTTTACCAGGCATTGCATCAAGGACATCATGCATGACAGCAGCTCGCAGCTCCAGATCAAAATGACTTTCAACTCTCTGTTTAGTAACAGTCTTTGCAACACCTTTTGAGTGTCGCCCCTCAAACTGCCGTGCCAGCAGATTTCCTAACCACCTCTCAAGCAGAGGAACGATGCCTCGTAGAAAGAACAACCAAACCCGCCACATAGGTGCCCAAAAACCACATCCAGGCCCTTTTCCAACTGGCCCAGTATTAAAGCGGTAGTAAATCAGATGTTTCAAATCCTTGCACATCCTGATTTGTCTCATAAGCCGGTACTTGTAACGGTACATTCCAGTAAGCTGACCAACATGTGAGAAAGTATACTGCAAACCATCAGCCAACTGGAAAGCGTCTACATTCCCCAGGCGGAACTGCACATTCGCGTCCACCACAAGCTTTGTCAAACGCAGTATTTCACGACAGAGATGAAAAGCATTTCCAAAACGTGACTTCTTGCGTTCTTTGGTTGTAAGAGTCTTCACAGGCTTCAGATTGAAATTGTAATCCAGATGAAGATAATTTAAATTCTTCCTATGGATCAACAGATTCAACATGTTATAGCCCTGCTTGCAAACTTGCAGACCAGCTTCCACCCAGTCAAGTTCTGTTGTCTGGAAAAACTTGGTTGCTTGAAGCGAGCGAAATAAATGCTTCTTTTTCTGAGCCTTGGGCGGTCGATGATGAAGCTCATTTAATACAAAGCATTTCAGCAATTTCTGATAGCTCACCCTAACTTTCACAGGATAAGTTGGAGGACTACACAAAGAAACACAGAAACAATAAACATGACGGAAGGTATACCCTGAAGTCGGAAATTCAAAGCAGATAAAAATAATTCAGGCATGTGGATGCTCGCTTACCAGTGCTCTTTGTACCATTCTGACACAAGAGGTATATCTTCAGCTCGCCGCATTCTTCCGGATCTAGTGTTGAATGGTCGAGGAGCAAATAGTAATGACACTCCAGCTGCTGTTGTATCCGTGTAAAGTTGGTTATCCTTCAACAAGGACTCCACCCCTTCAGGCAACTCAAAATCATCGTCATCTTCATCATCAGAAACCTTACGCCGCTCCTTGTTGATGCTGGTTATAGGATGAATCAATGGATCGTAGTAAAAGGCTGGTAGGTCAGGATCCTCAGTTTTGATGTACATAATCATGGGCGTGTGGTATAGTCCAAGCCTCACTTTTCTTGGTCTGTTATTATAAAGATGCGGAAAAGCAATCCTGTATTCAGTCCTGAGAGGTGACCGAATAATGAGCTTGTTGATGTCATTGAACTCATTCCAGTCCTCATCGCCCTTTTCCATGTCACGGTACAAGGGCTCAAACTTAGGGCCACCTTCAAAAAAGAAAAAACAAACAATGAATCAAACCAACTGCATAAATAGACAGAATCCTGTTCAAGGGGAATTAAGCAGAAAATACAGAAAAATTCAAATTTATATTGAAAAACTTACCAGGTATGCACATGTTAAGTGCTTTAGCAGTGAAGAAGGATTCCATATCAAACAAGTAGAAGTAGTTGCGGTCAATGAGATCAGACAGAAGTTGCCCAGCAAGTCTGTGCAAAGTGGCCATAATTGGAAGAGAGAGATGCCATTTCCTGTAGCTTGGGCCATTGATAAGCTTTGTCTTAACAAGAGGCTTATGATCATAAAACCAGGTATGAACAGCAGCATCTTCCTCCTCATCCAACTCCAGTTGAATAGCCTCAAGAGGATCTACATCTAGTAAATTATCAGCATAGTCCAAAGGAGGCTCCTCATCATCAAATGGTGGAAACCGCATTCTTTTGAAATGTCTCCGGTCCCTCTTCTCTCTTCTCATCATGATCCACATTGTACCCCACTGATTTAAAAGAACCCTAAGTTAGACATCCAATACCATAAATACATGGAAATACCAGTAAAATGGAAGATAATATGCTAGATCAAATTTCCCTACATGCAGATACCCATGAAGATCGGAGTAAGGCCCAAGGTGCAGACCCATAAACGACTTTCATGAATTGATTTGATAACAAAATATCATTATGTGCAATAACTAAAATCTCACCTGAGCTAAATAAATCGGCTCAACAACCCAGGGAATTTCATTTATGAAAGTAATTGCTCCAGTTATGTGGTACAGAACCTTCACATCACGAACCTGCAGCAAAAGGAGCAGATAAGCATGGTTCATCAAAATTAATAAGAACTGAAATACAAAATATATTCAAAAAAAATCTACAACTTTCTAGTACCTGCTCCCACGGCATGGGCATGTTCTCGAGAAGCTTATAAACAGCATGCGGAACAAACTTCAATGCTCCAAGGTAGACACGTTTATCATGTCGATATTTCTTTGAGGACATATCACCATGGTCCCTGACAAGCAGAATATCAAATATCAGAATCAGTAAGCAGCGAGAATCAGAATATTGATTCACGAGATACAGAAAACAAAAACAAGCACTGGCACTGGCACTGGCACTTATAAGAAAGCAAACACGGTTTTCCAACACTGTTTTGTGTTTTACAAGCACCTTCAGATTGCAAGAGTTATAGAAGAAGTGGGAAGAGCAACACATTTCCAGCTCAATAACAATCACAATACATACTAATGATAGATCTTAAACATGTTCAGCAAAGACATGGAGAGAGCTTGGGAACAAATAAAGAAAACGAACTTACCGTATGATCTTCCTAACATGCTCTGGAGGCATATCCTCCTTCTGCGTCTCAACAAATCCGTGCTTCCGCTTATCGCCATACCGCTTAGAATTGAGCTGCATCCATTTACGAGCCTTCTCCTCCAGCTGGGCCTCAGCCTCTTCCGGAGTTGGCAACACAGTGTAAGAAGGCTGTGGAGCAGGCGGCGGCGGAATCATGGAGCCGCTGGTCCCAGGCGGAGCGATTTGGCCGGGGTTGTTATTCCACATGTTTTAACGGTGGATTTACCAAGTAAACCCTCGCAAAACCCCAAAACTGGTCTCAGCAAGACTTCAATAATCAGCAACCGAGGACTTTGATCATCAGCAACCGTATGAGCAGATTTCAGAGCCTCAAAGTTTCGTCTCTTCAATGGCGGTGTGGTTTTCTAGGGTTCGTGTCCGCTCCCCCAATCCGTGCCGAGTGCAGCGAGAGGAGTATGTATGTAAGTATGTGTGAGAAAGTGAACAAATAAAGTCTGATGTGTTGGTCATTTATATGAGGCGCAGATATAATCATATACACCGCCCCAGTATTGGGTCGGTTCGTTCAAATTATCTATCGAACATACCTGAAGCAGTGTTATCAGACCGGACCGGCCGGGAATCGGACTTCTCACCGGTCCGATTCGATTAAAAGACCGGCGCGCAAGGGAACTCTGTTCGTTTAGCGGTTTTTAAGTGAACCGGTCGGCTTTTTTACGAACCAGCTGGTTTATCGGTCTTCCGGTTCGTACTTGGAAAAACACAATTTCAGTCAAAGTAGTGGTGGATAAGAAGATTTTGGGTGAAGAAACACTTCATTCTTTAAGTCTGATGATGTTATCTTATTCTTTAGGTTGCCGGTCTGACCGGGTTCGAACCGGACGAACTGGATTCCACACCGATTCGGTGCCCGGTCTAGTTCTGATAACATTGGTTAAAAGTACTTTTCAACTACATGCTTAATTTAGCCAAAAAAAAAAAAATACATGTGACTTTTGTTACAAAGTGTATTTTTTTGCATACTCTTGGTACCAAACGTTTGAACTTTATTGACTTTTGGTCCATATGTTAGTTGACTGTTAGTTTTGGTTGTTAAATGGCACGTGTTAGTCATGTGACCCGCCTTAAACTTTTGATTTTGTTCAATTTAGTCTCTCAAATACATCCATAACTTTTATTTTGTTTAATAGTCCTAAATTTTCAAAATCGAACTCAATTGACCTAGATGGACCTAGCTCAAGGCTAGGTCCGACAAGGGGTCAGGTGGGTCCGGCGACCCCATCCTAAGGTCGGGCCTATAACTCTGGAAGTCCAGCTAGGTAAATTGGGTTCGATTTGAAAAAAAAAAAATTGACTAAAATAAACAAAATAAATGTTATGGATGTATTTAAGGGACTAAATTGAACAAAATCAAAAGTTTATAGTAGATCGCGTGACTTGCACGTTCCATTTAACGGTCAAACTAATGGTCAACTAACTGATGGACCAAAAGTCAACAAAGTTCAAATGATTGGAACTAAAAGTATATTAAAAAAAATACATATTGTACCAAAGGCCACATTCGGTCAAACATATTTTATGAAAAGTATCTTTAACCCTAAAAAAAATAGGGTTAACAGGACTTTTGGTCCATGATGTTTGACCATTTTTGGGTTTGGTCCATGCTGTTTTTTTTCCTAGTTTTGGTACCATATGTTTGCAGATTTTTTATAGTTTTGGTCCGACCGTTACATTTTGTCCATTTTTTTACATGTACAAGTCACGTGATCCACCCTAAACTTTCAATTTTGTTCAATTTAATCCATCTAATACTTTCCTAACCTTTTTTTTGTTCAATTTAGTCCCGAATATTCAAAATTTCAATTGGACTTATTGTCCAATTGGGGTCAATATTGAAACTTCGGGACTAAATTGAACAAAAAAAAAGGTTAAGAAAGTATTATAGGGACTAAATTTAAAGTTTAGAGTGAATCACGTGACTTGAACATGTCAAAAAATGGACGGAATGTAACGGTTAGACCAAAACTAGAAAAAATCTGCAAACATATGGTACTAAAACTAGGTAAAAAAAACATCATTGACCAAAATCCAAAAGTTGTCAAACATCATGGACCAAAAGACCTGTTAACACAAAAAAATATGGAGACCGCTTGATTTTAACTTTAAAAAATGAAGTGTTAATAACTAAATCGGTATCTAAATCATGGCCGATTTACAAATATTTGCCTAAACTATGCATTGTTAGCATATGGTGACGTGACGCCGTAATTGGTAGCCCGTTAATATATGTGGTTACCTAAGATAATTAGGTAAATGTCACATTAGGGGTAATTGGGCCAGACCCAATTCCCATGTGACATGGGAGACCCAAAATTGGGCCTCCCACCCACTTCATAGTTCGGTCGAAACCCTAATAGTAGGGAGGAGGATTTTCTCCTCCTCCCACTATATAAGGAGGTCTTGGGGTCACTCTCAAGACACACCTTGATCACAACTCCTCCTAAGTTGTGATTTGAGAGAAATCTTTTTCTCTTTATAAGCATATTTCGGTCGGCCCCCTAACACCACCATTGGTGTGCCAAATTGCTTCCGAGCATTCAGTCCGAGGTTCTGTCCCTGTTGAAGAATCGATCAGAGGATTTGCTGTGGAGCTTATACCGCGTAGGACTTCTTCTCACGAAGAACTTGTACGGGTTCCGACCGGAGGATCAGAACTCCCTCCACAACGTTCTTGGGCAGGAAAGCTATTGAGGTATGTGTATATTATTCCGCTGCGTAATTAGATTACTTACAAGTACACGTTTAGCATTCCGTATTATTACGTCCCCGTAATCCAACAGTGGTATCAGAGCTTGTGTTAGGTGTTAGGTTCCAAGTCTAGGGTCAACGAGCGGTCGACCTAAGTCTCGTTCCTCATTGGAGATGTTGCGGATTTGGTGCTCTCGGGTTGTGTCGTCTTAGCATGTGTATTTCTGTCCTTAGCTTCTCTTCTCTTTTCGCCCTGCAAGAGGGGCAATACCAGGCACAGAGGGGGGTGGTGCCTGATGAACCCTCTCCGATGCCTAAGTCAGTACGGTTTTAGAGAGATAAAGCTAGAGAGATGTCAGAGCTAAATTATGTAACTTGCCAAGATGATCAAATGAATAGTGGAAGGGTTGTATTTATAGGCAACGGTGTCATTAAGGTGGCTTAATGACATCGTTAACCTTTAAACACAATTAATTAACCTTTAAACACGTAATTAAGACCTTAGGGTACGGAGAAGGTTGGCGGAAATAAACCAAGTATGGGAGTCTAAAAACAGTGTCGGGGCCCTTGGGGGAGAGGAAAATCCGACCCCCAAGGGTAGGGGTTGGGTGTGGCCACCCAACCCCTCCTAGGGGAGATAGGGTTGGCCAACCCTATCTCCCCTAGGGGAGATCGGGTTGGTCCACCCGATCTCCCCTAGGGGAGGTCGGGTGTGGCCACCCGACCTCACCTAGGTGAGTCTAACTTGGCCCGGACGAGTATTTCGGCCTCGTCCGGTCCGTTGGTGTTTTCGCGGGGTGTTGGGGTAAAGTTTCGATTTACAATCATTAACGGGGTGATCAGAATGAAACGATTCGGAAGTCAACGGGTTCAAATTGGGCGTATATCCATCACATGCCCCCGAGTCAACCAATGGCCTGACCCTTGATTGACTCTATTTTAGGATGGCATGACACGCGCAATTTGAAGCCGGGATTTTACCTTTTGTCAGAATGCTTACTTACCCATGGATGTGTGTCTCTGACTCTTCCCCCTGCCTTATAAGATAGAGGAATTGCAAACGTCAGAATAGCACGGACACGTGTCCAAGCACGCGTCCGTCTGAGGTGGAAATAATAAATCTATCCTTGCCAAGGGCGTATACTTGAACAATACATACACACATGGGGATGCAATATGAATACAGCTAAACGGATTCATACTTCAATTTCATGCCAGGATTTGTCTAAGTGGAGAAAAATTTAATTTTGGTTTAAAATTTTTCTAAGTATGGGATGCTTAAAGATATACCCATAGAATACTAACTGTGGTAGGTGTGAGTTTAACCACGGTTAATGGGAACTAGGGGTATCAATTTTTAAATCTGACCCTTGAATTTTTCCTTCCTAAAAATCAACGGTGTTGATTTGGCGATTTTAGAAAAAATCCTATTCTCTTGTACTATAAAAGGGGTAAGTGATTACCCCATTCTCATTGTCCTTTTTCCTTTCCCTTTTCTTTTAGTCGGTTATGATCCTTGGTTGGATTCGTTTCTTGGGACGCGTGTCGTATTGAGGTACGTGCCTTTTGCTTTGTGTAAGTGTTGTTTTTGGGAGACATAATCCCGTCTCTCCCTCGGTTGTTTCTTTACTTGTCTCGTTTTTGATTTGTGGGTCTTCATGATGATATAGTCCTGTTTGGTTCATCCTCTTTTGATCTTCTTGCCCCCGTGTTTCTGCTTGCTGGCGTATGGGGTCTTCTATACTGAGGTTATGATTATCTCCCTTTGCCCCATGCTTCTGCTTATTGGCCATTGGGGTCTCTTTATACTGGGGGTTATAACTATCCCCCCTTGCCCCCGGCCCCTGCTTGTTGGCTTGTGGGGTCTTCCCATGTCATCTTTCTATTCTTACCTTTTAGCTTTGTATTCGTCGTTTTAGGAAAATGAGTTTTATCTAATGTCCACTGTCCGCTTTCTGTTTTCCTTGGGCTAAGCTTGCGTTTTTTCGATCAGCAGAATTCCCCGGTGATTGATGAGGAGTAAGAGGCCAGTACGGGTGGGGGTAGTTAACTCCGGGACCGGACCTTCGATTGCAAAAAGATCGGTTTTTTATGGTGCGGGGAGGTGTCCTCTTATTGGAGGTAAGGGCGGTGGTGATGTTAGAGTATCATCTTCTTTCTATATTGATGCCCCCCCAATCGAGGGTCCGGGAGCCATATTTTCCTTCTTCCTTGTTTGGTAAGTCCTCGAATGTCTGAGTTTCTTTAGTGTATATTGGTGTTTACTCCGTATCTTGCTGTAGGTAGACTTCGTCTTCCGCGTCTGAGTCGAAAGGAACTGTCTCGTCCTCCTGTTGATGGGATTGTTGGGTCTGAGTGGGCGCCTTACTATGGGCGTGGGGCTCGTTTTGACAATCAATCTTCTTTACAAACTCCTGAGGTTGGAGTTCGTGTTCTGCAGTCTGCTGTTCCTCCTGCCGATCGTGTGCCCCCTTCTAAAGGGTCGGAGGCAGCTTATGAATTGGCTCATGATGTGTTGGCTCGTTATGCTTCTGTAACTTTTCTTAGCCGTGTTTACCCTTTAGGACATTTCATTTTTGCTTTATATGTCTCATCCTTTGTTTTTGTCGCAGGGTATTGCCGACCTTGTTAATTTATCCACCCTTGTTATTGATCTTGCTGAGGAGAGAAAGGTACACGAGGACACTTGTGTCTCCCTTAACTCCAAGCTTATTAGTTGTTTGGAGCGTAGTCGTATCACAGATTTGCAGTGCCGAGATTTGGAGGGTCGTATTGCCTTTCTCAAGGAAGAGGTTAAGGCCTTGAGACAAAGGTCTTATCGCGATGAAGTATTTCGGGCTGCTGAGTTGGTGTCCCTTGAGGAGATGTTTCGTGTGGAGGCGAAAGGGTGGGCTATCGCTGAGTATAAGGCTTCTTCCTCTTATCAGGCTGCTATTGATGTTCGCTGCTCTGTGGCCAAGCGTATTTCTTTAAAAGCGATTCTCGAGCGTATGTACATGATTGCTCCCGACTTTCCTTTTTCTCAGCTTGGTGATTTGTCTGACTTCGCTGTTAGGCATATTGCTAAGATGAGGAAGTAGTACACCTATCTCTTGTGGTGGTCTCGCGAGTTTGTGGATTGAGGTTCTTCTTAGAGTTTGAAACTCCACCTTTCCTAGTTTTGCCATCTTTGTTTGATACACTTGTCTTTACTCATGGTATATATGGCAGGGTGATTATCTCTCTTCTCATGATATCTCCCTGTGCTTTAGTGTGTAGTTCTTTGGTTATGGACCCTTCCCTTGGTGTGTTTCCTTTACTTATCCTTCTTTTGTGTTTTCCTTCATGCCATGCCTGCTATTTCATCAAGAAAAAACATTATGTGTTCTTCATAGCACTTTACTTTTAAATTACTTTCTCATAGGATCCTTCTTAGTATGGTGTAATGATCTTCTGATACCCTTTGAATGGTATGTATGGTGTTGCTAGACCAAAGATACGCTCTTGGTGGGCGTTGAATACTGTTCACGAGATACGCTCCCGGAGGGCACCAGTAGTTAGACCAAAGATACGCTCTTGGTGGGCGTCGAAACTGTTCGCGAGATACGCTCCCGGAGGGCACCAGTAGTTAGACCAAAGATACGCTCTAGGTGGGCGTTGAAACTGTTCGCGAGATACGCTCCCGGAGGGCACCAGTAGTTAGACCAAAGATACGCTCTAGGTGGGCGTTGAAACTGTTCATGAGATACGCTCCCGGAGGGCACCAGTAGTTAGACCAAAGATACGCTCTAGGTGGGCGTTGAAACTGTTCACGAGATACGCTCCCGGAGGGCACCAGTAGTTAGACCAAAGATACGCTCTAGGTGGGCGTTGAATCTGTTCACGAGATACGCTCCCGGAGGGCGTCGAAACTGTTCACGAGATACGCTCCCGGAGGGCACCAGTAGTTAGACCAAAGATACGCTCTAGGTGGGCGTTTAATCTGTTCACGAGAGACGCTCCCGGAGGACGTCGAAACTGTTCACGAGATACGCTCCCGGAGGGCACCAGTAGTTAGACCAAAGATACGCTCTAGGTGGGCGTCGAACTGGTAGTTTGAAATCTACCTCAAGATACGCTCTTGGGGGCGTCGAATCTGGTAGTGTTTTTTCTACCTCAAGATACGCTCTTGGGGGCGTCGAATCTGGTAGGTTGCAAATCTACCTCAAGATACGCTCCTGGGGGCGTCGAAGGTCGTAGTTTTAGAAACTACTCTCAAGATACGCTCTTGGGGGTGTCGAAATTCGTAGTTTTTGGAAACCACTCTCAAGATACGCTCTTGGTGCGTCGAAAGTCGTAGTATAGAAACTACTCTCAAGATACGCTCTTGGGGGCGTCGAAGGTCGTAGTATGAATACTACTCTCAAGATACGCTCTTGGGGGCGTCGAGGGTCGTAGTATAAAAACTACTCTCAAGATACGCTCTTGGGGGCGTCGAAGGTCGTAGTATAAAAACTACTCTCAAGATACGCTCTTGGGGGCGTCGAATCTGTTCGCGGGATAGGCTCCCGGAGAGCACAGGTTTCGTAGTTTTTGGAACTACTCTCAAGATACGCTCTTGGTGGCGTTGAAGGTGTTGTTGACTTGGCGTCATATCTGTGTAAGGATAACTCAATGATTATATCATCTCCTTCTTTAAAAAATACTTTTGAGTAACTTCTACTTCGTTAGGAGCATTCAAGGCTTTATGTACACATGGGATGCCTTGGGTGGATCAAGGCACCCTTTGGAGGAAATCAAAGATAGTTGTAGAGTTGGAGTAACTTCGTGAGTTCTCCTTCTCAAAAGTTGTTTTTGGAAAACTTAGAAAGCTTGAACATGCAAAGTGCTAAATATGAAACTAAGGATATGGGGTGGTCAGTTTGTCTGTTGCCACGTACTCCTTTAGGCCTCCATTGTAAATCATCCCTTCCACTTCTATCTTTAGCACCATGCAGTTGTTAGTTTGATGCCCCCAGGTCCCATGGTACTCACACCATCCCTGTGCATCTCTTCCTAGGAAGGCCCTGCCCTCTTCTCTGCATGTGGGTAGCTCTTCCTTGAGGTACTTCTGAAAAAGTTCTTCTATGCTCACTGTAAGGGGTGTGAATTTGAAGTTTACACCTCCTTCCAGTGTATCAGTCTCTCTTTCTTTCTCCGGGACTTCCTCTGGTTGCTCCATTTCCTTTGCAAACGCCTTGTCTAGCTTTTCTTTGAGCTCCCTCATCGTGCTTGTCATGACCATCTCATAAAGCCCTCCATATGCTTCAAATGAGTTTGGATGCATGTTTCTAGTGAAGGCTCTGACGGCTTCCCTTCTTGTGATGTCCATGTTGGCACCATAACTGGAGAACCTTTCAAAGTAGCTTGACATTGGCTCCCTCGGCATTTGCTTGATGTCATCGATGTGTCGGAAGCCTCTTGTTATGGAGTCCCTTGTTCTTTTTCCTTGTGCGCTTTCTGGTTGCCAAGGTATGCTTGTTACCTTTACAGCCTTGCTCATGTGTCTCTTCTTAGCCATTCTTTGAAAAAATTGCTTGCTCATGCGGAGTGCAACTCCGTTCTTCATCTTTCTTTGCCTTTGTCTCCTCATCACCTTCTTGTTGTCTTGGTCGGTCCCTACCATGACCATTGCCACTGTGTCTGTCCTGTGTGATCCACGTCTCATGGAATTGACGTAGCACTGCCTTGCAGTGCGTTGGTCACCCAGGACTTCTCCAACTCCATTCTCAGTGATGTACTTCAATTTCTAGTGTACGGTAGATGGCACGATTTCATATGGATTTATGGTTGTTCTTCCTAGGATCCCGTTGTAGGCTCCCAGGCTTTCAACCACCAAGAAGTTAATGTTCACCTTCAGCTGTGTCCATCCTTGGCCCATGGTCACTGGCAGGGTTATCATTCCCAGGGGGTAACTTGTTGCCCCTGAGAAGCCAACCAGAGGGAAGTTGACTGGTTTGATGTCTGCCTTTGTTTTCCCTATTTCCTCTAGGACCCTTAGGCTTAGGAGGTCTGCCGAGCTGCCCCCATCTACCAGTATTCTCTTTACATCAAAATTATCAATGTTTATTGTGATGACTAATGCATCGTCATGCGGGAAGATAATGTGGTTTTTGTCCTTCTCCGAGAATTCAATCTTCATCTCTTCTCCTTCTCGTGGTCTTTTCCTCCACTTTGGCACTGAACTCAGTTTGGATGCGTAAACCTCCCTTGCATTAGCAGTTGGGCCACCTGATGCCACTCCTCCGTGTATCATGTTTATGGTTCCCCTCTTGTTGGGTGGAGGATTGTAGTCTACCTTGCTTTTGCCTTTGTCCCTGTATGATGGCCCTAACTGTATGCTGTTGCCCCCATGATCCACGAACTGCTTTAGTTCTCCCCTTTGGATGACATTGTTGATGCTTAGCTTTAGGCTGAAGCATTCGTTCGTGTCATGCCCGTATGCTTCATGGTTATCACACCATCTGTCTTTGTGCGTCCCCACCATTGGGGCTCTCCACCTTGCAGGGGGTGACCAGAGTTTCTGATTTCGCATCTCTTTTAGGACAGTTTCTGGGGTGGCGTTCAATGGGATGAACTTGATGATGTTGATTTCCCTAGCCTTCAGTGGTTCGCCCGTCTGATTTCTTTGGTAGGGCGGACGCCATTCCTGCTGCCTTGTGTGTTGAGGTGCCTCAGGTGGCTTTCCTCTGTTCGGCTTTGCATTGTCTTCCTTAGCTGCTTGAATCTTGGCTTTCTTACTAGCCCTGTGCCTCTCCAGGTCTATATGAGTTTTTACTCTCCCTGCTAGCTCCTCTAAGGTGCTTGCTGGTTTCTTGGCCATCTTTTCTGCCAGCGTGGACCCGAAGCGGCCTAGGTTTCTAATGAAGGCTCGTATTATCTCACCCTCAGTGATGTCGCCCTGGATGTCTGCTATGTTTTGGTTAAACCTAGTGTAGTAATTGGCCAAAGATTCATCATTTTCTTGCTTCACGTCATCGATGGAGCCTGTTCCTTTGAGGAGCTTCCTTTCTCCTAGATATCTCTGAAGAAATTCCGCCTTTAGCTGCTCCCATGAGTGGATGCTCTCTGAAGGTAGGCTAAAGAACCAATGTGAGGCCACCCCCGATAGGGTGTTTGGAAATAGGAGTGCCTTGTATCTTTCATCAGTAGTTCTCCCAAATAGGGAGGCTTCATGCTGTTGAATATGCTCCAAAGGGTCTCCCTTGCCATTGTACTTTGCAATCTGGATTGTATGCAGGGAGTCCGGCACCTTGTTCATCTCCAATTCCCTCGTGAAGGGGTGGTTCGTTTGATCACTCAGATAATGTAAGCCGTGTTTCTTTGACTCATTCATTTTCCTTGTTATCATTGCCTCTATCTCCTCCGGAGTGATCAACGCCGGTGTCGGAGTGTAATCTCTCTGATAGCCTCCGTAGTTATAGATTGGGCTTGCCGGGATCCCTTGTCCGTGTTGGTACGGACTGTAGGTGTATCCTTGGTGTCCCTGCTAGGGTACTTCGTGGAATTGTTGCCTCCTTGGAGGTCTTGCTTGTCTGTCTGCCCCCAGCGGGGTGTAAGCCCTGGCGTTCTGTTGTTGCCTAGGAGGCACGAATTGTTGTCTTCCCTCTGGGGGTGGCTCTTGGTAATTTCTTCTTTGCTCTTCTCGCTGCCCTGCTCGAGGGTGCGAGTGGTGTTCTTATGTTGGGATTTGCTCCTCTTCATGAGTGACTGTATGTGTCCCATGTGTGTATGTCGGCCTTGTGTTTGTTGTGTGGGCGCGGTTGTCATTCCTTTGGGCCGGCATCCCATATGGATATCCTTGAGGTTGCGCCTCATAGTAGTATCCCTCAGGAGGTGCCGTGTATTGGGATGGCACTCCTTGTTTCTCCCTCTCTCTCTCTGTGGCCTCCTTGCCAAAGGGGTTGAGGTTGTGGAAGACTCAGCCCCAGCTGGGCGTGAGGGTCCTCCTTCTTGGTTATTGGGCTGGGGAGCCTGTGGGGTTACTTGAGGCTCTGGGTGTACAGGCAGTTTCCCTGGGTTAGGCTGCCTTGCTGGAGGTATAGGCTGTCTCCCTCGCCTATTGCCCCCAGGTGGGCGGTGATGCCTAGACACTATGCTGTTCGTCATTGCTCTTGTTATTGCCAGGCTTTCTGTTCGAAGCTCACGGACGGCGCCAAGTGTTAGGTTCCAAGTCTAGGGTCAACGGGCGGTCGACCTAAGTCTCGTTCCTCACTGGAGATGTTGCGGATTTGGTGCTCTCGGGTTGTGTCGTCTTAGCCTGTGTATTTCTGTCCTTAGCTTCTCTTCTCTTCTCGCCCTGCAAGAGGGGCAATACCAGGCACAGAGGGGGGTGGTGCCTGATGAACCCTCTCCGATGCCTAAGTCAGTACGGTTTTAGAGAGATAAAGCTAGAGAGATGTCAGAGCTAAATTATGTAACTTGCCAAGATGATCAAATGAATAGTGGAAGGGTTGTATTTATAGGCAACGGTGTCATTAAGGTGGCTTAATGACATCGTTAATCTTTAAACACAATTAATTAACCTTTAAACACGTAATTAAGACCTTAGGGTACGGAGAAGGTTGGCGGAAATAAACCGAGTATGGGAGTCTAAAAACAGTGTCGGGGCCCTTGGGGGAGAGGAAAATCCGACCCCCAAGGGTAGGGGTTGGGTGTGGCCACCCAACCCCTCCTAGGGGAGATAGGGTTGGCCAACCCTATCTCCCCTAGGGGAGGTCGGGTGTGGCCACCCGACCTCACCTAGTTGAGTCTAACTTGGCCCGGACGAGTATTTCGGCCTCGTCCGGTCCGTTGGTGTTTTCGCGGGGTGTTCGGGTTGAAGTTTCGATTTACAATCATTAACGGGGTGATCAGAATGAAACGATTCGGAAGTCAACGGGTTCAAATTGGGCGTATATCCATCATTAGGAGTTCTTGAAATTTTGATAAACTGATGTTCTTGAAAATTTTATAAAAACTGAATTTTTTATGATGAACACCATGAGTAATCCGAAATTTTTAAACAAAATTCATATGTTTGATCTTTAAAAACTTAAAATTTTCGGAATTTACATGTTTCTATAGATCAAAACTGAATTTCTTGTTTAAATTTAAGTTTGATGTTCATGATCTTCAAGAACACGATGAGTTTTATCAAGAACACTTTTGGATTCATGATCATAATAGTGTTTGATCTTAATATTTGACAATTTTTCCAATTTTGGTGTTATGGCCGAAACCCTAGGTGAATTATTAGGTAAAAAATTTAATTTCTTGGGGTGCAAGTAAGTAAAATTCGGCCGGCCTAACATAATAGATATATTTGTTACCATATTTTAATTTTATTAAAAGGAAACAATATATCTATAAATTGGAAAGATAAGGAAATATTCACATTATATAGTAAAATATATAAACTATCAATATATTTAGCTAAAAGATAGGGATAAAGATATATTGATAGGATTTGGTTACTTAAAAAGATTAAGAAGATATATTGTCTATATATTTTATCCCTAAATATATATTTGTAAGCACCCTCCCATTCCGGCGAGTGGTAGCTGTAAGCATATGGTTATGGGCGCCGTAAATGGAAGTCTGTTAATGTATATGTTACCTAAGAAAATTGGGTAAATGTCACATTAGGACATTGGGCAATATGGGCCTCCTTTATGCATAGGCCGGCCGAACTTTATAGATGGGCAAATTGGACTTTTGTCCACTTTGCTCCTCCTATAAATATGTGGTGTTAGGGGTTTTATTAGGTTAATCATTAATCCCTCCTTGGAGTGTTTTAGAGAGAAAAACCCTCATCCCCATAACACACATCGGCTGAACCACTACCAACACCAAGGTTGTGCCAATTTGCCTTCGAGCAAACACTCCGGAGATCTGTCCCTGCCAAGAATCGATCAGAGACTTTGCTGTTGAGAATATACTGCGTAGGGCTTCCTTAACAAGAACCTCTACGGGTGCCGACCGGCGGACCGTGAATTCCCTGCTGCAGGATCTTGGGACTACTGATTACGTCTGAGGTATGTGCGAATCTTCCACTGCGTAATATCGATTACTAGCATGTACCATGTTTATAGTATCTGCAGTGATTACTCCCCGTAATCTAACACGTTGTTCATGTGAATTTTGATGGCACACTCCTATTTATTTCCCTTATTCTTCAACTTCGGGTAGTGGAAGGCTTCATGGGCTATTATGATGTTGTCTTGAATTGATCTTATTGAGATAAAAGCATTATGTGTAGAGGAAATCCAGTCATCAAGGGAAGGTTTTATCCTGTTTACCAACACTTTAGATAGGATTTTATAAGCAAAATTATATAAGCCAATAGGTCTATACTGTGACATACAATCAGGGCTTGGGGCTTTAGGGACAAGAGCTATATCTGTAGAATTTATAATAGAAGGTAGGATACCTGTTTCAAAATAACACTTAACCGCCATGCAAACCACATGCCCGATCACATCCCAATACTTCTGATAGAACACATCTGCAAACCCATCAGAACCTGGTGCCTTGAAAGTTCTCAATTGGGTGGTAGCTATGATTTCTTCTAGGGTTGTCAACGGGTCAGGACGGGTACCGCCTACCCCGTACCCGCCCCGCGGGTCGAGATGGTCGACCCATACCCGCCCCACACAGTTCGCGGGGCGGGGCGGGTCGACCCGCGGGTCACCTATTAGTGGTACATAATATACTATTATCAATTTAAACCTTAAATTCTATATTTACCATATACAAATTCAATTAAAATTTAAATCACAAATAATAAATTAACTTCGAATCCAAATACAAGTCACAAATTCTAATTATTTTAGCTATATATTATATTACCTATATAGTTTTATATAAATACGTGTAATATATATATACATTATCCACATACGGGGCGGGGCGGGTCAACGGTGCGGGACGACCCAAAAACCGTTCCTGCCCCACGGGTCGCGGGTCAACGGATCAAAATCGGAGCGGGGCCCCGCGGGTCACGAATTATCCGTGACCCGTTGCCATCCCTAATTTCTTCATCTGTCACTGAGCTACATGGGCTCATATTCATCTCATATGAGACCACTTTATCCACATAAGTGAGAGCATCTCCCCAGTTCCTGTCACCATCAAAGGAAAATAACTTTTCAAAGTAGTCATTGGCCACCCTCACAATATCCCCCTCATTGTCCTTCCAGTCATCATTGTTGTCTTTGATCCTGATAATTTTGTTCCTACTCCTCCTTTGAATAGTAGGCTAATGGAAAAATGCAGTGTTTCTGTCCCTATAGTTAATCCAATTTGATATTAATCTCTGATGCCAATAATCTTCTTCTCTCTTTCGTAGTTCCTTCAATTCAACACAAAGTCCATCCTCCAAATTATCATCATATTCTATGTCATCCATGTTGCACCTCCCCCAGTAAAGACATTATGTTATCAATCTCCCTTATATTGTTTCTGAACTTTTCCTTGCTTCAACTGATTAGGTATCTCTGCTGACATCAAGTTTGGTAAGCAAATTGGCAAAACCTATTCCCCTACAGATTTTCTCTCATATGCTTCCTACAATTGTAACACACTCCTCTGATGTGGTCCACATATTCTCAATTCTGAAGATTTTAGGGCATTTACCATCCTTCCAGCAAGTATGAACAATTAGAGGGTTGTAGTCAGAGCTAATCGTGGGTAGTTAAGACAACTAGGTTCTAGGAAAGACCTTTAACCATTTCATGTTTACCAACCGTCTATCAAGTCTTTCCCTTACTCTTACTCATGGATCCCTTTTATTTCCCCGTGTGTAATTAGTGCCCTTAGATCCCACATCCACTAAGTGAGTGTAGACATCATTTGTTGGAAGGAGCTCAACTTTTTCGCAGCTTTCAATTTTCCACCAATCTTCTCAAGCTATACCAATATCATTCCAGTCTCCAACACAAAGACGTCGCACACTCTTATTTCCAGCAATGTCCCTCAAAGAATCTCATTTTTTAGTCTCTCATTATGTTTTGGGTTGCCATAATCGAAGTAACAAACACCCAAAAGCCATTATCAGCATCTCAAACTTTAGTATCGATCATATTAACACTCTTCATCAAGATCTCCATTTAATTTCAACCTTCCACCAAAGAGCTAGCCCACCACTTAGATCACTAACATCAACATACTCACAGCCATCCATTTTAATACGATTCCTTACACCTTCAAAGAACTCATTTTTATTCTTCGTTTCCATGATAAAATTTATCCCTGATATGTACTTCCCCATGAGGTCCAAAATGAAAGGAAATGTCAGGTCAGACCCCAAACCCTGACAGTTCCAACTAAGTAGATTCATGGGGCTTTGGTGGCTGTGAAAAGCCAGCCATTAGAACTCACATGATCTTCAGTAATATGAACCTCTATCAGAACTGGGGAGGATCTTGTCTCAAAGCTGCCACTCCTTCTTTTATGCTTCTTGAATTTTTTTCCTCTTGTCGCCATGTTTCTTCTTAGTCGCCCCATCAGGGTTACTCTAGTCTGCAACAACGTTTTTTTTCCTTTTTCGATCACTCTCTTCTCTATCATCTAAGGGGCTTTTAAGTTTCAGGAAATTCAGGCTGAGAACTATATTTTTTGAGTGGAGGTTTTGTGTGAGGGGGATGGTTTAAGCTTGGCTAGGCTTTATCATGGAGCTTGGTTTGGGAAGTATTTCAGGGGGTGAGATTTGTGGGGATTGGGAAAAGGTTGAAGATGGGCTTATATTTGTGGAGGTAAGCTTGATTGTAGGTTCTACGGTGGAGAGATGATTAACACCTCTTTTGACATGGTTATGTTGCGTCTCTGGCTTGGAAAGCATTCCTTGTGAAGGAAGTGGGAGTCTAACATAGACTTGTGAATGGGGACCTCATTATCACATCATATCCAGAAAATCTTGGGGATCTGCATAGATCATTCAGATTGTCGCTGTTTGTTTTCTCGTTGATTAGGTCATCCATAACGTCCTCCCATCTTCTACCTTCTCTGCTGCTTTTCTCGGAATCGCCAATGACTTTACTGAGGACTTCCATGTTCCTTGCTCTTCTCACAATTAGCCAAGGGCCAAAACGAGGGACTTTGGGGTTCCACTCCTCTATTTCAATTGAAACTTCACAATGATTTTTAGTGTGACCTAATATGTCACACACAAAATAGAAGTCTGAGATTCTTTCATACTTGATATGACTCCAAGATCTCCCCCCACCCCACCCTTCAGATTTCTTGTACCAAAATCTGGGAAGTAAATGGTGATGAATATTAATATCCACTTTAATCCGCATAAAAATCCTTCTACTCCCACTTACAATACGTGTAGGCTCCATTTCAACCAATCTACCAATTGTGTTACCAATCTTCTTAGCATTCCTTTCAGTCAACTTCCCTAGAGATAACCCATGAACTTGAACTCAAAAAGACATTCTCCATCTTATCTTGACTTGGGCATCTCATCAAACACAAATGATGCCCCTGAATAGACCATGGACCCCGTTCTAAAACTTTCTCCCTTAGCAGCTGTGTCTACAAACTCAAATAAGAGAACACTATTTGAGATCTCAGTAATCACTACCTTGCCCATATTTGACCAAGATCTACGAAGTATTAATCACTGTAATGTTTTTGACAGGTTTGAAACTGATTAATTTACCTACCAGAGCCACAACGCCATCCGATGAGTCCTCCTGCTCTAGATCTAATTCAACCTCTCGAGGCGTGTTCTCACCAAAGACATGGGATGCAGGGTCAGGCCTTGTGGAGTTCATTGTAGAAGTTTATTCTGAAAAAACAGATGAAGATGAAGGTTTAGAAGAGACAAGGCAAGGAAATAAAGAAAAAACCAAGGAGATGAAGATGATCTTCAGCTCCCGGAAGTTGCCCAAAGTTAGCTCTCTATGTCGATTGGAGAAAAGCGATTGAGAATTTTCATCAAGAGAGAGAGTCGTATTCAATGATAGATTTAAGATATTTGATATTGGGTACATTATTATATAAAAAAAAATTGAAGATGTAACATATAACTAACGTAGGTATGGCTGATATAGTAGGAATAGTAAGAGAATGATGAATTCAGGCTCGCTAAAAATGTATAGTTGTTTGGTATTTAAATATAAGAAGAAGAAAAATATCAATAGAAATAAGATATAAAATAACCAGATTACTGATTACCCTTCAAATATTTAATTCTTTTTTTTAATAAAAATAATATGAACAACCACATATGGTGTTTTTGGGGACCTGAAAAGCTGCTAGCGATCCCGAAGGTCGGCGCAGTTAGATGGCGGCGGTCTAGATTTTGGGTGGTCGATCAGTAGGAGTTCGATAAGGAAAAATGTATATTTTGAAATAATTATGTATTCCTTAAACTGGGAGAATAATCATTCTTAGGTGTGGCAGTCATATTTATTATTGCAACCTATTTCGACTTATTTGAAATTTGAACTTTCGGGTTGAATTCGCATATTAAACAAAAATAGAAAAAGAATACAAAATCCTTATTTCTTATTACTTGAGTATTCCGGTAAAAAAAACATGCAGTATAATTTAGTAGAGTTGAATAGTTGTGATTTATAGTTTGGCAAAATTTAGCTTAATAATAAAATTTATAATGGTCATTTTCGAACAACTGAGTTAAAAATAATTTTGATGCTTTTTTTAATCGACTGACTAGGAGATTATACAAAATAATAATGGAATTTTATAGAATAATATATTTCGAGATATATTTTCATTTGGAAATAAACCTAAAATCATAATATAATGGGTTAATACATAGTTTGGGTCTTTCTACTGTGCTCCACAAGCACCATGCTTGTGGTAGCTTTTTTTTTTAATTTTTTTTATTGTCATAAATGTGAATCCTATAGGAAAATTGATATTATTAATAATATGATATAAATATTTTGTGTAGTTAAAAAAAATCATATTTTTTCATACTTTTAAAGTTTTAGATATGTTATAATTAAGTCCACCCTAGTAGTAAAAAAGCACAAGCATAGTACTCCACAAGCATGGTAGAAAGACGCTTTAGTTACTTATGTTTTAAAATGTGACTGTTTGGTTCAAACATGTGCATTTTAGTTATCTATGTTTGCTATATGTGATTAAATGGTTACGTTAAAATGAAAACCCAAAAATACCCTTATATGTTTCATCATGTTCTTCATCTAATTCATTATGTTATCCGTCATATCCATAATATTTTTCATCAAATTCATCATGTTCTTCGTCAAATTCTTCATAAAAAAAATTCATTTTTTTAAAACCAGGGTTTTAATTAGAACCCAGATACAGCACCTGGGTTCAAATCTGAACCCAGGTGTCGTTGCAACGAGTTTTGCTATTTTTGAGATTTTTATTAAAAAAAAAAAAAAGAAGAAGAATTGTTAAAATCTTGATGAATTCGTTGAAGAACACGATGAAGATTAAGAACACAATAAAAAACACTCAAACTATTTAAGGTATGGACAAAATTGTCATTTTATAACCATTTAATCATTTTGTGAAACGTATGTAACCAAACAATCACGTCAATAAACAAAAGTTACCATTGAGTCACATTGGGCAAACGTAAGCAACTAATTGATGAATTAACCCTAATATAATTGTTAGACAAAACATGAGATATTACAACAATTTACAGAGTATAATGATTAAATTGCAATATTCTGATAATTCGATGACTAATATCCAAATACTCAAATTTCAGTTATACTCGTGCTATAACGAAAATTAACATGCAATTGCAAACAACGTACAATATTTTGTGGAAAAAAAACAACGTACAATATTGAAATTACACTGAAAAGCCTATGGTTTCAGAAAAAAAATGGCTAATTACCAAAAAAAAAACAAAACAAACAAACCCAAGTATGACCATTTTACAAAATACAAACCTAATGACCAAACTAAACTTTCAACACATTTGCAAAATTACAAACTTGGTATTAGAAACATAAACTACAATGACTAATTTATCCCTCCTATAAGAAACACAAGTCATCTCTTTTATTCCTCACTTCTGGAGCCTCTGTGTCTTCAACCTCGTTACACCTCCTCAGCCCTAAGTAAACTCTTGAATTCCCTCATGTACTTCGGACCGTAATCGATTTCGTTTTATTGGTTGAATCTCGGCTCCCGAGATCGAATTTGACTTCCCGAATTTAGCAGCTCCTCATCATTAACTCCTAAAGTCTCTTACAAATATGTATGTTCAATCATAAATTTTTTTACCTTGAATTGAATATGATCTTTTATAGAAAAACTTATGCAAATTTTAACGCCCTCATAATTAATAGTGAAATCATCAATTGGATCATCCAATATTCTATTTCCAAGATAATTTCCTCAAAGATACTTAGATTTGCTGAGAAGATTCTATGCGGTTGAATTACCAAAAGCAACTACAGCCGCTAGAGTGCCCAATAAGGTCGAATCGTTCATAATCAAGGAATCTGCAGCTTCTTGTTGTGCTATTTATTGTGCCCTTAAGACCTATGTATAGCCCTAGAATAATTTTATGCATAACACAAAATGACCATTTTTTTATATAACACTGATTCTTTTTTTTTTTTTTTCTGGCCAACATATAACATAGATTACAATTGGGTAAATGTTGATACCCAAACTCTAGTTGCAGACAGAATTTCTACTGCAAAAAAAACAATTGTTTATTTTTTCAGCTTGCGGGAGGGCAAATCAATAATTGTAATTCGTTGTTCCGTTATAATTGAAGATTTTTGTGCAAACTTAACAGTAAAAACCGCCTGTTGTAATTTGCAAACGTGTTAGGTTTTTACAAAAAAAAAAAAAAAAAAGTTAGGTTTGTTTGTTTGTTTTGTAAAATAGGTAAAATTTGTAAAAAAATTCAAGAAGGTTGTAATGTAATAATTAATAGCCTAGAATAAGAATTTAGAGCACTCACAATGTTAAATACCATTTTAGCTTCAATTTTTAGTCAAATCACCGCCAACTCATCAATGTATCATAAAAATGTTATAATTACTTTAAATGTTCTATATATTTCAATGAAAAAACAATTTAAACTGTTTACACTATATAAATTACTCAGGTTAAATGGTCTTTTGGTGCCATATATTTAACCGTTGTTGACTTTTAGTGCCATAAGTTTCTTTTTGTAAGTTTTTGCCTTTTGATGCCATATATTTGGAAGATTGAATGTTTTTGGTGTTTTCGTTAGTCAACTAATTGTTAGGTTGACCGTTAAATATTTTTATTTTGTTCATTTAGTCGTTGAATTTATATTCTTAAGATTTAATTATTACAATTTAGTTCCCATTGTTTGCTCCAGTCACCGCCCAAGGCCAACAGCCACCACACACCACCACCCAAGGTCGTCGACCACCACGAATCGGAGCCGGTAACCACGAAACGGGCCGACAACCTCAGATCGGGACCAGCCACAACCAATTGGGGCCGATAATCACCCCAATTGGTGGTGGCCACCCCAATCGGGGCCGGCCACCACCAATTGGTGGTGGCTACAACCCTAATCCGTGCCGGACACCACCAATTGGGGTCGCCGGCGCCGATTAGGGCCACAGAGGGCTATGGTTGAGCCCTCTGTGGCTCAATCGTAGCCGGAGGGCTCCAGTTTGGGGGCCCTGGCTTCGATTGAGCCACAGAGGGTTCGGTAGGAGCCATAGAGCCCCGACCGGTGCCACAGAGGGCTCCTACTGAACCCTATGTGGCTCAGTCAGAGCCAGGTGGCCCCGAACTGGAGCCCTCTAGCTGCGATTGAGCCACAAATGACTCATCAGAGCCGGCGGCCCCAATTGGTGGTGGCCGATATTGATTTTCGGTGGTCGGCCTGTTTCGTGGTGGTCGGCTCGTTTTGTGGTGGTTGGCGGCCTTAGGTGGTTGTGGGTGGTGGCCGGCGGCCTTAGGCTGTGACCGGAGCGAATAATAGGGACTAAATTGTAAAAATTAAACTTTAGGAATATAAATTCGAGGACTAAATTGAAAAAAATAAAAGTATTTAACGGTCAAACTAACTGTTGACAAACGAAAAATAAAAAACATACACCCTCCCAAAAATAAGGCACCAAAAGTCTACCAAAAAAAAAAAAAAAAAAACTTATGACACCAAAAGCCAACCGTGGTTAAATATATGGCAGCAAATGACTCTTTAACCTTAAATTACTCAAAATAACTATAGAGAGATATCAAATAAGTCAATAACTTATGGAGATTTTGGCAAAAAAAACAAAATTATGAAGAGATAGTAAAAAGTTGAAAATGTTCATGTACAACTTAGACCGTTGTGTCACGTACCTGGAAAAGTGGTGCAAGTTGGAGTACACCCAACGTCTACTACGTCCAATGGAGTTTTGTTATATAAAACTCTTTAGGGGGAGTAGTAGTTGGAAGCCAGGACAGGACGTGATAGATGTGGATCTCTCCCCCCCAGACATGGAGTGTCGCTTACAAGCCAATGGCTGGTTTCCAATGTCCTAGTTGTTATCGGTAAGACGTTGCATATCCTTCGGGATCCTGCTGGTTCGGGAGCTAATGCCGCTCTCCTGATGATGGTCAGGGCATGCCGAAAACCAGTTAAGCTGCTCTCCGGAGCAAAGACTCCTAACCACGACCCGTTCCGTCCGTATGCGCAGTGCGAGTTGGGCTTCGAAAATTAATCTTGGGAGAGAAGATGGCTTATCCGAACGTGGGAGTGCCGGATGCCCCGCGGGCGTATTCCGCTGGGAGCGTGGAAAGCTCCAAGCCCGTGACAGTTGAATAAGCATAGAAGAAGATAATTAGTGAAAGAAAGATAAAATTTCTTTCATTCTTTTCATCATGTATGCATGTCCATTAAAAGTTTTTTTTTTTGGCCAAATTGGCTAATAAAATTTGTTCATTGTTATTATTACAAAGTAAAACAGAGAAACGATGTTCGTTTTTCCAAAAAAAAGTTGTCATTTCTTATCGCTTCAACTTTTAATTGGGATTTGATTTGATAATAGTTGGATGATTTTAGGTTACAGAATGTACAAAAATAGTTATTTATGAGTATGATTGTATGAGGTGTTAGATCTAGAATAATATCATTCACATCAAGGTAAATTGTAAAGCATAAAATGTTAATAATAAATATTTTTATTTGAAAGGTCACGTGAAACAAAGTATTTTATTATATATATATAATTCTTGCGACTGATTCTATTTTTTAAGAAATATCCCTACATATATATTTCTCATTATAACCCTAAAATTGTAGTTAATATATCACAATTAACCATATAACACTATTGGGTTTAAATTAAATCTTTAATTAAATTCTATTTTTCCTCCTATTTTTTAGGTCAAAATATCAACGTCATATATTTTTGCGGTAGGTCAATGTTATATTAATTTTTAGCTTTCCATTTTCTATTCTTTACAAGTCATTGTGTAATTTAATATACAATCTCACCTAAAGTTCAGAATTTATACTAACAAGACAAATGGTGCATAACTATATTTAGCATTGCTTTTTGAAAGACATTTTTTTTAAAGCAGCAGGGCTGCTGCTTTTTAAAAGCCACTTTCTATAAAAAAAAAAAAAAAACACTTTTGTCATGTTTTGATATTTCATTTTTACCCTTAAAAACATTTTATAAATCCTAAACCACCCTTAAATAAAATTTACATCTTTATAAAACTTAACCATTAACATTAATCTTTCTTATAAAACAATAAAAAAAATTATATACAAATAAATGTTAATAAAATAAAAACTTACCTTATTATTATATACTATTATACTATAATATTTATATATATATATATATATATATATATATATTTAATAATAATGTAGAAATATCAGAGAAATGTGAATTGTTGAATATATTTTGATATATTTTATATAATATGTATGTCAAGTATATTGATTAATAAAATAGTTTATATATATATTAGCACGTGCATGTAATTCAAACAAACATTATAAATTAACAAATGTAGCTTAAACATAATTAAGAGTAATAGAATAAATATTAATAATAAGTATAGTCCCTATAATTTAAAATTTACACCCGAACGAAGTATCTAAAGTTTACTCTAGAGCTGATAGCTACTATCCAAAAATTTAGAGCGAAGATATTTATTTAACAAGAATTGTATAACTTAGTCTAACAAATTACGTTAGATATGATATATTAATCTTATAACCTTTCCATTCTTGATTCTCGTTTTCATGTTTGAACTATCTGACAACCAATTAGAATCGCACCACCCACCCAAGGAATTTGATCTATAATCAGGTCACGATCCTTGTCATTCACAATATAAAATAGTATTATTTATATCATCATCACTCAAATCTTTGATTTTCACTACCTAATTTTTAGCCAAGCCATTAAGCAAACACTAAAAACAGCAACATTTTTAATTTGATTTGACACCACAACCTTACCGACGGACGTAGACTACTTGTCTTCAGTTTAGGGTCCATTCTTGAGTTGTCCGGTCCGAGCCTTCTATATTGGAGGGACACCCTACTCCGGCGTGCATGGTATTTGCGTTCACTAATCTGGCAACCCACTTGCAAACAAGTACAATTTTAAAATAAGAATCAGATATGAGTGATAGCTTTAGTTCATATGAAAAGATTTTTGTTGTGTGAAAGTTATAGTTTGGTGAATATAAGCAAACAAAAAATCTTCATGAGTAGTGCCGATTGGTGCAGCCGGAGTGGAAATTCCAGCGCGAGGCAGTTAGCGCTTGATGGAGTGATCTGCAAAACGTGGTTGAATGTGGTTGGGGAGTAGGCGATAAACGAAAGTCACCAATAAAACATGGGTTAGACGAAGGTTATTTATAGGAGTAAAATAGAGCTTTCACGGTGTGGATTTTGTTTGATAAACAAAATTAATTTGAATAAATAGATTAGTACAGTAGTTAGTTTATCCGTTATTACGTACTACGAATTTTGACAAAACATGCAGTTTAAATTGTCATCTGCAATAAGATGCAGTTTAAATTAGGGTTAAAGGTCATTTTGGTACCACATGTTTGCAAAAATTACACTGTTCATACCACTAGTATTTTTTCGTACCGAATTGGTACCATATGTTTCCAAACCTTACTGTTTTGGTACCTCCGTTAGGGTTCTGTCAAAAACAGCTGTTAAATGGCATGTGCCATGCACGTGAACAGCCCAAAACTTTCAATTTTGTTACAATTTAGTCCATCTAATACATCCCTAACTTTTATTTTGTTCAATTTAGTCCTAAAACTTCAAAATCAAACCATTTCCCCAAATTGACCTAGCCGGACCTAGCCATGGGCTAGGTCCGACCCTGGGTCATGGTCGCCGGACCCAGGCGACCCCGACCTAGGGTCGGACCTAGCCCTAGGCTAGGTCCGACTAGGTCAATTGGGACCTAGCCCTAATTTAACTCAATTGGGGCTAGGTCCCAATTGACCTAGCCGGACCTAGCCTAGGGCTAGGTCCGACCCTGGGTCGGGGTCGCCTGGGTCCGGCGACCATGACCCAGGGTCGGACCTAGCCCATGGCTAGGTCCGGCTAGGTCAATTTAGGGAAATGGTTTGATTTTGAAGTTTTAGGACTAAATTGAACAAAATAAAAGTTAGGGATGTATTAGATGGACTAAATTGTAACAAAATTGAAAGTTTTGGGCTGGTCACGTGCATGGCACGTGCCATTTAACGGCTTGTTTTGACGGAACCCTAACGGAGGTACCAAAACAGTAAGGTTTGGAAACATATGGTACCAATTCGGTACGAAAAAATACTAGTAGTATGAACAGTGTAATTTTTGCAAACATGTGGTACCAAAAGGACCTTTAACCCTTTAAATTATTGTATGCAAATAATAAGATGAAAAAGCAGTAATTTAAGGTAGTGCTGGGTACCTTTAGCAGCATGAAGTGCGAAGGAGAAGAAATATTTGATTAAAGAAAAGTACATGATCAGTACAATGATAATGGAGGTTTTCTTCCTTGCTTTGGATGAGTATTAACTGGTGTGAGATATATGTGGAAGAAAGTTGAATTTTGCGAGGGAAAATCAGATTTTCTTCCCTGTTCGACTTGGGGTGAAGAGGTGCAATTTGAATGGGAACATTGTATCTAGAATGATAATTGCGGTATGACTCTTAACTTTTGTGAGGACAATTTTTTGTGAGGACAAATTTAAAAATTCAGCTTTTTTATTTATGTAATGTAATATATATATATATATATATATATATATATATATATATATATATATATATATATTTCATTTGAGTCAATCGTTCAACGCTGACAAAAAATTAAGGGTTAATAGGTGTTTTGGTCTATGATGTTTGACAACTTTTGAATTTTGGTTAATGATGTTTTTTTTACCTAGTTTTGGTACCATATGTTTGCAGATTTTTTCTAGTTTTGGTCTAACCGTTACATTCCGTCCATTTTTTGACATGTTCAAGTCACGTGATCCGCTCTAAACTTTAAATTTAGTCCCTCTAATACTTTCTTAACATTTTTTTTATTCAATTTAGTCCCGAAGTTTCAAAATTGACCCCAATTGGACAATAGGTCCAATTGAATTTTTGAAACTTCGGGACTAAATTTAACAAAAAAAAAAGGTTAGGAAAGTATTAGAGGGACTAAATTGAACAAAATTGAAAGTTTAGGGTGGATCACGTGACTTGAACATGCCAAAAAATGGACGGAATGTAACGGTTAGACCAAAACTAGAAAAAATATGCAAACATATGGTACCAAAACTAGGTAAAAAAAAACATCATTGACCAAAACTCAAAAGTTGTCAAACATCATGACCAAAACACCTATTAACACAAAAATTAAATAGAACTTGACATTCGGTTGAAATAGGGCTGTGTAAATAGAGTTCAGCTACATACATCTAAATAAAGTGCATATTATATGCAAAAACCAAATAAGAGAGGAGAATTGATGGGAAACATACATCGCAATTCGCATCACTGATGGTCACGTGTTAAAATCTTGATGAATTCTATTTAAAAAAAATAAGAATTGTTAAAATCTTGATGAATTCGTTGAAGAACACGATGAAGATTAAGAACACAATAAAAAACACTCAAACTATTTAAGGTAGGGACAAAATTGTCATTTTATAACCATTTAATCACTTTGTGAAACGTATGTAAGCAAACAATCATGTCAATAAACAAAAGTTACCATTGAGCCACACTGGGCAAACGTAAGTAACTAATTGATGAACTAACCCTAATATAATTGTTAGACAAAACATGAGATATTACAACAATTTACAAAGTATAATGATTAAATTGCAATATTCTGAAAATTCGATGACTAATATCCAAATACTCAAATTTCAGTTATACTCGTGCTATAACGAAAATTAACATGCAAACAACGTACAATAATATTTTAGGGAAAAAAAACAACGTACAATATTTTAGGGAAAAAAACAACGTACAATATTGAAATTACACTGAAAAGCCTATAGTTTCAGAAAAATATGGTTAATTACAAAAAAAAAAAAAAAAAAAAAACCCAAGTTTGACCATTTTACAAAATACAAACCTAACTTTTATTTATTGTAATGACCAAACTAAACTTTCAACACATTTGCAAAATTACAAACTTGGTATTAGAAACATAAACTACAATGACTAATTCGTCCCTCCTGTAAGAAACATAAGCCATCTCCTTTATTCCTCACTTCTGGAGCCTCTCTATCTTCAACCTCGTCACACCTCCACAATTCCCTCAGCCCTAAACTCTTGAATTCCCTCATGTACTTCAGACCGTAATCGATTACGTTTTAAAGGTTGAATCTCGGCTCCCGAGCTCGAATTTGACTTCCCGAATTTAGCAGCTCCTCATCATTAACTCCTAAAGTCTCTTACAAATATGTATGTTCAATCATAAATTTTTTTACCTTGAATTGAATATGATCTTTTATAGAAAAACTTATGCAAATTTTAACGCCCTCATAATTAATAGTGAAATCATCAATTGGATCATCCAATATTCTATTTCCAAGATAATTTCCTCAAGATACTTTGATTTGCTGAGAAGATTCTATGCGGTTGAATTACCAAAAGCAACTACAGCCGCTAGAGTGCCCAATAAGGTCGAATCGTTCATAATCAAGGAATCTGCAGCTTCTTGTTGTGCTATTTATTGTGCCCTTAAGACCTATGTATAGCCGGCCCTAGAATAATTTTATGCATAACGCAAAATTACCATTTTTTTATATAACACTGATTTTTTTTTGGATTTTTCTACCATACTTTGGGAGAACCATACTTTTGGTTTTTTTAATACTATGGTGGATTTAATTGTAACATAAGTAAAACTTTAAAAGTATGAAAAAATTGAATTTTTTTTTAACTACACCTAAAATGTGTATCGTACTATTAATAATATCAATTTCCCTATGGGTTCACCTTTAGGGCAATAGAAAAATAAAAAAATTAGTATCAAAAGTATGGTGCTCCAAAAGCACTGTA
Source organism: Clarkia xantiana subsp. parviflora (assembly GCA_036873135.1). NCBI lineage: Eukaryota > Viridiplantae > Streptophyta > Magnoliopsida > Myrtales > Onagraceae > Clarkia > Clarkia xantiana. The sequence goes on from JAPTYO010000003.1 coordinate 12,308,902, forward strand.
GAAAGGTCCATTTTTTTTTTCTGGCCAACATATAACATAGATTACAATTGGGTAAATTGATACCCAAACTCTAGTTGCAGACAGAATTTCTATTGCAAAAAAAAAAAACAATTGTTTATTTTTTTCAGCTTGCGGGAGGGCAAATCAATAATTATAATTCGTTGTTCCGTTATAATTGAAGATTTTTGTGCAAACTTAACAGTAAAAACCGCCTGTTGTAATTTGCAAACGTGTTAGGTTTTTACAGAAAAAAAAATTTCGGTTTGTTTGTTTTTGTTTTTTTTTTGTAAAATTTAGTTTGCTTTTTAATTAACCATTCTGAAAAAAAAAAAAAAATAAAATAAAATTCAAGAAGGTTGTAATGTAATAATTAATAGCCTAGAATAAGAATTTAGAGCACTCAAAATTTTAAATACCATTTTAGCTTCAAATCACCGCCAACTCATAAAAATGTTATAATTACTTTAAATGTTTTATATATTTCAATGAAAAAAACAATTTAAACTGTTTACACTATATAAATTACTCGGGTTAAAGGGTCTTTTTGTCCCATATGTTTAAAAACTGTTGACTTTTATTGCCATAAGTTTCTTTTTGTAGGCTTTTGGTGCCATATATTTGGAAGATTGAATGCTTTTGGTGTTAGTTTGACCGTTAAATATTTTTATTTTGTTCAATTTAGTCGTTGAATTTATATTCTTAAGATTTAATTTTTAAAATTTAGTTCCCACTGTTTGCTCCAGTCACTGCCCAAGGCCAACAGCCACCACCCAAGGTCGTCGACCACCAAGAATCGGGGCAGGCAACCACGAAACGGGCCAACCACCTCAGATCGGGACCAGCCACAACCAATTAGGGTCGATAATCACCCTAATTGGTGGTGGCCACCCCAATCGGGGCCGGCCACCACCAATTGGTGGTGGCTACAACCCTAATCAGTGTCGGACACCACCAATTGGGGTCGCCGGCCCCGATTAAGGCCACAGAGGGCTATGGTTGAGCCCTCTGTGGCTCAATCGGAGCCGGAGGGCTCCAGTTTGGGGGCCCTAGCTTCGATTGAGCCACAAAGGGTTCGGTCGGTGCCATAGAGCTCTGACTAGTGCCACAGAGGGCTCCTACTGAACCCTATGTGGCTCAATCAGAGCCAGGTGGCCCCGAACTGGAGCCCTCTAGCTGCGATTGAGCCACAAATGACTCATCAGAGCCGGCGGCCCCAATTGGTGGTGGCCGATATTGATTTTCGATGGTCGGCCTGTTTCGTGGTGGTCGGCCCGTTTTGTGGTGGTTGGCGGCCTTAGGTGGTTGTGGGTGGTGGCCGGCGGCCTTAGGCGGTGACCGGAGCGAACAATAGGGACTAAATTGTAAAAATTAAATTTTAGGAATATAAATTCGAGTACTAAATTGAAAAAAATAAAAGTATTTAACGGTCAAACTAACTGTTGACAAACGAAAAATAAAAAAATACAACCTCCCAAAAATATGGCACCAAAAGTCTACAAAAAAAAAAAAAAAAAAACTTATGGCACCAAAAGCCAACAGTGGTTAAATATATGACAGTAAAAGACTCGTTAACCTTAAATTACTCAAAAAAAACTATAGAGAGATATCAAATAAGTCAATAACTTATGGAGATTTGGCAAAAAAAAAAAATTATGAAGAGATAGTAAAAAGTTGAAAATGTTCATGTACAACTTAGACCGTTGTGTCACGTACCTGGAAAAGTGGTGCAAGTTGGAGCACACCCAACGTCTACTACGTCTAAGGGAGTTTTGTTATATAAAGCTCTTTAGGGGGGAGTAATAGTTAGAAGCCAGAACATGACGTGATGGATGTGGATCTCTCCCCCCCAGAAATGGGGTGTCACTTACAAGCCAATGGCTGGTTTCCAGTATCCTGGTTGTTATCGGTAAGACGTTGCATATCCTTCGGATCCTGCTGGTTCGGGAGCTAATGTCGATCTCCTGATGATGGCCAGGACATGCCAAAAACCAGTTAAGCTGCTCTCCGGAGCAAAGACCCCTAACCACGACTCGTTCCGTCCGTATGCGCAGTGCGAGTTGGGCTTCGAGAATTGATATTGGGAGAGAAGAGGGCTGATCCGGACGTGGGAGTGCCGGATGTCCTGCTGGCGTATTCCGTTGGGAGCGTGGAAAACTCCAAGCCCGTGACAAGTGGTATCAGAGCGGAGTTCTCGACCCAGGGAGGAAATGAAGATATAGATAAACGCTGCAGACTCTGAACGGTAGTGGTGGTTGCGAATTGCTTTACCACGAGATGTCATCGGGTGGCGCGGCTCTTAACGAACAAGGGCTCCGATCGAGGAGTTGTTCGACGAGGAAGTCTGAGTTGCGTGACTGTGTGGAGCACTGCAGGAGGCAGATGCGTCCGGGATCACTTCTTGGAGGGTGGAGGCAGGTTGCTCGATAAGCAATCCTGGCCATACTCGAGCAGGTGATATTGACTACTGAAAAGGGCGGAGGCAAGTTGCCAAGTAGTGTCCCATGAGGTGGGAAATCTCTTAGGCGCATAAGTGTGACCTCAGGGAGGAGGGGGAGATATTACCACGGGCTTTGCACTGGGGAGTCCGATATGGAATGGTGGCCTGGAAGACCCAGCGGTGACCAACGTAAGCGCGACATAGCGAGGAAGTTGATCTTCTCATGAAGGAGGGGACAATACGCAAAAAGAAACTCTGACAAAACCTAAGAGGGCGGATCATTGATGGCGTGGTGAAGTGCACTGTTGTGGAAGAACTAAAGTTTCTTGAAGCAGCGGGTTCGCGCAACGAGGGCGTTGCGTTGGTTGGGTGGGGGAGAATGTAACGTACCTGAAAAAGTGGTGCAAGTTGGAGCACACCCAACGTCTACTACGTCCAAGGAAGTTTTGTTATATAAAGCTCTTTAGGGGGAGTAGTAGTTGGAAGCCAGGACAAGACGTGATTGATGTGGATCTCTCTCCCCCCAGATATGGGGTGTCGCTTACAAGCCAATGGCTGGTTTCCGATGTCCTAGTTGTTATCAGTAAGACGTTGCATATCCTTCGGGATCCTGCTGGTTCGGGAGCTAATGCCGCTCTCCTGATGATGGTCAGGGCAGGCCGAAAACCAGTTAAGCTGCTCTCCAGAGCAAAGACCCCTAACCACAACCCGTTTCATCCGTATGCGCAGTGCGAGTTGGACTTCGAGAACTGATCTTGGGAGAGAAGAAGGTTGATCCGGACGTGGGAGTGCCGGACGTATTCCGCTGGGAGCGTGGAAAGCTCCAAGCCCGTGACAGTTGAATAAGCATAGAACAAGATAATTAGTGAAAGAAAGATAAAATGTTTTCATTCTTTTCATCATATATGCATGTCCATTAAAAGTTTTTTTGTTTTTGCCAAATTGGCTAATAAAAGTTGTTCATTGTTATTATTACACTATTATTACAAAGTAAACTTGAGAAGAGATGTTCGTTTTTCCAAAAAAAGTTGTCATTTCTTATCGCTTCAACTTTTAATTGGGATTTGATAATAGTTGGATGATTTTAGGTTACAGAATGTAAAAAATAGTTATTTATGAGTATGATTGTATGAGGTGTCAGATGTAGAATAATATCATTCACATCAAGGTAATTTGTGAATGATATTTTTATTTGAAAGGTCACATAAAAAATAGTATTTTATTATATATAATTCTTACGACCGATTCTATTTTTTAAGAAATATCTCTACATATATATTTCTCATTATAACCCTAAAATTGTAGTTAATATATCACAATTAACCATATAACACTATTAGGTTTAAATTAAATCTTTAATTAATTTCTATTTTTCCTCATATTTTTTAGTTCAAAATATCAACGTCATATATTTTTGCGGTAGGTCAATGTTATATTAATTTTTAGCTTTCCATTTTCCAGTCTTCACAGGTCATTGTGTAATTTAATATACAATCTCACCTAAAGTTCAGAATTCATACTCAAACAAGACACAAATGGTGCATAACTATATTTAGATGTCGTGTTTGTCTAGTTAATTATATATATATATATTCATTTGATTGACAAAAAATTAAATAGAACTTGATATTCGGTTGAAATAGGGTTGTGTAAATAGAGTTCAGCTACAGACATCTAAATAAAGTGCATATTATATGCAAAAACTAAATAAGAGAGGAGAATTGAAGGGAAACATACATCGCAATTCGCATCACTGATGGTCACGTGTGAGTATAAATTTCGCAATTTCAAACGAGTTTATTTTTTTTTTTAACTTACACTATTACAAAGAATAATGGAAAGTCATAAAGGTACTTACGATAAAAATATATAATGTTGATATCTTGATTAAAAACTAGATGAAAAATAGAAATTATAAATTTTAATGAGTAGCTCCACCAGCAGCCTAGTATATTTAAGAAGCCGGCCCGTGCTCAGTTCTACTCGCCTCCTCATATGCCTGACGCGGTGTGTGAGCCAGGCGGGACTTGATATTTTTATATCCAGTCACGTGACGCCCCTAAGGGGTTTTGAACTTGTGAAACTAAAGCCAAACCACATGGGAGTAAGCGCACTTGACCACTAGACCACCACTTTTGGTGGTGAACATAATTACATATATAGACTATATAGAGAGATTGCCCAAGCTTGATTTTACTATATGGTTAAATATCAAATTACTATAGGAAGTTTGGGTGTTCAGATAAATTGTTAGATGGAATTTTATTTTGAAAAAAAAAATGACTATTCAAGTTTTATTTATGGACAAAAGTTACTAGCCCTCTCTAATTTTAAGGGAATTGGTCACCTGACTTATACGTGATTAAAGAAAAATATAGAAACTAATTTAAAATTACATAACTATCATCAAGTATATAGACATTCATAAATATCCATATAACCAAAATTACAAAGTTTTATTTTAAGACGAGAAGCATTCCATCTGATCTTTATTTAATCACATGCAAATCTTAGATTAGATGGAATATTTGACAAACCTAAGAATTTATTTCAAACAAAATATAAGCTAACAAATTACAAAAAAAAAAAAAAGTCAAAGTAACAATTTAGTAATTTAACTATTATTATTATTATTCTAAATATCCCGGGACAGAAGTAGGTTGTGTGCGTTAGAACGAGGTCGACACAACACTTGTAGCGGCAAAGCTTTCGGCATTGTACCTCCTCCCCCTTCACTCATATCCACCTTCTCTTGGCTCACTCTTTCCCAATCAAAGCACTGAATCATCGATCCGATCATCAACCCCACGACGCGCTGAGCTAGTGCGGCGCCAGGGCACGACCGTCTCCCCATCCCAAATGTCAATAACATCTTTTCCGACCCGACTCCCCCGAACCTCTCAGGCCTGAAGCTCATCGGATCGTCCCACAAGTTCGGGTCTCGGTGTATGGCCCACGCGTTGACCATCACCATGGTGTGGCGTGGCACGTGGTATCCTCCAATAGAGCAGTCGTCGGATGAGTAGTGGGGTAGTAAAAGTGGGGCGGCCGGCTTTAGACGGAGGGACTCGGATATGATGTTTTGTAGGTAATGCAGCTTTGGTATGTCGGATTCGTTCATCAACCGGCCGTGAATGCTTTCGTCGATCTCGGTCTTAGCCTTGTCCAGAACATATGGGTTGTTGGCTAAATTGGACATTGTCCATTCTAGGGTCACTGATGAAGTATCAGACCCTCCAAGCAACATAACCTGCGCCCAAATATATTGATTTATGCTCCTAAGTCCCGAAAATTTCATTTCAGTAATCAATCAAATACAATATAAATTCGTGATTAAGAGATTATTACAACGTGCTATATATAACAGCACAACTCCTAATTATTTAGGACATACATAGTGTAGTTGGATTTAAGAGTGCACTTTGACAGCTAATGGGGAGATAGTAGTATAATAAAAACCATAATATTTCCTAAACAATTTTAATGGCAGTCAGGGTCTGGCTAGGGTTGCCTGGCAACCCTGGGCGGCCCTAGTTAGGGTCTGACCCAGTTATGAGTCGGACCTTGTCTAAGTCTGACTCTAATTGGAGTTGTCCAGGTTTGGTGACTCTAGCCAAAGTCCAAATCATGACTGGATCATACCCGGTCAAGGTCTTCGGACCTAGGCGATCCTGATCAGAATCTGACCCGACACATGGTTGGACCTGGCTATGTTAATTGGACAGTGTCCGATTGAAATTGTTTAGGTACGGAATTATAAAATCAAAAGGTATATAGCACTACAAGAGAGCACCCTCAATTAAAACGGATTTTGAAACGAGGGTTTTCCCGTGTCAAATCGGCACGGATAATTAAAGTGAATAAAATAAAATTATTTAATGGTCAAACTTAATTGGAAACTAAAAATACACCAAAAGTCTAAAAAATGCAAACGTGTGTGATACCAAAAGTCTACAAACAAAAAAGCCATTGAACCAAAAACTAAATTTTTTCAAACATATAGCGCAAAAACATCATTTTAACCCTAATGATTAAAACCAAAAGTATAATAGTTGGTGGACTTTGAACTTTAATAAAGAAAACATTTTGATGTAAAACTATAAAAAAAGTTTTTCAGTCATATAATATAATTGCGTCCGTACCAAAATAAGTCCTTTGATGATTTGATCAGAATAATAGTCGGGCTGGGATTCCTGCAAATAGAGCAAATGATCAATCATGGTGTTGTTGGTCTCCTGCTGATCCATTTTCTTCTTCCTCCTGCGCTCATCGATCAGACCCTGGAAGAAATCGTCTGTTTTCTTGCTTAGCTCGATCATCCTCTTTTTGAAACCCCAGAAATCGAACCAACCGAGAAGCGGCAAGAAATCTCCGGGATTAGAAGCCCCCCCGAGCTTGGTAATGTCCTTTATCAGAGACCGGAACTCCCTCGATTTGTCATCATCAACACCATTGTCTTCGAAATACCTCTTCCCGCCCACCATCCTCATCATGATGTTAAATGTGAGTTCACTCAACATCGTCCTCAGCTCCACCTATATTAATTAAGAAGCTTAAATTATAATAATGTTATAGAATCCTCACATTATTTAATTAATGTAAGTTATTGTTCAAGGGATGATATTCAATCATCTTTTTAGTTGTACGTTCAAGTTTATGTGGCGCATGTTAAAACATCTTAGGACATTTTTGGTTTAATATCCTAATACATGTTAGTTAATAATGTGTTTGGATTGCATATTAGTTGGTATTAGCTAATACTTATAGTACCATTAGCAGTGAGGGTCTAGTGATCAAAAGCGTTTACTCTCATGTTGTTTGGCTACGAGGTCCTAAGTTCGAAACCCCAAGGGTGTCACGCACTGGCCTCTCGCTAAGTCTGGTCGGAAAAAACTCATTTATAATATTAACTAATACATAGTGGATAATAAATAAAAATATCATTTATGATGACTCCAACGACTTGAGACCCGACCTGCCTCCAGCTATTGGTTATTAATTTTTCTATTTATAAAAAAAGTTATGTATAGACTTACCTTAAACATAATATTAACTAATACATAGTGGATAATAAACAAAAAATATCATTATCCTTAATAGATAATGACTCCAACTACCGGAGACCCGACCTGCCTCCAGCGATTGGGTTATTAATTTTTCTATCTATTAAAAAAGTTATGTATAGACTTACATAAAACATAATATTAACTAATACATAGTGGATAATAAACAAAAATATCATTATCCAGATGATGACTCCAACAACGACCTGAGACTCGACCTGCCTACAGCGATTGGGTTATTAATTTTTCTATTTATTAAAAAAGTTATGTCTAAATAAATTATTATTTATATTTATAGGAAAAAATATTTTTATTAGCCTAATAAAAAAGAGGTATGGTTTAATTAATCAAAATTATTGGATGATAATCACATGTTAACCAATTATTTATTTATGGTACATTTATAATGTGTCTTTTTTATTAACTGATTGAACCATACACTGAAATGACGCACCAGATATGTCTAATAATTTTCAGATATAAGTTAGATATTGATTGAAACTGCATAATCTCAAACACGATGAATTTTCCGAAGAAAAAAAAAAAGAGAAAAGGTTTTTCGAATAAGTAAAGTCTTTTTTTTCCAAGTAGGGATTATAATCAAATAGGTACCTGGGTTAACAGTTCAAGACGAATTGGTACCCGAGCTAAATTTTGTGACAAATCGGTACCTGAACTAACCTAGGTGTTGCACCGTCATATTTTTCGTTAGTTATTGACGGAAAAGGTCACGTGCGATGCACGTGACTAGTTTTGGCCGAAATTCAAAAATCAAGTCCAGGCGAAATTACTAAAATACCCTTCTAATGAACTAAATAAAACCAACCATCATCTCTATCTCTCTGGATATCAAACTGCTTACCCACCCTTCTCTTTTCAGCATCCGGCGACGAATGCGACTGATGCTGTTGCAACTATCTCACTCTCAACAAACGCCATAGGAATCTCTCTCTCTCTCTCTCTCTCTCCTTCTCTCTACAATTACTTCGCTTCCACTCCCATCCTCAGAAAGAACCTGATTCGTTGTTGCAGCTTCACTGATTTCATATCAACAGCAGCTGCCACTGGTCGGAGAGGGACTGTGACCGGAGCTGCAGCAGCTGCCACTGGGCGGTTCAATTACCTATCAGGAGCTTTTAGTGTTTGCTCCATATGGGCATTTAGTGCAGTATGCATTGATAATCCCTAATGGTGAATGTACGAATAGTCTTTATGATTCTTCATCGGATAGTCTGTGAATGTACGAATAGTCATTTTCTCGGTGCAGAGGTGGAATGTATGCCAGAAACAGGGCAAAAGAAAAACAAGTGAACTCTTTTGTAGTGTGTACTTATGCACAAAGAAATGGTTGAATATGCAGTAGAAAACGACATTATCCAAGTTGTAGGAAACTTCATTACTGTAACAATGAAACGTGTCTCCCATTTTCAACAATCAACATACTACTCTAAAACGACAAAATAAGGGCATAATGTCGGAGATTCTGTCTTTTCCTCCTGTTACTTGGGGAAGCTAGCTCCGCCCTTTAATTACCTCCCGAAGAACAAGTATGATATTTTCTTTCTATTTGTTGCATTCACGAAACTTCACGAATCTTAAATCAGAAGACCAGAAAATGAGCATTCTTGATTGAGTGTCGTGTGAGCTAAAGAACATAGACCAATATAAGTATGCAGCAAACTTCTTATTCCTAGTATCAAAACAAAATCCCAAATTCTCTTTGCCTGCCTAGCTTGCCCACCTCTCTCTCTCTCTCTCTCTCTCTCTCTCTCTCTCTCTCTCTCTCTCTCTCTCTCTCTCTCTCTCTCTCTCTCTCTCTCTCTCTCTCTCTCTCTCTCTCTCTCTCTCTCTCTCTCTCTCTCTCTATGACAAACCAAAGATTTTGTCTTTGTTCAATTCTCTGCTTTTATCTTGTGTTTTCTGCATTTTTTAGAGTTGTTCCTGCAGAATATGATCTTTATTCTGCGCTAGAGCTCACCCCAGTTGCTGAAACAAATGCAACTGTATTAATTCCAGAAACTGTGTTCCATCTTGTTGATCATAGCGCTATTGGGAATGGAACTTGTGATGATACTGAGGTAATATTGCATAATTGGTAGTACAAGTTCAGATTTTTAGGTAATGTAAGTGCTACATTGCATTAATAGGGATTCAAAATTGAAACTTTCTCATGATTGAATAGTCTATTTCATCATCCGTTTTTCTGGGTGATATTCAGTTAGCATGATATAGCAAAGTCAGATTTCAATACTGCATTTCCAAGAATTGAGCAAATCTTTTGCAAACATCTAAAACTCTTTACTATAGTTATTTCAGGCCTTCCTTCGCGTGTGGCAGCTAGCTTGTGCCACATCAGCGCCAACTCGAATCATAGTTCCCTCCAAAAAGACATTTTTAGTAAGGTCACTCTTCAGGTACTTAGATTATTTTTTGGTAATTCCCTCTCTTAAGAAGATGAAATTCAAAACCTTGTGGTTACTTGATTTAAGCAGCATTTTTGGTAGATTTCTGGAAGGCTCGTTGCTCCTGAAGACCCCAATGCTTGGAACGGCTTGAACCCGAGATTGCCCCTTTATGAAGAGACCTCGAAGGTTGAGATGAATACGGACCACATGATCAGAAGAATTCTGGGAGATCGGTGATGCTGCAACAACGAAGCACATCCTTTTGGAGGATGACAATGGAGCGAAGTAATTGCACGGAGAGAGAGAGAGAGAGAGAGAGAGAGAGAGAGAGAGAGAGAGAGAGAGAGAGAGAGAGAGAGAGAGAGAGAGAGAGAGAGAGAGAGTTGCAGCAAGCATCGTCGTCGCCGATGCTGAAAAGAGAAGGGTGGGTAAGCAGTCTGATGATATCCAGAGAGATAGAGATGATGGAGGTTTTATTTATTTCATTAGAAGGATATTTTAGTCATTTCCCCTGGACTTAATTTTTGAATTTCGGCCAAAACTAGTCACGTGCATCGCACATGACCCTTTCCGTCAATAACTAACGAAAAAGATGACGGTGTAACACCTGGGTTAACTCAGGTACCAATTTGTCACAAAATTTATCTCGGGTACCAATTCGTCTTGGGCTGTTAACCCGGGTACCAATTTGGTTATAATCCCTTCCAAGTAAGTCAATTCGTTTGACATCTTGGAGATCCACCACTTTGATATATTAAGATGTGCCCATATATGTGTTTGAAAATTCAGAATCGTTGTAGATGAAGAGTTGTCAATTGTCAAGCAACTTGGTCGATAAAAATTTCATCAACATAAGAGATAAGAAGACTGCATAGTAAGAGAGGTTTGACTTAAGAAAAAATTAGCTTATATTGGGGAAAACAGCTTTGGCCGATGGAATTACTTATTTGTTGGTTAAATAATGAATCAGGTGAACCGGCCAAAAAAAAAAAAAAAAAAAAAAAGAATCAGGTGCGGTAGTAGTGAAGTGTGAAATTTAAGATAAGCTTACTTTGGTGAAACCGTCGTTTGAAGAAACCCGGCAAAGAATTTTATCCAGCAACCGCTTGACCTCATCTGTCCGGATCTCCGACAACAAATTGAGGCGGTGGGAGGAGAAGATCTCAATTGCGCTAATCCGCCGCAGGTTGCGCCAGTGGTCGCCGTACGAGGATGCGGTGATGGTGGTGCGGTTGTACCCAAAGTACTTCCACATCAGAAGATCCGGGCGGTTGGCGAGAACGATGTCGTTCTTGGTGAAACATTCCTCCGCCGCTTGTAAGGAGGAGACGACGACCACAGGGCGGGAGCCGAAACGGAGGAAGATTATCGGGCCGTAGTTTTGGGAGAGGGTGTTCAAGGTTATGTGGAGAGGTTGGGGTTTGCGGTGATAATGGAGGTGGCCGATGATGGGGAAACAGGGAGGGCTTGGAGGCAAGTTGATTGCTCTTCCTGCATGTCGGAGAAGAAGATACAGTGCTGCTGCCGCCGCAACTACTACAATCAGGAGAGGAAGGGCTAGAACCAAACTAGCTTCCATTTGTTGCTCCATTCCATTCCATTCATGGTTTGTTTATGTTTCTATCTTCTTTTTATTCTACATTAGTGTGTGACCGGATGGTCCACTCAAGTTGTCAAATGGCATTTTTAGTCTATTACACTAATTATTAATTATCATCTAGTTACACCGTAATCAGAAGTAAGAGTCCATTAATCAGATGTTCGAGTTCAATCTCTGCTACTGACTATGAAAATGGAAAAATATTCATAACTAGCATTTTGCCCTTTATAGACTGACCATGTGCAAAAAAAAAAAAAATTTCTCCATTAAAATGTCACGTGTCACCACCGATGGAGTCTGATGGATAAGAAAGTGAAAATAATTAAAATATATAGAAAATTAGATAATGATATATGCTTAAATAAGAATTTCTAAACATTAAATCAATTCTAAAGTTTTAATCTTCTAAAATGTGTATTATTTAGCAAGTGGCACAACCTGCTATTTAGTTTTAAAACACAACATATTAATCCAAATAACTAGATAATATCATATCATTTTATTTTATTATCTAAAGATGTATTTGTTTATTATTATTTACTATAATATTATATACTTTTATAAATTTAACATCATAATTTTTATACCCTACTCTGATTTAGAGACGATTTTTTTTTTTTTCTAGTTGTAAATTGTGTTTTTGACTGTTTTTTTGGACAAGTTCATTCACTTGTAAGAACTTAGGGTTGAACTTGAACACTTTGTGTTTGAGATCCCTTTTTTAGTGTTATTAGGTGAAAGGGTGCCAAGTGAAGGAACCACCTTTAATGATTTGCAACGGCTAGCTCTCGTTTTTATTTTGTTTCGTTTCTCTTTCTCTTCGTCTTCCTCACCCTGTTCTAGTGTTTCATTTCCGCAATCTTTGAGGCTTCGAAGTTTATCATAGTATCAGAGCGACAAGAAGTTCTTGTCAATCGATCTGTTACCATGCTACCATGATTACTCTCTTGGATGTTGGCACATGCAGAATCAATTCGCTTTCAGTCATCCTTTTCTAAAAGCGATTCGATTGCTCGATCGGGGCTCTATTCTTCCGTTCGATTACGATTCTGATCGTGATCATCTCCTTGTGGTTCTTCGCTCAGTAAATCTTGTCTGAAATTTATTCGTGGGACTGAATAAGAGGCTCTTTCAGTTCCTTGAGCAAAAAGAAAATGAGAGGCTCTTTAAGTTCCTAATGGGACTGAAAGAGAGTGTCTTAAATGTTCACATTTGAAATCCATTGCCTACTCACAATTAAGCCTATGTAATTCTTCTCTAAGAAGAAAATCAAAGAGATGTTTCATCTTCTATCTTAAGTGGTGATGGAGCTTCTCTGAATTTCAAGATTTCTAGGCAAAATGATGGTAATATCAAAAGAATCCCAAATTCTGATCTGGAATGTACCTTCTGTAAAAAGAAAAGACTTTATGTGGAGTGCTGCTATGCTAAGGGTTGTGATTTCTGCAACAAAAAGGGGCATTGCAAAGAAAACTGCTTCAAGCTTAAGGAATGTTCATAATGAAAGGATATGATGGGAAAAAATTGGCACCACTTCTTCAAAAGTGACAATGTCTCTCAGTCTTCTGTTGCATCAACAATTCATCATTAGGAAGCATTAGCATCACCCCATAACAGTTTAAAAAAAAATATTGCGACAGTATGGAGGTAGTGGAAGCACTGCAAATGTTGCCACATCCACCATTCTAGCAGATGGTAACTGTCAAGGTGCTGGTATGACTTCTAACCTTTCTGATAATGATTTTTAAATTGTTGAATTTTAGACTCTGGTGCCTGTAACTAGGGATGGCAGCGGGGCGGGTCGGGGCGGGTTTTGGCAGCCCCGGACCCGCCCCGCGGGTCGGCCTGGCTGACCCGGCCTCGGCCAATTGGACCTTTCGGGTCGGGTCGGATCAGTAATCCCACGAGTCGACCTGCGGGGCCCCGACCCGCCCCGTCATGTGAACAATTTTTTTTTTTTTTTTTTCACTTTTCAATATTAAATACAATTTTTTTTGTCAAAATATTACATTATATATAAATCAAAACATAAATCTAACACCAATCAAATATAAACAACAAACACATTAAATTCATTACAAATACAAATTCAAATCCAAACACCAAATTAACAAATCCTAATAATCTAAATATACATATATTTGTAATTTGGTACATGTTATTTATATATGTATATTAACCATATTATTTAGTAAATGTTAGAACATATTAACATAAAAAAAATAAAAAAAAATAAATTATATATATATGCATTTCGGGGCGGGTCTACGGGGCCCCGGGTCTCTAGACCCGGACCCGCCCCGACCCGAGCCCGACCCGACCCGGACCCGACCCGTGACCCGCGGGTCGACGGGTCAAAACCGGGTCGGGGCCCCGCGGGTCAGCGGGGCCCGAGACCCGTTGCCATCCCTACCTGTAACCATATGACTAAACATCTCTCCTGGTTGAAAATATTCAAAAAAAAATAAATCCAAAACTAAAGTTCAATTACCTGATGGTGGATTTGTGTTTACTATTGGTATGGGAGATTGTGATCTTTTTGATAACTGTGTTTTGAGAAATATTATTTACTTGCCTGATTTCAAGTATAATCTCATATTGTTTCTCAATTGTTGAAAGACGAGAGTTGTATTGCCATCTTTCATCACAATGTTGCCATTATGCAGGACCCCTTAAATGTGAGGGTCTTGGAAACTGGTAAACGATACTATGGGCTATATTTTCTTACTCCCAGCAATAAAAAACCATCATCAGTTGTTCTTGTTGCTACAAATAAGGAGACGGCCTCTCTATGACACAAGAGGTTTGTATTGATGCCTCTGTGCAATCTCTGCAGTATATTGATGGATTAGTTTTTGTTTTTTTTTTTTCAAGAAATAGGAATCTTACTGTTGATGATTGTACTGTTTGCCCATAGAAAGATTTTCTAGGCTTCATTTTGATATTTCTAATAAAAAACAGATTCTATGTTTGATCTTATACACAATGATGTATGGGGTCCTTATAAAATAGCTACATATGATGAAAACAAATACTTTCTTACCATGGTCGATGATTTTTCGTGTATAACTTGGGTTTTTCTAACGGAGTTCAAATATGATGTAGCTGAATTGAGGTATTTTACTTTAATAGCAAAAACTCAGTTTAAAAAAAATAATTAAAGATTTTGGAAGTGACAATGGTGGATAGTTCTTTAATTCTAATCTTAAAGAAATTTTTTAAACTCGATGAAATTCTTCACTAGAGTTTTTGCTCTTATACTCCTCAATAAAATAGAAGAATAGAAAAGAAGCATACACATCTATTAGAAACTAGGGGGCATTCCCCGCGCGACGCCCGGGGTGTCATGTAAAAAACATAAAGTTAATATATCTAAATTGGCAAAAAAAAAAAAAAACAATGAATTTGTTATAACACAATCGTATGTCTTTGAATGTACATACACCAGTAGGATTAATTTTCTATCCTATTTACAGAAAGTCCCATTCCCAATAGACATTCTCTACAATGCCACCACCGCTCCCAATGCTTGAGGACTCCCCACAATAAGGGAACTACCATTGTCATTGTTAACTTCTCATGCATGCTTTTTTGATGGCTTTATGAGCAGCAACAATTTACAAATAACTGAGCAAAAATTGCTGTAAATTATGAAACGTAGTAAACATTGATTACAAATAAGTAATGTTTTTTTTCTATTTTATGGAACTGTTAACTATTACAAATTTAGAATAATTTTTTCCAACAAATAAAAAGGTAAAAGCTTTTATAGCATGTTTACCATGCTAAAAAACAGAATCTTCAACCACATCACTGAAAATCTCAATAGAATAACAAAAACCGAATATAAAGAGTCTTCTGTCCATATCAAGATCCTAATAATATGTACCATAATTGTAAATCATGTAAGATTAGATTCATCGGCAAATATAAGAAAGTTTCTTACATTTGTTGCTGCAATATTAAATAACACACCCAGACACAGGCCATAATCGGGATTCATATAGTTGCTTTGTTGAAACCTTTGAAATCTTTCTGACGCCTTGAATTTTCCCTGGATACTTAATGAAAAACTTATAGGTCCCAAGTTATGTGGCTGAATAGATAATATTCTTTACCCATTGCCTCACAAATAGCAAGCCTCAGTGGGGACATATAGTCTTTGATCAGAAGAGATCAAGAGAAGGAAATCAACTTTTTAAGCTTAAACCAAAGTATCCACGAGACTTAAAAAATTGATTCTACATCATATCGGCCTCCCCACTTTAGGAGCAAGGATACCATAAACACGAGGAAGATAAAATATTCAAATTCCACTTCTAAGATCTAGTGGACCAAGAGTCTTCTAGGTAGTGATATCGCACAAAATAATTTAGTGTGAACCAATAACTTTGTCAAGAACCTCAAAAATCATGTACTCATAAAACAAAAGTGAAAAGAAACAAAATGTGTGAAACTACAAATCATGAGCATTTCAGAAATACGTACTGGGCAAATGCATAACTGAACGGGTTACCGTTTTTGCTGATGTCTTATGCAATGAATAACTGCTCCAGAAGCTATCTGGAATGAAGATCGTGTTACTACACACCTATAATACTGTTTATATTCTACCATTTATCATTCAATTAAAAGATGCTTTTTATTTCATCTTCCCACAAGATCTTCCATCTAGAGATTTTAACTAAATAAAAAGAAGTGAACACATGTTATTGAAAAAATAGCATTTACACATCATAGTTGCTCCTAAGATTATGAATTTGAAACTGAATGTTGCAATTGACACACTACCATAAAAGGTGGACAGACCTGATGACAGCAGCATCCTGAGAGACGTGTTGCGAGCTCCATACTCTACTCTTTCCAATTTCTGAAACGGTGGAATACACAACTATAAGTCTAAATTCATATACTAAAATGCATGACAAATGTGCACATAATAAAGCAAACCCATCATTTAGTAGCTTAAGATAGAACTAACACAAAGTCCTCTAGTTCTACTGTAAATCAAGATTGGAATATCAGAAACTCCAGTAGAACTGCTTATACATTTTGGCATTTTTTCAAAGAATTAAATGAAAACAAATATGTATTTCCTTGAAATAAACCACTTCCATCATCTAAGTCTCCAAGTATCTAATTTGGACTGACAAAAATCATTGTTCCTAAGCATAATCATAAGTAAGAGAACATCAACAACATGATAGCAAATCACTAATTTATTTGCAATAAGAGCTCCTACAGCATAATACATAATTTATTCTATGTAACTGAATTAATAACATGTTTCTCTAATTTATCCGAAAGTCAGCTAAGTAACTCACCTCCCAAGTGATTGAAGGTGCACAAGCAAACCTAATCCAGTGCCAACAAAACCTGCAAGAAACCAGAACCATTATATGTAGATCAAAATCATGTTTTTAACTGCAAGTAACCTCTTAAATGTGCCACAAGGCACAATCAATACCACTTCCTATCACATCATCAATCAAAATGACCATCATATATATTCGTACAAACACTTCTTCAATTGCATTTTAGAGTTCACCTACCTTTTTCTCCCAATTTTGCCAGGTGATGCTTCGTTCTCTCTGAAGTAGATTCAATTGCTTATGTCTATATAAATTACTTAGATGCATAGGACTTATTCAATTAATTGAGGGGTTGAATCAAGATATTATACTGACTCTTCGTTCTTGCAGATGGGTTCCATGAAGGAGGGATCCATGACCACCGAATTCTTCTTCATATATATCCAGTATCAAATATCAATGCATAGTACCTGTAAACAATCCCCAGTAGACAATGTCAGAAATCTACAAAATAATCGCTTCCTATGATACTCAAGATACTCACTGACTTCTACAAAGATCTCACTGGCATCCAGCAAATTCAAGTTTGTAATCTATTATTATTTTCAGTTAATTGATCATATAATCTAAAGAATTGCACGATTTCAGGCTACTATTACATCAAAGTTCATCACGGATTTCACATTCCTAAAGTTGTTGGCATCTTAGAGCAAATCGTTTTGTTGGATAGTGAAAATGGAATATCTTAGCTGATTGGTAGTACTGCAGTTAACACTTGACATTATATTGTAACAATAAGATCTGAGTCCACCACAAATTCCTCTCCAGCATCCTAAGTTCACAGGCATGACTATAGGAACAATTAATAACACTTCAATTGGTTGAAAAATTACAAAGCAATTACCTTCCAGCTCCGTCTTTTTCTGCTTTCTGCAATTGATGAAGCATTATTAATTTCGTTAGTAAGATAATGTAGTATTTATACTAACGAATCTATATGGGTCATTTTCAGCCAATAATACATAATATTGTATCTCATACATATAAAAATATATAAGTCATTATTCATACTGAAAGAACTACATAATTATTTGATAAATTGGAAGTTGTAATCTTGTACTTCTTCACCCCTGCTCTACTGCCCTGCAACTTTCTATCGTGTTCAACTAATCCATCACACTAAAATATATCAATTCAGAAACTTTGGTTATTAATTTGATTAACCAAGCGAAAAATGATACTTCTGTGAGAGGAATCCGTATTTCTACTCCAAGAGTGCAGTAATGAAGCCAAGATTGATCATTGATTTATAGATATCGCAGAGCTCACCCCAATAATAATAAACCTAAAAATTTACTCACCATCCATCTATGTGCAAACTGCAATGGACAGATGCTAAATTTCCGAAGAAATGAAAAAAAAAATTGTTGTTTTTGTTAGTTACTAATATACTGGAGCTTATCAACAATTGAAGGACCACTAACTTGGGTGAGTCCAAAGTGAATTGCTGCATGAGTCCGATACTTATATAACATGAGCTAATTTTCTGCATGAGTCCCACCTATATACATTTTGGCGCCACAGTCAAACATAGAAGCTACTAAGTAAATGCAAGCTAATAGATGCATATATGGTAATGAAGTTCCAAGTCATGACCAATCAAGACGGGATAAGGGATAAAAAGTAAAAAGTCAAATCATTTTCTTTAGGGTTAATAACTAAAAAACTGTCCAAGGTTTACCCTATGTTAAAATTAGGTGTCTAAAGTTTGAAATGTTAAAATGAAATGTCTCAAGTTTCATTTTTGTTGAAATTTGGTGTCTCGGTGTGATTACTTTAGAGAAGTCAATTCCGACGAAACCGTTTGTCAAATTCGAGCTCTCATACACATTTCATTCTCGTCATCTTTCCGGGATCGTCACCTAAAAAGTTGGTCACATCCGGACAAGTAAATCTCGCTCTATTGTCCTTGGAAAATGGCTCCACACCACTCTTCTAGAAACTTTTTTTTTAATATTCAATTTTTAGGTGCAATTTGACGATTTTGTGAAAAGTAAAGAGTGATGGATTATGATTGGGTTGGTGGGTTGATGAAAATGATTGAATGGAGATGAAAAGACGCACAAAGACACCAAATTTCAACAAAAATGAAACTTGGGACAGTTCATTTTAACATTTCAATCTTCAGACACCTAATTTTAACATAGGGTAAACCTTGGACAGTTTTTTAGTTATTAACCCTTTTCTTTACAAATATAAAGTACCTATTAGTTTGTCCAAGTGTTTGAACTGACCATGCTGCTGCTGGATGCAATCAGAAGAACAAACTACTTTAATTACAATATGGAAAAGGAAGGGGCTATAGGGTGGGTGGGTCAAACAATTACTGGAATTAGGATCTTAAAGCAACCTTATGTCGATAGTAAACATTGGATTGAAATTCGCAATTCCAAACCTACAATATATATTATATCACAAAAAGTATCTTTGCAAGGACAAATGATATTCATATTGACACTTAACTAACTATCACTGCTTATGAAGCCTGAGAAACTGCGAAATTACCATGTCCATCATGTATTCTTAGAGCTTCAACGGACGCTGAAAATTCTTTGTCAATTAAATCTTTCGCACTATTTAAAAGCTCCGCTAGCTTAAATTATAGTCATCAATATATTCCGTTACATCTTATGGCTGAAAATTCCAAGAGGAAGCAGCATCCTACAATGTAATCAACATAATTGAAACATATCATATACTCATTTAGAGGCTGTAACGTGAATAATCTTTGGATTAGAGGAAAATACCATATTGACGGCCCAACCGAATTGGTAGAGTTTGGTAAAAGGAGAAGAAGAATCTGTCAATCCGCCTCTTCTGTAGGAAATCGATAAATAGCAATCAATCCACTTCACATAAAAATTCAAGTGATAGATGAAGCTAATTTCAGCATCAAATGGAAAACTGCATATAAGACTCTACTACACCATACGTATCGGTCACACGAAAATGCATTTCAATCCCACACTCAACCAATACACATCATGGTTCCTGCTCTTCAAAAGACAATCTGGTCATCCATGACCAGATCAGACGCCCAAATTCTCGTATAAAATTAAGTAACCTGGCAGTTTTTCAAATAATAGCAAAGGGTTAAAAAAGAACCAAACCGGGAACGGGAAAGATAACCAAAACTTACAGTACTAAAGCATTCCTAAAATCGGTTCTGAATAAAAACAGAAATTCCATTGTACCATTTTATTTTGTATGGAGCATGCAGGTATGGCTCTCGACTTCTTCATGTAAATCACTTGTCAACTGTAATCAAACAAAACATATCTTTATATACCAATATAAAAAGTGAAGGTTGTCCTCACCCCTAATAAGCACCTTTTGAGTATTTTTCATTTTTTTTACATTTAGTTTTTATACTTTTATACAATCGATAATTTAATTTTTATTATATTTGAGACACGTTTATTTAGTTAAATTTCGTTATTTTTAAAAAGTTGCTTAATTGGATGTAACAAAATGTATTGTTAACTTTTAAATCTAATATAGAGTCAGCCTTAACATATGATATGTAATCAATATCTGCAAATTCTGGGTACATGTATTTTTCATTCACCGAATCATAGAGATCGGAGAATGTTCTACCTGTTGATATAACATAAATCTATTACTTGCCAACACATATAACATATCAAAATATGGATCAAACATGGTTCTTGAAGTTAGACCTTATAGATAACCTATTACTCGCAATTTAATATTTATGGACTCAAATTATTGATTTTTTTTTTGTCAATTCAATCACATTGGGCATATCCTAATTAGTAGTTGAATAAATAATTAAGGTAAACTCAAGTATAAACGTTAGACTTTAGTGATTTAAAAAAAATGATGATTTAGTCCCTAATAAATTATTCATTTAGTTAAATTATATTAAGTGTTTTTGCTAAAGTCACTAGATCTTTCTATCATGCTCCAAGAGCACCATGCTTTTGGTACCTTTTTTTTTGTATTTTTCTATTGCCCTAAAGGTGAACCCTAGAGGGAAATTGATATTATTAATAGTATGATGCAAATATTAGGTGTGGTTAAAAAATTTCATATTTTTTCATACTTTTAAAGTTTTACATATGTTATAATTAAGTCCACCATAGTAATAAAAAAACTAAAAGCATGGTGCTCTTGGAGCATGGTAGAAAAATCCTTAACTGACATGTAACATTAATTATTATCAACTTTTTAATCCGTCAAATTACCTATCAAATTGGGCCACCCCCAAATATGATTTGTACTCAATCCATGCAAATTTCAGGTACATGTTGATTTTTTTTTTTTTATCACATAGATCAACCACTTGTCAAATAAAAAAAACATCTCAAAATGTGGGTCAAACATGGTTCTTGAAGTTTGACATATTATTAATAGTATGATGCAAATATTAGGTGTGGTTAAAAAATTTCATATTTTTTATACTTTTAAATTTTTACATATGTTATAATTAAGTCCACCATAGTAATAAAAAAACCAAACGCATGGTGCTCTTGGAGCATGGTAGAAAAATCATTAACTGATATGTAACATTAATTATTATTATCAATTTTCAATCCGCCAAATCACCTATCAAATTGGGTCACCCCCAAATATGATTTGTACTCAATCCATGCAAATTTCGGGTACATGCTGATATTTCTTTTTATCACATAGATAAACCACTTGCCAAATCATAAAACATCTCAAAATGTCGGTCAAACATGGTTCTTGAAGTTTGACATCTTATAGATAACATGTTACTCATCTTCCAACATTTATGGTCTCGAAATATAAATTTAGTTATTTTGTTTGACAATTCAATTACATTGTGTAAATCCTAATTAGTAGTTAAATAAATAACTAGGGTGAAGTCATGTATAAACTTTATATTTTAGTGAATTAAATTTGTGTTTAGCTATAAATCAATTTGTGTTGGTATTATGCTATAAAATTGCATGAAAAATGTATAATCACGTTTCTATAAATCAAACTGGTCCACCGATAACTCTAAGTGGTTAAGTGCGATTTTATATTATTGACTCCTTAAATTGACGAGTTAGATACAACTGAGTCGTCAATGACCCGCGTCATGTTCGACCCTACTTATTGACAGATTTAGTACCAAAATTGAAAACGGTAGTTAATTTTGTAATAATCACCCTCTTCTATTTCTCATATTTTGAATAACGTTGTGTCGTTCTTCTCTACCACATGAATTCCTTTCTAGCAACGTCTTAACTTGCCAAAGTATTATGATTAATTATAGATATTATCATATTATAAAATTTAAGATAAATTATGTATTTTAAAATTTAGATGATCAACACGCGTGCAACGCACGCGTTAATAACTAGTACAATAAAAAGCAAGTACATAATTGAAAATGTAGCACTATTTCATCATCTTTCAGTCAAAATAAGGCTGAAAAAAATTCTCATTCGGTATAGATCATAGAAGTCATAATAGCTACCATATGCCTCGAAACCCGAAGAACATATGCAGAATATGCGTTTTTTACCACTATAGCAAAAGATGGTGAGCCAGAGGAATGATAGTAAATTATTTGTTATGAAAATAATGAAGAAGATGACAGGCCTCAACTCCAACACCTCTGTGGTTGTCCATGTCTCAGCATCTCTGTGGTAGTCAATGTCTCATAAAGCGTCCTATTGCTCACAAGCTTGGTAAAGATCAGCCATGGTCTTGCTCCCGTTCTCACCTTAAAGCTCGTGAAAGTCTATAATCAGAATCTCCATTGGTTTAAGACCCATCGTGCTCGAAATCCCAAAACCCTTGACTCTCATCGATCTTCTCGCCGCTAGATATTGAATGACTGCAACCTCCGCGGGATATACTCCCCCTAGGCATGCCGTGATTCTTGATCATCCATGGAGGGCTGATTGACTGAACTTAAAGAGGAGAAGTTTTGAATCTGGAGGTCTCGGAACCCTAAACCTGGAAAACTGAGCAGACGCATCAAATCCTGTCTATGTTCATGCACGCGACTCTTAGCCTACACCGCGACTGTTCGGCTGCTACGCGACTCTTCACCTGGACCACCGCCGGAAGAACCAATTCAATCCTTGCTGATGCATTAACTGACCTGGTCTGTCTTGAAGAGGTTCAAGACCCATCCTACCGAAAGGATTAATTGACACTAACCTTGCTGTCTTGAAGAGATGCAAGAGGAAACGCCCATGAACCCTCAGCCCCCCTTTTCAGCCATCGCAAAGGATGTGCTTCAAATGTTGGTCTGTCAATACCGTTATCTTGTGCGCATGGATGGTCTCAACTTCCTTGCGGCCACTACGAGAGCGTACAAGTACTTCTCGATTGGTACGTAGTTCACTTCATACTTGGCTAGGATCTTGCTGACGTAGTACACTGGTAACTGAATACTTCCTTTTTGCTTGACAAGTACTGAGCTAACAACGGTGTTTCTTATGGATATGTAGAGGTATAGAGGCTCGCCTTGGACTGGCTTCGCCAATGCTGGTAATGTTCGCAAGTGTTGCTTTAGTTGCTGGAACGCCTCCTCACATACAGGGGTCCATTCGAACTTATTGTTTGCGTGCAACACTTCAAAGAAAGGGAGAGCCTTGTCTCCAATCCTGGCCAGGAATCTGTTCAAGGCTGCTAAACGCCCGTTTAGCTGCTGTACCTCCTTGTTTTTAGGAGATTCCATTTCTTCAATCGCTTTTACTTTTTCCGGATTCGCCTCTATGCCTCTTTCGCTTACCATGAATCCCAAGATCTTTCCTGACTGTACGACAAAGGCACACTTCGGTGGGTTTAGTCTGACTTGGAATTCGCGCATCCTTTGGAACACTGCCCGCAAGTTGTCGGCGTGGTTACGCCTCTTCGTCGACTTTACCACCATGTCATCAACGTACGCCTCCATAGTTTTCCTGATCATATCTCTGAATATTGTGTTAACCATACGCTGGTATGTTGCCCCCGCGTTGATTAAACCGAAAGGCATCACCGTGTAGTTGTATATCTCGCTATCTGCGTAGAACGCGGTATGAGTCACATCTTCCTTGGACATTGAAATTTGGTTGTACCCCGAGTATGTGTCCATTACAGACATCAACTCGTGGCCTGCAATGGCGTCGACTAGTTGGTCGATTGTTGGGAGAGGATATGAATCCTTTGGACATGCGTTGTTGAGGTCCCTGTAGTCGATGCACATTCTCATCTTGCCATTGGACTTGGGCACCAATACAGGGTTTGCCACCCATGTTTGGTATCGCGACTCTTCAATGAAGCCTGCGTCCAGCAGCTTGCCTACTTCCTCCCGTATTGCCAACTTCTTATCGCCTCCAAGTGGTCGTAGTTTTTGTGCTACGACTCTGGATCCAGGCTTGATGTTGAGTTTATGGGAGATTACGTCTGCGCTTATTCCGGGCATGTCGCTTGGTGACCATGCGAACAGCTCCTTTTATTCTACTAGGAGTGCCTTGATCTCTATTACTTCGTCTTCTGACAGTGATGCTCCTATTCGGACCATCCTGTTTGGCTCTTCTATCTTGATCTCTTGCAATTCCTCTACTGGGGCAGGACAGGCGCGGTCCTTTCTGGGATCTTCGTCAATGGTGGGGACTCCGCTGTTTTCCATCTTGACGTTGCGCTGGAGTGCTACTTTGTATCAATCTTTTGAGGATTGCTGCCTACCTTTAACTTCTCCAATCCCTGCTACAGTCGGGAACTTCATCTTTTGGTGGGTTGTTGATGCCACCATGCCCCATGTGTTCATGGTTGTGTATCCCAGGATGCCGTTATATGCGTCTAGCTTGTCTACCATGATGAATGGCACATCTATCTGGAGCTGCTGCTCGCCCTTCCCCAGAGTGACTGGTAGGCAGTCGGGGATACAGAAACCGACTGGGGAAATGTGAACCGTCAGTCGGTTTGATCAATGTTGGCTTTGGAAAACTTGGACTAAGTGTTTTAGACGTATCGGGGATACACGCGTGCCGCCCATAGCGATCCGGACCTCCGGACTGCCTTAGGCAATCCGGACGAGTCTGGTCCGAGCGCGTACGTCACGCGCGCCCGGACCGTTTTGACCCGTGGGTGTGTTTTCGAATACCGTTTCGTGGGTTTGACGTGTTTGCGAAGTCCGAAATATAAATACGAACCCGAATTGGGCAAATATCCATCACGTAGTATACTTCTTATTTCACTACTATACTGGAATTTAAACAAATGACCTCTAATTAACCAATTTAGTTATTAAAAAAAATTATTTGGCATTTTCCGATAAAATTCGGCTACCCTATCATTTTTTCTTTCAAAATTTTAACTCTATACGTTGGTATCCGTTTCCCGCGCTGCAGATTCAGGAAGAACGGGTCTTTCCTCGGCACGCAGTCGATACATAATCGGGTGAAGAAATTGAATCGATCTAAACGAGATGAAATCAATGAAGAAATCTGGCTTCGAGTCGCTGTTGTACGCTCCACGTATACTCTACTCGAAGATCGATTCTTGCATTCGAATCCTGATGATTCAGTAACCTCAAGTTCCATTCTTCTGCAGGATTGTTCCCGAACACCACGATTTCAGAGATTCAGAAGAAATGGAAGGCGGAGGAGGACAGGAAGGTTTAAGCGACGACATCGACGCGATTACAGAGAAATTCCGGCGCACGACTCTCCTGAAGCACCACAAATCCAAACGAGGTCAGCTATGAAATTCAATTGATGATCGATTTAACCTAGAATTTAATTAGGCGCTAAATCAAGATTGATTGCACAAACTTCTTCGTATTCATATCAAGGAACCTGCAAGGTCGAATTAACTGAAAGAGATCGGTCGAGTATGATTGCCATCTTGCGATTCTGAAGTTCATGGATCTTATCTGGTTCAGTAGCTCGAGGCGAAGATCAATCAAGTTCTATCAGCAGTTCGCGGAACCAAGATCAGAAGAACACAGCAGCAAAGATGGAGAAACAGCTTAGGGCACCGTGGTACATTGAAGATCTGATCGAAGAGCACCTGAATCGATTTCGATCCAAAAACCCCATCCCTCCTAATGATACCGTCAAACCGGTTGTGCCCAGTTCTGCACCGCCGTTCGAGCTTGCCTCTGTGGGATGGTTCGGGGACTGGAGACCTTCTTCCATGTTGAACCTGTTATTGGTGATGTCCCAATCTGCAACTTCTTTCTCAGATTCGGAGGGACTGGAATGGACCATATCAGAGCTCGCCCGTGGGGTCCAAATCGAGGAAGCGGTCATTGATGAGGAAATGTCGGAAATTCAAGCCACCTGCATTTTGAACCTACCCTTTGCCTTCCCCGGGAAGCACCACAGGGACGCCCTGAGCAGCGTCCGGTGTGAGCTTGGGAAGATCAAAAAGGTCACTGCGAAAGCCCAGAAGCTCCGGTTGAGGACATTGGAGGAAGTGGTGAAGAGGGTGCTGAGCCCAACTGATGCATTGCAGTTTCTGGTGGCATTTGAGAGGATCAAAGAGGTTCTTCACCAGTTTGCGGCCAAGCATGAGTTCAAGAAACCTGAGGTAACTTTCTCCGAAAAGGCATTGAGTCAGATAGAAAAGTGCAGCTGAAGAAATTGTGCGAACATCGATGTTATAAGTGAATAGATCATTATGTTGTCCGCTCAGTCTTTAGCTTGCTTCATAAGCAAAATCATGAACCAGTGAGTTTTCCATCTTAGGTTTCGGATTTTTGACTGTTCTTGTTTCTGCAAATTCATCTTGTGTTCGATGAACCGGAGATTATAATTCTATACAGAAGCCCAACACCACAAGTCTTGTACATTAGATGTTTGACTTGTTTTATCTACCCAATGATTGACACATTATTCACCTTGGAATCTCATCTTGTTACATATGTCTATGGTTTTCTTGCACAGTAAGCAGTTCATTACCTTCTCCCCGTCCATAGGCTGTAACAGTTCAAAATTTGGTCTCAAAGCCTGCAGTTCCGCTTTCCTCGGACAGAGCATTAAAACTTAGTCTTTACTGAATCCCGAATGTCATTAGACGTGTTTTGACGAATCGTTTCAACTAATCAATAGTTTTTTTTTTTTTTTTTTGCCATCAAGTAATCTAGCTTGAAAGAGGTAAACTGTTTTGCCTAAAAGTAAAAACAATGAGTATCCTTGCTGCATACTCTGTCTTCTTAGCATTTTCTTCTTCGTCAATTTCATATTCTACAATCCAATATTCTTTTGATCCTCGGAAGTTCCATCAACAAATTTCATTGATCGTAGTACCCATCAAACCTGGAAATTGCAGCTTCAGCATTGTTCGAGTTTTCTGCCATCTCCAACTTCAAGTTTTCCCCTTTGGCCAAAAGAAAAAAAACTTCAAGTTTTCCCCAAAATTAGGCTTTCATGCAACTGTTAGCTTGGTTTTAATTACACTCTTTACTCACTAAATAATTAAACAGACACAAAATTGATTTGAAAAAAAGAAAAAGAAAAACGAATATCAGAATGTGGAGCTCAAACTGGAAACTTCAGTTTCCTTCCGTAGTTCTGTTGAAATATAAAGATATAAATATAATCATGCCTTCACCTATTACATTAAGGCTTCAGGACAGTTGGTCGAGTGGTCAGTTTATACTCTCACATGGTATAGAGCGCACAAGTTCAAATTCCGAAATATCGAGTTTAAACCTTTTAGAATAGTTAGTCAAGTGATCGGTCTATACTCTCACATATTCTTCATACATTCATCAAGTTTTTGTTACTGCTTAACAAGTGGTCAGTTGTAATTTATGCAAGTTTTTGTTACTGCTTAACAATTGTACACCCACATACATTACAAAATTTCACAATTGTACATCACATTAAAAAATTGAACCCAACTCGGATATACCTAAAGTTAGTTGGACCATTCAGTACTTGTAATAATACGCCCACGGAGCATCCGGTCTTCCCACGTACGGATCAGCCCTCTTCACTCCCAGGATCAGTTCTCGAAGCCCAACTCGCACTGCGCATACGGACGGAACGAGTCGTGGTTAGGGGTCTTTGCTCCGGAGAGCAGCTTAACTGGTTTTCGGCCTGCCCTAACCATCATCAGGAGAGCGGCATTAGCTCCCGAACCAGCAGGATCCGGAAGGATATGCAACGTCTTACCAAAAACAACCAGGGCATTGGAAACCAGCCATTGGCTTTCAAGCGACACCCCATGTAAAGGGGGGAGAGATCCACATCCATCACGTCCTGGTTTGGCTTCCAACTACTACTCCCCTCCTAAAGAGCTTTATATAACAAAACTCCCTTGGACGTAGTAGACGTTGGGTGTGCTCCAACTAGCACCACTTTTCCAGGTACGTGACATTCTCCCCCACCCAACCAACGCAACGCCCTTGTTGCGCGAACCCGCTGCCTCCACGATTCTTCTACAGCGGGGCACTTTACCACGCCATCAAAACTTCTGCCTTCACGAGTACGGGAGTGTTGCCTTTTGCGTATTGTCTCCTCTTCTTGAGAAGATCAACTTCCTCGTCGTCCAAACATTAGTTGGACCCCATCAGCCGAGGCCCGTGGAAATATCTCCCCCTCCTTCCTGAGGATAGACTTCCGCGTCTAAGAGATTTTCCACCTCATGGGACGTTACTTGGCAATTTTCCGTCCACTTCCAGCAGTTCTCCCGCATAGTGTACTATTTCGTCCCTCCTCGTTAGACACTTTTCCTTCAAGAGTCGTAGCAGCCAATATGTGCACCTGACTACACTCTCCTCTAGTACATCCACTCCCCATGGTGGCAACGTCACCGCACATCCTTGATCTCTCGGATTGAAGGAAACCCCCTGTGGTCATGTCTTCCAAGTTCACTGGAGTCACACCAGCATTCCTCCCCAAAAAATAGCGCAACTCAACCTTGTTCGTCGAACAACTCCTTGATCGGACACCTTGTACGCTAAGAGCGCGCTATTGATGGCTATCCTCGTGGTAAAACATCTCGGTACAACCACGTTCATTTAGAGTCCGCAGCGTTTATATATATTTCTTCAATCATCCATGACGAACGAGAACTTTGCTCTGATACCATTTGTCACGGGCTTGGAACTTTCCACGCTCCCAGCGGAATACGCCCGCGGGGCATCCGGCCTTCCCACGTCCGGATCAGCCCTCTTTACTCCCAAGATCAGTTCTCGAAGCCCAACTCGCACTGCGCATACGGATGGAACGGGTCGTGGTTAGGGGTCTTTGCTTCGGAGAGCAGCTTAACTGGTTTTCGGCCTGCCTTGGCCATCATCAGGAGAGCGGCATTA
Source organism: Clarkia xantiana subsp. parviflora (assembly GCA_036873135.1). NCBI lineage: Eukaryota > Viridiplantae > Streptophyta > Magnoliopsida > Myrtales > Onagraceae > Clarkia > Clarkia xantiana. The sequence goes on from JAPTYO010000003.1 coordinate 12,338,014, forward strand.
GCTCTCGAACCAGCAGTATCCCGAAGGATATACAACGTCTTAACAACCATGACATTCAAAACCAGCCATTGGATTTCAAGCGACACCCCATGTATGGGGGGGGGGGGGGGATCCACATCCATCACGTCCTGGCTTGGCTTCCAACTACTACCCCCTAAAGAGCTTTATATAACAAAACTCCATTGGACATAGTAGACGTTGGTGTGCTCATGTAAGGCATGGATGAATGCGACAGAGACACGGGACATGCAATTGGGCTAACCATGTAATATGGTGTGGTGGTTCATCACATTATCCTTTAACTAGAGGTCAGGGGTTCAATCCTCGCTAGTGATCATGGGAATGGATAAATATTCATGGTCAGCACTTTACAATATAATTACAAGTCGTAATTAGTCATTTTTAATATTAAATAATGACATATTCGAAATCAACACTTTTTACTTCCAAATAAATTTCAATTTTTTTGAATTCATTTTTTTAATATTTTTCCAGATGGTACAACCATCAATTAAGGACTTTAAAATATAAAAAAAAAAAAATCATTTTAATGCACATATATTTGTTTAACTTATTAAATATATTATATTAATCATTGACCTGCACTTTACGCGAGATTATATTCATATAAAACTTGTGTTATAATGTCATAAGTTGCCCACATAAACTCAATTTTTAAATTAATATATTATATGAACATATTCATCTTATTTTTTTTAATTTATTTATTATAATGGTGAACATAAGTAAGAAATATATGATATCATATGTTATTAATAAGGTTTTCATTTTTATTTTCACATTAAAAATCATTCGTAAATCAAGTACATTAGGAAAAGTTAAGACTTTTTTATTTCGATATTCAAGAGTAAATTATGTGGGTCCCAATATAAAGTGAAAGTTGGTATACCCTATTGAAAATGGTTCCAAATTTATTGTAAATTTTACCATAACAGTTCCACTTTATTGAGTTGGTAGTGACATGAAATGAATGTGGATGAACTAAGAGTTCACTGTTGTAAGTTATCATGATATTAAAGGCACCCATCCAATTGTGAAAGCAATATTAAATAAAAAAACGTTAATACATTATTTAGTTACTTATGCTTGCACAATGTGATCAAATTGTTACTTCTGTTTTTCGACGTGATAATTTGGTACCTACGTTCCAAAATGTGATTAAATGGTTTATTGTCACATTTAGTCACTTATTATTATTATTAGTTTTAAATTAAACACTGGGTTGGTCTTCATTGGATGACAGAAACCGCTGTGCATTTCCCACTGTTCCGATCTGCATTTTTAGCAAAATATGCTAAATGTAAAGTAACATTATTGGTCAATTGGCTATGCAAACCAGATCAATAACTCGTTTACCATGATAATCTCACTTACAGCTCGCCAGAGGAACATGCAATTTATATCTTGTTGGAAAATATAGCACGTAAAATGGGAATTCTAAAGGAGAATTTTCTGGATCAAATGAAGGAAGAATTTTTAACTGAGTCCCGTGCAGATCACGGTCTCCTTAAGACAATTTCGCCTCCTCACCGGCTCATCGGTTGTGCTAGAGGATAAATATGGGCGATTGTCTCCCATGATAAAACGACATTCCAGTGGCAAGCTAGCACGAAACCTCACCAGTCGAACAAAACCTTGCCTGAACTCCACCAGAACAGGACTTCCGGTCGAATACGACCTAGAAAGATGATAATCATCTTGAATATGAGGGAGGGAAATGACTATTCTAATTCTCAATGTATTCTAAACAATAGAGAAAGTTATATATTTATAGGGATGTGGAAGTAGTATAATAATGGCGTCGTAATAAATAAAACAGAAACGTCCCTATTAATGAAGTCGTTACGGATCATTAATTCGTCAGATTCAACGAATCTGGACGAAGTCGGAACTACTCTGGCCGAGTGTAATAAGAGCAACAATTTCTCATTCATCTGATCAGAAAAATAGTAATGCCGTTTACACATATTTCCAACAATCCCCCACATGAATGGGAATTGAAAGATTACCTAAACGAACTCTAGACTCAAGAATAGTGGATTCGACGGTCAACATCCGCAAAGGATAGATGTGGGTAACCAATTGAATCTATCCCTTGTGAGATCATGCATTTTCTACTGATTGGTCGGTAGACGCGATGTCCTTGAACCGACTATCGTTGATGTAAATGACGACATAACCCACACATGTACCTTCCTAGCCTTGGTTCTGTTCTCGCCCTGTGATCCGGTTAGGCAATGGATCACGCGCCTGGTTCTGCAAGCGTTTCTAAGAATTGCGCTCTCTACAATTCCTTTCAATGTGGGCCCACTTCTCACTCGCATGGGTGATTCTATGACTCACGAGCATCATCACGACTCTGAGTTATCCTTACGAATCATTAAAATCTTTGATTAATATGTGATCTCAACTAAGTAATTCGCATTATAATGCTAGGTTTAACTGATACTCGAAGATCAAAAAATGCAAAAGCTTAGCCTCATCTCCATCACTGTTTCTCATCATAGGAATGGACCCGAGGGTAAAAACCCCCACAATGATCACACCAACTCTTGTGATTAGGTTGTCTCATTGAACCAAGTTCTTGTGATCTCCAGTCATCATGGTTGCGTTTTCCTTCTCGGGAGTGTTTACTCTATGGGCATAGTCACATTCTCTTCGATGATTTATCACGCTCTCTTTAACCTTAAAGGTTAGCGAATCTGCATTTATTTATAATACATTATCATTAGACTTCAGATAATCACTGATAAAATTCAACTGAGAGCAGTTGTTAAGCCGTGTATTATCCCGTTTGACTACATAAATTTATACTTACACGCGTTTATGAGACACTCTCCTATATACAATTATAAATGCGAAGGTTTTACTACATTGCACAATTTATGGAGAGTTCTCTAATATTATTATGGTACCTTAATAAATGAAAAAGCTTTTTAATAGCTACCACCAAATTAATCGTGACTCAAAAAGAAATATGGACTCATTATTTAATTTATTTTAGAAAATTTTAACGTGTTAACACATGAGTTGGGTATGAGGTTATTACAAACTCTCAATAACCATAACTTGATCCTCATATCATCATTTTATCAACATAGGTCCTCAGACCTTCATTTATCATAATTGGTCATTTGACCAGTATGGTTCTCAGATCGTCATAATCCTCAAATATTAGTCATCAGACTATCATTTTCTCAATATTGGTCATCATGCCTACTTCATCAAAATTGGTCCTAAGACTCATGGTCATAAGACCGTCATATGATCTTTATTGCATGTCATAATCATCTCGTAATGATTCTCTCATTGTCCTCTCATCTTCAGCTTTGGTGGTTTAGCTCCAACGGTTTGTCAACTATCCAATACAACCACCGTGTACCGCTCGCGTAAACGACGTTATTCATGCAATACATAGAACAAATAGTCAATTAGTCTAAAAAAAACTAATATTAAGGACTAGTTTACTTTTGATACCTAAAATGACCTAAGTGTAGTTTGATCAAATTTGCAGATCAACTTTTAAGTAATTCATTCATTAACAGGCGCCCTACAAATTATAAAAGAGCCCATTAACAGGCGAGCTGCCAGTCAAGTGCTCAGTACCGAGGTGAACTCATTGTCAATCATGAGACCACTCATCCAATCTTTTACAAATAGAAGTTACTGACATTAAATGTAACTGAACGTACAAATAAAAAGTAACTGAATATCCTTAAAGTGGCGTGGAGACGACGATTCGAACATGCGACCTTCGAATAATACTAGCGCCAAGACCAACCCTAATTAAATGCCACAAATAAAATAACTGTCGTTCCAGAAAGAAGCCAGTGTGGGAGATGGTCCTATGACTTCCAGTTGTGTGTCAAAGACCAAAGTTTCACCTGCTAAATAGTCGGCCAGAATCGGTTATATTAGGCAATGTTTTTAATTCAACACATTAAACGCCATTAATAAAAGTAACCGAAGTTCCGCAACTAGGCTGGCAATACTACCACTGCCACACGCGACCACCCAACATATACGCACTCCAAGAACGATCTGCTAACAACTAACTCAACCACACATTTACTTTTTCATTTAAATGATAATAATAAATAATTACTAACTCATAATGTGAAGATAATAACATCATTCGTTACCAAAACCGATTTGACCCGAACTGGATTTCTCATCTTCTCTGCCTGAATATTGATAGAGGGAAAGCTTCAACCACCATTGAAGGAAGAAGCTTCATCCGAAAACGACAGAAAGATTATCTCCTCCAGCAGGGTCCAGTTGAGATTCTTCAACCACGACGAAGCTTGTAGCTACGACCTATCACTTTTATGCACGCCACTGGAGGCTTTACTCTCTGCACGACCAACAGAAGCACCGCCAACAGGGGCACCGCCGACAGAGGTTTTTATCGTTTTCGCACCGGTCAAAATAATCATATGAGACACGAAGACTTTAAACAGAAGAAGGCAAAGTCAGTGTTTCCTTGTCTTTGGACAAGCCTCCCTCGAACAAGTTCTATGTTGGCATGTCCAAAGAGGGGCAAACTGTAAATACTCAATTTTGATCCGGACGTAACGTCATTACATCTGACGTGTCATTTTCAGATGTGTCACGTTACGAAGTGTTCGAAAATACTCATGTGCATAGTAGCGTAATTAAATAAATATATAATTTTTTAAATATCTCGGATATATTCGAAATATATTAAAAATATATATGTAGTAGTTCTTATCTGTAAGATAATTATCTATATGTATTAATCTCTTATTATTTAGGGATAATTATCTGTAGATATTTATCCGTAGGAATTTATCTGTCAGTTATTTAATTATTTTAAGATTTAGGAGATCTTATATGTATTCTAGGTGAGTTCTACTATAAATAGGGGTCCAGTTCTACACTGTAAACACACAGAAAACACAACAACAACAACAATAATACATCACTTTCTCGGGTTCTATGCGATTTTTATACTTTTGTGCTTTAATTAAAAAAAAACTTGTTTTTCCCGCCTTCCTGTGACAGCCCTGCCTTCCTCAACCAGCCACTTTCCCGCCGGTAACCTCCAGCCTGCTGCCACCGCCAGCTCCGGTCCCGTCGCCCACTAGCTACGGCCACGTCGCCCGTCGTCCCTCCGTGACCTCCTCGTCGCCCACCACCCCCTCTCTCTCTCTCTCTCACTCTCTCTCTCCCTCTCTCTCTCTCTCTCTCTCTCTCTCTCTCTCTCTCTCTCTCTCTCTCTCTCTCTCTCTCTCTCTCTCTCTCTCTCCCCCTCCCTCCTAACAAACTCTCCTTCGCCTGAGACTGCCGGAGCCAGCAACCACCACCATTCGTCCGTCCTCGCACCTTCCCGCGGCTTGACCACCCACCGGAGTTCCTTTCTGAAGCCCCTCTCCTCGCCGGCAATCTCCGTGCGCAGCTCAGCACCGCCATCGCCATAGACCCCGGACACTACCGGGATTCCCTGCAGCTTCCCTTCTCCTTGCCGTGACATCGCCAGCCTGACCCGCTGCTCTCATGCCTTGCCGTCTCCGTCCCCGTGTCGTGCATGCCAAACCCACGTCGTCCTTTAGACGTGCTACTGCAGGTCCCGTACTCTTTCCTTCCATTTTTACTTTTCTTTTTCTTCTATTTTTTTTATTATTTTTATTCATTATTCATTTATTTATTAGTAATTTGTTATTATATTAGTATTAAATTATGTTTACTTGAATAGTTTAAATGTAGTTATTTAATTAGTGGTTTAGATGTAGTTTAATTAAATTTGATTAGGTAGTATATTTAATCACTCAGGTTGTATGTGGGTTAAATATATATTAGGTTGTGTATGGATTTAAACATGCTCGATGAATTATGATGTTTTAAATTTCGTCTCAATTAGGAGGTGTTAGTTATAGTTAGTTATAAAACTTATGTTAATGTTTGATAAGTATCTTCTACATATGATAAGAATTTGGTTAATTTTGACATTGTTAGATTAATTTAGCGTAATATATATGTAAAGAATAAAATTGGAAAACAAGTGAACTGAGTACTGAAATGGCGTAATTAAAAATTATTTTTTAATTCATAATAGAACCCCCGAACTCAAATTTCTGATCGTAGACCGATTTTATACTTAGGTGTTTAATTAGTTATTCGCTTAGGTAATTTAGGATTATAGTTAGCCTTAATTAACTAGTGGCGACTCTATTCAAAATCCGCATTTTCAAAAACGTAATTCGCCATAGGTTAGATTTAGGTCTGACAATAACTTCCAATGGAAGCCTCCCCTAGGTCATCATCCATTGGTGCATTCACTGACAACATGACCGTTGTTTAGAGAACCATTGTGAATTTACCGAGACGACTCTTAAGCTTCTCTAAAGCACTCAACGGTCAGAAAAGTTACTAACCAAGGATCGTACCTCGACTAAAGGCACTTACCTCGACCCTATAAATCAGATGTCTGTAAGCTAAGTCAAAATAAAGGCAGAATCTCGTCAGAAAGACTTTGAAGCTATACTCGACTCAAGACCTCCTCTTCATAAATGAAGTTGACGACTTAAGTCTCGGGGGCAAGTGTTGGGTTACGATTAAACACGATATAACAAGAATGAAGTCGAGCATATCTAAAGGCGAGACTAAAAAAGAATACGTCATCGACCATTCTTACTCAGAATGACGAGACAAAGATAAATAGTCGACGACCATATATGAAGAAGTCGACTTTAGAAGGATGACTAACAAGATGACGGGACTAAACCACTTGAAGTTCTTCTGCTAAAGAAATAATTCGAGTCGATATCCAGAGCCTCATCAGAAACCCCTCCTCTTAAGGAAGAAGACAGGTGGCGACCTGCTTAATCCGCCAAAGAAAGCCTTCCCAGCTAAGGAAAGATGAGATGGCGACCTGCTTGTCACCTGCTTAAGCCGACTCTGAACAGAAACCCTCCCAAGAGGGTAGCCGCCACTTAAATTCGGTAATCTCTCCCTATAAATAGGGGAATATTCTAAATATTCATTTAATCTTGATTCACGTACTTTACAATACTCTTTCTAAATTCGTTACTGACTTAAGCTTCGGAGTGGAATCAGGGGCCATCCCCACCCATTTTCAGGCCCCCGCCTCGCATAAAGCTCCCAAAAGAGACTAAGTACCCAATAGGTCAGGAAAGATACTTACGAGAGTTAGCTCCCGGCGAGACCTCGAAGTCCACTATTAGAAGTTCAAGGCCACGTCATTTTGATCCCAAAATGTAGTATCTTTCTTCTTTTTAAATCGTAGAAAAACCCAAGTGATATATTGGATGTTAGGTTTATTCCCGATAAAAAGATTCGGAAAAAGACTTATCTTCAACGCCTAACCTATTTCAAGTTGTCGACTAATCTGAGTGATATAGTTGATATCATATTATTTGATGTTCGACAATCGATTCGGAAAAGGGTTTCTTCGACTCCTAACCTCTTTCGAGTTGTCGACTAATCTGAGTGATATAGTTGATATCAGATTATTTAATGGTCGACAATCGATTCGGAAAAGGGTTTCTTTGACTCCTAACCTCTTTCGAGTTGTCGACTAATCTGAGTGATATAGTTGATATCAGATTTTTTGATGGTTGACAATCGATTCGGAAAAGGGTTTTTTCGACGCCTATTCTCTTTCGAGTTGTCGACTAATCTGAGTGATATAGTTGATATCAGATTATTTGATGGTCGACAATCGATTCGGAAAAGGGTTTCTTCGACGCCTAACCTCTTCCGAGTTGTTGACTAATCTGAGTGATATAGTTGATATCATATTATTTGATGGTCGACAATGGTTTCGGAAAATGGTTTCTTCGACGCCTAACCTCTTTGAGTTCTCGACTAATCTAAGTGATATATTTGATATCAGATTATTTGATGGTCGACAATCGATTCGGAAAATGGTTTCTTCGACGCCTAACCTCTTTCGAGTTGCCGACCAATCTGAGTGATATAGTTGATATCAGATTATTAATGGTCGACAATCGATTCAGAAAACGGTTTCTTCGAAGCCTAACCTATTTCGAGTTGTCGACTAATCTGAGTGATATAGTTGATATCATCTAATGGTCGACAATCGATTCAGAAAAGGGTTTCTTCGACGCCCAACCTCTTTCGAGTTGTCGACTAATCTGAGTGATATAGTTGATATCAGATTATTTGATGGTCGACAATCAATTCGGGAAATGGTTTCTTCGACGCCTAACCTCTTTCGAGTTGTCGACTAATTTGAGTGATATAGTTGATATCAGATTATTTGATGGTCGACAATCGATTTTTTGAATGTTGACGCCTTCATCAATAGTAGACTCAGATATTTGTATGAAAAAGAAGCCTCGATGGAATATATTTATTCATCATCCTGAGTTTTACATCAAAAGCAAAGCTTGAAACGTTAGCCATATAATAAACATAAAAAATATTTAATTACGCGTTGTTTCTATGACTTCTCTTTGATTCCGGCGCCGCATTGAGCTAACTTAACATCGTCGAGACGTAATCTGATCCCCTCTAACCTCTCCTATCCCATTTGGCGTCGGGAACTTCATGAAAAGCGGTCGACAGGATTATGCGATGAGGGTTGAGGGTAGTCCTTCTGATGATGGCGTTATATGTAGAGGCGGCGTCGACGACGACGAAGGGTATGTCGATCATCAAAGTTTTTTTTTTCCTTTCCCAAAACTATCGGTAGTTTGATGGCACCCATATGATGGGTGGTCTTTCCTGCGAAACCGATTAGTGGGAAGTTGACTCTTTAAAAAAATATTAGTAAGCCCCAAGTTTAAAAAGGCTTCATAAAAAAGGATATCAGTCGAGCTTCCGCTATCGATGAGGATTCTCTTGACTTCATATTCTGCTAGGATGGCAGTGATTACTAAGGCATCATCATGGGGTTGAGTCACCATCATGAGATCATCAATTGTGAAGCTTATGATCACTGGATCGGCTTCTTGATGTCCCTTTTCCCTTTTTCCCATCGCTAGCATTTGAATGGCGTACACCTCCCGAGCCGAACTAGTCTCGCCACCCGATGCAAACCCTCATGCGATAACATTCATGGTTCCTCGTCGAATGGGGGCGGGGTTGTCGTGGGGGGGGGGGGGGGGGGGGGGGAGCGAGAACCTCTTCGCGGGCTTCGCCTTCTCTTTTTTGGAGCTTTGAAAGGTTTCTCAATAAACTTCAATAGCTTACCCCTCTGTATGAGAGCTTCTATATCTTGCTTCAGGGCGACACATTCATTGGTGTCATGTCTCCTAACTCGGTGGTAACGACAATAGTTGTTTATTTGCCAGCCCATTGGACTTTTCCTTACTGGGGGCGGGTCGTCCAATCAGAGTTTTTCCATCTCTTGAAGCACCACCGAGATGTTGTGCGTGAGAGGGATGTACCTCGCTGCGTAGGGATTAGCATCTCTTTTGGGGCCTTGGCGATTCCCCTGTCGGAAGTTCCCATCTCTCCTTTCTTCTTTCTTCTTTCTTCTGAGGTCGAGAGGCGGAGGCCTCTTCGGCTCCAGCGGGGGTGAATTGTTTTCAGAGCTCTGTTGGCGCTTTTTCGTGTGATCTCTCCAAGTCAATATTTTTTTTTTACTTTGACGGCGAGAGTATCAATCTTCCGAACTGGCTTCATCACCATACTATCCTTCAGGGCTTGGCTCTGCTCTCTTAAACCTCTCCAAAAGGTTCTTATAAGCTCGTCATCGGTGGCATCCTCACTTAGTTGTTGGAGTATTTTGTGGTATCTAGTATAATAACCGGCCAAGGTTTCATCGGGAATGATGGATATCTGCCCAATTCGGGTTCGTATTTATATATCGGACTTCGCAAACACGTCAAACCCACGTAAACGGCTCGAAAATGCTAACCCGGGAGTTAGAACGGTCCGAACGGGCAACACGCGCGTTCGGACCGGTCCCGTTCGGATTGTGTTAACACAATCCGGACCTCCGGATTTTCGGACGATCCGAACCATACCGGATCGTCGCGAGACGTCTCGGTGTGGCCCGGATTGTCCCACCGCGACACGTAAACCCTTACACACATACCCTAAGTTAGAGTTTTCCAATAGCCAACCTTGATCAAACCAGATGACGGTTCACACTTTCTTTTAAACCGACGTCGAACCGCGCAAAAACTGGGGTCGGTTCTAAGGTTTCCTATAAAAGGAGCCTAGGCCACTCATTTTACATATTACATTCACTTGAGATTGGCTTAGGAGCTCTGACTTCTCTCTAGCTTTCTCTCTCTAGAATTCTCATTTAGGCATAGGAGAGGGCTTAACCAGCACCACCTCCCTCTCCGTGCTGGTTATTGCCCATGTGTGCAGGTTCGGAAAACGAGCGTGAGGCAAGGAGCCGAGTAGAAGAACCCGACACATCGATCAACTTAAGGATTCGTCAAATCTGTTACGTCAAGCGGGTTTGGACGAAACATTTGGCGCCGTCCGCAAGATTCGAACAAGAAGCTATATTGCACTACAAGCTATGACGAGCAATCATCCTTCTCCTGACAATGTCAACCTGCATGAAAAGAAGAAAGGCCCAGGAAGGAGTCAGCCTGGACCTTCTCACATCCCTGAGGCTACCTCGACTGCTTCCTTCGTGCCAACAAGAAGCATGCCTACCGCACATCATGAACCAGGAGTGCGCAACACAGTGCACAACACACCCCCGCCAGGGTACGAGCACGGAGCGCACGCGAATCAACAGTTCCCCTACGGGATGCCTGCAGAGGAGACGCAACAACAAGAAAGAGGTGCAAACCCAGCACTATCAGTCACTCCTGCCATGATGGCAGCACTAGAAGAATTGCTAGCTTTCAGAGAAACTTTGAGGAACCAAGGATATGTACCACATCCTCCACCACCTCCCCCACCTCCCCCACCGCCATTCAATGGACAAGCCATGCCAGCCAGGGCAATGTCACGCAACGCTACCCGCCAAGAGACCCCATTCCAAGGAGGAGAACAGTATCTAGAAGATACATACCAGTACCAGCAGGCAAGGAACGAGCCAAGGCAGGAAGCGATGCGTTTAACACTCCTTATGTAAGGGCGCATAGTCACGAAGAGTCATGGAGGTAGCCTCCGCGCTCACAGCAGTACTACAAGGAAAGTTCCTACCAAGCAACCAACTCAAGAATAAGCACACGCGGAAGCTTACCAAGGAGAGGTGCATCGCTCTACCAAGAGACATGCACAGACCAACTCTGGAAGGCTGCGCTATGTTATTACGTCACTGGAACCATCAACGTCGCGATTGCGCGTACAGCTGTTGCAGCAATCGCTGCTACCACCGGTCTTGTGACAGTGTTCACCACTATAGTAGCAACCGCTGCTACCGCTGCCATGGATGTTGTTGTAACCGTTGTTACCGTCAACCTTTGGCATCCGTCTACAAGTGATCGCTATCATTACTACAGTACGCGGACTTAGGGCAGGCGTGTACGCCTGCCGCACACCCGTCAAGAACACAGGGAGTAACCCTTTACTATACATTTTTTATTCTAAGCATTTAAATATGCATTACATACCCCTATGCATTAATTATTTCTATCTCCTAACAATGTGTAATAGGAACCAAGGGAAATAAGAAGCAGGGGAAGGATGACCCCTCATATTTTCAATTTAATTCGAATACGACCCGACGAGGACCATCGTTGCCAATAGAAATCATCACAGATTACATACGCTACGCCTGAGCTGACCACTATATGAGCAACGTTCTTCGTTTGACACGTTCACTGCCTTCTGAGGGTCCCTTTATAATCATCAAAGTGGTTGCATCTGTACTAATCTATCAAACAAGCAACGCTGACGTGCACAGACACGGGCATTTCCAAAGTGCTCACATTTCAAGGGTGCGTACACTTACAAAGTGCACGCAGTTCCAACTTGCGATGTCCCCTGATCAGTAGCTGTCAAACTTGCAATGGCAAGCGCGCACACCCGCGTCCTTACAACACACCCAAGCCATGGGTATACGAGAGTTCAACCTCTGATGACGCGCAAGTAGGAAACCAAATAGCAACACTTTCTACGAGGGATGTTCCAACACTCGGCAATCAAGGGAAGCCTCAACACTGGGAGAAGGAGATTGTGACACAACAACGCGCTCTGTCGCGTCCGCACCCGACACGTTCGTTCCTGACGCGTCCGCACAAATCGCGGATTTTTCCAAAAAAAATCCCCAATAGGGGCATGCCCTGACTACACCCATCTGATGTAGCCTCAAGGGTTTTAAATATCGCACTTCGGTAATAAACAAGGAGGGGTCACCACTCAAGTGACAACGCCACCACCATTGCGGAAGATAGGATTTCAGGAGGGACTCCTATGTTATACGCACGCCTGTGCTAAACCCATCACGTGAGAAAAGTTAGAGAATTATCTCCAACATTCAGCAAGTTTAAGAGGGTCGTACCACTCAAAATTTTATACAGCCATCACACAGACAAAACACCATGAAGAGTCACGAACATATGAAGAAACACATCAAATAAACCAAGACCTCATGGAAGTGAACATGTGAAGCGTACAACGCAAAGCATACACACTATACTCAAACAACGCGCGACGCGCGTCCGAGAAGGGAAGGGTTACTCTTACCCACTTCTAGCGATAAACACACTTGCATCAAAATGCAAGAAGAGAGGAGAGTGAATTTACAAGTCTTCCTCAAGTATGAGCATTGCCGCATGACAGCCACCAAGAGACACGCTCAACACTCGACGCAAGAGCGAGGGCATCTTGCTGAACCCCCGTGTACAGGACACACCATCCCCCGTACAGGATATAATCATTATACTCTATCAAGAAACAACGGTGCGACTACCAAGCGACTTGGGGGGCACCAAGCTGACAAGTGCTCGGCATTCCACCAAAGTGAAGAAGCAAATCGTTGCAAGAACACGCGGTACCGCTCCTCTAAGAAAATGCACCAACGAGGAATACAACTTCAACATCCTATGCGGATTGGTCCCAAGAGGGAAACACCAAGCATCGCCCTCGAAGGACGATTTCTTCTACTTGAACAAGGTTCAGGTAACATGCGTTACTGCCAAGGGTAAACACGGGTATGAGGTAACAACTCTACAACAGTACTATTATGAATAAAGCAGACCACTCGAGTAGGATATCTACCCAGGGTAGCCTGATTTAGTCTAGGCAAACTCCAAGCTGAACGGAATAGACTAGTCGCGAATAGTCTGATCCAGTCATATTGGCATTGCAGGCGATAGAGCCATATGAGGAGACTTATAACTCCATTTCATTCCCTAACCAGTATATATTTTGAAGAATTGTGACCAACTTGAGACATGTTACATGTATATCCAAGAGATGTCTCAACGACACATCCTATCTAGGGAACAACACTAGGGGAGCTGTATGCAACACTCTCTGAAATTCTCTATCTATGGACATTCTACTTAGGCATCTAATCCAAGTAAAGGTCGCGTATATATCATTTTCATCATCGCAACAAGTCTCCAAGTTAACTGTAACTCGCGACATCTCGACGAGCATTCTATTCAAACATCAGCTCTTACCTTGGATACAATACCAAGTAACGATCGTATATATGCATGTGCATCACGTTAAGGAAGCATCGACGCATATCGACTAAAGGACGCATAAAGAAATGCATAGTCTCTGTTTATACATACATATCCACTAACACATTTAGCGGGGGGGTACTTGAAAAGGTATCGCGCCCGACGCGTCCGCACCTGACACGTCCGCAACTATCGCGTCCACACCTGACGCGTCCGCACCTAAGGAAGTTTCCTATACATCCAAGGAGTCCTCGTATCAAGCTCCTATTTTATCTATTACATGCATTACTTGAAGGAGATTCATAATTCCATATATTTGCAACTTTGTAATTGCAACAACTATCTAATGAAATCAATGTGTACATCACTACATCATACATACTACTTTGGAATTACCCCAAGTAACAAACTACGTGCATATTACTCGCATCAACAATACAATCCATCGCGCTATATGCAAACAATCGACTTATATTATAGAACGTCGACATATCTATTATCAACATCAACAATGAGCATATAAACGCTCTCTATCTATAACGAAGACTACTCCAAATAGCGTCGACAACACACTACATCTTGAGTTCAAACCAAGATTTATCTACAAGTGACATGCTGCGACATCCTCCTTGTGAGGGCAACCCCCATGTTCACAACTAAAAAATGGCATGCTGCGAAATCCTCTTGTTAGAGGCAAATCCTCATGTTCATAGCCATTCCCTAAGTTTAAAACAGAACGGCAACATTCAAAGGGACTGGTCACCCCGTCATGGCGGACGTCCTCTTGTTAGACGACAGCCCCATGCTACTACATAGTATGCTTCCCCAACGCATGTTGATACATCATGGCGCGACATCCTCTCGTTAGAGGGAAACCCCATGCTATTACAAAGTATGCTTCCTCAATGCGGGTTGATACATCATGGCGCGACATCCTCTTGTTAGAGGGCAAGCCCTTGCTATTACAAAGTATGCTTCCCCATCGCGGGTTGATACACGCTAGCAGGAGCGCACCCTGTTTGAAAAACTCACCAAACTTACAAGTCGAGTCTTGTACAACGCTATTTTGCCCGTGAGCATATAACGGAATAAAACACACCAAACGCATCAAGTAGTGTTTTGCCACAACGTCGCCTTGGAGTGGACCAAGAGACGGAAAAAACTGCAAGTCGCTCTGATGCTGTTTTGTAGAGCCCTTCTGGATTAACCAAGTTGAGGCGTAGTAAGTACGGGTCTAGCCATGGAAATCTTTGCAACAACGTCACACGGGGTGTGCCCAACTAATGGATGGAAAAATGCATAGCATAGAGCAAGTAGTGTCTTGCTACAACGTCGCCTTGAAATGGTTCAAGAGACGGTAAAAACTACAAGGTGTATTGATACGACCTCTGTTCCGCCCCTTGGGTTAACCAAGTTGAGGCGTAGTAGCATCGCAAAGTAAGTACTGGTCTAGCCATGAAAAGCTTTGCAACAACGTCAGGCGGGGTGTGCCTAACTGACGGATGGAAAAACGCATAGTATAGAATAAGTAGCGTCTTGTCACAACGTCACCTTAGAGTGGAACTAAGAGGCGGTATAAACTAATGTATTGCCTCACCAAGACGACTCTACTACATGCCAAGTGTCAGTGCCAAGTGCCCTCGTGCCAAGTGCCAGCGCCGAGTGCAATGCTATCCTATGGTCTTGCGTGTTACTATCTATAAACACTGAAAGTACTCGATAAAATCATTACGCCATTCCTTGGGTTTAAAACAAGATGGGCACTCATGACACTTAGCGACGCACGTCCTATTGTCGCGGCTACGGATTCTATATCCACTACAACAAGGATTCTTATCCTATCATGCAAGTCCAATGTATACGGACAACTATGGTAACGCAAGGTATGAAATACTACTAACGAGTTATCATGCATTTCTACTATGATCATGACAGGTCTATTCGACAACGCCAAACGTATATATAAAAGGTTCAGGGAACAACACCCGGCGTAACCTCAACCCAGACATGGGGAACAACAACTATTTACAAAGCTTGGTAGAGCAAACACAATCAACCTAGTACAACATGCAAGCGGTATACTCAACTCAACATCTACATAGCCTATACAGCCTTTACGTACGCGCCCACGCGACCTTTATATACACACCTAAACGACATCTACACGCATGACCAACATGGCAATGCGCGACTATTCAGGGTAACGGTACATATATAATTATGGTACTAACACCTATACATGTATATTATTCAATGCTTGCAGGACATACATGTATATTTACATGCTCCATGAAGAGTCTCAAGGTTCGACCATCGTTGCGAACAACTTCCTAATACCAAGCCTGTGTATACAAGGGCTAACATCATACAAGTTGCGATTCAAACATCATCGTCAACGAACACAATATTAGCACGATGTGCAACCGCACCTTGAGTGCGTAAGGATGCTACACGATCGGTGGTAGACTTAGCAAATATACCAAGTTGACCAAACGAAAGCACGGGGGCAAGAGTATACACACAATGCATAAATCATACATCAAGACGCCAACGCCTGTCTAGACGTCATAACGGAATAATTGCGCACCTCGCTATCACCAGCAACCTTTTGCGAAAGATAGTCATCTCGGATTCAAGAGCAACAACTCAAGCCTATCAAACAAAGGCAGAAGCCTCCAGTCCAACAACCTTAGCATCCAAGCAGCGAACTTTCTTGTTCGTTCCAGCCATTGCATAACAAACAACATCATGCTTCTTGGAGAGAAAATACAAATGTGAAGAGAGTGGTAATACCCACCACGATTTACAAATAGTTCCATTTTCAACAAAGAACCAGGACTGAAGAACGCGCGAACAACCTATAACAAGAGTAAAGAATGATACTCACAAGGGTAAAGCAAGCAAGAGTCACTGGGGCAAAGCGAACATGCATACCCGCGACCCTTCAACACGCGCGCGATCCCTCAGCACGCGCGCGATCCATCAGTAATACTACCATCAAAGAAGCAAACAAGAATGATAGATGCAACAAGTTCAATGGAAGATCAGCAACATAAGAAATATTCTCGCTCCAAGTGGCTCATTCGCCGAGATTCGGTCCCTCGACACGAGGGCGGAAAGGGCAGACGGGCGAGTCCAAACCTCAACATCTTTCCCTTTGTTGTGGGAAAGAGCCTTCAACGACTCGCCACTAACAGTAAACTCAGATCACTCGGAGTTGCTCGAGGGATGAATCTCGAAGTCGGGTCACTTTATTCCTGATCAAGTAAGAGTATTGTTGACAATGACGACGCTAAGTTGAACCTGACTCTGACTCGGACTCAAAAAAGCAAGAAGATCACTATCTAACCGGGATCTGAAAAAGTATCACATCCAAGGGCAGCGCGTATGCGCCAACACCCTAAGAGGAGGGAAACACGTCGTTCACAAACTAACTATGGAGTCGTTAAGCGCAACACGCGTGCACTGACGCATTGAGAGAGGAGGCGTAAACATGGCATAGTGCGTTCATGCTTCGGCACGTTGACAGGAGGCGTAAAAGCTCATCTCCAAATGCTAAGTGTAACTGCCATGATCACAAGGACGCGTACGCGCGTGTCGACATACAAGTGTGAGATCTACTATTTCAAGATTAAGCGGCTATCATGTCCACGCATCTCTAAGCGGCTATCATGTCCACACGTCTCCAAGCGGCTATCATATCCCCGCATCTCGAAGTGGCTATCACGTCCACGTATCGCCAAACGTCCCGTATGTTGGCGCGACACTCCAGCATATTAACAACCAAGCAGTGGTCGCAGAACGCGTTCTATATTGAAAGCTCCGGGTAGTGACAACGACATGGATAAGCACGTCGACTCGTCGACCCTTGTCTCATTTTCCAACAGGGCATGCCACGTCATTGACCTCTGACCTACATAACAACAAGCGTCGCCTCTTCGACCACTGATATGTGCCCTACCTTGTAAACAACAAGTAACAGTCGACCGAATACACCCTACCTTGGAAAGACTCAGTAACGATCTCGAGGTGTACCCTACTTCGGAAAATCTAAGTAAAAGTCAACACGAGACTCGACACCTCATGTCTGCAAAATCAGCTAAGTCCGGATGCGTACTCTAGAAGATACGCTTTGACAACTCAACTTACAATGATGAATAACAACTTGAGTAGCACGTGAATACGCGACAGTCATCAATGCAAGCACCAAGCAACGAACACTCTCCCGATGGAGATAACTACATACCTACAGACTTGTTAGTCTCTATACATCACATAGCGAACATCCCCTATGGTGGGCAACTCTATGTCGACACGGGCCTCGTCCCGACACCTACGTGTTTTACACGACTATCTACGCGTCTACACAATCTTACGCGCGCCTACATGATATTACACCTTCATCTAAGGTAAAAAGTGCGAATATGACTATGGCACCAACATTTATACTTCCATATATCTTCAAATTAATTCAGGACTACAACATGTATGTTGACGTACAAGAAAAAATCTAAGTGTTCAAGTGGACATAACACGCGCGACGAGTGCGCACGCGTCGAGTACGTACGTGACAAGCGACGCACTTACATAATTCTATAACATTCTTTAAAGACTACAATATATGCTTCAGCATGCTTGGGAAATTCTAAGTGTTCAAGATACCATATCACGCACGCTAAGATCATGCATGCAACAAGCGATGCGCGCAATGAACACGCGTGCAATAGTCACATCCACGACGTGTGTTCCTATTAGTCAAGAGAAGATTGAATTCAACTTCTACAACAATCATGTTTATGATATCAAGTGGACGCGTGCATGGGTTGACGACATGCTAGTCACTATACTAGTATGGTCATGGAGCTAAGCTGATCAAGAATTATTTTCTAAGTGTTTCACCATGATAACTGATGATAGACGACAGACGTCAAGTAGCAAGCGTCAACTATCAAGAAATATTTTCTAAGTGTTTCACCATGATAGCTGACGACAGACGACATACGTCAAGTAGCAAGCGTCAACTATCAAGAAATATTTTCTAAGTGTTTCACCATGATAGCAGACGACAGACGTCAAGTAGCAAACGTCGACTACCAAGAAATATTTTCTAAGTGTTTCATCATGATGGAGATAACAATGATCAACTATCAACTATCAACAATCAACATCAAGCATGTTTGAACACTATTTACACCATGATGCAACATGTCAACAATGATCACCATACATGAGGGGAGTATTACTACTTACAATCATGTTTATAAATTTTCAGCACTTAGCCAAATTTTGGCCTATCTTGTTGAACTAACTTGTTGTAGGCATTTCATCAAACACCTTGTGGGCATGCTAGTATAAGAAATTTCAAGAGACAATCAAGACCAAATTGGACCCAAGCAAGGTTGCAAATGGTTTAGTCATACCCGAAATTGAGCTCACCACCTCAAGTCGATCGGACCACCGTGAAAAACGCCGCCAAAGGCCGTCAGAAAATCTCACCGGCGCCGTGAAAGCCACGCGCCTCCACCAAGGACCACACGCACCGTCGCTGCTCCCTCCGGTGATCAGTGGTGGTTGGTTTTTGGCCGGCAAAATAAGGTGACTTGATGCCCAAGTTTTGCTACCCCAAAATTGTCTTCTTTCTCAAGAAATGAGAGTGGTCCTAAAAACTACTAAGTGGGGAGACTTGACAAATGAAGGCTCTCTCTAATTTTCACTAATGGTGTTTGTACCTATGGTTTACCTCTCTCTATTTTTTACAAGTCTCTAATTGCATGACTAAGTGTTTTTACACCCTTGTTACAACATACATCATTATTGAACTCGACGTGTGCAATCATGCTCATATGTTGCATGTTCATGATTTATTTGTGATCATGTCATCTATATTAATCCATGATTCATATTTTTCATCATTGCATAATCAATTGCATGATTTTATTATCAATTACACATCATTGCATCATGCATGTCCATATTACTTTAAACGCGCCAGTCGCGCCCGCGTCGGACACATTCGTGTCTAACGCGTCTGCGACCAGTGCATCCTTATACATGTCAACATCCATTAATATGATTGCATATATTTATAACTCTTTGCATACATCTATTATATATACACTTGTCTGCTACACTAACTCTGTCAGCAGATATCAAAATACTTGCCAAGAAAAACTAAAGCTAGGTGAAATCAAGGCCAGCGTGCCCAACCAACGATCAATCAACCCCTGAGGTCAGCACTGAACCTAAATTGGGCATTTATCCTATCTTAAAATAGAGTCAAGCAAGGTTTCAACCATTACTTGACTCGGGGGCAAGTGATGGATATCTGCCCAATTCGGGTTCGTATTTATATATCGGACTTCGCAAACACGTCAAACCCACGTAAACGGCTCGAAAACGCTAACCCGCGAGTTAGAACGGTCTAAACGGGCAACACGCGCGTTCAGACCGGACTCGTTCGGATTGTGTTAACGCAATCTGGACTATGTTAACACGGTCCGGACCTCCGGATTGTGTTAACACGGTCCGAACCTCCGGATTGTCGGACGATCCGGACCATACCGGATCGTCGCGAGACGTATCAGTGTGGTCCGGATTGTCCCCCCGCGACGCATAAACCCTTACACACATACACCAAGTTAGAGTTTTTCAATAGCCAACCTTAATTAAACCAGACGACCGTGCAAAAACCGGGGTCGGTTCTAAGGTTTCCTATAAAAGGAGCCTAGGCCACTCATTTTACATTTTAAATTCACTTTAGATTGGCTGAGGAGCTCTGACTTCTATCTAGCTTTCTCTCTCTAGGATTCTCATTTAGGCATCGGAGAGGGCTCAACCAGCACCCCCCCTCCCTGCTGGTTATTGCCCCTGTGTGCAGGTTCGGACGAGCGTGAGGCAAGGAGCGCGAGTAGAAGAACCCTACACAACGATCAATTTAAGGATTCGTCAAATCCGTTACGTCAAGCGGGTTTGGAAGAAACAGGGACCTTGTTCAATTTTATTCAGAAAGTCCATACTCTTGAGGCGTTGTCTCTGGCCTATATGCCCCTCTATGAACTTAGCTTTCAGATCTTCCCATGAGTCTATTGAATTGTCGGGGAGACCATAGAAACAGGTAGAGACTTCTTCTTTGAGAGTAGTGGGGAAGAGAGCCGCATAATGGTTCGGCGTCGCCCCTCTCCCTAGTAGGGAAGACTTATGGGCATTAATGTGTCGGACAAGATCTCCTTCACCGGTATAGTCATCGATATTCCTCGCGAAGACTTGCGGAGGAACTCGAGTGTCGAAGAGCCTCTTGGAAAAGGGATGGGAGGTATGGCCGCGTACTGTCAGCATATCGCTCGCCCCTCTTCTCTTCTTTTCCAGTAATTCTTCCACTTGTCCTATGGTGAATAAGACATGCTCTTTGGCTGGAGCATTGACCGCGGGGGCCTTTGGAGCTTCCTTAGTCCCCGTGAGGTTTTCCTCGATGGTCTTCACACTGGAGGCCACCTCGTCGTTTTGGGAGACCTCGTGGGCCGGCTCCTTGGTGTTTGGAATAGTTCCCGCCTGGCCTGATTCCAGAAGGCCGTGAATGTTGTCATCACCTCTTGCGGGACAGCTGGGGGGACTGCCCTCACCTCTTATTGGTTTAGTGGTGGCTCAGAGTGGGGGAGAGATTCCTCACCATTGACCGCATTGTTTTGAAGAGGAAGCTCTTCCTCGTTTATTTGCCTAGAAGTGGTGAGATCTGTCTGAGATTTTGTCATATCCTCCACCACAGTTGTCGTCTTCTTTAGGTTCTTACTGGAAGCCATGACTTTTTTATCACTGTTCCCACAAACGGCGTCAAATGTTGGGATCAAAATGGTGTGGTCTAAAGCTTCTAGTAATGGACTTCGAGGTTTCGATTTGACTAGCTCTTCTAGGTGTCTATCTCGACCTCGATGGGTGCTTAGTTTCCTTTTGAGCGTCTGGCAGGCGAGAACCTGAAAAGGGGTTGGGGATTTGCCCATGATTCCACTCCGAAGCTTAAGTCAGTAATGGAATTTTAGAGAGAATACTGTAAAAAGTGTTTCAGGTAGAATATCTTTAAGTAATGAGAGTGCTCCCCTATTTTTAAGGGGGAAGTACCGACTTTAGATGTCGACTACCCTCTTTGGAATGTTTCTGTCCAGAGTCGGTATAAGCAGGTGACAGGTATGTCGCCACCTCATCTTTCTTTAGCCAGGAAGGCTTTCCTCTGGCGGTTGAAGCAGGTGACAAGCTGGTCGCCACTTCACCATTCTTTAAGAGGAAGGTTTATTCATGGCGGTCAGAGCATGTCGCCACCTGTCCCTTTCCTTAAGAGGAAGGGTTTCTTTAATAGTGCTTGGCTGCATGCCGACTCGACTGTTACCTTAAGAGGGAGAGTTTTGAGCAGACTTGTCACCATTCTTCGAGTGTCGCATTGGTTGTCGACACCTCTTAATATTAATGTCGATTATTCATCTTTGTCTTCTTATCATGATCATGATTGGTCGTCGATATTTTTCTCTTGGGTCTCGACTCAAACATCCTCGATTTTCCTTTAGCCTATCCTCACTAATCGTAACCTAACACCATCTATATATTAAATTAATTCTAAAAGGTTGTCTATCTTCTTGACAAGTAATAAAATACATCAATGACATGTCAAAACTAAACATATTGGTCCACATAACCTTAACTTTCTTCACGATGACGTGGCGACGCCATGTATACCATTCAAGGTGCTTAGATCTCCTCCAAGCACTCTCATTGCATCTTGAGAGTCGTTACAAACTTTTGTCCGTTTTTTTCTTTTCTTTTTCCACTTAAACTTGAATCCACCTTAAATTTGTGCACATATTACATATAAATTTTAGTAATTAAAATGTGGTTTATAATTTTCATATATTGCATACGATTTTCATGATTTTTTATTCTTGCATTTTGTTTTAGATTTAAAAATAAATGAACTTTTGTCAAATTTTACCATTATAAATGGGTATTTTGCATGATAACTCTTTTTTTTAGAATTATATTATGTATAGATATATATATAATCAATATTATCATTCTTTACAATATTCCAATTTCATCTTGAGAACCATTATATTTTTTTATTAAATCTTTTGAATTAATACTAATTTAAAGAATAATAATCCATACAGTCTTTAAAAAAAATGTTTATACCAATTATTACGAATAAATTGTTTAGCTCAGCGCAAAACGCGGGTAAGTTACCTAGTTGATAATATTTTGGCCAGTACACATTCCATACATATAACATTTTTATAGAAAACAAATATGGGTAACGGCCCGTTCACTCATAATAGCAGAGCACATGCAAACATTTTGAACAAGTCTAGGTAAGTTTCAGATTTGATCATTTTGAATATATATATATATATATATATATTCAAGATCGATGTGATAGCAAAGAAAGATGTATGGATGAATAAAAACCAGATTCACCTCGTGGAGTGGCATCAAACAAGTTGGTAGGTAGGTGGGCTAGGGCCTACATAGATTATGTGCTCATCAGGTTACACTTGATGCTCGGGAGGCGTCACTTAATTCTATTTTGTAATTGATGTAACCCCACTCCAATGATACAACGTGAAATCTACATATTGTATCACATCGGTTAGATTGAAAAGTTGAAATACTATAAGTTTGGTAGGTTATTACTAATATTACCAATTGATTTTAGTTTGGAACATTAGTGGACATGGGCTCGCTCCCCAATTTTAATTTTCCAGCATCTCCGTCTGAATCGGCTACATGGCCTCTAAAATTTCGCTTGATACTGTTATGGTTCGCCTTCTATTCTTAGATTGTGCATTTTATTCTTATCCGAATATAAAATACTTGCTCCACGCTTAAAATAATCATTACTTGCATAGTTGCACCAAATTAGTTCATAGAATGGATAAAGTGTGACCATATTTTTTTTCCATCGCTCATTAGATTACGACAATTAAGAAGGTGAATGTGCATTTTATTCAGATCTAAAAAAGTACATGTCTACTTGCTTCACAACTAAAATAATCATCATAGTTCTTAAAATGTATAGCATGTGACCATATTTTTTTGGGTTAACAGGTCTTTTGGTCCATGATGTTTGACAACTTTTGGGTTTTGGTCAATGATGTTTTTTTTTACCTAGTTTTGGTACCATATTTTGCAGATTTTTTCTAGTTTTGGTCTAACCGTTACTTTCCGTCCATTTTTTGACATGTACAAGTCACGTGATCCACTCTAAACTTTCAATTTTGTTCGATTTAGTCCCTCTAATACTTTCCTAACATTTTTTGTGTTCAATTTAGTCCCGAAGTTTCAAAAATTCAATTGGACCTATTGTCCAATTGGGGTCAATTTTGAAACTTCGGGACTAAATTGAACAAAAAAAAAGGTTAAGAAAGTATTAGAGGGACTAAATTTAAAGTTTAGAGTGGATCACGTAACTTGAACATGTCAACAAATGGACGGAATGTAACGGTTAGACCAAAACTAGAAAAAATCTGCAAACATATGGTACCAAAACTAGGTAAAAAAAACATCATTGACCAAAACCCAAAAGTTATCAAACATCATGGACCAAAAGACCTGTTAACCCTTATTTTTTTAATCGCTCAATAGAGTTTGAACACAATCACCAATTTCTAATACAATTTGATTCTTATCATCTGATATCCACATTGAATTCAATTTTTTTTCTCAAAACCTAAAATTTTTAGGTTAGATCTTGAACACAATTTATTTCTTTCTTTCTCATATATTCATATATCCTTTATATATTTCAGCCAAATAATAAAAAGGTAATTTGGTGATGACAAGCTATATTTTAGAGTGAAAGCTCGTGATGTTGAGTTATATTAGGTTATTGACGTATCATGCAAGTTGGCACGATATATGAAACTAAATATAGTTAGGGGGGCCTGTCTTTCAATATTATTTTCCCCGTCTCTATCGCTTTGGGTTCGTGGAGAAGAAATAGCAAATATAGGCGCAAGTGAGTGGAGTGGCCCTGTCTGTTTTGGCTAATTTTAGTAGCCTATATCACATTAAGACACACAATATCTGATGCAAATCTCTCATGGATTGCAACTGCACCATCCACCACATTTATTTTTAACACTTCTACCTACATCGAATCTACCCACTAGATTTTCCTTTATCTTACTAGCCTTCAGTTTTCGATATATATATATATGTCCAATCTTTGAATTCTTTCTTTTAATCCATTTGAATAGCCCGATAATTAATATAACTAATGATAAATATAAAATCAATTTTTTAAATATATAAAATTAGCAATATATTAAATAAGATTTTTTTAAAAAATATAAATTTATTTAGAAAAATAAAATATATAATTTTTTTTATGAATTTCCCTGCTTTTTTAACACTTACAATTTTTAATTTTCACAATTTTAATTAATTTTTTAGTTAATCATTAAATTTAAAAAATATTTTCTAATTTTAAAAAATTAAGACATCTATTGAATTGTGTAGACTATTCTAATTATATGATTTTTTAATTTAAATTAAATATTATATTCAATACTTACGTGATATAACGTGTGTCTGACTTGATACGGATGTGTTTGATCACTTGACAAAACAAAACAAAAGTAAGTCAAGAGTAACGTCGAGACATTGTTGATCTGAAACATAAAGGTGCAGCCAAATCATCTGAAATTTTATTAAACAATTTGATCACTTGAGTCAAATTTAATGATGAATCTGATATCGTAATACTCTATACCACGTTGGTTGAATCTAAAATCTAAAAGATTTAAAGTCTTAAGAGGTTTGGGAACGTCATAGATATACACCCTAATTATAATAAAATGACAAAAGAATAATGAAATATTGATATTAGTACTTTTTTATTATAAATTATTAATGACAAAATATAGTTCAATTAAACGAATCGATGTAATTTCAAAAGAACATGATTAACTAGAAAGATTAATTATATTGGTGTCATAATTTGACAACTTGTGAAACTAATGTGCTTCTATAATTATATATATCATATTTGGCCAAAAAGATTATATATATCATAATCACATCACTTTGTAAAAAGTTGAACGAGATTTGTTTGGGATTGTCTTTCATACCTCGACTTTAAATGTGGAGAAATATTTCTCATTTGAAGATTTTTTTACACATAAATAATGTGATGGACACATACGCCCAATTTCGAGATCGACCGACTAATCTTACAATGGACGGTCTAGCTTTAAAGCGAACATCTCTCATGGCACCAAACTCAAATGAGATACAAATTTTAATTAAGTCTTCAAAACACACGTCATAGGTCCAATATATTTGGTCCAACGATTTTGAGACGCTCGCCCGAGTCGTCTACCTCAAAAATCAAACACCACTTGACTTGGGGCAAAATGATGGATATGCACCCAATTGAGGTGTAATCCAATTCGATAACGGAACAAAAAACTCGTTTAGTAATGGATACACGCCCAATTTCGGCATTGACCGACTGATTTTACAATGGGACCGCCCGATCCCAAGCCGGACACCAACCATAAACCTGAATAATTACAGTCGGACTGAACCAGACCAGTCAGACTGAATGAGTTCGACTGGCACGATGCAAAAGTGTCAATACCTAGAATCACACCCAGCACCTCCGAGATGTAAGGAATGCGCCTTCCCATCAGAGCTACATGGTGTTTTCATACCTTACCGACATACCATATTTACTTAGGTCGTGTTTTATACGTCACATAAATATTCTCAACTCCACTCATAACATGTAAACCCCTCCTATTGCTACAAGGTCTCAACATAGCCTAAGCCATGAATGGCACAATTACAAATCTCGGGATAGGATAAACATATCCGGGCCTAGAGGTTGTTTGGTAACGAGGATAACAAACCCCTATGAATACTAGACTATCTCCACCATTAAAAGGTTGATCACTCTGTCTATCTAGAACTATTATTATCTCTTTATCTCTCTAAAATCGAGACTAACTTAGGCATCATAGTGGATTTACCAGGACACCCCCCGGTCTACCCCTTCTTGCAGGTCCCTAAGGAGAGTTGTACGAAAGGAAAGTGGAGAAGTGCGACCAGAACCAGATCGAAAGAGCACTAGGTCCATCAAGTGCAATCATGCCAGATCCAAGGGAGCATCATATCCATCATTGGCGTCGTCTAGTGAGATTCGAACAAAAATCTATAGCATACCTTCTGGGTACGATGGCTACCATCAAACAAGAAATACAAGAGAGGTGTATGCATATCAAGTTAAAAAGAAACCAACACTGAAATGTATATTCAACATCAAAGAGGAGGGATGCAATACAATGCCCATGACAATCCATAGAGCATGTCATCTTTTCGCATGTTGACACTAGTCATTCCAATAGTCATAAACACCTTAAATATCAGAAGTATATTGAGCTTGTAGGAGAAACTCTCAATCCATTGGGGGGCACTCCCATGATGCTCAAGTCAGAATAAAGCAGTTACACTCAAACAATAGCTTGGTAAATGTGACAAGTATCTACCCATACGACGAGTCTTTAATGAAAAATCTGTTGGAATTATTGAGGGTAAATATGCAAATTTATAAAGTCCATGGACCAAAATGCAATTAATCAAATCTCGGTTACTTACAAGTAATTCCTCCAATTAACATGCAAGATATAGGCAACACCGAAATTGTACGTATACTTCGACACGAAAACGAATACGTATTTGTATACTGAGGCCCGTGCTAATCACAGTCTCCTTAAGGCAATTTCGCCCCTCCCCACCCTCGGGTTATGCAAAGGGGTTTATACAAGGGGCGATCACCTCCCAGGATTCAACAGTGTCATCGAATCGTGTTATGCATACAACACGCTCGACCGAACCGAACCCAATACCTGAACTCAAACAAAGAACAGGAAAGCCGACGACAACGGCTAAAAACAACTAGAAAGGTTGAAAACGACATAAGTCAAAATCAACCTAGAAGATCTCTGCATTCGTCAACACGAAGAACAGAGGATGAGAAAATATAATTGGATCCCAAAATTATGGGTTCCAGAAAAATTGAATACTCAACCCAAAGGAGAGATTCCATTTCTCAATGTGTAAAAAGGAGAAGGGAAAGCTTGTTTATATAGGGGAGGAGAAGGGAGGAGGAAAGTAAAACTTTCGATGTGGTACAAATCACAAATTCCATTCACAACAAAATAAAATTGGCTTGAGAAAATTTGGGCTTAAGTAAAAAAGAAAATAAAATTGCCCAAATAAAATTAGAGTAGCCAAAATGAAAATTTGTGTAGCCCATTTTCTAACAATCCCCCACATGAATGGAATTTTAGAAACTTAGACACGAAATTTGAGTTCAACGGTCAATACCTGCAAAGAATAGGTAGGGGTAACCCCTTTGAACCTATCCCTTGTGAGATCATGCCTTCTCTACTGACTGGTCGGTAGACGCGATGTCCTTGAACCGACTGTCGTTGGTGTAGATGACGACATAACCCACACAGGTACCTTCCTAGTATGGTTCGGTTCACGCCCTGTGATCCCTAGGCCCTGGATCACTCGCCTGGTTCTGCAAGCGTTTCTAAAAATTGCGCCCTCAACAATTCCTTTCGAAGCGGCCCCACTTCTCACTCGCATAGGTGATTCTATGTCTCAAGAGCATCTTCACGACTCTGAGTTCTCCTTACGAATCATTAAAAGCTTTGTGTGAAAATGACCTTGATTAAGTAATTTCCAATTACTGTTATAAGATCAACACCAGCAAAAGCTTAACCTCTTCTCCATCACTGTTTGCATCATAGGAATGGGCTTTGGGGTTTGACCCCCACAGTGACAACACTCACTCTTGTGATTAGGTTGTCCCATTGAACCAAGTTCTTGGGATCTCCAGTCATCATGGTTGGGTTTTCCTTCTCAAGAGCGTTTCCTACACGGGCTTTAGCCCCATTCCCTTCGATGCTTGGCCAAATAACTCTCTGTTTAACCCTTTCGGGTAGTGGATCCGCTATTTATCTGCCGACTTTACGATATCGGGCACAATAAATATATTTGAGAGCAACTGTCTAATGGAATTATGACGTATATGTCTAAACATTCCATTATGCAGGTTATACTGTGTTATACAGATTGATCGTCGCAACGTTGCATCAATGTTCTCAAACCAACAAAGTCCTCAGACTATCATTTCCTGCAGGAATAATTTTGTTAATCCAACATCTAAATTTAGATTCATTCTTTTGTGGACAACAGTTTCGCAAAGTGTCCCATTTCCCAACCTTTAACAAAGGTTTTCATGCCAAATGGGGGGTGCACCACTTATTTCTGCTTTAACCTTGTCTCTTAAAGAAAATCTTCAACATTTCATTAGATTGGATTTAATTTGGATTAAACCAAAACAAACTCATCAATCTTTGCACTAACACAGGTTTTGGCCAATTAGTAAAATCCTCGAGAAAATGACATAGCCATTCTGCATCTTCGGCACATTTCTCCAGTACAATAACTCAGACTTGATCGTCGATCTGGCTATGACTGTTTGTTTTGAGGATTTTCTACGACACTGTTCCACCTCGTAAGGTGAATACGTAACCCCTTATACTCAAGGTGGTAGTGTCTAATCGGATATAACATTCTATCACATAAGGATATCTCTTTGTGTAGACCATGATTACGAATATGTCTCAGATACCTAAGTACCCTGATTACCCCGTTCTAGTGGACAACACTAGGGTTGCTCGTATATCGATTCAATACACTTACAACGTGAGCGATATCTGGTCTAGTGCATGACATTAAGTACATGTCACTTCTAATAATCCGAGCGTACTCAATTTGGGACAATCATTCTCCCTTATTCTTTAAATTACTTACTCGTATCTATTGGAGTACTGACCTCGTTCTTGTCATCTTTGTTGAATTTATCCAAATACTTGTCAATATATGAGTTTGATTTAGAATGAGACCTTCTGATGATCTAATGAGTTTTAATCCAAAGATCACATCGGCAAGATCCATGTCTTTCAAGTCAATACTCAAATTCAACATAGGTCCCGTGGACCGGACCACCTCATCGTTATTTCCAACGATTAGTATGTCATCAACGTAAAACGTTTTTCATACTTATTTATTTTGAAACATTTCTCCAATAAAATGCTGTCAAATTTATAAAGCCATTGTCTAGGCATCTGTCTAAGACTATACATAGATTTGACAAGCTTACAAACTTTCTTTTTCTGCTCTCGCGCAGAGAAACCCTCAGGTTGTTCCATGTAGATTTCTTCCTCTAAATCTCCATGTATGAAAGTTGTTTTCCCATCCATTTGATGTACTTCTAGAATTTGCAAGGCTGCAATCGCAAGCACCATCCTTATGAATGTGATTCTAGTTACTGGAGAATATGTATCAAAAATAATTCCACCATTCCTTTTGTCTATAATCTTTTATGACAAGTCGGGCTTTGTAATTATCAATTGATCCATCTTCTTTCATTTTATGTTTGAATATCCACTTGTAGCCTAACGGTTTGTCTCCGAGCGGAAGATCCACCAGCTCCCAAGTGTGGTTCTGCAAGATGGACTCAATTTCACTATTGATTGCCTCTTTTCATGGAGGTCTCTCAGAAGAGTTCACGGCTTCGTGGTAAGTCTAAGGTTCGGCTTCAAGCATATAGGTCAGAAAAAATGGACCATGGGATTTTTTCAATCCTCGCCATTTACTCATTATGGGCTCAACCTGGGTTTCAACCTCGGTCTCGACCTCAACATGCCCTCCATGTTCTCGGTCTTGACTATTTTCCTCTATAGTCTCATATGCTTGCCTCTCCTCTAGGCTTAACCAAAAATACATTTTCCAAAGAAAAATGCATTTCTTGATTACATTAACGTATATCTGTGTATATCCGACACTTTCGATTCAAATAGAAGAAACCGATACTCATTACTGTTCTGAGCATACCCTATGAAAATGCAATCAACAGTTTAGGGCATGTATGCGTCTTTTCCGTAGAGGTATCATAAATTTTAGCAAGACACCCCCCACATTCGAAAGCACAACTCAAACAGAGTTTTACCTTCCTTCTTATGGGATACCTTATTCAAAAGGTAATTGCTAGTTAAAATAGCTACCCCGTCACAGCCCTAAAACAAACATGGTCTCAACCATACTGTTTTAATTTCTACAAGAAAAATGTGATGTGTTAACACACGAGTTGGGTATGAAGTTATTACTAATTCTCAACCACATCATCATTGATCCTCGGATCATCTTTTTATCGTTGTAGATCCTCAGACCATTAACACATCAACATTTTTTTTTTTTCAGACCGTTGCGTTTCTCAAACGGTATGATCCTCAGACCAATAAAAGGCCTCAACCTGTTGCACCGCAAGTGCCAAAACAACATTTTCATATTTTTATCTAATGCATGCCTAATGACAATCCATTCACCCACTAAGCCAAAACCTTGACCGTCGACAACGTTATTAATACTAATTAGTCCAAAATAAACATTAAAACGTTGCCCGGTTGGATCGAACCCGCAACCCAACTCCATCGGGGTTTTATGCGGTGTGCAATGACTTCACCGATTAAATCGTGTTTAAGTCAACATTCTCTAAACAGAGAATAATCGTTGCCGCATTTCTCATTGCGAAAACAATTAATAGTTGAAATTCAAGTTTTTGTTTGTAAACCATGAATTTGTTAATTGTTTCATCTTTTCCTTCATCAAGTATACATAGCAATATTTCGTACTATCATCTACGAACGTAATGAAGTACTTATTTTTCGCATCGCGTTTGGACATATATTAAGTCGCAAACATAGCTATGTATTTAGAACAAGAAGTTCGGTAATCCTTTCGACCGAATAAGTTTCGTTTCAACGCAAACTTCACATTTAAATTCTTGATCTATTTTGATTTAGGAATATGAACCATGTTAGATAACCTCCGCAAGGTATCGTAATTAACATGTTCTAAATTATTGTGCCACAAATTCAGCACAATAAGGAACATTCTTATTTCACGTTCACTTTAGACACTACGGCCATTTCACTTGAAGTAATTCAACTTCATCTCAATCAAATTTGTCGTCTATCCGTATTTAACGTACAGTTCTTTTGACGATTTCGAGTGCTCCCAACATGGATGCTACCTCCTCATTTTTTTTTTATTTCCAGATTTTGTCAAAAAAAAATTCCATCTTATGACTTCAACTTATGAAGTAAGTCTCGGCGACTTTCCGGCAACATAGACGGTATCCTAGACGAGTGTCCAACCCCGCGCCGGCATCTGCGATATCATAACTCGCAGAATAATCGTATTTATAGACCACATCGAGAAGCTTGTAGTCTTTCTCAATTTTAGAGTTGTTTGCCAAGTGATAGCTACATTCTCATTGAGTAGCGTTCAAACATTGGACTTATGACCAACCCCCTTAGATTTATTAGAAGTCCGAGTATTTGGTACCCGACCCCACAATAGTAATTAATCCGGAACCTCAAATTCGGATTACTGAAATTCAAATAACGATTTGAATATCTGATTTCAGTAATTAAGTTTCATCACTTCAATTACAAAAATCAATTTTTTTTTTTCCCTTATGTTGGACAGAAAATAAACCTGGACACGGTTAAATTCGGTTTTAACAAAACCAGACTCACACGGAGCTAACCTTCTGAGTAAACACTCATGTACATTTATCGCGGCATACATACGTGCCAAGGTTTAGGTGTGTACAATCGATTCGTTGATTCACACGTACATTTATATCAAATGTAATACTCAGTGTTTAGACAAGGAAATAAAATTCCATAACAGTTGTCATACACACTCAATTGGTTTTAACCGATTTCTTAATCCAATTTTCAACAATGGATTCAACGACCCCATAGGCCTCAACGGCTAAATTGGGTCAAGTGACCAAAGCCTCCTTATCAAACAAACTCAATAACCTTGACCATCTCGATTGGTCATAATAGTCTCAACGACTTAGTGACCTCAACGGTCCTAATAGCCTCAACGGCTTTTGACGACTTTATCAGTCTCGAGGGCCTAAATGGCCTTAGTGATTTTATCAGTCGCATGTGCTCTCGAGCATGTTCACATTCTCAACAATATCATTGTTCGACAATATTTGTGAACTTTAGAGAATAAATAATTTTCTCCAAAAAATTGAATCTCAAAATTCAATTAAGCATCCTCTCATAAAACCAACAAATGAAATTGCCTTAAGATTGTTGGAATTATTGAGGGTAAATATGCAAATTTATAAAGTCCATGGACCAAAATGCAATTAATCAAATCTCGGTTACTTACAAGTAATTCCTCCAATTAACATGCAAGATATAGGCAACACCGAAATTGTACGTATACTTCGACACGAAAACGAATACGTATTTGTATACTGAGGCCCGTGCTAATCACAGTCTCCTTAAGGCAATTTCGCCCCTCCCCACCCTCGGGTTATGCAAAGGGGTTTATACAAGGGGCGATCACCTCCCAGGATTCAACAGTGTCATCGAATCGTGTTATGCATACAACACGCTCGACCGAACCGAACCCAATACCTGAACTCAAACAAAGAACAGGAAAGCCGACGACAACGGCTAAAAACAACTAGAAAGGTTGAAAACGACATAAGTCAAAATCAACCTAGAAGATCTCTGCATTCGTCAACACGAAGAACAGAGGATGAGAAAATATAATTGGATCCCAAAATTATGGGTTCCAGAAAAATTGAATACTCAACCCAAAGGAGAGATTCCATTTCTCAATGTGTAAAAAGGAGAAGGGAAAGCTTGTTTATATAGGGGAGGAGAAGGGAGGAGGAAAGTAAAACTTTCGATGTGGTACAAATCACAAATTCCATTCACAACAAAATAAAATTGGCTTGAGAAAATTTGGGCTTAAGTAAAAAAGAAAATAAAATTGCCCAAATAAAATTAGAGTAGCCAAAATGAAAATTTGTGTAGCCCATTTTCTAACAAAATCAACATTCATGGTATTGCCTTGTCGACTATGTACCAAAGGTTGTAGTCCCCTACCAAAAAAGAGATAGAAGAGTATGAGAGAGGACAAAACGATGTCAAGAAGATGTCATCTCATCGTTTTATACTTCAACGCAATCGCCCCACCTCACCGCAGTGAATCAATTGGTCTGATCGGAATGAGACATCGCACCACCTCACCCAAATAGAAAATGACCTAAAGAGGCCGACATATAAACGGGCGGAGCAAAGTCAATCTTAGCAATGCTAAGTACACCCCCATGCTGAACCACCCTCATCTAACCTACGATAAGAAGCATGGATGACCACAATAAAGTGATACATCAAACGTGGTAGACTCCATATCGGGGGGCATCAACTTCAATTTAGCTGACATATCATCCATTGAAACATCAATCGAAACACTTCTACGAGAGGTAATAGTTCCACAATGGGTATCTCCATAGTTCACGCACTCCACAGACCACGCATGACTCTCACAACGATCTGATCAGCTTCCCCGACCAAGTGAGCATCATCATCTTTCTCGGTTACACCAACCAAACATAAACTCTCTACCAAAAGCGTGATCAAGACACCACTTTTTTCCAAGAACACTTGGGAGCCCCCACACCAAAGGGTAAGAGAAGGACAATCACTAGAGGGTTCAGCCACTTATATGAAGTAAAACAGTAGTCCAAGAGATCATAGAAGGGCTCCACACCCCCAAGGGAAATAATTCCCTCTCCCAACTCTAAATGATACAAGCAAGGAAGAAGTTGATGAAACACCATTCGACTTGGATGTACAGAACAAAATCAGTCAAATCGCTAGAAATAACCGACTTGAAGACAAAGATGGGAGGATATCCACAAACACCCTCAATAGTGGTCAATTGAAGAAATCTTACGCCTAAGGAATAGTCGAACACACAAGTGCCATTCTCAATACGACAAGGGGAAGCAACCAACTCTCATTTGCATATGACTGTCACTGTTATTAGGGACCAACATATTTGGTCCAATGATTTTTGAGACACTTGCCTGAGTCGTCTACCTCAAACATCAAACACCAATCGACCAAAACCAGACGAAGAGGAACATATCTGATATAGAATAAGTATATTAAACTCAATTGGGTACAACCTCTAAAATGAAGCCAAGTAAATACAAAAAATTCACTTGAATATGCACCCAATTGAGGTGTAATCCGACTCGATAACGGAACAAAAAACTCGTTTAGTGATGGATACACGCCCAATTTTGACATTGAGCGACTGATTTTACAACGGGGCCGCCCGATCCCAATCCGGAAACAAACCATAAACCCGAATAATTCAAATTAGACTAAACCGGACCAGTTCAGTCCGACTGACACAGTGCAAAAATGTTAATGATGGGAATTGAACCTAGTATCTCTGATATGTAAGGCATGTGCCTTCCCTTTATAACTACATGGTGGTTCTGTTAGATTACAAGGAGTAATCACTACGGATACTTAAACAAAGTACATGCTAGTAATCGGAATTACGCAGCGGAAGATTCGCACATACCTTTAAGATGATCCGTAGATCCAAGATCTTCTCTAGAGGGAGTTCGAAATCTTCCGGTCGGGACCCGTAGAGGTTCTTGTTAGAGAAGACATACGCGGTACAAGCTCCATAGCAAAGCCTCTGATCGATTCTTGCCACGGGGACAGATCTCTGGAGTGTTTGCTTGGAAAGAAAATTGGCACGCCCTTGGTGAAGGAAAGGGTTCGACCGAAACTACTAGTGTGGGGAGGAGGGTTTTTCTCTCTAAACCACTCTAATGAGGGAATGGTGATTAACCCTAAAAATTCCATAGCACCATGTATTTATAGGAGGAGCAAAGTGGAAAAAAGTCCACTTTGCCCACCCTAGGTATTTTGGCCAGCCATGCATAGGGGAGGCCCAAAATTTCGAAATAACCAAAATTTTAGTAACTCAAACGAACGATAAATGACAATGGTAGGGTTCTTGATCTGAAGTTCACGTATTTGATCCATGATTGTCGCATAGATAGTCGAGAACTTTAAGCCATGTTGAGCATCACATCTGAGTAAATTCATGAGTGAATCACGTCAAATGATCTGTATCTGTATAAAATATTTTACCACTTCATACACATGACCTAGGAGGCGAACTTGAGACGCACGTAATCAACATGGTTTAACCCATCGGATTTTCGTATAAGAACTTTATGGTCCAGTTCTCTCTATGATATGCGGATCATGGTTGACTTCTTTCGAACCCAGTATGGCGAGCAGAGAAGGTTTCCCTTTTACTGCTGTGGTTACTGTACTTGATTAGGCTCAAGGTCATTGAGTCCTGTCAATATCAGACAACCATATACATCTTTTCCATGTTGGCCTTTCATTCTAAAGATCTGATGCGGGTTTTACGCCAACATCCATGAAAATAGAGAAGACCATCACGTTTAACCAAAACGTTTAGCTTTTGCATCCTTGCTTCTACCGAGGCGGATGCAAAGGGATACTAAGCTGCAACATTGCCTGGTTGTAATTGAAGTCTTCTTCAACCCCCTTTTACCAAGGTTGAATGTATCACCACATATGCGTTCAGATCATCAAAGTACCTACTCCCATGTTTGGTGAAACAAATTATTACATTCGTCTCTCATTTTCAAAATCATACAGACTACTTATATTCATCTGTAGTTGTCCTCTCTACTTTTCGGAATCGTAGTAGAGAGTTCAACATGTAATCTTTTTATTCGTCATGATTCACACCATCAAGATTGCGAGGAATATCGAATCGCACTAAATTAACCAATTCATACTAACACATCGATGATTATGCAAAATTAGGTAGACAATAACATTTTGAGAAAGAATTGCATATATCAGATATCTATTAAGATTGAATCCGATAAATAATGATTCCTCAGTCATCTAAACAAACCGACCACCAGTAAACCAATGGAAGATGGCTGTGAAAGAGTTCACATTACCGTCGTTTTCAATCCAATAGATCAGTCTTTTAAAACAGTTTTAATCGCAAATTACCGGAACGGGAATTTTAAAACAAGCATACCCGATCTTGGCTTTCCCAATGCCCTTTTTATTTTGGAAAAATATTCCGATGAATTCACTCATGCATTTATAATTCTACTATCCATGCAAATTATCATATGCTAGTAACATTCCTCATACAAACCGCATTCATGCTTACGCATCATGCGTCTAATGTTCCGAGGAACTCATGTTTGCATACATAATTCTACTTCCATGTAAATTATCAAATGCAACTACATCATCAACATTCTAGCATACGTGTCAAACATGAAAATTCCACAACAATCATACATATTTGGCGACTGGTTTTCGTTTTTAAAATAATTTTAAACATTAGGGGCTGATTTGCAATTCATGCTTACATTCAATTACACAACATTCTAGACATGAATCCTAGGCATTTCCAACCATCACAGCATTTCTATCCTAGTGCGCATTTCATATATTTAACTAGGGCTCCGCCCACAATATGCAGTATCCAGCTAGCTTGACTCAATCAAGACAATAGTTCTAATCATGCATAAATATATATATATTGAATAATAAACAATTGCAATTCAGCCCTCTAATTAATCCAGTCCCAAAAGCATGTATCTCCGAGATCCATCCCCATAATCGAAATAAGGCATAAATGATAGCAACCATATGAACACTGTGTAGTCCATTTAGAGGTTCAAAAACATTTGATTTTAAAACTTGATTACCCTATTTTATTTAATTGACTTGAATTCGGTTTTGAAAATCATTTCGATTCATTTAATTTCGGTCCGGTTTGAAAAATCTAGTTCGGATCTGGTTCGGTCCGGTTTAAAAATCAGGTTCGGTCCGGTTTTAATTTTAAAATTTGGTTCGGTCCGAACCGGTCCAATAAAATAGGGTTTGGTTCGGTTCATCACACAAAACCGGTTCGGTTAGATCCACTTAATTACCTCGGTTCGACCGAACCCGACTAGGTCGAACCGATTGAGAAAACCCGGCTCGATTTAAATCTGTCCCGGTTCGATATATTGGACCGGCCCAATAATTAAAATTTCAAAGGTTGGGCAGAAATGTTTATTTGTGGCCCAAGTAGGGTTTTAAAGTCCAAAAATATTTAACTTAGCCACCAAGTAACATTAATTATACAAAATAATTTCCAATATTAAATAAATATATATATATATATATATATATATATAAATATATATATAATTTTCGGCCCATATTAAAACATATATATATTTATTGTTAAGACTCTATCTTTAAGATTAAATCAATCAACAATATTATATATATATAAATGTAAACATCGGCACAATATATATATTGTCAATATCTTAAATAGGGTAACAAATATACTGACAATATATTTCTCAATCTTTTAGGCAATTTAATCTATCAATAATATCTTTAACCCTATTAAATATTTAGATATATTGATAGTGATATATATATTACTGTATATTAATGTGAATCTATTCTAATGTTCCCAATTATAGATATATTGTCACCTTAATTAAAAATTAAAATATGGCAAACAATATAATTTTAAAAAATTCGGCCGAAATATGTCCCTTGGTGATTAAGAAATTTATATAATTTACCTTGTAATTCACCTAGGGTTTCGGCACAAAAACTAAAATTGGGTACAAGTGGTCAAATTTAAGATCAAATTTTAATAAGATCTACAATCCAATGTTTGATCTTTATAAATATTACACTTCTCTTGAAGATCATGAACATCAAATTAACCAAGAACATCATGAAAATTTATGATTCACCAATAACCCCAAAAAATTGAAATTTTAAAATTTTCTTTTTTAAAATTTTGGTCTTCAATTTTAAACTTCAAGAACACCAATTTATCAAAATCATGAACTCCTAACACAGGCTCTGATACCACTGTTAGATTACGGGGAGTAATCATTACGGATACTTAAACAAAGTACATGCTAGTAATCAGAATTACACAGCGGAAGATTCGCACATATCTTTAAGATGATCCATAGATCCAAGTTCTTCTCTGGAGGGAGTTCACGATCCTACGGTCGGGACCCGTAGAGGTTCTTGTTAGAGAAGTCCTACGTGGTGCAAGCTCCACAGCAAAGCCTCTGATCGATTCTTGGCACGGGGACAGATCTCTGGAGTGTTTGCTTGGAAAGCAAATTGGCACACCCTTGGTGAAGCAAAGGGTTCAGCCGAAACTACTAGTGTGGGGATGAGGGTTTTTCTCTCTAAAACACTCTAATGAGGGAATAGTGATTAACCCTAAAAATCCCCTAACATTTATAGGAGGAGCAAAGTGGACCAAAGTCCACTTTGCCCACCCTAGGTATTTCGACCGACCATGCATAGGGGAGGTCCATAATTTAGGCCTCATGTCAATTGGGATTTGGGTCAAGCCCAATTACCCTAATGTGACATATACCTAATTTCCTTAGGTAAACTATACTTATTATGGGCTACCAATTACATCGCTCATCACTATATACGTACATGCATGTTCCATACCTCACAAGCATACCATATTTACTTAGGTGTTTTACACCTCACTTAGATATTCTCAACTCCACTCATAGCATGTAAACCCCTCATATTGCTACAAGGGCTAAACATAGCCTAAGCCATGAATGACTCGATTACAAATCACGAGGTATGATAAACATATATGGGCCTAGCGGCTGTTTGGTAACGAGAATAACAAACCCCTATAAATCCTAGACTAGCTCCACCATTAAAATGTTGATATCTCTCTCTTAAACTCTTATTATCTCTCTAAAACCGAATGACTTAGGCATCAAAGTGAGTTTATCGAGAGACCCCTCGATCTACCCCTTTTTGCAGGTCCTTAAAGAGAGATGTACGAAAGGAAAATGGATAAGTACGACCAAGACCGAATCAAAAGAGCACTAGGCCCATCAAGTGCAATCAGAACCGATCCAAAGGAGCATCAGATCCATCGTATCGGTCTGGGTGAACTTTATGATGCAATTTACAATTACAATTTCTTAAAGTGCAAAAATGATACTTATTATTAGGTTTTAAATAACTCTGAAGACTTCAGGTTCCACTCTAGAAACAGTAAAAAAAATTAATGTTTGTGTAGGATTCATGCAATCTCAAATGCTGAAAACTATTACAAAAGAATGCTGAGAAATTGGTAAAATTTATTCATATCTAATCTAAGAGCATCTACAATAGTTTTATATATATTTTATTATTTAATATTGTCATAAAGACATTTATATACTTTAAGTAATACGTAAAATTAAAACACATTTGTTCTTCAATAGTTTTACTTAATCATATTCTTTAAATATATTTTATTATTAAATTTTCCAACAACCACCAATAAGATTTTAGCATTAACTATAAAATGAATTAATTTATAATAAAAAAATTATTATGTAATACATAATGCATTCTTTAAATTTAATGAATATGTTATGTAAAAATTGGTGGGGTTCCACTTTTAAAGAATACTATGTAAAATCATTGTAGCGTGTTTTTATACATTTTTCATAAAAAAAAAATATTAGACATTTAAGTAATATAATGTAATACCATTATTGTGGATGCTCTAATTACTTTTAACGTTACTTATAATTATATATAATTATCACGTGATGATGCTTTAACCACTTAATATCCATGGATAATGAGATGACACCAGGTTGGCCACCTTATCGTGATGTGAGCGCGAACAATGAAATAATTCGATAGCAAAGTTTCGGTTTTTCGAAAGAGAAAATCAATTGACAAAAACAAAAGTAGAGAAAATCAATTTGTAGATTATAATTAACTACTTTTTATAAATCATAAATTGTAAATTTTTGCCAAGTTATTTTATAAGTATATTAATTTTTTATTCAAAAAAATAGATATTCCTATTTTCAGAAATGGAAAATAAACTTTGATTTTTTTTTAAATATAATATATATTTTTCATAAACAAATTTTTTTCTATAAAAATAAAACCCTAAGATTAGATTTTGTTATTTAAGAAAAATGTAAATTTCATTATATTTGTTCAATTTTTTAATTTATTTTTCTACATAAAATTATTCTAAATATTTGTGGTTTTTTAAATAATTTTATGCATTATTATTTTACTATTATAATTAAAATAAAACATAATCTTAAGAATAAAGTTGAAATATTCATAAATCGTGGTTCCCATAAAACAATTGATGGTTAATTAAGAAGCCTTAATTGTGGTAGTTGTATTTTGATTTTATTTTTTTGGATGAAGGTTTTATGCAATTAGTCATAACTAGTAATTAAGTAATCTTTCTTTAATTAAAAAGAAAAAATTAATTATCATCATTAAATTCTTCACCTTTAGTTATGCTTGTTTCTTTTTGTGATGTCTCATTTAGTTTCAAGTTTCAATCAAACCAACCACATAATTAATTAGTATTAATAATGCCAATGAAATCACGTTGAATTATTTATTAATTATTAATCTATTAACATATTCTAATTAGTAATTTCTAACATTGGTTTATTTTCTAACGTCTATATGTCTCTTGCTCTTATAAATTATTAACTCATGTCATTATTAATATTATAAAATCCTTACTTATAATTATATGATTATTACAATTTTTTCTATCCAAATTCTTCAACAAATAAGACTAGATTATTTCAAGCTTGAATAAATCATGTTCTATCTTTTCAATTTTAATTTTATTGCATTTTTACGATTTTTTTATTTGTCATTAGATTTTTAATATCTACTAAAAAATATAAAGCCAGTTATTCAAAAATTCAGAAAAAAGAGAAATTAAAAGTTCAATGGTAATTGTTTGATAAAAACTTATGATGAATAGTTAATTTTAATGTTCGGCAAAAATAACGTTTTTAATAAAAATACTCAAAATTAAAATATGGTTTTAGACATTTGCTTTGCACCGGCCCTACTATATTGTTCTTCTAGGATTGACTCAATCAAGTGAATGAAAGAATGTTAGAGTGTGACATTCTCAATTTGCAGCACAGTGTATAGAAAATAGTGATTTAGTGTGTTTATCGGGGAGTTAGTATTTAAGTTCAATATGAATTCTTCATTATTAAGCCTAAATGAAAGTAATAAATTTAGTAAGACTGGGTTAGACTAATAAGAACAGCTCGTACTTAGGAACATTACACAAAGCGTAGTGGACTACGACTGTTAAAAGGGAATACAGTCATGGACTGATAATTCCCTAAACCCATGCAAAAATAAAAACTATCGGGCAAATTCGGGAAAAATAAGGGCTGAAAATTTGCGACACGACAAGATATCACGAAAGGAACA
The DNA here is from genome assembly GCA_036873135.1 of Clarkia xantiana subsp. parviflora. Taxonomy (NCBI): domain Eukaryota; kingdom Viridiplantae; phylum Streptophyta; class Magnoliopsida; order Myrtales; family Onagraceae; genus Clarkia; species Clarkia xantiana. The sequence goes on from JAPTYO010000003.1 coordinate 12,379,907, forward strand.
TGCACGAATAAACCCGTGTTCGTGCTAACATATGACAGAACGTTAGCACGAACATGATTAACATGATATAACTTCCGTGCTGTGTTCGTGTTTGGGTATCATAACACGACACACACGATAAATTTGTGCTTCTAAGACTATTTTTTAAGTATTTTTTGAACAAATCTTATTTAACACCTTTAGAAACTCCAATTAGTGGTTTAATTTTTAGCGTTTGTAAACTCTATATATTACTAACTTATGAATACTGACATATTAATTCATAGCTTTTTGTTATATAAATTTCATTATTTTGATTTTTGCTCAAAGATCTCGTTTAGAGACGTACAACTTAATATCATTACACAACAGGATAGCACGACACAAACACGCACGTAAATATTCGTGTCGTGTTCGTATTTGTAAAACGTGACACGATAAACTTACTGTGTATTTTCGTATTCAGTAAGTTTAGCACGACGCGATTACTGACACACACAATAGCACGAATTGCCACTCTAAGAAAAATGACCTTTTTAGGTTAGTGTGTTAAGAAATAAAAGTTTGATTACTCTTTTTCTTATTAATAAACTCCAGGGACCTATTTGTATTTAGTCCCTTTTGAGTTAGTTTGCCAACGAACTTTCCTTAAATAGCTGCTGAAGAACTCGATGAACTCAGTTGATTAATTCGAAGTTTCAGCTCAAATTCTCTCTCAATTCTCTCTCGTTTATTTATTTCTTCATGGTATCAGAGTCGGTTATGTTTCGACGATAGATTGCATATCATTATTGATTTCGTTGTTTTCGTCATTGCGACATGGCTACTGATCATTGGTCGCGAATGTGAGCTAATGGCTCTCCGATTCCACCGAGGAATTCATCTCCACCGCCTCCACCGCCTCTGTCTCCTTTAGCTCTAGGTTTGGAAACGTCTGCGAACAATAATATGCCTATTGATTTGATTGGTGAAGATGGTTTGTATATTCATCCGTCAGACACGCTTGGAATGAAACTGATTGAGTATCAGCTTACTGGATGTGCGAACTATCAGGTTTGGTCTCGCGCTATGCTAGATGTGTTACTTGCTAAGAACAAGAGGTGTTTTGTTGATGGATCCTGTTTACAAGAGTATGTACCTGAGAGTCAGCATTTCCGATGGAATCGTTGTAATGTGATGGTGAAAGGATGGTTGGCTAGTAGTGTGTCTAAGAGCCTACAACATGGATTAGTCTATACTACAACTACTCTAGCTATTTGGACAAATCTCCGAGAGAGATATAACAAAGTAGATGGAATCGGAATTTTCCAGTTGAGCAGAGATTTATATAATTCTAAGCAAGGTAGTATGCCTTTAGCTGATTACTTTGAAAGAATGAAGATGATCTGGGATGAATTGTCTGCTGCTGATGATGATTGCATGTGTGGAGAGTGTGTTAGATTTCCTAGAGTGATTGCAAACAAGGATAAGGATAGATTGATTCAGTTCCTTAATAGACTGAATGACACGTATGCTGGTGTTAGGACCAATTTACTAATGATGCATCCTTTACCAACCTTGAATTTTGCTTATTTTGCTTTAGTTTAAGAAGAAAGTCAATGAATGGTAATATGATCAATCAATAAAGGAGGGAAGAATGTTCAGCTTATTTCCACTGAACCTGCTGCTATGTATTCTGGAGGAAGGAATGGTGTATTTCAAGGTGGTTTTCAAGGAGGAACAATCAGAGAAAAGATCTTATTTTCAATTACTATGGAAAGAAGGGTCATAAGGAAGAAAAATGTTGGTCTAAATGTGGAGTTCCAAAACATATAAAGAAGAGATGGGCACCAGAAAAGGCAGAAAAGGCAGAAAAGAAGCCAGTCACGGCATATAATGCTCATATAGAAGGAGGAGGACATCAAGCACAACAACATATGACTTCAGATGTTGATAGTGGTACAGGTAGTTTTCAGTGTTGAGCAGTTTTCAAAAGCTTTGAAGTATCTCAATCAATTGCAGAAGGTTGAGAATCAGACACAAGTACTTGATGTCAAAGCCAATATGACAGGTACAGTGTTCTGTGGCTCCATTCAAAACTCCTCTAACAATAATTGGATAGTTGTAGTGGTGCTTCTCATCATATAACATGTCATAAGGATTGGTTGTATGATTTGAGTATCAATACTTTTATTCATAAGAAAGTTCAGATGCCAAATGGATCTCTCTCACCAATTACTCATCTTGGAAGTTGCATCATAGGGCCTCACTTGCAGCTCAAGAAAGTATTGTATGCACCAGAGTTTCAATATAATCTGATCTCTGTGTCTCAGTTGACCAAGGATTTGAATTTGTCAGTCACTTTTCAACATGATATGGTGATTTTTCAGGGCCTCTCAAGTGGGAAAAAATTGGGGATTCGTTCACTTAATGATGGATTATATGTTAGATTACTGGGAGTAATCACTGCGAAAACACAAAACATGGTACGTGCATGTAATCGAAATTACGCAGCGGAAGAGTTACACATACCTCAACAGTTACCGTAGTCCAAGATCCTTTGCACGAGGGATTTCTCGATCCACCGGACGGAACCCGTAGAGGTTCTTGTGAAAGAAGCCCTACGCGGTGTTAGCTCCACAGCAAAGCCTCAGATCAATTCTTAGCAGGGGGACAGATCTTCGGAGAGTTTGCTCGAACGCAATTTGGCACACCCTTGGTGTAATGAATGGTGTGGCCGAACCTAGATGTGTGGGTGGAGGGTTTTCTCTCTAAAACACTCTTGTGAGAAAATTATGATTAACCCTAAATATTCCCTAACACCTCTTATTTATAGGAGGAGTAAAGTGGACAAAAGTCCACTTTACCCTCACTATAAGTTTCGGTCGGCCTATGTATTTGGGGAGGCCCAATTTTGGGCCTCCCATGTCAATTGGGATTTGGGTCTAGCTCAATTACCCTAATGTGACATTTACCCAAGTTCATTAGGTAAACTCTACATATTATGGGCTACCAATTACGGCGCTCATCACCATATGCTTACAGCTCCCACTCGTTGGAATGAGAGGGTGCCTGTTAATGTATTGTTGTCCAAATCCGCATCAACATTTCTCCCATTTGATCTGCTTCGTGCTTCCGAATAGTTCATAAGAGGTTTCCCATGCGACCGGCAGATACGACGAGCATCGTGCTACTCATCTGTTAGGCGTGTTGTAGAGCCCGCGGAACGTTGATTCCCTTTTCTCCAATCCACATGTTATAAAATACATTTATATATATTGTACCGCGATGTGTCCTAGGTCAATTGATAATTCTCTATTTGCCTAGTTTCCACATAGAAACACTTCTCCAAGGCATCCGTAAAAGTATTCACAACCTTCAACTAATATCCGGCTGGTGGCCACCTATTGAATACAAGTATCGGTGAATTACAGGTGAACTTGACCATCCCCATCGCTCATAACATTAGTCAAACCCAACTGGTTTCCAAAGACGTGGTCACTGGGCCATATTGTTCAGCACTACGCTCGTACGCCGGGAAACGAGCATTGAGCCTGACCTTAGGTACGAGTTCTGAGTCCATGAGGATACTTCGGGTGCCTCTTCATAAGGCTCCTTGGATCAATCACGCGCTCTAGGTGAAGAAGTTTGCGCCCGCCAGAATCACGAGGATTCCTTTCAAGCACAACCGAGCGGTGACCCCGTGGTCGAACATGGCACGCGTAGTATGAAGCACTCGTTGATAGCATACCTGAACCTTTTGGGTCAACAGGAATGGGACATGACAATCATGCTATCACAGATTTTCATCCGGCCCAGAATATGGATTTATGACGAACGAAGTTCATCACGGCGATCTGCAGAACGAGAATCGCGTCGAGTTACTTCGACTATAGATAATCATTCTGCTCAATCAGGTTTATCCCCCTGATTCTTAGCCAGCCTTGCATAGTGAAGGCCTCCCTCCATCACAAGACGAGCGTACCTGTGTGACTAGGTAAGGCCCACATTCGACATAGTTTTGACAGAGGATTGCGTCCTCCTACGACTCAGTTTATAGACCGTAAATTTGATGTAATCAAAACATTATGACGTCGATTGATCATAAACTCAGTTTCAATTCTTTCACTTACAAAATGTAACTTTCTAATATCAAAATGTTATCACAGATACATGCCATTTCTAAACCCTACGCAATCCAAGAAGTTTTACATGATTTTCGAATATCTCCCTGCGTAGTGGCTTAGTTAATGGGTCCGCAATCATATTATCAGTGGACAAGTATTCCATAGTGATTATATTGTCTTCTACCATCGATTTAGCATAGAAAATATTTCACATTAATGTGTTTGGTCCTACTATGGTACTTCGGATTCTTAACTGCCGCAAGTGCTGCCTGACTGTCGGAGAACACCTTCACAGGTTTACTCGAGACGTCACCGTTTAGCAGTGCAGTAAGAAGCCTTTTCAGCCAGACTGCTTCCTGTGCATTCTTAGAGAGAGCTACGAATTCTGATTCCATTGTTGACAGCGCGACACAGGTTTGCTTCTTGCTCGTCCATGAAATTGCGGCATTAGCAAGGAGAAATACTCCTCCTGTGGTGGACTTACGATCATCCGGATCGCCACCATAGTAGGCGTCACTGTAACCGGTCAATTCTAACTTCCCGTCCTCATAGCACAGAGCATAGTCGGCAGTACCTTTCGGATAACGAATTAGGTATAACTATAATTCGTTTTACAGTCTTTTAAATGTTCATAGCTAGGATCTGATTGGAAACGTGCTACTAGGCCCACGGCGTGAAAGATATTCGGATGGGTGTACTGCACGGTGTATATCGAAATACCAACCATGCTTAAAATCTATGCACCATTCATCTGTTCACGCTCTGCCGGGTTCTTGGGGCTGTCACGATTCAACAGTGCGCACCCAAATACCACCGGCGCATCCACGGGTTTGGCATCCTGTAATCTGAACCAACTTTCAACTGCTCGTTGATATAGGCTTCTTGAGATAGACATAAATCCCGGGTAGCCCGATCTCTTGCAATTTTAATGCCTAAGATGTACGTGGCCTCTCCCATGTCTTTCGTCTCAAATACAGATGCTAACCAGGAATTTGACTTGTTCACGAAACTCACGTCGTTTGCAGCAATGAGAATGTCGTCCACGTATAAGGTTAAGATGACATACTTAGACCACGAGGTCTTATAATACACGCACGGATCCTCGTGAAGATTCACGATTCTGTTTCCTACGATTTTCTCGTGGAATCCGCGGTACCATTGCCGAGATGACTATTTAAGACCGTATATGGACCTTTGGAGTTTACAAACTTTACGTTTGTTACCAGGAGTAATGAAACCCTTCGGTAGCTCCATGTAGATCTCTTCCTTCCAGGTTTCCGTGGAGGATTGTGGTCTCAACATTTATTTGGTGCGGCTCTAGATCGAGACTTGCGACCAGGACCATAAATGGACCTAACCGTAGTTTTACACACAGTCAGTGAGTTTCTCTTATCAAAGTCCACTCCGTGAATTGGGCAAGTCCTTTCGCAGTAAGTCGGGTTGTTCGACCTTTTCCATCAGTGATGAGCCTTCTTTCAGGGCTCACCTTATCCTTATGCCCCTGTGTTTAGTAGGTAAATCAACTAAAGACTATAATGGCTTTCATTTAGGCGATCTCTCTCATTTATTATTTCTTTCCATTTCTCCAATTGAGGTATTTCCAGTGCTTGCCAACAGTTTGAGCGGGGTTTTCACTTTGCTCAATGGGATACTTACCTTTGACTCTCGTCTAGGCATTATGAGTCTCACTTTTTAGTCTGATCTTTTCTCCCACTCGGAATAATGCTTCTTATCGTGGCATCATTTCTATTGGGAATAATCCTCCCACTCGGAACAATGCTTCTTATCGGAGCATCGTCTCTGTTGGGAACAATAGCAGTGCTAGAACCTTGACCTATAACTTTCCTGTTACAACCTCTTGGTCTCAGAGTTTTACTTCCGAGATGCATTCCTTAATCACTAGGATCTAGAACTAAGTATGGTTGGATAACTCCCACTGGGAACAATGGGTAATATAGGTAGTTGTTCATTCCTGGTTCAGCAATTTTACCATCAGGTTCGACTTGATTTGTCCCAACAGCAACAGTGATTACTTGTGGTAGGGTTTATTCCTCCCACAGGATTTACTATGAAAATGTTCCCATTCTCATTTACCATGTCATTCACTTGAGTTGCTGGTTCAAATCTCTCCCAATCGAATTAAGTGGGACCTGATTGTCATCGTTATTCTGCTACGTTTTGATCATGACTATGTTGATTGAAACCGTTTATGCATTTGGAAAAATTCGCCCTCTTAGTGATGTAATGTCTCATGTTCGACCACGGTACCATTTAACAATCCAAGCTGTAAACATGTATTTTCTAAGAGTAACTGACGTACTCTTGTCCTAAATACGTGTTTTGTTGCGCAAATTAATGTCGCATGGTGATACAATTTAACTCATTATCACCCATCAGCTATAATGGCGACGTACCTTACCGATATTAATTGAAACATAGTTTTACATTTATGTGAATCATCTTTCATCATCCCATAGAGAACTTCTGATAGAATGAATCCAACATTATGTATGTATAAACTATGTCTCTTGAAGTGTGTCATTTTATTTGAATGCCTAGCATGACATATCATTAAAGGCTTCTGGAAGGAAAATCATTTAACTGACTTGATCCTTCTTCGTTTGCCGACTTATCTCAAAGATTTTATCCATCTCAGAACTGAGCATCTTAGGTATTCACTTTATTTGTCAGTTGATACTTTTACAAGGTCGTTGTAGCTTACTTCAAAACGATGTAAATGTTATCAGTAAGTCATATTTCTGAAGGAGTGCAAACGAAAATTCAGCACGTCATCATATAAACACTTTAATATTAATCTCATGTAATGAAACGATGTGTTCCATCTATCGAGGTCCACTTGCGCGTTGCGCAATCTACTCTGGGGTTGAATCGTTTCATTTCTGAATTTAATTCAATTTAATCGGTTTTAACTGTTTCAAACATGATTATCATTACAGTTTATTTCATTCAATGGATTGATAATAATAATAAAATAAGATTTATACCCGGTTCGTTCTTGGAACTACGCAATCAATGGATTTTAATGGCATGATCTAGTCCATAGATTTAGATCTAGGAGGAAATGTATGGATTTGCTTGATTTGTCATATTTGATGTTAATCTCATGTTGGTTATATACTTATTTTGGATCGATCCCGTTCTTAACCGAGTCGATTAACCTTGATAAGCAGAACACTTTTCGAAACGAAAGGTAACTACTTTATTCAATGAAACCGAAACATTGTAATCCAAACACGAAAAGAAGTCTTAATCGAAATATACCGTGAAGGTACTGTAATCATGGTGAGTAAAGCACTGAATTATCGTTTAGACTTCATTTTTTGCTTGGGGTTGCCAAGAAATTTCGCATAGCGACGAACCTTTCATCGAATGCCTCGGGCTCCTTCGGAAAATTTCCTTCTTTCTCATCTTTTTCGTTAACAAACCATGAAAGAGGAAACATTTTCATTACATTCCGAGCCCGTGTCCACACGTCCAACTCATCAGCGGGGTCATGAATGGCTATTATGCCGTCATCATCGCATAGAATAGTATAGTATTCTACCATTAAGACTCTAGCTTCGGCTGCCTTACCCTTACCAAAGCGAAGGTACATGGCACACCAAAGATGCAATGCGCTGAGTTGTATATAATCTCCTTCAACTTCTGTTGTCAGCTGTGTGAGGATCAACTCTCGTGCATTATGATCCTTCCTCAACCTTTTCTTGCTGTTGCTCTCATGTGGTTCCTTATATTCGTCCAGCCTCAGTCTCTCTGTTGTTGGATTGACTTGATCGTCAAGATCCGAAGCGATGAGAAGATCCATAACATTATATCTCAAACCATCATAATCCATGCCGTCCAGATTGCGTGACTCGTAGAACTGTACCGGGTCAGCCATGAAAACTACTACATCGATGATCAAGCAAAATCAGGGAGACAATAACATTTTGAGAAAGAATTGCATACATCAAATATTTATTAAGATAGAATTCGACAGATAGTGATTCCTCAGTCATCAAAACCAACCGCCACCAGTAAACCAATGGAAGATGGCTGAGAGAGAGTTTACACTATTGTCGTCTTCTATCCAATAGATCGGTCTGTTAAAAACGGTTTAAATCGTAAATTACCGGAACAAGAATTTTAAAATAAACATACCCGATCTTGGCTTTCCCAATGCCCTTTTTGTTTTGGAAAAATGATTCTGATGAATTCTCTCATGCATACACAATTCTACAATCCATGCAAATTATCATATGCTAGTAACATTCATCATTCATCATTCATACCACATACATGCTTTCGCGTCATGCGTCTAATGTTCCGAGGAACTCATGCTTGCATTTATAATTCTACTTTTAAGTAAATTATCAAAAACAACTACATCCTTAACATTCTAGCATACGTGTCAAACATGTAACATCCACATCAATCATACATGTTTGGCGACTGGTTTTCGGTTTTAAAATAATTTTAAACATTAGGGGCTGATTTGCAATTCATGCTTATATTCAATCACGCAAGCTTCTAGGCATAAATCCTATGCATTTTTAACCATCACAGCATGTCTATTCTAGTGCGCATACCATATATTTAATCAGGGCTCCGCCCACAACATGTAATATCCAGCTAGCTTGACTCAGTCAAGACAACAGTTCTAATCATGCATAAATATATATTGAATAATAAACAATTGCAATTCAGCCCATTAATTTAACTTGTCCCAAAAACATGTATCTCCGAGATCCATCCCCATAATCGAAACAAGGCATAAAGGTTAGCAACCCTATGAGCATTGTGTAGTCCATTTCGAGGTTAAAAAACGTTTGGATTTTAAAACTTGACCTCCCTATTTTAATTGACTTGAATTCGGTTTAGAAAACATTGTTCGGTTCAGTCAATTTCAGTTCGTTTTAGTCCGGTTCAGAAAATATGGTTCGGTCCGGTCTGGAGAATTCGGTTCGGTCTTGTCCTGTAAAAATCTGGTTCGGTCCGGTCCGGTCCGGTTTTAAATTTAAAATATGGTTCGGTCCAAGAAAATAGGGTTTGGTTCGGTTCAACACTCAAAACCGGTTCGGTTAGATCCACTTAATTACCCCGGTCCGGTCTGACCCGACCCGAATAGGTCGAACCGATTGAGAAAATCCGATTCGATTTAATTTCCTCAACAGTTACCGTAGTCCAAGATCCTTTACACGAGGGAGTTCTCGATCCACCGGACGGAACCCGTAGAGGTTCTTGTGAAAGAAGCCCTACGTGGTGTTAGCTCCACAGCAAAGCCTCAGATCAATTCTTGGCATGGGGACAGATCTTCGGAGAGTTTGCTCGAAAGCAATTTGGCACACCCTTGGTGTAATGAATGGTGCGGCCGAACCTAGATGTGTGGGATGAGGGTTTTTCTCTCTAAAACACTCTTGTGATGGAATTATGATTAACCCTAAATATTCTCTAACACCTCTTATTTATAGGAGGAGTAAAGTGGACAAAAGTCCACTTTACCCTCACTATAAGTTTCGGCCGGCCTATGTATTTGGGGAGGCCCAATTTTGGGCCTCCCATATCAATTGGGATTTGGGTCTAGCCCAATTACCCTAATGTGACACTTACCCAAGTTCATTAGGTAAACTATACATATTATGGGCTACCAATTACGTCGCCCCATCACCATATGCTTACATTATACACTTTGGAGGATGTAGGAATAGAAGCAATAAAGGTCAAGAGAATGGTTTTGGAGGAGAATCAAACCATTGCTATTGATGATGTGAAGCTATGACATAAGAGAATGGGGCATATAAGTCCTCAGAATTTGATGTCTATTTTTAAGTTTGATGTTAAGGCTACTCAAGGTCTCAAGGAGTGTCATATGTTTCCTCTTGCAAAGTATACTAGACTTCCTTTTGCAGACAGCAACATCCATTCTTTGGCTTGTTTTGATTTGATTCATTTAGATGTATAGGGACCATATCGAACACAGACTTTTGATGGATACATATACTTCTTGACTGTTGTTGATGATCACAGTAGGACCACTTGGTTGTACTTACTGAGATTTAAAGATGAAGTTCTAATTTACATAAGGAATTTCATTCAGATGGTTCAAACTCAGTTTGGTAAAGTGGTTAAGTGTCTAAGAAGTGATAATGGGACAGAATTTTGCAATAGTATGATGAAGGAGATGCTAGTTTCTCGAGGCATTAAACACCAAACAAGTTGTGTACGGACCCCCTCAACAAAATGGGATAGCAGAAAGGAAGCACGGGCATCTGTTGGAGGTGGCAAGTGCTTTGAAGTTTGAGGCAAATATACCTGATCGTTATTGGGAGAATTGCATTCTTACTAAAGGATATCTTATTAATTTGATGCCTTCTACTGCTATAAAAGGTAAGATTCATTATGAAGTGTTGTATGAAAAAACGGCATCTTATGATCATATCAGGGTGTTTGGGTGCTTATGCTATGCCACTGATTTTCAACAACTTGATAAATTCAAAGCAAGGGCTGTTGAGTCGGTAATGATGGGGTATTCTTCGTCTCAAAAAGGCTATTTTCTCTTGAGTTTGAAATTTCATGGGATGTTTGTGAGCAGGGATGTTCGTTTAAGAGAGAAGGAATTTCCTTTTAAAGGAAGCAGGATTACCTCAGAAGTATTAACAAGTTAAAGGATTGATTTTGTTGATGATCTTGTTGTTGGGGATTACTGAAGAAGATGAACTACCTTTTATTGAAGAAGATGTGTTAGAAGGTGAAGTTTTGAAGAAGATATTACTAATGAGGAAGTCCCTATCGAGTCAGTTACTAAGGAAGTCCCTCAAGAACAACCAATGAGACGTTCAGATAGAGTCAGACAAAGACCTAATTTGCATGAGAGTTTCATCTGAATATAAGAGTTTCCTTGGTGCCTTAGAGAAAGAAAGGGAACCTCAGAGCTTTCAGGAAGCAGATCATAGTAAGAAATGGATTGAACAATGCAACTTGAGATAGATGCTTTACAAGACAATAATACCTGGAGGATTGTTGATTTACCTGAAGGAAAGATTCCCTTTGGTTGCAAATGGGTGTTCAAGATAAAATACAAGTCAGATGGGTCTATTGAAAGACACAAAGCAAGACTTGTGGTAAAGGGGTATACTCAGCAAGAAGGGGTGGATTTTAAAGAAACCTTCTCACCAGTTGTAAAGATGGTGACAGTGAGATTAATATTGAGTATTGCTGCTGCTAAAGGGTGGAGTATGTTTCAAATGGATTTGAATAATGCATTTCTCCAAGGGGACCTGAATTAAGAGGTGTATATGGAGATACCAACTGGTTTTCAGAACAAAGAAAACAATCAGCCTCACAAAGTCTGTAGATTGATCAAATCACTCTATGGACTTAAACAGACATCTCGCCAATGAAAATTTAAGTTGACAGAATGTTTGAGTCAACATGGTTATGTACAAAGCAGATATGACTACTCTCTATTCAGCAAACAGCAGGAGGTGAACAAGTACATTTGCTGGTTTATGTAGATGATCTAGTAATTACTGGTTCCAGTCAAACTTTGATTGAGGAGCTAAAAGAAATGTTAAAGAGGAGTTTCAAATTGAAGGATCTTGGAGAGTTACGTTACTTTCTGGGGCTGGAAGTGGCAAGATCAAAGGAAGGGATAGTGCTAAATCAAAGAAAATATTGCATTGAACTGATAGGAGATGCAGGTCTTTTGAAAGGAAGTGTTGCTTGCACTCCTCTTGAGCAGGGTCAGCAGTTGACTTCCAAAGGGTTTGATGATCTTTTCAAAGTCAATGGAGGAGACAAGATGCTAGAGAATGGAGAAGTTTACAGAAGGATAGTAGGAAGATTGCTATATCTGACCATGACACGACCAGATGTGGCATTCTTAGTACAACACTTAAGTCATTTTTTTAATGATCCTAAAGAGCCACATTTAGCTGCTGCTTTGAGGGTTATTCGATACTTAAAAGGGAATCCAGGTCTTGGACTTTTATTTCCCTCTGAGAATTCATTAAGTCCAATGGTAGCCTTTTGTGACAGTGACTGGGGTAGGTGTTTGATGACAAGGAAATAAATTACTGGTTACTGTGTTCAACATGGATCAGCTTCTATCAGTTGGAAATAAAAAAAAAACAGCAAACCATATCATGTTCTAGTGCAGAAGCTGAATACAGGAGCATGAGGATGATAGTCACATAAATTATTTGGCTCAGAGGAATACTTGAAGAACTGGGTTTAAAGCAAAGAAAGCCTACTGTTTTGAGATGTGATAAGGCAGCAATCCAAATTGCTTCAAATCATATGTTTCACGAAAGGACGAAGCACATTGATATAGATTGTTACAAAATTAGAGACAACTTGATAGAAGACATTATTCAAACTAAGTATGTAAGTTCAAATAATCAACTTGCATATCTCCTTACAAAGCCATTAGGGAAGCAATAAACTAACGATTTGCTTGCTGGGTTTGGAGTGAAGAATTTGTTCGTAAAGAATGAAGGAGAAGAAGGCAATCAGATGAAGGAAGGGAGTAGAGGAGAATATCAGAAGGGAGAAGAAATGCAAGAGAATGAAGAAATAAAAGTTTGATTACTCTTTTTTCCTATTAATAAATTCCAGAGACCTATTTGTATTTAGTCATTTTTGAGTTAGTTAGCCAACGAACTTTCCTTAAATAGCTGCTTAAGAACTCGATGAACTCAGTTGATTAATTCGAATTTTCATCTCAAATTCTCTCTCGTTTATTGATTTCTTTAGTGTGCGAGGTCGAAACGAATTTACTTTAGAACGAATTTTCGAGATGATATGGCGTGGTTTCTCGATTTATCACACAATATCGAGCAAAGATTCACACAATACAAGCATTTACACAGTATACTCAAATTAGTGAAACTTATTTAATATTATTTTCTCTACCCATCATTAATAATTTAACACGCATGATAATAGAATTTTACTTGCAAGACAACATATTTATAATCACTATATGATACAGAAGAATGAGAATTGTATTATTGATCTTATTTAGGGTTTAGTACATGTATCTATATATATAGATACAAGACTATATCTATAACAAATACTAAATCTATAATAATATAATAAAGAAAACATAATATACTAAGAATATATCTATTCCTAATCTAAATATAATAAGATATATTTATCTTTAATATATCTTATTCTCTTATATATGATAAGTTCTTTTCAAAAAATTAAAAAGAAGTCATGTCCTAAATTAATTAATTTATTATTATGTAGGTTCTCAATTTACGGAGTCAGGCTGAGCTTCTGCATGAGATTAGATGGTCTGTTGTCCCAAGACAAGCTATTGTTTGTGCTGACTGGATTGCGATCCAGACTAAGAAAAGATCTTGTGTTCCTAACTGGGTATCCGTATCCCCGCCCTTTCTTTTCGCTTTGATTGTTAAAAGGATAGGGAGTTTAATCCCATGACTTTACATAGACTTGAGTTTTAATATAGTATGTGTGATGGTTTGGCCATTTTTTTATTATTTATTACTCTAATATACATAATTAAAAACATATGTTATAATACGTAACTATAAAGCTATAAACATTTATTTTAACAAATATTTTTGGGTTAATAATCTATTTAGTGCTCCAGTTTTACTTCGTATTATTTTTTGGTGTCTCAAGATCAATTTGTTTTTTTCGGGTGTCCCAACTTTCATTTTGGTTACTTCGGCATCTCCACGTGTTTTTTTCTCTCCCTCCAGTCACTTCCTTCAACCCACTTAGCCATTGATAATCTCTCACTCTCTACTATTCACAAAATCGCTTAATTTTTCCACAAACTTGAACATTGAAAAGATAAGGTTTCCAGCAGAATAGTGTGGAGCGATTTCCAACTATAATGGATCGGGATTTACTAGCGCGGACGTGACCAGCTTCTCAGGCGACTGTCATGGCAAGATGAAGGGAATGGAGCGTACAAGAGAGCTCGAATTTGACAGTCGGCTTCGTCGGGCTTGGCTTCTCTAAGGTAATCACACTGAGACACATAAAAGTAACTAAAATGAAACCTGAGACACCCTAAGATAAAAACTTAATCATGGGACTCCAAAAAGCAACAAGAGGTAAATCTGAGACATTAAATAGGTCATTAACCCTATTTTTTTTTATATAAATTTGAATACTTGTAACTCTTTAACTTTAAGATTTTGAAACTAATTGTGGTGGCGTGTTACAACACGTGTTAATTAACCGAAGTTATAATTTTTTAAGGATATTTAAGTGATATAACTATAATTTGTTTGGTTTGTTTTGCTTAAATACTATGTGTTTTACAACTAGGTTGACATGGTTTATTTTTTCATTACGTGTATTGTGTGCTGGTTTTTAATATTTTAAAACGACACCTAGTGAACATGCTAAATATTACATATTAAATGTTAGGGTTATCATATTGAATACAACCAATATGTAAATTTAGACACCTAAAAGTAACGACGGTAATATTTCGTATTTTCTTAATGAACAACTTCCAAATGAAAGAAATCTAAAAGCATCCAATTAATAATGAAAGACACCTAAACACAATAAACATATTAAGCCAGACAACTAAAAGCAACAAACATCTATAGGAAGTCAGACACCTACAAACAACAAAAGTAATATTTGATACTTTCTTAATCAACAATTTTCAAATGAAAGACAACTAAAATAAACCGGTCAATATGAAAAACACCTAAAATCAATCAGTCAAATTGATTAGACCTTCTTTATCAACCAACATGTAAGGTCACACACCTAAAAGCCACCAACATATTTATGGATGCTTTCGGAAAAAAGAAGAAGTTAAAACACTCGAAATGCAACATTAAAAAATAAAGTCATATTCTTAAAAATACAGTTACAGGAAATTGGCATAAAAAATTACAATAAATGTTTTATGCATATGTCTTTCAAGTGTACACTTTATCATAACAAACATACATAATATTGCTGCCAAAAACAAACTGAATATGATAACTTGATATATTGTCTCTGTGGAATTTTACGTCGGCTTCAGAAATCATTATCGTTTTCATTTCCTCTGTGCCTCCTACCTTTATGGTGATTGTCTTGACTTGACTGATTCATCTTCTGGAGTAGCTTCTGAGGTGTTGTTTGATTCTGGATGGGTGTTGACTCAGCAACTAGACAAACTTATAGAATTAATTGAGTTCTGAGATCATCAGTTGAAGAAAAAATGACGGGTCAATAACCTGGAAGAGGTCTGAAGATTGGCCCTTGTGAATTTGAGAGGTCTGAAGATTGAAATGGTGATAACAGAGGTCTGAAGTTTGGACTTTGTGATTTTTAGGTTTTCCGTCCAAATTTTCTGTCAAATTTAACAGAACCGTATAAAATGTCAAAAATACCCTTTTGAAATATTTGAATTAATAAAAAGTTTAATTAATATAAATATGAAATGACAAAAATACACCTGTCCATAATTTAAACATAACCCAACTCCGGCGACCACCACTCACAACTCCGACGACCGCCACCACGGCCCCAATTGGGCCCAAATCGGAGCCACCAAGCTCCAATCAGAGCTTTGTGGCTCCGAATTGGGCCCAATCGGAGCCACCGGCCCTGATTGGGCCCAATCAGGACCGCGGTTGTGGTCGCCGGAGTTGGGTGATGGTCGTCGGAGTCGGGTTGTGGTCGCCGGAGTTAGTGGCTGTCGCCGGAGATGTGAGTGGTGGTCGCAGGGGTTGGGTGGTGGCCTAAAGGGCATTTTCGTCATTTCATTCGAGCATGTGAGATGCAAGAAGGGTATTTTTGGAATTTAATTTTATTTCTGGTCACATGCAATGCACATGACCAACTTCCGTCAGTTTTAACGGAAAAAACTAACGGAGACCTCTATTATCTACAAGTCGAAACTTCAGACCTCTGTTATCACCATTTCAATCTTCAGACCTCTCAAATTCACAATGACCAATCTTCAGACCTCTCCCAGGTTATTGACCCAAAAATGGCAAAAAAGAAAGAATCAGAGATACTAAACATTAAAAAATATAGAATATCTTTTGTAAGTGTAAGTGTTCAATTATCAAAAGATAAAAGAAACCCAATAATTTACTTGGATAACTAGTGTCCTAAAAAAATGGGATACGTCTCTTGTTATGAAATTGGTTCATCCTGATAGTGCAATTCAATACTATAAAGTAGAAATATTCTCGTTTTAATATTTGAACAAGTTAACACCTTATTCTCAAGTAGCTACTACTAGTGCAAGTAACCTTTAGAAATTTATGATTACAAACTGTTAGAAAATGCACATTGTGCTAACTATGTCCTGTTGAAATCGAACTAAGTACGGTTGACAATTGAAGTTAACTCATACCCAAATCCATAAGGAAAACTTGATGACCAAAATTCTCAAGTCCATTTCGGTGAAATTGAAAATTTTAAGTAAAATTGAGGTTCAATTAAACTTAATTGACATAAATCAAAATAAATTGAAGAAAAGCTATATCCAAATACATGTCAATTAGAGTTTATGAAAACTTCTTAAGCAAAATCATCAAATTCATTTCGGTGAAATTGAAGAACTAAAGCAAAATCGAGGTTCAATTAAATTTAAATGGCATAAATCGACATGAATTGAAGAAAACTCATATTCAAATTAATGTCAATTAGAGTTTATGAAAAAAAATCTTGTGTAATCATCAAATCTATTTCGGTGAAAGTGTAGAACTTAAACAAAAACGAGGTTCAATTAAACATAATTGACATGAATTGAAGAAAATTCATATCCAAATCGACATGAACACCATAGCTGGCTGGATGTTGAAGACGTAGACGCAACCATTTTTTCCTCCTAGGTGAAGAACCTTAACCCTAAATTTGTAAAAGAGATATTGCATGTCTGTTTTTTTTTCTTCTACATTCTTCTTATTTTATGAAGAGGAAATCTCGTGTCCAATGGCACATGTGCCATGATAATGGATTCCGGATACAAATTTGTCATTTCACATTGGCACATGAGGAGCATATGATAATAATAGGGACAAATTTGAAATTTTATTTGAGTCGGGTCGCTTGATAAATACGTGATCAAATATTAGAACCAGATAAAAATTGAAAAGTAACTTAAAATAAAATATGAAACACTTAAAAATAACAATTTAATCATGAGCCTTTTTTTTCTAAATAATCATGAAAAAACTAAAATATCAAAATTCAAACATGAAAATGTATTAAAAAAAAAAAAAATTCAATTTTCCCCCAACCATATTCGAAAATTAATAACTTGAACTTAGTATAGCAAGTATTTTTTGTTTACTCATCTTCATTTCACGTAACGGAACGGAAACCAAAAGTAAAGTTGAACTGATTTATATAACAACATCCTGCTCCAAACCCACCTAAGATTTTTCCCCTCCTTTCCATGACAGACAAATTACTCAGTCTCTCTCCCTCTCTAATATTGTGACCCATAATTTGAAAAGGGATCGCATTCTCCCGCGAAGGAGTAGGAATAAGAGATACAGAAGTTTGCTTGCGTGTTGATTTCATTGGTGAAGATGTTTGCTGCAGAGAATGGCCTGCAAGGAGACCCACGATTGAAGGCCATCTCCGACGCCATTAGAGTCATCCCCCACTTCCCCAAACAAGGTTTCTCTCTCTCTTCATACAAATGGAAGCCAAAGTTGTTTCCTTTTTGGCCGGACTTTTTTACTAGGACACTGCCGAAACGTGGAAAATAGTTTGCTGAATTAAAAAATCGTTTCCTCTGCTTCAGCCTTCAGGATTTTCCTTTTCTTTAATTTTTGTTTCCTTTATGTGAAGGTATAATGTTTCAAGACATAACCACACTGTTGCTCGACCCTGTTGCCTTCAAACATGCTGTGGACATCTTTGTTGAACATTATCGAGACAAAGGCATCTCCATTGTTGCAGGTAGGTACTCTCTCTCTCTCTCTCTCTGCCCAAACGCATAAGTAGACCTAATTAAATACCGCCCGGCCAAAATGAGGACAATTACAATTTGATATTCGGTGCGCAAAAACTTAATTTTATAATCCAGTTGTTTGTCTGCCCTATATATAATCAATTATGGTTGCAAAATTGTTGATTATGTTATCGGCAGGAAAAAAAAACAACATTTCTTAATCCAAGTTGCGATTTTGTGTTCTTAAATGATGATTGTCTGGGAAAACGCTTCCTACAGTCGTCCAAATAAAGATTTAGGCTCACCACCGACGGAGGTGGACGTTATGGGAGGTTTCCCACTGGTCAAGTTGTGAATTTTCTAATACCCTTTTGTTGGAAAAGTTGGAAGGTGTTGTAACTAAACAAATAACTCAAGCGACAGTAATAGATTTCCTCTCTTTTCAATCTCTTTATTAGGAACTAGTGGGTGACATGGTCATGGATGGGTTTGCTTTATGTTCTTGTTTCGATTTTTAATTGCTTGAAATCTTGTGCTTCGAATTTTGGACGGCTTAAACAAAAACTCTGTTCGTGATTTAGGACAAAAAATTGTGCAAAGTTTGAACTATTTTGTGCTGATTCACCTAAAGTAAACTGCTGCCTGCAATATCTAGCAGAAGAAGGTGCCTTGTAAAGTTGGCTCGTTTTTCCAGTATAGCTGGTTTTGTTCAAAGATATTGCTTCTATAAGTTCTTGGTTTGATTTTTAATTGCTTGAATTATGACATACTGTAAGAGCTTTCCGACCCTTTGTTACTGGTTTTGTTTCTTCCTTAATACACTTTTACAATAAAAAGAAAATTTGCTGTTTCATGATTCGATAAGACTAAAATCTACTCATTTTCAACTTTTACAGTTAATTATATTATGTAAAAAAAATTGCTTCTTTATTGGGTTGGAACTTGGTTATACTTTGCAGTTGTTACAAGCCTAAGCAAATCATCACATGAATGCTTTAAGGTGTTGTGATTTAACATAGAATACATCAAACAATTGTTGATATGAAGTATGAAGTATGAACTGAGGTGGTTGAATGAATCATTTGATTTAACATAGAATACATCAAATGGTTTAGGGTTGAATGAATCATTTGGTTTTTGTGAAATGGAGAAATTCTGTAAATCCTCACACGATTGATTTCGTATATGAAAAACCATTTTTGTCAGTCCTGTCCTTGATTCGATGCTTTACATTGTAGGAGTTGAAGCAAGAGGATTTCTGTTCGGTCCATCAATTGCTTTAGGCATCGGTGCCAAATTCATTCCTCTGCGAAAGCCCGGGAAATTGCCAGGTACTCTATCCTAATTAATGTGTTTTCAGAAAGTGGAATTCATGATCAAGTTTGAAACCAAATAATGTTCTTGGCTCCACCATATGTATAAAGCATTTGATTTTAAATCAATGACAGGGGAAGTAATCTCGGAATCATATGTTCTTGAGTATGGAACCGATTGTTTGGAAATGCACGTGGGAGCGGCTCAATCAGGGGAACGTGCCATAATCATCGATGACTTGGTTGCCACGGGTGGTACCCTATCTGCTGCAATAAGACTCTTAGGTAACTAAAATCTTGTAAAAATGATCCCTTTCGCCTAGACTTACTTTTGCAATACTTATCTTAATAATAAGTTTTTGTTAATGTGTAGAACGAGTTGAAGCTGAGGTAGTCGAATGTGCATGTGTTATCGGACTGTCGGATTTCAAGGTAATTCTGGACAGTTATGTAAGCTGATTGAGTTAGTTGACAACTTGAGATCGACAAATTTACGACTTTGTGGCTCTAATACCATATGGATTTAGATGATCAAATTATTGACATGGGTTTGTGATTTTGATAATAGGGAGAAAGGAAGCTGAGTGGAAAGCCATTGTTTATCCTCATGGAGCCTGTATATATTTAGCTATTTCCCGCCGAATTGGAAAATCGAGTGGAGTATTCAGCAGATAGTTTGAAAGAAAGGGGAAATATATCAGAGCAGATAAATTACTACTCTGACTGAAGCCCATCTTCTGAGTATTTATCGAGTTAGAGAATAACTGACTCTCTACATGTACAAGAGGGTTTAGATCAACATCAATTTATGCAGTTATGTAATGCTAAAGATTCTTATTTTTCCAGTTCAATTACAGTTTCTGGAAGAATCATGCATGCATATAACTGTGTCCAGTGTTTCTGCAGATATTATGTCTTTCTAACCTAAGCATTATCAAAGCATTTCAGTTTATTTAGAAGTTTAACTAAAGCAGAAAGATCACGTTACATATATATAAAAGAATAAGTCTGAGGTTGCAGTTTCTAAGAAGAAAAAAAGATATTGAGAACTGAGTTGGATTTTCGATATAGGTTGAGGACTAATAAAATACATTTCCCAAACAAGAAAGAGAAAAGATTCCCAGAATCCGACAACCATTTGTGTAGCGAGTTGACGTCGTACTTTTTGACTTAGTCAGAACCCCCACGCGCCAATACTCGTCGCGTACACTTCACCTCCTCCATTTCCACCGCTATAAATGTGACCCCCCCCCCTCCAAATACAAACTGCGTCACACTCAATATACTATTTCCACAGCTCAGTGCAGACACCATTCCTCCAAACCGGCCGTGAAATCCGATCCACCAATTCAAATACCTAACCCTAATTCAATCTCTGCATCTCCACGAACCGAGTGAGGTGGTTGCCGATCCGGTTCGAGCTCAGTTCTGAGAACGCAGTGATGTCTGCAGCAGTGTGTGGGAGCAAGCGATGTCTTTTCGATGATGCTGGTTCCCCGCCTTCACCTCCGATGTCGAAGAAGATGCGGCGGTGGTCGCCGTCGTCTACTTCTCCGTCTCGGACGCCGTCGACTGCTCTACTCGATCGGCTTTTAGCTCTTTTCCCTCAGCTGGATCCCCAGGTCTTTCTGTTTTTGGCAAATTACTTCAAATGATGGATCTCTTAGTCCTCTTTCTTTATAAATGGATGCCAAAGTTATATTTTTGTTTTTCTGTGTATTTGCTTGACCAGAACAAGAAAGTTGAAATATTGAAGAAGCTTGGTATTTCGATAATATCGGCCCAAATATGATTGTAATTATTGAATCTAAGTTGGATATTACTTCCATTGGTTTCCATTGATTATTGATTGAATTTAGAGTTTCTTTTTCATACATAGTCGATACTGCTGTCAATTCGGACAAGTTTGGTTTTCTGAGGTAGAACATTGATGTAATCTCGTAATACTCGAGCTGATAATGTATAATATGTTGAACTTAGTCAGTTCACTAGTAAGATGGTATTCAGCTAAAAGGGTTCTTTTGTAACTGGGTGAATTTAGTAAATTTGGACGATTTGGGTGTGTAATGTGTATGGATGTGGAGGAGCATCCGTGCAAGATATGCGCCGCTGATTGTGATGTCATGTTATGTACTTGAAATGATTTTGTTCAACTTGAGAAACTGTTTTCTAGTGCTGTGCTATTGGTAAGCCTGGAACTGTTAAATTGTCTTGAGATATTACACAAGACTAACTCATCTGTCTGAGTCCTACTTAATGCTGTTGTTCTCTTTGAGATTTTGAACAACCCGGGAGGCCGGGACCTTTTTTGATATTAGCCACTATTGATATAAACTCATCTTCATGCTCATTTAGATTCTTGAAAGCACGTTAGAGGAGTGTGCAAATGATGTAGATGCTGCCATCAGAAGGTTGCAGGAAGGTGCTGTAGAGGAATCTGAAGCCTCTGTTGAAAATTCTGGAAGAAACATGGATCAAGGTGCATTTTTTTTACTATCAATACAACTTGTAAGGCGAAGATTGAGGTTGTAGTGCGTTCTTGTGGGTTTAACAAATTGCTATTTTCAAGGAAGTTAGAGAACAGATTAAAAGATTTGGAGAATTGGAGCTATTATTTGATTTTGATACTTCTGGTGCAGCATTGTTCCAGTTTCTTGTCATCTGTATAGTTTATTAACTTATACCTTCAATAAATAGGTACTTTTATTGATGAAGAAAATATTAGTGATAACTGTTGCACACCAAAAAACTCGTCTGCAGATGGCCAATGGGTGGATTCCTTTGTGAAGGAAATGATTAGCTCTACAACTTTGGAAGATGCCAGACTACGTGCTGCCCGAGCTCTTGAGGTTTTAGAACAGTCTGTCAGTTCTCGAGCTGGAGCTGAGGCAGTGCAAGGTTTTCAAAAGGTGGGTGGTATGCATCAAGTTTACTGATGAAGCATATCATTTCATCTTCTTATTTATGCATATTATAGGGATTTGCCTTTTACTGAAAAAATTGACTTTCCCTATACATTTGTATTATTGAAAGAGGTGTTATACTTATGATTTTTGGTGGACTTTAGCGTTCGTAATGATCCAAGATAATATATCTCTAAAAACATATATATTTATGCATGACATTCTTATTATTATCAGTGTATGATCTCATTTTCTTATTAAATAGGAAAATTTGATGCTGAAGGAGCAAAGGGAGATGCTACTTAGGGAAAACACTATTCTAAAACGAGCTGTGTCTATTCAACATGACCGTCAAAGATTGTATGAGGACAACAATGAGGAATCACAGCATCTGAAGGTGTTGGCGTCTCGCTGTCAGGAGCAAATCAGAGTTCTTGAGGTCTGCAACACTAGTCTCTTTAAACACTAATATTGCTCTTGGCTCGCCTCAGTAGAATGGACGATTTGGCTCATATAAGTGTTGAACTTTCACATAGATGAAGTTAAATACTGCATGTGAGATCAGAGTTGGATATCATGTGCAAATTTCTCATAAGACATCCATTAAATGAAACAATTGAAAAATTAAAAGCTTGATTATCATGACTCATTTTATTTTATCCTGAATATTGCTTCATGACGAGCTTCCTTTCACCAAGAAGCTTGAGTATGATAAAATTGAGCTGAACACATAACCAGCATTGAGCTGAACTGGGGAAGCTAGCAAATTATGCAGAATTGAGTAAGTTTCATATTTTGTTGTTTTTCTCCTCTCTTTGGCAGGTGAACAACTATGCATTGACAATGCACTTAAGACAAGCTCAAGAGAATAACCCCTTCCATGGACATAGATTCTGAGTTTGGGATATGCACCATATACTATAAAAAAGCACTTGTTGAGATGAGTTTATAATGTATGCAATTAATCAATGGAGATGCAGTTGCTCTTCATAGTTTGAGATGAGTTTATAATGTTTGTTTTAATTATTTGTTCTTGTAACAGTACTTCTTACTAGCTACTACTGTAGAGTCACATTGAGTGCCAAGTTGTGTGCAGTAAAATGTATTGAGCTTTTGAATGGAAAAGTACAACAGTAAGTTTTTACATAGTAGATTCGGTTCCTAACCAGTTAATCAGTTATGGTCTGGACAGCTTGATTAATGGATGGTATTCTACATTATTTATGATAGAAAAAACTTCAAAAATAGTAATGTATTCTTCTAGCCAAAAAAGTGAGATGTAACAGAATTTGATTCATTAGAACAATGCATTGGTCATAATTGTTGAACAGGTCATGCATCTGCCTGACTTTGCTTGAACAGAAGATAAGCAGCTACAATCATCGGAGTGAATATCATGAAGAGGGCTTGGACGATGTTGGGGTGAGTTATGTCCGGGAAAAGGACGCTTCCATACTTCACTAGAGCTGCACCTGCAACTGAACCAACGGCGAGCTGCAGCGTATAGTTCAGATCGTCCTGCTGTAGACACAAAACAGCCAACATCTCCAGTCACACGCAAGAATGTAGTAAAAACTTTTAGATTTTTTTTAACCAAATAACATCCACAAAGTTGTAAATCTTCAATGACATTCAAAAGGCTGCTCCTTTTTCGGCAATTTGATGAATAACTTACTTGAAAGGAGGAGGAATTAGGGTTTCCATCGGAGACTTCTCCTGGTCCTTCTGAGTTTGAAGCAAGAACAAGGAATGACGTCATGTTTCTTCCCAAGGGAAAAGTTAGCCGATTAGGACTGAAAAGCCGGCGAGGAGGCGATGAGTGGCAGGTGAAAGCGCAGCATCCCAGCACGGTGGCCGCTGCAGCTGCGGCTGCTGCCATTATCGTGTTGATCAAAGATGCAGAGAGTTTACAAGCAGCAGATTGGTCGGCTCTGTCCAACTCTTTTTCCGTTATCCAGTACTTCAATTCAACCCTTGACCAAGCTGCAATTATGAAATTTTTTTTTTTTTAAGATGAGGATAAGAAATAGGGTTAAAGGTCCTTTTGGTACCACATGTTTGCAAAAATTACACTGTTCATACCACTAGTATTTTTTCTTACCGAATTGGTACCATATGTTTCCAAACCTTACTGTTTTGGTACCTCCGTTAGGGTTCCGTCAAAAACAGCCGTTAAATGGCATGTGCCATGCACGTGACCAGCCCAAAACTTTCAATTTTGTTACAATTTAGTCCATCTAATACATCCCTAACTTTTATTTTGTTCAATTTAGTCCTAAAACTTCAAAATCAAACCATTTCCCCAAATTGACCTAGCCGGACCTAGCCATGGGCTAGGTCCGACCCTGGGTCATGGTCGCCGGACCCAGGCGACCCCGACCCAGGGTCGGACCTAGCCCTAGGCTAGGTCCGGCTAGGTCAATTGGGACCTAACTGGATTTTATTTAATTTAATAAAATCCTTTCATATATATACTTTTTTTAAAATAGGTAATAACCTATGAAAGGTTTAAATTTGACTCATATTAACCAGAGAAGTCTGAATTTTCAACTTTGTTGATATTTGGTTTTCCGTCCATTTGTAGGGTTAAATTTAACAGAATTGTCTGAAATGACACTTTTGCCCATTTGAATATTTTGTTTTATTTAATACCTTATTTGAGGAAATGTGAAATGACAAAATTACCCCTGAAGTCAAATTAAGAATTGAGTCCCTATTTTTTTATTTTGTTCAATTTAGTCCTCAAATTTATATTCTTAAGTTTTGATTTTTACAATTGAGTCCCTAATGTTTTCTCCGTCACCGCACAAGTCCACCGGCCATCACCCGAGGCCGCCGATCACCACCCAAGGCCGACGACGACCACCAGTCGGGTCGGCCACCACCAAATCGTGGCCGGTAACCCCAAATCGTGGCTGGCCAGCCACAATCGGGGCCGGCCAGCCACAATCGGGGCCGGAAGCCACCGATTGGGGCCGGCCACCACCCCAATTGGTGGTGGCCGGCCCCGATTGGTGGTGGCCGCCACCCCAATCAGGGCCAAGGGGCTCCAGATTTGGGCCCCTGACTCTGATTGAGCCACAAAGGGCTCAGTCGGAGCCCTCTGTGGCCCGAATCGGGCCGGCCACCACCAATTGGGGTGGTGGCCGACCCCAATCGGTGGCTGGCGGCCCCGATTGGGGCTGGCCGGTCACAATTGGGGCTGGCCGGCACGATTGGTGGTCGTCGTCGGCCTGGGTGGTGGTCGTCGTCGGCCTTGGGTGGTGGTCGGCGGCCGCGGGTGGTGGCCGGCCATGATTGAGGCATTTTCGTCTTTTCATTTCAACCATGTGAGAGGGGGCAATTTCGTCTATTCATTTCAAGCATGTGAGGTGCACACTTTGATAGAATGACATTTTTTGTATTTAATTTTATTTCCGGTCACATGCCAAGCACGTGACCAATTTCCGTCAGTTTTAACGGAAAAAATTAACGAAAACCTCTTAAATCAACAAAGTTGAAACTTAGACATTCCATATTAACTTTTGAAAATTCAGACCTCTCCGGTTTAACATGGGTCAAATTTCAGACCTCTTTATTTTATTTAAAAATATCCTTAATCAGATCAGATTGGATTTTATTGAGTGGATACACATACTTTTTTTTTTTAATGAAGACATGAACTAAATTATTAGCAAATACACCCAAACTTTTTAATTTATAATTTTTTCAATTATTATTATTATGATCAAGGTTATACCCATTCAACTGAAAAATAATTTGTTTACCAAAAAACTGAAAAATTATTTATACAGTCCAAAATTTAAGAAAAAGGAAAACAAATTCTAAAATTGCAAATTAAGTAATAATTATTAAATTAAATGGAATGTTATATCATACATCAATCAACCTTTCGACAATATGGATTCAGCATTAAAAAATCTTTAAATTACATCTTAATGTTTTGTTACACTGTACTGACATGATCAAGAACCTACTTAACACCTAAACTGGACACACTAGTGAATGTAGAACAAGACACTCAGCTAATAAAACCCTCAACCCCAGTAGAACTTTCTAAGGGTTGATGAAGGAGCCAATCTCTTGCACAAATCAGTGCCTCCAGTGTCAATGGACGCAATGAACTCCGATAACTGTCTAGTCTGCTTTTCTTCGTGTCGAATACAGATCCAGGAGAAACCGTGGACATGGGTACACATAAAATATCAGCAGCCATCTTTGACAGAGTTGGGTACTTCATCTTGTTCCATTTCCACCAACTCAACACATCAAATTCTCCAATCTGAGGCACAAGAGATTCCTCCAAGTACTCATCGAGTTCGCATACTGTTCCTTCTTCGTGAAGATCACTCATCCGTGATGAAGAGTAGTCATTGTACAATTCGTGAATCCCATCATTAACGAGAGCGATCCACAAAGAAGAATCATCGCCGTAAATTCTCTGGAAAGTGAACTCCACGAGCTTCATCTTGAACCTTGGGTCCATGACCACAGCAATTGCAAGAACAAGGAAGCATTTTCTCCAGTAGTTATCAAACTTTTCTTGCAGAGGCCTCACGAGATTGCTTACAAGAGGGTCTTGGCTCATGGCGGCCTGAGCTAGCTCCAATTGGATTTTTGAAACCTTATGGAAGAAGGCGTTTGTAGTTGGAGGAACAGGAGAGGTCAATGTAGTTGCTGCATCAAAAAACAGCTTCAAATACAAGCAAAGAGTTTCTACTTGTTTCCAATCATCCATGGAAGGTGATAGTTTGTAGTTCGGGTCAGAGGCATCGAAGCAAGCAAATACTTTCTTCAACTCACAAGCAGCAACCAACATATTATAAGTTGTGTTCCACTTGTCTATGTCATCGAAAGAGACTTCTTTCATGCTAGGCACTTGAAGATGCTGCCTCAGTTCATCAAACGTCTCATTGTTAGATTCAGAGGTTTTCACATATTTTACACTGTCACGGATTTTCTGCACTACTCCTGCCATAGATTCAATAGCCTCCTGAGAAAGACGAGTCAAGACACGAGCAAAGCAGTCCCCAACAACTAGCTGACTATTAATCACAAGTGGGCTCTTCACAGATAGTAGACCTCTAAAATTTCCTTTTATAGTGTCAGTGCCGAGGGATTCATCAAAGGTAAGGGTGAAAATCCCACTGTCTAAGCACCAATCTGAAATGCAAGCCACCACAGCTTGATATAACGCATTTTCTGAATCTGGGTCAGGAATCATGACAACATTTAGAAGGCGACGATGCAATTTCCAGTTACTATCAAGAAACTGCCCATAAAGGAAAACGTAGCCAATTGTTTGGTTCGATGTCCAGAGATCGAGGGTCAGACTGACATGTCCTGGACTGCAAGTCACAACATCTAAAAGTTTCTGTTTTTCGTTGAGGTATATTTTCACAATATCATCTTGAACAGAATTGAAGCTCACCATACTGTACTGAGGTTGAAATGCCCGAACAAGGTTTATGAAACCAGGATTCTCCACAATGTGGATAGGATATTCATGCAGAATGATCATCTTGACCAATTCATGGGTGCAGCGTTCCTGATCAAGAGGGAAGCTAGTTAGGCCTGGAGGTGGCTTTTGGTTTTTTGGTCGGCCAGTACCTTTGTCACCACCAGACTTAGCAGGTTTTGTTTGTGGGTTTAGTTGAGTGTTTCTGCGACCTGGGCAGATTCCTAAGGAAATATGCCGTTTCAGGTGGCTTGTTCCAGCAAGCTTTGCACGAGTAATATAAGCAAATGACCTGTTGCAGTATTTACAGTTAGCCTTTGCGTGTTCTGGGCCGATATTCTCCACTGTGAAGTGTTCCCAAACGACAGACTTCTTACTTCTTCGCCGCCGCTTTCTAGGTGGCATCTCTATGCTCGATGGTTCCACATCAGCACTATCAGAATGTATTTCCAAAGGACTATCTGAATCCCTGTAAATGGAGAAAGAGAACAGACTTAGACAGTAGCAATGCCAATATCTGTTATAAAAGGGAGCTTGAAATTTAAATTTAGAGCGAAAAAAGGACCACAGATATCAGTTCATGAGCATCAAAACATAAACCGAGAAAAATCAGATTCAATAGGTCACATCTACAAGAGACACCTTGAATTGGGATCAAACATCTTCGAACGCACAACTGATTAAGAACTAGATTACTAATTATTCACTAATTTATTATGAAGAGGGCTTGTACGATGTTGAGTCGGGGAAAAGGAGCTGCCGTACTTCACCAGTGCCGCGCCCGCAACCGAACCAGCTCCAAGCTGCAGTGTATAGTTGAGATCCCCCTGTTGTTTGACACAGACAAAGCAAAAAATGTCACAGACAAGAATTCTAGTAAAACATTAAAGATTTTTTATTGGCTTCGGCAAAAAAAAAAAGATCGAGAATAATGCTGTCGGCCGGGCTACAGAATCGTCAAGTAAAACAATCTGGTGAACAACTTACTTGGAAGTAGGAGGGATTAGGGTTCTCATCAGAGACTTCGCCTGGTCCATCTGGGTATGAAGCAAAAACAGGGAAATGCGTCATGTTTCTTGGCGTCGGGAAAGTTATCTGATTCCAACTGAAACGCCGGCGAGGAAGTGATGAATAGGAGGTGAAAAAGCAGCATCCCAACACGGTGGCCGCAGCAGTTGCCGCCATTATTGGGTGATCAAAATTGAAGATTGTGTACAGGCAACAGCTTGGTCGATCAAAATTGTCCAGCTCTTTCCGTTATCCAAATGTCCAACTTTACAAAAATATAAAAATGAAAAAAAATATATATATTTGGCCAAAAAAAAAAAAAAAATATATATATATATATATATATATATATATATATATATATTCGGAATTTTCCACGACTCTCCCAGTCCTAAGTTAAGTATTCGAAAAAGTCCCTATTTAGTTAGGACTTTTCAAATTCGGGACGGGCTAGGGACAACTTAGTTTACACCTAAGAATGAAAATAAATTTTAATTTTCAACTCAATATAAATTCAAGTTCAAGCATTCATCAAATTCACGAACACATACATTGAATTCATCAACATATACATCGAATTCACGATCACATACATCAAGTTTATAAACAAATTTATTAAGTTCTCACACGTAGCTTAAGTATAATTAGATTATTTAAGTTGTAAATTGTTGAATTATGGTAAATAACTAGGGACATTCGGGACTTTCAGAATTTTTTGAAAAAATCCCTAGCCTTAGTTGGGAGTAAAAATCCCTCCCATACGGACTCGGTCCAATTTCGGGACGGGTTAGGGCGGATTTTTCGGAAATTCGAGTTTGTCGAGTTTTTTACTCCGCCCTACTAAATAGCAGCGTTATAATTTGGCAAAAAAAAAAAAGCAGTGTTATAAGAATCAGACCGGGTCTAGTCAGGTAAAATATTATAGTAAAAGAATATAGTAGTTTGGGACCAATTTACACATTTGTAATAAATAGTTTCAGGGACTCTATTTCATCTTGATGTTAGGTCCTGAACTGTATTTTTAGCAAGTTAGTTTGTTAGATTCGTTGCTCTCCTAGACTCCTACTATATATGGATGAGCACTTCTTCATTCACAATTACGTAGAATATTAAAGGGAAAAGTATGAATAAATGTCAGAAGTTCTATAATATTTTTTAGATATAACATGTTTTTAGGTGTGTTTTAAAAAAGGGTTTATAGTCTTTTGGTACCTTATGTTTGCCCACTTTTGGCTTTTGGTACTACATGTTTGGTTTTGCCTATTTTTGGTACCATATGTTTGCCAATTGTATACTTTTGGTCCGACCGTTAGTTGACCGTTAGAGTTGACCGTTAAGTAGTCACGTGACTTGCACATGACTAGCCCCAAATTTTGATTTTGTTCAATTTAGTCCTCAAATTTTTTGTCCTAACTTTTTATTCTTGCAATTTAGCCCTTAAACATTTTCAACCGCACCCTAGGACTAAATTGACCTAGCCATGGTCCGACCCATAGCTAGTAGAACCATGGCTAGGGTCGCCGGACCCGGGCAACCCTAACCATGGTCCGACCTAGCCATGGGTCGGACCATGGCTAGGTCAATTTAGCAATTGGGTTTAATTGACCCAATTGAACCTTATCTTAAATTGACATAGCCATGGTCCGGTGACCCTAGCCATGGTCCGATCTAGGCATGGGTTAGACCATGGCTATGTCAATTTAGTCCTAGGGTGCGGTTGAAAATGTTTAAGGGTCAAATTACAAAAATAAAAAGTTAGGACAAAAAATTTGAGGACTAAACTGAACAAAATCAAAATTTGGGGCTAGGCATGTGCAAGTCACGTGACTACTTAACGGTCAACTCTAACGGTCAACTAACGGTCGGACCAAAAGTATACAATTGGCAAACATATGGTACCAAAAATAGGCAAAACCAAACATGTAGTACCAAAAGCCAAAAGTGGGCAAACATAAGGTACCAAAAGACCTATAAACCCTTTAAAAAAATGGCGGTTTTAGATAAAACTATTAGTTTCCATTAAAATCTCTATTAAATTTGCTGATTGTACAAAAAAATTGACATGACAGCACATGATAGATCAATATGTAAAAAGTAATACTTAATTGACATGACAGCACATGATAGATCAATATGTAAAAAGTAATACTTTATTTAAAATAAGGGAAATAACTAAAAAAATCTAAAGAATTCTAAAAAAAATTTAAGTATTAAAATGCAAATTACCTTTTTGAAAAAAAAAAATTTGTTGAAAAATAAAAATTTGAAAAATCATTTTTTTTAATGAAAAGTTTGACGAAAAACAAGATGATGAACACGGGAAAAAATGAATATAAAATTTGTATTTTGGATATTTTATCAAAATATAACCAAATGGTTACATTAAAAAAAAGGCAGATAACTAAAAAGTTAATATTTAAACTAAACGGTTAGATTGTCAGTAGATTGTGAAACCCAAGTAACTAACTAGTACATAGTATATTAGTCGTATGACTGCGGTCTAAGAAAAAAAGGAACAGCCACTTCAGGCAACTGTTATAAATCTCGAATATAGCCAAATTTAGAACAAGAGTAGGGGAATGAATCAACAAATCCTAATGCTTTCTTTTGCTCTATACTGACAAGATCAAGAACCACCTATCCATCCAAACTACCTAAAAGGACCAACCCTAGTGAACGTAAAACAAGTAATAATAAACACCCTAATTATCAGCAGAAGTTTCTATAATTCTTGAAGAAGCCAATCTCTTGCACAAGTCACAGCCTCTAGTGTCATTGGATGCAGAGAACTCCGATAACTATCTATATGCCTGCTTGTTGTATTGAACACGGCTTCCGGAGCAACTGTTGACATCGGTACCGACAGAACATCAGCAGCCATCTTCGATAGAGTCGGGTACTTGATTCTGTTCAGCTTCCACCAGCACAACACGTCAAATTCTTGAATACGCGGCATAAGAGACTCCTCCAAATACTGATCCAGTTCGGATTTTGTCTCATCTGTACTTGTGATTTCCGAAATGTACAAATCGAAATCCATCAGCCCATCCCCAAAGGAGATAATCGTTGTTTCGTCTTGCTGCATTTCGAGTGCCTCAGACTTTATTAGCATATCATCGGTGTCCAGTGGCTCTTCTTTAACCAAAGAGTATTCATTGTACAATTCGTGAATTCCATCAACAACAAGTGCGACCCATGAAACAGAATCGTCCCCATAAATTCTCTGGAAAGTGAACTCCACGAGCTTCATCTTGAACCTCGGGTCCATGACCACAGCAATTGCAAGAACAAGGCAGCATTCTCTCCAGTAGTTATCAAACTTTTCTTGCAGAGGTCCCACAAGGGTGCTTACTAAAGGGTCTTCGCTCATGGCGGCATGTGCGAGCTCCAATTGGATCTTTGACACTTCATGGAAGAAGATGTTTGTAGTTGAAGGGATGGGAGAGGTCAAGATAGTTGCTGCATCAAAAAACAGCTTCAAACACGAGCATAGAGTTTCTACTTGTTTCCAGTCGTCCATGGAAGGTGATAGTTTGTAGCTCGGGTCAGAGGCATCGAAGCAAGCAAATACTTCCTTCAACTCACAAGCAGCAACCAACATATTATAAGTTGTATTCCACTTTTCTAGGTCATCTACAGCAATTTCTTTCGTGCTAGGCACTTGAAGATGCTGCTTCAATTCATCAAATTTCTCATTGTTAGATTCAGAGGTTTTCACATATTTTACGCTGCCACGGATTTTCTGAACCATTCCTGACATGGATTCAATAGCCTCCTGAGAAAGGCGACTCAAGACACGAGCAAAGCAACCCCCAACAACTAGCTGACCATTAACCACAAGTGGGTTCTTCACAGAAAGCAGACCTCTCAAATTTGCTTTAATGCTTTCAGTAGAGATGGATTCATCAAGGGTAAGGGAGAAAACCCCACTGTTCAAGCACCAATCGGACATGCAAGCCACTGCAGCTTGATTCAAAGCATTTTCTGAATCTGGGTCTGGAACCATGACTACATTTAGAAGGCGGCGATTCAATTTCCAGTTACTATCAAGAAACTGCCCAGAAAGGAAAACATAGCCAAGGGTTTGGTTTGATGTCCAGAGATCAAGGGTAAGATTGACATGTCCTGAGCAGCAACTGACAGCATTTAAAAGTTTCTGCTTTTCCTTCAGGTATATTCCCACAATATCTCCTTGAACAGCATTGCAGCTCACCATATTGTACTGAGGTTGAAGTGTCTTGACAAGGTTAACGAAACCAGGGTGCTCTACAATGTGGATAGGATACTCATGCAGAATGATCATCTTGGCAATTTCATGTGTGCAGCGTTCCGGATCAAGAGGGGACCTGGTTAAGTCCGGACGTGGCCTGGGTCTTTTTGTACCAGACTTAGCAGGTGGAGTTTGTGGGTTAAGTTCGATCTTTTCGCGGCCCGGGCATATACCTTTGGAAATGTGCCGTTTCAGATGACTAGTTCCAGAAAGCTTTGCACCACTGATGTAGGCAAATGACCTGTTGCAGTGATTACAGTTAGCCTTTGTCTGCCCCGGGCCAATATCTTCCACTGTAAAATGTTCCCAAACAACA
This sequence comes from Clarkia xantiana subsp. parviflora, assembly GCA_036873135.1. Classification (NCBI taxonomy): domain Eukaryota; kingdom Viridiplantae; phylum Streptophyta; class Magnoliopsida; order Myrtales; family Onagraceae; genus Clarkia; species Clarkia xantiana. The sequence goes on from JAPTYO010000003.1 coordinate 12,413,169, forward strand.
GACTTCTTTCTTCGGCTTTTACTGCGTGGCATCTCTGTGCTCTGTGGTCCATCTTCAATTGGTGAGGCAGGAGCAGCAGGGACAGTGACTATAGAATTATCCATCAACACCGCAGAGTCCATGTCAAAGGAATGTCTGAATCCCTGTATTTATGTAAAGTAGAAAGGAGTTAGAAAGGAGCAATGCCAATATATGTTGCTTAGCTAGAAAATCAAATTAACATGTTACATAAGGACTGCAGAGTTCAGTTCATGAGCATCAAAACATAATCGGAGAAAAAGAAGCTTCAATAGGTCATATCTACAAGAGGCAACTTAAATCTTGGTTCCAGTTTTAGTTATCAAATATCTTCCAATGCACAACTGATAGAGTACTCAAGTTTCAAGATACATTAAATGAAATTCATTCACTAATTATGTAACTAAGCACTGTCTCAAGCAAAATCAAACCTGAAGATAGCAGCTTCACAAAATGAGGCCCAAGGGAACATTCAACATTGTACACAAAAAGGATCAGAATTCTAAATTAGTAAATTCCAACTTAGTCTACATAAACCTTTTGGATTTAGCATTGTTTTGCACAACAATAATCAGTAGAAGCAACAAATTATTACAAAAATTGTACTTATGGCTTGTTTCTCTAACCAAAATCAAAACTTCTTTAATATTCAAACCAACTCAGAGCAACCAATTCAGGCCACTGCATTAAAAATAACAACAATCCATGGCCACCGGTTGCCAAATTCCAATGCAGGTTAAACACCATGACCACTGAAAACGGAAGTGCAGTTTCAGAACCGAGAACAGTGAATGGCACATCATGGCAAAATTGCACCATCCGCAGTTCAAAACACTATACTGAAATAAAACATCGACCGCTGAAAAGAAACGATCATGAACACATACCTGACAGCAAAGAGCATCGGAACCGCGAAATCTATCAGCACTGAGAATCTTCCACAAGGAAATTTGAAAATTCGTTTAGCAGGGCGGGTACCGGAGGTGGAGGACGATCGGACTGGGCTTGAGCTCGCCACAAGTTTTGAGCTTTAGGTGGGTGGAGGAGAAACCCTAATGGACTCAGGCCTTTGATGAGGGAGGAAATATTGGAATAATATTATATATAGGGCAGGGGCATTAGGATTTAGGAGTGAGAGTCGGGCTGATTGGTCAATATAATATATATCTTTTTTTTCCGAATATATATATATATATATATCTATCTTTTTGCAAAATATATATATATATATATATATATATCTTTTTGCAAAATATATTATATATTTGGCCAATAAATATATACATATATTATATAATATCTTTATATATACTTGTACTGTTGTACATTGCAAAAAATTAATGTAAATGATAATTTATATTATAATATTCACAAAATCATTTGGAGTTGATGTTTGTATTTAAATTTAAATTATTATATTATTTGGCAAAAACTAAATTAATAAAAATTACACTTATTCATTTTATTTCTAATTAATTTTTTTGCCAATATTTTATTTCTAATTAATTCGTTATAATGTATATATTAATAATATTATATATATTATTAAAAAGTTCTAATTTTATATATATTTTTTTTTTGTAAATCTAAATAATGTACAACTATTTAATTACAATAGTAATGAAAAAGTTAATAATAATTACAACAATTAAAACTAAATAATATAATAGTAAATAAAAAGTGGCAAAAATATAAATATATTTATAGATATTAAATAATATACTCTTATTTAATATTATGATATTTTCTGTTGCGTTTGAAAGTTTATAGTTGTTTGTTTTCTTACGTGGTGGTATTCAAATTCGAGCCCTTAAGCTTTAAAATAAATTTCCAACCTCATATTTATCAGTTTCGTTGCGTATTATTATCTAATTTAATCAAGAAGGATTGTGTTTCTTTAGATTAGATTAAATATATTGTGCTATATATAATATAAATTAAGGTGGAGTTTGGGCGGGACAGTCGAGTATTTTCTAAAAAAAAAAAAGAAGGTAAAGTCAAATTTTCGGACTCTATAATTCAGTGTTATCAGAACCGGACCGGACACCGAACCGGTGAGAGCTCCGGTTTCCGGTTCGGACGGTCCAACCGGGTCCGACCGCGGCTCGATGTTCAGACTAGTGTTTAACTTCCACACCTCACCTTCCCGAGAAATTCTTGTATAACTCGGTCCTACCAGCTGTCATCCAGCTGGTGGACCATCAGCCAATCAAACAATGACATGTGGCAGTGACTGTACATTTTTATCAGAAATTTGCCACATGTCTTATAATGATTGGCTGATGGTCCACCAGCTGGATGACAGCTGGTAGGACCGAGTTATATAAGAATTTCTCCACCTTCCCAGTCATCTCTCTCTCCTCTCCCTCACCTTCCCTTCTCTCTCCCCTCAACCCTCCTCAGTCCTCACGTCTCCTCACCTTTCTCTCCCCCCTCTCTCTCCTCTCCCCTCAACCCTCCTCACGTCCCCTCCCTGTGGCCTGTTCTCTCTCCCTCCTCTCATTGAATTCAATTGAACTCAGGACCGAGGTATGTCCCGCTCTCAATCTTTCTCACAGCTAGCGTCCAAATTACAAACAAGTTATGAAGCGTCCCGCTCAGGACCGAGGTATGAAGCGTCCCGCTCACGTCTAAGTTTTTTTTTCAGCATCGAGGTATGTCCCGCTCTCAATCATTGGACGCTATCAATCTTCGACTTGCTCTCAATCTCTCTCCCTCCTCTATCGATTCTAAGTTTTTTTTTTTTTTTTTTCTGTTCTGCTCACCGAACAGGCAGACCGGCGAACCGCCCGGTTCGCCCAAAACCGGCCGATTCGGTGAAAACCGGACTTCAGAACCGGATTCGCTTACATCCTCCGGAAATAAGCAAACCGGACCGTGGAGGGGTCCGGTTCCGGCCCGACCGCCGGTCCGGTTCTGATAACACTGCTCTAATTTATGTTTAGAGGGAAAAAGGTATGTCCGCCTCAAGCTTTCGTAAATCGGAACAAATTGGGGCCAGCTCGATGGAAATTTATGCCAGATTGAAAGAAGAAAAAACTACATAGCATTACCACTTCAATTAAGAATCTGATTCATTCACACCATAGCAATCTACAGCAATTGTCTTTAAACTCCTGCTCATACATGTTTAGGTGATTGATTTGAGATATAAATGGACTTCCTCAAATGCACACTTAATTTTTCTAACGTGGAATCAAAAAACCTTCAGATTGCAATATACGTTTCTTCATCTAAATTACCATTCCAAAATGAAGTTTTAACATTTATCTGATGCACAATTAAATTATGAATGGTTTCTTATACATTTATAATAATAATTCTGATATATTAAAATTCACAATTTATCTCTTCTCATAATTATTGTCACCAAATTTCGTTACTTTTCGATAATTTTTAGAATCTCACTCAATCAAATAAATTGACACAACTATGTCGGGCATGGTTCAGTTCTGAACTGAACCAGAATTGAATTTGTGGTTCATACAGATTCTATGTATTAGGTAAAAACCGAACGACATTTATATTTATAGATCCAACCATAACTGAACCGGTTCGAACTTATTTTTTTTTATACAAAATCAAACTAAACAGAAGTTGAGTAAAGTGGGAGTGCACCTATTAAATGATTATTATGTTACATTAACTATTAATCCAAAATGTGCTTGAAGTGAAGATCGAAATGGGAAAGCGATTTAACCATCACAAAGCATAACATTGTCGAAAACAAAACGAGTTCTCCTTAATTAAATAATTAAGGCTGAATCCACCATGTTTGGATAAAACCAACCATTGCAAAAAACAGAAAAGAAAAGGCATCCAATCTTTGATGTTGAGAACCTGGCTACATTACCAAACATATCACCCACCCACCAAAATCTTCTGAAAAAGGATCGGCATCTCTTTAGACAAAAATAGATGAATGGAGGAATCACGAGTTAGAAGATTATAGATGGCCGCAATAAAATAATCGTGTAAACAGTTTGGAAATCACAACTTAGATAATAAAATCAAAAGCATCAACTCTTGACATGCTTAAACCAAAGTAGTATTTAGAAATCAACCCAATCGATAGCTTCATTTCTACCACAAGAGGCCATTTCTCTATCTATTCACATAATCAACATTAGGCATCTGTTTATCCATATTCAGCAACTTGACCAAACAATCATCAAAGGATCGTGGATGTTGAGAAGGTTTGAATCTTTTATGGTCTTGCATGTAAGCAATCTTTATAAGTACTCAAGAAGAACAAATATTCCAGTGTTTCTCAGACTGAGTGTTGGGATATGATTGATTAAACTCGTCCAAGTACAAAAGTCGAGTACGTTCAAGGGTAGGGAAAGAAGAGTCGTCGACCTTCCTGACTCGTCTTAACGAGATAAGGATGAAAGGTCGACGACAACTTATGAAAATGTCGACTTCCAAAGTACGACTGCCCGCCATCAGAAGAAACCTTCATTCGAAGGTAAAGACAGACGGCGACCTGCTTATCACTATTATCAGAAGAAACCTTCATTCGAAGGTAAAGACAGGTGGCGACCTGCCTATCACTATCATCGGAAGAATGGCGACCTGCTTGTCACTATCATCAAAGGAAACCTTCCTCCGGAAGTAAACACAGGTGGCGACCTGCTACAACCGTCATCAGAGGAAGCCTTTCTCTAGAAGTAAAGACAAGTGGTGACCTGCTTGTCACCTGCTTGGCCGACTCCGAAGAGAAACCCACCTAGGAGGGTAACCGCCATATAAAGTCGGTAACTTATCCCTATAAATAGGGACTATTTCTATTTTATCTAGACACGTTCAATCAGTTCTAAATACGTTCATATATTATTACTCTCAAATTCATTACTGACTTAAGCTTCAGAGTGGAATCAAGGGTCATCCCCACCCCATTTTCAGGTTCTCGCCCCACACAATCTCTTAGAGGAAAACTTAGCATTCGAGAGTTAAGTCCGAGGTGATACTTGGAAATCCATTTCCCGAAGTTCAAGGCCACGTCATTTTGATCCCAACATTTGGCGCCGTCTGTGGGAACTCCGATCAAAAAGTCGTGACCTCTAAGAAAAGCAACAAGATGTCCAACCTCCCAGAGGAAGGAAATAATCCCCCAGCGGATCCTACCACCTCGAGACCAATCACTAGAGAAGATCTGTCCATTCCACAAGCTAATGGCGGAGGTAATAATGAAAATCTCAGTCATTCCAAGTCATTACCAAATCCAGAAGAAGGAAGAACAGTCCCCCCGGCTGTCCCCCAAGAAGTATTGGCGGCCTTCATAACCTTTTGGAATCAAGCCCAGGCGGGCACCATCCCCGAGAAGGCACCCGCTCAAGAAACTTCCCAAAAGGAGGAGGTGGCGTCCAGCGTAAAAATCCAGGAGAAAGAACCCATGGAGAAAGAAATCCCTAAGATTCCTGAAGGAGAAAGGGCGAGCAAAGAACCTGTCCTATTCACTATGGGACAGGTGGAAGAGTTGTTAGAGAAAAAGAGAAGGGGGACGAACGATTTGCTGATTGTTCGTGATCATACCTCCCATCCTTTCTCTAAAAGGTTGTTCGACACTCGAGTTCCTCCGCAAGTCTTTGCGAGGAACAACGATGACTACACAGGCGAAGGAGATCCTGTTCGCCACATCAACGTCCATAACTCTTCCCTCCTGGGAATAGGGGCAACTCCGGATCATTACGCAGCTCTCTTCCCAACTACGTTGAAAGAAGAGGCGTCCACTTGGTTCTATGGCCTCCCCGACAACTCGATCGATTCATGGGAGGAATTGAAGGCTAAATTCATCGAATGCCATATAGGCCAAAGACAACGCCTAAAGAGTATGGATTTCCTAGATAAAATTGAACAAGGTTCTGATGAAACCTTGGCCAATTATTATACTAGGTTCCATAAGATACTCCAACAGTTAAATAAAGACGCCACGGATGGCGAGTTGATCTGGACCTTCTGGAGAGGTCTTAGGACGCAGAGCGTAGCTCTGAAGGACAACATAGTGATGAAGCCGGTGAGAATGATCGATGCCCTCGCCACGAAGGTGAAGAAGTACATAGATCTGGAAAGATCACACGAGAAGTCGCCTAGAGAAATCAAGCGCCCAGTCGTGCCAACAAAAACCGAAGAAGGCTCCGCTTCTCGACCACCTAAGAGGGAAGAAAGACGAGAGGGAAACTTCCGACTCGGAAATCGTCCCGGAATGAGGAATCCTAACCCCTATCCAGGAAAGTTTACTCCTCTCACACACAATATATCAGTTGTACTCCAGGAAATGGAAAAACTTAAGCTGGACGATCCTCCCCTGGTTAAAAAGGGACCGATGGGATCTCAGATGAACGATTATTGTCGATATCATCGGGTTCAGGGGCACGACACTAACGAATGTGTCGCCTTGAAACATGACATCGAGGCTTTAATCCGAAGGGGCAAATTACTCAAGTTCATCGACAAACCTTCCAAGGCTCTAAAACGGAGCCGAAGCCCTAGAAGAAATTCTCGATCTCCTCCTTATAACAACCCACCCCCAAGAGGGACAATCAACGTCATTGCTGGAGGATTCGCCTCAGGAGGGGAAACCAGCACTGCTCGAGAAGTTTATGCCACCCAGATCTCACAAGGCAGAGATAAAGGGAAGGCACCAGGAGAATTCGACCCAGTGGTTATAATTTTCACCACCGACGACCTTATAATGGTCACCCAACCGCATGACGACGCTCTGGTCATCACTGCCACTTTGGCAGATTACGAGGTCAAGAGAATTCTAATCGACAGTGGAAGCTCGACCGATATACTTTTTTACGAAGCTTTCCAGAGTCTGGGATTAACACAGAGGGATCTCCTGAAGGTCGACTTTCCAGAGTCTCACGGAAGGACCACCTATCCAATGGGCGCTATCAAACTCCCAATGGTTCTGGGAAAACGGAAGACGATTCTAACCATAGATGTGCTGTTCGTAGTCGTCGATGCCGCCTCAGCATACAATGCCATTATTGGAAGAACGACTCTTAATCCTCACCAAATAATCCCCTCAACAACTCATCAAGTAATGAAATTCCCGACACCAAACGGGATAGGGGAAGTAAGAGACGATCAAACTTCATCTCGACGATGTTACGTCAGTACGATGAGACGCAGGAACAAGAGAGAAGTCATAGAAACGGTGCCCTATTAAGAAAATAATTTCACTTATTTTTAAGGCTAATGTTTGTTCTATGATGCTTTTTCTTTGAAAGATTCAGGACGGATAAATGAATGCAAGCCTTTTTTTAAAAAAGGCCCTCCCTTTTTCAAGATATCCGAGCTTTTCTTTCTAGGCGACCAGCACTCAAGAAAAAACTGACTAATAACAATCTGATATCATCCAAATCACTCATATTAGTCGATGCGGCGTCGAAAATTTACGAAGAACTCAAGATTCGATCATCAAAACATCTGATATCAGTCAAATCACTCAGATGGATCGACTACTTGCAGTGCAGAAGAACTCAAGAGTCGATCATCAAAACATCTTATATCAGTCAAATCACTCAGATGGATCGACTACTTGCAGTGTAGAAGAACTCAAGAGTCGATCATCAAAACATATGATATCCACTAAATCACTCAGACGGATCGACTACTTGCAGTGCAGAAGAACTCAATAGTCGATCATCAAAACATCTGATATCAGTCAAATCACTCAGATGGATCGACTACTTGCAGTGTAGAAGAACTCAAGAGTCGATCATCAAAACGTCTGATATCCACTAAATCACTCAGACGGATTGACTGCTTGCCGTGCAGAAGAACTCAAGAGTCGATCATCAAAACATCTGATATCAGTCAAATCACTCAGATGGATCGACTACTTGCAGTGCAGAAGAACTCAAGAGTCGATCATCAAAACGTCTGATATTCACTAAATCACTCAGACGGATCAACTACTTGCAGTGCAGAAGAACTCAAGAGTTGATCATCAAAACATCTGATATCCACTAAATCACTCAGACGGATCGACTACTTGCAGTGCAGAAGAACTCAAGAGTCGATCATCAAAACGTCTGATATCAACTAAATCACTCAGACGGATCGACTACTTGCAGTGCAGAAGAACTCAAGAGTCGATCATCAAAATATCTGATATCAGTCAAATCACTCAGATGGATCCACTACTTGCAGTGCAGAAGAACTCAAGAGTCGATCATCAAAACATCTGATATAAGTCAAATCACTCAGATGGATCGACTACTTGCAGTGCAGAAGAACTCAAGAGTCGATCATCAAAACATCTGATATCAGTCAAATCACTCAGATGGATCTACTACTTGCAGTGCAGAAACTCAAGATTCGATCATCAAAACGTCTGATATCCACTAAATCACTCAGACAGATCGACTACTTGCAGTGCAGAAGAACTCAAGAGTCGATCATCAAAACATCTGATATCAGTCAAATCACTCAGATGGATCGACTACTTGCAGTGCAGAAGAACTCAAGAGTCGATCATCAAAACGTCTGATATCCACTAAATCACTCAGACGGATCGACTACTTGCAGTGCAGAAGAACTCAAGAGTCGATCATCAAAACATCTGATATCAGTCAAATCACTCAGATGGATCGACTACTTGTAGTGCAGAAGAACTCAAGAGTAGATCATCAAAACGTCTGATATCCACTAAATCACTCAGACGGATCGACTACTTGCAGTGCAGAAGAACTCAAGAGTCGATCATCAAAACATCTGATATCAGTCAAATCACTCAGATGGATCGACTACTTGCAGTACAGAAGAACTCGAGGATCGCTAACGGCATGATATCCACTAAATCACTCAGACGGATCGATTACTTGAAGTTCTTAAAGACTGATCTTCCCAAAGTCACGAATCGACCATCCAAAATCTGATATCAGCCAAATCACTCAGAAAGGTCGACGACTCGGAAGACAGGTTAGATACTTGGGAAATTTTACCCTTCTTAAAAGTTCAATTGTGTAGAATTTCGATATCTATTATAAAAATCGAGCATGTTCAATGAGAAACAATCTTGGTATGTTTATTGGGAATGATTAGACTTTCTAAAAAAGATCTAATAATACCTTAAGTTTGGCGGAAAGTGCAAAAGGGTAATAAAGGAACGAGTAAGCAGAGATCGTCAAAGATGGATAAAACCTCCCTTCATTAAACAAACAAAAGTTTACATTGAGTCGGGAAGGAAATTAAAACATCTATACAAGCTTCCTCCTCCTTTCCCTAGCCCTAGCCTCCTCCACCAAATACCCTTGAAGAGCCTCCACCTTCGAGAAATCGAAATTAGGGTCCATAGCCCTAATATCCTTCACCACTGAGGCAAAGCTCGAGAGAAGCATCTAGGGCTGGGCATAGAAACCGGTTTGGGCGAACCGAACCGGAACCAAACCGGAACCGAACCAATACAAACCGGTTCTGACTGAACCGGTTCTTAAATGGTTCGGTTTTGATAATGAATATATGGAGCGGTTTTCAACTGGTTCAAAACAGGTTCCGAACCGGTTTTGAACCATTTTTTCAGAACCACTTTTATTACATAAAGCCTAAATTGTTAAATAGTAACACACTCTTGCATCTTTTTTTTTGGTAGATTAGGGCTATAAACAAGCCGAGTATCCGGCAAGCTCGACTCGACTCAGTTTACTCGAGCTCGAACTCGACCGAGCCTTAATTTTTCAAGCTCGAGCTCGACTCGGTGCCATACTTGACATGTTCGAGTTCGGCTCGATAAGGTTAAAAATTCAATTAAATAATAAATTGTGCATCTTAGCTCGATGTCGAACTCTTCCTCGACTCAATATATACATATATAATATTATTACGTAAAACTCGAAAAACTCAAACTCGAACTCGACTCGAATATGCAAAACAAAAAATCTCGATTAGGCTCGCGAGCCTCTCAAGTCGAGTACAAGTGAACTCGAACTCGACTCGGTATCAAAAAAAGTTCAACTCGACTCGAAATTTAGCGAGTCGAATTTGAATATCGACCAAGCCGATCTCGAGAAGCTCACGAGTAGCTTGAATCGTTTACACCCATAGGGTAGATCCTTCACTATTTGGGTTTGGTTCATATTGGATATATAGGTGGTCGTAGCAGATTTGTTTACTTATATATAGTTATTATATATTATGTTAGCTCATATCAGTTCTACTATCAATTGAGTTTAGTTTTGAACACGAAACTTAACTTAGGAATAGTTCTATATTGGCCGTATATTTTGAATTTTAGTAAAAAAAAGGTGTATATTTTGAATTTTAGTAAAAAAAAAATGAAAAAAAGGTTCAAAACCGATTCGAACCGGTTCAAAACCGGTTCTCCTATGGTTCGGTTCTAGGACCTAAAATCTGGTTCGGTTCTTACCTGGTATAGAAAACCAACTGAACCTAAAATCTGGTTCTGGTTCGGTTCTGAACCGGTTCGGCCAAAAACCGAACCACGCCCAGCCCTAGAAGCATCTGCACGCAAGTCATGGCATGCCTCACTAGCTTTATAGCTAGCAATAACCTCAGAATCAGATCTCTTGTGCTTCTCCACCTCCGCCTTCAGCATGACGATCTCCTCTTGACAAGAAACCACATTGGTTCAAAAAATCTTCAGAAAAGCAGCCGAATCCCGGTAAGCCTCGCTGAAAACCGCCGAGAGAGTCATAAAAACCCTCAAGGCGTCTCTGCAAGAGGAGAGCTCTTCGGTCGTACTCGTCAAGGTGGTGGTCAAGCGAGTAAGCTCCTCTTCAAAACGAGCAACCTCTCTTCGAAGATGTTGCTCCACCTCCACCTCCACCCCACACCCAAGCTCTCTTCGGAGCTCAGTGGCCCCGACCAGAGCCACAGAGCTCCGATCTGGAGCTCTGTGGCTCCTATTAGGGCCAATCGGGGCCGGTAGCTCCGATTTGGGCCCAATCGGAGCGGTGGTGACGGTCGCCAGAGTTGGGTGGTGGTCGCCGGAGCTGGGGTGGTGGTCGATGGAGCCGGGTGGCGGTTGCCGGAGTCGGGGTGGTGGTCTCCGGGTGGCGATGGCCAGAGCCGGGGTGGCTTTAAGGGCATTTTCATCTTTTCAGGTCAAGCATGTGAGGGGCACACTTTGGTCGGAGGGCATTTTCGGGATTTAAGTTTATTTTCGGTCACGTGCCAAGCATGTGACCAAATTCCGTTAATTTTAACGGTAAAAATTGACTGAGACCTCTTATATCAACAAAGTTGAAAATTCAGACCCTTAATATTAATATTTGAACATTCAGACCTCTTCTGTTAACATAAGTAATTATTCAGGCTCTTCTTATGTTCTTAACACTTACTATTATATTAGTGTTAATATTGTTGCTGCTTACCCATAATTGAATATTTTCTAAGTGGTTTATCTATTTACTATTATACACACAGTTGATAGTTAACCAATTGTATATATAGTGATTATATATCTATTGTCTGCATCTGCAATTTGAATCGGGGCAGCTTCGAGGAAGAAAATGTAAGAATGGAAACTCAGAACGCAGTAAAAGAAGCCCTTAACATGCTGTACCGTCGCCCCGATGACGTAATAATCCACATGAATTTCATGCAGAGATAAGTTGTGGTTGGAGTGCTGGAAAATCAGTTTTCCTTAATCGCATCCCATTTTTACCTATTGAAAATGAAGGCCGTCGGTTTCGTTTCAAACACACCCAGTTTCCATTAGGGTTGGCTTTTGCAATGACCACAAGGGTAAACTATACATCAATATGTAGGTGTTAACTTACCAAATGATGTCTTTTTATATGGTCAGTTGTATGTGGTTTATCACATGGAAGTTGAATGGCCACAACTAATGATCTACTGAAGAATCAAACTGACTATCCATACACTTGGGATATCATTTACCAAGAAATGCTTCACCGCTAAAAGGTACTCCAAATACAAAACTTTATTTGTTTCTTTAAATGAGACATATTCTACATCTATTAGTAAATCAATATATGCTGTTTTTCAAGATTACATGTGCTAATTAATTGTTCATGGGTAAAAAATTTAACTTAAGGACAAATCCCGTAAAAAAGTATATCCAAGTTACTACCAAATTTCATTAACCTCTGTTTTTTTTTTCTTCATAATGTTGACATTCTTCAAACTTTTAGTTCGACTCTAAGACAGTTTCTTCATCACAAAATTAATTGGCTTTCTTACCCATTTTTCATGTGGTGTAACTGTTGATTGTTTACATCTCTGATCTTTAGGGATATTCTCTTGCAATGAGAAGAAAGTAAGCGTTTGCAGGAATGCTATACCGTAGGTTTTAAAGATATTACTTCAACACATTAGGTACTTCTACAAAAATTTAGTAGTTTATAAAAGACAAGTTTCAGATTAGTTATTACTAATACATGTACTAATTATGGAATAAAAGACTGGTAAAAAAAAACGCTGAATGTACCATGCACTATTTTTTTCCCAAGCAGATGGATTCACTACTAAAGGGGGTATAATTGATTAAGAAGTTCATCTGAACAGATGCAACCGTTAGATAGGCAAATTTTAGTGAGAAGGCGTGATTTTTGGAGAGGACTGTTCGTGAGGAGGCGTGAACCGGTGTGTACAATTTCGTCGACGGAGCAGTTGACGATCCACCGTACTCGGCTGATTCCGGCCAGGTGATCTCCGTCGGATAGGTGGGTCTGTAGAGTTGCGGGCTGCGGCGGGTTCTGTGTCATTAGTTCATCGGAGCAATACTTTTTTTGTTGAAAAAAAATGAAATTTCTATCCTTCCAAATCACCCAAATTGCAGAATAAAAAATACGTGTCCATTTAAGGCCAGAAGCATGTATTGCATTATTCGTGCAATTTGTTTTCAACCAAATGTTCAAATCATCTATGGTAAACTGGTGGTTTGTGATGGGATACCCCAAGTCATCCCAAAGCTTCCTAGCATGGTTACAATCCCTAAGGACATGCATAGTATCTTCAACATCTTGACCACATAAATAGCACTGCAAGGGGCTGATATTCATGCCTCTTTTACTCAGCATACTAGCTGTAGCAATCCTATCATGATTGCAAAACCAAATGAAATACTTTACCCTCGGGATAGTCTCACATTTCCAAATCCAATTCCAATCACAGGTGACCTCATTTATGAAGGACAAGTGCTCATCTCTAAGGAACTTGTGAACATAGGCTACTGTGAGAGTGCCCGATGATGATCCAACCCAAACTTGTCTATCACTTCTCATAGGATCTATGCTTATTGGGATAGCATATATCCTATCTTTTATAGAATCAAGTAAACAGAAAGATAGACATGAAAAATTCTAATCACCTTCAGTATTTCTCAACAATTTCACTGTTAATAAGGCATCATACTTATTTAGAGGTCCATAGATAAGAGAACGCAGACTTAAATCACCAATCCATTTATCTTGCCAGATATGAATTTTTTATCCATCCCCCATAATCCAACCAAGACCTTTATTTAAGGTACCAATCCCTTCCTTATAGCTTTCCAAGTACAAGTTCCCAATTGAGGAGAACCTCTGTTTGGATTCATGTACTTATTCTTGAGAATTTCTGCCAAGGAGCATCTGAGTGTTTTAATCTCCAAACAAAGTTTGCCAACATTGCTCGGTTCTTATCCCTAGTGATAGGAATACCAAGACCACCATGGTCTTTATCAAGAGTAACCACCTCCCAACTGAGGGCATGAATTTTCTTTTTTTCATTAGTGGAATCCCAAAGAAAATTCCGATTAATTTTATCAAAATCAGAACAAATGGAACTGGGTAGCATAGAACATTGCATAATATAAGCAGGAATTGATGTAATAACTGAATTAATTAGAACACTCCTTCCTGCCATGGACAATAACTTAGATCTCCAGCCCGACAATTTTGCCTTAACTTTGTTAACAACAAAGTTGAAAGAATTCTTACTCTTGTTAGAGAGATCAAGAGGAAACCCCAAGTAATTTGAGAGATTATCCACTTTATTCAAACCTAAAAAGCAAGTCAAATCATTTGCTATCTCAGTGCACAGATTTTGGGAAAAGATGATTTGTAATTTCTCAAAATTTACCTTTTGCCCCAAAATGGAGCAAAAGTGATCCAAAGTATGTTTCATGGCTTCACAAGTATCAGTACTAGCTTCTCCCATCAAAATAAGATCATCCGCAAACAACAAATGTGAAATATCAAGAGAACCCCTACCTACCTTGATGGGATTCCATACTTTCAAGCTAGTTTTAGAATCCACCAAGAAACTGAGGTAGTCCATACACAATAGAAAAAGGTACGGGGAGAGAGGATCCCCTTGCCTAATACCTCGGGTTGGAAGAAAAGAATCAAGTTTGCCCCCATTGAAAAGTAAAGAAACAGATGGGGTGGTGACACAATCATTAATGACACGAATAAGGAAATCAGGAAAATGAAAGTGGATCAATGTTTTGTAAATGAAATCCCACTCCAAACGGTCATAAGCTTTTTCTAAATCCAATTTCAAAACCATGATATTTGATTTTTCCTTTTCTTCTTTTCATGTAGACCAAGAGCTCTCTAAGAATAACAACATTATCAGTTGCTCTTCTACCTGGGATAAAACTAGCTTGAAACGGAGATATTAAATGTTTCAGGGAAGGTCTAACACGATTGACAATAACCCTTGTAATAAGCTTGTAGGTTGTATTAAAAGACTAATTGGCCGAAACTGTTTAACCATTTCAGGTTTTTCAATCTTTGGGATTAAGCATAGAAGCGTGTCATTAAGACCTGAAAGGAGCTTACTTCCCAAAAAGACATCTTTGATCATTTTGTAAACAGAATTTCCCACAATGCTCCAATTTCTTTGATAAAAGGCAGGGTGAAGTCCATCAGGACCTGGGGCCTTAAAAGGGCTAAAGCATTTCAATGTCAAAAAGATCTCTTCATCCCTAATAGGACACTTCAAACTCTTTATCGTGAAGATGGTAAGGAGTATGGAGTACGATCATTACAAAATTTCACATCAATCCTACTAGTCGTTAAGAGGTTTTCAAAAAATTATTGGAACTGATTTTTAACACCATCTAAATCATGAATCCAGTTTTGAAAATCATCTCTCACAGCCCCAATTCTGCTATGAATTCTTCTCACCAAAGTTGTGACATGATAGAATTTGGTATTTCTATCACCATCAGCAATCCATTTGGTTCTAGATTCATAGCCCACAATTTTTCTTCTTGATCAAGTACTAATTGAAAATTATTTTTCAAAGACTTTTCAAGGTCAAGGAGAAAAGTGCTAGGGGTGGTGCTTAACTTTTTTTTGGATCCCTTCTAATATAGAAATAATCTTCTTTTTTCTACGAAACACATTTCCCAAAAATCAACTTATTCCATTCTCTAGCTTTTTTGGGAAAAGAAAGAGTTGCGTTTTGGTGGATATGGTTAGCAGAATCTCAAACAGATGATATCAAATTTCTAAAGTCAGGATGATCAAGCCACGTAGATTCCAATCGAAAATGCCTATCATGCATACTATGTTGCTAGAATTTAGAGATAAAAGCATTGGGCAATGGTCAGATTTTGTTCTAGGAAAATGAGTTACAGAAGCACTTGGAAAACGAAGAATCCAATCAGGATTAGCGATAATCTGATCTAACCTTTCTTGAACAAAATGATCATTCCTACACATTCTAGCCCAAGTAAACTTAGGACCACTAAAACCAAGATCAGCAAGAGCACAAGAATCTAGGATATCCTGAAAGTTTTTAGCACGATTTAAGTCAATAGGATTCCCCCCTTGTTTTTCACGTTGCATGTTAACATCATTAAAATCACCCATAGCTACCCACGGAAAATTAAGAGAATTAGCAACTAATCTGATGTGGGCGAAGTTGGAAAAGCGTCGGATTTTGGCGTGTGAGTACAGTATTTCATGCAGAAACGACGATATGAGCAAGACCTATAGTAAACTATGGGGTTTGATGTTTTTCGGCCAAATTCCTTCATTTAGGGGTCGAAAATTGCAGATTTATGTTTATTCGGGTCTTTTTTTTAATTTATTGATTTTGTTAGGGTATGTTAGCAAGTTTCGGTTTTTGACATAGGGTTAGGGTTTTACTTTTCAGTATTTAAGTTATGTTAGCAGTCATTTACATTAAGTTGATTGATATACGAAAAAAGCTGAGGTTTTCCTATGTCCTGCGTTAGATTTTCGAAATTCTTTGAATCAACGAATTTCTGCGTTTCCTATCCCCATCACGCTGCATCAGATTTTCGATATTCTTTGAATAAACGAATTTCTGCGTTTCCTATCCCCATCACACTGCATCATATTGGTATTAGAGCCATTCGGTCCTGCGCGATGTCTCCCCGAAGACGTATAACAGCTGCTGAGAAGAACGAACTGCGGCGTTTGCTCGAAGAAATACGACAGAACGGAGAATGGCTACGTCAGTTCATGGAACATAAAATAGAAGAACAAAAACATCAATATGATTTTCAAGAGGATGAGTTCGAATTTGAGGAGGATGACGAGAACACCTCAGATGTGAACCCTTTCGATAATCCTATTTATGATGATGTCGAGGTAGATTCTGTTACTTTTGATAATCCCGTTTATGATGATTATGATGACGATGATGAAGGGAATGAGGAGTACATCATTGGGGATACCAATTTCACAACTGATTCAGGCAGTTGTGAGAATGTGATTTCAGATCTGGCTGTTGAGAAATTGGGTCTTACGGTGGTTCCTATGGATACTTGTAATTAACTTATTGACCGCCCATGAAAATATGATCTTGATGTGTAGCATGGTGATCTTTCTAATACTTATTCATTTGTATTTCACGACAAGAAGGTAGTGCCGGTAGGAATTCAATTTTTGCCGCAGGAATTTGATGATGTGTTTCCTGAGTCCTTACCATCTGACCCTCCCCATTTACGTGAAAAAATTTATGATGATGTGGCTGAGTGTGTTCTTATTCCTGCTTCCTATTACTGGCCTTCACTGCGCAAGATTCAAGGGCGAATCTTCTCTTCCCCGGAGAGAATGATGTGGGCGAAGTTGGAAAAGCTTCGGATTTTGGCGTGAGAGTACAGTATTTCATGCAGAAACGACGATATGAGCATGACCCATAGTAAATTATGGGATTTAATGTTTGTCGGCTAAATTCCTTCATTTAGGGGTCGAAAATTGCAGATTTATTCGGGTCTTTTTTGTAATTTATCGATTTTGTTAGGGTATGTTAGGAAGTTTCGGTTTTTGACCTAGGGTTAGGGATTTTCTTTTCAGTATTTAAGTTATGTTAGCAGTCATTTACATTCAGTTTATTGATATATGAAAAAAAAAAAAAACTGAGGTTTTCCTCTGTCCTGCGTTAGATTTTCGATATTCTTTGAATCAACGAATTTATGCGTTTCCTATCCCCATCACGCTGCATCAGATTGGTATCAGAGCCGAAGATCCTGCACGCGATTGGCATCAGATTGGTATCAGATTGTTTATTCGGGTCTTATTCGTGCAGGATCTTCGGCTCTGATACCAATCTGATGCAGCGTGATGGGGATAGGAAACGCGGAAATTCGTTGATTCAAAGAATATCGAAAATCTAACGTAGGACAGAGGAAAACCTCAGTTTTTTTTTCATATATCAATAAACTGAATACAAACGACGGCTAAGAGAGACTTAAATAATGAAAAAAAACCCAAACCTTAAGAAAATTCCGAAATTAACAACCAAATCAAACTAAAACTGAAAATTGCGAAAAAGACCCGAAGAAACATAAAAATGCAATTTTAACCCTCTAAACGAGATAATTTGGCCAAAACTCATTAAACCCCATAGTTTTACTATGGGTCTTGCTCAGATTGTTGTTTACACCCGAAAACCTATATTCATACGGCAAAATCCAACACTTCAACTACATCATTCTCTCCGGGGAAGAGAAGGTTCGCCCTCGAATCTTGCGCAAGGAATGCCAAAAATAGGAAGCATGAAGAAGAACACACTCAGCAACAATATCATAAAAATTTTCACCTGAAGCGGTGTTCGAGTGTGGTCTTGGTGCCGACGTTGGGGTCGATTTGCCTTGTGGATTGTACCCGAAATCGGAGGTCAAGAGGCCTTCGAATTCGCTCCAGGCGGTCGGGAGAAGGATGAATCCAGGATCATGGATGGTGGAGTGATGGTCGATCATCGTTGTGACGTTATCATCGTACTCATCATAAATTGGATTATCAAGAACAGTCGCAGTCCTAGTACGATCTGGTACTAATCTCATATTGTTCCAAAGGACCATCATTTCTACTAAATCTACACTAGCATAAATAGCTGTAATAACCCAAGAAAAGTTTGAAAGAGGTACCTTAACTAAAGCGTGAATCTCATGTTCGGTGGAGCCAAGGATTTGGACATTAACCTTAACAGCTCTCCACAAAAATAAAATACCACCGCTTAAACCCCTTGAATCCACAGCTCTCGCTCTATCGAAAGGCATTTGACAAGCTTGATTACACACGATTTCACCACCAATCATAGTCTCAGTTAAAATTAGCATATCTGGTTGATGTCTATGGGTCAGATCATTGATAGTATTGATAGCATTATTGCTCCCCAAACCTCTACAATTCCACACTATAATGTTCATGTAAAATTTCGATGGTTCAATGTTAGTAACAATAAGATCGGTCAAATCTACAATATCTTCCTCAATAAAATTAATTGTACTAATCATGAATTAATTTGAAAGGAAACAAAACTTAAACAGTATTCTATTGTCCTATTCGGAACCTAACCTGAATTTATAGTCCCACCATAGCTTCTCTCTGGAGAGCGACTCCTAGAGCGAACGAGAATTGGGCAATCAATTGATTTTGGGTCCTTCTCACATTGGTGGTCGATGGTCTGGTCAAGCTTAGCCAAATCGGAGTCGAGGACGGGATCAGATGAGGATGTAGCAATCTTGGTCAGTTCTTTCTCACTTAATATTGTACTCTCCCCGCCTCTAGCTTGATTTTCCTCATCTCTGCAATTATCCTTCTCTTCTGTGGTCATCTCGTGACACTGAATCTCGTGACACTGAATTCCCTGAGGGACGTCGTGACTTGTTTTATTCATCCACCCACTATTCAAGTTAGCTAGGTTTTGCAATTTAGGAAAAAACTATTTCCTGGCGTTGGATTTCCTTCTTTCGTAGAGGCTGTGCTGTTTGTTAAAAAACTTGTCATCCATGCTCATCAATTGGGGTAAACGGAATGCATGGGTAATATTATTAAATCAGCCTGATTAATTAGGGGGTAATTCCCTTCCTATTATTACTTGGTCAAAAAAATTATCTTCCTATCTATATCTTCTATATCTACTATATTATATTAATTCGGTACCGGAAGCCCTCTGGTCGACACGTGGACAGTCCACGCAGTCAATATTTCCTAATATAATTGAAGCTCTCTAAATTTAGATATATAATATTGATTGAATGTAAATTAAGAATTTTTATTATCTCCTAATTTAAGCTCTACGCAAAATAAAGAAAAAAATTAATTAGAAGTTTCCTTTTAAATTCATTATCTATACAGTTTGGTACCGGAAGACCATAGGCCGCCACGTAAGCGGTATATATATATATATATATATATATATATATATATATTATATTACAATATATATGTAACGTTATATATAAGTAAGCATCTAAAAAAAAGAAGTTATATATTAAGCAATGTGTAGATATATAACAATAAATTATAGAAAAATATTATATATATATATATAAACAACATAAATACTTAAAATCACATTTAATGTCTTTTACGTTATTATAATTTATGATGATTTTATTCATATATATACATGTGCATATAATAATAATTATAAAATATAGCAGATGTTTTACTACTATATTTACTATTATACGATCCTTGGCAAATATATATATATATATATATATTAATATACAGTTTTTTTCTTTCTACTTTTTCACATTTTGTCTACGTACGATATACATAATTTATACTAAATAGGAAATTATATATAAATATGATCTATTTTAAATTATAAGTTACTAAAAGCAAAAGAGATACACATAGAAAATACACGGTTCAGAAAACACACATAGGAATTTATAATATTTTTTTGGTAAAGAATTTATAATATAATATTACACACGTTCATATATAAATATAAAGTAGATTCTACATCTTTCCTCACTACTATGCACCTTACGTGCAGTTTCTATAACCATGAGAATTATGAAGAGAAAGCCTGCGAAGAATAAACCTTGCTTAACCAGTCTTCCTGACGATGTCCTTATTATGATTTTAGACAAGATTATGCAATGGAATACTACTGAATTTGCTTTTATCCTGCGTCAATGGTATGATAAATTAAATATACTCATCTGTTTCTTAATTAAAAAAAGATCAATATCATATACTAATCTTCTATTTATTTTACAGCTGTAAGACATTCCGTCGTCTGGTGGACACAAAAGACATCCTGAGATATCAAAACAGACTGCGCATATCAAATTCAAATTCTTCTTCTGCTAAGTTGATGGAAAACATTGTCCAATCTTTAACAGAAATGCTTGATGCTAACAATACATTAGTTCAATCATTTAGAAATGTTCGTGACCGTTTTAACCATATGTCAACTGTTGAATTGAAGCTACAGTTGATAATCAGCAGGGCAAGTGATGGCCGAATTAATAATCTTCCTACAGTTTCAGAAGTGGCTGCAATTATCATAGATCATCCACAATCAAACAGCCATGCAAGATCGCCTTAAATTTTCAGAACTTCTGAAGAAGTCAATGAGAAACAAGAATGAACATACATTATAAATTACCAATACATTAAGGTAAGTGAAGTTTTATTTTCGTAGACTATTAATGGCTTTCTTCATACTACAATTTACTATCATTTCAACTTTAGTCTTAAGTCATATTTTTTATTTTTAATAAAAATATTAAAAATTCATAAATTATAAATAAAAAACTTATACACATATTTGAAATAATTATATGCAAAAATATTTTAAAAATTGAAAAAATATATTTTTCTTAAAATAAGAACATAATATTTGTTTGTGTAGCTTTTTAAAGTTGTTTCCATTTTTAAATACTTTTATTATTTTTAATAATAAGACTAAAATAGTAATTTGGTAAAATTTACAGTTTTATTATCGACAAAAATCAATTGATGGTCTAAGAATACACTAACAAAAATAAAATAAATATATCAGTATAATATATATATATATATGTTTCGACCAAGTTATTGCGGGCTGTCCGCTGGATAACTTGTCGGGGTCTTCAGGTTAGGTGCGAGCTAAATCCGCTTTCTGGTGTCGCGCGCGGGCTTTAGCTTCGTCTTCCAAATGAGGGCAAGTCTTTCCGGCTCTCTAGCAGATCATCCGTCGGCACCTGCAAAGGAGCGTTACCAAGCAGTTCCCGTGGAGAGGGGGGGGGGGGTGCTTGGCGTGCTCACTCCGACGATCAACATCAGTAGTTTTCTAGAGAGAGAAAGAGAGGGTTTTTAGAGAGAAGCCAGAGCTTTTTCCCAAGCTTGCCCAAAGTGATTTTTGAATGAATTGAAAATGTTTACCCCCAAGGTGGCTATTTATAGGCAACCTTGGACCGTAAACCGGTTTTGACCCGGTTCAATGTGGAAATGTGAACCGGGATGCAGGGGTAAGCTATGGGAAAAAGGGCTCTGACGCGCGTCTCAGGCGGCTGTCATGGACGGGACGCGCGCGCCTCTGAAATAAAGGTCTCGGACACATAGGAGTTAGTGTAAAAATCGGGTCTCCGTATACGTCTAGGATGAAATGGGGGGTGCGCGCGACACCCCCCGGGTGTGGAGCTTACCCGGAATTTTCCGGGTAAGCCTAGCTTACCCGGAAATTCCGGGTAAGCCCCCCGGGGATGCCGGGCCAATTCGAACTTGCCCGGTTTTCCCCGGTTAGCTTGAAATTGGGCTGGTGAGTCCCGTGCGTGTATGAGGTCCGAATAATTAAAACCGAGCCCGGATCACGCGTATGTCCATCACTTTCCCCCGAGTTAAACAATGGCTTGACCTTTGTTTAACTCTATTATAAGATAGGGTATATGCGTGATTCGGGCCGTCCGCTCACCTTGAGTTTTGACCTACCAAGGGTGGACGCGCG
This sequence comes from Clarkia xantiana subsp. parviflora, assembly GCA_036873135.1. Classification (NCBI taxonomy): domain Eukaryota; kingdom Viridiplantae; phylum Streptophyta; class Magnoliopsida; order Myrtales; family Onagraceae; genus Clarkia; species Clarkia xantiana. The sequence goes on from JAPTYO010000003.1 coordinate 12,435,318, forward strand.
CGGCTTCGACAAATTCCTTGCCTTAGCTTTTTGAGATGGTTACGCTTGGTAACTGCATAAGGGGTTAGTAGCACAACGGACTACGAATAATACGATAGATGCGATCGTTTAGAGAATTAAGGTGCGAGCGCACACGAAATCTTTCAGGCTTGTACGATGAATAAATAAATACGGAACGTTCATGATACGACTAAATATATGATAATAAATCATGCAAGTTTTGAAAAAATGTTTTTCATGTAGTGCGATAGTTTTTGGGAGCTCGTCGTTCGAGACGGTCGTCTTGACGGTGAGATGACGGTTTTGAGTGAATGAAATAGGGCCGGGTTTTGGAAAATCACATGCAACGGCCCTAATACAAAAAATCATAAACCCAACGTTTTCAAAAAGTTGAGGACATTTGAAATGACTTAGTTAAAATTATCTAAGTTATTTGATAGTTAAAAAACCCAAGCCATCAATAATAAAAATGAATGGTTGATAGGAATGTACCTCCTTGATGTATGGTACCTACCATGTAGTGTAGTCCTTCTCCTCCATGATAGTTTATAAAACTATCAACTTTTGAATTGGTTGAGGTGAGAGTTTTGGAGGGGCTAAGGTAGGGATTTTGGGAATTCACTCTAGGTGCTAGGGAGACCACATTCCGGCCGGCCACCACCAGGAGCACCACCGGCGAAGTCAGGGCGGCGCAGCGGCGGCGAGGCGGCGGCGGCAGCGGCGGGTCCGGCGGCTGGAGCGGGCGGCGGCTGCACCACTTCTTGGTTCGATTTTGAGCCCGATTCGATCCGGTTTTGAGTCCTTTTTGTCGAGCATCGATTGGTAACGTCCTCCACTCCCTTTTCTTGAGGTTGATTAGACCTATAGGGCTGCACATTTGAATTTCAATAAGGTGCCTTGTAGGTGTTTGATAAAATGCATGAGTGAAGTTTTTGCTTGATTTTCAAATTTTGCTTTTGGCTAAGCTCTAAGTGTATATAGATAGAGTTAGGGATAGCGAACTCCCTTTGTGAAGAGGTCCCTAGGTTACGACCAACCGAGGGGGAATCGCGGAGGTTCGAAATCGGAGTTTTTCGAGCGAAAAGCTTGACCCCTTGTATCTTGATACGGGTGGCTTGAAATGATGTCCCCTATTGTGATAAAGCCCCCTTGATTGTCTGTGAGTGGATAGCCATGCCCCCGGAGTTTAGGTGGTTGCTTGGTAGTTTGCCTTCGTTAGTGGCTTAGTTGGCCCGAGTGTTCTTCGGGTTGTTCGCGGAAGGGTAAGTCCCTCTGTGGCATGTAAGGGGCTCGCTTGAGTGCGTTTGAGCTGCTCGTATGTGCCCCCGGAGCCTTGAGCCATTTTAAGGATGAAATTTGATCTAAAGGTGGTCGGATGGCATTTTGGTAATTATAACCAACTTTGTATGCCTTTGATCTCTTTAGCTCTTGAACTTGTCGCTTTGTAGAGCGCTTGAATACCTGTGACACATTGCACAAATGTATGAAAATTTGATTAGTAGGTGGCCTAGGCCTTTGATGAGCGTAAGGATTTTTGACTCCCGAGCGGGAGGGTCCCTAGCTGTTTGCATGCGGACAGTCGGTCCGTTGGGTTGAATGTCCTTGCAAAGGATTTTGATGAGTGTGGTTGATGTGTTGCTTTGGTTTTTGATTGAGTTGGTGTATGGTTTTTGCAGGGCTTGGTTGACGAGCTTGCAGGCGCCCGATTCTGATACTTAGAGTATTCTTGATACGAAACGGTTTCCACTTCTTCGCATAATGAGTAAGTCTCATCCTTTTGTTTCGGATAACTTTGAGGGTGAGGTTGGTGAAAGCACCATGGATTCCGATTCTGGGTCTCGAAGCGGTGTACTCTTGGGACCGTCGGGTGACCGCGTGATATTGGAGAGAACTCAGATATTTTTTCCCAACAAGCTTCCACGTTCCAAGTTTGACCTCTACGTCTCGACTCGGGGCTGGTGTCCCGGCCTAGAGGTCTCGTATCCTTGGGATGTTGTGAAGGGAGTTGAATTTGGTCAGCCCACCGTTCCTCCAGCTGAGTATGAGGCGGTCTACCTTTCACAGTTTCGAGAAGGACTGCGGTTTCCCTACTGTCAGGATTTGGTCCGCCTTTATCGATATTATAGGATTTCCCCTGTCTCTATTACCCCCCCAGGGTTTAGGGCTTGGACGTGTTTTCGGGTGCAATGTCATCTGAATTCCTGGGATTACTCAATAGTGTTGTTTCGAGCCTTCTACCGCCTGGGGAAGGCAGATGAGTCTGGGATGTGCACCTTCAGCTTACGTTGGCCTCATATGACCGAAAAGGGGTTCTCTTCCCTTGGTTTGCGTCGGGCGGGGTGGAATACTGAAGCGCGATTGCGAGCGGTCGGACACTTCCCAGAATAAATGGAAATGTCAGTACTTTTTTGTAAAGGATGCAGGCACGACTTGGGCGACTTCTCACATATTGGATGCCGATCCCGTTCCACGATTTCAGGAGTTCTCTGATAGAGATAAGGTCGCTTTGAAGAAGATCCATGCGGCGAATCGGGCGGGGGAGTACAGCCCCCTTTATCGTGCTTCTGACGCCGAGCTGCTCGCGGCGGGCATTCACGTACGTCCTTCGGGGAAGGAGTTGGTATGTTTTGAAGTTTTGTAACATCTGCTCTTGTTTTCTTGTAGGTTGGTTTCTTAACAGACGCCCCTGTTTACAGGGTGGAGTTGCAGGCGAGTCTTCTCAGATTGTTCCCGGCCTAGACGATACACTTCCTGTTGGCCCGGGTATGGGACTTGTGCTTTTAAATGTTTCGTTGAGGTTTTTCGCATGCTGACACGCTAAAGGTTTCTTTGTCGTCGTCTCTGTAGGCTTGGACTTTCCGCCGGCGGGGGGAGTTGTTCCTGTCGGGGAGCATGATGCTGACGTCCGCTCCCCGAGCGATCCTAGGAGGTTGACATCTGACGGCATGCCTCTTGCTCCTTCCTGCGACAAAGGGAAAGGGCCTATGCATGCCGGTTCGACCATGCATGTCCCCCGGTCGGGGAGCGGGCGTTCAGAGGAGGTGCCTCCCATCGCAGGTAACTGTGGTTGACTTGTTGTTGTATTAGTATGGTTTGCCTTCTCCTAATGTGTTTGCTATTGATGTGTAGTTGTCCTTACTCCTCCGGCTCTTCGCAAGTCTGATTTGATTTGCCGGCCTGATCGGGATGTGTCTGGGAGTGAGTGGGTTCCGTACTCTCAGTCTGCTGTCCGTTTTCCCAAGGATGTTTCCTTGAGTACGCCTGCTGTTGGTGTGCGTGTGGTTCAGCGGTCTGTTCCGCCGGCTGACCGCAAGACGTGCCCCCGAGATCCTGAAGCTGCGCTGAAATGTGTTGAGGAGTCACTCGCGCGCTTTGCTCCTGTACGTTGTTTTCCTTTTATGTTGGATTTATCATGTTTGTCTGACTTCTTTGTGTATGATGTGTTTGTGTTGTTGTTGTAGGTGAATGCCGTGATGACCAACCTTTCCTCTTTCGTTGTTGAGCTTGTTGAGGAGACGAGGGGTCTGCAGGATCGTCATGAGCACTTGTCTCAGGACGTTGTTGTGTTGAGGGAGAAGGCGCGCGCACATTCAGATGCTTCTTCCGAGGCTTCCGCTGATCTCAAGAGGAGTCAGGATTATGCGTCTCAGCTGGAGGCGGAGCTGTTTGCCCTACTACGTCAGGAGAAGGTTGATGAGGAAGCGCATGTTGTGGCGCTGAGGGAGACTAAAGAGTCTCATGTTGCCCTGGGTGATCAGCTTGGAATGATCGAGTTTCCTACTACAGCTGATTATCCCAAGCTTCTCGAGAAGGCGCGTGATGATCGCATGGAGTCCTTCTCTGTGGATTACTTCAGGAGGGTACACTCCCTTGCCCCCGATTTTCCTTTCCAGAGTGCTGGTCCATATGCTGGCTATGCCCTTGGGGCTATTGCGGGGGTCCGAGCGAGTGGTGGAACGAGTGGTTTGACGGGACAGGCGTCCGTCCCTGTTGGTGATGATTGCCGGGGTGCTTTCAAAGGCCCAGCACAAGATGTTTTTATGACTGATGTCTTTGGTTCTGGCGCTCCTGACGTTGGGTCAGGTTGATCTTTCTTTGTTTTTTCATGTGTACATATGGTTGCTCCCCTTGCATGGGTGAGATTTTGACGGGTTGCATCTTGGGCTTGACTTTTAAGCTGGCTGGATGTCTTTACTTTTGAGTCCTGCTATATTATATATATATGCCTGACATGAGATGTTAGAAAGATATAATACTAAGTATTATTTTGCATCTTCCTTTATTGTTGTCTCAGTGACTTGTTCTCTTTTTGTAAGAGTGTTGCTCTATTGAATTGTTGATTTTCTTGATCCGACGGTTTTCCTTAGGGAACTGCATCTCTGTTGGTGACGGTTGTGGATGAGTTGGTAAAACCGTCGTCCGTAGCTTTGTAAGGAGGATGATCCCCGTTGAAGTGCTTGTCTTTCTTTATGAGGATGTGAACAGACTAGTTTATTCACATATTTGATGCTGTGGCTAAGTGTGGACAGATTAGTACGTCCGACCCTTGTCTTTGTTTGCGAGGGAAGATTCCTAATCATCCGCTTGTCCCCCGACTTTTTGCAAGGATGTGAATAGATTAGTACGTTCACATCCTTGTACGATTGCGAAGTGTGGATAGATTAGTACGTCCGACACTTGCATTTGTTTGCGAGGACGGATTCCCAATGATCCGCTTATCCCCCGACTTTTTGCAAGGATGTGAATAGATTAGTACGTTCACATCCTTGTATGATTGCGAAGTGTGGATAGATTAGTACGTCCGACACTTGCATTTGTTTGCGAGGACGGATTCCCAATGATCCGCTTATCCCCCGACTTTTTGCAAGGATGCGAATAGATTAGTACGTTCACATCCTTGTATGATGGCGGAGTGTGGATAGATTAGTACGTCCGACACTTGCATTTGTTTGCGAGGACGGATTCCCAATGATCCGCTTATCCCCCGACTTTTTGCAAGGATGTGAATAGATTAGTACGTTCACATCCTTGTATGATGGCGGAGTGTGGATAGATTAGTACGTCCGACACTTGCATTTGTTTGCGAGGACGGATTCCCAATGATCCGCTTATCCCCCGACTTTTTGCAAGGATGTGAATAGATTAGTACGTTCACATCCTTGTTATGAGGATACGTCAACTCCTTGTATGCGTCTAACGTCCTTTGTTTTGGTTTGTCAAGGTGAGCCTCGCTTAGTCTTGCTTTGATATCTTTTTGATGGCTTTTCTTGTTGGTTGCCCTTTCTGCGTATAGGGTTAGGGCCTTTGTTGGTGATGTATGTGGCTTGTTCCTGGTATTGGACCGGGGAAGCTTGTCATTACACAGTGATTTTTCCTACGCAAGGAGTGAACTTCATTAGTTTTCTTGTTTATTTACAAAGGACGTGCATGGATGGAGTCAACTGATCTCCCATCCTAAATGTTCTACTCAGCATTTGAAAAGTAAAGATAGAGTATGTGCATGTCATAAGGGAAGGGTTATTCCCTTAGTGACGGTTTGATAAAGCTGGCTTCCTGCATGAAATGTGGGAGCGCAGAGCTCCTTGTTTGATCAGATCCTCGATTTTGTTGCGAAGAGAGGGGCAGCCATTTGTGCTGTGACCCCATTTGTTGTGATAGTGGCACCACATTTCTGGATTCTTCCCGAGGAAGGCAATTTGGATCTCGCTTGGAGGAGGTAAAACATCCTTCAGGATGGTCTTGAACAACTCTTCCACCTCTATGTTTAGAGGTGTATATTCTCCATCTTGGTTGTTGTTCAAGTCTTGTCTTGCACGCTCTTGTTCGCGCGCCTCCTCGTGTTCTGCAGGTGGGCTGAACCACCCCAGCTCATTTGCGACTTCGATTGCCGTTTCCATCTTCTCCTTTAGGTCAGCCATAGACTTGGTTGTTCTCCACCCTTGTGTTCGTCCAAATAGGAGAAATGTGGGTGAGTTCATGTTCAGGAAAAATGCATTGATCACGGCTGACTTGTCTGCAAAACTTGAAGTTGCGTTAATAGCGAATCGCTTGAAGTAGTTTTGGATGGATTCTGACTCTCCTTGTTTGATGTCCCATATGCTTGGGAGCATTGGGGTTTGAAGTGTTGGGAGTCTTTCTCCTTTGCTCATCATCTCGTCAAATCGCCTTTCGACTTCAGATTTGGAACACTGTCCCCTTTCAATGACTGCAATGTCCAGGCGGTTCTTGCATCTTAGGGCGTTGACATAGCATTTTCGTGCTGTTGTCTGATCGCCCAAGACTTCACCAATTCCTCCCCTTAAGCGGTATTTCAGCTTTTGATGTGCCGTTGAAGGCACCATCTCGTAGGGGTTTATCGTTGTTCTCCCGAGAATTCCGTTGTAAGCACCAAGGCTTTCGACGATCACAAAAGTGATGTCGACTTTCATTGCGTTCCATCCCTCTCCTATCACAGTGGGAAGGGTGATCATTCCCAGTGGGTATGTAGCAGCTCCAGCGAAGCTTACTAATGGGAAATTTCCCGGCTTCAGGTCCTCTCTTTTCATTCCCAGCTGTTCGAGGACGTTAATGTGGAGGATGTCTGACGAGCTTCCTCCGTCGACTAGAATTCTTTTGACGTCGAACCCGTTGATTTCCATCGTTATTACTAACGCGTCATCATGTGGGTAGACGATGTGTGCCATGTCTTTTCTCGAGAATCCTATCACGAGGTCCTCCTCTTCTGGTTTCTTTCTTTTCCCATACTTGGGGAGTGTGCTTGCCTGCGCAGCGTAGACATCTCTTGTGTTGGAGACTTGTCCTCCTGCAGCTGGACCACCATGAATGACATTAATGACTCCCCTCTTTTTAGGAGGAGGGTTGTCAGTGGTCTTCTCTTTTCCTTTCTCCTTTGGCGTGAATTTTCTTTTTACCTTTTCGATCTTTCCCCCCTGGTCGACGTAGTGCTTAAGTCCGCCTTCTTGTATGATTCGATTGATTTGGAACTTAAGGCTTCTACAGTCGTCTGTTTCATGGCCGTTGACTTCGTGGCTTTCACACCACTTGTCTTGCTCCTTCCCTAGCTGACCCTTTCTGAAACCGAATGGCTCTTTCCAGAGGTTTTGCTCTTTCATTTCTTTCAGTATGACGCTCAGGGGAGCATTCAAAGGGATCAGCTCGATGGTGCTGACATCCGCATTCTTGTCTTCTTCAATGTTGAATGTTCTTTTCTGGGGCGGAGTCCATTGTTTTTGTTGGGGGGTTTGATTCTGCTTCGGGGGGCCTGGCTTGCTTTCATCTTTCTTGTTGCCGGGCTTACCCCATTTGTCCCGTGCTGTCATCTTGTAATGCTCAGCATCGATGTACTCTTTAACACTTGCCACGAGTTCTTCCATTGTTTCCGCAGGTCTTGTAGAAAGCTTTTGGCCTAAGTCGTACCCGTGCCTACCCAGGTTTCTGACAAAGGCATGTATGATTTCTGTCTCTGCGATGTTCGTTTGGATTTCCGAGATGTTTTGATTAAATCGGATGTAGTAGCTTGCGAGGGACTCATTCCACTCTTGCTTGACGTCATCCAAGGCATTTGATCCTTTGATAATCGAACGTTCTCCCATGTAACGTTGGATGAACTTTTCTTTGAGGGACTGCCACGAGTCTATGCTTTTCTTTGGCAGGGAGAAAAGCCAGTGTGCGGCTGGTCCGCCTAACGTTTGGGGGAACGTCATGGCTATGTGGTGAGGGTTGTCTGTCCTTCCCAAAAGCATTACTTCATGCTGCTGCACATGCTCTATTGGATCTCCCTTGCCTCGGTACTTTTCTGGTCTTAGATTATACAGTGCGTCTGGGACGCGACTGTACACCAGTTCGTCAGTGAAAGGGTGGGAAGTGGTGTCCACCAAAGTGTTCATCCCTCTCATTTTCCTTTCTTTTATCTTCTTTTCAATCAGCTTTTCGAGCATCTCCTCCGTCAACCCGGTGATTGGGTTATCCTGATTTTGGGGGTATGCTTCTTGTCCCATACTTGCGCCTTGTTGGGGAAATTGCGCCTGCGTCGGGTTATATTGAGAATATCCACCTTGATATCCCTGGAATGTCTGGGACGGCTGCCTCCAGGCTCCTTCACTGTATGGCCCTGCTTGGTAGGGTGTTTGTGAGTGCGAAAGCTCCTGTCTTGTCCACTGCTGGGGGAACTGCCTGCTCTGCTGTGCATTCCCGTGGAAAGTCGGGGTTTTTGAGATTGTAGGGCCTATCTGCTGAGGTGCATTCATCGGAGGCGCTTGCCTTGGTGGCGGGGGCATATTTACTTGTTGCGCAGGAGGGGGCGGTGGCGCCCCGTATCCTTGGTTGCGCAGGGCTTCTCTTAGATGAAGCAGCTGTTCGAGTGCTGCCATCATTTCCGGGGTGACTGTGGGTGCAGTCTGTGTCCCTGGTGCTTGGTTGTATGGTCCCGCGTTTGGCATTCCGTATGGTTGCTCCTGCGTATTGAAGGTTTGGTGGGCGAAACCTGGAGGAGCGTTGGTTTGCTGTGTGCCCCCTTGCGCGTTACTCCGAGAGTGTACGCTTCTAGTCGGCATAGACGAGGCGACTGAGGCCTCGCCTTGGCTCTGCGGGGGAGCTCTCTGCGGAGGAGGTCTCATGCTTGACTCCGGAGCCGGAGTTTTCCTTGGACGTCCTGGTCCTCTTCTCTTCGTCTTAGTCGGCGGTGGCTGCTCGTTGCTTGCCATGCTGTTGGTTCTGTGGGTGATCCGCAGACGGCGCCAAGTGTTTCGACCAAGTTATTGCGGGCTGTCCGCTGGATAACTTGTCGGGGTCTTCAGGTTAGGTGCGAGCTAAATCCGCTTTCTGGTGTCGCGCGCGGGCTTTAGCTTCGTCTTCCAAATGAGGGCAAGTCTTTCCGGCTCTCTAGCAGATCATCCGTCGGCACCTGCAAAGGAGCGTTACCAAGCAGTTCCCGTGGAGAGGGGGGGGTGCTTGGCGTGCTCACTCCGACGATCAACATCAGTAGTTTTCTAGAGAGAGAAAGAGAGGGTTTTTAGAGAGAAGCCAGAGCTTTTTCCCAAGCTTGCCCAAAGTGATTTTTGAATGAATTGAAAATGTTTACCCCCAAGGTGGCTATTTATAGGCAACCTTGGACCGTAAACCGGTTTTGACCCGGTTCAATGTGGAAATGTGAACCGGGATGCAGGGGTAAGCTATGGGAAAAAGGGCTCTGACGCGCGTCTCAGGCGGCTGTCATGGACGGGACGCGCGCGCCTCTGAAATAAAGGTCTCGGACACATAGGAGTTAGTGTAAAAATCGGGTCTCCGTATACGTCTAGGATGAAATGGGGGGTGCGCGCGACACCCCCCGGGTGTGGAGCTTACCCGGAATTCCGGGTAAGCCTAGGCCTACCCGGAATTCCGGGTAAGCTAGACTTACCCGGAAATTTCCGGGTAAGCCCCCCGGGGATGCCGGGCCAATTCGAACTTGCCCGGTTTTCCCCGGTTAGCTTGAAATTGGGCTGGTGAGTCCCGTGCGTGTATGAGGTCCGAATAATTAAAATCGAGCCCGGATCACGCGTATGTCCATCAATATATATAAAAACTTACTACATCAACTACTTAAATATAAATAAAAAACTATATATATTAAAAAAAAATTAGGTTAACGGCTAAAATAAATAATTTTTTCACTATCATATCTACGAAAATCTCCAAAATATTTTTATTTCACTAATTTAATTTGAACGATTTTACTTTTAATTTTTTTTAAACATTTTTAAATTTAAAATCAATTTACTTAGTTCGGTTCAAACATGTTGGGTACGATGTTCAATTAAGATAGAATTATATAAGTTAAATTATTATATATACACGTGTCCATTAGTCATGCATTTGCATTGAATAAAATATATCAACAAAATTAATTATTAAAATAAAATTTGAGTATTCTTAACATCCTAATAATTTTATGAACGAATTACTTATCGCGCAACGCGCTTAATTTTTTTAATCTTAGTTTTTACGAAAAATTTCCCCGCGCGGTGCGCGGGGTTTGTATCTAGTATTATATAATTTAGATGCAATTTTGGCTAATAGCCTAGATTTTTGCCATGTCACAGCAAGCGTTTTAATTGGTTGGTAATTAGTTTTGTAACTTCTTCATATGTTACATATTACTATTTTATTCAATTATTTAATCTCAATTTTTTTCTACATGTATATTAGTTAATATTGATTAGTCTAAATACAAATAAAGTTCTAGCATCAATTTATTTTTATTATATTTATATTTAATGCCATGCAATCTACATCTCTTAAAATTATTTTTAATATTGTTTCTATAGTAATGCATTCATAAAAAAAACAAACAATAATATATCATCCATACTAATATATATATATATATATATATATATATATATATATATATATATATATATATATATATATATATATATATATATATAATAATCTTCAAACAACGCGTATTGCGCGGGGCAAATACCTGCATTGCTGACTCAACTGGTTGAACTTGTATTATGTATTTTAAATACATCCAAGCTATTTTGAAGGTGGTTCTTTGGCTGCCACATCATCAATCTCCATTCTAATTGGAGGACTCTCATAATCTCAACTTCATATCGTTAAAATTCTCCCCTCATAATTTGTGCATGGTCCTCTTCAAGTCACTTTCATTCTATTCTGCTAAAAAAATAATTTATCAATTAATCATGGAGCAATCTAATTAGTTCATCTTTTTTTTAACCTATTTGTTTTTATATACAATTCTCATTTTTATTTTATTTTATTTACTACCATTTAATTTCACCATTCATTTTATTGTAATTAATTAAAAGTTGTTACACTTCATATTTTTCGGTTATATTTAATTAATTCTCTCCATAAAAATAGAATTAATTTAAAAGCAATTTCGGTTACACATATGAAAGGTTGCCTCTTACTATTCTTTAACATTAATTTGAACTATATATATTAGAAATGTGGAAACAATGTGGATGAATTTCAGAAAAATAATACAAAATTAAGCTAAAAAAATAGTTTAGCTTCACAAGAAGAGGTTCACTGTCCGTCGACTCTATTGTTAAAGCTTCATCATCGCCATTAGAAGAAACACAACACCTCAAACCAAGATTTAGAAATGAGATTTGGGGTAAAGCAGCAGAAGAAACGCAGCAATAGATCAAAATTAAAATGGGGAGAGAAGAAGCAGCGAGTCAAGCGGCGAGGCACCTTCAGATCCGACTCTGTAAATAGGGAGAGAAATAGCTGCTGCCCAAGACACGTTGCACCTTCATATACGACCCTGAACATGTAAATCAAACAATCAGCAGCCAGATCCACGCGTTCACCAAACGACTACACCTCAACGACAACCCAAATTCACCACCATAAGAGATCGGCATGGAGATTGATGTGACCAAACCTCCAGCAGCGGCATGGTGTCCCAAACATCTGGCATATTGGATTTAAGGAGGAGTCCCAAGTCCTTCGACATCTGCATAGAAAAATCAAATCGGGTTAGGTGTTGATGGAAACAAGAGGCATTCATGTTGAATGTGGAAAATGAATGTGGTAGAATCTTATTAGAGATTGTGGAAAATTTTATTTATGTAGAGATTGTGGCAAATTTTAATTAATACTGATTAAACCAAATTTATTATTTAATTTAAGAAAAATCATCAATAATCGCTTTGAATATATATTTCATTTGTGGGACGAGCACTGAAGGAAATGGATGAATATTTTATTTAATTAATGACTTTACTTATTGAAGAATATATATATATATATATATATATATATATATATATATATATATATATATATATAATTTGCTATATTTTCATATATATTTTTTTCTCGGTAATGAATATTTCCATTGAGATAATCATTGTGATTATTGTATAGAGCTGTTGTTATAATTTAATCAGATTTTAAGATGTTATAATTATAAAAGTATAAGGAAACATTAAGTTGAAACGAATAAGTTCCTAAAATTTAAACTTTATACCATGCAATATTCGGATTTTGGGCTACAAATATATATATATATATATATATATATATATATATATATATATATATATATATATATATATATATTGGTTAAGTATTATCTTAAATGTTTTTAATATATATATATATTTTTTTTTTTTTTTTAATTTCCCTTATATATTACACTTCGCTTTATTCATTTTCATCATTAAATTCTTTCGAAAAAACATTAATTTCTTAATTTTTTCCAAAATTAAATTCTTTAATTAAAATTTTTTTTTTCAATTAATTTTTTTATAGTTAGGACTAATTCCTTTTTTTCCTCGTTGTTGAATTTTATAATATTGATCATGTTTCAAAAGAGGATTGATTCCTTTTTAAAATTGGTCTTTAATATGTATATAAACACAACAAGAAGTAAGTCCAACTCTTTACGAAACTAAAAAAAATTGGCAACTGTTTCATAAAAAAAAAAAATTGATATTAAAATCAGATACTTTGATGTAAAATGATGTTGAGAATCGAATTACACTCATATTGGAGTAAAATACAAAATACAAAATTAATTAAAGTTCATTCAAAATAATATATAATATTTGAAAAACATCATCTATATAATAATATATAATTCAGAAATAAGAAAGAAAATACCAAACCCCGCGCAATGCGCGGGGCAAATACCTAGTTACGTTAATAGTTTATTAAATATAAATATTATATTTCTATGTTTATTATTATAATTATTGCATACGTGGCGACATGAAATCGTCCGCAACCAAACTGTATAAATATTGAATTTAAATGGAAACTTTTAATTATTAGAGTCTTTATTTTACGTAGAGACTAAAATATGAATTTTTTTTTTCTTAATTTACATCCAATCAATATTTTGTATCTAAATTAATAGAGCTCAAATTAAATGTTAATTAAATTAGGAAACTGTGACTGGACGAACCGCACATGTGGCATTCAGAGAGCATCCGCAACCGAATTATTATAATACGGTGCGCGGGAAAAGAATATGTTAACGAATATATGATAAAACATTTAAAATTATTTTAATTTTTAAATTATATATATATAAATATTCTATAACATTAATATAAATATTTTTAGGTAATAATACGATTATTGAGTATTATTCGTTTATATTTTTTTTTTACCATTTATCCTACATTTTTTATTGCCAACAATAAAATATTATCTAAATAAATATATACATTCAATATTTTTTGGGATTACATGAAGAGTAATATTTATCTAATATATATCATTTTTTGTTTTACAAAGTTGTAACATTAACATATTCTTGTTTATAAAAAAAACATTAACATATTCTTAAGAAACGACATTCTAAGTAAATAAAAACGTGTATGTGATATGCGTATATATAAGTGTCTAAGTCTCTTGAACACTTTTAAATCTACATTATGCCCAATAATTCAGTTTCATTCACAGTACATGCATTTTTTATAGTAGAATATCGTAGAAAAGTTAACAGCAAATGTAGTTATATTTCATCATGTTTTTCAATACTATACATTTTTTTCTGCAATTTGTATGTCATTTAGCTAGCACTAACAAAACATGTTACTATATAACGAAAACTGAAACCTAAAATTTAAAATTTTCACTTGAGCCATGAACGACTTTTAGTCGGTATGTACAAATAAGTAGGAGGGTTTGAAGTCATAACACATGTCAAAGTATCCGTCCAACAACATTCACTTCACATGATTATATGTTGTTATTATAAAACACATTCTTCATACTATACACTCCCTTGAGTAGAACTTTTTCACCTCAAAAGCTCATGCTCGTGAAACCCTGGTTTCCGTCCAACTATTGCCTCTATCACTGCCTAAAAAATTTAATGGTGGACCAACAGGAAGAACCCCCACACATCTCTCGCAAGTTTCTCTGGCTTCTTGAAAACCCTAGTATAGTATCTCAAAATCTCTCCTTCCAATATCATTCAAGTCAGTGATCAGAATGAAAACCTTGGTGTGCAGATGCTTGAACAAATTAATATGATTTTGATAAATTATTTATTGCATTTTTAAGAGGTGCAATCCTAACTATCATAATAATTTATTTTTTTGCTTGAATAAATTGTTGTTTTCTTTATAATATCAATGACAACTGCACATGTGAAATTTCCTCAATATTACATGAAAGAACATGTGAGCTATGGAATATTTAGAATTAACGCATTACTTAAATATTTACTTTAAAAGTGAAACCAAATGTCGGTGGAAAAATTAACTCCAACGAAAGAAAGACAACATGTAAGATAAGAGTTTCTCGTAAAGGTTGCTTTCTGAGTATGTAACATTTGGCGCATAAACCATCTACATCTGACTTGACTGCTTTATCAACGTAAGCTGTTGAATTGTTGCACCGATGAGTTGCCGCGATGCCTCCTTGAACTATGTCATGAAAAAGTGAAAAACAAAAATGCAGTTAATATGATAAATAAGTCACAAATATGCACAATACAAATATCAAAACAATAGCTAATAACAAAAACTTCAAAGTTAGCTAAATCATTCAACCAATAATGTAAGGTTAAATAATATGCTTGGTTTATTCACCTCGGTCGCAATATTAATGGTAATTTATGGTGTTTTTATGACTTCGTCCTCCACGTCCTCGTGATATGAATGAGTGTGTGGCTTAAACTGTAGGCTGTATGGCTTAAACCACATTATGATGGACATACGCATGATTCGGGCTCGGTTTTAATCACTTGAACTTCATACACGCACGAGACCCGTCCGAAGCCCAATCTCAAGCTAACCGGGGAAAACCGGGCAAGTTTGAACTTGCCCGGCATCCCCGGGGGGCTTACCCGGAATTTCCGGGTAAGCCCCAGCCTACCCGGAATTTCCGGGTAAGCTGAGCTTACCCGGAATTCCGGGTGAGCTTGGCTTACCCGGAATTTCCGGGTAAGCCTAAGCTTACCCGGAATTCCGGGTAGGCCTAGGCTTACCCGGAATTCCGGGTAAGCTCCACACCCGGGGGGTGTCGCGCACACCCCCCATTTTACCTCGGACGTATACGGAGACCCGATTTTTACACTAACTCCTATGTGTCCGAGACCTTTGTTTCAGAGGCGCGCGCGTCCCGTTCATGACAGCCGCCTGAGACGCGCGTCAGAACCCTTTTCCCAAAGCTTACCCCTGCATCCCGGTTCACATTTCCAGATTGAACCGGGCCAAAACCGGTTTACGGTCCAAGGTTGCCTATAAATAGCCACCTTGGGGGTAAACATTTTCAATTCATTCCAAAATCACTTTGGGCAAGCTTGGGAAAAGCTCTGACTTCTCTCTAAAAAACCCTCTCTTTCTCTCTGTAGAAAACTACTGATGTTGAGCGTCGGAGTGAGCACGCCAAGCACCCCCCCCCCCTCTCCACGGGGACTGCTTTGTAACGCTCCTTTGCAGGTGCCGACAGACGTCCTGCTAGAGACTCAGAAAGACTTGCCTTCCTTCAGAAGACGGAGTTAAGGCCCGCGCACGATCTTAGAAGGCGGACTTAACCCGCATCCAACCCGAAGACCTCGACAAGTTATCCGGCGGGCAGCCCGCAATAACTTGGTCGAAACACTTGGCGCCGTCTGCGGATCACCCACAGAACCAACAGCATGGCAAGCAACGAGCAGCCACCGCCGACTAAGACGAAGAGAAGAGGACCAGGACGTCCAAGGAAAACTCCGGCTCCGGAGTCAAGCATGAGACCTCCTCCGCAGAGAGCTCCCCCGCAGAGCCAAGGCGAGGCCTCAGTCGCCTCGTCTATGCCCACTAGAAGCGTACACTCTCGGAGTAACGCGCAAGGGGGCACACAGCAAACCAACGCTCCTCCAGGTTTCGCCCACCAAACCTTCAATACGCAGGAGCAACCATACGGAATGCCAAACGCGGGAGCATACAACCAAGCACCAGGGGCACAGACTGCACCCACAGTCACCCCGGAAATGATGGCAGCACTCGAACAGTTGCTTCATCTAAGAGAAGCCCTGCGCAACCAAGGATACGGGGCGCCACCGCCCCCTCCCGCGCAACAAGCAAATATGCCCCCGCCACCAAGGCAAGCGCCTCCAATGAATGCACCTCAGCAGAGAGGCCCTACAATCTCAAAAACCCCGACTTTCCACGGGAATGCACAGCAGAGCAGGCAGTTCCCCCAGCAGTGGACAAGACAGGAGCTTTCGCACTCACAGACACCCTACCAAGCAGGGCCATACAGTGAAGGAGCCTGGAGGCAGCCGTCCCAGACATTCCAGGGATATCAAGGTGGATATTCTCAGTATAACCCGACGCAGGCGCAATTTCCCCAACAAGGCGCAAGCATGGGACAAGAAGCATACCCCCCAAATCAGAATAACCCAATCACCGGATTGACGGAGGAGATGCTTGAAAAGCTGATTGAAAAAAAGATAAAAGAAAGGAAAATGAGAGGGATCAACACATTGGTGGACACCACATCCCACCCTTTCACTGACGAACTGGTGTACAGTCGCGTCCCAGACGCACTGTATAATCTAAGACCAGAAAAATACCGAGGCAAGGGAGATCCAATAGAGCATGTGCAGCAGCATGAAGTAATGCTTTTGGGAAGGACAGACAACCCTCACCACATAGCCATGACGTTCCCCCAAACGTTAGGCGGACCAGCCGCACACTGGCTCTTCTCCCTGCCAAAGAAAAGCATAGACTCGTGGCAGTCCCTCAAAGAAAAGTTCATCCAACGTTACATGGGAGAACGTTCGATTATCAAAGGATCAAATGCCTTGGATGACGTCAAGCAAGAGTGGAATGAGTCCCTCGCAAGCTACTACATCCGATTCATTCAAAACATCTCGGAAATCCAAACGAACATCGCAGAGACAGAAATCATACATGCCTTTGTCAGAAACCTGGGTAGGCACGGGTACGACTTAGGCCAAAAGCTTTCTACAAGACCTGCGGAAACAATGGAAGAACTCGTGGCAAGAGTTAAAGAGTACATCGATGCTGAGCATTACAAGATGACAGCACGGGACAAATGGGAACAAGAAAGATGAAAGCAAGCCAGGCCCTCCGAAGCAGAATCAAACCCCCCAACAAAAACAATGGACTCCGCCCCAGAAAAGAACATTCAACATTGAAGAAGACAAGAATGCAGATGTCAACACCATCGAGCTGATCCCTTTGAATGCTCCCCTGAGCGTCATACTGAAAGAAATGAAAGAGCAAAACCTCTGGAAAGAGCCATTCGGTTTCAGAAAGGGTCAGCTAGGGAAGGAGCAAGACAAGTGGTGTGAAAGCCACGAAGTCAACGGCCATGAAACAGACGACTGTAGAAGCCTTAAGTTCCAAATCAATCGAATCATACAAGAAGGCGGACTTAAGCACTACGTCGATCAGGGGGGAAAGATCGAAAAGGTGAAAAGAAAATTCACGCCAAAGGAAAAAGGAAAGGAGAAGACCACTGACAACCCTCCTCCTAAAAAGAGGGGAGTCATTAATGTCATTCATGGTGGTCCAGCTGCAGGAGGACAAGTCTCCAACACAAGAGATGTCTACGCTGCGCAGGCAAGCACACTCCCCAAGTATGGGAAAAGAAAGAAACCAGAAGAGGAGGACCTCGTGATAGGATTCTCGAGAAAAGACATGGCACACATCGTCTACCCACATGATGACGCGTTAGTAATAACGATGGAAATCAACGGGTTCGATGTCAAAAGAATTCTAGTCGACGGAGGAAGCTCGTCAGACATCCTCCACATTAACGTCCTCGAACAGCTGGGAATGAAAAGAGAGGACCTGAAGCCGGGAAATTTCCCATTAGTAAGCTTCGCTGGAGCTGCTACATACCCACTGGGAATGATCACCCTTCCCACTGTGATAGGAGAGGGATGGAACGCAATGAAAGTCGACATCACTTTTGTGATCGTCGAAAGCCTTGGTGCTTACAACGGAATTCTCGGGAGAACAACGATAAACCCCTACGAGATGGTGCCTTCAACGGCACATCAAAAGCTGAAATACCGCTTAAGGGGAGGAATTGGTGAAGTCAATGCTATGTCAACGCCCTAAGATGCAAGAACCGCCTGGACATTGCAGTCATTGAAAGGGGACAGTGTTCCAAATCTGAAGTCGAAAGGCGATTTGACGAGATGATGAGCAAAGGAGAAAGACTCCCAACACTTCAAACCCCAATGCTCCCAAGCATATGGGACATCAAACAAGGAGAGTCAGAATCCATCCAAAGCTACTTCAAGCGATTCGCTATTAACGCAACTTCAAGTTTTGCAGACAAGTCAGCCGTGATCAATGCATTTTTTCTGAACATGAACTCACCCACATTTCTCCTGTTTGGACGAACACAAGGGTGGAGAACAACCAAGTCTATGGCTGACCTAAAGGAGAAGATGGAAACGGCAATCGAAGTCGCAAATGAGCTGGGGTGGTTCAGCCCACATGCAGAACACGAGGAGGCGCGCGAACAAGAGCGGGCAAGACAAGACTTGAACAACAACCAAGATGGAGAATATACACCTCTAAACATAGAGGTGGAAGAGTTGTTCAAGACCATCCTGAAGGATGTTTTACCTCCTCCAAGCGAGATCCGAATTGCCTTCCTCGGGAGAAATCCAGAAATGTGGTGCCACTATCACAACAAATGGGGTCACAGCACAAATGGCTGCCCCTCCCTTCGCAACAGAATCGAGGATCTGATCAAACAAGGAGCTCTGCGCTCCCACATCGCATGCAGGAAGACAGCTTTATCAAACCGTCACTAAGGGAATAACCCTTCCCTTATGACATGCACATACTCTATCTTTACTTTTCAAATGCTGAGTAGAACATTTAGGATGGGAGATCAGTTGACTCCATCCATGCACGTCCCTTGTACATAAACAAGAAAACTAATGAAGTTCACTCCTTGCGTAGGAAAAATCACGGTGTAATGGCAAGCTTCCCCGGTCCAATACCAGGAACAAGCCACATACATCACCAACAAAGGCCCTAACCCTATACGCAGAAAGGGCAACCAACAAGAAAAGCCATCAAAAAGATATCAAAGCAAGACTAAGCGAGACTCACAATGACAAACCAAAACAAAGGACGTTAGACGCATACAAGGAGTTGAAGTATCCTCATAACAAGGATGTGAACGTACTAATCTATTCACATCCTTGCAAAAAGTCGGGGGATAAGCGGATCATTGGGAATCCTTCCTCGCAAACAAATGCAAGTGTCGGACGTACTAATCTATCCACACTTCGCAATCATACAAGGATGTGAACGTACTAATCTATTCACATCCTTGCAAAAGTCGGGGGATAAACGGATCATTGGGAATCCTTCCTCGCAAACAAATGCAAGTGTCGGACGTACTAATCTATCCACACTTCGCAATCATACAAGGATGTGAACGTACTAATCTATTCATATCCTTGCAAAAGTCGGGGGATAAACGGATCATTGGGAATCCTTCCTCGCAAACAAATGCAAGTGTCGGACGTACTAATCTATCCACACTTCGCAATCATACAAGGATGTGAACGTACTAATCTATTCACATCCTTGCAAAAGTCGGGGGATAAACGGATCATTGGGAATCCTTCCTCGCAAACAAATGCAAGTGTCGGACGTACTAATCTATCCACACTTCACCATAATACAAGGATGTGAACGTACTAATCTATTCACATCCTTGCAAAAAATCGGGGGATAAACGGATCATTGGGAATCCTCCCTCGCAAACAAATGCAAGTGTCGGACGTACTAATCTATCCACACTTCGCCATCGTACAAGGATGTGAACGTACTAATCTATTCACATCCTTGCAAAAAGTCGGGGGACAAGCGGATGATTAGGAATCTTCCCTCGCAAACAAAGACAAGGGTCGGACGTACTAATCTGTCCACACTTAGCCACAGCATCAAATATGTGAACAAACTAGTCTGTTCACATCCTCATAAAGAAAGACAAGCACTTCAACGGGGATCATCCTCCTTACAAAGTTACGGACGACGGTTTTACCAACTCATCCACAACCGTCACCAACAGAGATGCAGTTCCCTAAGGAAAACCGTCGGATCAAGAAAATCAACCATTCAATAGAGCAACACTCTTACAAAAAGAGAACAAGTCACTGAGACAACAATAAAGGAAGATGCAAAATAATACTTAGTATTATATCTTTCTAACATCTCATGTCAGGCATATATATATAATATAGCAGGACTCAAAAGTAAAGACATCCAGCCAGCTTAAAAGTCGAGCCCAAGATGCAACCCGTCAAAATCTCACCCATGCAAGGGGAGCAACCATATGTACACATGAAAAAACAAAGAAAGATCAACCTGACCCAACGTCAGGAGCGCCAGAACCAAAGACATCAGTCATAAAAACATCTTGTGCTGGGCCTTTGAAAGCACCCCGGCGATCATCACCAATAGGGACGGACGCCTGTCCCGTCAAACCACTCGTTCCACCACTCGCTCGGATCCCCACAATAGCCCCAAGGGCATAGCCAGCATATGGACCAGCACTCTGGAAAGGAAAATCGGGGGCAAGGGAGTGTACCATCCTGAAATAATCCACAGAGAAGGACTCCATGCGATCATCACGCGCCTTCTCGAGAAGCTTGGGATAATCAGCTGTAGTAGGAAACTCGATCATTCCAAGCTGATCACCCAGGGCAACATGAGACTCTTTAGTCTCCCTCAGCGCCACAACATGCGCTTCCTCATCAACCTTCTCCTGACGTAATAGGGCAAACAGCTCCGCCTCCAGCTGAGACGCATAATCCTGACTCCTCTTGAGATCAGCGGAAGCCTCGGAAGAAGCATCTGAATGTGCGCGCGCCTTCTCCCTCAACACGACAACGTCCTGAGACAAGTGCTCATGACGATCCTGCAGACCCCTCGTCTCCTCAACAAGCTCAACAACGAAATAGGAAAGGTTGGTCATCACGGCATTCACCTACAACAACAACACAAACACATCATACACAAAGAAGTCAGACAAACATGATAGATCCAACATAAAAGGAAAACAACGTACAGGAGCAAAGCGCGCGAGTGACTCCTCAACACATTTCAGCGCAGCCTCAGGATCTCGGGGGCACGTCTTGCGGTCAGCCGGCGGAACAGACCGCTGAACCACACGCACACCAACAGCAGGCGTACTCAAGGAAACATCCTTGGGAAAACGGACAGCAGACTGAGAGTACGGAACCCACTCACTCCCAGACACATCCCGATCAGGCCGGCAAATCAAATCAGACTTGCGAAGAGCCGGAGGAGTAGGGACAACTACACATCAATAGTAAACACATTAGGAGAAGGCAAAACATACTAATACAACAACAAGTCAACCACAGTTACCTGCCATGGGAGGCACCTCCTCTGAACGCCCGCTCCCCGACCGGGGGACATGCATGGTCGAATCGGCATGCATAGGCCCTTTCCCTTTGTCGCAGGAAGGAGCAAGAGGCATGCCGTCAGATGTCAACCTCCTAGGATCGCTCGGGGAGCGGACGTCAGCATCATGCTCCCCGACAGGAACAACTCCCCCTGCCGGCGGAAAGTCCAAGCCTACAGAGACGACGACAAAGAAACCTTTAGCGTGTCAGCATGCGAAAAACCTCAACGAAACATTTAAAAGGCACAAGTCCCATACCCGGGCCAACAGGAAGTGTATCGTCTAGGCCGGGAACAATCTGAGAAGACTCGCCTGCAACTCCACCCTGTAAACAGGGGCGTCTGTTAAGAAACCAACCTACAAGAAAACAAGAGCAGATGTTACAAAACTTCAAAACATACCAACTCCTCCCCCGAAGGACGTACGTGAATGCCCGCCGCGAGCAGCTCGGCGTCAGAAGCACGATAAAGGGGGCTGTACTCCCCCGCCCGATTCGCCGCATGGATCTTCTTCAAAGCGACCTTATCTCTATCAGAGAACTCCTGAAATCGTGGAACGGGATCGGCATCCAATATGTGAGAAGTCGCCCAAGTCGTGCCTGCATCCTTTACAAAAAAGTACTGACACTTCCATTTATTCTGGGAAGTGTCCGACCGTTCGCAGAATCGCGCTTCAGTATTCCACCCCGCCCGACGCAAACCAAGGGAAGAAAATCCCTTTTCGGTCATATGAGGCCAACGTAAGCTGAAGGTGCACATCCCAGACTCATCTGCCTTACCCAGGCGGTAGAAGGCTCGAAACAACACTATTGAGTAATCCCAGGAATTCAGATGACATTGCACCCGAAAACACGTCCAAGCCCTAAACCCTGGAGGGGTAATAGAGACAGGGGAAATCCTATAATATCGACAAAGGCGGACCAGATCCTGACAGTAGGGAAACCGCAGTCCTTCTCGAAACTGTGAAAGGTAGACCGCCTCATACTCAGCTGGAGGAACGGTGGGCCGACCAAATTCAACTCCCTTCACAACATCCCAAGGATACGAGACCTCTAGGTCGGGACACCAGCCCCGGGTCGAGACATAGAGGTCAAACTTGGAACGTGGAAGCTTGTTTGGAAAAAATATCTGAGTCTTCTCCAATATCACGCGGTCGCCCGACGGTCCCAAGAGTACACCGCTTTGAAGCCCAGAATCGGAATCCATGGTGCTTTCGCCAACCTCACCCTCAAAGTTATCCGAAACAAAAGGATGAGACTTACTCATTATGCGAAGAAGTGGAAACCGTTTCCTATCAAGAATACTCTAAGTATCAGAATCGGACGCCTGCAAGCTCGTCGACCAAGCCCTGCAAAAACCATACACCAACTCAATCAAAAACCAAAGCAACACATCAACCACACTCATCAAAATCCTTTGCAAGGACATTCAACCCAACGGACCGACTGTCCGCATGCAAACAGCTAGGGACCCTCCCGCTCGGGAGTCAAAAATCCTTACGCTCATCAAAGGCCTAGACCACCTACTAATCAAATTTTCATATATTTGTGCAATGCGTCACAGGTATTCAAGCCCTCTACAAAGCAACAAGTTCAAGAGATAAAGAAATCAAAGGCCATACAAAGTTGGTTATAATTACCAAAATGCCATCCGACCACCTTTTGATCAAATTTCATCCTTAGAATGGCTCAAGGCCCCGGGGGCACATACAACCAGTTAAAGTGCACTCAAGCAAGCCCGTTACACACCACGAAGGGACTTACCCCTCTCCGAACAACCCGAAGAACACTCGGGTCAACTAAGCCACTAACGAAGGCAAACTACCAAGCATTCACCTAAGCTCCGGGGGCATGGCAATCCACTCACAAACAATCAAAGGGACTTCATTACAATAGGGGACATCATTTCAAGTCACCCGTATCAAGATACAAGGGGTCAAGCTTTTCACTCGAAAAACTCCGATTTCGAACCTCCACGATTCCCCCTCGGTTGGTCGTAACCTAGGGACCTCTTCGCAAAGGGAGTTCGCTATCCCTAACTCTATCTATCTACACTTAGAGCTTAGCCAAAAGCAAATTTTGAAAATCAAGCAAAAACTTCACTCATGCATTTTATCAAACACCTACAAGGCACATTATTGAAATTCAAATGTGCAGCCCTATAGGTCTAATCAACCTCAAGAAAAGGGAGTGGGGGACGTTACCAATCGATGCTCGACAAAAAGGACTCAAAACCGGATCGAATCGGGCTCAAAATCGAACCGAGAAGTGATGCAGCCGCCGCCCGCTCCAGCCGCCGGACCCGCCGCTGCCGCCGCCGCCTCGCCGCCGCTGCGCCGCCCTGACTTCGCCGGTGGTGCTCCTGGTGGTGGCCGGCCGGAATGTGGTCTCCCTTGCACCCAAAAGTGAACTCCCAAAATCCCTACCTTAGCTCCTCCAAAACTCTCACCACAACCAATTCAAAAGTTGATAGTTTTATAAACTATCATGGAGGAGAAGGGACTACACAACATGGTAAGTACCATACATCAATGAGGTACATTCCTATCCACCATTCATTTTTTAAATTGTTGATGGCTTGGGTTTTTAACTATCAAATGACTTGGATAAATTTAACTAAGTCATTTCAAATGTCCTCAACTTTTTGAAAACGTTGAGTTTATGATTTTTCATATTAGGGCCGTTGCATGTGATTTTCCAAAACCCGGCCCTATTTCATTCACCCAAAACCGTCGTCTCGACGACAAGACAGCCGTCTCGGACGACGAGCTCTCAGAAACTATCGCACTACATGAAAAACATTTTTTTCAAAACTTGCATGATTTATTACCATATATTTAGTCGTATCGTGAAGGTTCCGTATTTATTTATTCATCATACAAGCCTGAAAGATTTCGTGTGCGCTCGCACCTTAATTATCTAAACGATCGCATCTATCATATTATTCGTAGTCCGTTGTGCTACTAACCCGTTTGTGCAGTTACCAAGCGTAAACATCTCAAAAAAACTAAGGCATGGAATTCGTCGGAGCCCCGTGCATCCACCCTTGGTAGGTCAAAACTCAAGGTGAGCGGACGGCCCAAATCACGCGTATACCCTATCTTATAATAGAGTTAAACAAAGGTCAAGCCGTTGTTTAACTCGGGGGCAAGTGATGGACATACGCATGATTCGGGCTCGGTTTTAATCACTTGAACTTCATACACGCACGAGACCCGTCCGAAGCCCAATCTCAAGCTAACCGGGGAAAACCGGGCAAGTTTGAACTTGCCCGGCATCCCCGGGGGGCTTACCCGGAAAATTCCGGGTAAGCTAAGCTTACCCGGAATTTCTGGCTAAGCCTAGCTTACCCGGAAATTCCGGGTAAGCCCCAGCCTACCCGGAATTTCCGGGTAAGCCCCAGCCTACCCGGAATTCCGGGTAAGCTCCACACCCGGGGGGTGTCGCGCACACCCCCCATTTTACCTCGGACGTATACGGAGACCCGATTTTTACACTAACTCCTATGTGTCCGAGACCTTTGTTTCAGAGGCGCGCGCGTCCCGTTCATGACAGCCGCCTGAGACGCGCGTCAGAACCCTTTTCCCAAAGCTTACCCCTGCATCCCGGTTCACATTTCCAGATTGAACCGGGCCAAAACCGGTTTACGGTCCAAGGTTGCCTATAAATAGCCACCTTGGGGGTAAACATTTTCAATTCATTCCAAAATCACTTTGGGCAAGCTTGGGAAAAGCTCTGACTTCTCTCTAAAAAACCCTCTCTTTCTCTCTCTAGAAAACTACTGATGTTGAGCGTCGGAGTGAGCACGCCAAGCACCCCCCCCCTCTCCACGGGGACTGCTTGGTAACGCTCCTTTGCAGGTGCCAACAGACGTCCTGCTAGAGACCCAGAAAGACTTGCCTTCCTTCAGAAGACGGAGTTAAGGCCCGCGCACGATCTTAGAAGGCGGACTTAACCCGCATCCAACCCGAAGACCTCGACAAGTTATCCGGCGGGCAGCCCGCAATAACTTGGTCGAAACACATTAGATGACTTAAACTACATAAAATCAGTTGTTAATCTAACACTTTAGTAAAAAGTATAATAGGAATCCAATTACAGCTAAATACTTAATTAGTCAATAGAAGTTGGTTAAGTATTTACCGTTCTCTTAAGACAGTCGTAGTAGAAGTACAACCCATCTTCACAAATAAAAAATTTCGGCGAAGGCTTTCTCTCAACGGCAGAAATATATGAGTGCAAAACTACTGATGATGAGATAATATTATATTTTATATATATATAGTTGGAAAATTGCAAGATTATATACCCAATCTTGTCAAACGTGATTTGCAATATTTATTTATTTATTTATTCCAAAACTGAAGTATTTTGGTACATTTAATCTAAATCAATGCAATTATAGTTGGAAAATTGCTAGATTACATGCCCAATCTTGTCAAACGTGATTTGCAATATTTATTTATTTATACCAAAAATTAAAGTATTTTGGTATAGCAAAGATTCAAATCTTGCCAAACGTGATTTGTAATATTTATTTATTATGCCAAAAATGTGGTATATAATATATTTAATCTAAATCAGTGCAATTGATTTATGACACGGCGTTGTTAACATATTTACATAGTAAAGTTGTATTATATTATATTTGTATATTATTTTATTTAAAATAGGAATATCTACGTTGTTATTAGTGTAGTTGTAGATGAATTAAATATAGCATAGCTTTTTTTTTTGGTAACTAAATATAGCATAGCTAGATGACTAATATATATTTTTATTTTATTCTTTGTCCAAAACGGACCATTATATTTGTATTATTATTATATATAAATAATTTATTTATTAATATAATATAGGTTTAAGTGATTTAGGCGTGATTTTTTTTTCCACAGCCATGATTACTATTACTATATATATGAATGATTATAACGTAATGTTTTTATTATTTTTTGTTATATTTCTTTATATAACATAACATCACATATTATTTTTTATTTTACTTATGTCTATAAAGTTTTGAGATCAAAATATATAAATAATAAATTTTTATATGGCGGCCTATAAAGTTTTGAAGTCAAAATATATAAACAAAACAGGCCATTATATTTACATTATTATTATTATCTATTATAATTTATTAATACAATATAGGTTTTAGGTGGTTTAGCAGTGATTTTTTTGGCCACAGCCGTGATTACTATATATGACTATAACGTATTTTTTTTTATTATCTATTATTAGATTTCTTAATATAACGTAGCATATTATTTACTATTATGCTTACGTGGCGGTCTACGGTCTTCCGGAACCAAACTGTATAGATAATGAATTTAAAAGGAAACTTTTAATTAATTTATTTCTTTAAATTGCGTAGAAACCAAAATAGGAAATAAAAAAACTTCTTAATTTTTCGCCAATCAATATTATGTATCTAAATTTAGAGAACCCCTATTAAATTCCAATTAAATTAGGAAATTGTGACTGCGTGGACTGTCCACATGTCAACCAGAGGGCTTCCGATGCCGAATTAATATAATACTAGATGCTAACCCGCGCACCGCGCAGGTAAAAAATAAAAATACCGAAAATAGAATTAAAGGAAATAGTGTAGCACTAAAAAAGTTTAAAAATTAAAATAGTAGAAATTGGATTTGAGAAATACAAATAATTTAAACACTTTGAAGGATATAGTATGATTTTTTTTTTTTCTATTATAACAATTAATCATATTTATGTATTTGCCCATAATAATTTTGTATATTATATATATATATATATCTTATATTTATGTACACTTATATATTATTAATTATTATTATTATTATTATTATTAGATTTAAACAATGTTGGGAATTACCATACAATAGTTCGTACTTGTACCAATGAACTTCGTTTGAGCAATAACATCGACGGTGTTGTGGCATCTTCCAAAGGTTGATCGGTTGCTCTGGTTCATCTTTAAAGATTCTCCCATGACAAAAACCATGTTTCCATCGTGCATGAAGCTACATGAATGATAACCGTGTGAGGAACATAAAATGAATTGAGTATAATAATATTTGGGCAAAAAATTGAATATCATAATAAAGAGAAAAGAAGATGATAGAGAGAATTCAGTAATTTAATAAATATTCATGAAATAACTTACGAACTACAAATTGTTGGATGAAGGCTAATCACTGCAAAGATGACAGAAAATGTAGAGATTTGTAGAATTAAAAAGCTTAGTGTTATGTTATACTAATTTAATGCTTCTTGTCTAAATAAAAAATAAGATATGAGAACCACAACTAAGAGAAGCCATTCACCGTAGAAACTCAAACTAACAAATATGTTTGACGAAAGAGAAAAAAAAACGACAGATCGGTAGAAATCTTAATGAGCACAAGTATTAAATATAAACTATGGTTTTTCTCATGTAAAAAAATGGTAATTTGTTAAATCTATTTAATAATATATACATTCTATGTACTGAATTGTTTTTAATATTCGATATATACATATATTATTTTATTTATATCTTTATGTATAATAATTATCGATATAATTTTTTTTTTTTTTATATTTTTATCTTATCATAATTGTCTATATTAAGTATAATAATCGATAAATAAGTATTATTATATTGAATATAGAACTTATATACATTTTCTATATTTAGAATCAAATCACCGATCATTAGCTCTCTATATTGATAAAATATATTATATAGGTATTTAAAATAATATATATTTAATTTCAATTAAATAATTTATTCCATTGTAGTTGTTGTTTTTCCAATTGTGAAAGCACGTCTGATTTTTTTTGGAATTTTATATATATAATAGCTTAGTAGTAATTTCAACTAAATATTTCATACCATTGTAGTTGTTGTCCTTTCCAATTGTGAAAGTACGTGTGATTTATTAGGAATTTTATATATAATATTTGGTATTTTGTTATCTAAATTATTCTATATATATATATTGCTTACGTGGCGACCTACGGTCTTCCGGAATCAATCTGTATAGATAATGGATTTAAATGAAAATTTTTAATTAATTTATTTCTTTAAATTGCGTAAATACCAAAATAGGAGATAAAAATACTTATTAATTTTCAATCAATCAATATTATGTATCTAAATTTAGAGAACCCCTATTAAATTCTGATTAAATTAGGCAACGCTGACTAGACAAACTGTCCACGTGTCAGTCAGAGGGCTTCCGATGCCGAATTAATATAATATAGTAGATAGTAGATAGTAGATATGATCACGAGATGGGTAGTCGAAAGAAGGGTAGTCAGCAGTCGGCAGTCGCAACTATATATATTAATCAAATTAACAATATTAAAAATGAAAAAGTCAATCATATGTTATTAAACGAAAAATTGTTTTTTTTTAACAAAAACAAATTTAAAAAAAATGATAATTTTTTTGAGATATTGTTAAATTAACTATTAGTAATATAATACATTGTAAAGTAAAAATAACATTAACTTATTGTTCTTAATTTAATTAAAATATGATCACGAGATGGTTTGTCGAAAGAAGGGCAGTCAGCAATCGCGAGATGGAGGCAGTGCGTGAGAGATTATAATTGCTATATAATAAATAAATTAGATTATGGTTAAAATTGTGTTTTTTATTTTTATTCTTGATTTTAGAAAAGTTGGAATAGGTAATCCTAGGGGTTAGACTATGATTAGGTATTTCTTCAAAATTAGCAATTAGAAATTCTAATTCCACATAATTAATTAACCAAACAACATAATAGGGAATACCCATTACCTATGCCAATCTATGATTCAAACATGCTGATAATGTTGGTTGGACCAACTTGTAAAGCGAGTTGTTTTCCAAAGGCGACCCGAAATCGAATTCCACTGAATACAACTCCTTGGAAGGTAGGGCTGGCAATTTGTGACACGACACGATAGCACGACACGAACACGCACGGAAAAAACCGTGTTCGTGCTAGCATATAGTAGAACGATAACACGATAGCACGAATACGATTAACACGATATAACTTCCGTGTCGTGTTCGTGTTTGAGTATCATAACACGACACACACGATAGCACGATAAAGTTGTCCTACTAAGACTAATTCTTAAGTATTTTTTAAACAAATCTTATTTATTACCTTTAAAAACTTCAGTTAGTGATTTAATTTTTAGTGTTTTATACTCTATATTATTAACTTATGAATATTGACATATTAATCATAGTTTTTTTTATATATAAAGTTTATTATTTTGTTTTTTTGCTTAAAGATCTCGTTTTGGATGTAAAACTATATATCCTTACACAACACGATAGCACGACACGAACACGCACGAAATTATCTGTGCCGTGTTCGTGTTTGTAAAACGTGGCACGATAAGCTTACCGTGCGTGTTCGTGTTCAGTAAGTTTAGCACGACACGATTATTGACACGCACGATAGCACGCACGATAGCACGAATTGCCACCCCTATTGGAAGGGCTATAACATTAATGCTTTCGGTCCGAAATTGCGAAAGTAATTTTGTATATAAAGAAAAGAAAACTAAATTATTATTAATAACAAATGAAATTTGGCTTTATCGAAAATTGACGTTTACTTTTCATCTTACTAAAAGCAAAATCCCTTTTACAGTTTAGTTATATTAATGAGGGTAGAATAGGAAAGTAACAAATAAAATTAAATAAAATAAAAAAGAAAAACTAATAGCATTAATTACTGAAATAGATGACTTTCAAGTTTCAGTAGAAATTTTACTTTCTCAATTTAAATAATTTATTTACTATAAAAATTTGGGGCTAGTTATAATTAACATATATTTATTTATACTAAAAATGTACGAGTTTGAAATATATTGCAGATAAACTATATACGTATCAAGAAAAAGAAAAGTTCCATAAAAAATCAAAGGTTAAATATTTTCTAATTATTAACAATAAATAAAATAGTTCAAGTTTGATGTTTACTGAACAGATAGCAGCAGCAATAGATTGCCAAATTGCAATAATCTATCTTCGTTGTAAAGCGCTCGTATTCCTCTTCTTCCTTACGTATCTTCATTAGCTAGCTTCTCAGAGGAGAGAAAGGAAGCGTCTTTAGTGGCGGCGAATGGGAGCTGAATTAGAGCAGACTGCAGAGGGATCCACTACTATCTGAAATCCAATCTCTCAATATCTTCTTCATGATCTGAATTCCCGCGAATTGCCCCACTCCTAAAGGATGTCTATTTACTCACACGACCTCTCCTTCTTTGACTTCAACCTCTCCGATCCTGTTAACGATTCTCTCTCCCAACGCCATGAGTCGCAGCAATCCTCGCCTTCTCCGTCACCATCAACATCCACGAATTCCATTTCGCCCTCCGTCTCTGAAGCTACTTCCAAGGCGCGCACTAGCAGCCCGCCACATCACCGCCACGACGGCAAATCGCCGCTGCCCCTGGGGATGGATTGGAGTCCACCTCCTCGCAAATGGGTATCTCGAAGCTTCTAATTGCCAATTTAACTGTTTCTAGCTTTATCGGCGATGATTGTTACTATCAGTTAATCTGTAAGATTTGTTTGGTCAATAGAGTGGTGAAATTGAATGCAGTCTGCATCCAGATCAAAACTTTTTTTAGAGCATGTGCATGTGCAGCAGCTCACTTGCATTACTGGATCTTACACTGTCGTTTCTTGCGGTTGATTACATGATTTGCAGTGGATTTTGAATTTTAAGTATTTGGGAAAGTGCTAACTGACCTTTAGTAAGATTTCGCCGAACTAGCTGAAGTCAAGAAAATATTGAGGCCTGCGTAATCTTTTAGCTCTGCATCTTGCATTTGCTTCCTAAGTTGTCTATGTACTTGATGATTCTTCGACTCCATTGAAAAGAAGGTTAGAAGTTAAGGTCATAGTTTTGCAATGATGAGATAGTTTGGACCATTAATTCGTTTTGTATGGTAACGATGTGCTCTCTATTTGGATGCATAAAAGGTCAAACAAATTGTCCTAGGTGATCAAGTCTAAATCCTAAAACGTAGTACACAGAAATATCTTTGTTCTACATTAAGAGAGCAGTTCATGGTTTAATTAAGTTCAACTTATCCTGACTACAAGATGTTCTTCGTTTTGCATGTTACGTGAAGGATGGACAGAATACGGTATGGCCGCATGATCCTCAGACAGGATGGAGTTACTGTGCCACAATTCCTTCTTGGATTTTTCTTCCACTATACAGAGGTTCTGAGCCTGTAGTGGTATATGCATTTTTCTCCTTTATTATATCTTTACCTATTTCTAGTTTTGAGCTATGTATTTTACTAAGATAGTTTAGTGTGCTACTTTGAGAATTTGTAGTGCAACTACCCTAGTTAGTTCTTTCCATTTAATTGGATGTTAACACGAGTTTCAGTAACTTCTGATCAGATGCTGATTTTTGTGTCAAAGAGATAAACAAAGCCTTGATGTGTGTACACTGAAGTGCAGTGTAATATTTTTGCATTAAGTTAAGCTAAGGAAACATCTCTACCATCTTTTGGTCTTGGGTGTACATGTTACTAAACCTCATGTTCTTTTTTATTTCTTCCAGTTGAATATAATCTGATCTGATCCAGTTTGTGGGTCTGACTTATATATCTATTACCGTTTTTAATTTAATTTTAACTAAATATTTTCCTTTGAGCAACCAATAATTTGATTTTTAAGAAATCACTTCTTTTCTAGAAAACCACTAGCGGATATCTTGTTTCTTGGTTAAAATTTCAAGCATGTAATTTTGAGAGCTCAACTTTCAGTCAGATTGGCCTGTTTTCTGTTTTAACATTCATTGAGAACAGTTTTTCAGAGTTCAAGTTGGCATTCAATCACCGGAAGCAGTCACTGCTATCCACGGGGTACTACGTCGGTTCAGTGATTTTCTGAACCTCTATAAGGAAGTGAGTGGCTAATATTTTTATATGACTGTGTAACTTATGTCATTGTATATGGTCATACTGGTGACTGATCTAGATTTTTCGACTTGCTTGTACTTTGTAGCTTAAAAGAGAATGTCCTACTAAAAGGCTCCCTCCAGCTCCCCCAAAGAAACTTCTGAAGATTAAAAGCAGAACATTGTTGGAAGAGGTAGTATGATTTTCTCCCCGTATGTTCTTATGTCGAGGCTATTGTCTGCATTGTTTTGGAACTTGTATCTAGTTTTTTCTTTTGTTCATTGCTTTCAAGTCATACTTCTGCTGCTAGTAATCTAATATATACTACTATAATTTGTGAAGTGTATCTTACTTTGTTGATGTCCATAAAGAAGGCCAAACTTACAAAATTTGGGGTTTTAAGGTTAAAATTTGTTCATAAAAAAGGTTAAATTTCTTTTGCTAGTTATCAACTGGTATCATTATCTTTGTTCTCGTAGTTTTATGTTGAGTTCTTATCTTCACTCTGTAAACTAATGTGAAATGGAATGTTCCCTAAAATGAGATGAATAATAATGCTCAAAATGGTTAGTTTATTACAGCGAAGGTGTGCTCTTGAGGATTGGATGGAAAAGATTCTATCAGACATTGATTTGTCAAGGACTGCTTCTGTAGCGAACTTTCTTGAGCTCGAAGCTGCTGTTATTTCAGGTATTTAAAACAATTTCATCATGAATTTCAATAATTCTTCTCGGTCTGTAGAGCTGATTATTTGAAGGTAACATCTTATATTCTTAAATTTTCCTTCTCAGGTTTTAGTAATGTGGAAGGACAAGATTTCAATTGGAATTCTACTGTAAATGATGCATTTGATGGTGGGGCCACTCCATCGGCTATGTCCGATCACGGAAATGATTCCTCATATGAAATATCTGAACTTGGCACGCCACGACTTGATAGAGGAGATAGTTCAGTCGACCTCCATATTGATAATTTTGATAGTGCTCCTAAGTATGGCATTTTCAGCAAAAATTTCATTTTGGAAAACTTGGAGAGAATATCGAGGACCAAGCTGCGTATTGGAGATGACAGTATTAATGAAAGAAGAAAAAGAATCTCTTATCATGTTGCCGGAGTCAAACATCAAGATGAGGCACTTAAATTGGAAACTGAGAGTCTTAAGCTGCACGGCCATGCTCGACGAATGTCATCAGAAAGTGTTGGTAGTGACATAAGTTCCACCAGAAATAGTGAAGCGTCAAATCTCCAGTTACCTAATTTGTTTGGTGATAGTTCTCTTGACCTCCCTGAAGATACTGAAGCCGTGAGAAACAGAGGTTTCTCAGTTGCATTTCTGATGGAGGAGCGGACAAAGTTGAACAGAGTTCTTAGTACTGTGCGGCAGAGATTATCAACGGCAAAAACTGATATGGAGGATCTCATCGCAAGACTGAATCAAGAAACTGCTGTTAGACAATTTCTAGCAACCAAAGTAAGTCCAATGCATACATTTTCGATTTTCTTTTTTTATAAATTAAAACTGTCTTAAACTCGCTGGATTATATTTTGATCACGTCATAAATTGAATCTTGCATGTTGAACTCATTAACACGAATGAGCCTTTTAGTAGAATTTACTGCTGCGCGGCAGTTACCAGTCTGTCTCGTAGATTCATTTGGATTTGCCGCGACAAAGGCATTTAATTTTTCTCCAAACACGTATCCCATGAAATAAATATTAGGGTATTTTTTTAAAATAATAATAATATTTTTTTTGGCTATTCTTTGTTTTCTAAAAGCATCTCTGGCAGTTTCATTTTGGTTATCTTTATGTAACCTATTGATGTTTGCTCCTTAGCAATTGACATATATTTTGATTACCAAGGTAAAAGATCTGGAAGTGGAACTTGAAACGACAAGAGTTAACTGCAAAGAAAATGTGCAGCAAGCATCATTGACCGAAAAAGAGAAACTTACTCAAATGCAATGGGATATGGAGGAACTTAGAAGAAAGTGTTTGGAGCTAGAACTGAAATTGAAAACAGAACAGGTTCAAAATGTTGAAACTCATCTATTATTATGTCTCCATCTTCTCAACAAGCATCAGCTAATTATTATGTTCATAATTTTTTCAGGATGAGAAAGCTGTTCTTCAGTCTGAGAAAGTGTTAGTTATTCAGGAAAGAGAAGCTTCGTTTCATGAATTGGACATGGTTAGAGAACAGCTCGAAAATCTTCACAAGCATCATGAGAATTACGAAGCAAAATCAAAATCTGATGTCAAGCTTCTTGTTAAAGAGGTAAAATCTTTGAGAAATACTCAGACGGAACTAAAGCAAGAGTTGGGGCGTTTGATGAAAGAAAAGATCGAAGCAGAGGTAATTTCCATTTCTCAATTATATTTTTCTCCCATTCGAACTCGTAAAGATGTAGTTTATTACATTTTTTGTTGGTTCAGAAAATGCTGCTAAAGGAAAAGTACAGAATGGAACAAACAGATGCGACAAATATGAAGTTGCTGCACGAATGTGAGATTCTACGGAACCGGCTTCAAGAATGCAGTGTCAATTTCCTCAGTGAAGAGGAGGATAAGTTGACCCTCGACACTTCTAACCCATCTGATGCAATCGATCTCTTGACTACATCCGACAATAGAATCGGTCTTCTTCTTGCAGAGGTATGGAATGAATAGTTGTTGCAAAAACATTTGCTGTCTTAATTAAGCTAAGCTTTACAGAGCCGGAACTTCAGTTAATCCATTATTAAGTTACTAATCTTAGGAGCAAGTTGCAAAATAACCAGAAAGATTTCATTTTTATTTTGTGGGACAGGCTCAGCTGCTGGCTCAAGATGTAGAAAATTCGATCATGTTGTTAAATACGGATGGGAAGAGGGGGAGAAAAAGCGATGATGAACTGAGGAAGATGCTGACGGATGTGTTCATCGACAATGCGGCTCTGAGAAAGCAATTGAATGCAGTGATTCGGTGTACTCTGAATACATCTTCTAAGTCGGAGGAAGAAGAAGAGGAAGAGGAAGAACAAGTTCCTGTAAGAAGAACTGTCCTGAGCAAGTTCCTCTGAAATTTGTCTGAGAAAATGATAAACAAGGGAAATAGTTGGATGTAAATATTTTTATGCAATCAAGTCCCAACTGTTAAAAAGATTCAAACAATGTTTTCTCTCCACAAAATTGTTAAAGTTTGTGTAACAATAAAAACTTTGTTTTTTCAAGACTAGGTGCACCTTGTAGAGTACACAAATTTGACCCAAAACTGAAAAATATCACTTCAAACTGCCTCCTAAAAGGCTAATGACAACCACAATGCTTTGTGATGATAATGTTGCAATCATTTTACTTACCTATAATATTGGTAACCACACTTGATATAGTAACGCAAGCTAAATGTCATTTTACTTTTGGTTAACTACTAAATTGCTAGCTGAACTTTCTTTGAAAGTGCAATTTGCTAGTCGAACTTATTTTTGTAGCAAATCGCTAGCTGAACTTTTGCTAATGTACAATTTGCTAGCTCCGTCAATTTTTCCGTTAATTATGGACGGAATATACTTTCTAAAATTATTAAAAATACCCAAAGTTCTACTATTATTATAAAATAACCTCAAATTTTATATAAAAGCAAATATAAATCTCGAATAAAATTTATAATTATATATATTATACAAAAAATATATATAAGTTAAATATATAATCCCAAAATTCAAAAAATTAAAATTAATTGTTTTTAAAATTGTATGTTTTTTTTATTTTAATAAAATATTTTTTTGCATTTTTAAGGTGCGCTTTTATTCTTTAAAATAATTTTTTGCACTTTCTTTAACAAAGTCCAAACTTCAGACCTCAGTTATCACCATTTCAATCTTCAGATCTCTCAAATTCACAAGGGCTAATCTTCGTACCATGAACATGATGGAGCGGCGGCGACTGTTGATGTAATGAGATGGATCAACAAATCTCTTTTATAGTGCAGAAGCTGGTGGCCACAACCCCACTCCCGATGAGATCGATGACGATCTCCCTCATACGACCATGAATCCGAGCTCTACCAGGAATACGAACAGCCCATAATGCTTCCACCTCCGTTTTCACCAAATCCAATCATGTATAGATATCCACCATGATAATACACACACGAAATAAAGAAAGAAACAAATGAAAGGAACATTAACTTCATGTACGTGACAATTGATTACATGGACCAAAAAGAAAAACTCGATGCACCGCCAAAACAAATATCGGTTCGACAAGATCAACAACAGAAAAAACAAGATCCTATTGTGCAACCGATTATGCAATAAAAATAATCGGTAATCAACCAATCACAACGTAGATGATAACTCTTGATACCCGTGTAAGAAAATACAATATCAAATCAAAATGCAGCGGAATTAGAATCGTACTTCCGGTTATGATTGGATAAATATAAACGAACAATTTAAGAGAACCTTTAGAGAAAGTTTGTCAGATTAGCGGCCTTCCGGCTAACCTTTCTTTATTTATAGGCGAAATCAGGGACCACTAAGTAAATAATAATAACTTTATAAGTCCTCCCAAGACTTAAATTTTAGTCTAAAAAAATTAGAATATTACACCAGATCCTAATAAATATATGTGACACGTGAACCACCTAACAGAGAGAATATAGTCTTTTATATATCATTTCGTGTCACGTAATATATTCTTACAAGGTGATGATGCATAATGAGCTCCACTAAGACGAAATTGACGGTGATGAACTTCAGAATCAACTTTTTCTTTCTTTTAAAGGGTTCAAACTGAATCTACTACATTTGGTTTTAAATTGATTCCGAAAATATTACTTTAAGTTTGTTTTGAGTGTTAGTTTAAACAGAAGTGAAGATGAAAAGACCCTTAAGGCACGTTTGATTGCCGGTATTGCGATATCATAATACACGTATTAGCTAATGCATGCTTAGCTAATACAATGTTTGATTGTGTCATGTATTAGGATATCCTAATACAATGTCTAAAAGACCTAAATACCCCTAAATAGATATATACATTTTCTAATTATTATTATAATTGAAGGCCGGCCGGGAATCGCCGAAGTTTGGCCGGGGGGTCGCCGGATTCCGGCCGGAGGTCGCCGCCGGGGGTGGCCGGAGTCCGGCCGAGGGTGGCCAGAGTCCGGCCGGAGGTTGCTGGAGTCAGGCCGGAGGTCGCCGGAGTCCGGCCGGGGGTTGCCGATGGCCGATGTTATGAGCCGAAGATGGTGTAGTTGTTGTATATTAAATAAAGTTAGGGGTAAATAAGTAATTTCGGGTTTGGTATTAATTAGTACATCATTTTTAGTTGGTATAAGCTAATACCAAATTCCTCCTATAATTGAGTATTAGCTAATACCAAGTATTAGCTAATACAAATACCAAGTGGACACAAACACGGTATTAGCTAATACGTGTATTAGGATATCGCAATGCCGGTAATCAAACGTGCCCTTAGGGCATGTTTGATTGCATGTATTAGGATATACTAATACATGTCTTAGTTAATACTTTGTTTTTCTTTGGTATTGGTATTAGCTAATACATGAGTATTAGTTAATACTCATCTCTATAGTAAATCATGTATTAGCTAAGACACTCAAAAAATTATGTATTAGCTAATACATAGTACCTAATGACCAAAATACCCATAACATTACTTAATATATTACAACTACACCAATCTTGGCTCATAACATCGGCCACCGGCCGGACTCCGGCGACCCCGGCCGGACTTTAATTATTATAATAATTAAAAAATGTACATATCTATTTAGGGGCATTTAGGTCTTTTAGTCATTGGATTATGATATCCTAATACAAAGTTCATCCAAACATTGTATTAGGATATTTTATTCAATGCTTAGCTAATACTTGTATTAGCTAATACATACAATCAAACATGCTCTTAAAATATGGTTTATGTAACCACATTATCTACGAACATACACATACATATACATGATACATTATGATTATGTTATATATATATATATATATATATATATATATATATATATATATATATAAAATAACATGCATACATATATATATGTTTGACCGAATGTGGCTTTGGTACAAAATGTATTTTTTGTATTTTTCTTTTGTACCAAACGTTTGAACTTTGTTGGCTTTTGGTCCATCCGTTAGTTTTGACCGTAAATGACACGCGCAAGTCACGTGACTACCCTATACTTTTGTTTTTGTTCAATTTAGTCCCTCAGATACATCCCTAACTTTTTTTTGTTCGATTTAGTCCTAAAAATTCAAAACCATATCTCCTGACCCAATTGGGCTAGCAATGAGGTAGCCCAGGGCTGGATCTGACCTAGTCGAGGTCGCCTAGGTCCGGCCCCGACTGGGGTCAAGGCTAGCCCAGGACTAGTCCAATTGGGTCAAGGGATTCAGTCTTGAAGTTTTAGGACTAAATTGAACAAAAAATAGTTATGGTTGTATTGGATGGACTAAATTGAATAAAATAAAAAGTTTAGGGTGTGTCATGTGACTTGCACGTGCAATTTAACGACCAAAACTAATGGTCAACTAACAGATGGACCAAAAGCCAACAAAGTTCAAATGTTTGGTACCAAAATTAAACAAAAAATACATCTTACCAAAAGCCACATTCGATCAAATATTTTGTATGAGAGTAGTTTTTA
The DNA here is from genome assembly GCA_036873135.1 of Clarkia xantiana subsp. parviflora. NCBI lineage: Eukaryota > Viridiplantae > Streptophyta > Magnoliopsida > Myrtales > Onagraceae > Clarkia > Clarkia xantiana. The sequence goes on from JAPTYO010000003.1 coordinate 12,474,274, forward strand.
ACCCTTCATTTAATTTGCATATAATAATGTGCATTACTGGTGGATGAGATTAATGGTGAAATTCCAGAGCTTCTTCCCGAGTTGCATGTCTCTAGCCATGGCGCTAGCTTCGGACAAATCACTGTTGCAAAATATTCACCGCTAACTCCATTCACTTGAGGATTCAATGCTACATAGCATGTCGTTGCAGCTCCCTATTATTATTATTATTATTATTATTATTATTATTATTATTATTATTATTATTATTATTATTATTATTATTATTATATTCATTCAAAAACAACATAATTATAGTTTGATTTTCATACTCTCAATCTTCCTTCTAATTGTTGAAATTACCTGATCGACAGTTTTCAACACGTAATTTGCTAAAGCTGTTGTAAATCCTGCATGCATCGGAAACCATCCCCACCTATATTATTCTCTCGATATTCATTACTGACTTAAGCTTCGGAGTGGAATCAGGGGCCATCCCCACCTCTTTTCAGGTCCTCGCCTAGCACAAAGCCACCAAAGGAAACTAAGTGTCCACGCGACCAAGAAAGATACTTGAGTGAGCTAGCTCCCGGCGAGATCTAGAAGTCCACTTCTCGAAGTTCCAAGGCCACGTCATATTTCATCCCAAAAGGGTGTTAGGGTTTTTTATGAGAATAATTCACAATTCTTCCTTTGTGGTGATTTGAGAGAAAAACCCTCCTCCCTAAATACCAAGTTTCGGCCGAACCTACCTAGACACCAAGGATGTGCCAAATTGCTTTGAGCAAAAACTCCGGAGATCCGTCCCTGCCAAGAATCGATTAGAGGCTTTGCTGTGGAGCTTATACCGCGTAGGGCTTCCTTAACAAGAACCTCTACGGGTTCCGTACGGTGGATCGAGAACTCTATCAACAAGATCTTAGGACTATGGAAAAGGTTTAAGGTATGTGCACATTTCCGCTGCGTAATTCTGATTACAAGCATGTACCTTGTTTATGTTTCCGTAGTATCTAGCCCCGTAATCCAACATAAATATATATATATATATATATATATATATATATATATATATATATATATATATATATATATATATATATATATATATAATGTTTGTGCCGAATTATATATATATATATATGTGCAGAAAATTGGAAATTATTTTATAATTAATTGTTACTTGGTGGCTAAGTTGAGTTTTTAGTGGACTTTAAAACTCTACTTAGCCCACAAATAAACAATTTCGGCGAACCCTATGGGTAATGGGCCGGTCCAATTTCACACATTTGGGTCGGGCCAACCGAACCCATAAGATCAAGAGAACCCGACCGGATCGAAACGGGTCAACCGAACCGGGTCGAGTTCACGGGTCCTAAACCGGTGCGGTTCAACCAAACCGGGTTTTCTCAATCGTAAGACCCATTCGGGTCGGCTCTGACCAGGCAACTAGAAGTGGGTCGATCCGACCCGGTTTGAGTGTCGAACCAAACCGAATTCCTATTTTAAAATCGAACCGGTCTGGTCGAACCATTTTAAACCGAATCGGACTGGACCAAACCATACCGGTATTGACTGATCTGGACCTTTAAAACCGGACTGAACCGTGTCAATTTAAAATAGGATGATCAACTTTTTAAAATTCAGATGTTTTCGAACTTTAAAATTACCTACACAATGCTTATATGTTTAAACCTGATGCCTAGTTTCGATTATGGGGATGGATCTCAGATATGCATGATTTTGGGAGTGAATCATTTTGTGGGCAGAATTGCAATTGCTATTTAATTGATATTATTGCATGATTAGAATTGTCGTCTTGACTATGTCAAACTAGATGGATATTGCATATTGAGGGCCGAGCCGTGGTTTTCAATTAATGAGTTGCGCACCAAGATAGACATGTTGTGATGGTTGTAAATGCCTAGGATTCATATCTAGAAGTACGCATGTTTGATTGATAGCATGAATTGCAAGTCAACCCCAAATATTTTTAAAAATGAATATCAATCGCCAAATATGCATGTTTGTTATGATGTGATCACGCATGATGCGTATGCATGAATGTTGAGGATGTATTAGCATGTGATAATTTACTTAAGCAGTAGAATTATATATGCAAGCACGAGTTCCTCAGAACATTAGACGCATGACGCGTATGCATGATGAGTGGTTTGTTTCGTGGATGTTACCTGCGCATGATGATTTACTTGTGTAGTAGAACTATGTGTGCAGACTAAAAATCCTCGAAACTATTTTTCAAAAGGGCCTTGGGAAAGCCAAGATCGGGTGCTTTAAAAACCTCATGTTCTGGTAAAAGCGATTGAAACCTTTTTAAAAGACTGACATATTATAAAAAAGACAACGCAAATGCGAACTCTTTCACGACCCCCCTTCCCTCGGTTTACTGGCGGTCAGTTGGGTTAGTCCGGTTAGATGTCTGAGGAATCATTATTTGTCACCTTCTGTCTCATAGATATCTGATGGACGCAATTCATTTTCCAAAATGTTATTGTCTCCCTACTTATGCATGATTGTCAATATGTTAGTATTGAATACCTGCACAGATGGATTCATCATGTGCTAATGAGCTTTTGAATGAGACGAACTATGACTCGTGGTGCAAACGCATCAATGATCTGCTGGGCGATAAAGGTCTCTTAGACCATATTCGGAAGATGATGAGCTGTCCAGATGCGGGTCTGACCAAGGGACTAGCATATGCCCACTTCCAGTGGGAGCATGATGACAAAAGGGTGAATGAGATATTGCTGTCACAGATGTCTTCGAACATCGAAAAGAAGTATAAGGATATTCCGGTAACAAAGGATATCTAGGATGTCCTATTCCTAAAATACGAAAATGGCTTAGCAGTCACACCGCACCCAGTTATACCGTCTTTGGTTGAATGTATAAAGTGTAACAACACTGGTGTATTTGAAAAGGTGTACCAGCTCCTAAGCATGATCAAACCACTTGATGAAGATAGTTAGATGGTTGAATGGGATAAAATTCAAGCCATAATCGAGATCCTCCCGAAGTTCTGGAGAGAAACCAGGACTTTACTGACTATCTGCAGCTCAATGTTGGATCTTCCCACTGTCATGAAATTAATCGAAATAAAAGAAGCTCGATTGGCATCGGTAACGAGAGAAACCAAAATGTCGAGAAAACCTGCTGGACAGAAGAAGAGGAAAATGAGCAATGGAAATAAACAACAGGTTGTTGACGGTCAAATGTCGACAAAGCCTAAACAAGGCAAACTTCAGTTGAAATCGGAGATTGTTTACAAGGATTCTAGCCCTCGCCGCATAGGTGATAGTGCTGGGTCTAGCAAATCGCATACTGTCAAGGTATGCGACGTTGGATATGTTATGGAAGCTTTACTTTCCTCTACTGTCATGTTAACTGATTCAACTCCCTCTTGAATTCTTGATTCAGGTGCGGCTGACCATATAACCAATGATAAAGGATCATTTTCCATGTTTAGACGGATGTCGAAGGACTCAAAAAGGATATACATTGGCGACGGTTCTCAAGTTGACGTCGAAGGAATATGGAACTGCAGATTGTCTATGCGGAATGGCAGAACCTTACTTCTAGAAAATGTCCTTTTTGCTCATAGAATTCGAAGGAATGTTGTTTCTGTTATTTCTCTTATGAATAATGGATTTGCTTTATCATTTGAGAACTCCCTTGTTCGTATAAATAAAGGCAACGTCTTTTATGGTCATGCATTTTCCTCTAATGGTCTCATCGCTATGGATTTGAATGGATATGAAAATTCGAACAGAATGTATTCAATATCGTCTAGGGAAGCAGAAATTGATGAGGCCGGATGACATGCGAGGCTGGGATATATAGGCTACGATAGGGTTCAAACCCTAGCTCGGAGAGGACTACTCCCGGGAGCATCGCGAGTGGTGAAAACCACTTGTGAGGAATGTCTAGCCAGAAAGTCAACCCGCAGGTCATTTGGTTAATCGCTACGAGCCGAATACCCATTACATTTAATTCATTCAGACGTATGTAAACCCATGAATGTCACCGCAAGGGATGGAAAACGTTACTCCGTGACCTTCATCGATGACTTCACCCGTTATGGGTTTACTCATTTGATTTCTCGTAAATCCGAGGCTATAGATTACTTTAAGAGCTTTCTTACCCTCGTAGAGAATCAACAGGAGCGAAATGTGAAAACCCTTCGCACTGATAGAGGTGGAGAATATCTCTCTAACGAGTTTAACAAGTTGTGCGATGAAAAATGCATTGTACATCAAACTACAATTCCCAACACACCACAGCAGAATGGTGTGGCTGAACGACGTAATCATACACTACTGGACATGGTCAGAACCACGATGTCGCAGGCAAAATTGCCGATATCCTATTGGGGTGACGCATTATTAACTTCAACACATGTAGCAAACCTTGTTCCTACAAAATCGGTGGACACGACACCATATGAGCTATTGACTGGTAAATAGATGGATCTTACCAGGCTACGACCTTGGGGTTGTGCAGCATACACGCATAAAACCGACAGCCGTTATGGCAAGTTAGGACCTAGATGATTGAAAAGTGTCTTTATAAGGTACTTTGAAAACTCTAAGGGATACGTATTTATAGTAGCTCAGGAGAATGGTGGCGTGGTTGAACATGAGTCCAGAGACGTTACATTCCTTGATGAAGAATTTCCTACGCTTGGCAACTTCAAAATGAACGAAGTCCTGATTGAACTAGAGCAGGATGATGATACTCAGGTCCCACTTACTTCGAGTGGGAGATTTGAGGCAGCAACACAAGTGAACGATATGGTAAATGAAGATGGAGACATTTTCATAGTAAATCCATTGGGAGGAGTCAATCCAACCACCCAAATCATTGTTGCTGCTGACGCGAATCAAGTTGAACCTGATAATCATGTTCATGAACCGTTGGATGAAAATCCTATGCTGCCGCAACTACCTACTGGCAACAGTGGGAATAGTACAACCAACTTGGTTCCTGGTCCTAGCAACCGCGGAATTAATCTCGGAAGTGGAATTCCGAGACCAAGAGGTCGTGCTAGAAAAGTTGTAGGTGAATGTTCAAGTAACGTTCTTGTTCCCAGTGGGAGTAATGCCTCGATAACGAGCATTATTCCGAGTGGGAGCGTTGTTCAAGTTCAAGATGGGATTAACGAGCCTAGACGTAGTCAAAGACATCGAACTTCTCCCAAGAAGTATCCCATTGAAAGAGGCGAGTTATTCATTCTAACTTCGGTTGATGAACCGGTAACGGTTAAACAAGCTATGGATGGACCTCAAGCGAAAGAATGGAGGAAAGCAATTGAGGATGAGATCGCCTCTATGAAAGCTAATTCAGTTTGGTCTTTGGTTGATTTACCTGCTAACTGCAGAGCCATAGGTGCCAAGTGAGTCCTGAAATTATAACTCACTGCTGATGGAGCCGTCGAGTGATACAAAACTCGACTCGTTGCGAAAGGATATACCCAACTTCACAAAGTGGACTTTAATGAGACATACTCACCGACTGTGCATTACACCATAGTCCGGGCCATTTTGGCCTTGGTTGCCAGCCTCGATCTAGAGCTGCACAAATGGATGTTAAGACTGCATTCCTCCACGGAAACATGGATGAAGAGATCTATATAGAGCAACCAGAGGGTTTCATTACTCCTGGTTACGAACGTAAAGTTTGTAAACTCCAATGATCCATCTACGGTCTTAAACAAGCGTCCCGACAATGGTACCGTGGGTTCCACGAGGAAATCGTCAGAAACAGATTCGTGAATCTTCACGAGGATCCATGCGTATACACTAAGTGCCGCAAATGATGCGAGTGAATGAATCAAAGTCCTAGTTAGCATCTGTATTCGAGATGAAGGACATGGGAGAATCCACGTACATCCTAGGCATTAAGATTGCTAGGAATCGGGTTACTCGCAAACTATGCCTCTCTCAAGAATCCTATATCAACAAATTGTTGAAAAAGTTTAGATTACAAGATGCCAACCCCGTGGATACGTCGGTTGTGTTTGGGTGCGCGTTGTCGAAACGTGACGACCCAAAAGACCTGGCTGAGCGTGAACAGATGAAAAGTGAAGAATACCTTAGTATGGTTGGCAGCTTAATGTATAGGGAGGGAAACGGGTCTCGGGGCCCCGCTGACCCGCGGGGCCCCGACCCGGTTTTGACCCGCCGACCCGCGGGTCACGGGTCGGGTCCGGGTCGGGTCGGTGTCGGGGCGGGTCCGGGTCTAGAGACCCGGGGCCCTGTAGACCCGCCCCGAAATGCATATATATATAATATTTTTTTAAAAAAAATTATATTAATTTGATCTAACATTTACTAAACAATATGGTTAATATAGTACCTATATAAATAACATGGACCAAATTACAAATAAATGTATATTTAGATTATTAGGATTTGTTAATTTGAATTTGGTGTTTGGATTTGAATTTGTATTTTGTAATGAATTTGACGTGTTTATTGTTTGTATTTGATTGATGTTAGATTTATGTTTTAAATTTATATATAATGTAATATTTTGACAAAAAAAATTGTATTTAATATTGAGAAGTGAAAAAAAAAAAAAGGTTGTTCACATGGCGGGGCGGGTCAAGGCCCCGCGGGTCGACCCGCAAGATCTTTGACCCGACCCGGAAGGTGCATTTGGCCGGGGCCGGGTCAGCCAGGTCGACCCGCGGGGCGGGTCCGGGGCTGCGGAAACCCGCCCCGACCTGCCTTGTTGCCATCCCAATTAATGTATGCCATGCAATGCACTCGTCCAGACATCAGTTACGCCGTGGGCCTAGTAGCACGATTCCAATCAGACCCTGGCTATCAACATTTAAAGGTCATGAAACGAATTATTCGATACCTGAAAGGTACTGCCGACTATGAACTATGCTATGAAGGTGGAAAACTAGAATTTACTGGGTTCAGTGACTCCGACCACGGTGGCGATTCGGATGATCGTAAGTCCACCTCAGGAGGAGTATTCCTCCTTGCTAATGCCGCCATTTCATGGATGAGCAATAAGCAATCATGTGTCGCGCTGTCTACGATGGAATCCGAATTCATGGCCCTCTCTAAGAATGCACAGGAAGCGGTCTGGCTTAATAGGATCTTAACTGCATTGCTTGGCGTCCAGGACGGGAGTAAGCCTGTAAAGGTGTACTCTGATAGTCAAGCAACAATTGCAGCAGTTAAGAACCCTAAGTACCATAGCAGGACGAAACACATTGATGTGAAATATGATTGTGCTACGAATATGGTTGAAGAAAAACTAATCACTGTAGAATACTTGTCCACTGAAAGTATGATGGCGGACCCATTAACTAAACCTTTACGTAGGGATATTTTCGAAAAACATGTTAAAATGCTCGGACTACGTAGGGTTTAAGTGGCTTGTATAATGATGATAACATTTTAAGATTTGAAGTAATATTTGAATAGAATGAATTGCAACTTTGATTTTATGATTCTTACGACGTCATAATGTTTGAATTATATCGGATTTTTACGGTCTATAAACTAGTCGTATGAGGGTCAACCTCCAAAATAAAAGAATGTCGAATGTGGGCCAAGCCTCGTCACACAGGCTCGACCGTCTTGACAGAGATGGGGAACTCTACTATATCAAGACCGGCTAAGAACCACGGTGGCAAACCTGGTTAAGCAGAACGATCATTTGGTTTCGGGGTAACACGACATGATCTACGTTCTGCAAATTGTCGTAACGAACTTTGTTCGTTAGACAACTACATTCTGGGCCAGATGACGAATCTGCAATAGCATATGACATTTCCTACTCCTTTCTAAATTCAGGTTACGCTATCGACGCGCACTTTATACTGCATGTGCCATGTTCAACCACGGGGTTAGGCTCGGTTGTGCTAGAGAGAATCCATGAGATTCCAACGGGCACAAACTTTCTCACCTTGAGCGTGTGACTGATCCCGGATGCTATATGAAGAAGCATCCAAAGTATCCTCACGGACTCGGAACTCATACCTAAGGTCATGCTCAATGTTTGCTTCCTGGCGTACGAGCGTAGTGCTGAACAAAAAGGCCATGTGACCACGTCTTTGGAAACCGGTTGGGTTTGACTATGGGTATGAGCGATGGGGATGGTCAAGTACACCTGTAATTCTCTGAATCTTGTATTCACTAGGTGGCCACTAGGCTGAGATTAGTTGAAGGTTGTGAATACTTGTACGGATTCCTTGAAGGAGTATTCCTAAGTGGCAACTAGACAATTGGAGAATGACAGTTGACCTAGGATACATTGTGGCACTTTATTTTTCCAGGGGTTGATTAGACATGGGGAATCAACGTTCCATGGGCGCTACAACACTTCTAACAGACGAGTAGCACGATGCCCGTCGTGTCCGCCGGTCGCACGAAAAACCTCGTATGAACTATTCAAAGCAGGGATTGGATCGAAGAAAAAAATGCTGATATGTTGGACGACAACATAGTAATAGGCACCCTCTCATTCTGGCGAGGCAACGCGCACCCAAACACAACTTGCGTATCCACGGGTTTGGCATCTTGTAATCTAAATTTTTTCAACAATTTGTTGATATAGGTTTCTTGAGAGGCATAGTTTGCAAGCAACCCTATTCCTAGCAATCTTAATGCCTAGGATGTACGTGGCTTCTCCCATGTATTTCATCTCGAATACAGATGCTAACCAGGACTTTGATTCATTCATGTAACTCACATCGTTTGCGGCAATTAGTATTTCTCGGGGGGCAAGTGTTGGGATATGATTCGAGATAACCTTAGATGGGTCGAGAATGTCAAAAGTCGGGAATGTCTGAGTCGGGATTCCTAAAACATAAGTCGACGACTACTTACGTTCTGAATGAGAAAACAAACACAAGTGGTCGACACCGATATAAAAAGATGCCGAAAACTAAAGATAAACGCTTGAAGAATGGCTATGAGTCTACTCAAAGACTCTCCCTTTTAAGGTATGAGTCGAGTTGGCGGCCCAGTGCTATCAAGAAAACCATTCCCTCTAAGGAAGAGGTACCATCTGGCAACCTACTTGCCGCTTCGAAGAAAACCCTTCCTCCTAAGAATGAGGTACCAGCTGGCGACCTGCTCGCCGCCTTTAGGCCCGAGGAAACCTCCCTCTCTAAGTAAAACTGATGTGGCAACCTTCTTGTCACCTGGTTAGAGAAACCTTCGACATTAAGAAATGATGAGGTGGCAACCTACTTGCCACCTACCGACACTCCACCGTCCCCTTCAACCAATCAGAAAAAGGCGGCCACCGCCACTAGACAACCAATCAAAGTATAGCTCCACTTAAAGTCGGTACAATTTCTCCCTATAAATAGAGGAGCACTTTCATTACTTAAAAATTTAATGACATACTTCTTAAAGTATTCTCTCATATTCTATTATTGACTTAATCTTCAAAGTGGAATCAGGGGCAAATCCCCCCCCCCCCCCCCCTTTTCAGGTTCTCGCCCATCAAATACTCAAAAGGAAAGTAAGTGCCCGACGAGGTCGACATAAATACCTAGAAAAGTTAATCGAAGGTGAGACCTCGAAGTCCACTACCAGAAGCTCCGGGCCATGTGAATTTGATCCCAACAACGTCGACAGTGTTGATGGTGTCGACAGTGTTGATGGCGTCGACAGTGTCGATGGTGCTGACAGTGTCAACGGTGTCGACAGTGTTGATGGTGTCGATGGCGCTGACAGTGTCGATGGTGTCGACAGTGTTGATGGTTTCGACAGTGTTGATGGTGCTAACAGTGTTGACGGTGTCGACAGTGTCAATGTTGTCGACGGGGTACGCCTTCACCTAATCTTATATTCATGAAATCAATATGTAAACATTTTGCCTCCGTGATAGTGGCGTTTCCATTCCAGACGGGGGGGGGGGGGGGGGGGGGGGGGGGGGGGGGGTTACCCCTTGTGGCCATCATGTATCCTGTAATCATAAAACTTGTTATGTAAAAATTTTCCCCCATAGTAGGGTTGTTTGTACCTTAGACGTGAGGTGTTGATCTTGCGTCGATGGCGTCATACGTTGTGCTTGCGAATCAGTTTAAAAATAAGTGAGGATGAAGAGACACTTAATGTATGGTTTATGTTTCTAAACACACCCATACACCATGTTATATATATATTAAAAAAATGTTTAGTGCAAATAATATGGAACACATAATCGAACTTTCTAGCAAATAAAATATTAAAATAACATGCATATATAATATACATATATAGTTTGCTGAATTCAGTTCATTTGCATATAAATAATCATATATCACCGGTACTGGTGGATGAGATTGATAGTGAAATCCCAAAGCTTCTTTCCGAGTTGCGTGTCTCTAGCCATGTCGCTTGCTTTGGACAAATTACTGTCTACAAAATATTCACCGCTGACTCCCTTCACTTGAGGATTCAATGCTACATAACATGTCGTTGCAGCTCCCTATTATTATTACATTCAATCAAAAACAACGTATGTTTGTATCATATATATATATATATAAAAGTTTGTTTTTCATACTCTCAAATCTCCATTTACTGTTTGAAATTACCTGCTCGACGGTTTTCAACACGTATTTTGCGAAAGTTGTTGCAAATGCTGCATGCGCCAGAAACCATGCATAATTTAAATTTAATGATATAAAAATATGTACGTACTGCATTATATATATATACTGTAAGTATGTTAATTACCGATACCGATGTGGCTGTTTGTGAGGACTGTAAGCATGCATGCACCAAAAACACCATCCTTATTTAATTAGTTGGTATTGTAATATCTACTGAATAAATATCATCAAAGTGAAGGGAAAATGGTAAAAAATACCCCTCATGATGCTGTTATGCTGCCCAATCTGGGTCAGCATCACGTTCCCCGGATGAACTGAATTAGCTGTTATGTTAACTTCATCTTCCTACATCAACCCGATATGCATGTATACCATAAAATAGTAAAGAAATAGTTTGATATGTCGACAATTAAAATTTGCTATGCTCCATATATCCTTCTCAATCTTAAAAGGAAGGAAAGTCTCACCAATAATGTATACTTCCTAATTTACCCCTCGAAACTCTAAATGTTAACAGGTAACCGCTATTTTGTACTTATCTGATCGTTAAGACGCTTCACTTCTTTGAACAACACTAACTAATAAGCGCATATATCAGTCGACGCTTGCCCGCAGTCATTATCACTGTACCAATTTTCTCCTACACTCTGTCTCTATTACGATCCCGCGCCATGCATCTACTGATCTTCACTTCATCATAATCTCTCGTGGAATTACTAAATGGATACTACTTCTTTGCAAATACTCTTCTTATTGCCTTGCAGGTCTGTTTCTACACTACTCCTGCCAATACCCAAGGCTGCTGGACGTGCTGTGTAAATTGTAATCAACTTTCTATTTTCCTACTTTTTACGCAGAACTTTGATAAGATAAGGTATTAGTCTATGTATTATTTCCATGCTTCTTCTATTGATTGATTTCATTTTAATAAAAAAAATTCTTGGTTAATTCTTTTTTAAAAGTTCGCCAAACCTTATCATTTCTTGCATTAGTCGAGATGTTATCAATATATGTTGCTTTCTGAGACTTCTTCGGAGGCAATTTTCATATCTCCGTACAAATTCATCGTTGTTGCTCATCCTATCAACTGCCTAGGACCTGCTCGATGGAATGCCTCAGTGAGACTTTTGGTTTGCTAAACAATAACGATGGCGTCTTCACTAATATCATTGGTTCTCTATAATTTTATCAACTTCATGCAATACTGGGGATGAATTGTCCTGGATTGCTAGGCCAGGCGAGGGAAATTATCCACTATAATGTCATTGCCTTAATGCCTTAAGTTCAATCTTTTGGTCATATATTACTAGGAGAATGAGATTTTGTTTGGTGACATCGAAATGAGGTATATATTATCAAAATATTACTCTCACTATCTTCCTTAGTCTTGTGCATAGAAACACACAGCCTTAGGGATTAAAAAAAAAACCATTCATTTTTTAGTTAAAGAAAAACTTTATTCTCTTATAACAAATATGGTGATCAACCCATACGTACGGCAAGAATTACCCAAAAAAAACCATACGGCAAGAGCTAAATAACTATGACTTTTTCTATATTAATTTTCATCATTTGTTTATATTTTTTTATGATCTATATATTATAATGTATAATTCTTACCAGAAAAAAGGGATGCATCAAATGTTTGTTTCATTTTGTTCTTTATAATAAAAATAGGAAATTCTTATATAAGATGAACCTTTACCTATTTTTTGGCCTAAGTTTTGATTATTTTAGATACTTATTATGCTTAGTTCTTTTCCATTTGTATCATAGGAAGCATATTGTTTTATGGATGTCTATTCTTTTTGCTCTATTGTTATTCATGTTTTATTGTTTTTGGCAGGGGATTGTAATCGAAGAACATAGTAACTCTCAACACATTAAAAAAAAAGTATTCTCCAACTTCTTCAAGCAGAGAATGCATGTAACTCAATGAGTTTATTTGTGGAGGTATGAATTTCTTGCTACATCCCTTATTGCTCTTATTTTCACCTCATATCATTGTGATCCTGAACTCCATAAAATATTTCAATACTTTTTTTCCCACTATACGGCTATGGTGTTCTGTCTTACTTATCACTTCTCATTTTGTGATTAAGGAAACACACAGTAAAATATTAATTTCCGTGTTTACAACTCAAACTAAATATATTAATCTTTATAATCTTTCTCAGTATGATAAAGAGCTATGTGAATGAGAAGTGATCAACAAGCTCTTCAATGCTTAATTGTTTCTTACTAGATGTTTTATTGTCAATGGAGTTCGCATGATCCGCTAATACTTGTGTGTCATTATATTATTTAGGGTAAATCTTTGGTCTGGTATGGGTATAACAGCTTGGGCTCTACATCTTCTAATTAGTTTTAATGGAGTTGCCATGTCAGCATGAAATTGCATATGTAAAGGTTAGTTGAGCTATCTTACATAGTAAATGTTATTAGAAAAGAGTAAGCTGACTTTCATTACGAGGGGGATAAAGCAACGCGAGTTTGAAAATGTCATTGGAGGTCACATATCCCAGTTTCATAATCATGTATGAGCAGAACGATGAATACATATAGCACTTTCGTTTCTTGACAGTACATTTAAGTCTCATTATGAAGATTAATTTTTTCATTCCTTTTGAGAATAAAAAAACAAGCTTTCTTTGACATAAGTGTTTCAATATCTTTGGAAACATATTGAAAAACTGAAATGAGATGCATTGTAAGAAAAATATAAAGAGTTGAAGCATTTTATAGACCTAAATTTCATGCAAGTACGATGGCCAAAATAAAAATTTCATGCATGTACAATTAATGGTCATAACTCATAATGATGCGTTATTTTTGTGTATCCATGCTCAAAAGATCAAATTGGACGCATGTTTAAATTAAATGTGATTTTTTTTTTTAATTACACGTGCTCCTCTCTAGTATATATAACATAATCTTATGTTTTTCGGAAAAAATAATTCTATATGATGTAATGTTGAATTAAATATTTTTTTCCTAAGAATTTCTTTATTTAGCTATTAAGTGTGTTTGACTAAGTCAAATTAGATTTATGGTTTTTCTTTTTTAAATCTAAATTAATATAACTTTTCCATTTCTATGTATAAAATTAATTTTAGAGATTTTTTTATATAAGCCATAAGTTTTTTATACAATACTTTAAATTACAAATATTTTTTATGTGAAAATATTTTGAGTTACATATATATAATATTATATATTTATAACTTACGATATTACTGTAGCAAATTAGTTGAAAATATGACACGTATATTCTTTTAATATATATATCTTTATTCCAATATAAAATGTGAGAGTTGTCCTCACCCCCAAAAGGTACCTCTTGAATATTTTTATTTTATTTTATTTTATTATATATATATATATATATATATATATATATATATATATATATATAGTTCCCATATTTTTTATTTTATTATATATATATTATATATACGTGTAATATTTAGTTCCCCTATTTTTATAAAATTTACGATTTAGTCTTAGTATCTTTGAGACCCATTTATTTATCTTTACTATTACTAAAAAAAACCATTTAATTACATTTTGTTATTTTTAGTTTTTTAGGTCGCTTAATTGGTAGGTCACCGTAGTTATTATTAATTTCTCCATCAAATATACGTATCAAATAGAGTCAACATGCATTTAATAGGTGCAAATGTCAGGTAGATGCATTTTTCCATTCACTATATCACCGCTTGTTAACATTTTTGTATGGTATAAATTAGTCACTTGCTAACTCAAATAACATATCAAATATGGATCAAACATGTTACTCAATGTTTAATACTTATTGACTCGAACTATCGATTTAGTTCTTGCGTTTGTAAATTCAACCATATTAGGTATCTCCTGATTGGTAGTTGAATAAATAGTTAAGTTGAATTCAAGTATAAACTTTAGACATTAGTGTTTTAAAAATTGATGATTTAGTCCCTACAATATTTGAGTATTACTAAAAATTTCATTAGATAAATTGCATTAACCTTTTTGTTAAGGTCGCTTAACTGATATGTTACATAATTATCATTAACTTATTAATACAATATACCTATAAATTTGAGCCACCCATAAAGTATGATATGTACTCAACTCGTGCAAACTTCGAGTACATGTTGAGATTTTTTTGTATCACATATATCAGTCACTTGTCAAATCATATCAATTGTCAAAATATGGGTCAACCACGGTTCTTGAATTTTGACCTTTTACGGATAACCTGGTACTCATCGTCCAACATTTAGGGTCTCGAATCATTAATTTAGTTCTTCCATCTGTCGATTAAATCAAATTGCGTACAACCTAATTAGTAGTTAAATAAGTAATTGACATAAAATCAAGTATAAACTTAGATTTTAATGAATTGAAATTTCTTTTAGCATTAAATCATTTTTTGTTGGTATCATTTTTTGACTTAATTTTCCTCTTCTATGTTTCCCGTTTTGAATTACTTTGTGTCGTTCTTTTCGATCACAGATTCATTTCTCGCAACCCCTAAACTTGGCCATGTATTAATTACGTATTATCATATTAGAAATCTGAAGATAAATTATGTATTTTGAAATTTAGACGATTTATACGTGTGCAACGCACGCGTTAATAACTATATATATATATATATATATATATATATATATATATATATATATATATATATATATATATATATATTACTTTAAAAATAAATTTTTACTCAAAAACTGACTTAATATTAATATTTTACACGTAAGCTTTTATCAAAATAAAATCATGCGTCAGTGCTACACGCTACAATATAACTAGTATATATAATATAATATAATATAATATACGATTTCTACGGAGGCTAAATAGTTGAAGACTTCAAGCCTCCATCTATATATATATGATTCTATAGTTATATCAAAATGTGTTGAGTGTTTCTTTTAAGAACAGAAGGGTTCTAGAAAGAATAGTAGGTTTTTGTAATTATTTATTTTATTTCTATTATATATTAGAATAATAATATGCGAGAGATGGTTATTGTTGGCCCGGTTCGGTTGTGACACTGTTTGTAACGCTTTAAATCCTAAAGACCGTCCTTATAATTGGACTAGTCTACTTCAAATTGTCTAAGCCTGTTCTCCTTACTTTGGTGAGAAAATGAGGAATTTATATTGAGTTTGAGTATTACCTCTATTGCTTATATTAAATTTAAATAACTTCAATTAATCCGATATAGGGCAAATAAGAAGTATAACAATTAGTTGTAATGGAGTGCATAGTACCACATTACTTCAACATGTACATAGTCTAGAAGATACCCGAATTAATGACGGAAGATACCTTGAATCGTCTTGTTAGTTCATTCGCGTGTAGAATAACGGCAAGCTTTGATTGGCCGTATGATTTGTATCTGTTGTACCTGTAAAAAAAAAAAAATAGGAAAGTAAGAAGTTGAAATAATTAATAATGTCTAAATCCTAAACATGAGAGGTGGGTGAAGTACGTACCCAGATTCTTGATTGAGTTGATCAAATCGAATTCCTTCGGGGTAGATCATGAACCGATGAGCCGCCGACGAAACATTAATGATTCTCCCCTCTATCTTACTTTCGTTTGCTGATCTCTTCATCGTATCCAATAACAAATTAGTCAAAAGAAAATGACCTGCATACATCATTTAACGTCAGCCATGCAAGCACTACAAGAAACTAGGGTC
The DNA here is from genome assembly GCA_036873135.1 of Clarkia xantiana subsp. parviflora. Lineage (NCBI taxonomy): Eukaryota > Viridiplantae > Streptophyta > Magnoliopsida > Myrtales > Onagraceae > Clarkia > Clarkia xantiana. The sequence continues at coordinate 12,490,545 of JAPTYO010000003.1, forward strand.
AATTAACACGAGGCATTTTCGTCTCAAATTCGTGTATAAACATGTTTGACACGAACCTGACACGTTTTTGCCCCGTGATAAGTAATAGCGTGAGTAATTTTTTTTGACACGGGAAGGTCGTGTCAAATACTGCAGGTCGTGTTAAAATCATTATTAACCCGTGTTAGATGAGGTCGTGTCAAACTCTTGCCAGAGTCGTGTTATGTTTGTACACGATATTTGACTCGAGGTTCACAAGATACAGACGATTCAACTTCTCACTTATAGAATCAACAGTTTTGACTCTAAATGTGTGTGTTAGGATCAAAGATCTTGTCTCAATAAAATAACTTTAGAATCAAAGATCTTGTCTCAATAAAATAGGTTTAGAATCTTCATTCTTGACTCTAAATATATAAATTAGGATTCAAGAACTCATCTCAATAAAATATTTTAAGAATCAACAGACACGACTCTAAATATGTATATTAAGATCACAAAACTTGTCTCATTAAAATACTTTTAGAATCAATAGTCTCGACTCTAAGTATGTATATTTGAATCAAATAACTCGTCTCAATAAATATTTTTAGAATCAACAATCTAAACTCTAAATATTTTTAGAATCAACAATCTAAACTCTAAATATTTATATTAGGATTAGAGAACTCGTTCCAATAAAATACTTTTAGAGTCGACTGGGCTGACTTAATATGAGTTTATAGAAGTGACATTTTTATTTTCATTAGTTTTTTTAAGAACAAATATGGGGATCCTGTGTGAGTTTTATTGTACATTCTTGTGCCACTGAAGTCAATTTCCAATAAGTCCAAAACTATAAATGTTAATACATTGATTGATATCATAGTCTCAAATTCATACTTCTGTGGCCTAAATGCTACTGTATCGATGTTCGTCGCCTTTCTTCACCATGGTTAAACATAGCCACAACAAACTTCAAATTCTACAATAGTCAAGAAATTTGAATTAATAAAATTAAATAAAAATGAACAGAACTTCTCCAATAATGATACACGTTTGTGATATAAAGCCACAGCAATCTCCACCTGCACAAGCATACAACATATTACACAATGATTAACTAAACACCAATCTATATACAATTTAAATGTACATGTAATATAAATACACAGAGAAATTAGGGAAACTAAGTATGTAATCAAACCTGAAAATCTGTTACTTTGACACTAAAATGATCCTAGAGATCCTGAAGTTGTAGTTGTTCTGCATTTGAAATTACAAACTCTTTCTGATGAGAACTGAGAAGAATGATCTTGCCCAAAGTGGGATGTAATAGCAAATGTTTCGAACCCAACCTGCCACCATCAGAAGGTAATGCATGTTTCTAGCTTTTAGAAATAATAGTATTTAAATACAGGTAATCATCACCCATATGGAGCTCTAGCAGTTCATCACATTGACATGGGTTTTGACACATGTACATACATTTTAAAACAACAACAAAAAACCAAAAACAGAGTTTCAAGAGACTTATAACTAAAACATGCATAATCTGATTGAGCACCATAGCATCTAATTATGTAGATTCGTACCTCCTCTCTGTGTATTTAAAGCTTGGTTGCAACACCAGACCAGTTTCCATTGCTGAACGATCAGGTAAACGAATCCTCAGAATCTCATTTCAAGTAATAACCCGTCATGATAAGCATCAAACCAGTGGAAAGCCAAAGCTGGAATTAATAGAAACACATGAAATAAAGTCAATCTCAAGGCATCAGTTATGTTATAAAGAAAAACATCATGATAAATTGCATCCATGAAAAAGAAAAAATGTTGCATTTCAAAATTATTCATATGTCAAAAGTTCCTTCATGCTCTTCTACTACGTTGGACCAGTAAATTCATCTCCAGTTTCCATCTTTATGAACAAGATTTACATTATTCAAGTTAGTATATTTATTTAAGCATCAAGAAAAGATAGATGAACATCATAAGACAATACTTTACGTGAGGGTTTAGGGCAAGCAAAAGATCAATGATAGTCATATATTTGTATATTCGGAAGTAAACTAGGCTAACTAGGAGTAAATAAGACAATAACACGTTCTACTGAAGAAAAAAAGCAATCCTTTCAAAAACAAAACAAGCAATGTAACCTCTAGGCATAGCCTTTGCTTCTGTCCAGGTCGCTCAACCAAATAATTTGGCTGCACCAAAATCCTAGAAGCTACAATACCCATTCCAATTTATCCTAGTCAATACAACTCCTTTGTCCGACCGAACCGGTTTATGCTCAGTCCTACCTACAAGAAACAACATCAATCATCATCCGTAAATCCCGGCACCGGTCCGACCGTGAAAATTAAGAAGAAAAAAATCACACATGCTAAATTGAAATCAAGACATGCTAAAACCTAAATCATCTGCGGATCTGCGAACTGCAAAGGGACCGATTGTATGTGCAATTGAAGAGGAAAACTAAATCCTCTGGGCTCGCTCGTGAAAAAAGTTGTAGCAGTGGTGGCGGCGGAAACTTGTCCGTGCAGCTATTGGTGGAGGCTTGTCCTGGTGGAGGTTAAGCTGAAAAGGAAGAGAAGATGAAGAAGAAGGCTCTCACGCGACAATGATTCAAAAGACAACAGAAGAAGATGAGAAATAATGCAGAGGAGAGGAAGAGAACCTTCGCTTCATCTTGTTTTGCTGCGAGGAATCTAACAGCCGCTTCAACTTGCTTTATTGAGGGAGCCTTTACTTCTCCTTGCTAGGGATAGGGATATTAGTTATGCATATGGGCCTTGGCCCAATTGTTCTAAGTTACATATATAAAAGCCAACTCTCCAACTTCAGCTGTTACACGTAATTATATGTGAATACTGGACAGACGGTCTGACCGGTCTTAACCCGGTCGGACCGTAAACCGGAAACATACCCGGTTTGACGTCTGATCCAGTTTTCAAAACGCTGGACTTATTAATCAAATATACTATTTTTTGAAAAAGAAAATACTAATACTCAAGATTCAGAAAAGATATATATATATCAATCAAATTGTACTATTTTTAGAATTAATTAAAAAATATAAGTCAGTATATAAATGAATAGCAATCATTAATAATATGATCATAATAATTTTAAATATATATTTATATTTTAATGATGTGTATTTTAATAACCATCCAACAATAATTACAATTTAAAATAAATAATAGTAACGTATAAGGTTGTTCTTGTTAGCTTTGGAGTATATGGGCCGCCGGAATAGGGAGCCCATTAATATAAACACGGCAGATTAAGTCTAAACTGGGACATGGCACATAAGAGATTTTGGGTCAGGCCAAAATCTCCATAGGCCATGTGTGGCCCAAAATGGGCCAACCCATTCAGCATGCTAGTTCGGCTGAATTGTGGGGTAAAAGCCTGTTAGATTACGGGGAGGCCCAATTTTGTATTAATCCCAAATAAACTCCTAAGCCTCTCTATTAATAAAAGGAGGTGGGCAAGCCAAAAAATCATCTAGCTTACACCAATATTCGACCGCCCATATCTCATGTTAATTGAGATTTAGGCATAGCTCAAAATCCTTAATGTGACATTATCCAATTACACTTAGGATGTTGGGCTTATACTAGAGGGCTCCTATTACGGCGTCCCATTCACCAAATGTCAACAATTACTTAAAAAAGAATTAAAAAAAAAAAAATACAAAGTAGCAAAGATGGAAGATCGAATTATGGTAATTTTGACGACGAATAGCTTGTCCACTGATTTAAGGTTTAAGATTATGGTTTATGATATAGTAATTTATGGTTTAGGGTATAGTGATTTAGGGTATAGTTATTTAGAGTATAATGGTTTATGGTTAGGGTATAGTGGTTTGTGGTATAATAGTTTATGCTTTAGGGTGTAGAGATTTAGTGATACTAGTGGTTTATGGTTTAAGGTGTGATGATTTGGGGTATAGTGTTTTATGACATTTTTTTTTATCTATTAATGTGTATTCTAAGGCTAACAAGGTAAACATGTCGGTTTGACTTACTCCTTTTTATTTTGCTATAATATTCTATTTTAAAATTTATGTAAAAAAATATTATTGTATGTTAATTTTATATTTACATTTTGGCTAATGATAAATATTTACTTATAAAATTCGTTATTTATTTATTTTCTATTTATTATTACTTAATATTATTATATAAAAAAATATATATTACTTTTATTTTCATATATTATTTATTTTACCTTTTATGAAACTAAATGTATTAAAAATATATAAATACGCCATACGTGTAGTTTTACTTTTATTTATTCATTGTTGTACTATTATACGTTTCTTATTGTAATTTGGAGATTATGCAATTACTATTTATATTTTTAATATTATCTTATAAACAAATGGGAGAAAAAGAATGAATTAGTGTATAGTTAGTAGTTACATCTAAAATATAAACTTTTATATTAAAAAAACAATATAAAAATGTAACTATAGGTTATTGTGTACATATATAATCAATCTATTTACAATTTGTTAATGTAATGTAAAATTACTAAATAAATTTAATGTATAAGTAATAGATGTATTTACATCTAAAATATAAACATTTATATTAAAAAAACAACATAAAAAATGTAACATGCAACTATAGGTTATTGTGTACATATATAATCAATATATTTATAATTTATTAATGTAATGTAAAATTACTAAATAAATTTAACGTATAAGTAATAGATGTATGTCATGTATTACAAATATATGTTTATCACCATGAAAATTAAGTTGAAAAAACCTGTTAACATAAATGTGTGGGTTTTAGGTTCAACATAGTCACTCTAAATCATTTAGAGAGAAATTGATTTAAATGTTTGACTTAGTGGTAAACATGGTGACTATAAATATACATTTTAGGGTAATGTAACTTGACAATTGTAAACGTGTATTTTAGAGGCAAATATGATTATTCTAATTATTTATTTTAGGTACGATTTTGTGATTTTAAATATGTGATTTATGTAAGTATTTTCATCCATACATGTACATTATATTCTGCAAATTTTGAACAAAGATTCAATATATTTGAGTGAAATTATGTCAGTAATCTATATATTTTTATTGTATATTTTTAAATTTAGTACATTTTTCCATTAAAGTTAATCTAGTTCAGTGATGTCATGTCGTTCTTTGCTCAACCAGGTCAAGGGTTCAAAACTTCGAACTCCCTCTATTTTTCCATTTGTGTGCCTCGTGTCTAATTCGAGTTAAATGTTGTGTTAAATAAATATCACCTCACGAATTGCACACGATCTAGGTACGGGACAATTTATTCGAATCAGAATCGTGTTAAAGGTCATGTCAGTTTGACACGAGGCAAAAGACCGTGTCAGAGTCCGTGTTAACTGAAAGGTCGTGTCAAATGCGAGTATAATATCGTGTCGGTTTGACACAAGGAACCACCCCGTGTCAAAGTTCGTGTTAATTGACTATGTTTTCTTGTAGTGAAGTACGTTATAATCAAAATTCATAACCATGCATGCAAATACTTATTTAATTACTTACCCAAGTAATTTGTTGCAAACTGCAGTTCTATCTTGTCTTTAGACAGGAGATATGGTGTTCCCATAATTCCTGCATTATTTCTTTCACAACAAGATGACCTAGTCAGAAAATTGGCAAACGAAACCTGGAAATTCAATCCACCACCCCGCGTAAGTTTTCGAAATGATCAATTTTGGATATTCGTTTTCAGCGATGAGCTACACTTACGAGAAGTAATGCTGAACGCTCCTTTTGTGGTTGATAATGCCTTACTGGTTATGTTCGAATGCCGTGACTTCGGAATCCCTAGAACCTTTCCTATGACTAATGTGTCTATGTGGATAGAGCTTAGAGGCATAGACCCGAACACTATAGGTTTTGATGTTGTTACTAAAGTAGCCGCTACAGTAGGAACGGTCCTGCAAATTGAACATCTAGATGAGATTCTTGAGGAACCTTGGGTGATAGCATACCCGAAAGTTCGTGTGGCCGTCAACCTCAATAGGGCAGTACCACCAGGGGTTAAGTTACTGCATTCCCCCTTCAAAGAGCCAGTTTACATTCGTTACCGAGGTAAACTACCATGCGTCCGCTGCGGTTGTGCAGGGCACATTGGAGTCGACTGCAAGCACTCCCTGAACGACGCAATTGCACTCCTTACGGAAATGCAACAGAGGATCAATGCTATACCAGGCTTTGAAGTACTTACAAAACAGGGGGGGAGCCTTGGTACACCCCGGTTTGCAACCGTGGGGCTAAAAACCTATGCCGATGGATCGACTGGGATGCGGATGGCCAATACAATACCCCGGACGGGCGAGACTTGGAATCCACAAAACCACTAGGACAGTATGCAGGACAGGCCCCGGTCGGGGAGATGCACAATTCACCGCCCATGGATACCAGAGACCACACAAGCTACGTGGGAAAAGAAGAGGAGTCGGACCACTTCACCGAGGAAGAAATGATTTGGTTGGGGGTAAAGAAAAGCTCATCAAACCTATCTAAGAGCTCACGTTTCTCGCAATCCGAGATTGGAGAGTCAAGCAACCCACAAACGGATGAGCATAACCCCTTACTAGTCGACTGGTATTCTTGGAACCAGAATGCACCAGCTTTTGAGCAAACACACTTCTCCCAACCACAGTCTGCATGGGCACATTCGTCCCTACTCCTCCAAGAACAGTCATTCATGAACTGGCAGGCCATGCCAGAGTTCACAGTGCCAATACTACACAACCCCCTGCAAGTCATCATCACACCGCCTTCATCCCCTCTGTCCAATTTAGCTGAAAGACTATCAGTTCAGAAGAAACCGCTCCGGGAGTCAGTGGGGACGGTGACGACAGACTTAGCCTTTAATCCAATGATTCAAGAAGAACCACCGGAGAACCATTGGGTGGTGGGTAGGAAGTTGGAGGAGGGCCTCCAACTATCCCATCGCCCAGGAAAAGAGCCTGCTATCTTGGAGATAGTAGAAATAGAAGACGATGAAGATATCGTGGTGGATTATACCACCCGTGTGGATCAGGGGACGGGAAACCTATTTGAAGAGATCGAACCAGGGAGTGAGGAGGTCCTGCACCCACTTAGGAAACGACCCCGTACTGACAACCCGGTGAGCCTCACAACAAGAACGCCGCCACGACCACGTCGCACGGCTAGGATGGCAATTGGACCACGCCCAAAGCGCAAGATTGGCATTCGTTTGGGACCGGGGAAAACACATCTTATTTCGGAGGTACTTTCTCCTTCAGCTTCTCATTCTTTCATTGACCTCCTTGGTAATGATTTTGTTGAGACTTCTCCTAACCTTAGTACGGTCTGCCCTTTATGGGTTGGACCGGAAGCATTATGAGAATACTAGCCTGGAACTGTCAAGGTGCTGGAAGCATTTTGACAGTTCATCATGTGTCGGTTTTACTTCAAATTCATAGGCCAGATATCTTTTTTGTGTCGGAAGTTAAGAGTCAGTTGGGTAGACTAGTTAAGACGGTAAATAGATCGGGTCTGGATGTCCATTTCTGTATCAACCCGGACGACACGAAAGGTGGAATACTTCTTGCGTGGAAAGCACCGGCTCAAATTAACATTCTAGCTGCAAATCCAAATGCCATTCATACGAGCATCTCCACCAACCCCCTTGACCACCCATGGGAAGCATCTTTCATCTATGCACCCTCAAGAGCGGAAGACCGTCCACTATTCTGGAACAACATTACTCAGTTCCGGGAAACACGCCCCCAGAACAGCCCTTGGATGGTCATTGGTGACTTCAATGATATTTGGGAATTTGAGGAAAAAGAGGGAAAGATTCCAGCAAACGCATCCAGAATTCTAAGAGCGCATTCCTGGACAAATCAAACAGGTCTTATCGATCTCGGGTACAAGGGACAACCTTTTACGTGGAGCAATCGGCGCGTGGGGGAAGATAGAGTGAGGGAAAGACTGGACAGAGCACTAGCAAACACGATTTGGCAAAGCACCTATCCAGAAGCAAAAGTGGTGCACCTAGAAATGATCGCTTCAGATCATTGCCCAATCCTACTAATAACCAAGGAGCCGAATCCATCGAGCTCTTCCCAACGCCTCTTTCGGTTCCAATCAATGTGGCTCAGACACCCTTCATTCACCGAACTTCTAAGATCCTCTTGGGCTCTTAATTGTCACACACCACCACAAATACTTTTGAGCCAAAACCTCTCAACACTTCAAAACGCCCTAAAAGTGTGGAATAGAACCACTTTTGGACACGTAGAGATGGAAATCAAAAGGGAGCTAGCTAAACTGAACGACGCACAACTGTTGGACATCCCCACTGGCCAAACTGATGAGATACTCCTGAATATTAAGGAACTTTATCTGAACCAGGAGATTATGTGGAGACAAAAATCGAGACAAACATGGCTGAAAGAGGGAGATATGAATACCAAGTTCTTTCATGCATACACAATAGCAAGAAGAAGACGGAACAATCTGAGTTCTATATCCTTACCCGATGGAACGTGCCTCACAAAACCGGAAGAAATATCAAAACACATCACAGATTATTTTGTGAATGTATTCACAACCAGAGGAGATATTCCTATCCCGGAAATCCCTCAAAGAAATGCTCTATTTCTCCCCGAGGAAGAGGGGGTAAAACTGATTACCCAAGTACGCGATGTGGAAATCACAAAAGTACTCGCACAGTTCCAGGCGGATAAAGCTCCAGGACCAGACGGATTTCCAGCAAGATTCTTCCAACACACTTGGGAAATCACAAAGCAAAACCTCTCAAAGGCAATCAAGGACTTTTTCTTAACTGGCAGACTCAACCAGGAAATCAACTCTACCAACTTGGTACTCATCCCCAAGAAAATCTGCCCACAGGAAATGGCGGATTGGAGACCAATTGGCCTATGCAATACAACATACAAAACGATTTCCAAGATACTCACCAACAGGCTGAGAACCTGCATCTCCAGACTCATCTCCCCCTTCCAATCTGCTTTTGTTCCAGGGAGAAGCATTACGGACAATACCCTTCTTGCACAGGAAATTCTGCACACTATAAAGAAAAGGCGGAGAGGCAGAAAAGGCCTGTTGGCACTGAAACTGGATATGTCCAAAGCATATGACCGCGTTGAATGGTCCTTCCTAAAGGAAGTCCTCCAAAAGATGGCATTCCCGGATAACTTCATCCTGTGGATCATGGAATGCATTTCCTCAACAAGGCTAAACGTGGTCATCAATGGACGCTCGTCGGAGTATTTCAAACCAACAAGGGGTCTGAGACAAGGTGACCCGCTCTCACCTTATCTGTTTATCCTTATGTCACAGATGTTATCCCAAGAGTTGTCAAGAGCGCAGGTGGATGGAAGAATAAAAGGAATAAAACCAGGAAGGCATACTGAGGAGATCTCACACCTCCTCTTTGCGGATGATAGTTTCCTTTTCCTCGAAGCAACTGTCGATAACATCACGAACCTTAAACAAGTTCTTGATACCTACCAACGAGAATCAGGCCAACTTATCAATTACAGCAAATCGTGCATTCGCTTCAGCCCAAATATATCCCAACAGGAAGGGCAAACAATGGCGAACATCATTGGAGTAAGGGAAATGCTCCCCGAAGAAGTATACTTAGGACTCCCGGTTGACTGGGCGAAACAGAAAGGAAAAATAGGGGAGGGCCTTATACAACGCACCACGTCACGCGTCCAGGGGTGGATGACAAAACTGCTTTCACATGCGGGTAAGGAAATTCTACTCAAATCAACAGCGGCTGCAATCCCAACCTACGTAATGTCTTGCGTAAATCTCACAAAGAAAACATCGGACAACCTTGAAAAACTGCATAGACAGTTCTGGTGGAACACAAAGGTCGATAAAAGAGGTATACCTTGGATCAGCTGGGAGAAGCTTTGTAAATCAAAAACACAAGGGGGCCTAGGATTCAGGAACATGAACGCGTTCAATCTAGCACTTCTTACAAAGCAAGCAGCAAGAATTGTGACAAACCAACCTTCAATTTGGGTAAGATGCATACAAGCGAAATACTTGCGACAGAATTCTTTCTTCACTGCAAAAGCACACCCCCACCACTCACCAGTCTGGCGAACACTTGTACGGCTCCAATCTATCCTAGGACGCGGGGGAAGATGGCACGTTGGTAATGGGAGGAAAATCAATTTCTGGACGGACCCTTGGGTCCCAAATTTTGGTCTACTGAAAGACTGGCTAAGACCCACAACTACGCCGAACCACATCAACCATGACTTTGGCAGAAAAGTCAGTGACTTCATATTACTAAGACAATGGGATTTCACGAACTTTCCCCCCGAGATTCCTATAGTGATTAGAACGGCCATCCTCCAAATCCAATTACCGCTCTTTGATACGAATGACCTGTTCCTATGGATGCACAACGATTCAGGAAATTACACCGTCAAATCCGGATACCATTTCATTAATTCGCTCCTCATCTCAGAGAAGCAGGGGAATTCAGCAACAACCTCTTCGATCGCTAATTCGTCCCATTGGAACAAACTTTGGAATGCCAAACTAATTCCAAAAATTCGAATGTTCATCTGGAAAGGTTGCCACAACAGCTTGCCCCTGGGACAAGCTATGCATAAGCGAATTCCCTATTTCAACCCAAAGTGTCACCTCTGCTCGGAGGCGTCGGAGTCCTGGAATCACCTGATGTGGGCTTGCCCTTTTGCAAAGAAAATCTGGTTCGGTTCCTCCTTCGGATTACATGTGGAAGACACACCTGGAGAGCCCGTGTTCGATTGGTTGTTCCATCACCCACACACTCCCCTGAGTGTCCCGACGATGGATCTTTTCGTGAACAAGTGTATTATAATGTGGTGCATCTGGTTAGAAAGAAACGCAGTAATATTTAGTAATAGGCGACCGGATCCTGTTAGAACACTAGACTGTATACTATCTGTTATTACTGATAATTTGGATGCTTTCTGTAACTCAAGAGACCAACGCGCCCCAAGCGCCCCCGGCACCTTGATGACCGGAAGAAGAATGCCGTCACACACCAGGCCCACCATCGTGTGTGACGGCGCAGTTAGGGCTGGTTCGTTCCTAGTATTCGGAGGCGCACTTTTGTTAAATGACTCGGGCAGAGTCGTGGCCGCCTCTGTAGTTTCGGCACCTGGAGACAATCCCCTTTTGGCGGAAGGACTGGCTTGCCGGGCAGGTCTGCTGTTAGCCCGATCGTTTCCACAGGAAAACCACATCCTGTTCACGGATTCGACACTCCTGCTGAATCAGTTAGACCCCTCTTCGACAAGCTGCAACCCTATCGTTTTTTCTGTCGTCCAGGATATTAAGTTTCTAGTTGTCTCTCTTTCGGCTTTTACTTATGCTGTACCTAGATCTAAGGTATCCAAAGCACATAGACTGGTTAACTGTGCGGCGGATCTTGGTGTAACTGGATCTTGGCTTGCTTCGGACATCCCAATGCCCTTGGGATTGCCTTAGCTAAGCGGTTGTATGTTTCTCAGTCCTTTATTATATTTGAATATGTTTAAGACCAAAAAAAAAAAAAGATGATTTTGTAATGCTTGGAAATATAAAGATCAAATCACCCATTCACCTATTACACTATTGTTGAAATATATAAAACTCACACCGTAATGATGTACTACTGTTAGGAGATAAAACTGGGGAGCAAGCCCAGGCTCACTACATAAGCCCAGTGAGGTTCCATACTAAAACCAATTGGTAATAGTAGGAGTAGCCCACCCAGCTTATATAGTGTTCCAGCTCTTTCAATCTAACCGATGTGGTACACTTGACTCACATGTACACTTAACAATCTCCCCCTTACATGTGAGTCCACCGTAGCTCCCCCTTAACCGGGAATCTACCCACATCGTAACTCCCCCTTAACCGGAAGTCCACGGCACCAAACTGTGGAATTTTCAAACCAGCCCCCCGAACGACCACGTCATGCACCGAGTCAGGAGCCATACTCGAAACAGCATGTATCACGTGTCGTCGCCCTTACCGGGACTCACCACTTTGGGCCTTCCTCGACCTTCCTGGACCGAGCCACCGGCTCTGATACCAGTTGTTAGGAGATAAAACTGGGGAGCGAGCCCAGGCCCACTACATAAGCCCAGTGAGGTTCCATACTAAAACCAATTGGTAATAGTAGGAGTAGCCCACCAAGCTTATATAGTGTTCCAACTCTTCAAATCTAACCGATGTGGTACACTTGACTCACATGTACACTTAACAACTACACTGGTTGGTGTTGGTTAACTAGAGCATCATATAAGCAGGTGGTTACATCCGCTTATTACTAACTGGTTTTAAGATGAAACCACCGCTTGTATTAATGATTGTTCCATGTTGGCCGTTAGATTTAGCTCGACTCAGTGTGGAATCTAGCAATGTATCAAAGTCCGGTTCCGATTGACAAGTGTTGGGTTTGTGTCCTCTTTATTGACTCCACGTACCAGATTTGTCCGAATCGAGATTGGATGATTTGAAAAATCATGTTGGGGAGGCTTGTGAATGGGGTTTGTGAAAAATTAGTCTCAATTGTACGATTTTGAAATCATATTGAGGAGTGTTGAAGTACATAAAAGAGACTACCACTCCTATTGCCAGCTGATTTTAGGATGAAACCCAAATTTATATAAATTGTTGATCTATGTTGGCGCGTTGGGTTTACATTGGTCCAATGTAGAATCTTACACTTATGGTTGGTTTTAGGACACTAGTTGGTATAGCAATTAGACTAAAATTTCACATGGTACCATAGTGGCTAAGTTTGAATCTCCGCAACACTTAACTTTAAACCCAGTTAATTTATGAATACCTAGTTTAAACCCTCATTAAATTATAAAGTTTGAGTATAAAATCAAATCAAACATTAGGTTTTTAGAGAAGTTGGTCAAGTAATTAGTTTTAAATTTCAGCGGATCAAGTAGTTAGTCTTAAATTTTGGACGATGTATTCAAATTAGAAAAGAAAAAAGAGGGAACACAAATTATAACTTATTGCAAATTAATTAGTGGTTGTTCTTCTAAATAATATGACTTACATAAGGAGGTTTAGTTGACGGCCCGAGGAATTGAAATCTGCAGCAAATTTGTTTACAGAATCCATTGAGCTTAGATCCAGCTCCATTATATCAAGTTTAGCAGCGGGGAATTTCTTAAGAATGGTTTGTTTGACTTGTGTTGCAGCAGCCATATTGATATCTACCATGATAACATAAACACCACGAAGTGCAAGAACACGAGCAGTTTCCGCTCCCACTCCACTCGATGATCCTACATATAAACTCAATCATCACATTTAATTAATTGCGAATAATAATTTCACATGCGAAACCCAACAGTTTTTATTTTAGGAGAACCTGTGACAATGGCGGTGAGACCAGAACCATCGATTCCTTGGGTGACTTGCTCAGCGGTTGAAGATGATGAGAAGCCAGATGATGATGATGATCCCATCTTTTTCCTCATTAACAACCACAATCTTTCGATCTTTATTTACTTCAAATCAAGAAGAGATTCCCAAGTCGATGGAAAATTAGATGGATCCACCTCTATATAAATCAGGTAATTAATTACCTCTTGAGTATTAACTTCTTGCAGAGATATAGATAAGGTTTCTTCTAGCAAATGACTTAATTAATACTTTTCACTTACATGTCATAAAATATCTCCACGCCATCTTTTTCTTATATTTGAGGTTTACCTTTTGTTTAAGAAATTCTATTTATGTATTACACAATACGTAGAATGTTACGTAATTACTGGTAATATTTATTCTTCACACAAGAACCATTTGCCTTCCAGTATAGGAACAATGACTAATTAAAGAGAAGTAAATTAAGTGACGCCTGCTTAGAAATATTTTACATCTTTGAAATTCTTTCTAAAATCAGTCTTCATTTGGGTTATAAGAGAATCAACAATGAAATTACCTAATATTACTTAAATTGTGTTTAACATATTTTTTAAAGTAAAATGTATAAAAATATGCTACAATGGTTTTACATAGCATTTCTTAAAACTGGGATTAACCAAGTAACCTATTCCTTAAACTTAAGGAATGCACTATGTATTACGTATGTAACTAATTTTTTATTATAAATTAATTCATTTTATAATTAATGCTAATATCTTATTGGTGGTTGTCAGTGGTTGTTAGAAAATTAAATAATAAAATATATTTAAGAAATATATTTAAGTTATGCAGGACAAATATTGTTTATATGTGTCTTAACTTTACATATTAGTTAAAGTATACATAAATATCTACATGACAATTTTTAAAAAATACAATTTATGAAATCACTGTGGATGCTCTAAGTGCCGGTAAATGAAAAATATTCACCAATGGTTAATCTTTGTGGAATAGTGTCTTGATCCATATTAGGTTTCTCCTCTATTCTACCCAAAGCCTAACAAGTTGGAGCGGAATATAAAAAACAAGCACTAAACAACCAAGGAAATCTGCCAAAATGGAGGATTCAATTGATGAAACGGGAGCCACCAATAGATTATTATTATATTTTTGAGCTCTCATCAGGAGGGCAGCACACGTAACATGCTTACTCCACACCTAGACTGGGTCAGTCTCAAGGGTTAAAGTGCTGGCCATGAACAATTTTCCATTCCCATGGTCACTAGCGGAGATTGAACCTCTGACCTCTGATTAAGGGATGAGACGCTGAACCACCACACCATTGTTACATGGTTTTATTATTATATAGTGTCTAAAGAATCTCCCTAAACCTCCAAATTAACAGTCCATCATAAATCCCATTTTGGCTGAGAAAATGATGGAAGGAGCTCCATTTCTCGGACGTGCAGCTTCTTACATGAACCCGGAGCACATAGCACCAGCAAAACATAAGTCCATCCCTATCGCCTGCTAGATTTCGGCCTTAATCGGTTCAGAACTGAATTGAAACTATTTTAGATAGCTTAAGTGCCATTCTTGGAAGAAAAAAAAAGTGGTGTGTTTGTGAAGAAATAACTGGAATGGCTAGACTATCGGTAGTGATTGTCTATTGCTCAAGAGCGCTTACTTCTAAGTGGTTTAAGTTCGAAATTCCAAGTTCGAAACTCTTCAGGGGCATCATATCGCAATGACCTGATTAAAATATCAGATTTCGTATGACTCACATACCGCGATGGGCCTAAGGACGAGGTTCGAACTATTTAGTTAACAAAAACGAGAATCTTGTTAAAAAAAACCATTGGAAACTTGTTTGCATTGATTCTAAACCGGTTAGAAATCAATTTTGAACCAATTGGATATACCCCTTTACACCGGTTACCGTAAAGAAGTGGTCTAATTAAGAATTCGTTCGAAGTCGGTCTTTTTGCCCAATCCACCTCGAGACATGGCATTAATAACATGTACATGTTTTACGATATAGCATTTCTTGAATTGAACCCTCATGACTGATTATAGTCACTCATATTGTTTCATGTATTTAGACCCAAAATCAATGTGGTTTGGCCATGGATCCCCCAAATCAACGTGGTTTGGCCAAAGGATAATTATGTGGAGTATCTACAGGTAGGACTAGGAGGAGGGGGGGTGCAGTGCATGTGAACCGGGTGCATTCATATTGCGTAGTAGCGGACAAGTGAAAAAACAAACATGCTCGGCTATAACAGCATACCCGCCACGTGTCACCAATCAACGGGTGCCTCCGCCTTTGTATAAGGCAACAAACAATCACAAGTTTCACCACCCACCATATTACTAGCAGCTAGAGAGAGAGAGAGGAGTGTGTATTGTGGTGGTATTAGCAGGAAGGAGAGGTCAGGATTTTTCACAAATCCAAAATCACCTATAAACTTATCCTTTTATTCTATCTTCTTCTTCTTCTTCTTCTTCTTCCAGTGCAGCAGATACAGATACAATTCTCTTCTCTTCTCTTCTATATCCTATCTTCTTCTCTTCTCCTCCACTTGTTTGTAGCTAGCAATGGCACCCAAGTCAGGAAAGGGGAAATCCGGTAAAGCCAACAGTAATAAGGCAGATAATAAGAAGAAAAAAGAGGAGAAAGGTATTTAGGGTTATTTAATTCAATGTTATAATTTTCTTGAGCCGCCCTCCTTGTATTCATTCATTCTGATGCTGATTCTTTTAATTTGTCCGAGGAATTACAGTGCCTAGTGTTGTTGACATCACCGTCGTCACTCCTTATGATTCTCATCTCATTCTCAAGGTATATATGCTCTGTTTCGTTAATCCGGCGGAATCTCTCTGTCTTCTTCACTCCAAATCCAAAACACTAACTGCTTTTTGAGCCAAAATCAATATATAATTCCATTTTGTGCAGGGGATTTCAACTGATAAGATAATAGACGTGAGGAGATTACTGGATAACAACGTTGAAACCTGCCATCTCACCAATTACCTTCTTTCTCACGAGGCAACCAATGCTCCCTCCCTACCTTCATTCGCTTTATTGACTGGAATTTTGATTTCATTAGTTTAATTAGTGAATCAATGGAACAGGTCAAAGGGTATAGATTGAATGACAGAGTTGAGGTCGCTACACTCAAGCCTTGTCTACTTAGGATGGTTGAAGGTAGGTCAATTATATATCATCTTATTTAATATCATTTCCTCTCAACAACATTTCAACTAAACTAAACAAATCTGGGTCGTCACCAAAACAACCCTTTTTTTTAGAATAAATAGTGAAAAAATGTTTGATTATAAATATTTTATTTCATACCTACATCTTCAATTCTCTTAGTCACACTACTAATTATTGAGTTAGTTGTACCTTGAGTTTTTGCACCATAGTGGTATAATAGAATGGATTTTCATGCAATTTTTGTTTGGAAAATATATTCATTTTAGAGGGACAGTAATAAAGTAAGGAGCATAAAGTTACTCACTCCTTATATTCAATTCTAATCTTGGTTTTTATTATAACTACTACTAATTCATTTTTTACCTAGGATTTGGGAGGCAAGAAGGAACTTTTCATGCAAAAAGAATTTTGCACTCTTCTAGCCTTAAAAAGATGCACCTCTTTTGCGCATGCAGAAATGCTGCATACGTATAACCGCAAAAGTTGTTTTAACTAATAATATTGTTGTGTTGCATTAAATAGAATGTTATTTAAGGGTCATTTTATTAGAAGACCATTAGTTCCAATTTAAAGACAACAACTATATTTTAAATATGTATGTATGTATATCATTATTTTGCTCTTGATTCAAAGTAGTTTGTTAAATCTTACCTTAGTCATTAATTAAACTTGACATCAAATCCATTCATTAATCAAAGGAACGTCCAATCAAGTGCCATTTTAGTCTGTGAAAATTGTCACAACCAACTCAGATTTATTGATTTTCATTTGCGGATCATTCTGGTGAAAATGGTTCACTGCCACCCTTGACGAATTTCACTAGGGTCCCCCACTAACCAACGCTAAACTATTTTATTATGGTTGGTATCTTTCAAGTTTCAACAACTCTCTCTCTCTCTTTTAGCATTCTAAAATTAGAAATTGAAGGGTGCAAATGAAAATGACGGTAGAAATAGGGTGTACATGTGAACTACTTTACTTCTATGGGGCGAAAGAGAATAATACTAATTTAAAGGATTGATTCGATATTTTGCAGAGAGTTATACAGAGGAGGTCCAAGCAGTGGCCCACGTGCGCAGACTGCTAGACATCGTGGCGTGCACCACACGCTTCTCAAAGCCCAAACCCAAGTCGCCTGGCCCGGAGGCGCACGCCAAAAAGGGCAGGACAAACCAGTCGTCGTCGCCGGAACCTCCTGATGGAAATGGAGGCGGCGGGAAGACGTCGGAGCCGGCATTGTCGGCGATCTCTCCGAACTTGGACATGGCGGCCATCCACCCCACTCCCAAGCTGTCCGAGTTCTACGATTTCTTCTCTCTGTCGCACCTCTCACCTCCGATTCTTAGTAAGTTTCCACTTCTATATAACCAATTGGGATTTAGAGGCAACTTTCATCTTCTGATTCTTTAATCTGATCAAGAACATTGATTTGTCTCAGTCTCTATTACACAATGTCTCAGTCTATTCTGAAACGTGCCTCTCAAATTATGTATTCAAAGATTTCACGCTAAACACGTTATGATGGTTCTATGTTGGATTCAGGTTTAAGGAAATGTGAATGGAAGGATGAAGCCAGGAGGCGTGACGGGGACTATTTTGAAATTCAGGTGCAAATTTATCTGCAAAACTCTTGCTTCATTTTCCTGGAGAACACGTGCTTTATTGGAACTCAAATCTGTGCAATTGATGCAGATTAAGATATGTAATGGGAAACTGATAAATGTGATTGCCTCGGTTAGAGGATTCTACACGGAAGGGAAGCAATCCGTGCAGAGCCATTCTTTGGTTGATCTTCTGCAGCAGCTTAGCCGAGCTTTTGCCAATGTTGGTTACACCTAATTTCTCCAATTTAAAACATTTCAACTGATTTCCCTCTATTCGGCTTGTAATAACGGACTTAATCGAATTTTTCAGGCATATGAGTCTCTAATGAAAGCATATGTAGAGCACAATAAGGTCAGTCTCTGACTAAGCAAAAGGTTATGTATGCTGTTTTATGGATTGAAGTATTAATTTTTCATTGTATTTGCAGTTTGGTAATCTTCCATTTGGGTTTCGAGCAAATACATGGCTTGTTCCACCTTCTGCGTTTGAAACACCAACCAATTTCACATCCCTACCGGTTGAAGATGAGAGTTGGGGCGGTAATGGTGGAGGCCATGGGAAAAATGGTGAATACGATCTCCGACCATGGGCAACAGATTTTGCGATTTTGGCTAATCTCCCTTGCAAAACTGAGGAGGAGAGGGTTGTTCGAGATAGGAAAGCTTTTCTGCTCCACAACCAATTTCTCGACGTATCAATTTTTAAAGCTGTTTCAGCAATACGTCGTGCCGTAGTCTCCTATGTAAGTGGTCAAGAAGATACATCGGTAGTGCTAGAGGATCGTGTTGGAGACTTATCTATTGTAGTTAGACGAGAGTCAGCAGATAAATCACAAAATTTAAATTCTGATGCGGCACATGATTTGCTCAAAGGGATTACTGCAGATGAAAGCGTAGTTGTTCATGTAAGCTCTTGCTTCCGCAGTATTTGGAATAATCATCTTGATTTTTGTTAGTTTTGAAATTTTGGTGTATTCTGCAGGACACAAATTCTTTGGGGAATGTCACTGTGAGACTTTGCGGATACACTGCACAAGTGAAAGTTGTTGGGAACATAAAGAAGGCCAAGTTCGAGGGTCGTTCTCTAGAAATTGAGGATCAGCCAAATGGAGGAGCTAATGCCCTTAATATTAACAGGTTTGAATTTCTTGCAGAAGATGACGCCCTTGAGCATAAATAGTTTGTACGTCAGTTTGCAAAAATGAATTTAGTCTTTTATAACTCGGTTAGATCATTAACAATCAATGCGTTCTTCTAAGTGTTTGCGTTTTATAGAAATTTACTCGTCGGATATTCAAATTGGTTCTAAGTGGACTTATATGGGAATTGTTAGATGATAGATCTCAAATCATTCTGTCTAACAACTTAAACTCTTCAAACAATATATAAAATTTTGTTGAATTTAGGCATTAGAAACTAATAGATCAAGAGTTATAAATTTGGAAGTCCACGTCATAGTGGAAGTCCCTTTTTTGTTATTATAATGCAACATGCTTAATATTTTATATTCGATGTGGACTAATGTTGTTGAGGGTTCAATCTAGCTTGCGCGTTCTGCTTCACAATTCTAGCAATGAGTTATCTGGAGGATCCCAGGAATCCAGTTCAGAGGAATTGGAAACATCGAGAAGCCTAGTGAAGAAGATAATCAAAGAAAGCTTGGCTAAATTAGAGGAGGATTTGATTCCTAATGAAAGATCAATTAGATGGGAACTTGGTTCTTGCTGGGTACAGCATTTACAGAAGAAAGAAACTCCAGCCATTAAAAATCCCGAGGATGATGATATAGCAGAAGAGGCAGTGAAGGGTCTCGGTAAGCAATTCAAGTTGTTGAAGAAGAGAGACAAAAAAGAGGAAACTGACGAATCTGAGTTGCTGGAGAAAAATAATGGTGAATCTGAAAGTGAACCTGAGTTGAAGAGGGTAATTTCGGAAGAAGCATTTGCACGTCTTAAGGAAACTGGAACTGGTCTTCATTTAAAGGTATGGAAAGATAACCGCATTTTTCAGTCCGAAATTCATCCTTTATCATTTAGGGTTTATTTCTACAGTTTGTGTACTAAAACTATCAACTTTTCAACTTGTCTGTTGAAACAGTCACCATATGAGCTCACTGAAATGGCCTACAAATATTACGACGAAATCGCTCTGCCAAAACTGGTAATATTTGTGGTCGCTTCTTCAGTTTTATTGTAAAAACTACTTTTTCTTCAGTTATTTTTTACTATTATTACATATAAACCAATTTGGTCAACCAATACGAATCTGCCATGCCGTTTCCTTTAGGTGGCGGATTTCGGATCACTCGAACTTTCTCCCGTTGATGGTCAAACTCTCACCGACTTTATGCACTTAAGAGGGCTAAAGATACGATCTTTAGGTCGTGTGGTAAGAAAATACATATATTTCCTTCTCCACTCAACTCTCTGCTGATTTTATATACACACGATAAGATTGGTGAATGTTTATACCTTTTTTTCTTTCATATTATGAATTGTTATCTGACAATAAATGTCAGATTGAACTTGCAGAAAAACTCCCTCACATCCAGTCACTTTGCATCCATGAGATGGTTGCTCGAGCTTTCAAGCACATCATTAAAGCGGTTGTTGCCTCTGTCAAGAATGTGGCAAATGTATCTGCAGCAATAGCATCATCACTTAACTTCTTGCTGGGGAGCTGTGAAACGGAAGGCAACTATGAAGATCAAATACTTAAATTGCAGTGGTTAGGGATGTTTTTAGCAAGAAGATTTGGTTGGACCATGAAAGATGAGTTTCAGCATTTGAGAATGTTGTCCATTCTCAGAGGACTCTGCCATAAGGTATATATTATAAACTAATTTTCAAGGCTATGGAACGTTTGTGACATCGGATTCATAACAAAAGTTTGACATCAGATTCATACCCTTTTGTTATTTGAAAAAAAAATAAGGTTGGGCTGGAATTGCTCCCCAGAGATTATGATCTCGAGTCCCGGAACCCGTTTAAGAAATACGATGTCATTAGTATGGTTCCAGTTTGCAAGGTAAGATCTCTCTTTGTATATATGTGTTTGTGTGTCTCTGTGTGTGTGTGTGTGTGCAAAAACAGAATTATTAGGTTTTCTGATGTTTTTCTTTTTCGTTGCAGCATGTAGTATGCTCATCAGCTGATGGGAGGACCTTGTTGGAATCATCGAAAATTGCTCTCGACAAGGGAAAGCTGGAAGAAGCTGTTACATGCGGAACAAAGGTTTGACTAGCAAATCCATTTGGATTAACATGACAGCTGCATCAACTTTATATTCTTTACATTCAGCAAAAAAGAAAATTGTGAATTAACATTGATAATAAAATGGTATTCATTTGTACTTGATCTGGCAATGAAGGCACTGGCGAAGATGATTGCAGTTTGTGGTCCCTGCCATCGAACCACAGCGAGCGCCTACAGTCTCTTAGCAGTTGTTCTTTACCACACCGGGGACTTTAATCAGGTATCGCTCGATACTTCCATGTCAGGGATTATTGATTAAGCCTGGGATTTGCTTGTCTAAGCCAAATTTCTTGTTTTTTAAAACATGATTTTTTCCTCTCAAGTCACTGTAAAGAATTTGATCCGTCTTTTCCAGGCAACCATATATCAGCAGAAGGCATTGGATATCAACGAGAGAGAACTTGGGCTCGATCATCCCGATACAATGAAAAGCTATGGTGATCTTTCGGTGTTCTACTATCGTCTTCAGCACATTGAGTTGGCTCTGAAGTAAGATCAATTTTATTTTAACCCTTGTATATATTCAATAGGTGAAGTTGTTTTTTGGTACTTTATTAATGGATGAACTTAGCTTTTCCATTATGTCTGGTATTTGTGAGCAGATACGTGAATCGAGCGTTATATCTTCTTCATTTTACATGCGGATTATCACACCCAAATACGGCTGCAACATATATTAACATTGCTATGATGGAGGAGGGCATGGGAAATGTCCATGTTGCTCTCAGATACCTTCACGAGGCTCTAAAGTGTAACCAAAGACTGTTAGGAGAAGATCACATACAGGTCACCTCATATCTTCTTCACCTTAAGATCTGGATTCGCCTAAAGTATATAACCCAGAAAATGTTTTTGACTATTTTTAATTTTTTGGTGATGCAGACAGCTGCAAGCTTTCATGCCATAGCTATTGCTCTTTCGTTAATGGAGGCATACTCACTAAGTGTTCAGCATGAGCAAACTACGCTTAAAATACTTCAAGCGAAACTAGGCCTTGAGGATCTTCGCACTCAGGTACCAGAAAATTTGAAATCGGTATGGGTAAACCGTAGTTAAATCTATATAGTTATGCTTAACTTTTCATAATTTACGTAGGATGCTGCTGCATGGCTCGAGTATTTTGAAACAAGAGCTCTAGAACAGCAGGAAGCTGCCCGAACTGGAACGCCAAAGCCCGATGCATCGATTGCAAGTAAAGGTCATCTTAGGTACTGACATGGTAGTGTCCTCAAGTTACGTTTTTTTCCAACTTGTCAAATCTTACCATCACTAACCTACATTTTCCATTTTTAGCGTTTCGGATCTGTTGGATTTCATAAATCCAGACCAAGAGCTAAAGAAGAACGATGCACAAAGAAAGCAGCGACGTGCCAAGGTATTAATTTTTTCGTGATATTTAGGGGGTAACTGTCCCCTGAACTTTTGAAAAACATGAATTTTGATATGTACTTCATCAGAACTTAATTTCATCCCCTATTCCTCTAAAAATGAGTCATTATGACCCTTCATAGATACTGCTTTGGCATTCATTTAAACTTTGACTTAAATTCCTTTCTCTGCACCTGTACACTGGCTTTTCATTTCTGATGACTGCGACACTTTACCTCAGGTACTGCAGATTGCCGATACTTGTAATCAGTCCAATGCTGATAAGGTTGCCGAAAATTCTGTCACCCTTGAGGTCGTCGAAACCACAATCGAAGTCAGTGGTCGCCCTGTAGATGAGGCAAGATCGATTACTCTCCATGATGAACAAGAAGAAATCAACAATGCCGTCAAATTTGAATCAGCACCAAGTATTGTACTCGAAGAAGCTTTATCAGACGAAGGGTGGCAAGAAGCGAATCTGAAAGGTCGATCGAGCCACAATGTGGGTAGAAAATCGAGCAAGCGGCGACCCGCTCTTCCGAAATTGAACATCAACGTTTCAGATTACTCAAATGTTAGCTCGAGAAAGTTAACTCCTCGTGTGCCGATGGAAATGACTCCGTCGAAGCCGGAGATCAAAGCAGCACCAATGATCCATAGAGTTGTTCCTACATCTCCGGCCACTCTAGCAGCTATTGCTTCGAAGTCATTATCGTACAAACAAGTTGCTTTGGCGCCGCCAGGTACAATTCTGAAGCCATTGTTGGAGAAGAAGGTCGAGGAAGACCGTAACGACGGAAAAGTTAAAATCATGCAGGTTCCGGCGCCAGTGGAAGAAGATGAGACCACCACATCAAATTCAAATGAAGAAGAGTGCCCAAAACCCGAAGATAAATCAGCTGAACCAAATGGAAGCAAACTCTCGGCTGCCGCCGAACCGTTTAACCCTGGAACGATGAACCCGGCCACCGTCACGAGTATTTACGATGTAAGGGTGAGTCAGGAAATGCTGTCTGAGCCGATGGGAGTGCCATCCGTTGCAGCTAGGGTTCCATGCGGACCCCGATCAGCGCTTTATTATCGGGGTGTTGGGAAATACCAAGCACGGAATGGACCGAGGATAATGAACCCTCATGCCCCCGAGTATATTCCGAAGAAAGTTTTGGGTGTTGTGAAGGAAGCAAAAGATGATGGTGATGCAAAAAGCGGAGTAAGTTCAGAGTCGGAGAAAGCAGAGCTCGCTAGGCAGATTCTGCTTAGTTTCATAGTTAAGTCGGTCCAGAACGGGATTGAGCCTGCGAGTGGGTCGACTGTTGAGGTGAAGAAGACGGACTATGTTGATAATCCTTCAGAGGCGGTTGCAAATGATAGTGCCATAATAAAGATTCTGTATGGCAATGAAGAGAAAAACGGTCAGTCGAGCAGTAACGAGCAAAGTAGTTCGGTGGACGGGGATGGTGAAGGGTTTACGGTGGTGACGAAGCGGAAAAGGAACCGGCAACAGTTTCCTAGCGGGGTTACTGGGTTATACAATCAACAATCTATATGTGCTTCGGTTCGATGAAGAAGAAGTGGTATGAGTGGGAGGTTATGTTTTCTGTTTTGTTACTTACAACATCCCTGAGTATCAATAAATTGATGAAGAAGAGGGATTTGGTCATTTTTTGTTCAAGGGAATTTTTATTATATGTAGAAAGTGACTAATCTTTCCTCACAGAGAAGTTTTGGTTTGGTTCAATAAAAAGTCCTTTGAGTTTCTCTTTATGCATTTGCTTCAGTTTTTCATATTGTTTTGTACTGTGCTGTGCCTAGTTGTGCACTAAAATGCACATTGCCCCCAGACCCCACATCTAATATTGTCAAAGTAGCTTTGTCATACAACTTATTTGTTATTTCCCAGTTGTTTTAGGATTAAAAACTAAAAATAGTCTTCAACTATAGGTCATCTTACTAATTATGTCTCATATATAAAATGTCAATATTTGGTGTCCCTATTATCAAATTTGTTTTTCACTTTTCTAAAGTTCTAAATTTGTTTCTCATAATTTATGTTTATTTGATATTTTAAAAAAATATATATGTTTTTCTGTTCTGGATCTCGGTGAAGATAATGTTGCGATAATTTATAGTATATTATAAAATTGATGGTTAGTTCATGATTTTCTAAGTGTTTGAATTCCCTTTCTATGTGATTCTTTGGCTAACATGCTTTGAGTTGTATTACACACTTTTATTTCTTTCTTTTTTAAACCATAATCAGTTGTTGCTTAATATAGAAATGGGAGAATTTAGACAATATCTTTTTGGATTTTTCTACCATGCTACAAGAGTATCATGTTTTGGTTTTTTTATTACTAGGGTGGACCTAATTGTAACATATATAAAACTTAAAAGTATGAAAAAATATGAAATTTGTTAACCACACCTAATATTTGCATCATACTATTAATAATATCAATTTCTCTCTAAGGTTCATCTTTAGGATAATAGAAAAATACAAAAAAATGTATCAAAAGAATGGTGCTCTCAGAGCATGATAGAAAGACCCAAATTTTTTTTATCCTCCACAATTGCGGGTCTTTCTATCATGCTCCACAAGCACCATGTTTTTGGTATTTTTTTTTTTATATTTTTCTATTGCCCTAAAGGTGAACCCTGTAGGAAAAATTGATATTATTAATAGTATGATGCAAATATTAGGTGTAGTAAAAAAATTTCATACTTTTAAAGTTTTATATATGAGACTTGCTAGCATGATGTAAAAGCATCTATGCTTTTGCAATTATTAAAAATATATATATAAAAACCGGGTCAATACACTTTCGGATCGGTAAGCCGTATATTTTATTTGTTATTAACACTGTTACCTCTGTACCTGTACCTCCATACTCCAGAGAAATTCTTCTATGCAGCAGTCCCAACATGTGTCAATTAGGTGGTGGCACTCCACCCAATCATTTTCTGCCACATGGCAAAAAGTAGCACTTCATTGGACACATGGCAGAAAATGATTGGGTGGAGTGCCACCACCTAATTGCCACCTGTTGGGACTGCTGCATAGAAGAATTTCTCCCATACTCCATAGTCTTGAGTCTCATGAGTCATGACAATCCAATACATATATGTCCAAAAAAATAGTTTGTCACGGCAAGGTGTAGGTATACTATACAAGTATACATAACTAAAAATTATGTACAAACTACAAACTATCTCTTATTTTTGTTTAGAATTTTTATTTTTATTTTATAAATGAAATATTTACTTACTTTATTATCATTTTCCACGTATCTAACTAAAAAGTATTAATATGAAAAAAAGAAAAATATGAGCTAATATATATATATATCGATTACTGAAAAATACTTTATTGATATGCATAAAATACATAATTATTTTTAATTCTAACAAGCTATATGTCTATTGGCAAAAATAAATAAATTAAATATGTCCAACTAAAAACATTTCGATTTGTTCATAAATATTTTTTGTTTTGTTTGTTTTTTTTTTTTTTAATGGGTTTAAGCTAATATTATTAAGAAATATATCAAAAAAATGAATATATACCATAAAACAAATATTGGAAAAGTTTATAGAATATGATTTTTAATTGTATTATATTTAACTTCTTAGTCCTAGATAGAGATAACATTTTTAATAAGTTATAATATTTTTACCATAAAAAATTAAATTAACTCTTTTTAAGTGTATTCATAGTGATAATTCTTAGTACATTTAGCCAACCTATGATGAAATTTAATATTTCATTGATGTATATATATATAATAAAGGTCTCATCAATAGAAAAAAATTATAATACTATAAAATTATACTGTGTAATATTTCGTGTATATTTATCAATTAAAATTAAATATTATGTTAAATAAATTTTTGTAATTTATTTTTCAATATTCATGAGCACATGATTTTTTTTTTTAATGTTTGAGATTTTTTGTTCATTAAATAAACAGCCACCGTTTTCAAATGGAGTTCAAGTAAACATGTATGAATATGATTATTATATAAGTTGACAACTAAATAATCGATCAAATATATTTTAAATCAAATAAGATAAAATGTTATAAAGTATTTTAAAAATATAGCAATTGATAGCTTAGTTGTAAGAAAATAATTTTATCGTTTTGTCAATTTTTTTTATTACAAATGATTAAGTTTCATAAAAAAAATATAAATAAACATTTTTTAATTGTTATAACATCTATATATAATTCATTTTCATGGGAGATTTTATTTTTACTAAATGTCTTTTTTTTTTGTAAATATTTTTTTCTATCGAGAATTCTATCATACCATAATATTATATTTTATGAACAATAACTAATATGCAAATGTTATAATTTTATATGAATAATTATAATTTTAAAAATAAAACCTAAGATGATATTTTGCATAAAAGTTTACAAATGAAAAATTCAATATTATTATGCAGACATTATAATTATATTTGAACTACAATAATATATACAATGTATATTAAATAATTAACTATTACGTAATTTCGCAACTGATTTTATTATGATTTTATTATTACTTAACTTAACACATAAGTAATGTATATATGATACACATTATAAAACTTAAAAAATTAAGTTAAATAACGTTAAATAAAAGTATATTCATTTTATTAGTTAAGTTAATATTAATAATCACACAAATTTAATATACAAAGTGATTTGTATATAATTTGTAGCTTCACATTCAAATCGATAAACAATAATGACATCTTATAATTGTACCTACATATTATATTGATGAAATTATTATAACCACGTGAAGGATTTGTGGGGATAGTTACTACGGACAAGAAACACATGTACATACTAGGTAAACTAATTACGCGGCGGAATAGGGACACATACCAGTTTCTCCTTTGCTTCAGTCCCAAGATTTTCTAGGAGTTCGCGGTTCACCAGCCGGAACTGTAGTGATTCTTGTTAAGGAATCGTTTACGAGAAATGGTTTCCACCGCAAAGCCTCTTGTCGATTCCTCGCGAGGATGGATCTCTGGGGTAATTGCTTGAAGCAATTTGGCACCTCCTAACCTCAAGGGTTTGGCCGAACTAGGTAGTTTAGGGAGGAGAGATTTCTTTGTCTCAACACTTAGGAGAATTAGTGATTATCTCATTAACCCTAAAGAAATCATGACACCGCCTATTTATAGGAGGAGGTGGGAAAATCCCACATCCACTCCTATTAGTTTTGGCCAGCCTACTGCTGTAAACGGGATGCCCAATTTTGGGCCTCTCATGTCAATTGAGATTTTAGGCCCAGCCAAAAATCTCTAATGTGACATTACCCAATTACTTAGGTGTTGGACTTATATTAAATGCTCATATTACGGCGACCCATTCACCAAATGCCAAGATTAATACATATAATTTATTATATAAAAAAAATAATTACTATATACTCGATTTTTTAACACCTTTTAAATTAAAAAAAAAAATACTTTTACTATATCTACTCCTATAATAAAAGTTTGAGATGTCCTCACACTCAAAAGTCACAACTATAAATCCAATAGTCACCATCTAAACTGAAAAGTCACCACTGTTCGACATATGCTCCACCACCGTTCATGCCAAACATCCCTCTGATTCATTGACCAACCCAACGCTTCAATTACTGCGCTTACACAAAAAAAAACAAAAACTCCCGCGCTTCTATATAACGCTTCAGCAATCACAAAACCACCTGATCTTAGCATACATGGTTGCTTTTTCTTTTTACAACCAATCGTTCTCATCCTTCCGCAGTTTTTCCGTCTGAGATTTGTGGTTTTCAAAAGAGCTTCAGTGTTCTGGGTCATCGTAATCAAGATCTACTGATTCATCAGTACTACTTGGCTTGCTTTTAACAACGAGGTCCAGATATGCTCTCGATTTTCTGTTGCGCAATATCCAGATTGGGCGTTTTAATCTATTCCGGCAAATTCACTGAGAGAAATTCAAGGTTCAATTCATCACTGACATCTCCAGTCGTACGCCTCATTTGCTGCTCTGTTATTGTTCATCTCTGTTACCGACGGTGTAATTGTTTGTTGGTGTGATTTCACTACTCTTTAATTGGTATATCATCGTAAAATAAAACAAGTCTGATGTTATCATCGTCAAAAGCTTCACTTCACTTCTCTTGTTTTTGTTTATCTCGAGGATTTCTCATAAGGCCTCGGACTGCTTTGGCAACAAGATTTCAAATAGCGTCGGTTAAGGTCAGTAGTGATTTTATGAATTCTGCCTCACTTAATTACGATTTCAATTTCTTTATTCTCTACACGCATATTTTCTTCGGTATCTCTCGGTTGATTCAGCTTCAAATTTTAAAAATGATAGAAGTGATGAGGAGGTGATTAGTTTGAATTGCACGCCAACTGTTTGTGATATGTCGATAAGAACATGAGATGAATTCACAGTAACTTTTAGTAACTATTGAAGCAATGTATTAGTAATTGAGAGATCTCTTTAAAATCAGGAGATCATGAATGCTAAATCCATGAATTCTTTCTTCTTATAGACTGTGGATGACTTTGTATTCTACAAGTGATATGAATTGGAGTGGGTTGGAGTGGACCTTGTCCACGATATTTTCTCATGGATGTTCAACCTGCACTTTAAAAAATATATCAATCTCTTCATCATGATGCAGCAGTCCCCATTCAATTTCATCGTCAATGAGCAAAAACTAAGTTAAATTACCTGAAAATGTCATATGGGTGTTATTTAGAGACAATTTTAGGTTCGTTGAGACTGTCTCTCCTCACATCAATATATACTCACATAATCTAATTTACTCTTTGACTAATTTATCTTGGTAATTTTATATTCAATTCAACGTAGAACAAGTTCAGCACCCACGGTTACTTAGGTACCATTCCAACTTGATTTTACATTACCACATTGTGTAGAAGAAGTTTCAAAGAAAAGAAGTTGATAGAGTGAGATGCTTATTTCATTTTATCATGTTCAACTTCGAGTGTATTAAGTTCTCTATTTCCACACCAACATGTCATTTGCAAGACTATTGTAATTCACTCTTATTATATGTTAGGTATAGGTATTTTGACAGATAACCAAACACAATGCACACAATGTGTTTGATTAACAGTCAAAATACCTAAGGACTTCGTATGTATTATGCTTTATATAAATTTTAGTGAGTTCCCTAACTCCATCTTCAAATGCTGCATGACTTTCTTCAAAACTTGCCCACAATAACGAAATTTCAAGAAATATTCTAATAACAGAGATGGATTCTTTAAGGTCATGCTTAAACTATATTGTTAGATCTAGGTATCATAGATATAGCCCCTTTTAGATGTCAACTGACATGTTTTTGTTTATTCTTGAATTTTTTTTTTTGAAACATATGGAAATGATCGATTTAGATGGCATGAAGATTAAATTTAGCAAAATATATACTTAAATTTAGAAGAATTTTTTCCTTCTTTCAGTTCAACTTTTGCTTTAGTTTTCTAATGTCATCTTGTAGAATATATGTATATATATATATATCTGCAACATGATTATTTAGGGTTCTCAAAGTGTAAATATTGTTGAGTACCCAATCTGGGCTCATGGGCAGGTTCAGCCCATTATCAGTGTTGGTTGGTTGTTGTGTTTTAAGGCCTTGGCCCTCTGTTGGTTTGGGCGGAGCCCAGTTGGATTGTTGGTTGTTGGTGGACTGAGTATTATCTCAGATGTGTTATCTGGGACTTATTTGGAGGTTATATTAAGTTAGGGGACCCTTGAGTATTTTATACTCGGGACCCCGCCTATTTAAGGTGAGAGTTAGGTCTTTTAGACTTGATTCGATGAGCCGCAAATCAGTACAAACTTTCCTTCTTCTTCTTCTCTTCTTTGCAAATTAGGGTTAGGGTTACAGAACTTCACATGGTATCAGAGCAGAAAGAGTTTATCAAAAGCTCTGTTCTCGTTCCTGCTTCCGCCTTCCACCTGCGCTTGTCTTCCTCTCACCTTGTGTGGAAGTTCGTGGTCCCTCCAAGGCGAATTCCTTCGCT
Source organism: Clarkia xantiana subsp. parviflora (assembly GCA_036873135.1). NCBI lineage: Eukaryota > Viridiplantae > Streptophyta > Magnoliopsida > Myrtales > Onagraceae > Clarkia > Clarkia xantiana. The sequence continues at coordinate 12,521,389 of JAPTYO010000003.1, forward strand.
CCTCATGTTCGTGATTGTTCGCGATTTTCTCGATCTCGATCTGACGATTCGTTTCTCTTCTTCTTGAAACGAATTGCTTAGACCTGGATCTTGCTTTCTCCTTATTCCGCGACGTTTCGGTTGATTCTCGGTTCGTCTTCAGCGAATCGTCACTCTCTTCATTACGTGACGCTCAGACTTCTTCACCATGTCGGAAGGCAACGATGGTAAGGAAACGACGGATGCTCCACCGCCGCTTCTTCCTGTAGCAACCACTGGTGATGGCAGTCTTGATCTGACATCTGAGGTTCATTCCTATCATCCTCTTTTCTTGCATCCTAATGATAACCCTGGGCAAAGCTTGATGTCTGTTAAGTTGACTGGACAAGAAAATTATAGAAAGTGGAGCCGTGGTATGCAGATCATATTGTTAGGAAAGAACAAGATAGGATTCATAACTGGCTCTTGTAGACGTGAGTCTTATGAAGAGAAACTCCATGATCTATGGGACAGATGTAATGCTGTTGTATTCGGTTGGATCATCAATTCTGTCTCGGATGATATTTCTGATGGGATCATGTACTCTGAGAGTGCACTGCTTGCCTGGAAGGATTTACGTGAACGCTTTGATAAGGTCAATGGTTCAAGGATCTATCAACTCCATAGGGAAATTACTCTGTGTCGTCAGGGAACCGACTCTGTGTCTATCTTTTTCACAAAACTCAAGAGTCTCTGGATTGAGTATGACACCGCTTGTGCTCTCCCACACATTGATGATCCCAATTTCAGACAACATTTGCAACATAGGGATAATCAGAGACTTTTCCAGTTTCTCATGGGACTAAGTGAGAACTTCTCCAATGTCAGGAGCAATTTATTGCTCTGGACACCCTTACCTTCCCTCAATCAAGCATATGGGATCCTGATCCAAGAAGAAAGTCAGAGAGACATTAGTGCCTCTATTTCTGCTGAGATGCCTGGGCTTGGCTTGAATGTCATAACTGTTGGAGGTGAGGAAAAGGTAAAGAAATTGAACAATCCGAATCTGGAATGTGACTTCTGCAAGAAAAAGGGACATATCTCAGATAGATGCTATTCCAAGGGATGTGAATTCTGCAAAAGGAAGGGCCACTACAAAGATAATTGCTACAAGTATAGGGACTCCTTGAAAGGAAAAACTTCTGGTGCAAAGGCCAATTCAGCAGCAATCAAAGAAGGAGATAACACTGGTGTTGCCTCTCAGGGGAATATCACCTTCACTTCTGAGCAATTTGAGATACTGATCAAGAGGTTTGGAGGTGGTGGAGTCTCAGCTGCCACTGCAACCACCTCTGATGACAGCAATGTTACTGCTGCTGGTATGGTTTCTTTGCTCTCACACTATGATAAGGAAAACCATTGGATATTGGATACTGGTGCCTCTAATCATATGACAAACAATTTTGGTTGGTTAAACAATTTTCGTACTGTCTCGAACACCACAGTCCAATTACCAAATGGTATTAATTGTTATGCTGTTGGGATTGGTGATTATGATTTTGCAGATGGAAAACAATTGAGAAACATCCTATATTTACCTGATTTCAAATTCAACCTTATATCTGTTTCTCAATTAACTAAAGATTTAAACTGCACTGCAAATTTTTATCCCAACAATGTTCATTTACAATACCTCTCAAGTGGGAGGGTCTTGGCCAGTGGTGAACAGCAGTCTGGTCTGTATTTTTTCAATCCCAATAGCAAACTTAGCATACCTTTGGCTTTAAATAGTGTGAATAAGAGTCCAGTCCACTTGTGGCATAAAAGACTTGGGCATGCTTCTGTTAGAGCACTGCAGCATATTGATTCCCTTAATTCTGTTAAGAATAAAAGTCTTGTAATTGATGATTGTGTTGTTTGTCCTTTGGCCAAAATTACTAGAAACTCTTTTCCTATTTCTAGTAACAGAACAAATGCTATCTTTGATTTGGTTCACATTGATGTTTGGGGACCCTACCATACTGCCACATATGATAATAAAAAAATATTTTCTTACCTTAGTTGATGACCACTCTAGGGTTACATGGGTATTCCTCATGAGTTTTAAACATGATGTGGCAGAATTGCTTAAATCTTTTGTTTTGATGGTGTATACCCAATTTGAAAAAAAGATTAAAATGTTTCGTACTGATAATGGAGGGGAATTTTTTCTGATCATCTAAGGAATTTTTTTAAAGAAAAGGGTATTCTCCATCAAACAAGTTGCTCTTATACCCCTCAGCAAAATGGTAGGGTTGAAAGAAAGCATAGGCATCTGATAGAAATGGCTAGGGCTTTGAAATTACAAGCTTCTATTCCTAACAAATTTTGGGGAGATTGTGTCTTAACTGCGTGTTATCTAATAAATCTGTTGCCTACAGAGGTTCTTGATGGAAAATCTCTTTTGGAAATTTTTTCAAAAAAAACACCAAGTATTGAGCATTTGAGAATATTTGGTTGTTACTGTGTTGCAAAAAAGGCTTTGGTTATGGACAAATTGGCTGCCAGAGGGATCCCCTCTGTTTTTCTGGGATATTCTGACTCTCAAAAGGGTTATAAACTTTTTGATTTAAACACAAAAAGAATGTTTGTGAGTAGAGATGTCAGATTTTTTGAACACATATTTCCCTTTGCTGGTAGTAGATCTGATCCATTACCCATTTTTTATGATGATGACTAGGGATGGCAACGGGTCTCGGGGCCCCGCTGACCCGCGGGGCCCCGACCCGGTTTTGACCCGAGGACCCGCCGACCCGCGGGTCACGGGTCGGGTTCGGGGCGGGGCGGACCCGGGTCGGGTCGGGTCCGGGTCTAGGGGCACGGGGCCCCGTTGACCCGCTCCGAAATGCCTACATATATATTTTTTAATTTTTTTTTAATGTTAATATAATATAACATTTACTAAACAATATGGTTAATATAGTACCTATATAAATAATATGAACAAAATTATAAATAGATGTATATTTAGATTATTAGGATTTGTTAATTTGGATTTGGTGTTCGGATTTGAATTTGTATTTGGTGATGAATTTGATGTGTTTGTATTTGATTGATGTTAGATTTATGGTTTGAAGTTATGTATAATGTAATATTTTGGCAAACAAAAAATTGTATTTAATATTGAGAAGTGAAAAAAAAAAAAAAAATTGTTCACGGCGGGTCGGGTCGGGGCCCCGCGGGATTTTTGACCCGCCCCGACCCGACCTGGGAGGTACACTTACCCGAGTTCGGGTCAGCCAGGCTGACCCGCGGGGCGGGTCCGGGGCTGCGAAAACCCGCCCCGACCCGCCCCGTTGCCATCCCTAATGATGACCCTATTATTGATTCTGTTGATGTTAGTTTACCTTTACAGCAAGGTTCATCTGAACTTGATATCAACCCTTACCATTTGTTGGATGATATTGAGAACAATATTGATGCAGATGATGCAATTGTTAATGCTGATGCACAAGAGCATACTGTCCCTGCAAATGATGAGAATGTTCAGTTTAACATTCCTGATGCCACCCATATCAGAAAGTCATCACGTGAAAAAAAGCCACAAATTTGGATGGCAAGTGGTGATTTTGTTGTGAATACTGGTTCTGCCAAATATCCTTTGAATCACTATATTGGCTATGATTCTGTTTCTTCTGATTATCGTTGTTATCTAACAAATATCTCTAAGTTGGTAGAACCTGACAGCTTTGAGCAAGCACAATCTGATAAGGGGTGGATATCAGCTATGCAGGAAGAAATTTATGCCCTTGAAAACAATGGAACTTGGGATTTAGTTCCTTTACCTCCAGGTAAGAAACCTATTGGTTGCAAATGGGTGTTTAAGCTTAAGTATCATGCTGATGGTAGTTTAGAGAGATATAAAGCACGCTTAGTTGCTAAAGGTTTCAAGCAAAAACATGGCATCGATTACTTTGAGACTTTCTCACCTGTTGTTAAGATGAACACTGTTAGAACTGTTCTTGCCCTTGCTGCAATTTATAACTGGCCTCTTTTTCAAATGGATGTTTTCAATGCTTTTCTCCAAGGTGACTTGGATGAAGAAGTTTACATGACACTGCCACAAGGTTTTCGTAATCTAAAGGGGGATAATGATAGTAACTTGGTTTGTAGATTACGAAAATCTTTGTATGGTCTTAAACAAGCCTCTGGACAGTGGAACAGAAAACTTACTGATTCTTTAGTTCAATCTGGTTATCATCAATCCATGTATGACTATTCTTTATCCACCAAACGTGATGGAAATGATTGGGTTTTATTACTAGTTTATGTTGATGATCTTCTCATCACTGGGAACAGTGATTAGATGATCAGACAATTAAAACATGTTTTAGAAACCAACTTTAAAATGAAAGATTTGGGTGAATTACAGTTTTTCCTTGGGATTGAGATAGCTAGGTCTGAAAAGGGGATCGTGTTGTGTCAAAGAAAGTATGCATTAGAGTTAATTTCAGAGGTTGGGCTTGCTGGAGGGAGAGTTGCAAGAACACCTATGGAATTTAACTCTAAACTTACTAGTGTAGATTATGACAAATCTGCTGGACTGATTAACAATGATTTGATTTTATCTGATGTTACATCCTACAGAAGGCTTATTGGGAAATTACTTTATTTAACTATTACTAGGCCTGACATTAGTTTTTCAGTGCAGCATTTAAGTCAGTATCTTCGTGCTCCTAAACAATCACATTATGATGCTGCTTTACGTGTGGTAAGGTACATTAAAAATGAACCAGGTAAAGGGGTTTTACTATCTGCTTTTAGTTCTCCACAGTTGTCTGTTTTTTGTGATAGTGATTAGGGTAACTGCGTTGAAACCAGGAGATCCCTTACTGGGTATTGTGTTAAAATTGGAGAGTCCCTTATTTCTTGGAAAGTAAAGAAACATGAAACTGTTTCCAAATCTTCTGCAGAAGCTGAATATAGAGCAATTGGTCATGCTGTGTCTGAAATTGTTTGGTTACGTGGGTTATTAAGTGAACTTGGTTTTTCTCAGAAAAATGCTTCTTTATTATACTGTGATAATAAGGCAGCTTTGCAGATTGCTTCGAATCCTATTTTTCATGAGAGAACTAAACATATTGAGATTGATTGTCATTTTGTTAGACAGAAGATTCTGGATCACACGGTTAAGGCAGTGTATGTTAAAACAGGGGAACAATTGGTTGATATATTTACGAAGGGGTTGGCCTTCAAGCAGCATTTATACTTGGTTGGAAAACTGGGATTGATAAATATCTTTCCTGGAGTTGATGTTGGAAATTATAATGATGGCAGTGATGATGTGTTGTCTAAGCCAGGGGGAGTAACATAACTATGTTACTTCTATTCGTTTTTGTTGGCTTCGATGTTGCTGGTTGTATATCTCCCAGATTGAGGGGGAGTGTTGAGTACCCAATCTGGGCTCATGGGCAGGTTCAGCCCATTATCAGTGTTGGTTGGTTGCTGTGTTTTAAGGCCTTGGGCCTCTGTTGGTTTGGGCGGAGCCCAGTTGGATTGTTGGTTGTTGGTGGACTGAGTATTATCTCAGATGTGTTATCTGGGACTTATTTGGAGGTTATATTAAGTTAGGGGACCCTTGAGTATTTTATACTCGGGACCCCGCCTATTTAAGGTGAGAGTTAGGTCTTTTAGACTTGATTCGATGAGCCGCAAATCAGTACAAACTTTCCTTCTTCTTTTTCTCTTCTTTGCAAATTAGGGTTAGGGGTACAGAACTTCACAAATATAATGGTCTTATTTTCCATTTGGATTGCCAAATTGATGAAACAATACGACACCAAAAACTATGTGGGATATAATGGTTCATATAAGGAGGTAATCGCTAATAAAACTGGTAGCCTTGTCCCTTATTTGGGCAAATGAAGTATAGTTCAATGAATTTGTAATATTTTATGTTGATAAAAAAAATTTTCGATAAATAAATGGAGGATGTGGTCCTAATGAAGCAAAAATATATAGTCAATGACTCTTGTAAACGTTAGGTGTGGTCGCAAAGTGAATGTTGCAACATATATTTTCGTTCTTTTTAGTACATACTAACATATAATATTTGATTTAGCAAGAACTTCCCATATTATAATTTATATTTACCAAATATATTGTTATCTGGTTTCTCATGCAAGGGTAATGCCTCCAACATCAACTGTAACAACTTATGTATTTGCATTTGATAATTCTTCACTTTTATTATAACATTGTTTCTCTTTGCTATATGTAGTATTTCCAACTTTATATATTTCAAGCAGAACCAACACATACATAAATAATAATATGATTTTATGATTTTTAAATTATTAATTCTGTTGGAATTTTTCTACCATACTCCAAGAGCACCGTGCTTTTGGTTTTTTTATTATTAGGGTGGACTTAATTGTAATATATGTAAAACTTGAAAAATATGAAAAAAAATATGAATTTTTAACCACACCTAATATTTGCATCATACTATTAATAATATAAATTTTACTTTAGAGTTTACCTTTAGAACAATAGAAAAATACAAAAAATGGAACATGATAGAAAGATCCACCGCATTAGTCACGCCCCACGTGTGCAACGCACGCGTCAGCATTCTTAGTATATTTAAAGGTTCAACATATGTATGAGTAAAACATACATATATAATATCAGTTTTGTAGATGACGCATAAGAATTTAATATAAGTGACAATTACTACAAAAAATAATTATGTTTTTAATTTATTTATTTCCTTATTTTTAAGTATACGAAAATTCTATATTTCTAAAAAAAGACATAATCATATATTTAAAAGTATTAGTATCATATTAGTAATGATTGATATTCATCTATATTACCGGCGTAACATTTTTTAATTGATGCTATGAAAAAAATTGTATAATTATTATCATTTCATATAATTGAAGTATAAATGACAATTAAAATTACAGATTAAAAAGACACTAATAATATTTAAATTTTCTAATAAAAATATTTTTATACTACATTTTTTTGAATCATCTTAATTAATTATTATTTAAACAATTAAAAAATATTTTTGTCATAGATTCTTTCAATTAATTTCATGAACAACTATTACTTAATTTACCAAAAAGTATATATTACTTAATCTTTACATTTATAATTGATGGTTGTTAATATAACAAATAAAAAAGACACTACTAATATTTAGATTTTATAATCAACAAAAAGATATATTGTATAATTTTTTATGATTCGGTTGAATTAATGTTAATTGTATAAATTTTAATCAACTAAAACATTAAAATGCCAATAATTTTTAATATACTAATTAATTATAAAAAAATATACCGCTCAAATCGCGTCAATTATCTATCTAATAATATAGTTTTGGCAAAAAAAATCTAATAATATAATGCACGTATGAGTATGTGTGAAGGCCATAAACGGAATAGTCTTTCATCTAAAAGACTAACATACATCTTCAGTCATTAAAGATGTTGACCTCCGTTAAAAAAAAAAAAAAACTAACGGTGTTAAATTTCGGATTTTACCCATTTTAGACCCGTAATATTTAATTACCAAGAATTCAAATCGGTTAACAATAAAAACTCAAAATTTGCACAATGCTCCTTCCGATAATCTTGATCTTGTCTCTACATCTCTCCTAATTATGTGGGACCCATGGAAAAAGCAGCCATACTTTTAAATGATTGTAGAGATACCCGTTACAATTAAGTGGTGCTCCACAAGCATGGTAGGAAAACCCCACAATTGCATTCATATATTACTACTTGAATCCGTTGCATGTGCATGCTTCTAACATTATTTTTCTGCACAAGTATTATGTGCCTTGTAGTATGAAGTTAAAATATAATTGTAATGCTTACATTAGAAATAATGAGATTTTGAATATAGGTAACAATTAATAGATAACATATTCAATGTTTGCTAAGGAAGAAATTTTTTTTGAGGTTTTAGTAGTTTGGACATCATTAGTTTGAACATCATACACGAGATTATAGCCAAATTTGCAAATACCAGAACTTTCTCTTTATAGAAAATATCAACTTCTCCGTGGAACTCATACACTCCTTCTTACTTGACTCTAAACATCTTCATAGTTTATTTTCAAGAACATGAATTTCAAAGATTCTTTATTAGATCCGCATCAAACTTAATGTTATTATTTGCTTATCTAGATTGTTCTCATAGAAATGCAATTCCTTTCCAACATCATTTTTTTTGTCATCTTCGGTTTCATTTTCAGCAGTCTTTCTGAAAATATGTATATTTTAAATCTCTGACTTCATTTTCACTCGTCTCTTCTATTTTATTAGTGTTGTTTAAGCTTGAACAACTGACATCATTATTCACATTCATACTTTAAGATATATTCTACCACCACCAAAGTCTTGATTAACCTTGTGCTAAGAACACGTCCAACACATAAGTTGATTTATTTTATTGCATTATTTTATTATTCAATCAATTAGATATAACAAATTTTGACAATTTATGAAAATATAATATTATATTAACAAAAGTTTATTATATTTTCTAATACAAGTATTCAATTAGTTCGGACTTTTCTACTTATTTATAGTTAATCCATCTCATGAATAATTAGTTACATTATCTTAAAATGTAACAAATGAAGTGATAAATTCGAGTAAGATCCGAGTAAAAAATTTTTTTATTAATATATTTATATTTAATAATTAACACAATAGAATTACATGATATCACTCACACCAATCACTCATCAAGAGAGAATACAATGTGATTCATAAGATGAAACAAACAAAATAAAATCTACATTTCTTAACTTATTGTAAGGAGAGCTAGTAAAAGAAAAGAGGCAACATGCAGAAAGTTCCAGATGCAACCTCTACTGTAGCAATTATCTGTTAAAAGCAAATCCAAAAAATTTCAGACCAATCATAGATTAATTTGATCCGGTTCAATCTAAAATATTGTTCCAAATCAATGAGATCTGATTAAGAGATCAATTGGGTCCCTCCAGATCCACTCTCCATCCAGATGCCTACCAATTGTATAGAAAACTACAGAGTACATCTCTAGGTCCCTCTCAGGTATTTCCTCGAAGAGTGCTGCTACACATGCCGAATATTTCTGTGAAAAAACTGCCAAAAGCACTCACAGTGGCAGATTTGTAATTTTTTTCAAAATCAATGGCAATTAAATTATAGACATTGTTCCTCAAATACTTTTTTTTTTGTAAAGAGAGGAACTACAACTAGTAAAACTACAAAAAGTTAGAGTTAGACATAACACGTCTACTCTCCGAATGACAACAAATGTCGAATAAAACAGTGTTTGCTAGGTCCACTAGTACTTCCTGCAGTTGAACAAATTGGTGCTCCAAATGCACAGCTCCTTTAGCTAGATGATCTGCCACTTTGTTTGCTTCCCGATAAATGTGTCTGAGTTTGTATCGTGTAAAAAACTCAAGTAAAATCTTCAGTCAGAAATCAAAGGCATTAATGGTTTATCACTATTTGAACTATCGACAATAAGGTTGATTGCTTCTTTTGCATCTGACTCAATATATATCGAACTAATGTGTAAATCTTTAGCAATAAGCAAACCATCCCTTATAGCCCATAGTTCAGCCACCAGACTATTTGAAATCCTTAGTTTCCTTTGAAATCCTTTGATCCAACCTCTAAACTCATTTCTAATGATTCCTCCACAACCTTCCGGTCCAGGATTTCCAATGGCAGAGTCATCAGTGTTTAATTTGCACCAGCCATGCAAAGGATGTTTCCAACACACTTGGATAGTAACCTTGATCTGATGGACGTACACCGCCACCATCCCATCTGGGGGCGGAGTGACGGAGCTGCCGGTATAGCGATTACGCATGGAAAAGGGGAAAGTAGGATTATCTAAACTACCCAGCCACGTCATCCTAACATGAAGAGTAAAAACCTTCTTCCTCAACATATTTTCACAATAGACCTCAAACAAGAATACTGGGTCATGCAAGAAAGTCAATTCATCCTCAAGGATTGGCTCCAGCTCGGTATCTGATTTCGACTCGGAATCAAGCACCGTGGGAATGTAGTACGGGCTCAAGTACGGGTGTGGAAATCGCTTTCTCATGAAAAACTCCTCGTGGGCGTAACGAACTAAAGAAGCTCTTGAAGAGAAGCCGACCGGGGAGCTTTAGAAGGAGAAGCCTTACTCAGTATGAAGGAGGAAGGATGCAACACTCGTTAGTCCGTGGATGATCGAAAACTTCAAGACAACACCTGAAAATGGAAACATCGAAAACTTCAAGACAACACCTGAAAATGGAAACAAAGAATAGCGACATGTTAGATACTATTAACCTCGCCACAAGGCACTATACTAATCCATCATAGCTAGCCTACCCAGGGGTACATCCCAAAGTGCAAAAAGATCAAATGCTTACTACGGGGGCAAAGACACGTGCATGGATGATACTACTTGCTAAAGGAAGGACTATGATTGATAGACAAACATTGCAAACACCCCTAAGGGGGAGACAAGCAAAACCACCCCAACACTACCTAAGATAACCAAAAGGATAATCAAACACCTACAACAAGCTATGTATCAATCATGCAAGCACAAGGTGGCCTAGACAAGGCAACTATCAATTCCGAAGGGAACAATACTTATATCAAATTCGAGCAACCGAATACTCACCTCAAAAGTACTCTAAACTCAACAACAAGGGACAATCCTCTATTCCACAATCCACAATGCAAGTAAAGAAATTCAAATATCTATGGCAAGTCCAAGATTTTATAGCAAACAACGAAGAACACATATGCACAAAAGAGCTGAAAGATCGAACCTTTGAAGAAATTGGACCCGATTAGCCAAGAACCGGGCCGAGAAGCTCTGACCGGGTCCGAATTGAACCAGCCCAGCACCGGACCGCCCGAGGTCACCTCCGGTAGCTACGGCACAGCCCCGACGACTGCAGCTACGGCCACCCAGTAGTTCCTCCTCCGCCCGGCGTCGCCCCCGCAGCTCCCGCGTCCTCTCCGGTCCTCCCCCCGACGTCACCTCCCGCCGGTGTCCCGCCGCTCCAAATTGATGTGAGCCTCCTTGCCGGTCGGACCAAATCCCCTAAGCTAAGCCTAATCCCAAATCAAAGCTAAGTGAGCTCCATGAGAGGTGTGGTGACTTGATTGGGTAGCAAAATTAAAAGTGGAGGAGGAGAAGAAAACCTAGGTTTCAGTAAAAGGAAGTGTTATAGAAAAGATGAAGGAGGAAGCAAATAATGAAGGGGAGCCTATAAGCATGCCTTATAAAGAGATATGCTAGGGGTTTTTTTTCTAAAAAAATCCAATAAAAAGGAGACACGAATAAAAGGACACAGTCCGAAGGCTAAGTAAAACGAGACCAAGGCTCGTAATTCTTACCCTCATATAATATCTCTATATGACGTAAATCTGCTTAAACTAATAAAAACATTTTTCGTGTATGTATTAAGCTTCTCTAAACAGCGGGGAAGGAAAATCACTACGCATCTCGAGCACTCGATAAAGGCCGGGATCGTCACAAAGGTCAACACTTAGGCCCGAAAACAACCCGGGTGGCGAAACCCACTCGGAAGGCCCCGAGGTAAAAAGCCCCCCAGGGGATAATCCGAGCGAGGAGACCTTGGGGATACCCTTCCGGGTATCCCCCCTCCGTCCGGACGAGTTCCACTCGTCCGGACCCCTATCCCCGGATGATGTATCACCCGGGGCTCGCCCTCACAGGCCATTTCACAACTTAATCATATTAAGCTCATCTACGGTCGAACCGATGTCAAAAGCACTATATTTACGGTCAAAATATTACGAAACTGCCACAACCGGACCAAGAAAGCACTGGAACCGGGGCGGTTCAATAGGAACTCTATAAATAGAGACCTCTTATCCTCATTTGAAGGTAATCAATCAATCTCTCTCTAAGCCCGTTTTATCTTTCTAGAGCTTATACTCATTTAAGCATCGGAGTGGGCTTACCTGGACCCCCGGTGCCCATTTGCAGGTACCCAAAAGGAGAAGGAGTGGGAGAATGAGAAGAGAAAGCCCACGAAGAATGCGAAATCGAAAGAAGAAACCCACGAAGAACGGGAGATCAAAAGAAGAAGCCCACGAAGAAGCCTCGTGTGCAAACAGTTGTCTTGATCGATTAGATCAAACGTTTAAGCCCATTGTCGTCAGCAAACCATGAAAAGGGAAACATCCTCATTATTTTGTGAATCATTTGCTATGTGTCTATCTCATCAGCGGGATCATGAACGTCTCTGACACCACCATCTGTGCAAAGAATACCATGATATTCAATCATCAGGTCTCTTGCTTTAGCAGCCTTTCCCCCGCATAGCGAAGGCGTATGGCACACCAAAGATGTAATGCACTAACGTTTCATCCGTCAGGGTTGCACGAATCAAATCACACGCAACTCGATTTCTCTGTGACCATTTACTGTCGTTGTAGAACAGACTACCATATCTATCCGTATTCATCTTCTTTGATGTTGGATCTATTCGATCCTCAACATTCGCAGCATCGAGGATATCGGTAACATAATCTTCCCATTCATCATAATTGCGGCTCAGGAGGATGGTGGCGTGTTCGAACATGAGACGTTACGTTCCTTTAGAACAAATTTCCAACGCTTGGTAACATCAAAATGAATGAAGTCTTAATTGAACTAGAACATGATGATGATGTTCAGGTTCCACTTACTTCGAGTGGGAGATTTGAGGCGGCATCACCAGTGAACGACATGGTATATGAGAATGAGGACATTTTTATAATAAATCCAGTGGGAGGAGTCAATCTGACCACGCAGATCACTGTTGTCGCAGGTGCGAATCATGTAGAACCTGATCATCACATTGCTGAACCGCATGATGAGAATCCTATAATGCCTCAAATACCTGTTGGAAACAGTGAGAGTGAGACAACCATCTTGGTTCTGGGTCCTAATAACCCTGGAATTAATCTTGGAGGTGGAATCCCGAGACCAAGAGGTCGTCCAAGAAAAGTTGTTGGTGAAGGTTCGAGCACCGCCCTTGTTCCCAATGGGAGAGTTGTTCCGAGTGGGAGCATTGTTCCCAGTGGGAGTATAGTTCAAATTCCAGATAAGAATATTGAGCCTAGACGTAGTCCAAGGCACCGAACTTCTCCTAATAAGTATCCCATCAAGAAGGGTGAATTTTTCACTCTGACTTCGGTTGCTGAACCGGTTACGGTTAAAAAAGTGTTGGATGGATCTCAAGCGAAGACATGGAGGAAATCAATGGAGGAAAAGATCGTCTCTATGAAACCTATTATGTGTGGTCGTTAGTTGAGTTGACTGCCTCTATGCTGACCGTTGAGTTGCCTACTAATGCCGTCATTTCATGGATGAGCAAGAAGCAACCATGTGTCGCACTGTCTACGATGGAATCTGAATCTGTGGCACTCTCTAAGATGCACAGGAGGCTGTCTGGCTAAAGAGACTCTTGACTGCTCTGCTTGACGTCGAGGACGGGAGTAAACCTATGAGGATTTACTCTGACAGTCAAGCATCGATTGCAGGAGTCAAGAATCCAAAGTACCATAATATGATGAAACACATTGATATTAAATACAATTGTGTGAAAAGTGTGGTAGAAGACAAAATGATCATATTAGAATACTTATCCTCTGAAAATATGGTGGCAGACCCATTAACTAATCTACTACGCAGGAATATTTTCGAAAGGCATGTAAATAGCTTGGACTACGTAGGGTTTAGGAGGATTGTATTATGTGAAATAAATTTTTTAGTTTTGAAGTAATATTTGGATATAAAGAATTGCAATTTTGAGTTTATGATCGTACGACGTCATAATAGCTGGATTACTATGTCGAATGTAGGCCAGCCTCGCCACACAGGCTCGGTCGTCTTGACGGGGCAGGAACCTCCACCATGTCAAGACCGGCTAAGAACCAAGGTGCTTTCGAAAAACCTGGTTAAGCAAAATGATCATTTGATTTCGGGGTAAAACGACATGATCTTGTTTTGTGTATCGCCGTGATGAACTCAGTTCGTCGGAAATCAAAATCTGGGCTAGATGAGAATATGCGATAGCGTATGAAATTTCCCACTCCTAACAATATGTAAGTTCATGTTATGTTATTGACGCGCACTTCATACTGCACGTGCCAAGTTCGATCACGGGGTCAGACTCGGTTGTGCTAGGTAGAATCCTCGAGATTCTGATGGGCGCAAACTTCTTCACCTTGAGCGTGTGACTGATCCCAGGTTCTTTATGAAGGAGCACCCGAAATATCCTTACGGACTCAAAACTCTTATCTAAGGTCAAACTCAATGGTCGCTTCCAGGCGTACGAATGCAGTGCTAAACAAAAGGCCTAGTGACCATGTTTTGGAAACCGGTTGAGTTTGACTAAGGTATGAGCGATGGAGATGGTCAAGTTCACCTACAATTCTCTGACTCTTGTATTCATTAGGTGGCCAACAACCGGAAATTAGTTGAAGGTTGTGAATACTTGTGCGGATGCCTTGGAGAAGTGTTCCTATATGGAAACTAGGCAATTGGAGAATGATAGTTGACCAGGGATACATCGCGGCATAGAGATGTTTACAGGTTGATTACAGGTTGGGAATCAACGTTCCGCGGACGCTACAATACTCTTAACCGATGAGTAGCACCATGTCCGTAGTGTCTGCCGGTCGCACGCAAACCTCGTATGAGCTATTCCGTAGCAGGAGGATGGATCGAAGATTGAATGTTGATGTGTTGGTCGACAACATATTAACAGGCACCCTCTCATTCCGGCGAGTGGGAGCTGTTGACATTTGGTGAATGGGTCGCCGTAATAGGAGCCCTTTAATATAAGCCCAACAGTTAAGGTAATTGGGTAATGTCACATTAGAGATTTTATGTTGGGCTTAAAATCCAATTGACATGAGAGGCCCAAAACTGGGTCTCCCCCATCCAATAGGTGCCCGGCCGAAACTTAATATGAGGAGGTGGGATTTTCCGACCTCCTCCTATATAAAGGGGGTGTCAGGATTTCTTTAGGGCTAACCCTCAGAATTACTCCCTTCTCCTAAGTGTTGAGACAATGAAATCCGTCATCCCTAAATATAAGTTTCGGTCGAACCTACTGGTGAAGGAGGTGTCGAATTGCTTCGAGCAATTACCCCAGAGATCCATCCCTTGTGGAGACTATTCTCCATAGGTTATTCCTTAACAAGAATCAGTACAAGAACTGGTCGGTGGATCGCGAACTCCCACAAGATCTTGGGACTACGGCAAATGAGAAACTGGTATGTGTCCTTATCCCGCTGCGTAATTAGTTACCTGGCATGTACACGTGTTTCTTGTCTGTAGTAACTATCCCCATAATGTCCCACATTTCCCTCATCGAGCTCTAGAACCCTAATTTTGTTTTCTCATTTATGTTTCAATTCTTCCCTTCTTTAATTCTGCAGCACGACTCCTTTTTATTTCATTCATGTGGAAACCACGTGAGCGAAAGCACAAGTTTCTTTTATTTTTGGCCACGTGGGGTATGTTGGCCAGTTCATATTCCATCAAATGAGAAAAAAAAGTGTGTAAAATAGTATAAGGGGTAATTCTGACACTTCGCATGATTTTGTCAAATTTGACAGAAAATTTGGACGTAAAACCAAATTTTAAAAAAATTGAAATTTCAGACATTCCATATCAACACTTCAATAAACTTCAGACACCAAAATCTCACATGCTATATTATATATATTTAAGTTTATATTATATATTTATTTAGTTGCTTGTACTACGTTTTTATATTCTATATATTTTATATAGGTTTATATATTGTGACTATATATATATATTTGATCATAGTAAGTTTTATATAATATATTTATTTAGATTTACATATTGTGATTATGTAGCTCAATTGGTTACGACACATGTTTTCGTACTCAAGGTTGAAGGTTCGAATCAAATTGCTTGCGTGTTTGAATGTATACATATTACAGACCAAAATATTTTCGTGTGGAATACGTATATAATGAAAAGGTAATTTTTTTTCAGTTGAACTGTATTATTTGGTATGTCATCCGTGTCTTTCACACTAAAATTGTGGTGTGGAAATTTCTAGAAAGTTTTCAAATAGTGTCAGATATGTCCCTCTCTCTTGCTATTTGTCAACAGTGCAATCAATTTCAACTATTTGTTAACGAGGATTTACAGCTAGAAATAAAGGGTTTTTTTTTTTGGTGAAAAGAAATAAAGGGTGACGCATATGAGATTCATACCTTTAGAAAAATTAAATTTTTTTCTTCTAATTAAGTTAATTACTAATAAATCAAGAACAAGAAGCAAATTACAGCCGCGTTGTGTTCAGAATACGAATGGATACTCTGATCAACGGATTTTCGGATTCGCTATTTTCATATTTAACTATTACAAAATCGTTATTTAGGTGAAAATTCCAATAATAGGTAAATATTTGAAATTATGGTTAACTTGGCCGGTTTTAGATCTTCTTGTTAAATTTCACATTGGGCTGAGTCAAACCCAACGAGCTAAGAGAGAGCAACTATTGACACAAGTGGGTTTCATCCTTAAACCAATTAATAATAAGAGAATGTAGCCCACTTGCATATATAGTTGCTCTACTCTATTATTTCTATCGATTTGGGATCGATAATACACACCACAGTACTCACGGTGAGTTCAACACTCCTCCGCACCGTGACTTTAACTAAGGCACTGGTTTTTTTAAATCCAAATGGGTTGTGACTAAATTTTAAAAAACCCAACTCTCACACCCAAGCCCGACCCGTAAACAATCTGGTACGTGGAGTCAACAAAGGGGATACAAACCTAACACCGCTAATAATCGAAACTAAGCTCTGACTTTAATATCATAATATATTTCATATTGGGCTGAGCTAAACTCAACGGGCTAAGAGAGAGAAACAATTTATACAAGTGAAATTTCATTCTAAAATCAATTAGTAATGTAGAGGTAGCACACTTTATTATTATACTCTATGTAATATGTAGTTGTTCTACTCTATTATTTCTATCTGTATGGGATAAATAATAGGGTTAAGAACACAATAAGGGCCTGAATGTTTGCCCATGTTGCCAAAAAGTGTTTGAATTGAAAAATGATATTATTAAGGGCCTGAATTTTGAGTTATGTTTATATGAGAGGTCTCCGTCTATTTTTTCTGTTAAAAGTGACGGAAAGTGGTCACATGCTTGGCATGTGACCGAAAATAAACTGAAAACCCGAAAATGCCCTCCGACCAAAGTGTGCCCCTCACATGCTTGACCTAAAAAGAAGAAAATACCCTTTAAGCCACCACGGCTCCGGCGACCACCACCACCACCCCGACTCCGGCAACCACCACCCGGCTCCGGCGACCACCACCCAGCTCCGGCGACCACCACCCCGACTCCGGCGACCGCCAAAAAAGCTCCGATCGGAGCTTCGGAGCCCCGATCGGAGCTCTCTGTGGCTCCGATCTGTAGCCCTGTGGCCCCGACCGGAGCCACAGAGCTCCGATCGGAGCTTTTTTGACGGTCGGCGGAGTCGGGTGGTGGTCGCCGGAGCCGGGTGGTGGTCGCCGGAGCCGGGTGGTGGTCGCCGGAGCCGGGTGGTGGTTGCCGGAGTCGGGGTGGTGGTGGTGGTGGTGGTCGCCGGGGCGGTGGCCGGAGCCGTGGTGGCCTTAAGGGCATAATTAGTGTGCATGGGTATTTTAGACATTTCACATTTCATTAATTAAACTGATAAATTGTATAATAATTTCAAAATGGTAATTCTGTCAATTGAAATGGTTCCGTTATATTTAACAGAAAATTTGGACAGAAACCCGAAAAAACACAAATATGAAAATTCAGGCCCTTAATAATACCATTTTTCAATTCAAACTCCTTTTGACTACAGACTCTATTGTATTTTTAAACCTAAATAATATACACCACAGTACTCACGATGTCTTAACACTTGTCCATACCTTAGTCATGTTTACTTTGTCAATACAGAAGAATTTTACTTCGTAGACTACGTACTGTGTAAGCAAAAACTTGACGTAAATTTGGTCCAAATTAATGTTTCTTCCACCTTCGTCAAAAAAAAAAATGTTTCTTCCACCATTTTGTTTCTTGTATCTACAAATTGAAGAATTAATTAAGAAAAAAAGGGTGACGTAGAGTATACGGCTACGGCGCGTCTACGTACGTCAGAATCCCGTGACTAGAGAGATGGATGCTTTCTGACGTTTCAATTTGGCTGCTGCAAGCTTCCTAATTCTTTATTCGGGTTCAAACTTCAAACCACCACATCGATCCTTTTTGTCAACATAAAGTAAAAGACCAAATATTTATTAATTTAGTAGATACAAATTACAATACAAGATCGTGAAGTGGCAACGACACGAGTCTACAACTCAACTCAGTCGAGAGACAATAATTAAGGCAAGTTTTGGTATGCCGTAGATTACAAAGTAATCTTAAATTAGTCCAAAATTGTAGGATATACCTAGTCACATACTACTTAATGACCCGTACATTATTGTTCTAATTTTTACTTAAACAATTTTTTTGTATGCGATTTTATTCATTTTGTTTTTACGTGACAATTTTATTTAAACTAATATACTGAAATTAAATCATATTTGTTTATTAGAAAGACATCTCTGCATTAATTAATTATTTTGATTTGAAAAAAAAAACACTTGTTAAGTAAGGGCATTATATAAAAATTTATGTTCAAAATAAAATAATATTATAGTAATTAAGTATAAAATTTTATTGAAAGTAAAAATACTATAATCTTATTTAATAATGTTATATTAATTTCTAGTGCATTTTAAAATTTAACTTAACAGATACACCACATGTTACAATATCAGAATTTGGATTAAAGAATTTCAATTTTCATTTTAAAGACTAGAATTACAAGTTTTAAGATATGTCATTACATGATTTATTTTTTGGTCAATCATTATATGACTTAATGAAGCATAATGGAATTATATTTGTCTAGATAGATTACAATTCTTAGATAGAGAATCGACCTAATTTTGGGCAAAAAAATCTCGCAACTGAATCATAAAACACTATTTAGACCGATAATAAATGGTTAACAGGTCTTTTGGTCAATGATGTTTGACAACTATTGGGTTTTGGTCAATGATGTTTTTTTTTACCTAGTTTTGGTATCATATGTTTGCAGATTTTTTCTAGTTTTGGTCTAACCGTTACATTCCGTCCATTTTTTGCCATGTACAAGTCACGTGATCCACCATAAACTTTCAATTTTGTTCAATTTAGTCCCTCTAATACTTTCCTAACATTTTTTGTTCAATTTACTCCCGAAGTTTCAAAAATTCAATTGGACATATTGTCCAACTGGGGTTAATTTTGAAACTTCGGGACTAAATTGAACAAAAAAAAAGTTAAGAAAATATTAAAGGGACTAAATTTAAAGTTTAGAGTGGATCACGTGACTTGAACATGTCAAAAAATGGACAGAATGTAACGGTTAGACCAAAGCTAGAAAAAATCTGCAAACATATGGTACTAAAACTAGGTAAAAAAAATATCATTGACCTAAACCCAAAAGTTGTCAAATATCATGGACCAAAAACCTATTAACCTTAAAATAAAACAGATGTAATATTAGTAGCATCAAACAAATGTTTCGCGTTATTGTAGATACCAAATATCGATCACAACCAAACTAAAAGGCCCCTACCTTAACGAAAAGTACAAAAGTAGAAAGAATTCCAGGAGTTGGATCCAACTCAAAAACATATTAAGATTATATATAGATGGATATGTAGCACAATAGCATCACCAAGTAGGTAACCTCGTACAAACATAAATACCAGAATACATAAAAATTAAATTTACAAACTCAATCTTTGTTAACTAAATTAAAAGGTTTTAAGTCAAAATAATTGCCATATATATAATTATATTCCTAGCTGATAGAGCTTCCGTTTTAACTTTTTAAGAACCGCATGCCAATTCTTGTTAATTTAAAATAATAACTCGGGATACAAAATTAACTCATTTTATAAGACGATGATTTCATTTCACGGTTCTTTGCATTAACGTACAGTGTAATGAATGTGGTTTCATGCATTATCAGGATCGGTGGTCGTTGTCTCGAGGGGACTGGAGAGGGAAGAGAGGGAGGAGCTCCGGCGCGGCGCTACGGGGACTAGGATGCAAGTAGAACCCCTTCTCAGCGATTATGGTCCTTTCCTCCTCATCCGACCGCGGCGGAGGCGGCGGGGAGAGGAGTGACTGCGGCAATGTGCTCCTGGGGCTACCCCTGGTGAACAGATCCAGCGGCGAGACCGGCGACGGTCGGCTAGAGGAGGACGGCGACAACCGGTGGGGCTCGCTGGAGAAGACAACGTAGGACCTGTTGGTGTGGCTGAGCTGGATCTGGTCGAGCTTGCGGTGGCGGCGTTCGTGGAGCTTGAAGGGTGGCGGTTTCCTTGGGCCCATATCTGTGGCGGCGGTGGTGGGTGGTTTAGGGCGGGAGTGGACGGTGACGGGGAGTTTGTGAGCGGACGGGTCGTCTGATGCTCCGGTTAGCTTCTGGACGATGGTTCGGAAATTCGACGGGTCGGCTTGGACGAAGGTGGTGTGCGGCGAAGTCAGGTCGGAGCCATGTCCCTGTGGTGGCTGCATGTTCGCCATCTTAATCTTAATCTTTATTTAGAGAGAGAGAGAGAGACCGCTGGCTCACTCGGAGACGATTCACACAGACCAGAGGAGAGGAGAAGAGAAGAGGGTTGAACATTGGGGTTTTTATGGATGAGGAGTATAATAATATATATATATATATATAATAAGGTGGGGTTTTGAGGGAATTTATGTTGATTTTATTTTATTATTATTTACTATACAGATAGAATTAGATAGATACCAAATTAATTGATTATCTATTTGATTTGACAATATAATAATATCTGTAATCTCCTCTCTCTCTCTCTCCTTGGATTGCTCACTGTTTTTATGCGCGGCAATTTGGATGTAAAAAGTCAAACAAGAATCATTAGCGATTTTGATGTTTCTTTTTCAAGGAACGAAACCTCTCAGAGCGTGTTGATCGTGTGGATGGAGGTAATGTAAGATTATTTGTAATGTAAGTTACGTAATGTTATCTTAAATTACATGTTTGATTGTATTATAAAGTAGAGTGTAATGTTAGATTACAGTGTTTGGTATGTGTTCTAATGTGTTTTGTAATGTGAATTTATTATTAATATATTAATCTTTCGAGAGTATATTATATCTTAATATGATTAAATTTAAATGAATATATATTATGATAACAACTTCTTAAACTTTATGTTTTGTGATTAAAAATGAGAGAAAAAAGACTTTATTCATTTTATACGAACATCACGCACTATTATTTATTATAATAATGAGTTACTAAAAAATAATAACTATTAATAATGACAATATTATACTCACAATAATCTATAAAGATAATATGAAGTATTTTATCTATTTAATAAATAATAATAAAATAATAAGACTCTGTAATATTGGACGTAGTCTCACATTACATATGTTTTTGGACGTAATCTCACATTGCATTGAATGGAGTTTGGACGCAATCTCATAGTACAATGGACATTACATTACAATGCACATTACGTCGTTTGACAAACCAAACAATGTAATGTTGATGTAATGTGGGACATAATTTGAGATATCTCATATTAATCCATCAAAATACCCCCCCCCCCCCCCCCCCCCCCCCCCCCCCCCGCGATACTCATAGGTCTCGCCTCCAGAATATGTACCAATTTTTTTTTATAAATATAAATAAATACCTATTTTCATAATTATAATAGCACCATTAATTTTTTTTTCAAATTTTCCTTAAAATTCGAATTGTTACTTTTACCCATAGTGCCAAAACCGATATTCTTATTCATGTTTATTGGTTATGAATATTTTTCTAATTCCATCACTTAAATTGGATTTGAGATTAAAACTTCAAATTAATAGATGCATCGCAAAAATGGTATATTATATTAAAAATTTATATTTCAAAATGTTGTTATTTGGTTATAGGTAGTGACTAAAAAAGTAATGTAAGATGTATTCTTAGGTTTTATTATGTCGTATATCAAGTTCATCATGGGTTCAATTCATTTTCTTCAAATTAAATAGAAAATGAACATGTGATGTCCATGTTATATCTTTTGATATATATTCAGAATTAAGTTGAAAGTATTGCAATGAAATACTTTTGATTAGACATTCAATTGAATCTCCACCAAATTACACCAGTATATTTCAATTCAGAGTCCAATCATATGTATTTTCCAGCAATCTTTTCAATTTCTTGGTTAATTCATATTGGGTTAACATCAAAAGATTTCATGTTGACGTTTTTTTTCTTAATTAATGAAATTATAATATATGTAATAATTTGCGCGAAAATAAAAAGTTCATATGGTTGATTTTAAAAATAAAATTTATATAATAATTTATAATTGACTTAAAATTTAGATAGTGATTTAATTTTAAACCCTTACACATATATTTTTGACCAAATATGTTTTTTAGAAGCGAGACAATATATTAATCTTGTAGAGAGTTTAGCTAGCTAGTTCATAAATTTTTGTAGCCAGGGTCAATTTTTAATCAACAGAAGGATCTTCATTATATTGATGGATCCGTTTGGGATTTGAATTTGAAAAAAAGTTGGGGAGGCTAATAAATAAAATGCAATGGATCTGAGCATTTAAAGGGGGGTAAATTTTAGGTTGCGGGGTCAGCGGGGCACTCAACTGGCCAGGCCACTCTTCTGCTGCTGTGCTGCTTCTTTCAGTTCAGTTTCTGCCTCTCCAAAAACTACTTAAATAAGTCGGTTTTCCAAATGTCGTGTATTATTACAAGAGTCACACATGTTGAAGCCCAGCCCGTTTAGCCCATGATGAGCCTCTTTATTGTGTATTGGTCTTAGTTGTGGAAGCCCATGTTTGTATGGTTCTGAGGCTTAGTATTTAGTTGGGCCGGGTTTGTGTCAATCTGGACTTGGTGCAGTTTGTATTGTTTAAGGGTCTTTTGTACTCTTTATTTTCTTTCGTCCCGAGTTCCTTCTATCTTGAACCTTTGGGTGTAATTGATGAATATTTTGGTAGGGTTTTATATTTAAGGGTGAGGAACTCCAGATGAAGGAACAGTTCCAATGAACCCCATGCTCTTGTGCCACTTTTGCTCTGCTAGGGTTTCTCCTTGACTTCGATATTTCACATGGTATCAGAGCTCTGAAGCTCTGAATCGCTTCGCCTTCTCATCGATCCTCCGGTCCGCTGCATTTTCCTTCATCGACCACGACTTCCTCGTGCAAGACGATTCATCTTCCCTACGGTGAAGAACTTGTGATTCGCCATTTACGGTTTTCGTTTCTGCACCTTATTTGCTTTCAGTTTTCTTGCTTAGATTCAATGATTGATTGATTTTTCGATCTCAGATCTTCTTTTTCAATTACTGCTTCTTTCACATTCTAAATCTGAGATCGAATCTGACAGCGATCCTTGATCTTATGATCTGTGGCTCTTTTACAGCTTTTCTTTTCGACTAGTTGTTTCAGTGTTTCTGATTGATCTGAAATCTTGATTAAAGCTTGCATGCATGTATCATTCTTGAGGAGATCTGAGCATTTACATATTTTTCTCCGATGATGCTTGATTTTGTTTTTAAGGAATTGCTGATTTGACAGAAATTGATTAATTCTGTCGCATTCCTTGTAGATCTGTCCTTTATCTACGCTCTTTTCTCTTGCTTGCTCATTTGCGATGGATGAACAACCTCCTATTGATGGCAATGCTCCAACGATGACCGTTGTGGAAGCGATGCCCAAACTGGATCATAATCATCCTTTATTCTTGCATCCATCTGACTCTGCTGGTTTATGTCTCGTATCTGAGAAACTTACTTGTGCTGATGATTACGGTTTTTGGAGCAAAGCAATGAGAATCTGTTTGATTTCTAAGAATAAACTCGGTTTTGTAACTGGTTCCTGTAAGAAGGAGAATTTCGAGCCTATTTTTCATGATCTTTGGGAACGCTGCAATGCCTTGGTACTTGCTTGGATTATGAACTCAGTTTCTAGAGAACTCATGTCTGGAAACATATACACTGAGAGTGCCTTCTCTGTCTGGAATGATCTGAAAGAGAGGTTACACAAAGTGAATGGCTCTAGAATTTTCCAACTCCATCGTGATATTTGCTTAGCTCAACAAGGAGTTGATTCCATCTCCAACTATTTTGCTAAACTGAGAGCAATGTGGGAAGAATTCGAAGCTATTTGTAATCTGCCTAATTGTGGTTGTCTTGAATTTCAGAAACATATTACTCATTCAAACAATCTGAAGCTTTTCCAATTTTTGAATGGATTGAATGATTCTTATTCAAATGTGCGAACTAATCTTGTTATGAGGGAGATACTTCCCACTGTCTCTCAAGCTTATTCTGTGTTGATCCAAGAAGAAAACCAGAGAAGCCTTTCTGGAAATGCCTTGGTCAGTAATGTTTCTGACACAAGGCCTGCTGCTGGTAATGATGGAACAAACAGACCTAGAGGTCAAAAACGTAACCTGAACCTTTTCTGTGAGTATTGCAAAAACAGGGGACATGATTATGAGCACTGTTTCAAGAGGAAAGGTTATCCTCCAGGGTGGAAATTTCGTGGCAATCAGGGTCAGAACAAAACTCCACAAGCCAATGCAGTGATTGATGCTGGAACTGATGGACAACTTGGAGGTAGCTCAGATGGTGGAGGTACCATGTCAACCCCTCTGGAGCTGCCCAAGAACCAACCATTCATGGTCACTTCCCAGCAGCTGGAACATTTGGCTCGTTCAATGATGAAAGCACAAAAATCTGATTCTGATCAAGAACCACGGGCCAATACTGCCACTTCTGGAGCAGGTATAAACTGTCTTGAATCCTCCTTAAATAACAATTCTGATTGGATTATTGATACAGGTGCTTCACATCACATGACTTATCGTTTAGATTGGTTGGATCATGTTAAACCTGTAAATTTTAATGTCCAATTGCCTAATGGTTTATTTTCCAAAGTTGTTGGTGTTGGGACTTATAAATTTGGCCCTGATAAATTTCTAAAGGATGTTTTGTTTTTGCCTGATTTCAAATTTCACCTGATTTCTATTAGCAAATTAACCAAGGACCTATCCTGCTGTGCTATTTTTTATCCAAACACTGTTCTATTGCAGGATCCCTCCAATGGAATGGTGTTGGGGAATGGTCATGAGGCTGCAGGGCTATATCTTTTCAAATCCTCTCATAACCCTGTAGCTCTACAAACCACTACCAACCATTCTCTTACAGTTTTATGGCACAAACGATTAGGGCACGTTTCTTTCAATGTGTTGAATAAAATAGATAGTCTTGGTTCAATTGTTGTAAAGAATAAGGGTGTAACTGAATGTGGCATTTGTCCTTTGGCCAAACAGCATAGGTTACCATTCTCCACTAGCAATTCTGTTACCCATAAGGCTTTTGAATTGTTGCATTTAGATGTATGGGGCCCATATAAAAGGGTCACTCATGATAATAAAAGGTATTTCCTTACTGTTGTGGATGATTTTAGTCGTGTTACTTGGGTTTACTTGTTGACTCTGAAATCTGATGTTATTGTCATTTTGAAACATTTTTTAGCCATGGTTAAGAATCAGTTTGAAACCAGTGTTAAGAAAATTAGATCTGACAATGGTGGTGAGTTTTTTAATGAACATTCCAATTTTTTGCTTCAGTCTAATGGCATTATACATGAAAGTTCTTGTTCATACACTCCTCAGCAGAATGGTGTTGTTGAAAGAAAACACAAACACTTATTAGAAATTGCTAGAGCAATTAAATTTGAAAGTGGTGTTCCTGATAAATTTTGGGGAGAATGTGTATTAACTTCATGTTATTTGATAAATTTGTTACCTACTGATGTTTTAAAGGGAAAATCTCCTTATGAAGTTTTATATAACAAATCACCAAAGTTAGATCATTTAAGAGTATTTGGTTGTTTGTGTTATGCCAAAATACTACCTGTGGTGGATAAGTTTGCTCCAAGGGCAGTTGCTTCAGTTTTCATGGGATATTCTGTTACACAAAAGGGATACAGGTTATACAATCTGTCCACTCATTCCTTTTTTGTTAGTAGAGATGTTAGATTCTTGGAATCCATTTTTCCTTTCAAAAATCATGTGCAAAGTCCTGAATATATTTTAGCTGATCAATTTACTCCTGTTTCAGGATCCAATGATGGTTCCAATTTGGATTCTTTTGGTGTTGATGCCACCCACAAGGAAGTATCTGAGAATTTGTCTCAGCCTGTTGTTGACACTGATGATGTATCCACTCAAGAGGTTGGCACAGATGATGTGTCTGATGGTGATTCTGTAAGTGTTTCCTCATCCGTAGGTAATGATGTTGATAACCTAGTTGTTGAAGATAATTCTTTACCTAGTGTTGTTACTGAACCTGTACGAAGATCTGTTAGGACTGTAAGGCCTCCAAGTTGGACCAAGTTCTATGATATGTCTAATAATTGCTCATCCTTATATCCATTGTCTGCTTGCTTGAGCTATGATAGGATAAGTACTGATCATCAGTCTTTTTTGAGCTCTATAGATAAAATTCCTGAGCCAACTTCTTTTAATGAGGCTTGCAAAAGTGAGTGTTGGATTAAGGCTATGAAGGAAGAGATTGATGCTCTTGAATTAAATAAAACTTGGTCTTTAGTTCCTTTGCCTCCTAATAGAGATTCTATTGGTTGTAAATGGGTATTTCGTGTTAAGTATAATTCTGATGGTTCTCTTGAGCGTTACAAAGCTAGGCTTGTAGCAAAAGGTTTTAAACAAAAGGAGGGCATTGATTATGTTGAGACCTTTTCTCCTGTGGCAAAAATTAGTACTGTCAGGGTTATTCTTGCTCTTGCTGCTCATTTTAATTGGGTATTATTTCAGATGGATGTGTATAATGCTTTTCTTCAAGGTGATTTACTTGAGGAAGTTTATATGGATTTGCCTCCTGGATTTGGTAATCAGGGGGAGTTGTGCAAAACTGATTCAAAACTTGTTTGCAGATTACACAAATCTTTATATGGGCTTAAACAGGCTTCTAGGCAATGGAATATAAAGCTTACTAATGCCCTTTTGAGTAATGGCTATAAACAGAGTCATCTTGATTATTCTCTGTTTACTAAAAGAAAAGGACAAGAAATTGTGGTATTGCTTGTTTATGTGGATGACCTGTTAATTACAGGAAATAGTTCTTTTCTGATTGATGAACTAAAGTTTAATTTAAAAAAAAGCTTTCGTATGAAAGATTTGGGAGAGTTAAAGTACTTTCTTGGCATTGAAGTTGCAAGATCCCCTGAGGGTATTGTGCTCTGTCAAAGAAAGTACGCATTAGAATTGTTGGATGAAGTTGGAATGTTGGGTAGTAAGCCTAGTAATACTCCAATGGAGCAAAATGCCAAATTAACTTCTGCAGGATATGATGAGAGCCTAGATGTGAATAAGGATGATTCAGTGCTTTCTGATCCAAGTTTTTACAGAAAGTTAATTGGAAAATTGTTATATCTAGGTATTACAAGGCCTGACATTGCTTTTTCTGTGCAGTTCCTTAGTCGTTTTATGCAACAACCTAAGAAGTCACATTTAGATGCTGTTTTTCGTGTTATCAAGTATTTAAAACAGCAGCCAGGTTTGGGCATTTTGTTGTCTTCGAAAGGTGAGTTAGAATTATCTGCATATTGTGATTCTGATTGGGCTGATTGTGTTGAGTCTAGGCGTTCTGTGACTGGTTATTGTGTTCTATTTGGTAGCTCTTTAGTTTCCTGGAAAGTTAAGAAGCAAGCTGTAGTTTCGTGCTCTTCAGCTGAAGCTGAATATAGGAGCATGAGAGATGCTGTGGGTGAGATCATTTGGTTGCAGGGATTGTTCTCTGAAATTGGTTTTTCTTTGAAATTGCCAGTTGTGCTACATTGTGATAATAAGTCTGCTATTCAGATAGGAACTAATCCAGTTTTCCATGAACGTACTAAGCATATAGAGGTAGATTGCCATTTTGTGCGTGATCAGGTATCTAAAGGAAATATCAAATTGGTACATTTGAAGTCAAGTGATCAGCCAGCTGATATATTTACCAAAGCCTTGCCTAAGTTGCAACACAGGAATCTGCTCAGGAAGCTTCAGATGGTTGATGTTTTTCATAAGTCCAGCTTGAGGGGGAGTGTTGAAGCCCAGCCCGTTTAGCCCATGATGAGCCTCTTTATTGTGTATTGGTCTTAGTTGTGGAAGCCCATGTTTGTATGGTTCTGAGGCTTAGTATTTAGTTGGGCCGGGTTTGTGTCAATCTGGACTTGGTGCAGTTTGTATTGTTTAAGGGTCTTTTGTACTCTTTATTTTCTTTCGTCCCGAGTTCCTTCTATCTTGAACCTTTGGGTGTAATTGATGAATATTTTGGTAGGGTTTTATATTTAAGGGTGAGGAACTCCAGATGAAGGAACAGTTCCAATGAACCCCATGCTCTTGTGCCACTTTTGCTCTGCTAGGGTTTCTCCTTGACTTCGATATTTCACAACACACACAGACTGCACCATGAGTTTTAATTATATGTCATAATTATAATTATTACGGATATATATATATATATTTTTTTTTATCACTGTATATATAATCACAATTTTTCCCATGGTTTTACTTATATACTAGACTGTTTTTTAACTGTATCCATAATCGTGTCCAGTGTTAATTAATGATCGTAACCATATTCATAAACTATAAAATTAATCTAATTTGAATATTACGTATATAGCAGATGTCTTAAATTTGTACTATTTTACATGTTTGATATAAATTTCAACTGGTTGGCCAAAAAAGAAAAAAAAAATCAACATATATTATATATAATAAGAGCACAAAAGTAGTAGGTTTTTTTGTTCAATATAAAACAAATCACATGCATGGATGAGAGAGAGAGAGTCCACAGAGACCAGCAGCTTCTTCCCTTGTGATTCCGTCTTAAATTAATTTTGGTTAGTTTGCGTGAAGGAAAACACTTTGACAAAGAAAGAAGAATTGGGGAAAGCTTTTCCATGACCTTTTTTCTTTTCAGTTCCTTTACTTCTTTTCTTTATGTGTGTGGGAAGGTTATTGCTTTTGTGGGGTGGTTTCCGTTTCCCAGTCGTGTCAATCTTTTGAACCAAATGTGTCTTTATAGTATACTGTCATTAAAATAATTTTTCTTGGCCAATTTTTTTTTTATATTTCTTGCCTTCAAGCTTACTGAGATAAAGAGGATTCAAAAGATGATTAGGATGTTTTCCCTTTCATGGTTTGCAGATGATGATGGGCTCTTATGTCTGATTAATACAATTCAGACTGCGACTAAGCTATTCGAAAAGTTACATAAGGATGAATGTTCCTCTAACGAATCCCAATTGGAAAATCTTTATGATCATATCCGTAAGTTGATGGGTAAATCCAGCAATAAATGGTCTAAACAAAATCCGGTGTGACAAACACCGTAGATAAAAGCGTGTCTCAGGTACGCCTCGTTTGCCACATAAAGTTGTAAATACTTTATTTTGAACACAACTTCTGACAAAATTCACTTGTGAATTCTACTGCGGAATGCTAAACGTGTACATGCAAGTAATCTAACTACGCAGAGGAATAGTGTACACATACCTTTTAGCTTTCCTGCCCAAGGACGTCGTGGAGGGAGTTCTGATCCTCCGGTCGGAACCACGTACAAGTTCTTCGTAAGAAGAAGTCCTACGCGGTGTAAGCTCCACAACAAAGCCTCTGATTGATTCTTCAACGGGGACAGAATCTCGGACTGAGATGTGCCGAAAATCTCAACTAAGGGGGTGAGAGGGTTTCTCTCAAGTTCCTCAATGGAGGTACTTCTTATAATGAATGAATGAATAAACCCCTTAGGTGAGTCCCCTATATATAGGATTGGTGGGGTGGACATAGTACACTCCAACCAATGTGGGACAATATTCGGCCGAACCATGCTATTAAAGGGGGAGGCCCAATTTTAGGTCTCTTATGTCAATTAGGGATTGGGTTTTGCCCAATTAGCCTAATGTGACAATTACCCAATTAACTTAGGTAATTTCCTTAGCATTAACGGGCTACAAATTACGGCGCCACGCCACCATATGCTAACAGCTCCCACTCGCCGGAATGGGAGGGTGCCTATTAATATATAGTTATCCAATAATATCAACATCTCAGTCTTCAGTCTTTGTCTCCGTCTCCGAATAGTTCATACGAAGTTTGCTGTGCGACCGGCGGATACGACGGGCATCGTTCTACTCATCTGTTAGGAGTATTGTAGCGCCCGCAGAACGTTGATTCACTTTCGTAAATCAATCATGTTAAAATAAAATATGTACCGCACTGTATCCTTGGTCAACTTATAATTCTCCAATTGCCCAGTTTTCCACAAAGGAATACTTCTCCAGGGCATCCGTTACAAGTGTTCACAACCTTCAACTAATATCCGGTTGGCGGCCACCTAGTGAACACAAGAGTCGGTGAATTATAGTTGAACTTGACCATCCCCATCGCTTATACCCTTAGTCTAACTCAACAGGTTTCTAAGACGTGGTGACTTGGCCGTTTTCTTTGGCTCTACGCTCGTACGCCGGGAAGCGAACATTGAGTTAGACCTTAGGTATAAGTTCTGAGTCCGAGAGGATACTTTGGATGCCTCTTCATAAGACATCCGGGATCAATCACACGCTCAAGGTGAAGAAGTATGCGCCCTTTGAATCACTAGGATTCTAGCTAGCACAACCGAGCATGACCCCGTGGTCGAACATGGCATGCGCAGTATGAAGCATGCGTCGATAGCACACCTGGGCTAGCCAGGATTGAGATATGTCAATCATGCTATCGCAGAATCTTTCATCTAGCCCTGAATGTGATTTTAATGATGGACTAGGTCCAACACGGCGATGTACAAAAAAAAGATTAAGTCATGCATTAAGCGTGACAAGGTTATCGTTTTGTTTAACCAGGTTTATCCCCCTGGTTCTTAGCCAATCTTGTTGTGGTAGAGGTCCCCCTCTCCTTACAAGATGATCGTGTCTGAGTGACGAGGCATGGTTCACATTCGACATAATTTTGGTGGAAGAGTTTTACCTCTTCCTTCGACTTAGTTTATAGACCGTAAAATCCGATGTTATATTTCATTATGACGTCGATAGATCATATACTCAGTTTGCAATTCTTTTATTCAATCGAAATAATATTATTTCAAATGTCAAAATGTTATCACTTATACAAGTCACTTATTTAAGCCCTACGTAGTCCAAGCAGTTTTACGTGCTTTTCGAAAATCTCTCTACATAATAGCTTAGTTAATGGATCTGCAACCACTTTATCCGTGGACAAGTATTCTAAAGCGATTATGTTGTCTTCCAGAACAAATTTAGAATAATTGTATTTCACATCAATGTGTTTGGTCCTACTATGGTACTTTGGATTCTTAACTGCTGCAATGGCTGCCTGACTGTCGGAGTTTACCTTGATGGGATTACTCTCTTTGCCAGTGCCAATCAATGCAGTAAGAAGCCTTTTCAGCCAGACCACTTCTTGTGCATTTTTAGAAAGGGCAACGAATTCCGATTCCATAGTGGAAAGCGCGACACATGATTGCTTCTTGCTTACCCAAGATATGGCAGCATTAGCAAGAAGGAAAACTCCTCATGTGGTGAACTTACGATCATATGGATCGCCACCGTGGTCGGCATCACTATAACCGGTCAATTCTATTTGCTTGCCCTTATAAGACAGAACATAGTCGGTAGTACCTTTCAGATACCTTACAATTCATTTTACGGCCTTTAGATGTTGATAACTAGGATCTGATTGGAATCTTGCTTCTAGGTCCACAACGTAACAGATATCTGGTCGAGTACATAACATGGCGTACATAAGACTCCATACCATGCTTAGGTACTCTGCCCCCTTCATCTGTTCACACTGCTGCTGGTTTTTCGGTCCATCTTTGACAGCGCGCACCCGAACACAGCCGGTGTATCCACGAGTTTAGCATCGAGCATTCTGAATCTTTTCAACAATTTGTTGATATAAGATTCTTAAGACAGACACAATGTCCGGGCGGCACGATCTCGGGCAATCTTAATGCCTAAGATGTACGTGGCCTCTCCCATATCTTTCATCTCAAATGCTGACGCTAACCAGGACTTTGATTTGTTCATGAAACTTACATCGTTCGCAGCAATGAGTATGTCATCTACGTATAGCGTTATGATGATATACTTAGACCCAGATGTCGTAGTGTATACGCAAGGATCCTCATGAAGATTCACAAATCCGTTTCCGACGATTGCCGAGATGACTGTTTAAGACCGTAAATAGATCTTTGGGGTTTGCAAACTTTACATTCTTTGCCAGGAGTAATAAAACCCTCTGGCTGCTCCATATAGATCTCTTCCTCCAAGTTTCCATGGAGGAATGCGGTCTTAACATCCATTTGGTGCAGCTCTAGATCGAGACATGCAACAAGGGCAAGGATGGCCCTTAGTGTGGTGTAACGCGCAGTTGGTGAGTATGTTTCATCAAAGTCCACTCCATGAATTTGGGTATATCCTTTCGCAACCAGTCGAGCTTTGTATCGCTCGACTTCTCCATCAGCAGTGAGTTTGAGTTTCAATACCCACTTGCCTCCTATTGCTCTGCGGTTAGCAGGTAAATCAACTAAAGACCATACTGAATTAGCTTTCATTGAGGCGATTTCATCCTCCATTGCTTTTCACCATTCCTTTGCCTGGGGTCTTTCCATCGCTTGTTTAACCGTTACCGGTTCATCAACAGTCGTGAGAGTTAATATTTCGCCTCTCTCAATGGGATACTTCTTAGGAGAAGTGCGTTGCCTTTGACTGCGTCTACGCTCATTCGTCCCATTTTGAGTATGATCCATACTCCTACCTCGAATAATGCTTCTTATCGAAGCATTACTCCCACTGGGAATGATGGCGGAACTAGAATTTGAGCAACAACTTTCTTAGGACGACCCCTTCGTCTCGGGATTTCACCTACGAGATTAGTTCTTTGATCGCTAGGACCTGGAACTAAAGTGATCATCCTACTCCTACTTGAAATCATGGGAATAATACGTAGTTGTGTATCATGATTGTCAGGTGCTACTTGATTCGCATTGCCAGCATTAGTGATTTGTGTTTGGGGGGGAGTGAGCCCTCCCACTGGATTTATAATGGGGATTTCGTCCTCATTAACCGAATCACTTGTTGCTGTGCCAAATATCCCACTCGAAGAAAGTGGGACCTGAGAATCATCGTCATCGTGTTCCAGTTCTGTCAGAACTTCGTCTGTCTTTATTTTTCGTAGCGATGGAAATTCGTCCTCAAGAAAAGTGACGTCTCTGGACTCATGTATGTATACACTACCGTTTTCTAGGGCTGACACAAATACATAACCTTTTGAGTTCTCAGAGTATGTTATGAAGATACTTTTAAGTCCTCTGGGGCCTAACTTGCCAAAACGGCTGTCAGTTGTATGTGTATAAGCTGCGCATCCCCAAGGTCGCAGCCTGGTAAGATTTAACTATCTACCAGTCCATAGCTCATACGGTGTTGTGTTAACTGCTTTTGATGGGACAAGGTTTACTACAGAGTGGCAGCAAGTAATGCATCTCCCCGATAAGAAATTGGTAATTGTGCTTGTGACATCATGGTTCTTACCATGTCTAGGAGAGTCCGATTACGACGTTCAGCCACACCATTCTGTTGTGGTGTGTTGGGGATCCTCGTTTGACGGGCGATCCCACTTTCTTTGCATAACTTATCAAACTCATTAGAGAGATATTCTCCACCTCTATCGGTGCGTAGGGTCTTCACCTTTCGCTCCTGTGACTCTCCACGAGCTTTAGAAAACTTTTAAAGCAATCTATAGCTTCAGATTTACGAGCAATCAAATGAGTAAACCCGAATCGGGTGTAGTCGTCAATGAAAGTTACGAAGTATCGCTTTCCATTTCTTGCAGTTACGTACATTGGTCCACATACATCAGAATGGATTACTTGCAATGGAAATTCTGCTCGTTTTGCTTCACCGAATGGCTTGCGGGTGGATTTTCCAACTAGATAGTCATGACAAGTGTGTTTTACCACACTGTTTGTTCCGGGCAAAAGCCCTCGTCTTGCTAACGATTGAACTCTGTCATAGCCTATATGTCCAAGCCGCGAATGCCATCCGGTCGCGTCAGTTTCTGCTTCTTTGGAGGACATAGCATACATTCTATATGAATTTACATTGCCATGTAAATCCATGATAAATAAACTATTATAAGAAAAGGCATATCCAAATAAAGTATCCCCTTTATTTATCCGGACCAAGGATCTCTCGAATGATAAAACAAAGTTCTTATTCATAAGAGCAGAAACAGAAACAAATTTCTACGGATTCTAGGAGCAAAATGGACATATTCTAGAAGTAAGGATTGCCATTTCCCATTGGCAATTTGCAATTTCCTACCCCTATGACTTCAACTTGTGAGTTGTCGCCAATGTATATCCTTTTAGAATCCTTCGGCAATCGTCTAAACTTGGCAAATAGTTCTTTGTCGTTGGCTATGTGGTCCGTTGCACCTGAATCAAGAATCCAAGACGGATTTGAGTCAGTTAACTTGACAGTTGAGGAAGCTAAAGCTTCCTCTACATAACCAAATTCGCATACCTTTTCAGGATACGATTTGCTGGAACCTGCACCATCGCTTATTCGGCGTGAGCTGGAATTCCCGCAAACTATCTCAGATTTTAATCTGGGACTGCCTTGTTTAGGCGTAGTCACCTTTTACTGTCGACTGCCTGTTGTTTCTTTCCCCTGTTCCTGAATTTCCTCTTCTTACGACCAGCTTGTCTTGCCGGTTTCGGTTCTTTCGACACCGAATTTAATCGAGCCTCTTCCATCTCGATCAGTTTCAGGACAGATGCAAGATCAAGCACGGAATTTCTAACAGTCAATATATTCTTGGTTGCTCTCCAAGACTTTGGGAGAATCCCTATTATGGCCTCAATTTTATCCCATTCAGCCATCTGACTGTCATCTTCCAATGACTTGAATAGGCGAAGAAGATTGTACACTTTTCAAGTATGCTTTTACCGTTGTTGTTCAGACAGGTTTCTAGTGCCGGTATAAGTGGGTGTAGAGTAACTGCCATGCCACTTCCATATTTCAGAAAGAGGGCATCCCAGATGTCCTTTGATGTCAGATCATCCTTATAACGGTTATAGAAATCCTCTGACATCTCAGACGGTATCATCTCCTTTGCTTTCTTGTCATCTTGCTCCCACTTAAAATGGGCGAATGCTAGATCTTTGATTAATCCGGCATTCGGGTAATTCATGGTTATTTGAATGTGGTCACTCAGACCTTGTCCCTCCAAGATCGTAACGACGCGTTTGCTCCACGAGTCATAATTCGTCTCAACTAATAGCTCAGATTCACATGATAATGCCATATTTTCATTGATAATAGTTCAAGGTTGGGAGGACAACAACATTTTGACAGAATTGCAAACATCGGATTATCTATTAGGATGGAATACGAAAAATAGTGATCCTTCAGTCACTAAACCAAACCGACCGTCAGTAAACCGAGGGAAGGGGGTGTCGTGAAAGAATTCACACTATCGTCGTCTTCAATCCAATAGATCAGTCTTTTTGAAAACGGTTATTATATTGCAAATTACCGGAACAGGAATTTTCAAACAAGCATACCCGATCTTGGCTTTCCCAAGGCCCTTATAATTTTAAAAGGAATTATCCGATAATTTACGCATGCATAATACCATATTATGCTATAAAAATCGAACAAACCAAAACATGCTTACGCGTCATGCGTCTAATGTTCCTAGCACATATAATTCTACGTAAAGTAAATTATCACATGCTTTCTATTTTTGAACATCCTAGCATACATGTCAAAAAATGCAACATCCGCACAAATCATGCATAATTGGCGACTGAAATTTTAAGTTTTAAAAACATTTGAAAATATTAGGGGTTGTTTTGCAATTCATGCTTACAATCAATCATGCGACATTTCCAGACATGGTTTCTAGGCACTTTCAATCAGCATAGCATGTCTATCCTATTGCGCAATATATATATTTAAATCCCAGAGCCCGATGCTTGCAATCAATATCCAGCTAGCTTGACTGAGTCAAGACGACATCTCTAATATATATGTTGCAGAAAGTAAACAATTGCAATCCAGCCCACTAATTTAATCCAGTCCCAAGAACAAGCATATCCAAGATCCATCCCCATAATCGAAACTAGGTATTAGGGTTTTAACCGAAAAACGTGTTAAAATGAAACCCTAGGAACACTGATTTAGGTTAAATTTAAAGTTCGAAAACATTTTGGATTTAAGATTTGACGTCCTATTTTATTGAACATTTTTAAAAATTTCGGAGAAATTTAAAAATCTGGTTCGGTCCAATTTAAAATCCGATTCAAGTCGGTCTGATTTTAAAAATCCGGTTTGGTCCGAAATGGTTCAATAAAATAAGATTGTGGTTCGGTTTATCACTCAAAACCGGTTAGGTTAGGTTCATTACCTTGGCCCGACCTGACCCGACTAGGTCGACCCAATTAAGAAAACCCAGATTAGTTTTACCTGTTCCGGTTTAGCAATTGGACCGGCCCATAAACCCTAGGGTTCGGCCGAAATATGTCTTGTGGGCTAAGTAGGGTTTTTAAGGTCCACTAAAAACTTAACTTAGCCACCAAGAAATATTAATTATATAAAATAAATTCCAATATTGCTAATATATATATATATATATATATATATATATATATATATATATATATATAATTCGGCACATATATGTATTGTTGGATTACGGGGACGTAATACTACGGAATGCTAAACGTGTACTAGCAAGAAATCTAATCTGCGCAGCGGAATTAGTACACATACCTTTTAGCTTTCCTACCTAAGAACGATGTGGAGGGAGTTCTGATCCTCCGGTCGGAACCACGTGCAAGTTCTTCGTTAGAAGAAGTCACACGCGATGTAGCTCCACAACAAGACCTCTGATCGATTCTTCAACGGAAATGGAACCTCGGACTTGATGTTGGTGGTGCCGAAATATTAGACTAGGGTGACAAGTTTTCTCAATGGAGATCATTGTTCTTAATTGTGTGTTTAAACCCTTAGGAGTCACCCCTATATATAGTATTTGGTGGAGTTGCCAAAAGGCAACTCCAACCAATGTGGTACTAGGGTTTCGGCCGAACCATGCATAATAAGGGGGGAGGCCCATTTTGGGCCTCCCTTGTCAATTACTAATTGGATTTGGCCCAATTAGCTCAGATTGACAATTACCTAATTAACTTAGGTAATTCCCTTAATTAACGGGCTCCTATTACGACGCCACGTCACCATATGCTAACATATATATATATATATATATATATACAAATATTGTCAAAATTCTATCTTTAAGATGTAAATCAATCAACAATATATGTATATATATAAAATATTCGGCACCTATATATATATATTTATTATTGTCAAATATATCTTTAGGGATTAAAATATGTAGACAATATATTTTCTTAATCTTTAATAGTAACTAAATCTATCAATATATATTATCACTATCTTTATATATATATATATATTGATAGTTAATATCTTTTACAATATTATATTATGAACCTATCCTTATTTCCAACTTATAGATATATAGTTACCTATTAATAAAATTTAAAAATGGAAACATATATCTATTATAATTGGTGCCGAATTTTTTGATTACTTGGGGGCCAAGAAAATTAATTTTTTTTTTTTACCTAAAATACCGCTAGGGTTTTCGGCACAAACATACAATGTTGGAAAAGTTGTCAAATTTTAAGATCAAACCCTAACTTGACCATGAATCCAAAAGGTGTTCTTGATAAAACTCATGGTGTTCTTGAAGATCATGAACATCAAACTTAAATTCGAACATAAAATTCGGTTTTGACCTATAAAAACATGTAAATTTCGAAAATTTTAAGTTTTTAAAGATCAAACACATGAAATTTACTTAAAAATTTTGGATTACTCACGGTGTTCATGAACATGAAAATTTCGGATTTTTCAAAAACTCAAGAACATCGGTTTATCAAAAATTTAAGAACTCCTAACCATGCTCTGATACTACTGTTGGATTACGGGGACGTAATACTACGGAATGCTAAACGTGTACATGCAAGTAATCTAACTACGCAGCGAAATAGTGTACACATACATTTTAGCTTTCCTGCCCAAGGACGTTGTGGAGGGAGTTCTGATCCTCCGGTCGGAACCACGTACAAGTTCTTCGTAAGAAGAAGTCCTACGCGGTGTAAGCTCCACAACAAAGCCTCTGATCTATTCTTCAACGGGGACAGAACCTCGGACTAAGATGTCCTGAAAATCTCAACTAAGGGGGTGAGAGGGTTTCTCTCAAGTTCCTCAATAGAGGTACTTTTTATTATGAATGAATGAATAAACCAATTAGGTGAGTCCCCTATATATAGGATTAGTGGAGTGGATAAAAGTCCACTCCAACCAATGTGGGACAACATTCGGCCGAACCATACTATTAAAGGGGGAGGCCCAATTTTGGGCCTCCCATGTCAATTAGGGATTGGGTTTGGCCCAATTAGCCTAATGTGACAATCACCCAATTAACTTAGGTAATTTCCTTAGCATTAACGGGCTACCAATTACGGCGCCACGTTACCATATGCTAACATTCTTCTCAGGTGGCGTGGTCAATGTGGCAAAGACTCGTCGTCTATTTTATCGCTTTCTGCTTCTTTAATTTCTGTGACAATACCGGTTTAGTTGTAATGTGTTTAATTGTTCGATTAAGTTGTTGAAATTGGTCAATGTATGATTCGGAGTTATTGAATAAAAGTAATTGCTATTCGATTCGAAATACAATTTACTTATCAATCATCATCTCTGTCAATGGGAACGATGCGAAACGAAAATCTTAAGCCTCCGGCTTAGAACCAAGACTTTTCGATCATGATATCTATTCGAACTAAACAACAAAATCAACATAATCCATTCAAATTGCTACAAGTTAGTGAGAACGCAGATTGATAAGTCCTTATTTGTTAGTACCCCATTATAAAATTAAAATAGTAATGACGAACATGTACGAAACCGATTAAAAAGAATTTTTGAAAACGAAACGATTTCACCATGGGTAAGCCTGGTGACGCATGCGCCAAGCACGCGTGTTCCTCGAGAGATGGAACACATCGATTCAAAATACAAAATTCAAATACAAAGTGTGTTCTTAATTTAATGATTAAAGTAAATTTTCATTAGCGCGAACACCCATTCAAGGGTATTACTCATACAAAATTCTCGTAGAGAATTTCAACGAGCATAAGATGAAAACCTAATGTACGATCCACGGTGGATAAAACTTTGGGGTATGAGTGAGCAATGAAAAGGAACTTCTGTTAAACGACGTCTCTTACTATACGCATATAACGACAAAAGATTGGCGAAGCATTAGAACGACACACACTACATAAACAAGGTCAGTACCATGATATCACAAGTTCAACTTATAACCTCATTTTCAAAGGAATATTATAGTTAACTGCGAATCATGTGGTGAACCTAGTTAATGTATAAATCGGTTACGCGACACTATGTGAGCTATTGGTAATGAGTGGGATCTTACCAGAATTGCGACTGATAATTTATATCATTTTTTTGATTTTCTCCTATTATTTTTTGCCATATTTTATCTGGTATAAAGCGCACCCGTAGGTATTGGATGATGTCCCGACGTTAGACACCTTTAAATAGTGGAAAATAAACTGCATTGGTTATGTAGTCCGTCGCACATGAGTCAAGAATCCCAGAAGGATTTAAATCAGTTAACATGACAGTAGAGGAAACTAACGCTTCCAAAACATATCCAATGTCGCATACTTTGGAAGCATGTGATTTGCTAGATCCAGCTCCGTCACCGATACGGTGAGGCCTAGGATCCCTGCAAACTATCTCCGATTTTAACTGGAGATTTCCTTGTTTAAACTTTGTCGACGTTTTACTGTAGACAACCTGTTGTTTCTGCCCATTGTTCCTAGACGTATATGATTATACTAAAGTCTATATCCCTCTTTAGTTCGGTCTCAGA
This sequence comes from Clarkia xantiana subsp. parviflora, assembly GCA_036873135.1. Lineage (NCBI taxonomy): Eukaryota > Viridiplantae > Streptophyta > Magnoliopsida > Myrtales > Onagraceae > Clarkia > Clarkia xantiana. Next base: position 12,561,606 of record JAPTYO010000003.1, read on the forward strand.
ATCACCGCATATTCATAGGGTACTTATTGCCTATCGGGTTTTGCCAAATTTTTATTTATCAATATCTCCTCAGTCGGTGCTCCGAATTGGATGAAATCAGTTGCTATCGCAGTTATTATAGACGTATATGATCATACTAAAGTCTATATCCATTTTTAGTTCGGTCTCAGAATCGAAATAAAATCGTGAACAAGAATCAAGAACAGAAGCAACAAAATCAATCGAAGCAATCAAAATCAAGATCGCAGTAACAACGACAATCGCAAATCGCAGCAATCAGAATCATCCCAAATTCAAAAATTTGATTTTATATAAACATCTTGTCATTATATTATTATAATAAATTTTTATGGTGTTTTTAGTAATTTTTGAAAGTATTTTGCGTCTAAGGCTAAAGGAAAAATGGACAGACCTAGTTTTTTTTTCCAATATCTTTTGAAATTGAAATGGCAATGTGCATACCGCTTATTTATAGTAGTGACTAATATAAATTTTATAAAAAAAAGACTAGTGTAAATAAATAAATAATTAATGTCGTTTTATCCGTTAGTGAAACCAGGAATTAATGATGTGAATATGGTTCCAATCCCCACATAAAAAAGAAGACAATAAACGGGTAAATTAAATCAGTCAGTTAATAATCACAGTCTTGTCTTGTGAGTGCGAATGGCTTCATGCGACTACCATGCGAATGGCTTCATGCGACTACCATGCGTATGTGTCTAAGCAAAATTACCCTCCATTCTTCCATTAATTACAACTGCCATTGTGAGTGCTTCGCATCCTAGTCGCATGCTGCTGTCGCATAGTGTAGCAGCTCTCTTGATTTAGTCAGAAATGTTTTTTCATGCGAATGGCTTCATGCGACTACCATGCGTATGTATCTAAAGCAAAATTACCCTCCATTCTTCCATTAATTACAACCATTGCCATTGTGAGTGCTTCGCATCCTAGTCGCATGCTGGTGTCGCATAGTGTAGCAGCTCTCTTGATTAATTAGTGGATATCCAACCGAGCGCGTCATATATAAATAAATAATGAGTTGAGGACAAAGGTAGCTAGCTAATGACTTTTGTGCGTGCGTGCGTGACTTGTGGCCTCAGCTTAATTAAGTTGATACGGCAAAGCAAAGACATACGCACATACCCAATTACTAACACACACTAATATAACACCATGCATTCCTCGAGTTCCTTTCCATTTCGACTATATGTATCATGCAGATTTCATGCTAGATAATTAAATTATGGTGCGGCCTTTATATATAATATATGTTAGATAATAAAATTATTAATGGGATATGTTCACTTATTTAAGATTAGTTTCACAACACATATTTAAAGTGTACCCGTCTATTCTATATGTGGTACGGTCTCGACTTCAAATTTCTTTATCATAATTAACTTATTTAGCACACCTAGTAAGTGAATGTGAGATAATCAATGTCTTCTTATATTATATTCTAGCGAGTAGAGATAAAGTAATAATAAAAATGCTGATGATAACAAACTGAGGTCGACTAATATATATGTGAGGAGGACTCTTGTCTTAAAAAATTAAGACAAGCCAAGCCATCACCACCTTATTTGATTGATATTTAGATGTCACTTTGCGTCTGCCATATATCATTATCTATAAATGATATGTACATTAATTAGTCTCCAATGATTAATCTATATGAAGAAACTGGTTACAGAATGGCTTTTGGCCATTATATAATAGATAGATGATAGATAAATATATAGAGAGTGTATATATACGATTATTAGAAATAAGAATTAAGAACACATGTCTGAACATAGCCTTTAAATATGCTATTGAAATTTTTAGATATAAAATAATAAAGTTGAAAAATTAGTATTTAGATAATTTTTGTGATTATTAAATAATTCAGAAGTCCAAAGTGTTGTTGCATTAACATCCTATTGTGAGCTGGGCTTCTGCATAGTATGTGCTTGAATAACTTGGATCAGCCCAGCCTGTTATTTGTCAATCTGGCCCGTTTTGTATTTGTTTAGTCTGTTTTGTATCTTTGAGGACCTTGTTATTCAGTTTTATTTTCTGTGGACTAAGTTCCTTCGTTGTAAGAATTGAGGGTTGAACTCGGACTCTTTTGTCTGGGATCCCCTACTTTAGTGTTTAATTAAGGTGAAAGTGTGCCAATTGAAGGAACCACACTTAATGATCCGCAACTGCTATCTCATTTTTCTTTTCTGCGACTCTTCGTTTTTGTTCTTGACCTTGCCTTCTTCTTCCACCTTCATCGCCTAGGGTTTCAGTTTTTATCATGGTATCAGAGCGGCAAACTTTGCCAATTGATCCTATGGTGTGCTTCCTCGACGATTCCTGTGGCGATCCTCACATGCAGCGAGATACTTTTGCGAAGATCTGATTCGCGTCTCTTCAGATCTCTACGATTGGAGCTTTCGATACTGTTTTCTTTAGTTCGTGTTTTCTTACGGCGTTTCATCTATTACTGAGAGACGTCGTTCTTCTATGGTTGAGACTTCGATCTACTCGGAGACGGTTCGCACTCTTCAGAGATCTTGCATCGCAATTCTTGTCCCTTGAGATATGGCGGAGGAAACGGGATCTACAGATGGCAGCGGAGGTTTTCTTCATGTTGCAACCGAAATCACTGATTTCTCCTCAGAGGTTCATTCTTTCCACCCTTTATATCTGCATACCTCTGATAATCCAGGTCAGAGTTTGTTGTCTCTGAAGTTAACTGGTAAGGATAATTTTCGTAAATGGAGTAAAGGCATGCAGATAATCTTGCTAGGAAAGAATAAACTAGGTTTTGTGACTGGTTCAACGAATCGTGATGCTTTTGATGAGAAACTTCATCCTCTGTGGAATAGATGTGATGCTGTAGTGAGAGACTGGATTATTAATTCAGTCTGTGATGAAATTGCTGATGGAATTCTGTATCTTGACAATGCCTATTTGGTTTGGAAAGAATTGCAAGAAAGATTCGATAAGATGAATGGTTTAAGAATATATATGTTACATAGAGAAATTGTTACTTCTCGCCAATGTTTGGATTCAGTTAATTCTTTTTTTACAAAATTAAGGAACCTCTGGACTGAATATAATGCAACTTGTTGCCTTCCACACATTCCTGGTGATCTGTTCAAGAAATATCTCGATCATAAGGACAATGAGAGATTGTTCCAGTTTCTGATGGGACTTAGTGAGAATTACTCGAATGTTAGGAGCAATTTGCTATTGTGGACTCCTTTACCAAGTCTGAATCAAGCTTATGGGATACTCCTTCAGGAAGAAAGTCAGAGAGATATCTCTGCTTCCATATCAAGCAATGATGGTAGTTCTCTTACTGCAAAAGTCCCTGTCCAAATGATGCTAAGCCAAGGAGACTAGCAAATCCTGAGCTTGAGTGTACCTTCTGCAAGAGAAAGGGACACACTGTTGAATGGTGCTTTGCAAAAGGATGTGAATTCTGTAAAAGGAAGGGGCATTACAAAGATATTTGTTTCAAGTACAAAGAAAGTGTCAAAGGGAAGGCTCTGTTGGGAAATTCCACTGCGGGTAATTCCAGCAGCAGTGATGTTGGAGACTATGATACTCAGACATCCACAACTTCATCATCATCAGGGAGCATTAACCTCACTGGTGAACAGTTTGACAAACTCTTAAGGCAGTATGGAGGAAGTATCAACACTTCAAGTGTAGCTACAGCCATCACTCCTATAGAAGGAGATGTTCAAGGTGCTGGTATGGTTTATAAACTCTCTAAAAATGATTTTTTAAATTGTTGGATTCTTGACACTGGGGCTAGTAACCACATGACTAGGAATTTCTCCCGGCTCATCAATTTTAAAACACTTTCTAAAACTAGAGTTCAGTTACCTAATGGTGGTTTTATTCATGCTCTTGGAATTGGTGATTGCAATCTATTCAAAAACAGTGTGTTGAGAAATGTGCTATATTTACCTGATTTCAAATACAATTTAAATTCTGTTTCTCAACTCACAAGAGAACAAAACTGTGTTGCCACTTTTCATCCCAACTTTGCTGTTATGCAGGATCTCTCAAATGGGAGGGTATTGGGAAGTGGTAAACATGTTTCTGGACTTTATTTTCTCAATCCAAGCAGCATTGACACTCCTTCTGTTGCTCTTACAACCACCAATAAAGATTTGGTTTCCTTGTGGTACAAGAGATTTGGGCATGCCTCTGTGCAAGCCTTGCAAAAGTTAGATACTCTTCATGTTTTTTGAATCCTCACCTTGTTGTTGATGATTGTACACTGTGCCCTCTTGCAAAACTTACTAGGCAACCTTTTGATGTTTCTATGAATAAAGCCGAGTCTATGTTTGACCTTATCCACAGTGATGTTTGGGGACCTTATAAATCAGCTACACATGATATTTACAGATACTTCCTAACTCTTGTTGATGATTTTTCTCGTGTCACCTGGGTATTTTTAATGAAATTCAAGCATGATGTGGCTGAATTAATAAGGAATTTTATTCAGATGGTTCAAACTCAATTTAATAAGACCATCAAGATTTTCAGAAGTGACAATGATGGGGAATTCTTTAGTATTCATTTGAGAAATTTTTTTAAACAAAAAGGAATTCTCCATCAAAGTTCTTGTTCTTACACCCCTCAACAAAATGGTAGAGTTGAAAGGAAACATAGACATCTTTTAGAGGTTGCTAGGGCTTTGAAACTTCAAGGTTCTGTTCCAGATTGTTTTTGTGGAGACTGTATTCTTACTGCTTGCTATCTTATAAATTTGATGCCCACTGATATTTTGGAAGGGAAATCTCTTATGGAGGTTATGCTTAAGAAGAAACCTGAGATCAAGCACTAAAGGGTTTTTGGATGTCTCTCATTTGCAAAAGATTTACAAATTTTGAACAAGTTTGCTGCTAGGTCTATACAATATGTGTTCTTAGGATATTCTGAAACTAAGAAAGGTTAAAAACTTTATGATCTTGAAAATAAGAGATTTTTTATCAGCAGATATGTGAAATTCTTTGAACACATTTTTCCTTTTGCAAACAACAAACATGTTTCAAAACCATTCTTTTGTAAAGAAGAAATGCCACCCATGATCTATGATGGTGTTGGCTATTCAGATGTCCCTCCTCATGATGCCTTGAATGATGAGTCAAACTCTGTTGACTCTGACAATATTGACCATCCTGCACATGATGATGAACTTGTTCAAAATTCTTCTGATGCACCAATCTTGCTTGTGAGAAGGTCTACACGTGAGAGAAGATCTCCTATCAGAATGACAAACTATGTTGGGTCTTCTGTTTCAACTGCTTATCCTATTACTAACTTTGTATCTTATGCAAATGTGACTCGTGATTACCATAGATATCTTATTTGTATTTCAAAGCTGGTGGAGCCTGCATCATATGTGGATGCAGCTACTGATGCTTCCTGGGTGCAAGTTATGCAAGAAGAGATTGCTGCCTTGGAAGAAAATCAAACCTGGGATGTGGTTCCACTCCCTGCGAGTAAGAAACTTATTGGTTCAAAGTGGGTTTATCGTTTGAAGTATAATTCTGATGGCACATTAGAAAGATACCAAGCTAGGTTGGTTGCTAAATGTTACAAATAGCAGTTTGGTATTGATTATTATGAGGCTTTTCCTGTTGTGAAAATGAACACTGTGAGGCTCGTTCTTTCCCTAGTTGCTTCTCAAAATTGGCCCCATTTTCAAATGGATGTTTTCAATGCTTTTTTGCAAGGCGACCTTACTGAGGAGGTGTATATGTCACTTCCAAAAGGTTTTCGTAATCAGGGGGAGTTTCATGATAAAAATCTTGTTTGTAGATTACAAAAATCTTTATATGGTTTGAAGCAAGCCTCCAGACAATGCAATTTAAAATTAACTGAGTCTCTCTTAAATGCTAGTTACAAGCAGTCCCTTTATGATTGCTCTTTGTTTACAAAAAGGAGTGGTGACCAGATTGTTGTGCTGTTGATTTATGTGGTTGATTTGGTTATAACAGGGACCAGTGGTGAATTAATTACTGATTTAAAGCATATTTTGGAAAGTTCTTTTAAGATGAAAGACTTGGGTGAATTGCAATATTTCCTTGGAATAGAAGTTGCTAGATCTGATAAAGGCATTGTTCTGTCCCATCGTAAGTATGCTTTAGATTTGATTTCCGAGGTTGGCTTAGCGGCTTGTAAACCTGCAAAAACCCCTATGAAAGTGAATCTAAAGCTTACTAGTAAGAGTTTTGATCGTTCTGTTGGGATTAATGAAAATGATAAAGTCCTAAATGATGTTTCCTCGTTTAGGAGGCTGATAGGAAAATTGCTCTATCTTACCTTAACCAGGCCTGACATTGCTTATCCTATGCAGCAATTGAGTCAATTTTTGCAGGAACCTAAACTTTCTCATTATGATGCAGCTTTGAGAATAGTTAAGTATGTCAAGCAAGAACCTGGCAAGGGTATCCTATTTTCTTCAGATAGCAATGTTAAGTTGGTGGGTTGCTGTGATTCAGATTGGGGATCTTGTTCTGAATCCAGAAAGTCATTAACTGGTTACTGTGTTTTGTTGGGTAAGTCTTGCATTTCATGGAAGGTGAAAAAGCATGATGTTGTCTCTCTTTCTTCGGCTGAATCTGAGTATAGGAGCATTAGACACTTAGTTCAGGAATTGGTTTGGTTGAGGGGTTTGTTGGCTGAATTGAGTTTTGATCAAAGTTCTCCTTCCAGTGTTTTCTGTGATAATAAAGCATCCATACAAATTACTTCAAATCCAATTTTCCATGAACGTACTGTTGGATCACGGCGGAACTCCGGTTACGGTGACGGACTCCTTAGCTCCTCGCAATCCTGCAGAAGGGGAATAGAGGGCAGCGGCCCTGAATCCCTCTCCGATGCTTAACGTAAGTATGGCAGCCAACAGAGCAAGCAAGCAGTATTTTTGTATATGTAAAACGTAACCCTAATCTGGAATAACTTCCCTCCTTTTATAGAGGAAAGGCTATCCCAGTTACCTGATTAGGCGGTTGGATCGTGATCCATTATCCCACATATTTCGCCGTGTATCTTGCCATGTATCTTGCACAGTTATTCGCATCCCCCAAATCTCGCCCATTATACCACTACTGTAATCGTGGCGAGATCTCCGGGATTGCGCTCTTACTGGCGAGTCTCGATCAATATCGGAGACTCCCAAGTTGCATCGTTGAGGATTCGGAATCGGGGAGTGGACTCCACTCCTATATCGGGACCGACTATGTCCAGGTCCGATATCTTCGGGGCTCTCATCTATTGGAGCCAGGCTTACTCGGGGCCATTCAATGTCGGGGCCTCCTTCCGTCGGAGCCCTTAGCCTTCCAGCACCCCAGCTCCTAGCCCAACGGGCCTAAGCGCCGTTTGTCAATCGTTAAGGGGCCTAACGGCCTCCGTCGGGGCCCATCATTTGCCCCCAAGACGTGAGGGACTTATAGTGCGTCGCGTCTTCCAACGTCGGACTCTTTCGCATCCTCATCGGAGGCCTTTGTGTGGAATGTCGGAGGCCATTGCCTTGGATCTTTTCGAGATCCTTTGGGATCCTGTTTGTATTCGAAGGGATTTCTTGATCAGACCAGCATTTAATGCTGATGGGAGATGAAGGAACGTTTCGGGCTCTGCACGCCTGTCTGCTGAAAAAGCACTTTTCAACCGTTCCAATACGTCATTATTTCTTGTCTTATCTGTCCCATGCGTTCTGACGGTTCAGATTAAAACCGTTCCTATTTTTTGAATTGGCACGTTTTTCCTTGGACGATCATGATTGAATCGTTTCGAGTCCCGTGGCTTTGATTGTCCACCTCTTCAGTTCCTCTTTTCTTTTCTTATAAAACCCTAACCCTAGGCACTGTTTCACCTTTCTTTTACCTCTCCTTCTTTGCGATCCAAGAGCTCTGATTCTCCAAATTTCGAGTTTTCACCGGCGATTCGAGCAATTCAAGCTTTTCCGATCACGACCACCCCAACCACCATGTCTGGTAAGGTTCTTCATCTTATTGCTCTTTTCCTTTTCATCTTTGGTTTTCTTTAGGTTTCAATTTTTCCTTCCTTCCTTCCCTCGACGATTTTCAGCCGAGGGATCTGCTACTGTTGGCCAACCCTTCGTCTTCAAGTATCTCAAGAACACGCTCACGCCCATTAGCTTTGATAGGGCTCGTAGAGAGTGTGGCATTTTTGAATCCTCCTTCGGGGCCCGCTATCCTTACGACAAATTCGAATCTCGTGAGGCTCAAATTACGCTCCCTAAAGGAGATGAGGTGTTCATCTCCCCAGGGCAGATTCGTGCAGGAATTCGACTGCCCTTCTGTCCGAGTTGGGTGGAGCTGTGCAACCATTATAAGACGTACCCTACAACCTTCTCTCCACACGCAATCCGTACATGGATTGCTTTCCAATTGTGGTGTGATATTAATGGGGAGGACTGGAGCTATTCCCTGGAGCTCTGGCGGGTTCTCTACAAGATGACCTGCAACAAGGACGGAATCTGCTCCTTTACCCCCCGCCAACCCGAGGGGACTGATGAGCAGTATAGGGAGATGGGCTGGGACAGGAAGGTGTCCTGGAAGATCTGCAAGGAACGGGCCATCATCTCCGACAAAGGGAACGACAATGCTAATTGGAAGGAGCAGTACTTCTTCATTCAGCTTGGTCCCATCGAGTGGCCGAAGACCATCGTGGAGGCTGATCCCCCCGTGCCTTTTCGTTCATGGTCGGAACAGACCAAGAGGGCCTTGATACTCATCCAGGCTCGCCGCTGGGAGAAGGGTTACCGACCCTTCGAGGCCACTTCTGTCACTGACCGACAGCGGGTCAAGATTGGGATCATGCTGATCGATCCCAATTCCGGGGGAACAGTTCGTGACGGTGTTTCCAATGTAATTCTCTGGGTAATCTTCTAATTGTTTCTTTTTTCCACTGCTTACAGCTCCTCGAACATCGCTGACCGCCCGTCTGTTTCAGGAGGATACCGATGCCTCCCACTCATTGAAGCGCAAGAAGAAGTCTTCCCACCGAAAGATTTCTGCCCCGTCGGGGCCGTCCAAGAAGAAGGCAAGGACTTCCGAGGCCCCCAGGTCTGCCCCCACCTCCGAGGGGCGGACTAACGTGGATGTAGTCAGGACCGCCTTCAACGTCCGCTCCGAAAAGGAAGGTAAGGAAGTTTTCCGTGCTATTAAAAGATATAGGGAGTTGGTACCTCAAGATCTTCAGGCCTCCGATATGGAAGGACGGATTAGAGATGTCAGGAATATCCTTCGGGGGGAAACTCCGCATGTTCTCGAGGCGGGCTATTATGACTTTTTCGGCAAGGAAAGATTTATGGAGCGTTGTTTAATCTGGCACACTGATATCAAATTAATCCCTCGACTTATTCGCCCCGCTGCAGGTCCTGCGGACGTCGCGCCTGCTGCACCTGCCTCGGACTCCGCGCCTGCAGCGGAGCCGGTGGTGGAAGATGCCCCGATGGAGGCCCGGGGCGAATTCGGTCGGGTGACCAGCTTGGAGGACTCCCCTTCCGATGATCGAGCTGAGGAGGAAGGCCTCATCCTCCGAGGGAAGTCGAGGTTGACTCCCGTGAAGTCATCTGGTGGGAAGGCCTCTCCACTTCCCACCACGCCGCCATCGTCCTCTGCTCCACCATCCTCGCCAGTTAGGGGTGCGACCCCCGAAGCTCGAGTGAGCGAGGAAGCTGAGGAGCCCCGCCTGGTAGTACCTCCGTTCCCTTTGGACGGGGACTACTATCAGGCCTTCTCTTCGGACCAGGGCTCCGAACCTTGGAGACCGGTGGAGTCCCTTCAGGGGATCCCTCTGCATCGGGGGTGCCAGGAGAAGAACCTGGCCTTGCATTTGGTGTCGGGCTCGGTCCCGCCCTCTTTGAGGCGTCCCCTTTCTCTGGAAGGGGAAGACATCGATGCTGACATCCGGCAGATGGCTGTCCGTCGGATAGAGGTAAGTGAATTTTTTCTTTTGTTCATCTGGGGGCGTTCCGATTTTTGAGTACTAAGCTACATTTTGTTTTCAGGAAATCGCGGACCAGGATCGTTGCTTCGGCTACATCCTGTCTTTGCGGGAGGCTTTGGAGCGAGAGCGGGCCAACTCCAACCTCGAGAGCTTGACCAAGCTCCAGGAGGACCTAGCTGCCTCCGAGGCGTCAAGGCTCCGAGCGGAGGAGGGCGAAAAGCGAGCTGAGGAGCAGGCCGAAGAGATCAGGCAGCAGGCCGAGGAGGATAGGCAGCGGGCCGAGGAGCTCCGAGCCAAGCTTACTCAAGAGGCTCAATCCCAACAGCGGCAGATTCTAAGTCTTGAGAGCTCGCTCAAGCGGGAGCAGCAGGCGGCCATGGCGGATCGGAGCCAGGCTGCCTTCGAGAAGGCAGCGTTGCAGGAAACTGCTGAGCGACTGAAGCTCGAGAAGCAGAGGGCCATCGCAGAGCTAGAGGAGGCGAGGGCGGATCATTCCGCCCAACTAACAAACGCGAAGGTCCAGGGCCGCGAAGAGTACCGGAGCTCCGAGGACTTCAAGGAGGATGCGGCGAAACATTGTCAAGAAGATCTGCAGAATGCCATCCTCGATATTATCGAAGAGCTTAACGAGACCTATAGGGACTCCATCGACTTGAGGAAGTCCAAGACTTTCGGCCCTGCTGCAGAAACGTACCTCAACCTTCCTTCCGAGAGTTCCTCTGAAGGCGCCGACGAGCCTCCTGCCGATCCTTCCGAGTCTGCCCCTCCAGCGCCCGAAGACCGAGTTTAATTTGTCAAACCTTAAGTCTTTGTGCTCCTTCTTCATTACCCCCTTTTGTATCAAAACCTCTTAGGCCTTCGAGCCTTTTATGAATGCTTTCTTTTCGTTCATGTTTCTTCGTAACTCTTTTATCGGACCCTAAGAGTTTTAAGGCTTTCCGTCGTCCTATGACGCTTTGAAATCGAACCTTAAAAACTTAAGGATTTTTCGGACGTCCAATGACGCTTTTTAAATCGAACCTTAATAACTTAAGGATTTTTCGGACGTCCAATGACGCTTTTCAATCGAACCTTAATAACTTAAGGATTTTTCGGACGTCCAATGACGCTTTTCAATTGAACCTTAATAACTTAAGGATTTTTCGGACGTCCAATGACGCTTTTTAAATCGAACCTAAATAACTTAAGGATTTTTCGGACGTCCAATGACGCTTTTTAATCGAACCTTAATAACTTAAGGATTTTTCGGACGTCCAATGACGCTTTTTAATCGAACCTTAATAACTTAAGGATAACTTAGGAACACTTTGATCAGAAGTAACCTCTTTATTGATTGATGTCTTTAACATAGCATGCACCACTCAGGGCGACTTGATTACATCGTTGCGCCTCTACGGACGACTTATTTGTCAAACATGACATTTCTTCAGATGTTCACCACTAAAGGTGTTTCGTAATACTTTGCCGTCGAGGTCTTCTAGCTTGTAAGCATTTGAGGCCGGCATGCCTACGATCTTGTAAGGCCCTTCCCATTTCGGAGACATCTTGTTGATCCGATCCTGGAGGGCGAACTCATTCCGACGTAGGACCAGCTCCCCCGCGTAGAACTGTCGCGACTTGACCTTCCGGTTATAGTACCTGGCCGTCGCCAAACGCATCCGAGCTTGCACTATGTCGGCCTCTAGCCGTTTTTCCTCTAACAAGGATAACTCCAAGCGCCTTGTTTCGTCATTCGTCAAAGGTCCTATCTTGGCTTTTCCTGGACTCGTCGAGGGCTCATAGCTTCTGGTTCGATGGGACGCCACAGCGATTTCCACAGGAGCGACCGCCTCCGTCCCATAAACAAGTGCAAACGGGGTTTCACCTGTTGACCGCTTGGGTGTCGTTCGGACCGCCCACAACACGTTTTCCAGCTCGTCTAGCCATTTTCCGTCCAAAGCGTAGACCCTCTTCTTCAAGCCCTCCATCACGATTTTGTTGGCAGCCTCCACCTGCCCATTGGTCTGGGCGTGACGCACGGATGCTGTCCGATGCTCGATATTGAACTCGTCTAGGAACCTCTCCAATTGGGCCCCATTAAACGGAGGACCGTTGTCACTGATGATCACCTTCGGCACCCCATATCTTGACAAAATTCGGGTCTGGAGGAACTTAATGATATGTCCCGCTGTTGTCTTGGCTAAGGGCTTAGCCTCGATCCACTTCGAGAAGTAATCAATCGCAACCAGCAGATGTGTGCACTGGCTCTTTGCTTTCGGAAGGGGTCCCACCAGGTCAATGCCCCACTGTGCGAAGGGCCAAGCACTCCCAATGGGCATCAAATCAGCAGCGGGGGCTGTGATATTCGAAGCGTATCTCTGACACGCGTCACAGGATCGGACAAGCGCCGTTGCCTCCTTATTCATCGTAGGCCAATAATACCCCAAGTTCAACGCCTTTCTCAGGATGGATCGGGCGCCCTCGTGACAGGCTGCGACTCCTTCATGCAATTCTCTCAGAATTCGGGTCGTATCGGGTTCTGCTACGCATTTCAGGAAAGGTGTCGAAAGCAAACCCTTCTTGTACAACTGGTTATCCACCATCGCGTAGTTAATTGACATTCGCCGCAGTCGTTCCGCTGCCACTTTGTCTTCAGGCAGTGCCCCCGTAGTTAGGTACACAATTATCGGGGTCATCCAAGTGGGCTCCTCCTCTAACCCTGTCTCGATAGTGCACACCTCTGATGGATCGGTCGTCGACAGAATCACCCTCTCCAAGAAGTGTACCCTCCGAGTCTCCTCCAAAGGTGCCCCCAAGGCAAATTTGCTCAAGGCATCGGCCTCCACATTCTTTTCTCTTGGGATTGCCTCTATATCAAAGCTTTTGAAGCTCTCCTTTAATGTCTGAGCCTCCTGAAGATACTTCTTCATGATTGGATTCTTTGCTCCATACTGCCCCCGAATCTGGTTTACAATCAGGCTTGCATCACACTTCACCCTCAAATGTTCGATTCCAGTGCCCTTAGCGATTTTCAGCCCTGTTATAAGTGCTTCATACTCCGCCTCGTTATTGGTGGCTTTAAATGTCAGGGCCAATGCGTATCGAAGTGGCTCCGCCCCATCTGGTGGAATCAATATGAACCCTGCACCCGATCCGTCTGAGCCTGAGGAGCCATCTGTGTACAACTCCCAGGTGTTCTTCTTATTCGGCTGTTCCAACTGTCCTTCCGTCGGGACCTCGTCAGTCTTCCCGGTGGTTGCCCCCTCTACTGTTTCCGTTGCTTCAGGATCGGGAATAGTAGATTCAACTATAAAGTCAGCCAATGCCTGCCCTTTGATAGCTGTTCTTGGAGCGAAATGAATTCGAAACTCGCTAAGTTCTACGGCCCACTTTACTAGTCTCCCCGACGAGTCGGGTCGGTTCAAGAAGTGTTTCAATGGCTGATCAGTCAACACCGTAATTTCATGCGCATGGAAGTAGGGCCGTAACTTTCGAGCAGTAATAATCAGCGCAAAGAGATACTTCTCAATCGGAGGATAATTCATTTCACTCTTGGCAAACGCCTTGCTTACATAATAGACAGGAATCTGATTGCCCTTGACAGCTTTAACTAGAACAGAGCTTATTGCAAATGTAGAAATTGCCAAATAAAGATAGAGCGGCTCGCCTGGAGCTGGCTTCGCAAGTGGTGGGAGGTCGCGGAGATGTTGTTTGAGCACTTGGAACGCCTTCTCACATTCGGCAGTCCATTCGAACTGTCGGTTGGCCCTTAACACATTGAAAAATGGCATCGATCGGTCACTGGCCTTGGATAAGAAGCGATTTATTGAAGCCAGTCGACCGTTCAACACCTGCACCTCCCTATGGTTGGTCGGGGACTGCATCTCTTCTATCGCCCTCAGTTTCTCGGGATTCACCTCGATCCCCCTCTGGCTCACCATGAAGCCTAAGAACTTCCCAGAATGGACTCCGAAAGCGCATTTGGCTGGATTCAGGCGGACCTGGTGGAGCTTCATCCTCTCGAAGGCCATAGCCAAATTACCGACATGGTCCGATGCTCGTCGGGATTTCACCAGCATGTCATCTACATAAACTTCCATGGTATCTCCGATCATATCCCCGAACAGCTTGTTCACCATTCTCTGATAGGTCGCCCCCGCATTTACCAGGCCAAAAGGCATGACATCGTACTGGAAGACTTCGCTGTCAGCGTAGAAGGCGGTGTGTTGGGCATCCTTTTTCGCCATCTTTATCTGGTTATAACCAGAATAAGCATCCATAAAGCTCAGCAGCTCATGCCCCGATGTAGCATCCACTAGCTGATCGATCCGCGGGAGCGGGTAACAGTCCTTCGGACAGGCCTTGTTCAAGTCGCGGAAGTCGACACACATTCGCCACTTCCCGTTGCTCTTCCTTACCAGCACTGGGTTGGCTACCCACGTCTGGAATCGGATTTCCCTAATGAACCCAGCGTCAAGCAACCTGCCAACCTCCTGCTGGATTGCAATCCTCTTGTCTGCCCCCATCGGACGTCTCTTCTGTGCGATCGGCTTGATCATAGGGTCGATGTTCAGTTCGTGCTCGATCACGTCCCGGCTGATTCCTGGCATGTCGCTCGGGGACCAGGCAAATAGCTCCTTGAATTCTTGTAAGAGCGCAATCAGCTCCTGGGCCCTTTCGTCGGATAAGGCAGATCCAATTTTTACCCTCCTCTCGGGCCCATCTATCTCGACTTCTTTTAGGTCCTCCATGGGGGCGGGACGCCCAAACTCCTCTCGAGGGTCAGTGTCCGTCTGGAGCACCGACATAGCCTCCTTCCTTGATCTCCTAGTGGCGTTGACATAGCATCGTCTCGACGCCACTTGGTCGCCTTTCACTTCGCCAACACCATTCTCAGTCGGGAACTTCAGTTTCTGATGAACAGTCGAGGCTACTGCCATCAGTGGATTGATAGTGGTTCTTCCAATGATTGCATTGTACGTCCCTGTGGATTCGACCACCACGAACTCCACATTCCTCTTCTCCATCTTCCAGCCACTGCCGAACCACACGGGCAACGTGATAACCCCCAATGGATAAGAGGTTGTGCCGCAAAATCCTACCATCGGGAAGTTAACCTCCCGCAAATCTTTCTTCGTCTTCCCCATCTGCTCCAGGGCGTCGGAGAAGAGGATGTCGGAGGAGCTCCCTCCGTCAATGAGGATCCTCTTCACTTCGAATCCTCCTACATCCAGTGTCACAACTAGGGCATCCTCGTGGGGGGTCTCCACTTCCTCCAGATCCTTCGCCGAGAAGGTGATCTCCATCTCCTCCTTTGGGGTCCACGACCACTGCGACTGGCACTTGGTTGGCATAACGCTCCCGAGAGGACGATGTGTCTTTTCCTGCAGCGAACCCTCCATGGATCACATTGATAATCCTCTTCTGTCGGGACCCGGATGGGCCCTCCGAAGGCTCTGCGTCGGACCTCCTCTTCCTGGGGGACCTCGATCGAGATTTGGACCTTGACCGAGATCGTGAACGGGGCTTGCAGCGTGAGTCCCCCACGAACTCCTTCAACTTACCCCTCTGGATAAGCTTCTCTATTTCCTTCTTCAGTTCTCGACATTGGTCAGTGTCGTGACTGGAGGCCCGATGGAATCGGCAGTAACGGTCGGTGCGGGAGCCCAACTTTTCCCCTTCCTTCCTCTTGGGGAAACGAGCGAGGCCTTGCTTCTCCATTACCGCCAAGACCTCTTTCAAAGGTCTGTTGAGGGGGGTAAACTCCTCCTTCTGATGGTCCCTTTTGGTCGAACGCTTATCCTCCCTCCGATCAGAACGTCCTCGACTCCGACTACCCTCGGAGTTATCCTTCCTGTGCCGGTTGTCCAATGGCTTGAACAAGTGTTTTCCTTCATGCCCCTTGGGAGGAGCCAGTTCTCCGGCGGCAATCTTCGACTCCTGGACGTCGATTTGCTGTTTCACCCTTGCCTGGAGCGCCTCCATGTTCCAGACATTTTTGGCCGCGATGCTGTGCAGTAAGTCGGAACCGTAAGGGGGTTTAAGGTTCTTCAGGAAGGTACGGATGGCCTCGCCCTCCGATATCTCCTCATCCAGCTCAGTCATGCCAGCCGTGTAACGCTGATAGTATTGGGCCAGCGATTCGTCGGGCCTTTGGACCACCTCATGCAGGGTCCGAACGCTCTTCAGAAGCCGTCGACGTCCTTGATACTGGGCAATGAATCGCTGATGCATATCCTTCCAGCAGGTGATACATCCAGTGGGCAGACTGTAGAACCACGTCATCGCCTTCTCCCCGAGGGTGCTTGGGAACAGAGCGCAGATAACATCCTCATCTGGGGTCCTGCCCATGCATGCTGTCAGGTGCTTTTGTACGTGGCGAACCGGGTCTGCGTCCCCATCGTACTCGTCTATCTTCGGGATACCCAAACCTGGAGGGGCCAAGGTATGAATCAGCCTGGGCACGAAGGGATGGGTTTCCTGACTCCCCAGCTCCGACATCATGGGCTTCTGGTCTCCCATACAGATACCCACAATTCTCACCACCTGATCGGCAGTGAGGGGACCATTCAGGGGAATGGTCCTTTGCTGCACTGGCCCCGGTCCATCGACCACAAAATTCTCCGCCGGTGCTGGATTGGGGGGAATAGGCTGTTCCCTTAATGGAGGAGGTGGAGGCAAGTTGTCGTCCCCCTGCCTTCTGGGAATGTCTCGCCGCGGAGGGAGCGGCGGTAGATCGGCCTGCCTTCTAGCAGCTTCTCTTCGGTCTAGGAGGGCCTCCATGGCCTCCATGAATAGGGGCATGGCCTCTGCCACTACCCTGGCCAACTCCGGATTCGGGGAGGGTGCTTCGTTCCGGCGAGTGCTGTCACCTTCATCTCTCAGATCCTGATACTGGGCAGCATCCTCAGGGGGATTGCTGGCGGCCGGCACCTGCTTGCCTGAACGCTGCGGTCTGTTGCCAGCCATGATATGGAATCAAAGGAAAGTAAACTTACTTTTTTGGCTTTTTGTTGCGTTTCCCACAGACGGCGCCAATGTTGGATCACGGCGGAACTCCGGTTACGGTGACGGACTCCTTAGCTCCTCGCAATCCTGCAGAAGGGGAATAGAGGGCAGCGGCCCTGAATCCCTCTCCGATGCTTAACGTAAGTATGGCAGCCAACAGAGCAAGCAAGCAGTATTTTTGTATATGTAAAACGTAACCCTAATCTGGAATAACTTCCCTCCTTTTATAGAGGAAAGGCTATCCCAGTTACCTGATTAGGCGGTTGGATCGTGATCCATTATCCCACATATTTCGCCGTGTATCTTGTCATGTATCTTGCACAGTTATTCGCATCCCCCAAATCTCGCCCATTATACCACTACTGTAATCGTGGCGAGATCTCCGGGATTGCGCTCTTACTGGCGAGTCTCGATCAATATCGGAGACTCCCAAGTTGCATCGTTGAGGATTCGGAATCGGGGAGTGGACTCCACTCCTATATCGGGACCGACTATGTCCAGGTCCGATATCTTCGGGGCTCTCATCTATTGGAGCCAGGCTTACTCGGGGCCATTCAATGTCGGGGCCTCCTTCCGTCGGAGCCCTTAGCCTTCTAGCACCCCAGCTCCTAGCCCAACGGGCCTAAGCGCCGTTTGTCAATCGTTAAGGGGCCTAACGGCCTCCGCCGGGGCCCATCACGTACCAAGCACATTGAAATTGATTGCCATTTTCTAGACAAATGTTGCTTGCAGGTGTTGTTTAGTTTTATTATGTTAAAACCATTAATTAGGTTGCAGATATCTTCACTAATGCGTTGGTATCAAAGCAACATGATTACTTGGTTTCGAAGTTAAGTATGATCAATTTTTTTTGTTTGAGAGATGTTGTTGCAGGTACAGGTGAGTTGGAGGGATTTGAAGATGGTGTTCCAGATTGAGGGGGAGTATTGCGAGCTGGGCTTCTGCATAGTATGTGCTTGGATAACTTGGATCAGCCCAGCCCGTTATTTGTTAATCCGGCCTGTTTTGTATTTGTTTAGTCTGTTTTGTATCTTTGAGGACCTTGTTGTTCGGTTTTATTTTCGGTGGACTAAGTTCCTTCGTTGTAAGAATTGAGGGTTAAACCTGGACTCTTTTGTCTGGGATTCCCTACTTTAGTGTTTAATTAAGGTGAAAGTGTGTCAATTGAAGGAACCACACTTAAAGATCCGCGCAACTGCTCTCTTCTTTTTCTTTTCTGCGACTCTTCGTTTCTGTTCTTGACCTTGCCTTCTTCTTCCACCTTCATCGCCTAGGGTTTCAGTTTTTATCACATCTCACTCGTTAATTTTGGATAGAAAGTGATTACACGTCGCACATATAATCACTAATGTTATTTGAATAACAAATATACTCATCTTCTTCTTACTCCTATGTACTATGTTGTCGGTGCTGCTGGTCGGAGCCGATACCTTCGCGGCGATTTTGTTTCCGTAGCTGGATTTTTAGCGGAAATGTTATGAAAACAATGCTGCAGCAAAAAGACGTTCACCGGAGGCCACGGCTTTGACCATCAACACCGGCAGAGAAATGAGAAGACATGAGTATATTAATTTATTCAAATGTTATTAATAATTGACGAACGAAGTGACAGTGCAACATTCAACATTTTAAACTTATAAATTACCTTAAGAGTCCTAAAAGTTATCTCAAATATTAATTTGTTATACCATATTTACTCATATGTACTTTAAAGATTTCAACCCCTTCATATCTTGAAGGAACATTCTTAGAGCCTAGCTAGGGATCAATATAATCACCACTAGTATTTTTCTTTGAAAATCGGAAATAGAGAAGCTCTGCTAACTAAGTTTTATATGGTGCAATACATCCGATCTAGGGATCAAAGTAAAATCTGGTTGATCTGAATACCGATAAAAGCCGATCTAGTCTGAATCAGAAGTCCGAACCAATAATGTTCGGTCCGATTTTTGAATGGATTTTTCTACTCGCTAGTTTAGTTTCTCAGACGAGTTCAGACTTTAAGCTTTAAGGTTTGTAGAGCCCAAACCGACCGTTAAGTTAATTATATATAAACAATATATATTATATTAGTTGGTATTAATTAATTAGATACAAATTGTAAAAGAAGCATTTGTGACCATTGCTCTTCTAACTTTTATTTCATATTTTATTTGATGTATTAATGAACTTGATTTATCTTTTCGGTTTGACATGATCTATGGAAATTATGTGCTTTTTAAACGTTAGTGTGTATTTTCAGGTTTTCGTATGAAACCGAAAGACCGGACTGAAATACAGTCCTACAAATGGACTTCTTATCTTAAAAACTGAATATAAAATAGGGTTAAAGGTCATTTTGGTACCACATGTTTGCAGAAATTACACTGTTCATACCACTAGTATTTTTTTCGTACCGAATTGGTACCATATGTTTCCAAACCTTACTGTTTTGGTACCTCCGTTAGGGTTCTGTCAAAAACAGCCGTTAAATGGCATGTGCCATGCGCGTAACCAGCCCAAAACTTTCAATTTTGTTACAATTTAGTCCATCTAATACATCCCTAACTTTTATTTTGTTCAATTTAGTCCTAAAACTTCAAAACCAAACCATTTTCCCAAATTGACCTAGCCGGACTTAGCCTAGGGTTAGGTCCGACCCTGGGTCATGGTCGCCGGACCCAGGCGACCCCGACCCAGGGTCGGACCTAGCCCTAGGCTAGGTCAATTGGGACCTAGCCCCAATTGAGTTAAATTGAGGCTAGGTCCAATAGCCCATGGCTAGGTTAGGCTAGGTCAATTTGGGGAAATGGTTTGATTTTGAAGTTTTAGGATTAAATTGAACAAAATAAAAGTTAGGGATGTATTAGATGGACTAAATTGTAACAAAATTGAAAGTTTTGGGCTGGTCACGTGCATGGCACATGCCATTTAACAGCCGTTTTTGACGGAACCCTAACGGAGGTACCAAAACAGTAAGGTTTGGAAACATATGGTACCAATTCGGTACGAAAAAATACTAGTGGTATGAACAGTGTAATTTTTGCAAACATGTGGTACCAAAAGGACCTTTAACCCTATAAAATATAAATATCTGATCGAAACAAGTAAAAATTCGGTACCACCGGGCCGGTTTCACTGTAATAGGGTCCTTTCAGTTTTGTAATTAAACGTTGTTACAGTTCCAAATATAATTTCAATCATGCTTATAGAATCCTGAATCCCCAATCAATAAGTAGTTTTGGTTAGTCAAAAAGTCATATCGAGCAATTGTCATCAATTTGGATTCCTCGAAATCATGGGGAAGAGGGCGGAGATTGGAGAACAGAAGAAATGGAAAAAGATTAATCATGCATGCATAAGGAAGGCCATTAGAGTTGGCGACAATATTATTGCGTTGCACTTTAACTATTTAATATATATATATATATATAAATTATAATTAGTGATATTAATTATTAAATTTGGTGAGTTGAGCTTTAACTAATACATGTAATCCTTATTTTCACCAACCCTGATCCCCTCTCTCTTTTATATGTTGCATGCTTTATTTTATAAGTCTTTTTTTAAGCTTTATCAAGAGAAGATAATATTTGTAACATACAAACTCCACACATAATACATAGAGTATTCTCAAAATTATATTAGATAGACCGTAATGCAAAATTAGATATAAAAGAATTACTGACGAAATAATCTTGTAGATAAAAAGAAAAAGATTATCCGTAAAGCAAAATTTTCGTTGTAAAAGTTTTAGTTGTTGTAGGTGCTATCGCTAAAGCCTATAACAAAAAAAAAAATGTCCCAAAAATTTTCGTTGGTAAATACTTTACTTTTTACCAACAAAAACTTTGTCGATATATAAGACTAATACTAATTATAATTATCTTTACATTCTCATAACACTAAGTTAAAGTCTCTAATTAAATAATGAAACGATGTAACGCTACGCTATATTGATTACATAGTTCGGTCCTACGCACTTGACTAAGCGCGTTATGCATTCTCAAGAGTCTCTTGGTCTCTTATGGTTTCTCCATATTTGTTTAGCTATTAAGGAAAACGATTGAGATAAATTAATTCCTCTCAGAGTCTACCAAATATTTTTAATTTTAATTAATTATATTTGCCAATATTAATTGACTTTTCGATAACCTAATTATCAAATTGGGTGGAATACTTCGACAAGTGATATAGCAATTTTTGATTTCGTTTGTGGATCCAGCTAGCTAGGTATATGTTGCAAAGATAGAGTTAGTTGCTGATGATGATGGATAGTGATTATTGAGTAGACTTTGTGAGGAAAAACATGATTTTTTTTGCCTTTTATGACTTGAGCAATATTATATTGGAAGAAGACGTAAAATGAACAGAAGAATTTCCATGCAAGATAATAAGTTCACAAAAGACAAAACACCTGCCTACTTACACTTTTATTATCACTGTATATTAGAAAAGAAAATAAAGGAAATCGACTTACATACACAGAGGTAAACCAACAACCGAATTAGCACGTAAGTAATACAGTAGATGTAGATATAGGAATAATATGTTATCCTCGAATGTGGCGGTTTGCGGCGGCGGAAACATAAGCGGAAGCGGATCGTCAGAATCGGTTCAGAATCACGGCGATGGGATGCCGGTTGGAGAGGTACGTCACTAAGGCGGAGCGTACCTCGGGTCTCCACGGATGATAACCCTAAGACGAGAACTAGAGAGCTCTATATTATGGGAGTGAACGTGGATATAATGTATACTTGCATTCTCCTAGACCACCAACAAGGTCTATTTAGGCCATGAGCGGTTGACAACTTCGGGGACCTAACACATTAGTCCCCGCTCTTTTTATGGAGCGGTTGTCAACTTCGGGGACTCGACATATCGGTCCTGATCACTCCGAGACCTACACTAGCACCTCGTATGGGTGCAATATCCTACATGTCCCCCTCACACATAACATCTGTTAGGAGTATACAGCCTCTTGTAGTAGACAACCAACTAGAGAACAGTAAGTATGCTAGTACCCTAGATCATCGAACCTCATTTAGGTATCCTCAAAAATCTCATTAATTATATCTTGTATTCACAATCATGAAACTAATTCATGACTGGTGCACCGGTGAACACAATTCAAAAAGAGGTCCCGTTGATGATCTTCCTCTTCTCACGATTCCTTCAACACCAACCCGGCTCGCTTTTCTAGACATGTCATGCCAGGCTGAATCTGTAGTAGCCATTTGAAAACACACTAAGCTAGCGAACATCGTGCCAAGTCTCAAGTCTCTGATCAGAGTCGTGAGGGTACACAATTTAGAACCTTCTAAGGATCTATGGGTCTCACACTGCAACAAGTTGAGATTATACTTGTGCAAACCCGTGGTCGACTATTAGCACACACGGTATGAAACGTGTGTCCGACACTCTTCTCCTTTCCCCTGGAGCGTATGTCATTTGTCTCACTCAAAGACAGTGTTGTGCGGATGCCGTTTCAAATGCCACATGCACTCGAATAAGAGTCCACTAACTCTCATCCGACTCTAAGGCAAACTATGCAGAAACAAATTCCACTTAATCATCGATGACCTCATGTCAACGACCGACTTGTGAATTTGAGTAGTTAGCTCTCTAATCATCCACTTGATGATTTTAAACTCAAAATCCCGTCTCATCTCCCCTTGTCACACAGACGTAACGTCACTAAGACGCGGAGGCGGTTGCTCGTGTGAGAGAGCTAACCTTTAGTTTACCCGACATACATTTAACAATTCGAGTGAATGCCCAAGGGAATCAAAACAAACATGTGTATACAAATCAAACGTACTGATAAAACCATGACTTGACTAAGTAACCATGATTACACACATCGACATCTTTACTATGTAACCTGGATTAAACAGAGCAGAATCAGATAACCATCTTGATTCTTACATGGATTATACACACACATCTTACCATAATACACCAACATGTGCATCCAGTCATCCATTTCAAACACATAAGTTAACAACAATCTATTACACAACCAAAGTCTCTAATGTGTCGTCTCAGTTTCACTATTTGTATCTGTAGTGTATGTAGTGTGACTTTTTCTAGGTCAAGACCAAAACATTAGATTTAAGACAAGACGGATGGGTCTAGCCCAATAATAATAATAATAATAATAATCGAGCGGGTTCGGATGAAACGGACTTCTCAGCTCAATACTCTAACCCGAATTTTCGGGCAGGAATTTTCAAATCGGGTTCAGTTTTTCAATCGGGACGGATTTTTCAAGACGGTTTTAAAACGGTTTTCTCAGAGTTTTTATGCTCACCCCTACAACCGAGGTTACTGTCTAATTAAACGTCTTGTCATTAATTTTAGTTCGGGAGTTGTTAATCATTGCGTGCTATTGTTAATGTAGATTAATTGGGCACTTTCATAGGATTCTGTGGCGTCATCATTTCCCTGTCTTAACTCCCTTTGCTAGTGGTCCTCAATTCCCGAACTCCGTCCATATTGTTTGATCCGTTTCTATCTAAACATCTATCTGTTATTATGATAGTAGAGAATGCATCTTTGTCTCTACCTACTTTCTTCACTTCTATCAATCGGTTATTATGGTAAACACGGGATTTTTCATGTCACGTTAGGGATGTTATATAAAGACTTATGTTATAGACTTATAGTTTCTATCTTTGATACAATTTAATTGGTTATCTACCCTTCTTATGTATATTTAACCATAAATGCAGTCACGTTACTTTTGATAGTAGATTTTAAAATTTCTACATGGATCAGAAAAGTATGTTGATCTTCACTTGATCATGAGTTGAATATTAAATGGCGATAATACAATTCCCATGAATATTCTGATTAACAACGTAACTCTATGAAATTATAATAAAGCAAATTAATAAAAAGGGGGATAACACGAACGAACGAGATGATATCATTCACTAAACTCAGGCAAGCAACATTGGTCACTAAAATGAGAAAGAATAATCCCAATAAGATAGAAGAAGAATAATAATGTAAAGTCCTCCAGTTTGAGTAAATCATAGGGCGAGATCTGCTAAATCGAAGGTCCGCTCGATGGCTTTTAACCAAGAAGCCACCTTCTCCTTCCTTGTTTGTTGACACATTATGGGTTGGAAGATAGCCACGTTCTCGGTCTTGTTCCTTGAGGAGAATATGTCACTTTCCTTCCACACCCCGACGGCTAACCCCGCAGCATACGCGGCTCCAAGTGCCGTTGTCTCGATATCTGACGGTCGCACCACCGGAGTCCCCAACAAGTCCGCCTTCCCCCAAACACAATCATTTTTATATTAACTCACGTATTAAAGAAGTAGATACACTTATCATCCTAAGGTTAATGACAGTTGATCAAGCGGTTATTCTTAACTTCCACAAAAGTCACGTAAGTCGATACCTGAATCTGCATTAGAAGGTTATTGACGGAAGCGCCACCGTCGACTCTAAGAATGATCTCTCCCTTATCGTTCTTGGCCTCGCCCATGTCCCCGGCATCCTTGTACATCGATTCCAGCACGTCCTTAACCTGGAAACACATGCTCTCAAGGACCGCCCTAGCAATGTGGGCCTTGTGGGTAAACCTAGTGATCCCGACCAATACCCCACGCGCGTCGTCCCTCCACCACGGTGCAAACAACCCATTAAACGCAGGCACGAAGTAGACCCCACCAGAGGATTCGACTTGGAGCGCAAGTCTCTCGATCTCAGATGCTGAACTAATTATCCCGAGCCCGTCCCTCAGCCACTGGACTGCTGCTCCAGCTATCGCAATCGAACCTTCTAAAGCGTAGTTGGTTGGGGCGTCAGGACCCAGTTTGAAGGCCAAGGTGCTCAGGAGTCCGTGAGTGGATCGGTACAAGTCTTGTCCAGTGTTTAAGAGTATGAATGCACCAGTTCCGTACGTGCTCTTGGCCTCACCTTTCCTGCAACAACAGGATCAATGTGCTAAACATAACCAAACATGTTTGGTAACACGATAGCTTAACTTGGTTCAACCTACTACTATACAATCAGCAATTTGTGAAAAAAAAAATTATAAGAAAAACAGTGCCTTATATTTTAGAGAAAATTGCCTACAAGGGGACTCGATTGCATCTTATTCCAGTACCAACAAAAAAATGCATCTTTTCCGTCACCCAATTGTTATTATTTTTAACAATTGCTATCTCAAGTATTGTAAATGTTAGTTTTGAGTTTTTCCGTTCCTCTTGTAGTCAAATGTGGACGGAAAATTAACAATTCCAAAGCAACACACGTATATAAAATACCAAAAGCCACATGTCCTAGAAATATAAAACAACTAGATATGTTGTAGTGCATAAAAAAAACAAGCGAGAGAACGTAACGTACTTGCATGCTTGTCCGAGCATTGCTGCGTGCTGATCGCCAAGACAACCTGAGATGGGGACTCCCGGGATAGGCCACCCCTTTGCGACCGACCCGATAACCTCGGAGTTGCTAACAATGGTAGGAAGGATCTCAGGTGGGATTCCTAAACATTCTAGTATGGACTTGTCCCACTCAAGGGTCTTGAGATTCATGAGCATGGTGCGTGATGCATTGGAGACATCGGTCACGTGCTTGCCGCCTTTAAGACCACCGGTAAGGTTCCATATGAGCCAGGAGTCAACGGTGCCAAAGAGGGCGTCATCTTTCTCAATCGCCTCCTCCACTTGTGGGACGTTTCCCATCATCCATAGCAGTTTGACTGCGCTGAAGTATGTGCTTATTGGTAACCCGCTCGATTGCAGGAAATGGGTTTTTCCGCCTGGTAATTCCATCTCCAATCTCCTGCACCCATATCCATCATGTTCATACATATCCATCATGTTCATGAATACAAATTTGAAAAGCACCGCATTCATTGTATCATTAATTAATGTTTTAGTATGATGGGGATATCAGTTGTATTAATTAATGGTGGGGGGGACAATGAATAGTGATGTTAGAGAAGAAGAAGAATGATAGATATAGATGGGGGGTTGAAATGAAGAAGATAGGGTAGGGTACCTGCAGATGGAGCTAGTACGGACGTCCATCCAGACAATGGCATTGTAGAGAGGTTGAGCAGTGGATTTACTCCAAACAAGGGTGGTCTCTCTTTGATTGGTGATCCCAATCCCACTCAACCCTCCATCCACGTTGAACCCATCCGCGGTCGCCTTATCAAGCGCCTTGGTCATGCATACTTTTACACTCTCCAGTATTTCTCCAGGATCATGCTCTACCCATCTGCAGTCCACCATCACACAATATCAAATACTACAATTCAACATATATATATATATATATGATGATTTGAATACAACGTACCCAGCTTGTGGGTAGAACTGAGTGAACTCCACCTGGTGTGCGCCGATGGCACGTGCATTCCGGTCGTAGATGATGAACCTCGTACTTGTGGTTCCCTGATCGATCGAACCCACGTATACTTCCTGCTCCTGCTCCTGCTCCTTCTGCTTTGACATTTCTTCCTAAACAAATTAATTAATTAACCAGTAATTAAGTAACACATCTAATTTCTTAGCATACAACAACTATCAACCCATCAGACCCACCCAGCAGTGAAGAACAACAAACAGACACACCGATAAATCAGGAACGTGGACCGATTTATACTCACCATCATTTCTATTTTTGGACTCTCTATCTATTAACACTAACCATTTCTTCTTTTCCTTTTTTAAATTTACAAACAATCACTCTATAAATCTCATGTAGTGACTAAATTTCTTGGGACTCTTAATTATTTAATTTATATACCCAACAAAACATGATTAATTAAATGGTTAATAACTAAAAAACTATCCAAGGTTTACCCTATGTTAAAATTAGATGTCTGAAGTTTCAAATGTTAAACTGTAGTGTCTAAGGTTTCAATTTTGTTCAAATGTGGTGTCTCGGTGTGATTACTTTAGAGAAGTCAATTCCGACGAAACCGTCTGTCAAATTCGAGCTCCCATACACACTATATTCTCGTCATCTAGTCGGGACCGTCACCTAAGAAGTTGATCACGTCCTCGCAAGTAAATCTCGCTCTGTTGTCCTTGGAAAATGGCTCCACACCACTCTTCTATAAACTTTTTTTTAATGTTGAATTTTTTGGTGAAATTTGACGATTTTGTGAAAAGTAAAGAGTGATGAATTAAGAGATTGTGGGTGGGTTGATGAAAATTATTGAATAGAGATGAAAATACGCGTAAAGACACCAAATTTTAACAAAAATGAAACTTGGGACAGTTCATTTTAACATTTCAAACTTCAGG
Organism: Clarkia xantiana subsp. parviflora; assembly: GCA_036873135.1. NCBI lineage: Eukaryota > Viridiplantae > Streptophyta > Magnoliopsida > Myrtales > Onagraceae > Clarkia > Clarkia xantiana. The sequence goes on from JAPTYO010000003.1 coordinate 12,588,830, forward strand.
CATCTAATTTTAACATAAGGTAAACTTTGGACAGTTTTTTAGTTATTAACCCTTAATTAAATTTACAGAACTGCCAATTCAGGCGAATATATGCTATCAAATACGATTAGTTATAGATTTCTTTTTAATTCATAAATAAATATAGTAAATTCTTTATAGTAGTGTGTATTTATCCACCCACATCAACCAACTATCAAGTCATGTGTTATAATTGGAAATATTAAAAAAGGATTGTTATAGGTTTTTTTTTTTATTTATCAATGTTATAGTTTCAATAGTATTAGAAAAAACAAAAAATTCAATGGTCCACTTATGTGTTTACTCACCTGTTAGGTCGGTCTATCCATGTAATTTGATGACATCTCATATTTTAAAATATGATTATTTAATTCACTTCAATAAATTCCATATATTATATCTTTACAAATTTGTCACTTAAACTTTCAAATTATCCTCTTTAGAGATAGACATTTTGTTTCCTAAATTTTTACAATTTTTTAAAACTTGTTACTATTTTTATTATATATCTATTATATCAATAAAAATAACTCAATATTTAAAATTGTACTCGCATCAAATTGTATTCACACAAATATCATCACTCTTTTAATGTACTCACAAACAAGGAAGCCCAACTTTTCACCTTAACTACCTACCCCTCCAAACGCTACTTCTGCATTTGATTTTTCTTCGCAATTGCTATTGAACTCCTTCATGTATTTTGCTACGGACCTCGCTTGGTCACGCTGCGGAATCGTCCAGCTTTTTTTAAATAGTAAAGCCAGAAAGTGGTTATATATGTCTTAACTTATTAAAATTTAATAAAAATGTATAATTACCTGCTCAGCAGGTTATAGGTTTTTTATACTTTTTTTTTTCACCTTTAACTTCGATTAATCACAACTTTCGTTTTATAAGACCAAATGATTCACGGTCAGTTGTGTTGCATTCATTATTTTACGAGTTTCAATTCAAGACTCATATTGATATATGTCTTTGTAATGTATTCAACTCACAACTGTGTTACAAGTCACACGTGTCAAGTTCTATTATTTTTTCAAAAATATACGTGCTTGAATTATGTTCTTAACGCTAGGGCTGTAAACGAGTCGAGTCGAGCCGAGTATCTGACAAGCTTGACTCGACTCGACTCATTTTACTCGAGCTCGAACTCGACCGAGCCTTAATTTTTCGGGCTCGAGCTCGACTCGACTCGATAATGTTAACAAAAAATCAATTAATTAATAAATCGTGTATCTTAGCTCAAGCTCGAACTCGACTCGATTAGGCTTTTGACTCGAGCTCGAACTCGACTTGAACTCAACATATACATATATAAAATTATTATTTAAATATCGAAAACTTGAGCTCGAACTCGACTCGAATAGGAAAAAGAAAAAAGCTCGATTAGGCTCGCGAGCCTCTCGAGTCAAGTACCAGTAAACTCGAACTCGACTCAGCTTTAGAAAAAGATCGACTAAACTCGAATATTGACTGAGCCGATCTCGAGCAGCTCGCGAGTAGCTTGACTCGTTTACACCCCTACTTAACGCATTCGAATTTTACAACTCAATTAAAAATTGAATGTTATCACATTAATCATTGTTACGTGTAGGGCTGTAAACGAGCCGAGTCGAGCTGAGTATCTGGTAAGCTCGACTCGACTCATTGTACTCAAGCTCGACCTTGAACTCGACCGAACCTAAATTTTTCAAACTCGAGTTTGACTCGGTGCCATACTCGACGAGCTCATTCTTGGCTCGACTCGCCAACTTTAAATTGTTCAATTAAATCATGAAGTTGTGTATCTTAGATCGAGCTCGAACTCGGTTTGAATTGAATATATATATTATGCTAGTTAGATATATTATATTATATATAAACTTTTGTTAAGTTATATATATTATAAAGACTCTTGCATATAAATATTTGTCAAAATAATGTAAATATAATATCATATTTAATTTTTTTTTATAAATATTCTCACAAATATATTAATTATATGCAAATGCAACTTCGTATTAATTAGTCATGGTTTGATTTAAAAAATTAATGTATGTAGTAATATTATTTATAGTATAAACTCGGGTGTAGTTTCTAATTTTGCAAAAACTAACATGTGTAATATAACTTATAATATAAAAAATAAATGTAATTTATATTTTTTTCAAAAAAATTAAATATGATTTTTTTAAGACATTTTATTATTTTTTCTTAAATAACCTTCTTGGTAGGTTATAAGTTTAAATAATTAAATTATTTTCTAAACTATTATAACAAACTTTCCTTTTTTTATTTTAGATTATTATTTTTAGTAGGTGTGACCATTCCGCAGCAGAATATAAGAATTTTCCATTTTGCTACGGCTCATTATTTTATGGATCCATAAATTTCATAGTCTTGTGCTCATCGATGTCGTCCACTATCTTACCGCATCCCCAAGCTCTCCACTTTAACCTTGTAGCCACTTCAACGTCTCATCATAAGTACCCTTCCATTCTCACTTTAGATGTGTCTATTTCATTCCTCAATAAGTTGTGGAAGTTCAATTTAATGGAAACATAAATCCGTCCAAACAATGATATTGATTGAGTTGATTTATTCTTATTTCTTTCTCGTTTAAAAAAACACATAAACTGTTTGTTTAATTGTCTCAATGCATCATTGGGGACGAAACGTTCACAAAGCTCTCTCTCTCTCCAGTGGCAACCCTAAACGCCACCACGAGATATTTTTGCTGAGGCTGCTGCCAGGCCGCGCTAAGCCAAATCCCGTTACAGTCGTTGGTGGCTCTTCCCCCGTAGCAATATGGGAGATCACTTTCCATAAATCTGTGTTGTATTGGGTTCGGTGGATTCGTCAAACGCAAGCATCTTGGGAAACCCTAATTTCAATCAACCACCCAACCTTGTTGTCCAAGAAACCAATCTCATACGCCTTGAGTGGAACTAAACCGACATGGATAATCGTACTAGGAACATAAGACAATCACAGTCTGCTCGGGTTCATCTGGGGCTAGTGGGGGACACGAACAATGCGGACTGACCATCATAACTAGTTGGCAGAATAATATTTGACAAGCCAATAAAAAATTTGGCAACGCAAAAAGTATTGCAGATAGCATGGGCCAAATATCAAGGGGTTGTAACCGAGGAAATCGATGAGACGACAATTTTTTTTCATTACTGTTGTAGTTAGAGCTATTTAAGTTGATGTAATTTCACTTTCTTATTCATCAATTAATACAAGCTTTCTTCGTTTTATCTGTATGTTCTTGTTCAAATTCGCGAGTGTTTTCTGTTTCTGACAAATCCAATACACACGGTGAGACTTAGTTGATTTGGGAGAGTGAATTCTAAATCCCAAATTGGTATCAGAGCCAAAGGTTAGAAGAAAAACGTAACATTCTTCTGCAATCCTAAAGAGATGAACGAAGGCAGCAGCAGCAGCAACAGCTTCATGGGACTAATGATTCCCAGGTATGAAGGTGATTATGGTTATTGGAGCACCATTATGGAGAATCTCTTACGGGCTAAGGAGTAATGGGAGGTGATTGAGGAAGGAGTTGGCAGTTCAGATGACGAAGAATACAAGAGGAACAAGCTGCTTGATCTTAAAGCCAAAAACGTGTTATTTCAAGCAATTGACAAGGCTACTCTCTCAACAATTATTTGCAAAGACACTGCAAAGGACATTTGGGAATCCTTGAAGAAGAAAGAAGCAGGCTCAGCTAGGATCAAAAGAGCTCAACTGCGGGCCTTAAGACGAGAATTTGAGTTGCTTCAAATGAGAGAAGGGGAGAAAGTGTTTGATTACTTTTCTAGAATTATGGAAACCTGCAGCAATATGAGAGTTACAGGAGAAACTCTGACAAACAGATAGTAGAGAAGATCATGAGGTCATTTAACTGTTATGGTTGATAATAGTGGCTATAAGTAATCTAGTCTTTATTAGGGATAGATTCATTATAAGGTAGATTCATTTTACTATATTAGTCGAAGTCTTTATTAGGCAATAATATATTCTATGAGATACTGTAATCTCTATATAAAGAATATGATGTTCATGAAATAAACAACCTTCCAACAAATTAATCTTAGTCTCCTAGAGAGATTATGGTTAATTAGGAAGTTGATTATCTACTACTCTATATTCATTGTGTTCTTGTAATAAAATCTCAAATTCAAGAACGTAACAACTTGGTATCAGAGCCGAAGATTCTATGGCGGACCTGTCCTCAATGACTCTGATAGAAATAACGGCACTACTAAAGGAGCGTTTGAACAAAATGGAGGAGGGGCCTCCGAAGAAGACGGAGGAAACACCACCTCTGACGCCAGAAACGGTTGAGGCCGCCTTCGTCGAAGAAGTGGTTGAGAAGGTGGTCGAGATAATGACGGAGGTTTTCGAAAAGGTAACCCATGATGATCGCAAGCTCTTAATTCCAGAAAAGAAGCTGATGACGAGTTCAGCTCCGTCAACCCCGCATCATCATGCTTACGGTGCTCCATCATCAGCAACAACTTATCTTGCTACACCACATGTATATTCTGCATGTCCTCCACCACCATCTGCTTCAACCCTATCCACAATTAAATTCCTCTCACAGAGCCCAAGACCTACCAGCCCCCAGCCTCAATCTGCACCCACATCAAAGATCCCGCATTTGATCTGTCAAAGATCCAGTCCCAGGAATCTCCGATACCCACTATCTTGGTCGTCTTCGTCCTCGCCTCTCGGAATCGACGATTTGCTGGATGGGGACCTCATGAGCAGCAGTCGGGGACGACCCCAAGAAAAGGTGGCGTCAGGTAATGTTGAGCTGTCAGAGATTTTTCTAGTCGAGGGAGACAACAAGAGCTTTGGAAACCTCAAGTTCGCGGCGACCGTTTCCGCCCCCGATTCGTCCTCTCAGAGCAACGATTGCTGGAGCAGCTTCGCTGGCTTTAATGACACCAAACTCGCCTCGAATTACACAGAGAATTTCGGAGTTTACACAGATCCAGCCGCAACATAGCTGCCAGTGGCGATTCCGGCTGAGCTGGTGAAATCTAAGTGGGCTAAGACTTCCGGAGCTATCCCGTATATATGGCCTTTTGGAACAGACAATTATGTGCAACTTCGTCAATTCGAGGTCTCCACTCATTCCTCTGAACACATAGGGCCAGCCAAAATCGTCGATGAAGAAACCATGGCGATCACGGTGCGACCCGTTGAGCATAATTATGTGGAACCCGATCTGAAAGAAGGTGTTGGTGGAGACAATTGGCTTGGTGATCGTTGTGATTTTGAGGAGCATGTGACAACATATAAGGGAGTTGAAGGACAGCACTATGAGGGGGTCACGCTCATGCATGATAATGGAGGAAACTATCTTTTGGTGCAGGTTCCTACTAAGGAAATCGTTGGACTAGAAGAAACATCACTAGTAGAATACGACTATTCTCTCAAAGACATACCGGACCTGAGTAGATTGGTAGAAGTTACAGGAATATGTAAAGGGAAGGAATGGAAGACTTCAAGCAATGTTAGTCCTACTATTCCTTATGCAAGGTTTATGATTGCCCTCTACAACAAGTTAGCTGGATCACTTGCTCCTGAAATTTCTGGACACGAAGATTTAAAAAATGCTCTATATTTCCTCCTTTTTTGTGCGCCTCATCAACAACTGAATGATGGTATGAATATTATGGTTGATTATGTTGAATGTGGCCAACATAATGTGGAGACAATGCCTATGTTGCTTGGTTTGAAGGTGGAATACCCCCAGCATGTGCACTTGATACATGGACACCGTGAAGCTGCAAATATTACCACACTTTTTTGCTTCTGAATTACTCCAAAGAAGCCTCAATTGAGCAAGAAAAGGCATATTGATGCTGCAGCGAATAACTCGGATGACAAAAAGGAAAAATTAGTCATTCCTCCGAAGACGGATGGCACGAAGAAAGTCCACACCGCAACTCCTCACTAGCACTTACATGGATTTGAATATCGGGATGAAACATGACAAATGGGCAGAAGTAGCTGAAGACGGACGTACATGTGATGTTACAAACAAATTTTTTCAAGCGTATCCAGAACACAAGCTTGAGGGCAAGCTCGTAGTCAAGGAGGGGTGTAATGTTATAGTTGATAATAGTGGCTAGAAGTAATCTAGTCTTTATTAGGGATAGATTCATTATAAGGTGGATTCATTTTACTATATTAGTCGAAGTCTTTATTAGGCAACAATATATTCTAGGAGATCTTGTAATCTCTATATAAAGAATATGATGCTAATGAAATAAACAACCTTTCAACAAATTAATCTTAGTCTCCTAGAGAGATTAGGGTTGATTATCTACTACTCTATATTCATTGCGTTCTTGTAATACAATCTTAAATTCAAGAACGTAACATTAACTCACAAGTTCGACTTTGTGATTGTTGCCATAGAGGAATCAAATGACATTGACTCTCTTTCCTTAGATGAGTTGCAAAGTTCATTAATCCTCAATGAAGAGAAGCTTAATCGTGTCTCGGACACTGAGCAACAAGCTCTTAAGGTTTCAGAGGAGTCTAATTATGTTAGAGGAAAAACTCCTTTAGAGGAAAAGGAAAGAAAGGACCATGGAGAGGTAACCTCAAAGGCAGATATCAAGAAGAAGAAGAAGAAGAAAAACCTCAAGCAAGAGGTAATTTCAATCATGATAAAAGGGGGAGAGGACATCTGAATAGAGGATGAGGCAAACATGGAGGCAAATCTCAGGTTGAATGCTACAGATTCCACAGACTTGGTCACTTCAAGTCTGAATGCTATGCAAGATTTCCCGAGGAGAAGCAGCAAGAGCAGTCAAATTTTGCAAGTTCGGAGGAACAAAAGGTGCTTCTCATGGCTATCAATGATGTAGAAGGAACTCAACAAAGAAAAAACATGTGATACCTTGAATCAGGGACTGAAAGGAATGAGGCATTCTCATCCATTAATTGTTGGATTTCGAACTACATACACGCTAAAACACACACACTAGTAAGACATGAGATCGTAACAAAGATACAATACTTACTTCGTTCGATGTGGCAGCGTGCGGTTGTGGAAGCGTAGATCGTTGGTGTCGTCTCGGAATCACGGCGGAGGGGATGCCAGTTGGAGAGGCACGTCACATAATCGGAGCGCATCTCGAGTTTCCACGGTTGATGACCCAAAGACGAGGTAGTCGGGCACCGGAGCTCCGACTCGAGAGGAGAACGTCGAAGCCTACTACGGACTAGCACTATCACTCATATATGTATATCTGTAGGTTTCTTTATACATAACCATCCATATAGATGGATATATATAGGCATGGGGCGGTTACACACTTCCGAAGTGTGTAACTTTAGTCTCGGACTTACTGAGCCGTGCAAGAGCACCCCATATGGGTGCACTATTTCCTACATCTCCCACTCACACATAATGGGAGTGCTCAGTTGCATGGATAGTGATATACCTCTCTACATTTCCTTCATCTCTCATACAAGGCTCAACCGTGCGGCCGGTATACCTTGTGAGAGCTAGTTGTTGTATATCTGTTAGGAGTATACAACTGCTCATTGAGGACAACCTGCAATAAGGAAGTATGCTTGTACCCTAGATCGTCGAACCTCATTCAGGTATCTACAAAGATCTCATTAGTTATACCGTGTATCCACAACCACGAAACAAATTCATGATTGGTATGCACCATGAATACAATTCTAAAAGAGATTCCGTTGACAATCTTCCTCTTCTCACGATCCTTTCAACAACAACCCGACTCGCTTTTCTAGACATGTCCCGCCAGGCCAAATCTGTAGGTGGCCATTTGGAAACACGCTAAGCTAGCGAACATCATGCCAGGTCTCAAGTCTCTGATTGGAGTCATGAGGGTACCCAATTTGGAACCTCCCAAGGATCCTGGGTCTCAAACTACAACAAGCTGAGATCATGCTTGTGTAAACCCGTGGTCGCATAATAGCACACACGGTATGAAACGTGTGTCACAACACTCTTCTCCTTTTCCCATCGAGTGTATGTCATTTGTCACAAAGACAGTGTTGTGAGGATGTATGTTCAAATGCCGCATGAATCAAAACCAGAGTCCACTAACTCCCATCCCGCTCCAAGGTAAACTACGTGGAACTTTATTCCACTAAAGTTATCGATGACCACATGTCAACGAGCGACTTATGAATTCGAGCAGTTAGCTCTCTAATCATCCACTTGACGATTTTAAGCTCAAAATCTTGTCACATCTCCCGTTCGTCACAAAGACGTAACGTCCCCTAGGACGCGGATGCGGTTACTCGTGTGAGAGAGCTAACCTCTTGTTTACCTGACATACATTTAAACTTCGAGTGAATGCACATAGCAATCACAATAAACATGTGTGTATTCAAATCAAACGTATTGATAAAAATGAACACGTGATGTGATCATTGGGAAAAATAAGCAAGTTACCTCGCTATTTACACAATGTTCAAGACCAGTCTTCATTGTGATCAAATGTCGATGAATTTCTCATATGCAAGGGCTTTCCAGACTTACTTCTTTTCCATCATTTATCGACTATCACTTCACATTCACCATCTTGCATGCAACCATGCTATATGCACAGTTATATTGGTCTTTTGGATGTCCAAACATCCTTAGGATCCTCTTCGAAAAATATTACAGCACAATTACCAGTAGACTAACACTGAAGCAATAATGTGCATCATCAGGAATATATGTAGGAACCTTATAGACCAAATCTAATCATCGGTTGCTGTTGCGAGATCACTAGCTTCATTCGCATATAATGAAGTTTCCACTTGTTTCTCAGTATCTGATGGCCATATTCAGTAGGAAATATTTTCCTAAGGAATTCATTACTCCCACTAGGAACACATTCACTATATTTGTCATACACATCTGTACAACACCTCAAAAACTACCATTATATGATCCTTGAGCATCAATCCAAGTCGAGTCATATGCCCGATTTAATAGTAGATCTAGTGCGCGTCACAACATGCACAAGACACCCGACTGAACTCATCTTTATTAAGACACTTGGCGCATCAAGTCATGACATTTATACAGAGTTAGCTTATCGAGGTAATAATACGATAAATCACCCAAGAAACATATTCTCTCAAATGATCTCTTAGAATCTCAATTCCAAGATTATATTTATTTATCCTCCAGATATCAACTTAGTCTCGTACTCATTTGATTAACTCTATAACTACCAACACGTATTATGTGTCAAGCACATTTAGTTTACATGATCTTGTTGATGTTTTAATAATAGTCTTAGTCCGTAGAGACTAAAACATTTGACATGACTAACACATCGTCATTAATAAATTGCCTCGAGGGAATAAAGTAGAATGCTAACGGACCACCATAGTCCAAAAGCTGCATTCTCATACCACAATATGGAGAAGTGCTTCGATTTCTACTTTAATATTTCAAAGGCAATATCTACATCCAAGATCAACGTGGCTGGGTTCATGCGAATACAACACTCGCAATTATTCGAGACACATCTCAAATTTTCATGACTTTTAGGACCTCATTGATTCATTTGCGCTTTGCGTCATCCATCTTGTCCTCCATTTTCCTTAAAGGGTATTAGAAGCCACATAAGCTCCCACTAGGATTAAGAACCTTTTGTACACGCTCCCACTGGAACGATAAAATTTACTCATTTCGAGTAACAACATGAAAGTTCTTGCTCTCATTTGAACTAAGATCATGAGCAAGATAATTTACATTCGCAACTGGTGGTGAAAAACGCGAACATGAAGAGAAACTTATTCAACATCTGAAAAAATCCTCCCACTCGAATGAAGTTATCTTGGTACATTTAGTTCAAAAAATCAAAAATGGCTACAACCCACTTTTCCCTTTATAAGGATAAACATGTTCATTTCGACATCTCTTAGTTTAGGCACAAATTTTCTCCCACTTTCGGACTTTTTCCGGATCATAACTCATATGAAGTGGTATGCAATTAATATTTAGGCACTTGATCAAGTTGACAAACATTCTTCTCGTATGAGGTGGGTCCTCCATGTGGAGAGACCCGGATATCACCATAGGTAATTTATTATTGGACCAATGTTGTCACTGACTCAACCATCTTCAGAAGCGTATCACCAACGTCTTCTAACAACAAGCATATGTTGCATAGTGCCAAAAAAAATAATAGTCAACGGAATGAACTGTCTTTTTATATGACGTATCTTTATAAGTCAAGTCGATGAGCTAACCAACGTCTTAACGTATATGAGAACCATAAGTTCTTTATCTATTCAATTCATCTACAAGACTCATTTAGCCATCTGTAGAATATCAAATAAATATACAAGATACGAAACATATTTAAACTTTCCCACAAAAAATATGGGCTAGTAGATGTCTAATTTGAACTTATTCTGGTTGCCTACATAAGGTTTCCAGTCACGTCGCTAGCAAACTTGCAACAAATATTTGGATATATTGAAATCATTGCTAGATGCACCTGTGATATACAATAAATCCACCGGAACTAACCATATATACACAAACTCAATGCCATGGAAATCTTAAATGAAAAACTAGGTAACAGAAACAAAGACTGAAATCAACAACATAGACATAGCTTGCGGATGCCAACTCATTCGGCTGCAGCTCGAGCTTCCGTACCTATCATGCGTTAGTTGAATTTTCGAAGATTAACTACAAATCTTCTTGTCTATGGATTAATCGCGAGTCACAACTCGCGAATGATTATATTGATTGATGGGTTTCGATATAGCCGTTAGGCCCATTAACGACGACTAAACGGAGAAATAGGCCCCATGGGCCCCAAAAGAGGCTTAGAAGACCAATACGAGGGGACCCGACAAGGTTGGTCCCGACATATGAGCTGAACGCTCCCGACGATATGCCTTTAAGTAGGCCCCGACGATATGCCTTTAAGTAGGCCCCGATGATATGCCTTTAAGTAGGCCCCGATATTGAATCCCTGAGAATGCTGGCCCTGTCCCGATGACAAGGGGCCCCGAGCGGTGACCAAAGGAGATAACTCTAGAGTCCCCGACATCCGTCGGGACTTGCCACCAGAAAATGAGGCCGAAAAACACGCCCACTATCAACATAGTGGGGAAGTGGCCTGAAAAGACGGAACGTGGGCAAGTGGCCGAGATAAACGGAACGTGGGCTAACTGCCCCCAGCAGTTATCGCAACAGGTAACTGGGGTAACTCCTCCCCTATATAAAGGAAGGAGTTACCTCAGGATTGATACATTGACATTCACATACTCATACTTGCTTGCCTACATCAAGATACTCATTTAAGCATCGGAGAGGGATTCTGGGTCACCGCCCGGTCTATCCCCTTCTTGCAGGATTACTTGGAGCGAAGGGGTTTGGACTTCGGTCAAGAACGTATTGGAGTTCCAACCGTGATCCAACATTGGCGCCGTCTGTGGGAAGCGTAACAAAAAGCAAAGATAGCTTCTACCCAATCGATGGCTGGCAAGCAGAAGAAGAAACAAGGGCAATCTGGCGGTTCCCGCCATCCTGCTGGAACTCTGAATTCAGGGCTGCCGGAGCGCACTGTGGATCGGAATGATCCTCCTCCTGCTGTTTCCCAAACAGGGGGGCATCATGATGATCACGAGGATTCCATTCGAAACTCGTCGGAGGGCAGAGAAGAGATCCCGAGGAAGGACCAGGATGCCCCTACAAAGGCAGACTTGGCAAAGGCTGTGATTGATGCCATGCCAATATTCCTGGAGACTATGGAGGCTTTCCTGGACCGAAGGGAGGCTGCCAAGAAGAAGGAGGAAGAGTTGCCTCCGCCTCCGCCGAGGGAGAATCGGGACAGGCAGGAGGCCCGACCCGAGCACCAGGACAAGGGCAAGGAGCCCACTCAGTCGGAGCAATTCGTGATTGATGGGCCTGGACCAGTGCAGCATAGGACCATCCCTCTTAATTGTCCTATCACCCCCGACCAGGTGGTGAAGATTGTGAACATCTGTATGGGAGACCAGAAGAAGATGATGTCAGAGCTGAGGGATCGATCCACTCATCCCTTTGTTCCCCGATTGGTGAACACCACTGCCCCGCCAGGACTTGGTATCCCAACAATCAAGCAGTATGATGGCGAAGGTGATCCAGTTCGCCATGTCCAAAAGCACTTCATGGCTTGTCTAGGCAGGGCCCCGAATGACGATATAGTGTGCGTTCTGTTCCCGGGCACACTTGGTGAGAGGGCTCTAACATGGTTCTTTAGCCTTCCTCCAGGATGCATCTCTTCCTGGACCCAGATGCATGATCGTTTCATCCAGCGGTACCAGGGCCGTCGGCGTCTCCTGAAAAGCGTGAGGTCCCTGGCTGAGGTGGTGCAGAGGCCAGATGAGTCGCTGGCGCATTATTACCAGAGGTACAATGCCAGCGTGGCCGAAATTGATGAGGAGATGTCGGAGGGAGAAACCATCCGTACCTTCATTCGGAACCTGACTGCCCCGTATGGTTCCGACCTGATGCACAGCGTGGCTGAGAAGGCTGTGTGGAACATGGAGGCTTTGCAGAAGAGGGTGAAGCAACAAATTGACGTACAAGAGTTGAAGATAGCTGCCGGAGACCTTGATCCTCCGAAATCGAACAAGGGGAAACAGTCGTTCAAGCCCTCAGACGATCGAAGGAGGAAAGATAAACCCGAGAGCAGTCGGGGCCGAGGCCGTCCCGATCGGAGGGAAGACAAGCGCCCCTCGAAGTCAGACAAACGGGAGGACCGTTACACTCTTCTCATTTGCTCCATGGGAGAGTTCATGGGAGCCCGCACCGATCGTTATTGTCGTTTCCATCGTGCCAGCGGTCACGACACTAACAACTGTCGGGAGTTGAAGAAGAAGATTGAGAAGCTGATCCAGAGGGGGAAGCTTAAGGAATTTGTAGCTGGGCAACGGGGCCGATCACGTTCCTGGTCCCGATCGCAGTCCCGTTCCCGATCCCGCGATCGGTCCCCGAAGAAGGAGAAGCCCCAGTCTTCCAATGCTCGCAAGGAGAAGCGGGGAACCATTAATGTGATCCATGGAGGATTTGCTGCAGGAGGTGACACCACGGCATCTCAAGAGGTCTATGCTTCTCGAATCTCTATTGCTATGGTGCTGGGTAAGAGGGCCCGAACTTGGACTCCGAAAGAAGAAATGGTGATTCCCTTCTCAGTGGAGGACCTGATAGGTGTGGAGACCCCGCACGATGATGCTTTGGTCGTGACCCTGAACGTGGATGGGTACGTGATGAAGCGAATCTTGATTGACGGAGGGAGCTCCTCCGACATTTTGTTCATGGACGCGCTGGAGGCCATGGGAAAAACCAAGAAGGATCTGAAGCATGCGGACTTCCCGATGGTCAGATTTTCTGGCTCTACCTCTTACCCGGTGGGGATGATTACTTTACCGGTCGAGTTTGTAAGTGGTTGGAAGTCGGAGAAGAGGAACGTGGAGTTCGTGGTGGTCGAGTCTGCGGGGACTTACAATGCCATTATCGGGAGGACCACCATCAACCCGCTGGGGGCAGTTGCCTCAACTGTCCATCAGAAGCTGAAGTTCCCGACCGACCACGGAATCGGGGAGGTCCAGGGCGATCAGGTGGCCTCCAGGAAGTGCTATGTCAATGCCACTCGAAGGAGGAATCGGGAGGCTATGACTGTTTTCCAGACTGATGCTGATCCTCGAGAGGAGTTTGGGCGTCCCTCCCCGATGGAGGATTTGAAGGAGGTCGAGATCGATGGACCTCAAAGGAAGGAAAAGATCAGGTCCGCTCTGTCTGAGGAGACGACCCGAGAACTGATTGACTTGTTGAAGGAGTTCAAAGAGTTGTTTGCCTGGTCCCCGAGCGACATGCCAGGAATCAGCCCCGATGTGATTACTCATGAGCTGAAGATTGACCCCGCGATCAAGCCGGTTACACAGAGAAGGCGCCCGATGGGTGCCGACAAGAAGATCGCGATCCAGCAAGAGGTGGGCAGGTTGCTCGATGACGGATTTATTAAGGAGCTCCGATTCCAGACCTGGGTCGCCAACCCAATCCTGGTGAAGAAGAGCAATGGCAAGTGGCGGATGTGTGTTGATTTCCGCGACTTGAACAAAGCATGCCCGAAGGATTGCTATCCGCTCCCGATGATTGACCAGCTGGTGGATGCCACATCGGGACATGAGTTGCTGAGCTTTATGGATGCCTACTCCGGCTACAATCAGATCAAGATGTCCAAGGAGGATGCCCCCCACACCGCTTTTTATGCTGATAGTGACATCTATCACTATGATGTCATGCCTTTTGGACTGATCAATGCAGGAGCAACTTATCAGAGGATGGTGAACAAGCTGTTCGGGGATATGCTAGGAAAAACGATGGAGGCCTATGTGGACGATATGCTGGTGAAGTCCCGACAGGCCGAGGATCATGTTCACAACTTGGCCACAGCGTTTGAGCGGATGAGGCTTCATCAAGTTCGTTTGAACCCGACCAAGTGTGCCTTCGGAGTGCACTCTGGGAAGTTTCTGGGCTTCATGGTGAGCCAGAGGGGAATCGAGGTGAACCCTGAGAAGCTGAAGGCAATCGAGGAGATGAAGTCCCCGACGAACCATCGGGAGGTGCAGGTGATGAATGGCCGATTGGCCGCGATGAATCGCTTCCTGTCCAAGGCAAGCGACCGATCCATGTCGTTCTTTGAAGTGCTGAGGGCCAACAAGAAGTTTGAGTGGACTGCCAAGTGCGAGGAGGCGTTCCAGGCACTCAAGCAGCACCTCCGCACCCTCCCGCCGTTGGCGAAGCCCATTCCAGGCGAGCCACTCTATCTGTATTTGGCTGTTTCTGAATTTGCTGTTAGCTCTGTTTTAGTGAAATTCGTAGAGGGTAACCAAGTCCCCGTCTATTATGTAAGCAAGGCACTCGCCAAGTCTGAAATAAATTATCCCGCTGTTGAGAAGTATCTTTATGCGTTGATTGTTACTGCTCGGAAGCTGAGACCTTACTTCCATGCGCATGAGATTATTGTTTTGACGAATCAGCCCTTGAAACATTTTTTGAACCGACCTGATGCGTCGCGGAGATTAGTAAAATAGTCAGTCGAGCTTAGTGTGTTCCGCATTCACTTTGCTCCGAGAACGGCTATTAAGGGCCAGGCGTTGGCGGATTTCATAGCAGAGTCTATAGCCCCCGACCTAGATGAAGCGGGCCCTGTAGAGGAGGCAACCATGGAAGTCCCGATAGCAGAACAGTCAGAACAGCCCGATAACAAAGACATTTGGGAGATGTATACCGATGGTTCCTCAAATTCAGAAGGATCGGGAGCAGGGTTCGTACTGATACCGCCGGGTGGAGGCGAGCCCCTCCGATATGCCTTGGATTTTACGTTTAGGGCCACCAACAACGAAGCTGAATATGAGGCTCTCATCACCGGCCTCAAGATTGCCAAAGGAACGGGAGTTGGTCACTTAAAGGTGAAGTGTGATGCTAGCCTGATTGTGAACCAAGTCCAGGGCGGTATGAAGCAAAGAGCCCGATGATGAAGAAGTACCTTCGTGAGGTGCAAACCTTGAAGGAGAGTTTCAAGAGCTTCGATATTGAAGCAATCCCGAGGGAGGATAATGTGGAAGCAGATGCCTTGAGCAAGTTCGCTTTGGGGGCACCCCTCGATGAAAGTCGGAAGGTGCACTTCTTGGAGAAGGTGATCCTGTCAACCACCGATCAATCGGAGGTATGTGCCATTGAGACCGGATTGGAGGAGCCCACTTGGATGACCCCGATAGCCGCGTACCTGACTACGGGGGCAGTCCCCGATGATGAAGTAGCAGCTGGCAAATTACGCCGAATCGCGGCCAATTATGTGATGGTGGACAATCAGTTGTATAAAAGGGGGCATTTAACGCCTTACTTGAAATGTGTGGCTGCTCCCGACACAGATCGGATCCTCAGGGAGGTGCACGAAGGATACTCGGCTTGTCATGAAGGTGCCCGATCCGTAGTGAGGAAAGTGCTGAACCTGGGCTATTACTGGCCCTCGATGAATAAGGAGGCAACGATGCTAGTCCGATCTTGTGACGCGAGCCAGAGGTACGCCCCGAATATCGCGGCCCCAGCTGCCGATCTGACGTCCATCAAGAGTGCTTGGCCCTTCGCGCAATGGGGAATCGATTTAGTGGGACGTCTTCCAGTTGCAAAAGGTCAGTGCCGATATTTGATTGTGGCCATTGATTATTTCTCGAAGTGGATAGAAGCTAAGGCATTGGCCAGGACAACGGGGAATCATATCCTCAAATTCCTCCAGACCCACATTATATCCAGATATGGGATCCTTAAGGTGTTGATCAGTGACAACGGCCCTCCGTTTAACGGGGTCCAGTGGAAGGAGTACCTGGAGGAACTGAAAATCGAGCATCGGACAGCCTCTGTCCATCATGCTCAGACCAATGGACAGGTGGAGTCAGCCAACAAGATCATGATGGATGTCTTGAAGAAGAGGGTCCACACCTTGAAGGGAAAATGGTTGGAAGAGCTGGAAAATGTACTTTGGGCTGTTAGAACAACACCCAAACGATCGACTGGGGAGACTCCGTTTGGCCTTGTTTATGGCACGGAAGCAGTTGCTCCCATTGAAATAGTTGTGGCATCCCATCGGATGAGGTATTACGAACCTCTGTCGAATGATGAAATGAGGCGTCTGGACTTGGACCTTGTCGAAGAGAAGAGGCGGAATGCCGAGGAGGCCCAGGCTTGGATGCGCCTGGCAACAGCCCGATATTACAATCGGCGAGTCAAGTCTCGACAGTTCTTTGTCGGGGACCTGGTCTGGCGTCGGAACGAATTTACCCTTTTGGATCGGATCAACAAGATGTCGCCAAAATGGGAAGGACCTTATAAGGTCGTGGGGATGCCAGCTCGAAATGCGTATAAGTTGGAAGACCTCGATGGCAATGTGTTGAAGCATTCTTTTAGTGGTGAACACTTGAAGAAATGTCATGTCTGATATTAGTCGCCTTTAGTGGTGCAAGTTGTTTATTGTTTTGATTTGATATAAACAGGTTTTGAGCCATCGATGAATAAAGAGGTTGCTTCCGATTAAATCGCCTTAAGTGGTGTAGCTAAAATCACCTTAAGTGGCGTGGTTCCGCCTTAAGTGGCGTGGATAAATCGCCTTAAGTGGCGTGGATAAATCGCCTTAAGTGGTGTGGTTAAATCGCCTTAAGTGGTGTGCTTAAATCGCCTTAAGTGGTGTAGCTAAAATCGCCTTAAGTGGCGTGGTTCCGTCTTAAGTGGCGTGGATAAATCGCCTTAAGTGGTGTGGTTAAATCGCCTTAAGTGGTGTGATTAAATTACCTTAAGTGGTGTGATTAAATTACCTTAAGCGGTGTGATTGCCTTAAGTGGCAGCGGTACGATTAAATCGCCTTAAGTGGTGTGGGTAAAATGTCTTAAGCGACGTATCGAATCACTCTAAGTGGTATGATCAAATCGCCTTAAGTGGCGTAGGTAATTCACCTTAAGTGGTGTAGCGATAATCGGAACCAAAATGGATTAATATTATAAAAGCCCGAAAGGTTCACGACAAAAGAAGGAAATTACAAGGATTCGAAAATAAAACCGATTAAGCTTGATCTTTGGCAGCATCAAAGGGAGCGGGGTCCACGAGGTCCGTGGAAGAAGGCTCCGCGGTCGGAGGATCGGATCCTGGAAGATTGGCCGCGGGAGGATCGGACCCTTGGAAGTCAGACGGTGAAGGGTCGATTGTCGGGGGATCAGTTATCGGGAGGTCTGTACTTGGAAGCTCCACCGTGCCTTCAGCACCCGCGGTCCCTTCGGGGGTGTTGGCCCCGTCGCTCTCCTTGGAAAGGTTGAAATACCTCTCCGCGAAGGGGGCGAGAGTCTGAGACTTGGTGAAGTCGATGGCACCACTATACTCCAGATGGAGCTCCTCGACAGCATTAAGCAAGGTGGTCTCCACCTCCGCCGTACAGAACTTCACCGCGTCCACTTGGAAAGCCTCGGAGCCCCGATAATCTTCCCGACCCTTGGCCTCAGCCTCAGCCAGCTTGACGGGGAACTCAGCGATCTCCCGCTCCATCTGTTGGGACCGGTTGGTGAGAAGGACCTTCTCAGCCTCCAGCCCCGCCTTGACAGCCTCAAGGGCCTTCTTCTCGAGGACAAGCCTGTCCCGATCCTCCGCGCGCTCCTGCTGCTCTTCATTGAGCTTTTGTCGCTCCTGCTTCAGCAACCGCTCGAAGTCGTGGACCTGCCTCAGGAGGTCTCGAGTCTTCTGGTTAAGGAGGGCCTGCTCCTTAACCAACTTACCCCTCGACGATTCGGAGGCAGCCAGATCCTCCTTGAGCTTGGCCAAGACCTCGGGGGCCGCCTTGGCTCGCTCCTGCTCTAGGGCCTCCTCCAGGGCCAGGATGAACCCGAAACAGCGGTGTTGGTCCGCCATTTCCTGTGAAAAAGAAAGAAAGAGTTTAGTACATGAGAATATTTTACCTTATATACTAAGTGTAAAAACAGGAAACCTTACCTCCACACGACGAATGGCCATTTCGCGAATTTCCGTGTGGATGTCATCCCGGGCCAAGGAAAGCGGAAGCTTTAAAGATGGCGGAACTGAACCTGCCAGCAGGTGCAGACCCAGTTCCGGTGGTGTATCACCCCGACGGAGCGGGACCCCTTGCAATGACTCGATCGGGGTCCAGGGAGCCGCCGCCTGGTAGGGGGTGTAAAGCTGATAGTAGCTCCCGTCTAAGGGGAGAGGAGGAAGGATGACCTGAGTGTCGGAGGTGCGCGCCTCCGAGCCGCCGTGAGACCCAATCGTCCCTTCAGGAGTCAGGCTCAAGATCGGCGAATGCTGTTGTGGTGGAGAGGATGGGAGCAGCCCCTCGGGAGTCGGCTCCGACAGGGTCTGCCTCACCCCCCGACGACAAATCAGGGCTGGACCCTCACTTGCCTTCTCAGAAGAGTGAGAAACGTCCAGGTCAACCACCCGACGGAACTGACCGTCCGTCGGGGCATCTTCAGTCCCCGATCCTCTCGGGGCAGGAAGTGAAAGGAGGGGCTCTCCGACCCGGGCGTCGGAGGGTGGCACCCCCGCTGAAGCTCCAGCTCCCGATTGACCTGCAGTTGGAGGACGAGAAGCTTCAGAAAGATAATCATGGAGTTGATTGGGATCCTTACACCAAATGACGCGGCGGGAGAGATACTGGTCCTTCCCGTAATAATTATAATAACCCGCTTTAAGAATGCCGGGAGTTTCTCCTTGCAGGATGCGGTTGATCCCTTCGATTCTTGCTTTCTTATCGGAGGGGATTAACTCCTTGGGAATACGTTTTCTGTATAATCGGATGGCTAATCGGAGCTGCTTACCTTCTTCGGGAGTCTGGGTGTTGAAGATCCCCTCCATCTTCGCCATCCGGGCCCGCTTGACCTCCTCCGCAGTTGGAGGTGCCGATGAGGAGGCGGCCCGCTTCGAGGACTTCCTCTTCCTTGTGGGGCATTCGACGACATCGGTCTCCGCCTGCTTAAGCACGATATTGGTCAGCAATGATACCTTCTTAGCTGCAAAGACGAAAACAAAGGTACGATTAGGATATTACCCAAGGAACGACATTGGAGGGGTCGTCGAAGAGTTGACCCCCGGAGGCAACATCAAGGAGTCGGATCTCGGTCAGAACCAGATCCCGCTCCCGGATGGAGTTGGCATCGAGGGGAGCGAAGGAATCCCCCCAGCGATAGAGTTGGATGCAGTGGAGAATCTGAAAATCCTCCTCGGAGTAAGTATGATAAGCGGGAGGAGGGTCTGCCCCAACCTCCCACCGGGGCCACGGAATGGAGCTGTTCCGAATGAAGAAGTAATTCTTCTTCCATCCACTGTTGTCGGGCCCCGAGTCAGTGATAAGCCCCCGACCTTTGGCGACCTTCCAAGTGTCACCATTCCAGCTGTATCGAGAAAGCTGCGCCTTGCTCCATTTAGGCATCCGCGGGTAGAAGGCACAGACCCCGGCATCATTGCACTTCATTCCATAGAAGGTCCGGAAAAGTCGGAGGCTATAGGTCCACTGTTGGCGGAGGCAAAGGACATGGAAGGCGATCCACACACGGATGGCGTGGGGGAAAAAGTAGTCGGATGTGTTTTGTAATATTCACACATCTCGACTAGATCCCCACAGAAAGGGAACCGGATCCCCGCCGATACTTGCCCGGCGGAGACAAATACCTCCCCTTCCCGGGGACGAGTAACCACAGGGTCGCCCGGGATGCGGGGGCGAGGAAAGGGGAAGCGAGGCTCCCAGGTGGAAGTAATACATCCTTCCTGGAGAGCTGCATCGTAGGCGGTTTTCGAAATCTCATTACAAGCATAATCAAACTTGAAGGGTTTTCTCCCCCGGAACTGGATTCACCGTCTGGAAAATGATCAAAGCAAGAAAAGGCACAGTTGATTCTTGGAAAAATCTGGGTAAGTTGATCAAGATAAAAGAAAAACTATGCTAACAGTTTCTTCAGAATCGGAGAAGAAATCTTACCAGACATGTTGAAGCGGAGAAGAGAAGATGATCTTGATGGCCGGAGATCCTGGCTGCTGGAGTGCTGATCAGAAATTAGAAAGGAGAGCTTGAGCTTTTGAAATCACAAGAGGATGAAACGGTGGAGGAGAACTGAATAGTGCCAAGATATGGGGTTTTATAGGAGAGAGGGTAGACAGAGACGTTGCAATCCGGACCGTTGAAGATGAAACGCTTCGTTGAGGCGCTAGCGACAAAACAGCTAAAAAGCGCTTTTCCAGAAAAAGCAGGCACGGGCACCCCAGCCGTCGCTTCATCACCCATCGCATTTAATAGTTGAGTAATCGAGAAATCTTTTCGGATTCGGTGGTTATCCTCGGAATATCGGGAGGTCCGGAGTTGGAAGACACGACGAACTGTAAGTCCCTCATGTCTTGGGGGCAAATGATGGGTTTCGATATAGCCGTTAGGCCCATTAACGACGACTAAACGGCGAAGTAGGCCCACTGGGCCCCAAAAGAGGCTTAGAAGACCAATACGAGGGGACCCGACAAGGTTGGTCACGACATATGAGCTGAACGCTCCCGACGATATGCCTTTAAGTAGGCCCCGACGATATGCCTTTAAGTAGGCCCCGGCGATATGCCTTTAAGTAGGCCCCGATGATATGCCTTTAAGTAGGCCCCGATATTGAATCCCTGAGAATGCTGGCCCTGTCCCGATGACGAGGGGCCCCGAGCGGTGACCAAAGGAGATAACTCTGGAGTCTCCGACATCCGTCGGGACTTGCCACCAGAAAATGAGGCCGATAAACACGCCCACTATCAACATAGTGGGGAAGTGGCCTGAAAAGACGGAACGTGGGCAAGTGGCCGAGATAAACGGAACGTGGGCTAACTGCCCCCAGCAGTTATCGCAACATGTAACTGGGGTAACTCCTCCCCTATATAAAGGAAGGAGTTACCTCAGGATTGATACATTGACTTTCACATACTCATACTTGCTTGCATACATCGAGATACTCATTTAAGCATCGGAGAGGGATTCTAGGTCACCGCCCGGTCTATCCCCTTCCTGCAGGATTACTTGGAGCGAAGGGGTTCGGACTTCCGTCAAGAACGTACCGGAGTTCCAACCGTGATCCAACAATTGATCAAATTGCTCGAACTAGAAACTCAATAGTCTACTAGTTTAAGCATCAAGACATACAAGACGCTTCCGAGCAGTGCATTTGTTTGAGTAATAGCACATAACTAAAACTATAGCACTTTATCTTAGCCATTTGGATATAGTGCAGATGCTTCCGCTCGCCAATTTCTTCTATCTTTGATTTCTGGACCCATCATGCTCATCATTCTTACCACGATATTGTCTCTATGGTCTCTTTTTGGCTTTGGAGGAAGTCGTCACATGCAACTCAGCTAGAGTACTCTTACTCTTATGCATTTCATCTTCTAGCTTTAGATGTGTCTGAACTTCTTCCAGAGTGACAGCCCAATCGGAGTGAGACAACTTCATTTTTACATGCTTTCACGAATCGTGTAAGGACCTGATTACAACCTAGAGTTTCTGCCTTTCAGTGAATATATGACCAGCGTGCCTGAGTTCAACTCTCATATCAACCACGTGCAAAATATGTAACTTCAGGGAGTGTTCAAGGTGCCTCTTATAAGAGGCAAATTACACAATCAGGAACGCTTTCTTATTCAAGTCGTTTCTAAGCGCCTTAGCACTCTGATAACCTTGAAATTCCTTGAACATAATATCATTCGTAGCACTCAACAAAATGATGCACGCGGTGCAATTTTTCACTTTCCAGACCTCATAGGCTCTCAGGTCTCGCCTATGTTGGGCCGTATTCCCCGCTTTAGGCTTTTCCAAGTCATTGTATATGGTCTCCAGAATTTCTAGCTTTGGAGTAATTACTGAACTTTATCCGGCTAGACCTCATAGTTATCACCATTCAACTTTAGCAGACAGCTAAGTTTGGCAACAATCTTTTGGAGGACCGATGTCATCCTTTACACTGAAGTGATAACATCGTATCATGATCATTCAACAAGGCATGCAAGAATCATTGTTCATTATACTTACACATGTTACACTCAACTTTCTTATTGACCGAATTAATTAAAGCAAGCATGTCCCGGAGTCAAAAGTTCACTATGTTCTCAATCATTGTCCAAAGTACATGCTTAGAAAAAACTAATTTTGGCCAATAATCAAGTCAAGTTCCGATCACATTGATCAAGCCAACAATGCAATCATGATTAATTTACACATGAATGACTAACAAAACATGTGTTGAATTACACATGGATTATAAACAAATCATCATCATGCATCATGTTTGGTACACACCAAACATCAAATGTACGAGCATGCTTACGTGAATGATTTGCAATGATATGATATCAATCCAATATATCATGCTAGCATGGATATCAAATTTTCATATACATGGATACTATATAAGTCAACATGTGTCATGCATAGCAAAATAAATATCATGTCATAATAAGCAAAACATGCATGCTCGGGATATGCACTAACACATGGATGTTAAACAAATTAACAAGTATCATGCTTTACACACAACTAAAATCTAGCACCCCATTTCAGATATAACAAGACATATCTCGCATATAAATCCTTAAAAGACTTAGGACTATCATGTAAATTCTCAAAAGTTACGTTTAGAGGAAAATTCCCTGGTGGACCTAAGGGTTCGCAAGACAGGCCCCAACACTCCATTTTCTTAGACAGAACCGTGGTTCCCAGGCCAAGGAGGAGGGGGCGCGGCGTCAAGTTTCCACTTCAAGTTTGGTCTTTCTAGACATAATTTATTTCTTCAAATTCAACTCAAGAATATTACAATCGTGTCTCATAAGACTTTGCGAAACATATTCGCTTGTAGTTGAAACACATTCAAACTACGGGGGCCAACATGCAATTTTAGTAAATATAATGCTAAACATAATAGCACCCTAAGAATGATGCTAATAAATTTAAAAACAACCTACGCATGCTTTTATATTAAACTAATTAATATTATAAAGCGTACCTATTTGAAATCCATGTGCATACGTGGAAAATGATATTGTATTATGGGAAACTAATTCCACATATTGATTAATGTGAATAAATTCACAATAATTTAACACTCATTAGTGTTTAGGGGTTAAACTGACACTTAGTAAAACTATATTTACTAAATTCGTCAAGTTTCCCTTACTAAGGGAGCCATTTGCTCTCACATAATATTTATGATGATTAACCTTGAATTAGGAAAACTAATTTCCTAAATTCATATCATAAATTTATTTTGGGTCTTATGCACCCATTTTGAAACTTTTAGGGGCCACTTGCACCATCTATAAAAGTTCCATGGACCTCTTTGCAACAAATTTGCCAATTTTTTTTTTATTAATTTGAGTACCATTTTAAAAAATTTGGCCAAATTATTTGTTTCAAAGTTGACCCCCGGCCAGCTTCAAAACAAAAAAAAAAAATTCCAACGGAAAATTATGGACCCAAATTGAATGTAAATAATTCGGCCCACTTATCTTTTAGTGAATCGGCCGGCCCCGTTTGTTTTAATTCAGACTCAAAGTCATTTTTTTATAATAAAATCAGCCCATCTCTAGCATTAAATCAGCCCAACATTTGTATTTAGACTGCACAGACGGACTGAAAAAAAAGAGCCGACTGAAGATTTAAAAAAACGGTAGAACCCAAACAATCTGGAATGGTTAGAATGTCATCTTCTTTGTCTTCCTTATGTGAAAGTAAGTGCGGCCTCCATGTCCATCCATACACCCACGTCTCCGTATCTCTCCGCCCCACTCACTTGCAACCGCTCGACTTCCAACTGCCACCGGCGACTCTTCTCCGGCGACATCCGTAGCAACCGTTCGTAGGAAACTCATTTCGACAACAAAATCAAAATCTATGGCCATCACGTTCAAGCTCAGTGGGCGGCCATGGCCGCCACTCTTCGCATGGAGATGGCACAACTTTATTCCACGCTCAGGACGAACCTTTTAAAGCTACCGAACGTCACGATATGGAGTGGGAGTTTCACGGCCACGTTTGGCCACGTAACCGGTCGGATATCATCGGGGTTTGTTAGGGACCGTAGCCCTCGCGAACACGACCCTCCTAGAGTTTTTATGAGCGCCAAAAGCTCACGTATCTTCTTTCTAACACATAGAAAACGAACCGAGCGACAAACACTCAAAACTGTGGAGTCTACGAGCGAAAAAATGAGCGTCACGACGACGACGTGGTGATGGCCGAAAACCGAGCTTTCGGCTCTGATACCAATGTTGGATTTCGAACTACATGCACGCTAAAACACACACGTTAGTAAGACATGAGATCGTAACAAAGATACGATACTTACTTCGTTCGGTGTGGCAGCGTGCGGTTGCGGAAGCGTAGATCGTTGGTGTCGGCTCAGAATCACGGCGGCGGGGATGCCAGTCAGAGAGGCATGTCACATAATCGGAGCACACCTCGGGTTTCCACGGTTGATGTCCCAAAGACGAGGTAGTCAGGCACCAGAGCTCCGACTCGAGAGGAGAGCTCCGACTCGAGAGGAGAGCGTCGAAGCCTACTACGGACTAGCACTATCACTCGTATATGTATATATGTAGGTTTCTCTATACATAACCATCCATATAGACGGATATATATAGGCACAGGGCGGTTACACACTTCCGAATTGTGTAACTTTAGTCCCGAACTTACCGAGTCGTGCAAGAGCACCCCATATGGGTGCACTATTTCCTACATTAATGAACACTACAAATCCAAAGTAGTGTTTGGCAACAACTCAAGTGTCTCTCTTGAAGGAAAAGGAAGTGTAAAGTTCATCAGTGGTGATAATCTAACTGAGGTAATCAATGATGTTCTATATGTGCCTCAGTTAGCTACAAACTTATTAAGCATTGGGCAGCTGCAAGAGTATAGATACTCAATAGTGTGATGATGGTCAGTGGCGGATCTAGAAGGTTCACAATGGGGTTACGTTATGCAAAAAAAAAAAAATTGTGAAGAATAACAAATTCCTTTTTTTTTTTGTGGTAAAAATGCATGTTTTAAAATGATGAAAATTAGTACTTTCTTCAACTAATTGTCGTTAAATACTTTTCAAATGAACATATTAACTAAGCACAAATAAACCGTATTTGCTTGTGCAAATGTTACAATTTAGTCAAATTTGACTAGAACTAGTTGTGAGTCAATTGAGTCTCAATCGAGTCAAGACACTATTATAACACTTATACAAGTTATTAGATCTTGATTTTGATATTTAGAAAAGTATTTGGTTAATTTTGTAAGTTTAAAACGTATTTGACGACAAATTTGGACGAGTGATTGAAAAAAGTATCAATTACCATTGTTTTGAAACATGTTGTATATTGTAAAATATATTGGTACTAAAAACCATTTTATTTTATGGTTTATATATTTGTTCTTAATGAACCTCATATTGTAATACATTAGGTTAGAGTAACTAAAATTTATAGTTATAACAAAAGAGTGATAAATAATAAAACATACAAACATATTGTTTAAGTGAAAAACTCCAAATTTAAAATTGATGAAACTTTTATTCCGAATGATTGAATAATAGTGTTACAAAATATTAATTACAAAACGTATTTGACGACAAATTTGGACGAGTGTTTGAAAAGAGTATCAATTATCATTGTTTTGAAACATGTTGTACATTTTAAAACATATTGGTACTAAAAATCAACTCTTTCAAACATATTTTATGGTTTATATATTTGTTCTTATTGAACCTCATATTATAATACATTAGAGTACCTAAAATTTATAGTTTAACAAAAGAGTGATGATTAATAAAACGTATAAACATACTATTTAAGTGAAAAGCTCCAAATTTAAAATTGATGGACTTTTTTTCCGAATGGATTGAATAATAATGTTACAAAATAATAATGAAGTCTTACAAAATATTAATGAGGGCTTATTGTCTCACACCAAAATAATGTGGATCTTACAACAAAACAGGGAGGATCGGGATATAATTTTCTTCATAAATAAACATAGGGTCTCAATAAAAATACTCGATAATGTGGTTACGTTCGTAACCACATTATCCTTAATACATCTTCCACTGATGATGGTTACTTTGACATTTATAATGAAAAGCACACTTGTGTTTTCTCCTTAAAGATGACTTCAAAGAGACTATATCATGTTAAACTCAATTATGAGCATGAATGCAATGCTACTAAGGAAGGAACTGGTGAGACACATGATGATAAATCTTGTTTGTGGCATATGAGGATGGGACATCTCAGTTTCAAAGGAATGAGCACCTTAAGCAAGCACCAGATGGTTCGAGGGTTGCCATCATTAAAGCCAAATCCGAAATTTGTGAAGAATGTGTATTATTTAAGAAAACAAAAGAGTCATTTCCTGAAGAAGCAAACTAGAGAGCAACTGAGCCCCTGTAACTTGTCCACACAGTCATCTGTGGTCCCATCATACCTATGACAAATGGAGGCAAAAGATATTTCATCATATTTATAGATGATTTCTCAAGAAAAACATGGATTTATGGGTTAACTGGGAAGTCAGAAGCACTGTAGGCATTCAGGATATTCATGAAATCAAGAAGTTTTCCTAAAGCCTTTTGGGGAGAAGCAATAGTATGGATCTTCTTTGTGCTTAATAGGTGTCCAATGTGTGCCCTATATGGCTTTACACCAGAGGATACACGGTCAGGGACTAAACCATCAGTGGAGAGCTTTAGAATCTTTGGATGCATCACATATGCACTCATCACTACTCATATGAAAAGCTAGAAAACTGGAGTCAGAAATGCATTTTCTTGGGAATCATTGAAGATTCTAGCCTACAAACTTTACAATCCTATTACAAGGAAGATTGTGATTAGTAGGAATATTATTTTTGATGAGTTTGCATCATGAAAATGGGGAGCTACAAAATGACTTGAAACTCACCATTTCAGACTTTGAAGATGTGCCTCAGACGGAGGAGTGTGGAGATCAAAGCTCAGTAAATGGAGGAGGAAATCCTGAAGCACAAGGAGCTCAGGCACCAGCAGGATCAGAAGAATCATCAAATCAAAATAATGATGCTTACTTGATGGATCCTCAACTCAGACTTCCAGAGTGCAGCAAACAAGTGTAAAGACAGCTTGACAACGAAGCCATCATTTAGGAGAAGAGGGGAGTCAAAAGGCCAACTTGGGTAAATGATTATGAGGTAACTGGTATTTAAATTCATAGAAATGATCTGAGCACATTACATATTACTGCATTTTTGCTGATAGTGATCCTATAGACTTTGAAACTGCTAATAAGAGTCTGAAATGGAAAAAAACCATGGAAACTGAATTAGAGTCCATAGAAAAGAATAAAACTTGGGAGTTGGTCAGTTTACATAAGGGTCATAGAACCATAGGTGTCAAATGGGTTTTCAAGACAAAACTGAATGAGAAATGAGAGATAGACAAGCACAATGCTAGATTAGTAGCCAGGGGGTACATGCATTAATATGAGATAAATTACACTGAGGTTTTTGCACCGAACCCGGTCCGGTGTCACCGGACTAGTCCGGTACTAATGATACCGGACTAGCGTGCAGAAAATGAAGGTCTTAGCCCCTTACCATGTTCAGGGTCGACGGTGCGACCATGTCGAACTTTAATGAGGTCCAGTCGGGTGTATATTCATCAATGAGCATAATTAATCATCATTACCCATAGTTCATGAAACAACACCAAAGGCTAGCATGGTCTCCGCATATGAAACTTATGTGATCTTTTAGGTGTACTAGAAAGAACCGTGTGCGTTGCACACTTGGCAGGCGATATGACAATTAAAATAATGAAAATATTATTAATTTAGTAATTTGTAAATGAAAATATATATATATATATGTTTTGAGAAAATGTTATGTTATCTATGTCTATAGTTTGATTTAGGGTAATAGTGTCATAACATTTTAACTAAAATGTATTAAAAATTACTATTATTATTAGGGTTAATAGGTCTTTTGGTCCATGATGTTTGATCACTTTTGGGTTTTGGTCCGTGATGTTTTTTTGCCTAGTTTTGGTACCATTTGTTTGCAGATTTTTCTAGTTTTGGTCCGACCGTTACATTTCGTCCATTTTTTCCGTTAAGTGACTTGTGCAAGTCACGTGATCCACCCTAAACTTTCAATTTTGTTCAAATTTGAGGGAATTGACACTCTAAACCTAGTTCCATTTGGGCGAATTGAACTAGGTTTAATGTGTCAAATTTGGGGGAATTGACACCCTAAACCTAGTTCAATGGGTCAATTACCCCAAATTCGAAAAAAATTGAAAGTTTAGGGTGCATCACGTGACTTGCACATGTCACTTAACGGAAAAAATGGACTGAATGTAACGGTCGGACCAAAACTAGAAAAATCTGCAAACATATGATACTAAAACTAGGCAAAAAAAAACATCATGGACCAAAACGGAAAAGTGATCAAACATCATGGACCAAAAGACCTGTTAACCCTTATTATTATTAGTATTTTTATTATTGTTATCACTATTCATAATAAGCAAAAGAAATGTGGAACATGTTTGTGTCACATGAAAACTTAATAGGGTACTAAAATTCTAAAAATAAAATAAAAAATTATATGAGTAATAAAGTATTTTCGAGTCATTTTCCTAAACAGATGGACTTGTGAATGAAATTGTCACCGAGTCGACAATGTTGTGAGCCGCCTTCCAAAGAGATAAGATAAACCATTCCCACTGCTTTTGATGTGTTGAATGATGAATACGATGGATCAGTTTCAACGATTACGAGGGTTACTCAATCCCTCTATATTTTGTAGTAATACAATAATTTTATTTAGCCAAATAGGTATATATGTATTAATAATAATAGATACTTGAAGAGACAACAACATTTTAGCAAATAAAAAATAAAAAAAGATACATAATATACTTCACGAAAAAAAAAATAAAAAAAAATTGAAGAGACACAATGGTTAGGGAATTTTTCTGATATATATTAATAATAATAGTAATAATAGATACTTGAAGAGACATTAACATTTCGGTAAAAATAAATGCACACAATATAAATATACCTATGGAAAAAATATTTGAAGAGACGCAATGATAAGTGATAATAACAATTGAATTTTTTTTTATATATATAGTAGTAGAAATATATTGTGATACTTGATAGAAGGGGCACCATTTGAAACGAAAAGTTGATAGTGGTGACACTCCATACATTTAATATAGATAGATTGCTAGGAGACCAATTGTATTTATTTAGGCAAAATGTGTTAAGTGTGATATCGTTTGGTAGTGTTAATAATAAATATCATATGAGACCACTTAGATTTATTTAGTCAAAAGGTGCTAGGTGTGATGTATTTTGGTAGTGAATACGTCATATACTTTTATAATATAGTAGATATATATGTAGTAGATTTAGCCTGAAATGTGCTAAGTGTGGTGTTTCCTTTTGTAGTGAAGACTGAAGACATGTCATACTTTTGTAAAAGATAGATAGATACATAAAAGTTATATTGTGTGCATTTTATGTGAACCGTCCATCATACACTTGGTGGTGAGGCCTTGAAGTACTTTTAATATAGTAGTAGAATTTAAAAGTAAGACATAAATTATATTTGTTCAATAATTTTATTTAACTATAATTCTTTAATATCTTTGTATTATTAAACTTTCTAACAAATATTAATAAAATATTAGCATTAATTATTAAATGAATAAATTTGATATTAAAAAATTGGTTATGTAATGATGTAACAACATAGTGCATTTCTTAAATTTAAGAAAATGCATTTTGTAAAATTATGTAGGTCCACTTTTAAGGAATATTGTGTAAAACTACTGTATCAACTTTTTTTCATACATTACATAAAATTAGAGCATTCACTGTAGTATTACGTAGGGATTACTTAACCGTGGATCCTACATGTTTTTTTTTATGTATGAAAAAAACATATTGTAGTGGTTTTACATATTCCTTAAAAATGAGACCTAAGTATTTTTATATAAAGAATTCCTTTAATATAATGAAATTATTATGTTATCGCATCATTCCATAAAAATATTTATTGTTTTTTCTTGAAAGTACTACACTTAGCATTATCTAGATGTTTGCCTTATAAATCAGAATAAATCACTGGCCTCAAGTTTTTGTATGGTTTTGATTATTTAGAATTCAGTAAAATGTAATCTAAAGATTATTTCATTATTCAACTACTAATATTGAAGCTATGTTTACATATTTATAGTAGTTCTAACCTCAACCACTTTAACTAACTTTATACACGGACACAACTAACTTTACACACAGACACAACTAACTTTACACACAGACACAACTAACTTTACACACAGACATCATATAGATACTTAATATCCACCCTCATCCTTTCTCTTCTTTTTCTTTTCTTTCCCTATAGACATCTTTAAAACCATATTGATTAACCAAGAACTCGTGCTGCTGTCTGTGGAGGGCTTTAGTTAGTAAATCTGCAAGCTGCTCTGCTGAAGCAATATACAGAGCTTCAATAGTCCCATCAAACACTCTTTCTCGTACAATATGGCAATCTAGTTCGATGTGTTTGGTTCGTTCGTGAAACATGGGATTCTTGCTCATCTTTATTGCTGCTTCACTGTCTGAATAAACTTGAATTGGAGTGTCGATGTTAATGCCCAGCTCACTCAACAGATTCTTCATCCAAGATGCTTCTCGAGCAGCAAGACTTAGACTTCTATATTCTGCCTCAGTGCTTGATTGAGAAACAGTGGCATTTTTCTTAACTTTCCAGCCAACCATCGCATTTCCCAGCTTAACACAGTAAGAGCTCACTGATTTCCTAGAGAAAGCACAGGATCCCCAATCAGCATCACAATAGATCCTTAACTGAAGATCATTCTTTGAAGGGAATAGTAAGCCTTGTCCAGGAGAGCTTTTAACATATCTAATGACTCTCATAGCAGCCCTATAATGAGAGTACTTAGGATGATGGACAAATTGACTAAGCTGCTGAACTGAGAAAGCAATATCAGGTCGTGTCATTGTGAGATAGAGCAACTTGCCTACAAGTCTTCTGTAAAGACTGACATCAGGATATGGTTTATCATCTTGATTCAGATTGAAAAGATTATCATATTCCTGTGTTGTCAATTTAATCCCAGCCTCCATTGGTGTATGAGAAGGTTTGGCAGCTCCAAGTCCTGCCTCCATAATGATCTCTAAAGCATACTTCCTCTGATTCAAAACAATGCCCGTGTTACTTCTGGCAATCTCTAAACCAAGAAAAAATTTCAGCTCACCAAGATCTTTAAGCTTGAAATTAATCTCTAGCACCCTTTTCAATTCAGCAACCAAATGCCTATTTGATCCAGTGATGAGAATATCGTCCACATAGACCAATAAAAACACTGAATGTCCTCCCTCAGATTTGGTAAATAGAGAATAATCTGATCTACTCTGCTTATAGCCATTTTTGATTAAGGCCTGTGTAAACTTGATGTTCCACTGTCGTGATGCCTGTTTGAGTCCGTAAAGAGACTTCAACAACTTGCAAACTTTCTTACTATCACCAGATGAGTTGAAAGATTTGTTTGACTCTGTAAAACCTTGAGGTATCTCCATGTATACTTCTTCAACCAAATCCCCTTGTAGAAAGGCATTATTCACATCCATGTGTGTAATGTTCCAACCTTTAGCAGCTGCAATAGCAAGGATGGTTCTTACAGTGGGCATTTTCGCTACTGGAGAAAAAGTTTCAGTGAAATCCTTGCCTTCTATTTGTGTATAGCCTTTTGCCACTAACCTGGCCTTGTACCTTTCAAGACTTCCATCAGCATTATATTTCACTCGAAACACCCATTTACATCCAATGGCCCTTTTCCCAACTGGTAAATCTGTAATCTCCCAAGTGTTATTGTCTTCCAGAGCTTGAATCTCAGAATGCATAGCAGAAATCCAGTTCTTGTCTTGAATGGCCTCTTTGTAAGTAATTGGTTCTTTGATTTTTGAAATATTTGCCAAATAGCATCTATAGGGATCTGATATGCCTCTGTAATGCACAAATTTATTCAAGCCAAAGATAGAAGAATTGTGAGCTTGATGCAATGTGGGTGTAATGTAATCAGTAATCCAAGATGGTGCTTGTCTGGCACGAGTGGATCTTCTCAAAGAAGGCTGTATCACTGGATCAACATTAATAAGAGAAGGCTGAGGAACTGGATTTTCAACCTCTGTAATAATTTGAGGAGGGGAAGGAGGATCATCAACTACCAGAAAAGGATCAATAACATCAATATCATTCCTCAAGAAAGAGAATTTGTCTGAAAGTTCCTGCTTAGTAAGGCTGAAAGGAAAGATATCCTCTCTGAATTCAACGTCCCTGCTCACATGAAAAACCTTGTCAGCTAAATTCATCACTAAATAGCCTTTTTGGGTAGGAGAATAGCCCATGAAAACTGCAGGTTCAGCTCTGAGGGAAAATTTATCACCATTATTGAGTCTGGTAGCAAAACATAAGCAACCCAAAACTCTGATATGACTTAAAGAAGCTGATTTCCCTCTCAAACACTCATATGGTGATTTGCCATGAATGACAGATGAAGGCAACAAGTTGATTAAGTAGCAAGCAGCAAGTATACAATATCCCCAGTATCTTATTGGAATGGATGCTTGAAAACGTAGAGCTCTGGCCACATTTAACAAATGTCGATGTTTTCTCTCAGCACGTGCATTTTGTTGAGGAGTGAATGAGCAGCTTGTTTGATGGATAATCCCAAGTTGCTGAAACAACAATTTGCTATTGGCATTAACAAACTCCCCTCCATTATCACTTCGAAAAACTTTCACAGCACCTTGAAACTGAGTCTTTATCATTAGAAGAAAATTTTTGATGTGGCCCAAAGTCTCACTTTTATTGACCATCAGATAAACCCAAGTGTGTCTTGTACAATCATCAACAATTGTAAGAAAATATTGGCATTTTCTGATTGTTGGAATCTTATATGGACCCCATAAATCCAAATGTACAAGATCAAAGACACCACTAGCATGAGAAACACTCTCTGGAAATGGTTTTCTGGTTTGCTTGGCAAGAGGGCAAACACTACATTGCTTTATTTGTCTAAGTTCATCTATGGACAAAGACTTTATTGTAGTCAATCTTGAAGCAGATATATGCCCCAATCTTCTGTGCCACAACTCAGAGCTTCCCTTCATTATATCTGCATTCAAAGCTATGCTTCCAGACTTTTGTGGAATATCTAAAATGTAAAGACCATTATTCAGAGTCCCAGTCACCATCCTCTTCCCATCTGAGAGAGCCTGTACAACAACATGCTTATCATAAAATATAATCTGGCATTTCAACTGGGAAGGCAATTTGCTAACAGCAATGAGATTAAACTTGAATTCAGGAACCAATAGAACATTTCGAAGAACATGTCCTGCTTTGATCTCATAATCTCCAATATGTGATATTTCACATTTCTGACCATTGGGAAGATGAACAAATCTGTATCCTGAATCATTAGATCTCAGGTTGTGTAACCAATGACTATTGAAAGTCATGTGGTCAGTAGCACCAGAGTCTAAGATCCATTTCTGAGAATTATGAAAACATTCATCAATACCTGCCATATTGGAATGAGGTTGAGACTCATCTTTTGACTTACTCAAAACCTTGCCTTTTTCCATGTACTTCAGAAATGAATCAAATTGATGAATCTGCTCCTGAGTAAAGGTGTTTGAAGAAGCCTTGATATCATTCCTGTCATCCTTAACAGTCAATGGATCACTGAATTCTACCAAGTTTTCCCCTATAGCCAAATTTGCTGTTTTCCAATTCTTCTTCATGTGTGGATATTTCTCCCAACAGGTATCAATACGATGTCCTTTCTTTTTACAAAAAGAACAAATCCATGTAGATTTATCAATCCTGTTGAAACCACCAGCAGCATTCCTGTTTCTCAGCTCCTCAGTCCCTTTCTTGGAACCGTATAAGGCAACACTAGTATCAATTAAACCATCAGTTATATGACCAGATATGTTCCTCTGATCCTCCTCCTGCAGTAATACAGAATAAGCCACTCCCAAACTCGGCAATGGTTGTCTCATCAGTAAATTCGTTCTCACAGAGCCATATGATTCATTCAAACCAATGAGAAATTGCATCAGTTTTTGATTTTCTTTATGACTATTCAACAGATCACGGTCAGCTTCACACTCCATAATCAAGTCATTTATAGCTGCCAATTCATCCCAAAGCATCTTAAGCTTCCCAAAATAAGCAGTGATAGATGAAGTACCTTGAGTGACCCTGTAAATGTCTCTTGTGAGCTGGAATATCCTCGTACCATCCACCTTGTTATACATGTCTCTGAGATCATTCCAAATGGATTCTGCAGTAGGATTATACACCAAACCACTCACAAGATCCTTAGATACAGATTTGCGCAGCCAAGCCTTTACCAGAGCATTACATCGATCCCAAAGTGCTCTCTGAGATACACTAACAGATTCACGAGTAAGACTTCCATCAATGAATCCTAATTTGTTTTTAACAAGCAAACTCTCTCTTATGGCACAACTCCAAGCCTGATAATTCTCAGTTCCATGCAGATGAAATTCAATCAAGGAAGCTCCATTTGAATCAGACGGATGAATGACTAATCGATCATCAATTTCATGCGCCATTGTTTAGAGAAAACAGCAAATGATTCGATTATGAGACAAACAAAACACAGCAATAGATCGCAGCGACGGTACCGCTTTGCAATGCAAACTTCCCCGTCAGACCTGCAATCGAGGGTACCAATAGCAATCGCGAACAATTGATCCAAATCACAGCGACGGTACCGCTTTGCTACGCAAACTTTCCCGTCAGACCTGGAATTTGGAATCAGATAGAAGAAAGAAGCTTATCAGAAGGAAGATCGGAGCTCAATTCAACTAGATCAAGCTCATCGCAGCTTCAAGAACTTCTGGAACGGATTGATCGCAGCTTCAAGAACTCTGGAACGGAAATGAAAGCGTAACAGAATCTTGATTGAGGCTCTGATACCATTTAGAATTCAGTAAAATGTAATCTAAAGATTATTTCATTATTCAACTACTAATATTGAAGCTATGTTTACATATTTATAGTAGTTCTAACCTCAACCACTTTAACTAACTTTATACACGGACACAACTAACTTTACACACAGACACAACTAACTTTACACACAGACACACTAATATTATTCAACTACTAATATTGAAGCTATGTTTACATATTTATAGTAGTTCTAACCTCAACCACTTTAACTAACTTTATACACGGACACAACTAACTTTACACACAGACACAACTAACTTTACACACAGACACAACTAACTTTACACACAGACATCATATAGATACTTAATAGATTAGGTAAAAGATAATGTTAAATATTCATCTTCTTTTCAATTTTTTGTCAGATCTTCTTCTACACAGTAATTAAGTTGCCAAAACATTAAGTGCTACGATGTGAAAATTTTCAAACGATCATTTTCATGTAAAGAATTTTGAAATTCGTGTACAATAGAAAATTCGTATTTCTACACATCGATATAATTAGACAGCAACAAAATTAAAAATTAATTACAATTACATTTAAAATTAGCTGTTAAGATTTAATATTAAAATATTTTTAAGTAAAATTATTATAAACTTACTATTATATATGTAAGCATTACTTAAGTTTATATATTTCTTAAAGTACACATAAATAGCATATGTATTACCTTTTATTATAGTGTGATACTCTAATCGACTAAACTTATGTAATACCATTAGGGCCACTTGAACATATAATACATATTTGTATCTCTCTTCTTGATCTCTCACTGTATTTTATGCAAAAATAATTTTGTAATTAATGCAAGGCGCAATATATTTAGGAAAGTCTTACTTTGGGCTCTCTCATTACAAGGACAATTACTGGGAGGGATTAACAAGTACAAGTGGACCGTGTTATTGTATACATCGGGCCAAACAAAAATAATATATCATTAATGAGCACGTGAGAAAAGAAAGGGCACAAAGTGGAGTCACTTATAAGTTAATATATTAATAAATCCACCCTAGTACACAATTCTTTCGAGCGAAAGATTCTCTAAAGGCATCTTCTTTACTTTTAAAGGGTTTTAGGGTTTTGATATTATGGCAGTGATCTAGCATTTAAACTGATTTAATTACAAGTTTTTTTTTAATCTAATTAATGAAAGGAATGAATTAGTGGCGACCATAGATCCATCCTGCTATGTAGTGTCCAGACTCTCGCATTCATTTACGAGCATATTCATCAGTACTCGCCAACCTCGCCAAACAATAGTGTGTTGCTACTCGCCAACCTCGTCATTTTTTTATTCTCGATAGTAAAGATATTGTTTAGAAAAGAGAAAAAAAAAATGAAAGACTTCAATTTTCCAGGTAAAATGAAAATTGGATTCATATGAAAGTTTGTAATGAGCAAAACTAGTTTAAGGGTAGATGATGCAAATATTATTTTTCTGGAAGCGAAGAAAAATAGATACATACATAGATGCATCTATTAAAATAAAACAAGATACAATAAAAGTAAGACTAAGGTGGGAAGCAAATGGGGGTGCATGGACAGAGAGTTATAAACTAGAAATGAAAAACGTAGAGATGATACTCCAAAATGGCAATCCCTGCATGGAAGTCAGTCAAGTAAGTAGTGGTATTGACATAACCCCTGCAAAATCTAAACTTGCCAGTCCCACCCAGTAACGGCAGCTCCCTCTGTTTGTGCACCAAAGAGTTTCGTCCAACCATTGTCAAACTACTACCATTCAACTTGCCTTGGGTGAAGGCAAAGGTGACGGCTAAAAGGGCCACAAAATCCTCCTGCGACGTAAATGCCCCTATCCCCTGTGCCCTACCTATTTTCTTGGAGCTCCTTTCGGGGCCCACCAGGATAGGGTCATCAATCACATTCACCGCCCCGAACAAGGTGGCTGACTTGTTTGTGATCCCCGGTGCCTCGGCTACCCTAACCACGCTAGGGAAGGCACCGGTTAGGTTCTCGTGGATGTAAAAGTGGAGGTGGGTGAGTTTCTCGGTTTTGAGGCCGAGTTTCTTTGGCGATATGCTCTTTGCAAACTCGTTTTCCTCTCCGGACCACGCGGCGGTGGAGAGGAAGATCGTCAGGAGGAGAGTGGCGAGGAGACTGAGTTTTGCACGGCGCAATACTATTAAGGCCATGGTTTAGTTTTGTTGGTATGTGCAATTTCTAGTACACCCCCATAATGGCTTCTTTTATAGTGTAACAACTAACATACATGGCTGGCTGCCTCCAAAGCAAAAGCAAGTAAGAAACACCAAGTTGCTAGCTAGGCAGGAGCTTGGATCAAATATAATAATAATCCCAACGTGTACACTATGTATAATAGATTAAAGGGTATTTAGGTGACGTCGTATGATTGGTCAAAGTTGGATGTTGGAGTAATATATATATATACATATATTAAGACTTTTGCTGTCTTAAGTTTTATTTTTGCACAATTTAGTCCCTATTAATTTCTCCCACTTTTCTTTAAGCCACCGCCCGAATCCGATGTCAACACCAATCGAGATCGGCCACCACCAAATCAGGGCGGCCACAACCGATGGAGCCGTCGGATCCTGTTCTGGCCCACAGAGAGCTCTGACTGAGACCTCTATGGCTTAGTTAGATTAGAGCCAGGGCCCCCGATCTCGAGCCTTATGTGATCTAGATCGGGGGCAGAAAACTCTAATCGGTAGTTGTCGGCTTCGATTAGTAGTGGTCGGCAGACTTTGGTTGTGGCCGGCAGACTTGGGCGGTGTCTGGAAGAAAAATGGCTGATTAGAAAAAACAATAGGGACTAAATTGTGCAAAAATAGGGAAGTCGTGTGATTAACACATGAGTACTTAATGGACAAAACTAACGGTCAACTAACGAATGTATTAAAAGTCTACGAAATGCAAACATATAACATCAAAAGTTTAAAAAATAAAATAAAATATAACATCAAAAACGAGTATTAATTAAATATATGAAAAAAAAAACAATCTTTAAGGCCATACATAATTAATTATTATCTTTTAAATAATAAAAAAACCAGCGAAGAAGCAATATTATACATAAGTTTATATATTGAATAGTACCACAAGTTTGGTCAATGTAATCATCAACTAATATTACAAGTTTTTTTGTTATTATTTTTTAGCGCCACATGTAGGTGTTGTGATACACTACAATACGTAACTAACAAGTATAGATGCATTTGACAGAATAAGTAGTGAGACATAGCTGCATTTGACTTTTATTAATCCTATAATTACCAATATTATGATATACATACCAAAACAAGCACGTTGTTACAATGGTGAGAAAAGGTTACTCTTATATGTTTCGTCCGAACCCGCTTGATCTGACGGACTCGGCGATTATTCGTTTTGTTCGCTGTGTTCGGTCCTTCAACTCCACACTCCTAACTTCAAGTTTGTCGTCTGGACCTGCACACATGGGCAGTAACCAGCACGGAGGGGGGAGGGTGGTGCCGGTTGAGCCCTCTCCGATGCAAAAATGAGAATTCTAGAGAGAGAAAGGTAGAGAGAAGTCAGAGCTCTTAGCCAATCTCAAGTGAATGTAAAATAAAATGGATGGCCTAGGTCCACTATTTATAGGCAACCTTAGAACCAATCCCGGTTTTGTGCGATTCGACGCCGGTTTAAAAGAAAGTGTGAACCGTCGTCTG
Source organism: Clarkia xantiana subsp. parviflora (assembly GCA_036873135.1). Taxonomy (NCBI): domain Eukaryota; kingdom Viridiplantae; phylum Streptophyta; class Magnoliopsida; order Myrtales; family Onagraceae; genus Clarkia; species Clarkia xantiana. The sequence continues at coordinate 12,628,192 of JAPTYO010000003.1, forward strand.
GTATGATCGAGGTTGACTATTAGAAAACTCTAACTTGGTGTGAGGACACCAATGGGATACACGCGCTGCAGACGACGACTCGGGTCATGTCGGGTTCGGACGATCCTGACGCGATCCGGGTCGTCTAGGGCAATCCGGAGGTCCGGTCTGGACGTTTGTGTCGCGCGTCCGGGCCATTTTGAACCTCGGGAGCATGTTTTGACGGTTTACGTGATTTTGACGTGTTTGCGAAGTCCGGAATGTAAATACGAACCCGAATTGGGAATATATCCATCACTTGCCCCCGAGTCAAATAATGGCTTGACCCTTAATTGACTCTATTTTAAGATAGGATACATGTCCAATTTGGGCCCGATGCTGACCTCAGGCGATGGTTTGTTGTCGGTTGGGCACGCGGGCCTTGATTTCGCCTAACTTTATTTTTCTTGGCGAGTATTTGATATCTGCTGACAGGATTAGTGTAACAGATATGCATATATATAAGACAAACATATGCGACGAGTTATAAATTTATGTAATCATGTTCATGGATGTTGACATGCATAAGAATACACTAATTATGAATGTGTTAGCAATAGACGTACCCGACATGCACATGACGAGTGTGATGATACAGATGCACATGATGTGATGACGTGTTATTAATAATAAATTCATGCAATCGACTATGTGATGATGAAAACATGGATCATGGTTTAAGATAAATAAATCATGTATACATAACACATGAGTATGATTGCGCATGTTGAGTCTAAAAATGACGTGTGTTGTAACGAGGATGTAAAAATACTTAGTCATGTCACTAAAGACTTGTACAAAATAGAGAGGAATCAATGATTACCCATAGGATCAAACACTATTAGGGGAAATAGGAGAGAGAATTCCCATAAACCTTCACACTTAATTGTTTTTAGGAGCACTCTCATTTCTTGGAAAAGAAGAAACATTGGTGTGGCAAATTTGGAAGCCAAATATTTGAAGACCAAGCAATTTCCGGGCAGCCATCAAACCATCACCACCGGCGAGATTTCCGGCAGGACGGCGCGGCGAAGCACGGCGGCGTGTGACATCGGCGGCGGCGCGTGACGGTGGCGGGCGACTTTGGCGGCGGCGGGCAGCTTTCCGACGTCGTCTCGTGGTGGTGAGTCCAATTCCGGGTATGGCTAAAACATTTTCAACCTTATTTAGGCTCAATTGGATCTTGATTGTCTCTTGAAATTGATTACTCTAGTATGCCCACAAGGTGTTTGATAAAATTCCTACAAGAGGTTAGTTTCACAAATTGGCCAAAATTTTGGCTAAGTGCTGAAAAATTATAAATGTAATTGTAAGCAGTAAGACTCCCCTCATGCATGGTGATTGTTATCGACGTGTTACACCATGATGTAGATAGTGTTCGAACATGCTTGATGTTGATTGTTGATAGTTGATCATTGTCATCTCCTTTATCATAAAACACTTAGAGAATATTTATTGATGGTTGGTGTTTACTACTAGACATTTGTCGTTTGTCGTCTGTCGGCTGTCATTTGCTACCATAGTAGAACACTTAAAAAATATTTCTTGATAGTCGAAAATTGTTACCTGTCGACTGACGACATAGAAAAACACTTAGAAAATGTTCTTTGATAGTCGACGCTTGTTATCTGTCTACTGCTGACTTGGCGGAACACTTAGAAAATATTCATTGATAGTCGACGCTTGTTATTTATCGACTGCTGACATGGTGAAATACTTAGAAAATATTCCTTGATAGTCGACGCTTGTTATCTGTCGACTACTGACATGGTAGAACACTTAGAAAATATTCATTGATAGTCGACGCTTGTTATCTGTCGACTGCTGACATGGTGGAACACTTAGAAAATATTCCTTGATACCAATATACATGTTGTAGACCAGCATTTATCAGAAGATACATGCAAGTATAAATGTTAGTGCCATAATCATATTCGCAATTGTTACCTTAAGAAAAGGCATAGTGTCATGTAGTCGCGCATAGATCACATAACGCACGTAAGTATCGGGACAAGGCACATGTCGGCATAGAGTTGCCCCTCGAAGGGGATGTTCACTATGTGATGTATAGAGACTAACAAGTCTATAGATATGTGGTTGTCTCCATGTGGAGAGTGTTAGCATATGGTGACGTGGCGCCATAATTGGTAGCCCGTTAATATATGTGGTTACCTAAGATAATTAGGTAAATGTCACATTAGGGCTAATTGGGCCAGACCTAATTCCCATGTGACATGGGAGGCCCAAAATTGGGCCTCCCCCACCACATGAGTCGGCCGAAACCCTAGAAGGGAAGGGAGAGGATATTCTCCTCCCCTACTATATAAGAAGGTCTTGGGGTCACCTCCAAAACACAACTTGATCACAACTCCTCCTAAGTTGTGATTTGAGAGAAATTCCTTTCTCTCTATAGTGAGTTCGGCCGGCTCAATAAACACCACCATTGGTGTGCCAAATTGCTTCCGAGCATTCAGTCCGAGGTTCTGTCCCCGTTGAAGAATCGATCAGAGGATTTGCTGTGGAGCTTCCGACCGGAGGATCAGAACTCCCTCCACAACGTTCTTGGGCAGGAAAGCTATTGAGGTATGTGTACATTATTCCGCTGCGTAATTAGATTACTTACAAGTGCACGTTTAGCATTCCGTAGTATTACGTCTCCGTAATCCAACAGTGGTATCAGAGCTTGTGTTAGGAGTTCTTGAAATTTTGATAAACTGATGTTCTTGAAAATTTTATAAAACCGAAATTTTTATGATAAACACCATGAGTAATCCGAAAATTTTAAAAAAATTTCATATGTTTGATCTTTAAAAACTTAAAATTTTCGGAATTTACATGTTTTTATAGATCAAAACCGAAAATTCATGTTTAAATTTGAGTTTGATGTTCATGATCTTCAAGAACACGATAAGTTTTATCAAGAACAATATTTGGATTCATGATCATAGTAGTGTTTGATCTTAAAATTTGACAACTTTTCCAATTTTTGGTGTTATGGCCGAAACCCTAGGTGAATTATTAGGTAAAAAATTTAATTTCTTGGGTTGCAAATAAGTAAAATTCGGCCGCCCTTAGCATATGGATATATTTGTTACCATATTTTAATTTTATTAAAAGGAGAAAATATATCTATAAATTGGAAAGATAAGAAAAGATTCACATTATATTAAAATATATAAACTATCAATATATTTAGCTAAAATATAGGGATAAAGATATATTGATAGGATTTAGTTACTTAAAAAGATTAAGAAAAATATTGTCAACGTATATTTTAATCCCTAAATATATATTTGACAATAATATATATATATGTGTGTGTGTGTGTGTGTGGCTGAAATTATGGATATATATATTAATATTGTTAATTGATTTACATCTTCTAGATAAAATCTTGACAATATTTATATATATGTTATTTAATTATTGTGCCGATATATATATATATGCAATATTGGAAATTATTTTAAATAATTAATATTTCTTGGTGGCTAAGTTCAGTTTTTAGTGCATTTTAAAACCCTACTTAGTCCACAAGATATATTTCGGCCGAACCCTAACCGTATGGGTTTATTGGGCCGGTCCAATTTGCAAAACCGGAACGGGTTAAACCAATCCGGGTTTTTCTTAATCGGGTCGATCTAGTCGGGTCAGGTCGGACCAAAGTAACTAAGTGAATCTAAACCGAACCGGTTTCGAGTGATGAACCGAACCACAATCTTATTTTATTGAACAGTTTCGGACCAAACCGGATTTTTTTAAAACCGGAACGACTCAGAACGGATTTTAAATTGGACCGAATAAAATTTAAAATTTTTCAGAAATTTTAAATGTTCAATAAAATAGGATGTCAAATTTTAAATCCAAAATGTCAAATTTCACTCGACCCATTAGGGATGCTTCGTATTGTTGAATGTGCTCCATCGAGTCTCCTTTCCCATTGTATTTCTCTATTCTTCCGGGCGTTACTCCATCGGGAAAGCGCATGTCTATCAGCTCTTGTGTGAATGGGCGTGATGCATTGTCGCTTAGGATATGCAATGTCTTACCATTGGCTTCCATCAGTTTCCTTGTCACGAGTGCTTAAATATCTTCCATTGTCACTGTTAGGGATGGCAACGGGGCGGGTCGGGGCGGGTTTTGGCAGCCCCGGACCCGCCCCGCGGGTCGGCCTGGCTGACCCGGCCCCGGCCAATTGGACCTTCCGGGTCGGGTCGGGTCAGCAATCCCGCGGGGCCCCGACCCGCCCCGTCATGTGAACAAATTTTTTTTCCACTTTTCAATATTAAATACAATTTTTTTTTGTCAAAATATTACATTATATATAAATTCAAAACATAAATCTAACACCAATCAAATATAAACAACAAACACATCAAATTCATTACAAATACAAATTCAAATCCAAATCCAAACACCAAATTAACAAATCCTAATAATCTAAATATACATATATTTGTAATTTGGTACATGTTATTTATATAGGTATATTAACCATATTATTTAGTTAATGTTAGATCATATTAACATAAATAAAAAAAAAATATATATATATATGCATTTCGGAGCGGGTCTCTACGGGGCCCCGGGTCTCTAGACCCGCCCCGACCCGACCCGTGACCCGCGGGTCGGCGGGTCAAAACTGGGTCGGGGCCCCGCGGGTCAGCGGGGCCCCGAGACCCGTTGCCATCCCTAGTCACTGTGGCTTGTGTGGGGTTGGTGGGCTCATTGCGGCTTGCCTGTTAGGCTGTCAGGAACTGGTGGGCTTGAGGTGGTTGATAGTACTGGATTTGTTGGTAGAGCTGCTCATTTGGTGGTTGTCCCCATGTTTGTGGTAGAGGTGCTTGGTCATCTCTTGTCATATATGGTTGTTGCCTTGCTGGGGTCGTGTGATATGGAGGTGGTATGGGTTGTTGCCTAGCCTGCTGATCCTATAATTGTTGTGGCACAACATTGTTTGGTGGCGGTTGTCTTGCCAGGTGGGGGAATTGGTGATTGCTCATGATACTGTGGAGCAGGCTGTTGGCTGTCTTCCTGTTCTTGCGGATGCCTAGCATGCTGTGGGGTGTGGATTCCTTCAGCCCGTGTGGTGTATCCATTTGCCCCTGGGGGAGCAAAATAACCTTGTCTGAAGGGTGGCGGTCTGAAGCCTCTTGCTCTTATGGCCTCCCTGTAAGTCATCAAATCGTCTATGTCCGACATGTATCCTGCTGTGACGGGGGGTGCACTTTGGGAGAACATTGGACGCCCAGCAAGCGCATAGGTGTGCCTTTCAAACATTGGAGTGTTATATGATGGTATCTCATAGGAGGGCATTCCATATTGATGATTGTTAGGGGGCCTGCTATGATGTGGCTCCTGCTGAGGGACTTCACCTTGCGGGTTCTGTGTGCCTTCCTGTGGCTCTTTACTCGGGTGTCGCCTCCTTATCGGGGTTGAAGCCGTGGAAGACTCCTCTTGTGGAGTGTCCTGTGCGGTTACTTGGGTGACCGCCTGTGGAACTTGCTTCTTCATGGGCGGGGTGGCCTTAAGCTCTTCGGAGGTGGGTCGTTCCTTGGGGGGGGGGGGGGGTCTCCCATTGAATGTCCACTTGTCGTCATCCTTCGTGGTTTTCGGCGAACCCTCTCTGATGCCTAAGTAAGAACTCGGTTTTAGAGAGATAAAGTAGAGAGAAGTCATAGCTCTTAGAAACACTTACCTTGAATGAAGAATATAAGGGGGTATTTATAGGGTTTTGGGGTTTGGCCACGTGGGGCCCGCCGGAGGATGGTAGGGTCCGCGGAATATTCCCTTTGGGGATAGGGAGAGATGATATGCCCGTAGATCGGGGATGTGTAATTTGGTCGTGTGCATGTCCGGGTGTTTGTTGGCGTTACCCGGATCCAAGGGGCCGACTTATCGGGATATGTCGACCATATTTAGCCGGGCTAGGCCGGTATCTCGGGACGGACTAATCCGGCGTGTTGTGCCGGACTAGTCCGGCGTTTAGCGGCGAACTAGTCCGGCATTAGCCGGATTGGTTTTGGTCGGGGTTTGGGTGTTTTTGTGCCAGGGTGTCCGTCTTGGTTTTTATATGTGTATGAATGTAGGTGAGCCCCGATAAGGACCTACTGGGTGTATACCCATCAATATGTATAGAGTATAAGAAAAAAAGTGAAAAAAAAAAAGTCTGGTCGTTGTCGGTATGCAGCTATCAGCATGCATGCCGACAACTTTGTTGTCTTGGCCGTGATTTCATATCCCGGCCAAGACAAGAACCTTTTTCAGCACCCATAGCATGCTTCCTCCAAGTCTAGACTAATCTCCACTTGCACCGGGATCAGTCCGTAAGAGGTAAGGAGTTGGTATGAATATTTTTCAGTTTCCATGGTCATTAGCGGTGATTGAACCCCTAACTTCTGTTTAAGAGATGAGACGCTGATCAACCACACCATATTATATGGTTTATTATTATTATTATCATTTACTTGAAGTTCATTCTTCATCAGTTACGAATTTACTTTTAAATCTCTATCTATTTAAAATCAAATCTATGAAAATAAACCTAAAGTTCAGCACGTAAAATTGAACGATACCTATTATTAATTATAATATACTTTTGTTTATATATAGGCCAAGAATAGTACATAAAGATTATTTTAAATGCATATATATCGGCAATAGACACTTATTACCAACAAAAAAAAAAGACAATAGACACTAAACTAAATTATTGAATGCATGGTGACGTTCTTAAACTTTGAATCTTATCTGAACTGAGTTTTGAGGGAGCCTTAAGAATTCTTAGTTGTGTTACCATGGATTTTAATTTCTCTATGTATGGGTGGTTCTTCCAAGTCTCACTTTTTTAGAACTAAAATGACAAAGTTCCCATCTCTTTGAGGAAGTATTTGGTGGTGCGTTTATGGATTTAGTGAATTTGGCATACCCGAAGTTCTTTAGCCATTTGCTTTCTATAATTTTGTGAAAGCATTTACTTTCTAATTTTTTGAAAGGTATATTTATTATTAAAAACATGCTCAATGTTTTTGTTTATGTATGAAAGTTTAGGTACTTATTAAGGATAACAGATAAAAAGTAATATTATTTTGGGTTAACAGGTCTTTTGGTCTATGATGTTTAACAACTTTTGGGTTTTGGTCAATAATGTTTTTTTTTACCTAGTTTTGGTACCATATGTTTGCAGATTTTTTCTAGTTTTGGTCAAACCGTTACATTCCGTCCATTTTTTGACATGTACAAGTCACGTGATCCACTTTAAACTTTCAATTTTGTTCAATTTAGTCCCTCTAATATTTTCCTAACCTTTTTTGTGTTCAATTTAGTCCCAAAGTTTCAAAAATTCAATTGGACCTATTGTCCAATTTGGGTCAATTTTGAAACTTCGGGACTAAATTGAACAAAAAAAGGTTAAGAAAGTATTAGAGGGACTAAATTTAAAGTTTAGAGTGGATCACGTGACTTGAACATGTCAAAAATGGACGGAATGTAACGGTTTGACCAAAACTAGAAAAAATCTGCAAACATATGGTACCAAAACTAGGTAAAAAGAAACATCATTGACCAAAACCCAAAAGTTGTCAAACATCATGGACCAAAAGACCTGTTAACCCTATTATTTTCTTTTAAGATTTATATTTATCTTAGGGTTAAAAGGTACTTTTCATACCACATGTTTGGCCGAATGTGGCTTTTAGTACCGGATGTTTGGTTTTGTATACTTTTGGTTCCAAACGTTTGAAAAAATGTGGTTTTTGGTTCATCTGTTAGTTGGTCGTTAGTTTTTTTTCCGTTAAATGACATGTGCAAGTCACGTGACCGACCCTAAACTTTCAATTTTATTCAATTTAGTCCCTCAAATATATTTCTAACTTTTAATTTGTTTAATTTAGTCCCAAAACTTCAAAATCAATTCCAATTTAACCATTGAACCCAATTAACCTAGCCGGACCTAGCCTAGGGCTAGGTCCGAACCTGGGTTTTGGTCGCCGGGCCCAGCCGACCCTGACCCAGGGTCGGACCTAGCCCTAGGCTAGGTCCGGCTAGGTCAATTGGGACCTAGCCCAAATTCGACCCAAATTGGGCTAGGTCCCAATTGACCTAGCCGGACCTAGCCTAGGGCTAGGTCCGACCTTGGGTCAGGTTTGGATGGGTCCAGCGACCCCGAACCAGGGTCGGACCTAGCCCTAGGCTAGGTCAATTGGGTTCAATGGTTAAATTGGAATTGATTTTGAAATTTTGGGACTAAATTAAACAAATTAAAAGTTAGAAATATATTTGAGGGATTAAATTGAATAAAATCGAAAGTTTAGGGTCGGTCACGTGACTTGCACATGTCATTTAACGGAAAAAACTAACGGCTAACTAACGGATGTACCAAAAACCACATTTTTTCAATCGTTTGGTACCAAAAGTATACAAAACCAAACATCCGGTACTAAAAGACACATTCGGCCAAACATATGGTATGAAAAGTACATTTAACCCTTTATCTTATTGTATATTTAATTATATTTTCATATATTTATCTACAAAGTATTTCTATGTACATTATAATTCAACAAATACATAATATTTATCTTAGTATCAGAACTCCAACGAGAGTACGCTTATTTTCTAATCCTAAATTCAACCACAATTGCCTCAGCCAACGGAGCAATTACCTTCGTGGATAGCGGCTTCTAAATCCGTCTTCGTTACTTTTCATGTCGTCTGCTCGGATTTTTCTACTATGCTTTGGGAGCATCATGCTTTTGGTTTTTTTAATAATATGGTGGACTTAATTGTAACATAAGTAAAAATTTAAAAGTATGAAAAAATATGAATTTTTTAAACTACATCTAAGATGTGTATCATACTATTAATAATATCAATTTCCCTATGGGGTTCACCTTTAGAGCAATAGAAAAATAAAAAAAATTAGTGGCAAAAGCATGGTGCTCCAAGAGCATTGTAGAAAGGTCCCAGTTATATGAGCGACTAAGCACTCTTTCTCCATATTAGAATCTTGTTCACCGCCATATTTAACCATTACTTAGATACAGGGGCAGGGGCGTAGCTACGTACAGCTGAGGAGTTATATTTGCAACCCCTCAACTTTATAAAAATTAGTGTATATACTAGTGGATATATAAATGTTGCTACTCCTCAATTTATGAAAAAAATGAATATTGCACCCCGCATTTAAATAGGAAATTGGTGCAACATTAATATGAATGTTATGTATATGTATATGTACTAGTTATTAACGCGTGTGTTGCACGCGTATTGATCATCTAAATTTTAAAATACATAATTTATCTTAAATTTTATAATATGATAATATCTATAATTAATCATAATACTTTGGCAAGTTAAGGCGTTGCTAGATAGGATTTCATGTGATAGAGAAGAACGACACAACGTTATTCAAAACATGAGAAATTGAAGATGATGATTGGTACAAAATTAACTACCGTTTTCAATTTTGGTACTAAATCTGTCAATAAGTAGGGTCGAACATGACGCGGGTTATTGACGTCTCAGTTGTATCTGACTCATCAATTTAATGAGTCAATAATGTAAAATCGCACTTAACCACTTAGAGTCATCGGTGGACCAGTTTGATTTATACAAACGTAATTATACATTTTTCACTCAATTTTATAGCATAATACCAACACAAATTGATTTATAGCTAAAGACAAATTTAATTCACTAAAATATAAATTTTATACATGACTTTACCCTAGTTATTTATTTAACTACTAATTAGGATTTACACAATGTAATTGAATTGTCAAACAAAATAACTAAATTTATAGTTCGAGACCATAAATGTTGGAAGATGAGTAACATGTTATCTATAAGATGTCAAACTTCAAGAACCATGTTTGACCCACATTTTGAGACGTTTTATGATTTGGCAAGTGGTTGATCTATGTGATAAAAAAAAAATATCAACATGTACCCGAAATTTGCATGGATTGAGTACAACTCATATTTGGGGGTGACCCAATTTGACAGGTAATTTGGCGGATTAAAAAGTTGATAATAATTAATGTTACATGTCAGTTAAGGATTTTTCTACCATACTCCAAGAGCACCATATTTTTGGTTTTTTTATTACTATGGTGGACTTAATTGTAACATATGTAAAACTTTAAAAGTATGAAAAAAAAATAGGGTTAATAACTAAAAAACTGTCCAAGGTTTACCCTATGTTAAAATTAGGTGTCTGAAGTTTGAAATGTTAAAATAGACTGTCCCAAGTTTCATTTTTGTTGAAATTTGGTGTCTCTACGCGTCTTTTTCATCTTCATTCAATCATTTTCATCAACCCACCCACCCACTCATAATTCTTCACTCTTTACTTTTCACAAAAAATTTCAAATTTCAGCAAAAAAATGAACATTAAAAAAAAAAGTTTCTAGAAGAGTGGTGTGGAGCCATTTTCCAAGGACAACAGAGCGAGATTTACTTGTGGGAATGTGGCCAACTTCTTAGGTGATGGTCCCGACAAGATGACGAGAACTGAGTGTGTATGGGAGCTTGAATTTGACAGACGGTTTCATCGGAATTGACTTCTCTAAAGTAATCACACCGAGACACCACATTTTAACAAAATTGAAACCTTGGACACTACAGTTTAACATTTGAAACTTCAGACACCTAATTTTAACATAGTGTAAACCTTGGACATTTTTTTAGTTATTAACCCAAAAAAATATGAAATTCTTAACCACACCTAATATTTGAATCATACTATTAATAATATCAATTTCCCTCTAGGGTTCACCTTTAGGGCAATAGAAAAATACAAAAAAAAAAAAAAGGTACCAAAAGCATGGTGCTCTTGAGTATGATAGAAAGATCTAGTGACTTTAGCAAAAACACTTAATATAATTTAACTAAATGAATATTTTAGTAGGGACTAAATCATCATATTTTTAAATCACTAAAGTCTAACGTTTATACTTGAGTTTACCTTAATTATTTATTCAACTACTAATTAGGATATACCCAATGTGTTTGAATTGACAAGCAAAAGAAAAAAAATCAATAATTCGAGTCCATAAATATTAAATTGCGAGTAATAGGTTATCTATAAGGTCCAATTTCAAGAACCATGTTTGATCCATATTTTGATATGTTATATGTGTTGGCAAGGAATAGATTTATGTTATATCAACAGGCAGAACATTCTCCGATCTCTATGATTCAGTGAATGAAAAATACATGTACTCAGAATTTGCACATATTGATTACATATCATATGTTAAGGCTGACTCTATATTGGATTTAAAAGTTAACAATACATTTTGTTACCTCCCAATTAAGCATCTTTTTAAAAATAACGAAATTTAACTAAGTAATATTTTTAATGATAGTAAGAAAAATAAATAAACGTGTCTCAAATATAATAAAAATTAAATTTTCGATTGTATAAAATTATAGAAACTAAATATAAAAAAAATGAAAAATACTCAAAAGGTACCTAATGGGGGTGAGGACAACCTTCACTTTTTATATTGGTAGGTATAAAGATATACTATTTAACTCATTATATATATATATATATATATATATATATATATATATATATATATATATAGTTTGTAAGTATAAGTGCATATCTAAAATTATATATGACTATCTAAGTGACAATATATATTTATTCAAATAAATTTATATAAAAGTATTACCAAATAAATCTGCAAAAGTCTGTTTGTCCATAACGTAGTTCAATGAGCGATAATTTGACAAACGGTTTTTTTGGAAATTTCATTGAAAAATATATATTTGAATATGTTGATAATGAGTATGTTATGTTTTATTTTCAAATTATGAAAAATCGTAATAGTCATTGTAATTATTTTTTTAACTTTTAAATTATTAGACAATATTTTATAGTTTTTTTTCATATTTTTTTTCTTTTTTCACAAGTATTTTTCATTTTTTTAAATAATTATTCGTATACAATATTTTGTACTATTTACCCTATAACAACCTAAGAAAGTCCAAATACTAAAATGTACCACAAATTTAGCCAAATACTAAAATAACCACACTGTCGCTATCTAAACAACGGCTTCGCCCCAAATTTTTTTGGGCGCCGCTGTTCTAAACAACGACGCCTAATTTTTCCCCCCATTTTGGAATTTTGTTTGTTGAATTTTCATATTTTAATGTAAATGATTTATATAATTTTATGGTTTTTTTTCTAAAACTCTATTGAGTTAGGTGTAAAGTTTGGTCATGTTAACTTTAGAGTAATACTTTTAAATGTTTTTATCCTCAAGGGTTAATCCAGTCAAACTATACACACAATTCAATAAATTTTTAGAATTTAAGGTTCATATAATTTTAAGATTTTTTTAAGGATTTATTTAATTCTTTTGAATTTTTTCTTTTAAAACCATGATTTGATTTTCGACACATTTTGATATTTGGATTTTTTAAGGTTGGTATATGAGTAAAAAAACCCCGGTTCCTGGCTACGCCACTGCTTAGATACTAGCACTTTGTTATCAGTATTTGAGGAGACTTCGGTTGTTATATTTATCGATATGACTCACGACTCGCTTGCTTTCGCTTGTCTAATTTCGATCAACGCAATCGTTTAATTACCATTAAAGCTCATACATAAGAATTGTCCCTCATGACGTGTTCAGTTTCTTCCGTTGCTAATTGGGTGTGACCTAATTGGTTACATCGATGGCCAAACCTCTTGTTTGTCCAAGATGATTCAAGTTGATAGCAATGACGTACACAATCCCAAGTATCAATTTTGGGTGCCACAAGATGAATTAATCCTTCATGCCATCACCGCTTCGGTCACCGAATCGGTCATCTCAGTGATAAGTTTATTCAAGACGTTGCGGGAAGCATGGACTGCTCATAATAATGCCTATGCAAGTTGATCTTGCTCACACCTTATGTCTCTTAAGGAGCAATTACCATGGTTAAGCAAAGGTATGAACTGAATTGCTATATATATGAACTAAATTAAGTTAATTTTAGATGAATCTGCCATTATTGGTTCACTTTTGGATGATATATTGATCTTGTTATTCATAAACTTAGTCGGTCATGAGTTTAAGGACATCTCAAATGCCACAAAAAGATCATATTTCCTTTGAAGAATTTCTTAACAAGTTGTAAAAGCACGAACGATTCCTTAACTGGTACGACCACAAAAACCAGGAGTCATCCGTTGTCACAGCTCACTTTGCTCATAAACCGCACCAGAACCGCAGAAGTAATTCACGTGGTAACAAATCCAACCAGCACAGGCTACAAAGGAATCCTAACTAGTTTTAGAGGATTTCTTCAAATTTATACTGGACTGCTCTTAAAAAATGATTCCTCTGCTAACTAATGTTTTCATGACCTTGACTGAGCAGTAGCTTCCATGAAGAAGAAAGGATAGTAGGAAATAGACTTAATGTGTAGATTGAAAATTGAATTCACTCAATTTCGTCCCCACTGAAGTTGTATCAAGGAATCCTCGGTCTTGCAACAGAGAATGAATCTACATTTCTTGACACAGCATGTGATGGAGACATTGCAGGTACATTACATGCCATTCAACCTAGAGATTCAATTATATCAAAAGATGGCAAATCCAATTCAATCCAACAGAACAATATAAGTTTGCAGCTTCAATGAGTCAATTCTAAGTTAGCACATAATCTTACAATAGTCTGAAATGTTCTTCTGCTGCTTCTTAGTAACCTACTGGTGTATAGGGGTGATCAATAATCATCGTCGGTTCCTGAATCTTCATCCTCAGAATCCATGTCTTCATCACTATCATCACTATCATCATCATCATCCTCACTGTCGTCATCCTCATCATCATCATCGCTGTCATCATCCTCGCTGTCATCATCCACGCTGTCATCATCCTCATCGGTTTCCAAGGTACCTCTAATGCCAACATTGTTTACAGAATCATCATCAGATCCTGAGCCATCCTCCTCATCTGAAAGTTCATCACCCTCACCATTGGCAACTTTCTTTCCGCGGCTCTCTGCTCCTGATTCAGGAGCATCTTCATTTTCAGCAGGTTTTTCTCCACCATCCTTACCGATTTTATTCAGTAATAACCTAGAATGATTCATACAAGCATAATAATATCACCGATAAAGCTCGATCTCTGATAAGACAATAAAATAAAATAAAAAACAGAATGCTCCCTACCCGCAATTGTCCATACTTCTTTCTTGAGTTGGAGCTGAAGAATCATCACATCCAACCTGGAGGAATCATACAGACTATGAATTGATTCAAAACAAGAACACCACTCCACAAAAACTAAACCAAACAAATGGAGGAACAACAAATTATGGAAAATGGCTTCATTAACACAATGATTGAGACGAATTCGGTGTTAGGACCAGAATAATATATGGAAGACAAATACAGGCATTACATATTTGGTTTAGCTCAAGATTAAAACTTTGGTCAGTAGTAATGGACTCCTTAGCAATCTCCTCATGCCAATGGCCGTGAAGTATTTATCAATGAGAGAACCATAATGCCAGCGTCGATCAATCTGGGTTCTGGTAGGTAAAAATTGGAGCAGATGTGTGATGACTTGGTTTAACATTATAACTTCAACAACTATTAATCAAGTGGTGTGGCAACTGATCAAAGAACTCAAACTAAACCAAGAAGACGCATCACAATTGAAAGCTTCAAAAATCTCAGAAATTGATATAATCTTCCAAAGTAGAGACGATTTGTGACCGTGGAAACAGACCAGAAGCATTACGGCAGAGAAGAAGATGCAGAGATTAGCTCTTACCACTAAAGGCTCACCAGCGTCGAGAACGACTTTGCAACTGTTCACAGTGTCCATCTCCGAAAGACTACGGCGTCAAATCGGCCGCCCACACAAACGGGAATAGCTTTGAATGTGTATATGATATTGATATATATCCAAAAAGAGGAAGAGAGAGTTCAGAGATGTGGGGAGTTAGGGTTTTGGATTTATGTCTCTTCTTGATCGGGTTGGTCCAATCCAATTGAAAGACGAGTCTTTTGACCAGTTGGCGCAAAGAAAGAAGTTCCAAATTCCAATTTACAATTTCCAAGTTGGAAAATAAAGCGGAAATAGTCTATTTGCATACCAACAAAATACGTATCGAAATTTGACCAAAAGTGAAAAATGCTATGTCCGGTAAACATGTAATAATGGTGCGGTGGTTCAACGTCTTAAGCCTTAACCTATATGTGGGGTTCAATCCCCGTTAGTTACCATAGGAATGGAAAATTGTTTATGGTCAGCACTTTACCCCTTACGGGCTGACCCGGTGCGAGTGGGGATTAGTCTAACTGTGGAGCAAGCATACTTAAAAAAAAGTATCTAATTTAACCTTTTAAGAACAACTCTTTTAAGTTTGTGAAATTTATTTTCTAATTTATTTATTTACTATTAAGTGCTGACATTGTGTGCCGTGTGGGAGACATTTTCATGTATTTTGTAGTGTATTAAATGAAATCATATCAAATAACACATGCGTATTACGAGTACAAGTGATTAAAAAATACCACATCGTTTAGTTTAAAGAGTTGGATTCTATATAATCTTAATCTAAAAAAATTAAATGGGCTTATATAGTGAATCTAACATTGCTCCTCAGAATAAGCCAAATCATTGAAAAAATTTGATTAAGTTCTGTTTTTTCTTTGTTCCAAATAGACTTCATAATTCATAATCGTCATCAAAATGAATAATCAAATATATCCCCAAAGAAAAATTCTGACTGCAAACTGAACTAAATCCATTCTAGGTAGAAGAAGAACCAAAAACATTTTGAACTTTTGACAGAATAATCATTAAAAATTTCAGGCTCAAAAAAAAAAAAATCATCTACAAAGTACAATGAACACTATTGTATAGATATATACCACTACAAGTCACTACCAACAAGACTCAGCAACATAAATATGCAACAATTTGAATCTATGATACACAATGAATCAACATGCATGTTCTACAACTAAACAAGAAGAATACATGACAAATCTTCCCTCTAATTGGCCTTTCTCCTCTAATGGGTCTCTCTCTTCCTACACATACTTTACCTGCAATCTGCATTATTTCCTTTCCTACATAATTCTAGCACTCATTAAGTGCTGCATTATTGCACTACAAGAAAAAAACATCAGTACACATGGATTCAATCCACACTGGTGTGGATGTATGTAAATCCACTCGGATTGCACACTAAATACATATAAAAATGTTAAAAATTTTGAAAAGTTGTATGCATTCGGATTCCATACAAAGTACATACATACACTAAAACGGTGTGGAAATTGTATTTCATATTTCCTGATTTACACACTGATTGAATACCCCATATAATTTGGTGTGTTTTGTGTCCGTGTGGAGTTAGTTCAAGTCAATAAACTGTGTGGATTTGGAGTGTAGTTTGCACAATTTTGATTTTGTGCTAACACATGTATTATATATATATATGTATTAGCATATAACAAATAATGTTATACTATTACAGTGTTCTTGTACATATATATAGCAGGTACATGCGTTACATATATATAACCTATTCTACACGTTCTTGTGTTCATCTAAGAAAGTAGTACTGTCATTCGTATTTAAGATAATATAGCAGTGTTGTTACATAACAATTGTCTAACAGTAAAGAGTAATTGACAATGTTCCAAAAGACATACTTTGTAATCTACGGATAATCCTTCACATTTCAGTATCGAATCCAATATCTCAAAATCCTCCAGGCGTCATTGGAGGAATATGTTTGTATCTGAGCCTTGAAACACCTTTATGGTGCTCACACATTACACCTACATTGGTACTGAGGTTTTTACCTTCATCATCAGGAAGAACAGCATCATAGAGTTAAAATATTAGTTACTAATTGTCTTAAAAAAAAAAAAAAAAATTAAAAACGCAATACTAAATGTTATAAATAGAGTTTAAATTGTTAGTTACTAAATGACTCGTATTTGGAACCACAAATGTAATACTAAACACCAACATTTGAATTAAAAGTTTTGTATGTAAATGGGATAAATTGTATGAAATATGGATAATTCCATAAAAGAGCATTAGTAATGGAGAAGTTGATCCAATAAGAGAGCATTAGCAACGACAAGATCATTCCTAGAGAGTGTGAAGTGAACACAGCATCTCCCATGTCTACACCTCCATACGGATCAGTGTGTAATTGGAGTTTTAATTGTTAGTTACTGATGACTAATTTGGAACTACAAATATAATACTAAAGACCAACATTTGAATAAAAAAAAAATTGTATCTAAAGGGGATAAATTGTATGAAATATGAACATTTCTATAAGAGAGCATTAGTAACGGAGAAGTTGTGCCAATATATGTCAACAAAACAAATTATTATGTTGACATTCACTCAGATTCCACACGGTACTTGCTTTCTGAGTACACACAACAATTTTGGTGTGTACACACTACACACCAAATATGTACACATAACATACACATTAGGATATTTTTTAATGGAATGAGCGGCAAAATTTGGTGGGAACATTTTAGGGGGAAAATTTGAATTAAAGGTAAATATGTTACCAAATAAAAGAATATATCTACTCTATATAAAAAGGGTGATGCTAGAGCCTGTGAAAAAAACTGTGAAAAATCCATAGAAAGCACTTCTAGGTCCACATGGCAATGCATAACAACATTCTCTTTCCATTTTATAAATAATCATCACTTGACATGTGTTACTTGACAACTTTTTATGGATTTTTCACAAAAAATTTCACACTTTAAAGATTTATCCATATAAAAAGTTGAAGTGTTATTACTATTTTTTCCTCTGTTAGTTTTTCTTCCCTAAAAAATAGAGTAAACTAACCATGCATTTATCTTATTTTAATTTATATAATTATTATTTTTTTATTGTAAACCTAACACTTTATTTTGAAAAAAAAAAAAAAATCAATAGTATCATACTAGTTCAATTTTAGGATACATTTAATTAACTTGAACAAAATTAAAAAATATATATTTAATTTAGTGAATGAGTATCTATAATTATCCAGTATCCACCCAACATTGTAGGACTTTTCACTTAAAATTAAATGATCCATTTCTTTATTGGAAAATGCTATAAGCGGTGAAATTCCTGCCGAATTAAACCACGAAAGTAACGGCACCGCCCATCTAAAATTTGCCGTTTTCAACTTTCAAATTTGTAGATATGAACTTTTTCTCTCTCCACTTCCCACATTTATCTCTTAGTCTTTTATTTGTCATTCATGTTTATACTTTTATATATATATATATATTGGATTCTATAAACTTATTATTAAATCATACAAAATAAATTTTAAAAGCATATTATTCTCAATTTTGTTTATTAATTATTGACATGTATTTTGTACAAAATTATAATAAATTAAACATTTAAATTATAATATTATTCACTCGAATATTTTTTTTCAAGACTCATTTGTGTGAATTCATTTTAAATTATTATAATATAATATTTTTATATTATTTTAAGGATTGAGTTTGAGCGAGTTTGCTATTATAAATTAATTTTTATTTCGGTAGAATTATGGAGTTTTTTTTTACCAAAATAGACCCAAATAAACAACCAAATACCAATATAGGCCACATATTTTTTTTTTACAAATCTAGGCCTGGCCGGGTTGGGGCAACCCGGCCAACTGAATATTAATATATATATATTTATTTACAGTTGGCCGGGTTGGGCAACCCGGCCAAGTGTGTTTTTTTTCTGTTTTTTTAATAGAAGTTGTAAAAACTAATGGTTTTGTACAATTTTTTTTTTTCTAAAAACCTATTGGACATGGTGAACCCTAGGGTAAATTGACAGACATTTTTCGTTTACCGGTTTTCGTAAAAAAATTACAAAACTACTAATTTTATATTTTTTTTTTTCTAAAAATCTATTAAACATGGTGAACTTAGAGATAAAATTGACATTTCGCAGAATAATTTTTTTTTGTTTCTAAAAACCTATTGGACAAGTTGAACCTAGAAGACAATAGTGAAATTTTGCTAATGTGCAATTTGCTAGCTCCGTCAAGTTTTTCGTGAATTTTGGATTGAATATATTTTCTAAAATTACTAAAAACACCCTAAATTTTTACTATAATTCTATAATAACCTAAATATATCAAAGCAAATATAATTCTCAAATAAAATTTAAAATGGTACATGTTAAATATATATATATAAGCTAAATTTATAACCCACAGTTAAAAAATTAGATTTAAATATTTTTAAAGTTTATGTCTTATAAAAAATTTAAAAATAATAATTTTTTTGTATGTTTAAGAGATATTTTTTCTTTTATATATTTCTTAACATGTAAGATTTGGAAATTTGATTTTATATAAACATCATGTCATTATATTATTATGGTAAAACTGTAGGGTGTTTTTAGAAAATTTTTAAAGTATTTTCCGTCTAAGGTTAACTGAAAAATGGACGGAGCTAGCTTTTAGTATAATATAGAAATTTTAGCTAGTAATTTGCTACATAATAAAGTATGACTAACAATTTTGTAAAGTTTAGGTAGCAATTTGGTAATCAACCCTAAATAAATATATGTTTATTTCCTTAAATGTATAGTAGATATTTAAAATCTAAAATAAACATAAAAAGACAAAAAAGAAACTAAACATAAAAGGACAAATAAGGGACTAAGAACGGTATTAGACAAAAATAAATGCGGGAACTCAAACAAAAGTCATGAGGATGGCAAACGGCGAAAATAAGATGAACGGTGACTTAACTGTCGTTGTTTATTTCGGCCGGAAATTCTGCCCTATAGCATTTCCCTTCTTTATTTACTTATTTCTCTCTCTCCCATGATCCCATCTCCTTCTCTCCTCTAGAGCTCTTCTCTTCACCTTTCTGAGCTCTCTATGTACTCTTCTTCTCCTCCTTCCACCAACTATTCATATCTAACTTCTCTTCTGTTAATTTTCTTTAGAATGGAGTGAATTTGAAGGGGGCAAAGAGATACCCAAGAAATCTTTTAACATTTTTCAGCGGGCCGAGCAAGCTGAAAAAGCCCAATTTTTTTTTCTTACAAATCAATAGTGCTTGTGGAGTTCAGGAAATCTGAGTGTGGGCAAGTGCCCCCTCTGGGCCTTAATTGGTTTCGTCCCTGACTGAAGCAACCACAACTTCGAACTTGGCTTTGGTCACTGATCCGACGGACCACACCTTCCCCCGCTTCTGGCCGGAAAATTCGATCACCGGCGGCGGCGCCGTCGGGAGCGTACTTTCTCGGCCGACCCCGCTTCTTCTTCAACGGTATGTCTCCGGCGGGCGACGGGGTGAGACCCACGTGAGGCGGTGCCGCCGCGACGGGCTGAGCTGTCTGGATCGGGTTGTCAGATCTCGGAGCCACGTAGTAGTCTGAATCGGGTTGTCAGATCTCCGAGCGCCTCCTCAAACCCTCTTCCTTTCAAGGTAATGATAATTAATTCATCTAGGGTTCATCACCTAGTGTTTCGATTTCGGATGTTGATTTGGATCTGGATTACTGATTGTGCTAATTTCGATTCCTTCTAAGCAGGTCTATGTTGCTCTCTCATCAAGATTGTTCTTTATATATATATATGGTAGCAATTTTGATGTAAACCTATGTATTTTAGGTATTGTTGTATAAGTTTTAATATGTATATTATGAATATTGATATTAACATTGTGAATTGGAGATGGAACAAGTTTATTAATAAATATAACTATTTGTTATTGTTGTTTTTCTTCTATTAAATGAGTTTCTAAAACATTGTAACCGATCTGGTTCAAATAATGTTAAAAGACTAATTGAAAAGTTTTCGAATTAAAAGATACAACACTAAATGTACAACATAGATTGTACATGGTAGTTGCTGATTCCGACTTTTTTGGAACAACAAGTGCAATGCTAAACGTTATAGATAGAGTTAAAATGTTAGTTGCTAATTCCGACTTTTTTGGAACAACAAATGCAATGCTAAACGTTATAGATAGAGTTAAAATGCTAGTTACTAAATATCTCTTTTTTGAAATAAAAAATGCAATACTAAATGTTTTAAATAGATTTTAATTGTTAGTTGCTAAATGAGCCGTATTTGGAATTACAAATGTAATACTAAACACCAACATTTGAATCAAAAGTTTGGTATCTAAAGGGGATAAATTGTATTTAATATGAACAATTCCATAAGAGAGCATTAGTATCACATTTGTATAAAACTACAAGTTCATATCACCTTAAAATTAAGTGTACCTAAATGATTGTATTAAGTGTATCAAAGAAAACACTAATTATATACTTTACAATTAAAATACTAGTAACTAGACTAAACTTATAAGACTACACAAAAAGGTTCTACAAAGCATGTTCACGTTTGGATATATGGCAAACTAAACAACAACAATTGAAATGTCGATTATAATGCTACAATTAGTTAACCGAATCAATGAATACTGTGTCTGAAACCCACCTTTAGCAACAGTCACAACAACCCTAAAGGGTGTGAAGACAACACCTACCATGTCTATGGATCCATACAGATTCCATACGGATCCGTGTGTAGTTGGAGAGTACTTGCTTACA
This sequence comes from Clarkia xantiana subsp. parviflora, assembly GCA_036873135.1. NCBI lineage: Eukaryota > Viridiplantae > Streptophyta > Magnoliopsida > Myrtales > Onagraceae > Clarkia > Clarkia xantiana. The sequence continues at coordinate 12,649,805 of JAPTYO010000003.1, forward strand.
TAGTACACACAAGGGAAGCCGTGTGTACATTACACACCGAATATATCCACACAATATACACACTATATATGCGGTGTGCAATAACTTTACACACAGAAAAGTTGGTGTGCAATCTACATACAGATTACCACCTCTAGAAAGCACACGGCATTTTCTGGTGTGGAATCAGAGTGTATTCATGTATACACACCACTTGCACACACTTGTGTGTACTCATGTATTTTGTTGTGTTGTTCACCGTACAAAAAGCTCTGAAAACCAGTGTTATCAGAACCGGACCGGAACCGGACCCCTCCACGGTCCGGTTTGCTTATTTCCGGAGGATGTAAGCGAACCCGGTTCTGAAGTCCGGTTTTCACCGAACCGGCCGGTTTTGGACGAACCGGGCGGTTCGCCGGTTCGGACTCCTTTCATTAAAAAAAAAATTAGGGTTAACTTACAGAGAGGCAGGCCCCGGTCCGGACTAAAACCTACATAAGGGTTAACTTACAAAGAGGCTTTGCAAATATGCATGTTTTTTACTAAAACCGGTCGGACCCGGTTCGGACCGGGTCCGACCGGCCGAACCGGGAACCGGTGGCCCTGCCGGTTCAAGCCCCAGTCCGGTTCTGATAACAATGCTGAAAACTATGGATGGATATGACTCTGACATGCACATGGAGATTAAGAAGGTGGAGATCGGTAACAACAACTCACATAAGACTTTGTCTATCCAAGATTACAATCCCCTTCCGGTAGGTTGAGCAATTGTATTTCAACTGAATTTAACTGGTTTATAATTGGTTCTACTAAAATGGTTTGGTAGGACAATTCTGATTGATTGTGGAGTGTGCAAACAATCTGGAATTGAATGAAAAATTAATTAACTAAAATAAAGACCCCTATAACCGATTTGTACTATTATGACGATTTCTATTCTACAGTTTTATGAGTAAACATATTATAAAACCATGCATCAATCATCATCATATTTTGGAGGCTGCACAGTTAGTATTAGAGAAGAACGGTCGAAATAACACATAATTGAAGTAACGAGATTCAAAAAAATGAAGCAATAAAGAGATCTCTTATTACAAGAAAAATGAGAAAAAAAAATATTATTTATCAAACATATGATGATGACTCCATGCATATTTGCATGGGAGGAAGAAAAAACAATAAAATAAGAAACAAATTATAGATATATTGGAATTGGAAAAGTATATATAAAAAAATGTCACATGAGACCCACAAAATGATGCAATAAAATTAGAAAGTGTATTTAATTGATTAGCGTTACGCCCGGAGGCTGTATAATAGAACGTGAACCAACGGGCAGAGTGTAGAAGACGAGAGTGGAAGAAAGTTGACTTCATGGCGTCAGTGGTTGCTGATCGGGGAGTGAGAGGTTAAGTGTTGCTAATTTTCTTGATTGGGAGTTGGGAATGGAGATGAAGCAAATTGGAAATGAGGTGTCGTATGGCTTAACCGGAAGCAAATCGGAGGAGGTGTCGTTTGGAGGAGATGATGTCGTATGGCTTGGAGAGGAGAACCCCGAAAGAGAATAACAGAAAATTGTAAAATCAGATTTTTTTTAAGGCTAAATTTGGCAGTGTAATCTTGGAGAGACTATCCTAACTTTCAATACGATGATATGATTTAATATTGTTAATTTGATTAATATATGTAGCAAAATTGTATATCTTTTGTTAAGACGTGTGTATCAGGTTGGCATGATACTTCTCACAGGTAGATTGCTTTCTTCGATGATCTGTTAGCTTGTAAATGTAATCCGTTGGCTCAACATGGTCGGTCGTCTCGCTCCTTGTCGACCTGCACAAGGGGCAATATCGAGCACGGAGAGGGGGGGTGGTGCTCGATGAGCCATCTCCGATGCCTAAGTCAACCCGAGGTTCTAGAGAGATAAAGTAGAGAGAATGCAGAGTTAAAAATGTGTAAACATGCAACATGATGAGAATGAATAGAACTTTTCGAGGTGATTAAGGTCGCATAATGACATTGTTAATCCCTAAGTGTACTTGATTAACACATAACGACAGGATTAAACCCTTAATGACACGGAGAGGTGGGTGAAAAAGTCTAAGTGTCGGATGTGCAAAATGTGGTCGGGTCGCTGCGAGGGGCGGATTGGATGGCAATATTCCGGACGTAGCACACACCCATTGGGCGGGGATACCGGGTGTCGGAACCTTCAAGGTAATATTGAAAATCCAACCCCAAAGGCTTAGGGTCGGGCAAACAGGTCCGGTCAAACCTAGGTTTGACCGGACCAGCACACCCGGTCAAACAGAGGTTTGATCGGGCGTGCTTCCTGATGTGCACGCCCGGTCAAACCTCTGTTTGACCAGTGCATACCCGGTCAAAAAGAGGTTTGACCAGGCTTGCTTTGTCTGGTCAAACCCTTGTTTGACCGGACTGGTCAGCACGTTCGGGCTGGAGTTTTTTCTGTCTTGACCATTTTTTCGCGGGTGACATGTTCGGGTCAAAGTTTCGAATTATAATCGTGAGTGAGGTTGTTAAAATAAGACAATTCGAATTTAAACGGATTCAAATTGGGCGTATATCCATCATCTGTCAATTTAGACTTACTCAATTTCTTTGCCAATAACATTCTATCAACCAAACATTGGATTCAGAATCATTATTCCATATTCTTCATGTCAACCAAACAACATTATATTAATATTACATATTCATTATTCCTTATTCCTATTTTGTATTCCTTATTTTATTGCATATTCCACGAACCAAACATGTCGTCAACGTTGGAAAAGAGATTAGACGCCCATCAAATTTGTGAGAAAAAATATATCATAATATACTACTTAAAGCTCCATAAGTCAAGATTAAAAAAAAAAAAAAAAAAAAAAAAAAAAAAAAAAAAAACCCCAATACGTCTTTATCCAGACTTGTGATTATACGTAAAGCTTCACAATTTTGAATTTTAGAGATTTATTATGAGAAAAAATTCCAAAATAATAATAAAAGAAGCCATAGAATGGTTAAAGAACTCACCTTAAGAAAAATGAAAAATAATAAGAAGTTCTAATATTGAAATTTAATATGAATTAATAATTCAAAACATATATATAGAACCTACAAATATACGTTAATGTATTAACTGTGTCAATTCATTAAAAAAAATAACAATTAAACATGATTCTTCTATGTGAAAAAAAAAAAAAAAAAAAAACTCCACCTCATAAAGTTTAATGAGCTCCAAATTGGTAAAAACAACATTGTTAGCATATTGCACTTTAATGTCTCACACTTGTCTTTTCACGGAGTCCTCTAGCTAAACTGCAAAAAATGTAAAAAATGCGATATTTAAAACTCTAAAAGTCACGCTATCATCAAAATACATGCCAAAAAAATACATATTCGAAATAGTATAACGACCAAGAGTCAAGAGAAGAAGAATAGCATAATTATTAATTACATAAATTTCTCGCATGCATGCTACTCTATTCGGTCTCTTTTTGGTTCTTCCATTTACTTCTCGTTTGCCGTGATTATATTATTATTTGTACGCAAAACCCGATATTTGGTCGAGAAATGAGAGTTGATAATGAAGAAGGCTTGGAGGGGTTAGATACGATGGCTTCACGGCATCTTTAGAGTCTACGACTTTGATCTTTTAACTTCTTGCATTGATGTGGTTAAGGAGTTTTGAGATGATGAGGAATGCCCGTTCACGCGAACTATATATATAACTAAAATTGGTCGGATGATTTGGGTGATCTCGTGAGAATAGGGCAATTCTTCTATTATTTATTATTATATAGGGAATAGAACCTAAAAACTGTCTGAACTTTGGCTCTTGTGTCAGTTTGGTGTCTGAGGTTTAGAATGACTGTCCGAATTTACATATATGTTGCTATTTGGTGTCTTCGTCTATTTTGGCTGTTAAGTTGGACGAAATGCTGTCAGGTGGTTGGATAATTTAAAAAATACTCAGAATGACTCCAGCGTGCATGTCACGTGATTTTTTTTAGATTTAGGCGGAACATATGAAAAAGACGAAATTTCCCATATGCCTAAAAACTACACCGCGCGTCTCTTCAAGTTCAGTCAGTTCCATCTTCTTCTTCATATCAACTCACTCTCTCAATTCCATCTTCTCAATGTCTCAAAAACTAGGGTTTCTGCAAGAGGCTTTTGGGTTGCTTTCCGGCGAGAAGGAGCGGCTATCAGCGAGGGCGGGCGGTTCTGGAGCCTTTCTGGTGACAACTCCGGGAAGGTGACGATACATGATCTGCTGCGGGGGTCCAAAATCGACGGTTCAAGTTGAATTTTCGGATTATAAGAAGGTAAGAGCACGAAAATTTGGTTAAATATGGCTGATTTGTTAGTGGGTTGAGGAAATATCTGGGAGTGGGGGTTCAATTGAAATGTTACATTATTTTCTGTTGAAATCTGCTTAGGGTCTTGATAGAAGTTGATTTTGGTTTGATTTCGGGTGCATTAAAGAAGTAAAAACACAAACTTGAACAGTTTTAGTGAAGTTTTGATTTCGGGCTAAATGATTGGTTTCAGTTTGCATTAATAATACAACTGTAACAACTGTATTTTTGGTAGATTACACAGTTGGGTTTGTTTTGTTGTGTATTAATGTAGTCAAAACAGAAAATTGAAGAGTTTCGGTAAAATTTGTATTTTGGTCTGAGTGTTATCATTGTGTTTGTATGAAAAAAAAGCGTATTTTTGTTAGATTACACACTTAAGTAGTAAAATTAACTAAAACTGGTAAACTGAATCAAATCTGAAATTTGGTAATTTTTTTCCCTCCTCGTGATGGTTCAGATACCAAAATGACACAATGTGCAAACTTGGGACATTAAATAAGTTATTTTTCCTTGAAAAAATTGAAACTTTATATGTTACCATGTCTTCCTTGAAAAGCTTACACTTTGTCTGTTTGATGTCTGAAAAAAAAACACAGTGTTGCTGTTTGATGTCTAAGATTACTTATCAAAATAATATGTCAATTTTCCAGAATATGTGTTTTCAAAGTTGAACGTTGATAACTGAATGTATGTTTGTTGTTACAGGCTTGCTAAAAGGGATGAAGACCCGACCATCGTTGAAGTTAACCACCATGGTTACTTAACATATGTAGATGATGGGACAATTGTGAAATATGTAGGGAAATTGACCTTCCTCCAATCTACTGGGAAGTATGATTTTAACCTACTAATGAAGGAATTATTGGAGAAGTGTGGCTATCCGGAGTGGGATCTCATTCAATACCGCAAAAATGGTTCGACAAGCACAAGTTCACTCAAGTTGATAATGTGTAGGTCCGACTGGGAAGAAGTTCTTGAGCAACACCCACGACTTGAGACGATTGTTCTTTACTTGCTAAAGAGCAATTTGACTGATGGACTTAGCGGTGGGACATAAACCATAGAGGCTGGCCCTAGTCGGGCACACGCTGTCGAAGAAGTGCTTTTTAATACAATAACCGAAGACTTCATGACGATTGGGGATTTGATGAATTGCATGGAAGAACTGAGGGAAGGTTTACCTAGGGCTGCCCATGAGAAGAATGACAATTGCATGGAAGAACTGAGGGCAGCATTCGGTAGGGCTGGCCGGAAGACGGATGAAAATGATGTCCAAGCATCCAACAACCATGAAGATGGTTCAAATGATGGTTCAGAAGATGGCTCACATACAGAAATCCATATATTATCGACTTCTGATAGTAGTGCTCTGACGCTAATTGGGTGCCCAGAGAAGGTGATGACGTCTGGGATACGGAAAAAAGTCTGTCTTAAGAGGATGACGGCCTTGGCATAGAGGATGAGAGTCATGGCATAGAGGAATTACCGGAGAGGGAGATAGAGAACCAGCGAAGGAGAGAGATAGCTGCTGGGAAGCGAAATATTGTTCGAGATAAGGCAACAGATCGACTACCAAGAAAGAAGAGAAGAGTTCCATTTGAAGATGATGTGTTAGGTAAATTTTGAATATGCAACGTTTACTAAATGTTCCCCTTTGGACAATGCTAATTCTAATGCTAAACATTGTAGATACTGATCAAGCACAAGAAAAGGACAACGACGAGGCGGACATGTGGAACAATCTGATGGCAAATCCTGAAGAACAACAGGACTCTCAGTTGCTTCATGACAGCAACATCATGGCTACTCCTGTGACGAGGTTGTGACTAGTCGGAGACGATTCCTAGAGTATAGAGAAAACCAAGAGTACAATGCTCCAGCCGTAGAGCTCAGGGTTGGCCTCTTATTTCCACATACAGAGGCATTCAGACGTGCATTGTCGGAGCATAGTATTGCGCATACGAGTATCGGAACAATCCCGCTGAAAAAATTGAAGCACTATGCAAGCAACAATACAAGTGGAGGATCTACGTGTCTAAGGTTTCTAGTGAAGAGTCCCTGCAGGTAAATACGCCTATTATATGACTTCTAGTTAAATGTCTTATTAAATGTTGGACCCTCAATTAATCTGTGTATATTAAATGTCTAGAAGTTTTGGACATGTTGCAATCTAGTGTCTGCATATATTGTCCATGTCTACAAATCTGGTGTATGCATATGGGTTTCATGTGTGGCAATCTGGTGTCTGCAAATATGACGTATTAAATGTAGGAATTTGGTGTCTGAAATATGTTGATTGGTTCTTTACAGGTGAAGACTTTCCACTCGAAGCATGATAAGAAATGCCAGGTGTTTCAGAAAAGTAAAATCAACGTCAAATGGTTGGTTGGAACGTACCTCCACAAGTACAGAGAACAAAAGCTAACCACAACCTACATTGTGAAGGAGCTTGCAACCGATACATGCTTCGACGTGTCTAGATTCACAGTCCGGAAGGCATGTAGAAGGATGGATGAGATCATTAATGGTGAGAGAATGAAGCAGTACGCGAGGCTGTGGGACTACGTTTTTGCAGTTACCAAAACAAACCAAGGTAGTTCAGTGAAGCTCGAATCCTCAAATGGCAAGTTCCGGAGACTTTACATGTGCTTGGACGCATGTAAACAAGGATTCAATGATGATGCAGACTTTCTAGTCAGGACTTCTGGGATCGAACTGATTTCGATGAAGTATTGCCCCTTAATTTCCGGAGATAGTCGGGCCGTCCGAGAAAGGTTAGGACAAGGGCATCTCACGAGCCAGGGCCTAACATGGTGAGAAGGGCATACAACAGCAAATGCAATATATGCAAGTCTAGAGGTCACAACAAAGATGATGTGAGTTGAATGTTAGCATTTGGATTATGGGCTGCCGTAATTGGGAGCCCATTAGTTAAGTCCATGTTCCTAAGAAATTAGGATAAGTCATATTAGAGATTCTGGGCTAGGCCTGAAATCCCAATTGACATGGGAGGCTCAAATTGGGCCTCCCCCATTAACATGGTTGGCCGACTTTGTGTATTAAGGAGGTGGGATTCCACTCTTATAAATAGGGACCTAAGAGAGTTTTACAAGTGCTATTAATTCTCCTCTCCCAAGTTGTGAGTTAAAGTAAAACCCTCCCCCCCTAAATAAGAGGTTCGGCAGAACCTAATACCACACACCAATGAGCTGCCAAATTGCGTCGAGCAATTTACTCCGAGTAGATTCATCCCGCGGAGAATCGACTGAGGTTTTGCTGTGAGGCATAATCCGCGTAGGGCTTATCTAACAAGAACCTCTACGAGGAACCGTCTGGCGGATCGAGAACTCTCCTCAAAGGTCCTGGGCTACATGAAACATTATAGGTATGCGCACCTTCTTCCGCTGCGTATTAGTTACCATGCACGTATCTAGGGTTTTGTTTCCGTAGTATTAATCCTCTATATCCAACAGTGGTATCAGAGCATTTGTTAGGGAGTTCGTGTTTTTGATAAAATTCGTGTTTTTGTTTTTCCTAGTGTTGGCCGAAACTTTTAAAGTATTTTAAAGTTTTAAATTTTCGATTTTTCTTGGTAAAATCGGACTGGCCATGTTTTTCATGATGTTCATAGTTAAATTTGATGTTCATGATCATCAAGAAAAGAAAGACTTTCATCAAATTTGAACTTTGAATTCTTGATCATGACAAGTTTTGATCTTGAAATTTGACCACAAACCCTAATTTTGGTGTTATACGGCCGAACCTCTATAGGTGTTTAAGGTGAAATTTTTAATTTCTAAGTCCACAAGTAACCCTATAGGAACCGAAAATATTAATAATATTTTTACAAATATTCACGCCGAAATTTTTAAGGTTGAAGATGATGCCAAAATTAGGACAATATTCACAAGATTATTGTGTATATCAACTATCAATATATCTAGCACAATTTTAGGGATCTAGGTAATATTGATAATATAGTTGCCTAAAAGATTGAGAAAATATATATTATTAATAACATATATATATATATATATATATATATATATATATATATATATATATATATCCCTAAATATATATATTCAACATTGACAATAATATATTTTCTAAAAGATATAAATATATATATATGTGTGTGTGTGTGTGTGTGTGTGTGTTAGCATTTGGGGTTATGGGCCGCCGTAATTGGTAGCCCATTAATTAAGGCCATTAACCTAAGTAATTAGGAATAGGTCACATTAGGGTATTTGGGCTAGGCCTAAATCCCATGTGACATGGGAGGCCCAAAATTGAGCCTCCCTCCCCTAGCAAGTCGGCGCCGACCTCACCTAAGGAGGTGAGATTTTTAATCCCACCTCCACTCTATAAATAGGGACCTAAGATGGTGTTTTCTAGTGCTAATCAATCTCTCCCAAGTTGTGAGATTTAGAGAAAAACCTCCTCCCTATTAGAGTATAGGTTCGGCCGAAATAGCACACAAGCTAGGAGGTGCCAAATTGCGACGAGCAATTTACTCCAAGTAAGATCCACCCCGCGAGAATCGAATGAGGCTTTGCTGTGAAGATCAAACCGCGTAGGGCTTCTCTAACAGGAACCTCTACGGGGTACCGGTCGGTGGATCGAGAACTCCTCTAGAAGATCTTGGGCTACAGAAATCATTAAAGGTATATGCAATTTCTTCCGTTGCGTAATTAATTACCATGCACGTGTCTAGGGTTTCGTTTCTGTAGGATTAGTCACCATAATCCAACAGTGGTATCAAAGCTTGTGTTAGGGAGTTAGTGTTTTTGATAAAATTGGTGTTCTTGGATTTTCTTACCTTGGCCGAACCGAATTTTAAAATTAGGGTTCAAATTTTTAAAATTTTCGATTTTATGGGTAACACCATGCTTGGCCGAAATTTTCATGATGTTCTTAGTAAAAGTTGATGTTCATGATCTTCAAGAAAAGTAAGACTTTTATCAAATTTAAACTTTGGATTCTTGATCGTGACAAGATTTGATCTTGAAATTTGACCACAAACCCAAATTTGGTGTTAGTTTTGGCCGAACCTACTATAGGAGTTCAAGGTGAAATTTTTGATTTCTTAGTCCACAAGTAACCTAATAGTGACCGAAATATTTTATTAAAACCGGCCGAAATTTTTGTTACCAAAATTAGGACAAAATTCACAAGATAATTATGAGTATATTTACTATCAATATATCGAGCATATTTTTAGGAATATAGATAATATTGATATATATATATATATATATATATATATATATATATATATATATATATATATATATATATATATATTATTTATGAAATATATATATATCAATATTATTGATGAAATATATATATATATGGTTGTGCCGAATTTACATATATATATATATATATATTTGCAAAAAAGTTGGACAATATTTATTTATTGATAGTTACTTAGATGTCAAGTTAACTTTTTAGTGGACAATATAACTTTTTATTGATAGCTACCAATAACGAAGCAGAATATGAGGCCCTACTCACAGGTCTTCGTATAGCCAAAGGTATGGGAATCACAAATTTAAAAGTGCGATGCGATTCTGAGTTGATTGTCAATCAGACCAATGGAACCTAAATCGCCAAATGGGAGAATATGAAGAAATATGCGGAACAGGTGCGACGACTCGTGCGAGACGTGTCTCATTTCCAAATAGAGGATATCCCTCGAGAGAGCAACCAAGAGGCTAACGCCTTTAGCAAATTTGATTGGGAAAACACCATCCCTGTACCAGTAAACTTCATCGAGCGCTCCCTCTATTCAGCTGTGGAGTCGGGGGTAGAGGTCCTCAATATCCAAACCCCTAATTCATGGATAACCCCCGTCCAGAACTATTTGGAACATGGGAGCCTTCCAGAATATCCATTGGAGGCGACCAAAATTCAGAGAATGGCGGGACGATTCACGATCCTGGATGGATACCTATACAAAAGAGGATACTCCACGCCTTATCTTCGATGCATAGCCGCCCCTCAGACGGAAAATATTATGGAAGATCTACATAAAGGCAAAGCCGGATGTAACGAAGGAGCCAAAACTTTGGTGTTATAAGCCTTACGACAGGGATTCTACTGGCCAACAATGCATAAAGAAGCAATAATGCTCATGCAAGCCTGCCCTGCATGCCAAGTTTACGCTCCAAGAATAATGAGGCCGCATGCGGAACTCACGCCTATGGCCCTTCGCACAATGGGGAATCGAGCTCATAGAGCCTATGCCCAAATCAACAGGTCAGCAAGCACATATCGTGGTTGCCATCGATTACTTCTCTAAATGGATAGAAGCAAGAGCTTTGGCGTCAACAACTACTTTCCAAATGAAAAGGTTCATCCGTGAACAAATCATACTCCAATATGGAGTGCCGAAAATCCTCATTAGCGATAACGGCCCTCAATTTGCCAGCGAAGAATTGGCCAACTTTTGTGAAGAGATGCGTATCAATCATCGCTTTGGCTCTGTCCATCATGCGCAAACTATGGACAAGTCGAGGCGGAAAACAAAACGATCCTAAAGGGACTAAAGAAGATGGTGGCCACTCTCAAGGGAAATTGGGTAGAAGAGCTGGACCAAGTACTTTGGGCGCTCAGAACCACAGCCCAAAGAGCCACTAGCGAAACCCCCTTCAGCATGGTCTACGGGTTTGAGGTCGTATCGCCCATAGAGGTAGCTAATATCTCTCAAAGGGTCGTCGCGTATGAAGTCGATCTGGATCTCGTTGACGAAAAAAGATGGGCCTCCGAAGAAACTCAAGGAAGAGTGAAGCTCACCACCGCTAGGTATTTTAATCAAAAAGTGGGGCGACGACAATTCTTCCTAGGAGAGAAGGTGCTACGAAGAAACGAGTTTGTAGTGGCCGATCAAAGATGAAAATGGTGCTAAAATGGGAAGGTCCTTATACAGTGGTCGATATACCATGTCCCAACGCCTACAAATTAAAAGATTCTCAAGGGCAACGCCTCAATAGGACTTTTAACGCGGTGCACCTGAAGAAATTCTACGTCTAGAAATCCTTTCATGTATTTCTATTACAATAAAGTGATGAATAAAGATATGATTTCTCTCCTCTTAATGTTTCCACAAGACTCCCACGACTTCCGAAAGTCGCCATCTACAAAGGAGATCAGTCATAATACTGACTCTTCGACTCCATATAGTCGGCGACGATCCAGGAGATCAGTCATAATACTGACTCCCACGACTTCTGAAAGTCGTCATCTACAAAGGAGATCAGTCATAATACTAACTCCTCGATTCCCTATGGTCGGCGACGATCCAGGTGATCAGTCATAATACTGACTCCCACGACTTCCGAAAGTCGCCATCTACAAAGGAGATCAATCATAATACTGACTCGTCGACTCCATATAGTCGGCGACGATCCAGGAGATCAGTCATAATACTGACTTCTTGACTCCATATAGTCGGCAACGATCCATGAGATCAGTCATAATACTGACTCCCACGACTTCTGAAAGTCACCATCTACAAAGGAGATCAGTCATAATACTGACTCCTAGACTCCATATAGTCGACGACGATCCAGGATATCAGTCATAATACTGATTCCCACGACTTCTGAAAGTCGCCATCTACAAATGAGATAAGTCATAATACTGGCTCATCAACTCCACATAACTAACAACGGCCAAGGAATACGATTTCAATATCAAAATTCTTGACCTATGAGGTAAACGAACCACCCACGATAGGAGACAGAGACAAGATTTGTTTCTCATCGTAAGAAGGTACTCGATACAATCCCTTCCCCTTTTTATTAAAATAAGATTAATGGCTTATGTCTCGGGGCAAGTGTTGGGATGTGATTCGAAGTATCCTTGGAAGTATCGAGAACATTAAAATTCGAGACCTCAGAGAGATATATCAATGACCAATCATGATCAATAGAAGGAGACAAAGATAAATAGTCGACACTGAAGCCAAGAGGTGTCGATAGCCAATACGACACTCAAATAAAGGTGATAAGTCTCAGGGCCGGCCCAAGAAAGATCGAGGCCTAAAGCTACAATAAAATTTGAGGCATTTATATCTTTTTCTAGTATACATATTTTTTAAAAGAGTCTATCGATTAAAATTTGAAAAAAGAGAACCTTATCAAGCAGAAAAAATAATGAAAAATCGCTTTATTTTTTTGTTGAACTGATTTTTTTTTATCATATGCTTAAATAGACTTAACTATATAATAATATATATGAGGCCTTATTTCTTTGGGGGCCTAAAGCCCTAGCTTTAGTGGCCTTACCCTTGGGCCGGCCCTGATAAGTCTACTCAAGAACTCTCCCTCTTAAGGTAAAAGTCGAGTCGGCAGCCAAACATTAGGGAAGAAACCCTCCCTCTTAAGGAGACAACTGGTAACCTGCTAGCCGCCCCAAGGGAAACCCTTCCTTCTAAGGAATAGGCACCAGCTGGCAACGTGCTCGCCACCTTCTTTACCAAGGAAACCTGCCTCCCAAGGTAAAGCTAATGTGGCAACCTACTTGTCACCTGATTAAGGTAGCCTTCCACATTAAGAAATAATGAGGTGGCAACCTGCTTGTCACCTACTGACATTTCACCGCCCTTCTCAACCAATCGGTGACTTTGCGAAGTCTAATGATGACTTATTATAAATAAATGTGGATCCACTAACCTTTAAGGTTAAAGAGAGCAAGATGATAAATCATCGAAGGGAATGTGACTATGCCCATGAGTAAACACTCTTAAGAAGGAAAGCCCAACCATGCTGACTGGAGATCCCAAGAACTTGGTTCAACGGGAAAACATAATCACAAGACTGGGTGTAATCACTGTGGGGGTCTTTACCCTCGGGTCCATTCCTATGATGTAGAAATAGTGATATGCTGAGTTAAGGCTAAGCTTATGCTTTTGATGACCCTCAAGTATCGGTAAAACCGAACATAATAATGCGAAATACATAATTGAGATCACATATTAAGCAAATTTTTTAATGATTCGTAAGGAGAACTAAGAGTCCTTACGATGCTCGTGAAACATAGAATCACCATGCGAGTGAGTAGTGGGGCCGCTTCTAAAGGAATTGTTGATGGCGCAATTCTTACAAACGCTTGCAGAACCAGGCGCGTGATCCATGGCCTAACCGGATCACAGGGCGAGAACAAAACCAAGGCTAGGAAGGTACCGGTGTGGGTTATGTCGTCATTTACACCAACAACATTCGATTCAAGGACATCGCGTCTACCGACCGGTCAGTAAATAAGGCATGATCTCAGAATGGATAGATTCAAAGGATTGACCGTTGAACTCCACTATTCTCGAGTCTAGAGGTTCATGAAGGTACTCTTTTAATTTATATTCATGTGGGGGATTGTTGGAAAAATGTGTTAATGACATAACTACTTTTTTTATCGGATGAATGAAAAATTGTTGTTCTTAGTACACCCGGACAGAGTAGTCCCGACTTCGTCCAGGTTCGTTGAATCTGACGAATTAATGATCTGTAACGGCTTCATTAATATGGACGTTTCAGTTTTATTTATTAAGATGTCATTATTATACACGGCTTCTACCTCCCTATAAATAGAGAGACTTATCTATGGGCTTTTTTTGGAGACTTGGGAGAATTAGAATAGTCATTTCCTCATCCTTCATATTCGAGATGATTTTCATCTTTCGAGGTCGTATTCGACCTTAAGTCTTGTTCTGGTGGAGATCAGACAATGTTCTGTTTCGACTGGTGGTGTTTCGTGCTAGCTTGCTACTGGAAAGCCGTTTTATCCTGGGAGAAAACCGCCCATTAACATCCTCTAGCACAACCGACGAGTCGGTGAGGGGGCGAAATTGTCTTAAGGAGACAGTGACCTGCACGAGACTCGGTTAAAAAAAAAAAATCGTTCATTTTATCTAGATAATTCCCCTATTACGTGCTATTTTTTTTTTTTTTTTAAAGTGAATATTAATACAAGTTTCAAAATGTTATTTGTGAGGAGTGACTAAAGACAACTAACGGAAAAATAAGGAAAGCCTATGCTGGTATCCTATGATTTGTATGATCTCATTCTATAAGACAAAAAGCTAAAGGAATTGCAAGTCTCCTCCAAAAATGAATGGTCCATGGAAATATCCAACTAACTGATGGTAACTTGGCATTTTGTATCGAGTCAACGACATGCATCGATTACAACTAAAGAAACCAAAGCTTTGAAATAATTTACAAAACTATCGGCACGTGAATCGTAAATTGAGCAAATACTTCATAACGAAGTAAAGATTTGAGGTTGGCCAAAAAAAAAAGGTAAAGATTTGAGAATGGCAAAAAAAAAAGGTAAAGATTTGAAAGACGCTTTAATGAACTTGGATGGATGATCAGAATGTTGGAATTATTGAGGGTAAATATGCAAATTTATAAAGTCCATGGACCAAAATGCAACTAATCAAATCTCGGTTACTTACAAGTAATTCCTCCAATTAACATGCAAGATATAGGCAACACCGAAATTGTACGTATACTTCGACACGAAAACGAATACGTATTTTTATACTGAGGCCCGTGCTAATCACAGTCTCCTTAAGGCAATTTCGCCCCTCCCCACCCTCGGGTTATGCAAAGGGGTTTATACAAGGGGCGATCACCTCCCAGGATTCAACAGTGTCATCGAATCGTGTTATGCATGCAACACGCTCGACCGAACCGAACCCAATACCTGAACTCAAACAAAGAACAGGAAAGCCGACGACAACGGCTAAAAACAACTAGAAAGGTTGAACACGACATAAGTCGAAATCAACCTAAGAAGAACTCTGCAATTCGTCAACACGAAGAACAGAGGAGGAGAAAAATAACTTGGATTCCAAAAATATGGATTCCGAAAATATTGGATACTCAACCAAAAGGAAGAGATCTCATTTTCTTCATGTGTAAAAATGTGAAGAGGAAACTCATTTATATAGGAGATGAGAAGGGGGGAGGAGAGCAATCTTTTCGATGTGGTACAAATTCATTTAACAAATTCCATTCACAAAGAAATGGGCTAAACTAAGCATTGGGCTTCAAACAAAAAAGTTGGGCTCTAAACAAAATAGTTTATTAAACAAAAGTTAATAAGAATTGGCCCATTTTTCCAACAATCCCCCACATGAATGGAAATTGGAAATCTAGACACGAAATTTGAGTTCAACGGTCAATACCTGCAAAGGATAGGTAGGGGTGACCCCTTTGAACCTATCCCTTGTGAGATCATGCCTTCTCTACTGACTGATCGGTAGACGCGATGTCCTTGAACCGACTGTCGTTGGTGTAGATGACGACATAACCCACACAGGTACCTTCCTAGTATAGTTCGGTTCACGCCCTGTGATCCCTAGGCCCTGGATCACTAGCCTGGTTCTGCAAGCGTTTCTAAGAATTGCGCCCTCAACAATCCCTTTCGAAGCGGCCCCACTTCTCACTCGCATAGGTGATTCTATGTCTCAAGAGCATCTTCACGACTCTGAGTTCTCCTTACGAATCATTAAAAGCTTTGTGTGAAAATGACCTTGATTAAGTAATTTCCAATTACTGTTATAAGATCAACACCAGCAAAAGCTTAACCTCTTCTCCATCACTGTTTGCATCATAGGAATGGGCTTTGGGGTTTGACCCCCACAGTGACAACACTCACTCTTGTGATTAGGTTGTCCCATTGAATCAAGTTCTTGGGATCTCCAGTCATCATGGTTGGGTTTTCCTTCTCAAGAGCGTTTCCTACACGGGCTTTAGCCCCATTCCCTTCGATGCTTGGCCAAATAACTCTCTGTTTAACCCTTTCGGGTAGCGGATCCGCTATTTATCTGCCGTCTTTACGATATCGGGCACAATAAATATATTTGAGAGCAAATGTCTAATGGAATTATGACGTATATGTCTAAACATTCCATTATGCAGGTTATACTGCGTTATACAGATTGATCGTCGCAACGTTGCATCAATGTTCTCAATCCAACAAAGTCCTCAGACTATCATTTCCTGCAGGAATAATTTTGTTAATCCAACATCTAAATTTAGATTGATTCTTTTGTGGACAACAGCTTCGCAAAGTGTCCCATTTCCCAACCTTTAACAAAGGTTTTCATGCCAAATGGGGGGTGCACCACTTATTTCTGCTTTAACCTTGTCACTTAAAGAAAATCTTCAACATTTCATTAGATTGGATTTAATTTGGATTAAACCAAAACAAACTCATCAATCTTTGCACTAACACAGGTTTTGGCCAATTAGTAAAATCCTCGAGAAAATGACATAGTCATTCTGCATCTTCGGCACATTTCTCCAGTACAATAACTCAGACTTGATCGTCGATCTGGCTATGACTGTTTGTTTTGAGGATTTTCTACGACACTGTTCCACCTCGTAAGGTGAATACGTAACCCCTTATACTCAAGGTGGTAGTGTCTAATCGGATATAACATTCTATCACATAAGGATATCTCTTTGTGTAGACCATGATTACGAATATGTCTCAGATACCTAAGTACCCTGATTACCCCGTTCTAGTGGACAACACTAGGGTTACTCGTATATCGACTCAATGCACTTACAACATGAGCGATATCTGGTCTAGTGCATGACATTAAGTACATGTCACTTCTAATAATCCGAGCGTACTCAATTTGGGAAAGCCATTCTCCCTTATTCTTTGAAATTACTTACTCGTATCTATTGGAGTACTGACCTCGTTCTTGTCCTCTTTGTTGAATTTATCCAAATACTTGTCAATATATGAGTTTGACTTAGAATGAGACCTTCTGATGATCTAATGAGTTTTAATCCAAAGATCACATTGGCAAGATCCATGTCTTTCAGGTCAATACTCAAATTCAACATAGGTCCAGTGGACCGGACCACCTCATCGTTATTTCCAACGATTAGTATGTCATCAACGTAAAACGTTTTTCATACTTATTTATTTTGAAACATTTCTCCAATAAAACGCTGTCAAATTTATAAAGCCATTATTTAGGCGCCTGATTTAGATCATACAAAGATTTGACAAGCTTACGGATTTTCTTTTCCTGCTCTCGCGCAGAGAAGCCCTCAGGTTGTTCCATGTAGATTTCTTCCTCTAAATATCCATTTAAGAAAGCTGTTTTCACATCCATTTGATGTACTTCGAGAATTCGCAAGGCTGCAATCGCAAGCACCATCCTTATGAATGTGATTCTACTTACTGGAGAATATGTATCAAAATAATTCCACCATTCCTTTTGTCTATAATCTTTTATGACAAGTCGGGCTTTGTAATTATCAATTGATCCATCTTCTTTCATTTTACATTTGAATATCCACTTGTAGCCTAACGGTTTGTCTCCGGGCGGAAGATCCACCAGCTCCCAAGTGCGGTTCTGCAAGATGGACTCAATTTCACTATTGATTGCCTCTTTTCATAGAGGTCTCTCAGAAGAGTTTACGTCTTCGTGGTAAGTCTAAGGTTCGGCTTCAAGCATATAGGTCAAAAAACTGGACCATAGGATTTTCAATCCTCGCCCTTTTACTCATCATGGGCTCGACCTCAACATGCCCTCCATGTTCTCGGTCTTGACTATTATTCCTCTATAGTCTCATATGCTTGCCTCTCCTCTAGACTTAGCCAAAAATACATTTTCCAAAGAAATATGCATTTATTGATTACATTAACGTATCTTTGTGTTTATTTGACACTTTCGACTCAAATCGATACACGTTACTATTCTGAGCAAACCCTATGAAAATGCAATCAACGGTTTAGGGAATGTATGCGTCTTTTCCGTAGAGGTATCATAATTTTTAGCAAGACACCCCCCACATTCGAAGGCACAAATCAAACATAGTTTTATCTTCCTTCTTATGTGGTACCTTATTCAAAAGGTAATTGCTAGTTAAAATAGCTACCCCGTCATAACCCTAAAACAAACATGGTCTCAACCATACTATTTTAATTTCTACCAGAAAAATGTAATGTGTTAACACACGAGTTGGGTATGAAGTTATTACTAATTCTCAACCACATCATCATTGATCCTCGGATCATCCTTTTATCGTTGTAGATCCTCAGACCATTAACACATCAACATTTTTTTTTTCCCAGATCGTTGCGTTTCTCAAACGGTATGATCCTAAGACCAATAAAAGGCCTCGACTGTTGCACCGCAAGTGCCAAAACAACATTTTCATATTTTTATCTAATGCACACTAAGCCAGAACCTTGACCGTCGACAACGTTATTAATACTAATTAGTTCAAAATACACATTAAAAAGTTGCCCGGTTGGATCGAACCCGCAACCCAACTCCATCGGGGTTTTATGCGGTGTGCAATGACTTCACCGATTAAATCGTGTTTAAGTCAACATTCTCTAAACAGAGAATAATCGTTGCCGCATTTCTCATTGCGAAAACAATTAATAGTTGAAACTCAAGTTTTTGTTTGTAAACCATGATTTTGTTATTGTTTCATATTTTCCTTCATCAAGTATACATAGCAATATTTCGTACTATCATCTACTAACGTAATGAAGTACTTATTTTCCGCCTCGCGTTTGGACATATATTAGGTCGCAAACATCGCTATGTATTTAGACCAAGAAGTTCGGTAATCCTTTCGACCGAATAAGTTTCGCTTCAACGCAAACTTCTCATTTAAGTTCTTGATCTATTTTGATTTTAGGAATATGAACCATGTTAGATAACCTCTGCAAGGTATCGTAATTAACATGTTCTAAATTATTGTGCCACAAATTTAGCACAAGAAGGAACATTCTTATCTCATGTTCACTATAGGCACTACGCCCAATGCAAAAACATTTTTATTCATGTTTACTTCAGGCACTACGGCCATTACACTTAAAGTAATTCAACTTCATCCAATCAAATTTTTCGTCTATCTGTATTTAACGTACAGTTCTTTTGACGATTTCGAGTGCTCCCAATAGGGACGCTTCCTCCTCATTTTTTTTTTTTTAGAATTGTCAAAAAGAATTCCATCTTTTGACTTCAACTTTTGAAGTAAGTCTCGGCGACTTTCCCTGCATTATAGACGGCGGCCTAAACGAGTGTCCAACCTCGGTAATCAAGGCGTCGGTATATGGGATAGCATCACTCGCTAGAATAATAACATTTATAGACCACATCGAGAAGATCGTGGTCTTTCCCAATTTTAGAGTTATCCGCCAAGTGTTAGCTACATTCTCATTGAGGAGCGTTCAAACATTGGACCTATGACCAACCCCTTGGGATAATTAATCCGTAACATCAAATTCGGATTACTAAAATTCAAATAACGATTTGAATTTCTGATTTCAGTAACTAAGTTGAATCACTTCAGTTACAAAAATCAATTTTTTTTTTTTCTTTTCCGTTGGACAGAAAATAAACTTGGCACAGCTAATTTTGGTTTTAACAAAACCAGACCCACACGGGGCTTACTCCCGTATACAGACGTCACGAGGTACATACGTACCAAAGTTCAGGAGTGTGCAATTGAAAACTTCCATAACACTTGTCATACACACTCAATCGGCTTTCACCGATTTTTTTTTTTTTTTTTTTTAAATCACATTTTCAACAATGGATTCAACGACCCCATAGGCCTCAACGGCTAAATTGGGTCAAGTCACCAAAGCCTCCTTAGCAAACATATCAATTCCGGATGCCTTAATAGGTTTAACAACCTTGACCATCTCGATTTTTCATAGTAGTCTCAACGACTTAGCGACCTCAACGGTCCTAATAGCCTCAACGGCTTTTGACGACTTTACCAGTCTCGACGACCTAAATGGCCTTAGCGATTTTATCAGTCGCATGTGCTCTCGAGCATGTTCACATTTTCAACATCATTGTTCGACAATATTTGTGAACTTTTAGAGAATAAATAATTTTCTCCAAAAAATTGAATCTCAAAATTCAATTAAGGATCCTCTCATAAAACCAACAAATAAAAATTTGCCTTAAGATTGTTGGAATTATTGAGGGTAAATATGCAAATTTATAAAGTCCATGGACCAAAATGCAACTAATCAAATCTCGGTTACTTACAAGTAATTCCTCCAATTAACATGCAAGATATAGGCAACACCGAAATTGTACGTATACTTCGACACGAAAACGAATACGTATTTTTATACTGAGGCCCGTGCTAATCACAGTCTCCTTAAGGCAATTTCGCCCCTCCCCACGGGTTATGCAAAGGGGTTTATACAAGGGGCGATCACCTCCCAGGATTCAACAGTGTCATCGAATCGTGTTATGCATGCAACACGCTCGACCGAACCGAACCCAATACCTGAACTCAAACAAAGAACAGGAAAGCCGACGACAACGGCTAAAAACAACTAGAAAGGTTGAACACGACATAAGTCGAAATCAACCTAAGAAGAACTCTGCAATTCGTCAACACGAAGAACAGAGGAGGAGAAAAATAACTTGGATTCCAAAAATATGGATTCCGAAAATATTGGATACTCAACCAAAATGAAGAGATCTCATTTTCTTCATGTGTAAAAATGTGAAGAGGAAACTCATTTATATAGGAGATGAGAAGGGGGGAGGAGAGCAATCTTTTCGATGTGGTACAAATTCATTTAACAAATTCCATTCACAAAGAAATGGGCTAAACTAAGCATTGGGCTTCAAACAAAAAAGTTGGGCTCTAAACAAAATAGTTTATTAAACAAAAGTTAATAAGAATTGGCCCATTTTTCCAACACAGAAACGTTATCTTCTCAATTATGTAGGGCACCATGCCCCTACTAATACTATTATTAGATTGCAGCACAAGGGTTTGGGTGTGCATTGAAAAGTACGATTTAAAATATATATATTTATTTATAAAGATGGAATCAAATGCAAATGTATGGGCGGGCCAAGTGCCAACCCCATTAAATCATCTTGTGCAGAAGTTACTGAGAGTGGACTCCTAATCTTACAGACAACTCTCTGTCTTCACTTTTAATTTCACCATTTAAATATATACCTAATAACTATAAGGAAGGAAGCTGCTGTTAGATTTCACTGAATAAAAGATCCATAATAATAATAATAAATAGTAAGATAGATCTTGAATAAATCAATAATTGGCCAGGTATTGAATTAACTAGGAAGATGTTGTCCAAAGTTGCATTAAGGCCAATTTAGTCTTTAGTGAGTGGGGGTCAATTTTGTATGCATCATAATAATCAATCTCTTGGTATCTATCTTCTTTATCAAAGGCTGCTTTCTCCAAGTTACTTAATTTGAGGCCATTCATTCATATCATAGGAGAAATGCAGAAAAAGAATATAATTGCTGAGTGGACTTGACTAAATTAACTGATCTAATAATTCTCATGCCGTGATTGAAGGAGGAAACACAAACGCGCTAATTAAAAAGAAATTCCACATTTGCCCTTTCTTGGGAGTGTCATCATGGATATCAACTCAGATTAGATTTTACTAACCTCCATTATAAGATAACTTTTCACTTAACAACCAAAACCGTGAATATCTATCTTATTTTACACGATTACTCATCAATTACATAAATAAATTGTATATATAGTAGAGGACTGCTAATCAAGAGATTCACGAGTAAGCATTGTTGGGAATTACTTTTTCAAAAGACCACGTTATTAAAGCAATTTTTCCCTAAAGTTGACCGCTCCTCTTAGACCACTTTTAATTGGGAGTTCCTATCTACTCCATATAAATTGTAGCCACACTATCATCTCATTAAACTGAAATTGTTACACTAACCACTATAGCAAAATTGGAACTATTTCTGATGGTTGAGATCAAGTTTCACTTCTATATTAAAACTCACATAATTTTATTTTCCAAATATGAGTTTTTTTAAACGCTATAGATAAATTGAATAATCATATTTTTAAAAATATGCATAATAACAAACTAATGAATAAGATTCAAGTGTTGGATCAGTTTCAAATTCATCAATTTTAAGTTAAATATTCGGATTCCAGCTTTGATCGACATGTGTTGTAATCTTGAAAGTCAAAACTCGATTTCGTTAAGCTAATACTCCAAATCATTTTACAATTATTATTTTTGGTGCAACATTTTACATATTTAACAACAGGTTCAGTACAAAATTTAGATCTAGAAAGGGAAAACAAATATCTTAACAAAAAAAAAACACTTGTACAAGAGTTTAGTGTGAATAGCTTCATGAAGCCAAAAGAAAATGTATCACGCCACGTCACCACCGGCCACCTTGCTTACTCATAAATATGTTGCCAATTATATATAGTGCAGCAGTAACCCACTCGACCTAAGTGCATTGGCCACCTACCTAACTTAGCAGTTGCAAGAGGGATTGCCATGTCCTTTAGTTAGCTTTGGTTGGTTAAAGATGGGCCCAAAGTGAGTGAATGTGAAACAGAGAGTCAAACATTAAGAAAACACACTCAAAATCATCGTTTATATGCCAAAAACACTTCTCTTTAACTAAAACTTTTGAATTTGGATTTCCATAATGAAAAGAAAAAAAATACATAACAAATATTTTATTATTTAGATAATGATGATTACACTGTTAAAATGATAATTATTTCAAAGGTGAATCATGTTAAGAATATTGTCATCTCGATTCGGTGTTTGAGGATACAAAAAATTATCTACCAAATAATAAAGTGGCCACGTTTTACTTTTTCATATCTAGTATTATTTTTTCTTGTAGGTTATGTTTAGTGTTAGAATCTAATAAGCCCTATTCATATTGGATCAATCTGTAAGAGCACTAAAAATTTATTTTTCTATTATAAGGCTCGGGTTACGTATCCGAACATAATAATATCTATTCGTATTAGATCAGTTTGTAAATGTTACAATACTATTGTCAAATATTTTTCTATTTTCAAAACTCGTATAGCTAGAATTAAAGGACAACAGACACCATAATATATTATATGGTTTTCTTCCATCTTATATTATAAGTGAAGTGTATATAAAGTGCACGGCGCCATGAGTAAGTAAACTAAGCAGAGCGTCAATATCAGTGTGTGGAGTGCAGGTGAAGGTGAAGGTGAAGGTGAAGGTGGAGGCATGGACTGGTTCTCTTGGCTATCAAAAAGCCGGCTCGACCCTTCCCTGGTCTACGAGTACGGCCTCGCCCTAACCCGCAACGAGCTGGAACAAGACGACGTCGCCTACTTCACCCACGACTTCCTCCAAAGCATGGGCATCCACATCGCCAAGCACCGCCTCGAGATCCTCAACCTCGCCAAGAAAGACAACAACAGAAGCACCTTCCAGAAGCCGCCTCCACTTTCAAAGAAGTTTCTTCTCGCCGTAAACCGAACCAAGGATCGGTTCGCTAAGTACATCACCACGCTGGCTCGGTGCGACGACCCCTCGTCTCTAGCCATCGTGCCCAGACCCAGAAGCAGTTACGGTTCGAGGCTAAGGGGTTCGATGGTGAAGAGGAACCAGAAGATGAAGAATGGTTCGAGGTTGCTGCTCACAAACGGGAACATCGGCGCCGGCGGTGGTGGTCTAGTGGGGTCCACTCCGAGGTTGAATAGCTTCTCAACCCCGATGGTGTACGATCTTGGGGAAGAGGAGAAGGTGGGTCTTGATAATGATGGGTATTGGTGCAGTGGAGTTGAAGAGATCATTAAGTGGGACTGTATGTTCCAAGATCTCAAACCAACTTGATTATACCCTTTTTTTTTTAATTTTCCCAACTTTAATCTTTGATATGATCTACAAATTTTAGAGTTTTTCTGAGCTTTTTCTGAGATTAGATGGTGAGAGATGGGTTTTAGGGTTCTTCCACCAGAGAGAGAGATTGACCCGTCTTGGTTGGTTAATGTATGTGTTTCTGAAATTTTCAAACTTTTTTTTTTTTTTTTTTGTTCTTGTTTAGTGAGTGTGGTGGTGAGTGGGTTATGCAGAAGCAACAACTTTTTAGCAGCAAGCTTCTGTATCATGAGGCAGCAATCAGATTGTCTTCCTCATCCACCTCTGTTTTTGTGTTTATGATTTCCAATGGAGTGGCGTGGAGTGGAGTTGTGTCAGGAAGGAATTGAGAAATTTTGACTGTATCTTAAAGCTTAAGGAATGTAAACATGCCTAGTTCCTGTAATTATTGGTTTCACATTCTTGATTTGTGTGTATTACTTCCCTTTCCCATATCAACAAATCTTTCCCTTGAGTTTTCCATATTCTACTGGCTAAGAAGATTTTGGACCTAGTCCACCACCTAGGATATGGACCGAGCCAATTAAAAGTTGACAATTCATAAATAATATGGTAAAGATGAATGCTTTGAAGGAGAGGATCATATACAATTTTACTAATTTGGATTATATATGATTTTACTAATTTTCCTCTCTCAATATTAATTGCCTCTAATTATTTGGAAAAATGGTTATTTTATTTTCTTACATTAATTTTATGCACTCGCTTCATTTATATATTTAATTTTCTTTTAATGTTTTTTTTTCTAAAAACCTATTAGACATGGTGAACCCTAGAGTGCAATGTACAACTTATAAAAAAAATAGACAATTGCCCTCTAGAGTTCACCACATCTATTAGGTTTTTAGAAAAATATCAAAAAACTACTGACACTCGTATACGCTGACTGTCACTAGTTTTTTTTTAAAAAAAAAAAAAAAAACTTATTAGACGTAGTGAACCATAGAGGGCAAGGTAAACCTTAGAAGAAAAAAAATGGACACTCGTCCTCTAGGGTTCGCCACGTCTAATAATTTTTTTTAAAAAAAAATATCAAAAACTAATGACACTCAACGTTTACGAGTGTCAATAGTATTTTGATATTTTTCTAAAAACCTAATAGACGTGGTGAACCCTAGAAGGCAATTGACCATTTTTTTCTAAGTTTTACCTTACACTCTAGGGTTCACCATGTCTAATAGCTTTTTAGAAAAACATAAAAAAAAAAAAAAAATTATATATATATTATATATATGAATAAAGATAGTGCATAAAATTAATGTAAGAAAATATAATAACCATTTTTCAAATAATTAGTGAGGTAATTAATGTTGGGATAGCAAAATTAGTAAAATCGTATATGATCCAAATTAGTAAAATTGTATATGATCCTCTACTTCATGACATTCATCTTTACTATATTATTTATGAGTTGTCAACTTTTAATTGGCTCAGTCCATATCCTATGTGGTGGACTCGGTCCAATAAATAATTTCTCGGCTAAGACAAATTGATTTTCGATATAATTTTAGTAACTTTTAGGCATATGAGAAGCCAAAGTGTTCGTTCTGTTAGTTAGGACAAAAATAACCACATGATACACACGTCATTATTATTGCGAAAATTTAAAAAAATAATAATTATAACAATAATATTCACTTTTTTTTTCCCGCGGGGTGGTCCTAGGGGCCCTCATCAGGAGGGCAGCACCCGTAGCATGCTTGCTCCACACCTAGACTAATTCTCACTCGCATCGGGTCAGCCCGTAAGGGATAAAGTGCTGGTCATGAACAATTTTCCATTCTCATGTCACTAGCGGGGATTGAACCCCTGACAACTGGTTAAGGGATGAAGCGCTGAACCACCACACCATTGTTACATAATATTCACTTAAATTGACAAAAATATCATTCTGATCTAAACTATTATAACACTCCAACTCTCTTCTTTCTCATTCACTTACTTTAAATTTAAGGTTTTAAAAATTCGATTTATTAGCTCTCTCCCTCAGTTTCAGGCGCATATTCAGATTTTCGTGATCTCCACCTAAAATTGACGTTTTCATTGTCTTCTAATAGTTCGACAGCCACCCCCAGTCGACGAAAATGACATTGTAGACATATTGTAGTAGTGAAAATTTCGGCACTAGAGAAAATTTACAGCAAAGGTTCTATAGATACCCTTTATGGAAGTAAATGGTAATGAGTTTTAATTAAGACAATTTTTGTTAATTTTCCCCCAATTGCTTGTTTATACTCATTGCACTAGCCAATTACTACAAAAGGAGGTTGTGGCTGGTTTGATTGGTACGATGTTAATGTTTTCCTCATGCTAAGAAGGTTTCTGCCAATGTGAAAAAGATGATGAGTGTTGCGGACAAAAAGCTGAAGAAATATTAGCAGAGAGAGAATGGTTTTAACTGTTGCAGTGTGGTATACGACGTTTGTTTAGTTGTTTTAATGTGGTATATGAAATTTATTTAATTGTTACAATAGGGTATATTTTTGGCATTTGGTGTATAAGGGCCGCCGTAATTGGGAAACCATTAATATAAGCCCAACAGAATAAACAGAATTGGGGTTAGGTACATAAGAGATTTTGGGTCAGGCCAAAATCCTATGAGGCACAATTGGCCCAAAATGGGCCAAGCCCATTTCTCCTATAAATCGGCCAAACTAGGGTAAAGCCCTAGGTGGGCTTTGCTCACCTACTCTTATAAATAAGAGGTATTAGGGAATTAATTGGGATTACTCACTTTCTCCCTTTTAGTTGCTAGACAAGAAATCTCTCTCCCTATATCTTAATAGGTTCGGCCAAACCCTTGACCTCACAAGGAGGTGCCGAAATTGTGTCAACAATTTACCCCGGAGATCCATACCGTCACCGTGAAGAGTCTTTGTTGTGGAGACCATTGCCTACGGATTTCTCTTCAACAAAGGGTTCTCCGAGGACACCGTCTGACAGATCGCGATCTCCCTCGTGACGATCTTGGGCTACGGAAAGCAAAACTGGTATGTGGTCCTTATTCCGTTGTGTAATTAGTTTACCTGGCATGTACACGTGTTTTATTATGCAGTTATATCCCCTAAATCCTACATGTTAGATTACGAGGAGTAATCACTACGGAAACTAAAACCATGGTACATGCTAGAAATCAAAATTACGCAGCGGAAGATTCGCACATACATCAACAGTAGTTCGTAGTCCCAAGATCCTTGTCGCAGGGAATTCATGATCCTCCGGTCGGCACCCGTAGGGGTTCTTGTTAAGGAACCCCTACGTGGTATATTCTCCACAGCAAAGCCTCAGATCGATTCTTGGTAAGGGACAGATCTCTGGAGTGATTGCGCGAAAGAAAATTGGCACATCCTTGGTGTTAGGTGATGTTCGGCCGATGTAGGTGTATTTGAGGGAAGGGTTTTCTCTCAAATCACCACTCAAATGGAATTTTGATTAACCCTAATAAAACCCCTAACTCACCATATATATAGAATGAGTAAAGTGGACAAAAGTCCACTTTACCTCCTCACTAATATTCGGTCGGACACTAGTATAGGGAGGCCCACTTTTGGGTATTTCATGTCAATTGGGATTTGGGTCTGACTCAATGTTCTAATATGACATGTACCCAATTAACTTAGGTAACGTATATATATAATGGGCTTCCATTTACGGCGCCCATCGTCATATGCTTACAGCTCCCACTCGCCGGAATTGGAGGGTGCCTATTAATGTATTGTCGTCCAAATCTGCATCAACATTTCACTCCTTCGATCTTGTCCTTGCTTCTGAATAGTTCATACGAGGTTTTCCATGAGACCGGCAGACACGATGGGCATCGTGCTACTCATCTGTTAGGAGTGTTGTAGCGCCCACGGAACGTTGATTCCCTTTTCTCTAATCAACCTGTTATAAACAACATTTATATAGTGTCGCGATGTATCCTATGTTAGCATATGGTGACATGGCGCCGTAATAGGAGCCCGTTAATTAAGGGAATTACCTAAGTTAATTAGGTAATTATCAATTTGGGCTAACTGGGCCAAATCCAATTAGTAATTGACAAGGGAGGCCCAAAATTGGGCCTCCCCCCTTTTTACATGGTTTGGCCGAAACCCTAGTACCACATAGGGTGGAGTTGCATTTTGGCAACTCCACCCAATACTATATATAGGGGTGACTCCTAAGGGTTTAAACATACAATTAAGAACAAGGATCTCCATTGAGAAAACTTGTCACCCTAGTCTAAATTTCGGCACCATCAACATCAAGTCCGTGGTTCCATCTCCGTTGAATAATCGATCAGAGGTCTTGTTGTGGAGCTACATCGCGTGGGACTTCTTCTGACGAAGAACTTGCACATGGTTCCGACCGGAGGATCAGAACTCCCTCCACATCGTTCTTGGGCAGGAAAGCTAAAAGGTATGTGTACTAATTCCGTTGCGTAGATTAGATGTCTTGCTAGTACAGGTTTAGCATTCCGTAGTAGGGCTGAGCAAGAAGCCCGAAAAGCCCGAAGGCCCGAAAATCCCGACCCGAGCCCGTCCCGAAAATCCCGTCCCGAGATGTAGCCCGAGCCCGGTCGGGCGGGATTTTTCTTCCCAAGTCGGGCTCGGGCTTTTTCTTAAAAAGCCCGAAAATCCCGAGCCCGCCCGAATATATGTATATATTATATATATTTAAGTTTAACCTAAGTCTACTAACTATAGATTAAGCAACTTTACTATAGTTAAAATAAAAAAAATCCTAGAATTAGACTATGGATGATGTTTGAACTTATCGAATTTTGTATTGATGTGTTGAACTTGCATGTATTTGAAATGGATGGACCTCATATTAGGATTTTTTTTTTTAATTTTTTGGTTCAAATTCGGGCTAGCCCGA
The DNA here is from genome assembly GCA_036873135.1 of Clarkia xantiana subsp. parviflora. NCBI lineage: Eukaryota > Viridiplantae > Streptophyta > Magnoliopsida > Myrtales > Onagraceae > Clarkia > Clarkia xantiana. The sequence goes on from JAPTYO010000003.1 coordinate 12,678,730, forward strand.
GCCCGAGCCCGAATCCCGATGTCCCGACTCGGGCGGGACATTTCCTTTAGGTTCGGGCTCGGGCTCGGGCTCGGGCCAAAAATATGAATCCCGAAATTTTCGGGCTCGGGCTCAGGCAAAAGCCCGCCCGTCCCGTCCCGAGCTCACCCCTATTCCGTAGTATTACGTCCCCGTGATCCAACAGTGGTATCAGAGCCTGAGTTAGGATTTCTTAAAATTTTGATAACCTGATGTTCTTGAATCTATGAAAAATCCGAATTTTTTAGGTTGATGAACATCAATATGTGTTCCGAAATTTTCAACATGAAATCATGTATTTGATCTTTAAAAACTTAAATTTTTGAAAATTATGTGTTTTTGAGGATCAAAACTGAAAATCTTGGTATGAATTTGAGTTTGATGTTCATAATAACACCATGAGTTTTATCAAGAACACAATTTGGATTTTTGATCAAGGTAGTATTTGATCTTAAAATTTGACAACTTTTCAAACTCTTTGTGTTTGTGCCGAAAACCCTAGGGGTATTTTAGGTAAAAAAAAAATTAATTTTCTTCGTCACCAAGTCATTAAAATATCGGCACAAATATTTTAATATATATGTTTTCATTTTTAAATTTTATTAATAGGTAACTATATATCTGTAAATTGGAAAATATGGAAGGTTTATAATACAATATTGTAAAAGATATTAACTATCAATATATATAGCTAAAAGATAGAGATAAAGATATATTGATAGGATTTAGTTACTTAAAAAGATTAAGAAGATATATTGTCTATATATTTTATCCATAAATATATTTTTTGACAAAATATATATATATATATATATATATATATATATATATATATATATATATATATATATATATATATATATAGTGATTTGGCCGAATTATATATATATTATATTGTTAATTGATTTACATCTTAGTGATAAAATCTTGACAATATTTATATATATATATATATATATATATATATATATATATATATATATATATATATATATATATATATGTATGTATTTTAGCCGAATTATATATATTAGCAATATTGGAAATTATTTTAAATAATTAATATTTCTTGGTGGCTAAGTTAAGTTTTTAGTGGACTTTAAAACCCTACTCAGCCCACAAGACATATTTCGGCCGAACCCTAGGGTTTATGGGCCGGTCCAATTGCTAAACCGTAATGAATAAAACCAATCCGGGTTTTCTTAATCGGGTCGACCTAGTCGGGTCGGGTCGGACCGTAGTAACTAAATTAAACCTAACCTAACCGGTTTTGAGTGATAAACCGAACCACTATCTTATTTTATTAAACCGTTTCGGACCAGACCTGAATTTTTAAAATCAGACCGAATTGAACCGGATTTTAAAATTTGGACCGAACCATTTTAAAATTTTCAGAAATTTTTAAATTGTTCAATAAAATAGGATGTCAAATTTTAAATCCAAAATATTTTCGAACTTTAAAATTAACCTAAACAGTGCTCTTAGGGTTTGTGTTTTAATACACGGTTTCAATCAAAACCCTAATGCCTGGTTTCGATTATGGGGATGGATCTCGGACTTGCATGTTTTTGGGACTGAACTAAATTAGTGGGCTGATTTGCAATTGTTTACTTTCTGCATCATATATTTTGATATAATTAGAACTGTCGTCTTGACTTAGTCAAGCTAGCTGGATATTATATTGCGAGCATTGAGCTCTGGGATTTAAATATATGGTTTGCGCAATAGGATAGACGTGCTATGCTGATTGAAAGTGCCTAGAATCCATGTCTAGAAATTCGCATGATTGATTGTAAGTATAAATTGCAAAACAGCCCCTAATATTTTCAAAACGTTTTATAAAACCGAAAATTACAGTCGCCAATTATGCATGATGTGTGCGGATGTTGCATGTTTTGACACGTATGCTAGGATGTTCATGATAGAACGCATGTGATAATTTACTTTACGTAGAATTATATATGCTAGGAACATTAGACGCATGACGCGTAAGCATGTTGTGTTCGATATTTATGGCATGGTATGATGATTTGCTAGATGTAGTATAATTATAAATATGCATGCGTAAATTATCGGATAATTTTACAAAATCATAAGGGCCTTGGGAAAGCCAAGATCGGGTATACTTATTTGAAAATTCCCGTTCCGGTAATTTGCAATAGAATAACCGTTTTCAAAAGACTGGTCTATTAGATTGAAAACGACAATAATGTGAATTCTTTCACGACACCCCCTTCCTCGGTTTATTGAAGGTTGGTTTTGTTTAGTGACTGAAGAATCACTATTCGTCGTGTTTCATCATAATAGATAATCCGATGTATGCAATTCTGTCAAAATGTTGTTCTCTTCCTAACTTTACTTGATTGTCATCATAATAGTTCTAAATGGCTCGATCGGATCGTTTTAAGAAATTATGCAAATTGGATAACATTAATTATGATGATTGGACAACTAGAGTTAAAAATGATCTAATTCCCGCGGGAGTTGAGGATCGCGTTGATCCCAAGGACAAACGGATATATGTGGACGAGAATTGGGAGCCCTACAGATACAACGGTGCAAACAGGTTATGGAGGGATCAAAAAGCACACGAGATTATTTGCTCGCATATTACAACTGAAACGGAAGAAAGCATCATCAAAAGGAGCGCATTGCATCTTTGGTGCACCTTACACATTCGCTACGGCAAGGGAAATGCGGCTGAAGCAAGAGAATTAATGGCCTCGTACATGAAATTCTATGCAAGGAGAATGGGATGGAAACCGTTCTAGACTCCGCAGATGAATGGGCAGAAATTCGGAAGGTGATGGACATGTTTCCTTTTTCATGGTTTGCTGATGATAGCGGACTTACACATATGATCACAGCAATTAAAACGGCAATAGACTTGTATGATGCCGACCATAAAGATAGAAATATCTCCAAACTTCCTGATGTGTCGGAGACCAGATTCGCTGGACTTCGGAATTGTTTGGCTAAACCTAACAAAAGGTCTAAACGATGATCCAGTGCGACAATCACTGTTGATTCATGTGCCATAAAAGGTACGCCTCGTTTACCACAATACATAAGATGGTTACACGTTTTAAATGATGCAAAAACATCTGACATAATTCAATTCTTGAATTAATTTTCAGGAAGACTGCTCAAAGTGGTGAAGACTTCCTGCCACATACATATATGTGACTTTCTTTGCTTAGTTGTAATTATTGATCCGTGAAATCTGTCGTTGTTTTTGTTGGGATCCTTATTTCTCGTCTATTTGTTGAACGTAATTCGGAATTATTGAATGAAGTAGTAACCATTCATTTTTGTTTAAAATGGTCTGCCTTTCGAAATTAATCGGCCCAGTTAAACGGGATCGATCCCGAACAAGTAACTAAAATTCCATCAGTAGAATGATTGGATTAAACATTTATCCGAACTCATATCATCATTTTAATTACATCCATAACTCGCATAACAGACGCAAAACGAACCATTCGATATTAATTCTTATTTGTTAAAGTACTCCATTATAGTTTGTATCCCAAATAATATGCATGTTTAAAACCGATCTTGCTTTTAAATTTGGAGACTAAAACGATTCTCAAAACCACGGTTTATAACAGGGTATGCGCGAGGCGCATGTCACCTCGAAAGACGGGACACATCGTTTTAGAATACAAATTTAAGTGTTTTTATGAATGCGGAATTTTCGTTTGTAATTCTTCAGATATAACTCATAGATAACTACTTAGATTTTATGTAAGTCTTCCAGCTACTACAATCTAATTAGAATATCAACCATGGCATTAAAAGCGACAGCTCAAATGCATGGTCCATAAGATAGATAAATCTATGGATGAGTTAAATAAACGAAAAGAAATAGTCAGTAAAACGACTCTCCCACCATTAGCCTTGAACGAAGAGTTTGGCTAAAAGCATTCATTAAACACTTCAAGAAACATAGTTCAGAATTACATAATGTTAGAGTTGCACATTAATTGTTCCTGCTGGATGAGATTAATTTAACTCACATTAATGTAAAATACTATGTTCTGACCAAATTGGTTAACACGTTACCATAAAAGCTAATGAATGATTCGGGTAAAACCTTATCGCAAAGACGCATTAGTTTGCGCATTAAAACGAGTATTCATTAAGAGTACGCACTACTCGCGAAGAATACGAGTTTTAAAATTAGTCTGGAACAATGATTTCGTGGTCAAACATGGCACATTATAGAGATTTGAGGATGGATTTCCAACGCTTTACAGAACGAACGAACTAGTACTGATTAAAGTTAACAAATGGTTGATGGAGATTCTCAGGTCCCACTTACTTCGAGTGGGAGAATTGATATAGCATAAGTGATTGATTTGGTAAATGATGATGGAAACGTTTTAATAAGAAATCAAGTGAGAGGGCTCACTCCCCCACACACAATAATCATCAATAAATTTCAAAATGCGAATCAAGTCGGACCCGATAATCATGATAATGAACTATTTCAACTACCCATTTTTCCTTGTGGGAGTGGAACAACCAACTTGGTTCCAGATCCTAGTAATCGAGGAATACATCTCGGAGGTAAAAACCCGAGACCAATAAGATATTCCAAGTAAGTTTAACCACCACCATTGTTCCCAGTGGGAGTAATGCCCCGATAAGAAGCATTATTCCGAGTGGAAGTAACAATCAGACTAAAACATGAGATTAACGTGCCTAGACATAATCAAAGGCAACGAACTTCTTACGAGAAGTATCCCATCAAACGAGATGTGTTAAACATCTTGATGTTCGTACTTGAACCAGTGACGGTTCAACAAGCAAATGAAGGACCTCAAAACGAGGGAATGGAGGAAAACAATGGAGGATGAAATTGCTTGAATAAGAACTAACTCGTTTTTTAGTATTTAGTTGATTTATCTGTTAACCACATAACTAGAAAGTGAAATCTTAGAATTCACTTCGGGTGGAAACTTCGAGTGATGCAAAACTCGAATAATTGCGAAAGGATATACCCAAATTCACGGAGTAAACTTTGATAAAGACAGACTTACCGACTGTGTGTTACACCACAGTAAGGGGGAAAATTTATGAAATTGCCCCCCTGCGAAGTTGGAATTTGAAAAATGCCCCTCGGAAGTAGGCATTTATGAAAATGCCCCGTCCCGCTGCTATTATCAGCGGGACGGGACATGACATGTCAGCGGGACATGACACTTCCGAGGGGCATTTTTCAAATTCCAACTTCGCAGGGGGGGCAATTTCATAAATTTTCCACAGTAAGGGCCATCCTTGCCCAAGTTGCTAGTCTTGATCTAGAGCTACATCAAATGGATATTAAGACCGCATTCCTCCATGGAAACCTGGAGGAAGAGATCTATATGGAGCAGCCGGAGGGTTTCATCACTCCTTGCAAAGAACATAAAGTTTGCGAACTCCAAAGATCTATATACGGCCTTAAAAAATCGTCTCGGCAATGGTATCGCAGATTCCACGAGGAAATCGTCGGATACGGATTCGTGAATCTTCACGAGGATCCCTGCGTATACACTAAGACCTCCGGGTCTAAGTATGTCATCATAAAACTATACGTGGATGATATACTCATTGCTGCAAACGATATGAGTTTCATGAATAAATCAAAGTTCTGGTTAGAATTAGCATTCGAGATGAAAGACATGGGAGAGGCCACGTACATCTTAGGCATCAAAATTGCCCGAGATCGTGCCACCCGGAAATTATGTCTATCTCAGGAATCATATATCAACAAACTGTTGAAAAGATTCAGAATGCTGGATGCTAAACCCGTGGATACGCCGTTTGTTCGGGTACGCGCTATCGAAGCGTGATGGCCTGAAAAACCAGTAGGAGCGTGAACAGATGAAGAATGCAGAGTATCTGAGCATGGTAGGGAGTCTAATGTACGCCATGCTCTGTACTCGGCCAGACATCTGTTACGCTGTGGGCCTAGTAGCAATATTCCAATCAGATCCTAGTTATCAACATCTAAAGGTCGTAAAACGAATTATCAGATATCTGAAAGGTACTGCCGACTACGTTCTGTGCTATAAGGGCAATCAGCTCGAATTGATCGGTTATAGTGACGCCGATCACGGTGGCGATCCGGATGATCGTAAGTCCACCACAGGAGGAGTTTTCCTCCTTGCTAATGTTGCCATATTATGGGTAAGCAAGAAGCAATCTTGTGTCGCGCTTTCCACTATGGAATCAGAATTTGTTGCCCTCTCCAAAAACGCACAAGAAGCGGTCTGGCTGAAAAGGCTTCTTACTGCATTAATTGGCACCGACAAAAGGAGTAAACCTGTGAAGGTGCACTCCGACAGTCAGGCGGTCATTGCGGCAGTTAAGAATCCAAAGTATCATAGTAGGACTAAACACATTGATGTGAAATAAAATTATGCTAGATCGGTTATGGAAGACAACATAATTTCTTTAGAATACTTGCCTACAGACAATATTGTCGCAGACCCTTTAACTAAGCTGTTACGTAGAGAGATTTTTGAAAAGCACGTAAAACTACTTGGATTACGTAGGGCTTAAACTGTGTGAATCGTAAAACTGATAACATTTTGACATCTGAAATTATGTTTCAATTAAATAAAAGAATTGCAGTTAGAGTTTACGATTCATCGACGTCATAATGATTAACAACATCGGATTTTACGGTCTATAAAATAAGTCGTAGGAAGAAGTAAAATTCTTCCACCAAAATTATGTCGAATGTGAACCTTGCCTCGTCACACAGGCACGGTCATCTTGTAAAGAGAGAGGGACCTCTACCATAAAAAGATTGGCTAAGAATCAAGGGGATAAACCCGATTAAACAAAACGATAACATCGTCACGCTTAACAGCATGACTTAATCTTCATTTTGTAAATCGCCGAGTTGGACTTTGTCCATCACTATATATCACATTCAAGACCAGATGAGAGATTCTGCAATAGCATTATTGACATATCCCATCCATGGCTTTACCAGGTGTGCTATCGACGCGTGCTTCATACTGCGCGTGCCACATACGACCACGGGGTCATGCTCGGTTGTGCAAGCTAGAATCCTTGTGATTCAAAGGTCGCATACTTCTTCACATTGAGCTTGTAATTGATCCCGGATATCTTATGAAGAGGCATCCAAAGTATCCTCACGGACTCAGAACTTATACCTAAGGTCTGGCTCAATGCTCGCTTCCCGGCGTACGAGCGAAGTGCCAAAGAAAATAGCCAAGTGACCACGTCTTGGAAACCGATTGAGTCAGACTAAGGGTATAAGCGATGGGGATGGTCAAGTTCACCTTTAATTCACCGACTCTCGTGTTCACTAGGTGGCCGCCAACCGGATATTAGTTGAAGGTTGTGAACACTTGTACGGATGCCCTGGAGAAGTATCCCTATGTGGAAAACTGGGAAATTGGAGAATTAACAGTTAACCAAGGATGCAGTGCGGTACAGATTTTATTTCTAACAGGTTTGGTTCATGAAAGGGGAATCAACGTTCTGCGGGCGCTACAATACTCCTAACAGATGAGTAGCACGATGTCCGTCGTATCCGCCGGTCGCACTGCAAGCCTCGTATGAACTATTCGGAGACGGAGACGAAGACTGAAGACTAAGATATTGACACCATAGCGTAATCGTATAGATTAACAAGCACCCTCCCATTCCGGCGAGTAGGAGCTGTTAGCATATGGTGACGTGGCGCCGTAATAGGAGCCCGTTAATTAAGGGAATTACCTAAGTTAATTAGGTAATAGTCAATTTGGGCTAATTGGGCCAAATCCAATTAGTAATTGACAAGGGAGGCCCAAAATGGGCCTCCCCCCTTTTTACATGGTTCGGCCGAAACCCTAGTACCACATAGGGTGGAGTTGCCTTTTGGCAACTCCACCCAATACTATATATAGGGGTGACTCCTAAGGGTTTAAACATACAATTAAGAACAATGATCTCCATTGAGAAAACTTGTCACCCTAGTCTAAATTTCGGCACCATCAACATCAAGTCCGTGGTTCCATCTCCGTTGAAGAATCGATCAGAGGTCTTGTTGTAGAGCTACATCGCGTGGGACTTCTTCTGACGAAGAACTTGCACGTGGTTCCGACCGGAGGATCAGAACTCCCTCCACATCGTTCTTGGGCAGGAAAGCTAAAAGGTATGTGTACTAATTCTGCTGCGTAGATTAGATATCTTGCTAGTACACGTTTAGCATTTCGTAGTATTACGTCCCCGTAATCCAACATCCTAGGTCAACTGATAATTCTCCTTTTGCCTAGTTTCCACATAGGAACACTTCTCTAAGGCATCCGTACAAGTATTCACAACATTCAACTAATATCCGGTTGGTGGCCACCTAGTGAATACAAGAGTCGGTGAATTACAGGTGAACTTGACCATCCCCATCGCTCATATCCTTAGTCAAACCCAACCGGTTTCTAAAGACGTGGTCACTGGGCCTTTTTGTTCAGCACTACGCTCGTACGCCGGGAAGCGAGCATTGAGCCTGACCTTAGATATGAGTTCTGAGTCCATGAGGATACTTCGGGTGCCTCTTCATAAGGCTCCCTGGATCAGTCACACACTCGAGGTAAAGAAGTTTGCGCCCGCCAAAATTACGAGGATTCTTTCCTAGCACAACCGAGTTGTAACCCTGTGGTCGAACGTGGCACGCGTAGTATGAAGCACGCGTCGATAGCATACCTGAACCTTTTTGGTCAACAGGAATGGGATATGTCAATCATGCTATCGCAAATTCTCATCTGGCCCAGAATGTGGTTTAATGACGAACGAAGTTCATCACATCGATATGCAAAATGAAGATCACGTCGAGTTACTTCGAAACTAGATAATCGTCTTGCTTAATCAGGTTTATCCCCCCTGAATCTTAGCCAGTCTTGCTTGGTAGAGGCCTCCCTCCACCGCAAGACGACCGTACATGTGTGACGAGGTAAGGCCCACATTCGACATAGTTTGGCAGATGATTGCGTCCTCCTACGACTTAGTTTATAGACCGTAAATCTGATGTAATTAAAATATTATGACGTCGATAGATCATAAACTCAGTTGCAATTCTTTCATTTATAAGATGTAACTTTCTAATATCAAAATGTTATCACAGATACATGCAACTTTTAAACCCTACGCAATCCAAGCAGTTTTACGTGCTTTTCGAATATGTCCCTGCGTAGTGGTTAGTTAATGGGTCCGCAACCATGTTATCGGTGGACAAGTATTCCATAGTGATTTTATTGTCTTCTACCATAGATTTAGCATAAAAATATTTCACATCAATGTGTTTTGTCCTACTATGGTACTTCGGATTCTTTACTGTCGCAATGGCTGCCTGACTGTCAGAGAACACCTTCACAGATTTACTCCTGACATTGCCACCAAGCAGCGCAGTAAGAAGTCTTCTCAGCCAGACCGCTTCCTGTGCGTTTTAGAGAGAGCTAAGAATTATGATTCCATCGTAGACAGCTCGACACAGGTTTGCTTCTTGCTCTTCCATGAAATGGCGGCTTTAGCAAGGAGAATCACTCCCCCTGTGGTGGACTAACGATCATCCGGATCGCCACCATGGTCGACGTCACTGTAACCGGTCAATTCTAACTTCCCGCCCTCATAGCACAGTGCGTAGTCGGCAGTACCTTTCAGATAACGAATTATTCCTTTTACAACCTTTAAATGTTGATAGCCAGGATCTGATTGAAAGCGTGCTACTAGGCCCACGGCGTAACAGATATCCGGACGAGTGCATTGCATGGCGTACATCAAACTACCGACCATGCTTAAATACTCTGCACCCTTCATATGTTCACGCTCTGCCAAGTTCTTGGGGCCGTCACGTTTTGACAGTGCGCACCCAAACACCACCGGCGTATCTACGGGTTTGGCATCCTGTAATCTGAACCTTTTCAACCGTTTGTTGATATAGGCTTCTTGAGACAGACACAATTTCCGGGTAGCCCGATCTCTAGCAATTTTATTGCCCAAGATGTACGTGGCTTCTCCTATGTCTTTCATCTCAAATACAGATGCCAACAATGACATTGGCTTGTTCATAAAACTCACGTCGTTTGCGGCAATGAGTATGTCGTCCACGTATAAGGTTAAGATGACATACTTAGACCCGGAGGTCTTATAATACATGCACGGATCCTCGTGAAGATTCACGAAACCGTTTCTTATGATTTCCTCGTGGAATCTGCGGTACCAATGCCGAGACGACTGTTTAAGACCGTAGATAGACCTTTGGAGTTTACAAACTTTACGTTCCTTACCAAGAGTAATGAAACCCTCTGGTTGGTCCATATAGATCTCTTCCTCCAGGATTCCATGGAGGAATGCGGTCTTAACATCCATTTGGTGCAGCTCGAGATCGAGACTTGCGACCAGGACCATGACTGGCCCTAACCGTTGTTTTACGCACAGTCAGTGAGTTTTTTTTTTGTCAAAGTCCACTCCGTGAAATTGGGTATATCCTTTCGCAACAGGTCGGGTTTCTCACCTCCCGAACTTTTCATCAGTGGTGAACCTTCTTTCAGGACTCACCTTATCCTTGTGCCCCTGTGGTTAGCAGGTAAATCAACTATAGACTATAATGGCTTTCATTTAGGCGATCTCTCTCTTTTATTATTTTTCTCCATTTCTCCACTTGAGGTCTTTCCAATGCTTGCCAATAGTTGTTAAAGCGAGGTTTTCACCTTACTCGATGGGATACTTCTTGGAGAAGTTTGATGCCTTTGACTTTCTTCCAGGCTTGTTTATCCCATCTCGAGTCTAAACATTTCTCTCACTCGGAATAATGCTTCTTATCGTAGCATCACTTCTACTGGGAACAATTCTCCCACTCGGAACAATGCTTCTTATCGGAGCATCGTTTCCTTTGGGAACAAGAGCAGTGCTTGAACCTTGACTATCAACTTTCCTTTGACAACCTCTTGGTCTCAAGGTTTGACTTCTAAGATGAATTACTTGATCACTAGGATCTGGAACCAAGTTTGGTCGGATCACTCCCACTGGAAACAATGGGTATCACTCCCACTGGAAACAATGGGTAGTCGAGGCAGTTGTGGCATTCCTGGTTCAGCAATATGACTATCAGGTTCAACTTGATTCGTCTCAACAGCAACAGTGATTTCCTCACACTAGATTTATTATGAAAATGTTCCCATTCTCATTTACCATGTCATTCACTTGAGTTGCTGGTTCAAATCTCTCACACTCGAATAAAGTGGGACCTGACTTTCAGTGATTTCCTGCTCTGGTTTTGATCAAGACTACATTATTTGAAACTGTTCATGCATTGGAAAATTCGTCCTCAAGTATGTAATGTCTCATGTTCGACCACGGTACCATTTTCCCAAGCTGTAAACATGTATCTTCTAAGAGTAACTAACATACTCTCGTCCTAATTACGTGTTTAATGCGCAAATTAATGTCGCATGGTGATATAATTTAACTCATTATCATACTTCAGTTATTATGGCGACGTGTCTCACTGATTCAATGGAACACTGGTTTTACATATATGTGAATCATCTTTCATCATCCCATAGGGAACGTTTTGATAGAGTGACTCTAACATTACGTTTACAAACTGTGCTTCTTGAAGTGTGTCATTTTATTTGAATGCTTAGCCTGACTTATCGTTTAAGACTCGTGGAAGGAAAACGACTTCATCCTTCTTCGTTTACAAACTTATTTCAGAGATTTTATCCCATCTCCGAACTGAGCATTTGGGTATTCACCTTATGCGTCAGTTGATACTTTTACATGGTCGCGGTAGCTTCTGAAGCCTACTTCTTACCAATGTAAATGTTATCAATAAGTTGTTTCCGAATGAATGTAAACGAAAATTCAGCACCTAATCATTCAAACACTTCATTATTAAACTCATATATTGAAATGATGTGTTCCGTCTTTCGAGGTCCACTTGCGCGAGACGCATTTTACCGAAGTTTTAACCTTTTGGTTAAATCGTTTCATTTCTGAATTTAATTTAATCCAATCGGTTTCGTACATGATCACCATTACATATTACTTCATTTCAATGGAGTACTAATAATAAAACAAGATTTATAACCAGTTCATTCTTAGAACTACGCAATCATTGGATTTTAATGGCATTTGGATTTTACTCAAAGAATTAGATGTAGGATAAAATGTATGGAGTTGTTTGATTCAACTATTTCCAATAGCCTTATTGCTTTGGTTTACTTATATTTTGGATCGATATCGTTTCTAGTCGAGTCGATTAATCTTGATAAGCAGAACTCATTTCGAATCGAATGGTAACTACTTTATTCAATGAATCTGAAAAAATAATAACCAGAATTCAAACAAAAATGAACAGTAGGAAAACCAACATAAACAATACTGGGTTCTCAGATCTCAAACTTGAAGCAATCTCGAAGAAGAGTGATGGATAGGCCTTCTTAACCGAGTTGTACCATGAAGGTACTGATATCATGGTGGTTATCACACCGGGTCATCGTTTAGACCTTTTGTTGCCGGGGGTTGCCAAGCATTTCAGCATACCAATGAATCTGTCATCGAATGCCTCGGGTTCTTTCAGAAAGTTTCATTCTTTATCATCTGCTTCGAATAGGTCTATTGTCGTCTTAATAGATTTGATCAGACACGTGAGCCCTTTTTCGTCAACAAACCATAAAAGAGGAAACATCCTCATTATTTTCCGAGCCCTTGTCCATACGTCTAACTCGTCAGCGGGATCATGAAAGACTATTTCACCGTCATCACTGCATAGAATACTGTAGTATTCTTCCATTAAGGCTCTTGCTTCAACGGCCTTACCCTTACCGAAGCGAAGATATATGGCACACCAAAGATGCAATGCGCTGAGTTGTATAAACTCTCCTTCTAATTCAGTTGTCAATTGCGAGAGAATTAATTCTCGTGCATTACGATCCTTCCTCAACAATTTATTGATGTTGCTCTCATGTGGGTTTCCATATTCGTCCAGGCTTATCCTTTTCGCTGTCGGATTGACTTGATCGTCAAGATCCGCAGCGATCGGGAGATCCATAACATTGTCTCTCCAAGCATCATAATCCATGTCGTCCAGGTTGCGAGGTTCGTAGAACTTTATCGGTTCAGCCATGAAAACTAACACATTGATAATCACTCAAAATCAGGGAGACAATAACATTTTGAGAAAGAATACATCAAATATCAATTAAAATAGAATCCGACAAATAATGATTCCTCAGTCATCTAAACCAACCGATCACCAGTAAACCAATGGAAGATGGTTGTGAAAGAGTTCACATTATCGTCGTCTTCCATCCAATAGATCAGTCTCTAAAAAGGGTTTTAATCGCAAATTACCGGAACGTGAATTTTAAAACAAGCATACCCGATATTGGCTTTCCCAAGGCCCTTTTTATTTTGGAAAAAATATTCTGATGAATTCACTCATGCATATATAATTCTACAATCCACGTAAATTATCATACGCAAGTAACATTCATCATACAAACCACACTCATGCTTACGCATCATGCGTCTAATGTTCCGAGGAACTCATGCTTGCATATATAATTCTACTTCCGAGTAAATCATCAAATGCGGCTACATCCTCAACATTCTAGCATATGTGTCAAACATGAAACATTCACATCCATCATACACATTTGGCGACTGGTTTTCGATTTTATAATAATTTTAAACATTAGGGGCTGATTTGCAATTCATTTTTATATTCAATCACAGAGCATTCTAGACATGAATCCTAGGCATTTCCAACCATCACAACATATCTATCCTAGTGCGCATTCCATATAATTAACTACGGCTCTGCCACCAATATGCAATATCCAGCTAACTTGACTCATTCAAGACAACATTTCTAATCATGCATAAATATATATTGAATAATAAACAATTGCAATTCAGCCCACTTATTAATACAGTCCCAAAAACATGTACATCTGAGATCCATCCCCATAATCGAAACAAGGCATAAAGGTTATCAAACCTTGAGCACTGTGTAGGTCATTTAAGGTTCAAAACATTTGGATTTTAAAACTTGACATTCCTATTTTAATTGACTTGAATTCGGTTTTGAAAATTCAGTTCGGTTTAGTCAATTTCGGTCTGGTTCGGTTCGATCCAGAAAATCTGGTTCGAGTCCGGTTCGGTATAAACCGGTTCAGTTCAGTCCGAAAATAAAAAATCTGGTTCGGTTCGGTCCGTTTTTTATTTTAAAATATGGTTCGGCCCGAACCGGTCCAATAAAAATAGGGTTCGGTTAACCACTCAAAACCGGTTTGGTTAGATCCACTTAGTTACCCTGGTCCGACCCGACCCGATTAGGTCGGGTCGATTGAGAAAATCCGGCTCGGTTTTAATTCGTCCCGGTTTGACATATTGGACCGGCCCAATAATTAAAATATAAAAGGTTGGGCCGAAATGTTTACTTGTGGCCGAAATATAGTTTTAAAGTCCAAAAATATTTAACTTAGCCACCAAGTAACATTAACTATATAAAACAATTTCCAATAGTAATAATATATATATATCAGACCCATTATAAACATATATATATTTATTGCCAAAATTCTATCTTTAAGATTAAATCAATCAACAATATATATATATATATATATATATATATATATATATATATATATATATATATATACTAGTTATTAACGCGTGCGTTGCACGCGCATAAATCGTCTAAGTTTCAAAATATATAATTTATCTTCAGTTTTCTAATATGATATTATGTAATTAATACATGGCCAAGTTTAGGGGTTGCGAGAAATGAATCTGTGATCGAAAAGACCGACACAAAGTAATTCAAAACGGGAAAAATAGAAGAGGATAATTAAGTCAAAAAATTAACTATTGTTTTAAATTACGATACTAATTTACTGTTATAATTAATAATGAGTTGGATCGAACATGACGTGAGTTATTAACGACAAAATTATATCTAATTTATCAACTTGAGGAGTGAAGAATGTAAGCCCGCAATTAACCACTTAGAGTCTTCGGTGGAGCAGTTTGACCTATACAAACGTAACTATACACTTTTCATGCAATTTTATATCATAATACCAACAAAAATTGATTTAATGCTAAAGTAAATTTCAATTCATTAAATTCTAAAGTTCTTGATTTTATGTCAATTACTTATTTAACTACTAATTAGGTTGTACGCAATTTGATTTAATTGACAGACGGAAGAACTAAATTAATGATTCAAGAACCTAAATGTTGGACGATGAATACCAGGTTATCCGTAAAAGGTCAAAATTCAAGAACCGTTGTTGACCCATATTTTGACAATTGATATGATTTGACAAGTGACTGATCTATGTGATACAAAAAAATCTCAACATGTACTCGAAGTTTGCACGAGTTGAGTACATATCATACTTTATGGTTGGCTCAAATTTATAGGTATATTGTATTAATAAGTTAGTGATAATAATGTAACATGTCAGTTAAGTGACCTTAACAAAAAAGTTAATGCAATTTATCTAATGAAATTTTTAGTAATACTCAAATATTGTAGGGACTAAATCATCAATTTTTTTAAACATTAATGTCTAAAGTTTATACTTAAATTCAACTTAACTATTTATTCAACTACCAATTAGGAGATACCTAATATGATTGAATTTACAAACGCAATAATTAAAGCGATAGTTCGAGTCAATAAGTATTAAACATTGAGTAACATGTTATACGTAAAGTCAAACTTCAAGAACCACGTTTGATCCATATTTGATATGTTATTTGAATTAGCAAGTGACTAATTTATTTGATACAAAAATGTTAACAAGCGGAACATCCCCAAATCGGTGATATAGTGAATGAGAAAATGCATCTACCTGACATTTGCCCCTATTAAATGCATGCTGACTCTAATAATAACTACGGTGACCTACCAATTAAGCGGCCTAAAAAACTAAAAATAACAAAATGTAATTAAATGGTTTTTTTAGTAATAATAAAGATAAATAGATGGGTCTCAAAGATAAAAAAAACTAATCGTCATTTTATAAAAATAGGGGAACTAAATATAACACATATATGTATATAATAAAATAAAAAATATGAGAACTAAATATAATAATAATAATAATAATAATAATAATAATAATAATAATAATGTTCAAGAGGTACCTTTTGGGTTGAGGACAACTCTCACATTTTATATTGGTATAAAGATATATATATGTGTGTGTGTGTAAAAATCGGCTACACTATATAAATATATATATATTATTTATTGTCAATACCTTAAATAGGGAAACATATATTAACATTATATTTTCTCAATCTTTTAGGTAACTAAAATCTATCAATAATATATTTAACCCTATTAAATATTTAGATATATTGATAGTTATATATATTTCTATATATTAATGTGAATATCCTAATGTTCCCAATTATAGATATATTGTTGCCTAAAACAAAAATTAAAATATGGTAAACAATATAATTAAAAATTTCGGCCGAAACTTTCTTACTTGGTGCCTAAGAAATTAAAAAAATTTACCTTGTAATTTATCTAGAGTTTCGGCACAAACACATAATTGGGAACAAGTGGTCAAATTTCAAGATCAAATTTTAATAAGATCTACAATTCAATGTTTGATTTGATAAATATCACATTTTTCTTAAAGATCGTGAACATCAACTTTCCTAAAAAAATCATGAAAATTTCGGACCTCCCTATAAACACTAAAATTCGAAATTTTAAAACTTTTTCATTTAAAATTTCGGTCCAAATATTAAACTTTCAAGAACACCAATTTATCAAAATCATGAACTCCTAACAGAAGCTCTGATACCACTGTTAGATTACGGGGAGTAATCACTACGGAAACTAAAATCATGGTACATGCTAGTAATCGAAATTACGCAGCGGAAGATTCACACATACCTCAACAGTAGTCCGTAGTCCCAAGATCCTTGTCGAAGGGAGTTTACGATCCTCCGGTCGGCACTCGTAGGGGTTCTTGTTAAGGAAGCCCTACGTGGTATATTCTCCACAGCAAAGCCTCAGATTGATTCTTCGCAAGGGACAGATCTCTGGAGTGTTTGCCCGAAAGCAAATTGGCACACCCTTGGTGTTAGGTGATGTTCGACCGATGTAGGTGTATTTGGAGGAAGGGTTTTCTCTCAAACCACCACTTGAAGTTAATTGTGATTAACCCTAATAAAACCCCTAACTTCCCATATATATATAGGAGGAGTAAAGTGGACAAAAGTCCACTTTACCTCCTCACTAATATTTGGCCGGCCACTAGTATAGGGGCCCAATTTTGGGCATCTCATGTCAATTGAGATTTGGGTCTGGTCCAATGTCCTAATATGACATGTACTCAATTGACTTAGGTAACGTATACATATAATGGGCTTCCATTTACGGCGCCCATCACCATATGCTTACACTACATTGGTATCAGAGCATGTGTATGGTGTTCATGATATTGCTAAGATTGTGTTCGTGAGTATTAATGAAAACTTAATTTTTGTCAAAATTGAAGTTTGATTTTTTAATCGAGGTAAAATTTGACCGTAAAATTTCCCACCAAACCCTAGGGTCGCGGCATAGTCACGGCTTGACCATGGCCAGCCGTGGCGTTATTAAAATTAAATAAATAAATTGTTTCCGCCACCGGCCATGCGGTGGCCTTGGTGGTGGCCGGCAGTGGCATGGAGGTGGTCAACGACGGTGGTCCTAGGGTTTAGTCAACGTAAAATATTTACATTAATTACCGGTATATTTTTTCCATGTTTTTAGGAATATAGATATATTTGGTATTAATTTATTGTCTAAAAATTGAGAAAATATATTGATGGTAAATTTATATCCCTAATATAGAATCTAATGAATTAATAAATATATATATATATATATATATATATATATATATATATATATATATATTTGTGCAATATATTTTGGAAATTATATCTATTATAGTTATTGTTACTTGTGGTTAAGTTAAATTTTTGGTGGATTTTAAAACCCTACTTAGCCAACAAGTCACGAATTCGGTCGGACCGTATGGGTTATTAGGCTGGATCCAATTGCACAACCGGGTCTAGTCAACCTACTTGGGTTTTCTCAATCGGTCCAACCCAGATCGGGACGGGTCGGACCAAGTGGGCTAATGGGTCGGGTTAAACCCAACCCGGCTCGATAAAATCGAACTGAATAACCTAAATCGGATCGGACCGGTAGGACCGGGTTGACCGAACCGTACGGGGTTCGGGTCAATTGAAAATTAGGTTGGTCAAAATTTAAATCCAAATATTTTTTAACTTTAAAATTACATACACTGCGCGAATTGGTTTGATATTTTATTGTTTTAATCAAGCATGATGCCTAATTACTGTTATAGGGATGGATCTCGGAAAATGCATGATTATGGGACTGAATCATTTTGTGAGCTGGATGGCAATTACTCTGGAGATCCATCTATGCAGATGAATCGACAAGAGACTTTGCTGTGGAGACCAATCCGCGTAGGTATTCTTTAACCAGAATCCTTACGGGAACCGTCCGGCGGATCGAGAACTCCCCTAGAAGATCTTGGGTTTGCGGAAAGCATTGTAGTTATGTGCCCCTAATTCCGCTACGTAATTCGTTTACATGGCATGTACCTTGTTTTGTTTTCGTAGTATTTATCTCCTATAATCCAACAGGGAGTACCGGTGTCTGTCGTCTAGAAATAAGAATTGGAAGCACTTGAAGGGTGATTTGAGTTTATTCGAACAAGAAGAAGTCGACCAGAACTGGGCCTCAAGAATATTTGGGCTGGAGAATGTCACTGGCCAAGGTCGGAGTGGAATGAGGAGTTGCAACAGAAACATGAATCTGCTTATATAAGTTCTTGAACCATGGCCCTAATTTTCGGTAAGTGAAAGGCATAAATTGGTCACAGTTGAAGAAATTCTTATTTGCTCTAGAAGAGAAACGAATGTTCATATGAGGGGAAGTGTGTTAATAATAAGACGTGAGGTTGGCCAAGGTGACCCATAATTTTTAGTTAGACCCGATTGAGGTCGGCCGAGATGGCCCATTATGTTGTTAAAGACCCAATTGAGGTTAGCCGAGGTGACCGGGCTGAAAACTCGACCCGAATGAGGTCAAAAAGCCGAGGTGCCCGGGAAGATGTTGATATAGTATAAGAGTGTGCTAAAAGCCATCACCCATTAGTTCAGACTTATGAGACAATTGATAAAGGCGCACGTCTTATTATTAACAAAGTGAAGGGTTATAATAGGTTAGATCACATGCATGGCACATGGATTTTATCCATTAATGATCACATGCATGGCACATGGTCGTTTTTCATTCTAAACTAACAAGAAAACAAACAGTGCAACACTTTGGTTTTCTCAAGTTCTTAAAAATCATGAAAATAATTTTAAACTTTTTTTCCATATTTAAAGTTTGTTCATTCGGATGACTTAATATGTAAATTTTTCTAAAATTAAATTAAATTGTTATCTCAGTTTGTCCGACATTGAAAATAGCTAACTTGGTGTTGGATGAAATCCCTCATGTACATGGTACATGATCTCTAAATTTGCGACAGCTAAAATAAATATAAATGATACCATTGCTATGTCTACTTAGGAATTTTTTTTGAGTATATATATATATAGCAAAGTTACTGTTATGTACATAGTACATACAACTAGCTGAAGGATGGTCTTTGGTACTTGAAGAAAATTATATTATATCTTAAAATTGGTTGAATTAATTGGTAAAATAAGTTGTGTCCTCACTTCTCCGTTTTGTAATTCAAAGTTGGTTGGATCAATTAGTACAACGAGTTGCATTCCCAGTTCTTCGTTTCGACATTGTACAGAAAATGTAACGTAGCTAGTCTTTTTTTGTTTGTAATATAATAGAGGGTTTGAACTTGAGACAAACTGCAGCTAATAATTTAGTGATTCACACTTCCATTTTCGCTGCAATTCAGTAGAGATTTTAGTATCTAAAATTTCAGTATGCATTGTGAAGATTTGTTTTTCGTCACAACAGAAGGAACTATAGTGCCTTCATTTCTTATTATATGAAAGAATCAGTAAGATTCAGAACCCCATGTTCCGTCAGTACAACACACAAAGATGCAGCCTCCCAAGCAAAACATCTACAACTCATTCGAAGAATACAATTTCTTCTTCTTTACATTACATCATCGCCAAAAGAATATGCCATTCACCCTCCTTAATCGCGCTAATGGGTCTGAGGTCCGCGGAAAGATCCATCTGCATAAAGCATATGGTACACCGGTCGGATCCTAACATACAAAACAATGCTCAACAGAGTCCCCAACCCACAAACACCCGCTAATATCAAGAACGTCAGCCGGAAGCAAACGGTCCCTACGCAAGTGGAAACCCCTTGTGTTGCAGCCTCGGAGTCATAGACGTAACCTGCAAGGGTGCCCGAGAAGAGAAGTGCTCCGATGGGGTTCCCGAGCAGCATGAAATTGAAGATTATACCAAAGTGTTTCAACCCAAACAGTTCTGAAGATGTCGGGATCATAGTGCTGAACTGGGTCCCGTAGCAGATACCCATGAGGGCGGTGGCTACATAGAGAGTTCCGTTGATGCCTGATGCGAAGAGGAGGAACGCCACTATCATTACGATTTGGGAGAAGGTCATCCAAATAGTACGAGGAATTGCTTTTGTCCTGAAATGAGATGTTACGGTTTAGTTCAGTCGATTCTGTTAAGAATAAGACGTGCGTCTTAGTCAACTGTCCCATAAGAATAGAACGTGCACTCTGATACCATGCTAATAATAAGACGTACGCCTTAACTAACTGTCTCATAAGTCCGAACTTGTGGGTTAAGGCGTTCTGCACACTCTTATACTATATCAACAAATTCAACCAAATTATTGCAGGATTTTAACCAATCAATCAAGACTTTGCAGTAGCTCTATTTAAAAGCTCAAGCTGTTAAAAATGAGTGGATCATCCATGATCTAAGAAGGCCATAATTTGCAAAGTAAGGAACTTTCTTGGTGGAAGGAGGATTACCTGACAAAGTGCTCGGAGACCATACCACCGCCGAGCCGCCCCAAGAAATTGCAGAAGCTGAAGAGGCACACCAATATAGTTGTATCGTCAACACCTAAAGCAACTCCAATCTGAGCCAAATTATTCAGCACGGTGACCCCAGAACCGACCCCCAAAAAGTAAACAAACCAAAGAAGCCAAAAATCAGCCTTGACAAAGGCTTCCTTAAACTTGAAATCCTCCCCTCTCCTCGGCCTCCTCTTCTTCTTCACAGCTCCCTCTCCCACAGCAAGTAAATATTCCACATCCGACACTTCCTCACTCTCATGGAAGCTTCCAAGATTTGCAGCCGACGAAGATGGCAATAGAAGTGGCTCCTCTGCCTCTGGAGCCGATTCGCTGTCTACATGCACCAAATCATCCGAGGACGCAGCTTGAGGACCGAATTTCTTGAAGTCTGATGGAAAAAATGTCATTTTGATGGGAATTGCTAGAGGAGCAGCCATCAAGATCACTATCACGGCAAATACTGCATATGAAACGATTCTACTGAAAGAAATCGTGTCAGTCAGAATGATGATGACCAAGATATAGACTGCGAGAACAATGCTTACTACTTGAAGGAATAGAAAATGGACATTCACTGAAGAGTCTTCTCCAGAGGCTGGAGTGCAGGCCCGAATCACGGAAATCATGGTTAAAGTAATGATGGGGAGTCCAATTGTGAGAAATAAGAGAAGTGCAGATGAGGATCCACCAAGAAGAATGCTGTAGATCGCGGTATATACTGTTGCACCTATTGCGATGTAGCCTTTGAGAAGGCCTGCAACTGTGCCTCGACTCAGAGGAAAGTTTCTCATGTTGGTTACGAGGACCCCGGTACCAAACCATGCACTGCTGTTTGTGGCGACCACAAGGGCAATCCATAACTGTCACAACATTTACATTTGCATTTGCATTTACAATCAATAATCACGTGACATATAGTAAATCCAGACACTATAGTAACTGCACATAGTATAAAATTGAATCTTTAGTTTCAGAGCTTCTTATACTGATTGTGTTACAAAGCAAATTGTACTCCAACTTAAAGGAAGGATCTAAAAGACATATTATTTTAGCTAAATGAAGCAGAAAACAACGTTTTTCCAGCTAACTGAAGGTAATCTCAATTGACTTAACGGTGAATGTGTCTGCTATAACCCGAATTTACTCTTATCATTGAACATGTACAGTATAATAATATGGGATGAGCTGCACTAATAAAGATCCTTAATTTCACTTTCCAATTGACGCAAATCGGATTTTAGTAAGTGAGTGATTCTAAATGGAAAAAAAAAAAAAAAAACAAACAAAATGGAGCTATAAACTACAAAAATCCAACTAAAACCATTCAATTCTTGAAATGTGGAAGCAATTTCAACAAATAATCAAGCTAAGAAAATGTTTAATCTCTGATTATCATCAAATTTACAATCAGCTAATTTTGAGAAGAAGGAATACTTACCAACCAGAAGGGCAAATTTGAAAGTGTCTGACTCACAGCAAGCCAAAGAACACCATATCCGAGGAAGCAAGAGACAACACCAGCAGATAAGACAGCCCAAGGAGGGAACTTGTTGCACGCGATTCCAGGAATTATTCCGACATTCTCCCCGATATCGACGGCGACACCCAGAATTGTGATCTGCTGCTGGTTGAAACCCAGAACCGATTTCAGCGCCGGCGAAAAAAGCGGGAAGTTGTAGGCGTTCCCGGCGGCGAACTCAACCCACACAGCCGCCGCAAGGCCGACCCACGGGGGCCGGCTACCGGCTTTCAAGACTTGTGACTGGCGCGGCATCGGGTTAAAGATGAGAAATTTGAGCTGGGTTAAACAAGATCAGTGTAAGAAATGATAGGTGGACAGAGGAATGATCAAATAGGGGGAAAAAGACAACAATGTGTGAAGCACTTCTGTTTTTCCTCGTGATCGGAGGATTCTATTATTATATTTGTTCCCTTAAATGAAATGAAGAAGCAGCAGCAGAAAAGGACGGAGGGATTGTATCTCAGACAGTACTATGGCCCCCACATGAGATGAGAGTGAGACCCCACAACAAGTTCTGACATTTCTCGAATGGTCGTGTAATCGAACATCATTATTATTTTATAGTCGGGGACTCGGAAAGGGAAGGGAACCGTCGCCGCGGGCTAGAATGTAGGACCAACCGGCCACGTACCAACGGCAACGGGGTTGAGCTTCTGCGCCGCTTATGATATGGTGGTCCACTTTTCAATGCAAATGAGATCTATTGAAACCAGTGTTATCAGAACCGGACCGGGCCGGTGGTCCGACCGGGTTCAAACCGGAACCGGTGCCTCCAACGGTCCGGTTTGAGTAAATCCGGAGGATGTATGCGAACCCGGTTCGATAGCCGGTTTTTTAGTGAACCGTCCGGTTTTGATCAGTCCGGGCGGTTCTCCGGTCCGCCGGTTCGGTATCAAGTATTAAAAAAAAAAAAAACGGTAAACCCTAGCCTAACCAACCCGCCGCAGAAGGAAACAGAGAGATATGATGGATGAAGAAGCCGAGGGCCAAACAAAAAAATGAAGGATGAAGAAGCTTCTGAATTTCGGGGTTGGAGCTGTTGGGGAGGGTTTAGGGGGAGTAGAGGGAGGAAGAGTGGGCGACGGTGGGAAGAATAATAAAAGTCGGGTCAGGTGGTCGTCGGAGCTCCACGAGAAGTTTGTGGCGGCGATTGAAGTCCTTGCCGGCGAAGATAACGTAACGAATGGGGTGGAGGGTCTCAACCGAGACCAAATTTCTAGCTACCTGCAACAGTACAAGAAGAAGATGAATAAATCTGAAGAACAGATTCAATCCGACTAACCCAGCAATTCCGATTCAAGACATGTTCGGATAATCAAGTTAGAACATAACCTGCTACTGCGAGAGGGCTCTTGGATTCTTATGGGATTGTATTAGTGAGGCAAGGCTCTGAAGCAAAAAATACCCACAGAGATGAAGTATAGAAACGAAGTAGAGAGAGATAAAGAGAAAGAGAGAGAAAAACAAAAATGATAAAGTAAATGGAACTGTGTATATACTGGTATTGAATTGCAACGAAAGTTAGATAAAGTTTATGAACCGGGTTCGGACCGCGGTCGGACCGGAGAACCGGAAACCGGAGCACTCTCCGGTTCGATGTCCGGTCCGGTTCTGATAACACTGATTGAAACAGTATTTTTTGTTGGGTAGTTTCTGTCTTTATTTGTAATTTTGCTTGCTTATGATTAATATATATTTATTTAGCAAAAAGTATATACTGAGATAATTATTTATTTAAAATTTATACATTATTTTTTCTATCGTTTTACACTTTAAGTTATATACTAGGTGCATTTTTCGCGCATTGCACGAGGTGATTTACCAAATATGTATAATTAACAAACTAATATTCGATAAAATTTATACTGACTATTTGTAAAATGTTGAAACACTATTTTTAAATAAAATGTCAGTCTAAAATTTAAAAAAGTAAACAAAAGACTTAAAAATTTAACCATGAAATATCATTGCGCAAATTCATAAATAAATTTTAGATGCCCGTACCGCGTGCTACCTTTGGTCTTCGGATCCGTGTCAAGCGTCTGTTCTTCAACAGATATGGCTTCGATGACCACCGATGATATCTCGTCGGAGATAGAGATGGCTCTGCCACTGAGACTGTCAGCCGCCCGTACCGCCCGATATCTTCGTTTGCCGGCTCCGCGTCAAGCATCTGTTAAAAATCAGCGAAAATTTAATTTCGACTAATTACATACATTGAATCTTGAACGGTCCGAAATTTTAATTGCGATTAATTGCATACATTGAATCTTGAACGGTTCGAAATCAGGAAAATTTTAATTGTGATTTAATTGCATACATTGAATCTTGAACGATCTGTAATTTTAATTGCGATTAATTGTATACATTGATTCTTGAACGGTTCGAAATCAGCGAAATTTTAATTACGAGTAATTGCAACTTAAAAACCATCAGGTCCCTAGTGCAATCAATGTTATGGAGTTAATGACTACAAAACTATTAGCTCAATTGTCATAAATGCATCGATTAACGTAAAAAACAAATATCCAGCTCCACATTCACTATGTTATTATTTTTCTTTCAATATTTATAATATATATATACAGTCTTATTTCAAAAAATGACAAAGCATTTAACAAGTAGTTCATTGAAAGATGGCTTCATAACTAAATTGTTACCTGAATTTTGATCGATATATAAATTTATATTTGAACTATATTTTCTTCCAAACTTTTAATTTCAGAGCAATTGTTACATTTGTTTCAATTCCTATCAAATGGGACGGAAAATGAGCATGTTTACGATATGTGGGGTATTTTTATGTGTATCTAATAAGGATTCAAACATGAACATAAATTATTGCAGCAAACTATCTTCAATTGAATATTCAAACTCATTCCCGCCCAATTCGACAATGTTTTTCAATTGAACATCCAATTATAATTATAATTATATATAAATTCATATTGGTGAACACATGAAAGACTTAATGTGATGGAAATATGTTCAGTTTCTATCCAATTTAACGAAAATTGAAACGTATATAGTAAATTACTCAAAAAGTGAAAGCTCGGTAGTCAATTTTACTAAATTGAATTTCAGATAGCGATGTCTAAATTAGTCAATGTATACGTAGCAGTTAGTTATTAACCCTTGAAATATTATATAACTAGTTTCCGTACAAACATGAAAATAGTTTTTTACCTTAAAAATTCAGCATAATTTTTGTCTTGTTTTTTTGCTACGACATAAAAATAAAAAATAAAAATCATTTTGAATTCTCGTACAAACTTTTCTAGATTTTTTAATCAACTTATTATATTATATTTAGGGTTCGGCTAAAATACACTCGAGTTTATTTCAACTTGATTTCTCAGCCATCATCAGATTATACATATGTAAGAAACACTTTTTTATCTGTTGATTCTCTCTCATGATCTAACGGCTGAGAAATTAAGTTTAAATAAACTCGACTGCATTTTAGCCGGCCCCTTATATTTACAGTATAAGGGTAAATTAATTAAAAAATATATGTTAAGGTCTGTAGATAATAATCGAAAATTTTATCATACTATTCTTTTTTTTGGAAAAAAAAAAAAAAAGCACTGCATCCATTTTCTCTTATGATCTTAATTGTATAATTGAATTGAAATAACTCAATTTCAATTTAGCTAAATATTCCTCAATTTAGATGAAAGCATTAACGGTAGTTATTTGTACCACATAATTTACGAACAGTTGCAAACTGTATATTTATAATTCTTAATGTGTCGCTAAAAATTAATCTGATTATCAGTATATATTTATTTTCTTTAAATATTTGGTAAATGAAAAAATCTATGGTAGTTATTTTTACAGCATAATTTAATTTATGCCAACTGTATATTTGCTTAACCTGTCGCAAAAAGTAGTTTGAATATATTATTATGTTTTCTTCGGATATTCGGAATATCCAAGAGTTGACAATTTTCCAAACAATATAAAAATTTGCTAAATAATTAACAACATTATCTTTATTTTCATTATAATTTTATTTTTTAAGCAAAGTCATAAATATATTGCTCGGCATGTGGAAGTAGAGCTAACTTTGAATTCCATATCTGATTACACATGCTAACCTGGTCTATAATTCGACCAAAATGGTAAAATAAGAAAGATAACATGTGACCCCTACCAATATAGTTGCGCGACTCTAGTGACACGTTAACCTTCCACATCTTAGCTGAGTGGGGGAGCACACGGAACATGACCCTGCACTTGCATAGATTTTTTCTTCCCTAAAATAGTCATTGCTAAATAAACTATATACCTATTCATGTAACTCAAACACACATATATGGTGAAGATAAGGGCAACTCCGTCAATTCAGGTGAGTTTTTTGTTTTTGTTTTTTTTAACGAGGTCGGGTGCACTGCACGTGACCAACTAACGGTTGTTTTGAATGGAAATTTAACAGATATATGAAAAGGATACAAAGTGCAAAAGGTTGGTACCAAAAGTATACAAAAAAATAGAAGTGGTATGAAAAGCCAAATTCGATCAAAGAAGTGGTATGAAAAAATACCTTTAACGCATTCAGTAATTCGATGTAATTACGATTTTGATAACCACACGCTCTTCCGAAGAGCACGCTTTTCTAAATAGGGCAACAATTTGACTGTTAGGAACCGTGTCTGTCAAAACCACGTGGCTGACAGACACGGTTTAACCGCGTGCGTTTCTAAACAGTGCATGATTTGCGCCCTCTTTAGAAACGCCCATCGGGGTCTATAAATATAATTTCGTTACAGATTGCTACTTTACTCTTACTCATCATTTTACAAAAATCTCTTTCGCACATTGTATTTGTTGGGATCAAAATGGCGTGGCCTGAAACTTCTGGTAATGGACTTCGAAGTTTCGCATTCGACTTGCTATTCTAGGTATCTTTCTCGACCTCGAGGGATGATAAGTCTCTTTTTGAGCGTCTGGCAGGCGAGAACCTGAAAAGGGGTTGGGGATTTGCCCCTGATTCCACTCCGAAGCTTAAGTCAGTAATGGAATTTGAGAGAATACTACAAAAGTATATGAATGTAACTTATTAAGTAATGAAAGTGCTACCCTATTTATAGGGGAAAGTACCGACTTTAATATGACGGCGAGCTTTATGCTTTGATTGGCTGCTCAATGGCGGTGGCTTTATTCTTTCTTTTCCCGATCCTCCTAAAGTGAACAAGCTGTCGAGCACTGCTTTTATGGAAGCGGTGACTTTAGCCAATCTTAGTGATAGTGAGAGACCTCGATACAGTGGCGCCCCTCATGAGCCTCATTATGCTCAGGCGGGAGAGATCCCCGTCTTCGTCGGTCAGATTGAGGCAGGGCTCTGCTTTCCCTTCTGCTACGAATTAGAGGAAGTTTGCAAGCATTACGGGATCCATCCCTGTTAGCTTACTATAAATGCCCTACGTTATTGGGTGAGTTTCCGTTGTTTATGCAACGTATACGGCTGGGATTACAGTCTTCAAGTTTTCAGATGTTTCTACCACATGGTGGGTAATAAACAATTGATCTTCGCTTTTAAGACTTGGTGGGCTCCGTCGGATGATCGTCTTTCTTGGGTATCGGCCAGGGCTACGGTAATAGGGTTAAAATCCATTAACGCCAATTAGAAGAATTATTATTTCTTCTGTCGGGAAGGTGTTACCTGGCCCCTCAATGCTCGCCTTGGGACTGATCATTCTCCTTCCTTAAAGGGTTTAACCTCGAAGAGTTTGCCACCATCGGCAAGATTCACGTCGTAGTTACTCAAAGGGGCTTCAATCCCTGGAATTATGTCGACGACACCACCGAGAACGCCCTCATCCAGGCGGGGATGCGTACTCATTTGGAAGAGATTCCTATCAGCTGGTTAACCTTTTTTTTTTCTCTATGCTTATGTTTTAAGCCTTCTTTTGCTTTCTGTATGTCTTTTTACGAAGCTTTTTGATGCTCGTGATCAGGCGGCGACAGGACTTCCTATTTTTCATGATTCTCCGGTGACCGATATCGAGACTGCTGGGGAGGTCCCTGCTATTACAGAGGCTCCGACCTAGGATGCCTTTGTGGTAGAGAAGACGCCAAAAACAAGGACGAAAAAGGCGGCTATTCGCAAACCTTCTTCTAAAAAGTACGTCGCCAAAGGTACTAAAAGGTTCAAGGTGACTTCCGCCACCCCCTTAGCAGAATTCCATGAAGCTGGCGCTTCTACTGTCCCCGATACTCCTTTGAGTTTCTCCCCTTTGATCGGAGGTAGGGTTGTTCCCCATCGATTTTGTTTTTCTCCTTCTGAAGTAGTTCATCACCTTCCTCTTTTATTTGTTACAGGAGCTGATTTGAAAGGCAAGAGTATTGCCGATTCTTCGGCCCCTCAGACCATGACAGGCCTAAAGTTCGAGGGTCCTCCCTTTAGCTGGAAGATGCTTCACTGTGCCCCTGAGGATTTTTCCGAGAAAGTCGACTGGAATACTCTTACTTCCTTGAAAGGGTATTTGTTGAATGAGTGTCATTCCCTTTCTTATCGACACCTGGCGCTGCATTTGCTCAACGCTTCAGTGCCCCCACAGGATCGTCCTCGTCTATCGACCCGGGCTGAAGAAGTCAACGAAGCTGTTCGCATGTTTTTACAACTACAGACCAAGATAGAAATATATTATTTTTAAGTACTTTCTTTAAATCCTCGATCTTTCGTTGATCCGTAGCTTTTGTTGTCAGGCTTCTCGAGACTTTCTCCAGATTTCCGCTTAATCCTCAATCTTAATGAGGATTTGTCTTTTCTTAGGGAGAAACTTACGGTTTTTTAGGCTGAAATGGAGGTAGGGGAAAAGAAACACCTTAGAGAGGAGGTTGCCCAGTTGAAGGAGGTTATGGCTAGTTTGAACGAGGCCCTCGCCACTACCTCTGAAGATCTCTTTCAATGTAAGGAGACTTTAAGGCTTTCAATTCTCCTCAATGTGGAGTCCTCCGATGTTCGACGGGTATCAACTGCCATCCTCGAGAATCTTCGTACCAAGTTGGCCTTATCTCAAAATGAGGTTGCCGACTTGAAGGCCAAAGCAGAGGAGAGCGAGGTGGCTTTATCCCGAGTTGTTGCCACTTATAAGTCCAGGGTCGTTTTTCATGAAGATGTTGTCGTCGCCTGCAGAGACATGCTCCTTTCGACATTTGAGTCGGTGGTGACTTATGTTAGAGCTCTGCATCCTGACTTCAATTTTTCAAAGGTGGGAGCTCTTCGGGCATATCTCGTCGCCAAAGCTGCGGCTGAAAAGAAGAGTTCTAAGAACAATGCATAAATTGTCTTTCTTCTTTTCTTTTTCTCCCATGATGTAAACGATGTTTATTAATGAAGAGGGGATTTTGTGACGACTTATTTGTTTGCGCTTTTACTTTTCCTCAAGCTTTTATCGATCTTCCTTTTTATTCGAATGGTATAACTGTTGGATTACGGGGACGTAATACCACGGAATGCTAAGCGTGTACTAGCAAGAAATCGAATCTACGCAGCGGAATTAGTACACATACCTTTTAACTTTCCTGCCCAAGAACGATGTGGAGGGAGTTCTGATCCTCCGGTTGGAACCACGTGCAAGTTCTTCGTTAGAAGAAGTCCCACGCGATGTAGCTCCACAACAAGACCTCTGATCGACTCTTCAACGGAGATGGAACATCGGACTTGATATGATGGTGCCGAAATATTAGACTAGGGTGACAAGTTTTCTCAATGGAGATCCTTGTTCTTAATTGTGTGTATAAACCATTAGGAGTCACCCCTATATATAGTATTGGGTGGAGTTGCCAAAAGGCAATTCCACCCTATGTGGTACTAGGGTGTTTATATACAAACAACCAAACCCCTTGTTAATTGAATTGAACAAAAAATTGAATTGCAGAGGTACATGTGTGGAGTGAAGACAATTGGGTGTTTATATACAAACAGTCAAGCCCCTTATTCATTGAATTAAGCAAAAAAATGAATTGCAGAGGTCTAGGGGATTGGTACCGCGCTTCGTTTCTAGAGCTAAATTAAATTGCAGAGGTCTATAGATTAGAAGAGCGCTTCGTTTCTGGAGAAAAATGTTTCGAATTCTGGAAAATTACCAAACGATGGCTTGATTGCAGAATGGACTTGCATCGTGGAAGCCAACGCTTTGGATACCCGAATTTCCCTTAGCTCTTGCGGAGAGTGTCTGTCCCTCACCTCGAAGTGCATCGGAAGATCCAATTCTTAAAACCCTTAGCACTTGGTTTTATCTCTTATTATCTTTCTATCTGAAATTATATATATATAGATAATGTTATGCATAAATAAATTGAATATATTAGAGAACCAATAATAAGCACCGTTTTTAGCTCACTTCGCCAACTTTTACAGTATAGTTTAGGATTGATACAAATTAATAACAATAAAATATTAAGACAAAAAATGAAAGAAATTAAAATAAATTTGTAGTAACTTTCATTATTAGAGAATGAAGTAGGATTATGTCTGATAAATTTGTAGATTGACGTCTGTTGGATTACGAAGACGTAATATTAGGAAATACTAAAACATGTATGTGCTAGTAATCTAAATTACGCAGCGGAAGAATTCACACATACCTCAAAGATGAATCATTTGCCCAAGATGTTGTGGAGGGAGTTCACGATCCACCGATCGGGACCTCGTGCAAGTTCCTAGAAGGAAGTCTCACGAAGTATGGTTCCACAGCAAATCCTCTGATCAGTTCTTCGATGGGGACAGATCCTCGGATTGATTGCTCGAAAGCAATTTGGCACACCCTTGGTGTAGGAGAGGTTCGGCCGAAACTTAACTATTGGAATGAAGGAATTCACTCCAATTTACTCTTAACAAGAGTTGTGAGAATAGTTAGGAAAATCCCAAGACACCACTATATATAGGAGGAATGGAGTGGACAAAAGTCCACTCCATTCCATGTGATACACAAGTCCGGCCGAACCACTAATGTATAAGGGAGGCCCAATTTTGGGCCTCTCATGTCATTAGGGGTTTGGGTCAGGCCCAATTACCTAATGTGACATTTACCCAATTGTCTCAGGTAACATATACATATATTAACAGGCTACCATTTACGGCGCCCGTACACCTTATGCTAACAACGTCTTCTATTTTGAGATAATAAATTGATATAGTTGGAAAAAATAAAGAATTAACAAAAACAACATCATCTTAAACTGATTTTTGTTTGAATTCAGTAATTATTAATAGAGATATTAAACATATATGTAAGATATTATATATTATATATTGATATATATTGATCATCTACAAACTCAATATCTTTTTTTTTTTTACTTTAAAAATGACGTGCATACCGGTTGGTTTTATTAATTTACGTCGAGTTAGAAAACAAAAAATTATAAAATTAGGATAGAAGGTATAAATAAATGAATTGTGAAATATGATAATAAATTGAAATTTTAGTGAATATTTATTATTTTTAAAATAGTCAAGTATAGTATGTATATGTTTAAACATAGATAATTAATAAAAATTCGGACCAAAAAGAACAAATTAAAAATAAAATATTCACAAAATGAATAAAAAATATTGAGTCGGTAATATATGCATATATATATATATATGATAATCAGCAAAATTTCGAGTACAATCACAGTTTGGAGTATGTACGAGTATCTTAATGAAGAAATGTTGATCAAGAACATGAAGACAATAACGGATCTGCAGCTGCATTATCACAACAACAACTACTATTTGATGTTGATCATCATCATCAATCATTAGAGTCAATAATGGAAATGACTCGTGATGAATATGGGTTGATTCTGAAGAAGGACGACTTAGTGTTTTAGATGCCGACTTTACATGCCGAAATGGATACCGACATTTTTGTCAATAGCCTACTATCACTGGATGATTATGATCTTCATCGTGAATAAGAAAGAGAAAAAGAAGAAGAAGTTGCGGTGGCACAACAAATAAAGAACATATTGAAGAGCATCGTGTATATACTCCAATACATGGCTCAACTAGAGAAGGGGGTTCATCAATCTGATTAATTATTTGCCGGATCCAAACGAAATATTAATCCTCGACCAGTTCATTGGACGAAAGAAGAACAATTCGTATCCTACGAGGAGTTGAAGCTTATGGATGAGGCGGTTGGAAACTGATTTCAGAAACGTTTCTACCTGCCAGAACGCAATATCAACCTGCCAGACCACAATATCAACGACAAAAACTAACAGTCAACTAATTGATGTAATAAAAGTCTACAAAGTGCAAATGTAAGGTATCAAAAGTATAAAAAAGAAACATCTTGTATCAAAACTCAAAATCTGTCAAACATATTGTACCAAAAGAACATTTAAAAAAAGTATGACATATGTTGAAAGTGAAACCATGGCTAGACCTATGTACACCAACTTGTTAAGAGCTTTAGTAATGTATATTGGTCTCTAACAATATCTTGGAAGGTGTCTCAAACAAAAGTGCAATGTTGCAGACTGGTCGAGAAGGACACATAGTAGTATAACTCGTAGCTCACATTGGCTGCACCACTTATCATTTAGGGTATAATGTGCGGTTACAGACGACCACCAGATGTGATGCACAATTCGCCCATTGAAACTCGGCAAATGTATTGGCAAAAAAAACTTGGCAAATGTACTTCTTCTATTCTTATAAATTATTTCTAAAACAATGAATTCACTAATAAAGTGAAACATGTACATTTTTTTTAATTGGTTAATTAGTTTTTTAATGTTAGTTTCCTATTCAAAATTGTGATATTTAGTTAATTATATTTCAAAATGTTAGATTTATATAAATTGATTAGTAAAAACTTGATTGAAAAATAACATGACATTTTTTTAAGTGTTTCATGTTCATTATCAAGTTTGAATAAAAGTGTAGTTATTTAATTTAAGGTAAGAGGGGTGTAATTTTTTTTTCCTCGGTAATGAGGGGTGTAACTTAATTACCTCAGATGCATTCCCAAAATCGAGTTCTTCGTCTACACATTTACAAATCAACTTGTTGAGGTAGAGTGGGTTGCAAAGCAATGGCAACAGGGACCAAGTCATGTTGGGATTAAGTTGTTCCCTTAACTTTTTGTGATGTGCAATTTTTACTTTAAAATTTGTAATTATTGTCAATTTGATTTTTTTTATAATTTTACATTTGCCCACTGAAATTTAAATTTTATATTTAATTATTTGTTCATAAGTCAATTTTTTCCCCTAAATAGAATTTTTGACTTCGTCCTATGTGGCACAGATGGACCTGATTGTAATAAAAGGAATTCTCCGGGCTCTCTTGGAAGTTACCGTTTGATACATTGACAATGTAGTTTTTAACTCATTCGACCAGCTAAAATGCAACATATCTGGTCCGGTCCAAGGTCTCTCGAGTCTCAAGTCGTAGCATTCATTGTCCATGCAGTAAAAATGAGAAATTATTATTTAGCGCGGAGTCAACACGTAGATATTAAATGATACACCTTCAACCAACTAAAATTTAACACGTATCGATGTGTTTAGTCATTTTTATAACACGTGGCAAATATTGATCGGCTGAAGTTTTACTACCTAGATCCACGTGTTGCTCTGCTCTTTAGAATAATATCTCAAAATAAATATCGTCCAATGCGGTGTGTGCGGTCGGGTGGGTATGTTGGACAGATTTGGGCAAATTTGGGTTTGGCCCATTCAGTGTGGCATTTTTCCTTTACGGCCCAACCCAATTATTTTGGGGCAGAAAAGCTAACCCAAACTATATAAATATATATAAATTAAAATCTACTGCATAAAGATTAGAGAAACCGATTGCTGTGTAGACCAAATTAAATCCGTTTAAGAGAAGTAGACATTTCATCGAACAGTTGATGTGCTCTACGTGACCTGTGAGGATATGAAAGGAAGCAAAGCAACTGTTCTTACAGCAGCTCAGAAATGCAAGGTTGCTTCCGTCCATATATGCAATTGCATCATCTTTTTATATATTCTCTTACTATTCGTGAATTACGCCCTCTATAAATTTCGTGATCCTACTATATCATTTGATTCTTTGTTGTAGACTATATTGGCATCAAATTGGCAGGGTCAGCTGAGTACTATCAAAGCTGACGCCAAAGGAAGGTAATTCTTTCTCGTTTGGTGCTATGATTCTATCTTGGTGATAAAAAATTTATACTGCTGAAAACGTGCGTGTCAAAAATGTGAATTACTTGAATTTTTTGTTCTTAGCATTAAGCTGAGCATCTGGGAATGTAGTAGATTCTAATACGAAACGGTTTTGGTTTTGTTTTCAGCAAGGGGGAGATATACTCTTCGAAGATCAAGTACATGGTCAAGAGAGGAAAGCCATTCATTTTTATACCTGAGAAGGATGAACATAATGTGGTATGTGTTCTATCACGACATTATTTATTGAAAAATATCGTTAGACTATCTCTTTGGTCGAATTTGCTTGCTTTAAGTAAAATGGTGCAGTGACAGATCAAAACGAATGCTGGAAAGGTTTTGCAATGTATATGAATATGACAACTTTCTGATCACTAAGATCATAACATTAGTTCATCTTTAGTCTTTGAAGTCTGCACCCAAAAAAAAAGTATTTGAAGTCAGTTGTAATGCCTTGGAGTTGCCATTGGCCTTGTCCAAAGGATTGTTGGTTTCTTTGAGTTGCAATATTACCTCTCTTTTGGGATAGAATAAAAATAGTGACTGACCATATGATTTCAGAGAATTGAGCTTCAGTGTGCCTTTGTAAGTTTCATTCACTTTAATATCCCTGAGGGATAAGAACTGAGAAAAATTAGTCTCGAGAAAGAATGATCTTCATCAGTGAACTTGTGCTTGTTTATTGCAAAGTTTTCCTTTTACCAGGTTTGATATTAACCTTGTGACTAAGATTACCAAATTTTTGTTTCTCCACTATCACAAATTCGTTGTTAATAATTACAAGAATTTTGGAATTTTGGCCTTTAGGGCGTTGAAATTGAAATTTTGGTTTTCTAAGAGTTGTTTGCAAATATACTATTCCTAAATTGGAGATCTTTATGTTTATCATATTTGGGTTTTTACTTTTTACAGTACTGATTCTTAAAGGATACATGTTGAAAGATACGTTGTCATTAATTTCATTTCGTCCTTTCATTTAAGAACATAAGCAAATAAGTTTGTTCCTTGTGGACTGCAGAACACAATGATTGATGAGCGTGGTTCACTTGCTGTTGCAGCTCCGTTCCCTAGTCCCTTAACAAGTCTTTTCCGATCCTTAAAACGGGTTAGTTTTTTTTTTTTTTTTTCTGAGGCTCACTTTGTCAGCCATTCTAACATTCGTTTAATTAAATGCTGCAGGCGCCTTCGCGTATTGCTCTTACTGGTGAAGTCATACTTCTTAGAGATGAAAAGGTGAAGAGGTTAAAGTTAATCAGTTTACTGCTTATGCAAAATATAAGGAGGTTCACAATATTTTTTTTTAATCAAAAAAACGTATAAATGACTATTTTTTACATGCCATCTTTTATCCAGGTTCGTGTAGCAGTGGAGAACCTGGAAAAAATCATACAAGCACAACAGAACGCAATTAGAGAGTTCGATTATGCAGTCTCTGGTATATTAAGTTCAACCAATCCAGCACTTACATGTCATTCAACAAACCTTCAAGAGATACTAGATTGTCCTGAAAAGTATAGTATCTATAAATTTGATACGAGGTATGCTATCTCCATGACAAATGTAGGATTCCTTATAACACTTGGTATGGTAGGTGGAGTTAATCTGAGAATGTTCTTGAATACCCAGTTCATGCACGTACCTCAACAGTAAAGGAGGTGCAGATGACGTAGATTTGGAGAGCCTGCAAGTTACCAAGGCAGATGTTTTGGGTAAAGTTGCTGCCCTAAATAAATAATAATAAGAAAAATGGTGTTTTGCCCCCATATGTTTGCGCCAATATGGGTATTGCTTCACTTTATATATTTTTTTGCTAAAATAAACTCCATTTACGATTCTCAATCTTTCAGTCTTCCCTTCACCCCTCATTTGACATTTCCCTATCAATATTCCATTAAAAAATTGAGGTCTATCTTGAGATTGGATGAAAAATGTCAAATGGAGGATGATGGCTGAAGTTTTCTTAAACATTTTTTTAAGAAAAACCCTTAAATGGGGCAATCCCCATATTTGTGCAAACATATGGAGGCAAAATACCATTTCCCTCTTATCAGTATGGATTTTCTCATCAACCACTGATGTAAGTTTACCTCATCAATTTTGCAGCTCCCTTTTCTGCGATGCTGATCGACGGGATTAATCAAAGCGAATCAAGGCGAAAGGCTCTTGTTCTTTTCTGCTTCACGTACTTGAATATTCGGGTTAGAGTAAGTTGGCTCTTTTCTTTCCTATTATGTAGATGTAGACATTGTTTTTAGGGTATTTTGAGTGTGAAAAATTGGGCTTCTTTTATTTTTACTGCAGGATGCATATGTTGTGTCAATAGATTGCAAAGGGCTTGAGGTCCTGGGAAAAGTGATAGAAAAAGAGGAATTTCAATGGAAAGAGTACCGGTTAGATTTCAAGGAAGTGGCGAACAATGTTGAAGGATTCTGCCGTGTGCTGGTAGAGATGGAAGAAGAAGCCCTGGAAAAGGTTTCAAGTCTCACTGGTCTATCCTGAGCTATAGCTTATTGTTCTTCCCCATCAATACAACTGCTTTATCTTTCTTCATTTTAAAAAAACAAATGATAGTGTCATGCATGCTGTGTTCTAGCCATCCAATTGTGGGTGGAGTTTTAGAGTTTTTGACCGATATAAGCCTTCATGGACAACCAAATACAAATATAGACTGCATGAAAAAAAAAATTACAAATCTGAGGCAAACCGAGATTTCACATCTCGGTTTGGATTCTTTTCATCCAAACCGAGATGTGAAATCTCGGTTAGGAAGTGGATTTTAAGTGCCCTAAACCCTAAAAAAATCCACTTCCTAACCGAGATGTGAAATCTCGGTTTGCTTCAGATTTGTAATTATTTTTTCATGCAGTCTATTTTTGTATTTGGTTGTCCATGAAGGCTTATATCGGTCGTGAACTCGGAGTTTTAGCCCTGGTCGTGAACTCGGATTTTTAGCCCTGGTCGTGAACTCGTGTGTTTGTTCATGTCCTGTCTTTGAGCCCAGATCTTGGTTGATTAGGTCTGGATTCTAATCTATGTCAGAGACCCACCCACTCGTCGGTAACCAACTGATGTGTGAAAATTCTATATGAAAACCACATTATTACTTTTCAAATTCAGAAATTATATAAATTTTACGAATCTATCCTTTATGTTATATTATTGTTTCAAATTTTGCTCATATAAAATTTATGTTATAATATTCACTCTCGTTTTGTGCTGAAATTCATTTTTAAATGAATTCTAATACATTTATAAAAAAAACGTATGCATTTTAATGACTATTTTTTTACAGCGGTATTACATGTCATTCAAAAGGTTTCATATCTAGTTTCATATCCTCTAAGTGTCCCTTTTGTAATGGTACGGAAACGGTGGATCATGTGTTCTTACATTGCCCTTGGACTAAGCCCGTTTGGTTTGGTGGAATGGGGATTCGTTGGCAACATGGAAATGTACCGAATTGGCTCGATTTGGTGGAGGAGACGGGCCTCAATGAGGAACGAGGGGCTGATTCGGAGGCTCTCTTAAAGATTCAAATGGAGGTCACAGCGTGGGAGATTTGGAAGGAAAGGTGTCGAGCCGTTTACAAAAGGGACATTCTGAAGCCTAGGATAGGATCATATTCGAAATTTTAGCGCGGAATTATGGAGTGCTCGAGGCCGTCGGAAAGATAAGGGAAGGCAACAACGTCATGGAGCTGCAAGTCAGTTGTGGATTCGCCCACCATGTGACACCATATCAATTTGTTGTGATGGCTCTTGGATGTATGAAACGGGACGAGGTGGAACTGGTGTTATTGCTCGAGATTGTGAGGGTAGGCTTATTGCGGGACGTCATTCCTCATGCCGAGATATCAATGCATCAAATGTCGAAGCAATGGCCTTATTACAAGCAGTGGAGTTAGCAGTTTATTATCAATGGGAGAAAGTAGTCATTGAATCGGATGCGGAGTACATCGTTCGCCAAATTCGAGGAGAGACCGCAATTGATTGGAAGCTTGCCAACATTATTTATGACATTCTTCAAAGAGCAAACCATATCCCGGAGATTCATTGGAAGTTTATTCGTCGTAGTGCAAATCGATGCGCGAATTGGATTGCTATTCAATCCAGGAAGGAGATGTGTTCTCTAAATTGGGTTTTATTACCCCCATCTTCTCTTATTTCTATTATGTTGCTTGACTATGCTCCGGACTGATGTTACTTTCTTAATCAATAAAGCTTCCCGTTGGCAAAAAAAAAAAAATCTAGTTTCATATGGAAAAAATTGTACGTAGATTAGATTATTATATAAAAAGTTATGACTATATAATTACGATATTAAAAAGTAAAGGAGGCAAATTAAGTCATTAGTTAACATTATATAATATTATTAATGACATAAAATTTTATAATATGTTTTAAAACTCAGAATTGTTAGTTGCGCCACGTAGCGATATTTTAGTAGTGTGGACTCAGAACATCCACAATTCATTTTAAAATCTAAATGCTTCATCACATATCATTTTAACTTAATTTAACAAACTTCAGAGGAATTTTATATATTTTTTCATTTAGGTAAAAAAAATTATAAAGTTTTATTTTTACATTTTTTTAATAATTATTATGTTAGTTTATATAGGAAAATAAACAATCTAAAGAAATAAATTTTGCTTGATTAAAATAGACACCGCTTTGTGGCAAAATTAGTGGGTTTTGAGGTTTAAAATAAATTGTAGAGCGTACAAGCTCAATTTTTTTTTTTGTCTCAGGTTTACCTCATGTGTCAATTTAGTATCTCAGGATTAAATTGTTACTTTTGATTGTCCAATGTTTCAATTTTGTTGATATCTAATGTTTCCGTCAAATTTTGGGGTTAAATTTAACAGAAATTGATCATGTGCTGGTCACATGACCGAATAAATTGGTAAATTCCTAAATTACCCCCCAAAATGCTTGTAATAGCCGGAATCGGGTCAGCCCGGAATCAGAGGTGGGTGGCCGAAATTGGGTCAGCCCGGAATCAGACGGGTGGCTTTGAAAAAAAAAAATAATAAAGTGCAAAATTGTCTTTTCATCTCAATATGTCAAAATAACCCCAAAATTGGACGGAAAACCAAATCGCAACAAAATTGAAACTTGGGACACAAAATATTAACAATTTGATCATGAGACGCCACACTGACAAATGAGGTAAACTCGAGACACTAAATATGTTCTTGTCCTTTATTTTTTGCTATGTGTTTTACATAAAATTTCACGTCGTTAAATAGAATTATTTTATTATTTAGAAATATGATTTTATCATTTTTTATTAGATTGTTTATTTTTATTACTAGTATATTATTTTTAAAGAGTAGTAACGCTATGCGGTGCTCTGCTTTACGAATATATTTTTCATGTGAAAATAAATGTAAAGAACTTCTGAATGACACATATATCATAATTTTTTAGTATATGTACATTAATGTATCAAATTAATCAATAAAATACATAATTTTTTTAATATATATTAATTTAAAGTAAATTTCTGTCCAAAACGCAAATCTATATATTATATAATTTGGATGCAATTAGGGTTTTAATTAGGCTTCTAATCTTTTTCTAATCTTTTGGAATTAATTTTTGAATTAGCACTTTAAAATAAAGTAAATACAAAATTAACATTGTCAAATAAATATTTGAAAATTTAGCACAAAACGCAGCTCCGTCCTGCGTGCATTACTTGAACCCATCAAATCATTAATGATGTGTTGATATGATGGAAGACATGATTATCCAAAACAAAAATCCCTCCCTCCCAACTCTCTTTTTATATTCACAGCCTCTATTAGAT
Organism: Clarkia xantiana subsp. parviflora; assembly: GCA_036873135.1. Taxonomy (NCBI): domain Eukaryota; kingdom Viridiplantae; phylum Streptophyta; class Magnoliopsida; order Myrtales; family Onagraceae; genus Clarkia; species Clarkia xantiana. The sequence goes on from JAPTYO010000003.1 coordinate 12,719,350, forward strand.
TACCCTATTTGCTTTCTTATTTATTTTATTATTTTGGTAAATATAATATTACAAATAAATTATGTATAAGTATACAGTCTTAATTAAATTAGCACTTGGCCAAAAAAATTTAAATCAGAAATTACTAAAATTAATTGTGAAAATGAACAACCAATTCTAAATATATATATATATATAAGGGCTAATATGACGATTGTCGGTAGTAATGTCAAATTAAGCTTTTTTTTTACTATCAAAAACTCATAAATCATATTTTTTTAAATTTGAATGCTTTTTAATTATCGAAAACACATAAATAGTTGGCCAAAAAAAACACATAAATCATATATTTATTTAAAAAATTTGAATGCTTGCTCATATTTAATATATCTGGAGGTTGATTATTTTTCTAACTTATTTTAAAAAGTTTTAATTTATTTATTTTTAAAATATTTTGTGTATTTATACACATGCTTTAGTTTAAATATGGTTATTTATAAAAAAAAATTGTATACTAAATTAAAAAAAAAAAAAAAAAAAAAAAAAACTAGAGAAACAAAGTAAGATGAGAATAGAAAAAGAGATGAGTGGGAGGTGGGACCAGAGCAGATGTAGTATGAAAAGAGTGGGAATGGTGAATAATAATCAAGCTCAAGCCTCCATCTCATCAGTAGTATTAATCATTTCGGTGGTGGCAGAGCTTACCCACCCACGCAGGTTCAACCTGCGTACGCAGGTCCGACATGCATTTTAGGTTAGAATTATAAATATGTTTTTTCATATGTTATTTTGCATTTAATTTATTTTAAAATGCTATATAAAAAAATAGCTCAATCTTTTGCCATGTAAGCAATACCAATTCTAATTGGCACGTGAGTTTCACGCTCCCTTTTCCCTCTCAATTCACTTCTGCAAACGCTTCAAGCAACGAATACCATCAATCAGTTCAGCTGTTTCACTTTTCTCCATAATCTTCTCTCCACCCTCTTCCAATTCACTTCTACAAACCCTCCAACCAAAGACGCCATTAATTCAGCAGTTTCAATTTTCTTATTAGTCCATTTTCATTTCATCAGTTTCATTTTTCTCCTTGGTTCCGTTTCATATGAAAAGTTCAATATGAAAAAGTGGATTAACCATGTTGTCTATCTCTAGGGTTAAACTATTCACATAATGGTCAGTTTAATTTTCGAGGTAAGTCAGGTCAGGAATGAATATATTTACTTTTAGTGATTTGTAGCAGGAGAGTTAGTTACATATACATACACTTGCAGTATACTTATAAAGGGAAGGTATTCTTTAAATTTTAGACTCTGACTGCAAGTTACAAAGATTATAATCCACACTATATAATAGATGCATATTGAGAAAGTTGCATTTAACAACAATGCAGGCACGAGATCTTTCCAGGATTTTCCAAAATCAAGTTCTGCAGCTAAGAATGTTGGCAAAAAAAAAAAAAAAATCTGCAGCTAAGAAGGATACTGGGAATCCTCCTCCAAAAGCATATATGGGTCATCCAATATTTTTTTTTTATGAATAAAAAGCAAAGTGGCAGTAGTTTCCATTTAACCACCTCATCATTTAAAATATTAGATTTTGATCCATTCTCGCTCTACTTTTCAGGAAGTTCCAGATAATGAATTTGAAAAACGTATAAAACTGGAAGTGATCCCTGGAAATGAATTTGGGTGGCAATTGTATATATCGGTGCTTTAGATAAAATTAAGGAATCAATAAGGTAACTTCTTTTATAATTTGGATCAAGTTTGATTTTATAGTTCAAATTATCTTTGTGATTCAGATGGACTTTTTCAATCGGTGCTTCAAATGCTCCCAAGGGATGTCTAGAGCTGAACCGAGGTATTCACCACTAGATAAAAGAAATGAGGCTCTGGTTTTATATTTCTACGGGATACCTAAGTGCATTGAGCTTTATCTTTGTTAATTTATGGGCTTATTTAGCTGCAGCTGGAAATTGATTGCCATACGCCTTTCCTCGATCAGCTCCGCAGATATTTAAGTTCTTTCTTAGGTCCATAGATCCAGTTGTTATATTCCAGATGGAATTCAAAATCAGATATTATGGTATGCTACCACCGTATGAGAAAGCAAACGATACATTATTTAGATTGGTTATCTGAAAGTTTCTTTTCTGTTGGAGTTCGACTGTTGGTAATCATAATAATGACCTTTACTACTCCCGTTTGTTTTCTGGAAAGTTAGGAATCGGTACTCATGGTTCTACTAAGATTATTTTCTTTTGGTAATAGGGTTACTAAGATTGTTAAAATATACTGAAAGTTTGGTTGCTTCTTTTAATTTCAAATCTATATTTTTAAAGTTCTTGTGCCATAGTGGTTAAAACATGATTGTCGTTAAACATTTTAACTGGAGTTTGTATGGTTTCCAAGATTCATAGGAGGGTTTTGGCTTGATAAAACAATCAGTACCAAGGTATGATTTTTAACTTATGCACCCACTCACCCTATGAAAACACAACCTGATTACGGAATGTTTCACCTTGATGTAAAAGGTTTTATTTTTCAAATTGCATGGAAAAAAGATCATTGATATGTTATTGCTTTCTTTTTGTATGTGGAGCCTAATGTTTGGGTTTCCTCAATTATTTGTTCTCTCTTCTCATTTAGGGGTGGTATTGTGAATTTGTAAAATATCTTCAGTACTTCAATAGTATAGCTAACTTCTCATGTAAAATGTTACATGATATTTTTCACTTCAAAATATTCATTGTTTTTCTCAGTTAATTGTCTAATTGCTCATTCTGCCATTATAGAATAGAATTCATAGGATTTTATTTGTGTTTAACGAAATAGAAATTTGGTAGTATCAACTAGGCTACTAGCCCAATTTGTTTGTCTCGCATATGTCGGTTATAATGGCAAGGATTTATATATGATGATGTTCCTTTAATCTGGTGCTCCATATACATCTTTAAATGCAAAGAGCTGGAATTCTATATGAAAAAGCTCTAGAAGAAGGAAAAGGGTGTTGATGTTACTCCTTTAATATGCTGCTTCAGTTACATCTTGGAAGGCAAATAGCTTGAATTCTACATGAAGAAGCTATGGAGGAAGGGCAAGGGTACTTACTGCTGCTTAGAGATTTTCTTTTCACATTAGTAGTATTGCTATCAGTTTTTTTCTTCTCTGCATGAGAATGTGATAGGCCGTCTCCAGAGTTCTAGAAAGTATTATATTTATTAATACATATGATGATTAGATAGGTAGGTTATGCATAGAAACTGTAATAGTTTGATTGAAAAAAATTGACGATCAATATATCGATGTCTATCTATTCTATATATATTATCCTAATTGAGTTGAGATGTCGTTTTAACTATTTTTAGGGTGTTTCTTTAATTGATATGTGTCATCCATCCCAACTATTTTTAGGGTATTTTTTTGTTAATTCATTTTTAGATAGTTTATTAATAGGTAGAATAATTCCAATAAAAATAAATCATTTTATAATTTTACAATAAATAAAGATGATAAATACAAATTCAATTGAATATTTAATACTAAATTAAACACTATATAAGTTGTGAATATATATAAATTTCTTTCAATTTATTTACATAATAACTTTTAATTTAGTTGAGATGTCATTTTAACTATTTTAGGGTGTTTCTTTAATTGATATGTCCATCCCAACTTTTTTTGGGTATTTTTTGTTAATTCATTTCTTAGATAATTTATTAATAGGTAGAATAATTCAATAAAAATAAATCATTTTATAATTTTAAGAGAAATAAATATGATAAATAAAAATTCAATTGAATATTTAATACTAAATTAAACACTATATAAGTTATGAATATATACATGTTTTTCATCTTTCAATTTATTTACATAATAATTTTTTAATGATGTTCATTAATATTATTCATATATCTATATATGTTTTAATGATGCCCAGTAATTTCTTGCTAGTACACGTTTAGCATTCCGTAGTATTACGTCCTCGTAATCCAACAGTTGTATCAGAGCCAAGTTAGGAGTTCTTAAATTTTTTGATAAACTGATGATCTTGAATCTACGAAAAATCCGAAATTTTTAGGTTGATGAACATCAATATGTGTTCCAAAATTTTCACATGAAATCATTTATTTGATCTTTAAAAACTTAAAATTTTCGATATTTATGTGTTTTTGAGGATCAAAACCGAAAATTTTGTTATGAATTTGAGTTTGATGTTCACAATCTTCAAGAACACCATGAGTTTTATCAAGAACACAATTTGGATTTTTGATCAAGGTAGTATTTGATCTTAAAATTTGACAACTTTTCCAACTCTTTGTGTTTGTGCCGAAAACCCTAGGGGTATTTTAGGTAAAAAAATATTAATTTTCTTGGTCACCAAGATTTTAAAATTTCGGCACTAATATAAAATATATATGTTGCCATTTTTAAATTTTATTAATAGGTAACTATATATCTATAAGTTGGAAAATATGGATAGGTTTATGATATAATATTGTAAATGATATTAACTATCAATATATATAGCTAAAAAATAGGGATAAAGATATATTGATAGAATTTAGTTACTTAAAAAGATTAAGAAGATATATTGTCTATATATTTTATCCCTAAATATATTTTTTGACAATATTTATATATATATATATAGTGATTTGGCCGAATTTTATATATATATATATATATATATATATATATATATATATATTATATATTGTTAATTGATTTACATCTTAGTGATAAAATCTTGACAATATTTATATATTTATATGTGTGTTTAACCGAATTATATATATATATATATATATATATATATATATACATATATATTAGCAATATTGGAAATTATTTTAAATAATTAATATTTTTTGGTGGCTAAGTTAAGTTTTTAGTGGACTTTAAAACCCTATTATCCACAAGACATATTTCGGCCGAACCCTAGGGTTTGTGGGCCGGTCCAATTGCTAAACCGGAACGGATAAAATCAATCAGGGTTTTCTTAATAGGGTCGACCTAGTCGGGTCGGGTCGGACCGTAGTAACTAAATTGAACCTAACCTAACCGGTTTTGAGTGATAAACCGAACCAGTATCTTGTTTTATTAAACTATTTCAGACCAAACCGGAATTTTTAAAATCAGGCCGAATTGAACCGAATTTTAAAACTTGGACATAACCATTTTAAAATTTTCAGAAATTTTAAATTGTTCGATAAAATAGGATGTCAAATTTTAAATCCAAAACGTTTTCGAACTTTAAAATTAGCCTAAACAGTGCTCTTATGGTTTGTGTTTTAATACACGGCTTCAGTCAAAACCCTAATGCCTGGTTTCAATTATGGGGATGGATCTCGGACTTGTATGTTTTTTGGACTTGATTAAATTAGTGGGCTGATTTGCAATTGTTTACCCCATGCATCATATATTTTGATATAATTAGAATTGTCGTCTTGACATAGTCAAGCTAGCTGAATATTATATTGCGAACATTGTGCTCTGGGATTTAAATATATGGTTTGCGCAATAAGATATACATGTTATGCTGATTGAAACTGCCTAGAATCCATGTTTAGAAATTCGCATGAATGATTGTAAGCATGAATTGCAAAACAGCCCCTAATATTTTCAAAGCGTTTTATAAAACCGAAAATTCCAGTCGTCAATTATGCATGTTATGTGCGGAGATTGCATGTTTTGACGTGTATGCTAGGATGTTCGCAATAGAACGCATGTGATAATTTACTTTACGTAGAATTATGTATGCTAGGAACATTAGACGCGTGACGCATAAGCATGTTGTGTTCGATATTTATGGCATGGTATGATGATTTGCTAGATGTAGTATAATTATAAATATGCATGCGTAAATTATCAGATAATTTTACAAAATCATAAGGGCCTTGGGAAAGCCAAGATCAGGTATGCTTATTTGAAAAATCTCGTTCCGGTAATTTGCAATAGAATAACCATTTTAAGACTGATCTATTGGATTGAAAATGACAATAGTGTGAATTCTTTTGCGACACCCCCTTCCTCGGTTTACTGAAGGTTGGTTTGGTTTAGTGACTGAAGGATCACTATTCTTCGTATTCCATCTTAATATATAATCTGATGTTTGCAATTCTGTCAAAATGTTGTTCTCTTCCTAACTTTAGATGATTGTCATCATAATAGTTCTAAATGGCTCGATCAGATCGTTTTAAGAAATTATGCAAACTGGATAACGTTAATTATGATGATTGGACAACCAGAGTTAAAAATGATCTAATTCCCGCGGGAGTTGAGGATCGCGTTGATCCCAAGGACAAACGGATATATCTGGACGAGAATTGGGAGCCCTACAGATACAACGGTGCAAACAGGTTATGGAGGGATCAAAAAGCACGCGAGATTATTTGCTCGCATATTACAACTGAAACGGAAGAAGGCATTGTCAAAAGGAGCGTATTGCATCTTTGGTGCACCTTACACCTTCGCTACGGCAAGGGAAAGACGACAGAAGCAAGAGAATTAATGGCCTCGTACCATGAAATTCTATGCAAGGAGATTGGGATAGAAACCGTTCTAGACTTCGCGGATAAATGGGCAGAAATTCGGAAGGTAATGGACATGTTTCCTCTTTCATGGTTTGCTGATGATAGTGGACTTACACGTCTGATCACAGCAACTAAAACGGCAATAGACTTGTATGATGCCGACCATAAAGATAGAAATATCTCCAAACTTCCTGATGTGTCGGAGGCCAGATTTGCTGGACTTCGGAATTGTTTGGCTATACCCAACAAAAGGTCTAAACGATGATCCAGTGCGACAATCACTGTTGATTCATGTGCCATAAAAGGTACGCCTCGTTTACCACAATACATAAGACGGTTACACGTTTTAGTTGATGCAAAAAACATATGACATAATTCAATTCTTGAATTAATTTTCAGGTGGACTGCTCAAAGTGGTGAAGACTTCCTGCCATATATATATGTGTCTTTCTTTGCTTAGTTGTAATTATTGATCCGTGAAATCTGTCGTTGTTTTTGTTGGGATCCTTATCTCTCGTCTATTTGTTGAACGTAATTCGGAATTATTGAATGAGGTAGTAACCATTCATTTTTTTTAAATGGTCTGCATTTCGAAATTAATCGGCCCGGTTAAACGGGATCAATCCGGAATAAGTATCTAAAAATCCATCAGTAGAATGATTGGATTAAACATTTATTCGAACTCATATCATCATTTTAAAAACATCCATAACTCGCAAAATAAACGTAAAACGAACCGATCGATATTAATCCTTATTTTTAAAAGTACTCCATTATGGTTTGTATCCCAAAATAATATGCATGTTAAAACCGATTTGCTTTTAAATTTGGAGACTAAAACAATTCTCAAAACCACGGTTTTTAAACCGGGTATGCGCATGGCGCATGTCACCTCGAAAGACGGGACACATCGATTTAGAAAACGAATTCAAGTATTTTTATGAATGCGGAATTTTCGTTTATAATTCTTCAGATATAACTCACTGATAACTACTTAGATTTTATGTAAGCCTTTTAGCTACTACAATCTAATTAGAATATCAACCATGACATTAAAAGAGACAGCTTAAATACATGGTCCATAAGATAGATAAATCTATGGATGAGTTAAATAAATGAAAAGAAGTAGTCGGTAAAACGACTCTCCCACCCTTAGCCTTAAACGAAGAGTTTGGCTAAAAGGCATTCATTAAAACACTTCAATAAACATAGCTTAGAATTACATAATGTTAGAGTTACACATTAATTGTTCCTGCGGGATGAGATTAATTTAACTCACATTAATGTAAAACACTATGTTCTGACTAAATCGGTTAACACGGTACCATAAAAAGCTAATGAATGATTCGGGTAAAACCTTATCACAAAGACGCATTAATTTGCGCATTAATACAAGTATTTATTAAGAGTACGCGCTACTCTCGGAGAATACAAGCTTTAAAATTAGCCTGGAACAATGGTTTCGTGGATAAACATGGCACATTATAAAGGTTTGAGGATAGATTTCCAACGCTTTGCAGACACGAACGAACTAGTAATGATTAAAGTTAACAGATGGATGATGGAGATTCTCAGGTCCCACTTATTTCGAGTGGGAGAATTGATATAGCATAAGTGATTGATTTGGTAAATGATGATGGAAACGTCTTCATAATAAATCCAGTGAGAGGGCTCACTCCCCCTCACAAATAATCATCACTAAATTTCAAAAATGCGAATCAAGTCGGACCTGATAATCATGATAATGAACTATTTCAACTACCCATTCTTCCTAGTGGGAGTGGAATAACCAACTTGGTTCCAGATCCTAGTGATCGAGGAACACATCTCGGAGCTAAAAACCCGAGACCGAGAGGATATTCCAAGTAAGTTCATCCACCAACATTGTTCCCAGTGGAATAATGCCCCGATAAGAAGCATTATTCCGAGTGGAGTAACGATCAGACTAAAATATGGTATTAACGTGCCTAGACATAGTCAAAGGCAACGAATTTCTCTTGAGAAGTATCCCATCAAACGAGATGTGTTAAACATCTTGATGTTCGTTCTTGAACCAGTGACGGTTCAGCAAGCAAAGGAAGGACCTCAAAACGAAGAAATGGAGAAAAGCAATGGAAGATGAAATCGCCTCAATGAAAGCTAATTCGGGTTGGTCATTAGTTGATTTGCCTGCGAACCGCAGAGCAATAGGAGCTAAGTGGGTTTTGAAACTCAAACTCACTGCTGATGGAGAAATCGAGCGATACAAAGCTCGACTAGTTGCGAAAGGATATACCCAAATCCACGGAGTGGACTTTGATGAAACATACTCACCAACTGTGCGTTACACCACAGTTAGGGCCATCATTGCCCTAGTTGCTAGTCTTGACCTAGAGCTACATCAAATGGATGTTAAGACCGCATTCCTCCATGGAAACCTGGAGGAAGAGATCTATATGGAGCAGCCGGAGGGTTTCATTACTCCTGGCAAAGAATGTAAAGTTTGCAAAATCCAAAGATCTATATACGGCCTTAAGCAATCGTCTCGGCAATGGTATCGTAGATTCCACGAGGAAATCGTCGGATACGGATTCGTGAATCTTCATGAGGATCCCTGCGTATACACCAAGACCTTCGGGTCTAAGTATATCATCATAACACTATACGTGGATGACATACTCATTGCTGCGAATGACGTGAGTTTTATGAATAAATCATAGTCCTGGTTAGCATCAGCATTCGAGATGAAAGACATGGGAGAGGCTACATACATCTTAGGCATCAAAATCGCCCGAGATCGTGCCACCCGGAAATTATGTCTATCTCAGGAATCATATATCAACAAACTGCTGAAAAGATTCAGAATGTTGGATGCTAAACCCGTGGATACGCCGGTTGTGTTTGGGTGCGCGCTATCGAAGCGTGATGGCCCGAAAAACCAGCAGGAGCGTGAACAGATAAAGAATGCAGAGTATCTGAGCATGGTAGGGAGTCTAATGTACGCCATGATCTGTACTCGGCCAGACATCTGTTACGCTGTGGGCCTAGTAGCAAGATTCCAATCAGATCCTAGTTATCAACATCTAAAGGCCGTAAAACGAATTATAAGATATCTTAAAGGTACTGCCGACTACGTTCTGTGCTACGAGGGCGATCGGCTCGAATTGACCTATTATAGTGACACCGACAACGGTGGCAATCCGGATGATCGTAAGTCCACCACATGAGGAGTTTTCCTCCTTACTAATGCTGCCATATCATGAGTGAGCAAGAAGCAATCTTGTGTCGCGCTTTCCACTATGGAATCAGAATTCGTTGCCCTCTCAAAAAACGCACAAGAAGCGGTCTGGCTGAAGAGGCTTCTTACTGCATTAATTGGCACCAGAGTAAACCTGTGAAGGTGTACTCCGACAATCAGGCGGCCATTGCGGCAGTTAAGAATCCAAAGTACCATAGTAGGACAAAGCACATTGATGTGAAATACAATTATACTAAATCTGTTCTGGAAGACAACATAATCACTTTAGAATACTTGCCTACAGACAATATGGTCGCAGACCCTTTAACTAAGCCGTTACGTAGGGAGATTTTTGAAAAGCACGTAAAACTTCTTGGATTACGTAGGGCTTAAACTCTGTGACTTGTAAAAGTGATAACATTTTGACATTTGAAATTATGTTTCAATTTGAATAAAAGAATTGCAATTTGATTTTATGATTTATCGACGTCATAATGATTAACAACATCGCATTTTACGGTCTATAAACTAAGTCGTAGGAAGAAGTAAAATTCTTCCACCAAAATTATGTCGAATGTGAACCTTGCCTCGTCACACAGGCACGGTCATCTTGCTACCATAACAAGATTGGCTAAGAATCAGGGGAGTAAACCTGATTAAGCAAAATGATAACATTGTCACGCTTAACAGCATGACTTAATCTTCATTTTGTAAATCACCGAGTTGGACTTTCTCAATCACTGTATATCACATTCAAGGCCAGATGAGAGATTATGCGATAGCATTATTGACATATCCCATCCCTGGCTCTACCAGGTGTGCTATCGACGCCGTGCTTCATACTACGCGTGCCACGTTCGACCACGGGGTCATGCTCGGTTGTGCTAGCTAGAATCCTTGTGATTCAAAGGGCGCATACTTCTTCACCTTGAGCGTGTGATTGATCCTGGATGCCTTATGAAGAGGCATCCAAAGTATCCTCACGGACTCAAAACTTATACATAAGGTTTGGCTCAATGCTCGCTTCCCGGCGTACGAGCGTAGTGCCAAAGAAAACAGCCAAGTGACCACGTCTTGGAAACCGGTTGAGTCAGACTAAGCGTATAAGCGATGGGGATGGTCAAGTTCACCTTTAATTCACCGACTCTCGTGTTCACTAGGTGGCCGCCAACCAAATATTAGTTGAAGGCTGTGAACACTTGTACGGATGCCCTGGAGAAGTATTCCTTTGTGGAAAACTGGGCAATTGGAGAATTAATAGTTGACCAAGGATACAGTGCGGTACATAATTTTATTTTAAACATGTTTGGTTCATGAAAGGGAATCAACATTCTGCGGGCGCTACAATACTCCTAACAGATGAGTAGCACAATCGTCGTATCCGCCGGTCACACGGCAAGCCTCGTATGAACTATTCGGAGACGGAGACGAAGACTGAAGACTGAGATGTTGATACTATTGCGTAATCGTATAGATTAACGAGCACCCTCCCATTGCGGGGAGCGGGAGCTGTTAGCATATGGAGACGTGGCGCCGTAATAGGAGCCTGTTAATTAAGGGAATTATCTAAGTTAATTAGGTAATTGTCAATTTGGGCTAATTGGGCCAAATCCAATTAGTAATTGACAAGGGAGGCCCAAAATGGGCCTCCCCCCTTTTTGCATGGTTCGGCCGAAACCCTAGTACCACATAGGGTGGAGTTACCTTTTGGCAACTCCACCCAATACTATATATAGGGGTGACTCCTAAGGGTTTAAACACACAATTAAGAACAAGGATCTCCATTGAGAAAACTTGTCACCCTAGTCTAATATTTCGGCACCATCACATCAAGTCTGAGGTTCTATCTCCGTTGAAGAATCGATCAGAGGTCTTGTTGTGGAGCTACATCGCGTGGGACTCTTTCTAACGAAGAACTTGCACGTGGTTCCGACCGAAGGATCAGAACTCCCTCCACATCGTTCTTGGGCAGGAAAGCTAAAATGTAAGTGTACTAATTCCGCTGCGTTGATTAGATTTCTTACTAGTACACGTTTAGCATTCTGTAATATTACGTCCCTGTAATGCAACAAAATGTACTTCCATCAATAATTTCAACTAAATAACAAAAGAAAAAAAATATATAGAAATTTCATTCCTATATATTTATAATTAAATGTATATACACTTTCACAGTGATTAAACCAATTCAAAAAATCAACTTACAATACAATTTCTACATCATTGACGTTTCTTCTTAGAGTATGAGACTATCTCACCACAATGTTAATGCCATAACAATTTCTTTAGAATATAAACTATCTAAACTACCAAAAAAAGTAAAATAAAAACATAAGCAAAAGTAAAAACACAACACCTAATTTGAAAGATGGAATCTGTTTCATAAAAAATATTGCTATTAAAAAGATGTGATTTGGTGTAAAATGATATTGACGGTAGAATTTTACACTCATATTGAATCATAATAATGCATAAATTATAAAATAATAAAAATACATACATGATAATATAACATTTATAAAAACAACATATACATAACATAATTATAAATTATTAATACAAAAAATATCGAACACGCGCAATGCGCGGGGCAAATACCTAGTTAATAGATATAATAGTATATGCTCTCATATATGTTAAATTATGGGCAACGTGTAAGTTAATGATTAGTATGACATAAAGTTAGAGTGAGAAGAATTATAAATTGTGGCATTTAAAAATAATGGATGGTTTTCAAGTAGAATTTACACCGTTGAACTTTGGGAATTGAAAAAAATGTTTATAACCACTAGTTTACCATTACGAACTGAACCATTGCAAATGATGATTATTCGATGTAAGGAATAAGCATTTTATGGGTGACGCATTCCTAATAGGGAGCCTTAAAGACACATGCAAGAAACAAAATACCTTTCTTTTTTAATATCTTTTTACCAATATATATATATATACCAATATATTATTTGTGTTGAGTCCTCACCCCCAATAGATATCTTTGGCACCTTTTCATTTTATTAACAAAAAATATATTATATTTAATTCATATATTTTATAAAATTAATAATTTATTCATTACTATTTGAGAAATATTTATTTATCTTTAATATTATTACTAAATCATTAATTAAGTTTTATTATTTTTTTTTCAGGTCGCTTAGTCGGCATGTCATAGTAATTATAATTAACTTACAATTCAATATTCATATCAATTTAAGTCAGTCATATCATACTCATTCCGTTCAAATTTCAGATACATGTAAAAAAAAATTATTCAACGAATTATACAGATCGAGTGATATATGTTCCGCTTGTTGAGATTTTTGTATCACATAGATCAGCCACTTACCAAATTATATATATAACAAGTCAAAATATGGGTGAAATGTGGTTCTTGAAGTTTGACCTCGTACAAATAACATTTTACTCATCGTCCAATATTTATGGACTCAAACTATTAATTTAGTTCTTCTATTTGTTAACCCAATCACATTGTGTACAACCTAATTAATGTTAACTAAATATTTTTGTGAATTCAAGTCTAGACTTTATATTTTTTTGATTTAATTTTATCTTTATTGTTAAATAAAATTTTGTTGGTATTGTGATATTGTATATAATTACGTTTGTATAGGTCAAATTTGTCAATTGATGACTCTAAGTAGTTAAGAACAAGCATTCTTGACACCTCAAGTTGATGAGTTAAATACAATTGAGTCGTTAATAACCAACGTAATGCTCGACCAACTCATTTATATATCTAACTATAAGGCTAACTTAGTACCGTAACTGAAGACATTAGTTAATTTTTTACTTAATTATCCTCTTCTCTTTCTCATGTTTTGAATTATGTTATGTCGCTCTTCTCTATCACATAGATTCGTTTCTCACAACGAATCAACTTGCCCGTATTTTACTTTGATTAATTGTAAATATTAGTAAACTTAAGATAGATTATATATCTTGAAATTTAAATGATCGATGCGCGTGCAACGCACGCGTTAATAACTAGTATATATATAATTTGTGGAGGGTCCTCACCCCCAAAGGACACCTACCTTCAAGGGGTACCACTTCAAAACTGAACCAGCCAGTTAAGAGTTACATTTATAAACAACCCAAACTGGACCGGCGAACCCAAGAAAACCGCTGCACTGAAGAGAAATTTTAGTCCCGCTCACTCCAGTTTTATACGAAACATTACCAACACCATGAAGCCGAAGGAGATTTTCCAGTTACCACTGTTTCCTTCCAGTCGGACTCCTGATTACGTCCGCTCGCCAGCACCCCACGCTGCCACCCTCTAGAGGAACTCCGCCATTCAGTCACTCGTCCGCCATTCTAGCTTCGCTAAGGGATTTAACATGGCGTCAGGTATAGTTCAAACTTTGAAACTTTTAGATGATTGATTGAATATAGTAGAAGAAATCTATAAAGGTCTGCTAATGCATGAAGAAAATGATCCAGCAACCCACGACGTCTGTTTATCAAATTACCAATTATGAATTAAATGGAATGATATAATTCTGATTCGGTAGATTTTGGGATTGAAGAGATAAAATTAGGGAAAAGTATGTAAAACATACAACATGTTTAAAAAATATGGTTTTATGGACCAATATGTTTTAAAACGTACAACATGTTTGAAAAAGATAGTTTTATGGACCAACTTTTTTTAAAATATACAACAAGCTTGCAAAATATGTTAAAATGACATACCGTCCACTTGTTATCAATAGTCTCATTAAGTGGACACGTGCGAAACACATTTTTAGAAAAATAATAATAATAATTAAAACAAGAAATTAATTTATACACAACAATAATTGTTAATGGGTGGATGTAGATAATAATAATAATAATAATAATAATAACTATTATTATTTTTTAAAAACGTGATCTGCACGTGTCTACTTAATGAGACTAGTGACAACAAGTGGACGATAGTCATTTTATCATCTTTTGTAAGCTTGTTGTACATCTAAAAAAAAAAAAAATTGGTCCATAAAATCATCTTTTTCAAACATGTTGTACGTTTTATAACATATTAGTCCATAAAACCATCTTTTTCAAACATGTTGCATGTTTTACATATTTTTCCCATAAAATTATACTTCCAATTGTCGCATCGTAATTAAACCCAATACAAGCTTGACCTTTCTTATTAAAAAATTTGGCAGATTTCACTTCATCGTTGCAATTATGTAGGATATCTTCATCATTCAGGTGATGCGTTCTTTTATTTTTTGCATCTGCTAATTCTCTTTTTGTATATTTGTAGCATTGCTATGTCTATAGTCAAAATCGTAGACTAACAGATATAGTTTTATCTTTATCAATATCTGATTCCTAAAGTCAATTTTGATTGGCGAAGAAAGCTTCCTATGAATTTGGGTTGTTTGGTCTAAATAGTCACAACCTCGGAAAATAGTCCTCGTTCCTGGCTACCCCCAATTGTGCTGTCTTCTGGAGCTTTAACTCTTGGGTCTTATTCAAACAACACGAAATTGCTTGTAATTTGGCGAAGAGGTGCAGTTTATTGGTGGAGCAGGGCTTGTGATGGACAATATTTTACCAATTTTAGATATGGAAAGTTTATGGGCACCTCCAATGAAAAGAGAGTTATTTCACATTGTGAGTGGAGCAATGGCATATTAAATATTCGTGGCTCGAGTTAAATTCATTTGGATGGATGGATTCATTTATTATTTATTTTCTTGCAAACACAAGAATGGAAGGTG
Source organism: Clarkia xantiana subsp. parviflora (assembly GCA_036873135.1). Lineage (NCBI taxonomy): Eukaryota > Viridiplantae > Streptophyta > Magnoliopsida > Myrtales > Onagraceae > Clarkia > Clarkia xantiana. The sequence goes on from JAPTYO010000003.1 coordinate 12,734,822, forward strand.
GGGTGATGGTTGTGTGAATGCTCGTAGTAAATCAATTTGCTCAATTAGTGATGAACTTGTGGAGACAACAAGTTTCTCGAGCTTTTTTTGATGCAAACTATCCGGTTGGTATGGATCAACAATTGCAAAGGTAGATATGCAAGAAGAAATTATCTTATTTCGTGTATGCTTTACAGAATACAGATCTAGACGGTACGTGGTGTATGAGGTAGAATCACCTCATACAATATCCTGGTTTTTACTCATCATAGAACTCATACGCATGTTATAGCATTTAAAAAAAAAATCAACATTCGTACAATTTGTACATATGTCGTCTTTATGACATTGCATATGTTATATCTGTATCTAGGTCAACGGAAAAAGTTGGAAGCAGATGAAATAATTTTAAGGCAGAAGAAATCTCAAGAGGTATTCTTCAAGATTTTGTACGTACTCATTTTATTTGATTAGGAGCTTTTACTCTCGTATTATGTTTCCTCCTTTTTAGAATTGAACTTATTAAAACTACAAAACACTAATAATTAGATTCAAAAGACCTCACATCTTCTGTAAAAATGGATGTAATATGTCTTGCAAATACAATAGTTAGGTTTTGCTTTTGGATATGGTCAATCATTAACTAATATATATTTTTCCCTCATCAACAAAGCTATTAGTATGTTTGAAAATGATAAGAGATTTCAAGTTGTTTAGAGGAATAGAGACGTGATGATCTCAAGAGGTATTCTTCAAGATTTTGGACGTACTCATTTTATTTGATTATGAGCTTTTACTCTCGTATTATATTTCCTCCTTTTTAGAATTGAACTTATTCAAACTACAAACACCGCTAATTGGATTCAAAAGACCTCACATCTTTTGTAAAATGGATGTAATATGTCTTGCAAATACAATAGTTAGGTTTTGCTTTTGGATATGGTCAACCATTAACTAATATATATTTTTCCCTCATCAATAAAGCTATTAGTATGTTTGAAAATGATGAGAGATTTCAGGCTGTTTAGAGGAATAGAGACGGTGATGATCTCTATGAGAGCTAAATTGGGTATCTAAACTTTCAATTTCTGATTTGATTAGTACATGCATTATAATTTCAGTCAAAGTGGGCAAAAATGAAGTAAGTATTGACCATATGTGGTCTTTTGAAGTATACCCAATATAAATTTATTAAGAAATTGAAATGATTATATTAAAATATCTCCAATTAGACGCACAATTAAAAAATATTTGAAATTGGATTGATGACCAGTTAAAGATATTTCGTTACAATCTTGTTAATTTATTATTTAACTCATCTAGGGTATGCATCAAAAGGGATTCAGATCACCTACCCCACTCTTCATACCATAGATCGTGTCCCACCGTTAAGATTTTGACACGTGTCATAAGATATGAAGAGTGGGGCATGTGATTTGATTCCTATCAAAAGACCTTATGTAATTGGGAACATTCTCTTTTTATGTCAAATGGGAAGTTGTAAAAAAAAAATGTAGCAATTTGCTCGAAAATTGAAAGATTATATAGTAATTTAAAAAAAATTAATGTTTGGATAGAATTTGTAATTCAGTTAAAGTTCAGGTAACGATTTGGTTATCAACCCATTTTAGTTATTCTTGAAACTAAAAAAAAAATACATTTTAAATTGTTAAAAGTTATAATTTTCTCCATTTATAGACTTTTTTAAATTAAATAGTAAAATATATTTGATTTACATAGTAAATAGGTAAGAATTATAATCTTATAGTTTTTATAGAATATCTTCTTCTTTTTTTTTTTTTTTTTCTGCCCGGGACCTTTTATAGAATTCTTGAAAAAAAAAACTATATGATTTACATGGTTAATTGGTAACAAAAAATTAAAAAAAAATCATTTTATACAAGGGATTTTTTTTACAAAAAAAAAAATTGCTATCTAATTTTTTTCATGAATATACAATTTTCTAGCTAGATTTTTTAAGCAAATTATTAGCTATTTTTTATATATTTTTATAAAAAAACTACCTATGTCAATTCCGTCAATTTTGGATGGAGAATACTTTAAAAAATAGTTGAAACACTTTAAAATTTCAGTAATAATGATATGAGATTTTATATAACATCAAAATTTCAAATAATACTTCTTAATATATATATATATATATATATATATATATATATATATAAAACCAAATATAAACCAATAAATGTATTAAAATATTTTAAAAACATATAAAAATAAACTTTTAAAAATGATATAATTTTATTTTTTGAGATTATAGGTTATATACATATCATTTTAAAATTTTATATGAGATTATTTTATAAAATGTGGAGTTAATTTAGAATCGTAGAATCAATTCATAGTGTTTTAATAATTTTAAAAGTATATTTTGTCCATAGTTAACGAAAAAGTGACCAAAGGCAAAACTTAACATTAGTAAAAATTCTAATTACAAATTACACACACAAAAAATAAGTTTTTTTTTTTTGTCAACCACAAAAAATAAGTTCAAAACTGCAAATTTGGTACTTAACCATTTGTAGAAGTAGAATATGATCCGACTAGTATTAAACTGAACAACAATTTAGTAGTTCCGTTTCCGTTCGAAAGTTTTTTTTTTGATAAAATCCGTTCGAAAGTAGTAGGGTCATATTCTTATTACCAAAAAAAAAAGGTCATATAATATTCCTCCTCCTCTTGGTTGTATGCTACTGTCCTGTCCCGCCCCGTTCAATCCAGCAGCCACCTGTCACCTCCGACCAGCCGCCGCGCTACAAAGCTACGACTCATCTCTTTCCGGAAGAAGATGGCTTCTCTGCGAGTATTGAACGTCAAGCCTCTCAGGGCTCCCGCATTGCCCTCCACCTCGGGTCCACGCCGATTGGCATCGGTCAGGTGCGCCGCCACTCCGGCAAACGGCCGCAAGTACTCGATAACTCTGCTTCCTGGCGATGGTATTGGTCCTGAAGTCATCTCCGTCGCCAAGAACGTTCTTGTGCTCGCTGGTGCTCTCGAAGGTATCCCTTTGTTTTTAGAAGGGTTCTCAGCTTGATTTTTTTCATGCTTCTGAGATTGTTCAATGCTTAATTGGGATTAGGGCTAGAATTAGTGGCTAATCTCGATGCTAGTATCACTACCTGTTACACTGCATTGCATCTTTCGGTTATATTAAGAAGAATTAGCCCAAAAAAATAGTATTCTCCACACTACGCTGTCCATGGGGTTAGTGGGAACAACTTTGATTTACTTGACAAAGTCATCACAAACTAGAACAAATTTCTGAGGATCAATAATCATCGCATTTATACGAACCTATTCATACTACTAATATGCATATGGCTCAAATGCTCCTAATTCATAGATTTGTTTATCAGAACGGATTGCAGTATTTTTTGGTAACCTTTTTTGAATGTTGTGTGATTAGGTATTGAGTTCAAGTTTCAAGAGATGCCAATGGGTGGAGCTGCTTTGGACTTGACTGGAGTCCCATTGCCTGATGAGACACTCTCAGCAGCTCAGCAATCTGATGCAGTTCTTCTTGGTGCGATCGGAGGGTAATTACACTTTGCTCTGTACTATTGACCGAACAATGTCTTTCTTTTTACTCATATTGAATTACGTATTCTACTCTGATTTGAAGGTATAAATGGGATAATAACGAAAAGCACCTAAAGCCCGAGACTGGGTTACTTCAATTAAGAGCAGGTCTTAATGTCTTTGCAAACTTGAGACCAGCAACAGTACTACCTCAGGTTTAACTCTCCTGCTTTGCTCTTACAATTATCTACATATTTACATTCCTTAGCGGGTTGTTTAATGGAAGCTTTGTTTCTTCAGTTAGTGGATGCTTCAACCTTAAAAAGAGAGGTTGCTGAAGGTGTTGATTTGATGGTTGTTAGGGAGCTCACAGGAGGTCAGTTACTACCATCATGATTAATGGAACACCTTTTCTTTCTAGAATGCATTTGCTGCTACATATTTTTTATTTAAAAAATATGTTCTTAAATTGTATATATGTAGGAATTTATTTCGGGAAACCAAGAGGCTTCGGTTCCAATGAAAATGGCGAGGAGATTGGCTTCAACACTGAGGTTTATTCAGTAAGCGAGGTACATCTTTCTTTCCCTCTCTAAAATGTACGGTTCGCTGATCGGGTGTCACGGTCTTTCTACTCTATATACTGTCTCCAAAAGTTTTAAAAGAATGTCTTTAAAGAATAATGTGATCTGATAAATTAGCCTTCCAGATTGACCGCATTGCTCGTGTTGCATTCGAGACTGCTCGAAAACGACGCGGAAAGCTTTGCTCGGTTGATAAAGCAAATGTCTTGGAGGTACTTGGCATTATAAATGAATGATCTGTATTGGAAGCATTAATATTTGATCACCAATTTCAAGCATTTCTGTACCAGGCATCCATGCTTTGGAGAAAGAGAGTCACCGCGATATCTCTTGAGTATCCTGATGTTCAGCTCACACATATGTATGTCGACAATGCAGCAATGCAATTAGTTCGGAACCCAAAACAGGTAATTTGTGGTTAATAAAAACTGTGTCATGTTACATGGAACTAATGGATGAATCATAACTGCTGATGTGTTGCGGCAGTTTGATACAATCGTAACGAACAATATATTTGGTGATATTTTATCCGATGAGGCTTCGATGATTACTGGAAGCATTGGGATGCTTCCATCTGCAAGTTTAGGTGAAAAGGTAGGTATTTTAAGTTTAAAACAGTTTTGAAATGACCCAAAAAGAATATATTGTTTTGAGAAAACGAATTATAAAAGAATGATTTTGATGTTGTTGAACACTACTACTACTACTACAGGGTCCTGGACTTTTCGAACCAATTCATGGATCAGCTCCGGATATTGCTGGACAGGATAAGGCAAATCCATTGGCAACCATACTGAGTGCAGCAATGCTGTTGAAGTATGGACTCGGGGAAATAGACACTGCTGAGAGAATTGAAGCTGCTGTTCTTGATGCTCTAAACAGGGGGTTCAGGACAGGCGACATCCACTCTGCTGGAAATGTATGTTTCTTGTATACTACTAATGTTTGTTATTTTACCGTGTAATGTAATATATAATGATTGGGTGAAACATGAATTATTTGCAGAAGCTGGTAGGATGCAAAGAAATGGGTGAAGAGGTGCTCAAGGCGGTGGATGACAGGGTCCCTGCAGCACTTTAATGCATCATCAATGTTATTTAGGAGGGTTGCAACAGAAATAATGTTTTTGGACTTCCCGTTTGTGTAAGATGTGATATATTAGTAGCCAAGTATGTTTTGATATTTGCTACATTTATGTAGGGTTAATAACGTATAAACAATCCAATGTTCGACCAATGTTGTAATTTGGTGTATGAAATGTTAAAATGGAGAGTTCCGTGTTTTATTTTTGTTAAATTTGGTGTTTCAGTGTGATTACTTTAGAGAAACCATTCCTGACGTAACTAATTGTCAAATTCGAGTTCCCATGCATACTCACTTCTTGTCACATTACCGGGACGTCACCTGAGAAGTTGGCTACATCCGCGTAAATATATCCCGCTCTGTTGTCGTTAAAAATCGTTCCACAATACTCTGCTGGAATTTTTTTTTTTTTAGTTGTTCAAGTTTTAAGGGAAATCTGACAATTTTATGAAAAATAAAGAGTAATGCATTATGAGTGGGTTGATGAAAATGATTAAATAGAGAAAATGGTTAACAGGTCTTTTGGTCCATGATGTTTGACCACTTTTGAGTTTTGGTCCATGATGTTTTTTTTTTTTTTTTGCCTAGTTTTGGTAGCACATGTTTGCAGATTTTTCTAGTTTTGGTCCGACCGTTACATTCCGTCCATTTTTTTCCGTTAAGTGACATGTGCAAGTCACGTGATCCACCCTAAACTTTCAATTTTGTTCAAATTTGGGGGAATTGACCCATTGAACTAGGTTTAGGGTGTCAACCTCAAATTTGACCTATTAAACCTAGTTGAATTTGGGGGAATTGACACCCTAAACCTAGTTCAATGGGTCAATTCCCCCAAATTTGAACAAAATTGAAAGTTTAAGGTGGATCACGTGACTTGCGCATGTCACTTAACGAAAAAAAATGGATGAAATGTAACGGTCGGACCAAAACTAGAAAAATCTGCAAACATATGGTACTAAAACTAGGCAAAAAAAATATCATGGACCAAAACCCAAAATTGATCAAACATCATGGACCAAAAGACATGTTAACCCTAGAGAAAAAGACGTGAAGACACCAAAGTCCAATAAAAATGAAACATGAGACTGTCCATTTTAACATTTCAAACTTCAGAAACCAAATTTCAATATTGTGCAAACATTAGACTGTTTATAGGTTCTTAAAATATTTTGTGTATATTTGTTGTCAGCTTCGCTTAATCAGTACAGTCTCAACTATAAGTTATGCTGGTAATTGTTGTTTCGTGTTTAAATTGTTGATATTAGGTGTTTGAACTATCACATTTGTTGTTTTGAACATTTTTTTGACTGATTATGGTGTTGAATTTAGTGTTTTAAGTAACATGTTTTCCACATTTTCGAAATATTAAATTTGTTGCTTATGGTTTAATTTTATTTGGTGCTTAATAAACGTGTGTTTGTTTTGTTAATTTTAAGAAGAAAAAAAAAAGTGAAAATTGACCAATATGATAGTTGAGACAAGGAATATCTAACATTTAAAATCTGGAACATTAGCAATATAAAGTACAGTTTTTAGACTGTTTTTAGGGTTTTAACCCTTATAATTCTATTGGAATCCAAAGAATTATAGGATTAGAATACTTTGGATTCCAATAGAATTATAAGGATCAAAATTTAAATGATTAAAGTTAAGTAGGAACCAACCAACACCTTGCAATCCAAGAAAAGCAACAAATATGTTTGTTCCAGCATCTACAAATATCTCATTTCTTTCTGTACACTGTAAGTTACAGCTCTACTTTATACATAATCCCATCCAAATTCGCTTCTCCCCTACTTCACAGCATTTGGTTTATCAGATATCCTCAGCTTCTTGGCATGATTCAAGTTCAACCATCAATCTCCCCACCTGCCAACAGATTGGAAAAGCTTTAAATCACGACGCTACCGGAACTTTCATTTTAACAAGCGACCAAATATGTTCTTCACCTGATCTTCTAACTTCTTTATTTTATCATCCTTGGCTTTCAATGACTTTCTTTCCCTGTAAAAGTGTGTTTTGATTTAAGTTATTAATATACCAGTCTCACCTATCATTAAAACTAGGGTTAATAACTAAAAAACTGTCCAAGGTTTACCCTATGTTAAAATTAGGTGTCTGAAGTTTGAAATGTTAAAATGGACTGTCCCAAGTTTCATTTTTGTTGAAATTTGGTGTCTCGGTGTGATTACTTTAGAGAAGTCAATTCCGACGAAACCGTCTGTCAAATTCGAGCTCTCATACACACTCTCTTCTCGTCATCTTGCCGGGACCGTCACCTAAAAAGTTGGTCACATCCGGGCAAGTAAATCTCGCTCTATTGTCCTTGGAAAATGGCTCTACACCACTCTTCTAGAAACTTTTTTTTTAATATTCAATTTTTAGGTGAAATTTGACGATTTTGTGAAAAGTAAAGAGTGATGGATTATGAGTGGGTTGGTGGGTTGATGAAAATGATGGAATGAAGATGAAAAGACGCACAAAGACACCAAATTTCAACAAAAATGAAACTTGGGACAGTCTATTTTAACATTTCAAACTTCAGACACCTAATTTTAACATAGGGTAAACCTTGGACAGTTTTTTAGTTATTAACCCTTAAAACTAATATACTGGACTATTCAAAACATACCTCTCCTCAGCCTCTGATATCTTTAATTTCCATATCTCTTCATTGTTCAGAATACTCGCGTTGAGCTACTTGCAACAACAATATCAATTTTAGGTCATATATACTCTTCAAAAGGAGAAAGACTTTGCATATATATAATAATTTGCAACTGATGCAAACTATACAAAATATGCGCATAGAAGGAAGGTGTGGAACATACCTCATCAAGGAGTTTCTTCTCTCTAACACATGTGTCTAACTTGGTCTGTAACTTCTGCAATTTCTTGCTAATCGACTTCTCCTTCTCCTTCTTTGCTTTCCAAATTTCCCTTTCAGTTTCCTTGTTAAATTCCTGAAGTAGACCCTCGTAATACTGAATAACATTATAAAAATGGGTGAAAGCGTCAGTATCATATCATAAATCTCTAAGTTCCATCTTTGGCTATAAAATACTACATGCACATACTAATTTCTGATTCTCGAGCTGCTGAGCAAGTAGTTCGTCATACTCGTTCACTATCTGGACATAGTAAAGGGGAATATGAGATTCACTAAACGATTAATAGAGATTAAGAAAAGCATAAAATAAGCATTTGCAAGAACAAAGAACCTTACAGCTTCTAATTGGCTCTTGATCAACGCCTCAGTAATTCCAGGATCTTCAAAGTTGCAGCTAGCGCAACCATCATTAGGATTCAACGCCACTAACTTCCCATCAGCTTTGGATTGAATAAGGCGCTGCACGTAGTTGTCACCTACATAATCCCAGACACGTTGTGTCTCCACTTCAAGGGAATAACAGTGCTCCGTTTCCTTCCAATGGGAAATGGCATGTCCACCCTTATACCTGGTCAATGGTACCATAAACCATCTTTTGTAAGGTACAAAAGTGAAATGTCCATCCAACAGTTATAAGGTAAAACCCTCCGGACCGGATAAAAATGGTGAAATATCACCAAGGCTGTACCATTTCAAAGCAAGATCTCACCAATCGTTTCTTCCATTCTCGATGAATTGAAGGTTACTAGAACATTAAAGGGCTACCTAGAGAGAGTTCTGCAGAAAATAACATTTTATTACCTTCCACATCCGACAAAGCCACAGATTACACAGATCCAGAGATTCTCGGATGTTTGACATACAAAACATAATGATTTTTCAGCCTGTTGTTGGCAGAAACGGCAAACCTGTAAAACAGACCATAAAGTTCATAGAGTTAATGTCTTAGCATCTGTGTGAATCCTTAAATAGGGACCAACCAAATTAAAGAAGCAAATAACTTACTGGACATGAAGAATCGGTCCATTTAGAGATACAGGAGATGTGAAATGTATGGTTGCAGATCGTTGTGAGTGTTCCAGTAGTATCTTGGTCTAACCTCTCTGCAGAACAAGTCCAACAAACAAGGTAAAATACTAAAATTGCTGCAAGAGATTGAAAAAAATACATAATATACATAGCATTGTGTTAATAAGGGGCTAAAGTTATTCGTTTTCATTCTCCGGTTGTCTTTATATTCAAACAGTAAATCTATCATAGTAAGAGTACATAAACAACTCTTGATGTGCAAGGAAAAGAAAAAAAAACTCTTGATGTGCAAGGAAAAGAAAAGTACAAATGAAGAAATCTCAGGACGTCTTTTGAAAGGAGAACCCAACAATATTGATTCTCCGACTCAATTTGACTTTTCAGGAAACACTATTACTTGTCTTTGTCATGACTGTGGAAGATATAAGCGAGGTAATCTACTTCTATTTCTTGGGAATGGGGAGTAACCAAGGAAGAGGCTGCTGAAAAGAACAAAGAAGCTTTAGGTACCTAGGCACACAGGACATGATGGTAGTTCACTTGAGACTACGGGAGAAGTCTGTGAATGTTCAATGGAACCTTTATAACCAGTGTACTGAACATCAACTGTGTAAAGAATGCGGCAAATTTCCACCTACACAATGAAAAGCATATAAGAGAATACTTGGAGGATACAAAATGATCGTGTTGTAATTATAAACTTCTTAAATTATGGATTACAGAGAGAGTGGATGGCTTACTTCGAGAGAGTTAAATTGTTTTCCATTGAAATACTGGTAGAAACTATCCGCAGAGTCCTGATTATCGAACCTTATCAATACACTATACCTGTCCTCCATTCCATCATTCCTATGCATAGGTAATTCAACAGCAATGTCAAAATCTTGAACTTTTTGGGGAGCAGTAAGTAGCGTTCTGTAGACGAACCTGACAATGCGCATCTCTAGTACATGCTGAATGAATGCAGCACAGAACTTGCAGAAATCAGCATAAGTCATGTGATTGGGAACGCCAAGAACACATAGAAGAGGGTTCCTTCCAACCTAAACAGCAAGTAGAAGTACTAACATTAAAGTAAACAAAAAATTCTGGCTATCGAACTTTGTTGACTTGAAATTTCAATGGTGATTTATGGATCACGGAACGAAAGGTAGCTGTCATTTCAGACAAATTTCCTAATTATTTGTTTCAATCGTTAGTTTCGACACGTAATACGGTACTGACGCATTACTTCTTATATCAAGCAGCGGAAAAATCGCACACTTAGGCTAAAGAAGAAATCAAATTCGTTTTACAGTTAAATACAAGACGCATCATTACTTAAATTGAGAAAAGAGAACGCGGCGCCATACCGGAAGGGAACTTAGAGATGAGGAAACACCGTCGTCCGGGAAAAGGTGCATGACGCCACGAGTCTCTTCGATCCTAGGGTTTCCGGAGGAGAAGTGGAATGCTTGAGCAGCGCTGGTGCCGGCAACGGAAGAGGAAGAAGGAGACGATGTGTCAACGCCGGAGATTGCCAAAGGCGGCGGATGGAGCTTTTCCTCTGATCCGAGTACGGCAGCATGAAAAGTGCTGGAGCTCGGGGATGACATGGCGGTGATTGCAGAGGATCAGTCCTCGGTCAGGAACCTTTGCTCAGCAGTAAGTTGGCACACAGCGGAATTGCCTTCTCGGTGGTGGGGCTAAGCGACTGAGTAGAAATCTTTCTTGGACACCGACGGCCGACCATCTAAGAAACGCCCATTGAGCTTCGGCCTAATCGTATGTTGCTACAAAAATGTAAAAAATCTTATAAAATTTTCATAGTATTTTCCAATGTTATCAGAACCGGACCGGACCGGCGGTTTAACCGGGTTCGGACCGGACCGGAGGTCCTCCCGGTCCGGTTCAGTCATTTCCGGACAATGTTACTGAACCCGGTTCGATAGCGGTTTTATATCGAACCGGTCGGTTTTTTAAGCGAACCGTCCGGTTTTTTACCGAGTTAGTAATTTATATTAGTGAACCGGTCTATTTTTAAAGAGAACCGGCCGGTTTAAGAGCGAACCGGCCGGTTTTAGTGAAGAACCACTATGTAACTGAACCGGGCTCGGACCGGGTTCGGACCGGCGAACCGGAAACCGGTGGCCTTGCCGGTCCGATGGCCGGTCCTGTCCTGATAACACTGGAATTTTCATAGAAGGTGGGATGACCCACTCCAAATACTAATATATTTGTTTCTTTACTTTCTCTTTCATACTTTCTATTGAAATTTTACATTTTAAAGATTTACTCAACATAAATACATAAATTTTTCAATCATACATTATACTAATTGAGATGTGCATTGATTTTTCTCTAAAGTAAATGTTATTGTTTGTTGTGTACCGATGTGTTACGATGGTATGACTACACAACCTCCAATGATATTACAAGGTCATAAATACGCCGACTCCAATGATGATTCTGTTATATAACTAAAATCGTAAAATGTAAATCGACATTTTTTAATCCACTTAATTGGATTTCCCTAATGCTTATACTAGATACATGTCCGCACTACGAGCGTGCGCAGTCTCGTCGTTTGGACAATGACATGATCAAGTTGACTCGGATGATACAATAGCATAATCGACTCGACTTCGAGGATAATACAAGAATACAGCATTATTCGAAAATTTATTAAATTATTTAACATAATATTATATACATAATATTATGATACATAATTTAATAAATTTTCGATTAATGCTCTATTCTTGTATTATCCTCGAAGTCGAGTCGATCATGCTCTTGTATCATCCTCGGAGTCAACCTGATCATGTCGTTGTCCAAACGACGAGACTGCGCACGCGCGTAGTGCGGGCATGTATCTAGTATTAAATAATACGCGGCGAAACTCGTGATTTTGAGGTTTAAAATCAATTCTAAAGCTTTTGTGTGGTATTGACACAGTGGCATGACCAGCGATTCTAATATTTAAAAAAAAAAAAAAAAAACCAGAAAAATTTCACATAATTAATTTTTTATTTTAATATTTATAAATATATTCATTTCCTTTAATTTAATTTAATACTAGTGTGCATTCCCCGCCTATCGCGCGGTTGAGTTACCACGTACATATAAGTATCCAAATAATAATTATTAAAGTGTGAACAAAAGAGGATAAATCATCAAGGTGGTAAAGAAACCATTAAAATTACAACATTTACATATGTGATTTCTGTTCCGGGCAATGTAAATACATAAATAAATGATTCACCTTCTTATGGTTTCTTAACGATAAAATTATGGGTTGTAAGCTACTCGTTACTAACATGGTCAGTTACCTCTTCTTCATTCTCAATCTTATCACTTGAGGCGGGGTATCACAATTTTCCATTCACGTTCCCACCCTCAACTTTCCTAACATAATCCTCAAATTTCACACCACTATAATCTCTAGAACGTCTGTTTTCCAGATCACTCGAATCCATATCACATTGCTCGTTAGTTTTGAGATTCTGCATTGGAATATTCGAAAACACTTATGTCTTCATTATCAAAGGCACAAGATCAAGCAGCTGGAATACTCAAATTTGAGTTTGAACAAATAAATAAAATAAAATAAAAAGAGACCCACAGATTCAATCAGTGACAAAGTCAGGAAAGCTCTTATAGATTTTAAATTCCTCCCCAGCTACACAGAGTCGCGAAAAACTAAGCATCTGACCAGCAGAGGTTATTCTCAGTATAAAACCTTTAAAATTGGACATTAGTGAGGAATTGAACAATAAAAGAACACAGTGCATCACATGAACAAAATTGAAATGAAAAGTTGTGCATGAACCTTTTGAGAAATGAAATGGGCAGATTAGTCAGTGTTTGATGATTTATGGATATTCTCTATTAGTTGTTCTATCACTTGAGGTAGTACAGAATTACAAATACAACCAAATATTTCCTCACTCTTTCATATTTGAATAGAATATTAAAAAAAAAATTATCCACAATTTCTTACAAGTAGAGATGTTTCTCACAGCCACTCTGGGGTGTTTCCTGAATTCTGAAGTGCTCGTTGTCAATGTTCATCAGATTCATTTCAAAATCGGAAATTTTATCTGTTACTGAAATAAACAACAAAAAAATGTAATTGATTGGGATTAAAAATATGATTGAAATAAACATAAAAATTTACTTTCCATTAGAAAAATAGTGTAAAGTAACAACATTAGTAGGAAATTCCAAATTGAGTATTTGACTAAAATCCGAACTACCATCTCAGTTAGAACAACCCAATGAGCAAATAGTAGTCATGTGTACATTGAGTTCAGAGTTTACTTACCCCTTGTAGAAACCAACCGCAACACTATAACGATGGAGTTATACAAATCAGGTCAGATCAGACCAGCTCTTAAAACTTAAAATAAGGGACCTTTTCAATTTTCAAAAACAAAAAAATACCAATGTCTAAATAATTATTTATTTGATATTTAAGAAATAAGACATTTGGTAATTTTGAGTTTTTTTAAGGCTACCTTTCTGCCACCTGTGCTCAAGCTCAGCAAGCATGGAAAAGCTCAATAATTCCCACACATTTCTCGCCTCGTATCTATTTCAGCTGAACACCTCCAAAGGAAAGGCAATAAAAAAAATTATGAATTCTACAACAATATGAAATCATTTTATTGCCGAGATTAGTAGATTACTTATTTCATAGAGCTGGTTAATGAAGCTAGGGGCTATCCATACTCCCTTGTATAAATAAGCATATTGAGGATCACCATATGGACCTCGCTCTTCCCTGACCACTACTAAATAGCAAGACCGAACCATCTAAGATTAAACTGAAAAGGGAAGATGACGAACAAATAGATTAGCAGGCATAATCAACACATAAATTAAACTGAAAGATTAGAACTTGATCGAAATTATTAAAGATACCTATTAATTTACATTCTGTTTAAGATCCATTTTTCTCATACAAATCTCATTCTCCCTTTTCAAAATCTCAACGGTCACATCCACACAACAAAAAATAATGAATGAAGCACAGCTCCAAAAATAATGACCAAACATCAAAGATTTAAACTTAAAAAAGAGAGTATAACATTTCATCTGGCACTATGACATCTTCCACTCTTTAGCACTATGAAAAAAAATTAAAGTAATAAACAAACTGCAAAGAAGAATGTGAAAGACCATACTTTTGTGTGTAACAAAACATAGAGAATCCAAGAAGAAGAAAAAGAGCATCTGGGGGAAGAAGAAAGAAGAGAACCTGATAAAACATGAGTCTCATGATGAAGAAGAGAGGGACTCTTGCTGTGGGTGGCAGATCAAGACCCAACGACGCCGAACTTCCGTATGTGGCCACGACGGGCGGAGGAACCTGTGGGCTCAAGAACCGCATAGAACCGACATACCCGACAGCCCCGACCTGCCGTCTTTAGCTTCTGTGATGCACGACCGCTATAAATCTCCACCGCCTGTGGAGAGGATATGATAGGTGGTCGGGATCAATTTAGCCGGCAACGCCGACATGATGTTTGTGGCTTCAACGGTGCACGCCCGCCAAGAACCACCATCGCCTGGGGAGAAACGCCTCAAAATGAGGAGAAGAGCTACATTGGTAGATGAAGAATGGAGATTCGAGACCACCTGAAGAGTATTGGCTTCTGACCGCTTATGTTTTTTTTTTGGAAGTGTAATAATTTATTATTTTTTGGCCAGGAAGCGTTGTAATTTTTTATTTTGTTGGGTACGAAACGTTATAATTATTAAGTGTGCCATCATTATAGTGAGACTGTTTGGATGAATAAACCGGGTATCAAACCGGCAAAATCGAGAGCTTGTTATAGAAACCATGCTAAATGATGACATGACAACTTTTCACTGACTGGTCATATTGACGTGACAGCTCCAAATTGCTCCTTTTGTTCTATTTCATTCTGAATATATATAATATAATATATAGATTATTTGCTTATAATTAGTGTAATTAAAGAATTTTTCTAGAGTAATCTGATTTACAAACAATTTTTTTTTTAAGTTAGATATGAAAACCTTATGAATGACATATAATGACACATATTTTTAATTTACGTGTACTACTATAACAATTTAATTAACAAGAATATGTTTATGTTTTTTTTAAATATATATTATTTTTTTTAAGTCAAAAGACGAATTTTCGTGCAAAACGTGAGTCAACAATATTATAATACTATTATCTAATCTTAAATATTGTTATCAACTAGTTTAACTTTTTCTAAAATTTAGTATAACACATAAGATAAATGACCACTATAAAATAAATGGTTAATAAGTCTTTTGGTACAACATGTTTGAGTAATGTTGTCTTCTGGTGCAACAAGTTTCTTTCCAAACTTTTGAAGTAATATGTTTGGAACTTGTACACGTTTGACGCATCTGTTAGTCAACTGTTAATATTGCTTGTTAAACAGCCACGTGACTTGCATATGACTAGGCCCATTTTTTTTTTCAGTTTCGTCCTCCAATTTATATCACTAACTTTTTGTTGTATAATTTAGTCCCTAAACTTATTTCATCGAACCATTTGTAAACACCTAATTTTGGTACGCGCGACACATATATAACACGATTAAAATTTTATGTGTAACGCGTTTAAAAAGGAAGTATCTGGATATGGAAGGTCACGGGGTTGCTAAAAATATGCTTAGTTTAAATTAGGATAGTATAAATGCATTTAATATTGTCTAATATTCAGAAAATATATGATATATATTTATGGCAATATGCAATAACCTAAAAATTGTCTGGATTTTGACCTGAGTGTCAGCTTGGTATCTCAATTTTAAACTGTTGATATTTGGTGTCCCAAATTTCAGTTTTTGTGCCTATTTGATTTTCCGTTAGTTTTTGGGGGTAAATTTAACAGACTTACTTGAAAAGACAGTTTTGCCCTTTTTTGAAAAAAAAAAAACCAACTGACAATCCGGCCACCCACCCCGACTCCGGCCACCCACCTTCGACTCGGTCGGAATCGGCCGTAATCTGTCGGAATAGCCCTAAATCGGCCGCAATAGCCCTAAATCGATCGGGAATCGGCCGTAATCGGCCGTAATCGGTCGGAATAGCCCTAAATCGGACGTAATTGGCCTTAATCGGCCGTAATTGGCCTTAATCGGTCGGGAATTGACCGGAAATCGGCCGGAACCCTAAGCCCTAAATCGGCCGGAATTGGCTGGTCGGGGATACTTTTGGAATTTTGAAAATTGGCCACTCACGTGACCATCACGTGACCACATTTCATCCAATTTAACCCCAGAAATAGACGGAGACACCAAATAGAAATAGACATGAAAATTCAGACAGTCTTTGTAAACTTCAGACACCAAACTGACATATGAGTCAAAATTGGGACAGTTTTTAAGTTCTTAACCCTATGCAATAAATATATGTACATAATTTTCGGAATTAATCAGTGTATATTGGGGAAAATATCGCTTTCATAATTTTAGGTGTTAGTTTACCTATAAATAGACCCTAGGTACTATGTAAAAAACACACAACAGAAAAATTAATAAAAAAGTTCTCTCGATTTTTGTGCAAAAGTTGTTTTGTTTTATTATTATTAGGGTTAATAACCTAGGAAATGTCTGAATTTTGTCCCATGTTAACCGGAGAGGTCTGAATTTTCAAATGTTGATTTGAGAGGTCCGAGGTTTCAACTTTGTGGATATAAGAGGTCTCCGTTATTTTTTTCCGTTAAAACTAACAGAAGTTGGTCAGATGCTTGGTATGTGACCAGAAATAAAATAAAATTCCCAAAATGCCCTTCTATCAAGTGTGCCCCTCACATGCTTGAAGTGAAAAGACAAAAATGCCCTTAAAGCCACCCCGGCAACCACCACCCGACTCCGGCGACCTCCACCACGGCTCCGATTAGGCCCAAATCGGGGCCAGTGGCTCCGATTTGGGCCTAATCGGAGCCGTGGTGGAGGTCGCCGGAGTCGGGTGGTAGTCGCCGAGATGGTGGTCGCCGGAGTCGGGGCGGTGGTGGTCGGAGCCAGGTGGCGGTGGACGGAGCCGGAGTGGTTTTAATTTGATTTCAGGGGTAATTTTGTCATTTCACATTTCCTCAAATAAGATATTAAATAAATCAAAATATTAAAAGGGGCAAGAATGTCATTTCACACAATTTTGTTAAATTTAACCCTAAAAATGGACGGAAAACCTTAAATCAACAAAGTTGAAATTTCAGACCTTTCAAATTAACTTTTGAAAATTCAGACCTCTCCGGTTAACATGGGGCAAAATTCAGACATTTCCTAGGTTAGTAACCCTTATTATTATTATATTTTTTTTTCCCGTCCGTCCTGCGTTCCCGCCGTGCTGCCCTCGGAGGTCTGGAGCTTCGCCGGTGAACCGCTGCCGCCTGCACCGACCGGAGCTGACCGCGTCACCACTCGCCTGCTGCTCCGCCATACCGCCCGAACCATCGTCGCACTCCACGACCCACTTCTCGTGACCTCCATCTCCATCGACGGATCAGCGCCGGTGACAGCAGCCAACCCCGGAGCCACGTCTCGACGACGTCGCCACGTCTCGACCTTGCCGTCCACGTCGCCTCAGTGACCACTGGAGCTCCACCCGCGCGAACCATCACCAACGCCCTCAGCTCAAATCGGACAGAGGTCAGACCTCCGACCCCTTGCTGTCCCGATCGCTGCTCATCTCGCCCTTGATACGTGACTATTATGAAGTAGCCCATGAAGTACATGCAAATCCATGCAGCCCATGCAATAGAGAAGTCTAGTAGTAGTAATAAGCCCAGTATTGAGGTTTTCAATAATTAGCCCACTATCTAAGGGTTCTAGAAGGAATAATTATGTTGTCTAGGGATTGTTGAGACAGTACTATATATGTGTTGGTGTCTGCAAGATCGTTTCATGATTTTGTGATGAATGAATTCCTAGTATTCTAATCGTTCTTTATCTTTCCATTCCGTTACCTATCATTGGTATCAGAGCCACCCACTGCTCCTTCCTCTGCTTCCTCAACTTTTTTCTTCGTTCATTTTCCCCTTCCATCTTCTACAATGACTGAAACTCGACAGCAGCAAACCGATCGAGCTATCACAGAGCTTCGCCAAACTGTTGATTCTCAAGCTACGACCATGTCGGAGATGCGTTCTGCAGTAGAAAGCATAAAAACCACCATGGACGGATTGCTGGAGCACTTGGATTACTTGTCTCAGAGGGGTCTCGTGACTGCCGGCAATGTTGAGGGAACTCCGGCATCATCGACAATCACCACCGTCTCGACCTCCTCAAATCGATCCTTCCGTCTGGGTAAGTTGGACTTTCCTAAGTTCAGCGGTGATGATGTGGTCGGATGGCTCTACCGTTGCAACCACTACTTCAAGGTGGATGAAGTCCCGCCTGAGCAACGTCTAGATCTGGTCACAATCCATGTCGAAGGAGAAGCGTTACTATGGCACCAATCTTTCATGAAGATGAAGGAACTACATGGAACACCAGTCTCGTGGGAAGAATACTCGGCCGCGATTCAGTCCCGTTTCGGGTTGAGCGCTTTTGACGATCCATTCCTGGATCTCAAAAACCTTAAGCAAGTTGGCTCTGTTAATGAATACTACCGTGAGTTCACTGCTGTCTTCCACCATCTCCAACTGCAAGATCCACTCACCGAAAGTCAAGCCTTAAGCAGTTTCATCGGTGGTCTTCGACTTGATCTCCAAGGTCCGGTGAGGATGCTGCAACCACGAACTTTGTGCCATGCTTTTTCTCTAGCAAAAATTCAGGAAGCCACATTAGCTCTTCGTCATGAGCCTCAACCTCTTCTTCGACCAAAACCACCGTCGATGTCGTTACAAGCTAAACCGCCTCATGCTTCGCAGCCAATTTGGCGGAATGCCTCATCTCGAACAAGTCGGATACTGTCCAGCAAGGAAATAGATGAGAGACGTTCCAAGGGCGTTTGTTTTGGTTGCGATGAGAAATTCACACCGGGTCATCGTTGCAAGAAGCATCAGCTCTTTATGATGGAGATCGAGGAAGATGAAGAGTTGTCACCCACATATGAGATACAACAAGAGGTGGTGGTACAAGAGCATCCCATGCTATCACTGCACGCCCTCACGGGATCATTTGGGGGTTCCACTATACGAGTGACAGGTACAATCGGAGGTAAAGACCTGCACATTTTGATCGATACGGGTAGCACGCACAACTTTTTAGATCTCGATCTTGCTAAAAAACTGGGTTGCTCTTACTTGAAACTGCCGATGCTTAGTGTTGGGGTAGCTAATGGACATATAATGCCTTGCCAATTTGCTTGTCGCGGGTTTCAATGGTTGTTACAGGGACGCACTTTTACAGCTGACGTGCTTTTACTTCCCTTGCCCAACTTTGATTTAATCTTGGGTGCACAATGGTTGTCTAAATTTGGTGATGTAGTGATGAATTTTGAAGAGTTGTATCTCAAGTTCTATGATGGTGCTGAGCTATGTGAAATTAAAGGGAGCCCTGCTTCCTCTATCGGGGTTACATCTCCACTAAAAATGGAAAAGCTCCTTACAAAGGGAACTCAAATTGCAGCAATTCATCTATGTAGTATTGCTGTGACAGCAGCCCCTGCAGAAAGTATACTGAATGTGGTGGAAAATCGCAGCTCAGTTCTAATAGCATTACTTGAGGAGTTTGACGATGTATTTAAGGAACCCAAGCAATTACCTCCATCTCGTGAACTTGACCACTCTATTGAGCTTCGTCAAGGGTCCAATCCAATCGCGGTTCGGCCATATCGCTACCCAAATCTGCAGAAAACGGAGATTGAAAAAATGGTCTCTGAAATGCTTAAAAACGGTGTTATTCAATAGAGCACGAGCGCCTTCTCAGCCCCAGTGGTACTCTTTAAAAAGAAAGACGGTTCGTGGCGAATGTGTATTGATTACCGGAAGCTCAACGCTGCAACGATTCGCAACAAATTTCCAATTCGATTAGTCGAAGAACTTTTGGACGATCTACATGGAGCCACGATCTTTTCTAAAGTGGAACTTTTCTCCGGCTTCCACCAAGTACGCATGAAGGAGGCTAATATTCATAAAATAGCATTTCGAACGCACGAGGGTCACTACGAATTCCTAGTCATGCCGTTTGGGCTCACCAATGCGCCAGCCACTTTCCAAGGTTTGATGAATTCAATCTTCAAGCCATTCCTTCGGAAATTTGTCTTGGTATTCTTCGATGAAATATTGATATATAGCCCAGATGAGCAACATCATATTCATCACCTCCGTACGGTCCTCGAAGTTTTGCGAACTAACTCCTTATTCGCTAAACTGAGCAAATGTTCTTTTGGTGGCTCAAAGGTGAAGTATCTCGGCCACTTTGTCACAGGGCATGGCGTCTCTACGGACCCCTCGAAGATTGAGGCCATCAGTAACTGGCCAACTCCATCCAACATTAAACAACTTCGTGGATTCCTCGGGCTCGCGGGGTATTATCGTCGCTTCATACAAGGGTATGGAACCTTGAGCAAACCATTGACTCAATTATTGAAGCGAGATCAATTTATATGGTCTATAGATGCAGAAGCTGCTTTTTCAGCTCTCAAAGAGGCTTTACAATCGGCTCCAGTTCTTGCCCTACCCGACTTCACCAAGCCTTTCATTATTGAGACAGATGCTTCAGCTGTAGGCATTAGGGTTGTGCTAATGCAAGGGGGCCACCCTATTGCATACATTAGCAAAACATTATCGGCTCGCCATCAAGGGTTGTCAGCTTACAAAAAGGAATTTCTTGCAATCTTATTCGCGGTCAAAAAATGGCACTACTATCTCATTGATCGACACTTTATCATTCGAACCGACCAACAGAGTCTGAAGTTCCTCCTCGAACAGAAGGTGACAACGCCACTGCAGCATACATGGCTCGCCAAACTTCTTGGGTTTGATTATGAGATTGTATATAAAGCTGGTAAAGAAAATGTGGCTGCCGATGCTTTGTCCCGCGTTGCGGAGGGTTCATTATCGACTATTACCGTCTCTTTCTTACCACCGGTGCTGCTCCAACGCATTCAACCCAGTTGGGAGACCGATCCCACCTATAAACACATGATAGAGGCCCTCAAAAAGGGTGAAGGGCCTGCAAATTTCAGTTGGAAGAACAACCAGTTGTGGCGCAAGGGCAAGATTGTTATTGGGGCGGATACCGAGCTTCGTAAGGAGCTATTGGATCTTATTCACAGCTCCGCGATCGGAGGCCATTCCGGAGTACATGCTACTACTCAAAGACTTGTTTCGATTGTATATTGGAAGGGTGCTAAGAAACAGGTCCGTGAGTTCATTCGTCACTGCCAAACTTGCCAACAAAACAAGTATGAGACCACCACATCACCTAGGTTGCTGCAGCCCTTACCAGTTCCTACGGGCATTTTCACTGATATTTCCATGGACTTCATCTCCGGGTTACCTAAATCGCAAGGCAAGGATGTCATTTTGGTGGTCGTTGATCGTTTGACGAAATATGGTCACTTTATTGGTCTTGCTCACCCTTATTCGGCTTCTACGGTGGCGCAATTGTTCTTGGACAATGTTTATTGTCTACATGGCCTCCCTCAATCGATTGTTAGCGACCGTGATCCTATTTTCATTAGCTCTTTTTGGAAGGAGCTCTTTTCACATCAAGGAGTTCATCTCAAGATGTCACCGGGTTACCACCCGCAAACCGATGGACAAACCGAGGTGGTCAATCGGTGCCTAGAAGGTTACCTCCGTTGTATGGCTGGCGAACGACCTACTACGTGGTTTAAATGGCTCCCTCTGGCTGAATGGTGGTACAACACCACACCTCATTCCACCATTAAGACGACGGCATTTCAAGCTCTTTAAGGTTATCAAGCTCCTGTCCATATTCCTTATGTGCATCGTGACACTGTCGTTCCTGCAGCTGATTTCTTACTTCGGGGTCGTGAGGAAACTATCCACTTGCTTAAGTTTCACCTGACTCGCGCCCAAAATAGAATGAAGCAGCAAGCCGACAAGCATCGAACAGACCGTGAATTCTCTGTGGGTGATTATGTCTACTTGAAGCTCCATCTGTATAAGCGTGCTAGCATGCGAACGGGGGGAGGACAGAAGTTACAACCCAAGTACTTTGGCCCCTTTGAGATTGCCAAAAGGATTGGAGTTGTGGCCTACCAGCTGATTTTACCTGACACTTAACGAGTGCACCCGGTTTTTCATGTCTCTCTACTAAAGAAGGCATGGGGAGATACTCAAACTCCAATTCAGCTACCTGCAGACTTCGACACCACAATGCTGCCCGCTCCACTTGTTGTCTTGGAGAAGAGGATTGTCCGCCGTAGAAACCGAGCTGCATCTCAAGTGCTGGTCCATTGGGAGAATTCTTCCCTTGCAGATGCTACATGGGAGTTCATCGAAGATATACAGCAGCGTTTTTCAGATTTTTACCTTGGGGACAAAGTGTTTGAAGGGGGAGGCAAATGATACGTGACTATTATGAAGTAGCCCATGAAGTACATGCAAATCCATGCAGCCCATGCAATAGAGAGCCCTGCACCCCGCTCCGGCCGTCCGAGTCCGCCGCCTGTCCCGAAAGTCACCTGCCCCAGCCACGCCCTCCGACGTCCAACGCCGTCGGTTCCTGTCCGTCGTCCTCTTCCCATGGACGTGGAGGTCTTCTCTGTACTTTCTTTTAATTTTTTTTTATTATTTTATTACTTATTTGTTTATTTATTTTGTTTATTATTATAATATTGGACTAATTAGATTGATGTTGGTTTAGTCAATGACAAATAATTCTAGTCTAATTATATGTTGCAACATTGTCTACTTTATTATTTTGAAGTACATAATTATATTAGTAGATTTAATTTGATGTAAATAGTTTTAAATTTGATTAGCTTAAATTAATTAAATGATAAAAAGTTAATTATGTATACTCATCATGTTAGTGTGTGTAGATTTAGCTACATGTGATAATCGTTAATATTATTAGAATTTTAACGTCGCTCATACTTAGAATCGACTTGTAATTGATTAATAATAGAGTTGGAAAATCAAGTGAATTGAGTACCGAAATGGCGTAGTTAAAAATTATATATTTTTTAATTCGTAAAAGAACCCCCGAACTCGAATTTCTAATCGTAGACTGATTTAATACCTAAGAGTCTAGTTCATTATTTACTTAGGTAATTTAGGATTCTAGTTAGCCTTAATTAACTAGTGGCGACTCTTTTTAAAATTGCACGTTTTCAAAACGTAATCGCCTTAGGTCAGATTTTAGGGTGACACCATTGGCTCGAATTTCCTAGCCTAAGTCAAGCCTAGGGCTATGCCCGACCATGGTTAAGGTCACATGACCTAACCGACTCTAACCATGGACGGACCTAGCCCTGGACTCGACCGGGCTAGGTCTATTGGGACCTAGACCCCAATCGTACCTATGTCCTAACTAACCTAGCCCGGGTCGATCCTAGGGCTAGGTCCGACCATGGTTAGGGTCTCATGATCTAGTCAACCCTAGCCAAGGTCAGACCTAGCTCCGGGCTCGACCCGAGCTAGGTCAATTAGGACCTAAGTCTGATTGGGATCCGATTGGACCTAATCCCAATTGACATAGCCGAGGTCGAGTTCAGGGATAGGTCCGACTGTGGTTAGGGTCGGCTAGGTCAGATTACCCTAACCACGATCGGATCTAGCCTTAGGCTCGACCCAGACTAGGTCAATTGAGCCAAGTATTCAATCGGAACAAGTTTAGGGAATAAATTATACCAGAAAAATTAGTGATATAATTGGATGAATAGACTAAACAAAATAAAAATATAAGGCTAGTCATGTGCAAATCAAGTGAATATTTAACGGTCAACATTAACAATTGACTGATTGATACACCAAAAGTGTACAAGTTCCAAACGTATTGCACCAAAAGTATGCAAAAAAAAAAGTGTTGCACCAAAAGCCAACATTAGTAAAACATGTTGTCCTAAAAGACCTAATAACCCTAAAATAAATCATTTAATATATTTGAACAAGATCCGACCTCCAAAATAATAATAATCATCATAATAAATGAAACTATTTAGTTAAAATTGATCTTAATTCAACTCACCACTTTGATACACACAAAAATAAAAGTCAAATTGCTACATGCATGCATATATTGAATAAAAACATTATATTTAGGGTTAATAATCAAATCGCTACTTCAAATTTGATCGAATTATAAATTGATATACGAACTTTATTTTAAAAAAAAAAATGCTAGAATTTTTAACTGCAGAGGAAATTGCCACATCTGTAATAATTTTTTTCAAATTGGATGGAAAATGAGCATGTTCTGTCTATGTGAGGTCTTTTGACATGTATCCAAAATGGATTCAACAATAAGTTAAAAGGACTCCAGCAAATTGCCTATAATTTAATAGTCAACTAGAGCTCCACCCATTTTCGAGGTTTAAAACTAACATTACAGTTTATGTCCCCAAGTTCGTATTATTCTTCCACGTAGCATAACCGATTATTTTGAGCTTTAAAACGTACTATAAAAATCAATGTCATTAAATAATATTATATAATTTTAATGTATAAATATATTTGTGTACTTTTATGTACTCTAAAACGAACATGTTTTTTATGTGAAAGTAGAGATGTGAAAATGTTAAAAATTATATATGATATCACATATTCAGTCATAAAACCAATTGAGGAGGAACGGGATAATTGATCCCCCAACTCTTAATATCGTGCAATTTCAAATTAAATATGTAAATATCTCTGATTTAGCCCTTTGAAACTTTTATATTTCCCATTAAAATAATTAATGTTTTGTTTAATCATTTGCATCTACTCTAATTGTTGCCCACAGTAGCATAAATTTATGACTTTGTCCATGCATAGATTTTTAATTTATGTTCACTGTAACAAATTAATAAAAAAATAAATTGCAAATATTATTTCATTATATGTTAATTTAAAAAGAAATTTATCCGCATAGTGCGCGTTAATGAGATTTTAAAATAAATAAAAAAATTAGAATTCCGCACACGTGCAAATTGAATAACTAGTATATATCTATATATAATATAATCTCAATTTTTTAATCAAAAAGTTGACAAATAAAAAATGTATATCATTTTATCTCACTTAGTTGTAAAAAAACTTAATTTAATTGGTCAATACCAAGTTTTAATAAGTTATATTCATGTCACTACTCTCACACTCCCATATGGAACTCTAGATGAAAGACAAAACTTCTCATGTATTTAAAAAAAAGTTATATTCACAAGTTGATAAATTAAGTTTTAAAGCCCTAACAATAAAAAAGTGTTTTACACATGAAAAAATTGCTAAGAATTTTTTTATACTAAAATATAATAAAATTACTAAAAGCGAACATTGAATCTCTTTTCTTCGCTCAATAACGTTGAGGTAATTGTAGTCGTGAGAGAATCAATTAGAATAAACATTTATATAAATTTAAATTATTCTCGTAAGCTAAAAAGCCACAATAGTTAAAATAAATATATTATAGTTTACAAAAAAATAAAACATATATTTTTAAGTATGCTAATACAAAATAAACACTAAATATTTTAGTAAGTTAAAATACAAATTTATATTTAAACTCCACATATTAAAAATGCTTAAAAAATTATTAAATTAAATAAAAAATATATATCAATAAATAGTAAATATTTTTTTTAGCTGATATAAGTAAAAAAAATAGTTGTAAAATTCGTTTCGTAAATATAAATAACAAGAAAAATCGCGAGTAAAAAATAGATAGAAATAAACAAAATAGTTAGCGTACGTTATCATCTAAATTTACATTTTTTTTATCCGTTACTGAAATCTGAAACGTTGATTTTATATATATTTTAAATCCATGATCAAATTCTAAAACGTTGCTTTTATTATTATTATTATTATTATTATTATTATTATGGTTAACAAATCTTTTGGTTTAACATCTATAACAACTTTTGATTTTTGTTCAACGTCTTTATTGTTTGTCTAGTTTTAATACTATATATTTGACAACTTTTGATATTTGGTCAATCCATTAGTTGACCATCAATATGACCGTTAAATAGTCAGTCACGTGAGTTGCAGATACCTAACCCCATATTTTGTTCATTTTAATCCTCAAATTTATTATCCTAATTTTTTATTTTCGCAATTTAACCCTTTAAACATTATCAACCACAGCCTAAGACTAAATTGACCTAGTCATGGCCAGACACTTGGCTAAGTCAATTTCCAACTGACCCAGCATGGTCCGACCAGGTCAATTTCCAATTGACCCAATAGCGAATCTGCCCTAGTCATGGGTCGGAGTAGGACAAAGGGCGGTAAATATTCAATTTGGATGGATCAGCTCAAGCGAATGATGAAAATTAGCAAAACCCCAGAGAGATAACTGATCATGGACAACAGAAAAAAAGTTCACCTTTACGTTGGCCAACAAATTGCATTCTAGTCAACTTACCAGTTACTTGCCTACTTCTGTTGCCTCACTTCATAGAATCAAGAATTATTAGTATACACTTTCTTACAAAATAAGAATAGAAAATTTTAAAACACTTCCCAGAAGAAAGGGAAACCATACCCAATAAAGGTTAAGAAAGAGAGCAATGAGACCATCTTCCTCCTCAAAATTGGTAAACAATCTCTTTCTTGTATCTTGTAATAACACCGTCACATAATAAAAGTAAATCAAATAAACCTCATCAAAGATTAAACTCAGAACCTGCAACAAAAACAACTGAAGCTTATATATTCAACTGGACGATTGCAATTTTTACGATTACATCATCAGTCAGAAAACTGGTAGTTCATCAAAACCAGAAAGCTTCTAATATCATACCCCATAAATAAGGGTTAAATTGCTGAAGAAACATACATCCTCCTTCTTGATTCTTTCAAATAACTCCCTCAATCTGCTAGTCACCACCTGAAACAGACAACATGGATAACATAAGCACAAGTTCTAAGAACCTAACAAACATATGAACATCAACCGTCGCAGTAATTCTAGCATAAATCCCCGAACATGATGATTCTTGGCTTATAAACAAACAAACAAACAGCTATATAGATTCTTAAGTATTCAAGTCCAACCAAACCAAAGAGATGAAATAGGGATGATGAACCTCATCCATCATATTATCAATCCTACAGTACATATAGATTCAAGTTTCCATAGGAAAATGTCCCACGAAAACGGATAAGTCTTACAAACAGGCATTATATTGATTCAAGTTTCCAAGAGCAACTGAATAATACAGTTTCTAATAACTCGTATCATGTATATATATATTTCATAAAAACACTAGCAGAAAGCAAAAGACGAACAGCAACCATCATACTGTTTGTGACACAGCATAAGCATTAAGCAGTCAAATTATTTACTCTTAACATAAGAAAAGAAAGCAAGGACATGCACCTTCTACTCTCTCCCGCTGTCATCAGCATCCATGGCATCCTTGATATCCACGCTGAAACTATACTCCTGATCACAGCCCAGGTAAGAGTCGCTCATGAAATACAGTACGTAGCTCTTCTTCCCAGGTTCTGAAGGAGCAGTGAAGTTGATCTTCACACTGGTCTTCTTCAGCAAGGAGACCCTCTTATTGGCAAGCAGCTGATTGGTCTTTGTGTCTCCAATCACAAGCCACCAACCTTCTTCCTTCGCTTTTGGGAATCTTGAGGCGTCCACAGGCCCTACTTCTGTCAGACCCTCCATATCCCTCTCCATAGTCACCTTCAAGAAAACCTCTTCCCCAGCCCCAACATTCTTCTCATCCAACACTTCGTAAGTTAAGTCAATGTTGGGGAATCGGTTGCAGAACTTTGCAATGTCGAGGAGCTGAGAATCTGACATCTGTAAGAGCTCCCTCCTCTCGTCATCCTCCATCTCCATGAGGTCAAACACTGTCTGTATGCTCTTCCCGGGGTTGTCCTGACACCTCTTGGCTAGATCTTTGGTAAAGTGTGGGAGCTGCAGAAGCATTGGATCGCGGTCCCACATGCCTTGTGTCACCATCTGAGAGACCTCCATTGCAAGGAGAGCAAGGCTCAGCCATCCATTACTAGCAATCACATCGACCAAAGCCTGGAGCAGCTTGCTAGCGGAGACAACCACCTCTTTTTGATCCAAAGCCAAGTTGCCGCCAACATGTTGTCTCGAGAAGTGAGCCTGGAGCAGAGCATTCGCCTTGATATGAGGATCGGTGCACCTGGGATTGTCAAAGGCAAATCTTTGGTGGTTTATTAGTCTCCGGATCTGTTCCTCCTCCCCGGGCCTTATGGGCAGCTGAGTGAACTCAGTTGCAGATGCCAAAATCTCCAAAAGGCCCTTCATCTTTGTCTTGGAAGTGATAGAATTGCTGAAGCGCTCCATTGTGGTATAACTGATGTAATAATACGATGCAATGAGCCCAAGATTCGATGCTGCAACTTCAAAGTCTTCCTCAGTAAGCACACACTTGCTTGCCTCGAGGTCACCCAGAGTAGTCTCCACAAGATCAGAGAGGTGGTCGGAGAGATGTGCATTAGAAGCCCCCTGGAGATTGTAGTAGTTGGGATTCTGTGCTAGCCTCCTGTACATGAAGGTCCAAGTCAGGTAATCCACAGCCTCCTGCTTGTTATGGATCGTACCAGACACAATCTCTGCATTGAAGTTATCGTGCAGATAATGCTGAAGGTGGCTCTCCACAGGGAAAGATTCGTACAGAAACTTCTTGTAGTATTCCTTTCGGGGTGCATGGCATAAAATCACACACTTCCCAGAATTATCTTTCAGTGGGCGGCTTGCATGGCCCATCATCTCTAAAAGATCGGAGACAGGGTAATCCGTGTGAGCATTTTCTCTTCCATCATAGTACTGTGTCCCCATGACCACCACCAGGAAAGCAGACAGTCTCACCCCCCAGCACATGGAGCTGCTCATCACGCAGACCTGAATCCAACCCGCTTCAAATAGGTGAGAAACAACTTGCTGGTCAAGGCTGGATAGTCCCTCGTGCAAGTAACCAACCCCGTGCTTCAAAGTCTCCCTTAGCATTTCTTCATTAACATTCTCAATAAACAGCTCCAATTCCTCAACTGGGTGAAGAAGAAATGCTGCTGGACTGTCACGACTGTCAGCACTCGAGTAAGTCATCAAGTCCTCAGCAGTAAGGCGGACATGTTTCCTTGTGGGAACAAAGACGAGAGCAGGTTTCTTGTCCTTGGCATGTTGGACGATGGCTGTGTAAGTGGGTTTGGTCATTGCCATCATCCTCGCCTCAAAATTGGCAATATCAACACCTTGGATATGGATCTCCAGAGGAGCGGGCCTCACATTGGGTGGGAAGTTGAAGAGGCCATGGGAGGTGGTCCCAATCCACTCCCCGAGGTCCTTGGCATTGGCAAGGGAGGTGGAAAGAGCCACAATTCGGATCTTATGGTCGACCTGATTAGCAATGTACCTCATCCTTGAGATCACAATCTCCAGCACTGGACCCCCTTGGCCACCAAGCAAATGGAGCTCATCAACGATGAAGAGACTAACCTGTTGAACAGCCTTCATCTTCCTCCACCTTCGAGACAAAGCATCCCATTTATCAGGTGTGCTGATGATGATCTGATTCCTGTCCAGCAATTTATGGTCAGTTGAGTCTCCAGTCAATTCAACTACCTTCATCCCAAGCCCATCCTTCCCAAACTTCTTTTCCCAGTCTCGTAACCTTTCTTTAGCAAGAGCTTCTATAGGTGCAATGTAGACAACTCGGAAGATGTTGTCTGGTCCTTTCGGGTGATTCAGGTGATTCTGGTGATTCCTCAATATAGCAAACTCTGCACAAATGGTCTTTCCACTGCCTGTTGGGGCAGCAACTAGGACATTATCATCTGTGTTGTACAGGACAGTGAAGACCTGTGTCTGGACAGGGTTGAAGTGCTTGAAGCCCCCGTACAGAGATTCATAAGCTGGATTCCTCAGAGCAGTAACAGGCAATGGCTGCAAATCCAACAGCTCGGTCGGAGGAGGATACTTCTCTGGTAAAATCAGATGCCTAAAGGAAACAGGCAACACAGTTTGAGAACCGATCCACCTGTCGGACACCACCCGGATGAAATACTGAGGCGAGATAGGCTCATAGATCGGAACTGTGAAGTTCAAAGTGTGGTCCTCATCAATATACTGTTTCTTAAGCAGGAAATACTCATGGTGGAGTATGTATTCCCCATCATTATCCTCCACTATAACCCAAAATGGCTCCACATATCCATGAACCTTGTCCTCCCACTGAAAGTCGGGGGTGATAGTAAGCTCCACCCTAGCAACTGAACGGGTTATTGGCTGCACATGTGCTGCAAGATTCAACTTTGGGAACTGATGAATGAACTTATGCAAAGTCCTTCCCAATTTGGGTGCACGAATCAGCTCCCCCAACTCCTGAGCGGAAAGGTCGTAATATCTCTCCCATGCAAGATCCTTCTTCTCCAACTTGATCAGAATCTCATTGGGTATTCCAGCGAATTGCCGAAGGGGTGTCTGGACACTCCACATCCTCCTTGTGATCATTTTGCAAAGGTTTAGAGCCTTCTCTGTGAGCTGCGCCCACCCCCTCTTCAAGACGATCTCGAAGAGGGAACGCATTAAACGACCAGCACTCTGCACAAAGATGAAAAAAGATGTTAGTAAATTCCCACAGTTACTTATGATTCCTAAAGCATGGAAAGAAAGGGAACTGAAACAGTGAAACCAAACCTGAGTTATGTACACCATGTCAGAAGTCAGAGACAGCCCTTCGAGCTTTAGCTGTGAAATATATGCTTGCAGCAAAACATTGATCTTGGCACTGGGCTCCTCAAGACTTTCCTTGACGGGTATCGGGACACGATCCAAAAGCTTGGCTAGCTCCATCTTCTCATCTTGTCTCACAGAAACATACTTGAATTCTTCGCTGAGTGAGAACAGCCTGCAAAGCTCAATGTCCCCCATTGTTGGTTTCAAGTGCTCATTATACGTGGCGATGGTACCATGAGTGATATAGTAGTAGCTAGCTATGCGCCCCAAATCTGTAACTTGGAAATAACCACTTTTCCTGTCATACTTTACCAAATTATTCCTGTCCAGGATGGTCGCAGCAGTATGAATCTGAAAATATAAAACAGTAGATTAGAATATTAAAGATAGATTTAATGTTAAAAACTAATAGTTAGAGAAAATGAAACCATCAAATCAGCTACAATGCTTACCAAGTCAGCCCTCCGCTCCTCTAGTGTTATATCCTTCTGGAGAACATCAGGTGCCAAGCCATACAGTGTAGGATTCCGCAACATGCGAATATACAAGTACGTATATCCAATCCACTCACAAGCTTCCTTGGCATTCTGAACACTTCCAAGAACAATTTCTGCATTCAACTGATCAGCCAATTTCGACACAAATTGACTCTCAATTGGAAGCTGCTGATTCATCAACGAAAGGTAGTAATGAAGCTCGTTGTGACCAGTAATGATTATTCCCTCTCCTTGTGAATCATACTGAGGCCTTCCAGCACGACCTAACATCTGCATAACATCCAAAGGACTTAATTCTGTCCATGCCCCCTTTTCAGGATTGTAGATCTGCGTGCCCTTGATGATGACCGTATGTGCAGGTAGATTTACACCCCAAGCAAGAGTTGCTGTCGAAACCAGAACTTGGACTATTTTATCAGCAAATAGCTCCTCAACAATAGTCCTATCACCCCTCGTCATCCCTGCGTGATGGATAGCAAAACCATAGGGCATAATGTCCTTCAGATCATGGCTCTTAACTAGTTCTGCTTGATTGCTTAAAATATCACGGATCTGGCCCTCCTCTTGTAAGAATCTACCTATAGTATCGTTGGCAAGTGCAGCATCTCGTATGGCACGTGCTGTTTTGGCAGTTTCCTTCCGAGAGTGAACAAATATAAGAACCTGATGTTTTCCTGCTGCTGCCAATACTTTCTCATAGCAAAGATCATTCATCAACTGAAATCTCTGCAACGGCTTTTTTATGGTAATACCAATGTACTGCTGAGAGAGAGGAACTGGTCTGTAACTGTTGTCAAAGAAAAACAGACCCTTCTTCAAATCAACTCGCAAAAATAGTGCAACATCTTCATAATTAGGGAGTGTAGCTGACAATCCCACCAAGCGGATGTGCTCTTTCGTGGTCTCAATTTGCCTCACGGTTCTAGCGACAATGCTTTCTAGCACAGGCCCTCTATTGTCGTGTAGAAGATGGATCTCATCAATGATAAGTAGCTTCACAAGCTGTGTGTACGTGCGATCACCAGACTTCCTAGTAATGATATCCCATTTCTCAGGAGTTGTTACAATTATCTGAGTTTCATCTATCTGTTGGCGTGTCAGTGTTTGGTCACCACTCAACTCCTTTACCTTGATATCGTAAGACCGAAGACGGTGTGAAAGGTTACCAACAATCTCAGCAACAAGAGCCTTCATAGGCGCCACATACACAACCTTGTAGCTGTTGTGGTCGAAGTGGAAAGAACCATCTGAATTTCTGTAGAAAGAACCATCTGAATTTCTCTTTCTGCTCAACCCGATCTGCTGAAGAATGGTAAGGACCGCAACATTGGTTTTACCTGCTCCAGTCGGAGCACATAGGAGAATGTTTTCAGCACGAAAGAGAGCAGTCTCATAGACTTTGCTCTGAACCCGATTCAGAGTTGTCATCTTCTCAAAAGCTGGCTGTGCCCAATCAGGCATGGAAGATATACCAACAAGCTTCTCATCAGACCCAACAGGTTTGGGCTTTGGTGCTGGAACATGTATTTCCTCGTATCCCTTGGCTCTTTGGGTAAAAGAGCCATCGGGTAAAGAAGTTTTCTCATTTGCCCTAAAAAGACCACCTTGTTCAAAAGCAAGACTATCGAGATCAAGTATTTGCCTTTGCCCGAGCCCAACACCCTCTGGATCTCTGTCGACCAAGCCTCTCCTCCCTATATCATCATCATCTCCAGAAGCAGTCTCATCCTTGAGGAGGCGACGCGCCTCTTCCCTAATACTCTTCTCAAGGTTCTTCTGCCTCTCTTTCGCGGTAGCTCTAGTGGCATGCAACTGCTCCACTATTGCAGCCAAATCTGGACCGAACTGTATCATTTCTTCCTCGATCTTCTTCTTCTCTTCCTGATTGTCGGCCCTAGCCAATCGAGTGCACCACACTATCTTTAACCTGTTCCTCAACAAGAACTTAATCAGACTGAACTTATCAAACTGGAGATGCAGCAGCAACTTATTCTCAACCTCCCTGTCATCACCTTCAGCAAGTATCTTCAGAACCTCCTCAGCAAGAGTCTGACACTGCTGAGGATCAATCTGCTTATCATAAGACTCTGAAATCTTTCTCTGCAGCCAGTAAGCATCAATATCCTGGACATTAAGAGTTGCACCCTCATTTGCTCCCTGCAATTCATCATCATCAATCCCACCACCCATCTGCATAGCCCCAGAACCATTTGGCTCTGCAACATCTCCATCGTCCTCTTCATCCTCCTGAACCATATCAAGGTCACTCTCCTCATCATCATCTTCATTCTCCTCGAACTCAACAGCTACACCGACATCATCATCGAGCCCTTCATCCCCGTTTGCTGCAGCAGAACCTCCAGCATCCCCTGCATCCTGGTAATCAGTAATGAGCCTCCCAATAGAAACAAGCTGATCGAACACCGCGCTTGGAATCTGGTTCAACATCTTCTCAATCTCGCTTTTCTTATCTGGATTCTTGAGAGTTTCGTTCTTAAGCACAGCCAAAATCTCATCAGCTGCACCACTGACTATATTAAGCGGCTGCCCACCCAACTGCTGCTGAATCACGCTCAGCATAGCCTCATAAGCTGCCCGTGTCTCCTTGGTCTTGGGCTGGTAAACCCCTTCTTCAGTGGTAGTTAACACGCTTTCCTCTCTAAGGCGGCGCCTCTTGCTCTGTCGTTGAGCTGGCTCAGCCAAGAGATCCCGATCCTTCTTCTTCCTCTTGGACTTCTCAATCTTCTCGTCAAGATCAGGAGCCCTCCCACTGTAAGCTCTGTCGCCAAAGTTCCTGGGGTCAATCTTCCCCCAAAGGGACTCGGGCTCACCAGTAGGCTCATGGGTGTCGCGTGGGCGGGTGTCGGTGGTCAGCACCAGACTTGAGTTAGCTCTATACTCATACTGCTTAAACCGGGCGTGCGCCTCAGCACCGCCTCCAAGATTCGCCATAGATGAAACACAACAGGAATTCTACTCCGAAACCCTAACTGGAGAAGAGAAACTAGTAAGTCTAGGGTTTTAGGAGAAG
Organism: Clarkia xantiana subsp. parviflora; assembly: GCA_036873135.1. Classification (NCBI taxonomy): domain Eukaryota; kingdom Viridiplantae; phylum Streptophyta; class Magnoliopsida; order Myrtales; family Onagraceae; genus Clarkia; species Clarkia xantiana. Next base: position 12,769,240 of record JAPTYO010000003.1, read on the forward strand.
TACGAACAGGAGAAAATAGCAAAATCGATCGAATCAAAAGACCACAACACAAATCAGAGCAATAAATGAGATTGGAGGATAGACATTACCGGACTATTGCTAATCGAATGACTGACTAGCTGCAAAAATCCCTCCAAAGTTTTTTCCCTCTCCTCTCTGTCGAGGGTTTGATTGAGAGTGAAGCTGAATGCTGCTTTGGCGGTGCAGAGCAAAATATACATAGTAGTTCTTTGGAGCCGACTCTTCTTACCTTTGGGCCAACGTTACTGGGCCGTTCTACGGTTTCCCGCTGTGTTAGTCAATGTCAAACCCATTGGGTCGAGGGCATCGTACCCTACCTTTTAATGCTGGCTTACCGTGTTTAAAACCCATCACTTTTTCTATCATGCTCGGCAATTCACATCCTCAACCTATCTTAATTATTCTCACATTTATTTAGTTCTTTAAATCAATGGAAAATTAGTATTTATATATTATTATACTAGATGCATAATCCGTGCACCGCGCGGGAACAAAATTGAATTAATTTTATAAAAAATAAATATTTTAATAGACAAATAGTTAATTTTGCAGGTCATTCGTGAATGTATTTTGATAAAATTAAATATAAGAATATATTATAAGAGATACTAATTAGGATGTATAATATAAACATTTTACATGTAATATTCTAAACTAATTTTTTTAAATAATTAAAGAATATATTTTTTATGCCCAAGCTAAAACATATATTCAGCCACATAATATTTTAATAGTTAAAATAGATTTTTAAATAATTAAAATATTTTTAAAATAATTAAAATATTTTTTTAATAATTAAAAAATATATTATATTATTCTTATTTAAAAAAAACAATTTATGATAGTTTTATATCTTTTTGCTACATAGTTTTATATTTATAAAAACACCAAATCATAAAATTTGAATCCATATATATATTAATATGGAAAAATAAAACAAAATAGTTATATACAGTGATAATCTATATAACAATATTAAATATGTCAAGAATATTTATATTATATAAGATATAAATATTGAAATGTATTATTCTTAAATTATATAGAAAAAATTTTATTAGTTTATTTTATATATAAACGATAAGTGTAATAACTTACATTAGTTTTATAAATTGTAAGTTTTTCAAAACTTTATTTGCTTCGTAAAAAAACTTTATTTATTAAATTATCATTTAAGAATATATTTATTTATATAATATACTTTATGAAGGATTATATAATATATACGGTAATACCTTATGAAGAATTAATCCTAATTAATTTGCAGTTAATTTACACCGCGGGAAAGAAAATCGAACTAAGAAAATTGGTTTTAACGTTAAAAAAATTCAAAAGAGTAAAATTGTTGGAATTGGATTTCAGAAGTAAAAGTAATTTGATATTTTCATAGATATAATATTTCAAAGTTTATCTATTTTAACTATTAACCTACAAAAATTGAAATATACATAAGTTTTATATTATATTAATGTAGTTTGTCGTAATAAGTTTTGTGTTATCAGAAGATGATAACTTTTATAGTTATTTATAAGTGTATCGTGATAATGACCATTTAACAAAAATATTATAAACTAATAAAAAAAAATTGAAAGAAAACAAAATATTTCAAATAATTGAAATTCTAATAAGTCACTAGGGTACATTCCCCGCGCATCGCGCGGGTGATTTACTATGTATTGTTAAAGTTTGAATATCCCCGTAATCGGAATGAAGTGATCAAAATAATAAGACCGAATACTATGATAGCATGTATTTGGCAATATGAGTAAACATTTCTATTATTAACATTTATTATGATAAATTTTCACTTTTACACTCTTGTTATACGAGTTTTTGACCAAAATATACCCAAATATAAACAACCAAATACCAATATAGGCCACATAAAAAAAAAATTCACAAATGTAGGCCTGGCCGGGTTGCCCCAACCCGGCCAACTGAATATTTTTTTTTTTCAGTTGGCCAAAAGAAAATATATATATATATATTCAGTTGGCCGGGTTTTTTGCTTTTTTTAATAGAAATTGTAAAAATTAATGGTTTTGTAATTTTTTTTCTAAAAACCTACTGGGGCAACCTGGCCAGACCTATATTTGTAAAAAAAATTATGTGGCCTATATTGGTATTTTGTTGTTTATTTGGGTCTATTTTTGTCAAAAACTCCTTGTTATACTGCAAAATGTAGCTATGGTAACTTTAGTGTACACATTGAACATATCAAGCTAAAATAATTGTTCAGTTGATCGATACCAATCAACAACTCTAATAATATGCACATATGAATCGTTATTAGTACATCCCTCTGGTTTCGACCGGATGATTAAAATCATAGATTTGCAAGTTTCAATAAAGATCCTATAAAAGTCATACTAATTATGGACTAAAAGTTACAGTTGATTAGGTACTGAAAATGAACAAATACATAAACAATCAAGACAACCAGCAAGAAAGTGATCTGCTCCTCCAGAATCAATATTTAGTCGCAATAAAATCTACGTAACGTTGTAGATACTTCTCCAAATCACTCAGCTTACTAAATTTTGGCTTCTGAAAAGTAACTATAAGGCATATAAAAGTATGAGCATTTTTCAGGTCCCTAACTACAAACTTCTTGCTTCACTCCATCAATTTGATGAACCATCCTTCTGAGGAATATATCCACCTGATTTTTTGCTGATGAAATATTGGCTTCTCGTCTTCCTTGTAAACATACACCTTCAGATTTCGCTTCATTAATTGATAGCTCCTGAAAAATTGACTCTTTAAAGAATTATTCAGAAAGCCCATATTCAAAGTTTGATTATTTTTTTTTCCAGAAAATAACGGTAATACTTGTAATGACATGGAAACTGAACCTTGTAAACTGAGAAATGTTACAAAAAACATAACTATGAAGTCCATAAGTGATAGTTCGAATATGAGCTTTCTCAAATTCTAGATTTGCATATATAAGTTCCCGAGATCATAAGCAATATCTCCTAAAAAAGGTCAAGTCATTATAGCTGCTAGTGTTTCACCTTATTTATCTCAACTAAATTATACACTCTACAAAGACCAGACTAAACAAAGAGCAAATAATTAATTAAATGAAAAAAATAACCCTAAATGATAATACGACAGTCGAAGTCTACAACAGCAGCATCGAAGAAAAGTGTGGTGGATAATTAATAGCATTTGAAGGCATACAGACTGAGCTGCATTTTAGGGGAATTACCAAATTCAAAACTCATATACAACAAAACTACAGCACATACGGTGGTGCTATCTTAGCTAATAGCAACTCTGCGTAATATGTTTGGCATTCATCAATCCAAATCCAAACCAATCCCAAGACATAGTCGATTAGTTAAAAATGATAACACAACACTTGCATTCTTCTGTTCAGCGGGCTTATTTCTTCAGGTGCTGAAAGTTTTCTGCTTAGTTCATTCTCTATCATAGGGCAGATAACCTTGGATAGAATTATCAAAAGTACACTTTAAATGTGACAAATCACCTTGACAATTAAATGTAAAATTTTACTTATATTTCCCGATTAGGATTCTAAATAGGGAAAGTTGTACATAATTTCCTAGTTGAATAACAATTTATTACCTTGTATTCCATACTTTATTTTCCTTTGATCTTAGCCACCTTCTTGAGAGTTTCCTCCCACGCCTTCACCTGTTCTATCCCTTTTTTCTTCTCAGGTGACTTCAAATGACAGTTGTATGCTCCGATTTGGAGCTTAAGATCGTCAGGTTTCACATCATAGAAAATGGGCATAACATCTTTCTTGAGCTCAATCATCTTCGCAACCTCGTGAAGGCACCACGAGCTTGCAGCAAATGTCTGTGAGAAGATAGGCACGCAAATCTGGGACGTCTCTATTGCATGGAGATCTTTTGAAGAGGTTGACCGACATAAACCTCATCAATATCTCTAAAGACACGAATCCCAGCCCTCTTCATAGTATTGTAGAGAACATCAGTTACCCTTGTCGAGTATCGGGTCCACAGAAGATCAGGAACACATCATATTCATCAGTTGTTGTTGATGATGATTTCTCTGGGTTCACCACCTCCTCACTGAATTAATCATCATTTCTTGAACCAGATACAGTGGTTTGCTTATGATATGTTGACTTGAGGAGCTGAAAAATGGAACAAAATGGAAGTAACAGAAAATGACAGGAAACATGGATAAGAAAAACCAATCCCAGCCAGAAAACTGAGGAAACATCTTTGGTTTACTGTGTCAGAGTAGTTTTGGTTTGGGTAAGGAAGATTATCAACCCACAAGCAGATTTTATCATCTCACCCTGTACTATCTCTTCCTTCCAAAAACATAAACGAAGACCAATACATGTAGTAGTCTATAAAAATAGGAAGAAAAAAAAAGTCACTTTCAATGACACAGCAGTTGGGCATCGTTTATTTTATGGTAGGACTTTCCTAGAATTCATCCTAAATACTTAAATTATGTTTATTCTTGACGAAATTAATAGCACTTCAACAAAAGGCAGATTTTAATTGTATAAATAATATTGCTACCTTACTTGCTTTGAAATAGACATGATCCTAATCCCATGTAGGAATCTTAAAATGAAGTGAATGGATTTTCCTAGTAGTTAGTTACATTAGGTTTATTAGAGAGATAGAAGTATCTATTTGCATACTTACTATAGTAATTTGTTCCTGTTAGCCCTAGTAATAAGACGAAGAAATAAATTTACTGAAAACTCGATTACTAGTTATTTAAAATAATCATATAATGAACTCAAAATTCAAAGTTAGCGGCAAAACATGATAGAAGAATAAGCGTAGCTGCAGTAGATCGAAGCATAATCCAAGCATTCTGTTCGGAACGGTCAGGTTAATTAAACCATATAAGTGAAAAATTCTGACAGTTGCTCTTCATTAAAGAGATCACATCATTAACATAAAAAGAAGATCAATCAAACCGTATGGATCGAAGTTGGATCAAACAGAGGCGGGGACTGTACCTGAAACACAGAATTGGTAACTGGATTGCAGGAGAGCATGAATTAAGGATGGAAGATAAAGACCGCAACAAAGAATGATCCAAATATGAGAAAAGATCAAATACAATCAAGTAATTTTCTATTCACAATAAAATCAGGATTAACATAAACAAAGGAAATATAATTGCAAAATAGAGGTTTAGAGAGAAACTTATGTGTACGCTTAGCAATCTGTCGTCAACAGAAATGATCCACAAACCACACTTTTGTGATGAAATGGTCAAATAAAACATTCAAAAATTACATTAACATAACCAAACATATAGAGGATAGAAGGCCAATTTAAGCAAACCTGAAAGAAATTTCTTACCATTGGAAGGAGCTGAGATTCGAGGACTGGTGTTACAGATTGGAGGAAGCTACCCAGATTTGATTGAAATTGAATCGAGCCTTCCGAAGCCTTGACCGTTGGAGCCATAATAACCCTGAATCGAACCCTACGCTCCTGGATTTATCTCAGCGTTTGACCCTAGCTATCCGAAAGTGGAGAATATAAAGGGTTTGAAGAGAAGATGAAGAAGAAGATGAAAAGCTAGATGCGTGGAAAAAAGCAGAGAATGAACCTGCATCGGAACCCTAAACCGAGGTCTATTGGTACTCTCTCCTGCTGAATTGAATCTGCAGTTCTGCATTGATTACCGAGGTAATCATTAATTGTTAAAGATTTATACAAACAAAACTGTAAATCGAACATGCAGCTGATTAATCTCATCAGCTCTGCTGCATCTTTCTCCTCATTCATACATCGGTACCAAGCAGGGAACGATGTCTGGGCGACAGGACTCGGCAGCACGTGGTCGTCGGACAACAGAGGTGGCGGCGCAGGTGGCGGAGCGGTCGGCTGTCGAATTCGAAACGGCGTAGGTGGAACTTCCTCAATCAGCTGCTAGGGAATAAATAACGGGAGTCAACCATGTATATATAGCAATCAGAGAACAAACGATGAATTGAATTGACTTAAATTGGATGATAAACCCTAAACCAATGAATTTAACAAATTCAACGAATTTGGAGAACCGAAGCGTCTTTATTGGAAGAATAAAATTGAAGTTTCCCAGATCTAATCTCACCGATTCATTGAATGAATTATGTGCATCAATACGAAGCAGGAACGCATTCATATCTCCTCAGCTGTGCATTGACATGAGGAAAAATAAAAAACCTCAGCTCCTGGTTGCATTTGGGTTCCTCTTTCTACCTAAATTTATATATATATATATTATTATTAATTATTGACTTATGTTGTTGACACATCAGTTTTTTTCAAAAAAAAAAGAAAATCATTTTATTAAGTTGGAAATTCGTCAATTTTGGGCACTGTATATTAACTGCTTATTATTTGGTTAGCATGCTTCCTACTTCTGACCCGAAAGGGAAATGTTAATTAAGAGATTCCCACCGGTAATGACCATTTTAGAGTTTTTTTTTTCTGCCTTTGTTATTGTAAAAAAATGTTATTTCAGACAAATTTGCTTCTAAAGGTATCCTTTCTCTTTTCATTTGATACTCTAAAATTGAAAAGAGTTATAAACTTTATATTTTGAATATTAAAACTATTTTGTCAATACAGATGTGATATTTTATGAGCATATATTTTCTTTAAAAACTAACAAACCTACTTTATTACCCATTTTTTTTGGAGCAACCAACTCCGGTTGATATTTATGGCTCATTAGAAAATCATGATATCATGTTAGTTTTTATCCATGATTCTGATGTTGATGACATTGTTTTCGAAAATCGGACCAGACTTTGAACAAACAAGGTGGTCGGTTTACGGTCCAACCGAGCTGATCATTTTCGACCAATTTAAATAAAAAAAAATTGTTTTCTTTCTATACACAAATCAATATTTTTCGTTTTTGTTCAAAAAAGTGATTTACAATGTGAATTCGGCAGGTTGTCCCCCTTCCTACGAGTTCCCCCACCGACCTAGTGATACACCAACCACACCCCTACCCTTTCTCCGATCATAAAACTCCATAATTGATCCATTTGGCACAATTCAATCTTCATTTATAAACCTACAGGTTTAGCCTTGTCAAGTCTAGATTTATTTATTAATTGAGTCGTTGAACTATCACATATCCAACCCGATTCAGTATGCATTCTACTATTTTACTAGACTGTCGGTCCGATCCAATTTTCAAACAATGGTTGATTATTCTCCAATTGAAAATGTCGATTAGCAACATGATCCAGAGTCTGAAGTCCAAGAGGACTCTAATGGTGAACATCTCATTTATATTGATTATCTTCATGTGCAGGTTACAAGTAGATAAAAAATGCCTATTAAACCTCATATATGGCAAAGGGCTAGGACATGTCCTCATATTATGTCATTTTATCTTATTTATGATTCCATTGGTTATGATTTTCTTTCCATTCCTTATCACATTTTTCTAACTTCTATCTTTGAGCTTATTGAACCTAGGTCATATTCATAAGTTTGTAAGAATCCTGGTAGGATCAAAGCGATGACAGAGGATATGCATGCTTTAGAATCCAACCAGATTTGGGATTTGGTATATGTTCTTCTTGGTAAATATGTTATTATTTGTAAGTGGGTTTACAAGTTGAAGTTAAATCTGATGGTACCTTAGAAAGATATAGAACTAGGTTGGTAGCAAATGGGTATAATAGGCAATATTGAATTGATTATTATGAGATTATTGAGTTGACACATTTTTCAAATTGATGTTCATAACAACACGTTTTTACTAGGGATCTCGATGAGGATGTTTAAATGTCTTTCCCTAATGAATATGGTAATCTGGGGGTTAGTGTGTCGATTACGCAAATATCTATATGGTTTGTGTTGGGTTACGATTCAAGTTAGCCCAAAGACCGGCAGTCAGAAAGTCAGGATCATCAAAGTCGGGATCATGAAATAAACTTCGACACGATCATTTTGTCGAGAATAGAGAGACAAAGACCAAATGTCGACACTACCCTCTCGATAGATGGCAGCGACCATGACGACATCTGAGCAAGGCGACGTCCCTCGATAAAATCCTTCCTCTTAAGGAAAGGAAAGAGGCGATGACCTAGTCTCGCGAAGAAACCCTTCATTTTAAGGAATAGAGCCAGGTGGCGATCTACTTGTCACCACCTCCATGAAGAAACCTTCATTCCTAGGGAATGGCGAGGTGGCAAGTAGTTTAGACCGACTCTACTAAACCTCCCATCCTAAGGAATAATGAGGTGGCGACCTAGTTTTCACCTGTTTGTGCCGACTCAGGAGAAAACCCTCCATAAAGGGTAGCTGCCATCCAAAGTTGGTAAACTTCCCCTATAAATACCTACAAGAATTTTCATATATTTACATACACACATATTATTATCCTCTCATAATCTATTACTGACTAAAGTTTTGGAGTAGAATCAGAGGCAAACCCCCACACCCCTTTATAGGTTAACACCATTGTCATACCTAAAATCTGACCTACGACGATTACGTTTTGAAAACGTGCAATTTTGGAAGAAAAAAAAGTATCCACTAGTTAATTAAGGCTAACTAGAATCCTAAATTACCTAAGCGAATAACGAATTAAACACCTAGGGGTTCAGGGGTTCTATTACGAATTAAAAATATAATTTTTAACTACGCCCTTTCGGTACTCAGTTCACTTATTCTGCCAATTTTATTGTTAAACAATATCCATTATGAATTAATTTTGTAAATAAAATAAAACGTAAGAACATTATCGTAATATTTACGTCAAAATATATCATAACATTCTCATAAACACAGTTTACTTAATCAAGTTTTAATTAGTCTAAATGAACTAGAGTTAAGCAGGTTAAACTACATCTAATATAATAATAATATATAATAATAATTATAATGATACTAATAATAATAATAATGATAATAATAATAATAAATAAAAAAGTAAAAAAAACTGAAGAAGGCTAACCTGCAACAAGGGACTCCGATGGCAACGACAGCGAGGATGATGTGTTGGCATTTGGAGATTGGGCCGCCGTAAATAGGAGCCCATTAATATGAGACTGCTACTTGAGTTAATTGGGTAATGTCACATTAGGAATTTTGGGCTAGGCCTAAAATCTCAATTGACATGAGATGTCCAAAATTGAGTTTCCCTTCTCATAAGTGGCTGACCGAAACTTGCATTAGGTTGAGGTGGGTTTTGTCCCACCTCCTCTTATAAATAGGGAGTTTCAGGGATTAATTTAGGGTTAACCACCTATTAATATTCTCCTAAGTGTTTAGACAAAGAAATCTCTCCTCCCTAGTGAAAGTTTCGGCCGAACGATATCTTAGCCAAGGAGTTGCCAAATTGGTTCTAGAAATTACTCCGGAGATCCGTCCCTGCTAGCTAAAGAATCGACAAGAGACTTTGTTGTGGAGACCAATCCGCGTAGGTATTCCTTAACCATAATCCTTACGGGAACCTTCCGGCGGATTCGAGAACTCCCCTTGAAGATCTTGGATCTACGAAAAGCATTGTAGGTATGTGCCCTAATTTCGCTGCGTAATTCGTTTACATGACATGCAACTTTTTTAGTTTCCGTAGTATTTATCCCATATAATCCTTCAGTGGTATCAGAGCATGTGTTAGGGAGTTCATTATTTTGATAAATTGGTGTTCTTGAGATTTTAGTAAAACACGGTTTTAGTAAAACTGATATTCATGAAATTGAGTATTTTTATTAAATCTGATGTAGAGAAGCCCTACGCGGATTATGCCTCACAGCAAAGCCTCACTCGTTTCTTCGCGGGATGGATCTCTTGGAGTAAATTGTTCGACGCAATTTGGCACCTCCTTGGTGTTTCTAATATTCGGCCGAACTAGGGTATTTTTTAGGGAGGAGGGTTTTCTCTTAATCTCATCACTTAGGAAGAGAGGAATAGCATTAGTGTTGTGAAACCCTCCTAGGACTCCCTATTTATAAGAGGAGTAAAGTGGACAAAAGTCTACTCCTCCTAGTAAAGTCGGCCGGCCATGCTATTAGGGAGGCCCAATTTTGGGCCTCCCATGTCAATTGGGATTTTAGGCCTAGCCCAAAATCCCTAATATGACATTACCTAATTTTTTAGGCACATGGACTTAATTAATGGGCTCCCAATTACGGCGGCCCAATATTCAAATGTTTACAGAGTCATGCTATGTTTATCTCTTTGCATGGGAAGAATAAGCTAGGGTTTGTGACTGGAATCTGTGCTCGTGATAAGTTTGATCCGTCTTTGCACGATCTCTGGGATCGGTGCAATTCTGTGGTATTTGGATGGATTCACAACTCAATTTCTAGAGATATTGGGGATAGTATAATGTACTGTGATAATGCTTGCTTAGCCTGGAATGATCTAAAAGAAAGCTTCGATAAGAAGAATGTCTCTAAAACCTATCAGTTGCATAGGGATATTATTATGACCAGGCAAGGCTTGGATGATCTCATTGTCTTTTACACCAAGATGAAACATCTTTAGGCAGAATATGATGCTTCATGTAACCTTCCTTTCATCCAATGGGAGGAGTTCAAGAGGCATCTTGAACACAGAGACAGTCATAGACTCTTCCAATTTTTTATGGGCTTGAATGACAGTTATTCAGCAGTCAGAAGCCAACTACTATTATGGAGTCCCCTTCCATCTGTCACTCAGGCATACAACATGTTAATCCAGGAAGAAAATTATAGAGTTGTTACCTCTGATATCTCTGCTGGGATTTCTTCTATTTTGGCCAAGGTTACCCTTAATCCTGAAAAAGCTAAGAAGAATCTGAACCCATATGCCAACTCTGAATGTGACTTTTTCCATAAGAAAGGCCACTTGGCTGAGAGGTGCTATGCGAAGGAATGTGATTTCTGTAAGAGAAAAGACCATTGTAGAGACAATAGTTTCAAGCTTCGTGATCTTCAGAAGGCTAAGGCTACTACAGCAAATTCCAGTGCTACCTCTGGTATGATTGGCAGCATGGAAGAGAGTCGTTCTGAAGCTATTGTGACATATCTTGGAGGCTCAAGGGAAGAGAATCACATCACCTTTACTCAGGAGCAGTTTGAGAGGCTCATTCAGAATATGGAAAAGAGTGGCAGCAATACTACCACTGCTACCTCTGCAAATTCACAACCTAAGTCCTCTGCTACTACTAGTATGGCCTTATCTAATCTTGCTTTTGATATTTCTGAACATTGAATTATTGACACTGGAGCCACAAACCACGTGACTAGTAGAACAGATTGGATTTCAAATAAAAAATGGTTTCAGACTCTAGAGTTCAATTACCTAATGGAAAGTATTCTAATGTTGATAGAATTGGGGATTTTTATATTGATGAAGGTAGAAAATTGCAGAATGTATTACATCTATCTGATTTTAAATATAACTTGTTGTCAGTTTCCAAGCTAACAAGTGATCTTAACTGTTTTGCACTTGTCTATCCCAATTTTGTTATCCTGCAAGACCTCTCAAGTGGGAGGGTCTTGGGGAGTGGTTTTGAGAAATATGACTTTACTTTCTCAAATATTTTTTCACCACCAACAATGTTGCTCTTATTTATGTTAAGAATAATTGTAGTTGGATTACAGGGCAGATTACTATAGAAACATAAACAAGGTACATGTCAGTAATCAGAATTACGCAGCGGAAGATGTGCACATATCTTAAAACCTTTACGTAGTCCCCCAAGGATCCTGCTGAGGGAGTTCACGACCCACCGGATGGAACCCGTAGAAGTTCTTGTTAAGGAAGTCCTACACGGTATTAGCTCCACAGCAAAGCCTCTGATCGATTCTTGGCAGGGACGGATCTCCGGAGTGTTTTGCTCTAAGCAAATTGGCACACCCTTGGTGGTGCAATAGGTACGGCCGAACTAGTGTTCTAGGGGGGAGGGTTTTCTCTCAAATCACCACTTAGGAGGAATTATGAACTACCCCAAATAAAACCCTAACACCCTTTATTTATAGGAGGAGCAAAGTTGACAAAAGTCCACTTTGCCCCTACCACTAAAGTTCGGCCGACCATGTATAAGGGGGGCCTAATATTTTGGGCCTCTCATCTCAATTGGGATTTGGGTCAAGCCCAATTTCCCTAATGTGACATTTACCGAATTTCTTAGGTAACGTATACATAATAATGGGCTACCAATTACGGCGCTCATTCACCATATGCTAACAGCTCCCACTCGCCAGAATGGGAGGGTGCCTGCTAACGCATTGTTCTCCAAATCGCATCAACATTTATGCCTTGTTTCGATTAAGGGGATGGATCTCGGAGATACATGTTTTTGGGACTAGATTAATTAGAGGGCTGAATTGCAATTATTTATTATTCAATATATATATTAATGCATGATTAGAAATGTTGTCTTGACTTAGTCAAGCTAGCTGGACATTGCATGTTGTGGGCGGAGCCCTGGTTAAATATATGGAATGCGCACTAGGATAGACATGTTGTGATGGTTGGAAATGCCTAGGATTCATGTCTAGAATGTTGCGTAATTGAATATAAGCATGAATTGCAAATCAGCCCCTATTGTTTAAAATTATTTTAAAATCGAAAACCAGTCGCCAAATATCTATGATGGATATGAATGATTCATGTTTGACACGTATGCTAGAATGTTGAGCCGCATTTGATAATTTACTTGGAAGTAGAATTATGTATGCAAGCATGAGTTCCTCGGAAGATTAGACGCATGACGCGTAAGAATGAGTGTGGTTTGTTTGATGAATGTTACTTGCATATGATAATTTACATGGTTAGTAGAATTATATATGCATGAGTAAATTCATCGGAATATTTTCCAAAATACAAAGGGCCTTGGGAAAGCCAATATCGGGTATGCTTGTTTTAAAATTCCCGTTCCAGTAATTTGCAATTAAAACCATTTTAAAATACTTATATATTGGATTGAAAACGGCGGTAATGTGAACTCTTTCACAGCCATCTTCCATTGGTTTACTGATGGTCGGTTGGTTTACACGACTGAGGAGTCATTATTTGTTGGATTCAATTATAATAGATATCTGATGTATGCAATTATTTCTCAAAATGTTATTGTCTCCCTGATTTTTGCATAATCATCGATGTGTTAGTATGAATTGGTTGAATTAGTGCGATTCGATATTCCTTGCAATCTTGATGGTATGAATCATGATGAATAAAAGGAGTACGTGTTGAACTCTCTACTACGATTCTGAAAAGTGGAGAGGACAACTACGGATGAATATAGTAGTCTGTATGATTTTGACAATGAGAGACGAATGTAATAATTTGTTTCACCAAGCATGGGAGTAGGTTCTTTGATGATCTGAAAGCATATGCGGTGATACATTCAACCTTGGTAAAAGGGGGTTGAAGAAGACTTCAATTGCAACCATGCAAAGTTGCAGTTTAGTATCCCTTTGCATCCGCATCGGTGGAAGCAAGGATGCAAAAACTAAAGGTTTCGGTTAAACGTGATAGTCTTTTCTCTTTTCATGGATGTTTGCGTAAAACCCGCATCGGATCTTCAGAATGAATGGCCAACATGAAAAAGATATATATGGTTGTCTGATATTGACATGACTCAATAACCTTGAGCCTAATCAAGTACGGTAACCACGGCAGTAAAAGGGAAACCTTTTCTGCTCGCCATACTGGGTTCGAAAGAAGTCAACCATGATCCGCATATCAAAGAGAGAACTGGATCATAAAGGTCTTATACGATAATCTGGTGGGTTAAACCATGTTGATTAAATACGTCTCAAGTACGCCTCCTAAGTCATGTGTATGAAGCGGTAAAATTTTTTATACAGACACAGATCATTTGACGTGATTCACTTGTGAATTTACTCATATGTGATGTTCAACATGGCTTAAAGTTCTCGACTATCTATGCGACAATCATGGATCAAATACGCGAACTTCATATCAAGAACTCTACCATTGTCATTTATCGTTAGTTTGAGTTACTAAAATTTTGGATTACTTCGAGATTTGGATTTATTGAATAAAGTAGTTTCCGTTCGATTCGAAATGTGATATACTTGTCAAAATTAATCGACCCGGTTAAGAGGGATTGATCCGAAATGAAATTTCAGCCATGTAAAAGTGGTCGAATAAAACGAAACGATTCATGTACTCCATCATCTCAGTCGGGACAACTGAACTGAACATACACATCGATTGTGTAGCTAGATCGAAAGATTTAGTATTTCTTAATTATTAAGTACTCCATTTAATGAAATAATATGTAATGATGATCATGTGCGAAATCGATTGGATTAAATTAGATTAAATTAAAAAATGAAACGATTAAAACAAGGGTTAAAACTTTGGTAAAATTGCGCTACGCGCAAGTGGACCTCGAAAGAAGGAACACATCGTTTCAAAGTATGAGTTTAATAATGAAGTGTTTAAATGATGATGTGCTGAATTTTCGTCTGCATTCCTTCGGAAATAACTTATTGATAATGTTTACATCGGTAAGAAGTATGCTTCGGAAGCTACTAAGACCTTGTAAAAGTATCGACTGACGCATAAGGTGAAAACCTAAAATGCTCAGTTCGGAGATGGGATAAAATCTCTGAGATAAGTTTGCAAACAAAGAAGGATGAAGTCGGTTAAACGATTTTCCTTTCGTACGCCTTGAACGACAAGTCAGGCTTGGCATTCAAATCAATTCACACACTTCTGGAAGCATAGTTTAATAAACACAATGTTAGAGTCACTTAATCAGTTGTTCCCTAAGGGATGATGAGAAATGATTCACATTCATGTAAAACTGTGTTCCACTGAAATCGGTATGACACGCCACCATAAAAAGGATGAAGAATGATAATGAGATAAATCATATCACCATGCGACATTAATTTGCGCATTAAACATGTACTTAGGACAAGAGTATGTTCACTACTCTTTGAAAGTACATGTTTACAGTTTAAAGACATGGTGTCGTGGTCGATCATGTAACATTACATACTTGAGGACGAATTTTCTGATGCATTGACAGTTTCAGAATAGTGAGTCTTGATCAAATCAGGAGAGAGATATTACAAATATCAGGTCCCACTAAATTCGAGTGGGAGGAATAAACACCTACCTACTTCATGTAAATCACAGTTGCTGTTTGGACGAATCAAGTTGAACCTTATTATCGTAATGCTAAACCTGGATTGCGACAACTACATATACTACCCATTGTTCCCAGTGGGAGTGATCTGACAAACTTGGTTCCAGATCCTAGTGATCAAGGAATTCATCTTGGAAGTAAAACTCCGAGACTGAGAAGTCGTCCAAGGAAAGTTGTTGGTTATGGTTCAAGCACTGCTCTTGTACCCAATAGAAGTGATGCTCCGATAAGAAGCGTTATTTCGAGTGGGAGAACTGATCCCAATCGGAAGAAATGCTCCGATAAGAGGCATTATTCCGAGTGGGAGAGACGTTAGGACTCAAAGACGGGATAAACAAGCCTAGACGCAAGTCAAAGGCATCGAACTTCTCCAAAGAAGTATCCCATCTAGAAGAGTGATGACCTTACTCTAACAACTGTTGGCCTGCATTGGAAAGACCTCAAGTGGAGAAATGGAGGAAAATAATAAATGAGAGAGATCGCTAAATGAAAGCCATTATAGTCTGTAGTTGATTTACCTGCTAACCACAGGGGCATATGGATACGGTGAGTCCTGAAAGAAGGCTCACCACTGATGGAAAAGGTCGAGCGTTACAAAGCTCGACTTATTGCGAAAGGCTGTACCCAAATTCACGGAGTGGACTTTGACGAAACATACTCACCAACTGTGCGTAAAACCACGGCAAGGGCCATTTATGGTCCTGGTCACAGGTCTCGGTTTCGAACCTCACCAAATAATTATTAAGACCGCATTCCTCCTCGGAAACTTGGAGGAAGAGATCTACATGGAGCAACCAGAGGGTTTATTACTCATGGTAACGAACGTAAAGTTTGTAAACTCCAGAGGTCCATTTACGGTCTTAAACAGTTGTCTTGACAATGGTACCACGGATTCCACGAGGAAATCGTAGGAAAAGGATTTGTGAATCTTCACGAGGATCCGTGCGTGTATTATAAAACCTCCGGGGTCTAAGTATGTCATCTTAACCTTATACGTGGACGGCATACTCATTGCCGCAAACGACGTGAGTTTTATGAACAAGTCAAAGTCCTTGTTGGCATCTGTATTTGAGATGAAAGACATGGGAGAAGCCACGTACATCTTAGGCATTAAAATTGCTAGAGATTGGGCTGCCCGTAAATTGTGTCTATCTCAAGAAGCTTATATCAACAAACTGTTGAAAAGATTCAGATTACAGGATGCCAAACCCGTGGATACGCCAGTGGTGTTTGGGTGCGCACTGTCAAAACGTGACGACCCCAAGAACCTGGCAGAGCGTGAACATATGAAGGGTGCAGAGTATTTGAGCATGGTTGGTAGTTTGATGTACGCCATGCAATGCACCCGTCCGTATATCTGTTACGTCGTGAGCCTAGTAGCACGTTTCCAATCAGATCCTGGCTATCAACATTTAAAGACTACAAAACGAATAAATCGTTATCTGAAAAGGTACTGCCGACTACGAACTGTGCTATGAGGGCGGGAAGTTAGAATTGACCGATTACATTGACGCCGACCGAGGTGACGATCCGGATGATCGTAAGTCCACCAGAGGACCAGCATTCCTCCTTGCTAACGTCTCCATTTCATGGACGAGCAAGAAGCAAACTTGTGTCACGTTGTCCACGATGGAATCAGAATTCATAGCTCTCTCTATGAATGCACATGAAGCGGTCTGGCTCAAAAGGCTTCTAACTGCACTGCTTGGTGGTGATGTCGAGAATAAACATGTGAAGGTCTTATCTGACAGTCAAGCAGTCATTGCGGCAGTTAAGAATCTGAAGTACCATAGTATGACCAAACACATTGATGAGAAATAATTTCATGCTAAATTTTAATGGTAGTAGACAATATAATCACTATGGAATACTTGTCCACCAATAACATGGTAACAGACCCATTAACAAAACCACTACGCAGGGAGATATTTGAAAAGCATGTAAAATTGATTGGATTGCGTAGGGTATAGAAATGACATGTATCTGTGATAACATTTTGATATTAGAAAGTTACATTTTGTAAGCGAAAGAATTGCAACTGAGTTTATGATCAATTGACGTTTACATCAGATTTACGGTCTATAAACTAAGTCATAGGAGGACGCAATCCTCTGCCAAACTATATCGAATGTGGGCCTTACCTAGTCGCACATGTACGGCAGTCTTGCGGTTGAGGGAGGCCTCTACCAAGCAAGACCAGCTAAGAGTCAGGGGGATAAACCAGATTAAGCAGGACGATTATCTTCGTTTTGCATATCGCCGTGATGAACTTCGTTCATCATTTAACCACATTCCGGGCCAGATTAGAATCTGTGATAGCATGATTGACATATCCCTTTCCTGTCAACCCAAAAGGTTCAGGTATGCTATCAACGCGTGCTTCATACTGCGCCTGCCACGTTCGACCACGGGGTCACAGCTCAGTTGTGCTAGGAAGGAATCCTCGTGATTCTGGCGGGCGCAAACTTCTTCACATCGAGCGTGTGATTGATCCCAGGTGCCTTATGAAGAGGCACCTAAAGTATCCTCACAGACTCAGAACTCATATCTAAGGTCAGGCTCAATGCTCGCTTCCCGGCGTACGAGCGTGGTGCTGAACAAAAAGGCCCAGTGACCACGTCTTTGGAAACCGGTTGGGTCTGACTAAGGATATGAGCGATGGGGATGGTCAAGTTCACCTGTCATTCACCGGCTCTTGTATTCACTAGGTGGTCACCAACCGGATATTAGTTGAAGGTTGTGAATACTTGTACGGATGCCTTGGAGAAGTGTTCCTATGTAGAAACTAGGCAAAAAGAAGAATTAACAGTTGACCTAGGATAACGCGATACAATATAAATATTTTTTTATAATAGGTTGATTGGAGAAAAGGGAATCAACGTTCAGTGGGTGCTACAATACTCCTAACAGATGAGTAGCACGATGCCCGTCGTATCCGCCGGTCGCACGACAAACCTCGTATGAACTATTCGGAAGCAAGGAGCATATCGAAGGAGTGAAATGTTGATGCAGATTTTGACTACAATACATTAACAGGCACCCTCCCATTCCGGCGAGTGGGAGCTGTAAGCATATGGTGATGGGCGCCGTATCCTAGGTCATAATACATTCAAAATCAGAGAGACAATAACATTTTGAGAAAGAATTGCATACATCAAATATCGATTAAGATGGAATCTGACAAATAATGATTCATCAGTCATCTAAACTAACCGACCACCAGTAAACCAATGGAAGATGGCTGTGAAAGAGTTCACATTATCGTCGTCTTCTATCCAATAGATCAGTCTTTTAAAACGATTTTAATCGCAAATTACCGGAACGGAGATTTTAAAACAAGCATACCCGATCTTGGCTTTCCCAATGCCCTTTTATTTTGGAAAAATATTCCGATGAATTCACTCATGCATATATAATTCTACCATTCATGTAAATTATCATACGCCAGTAACATTCATCACACAAACCACACTCATGCTTACGCGTCATGCGTCTAATGTTCCGAGGAACTCATGCTTGCATATATAATTCTACTTCCAAGTAAATTATCAAATGCGGCTACATCCTTAACATTCTAGCATACGTGTCAAACATGAAACTTCCACATCAATCATACATATTTGGCGACTGGTTTTCAATTTTAAAATGATTTTAAACATTAGGGGTTTATTTGCAATTCATGCTTATATTCAATTATGCAACATTCTAGACATGAATCCTAGGCATTTCCAACCATCACAGCATGTCTATCCTAGTGCGCAAACCATATATTTAACTAGGGCTCCGCCCCCAACATGTAATATCCGGCTAGCTTGACTCAGTCAAGACAACATTTCTAATCATGCATAAATATATACTGAATAATAAACAATTGCAATTCAGCCCACTAATTAATCCAGTCCCAAAAACATGTATCTCTGAGATCCATCCCCATAATCGAAACAAGGCATGGAGGTTATCAACCCTTGAGCACTGTGTAGGCCATTAAAGGTTAAAAAATTTTGTATTTTAAAACTTGACCTCCCTATTTTAATTTACTTGAATTCGGTTTTAAAAATTCAGTTCGGTTTAGCCAATTTCGGTCCGGTTTGGTTCAGTTCGGTCCAGAAATTCCGGTTCGGGTCCGGTCCAATATAAAATCCGGTTCGGTCCGGTTCGGTTTTAATTTTAAAGTCTGGTTTTGTCCGAATCAGTCCAATAAAATAGGGTTCGGTTCAACACACAAAACCGGTTTGGTTAGATCCACTTATTTACCCGGTCCGACCCGACCCGATTAGGTCAAACCGATTGAGAAAACCCGGTTCGGTTCAATTCGTCTCGGTTTAACATATTGGACCGGCCCAATAATTAAAACCAAAAGGATTGGGCCGAAATGTCTACTTGTGGCCTAAGTTGGGTTTTGAAGTCCATTAAAAATATTTAACTTAGCCACCAAATAACATTAACTATATAAAATAATTTTCAATATTAAATATATATATATATATATATATAGTTCGGCCAACATCATAACATATATATATTTATTGCCAAGATTCTATCTTTAAGATTAAATCAATCAACAATATATATATATATATATGTGTGTGTGTGTGTGTGTAAAATAAGGTCATAACATATAAATATATATTTTATTTATTGTCAATGTCTTAAATAGGGAAACACATATACTTACGGTATATTTTCTCAATCTTTTAGGAACCTAAATCTATCAATAATATCTTTAACCCTATTAAATATTTAGATATATTGATAGTTATATATATTTCTATATATTAATTGTGAATCTATCCTTATGTTTCCAATTATAGATATATTGTTACCTATAATAAAAATTAAAATATGGTAAACAATATAATAATTAATTTCGGGCGAAATTAAATTTCTTGGAGCCTAAGAAATAAAAAAAAATTACCTTGTTATTTTAGAGTTTGGCCGAAATAAACACTAAATTGGAAGCGGTCAAATTTTAAGATCAAATTTTAATAAGATTTACAATCCAATGTTCGATTTGGATAAATATCACATTTTTCTTGAAGATCATGAACATCAAATTTCCTAAGAACATCATGAAAATTTCGGACCACCCTTAACTCCAAAAAAATTCAAAATTTTTTTAACTTTCACATTAAAATTTTTGGTCCAAACTAAAATTTTCAAGAACACCAATTTATCAAAATCATGAACTCCTAACACAGGTTCTGATACCACTGTTAGATTACAGGAAGTAATCACTACAGATACTATAAACATGGTACATGCAAGTAATCGAAATTATGCAGCGGAAGATTCGCACATACCTCAACAGTAGTCCGTAGTCCCAAGATCCTTGCAGAAGGGAGTTCACGATCCTCCGGTCGGCACCCGTAGAGGTTCTTGTGAAGGAAGCCTTACACGGTATATTATCCACAACAAAGCCTCAGATCGATTATTGGTGAGGGACAGATCTCTGGAATGTTTGCTCGAAGGCAAATTGGCACACCCTTGGTGGTGGTAGGTTCGGCCGGACTTAGAGTGTTATGGGGGGGAGGGTTTTTCTCTCTAAAACACTCCAATGAATGATTAATGATTAACCTAATAAAACCCCAAACACGCCATTTATATAGGAGGAGTAAAGTGGACAAAAGTCCACTTCACCCCTCACCTATAATTCGGCCGACCTATGTATATGGAGGCCGATATTTTGGACCTCTCATGTCAATTGGGATTTGGGTATGGCCCAATGTCCTAATGTGACATGTACCCAATTAACTTACGTAACATATACATATAATGAGATTCTATTTACGGCGCCCATCACCATATGCTTACAATTACATCATCAACATTCAGGCATACGTGTCATACATGAAAACTTCCAGATCAATCATTCATATTTGGCGACTAGCTTTTGTTTTTAAAACATTTAAAATATTAGGGGATGAATTGCAATTCATGCTTACAATTAATCATGCGTGTTTCTAGACATGAATCCTAGGCAATCACAACCATCACAGCATGTCTGTCATAATGCGCAAACCTTATATTTAACCAGGGTTCCGCCCCCAACATTTAGCTAGCTTGACGTAGTCAAGAAAACAGTTCAAATAAATATATGTGACAAAAAGTAAACAATTGCAATTCATCCCTCTAATTAATCAAGTCCCTAAATCATGCATTTCTGAGATCCATCCCCATAATCGAAACTAGGCATTAAGGTTTAATAAAAAAACATGAAAGTTTTAAACCTTCGAGCACTGTGTAGACTAATTAAAGTTCAAAAAAAATTGGATTTTAAAACTTGACCATCCTATTTTATTAATTGACTTGAATTCGATTTTGAAAATCCGGTTCGGTTCAGTCAATTTCGGTCCGGTTCGGTTCAGTCCGTGTTTTTTTCTTCAAAATATGGTACGGTCCGAACCGGTCCAATAAAATAGTGTTTGGATCAACACATAAAACCGGTTCGGTTAGGTCCACTTAGTTACCCCGGTTCGACCCAACCCGGCTAGGTCGAACCGATTAAGAAAATCCGGTTTGGTTTTATTCCTATCCGGTTTAGAAAATTGGACCGGCCCATTAATCTCATAGGGTTGGGCCGAAATAATCTTGTGGGCTAAGTAGGGTTTTACATAACCGGATTATTAACTTAACTTAGCCTCCAAGAATTATTAACTATATAAAATAATTTCCAAAATTGCATATATATATATATATATATATATATATATATATTTATTTATTTATTTATTTATTTATTTATTTATTGTCAAGATTCTATCTATAAGATGTAAATCAATCAACGATATATATAAATTCCGGCCCAATTATATATATATTTATTTTATATATCTTTAATAGGGAAACAAATATGCTGACAGTATATTTTCTTAATATTTTAGGTAACTCAATCTATCAATAATATCTCAATCCCTATAAATTAGCTAGATATATTGATAGCTATATATATATTTCCATATATTTAATGTGAACCTATCATTATGTTTCCAATTATAGATATATTGCTACCTTTAATAAAAAATAAAATATGGTAAACAATATTCTAGAACTATTTCGGCCGAAACTTCTAACTTAGGGCCTAAGAAATTAAAAAAAAAAAAAAATCACCTTGTTATTCCTATAGGGTGGCCGAAAATATCAAATTGGAAACAAGTGGTCAAATTTCAAGATCAAATTTTAATAAGATCTACAATCCAATGTTTGATTTTGATAAAAGTCCATTTTTTTCTTGAAGATCATGAACATCAAATTTTACTAAGAACATCAAGAAAATTTCGGCACACCCATTAAAATTTTCGGCCATAAACTCAAATTTTCAAGAACATCAATTTATCAAAATTAAGAACTTTTAACACAGACTCTGATACCACTGTTGGATTACGGGGCAGATTACTACGGAAACATACAAAGGTACATGCTAGTAATCAGAATTACGCAGCGGAAGATGTGCACATACCTTAAACCCTTTCCGTAGTTCCCAAGGATCCTGCTGAGGGAGTTCACGACCCATCAGACGGAACCAGTAAAAATTCTTATTAAGGAAGTCCTACGCGGTATTAGCTCCACAGCAAAGCCTCTGATCGATTCTTGGCGGGGAGTTGGGACGGATCTCCGGAGTGTTTTGCTCAGTGTTTTAAAAACCGGACCAGCCCTTAAACCGGTAACATTTCCGGTTCACGGTCCGACCGGTTCGACCCGGTTAAACCCGGTTCAACCAACGGTTCAGTTTAAAAATAGTCCAGAATTACTAGCACGTTTCAGTCTCCCTTTTTTCTAAACTGTTCTATCACTGGTTCTCTTCTTCATGTCTCTCTCTCACCTCTCTTCCCCTTCCTCAATCTGGGTGTTCTTCTTACCTTTGGCTTCCTTTTAGGCCTCTTCTGCAAAAAGTTTCCTTTACGATGGTGGTTATCCTTACATAATTGATCTTCAAAGCTCAAGTATCGCAAGATCTTAGAGGGGATACTTGTAGGAATTAAAATGATGATGCTACCAACGTAAGCTATTCAAAATGATTGGGTTCCGACGTAAGCTCGGATTGCCGGGCCCAATTGGCTCGATGAGAATCTATTCAAGCTGATTGGGTTCCGACGTGAGCTCAATCTAGGGATTGGGAGAAAATGGCCGCCGAAAGAATCTGTTGCGTGAAATCGTGAATCACATTGATGATGTCCTAAGTTGATTAAACAACAATAGCCATAGTTCTCTTCAAATCTGAGGTTGAAGACTTGAGTATCAAAGTATGAATGAAGAAGACCCTTAGACTTGAGAATTGTGGAGCTGGCGGCTTGAGTTTAGGATAAATAGAGGCAGGGTTTACGTTTTTTTAATTAATTTATAATTTCCACCGGTTGGACCGGTTCCGGTTTATACGGTCCAACCCGGTTTTCACTGTCAGAACCGGCTTTGTTAAGTATTTCATTTATTTAAGAGGACCGGACCGTTGCAATGGCCGGTTCACAGTCCGACCCGGTCCTATCGCCGGTCCGGTCCGGTTTTCAAAACACTGGTTTTGCTCTAAGCAAATTGGCACACCTTTGGTGGTGCAATAGGTTCGACCGAACTAGTGTTCTATGGGGGAGGGTTTTCTCTCAAATCACCACTTAGGAGGAATTGTGAATTACCCAAATAAAACTCTAACACCCTTCATTTATAGGAGGAGCAAATTGGACAAAAGTCCACTTTGCCCATACCACTAAAGTTCGACCGGCCATGTATAAGGGAGGCCCAATATTTTGGGCCTCTCATGTCAATTGGGATTTGGGTCAAGCCTAATTTCCCTAATGTGACATTTACCCAATTTTTTAGGTAACGTATACATATTAATGGGCTACCAATTACGACGTCAGTTCACCATATGCTAACAGCTGTGGCATCAGATGTTAGGTCATGCCTCATCCAAATGTATGCAACATATTTCTTTTTTGGATTATGATGAGAATAAAGGTTCTGATTTTCAAAATTGCACCATTTGCTCCAAAGCTAAAATCATTAGGCCTTATTTTCCTATTTCCAATTCAAGGGCAGATTCTATATTTGATCTTGTTCATGCAGATGTTTGGGGACCCTATCATCAAACAACCTATGATAACAAAATATTTTTCCTAACCTTGGTTGATGATTTTTCTCGTCTGATTTGGGTGTTATTGATGCAATTTAAATCAGATGTTCCCATTATTTTAAAGGAGTTTATTGCTATGATTCAAACCCAATTTGAGAAATGTATCAAATTTTTTAGAACAGATAATGGAAGGAGTTTTTCGATGAGCAACGTATTTATTTTTTCAAACAAAAATGGATCTTACATCAGAGTTCTTACACCTCAGCAGAATGAGAGGGTTGAGAGAAAGCATAGGCATATTCTTTAAGTTGCTAGGGATTTAAAACTACAATCCTCTCTTCCCAATATTTTTTTGGGGATTGTGTTTTAACTGCCTGCTATCTGGTTAACCTCATGCCTTCTCAGTTGTTTGATGGAAAATGTCATTAGGAGATTTTGAAAGGAAAACCTGTGGATGTTCAACATCTCAGGATTTTTGAGTGTTTAGCTTTTGCAAAAAATCTAGTAGTGGCTGATAAACTTGCTTCTAAGGCAATACCTTCAATTTTCTTGGGATATTCTAAGACTAGAAAATGTTACAAACTTTATACTTTATGAAATCCTTACCAAGAAAATTTTCTATTCTAGAGATGTTATTTTTCGTGAGCATATTTTTCATTTTGCAAAGAATCAAGTGGATCAGCTGCCTATTTTTTATGATACTACACCTATAATGGTTGAATATGATGGTTCCAAGTTAACCAAGGAATCTGATCAACCTATTGCACATGATGAGGTCCCTCCCACTGATAGTGATGAGGATATCCCTGAGCCCTCTGGGTCAATTGATGAATTCTTTCCAGATGAAGAACCAGTTGAAACTCAGGATTCTTCTGATGGATCTGTTGCTACTAATTATTGGATATTATTCGAGACGACCTCACAAGAATCGATGATGCCAAAGTCGGAACCCTCAAAAGGCAAGCAGACGACTAGTCATGATTGAATTAAGAGTACAAAGACAAATAGTCGACACCAATATAAAAAGATGTCGACTCTTAAGACAACAATCGAAGAATGGCGACAAGACCACTAAGATTCTCCTTTCAAAGGGTATGAATCCAGTCGACAACCAAATGCTATCAAGAGACCCTTCCCCTTAAGAAAGGGGTATCAGCTGGCAACCTGCTCGCCGACTTTCTGACTCGAGGAAACCTTTCTCCCAAGGTAAAATCGATGTGGTAACCTACTTGTCACATGGTTGAAGAAACCTTCAACACTAAGGAATGAGGAGGTTGCAACCTGCTTGTCACCTGCTGACACACCACCGTCCCTCTCCACCACTCAGAAAAAGGCAGCCACCACCACTAAGCAACCAATCAAAGCATAAAGCTTGCCGCCATATTAAAGTCGGTACTCTTCCCCTATAAATGGGGGAGTAATTTCATTATTTACATATCTACATTCATATACTTCTTAAAGTATTCTCTTATATTCCATTACTGACTTAAGCTTCGGAGTGGAATCAGGGATCATCCCCACCCCCTTTTCAGGTCCTCGCCTTTCACAAAACACCTAAAGGAAACTAAGTCACCCCGAGGTCGACACAGATACCTAACAGAGCTAGCCACAGGCGAAATCTTGAAGTCCATTACCAGAAGTTCAAGCCACGTCATTTTGATCCCAACACTAATGATATCATCTATTCTGATAAGACAGGTGGAGAACAGGTCCCTTCTAAAGTCACTAGATCTGGAAGAAATACCAGACCCCCTGCTAAATTTGAAGATTATGTAGTTGGGCAAACTACTTCTTTATATCCTATGGATAATTTTATTTCTTATCATCACATATCTGATGCTTATAAATGTTTCTTGAATTCTGTATCTAACTTTACTGAGCCTACTTCTTATGAAGAAGCTGTGCAAAATGATTCTTGGATCAAGGCAATGAAGGAAGAGGTAGAAGCTCTTGAATCCAATGACACTTGGGACCCGGTCCTTATCCTTCTAGGTAAGTCTGCCATAGGATGCAAGTGGGTCTATAAGATCAAATTTAAAGCTGATGGCAGTTTGGAGCATTATAAAGCTAGATTAGTAGAAAATGTCTTTAAACAAAATATGGTGTTGATTATCATGAAACATTTTCTCCATACGCTAAGATGACCACCGTATGTTCTATTTTAGCCCTTGCCGCTATTGAAAAATGGCCCCTATTTCAAATGGA
This sequence comes from Clarkia xantiana subsp. parviflora, assembly GCA_036873135.1. NCBI lineage: Eukaryota > Viridiplantae > Streptophyta > Magnoliopsida > Myrtales > Onagraceae > Clarkia > Clarkia xantiana. The sequence continues at coordinate 12,795,632 of JAPTYO010000003.1, forward strand.
TGTTTACAACGCTTTTTTACAATGGAACTTAGATGAGGAATTTTATATGCATATTCCTCAGGGATTTGGTAATCAACACGGGGATTTAGTTTGTCAATTACGCAAATCTTTGTATGGTTTAAAACAGGCTTCAAGACAATGTAATTTAAAACTTTCAGAAACACTTCTTGATTCTGGTTTTTTACAATCAAAGTTGGACTGCTCCATGTTTACAAAAAGAAGAGGATCTGAGTTTGTGGTTTTATTAGTATATGTTGATAATATCTTAATAATTGGGAATAGTTCAAATAGTTTCAAACTCTGTCTTTCATGAGAGGACTAAGCATATAGAAGTGGACTATCATTTTGTTCGAGATTTGTTTGTTCGTGGAATTTTGCAGTTCAAGTACATTAAGTCAGGAGAGCAGCTTGCAGACTTTTTCACAAAGGCTTTGAACAGAGTTGAACATGAATATCTTTGTGTTCGTGTCGGTATGAACAACGTCTTTGGAGGACGGGGGGAACTAGCTGGTTGAGTAGTTTGCAGCCTGCACTTGAGGGAGAGTGATGAATTGTGCTGGGCTGTATACAAGTTGGGCTGCTCTTGATATGTTTAGATTAGTGTTTTATCGTTTTTGGGCCTCTTTCCGCCATTGGGCCGGTTTGGTCTATTTGTAACTTTCTATTTTGTCTAAGGCCCATTTTGTAATTGTTGGGTTGTGTAAACTCTATTTATTCATTAGGTATTCAAGGAGGAGGGTTGCCACTTGAAGGAATTATCCTAATAATCCTTTCCGTGATTTGTCTAGCTCGTTTCTAGGGTTTGCTCTGCAACCCTTCGTGTTCTTCGATTCTCAGATTTCCAGATGCTATATCATCACTAATTCATTTCATGCTATTAGCGTTCAAGCAGATAGTAAGAGGTCGTGCTCTCATGTGATCTCATTTTGAATCTTCACTGATTGGTCGTAATGAAAATCGGTACTCCTTTAGTTTGTACAAGTAGATCACACTGATTGAATAAAGTAAATTTATGTCTCTTACGTTAATTAATTTGTCATTACTTTAATTTAATGTTTGCGTTCAATTCTTTATGCTTTTATTTATCCAATAGTATATATTATACATGTAGAGATGATGGAAAAGTATATTGCTAAGGGGTAGAGAAAAGAGAGCTATATGGTATTGTAATTAGCGATAGAGAGAGTTTCGAAGAAAAACATGCACACAAATCCAAAGTGGAAGCATATCATCAAGATATCATGAGACCGCGCTGCACGCTAATTCACGTACATGGTTGGTTTTCTGTCTTTCTCTTGACATTTTCTCACCCATTTTATTTTAACCACTGCAATTACAGTTACCACTTAGCACCTAATAATATTTGCATGTGTTATTATTACTTGTTAGTAAACAATGTCATACGTACTATATAGCTGCTAGAACTACAACACGCTCATTTGTACTTGAAATGGAAATGGATCATTTACCTCATGCGTTCTTCTTTGTAATTTCTATATGATAATAGACCGATCGACTCCGTAAAAATTAAATCGATATATACAGACATTGATTAAAGTATTCATTACATAGCATTGCTAAAATAAGAGTCCATACATGTTTTTTTTTTAATTAATATAAATGATGAAAAAATTGTTACAATAATGAGAATTGTATTATTAATTTTGTTTTGGGTTGGGTTGAGTACATATACCTATATATATATATATATATAGATACCTAACCTAACTCAATTAGAATATAATTAAAAATATTAATTCATAATATATTTTATTATTAATATGCCCCGCAAGACGGACGTTCTGACAAGAATGTCGATCTTGATACGAAGAATATTGATGAATGCCCGAATAGTCCAATCGTCGTCGGCGGATGCCCGGAGATGTCCAGTCGGAAATGGCGGAAGCCCGGAGATGTCCAGTCAGCAACGGCGGAAGCCCGGAGATGTCAATTAGGCAACGACGGAAGTCCGGAGATGTCCAGTCGGCACGGCGGTAGCCCGGAGATATCCAGTCGGCATAGTGGTAGCCCGAAGATCCGGTCAGCAATGACGGAAGCCAAGAGGTCCAGTCGGCATCGGCGGAGAAGAACTGAGGCGGACATGACGATAGTAGGGACCGTCGGTGTGGTGGCTTCGTCAGTTGGCGTTAAATCGAAGGATCGACGCAGAAGTCGTCAACACGGAAGTAATGATTTATTGTCTTATTGGAAAAGAAAAGAAAAAAATGACGGAAATCAAAATTGGCAGGGGGCGGCCGACATGACAACTGCACAGCTGATGGGGATGCCGACCGCCCCTGGACAGCAGCAATGGTGGGCGGCTGCTTGTAAGTTATACTTGTTGCAGGAATGAAGACTCTGATATCATATAGAAGAATGAGAATTGTATTATTGATCTTGTCTAGAGTTGAGTACATGTACATATATATATATATAGAAGACTAAATCTATAACAATATAATAAGGAAAGAAATAATGATAAGATACTAGAAATATATCTATTCCTAATATAGCTCAATCAGAATATAATAAAATATTAATTCTTAATATATTGTATTCCCTAATACACCCCCGCAAGACAGACGTTCTGATAAGAATGTCGATCTTGATACGAAGAATATTGATTAATGCCCGAATAGCCAATCGTCATCGGCGGATGCCCTGAGATGTCCAGTCAGCAACGGTGAAGCCCGGAGATGTCCAGTAGGCACAACGGTAGACCGGAGATATCCAGTCGACACGGCGGTAGCCCAGAGGTCTAGTAGGCAATGGCAGTGTCCAGCCGGCATCGAAGGAAGCCCAAAGAGATCCAGTCGGCATCAGCGGAAAATAATTGAGGCGGACATGACGATAGTAGGGACCATCAGTGTGGTGGCTTCGTCAGTCGGCGCTCAATCAGAGGATCGGCGTAGAAGTCGTGAACGCGGAAGCAGTGGTTTATTCTCTTATTAGAAAAGAAAAAAAAAAGACAGAAATCAGAATTGGGCAGGGGACGGCCGACATGACAACTGCATAGCTGAGATAGCGGTGCCGACCGCCCCTGGACAACGGTGATGGTGGGCGGCGGCTTGTAAGTTATACTTGTTGGAGGAATGAATGCTCTGATACCATATAGAATAATGATAATTGCATTATTGATCGGGCTGAGTTCAAATATCTATATATACAGATACAAGACTAAATTTATAATAATATAATAATAAAAGAGATAATAATAAGATTTCATAAATATATTTATTCCTAGCATAACTCAATTAGAACATAATAAAATATATTTTATTCTCTAATAAGCCTTACATAATAACTAGTATTCATTAAAAGTATGGTCTGCTTACTTTCCCATAGTGTATAATCAAACTTAATGAATGAAATGAGTATCACATATTCTATTTTTTGAAATTAAATATAATCAATTTCATAATTAATAATAACAACTTCTTTCTAATATTAATAATAATATATATTTTTAACTTTAATTATTACTTAAAATGTATATAAATATCTTATGAGATAACTTTAAGCAATACAAATTATGTAAAACCATCGTGAATGTTTTAACATTAATGACATGTTTGATTGCATATATTAGAATATATACTAATATAAGGATTAAATTTATTTTTCTATCTATATTTGTATGATACACAATAAAAAAAAAATTGAACCAAAAATACAAACAATATTATATAATAAAATAATGTGGAAACTCGAAAGGCTAAATTGCAAAAGAAAGAAGGGGGGGGGGGGGGGGGGTCAATCTTTTAGCTGGTAGGGAGAAAAATCTATCGGTTCAAAGAAGGGTGGCTTGTTTCTTTCTGTTCTGTCCCGAAACACTAGACTTACTCGCGTGCTTCCACAACAAATTAATTTAATGGCACTTTCTTCCATTCATTGGAAAAGTAAAACCACCCACACACACTTCACTTCATTTCCTGTCTTCTCAAAATCTTTTACCTTCTTCCAACAACACTTATAATACGTGTTTCATCTCTTTATTTATTCGCTGTGCGAAACATATGTAGTATTATTACATCAATCAATGCATCTTTCATCCCTCCCTCCCCACATACAGAACAAATAACATGTCATCATATTACTTTACTTGGCCGAGAGTTTGAACTTGACTCAATCAACACATAATTTTTGTAGACTCAATGTATATTAGTTTGTATACATGAAAGTTGATTAGGCTCTCGCGAACGAGCAGATTCAAATTAAGCATATCCAAATTCGAATATGGACCCATAATCTCAAGACATCCCACGAAGAAAATCCACGCGCCTGATGCGAACATATGGTCTAATCTTTATATTATATATATAATAATAAAAATAATAATAACTATAAACTGTATTTATATATTTTTATTTATTATTATATGTCGACACAGGACTGTAGTTTAGGCCTAGGGTTTATATAGAGAGACATTCTTTTTTTGTTCCTGGTGCTGTTTTCTTAGAAATATCAAACCATGGTGGAAACAAAAGGCTACAATATTAACAATTTTTGCAAATTTTTATTTTTATTAATAACTTTAAAATGACTAAAATGTACACATATTGATGCAACGTGATGGTGGATAATCGAGCAGAAATTCGTTGATTCTACAAATACCCGAAGTCAAATGCAAGATTGAGGAAAAATCTATATTTTCTTCATATATCATAAAACTGAATTCAACGACGGCTACTATTTTTTTAAATAACAAAATGAAAACCCTAAATCTAGGAAATAATAGAAAATAACGACAAAGTCCAAAAAAATCAGAAAAAAAACCTTAAATAATATTAAAATGCGATTTTGAGCCTCGAAATGATGGAATTTGGCCGAAAAGCAGTGCAGATTGCGACTTAGCAGTAAATTTTGATCAGAACGCCGTTTCCGCCCGAAAAACACTATTCACGCGCCAAAATCCGACAGTTGAAAGCCCGGGATTATAAATCGCAGAATTTTCAAATTGCGGAATTACTCGGTTCCAGCATCATATATTTAAGAAATCAACAATTAAGATTGACTCAATCTTTTAGCAAAAATAATAAACTCGATCTTCTTAAAAACTTGTAATCGATCCAAAAATAACCAGACGAGACCAGATAAATAAACATTTAATTCCAAAATATATACATAAATTTATTTTGGACAAAGCTGGATTGTTTTAATCCCAAAAGGATTAGGGAAACGAAGATAATAAAATCAGTAATTAGTAAATACTGTGTTTTACGTCAACTAGGTTTCGAAGCTCCTTTTGATATTATAATATTTATTGTTTCACTTTCACGTCTCTGCTTTACATGCTTGACTTGGGAAAGTCAGTACGATTTCCTTCCATGGGTCAACAGTTACAAATTTTCATACATTTTTTTCTATTTTATATATTTCTATTATTATAAAAAAAAAATCTAATGTTTAGCAGAAAACTTAGATAATAAAATTTGAAAAAGAACTAATATTCGAGCAATGAAAACGAGATAAAGTTTTCTATTATTATCGTATTATCGTCATAATTACGTTACATATAATGTGCTACTAGTTATTTTTATTCAATAAATTCTACTAAACCGTTGTAACGTACGTCATTATTGTTAAGAGAAAACGTAGTAGTAAATAACTCTTCTTCTGACAAAATAGTAATAATAACTTTGTTGAATAATTTATACAACATAATTAAAAACGGTTTTACGTTTTTTATTTTTTCCGTTTACGTTTTCACGTTGAGTTAGGGTATATATAATATTAAACTAGAGTTTATATATAACAAACATATTATGTCGTAGGAAACGCCTAATTAAAGGGACTTGCCCCCCAAATAACCTCTAGACTTGGATTTTCTCGGCTGGATTTACACGCGTCAATATGACTAGCAAACGACAATCTCATTCATTAGTTTTGTTTAAAATTAATTAAAACAAGAAGTCAAAAATAAAAATATATTTAAATGACTATATTGCACCTATTTATGAGTACGTATAAAGATTCTACAATTTTATAAATATATATATATATTTTTGATAGAGACTATTGTTTGCAAATTTTAATTTTTTGGTGCATATAAGTTTTTTTTCTTCTTTCGAAATTCTACAACAAAGATATAACGTGTTATCAAAGAGAATTTTGGACAAAACATCAATCAAAGTCGGGATGAAGATTGTTTACCAAAAAAAAAAAGAGTCGGGATTAAGATTGATCACTCTGTTGGCTTTGGGCACATGCGTGAGAAACTAATGTGTATTATTATGCAATATGCATGGAGTAGCTAGATGAAATGAAATGAATGAATCAGTCAAACCATCGACGCCATCATGACTCTAATCTATTGTCCCTCACGCAATCGTACGGTTTAAGATCTTCCACCTGTCAAATCCTCGAGATCATGCCTCTCTATTGCTGTAGTAGCCATCAAATCGACTTCACTCCCTCTAGTCGTTGCCCCTTCTTCAACTTACATACATTCATATCCTCATCTTCCCTTTTTTAATTAAAAATTAATCTTCTTAATTATAAAATTTTATTAGGAAAAGAAACAATAACTAAATTCATCATATATATATATATATATATATATATATATATATATATATATATATATATATATATATATATATATATTAGGGTACCGAAATCTGCCTTTGGTACAGTATGTTTTTTTTCGTATATTTTTTTGTACTAAACGTTTCAAGAAAATATATTTTTAGTACATTTGTTAGTTGACCGTTAGTTTTGGCAGTTAAATGACACGTGCAAATTACGTGACCCACCCTAAACTTTTGATTTTTTTTCAATTCAGTCTCTCTAATACATCCATAACTTTTATTTTGTCTCATTTAGTCCTAACTTTTATTTTGTTACATCCCTAAGTTAGGTCCGGCTAGGTCAATTGAGTTCGATTTTAAAATTTTAGGACTAAACTAAACAAAATAAAAGTTAGGAAAGTATTAGAGAAACTAAATTGAACAAAATCAAAAGTTTAGGGTGGATCACGTGACTTGCACATGCCATTTAACGGCCCACTAACGAATATACCAAATGTATACTTTCTTAAAACGTTTGGTATCAAAATTTAAAAAAAAAAAAATGATGCAGATTTCGGTCAAATATATAGTACCAAAATACATTTTAATCATATATTTTCTTTTTATAGTGTTAAGCCTTGAACTCAAATGGTTGTACTTCCATGCTTAAAAAAAAAAAACATCCATGTTCCATGCATATACAAGTATACTAGGTACAGTCAATCTTTTGCCCAAAAAAAAAAAGGTACAGTCAATCTAGGGAATTCACTATTGCAGCTGGCGGAATTTGAAGTTAGACATATATAACTAAGCAGGCCACTCCGTGTTATATAGCTTTTAGTAAGAAATCGTTTTTTTTTTTACATAAATATATTTCTTTTCCACCGGCATGGGAGTCATCGGTAGAGCATTTACTTAAAACATGTATGCTCGTGCTAAAATAATCTTAACTATGTGCATTTCTCGCGCATCGTACGGGATGATTTACTAAATATGTATAATTAACGAACTAATATTCAATGAAATTTTATACTGACTATTTGTAATATGTTGAAACACTATTTTTAAATTAAATATCATCTAAAATTTGAAAAAGTAAACTAACGAATGAAAATTTGAACTATAAAATACCATTGCGCAAATTCACAAATAAATTTTAGATGCATGTACCGCATACTACATTTGGTCGTCGGATCAGTGTCAAGCATCTGTTCTTCAACAGATATGGCTTCGATGACCACTGTCGATATCTAGCCGGAGATAGAGATGACTTTGCCACTGAGACTGTCGCCCCCCGTACAGCCTGGTATTTTCGTTCGCCGGCTCCGCGTCAAGCTTCTGTTAAAAATCCGCGAAATTTTAATTTCGATTAATTACAAACATTGAATCTTGAACAGTCCGAAATTTTAATTGTGATTAATTGCATACATTGAATCTTGAACGGTTCGAAATCAGGGAAATTTTAATTGCGAATAATTACATACATTGAATCTTGAACGGTCCAAATTTTAATTGCGATTAATTGTATACATTGAATCTTGAACGATTCGAAATCAGCGAAATTTTAGATTAATTACAACTTAAAAACCCTCAGCTCCCTAGTGCAATCAATGATATGAAGTTAATGACTACAAAACTCTTAGCTCAATAGTCATAAATGCATCGATTAATATAAAAAACAAAACCTTAGCTCTACATTCACTCTGTTATCTTTCTTTCAGAATTTATAATATATATAGATTTGCCCTTAGTCACACTTATAAGGAGAAAATTGTCGTTTATAATTTTATTTTTCATTCATTATGGCTAATTTAATGATGATTTTGAACCCAAAATGTATAATTAATTTATAGAAAAAGTGTTATTATATGATATACATGTTAGTAATAGATACATCAACGTTACATTCAATATTAACTGTTAATTTTCAGTCCAATGCACTAATCACTACAAGAAATATAGTGGTTTGTGATAGATTTATTTGTAAGGTACATATAAACTTGTATGTAAGAAAATGTTTATTCAATTTTTTTTAAGTGAATGACTACTAACAAAAAGCTTAACTGGAATTGTGTAGAAATTCCCTTACAAAATTATAATTTAATAAACCCTTTAAAAATTTTATAATTTGTAAGAGATTGCTTCCATTGGAAATAATTTTTACGTACTTTTTCCTTTAATATTATAGCTTCCATTTTTTTTTAATTGTTACCTATTTTTTCCGAATTCGTCAGAGTTGTTCAATGTAAGGTCAAATATTGAGATTCCAACTTTGACCGACGTGGGTGATGATCCCAAAAGTCAAAACTCGACGCCGTTATAGTAATAGTTCAATTATTTATCTGCTATAATTTTTTTTAAAAAAAATTACAATTCTTTTGGTATTTAAAAACGCGTATAAAAATGTACGAATATATAATATTAAAATGGGCACATAATTTTTTAACTAATGACTGTCATAATTTGAAAATTACTCTATAGAAAAAATAAAAACAATACGTTAACGTTGCCAACTAAAATAAAAATTACCAATTGAGACTTTGTAGAATTGGCACAAAGAATACAAAAATGCTAGAGATGTTCAGCTAAATTCTCTTTTAATTTTTATATTTCTCTTTATCATGTAATTGAATATTATTATTAGGGTAATATTTGTATTATTACTAGGCGCGATAAACATGCGACAAGCAAGATAGTGGTAGTTATAGTAATAGTGATTTATCAAATTCCTTGAACCGGTCTTATTTCATCATAATCGACGTATAATTGTTCTTCGTTGATTGACATGTCTAGATTTACCATCCTCAACAGATTTACCTTAATTCACATTAATAAGATACATACTAGTAAATTAATTATATGTATTAATCTGGCGTTTTTAATAATTGATTTTCTATATACGTAAATTAGAAATATATTATATAGCATCCTTTTTTTTACAGCAATGTATCATAAACAAAATATCTTCATTATAATAATATAATAATTAAATTAAACGAAAAAAAATAAATATGCATTAAAATAATATAATATTTTTTAGTAAAAATATTTCATATTTATTAATATGAAATTTTATACTATTTCAATTTTATAATTGACAGATGTGGTGCACGATGAAATACAAAAAAAATGATCCAGTAAGTTTTAAAATTGATTCGAAGTTAAAAAGTAGTAATTTCAGTCCGCGTCATTATTTAACGTACTTAATATAAAAAATGTCAGATTACGGTTCGTGCCATTATCTGACTTAGTGTACCAGAGTTTTATATATAATCAAAGAGAGGTGTACAAAAATTTAATAAAACATATTAAAAAGTTGACACCGACATGTACAGTAACGAAGAGAATTTCTAATAGTAGGAACTGCACCACTTCACTATTCACTCGATAATGACAAATGTGTAATGTTTGTAATTCTACTCACGCTAGTGGCGTCCAGAGACAAATATCAGAATTAGAAACTCTCATTGGAATGTAAAGTTCCTATTTAATCAACACTAGTCGGAACCAACAGTAAATGACACTATGAACTATGAACCCCTCATAATGGTATATATACAAAATAGAACCGGGAACTAAAAATTATGAACTAACATTAATAGTGCTCTAAGAGCATCCACAAAAGTATTACATGATATTATTTAAATGTGTCATGTGGTTCCAATATGTTTTTTTTATGTAAAAATAAAAACATTTTATAATGATTTTACATAATATTCATTAAAAGTGGGACCACATGCTTTCACATAACTCATTCCTAAATTTAAGGAATGCGCTATGTTATCACTTCATTACATAATCAATTTTTTAATACTAATCTATTATTGTTGTTTGTTGAAAAATTTAATAATAGAAAATATATTAAAATAATATAATAAAGTAAAACTATTTGAAATTAAATATTATTTATATACATTTTAACTTTAAGTATAATCTAAAATATACATAAATGTTTATAATGTTTTAATAATAATAATTAGTCCTCTTTCCATTAATGGTGCTCATTATCTCCTATATAAATAAGTTCAACCGAACTTCAAACCATCTCAATGATATTTCGCTTGGCCTACACCATGAACGGCCAAACTCTGCTTCCCGTTCCGTTTCATGCAAATGCGAGGGTTTTGCTCCAACCCAAAGAAACGTACTGTCTCCTAACTGAAACGCCGTTTCTCTACGTTCCTCTATTCGGCGGCAAGCAGCTTCCGCTCCCTTCACCACCACCGCCGCCACAGACACCAAGCCCACCTGCTGTTCTTCACAACAATAAACCAGATACGTCCTACGATACGCCACTGATCCTTGATGGGATCGCCGCCGTTGTCGGTGAGCACGTGCTCTTCGGTAAGAAGGTAACTCAAAATGAAGAGCGTAAGATTGCTGTTCACTCTGTTTCGAAACGCGCTGATTGTGAAAAAAGAAACGCGGGAAACGTGCCGGCGCAGAAGAGCTACCGAGGAGTGAGGAAGCGGCCTTGGGGCCGCTGGTCGGCTGAGATCCGCGACCGTATCGGGCGGTGCAGGCATTGGCTGGGGACTTTTGACACGGCGGAGGAGGCGGCTCGGGCGTACGACGCGGCGGCGCGGCGGCTGAGGGGTTCGAAAGCGAGGACTAATTTCGAAATCCCGCCGGTGCTTCCACCGGCGGCGGCGACAACGGCCACTAAGAAGCAGAAGGAAGTAAACATCAGTAGTGTGGCCGGGAGGAGCAAGTGCTCGGTGGTGACCTCAATGGAGCATCTTTTCAGCAACAACGTATCTGACAACAAAAAGTTAGTTAGCTTGAACAGAAATGGTGACAGTAGCGTGGATTTAGAGTTGGAGCTAGGTGTCGGAAACAACATCTTTGCTCGATGAACTCGCGGTGGTGTCTGGTTTTTATGTTCCGACGTTTACTTTTATATAAATCCTAGGTTTCTAGCTACGTAATAATATAATATATATCGTTCTATATATATATATATATATATATACATATATGAATTATGTTGGTATGTACCCATTGTGGAACATTCAACTTTTGATCATATCATATCAGATAGTAGTAGATGGTGATACATATATTTATATGTATATATATACTCTCTTTTGTTCTGTTTACTCGTAATTATTCATTTGCTTCCATAGTCATCAAATCTGAAGATTTTAGTTCCATGCAACCAGAAGAAACTTTTGTGTAGCAAAAAAAAAGGTGTGTAATTAGAGCTTTCCTGGAAGATAAAAATGGAGAAGAGATCTCCCTCCCGTGAAAAGTGGGGTTGGGAAACTAGCTAGAGGAGAGATTGATCAAAATTTGTTAGATAGATTTTTGTCTTGTGGTGAATATAGTATAGAATAGGGGTGTAGAAGAAGATGAAGAGATTGCTGTACCTGGTGGATGATGATGATGAAGATGAACAGTTGAAACAGGAAAGAGGAGACAAAGGAGTGTCAGAAAGAGAGAGACTGAGAGTTCAGAACAGATCAGATTAGAGAAGTATGTCACTGACCGAGGAGGGGAGCACTGCAGTGATGTACTTCTGACATCAAATCAAATCCAATTCAATATTTTTATTTCATTATTTTGTAAGAATAATAAAAGAAATGAACACCCATAATAAAATGAACAACAAAACTCAATACCCGAAGCATTCTCAAATTTAAACAAATATATATAACTATGATATACGCGGAAATTTGCGAGATAGAGTAATTAAGAATTGAAATGTTAATTTCCAATATGAGTTAATTTCCAATTTCATATTGTAATGAGATTTATATCAAATTAGTAATGGGTTAACAGTCCAAAACTGCATCGGCTTGGGTACGTCTGCATGTTGAGGAGCCTTTTGTCATCGCTGCATGACAAGTAGTGAACTCCCCCGGCCCAAAACGAGTTGGTACGTCCACTAAATTTTATTGCTTTTTGATGCCCGAGTTATAATAAGTGTTGCACAATTAGAATTTCTAGTTAAAACTAACAGAATCCCATTTTTTGTGCATGAAAAGACCAAAATACCATTTTTGCATAAAAGTTACATAGTAGCAACTCAACTTTAAAACCCAATATCTCACTCATTTCTTTATATTTTGGACGAATTTTTTTTTGAAACCGCATAACTTTTCGAGATCTATGAATCCCAAATAGCGTAAGGAATATGATTGGGGTTCCGAAACCCAACCTCCTAATACCTCTGAATGTGAGTATGATGAAATTATCCCCAAAGTTGTTAAATATTACCATGTATGCCACTTAGAAACCTTTCGGAGGTTGACGAAGGTTTGCTGTCGGACTCCCTATCACTATCCATAGCGTAAAGTGATTTTCCTAGTTTTTTTTAATAAACATCGTTTTCCATGTTAATTCATTCTTTTTTTTTATCACCACATTCTAAAACTTATCACCCTTCATCACTCACTTTTTTTACTAATTGGATTCCAATACTACAATCAAACTGTTGCTCTTGGATTCCAACGCTTCTATTTAAGAACCAAATTGATGTTATACCTTTCATTCAAAAGAAAACCAAAAATGAAAGTTTGTCGAATTAATTGTTATGCAATCTATAACTTACTGAAATTTTTCTTGATGTCTCCAATAAACTATACTTGTGTGTCTCTAAATCAATAAACGTCACTGCAAGAGAACATATGGATCTTAGATAGATAAAGATGTTTCATACTTGAATTAGAACAATAGGAAAAGTACTGTTAAGGGTATTGGAAGAATTTTTAGAATGGACACCAAGAAGAAATAGTTTATTTTCCCATTTAATCTACACGTGGAAATTGATACTCTCAGTATCATGAGAGATGACCATAATGTGAGAAAATAAGATGAACTGGCATTAACAGAACCACACAAAGAATTTTTACCATTATGTGGCTAGAGACAACCAGTCAATTTTCTTTCGAGTTATTGCCAGAAACTGCTTCCATTTGCAATTTTATACTGGACAATGTCAAGCTTTTAAAATCGAAGACCTGCAGAACTGGTCAATTTTTCAGCATGTCCACAAAATATATAAACAAAAAATTGGTAGCTTATCATGCTAAGATCCATATGTTCTCTTGCAGTGACGTTTATTGATTTAGAAACACACCAGTATAGTTTATTGGACACATAAAAAAAATTCCAGTAAGTTATATATTGCATAATAATTAATTCGACAGACTTTCGTTTTTTGTTTTCTATTGGATGAAAGGTATAATATCAATTTGGTTCTTAAACAGAAATGTTGGAATCCAAGAGCAACAGTTTGATTGTAGTATTGGAATCCCGTTATTAAAAAAGTAGGTGATCAAGGGCGATAAGTGTTAGAATGCCGTGGAGTTTGATACAAAAAAAAAAAGAATTAACATGTAAAACAATGTTTATTGGGGAAAAAAAACTGGGCAAATCACTTTATGGCTATTTGTGTTGCATAGATCTCGAAAAGTTATGCGGTTTCAAAAAAAAAAAAATCGTCCAAAAAGATGAAGAAATGAGTGAGATATTGGGTTCCAAAGTTTTGAGTTGCTATTATGTAGCTATTATGCAAAAATGATATTTTGGTCTTTTCATGAGTAAAAAATGGGATTCTGTTAGTTTTAACCATAAATTCTAACGGTGCAACACCCAGGATAACTCGGGTACCAAAAAGCAACAAAATTTAGTGGAGGTACCAATTCGTTTTGGGCTGTTAACCCATGTACCAATTTGATTTAAATCTCTATTGATAATTTATCCGAATGGTTCCATGTGGTAAATTTATTCTTAATTTCTAGTGTCATTTACCGTTGATTTCTATTAATAATTGTTAAATATGAACTCTACATTCAAATGAGAGTTTGATACTCCAAAATGTGAGTTCCCAGTTTCAATATTTGCCACTGGAACCACTAGGCGTGACTAGGATTACAAATATTATTGTTTACCATTATCGAATGGATATAGACAATCTAGGCTTCTTACTTCACCTTCAGGATGAAGATCAAGAAGACCACATGATGAACATGAAGATGAGCAGCTAGTTTGCTGTCAAAGCAAGGTTTCTTAGACAACAAGTAGTATTGAATTCTGAGGCTTCAAGTGCAAAATAACTTCGATTTTATGTCTTAAACTTAGTATTTGGTTTCATAAATAATTGTATTCAAATGTGGAGTATATAAACACATTTTGATTAGGATTTATGATCAGAATTAGATTAGATCACGTGTCAATTTGGTTTGCGTTAGTTGACTAGTGTTAATTGATTTTATACTGATTTTTAGGTTAAATGAGAGAGTTGTTTAAAATTTAAATAGCTATTTAAGTGCTTTTGTACCGTTACTTTTAATTCAGTCAATATACAACTTCCTTTTATATTACATTGAATACAGTCATATTCAATCAACTCAATCTAAGAGTTTTTTGGTTGCTGCAAATCTAGATCTATTAGGGGGATTCGACTAAAAAGGAGATATCGGATTTTACATCACTTATTCTTCGTGGACGACTCGATCTTCTTCATCAAAACCTCAAGCTAAAATGCGAAGCGCCTGAAAGTCATCCTACATGAATATTGCAGTGCCTCGGGTCAAGGGGTCAATTTGGACAAGTCAAACGTTTATTTTAGCTTAAATATTAGAGAGGAAACAAGAGCGATGGTTGAGAGCAACCTTGGTATTAGGGAAACACGCAATCCGGGGAAATACTTAGGGCTACCCACGATATGGGGGCACTCTAAGAAGGAGGCACTAGGCTACCTAAACGAAAGAATAGTGGCAAAAGTTAATGGATGAAAATCGCAGTTGCTAAACAATGCAGAGCGGGAAATCTTAATCAAATTGTGGTTATGGTAATACCATCTTATACTATGAGTGTCTTCCTCCTTCTCAAGACGTGGTGTGAGGAGACAAATTCATTAATAGTTTGATTTTGGTGGGGGCACTGTGGGGATGAAAGGAAGATCCATTGGAGGAGTTGGGAAGCGTTAACAAAATCGAAAGAGTGCGGAGGGCTTGGATTCAAGGAGCTCAAACGTTCAATATGGAACTCTTAACGAAAATGATGTGGAAATTACTCGAAAATCCTAACGCCAATTGGGCTGCATTGCTTAAGGAGCTCTATTTCCTAAGAATGAGCTTAACGAACACAACTAAAGGTACGAGAGTATCATGGGCATGGTCGAACTTATTGGCCGGACGAGACGTATTGATGGAAAATGGAATATGGAAGCTGGTGACGGGATTAGTATCAATATCTACAATGATGCTTAGATTCCGTAGATTCCAAATTCAAAATTTTATCGCCCAACGATCTACCTTATTGGGCAGCTCAGTCAAAAGGTCGTGAGTATCATCATAGGTGAACCACATGCATGGGATCTACGGGCCATACATCAGCAGCTGTCGAGTGATCAGAGAGAAGGGATAACAAGAACTCCACTGCCGCAGAAACCCAAGCGGGACGAGATAATTTGGCTGCACATGAAGGAGGAAACGTGAAAGTGAGTTCGGTTTACAGACAATTGGCATTCCCGGGCGACGAGGATGAGGTAGTTTACCAGCACCCGCAATCCACAAGTTAACCTGAGGTGGAAGGAAATTTGGGCGATGAACTCATTACCTAATTAATTAAAGTTCAAGGCTTTGTATGGAAACTAGTTGCAAATGCATTTCCCGTTAGAGCCAATATACCAGAGAGGAATGAACATTGCTACATGCTGCCCATTCTGTTAGGATGAAGAAACTACAAAACATATGCTATTCCATTGTGCGAGGAAAACTCCGATTTGGTTTGCGACAACTAATGTGAGACCAGAACGCCTCTAATATTACGTCGTTGTTTATGGCGCTCAAGAGTGGCCAGATGGTGATGAGCAAGGAGGACAAGACAAGAAGATGGGCACTAATTAGAATCGTGAGCTGGTTGTTAGAAAACAAACTTGATAAGTAATGAAGTGTCTAGAAGTCTCTAAGAGTGTCTAGGAGTCTAAGTAATTAAGATAGTCTAGAAGAGTCTTAAGTGTGTAGAAAAGTCTAAGTAAGTAGGAGTCTTAAGAATTCTTTAGAAAATGAAGTTACTAGAGTATGAAGTCACTAGAAGATCAAGTAACTAGAAGCATCTACTTGTACCTATAAATACTTGATGAGATGAATGAGAAGGTAACAAGTTGAGAAGACAAAACAACAAGTCTCTCATATTCCTCTCCACCTCTCTCACTCTCATAAACACATATTCAACACCGACAAGTGGTATCAGAGCAAGGTTCAAAGACCGCGATGGCAACGACAAGCATGCAAGTGCCTAGATTGACTAAGGATAACTACGATAGATGGTGTATCCAAATGAAGGCCCTTTTGGGATCACTTGACGTGTGGGAGCTCGTGGAGACCGAGTTCGAGGAACGCGAAGTGACGACGGAAATGTCAAAAGAAGAGAAGGAACAATTGAAGGAGCAATGGAAGAAAAGAATGCCTTGTTCACAATATATCAAGGTCTTGATGAAGCCACGTTCGAGATAGTCGCTCCGACCAAGACATCATATGAAGCCTGGGTTATACTCCAGAAGGCGTACGATGGAGTCGAAAAGGTAAAGAAAATTCGCCTACAAGCTCTTCGTGCACAATTCGAGTCCCTTCATCAAGAAACCTCGTAATCTATCTCCGACTACTTCACGCGGGTCATTTCAATCGCACATCAAATGCGGAGAAATGGAGAAAAATTGTAAGATG
Source organism: Clarkia xantiana subsp. parviflora (assembly GCA_036873135.1). Classification (NCBI taxonomy): domain Eukaryota; kingdom Viridiplantae; phylum Streptophyta; class Magnoliopsida; order Myrtales; family Onagraceae; genus Clarkia; species Clarkia xantiana. The sequence goes on from JAPTYO010000003.1 coordinate 12,812,817, forward strand.
TTCGTGTCATAGAGAAGATATTGAGATCCCTCGATCCAAAGTTTGACCTTGTGGCCGTGGCGATTGAAGAATCTAAGGACTTAGAAGAGATGTCCGTGGAGCATCTAATGGGTTCTCTACAAGCCCATGAACAACGACTTATGAAGCGAGGAGAAGGAAAATCCTTGGAGCAGGCATTACGAGCGAAATTGACGCTGAAAAATGACGGATCACGAGGCGCCGTCCAAATAGGAAGATTCACAACGCGGAGAGGAAGATGTGGTCGAACAATAACCACCGACGAAGCAGATGATGATGGAGAGTTGATCCAAGAAATAGATCGAGGAAGAGGCCGCGGTCGCGGACGAGATCGTGGTGGACGGAACAAATCAGGAGTTCAATGTTATGTGTGCAAAAAATACGGTCATTATGCAGAAGAATGTTTGTATAATACCAACAACGACAGAGAAAAAGTGAACTTTGCGGAGAAGATTGAAGATGATGGAGTTCTATTGATGGCATACAATCAAGTGGAGGAGACAGAGTCCAACAAATGGTTCGTCGACACGGGAGCTTCCAACCATTTGTGCGGAAGAAAGGAGTTTTTTGCGGAGCTCGATGAAGGACACGGTGGGCACATCACTTTTGGAGATCTTTCCCAACATCAAATTAAAGGGAAAGGTAAAGTTCTCTTTGAACTCAATAACAAACGACAGCTATGCATCGCCAATGTCTATTTTGTTCCCGATATGAAGAACAATATTTTAAGTGTCGGACTATTGCTCGAGAAAGGATACGACGTCCGAGTAAAGGAGAATACACTTACCATCCGCCTAATAACAACAACGTTATCAAGAATGTTTCCATGAAGAAGAACCGAATGTTCCCGTTGGAGTTAAAGATCAATGAGCATAATTGTTTGAAGGTGACAACCATAGAAAACTCGACTCTTTGGCATCTCCGGTATGGCCATCTAAATTTCAAGGCACTGGAATTGATGGAGAACAAAAAAATGGTGCGAGGTTTGCCCAAGATCAATCATCCAAACGGCGTGTGCGAAACATGTGTCATCAGAAAGCAACAAAGGAAACCATTCAAGAAGTATCATTCGAAGAGAGCAACCGGTCGTCTCGACTTAGTACACTCCGATGTGTGCGGACCAATCACTCCCATGTCCATTGGCGGAAATAGGTATTTCTTGACCTTTACTGACGATTATAGTGGCAAGTTTTGGGTTTATATGATGAAGCAGAAGAGCGAAGTCTTGAAGAAGTTTAAGGATTTCAAGATCATGGTCGAGAAGAAAAGCGGTCGGCATTTGAAGTGTTTGCGAACCGATAGAGGAGTCGAGTATACTTCGTGTGAGTTTGACAAGTTTTGCAAAGAGAATGGGATCGTGCATTAGCTAACCATGCCGTAAACCCCACAACAAAATGGAGTATCTGAGAGGAAGAACCGGACGATCTTGAATCTAGTTCGCTGCATGTTGAAGGAGAGAAATGTCCCAAAAGAATTTTGGGGAGACGCTGTTGCTACTGCTGTGTATTTGCTCAACAGGTTTCCGACCAAGCGGATTGGAGACATGACAGCAGAGAAAGCATGGAGCAAGAGGAAGCCATGCATTGATCATCTTCGAGTATTCGGGTGCGTGTCATATGCAAAATTGCAGAAAGCCAGAAGTGCGTTGTTGAGTCCGGATTGAACAGAGTCGTGAGGATGCGTCTGTGGTTGTGCGGGTTGTAACCCTTCCGTCGGAGGTTGGGCCACTGACGAGTGTTCAGGCTTGCTCCCGTGTGAGGATTGTGTCTCGGATTGGCTGTGACTCGGTACGGATGTGACTCGGTACGGATGTGACTCGGTACGGTTGTGTCCCAAACGTCGGATCCTGCACTAAGGACCAATGCTAGCACGGAGAGGGGGGGGGGGGGTGGTGCTAGCGGAGCCCTCTCCGATGCTTAAGTCACTATAGTGGCAAAAATGTAATTTCTAGAGAGAGAGAATTTCTAGAGAGAAGTCAGAGCTCAAAATACCAAAGTTGGGCAAATGAGAGAATGTGTGAAAATGGGTGGCCAAGACCTCCTATTTATAGGCTTTCTTGGGACCGGACCCGGTTTTAGAGCGGTTTGATGACGGTTCAAGATCATGCGGTAACCGTCATCCATATTGGTAATGTGCGAACTTGACTTCTCTACACGCAACGGTAATCGCGGATACGGTAGTCGCGCGATACCCGTAAGGTAATCCGGACCTCATCGGATTTGGTCAATTCGGCGAGGTCCGGATTGCCGCGCAACCCGGAGGTCCGGTCCGGACGCGCGTAAAGACGCTTCCGGACCGTTTTGATACCGTGGGAGGTGTTTTTAAACCGAGATGTAATTTTCGACACGTTTACGAGGCCCGAAATGTAAACACGAACCCGAATTGGACATTTATCCATCACTTGCCCCCGAGTCAAGTAACGGTTTAGAACCTTTCTTGACTCTATTTTAAGTTAGGATATTTGTCCAATTTGAGTTTGACGCTAACCTTTCGGTTTTGATCGTTGGTCGGACACAAGCATCTTGATTTCGTCCGTCGCTTGATTTTCCGGCCGAATGGCTTTGTTTCCTATCATCATGGTTAGTGCAATAGGAAATGTATATGCGCGAATATGATTATCGTCGGAGACATGAGCAAATGGTAATGCGCTATGCAAACATGTATCTATCCATATGCGTACATAAGTAATAGTCATGGCAAGATTGTAATTACGCAATGCAAGAAATAGAAATCGTACGTTTCTAAAATGACTAAGTGATTACCGAATCGTGAATCATGTGAATGCAACATACATGTATAGTGATGGATTTGATACGCGCAATGTCAAGACATGCATAGGAGTAGATATTTTAAGAGGAGAGGGTAGAGTGTACCGTAGGGGTTTAGTCTTGAATGTAGGTAAACTAATCCTTTGATCCTTATCCACAAAGCATCTCTTTGGGATTAGTAAATACACACATCCCCATTTATCCTTCCAGCATCCTAGGAGTTCACCATTCCACTCCCTTTGCAGGTAATTCATTCATCCTTTCCCGAAATTGCTTTTGTGCTTAAAGTTTCTTCGCCGTCGTGGAGCTTAGACACGTTTTGACAGTTTCGAGTCTGATTTTTGGCTTGTTTTTGGAAGTTGATACCACCATTTGACTCGGTTCGTCGCAAGGATTCCAGCGCCACCTTCGGAGCCGCCAGCAGACCTCACACGCGCCCTCACGCGCCGCCGCGAGTGGAGCCCCTTCTACGGAGCGTGTGGCCCACGCGCCGCCTTCCCGACCTCGCCTCGTTGCGGTCCTTACCTTTCTGGAATCGTCTCGACGAGGGGAGTCCATTGGAATACTTTTCGTCACGTTTTGAGGTAGTTTGGAAACTCGAATTCTTAGGACAGCTTCGACTTGAATGCCGATGTCACCGTGTTATTGTTTGTTTAAGTCATTTTTCGTTGTCGACATGTGGGACTGCTTGTTGATGTTTATACGTCGAGTAATTGCTTATTGATTTCCATCATTATCGTCGTTTGTCCATAATTTAGGCGATTTTCTATTTCCGTGGGTATTTGATGTAGAATTTCCCGAATCTTCGCGTAGAAGCTTTTTTGGTCGATATGTATGATTTTCCTCTTGGCGGGTTTTTGGGTTGACGGGGATTGCTCAATAACTTTAGGCATAGTCACTAGTCGTCCTGACGCCTTAGAGAAAAATTTCCCTTAAGCGTTGCCACGTTCGATCCTTACGGTTTGTCGCGTTAATTCCACCGTTTGCATGATAGCTCCTTAAGACGTTAGTCCCTTCTATGGTACATACCAACTTTACTATGTGCGTGGAACTTGGCTACGTGCGTTGACTTTTTGATACGCGCGTTGACGTTGATACGCGCGTTGACTTTTGATACGCGCGTTGACGTTGATACGCGCGTTGACTTTGATACGCGCATTGATGTTGATACACGCGTTGATGTTGATACGCGCGTTAACTTTGATGGTTGAGCGTCAGGTATAGACTGTTGGTTATTACCTGCAAGTATGCTAAAACACTTAGAAAATATTTAAACGATATCTAATGCTTGTTACCATAGATGTCGTCGTATGAGCTTTGTCGATGAGCGTCGTAGGTGTGCTTAGGGGGCATAGCTACTTGTTTTATGCAATCCATCTTTGTTGACATATATGTGCGTACATGGAAACACTTAGAAAATATTTTCTCTTTGTTGACATGCAACCTTGTCGACATGTATGTACGTACATGGAAACACTTAGGAAATATTCTCCCCTTGTCGACATGCATCCTCGTCGACATGTATGTACGTACATGGAAACACTTAGAATATATTTTCTCCTTGTCGACATGCATCCTTGTCGACATGTATGTACGTACATGGAAACATGATATGCACGTTAACCTTGACACGCGCGTTGACGTTGATATGCGCGTTAACCTTGATACGCGCATTGATGTTGATATGCGCGTTAACCTTGATACGCGCGTTGATGTTGATACGCGCGTTGATGCTGATACGCGCGTTAACCTTGATACGCGCGTTGATGTTGATACGCGCGTTAACCTTGATACGCGCGTTGATGTTGATACGCGCGTTAACCTTGACACGCGCGTTGATGTTGATACGCGCGTTATCCTTGATACGCGCATTGATGTTGATACGTGCGTTAACCTTGATACGCGCGTTGATGTTGATACGCGCGTTAACCTTGATACGCGCGTTGATGTTGATACGCGCGTTGAACTTGATACGCGTATTGATGTTGATATGCGCGTTAACCTTGATACGCGCATTGATGTTGATATGCGCATTAACCTTGATACGCGCATTGATGTTGATACGTGCGTTAACCTTGATACGCGCGTTGATGTTGATACGCGCGTTAACCTTGATACGCGCGTTGATGTTGATACGCGCGTTGAACTTGATACGCGCATTGATGTTGATATGCGCGTTAACCTTGATACGCGCGTTGATCTGTTGAAGAGGTTGCCCCCCTTGCTCGATGCTTGTTACTTGCTGCACGAAGACTAATAAGTCTTGTATGGAGCGTTTGTTGCATAAGTGCTTGAACAAGTGTTGGTGCGTGTTTGCACACTGACTGGATTGTTGATAGCACTTTCAAGGATATCGTTGGCTTGCGGTTTCTGTTCTTAGCATAATTCTCGAAAGATCCGACGCAGGGGCGCGTTCCTCGAGCGATTCTTAGTTCTTTATGCTGAGCATGACCGTGCTAATTCCTTCTTGTGATAAAGGAAATAGAGTTGAGGGTTGTGCAGAGGTGTCTTCTGCCCCCCGGTCGAGGGAACGGCCCAAGGAGGAGCGTTACTCCTACTGAGGTAAGTGTTTGTTGATTGCTGATTATCGCCCTTATGTTGAAGAGCTATGTTGTGCTGAATGTTGAAACAATCATTCTTGCATTTGTTGTTGACATTATGAACTCTTTGCCATAAGTCCTTAGAGATGATGTAGACTCTTGGTTGCTGTTGGGCTATCTGCTTCCAACATGTTGAACCTTTTGTGAATGGGTTGATGTTGACAATTCTTTGTTCATGCTTTTGCTTGATATTTCGTCACCTGGACCTGTTTTCAATAATTATGTGATAACTTGTTAGTAATATTTCATACCTTGAGTTATCTATGTTGTCCATATGCTTTGGACTTGAGAGATAGGATATATATCCTTAGATGATGAACGTGATGTCCGTAGTTGCGACTGTACGTCGCGCATTGTTAAGTGTTGTGATCGCCCCTCTTGGCTAGACTCCAAGGCATGGCGAGATGGGTAGAGCATAGGATGTTGCGACTTGCGCACTATAGGTTTTGTTTGGAGATGACGGTGGCAACTTCTGCTTGTTCCGCCGAGTCTGTGTTTATTGAATGTGGATGACTAGTATCGTAGACATAGTCCCTGCAGTCGTGACCGATAGCCACTTCCTGATTGATAAGTTGAGAAGTTCTCCTGATTGTTTGCATGATGCATTATGCATATTGCCCTTCTTTCCTGAATAGCTTGCCGCTATATGTGTTGCAACCTGCCAAGTATTTTTGCGTATAGCAATATTTCTCAACAAGTAGTGTGTTTGAAAGGTGTTATCTTGGCTAAGCAAGATGGTAGTTTATACCGTCTCTTAGTTCCGCTCTAAGGCGATGTTGTACAAGACCCGACTTGTAAATTTTATGAGTTTTAAACAGGGTGCGCACCTGCCAGCGTGTATCAACCCGCGTTGGGGAAGCATACGTAAAAGTATTATTTGAGGGGTGTAATCTTGGCTAAGCAAGATACTAGTTTATACCGTCTCTTAGTTCCACTCTAAGGCGACGTTGTACAAGACTCGACTTGTAAATTTTGTGAGTTTTAAACAGGGTGCGCACCTGCCAGCGTGTATCAACCCGCGTTGGGGAAGCATACGTAAAAACAGTTTATTGAAGAAGCATTTTGTGAATTCTAAAAAAGGTTGTTGGTAAAATATTTGAAAAAATATTTTGACATTGAATGTGATACATCCAAAGAACCGTGTTGATAAAATTTTTGGAAAGGTGTTTGATACATAAAATATTTGATAAAATATTTGGCAAAATTTTTGGTAAAATGTTTGAAAAAATATTTGTGATACATGATTCCTGCGTCCAGGGACCATGTAACACTTTTTTGAGAATATGAATTGTGGTGCACGCTTTCTGCGTTCAGGAACCATGCAACACGATTTGAAAATCTGTAGTACGGAATTGTCATCTTAATCAGAGGACTTTTTCCGTATAAAACGAACCCTGATGGCATTCGTAATATGGGAGTGTCGTCTAAATAGAGGACATTCGTCATGAAGAGTGAACCCTAAACATGATATACACACTTAGAGTGAACCCTAAACAGGATATACACACTTAGAGTAGGGTCGTTGTCTAAACAGAGAACTTCCGTCATGAAGAGTGAACCCTAAACAGGATATACACACTTAGAGTGAACCCTAAACAGGATATACACACTTAGAGTGGGGTAGTTGTCTAAACAGAGAACTTCCGTCATGAAGAGTGAACCCTAAACAGGATATACACACTTAGAGTGAACCCTAAACAGGATATACACCCTTAGAGTGGGGTAGTTGTCTAAACAGAGAACTTCCGTCATGAAGAGTGAGCCCTAAACAGGATATACACACTTAGAGTGAACCCTAAACAGGATATACACCCTTAGAGTGGGGTAGTTGTCTAAACAGAGAACTTCCGTCATGAAGAGTGAACCCTAAACAGGATATACACACTTAGAGTGAACCCTAAACAGGATATACACACTTAGAGTGGGGTCGTTGTCTAAACAGAGAACTTCCGTCACTTAAGGGGTGATCAGCCCCGTATGCCCATCCTGTTTTGAATCCAGGGAATGGCTGTGAACATGAGGATAGTAGGCCTTGGTGTTAATCCAAGGTATTGTTTGTAGTTGACGCCCTGAATAGTCGTCGTTTTGATAGTAAATCCGCAGGTTGTTATTGCGGTATATAAGTTGATTGTGCACATAGCTTGATGGCTTTGTGTTGCCGACACCTTCTTGAGATAGACGCCTGTATTATGGAGAAATAAACTCCTTGTTGGTGTAGATAATAGATATGTTGGTGTTGTATACCATAAGTCCCTCCTTGGACACAATGCGTAGCTTGTATTGTTGAAGTAGATTTTTGTGCACATGTTACTACTTGGTGTAATTCCTGAGTAGTAATCGTAGTGTAGCATGTACTTCCAAGTTTTTGATTCCATGATGACGCCTTTTGATGTAGTCGTGAGTAGGTTGTTGTTGATGGTACGTGTTGACATAACGCGTAATAGATTTTGCTTGCACATGTCATAATTTCTTGGATTATTGAAGTAGATAATAGGCGCGTAGTTTTGTTGCTTCGCGTTTAATCCAAAAAATAGCGTGCAAGAGATAGGTGTGTACCTACAAACGTAGATTGTCTTTATTAGATACTTGCGTGTATTTACATTGATTATACTAGAAATAGTAGGAATGCGCAAAGTAATCTAAGAGATAGTTGTTTGTCGCTTCATTATGGCTGTCTTGATGACGATGTCGCGTAGTTGGTTGCAACAAACCGCCTCAATGCACCTAGCGTGATGCATTCTTCAATTTCCCAGTTTAATGGTGGACACATGTTTGTGTTGTGCCCCCAAGTTTTATGGTACTTGCACCATTCTCTGATGTCGTTGCCCAAGAAAGCTGTCTCCGGGGCAAGCTGACTTGGGAGCTTGTTTTCCAGCAGGTTGACGTAAATGTCTTCGGCCACCGTGTTTAGCGGTGTGAAGATGTTGTTGATATCAAAGCTTGCGTCTTCCTGGTTGTTCGTTTCTGCTCGAACTCCTTTGTCCCAACTGAGGGATGTACCCCACCTCAGTTCTTGCTCGCATAAGACTGCTGTCTCAAGCTTATCCTTTAGATCCGCCATGGTTTTTGTTGTTTGCCATCCATGAGTTCGTCCAAAGAGAAGGAAAGATTTGGCGTTCATGTTTGCATAGAACACGCTTATCACTTCTTCTCTTGTTGCTTTCGCGGTTGAGGCGTTGGAGGCAAATTTGATGAAGTATTCCAAGATTGGCTCGTCTTCTCCCTGCTCAACGAGCCAAATCTGGTGCCATGGTGAGAACTGGATGCTTTCTTGCGGGTTCCAGATTGTAATGGCTTGTTCCATCGGTTGCTTCTTTCTTTCATCGACCACTTTCTGCCTCTTGAAGGAATTTATCATGGCCACATGGTATTGGTGCTTTGCTCTCAAGGCATTGACGTAACAACGCCTTGCGGTTATCTGATCGCCAAGCACTTCTCCAATCCCATGTTCTGTCGGGAACTTCATCTTTTGGTGGACGGTGGAGGGCACGATCACATAGGGATTGATCGTTGTTCGTCCCAAGATTCCGTTGTAGGCTCCGAGGGATTCTACAACTACGAAAGTGATGTTGATATGCAATGCTCTCCACCCCTGGCCAAGGATGACAGGAAGTGTGATTGTACCCAAGGGTTGTGTAGCTGCTCCTGCGAAGCTAACTAATGAGAAGGTTCCTGGGGACAAGTCCTTGACAGATTTTCCTAGTTGCTCCAGGACTCTGATATGTAGGATGTCAGCAGAACTTCCACCATCCACAAGAATTCTTTTCACATCGTACCCGTCAAGGTCCATAGTAATGACTAAAGCATCATCGTGGGGGTAAACGATATGCTTCAAGTCTTCCCTGGAGAATTGGATGACTGCGTCTTCTTGCTCGGGTTGCTTGCGCTTTCCGTACTTTGGCAGTGTTGCTGCTTGGGATGCATAAATGTCCCGAGCATTAGATACTTGTCCTCCGGCGGCAGGCCCTCCGTGTATGACATTGATCACACCTCGCTTGGCTGGCGGAGGGTTGTCATTGACCTTCTCTTTTCCCTTGTTTGTTTTTTTTGACGACTCCGGTTGAGTTTTTCTTGGGGGGTTGTTGCCCTGATCAACAAATTGCTTCAATTCGCCCTTGAGGACGAAGTTGTTGATTTGGAAGCGTAGACTGACGCAGCTATCGGTTTCGTGGCCAAAGACTTCGTGGTTTTCACACCACTTATCCTTGTCTCTTCCCAATGGGCCTTTCCTGAAGTTGTTTGGCTCCTTCCACATATTCGCGTCCTTCATTTCTCTCAAAATTACAGACAGCGGGGCATTCAGAGGGATGCAGTTGGCAAGATTTACTTCCTTTGGCTTCTGAAAATCCCCTTGGAAGGGTCTTTTCGGCTGAGGTTGCCAATGTCTTCCTTGATGACCACTTGAGTGTGGTTTTGGTTGGTTCTGTTTTGGATTATCTTTTGCCTTTGCTGCAGCGATTTTTGCCTTATTCTGGCTTCTGAACCTTTCAAGGTCTATGTACTCCTTGACTCTTGCGGCTAGTTCTTCCATAGATTCCGCTGGGCGCTTTGCCATTTTTTCAGCTAGGGCATTGCCTCTTCGTCCGAGGTTTCGAATGAATGCTCGAACGATTTCCCCTTCAGTCAGGTTCCCCTGAATGTCAGAAATGTTCTGATTGAAGCGGACGTAGTAGTCGGCCAGGGACTCCTCGTTTTGTTGTTGGACGTCGTCTAAAGCGTTTGCCCCTTTTAACAACGTGCGCTCGCCCATGTACCGTTGAATGAACTTGGCTTTTAGGTCCGCCCATGAAGTAATACTTCCGCATGGCAGTGAGAAGAACCAGTGCGCTGCAGACCCGGCAAGAGTTTGTGAAAACGTCATTGCGAAATGATGCGGGTTCTTCGTCCTGCCTAGCAGAGAGGCCTCGTGCTTTTGCACGTGTTCAATTGGGTCTCCTTTTCCACGGTAGGGGTCTCCTCCAATTCGATACAGTGCGTCTGGGACGCGACTGTTCACCAAGTGGTCAGCGAACGGATGTGACGCCCTTTCTTCAAGAGCGTGCATACCCTTCATTTTGGCCTCCTTCATCTTCTTCTCCACCAGTTCTTCTAACATCTCGGCGGTAAATCCTTTTACCGGTTCAGCATAACCTGTTGAAGGATTTTGCTGACCATTGTTGCGGTAGATGTCAGATTGATCCCTGCTTGTGGCCTGAAAAGGATCGTCTCTTGGTGGTTGCTGTGGGTGGTAGAATGGGGGCTGCCTTTCATTCCTCCACTGTTGGGATCCTTGGAAAGGAGTGTATGACCGTGCAGGTTCATATTTTGCATGTTGGTGTCCACCCTGGAAGGGATTGCCATAGCGAGTAGTGTCTTGCGACATCTCTCTTGCTGGCGCAGCATACTGTTGGTTGGTCGGAGGTGGCTGAGCTGCATATCCTTGGTTTTTTAGAGACTTGCGGAATGCGAGTAACTCTTCCAGCGCAGCCATCATTGCTGGAGTAATGGTGGGCATCGGGTTTGCCCCCGGTCTTTGTTCGCCTTGTGGCATCTCTGTCTGGGATTCATCCTCGTGCATTTCTGGCTCGAAACCAGGTGGGTGCGCATGGTGTTTGTCCTTTGGCTCTCTATGTTGTGCGTTGGGCACATTGTCAGTCGGTATGGATGAAGCTACGGAAGTAGCTCTTGGGATGTGGGAGGGTCCCGACTGGCTCCCAGCTGGAGCTTGGCCTCCTGCTCTTTTATTTGCCGGGGATTTCCTGGGACGCCCTGGCCTTTTCTTTGGGTTTTTCACCTCTTCGGGAGGGTTGTGAACTCGCCATGACTTCTGCGGTATGGTAGCTTTTTGTTCGAATCACGTAGACGGCGCCAATGTCATAATTTCTTGGATTATTGATGACGAGAATACAAGCGGCTACAAGTTATACAATCTCGTCACAAAGAGAGCTGTGATCTCAAGAGATGTCGAGTTCGACGAACAACAAACATGGAGCTGGGAGATGAATAATGACCAACCAAAACAGGTCATTGAAGTTGAAGAGCCGCGAAGAAAAGAAGCTCGACGTGTTGAAGTTCAAGAACCGTTATCACCCACACATGTTGATACTCAACAGGAAGAAGATGACTCGAGTGAATCGCCTGTGCTGAGGACGAGACAGATCCAAGACGTATACAATTCTGTGCAAGTCGTTGAAGTGAATGACGATGAAGAATACAGTAATTTATGTCTCTCTGCAGCATATGATCGAGCAACACACAAAGAACTTATCAAAGTGACAAAGTGGCGAAAGAAAAGGACGATGGCAAAACGAAAATACAAGGATCGTAGATTGCGAAGACACAGATGGAGCACGAGTTGTCAACAAAGACAAGCTCGAAAAGACCACCAAGCATACACGAGTGGTTATGATAAAGATAAGTACAAGACCACACACTTTCCAATGAAGTGATGAACGTCGCAAGGAGGACATCAGAAGAATCAAGTTTAGGGGGAGGGGGGGGGGGGGATGTTAGAAAATAAACTTGATAAGTAATGAAGTGTCTAGAAGTCTCTAAGAGTGTCTAGGATTCTAAGTAATTAAGATAGTCTAGAAGAGTCTTAAGTGTGTAGAAAAGTCTAAGTAAGTAGGAGTCTTAAGAAGTCTTTAGAAAATGAATTTACTAGAGTATGAAGTCACTATAAGATCAAGTAACTAGAAACATCTACTTGTACCTATAAATACTTGATGAGATGAATGAGAATGTAATAAGTTGAGAAGACAAAACAACAAGTCTCTCATATTTCTCTCCACCTCTCTCACTCTCTCTCATAAACACATATTCAACACCAACACTGGTTAATCTGGAAAGAGTGGTTTCGAGCAATGTATAATAATGGCAGACCAAACCCCAGGCAAGTATACTTCTGAGAATCAACACGTAAAGTGCAGCAAAGATTGGGTCCGAACCTGGCAATTTCTGAGGCAGATCACGAGACCAGCAGAGAGAGTCTGGATGCAGATGAACATTGGACACCACCGCCACACGAGTTCATCAAATTTAACTGCGACGCATCTTGGGAGGCAGGATCAAGATCAGGTGGACTATATATGGGGATTGCTCAGGATCAAAACGGTGGTGTTATTGGTGGGTTCAGACGATATTCAACGAGGGGTGGTACCTTAGAGCTCGAACATGGAAAATATAAAATTTGGTTTTTGTCGTGATAAGTTTCGGATTACAGTTACTACGTGACTCGCTGGATATGTGTTTCCTGTGACACTTACGTTGTAATGGTTACATGAGAGTGGCAGAGTGTGTATCACGGGTGCATGGCTATGGAGGTTACCAACTTGGAATTGAGATAAGCATGGAGGTTTCTATTTTTCACGTAAGGAAGAAGATGAAGACTTAGCAGGTCTAGTTCTTTTAGTCCGATCGTATTTTTTAAAATCTCGAAAGGTTGGTTCTTTTTACCAGACCAACGGTCAAATTAGACGAGCTGAATTTTCTTTTGACAATGGACTTGAGAAAAGTGGGCTTAAATTTGTTTCTAATATGAATGCGCCCATTTTCCTTTTGTTGCAAATTCATTCTAAAACCCACGTAAGTTTTTTTCTTTGACTGATGTCTGTCAACACCATTTTTTTTTGCCAAGATGTCAACACCAAAACAAATTCGGTTGGTAAAATTGGTCCTCAACTTTTTTATAAGTAAATTTGTTTGCAAAGAGGCCCTATAAAACTTTTATAAAGGGTGCGAGTGGCTCCTATAGTTTTTAATTAAAATATACATTGTCTAAGTGATGGGGGTGTTCCTTTGGGAAAAAAAAAAATAAATTATGGGCGTTAATATTCTAAGTCATAACACAAGTCATTAACTCAAGAAAAAAATATATATATAATAATGATATTGTACATTGTTGTGTTACATCTATTAAATTTTTAAATGATTAATAATATATAAGTACATGAATTATATATAACTAGATATTTGTCTCGCTCCACACGTACTCGTGTTGTCGTCGTGAGAATGTTATAAGAACATGATCAAGCCGGCTCTGAGTACCATATAAGATCATTGTCGACCATATTCCGAAGATAATACCATAATATATTTTGATTAAAACAATTTGACTTAAATTATTTAAAAAGTACTGTATTATTTAAAATAATCATAGAAATCAAAAGTAAATGCCTGAGTGAGAGGGGCTAAAAAACACTTATATATTGTTTAACTTAAAATAGAAACGTCTACATGGTGATATTAGAATGGTGATATTAGAATACTCCACAGTAAAAATGTATAGATATATCATTTAATATTTTTTTTAATTATATGTATATATATATTATTTTAGGTAGATATTAAAATATGAGATAAAAACAATACTTAAGAATTTATATCTAAATTTATAAAGTTGTGATTAAATATTTAAATTAGTAAACGATGATAAAAAAAAGTACAAATATCACTTAAAAAATGCATATTAGACGAATTAAAAATAGAAAATAGATATACTCTTTTCAGTTTGGTCTCATACGATTGAAATTATTCAAGATCTTCTTAATAAAGAAGCAGAAGACACGGAACTGAATCTCATGAAAAGATGAGACAGACATTAGTATCCATAATTCGCACGACAAGATATGGATTGAGCCAACAAATTAAATGTAGCATGAAGAATTTGAAAAACCTCCTCGTATATGTGTTCGGATTTTTATTTTTTTTGTTTTCCGCAGGGTGGTGCTAGGGAGCATGCTCGCTCCACACATAGACCAATTCCTACTCGCACCGGCCACCGGGTCAGCCCATAAATGGAAAAGTGTTGGCCACGAAAACCCAATATGATTCCAGCAGCGTACATAATGCATGGCAGGCCAACAAAAATGGCTCACAATAATTACATACATCTTAGGTTGCAATATAATCTTGATCAATGAACTCAATCAACAATGTTTGTTATATAACCTCTTCCTCAATTGATTAACAGAAGCTAGCTGTTAGGATCTCTCTTCTATACCATATCATATCTATTATACTATAATATTACCTAATTCATTATTCCTCAGCTTGTAGATTTTGATTAGATTCTTCCTCAGCTTGTTCCATAGATGCCCTCTGCAGCAGAAGCATAATGCTGCTGCTCAAATGGCAAGTTAAGATCAGGCAGCTCAAACACGGTTTCACATTTCTCGACTTTCATCACCTGGTCGTTCTGCACGTCCGAATCCAGTTCATCACTTTTGTTGATGTTTCCAAGTTGCTGCAGATCAAGCTGGAGACGAAATGAGATTAGTACAAAAGATTTACAGTGTGGTTAATTAGTTCAATCTTAATCTATGCAAGAAAGAAACTACTAACCTTCTTCCTCTTGAAGATTTCATTTTTCACCCGTTCTTTCTCAACCCTTAGGCGTAACTTTGCCAATTCCTGTATCAAAATTGGACGATGATAATTATTATGTGAATTGTGTAATTAAGAAGAGAGGATATTGTGTAATTAAAGGTGTATTGTATCTAGCTATACATACATTTTTCAAACTTGTTTTCTCCTTCAACAGCTCCTCTTCCTCAACCTTAAGTTCTACTAGTGTCTGCAAGTAGAAAATATATAAATCACGTGAATGACTTGGTTTAATGTAAATTGCTACTGGTAATTGATATAATTTGATGAAATAATAATAATGGGGCTACCTTTTTCTTCTTCACTTTCTTGATTGTCTTCTTCATCCGGTTACCACTTACTTTTAAGGTGGAAGTCTACAAAATTGCATACTTACAACAATTAAATGTCGTCTTCTTCTGATGATCATAACATATATTAAAAACATAATTCCCTAATCCGGGCAATGAATATTGTGAATTGCCCCGACTCATCCACAAACTTAACCTAAACTGAGTCAGTAACTTGTAGCATAAGTCAAGTAGTGAAGTAGGGTTGTTTTTTTTTTTTGGGTAGTAAAAGTAGGGTTTACAAGTTGAGATATAGATAGTGTCATTGCCTTTTCCACCCATACATCAAAGTGCCCTTCACACACCAGACATATATATATATATATATATATATTAAATAAAGGTTGGAGAAGGGAAGGGAAAAAGAGGGAGGGACAGAAGGGAGGTGGTACCCCACATGAAAGCCACTCCACTGCCTCACAAAACAAGATGCTGCCACACACTTTATCCATGTCTTATGTTCAAACTTTATCAACTTGATAGGCCAGTACTTTACTATACTATCTATGGACTATACTGATATGAATACATATTATCTTAATCATAATCCCTTAATCAGAAGTCGGTTCTCAAAATAAAAAATATTTATAATCAACACTTTATTTTCTATGTAAAATATTCTTAATGAACACTTTACTCTCTATAAATTTGACCTAATACAAATGAATATTATTTTAGATGTATAATAATAATACTTCGAATACTTTACTCCATATGAAGTGATCTGATCTAAGTAAATATTATTTTAACTGTGTAACAAACATATTACGAGTGTTACATCCCGCAAGGAAAAAGGAAATGGTGCCGCACCCTAAAAAGACACTTTGGAGTTTGTCTATATCTTTGCCCTCCATACTCTACCCTACATCTCCAATACTTAGTAACATCTAAACCAATCCATTAATGAAACCTAACAATTTGTGTTTTGAAATTTGAAGGAATTCATAAAGTCATAATCTAAGCTTGACAGCTAGCTATCACCATATATGTCCTCTTTCATTTCATTCTCACTCGGTGGATCTAATTTCGTTCATTTTCATATTCATAGTCGTGTCGACTCATTGTGTCATTACTAATTGAGTCGGGTATATTTACACCTCACCTTACACAACAAACTTCTGGGTCCCACACCTACTGCTTGTGCCTAACTAATTTAACTCAAAATCACTATATATATATATATATATATATGTATGCCACGTGCTTTATACCGTAGTATCTCTGCATCACAAAAATTGCTAGACTTGTATGGCACCTAAAAACTCCGACACTAGCTAGCGCAAAGAAAATACCATCAAACACTATGAAAAGAATGTAATAATTAATGATATTTAACAATAAATCAAGTGTTAACAATCTTAAAACAGTTACTTCATGTTGTAATTAGGTGTTAAGAGGTTTTTTTTGTCATTAACTATCCGACATATAAGATTCATGACATATAAGATTCATTGTTTTTTACTTTTCCATACAAAACCAATATTAAAATTGACCAACAAAACCGTGTAAGCCACACATGAAAGATTTTTTTACAATAAATATGATATATCAGATAACCAGTTACAACAAAAATTTGTCACCTGTAGGTCAAGTAATATCGTTCCATCAATTTGAACGTCAATTTTTTGACAGAACTCATTGAATATGATATTTCAGACAAAATAAAATAAAAGTTAAAAACACTACTATTCACAAGATGACTTATACTTGAGACCTCTTTTAGATTCTTAACCCCATACATCATCAATTTAGAAAATGGGAGATAATGTGAAAATTAATCACTTAATAGTTGATAATATCTAATGGTTAAGATATTCATGAATCTAACATTAAAATAGTCAAAACTAAGTAATACATTGAGAAGTTTACTATGAATCAATTTTTGCCAGTTCTTTTTATGAAGTTGTAGAATAACACTGATGGCAATATTTATTATTACTATTTTGGCACCGATGGGTTAGAATATAATATTTGTGACCAATGGCTGGACAGAGACTGAATACCCAGAAAAGGAGAAACTACACCCCACCGCACGCAATCCTGGCCCCAGGGCCCCCAACCACTAATGAACGGTACTTCTACTTCTACTTCTCCGTCCCAAACAACACGCAGCCCTATCTTGCCACGACGACACGCCACCGATAAAAAAGGGTGGCAGGGTACATGATTTTACCAATCTACCCTCATCTAACTGTCCGTACTGCTTCCGCGTTTTGACCCACAAGCAAAGAAAGAAATTGAGAGCTAGCTAGTTTGGAGTAACTTTTTTTCCGTCCATTTTGACTGAGAAGAACAAGACTTTCCGTGCGTTTAACACGCTACGGCGCAACAGACAGAACTACCCTTCTAATCATGAGTTGTTGGATTTTTGTAAAGGGGTTACAATGGTAATTTCGGAGAGGAATAAAGGTTTCTCTTCACTGCAAAAGGGAGGGTTTGAAAGAAAGAAGATGGAAGGACACCATCTGATCTGACAGGTGCAGGAAAGAAGAGTAACAGAGACGCATCTGTTTTATGTGACCTCTTTTCTGTTGGGAGGGATATTTTCGTCAATAGTCGTGAAAGAAGGAAGAAAATTCACACCAACCGCCACCAATCCGCTACTCTACTCTATAGTCGAAGCATTAATTATTACATTTAAAGACTATGAAAAATAATCATAACTGTCAGTTAATGAGTTTCATTTCTTTCTATTCCGTAAAATTATATATATACGATGAAATGACAGAAAAGCCCCCCCGCAACCGCGATGGTTGGCATCAAAAAAGGGACACCAGCCAACGCGGCCAAATCTGAAAACATCGCCGAGTGGCGGGTCGGGTCGGGAACGGCAGAGATTAGTTAATAGAGAGAAGAAGAAGAAGAAGAAGAAGAAGACAAACCTTGGATCTCGTTGGACGGCTCGAGGACTCCTCGGGGCAATCAGCGGCCGCGCCGCAGCTGGTGGAGGTGGCGGCGCTGAAGGACAGCGGAGTGCTAGGGCTGGCGCGCGTGGACTCCACGCCCTTCTCTTTCTTCTTCTTCTTCTTCTTCTTGGGTTCATTATCGTCTTTCCGGCTACAGGAGCGACGCTGGCGGACGTTCCAGACGAGGCGCAGGGCCGAGGAGGGGCGAGGCGGCGGGACGGCATGGCGGAGGCGGAGAAGCATCTGGGCCACCATGGCATCGTCGTGGCGGCTCATCTCCGTCCACTCGTCGTCGTCTGGGGCTACGGTGACAGACATGGGGTGTTGCGAGTTTGTCGGGAGAGTGGAGATGAATAGTAAGAAAGAAGGAAGGAATTAATGAATGAAGCATTCCATTGGGATTGGGATTGGGATGGAGGAGAAATGATGGATAATAATGGAATGGACTCAGCTGTAGAGGTGGAAGAGATGAGAGGGACAAGGGTTTGTTTGGTTTGGTTTTTATATGGGTGGAAGCATTTGTTGACTACCGTGGTGGTTTTTGTTCTGTTCTGTTCTGTGTGCAATGCAATTCCCCCCCCCCCCCCCCCCCCCCCTCTCTCTCTCTCTTCCACCTCCCCTTTTGGACCCCACCAGTCAGCCGTGGCACTACCTCTTTGGATTTTTACTTTTTCTTATTATATATATTATTATTCACTTTCTCTTGATATTTCTATTAAATAGAGTATCTAAAACTAAAAAAATAAATATCATTCAGATTGTGTTTTTTAATATCGAAAACTAAAAAAAAATATGATACTAATTTTTGAAACTGTATTTTATCAAGTCTTTAAAAGATTTCAATTACGGTGTTCCAATTTATGTTTATTTTTCTAAGGTGTATTTTTGATAATATGTTCTAGTACAGTTAGATGATAAAATTCGACAATACATCTAATGTCGTAATAACAATGTTACATCACCTAATTAGTACTGTTCAACGTGACTTTCTTCAACTCGCATCAAATGTCTTTTTAATTTATCTATAAGTGGTCAATCAACTTTAAATTAATTATTGAACAGAAGAGATGAAAAACGTGATTAGGCTTGTGTAAGTTGACCGTGCCCGTGATTCATGTTCAGTTGATTAAACTTTTAATTGTAATTGATACTATTATTTTAAACTTTTTTATGTAAAAGTGGATATGAAAAATACATAATTATATATAATATCAAATATTTTTAATATAATTAATCAGTAATAAAAACATAATTTCTTTTAGAATATATCAAATTAAAAACAAATTATTGTAAAAATGCAGACTAATATTTATAATATAATTTCTCATTTACGCTCATTAATGTTAATGATTAATTTTTATATAGTTTTCTTAATTACTTTAATAATTATAATTAATATCACTAATAATCAGATCTGTGTCGTTTGTAATTTTGAGAATCATTACTATATATATATATATATATACAGGTTCTTAATTTCTGAATTAGAACATACATATCATCTATATGATATCAGTAACTACCTCAAATCTATATATAAGATACCTATTTGGACCCCGATGGTCTTTCCTTTTTAATCTCTAAAACAAATGTTAAAATTTTGTACAAAATTTATTTTATTATTTATCCATACCAACTCAAGTGAAATATATATATGAAAAAAAAGCACTAGGCGAAAATTAAATAAAAATGAAGTAATTATTGGAATATCCTTAATATTGAAGAATGAAAATTGTATTATTAATCTTATTTAGGGTTGAGTATATATATATTCATGACTATATCTATAAAAAAAATACTAAATCTATAATAATATAATAAGAAAAATATAATATGATAATATAAAAAATATATATTCATAATCTAAGTTTATAAGAATATAATAAACTATATTTATCTCTAATATATCTTTGCCAAAAGCCCGGAGATATCCAGTTGGCATGAAGGTAGTCCGGAGGTCCATTCGGCAATGTTGGTGTGTAGGTCGACAACATATTAACAGGCACCCTGTTGGATTATGAGGCTAAATACAACGGAAACAATATCAAGATATGTGCTAGGTAACTAATACGCAGCGGAAGATAGTGCACATACATACTTTGCTTTCCTTGTACCTTGGATCACTTGAGAGGAGTTCTCGATCCGCCGGAAGGTTCTTGTTAGAGAAGCCCTACGCGGATTATGCTCCACATCAAAGCCTCAGTCGATCTTCGCGGAATGGATCTCCGGAGTAAATTGCTTGACACAATTTGGCACCTCCTAGGTTGACTAGGGTTTCGGCCGAACTAGGTGTGTAATAGGGAGGATGGATTTCTTTTAATCTCACCACAAAGGATGAGAGAATTAGCTTATTATAAATCCCTAAGACCTCCCTATTTATAAGAGAAGCAAAGTTGACAAAAGTCTACTTTGCCTTCATATCAAGCTCGGCCGGCCATGTATTAGGGGAGGCCCAATTTTGGGCCTCTCGTGTCAATTGAGATTTTAGGTCTATCCCAAAATTCTAATGTGACATTACCTAATTACTTAGGTAACTAGCTTATATTAATGGGCTCATTATTACGGCGGCCCATTATCCAAATGCTAACAGCTCCCACTCGCTGAAATGTGAGAGTGCCTATTAATATGTTGTCGACCCACACATAAGAATTTGTTCTTCGATCCAATCCGTGTTCCGAACAGTTCATACGAGGTTTGTCGTGTGACCGGCGGACACGACGAGCATCGTGCTACTCATCTGTTAGGAGTGTTGTAGCGCCCGCAGAACGTTGATTCCCCATGTCTAATCAACATGTGGTAAATTAAAGTGTCGCACTGTATAGGTCAACTATCATTCTCCAATTGCCTAGTTCCCACTTAGGAATACTCCTTCAAGGCATCCGTACAAGTATTCACAACATTCAACTAATATCAGGCTGGTGGTCACCTAGTGAATATAAGAGTCGGAGAATTACATGTATACTTGACCATCCCCATCGCTCATACCCTTAGTTAAACCCAACTGGTTTCCAAAGACGTGGTCACTTGGCCTTTTTGTCCATCACTACGCTCGTACGCCGGGAAGCGAACATTGAGCCTGACCTTAGGTATGAGTTCCGAGTCCGTGAGGATACATTGGATGCTTCTTCATATAGAATCCGGGATCAGTCACACGCTCAAGGTGAAAAAGTTTGTGCCAATTCAAATCTCGTGGATTCTGTCTAGCACAACCGAGCATAACCCCGTGGTCGAACATTGCACGCGCAGTATGAAGTGCGTGTCGATAGCATAACCTGAATTTAGACAGGAGTGAGAAATGTCATACGCTATCGCGGATTCATCATCTGGCCCATAATGTGGATGTCTAACGAAAAGTTCGTTACGACGATTTGCAGAACATAGATCATGTCGTGTTACCCCGAAACCAAATGATCGTTCTGCTTAACCAGGTTTGCCACCGTGGTTCTTAGCCGGTCTTGATATGGTAGAGGCCCCCCCCTATCCGTCAAGACGGCCGAGCCTTTGTGACGAGGCTTGACCCACATTCGACATTATTTTATTTTGGAGGTTGACTCTCCTACGACTAGTTTATAGACAGTAAAAATCCGATGTAATTTAAAACATTATGATGTCGTAATAATCATAAACTGAAAATTGCAATTCATTATATTCAAATATTACTTTAAATCTCAAAATGTTATCATCACAATACAAACCACTTAAACCCTACGCAGTCCCAACACTTTAACATGCTTTTCAAAAACATCACTGCGTAAAGGTTTAGTTAATGAGTCTGCCATCATACTTTCAGTGGACAAGTATTCTACAGAGATTAGTTTGTCTTCAACCATATTCTTAGCATAATTATATTTCACATCAATGTGTTTCGTCCTGCTATGGTACTTAGGGTTCTTAACTGCTGCAATTGCTGCTTGACTGTCAGAGTACACCTTTACAGGCTTACTCCCGTCCAGGACGTCAAGCAATGCAGTTAAGGGCCTATTAAGCAGCCATGACGCTTCCTGTGCGTTCTTAGAGAGGACCACGAATTCGGATTCCATCGTAGACAGCGTGACACATGATTGCTTCTTGCTCATTCATGAAATGGCGGCATTAGGAAGGAGGAATACTCCTCCTGAGGTGGACTTACGATCATCCGGATCGCCACTGTGGTCGGCGTCACTGAACCCTGTCAATTCTAGTTTTCCACCCTCATAGCACAGTCCATAGTCGGCAGTACCTTTTAGGTATCGAATAATTCGTTTCACGGCCTTTAAATGTTGATAGCCAGGGTCTGATTGGAATCGTGTTATTAGGCCCACGGCGTAACAAATGTCTGGACGAGTGCATAACATGACATATGATGGATATAAGCCCGATTCAGGTTTGTTTTATATTAGGACTTCGTTGACACGTCATACCCATTAAACGACTCATAAATATCTACCCGCGAGTTAAAACGGCTTGAAATGCGCACATACCCATTTCGGACCGGGACTCGTTCAGATTGTCTTTACAATCCGGATCGGTCAATCCGGACCCCTCCGGATTGTGAACCACTCTGGATTGTCTCCACAATCTGGTGTTGTCCGGATTGTTATCCCGAGACGCACACATCTCTACGTATCTTAGACTGCGCACGAGTCTTCCCATTGCCACTCTTGCTTAAACCTGATCCTGGTTCACGTTTTCTTACTAAACGGGGTTTGAACCGCTCAAAATCGGGTTTGAGCCCAAGGTTCCCAATAAATAGGAAACTTGGCCACCCTTTTCATAATTCAAGTTGGCTTGGAAGCTCTGACTTCTCACTAGCTTTATCTCTCTAGAATTCCTATTTTGGCATCGGAGAGGGTTCATCGAGCACCACCCCTCCCTTTATGTGGTCTCGATACTGCCCCGTGTGCAGGTGTCAGGAAGAGTGCGCGCATACAACCCCGTGAGCTTCCCCAACCCGACGAGCATACTAAGCAACTTTCTTAGGATCCGACAACCCACTTAAGTCAGATCCAACATTTTGCGTCGTCCGTTCGAACAAGAAAATTCACCTACTACCAAAGCAATGACGAGCAATCCTCCACCTCCCGACAACATAAACCCAGGGAATAGAAAGGCCCCGAGTCGCCAGAAGAGAAAAGCTACCACTCAGGTACACGTAAAAGCACCACCAAGGAAGGGTCAGCCCGGGCCTTCCTACATTCCAGATGTCACTTCTACAGCCTCATCAGTACCAACTGCGAGTGCGCAGCCTGAGCAACAAGGTCAGCAGAACCAGAATACTCAAACCAACGAACCACTGTCGAGATTTGAGTACAGGGTACCTGTTAGACCCTTGAAGGTCTAACATATTGGGAAGCACTGATTTGGCTATGATAGACGTGCTTCCCAAGTCCAACAAGCGTAGGGCTGGGCAAAAAAACCGGTTCGGTTGAACCGAACCGGATAGAACCGGTTCTGGTCGAACCGGATAGAACCGGTTCTGGCCGAACCGGTTTGTATATGGTTTGGTTTTTAATATATATATTAGGAGCGGTTCTCAGCTGGTTCTATACATGTTCAGAACCGGTTGTTAAAAAAAAAATTAATAACCCTACGCTCCTAATTACAGCCGCCAGACAGACTCCAGTAAAAAAATTTGCCGCTCCTCTAGGAAGACGCTGCCCAGGGCACTCCCGCCAGACCTCCATCCACCACATCGCCGACGAGTTTTGCTCAGTCCAATTTGCTACGGTGAGTTACTAAATTCTAACTTCCTATAGCGTTTATTGTTTCTGTAGGATTTCGTTAAATGAATTTGAAACGATCCGTTTCTTTCACTTGATACAATTTAATAATGCCTTCCTCGTTCGGATCACCAACAACGATTTTTTGATGAAATTTTTATTTTAGGTTCGTCGACAGCTCAATTAGTTCGAGAACTGAACCGAAATTCAGTTCTGTTCAACAGAACTGAACTGGGTTCAGTTCTGTTGAACTGAACCCAGTTCTGCAGAACTGAACTGGGTTCAGTTCTGTTGAACTGAACCCAGTTCTGCAGAACTGAACTGGGTTCAGTTCAGTTCAACAGAACTGAACCCAGTCCAGTTCTGTTGAACTGAACCCAGTTCTGCAGAACTGAACCTAGTCCAGTTCTGCAGACAGTTCGATGAAATTTTATTATTATAGGTTGAATGAATTATCGCTAAATATTTTGTGTAGTAAGTATATGAAGCTTGGTTATTGATGTGCTGATTTATATTTTGCATTTTAGATGTCTCTACCATCATCATCTTCTGGAAGAGGAAACAGTGGAGTACAAGAAAAAGAGCGTCCTAAGAGGATAATTGCTGACATTGATGATCCATCAAACGGTAATCAATCAGTAGAAGTAGATGAAGCTGCATTTCCTCATTTGGATGGACCATCAGAGGTGCCAATAGTTCCATCAGAGGCAAGTCGAATTGCTAAAGCTCCAAAGAAAGGCAACAATTCTCGATATGGATGGGAGCCGGAGGTGAGTCGAAAAAATGAATCTCCACACTGGAAACATTACGACAGGTTGAAAAAATTTAGTGCTAAGGGTAAGCCTGTTGGTCAGTGCTTGTACTGTGGTGCACATATTGTAGCTGACGGTACAAGTTCTTTGAAAAATCATACGATAAGATGTAACCAATCTCCTTTCAAAGTAACCATGGATAACTTTTTCCCAAAAGAAGATGGTGAAAGGGCAGATGGTAGCAGTGGTGTTGTTTCTCGACCACCTTTGCATTCAACTGTACCTAAATTCGATCAAGCTCTTTGTCGTAGAGAGCTTGTTCGAATGTTTATTGTTGCTGAGCTGCCATTTAGGTTCGTTGAAAATGAAGCGTTTAGGCAGTTTCTTAAGGTGTTACAACCAAGGTTTGAGGTTCACTCACGCAGAACACTGACCAGAGACGTTCTACAAATGTATGGGGAAGAGAAGGAAAAGTTGGGGAATTTCATCAGAAGTGTTAAAGGTAAGGTTTGTCTAACTACTGATTTGTGGACTTCATGTCAGAGCTTTAGTTATATGAGCCTTACTGCACATTTTATTGATGATAACTGGAAATTGCATAAGAAGATCTTGAATTTTGCTCGAGTTACTGGTCATACAGGTGAGCAAGTGGGTAGAGTTATTAAGGAGAAACTTCAGCAGTGGCAGATTAGGAAAGTTTTATGTATTACAGTGGATAACGCTAGTTCCAACACTGGTACAATGAATTTTCTGAAGAGATGGCTCATAGAAGAAGAGGGCACAAGTTATGTCTTGGATGGTAACTGTTGGATCACGGTGGAACTCCGGTACGGATCTTGACGGCAATCCTAGCTCCTTCGCTCCACGCAATCCTGCAAGAGGGGATAGACCGGGCGGTGACCCAGAATCCCTCTCTGATGCTTAAATGAGTACTTCGTCTGACTGGCAAGTAACAGATATCAAAGTGTATTCAACTCAACGTAAGTGATATGAGGTGACCTCCTGCCCTTTTATAGGCAAAGAGATGCCTCAGGTACCTGGCGAACCGTTAGGGGTGGTTAGCCCGTATCCCGCTTATCTCGTACGTGATCTCGCATATCTTAGCCATGCCCCGCGTATCTCGGCCACGATCCGTGTATCTTAACCACGTTCCGTATATCTCGGCCACGCCCCGCATATCTTGGCTTTTATCCTCTGATAACGGGTCCCGACTCCCGTCGGGGACTCCAGAGTTATCTCGTTGTGTCACCGCTCGGGGTCCCTCGTCATCGTGACAGGGCCTATCATTCTCAGGGATTCATCATCGGGGCCTATTTAAAGGCTTCTCATCGGGAGCTTCCAGCTCCGCTGTCGGGACCGACTCTGTCGGGACCTTGCTTCGTCGGGACTCCCTTCATCGGGACCCTTCTCCTAGGTCATCTTGACCCTTACTCTGGGCCTGGTGGGCCTGTTTGCCGTTTCCTCTCCGTTAAAGGGCCTGACGGCTATAGTCGGACCCATCATTTGCCCCCAAGACATGCGGAACTTTTAGTTCGTCGTGTCTTCCAACTCCCGATTTTCCGATACTAGAGTCGGGGATCTGTTCCTTGGTTCAGTTACTTAATGTTATCAGTCTTCTCCTCCATGTTTCCTCAGGGTTTTGTAGATAACTGCTATATCCCAAAGGTCTCTTCGGTTCTCTAGTGCATTAAATGAAGCAGATAATGGAGTGACGTTTTCGACCCACGTGCCTGATTTTTCGCGCCTGTCCTTTTCTGAAAAGTGCTTTTCAGGCCGTTTCATCATTACGCCCGTTGTCCTTCTGCACGTTTCATCTCAACGGTCCAGATTAAGACTCTTCGACTTCGACGACTCGGATCGAAGTGTCCTTTCAACCGTCTTCTTCGACTATAAAACCCTAGCCACAGTCATCATTTAACTTTTACCGTCTTCGAATTCTCAAAAGCTCTCTGCGATTCCTCTGCAATTTCAAGCTCTGTGATTTCGAAGGTCTTTGGAGTCTCTCCGATCATCTTTCCGGCGACATCTCGTTCATCTCCTTCAACCTCTACTTCATCATGTCTGGTAAGGAAACACTCTCCGTTGCTTGTTCGTCTTTTTCTTTCTAATTTTTCCCAGAGTCCCACTGTATTTTCTTGCCCTGGTTGCTTTTCAGACAGCGGTTCCAGCTCCGAGGGGAGAAAACCTTTTAAATTTGACTATGCTCCAAATGAGATTTCTACTACTGCTTACGATGCAGCTCTCCGAGAGGGTTGCATCACCATCACCTGGGAACCTCGTTTCCCTTATCCTCGGCATCGTCCCTCGAGTGACCCTGAGGTTACTCGTCCCCAGAAAGGGGAGGTATTTGTCTCAACGGGACAAATATCAGCGGGGATCAGGTTCCCCTTTTGCGGTAACCTGGTCGAGCTGTGTCAACACTACCAAACACACCCCACTACCTTCTCTCCTCACGCCATCCGTATCTGGAACGCCTTTCAAGTCCTCTGTCTCCGACAGAAGTGGGTCTACAGCCTTCAACTTTTCCGGACCTTCTATGGGCTGAAATGCAACGAGGCGGGGGTTTGCGCCTTCTACCCTCGGATGCCCAAATGGAGTAAGCAGCAGCTTGCCCGGCACGGTTGGACCAGTGACACCTGGAAGGTGGTCAAGGGTCGGGGACTCTTGATCGATACGGGGTCCGACAACAGTAGCTGGAAGAAGAGCTACTTCTTCATCCGACATTCTTCCATTCCTTGGCCTCGGTGGGAGGTGGCAGCAGACCCTCCGCCTACTTTCCATTCTTATGCTGATGAGGATTTCGAGACTCTCCAATTGATCCAGCTCTATCGTTGGGGGGAGTCTTACACTCCTCTCAATGCTAACTCTCTGGTGGAGCGGGACCTGGTGCACGCCGGGGTCCGACTCCTCAGTATTGTCTCTGGGGGGGCAGCTCTTCGACGGCCCTTCTAGCGTGGTCCCTTGGGTAAATTTCTAACCTTTCTTCGTTTATTTTTTGCAGCCAAGAAGGTATCTGTGCTGACCGATCTATTCCTTAAGCAGGGGGAGACCGATGTTGTCCGCCCCTCGCGGAAGAGGAAGTCTGCTAAGAAGGCTGCTGCCAGGACGGGGTCTCCTTCAGCGGAGCAGCCTAAGCGGCCACGGGTGGATCTGGACCAACTCTTCGAGGTCCAGAATGCTGAAGAAGGTAAACAACTCCGCCTTGCTATTAAATCGTATAAAAGGATGGTCCCGTCGGACTTGATTTCCTCGACCAAGAAAGGCCGCATTGCTGATGTTAAAAGGATCCTTCGAGGCGAAACTCCCCGAGTCTTGAAGGCAGGCTACTATCACTACCGCGGGAAGGATCAATACGTCTCCCGACGTATCATTTGGTGTAAGAATCCCGATGAACTCCCTGACTACCTATCTGAAGCTCTTCATCCTCCAGGTGCAGGTCGCTCGGGAGCTTCCTCGGGTGCTGCGGCTTCCACAGATGCACCGCCTTCAGCGGAGGTGCCTTCCTCAGCTGGAGAGAAGGCACCATCTTGTGAACAATTTCGCCAGGTGGAGACTCTGGACTCCTCCGAGGAGACCGGCGGGGTTGACCCCCCTCAGCAGCGTCGGAAGGCGGGGCAATCCCCTTTGAAACCAACCCCTCAGGGGCCGCCTCCTTCGTCTTCTCCGCAGCAGCGGGAGCTCTCACCTATCCACGACTTCTCTCCCTCCCCTGTCCGGGCCGAGACGGAGATGTGCCCTTCTCTTCCTCGTCCCATCTCTCCCCTCGCTCTTGATGGGGACTTCTACAGGCCCTTCAACTCTTCACAGGCCGATGCCCCCTGGGCTCCTATCCAGACGCTCCAGGGAGTCCCGCTCACACAAGGGGAACAGGATCAAGAACTGGCCCTGCATCTGCTGGCGGGTTCCATCCTGCCTTCTATGCGACATCCGATTCACCTCAATCGGACGCATATACAGCGGGACGTCAGGGGTATGGCTGTGCGCCGCATCGAGGTGAGACTTCGTTTCTTTCTTGTTGATCGATAAATCGGGTCTTCTGTCCTTCTAACACTTTTTCCCTTTTGATTGTAGGAGCTCGGGGATTACAACCGCCTCATCGGGTATGTCATTGCCTACGATGAGGCCCGGGAGCAAGACCGAGGAGTCCGCGAGCAGCTTCAGGCGGATCTCAAGGCCTCCCAGTCTTCGCGGGGGAAGCTGGCCAAAGAGCTGGCTGTCCTCAATGAGAAGATTCGGGGCCTTCAGCAGCAGATCGCGGACTTCGAGGGACTCCTGAGGCAAGAGCGGCAAGAGCGGGGGGCAGTCGTGGATCGGCTGACCCAGGAGAAGAAGGCCGCCGGAGGAGCTGATCGCGGGGTTCCCGGCACAGCTGGCCGAAGCGGAGGCCAAGGGTCGGGAGGACTATCGGAGGTCGGAGGGCTTCCAAGCTGATGCCATGAAGTTCTTCGGCGCGGAGGTGGAGAACACTCTCTTCAACGCCGTTGAGGAGCTCCACCTGGAGTACGGGGACGCCATCAACTTCGACAAGTCTCATTCCCTTGCTCCCTTTGCGAAGAAGTACTTTGCTCTTTCCGAGGAGAGTGATGGGGGGAGTACCCCCGTAATTGTCGAGGATGCCTCTGAGCTTCCAAGTGCAGACGCCCCGATAGCCAATCCTCCCGAAGCCAATCCTGTGGACCCCTCTGCTACCGATGCTGCTGACAAGGACCAAGCTTGAATGCTTTTATCTTTCAGAGTCCTTGTATTTTCTTCTCTTGTGTCGTCGTCGGGCCTTCGAGCCCTTTATCAATACTAGACTCCTTTAATTCTGATGTCTTGTTGTCTTTCATCTTTCCCGACTATTTAACAACTCGCACCGCTTAAGGCGACTTAGCATCGAGTGCATCACTTAAGACGACTTAGTTCTTTAGCAGTCGAAACTTCGATACTCACGAATTTCTCATACGTCCTTCCCGACGATTTAATAACTTGCACCACTTAAGGCGACTTAATATCGAGTGCATCACTTAAGACGACTTTAATCGCTACTTAGGATAAACCTAAGGATCGCGCACCACTTAAGGCGACTTAATCCCACGCGTCCCTTAAGACGACTTTTGAATAAATCTAAGTATTGTGCACCACTTAAGGCGACTTTCATCGTGCACCACTGAAGGCGACTTTCGGATACTTAGAATAAATCTAAGTATTGTGTACCACTTAAGGCGGCTTTCATCGTGCACCACTGAAGGCGACTTTCGGATACTTAGAATAAATCTAAGTATTGTGCACCACTTAAGGCGGCTTTCATCGTGCACCACTGAAGGCGACTTTCATCGTGCACCACTTAAGGCGACTTTCATAGTGCACCACTGAAGGCGACTTTCATCGTGCACCACTGAAGGCGACTTTCATCGTGCACCACTGAAGGCGACTTTCCTCGTGCACCACTGAAGGCGACTTTTACACTTAGCATAAATCTAAGGACAAATCTTATTTGGAAGCGACCTCTTTATTAATTGGCATAAGATAAGCTTACATCGAATTAAACGATAAACAGCATACACCACTTAAGGCGATTTTACATCGGGCACCACTTAAGGCGACTTTATCGGGCACCACTTAAGGCGACTTTCTCGGGCACCACTTAAGGAGACTTTCTTCGGCACCACTTAAGGCGACTTTCTTCAAGCATGGTGTTTCTTCAAGTGTTCGCCACTGAAAGAATGCTTTAACGGTCTGCCATCGAGGTCTTCCAACTTGTATGCGTTCGGAGCTGGCATCCCCACGACCTTATAAGGTCCTTCCCATTTTGGTGACATCTTGTTGATTCGATCCAAAAGGGTGAACTCGTTGCGACGCCAAACCAGCTCCCCGACGAAGAACTGTCGGGACTTCACTCGCCGATTATAGTACCTGGCCGTCGCTAAGCGCATTCGTGCTTGGACTTCATCGGCTTCCCGCATTTTCTCTTCAAGTAGGTCCAAGTCCAGACGTCTCACTTCATCGTTCGTTAGGGGCTCGTAATATCTCATCCGATGGGATGCCACAGCTACCTCCACAGGAGCGACAGCTTCCGTGCCATAAACAAGGCCAAACGGAGTCTCCCCTGTTGATCGTTTGGGCGTCGTTCTAACAGCCCAAAGTACATTTTCCAGTTCGTTCAGCCATTTGCCCTTCAAGGCATAGACCCTCTTCTTCAGGCCATCCATCATGATTTTGTTGGCTGACTCCACCTGGCCATTAGTCTGAGCATGGCGTACGGAGGCGGTCCGATGCTCAATGTTCAATTCTTCCAGATACTCCCTCACCTGAGAGCCGTTAAACGGTGGGCCATTGTCGCTGATCACCACCTTAGGAATCCCGTATCTGGACACGATGTGGGTTTGGAGGAACTTGACGATCTGGTTCCCCGTTGTTCTGGCCAATGCCTTCGCCTCTATCCATTTCGAAAAATAATCGATAGCTACAAGTAAATACTTACATTGTCCTTGCGCTTGTGGAAGAGGTCCCACCAAGTCGATGCCCCACTGTGCGAAGGGCCAAGCGCTCTTGATGGATGTCAGGTTAGCAGCCGGAGCCACGATACTTGGGGCGTACCTCTGGCACGCGTCGCATGATCGGACCAACGCCGTTGCTTCTTTGTTCATCGTGGGCCAATAGTAGCCTAAGTTCAACACCTTCCTCAAAATGGATCGGGCCCCTTCGTGACAAGCCGAGATCCCCTCATGCATTTCCTTCAGGATTCGGTTGGTGTCAGGTTCTGCTACACACTTCAGGTACGGAGTCGAGAACCAGCCCTTCTTGTACAGCTGATTGTCCAGCATCACATAATTAGACGCGATCCGACAGATCCTGTCTGCTGCTACCTTATCCTCGGGGACTGCCCCCGTAGTCAGATACGCGACTATCGGGGTCATCCAAGTGGGCTCCTCCTCCGTTTTTGCTTCAACAGTGCACACCTGTGTGGGGTCGATGTTTGACAAGATCACCTTCTCCAGGAAGTGCACCTTCCGATTTTCTTCTAAGGGTGCCCCCAGGGCAAATTTGCTCAAGGCGTCTGCCTCTACGTTCTCCTCCCTCGGAATAGCCTCGATATCGAAGCTTTTGAAGCTCTCTCTCAAGGTTTGTACCTCTCGCAGATACTTCTTCATTATCGGGCTCCTTGCTTCGTATCGCCCTTGAACTTGGTTCACGATTAACGCTGCGTCGCACTTCACTCTCAAGTGATCGATTCCAGTGCCTTTAGCGATTTTTAGGCCCGTGATAAGAGCTTCATACTCCGCTTCGTTGTTTGTGGCCTTGAATGTTAAAGCCAAGGCGTATCGGAGCGGTTCACCTTCACCCGGTGGAATCAACAAAAAGCCCGCTCCTGATCCGTCTGAACTCGCGGAGCCATCCGTGTACATCTCCCAGGTATTTTCTTTGTTTGGCTGTTCTGATTGCTCTGCCCTCTCTGGTTGTTCTTCTGTCGGGACCTCCATGGTTGCCCCCTCTACAGGGCCCGTTTCTTTTAGATCGGGGGCTGTAGATTCTGCTATGAAGTCCGCCAATGCCTGGCCCTTGATGGCCGTTCTTGGAGCAAAGTGTATTCGAAACTCACCGAGCTCTACTGCCCATTTCACCAATCTCCCCGACGCATCCGGTCGGTTCAAAAAATGCTTCAAAGGCTGGTTCGTTAGCATAGTGATCTCGTGTGCGTGGAAATATGGTCTTAGCTTCCGAGCAGTAATTATCAACGCAAAGAGGTACTTCTCAACGGCGGGATAGTTCAATTCAGATTTGGCAAATGCCTTGATTACATAATAGACGGGGACTTGATTACCCTCGACAACCTTTACTAACACAGAGCTAATGGCAAATTCAGAAACAGCCAAATAAAGGAAGAGCGGCTCGCCTGGAACCGGTTTCGCCAGCGGGGGGAGTGTGCGAAGGTGCTGCTTGAGTGCTTGGAATGCCTCTTCACATTTAGCGGTCCATTCGAATTTTTTGTTGGCCCTCAAGACTTCAAAAAATGGCATTGATCGGTCGCTAGCTTTGGACAAGAAACGGTTCATTGCGGCTAATCGGCCATTCAGTACTTGCACCTCCCGATGGTTTATCGGAGACTGCATCTCCTCGATTGCCCTCAGCTTCTCTGGGTTCACTTCAATTCCTCTTTGGCTCACCATGAAGCCCAAAAACTTCCCTGAGTGGACTCCGAAGGCGCATTTCGTCGGGTTCAAGCGGACTTGATGGAGCCTCATCCGCTCAAATGCCATGGTGAGGTTGTGCACGTGATCCTCAGCTTGTCGGGACTTCACCAGCATATCATCCACATAAGCCTCCATGGTTTCTCCCAACATATCTCCAAACAGCTTATTCACCATCCGCTGGTAGGTTGCCCCGGCATTGATCAACCCGAAAGGCATGACATCATAGTGATAGATGTCGCTGTCTGCATAGAATGCTGTGTGGGGGGCGTCTTCCTTAGCCATCTTGATCTGGTTGTAGCCTGAATACGCATCCATGAAACTCAGCAGCTCATGTCCCGATGTGGCATCCACCAGCTGGTCGATCCTCGGGAGTGGATAGCAATCCTTTGGACAAGCCTTGTTCAAGTCGCGGAAGTCCACGCACATTCGCCACTTCCCGTTAGTCTTCTTCACCAGCACTGGGTTAGCGACCCAAGTCTGGAATCGGAGCTCCTTAATGAAACCAGCATCGAGCAACCTGCCCACCTCCTGCTGGATCGCGATCTTCTTATCCGTGCCCATCAGACGCCTTTTCTGTGTGATAGGCTTGATCGCGGGGTCTATCTTTAGCTCGTGCACGATCACGTCGGGGCTGATTCCTGGCATATCGCTGGGGGACCAGGCAAACAGCTCTTTGAACTCTTTCAGCAATTCCACCAATTTTTGGGCTGTCTCCTCAGTTAGAGCAGACCCGATTTTCACCTTCCTCTGGGGTCCGTCGATCTCGACTTCTTTCAGATCTTCTACGGGGGCGGGACGCCCAAACTCTTCTCTGGGATCTGTGTCTGTCTGGAGGACAGTCATAGCCTCTCGCCTCCTTCTCCGGGTGGCATTGACATAGCATTTTCAGGAAGCCACCTGGTCGCCTTTGACCTCCCCGACTCCGTGGTCGGTCGGGAACTTCATCTTCTGGTGCACAGTCGAGGCAACTGCCATCAGTGGATTGATGGTGGTTCTCCCGATAATTGCGTTGTAGGTCCCCGCAGAACCAACCACGACAAATTCCACGTTCTTCCTTTCTGACTTCCACCCGCTGCCAAACTCTACTGGTAAGGTGATTACTCCCAGCGGGTAGGAAGTTGAGCCAGAGAACCCGACCATCGGGAAGTTTGCCTCCTTCAGATCTTTCTTCGTCTTCCCCATGGCTTCCAGCGCGTCCATGAATAGAATGTCGGAGGAGCTTCCTCCGTCGATTAGGATTCTCTTCATCTCAAACCCATCTACATCCAGGGTTACCACCAGGGCATCGTCGCGCGGAGTCTCCACGCCTATGAGGTCTTCAGATGAGAAGGAGATTACCATCTCTTCTTTCAAGGTCCAAGATCGAGACCTCTTACCCAGCACCACCGCCGTAGGGATTCTAGAGGCGTAAACCTCTCGAGCGGATGAGGTATCACCTCCAGCAGCAAATCCTCCATGAATCACGTTGATGATTCGTCTTTCTTTGCGAACACCGGATGACTCTGGATCAGTTCTCTTCTTCTTCGGGGACCGATCGCGGGATCGGGAACGGGACCGCGATCGGGACCGAGAGCGGGACCTGCATCGTTTGTCCCCGACGAACTCCTTGAGCTTTCCCTTCTGGATTAGCTTTTCAATCTCCTTCTTCAGCTCCCGACAGTGATTGGTGTCGTGGCCATTTGCGCGGTGAAACCGACAATAGCGATCTGTGCGGGACCCCAGGAATTCTCCATCTTTCTTCGGGGGGTATCTGGAGATACCTTGTCGTTCCATGACTGTCAGCACTTCTGCCATGGAACAGTTAAGAGGAATGTCGAGATCTTCCCGCTTATCCTTTCTTGAAGAGCGCCTGTCGTCCCTCCGATCCGGACGACCTCGATTCTTGCCACTTTCGGGTTTACCCTTTGACTTACGATCGTCGAAAGGTTTACTCGACTGCTTCCCTTTGTTCGACTTTGGGGGCTCCAGTTCTCCCGCGGCTATCTTTGACTCCTGGAAATCGATCTGCCGCTTTACCCTCTTCTGCAAAGCCTCCATATTCCACACAGCCTTCTCAGCCACGCTGTGCATCAAGTCGGAGCCATAGGGGGCGGTCAGATTCCGAATAAAGGTGCGGATGATCTCGCCCTCCGAGATTTCCTCGTCTATCTCTGCTACGCTGGCGGTGTACCGCTGGTAATAATGTGCCAGCGACTCGTCGGGCCTCTGCACCACCTGGGTTAGGGACCTCACGCTCTTCAACAAACGTCTACGACCCTGGTATTGTCGAATGAAGCGGTCGTGCATGTCCGCCCAACAGGTAATGCAGCCTGGGGGCAGGCTAAAGAACCAGGTCAGGGCTCTTTCTCCGAGTGTGTTTGGGAACAGTGTACACACTATATCTTCATTCGGGGCTCTACCCAGACACGCCATAAGATGCTTCTGGACATGACGGACTGGATCTCCTTCGCCATCATATTCCTTAATCTCGGGGATACCCAGCCCAGGCGGGGCGAGGGTGTCTATTAGTCGGGGAACGAAGGGATGAGTGGATCGATCCCTCAGTTCCGACACCAGCGGCTTCTGTTCTCCCATACAGATGTTCACGATCTTTACCACCTGGTCGGGAGTGATGGGACCATTCAGGGGAATGGTCCTGTGCTGTACTGGTCCTGGCCCATCAACCACGAACCTTTCCGGCTGACTAGTTGTCCTGCCTCCGTCTTGGACTTGGGGCGGGGATTCCTGCGCGTTCTGACCCTCTGTTGGTAGGGTTGCTTCTTCCAGCGGGGGCATCTCCTCCTGCCTCCCTTCGGTCCAAGAGAGCTTCTACAGCCGCCAGGAACATGGGCATGGCCTCTGCCACAGCCCTCGTCAAATCTGCAGTCGGGGGAGCCTCCTGCCCCCTGTTACCCTGGTGTTGAGGGGCAACATCTTCGGGATGCGATCCGTTGTGCCCCCCTGTCTGGGAGAGCTCAGCCGGGGGATGATTCTGGTTTTCTCCTTGTTCTGGTACTGAATTCAGGTTCGTTGCAGCGGGGTGACGGGAACCACCGGATTGTCCCCTTCTGTTCTTGCCAGCCGCCATCGATCGAGTAGAAGGCATATCAGCTTTTTGTTTGATTCCCACAGACGGCGCCAATGTTGGATCACGGTGGAACTCCGGTACGGATCTTGACGGCAATCCTAGCTCCTTCGCTCCACGCAATCCTGCAAGAGGGGATAGACCGGGCGGTGACCCAGAATCCCTCTCCGATGCTTAAATGAGTACTTCGTCTGACTGGAAAGTAACAGATATCAAAGTGTATTCAACTCAACGTAAGTGATCTGAGGTGACCTCCTGCCCTTTTATAGGCAAAGAGATGCCTCAGGTACCTGGCGAACCGTTAGGGGTGGTTAGCCCGTATCCCGCTTATCTCGTACGTGATCTCGCATATCTTAGCCATGCCCCGCGTATCTCGGCCACGATCCGTGTATCTTAACCACGTTCCGTATATCTCGGCCACGCCCCGCATATTTTGGCTTTTATCCTCTGATAACGAGTCCCGACTCCCGTCGGGGACTCCAGAGTTATCTCGTTGTGTCACCGCTCGGGGTCCCTCGTCATCGTGACAGGGCCTATCATTCTCAGGGATTCATCATCGGGGCCTATTTAAAGGCTTATCATCGGGAGCTTCCAGCTCCGCTGTCGGGACCGACTCTGTCGGGACCTTGCTTCGTCGGGACTCCCTTCATCGGGACCCTTCTCCTAGGTCATCTTGACCCTTCTCCTAGGTCATCTTGACCCTTACTCTGGGCCTGGTGGGCCTGTTTGCCGTTTCCTCTCCGTTAAAGGGCCTGACGGCTATAGTCGGACCCATCAGTAACCATATGCATGTGCGTTGTTGTGCTCATATCCTTAACCTGGTTCTACAGGATGGGTTGTCTGGAATTGTTAAGTCTATTTCTAGAATCCGTGATGCAGTGAAGTATGTAAGAGGATCTACATCTAGGTTTGATAGATTTAAAACTCATGTCAAATCTGTAAATATTTCAACTAATCGCATAGTGTCACTGGATGTTGAAACTCGATGGAATTCCACCTATAAAATGTTGGATGTTGCTTTACTCTATCAGAAGGTGTTTCAGCGATTAGAAGGAGATGAAACAGAGAAGTACACTGAGGAGCTCGTAAAGAAGGATGGTGTCCCTACAGTTACTGATTGGAGTCATGCACGTAGTATTTTGCCTTTTCTTAAGGCATTTTATAATGCTACAATGCGCATTTCCGGATCTTCATATGTTACTGCTAGTAGTTACATTGTTGAGGTGTCTGCTATTGGGATGGCAATTAACAAAAAATTGTCAAACCGAGATCCATCAGTTAAAGATATGGCTACAAGGATGAAAGCAAAGTTCATGAAATATTGGGGAGATTCGTATAAGGTTAACATGTTGTTGATGATTGCTTTGGTTCTTGATCCTAGGCAAAAGATGAAAGGTGCTGAGTTCTATTTTAACACCTTCTATGACCATCATAAAGCCGGTGTCCTCGAGCATGATTTGGAAACTAATTTGAAGTCAATATTTGATCAATATGCAAAAGTGAACGAAGGCATTACAAGTCACCAACCGATGCACGTTGATGGTGATGATGATGGTGATGATGATGATGATGATGATGATGATGATGATTATGCCAATGCATATTGGCAAGCAACGGGCAATACCGGTCAATCAAGTTCAACAACTGAGCTTGATAAGTACTTGAAAGAAGATCTTGAGCCTTATAAGCGGGACAGTGATCTCGATTTGCTTAACTGGTGGAAGGCGAACTCGAATAGGCTTCCGGTACTTGCTTCTATTGCAAAGGATGTGTTGGCCATACCGGTTTCCACGGTAGCTTCTGAAAGTGCTTTTAGCACTGGAGGGAGAGTTGTCAGTGAGTATCGTAGTTGTTTGGACCCTACTACAGCTGAGAGTCTTATATGCACACAAGATTGGCTTAAGGGAACCCAATTCTCATTGCTAACAGATGAAGACTTTGAAGAAATTGAGAAGTTTCGAAATGGTAATTCACTGACTTGAAAATTAATTTAGTAATTTGTTAGTCTACTTGATTAATTTTTTTTCTTTAACTTTTGTAGAGTTCAGTCAAGATGAGAATGTTCAAGGAGATTCCACCAACGGTTGATGTCATATGGATCATTTATCTTAGTAAGTTCAATAACTTAGTTCAAGGGTTCGAGAACTGAACTGAACTGGGTTCAATTCTGCTGAACTGAGTTCAGTTCTGCCGAACTGAACTGGTGAACTGAACCCAGTTCAGTTCAGTTCTGCTGAACTGAACTGGTGAACTGAACCCAGTTCAGTGCAGTTCTGCTGAACTGAACTGAATTCAGTTCTGCTGAACTGAACTGAATTCAGTTCTGCTGAACTGAACTGAATTCAGTTCTGCTGAACTGAACCCGGTTCAGCTCTGCAGAACTGAATTCGGTTTAGTTCAACAGAAACTGGAGTTCAGTTCAACATAATCGGGGTTCAGTTCGGCACCTAAATTTGTTCGGTGAAATCAAGTAAGATTTGGTAAAAAATAAATCTCAAGTCAGTTATGTTTTATTCATGATTAACTTACTTCATATACTAACTCTTTTTATTTATTTTTCATTTATAGATTTGTTGCACTATTGGTGTTTGAGCTACGCATGTCGCCTCTCAAGAACCGGTGGAAGTCTCAAGATTTATGCTTTAAATATTTCAACTTATATTATCAGATTGTTTGGAATTTAGATTTCGATACTATCTATGTTGAAGTGATTGGTTATCTTTATATTTTGAAAGTTTATGAATTGTTCGTCTATTATCGAATTTGGTGCGTAATTAGAACTTAAAATAGAAAAAGTTTGAAGAAAAAAAAAAAGGTTCAGAACCGATTCTGCCATGGTTTGGTTCTGGAGCCGTAAATCTGGTTCGGTTCATGCCAGGTATAGAAAACCGGCTGAACCTTAAATCCGGTTCCGGTTCGGTTATGAACCGATTCGGCCCAGAACCGAACCATGCCCAGCCCTAAACAAGCGATTGGCGGACGAAAAGATGGAATCGTAGCAACGTGCATGTGTTTTCGTGAAGGATTGGTGTTAACTTAGGGGTGAAGACAAAGAAGGGGGGTTTGATGTTTCAAGAATGGATGTCCAATGATGGAAGTGTGGTCGTGATGCCTTAGTCCGTGCTCAAAAGAAGTGCTGCTGTAAAGTGCCAAAGAAGTGCGTCCATAGTGAAGCAGTAGTGTCCCGCCAAGTGCCTTGTCTAGTGTGCATAGTCAAGGAAAGGAGGAATGATGCTGGCCCAAGGGTTTGGAGTTCGTGTTTGAGTGATCAAGAAGCAATCTTGGAATGCAAGAAACGTTCTTGATGGCTTCCCCAAGGTATGTCATTGCCCTTATGCAAGCACAAGCTGCCCTAAGCCAAAAGAAGAGCCTAGTGACTAAGGGTATGTGTCCTTTGAGGTCCAATTGGAGGGAATCCGCCCCAAACCGACTTAGGAGCTTTCTTGGACGCCAATTTAGTCTCCTTAGCCGTCCTAATATGAAGTCTTAGCCCCAAAGTAAGATCAAATCCGCCCAAGATAGCCCAAGATATGCAGATCAAGTCCTATGCTGAAAATATATATTCAAGAGGTATATATTGTGATATAGATATATATGTTTGGTTAAATTGTATGCTAAGGATATATATATGTTATAAATATATATCCTAAGCTAAAATATAGCTATATTTATGGGAGAATAGATATAGGCAAAGAGATGGCTGAATATATATATTTACTTGATAGGATTTGGGTCTAGATATATATCTATATCTAGGAGGGATTTGTGGCAGCCCTTAGGCAGGAGCTGCTCCCCCTGCGTTTTAGAAAGTGTTAGGAGACACTATACTGAGTGATAAATTCTTGAGAATTGGGTGAGTGACTTGGGAGTGCAAATCTGTGAGTGAATTTGATATCGCAAAGCTGCGAGAGTGATTGTGAGAGTCGTCTTTGTAAACCAGGTGTCTCAGCCTTTATCTATCAATAAAGGCAAGTGTTCATAAGAGTTCTATTGTGTTTTCTGGTTCTTCTCATTTGTCCCTTCGATATTATTGTGTTCGCTGCAATCTTTGTGGAGTTGTTGTTCGTGATTAGCCGTTGGAAGCG
Source organism: Clarkia xantiana subsp. parviflora (assembly GCA_036873135.1). Lineage (NCBI taxonomy): Eukaryota > Viridiplantae > Streptophyta > Magnoliopsida > Myrtales > Onagraceae > Clarkia > Clarkia xantiana. The sequence goes on from JAPTYO010000003.1 coordinate 12,852,575, forward strand.
TTACTAGTCGCGTTCGTGTTCTGTTTTGGCTGGTGGTTGGAGGTGCAATCACGCCAGCAGGGAGCCATACTGTGTATTTTGACCCCTGTGACAGTGGTATCAGAGCTCAAGGTTGCGTGAAGAATATCAAGATGGCAAGAGAAGAATGGATCGCCCAGAACAAGGACGTGCTTGCTAAAGACTCCGAGGAGGATACAAACGTGATGCACGTGGTTTTGAAGGCGGTGGTGAACCTTCACGACGAGCAGGCTTTGCTGCGTCCCAAGTTGGTGGATTCAGAAGCACAGGTTGGTGCAGTTGAGGCGAAATTGGTTAATCATGGTGGCCGGATCAGCCATGCGGAGAACTTTGAGGAGCACACTCGTGAGAATCTGCACTTGATCAAGAAGAATCTGAATTCCAAGTCCAGCGATGTGATAAAGGTGAAGGTACGTGAGCCTAAACCTTTTATGGGTGTCCGTGATTCCCAAACTCTTGAGGATTTCCTATGGAGGATGGAGAAGTATTTTGATGACGCTGGTATTGATGAGCCCCGTAAAGTAAGATGTGCGATTTCGTACTTTAAGAGCGATGCAATTGCTTGGTGGAGAAGTTATGAGACGGCGTGCGAAGCAGCTGGAAGTGCCCCTCTTGCAAGCTGGCCTGAGTTGAAGACGGAGCTGAAAGAACGTTATATGCCCAACAACACTGCGTGGATTGCTCGAGAAAAGCTCCACAACTTGAAGCAGACGGGTATGATGCAAAGTTACATTAAGCAATTCATTGATATATTGACTGATTTGCCTAACATGGAGGAAGACAAGTTGTTCAACTTCATGAAGGGGTCGCAAAATTGGGCACAAGTGGAACTACAGCGTCATGGTGCAAAAGACTTGAAGAGTGCGATCAATGCAGCGGACGGATTGCTCGAGCTTCGAGCAGTTCAGAATGATGATGATTCGACGCGGAAGGCGTTCAAGCCTCGTGACAATAGGGAGGGAAAGGAGAAGTCTCAGCCCAAACGTGATACGCCGGACAAGGGGAATGATGAGCAAAATGAATGGTGGAAAGACCCGAAAACCCACCCCGGGTGCTTTATATGCAAAGGCCCCCATTTAGCTCGTGATTGCAAACATCGACCAAAAGAACGATTGAGTGCAGCGATGAAGCAAGATGATATGTCCTCTGATAGCGATGTAGAAGTGATTCCAAGGTGCGCCCCTTTACACCTCTTGGCAGGTATGCAATCAACTCCGGCAACGCCAACACCCGGATTGATCAACGTAAAGGCAAATCACAACGGGAAGAATGCAATGGTGATGGTGGATACTGAAGCTACTCATTCTTTTTGTTCGGACAAGGCATGTGAGAAGCTGGCTTCAAGGTAATGGAACATTTATCTCGCGTCAAGACGGTGAACACGGAAAGCCGGAAGGTGAAGGGCATGGTGCGTGTGCAATCGAGGATTGGCAGCTGGTGTGGCCCGATCGAGTTCTTGGTAGTTCCAATGGATGATTTCGACTTCATCTTTGGGAATAGCTTTCTTGCAAGCAATCGAGTGTTGGTGATGCCCCATGTTTGCGATATTATGATTAACGACCCCGTAAAACCCTGTTTTGTGCCAGGATTCTGTGATGTCCCAAAGACGGTAGGGTCGAGTGAGTGTATTTCAGCTATGCAACTGGCGTATGAGCTGAAACATGAAGTGTCCGTTGAAGTGAAGAGTCCAATTAAGTCCATCCCGGACGCGTGCGTGCAGCCCAACTCGGGAGGATGCAAAGAGAAGGAAGGTGTTGTTGATCATGCCAAGACGTCAAAGCGCAAGGCGTTGAAGCTGAATGCAAGTGAAGTGATGGTGAGACAAGCAAACAAAAAGCGGTCGTATCCTTATGTGAAGAAGGAGAGGTGTGAGTCAGACTTTCGCGAGGTCTGATTCAGCGGGAGCCAAGGTGGAAAGGCGTCCCAACGCTTGTCAATGATGTGCGGATCGAATTGGAAACGTTCAAGGGCGTGCAACCTTGGAACGATGAGTAAGGTGCCAATGAATGTTGTGAATATTGCGATGAGGAGCCAAACAAATGAAGGCACGGCAGCTAAGTTGCAAGTGAATGGCGTTGTCATGATGAAAACAACCCAAAGACAACGCGTAGGCAATGTGAATGGCCAGCAAAGAAAATAAAGGAGCGTAGCTGCGGGACGGCTTCGAGATGTGTTGAGGAGTGATAGGCGTTCGAATTACAAAAAGTTCGTGAAGTCCATGCCTGCGACCATGAAGTGTTCAGCTCAAAACCCAAAAGCTGATTTATTCCACAAGACGAAGAACTTCGGAATGCCAACGGCGTGCGCTAGAGATGCTCATCCAATGAGCAAAATGAAGTACGGTGCAGCAGATGAAGAGGCTTTCTTGCGAAGGGAGTATGGGCCCCGGCGGAAGGAGTGCTTCGAATCTGCGTCGACGAGGGCGTCGACTTTGTGTGGTGGGGGATGTTTGTTAGACCCCTGAAGGTCTAACATATTGGGAAGCACTGATTTGGCTATGATAGACGTGCTTCGCAAGTCCAACAAGCGATTGGCGGATGAAAAGATGGAATCGTAGCAACGTGCATGTGTTTTCGTGAAGGATTGGTGTTAACTTAAGGGTAAAGACAATGGAGGGAGTTTGATGTTTCAAGAATGGATGTCCCAATGATGATAGTGTGGTCGTGATGCCTTAGTCCGTGCTCAAAGAAGTGCTGTTGTAAAGTGCCAAAGAAAGTGCGTCCATAGTGAAGCAGCAGTGTCCCGCCAAGTGCCTTGTCTAGTGTGCATAGTCAAGGGAAAGAGGAATGATGTTGGCCCAAGGGTTTGGAGTTCGTGTTTGAGTGATCAAGAAACAATCTTGGAATACAAGAAACGTTCTTGATGGCTGCCCCAAGGTATGCCATTACCCTTATGCAAGCACAAGCTGCCCCAAGCCAAAAGAAGAGCCTAGTGACTAAGGGTATGTGTCCTTTGAGGTCCAATTGGAGGGAATCCGCCCCAAACCGACTTAGGAGCTTTCTTGGACACCAAGTTAGTCTCCTTAGCCGTCCTAATCTGAAGTATTAGCCCCAAAGCAAGATCAAATCCGCCCAAGATAGCCCAAGATATGCAGATTAAGTCCTATGCTGAAAATATATCTTCAAGAGGTATATATTGTGATATAGATATATATGTTTGGTTAAATTGTATTCTAATGATATATATATGTTATAAATATATATTCTAAGCTAAATATAGTTATATTATGGGAGAATAGATATAGGCAAAGAGATGGCTGAATATATATATTTACTTGATAGGATTTGGGTCTAGATATATATCTATATCTAGGAGAGATTTGTGGCAGCCTTTAGGATAAAATGAGCTGCTCCCCCTGCGTTTTAGAAAGTGTTGGGAGACCCTATACTGAGTGATAAATTCGTTAGAATTGGGTGAGTGACTTGGGAGTGCAAATCTGTGAGTGAATTTGATATCGCAAAGCTGCGAGAGTGATTGTGAGAGTCGTCTTTGTAAACCAGGCGTCTCAGCCTTTATCTATCAATAAATGCAAGTGTTCATAAGAGTTCTATTGTGTTTTCTGGTTCTTCTCCTTTGTCCCTTCGATATTATTGTGTTCGCTGCAATCTTTGTGGAGTTGTTGTTCGTGATTAGCCGTTGGAAGCGTTACTAGTCGCGTTCGTGTTCTGTTTTGGCTGGTGGTTGGAGGTGCAATCACGCCAGCAGGGAGCCATACTTAGAAGAAAAATCTAGGTATATTTTGACCCCTGTGACAGTACCTACAGAGGAAGAACACCCCTATGGGATGCCCACTAAAAAGAAACAACGCCAATGTGGAAACACACATGCTGCACCCACTGTCACTCCTGCAATGATGAAAGCATTATAAGAACTTTTGGCTTTTAGGGAAGCCGTAAGAAACCAAGGTTAGACACAACCACCACCGCCTGCATATAAACAGCCCCAAACAAGGACAAAGTCGCATAACGTACCCCGAGAAGAAACCTCACAACGAGGTGGAAGACAGCCTCCAGCGGCCAACCAACAATACCCTAATTCGGGGTGTGAGAGAATCCGCTCTGATACACCCTATGAAAGAATACCACATCCCGACGACTCGTGGAAGCAGCCAAGTTCACTATACCAACAACAATACATGGAAGACTCTCACTACCAGCAGAACCAGTAACAATACAATGGAATCCAACTGATAACTGGGGATTGCCCACAAAAAGTGACAATATCCCGATGACAGGACTGACAGCCAAGAACTTAGAAGTTTTGATAGAGCAGAAGTTGAAGCAATCAAAGGTCAAGGCTATGCATGTCCTGTCCGAAAGTGCAACTCGTCCTTTTACCCCAAGAGCTCATACACAGTCAGGTTCCAGGTACCCTGAATGACATAAGGATTGAGAAGTACTCCAGAAAAGGAGGCCCAATTGAGCATGTGCAGCAGCACGAAGCTTCACTGCTAGGAAGAACAACCAACCCAAATCACGTGACTGTGACATTTCCACAAACCCTAATGAGTTCAGCTGCACATTGGTTCTTCTCCCTCCCAAAATAAAGCGTTGATTCATGGCCATATCTGGATGCCAAGTTCATACGAAGATACATGAGAGAACGCACACTGCTGAAAGGGTCTAACGCACTTATGATGTGCAACAACAACATGATGAGTCTCTAGCTGATTATTACGTCCGTTTCAATCAAAACATCACGGATATACAAACAAACCTGCTAAAGGGCGAGATAGTCAGGACATTTATACGGAACTTAGGCCGCCTAGGCTACGCGCTAGGTGAGAAAATGACGAAACGTCCAACATAGATTTTGGAGGAGTTAGCTTCGCGAGTAAAGGAGTTCGTAAATCTAGAGAGGTTTAGGAACTACAATAAGGCAAAGATGAACGCCCTGCGTTGCAATGACAATAATAACAAGTCTGGACCAACAAAACAATTCCAGGAGAGATGGATGAATGTAGTAATCAAATACGCATACATGGATATGGAGCTGTTTGCAGGAACATCAGTATGAGTCGAAATCATGAAGACAGTTAGGTGTAGTGATGTTGAAATAGTTATATGTACGTAGATATTTGGATAAAGACAATAATTGGTTTGATACCCTTGTATTTAGGAGCAATTAAGAGTGCCTTAGATAAGGTAGTTAATGACAGTTAGCCTTGTAACTTAGTACATATAAGAATCAAGTGTTGTTTTGATTATAGAATTGAATCTAATGAATGAAAAGTAAACAACATCAAAAGTTGCTAATTTGCAGTATATTGTTGCAGAATTCGATTCATCGTCTGTCTAATTGGTGGTTTGATTTTTAAATGCAATTTAAAGATCAAATACAACTAATATTAAGCCGATCTACACTAGAGTGTTACCTTTTCCTTTCTTAACGAAAATTGATGTTTTAAAGCATAAATAACCAATTAGTGTTATTAACCAAACATTTGTCTTAGTTTAGCATGATAAGATTCAACTCAACTTCGTAATTTTAACATAGAGGCATGACGCTATCTAAGCATCTGGACTGATCAATGGAAAGGAAGAAACAAAACATCCTGCACAACTTCTATACAAGATTAAACATATACAGTCAAGAGACGAGACACCCATGGCGCAACAACAAGTTCTTCATGTCCTCGGAAGGAAGATACATACCAGGCGCAGTGATCTTCCTCAAAGATGGTCTGGAGAACACCATCCAAGCTACACAATCAAAACACACCTTCTTGCACATATACAGATTAATCTCCCTCAATCTCAGACACTGTTTCACCAATTCCTTCACTCCCTCGTCCGACACGTTCAAGCAACCTCTCAAGTTTACTTGAACTAATCTCCAACATTTCTTCCCAATAACCTTCAAGTCGTGGCAACCAATCTCCAGCCCTTTTGCCCTCAGAGTCTCCAACCTTGGCAAATCGAAGTCAAGCTCACTTAAACTCTTTATTCCTTTGCAGTGGCTGATTTCTAAATCCATGATTTTCTCACTGCAGCTCCACAGGGCTGCTTTAAGGCCTTCTTCTGTTATATTTGAGCAATGACTCACATTTAAAGATTCCAAGTTCGGGCAAGCCACCACAATCTTTTCTAAGCATTCATCACTCAGGTCCGCATTCTTAGCAAAAATAAGGGACCTCACTTGAGAATTTCTCACAGCACTAAATACACTGAGATCTTGTTCCTCTAACTTCATCTTTTCCATTTTGATTCTCTTTAGCTTGCGGCAGCTTTTGATTAGGTTGAAAAATGTGGCTATACTGAGATTCGAACAAGAACTTAGGTTTACAGAGACCAAATTGCCAAGAAATGGGCACAATTCTTTCATTCCATCATCAGTGATCTCGAGAAAACCTTCAAGATCCAAACTTTCTACTGTCTGGTGATGTTTCAACAACATTACCATGCCACGGAATGAAAACACACTCGATCGGGCTAAATTGATCTCCTTAAGAGGTATATCTGCTTCGGCAAGCCAACAGAGCAAGACATCCGATACGTACGAAGACGAAAGGTCGAGGCATTGCAAAGATTTTGCAAATCTAAAGGGATTATGACGATTCACCATTCGCACCATCTCAGGTGAGAGCTTTGAATAGAAACTTAGAGAGACCAGATTGGGACTGCTTTGGATCAGAGAAGTAATGGCTCTCAGCGTAATAAAGCTGCAATCTCCCATGGCTACTTCTAGCAACGACTCGCAGTTCGTGGACAGAGCAGCAATTGAATGATCAGAGAGGAAGTAGTTACCAGAAATGTTGATTTTACGGAGACGCTTCAGGTTGGATGACAAGAGAGCAACAGCGGCATCACTGACAGTTCCGGACTTCGGATAGCTGATGTCGAGCTCCTCCAGAGAAGGGAGCAGCGCCCATATAAAATTCACATCGCGATCTTCCAAATTACGAAGCTTCGACAAAATCAAGACCCTGAAGGTAGGAATCCTTGATCCGATCGCGCGCAATCCATTGATGGGGACAGTTTCCTGATTTGACAGATTGAGAAACTCGAGGTTCGGGCAAGATCGGGCGATCTGGAGGAGGACTTCGTCCGCCGGAAGATGGTAAGAGGAGAGATCGATGGATCTGAGGTTGGGGAAGCGCGTGAGGAGGGCGGCTGCTGGAGCTTTAGCGGAGATAGAGAGAAAGGAGCGGAGGCGGTTGGTTTGGTCGAGGAACTGCTTGGAGGTGAGGGAGACGGGCTCGAAGCGGCGGTGATCGTGGAGGTTGGAGAAGATGAGCTCCCAGCAATCGACCGGCAGTTCAACTTCCATCCTTGAATTCAGAGATCAAAGTGATTGATTGATTGGGAAATCAGAATTTTCAACTTTCAAGGGATTTAATTTTTTGGGCCAAAAAAAAAGGGATTGAATTTTGAATTATTTTGGTAAACTTTTTGAATTTGAATGTGATTGCATATATATTACTTTTTCATTGTAGCATTTAACAAATAATGTGGCTGTAGCTTTAGTGGTAAGAATTCCACGTTGTGATTGCATAGATATTACTTTTTCATTGTAGCTTTAAACAAATAATGTGGCTGTAGTTTAGTGGTAAGAATTCCACGTTGTGGCCGTGGAGACCTGGGCTCGAATCCCAGCAGCCACACATTATTTAAGTTTTTTTATTATTCATGCTTATATAAGCAGTCGAACGAATTTGGGCTGGATCTTCATAAGTTTCGTTAAGACTGTTTTTCCTACGAAGCCTACAGAGGCCCAATTTAATTAATCGCACATGACCCAATTTTTACTTTAATTTAATTAATTATATGCAACATTGGCCAAAAAAATATAATGAAGATACTGTAAAAAATACTTTATAGTAAATAAAAATATATTTATACATATTAAAATAAAATAATTTAAAAGGAAATGGAACATTGTATTAATATAGTTGATACAAATTCTAACTATTTGAAAATATGAAAGTAAATCTCAAGTTGAGACATCAGCTCTATCGACTAATGAGAACGTAAACATGTGAGCTCTATTGACTAATAAGACTGCATCATTTAAGCCATTCATAACCAACTCGTTTATATTTTAAAACAATCACAATTAAATTAAATTCATATTCTAAAGGATACTCATTTATATCTTATAAATATGATCCGATCATATTCCATGACGTAAGTAAATACAAGTACACTATATAAAATCTACTACAAAACTAATTCTGATTGTCAGAGAATAAGGGGGGTAAACATCAAGCCAACATGTCAACTCTATCAACCAATAAGACCGTGTCATATAAGTCATTCGTAAACAACTCATTTGTATTTAAAAACAATCGCAATCACAATAAAATAAAAAAGCATCATTTCTGAAACTTATTCATTTATATGTTATAACATATAAACCGCTCATATTTCATCACATAAATAAATATTAATGCATCTATGATAAATGTATTATAATACTTTCGGATGCAAAGTGGGAGATTCAAAAGTATGTGAAGGTGGGTAAAAGGCTGAATCAAAGTGGGAGATAGAGAGATTCATTTGTCGGCTTACGACCAGAGGCGCATAACAAATGAAAAAGGGACAAGTTGACTGTCAACGAAAACTTCGCAAGAGTGTGCATAATTTAATTTAGGTCGTGGAGAGAGCTGGACGGAAAGCAACTACTACTCACTGAGGAAGTGACTAGCTGAATTGAAACTTGAACAATAATACATACTTAAAAAAAGTATAGGTGCAAATTTCCTATCAATAATTTAAAATAACAAAAAAAAGAGAAGAAAAGTAAAGTAATGAATAAATGCGCGTTGGAGTCGGGAAAGAGACATATATAGAGGTGTGATAACAATAACTTTGCTACTTGTTCTATCTTTCTTAATTCTTATTAAAAAAAAAATTATTTCGTGGAAGCATATACATAGATTGAGCAATCTTTTGCATGGATATTAACCCATAATCAAATCGCATAAACCCAATTTAAAACCCTAACGTATGAGCGGCTAACTCATATCCTTCTTATGTCCATCTCCAAGTCCAACCAACCCTTTGATCCCTCCGCCATTTATTTAGTAACATAATTGCTAAAAAGTCCCAACAAGAAAAAACGGTCTCATAAGAACTAAACTAAAGCAAACACCAGGGAGACAATTTGTTATTGTACTTATTTTTTTTTTTTTTTGATGAAAATCGAACTTTATTTAAATAAAAGCTATTACATATTACAAATTAGAGAAAACCCGCGCTGGAGAGATTGGAAAAAATCCAGTTCTCGAACTAGTAGAGCGGGTACTAACAAAACAATAGAGCAAAATATCGAAATACGAATAAAAGAAAATAAACTAGAACAACAGAACGGAAAAACGGAAGAGATAACCCAGAAAAATGATAGAATGGAAAAGAAATTTCATTTTTGGTGCAATGCAACATCATAATATAGAGAAATAAACGATTAAAAAGTGGCTTCTTGATCTGACAATTCCAACAGTCCTTTTGTCATCTTCTTCCGAAGATAAATATATTTAAAAGTTATACCACGACCAAACACAATCCCCTTCTTTTTCCTTCTCTGCTCAGCAAAAGCTCAACAAACTTCCCTTATCTTCTCTCCATGGATCTTCTTCTTCTTCTTCCACTGTCGGTGTGGTTATTAGTCGTTTCTTCCTTCTCAGCCATTATCGCAACAGCAGACCCTTCTGTTTCCACCGTTTCCAACTCTAAACTTCATTTTCTTCTTCGCTCTCAATCTTATTCAGACATGGCGGCTCACTCTCCTGGTACTTCTCTCTACCTATTTTTTTTCTTCTCCTTCTCTTTCACATTTATATTTGGGTCAGTTTTGTTTCTCCACTTAATGCTCAAAATGTGAGAAAGATTAGACCTTTGCAGCACGAATCTTCAAAAGTTTATTTTTTCTGGCCAAATGGACGACAAATTGGAGCAAGTTTGGTAGTTTCCGATAATTCTGCCGAATTTTTGTGGTTGAATTTTGCTTACAGACAAGTTTCTCATTACTTTCTGTGTCCGCAATTAAAGAAACTAGTGTTGGATATTGATATTTGAACATATTGGCTCGATGGTCATACTATACACTCAATTGCAAACGAAATTCTTGTAAATAAAATAAAATTTCCATACATTGATAGCGACTCTAGTTATTTCTTCTTTGAATGCATGGTTTTAGATTTTGATGTGTATGTATGTTGCATAAGTAGTCTAACAATACATTTTATTCAAGTTGATGATTGTGAAACAGGGATCTCAGCAGTGAAAGTAGTATACCACCAGGATCTAAACAAGAAAACTCTTGTTTCTCTCATAGTATCCGCCACGCTTCTTGCCTCAATTTTGATTTGCCTCATCTGTTTCTGCATCTATCGACGTAAAAACTCGAAGAACTTCCATAAGAAGAGCACTGCAAATTCGGGTACATCTATAATCTTGTTTAGATGCTTTCCCATTATTTGTTCATTGATAGCTTAATTATCTACTTATGGAGAGGTTTCTTACAAATATGTGTTTCTTTAATTCCACATTATCAATGTCCTTGTGAAAGAAACTAAAATTCTGATTTTTCTACTAATCAATATCATTACATTTAATTATTTAACTTATTTGTTGTTAATTGATTGATGTGAAGATATTGGAAGAGGACTGCAACTGAACTCGGCTGTAAAGAAACCCAATTCGTCACCTGTTAATAAGGGCTCTGTGGTTACCATCTTTAAGTACCGAGCACTAGAAGCTGCAACAAATAACTTCAATGAAAGTAACTTATTGTGTCAAGGAGAGTCTGAGAGTATTTACATCGCTCGTTTCAATGAGAAGTTCCTTGCTATTGTGAAGGTATTCGATGAGTCTGATTCAGAATCTGCAAAACAAATGGAGATAATTTTCGTTCATTGACAGATTAAGGCCATATTGCTCTATTGGTTTTACTTATCTAACATCTTTAAATTTGAAATGAGACAGATTGAGGTAAATTGGTTGAGTAAAATCCATCACCAAAACATAATTTCTCTTCTGGGTTACTGCATTAATGGAGAAGCGCGGTTTCTCGTTTATGAAACGATGCCAAACGGGTCCTTGGAATCACAATTGCAAGGTAACATCCCATCTCTGTATCCATAACTTGATAGACGTCTTCAAAAAGAACTGGCAATTATGATTGTTTATCATATTTACTAGGAAATTCTTTATCTTTTGAAGAAAACAACATTACATGTTCTTCAAGAAACCTATATGTTTTTGCCTGTTATTGTGCTTTGTGTGAATCATGTTATTGTTGAAAATGAGTGGCACTAATTTCTAATCCATTTTGCTTATTTTAAATGATCTTGATTGGATAATGCATGAAAGATACAGGGTTCAGCACTGCCATGGCAACTACGAATGAAAATCGCGATCCATATTGCAAGGTTAAATAGATGGTTTTTTCTGTTAAAGTCTTAACTAGTTAATTCAATCATAATTCGTGGAAAAAAAATTCAATCATAATTAATTGTTCATTATCTTTATTTTGTATAATAGAGGGTTAGAATTTATTCACGAACGCTGCAATCCTCCAATCTTGCATAGAAATCTCAAGTCCTCGAACATTCTTCTTGATTCAGACTTCAATTCAAAGGTTGCTCCATTTTTCAGATATTTGGTGAAATAATATTTTCTTTTTTAAGCTAGAAGTATAATACATGTATGGAACTTGTTTCATTTTCAGCTTTTGGATTTCGGCTTTGCCATAACTTCGGATGCTCAAACCAGCAGAAGCAACCTGAAACCATCTTGGTCGTTGAATTGCCTCACCCTATAGTACTTTCTCGATGGTATACTTTTGCTGCTTCAGTTTGAATTGATTGTAAAACTTTGGCTACTTTTCATTGAGCTAACACTCTTTCTTGACTAACATTTGTCAGGAAAACTGACTAATAAAAGCGATGTCTACGCATATGGAGTCATCCTTCTAGAACTTCTCATAGGGAAGTACCCCGCAGAGAAAATCACGACAGGTCAAAGCCATACATCATTTGTCAAATGGGTATGTTTAAAAAATGTTTTTTTTAAACAAAAACAAAAAGTTGATTGATTTGTGTAAATTGTAATGCATCTTATGACCAAGTATATACCTGGATTTTCAGTCCATTCCACTACTTACGGACAGATCAAAGCTTCCTAGCATCGTGGATCCTGTCGTTAAAGACACAATGGATTTGAAGCACCTATATCAGGTTCTACTGCCCCTATTCGGTTATTGGTTGACATTTCACATAGTATCATTGTGATAATATATATACGATATAAAAATGAAAATTATCATGAAATTTTTTACTACTGTTGTGCATTATTATGAAGTGAATCTGAATGTTTGGATGAACAAAACATGGAGGTAGCTGCTGTGGCTGTTTTGTGTATCCAACCAGAACCGAGTTATCGGCCATTAATCACTATGTACTTCACTCCCTGATACCCCTTCTGCCTGTTGAGCTTGGTGGTTCGTTACGATTATCAGAGCCTCCAAACTCGATTCTTCAGTAACTTCTTATTATGTTGAGAGGGAAAGGGAACGAGGATTATACTGTAAATAAATGGTAGCTGACTAGTTTTTGTTGTTGTTGATCTGAAACAGTGTTCTTTCTTTTCTCTGTTGTAGCATTACTGAAAGAGTAGTGAGTTCTTCTTATGCCCGATTCACTAATTAGCTAGCTAACTGATCGTTCTGTTGTATGCTATTCTTTGAGAATTTTTCATCCAAATATCAATTATAATAGCTAAATACCGAAATAGGGTGAATTAACTTTTTTCTTTGTAACACTGTGCGTCATTTTTTTTTTGCCCATCAATAATGCATTATAAAATCAAAGACAAATTACAAGAGTTCAAGAATGAATGAATTCCCGATCTTGCTCAATAATAAATGATAAAAGAGAGGGCGGGGGTAAAGAAACTCAATTACTAATACATGACCTCTTTCTAACCTGGACCGCAATCCAGTCAGCACAGTGATTCGCTCTTCTTGGGACGTAGGACCAATGTACCATATCGAAATATTCAGCTCTGGTCCTAATGTTCATGACTTGTGTGGTTATGCGCCAATCCATACTATTATCATCTCCTGAAATGCTTTGGATCGTCTCTTTAGAGTCTGACTCGAACACAACCCGTCATTTAAATAAGCAAAGTGTAATTAAATAAATTAGGCATAAGTAAAATATTAGATGCAACAATGTAAAATGGGATTAGTTGTTAGTGTCGAGTGGATAATTCTATCATGCTCCAAGAGCATCAAGTAAAATGGTACTTTTTTTTTGTATTTTTCTATTGCCCTAAAGGTGAACCCTAGAGGAAAAATGATATTATTAATAGTATGATGCAAATATTAGGCGTGGTTAAAAAAGTTTCATATTTTTTCACGCTTTTAAAGTTTTACATATGGTACAATTAAGTCCACCCTAGTAATAAGAAAACTAAAAGCATTGTGCTCTTGGAGTATGGAAGAAAAATCCGTGTCGAGTGCAATGAATAAACTATAAATTTAGAGAAGAAAATTGAAAATCAATCCCAAAGTTGATGTTTTTTATCGTATTTCGAAACATAGATGTGTATACTTTAATTTTATAGTTGATAATGAGATTAGAGTCGGTATTACTAGCCAATTTTTTTATTTTTTATTTTTGCTAACAAAATTACAAAATGGTTGCATTTGACGGCCATATTTTGAACCTAAAGTTAATTGGACTAGTTAAGCGGGTTACGTTCTTATGGGAAGCTAAGTTGCTAGAGATACTGTATTTGGACCAACAGGTTAAGTGAGTTGTGTTCCAATGGCAAACTGAATTTTTGAAGATGTTGCCTTATCAGAACACTTCTAATGGTGAGTTTCTAGTCCTTCCACCTCAACTGCCACGTTGTTGCCAACTCATAATAGTGGAACTGCTACAGAGCTTTCAAATTCACGCATGCATCTCAATTGCATTATTTTAAAAAAAATCCACCTGAAAATTTCACTTCAAAATATGCATTTCATATGCATTATTCAGGTAAACTGTTGTAAGTTGTGAATTTCTTAGAATAGAATTTTAACTTTCAAAATATGCATTTCATATGCATTATTCAGGTAAACTGTTGTAAGTTGTGAATTTCTTATAATAGAATTTTAACTTTCAAAATGCATTTCATATGCTTCATTCAGGTAATATGTTGTAAGTTGTAACTTTCTTAACAGTAGAATTTTAACTTTCGAGCATGCATGAGCATTTAAAAAAAAAACTCAAAGTGTCATTCGTTTTATCCAACGTGTATTGCACTTTTTTGACAAGATCGTCATTTCAACATTCGCATGAGCGAGCATTTAAAAAATGAGAGTTTTGATTCTTTTTTGAGAAAATAGTTTAACTGTGCAGTTGAGTACTACTATTCGAGTTTAAACAAAGGACGAGAAAACCTGTTGAAAAAAACTTTGTTTTGAGCATTTGTCCCGTGTTCGAGCCAGATAATACACTCAGCAAACTCAGTAAACTCCATGATGGCGCAAAACACATTTGATCATAAATTTTGATTCCTTTTCAAAAAAAGTAATAAAAATTATGAAATGAATGACATTAGAGTTTTCAAAAAATCATGCATGATTTCTCATATTCTCTACACTGATTTTTCATTCACTATTTTCAGGTACCCTTGGTTAAGGTATCATGTACACATAAGTTATGCCGGCTAAATGGGGCAACAAAAAAAGAACATGTAGTCATCCAGTGACACAAGGAACAAATTGCACACTCGAGATATCTAACGCTGAGGTGCGTTAAATTGTACTTAATTTTTTCCTTGAGATTTGAGTGTCCCTACTCTTTTGCAGGTCGGATGACCACTTCAACCAATGCCGCAACCGTGTGAAACGTGAGCGCTTCGAAGAGTTTCTACGAAAAATTTCACCTACCATGTGTGTAATTCATACGCTTTCCAAGACGAAGTATACAACCGTTATGTGGCCAGGTTTAATCCATTCAGCGGTAACCATGGGGCATCTCCCATTGAGATCGGACATGTCAGGAGATCAGAAAATTTCAAGAGATCATCGGGACCGTGAAGATTCAATGTGACGATCGATGTAGCTTGACTCGATCAACCGAATCCTTTTCCGAAAAAAGTTTTGAAATTTTCAGTCTGCCACTAGGGGCATGTACTTTTCAGCAGGTGTACATATACAAGTTGTGGAGCAGGAGAATCAGGACATGCAGCAAGTCCAGTCGCATAGAGAGCACATTGCCCACTGAAAAATCCAACTCCCAGGTAAGAGAAGTTGTGATCATTTTTATCCCCGAAATTTGAGTTTTTCCTTACTCATTGTGCAGCTTGGATAATCACCCAAATCAAAACTTCTGAAGAGTACATCTCGTGTACGGCCCTTCGCTCGCCGACCATTCTTATGCCAGCTATCAGATTTATCCCAGATACCTCGGACGATGTCCATGCCTAAGTTTACCATTTGCGGACTACTGTGCCAAACTCAACACCATCCATATGTGTTCATTAATCAGGCCATTCGTCCAGCATGCGATGAGCCTAACTCGACAGGTGTTAGCCATGGGGCATCCTCAGACGAGATCGAGCAATAGTCGGGGCACTTGAGAAGCCGAGAGAAGAAGTCATTATCTATGTCATCCATTAATCGTAGGATCCATCCAGGGCGTCGACACGACCGACGTATTTTGACCAATCACATGAGTCGTTCTCTAGAAGATGTTTTGAATTAGAAATCTCCAATCTGCCACTAGGGGCATGTAAATAATTGTTGTTAATTATTTGCGGTAAATTTTCTTTAAAAAAAAAGAGAAAAAATGAATTCCCGCTAGGTTGAAAACTTGTAAAGGCGACCTAGGCAAAAGTCAGGGAGAGGGGCATGATCGAAAACCCACAGGGGCAGTCATGGCAAAAGGTGAGATGAAAAAAGATGCAAAAAAGCAAAAAAAAAAAAAAAAATCATTAGGGTCACAGCCGCCCTTTAATTGGTTACCGAGAAAAATAAAGAAAGCGTTCGTACAAATCTTGCGAGAGCAATGAAGCAATAAAATGGTCACAGTTGTTCCTAAATCAACTACAAATAAAAGGGTAACAGCCATCCCTAAAATGACTATAAAAAAAGGGTCACGACCACCCTTCAAATGGCTACAGATAAAGAGCGCTCCCGCAACATCAAAAGCGGAGAATAAGTGAAAGGGCCACAGCCACCCTCAAAACGGCTAAAGATAAAAGAGTGATCCCGCGAATCCTGTGAGGGTGGGAAAATAAAAAGGGCCACAGTCGTCCCTAAAAAGACTACAAAATAAAGGGTCACAGCCACCCTCCAAACGGCTACAGATAAAAGAGTGACTCCGCGAATCTTGTAAGGGCGGGAAAATAAAAAAGGGCCACAGTCGTCCCTAAAACGACTACAAAATAAAGGGCCACAGCCACCCTCCAAACGGCTACAGATAAAAGAGTGACCCCGCGAATCTTGTAAGGGCGGGAAAATAAAAAGGGCCACAGTCGTCCCTAAAATGACTACAAAATAAAGGGCCACATCCACCCTCCAAACGGCTACAGATAAAAGAGTGACCCTGCGAATCTTGTAAGGGCGGGAAAATAAAAAAGGGCCACAGTCGTCCCTAAAAAGACTACAAAATAAAGGGCCACAACCACCCTTCAAATGGCTACAGATATAGAGCACTCTCGCAACATTGAAGGCGGGAAATGAGTGAAAGGGCCACAGCCACCCCTAAAATGGCTACCTACAAAGAGTGTTCCTCGAATCCTGAGAGGATGGGAGATTGTTGAAAGGGCCATAGCCACCCTCAAAATGGCTACATATAAAGAGTATTCTCGTGAATCTTGTGAGGCCGGGAAATCATTTGAAAGGGCCACAGCCACCCTTAAAACGGCTACAAATCGAAAGAGCGCTCCCAGAACATCGACGATGGAAATAAATAAAAGGGCCACAGCCATCCTCCAAATGGCTACAAATCAAAAGAGCTCTCGCGACATTGAAGACGGTGAGGAAATGGTCACAGCCACCCTCCAAATGGCTACAAATACTCTCGCATCGAGACGGGAAATAAAGTACGCGTCACAGCCACCGTTTAATCGGCTACCAAAAAAAGAGTGCTTCCGTTAGGTTGAAAACCCGAAAGGGCAGCCTAGGCAAAATTAGGAAATGAGGGGCATGATAGCAAATTCAGAAATTGCAATCATGGCAAAAGGAGAGAAAATAAAATCTCGATGGAATGAAAACCCCAATGGGCAGTCCATGCAAAAATTAAGAAAACCGAGGGGCACGGTCTAAAATTTTGACAATGGCAAAATGAGAGAATATGAGAGATTAAAAAAAAAAATCCCGCTAAGTTGTCGCGTCATGCGCAAGTTAGGCAAAATTTAGGGACATTCATTCAAGTCGTCAAGCCACTAGAGGCCCTTATCCAACCAACGCCACTAGAGGCTCTTCTCCAACGGACCCCACTAGAGGCTCTTCTCCGACGGACGCCACTAGAGGCTCTTCTCCAACAAACGCCACTAGGGGCTCTTTTCAAAATACCAGCCACTAGAGGCTTTTCCTTGTCGCATGCCACTGGAGGCATCACTGATCGAGATTTTACACGCCACTGGAGGCTTTACTTTTCCGTACGCCACTGGAGGCTCTACTTTCTGCATCACCAACGGAGGCACCGCCAACAGGGGCACCGCCAACCGAGGCTTTACTTTCCCGCACGCCACTGGAGGCTTTACTTTTATGCACGCCACTTGAGGCTTTACTTTCCCGCACGCCACTGGAGGCTTTACTTTTCTGCACGCCACTTGAGGCTTTACTTTCCCGCACGCCACTGGAGGCTTTACTTTTCTGCACGCCACTGGAGGTTTTACTTTCCCGCACGCCACTGGAGGCTTTACTTTTCTGCACGCCAGTGGAGTCTTTACTTTCTGCACTGCCACTGGAGGCTTTTCCTTGTCGCATACCACTGGAGGCATCGTCGATCGAGGTTTTTACTTTTCTGCACGCCACTGGAGGCTTTACTTTTCTGCACGCCATTGGAGGCTTTACTTTTTCTGCACGCCATTGGAGGCTTTACTTTCCGCACGCTAGTGGAGGCTTTACTTTCTGCACCGCCAACGGAGGCACCGCCAATAGGGGCACCGCCGACCGAGGCTTTACTTTTCCGCACCGCCACTGGAGGCTCTTCTTTACCGCGCCGCCACTGGAGGCTTTACTTTCTGCATCGCTAATGGAGGCACCGCCAACAGGCGTCCCACCGACAGAGGTTTTATCGTTTCCGCACCAGAATAAGCATATGAGCCACCTTGAAGACTTCGAATAATTAAACGAGAATATACTTTCTGGTCAAAATCAGTGTTTCTTCGTCTTTGGACATACCCCTTCGAACACGTTCTACGGGAGTCCGTCCAAAGGGGGGCAAACTGTAAACACTCGATTTTGACCCGGACGTAACGACGTTACACATGATACGTCAAATTCCGGACGTGTCAAGCCACAAAGTCTCCAAAAATGCTCAAGGGCACATTAGGAAAATTATTATAAAATATATTTTAAATTATTTCGAATACATTTAATATATTCGGAATACAATCAAGCCACAAAGTCTCACGACCACCGCCCAGTTCGCCACGTCGTCGCTCCGGTCCCTAGCTCCGCTCGCCGACCATCTCTCTCTCTCTCTCTCTCTCTCTCTCTCTCTCTCATCGTGACTGCAGACAAGCCCGCCCGGATCAGAGCTCCGGTCACCGCCTTCCCCGTCGACTTCCAGCGTTCCTCCACCTTCCTTCCAGCCATCCCGCTGTGCCCACCTCCGGTCATTCCGACCTGCTTGTCAGCCCGACCAGCAGCCCTACAAACTCACTGTGACCTCTGCTCGTCACGGCCTCGTCTCGCCTGGACCCGGCCCTCCATCACCGACGAGCTCGCCCCCCGACTGGACTGAAGCTCCGCCAGCGCCTGCACTCGACTCCGCCCGTCAAGATCGTCGTCGGAATCACCTCCCTCGCCACGGCCCTGGGCCCTCGCTGCTTGAAACTCCGACCGAAGGTCCACCCTCACACCGTCGGCCATCGCTCACAGTCTTCATCCCTCGCACGCCCGCTCCGGTCGACTCCCTCTCCGCCGCGTCCCGCCCCTATCTGCCGTGTCCCGCCCCTATCCGCCGCGTCTTCCTCGCCGTCGGTTGCTGTCCTCCCTGCATATGAGTTTCTTCTTCCCCGATTGGTTATTTTTTTTCCTTTTCTTATATTTTTTTTATTATTTAATTATTCATTGTTTATTATTATTATTATTATTATTATTAGATTTAGGATGAATTAGTTTAAATCTAATTAATTTGGGGTTAATTACAAATTTGATTATTCGGTGTTATGTAAGTATATCAATTTACGTTTTGATGTGAATATGTTTGATAGTGTTGCTAGGTTTTATTTATTTATTTTTTTTTTAATAAAATCGTTTCATAATGTATATTATTTAACAATAAAATTGGCAAATTAAGTGAATTGAGTACCAAAAGGGCGTATTTAAAAATTTAAGTTTTTAATTCGTAATAGAACCCCCGAACTCGAATTTCTCATCGTTGATCGATTTTATACCTAGACGTTTAATTCGTTATTCGCTTAGGAAATTTAGGTTTCTAGTTAGCCTTATAATTAACTAGTGGCAACTCTTTCAAAATCCATGTTTTTCAAAACGTATATCGCCTTAGGTCGGATTTTTTAGGTCTAACACTATACTCTCTAGGATTGGGAACATCAAAAGATCCTCTACTAAAAGCCAAAGAGACAGAAAAGTGATTCAACTTTGGAATCTTATAAAGGTAAACTATATATTATATATCATCTCATTCTCCGTAGTTTAATACTTTTCAATTTTTTTTATTTTGCCCATTCATATTATAGAATATTATTCTAGTGTTTATAGATTCAACCAAGTGGTGATTGAATATACACAGTTGGAGATGCAAATATTGTAATTTTCTCTAATCATATGTGTATTTTCTCTTAATTTCATTTTGCAGAGATCAAGATGAAGAAGATGAAGACACTTGACAAATATTTCAAAAAGCAAAGAAGGGAAGATATTTCTCCTTCGGAAGATCCTCTCCCAATTCCAAATGAGTTGCCTCATTCATCAACCCCGGATCCATCTGCATCTATTCTTGAATCAGTTGCACCAAGTCTGATTGTTGCGTCTTGTGAACCGAGTGATCCGGAAGATAATTTTCTTGATAGTTCTCTCCCAATTCCAAATTAGCTATCTCATTCATCAACATCAGATCCATCTGCATCTATTCCTGAACCAGTTACACCAACTCCGGTTGTGTCTTGTAAATGTATAGGATAATCTGATATCTTTGTCCTCAAAGCTGGATCAGATGCAAGTATCCATCTGCATCTATTCCTGAACCAGTCACACCAACTCCGGTTGTGTCTTGTGAACCGAGTGAGTTTGATATCAATTCACTTGCATCTAATCCAGCTTTGAGGACAAGGATATCAGATTATCCTATACATTTACAAGATCAAGTCAGACGAGAATATATACTAAGAGGACCTTGCCGACCTTCTAAGAAAAAATTTCCTCTTAGAAAAGTTGGAGGGGAAATGAGACGATTCAAGACATCTTGGTATGACAAATATGAGTGGATGGAATATAGTGAGCATGCAGATGCTGTGTTTTGCTTATATTGTTATTTGTTCAAGAATGAAACTGGGAGAGTTGCTGGTGGTGATGCATTTGTTAGTGGAGGATTCTATTACTGGAACAAAATTGTAAGATGTGATAGACATGTGGGTTTTCCCAATAGTGCTCATAATAGTGCTCGAATAAAGTTTGAGAACCTACCAAAGGGAAATCAATCCATCCAAGCCATCATCTACAAGCAATCTGAAGTAGATAAAAGTGAGTATCGAACTCGCTTAACCGCTTCAGTTGATGTATTACGGCTTCTTCTCCGCCAAGGATTAGCTTTTCGGGGTCACGATGAGAGTGGAGAATCAGGAAATAGAGGTAACTTTTTTGAGTTACTGACATGGTATGCCCAACGTAATGAGAATGTTGATCGTGTTATTTTGAACAAAGCCCCAAATAATAATCAAATGACAGGTTCTTCAATACAAAGAGAAATTATTAATGCTTGTGTGAAAGAAACAAGTAAACTTATTATTGAAGACCTTGGGGATGCGTTTTTCACAATCCTAGTTGATGAGTCAAGCGAAATTTCACAACAAGAACAATTGGCTGTTTGTTTGCGTTATGTTGATAGAAGTGGAAGGGTAATTGAGCGATTTCTTGGTGTTGTCCATGTGACTAGCACTGCTGCAGCTTCTCTGAAAAAAGCAGTATTCAGTTTACTCTTGAAGCATCTTTGAGTCCTTCTAGGATTCGCTGACAAGGTTATGATGGAGCAAGTAACATGAAGGGTGAAATCAATGGTCTCAAAACCTTGATAATGAAGGAGTGCTCATCTGGATATTATGTTCATTGTTTTGCACATCAACTTCAGTTGACACTTATTTTTGTTTCTTCAAAGAATGAAGACTGCACTTGGCTTTTTGAGAAACTTGGCTATTTGTTGAATATAATTGGATCTTCTTGTAAGAGAAAGAAATTGATTCGAGAAAAGCAAGGTGAAGAAATTACACGCGCATTGGGTGTTGGTGTAATAAAAAGTGGCAGTGGACAAAATCAAGAAGCTGGCATGAGGAGACCCACTACTACACGTTGGGGATCTTATTATAGGACACTTTTGAGCTTGAGTTCCTTATTTTCTCCCTTGTGCAGTGTTCTTGATAGTCTTGGAGATATTTGTTCAAATGAAGATGACAAGGTGAAGGCCCAAGGTATTTTGCACGACATGAAATTATTTCACTTTATTTTCATTTTTCAGTTGCTGCTGCGTATATTTGGGTTCACACATGAACTAAACCTTGCTTTGTAAAGAAAGGACCAAGACATTGTCAATGCTATGTCACTTGTTGGTTTAGTCAAAGAGAAGTTGCAAGAAATGAGAGATGGTGGATGGGAATCTCTTCTGGATAGAGTACGTTCCTTTTGGATGAAACATGATGTTGAAGTTCCCAATATGGAACATGACTATGCTCCTTGGGGAAGATCAAGGCGTGGAAGGGAAAATGTCTCATACTTGCATCATTTCCGAGTTGAAGTATTTATGAAGGTGATTGATATACAACTTCAAGAGCTCAACAATCGATTTAATGAGGTAAACACATAGTTGCTTCTTTGCATGGCATGCTTGAGCCCTAAAAATTCATTTGGTAACTTTGATATGCAAAAGTTGCTCAAACTTGCTACATTTTATCCTGATGAGTTCAGTAGTATTGATATATCAGCTTTGGAGTTTCAACTTGAAAATTTCATTAGTGAAATGAGAAGAGATGAGAGATTTCACGGATTAGATAAGTTAGGGGGACTCTCGATGAAGCTTGTTGAGACGGGAAAGCATATTGCATTTGAGCAGGTTTATATGCTTTTGAAGCTAACTTTGACTCTTCCAGTAGCAACAGCAAGTGTGGAGAGATCGTTTTCAGCCATGAATTACATCAAGAATAGACTGCGAAATAGTATGGGTGACGATCTTTTGAACGATTGTTTGGTCACTTTCATAGAATCTGATATATCTTCAGAGGTTACCAATGATGCTATACTGAATCGTTTTCAAGCGATGAAGCCTCGTAGAAAACAATTATAGATAGTAGTATTAGTTTTCGTTTATTATAAAACTGTGTAATGCATTACACCTTATGTAATATGTAGTATGACTCTTTTAATATTGTTGTTGTTTCTATTAATTATGTACCTAGTGCACGTGTTGGCTTAGCGCACGATGTGGTTTCTTTTGCAGCTACGGCTGATGTAACCGAATGCTAGTTTGCCCATGATCTCCCTCATTTCATGAGTTGGTCGTAGGCAACCATTTTGTTATTGCGTTTGCGTGCTTATAATATTCGGCGTGAAAAAAAAGACACTATATATTTTATGTTCATTATTTTTTTGCGAGAAGTTTTTTTTATATATTTTTAATTTTTCAAAATTGTCCCCATTGATCAGTTTCCTGCGTCCGCCACTGAGTTGAGCTACCATCTCGGGAAGTTCAACTGAGCTGCTTCCAGACGGTGTGCAATGGACCAGTTCCAGAAGATCTCCCTCCATTTACAGGACGCTCTATCACTTTTTACATGTTACCTTTCAGAGTTGGCTTCTTAGGGAAACTTTTTAGGTTAAATGTACTTTTGATACCACATGTTTGACCGAATGTGGTTTTTAGTACTGGATGTTTAGTTTTGTATACTTTTGGTACCAAACATTTGAAAAAATGTGGCTTTTGGTACATCCGTTAGTTGGCTGTTAGTTTTGGCCGTTAAATGACATTTGCAAGTCACGTGATCGACTCTAAACTTTTAATTTTGTTAAGTTTAGTCCCTCAAATATATTCCTAACTTTTATTTTGTTTAACTTAGTCATAACACTTCAAAATTGGACCCAATTAAACCAATCGAATTCAATTGACATAGCCCCATTTTGGTCAAATTTACCCAATTGGAGATAGGTCCCAATTGGGTTCGATTTTGAAGCTTTATGACTAAATTAAACAAAATAAAAGTTATGAATATATTTAAGGGACTAGATTGAACAAAATTAAAAGTTTAGAGTCGATCACGTGACTTGCACATATCATTTAATAGCCCAAACTAACGGCCAACCAACGGATGTACCAAAAGCCACATTTTTTCAAACGTTTGGTACCAAAAGTATACAAATCTAAACATCCAGTACTAAAAGCCATATTCGGTCAAACATTAGTATCAAAATACATTTAACACAACTTTTTACCTTAATTGTTTGATGTAATATTATTCGGATTTCTATAATAATGATATCCATGTCTGTGGAAGTAGTTAGTTAATGAGGTATAAGAACTGAGTATGTCTATAAT
Source organism: Clarkia xantiana subsp. parviflora (assembly GCA_036873135.1). Taxonomy (NCBI): domain Eukaryota; kingdom Viridiplantae; phylum Streptophyta; class Magnoliopsida; order Myrtales; family Onagraceae; genus Clarkia; species Clarkia xantiana. The sequence goes on from JAPTYO010000003.1 coordinate 12,876,525, forward strand.
ATATATACATTTTCTTTTCGGGTAAATTAGCTCATATACATACTACTATGTTTTTTCATATCTAGACAGACTAGCAAGCTTAGCCGGTCCTGAAAGAGATAGGAGGACCGACTCTTGCTGTTGTGAGGTTATTTTATTATTATTATAATAAAATATAGGATGTTTTAACAAAATCTGCAACTTGTCTACACCATAATAAATGGTGATCGAACAAATTGTTACAATCTTATTAGAAAGTTCGATAATTATAAATAGTTTGGATTATGAAGTATAAACTTTTGTAGTGGTTTTTTTTTTGTATTAATTACCAAATGTAATTTGGCCGAATAAATAAAAGGTACTAACAATTTCCAAAGCAGTTTTGAACGGAAATATAAATTTTACCAAAAAAAAAACGGAAATATAAAACAGTTCGGTCGGACCTATTAGGGAACCATCTCTTTATAACCTAGTAACCTACCTTATTGACAACAATGTAACAATGGTGTGGTGATTCAGCGTTTAATCCCTTAACTAGAGGTCAGGGTTCAATCCCCGCTAGTGACCATGGGAATGGAAAATTGTTCATGGCCAGCACTTTACCCCTTACTAGTCTAGACCATGGGAATGGAAAATTGTTCATGGCCAGCACTTAAGAATATCTTAAATTGTGTAATATTTAACGTAATAAGATTAATTACAATATACTAATATAATTCCAAAAGTATATAGATTATATAGATTAATGTATATAAATTACTATTTATCAAGTAAATAAAAAATAAATATAAAAAAATTCTTTAATACATGTATCAATTTATTAAAATCATATTCGATATAAAATATTAAATAGTATTAATCGATTTCTTGATCCATATCTTCAACTTTTGGAAATATCTCAAATATAAGAATATCTTAAATTGTGTAATATTTAACGTAATAAGATTAATTACAATATACTAATATAATTCACTATTTTTATCTTTTCTTACAAATTATATAAATATAGAAGAAACTGTTAGGAGATGATGAATAAGTTGCCCCATGAACTTTTAAAATAGCATTAAGATCATTTTTAAATTTGAGAAAATTAAATTTTGCCACCCTAAATTAATACTTATATAATAAAGACGTTAATTTACTTAATGCGAAATTGATTCTCGGCTTTATCATTACTATTGATGATTTTATATTAACTTTAATCGTAGGATCGTTTTACGTAACCGAGATTGTAGAATCGTAAGATCCTACAAGGGATCGTGATTGTTTTACTTCACTAGGATCGTAAAGTCGTAAGATCCTAAGATCCGGATCGGAATCATGACAACCTTGATTTTATCAACAAGAAAAATAAAATAATAATAACATCTATCTATCTATCTATATATCTATAATATAATTTGGATACACTTAGGCTATTATGCTCTAAAACAACGCCACGTCACAACAAAACAATGTGATTTGCTAAAATTTGTTGACGCTCATCAATTTGTAACACACATTTTTTTTTGTAAAACTCCTCTAACTCCTCTTTTTATGAGAAAACCTTGTGACCTTCTCTCATGTAATGCTCCAATTTCCTTCTCTTATGTATTTACAATCATTTTGTTGTTGTTATTTTTTATTATCTTCATTAATGCCACACCGTCTTTAACTTTAATTTGATTGAAAAAATGTTTACATTTGTCACCGTATGTTATATAAGGAAATTAATAGTCGAAGGTACATTTCTTATTAGTTTAGCATGGATAATGAGTGTTTATGTAACTTTGGGAGTACTTTGTTAGTATATGTTGAACTTTTAGTATGAACGTATTTATTGGAACCAACTCTTATCACTAAATATTCACCGTTAGTTTGAAACTGTTAATAAGCTAAAATTTGTATATATTTTTTTATCTCTTTGTCTTAAGAGAATGATGTTGTCAATGCAAACAACAATAGAAATTCATGCTGAAATGGATATTTTTGGATCGGTGCTTCAAACGGCCTTTTTAATTGGTGCTTAAAATACTACTAAATGATATTTAGAGTTGTGCCCAGATGCCATGACTATGGATCTCCTCTATATAATAATAGACACGGAGGAAGCAGTGAAGATATTATGTTATTATTTTATTATTATATAAATAACCAATTGCAGGTTAGGATATTAAGTTGTTATATTGTTACATATAATGTATTAGATGATTCGATAAGATACATAGTTTATCTTCTTTATATATATATATATATATATAATTGGATTTTTGAAGGGTATTCTGACATGGCTCCATTTTGAATTTTTATGTCCAAGAGAAGCGACTTTTAGGTTGAGGCCCAGTAATACTAGATAGTAGATTTATATGAATTACTTAGAAAAAAAGCAGTAATAATTTTTTCTTTTATTAATGTATATATTTAAGATTAAATTGACATATTTTTCTTTTACATATTCATGACTTTTTAAAGAATATATATTTTATAATTTTTAAGAAATAAAATTATTTTAATTGACTTAAATCTATATAAATTGAAAACTGATATGTGTTTATTTAAGTTGTGCTAATTTAACATTCATTGTATTATAATTTTTGTGAAATGTGGAAGTAAAAATAAGTTTTAATCAAAGTATTCTGTTTTCTTACTTTTTTATTAATTTTTTTTAATAATTTCGATAAAATAGTATAATAAAAAAATATAAAGTCATTTCATTTTCATATATAAAAAATGAAATCTCTTATATTGTTTAATAATCACTAAATCAATAAAAAAAAGTTGGAATATAAATTAAGAACACATACAAAATTAATATGCAATATTTACAAACATCATCTATAGTAATCAATAATATAATCCCATATATTTATTACATAAAATATCGAAATATCGAAACACGTGCGTTGCGCAAGTAAGGGTATTAATATTATATTATGGAGACAAGTTACAGCCAGCCAATAGAAAGGTTGCCCTCTCCGTTTCATGTTCATAGCCGATCAAAATCTCTAATGTTCCTCATCTATTTTTCTCTATAGTCCGTCTCTGTGAAACTTCTCCACTTTATCGGGCAACGAACCTTCTTCGCTTGCTCGGCTTTCTCGATCCTCTAATTTACATAATTTGTATCAGTCTGACCAAGATGCGACGCTCCTCCAAGAAAGCCAGCCAACTGACTTCCGCCGCGTCGGTTAATACTTCGTCAGATACCTATCGTTCCGGTACCGATCCTCGCCGAAAGATTCTATCACTGCTCTCAATTGATTGATTGTGTATTCAATATGCATGGCGGCTGTGTCAAACCTTGTTCTATCTACTAAACCTCACGTGATAATAAGTTTATTAACTGTGATTATGAATTTTGATTGATTTTATAACTTACCCTATCGATGCGTTAGGTTTTATAATAAAAATGAAATTGCTCAAGATATATACACTGTTGCTTTATGTTTTTTTAGGAAGATTTAGGTAAGAGTAGACCGGTGGGTAGGCAAGTGAGTCTTTCAATTGACAGAATTCAGTAAGAGGATTGATAATATGATAACATTGGGGGTTCGACTGAGTTTTCTCTACTATTGGGTTTTGTTATCTTGCTCTTTGACGTAGCTGTTTGATGTACAATAACCACATGACTTTCTTGTCACCAGCCTCAACTAAAGCTACTTCGAAGGAGTTGGAACGGATTGACAGTCTATTTTATTCGTATGCAAATGAATCCTCTGGCTTGATTGAGTAGGTATCCTAAGAACCGTTTTCTTCAACTACTGCAGCTAGAAAAGTATTTCAAATTTTTGTTTTAATAATTTACTCCTTAATTATGTGGAATAGTCTAGTAAAATTATCATTTATTTCAGTGTAGTACAGTGCACCTAGAAAAATAGGATGAATTGAAATATTTAGTTAGTTAACTTTGATGCATAAGTAATTTGTTATTCCGAACGTGAATGGGATAAGTGTGGAATTATTGTTGTTGATATGTAGAAATTTTGAGAGTATCTCTTAAATAGGTATAGTATATAGGCTTATCAGCTTTTGCTTAACTATTAATTTGTCGCCTTTTGTACCAAATTTAAATAAAGAGAATGTATCTGTTCGACATTTTTATATTTTATTAAGTATTTCTGGCAAGCATATTCCAATTTTTGGTGTTTTTGGCTAAATTTGCTTCAATCTGGAACAGTCCGGAGGGAATTGAAGCTTTGTGTTCAGATTTGCAAGTGGACACATCTGATGTTAGAATTCTAATGCTTGCTTGGTAAGTAGCATTCTGCCATTTGAAGTTTATTCCTTTTCTTACCTTATATTAAATGAAAATTTATGTGTTGCTTGAACAGGAAAATGCAATCGGAAAGACAGGGATATTTCACCTTGGTAAGGATCACATTGTAATTTTAATTGAATACTACATATGTGTACATACATATATTTTTCATTTTCATCTATCTGGTTAGAATTTTGGGGTTTTCATTAAGAGGTGAACTCTTTTATTACAGGAGGAGTGGCGAAGAGGCCTTAAAGCATTGAGGTCTGACACAATTAGTAAATTAAAAAAGTCTCTTCCAGATTTGGAGAAAGAGGTAAAAATGTTGGAAGATTTTTATATAAATATCTTCTGCGAAATGTTTTTTTTAATCTTATATATATAAAAATGATTCGTCTTCTCTCATTGTAAAAATAAAAGGTTAAAAGGCAATCAAACTTTGTCGAGTTCTACACATATGCTTTCCGCTACTGTCTAACGGGTTTGATATAAAAAACTCTTGCCTCGTATAACTTGATGTCATGTATGTATTGGAGTAAATGAAATAACCCCGTGAGAATTATTACAGAGGAGAAACAGAAGAGCATAGATATAGAAAGCATCTGCCAATTGCTTGATTTGGTCTTGGGTTCCCAATTCCGTGCTCAAGTTGATTACTTGGTGGAGTATTTGAAGGTGTGTGAATGTTGTGTTGACTCAAGAGGCTTTCTAGGTTTTTTTTTGCTTAATATGTTTAGGGGTTGCCATGCAGACCCAAACTGACTACAAAGTCATAAATATGGATCAGTGGATGGGCATTCTTCGATTTTGCAACGAGGTAGCAATTTTTCTTTTTTCTTAGTAAAATAGCAGTGTTAGTCTCTGTTCTGTTATGGTGATTCATAGTTCATACAGTAAACTGATGAAAGGATATGTATAAACAACAACAGATAAGCTTCCCAGATTTCAGCAATTATGATGAGGAACTAGCATGGCCACTGATATTGGACAATTTCGTGGAATGGGTTCGGGCGAAGCAATCTTGAAGCAGACAGATGTCATTTTATTTATCTGTAGTTTTTTACACAGAGGTTTGATCTTTCGGCTTCTGTCTGTCAGAAATGGAGCTTCACTTCACCATTGATTGATGCCCCTTGTTTTATTTCTACAAATTGTGGCAAATACTCGTCAACATTCTTGAGAAGCACTCGTTTCGTTATTTTATCCGCATATATATTTGTTAAGCAAAATCGAGTGGTTTCTAAGTAATTGTTGTGAATCTCAAGTATCTTGATACAAACGCTTAAAATGCAAGTTGCATATGAAAATATTTCTCTCTAACTCTTGCTCATATACTACTTTATTTAGTTTAGTGGACAACAACACCTCTACTTTGTTTATGCTCATCCGAGAGCTCCATTTCTTTTGGCAGCTAGCTAGCTCATCACAATCATCAAAGTCGCAACAGTTCCTATTTATCTCATTTTGAGAGCACATGCATATAATATAAAACCTGTCTGTCGTTTAGAACATAACATCGCTACAGGCTTCTCTAACAATATATTAGTCTCATAAACTCACTTTTTCAACAAGACGCTCCAAGTGATAGCTAGACTTAGGCATATACAAAATTGACTGACTAGAATAGTTTGTAGCAAGATTTGTTCCAACAATTAATGATTACAATAACATCTCGTAAAACACAATCACTCTTACTTATTGTCAAGGAACACTAGCAATGTCACACCTAAAGGGGGCACATAGCTCTAATTTTCAGCCATTTATCAATGCACTCCACGTGGAAGACATGGTGGCATGATAGCTCTTTCAACTCTTCATTCTCTTCATATTTGCCCAGGTAAATACAGCAAATCTGCATCACCAACACAACAAATTTCATCTATACAAGACATACATAAAATAGAGATGATTTGGATCGCAAGTATGAAATAATCGAGCAAACTACATTCTAATTAAGCATTATTAATGGAATGGATGGGATTGTATGATGGCATATATTTTTTCCTATGGCATGTTCTAAATCCAAATATTTGTTAATAATTAGATGTAAATAATGCATCCTTTCTTGATAGAATAAGCTCTTTCTTCTGTGTTCCAGCAGCAGCCAATATCTCACGTCTCAATGTCCTACTGGCTTCTAGGCATACACTAATGTATCCATATGATACAAAATAGCAACACATCCATTCCAGAATGGCACAGATGAATGTATCCATATAATGGCTTAATGTAAGAAATAGTCTGATATATGTTCAAAATATTCATTCATAGTACATGTCAGTCATTACCCAAAGTAGTAAGATATTTACTTGACAGACAGACAGAGTACCTGACACCTTAGGGGGCATAGAAGAATAATGACAACCAAGAACACCAAAATCGCTGAACCACCATACAACAAAGTAAACGTCCAAAACCATTCTAATTTTAAAATGGTCTGCAAAAATATTATAATTGAAAAAGATTAATAAGTGACTTAAATATGACATATGCTCAAACTCAATTTAACGAATTCTTCGACTATTACTTGGAAAAGAAAAAAAGGGAAATTATTAACATATATATATATATACCGAAAAGCCACTTGATTTCTTAGTGAGGTAGACGTTTCAGTTGGTAATTGATTCTCCAAATCGATGGTGTGAGGTGGTTCAGGACTACGTGAATGATTGGATTCATGTTGGGTGGTCATGTTTAGGAAACGCAAATAGAGAGCCACCGGTACGACAAAACACCAACATGTATATGCCACAATCCAACCATACAAAAGGTTTTGTCCTTTTACAAGTGTACTGATTGGCAAAACTACTATAGCTGTTATAATTTGAGAGTGATGATGGACTCGAAATAAAGCAGTGTTTTACTATCACACAACACATCTTCAAACTCAGCAGCTTACAGATTAGGATTTTTGTGATCCCATGTGTACGATTAGTATGCACAACATGTGATTCAAGCAACACGAAGGGCAAAAAATGGAGCCAAACCAGCTCCCAGTTTCCATTAGATAGAAGAAGTAAATCACCTAGTCTGTTTTCTGTCACAATGATTGCGAGTTCCGAACATCAAACGGAATCTCTTATCTGTCTCTCAAATATGCAATACAAACAGTGGCGGATCCAGAAGGTCCACAATGGGGTTACGTTATGCAAAAAAAAAAAAATTATTTTGAATATTAACAACTTCTTTAAGTTTTTTTTTTTTTTGGGTAAAAATGCATGTTTTAAAACGATGAAAATTAGTACTTTCTTCAACTACTTATTCAAAATTGTCGTTAAATACTTTTCAAATGAACAATATTAACTAAGCACAAATAAATCGTACTTGCTTGTGCAAATGTTACAATTTAGTCAAATTAGACTAGAACCATTTGCGGGTCAATTGAGTATCAATTGAGTCAATACACTATTATAACACTTATACAAGTTATTAGATCTTGATTTAGATATTTAGAAAAGTATTTGGCTAATTTTGTAAGTTTAAAACGTATTTGACGACAAATTTGGATAAGTGATTGAAAAGAGTATCAATTACCATTGTTTTGAAACATGTTGTATATTTTAAAACATATTAGTACTAAAAACCATTTTTTCAAACATATTTTATGGTTTATATATTTGTTCTTATTGAACCTCATATCGTAATACATTAGGTTATAGTAACTAAAATTTATAGTTATAACAAAAGAGTGATAAATAATAAAACGTACAAACAAAGTATTTAAGTGAAAAGCCCCAAATTTAAAATTGATGAACTTTTTTCCGAATGGATTGAATAATAGTGTTACAAAATATTAATTACAAAACATATTTGACGACAAATTTGGACGAGTGATTGAAAAGAGTATCAATTATAATTGTTTTGAAACATGTTGTGCATTTTAAAACATATTGATACTAAAAATAATCTTTTTCAAACACATTTTACGGTTTATATATTTATTCTTACTGAACCTCATATTATAATACATTAGGATAGAGTAATTAAAATTTATAGTTTAACAAAAGAGTGATGATTAATAAAACGAACAAACATACTATTTAAGTGAAAAGCCCCAAATTTAAAATTGATGAACTTTTTTTCCGAATGGATTAAATAATAATGTTACAAAATAATAATGAAATCTTACAAAATATTAATGAGGGCTCATTCGTTCACACTAAAATAATGTGGATCTTACAACAAAATAATGAGGATCAGGATATAATTTTCTTCAAGAATAAAACTAGGATCTCAATAAAAATACTTGATAATGTGGTTACGTTCGTAACCACATTATTATTAATGTATCCGCCACTGAATACAAATAATGCATCGGTAGAATTTTTTTCCGTCTTATTTTGTTGTGAAGGATCTTCGCACGGGGGAACCTCTACTTCGAGAGAAAAATAAAGACGGTGTCTACGAGTTAGCTTCTTCGACCGCATCTCCTAAGGCCATGGTGACTACATCAACAAAAACGAGAAACTGGCATCAACGATTGGGACACCCGTCGTAAAAAACCCTAGGTTTTATTCTTCGTCATCATCTTAATGTTGCAGAAAATTATCCTAATAAAGGGTCATGCAATGCTTGTTCTTTCAATAAAAGTCACCAGCTTCTGTTTTATGAGTCGTCTCTCAAGTCTAGTCGACCACTTGAATTAATTTATGCTGATGTTTGGGGACCCGCTCCGGTACACTCGATCGAAGGCTTCCGCTATTATGTCATATTTGTGGATCACTACACGAGGTACATTTGGCTATACCCGCTTAAATTAAAATCGGATGTTGCTGCGATTTTCCCCCGGTTCAAACAGGTGGTTGAAACATATTTTGATCACAAGATACGTAGTTTCTATTCCAACGGGGGAGGGGAGTTTCAAGCACTACGAAAGTTCCTTGGTTCACAGAGAATTTCACACCTCCTAACACCGCCTCATACTCCTCAACACAATGGAGTTGCCGAGCGGCGTCACCGACACATCGTTGAGACCGGACTTACTCTCCTCCATCATGCTCGAGCACCACTTTCCTTGTGGTCTCGTGCCTTTCAAACAGCGGTTTATCTCATTAATCGCTTACCAACTCCCGTACTTGATCAACATTCTCCATATGAACGGCTATTCAATGAGCGACCCAACTATAATAAGCTTCGGGTACTCGGTTGCTTGTGCTATCCATGGCTCAAGCCCTATAGCAGCCACAAAATGGACCTTAAGTCGCGCCCATGTGTGTTCCTCGGATACTCTCTTCAACAAAGTGCATACCGTTGTCTCGATCCATCAACGAAGAAAATATTCATATCACGGCATGTAGTTTTTGAGGAGGATGTGTTCCCTTTTAGCTCAGTGCAAAGTGATGCGAATGCTATCTCAGTACCTCAGCTCCTCACGTCGTGGAGTCCCGCACTGGACCAGCCCTATGCTCACATACCCTTTGTGAACACACCAACCTTGGCAACAAAACATCTTCCATCGACAATTACTGTAACTCAGTCAGCCGACTCCAGCCCAATTTCCACGGGTTCAGCCGATGCGGTTCAAGATTACTCGACGGAGGCTAGCTTGGACAATATATCACCCCCTAGTGCATCCTCACAACCGAACGACACCTCGGGTAATGCTTCGCGAACTCACTCTATGGTTACTCGATCTCAGAATAATATTTTTAAATCAAAGCATATCTTTGCGGCCACTAATCACCCGCTCCCCGACTATATTGACCCAACTATAATAAGCTTCAGGTATTCAGTTGCTTGTGTTATCCATGGCTCAAGCCCTATAGCAGCCACAAAATGGACCCTAAGTCGCGCCCATGTGTGTTCCTTGGATACTCTCTTCAACAAAGTGCATACCGTTGTCTCGATCCATCAACGAACAAAATATTCATATCACGGCATGTAGTTTTTGAGGAGGATGTGTTCCCTTTTAGCTCAGTGCAAACTGATGCGAATGCTATCTCAGTACTTCAGCTCCTCACGTCGTGGAGTCCCGCACTTGACCAGCCCTATGCTCACATACCCTTTGTGAACACACCAACCTTGGCAACAGAACATCTGCCATCGACAATTACTGTAACTCAGTCAGCCGACTCCAGCCCGATTTCCACGGGTTCAGCCGATGCGGTTCAAGATTACTCGACAGAGGCTAGCTCGGACAATATATCACCCCCTAGTGCATCCTCACAACCGAACGACACATCGGGTAATGCTTCTCGAACTCACTCTATGGTTACTCGATCTCATAATAATATTTTTAAACTGAAGCATATCTTTGCGGCCACTAAACTCCCGCTCCCCGACTATATTGAACCGTCGTCGGCATCTCAAGCCCTCAAGAATCCCAAGTGGAAGGCTGCGATCTGGAGCTCTGTGGCCCCGATCGGAGCTCCAAATCTCCGATCGGAGCTTTTTTGGCGGTCGCCGGAGTCGGGGTGGTGGTCACCGGAGTCGGGGTGGTGGTCGCCGGAGCCGGGTGGTGGTTGCCGGAGTCGGGTGGTGGTGGTGGTCGCCGGAGCCGTGGTGGCTTAAATGGTATTTTCGTCTTTTTAGGTCAAGCATGTGAGGGGCACACTTTGGTCGGAGGGCATTTTCGGGTTTCATTTTATTTTCGGTCACATGCCAAGCATGTGACCACTTTCCGTCACTTTTAACATAAAAAATAGACAGAGACCTCTCATATAAACATAACTCAAAATTCAGGCCCTTAATAATATCATTTTTCAATTCAGATCCCTTTTGGCAACATGGGCAACATTCAGGCCCTATTGTGTTCTTAACCCAAATTTGAATGGTAAAGGTAATGCTACTTTCTTCTCGTCGAAGCTTCATGTTTGCACTGCTGATGCCATTTTCTTGGCAAAATTTAGGGCACGTTTGATTCACGGTATTGCGATATCCTAATACCGGTATTATCTAATACTTTGTTTGCTTACACCTAGTATTGGTATTAGCTAATACTCAATTATATAAGAAATCTGGTATTATTTTAAACCAGCCAAAATAGATGCACTAATTAATACCAATATTGCAATTACCTATTTACCCCTGAGTTTTTATGTTAGCAGTCCGTGAGTTTATGTTAGCAGTCCGTGACCTAGCTCTCCAATTGCTCTCTCAACCTCATCTCATCTCGCCTCTCCTCTCCGTCTCCCTCGTCGTCGTGGAAGAGCTTGCCGTCGCCGTGGTAGAGCTCGCCGCCAGCTCGCCCTATTCTTCGTCGCCGTGGTAAAACTTGAAGGTCGCGATCTTCGTCGCGCGGGGCCTGGAGCTCGCCTTCTTCTATCCATCTTTCTTCAATCCGGTAAGTACTACAACGAAATTAGGGTTTGAATCGTAATTACCTAAATTGAAGATTGAGATTTATTGGGTTTGAATCAGTTTTTGGGTTAGGTTCGGATTTAGGGTTCACCTTGCTTGTGGATTTTTCCATTGAAATTTTCACGTCAATTCGTTTACCCTGTAACATGATTATAGTTTATACTATCTTAATACCCATGTCAGTTAAAGAGCATCATCAATCTAAAACTTATTAGTGCCCTAGAAACATTTTCGAACATTTGGATTGTGAAGTAAGCGTTTATTGAGATGTGCGTGTTCAATCAACTGGCTTTTTTACTGCATTTTAGTTTAGCCATTTACTGAGGCGAAGCAATTATATTGTTGAATAAATGACTTCCATAGTAATCTTGTTTGCTTATCTGAATGTCGTATGCTGTAAATCGTATCCGGTTCAACGAAATTAGGGTTTGAATCGTGAATTACCTAAATTGAAGATTGAGATTTATTGGGTTTGAATCAGTTTTTGGGTTAGGTTCGGATTTAGGGTTCACCTTGCTTATGGATTTTTCCATTGAAATTTTCACGTCGATTCGTTTTCCTCGCCTTGATCGAGCCCAACATCTTGAGTGCTCCAAGTCTGGTCTCCCCTGTAACTCGTATGTTCTAGTTTTGCTGTGATCTGCAACGCCCTTTACAGAACTGGATTCACGAGTCTCTGTTGGAGATGTTTACAGAACCGGTTCACCTGGAAACAACTATAAATCACGTTCTAGTGTGGGAGATGTTGTATTATTTTAGTATTTGAGCCTAAAATGATGTCTCTGTTGTGTATTGCCATGATTCCAGTGATAGGTGCTCACCTGGTTAGTATACATGTGATTGATGCTCATTTTTATTTCTCTGGTGGATTTTATGTCAGTTGATGCTAATAATATTGGTTATCAATGTGGCAATTAGTCCTTTATTTGTCTACCTGCTTACACATATCATAGTAACATTCCTTTGAGAGATAGTTTTATCTTTTCTGTAATGTGGGTGTGCTCTGATGCTTCCCCAACTATTGCAGTTATGGATACCTTGAATTTAGGAAATGATAGAAGAATGAGGAGAAAAGTGGCAGTAGTTGCTTTTACGATTGTCATGTTTGCTTACATAAATATTGCTGTGAGGTGCTTTTTTAGAAGACGACATGAAGTTATGACTAGGTCTTTGAGAAATTTTTCTAGGAAAAATTATATCATGAGACTTGTATATGAGAGTGATTCCACATGCTATGAGCAATTAAGAATGAAAAGACAGTACTTTTTCAATCTCTGTAAATTGTTGAGGGGTGTTGGAGGTTTAAAGTCGACAAAGTGTTTAGATATTGATGAGCATGTAGCAATGACATTGTATATACATGGTCGTGATGAGAAGAATCGAGTCATCAAATTCAACTTTGGAAGGTCTGGTTAAACAGTTAGCAAGTTTTTTAATAAAGTTCTCATAGCAATATTGCGTCTTCACAACATTCTTACTGCACGGGCTGAGCCAATACCTCTTGACTGCACTGATGAATGATGGAAATTGTTTAAGGTAAATGACTAGCTAGAACACTATTTTTCTATAAACAATAGCCTATTGAAAATATTAACATTTTTATTTATGTGTAGAATTGTCTAGGTGCTCTTGATGGCACTCATATCGAGCTGAGTGTGTCATTATTGGATAAACCTAGGTATAGGAACAGGAAGGGGGATATTACAACTAATGTACTAGCAGCGTGTGCACCAAATATGCAATTCACATATGTGCAGTCTGGTTGGGAGGGCTCTGCAGCTGATAGTAGAATTCTTCGGGATGCTCTTGCTAGGGTACATGGGTTTAAAGTGCCAGTTGGTGAGTGGTGTCTCACTAAATAAAAGAAATTTTTTATTTTTTCTAAATATATTTTCTAAGTAGTTTTTGTTTTTGTTTTACTAGGTTGCTATTATTTAGTTGATGCTGGATATGCGAACAGTGATGGGTTTCCTGCACCGTATAGAGGGGTTCGCTATCATTTGCGTGAGTGGGAAAATCCACCGACAAACTCGAAAGAGTATTTCAACATGAAACATTCAATGACTCGTAATGTTATAGAGCGTGTTTTTGGAGATATCAAGGGGAGATGGACAATTTTGAGGAAAGCGTCATATTACTCTGTGAGAATCCATAATCGGATTGTGCACGCGTGTTGTCTTCTACACAATTTTGTTCTACAAGAAAGATTGAAGGATTAAGATGCTCATGTTGATGAAATACTTGAAGACTTTGATGAAAGTGATGATATGGAGACAAATGACATGTTGGAGGAGGAGGATATTGGAGATGTTCGACCAACTACCGAGTGGAGCATGTGGAGGGATGAACTAGCAAATCAAATGTTTAGTAGTTGGAAAGCTATGGATAATTAGATATGTTTAAAATACTTTAGTTGATCTCATGTCGTGAAAACTTGAATATAGCTGAATCAAATGTTGGTTTTGCTTGGATTATAACGAAATTATTACTTTTTTGGACTTTGTTTCATGTATGTTTCATGTATGCTTAGATGCTGAGATTGTTGTGATGATTGATGTTCATTTTGTTATGTTTTTTCAGGTAATTGATTTAGAAAGGATGTCTAGCAATGGTTCGGCGAGGCGTAAGTGGACCTTAGATGAGGATGCAACATTTGTATCTTGCATGTTGGAGTTGCATTCTACTGGTCGCTACAATGCTGATTCAGGTTCCAAAATTAGTTACATGGGTGAACTTGAAAGGATGATGGAGCAAAAACTTCCAGGATGTGGATTGAAAGCAAGACCACATATTGATTCTCGTATAAGGAGCTTGAAAAGAGAATGGATGGTGGTTTATGACATGAAAAATGCTTCCGGATTTGGTTGGGATGATATGAGAAAAATGGCTATAGCTGAAAAAGATGTTTGGGAAGCCTATTTGAAGGTATGCTTCTGTTTTTACTCTATGTTATTGTTTCATTTGATGCCATTTAGGATTATTATCAGTTATGATGATAGAAGATGGGAATTGCTTGCCTTGCCTTGCCATGCCATGCCATGTAACTATGCAGTTTGATTAGTTGCTTGCATAGTTGAAGTTGAGCTTTTGATGCTACTAGTTTGCTTGGTGTGTTGAAATGGACCGACATGGTGTGTTGAAATGGACATAAGCTGCTAGTTAGTTCAGAACTCCGTAAGCTGCTAGTTAGACAACTAATGATGCTGCACTTGGATTCATTTTACAAATTAATGATGATGCACTTGAATAATGTTGCTATGTTGTTCATTGCTAAATCCAGAGTCATCCGGATGCTGCTCCTTTTCGGACTAAATCTTTTCCGTATTTTGATGAGCTTAACACAATGTATGCCAAAGATAGAGCTACTGGCAGAGATTCTCAGTCAATTCATGAAATTCTCATGGAAGTTGAAACAGAAGATTCATCACATCTCAACGTTCAATTGGTTCGTCATCAAAAAAACAAACGAAGAAGAAAGGAATCAGATGACATGATTGTTCTTGAGGAGTTGGGTAGACAGATGAAAGAAATAGGTGACAAGCTTACAAAGTCTCTAAGCATGGACATTGTGCAAGAACACATGCTTCAAGTCAATGGAGTTTTATTTGCTTTAGAAGGAATTACAAAGGAGGAGAAAAGGAAAGCCAATCGTCTCTTTGCGAAGAATCCAAACTTGGTTCTAATGTTCTTTGGATGCAATGAGGATGAACGACTTGAATGGATTAGGGAAAACATTTAATTAGAAGTAGAAGGAAGATGTTTAATTTGGTTTAATTAGAAGTTATCTACTGTTTTGAGAAATGCTATATTTGAAGCTGTCTAGTCTTCTTTGTTTATTTTGAACCATGATTAGTTACTTTATTGGGAAAAAAAAATGAAAACTATGTGAGTTATATGGTTTTTGAATTTGTAGTTTTTAAAAATTATTGATTGTGTCCTTTGAATTGCTCATTTCCACTTAAATTGATGATGTTCTAGGTGTTGTCAGAGTCGGAAATTTATTAATTTGTTACAATAGTAGTTATAGATATTTATACATTAAAAATAAGTATTTACTATTTAAACATAAATTTGATTATTATTTATATTTATTTTTTCATGAAAAAATGATTTGTTTGTTTTAATATTTTTAAATTTTTGAAGTTAATTTTTTTGGTAAATTTTCCAATTGTTAAGAAAATTAATCATATGTAAAACATAATTACATTGAAAAATGCAACTAGGGGTATTTAGGTATTTTAGTCATTGTATTAGGATATCCTAATACAAAGTTCAATCAAACATTGTATTAGGATATCCTAATACATGACACAACCAAACATTGTATTAGCTAAGCATGTATTAGCTAATACCGGTATTAGGATATCGCAATACCGCAATCAAACGTGCCCTTAGGGTTGACCTTAAAACAAACTGTATTCACTTCGGGTTGAATTGAACCCAAAATTGAGGGTTGAATTCAAAACTAAATTTAGGGTTGCATTACCGATGTTGTTTGAGATGTAAAACTTAGGGCACGTTTGTTTGCCGGTATTGCGATATCTTAATACCGGTATTAGCTAATATCTTGTTTGTTTACACTTGGTATTTGTATTCGCTAATACATGGTATTAGCTAATACTTAATTATAGGAGGAATTTGGTATTAGATTATACCAACTAAAAGTGATGTACTAATTAATACCAAACTCAAAATTACGTATTTACCCCTAACCTTATTTAATATACAACAACTACCCCAACTTCGGCTTATAACATCGGCCACCGATGACCCCCGGCCGGACTCCGGCGACCCCCGGCCGGCCTTCAATTATAATAATAATTAAAAAATAAATATATCTATTTAGGGGTATTTAGGTTTTTTAGACATTGTATTAGGATATCCTAATACAAAGTTCATTCCAACATTGTATTAGGATATCCTAATACATGACACAATCAAACACTATATTAGCTAAGCATGTATTAGCTAATACCGGTATTAGGATATCGCAATACCGACAAAAAAACGTGCCCTTAGAGTTGAAATGAAAACCGATTATGAGTTGTGTTACCAATTCTTTGCATCCTAAAAGTCATTGTTGAAGATACCTCTTTAATTCAGTTAGTAGAAACGATGATGATGTTATCTTAGATACGACTGATTTAGCCCGGGGTGAAGTTCCACATTTAGCACCTGCTCTCTGTATCCTCTTCTCTAGGATTTTCCGTTTTTCAATTACGAGGAAGCCGAAATCCGTATTATGTTAATACTTAATAGCTTGAACATAATAGTCACTTTGTCCCATGTATTTCACAAGTTATAGTGTATACTTTATAGGTTAACAGTCTTGTGGTCTATGATGTTTGACAACTTTTGGGTTTTGGTCAATGATGTTTTTTTTTACCTAGTTTTGGTACCATATGTTTGCAGATTTTTTCTAGTTTTGGTCTAACCGTTACATTCCGTCCATTTTTTGACATGTTCAAGTCACGTGATCCATCCTAAACTTTTAATTTTGTTCAATTTAGTCTCTCTAATACTTTCCTAACCTTTTTTTGGTTTAATTTAGTCCCGAACTTTCAAAAATTCAATTGGACCTATTGTCCAATTGGGGTCAATTTTGAAACTTCTTGACTAAATTGAACAAAAAAAAAGGTTAAGAAAGTATTAAAGAGACTAAATTTAAAGTTTAGAGTGGATCACGTGACTTGAACATGTCAAAAAATGGACGAAATGTAACGGTTAGACCAAAACTAGAAAAAATCTGCAAACATATGATACCAAAACTAGGTAAAAAAAAACATCATTGACCAAAACTCAAAAGTTTTCAAACATCATGACCAAAAGACATGTTAACCCTACTTTATATTCAAAAGTGTTGA
Source organism: Clarkia xantiana subsp. parviflora (assembly GCA_036873135.1). Classification (NCBI taxonomy): domain Eukaryota; kingdom Viridiplantae; phylum Streptophyta; class Magnoliopsida; order Myrtales; family Onagraceae; genus Clarkia; species Clarkia xantiana. Next base: position 12,893,904 of record JAPTYO010000003.1, read on the forward strand.
CAATACACCGGGTACTAGTAGCATCAGCATATAAAAGTGTTGACAATACACCGGGTACTAGTAGCATCAGCTCAGAGGCCAGAGCACTATCTCTCTCTCATCCGACAAAAACATTTTGATTACCTATGCATCTTTACGCGAAAGTGGGTGCAGAATTTCTGCAAAATTTGATTTGACCTTAATTTGTTGCCTTGCTGCATTTATTTATGTATTTTTACATTTGATGATTGCTTCTCAATAACTGTCCCAACGATGTTCTACAGTAATATTTTTTTAACCACCATGATTGCGTGCAGTCAGGTGGATCGTTAAATTAAGTATCCTCACATTTTCATTTAAAAACAAAAAGTTACAACAATAAACATGTCCTGACGTAAATGTAAGTGATTTCCTAAGAACTCAGCAACATCTCCTTAACATTACACATTCACCTGGCGTGGTGTTTCACAAAAAGGTCTTCTATATAATAAGAGTGAGCAAATACCAACAAAAAAAAACTAATCTATGACTCAAACCATCTCCTCAACTTTTTAGAGGCTGCCTGTTTCTGACCATCAGAAGAGCTTTGCTGCGAGAATTTGGACCTATACTGTTCAATCAACTTGTCCAGTTTATCATGCACATCCCCGCTCGTTTTTTTATTCTTCTTAAACACCGGAGCTTTCGTGTCGTACTTATTTTCACTGCGCTGAGCTGCTGCTCCTTCTTGCAGTTTCCTCTTCTTCTCCAACGGAGGAGGAGCCTCTCTCGCTTTAGACCCTACTTTTTCTGCCTTCTTCTTACTATTGTCCCGGTTTCTATTATTAAACTTCTTCTGTGGTGGTGCTGCTGTATCATCCTCTTGTGCAGTTTCTCTCCCTCTTTTCCGCATCTTACTTCCGTCTTTTGGATTTCGTTTAGTAGACTTGTTGGTCTGATCATCATCCAAAACTGCATGGTGCTCTTTCACTCTTCTTCTGCTTGTCCCCTCTTCAGTTGCCGCCTTCCATATTCTCACCTTCTCACTGGACCAAGTGTTATCATCTTTAGCAGCACCATCTCCTTCTGGTTGAGAAAACATGGCCTGCCGCTTCCTCAATGTCACAACATTGTCAAGAGAAAACCCCACAATAGGACGATGCTGCGGACCAAATGTTTCTACAAAAACAACATACTCCCAACTTAACTTCACACTTTCACCCACTAAATCTATCATCTTGGGTTACAGTATGAATGGAATGAGGAATCTGATACCTGGATTGTTGTTCAACACTCGAAGTGCAACAAGTGCGTGTTGATGTTCTGTAAAATCAACAAAAGCAATTCCACGTGACTCATCCTTTCCTTTCTTGATATTTGTCATCATTTTTATCTGTGTCACAAAGTATATTCACCCACAGCTGAGACACCATCCTCCGTTATGCAAATACTTACAGAAAAAAGATAGGGTTAAGAACCTATAAACTGTCTAAGGTTTGCCCCCTGTGAGATTTTGGTGTCTGAAGTTTAAATTGTTAATATTGGATGTCTGAAGTTTCAACTTTGTTGAAATTTGATTTTTCTGTCAAATTTGACATAATGGTGTGAAAAGTCGAAATTGCCCCTAATACTTATATGTTTAATCCGGCCACACTCTACTCCGGCCGGCCACCACCAAGGGCAATTTTGGCATTTATTTTTTTATTGGATCATGTGACAAGCACATGACCAAGTTCTGTCAATTTAACAGCATATTTGGACGGAAACACCAAATTTCAACAAAGTTGAAACTTCAGACAGTCAATATCAACAATTTAAATTTCAGACACCAAAATTCCACATAGGGCAAACTTCAGTCAGTTTATAGGTTCTTAAACCAAAAAGATAATACATACTTGTTTTATGACAGGCGTCTGCTTGGTGGCACGTGACTTTACTGCATCAATAAACAACTTTTTCACTTCTTTCTCGGTATATGACTTTGGCAAGTTGTGTACAATGAGTCTGGTCCTCGAAACATGGAATTTTGGAGACTGCAGCTTCGTCATCTTTTCCCTCTCCAGCCTGATAAGACAATATCCCAAATTAATAAATGTTGGAAAACAAGTCAGCAGGTTAAAATTCCACTTTCAAACTTATCAAAATGTTTTCAACGATCTTTAGCTTATCAATTAAAGCTCTTTTCTGTTGAATCAAGCCTGACTATATTGCTTGCTCTAAGAAGAACTTGATACAAAGAAACATACTGACATAGCAACTAACATTAAACAGATCAAATGTTCCACTGCATTGTTTATTATACCAATTACTTTGTATTCCTATAAATCAATACGAACTTCACACATATTAATGAATCTACAAAATACGTTTTTGTCCGGTTAGAGAAGGATCAGCAGAGATTGAGACATTTGGCAAAAAATTCAAGGGCTAAGTATATTCATAAAGGAAACTTATAGTGGCTGCTTCCATAATGTTACAGTCAAGCAATGTGCATAAGGTGCTTACTCATTGCGCTTAATCATATCACTTTCTGAAACACCTTCGGCCGCTGGGGTTCCCTCAACAATAAGCCCTTCCTATGAACAAATAGAATGGACATAAAATGTTATAAATTAACTAAAATATAACAATCTAAACAAAAACAAAAAAAGTAACACCATTCATGGTGTGTCATTAGCAGTTTAAATAAACAAACCTTTGCCAAATAGAGATTACGTGAATCCTGAACATCAGGTTTGACCTTCTCCATTTCCTTCTTTTGAGCTGATGTCTTATCCAAAGCCTTCAAGACTTTTAACTGCCTTCCCTTGAGAAGTATTCCCAGGCCAGACTCCATTTGAGCTGCTGCTGCAGCAGCAGCATCTGCTGCATCAGCAGTCTTAAACTTCAGGAAACCAGTACCTCTTGGTCGCCTGCCACAGAAAACATAATTATTATAAATGCTTACATTCATTTAAATGAAAAAGGACCAGGAGATAGAACAAAATCATTGTAAACTTACTTTGTGACTTTGTGAAGAACTGGGAAAAAAGACTGCACATCCCCAAAGGCTGAAAACCGCTGCTTCACCTCATCAGCATCAACATCAAAAGGCAAGTTGCTTATGAAAATTGTTCTCAGTAACTCTTCCTCATCTACCTCCTTTACTTTAGTCAAGGACTTCACAGATTCTCCAACAGCTCTACTTTGTTTATGTACATCCGAGAGCTCCATCGGTTCATCATTTGTTCCGGTGGATATTGGATCCACGGTTTTCTTTGGCAGCTCACCAGAATCATCACTTTTGGAAGCCAAAGTTTCTTTAAGTGATGATGAGAGCAAGTTGTTTAGAACTCTTTTGGCAACATCCACTTCCTCATCAAAGTTCAACTCCGAAGCGGCATCTCCCCCAGTTGAATTAGAAGAATCTTCATCCTTGTCAGCATTGGGATGCGTATCATGCTTATCAAAATCTTCATCTTCATCATCATCTTCCAGATCCTCACCGCTGATGTCCCCTTTCTCTTGTCCTAAAAAATAATTCCGCGATATTGTCAATTTACTGAACATAGCTTACCTGCACCATCTGAGAAACACATAGCCAAGTAGCCAACTAACTACTGCTCTAGGTTACTACCCCCACCTTTTTGTATAAGAGCCTCATTATTTTATTCTAGTTTATCCTAATTTCTACTCATGTTAGTTGCACAATATATTAATCGTGTTCTTTCATTCAAATCAAATTTTTAACTTTTCTCTTTCTTTCTTGGTACAAAAAGAACGCTCCGCAAAACAAGAAGTCAGCAAATAATGAAAAGGTACAACCACAATGTAATATAATGTGACAGCAGAGTGACATTTATATTACCTTCTTCCGTATCAGGATCTGTTTTTCCATGCTGATAAATTTTCTTTGGAACAGCCCAATCTACAGCTATGGGTCTTTTAGCAAACAGCTGTCCGTTGAACTTTTGAATGGCCTAAGAAAAAATAGCATATATAATTAGATAATTAGTCAAATATACTTAATAGGCTAACCAGGAAATGGAAACCCACATTTTCAGCATCTTGTCTAGATGTGAACTTGACAAATGCAAAACCCTTGGCCAACCTACAGAACACAAAACATATATGTAAGAAAAAAGAATATGTTCATACTCTTAGCCAAGAAAGAGAGCTTGGAGTTCAGAAAATAACCATATATAAAAGTAACATACCCAGAATCAGAATTCTGTGGGATAAATACATCCCAAACAAACCCCACAGCTGAGAACATTTTTCTAATGTCATCAACTTTAGCCTGCAGTTACATTTAATGGAAAGTTACAAAAAAAAAAAAAAAATCTTGTATCAACAGTGAATTATATCAGAACTCATAGAAACTACCTTAAAGGGAATATTTCTCACGATGACTTTCCATTTCTTGATTTTCGAACCCTGAAGGGAAATGATAGAGCCATGTTTAGGATTCTACAAGGATATGGTAGTTTACTGAAGAAACCGAATGACAGAATTTGCATGTGGTGTTTCAGTGTACAGGTGAATCATAACAAGCACACATATATGTAACTGATAGGAAATAACATGCTGATGTTTTTTATTTGATAACCTTGAAATTGCTTCCTAGTTAAATAGAAAACCAGATACTTGGGCTTGTAGTGGAGGCTCTTAGGTCTGTTGGAAGACAGTTTTACAGAGCTAGTAAAGGAAAAGCATTGGCAAAATAATAAAAAACACAGGGTGATGAAAATGACATCCACGAAGGTATTTTTAAATCATTAAATAACAAAGATCTACTTAACAATCATTTTATTTTGAAGTTGTAACTCAGTTACCATATCAGGCCAGTGACAACGAAAAGGAAACAGAAAAGGTACAACCGTACAACAAAACTGTCAATAGTGAACACAGTGAGGAAATTTCTCAAGGTAAATAGAAAACTCGAATCAGGTACGGGGACAAAATGCAAAACCAACAAATTATGACAATTTGGCTCAATCAAAAGAAAAATTTATTATAACTGGTGCAGTGCAGTAGCAAGATCATGAAGTAATGTAGTTCACTAAGGAACACAAAAACAACTTCAAAAACTATACCAATCAAAAGAATGTATACTTCACAGATACAGGTATACAACTCTCAAGAGAAAAGTTCACTTTCTATCAGTTTGTTGGCAACAATACATTCTCTTACATTTAATTTAGGCTCACCAGTTAATCTATTCCTCTGTTTTTAAGGAGCATAGTGACCAGAAGATACCAAATAATTCTTACATTCAACTTAAGCTGATAAAACGTCAAAACAGGAATAACAACATTGAAATAGAATAAACAGGACTTCAAAGTTCAAAATGAGACTGGCAGAACTTATCACTAAGTGCAAAGTTTGAAAATATCAGGAGATTTTATTGAGATACTAGAGGAGCAATAAGGAAGAAAGGGTGCAATGCAACCTCAAAACTGATGCCTTGCACATTTATTCAGGAAATCAAGTCGTGTATAATATTCAGCTATATTAACCATCATTAGTCTGTTATCCTGAATGACCTGGCCCGAGTATTGCGGAAGAATGAAGATACTGCATAAGAGATTACCTCACCGCCGAGCTGCCGAGCCCAAATAACTCCTCCTTTAATCTCTTTATTATGTAGAGACTCAACAGCACTACGGGCTAACTTGATACTGGTATAAACAACAGCTGAAGCTTCCGGTCGACATCCATCTTGGGCTAGGCCTGGAAATAAATTAAACATTGTGCATCATGTCGCAGCTTCTGAACAACTTACAATGGCAAATAGCAAATGCCAAAAGTTTTGCTGACAAATTCACGTAAATATAACACTAAAATTTGAAGAAATGATGCGACCTACAATTAGATGTAGTGACTAAAGAAATTTAGAGGAAAACCCTGTAAAAGAATCACTGAATTCACTTATTTACGGGTTCTTAAACTTGTGATAAATTGTCTACGGGTGTCTCCTAATTTCATCCTCAATAATGTCAATTAACTGGGTAAATTTAGCATATCAGAGCACTTAATCAATAGAGTTCGTCAGGAATGTATAACATTTCCTGTTCGGAGAACTCTACAGCTAATATATGATGTTTAATATTCATTGAAATGAATGCAAGTTGTTGATCTTAAGAAACTAAATTATCAAAATGCAAAATCACTTGAATTTTCATCAGTTAGTTAAGGTAAACCTCAAAATCATTTCATTTATCAAACATGACAGCCGAATCATTCTCCTGATGTAATGCAATCTAGACTCTAGAGTAGGAAATCCCACATCAAACAACTTGCAAGCCAAATTCAAAACAGCAGTACACATTTCTTGCTCAAATATTTATTTGTCAACAGTTTAGCGTTTTCACTTCAAATTATGGATGAATTTACAAATAAACATTACATAATCACATCATAGAGTAACTTCTATTGAAATAGAACTTGATATGTTCTTTTGTTAGAATCAAGAGTTCACTGATCTGAAAATTTTAACACATTGCTTAATATAGGAAACTAGGAAAGTATATGTATTTTCATATCTAGGAAACATGCGACATTCAAAAGTACTTTGAAATTTATATGTAAAAGGTAACAACAAATATAGATTGATTTCATGTGACACGTCTTCAGTTCTATGAGATTGTCAACTCATGGCATTAAATGTAAAATAATCCAGCTCCGGCCTAAAATAGACATAAATTTCCAACACAATGATTTACATGAATTGGACACGACGGAAAGGTATATTACCTGAAAAGTGAAAACATAAAATATGTATGTTTCACAATGAAATGTTGCACCTACCATGTTGCTCAAGATCTTTTCCTGGAAGAGGATATGTTACTGAACACACTCCACCAACCTCCTTGGCCAAATTGTGAACGCGCTCTGCCATCTCAGCATTACGTAGACCACCAAACACGACAGTCCTTGGAACCCTTCATTATGCCAACATGCAAGTCAAAATCAGGATTCCACTTGACTTCTAGCACAGTTGTAATGCAATTCGTAAATGAGTGTAATGTCGACCACTGTACAAACATTATTTATCGATGCAATACAAAAAAAAGCTACTAAAGGTGAAGTTCATAGTCACATTTATTTATAAAGGAAAAAGATAGGCCAACATCTGTTTTCTGGAAATAAGAATTCAGATAGCTTAAAAGCCAGAAAAGCACACAAAACACTTGCATACATAGTTAGGGTTAAACTTGGCCAGATTGTTAGCTGGAAATATGAGATGCGTCAAATCTACAGAAAAAGATTAAGTTAACCCACTTGTAACTCTTTGATTTGTAAGTTTTACAGCACAGGTACCACCCGCCTCACAAGCATGTCGTTTAACAATGATATTCATCATGTGCCTCTAAAAACAGTTTAGAAGTCTAGGACTAACAATGAAGTGCTTACTTCTTCTAACCTTCAGCATTAACTTGTCTTTGAAAAACAATTGGCATATAATAGTAGTTTTAACTTTTTGTCAAATATAAAACTGAAGAAATTATCATTGAAAGATCATTTTGGGTTATCACCAATACTAAGGACAGAAAGCAACAAAGTTGGACGTTGAGGACCACCAGATGGATAATAAACGGCACCAGAACAGTTAAACTCTACACAAAATCAAAAGAAAAAATATGTTTTTTTTCTTGGAAACATACAGTCAATAAAAGATCCGCGATATAGACTACTATAATGAACATTTGTTAAACAGACATGCATATAGATCAAATTACAAAGCTCTCTTAGGTAAAAGAGATCAAGCACAGCAACATATTTTGCTTGGTAAATTTATAAAGTCTGGTACCTTGGCTTTCCAGAGGATTTCTCACTTTCATATACATTGTGACCCAAGCTGGCAACCTTGTTTGGCTCTACCAGTTTTTCTGAATTGGGCATTACTGGTCTCTTTGAATTTGGCTTTACCGGTCTTTCTGAAGAAGGCTCAACTGGTCTTTCTGGTTCTGAATTAGGCCGCACCTGTGTATCTGAAATAGGAAACTAAGATAAGTTGACGTTGAGAAACAAAATGTTCTGAATTTAGGGGAAAATGGTACTTTCGGTACCTCAAATATTGAGGTGTATCCGTATCTTTTTTGCTACCTTGAATATATATATATTTTACTTCTCGCTACTTAGATATCAAGGGTGTTTCTTAAGACATATGCCCTCTTTGAGTAACCCAAAAAAGGCCATTTTCCTAGATATTAATGAAGGACCAAACGGCATAACAAAAGTAACAGCAAGTGGGATATTATACTACCTTCAAGAGGTAACTCCAAAGGCTTAGTCATGCTTTCCACTGGCTCAGACTCATCCGTCTTCGCCTCCACTGTATCACCTAATGTCACAACAAATTAGCATACAAAATCTTAAGAGTAAAGTAGATCATAAGTCATATACAAACTGATGTCAGCACCTGCTTTTGCATTTGATCTACGCTGCTCAAGAGGAGCACGATGCATTGCATGCTTCACTCTAATCTTGCGACCTCCAATGGATGAGTCGGTTTTTGTCTGTACAGCAGTGTTAGCATGCTCTGCAACTGCACTGGAAAAGGATTGGAGATAAGAATAAGCTATAGAGGAAATCAATTAAATCAAAAGAATATATACACGCAAGTTAAAGACTTAAAGTATCATGGAAGCAAGCAACATCAACAGATAAATAAACCAGAAAATCTGAATCAATACTTTTTTAAAAACATAAAAATGTATATATATTTACAAAATTGTAGAAACATAAACAAAGAGATCAGCAGCATTTTGCAATCCTCATGGCACATACAATAGAACAGAAAAAAATAGTATTTTATCAAGTAGCACCCACATGCATCTCCAATTCCATTGTGTCCTCTGCCAGTCATCACAGCGAATTAGATCTTAAGATACAAACTTTGGGAAGATGAAATGAAGAACAAGCCATTTCCAGCAAATTTCGGATTCCATATACAGTTCAATGATTCTAGGTATTCAAGCATGGATTGTTCTATTATAACATTTCGAAAAGTTTGTCACCAGAGAGTATGTTCACCACATAGCTGGTTTCATGTTATGGTCAGTAATGTAACATAACAATTCCTTGATTAATGCTTAGTAACCTGATGCAGCTAGGAATCTGACGCAAACACACGCGTATATATAAACCACAGATTGTCCAAATAGATATACATCTGCTGGATGACAACCACTGCACATGATTACTTTGACAAAGCAATGCAGTAATACCATAGACATGCAGTGTCGACAGGACTTGTGTTATATATATATATATATTTACTAAATGTGCATGTTCATTTAGAGTAGTGACTTTCTCATAGGAAGATAACCGTCTTGTTTTGAAGAGAGAATAAATATTGATGGAGAAACAGCAACGGCGGTCAATTTGCAGGTACTTACAATTGGACGAAACCAAAACCACGGTGCTCATCCGAACCTGTCAAGTGATGGGATAATAAGTAGGCCAAATCAGTACTTTTTCCACTTACAATAATTAAAACAGAATAAGTTCCAATTCCATAAGATGCTCCTAAGAGACAGACTGACTGGGAGAGGAGAGGAGGATAAAAGTATTGTTTCTTTCAATATATGCAACAATTTTTCCTTCGAGAAGTCCATCCTAAATTTGACTGACCCCCTCCCCAGTATCATAATAAAACATGGAAGAGTAATCCAGAAAACAATATAAACAAGTTTGTTAGTTTAATAGCAGGATAGAATAGGTATTCGAAGAAACCCCTAGCTCATGGCTTACAAATTAACATCTATCTTGTTGAACCTCACGTGACCTTCTTGCTCACCTTTCTTTGTGACCATGAAGCAGCGCCTAATAGGTCCGACATCGCTGAATGTCTCTTCAAGCTAAGAATGGAGAGAAACGAAGAAAAAATAGGTCAGTTATATGCTAGGAGGCGCGTGCAGCGAGTGTAAAAAAGCCCTGGGAGTGAACCTGGGAACTAGTGAAGGAGTATGGCAAGTTGGAGACGAAGACGGTGGCAGCGCTATGGCCAGATGTAGGTCTGTCCTGTGTCTTCTTCTTATTCTTACCCATGATTACTGCGGCGAGTTTGGGTGCTGCGATGGACAGAGAAGACAGTTGCCGGTGCTGTGGAGGAGATTACAGAAAAGAAAGAGAGCTGTGTTGTTCTTGTGTTTATAGTGTAGGTTAGGGATGATGTCAATGGTCAAACATTAGGTTTATTGGGCCTTTTGGGGCTATGTAGCTCTTGACTGGACATGGGCCTGAATCCATTCCGGTTTTTTGGGCTGGACCCTGGTCGGAATTTTCGTATTCTTGAGTTGCTGCATGTCTTGCGGAATTCATATCATTTCTCCCTAAAGTAATTGAGAAGTGATACACATTCCGCTGTGTAAACTCCGAAATATTCCGATGTACCATTTATTGTCTGACATCTGTCCTTCAAAAAGTAAAGCAGACTCTCTTTTATTTTATTTACTTAACTGACTATATTACCCTTCAAATGTATTGTCATCTAGCTTTCGTACCTTCATTAATTTCTCTATCTCAATTCTCAACTCTCAAGTCACATCAATTATTACTTTCCCAAAAGAAACAAAAAAAGATAATTTTTTTTATGAAGCAAAAACGCAATATACTATGTTACCATTTATCGAGTATTAGTAGTAGTTTACCAAAAAAAACGTATTAGCATCAGTAATTACCAAAAACGTATTATACCTGTTGTCATTCTTAAATCTTACATATTATTACTAACCACATTATTTGAAAAAAAAAAAAAAAAAAAACCACACTTTGTGTGATATTCTTATTAAATAAAAACATCAATTATAAAATTATTTAAATAGGTTGAACAATAAAATATGAAACCCGAACTTTATAATTTCGTAATAGAACATATTTAATTAGAGACAGGTTAATAAAATTAATGATACTTCTTGTAAGGATGTTTAAAATATTATTTGTATAATATTAATTTACAACTTTATCCATTAGCATATCATAAATTTAGGGTCATATAAATTTTATTTTTTTAATATTTAACAATGTCGTGGCCCAATTTTTTTTTAACAAAATGTCAATAGTTTTGAAATGTTGTACGAAGGTACGGTCTTGAACTCTCCCATATTATTTCTCGTCTAAATGACCGTTAACCAACATATATTTTGTTAAATAATCGCCACATAGTTAATAAATATTATTTATTATAATATATTAATTCGACCAATGTACATTCTCTCAGTGACAAGTGTAAGTTTTTTTAGTCATTGTTTCTTAATATCGCAAATCTATAAATTTAGATATAAAATATTTAGTGCATGTAAATTTAGAAAATATTTGAATCATATATTTTATTCAGCATAAAATATAGAAACTCTCTACATAAATATATAAATAAAGAATTAAAATTTTCTATTTAAATAATATATATACAAATTGATTGTGAAGTTTTCTAAAGGTCGCAACATATATGTTTAAGTTTAATTTTTAACTGTGTGGTGCCCGGAATTAACATCTATTAGTATTTAATTTAAAATAAAGTTAAGATAATACAAACAGCTATTTTCTTTTAAAAAAATAATGTTGTTTTAAATTCTCAATTATTTTACTAGTCAATAAATAATACATAGTAATACAGTATATAGTATATTTACTATATTACTATATTGTCTTTTCGGTTGCATGCAAAAAATTGTATTTTGTCTCTTTATTGAAAAAGAAATTGATGTAAGAGAAATCAATTATTAATATTAAATAATAAGAAAATAGAAAGAGAGACAACCGAAGGGTATTATAGGCAGTTAAGGAAAGAAAGGAGAGAGGAAACGCTTACTTTTTAGGTGGACAGATGTCAGATTATAAATGGTGCGTCGGAACTAGACGGAACACCAAATTCGGAACGGGAATCATTTCTCAAAATAATTATGTTAAAGAGCAACATTTTTGTCAAAAGCTCCGTTGGCTTCATGTTTTTAATAATGGTGGCAAATATTTGTAATTGACACTTCTGTTAATTAAATCTTAATAATTTATATTAATGTTATAACTGAGTCTAGGAGTCCATTTGAGCACAGCCATCGATCTACTACTGTTCCTACTTAAATAAGCATGTCCAAGAGTGAGATGATGGTCTTCGGTAGGATTCTAAACCATTGAAAATATTGGGCTTCAAACTAGCTCTAACAGATTGGGGTCCAATCGAGTCAGAATCGTGGGTTTAAAGATTTGGATCCTCACTCAAACTAAGGACACTCTTGTTTGTAGGGGTGGCAATTCGTGCTATCGTGCGTATCAGTGATCGTGTCGTGTTAAACTTACTGAACACGAACACGCACGATAAGCTTATCGTGCCACATTTTACAAACACGACACGGATATTTTCGTGCGTGTTCGTGTCGTGCTATCGTGTTGTGAAGGATATTTGGTTGTATATATATATATACGAGATCTTTGAGCAAAAATCAAAATAATTAACTTCATATTTAAAAAATCATGAATTAATATGTCACTATTCATAAGTTAATATTATATAGTTTAAAAACACTAAATAATAAACCACTAATTGGAGGTAATAGATAAGATTTGCTCAAAAAATACTTAAAATTTAGTCTTATTAGCACAACTTTATCGTGTTATCGTGCTTGTCGTGTTAGGATACTCAAACACGAACACGGCACGGAAGTTATATCGTGTTAGTCGTGTTCGTGCTATCGTGTTATCGTACTGCCATATGCTAGCACGAACACGGTTTTTTTCGTGCGTGTTCGTGTCATGCTATCGTGTCGTGTCACAAATTGCCAGCCCTACTTGTTTGGCCACAATCAAGTCTCCATCGGGTCGAACTCAATTATAACATTATGATAAGTTATATTAGGGAAAGGTTGGATTGCACTTTTGTCGCAATGGATTGGCAACTCTGTTTCGTCGATGTTATGCTCTATCGCTTGGAAACGGGTGTGTTTGACCATTGTCTTATCTACTATTTATTATCTACTATCTACTATCTATTATCTACTATATCTACTATATTAATTCGGTATCGGAAGCTCTTTGATCGACACGTGGACAGTCCACGCACTCACTGTTTCCTAATTTAATCGTAATTTAATAGGGGTTCTCTAAATTTAGATAGATAATATTGATTAGTTGAAAATTAAGAAGTTTTTTTATTTCCTATTTTTGTTTCTACGCAATTTATAGAAACAAATTAATTTAAAGTTTCCATTTAAATAGTAAATCTATACAGTTTGGTTCCGGAAGACCGTAGGCCGCCACGTAAACAATTTTTATATAATATAAACACGGCAATTCAACAATAATTAGGGTTAATTAAAGAAAAGTAAAATAAGGCAATTCAATAAGTAACCTAGCTAACCTACCATAAGTCTTCTTCTATAGGGTTTGCCGTATACCCACAATGGAGGTGCCATATATATTGTCTTTTTTGTCTGTCTAAATATTATACGCATATTCGGCAAAAAAAAATATATTTTATGTATAAAACTATAGATTGAGAACGCAATATGTATATATATATATATATATATATATATATACATTATAAAAACACTATTTGTATATCTACTGTTTCTACCACTAACACATGCCAACATAATTTTCCACTTATTTGTTTATATGTCTGTGTTCGATCAATATTATCTTTTTTGTTATTAGGGTTCATATTTCATACATCCACAACCGGGGCAGCCAACGAAAGTACAGGTATGAACAAGAATTATAAGGAGTGTATCATCTTTTCTCTTAATTTTAACAAAATGATTTTTGGACACTAAGATGACTATAATAGCTGAAAAATTGTTGTCCATAACGTCTTTAATTAATTTTCTTATAAATCATCTCAATATTTTTTCATCATTTCCCTTAGATTGTGATTTTGATTTATCAGGTTTGCATATTTTTCACTTTGAGAAAACAATAAGATGTCTGCCTATTAATTATCTTCTTCTTTTGATTATTAGGTCAATCGTGAACATCTAAGGAGGAATTCTATAAAACGGGCATGTTAATCATAACTTAGTTCTATAAATCTTTCTCGTGTTTATTTTATCCAGGTATATATAATATTCGACTAAATCATCCGACTTCATATATTAGTAGTATACAGAATATCATATCTTCGCACATTGGATCATATATCTATGATGGTGGTAGAGAGGACGAAAGAGATGAACGAAGTTATGGTAGAAACTAATAAGGTACACGAATTTTCTCTTAGTTTTTTTTTTTTTTAATAAATATTGTATATTCTCCTTTTTTTAAACATTGTATTCTCCCATCTTTCCCAATATAAACATATATATCTATTTATACACTATTTAATGAGAACTTATTATTTTTTTATCACATAATTATTAATAGAAATTTAAATAAAATATTTACTACTTTTTCTCAAAAAATTAATTACAAATGGCAACGTATACAACATAGAACAATAAATGCGATATAATATATAAACATAAACGTTTATGTATTATTTTAGTTTAGATATCTTTAGTATTGAATATAGAACATTGAATACGATATATAATATATAAACGTAAGGGTTTGTGTATTATTTTAGTTTAAATATTTTAAACCCTAAATTTTGTGGTAAAAACCCTAAATTTAGATTTTAATAGTTTTTATTAATTCATGCTAAAACTATGTATAAATATTAAATATATTTTTAAAAACGATATTATATAAAAACATATCTATACGTGCAGAGTTAACAAACCAAAGATGAGCCAAGCCCTAGAATTATATATATTTATTAAAAATTAATATATATATATATATATATATATTCAGAGAAAAACTAGATAAATAAACCTAGAATGCTAAATCCTATATATATATACTAGATGCATATCCCGCGCACCGCGCGGGAAAAAGCGAAAAAAATTATATTAGAAAGAATTAAAGATAATTTTATAATAATTTATAATTATATTAACAATAATATAATAAGCCATAAAATATCAGAAATACTAATTTAATATCATAATTATTTAATAATCTATATATGGAAAAATGTAATAAAATATGTACATAATGCAATTGAGATTAGCTATTCGTCATGTAATAATCTAATTATAATTTTAAAATTTATGGAGTTTGCCCAATAAATCAATCAAACAAAAAATTCATATGAAAAGTAACATCTATGATACTACTTTCGTTATTAAATAAATAATGCATCATCATCAAGATAATTATCATAATTATGTACACTTTTTTTTATAAATGTACAATATACGACGATAGACCTTAACCTTAGAAACTTTGTAAAAGTTCACCAACATCAATCTCTTCATGTATGCTTATTTACTCTAGTCCTTGTTCGATACCTGTAAACCCCATAATTAATTTATAATATTCAATTTCTCACAATCTATATCCTTCACGAAAATTCAAAAACAACCAACTTACGATATCTATCTTTTTTTATTTATTAATTGTTCCCATGTAATAATTTAGATGAATTTCTTACCGGGGGGCCACTTGAACTCATGATGCAACTAACCTAAACTGCAAATAGGGAAACAACAATTTCAATAAGTTAAATTAAAATGGATAGAATTTGATACGTAAGGTTCTAGCTACATCGGGTAGAAGTCAAACTAATAGAAAATCTCAAATGTTATACCTTAACTCCAGTCGTACTATAACTTCTACCTATAATTTAATCGAATCATGTAAAAGAGGTTAAATAATTATAACTACAAACATATACCTAGAACTGTTGATTCAACATTGGAAAATTATTATACATGGAACTTCTCAATTTAAATTGTATAATCTGAAAAATAAACAGAAAATATGAAAATATTTAAATTTAAGTATTAAGATTAAATAGATATCTATTTGTGTTGAATATATATGTATATGTCCATGATTACTAAAAGATAAGAACAACCGAATAAACGAAGTTCATATTTTTTTTAAAGAATTGTATTTGGCAACTGTTGGATAACGGGCGAAGCTCCGTTACGTCCTTGACGGAAAGCTTGGACTCCTGGGCTCCGCGTAATCCTGCAAAAGGGGATGACCTGGGTGGTGACCCAGAATCCCTCTCCGATGCTTAAATGAGTACGGTGATCAATGGGTGGTAAGCAAAAGTGTAAGTTCGTATTAGATGCCGGTTTTCTGAGGTAACTTCCTCCTTTATATAGGAGGGGAAGTTACTCAGTTACCTGTTACTGCGCCTGGCAGTTTTACCCATGATTTCGTGTATCTCGCCACGATTCCGCATATCTCGTTAGGGATTCCGTAGATTTCGCCCCACGCTCCGCGTATCTTACCCATACTCCGCGTATCTCGGGCACGCCCTGCGTATCTCGGGGGATTTATCTATATCTTTAACCGTCTCCCACTACTCTATCTAGTAGGCGGGTTTCTCGGTCTTTGTCCTCTGATCACAAGCCTCGACTCCTGTCGGGGGCTCCAGAGTTATCTCATTCTAGGTCACCATCCAGGACCCCTTGTCTCACGGGACGGGTCCAGCCTCTGCGGGGCTTTTATCATCGGGGCCTTTACTAAGGCATATCGGGGCCTACTCAGAGGCTTCTTGTCGGGAGCATTCAGCTCATATATCGGGACCGCTAAAGTCGGGACCCTTCGTACTGGGCCTCCGGGCCTTCCAGGCTTTTCACGAGGCCCACTGGACCTACTCGCCGTCCATTGGCTGTTAACGGGGCTAACGATCACATCGGAACCCATCATTTGCCCCCAAGACATGGGGGACTTTTAGTTCGTCGTGTCTTCCAGTTCCAGATCTTCCGACCTCGCTGTCGGAGGCTTTGGTCTTCATACCTCTCGATATCGCCGTCGGAGGCTTTTGTCTTCGTACCTCCCGATACCGCCGTCGGGGGCTTTTATCTTTTACATTTCTTGATACCTCAGTCGGAGGCTTTTACCTTCAGACCTCTTGATATTTTGATTGGAGGCTTTTACCTTACGCGCAATTGTCGAATGCTAGAGTTTCTCATTCCTGACTGCCTTGGGCCCACTGGACTCTGTGGGCAGTTGCCAAATCCGAGGAGACTCCTCGGTTACTCCACCACTTAAGGTTTCTCGTCCATGCCGTTCAAGGCGATTTCATACGTCTCTCGCGACGTTTTTCTCGGGACTTCACCACTTAAGGCTTCTCGTCCATGCCGTTCAAGGCGATTTCATACGTCTCTCGCGACGTTTTTCTCGGGACTTTACCACTTAAGGCTTCTCGTCCAATCGGGACTTCACCACTTAAGGTTTCTCATCCAATCGGGACTTCACCACTTAAGGTTTCTCGTCCAAAATCGGGACTTTCACCACTTAAGGTTTCTCGTCCAAAATTGGGACTTTACCACTTAAGGTTTCTCGTCCAAAATCGGGACTTTCACCACTTAAGGTTTCTCGTCCAAAATTGGGACTTTACCACTTAAGGTTTCTCGTCCCTGCCTTTCAAGGCCATTTTTCACACCCTTTAGGGCTTTTATCGCGCCAAATCAGACGACTTTCGCGGAGCCGTTAAGGCTTTTTCGTACCTGTTAAGGCTTTTGGCCGCATCATATAGACGACTTACGCGGACCTTCTAAGGCTTTTTCGTACCCGTTAAGGCTTTTGGCCGCATCATATAGACGACTTACGCGGACCTGCTAAGGCTTTTTCGTACCCGTTAAGGCTTTTGGCCGCATCATATAGACGACTTACGCGGACCCTTTAGGGCCTTTTCGTACCTAGGCTTTTGATTGCATCATAAAGACGACTTACACATACCCCGTAGGGCTTTTGTCCGTACCTGTTAAGGCTTTTTAGCCGCATCATATAGACGACTTACGCATACCCCACAGGGCTTTTATCGTACCTCGGAAGGCTTTTGTCGCGTCCTTCAGGACATATCGGATTGATAGATAACTTGTGCCATTCGCGGCGACTTAATATCAAACATGATACTTCTTCAAGTGTTCGCCACTGAAGGAATGCTTCAACGTCTTGCCATCAAGGTCCTCTAGCTTGTATGCATTGGGTGCTGGCATCCCTACGATCTTGTAAGGTCCCTCCCATTTTGGCGATAGCTTGTTGATCCGATCTTGATGAACGAACTCGTTCCTCCGCCAGACAAGTTCTCCAACGAAGAATTGTCGGGACCTGACACGCCGATTGTAATATCGGGCTGTTGCCAGACGCATTCGGGCCTGGACTTCATCAGCCTTCCATCTTTTCTCCTCGAGCAAGTCTAAGTCTAGACGCCTCATTTCCTCGTTTGTTAGAGGCTCGTAATATTTCGCTCGATGGGATGCCACCGCTATTTCCACGGGAGCGACTGCCTCCGTGCCATAGAACAGGCCGAACGGAGTTTCTCCTGTCGATTGCTTGGGTGTTGTTCTCACAGCCCACAACACGTTCTCGAGCTCATCCAGCCAATGGCCCTGCAAGGCGTAGACTCTCTTCTTCAAGCCATCCATCACGATTTTGTTGGCTGATTCCACCTGGCCATTGGTTTGAGCGTGGCGGACTGAAGCATTCCGATGTTCGATGTTCAACTCCTCCAGGTACTCCTTCAACTGAGTCCCATTGAACGGAGGGCCGTTGTCGCTGATCAACACTTGAGGGACCCCATACCGGGATATGATCTGAGTTTGAAGGAACTTGAGGATCTGCTGCCCCGTCGTCCTGGCCAATGCCTTAGCCTCTATCCATTTTGAGAAGTAATCGATGGCCACGAGCAAATACTTGCACTGACCTTTCGCTTGGGGAAGAGGTCCCACCAAGTCAATCCCCCATTGTGCGAAGGGCCATGCACTCCTGATGGGCATTAAGTCCGCGGCGGGAGCCACAATATTTGGAGCGTACCTCTGGCATGCATCACAGGATCGGACCATTGCTGTCGCCTCCTTGTTCATCGAAGGCCAATAATAGCCCAAGTTCAGCGCCTTCCTCACAAGAGATCGAGCCCCTTCATGACAGGCCGCGACTCCCTCGTGTAGCTCCCTCAGGATCCGATTCGTGTCAGGTTCCGCCACGCATTTTAAGAAAGGCTTTACATACCCTTTATTGTATAACTGGTTGTCCACCATCGCGTAGTTGTCCGCAATCCGACGCAACCTGACAGCTGCTACCTCATCATCGGGGAGTGCCCCCGTAGTCAGGTATGTGACCATCGGGGTCATCCAAGTGGGCTTCTCTTCTCCCTCCGATCCTGTCTCAATAGTGCAGATCTCCGCTGGATCTTTGTTCGAGATAATCACCTTCTCTAGGAAATGCACCTTCTGATTCTCCTTGGGGGCCACTCCCAGAGCAAACTTGCTTAAGGCATCTGCTTCCGCGTTTTCTTCCCTCGGGATTGCCTCAATATCAAAGCTTTTGAAGCTTCCCTTCAAAGTCTGCACCTCGTGCAAATATTTCTTCATCGTCGGACTTTTAGCCTCATAGTTCCCCTGGACTTGATTTACAACCAAGCTAGCATCGCATTTCACTTTTAGATGGTTGACTCCCGTACCCTTGGCAATCTTAAGGCCTGTGATGAGAGCCTCATACTCCGCTTCGTTGTTGGTGGCTTTGAATGTCAACGCCAAGGCATATCGCAGGGGCTCGCCTCCACCGGGCGGTATCAATACGAATGATGCCCCCGAGTCTTCTACACTCGATGAACCATCAGTGTACATCTCCCAAGTATTCTCCTCATTTGGCTGTTCTGGCTGCTGTTCTGTTGTCGGGACTTCCTCCATGGCTGCCCCCTCTGCGGGGCCCGTTACTTCCAGATCGGGTGCCGTAGATTCAGCTATAAAATCTGCCAATGCCTGGCCCTTAATAGCGGTTCTCGGAGCGAAATGAATGCGGAACTCTGTCAGCTCGATGGCCCATTTCACCAATCTCCCCGACGCCTCCGGTCGGTTCAAAAAGTGTTTCAAGGGCTGATTAGTCAATACCGTGACTTCATGGGCATGGAAGTAAGGTCGTAGCTTTCGAGCGGCAATTATCAACGCGAAGAGATACTTCTCAATAGCGGGATAGTTTATTTCAGACTTGGCAAACGCCTTGCTTACATAATAGATAGGCACTTGGTTGCCCTTGACAATCTTAATCAAAACAGAACTAACAGCCACATCAGAAACAGCCAAATAGAGATAAAGCGGCTCGCCTGGAACTGGTTTCGCCAACAGCGGAAGGGTACAGAGGTGCTGCTTGAGTGCCTGGAATGCTTCCTCGCACTGGTCGGTCCATTCGAACTTTTTGTTGGCCCTCAATACGTCAAAAAAGGGCATAGCTCGATCACTCGCCTTGGATAGGAAGCGATTCATCGCGGCCAACCGGCCATTCAGTACCTGGACCTCCCGATGAGTCCTCGGGGACTGCATCTCTTCGATCGCTCGCAGCTTCTCAGGGTTCACCTCGATTCCTCTCTGGCTCACCATGAACCCTAGGAACTTCCCCGAGTTCACCCCGAAAGCACATTTGTCGGGGTTCAGCCGAACCTGATGGAACTTCATCCGCTCAAATGCCGCCGCTAAATTCTGGACATGGTCTCCTGCCTGTCGGGACTTCACCAGCATGTCGTCCACATATGCCTCCATGGTTTTCCCAGCATGTCCCCGAACAACTTGTTCACCATCTGTTGGTAAGTTGCTCCGGCATTGATCAATCCGAAGGGCATCACGTCGTAATGGTAGACGTCACTGTCAGCGTAAAAAGCTGTGTGGGGGGCATCCTCCTTCGCCATCTTGATCTGGTTGTACCCGGAATAAGCGTCCATGAAGCTCAACAGCTCATGTCCCGATGTGGCATCCACCAGCTGGTCAATCCTCGGAAGCGGGTAGCAGTCCTTCGGCAGGCCTTGTTCAAGTCGCGGAAGTCGACACACATCCGCCAATTTCCGTTACTCTTTCGCACCAGCACTGGGTTAGCCACCCAAGTCTGGAATCGGAGCTCCTTGATGAATCCAGCACAGTCTGCCCACCTCCTGCTGGATCGCGATCCTCTTGTCTGCGCCCATCGGACGCCTTCTCTGCGCGATAGGCTTGATTGCGGGGTCTATCTTCAGCTCATGCACTATCACGTCGGGGCTTATTCCTGGCATATCACTCGGGGACCAGACAAACAGCTCCTTAAACTCCTTCAAGAGCTCGACCAACTCTCGGGCTCTTTCCTCCGACAAAGCAGAGCCGATCTTCACCTTCCTCTGAGGGCCATCGATCTCCATTTCCTTCAAATCCTCCATGGGGGCGGGACGCCCATACTCCTCTCGAGGATCAGCATCCGTCTGAAGGACAGTCATGGTCTCCCTCCTTCTTCGTCGGGTGGCATTAACGTAGCATTTTCGCGATGCCACATGGTCACCCTTGACCTCTCCGACTCCGTTATCAGTCGGGAACTTCATCTTATGGTGGACCGTCGAGGCGACTGCCATAAGAGGGTTGATTGTGGTCCTCCCGATGATCGCGTTGTATGCCCCCGCAGACTCCACTACGACGAAATCCACGTTTCGCTTTTCCATCTTCCAGCCGCTACCAAACTCTATTGGTAAGGTAATCATTCCCAACGGGTAGGAAGTGGAGCCGGAGAATCCCACCATCGGGAAGTCCACCTGTGTCAGGTCCTTCTTCGTCTTTCCCATGGCCTCCAAAGCGTCCATGAAGAGAATATCGGAGGAGCTCCCTCCGTCTATCAGGATCCGCTTCATCTCGAATCCGTCCACATCCAGGGTCACGACCAAGGCGTCGTCATGAGGGCTCTCCACGCCAACTAGATCCTCCGCTGAAAAAGAGATCACCATTTCCTCCTTCAGGGTCCACGACCGGGACCTTTTTCCTAACACCACCGCGGCAGATATGCGCGAAACATAGTTCTCTCTGGAAGCGGAGGTATCACCTCCCGCTGCCATTCCTCCGTGGATGACGTTAATAGTTCCCCGCCTCTCCTTGCGGGCACCTGATCCCGAAGCCTCATGCTCGACCTTCTTCTTCTTCGGGGACCGTTCGCGGGACTTGGAACGGGATCGGGACCGACTTCTGGAACGGGATCGGCACCGTTCCTTCCCGACGAACTCTTTCAGCTTTCCCTTCTGGATCAGCTTTTCAATCTCCTTCTTCAGCTCCCGACAGTTCTCAGTGTCGTGACCATTGGCACGATGGTAGCGACAGTAACGGTCAGGGCGGCCTCCTAGGAATTCGCCTTCTTTCCTCGGGGGGTATCGAGCTAGACCTTGCCGATCCATCACAGCTAGCACGGAGGTCATCGAGCTGTTGATGGGGACACTTCGACCTTCGCGGTTATCCTTCTTCGGAGGACGCCTGTCCTCCCTTTTCTCGGGGCGACCACGGTTCCTACTTCCCTCCGTCTTGTCGCTCCCCTTGCGATCATCCGACAACTTGGACGATGGCTTTCCTCTTCCCGACCTCGGGGGATCGAGCTCTCCAGCAGCAATCTTCGACTCCTGGACGTCGATTTGCTGTTTCACCCTCGCCTGCAGGGCCTCCATGCTCCACACAGCCTTCGCGGCTACGCTATGCATCAGGTCGGAACCGTACGGAGCGCTCAAGTTCCTTAGAAAAGTGCGAATCATCTCTCCCTCCGAGATTTCTTCGTCAATCTCCGCAGCACTAGCAGTGAACCGTTGGTAATAGTACGCCAACGACTCGTCGGGTCTCTGCACCACCTGGGTTAGGGTCCTCACGCTTTTCAGGAGGCGTCTCCGACCTTGATACTGTTTGATAAAGCGGTCGTGCATGTCAGCCCAGCACGTGATACTTCCTGGCGGAAGGCTGAAGAACCAAGTCATGGCCCTTTCTCCCAGAGTTATCGGGAACAATGAGCATACGAGATCTTCGTTTGAAGTCCTACCCATGCAGGCCTGAACATGCCTCTGTACGTGGCGGACTGGGTCTCCTTCCCCATCGTACTCCTTGATTGTCGGGATGCCTATCCCAGGCGGAGCGACGGTGTCAATCAATCGTGGTACGAATGGATGGCTGGACCGATCCCTCAGCTCCGACGTCATCTGCTTTTGGTCACCCATATAAATGCTAACAATCTTTACCACCTGGTCAGCGGTGAGGGGACCATTCAGGGGGATGGTCCTATTCTGCACTGGTCCTGGGCCGTCAACCACGAACTTCTCGGAATGCATAGGCTCTTTACCCTTTTCCCGGGGCGGAACCTCCTGCACGTCCTGCTCCTCTGGGGCCACCCTCGGTGGGGGTGGCGGCAACTCCTCTTGCGGGGGCAGCTCCTCCGCTCTCCGGGTGGCCTCTCTCTTATCCAGCAAGGCCTCCATAGCGGCCAAGAACATGGGCATAGCCTCCGCTACTGCCTTGGCCAACTCCGAGTTCGAGGACGACCCTTCTTCCCTTCGTGGGACACCTCCAGCTCCAGGGCCCGCCGGGTTTGGTGGAGCTTCATCCTCCTCCCTCCGTGGGGCATCTTGTCTGTCCCTCACTGTGTCTCGGACTGAGACTTCATCACCTTGCCCCCCTGTCTGGGAAAGAGCAGGGTTCTCACCTTGTTCAGCAATGCGTTCCGGCAACGAGGAGTTCACAGTTCCTGTGGGACGAGAGCTGCCGGCCTGAACTTGCTTCTTCTTGCCACCACCGGCCATTGATCTGGTAGAAACTATCTTGACTTTTCGTAAGCTTCCCACAGACGGCGCCAATGTTGGATCACGGGCGAAGCTCCGTTACGTCCTTGACGGAAAGCTTGGACTCCTGGGCTCCGCGTAATCCTGCAAAAGAGGGTGACCTGGGTGGTGACCCAGAATCCCTCTCCGATGCTTAAATGAGTACGGTGATCAATGGGTGGTAAGCAAAAGTGTAAGTTCGTATTAGATGCCGGTTTTCTGAGGTAACTTCCTCCTTTATATAGGAGGGGAAGTTACTCAG
Organism: Clarkia xantiana subsp. parviflora; assembly: GCA_036873135.1. Taxonomy (NCBI): domain Eukaryota; kingdom Viridiplantae; phylum Streptophyta; class Magnoliopsida; order Myrtales; family Onagraceae; genus Clarkia; species Clarkia xantiana. The sequence goes on from JAPTYO010000003.1 coordinate 12,917,684, forward strand.
TTACCTGTTACTGCGCCTGGCAGTTTTACCCATGATTTCGTGTATCTCGCCACGATTCCGCATATCTCGTTAGGGATTCCGTAGATTTCGCCCCACGCTCCGCGTATCTTACCCATACTCCGCGTATCTCGGGCACGCCCTGCGTATCTCGGGGGATTTATCTATATCTTTAACCGTCTCCCACTACTCTATCTAGTAGGCGGGTTTCTCGGTCTTTGTCCTCTGATCACAAGCCTCGACTCCTGTCGGGGGCTCCAGAGTTATCTCATTCTAGGTCACCATCCAGGACCCCTTGTCTCACGGGACGGGTCCAGCCTCTGCGGGGCTTTTATCATCGGGGCCTACTCAGAGGCTTCTTGTCGGGAGCATTCAGCTCATATATCGGGACCGCTAAAGTCGGGACCCTTCGTACTGGGCCTCCGGGCCTTCCAGGCTTTTCACGAGGCCCACTGGACCTACTCGCCGTCCATTGGCTGTTAACGGGGCTAACGATCACATCGGAACCCATCAGCAACAATGTATGAATATTAAACAATAATGCATATTATGTAGTTCTAATTAGTTTACAAATTTTAAACTTTTTTTTTTGGCCAAAGGAGGAACTTTATTAATAAACACATAAAAAAGTCAGCCCGGATTACAATCAAGCAAAAGAATTGAAATTAAAGAAGATGGGGGTATAGAAACCCAATTCAATGGACACATCTCCTTTCTGGATTGGATGGCAATCCAGTTGGCGCAACGATTTGCGTTTCGTCGGATAAACCTCCAACGTATATCCGGGATCAGACGTGACTTTTGACGGATTGTATGAATGACATTGTCTAACTTCCAATCAATCTCTGACTCTCCTCGGATTTGGCGTATGAGATATTCGGCATCCGACTCAATGATTACCTTCTCCCAATGATGATTCACGGCCAACTCTATAGCTTGTAGAATAGCCGTTGCCTCCACATTAGTCGCATTAACATCACGACACGTAGAGTTACGGCCCGCTATTAATCTTCCTCGGCTATCACGCGCAATGATCCCCGTTCCTCCACGCCCCGTCCCCGAAACCCATGACCCATCACAACAAATTGAAACAGTATCTTCCGGAGGAGGCTCCCATTGTCGAAGCATGGCGTGATGACTATGATGTATACTAGCATTTCTTCTCCCACGAAAAGCCTCCCATGCCTCTATGCACAAACGATTTGCTTGCTCAACCACTAACCTCGGTTTAGGGGTATCTTTTCCATAAACAGCTCGACACCTCTCTTTCCATATTTCCCATGACGTGATCTCCGTTTTAAGCTTTAGTAGAAGCTCAGAATCACCACCTCGTTCAGCTCTGGACCCGGCCTCCTCCAAGACGTCATTCCATCCTGGTTCGTAATTATCCTGCCACCTAAGTCCCATGCTACCAAACCAAACAAGTTTAGTCCATGAACACACCAATAATGAGTGATCCAACGTTTCCGTGCAATTGCAAAAAGGACATTTGGGAACTACATCAACCCCCTTTCTGTTCAATTCATCAAACGTAGGTAGGGTCCTTGTACAGCTCCTCCAAAGGAAATGTTTCACTTTCGGTAAAGATTGTCCCTTCCATATGTACCGCCAAATATTTGATGATACCGATGTTGATGTTGATGGCCCAGTTGATTGGATGTTCGGAGCTACCTTTCGAAGCTTTCGATATACGAGTTTCGGTTGTGCCTCCCCCGTTTTCGAAGTCGGCCACATGAGGCGATCTGGTCTCCCTTGACTGTGCACTCTCACCGAATTTAAAGCATTAAGCTCATGTTCCGAAATTATCGGTGCTAATGGGGAGAGGTCCCATCGTTGCTCGGGTGGTCGAAGGAGATCGGAGACACGCATGTCAAGACTTGTTGGGGGAGCGTTTGCCGAACTCAACCGATAGCCCTCAATGCCAGGTATCCATTTATCATGAAACACCCGAATGGACTCCCCGTTGCCCACACGCCAAACACGCTAAACTTAATTATTACCATTTGTTCCAATTTCTCTGTAATGCTAAAACATGATCAAGACAATTTCTGTAATACCGTATAAATTTGAAATTCATAAGCAAATTTATAAATTTGAAAAGTTTGAAGGGATTGTACCACATAGTTAAAGAAGTAGTATAATCTCTCATACATCTCCTTTTGTCCAAATCTAGTGAAACTGAGCTCCTGCATGTATTGCTAGCTTAGATTCATGAAATCTAAAATGCATATTATTTAGATTTATTCCGACATTTAATTTAAATTATTTATAGAGAAAATTAACTCCATAATTTAATAAATCAACAAATTATATAAAGTTTCTATGTTTAACGGAAATTACTTTAAAAAAAAAAGTCAATCTTCAATCAAATAATAAGAAACTGTTAAAGTTGATAAAGATATAATGCATTTGAAAAAATAAAAAAACCTTATTATATTTAGTTCATCAAGTTCAAATATATTTTAAAATTTTATGATAATGTAATTAAAATTCGATATAAAATTTTATAGTAAAAACAATTTAGTATAAGAAAATCATGTAACATCAAAATAACAAAGATAATCAAATAAAAAAAAGAGTTATTCATATATGGAGATATATGACATGTAAAGCTAGCTAATCCTAAGTATTTACTTGGCAAGAGATCTCATTCTTGATTACACACCTACGATAACAAAACATAATTTTTTAGCATATAGTACATGTTATTATAACATCTGTGATGATATCGTGCAAAGTAAAATTACAAACCTGATTCTCCATGTCCACGCTGCTTAACGTATGACCACTAATTAATATTAGTGGTGTGATCTATGAATCTACTTAGTGGGAATTCTCATTCTAGATTAAACCTGCGACAGCAAAACACACTTTCTTGTTAGCGCATATAATACATGTTCTCAGTTTGTGCCGACATGCCAAAGGGTCATCACAAACCTGACCGCGATGTCCACATGCTTAATAAAAAACCAAGCAAGCAATCTCACGGCAAACTTTAGACTCCACTATTGTGTCATGCTAGGGTTTAGAAATTATGGTTATTTATAAAGCTATATAGAATATTTAATTAATATCATATAGAATATAATAATATATAATACTAATTAAGTTAAGTTTTTATTATACATTGTATATGTATATATATTGAATTATAAATATATTAAGATACGTTCCGTTGAACATGTAATTTGAATATTTATACTTAGAATATTATATATAATATAATATACTAATATTTAATATTTAAGTTTAGTTAAGTTTTCTTTATATAGAAGATAGAATATGTTAAGTTTCGGTTATATATAAATATTATACGTTTAGTCCAATATGAATATTATACGTTTTATAAATATGATGATATATTATTTTTGCTTACGTGGCGGCTTATGGTCTTCCGGAACCAAACTGTATAGATTTATTATTTAAAAGGAAATTTTTAATTAATTTGTTTCTTAAATTACGTAGAGACAAAAATAGGAGATAAAAATACTTCTTAATTTTCAGTCAATCAATATTATGTATCTAAATTTGGAGAAACCCTATTAAATTCCGATTAAATTAGGAAACGCTAACTGGACGAACCGTCCACGTGTCAGCCAGAGGGCTTCCGGTACCGAATTAATATAATATAGTAGATATATATATATATATTCAGAGAAAAACTAGATAAATAAACCTAGAATGCTAAATCCTATATATATACAAATATAAAATATGTCTTTTGAAAAAAAAAAAAAAATATATATATATATATATATATATATATGAAATATATATTTAAAAATATATAATACAAAATATATTATATATATAGAACCGCTGCCTTTTTATGTTGATGATTTCTTAATAATGAATGTCTTTTAATAAATGCAACTTCGATATACTAATTTTTTTTTTACCATAAAATATAATTAAACTTCCAAAGTCAGCATTTACTAGCTAAAAGGAAAGTGTTGAACCAAAGATACTTTCTTAACTTTTTTTCTATATTATATATATATATATATATATATATATATATATATATTAGTTGTAGGGGGTAAAGTGAGTGACCATTCGATCACTGAATAAAACTTTAGTGTAGATGCTATGGTTTATGCAACTGAAACAAAATCTATCCAATACTCTTTAACACGAATCAGAACATTATCACTTAAGACATTACAAAAGAAGTTATATATATATATACTTTCATTTTTTTTACTATTCAATCTTTAAGTTTTGTTTGCCAAAAAATATATTTAAGTTTTGTTGTGATTATAGAGTGAGACATACAATAAATAAATAAATAAATAAATATATATATATATATATATATATATATATATATATCAGTTTCGCTACAGCATCCGCTGCTCTAGCTAATTGTCCACCTTTTCCAAGTGTGATTTCTATGTTCAAAATATATATATGAGAATATAATTAATAAAATAATTCCATGATTAACATTAGTTTTACAATATATATACACATTTTTATATGAATATTATATATATTAATAATCAACTTTAGTTTCAATATTACCTGCGCGGTGCGCGGGGTTAGTAGCTAGTGTTGCGTCCGGGACGAACGAGGTCACGGGGACGCGTCGGTTGGTGTAATTGTGCGGGCCGTAACCCTTCTGTCAGGCGGAGGTTGGGCCACCGACGAGTGTTCGGACTTTACTCCCGTGTGAGGTCTGAGTCTCGGAAAGGTTGTGACACGGCAAGGTTGTGACCCGGCAAGTCTGTGTCTCGAGCGTCGGATCCTGCGCAAAGGACCAATGCTAGCACGGAGAGGGGGGTGGTGCTAGCGGAGCCCTCTCCGATGCCTAAGTTACTATAGTGGCAAAAGTGTAATTTCTAGAGAGAGAGAATTCTAGAGAGAAGTCAGAGCTCAAAATACCAAAGTTGGGCAAATGAGAGAGTGAGTGAAAATGGGTGGCCAAGGTCTCCTATTTATAGGCTTCCTTGAGACCGGACCCGGTTTTATAGCGGTTTGACGACGGTCCAAGAAAACAAGCGGGAACCGTTATCCATATTGGTAATGCATGAACTTGACTTCTCTACACGTAACGGCGATCGCGGGCACGGTAATCGCGGATACGGCAATCGCGCAATACCCGTGGCGGAACCCGGACCTCGTCGAAATTGGGCAATTCGGCGAGGTCCGAATTGCCGTGCGATCCGGACCTCCGGATTGCTTGCAACCCGGAGGTCCGGATTGCAAACGCAATCCGGATGTCCGGTCCGGTCACGCGTAAATGCGTTTCCGGACCGTTTTGACCCTTGGGAGACGTTTTTTGAGACGAGATGTAATTTTCGACGTGTTTGCGAGGCCCGAAGCGTAAATACGAACCCGAATTGGACACTTATCCATCACTTGCCCCCGAGTCAAGTAACGGTTTAGAACCTTTCTTGACTCTATTTTAAGTTAGGATATTTGTCCAATTTGAGTCTGACGCTAACCTTTCGATTTTGATCGTTGGTCGGGTGTGGGCATCTTGATTCCGTCCGTCGCTTGACTTTCCGGCCGAACGACTTTATTTCCTGTCACTATGGTTAGTGTGATGGGAAATATATATGTGACGTGCAAGCATGGTTATTTTCGGAGACACGAGCAGTTGGAAATGCATTTATACGATGTATGCATCTATCAACATGTATGCATGAATAATGGACGTGGCAAGATCGTAATTACGTAATGCAAGAAAATAGAAATCGTATGTTTCTAAAATTACTAAGTGATCTCCAAATCATGAATCATGCGATCGTGGCGTACGAATGACGTCAAGATACGTACAAGAGTAGATATCTTAAGAGGAGAGAATAGAGTATACCGTAGGGGTTTAGTCTTGTGTGTAGGTGAACTAATCCTTTGATCCTTATCCACAAAGCATCTTCTTGGGGATTAGTAAACACACATATTCTCATTTATCTCTCCAACACCTTGGGAGTTCACCATTTCAATCCATTTGCAGGTAATTCACTCATCCTTTCCCGGAATTATCTTTGTGTTCAAAGTTTCTTTGCCGTCGTGGAGCTTAGGTACGTTTTGACAGTTTCGAGTCTGATTTTTTGCTTTTTTTTGGAAATCGACACCACCAATCGACTCGGTTCGTCCCAACGATTCCAGAGCCACCTTCGGATTCTTCAGGGGACGTCTCACGCGCCCTCACGCGCCACCGCGAGTGGAGGAAATTCGCCGGAGCGTGAGCCCCACGCGCCGCCTTCCCGACCTCGCCTCGCTGCGGTCCTTACCTTCCCGGAATCGTCTCGACGAGAGGAATCCATTGTGATATATTTCTTCCTGTTTTGAGGTAATTTGAAAACCTTAATTTAAAAAGTAGTTTCGGCCTGAGCTTGGGGTGTCGCCGGATGGTTGTTCGTCTAAGTTATTTTCCGTTGCTGCCGTATAGAACTACTTGTTGATGCTCACACGTTGAATAATTGCTGATTGATTGTCGTTACTATCGTCGTTTGTCTATAACTTAGACGATTTTCGTTTCCGCGGATAGTCGAGGTGGAATTCCCCGTTAGGACATAATGCCCATTGATGTTGATACGCGCGTTGATGGTCGAGCCGTTGGTTATTGCCTGCAAGTATGCTAAAACACTTAGAAAATAATCAAACGATATCTAATGTTTGTTACCATAGATGTCGTCGTATGAGCTTTGTCGATGAGCGTCGTAGGTGTGCCAAGGGGGCATAGCTATTCGTTGTATGCATTTCATGTATGTGTGTGTTTATGAAAACACTTAGAGAATATTTTCCCCTTGTTGACGAGCAATCTTGTCGACACGTATGTACGTACATGGAAACACTTAGAAAATATTTTCTCCTTGTCGACGAGCAACCTTGTCGACATGTATGTACGTACATGGAAATACTTAGAAAATATTTTCTCCTTGTCGACGAGCAATCTTGTCGACATGTATGTACGTACATGGAAACACTTAGAAAATATTTTCTCCTTGTCGACGAGCAATCTTGTCGACATGTATGTACGTACATGGAAACACTTAGAAAATATTTTCTCCTTGTCGACGAGCAACCTTGTCGACATGTATGTACGTACATGGAAACACTTAGAAAATATTTTCTCCTTGTCGACGAGCAACCTTGTCGACACGTAAAGATGATACACGCGTTAATACTGATACGCGCATCGATGTTGATTGCTTCTTTGCAGGTTGTGAGATTGTAGTAATTCCTTGCGGAGTTAACTTCCCTTTGATTACGTTGATACGATGAGTAAGTTCTTTATTCTTACTCTGAGCATTTTTGGGCATTTCGACACTCATAATGGATAGCCTTTGGGATGGCCCTATGACTTTTGTGCGTTTATATTGCAGGTTGGTTTGCTGGAAAGAGTTCGTCGCTTCATGCGGCGGCTTCGCGTATTGCTTCTCGTACTGATCCAGCTTTGGTCGCCCTTGCCCCTGTCATTCCTGCCAACTCAGGGTGTGATCTTGGCAAGGGGACTTCTACACATGTGGTCGGGAATAATCCCCCAGAGCCTGATTCTCGCGTGTCTTCTAAGCGAACTGACACAGTGGCGCGTGGACCGACTGATCCCAAGCGCTTGAAGCCAAATGCGACTACTTCCACTCGTAAAGGCAAGGAAGTCGCAAGTCGCAATGTGGCGTCATCTGCCCCCCAGTCGGGAAACCGACCTGTGGAAGGTCGCGGACTTTGTAAGTATACTTCAATGAGTGTGATTCGCGGCTTTGTTATTTGTTGTTTTAAACACTTCTTTTTCTTTGTTGTAGCGGTTCCGCCTCTCAGGCGCGATCATTTGGTGTGTCCTGTTGGATTGGACATTTCCGGGGACACTTGGGCACCCTTTGACAATGGTGGAATTTATTTCCCCAAAGAGTCTTCGCTTCGCACTCCAGAGGTTGGAGTTCGCGTGTTGCGTAGGTGCGTTCCGCCAGGAGATAGTAATTCTTGTCCGAAAACTGATGAGGAGGCTGAGGCATATGCACAGGGTGCCTTATCCCGATTTGCACCTGTAAGTGACTTAGTTTTTCTGCCAAGTGTGTTGCTTTTGCGATTTATATTTGACTTATCGCGTTGATATGTACAGGTTGTAGCTGACATGGTAAATATGTCGTCTTTTGTTATGGAGTTGGCGAGCGCAAAGCAGGCGGCTGTGGCTAAGTGTGATGCTTTGCGCCAGGAGTTGTCACGGACCAAGGAAGAGGCCCGCGTGTTGGGTTTGAAAGTTACGGCTTCTGAGAGTCGTTGTGAAGCGCGCCGTACTCGCTTGTCAGAGCTGGAGTCTGAGATGGTCGCTCTCGAGAAGAAGGTTACAGATGATCTTCATTCTCAAGGAGCTGAGTTTGTTATTCTCGGTAAAGAGAGTCGGGAGAAGGGAGTACAAGCGGGTTTCGCTAAGTACTTGGGAACTTCGGATTTTGAAGTCGCTGTTGATGAGAAGGTAGACGACCTGATGAGCGAGCGTTCTGAGGATTATTTCACTCGTGTGAAAGATCTTGACCCTCAGTTCCCTTTTGGCGAGTTGGGGCCGTATGCGAATTACGCCCTTTCTCACATTGAGGCGCTGAACCTCTTGGAGTGTGGTCGTCCAAACTACGAAGTGTTGGTTAATGATAGTGGAGATGTGAACGTCATTGTCACTTCTTCCGAGTTTATGGAGGTTGCCCCCGGGCCTCCTGGTGGTTCTGTTGTTTGAACTGCTCATTTTGTGATGAGCATGTCGGACTCGTTTATGAGTTTGCTTGTCTCCTGGCATCTATGTTTAGAAACTTGTTGGAGTTGTTGTTTGTGACTTGTTCGCTTTGAACTTCGTCGCATGGACCTGTTTTATACACAGCAGTTTGCATGATAACTTGTTAGTAATATTTCATACCGTTATCACTTACCGTGTTTACTGAATGTGGACGACTAGTAGCGTAGACATAGTCCCCGCAGGCGTGACTGATAGCCACTTCCTGATTGATAAGTTGAAAAGTTCTCCTGATTGTTTGCATGATGCATTATGCATATTGCCTTTCTTTCCTGAATAGCTTGCCGCTATATGTGTTGCGACCTGTCAAGTATTTTTGCGTATAGCAATATATCTCAACAAGTAGTGTGTTTGAAGGGTGCTATCTTGGCTAAGCAAGATAGTAGTTTATACCGTCTCTTAGTTCCACTCTAAGGCGACGTTGTACAAGACCCGACTTGTAAATTTTACGAGTTTTAAACAGGGTGCGCACCTGCCAGCGTGTATCAACCCACATTGGGGAAGCATACGTAAAATTATTATTTGAGGGGTGTAATCTTGGCTAAGCAAGATACTAGTTTATACCGTCTCTTAGTTCCATTCTAAGGCGACGTTGTACAAGACTCGACTTGTAAGTTTTATGAGTTTTAAACAGGGAGCGCACCTGCCAGCGTGTATCAACCCGCGTTGGGGAAGCATACGTCAAAACTGTTTAGTTTTTGAAGAAGCATTTTGCGAACCTTAAAAGGGGTGTTGGTAAAATATTTGGAAAAAATATTTTGACATTGATTGTGGTACATCCCAAAAATCGTGTTGATAAAATTTTTGGAAAAGAGTTTAATACATAAAACATTTTACAAGGTGCTTTGACAAAATATTTGGTAAAAAAGTCTGTGATACATGATTCCTGCGTCCAGGGATCATGTAGCACTTTTGAGAGTATGAATTGTGATGCATGTTTTCTGCGTCCAGGAATCACACATCACGGCTTTGAAAGTCTGTAGTACGGAATTGTCGTCTAGTAAGAGGACTTCCGCTATAGAGAGTGAACCCTAAACAGGGTATACACACTTAGAGTGAATCCTAAACAGGATATACACATAGAGTGAATCCTAAAAAGGATATACACATTTTAGAGTGAATCCTAAACAGGATATACACTTAGAGTGAATCCTAAACAGGATATACACATAGAGTGAATCCTAAAAAGGATATACACATTTTAGGGTGAATCCTAAACAGGATATACACATTTAGAGTGAATCCTAAACAGGATATACACTTAGAGTGAATCCTAACCAGGATATACACATTTTAGGGTGAATCCTAAATAGGATATACACATTTAGAGTGAATCCTAAACAGGATATACACTTAGAGTGAATCCTAAACAGGATATACACATTTTAGGGTGAATCCTAAACAGGATATACACTTAGAGTGAATCCTAAACAGGATATACACTTAGAGTGAATCCTAAAAAGGATATACACATTTAGAGTGAGGTAGTTGTCTAAACAGAGAACTTCCGTCACTTGAGGGGTGATCAGCCCCGTATGCCCATCCTGTTCTAAATCCAGGGGATGGCTATGGACATGAGGATTTGCTTCTAACCAGAGATGTCACAGCATGTCATTAAGATAAGTAAACATGGGGCTTGTCTTTTAGAAAAGAGGATACCTCAACATGTTATTTTGATGATAGGCCTTGGCGTTATTCCAAGGTATTGCATGTAGTTGACGCCCTGAATAGCCGTCATTTTAATAATAGGTCTTGGTGTTAATCCGAGACATTGCTTGTAGTTGACGCCCTTCTAGAGATAGACGCCTATGTTATGAATGGAGAAATAAACTCCTTGTTGATGTAGATAATTGTTGTTGTAGTTACTTTGTTTTGTTTCCAAGTAACGTACATAGAGTAGTCGTGTTCCTACGAAGATAGAACGACTTCATTAGGTTTGTGAGATTATTACAGAGGTGCCACTTTATATAAGGGACTGGTCTTTTAAACAAGCAAATGCATTATGGAAATGAGAGCAAAAGGGCTTGATACAACAGCTCCTTTTGTGATAGAAGATTATCCTTTTATCCGTGGAATTTCTTCAAGTGTCCCCCACTAAATGTATTTGTAGAGATATTTCCATCTGCATCTTCAAGGCGATATGCGTTGATATATGGATGGATACGACCTTGTAAGGGCCTTCCCATTTTGGAGACATCTTGTTGATTTGATCGAGATGTGAGAATTCATTCCTTCTCCACACCATTTCTCCGACGTGGAATTGTCTTTCTTTCACCTTCCTGTTGTAATACCTTGCGGTTATCAAACGCATACGTGCCTGATTGTGCTCGGAGTTCCGCCTTTTTTCTTCAGCCAAGTCTAAGTCTAGACGCATTTCTACTTCGTTGGCTTGAGCATTGAAATGAATTGTGCGGTAGGATGAGACAGCAATTTCGATGGGAGCGACTGCTTCCGTTCCGTACACCAAGCTGAAAGGTGTTTCCCCAGTTGACTCCTTTGGAGTTGTTCGAAGTGCCCATAGAACACTGCTAAGTTCTTCTGCCCATCCCCCTTTTAATGCGTGCACTCTTTTCTTGAGACCATCTAGGACGGTCTTATTGGCGGCTTCGACTTGTCCATTGGTTTGCGCATGGCGGACTGAGGCGAAACGGTGGTTAATGTTGAGTCTTTCACAAAATGTTTGGAGTCTTGAGCTCTTGAATTGTGGTCCGTTGTCGCTGATTAGGACCTTCGGAACTCCATATCGCGCAATGATGTGATTTCGGATGAAATCCATTATTTGCGCGTCGGTTGTTTGTGCCAATGCCTTTGCTTCGATCCACTTTGAAAAGTAATCGATTGCGACGACAATATACTTGGTTTGGCCTTTTGACTTTGGAAGTGGACCTACTAGATCGATCCCCCATTGTGCGAATGGCCAGGAGCTTGCAATTGGGCTTAGCTCGGCGGCTGGTGCCGTAATGCTTCTTGAATAAAGTTGGCATGATTCGCATTCTGTGACCAAGTGCGTAGCTTGGTTCTTCATGGTTGGCCAATAGTACCCCAAGCTCAGAGTTTTGCGTATTAGAGATCTCGCCCCTTCATGGCAAGCTGCTTGGCCCTTATGCAAGTCTTCTAATACTTTTTGGCCTTCCAGGAAGGTGATGCACTTTAGGTAAGGGGTTGAAAATCCTTTCTTGTAAAGCTCATCATCTATCAACGCATAATTGACAGCTTGTCTCTGGACTTTTTGGGCTTGAACCTTGTCCTCGGGGAGCTTGTGGTCTTTGAGGAATGCCAATATTGGAGTCCTCCAATCTGGTTCTGGATCAATGCACAAGACTTCGAATTTGTCAATTACTGACAAGATTCTGTTTTCTACGAAATGTGTTTCTTTGCCTTGTTCATTGCCTTGTGCGAATTTGCTCAAGGCGTCAGCTTCTTGATTTTCTTCTCTAGGTACTGCGTTGATGTCGAAGGTATCGAAGCTTGTGATGAGGTCTTTTGCTTGCCCCAAGTACTTTTGCATATTTTCTGACTTTGCCGCGTATTCGCCTTTAACTTGGTTGACGACTAATTGTGAATCGCATTTCACTCGTAGATGTTTGACTCCGACACCTTTTGCAATTCTTAAGCCGGTTATCAATGCTTCGTATTCCGCCTCGTTGTTTGTTGCTCTAAATGTTAAGTTCAGAGCGTACTTCAAAGGATTAGATCCATCGGGAGGTATTAGGAGGAATCCGGCACCTGATCCTCCTACGTTTGAAGATCCGTCGGTATACATTTGCCATACTTCGGGGTGTTCTTCAATTTGCTGGGGTCCAGCTTGGGGGTCTGTGTCGGGTGTTATCCCGGTGAATTCTGCAATGAAATCTGCCAATGCTTGCCCCTTGATCGCCGTTCGAGGGGCAAAGTGAATGCGGAATTCACTTAGCTCTACTGACCACTTTGTTAGCTTTCCTGACATGTTTGGCTTTGACAGGATGTGCTTCAAGGGTTGGTCTGTTAAGACTGTTACTTCATGCGCGTGGAAGTATGGCCTCAGCTTTCTTGCTGCTATTATAAGTGCGTACAGATATTTTTCGATTGGCATGTAGTTTATCTCGTACTTTGCAAGTATCTTGCTCACGTAGTAGACTGGGAGCTGGGTAGTTCCTTTTTGTTTGACAAGGACTGAGCTGACGGCCGTGTTGCTCACGGAGATGTACAAGAAGAGGGGCTCTCCTGGCGTTGGTTTTGCCAATGCTGGCAATGTGCGCAAGTGTTGTTTTAATTGCTGGAAGGCCTCTTCACACGCTGGTGTCCATTCAAACTTCTTGTTTGCACGCAAGACTTGAAAGAAAGGGAGTGCCTTATCGCCTATCCTGGCAAGGAATCGGTTTAAGGCAGCCAGGCGACCATTTAGTTGTTGGACTTCCTTATGTCTCCTTGGGGAAACCATCTCCTCAATTGCCTTCACTTTCTCTGGGTTAGCTTCTATCCCCCTCTGGCTCACCATGAATCCGAGGATTTTTCCTGATTGTACGCCGAAAGCGAGTTTTGTTGGATTTAGGCGGACCTGATATTCGCGCATTCTTTTGAAGATTGCTCGCAAGTCGTCAACGTGGTTGCGCCTTTTGGTTGATTTTACGACCATGTCGTCCACGTATGCCTCCATTTTGGTTCCGATTAGATCGCCAAAGATGGTATTGACCATTCGCTGGTATGTTGCTCCTGCATTGATTAGGCCGAACGGCATCACCGTGTAGTTGTAAATTTCGCTATCTGCGTAGAATGCAGTGTGCGGTGCATCATCTTTGAACATCTGGATCTGATTGTATCCTGAGTATGCGTCCATTACAGACATTAATTCATGGCCGGCGGTGGCATCGACTAGCTGGTCGATTCTTGGAAGAGGATATGAATCCTTGGGGCATGCGTTGTTGAGATCTCTGTAATCGATGCACATTCTCAACTTGCCGTTTGACTTAGGAACCAACACCGGGTTTGCTACCCATGTTTGGTACCTTGATTCTTCGATGAACCCTGCGTCGAGCAGTTTTCCTACCTCTTCTCTGATTGCCAGTTTCTTGTTGCCCCCGAGGGGACGGAGTTTCTGGGCTATTGCTCTAGTTCCTGGCTTCATATTGAGCTTATGGGAAATGACATCTGCGCTTATCCCGGGCATATCGCTTGGTGACCAAGCGAATAGCTCTTTGTATTCTTTGAGAAGTGCTGTGATTTCTATCACTTCATCTTCTGACAAGGATGCCCCGATTTGGACCATCCTGTCTGGCTCTTCGATCTTTACTTGTTTTAACTCTTCTACTGGGGCAGGTCGGGCACGTCCTTCTCTTGGATCATCATCAATGATGGGCATGTCATCTGGCTTGATGTTATTTTGGATTGCCATGTTGTAACAGTTTCTTGACAACAATTGATCCCCTTTGACTTCACCGATTCCGGCTGTAGTTGGGAATTTGATCTTCTGGTGTGCCGTTGATGGCACCATTCCCCACGCATTCATGGTTGCGTATCCTAAGATACCCTTGTATGCGTCAAGCTTTTGTACTACCATAAATGGTATTGTGATTTGGAGGCGTGAACTGCCCTCTCCCAGTATGACTGGCAGTGTTATTGACCCCAATGGGTAACTTGCATCTTCCATGAATCCCACTAAGGATGAATTCATTTTGTTGACATCTTTCTTTCTCCCCAAAGCTAAGATGACATCCTTTGTGATGACATTGGGTGAACTTCCTCCATCCACCAAGATACGCTTGATGTCCATGCCGTCGATTGTCATAGTTATGACCAAGGCGTCATTATGTGGAAATGTTATGTGCGACTTGTCTTCCGCAGAAAAGCCAATGGCGTCTTCTAGGATGACGTTTCCTTGTTGACTGCCCGTAGGCTCATGGATCATTAGAGATGCGTATATTTCTCTCCCGTATGATGTTTCGCCTCCTGCCCCGAAGCCTCCATGTATCACGTGGATGCCTGGAAATTTCGGACCGTGCTGTGCGGAAGGCACACTGCTTGCTGGCACGTTTGACGTTGTGGATATCTTAAGACGTCTGAAGCGCTTCCTGACTTTTGACGGATTGGCCTCAGTGAGAGCGTTGTGATCACTCGTCATGATTTTGCGGTATGGAAGCTTTATGTTCGAATCACGTAGACGGCGCCAATGTTGCGTCCGGGACGAACGAGGTCACGGGGACGCGTCGGTTGGTGTAATTGTGCGGGCCGTAACCCTTCTGTCAGGCGGAGGTTGGGCCACCGACGAGTGTTCGGACTTTACTCCCGTGTGAGGTCTGAGTCTCGGAAAGGTTGTGACACGGCAAGGTTGTGACCCGGCAAGTCTGTGTCTCGAGCGTCGGATCCTGCGCAAAGGACCAATGCTAGCACGGAGAGGGGGGTGGTGCTAGCGGAGCCCTCTCCGATGCCTAAGTTACTATAGTGGCAAAAGTGTAATTTCTAGAGAGAGAGAATTCTAGAGAGAAGTCAGAGCTCAAAATACCAAAGTTGGGCAAATGAGAGAGTGAGTGAAAATGGGTGGCCAAGGTCTCCTATTTATAGGCTTCCTTGAGACCAGACCCGGTTTTATAGCGGTTTGACGACGGTCCAAGAAAACAAGCGGGAACCGTTATCCATATTGGTAATGCATGAACTTGGCTTCTCTACACGTAACGGCGATCGCGGGCACGGTAATCGCGGATACGGCAATCGCGCAATACCCGTGGCGGAACCCGGACCTCGTCGAAATTGGGCAATTCGGCGAGGTCCGGATTGCCGTGCGATCCGGACCTCCGGATTGCATCGCAATCCGGATGTCCGGTCCGGTCACGCGTAAATGCGTTTCCGGACCGTTTTGACCCTTGGGAGACGTTTTTTGAGACGAGATGTAATTTTCGACGTGTTTGCGAGGCCCGAAGCGTAAATACGAACCCGAATTGGACACTTATCCATCAGCTAGTATTATATTAATTCGGTACCGGAAGCCCTCTGACTGACACGTGGCCACGTGGGCGGTTCGTCCAGTCAGCGTTTCCTAATTTAGTTGGGGTTTTATAAATATAGATACAAAATATTGATTGATTGAAAATTAAGAAATATTTTTATCTCCTATTTTGGTCCCTACGCAATTTAAAGAAACTAATTAATTAAAAGTTTCCATTTAAATAGTAAATCTATACAGTTTGGCACCGGAAGACCATAGGTCGCCATGTAAGTATAATATAAATAGAATAATAATATATATATATATATATATATCGTTCGTCCATTAACTAGATAAAGAAACACATATATATTATAATATATATAATCTTTTATAGTCTAAATAATAAATAATATTCCATTAAATAGTAAATTATATGATCATAAGAATAACCGGAGATTAATTTTAGGAAACAACATATATAGAGGGTTCCAGTAAAAACCAACTTGATCCCCTACATTATATAAACACCAAGCCCTTCGACAGCTTCCACATACGATTGCCCTAACTTTATGCGAGCTTTTCTTTAAGTTTCCTTAAATTTTTGATAATACTTACCAATTATTATGAGTTTGTTTTCTATTAGTGTTACGTATTGTTTATGTTTTAATGTAGTGTGTTATTTGCAGGTATAATAAGTCATGAGACTAGCTCGATCGCTTGCTAAATGCATAAGGGTTTATGCACACGCACACAATTATCACATTAATTCCATCTTAAATAACAGATAAAATGTTTATTCATATGATCCTTCTTCTTTATATATATATGCATGACAACCTATATATAGCATGGAGATAAAACAATGTGGTGGAGAAGGTTGATGTAGCGAAATTGATCAATTACGAGACCATAAGGAAATGTGTTGGAATTTTGGGTCACTCTTCTAGCATTAATTTTTAGGTACGTACTCTGTTTACATCGTTACATTCTATACTCATGATATTTTTTACTAAATCGGTAGGGTTTACGAAATTCAACTCTATTAGTATTATTTTTTTGCCCAAACTATATTAGTAATTTTTTTTGGCCAAAAACTGTTTTAGTAATTAGCTAATGGGGTTTTACACGTTTTTTTAGGTTCGAAGTTAGATACTTCGATCCCTTCCTTGCAATGGATTAATTTTATGGTAGGATGTTCTATCCTTTTTTTCCTTTTAAAATTTTGAATTTTAGGATGCATGACTTATTAATGAAGTAATGTTGTTCTGGTCTTCTCAGTTATTGCTCCAACTGAATTTATGAACCATCCACACTAATGTATGTCTCTCCGACCCAACTTCAGTTATTTATGTGACGATGATAAATTCAGTCCTCGATATTTAAGTAATATGGTATTCATTTCTCTGAATTTTTTTTTCATCAAAACATTACTTGAATGTTGGCAAAAAAAAAAATTACTTGAATTGAACATTATTGAAAAAAAAGAAAAGGCAAGTATGCGTTTGCTAAGTATAATAAACAAATAATTAAAAGTTTCTATTTAAAATGAGGATGGAAAGAATAACCTTTGATGAGAAGTTAACAACATTAATTGCAGTGGGATTTGACGTTTCGCTACTATCCGTGTTGTTTGCCACGAGATCCTGTCGCAAAGAAGACGAATCTTTCTAATCGGTGAAGGAAAAACCATAATCAAGATGTCAGCCACACGAGTTCATGATGGAGAAGCCAAAAACTGACGGACGGCTTCGAAATAAGGTATACTAATAATATTTGATTTAATTAGAATGCTTTAAAAAAATCCAAATTTAGGTCATAAATCATAATTACTCTTTCAATTACAATTACGTGTGCACAAATCAATCGAACGTGTACAGTATATTTTACGTATTCGGTTTTTCAAATTATCCTATTAAGTTAATTAAGCACATGAAATTACTTTATAATTATCATTTAATATAGATTTTTCGATTTATATTATTTAACAAATTTCAGTTATTACATCGATGTAAAATAAGATACAGTTTTGCACGAAAACTTAGATTAACAAAAAAATATTATATGATTTTATTAATTGGTATTTTATATAGAAATTTATTTTCAAAATTAATTCTTATATTAAAAGAAAGTATTCATTTATTCTTTTCAGCCACGAAGTATGTATCTATTCTTATTTTATTACATTATTGTATACAAAATTATATACAGTATTCATGAAAATTCATAAATTTAAAAATATTTTTAAATAAGTATAAAAGTTATATATACAAAAAATCTCATATTTTAGTATCTACTTAAAATAAAGAAACTTTCATGACCAAAAAAACAATTTATGAAACTTTCTACATAAATAAAGATATAAAAAATTAAAAGTGTTTATTTAATTATGAAACTTTCTACAGTTTGATTGTGAAACTTTATATAATCATGCCGTAAACATTTCTATTTTTTTACGCATATGTAGAGCTGTAATAAAAAAAACATATATTTTATATAGTATGTGACAAAATGTATTTTATGTAAGTAGTTAGAAGTTAGCTCTTGAAAATAAAAAACAATGGTTTATATAAACAGGGTATATATTAAGACTCAAATTAGGGTAAACGTATATGTGGAATGAATATGGTTGAATAAACTATTTAGAATTCATGGAAATACTAATTTTAATTGACAAAAAAATACTTAATTTAAGTTTAGAAGGAGAGTCGTAACATAGTAATTATATTATAAAATCAATTTAAAATAATATTTATAATAGAGTTACAATACTATGTTATATTGTAATTTTATTTATCACACTTTTTTACTATAATTATTTACTTAAATTATATACAATAAATAATAATAATCTAATTAATTGTAATTTTATTTAAATAAAAGAATCTATGTTGGGCTTAAGATTTTTAGAACGATTAAACTCTTCAATATTCAACTGAACAAGTAATTTTTCTTTTTAGCATATAAACATATTATTTGAATTTCCAAATAATAAAATATGTTGCACCAATTTTTCTTTTATTAAATACGCGTCTTTTAAAAAACAAGTTACAATCATATAGTTATTTTAAAAAATAAATCAATTTTTTTAATATATATTTACTCATTTAATAAATTAGGACAAATATTTTTTTTTTCTTTTTTTTTTTCTGATTAGTTTTTATTTCTCCCGCGCGGCGCGCGGGGTTAGCATCTAGTATTATATTAATTCGGCATCGGAAGCTCTCTGGCTGACACGTGGATAGTTTGTCCAATCAGTGTTGCCTAATTTAATCGAAATTTAATAGAGTTTCTCTAAATTTAGATACATAATATTGATTGATTGAAAATTAAGAAGTATTTTTATCTCCTATTTTGGTCTCTACGCAATTTAAAGAAACAAATTAATTAAAAGTTTTCATTTAAATTCATTATCTATACAGTTTGGTTCCGAAAGACCGTAGGCCGCCACATAAGTAATAGAATATAGTATTAAATATTATTATAAAAAAAACGGAACAAAACCATTTATAGCTAAAAAAAGTCACGTACCATCATATATATAATATTATACAGTTAATTATATCATTATATATACATTATAGTTAAAAATATATTATATACATAGAAATAAATATTTAATTATGCAAGTTGAAACTATTGTCTATATATTATACATACAAATAAAGTCTTTATATGTAATTACTAAAAATATAATATTATTTATTTATTATATAAAGATGATAGATTTAGTAACAATTATATACTATATATTGTTTTGTAAACGGCATCACAACACATACATATAGAGAATAAATCACATGTAAACAACAACAACTGGGGTCATTCAACAACTTTCTTCCTCTGGCGAACTTCAACATGAATAGTTTTGAGGAAAATTGCAAAATAAAAGTCAATTGAGATGATCACAAGCATAAAACTACGAGATACCAATTGACCTCAGGTTTTATTACTCTAACATCTACATTCTCTGGTGATGTTATATATAAATTATAAGTAAATTACTGTAGATTCTAATTATGTTTCTCTTTTGTCTTTAGGTGAGAGTTATAATTAGATCTCACTAAAGGAGTTCTTAAAGCTCTTTGCCTACATTAATCCATTGAGCCACACATAGTGGAACCTTTTTTGTTGGTTTTAAATTAACTTATTATATTTACTAACAGTTGTATGAAAAACAATGCATTCGGTTGGAGGTTTAGGCTGCCAATCTGGAACTCAGACTAGCAATTGACATTACTAAAACGAAGACGTGAAAGTGGGGGAGTTCGATCGCAATTTCAATGATATCGCGTCAAGGCAATACATTAGAGGCTCGACTCCACAAGGCCAACAAAAATTGTGCAAGTCTTAGTAATATTTATATGTTTTTAATATATTTACTCTTACTGTTAATTAGTATTTAAATAAATTGATCATATATATAACGACATCTTTATGTTTTTAGTTTGTGTGATTTTATTATACGTAAATATATCATGAAGGAAAGCGGGATAGATACTTTTTCAAGAGTTTCCTTGCATCATTAATGAAATACATCTTCATTGTAAGAGCTATACATCTTTGTATTTCACTTTAATTGATAATTATCATTGAAATTGTGTAAGGCAATTGAAATATTATGGTTATGAATTAATGATTTTTTTTTTTTTAATCTTATGACCTCCATGCGTAAGTCTATTTAATTCATGTTTTAATTCTTTATTTTGGTGATCATTACTGAATATAAAATTTAATCTTTTTTTTAATCAAATACATGGTGTCTGTCTAGCTCATTCGGATAATCAATAGTTTCTGTATCTTTAAAATAATAGTTAAAAATGTGTTATAGAAACATGTCTAAAAAAATATAATAGTTAAAAATGTGTTATAGAAACATGTATCTAGCTGAAAAATATAGAAGAGTACTCGATATGTGATGATTGTTAATGTCTATAAGTATCGCACTCAAAATTATTGGTCATGTATATATCCTAAACAGATATTTTTATGTGAAAGTGATTTATAATCATAATATATAATTCTACATAAATATAAATATTATTATATATATAATCCATTCTAGGTTTCATAATGATCACGGTTTTAGATGTAATATATTATTATAAATATTTTATAAAATAATATATATAGTCAATATTGGTAATATCCCTTTAGTATATATTGTGAAGATTTGGGCTCCAAAGTATTGGACTTCAAGCTTGAACCATTGGGTTTATTGGAATATTTGTCTTGGATTGTTTTTAGATTCGGGCCGTGTATTTGGTTGTTGGGCCTTGATTGTTTCTTGTTTGGATTTGGCCAGTTGGGTTCCTTCTTTGTTTTGGGTTGTGTATTTTGAACACAATATATTAGCTTCTTAGGGTTGTGGTGGAGGACTGACCAAGTGAAGGAACTCACTCTAAAGATCCCACGACTTTCTGTCTCCTTTTTCGCTTCCTTTCTCTGCTAGGGTTTTGCCCTCCTATGGCGATTCTTGGTTTCTTGTACAATTCCTGAGTGATTTTCTCATGGTATCAGAGCAGAAAGGCAACCTCATGCCTTTTCTGTCGATCCTGTGATATCTTGAAGGCTTTCCCCTCTAGATTGCTGCGTTTTTCAGGTTCCTCACTTCGTGTTCTTCGATCTTCGCATATCTTCTTCACGACATCCTCGAGTTCTTTCTTTGCCACGATTGACGATTCGCGGCTTGTTCTCTGTGCGAATCGATTCTCCGACGATTCTGCGGTGTATACTTTCTTCGCCCCTTCGTTTGCTGGTTGATGCAAGATGTCTAACGATGAAGACACGAAGAACGGTGGTGACACG
This sequence comes from Clarkia xantiana subsp. parviflora, assembly GCA_036873135.1. NCBI lineage: Eukaryota > Viridiplantae > Streptophyta > Magnoliopsida > Myrtales > Onagraceae > Clarkia > Clarkia xantiana. The sequence goes on from JAPTYO010000003.1 coordinate 12,939,118, forward strand.
AAGATCGACGGTACGTCAAATCCAGGAAAGGCACTAGATGCAACCGATCTGGCGTATCGAAATGCCATGGCTCTGGTAGACTCCTTCCACCCTCTTTATCTACATGCTAGTGACAATCCTGCTGCTCGTATGACTACTGTTGTTTTGACTGGTGCTGAGAATTATCCTAAGTGGAGCCATGCTATGAGATCAATCTTAATTGGAAAGAATAAGTACGGTTTTGTCACTGGTACATGTGTTCGTGATAAGTTTAGTGCTGTTTACCATGATCTTTGGGATCGATGCAATGCTGTGGTATTCGGATGGATCATGAGCTCTATTTCTGATGACCTTGCTAGCTCTGTTATGTATTCTGAGTCTGCATTAACTGCTTGGAATGAATTGAAACAACAGTTCGATAAGGTCAATGGGTCAAGAATCTACCAATTGCATAGGGAAATAGTCCTTACTCATCAGGGACTAGACTCCATATCAACCTTCTTTACCAAATTAAGGCTTCTGTGGGGAGAGTTTGATGCTGCTTGTTCGTTACCTCACATTGATAGTGAACTTTTTGAGAAGCATTTGCAGCATAAGGAGCATATGAGGCTTTTTCAGTTCCTTATGGGGTTGAATGATTCATACTCGTCTGTAAGGAGCAATTTGCTGCTTTGGACCCCTCTACCTTCTGTGAATCAGGCATACAATTTCCTTATTCAGGAGGAAAATCAGAAGGGCATATCTTCTGACATTGCTGGGTCTGTGAGTTTGTTGCTGGGAATTTTACTTCCCTTGGTGACAAACCCAAGGGAAATCAAGCTCTGGAGTGTACCTTTTGCAATAAGAAGGGACACACAGCTGATAGATGCTATGCAAGAGGATGTGATTTTTGCAAGAAGAAAGGGCATGTTAGGGACAACTGCTTCAAGTTAAGGGATCAATCTAAGAAAGGGAATGTGGCCAAGGCTAATTCAGTTTCAGTTGGAACTAGCAATGAGAGTATACCAGAGGCTGGAGGAAAACAAGGGAATGTGACCTTCAGCTCAGAACAGTTCGAGAAGCTGCTGCAATCGATGGGAAATGTTGGCAGGACTGCATCAATGTCAGGTGCTGCCACAAACAACACGGATGCACATGCCAATTCTGCTGGTATATTTTCCTTTCCCTCCTTTCTTTATGATAGAGATTGTTGGATTTTGGATAGTGGTGCCACTGATCACATGACTTATAGAAGTGACTGGTTAAAACTGGATAGATTAAGCTCTGGTTCTAAAGTGATTTTGCCAAATGGTGATTCTTCTAAAATTGAGGGCATTGGAACCTATTTTTGGGATAATGATAAAAGGTTGCAAGATGTGCTCTATGTTCCAAACTTTAAATATAATCTGATTTCAGTATCTAGATTGAGCACTGATTTGAACTGTAAAGCAATTTTTTACCCAAATGTTGCCATACTGCAGGACCTTTCAAGTGGGAAGGTCTTGGGGATTGGTAATAAACAATCAGGTCTTTTTTCTTTAAATCTGATCATTTAGCTACCTTCTCTTCTTTTAGTAATGCTGTAAAGAATAAAGCTTTCATTTGGCATGCTAGATTTGGACATGTTCCTTTACAAACATTACAGCATATTGGCAGTTTAGATTTTCCTAAAAATAAAACTGATTGTATTGAATCTTGTTCCATATGTCCTAAGGCAAGGATCACCAGAACTTCGTTTCCTCTTTCAAATTCCAGAGCTAATTTGCCTTTTGACTTAGTTCATTGTGATGTATGGGGACCTTACCATTGTCCAACTCATGATGATAAAAGGTTTTTCTTGACCATGGTGGATGATCATACCAGAGTGACCTGGATTCACCTGTTACAGTTTAAATCTGATGTCTCTATCATTTTGAAAAGGTTTGTTGCACTCATTGAGAATCAGTTTTCTAGAACCATTAAATGTTTTCGATCTGACAATGGAGGAGAGTTTTTCAATGATCATGTTAAACTTTTCTTTAGTGAGAAAGGCATCCTTCATCAAAGCAGTTGTCCCAATACTACTCAACAAAATGGTAGGGTAGAACGCAAACATAGACATCTTCTGGAAATTGCAAGGGCCCTTAAACTACAGGCTTCTGTTCCTAATATATTCTGGGGGGAATGTATCTTAACTGCTTGCTATCTTATCAATTTAATGCCAACCAAAGTTTTAAATGGCAAATCTCCCCTAGAAGTCTTAAGTGGCAAGAAACCTGTAGTTGCTCATCTTAAAGTTTTTGGATGTCTGTGTTTTGCAAAGAAACTCTTGGTGACTGACAAGTTTGCTTCTAGGGCTATACAATCTGTTTTCATGGGTTATTCTGAGATGCAAAAGGGATATAGACTCTATGATTTAGAAAATAACAAGTTTTTTTATAAGCAGAGATGTTAAATTTCATGAGACAATATTCCCTTTTGAGAAAGGCAAACCTGATCAGATGCCAGTTTTCTTTGACTATCCTTCAAATGATGACTCTAATCTTTATACCAGTTTTACCAATCCTATTGAGTCTGATGTTATCATTGATGTTGAGGAGCATTCTGTTGGTGGTAGAGAGATTGTCCATTTGTCCCCTGCAGATGATGAGGTTAACACCTCTGATGTAGAGTCACATGATGATATATCTAATATTTCTGATGACAATGTTGATATTCCTGTTATTGATAAAACTGTGACTAGATATGGCAGAACGGTTAGACCTCCAATCTGGAGTAAAGATTTTGTTATGGGAAATATTTCTACTCCCTACCCCATTGAGAACTATGTTTCTTATTGCAATATATCAAAATCTTATCAAAGTTTTCTAACCAATTTTTCTGAGATGGTTGAGCCTACATGTTACTCTGAGGCAGCTGCTGACCCTTCTTGGGTCAGTGCAATGAAGGAGGAAATATCAGCCTTAGAAGAAAATGGGACTTGGGATTTAGTTCCACTCCCCTCAGGTAAAGTCCCAATTGGCTGTAGATGGGTTTACAAACTCAAATACAAGTCAGATGGGACTCTTGAAAGGTATAAGGCTCGTTTGGTTGCTAAAGGCTATAAACAGAAATTTGGGATTGATTATTATGAAACCTTTTCACCTGTGATTAGAATGAACACTGTCAGAGTAGTACTATCTCTTGCCTCTATTTTTTCATGGCCCCTTTATCAAATGGATGTTTATAATGCGTTTTTGCAAGGGGATTTAGATGAAGAGGTGTACATGACTCTGTCAGAGGGATTTACTAATCAAGGGGGGAATGAAAACTTAGTTTGTCGATTACATAAATCCCTCTATGGCCTTAAGCAGGCTAGTAGACAGTGGAATATCAAGCTTAGTGACTCATTGATCAAAGCTGGTTTTAAAAGATCTAAACTTGATTATTCCTTGTTTACTAAGCAAAATGGTGATCAGATTGTTATTCTTCTGGTTTATGTTGATGACTTGCTTATTACTGGAAATAGTTCAGTCCTTATATCTGATCTGAAAGCTGTCTTGCAGTCGAATTTTAAGATGAAGGATCTTGGAGAATTAAGGTATTTTTTAGGGATTGAATTGGCAAGGAATTCTAGTGGAATAGTGATGTCCCAGAGAAAGTATGCCTTGGACCTGATATCCACTGTTGGGCTGTCAGGTGGTAAGATTGCTAATACCCCCATGGAATTTAATGCCAAGTTGACCAGTACTTTTTATGATAAGCATCTGAATCTGAATAAATTGGATAAACCCCTAGATGATGTGCTCTCTTATAGGAGATTGATAGGGAAGTTGCTTTATCTTACAATTACTAGACCTGACATCTCATATGCTGTTAGACATCTTAGTCAGTATATGCAGGAACCCAAGAGGTCCCATTGGGATGCAGCCTTGAGAGTTGTCAGGTTTGTAAAGAAGGAACCTGGTAAGGGTATTTTTTTGAGATCCAAGTCTGGTACAGCTCTTTCTGGTTTTTGTGACTCTGATTGGGGTGGCTGTACTGAGACTAGGAGGTCAGTTTCTGGTTATGCTGTTCTGTTGGGAGAATCTCTTGTTTCATGGAAGGTAAAGAAACAGACTAATGTTTCTACATCTTCTGCTGAAGCAGAGTATAGAAGTATTCGTGAGCTTTTAAAGGAAGTTATTTGGCTTCGTAGTCTCTTGAATGAGTTGGGTGTTTTTCAGAAGGATGCAACTGTATTACACTGTGATAACAAAGCAGCAATACAGATTGCAACCAACCCAGTCTTTCATGAGAGGACGAAACATATTGAGATTGATTGTCATGTTATTAGAGAGAAATTGTTGGATGGGATTATTAGTTTTAGCTATGTAAAGACTAATAATCAATTAGCTGACTTGTTTACAAAGCCTTTGTGCAGAGAACAACTATCTTATCTTTCAGGATTGCTGGGGATGAAAAACTTGTTCCATGGACAGGGGGAGTTGCTTGAAAACAAGGATACTAAAGTGGTCCAAGCTTGAGGGGGAGTGTGAAGATTTGGGCTCCAAAGTATTGGACTTCAAGCTTGAACCATTGGGTTTATTGGATTATTTGTCTTGGATTGTTTTTAGATTCGGGCCGTGTATTTGGTTGTTGGGCCTTGATTGTTTCTTGTTTGGATTTGGCCAGTTGGATTCCTTCTTTGTTTTGGGTTGTGTATTTTGAACACAATATATTAGCTTCTTAGGGTTGTGGTGGAGGACTGACCAAGTGAAGGAACTCAGTCTAAAGATCCCACGACTTTCTGTCTCCTTTTTCGCTTCCTTTCTCTGCTAGGGTTTTGCCCTCCTATGGCGATTCTTGGTTTCTTGTACAATTCCTGAGTGATTTTCTCATATATTGCCATCCCCCAACATGAATATAAATTTATTTAGTATCGGTTTTAGTGGTGCTTTTTTAAAATTTTAAATACATAAGTATAAAATATATGTGTTCAGTTAAAAAAAAAACTATATATAAATATAAAACAAATTATATAAATAAAGTACAAAGTATGTATTATATATAATCTCAAGATACATTATTATTATTATTATTATTTTTATTTTCATATATATTATATATAAAAAATGTATTTGTATATTATATTTATATATATAGCTCATTTGTGTGGATTTGATGGAGTATGTGGTTAATGGTTGAAATAATTATATTTTTCAATGTTATGTCTATTATAAAATTTACATTATTTTTTATTTATCAACTCTCATTTCAACCCACGCAATGAGTATCCGCAAAGACTTTCTCTCGCTAATCAACAAGTATTACAACTTTCATAAAAAAAAAAAAAACATGTATTACAATACTATTTTTTTAAATGTTAAATTCATTTAGTTTTTTATTACATAAAAACAAAATATTTTCATAGCTTTATTTTCCGTATAGTGTGGCCCTAAATACCTCATTTTAAAATTAATATATTTTAACTTATAATTCATATAATTTCATTAAAAAAATTAATACATTTATAGACTAAACTTTAAACATATGATTGTTTTTATATCTAAAATTACGATAAATAAAATATTTTAACATATATTGATTTCAATATTTTTTACCCGCGCGGGGCGCGGGTTTAGCCACTAGTATTATATTAATTCGGTACCGGAAGCCCTCTGACTGACACGTGGACAGTTTGTCCAGTCGGCGTTTTCTAATTTAGTTGAGGTTTTATAAATATAGATATAAAATATTGAGTGATTGAAAATTAAGAAGTATTTTTATCTCTTATTTTGGTCTCTACGCAATTTAAAGAAACAAATTAATTAAAAATTTCCTTTTAAATAGTAAATTTATACAGTTTGGCTCCGGAAGACCATAAACCGCCATGTCATCAATAATATATATCGAATGACTTATTTTTACATAGGTATAACACTTACCAAATAAAGCTAGGGCTTAACTATTAAATATAATAAATATATAATGAAAGAGGCTAGGTTTTCTAACGATAACGTGTATTAAAGAAAGAGGCTATTAAATATAACACTTACCAAAACAAGTTAGGTTTCTTAACCTTAAATATAACAATTACCAAAGAAAGCTAGGGTTCTTAACTATTAAATTAAATATAAATATAAATATATAAATAAAGATCCTAGGTATTCTAACGTATTTGCCTTTGGAGTTTTCTAATGTATGATTTTTGAAAGAGAGACATTCTTCTATTACAAATTCGTTTAAACGAGTTAAATGTTTCTACGTGTTTTAGGTACATATACATGTTAAAAAATGTACGATTTTTGTAGGAACTACAAATGTGAATGTGAACTTATACATTTATTTGGTTACTAGATAGGGATGGCTATGGAAATTGGAGAAAGTGGAACACCCAAATCCACGATGCAGCGAGAAGAACACGCTAATTAAGGAGAAGCTCGATCGATTTGGAGAGGTTTTAACAATAATAGTTGGTGTCATAGTTCTCATCGATTGTGAATTACTTTATTATATTTCTAGAGATTATTCAGTTTAATTTTGATATAAAAAAGTTTATTCTCTTTATGTAGGTGTCTCTCGAGTATGACAAGTTTCAATGTCTTTCAGTTAAGACCAAACTCAAGAATTTGTGAATTTAAGAAGATGTGATACATAAGGCAATATTTGTTTCTATATTACGTATTCAATTGTAACAATAATAAGGTATGTCTTTTACATACATATTTAATTTTTCATTTTTAAATTACATAAGAAGTTTTATCATCTCTAAATCTACGAGTAAATAATTCTGATTTTGTAAAATTATATTTTTTTGTATAGTTGAAATTATATTTAAGTATTTCTATTATATTACTCAATATGAAAACACAATAAAGTATATATGCTTAATTGGCCATGAGGATTGTCAAAATGTTACGTGGAAAAAAAGTAAAGAGTCCTCAAAGATTTGTTTAAAGAAAAATTTCAAGTTAACTTCCCATTAGTAATCTTTTCATATGTCAAAATTTTATTAATTGAGTAATATATTTCTTTCTAAAGTAATCAATAATATTTTAAATTCGAAACATAATTGGATGATGGGGAATTACCAAGCATAACATCGAGTCCGAACAAGAAAGGAAATGGAAATGTGGAACCCTAACCCTAATTGTGTTTTCGTGGAGAGGAAATGTGGAAATGAACAGACAACAGGAATTGCGGATCATTGAGTTGGGTCCTTCATTTGGCAACTCTCACCTAAAATATATGGAGGGTCCTCAATAATTAAACTGAGGTCCCCGTAGAGATGGAAGTTTAAAACAGTTTTTGGACCAAGTCTTTTACAAACAAGCAAACTAGTCCTCAAATAAAACCTGGGCTAAGACAATCACAACTGGGCCTATATTAAGTATTACAACAGCCCATGCACTAATATAACAATCCAAACATAAGTCCAACCCAGCTTGATAACACTACCCCAGCAGTCCAGCTTGCCACAGAAGCCCACACTCCCCCTCAAGCTGGAATTACCTTCTACACCACCATGAACAAACTCCCCCTGAAATAAAACAGCTGCAAGGTCCCCCTCCCTTTGAAACCTGAAAGAATTTTATCCTGCAGAACTCAAGGAAACATTAGCAGCAAAAATGTTCTTCATATTCAATTTCCCAACCAGATAATCATGTTCTCTCTTAGCAAGTGCTTTAGTAAATAAGTCAGCCTGCTGTTCACTAGTTTTGATGTAAGAAAAATCAACAGTTTTATCTAAGAGCTTTTCCCTGGCAAAGTGACAATCAATATCAATATGCTTTGTCCTTTCATGAAAGATAGGATTTCTAGCAATTTGTATTGCTGCCTTATTGTCACAGAAAAGCATAGTAGGAACCTGCTGAATAATACCAAGCTCACCTAGTAAACCACGCAACCAAACTACTTCTGCAATTGTGTGCCCAATTGCTCTGTATTCAGCTTCAGCAGAGGATTTGGACACAGTATCATGTTTTTTTACCTTCCAAGACACAAGTGAATCCCCAAGCTTAATGCAATATCCTGTTAAAGAACGTCTACTCTCCAGACAATTACCCCAATCAGAATCTCCATAAGCACTTAAAATAGGTTGACTGTAGGCAGAGAATACAATACCCTTTCCAGGCTCAAGTTTTAAATATTTAACAACCCTTAAAGCAGCTTCTAAATGAGATTTTTTTGGAGAATTAAGAAACTGACTTAAGTGTTGAACAGCAAAAGCAATATCTGGCCTGGTCAAGGTAATGTATAAAAGTTTTCCTATCAGTCTTCGAAAAGAAGATTCATCACTTAGGAGAGTATCATCTTGATTGATCTTGAGGTGATCATCATAGACTTTACTGGTGAGTTGCAAATTAAGCTCCATAGGAGTTTTTGCAGGTTTGGAACCACCTAATCCTGTTTCAGCAATTAGTTCCAATGCGTATTTCCTTTGACAGAGTACAAGACCCTTTTCAGATCTTGCTATCTCGATGCCAAGGAAATACTGCAATTCACCCAAGTCCTTCATCTTAAAACTAGACTGTAAAACACCCTTCAACTCAGTAATGAGCCTATCACTATTTCCTGTGATTAAAAGATCATCAACATAAACCAACAGGATAACCATTTCATTTCCAGCCTTCTTCGTGAATAAAGAATAATCATACAGAGATTGTTTGTAACCAGCATTTTCAAGAGAGTCAGTAAGCTTAATATTCCATTGTCTAGATGCTTGCTTAAGGCCATAGAGGGATTTTCGTAATCTACAAACAACTTTGTCACCATCCCCCCCAAGATTACGAAAACCATCAGGCAAAAACATGTAAACTTCCTCAGTCAAATCACCTTGGAGGAAAGCGTTGAACACGTCCATTTGAAATAAAGGCCATTTAAACATTGCAGCTAAGGAAAGAATAGTTCTGACAGTTTTCATTTTTACAACAGGGGAGAAAGTCTCAAAGTAATCTATACCATGTTTCTGCTTATAGCCCTTAGCAACCAATCTAGCTTTATAGCGTTCAAGAGAACCATCAGCATTATATTTAAGCTTAAACACCCACTTACAGCCAATGGCTTTTTTACCTGGAGGCAAAGGAACTAATTCCCAAGTTCCATTTGCCTCAAGTGCTGCAACTTCATCTTTCATAGCATTGACCCAGTTAATGTCCTGTTCAGCTTCAGCAAAAGTGGATGGTTCTACAAGCTTAGACATAGAGGTTAGATAGCAATGGTAATCATCAGAAATATGCTGGTAACTAACATAGTTTGATATTGGATAGGGGCAATTGGAAACAGATGCCACATAATCATTGAGATAAGATGGTGGCTTTCTGTTCCTAGAAGATCTCCATACAGGCTGTGAAGCAATAATGTCAGAAGTATCAGATACATTAGTGACATCAAGAGTTGTATCATCATTTACTAAACCAGCATCATTGTCAGCAGAAGAATGAGAAATTGCATCATCCAGTGTATCATCATTCTCATTATGAACAGAATCTGTCTCAGATGCTTCATCTAGGATAAATACATCATCATGGACAGTGGATCTTTGGGTCTCATCAGAAATATGGGGTTTCAAATAAGTTTTGCTGCTTGCAAAGGGAAAGATATTCTCAAAAAATTTCACATCTCGGCTTACAAAAAACTTCCTATTCTCTGGATCATAAAGTTTATATCCCTTTTGAAGTTCAGAATAGCCCAAAAAAATTGAAGGAATTGCCCTAGCAGCAAATTTATCTGAAGCCACCAAATTTTTTGCATAAGTGAGACAACCAAAGACTCTAAGATGAGATATATCAGGTTTGCTGCCTTTCATGACTTCTAAGGGGGACTTGTTTTGTAAAACAGTTGTGGGCATTAGATTAATGAGGTAGCAGGCACAAAGAATACAAAGCCCCCAGAACCTATCAGGAATGTGTCCCTGAAATTTTAAAGCCCTTGCAATGTCAAGAATGTGTCTATGCTTCCTTTCCACTCTCCCATTTTGTTGGGGAGTGTGTGAACATGAGCTTTGATGGAGAATTCCTTTGTTTTTAAAAAAGGTTGTAATCTGTTCTCCAAAAAATTCTCCACCATTGTCTGTTCTAAATACTTTGATGGTTTTATTAAATTGTGTTTCTACCATGACAATAAAGTTTTTCAGAATGTCAGACACATTATGTTTAAACTGAAGAAGATAAACCCAGGTGACCCTAGAATGGTCATCAACAATGGTCAAAAAGTATCTTTTATTGTCATAGGTAGGGGTTTTATAAGGCCCCCAAACATCACAGTGAACAAGATCAAATATGCCAACAGCTCTTGAATCAGAAATATCAAAAGGAAATCTAGACATTTTTGCAAGGGGACATATTTCACAAGATTTAATGTCAAGGCTTTTATTCCTAACAGATTGTAAAGGCTCTATATGTCTAAGGGACTGAGTTGAGGCATGACCAAACCTCATATGCCAGAGAATAATGTCTCCCTTATTCAGATTATTAAAGGCAGCAGCAGTAAAGATATCATTGTTGGTGTTGAGGAGATACAAGCCAGAAACTTCTCTACCACTTGCCAAGACCTTCCCATTTGAGAGGTCCTGTAAGAAAATATTTTGTTGAGAAAAAATGGCAGAGCAGTTAAGATCCTTGGTCAACTGAGAGATGGAAATGAGATTATAGTTGAAATCAGGAATATATAAAACATTTTTTAAAGTTTCATTGTTGCCCAGTTTGTAATCTCCAATTCCAACAGCAATAGAGTAAAAACCATTTGGTAGCTGAACCCTAGTCCCAGAAACAGATTTAAAATTCTCTAGCCAATCAACATTTTTAGTCATGTGATGGCTAGCACCTGTGTCTAGGATCCAGCATCTGTTTAAATCAGATTGAAAGAAAGAAGACATCATACCAGCAGCTTGGTTCAATTCCTCCCCAGTGCTGATTGCAGTGGCAACCTTTGCAGTATTGCCACCACCTCCAGACCTCTGAAGGAGTTTATCAAATTGATCACTGGTAAGCATCACATTCCCTTGTAAAGGGTGTTCAGAAAGTGAAGGGATGACATTTGGACCATCAGAGGCATCAGATACAAGGGGGTTAGGTTTACAGAACATAGCCTTAGCCTTAAGAAATTCCTTGTATTTGAAGCAGTTGTCCTTACAGTGTCCCTTTCTTTGACAATACTCACAGCCCTTTTGATAACAACGATCAGAAGTGTGCCCTTTACGTTTGCAAAAATCACATTCCAGGTTGGGATTACCAGGTTTCTTTCCTTTTCCATCATTTGGACCAGAGGTTTTTACCAAAAAGGAGTTACCATCAGAAACAGACATAGAAGCACTCACATCTCTTTGGCTTTCTTCCTGGAGTAAAATGTTATAGGCTTGGTTCAAGGAAGGAAGGGGAGTCCAAAGGAGAAGGTTACTTCTAACGTTTGAAAAAGCATCACTTAGGCCCATCAGAAATTGGAAAAGTCTCTCATTATCCTTATGGTCAAGATATTTTTTGAATAATTCTCCAGGAATATGAGGCAAAGAGCAGGCAGAATCATATTCAGTCCAGAGATTTTTGAGTTTAGTGAAAAAAGTGGAAACAGAGTCTATTCCTTGACGAACAGTTACAATTTCCCGATGTAACTGATAGATTCTGGATCCATTTGTTTTATCAAATCTTTCGCTCAATTCTCTCCAGACCAGAAAAGCATTTTCAAGATACATCACACCATCAGAAATCTCATCAGTGATGGAATTAATAATCCAACCACGCATAACAGCATCGCAACGTTCCCAAAGAGGCAAAAGCTTAGCATCATAAGTATCAGCAACACAAGCACCAGTAACGAATCCTAGTTTATTCTTTCCTAAAAGCACAATTTGCATTCCGCGGCTCCACTTCCGATAATTCTCCGAACCAGTCAGTTTTAAAGAGATCAAGCTCTGGCCGGGATTGTCGGAAGTGTGAAGATAAAGAGGATGAAAGGGATGTACCTCCTTCGAGAAATCAACCAAAGACGATACCTCGACGTTCATGTCTCCAGTGTTTTCCCCTTCTTCTGATTGCTTCTTAACATCCGCCATGGTCGAGAAGAAGAGTTTCGTTGATAACCTTGAAGGATCGTCAAAAAGAAAGGGAGGCCACTTCGTCAAGCGAAATCAGAGGATAACCTGGAGTATACGAACCGTCCGGCACCGATCTTAAGGCAAGAAGGACACGAATCGAAGGATCAGAAGAAGAGCAGGCCGTCGGAGGGACGCAAACAGCAAGAGAATCCCAAGATCAGGGCTCAAAAACGACGAGACATGGCTCTGATACCATCTTCAATTCTGGAACCCTAACCCTAATTGTGTTTTCGTGGAGAGGAAATGTGGAAATGAACAGACAACAGGAATTGCGGATCATTGAGTTGGGTCCTTCATTTGGCAACTCTCACCTAAAATATATGGAGGGTCCTCAATAATTAAACTGAGGTCCCCGTAGAGATGGAAGTTTAAAACAGTTTTTGGACCAAGTCTTTTACAAACAAGCAAACTAGTCCTCAAATAAAACCTGGGCTAAGACAATCACAACTGGGCCTATATTAAGTATTACAACAGCCCATGCACTAATATAACAATCCAAACATAAGTCCAACCCAGCTTGATAACACTACCCCAGCAGTCCAGCTTGCCACAGAAGCCCACAAACATCGAGTCCGAACAAGAAAGTCCAAAATAGACATAATTTAAGGTATTGATGAAGTGATTATGTTTTATTTTGAAGAAACTTTTTTATTATTATAAATGAATAATTTATATTTTATTATCATAATGTTTTTCTTCTTCTAAAACTACGATCATAACAAGTATTTCTCTTCTCCCTAATTCATCAATTTGTAATTATTTTATTTATATTTTTCTAGCATAATAATATTTAAACTAAAACATTGTGTTTTTTTCTAACTATTTTAAACAACTATAAAAACAATTAGGGAGAGTTAAAATATACTAATAAATTTAAGAAATAGAAATATTTTAAAGTCTTAACAATTAAACCTTAATCACATTACTATCTAAAGAATGCATTAAATTTGCCAACGATATGTTCCAATACCTTTTTATTTAAGAAATTAAATAAAATAATTTATTTAATTTAAGTTTTTTTTGCCACTATTTAATTTAGGTTTTTTTTTCATTATTTAATGTTTCACTTTGAGTTTCTCATTGCTTAGTGCGAGTTGGCAACATACTAGAAAAAAGCTTACAATAATTGCATATTAATTCAACAATATATTTATATATTCGTTATATATATATATATATTCGTAATAGAAGTCCGGAACGACGCAAAATAAGTCCGGCGCAGAACGATGCAGGAACAGTTGTGGTGTAGGAACGACGTTGAGAAATCTCGGCGCAGAGAAGTCTGAACGGTGCAAGTCTGGAACGGCAAAGCGGGACTGATTTGGAAAAAAAAAAAAAAGAATATTTAATTTTATGTAAACATAAAGCATTCCTTATATTTAAGGAATGCTTTATGTAAAAACATAAATTTACATGTGGGTCTCATTTTTAAGGAATGTTATATAAAACCATTGTGGATAGTTTTTTTTTTTTTTTTGCTTTACTTAAATAAACATGTAGGAACCACGTTTACGTAATCTTTACGTAATACCACTGTGGATGCTCTAAGATAATAAAGAATACTCATACCATTACCAAAAGATATATTCAATTTTGTTATTATATATATACTTATTTATATTTCATTTATAAATCAGATAAATTATTTTAAATTATACATTTTTCAATATTTTACCTATGCAATATGATTTTTTTTGTACTTCGAATTTTCTATCCCGCGTGGTGCGCGGGGTTTGCAACTAGTATTATATTAATTCGGTACCAGAAGCCCTCTAACTGATACGTGGACAGTTTGTCCAGTCGGCGTTTCCTAATTTAGTTGAGCTTTTATAAATATAGATATAAAATATTGAGTGATTGAAAATTAAGAAGTATTTTTATCTCTTATTTTGGTCTCTACGCAATTTAAAGAAACAAATTAATTAAAAGTTTTCTTTTAAATAGTAAATTTATACAGTTTGGCTCCGGAAGACCATAGACCGCCACGTCATCAATAATATATATAGAATAATATATATCGAATGACTTATTTTTACATAGGTATAACACTTATCAAATAAAGCTAGGGCTTAACTATTAAATATAATAAATATATAATGAAAGAGGCTAGGTTTTCTAACGATAACGTGTATTAAAGAAAGAAAGAGGCTATTAAATATAACACTTACCAAAACAAGTTAGGTTTCTTAACCTTAAATATAACAATTACCAAAGAAAGCTAGGGTTCTTAACTATTAAATATAAATATAAATATATAAATAAAGATCCTAGGTATTCTAACGTATTTATAAATTATTTTAAATTATACATTTTTCAATATTTTACCTATGCAATATGATTTTTTTTGTACTTCGAATTTTCTATCCCGCGTGGTGCGTGGGGTTTGCAACTAATATCATATTAATTCGACATCGGAAGCTCTCTGGCTTACACGTAGACAGTCTGCCATGTCACCGTTTCCTAATTTAATCGGAATTTAATAGGGGTTCTCTAAATTTAGATACATAATATTGAATTGATTGAAAATTAAGAAGTATTTTTATCTCCTATTTTGGTCTCCACGCAATTTAAAAAAACAAATTAATTAAAACTTTCCTTTTAAATTCATTATCTATACAGTTTGGTTCCAGAAGCCCATAGGCCGCCACGTAAGCAATATAAATATAGAATAATTATAATAAAACAATATGTCCAATTTGATAATTAGACACCGTAGAGTACTTAACAATTATGACAAACGAATACATGTACAATATTAAGCAATTGTAATATAATATAATAATAATTAAAAAATATATAAGAAACCAAAAATAAACACGTACTATATATACTTTTTACAAAAATATATGTAATATATAATAATATATATTAATTTAAAATTATTTCACATAAAATAAGATATAATATATATGGTAATAATCGAATAAATACGTGTATATTATCCATCCAAGTTCCAACACCTTACCAATAAGAAGAATATGAAGAATGTATGCATATGTACACCTTACCAATATGGTATGGCTGCATATATTTTTTTTTAGGGTTAATAACTAAAAAAATGTCCAAGATTTACCCTATGTTAAAATTAGGTGTCTGAAGTTTGAAATGTTAAAATGAATTGTCCCAAGTTTCATTTTTGTTAAAAAATAGTGTCTCTGTGCGTATTTTCATCCCCATTCAATTATTTTCATCAACCCATCAACACACTCATAATCCATCACTCTTTACTTTTCACAAAATCGTCAAATTTCACTTAAAAATTGAACATTAAAAAAAAGTTTCTAGAAGTGTGGTGTGGAGTCATTTTCCAATGACAACAGAGCGAGATTTACTTGCCCGGATGTGACCAACTAATTAGGTGACGCTCCCGGCAAGATGACGAGAAGGAAGTGTGTATGAGAGTTCGAATTTGACAGATGGTTTCGTCGGAATTGACTTCTCTAAAGTAATCACACCGAGACACCAAATTTCAATAAAAATGAAACTTGAGACAGTCCATTTTAACATTTCAAACTTCAGACACCTAATTTTAACATAGGGTAAACGTTTGACAGTTTTTTAGTTATTAACCCTATTTTTTAAGGATTTGATTTGTCTTTCTTATTTTTTTGTCTAAATTTATTTTTTGGCCATAATGAATGGATCCAGTGCGTCGTCCTAAATAAAGTAGAGCTGGGGTATGATACACTTTCTTCAACAACGATATTAGGAGTCTTAAACTTTGTGTTTTCAATCAAAGAGATGAAGCAGTATAGAGTACGAGATGGTGATGAAAGTGAAAGCTAGCTTTGGAATCATTGTTGAGCTTGGCCGACCAGTAATTTTAATAAAGGTTAGCGTGGTGTTATGAAAAGATTGTTCGATGAAGGTTGCATGGGAGCTGTATAATCGCCGAAATTGTAAGTACTTTTTTATTACTCATATATTATAGTTGTACCTAATTTAATATTGACTGTTTAAAACTATATTTTCATATGTATTGCTTGATTTTTTGCTGTCTAATTTTTGAAATGTACATAACTTGACATGATGTTATTTTGACGATACCAACAATGAAATATTTGCAGGCAACGTTAACTACTGGGAGAGACACCCATCCTGATGTGTTTTACTCCATCCCAAAGACCATCAATTAAGACTTATCAAATACCATATTCGTATGCCCTTTATAAGCAAGAATGTAGGTTTTTTTTTTTTCTTTTCAAAACTATGTATTCAATAGATAGTTTTTTTTTTCTCAATAAATTAAATATATAGCTAGATCCATTGATTATATATACTAGAAATATATATATATATATATATATATATATATATATACTAGATATTACACGCATGCGTTGCATGCGTACGTTGTTGAGTTTTATTTTAAAGTTTCTAAATAGATAAATGTCAGAACGCAGAACTAAATAGACTGAATATTCTCTTATTGCAAGCTAACATATATATATATATATATATATATATATATATATATTCGGAAAAGAGATCCTCTACTTCTAGGCTCCATTACTCGCAAGGCAATCTCGTCTACCCCAATTTTATATTTATGAAAGAGCATTCTAAAATACACATAACACATTTTATTTTTACATAACAATCTCAAAATAAGATCATATTCTCCAAGGATTCCTAATAGCTTCTTAAGGATACATGCAAGCTGTAACTATCAACAACTTAATTAAACAGTTAAGTTAGTGGATTTAAAAAAAATGCAACAAGGAGAATGAAGAAGAATGTAATATCATTAACAAACCAAACTATATAATATTAGTGAATATATATATATATTCCTACGATATCTCAAAGAGCTAGTTGGTAAGAACTGTTCATCGGAGTTTATCCTTGCGCACCTAGTAATCTTGTAGAACGTATAAGTTATTCAATACTGCACTCACAAGTCTCAACAAAATTAATGTCATACAGCACCTCTTCATTTAGTGCTAGAATTTGTGTTAATACATAATACACTCAAAGATGACATGATTTCATACTTTGGGAAACTCTTTGATAGCCCTTTTTAGATGCAATGGCAAATGTAGTAAAAAAAATTATTAATATATTGTGATGTACAAAGAGTTTAGCGGGCATAAGTTCAACAACATCCCTATCACACAAGAAAATGGATTTGCTACCTATAAATGAAGATGAACTGCATTGGAACTAAATTAAATAATGAACCAAAATAGATGTTGAACAATGGCATGTGAATGGAATAGAAAATAACAAAACAGGAAAGTGTGGTAAACTCGGTCTCTTGTCTAATTAAGATTATGGCCAGACATCCGAGTGATCAATTTCAGAAAGAAGACTCAAAACTGAACATGCAAATCAGAAAGTATTAAATCAACGAGCTACTAACCAGTTAAAGTTCCGCAACTGTCGAGCGGCTGGCGAGAAAGAATCTAGCAGAGTATAAAGTTATTAGAACAATCTTGCTGAAATATAGTCTGTATGACAAGAACATCTGATGGTTCTCACCATTTTTCGGCAAATTAGCAGATGGGAGAGTAGATTCATTGGATGACCCAATCCCCAAGTTTGGACTTTGGACAGTCCAATCAAATTGTACCTGCAAACCCAAAATCAAGATGAAATCAAATAACAATACTCCAAAAACAAATCATATTCAAGGATTGAAAAGAAGACTTATATTCTTTGTAACATGGAAAGATAGTGTAAATTGAGTGTGCCTTTTAAGCAGGTGGTATCGAGTGCACCTACAATACCACAAAAAACAGAAAGACATTAGAATCATAACTTAATTTTGCACAAGGCATGTGAGGTTTTTAGTGTCTTGAGTTAAAGAATCAACTCTATTTAAGTAAAACAATGTTAACTCTATTTACACTTGAACTCACTGATTCAATTTGTTCTTCCTCTATTTGAATTAAATTCAAAAGTGTTTTGTTCACTCATCCAAAAGCAATTAGCAAATGTCTACTATGGACTATATGGAATTTGTGTTGATCATCGAATCCCTTATGCAAAAAAAAAATTGGTACAGTCGCTATGCTATGCAGCTTTGTGGATTACAGATTACTATTACTCAAGGTAGATGGGTAATTTAAAATTTAAATTGCAAAAACTTCGACAGTAGCTATAAAGTCAGGTGCTTTAACATAAGCCAGATCAGCTAACATTCGTGAATTGCTCATAAAGAAATCAGAGATAGAGAATTATAGTTAGGAATCACGCAAAGAAGGAACTTGAGGTTATCATCACCAGGTTAGAGACTCTGTCTCCACCCAAAATCACACACACATTCATACAAGAAAATGGTGGCGTTATATTGTTTGCAGATTCATGTCGCACAATCGACATCCTCGCAGACATTTCCTGTTTAATGAACATAAATAAATGAATAAAGCTAATTGATGAAAGAAGAACTTGAGACCCAGTTCTATTTGACGACGGTAGGAGACGACTTATGCATACCCAAAAATAGGAATTTGATGAAACTTAGAAGCGGAAACATGCAATGGGAGGAATCCGCGGACCGCGGAGCGGACGGCTAATTGAACAAGATTATTCATGTGCAGTCGTATGTGGAGGCAGATTGACAGAGGCGATTCAGCGGTGGAGGCGATTCCGTGGTGGAGGCGAATCAGTGGAGCGAGCGGCGGAGACATATACTGGCTGCTGGGAACCGCTCGTCTGTGGTTGGTTCCTGTATATGTTATTGGCCGGTGATAAATTTTAGAAGGGACTGGGATACAACGTTTGGTTAACGTCAAGACGTTTAGGGAAGAGACCGAATATAGGTTGTAGCTTTTGGAGATGAGGAAGCACCGTTTAGGGGTGAGGGCCACTCCCTCTTTTAAAGATGTAGTAGATATATATGCATAAGATAATTAATTTTGTATTGTTTCTTATCTTTATTTTTGTAAATGTGAGAACATGTTTTTTATGGATATTTGAATGCACATTTAGCTTAAAAATGAAGGAAACTTGTTTTAGCTTGAGGTTCATTAGTTTCAATGCACATTTGTGGTTTGTACCAGTTTTACGTATATATATCTGTTTTTTTCAATTCGTGTAATGCAAGTACGTTCACCAACGTCCGTTTTACTAACATGCAAATATAACAATAGAAAATATATGTACTTGGCTATGGCCCCACGCACAATAATATATGTATGTACATATAATATTATATTAAATGTATTTTTACTGTTTTATTAGTTTTTTTTTTTTCCAAAGTTTTATTAGATATTTAATTGTATATATAGTACTCAATTTAATGAATATATGTGTTCTTTAAATTATATATTTCAAAATTAAACTGAAATATACTTATCTCAATATTTTTAATCTGCAGTGCGTTAAAACAAATATTGAAGTCCGTCTATTTGTTTTAAAAAAGTTTAAATCAAAATTTATATCTATACAGTATATACATAATCACAATATATAATCTTATATAAATACTAGCGACTAACCCCGCGCACCACGCGGGTAAAAAATATTAAAATCAATATATCTCAGTTTATTTTCAAAATATATAATTTGAAAAATGAATACATTCACAAAATTAATTACTATACTATATGTGATATATTATACTTTCAAATTCTATAATTATACTTATAAAAATAATAATAACCTAACTCTTAAAAAATAATAATTTGAGTTAGTCGTGATTTTGTTGTTTCAAATTTGAAATTAACATGCTTAAATATTATATTTTAATCATGATGCTCCTAAATTTATATATTTTTCTATATATTTTATTAATTAGTATATATATATTATGAATGAATATCTAACTAATTTTTGCTCAATTAATATATATATATATATATATATATATATATATATATATATATATATATATATATGTACTATATATATAATATAATAATATCACTACCTCGAGAAGAAGTACAAATGTTAGAGCGATATATTATCTTCGACCTCTCGTGGGAAAGGCAATTATAGCATCTCAAACCTTAATAATATAATTGCATTATATATATAATTAATATACATTTTGTATCATAAACCATAATATATAAATATATATTTTTATGTAGTGTTAATGCATTTTTTTTATATATTTATGTAGATTTATATATTCTGATTATTTATATATGTTTTGTTTTTATACTTAGGTAGTGTTTGATATATTTTATATTTATATATTGTTTGATTAAAAATAGAAACGCATACATGGCGATCTAAGAAGACTCTGCAATCAAACTGTATATATTTATCATTTAATTAGAAACTTTTGATACTTTGTTTCTTTTTATATGTAGAGATTTTTTTTAAAAAATTTAAGGAGATACTAAAATTTTATAGAAAAATCTTTTTTCTAAATTTACAGAGTCGCTCGATATTTTATATCTAAATCTGCGTTCAATTAGGGATCATTAGAATTAGTATATATATTATAAATACTTTTAACTAATATAATTAATTAAAGCCATTAGAGACCAATTATTTATTATTAATATACATACATTTTTTTCCGGGAAAATATTATTAGAGACCAAGTTATTATTAATATATCGTCTGTTGTAATATTTTCTAAATCTATAACTAAACAACATGTTATTCTTTTTTTAATAGCATATATAATATACTAGCCACTAACCCCGCGCACCGCGCGGGGAAATTCAAAATAAAATTAAAACTAAAAAAATTAAGTTATTTTAATTTTTTGAAAATGCAATGTTATTTAGAAAAATATATTATATTTTTTGGATATAAATTAATTAATACTAATACATTAGTTTAATTGAAGTATTTAATACTAATTATTATTTAAAATATCTCATAATAGTGAAATAATCAACCTTTTATATAATTTTTATAAGACTATAACTAATATATAAAAGAAAAACTGAGGTAAGAAAATTGTGTTTAGCGTTAAAATAAGTTTTACAAAAATAAAAACGTTGAAATTAGATTTGAAAAATTGCATAGATATATAAGTGAATCCAATGCATTCCCCTCTAGGATGCAAATTTAGGGAAATGGTGGATTAATGCAACATGAGTGTCTTTAGACTTTAGTTTATATGATTTCTTAGATTTATTTATGTTTAATAATTATTTATTGTTCTATATATATTAACAAATACTTTAGAAAATTAATATGATTTTATCGGTAGTTATTTGAGTATGGCTTAAAATAATTTATTAATTAAATAATTTGCAGTAATAACTTATATTTTTCTTAGTAACACTATTTAGTAATATGGTTCGATAATGTAAAGAGATATTGTTTTTCTACAACATAAACTACTCTCGATAAAACTCAAATTTCTAGCTTCATAAAATTTGATTATTAGTCAATGGCCTTTTCAGCATAGCTTTATTTTAATAAGAGACTATATATATAAAGAATATGTAGAGCAAAATATATATTACGGTACATAATTTTAAATAAAAAAATAATTGGTCAAGGTACATAATAATTCAAGATTCGTATATTTACATAATATGTAACTATATAGTAAATGTAGAAATTTAAAGAAATCTAAATTTAGAATAAATTATATGATGATATAAAGATTATAATCATACCAGTGTCATTTACTTAGTATTGGCAACTATGTCAAAATTAGTTAAAGAAGGCTCTGATTCTACAATAATTTAAGTAGCATATAAATTAGTATCTGATAGGCCACATTAAAATAAGTTACTAAGAATTTGGATAAGTATTTGAAGGATATGACTTACAAATTGGTCAATGGTGCACCGATCATTTTGTAATAACTTCCAAACATCCAGCAGCCCTAATAAGTTAGGCTTATTAGTTAAATGTCCACAGAATCAAGCTTGATAACTACAACACTTGATTGTAAAAGAATAATATTATTAAATCAGTTAAAATGGTAAATATAGAAATGTATATATAGCTGGTATAAATTTATATTATTTTCTAAATAATAATATTATATGCATTTGTAATATTTTTGAATATCATATAATATACCAATAGTTCATGCCGTGCTTTTCGTTTGCTTTTCCTTATATCACAATATTCTGTTAATTATTTGTAAATAAATTTACAGATATATGATTAAATTAGAAAAAAAAAATGTTGGGGAAAAGTTTTTAATTAAAAAAAATACTTTAGTGCACACAAAATTTACTTTTTTTTTAATAAATCGGTCGAGTAAATCTCACCAATATTGCTAGTGTCCTTTTGAAAACTCTCACACCCTTACGGCCCCTAGCAGCTCTGGTAGAGACTCGCGATGACTCCACCTAGCATAAAAACATTGAATAGTTAGATTTAATGAGGAAATACTTTATTATAAAGATAATAAAAA
Organism: Clarkia xantiana subsp. parviflora; assembly: GCA_036873135.1. Lineage (NCBI taxonomy): Eukaryota > Viridiplantae > Streptophyta > Magnoliopsida > Myrtales > Onagraceae > Clarkia > Clarkia xantiana. The sequence continues at coordinate 12,961,392 of JAPTYO010000003.1, forward strand.
AAATATCACGCATGAACAACTACGAACTACCCATCCACTGAAAGGCTGAGAGGTATTTGGCTACGTTGTTGGAGAAGGTAGCTAACGATCGACCATAGATGAATGATAACATTGATTTCCTGAGTACGGAAACTTTAGAGCAGAGCCGTCTTCATCCGAGTCTAACTTCGATTGGAATGTTTTATCATTGTAAGCTGCTTGGTGTTGTTGCAGTAATGAATTGCTCGATACCTCCATAAACTGTGGCGTGAAAAACAAAAGTGCAATTAATAAAAACGACACAAATATGTACAATAAAACTATAAAAATAATAACTAATAACTACCATAGTTAGAATATACATTAAATTATTCACCTCGATTGCAACATAAATGGTAATCTTTCACAGTTTTATGATCTTCATCCTCCACCTCGATCGCAATTTGGATGGTTGTATAGTTTAAACTGTAATATAGGTGACTTAAGTCACGTAAAATCAGTTCAAATAACTATTATAATAAAAATATGTTAAATTTAAATGAACTTGAAATAACCAAATCCTCTAATATATCAACTAAAATCAGTAAAGAACTCTCACCTCACTAAATTGCCAAAACGTGGATGAGTTTTAAGTTTTAAATTTCGCCCTCCTATATATATTGTATCATAATTCATAAACACTAATAATATATTATGCACAATATATACAATGATAATATTATTCCTAATTATATAATATGTAGGTTGCCAATAATAAATTATGTAGAATATATATAAAATAATATTATGCACAATATGTATAAAGATAATATTGTTCCTAATTACGTAATATATATTTTCTAATTCTTTTAATACTTTCTATAATTATTTTAGTATATATATTTCTCATATTTTCAGTGTATAATATATATTATAAATTTTTATACATATATATTTAGATTCTAAATTTTATGAATTTTCAAATATATTTGGTTCATTTACACGTTTTCTTTTTATATTATTATAACATCAATGTTTCTTATAAATATATATTTTTATTTTCATGATTTTTTAATACTCTACATATTTATATATATGTTTTATATTATCTACTGAAATAAGCATGCAGACATTTAGAATTTTAGATAGATAATAGATATAATAGACAATAAATCTACTATATTATATTATATGTTTTATTATTATATCATAAAGGTTCGTGAATTTTTTCTGTCATGTGGTATTGATTTAGCATAAATAAAGTACGATGGACGTTTTATATTATTTTTTACTTAGTTACCAAATTGCTAACTAAGTTTTCCTTAAACGTGTAATTTCTTGTTTATTAGTTGTTTTAATTATATTATACTGTGTGCTTACGTGGCGGCTTATGGTCTTCCGGAACCAAACTGTATAGATTTACTATTTAAAAGGAAACTTTTAATTATTTTGTTTCTTTAAATTGCGTAGTGACCAAATTAGGAGATAAAAATACTTCTTAATTTTCAATCAACCAATATTATGTATCTAAATTTAGAGAACCCCGATTAAATAGGAAACGGTGACTGCGTGGACTGTCCACGTGTCGGCAAGAGGACTTCCGGTACCGAATTAATATAATATAGTAGATATGGATATAATTAAAATAGTTTACATAAAATTATTGTTGTGTCATGCTTTCACAGGCAAGTCACATTAAGTTTTTCATGTGCTATAGAAACCTCTTAAAATAAATTAAAAATAACATAAAATCCGTCCAAATGAAATAAATAAAAATAGTAAAACATGTATTAACATATAGTAATTGGTAATACATAGATGAACATGAATCTTTAGAGAATGTTGTTCTTAATGTTGAAAATTAACTCTAGAGCACACGACATTAGGCAAATAACGTAGTGACTCGAAAATCTTTAGTTTCACCGCATCATTATCAGGTAGCTAGAGAAATAATCTCAATGAGTGCTTGCTATAGCTTCTATACCTCGATCTCGGTAAGTCTTGTAGAAAAGCAATGTAACTTCTCTAGTAACTTTTAACCATAGAAATAATCTCGAACAAAACTATATGTATATATAGTAGAAGTACCTGGTTAGTAGTAATAAAAGTAAAAGGAATTACCCTTGTTCTTGCAAATTGTCACTTATCGATGTATTCACTCTATTACAATAACAGGTGAAGTTTCTGAAAGGACATTAGATGATTAGAATGTGTATTTGAGTTAGTGATGTAATACTCATAAGGAAACCTATGAGATGAGAACATCTTACCTAAATATGGACCCGCCTCACTTCATATATCTTCATCACCTTGGACCTCAAGAACCTTGTAAGATACGGTGAGTTATTATGACAAATTCGTTATGAAGCATTAGGAGAATGCAAGCATGTAATAACAAAATCTAGGGTTAAAGGTACTTTTCATACCACATGTTTAGCCGAATGTGGCTTTTAGTACCGGATGTTTAGTTTTGTATACTTTTGGTACCAAACGTTTGAAAAAATGTGGATTTTAGTACATCCGTTAGTTGGCCGTTAGTTTTTTCCGTTAAATGACATGTGCAAGTCACGTGACCGACCCTAAACTTTCTATTTTATTCAATTTAGTCCCTCAAATATATTCCTAACTTTTAATTTGTTTAATTTAGTCCCAAAACTTCAAAATCAATTCCAATTTAACCATTGAACCCAATTGACCTAGCCGGACCTAGCCTAGGGCTAGGTCCGACCTGGTTCGAGGTCGCTGGACCCAGCCAAACCTGACCCAAGGTCGACCTAGCCCTAGGCTAGGTCTGGCTAGGTCAATTGGGACCTAGCGCAATTTGGGTCGAATTTGGGCTAGGTCCCAATTGACCTAGCCGGACCTAGCCTAGGGCTAGGTCCGACCCTGGGTCAGGGTCGGCTGGGCCCGGCGACCCCAACCCAGGTTCGGACCTAGCCCTAGGCTAGGTCCGGCTAGGTCAATTGGGTTCGATGATTCAATTGGAATTGATTTTGAAGTTTTGGGACTAAATTAAACAAATTAAAAGTTATGAATATATTTGAGGGACTAAATTGAACAAAATCGAAAGTTTAGGGTCGGTCACGTGACTTGCACATGTCACTTAACGGAAAAAACTAACGGCCAACTAACGGATGTACCAAAAGCCACATTTTTTCAAATGTTTGGTACTAAAAATATACAAAACCAAACATCCGGTACTAAAAGCCACATTCGGCCAAACATGTGGTATGAAAAGTACATTTAACCCCAAAATCTAAGTGGTTAAATAAGTAACCAAGTATGTACTTATTCTCTATATATGATATAACATTGCGTTTGTCTTCCTATTTTATATTTATAAAAATATATAGGGTTAACAGGTCTTTTGGTCTATGAGATTTGGAATTTTTTTGTTTTGGTCGATGATGTTTTTTTTTACCTAGTTTTGGTACCATATGTTTGCAGACTTTTTCTAGGTCTAACCGTTACATTCCGTCCATTTTTTGACATATTCAAGTCACGTGATCCACTCTAAACTTTAAATTTAGTCCCTCTAATACTACTTTCTTAACCTTTTTTTCTTGAGTGAGTTTGATGTTCTTACCAAACTCTGTAAATACGTACAAGTGTTTAGTAAAAAGACTACACCAAGCGCATATTGAATGATGAGGGCGATCTCACCAAGTTATTACAATTCACCCACTTTTTTCATTGCCAAAAAAAAAAAAAGTACAGACGTACAACTTACAATATGATTATCCAAATCCAAATGAAGTTGAGTCTGATGAAAGAACCACAACTCCAAACATAATGAGAACTGAGTTCAGACAGTTTAGCTTCTTATTCTTGCGTGCATGAGTAGAAAGGATCAAATGGATAACCAAGAAGAAAAAACCCCCAAAACACAAATATCTTGTGCTCTTCGAGACAGATTGAGTTAGGACGATGATGACAAGTTGCGCAGACAATCCATTAAAATGTCAGTGTGCTCGGGCTTACCAACAGACACACGAACATAGCCTTTCAACTCTTTTTTATCATAGTGGCGAATCATTACTCCCATTTTAGCAAGGTCCTCCTGCAAGCCATCAATTTTCTACTTTTAGTATTAATTAATATTTCCCCTCGTTTTACTGTCAATCTTGATTTATGCCTATACCAAGCCAAAAGTATCAAAGAATTGAAACAAACTCAAGTACCTTCAGCTTTTTGGCATTCATTCCAGAGGTCACCTCGCAGAGAATGAAGTTAGATTCGCTTGGATATGGATTGAGAAACGGCACCTCCTTCAAAAGTTTATAAAGTCTTTTCCTCTCAACGACCAAAGCATTCTTCACATTCTGGAGTAGAGATGAGTGCGAATTAGCAACGTCTGTCTGTCTGTCATTCACTCCCAATAAGCAAATTTATATAAAAAAATTTTACGAAACCTCTAAATAGGTGGGATTCTGCAAGGCTGCACAAGCAGAAAGTTCAGCTGCAACTGATACATTATATGGCTGCTTGGCTCTCCAAAGGTACTCGATAATGCTCAATGGAAATGCTCCATACCCAACTCGAAGTCCCGCCAACCCTAACAAAATATTACTTAATTGGATCATTATAATCAAATTAATCCATTAGTAACAGAGCAAGCAAGCAGTCAACATTTCATATTTGATCCAACATTGTATTTGACACTATCCAAAGTAGGACAAGAACTTAAAAAAAACAGATGTTCATAGAGCTGGTATGGAAACCAAATTTTGCAGCCATTCAAGCTTCATGAAAAAAAAAAAAAAAATACAAATACAAGAAAAACGTTTCTTCTGATCTTCCTTACCAGCTCTTTTGCTGAACGTGCGGAGGACAATCAAATTTTCATACTTTTTCACCCATTTCATCTTCGATTCTACTGATGAAAACTCAATGTATGCTTCATCCAACACCACCAACACTGGAAGCTCAAGGATTTTTAGGAGGTCTTCCTCGTTAATCATGCTGTAAACCAAATAATCCAAGTTAACCCATTTATACATTAAAAAATAAAACATGAAATGTAAGCAATGTCATCCAAGCCATGAAATGGAAACAATCTATCTACTACTTCTAATCATTTAGTTAGTTGGGTGGTTAAAAAGATGAAAGTACGGAGATAATGTGCGAGATGGATCTACCTCCCATCAGGATTGTTGGGAGAGGTTAAGAATATGCACTTAGGTTTCTCCTTTTTAACAACATCAGCAATTAGTTCCACATTCAAGCTAAAGTCCGGCTTCCTAGGTACTGGATAAGATGAGACATGAAATCACAATTGGTTAATAATTAGACAGTCATTAGTCAAATAAAGGTAAGGAAAGCTTTATAAACATCTTCATTTGCGCACATTGATAAATCAAAGGAGATAAAAATATTAAAAGTACAAACAGGAATAGATGTCTTAGATCTGGTACTGGAGTGAGAGAACTTTCTTTCAGGTTCTTCAGAAATGAAAGTTCTGCTGCATTTTATTTGCTTTTGCCTATTTATCCCTATTATTATTATTATATATCGGAGATAAAAAAATGGAAAAAATACAGCATGTTCTTGGCATTATTACCTTTAATTACCTCTGCCCCATTAACTGCAGCATCAAATTCGTACATTGTAAAGGTTGGAGGACAATCCACAATCTTATCCCCTGGCTCCAGAACACATCTGTGGATGAAAACATTCTAATCCTTTAAGTCGGAAAACCAGCATAACTGGGAAGAACCGGTAAAAAAGAGAATGCCAGTCTGACCGCATAATTAGATCAATAAGTTCATCTGCACCACATCCTACAAGAATATAATTATCTTCTAGACCGGAATCTTCAGCAAGAGCAGCTCGCAACCTCCTGCTTTCAGGATCTGGGTATACATAAGGAAATTTCATCGATCCAAGAGCTTCAAAGACCTACACATTATCCATTTTTAATTAGGAAGGTATGGTGGGGAATTATCCAACATAGATATATCCTTCAAAACCAAGACATTGAAGAAATATCTTTTCTAAAGAGAATGAATGCCTTGCCTCTGGAGGAGGACCATACGGGTTCTCATTCGCATCTAACTTGATAATATCCTCAGGTTTTCTTCCAAGACGTTCTGACAGAATCTGGAAAATTACACCCAGGAACAATAAGCTAATAATCAGTCCACTAAGACTGATGATTAGAGAATTAAACAAGCTTATTTGGACAAAAACAGCAGACATCAACATATTTCACTGACTTTCTTCATTGTAATAGATGTTTGTTTGGCAAAAATTATATAGAACATAGCACATATCAGTTGCAAGTCTTTCAGAATAGCAGCCAGAGTAGCGAGGGGATCAAGTTCAACTTTTCAAGACATCAAAGTACAAGTTGATTCTGGTTCATAAATTCTAGGCTTTCAATTAATCAAAAGTATAAAAATTTAGACCTGCCACAATATCTTTTAGTTAACATTATATATATTCATAACAATCACAACTGATTTGAATCATTATGTATCCTACAATCAAATAGGCTAGTATTAATAGACAACGCTTTCAATTAATCAAAAGTATAAAAATTTAGACCTGCCACAATATCTTTTAGTTAACATTATATATATTCATAACAATCACAACTGATTTGAATCATTATGTATCCTACAATCAAATAGGCTAGTATTAATAGACAACGCCACGAAGCACCACATTGAAGTTTGACCACTTACAAGCTATACTGAGAAACCAGAAGCAGAAACACAGCAATTTTACAGAGAAAAATTTCAATAATAACCTCAAAAGGAAGAATGGGTTGGTAAGGAGACAATTTCCTCAAATGGGGCCGAATGAATGAGTCCCCAGACAATCTTTGTTTGTTAGAATTCATCTGCTCCACCTCAAGAGTGTTGACCACTGAAAAACCCCTTCTCTTGTTGTTTCCTCCAAATCCAGAGACGAATCTTTCAGCGCTTTCCAATTTGACTGTCCAAATTGAAGAAACGCAGCCAACTTTAATCGAAATCATGAACTCTGTCTGCACTCACAGATACCAACCCCACACTCCACGCTCCAGTTCAAGGATTAGGGAAAGTCAATGTTCCGTTCGTAATAACAAGTTAACAACGCAAGACAAGGAGTGAGTATTATACCTAAATGGATGTTTGATAGGGAGCAGCTAAAATCAAGTCGACTGATAAATCAGTCGAATTTTAGACCCTTGGATTTAAACCTCGAGATTCGTGCAACCTCGAATTTTTACCGTCAGGCGCTCACGGACTTCCGTTTTTCTTTTCATTACTTCTTTTCATATTCAGTTCTCTCGGTCTCTCCTCTCTTTCTTTTACTTATTATTATTATTATTATCATTATTATTATTATATGAGAAAAATAAATCTGTACCTATATAATGCATATTATTTGACAAAGAAACTGAACTATGTAATAATTTTGTTACCCTATAATTAGTAGTTAATTAAATTAATAGTGATCAATAATCATTATTCTATTAAACTTTTATTTTTAAGTAATAATAATATTCAAAAAGGAACAAATGTTTCTTAAATTAATTAAAATTACATATTCTTACTTGTTTATTTTTGTAAAAAATAATTATATTTAATGACATGTACTTTTTTAGTGCGTTTTAAAATACAGAGTTGTCGGTTTATATACCACATAGTAAAGTATAAAAAAACTGGATTTAGAAACTCTAAAATTGATTTTAAATGAAGTTGAACCACATTTTTGACACGTATCATTATTGATTGTGCTTCTAAATAAAATTCATTATTTCATAACAACCATTCAAACTCTGACTTATTACGATTTACTTTATTGATCCATGGTGGGTTTTTTTTTCTATTTTATAAATTTATTTATATACATATATATATATATATACAATATTTGTATGCAAATAAAAAAATCGATATTGGTACTAGCTAATACTCGGTATTATTTAATATTTACTTGTATAATGAATTTTTTATTAAACTAATCCATCTAAAAATAAAACATTAGTTAATACCAACCTCGTAATGACTCATATACCCATGTAATATATGGCAAACTCTCACCGTATGCACCAATACTTCGGGCTGGACCCCGACAGGTTCGGGTCGGGTTAGTGCAGGTTGGATTAGTTCGGGTCTAGTTGGGCTGTGTGGACCGTGACGGGTCGGGTCGATTCAGATTATGGCGGTCCGGACTGGCTTTGGTCGGACCGGATCGGGCTAATCGCTTTTTAAATTGTTTTGTATTACTTTCTTTATATATATACATGGCCAAGATATATATATATATATACACTAGTTTTTACCATTTATACATAAATTTGATTATTATTTATTTTTATTTTTTCATTATTTTTTTATTTTAATATTTTAAATAATTGGAATTACTTTTTTTTTGTTTGTTAAATTTTCTATTTTTTAAAGAAAAAATAATCATATATAAAATATAATTTCATTGAAAAATGAAAGTAAGAGTATTTAAGTCTTTTAGTCATTGTTAAGATATCATAATATATGGTTCAACTTCTACCAAACATTGTATTAGCTAAACATGTATTAGATTAGGATATCTTAGTCGATACCCAACCATTCCCCCAATCAATTCAGTATATTTTTATAAAAAAAAATGATAAAATTACATCAACCTTAAACATAAAATAATATGATTTTTTCCAAATTTTTAAAAAAAGTTATATACAAATATAGTTATAAAAAAATACAAATTAATATAAGAACAATAATTATCAAAGTACATATAATATATAAAATATTATGTAAGGAAATATAATGATGATGATCCAACTTTGTTTCGTTTGTGGATTTCTTATTGCGTGGAGATAGTTTAGTTTGCTGAAAATCATTACTTATAATCTTCTATTTATCTATCTATTAACATAATTTGGATACATCTTAGGTTTTAATTAGGTTTCCTAATTACTTGCCATGTCAGCAGTCCTTATTCTAATTGGTGCGTGCTTTAGACGCTATCTTCAAGGTTTCTTCTATTTTCTACAGTGCGTCGTTTCTTCCAATCCAAGTAAGCGTTACTGTAAACACCTAATTTTAGTACGCGCGACACGTAGATAACACGTTAAAAGTGTTATGTGTAACGCGTTTGAAAAAGGAAGTATCTGAATATGGAAAGTCACGGGGTTGCTAAAATTATGCTTAATTTAAATTAGGATAATATAGATTCATTTAATATTGTGTAATATTCAGAAAATATATGATATATATATTTATGGCAATATGCAATAAATATATATTCATAATTTTCCGAATTAATCAATGTATATTAGGGAAAATATTATTTTCTTAATTTTAGGTGCAAATCTAGCTAAAGGGGCCCCTAGTCAATGTAAAAACACACAGAAACCAAGACATTAATAAAATATTGTTAAATCTCGAAAATCATGCTTCAATTTAATTTTTTCCTTCCCGCCTATGAAGACCCTTCCTTGCTGGTGGTATGCCGACCACCTTTGACCGCGCCTAGCCCCGTGCCGTCCCCTGCGTGCCCAGTCCAGTTGCTACCATGTTGCCGCCACTCACCGCCAGAGTTCGTCCCGGTAGCTCGCTGCCGTCCGGTCGACTACCGCCCTACTGTTTGCTACTGCTGCTGCCGCGAGGAGAAGAAGCCCGCTTTCCGCCGCCTGACCGGAGGATCGTCTGCTGCCGTCCAGAGCCATCAGTGCCGCCCGTCCCTGCCGCTCCAGAGCCCATCCCGCCGGAGCTCGTCCTGCTGCAACGCCGATGTCCTTCCCTGGGCAGGTAGTTTTCTCCGATGCGTTGTTTTTTATTTTAATATTTATTTATTTATTTATAAATTAATATTAATATTATCATTTTAGTTTCTGTTATTATTATTATTATTATTATTGCTATACCATGCTAATTAATTAGTTTAGATGTAGATTAAGTAAATAACATGTTTTTGTGAATACATGTGTATGATATGTGATTATTAAATTGTACCATGATTTTGAGCATGTTTAGTTTTAATTATATTTTATCTCAATTAGGGGATTTTAGATGCATAATAGGGTTTTCAGGCTTAAGTTTGTCATTAATAATAATTCATGTATAAAAGTTAGCTTAATTTTTTATATCATTAGATTAATTCGTCGTAAAAACATGTTTAAATTTTAAAATTGGCAAATAGGTTAATTAAGTACTGAAATGGCGTGATTAGAATTTTTTTTTTTAAAATTCGTAACAGAACCCCCGAACTCAAGTTTTGGATCGCAGACTGATTAATATGCTTAAGTGTTCAATTCGTTATTCACCTAGCTAATTTAAGTTTCTAGTTAGCCGTAATTAACTAGTGGCGACTCTTTTCAAAATTGCACGTTTTCCAACACGAATATCACCTTAGGTCAGATTTTAGGGTCCGACAATTTGATGACTCTGTTGGGGGACACTTAGAGGGTTCGGGCTTTGTATATTTTCTTATATGCCACCTTTTAGTTTTATTTATGTATAACTTCATTATTCTAACTTTGAGTTTTCATTTGATAGGTGCATAATTTTTACTAACTCATTTTTCTTTGTTGAAATTGTTTGAACCTGCACACACGTCACTTTAGTGTAATATAAAAAATGCCTAAAACCCAGGGCAACTAGGAACCCCGGAGAGTTACTAATGGTACGACCGGAGCGGCTGGGCCGCCGGTACGACTCCGAAAAACTCCACTCGCTTGTGAAGGTCCTGAGATCCCTATGATGGGGTGAGGAAACCACATTGTCGGGAACCTATGAGTGGAACCTACCTCGTAGAACAAAGAAAAAAAACACACCTGAAGCTTCGATCTTGCCGCTATGCGTACTTGCGTGTGTTCTTTTTCTAATTGTTCTCGACCCCTAGAATTTTTCATGTATAGGACATGGGTCTCGATGTAATCTTTATTTTTTGTACCATATGTAATTGTAAAACACATATTAATGAAAATTTACGTTACAATCACGCATCATATTTTCCCAAAAAATGTGTCATTCAAATCATCGTTTCTAAAACGCTTCACACACCATTTTCGGCAAGAGTGAGAAAACTGCGGAATTGCCTTTGTATCACGACCCATCCATTTTTCAAGGTTGGCGTTGGCCAGATTCGGACCAACATGATGGACGCAGAGCAAAAATACTGAAGAAAACCCATGTAAAGTGGAGTGCTACAATCGTTCAACATTGGAAATAGAGACGTTAGTGTTGGATTACGGGGACGTAATACTACATAATGCTAAACGTGTACATGCAAGTAATCTAACTACGCAGCAGAATAGTGTACACATACCTTTTAGTTTTCCTGCCCAAGAACGTCGTGTAGGGAGTTCTAATCCTCCGGCGGAACCACGTACAAGTTCTTCGTAAGAAGAAGTCCTACGCGGTGTAAGCTCCACAACAAAGCCTCTGATCGATTTTCAACGGGGACAGAACCTCGGACTAAGATGTGCACCGAAAATCACTACTAAGGGGGTGAGAGGGTTTCTCTCAAGTTCCTCAATGGAGGTACTTCTTATTAGATTGATGTGTAAGCCCCTTAGGTGAGTCCCCTATATATAGGATTGGTGGAGTGGACAAAAGTCCACTCCAACCAATGTGGGACAAGTTTCGGCCGAACCATGCTATTAAAGGGGGATGCCCAATTTTGGGCCTCCCATGTCAATTAGGGTTTGGGTTTGGCCCAATTACCCTAATGTGACAATTACCTAATTAACTTAGGTAATTTCCTTAGCATTAACAGGCTACCAATTACGGCGCCACGTCACCATATGCTAACAGCTCCCACTCGCCGGAATGAGAGGGTGCCTGTTAATATATAGTTATCCAATAGCATCAACATCTCAGATTTCAGTCTTTGTCTCCGTCTCCGTCTCCGAATAGTTCATACGAGGTTTGTCGTGCGACCGGCGGATACGACGGGCATCGTGCTACACTCATCTGTTAGGAGTATTGTAGCACCCGCAGAACGTTGATTCCCTTTCGTAAATCAATCCTGTTAAAATAAACCGCACTGTATCCTTGGTCAACTGATAATTCTCCAATTGCCCAGTTTTCCACATAGGAATACTTCTCCAGGGCATCCGTTACAAGTGTTCACAACCTTCAACTAATATCCGGTTGGCGGCCACCCAGTGAACACAAGAGTCAGTGAATTATAGGTGAACTTGACCATCCCCATCGCTTATACCCTTAGTCTAACTCAACCGGTTTCCAAGACGTGGTCACTTGGCCGTTTTCTTTGGCTCTATGCTCGTACGCCGGGAAGCGAACATTGAGCTAGACCTTAGGTATAAGTTCTGAGTCCGTGAGGATACTTTGGATGTCTCTTCATAAGACATTCAGGATCAATCACACGCTCAAGGTGAAGAAGTATGCGCCCTTTGAATCACTAGGATTCTAGCTAGCACAACCGAGCATGACCCCGTGGTCGAACATGGCACGCGCATTATGAAGCACGCGTCGATAGCACACCTGGACTAGCCAGGATTGGAATATGTCAATCATGCTATCGCAGAATCTTTCATCTGGCTCTGAATGTGATTTTAATGATCGACCGGGTCCAACACGGCGATGTACAAAACGAAGATTAAGTTATGCATTAAGCGTGACAAGGTTATCGTTTCGTTTAACCAGGTTTATCCCTTGGTTCTTAGCCAATCATGTTGGGGTAGAGGTCCCCCTCTCCTTGCAAGATGACCGTGCCTGTGTGACGAGGCATGGTTCACATTCGACATAATTTTGGTGGAAGAGTTTTACCTCTTCCTACGACTTAGTTTATAGACCGTAAAATCCGATGTTATATTTCATTATGACGTCGATAGATCATATACTCAGTTTGCATTTCTTTTATTCAGTCGAAATAATATTATTTCAAATTTCAAAATGTTATCGCTTATACAAGTCACTCACTTAAGCCCTACGTAATCCAAGCAGTTTTACGTGCTTTTCGAAGATCTCTCTACGTAATGGCTTAGTTAATGGACTTGCAACCATTTTATCCGTGGACAAGTATTCTAAAGCGATTATGTTGTCTTCCAGAACAGATTTAGCATAATTGTATTTCACATCAATGTGTCTGGTCCTACTAAGGTACTTTGGATTCTTAACTACTGCAATGGCTGCCTGACTGTCGAAGTATACCTTGACGGGATTACTCTCTTTGCCAATGCCAATTAATGCAGTAAGAAGCCTTTTGCCAGACCGCTTCTTGTGCGTTTTTAGAAAGGACAACGAATTATGATTCCATAGTGGAAAGCGCGACACATGATTGCTTCTTGCTCACCCAAGATATGGCAGCATTAGCAAGAAGGAAAACTCCTCCTGTGGTGGACTTACGATCATCTGGATCACCACCGTGGTCGGCGTCACTATAACCGGTCAATTCTATTTTCTTGCCCTTATAGCACAGAAGATAGTCGGCAGTACCTTTTAGATACCTTATAATTCGTTTTACGGCCTTTAGATGTTGATAACTAGGATCTGATTGGAATCTTGCTACTAGGCCCACAGCATAACATATATCTGGTCGAGTACATAGCATGGCGTACATACGACTCCCTACCATGCTTAGGTACTCTGCCCCCTTCATCTGTTCACGTTGCTGCTGGTTTTTTCGGTCCATCACGCTTTGACAACGCGCACCCGAACACGGCGTATCCACGGGTTTAGCATCGAGCATTTTGAATCTTTTCAATAGTTTTTTGGTATAAGATTCTTGAGACAGACACAATGTCCGGGCGGCACGATCTCGGGCAATCTTAATGCCTAAGATGTACATGGCATCTCCCATGTCTTTCATCTCAAATGCTGACGTTAACCTGGACTTTGATTTGTTCATGAAACTCACGTCATTCGCAGCAATGAGTATGTCATCTACGTATAGTGTTATGATGACATACTTAGACCCAGAGGTCTTAGTGTATACGCAAGGATCCTCGTGAAGATTCACAAATCCGTTTTCGACGATTTCCTCGTGGAATCTGCGATACCATTGCCGAGACGACTGTTTAAGACCGTAAATAGACCTTTGGAGTTTGCAAACTTTTACGTTCTCTGCTAGGAGTAATAAAACCCTCTGGCTGATCCATATAGATCTTTTTCTCTAGGTTTACGTGAGAGGTGTGGTCTTAATATCCATTTGGTGCAGCTCTAGATCGAGACATGCAACGAGGGCAAGGATGGCCCTTACTGTGGTGTAACACACAGTTGGTGAATATGTTTCCTCAAAGTCCATTCCGTGAATTTGGGTATATTCATTCGCAATCTCTTGGGTTTTGAACCACTCAGCTTTCCATCAGTAGTGAATTCTAAAATTTCACTTTCTAGTTCTGCGGTTAGCAGATCAATCAACTAAGGACCATAACCGAATTTGTTCTTATTTAGGAATATTTCATCCTCCATTGTTTTCCTCCATTCCCTCGTTTTGAGGTACTTCCCTTGCTTTGCTAAATCGTCACTGATTCGAGAACGAATGTTAAGATGTTTAACACTTCTTATTCAATGGGACACTTCTCGAGAGAAGTTCGTTGCCTTTGACTATGTCTAGGCTCGTTAATCCCATCTCTAGTCTGATTGTAACTCCCACTCAGAATAATGCTTCTTATCGGAGATCACTCCCACTGGGAAGAATGGCAGTGCTTGAACTCTGATCAACAACTTTTTCAGGATGACCCTTTCGATCTCGGAATTTTACCTCAGAGATGTATTCCTTGATTGCTAGGATCAGGAACCAAGTTAGTCGTTTTTCCCTCCCACTAGGAATGATGGGCAGTTGTATTAATTCAGCGTTCTTGATTGTCAGGTCCGACTTGATTCGCATTTGTATTTAGTGATGATTATATGTGAGGGGGAGTAAGCCCTCTCACTGGATTTATTATGAAGACTTTTGTATCATCATATACCATATCAATCACTTATGATGCATCATTTCTCCCACTCGAAGTAAGCGGGACTTGATAATCTCCGTTAACCATTCGTTGATTCGATCAGTACTATGTCTGTTCGTTCTGCAAAACATTGGAAAGTTATCCTCAAATCTTTATAATATGTTATGTTTGACCACAATACCATCAATTTTAGATAATTTTAAACTTGTATTGTTTTAAGAGTAGACCGTACTCTTAATAAATACTTGTTTAATGTGCAAATTAATGCTGCTAACGATAGGGTTTTACCCGTATCATTCTTTAGCTATTATGGTGATGTGTCAACCGATTTTATTGGAACATAGAGTTACATTAATGTGAATCAACTTAATTTATTTAATGTTGAACTTCATCATTATGTAACTTTGAACTATGTTGCTGAAGTATTTAATAAGATGATTGCTATAGCCAAACTATTCGTTCAAGGCTTATAGTGGGAGAGTCATTTTTACTGACTTCTTCCTTTTGTTTGTTTAACTCACCCAGAGATTTATTCACCTCAAGGGCTATGTATTTAAGCGTTCGCTTTAATGCCATAGTTGATGTTCTTACTAGATTGTAGTAGCTTTGAAGCATACTTATAATCTTAGTAGTTATCAATGAGTTATATTCAAAGGATTACAAACGAAAATTTAGCATTCATTAAAATACTTCAGCATTAAATTCGGACTTTAAAACTATGTGTCGCGTATCAAGGTTAACGCGCGTATCAACATCAATGCGCGTATCAAGGTTAACGCGCGTATCAACATCAACACGCGTATCAAAGTCAACGCGCGTATCAAAAAGTCAACGCACGTAGCCAAGTTCCACGCGCATGGTAAAGTGGGTACGTACCAAAAAAGGGATTAACATCTTAAGGAGCTATCATGCAAACAATGGAATTAACGCAACAAACCGTAAGGATCAAACGTGGCAACGCTTAAGGGAAATTTTTCTCTAAGGCGTCAAGACGACAAGTGACTATGCCTAAAGTTATTGGGCAATCCCCGACAACTAAAAAAAACCGCCAAGAGGAAAAATTATGCATATCGACCAAAAAGCTTCTACACAAAGCCATGGGGGCACTACGTTCGAACGGGGAATTCTACCTCAACTATCCACGGAAATGAAAAATCGCCTAAGTCGCGGACAAATGACGATAATAACGGCAACCAATCAGCAATTACTCGTCATACAAGCATCAACAAGCAGTTCCATACATCAACAACGAAAAATAGCTCAAACGAACAACAATACGGTGACATTGGCATTCAAGTCGAAGCTGTCTTGTAAAATTGGGTTTCCAAACTACCTCAAAACGTGACGAAAAGTATCCCAATGGACTCCCCTCGTCGAGACGATTCCGGAAAGGTAAGGACTGCGACGAGACGAGGCCGGGAAGGCGGCGCGTGGGCCACACGCTCCGGCGGAGGTGTCTCTCACGCGGCGGCGCGTGAGGGATCTTCTGGTGGCTCCGAAGGCGGCGCTGGAATCCTTGCGACAAACTGAGTCGAATGGTGGTGTCAACTTCCAAAAACAAGTCAAGGATCAAGCTCAAAACTGTCGGATTGTGTCTAAGCTCTACGACGACAAAGAAATTATGAACACAAGAGCAATTTCGGGAAAGAATGAATGAATTACCTGCAAAGAAGATGGAATGATGAATTCACAAGGTGCTGGAAGGATAATTGGGGATGTGTGTATTCACAAATCCCAAGAGATGCTTTGTTGATAAGGATTAAAGGATTAACTTATCTACACTCAAGTCTAAACCCCTACGGTATACTCTACCCTCTCTTTTAAAAATATCTACTCCTATGCATATCTTGACAACCCATCACTATACGCGTATGTCGCAATCGCATGATTCATGATTTGATGATCACTAAGTCATTTTAGAAGCATACAGTTTACATTTCTTGCATTGCGTAATTACGATCTTGCCATGACTATTACTAGCGTACGCATGATTGATAGAGGCATGTTCGCATAGTGTATTACCGATTGCTCATGTCTCCGACGATAACCATGCTCGCACGTTACATATGTACATTTCCTATCGCACTAATCATGATGACAGGAAACAAAGTCATTCGGTCGGAAAATCAAACGACGGACGAAATCAAGATGCCTACGTCCGACCGACGATCAAAACCGAAAGGTTAGCGTCAAACTCAAATTGGACAAGTATCCTAGCTTAAAATAGAGTCAAGAAAGGTTCTAAACCGTTACTTGACTCGGGGGCAAGTGATGGATAAATGTCCAATTCGGGTTCGTATTTACGTTTCAGGCCTCGCAAACACGTCAAAATTACATCTCGGTTTAAAAACGTCTCCTAACGGGTCAAAACGGTCCGGAAGTGCGTTACGCGCGTCCGGATTGCTTTTGCAACCCGGACGTCCGGGTTGCATGCAATCCGGAGGTCCGGATTGTATTTCGGGTATCGCGCGACTACCGTATCCGCGATTACCGTTACGCGTAGAGAAGTCAAGTTCGCACATTACCAATATGGATGACGGTTACCGCATGATCTTGAACCGTCATCAAACCGCTTTAAAACCGGGTCCGGTCCCAAGAAAGCCTATAAATAGGAGGTCTTGGCCACCCATTTTCACACATTCTCTCATTTGCCCAACTTTGGTATTTTGAGCTCTGACTTCTCTCTAGAAATTCTCTCTCTCTAGAAATTACCTTTTTGCCCTTATAGTGACTTAAGCATCGGAGAGGGCTCCGCTAGCACCACCCCCCCTCTCCGTGCTAGCATTGGTCCTTCGTGCAGGATCCGACGCTTGAGACACAACCTTACCGAGTCACAACCCTACCGAGTCACAACCTTTCCGAGTCACAGCCGTACCGAGACACAGACCTCATACGGGAGCAAGTCTGAACACTCGTCAGTGGCCCAACCTCCTCCCGACGGAAGGGTTACAAAGGCCCGCACAACTACGCGAACAGACGCGTCCCTACGACCTTGCTCACTCGGACGCAACAGGCCGGCCTATGTATTTGGGGAGGCCCAATTTTGGGCCTCCCATGTCAATTGGGATTTGGATCTAGCCCAATTACCCTAATGTGACATTTACCTAAGTTCATTAGGTAAACTATACATATTATGGGCTACCAATTACGGTGCCCATCACCATATGCTTACACATTTCTATAGTGCTGGCATTTGTGACAATTGTCTTATTTATAGGCATGCTAATTGGTTATGAAACCACAGTTTATGGTAATAAAATTTAATTAATCTATTCATTTATTTGAAAATTTGTATTATAATTAACTCTAATTGTGTGTATTTTTTTTGAAAATGTAGGTGGTTCAATTGATTCCTTTTTTTTTTTTTTTATATACAATTGATTCTGCAATTTGGGGTCGGGAGCGTTAAGGTTAAAACCCTCCCCAATGAAGTGTTTTACAGTGGGATTCGACCCCGGGCCACCCCTGTGAAAACAAATTCAGTTATGTATATAGATATTTTCTTTCCAAAAGAACACTATATACAAATTAGATTTGAAACCATCTTTGTGTGTGATTACTACGCTTGGAAAATCCAAGCTCTTAACTGCACTTTCCACTTTGTTGCTATCTCGATCTTAGTGGTCGAGATAGCAATAGCTGTGAAAGGAAAGTGCAGTTACTTAATTCTCCCGGGCTTTGGATGTATATTCTCATAGATTACTAATAGGCCTATAATTGTGACAACCGCCACATATAGAAACAATACAGACTTGCAAGCAAAAATTATTATGCCAATTAGTAATTATGTGAAATGTCTTATAAAAAAGAAATACTACTAATTATATTGTATTTAATAAATTATAAGTTTAAGATGAGCTGTAAAAAGACATGTCTTTTTAATGTTTTTTCTGGACTCTATAAACATAATGTAGTAACGGAATGACCAAAAACCATCAAATTTCAAACGTTTGGTATAAAAGTATAAAAAAAAACATGTTGTCCTTAAGATTCTTTACTAGTTTCTTATTAAAGAAATACATTTATACCCCCAAACTTACTTCATCTATCAAATATGTAATATGTCTTACTATTTATTCGATCCAAAATATTTTAACCAAGCATATTTAGTATATATTATTAATTAATTTTTGTGTAGTGCAGTTCTGTAGTGCTGGCATTTGTGACAATTGCCTTATTTATAGGCATGCTGATTGGTTATGAAACCACAGTTTATGGTAATAAACTTTAATTAAATTATTCATATATTTGGAAATTTGTATTATAATTAACTCTACTTGTGTGTATTTTTTTGAAAATGTAGGTGGTTCAACAGATTCAGTTATGTATATAGATACGATCTTTCCAAAAGAACAATATATACAAATTGGATTTGAAACCATCTTTGTGTGTGATTACTACGCTTGGAAAATCCAAGCTTTTAACTGCACTTTCCACTTTGTTGCTTTAATCTCGATCTTAGTGGTCGAGATAGCAATAGCTGTGAAAGGAAAGTGCAATTAATTAATTCTCCCGGGCTTTGGATGCATATTCTCATAGCCTATTAGTAAGCCTATAATTGTGACAACCGACACATATAGAAATAATACAGACTTGCAAGCAAAAAGTGTTATGTTTATTAGTATTTATGTGAAATGTCTTATGAAAAATAAATACTACTAATTATATTATTATATTTAATAAATTTTAAGTTTAAGAAGACCCGTAAAAAGACATGTCTTTTCAATATTTTTTTCTGGACTCTATAAACATAATGTAGTAACGGATTGACCAAAAACCATCAAATTTCAAATGTTTGGTATCAAAAGTATAAAAAAAAAACATATTGTCCTTAATATTCTTTTCTAGTTTCCTTTTAAAGAAATACATTTATATCCCCCAAACTTACTTCATCCATTAAATATGTAATATGTCTTACTATTAATTCGATCCGAAATATTTTATCCAAGTATATTTAGTATATATTATTAATTAATTTTTGTGTGGTGCAGTTCTGTAGTGCTGGCATTTGTGACAATTGCCTTATTTATAGGCATGCTGATTGGTTATGAAACCACAGTTTATGGTAATAAACTTTAATTAATTTATTCATTTATTTGGAAATTTGTATTATAATTAACTCTAATTGTATGTATTTTTTTTAAAAATGTAGGTGGTTCAAAAGATTCAGTTATTTATATAGATACGTTCTTTCCAAAAGAGCACTATATACAAATTGGGTTTGAAACCATCTTTGTGTGAGATTTCTACGCTTGGAAAATCCAAGCTTTTAACTGCACTTTCCACTTTGTTGCTTTAATCTCGATCTTAGTGGTCGAGATAGAAATAGCTGTGAAAGGAAAGTGCAGTTACTTAATTCTCCTGGTCTTTGGATGCATATTCTCATCCTATTAGTAGGTCTATAATTGTGACAACCGTCACATATAGAAACAATACAGACCTGCAAGCAAAAATTGTTATGCTAATTAGTAATTATGTGAAATGTCTTATGAAAAAGAAATACTACTAATTATATTATAATTAATAAATTTTAAGTTTAAGATGAGCTGTAAAAAAGACATGTATTTTCAACGTTTTTTCTAGACTCTATAAACATAATGTAGTAACGGATTGACCAAAAACCATCAAATTTCAAACGTTTGGTATCAAAAGTATAAAAAAAAAACATGTTGTACCAAAATCCACATTCGGTTAAACACGTTGTATAAAAAGTACATTTAACCATATATATAATGATTAATCTCAATGGTGATTGTTTTTATAGCGGGAAGGACGGTAGGAGTTACAAGTGAACGGCGAAATGATTGGATACTAGCCAAGTGAAATTGTTCCACATTTAAATCTGTATACTCTAAAAGCAAGGTTGGGAGGTGAAGTATTAAAGTCAGATATGGGGAATAAAAATTTCTTTTAAGGTTTGCATTTGTCTTTAATCCATATCCATATATTAGACAAATTGTTCTCCAACAAAGCCAAGATATATGGAAAATACCTCGAAATGTAGGGGTTGGCATTTATTGGTTCAACTGTTATGTTGCAGCCTTAAATGAGTATAGATTCGATCGTAACTTAGGTTACAGTTTCATATATGGGGGCAAGGACTAAGTATTTGGTGTCGGATGTTAGTGACTGAGAGTTAAGTACGTAACTAACAACCATTTTATACAATGAGGGATGTAATAAGTAATATATAATTAACAACTATTTTAATGTAATATGCAAGGACCAACTATTTTATGTTAGTAATTACATTATGATTATTCTAATACTATAAATGGATGTAATATACAATGATCATCTTAGAAATCCATTCAACCCGATGCAGATTTCAATTGCAGCTCAACATTTTTTTAAGGAAACAATACAGAATTGCAAGTAAAAATTATTATGGTAATTAGTAATTATGTAAAATGTCTTATGGAAAACAAATAATTTTAATTATATAATATTTAATAAATTTTAGGGTTAAAGGTCCTTTTGGTACCACATGTTTGCAAAAATTACACTGTTCATACCACTAGTATTTTTTCGTACCGAATTGGTACCATATGTTTCCAAATCTTACTGTTTTTATAAGGTGTAATAATATTTCATTGATTACTAGGGTTTACAATCAGCTAAGTATAATATATATAGACTAACTAAGGAGTACACTAAGTACATGTACAAGGGATAAATGACGGGTGTACAATATGGTGTATGCACCTTGTAGGCATTATATTATGTAGGCACTATGGAAAGCACCATACTTCTATATTCTCCCATCCTTTTCTTCTTCTTCTTTTCTTTCTTGAAAAACATCATTTATTCCATATAGCCTCAATAAGGCTAAGTGCTGCTTCTTGACCAAGGCCTTTGTCAATAGATCTGCAATTTGATCCTTGGAAGAAACATAATGAACACCAATCATCCCTGAATCAGTGTGGTGTCTTGTGAAGTGGCAATCTAATTCAATGTGTTTGGTACGCTCATGGAACATTGGATTCTTTGCAATCTTCACAGCTGCTTGGCTATCCGTGTGAATTGGGATTGGAAAGCTCACTTGCACACCAAGCTCTTTTAGAATTCTACTCACCCAAAGTGCTTCTTGAATGGAAACTCTTAAGCACCTATACTCAGCCTCAGCACTTGATAATGAAATAGTATCTTGTTTCTTGACCTTCCAACCAATCATGGCTGCCCCAAGCTTAACACAATAAGCACTCACTGATTTTCTACTAAATGGACAAGCAGCCCAATCAGAGTCACAATATAAGCTTAACTTGAGGTTGTTGTTGGAAGGATATATTAAACCTTGCCCCGGGCTGCCCTTGATGTATTTGATGACTCTTATAGCAGCATCATAGTGTGATTTCTTTGGTTTGTTAACGAATTGACTAAGCCTTTGGACTGAGAAGCTAATGTCTGGACGTGTCATTGTCAAATAGAGTAGCTTCCCAATCAATCTTCTATAGGAAGTTGCATCCTCCAAAGGAACATCATCAGTGTTTGACTTGGTAGCCTCATCAAACTCACAAGTAGTAAGCTTGACATTGAATTCCATTGGTGTTTCAGTTGGCCTAGCAGCCCCTAGACCAGCCTCTTCAATTAGTTCCAATGCATACTTCCTTTGGTTGATCACAAGCCCTTGATTTGATCTTGCAATCTCTAGGCCCAAAAAATATCTCAAGTCCCCCAAGTCTTTTAGCTTGAAGTGTTTTTGTAGAGTACACTTCAGTTGATCAATCATTTTGGCATTGGAACCTGTAATGAGCAAGTCATCAACATAGATAAGTAAGAACACTTTGTCCTCCCCTTGAATCTTGCTGAACAAGGAATGATCAGACACACTTTGCTTGTATCCATTCTTCATCAAAGTCTGAGTGAGTTTGATATTCCATTGTCTTGATGCTTGCTTGAGGCCATAAAGAGACTTGACAAGTTTGCACACACGCTTAGGAGACCCATCAAGAGGCTTGTATGGGTCAAAACCTTGAGGGATGTCCATGTACACTTCTTCAGAGAGATCACCTTGAAGAAATGCATTGTTTACATCCATGTGAAATAATCCCCAAGATTTAGCTGCAGCCATGGCTAGAACTATCCTCACTGTGTCCATTTTGACAACTGGTGAAAATGTCTCATTGAAATCAGTGCCTTCAACTTGGGTGAAGCCCTTAGCAACTAGTCTTGCTTTGTATCTCTCAATAGAGCCATCTGAATTGTATTTAACTTTGAACACCCATTTGCAGCCAATTGTTGATTTTCCTTGTGGGAGCTCAACCAACTCCCATGTCTTGTTATCTTGGAGAGCCTTGATCTCTTCTTTCATAGCCACAATCCAATTGGGGTCTTTAACAGCTTGCTTGTAAGTACTGGGCTCCTTGATCTTGTCAATGGCAGCCAAGAAGCATTTGAATTGTAGACCCAAGTGATCATAAGAGACAAAATTCTCCATTCCAAAAGTGACATTGGAATTGACTCTATTTTGAAGTTGAGCAATCCTTGCACTCCTCCGTAGAATAGGTGGCTGAGGAACTTCAACAATGGGAGGTTGAGGTTGTACGACTTCAATAACAGGAGGATGTGCTTGTGGTGGATCAATGATTGGAGGAAGGACCTCCTCAAAGGAGTTGGAATTCTCAGGTGAGAACTCTTCAATGTGTTGCTTGACTCCCAAACAAGATGGAATCAAAGCCTTCAACTCCTCCTTAGACATGCTGAAAGGGAAGATGT
The DNA here is from genome assembly GCA_036873135.1 of Clarkia xantiana subsp. parviflora. Lineage (NCBI taxonomy): Eukaryota > Viridiplantae > Streptophyta > Magnoliopsida > Myrtales > Onagraceae > Clarkia > Clarkia xantiana. The sequence goes on from JAPTYO010000003.1 coordinate 12,984,919, forward strand.
TCTCATGGAAAACAACATCACGAGATACTTGGAAGGTTGAATTTGAGATGTTCATCACAAGGTATCCTTTTTGAGAAGTAGAATACCCCATATGAATGGCAGGTTCAGCTCTTGGGCTAAATTTATCTGAATTGTTCAACCTTGTAACGAAGCATAGGCACCCAATGATCCTCAAGTGATTGATAGAAGGCACCACTCCATATAGTACCTCCATGGGTGACTTAAACTTCAAAATGGAAGATGGTAAACGATTGATCAAATAACAAGCATTGAGAATGCAATACCCCCAATGTTTGAGTGGCATACAAGCCTGAAAACGTATGGCTCTTGCAACATTCAAAATTTCCCTATGCTTGCGTTCCACTCTACCATTTTGTTGAGGAGTGTGCACACAACTTGTTTGATGTTGTATGCCAAATTGGTGAAGAAGATCTTTGCAAACTGAGTTGATGAACTCAGTCCCATTATCACTCCTCAAAGTCTTGACCATAGTGTTAAACTGATTCTTCACCATAATCAAGAAGTTCTTTATGTGAAGAAAAGTATCACTCTTCTGTTTCATCAAATAAACCCAAGTAGCCCTTGAGAAATCATCAACAATTGTCAAGAAATATTGATTATTCTTGAACGTGGGCACCTTGTAAGGACCCCATAAATCCATATGAACCAAATCAAACGCTTTGGAAGCAATAGAATCACAGATAGGAAATGATAATCTTGTTTGCTTAGCAAGAGGGCAAATAGTGCACTGTTTGATACAATCAACAGATTTATTCAAACCCAAAATATCCAAATGATTCAAATAAGTCTCTGAAACATGTCCCAAACGCCTGTGCCATGTCCAAGCATCCACTTTATTCACACCAATAGAAGGTGCAGCCACCACTCTTGAACTTGAAGGCACCACATCCTTCAAAGTGTAGAGATCTCTATTCCATTCCCCAATCACCATGGACTTTCCACTTTGGCCCTGAAGCAACACATGATCAGAAGTGAAGATCACTTTGCAATTCAATTGACTAGGAAGCCTAGAAACTGAGATCAAGTTGAATTTGAAATCAGGGACCAAAAGGATATTGGTCAATGTGAATCCACTTGAGAATGAACAAGAACCAATATGAGTCACTTTACACTTGTGACCATTTGGTAAGTGGACCGAATCACTCCTCCTCAAATCATGTAACCAATGCATTTGATGAGTAATGTGATTACACTACAAGAAATTAGGTCTATAGCTACGAATGCTATTGCGATAACATTGTGTCCTCGCTATAGATCGTGTCTGTTGCGACGACTTACAGTTTTTGTCGCATACCCTGTAAAAATGATGAGAACATAAATCTCAATATTCAATCGCGACGACGGATCATCGCAATAAAAAAAGTGTTGCGATGACAACACATCTATTGCGATGACCTTGTATCCTCGCAATAAAATGATTTTATTGCAAGGATGTCTTACATCCGATTTTGACGAATTCTTCTTGCAATACAAATTTGCCACCAAAACTTTGGCGCAAACTTTTCCGGAAAATTAGTTGCGACGACACATAATCTATTGCGATGACCGCATATCATTGCAAAATAATGAGTTTATTGCTAGAATTTTAAATATCAAATTGCGACGACGAGTTCTCGCAATAACAATTTTCCGACAAATAACTGGCGTCCATTATCAATAGGAAAACAATCAGTTGTGATGACGCCAAATATCTAGCTAGGATCATATGTAGTCGCAATATAATAGATTTATTGCGACGAAGTGGAATATCCAATTGCGACAAATATTTTTCGCAATACATATTTACCACCAAAATATTGGCATAAACTTTTATCGGAAACCAATTGCAACAATGTGTAATATGTTTTGATGACTGCATATCACCGCATAAAAAAGAAAAAAAAAAAGAGAGTTTATTTCGAGAATTTTGAGTAACCAATTGAGACGAGAGGTTCTCGCATTAACAATTTTCTCAATGATGTAAAATTTATTATTACGATGATGTAGAATTTCTAATTGCGGCGACATCTTCTCGCTATTATTTATATTCTAAGATATTTCCAAATATATATATTCATAAGAAATATTGGTTCATTTTGTTCGAAATCAGCCAAAGGTTGTTAACGTTGCATTAAAAAATCAAATAAGTCTAAAATCTGACTCTAAATCGTAAATGTTATTAGCTCTAAACTCTTATAAACCTTAAACTATAAATATTAATACTCATAACCTAAATACCCTGAATCTTAAAACCTGAATACCATAATCATTGAACTCTAAACCTTAAAATCTTGAAACCTTAAATCTTAAACTCAAAACTCTAATACTCAAACCCTTAAAAATTCTAAACCTTGAAAAATTAAACATTAAAACTCTAAACAGTAAAACCTTAAACTTTAAACTTTAATACCATATACTTTAAACTCTAAACAATTTTTTTTATTGTCTGCAAAAACTATTATCGACCACATATTTTTGTTGAAAACCAAATTTTTTCCATCGATAATAATTCACAAAATTGTGCGAACATCATTCCCGACCAAAATTCATTCTCATTAATACTGAATATAGCTTTATAGTAATACAATTTTTAATTATTATTTATTTACTTTTACTATGTATATTATGTAAACGAAATAGCAATTATATTCATGGATTTTAAATAGAAAAAAATATAAGTTTAAATTTAATAGAAACACTACAATGTTCGTGGACTAAATAAGATATTTTTATAAAAAATTAATAAGTTGAATATTTAACAGAAAAATTATAATGTTTGAGGACTATGCTTGATATATTCAGTATAAAAACTTGCAAAAACTTTATCATTTATCCAATGTTATCCGAACCGGATCGGACATTGAACCGATGAGGGTGCCGGTTCCAGTCCGCTGGTCTAATCACCTATTCGTATGGGTCCGATCGACCATTCACATATTACATTATAGATAATTTTATAATGATAAGTGTAAAAACCTAATTTTGGTCTGCGCACGACACACATATAGCCATGGACGAGGCCACATGAGGGCGAGACGGGGTAGTTGCCCCTTCTCAACTTTTGGTGATGTGTACTTTTGACTCTAAAAAATATAATTATTATTGATATAAATTTTTAAAATACATTTCCCCTCTGAAGTTTTTTGTTTTAATTATTTGTTCACAATCAATTCCCCCCCCCCCCCCCACCACCTAGAAAAATTCCGACTTCGTGCCTGTATATAGCGTGTTCACTTCGTGACATTTGTCACGCTAAATGAGGAAGTCTTTAAATATGAAAAGTCGCGAAATTTTTAAGAAGATTCGTGAATATATTAGGATATTATATATATTTATTTGTAAATATTCTAAAATTTATATTGTGAATATAATATATTTTTTAAATATTTAGTATTAATTGGTTTTTTTTTTTTTGGCCAAAGTATTAATTGTTATAATAATTTTTTTTTCCCAACATTGTTAGAATAAATTAATAATAAGTATTTCCTAATTAGATTTTGGAAAAAAAACAAGTATTTCCTAATTTTTGTAAAATAACTTGTCATAACTCATTACGGAATAAATTAGCTAAAAAAGGCAAGAAAGAGCAAATCAGCTATTAAAGGTAAGAGCTTAATAAAATAATAAATGTTTTGCATCGATTTTTGTGCCGTCTCTTTGTGTTGCAAATTTAACTCTCGTTCAAACTCTTGACCTTCTTCTCCATCTTGGTTTTGCAATCGCCGCCTCGAGCTCGACCTCCGATCCAGTACCACCGACGATAGCGACACCGGTTCGGTCAGTCCAGCCGTCCTCCAATCAGTCCAGCTGTCCTCCGATCAGCTATTCGACCTTGCTCAACATTATATTCTCCATGTGCTGCTTTAAACGCCGTTCCCGCTCATCCTCCTCTCCGTGTCCTCCGTCACAGGCTCGGAGCCACCTCCCAGCCGTCCCAGACCACCTGTTGTCCACCTAACTCAGATTCGCCTCCGCCCGAAGTTGCTCCTCCTCTTGCAGAGCGCCACTGCTCTCTCCACAGTCACCCTTGCATCGTACCCCTACTTCTACTGCATCGCATAACAAAATTGCATCGTCCAGCCAGAGCTCTGACCGACCAAACAGTCGTTTCCTTCCCTCAGGCGAATTAAATGTTAAACATGGAAGTCAATGATGTAGTTATGGAAGAAGAAAAAAATTACAGTGGTGATATCTGTTCAATCTTGTTCTATTAACAAGGTAACTCAATTTTTTTCCTTTCAATTTAACTTATTGAAGAATAGACTAATTATTAACATGTTAAGTTGTAACAAGTATTTTTGGTTTGACTTTAGTGGAGGAGATTATATATTGTTCTCTTGTTGTGATCTGTTCACTTATTAAGTAATTTTGTTAACTAATCGATGTATGAATATTGTAGTATGTAACTTACAAATGTGACATTATTAGGCATTCTACGTATTCTAACTCATAAGTTCAATGCTCCAATTGGCTACATCTTAATAACAACATACTACATATCCAAAATTGGGAAAAAATAGTGGAAGAATCCTAAAAGTGTTGAGTTATATCAGTTCATGGGTAAAGATAATGTACTTTCCACAATGTGAGTATGAATTAACCTATAATTATTGATTTGTGTTGACATTATTATTTTATTCATATTGCCAATCGTTTTATATCATGTTTCCAACTCCACTTTTCAAAACTAGGGAAAATTGGACACGAAGACAATTAATGTTAATGAGTATTTGAACTATCAAATAGCTTCCTATACTTGTATCGATACATTTTTCTTTCATTAAATTGGCCCTATGCATTTTTTATATTTATTGTAGTAACTGTAATTATGTTTTTACAGTGAAATTTTCAAAGACTAAAGGGGATCGGGGTTTTTGGTAACGATGCTCATATACAATTATCCATGCTGATGTATGTAGATCTACTTGTTAGCTAATCGACCTGAAGTAGATACAAGCTTTGTGCGGGTGGATACAATTATAACTGTGTATCTATTGTTCTTCGCTTATTCTTAACCCTGTCTGGATGTTTTTTTATGATATTATTCGTTTTAATTAGGTAATTATATTTATATTTATTTCAAATTATTTATAATAAATAAATATATATTCTATTGCGATGAAAATGTCGTCGCAATAGTTTCATCGGTACAAACATTACAAACATATATTGCGATGACCTATTGTTGCAACAATTTCTAACTTTATATGTTACGACGATATGTCAAAATTTATCGCCGTAGTAAAACGGCCACTCGTCGCAACAGGGCGAATAAAAAATAAGAAAAATATTCTACTGCGATAATTTTATATTTTAATCATCACAAATGAATTAAAAGATCCACACAACAGACACTATTTTTTAGATGTGTCGTCGCAATAGGGTTATTAAATCATGGCAATAGAAGACCAATTGTAACAATAATCTCAATTATTTTTGTCGAAAGTTACTAAATCCTCAAAAATGTGTACATGCTGCGATAATATTTTTATCTCTATTGTGGCAATAGAGCCATCATATCCTCGCAATAGGGATACCAACTGCGACACTAACTTTAAATTTATCGTCGTAACATAATTGGATCAGTCCTCACAATACATGTACGTACTACGACAATATTTTTAAATTTGTCATCGCAACATGGTTATCAAATCCTCGCAACAGATAGATCAGTTGCGACAACTAACCTCACAGATGTGTTGATAATCGTCCTCGCAATAGAGTACACTCTATTGCGGTGACAACTCATTTTGTCGCATTAGGGACCTATTGCTAGGGGTCTATAGTGACGAAGCTATTGCTACGATTTGTCGTCGCAACATACTTAAAGCGACGATTTTCGGGGTTATTACGATGATTTTGGTCGTCGCAATAATCATTAATTCTTGTAGTGTTAATTGCACCTGAGTCAACTATCCAAACCATAGAATCACTTGATATACCTGTCATATTAGCATGAGCTTGATCAACATCCTCAAAACTCAAAGGCAAATGATCAAAGTGGTCATCGTGGGCAGCAACATGTTGGATCCTCTTTTCAGCTATGCCATGCACAATCCTCTTGTCACCAGCTGCCACGTGTTCAACTATGCTTGAATTGGCCCCATCATCAATACTTGCATTGGCTGAGTTCCAAGGCCTCTTCTGTGGTTGAATCCCTGGTGGCACTCCATGCTTGATCCAGCAAGTGTCAACTTTGTGACCCCTCTTTCCACAAAACGTGCAAACCCAATTAGACTTGTCAATAGGCACATTCCAAGTCCTCTCATTGCCAGCACCCCTTCCAACACTACCATTGTTTCTTTGATTGGCATTTGAATTCCTTGGAGCATAAGGAATCACATTCTGGTTTCTCCTTGAGTACAAAGCAGTGGCCTCACCAAGGTCACCAATTGATCCAGAAATGGACCTCTGACTTTCTTCTTGCACCAAAACAGAGAAGGCAACACTCAAAGATGGCAGTGGTTGCCTCATCAACAAACTACTTCGAATGTGTGCATATGAGTCATTCAAACCCAACAGAAATGCCATGAGTTTTTGCTTCTCCTTATGCTCGTTAACAATGTGAATGTCAGCAGCACACTCAAGAACCAAGTCATCAATTGATCCAAGTGCATCCCATAGCTGCTTCATCTTGGCAAAGTACTCAGTGATTGAAAGCACACCTTGAGAAGTTTGATAGATTTCCCTTGTCAATTGAAAAATCTGAGTTCCATCAACCTTATCAAACATCTCCTTCAAGTCATTCCATATGGAAAGAGCTGTGGGATTGTAAATCAAACCAGAAACCAACTCCTTAGCCACAGTGTTCCTGAGCCAAGCTTTAACAATTGCATTGGCCCTGTCCCACTTGACCCTCTGATCGATGGGCACACTAGTCCGTGTGAAAGAACCATCAATGAACCCCAACTTGTTCTTGACCAACAAGCCTTCTTTGATTGAGGTACTCCAAGCATGATAATTTGAAGAACCTTGTAGCTGAAATGGAATAAGAAGATGGCCAGTGGTGTCTGATGGGTGAAGATAAAGTGGGTCATCAATGGAAGCATCTTGTGCCATTTTCTGAGCCTCAAAATTGAATATAAAGTCTCAGCCAACTTGTTCCTCAAGAACAATCCAATAATCACGAAATTTGCTCAGCAAATCACCAAGAAACAACAATTCCAATAGGACAAAACAGACAGCTAGCAATCCAGCCAAGAACAGCTCACCAATAGTCCAAAATAGGCCAGCTAGCAAAAACTAGCAAGCAATCTGTGCAGCCAAGGAATTCCACGCACAGATCCAAGAACAATCAATAGAAAATGATTGTAGATTCAGAAATCTACAATTCCAATCCAACAAATCCTCAATAGCAATCAACGAATACACCAATCTGTAGCTCAAATCAAGTAGAACTAGGCAAAACTACTCAATTCAAGCTCAACCCAAGAACTCAACTTCAACTCAGCTGAGCACCAAATAGATCTAGAAATGAGACTTACACACAGCCATCCTTGAACAAGAAATGGCGAAATCAAAGATGAATGAGCAATCAAATGAACAATCCAAGCTGAAATCCCAAAGATCTTGAAGAAGAAATGAAGAAATTCAGGATTTCTTCATCTCCAAGCAAGTGCCGTAAAACCAGCTCTGATACCATATAAGGTGTAATAATATTTCATTGATTACTAGGGTTTACAATCAGCTAAGTATAATATATATAGACTAACTAAGGAGTACACTAAGTACATGTACAAGGGATAAAGGACGGGTGTACAATATGGTGTATGCACCTTGTAGGCATTATATTATGTAGGCACTATGGAAAGCACCATACTTCTATAGTTTTGGTACCTCCGTTAGGGTTCTGTCAAAAACAGCCGTTAAATGGCATGTGCCATGCACGTGACCAGCCCAAAACTTTCAATTTTGTTACAATTTAGTCCATCTAATACATCCCTAACTTTTATTTTGTTCAATTTAGTCCTAAAACTTCAAAATCAAACCATTTTCCCAAATTGACCTAGCCGGACTTAGCCTAGGGCTAGGTCCGACCCTGGGTCATGGTCGCCGGACCCAGGTGACCCCGACCCAGGGTCGGACCTAGCCTTAGGCTAGGTCCGCCTAGGTCAATTGGGACCTAGCTCCAATTGAGTTAAATTGGGGCTAGGTCCGACCCTGGGTCAGGGTCCCCTGGGTCCGGTGACCCCGACCCAGGGTCGGACCTAACCCATGGCTAGGTCCGGCTAGGTCAATTTGGGGAAATGGTTTGATTTTGAAGTTTTAGGACTAAATTAAACAAAATAAAAGTTTTGGATGTATTAAATGGACTAAATTGTAAGAAAATTGAAAGTTTTGGGCTGGTCACGTGCATGGCACATGCCATTTAACGGCCGTTTTTTACGGAACCCTAACGGAGGTACCAAAACAGTAAGGTTTTGGAAACATATGGTACCAATTTCGTACGAAAAAATACTAGTGGTATGAACAGTGTAATTTTTGCAAACATGTGGTACCAAAAGGACCTTTAAGTTTAAGATGAGCAGTAAAAATACATGAATTCCTAAAAAGACATATCTTTTCAACATTTTTGTTGGACTCTATAAACGTAATGTACTAACGGATGGACCAAAAGCCATCAATTTCAATTGTTTGGTACCAAAAGTATTAAATAAACATATTGTATCAAAAGCCACATTCGGTCAAACACGCTGTATGAAAAGTACCTATAACCCTATATGTAATGATAATCTCAATGGTGACTGTTTTTATAATGGGAGTTACAAGTGAACGGCGAAATGGTTGGATACTGGCAAAGTGAAATTGTTCCACATTTAAAACCGCATACTCTAAAAGCAAGGTGGGGAGGTGAAGTATTAAAGCCATAAATATGGAGTATAAATTTCTTTAAAAGGTTTGCATTCGTCTCTAATGTGTATGTTAGGCAAATTGTTCTCCAACAGAGCCAAGATACATGGAAAATCCCTCGAAATGAAGATTTGACATTTATTGGTTCAACTGTTATATTGCAGACTAAAATGAGTACATATTCGATCGTAACTTAGTTACAGTTTCATATATGGGGGCAAGGACCAAGTTTTTGGTGTCGGGTGATAGTGACTGAGAGTTCGGTACGTAACTAACAACTATTTATGCAATGATGGATGTAATATGCAATATGTAATTAACAACTATGTAATATGTAATAAGCAAGGAGCAACTATTTTATGTTAGTAATTACGTTGTGATTATTCTAAGGGTTTATAGGTCATTTGGTACCTTATGTTTGCCCACTTTTGATATTTGGTATCACGTGTTTGGTTTTGTCTATTTTTGGTACTATACGTTTGCCAATTGTATACTTTTGGTATGACCGTTAAAGTTGATCGTTTAGTCACGTGACTTGCCCATGTTTAGCCCCAAATTTTGATTTTGTTCAGTTTAGTCCTCAATTTTTTGTCCTAACTTTTTATTTATGCAATTTAGTCATTAAACATTTCCAACCGCACCATAGGATTGAATTGACCTAAATTTAGCCCTTCTAATACTAAAGATGAATGTAATATGCAATGATCATCTTAGAAATCCATTCAGCCTGATGCAGATTTCAATTGCAACTCAACATTTCTTGAGGGAAAGACGGAAATCATCGGTTATGACACTTCAATTTTATACTGATAATCAAAGATAGTATCACTTCTACTGATGATACAACATATATTATAAATTTAAAATAGAATCAGAGGAGATAGACCTCTAATATTCAGAGTAAATCCATGCAGTCCAAGATAATACCATGTATTTTGATAAAACATCATGTTTAATACAACATATATTATAAATTTAAGGGTTAAGAACTTATGAAAGGTCTGAACTATCACCCATGTTAATGGGAGAGGTCTGAAATTTAAAAAGTTAATAACAGAGGTCTGAAATTTCTGTTTTGTTGATAACAGCGGTCTCCGTTAGTTTTTTCCGTTAAAACTAACGGAAGTTGGTCACATGCTTGGCATGTGACCGGAAATAAAATAAATTTCCAAAAATGCCCTTCTATCAAGTGTGCCCCTCACATGCTTGAAGTGAAAAGACCAAAATGCCCTTGAAGCCACCACGACTCCACCAACCCAGCTCCGGCGACCACTAACCGTACTCCGGCGACCACCACTGTACTCCGGCGACCACCAACCGAACTCCGGCGACCACCACCAAGGCTCCGATTGGGCCCAAATCGGAGCCACCGGCCCCGATTGGGCTCCGATCGGAGTTTTTTTGCTAAGGTGGTGGCCGGAGCCGAGGTGGTGGTCGTCGGAGTCGAGGTGGTGGTGGTCGGAGTCGGGTGGCGGTGGCCGGAGTTGGGTGGTTTTAATTTGACTTTAGGGGTAAAATTGTCATTTCACATTTACTTAAATAAGATATTAATAAAACAAAATATTAAAGGGGCAAAAATGTCATTTCACACAATTTTGTTAAATTTAACCCTAAAAATGGACGGAAAACCTCAAATCAACAAAATTGAAATTTCAGACATCCGTTATTAACTTTTTAAATTTCAGACATCTCTCGTTAACATGGGTGATAGTTCAGACCTTTCATAGGTTCTTAACCCTAAATTTAAAATAGAATCAGGGAGATAGACCTCCAATATTCAGAGTAAATCCATGCAGTCCAAGATAATACCATGTATTTTGATAAAACATCGTGTTTAATACATCATATATTATAAATTTAAAATAGAATCAGGGAGATAGACCTCAAATATTTAGAATAAATCCATGCAGTCCAAGATAATACCATGTATTTTGATCTCATGTTTACTATGTATGTATGTATTCAAACTAAACCGATCTTTATTAATTTTTTTACCAAAAAAAAAAGGTATTTATTAATTGAAATAAAAAATATTAATAAGTAATAAGATTGCAAGAAATGGTATTATGGACTTACTATGAGGAAGTAGGACTGACCCTTATTATAATCGACCACTCGAACGTCTTCGTTTTGGCACCATTGTGATCACTTTCATAAAGCCATATAACACAAACCTCAGCCATTAAAAAAGTTTCAATTTTCAACTCAACTAAGTACAAAAATAACTGAAAGAGAAACCTTAGCTTTTGTGGTTGCATAGCTGACCGGAAAACTTTAGTTGCAAACCCCAAACTAGGTAAGGCAAATTGTGTGTTATTGTTTGTCAATAAAATCACCATGTTAAGTTTATTGAACAGGAATATGTACATATAATATTAGTAAGAGTCATGTTAACCTAGGATTGCAATTTTTGTGCGTGTCGTGGTATTATTGATTTGACTCATCTAGATACCGATTCTGTTTAGTTTAAATTTCAATCCCTAGTAAAAGAATAAGAATAAAAACATTTTTTTTTTTCAGTATTTCTGAATGTTCTGTGTTGAAGAGTCACCGTGAGTGTGGTGTGTATCCCACACTGATTTTAAAAATAGAGTATAACAACTATATAAGCAAGTGTGCTACCTTCTTCTATTACCAATTGGTTTTATGATGAAATCTCCACTTGTATAAATGGTTGTTCTCTCTTGGCCCGTTGGGTTTTACTCGGCCCACTATGGAATTTAAGATTTTGAACAAATGAATCGCATTTTTTTTAAATAAATATATTTTTATTGTGCACAAAAGATGTATAGTCATGACTCACTAGACTCGTAAACAAATAATAGAGAAGTAAATATATATTTATATATAGGGTCAATAACCTATGAAATGTCTGAATAATGACTCATGTTAACCGTTGAGGTCTGAAGTTTTAAAAGTTAATATGGAGGGTCTGAGGTTTCAGTTTTGTTGATATAAGAGGTCTCCGTCAATTTTTGCGGTTAAAAGTGACGGAATTCGGTCACGTGTTTGGCATGTGACCGGAAATAAAATTAAATCCCAAAAATTCCAATCTATCAAAGTAGGGGTGAGCAAAAAGTCCATAAAGTCCAAGTCCTCCGAGACCGGTCCAGGACCGAACCGAAAAGTCCAGGACCGTTTGAGTCCAGGTCCAATGGACCTCCCATTTCGGTCCTTAACGGTCCCGGACTAATTTCGGTCCGGGACCATTTGGACCGTGGAGTCCGAATGCGAAACCGTTTGGACCGTTTGTATCATGTATACAAGGCCGAATGCGAGACCGTTTGTAATCATGTATACCAGTTCGAATGCGAGACCGTTTGCACCGTGCTACTGGTTCCTTTTTTACTCGTTATATAGTAATATTCTAAGAAGTTCCCTTTCATTATGTATATAATAATCAATCACCTATTTTATAGAATTAATTTTTTTGGCCCAAGATATTAAGAATTAAACAAAAAGACGTTACAACTATTAATGCAAATATCACACGTGTCTATTGACCATTTTTAATTAAATTTTTGTTTTTTACTAATTATATCACAAAAGTTGCACGAATTTAATTCCAAACTGAGACCTCAACATTTTTAACTTAAAATCCATTTTGGTTGTTTTTGGACATTTTTATGGTTGTTTGTAATATAATAAATATAATTTTTTATTTGTTACAAAATACTTTACATATTTTAAAAAATGAGATAATTATATATTAATATTTAAAAAATAAATTCAAAATTTTAAAATAAATCAATTAAAAAAAAATATTTGACCGGACTAACGGTCCTAACGGACCTGGACCGATACCAGGACCGTTAAGTCCAGGACCGCTAAGTCCAGGACCATTAAGTCCAGGACCGTTAAGACCAAGACCGTTAAGGTCCATTTCAAATGGACCTAAACGGTCCTGGACCGGTCCTAGTCCAGGACCGGTCCATGCTCAGTCCTATATCAAAGTGTGCCCCTCACATGCTTGAAATGAAAAGACGAAAATGCCCTTAAAGCAACAAAAAAAATGCCGCCAGAGTTGGGTGGTGGTCGCCGGAGCCGGGGTGGCGGTGGCCAGAGCCGTGGTTTTTTAATTTGACTTCAGGAGTAATTTTGTCATTTCACATTTCCTCAAACAAGGTTTAAAAGGGGCAAAAATGTCATTTTACACATTTCTGTTAAATTTAACCATAAAAATAAATGGAAAATCAAATTTAAACAAAACTGAAACCTCAAACCAACATGGTTCATTATTCAGACCTTTCATAGGTTATTAACTCTTATATATGTATATAGTGGGCAGCGCATGCGTGTCGATTATATTTTTTCATAGCTCAGTTTCAAAGTCAAATCAACTTTAATTTTTTGACTAAGGAAATATAAGATCAACCATAATCCATCCTCACTTTTCGCAAGAAGTGCTATTTGAAGATCCATTACACACATCTGATATAAGGAAATACTGCTTGTAATGTTTTCGAGATGGTTACGTTGTACTTAATTATTTAGTCATATATCAAAACTTGTTTTTAGGTTTGTTTAACATTCATTAATCTTATATTTCCTCGGTCACAAAAACTGAAGTACAACGTAACCATCTCGAAAACATTACAAGCAGTATTTCCTTATATCAGATGTGTGGATCTCCAAATGGCACTTCTTGCGACAAGTGAGGGTGGATTATATGGTTGGTTGAAGTTGAATACTTAGTGCTTTTATTTCATCCCCAGAACAGTTTAATGCAACGGGAAAAAATAGACTGATTCATATCAAAATAAATCTACATACCCTGCAAATGCATTCTCTTTAAGGAGCGTATTTTCTAGAGATACCGTCTTCCAAATCTACTGTAGACCGATCATACTCAATAAAATCTTCAAGAAGAGACTCATGCTCCCTTTTGGCTCTAAACCTGGAGCAGAGCAGGTAAACTTCCTACATTGTGTAAATGGTAACCACTGATTGAGAAAGGTACTGTAGAAAGACAAAGCAACGTGATCATTATATGGAGCACATTGGCACACCTAAAAATAATAAATGAATAAGATAGAAACAACGTAATGTAGCATATATGTGTTAGGTCTTGCAGGATCTCTTGATGTCTTGTCAACATATGAGAAACCATCTCTGATCCTCTGAGAGAAAACCCAAACTTGCATTTACAAGTTAGCTTGCTCGAGTTATTTGAACATTAAATCTATCCCAACGTCAACATTGTTCTCTAAAGCATCAGCATTGTAAGAAGCCTTTACGAAAACGAGTTTTCTGAATGGACTTATCTTCTCATCCAACTGTGTTTCAAGTTTCCTCGCCTACAAATAAGTTTAACATATTTAGCGCCTCCTTTCAGCCCTAGATTAATATTGAAAGAAACCAAACAATCCACATTCAGTAGTAGACATTAAAATTGAGCACATAAAGTTTGAAAGTCAATACCACAACAATCGCAATCAGAATGAATTTTCCTTATTTATTGTTATTATTATTAGAAACAAGGAAATATATAGATCAATTAAAACCTTAGGCAACACTGAAGGTCGAATTGGCAAAATGTTTCATGGAGATTTGAGACTACTCTAAAAGCTGGCATTAGTTCGATATAGAGAAGCAACCCGATCGTAGATTCCTAAGGCTTTTATTGGTAACCCTTAGTTGGTCTTTGCTAGAGAACTTCTAATTGCTTGAATTCCAACTCCGAGAGTAGGGCCTCAGGAGTTGCAAAACCATGATGTGGCAATCAAAATTTTCTGAATTAACAGTCAAATCTTCGAGAGAACCTAACAAAAGAGATTGTTTGATGATTAAGCAAAGACATCAAAGACTAAACTTGACTTCTGTTCATGAGGAGTTAGTGGCCTCGCTCTGTGTCAACAGACAACACTCCTAGTTACCCAAACCAATCAAATATGTAACAAGTCGTGTGAGCATATCTATTGACCCAACCCAGTTAGACATGAACTAAATAACAGTAACTATCAATTGAATTTTACCTGTCCATTTGCAAGAGTGTAGGCAGTGCGGCTATGGATGACGATCACGGAGGCGGAGCGGGAGACCAATTGGATGAGGCGCAAAGGGCGCCTGATAGATCTGCAGTGCCTATCTATTTAGCAGTTTCTGGAAGCAATGGACGGAGGTTGAGCGGTTGTGTTCGGAAGAAGGAGGCCGAGCCTAATGACTGTTGGAGGCGGCGGAGCGGGAAGAGGCGAAGCGGTGGACGGTGGAGTATTGTGACCTTCTAGATTGAATTGAAAGGGTACACTACAAGGTAGACTTGGTGTCTTTTGATGATGAGGCATCACCAATTTTTATTAGAGTAGTAGATAGTAGATATATATGATCACATGCCTGTGCTTCATTCAACAAGATCAGAAGAAGATGTATAGTATCAAGAATTTAGGTCACAGGGCGTTGGATAACAAGCAGCGCGACCCAACAATGAACGCTCTTAGGGTTACCATAGACGTGGAGCACAACTTTATCAGCGTTTATAACAACGACGATGGTGTCCCCGTGGAGATTCACCAGGAGCAGGTGTATGTGCCGGAGCTTTTTTTCGGCCATTTGTTGACCGGCACCAACTATGATAATTCCAAAAAGAAGACTACTGGTGGTAGGAATGGGTATGGTGCCAAGCTCACCAACATATTCTCGACAGAATTTGCCATCGAGACTGCGGATGGCAAGCGCCAAAAAAAGTACAAGCAGGTAACTACTATCCCCTCCCTGTTCCGATTAGGTAGCCAAGGAATGACCATGATCATAATGCAATTGCTGATTCACTTTTCCTCTGTGTAGCGACAGTTACTTGTAAATCTGTCATTTAACGTACACTTTTCTAGTATTTCTCTAGAAGATAGATAATTGTAGGTTCGATTAGGTTACTCTCCCAGATGGAAAGACCATGGTGCTCATAATGCAATTGCTGATGAAATTATCTTGTGTAGCTAGAATTTTTTGTTAATCCGTCTGTTAACTTGGACGTTTGTAGTGCTTTTCTAAAAGAGATTTGTCCTTTAACTCGGTCGATGTTTGATGGGTGAAAACCTCTATTTTATTGCAGGTTTTCTCTAACAATATGGGAAACAAATTGGAGCCTGTGATAACAAAGTGCAAGGAGTCTCATTCAAGCCAGATTTGTCCAAGTTTAACATGTCTCACCTTGAAGAAGACATCATTGCTTTGATGAAGAAGCGTGTGATTGAGATGGCAGGGTGTCTTGGAAAGAACGTAAAGGTTAATTAAGCTGAATGGGAAGCTAGTTCCAATGAAAACATTTGTTGATTACGTGGACTTATATCTCAGCTCAGCCTCGAAACACAAAGTTGAGCCTAAGGTTTGAGTACTAAATTTGGTTTCTTTCTGATATTTGAAAATCACTTGCTGACATGAGTTCTTAACGTGGGAAATCTGTATGGGAAATCTGTATTAGTCTAAGTGAAGGACAATTTCAGCAGGTACATTTGTAAACAGCATTGCAATGACAAAGGGAGGACAGGAGGAGGCACTCACGGTGGATATCTATTTCAACATTCCCCCTCACCGTAAGGGCTCTCTGATTTCAACAGACCCTCTCCCAGGACCAGGCCCGATCTGGGCTGTGATACCATGTTAGAATCCACATCGGGCCGAGCCAAGCCCAACGGGCCAGCAGAGAGAAACCATATATGCAAGTGGGGTTTCATCCTAAAATCAATTGATGATAGGAGGAGGTGGCTCACTTGCTTATATACTACTTAATTTTACAATACCAACCGGTGTGGTACTACAGACTCACGGTGGATGTCTATTTCAACAGTGGCGATAATAAAAAAAAAAAACAAGAATGCTAACACATAACGTGAAGAATCATATGTGGGTGTTCGTCAATGCACTCATTAACAATCCTGCTTTTGACTCTCAGACAAAGGAGAATTTGATACTTTGTCAGAGCAGCTTCGGCTCTACGTGTGAAGTTTCAGAGAAGTTTCTTCAGAGAGGTACATTTATATTCTCTATTGTTTGTCGACCTTTGGTGAATAACAGATTTCTCTGACCTCTGATCTAATTTACCCTATCATTGATATAGTGGCCAAGTCTGGGATCGTTGAAAATCTTTTTTATGGGCTAAGCTCAGTAAGGATGTGAAGAAAACTGATGGAGCAAAGAGAGAAAAGCTAAGTGGAATGCTGAAACTAGAGGATGCCAATGATGGTGGAGGAAAGAACTCACACAAATGTACTCTGATTTTGACAGAAGGGGACTCAGCTAAGGTCCTTGCCGTAAGTTACAATGTTTCATCCTGTAGACAGACAACTTTTTTTTTGGCCAATCGTAGAATGGTTACATTCACGTGTATATAGAAACAAGTGAAAAATAAGTTTTTAACCACGTACGTTTCTCATGCAGATGGCAGGGTTAAAAGTTGTTGGGCGTGAACAAGATGAGGGCAGCATTGAGATGGCAAAGCCTCCTGCCGGAAAGAAAGGTGGGAGGAAACCAGCAGCAGCAGCAAATGCAAAAAAGAGGGGACGTGGCAGCAAGGGTGCTGCATCTGGTATTGGGCAGGAGCTGGTGACAGAGGCTGCTAGTGAGAGCTCGCCTGAGAAGAAAGTGAGGAGGATTTGTGGTTCCCCGTTCAACAAGAAGAGCAGCTCGATTCTTGGTAGTAAGACCACTACTTGTTCGAATGCTGGTGGTGACAGTGCAGAGGAGGCAGTTGACAACAAAGATTGTGAATGAAGAGTAGTGAATAACTAACTGATCATGAGACTCTTTTAACATAGACTGACGACTAAGATTAGATTTTGTGGTATCCATTACATTAGGTGTTTGTGGGGTTGTGTTATCCAGAATTAATAGGATGGATGGATTGGATCATTTGTATGCACTTTCAAGTAATATCCTGTTTCTAGTCTTATTAACGTACGTAGATTAAGATAATTGTCTGTCAAGATTGTTCTAGTCAGTCTTATAATGAGTATTCAAATAATTTGAAGGTAGGTACTGGATTTGCAGTTTGATCCGTATGTATCCAGCGAGTCTGGAATTTTATTCATTTGCAACCAATAATCGGGCTTGGTCAATCGCCCCCACAAGTCAAAACTCTTATTCCATTCCCGTTACATCCAAATTGCAAATTCGAATTCAAATCCAATTAGTAGTAGCAGGTAAGGCTTGGAGCTCAAGTAAAACTTTCCCAAAATGTTTTCATATATACTATTCATTCTCACTCGTGCTACATGAGATAGATAGCATAGACTAGATTGCAGTGTTTGTAGTTAATTAAGGTTAGTAAAAACAGCAGCTAGCCTAGAAGTGAGTGGTGTTGTGGGAGGTAATAGACACTAATACGGCCTCTGCTTGATTCTTTCTGATAATACTGTCTAGGAAGCGGTTTTTGACTCTTTGCAACTCCGTGGCTGGAACTGTGATGTCAGAAAATCAGAAAATAATAATCAATATTTAAAATATCTCCAATTTCTTAGAAAGTATATTAAGAGTTCCAAAATAAATAAAAACAGAAACATAAAACTCGTTTACGGTTTGTTCGGATCGGTCCGGTTTGATTTTGATAGTTTTGGTTTTGAAGTGCTACGAGGTTAAAATCTTTACAAATGTGACATCTCAATTAGAATTTGAAAATTCGGCCAAATAAAAAACTAGAATTTGAAACTCAAATCACTAACTCATAAAATGGTATTTACGTAATTAATTTTAACACTTTTCTCTAGGTGCTATATTAGTAATTAACTGAATCACATATATAAAAAAAAATAGTTTGAGCAATCAGTAAAACAAGTTACACTTACTAATATACTTAAAAAAATCAGACAACACATTATCGGTCTATTTACGGTTCGGTTTGTTCGGATCGGTCCGATTTGGTTTTTGGTGGTTTTTCGGACCTATCGAGTTTTGCTTTCGACTCTAGTGACTGGTGAGACTAAATGAGAGTGATTGGGTGAGAGTCGAAAGTTCAAAATTGGTTTTATTATTATTTGCGAATTCCAATTTTTTTTAATAAAAATAAATTGGTCTTAAATGGTCCTAAATGGTCTCAATGGGCTTTTCGGTCTTGGTCTTGGTCCAAAATGGACTGGGTCTTATGATCTTAATCGCGGTCTTGGTCTTGGTAATGGTCTTGATAGACCATTGTTCACCCCTCTTTCAATACTGGAGCTCGGGATTGTTATATAGTTTCATCCATGGCATGGCATGGCATGTCATGCTGCTTAGTAACTCCAGTGGTGATGGGAGATGAGTGCTGCTAAATTTTGCTGAATCACATTCTGCAAAATCAAAAACCGATACGCTGCTACGGTAATAAAGAAGCATTGAAATGAACACACCGTAAAATTGACAGAAACTTGGGTAAATCATATAATTCATGTATTTAACACCCTCACTCACCTCAGCAGCCCAACCAAAACATTAACATCAGCTGCTATTGTAGTACCATACAAACATAAAATTTAAATTTTGTCAAATGTATAAGAAGGTATGAATCAGTAGTTAATGCAGTGATTTCTTCGGATAATGCCAACATAAGTCCAAAACCAGAACTTTATACAGAAGCAGCAAAAAATTGGTAGGCACAAAAGGTGTTTTGTGAGGATTGGTTCTTCTACTTACAAGTTTGTATTAGTAAAAAAAAAATCATTCGTCTCAATTTTAACAAAAGTTAAATCCACCATCAATTAATATTATTAGGAAAAAGTATGAAAAAAACGTAACATGTTTACTTTATGTTGTAAAAGATATAATATATTTTATGTCGGTTGTTTTAGATAAAATACGTTTACAAAGTGTTGTTTTAAATAAAATGTTAATTTTTCTGTTAATACTGTTGTTAGTTATGACATGTGCATAACATGTGCTTTTAACTAAGTGATTTTTTTTACCAAAATTACCCTTTAGTTGTTTTAAACTTTTAATATGACATTCTTCATTTTCTTCCATACTCTTCTGTCCCATCGTCTTCTAAGTAGATTTTCTTAGTCTATCGACTAACGACTTGGTCTTCCTCTCCAGCGCAGTTTAGGGTTTGATTAAAGATCAACACTCAATTAATGGTAATTGCTGGTTTCAACATCTCTTGTGTTGGAATTATTGTGTACAGAACAGAGGTCCACACCGTCCTGATCTCGACCCAGCATGACGAGATTGCTGCCGACCTCAAGGAACATAGCATCAAACCCGTCGTCACCGAGAACAACCGAGGAGTCCAAGTGGAATCAACCTCAACACTTTTTGTGTCATATATTTGCATTTTGTAGACTTTTGGTGCATCTATTAGTTGACTATTAAGTTTGACCGTTAAATACTTTTAATTTGTTCAATTTAGTCCTCAAATTTATATTCATAGTTTTAATTTTTATAATGTAATCTGTATTGTTTTCTCTAGTCACCGCTCGAGTCCGTAGGCCGCCACCCAAGGTCGCCGACCACCACCCAAGGTCACCAACCACCACCCGTGGATTGGAGCCGGCAATCACGAATAGAGCCGGCCACCACCAATTAGGGCCGGCCACCACCCCAGTTGGTAGTGTCCGGCCTCGATTGGTGGTGGCCACCACCCCAATCGGGGCCATATAGGGCTCTAAGTCGGGGCCATCAGCTCCGACCGAGCCCTTGGTGGCTCAATCAGAGCCAGGGGCCCTGATCTGGAGCCCTTAGGGTACTAAATCGGGGTCGGGCGACCCCAATTGGTGGTGTTTGGCCCCGAATTGGGGTGGTGGCCACCAATTGGGGCCGGCCACCACCATTTAATTTAGGGACCTGGACGACCCTAGTCATGGGTCGGACCATGGCTAGGTTAATTAGTCCTAGGGTGCGGTTGATAATGTTTAAGGGTTAAATTGCAAAATAAAAAAGTTAGGACAATATTGAGACTAAATTGAATTAAATAAAAATTTAGGGCTAGGCATGTGCAAGTCACGTGACTATTTAACGGTCAACTAACGGATAAACCAAAAGCCAAAAGTTATCAAACATATTGTACTAAAACTAAGCAAAAAAAAAATGTTGGACCAAAACCCAAAAGTTGTCAAAGAATGTTGGACCAACAGACCCGTTAACCCTAAAAAGTATTAATGAATAAATGGATGTAGGTCTTGATTTTATTTAGGGTTAAATGGTCTTTTGGCGTCATAAATTTTTTGTCATTATATTTGCATTTAATAGACTTTTAGTGCATATGTTAGTCACCAATTAAGTTAAATCATTAAATATTTTATTTTGTTTAATTTAGTTATCTCATTTATATTTTAAAGTTTTATTTTTATAATTTAATCCATACTGTGAGATCTATGCTTTTTGTTGGCGTGCATAACTAAATCTGGGGAATCTTTCGCAAAGGATTTCTAAGTGAAATTCTCAATTTTTTTTTTATTTATAATTTCTCTTAATTATTATAACTTAGATAATATATAATATTTTTATCCAGTCTGCAATATTACATAACTTGCAACCTGACACAGAAAAGAATGAGTACGAGGACCACAATCAAATGAAATAAGTTTAAGGGTCAAAATAGGATAAGTAACTAAGTTTGGGGATTGTTTATAATTGTTTCCCTTGAAAATAAAATATCTTGCCCTACCATATATCATTTAACGTGTTAACTCTTTTCCTAATTACTTAACACTACCCCACACATGGATTTTTCTACCATACTTCAAGAGCACTATGCTTTTGGTTTTTTTATTATTAGGGTGGATTTACTTGTAATATATATAAAATTTTAAAAGTATGAAAAAAATATGAATTTTTTTAACCACGTCTAATATTTGCATCATAATATTAATAATATCAATTTTCATACCTTTAGAGCAATAGAAAAATTTTAAAAAAAAATACCAAAAGTATAATACTCTTTGAGCATGATAAAAAGACCTCACACATAGGATACAACGTCTTTGAGGATTTTATTTACTTTATAACTAAAATAGTCTTCTATATTTGTATTTTTGTTTCCAGTTTGCTATGTGATTTCCGTGCTACCGTGTGTGATTGTGATGTACCCTCTTTTTGGGTAGCACAATGTTTCATACTCTGATCCCATGATGAATATTCTCACTTTATTTATATATATATATATTACTTATCACTCAATAAACTATAAAGATTGGACCCACCTCTTGTTTGTCCACTTGACTTCGCAGTTCGCACCCTTATTTATGTATATTTGGATTGCACAAAGTGGATATAAGTGAAACATTTTAAGTTACGTATGTTGTTTTATTATATATATTCCTTAATTAAATATACTTGTGTGATTTGTTTAAATCTTTAGTACAATAACTATATTGTGAAAGTCGGCGTCGTTAGGTTAGTTAAATTATTTACGTACTATACATTTAAAAGTAATTACGATTCTTTTGGTATTTAAAAATTGTATAAAAATAAATATAATATATAAATGAGCACATAAGATTTTAAAAATAATGATTGCAATAATTTAAAAATTACACTACAAAAAATATAAAAATTAATACATTAAAGTTGCCAATTAAAATAAAAATTAACTATATATATATATATGAAATAAGTAGAATTGTCACACACATTACTAAATTGCCAGAGATGTTCGACCAAATCGTCTTGAATCTTTTTTTTTTCAGTTTGATTTGATAATTCACTATGGAAGAATAAAATTTAACTTTAGAAGTGTTGAATATTTTCAATAATTATACGTTACTTCACTATAGTAATATTACTATTAGGTGCAGTCTTTACTCAGCGGGCATGATGATTGATAAATATAATTATTGATATAATAATATTATTGATATAATAATAGTGATTAATTAAATTAATTCAATCAATATTATTTAATCATATCGGTGTATATCTGTTATTCATCGATTGACAAGTCTTGATTCATCGTCGTTAGCAAAATCACGTTTATGCATATGAATTAGATACATATTAGTAAATCGGTTAAATGTGAAACCCTCGTGTGGCTTTACTAATGATTTTAATATACATAAAACAAATATATATATTATATCATTTGAAAAATATTATTTTTATATAATGTATCATAATAAAAAATATATTCATTTTATAGAATAATAATATAATAATATATTAAGTAGATTATATATAAATATATATGCATCAATATAATATAATATTTTTTAATAAAAAAATTATTTCACGTTTAATAATATGGAATTCTATACTATTTTTCAAAATTTAAAATTGACTGTTGTGTTACATGATAAAATATAAACAAACCGAGTCTGGAAACTCTGAAATTTATACGAAGTTAAAAAGTAGTAATTTTGGTTCGTGTCATCATTTAACTTATTTAATATTAAAAATGACCCACTACAGCTCGTGTCATTGTCCGACTTAGCGTAGCATAATATATATATATATATATATATATATATATATATATATATATATATATATATAATAAAAAAGCAACACAATTGAATAAAATAATATTAAAGAGTAGGAACCGACATGAACAGTAACGGGGGAGTTCCTACTAATGGGAACTGTTCCACTTCACTATTCACGTGATAATGGCAAAACGGTAATATTAGTAATCCTAGTGGCGCCTAGTCAGCGTCCAGTGACAAATCTAGAAACTATGAACTCCCATTTTGGAACTAGGAAATCCCATTGGAATGCAAAGTTCCAATTTAATCATTACAAATAGGAACCAACAGTAAATGGAACTAGGAACTCTCTACAATAACAAATTTACAACATAGAACTAGGAACTAGGAACCAAGAATTACCATTGGAAGTGCTCTTACATAACTTGCAACCTGACACAGAAAAGAATGAGTACGAGGACCACAGTCAAATGAAATAAGTTTAAGGACCAAAATAGGATAAGTACCTAAGTTTGGGGATTGTCTATAATTGTTTTCCCTTGAAAATAAAATATCTTGCCCTACCATATATTATTTAACGTGTTAACTCTTTTTCTAATTACTTAACACTAGTATGAAAAAAATATGATTTTTTTAACCACGCCCAAAATAATATTAATAATATAAGTTTTCATCTCAGGTTTACTTTTAGGGCAATAGAAAAATTAAAAAAAAAAAAAATACTAAAAGCATGATACTCTTAGAGCATGATAGAAAGATCCTACACATACGATACGACGTCTTTGAGGATTTTGTTGACTTTATAACTAAAATAGTCATCTATATTTGTATTTTTGTTTCCAGTTTGCTATGTGATTTCCGTGCTACCGTGTGTGAATGTGATGTACCCTTTTTTTGGGTAGCACAATGTTTCATACTCTTATCCCATGATGAATATTCTCACTTTATTTATATACTAGTAGTCGGCGCATGCGTTGCACGCGCATCGACCAGTATCAATCTCACGATTTTGCTAGAAAACTATTAAACGCAATACAAAAAAGAAAGGAAGAAGCTCGGAGTGTTTCCATCCAAACTAAATCCTCAGATTTCTTGGTAATCTTATTGATCTTATTCTCACACCTTTCAAACACATTCTTTATCTTAAACATCGATATCGATTCTGATCACACAAAAAATGATTCATTAAGATAGCTCCAGCTGTACAAAAGATTAGTTCTCACTGAAGAACTAATTTTTTTCCCGTACTGAACAACTAATTCACAACCTTAAAATGAGAATGATTTATTGATTTGTTATGGCATACGAATGCTAATCTCGGTTATAGATTCAAAGCATTAGGAGGAGTCATTTCAAAGTAATTATTAGGTTGTGCAGGTGGAAGAGAGTTAGAGACCAAGTCACGAATCTCGTGGACAAATATTCTTCAAATGACAAGCTAGCAGGAAGATAATCCTAATGCCATCAACCAAATATAAGTCTGCAACACCCAAGTTAATAGAGGTAGATTGCATAATAATTCTCAAAAGTGCAGTCCACAAACAAAACCCAATTCTCTTGGCATCATAAGTGCAACCAGAAGTCGTGTCTATTGACAAAAGTTCAATGATCGATGGTATAGGTAAGAACATTAACTAAAGCAACATAAATTATTATCAATATTGTAAAAACTTGATTAGAGTATTGATCGTATGATAGTATAATTTCTTAAATAGTGAGAATTTTCATACTTAAAGTCTACAAAAAAAAATATAGAGATGAAGTTAAGAGAAAAAAAGCAGCAAATTACTAAGAACTCAATGCATGTATTTAAAAACACAATTTTGGATTTTGAAAAATGAGTTTAAAACTTGTCCAAAAGCAGAACATAAGAACAAAAAATCATCAAAGACAACAAAAAATTAAGAGAGACATATTGTCCTACCTGTAGCTGAGAGTTTAAACAGACATATTAGGCAAGGAGATAACTTTCACTTAGCAACCATTGAAGCCAAATTGACTACTGCGGTCGGATATGTAACCTTCTTCGAAAAAACCTACATCGATAAAGAGAGAACCAACCTATTAAGGTCGGACATGTGCAACACGATTATAATTGCCTCTAACATATCTTCGACATGGCCTTTAATTCAAACCGGCGCTATTGACATCCACCTTCGGATCTGAAACCTCCAATGATTGTGAGGGTAGATGGGTGATGGCTTAAGATGAATCGATGGTTGAAGCATTGCGTGGTGAAGTATTGTGCTCATTGATGGTGAGGTGCCCATTGGTGGTTAAAGAACTGTCAAAATGAACCAGCGGCGAAAGCCAGTGAAATCTGCAGCAAACAGAATCTACAGCGGCGAACGTTATATGCGGGATGCAGCGATCAGAATCTGACTTGACGGTGCAAACCATCAAACGAATGGATTGAAGGTTGGGGAAACATGTGATGATGTGAGGCGGTTAAGTGGAATTGAACATATATAGATGGAGGGGTTGTGGAATGAAATATGACGATTGGGTTTTTATAGTGACCGGCAATGAAAGGTTGTGTCTTTACTGCGGTTGAAAGGTTACTAAAAGTGGTGTTGTTTCATGGTGAGTACACCCCCAAACTTTTAATATAGGTAGTAGATAGATATAGGCGGTAGATAACTCAATAAAGATTGGACCCACCTCTTGTTTGTCCACTTGACTTCGCACCCTTATTTATGTATATATTTGGATTGCACAAAGTGGATATAAGTGAAACATTTTAGCTACGTATGTTGTTTTATTATATATATTCCTTAATTAAATATACTTGTGTGATTTGTTTAAATCTTTAGTACAATAACTATATCTTTATCATTGTGCATTATATATTTCGCATGCGTCTCTTGATTAATAATAATAACAACAATAATAAATATAAGTTTCTGAATTTTACATGTCCGGTTTGGTGCGTATTATTAGGGGGCGTTGGATGGACGTAATGTGAGATTATAAAAAATATGAGACGTAATGTGAGATTACTTGTAATGTTAGATTACAGCGCTTGGTTGTGCTGTAATATGGAGTGTAATGTCAGATTACAGTGTTTGGTATGTGTTGTAATGTACATTGTAATATGACTTTATTATTATTATATTAATTTATATGATAGTATTATATCTTAATATAATAATATTTAAAAGAATATATAATTTGACAATAACGAACTTCTTAAAATTTATGTTTTGTGGTTAATTCTATAGTCATTTATGAATTCTAAATATTAAATATTTAAAGTAAATACACACAACTATTAAATTTCTATTAATTGAAAAATTTTATATAGTTTTATAAGATATTTTTTTTAAAAAAATGCCACGAAAAAGATTTACTCATTTTATAAAAACATTATAAGTTATGAAGTAGATAAAAAAATTAAAAAGCTAATAATAATAACAATATTATTCTATAAAGATAATACAAAGTATTTTACCTATTTATAAATAATAATAAAGTAATAACACTCCGTAATATTGGACGTAATCTCACATTACAATGCACATTACATAACAATGCACATTATGTCGTTTGGCAAACCAAGCAACGTAATGTTAATATAATGTGGGACGTAATGTGAGATTATATCTCACATTACATCCCACATTACATCCATCCAAACACCCCCAAAAAGTCTTAAACAACTAGCTAGTTTTTTTTTTTTTTTTGCCCGAAGTACAACTAGCTAGGTAGGTAGAGTGTTGTCAGATACTTCAATTTCTTCCTGTTAGTCGAATTAATTTATTTTCCAACCGTTATTCGACCGATCATTGTATGTTGAGACTTGAGAGTGCATTTATTAATAAAAAAAGAATTAGTATATTACGATTACTAATTTAGATTTAAACAAGTAATGTTAATGTTATGTTCTTTTTATTAGCTATGAACTATCTAGAGTTATTAATTAGTGGGGTTAGTTGAAGGACAACTTGTTAACTGAAGGTCTTTTAAGACAATTTGTTAGATTAAATTTTCATTATTTTTTTTTTTTTAAATTTGCTAACTCGAGTTTCGCTTTGTGGACAATTTTGCTAACTTAAGTTTCGCTTACGGGTAGCTAGTAAACTGTACACAAAAGGAAACTTGAACTTTGTCCGCAAAACGAAATCTGGGCTAATAATTTTTTTTTTAAAAATACAGTTAGTATTTTGTTTAAGTGCTCAAAACTGAGATAACAATTTTCTTTTTAATGAAAAAATGGTTAATAGGTCTTTTGGTCCAACATCTTTGACAATTTTTGAGTTTTGGTCTAACATATTTATTCTCCTAATTTTGGTACCATGTATTTGACAACTTTTGGCTTTTAGTCCATCCGTTAGTTGATTGTCAGTTTGACCATTAAATAGCACGTGACTTGCACGTGCCTAGCCCCAAAATTTTATTTTGTTTAGTTTAGTCCTCAAATTTATTGTCCTAACTTTTTATTTTTGAAATTTAGCCCTTAAACATTATCAACCGCACCCTAGGACTAAATTGACCATGGCTAGGTTCGACCTATGGCTAGGTCGGACCATGGCTATGTCAATTTAGTCCTAGGGTGCGGTTGATAGTGTTTAAAGGCTAAATTGCAAAAATAAAAAGTTAGGACAATAAATTTGAAGACTAAACTGGACAAAATAAAAATTTGGGGCTAGGCACGTGCAAGTCACGTGACTATTTAACGGTCATACTGAGGGTCAACTAACGGATGGACCAAAAATTGTCAAATATATGATACCAAAACTAGGCAAAACAAAATGTTGGATCAAAATTCAAAAGTTATTAAAGATGTTAAACCAAAATACATATTAACCCTAGGTAAAAAAAATCCAGCTAGTTATTTTTCGGAAATCCAAATTAATTTGGTAAATAACCCTCCTAATTGCTAATTAGTACTATAAAATTATATTTATATTTTACAGATCAATAAATTATGTGTGTTTTCCTAGTGGTTACGTACTACTGTTAAACTAGTAGAGCTAGCTAGGTGCACATAATTATTTTGAAAAAGAGTTGTTGAGTTCTTTCCTTAAATAGATGTAGTGTAGAGAAAAGGAGATACTTTTCAGGTATGTTTTTTGAGTACGTTTCCTAGTACCAAGACAAAGTCCTCCATCTTGACTGCTCCATCTCGAAAGTATTTATGCTTTTTTACTAACGGGCCCACAAACAAAGAGAGAATTACAACTGGGCAGAAATTCCCGCCGAAATATCGAACGAAAGTGCAAGACTATACCATGTAGTACTCACTTTGTCCCATTAGACTTTTTCTCTCTGCATTTATTATTCAACTCGATCTCTCACTACCATCTTTCTCTCTCTCATCCGGCGTCTCCGGCGAGCCAGCGGCGGCCACGGCCTTTCGACAATGTCATACCCTCCTCCTTCTCCGTCACCCCCACCTTCCCCAGCTGCATTTTCCGGCGGCGGTAGCGGACATGGCCGTGGCTGCCCGTCACCACCACCAACTCCTCCTCCTCCTCCAGTTGCACCACTTGTAGCTCAACCTGTACATCAGCTAGAGGATGATGGTCCTCTCCTTCAGGTTGTTTTTTTGAAAAAAAAAGTTACTAAATTTACTGCTTAGGTCGGAGATGTGTTATTTTCTCTAGGTGTTAAGTCCGATAGGGTTTAGATTATTGGATGGTCAGACTGATCAGGTCGATTCTCCGGCCTTGAGGTTAATTTTTTTTTTTGTTGAAAAAAAGTTGCTAACTGCTCTTTAGGTATTAAATCCGATAGGGTTAATTAATTAGATTATTGGATGGTCATTTGGATTCTGTTGAATTAATTAATTATTAATTTACCATTCTTCTTAATTAATAATTACTCATCTAATAAGCCATGCCCTACATAACTCTTGATTAACCATGACTCGTACTGCCTAAAAGGACGACAATTAAGTACACTAGCAGCTATGTATATTATATTAATCATTCCTAGCTAGATAACATCTACAACTATGTGTAGTCGAGCCGAGTATTTGGTAGACTCGACTCATTTTACTCGAATTTGACATACCCTATGTTTTTCAAGTTTGAGCTCGGCTCGGTTCCATATATACTCAACGAATTCGAGCTCCGCTCGACAAGTTTCAAATTGTTTAAGTTAATTTATAAATGGTACACCTTTGAACTCGACATGAATGGATTTTGGCTCGATCTCGAATTGAATATATACATATATATATATCATGTAAAGCTCGGTTAAACTCGAATCGAACAAGATTTTGACAAAAAAAGAATAGGTTAGTTAGTCGACTAGCGAGTCTCTCGAGTCAAATATACATAAAACCGTACTCAGCTCGAAAACATGATTCATGCATGCATATTGTAAATTTACTAATTATATTTTTTATTTTTTCAGAATAGGCAATCCATAGGGATGACTATGTCGGAGAGGTTTGGATCAATCAATTCTCAGGAAAGAACCGCTGTGCATGATGCTCCTCCGGGTGAGATCGATCAGGATACCACTGCAGGTGATGATGTGGCCTATCAGGAGGTAATTTAGTGACTAGTTTAATAAATAACAAGTTTCCTTTAATTTCTTAACTTGATAAGAATAAATAATGTTATTTGTTTTGTTGTGATCATTTGTTTTTTATAAATATAAATCAACTAAACTAATGGTATGTCAATTTCTTCTTGTACTCTAGCCTCAAATCATACCAGGCAACATTGCTGCAGCTGCTCCAAGGCTACAGACGCCGATACACTATGGTCATCAGCTACCATTTGGGCATCCCACCCCCCCAATTCATGTTAGATATAACCAACTCAAATATATATGTATAATATAGTTGAAATTCAAGTGACTTGCAGCCTAAAAGTTTATTAACTATTATTTTTTTTTTTTTTTCCAGGCTAGAGCAACTCCAATGATGAGATCATTCTCAGACAATCAAGGGGGGGTAATAATTAATATATAATTTAATGAATAATTCAGTTAACTTATAGCTTAATAACTACTCCTACTTTTATTTATTTATATTTTTCTCACATAAATAGACATAATAATAAACCAAGTAAATATATTAGGTGGTGGCATATCATGATCAAATTTAACTTTGTATGTACATTAAAACTTTTCTAATTATTATTACTCTTCCTATTAAAAATTTTCAGGTTAGGGCATCACCAGAGCCACCAATTAGGAGGTTTTTCTCAAGCGATGGTGGGAGTGGGACAGCTTGGAGAGAAGTGCAAGATGCAGAGGTAATTATATATAATTTAGCTAGCGAATTAACTTTTAGCTTAATAAATAAAACATTTTTTTTCTTTATCAACATTTGTATTCACAAATTAAAACAACAATTATTATACTTATCATCAACAACAAGTTTCCTTGAATTGCTTGATAAAAATAAATAACATGTGTGATCATTTATTTTTTAATGAACTAATGGCATGTTAATTTATTTCATGGACTCTCTAGTCTGAAATTATATATGGGCAAGTGTAGCACCGCCAACAGATTACATGCATATATGTATTAAACCAATGGATTAACTGATTGTTTTATGATTTAGCTATTTAATTGTTCTCATTTTTTCAGGTTGAAATTGTAGATGCAACTACTGAATTTGAGGAAGTCCTCTCCCCACATGTACATTTCTTTCTTTATTAGTTTATTTATACATATGCACTCCATGTTATGTTATTGATTCAAGTTCAACACTAAATATACAACCTAACTATTTTATTTATTTCTTATTTAGACTCAGAGCGACAGTAATCATGACATGGAACTAGAACTAACTATGCAAGGTTCCCAGACTCCGTTAGAGCAACAAGAAACTGAGGTATTTTTATAATAATTAATTGTATTTGTTATCTAATGATAATTATATCATTATTTATGTAACATGTATAACATTATATTAATAAATCTCTATTTTGTTTAGCAGGCAGAGACATCAAATGCTATCACATGGTAATTCTACAACCTTACTTCTTTAATTTTACTATTGGGTTATCAAATGATATATCATTAATTAGTTCATTTTTTTTCAACATATTCATGTACTTCATTTTAATTTCTCAAAAAATTATTTGCATAACTTTACTATATATAACTAGATGAAGTAATATTTATGGCCGGCCCAATGCCTAATCAACTCAAGCTCGGGCTTTAGGCCCCCGAAAAAGAGCCCCCTAATTTTTGGGCCATCAAAAAATTATAATGTCATGATCTAGACTTCTAAAGGTTCTTTCTTTGTTCTATTTCTTTCAACCGAATTGCATTTCATTTCTGTTTACCAATACTCTTCTTGGATAAATCATTTGTTCATTGATTATTGATTACCTTTTAAAAGTGTTTTGATTTAGCAACTGTTTGAATTTGTGTATCAATGAATTTTTTTTTCTTTTTAAATTGGCTATTAATAATTTTCAGAAGTGGTTTTCTCTCTCAATGGAAAATGACTATTTATTTCTCAGAATTGATTTCCTATCTCAATTAGAAAAAAAATTCATCAAGGAATTTAAAAATGAAAAGTTTCATGGGAATGATAGAGATAATGATATAAGAATTTACAAAGTTTTAGGATGAGAATCTACTTGTATAGTAGTTTAGGGCTATTGCAATTTACATGCTATTAGAGTACTATATATATTCATTTATTAACAATGCTGTAATCAAGTATTAAGAATGAATGAAAGCTCTTCATTTCACCTCCCTCTCCTCTTCCTTTCTGCATCTATATCCTTCAATTCAACTAACCTAGAGAAACTTTCACTTAATTGACCCAAATCATTATTCATGGCCCAAAATAAATAAATCTATTAAATTTGTAAGTCTTAGTAATTACTGATGATTTTAACAACTTTTTAGTAATAGGTCTAAAAAACAGCCTTATTTGGTCAAAGACATTAAATTTCTAATATTCAAGTATTTAAAAATACAGTTTTTTTTTTTCTTATATTAATAATAAATATTTTCCTCCAAAAAAAGGCAATATATTTTTATTTTACTATTTGGGTTATTTATTATTGGTAGAAAACAACTGATGTTATATAAATATACTTAAAATCTAACTCTTTGTTATGAAACATACCAACAAGACAAGAGAAAGATGATATGAAGAGAGTAAATTGAGATGTCTTATTCTCATGTACAAGAGCCCTTTATATAGGGTTACACATTCTTGAAGAACAAGAATAATTAATACAAGGAAAGTGTAAATAAGGAAGTTGATATATACATAAATATTGAACATCCATTTAATTCTCTAAAACATATATTCATAACACTCCCCCTTGGATGTTCATAAGGGAATTGTGCCTCGTTAAAACCTTACTAGAAAAAACCCTGTGGGAAAAAATCTAATAAGGAAAAAGAGTACACAATTAATGATCCCTTTTGTAAGCTGCCTCGTTAAAAACCTTACCAGGAAAACCCAATGGGACAAAACCTTGGCTAAGGGAAAAAGTGCAGCGCTTGTAGATTCTCCCCCTGATCACATAATCTCTTTTAGTCGACGCAATCCAATTTTGTTCACCAGTCTCTCGAATGTCGCAGTTGGTAAAGCCTTCGTGAATAAATCTGCTAGATTATCACTGGAACGGACTTGTTGGATGTTGATGTCGCCTTTCTTCTCAAGATCATGGGTGAAGAATAGTTTAGGGGAAATGTGCTTCGTCCTGTCTCCTTTGATGTAGCCTTCCTTCATCTGAGCAATACATGCTGCATTATCCTCATACAATATAGTAGGTACCTTTTCATCTAAAGGTAAGTTGCACATCTTCTGAATATGGTGCGTCATCGATCTTAACCAGACACACTCCCGGCTTGCCTCATGCAATGCGATTATCTCTGCGTGGTTTGAGGATGCAGCTGCTAATGATTGCTTCATTGACCGCCATGATATAGCTGTACCGCCACATGTGAATAAATAACCTGTTTGAGATCGGCCCTTGTGTGGATCAGATAAATACCCTGCATCTGCAAAACCAATTAATCCAGATATTGAATTATTTTGATAAAATAAGCCCATGTCATTCGTTCCTCGAAGATATCGGAATATCTGTTTAACTCCATTCCAGTGTCTTTGTGTTGGGGAAGAGCTGAATCTTGCTAATAAGCTTATAGCAAATGAGATATCGGGCCTCGTGTAATTTGCAAGATACAATAGTGCTCCCACAGCACTAAGATAAGGTACTTCAGGACCAAGGGGTTCTTCATTAATCTCACGAGGGCGGAAAATATCTTTATCAACATTTAGCGACCTTACAACCATCGGGGTACTCAATGGATGTGCTTTATCCATGTAGAATCGCTTTAACACCTTATCTATGTAAGATGATTGATGGACGAAAATTCCATCTTTCAAGTGCTCAATTTGTAAGCCAAGACAAAACTTTGTTTTTCCAAGGTCTTTCATTTCAAATTCTTTTGTCAAGCAATTTACTGTGTCTTGAAGCTCTTCAGGAGTTCCAATAATATTTAAATCATCAACATACACAGCAATAATTACGAACTTTGGACCAGATCGCTTTATGAAGACACATGGACATATTTGATCATTCTTATACCCCTCTTTTAGCAAATATTCACTAAGACGATTATACCACATACGTCCAGATTGCTTTAGCCCATACAACGATTTATTTAATTTGATTGAGCAGCTTTCCCGGGAATTTTTGCATGCTTCAGGCATCTTAAATCCTTCGGGGATTTTCATGTAGATTTCACTATCTAATGAGCCATATAAATAGGCTGTAACAACATCCATTAGACGCAAATCAAGCTTTTCAGTTACTGCCAAACTTATAAGATATCTGAAGGTAATTGCATCCACCACTGGAGAGTAAGTCTCCATATAATCAACGCCAGGCCTCTGCGAAAATCCTTGTGCAACCAATCTTGCTTTATATCTGACGATTTCATTATTCTCGTTTCTTTTTCGCACAAAAACCCATTTGTACCCGACTGGCTTAATTTCTTCAGGCGTCTGGACTATAGGTCCAAATACTTCACGCTTGTTTAGTGAAGTTAATTCAGCTTGAATTGCATCTTTCCATTTTGGCCAATCATCTCTCTGTTTGCATTCTGCAACAGATTTTGGTTCCAGATCCTCGTCTTGTCTTAGAATTTCACAAGCAACATTATATGCAAAGACGTTGTCGACAACTGTATATTTTCGGTTCCATCTTTTTCCAGAATGGACATAACTTACTGAGATCTCATCATTATCAACATTATCTTCAGGTACCTGAACCTTCTCAAAGGTTTTTTCGTTTGTTATGTCATTTTCTTCTTCTGAGGCAGTTACCTCCATAATACTGCCATTTTCAGTTGTTGCTCCTTTTCTTTTTCTAGGATTTTTATCCTTGGAACCGATTGGTCTCCCTCGCTTTTGGCAGGGATTGCTTTCTTTTGCACTTAAAGATTGCCCTACTGGAACATCAATTCTAATCGGAGCATTTTCAGCTGGTATATGAGATTTAGTAACTCGTTTGGGGTCAGTAAATGCATATGGCAGTTGATTGGCAATGTTTTGTAAATGAATTATCTTTTGCACTTCATATTCACATTGATTTGTGCGAGGATCTAAATAAGATAATGCCAATGTATTCCAATCAATCTCTTTTACCAGCTCCTTATTTTCTCCCCCTAATGCTGGAAAATCTGACTCATTGAAGTGACAATCAGCAAATCTTGCTGTGAATAAGTCTCCAGTCATTGGTTCAAGATATTTTATTATTGAAGGGGACTCATATCCAACATATATTCCCACCCTTCGTTGTGGTCCCATCTTCGTGCGTTGTGGTGGAGCAATTGGAACATATACCGCACATCCGAAAATTCTTAGATGGGAAATATTTGGCTCCTGACCAAAAGCCAATTGTAACGGGGAGAATTTATGATAACCAGTTGGCCTGATGCGCAAAAGTGCTGCTGCGTGCATAATAGCATGCCCCCATGCTGATACGGGGAGTTTTGTTCTCATCAATAAAGGTCTAGCTATTAATTGAAGGCGCTTTATTAGTGATTCTGCTAGACCATTTTGTGTATGAACATGCGCTACTGGTTGTTCAACAATTATTCCAGTTGCCATACAATAATCATTAAAGGCATGTGATGTAAATTCACCAGCATTATCCAGACGAATCTTCTTTACTGTAAAGTCTGGGAATTGTGCTCTCAATTTAATTATCTGAGCAAGCAATCTTGCAAATGCTAAATTTCTGGTAGACAATAAGCACACATGGGACCATCTTGTTGATGCATCTATCAAAACCATAAAATATCTGAATGGTCCACATGAAGGGTGAATAGGCCCACATATATCTCCTTGTATCCTTTCCAAAAACATAGGGGACTCAAACCCAATTTTAGCATGTGAAGGCCTTGTAATTAATTTGCCTTGAGAACAAGCAGCACAAGAGAACTCTTTAAATTGAAGAATCTTTTGGTTCTTCAAGGGGTGTCCATGAGAATTTTCTATTATCTTTCGCATCATATATGAACCGGGATGGCCTAACCGGTCATGCCAAATTATAAACTCATTTGTATTGGTAAACTTCCGGTTTACTGTGTTATGTGTTTCAATTACACTTATAGTAGTGTA
Organism: Clarkia xantiana subsp. parviflora; assembly: GCA_036873135.1. Classification (NCBI taxonomy): domain Eukaryota; kingdom Viridiplantae; phylum Streptophyta; class Magnoliopsida; order Myrtales; family Onagraceae; genus Clarkia; species Clarkia xantiana. The sequence continues at coordinate 13,020,658 of JAPTYO010000003.1, forward strand.
GTATAAACCAGATGAAAGAGCGGGCAATTTCTCCAAGATACATTTATTACCCGACTTAATTGTAGTAATATATAGATATTCATTCTTTCCATCATTCATAGTCTCAATATGATAGCCATTTTGGCGGATATCTTTAAAACTCAGTAAATTTCTTTGAGACTTTCTGCAATAAAGTGCATCATTTATTTCCAAATTTGTTCCTCCGGCCATTAACAAATTGGCTTTTCCACAACCTTCAATCAAATTTGTACTACCTGATATAGTAGTAATATCACCATTTCTCATCTTCAGGTGAGAAAAATATTTGGCATCTCTTAATATAGTATGCGTACTGGCGCAATCCGCAAGACATATATCCTCATGAACGGTCTTGGATTCAATTGATGATTGCGAAATATCCATATTCTTCATAAAGAAAATAAATGAAGTAAATAAATACTGAAATAAAGTGCTGAATAGTAAATAACTAAAATAAAATGCGGTGTAATAAATAACTGAAATAAACTTAAATAAAATGCAGTATAATAAATAACTAAAATAAAGTGCGGTAAAATAAATAAATAAATAACTGTAATAAAAATGCGATATAATAAATAATAAGTAAACGCATAAATAAAATTCTCGATCTTCTGGATCGCTTTATTCATAGTATAGGTCTTTATAATGATGTGCAGTACATGAGGAAAATAATTAGGATCTTTATGACCCTTTATTCATTCATTGGATCAGAATTTATTATGATATTTCTTGACCCTTTATTCTATTACACAGAGATAGCATTCTCATATATTTTATTTTTCCTCAATAAAATCTGCAACATCTAAATTGGTAATAGTATCAAGACCATTGTAAATATCAGCATCATTGTTGTAGACGAGATTTGCTTCAGCACTTGCACATTTATTGACTTCACCATTGGGAATGGTTAAATTTGCTTCAGCGTTGATTCCTTTCTTGGAATTTTGATAGAGAGTAACAAAGTGCTTAGGTGTACGGCAGATACGTGCCCAGTGATTTTTCAAACCGCATCGGTGACATGCATTGCCATTGCCTCTAGAATGATTGCTTCTGGAATCCTCCTTGTATTCCTGCATATTGTTGTTGCGGTAATTATTTCCTCCCCTGCCACGCCCACGCCCACGTCCACGTCCACGACCTCTACCACGATTTGGACCAAGATAATTTTTGAAACTTTGGCCTCCGGACGAATTATTATTACGAGCTATTGCTGCATTCGCTTCTGGGAGTGCAGCGGATCCACTTGGGCGGGCCACGTGATTTTTCATCAAAAGCTCGTTATTTTGCTCAGCCACAAGGAGGCATGAAATCAATTCAGAATATTTCTTAAAACCTTTTTCTCGATATTGTTGTTGTAACAACACATTAGAGGCATGAAAAGTTGAAAAGGTTTTTTCCAGTAAGTCCTCATCAGTTATCTTTTCTCCGCATAATTTTAATTGAGAACCTATTTTGAAAATTGCGGAATTGTATTCACTTACGGTTTTAAAATCTTGGAACCGTAAGTGCATCCAATCATAACGAGCTTTAGGGAGAATCACTGTTTTTTGGTGCTCGTACCTTTCTTTTATATGATTCCATAATTCAAGAGGGTCTTTGACGGTGAGGTATTCCGCCTTTAATCCTTCATGCAAGTGGTGACGGAGAAATATCATTGCTTTCGCTTTGTCTTGACTCGATGCTTGTCCGTCTTTTTTAATAGCATTGCCTAGACCCCTCGCGTCTAGGTGTATCTCAGCATCAAGCACCCATCCCAAATAATTTTTTCCAGTAATGTCGAGGGCAGCAAATTCGAGCTTAACTAAATTCGACATGATTCTTAAAAAAAAAAAAATTATAATCAGTATACATTACTATATATAATTAATAACTATTTAATTGTGATGAATAAGTATGAGAACATGAAATCTAATCTATATGGAAACATGGATTACGAATTAATTTTCGACGGGACCGGTTACCTGGATTACGAATCAATTTGTATGGTACGTATATATAGAATGAATGAATATAAAATCATTCCCATAAAACTAATCATGAATAATAAGGAACATGGTATAATAAAGAAATAGTAACCGTGAAAGACAAGAAGTGTAAGAAGACATGGTTAAAGTAACATGCTTAGGGAACTTAAAGAAGACAATTTATATTCATTTATGAGTCTTAGGAACATGCTTCTTCTTTAATTAAAGTAAGACAAGAAGCGTAAAGAAAAAAAAGTCTACGGGAAGTAAATAAGTCTACGGGAAGTAAAAAAAAAAAATAGTGCAATTTCGTGCTGATAACGTGTTATGAAACATACCAACAAGACAAGAGAAAGATGATATGAAGAGAGTAAATTGAGATGTCTTATTCTCATGTACAAGAGCCCTTTATATAGGGTTACACATTCTTGAAGAACAAGAATAATTAATACAAGGAAAGTGTAAATAAGGAAGTTGATATATACATAAATATTGAACATCCATTTAATTCTCTAAAACATATATTCATAACACTCTTCAGATTCTTTGCTAGTTTTTTTTGTTTTTTTTTAAGAAATACATTTTTACCCCAAACTTTCTTCATCCAACAAATCTGTAATTTGTTTAACTATATATTCGATCCGAAATATTTTAACCAATCATATTTAGTCTATATTATTAATTAGTTTTTGTGTGGTACAGGTCTGTATTGCTGCCCTTTCTGACAATTGTCACAATTATAGGCGTGATGATAGGTTACGAAACAACAATTTATGGTAATAAACTTTAATTAACTGATTAAGCTATTTGGAAATTAGTATTATAATTAACTCTAATTGTGTGTATTTGTTGAAAATGTAGGTGGTTCAACAGATTCTGATATGTTTATAGATAAGTTCTTTCCAAAAGAACATTTTAAACAAATCGGATTTGAAACCGTATTTGTTTGTGACTACTACTCCTGGAAAATACAAGTGCTTAACTGCACTTTCCACTTTGCTGCACTAATCTCGATCTTAGTGGTCGAGATAGCACTAGCTTTAAGAGGAAAGTGCAGTTACTTAATTTTTATGTGCTTTGGATGCTTTTTCCACGCACTGGGAGGATTCATATGTGCACTCGCTGAAAACTACATGATATTATGGATGGGGCGAGGACTCAAGGGTGTAGGCATGGGTCTTCTCTTTGAGGTTAGTTGATTATGTTTTGGAAACAAACCACTTTTAATCCTTTAAAAACAAAACCACTCAAAATTCAGAATGAGTACAAATTGAGAACATGTTAGCCTAACCCAGCAAAGCTTAGTGCATAAGTAGTTAAGATATTGATTCTTTTTCATATCTTCCACAACCATTGTTTCTCAACCTCGGTTTTTGTGTTGATAACATGATTAATGTTCTCTACTTTAAAAATCATCCACAGTTTCATAGTTGATTAAAAAATATGTGTGATAATATTATTTTTTTAATGTCTTGAATTGCAACCAAATCAATCACCAATTGAAGAAGTGATTAAGATTAACACAACTGAACTTGCAATAGTAACTGTTGTTTCTTTTTCATTCATTCACTTCACTTCAACTATTATAATGTATTACTTCAAATATAAGTTAAAAAAAAAAAAAAAAAAAACTGAAAGTAGTAGTGGTTGAACAAGTTTGTAGAGGAACTGCAGCATAAGTTGGCTTACTTGCACAATAGGACTTGTAAATTGGGTTACTTGCTGTCAAGTAGTTGGTCTTAGTAAACTTGTTCAAATACTGCTGCAATTCCTCTGCAAATCTGTTTGAGCACTGACGTGGTCTTCTTGTCCCCTTAGCTTGTAGTGCAGTTAGTTTTAGTAGGGTTGCAAATTTAGGTTTTAGATTTTGGTAGTGTTAATATGTAAATGACTAACTTAAAAAAAATAAATTGTTGTAGAGTGTTCCTATCATAATGAATATGATAGGATCAGAGTACGAGAAAGTGGTTGACAACTGGCACAAATTTGGCCTCGTGTTTGGACCAGTAGTTGCCACATTCTTAAATATGATGATGGGGCTCAAGGATAACGGAACTCCTTGGAAGCTCGCATTTTGGTTTCCAAGCGTCCTGTCTGCCGCTACACTTCTTCCAGTTGTATTTCTGATGAAGAAACCAGAACTTGAAAAGGAGTGGCAGTACCGATGGATGACATGCAGAAGGAGGAGTCGTCCACTCGTGTTCATAGAGGTCGTCAGGACATTGGCGACCCCTATTCAGGACCTGAACCTTTACAGCCACATTATTGTGATGCTGTTTACTCCTAGCTCCGAGCTTACGAGTTCCGCCCCGTTTGCCATTTGTGCTTGTCAGTTCATTGGGTTAGTAGCCAATGGATGGTATGTGAAGGTCACACGGACCAAGCTAATATCCTCATCTTTGATTATGACAGTGATACAGGTACATTAACGTTTTTATCAATGTGCTGTTTCTGAATATATACGTTTTTTTATGCCTAATACAAATGATGTTATGTTGTTGCTATGTAGGTAGTCACATTTCTTACGATATTCATTCGTAACAATGTGACAAGCCCGTTTTCTACTGGCATGGGAGTCACTCTTCTAGTTGGGCAAGCGTTCTTCATGTTAGGAAATTCAGTAATTTCCTCACCCGCGGGATGGGTGAAATTCCCTTTAGAAGATGAAGTGAAAGCGATTGAGCGCTGGATGCCGATCATCTCCATGGCTGTGCAAGGAGGAATCGCGCTTCTCTCCCCATTCATAATGTGCGAGCTTGGAATGAAGGTGTATGCCACTTGGGCTGGTATATCCGCTCTTCTCTCATGTTTTCTGTACTTGTTGCTACCCGAAACAAGGGATGCAACAAGTAAAGAAATACAAAGAGAACGCTTTAGGAGCCATTGGTTTTGGCAATATTTGGTCTAGACTGACTGTGTGTGGTTGTGTAACTATCTAACTGTGTTGCTGTTTTATATGTTTGGTTTCATTGTGTTGGACAGCTTGTTGTTAACCCAGATTCTTATCTTAATCTATTGCAACATGGTTCTTTTACCTTACTGTCATTACATATTATTGGTGATGGCCTGCCTATTTGTTAACCCAGCCAGATTCTTCTTCTCTTGGGTGAGTTTGAGTTTTTACCAAACTCTCTATATAAGGTAAAGATGTACAACTTGATAATACCTGCAGATGGATGGCTCTCTATACTAGCTACTCTGTGATTTTAGTTTAGTTTACAGTTGGGAAGAGGAAGCAATGTGTTTGTACTTAATTGATATTCAATGCTGCAGAAACTGTATGGTTAGTAATATAGTAAAGTGCTGTCTGTTATCTGGCTGTTTAAGTACATTATTATTGAACAGAGAACTACTAGTTTGGCAAGTTCCCAAGCTTTAGTCCTACCAATCAGTTAGTTGATCAGGAAAAGATTCAAGGGATTATCCTGTTACTAGTGCATCGGAACAGATTGCATTATTACCTCGTGTCGTGTATAGATTACTAATTTATCTGATGTGATAAGACTTACAACCTATTCATGTTGACATATTGGAATCCGAATTATGGGGATCTCTTTAATATTGCATGCTTTCTTATCTGTTTTTCTGTTGAAATTTGAACAATTGGGTAGAGAGTGAAGAAAAAGGAGGAAAAGTAATAACTATACATACTGGCTCATTCATAATTTGCAGGTCTAGCGATTACAAAGCACCAGAGGATGCTAAAGCTGCTGGTTTTGAGATTGGTGCTGATAAACTGGGATCCATAGTTGAGCTAAAAGGTCATGGTGGTTTTGAACTAAAGGGTCTTGCTGAGAAGCTCTCCACATCACTAAATTTTGCAGCAATATATATAAATAAAGGAAAGGAAAGCTTTATAAACCATCTTCTTTTGTTTATTGATAAATCCAAGAAGGAATAGCTAGGTGGCTTATGAAATCTGTCTGGTAATGGAGTGAGACAACTTTCTTTCTTTCTTTCTTTCTTTCTTTCATGTTATTAACAGCAGCATCAAACTCCTAGTACATAGTAAACAAGGTTGGAGAACAATCCAGAATCTTATCCCCACAACACATCTGTGGATGAAAACATGCTGCTAATCCTTGAAGTAAGAAAACCATCATAATTAGATCAATAAGTAGTTCATCTGCACCACATCCTATCCTACAAGAATATAATTATCTTCTAGACCACCAGAATCTTCAGCAAGAGCAGCTCACAACCACCTGCTTTCAGGAGCTTCAAAGACCTACAAATTAAAATCAAGACAAACATCTTTTCTTAAGAGAATGAAATGTCCTGGAGGAAGGAGCTCACATATCTCATTGACCATCTCTACAATCATAGATAATAGTATAATTTGTATTACTAAGAAGATTGATGTGTTTGTAACATCTTTACAAGGTAGTGAGTACAACTGTAATAGATAAAGTGTAGTATCTAAGATGGATGAGTTTGTAACATCTTTACAAAATAGTGGGTACATTGCTCCATGTCTTACTACAAACTAGTATTGTATCTAAGTTGCATCATCCATCAATAATATTTCCCTTTGATATATATATATATATATATCTCTCTCTCTCTCTGCATCATCTCCTTCCTTCCTCCTACTCTCTCTCTCAAGATCTTCAACTTCTGGATCATCGATTCACCATGTCCTTCTGGTCTTCCTCTAAATTGTTGAAACCTAACATTTCTCCATGTCTTCCTGAAGAGCCTTGATTATTTCACTGCATTACAAGCATCATGAGAAGCAAATCAAATATGGGAGGAGAATGAAGATCAAGGAAATTTCAATTCATAATCAAATCAGTATTAGCACATAGTTAACTCATTCTATTCGACAGTTGGTACATGGGATAATGGATACTGAGACAGAGACAAGAAAGAAAGAAATAAAGAAAGTTCAAGAAACAGTTATCAAGTCACTGAAAGGTGAACTAATTAATCTATCATCTTAAATCGTAATTAGTCAATAATTCGACCAAACAAAGAGCAATGTCCAATGGAGATTCCAGGAATGAAAACCAAGCTGATTGAACTTCCATGCATCTGAGAGGTCAAAATTCCTAATCATCTTAACCATATTCTACTAGGGGGAAAAAACTGGCCAAGGGTAAAAAGTATGGGACATCAACCTTCGAGAGGCTTGAATAAGGGACATCATAGAGACTTGAATAAGAATATCAACTGTCTGAAATTAACAATGATGAAGAACTAACTGAAAAATAGGAATGAAAACAGATACAGCAAGAAAGAGGATTTGAAAAAACTGATGCATCACTGGTTTTTTTTTTTTAAAAGATCTTTTAACATTGAAAATCATGGTACTGTAATCAATGCTGAAAAAATTGAGATACCAGAGTGAAGAGAAATGGTACTGTATTACACAAGAAGTCACTCAGAGGTTAGTTCAAAACAAACTTTCAGAGTATTCAAACATCATGGCACTTATCAATTTTGAATAGAATGAGAAGTAATATCAAACAAAAGCATCAGAACATACTAGATATTAGCTGCAGTTTCGTTTTAAAGAAAACCAAAAGAGAAAAACGAACCTTCAAGAGTCAATGATCATGACAATAACACCAGTCTGAAAATATTGAATATCATGGTTGAGAAATTGTACCATATTACACAGAAGTCACACAAACTTTAGTACAAAACAACTTTCACAAATTTGATACAACACTGCACACTATCCTTGTTATAAGAAGGAGAAAGTAAAAAAATTTCAAGGTCTTAATGATAGAATGCTTTTGAAACAAGAAGATGCAATGTAAATAGTAGACTTCTAGGGAAACAAGATTTGAACAACATCTCTGCAGCCCAAGTTTCTACTTCTTTTTTTATCATGATCTTTTCTTCTTTTTTTTATTTTTTGGTGATGGAAGGATTGTATATTTGCCTTCATCCTCATTCCTTGTTTTTCTTAGAAATGGAGGCAATAATCATCACAATATATATATATATATATATATATATATATATATATATATATATATATATATATTTTAAATACTACAGAGAGGAAAAGTGTTTCTGTAAAGAAAGAAGTCTCTACTATTGAGATCATGTATCAACTTAAAGAGAAAAAAAGAAGTCGATCAAGCATAAGTATCAAAAAGAAAAACCTTGTAAAGTAAACAAAGAGGAATTGTTAATAGGATAGATCCAGTGTATGAATCAAAAAATATTCACGTGTTTTGAAACATAACCATAAGTAGTGACATTGACAGTAGTCAGTGTAACTTCAGTGTTCCTCTAAAACCAGTACTAAACAGAGATTACATTTCATAAAGAAAGAATCTAACCAAAAGATCAGATAGTTGTTGTATAGGATCAGCTAGAAAAGCAAGATTAACGAAGAAGGAATTTTGTTGAATTACAAAGGTAAAACATGCAGCAGCAATCAGTATCACAAATGCTTATAGTAGCTTTGCAAAAGGATGAACTCAAGATAAGTCCAATTGAGTGTACCAATACCATTCATGAGTTTTGAAACATGATCAAATGAGGTGACATTAACAGAAGTCAGAGTAACCCCAGTATTTCTCATAAACAAAGGTAAAACAGAGATTATATTTCAGTAGAGACCATCAGTTCAAAAGGTCGAAGTTTGCATCAGAGAGAAAAGCTAAAGATGAAGTCGAAAGAAAAAAAAATGGCAGTCTTTTACAAAGTTTGAATCATGTAGACAACAAATAAAGGTCAGAAGAAAACACACAGTTGGTGGGAAAAGTTTCAGATTTTCAAACAAGGAGATAACTTGAGAAGATATGAGTAACATATAGTATATTTCTTCAGAACAGAATAGCATATACATTACAGTGGTGCTGATAAGATTACTATCTCAGCTCAAAGTGCTGCTTCATGCGCCGCCTCAAATTTTCTATCTTAACCAATTTTGTAGTTACTTGTTTGCAGACTTCTTCCTTAGAAAGACGATGACATGATCCTGTAAAAAACATTTAGAATCAGGATTTGATGAAAAATGGAACAGAATACTTGTGCTGGGATAGAAGAAAAGGAAGTGCTTTTAAGCTCATCAAGAGAAGCTATTCCAAGTTTTTGTCTTAAAGGAACAAAATATTTCTCTGAAAGAGGTTAAGTGAATGTCTGCTGTCTGTTCATTTGCAGGTATGTAATTAACAAGAACAACTCCTTGAGACACAGTATCTCTAACAAATAAGGGATCTAATTCAACATGCTTCATCTTTGAATGATGAGTAGGGTTAGAAGAAACTAATATTGCACTGGTGTTATCACACCAGGCCACTGGAGGCCCTGAAATCTGCACACCAACCTCTGTTAGAAGAGACATTGCCCAGATTATATAACAAAGACATTCAGCTAAACCCCTAAATTCAGCCTCTGCTGTAGACCTTGCTACCACCCTTTGCTTTCTAGAACACCAGGTAATCAAATTCCACCAAGGTAGATGCAATGACTATTCGTGGATTGGCGATCATCTACATTACCTCCCACGTCTGAATCTGAGAAACCTGTAAGAGTGAGAGTAGAAGAATTTCTAAAAACAAGTCCATGATCCAAAAGATATGTGTTAGTCCTTGTGTTTAGGCTATATCATGTGTTTGTCATCAATGTTTGTATGTTTGCATTCTAGTCCTTGAGGATTCCTATATAAAAAAACCTCTCCTATTGTAATCATCAACTTGATAGCAGAGCATCCATTATGTTTATCATATTGAAAGCTTAGCTATCTTCATACTCTCCATAGTTCTACCTAAATACTTTCAATGACTGCCGAAGCAATTATCAAGAGCAGCAAAACTATTGAAACAAGGTGGGATTATTAACAATCACCCCAATGCCAAGGGCTAAACACGGACAAGAAAGCTGGAGCTTGAAGGGCCTACCATCTTAAAACCTGGTTTTAATACTATGCAGTAGAACGAGAACCAAAATCTCAAATCTTAAGGTGTTAGATGAATGCCCAATAATGGTTTTATTATTTATTACATAACAGGCTAGAATTTGAAATCTTCAATATATGAATTATTTATTGAAGCCCATTACATTTGATTGTTTTCTCCAATAATGGTGGTAAAAAGAATTGAATCTTGACTAATACAATCAGAATGCATATCGAATATAACCAAAAGTGGTCCAAAAAGACAAACTACTAGATTACTTCCAAGTTTTAGGTTCCGATGAATTGAAAACTATGTTATACTGATAGCAGTTGAGCTTTCTACCACCTAGTAAATTTGGCAAAAGTCATTCAAGCAGTTATGTCTAAGAAACCTTTGTTCGCTGAAACAGAACCCAAAAAAGTGAAACTTCCCTCTAGAGAATTCAGAAACAGATTCATAAGTGCTTGATAGAGAGGAGGTTAGATAGAAAGACTGCTTACTTTTCTCTTATGCAAGCACTGCAGACCATCACCAAACATGCAAAAATCAAAATAAACAATCAGTTAATGTTTTAAGAGATGTCCTATGTACATGTTATCGAATGTTCCACAACAAACATTTATCAAATGCCATTCTATATGGTTAAAAGGGAAAGGTTCAGAATAAGCCTGATATCCACAATTGCTTGAACATATATATATCTTGCTATCAGTCGTGTAAATTAACATTGTTCTTTTTTCTTATTCAATTAGTAGAAGAAGACCACACTTTTAGTCAACAAAGTATCTATAGAATGAGTGAAGCGTGATAAAATTTTATGTCTCCATGATTCCTTTTTTAGCCAGTAATTCGCAAGGATTCCAAGACCTTAACCTTAAAAGCAGGCAACTTTTGATACTTAAGCTCTAACTCAATAGCATAGAAAGAATTGCAGTAGACATGTCCATTCTTGAACAGGCCCAGTTTGTTCGGCTCTTCTTTTCTGGAGTAAACAACATCTCAACTTGATATTGTCTATGTGACAAAGAGATGCATTACATTATCTAACAGTAAAGGTTCAACATATCTATCATGATTAACAATTTAAAAAAAATTAATGTATAAATGTCTATTATATATTGGAGATAAAAAGATGTAAAACTACAGCATGTTATTGGCATTATTACCTTTAATTACTTCTGCCCCATTAAATGCAGAATCAAATTCGTACATTGTAAAGGTTGAAGGACAATCCACAATCTTATCCCCTGGCTCCAGAACACATCTGTGGATGAAAACATGCTATTCCTTGAAGTCAGAAAACCAGCATAACTGGGAAGAACCAGTAAAAAAGAGAATGCCAATTTAACCGCATAATTAGATCAATAAGTTCATCTGCACCACATACTACAAAAGTTGTCCCAAAAGTTAATTTCAGAAGCATTGGTGGCCATCGGAAATGGCAATGAGAAATGAAATCATTTCAATATACTTTTTTCTCCTGACATCCATAACTTTCTTTACATGTGTTAATAAACTGATTGGGCCTAACTAAACCACAAAACTAGCTTGAAAGAGGACTCCCCAAGCAATTATTAGGGGCAGCAAACCTATTGAAACAAGGTGGGATAATAAACAATCACCCCTAGGCCCAGGACTAAACACAGACAATAAAGTTGCAGCTTGAAGGGCCTGCCATCTTAAAACCAGGTTCTAATACAATGCGGAAGAACCAACTATCACAACTCTTAAGGTGTTAGATGAATGCCAAATCATCGTTTTACTATTAAATAACACGCTAGAAATTTGGAACTCTTTAAATTAGAATCTTCAAAATATATGAATTAGTTATTGAAGACCATTACATTTGATTGTTTACTTCTATAATGGTTGTAAAAAGAATTGAATCTTGACTAATATAATCAGAATGCATAACAACTATAACAATACGAGGTCCAACAAGACAAACTACTAGATCTTACTTCCAAGTTTCAGGTTCTAATGAATGGAAAACTATGTTATACTAATAGTCTAATAGAAGTTGACAACCTAGTAGATTTGGCAAAAGTCATTTAAGTAGTTATGCCTAAGAAACCTTTGTTCGCTAAAATAGAAGCACCAAAACGGAGTAGTTCAGAAACAGATTAATAATTTCTTGTGTGCTAGTTTGTGAGGAGGCTAGTGTTATGGATATAATTATCCATAATATATTGGAATATATTATTATTAGTGATAATGTTAGATTTATTAATAGTAATAAGATTAGATTTTATATTTCGTATCGTTATCTATTAAAATATCCTATCTTTGTACTGGTCTAGTCCTATATAAGGGACACAGTTATTGAATAAATAACAAGCAGAAAAGTTATTTCAATTATCTAGTTCTTAGTTAGATTAGTTCTTAGATTAGATTATTTATTCGGGTTATCAAGACCCATAACAGCTAGATAGAAAGAATGCTTACTTTTCTATTCGGGAAGCACTGCGGACCATCACCAACATGCAAAAATCAAAATAACAATCAGTTAATGTATTAAGTGATGTCTATCTACATGATATCTTCTGCAAAGCAAATATTTATCAAACGTCTTTTCACATAGTGAGAAGGGAAAGGTTCACAATAACCCTGATAGCCACAATTGCTTGAACATTGAGAAATTTCAGATTATACAACAATGAAAATCTGTACGTTGAGTCTCTCATTAGCAGTTTCTGGATTTGCATGTCCTCATTCAATCCGGAGGAAAAGGAATAAGATAGAGTAACTATATGAGAAGCTTAGAGAAGTTTGCACACACCGTTTCTGCATAAAGTATTGCATGCCTCGAGACCTGATATTCATAATCCAGTTCATATGTCATTCACCGTAATACATTTTCTTCCTCATCAGCTGATGATGGTAACTATTCAACCAAAGTCACACCTGGGAATCAGCTAGTAAATTAGTTGGATCAACTCTGAAGAAATCAACCACCTGACAGAAAAACCGAGTTTGTCTCATTAGAACACTCACATAGCTGTAAATCACATAACATGGAGACAGACCAAGAATTTAGAGAAGAATTCCCCAGGCTATTGAGTTGATAAAGCTGATCAAATAAGGAATACGAGGTTGATGATCGAATTCATTAAGCTCTGAAATATGATCACTCCTACTACATTATGCCAACTGTTCCCGAACCAAAAAGAACTTGTTAATGGCAGTGGGAAATGAACTTAGAATTCTAAGTTTAATTTCACAATCGAAAACTGAAATCGTTTCAATATAATTCTCTCTCCTTAAATCAGTACTTTTACATGTGTTAATAAACTGATTGGGCCTAACTAAACCTCAAAACTAGCTTGAAGGAGGAGGATTGCACAAGCCATTATCAGGAGAAGCAAAACTGTTGAAACAAGGTGGGATAAATAATAATCACCCCTATGCCCATGAATAAACACAGACAAGAATGTTGGAGCTTGAAGGGCCTATTATTCTTAAAACCGGGATCTAATACCATGCGGTAGAACCAACTATCACAAATCTTAAGGTGTTAGATGAATGCCCAATAATGGTTTTATTATTAAATAACACGCTAGAATTTGAAACTCTTCAAAATATATGAATTATTTATTGAAGCCCATTAGAAATAGTTGTAAAAAGAAATGAATCTTGACTAACACGGTCATAATGCATACCGATTATAACCATACGCGGTCCAACAAGACAAACTACTAGATGATACTATATTATACTAATAGCAGTTGAACTTTCTACCACCTAGTCGATTTGACAAAAGTCATTTAAGCAAGTATGCCTAAGAGACCTTTGTTCGCTGAAATACAAGCCCCAAAAAAAGTGAAAATCCATCTAGATTCATAAGTACCTGTGTGCTTGTTCGAGAAAGAGTGCTTACTTTTCTCTTCGAGAAGAACTGCGGGATCATCACCAGTCTTGCCTCTGGAGGAGGACCATCCAAGACGTTCTGACAGAATCTGGAAAATTACATCCAGAAACAGAAAGCTAATAATAAGTCCACTAATGCTGATGATTAGAGAAGTAACCAAGCGTATTTGGGTGAAACAAACAAAAACAGCAGACACCAACAACATATTGAAGTAAACATGTTTTTTCTCAAGCATCTATTTCACCGACTTTCTTCATTGTAATAGATGTTTGTTTGGCAAGAACTGTATACAACATAGCGCATATCACAGTCGCAAGTCTTTCAGGATAGCAGTTAGAACAGCAAGCGGATCAAGTTCAACTCTTCAAGACATCAAAGTAGAAGTTGATTCTGGTCCATAAATTATAGGCTTTCAATTAATCATCAAAATATAAAAAAAAATTGACCTGGCACAATATCTTTTAATTATCATATAACAATTGAATTGAAACATTATGTATCCTAGAATCAAATAGGCTAGTATTAATAGAGAACGCGACGGAGCATCACATAGAAGTTTGACCACTATCAGCTTACTGAGAAACCAGAAGCAGAAACACAGATGAGAAAAATTTCAATAACCTCAAAAGGAAGAATGAATGAGTCCGTCCCCAGACAATCTTTGCTTGCTAGCATTCATCTGCTCCATGCACCGCAAGAGTGTTGACCACTGAAAAGAAAACCCCCTTCTCTTGATGTTTGCTCCACGTCAACTCCCAGACAGACAGACAGACTATCAGCTATACTAAGAATTAATTTTGTGGAATCTAATTCTAATTTGGAGGGAGGGAGGGGGTTACTTACTGACTGCCTGCAGTGTAAGAAAAAGAACAACGCTAAACAATATCAATCTTGGGGAAAAAAAAAAATACATATTATTTTTAGAATAATGATGTAAGCTGTGAAATTCCTACCGAAAATAAACTCAAGTCATGTGTGAAACCGGTTTGACTACGGAACATCATACCGTCTCGGCTTTGTGTTTTATTTGCAATTTTTTCCATAATTTTATGTTTATCAAAATAAAATCATTATTTTATATTGCCTTTTGTTTTCTTTATTTATATATATATATATATATCTATATACCAATATATAATTTGTGTTGGGTCCTCACCCCCAAAAGTCACTTACCTTCCAAAAGGTTCCACACATACCTTTCAAAAGTTATCTACCCTCTAAAGTTTAAACCAACCTATTTTGTCCGGTTTGGATTAAATTTTATTATCAAAATTGTTTACACTGAAATCTTACAGCACATACACAATCTATGAAAAAAGTAGGGCCTTTGGATATAGAACCAAACAGAGACAATTATAAATGTCGATAAGCCAAAGAAATCCGTAACTGTTGTAGCTCTAAACTATGATTTAATATATGATATGTGACGCGTTAACGATTCAACATATTTAGGGTCACAAGTTTATTTTTATGTATGCGGTTCAGAATTTGAAAAACACACTCAGTGAAGCTGCCCGTTTAATTACATATGATGTCCCAACTATCAAGGGACAATCATGCAAAAACTCTGATTTTTTTTCTATAATGATCACTAAATTCTACATATTACTAGATAAAAATAGACTTATTATATTAAACGTAATTATCATAGTTATACTTTAACAACTTATATAAATAACAATCTTAGAAATATGCATGTGCAAAGCACATGTAGAAATAACTAGTATATATATATATATATATATATATATATATATGGATTAACTGTTAAACTTCGATAAAAGAATATGAAGTTTTTCTAAAAACTTGACCTGACTAGATTCAATTTTTTTTAATATTAATGTTTTAGGAATTAATTATTCTTTTTCTTTTACATATTTACACTATTTTCCTAAATGTTATGCCATAATAATAATTTATGTTTTACTAATTTAATTCGTCAATATATCTGTTAATTAATTTTATATTATTTTCAGCTTTATTTATACCATTGTATATTTCTTTTTAATCATTTTTAGATTATTTTTTGTATTTATTTTACAAAGTAGTTACTCTACTCCTAATTTTTCATTTTTATGTTTTTTGTTATGATTATTCGATTTTACTTAACAATTTTGTATGTCAATGTTATTTTTGAAATTTTCATTTTTTATATATTATATTTGTTATATTCTTTAATTTTAATTGTTCAAATGTAACCAAAAAATATATATCAAAATCTCTTTATAGATTTTTTCACATTTTTTTAGAATTTTCTTTTTCTCTATTTTTAGGTTTTAATTTTCGGTTTTTATAAATAAAAAATGAAGGGATGTATTTGTATATACATAACTTCGAGAGAAAAAGTAATTGCAATATTTGTAAAAATGAACATAAAGTATAGTCATTCTAACCTAACCTGTACCTTCTACAAAAATAATTTGTTCTCTCTGATTTTTTCCAAAATTTCCCTCATCCTAATTATCTGCTAGTGCTCTAGTTTCAGTCAAGGCTATCTCTGGAGAGTGGAGATCACAAACGCCAATCTTATCTCAACTCATAAAGAACGGTGCAAATGAAATTGAGAAAGTATGATCAAATTCTCGTTAAAATTCATATTCAGCTTAGCTTAGTCCAATTCAACGGTCAACAAAAAGTAACAACCTTGTACAATAGGTAACGGTCAACAAAAAGTAACAATCTAGTACAATAGGTGTTTTATTTTAAAATCAAGATCGATGATATTTCACTCTTACGCCCAGGCCTGATCCGAACAAATTTGGTGCGTAGAGTCTACAAATGAGGTATAAACCCAATATCGCCCGTCGGAATTGAGCTCTGATACCATGTTAAAATTCACATAGGACCGAACCTAATCCAACAAGACAACAGAGAGCAGCCATTTAGGATCGTTGAGACCCACAAACCCGCCTCATTTTGCTTTTATAAAATTATAAGAGTTAACATATCATAATAGAAACAAATATATGAGTTTGTTAGTTAAGGAATTAATATAAATTTGAATTTGAATTTAGATTAATATTTTTAATTTGTGATTTAAACTTCATAATTTATGTTCGAACACGATTTAAGTGAATACAATTTTTCTTTTATAATATTAGACTCTAAGCTCCGAAGGGCAGAGCTGAGACCATGGGGATATTTTTTTTTAATAATTCCCGCCTTACAATCTAAACAACACCGTGATGGAAGACGAATTTCATCTTGTGGGAAGAGGCTGGGTTTTGCCAAACCCGCCCCGCATAATGGATATCCCTACGCCATTAGTTGTGGCTATGGTGAGAACTTAGGGGGCGTTCTGATAGAGATAATGTAAGATTACTTGAATTGTGAGGTTACAGGTAATGTGAGACGTAATGTGAGATTACTTGTAATGTTAGATTACAGTGTTTGGTTGTGCTGTAATGTGGAGTGTAATGTTAGATTACAGTGTTTGGTATGTGTTGTAATGTGCATTGTAATGTGATTTATTATTATTATATTAATTTATGTGAGAGTATGTTATATCCTAATATGATAAGATTTAAACGAACATATATTTTGACAACAACTAACTTCTTAAGGATTATGTGTGTGGTTAATACTATAGTCATTTATGAAATCTAAAAACTAAATATTTAAACTCAATACGTACAACTACTAAAATTCTATTAGTTAAAACATTATATATAATTTTATAAGACAATTTTCATAAATAAAAAAAAATACAACGAAAAAATACTTACTCATTATATGAATATCACGTGCATTATTATTTATTATAATAATAAATTATGAAGTATCTAAAAAATAAAAAGCTAATAATAATAAAAATATTATTATCATAATAAACTATAAAGATAATACAAAATAATTTATCTATTTAGTAAATAATAATAAAATAATAACACTCTGTAATGTTGGACGTAATCTCGCATTACATCCGTTTTTGGATGTAATCTCACATTACGTTGATCGGAGATTGGACGTAATCTCAAATTAAAATGGACATTACATTACAATGCACATTACGTCATTTGACAAACCAAACAATGTAATATTGATGTAATGTGGAACGTAATGTGAGATTACATCCCACATTGGAATCTTAAAATATAAATCTGTTATGGACTTCTAATGGTGTGGGAGTTGTAAACGGTAATGACTGAGTTGCCAAGCAGAAACAGATGAAACAGCGAGGGAAGAATGAGGTATATTTGGAATAAATTAATATAAAAAATGTGTTTTGAACAAAGTAAATATTAATCAATTTCTTAGTAAGTTTCGGTATATACAGACACGAGGTTAGGAAATATAATTAGAGGGGGCAAAATTTATTTTAACTGTACAAGAATTAAATAAATACGAAAATTTATACATTATATATTATCAAAATAATCAATGAAGTCTGTTAAGTAAATTTTTCAATCTCTCTATTCGGACTTTATATCTAGGGTGCTATTCCCGCGCACCGCGCGGGGTGACTTGTCAACTTGAGATATGTATAAGATAAACTCAGTAGAGAAAATGCAAATAACCAACTTCTTTGTTGTGTTTTGTTCTAAATAATACTTCTATAACATTGGTGTGAATAAATTTCACCAAGTTTGAATCAAAATAAACTTCTAATTGTATGCAATTTCATGACATAAAAAATCCATGGGAAGAAAGCGATCAACTTGTGGTCATCAGGGATTTTGATCCGGCTAAACTGATCGAGTCGTGAGGAAGAAGTTACAGATTTCAGCTTTTTTGAATAGGCCATTGCCGAAGATGAAATCAACATATCCTTCAGTCTTGCAATCTTTGTAATAATGTATGCCATCTCTTGAGTAGTACAGTGTCTTCTGCTCCAAGGAATTTACAGACCACGAAAAGTGGCATGTCTGCTGATATGCTCAATGTCACCACTTGCACTCTTATCCCTCCTCGTGGTGCCACTGGTGTTGTGTTCTACATTATATTATTGTGGCGCTGTCAAAAGAGAATGAATGACTTGCCATTTACATACACATGCAATTTCTATTCTACTTATGAATCAGAAGAGAATTCTAACCTTGAATGTGATTTTCTTGGCAATGAAATAAGGGGAATATATCCCTGCAATATAGCATAGTTGAATGTTCTCAATGGATGCCCTTCCGGTCCTTTATTTTTGGTTGTGTCGCCCCATTGTACAATTGTATTATCGACCTCACCGCCTTTAATTGTGATGAAGGATTCAATGCAGGAATATGTAATTTTTCTCTCTTGCCAAAAACACTGACCATCACTTATAAAACCATTAGCAAACCACAACTTAATCAGCTAATCCTTAACTCCTGAGTTTTCTTCTCTATACAAAATATATAGATGTACTTTTTTTCAAAATAATGAAAGTATTGTGAATAAAAAAAGCATACAAACCGAAAATATGAAAAAAATAAACTTGCCATTATAAACAAAGGAGGTTTGCTAGGGCCCGCCTCACCACTTTGTGAATCAAGTAGATAAGAATCAAACAAAATATATGCTAGAACAAATTAGCATAAACTGCAAAATCTAGACACACAGCAACTTTTCATCGGTCAGCATAACCAGTTGCTGCGTACCTTGAGAGTTGGTGGAGTAGTCCAATCCCTAGTTCCCAGTGGAATGAGCTGAAGCAATCCAATTTCTACATCCATCCACAAGAAGAAACACATTTAGACAGTTTTAACTGCATGCAATGAGTTCAAGAACAATAATCCTGTAAAAATCCATAATTGGGAGAGAGCTTATTTAGGGCCAGAGCTTTATGTGATTGAATATCTAAATGCTCCGTCGTCAACGCCATTCTCCATGGAGAAAAAGTATCGTATTATATACCGTAAAGCTGAGGATTAAAGTAGTAAACCATAAAGCATATCCATCACTACAGTGTACTAACCCAATATTTATCTTCTCGATGATGGTCTCGTGAATAAATATGAATCAATTCAATAAGAAATCAAACTAACCATTTAAGGAATTCATTCATAAGATAGATTAAGTGATGCATGCTCTTCCAATATGCATAATAGTGTATAATGGAAAAGTAATTGAAACCCTTCCTATGGAGCCCTAAATCTCTGATTTCGATTTATCACAATACCATACAGTAAAGTACATAATAGTCAAAATAGCAAACTTAATCACAATCACATATCATGACAACAGCGATAATTCTTCGAATAACGCTATCAAGAAATTTGCTCAAGGCTTACCCATAATAGTACGCCTCATCGATATCGAACATCCATGTCGACTAAGTTGTTTCCTTCATGTCGTCTTTCCTTCAGGAAAGACGGATAAGTTAAATTGAAGAAATTTTTAACCTTAACAGAACAGATAGATGTTCTTATAAAGAGAAAAGTATGACCATGTATCTTTTAGAAGGATGAGACATCAAATGCACTATGTTCTGTTCTTCCAAAACCAACAACCTCAACCTAAATAATATTGTATTAAATTACTCAAGCTCACCGCATTGCAGCAGCCATCATATCATTCATAGGATCAATTTCTTTCCAGCCACTGCATTACTCCAAAATGATACCACGGTTCAAGAACTGTAATTCACATTGTAATGAACAAAATCCAGATCATGAAACTCCGATTGCTTTGAATTTGACCACTTTTGAGAAGCATCTCATCCATTTGGCTTGTCAATCCGTACCTTGAGGCACCATCACTTGTATGACTACACTTTCAAGTTCCGTATATAAACATACCTGCTTGGACAGGGATAGGCTAGTGTATCCAAACCTGTCATACTCAAACATGAAAACACCGTAAACATCTGGAACGTTGTAGGAACAGGAAAAGACACCCTGTAAAATATTTAATAGACCATAATGGAGTTACAAAATTATAATAAGAGAGCCGATAGCACAAAAAAAAACCAGATTAGACATATCTTAACTTGTTAAACATATTAGCAACGAATTCACGCAACGTTTGTTGCTAAACAGAAATACAGCTAATCACAGGAAGTAAATAGAAGTCAGTAGGTTCCATATCAATAAAACAATCGATTGAATCAAATATGGTATCAATTAAAATAATATCTATATATACATTAAATATGATTTCAATTAAACTCAAACATCATAAGATGATTTATTTGACTGAGAGGAAGAGATTTACCTGCGTACTTGAAGTTTCAATTGAACTCAAATAAATCAAATATAATCTATTTGACTCAGGAAGAATTTTACCTGTTTAGTGGATATCTGGTGCTGCCTAATATCGTTGGCGGATGATAATCATCGTAAGTGCATCTGAGATGAAATTGAGCCAGCAACAGTTTCACCTTTATCGAATTGAACCTAAATAAACAGAACTGAAAAATAAATGTCATACCATGAACTGGATGAAGGCAGTCATGGATTATTGAACTGAATTGAAGGAATTAATGACATACCATTAACTGGAAGAATTTTACCTGCGTATTGGATGTCAATATCGTTGGCGGGTGATAATCATCGAAGGTGCATTTGAGAGAAATTGAGCCAGCAACAGTTTCGCCTTCACTTGGCCAAGAAAAAAAAAGAAAAAAACTGTTCAGCCTTCATCGAATTGAACCTAAATAAACAGAACTGGAAAAATCAATGCCATACCAGGAACTGGAAGAAGGCTGTCATGGATTATTGAACCGAATTGAAGGAATCAATTCTTGGAAGATCCACTTTCCTATTCCTCCATGCTACTTTCTCCTCCACCGCCGCGAGGGTATATGGAGAATTTAGGTCCGCAGAAGAAATAAGTGGCCTCTTCGTCCAGCTCCTTTCTCCACCACCGCCGCGCGAGTCTGGGGAAAATCTGGGAACGCAAAAGAAAGAAGCGGAAGAACCAACCAAAGCTTCATGTGAAATTTCTATAGAAAGTAATATTGGGTCCCACCAAGCACCAATACATTTGTTCATTTACTTTCTCTTTCTTACTTTCTATTGAAATTTCACAAGAAATTTCACATTTTAAAGATTTACTCCCAACCAAATTAATCCGTAGAAGAATTGGAAGAGACGATCAAATTTATCTTACGGAAAGAAGAAGAGTCGGAGAAAGAGAACAGCGGTGCAACGTCGTTTTCCAGAGCTGACGTGTGAAGTTGAGACTAATTCTCGACCAAGGCCATCACGATTAGATGTACCGTTGCCTAAGCGATGTCGTTTGATCGACTACAGTGAGTCTAGTGGCGCCTTGAATGAAGATGGAGAAGGGCGTAATGAGTGAAGATGGAGAAGGGAAAAGGAGAAGGGTTTGTCGTATTGCACACCTGCAACCTTTACCTATGTCGTTTCAAAGGAGATGGGCCTTGCAACATATAATATTGATATGGGCCCCTCATATTATTAATGCTGAGTTAGATTAGAATTAAGTTACGTGGCAAGCTATGAAGTGTTGATAACTAGATTAGTATAACTAGCTACTATCCCCGCGCACCGCGCGGGAGAAAAATCTAAATAAAAAGTAATTGAAAAAAAAAAATTATGTTAGTTTATTGAATATAAAATTATACCAACAATTATTTGAAAATTTTAAATATTTTTTTAGATAGAAAATTGATTAATAATAATGCATTAATTTAATAAAAGTATTTAATACTAATTATTTACAATATTTCATAGTAGTGAAATATTCAACATTATATATCATTTTTATAAGATGTATAACTAATATAATATAAAACTTGCATTTTTTAAAATCTACTTTTTTTTTTGTTGATATCCGGAAGAAACAGAAACATATATATGAAAAATCCTAACTTTATAAAATGCTCCGACTTAATAATTCACATACAAATGTCGTATAACAATCCTTAATGAAGTTGACCTCTTCCGGCCTCTCTAGGTCGAGTTACTATCCATCATTACAAATTATGGGGAAGTCTTCCAAAAGTGTCACTTCCCTCTTGAACTCGCCACAATGGATGTACTATAGCTTCAAGCCAAGGATTGTATAGACCATATCAATGTCACCAACGATGAGCTCACCGGCACTATCTCGACAATGCTTCTAATTCTTTTATCAGATCATTAATTGAGTGTGAATATTTAAAACTTTAATACAGACTTATTATAATAACTACCAAATTGAATAGGTGATGAACGATGATCTCCATCAACATAGTCGGTAAACTTTTCAATTAGGTTTTATATCCCGCAAGTTATAAAGTTATGTATATCATTCAATTAGCAATATAAAATGAAATAATAAGCTTTAATCAATCACTTATGCACGGCATTCTTTAGCATTTGGATGATTTTCGTCTTTTATGTGTTCGATCGTGATATGAATAGTATTCTTCGATCTCTTGATGGTAGTCTTTGCCTCTTGATCGACAGTTTGCTATATTTTCGGCCCTATGAGAATCCAAATATTAAGTAATGGTGGATCTAAGATCGTCACTATTTATTCAAGACAAAAAATTAATAATATAAAAATATAAAATATAAAGGAAAAATAATAATTAATATTAAAATAAGAGACTGATTGAGAGAACCTATTCCACCTAGTCTTTACATAACATTTATCGTTACGCATGGTCAACTCAATGTCATGTATATAATACCAGCTCTACGACTCCGACCTCCACCTCCTCCCTGTTACTGCTTCTTCCCCTGCTTTACCGACGCTTGCTCAGCCACTGCCACTGGCAATTTTCATCAAACGCTGTTATTCCCCTCCAACAACCCCAACCTATTGTCGGCGGCAGCGTCCCCACGCTCTGGCCACCATCCAGACTTGGCCCTAACAATTACGAAAAATTCTCCACGTAGTTTTCAAGATTCAGCAATAAGTCCTTTATTCGGATCTCACAGATACAGCAGAGGTGACGATGACAATTATAATGTGGCGGCCAACTATATGCAAATGAGCCAATTGCCAATATTATAATGCACCTTTCCAACCCTATAAATATTCATGTTCACCTCCAAACGGTGTGATGGTAGCCATTATTTGTCTTGCCCTAGCAAGTATATATATATATTATAGATTAATTTTATAAATATATATAACGTGTTATAATATACATATATACAATTTAGTATTTATAAAATATTGATTGCGTGATCGTTATATGGTAGCTATTATATGTCATTCCCCAGTAAGTATATATATATATATAATATTGTGAAGTTGCCATAAAAATGATTTGGCCGTTATTTTTTTTCTCCTAAATTACATTGTTTATATATTTCTATAGTAGTATATTATGTAAATAATTTTGTGAAGTTACCATGAATGATTTGGCCGTGAATTTTTCTTCCTAAATTACATTGTTTATATTCTATACATATATTACTTACGTGGCGGCCAATGGTCTTCCGGTACCAAACTGTACAGATTTACTATTTAATAGGAAACTTGTAATTAATTTGTTACTTTAAATTGCGTAGAGACCAAATTAGGAGATAAAAATACTTCTTAATTTTCAACCAATCAATATTATGTATCTAAATTTAGAGAACCCCTATTAAATTCCGATTAAATTAGGAAACGGTGACTACGTGGACTGTCCACGTGTCGGCCAGAGGGCTTCCGATACCGAATTAATATAATATAGTAGATATTAAGATTAAGATCATTTGAAGAAAAAACCGTAATTCTCTTTCTTAGGCTATAATTTTCATGTTTTTGTTTCGAGCGAACAACGGCAGTTTTAACTAAAATAACTTATTATGTTCACTTTCGTTTGATAACAAATTATCCATATTTATTAAAATCACAACAAAATTTTGAACTTTAAAACATAGAAAATAATTAAACTACGATTAAAAACTATATTAATAATTAATATAGTCTAGCATCGATTATCCATCAAGAAATTAAAATTTATAACCTGATAGAATTACAAAATTCATTAAGAATATATAGCTAGTGGCAAAAATAAAAGTTTTAACAATCTAGCCCACTTAATTTTTCCTCACACAATTACATAGAATATTTAATTTTTATTCTTAAATTAATAATAATAATAATAATAGCTTAAAAGAATTTAACATACGAATTTTGGACCAAAAGTTATCAAACATATGGTACTAAAACTAGGGAAAAAAATGTTGGACCAAAACCCAAAAGTTGTCAAATATGCTGGACCAAAAGACATGTTAACCCTAAAAAGTATTAATAGATAAACGGACTTGTAGATCTTGATTTTATTTAGGGTTAAATGGTCTTTTGGTGTCATAAGATTTTGTGCAATATGTTTGCATTTTATAGACTTTTAATGCATATGTTAGTCAACAATTAAGTTAAATCATTAAATATTTTATTTTGTTTAATTTAGTTATCATATTTATATTTCAAAGTTTTGATTTTTATAATTTAATCCATACTGTGATATCTATGCTTTTTGTTGGCGTGCATAACTAAATCTGGGGAATCTTTCGCAAAGGATTTCTAAGTGAAATTCTCAATTTCTTTTTTATAATTTCTCTTAATTATTATAACTTAGATAATATATAAATATTTTTATCCAGTATGCAATATTAGAGCTCTTCCAATGGTGAGTTCCTAGTTTATCCACATCACCCGCCACGTCACTGCCAACTCATCAAAGTGGGAACTGCTATAGTAAATGTTACAGTAAAATAGGAACTCTCTTTGAAGACCTAGTTCCACTTTCAAATTGGGACCCGCATAATTCTATACTCACAATATAACTTTTTGTACTAAAAACTCTATGGATAAATTAAATATTTATAAATACAAAATTATTTTGTTATTTAAATAATTATATAAAAAGTTACGGACATAATATATAAATAAACGCGTAATTTTATTAAATATGATTGTCATAATTTAAAAATTATACTACAGAAAAATACAAATAATATGTTAAATTTGTCAACTAAAAAATGAGCATATTATATATATATATTTGAGACAACATAGAATTAGCAAATGCATATTAAAATCCAATAGATGTTCGAGCAATTTTTTTAAGCATTATATATAAATTAAATATTCATATTTTTAAAAATAAGGACATGAACAAACCAATGAATGAGATATAAGTGTTAGACTGAATTAATTAAAATAAACTTGGAAAAAACATGTGCAAAATCATAAAAATGTAATTGATTGTTTAACGAATCACATTTTTTATGATTTCGTCAAATTTTCAATTTTATATCAAATATTTGGGTTCCAACTTTGACCGACGTGTATTGTTAATTATTCCGAAATTTGAAAGTCGGCGTCGTTAGGTTAGTTAAATTATTTACGTACTATACATTTAAAAGTAATTACGATTCTTTTGGTATTTAAAAATTGTATAAAAATAAATATAATATATAAATGAGCACATAAGATTTTAAAAATAATGATTGCAATAATTTAAAAATTACACTACAAAAAATATAAAAATTAATACATTAAAGTTGCCAATTAAAATAAAAATTAACTATATATATATATATGAAATAAGTAGAATTGTCACACACATTACTAAATTGCCAGAGATGTTCGACCAAATCGTCTTGAATCTTTTTTTTTTCAGTTTGATTTGATAATTCACTATGGAAGAATAAAATTTAACTTTAGAAGTGTTGAATATTTTCAATAATTATACGTTACTTCACTATAGTAATATTACTATTAGGTGCAGTCTTTACTCAGCGGGCATGATGATTGATAAATATAATTATTGATATAATAATATTATTGATATAATAATAGTGATTAATTAAATTAATTCAATCAATATTATTTAATCATATCGGTGTATATCTGTTATTCATCGATTGACAAGTCTTGATTCATCGTCGTTAGCAAAATCACGTTTATGCATATGAATTAGATACATATTAGTAAATCGGTTAAATGTGAAACCCTCGTGTGGCTTTACTAATGATTTTAATATACATAAAACAAATATATATATTATATCATTTGAAAAATATTATTTTTATATAATGTATCATAATAAAAAATATATTCATTTTATAGAATAATAATATAATAATATATTAAGTAGATTATATATAAATATATATGCATCAATATAATATAATATTTTTTAATAAAAAAATTATTTCACGTTTAATAATATGGAATTCTATACTATTTTTCAAAATTTAAAATTGACTGTTGTGTTACATGATAAAATATAAACAAACCGAGTCTGGAAACTCTGAAATTTATACGAAGTTAAAAAGTAGTAATTTTGGTTCGTGTCATCATTTAACTTATTTAATATTAAAAATGACCCACTACAGCTCGTGTCATTGTCCGACTTAGCGTAGCATAATTATATATATATATATATATATATATATATATATATATATATATATATATATAATAAAAAAGCAACACAATTGAATAAAATAATATTAAAGAGTAGGAACCGACATGAACAGTAACGGGGGAGTTCCTACTAATGGGAACTGTTCCACTTCACTATTCACGTGATAATGGCAAAACGGTAATATTAGTAATCCTAGTGGCGCCTAGTCAGCGTCCAGTGACAAATCTAGAAACTATGAACTCCCATTTTGGAACTAGGAAATCCCATTGGAATGCAAAGTTCCAATTTAATCATTACAAATAGGAACCAACAGTAAATGGAACTAGGAACTCTCTACAATAACAAATTTACAACATAGAACTAGGAACTAGGAACCAAGAATTACCATTGGAAGTGCTCTTACATAACTTGCAACCTGACACAGAAAAGAATGAGTACGAGGACCACAGTCAAATGAAATAAGTTTAAGGACCAAAATAGGATAAGTACCTAAGTTTAGGGATTGTCTATAATTGTTTTCCCTTGAAAATAAAATATCTTGCCCTACCATATATTATTTAACGTGTTAACTCTTTTTCTAATTACTTAACACTAGTATGAAAAAAATATGATTTTTTTAACCACGCCCAAAATAATATTAATAATATAAGTTTTCATCTCAGGTTTACTTTTAGGGCAATAGAAAAATTAAAAAAAAAAAAAATACTAAAAGCATGATACTCTTAGAGCATGATAGAAAGATCCTACACATACGATACGACGTCTTTGAGGATTTTGTTGACTTTATAACTAAAATAGTCATCTATATTTGTATTTTTGTTTCCAGTTTGCTATGTGATTTCCGTGCTACCGTGTGTGAATGTGATGTACCCTTTTTTTGGGTAGCACAATGTTTCATACTCTTATCCCATGATGAATATTCTCACTTTATTTATATACTAGTAGTCGGCGCATGCGTTGCACGCGCATCGACCAGTATCAATCTCACGATTTTGCTAGAAAACTATTAAACGCAATACAAAAAAGAAAGGAAGAAGCTCGGAGTGTTTCCATCCAAACTAAATCCTCAGATTTCTTGGTAATCTTATTGATCTTATTCTCACACCTTTCAAACACATTCTTTATCTTAAACATCGATATCGATTCTGATCACACAAAAAATGATTCATTAAGATAGCTCCAGCTGTACAAAAGATTAGTTCTCACTGAAGAACTAATTTTTTTCCCGTACTGAACAACTAATTCACAACCTTAAAATGAGAATGATTTATTGATTTGTTATGGCATACGAATGCTAATCTCGGTTATAGATTCAAAGCATTAGGAGGAGTCATTTCAAAGTAATTATTAGGTTGTGCAGGTGGAAGAGAGTTAGAGACCAAGTCACGAATCTCGTGGACAAATATTCTTCAAATGACAAGCTAGCAGGAAGATAATCCTAATGCCATCAACCAAATATAAGTCTGCAACACCCAAGTTAATAGAGGTAGATTGCATAATAATTCTCAAAAGTGCAGTCCACAAACAAAACCCAATTCTCTTGGCATCATAAGTGCAACCAGAAGTCGTGTCTATTGACAAAAGTTCAATGATCGATGGTATAGGTAAGAACATTAACTAAAGCAACATAAATTATTATCAATATTGTAAAAACTTGATTAGAGTATTGATCGTATGATAGTATAATTTCTTAAATAGTGAGAATTTTCATACTTAAAGTCTACAAAAAAAAATATAGAGATGAAGTTAAGAGAAAAAAAGCAGCAAATTACTAAGAACTCAATGCATGTATTTAAAAACACAATTTTGGATTTTGAAAAATGAGTTTAAAACTTGTCCAAAAGCAGAACATAAGAACAAAAAATCATCAAAGACAACAAAAAATTAAGAGAGACATATTGTCCTACCTGTAGCTGAGAGTTTAAACAGACATATTAGGCAAGGAGATAACTTTCACTTAGCAACCATTGAAGCCAAATTGACTACTGCGGTCGGATATGTAACCTTCTTCGAAAAAACCTACATCGATAAAGAGAGAACCAACCTATTAAGGTCGGACATGTGCAACACGATTATAATTGCCTCTAACATATCTTCGACATGGCCTTTAATTCAAACCGGCGCTATTGACATCCACCTTCGGATCTGAAACCTCCAATGATTGTGAGGGTAGATGGGTGATGGCTTAAGATGAATCGATGGTTGAAGCATTGCGTGGTGAAGTATTGTGCTCATTGATGGTGAGGTGCCCATTGGTGGTTAAAGAACTGTCAAAATGAACCAGCGGCGAAAGCCAGTGAAATCTGCAGCAAACAGAATCTACAGCGGCGAACGTTATATGCGGGATGCAGCGATCAGAATCTGACTTGACGGTGCAAACCATCAAACAAATGGATTGAAGGTTGGGGAAACATGTGATGATGTGAGGCGGTTAAGTGGAATTGAACATATATAGATGGAGGGGTTGTGGAATGAAATATGACGATTGGGTTTTTATAGTGACCGGCAATGAAAGGTTGTGTCTTTACTGCGGTTGAAAGGTTACTAAAAGTGGTGTTGTTTCATGGTGAGTACACCCCCAAACTTTTAATATAGGTAGTAGATAGATATAGGCGGTAGATAACTCAATAAAGATTGGACCCACCTCTTGTTTGTCCACTTGACTTCGCACCCTTATTTATGTATATATTTGGATTGCACAAAGTGGATATAAGTGAAACATTTTAGCTACGTATGTTGTTTTATTATATATATTCCTTAATTAAATATACTTGTGTGATTTGTTTAAATCTTTAGTACAATAACTATATCTTTATCATTGTGCATTATATATTTCGCATGCGTCTCTTGATCTCTCTACTTTCACTAATTATAACAATAATAATAACAACAATAAGTTTCTGAATTTTACATGTCCGGTTTGGCTCGTATCACTTAGGGGACGTTTGGATGGACGTAATGTGAGATTATTTGAAATGTGAGATTACAAGTAATGTGAGACGTAATGTGAGATTACTTGTAATGTTAGATTACATCGTTTGGTTGTGCTGTAATATAGAGTGTAATGTCAGATTACAGTGTTTGATATGTGTTGTAATGTGCATTGTAATGTGACTTTATTATTATTATATTAATTTATATGATAGTATTATATCTTAATATGCTAATATTTAAAAGAATATATATTTTGAAAATCACGAACTTCTTAAAGTTTATGTTTTGTGGTTAATTCTATAGTCATTTATGAATTCTAAATATTAAATATTTAAACTAAATACACACAACTATTAAATTTCTATTAATTGAAACATTTTATATAATTTTATAAGATATTTTTTTTTAAATGCCACGAAAAAGATTTTACTCATTTTATAAAAACATTATGAGCATTATTATTTATTATAATAAGTTATGAAGTAGATAAAAAATAAAAAGCTAACAATTATCATATTAAACTATAAAGATAATATAAAGTATTTTATCTATTTATAAATAATAATAAAATAATAATAATACTCTGTAATGTTTGACGTAATCTCACATTACATCCGTTTTTGGATGTAATCTTACATTAAGTTGATTGGCAATACAGATTACAATACACATTAAGTTGACTTTGGACGTAATCTCAGATTACAATGCACATTACATAACAATGCACATTATGTCGTTTGACAAACCAAGCAACGTAATGTTGATATAATGTGGGACGTAATGTGAGATTATATCCCACATTACATCCATCCAAACACCCCCTTAAAGTCTTAAACAACTGGCTAGTTTTTTTTTTTTTTTTGCCGAAGTACAACTAGCTAGCTAGGTAGAGTGTTGTCAGATACTTCAATTTCTTCCTGTTAGTCGAATTAATTTATTTTCCAACCGTTATTCGACCGATCATTGTATGTTGAGACTTGAGAGTGCATTTATTAATAAAAAAAGAATTAGTATATTACGATTACTGATTTATATTTAAACAAGTAATGTTAATGTTATGTTCTTTTTATTAGCTATGAACTATCTAGAGTTATTAATTAGTGGGGTTAGTTGAAGGACAAATTGTTAACTGAAGGTCTTTTAAGTCAATTTGTTAGATTAAATTTTCATTATTATTTTTTCTTTTAAATTTGCTAACTCGAGTTTCGCTTTGTGGACAATTTTGTTAACTTAAGTTTCGCTTACGGGTAGCTAGTAAAGTGTACACAAAAGGAAACTTGAACTTTGTCCGCAAAACGAAATCTGGGCTAATAATTTTTTTTTTAAAAATACAGTTAGTATTTTGTTTAAGTGCTCAAAACTGAGATAACAATTTTCTTTTTAATGAAAAAATGGTTAATAGGTCTTTTGGTCCAACATCTTTGACAATTTTTGAGTTTTGGTCTAACATATTTATTCTCCTAATTTTGGTACCATGTATTTGACAACTTTTGGCTTTTAGTCCATCCGTTAGTTGATTGTCAGTTTGACCATTAAATAGCACGTGACTTGCACGTGCCTAGCCCCAAAATTTTATTTTGTTTAGTTTAGTCCTCAAATTTATTGTCCTAACTTTTTATTTTTGAAATTTAGCCCTTAAACATTATCAACCGCACCCTAGGACTAAATTGACCATGGCTAGGTTCGACCTATGGCTAGGTCGGACCATGGCTATGTCAATTTAGTCCTAGGGTGCGGTTGATAGTGTTTAAAGGCTAAATTGCAAAAATAAAAAGTTAGGACAATAAATTTGAAGACTAAACTGGACAAAATAAAAATTTGGGGCTAGGCACGTGCAAGTCACGTGACTATTTAACGGTCATACTGAGGGTCAACTAACGGATGGACCAAAAATTGTCAAATATATGATACCAAAACTAGGCAAAACAAAATGTTGGATCAAAATTCAAAAGTTATTAAAGATGTTAAACCAAAATACATATTAACCCTAGGTAAAAAAAATCCAGCTAGTTATTTTTCGGAAATCCAAATTAATTTGGTAAATAACCCTCCTAATTGCTAATTAGTACTATAAAATTATATTTATATTTTACAGATCAATAAATTATGTGTGTTTTCCTAGTGGTTACGTACTACTGTTAAACTAGTAGAGCTAGCTAGGTGCACATAATTATTTTGAAAAAGAGTTGTTGAGTTCTTTCCTTAAATAGATGTAGTGTAGAGAAAAGGAGATACTTTTCAGGTATGTTTTTTGAGTACGTTTCCTAGTACCAAGACAAAGTCCTCCATCTTGACTGCTCCATCTCGAAAGTATTTATGCTTTTTTACTAACGGGCCCACAAACAAAGAGAGAATTACAACTGGGCAGAAATTCCCGCCGAAATATCGAACGAAAGTGCAAGACTATACCATGTAGTACTCACTTTGTCCCATTAGACTTTTTCTCTCTGCATTTATTATTCAACTCGATCTCTCACTACCATCTTTCTCTCTCTCATCCGGCGTCTCCGGCGAGCCAGCGGCGGCCACGGCCTTTCGACAATGTCATACCCTCCTCCTTCTCCGTCACCCCCACCTTCCCCAGCTGCATTTTCCGGCGGCGGTAGCGGACATGGCCGTGGCTGCCCGTCACCACCACCAACTCCTCCTCCTCCTCCAGTTGCACCACTTGTAGCTCAACCTGTACATCAGCTAGAGGATGATGGTCCTCTCCTTCAGGTTGTTTTTTTGAAAAAAAAAGTTACTAAATTTACTGCTTAGGTCGGAGATGTGTTATTTTCTCTAGGTGTTAAGTCCGATAGGGTTTAGATTATTGGATGGTCAGACTGATCAGGTCGATTCTCCGGCCTTGAGGTTAATTTTTTTTTTTGTTGAAAAAAAGTTGCTAACTGCTCTTTAGGTATTAAATCCGATAGGGTTAATTAATTAGATTATTGGATGGTCATTTGGATTCTGTTGAATTAATTAATTATTAATTTACCATTCTTCTTAATTAATAATTACTCATCTAATAAGCCATGCCCTACATAACTCTTGATTAACCATGACTCGTACTGCCTAAAAGGACGACAATTAAGTACACTAGCAGCTATGTATATTATATTAATCATTCCTAGCTAGATAACATCTACAACTATGTGTAGTCGAGCCGAGTATTTGGTAGACTCGACTCATTTTACTCGAATTTGACATACCCTATGTTTTTCAAGTTTGAGCTCGGCTCGGTTCCATATATACTCAACGAATTCGAGCTCCGCTCGACAAGTTTCAAATTGTTTAAGTTAATTTATAAATGGTACACCTTTGAACTCGACATGAATGGATTTTGGCTCGATCTCGAATTGAATATATACATATATATATATCATGTAAAGCTCGGTTAAACTCGAATCGAACAAGATTTTGACAAAAAAAGAATAGGTTAGTTAGTCGACTAGCGAGTCTCTCGAGTCAAATATACATAAAACCGTACTCAGCTCGAAAACATGATTCATGCATGCATATTGTAAATTTACTAATTATATTTTTTATTTTTTCAGAATAGGCAATCCATAGGGATGACTATGTCGGAGAGGTTTGGATCAATCAATTCTCAGGAAAGAACCGCTGTGCATGATGCTCCTCCGGGTGAGATCGATCAGGATACCACTGCAGGTGATGATGTGGCCTATCAGGAGGTAATTTAGTGACTAGTTTAATAAATAACAAGTTTCCTTTAATTTCTTAACTTGATAAGAATAAATAATGTTATTTGTTTTGTTGTGATCATTTGTTTTTTATAAATATAAATCAACTAAACTAATGGTATGTCAATTTCTTCTTGTACTCTAGCCTCAAATCATACCAGGCAACATTGCTGCAGCTGCTCCAAGGCTACAGACGCCGATACACTATGGTCATCAGCTACCATTTGGGCATCCCACCCCCCCAATTCATGTTAGATATAACCAACTCAAATATATATGTATAATATAGTTGAAATTCAAGTGACTTGCAGCCTAAAAGTTTATTAACTATTTTTTTTTTTTTTTTTCCAGGCTAGAGCAACTCCAATGATGAGATCATTCTCAGACAATCAAGGGGGGGTAATAATTAATATATAATTTAATGAATAATTCAGTTAACTTATAGCTTAATAACTACTCCTACTTTTATTTATTTATATTTTTCTCACATAAATAGACATAATAATAAACCAAGTAAATATATTAGGTGGTGGCATATCATGATCAAATTTAACTTTGTATGTACATTAAAACTTTTCTAATTATTATTACTCTTCCTATTAAAAATTTTCAGGTTAGGGCATCACCAGAGCCACCAATTAGGAGGTTTTTCTCAAGCGATGGTGGGAGTGGGACAGCTTGGAGAGAAGTGCAAGATGCAGAGGTAATTATATATAATTTAGCTAGCGAATTAACTTTTAGCTTAATAAATAAAACATTTTTTTTCTTTATCAACATTTGTATTCACAAATTAAAACAACAATTATTATACTTATCATCAACAACAAGTTTCCTTGAATTGCTTGATAAAAATAAATAACATGTGTGATCATTTATTTTTTAATGAACTAATGGCATGTTAATTTATTTCATGGACTCTCTAGTCTGAAATTATATATGGGCAAGTGTAGCACCGCCAACAGATTACATGCATATATGTATTAAACCAATGGATTAACTGATTGTTTTATGATTTAGCTATTTAATTGTTCTCATTTTTTCAGGTTGAAATTGTAGATGCAACTACTGAATTTGAGGAAGTCCTCTCCCCACATGTACATTTCTTTCTTTATTAGTTTATTTATACATATGCACTCCATGTTATGTTATTGATTCAAGTTCAACACTAAATATACAACCTAACTATTTTATTTATTTCTTATTTAGACTCAGAGCGACAGTAATCATGACATGGAACTAGAACTAACTATGCAAGGTTCCCAGACTCCGTTAGAGCAACAAGAAACTGAGGTATTTTTATAATAATTAATTGTATTTGTTATCTAATGATAATTATATCATTATTTATGTAACATGTATAACATTATATTAATAAATCTCTATTTTGTTTAGCAGGCAGAGACATCAAATGCTATCACATGGTAATTCTACAACCTTACTTCTTTAATTTTACTATTGGGTTATCAAATGATATATCATTAATTAGTTCATTTTTTTTCAACATATTCATGTACTTCATTTTAATTTCTCAAAAAATTATTTGCATAACTTTACTATATATAACTAGATGAAGTAATATTTATGGCCGGCCCAATGCCTAATCAACTCAAGCTCGGGCTTTAGGCCCCCGAAAAAGAGCCCCCTAATTTTTGGGCCATCAAAAAATTATAATGTCATGATCTAGACTTCTAAAGGTTCTTTCTTTGTTCTATTTCTTTCAACCGAATTGCATTTCATTTCTGTTTACCAATACTCTTCTTGGATAAATCATTTGTTCATTGATTATTGATTACCTTTCAAAAGTGTTTTAATTTAGCAACCGCTTGAATTTGTGTATCAATGAATTTTTTCTTTTTATATTGGCTATCAATATTTCTCAGAAGTGGTTTTCTCTTTCAATGGAAAATGACTATTTCTTTCTCAGAATTGATTTCCTGTCTCAATTATAAAAAAATTCATCAAGGAATTTAAAAATGAAAAGTTTCATGGGAATGATAGAGATAATGATATAAGAATTTACAAAATTTTAGCATGAGAATCTACTTGTATAGTAGTTTAGGGCTATTGCAGTTTACATGCTATTAGAGTACTGTATATATTCATTTATCAACAATGCTGTAATCAAGTATTAAGAATGAATGAAAGCTCTTCATTTCACCTCCCTCTCCTCTTCCTTTCTGCATCTATATCCTTCGTCTCCTTCATCAACTAACCTAGAGAAACTTTCACTTAATTGATCCAAATCATTATTCATGGCCAAAAATAAATAAATTTGTAAGTTTTAGTAATTACTGATGATTTTAACAACTTTTTAATAATAGGTCTTAAAAACAGCCATATTTAGTCAAAGACATTAAATTTCTAATATTCAAGTATTTAAAAATACTAATTTTTTTCTTATATTAATAATAAATATTTTCCTCCAAAAAAAGGCAATATATTTTTATTTTACTATTTGGGTTATTTATTATTAGTAGAAAACAACTGATGTTATATAAATATACTTAAAATCTAACTCCTTCAAATTCTTTGCTAGTTTTTTTTTTTTTTTAATACATTTATACACCAAACTTTCTTCATCCAACAAATCTGTTATTTGTTTAACTATATATTCGATCCGAAATATTTTAACCAAGCATATTTAGTCTATATTATTAATTAATTCTTGTGTGGTACAGGTCTGTATTGCTGGCCTTTCTGACAATTGCCACAATTATAGGCATGCTGATAGGTTACGAAACAACAATTTATGGTAATAAACTATAATTAATTGATTAAGCTACTTGAAAATTAGTATTATAATTAACTCTAATTGTGTGTATTTTTTGAAAATGCAGGTGGTTCAACAGATTCTGATATGTTTATAGATAAGTTCTTTCCAAAAGAACATTTTAAACAAATCGGATTTGAAACCGTATTTGTTTGTGACTACTACTCCTGGAAAATCCAAGTGCTTAACTGCACTTTCCACTTTGCTGCACTAATCTCGATCTTAGTGGTCGAGATAGCACTAGCTTTAAGAGGAAAGTGCAGTTACTTAATTTTTATGTGCTTTGGATGCTTTTTCCACGCACTCGGAGGATTCATATGTGCACTCGCTGAAAACTACATGATATTATGGATGGGGCGAGGACTCAAGGGTGTAGGCATGGGTCTTCTCTTTGAGGTTAGTTGATTATGTTTTGGAAACAAACCACTTTTAATCCTTTAAAAACAAAACCACTCAAAATTCAGAATGAGTACAAATTGAGAACATGTTAGCCTAACCCAGCAAAGCTTAGTGCATAAGTAGTTAGGATATTGATTCCTTTTCATATCTTCCACAACCATTGTTTCTCAACCTCGGTTTTTGTGTTGATAACATGATTAATGTTCTCTACTTTAAATATCATCCACAGTTTCATAGTTGATTAAAAAATATGTGTGATAATATTATTTTTTTAATGTCTTGAATTGCAACCAAATCAATCACCAATTGAAGAAGTGATTAAGATTAACACAACTGAACTTGCAATAGTAACTGTTGTTTCTTTTTCATTCATTCACTCCACTTCAACTATTATAATGTATTACTTCAAATATAAGTTTAAAAAAAAAAAAAAAACTGAAAGTAGTAGTGGTTGAACAAGTTTGTAGAGGAACTGCAGCATAAGTTGGCTTACTTGCACAATAGGACTTGTAAATTGAGTTACTTGCTGTCAAGTAGTTGGTCTTAGTAAACTTGTTCAAATACTGCTGCAATTCCTCTGCAAATCTGTTTGAGCACTGAGGTGGTCTTCTTGTCCCCTTAGCTTGTAGTGCAGTTAGTTTTAGTAGGGTTGCAAATTTAGGTTTTAGATTTTGGTAGTGTTAATATGTAAATGACTAACTTAAAAACCAAAATTGTTGTAGAGTGTT
Source organism: Clarkia xantiana subsp. parviflora (assembly GCA_036873135.1). Classification (NCBI taxonomy): domain Eukaryota; kingdom Viridiplantae; phylum Streptophyta; class Magnoliopsida; order Myrtales; family Onagraceae; genus Clarkia; species Clarkia xantiana. Next base: position 13,058,121 of record JAPTYO010000003.1, read on the forward strand.
CCTATCATAATGAATATGATAGGATCAGAGTACGAGAAAGTGGTTGACAACTGGCACAAATTTGGCCTCGTGTTTGGACCAGTAGTTGCCACTTTCTTAAATATGATGATGGGGCTCAAGGATAACGGAACTCCTTGGAAGCTCGCATTTTGGTTTCCAAGCGTCCTGTCTGCCGCTACACTTCTTCCAGTTGTATTTCTGATGAAGAAACCAGAAGTTGCAAAGGAGTGGCAGTACCGATGGATGACATGCAGAAGGAGGAGTCGTCCACTCGTGTTCATAGAAGTCGTCAGGACATTGGCGACCCCTATTCAGGACCTGAACCTTTACAGCCACATTATTGTGATGCTGTTTACTCCTAGCTCCGAGCTTACGAGTTCCGCCCCATTTGCCATTTGCGCTTGCCAGTTCATTGGGTTAGTAGCCAATGGATGGTATGTGAAGGTCACACGGACCAAGCTAATATCCTCATCTTTGATTATGACAGTGATACAGGTACATTAACGTTTTTATCAATGTGCTGTTTCTGAATATATACGTTTTTTTATGCCTAATACAAATGATGTTATGTTGTTGCTATGTAGGTAGTCACATTTCTTACGATATTCATTCGTAACAATGTGACAAGCCCGTTTTCTACTGGCATGGGAGTCACTCTTCTAGTTGGGCAAGCGTTCTTCATGTTAGGAAATTCAGTAATTTCCTCACCCGCGGGATGGGTGAAATTCCCTTTAGAAGATGAAGTGAAAGCGATTGAGCGCTGGATGCCGATCATCTCCATGGCTGTGCAAGGAGGAATCGCGCTTCTCTCCCCATTCATAATGTGCGAGCTTGGAATGAAGGTGTATGCCACTTGGGCTGGTATATCCGCTCTTCTCTCATGTTTTCTGTACTTGTTGCTACCCGAAACAAGGGATGCAACAAGTAAAGAAATACAAAGAGAACGCTTTAGGAGCCATTGGTTTTGGCAATATTTGGTCTAGACTGACTGTGTGTGGTTGTGTAACTATCTAACTGTGTTGCTGTTTTATATGTTTGGTTTCATTGTGTTGGACAGCTTGTTGTTAACCCAGATTCTTATCTTAATCTATTGCAACATGGTTCTTTTACCTTACTGTCATTACATATTATTGGTGATGGCCTGCCTATTTGTTAACCCAGCCAGATTCTTCTTCTCTTGGGTGAGTTTGAGTTTTTACCAAACTCTCTATATAAGGTAAAGATGTACAACTTGATAATACCTGCAGATGGATGGCTCTCTATACTAGCTACTCTGTGATTTTAGTTTAGTTTACAGTTGGGAAGAGGAAGCAATGTGTTTGTACTTAATTGATATTCAATGCTGCAGAAACTGTATGGTTAGTAATATAGTAAAGTGCTGTCTGTTATCTGGCTGTTTAAGTACATTATTATTGAACAGAGAACTACTAGTTTGGCAAGTTCCCAAGCTTTAGTCCTACCAATCAGTTAGTTGATCAGGAAAAGATTCAAGGGATTATCCTGTTACTAGTGCATCGGAACAGATTGCATTATTACCTCGTGTCGTGTATAGATTACTAATTTATCTGATGTGATAAGACTTACAACCTATTCATGTTGACATATTGGAATCCGAATTATGGGGATCTCTTTAATATTGCATGCTTTCTTATCTGTTTTTCTGTTGAAATTTGAACAATTGGGTAGAGAGTGAAGAAAAAGGAGGAAAAGTAATAACTATACATACTGGCTCATTCATAATTTGCAGGTCTAGCGATTACAAAGCACCAGAGGATGCTAAAGCTGCTGGTTTTGAGATTGGTGCTGATAAACTGGGATCCATAGTTGAGCTAAAAGGTCATGGTGGTTTTGAACTAAAGGGTCTTGCTGAGAAGCTCTCCACATCACTAAATTTTGCAGCAATATATATAAATAAAGGAAAGGAAAGCTTTATAAACCATCTTCTTTTGTTTATTGATAAATCCAAGAAGGAATAGCTAGGTGGCTTATGAAATCTGTCTGGTAATGGAGTGAGACAACTTTCTTTCTTTCTTTCTTTCTTTCTTTCATGTTATTAACAGCAGCATCAAACTCCTAGTACATAGTAAACAAGGTTGGAGAACAATCCAGAATCTTATCCCCACAACACATCTGTGGATGAAAACATGCTGCTAATCCTTGAAGTAAGAAAACCATCATAATTAGATCAATAAGTAGTTCATCTGCACCACATCCTATCCTACAAGAATATAATTATCTTCTAGACCACCAGAATCTTCAGCAAGAGCAGCTCACAACCACCTGCTTTCAGGAGCTTCAAAGACCTACAAATTAAAATCAAGACAAACATCTTTTCTTAAGAGAATGAAATGTCCTGGAGGAAGGAGCTCACATATCTCATTGACCATCTCTACAATCATAGATAATAGTATAATTTGTATTACTAAGAAGATTGATGTGTTTGTAACATCTTTACAAGGTAGTGAGTACAACTGTAATAGATAAAGTGTAGTATCTAAGATGGATGAGTTTGTAACATCTTTACAAAATAGTGGGTACATTGCTCCATGTCTTACTACAAACTAGTATTGTATCTAAGTTGCATCATCCATCAATAATATTTCCCTTTGATATATATATATATATATATATCTCTCTCTCTCTGCATCATCTCCTTCCTTCCTCCTACTCTCTCTCTCAAGATCTTCAACTTCTGGATCATCGATTCACCATGTCCTTCTGGTCTTCCTCTAAATTGTTGAAACCTAACATTTCTCCATGTCTTCCTGAAGAGCCTTGATTATTTCACTGCATTACAAGCATCATGAGAAGCAAATCAAATATGGGAGGAGAATGAAGATCAAGGAAATTTCAATTCATAATCAAATCAGTATTAGCACATAGTTAACTCATTCTATTCGACAGTTGGTACATGGGATAATGGATACTGAGACAGAGACAAGAAAGAAAGAAATAAAGAAAGTTCAAGAAACAGTTATCAAGTCACTGAAAGGTGAACTAATTAATCTATCATCTTAAATCGTAATTAGTCAATAATTCGACCAAACAAAGAGCAATGTCCAATGGAGATTCCAGGAATGAAAACCAAGCTGATTGAACTTCCATGCATCTGAGAGGTCAAAATTCCTAATCATCTTAACCATATTCTACTAGGGGGAAAAAACTGGCCAAGGGTAAAAAGTATGGGACATCAACCTTCAAGAGGCTTGAATAAGGGACATCATAGAGACTTGAATAAGAATATCAACTGTCTGAAATTAACAATGATGAAGAACTAACTGAAAAATAGGAATGAAAACAGATACAGCAAGAAAGAGGATTTGAAAAAACTGATGCATCACTGGTTTTTTTTTTTTAAAAGATCTTTTAACATTGAAAATCATGGTACTGTAATGAATGCTGAAAAAATTGAGATACCAGAGTGAAGAGAAATGGTACTGTATTACACAAGAAGTCACTCAGAGGTTAGTTCAAAACAAACTTTCAGAGTATTCAAACATCATGGCACTTCATTTTAATTTCTCAAAAAATTATTTGCATAACTTTACTATATATAACTAGATGAAGTAATATTTATGGCCGGCCCAATGCCTAATCAACTCAAGCTCGGGCTTTAGGCCCCCGAAAAAGAGCCCCCTAATTTTTGGGCCATCAAAAAATTATAATGTCATGATCTAGACTTCTAAAGGTTCTTTCTTTGTTCTATTTCTTTCAACCGAATTGCATTTCATTTCTGTTTACCAATACTCTTCTTGGATAAATCATTTGTTCATTGATTATTGATTACCTTTTAAAAGTGTTTTGATTTAGCAACTGTTTGAATTTGTGTATCAATGAATTTTTTTTTCTTTTTAAATTGGCTATTAATAATTTTCAGAAGTGGTTTTCTCTCTCAATGGAAAATGACTATTTATTTCTCAGAATTGATTTCCTATCTCAATTAGAAAAAAAATTCATCAAGGAATTTAAAAATGAAAAGTTTCATGGGAATGATAGAGATAATGATATAAGAATTTACAAAGTTTTAGGATGAGAATCTACTTGTATAGTAGTTTAGGGCTATTGCAATTTACATGCTATTAGAGTACTATATATATTCATTTATTAACAATGCTGTAATCAAGTATTAAGAATGAATGAAAGCTCTTCATTTCACCTCCCTCTCCTCTTCCTTTCTGCATCTATATCCTTCAATTCAACTAACCTAGAGAAACTTTCACTTAATTGACCCAAATCATTATTCATGGCCCAAAATAAATAAATCTATTAAATTTGTAAGTCTTAGTAATTACTGATGATTTTAACAACTTTTTAGTAATAGGTCTAAAAAACAGCCTTATTTGGTCAAAGACATTAAATTTCTAATATTCAAGTATTTAAAAATACAGTTTTTTTTTTCTTATATTAATAATAAATATTTTCCTCCAAAAAAAGGCAATATATTTTTATTTTACTATTTGGGTTATTTATTATTGGTAGAAAACAACTGATGTTATATAAATATACTTAAAATCTAACTCTTTGTTATGAAACATACCAACAAGACAAGAGAAAGATGATATGAAGAGAGTAAATTGAGATGTCTTATTCTCATGTACAAGAGCCCTTTATATAGGGTTACACATTCTTGAAGAACAAGAATAATTAATACAAGGAAAGTGTAAATAAGGAAGTTGATATATACATAAATATTGAACATCCATTTAATTCTCTAAAACATATATTCATAACACTCCCCCTTGGATGTTCATAAGGGAATTGTGCCTCGTTAAAACCTTACTAGAAAAAACCCTGTGGGAAAAAATCTAATAAGGAAAAAGAGTACACAATTAATGATCCCTTTTGTAAGCTGCCTCGTTAAAAACCTTACCAGGAAAACCCAATGGGACAAAACCTTGGCTAAGGGAAAAAGAGTGCAGCGCTTGTAGATTCTCCCCCTGATCACATAATCTCTTTTAGTCGACGCAATCCAATTTTGTTCACCAGTCTCTCGAATGTCGCAGTTGGTAAAGCCTTCGTGAATAAATCTGCTAGATTATCACTGGAACGGACTTGTTGGATGTTGATGTCGCCTTTCTTCTCAAGATCATGGGTGAAGAATAGTTTAGGGGAAATGTGCTTCGTCCTGTCTCCTTTGATGTAGCCTTCCTTCATCTGAGCAATACATGCTGCATTATCCTCATACAATATAGTAGGTACCTTTTCATCTAAAGGTAAGTTGCACATCTTCTGAATATGGTGCGTCATCGATCTTAACCAGACACACTCCCGGCTTGCCTCATGCAATGCGATTATCTCTGCGTGGTTTGAGGATGCAGCTGCTAATGATTGCTTCATTGACCGCCATGATATAGCTGTACCGCCACATGTGAATAAATAACCTGTTTGAGATCGGCCCTTGTGTGGATCAGATAAATACCCTGCATCTGCAAAACCAATTAATCCAGATATTGAATTATTTTGATAAAATAAGCCCATGTCATTCGTTCCTCGAAGATATCGGAATATCTGTTTAACTCCATTCCAGTGTCTTTGTGTTGGGGAAGAGCTGAATCTTGCTAATAAGCTTATAGCAAATGAGATATCGGGCCTCGTGTAATTTGCAAGATACAATAGTGCTCCCACAGCACTAAGATAAGGTACTTCAGGACCAAGGGGTTCTTCATTAATCTCACGAGGGCGGAAAATATCTTTATCAACATTTAGCGACCTTACAACCATCGGGGTACTCAATGGATGTGCTTTATCCATGTAGAATCGCTTTAACACCTTATCTATGTAAGATGATTGATGGACGAAAATTCCATCTTTCAAGTGCTCAATTTGTAAGCCAAGACAAAACTTTGTTTTTCCAAGGTCTTTCATTTCAAATTCTTTTGTCAAGCAATTTACTGTGTCTTGAAGCTCTTCAGGAGTTCCAATAATATTTAAATCATCAACATACACAGCAATAATTACGAACTTTGGACCAGATCGCTTTATGAAGACACATGGACATATTTGATCATTCTTATACCCCTCTTTTAGCAAATATTCACTAAGACGATTATACCACATACGTCCAGATTGCTTTAGCCCATACAACGATTTATTTAATTTGATTGAGCAGCTTTCCCGGGAATTTTTGCATGCTTCAGGCATCTTAAATCCTTCGGGGATTTTCATGTAGATTTCACTATCTAATGAGCCATATAAATAGGCTGTAACAACATCCATTAGACGCAAATCAAGCTTTTCAGTTACTGCCAAACTTATAAGATATCTGAAGGTAATTGCATCCACCACTGGAGAGTAAGTCTCCATATAATCAACGCCAGGCCTCTGCGAAAATCCTTGTGCAACCAATCTTGCTTTATATCTGACGATTTCATTATTCTCGTTTCTTTTTCGCACAAAAACCCATTTGTACCCGACTGGCTTAATTTCTTCAGGCGTCTGGACTATAGGTCCAAATACTTCACGCTTGTTTAGTGAAGTTAATTCAGCTTGAATTGCATCTTTCCATTTTGGCCAATCATCTCTCTGTTTGCATTCTGCAACAGATTTTGGTTCCAGATCCTCGTCTTGTCTTAGAATTTCACAAGCAACATTATATGCAAAGACGTTGTCGACAACTGTATATTTTCGGTTCCATCTTTTTCCAGAATGGACATAACTTACTGAGATCTCATCATTATCAACATTATCTTCAGGTACCTGAACCTTCTCAAAGGTTTTTTCGTTTGTTATGTCATTTTCTTCTTCTGAGGCAGTTACCTCCATAATACTGCCATTTTCAGTTGTTGCTCCTTTTCTTTTTCTAGGATTTTTATCCTTGGAACCGATTGGTCTCCCTCGCTTTTGGCGGGGATTGCTTTCTTTTGCACTTAAAGATTGCCCTACTGGAACATCAATTCTAATCGGAGCATTTTCAGCTGGTATATGAGATTTAGTAACTCGTTTGGGGTCAGTAAATGCATATGGCAGTTGATTGGCAATGTTTTGTAAATGAATTATCTTTTGCACTTCATATTCACATTGATTTGTGCGAGGATCTAAATAAGATAATGCCAATGTATTCCAATCAATCTCTTTTACCAGCTCCTTATTTTCTCCCCCTAATGCTGGAAAATCTGACTCATTGAAGTGACAATCAGCAAATCTTGCTGTGAATAAGTCTCCAGTCATTGGTTCAAGATATTTTATTATTGAAGGGGACTCATATCCAACATATATTCCCACCCTTCGTTGTGGTCCCATCTTCGTGCGTTGTGGTGGAGCAATTGGAACATATACCGCACATCCGAAAATTCTTAGATGGGAAATATTTGGCTCCTGACCAAAAGCCAATTGTAACGGGGAGAATTTATGATAACCAGTTGGCCTGATGCGCAAAAGTGCTGCTGCGTGCATAATAGCATGCCCCCATGCTGATACGGGGAGTTTTGTTCTCATCAATAAAGGTCTAGCTATTAATTGAAGGCGCTTTATTAGTGATTCTGCTAGACCATTTTGTGTATGAACATGCGCTACTGGTTGTTCAACAATTATTCCAGTTGCCATACAATAATCATTAAAGGCATGTGATGTAAATTCACCAGCATTATCCAGACGAATCTTCTTTACTGTAAAGTCTGGGAATTGTGCTCTCAATTTAATTATCTGAGCAAGCAATCTTGCAAATGCTAAATTTCTGGTAGACAATAAGCACACATGGGACCATCTTGTTGATGCATCTATCAAAACCATAAAATATCTGAATGGTCCACATGAAGGGTGAATAGGCCCACATATATCTCCTTGTATCCTTTCCAAAAACATAGGGGACTCAAACCCAATTTTAGCATGTGAAGGCCTTGTAATTAATTTGCCTTGAGAACAAGCAGCACAAGAGAACTCTTTAAATTGAAGAATCTTTTGGTTCTTCAAGGGGTGTCCATGAGAATTTTCTATTATCTTTCGCATCATATATGAACCGGGATGGCCTAACCGGTCATGCCAAATTATAAACTCATTTGTATTGGTAAACTTCCGGTTTACTGTGTTATGTGTTTCAATTACACTTATAGTAGTGTAGTATAAACCAGATGAAAGAGCGGGCAATTTCTCCAAGATACATTTATTACCCGACTTAATTGTAGTAATATATAGATATTCATTCTTTCCATCATTCATAGTCTCAATATGATAGCCATTTTGGCGGATATCTTTAAAACTCAGTAAATTTCTTTGAGACTTTCTGCAATAAAGTGCATCATTTATTTCCAAATTTGTTCCTCCGGCCATTAACAAATTGGCTTTTCCACAACCTTCAATCAAATTTGTACTACCTGATATAGTAGTAATATCACCATTTCTCATCTTCAGGTGAGAAAAATATTTGGCATCTCTTAATATAGTATGCGTACTGGCGCAATCCGCAAGACATATATCCTCATGAACGGTCTTGGATTCAATTGATGATTGCGAAATATCCATATTCTTCATAAAGAAAATAAATGAAGTAAATAAATACTGAAATAAAGTGCTGAATAGTAAATAACTAAAATAAAATGCGGTGTAATAAATAACTGAAATAAACTTAAATAAAATGCAGTATAATAAATAACTAAAATAAAGTGCGGTAAAATAAATAAATAAATAACTGTAATAAAAATGCGATATAATAAATAATAAGTAAACGCATAAATAAAATTCTCGATCTTCTGGATCGCTTTATTCATAGTATAGGTCTTTATAATGATGTGCAGTACATGAGGAAAATAATTAGGATCTTTATGACCCTTTATTCATTCATTGGATCAGAATTTATTATGATATTTCTTGACCCTTTATTCTATTACACAGAGATAGCATTCTCATATATTTTATTTTTCCTCAATAAAATCTGCAACATCTAAATTGGTAATAGTATCAAGACCATTGTAAATATCAGCATCATTGTTGTAGACGAGATTTGCTTCAGCACTTGCACATTTATTGACTTCACCATTGGGAATGGTTAAATTTGCTTCAGCGTTGATTCCTTTCTTGGAATTTTGATAGAGAGTAACAAAGTGCTTAGGTGTACGGCAGATACGTGCCCAGTGATTTTTCAAACCGCATCGGTGACATGCATTGCCATTGCCTCTAGAATGATTGCTTCTGGAATCCTCCTTGTATTCCTGCATATTGTTGTTGCGGTAATTATTTCCTCCCCTGCCACGCCCACGCCCACGTCCACGTCCACGACCTCTACCACGATTTGGACCAAGATAATTTTTGAAACTTTGGCCTCCGGACGAATTATTATTACGAGCTATTGCTGCATTCGCTTCTGGGAGTGCAGCGGATCCACTTGGGCGGGCCACGTGATTTTTCATCAAAAGCTCGTTATTTTGCTCAGCCACAAGGAGGCATGAAATCAATTCAGAATATTTCTTAAAACCTTTTTCTCGATATTGTTGTTGTAACAACACATTAGAGGCATGAAAAGTTGAAAAGGTTTTTTCCAGTAAGTCCTCATCAGTTATCTTTTCTCCGCATAATTTTAATTGAGAACCTATTTTGAAAATTGCGGAATTGTATTCACTTACGGTTTTAAAATCTTGGAACCGTAAGTGCATCCAATCATAACGAGCTTTAGGGAGAATCACTGTTTTTTGGTGCTCGTACCTTTCTTTTATATGATTCCATAATTCAAGAGGGTCTTTGACGGTGAGGTATTCCGCCTTTAATCCTTCATGCAAGTGGTGACGGAGAAATATCATTGCTTTCGCTTTGTCTTGACTCGATGCTTGTCCGTCTTTTTTAATAGCATTGCCTAGACCCCTCGCGTCTAGGTGTATCTCAGCATCAAGCACCCATCCCAAATAATTTTTTCCAGTAATGTCGAGGGCAGCAAATTCGAGCTTAACTAAATTCGACATGATTCTTAAAAAAAAAAAATTATAATCAGTATACATTACTATATATAATTAATAACTATTTAATTGTGATGAATAAGTATGAGAACATGAAATCTAATCTATATGGAAACATGGATTACGAATTAATTTTCGACGGGACCGGTTACCTGGATTACGAATCAATTTGTATGGTACGTATATATAGAATGAATGAATATAAAATCATTCCCATAAAACTAATCATGAATAATAAGGAACATGGTATAATAAAGAAATAGTAACCGTGAAAGACAAGAAGTGTAAGAAGACATGGTTAAAGTAACATGCTTAGGGAACTTAAAGAAGACAATTTATATTCATTTATGAGTCTTAGGAACATGCTTCTTCTTTAATTAAAGTAAGACAAGAAGCGTAAAGAAAAAAAAGTCTACGGGAAGTAAATAAGTCTACGGGAAGTAAAAAAAAAAAATAGTGCAATTTCGTGCTGATAACGTGTTATGAAACATACCAACAAGACAAGAGAAAGATGATATGAAGAGAGTAAATTGAGATGTCTTATTCTCATGTACAAGAGCCCTTTATATAGGGTTACACATTCTTGAAGAACAAGAATAATTAATACAAGGAAAGTGTAAATAAGGAAGTTGATATATACATAAATATTGAACATCCATTTAATTCTCTAAAACATATATTCATAACACTCTTCAGATTCTTTGCTAGTTTTTTTTGTTTTTTTTTAAGAAATACATTTTTACCCCAAACTTTCTTCATCCAACAAATCTGTAATTTGTTTAACTATATATTCGATCCGAAATATTTTAACCAATCATATTTAGTCTATATTATTAATTAGTTTTTGTGTGGTACAGGTCTGTATTGCTGCCCTTTCTGACAATTGTCACAATTATAGGCGTGATGATAGGTTACGAAACAACAATTTATGGTAATAAACTTTAATTAACTGATTAAGCTATTTGGAAATTAGTATTATAATTAACTCTAATTGTGTGTATTTGTTGAAAATGTAGGTGGTTCAACAGATTCTGATATGTTTATAGATAAGTTCTTTCCAAAAGAACATTTTAAACAAATCGGATTTGAAACCGTATTTGTTTGTGACTACTACTCCTGGAAAATACAAGTGCTTAACTGCACTTTCCACTTTGCTGCACTAATCTCGATCTTAGTGGTCGAGATAGCACTAGCTTTAAGAGGAAAGTGCAGTTACTTAATTTTTATGTGCTTTGGATGCTTTTTCCACGCACTGGGAGGATTCATATGTGCACTCGCTGAAAACTACATGATATTATGGATGGGGCGAGGACTCAAGGGTGTAGGCATGGGTCTTCTCTTTGAGGTTAGTTGATTATGTTTTGGAAACAAACCACTTTTAATCCTTTAAAAACAAAACCACTCAAAATTCAGAATGAGTACAAATTGAGAACATGTTAGCCTAACCCAGCAAAGCTTAGTGCATAAGTAGTTAAGATATTGATTCTTTTTCATATCTTCCACAACCATTGTTTCTCAACCTCGGTTTTTGTGTTGATAACATGATTAATGTTCTCTACTTTAAAAATCATCCACAGTTTCATAGTTGATTAAAAAATATGTGTGATAATATTATTTTTTTAATGTCTTGAATTGCAACCAAATCAATCACCAATTGAAGAAGTGATTAAGATTAACACAACTGAACTTGCAATAGTAACTGTTGTTTCTTTTTCATTCATTCACTTCACTTCAACTATTATAATGTATTACTTCAAATATAAGTTAAAAAAAAAAAAAAAAAAACTGAAAGTAGTAGTGGTTGAACAAGTTTGTAGAGGAACTGCAGCATAAGTTGGCTTACTTGCACAATAGGACTTGTAAATTGGGTTACTTGCTGTCAAGTAGTTGGTCTTAGTAAACTTGTTCAAATACTGCTGCAATTCCTCTGCAAATCTGTTTGAGCACTGACGTGGTCTTCTTGTCCCCTTAGCTTGTAGTGCAGTTAGTTTTAGTAGGGTTGCAAATTTAGGTTTTAGATTTTGGTAGTGTTAATATGTAAATGACTAACTTAAAAAAAATAAATTGTTGTAGAGTGTTCCTATCATAATGAATATGATAGGATCAGAGTACGAGAAAGTGGTTGACAACTGGCACAAATTTGGCCTCGTGTTTGGACCAGTAGTTGCCACATTCTTAAATATGATGATGGGGCTCAAGGATAACGGAACTCCTTGGAAGCTCGCATTTTGGTTTCCAAGCGTCCTGTCTGCCGCTACACTTCTTCCAGTTGTATTTCTGATGAAGAAACCAGAACTTGAAAAGGAGTGGCAGTACCGATGGATGACATGCAGAAGGAGGAGTCGTCCACTCGTGTTCATAGAGGTCGTCAGGACATTGGCGACCCCTATTCAGGACCTGAACCTTTACAGCCACATTATTGTGATGCTGTTTACTCCTAGCTCCGAGCTTACGAGTTCCGCCCCGTTTGCCATTTGTGCTTGTCAGTTCATTGGGTTAGTAGCCAATGGATGGTATGTGAAGGTCACACGGACCAAGCTAATATCCTCATCTTTGATTATGACAGTGATACAGGTACATTAACGTTTTTATCAATGTGCTGTTTCTGAATATATACGTTTTTTTATGCCTAATACAAATGATGTTATGTTGTTGCTATGTAGGTAGTCACATTTCTTACGATATTCATTCGTAACAATGTGACAAGCCCGTTTTCTACTGGCATGGGAGTCACTCTTCTAGTTGGGCAAGCGTTCTTCATGTTAGGAAATTCAGTAATTTCCTCACCCGCGGGATGGGTGAAATTCCCTTTAGAAGATGAAGTGAAAGCGATTGAGCGCTGGATGCCGATCATCTCCATGGCTGTGCAAGGAGGAATCGCGCTTCTCTCCCCATTCATAATGTGCGAGCTTGGAATGAAGGTGTATGCCACTTGGGCTGGTATATCCGCTCTTCTCTCATGTTTTCTGTACTTGTTGCTACCCGAAACAAGGGATGCAACAAGTAAAGAAATACAAAGAGAACGCTTTAGGAGCCATTGGTTTTGGCAATATTTGGTCTAGACTGACTGTGTGTGGTTGTGTAACTATCTAACTGTGTTGCTGTTTTATATGTTTGGTTTCATTGTGTTGGACAGCTTGTTGTTAACCCAGATTCTTATCTTAATCTATTGCAACATGGTTCTTTTACCTTACTGTCATTACATATTATTGGTGATGGCCTGCCTATTTGTTAACCCAGCCAGATTCTTCTTCTCTTGGGTGAGTTTGAGTTTTTACCAAACTCTCTATATAAGGTAAAGATGTACAACTTGATAATACCTGCAGATGGATGGCTCTCTATACTAGCTACTCTGTGATTTTAGTTTAGTTTACAGTTGGGAAGAGGAAGCAATGTGTTTGTACTTAATTGATATTCAATGCTGCAGAAACTGTATGGTTAGTAATATAGTAAAGTGCTGTCTGTTATCTGGCTGTTTAAGTACATTATTATTGAACAGAGAACTACTAGTTTGGCAAGTTCCCAAGCTTTAGTCCTACCAATCAGTTAGTTGATCAGGAAAAGATTCAAGGGATTATCCTGTTACTAGTGCATCGGAACAGATTGCATTATTACCTCGTGTCGTGTATAGATTACTAATTTATCTGATGTGATAAGACTTACAACCTATTCATGTTGACATATTGGAATCCGAATTATGGGGATCTCTTTAATATTGCATGCTTTCTTATCTGTTTTTCTGTTGAAATTTGAACAATTGGGTAGAGAGTGAAGAAAAAGGAGGAAAAGTAATAACTATACATACTGGCTCATTCATAATTTGCAGGTCTAGCGATTACAAAGCACCAGAGGATGCTAAAGCTGCTGGTTTTGAGATTGGTGCTGATAAACTGGGATCCATAGTTGAGCTAAAAGGTCATGGTGGTTTTGAACTAAAGGGTCTTGCTGAGAAGCTCTCCACATCACTAAATTTTGCAGCAATATATATAAATAAAGGAAAGGAAAGCTTTATAAACCATCTTCTTTTGTTTATTGATAAATCCAAGAAGGAATAGCTAGGTGGCTTATGAAATCTGTCTGGTAATGGAGTGAGACAACTTTCTTTCTTTCTTTCTTTCTTTCTTTCATGTTATTAACAGCAGCATCAAACTCCTAGTACATAGTAAACAAGGTTGGAGAACAATCCAGAATCTTATCCCCACAACACATCTGTGGATGAAAACATGCTGCTAATCCTTGAAGTAAGAAAACCATCATAATTAGATCAATAAGTAGTTCATCTGCACCACATCCTATCCTACAAGAATATAATTATCTTCTAGACCACCAGAATCTTCAGCAAGAGCAGCTCACAACCACCTGCTTTCAGGAGCTTCAAAGACCTACAAATTAAAATCAAGACAAACATCTTTTCTTAAGAGAATGAAATGTCCTGGAGGAAGGAGCTCACATATCTCATTGACCATCTCTACAATCATAGATAATAGTATAATTTGTATTACTAAGAAGATTGATGTGTTTGTAACATCTTTACAAGGTAGTGAGTACAACTGTAATAGATAAAGTGTAGTATCTAAGATGGATGAGTTTGTAACATCTTTACAAAATAGTGGGTACATTGCTCCATGTCTTACTACAAACTAGTATTGTATCTAAGTTGCATCATCCATCAATAATATTTCCCTTTGATATATATATATATATATATCTCTCTCTCTCTCTGCATCATCTCCTTCCTTCCTCCTACTCTCTCTCTCAAGATCTTCAACTTCTGGATCATCGATTCACCATGTCCTTCTGGTCTTCCTCTAAATTGTTGAAACCTAACATTTCTCCATGTCTTCCTGAAGAGCCTTGATTATTTCACTGCATTACAAGCATCATGAGAAGCAAATCAAATATGGGAGGAGAATGAAGATCAAGGAAATTTCAATTCATAATCAAATCAGTATTAGCACATAGTTAACTCATTCTATTCGACAGTTGGTACATGGGATAATGGATACTGAGACAGAGACAAGAAAGAAAGAAATAAAGAAAGTTCAAGAAACAGTTATCAAGTCACTGAAAGGTGAACTAATTAATCTATCATCTTAAATCGTAATTAGTCAATAATTCGACCAAACAAAGAGCAATGTCCAATGGAGATTCCAGGAATGAAAACCAAGCTGATTGAACTTCCATGCATCTGAGAGGTCAAAATTCCTAATCATCTTAACCATATTCTACTAGGGGGAAAAAACTGGCCAAGGGTAAAAAGTATGGGACATCAACCTTCGAGAGGCTTGAATAAGGGACATCATAGAGACTTGAATAAGAATATCAACTGTCTGAAATTAACAATGATGAAGAACTAACTGAAAAATAGGAATGAAAACAGATACAGCAAGAAAGAGGATTTGAAAAAACTGATGCATCACTGGTTTTTTTTTTTTAAAAGATCTTTTAACATTGAAAATCATGGTACTGTAATCAATGCTGAAAAAATTGAGATACCAGAGTGAAGAGAAATGGTACTGTATTACACAAGAAGTCACTCAGAGGTTAGTTCAAAACAAACTTTCAGAGTATTCAAACATCATGGCACTTATCAATTTTGAATAGAATGAGAAGTAATATCAAACAAAAGCATCAGAACATACTAGATATTAGCTGCAGTTTCGTTTTAAAGAAAACCAAAAGAGAAAAACGAACCTTCAAGAGTCAATGATCATGACAATAACACCAGTCTGAAAATATTGAATATCATGGTTGAGAAATTGTACCATATTACACAGAAGTCACACAAACTTTAGTACAAAACAACTTTCACAAATTTGATACAACACTGCACACTATCCTTGTTATAAGAAGGAGAAAGTAAAAAAATTTCAAGGTCTTAATGATAGAATGCTTTTGAAACAAGAAGATGCAATGTAAATAGTAGACTTCTAGGGAAACAAGATTTGAACAACATCTCTGCAGCCCAAGTTTCTACTTCTTTTTTTATCATGATCTTTTCTTCTTTTTTTTATTTTTTGGTGATGGAAGGATTGTATATTTGCCTTCATCCTCATTCCTTGTTTTTCTTAGAAATGGAGGCAATAATCATCACAATATATATATATATATATATATATATATATATATATATATATATATATATATATATATATATATATTTTAAATACTACAGAGAGGAAAAGTGTTTCTGTAAAGAAAGAAGTCTCTACTATTGAGATCATGTATCAACTTAAAGAGAAAAAAAGAAGTCGATCAAGCATAAGTATCAAAAAGAAAAACCTTGTAAAGTAAACAAAGAGGAATTGTTAATAGGATAGATCCAGTGTATGAATCAAAAAATATTCACGTGTTTTGAAACATAACCATAAGTAGTGACATTGACAGTAGTCAGTGTAACTTCAGTGTTCCTCTAAAACCAGTACTAAACAGAGATTACATTTCATAAAGAAAGAATCTAACCAAAAGATCAGATAGTTGTTGTATAGGATCAGCTAGAAAAGCAAGATTAACGAAGAAGGAATTTTGTTGAATTACAAAGGTAAAACATGCAGCAGCAATCAGTATCACAAATGCTTATAGTAGCTTTGCAAAAGGATGAACTCAAGATAAGTCCAATTGAGTGTACCAATACCATTCATGAGTTTTGAAACATGATCAAATGAGGTGACATTAACAGAAGTCAGAGTAACCCCAGTATTTCTCATAAACAAAGGTAAAACAGAGATTATATTTCAGTAGAGACCATCAGTTCAAAAGGTCGAAGTTTGCATCAGAGAGAAAAGCTAAAGATGAAGTCGAAAGAAAAAAAAATGGCAGTCTTTTACAAAGTTTGAATCATGTAGACAACAAATAAAGGTCAGAAGAAAACACACAGTTGGTGGGAAAAGTTTCAGATTTTCAAACAAGGAGATAACTTGAGAAGATATGAGTAACATATAGTATATTTCTTCAGAACAGAATAGCATATACATTACAGTGGTGCTGATAAGATTACTATCTCAGCTCAAAGTGCTGCTTCATGCGCCGCCTCAAATTTTCTATCTTAACCAATTTTGTAGTTACTTGTTTGCAGACTTCTTCCTTAGAAAGACGATGACATGATCCTGTAAAAAACATTTAGAATCAGGATTTGATGAAAAATGGAACAGAATACTTGTGCTGGGATAGAAGAAAAGGAAGTGCTTTTAAGCTCATCAAGAGAAGCTATTCCAAGTTTTTGTCTTAAAGGAACAAAATATTTCTCTGAAAGAGGTTAAGTGAATGTCTGCTGTCTGTTCATTTGCAGGTATGTAATTAACAAGAACAACTCCTTGAGACACAGTATCTCTAACAAATAAGGGATCTAATTCAACATGCTTCATCTTTGAATGATGAGTAGGGTTAGAAGAAACTAATATTGCACTGGTGTTATCACACCAGGCCACTGGAGGCCCTGAAATCTGCACACCAACCTCTGTTAGAAGAGACATTGCCCAGATTATATAACAAAGACATTCAGCTAAACCCCTAAATTCAGCCTCTGCTGTAGACCTTGCTACCACCCTTTGCTTTCTAGAACACCAGGTAATCAAATTCCACCAAGGTAGATGCAATGACTATTCGTGGATTGGCGATCATCTACATTACCTCCCACGTCTGAATCTGAGAAACCTGTAAGAGTGAGAGTAGAAGAATTTCTAAAAACAAGTCCATGATCCAAAAGATATGTGTTAGTCCTTGTGTTTAGGCTATATCATGTGTTTGTCATCAATGTTTGTATGTTTGCATTCTAGTCCTTGAGGATTCCTATATAAAAAAACCTCTCCTATTGTAATCATCAACTTGATAGCAGAGCATCCATTATGTTTATCATATTGAAAGCTTAGCTATCTTCATACTCTCCATAGTTCTACCTAAATACTTTCAATGACTGCCGAAGCAATTATCAAGAGCAGCAAAACTATTGAAACAAGGTGGGATTATTAACAATCACCCCAATGCCAAGGGCTAAACACGGACAAGAAAGCTGGAGCTTGAAGGGCCTACCATCTTAAAACCTGGTTTTAATACTATGCAGTAGAACGAGAACCAAAATCTCAAATCTTAAGGTGTTAGATGAATGCCCAATAATGGTTTTATTATTTATTACATAACAGGCTAGAATTTGAAATCTTCAATATATGAATTATTTATTGAAGCCCATTACATTTGATTGTTTTCTCCAATAATGGTGGTAAAAAGAATTGAATCTTGACTAATACAATCAGAATGCATATCGAATATAACCAAAAGTGGTCCAAAAAGACAAACTACTAGATTACTTCCAAGTTTTAGGTTCCGATGAATTGAAAACTATGTTATACTGATAGCAGTTGAGCTTTCTACCACCTAGTAAATTTGGCAAAAGTCATTCAAGCAGTTATGTCTAAGAAACCTTTGTTCGCTGAAACAGAACCCAAAAAAGTGAAACTTCCCTCTAGAGAATTCAGAAACAGATTCATAAGTGCTTGATAGAGAGGAGGTTAGATAGAAAGACTGCTTACTTTTCTCTTATGCAAGCACTGCAGACCATCACCAAACATGCAAAAATCAAAATAAACAATCAGTTAATGTTTTAAGAGATGTCCTATGTACATGTTATCGAATGTTCCACAACAAACATTTATCAAATGCCATTCTATATGGTTAAAAGGGAAAGGTTCAGAATAAGCCTGATATCCACAATTGCTTGAACATATATATATCTTGCTATCAGTCGTGTAAATTAACATTGTTCTTTTTTCTTATTCAATTAGTAGAAGAAGACCACACTTTTAGTCAACAAAGTATCTATAGAATGAGTGAAGCGTGATAAAATTTTATGTCTCCATGATTCCTTTTTTAGCCAGTAATTCGCAAGGATTCCAAGACCTTAACCTTAAAAGCAGGCAACTTTTGATACTTAAGCTCTAACTCAATAGCATAGAAAGAATTGCAGTAGACATGTCCATTCTTGAACAGGCCCAGTTTGTTCGGCTCTTCTTTTCTGGAGTAAACAACATCTCAACTTGATATTGTCTATGTGACAAAGAGATGCATTACATTATCTAACAGTAAAGGTTCAACATATCTATCATGATTAACAATTTAAAAAAAATTAATGTATAAATGTCTATTATATATTGGAGATAAAAAGATGTAAAACTACAGCATGTTATTGGCATTATTACCTTTAATTACTTCTGCCCCATTAAATGCAGAATCAAATTCGTACATTGTAAAGGTTGAAGGACAATCCACAATCTTATCCCCTGGCTCCAGAACACATCTGTGGATGAAAACATGCTATTCCTTGAAGTCAGAAAACCAGCATAACTGGGAAGAACCAGTAAAAAAGAGAATGCCAATTTAACCGCATAATTAGATCAATAAGTTCATCTGCACCACATACTACAAAAGTTGTCCCAAAAGTTAATTTCAGAAGCATTGGTGGCCATCGGAAATGGCAATGAGAAATGAAATCATTTCAATATACTTTTTTCTCCTGACATCCATAACTTTCTTTACATGTGTTAATAAACTGATTGGGCCTAACTAAACCACAAAACTAGCTTGAAAGAGGACTCCCCAAGCAATTATTAGGGGCAGCAAACCTATTGAAACAAGGTGGGATAATAAACAATCACCCCTAGGCCCAGGACTAAACACAGACAATAAAGTTGCAGCTTGAAGGGCCTGCCATCTTAAAACCAGGTTCTAATACAATGCGGAAGAACCAACTATCACAACTCTTAAGGTGTTAGATGAATGCCAAATCATCGTTTTACTATTAAATAACACGCTAGAAATTTGGAACTCTTTAAATTAGAATCTTCAAAATATATGAATTAGTTATTGAAGACCATTACATTTGATTGTTTACTTCTATAATGGTTGTAAAAAGAATTGAATCTTGACTAATATAATCAGAATGCATAACAACTATAACAATACGAGGTCCAACAAGACAAACTACTAGATCTTACTTCCAAGTTTCAGGTTCTAATGAATGGAAAACTATGTTATACTAATAGTCTAATAGAAGTTGACAACCTAGTAGATTTGGCAAAAGTCATTTAAGTAGTTATGCCTAAGAAACCTTTGTTCGCTAAAATAGAAGCACCAAAACGGAGTAGTTCAGAAACAGATTAATAATTTCTTGTGTGCTAGTTTGTGAGGAGGCTAGTGTTATGGATATAATTATCCATAATATATTGGAATATATTATTATTAGTGATAATGTTAGATTTATTAATAGTAATAAGATTAGATTTTATATTTCGTATCGTTATCTATTAAAATATCCTATCTTTGTACTGGTCTAGTCCTATATAAGGGACACAGTTATTGAATAAATAACAAGCAGAAAAGTTATTTCAATTATCTAGTTCTTAGTTAGATTAGTTCTTAGATTAGATTATTTATTCGGGTTATCAAGACCCATAACAGCTAGATAGAAAGAATGCTTACTTTTCTATTCGGGAAGCACTGCGGACCATCACCAACATGCAAAAATCAAAATAACAATCAGTTAATGTACTTACAATTTAGAGAGCTGTTATTCCTCGATACACATCTAGGATTGAGCAGAGACTTATATATATAGTGTAGATCCTTAACTTAATGATAGCAATAATATCTCTATCTCTAACACTCCCCCTCAAGCTGGAGCATACATATCATGTGTACCAAGCTTGCTACAAATATACTGACTCCGAGAGCCACCAAGGGCTTTAGTGAGAATATCAGCTAGTTGATTACTAGAACTAACAGATTCGGTGGCAATTATCTTGGAGACGATCTTCTCGCGGATAAAGTGGCAGTCGACTTCTATATGTTTGGTTCTCTCATGGAAGACTGGATTTGAGGCTATGTGTAGAGCTGCTTGGTTGTCACAATAAAGTTTCATTGGTTTATTATCTCCAATCCTCAACTCTTGAAGAAGTTGTTTAACCCAAAGAAGCTCACACGTACCAACTGCCATGGCCCTATACTCTGCTTCAGCACTAGAACGAGCAACAACGTTCTGTTTCTTACTTTTCCACGATATTAGATTTCCTCCGAGAAAGACACAATAACCAGACGTAGACCTTCTGTCTACTGGACAACCTGCCCAATCAGCATCAGTGTAAGCCACCACTTCAGTATTTCCTTTATCTTTATATATCAACCCTTGACCTGGAGCCTTCTTGACATATCGAAGTATTCGCATCACCGCTTGCCAGTGTTCAACACATGGAGATTGCATGAATTGGCTGACCACCCCTACTGCAAACGAGATGTCTGGTCTAGTGATAGTGAGATAGACCAATTTGCCCACCAATCTTCTATATCTTTCAGGGTTATCAAATAACTCCCCCTGATTCGGAAGTAGTTTACTATTCGGATCCATGGGACTATCAACAGGTCTACAATCCAACATGCCCGTTTCTTCAAGAATATCTAGTGCATACTTCCTTTGAGAAATGCACATATCATTCGTTGATTGAGCAACTTCAATTCCAAGGAAATATTTAAGACTCCCTAAATCTTTGGTCTGGAAGTGACTGAATAAGTGCGTCTTCAGCTGTTTAATCTTCTCATGATCGCTCCCAGTAATAATAATGTCATCGACATAGACGATTAGATACACGCAAAGACCAGAAGAAGAGTGTGAGTAGAAGACAGAATGATCAGTTTCACTCCGACTCATCCCAAATTTCTGAATAACAGAGCTGAATTTTCCAAACCAGGCCCGTGGTGATTGCTTGAGTCCATATAAAGAGCGATGCAGCTTACAAACAAGTCCTGACTCCCCCTGAGCAACAAATCCAGGTGGTTGCTCCATATAAATCTCTTCTTCAAGCTCTCCATGAAGGAATGCGTTTTTAATATCTAACTGATGCAACGGCCAATGCTGGATAGCTGCAATAGAGAGAAGTAACCGTACAGAAGGAATCTTTGCTACGGGAGAAAACGTATCCCCATAATCTAGACCATAAACTTGAGTATAGCCTTTGGCCACAAGACGTGCTTTAAGGCGGTCAATTTGACCATCAGCTCCAACTTTGATAGCAAACACCCATCTGCAACCAACAGTTTTCTTTTCCGGCGGCAATCGGACCAAATCCCATGTACCACTTTGCTCCAATGCCTGCATCTCGTCAATCATGGCTTGCTTCCATCCGGGATGCGCAAGCGCCTCACGAACAGTTTTGGGAATAGTAACGGAAGACAATGATGAAACAAAAGCAAAGTGGGATGGAGAAAGCCGATGAAAACTCAAAAAGTTATAAATAGGATGAGTGTTACGAGTGGATCTACTTCCCTTTCGAAGGGCAATGGGTAACTCTTCGGATGAGTCAGGCTGGTCTGTAGTCGGTTCAGACACTCGAGATGGAGTAGGAACTGTAGAGGTCTCTATTGCAGTAGACTGTCTCTGTCGACGTTGATATTGAAGAAGAGGCGGTGGATCAACCGATGAAGATGGAACTTCTATCACAACGGAAGGAGATTGTGGAGCCTCTGACACAATTGGAGGAGAGGGACGCATTTCTGACACAATCGGAGATGGAGTTTGTATCGGAAATGATGGTGGACTCATGATAGGAAGTGATAACACATCCAGTGTAGATGATGACTCGGCAATGGAAAGAGGGAAATATGGCGTGTCTTCAAAGAATGTGACATCCGCGGACATATAGTATCGGTTCTTGATCGGAGAATAACAACGATATCCTTTCTGCAACCTGGAATATCCTAAAAAAACGCACTTGATGGCACGTGCAGCAAGTTTGTCAAGTCCTGGAGAAAGATCATGAACATAGCAGGTAGAGCCAAATACACGGGGGTTCACATGAAATAATGGTTCATTGGGAAACATAATAGAGTATGGAACTTTATTACCAAGGGAAGACGAAGGCATTCTGTTTATCAAATGACAAGCTGTTAAAACAGCATCACCCCAATAACGGACTGGCACATTTTTATGGAGCAATAATGTGCGTGCAGTATCAATCAGATGCCTGTTTTTTCGTTCGGCAATACCATTTTGTTGCGGTGTATGAGGACATGTGGACTGATGTAGAATTCCATGTTGACTCAGAAATGATGAAAACGTTCCCGAGAAATATTCTCTTGCATTATCACTGCGAAGAATTTTGACTTTTTTACCAAACTGTGTCTGAATTTCAGCAAAAAAGGACTGGAATATAGGAAATAGCTCGGAACGTTCTTTCATTAAATATATCCAAGTGCAGCGGGAGAATTCATCAATGAAAGTGACGAAGTACTTATACCCAGCATGGGTAGGTACACGACTAGGACCCCAAATATCAGAATGTATAACAGAAAAAGGAGAATTGACCCTGGTTTCACCATGACTTCCGAAGCTAGATCGAATATGTTTCCCGAGTTGACATGATTCACATTGTAGTGTTTTGAGCTTATCCAGTTTGGGAACCATTTGCTGAAGTTTGGACAAACTGGGATGACCAAGACGATCGTGAAGAAGGTTTGGAGACTCTGCAGCACAAATAATTGAGGATGACTTAAGGTAGTAAAGTCCTCCTGATTCATATCCCACCGCAATTGTTCTTCCGGTACTAAGTTCACGTATAACAAGTGAGTCTTTACTGAAGGTTATTGAACAATTGAATGAACGTATTCAAGTTGGCCGAGTCAATGGAAGTTTAAACCTGTCAAGAGCGCTGAGCTCTCTGAAGATGAATTCCTTGCTGTAGCTTGTGATGGGATATGGGCAGCAGCGGCGCGTGAGGCGAAATCCGGCGAAACGTACTGGAATAGGCTATAGATCTGTTCTATAGGCTCGTACCTCCTTGTCCTTGAGTTCTCAAGAGATAGGAATCTAAGTCTGGTTGATGAACAGCGCCGGGCGGCCAGAGCGTGATTAACAGCTCCGGCAGTGGATTAACAGAAGCGATGACCGACTGCTTCTGAGATGATTATTGATGCCAATTTCGAAATACAAACCCTAAATCTGAATGGGTCTGTCTGAAACTTGGAGAAAAATTTGGTGTGACGGCAATAAGCAAAAACTGAGAAACTAGGGTTTGAGTGGCCTAGAATCTCGCTCTGATACCAACTTACAATTTAGAGAGCTGTTATTCCTCGATACACATCTAGGATTGAGCAGAGACTTATATATATAGTGTAGATCCTTAACTTAATGATAGCAATAATATCTCTATCTCTAACAAATGTATTAAGTGATGTCTATCTACATGATATCTTCTGCAAAGCAAATATTTATCAAACGTCTTTTCACATAGTGAGAAGGGAAAGGTTCACAATAACCCTGATAGCCACAATTGCTTGAACATTGAGAAATTTCAGATTATACAACAATGAAAATCTGTACGTTGAGTCTCTCATTAGCAGTTTCTGGATTTGCATGTCCTCATTCAATCCGGAGGAAAAGGAATAAGATAGAGTAACTATATGAGAAGCTTAGAGAAGTTTGCACACACCGTTTCTGCATAAAGTATTGCATGCCTCGAGACCTGATATTCATAATCCAGTTCATATGTCATTCACCGTAATACATTTTCTTCCTCATCAGCTGATGATGGTAACTATTCAACCAAAGTCACACCTGGGAATCAGCTAGTAAATTAGTTGGATCAACTCTGAAGAAATCAACCACCTGACAGAAAAACCGAGTTTGTCTCATTAGAACACTCACATAGCTGTAAATCACATAACATGGAGACAGACCAAGAATTTAGAGAAGAATTCCCCAGGCTATTGAGTTGATAAAGCTGATCAAATAAGGAATACGAGGTTGATGATCGAATTCATTAAGCTCTGAAATATGATCACTCCTACTACATTATGCCAACTGTTCCCGAACCAAAAAGAACTTGTTAATGGCAGTGGGAAATGAACTTAGAATTCTAAGTTTAATTTCACAATCGAAAACTGAAATCGTTTCAATATAATTCTCTCTCCTTAAATCAGTACTTTTACATGTGTTAATAAACTGATTGGGCCTAACTAAACCTCAAAACTAGCTTGAAGGAGGAGGATTGCACAAGCCATTATCAGGAGAAGCAAAACTGTTGAAACAAGGTGGGATAAATAATAATCACCCCTATGCCCATGAATAAACACAGACAAGAATGTTGGAGCTTGAAGGGCCTATTATTCTTAAAACCGGGATCTAATACCATGCGGTAGAACCAACTATCACAAATCTTAAGGTGTTAGATGAATGCCCAATAATGGTTTTATTATTAAATAACACGCTAGAATTTGAAACTCTTCAAAATATATGAATTATTTATTGAAGCCCATTAGAAATAGTTGTAAAAAGAAATGAATCTTGACTAACACGGTCATAATGCATACCGATTATAACCATACGCGGTCCAACAAGACAAACTACTAGATGATACTATATTATACTAATAGCAGTTGAACTTTCTACCACCTAGTCGATTTGACAAAAGTCATTTAAGCAAGTATGCCTAAGAGACCTTTGTTCGCTGAAATACAAGCCCCAAAAAAAGTGAAAATCCATCTAGATTCATAAGTACCTGTGTGCTTGTTCGAGAAAGAGTGCTTACTTTTCTCTTCGAGAAGAACTGCGGGATCATCACCAGTCTTGCCTCTGGAGGAGGACCATCCAAGACGTTCTGACAGAATCTGGAAAATTACATCCAGAAACAGAAAGCTAATAATAAGTCCACTAATGCTGATGATTAGAGAAGTAACCAAGCGTATTTGGGTGAAACAAACAAAAACAGCAGACACCAACAACATATTGAAGTAAACATGTTTTTTCTCAAGCATCTATTTCACCGACTTTCTTCATTGTAATAGATGTTTGTTTGGCAAGAACTGTATACAACATAGCGCATATCACAGTCGCAAGTCTTTCAGGATAGCAGTTAGAACAGCAAGCGGATCAAGTTCAACTCTTCAAGACATCAAAGTAGAAGTTGATTCTGGTCCATAAATTATAGGCTTTCAATTAATCATCAAAATATAAAAAAAAATTGACCTGGCACAATATCTTTTAATTATCATATAACAATTGAATTGAAACATTATGTATCCTAGAATCAAATAGGCTAGTATTAATAGAGAACGCGACGGAGCATCACATAGAAGTTTGACCACTATCAGCTTACTGAGAAACCAGAAGCAGAAACACAGATGAGAAAAATTTCAATAACCTCAAAAGGAAGAATGAATGAGTCCGTCCCCAGACAATCTTTGCTTGCTAGCATTCATCTGCTCCATGCACCGCAAGAGTGTTGACCACTGAAAAGAAAACCCCCTTCTCTTGATGTTTGCTCCACGTCAACTCCCAGACAGACAGACAGACTATCAGCTATACTAAGAATTAATTTTGTGGAATCTAATTCTAATTTGGAGGGAGGGAGGGGGTTACTTACTGACTGCCTGCAGTGTAAGAAAAAGAACAACGCTAAACAATATCAATCTTGGGGAAAAAAAAAAATACATATTATTTTTAGAATAATGATGTAAGCTGTGAAATTCCTACCGAAAATAAACTCAAGTCATGTGTGAAACCGGTTTGACTACGGAACATCATACCGTCTCGGCTTTGTGTTTTATTTGCAATTTTTTCCATAATTTTATGTTTATCAAAATAAAATCATTATTTTATATTGCCTTTTGTTTTCTTTATTTATATATATATATATATATCTATATACCAATATATAATTTGTGTTGGGTCCTCACCCCCAAAAGTCACTTACCTTCCAAAAGGTTCCACACATACCTTTCAAAAGTTATCTACCCTCTAAAGTTTAAACCAACCTATTTTGTCCGGTTTGGATTAAATTTTATTATCAAAATTGTTTACACTGAAATCTTACAGCACATACACAATCTATGAAAAAAGTAGGGCCTTTGGATATAGAACCAAACAGAGACAATTATAAATGTCGATAAGCCAAAGAAATCCGTAACTGTTGTAGCTCTAAACTATGATTTAATATATGATATGTGACGCGTTAACGATTCAACATATTTAGGGTCACAAGTTTATTTTTATGTATGCGGTTCAGAATTTGAAAAACACACTCAGTGAAGCTGCCCGTTTAATTACATATGATGTCCCAACTATCAAGGGACAATCATGCAAAAACTCTGATTTTTTTTCTATAATGATCACTAAATTCTACATATTACTAGATAAAAATAGACTTATTATATTAAACGTAATTATCATAGTTATACTTTAACAACTTATATAAATAACAATCTTAGAAATATGCATGTGCAAAGCACATGTAGAAATAACTAGTATATATATATATATATATATATATATATATATGGATTAACTGTTAAACTTCGATAAAAGAATATGAAGTTTTTCTAAAAACTTGACCTGACTAGATTCAATTTTTTTTAATATTAATGTTTTAGGAATTAATTATTCTTTTTCTTTTACATATTTACACTATTTTCCTAAATGTTATGCCATAATAATAATTTATGTTTTACTAATTTAATTCGTCAATATATCTGTTAATTAATTTTATATTATTTTCAGCTTTATTTATACCATTGTATATTTCTTTTTAATCATTTTTAGATTATTTTTTGTATTTATTTTACAAAGTAGTTACTCTACTCCTAATTTTTCATTTTTATGTTTTTTGTTATGATTATTCGATTTTACTTAACAATTTTGTATGTCAATGTTATTTTTGAAATTTTCATTTTTTATATATTATATTTGTTATATTCTTTAATTTTAATTGTTCAAATGTAACCAAAAAATATATATCAAAATCTCTTTATAGATTTTTTCACATTTTTTTAGAATTTTCTTTTTCTCTATTTTTAGGTTTTAATTTTCGGTTTTTATAAATAAAAAATGAAGGGATGTATTTGTATATACATAACTTCGAGAGAAAAAGTAATTGCAATATTTGTAAAAATGAACATAAAGTATAGTCATTCTAACCTAACCTGTACCTTCTACAAAAATAATTTGTTCTCTCTGATTTTTTCCAAAATTTCCCTCATCCTAATTATCTGCTAGTGCTCTAGTTTCAGTCAAGGCTATCTCTGGAGAGTGGAGATCACAAACGCCAATCTTATCTCAACTCATAAAGAACGGTGCAAATGAAATTGAGAAAGTATGATCAAATTCTCGTTAAAATTCATATTCAGCTTAGCTTAGTCCAATTCAACGGTCAACAAAAAGTAACAACCTTGTACAATAGGTAACGGTCAACAAAAAGTAACAATCTAGTACAATAGGTGTTTTATTTTAAAATCAAGATCGATGATATTTCACTCTTACGCCCAGGCCTGATCCGAACAAATTTGGTGCGTAGAGTCTACAAATGAGGTATAAACCCAATATCGCCCGTCGGAATTGAGCTCTGATACCATGTTAAAATTCACATAGGACCGAACCTAATCCAACAAGACAACAGAGAGCAGCCATTTAGGATCGTTGAGACCCACAAACCCGCCTCATTTTGCTTTTATAAAATTATAAGAGTTAACATATCATAATAGAAACAAATATATGAGTTTGTTAGTTAAGGAATTAATATAAATTTGAATTTGAATTTAGATTAATATTTTTAATTTGTGATTTAAACTTCATAATTTATGTTCGAACACGATTTAAGTGAATACAATTTTTCTTTTATAATATTAGACTCTAAGCTCCGAAGGGCAGAGCTGAGACCATGGGGATATTTTTTTTTAATAATTCCCGCCTTACAATCTAAACAACACCGTGATGGAAGACGAATTTCATCTTGTGGGAAGAGGCTGGGTTTTGCCAAACCCGCCCCGCATAATGGATATCCCTACGCCATTAGTTGTGGCTATGGTGAGAACTTAGGGGGCGTTCTGATAGAGATAATGTAAGATTACTTGAATTGTGAGGTTACAGGTAATGTGAGACGTAATGTGAGATTACTTGTAATGTTAGATTACAGTGTTTGGTTGTGCTGTAATGTGGAGTGTAATGTTAGATTACAGTGTTTGGTATGTGTTGTAATGTGCATTGTAATGTGATTTATTATTATTATATTAATTTATGTGAGAGTATGTTATATCCTAATATGATAAGATTTAAACGAACATATATTTTGACAACAACTAACTTCTTAAGGATTATGTGTGTGGTTAATACTATAGTCATTTATGAAATCTAAAAACTAAATATTTAAACTCAATACGTACAACTACTAAAATTCTATTAGTTAAAACATTATATATAATTTTATAAGACAATTTTCATAAATAAAAAAAAATACAACGAAAAAATACTTACTCATTATATGAATATCACGTGCATTATTATTTATTATAATAATAAATTATGAAGTATCTAAAAAATAAAAAGCTAATAATAATAAAAATATTATTATCATAATAAACTATAAAGATAATACAAAATAATTTATCTATTTAGTAAATAATAATAAAATAATAACACTCTGTAATGTTGGACGTAATCTCGCATTACATCCGTTTTTGGATGTAATCTCACATTACGTTGATCGGAGATTGGACGTAATCTCAAATTAAAATGGACATTACATTACAATGCACATTACGTCATTTGACAAACCAAACAATGTAATATTGATGTAATGTGGAACGTAATGTGAGATTACATCCCACATTGGAATCTTAAAATATAAATCTGTTATGGACTTCTAATGGTGTGGGAGTTGTAAACGATAATGACTGAGTTGCCAAGCAGAAACAGATGAAACAGCGAGGGAAGAATGAGGTATATTTGGAATAAATTAATATAAAAAATGTGTTTTGAACAAAGTAAATATTAATCAATTTCTTAGTAAGTTTCGGTATATACAGACACGAGGTTAGGAAATATAATTAGAGGGGGCAAAATTTATTTTAACTGTACAAGAATTAAATAAATACGAAAATTTATACATTATATATTATCAAAATAATCAATGAAGTCTGTTAAGTAAATTTTTCAATCTCTCTATTCGGACTTTATATCTAGGGTGCTATTCCCGCGCACCGCGCGGGGTGACTTGTCAACTTGAGATATGTATAAGATAAACTCAGTAGAGAAAATGCAAATAACCAACTTCTTTGTTGTGTTTTGTTCTAAATAATACTTCTATAACATTGTGTGAATAAATTTCACCAAGTTTGAATCAAAATAAACTTCTAATTGTATGCAATTTCATGACATAAAAAATCCATGGGAAGAAAGCGATCAACTTGTGGTCATCAGGGATTTTGATCCGGCTAAACTGATCGAGTCGTGAGGAAGAAGTTACAGATTTCAGCTTTTTTGAATAGGCCATTGCCGAAGATGAAATCAACATATCCTTCAGTCTTGCAATCTTTGTAATAATGTATGCCATCTCTTGAGTAGTACAGTGTCTTCTGCTCCAAGGAATTTACAGACCACGAAAAGTGGCATGTCTGCTGATATGCTCAATGTCACCACTTGCACTCTTATCCCTCCTCGTGGTGCCACTGGTGTTGTGTTCTACATTATATTATTGTGGCGCTGTCAAAAGAGAATGAATGACTTGCCATTTACATACACATGCAATTTCTATTCTACTTATGAATCAGAAGAGAATTCTAACCTTGAATGTGATTTTCTTGGCAATGAAATAAGGGGAATATATCCCTGCAATATAGCATAGTTGAATGTTCTCAATGGATGCCCTTCCGGTCCTTTATTTTTGGTTGTGTCGCCCCATTGTACAATTGTATTATCGACCTCACCGCCTTTAATTGTGATGAAGGATTCAATGCAGGAATATGTAATTTTTCTCTCTTGCCAAAAACACTGACCATCACTTATAAAACCATTAGCAAACCACAACTTAATCAGCTAATCCTTAACTCCTGAGTTTTCTTCTCTATACAAAATATATAGATGTACTTTTTTTCAAAATAATGAAAGTATTGTGAATAAAAAAAGCATACAAACCGAAAATATGAAAAAAATAAACTTGCCATTATAAACAAAGGAGGTTTGCTAGGGCCCGCCTCACCACTTTGTGAATCAAGTAGATAAGAATCAAACAAAATATATGCTAGAACAAATTAGCATAAACTGCAAAATCTAGACACACAGCAACTTTTCATCGGTCAGCATAACCAGTTGCTGCGTACCTTGAGAGTTGGTGGAGTAGTCCAATCCCTAGTTCCCAGTGGAATGAGCTGAAGCAATCCAATTTCTACATCCATCCACAAGAAGAAACACATTTAGACAGTTTTAACTGCATGCAATGAGTTCAAGAACAATAATCCTGTAAAAATCCATAATTGGGAGAGAGCTTATTTAGGGCCAGAGCTTTATGTGATTGAATATCTAAATGCTCCGTCGTCAACGCCATTCTCCATGGAGAAAAAGTATCGTATTATATACCGTAAAGCTGAGGATTAAAGTAGTAAACCATAAAGCATATCCATCACTACAGTGTACTAACCCAATATTTATCTTCTCGATGATGGTCTCGTGAATAAATATGAATCAATTCAATAAGAAATCAAACTAACCATTTAAGGAATTCATTCATAAGATAGATTAAGTGATGCATGCTCTTCCAATATGCATAATAGTGTATAATGGAAAAGTAATTGAAACCCTTCCTATGGAGCCCTAAATCTCTGATTTCGATTTATCACAATACCATACAGTAAAGTACATAATAGTCAAAATAGCAAACTTAATCACAATCACATATCATGACAACAGCGATAATTCTTCGAATAACGCTATCAAGAAATTTGCTCAAGGCTTACCCATAATAGTACGCCTCATCGATATCGAACATCCATGTCGACTAAGTTGTTTCCTTCATGTCGTCTTTCCTTCAGGAAAGACGGATAAGTTAAATTGAAGAAATTTTTAACCTTAACAGAACAGATAGATGTTCTTATAAAGAGAAAAGTATGACCATGTATCTTTTAGAAGGATGAGACATCAAATGCACTATGTTCTGTTCTTCCAAAACCAACAACCTCAACCTAAATAATATTGTATTAAATTACTCAAGCTCACCGCATTGCAGCAGCCATCATATCATTCATAGGATCAATTTCTTTCCAGCCACTGCATTACTCCAAAATGATACCACGGTTCAAGAACTGTAATTCACATTGTAATGAACAAAATCCAGATCATGAAACTCCGATTGCTTTGAATTTGACCACTTTTGAGAAGCATCTCATCCATTTGGCTTGTCAATCCGTACCTTGAGGCACCATCACTTGTATGACTACACTTTCAAGTTCCGTATATAAACATACCTGCTTGGACAGGGATAGGCTAGTGTATCCAAACCTGTCATACTCAAACATGAAAACACCGTAAACATCTGGAACGTTGTAGGAACAGGAAAAGACACCCTGTAAAATATTTAATAGACCATAATGGAGTTACAAAATTATAATAAGAGAGCCGATAGCACAAAAAAAAACCAGATTAGACATATCTTAACTTGTTAAACATATTAGCAACGAATTCACGCAACGTTTGTTGCTAAACAGAAATACAGCTAATCACAGGAAGTAAATAGAAGTCAGTAGGTTCCATATCAATAAAACAATCGATTGAATCAAATATGGTATCAATTAAAATAATATCTATATATACATTAAATATGATTTCAATTAAACTCAAACATCATAAGATGATTTATTTGACTGAGAGGAAGAGATTTACCTGCGTACTTGAAGTTTCAATTGAACTCAAATAAATCAAATATAATCTATTTGACTCAGGAAGAATTTTACCTGTTTAGTGGATATCTGGTGCTGCCTAATATCGTTGGCGGATGATAATCATCGTAAGTGCATCTGAGATGAAATTGAGCCAGCAACAGTTTCACCTTTATCGAATTGAACCTAAATAAACAGAAC
The DNA here is from genome assembly GCA_036873135.1 of Clarkia xantiana subsp. parviflora. Taxonomy (NCBI): domain Eukaryota; kingdom Viridiplantae; phylum Streptophyta; class Magnoliopsida; order Myrtales; family Onagraceae; genus Clarkia; species Clarkia xantiana. Next base: position 13,090,880 of record JAPTYO010000003.1, read on the forward strand.
TGAAAAATAAATGTCATACCATGAACTGGATGAAGGCAGTCATGGATTATTGAACTGAATTGAAGGAATTAATGACATACCATTAACTGGAAGAATTTTACCTGCGTATTGGATGTCAATATCGTTGGCGGGTGATAATCATCGAAGGTGCATTTGAGAGAAATTGAGCCAGCAACAGTTTCGCCTTCACTTGGCCAAGAAAAAAAAGAAAAAAACTGTTCAGCCTTCATCGAATTGAACCTAAATAAACAGAACTGGAAAAATCAATGCCATACCAGGAACTGGAAGAAGGCTGTCATGGATTATTGAACCGAATTGAAGGAATCAATTCTTGGAAGATCCACTTTCCTATTCCTCCATGCTACTTTCTCCTCCACCGCCGCGAGGGTATATGGAGAATTTAGGTCCGCAGAAGAAATAAGTGGCCTCTTCGTCCAGCTCCTTTCTCCACCACCGCCGCGCGAGTCTGGGGAAAATCTGGGAACGCAAAAGAAAGAAGCGGAAGAACCAACCAAAGCTTCATGTGAAATTTCTATAGAAAGTAATATTGGGTCCCACCAAGCACCAATACATTTGTTCATTTACTTTCTCTTTCTTACTTTCTATTGAAATTTCACAAGAAATTTCACATTTTAAAGATTTACTCCCAACCAAATTAATCCGTAGAAGAATTGGAAGAGACGATCAAATTTATCTTACGGAAAGAAGAAGAGTCGGAGAAAGAGAACAGCGGTGCGACGTCGTTTTCCAGAGCTGACGTGTGAAGTTGAGACTAATTCTCGACCAAGGCCATCACGATTAGATGTACCGTTGCCTAAGCGATGTCGTTTGATCGACTACAGTGAGTCTAGTGGCGCCTTGAATGAAGATGGAGAAGGGCGTAATGAGTGAAGATGGAGAAGGGAAAAGGAGAAGGGTTTGTCGTATTGCACACCTGCAACCTTTACCTATGTCGTTTCAAAGGAGATGGGCCTTGCAACATATAATATTGATATGGGCCCCTCATATTATTAATGCTGAGTTAGATTAGAATTAAGTTACGTGGCAAGCTATGAAGTGTTGATAACTAGATTAGTATAACTAGCTACTATCCCCGCGCACCGCGCGGGAGAAAAATCTAAATAAAAAGTAATTGGAAAAAAAAATTATGTTAGTTTATTGAATATAAAATTATACCAACAATTATTTGAAAATTTTAAATATTTTTTTAGATAGAAAATTGATTAATAATAATGCATTAATTTAATAAAAGTATTTAATACTAATTATTTACAATATTTCATAGTAGTGAAATATTCAACATTATATATCATTTTTATAAGATGTATAACTAATATAATATAAAACTTGCATTTTTTAAAATCTACTTTTTTTTTTGTTGATATCCGGAAGAAACAGAAACATATATATGAAAAATCCTAACTTTATAAAATGCTCCGACTTAATAATTCACATACAAATGTCGTATAACAATCCTTAATGAAGTTGACCTCTTCCGGCCTCTCTAGGTCGAGTTACTATCCATCATTACAAATTATGGGGAAGTCTTCCAAAAGTGTCACTTCCCTCTTGAACTCGCCACAATGGATGTACTATAGCTTCAAGCCAAGGATTGTATAGACCATATCAATGTCACCAACGATGAGCTCACCGGCACTATCTCGACAATGCTTCTAATTCTTTTATCAGATCATTAATTGAGTGTGAATATTTAAAACTTTAATACAGACTTATTATAATAACTACCAAATTGAATATGTGATGAACGATGATCTCCATCAACATAGTCGGTAAACTTTTCAATTAGGTTTTATATCCCGCAAGTTATAAAGTTATGTATATCATTCAATTAGCAATATAAAATGAAATAATAAGCTTTAATCAATCACTTATGCACGGCATTCTTTAGCATTTGGATGATTTTCGTCTTTTATGTGTTCGATCGTGATATGAATAGTATTCTTCGATCTCTTGATGGTAGTCTTTGCCTCTTGATCGACAGTTTGCTATATTTTCGGCCCTATGAGAATCCAAATATTAAGTAATGGTGGATCTAAGATCGTCACTATTTATTCAAGACAAAAAATTAATAATATAAAAATATAAAATATAAAGGAAAAATAATAATTAATATTAAAATAAGAGACTGATTGAGAGAACCTATTCCACCTAGTCTTTACATAACATTTATCGTTACGCATGGTCAACTCAATGTCATGTATATAATACCAGCTCTACGACTCCGACCTCCACCTCCTCCCTGTTACTGCTTCTTCCCCTGCTTTACCGACGCTTGCTCAGCCACTGCCACTGGCAATTTTCATCAAACGCTGTTATTCCCCTCCAACAACCCCAACCTATTGTCGGCGGCAGCGTCCCCACGCTCTGGCCACCATCCAGACTTGGCCCTAACAATTACGAAAAATTCTCCACGTAGTTTTCAAGATTCAGCAATAAGTCCTTTATTCGGATCTCACAGATACAGCAGAGGTGACGATGACAATTATAATGTGGCGGCCAACTATATGCAAATGAGCCAATTGCCAATATTATAATGCACCTTTCCAACCCTATAAATATTCATGTTCACCTCCAAACGGTGTGATGGTAGCCATTATTTGTCTTGCCCTAGCAAGTATATATATATATTATAGATTAATTTTATAAATATATATAACGTGTTATAATATACATATATACAATTTAGTATTTATAAAATATTGATTGCGTGATCGTTATATGGTAGCTATTATATGTCATTCCCCAGTAAGTATATATATATATATAATATTGTGAAGTTGCCATAAAAATGATTTGGCCGTTATTTTTTTTCTCCTAAATTACATTGTTTATATATTTCTATAGTAGTATATTATGTAAATAATTTTGTGAAGTTACCATGAATGATTTGGCCGTGAATTTTTCTTCCTAAATTACATTGTTTATATTCTATACATATATTACTTACGTGGCGGCCAATGGTCTTCCGGTACCAAACTGTACAGATTTACTATTTAATAGGAAACTTGTAATTAATTTGTTACTTTAAATTGCGTAGAGACCAAATTAGGAGATAAAAATACTTCTTAATTTTCAACCAATCAATATTATGTATCTAAATTTAGAGAACCCCTATTAAATTCCGATTAAATTAGGAAACGGTGACTACGTGGACTGTCCACGTGTCGGCCAGAGGGCTTCCGATACCGAATTAATATAATATAGTAGATATTAAGATTAAGATCATTTGAAGAAAAAACCGTAATTCTCTTTCTTAGGCTATAATTTTCATGTTTTTGTTTCGAGCGAACAACGGCAGTTTTAACTAAAATAACTTATTATGTTCACTTTCGTTTGATAACAAATTATCCATATTTATTAAAATCACAACAAAATTTTGAACTTTAAAACATAGAAAATAATTAAACTACGATTAAAAACTATATTAATAATTAATATAGTCTAGCATCGATTATCCATCAAGAAATTAAAATTTATAACCTGATAGAATTACAAAATTCATTAAGAATATATAGCTAGTGGCAAAAATAAAAGTTTTAACAATCTAGCCCACTTAATTTTTCCTCACACAATTACATAGAATATTTAATTTTTATTCTTAAATTAATAATAATAATAATAATAGCTTAAAAGAATTTAACATACGAATTTTGGACCAAAAGTTATCAAACATATGGTACTAAAACTAGGGAAAAAAATGTTGGACCAAAACCCAAAAGTTGTCAAATATGCTGGACCAAAAGACATGTTAACCCTAAAAAGTATTAATAGATAAACGGACTTGTAGATCTTGATTTTATTTAGGGTTAAATGGTCTTTTGGTGTCATAAGATTTTGTGCAATATGTTTGCATTTTATAGACTTTTAATGCATATGTTAGTCAACAATTAAGTTAAATCATTAAATATTTTATTTTGTTTAATTTAGTTATCATATTTATATTTCAAAGTTTTGATTTTTATAATTTAATCCATACTGTGATATCTATGCTTTTTGTTGGCGTGCATAACTAAATCTGGGGAATCTTTCGCAAAGGATTTCTAAGTGAAATTCTCAATTTCTTTTTTATAATTTCTCTTAATTATTATAACTTAGATAATATATAAATATTTTTATCCAGTATGCAATATTAGAGCTCTTCCAATGGTGAGTTCCTAGTTTATCCACATCACCCGCCACGTCACTGCCAACTCATCAAAGTGGGAACTGCTATAGTAAATGTTACAGTAAAATAGGAACTCTCTTTGAAGACCTAGTTCCACTTTCAAATTGGGACCCGCATAATTCTATACTCACAATATAACTTTTTGTACTAAAAACTCTATGGATAAATTAAATATTTATAAATACAAAATTATTTTGTTATTTAAATAATTATATAAAAAGTTACGGACATAATATATAAATAAACGCGTAATTTTATTAAATATGATTGTCATAATTTAAAAATTATACTACAGAAAAATACAAATAATATGTTAAATTTGTCAACTAAAAAATGAGCATATTATATATATATATTTGAGACAACATAGAATTAGCAAATGCATATTAAAATCCAATAGATGTTCGAGCAATTTTTTTAAGCATTATATATAAATTAAATATTCATATTTTTAAAAATAAGGACATGAACAAACCAATGAATGAGATATAAGTGTTAGACTGAATTAATTAAAATAAACTTGGAAAAAACATGTGCAAAATCATAAAAATGTAATTGATTGTTTAACGAATCACATTTTTTATGATTTCGTCAAATTTTCAATTTTATATCAAATATTTGGGTTCCAACTTTGACCGACGTGTATTGTTAATTATTCCGAAATTTGAAAGTCGGCGTCGTTAGGTTAGTTAAATTATTTACGTACTATACATTTAAAAGTAATTACGATTCTTTTGGTATTTAAAAATTGTATAAAAATAAATATAATATATAAATGAGCACATAAGATTTTAAAAATAATGATTGCAATAATTTAAAAATTACACTACAAAAAATATAAAAATTAATACATTAAAGTTGCCAATTAAAATAAAAATTAACTATATATATATATATGAAATAAGTAGAATTGTCACACACATTACTAAATTGCCAGAGATGTTCGACCAAATCGTCTTGAATCTTTTTTTTTTCAGTTTGATTTGATAATTCACTATGGAAGAATAAAATTTAACTTTAGAAGTGTTGAATATTTTCAATAATTATACGTTACTTCACTATAGTAATATTACTATTAGGTGCAGTCTTTACTCAGCGGGCATGATGATTGATAAATATAATTATTGATATAATAATATTATTGATATAATAATAGTGATTAATTAAATTAATTCAATCAATATTATTTAATCATATCGGTGTATATCTGTTATTCATCGATTGACAAGTCTTGATTCATCGTCGTTAGCAAAATCACGTTTATGCATATGAATTAGATACATATTAGTAAATCGGTTAAATGTGAAACCCTCGTGTGGCTTTACTAATGATTTTAATATACATAAAACAAATATATATATTATATCATTTGAAAAATATTATTTTTATATAATGTATCATAATAAAAAATATATTCATTTTATAGAATAATAATATAATAATATATTAAGTAGATTATATATAAATATATATATGCATCAATATAATATAATATTTTTTAATAAAAAAATTATTTCACGTTTAATAATATGGAATTCTATACTATTTTTCAAAATTTAAAATTGACTGTTGTGTTACATGATAAAATATAAACAAACCGAGTCTGGAAACTCTGAAATTTATACGAAGTTAAAAAGTAGTAATTTTGGTTCGTGTCATCATTTAACTTATTTAATATTAAAAATGACCCACTACAGCTCGTGTCATTGTCCGACTTAGCGTAGCATAATATATATATATATATATATATATATATATATATATATATATATATATATATATATATAATAAAAAAGCAACACAATTGAATAAAATAATATTAAAGAGTAGGAACCGACATGAACAGTAACGGGGGAGTTCCTACTAATGGGAACTGTTCCACTTCATTATTCACGTGATAATGGCAAAACGGTAATATTAGTAATCCTAGTGGCGCCTAGTCAGCGTCCAGTGACAAATCTAGAAACTATGAACTCCCATTTTGGAACTAGGAAATCCCATTGGAATGCAAAGTTCCAATTTAATCATTACAAATAGGAACCAACAGTAAATGGAACTAGGAACTCTCTACAATAACAAATTTACAACATAGAACTAGGAACTAGGAACCAAGAATTACCATTGGAAGTGCTCTTACATAACTTGCAACCTGACACAGAAAAGAATGAGTACGAGGACCACAGTCAAATGAAATAAGTTTAAGGACCAAAATAGGATAAGTACCTAAGTTTGGGGATTGTCTATAATTGTTTTCCCTTGAAAATAAAATATCTTGCCCTACCATATATTATTTAACGTGTTAACTCTTTTTCTAATTACTTAACACTAGTATGAAAAAAATATGATTTTTTTAACCACGCCCAAAATAATATTAATAATATAAGTTTTCATCTCAGGTTTACTTTTAGGGCAATAGAAAAATTAAAAAAAAAAAAAATACTAAAAGCATGATACTCTTAGAGCATGATAGAAAGATCCTACACATACGATACGACGTCTTTGAGGATTTTGTTGACTTTATAACTAAAATAGTCATCTATATTTGTATTTTTGTTTCCAGTTTGCTATGTGATTTCCGTGCTACCGTGTGTGAATGTGATGTACCCTTTTTTTGGGTAGCACAATGTTTCATACTCTTATCCCATGATGAATATTCTCACTTTATTTATATACTAGTAGTCGGCGCATGCGTTGCACGCGCATCGACCAGTATCAATCTCACGATTTTGCTAGAAAACTATTAAACGCAATACAAAAAAGAAAGGAAGAAGCTCGGAGTGTTTCCATCCAAACTAAATCCTCAGATTTCTTGGTAATCTTATTGATCTTATTCTCACACCTTTCAAACACATTCTTTATCTTAAACATCGATATCGATTCTGATCACACAAAAAATGATTCATTAAGATAGCTCCAGCTGTACAAAAGATTAGTTCTCACTGAAGAACTAATTTTTTTCCCGTACTGAACAACTAATTCACAACCTTAAAATGAGAATGATTTATTGATTTGTTATGGCATACGAATGCTAATCTCGGTTATAGATTCAAAGCATTAGGAGGAGTCATTTCAAAGTAATTATTAGGTTGTGCAGGTGGAAGAGAGTTAGAGACCAAGTCACGAATCTCGTGGACAAATATTCTTCAAATGACAAGCTAGCAGGAAGATAATCCTAATGCCATCAACCAAATATAAGTCTGCAACACCCAAGTTAATAGAGGTAGATTGCATAATAATTCTCAAAAGTGCAGTCCACAAACAAAACCCAATTCTCTTGGCATCATAAGTGCAACCAGAAGTCGTGTCTATTGACAAAAGTTCAATGATCGATGGTATAGGTAAGAACATTAACTAAAGCAACATAAATTATTATCAATATTGTAAAAACTTGATTAGAGTATTGATCGTATGATAGTATAATTTCTTAAATAGTGAGAATTTTCATACTTAAAGTCTACAAAAAAAAATATAGAGATGAAGTTAAGAGAAAAAAAGCAGCAAATTACTAAGAACTCAATGCATGTATTTAAAAACACAATTTTGGATTTTGAAAAATGAGTTTAAAACTTGTCCAAAAGCAGAACATAAGAACAAAAAATCATCAAAGACAACAAAAAATTAAGAGAGACATATTGTCCTACCTGTAGCTGAGAGTTTAAACAGACATATTAGGCAAGGAGATAACTTTCACTTAGCAACCATTGAAGCCAAATTGACTACTGCGGTCGGATATGTAACCTTCTTCGAAAAAACCTACATCGATAAAGAGAGAACCAACCTATTAAGGTCGGACATGTGCAACACGATTATAATTGCCTCTAACATATCTTCGACATGGCCTTTAATTCAAACCGGCGCTATTGACATCCACCTTCGGATCTGAAACCTCCAATGATTGTGAGGGTAGATGGGTGATGGCTTAAGATGAATCGATGGTTGAAGCATTGCGTGGTGAAGTATTGTGCTCATTGATGGTGAGGTGCCCATTGGTGGTTAAAGAACTGTCAAAATGTGAAATCTGCAGCAAACAGAATCTACAGCGGCGAACGTTATATGCGGGATGCAGCGATCAGAATCTGACTTGACGGTGCAAACCATCAAACGAATGGATTGAAGGTTGGGGAAACATGTGATGATGTGAGGCGGTTAAGTGGAATTGAACATATATAGATGGAGGGGTTGTGGAATGAAATATGACGATTGGGTTTTTATAGTGACCGGCAATGAAAGGTTGTGTCTTTACTGCGGTTGAAAGGTTACTAAAAGTGGTGTTGTTTCATGGTGAGTACACCCCCAAACTTTTAATATAGGTAGTAGATAGATATAGGCGGTAGATAACTCAATAAAGATTGGACCCACCTCTTGTTTGTCCACTTGACTTCGCACCCTTATTTATGTATATATTTGGATTGCACAAAGTGGATATAAGTGAAACATTTTAGCTACGTATGTTGTTTTATTATATATATTCCTTAATTAAATATACTTGTGTGATTTGTTTAAATCTTTAGTACAATAACTATATCTTTATCGTTGTGCATTATATATTTCGCATGCGTCTCTTGATCTCTCTACTTTCACTAATTATAACAATAATAATAACAACAATAAGTTTCTGAATTTTACATGTCCGGTTTGGCTCGTATCACTTAGGGGACGTTTGGATGGACGTAATGTGAGATTATTTGAAATGTGAGATTACAAGTAATGTGAGACGTAATGTGAGATTACTTGTAATGTTAGATTACATCGTTTGGTTGTGCTGTAATATAGAGTGTAATGTCAGATTACAGTGTTTGATATGTGTTGTAATGTGCATTGTAATGTGACTTTATTATTATTATATTAATTTATATGATAGTATTATATCTTAATATGCTAATATTTAAAAGAATATATATTTTGAAAATCACGAACTTCTTAAAGTTTATGTTTTGTGGTTAATTCTATAGTCATTTATGAATTCTAAATATTAAATATTTAAACTAAATACACACAACTATTAAATTTCTATTAATTGAAACATTTTATATAATTTTATAAGATATTTTTTTTTAAATGCCACGAAAAAGATTTTACTCATTTTATAAAAACATTATGAGCATTATTATTTATTATAATAAGTTATGAAGTAGATAAAAAATAAAAAGCTAACAATTATCATATTAAACTATAAAGATAATATAAAGTATTTTATCTATTTATAAATAATAATAAAATAATAATAATACTCTGTAATGTTTGACGTAATCTCACATTACATCCGTTTTTGGATGTAATCTTACATTAAGTTGATTGGCAATACAGATTACAATACACATTAAGTTGACTTTGGACGTAATCTCAGATTACAATGCACATTACATAACAATGCACATTATGTCGTTTGACAAACCAAGCAACGTAATGTTGATATAATGTGGGACGTAATGTGAGATTATATCCCACATTACATCCATCCAAACACCCCCTTAAAGTCTTAAACAACTGGCTAGTTTTTTTTTTTTTTTTTTTTTTTTGCCGAAGTACAACTAGCTAGCTAGGTAGAGTGTTGTCAGATACTTCAATTTCTTCCTGTTAGTCGAATTAATTTATTTTCCAACCGTTATTCGACCGATCATTGTATGTTGAGACTTGAGAGTGCATTTATTAATAAAAAAAGAATTAGTATATTACGATTACTGATTTATATTTAAACAAGTAATGTTAATGTTATGTTCTTTTTATTAGCTATGAACTATCTAGAGTTATTAATTAGTGGGGTTAGTTGAAGGACAAATTGTTAACTGAAGGTCTTTTAAGTCAATTTGTTAGATTAAATTTTCATTATTATTTTTTCTTTTAAATTTGCTAACTCGAGTTTCGCTTTGTGGACAATTTTGTTAACTTAAGTTTCGCTTACGGGTAGCTAGTAAAGTGTACACAAAAGGAAACTTGAACTTTGTCCGCAAAACGAAATCTGGGCTAATAATTTTTTTTTTAAAAATACAGTTAGTATTTTGTTTAAGTGCTCAAAACTGAGATAACAATTTTCTTTTTAATGAAAAAATGGTTAATAGGTCTTTTGGTCCAACATCTTTGACAATTTTTGAGTTTTGGTCTAACATATTTATTCTCCTAATTTTGGTACCATGTATTTGACAACTTTTGGCTTTTAGTCCATCCGTTAGTTGATTGTCAGTTTGACCATTAAATAGCACGTGACTTGCACGTGCCTAGCCCCAAAATTTTATTTTGTTTAGTTTAGTCCTCAAATTTATTGTCCTAACTTTTTATTTTTGAAATTTAGCCCTTAAACATTATCAACCGCACCCTAGGACTAAATTGACCATGGCTAGGTTCGACCTATGGCTAGGTCGGACCATGGCTATGTCAATTTAGTCCTAGGGTGCGGTTGATAGTGTTTAAAGGCTAAATTGCAAAAATAAAAAGTTAGGACAATAAATTTGAAGACTAAACTGGACAAAATAAAAATTTGGGGCTAGGCACGTGCAAGTCACGTGACTATTTAACGGTCATACTGAGGGTCAACTAACGGATGGACCAAAAATTGTCAAATATATGATACCAAAACTAGGCAAAACAAAATGTTGGATCAAAATTCAAAAGTTATTAAAGATGTTAAACCAAAATACATATTAACCCTAGGTAAAAAAAATCCAGCTAGTTATTTTTCGGAAATCCAAATTAATTTGGTAAATAACCCTCCTAATTGCTAATTAGTACTATAAAATTATATTTATATTTTACAGATCAATAAATTATGTGTGTTTTCCTAGTGGTTACGTACTACTGTTAAACTAGTAGAGCTAGCTAGGTGCACATAATTATTTTGAAAAAGAGTTGTTGAGTTCTTTCCTTAAATAGATGTAGTGTAGAGAAAAGGAGATACTTTTCAGGTATGTTTTTTGAGTACGTTTCCTAGTACCAAGACAAAGTCCTCCATCTTGACTGCTCCATCTCGAAAGTATTTATGCTTTTTTACTAACGGGCCCACAAACAAAGAGAGAATTACAACTGGGCAGAAATTCCCGCCGAAATATCGAACGAAAGTGCAAGACTATACCATGTAGTACTCACTTTGTCCCATTAGACTTTTTCTCTCTGCATTTATTATTCAACTCGATCTCTCACTACCATCTTTCTCTCTCTCATCCGGCGTCTCCGGCGAGCCAGCGGCGGCCACGGCCTTTCGACAATGTCATACCCTCCTCCTTCTCCGTCACCCCCACCTTCCCCAGCTGCATTTTCCGGCGGCGGTAGCGGACATGGCCGTGGCTGCCCGTCACCACCACCAACTCCTCCTCCTCCTCCAGTTGCACCACTTGTAGCTCAACCTGTACATCAGCTAGAGGATGATGGTCCTCTCCTTCAGGTTGTTTTTTTGAAAAAAAAAGTTACTAAATTTACTGCTTAGGTCGGAGATGTGTTATTTTCTCTAGGTGTTAAGTCCGATAGGGTTTAGATTATTGGATGGTCAGACTGATCAGGTCGATTCTCCGGCCTTGAGGTTAATTTTTTTTTTGTTGAAAAAAAGTTGCTAACTGCTCTTTAGGTATTAAATCCGATAGGGTTAATTAATTAGATTATTGGATGGTCATTTGGATTCTGTTGAATTAATTAATTATTAATTTACCATTCTTCTTAATTAATAATTACTCATCTAATAAGCCATGCCCTACATAACTCTTGATTAACCATGACTCGTACTGCCTAAAAGGACGACAATTAAGTACACTAGCAGCTATGTATATTATATTAATCATTCCTAGCTAGATAACATCTACAACTATGTGTAGTCGAGCCGAGTATTTGGTAGACTCGACTCATTTTACTCGAATTTGACATACCCTATGTTTTTCAAGTTTGAGCTCGGCTCGGTTCCATATATACTCAACGAATTCGAGCTCCGCTCGACAAGTTTCAAATTGTTTAAGTTAATTTATAAATGGTACACCTTTGAACTCGACATGAATGGATTTTGGCTCGATCTCGAATTGAATATATACATATATATATATCATGTAAAGCTCGGTTAAACTCGAATCGAACAAGATTTTGACAAAAAAAGAATAGGTTAGTTAGTCGACTAGCGAGTCTCTCGAGTCAAATATACATAAAACCGTACTCAGCTCGAAAACATGATTCATGCATGCATATTGTAAATTTACTAATTATATTTTTTATTTTTTCAGAATAGGCAATCCATAGGGATGACTATGTCGGAGAGGTTTGGATCAATCAATTCTCAGGAAAGAACCGCTGTGCATGATGCTCCTCCGGGTGAGATCGATCAGGATACCACTGCAGGTGATGATGTGGCCTATCAGGAGGTAATTTAGTGACTAGTTTAATAAATAACAAGTTTCCTTTAATTTCTTAACTTGATAAGAATAAATAATGTTATTTGTTTTGTTGTGATCATTTGTTTTTTATAAATATAAATCAACTAAACTAATGGTATGTCAATTTCTTCTTGTACTCTAGCCTCAAATCATACCAGGCAACATTGCTGCAGCTGCTCCAAGGCTACAGACGCCGATACACTATGGTCATCAGCTACCATTTGGGCATCCCACCCCCCCAATTCATGTTAGATATAACCAACTCAAATATATATGTATAATATAGTTGAAATTCAAGTGACTTGCAGCCTAAAAGTTTATTAACTATTATTTTTTTTTTTTTTTCCAGGCTAGAGCAACTCCAATGATGAGATCATTCTCAGACAATCAAGGGGGGGTAATAATTAATATATAATTTAATGAATAATTCAGTTAACTTATAGCTTAATAACTACTCCTACTTTTATTTATTTATATTTTTCTCACATAAATAGACATAATAATAAACCAAGTAAATATATTAGGTGGTGGCATATCATGATCAAATTTAACTTTGTATGTACATTAAAACTTTTCTAATTATTATTACTCTTCCTATTAAAAATTTTCAGGTTAGGGCATCACCAGAGCCACCAATTAGGAGGTTTTTCTCAAGCGATGGTGGGAGTGGGACAGCTTGGAGAGAAGTGCAAGATGCAGAGGTAATTATATATAATTTAGCTAGCGAATTAACTTTTAGCTTAATAAATAAAACATTTTTTTTCTTTATCAACATTTGTATTCACAAATTAAAACAACAATTATTATACTTATCATCAACAACAAGTTTCCTTGAATTGCTTGATAAAAATAAATAACATGTGTGATCATTTATTTTTTAATGAACTAATGGCATGTTAATTTATTTCATGGACTCTCTAGTCTGAAATTATATATGGGCAAGTGTAGCACCGCCAACAGATTACATGCATATATGTATTAAACCAATGGATTAACTGATTGTTTTATGATTTAGCTATTTAATTGTTCTCATTTTTTCAGGTTGAAATTGTAGATGCAACTACTGAATTTGAGGAAGTCCTCTCCCCACATGTACATTTCTTTCTTTATTAGTTTATTTATACATATGCACTCCATGTTATGTTATTGATTCAAGTTCAACACTAAATATACAACCTAACTATTTTATTTATTTCTTATTTAGACTCAGAGCGACAGTAATCATGACATGGAACTAGAACTAACTATGCAAGGTTCCCAGACTCCGTTAGAGCAACAAGAAACTGAGGTATTTTTATAATAATTAATTGTATTTGTTATCTAATGATAATTATATCATTATTTATGTAACATGTATAACATTATATTAATAAATCTCTATTTTGTTTAGCAGGCAGAGACATCAAATGCTATCACATGGTAATTCTACAACCTTACTTCTTTAATTTTACTATTGGGTTATCAAATGATATATCATTAATTAGTTCATTTTTTTTCAACATATTCATGTACTTCATTTTAATTTCTCAAAAAATTATTTGCATAACTTTACTATATATAACTAGATGAAGTAATATTTATGGCCGGCCCAATGCCTAATCAACTCAAGCTCGGGCTTTAGGCCCCCGAAAAAGAGCCCCCTAATTTTTGGGCCATCAAAAAATTATAATGTCATGATCTAGACTTCTAAAGGTTCTTTCTTTGTTCTATTTCTTTCAACCGAATTGCATTTCATTTCTGTTTACCAATACTCTTCTTGGATAAATCATTTGTTCATTGATTATTGATTACCTTTCAAAAGTGTTTTGATTTAGCAACCGCTTGAATTTGTGTATCAATGAATTTTTTCTTTTTATATTGGCTATCAATATTTCTCAGAAGTGGTTTTCTCTTTCAATGGAAAATGACTATTTCTTTCTCAGAATTGATTTCCTGTCTCAATTATAAAAAAATTCATCAAGGAATTTAAAAATGAAAAGTTTCATGGGAATGATAGAGATAATGATATAAGAATTTACAAAATTTTAGCATGAGAATCTACTTGTATAGTAGTTTAGGGCTATTGCAGTTTACATGCTATTAGAGTACTGTATATATTCATTTATCAACAATGCTGTAATCAAGTATTAAGAATGAATGAAAGCTCTTCATTTCACCTCCCTCTCCTCTTCCTTTCTGCATCTATATCCTTCGTCTCCTTCATCAACTAACCTAGAGAAACTTTCACTTAATTGATCCAAATCATTATTCATGGCCAAAAATAAATAAATTTGTAAGTTTTAGTAATTACTGATGATTTTAACAACTTTTTAATAATAGGTCTTAAAAACAGCCATATTTAGTCAAAGACATTAAATTTCTAATATTCAAGTATTTAAAAATACTAATTTTTTTCTTATATTAATAATAAATATTTTCCTCCAAAAAAAGGCAATATATTTTTATTTTACTATTTGGGTTATTTATTATTAGTAGAAAACAACTGATGTTATATAAATATACTTAAAATCTAACTCCTTCAAATTCTTTGCTAGTTTTTTTTTTTTTTTTAATACATTTATACACCAAACTTTCTTCATCCAACAAATCTGTTATTTGTTTAACTATATATTCGATCCGAAATATTTTAACCAAGCATATTTAGTCTATATTATTAATTAATTCTTGTGTGGTACAGGTCTGTATTGCTGGCCTTTCTGACAATTGCCACAATTATAGGCATGCTGATAGGTTACGAAACAACAATTTATGGTAATAAACTATAATTAATTGATTAAGCTACTTGAAAATTAGTATTATAATTAACTCTAATTGTGTGTATTTTTTGAAAATGCAGGTGGTTCAACAGATTCTGATATGTTTATAGATAAGTTCTTTCCAAAAGAACATTTTAAACAAATCGGATTTGAAACCGTATTTGTTTGTGACTACTACTCCTGGAAAATCCAAGTGCTTAACTGCACTTTCCACTTTGCTGCACTAATCTCGATCTTAGTGGTCGAGATAGCACTAGCTTTAAGAGGAAAGTGCAGTTACTTAATTTTTATGTGCTTTGGATGCTTTTTCCACGCACTCGGAGGATTCATATGTGCACTCGCTGAAAACTACATGATATTATGGATGGGGCGAGGACTCAAGGGTGTAGGCATGGGTCTTCTCTTTGAGGTTAGTTGATTATGTTTTGGAAACAAACCACTTTTAATCCTTTAAAAACAAAACCACTCAAAATTCAGAATGAGTACAAATTGAGAACATGTTAGCCTAACCCAGCAAAGCTTAGTGCATAAGTAGTTAGGATATTGATTCCTTTTCATATCTTCCACAACCATTGTTTCTCAACCTCGGTTTTTGTGTTGATAACATGATTAATGTTCTCTACTTTAAATATCATCCACAGTTTCATAGTTGATTAAAAAATATGTGTGATAATATTATTTTTTTAATGTCTTGAATTGCAACCAAATCAATCACCAATTGAAGAAGTGATTAAGATTAACACAACTGAACTTGCAATAGTAACTGTTGTTTCTTTTTCATTCATTCACTCCACTTCAACTATTATAATGTATTACTTCAAATATAAGTTTAAAAAAAAAAAAAAACTGAAAGTAGTAGTGGTTGAACAAGTTTGTAGAGGAACTGCAGCATAAGTTGGCTTACTTGCACAATAGGACTTGTAAATTGAGTTACTTGCTGTCAAGTAGTTGGTCTTAGTAAACTTGTTCAAATACTGCTGCAATTCCTCTGCAAATCTGTTTGAGCACTGAGGTGGTCTTCTTGTCCCCTTAGCTTGTAGTGCAGTTAGTTTTAGTAGGGTTGCAAATTTAGGTTTTAGATTTTGGTAGTGTTAATATGTAAATGACTAACTTAAAAACCAAAATTGTTGTAGAGTGTTCCTATCATAATGAATATGATAGGATCAGAGTACGAGAAAGTGGTTGACAACTGGCACAAATTTGGCCTCGTGTTTGGACCAGTAGTTGCCACTTTCTTAAATATGATGATGGGGCTCAAGGATAACGGAACTCCTTGGAAGCTCGCATTTTGGTTTCCAAGCGTCCTGTCTGCCGCTACACTTCTTCCAGTTGTATTTCTGATGAAGAAACCAGAAGTTGCAAAGGAGTGGCAGTACCGATGGATGACATGCAGAAGGAGGAGTCGTCCACTCGTGTTCATAGAAGTCGTCAGGACATTGGCGACCCCTATTCAGGACCTGAACCTTTACAGCCACATTATTGTGATGCTGTTTACTCCTAGCTCCGAGCTTACGAGTTCCGCCCCATTTGCCATTTGCGCTTGCCAGTTCATTGGGTTAGTAGCCAATGGATGGTATGTGAAGGTCACACGGACCAAGCTAATATCCTCATCTTTGATTATGACAGTGATACAGGTACATTAACGTTTTTATCAATGTGCTGTTTCTGAATATATACGTTTTTTTATGCCTAATACAAATGATGTTATGTTGTTGCTATGTAGGTAGTCACATTTCTTACGATATTCATTCGTAACAATGTGACAAGCCCGTTTTCTACTGGCATGGGAGTCACTCTTCTAGTTGGGCAAGCGTTCTTCATGTTAGGAAATTCAGTAATTTCCTCACCCGCGGGATGGGTGAAATTCCCTTTAGAAGATGAAGTGAAAGCGATTGAGCGCTGGATGCCGATCATCTCCATGGCTGTGCAAGGAGGAATCGCGCTTCTCTCCCCATTCATAATGTGCGAGCTTGGAATGAAGGTGTATGCCACTTGGGCTGGTATATCCGCTCTTCTCTCATGTTTTCTGTACTTGTTGCTACCCGAAACAAGGGATGCAACAAGTAAAGAAATACAAAGAGAACGCTTTAGGAGCCATTGGTTTTGGCAATATTTGGTCTAGACTGACTGTGTGTGGTTGTGTAACTATCTAACTGTGTTGCTGTTTTATATGTTTGGTTTCATTGTGTTGGACAGCTTGTTGTTAACCCAGATTCTTATCTTAATCTATTGCAACATGGTTCTTTTACCTTATTGTCATTACATATTATTGGTGATGGCCTGCCTATTTGTTAACCCAGCCAGATTCTTCTTCTCTTGGGTGAGTTTGAGTTTTTACCAAACTCTCTATATAAGGTAAAGATGTACAACTTGATAATACCTGCAGATGGATGGCTCTCTATACTAGCTACTCTGTGATTTTAGTTTAGTTTACAGTTGGGAAGAGGAAGCAATGTGTTTGTACTTAATTGATATTCAATGCTGCAGAAACTGTATGGTTAGTAATATAGTAAAGTGCTGTCTGTTATCTGGCTGTTTAAGTACATTATTATTGAACAGAGAACTACTAGTTTGGCAAGTTCCCAAGCTTTAGTCCTACCAATCAGTTAGTTGATCAGGAAAAGATTCAAGGGATTATCCTGTTACTAGTGCATCGGAACAGATTGCATTATTACCTCGTGTCGTGTATAGATTACTAATTTATCTGATGTGATAAGACTTACAACCTATTCATGTTGACATATTGGAATCCGAATTATGGGGATCTCTTTAATATTGCATGCTTTCTTATCTGTTTTTCTGTTGAAATTTGAACAATTGGGTAGAGAGTGAAGAAAAAGGAGGAAAAGTAATAACTATACATACTGGCTCATTCATAATTTGCAGGTCTAGCGATTACAAAGCACCAGAGGATGCTAAAGCTGCTGGTTTTGAGATTGGTGCTGATAAACTGGGATCCATAGTTGAGCTAAAAGGTCATGGTGGTTTTGAACTAAAGGGTCTTGCTGAGAAGCTCTCCACATCACTAAATTTTGCAGCAATATATATAAATAAAGGAAAGGAAAGCTTTATAAACCATCTTCTTTTGTTTATTGATAAATCCAAGAAGGAATAGCTAGGTGGCTTATGAAATCTGTCTGGTAATGGAGTGAGACAACTTTCTTTCTTTCTTTCTTTCTTTCTTTCATGTTATTAACAGCAGCATCAAACTCCTAGTACATAGTAAACAAGGTTGGAGAACAATCCAGAATCTTATCCCCACAACACATCTGTGGATGAAAACATGCTGCTAATCCTTGAAGTAAGAAAACCATCATAATTAGATCAATAAGTAGTTCATCTGCACCACATCCTATCCTACAAGAATATAATTATCTTCTAGACCACCAGAATCTTCAGCAAGAGCAGCTCACAACCACCTGCTTTCAGGAGCTTCAAAGACCTACAAATTAAAATCAAGACAAACATCTTTTCTTAAGAGAATGAAATGTCCTGGAGGAAGGAGCTCACATATCTCATTGACCATCTCTACAATCATAGATAATAGTATAATTTGTATTACTAAGAAGATTGATGTGTTTGTAACATCTTTACAAGGTAGTGAGTACAACTGTAATAGATAAAGTGTAGTATCTAAGATGGATGAGTTTGTAACATCTTTACAAAATAGTGGGTACATTGCTCCATGTCTTACTACAAACTAGTATTGTATCTAAGTTGCATCATCCATCAATAATATTTCCCTTTGATATATATATATATATATATCTCTCTCTCTCTCTGCATCATCTCCTTCCTTCCTCCTACTCTCTCTCTCAAGATCTTCAACTTCTGGATCATCGATTCACCATGTCCTTCTGGTCTTCCTCTAAATTGTTGAAACCTAACATTTCTCCATGTCTTCCTGAAGAGCCTTGATTATTTCACTGCATTACAAGCATCATGAGAAGCAAATCAAATATGGGAGGAGAATGAAGATCAAGGAAATTTCAATTCATAATCAAATCAGTATTAGCACATAGTTAACTCATTCTATTCGACAGTTGGTACATGGGATAATGGATACTGAGACAGAGACAAGAAAGAAAGAAATAAAGAAAGTTCAAGAAACAGTTATCAAGTCACTGAAAGGTGAACTAATTAATCTATCATCTTAAATCGTAATTAGTCAATAATTCGACCAAACAAAGAGCAATGTCCAATGGAGATTCCAGGAATGAAAACCAAGCTGATTGAACTTCCATGCATCTGAGAGGTCAAAATTCCTAATCATCTTAACCATATTCTACTAGGGGGAAAAAACTGGCCAAGGGTAAAAAGTATGGGACATCAACCTTCGAGAGGCTTGAATAAGGGACATCATAGAGACTTGAATAAGAATATCAACTGTCTGAAATTAGAGCAGACCCTCTAGTCAGTTCTAAAACTATCATAAATGCAGAACCTGAGGGAATACGTGGGCATTGAAAACGAAATGAAATTCTTAGCTATGAAGATAAACAGAATACGAGTCCTACCGTAGACCTTTAAAAAGGGTGAACTCTTTTTAGGTGCATTGACTCCAATTAGACCACAATTATACGAAATGCTCAACAATTAACTAGATTAGATGATTACATAAAATTAAAATTGCATTCTTCCATTTACGCTAATAGAATGTGAGACCTGTTTTAGATATCTCCCTCATCTGATACCGAGCTTTGCAAAACTTGAGAGACTGCTAATATTCACGGGATCAACATAGAGTATCTCAAGTAAAGTTCACAAGCTCCCTGCATCTGTTGCGTTCGCTTTTCTCCTGCATTTTTTAGAGAGATCTCGAGTATTATTCATCTGAAAGGAAGTTGTTCAGGAATTTCAACAAACAAAGTGATGCTAAATTTCAAACCCTGACTGTTGTCTGATAATTTCAACTTTTCTCAGGATTTCTCACCACTAGCAAGTTATTAAAAGCTATCTACACTTAATAAAATGAAAATTCTTCTGGATAGTTGACGTCTCTTCCTAAGCCAAACTAACATCACAAACAAGGAAACAAAGAATTAATACAACTTCGTTCATGGAAGATCTAATGAGCATAACCCCATTATCCCACACTGAAGAGCATTCATGCCCCAAGATAAAATCAAATCAAATTAAGGAAATTTCAATTCATAATCAAATCAGTAGTAGCAAAGAAACAGAATAATTATTGACTCAAACACTCGGTATGTAATTCCAAATAACAAAGTTCTTTACTAAGTTAAAGGCCTTAATGTGGTTAGACATCATCACACCACAGTCTTACCAAACTGACCAGTTAGTTCATAAATTGGTAGGCAGCATGCTTCATTCTCTAGGACCACTACAATGCACTGACAGGGGCTACCAACAGAGCACATTAACCACTATGTTTTAAAATGAATCATAGATATAACATAACTGAAGTAATTACCATCACCAGAAGGAAAAGAGCTATCTCAATTCAAAACAGTTTGATGTCTAAAGAAAGCTCGAAAAGCCTCTAAGCATGTTTCTCCATGAATAGGAGCCAGAACAAAAGGAAACCATTGCGGCAGCAATTAGTATCTTCACGAGCAAGTCATTAAATTGTTTCAAAACTAGTTTCCAAAAGGGAGATCCGGGATTAAACATACTAAAGGTCTTTCTCATTAATTGCAATTTAATCTTAATTAAAAATACCAGATAAGAGTTCCAAACTGTACAATTGCCCAAAAGGGCGAAAAGTTGATTCAGAAGCATTGGTGGCCATCGGAAATGGCAATGAGAAATGAACTTAGAGTCCTAAGTTTAATTTCACAATCACAAATTGAAATCATTTCAATATACTTTTTTCTCCTGACATCCATACCTTTACATGTGTTAGTAAACTGATTTGGCCTAACTAAACCTCAAAACTAGCTTGAAAGAGGACTGCCCAAGTCATTATTAGGAGCAGCAAACCTATTGAAACAAGGTGGGATAATAAACAATCACCCCTACGCCCAGGGCTAAACACAGACAAGGAAGCTGCAGCTTGAAGGGCCTGCCATCTTAAAACCAGGTTGTAATACCATGCAGTAGAGCCAACTATCACAACTCTTAAGGTGTTAGACGAATGAATGCCAATTAATGGTTTTACTATTAAATATCACGCTAGAAATTTGGAACTCTTCAAATTAGAATCATCTTAACCATATTATTCTACCGGGTAAAAAAAAACACCAAATGGGGGTTTATGGCCAGGGGTAAAAAGTATGGGACATCATAGTGCATAACCTTAGAGAGGCTTGAATAAGGGACATCATGGAGACTTGAACAACAAAATCAACTGTCCAAAATAAGAGCATAACCTCTACTCAGTTCTAAAACTATCATAAATGCAGAACCTGAGGGAATTTGGGGTATCGAAAATGAAATAAAATTCTTAGCTATGAAGAGAAACAGAATAATAATGTGTTGAAAAAGTGGCAATGCAGAAATTAGTCCTATCTTAGACCTATTCAGACATTTAAAATGGGTGAACTCTTGTTTAGGTGCATTTACTCCAATTAGACCACAATTAAACAAAATGTTCAATTAAGTAAATTAGATGAATACATAAATTAAATTTGGATTCTTCCATTTACGCTAATAGAAGGTGAGACCTGTTTTACATAGCTCCCTCATCTGATGCCTCGCTTTGCAGAACTTGAGAGATTGCTACTATTCACGGGATCAACATAGAGTATCTCGAGAAAAGTTTGCATGAGGAAAAAAAATTCCCTGACAACTGACCCCTAAGTAAAGTTCTCAAGCTCCATGCATCTGTTGCGTTTGCTTTGCTCCTGCAATTTTTAGAGAGATCTCGAGTATTATTCATTCAATTCATCTGAAAGGAAGTCGTTCAGGCATTTCAACAAACAAACTGATGCTAAATTTAAAACCCTGACTATTGTCTGATAATTTCAACTCTTCTCAGGATTTCTCACCACTAGCAAGCTATCTACACCTAAATGAAAGTTTTTATGGATAGTGACGTCTCTTCCTAAGCCAAACTAACATCACGAACAAGAAAACAAAGAATTACTACAACTTCGTTCATGAAAGATAATGAGCATAACCCCATTATAACCCAGTGATCACAAATGTAAAAAGTTTATAACTGAAGAGCATTCATGCCAACAGATCAAATCAAATCAAATTAAGGAAATTTAAATTCATAATCAAATCAGTATTAGCAAAGCAACATAGTAAGTTAAAGACTCAAACACTCCGTATGTAATATTCCTAAAGGCAAAGTTATGTACTAAGTTAGAGGCCTTCATTTGGTTAGAAATCATCACACCGCAGTCTTACCAAATTGACCAGTTAGTTCATAAATTAGTAGGCAGCATGCTTCATTATTTAGCACATTAACCACTATGTTTTAAAATGAATCATAGATATAACATACCTGAAGTAATTACCATCACCAGAAGGAAAAAACCTATCTCAATTCAAAACAGTACGATGTCTAAAGAAGGCTCGAAAAGCCTCTAAGCATGTTTCTCCATGAATAGGAGCCAGAACAAAAGGAAACCATTGCGGCAGCAATTAGTATCTTCACGAGCAAGTCATTAAATTGTTTCAAAACTAGTTTCCAAAAGGGAGATCCGGGATTAAACATACTAAAGGTCTTTCTCATTAATTGCAATTTAATCTTAATTAAAAATACCAGATAAGAGTTCCAAACTGTACAATTGCCCAAAAGGGCGAAAAGTTGATTCAGAAGCATTGGTGGCCATCAGAAATGGCAATGAGAAATGAACTTAGAGTCCTAAGTTTAATTTCACAATCACAAATTGAAATCATTTCAATATACTTTTTTCTCCTGACATCCATACCTTTACATGTGTTAGTAAACTGATTTGGCCTAACTAAACCTCAAAACTAGCTTGAAAGAGGACTGCCCAAGTCATTATTAGGAGCAGCAAACCTATTGAAACAAGGTGGGATAATAAACAATCACCCCTACGCCCAGGGCTAAACACAGACAAGGAAGCTGCAGCTTGAAGGGCCTGCCATCTTAAAACCAGGTTGTAATACCAAGCAGTAGAGCCAACTATCACAACTCTTAAGGTGTTAGACGAATGAATGCCAATTAATGGTTTTACTATTAAATATCACGCTAGAAATTTGGAACTCTTCAAATTAGAATCATCTTAACCATATTATTCTACCAGGTAAAAAAAAACACCAAATGGGGGTTTATGGCCAGGGGTAAAAAGTATGGGACATCATAGTGCATAACCTTAGAGAGGCTTGAATAAGGGACATCATGGAGACTTGAATAACAAAATCAACTGTCCGAAATAAGAGTATAACCTCTACTCTGTTCTAAAACTATCATAAATGCAGAACCTGAGGGAATTTGGGGCATCGAAAATGAAATAAAATTCTTAGCTATGAAGAGAAACAGAATAATAATGTGTTGAAAAAGTGGCAATGCAGAAATTAGTCCTATCTTAGACCTATTCAGACATTTAAAATGGGTGAACTCTTGTTTAGGTGCATTTACTCCAATTAGACCACAATTAAACAAAATGTTCAATTAAGTAAATTAGATGAATACATAAATTAAATTTGGATTCTTCAATTTACGCTAATAGAAGGTGAGACCTGTTTTACATAGCTCCCTCATCTGATGCCTCGTTTTGCAGAACTTGAGAGATTGCTACTATTCACGGGATCAACATAGAGTATCTCGAGAAAAGTTTGCATGAGGAAAAAAAATTCCCTGACAACTGACCCCTAAGTAAAGTTCTCAAGCTCCATGCATCTGTTGCGTTTGCTTTGCTCCTGCAATTTTTAGAGAGATCTCGAGTATTATTCATTCAATTCATCTGAAAGGAAGTCGTTCAGGCATTTCAACAAACAAACTGATGCTAAATTTAAAACCCTGACTATTGTCTGATAATTTCAACTCTTCTCAGGATTTCTAACAACTAGCAAGCTATCTACACCTAAATGAAAGTTTTTATGGATAGTGACGTCTCTTCCTAAGCCAAACTAACATAACGAACAAGAAAACAAAGAATTACTACAACTTTGTTCATGAAAGATAATGAGCATAACCCCTGTTGAAATAAACAGTGGTAGATAGCATACATTACAGTGGTAGAGACACGGGGTATGGAGGCAGAGACACGAAAGAAAGTTTAAGAACCAGTTATCAGGTCACTGAAAGATGAATTAATTAATCTATCATCTAGAATCGTAATTAGTCAATAATTCGAACAAAACAAAGAGCAATGTCCAATGGGGATTCCAGGAACGAAAACCTAACTGATTGTACTTCATGCATCTGAAAGGTAAAAATTCCTAATCATCTTAACCATAATCTACTAGGGGAAAAGACCCCAAATGTGGGTTTATGGCCAAGGGTCAAAAGTATGGGACATCACAGAGCATAACCTTAGAGAGGCTTGAATAAGGGGCATCATAGAGACTTGAATTGAAAAACAACTGTCCAAAATTAGAGCATAACCTCTAGTCAGTTCTAAAACTATCATAAATGCAGAAACTGAGGGAATTTGGGGCATTGAAAACGAAATGAAATTCTTAGCTATGAAGAAACAGAATACTAACGTGTTGAAAAAGTGGCAATGCAGAAATTAGTCTTATCTTAGACCCTATTTAGACCTTTAAAAAGGGTGAACCCTCGTTTAGGTGCATTTACTCCATTAGACCACAATTAAACGAAATGTTCAAATAAGTAAATTAGATGAATACGTAAATTAAAATTGCATTCTTGCATTTACGCTAATAGAAGGCGAGACTTGTTTACATAGCTCCTCATCTGATGCCTAGCTTTGCAGAACTTGAGAGATTGCTACTATTCACGGGATCAACATAGAGTATCTTGAGTAAAGTTTGCATGAGGAAAATAATTTCCTGACAACTGACCCCTAAGTTCTCAAGCTCCCTGCTTCTGTTGCGTTCACTTTGCTCCTGCAGTTTTTAGAGAGATCTAGAGTATTATTCATCCAATTCATCTGAAAGGAAGTCGTTCAGGCATTTCAACAAACACATTGATACTAAATTTCAAACCCTGGCTGTTGTTTGATAATTTCAATTTTTCTCAGGATTTCTCACCACTAGCAAGTTATTAAAAGATATCTATACCTAAATGAAAGTTCTTATGTGTTACGATCCGAGTCGATCGTAACGATAAATCGAACAAGAAGAGGAAAATCCTAGAGAGAAGTTGGTCGGATTCAAAGGGAGATTGATTCGCAGATAGAAATTGGAGAAGAAGATACACATTGAAGGAGAAGAACAGGGAGGAGTAGCAATCTTCAATTCATTCATGTCCTTTTCAGTTTCCTGCGTACAAACTATTAAATACCTAGCAAAACTAATTAAATCCCTAACTTATTCCACAACTCAAATTAACCCCTAAACTACTAAAACCCACTAACAAGGACCTATTATATTTGATCCCGTAACATTATGGATAGTGACGTCTCTTCCTAAGCCAAACTGACATCACGAACAAGGAAACAAAGAATTTATACAATTTTGTTCATGGAAGGTCTAATGAGCATAACCCCATTATCACACAGTGATCACAAATGTAAAAGTTTATAACTGAAGAGCATTCATGCCCACAGATCAAATCAAAACAAATTAAGGAAATTTCAATTCATAATCAAATCAGTAGTAGCAAAGAAACAGAATAATTATCGACTCAAACACTTAGTATGTAATTCCAAATAACAAAGTTCTGTACTAAGTTAAAGGCCTTAATGTGGTTAGACATCATCACACAGTGATCACAAATGTAAAAGTTTATAACTGAAGAGCATTCATGCCCACAGATCAAATCAAATCAAATTAAGGAAATTTCAATTCATAATCAAATCAGTAGTAGCAAAGAAACAGAATAATTATCGACTCAAACACTTAGTATGTAATAATTCCAAATAACAAAGTTCTGTACTAAGTTAAAGGCCTTAATGTGGTTAGACATCATCACATAGTGATCACAAATGTAAAAGTTTATAACTGAAGAGCATTCATGCCCACAAATCAAATCAAATCAAATTAAGGAAATTTCAATTCATAATCAAATCAGTAGTAGAAAAGAAACAGAATAATTATCAACTCAAACACTCAGTATGTAATTCCAAATAACAAATTTCTTTACTAAGTTAAAGGCCTTAATGTGGTTAGACATCATCACACCACAGTCTTACCAAACTGACCAGTTAGTTCATAAATTGGTAGGCAGCATGCTTCATTCTTTAGGACCACTACAATGCACTGACAGGGGCTACCAACAGAGCACATTAACCACTATGTTTTAAAATGAATCATAGATATAACATAAATGAAGTAATTACCATCACCAGAAGGAAAGAGCTATCTCAATTCAAAACAGTTTGATGTCTAAAGAAAGCTCGAAAAGCCTCTAAGCATGTTTCTCCATGAAGGCGAGACTTGTTTTACATAGCTCCTCATCTGATGCCTAGCTTTGCAGAACTTGAAAGATTGCTACTATTCACGGGATCAACATAGAGTATCTTGAGTAAAGTTTGCATGAGGAAAATAATTTCCTGACAACTGACCCCTAAGTTCTCAAGCTCCCTGCTTCTGTTGCGTTCGCTTTTCTCCTGCAGTTTTTAGAGAGATCTCGAGTATTATTCATCCAATTCATCTGAAAGGAAGTCGTTCAGGCATTTCAACAAACACATTGATACTAAATTTCAAACCCTGGCTGTTGTTTGATAATTTCAATTTTTCTCAGGATTTCTCACCACTAGCAAGTTATTAAAAGATATCTATACCTAAATGAAAGTTCTTATGTGTTACGATCCGAGTCAATCGTAACGATAAATCGAACAAGAAGAGGAAAATCCTAGAGAGAAGTTGGTCGGATTCAAAGGGAGATTGATTCTCAGATAGAAATTGGAGAAGAAGATACACATTGAAGGAGAAGAACAGGGAGGAGTAGCAATCTTCAATTCATTCATGTCCTTTTCAGTTTCCTGCGTACAAACTATTAAATACCTAGCAAAACTAATTAAACCCCAAACTTATTCCATAACTCAAATTAACCCCTAAACTACTAAAACCCACTAACAAGGACCTATTATATTTGATCCCGTAACATTGTCTACCCCTTAAAAAACACATTGTCCTCAATGTGCCAGGACCATTAAACCCATCGTAATCTCGAATAAGAGCCAACAAAGGGTAAAATTTAGTTTGAAGGTTTCCCGGACCGTTGAAGCCGTAGCAACTCTTCGTAAGTGTCCATCCAAGCATTCTTCTTCTTCTCTTCATAGACTTTTAGCAAAATATTAGAGAATGCGTCTCATAATCTTTTGAGAGATGAACTTGGGTCCGAAGAAGATCGAGTAGGATAAGTCGCATCTGGAACGGAATGGCCAAGGTAAGTGTTGCTATCCAATACGGGTCTTCATATGCTGAGTTGGTGTACGACATATGTACATTACAAATGTCGAATTTCTTAATTGTCCTTGCAGGTTCATTAGAGTCATCGACTTGGATTGAAGTGGGCTCTAAGGAAAGCTTGGGCTCATCAGAATTGATACCATACTCCATGTCTGAGCTGAAACTCATATCTCTATCTTCATCTATTTCGAGTGTTTCGACTGCTTGACTACGCAATCCTTTCTTTTCCTGCAACTCTTCAACTTGAAGATGAGGACCCAAAATCAGCATCTTTTCTACCATAGGGGTGTCAACAACATCAACCATTGCAGTGATCATCTGAATAATGTTGTCGAGCTTTTCGTCGATTAAGTCCAACCTATCTTGAGTCGATAAGGTGGTGGTTGCCATTGAGAATTCAGCAAATTCCAATACTACTCAGAAATGCACAGCGACAATCCCAAAATTCGACTAAAATTTTCTAACAGGCATTTTGACAAACACCTTGTGAGCGCACTGTTCACACAGCTCAAAAAAATTTGCAGCAGCGCAGCAAAAAACCAGTAACCAGCAGCAGGAACCAAGCAGCAATTCAACCGAGAAGCAGACATAGAGCACCACTAAGGAAATCTGGAGATTACTGAATAAAAGTGATTGAACTGTCCCATAAACCTTCAGCCAACAAATGAACTGCAGCAGAACAAACAGCCGCGGAGGAGACCGGTGGTGGCTGTCGGAGGTGGCGGCGGCGCAGTGATGTCGAGGTGGCGGCGGCACAGTGATGTCGAGGTGGCGGCGGTGCGGTGATGTCGAGGTGGCGGCGAGGCGGTAACCTAGCTCCGGCGAAGCTCTGATACCAGTTGTTACGATCCGAGTCGATCGTAACGATAAATCGAACAAGAAGACTCGAAGAGGAAAATCCTAGAGAGAAGTTGGTCGGATTCAAAGGGAGATTGATTCTCAGATAGAAATTGGAGAAGAAGATACACATTGAAGGAGAAGAACAGGGAGGAGTAGCAATCTTCAATTCATTCATGTCCTTTTCAGTTTCCTGCGTACAACTATTAAACACCTAGCAAAACTAATTAAATCCCTAACTTATTCCACAACTCAAATTAACCCCTAAACTACTAAAACCCACTAACAAGGACCTATTATATTTGATCCCGTAACATTATGGATAGTGACGTCTCTTCCTAAGCCAAACTGACATCACGAACAAGGAAACAAAGAATTTATACAATTTTGTTCATGGAAGGTCTAATGAGCATAACCCCATTATCACACAGTGATCACAAATGTAAAAGTTTATAACTGAAGAGCATTCATGCCCACAGATCAAATCAAATCAAATAAAGGAAATTTCAATTCATAATCAAATCAGTAGTAGCAAAGAAACAGAATAATTATCGACTCAAACACTTAGTATGTAATTCCAAATAACAAAGTTTTGTACTAAGTTAAAGGCCTTAATGTGGTTAGACATCATCACACAGTGATCACAATTCACAAATGTAAAAGTTTATAACTGAAGAGCATTCATGCCCACAGATCAAATCAAATCAAATTAAGGAAATTTCAATTCATAATCAAATCAGTAGTAGAAAAGAAACAGAATAATTATCGACTCAAACACTCAGTATGTAATTCCAAATAACAAAGTTCTTTACTAAGTTAAAGGCCTTAATGTGGTTAGACATCATCACACCACAGTCTTACCAAACTGACCAGTTAGTACATAAATTGGTAGGCAGCATGCTTCATTCTTTAGGACCACTACAATGCACTGACAGGGGCTACCAACAGAGCACATTAACCACTATGTTTTAAAATGAATCATAGATATAACATAAATGAAGTAATTAACATCACCAGAAGGAAAAGAGCTATCTCAATTCAAAACAGTTTGATGTCTAAAGAAAGCTCGAAAAGCCTCTAAGCATGTTTCTCCATGAATAGGAGCCAGAACAAAAGGAAACCATTGCGGCAGCAATTAGTATCTTCACGAGCAAGTCATTAAATTGTTTCAAAACTAGTTTCCAAAAGGGAGATCCGGGATTAAACATACAAAAGATCTTTCTCATTAATTGCAATTTAATCTTAATTAAAAATACCAGATAAGAGTTCCAAACTGTACAATTGCCCCAAAGGGCCAAAAGTTGATTCAGAAGCATTGGTGGCCATCGGAAATGGCAATGAGAAATGAACTTTGAATCCTAAGTTTAATTTCACAATCTCAAAGTGAAATCATTTAAATATACTTTTTTTCTCCCAGACATCCATACCTTTACATGTGTTAATAAACTGATTGGAGCAGCAAACCTATTGAAACAAGGTGGGATAATAAACAATCACCCCTACGACCAGGGCTAAGCACAGACAAGAAAGCTGCAGCTTTAAGGGCTACCATCTTAAAACCAAGTTGTAATACCATGCGGTAGAACCAACTACAAAATCTCTTAAGGTGTTAGATGAATGAATGCAAAATAATGGTTTTACTATTGAATAACACGCTAGAAATTTGGAACTCTTTAAATTAAAACTTCAAAATATATGAATTATTTATTGAAGCCCATCAAATTGATTTGAAACATTATGTTGATAAAACTAATTAAATAAAATCTCTGAAATATGTGATCACTCCTAGTCTCCTACTACATTATGTCAAATCTTCCCATACCAAAATAGGGAAGCTCTAGAAAGAACTTGTTAATGGCAATGAGAAATGAACTTAGAATCCTAAGTTTAGTTTCACAATCAAAAACTGAAATCGTTTCAATATAATTATCTCTCCTTAAATCAGTACTTTTACATGTGTTAATAAACTGATTGGGCCTAATTGAACCTCAAAACTAGCTTCAAGGAGGATGATTGCCCAAGCCATTATCAGGAGCAGCAAAACTATTGAAACAAGGTGGGATAATTAACAATCACCCCCTACGCCCAGGGCTAAATACGGACAAGAAGGCTGGAGCTTGAAGGGCCTATTATCTTAAAACAGGGATCTAATACCATGCGGTAGAACCAACTATCACAAATCTTAATTTGTTAGATGAATGCCCAATAATGGTTTTATTATTAAATAACACACTAGAATTTGAAACTCTTCAAATTAAAATCTTCAAATATAGGAATTATTTATTGAAGCCCATTACATTTGATTGTTTTCTCCAATAATGGTTGTAAAAAGAAATGAATCTTGACGAATACAATCATAATGGATATCGATTATAACCATATGCGGTCCAACAAGACAAACTACTAGATGATACTATGTTATACTAATAGCAGATGAACTTTCTACCACCTAGTCGATTTGGCAAAAGTCATTTAAGCAGTTATACCTAAGAGACCTTTGTTCGCTGAAATAAAAGCACCAAAAAAGTGAAAATCCATCTAGATCCATAAGTACCTGTGTGCTTGTTCGAGAGGAGGGTAGATAGAAAGAGTGCTTACTTTTCTCTTCTGGAAGAACTACGGACCATCACCAAACATGAAAAAATCAAAATATACAATCAGTTAATGTTTATGAGATGTCTATATACATGATATCTAATTCTACACAGCAAATATTTATCAAACAGCTGAAATGTCTTGCCTCTGGAGGAGGACCATATGGATTCTCATTTGCATCTAACTTGATAATATCCTCAGGTTTTCTTCCAAGATTTCTGACAGAATCTGGAAAATTACATTCAGGAACAGTAAGCTAATAATCAGATGATTAGAGAATTAAACAAGCTTATTTGGACAAAATTAAACAAAAACAGCAGATATCAACATATTCAAATGAACATTTTATCTCGGCATCTATTTCATCGAATTTCTTCATTGTAGTAGATTTTTGTTTAGAAAGAATTATACATAGAACATATCAGTTGCAAGTCTTTCAGAATAGCAGCCAGAAAATCGAGGGGATCAAGTTCAACTTTTCAAGACATCTAAGTACAAGTTGATTCTGGTTCATACATTCTAGGCTTTCAATTAGTCAAAAATGTAAAAGATTAGACCTGCCACAATATCTTTTAATTAACAATATATATTCATAACAATCACAACTGATTTGAAGCAGTATGTATCCTACAATCAAATAGGCTAGTATTAATAGACAACGCCACGAAGCACCACACTGAATTCAAGCACTTGGCCAGGGCACCGATTGCGACCTCGTGGCCACTAATGCTCAAACTAATGCAGGTTGGTTTCTGTTTCATAAAATGAACAATTAAGAATCTAATTCACAATTGAACTATTCTGGGTCAGTTGTAGAATCTATATTAGAGTATATGGTCAATTACATGAATTATAAGTGTTTTTACAGAAGTTGTCACCGTTTCTAAATTCAGAGTATCTGGATGAAGCAATGTTGAAACCAAAAAATACACCACTAACCTGAATTAGCTCACATTATTATTATTATTATTATTATTATTATTATTATTATTATTATTATTATTATTATTATTATTATTATTATTTTTGTCAACCTTCAAGACTTTCATTACCTTTTGCAGAATATATAACATCTTTAGAGCAACAATTTTGAGAAATAAATTGATACCAGAAACTGGATGGTAGGCGTGCTGTTCGGTTGCAACTGCTCTCCCTTGGGTATCTGTCATGTCCAGAACCTGTCTCCACCTCTGCCACCTAGCATTAACCTGTGCCACCATCGACCTTGATGAGTACATGACTGGTGGTGCAAGTTTCTTCTCATTCAAAGTCGTTCAATTGAATTAACTAGTAAGATAAAGGAAATTAAAATATGTTTTAAGAATTTTTTGATAACGGTAATAGAAATCTTTTCTTACCGGAAAATTTGAAGAGGGGTTGACATTTCAGGAGCAAATGAACTCGGAGAATTTGAGTCGTGGCAGTACGACGACGAAGGCATTAGAGGTAGAGCAGAGATTCATGATCGGAGAAGCGGGCTTCTGGTTGGTCGGTCGTCACTTCCATGCAAGGAATTTAATCATGCAACCGCCGGATCTGCAACCTCCACTGAGAGAGAACCTCTGGTTAGATAATGAGATAAACTCTGGTTAGAAAGAGTGAGAGCGAACCTCTAGTGAGAGACCTTCCATGGAACCGCCGGTTTCCATCCATGGCGTCGAGCATTCCTTTGGTTATTTCCCTTTCGCAGGTGATCACCACCAACTCGACAGAACCGTGGACTCGACGGCCGAAGCAGCTCGCGCCTGTAGAACGACATGGGCTTCGACGGCTCCTCCGCTATAGGATCTGGCCTCAAACGACTGACCCCACGCCTTGAAGACCATGGTACCGCTGGAATTGGATGAATGCACCACCTGAGAGAGTATGAGCGTGAGTTTAGGAAAGGATGGAGAGCGTGGATCGGAGATCGTGCCCCAGTTCTTCTTGATAGCAACTCCAATTACGATGCTGAATGAGTGAAGAAGGACCATTGTATCTTATGGAAGGACCATTGTATCTTAGCCAGTGTTATCAGAACCGGACCGGACCGGGGTCCGACCGCGGTCGGACCGGAACCGGACCCCTCACCGGTCCGATTTGCTTATTTCCGGAGGATGTAAGCGAACCCGGTTCTGAAGTCCGGTTTTCACCGAACCGGCCGGTTTTGGGTGAACCGGGCGGTTCACCGGTTCGCCGGTTCGGACTCTGATAACACTGCTAAAAACCTTTTCTGGCCAAAAAAAAAACTAAAAACCCTAACTACAAACAAGAACGGAGCTGCCACTAGTATGGATGTCAAGCACAAATTGAAAGACGCAGCCAAACATAGATTCCACCAATCACGGAACCGTAGCCAAGCATAGAAGCCTCTCGATTCAATTCCTAGAGTCGAAATCGTGCCTTCATGTCCTTCACGACGTCTAACCGCTGTTGAAATTTTGTGAAACAGAGTGAATGGAAGGGAACTTTCAGAGAACTCCACTGATTCAATCTCGAGCGCGGTGTGAGATCCTTGGAAGAACGGATCTTTATCGCCTCCCAAGCATCGGCCGGGATAGAAAAACCTTCTATGCCTGTCAAACCTTAGCTCTAAAAGATCCAGTCAATTTCTCCATCGTTCCCTTCGATCTTAAAGCTGGTGAGATTCGAGATTTCAAGCGATCGCGTACGTAGGGAAGAAGAGCCCGAAGTAGTTTCTTCTGTGGTGTGAAGGACAAGAACGAGGCGGCGTCTGATTGAAGGCGGAGATGGAGGATTTGATGCATTAGGCTGGGGATAGGAATGAATTAGGACGATGGGTGGGTTGGTCACCATTTTGAGTTGGGCCTGGGAATACTGCTGGGCCTGAGTCTAAAATATGTTGCTAGGCATGAGTTGTCTTGCCAGTCCGGTCTGACCGGGTTCGAACCGGTTCAAACCGCTCGAACCGGGAACCGGACACCTCGCCGGTTCAGTGTCCGGTCCGGTTCTGATAACACTGATCTTAGCTTCCGGTCTTCGAGCATTTTGTTTTAATTTTTTAATATTTTATAAACTATTATGTTATTAAGTTTATTTTTTTAATAAGACTGTACCATTGTATAATCTTTGATGTTGGGTGGTGTATTATGTTCTTATATCATTTTCGGTGTCAATATGATCACAGTCAATATCTCAAGACGACATCGTATGCGTGTGTAGCGCGAGCAGGTATTTAGTATAAGCATTAGAAAATTTTATTTTAATGGATTAAAAAAATATCAATTTAATTTTTTTAGGATGTAAACATATATGTACATATTGGTAAGATATATATCATTAAAATAATTTAACTGCAATTAAATTATTGTATCTTAAGTATTTATACTGATAAATTAGAGAGTATATATTTTCCCTTTTTAGAATTTTTTGTTTACAATTTATTTCATTTATCAAGATTAATAGGTGCATATTTAACAAACGCATTTATCTATTATATCTACTATCTACTATCTATCTACTATCTACTATATTATATTAATTCGGTATCGGAAGCCCTCTGGCCGACACGTGGACAGTCCACGCAGTCACCGTTTCCTAATTTAATCGGAATTTATTAGAGATTCTCTAGATTTAGATACATAATATTGATTGATTGAAAATTAAGAAATATTTTTATCTCCTATTTTGGTCTGTACGCAATTTAAAGAAACAAATTAATTTAAAGTTTCCATTTAAATAGTAATTCTATACAGTTAGGTTCCGGAAGACCGTAGACTGCCACATAAGCCATATATATAATAATAATAGTAAAAATAAAATAACGTTAACTATATAGTAATTTAGTAACTCTACGACTATTTCCTATATATAATTTGATAAATAAATAAATATATTATATTATTCTTATATACAAAAACGTAACTATGATATAGTCTATAATATATATTTATAATACGGAAGGAAAATATACAGCTTATATATTTATGTATTCCGTATCAGTATGTGAGCTTATATATATAGTATTACCTTTCACCAGACAATAATTTATTACTTTAGTGTTCTTCATCTTCAATGGTATACGATATGAGAATTTGTTCGAGTTCATAATAATCATTCACTTTTTTTGTCGTTGTCGCTGCCGATGAGGGAAACCGATCCTCTTCTTGCTTAGGTAGGCTAAGACGATTAAATTAGTAATCTGATAAATTTTCAGTTTTCATTATTATATATATACGTACATATATATATATATATATATATATATATATATATATATATTAATTATAGTTAAGTTAGTTGGGGTTATGTATCGCAGAAGTGTCTTTAGTTTAAAATTTGAAGTAGGTTGTAATTCAATGTGTGTTTATACGTATCTCAGTGTTATTAATTTAGCAGTTTGAAAATCGATTTGAATTACAATCAATTTCATTTTAGTCACATCTTAATAATAATATTAATATTTATTTATTTTCTTACCTTGATTATTGGTACAGGTTGTAATTCGGTGATGACGTGAAACCGAGAATTAGGAAGTGAAATGTATCCGGCTCGCAGCGACCGACTCGCACCAGAAAGTGCGGCACGTAAATACCTTGCACGCCGCTATTCAAATATACATTGCTGATGATCACAAATGACTATTCTCCGGGAATATGGAGGTGTCGATATAACGATAAGAATTATCCACCCGTTTGACTCGGATAGGGTTTAACATTAGTATCGACTATTGAGCAACATAACATATACAACGCTTTATATTTATTTAATTATAATAATAGATAAAAGTCGATCTTTATCAGTTATGTTGTGTTAGTGTCGGGGTTTTAGTACTTTAATTTTGACTTTTTCTCAAGTAATTAGGTGCTAAACATTAAAAAAAATTATGTTTAGGAAGTGGAGTGGGTTTTTCTGATTTATTTTACTAAAAATACTATATATATATTACTACTATAATATTTGATTTACCTTCAGTTTCCTCATTAAAAATCAGAGTAAATATAAGATATTAAATACATATTTTCAAATAAAATAAAGGTAATAGATATTCATAATGTGTTTGATCAGATAATATATTCTTTTTTCCATAAAGATAGTTTTGAATATGTGCAAATGTTATTCTTTAAAATTATACGAAATAATATATTTTTTTCTATAAAATATTCTACGATTTTAATATGAAATTAGTCATGGAAGTTGTAATTTATATACACAAAATGTATTATAATTTTAATATCAATGTATTACGGAAAGTTGATAATCATATTGTAGTGTTGTATGTATTATATATCTCTTAATTAGGTTTTTTTAACTCGCACGGTGGTGGGTCATCATCTAAACTTATTTAATTTTTACCCGTGCGGGGGTTTGCATCTTGATATTCAATTTATAAATATATTAAATTTATAAATAATATTTCAAATTACTTACTAAAAAATATATTTTTTCACTGTTTAAACATCATATTGATTTATTTATGTAATTTTGACCGTACAATTGCATTATCACATTTTATTACACTTTGAATTTATATTATATTAATTTGATTAGTCTATTTTTAAGTTATATATCCTTTAATATTTAGCAACAAATTATATTTATTTTAAATTTTACCCGCGCGGTGCGCGGGATTTGCACCTTGTCTATTATATTATATTAATTCGGCATCGGAAGCCCTCTGGCTGACACGTGGACAGTTTGTCCAGTCAGGGTTGCCTAATTTAATCGGAATTTAATAGGGGTTACCTAAATTTAGATACATAATATTGATTAATTCAAAATTAAGAAGTATTTTTATATCCTATTTTGGTCTCTACACAATTTTAAGAAACAAATTAATTAAAAGTTTCCTTTTAAATTCATTGTCTATACAGTTTGGTTCCGGAAGACCGTAGACCGCCACGTAAGCAATACATATATAGAATAATAAATAATTATGTAAAGTAATATAATAATAGATAATAAATAATATGTTAAGTTATTATATATAAAACAATACATATAGAAATTAATAAAAATAATAATGGTATGTAGGTCACGTTGTATATAAAGCTATATATAACAACAACTTAATAAAAAAAATTAATTAATACGGCAAGTTATATATATGTGTTGATCTCAATATTATATTATATTCAATATTATATTATATTGATGCCTTTAGAAACTATATAATATATATGTTGGGTTGAAGACTATGAGTTTGTTATAGATAATACATAAAACCTACCCATTGTCGAACGAACATTACGAAACCCTAGCTATTATCTTTCTATATATATATATATATCATGAATGTGGCAATAACGGGCGAAGCCGACAAAGGCTATGTAATAGGGGTGGTAGCGATGACCTCGAAAGATCTAGCAAATGTTACTGTATTCACCGTGGCGTTATTTTTATTTGTCATGTACTAATTTGGAAGATGGTTAGCGTTGATGTGGAAAGATGATCACCTTTATAGTGTATGACCGGTGCGTGCATGAATCACTATTTGTATGATTACCACGACGGTAAGTACTTTCAACTTTTTCGTGCTTATTATGATTGTAATTAAGAAGTCTAATAATTGATACAAGAAGACAGTGGAAACGAAGGACACTGTTTAAGAAATAATTATATTACCAAATCACTTTTTAATTTTTCTCGATAATCACTATTTTCTTAAAAAAATCTAAAGTTCTTCACTTTCTTAAATTGTTAACTGGATACTTTTCATAATCTCGGGATGGCTATGTGTCGTACCATTCATCTCGGACTGAAATTTGCCAAGCAGCCTCTACAGACAATTTAATAAAGGACAAAATCCTCATGGAAACGCTGAATAATTATTCTTAGCTTTATCAATAAAACATCGTATATTCATACGGTGTGATGTCAATTTCGACTCCTCATTGCACGAGAGGAACTTGAACATCTTTATCGGTCTCGACTCAGGTAGAATTTGTTGAGTCAAACATCTATACTCGATTAATGTTGATTTTTTAGATTTCATATATACTTTTTACGATATTCATATAGCTATTTACTAATGGTAGTGAATTATATATATATATATATATATATATATATATATATATATATATGGGGCAATCTATTATTATTTATAATTCGGCTGACGAGCATTGTGTATGTTTATCTCAATTATCGTTTCCTAATTTAATTAGGGTTCTATGAATTTAGATACTACATATTGGATATCTGCAAGTTAATAAGCAAAACTATCTTCATATTTAGTATATACCTGAAATAAAGAAACAATTAATTAAAAGTTTCTATTTAAATTTATTTTCTATACAGATTAACTGCGAAATCTTCATAGATCGACACGTAAGCAATATATATATATATATATATATATATATATATATATAGAATAATAAAAATAAGAAAAGAAATCGAATCATGTTTATATGTAAGTTCTATGTAAGAGATAATATATAAATAAACGTTAAATGAAAATGCATTACACATTAAACTACTACTTCACAATAAATAAATATCGTGGAGGCTTTAAATTCTACATTTTCCTAATTTTTTTTTTAACTAATTTCCTTAAATGATGATCCAATTATAGAAAATGTTTTAGTCTGTGGAATTTTGCAGGAAAGTGTATTACAGTCTTTCGGCAACAATTCCATGAATTCTCTATTACATTTTTCTTCCAAATTTTTCATATTACTCTAATTTTCCCACATTTCGTTTTTTCTTTTATTTAGGGTTGAAAATAATAACAACAATCTGATAACATAAATAAAAATAAACAGAAAGAGGTGACAAAAGAATTAATTACAAAACAATTATTATTTTACAAATATAGTATAAGTCATATTAATTATATAAATACAAAATATTAACAATATTATATATAATATATATATATATATATAAATTAGTGAAAAGTATTTACGATATTTGTTATATATTATTCTAAATTAATCTCAATATTGTTGTAAAATATATTAAGTTATTTTTAATTTCCTTTAGATTGTTCATCCCGCGCGGTGCGCGGGGTTAGCAGCTAGTCTATTATATTATATTAATTCGGCATCGGAAGCTCTCTGGCTGACACGTGGGTAATTTATCCAGTCGGCGTTGCCTAATTTAGTAGGGGTTCTCTAAATTTAGATACATAATATTGATTGATTGAAAATTAAGAAGTATTTTTATCTCCTATTTTGGTCTTACGCAATTTAAAGAAAAAAATTAATTTAAAGTTTCCATTTAAATAGTAATTCTGTACAGTTTGGTTCCGGAAGACCGTAGACCGCCACGTAAGCGTTCAATTTTTAGTCATTAAATTTTTAAATATATATAAACAATATTGTTTTGGTAAGGAAGCCACGTTAATATTATATAAAATAGTAATTAATATAAATAAAAGAGTGTGATTGAGAAAGAGATGGAGCAAATAAGAAAAGTTATTTGCCAGGTGATGGATAAATGTCCAATTCGGGTTCGTATTTACGCTTTGGACCTCGCAAACACGTCAAAAATTACATCTCGTCTCGAAAAACGTCTCCCGAGGGTCAAAACGGTCCGGAAACGCACTTACGCGTGACCGGACCGGACATCCGGATTGCGGTGCAATCCGGAGGTCCGGATTGCACTTGCAATCCGGACCTCCGGGTTGCCGCAACCCGGATGTCCGGGTTGCAACAACCCGGACCTCCGGATTGCGCAATCCGGAGGTCCGGATCGTACGGCAACCCGGACCTCGTCGAATCGCCCAATTTCGACGAGGTCCGAGTTCCGCCACGGGTATCGCGCGATCGTTAAATCCGCGATTACCGTGTCCGGGGTCGCCGTTACGTATAGAGAAGTCAAGATCATGCATTACCAAAGGGGATGACGGTTCCCGTTTGTCTTCTTGAACCGTCGTCGAACCGCTCTAAAACCGGGTCCGGTCTCAAGGAAGCCTATAAATAGGAGACCTTGGCCACCCATTTTCACTCACTCTCTCATTTGCCCAACTTTGGTATTTTGAGCTCTGACTTCTCTCTAGAACTTTCTCTCTCTAGAAATTACCCTTTTGCCACTATAGTAACTTAGGCATCGGAGAGGGCTCCGCTAGCACCACCCCCCCCCCCTCTCCGTGCTAGCATTGGTCCTTTGTGCAGGATCCGACGCACGAGACACAGATTTGCCGGGTCACAACCTCGCCGGGTCACAGCCTTGCCGGGTCACAACCTTGCCGGGTCACAACCTCCGACAGAAGGGTCCTAACCCGCACAACCTCAGACGCGTCCTCGTGACCTCAGTCGTCCCGGACGCAACATTGGCGCCGTCTACGTGATTCGAACAAAAAGCTCCCATACCGCAAAATCATGACGAGTGATCACAACGCTCTCACTGAAGCCAATACGTCAAAAGTCAGGAAGCGCTTCAGACGCTTTACGAGATCCCCAACGTCAAACATGCCAGCAAGCAGTGTGCCTTCCGCACAGCACGGTCCGAAATTTCCAGGCATCCACGTGATACACGGAGGCTTTGCGGCAGGAGGTGAAACATCATACGGGAGAGAAATATATGCATCTCTAATGATCCATGAACCTGCGGGCAGTCAACAAGGAAATGTCATCCTAGAAGACGTCATCGGCTTTTCTGCAGAAGATAAGTCGCACATAACATTTCCACATAATGACGCCTTGGTCATAACCATGACAGTCGACGGCATGGAGATCAAGCGTATCTTGGTGGATGGAGGAAGTTCACCCAATATCATCACAAAGGATGTCATCTTAGCCTTGGGGAGAAAGAAAGATGTCAACGAAATGAATTCTCCCTTAGTAGGATTCATGGAAGATGCAAGTTATCCATTGGGGTCCATAACACTGCCAGTCATACTGGGAGAAGGCACTTCACGTCTTCAAATCGAAATACCATTTATGGTGGTACAAAAGCTTGACGCATACAACGGCATCTTAGGATACGCAACCATGAATGCGTGGGGAATGGTGCCATCGACAGCACATCAGAAAATCAAATTCCCAACTGCAACCGGAATCGGTGAAGTCAAAGGGGATCAATTGTTGTCAAGAAACTGTTACAACGTGGCACTCCAAAATAACATCAAGCAGGATGACATGCCCATCATTGATAATGATCCAAGAGAAGGACGTGCCCGACCTGCCCCAGTGGAAGAGTTAAAACAAGTAAAGATCGAAGAGCCAGACAAGATGGTCCAAATCGGGGCATCCTTGTCAGAAGATGAAGTGATAGAAATCACAGCACTGCTCAACGAATACAAAGAGCTATTCGCTTGGTCACCAAGCGATATGCCCGGGATAAGCGCAGATGTCATCTCCCATAAGCTCAATATCAAGCCGGGAACTAGAGCAATAGCACAGAAACTCCGTCCCCTCGGGGGCAACAAGAAACTGGCAATCAGAGAGGAGGTGGGAAAACTGCTCGACGCAGGTTTTATCGAAGAATCAAGGTACCAAACATGGGTAGCAAACCCGGTATTGGTTCCTAAGTCAAACGGCAAGTTGAGAATGTGCATCGATTACAGAGATCTCAACAATGCATGCCCCAAGGATTCATATCCTCTTCCAAGAATCGACCAGCTAGTCGATGCCACCGCCGGTCATGAATTAATGTCTGTAATGGACGCATACTCAGGATACAATCAGATCCAGATGTTCAAAGATGATGCACCGCATACTGCATTCTACGCAGATAGCGAAATCTACAACTACACGGTGATGCCATTCGGCCTAATCAATGCAGGAGCAACATACCAGCGCATGGTCAATACCATCTTTGGCGATCTAATCGGAACCAAAATGGAGGCATACGTGGACGACATGGTCGTAAAATCAACCAAAAGGCGCAACCACGTCGACGACTTGCGAGCAATCTTCCAAAGGATGCGCGAATATCAGGTCCGCCTGAATCCAACAAAATGTGCTTTCGGCGTACAATCAGGAAAGATCCTCGGGTTCATGGTAAGCCAGAGAGGAATAGAAGCTAATCCAGAGAAAGTAAAGGCAATTGAGGAGATGGTTTCCCCAAGGAGACATAAGGAAGTCCAACAACTAAATGGTCGCCTGGCTGCCTTAAACCGATTCCTTGCCAGGATAGGTGATAAGGCACTTCCTTTCTTTCAAGTCTTACGGGCAAACAAGAAATTTGAATGGACTCCAGCGTGTGAAGAGGCCTTCCAGCAATTAAAACAACACTTGCGCACGTTGCCAGCATTGGCAAAACCAATACCAGGAGAGCCCCTCTTCCTGTACATCTCCGTAAGCAACACGGCTGTCAGCTCAGTCCTTGTCAAACAGAAAGGAACTACCCAGCTCCCAGTCTACTACGTGAGCAAGATACTTGCAAAGTACGAGATAAACTACATGCCAATTGAAAAATATCTGTACGCGCTTATAATAGCAGCAAGAAAGTTGAGGCCGTATTTCCACGCGCATGAAGTAACAGTCTTAACAGACCAACCCCTGAAGCACATCCTGTCAAAGCCAAATATGTCAGGGAAGCTAACAAAGTGGTCGGTAGAGCTAAGTGAATTCCGCATTCACTTTGCCCCTCGTACGGCGATCAAGGGGCAAGCATTGGCAGATTTTATCGCAGAATTCACCGGGATAGCACCCGACACAGACCCCCAAGCTGGACCCCAGCAAATTGAAGAACATCCCGAAGTATGGCAAATGTATACCGACGGATCTTCAAACGTAGGAGGATCAGGTGCTGGATTCCTCTTAATACCGCCCGATGGATCTAATCCGTTGAAGTACGCTCTAAACTTAACATTTAGAGCAACAAACAACGAGGCGGAGTACGAAGCATTGATAACTGGTTTAAGAATTGCAAAAGGTGTCGGAGTCAAACATCTACGAGTGAAGTGCGATTCACAACTAGTCGTCAACCAAGTCAAAGGCGAATACGC
The DNA here is from genome assembly GCA_036873135.1 of Clarkia xantiana subsp. parviflora. Classification (NCBI taxonomy): domain Eukaryota; kingdom Viridiplantae; phylum Streptophyta; class Magnoliopsida; order Myrtales; family Onagraceae; genus Clarkia; species Clarkia xantiana. Next base: position 13,133,858 of record JAPTYO010000003.1, read on the forward strand.
GGCAAAGTCAGAAAATATGCAAAAGTACTTGGGGCAAGCAAAAGACCTCATCACAAGCTTTGATACCTTTGACATCAACGCAGTACCTAGAGAAGAAAATCAAGAAGCGGACGCCTTGAGCAAATTCGCACAAGGCAACGAACAAGGCAAAGAAACACATTTCGTGGAAAACAGAATCTTGTCAGTAATTGACAAATTCGAAGTCTTGTGCATTGATCCAGAACCAGATTGGAGAACTCCAATATTGGCATTCCTCAAAGACCACAAGCTTCCCGAAGACAAGGTTCAAGCCCAAAAAGTCCAGAGACAAGCTGTCAATTATGCGTTGATAGATGATGAGCTTTACAAGAAAGGATTTTCAACCCCCTACTTAAGGTGCATCACCTTCCTAGAAGGCCAAAGAGTATTGGAAGACTTGCATAAGGGCCAAGCAGCCTGCCATGAAGGGGCGAGATCTCTAATACGCAAAACTCTAAGCTTGGGATACTATTGGCCAACCATGAAGAACCAAGCTACACACTTGGTCACAGAGTGCGAATCATGTCAACTTTATTCAAGAAGCATCACGGCACCAGCCGCCGAGCTAAGTCCAATTGCAAGCTCCTGGCCATTCGCACAATGGGGGATTGATCTGGTAGGCCCACTTCCAAAGTCAAAAGGCCAAACCAAGTATATTGTCGTCGCAATCGATTACTTTTCAAAGTGGATTGAAGCAAAGGCATTGGCACAAACAACTGACGCGCAAATAATGGATTTCATCCGAAATCACATCATTGCGCGATACGGAGTTCCAAAGGTCCTAATCAGCGACAACGGACCACAGTTCAAGAGCTCAAGACTCCAAACATTTTGCGAAAGACTCAACATTAACCACCGTTTCGCCTCAGTCCGCCATGCGCAAACCAACGGACAAGTCGAAGCCGCCAATAAGACCGTCCTAGATGGTCTCAAGAAAAGAGTGCACGCGCTAAAAGGGGGATGGGCAGAAGAACTTAGCAGTGTTCTATGGGCGCTTCGAACAACTCCAAAGGAGTCAACTGGGGAAACACCTTTCAGCTTGGTGTACGGAACAGAAGCTGTCGCTCCCATCGAAATTGCTGTCTCATTCTACCGCACGACTCATTTCAATGCCCAGGCCAATGAAGTAGACATGCGTCTAGACTTAGACTTGGCCGAAGAAAAAAGGCGGAACTCCGAACACAATCAAGCACGTATGCGTTTGATAACCGCAAGGTATTACAACAGGAAGGTGAAAGAAAGACAATTCCACGTCGGAGAAATGGTCTGGAGAAGGAATGAGTTCTCACATCTCGACCAAATCAACAAGATGTCTCCAAAATGGGAAGGCCCTTATAAGGTCGTTTCCATCCCATATATCAACGCGTACCGTCTTGAAGATGCAGAGGGAAATATCTCTACAAATACGTTCAGTGGGGGACACTTGAAAAAATTCCACGGATAAAAGGATAATCCTCTATCACAAAAGGAGCTGTTGTATCAAGCCCTTTTGCTCTCATTTCCATAATGTATTTGCTTGTTTAAAAGACCACTCTCTTATAAAAAGTGGCACCTCTGTAATAATCCCACAAACCTAATGAAGTCATTCTATCTTCGTAGGAACACGACTACTCTATGTACGTTACTTGGAAATAAAACAAAGTAACTACAACAACAATTATCTACATCAACAAGGAGTTTATTTCCCCAATCATAACATAGGCGTCCATATCTAGAAGGACGTCAACTACAAGCAATGTCTCGGATTAACACCAAGACCTATTGTTAAAATGACGGCTATTCGGGGCGTCAACTACATGCAATACCTTGGAATAACGCCAAGGCATATCATCAAAATAACATGTTAAGGTACTCTCTTTTCTAAAAAATAAACCCCATGTTTACTTATTCTAATGGCATGCTGTGACACCTCTGGTCAGAAGCAAATCCTCATGTCCATAGCCATCCCCTGGATTAAGTACAGGATGGGCATATGGGGCTAATCACCCCTCAAGTAACGGAAGTTCTCTGTTTAGACAACTACCTTACTCCAAAATGTGTATATCCTGTTTAGGGTTCACTCTAAGTGTAAGTGTATATCCTGTTTAGGATTCACTCTAAGTGTATATCCTGTTCAGGGTTCACTCTAAGTGAAAGTGTATATCCTGTCTAGGATTCACTCTATGAATATATCCTGTTTAGGATTCGCTCTAAGCGTAAGTGTATATCCTGTTTAGGATTCACTCTAAGTGTATATCCTGTTTAGGATTCACTCTATGAGTATATCCTGTTTAGGATTCACTCTAAGTGTATATCCTGTTTAGGATTCACTCTAAGTGTATATCCTGTTTAGGATTCACTCTATGCGTATATCCTGTTTAGGATTCACTCTATGAGTATATCCTGTTTAGGATTCACTCTAAGTGTATATCCTGTTTAGGATTCACTCTAAGTGTATATCCTGTTTAGGATTCACTCTATGCGTATATCCTGTTTAGGATTCACTCTATGAATATATCCTGTTTAGGATTCGCTCTAAGCGTAAGTGTATATCCTGTTTAGGATTCACTCTAAGTGTATATCCTGTTTAGGATTCACTCTATGAGTATATCCTGTTTAGGATTCACTCTAAGTGTATATCCTGTTTAGGATTCACTCTAAGTGTATATCCTGTTTAGGATTCACTCTATGCGTATATCCTGTTTAGGATTCGCTCTATGTGTGTATATCCTGTTTAGGATTCACTCTTTATAAGCGGAAGTCCTCTTAATAGACGACAATCCCATACTACAGACTTTTAAAGCCGTGATGTGTGATTCCTGGACGCAGAAAACATACATCACAATTCATACTCTCAAAAGTGCTACATGATTCCTGGACGCAGGAATCATGTATCACAGACATTTTTGTCAAATATTTTGTCAAAGCACCTTATAAAATGTTTTATGCACTAAACTCTTTTCCAAAAATTTATCAACACGATTTTGGAGATGTACCACAATCAATGTTAAAATATTCTCTCCAAATATTTTACAAACACACCTTTTAAGGTTTGCAAAATGACTTTCCAAATACTATACAGTTTTAACGTATACTTCCCCAATGCGGGATGATACACGCTGGCAGGTGCGCACCCTGTTTAAAACTCATAAAACATACAAGTCGAGTCTTGTACAATGTCGCTCTAGAGTGGAACTAAGAGACGGTATAAACTACTATCTCGCTTAGCCAAGATAACACCCTTCAAACACAATACTTGTTGAGATATATTGCTATACGCAAAAATGCCTAACAGGTTGCAGCACTTATAACGGCGGCCCATTCAGGAAAGAAAGCCAATATGCATAGTGCGTCATGCAAATAATCAAGAGTACTTTTCAACTTATCAATCAGGAGGGGGCTATCAGTCACACCTGCGGGGACTATGTCTACGCTACTAGTCATCCACATTCAGCAAACACAGTAAGTGATAACGGTTCGAAATATTACTAACAAGTTATCATGCAAACTGCTGTGTATAAAACAGATCCATGCGACGTAGTTCAAAGCAAACAAATCACAAACAACAACTCAAACAAGTTTCTAAACATAGAAGCCAGCAAACAAGCCTGACATGCTTATCACAAAATGAGCAGTTCAAACAACAGAATCACCAGGAGGCCCGGGGGCAACCTCCATAAACTCCGAAGAAGTGACAATGACGTTCACATCTCCGCTATCATTGACCAACACTTCGTAGTTTGGTCGACCACGCTCCAGGAGGTTCAGCGCCTCAATATGAGAAAGGGCGTAATTCGCATATGGCCCCAACTCGCCAAAAGGAAACTGAGGGTCAAGATCTTTCACTCGAGTGAAATAGTCCTCAGAACGCTCGCTCATCAGGTCGTCTATCTTCTTATCAACCGCGACTTCAAAATCCGAAGTTCCCAAGTACTTAGTGAAACCCACTTGTACTCCTTTCTCCCGACTCTCTTTACCGAGCATAACCAACTCAGCTCCTTGAGAATGAAGATCATCCGTAACTTTCTTCTCGAGAACGACCATCTCAGACTCCAACTCTGACAAGCGAGTACGGCGAGCTTCGTAACGGCTTTCAGAAGCCGTAACTTTCAAGCCCAACACACGGGCTTCTTCCTTGGCCTGTGTCAGCTCCTGGCGTAAAGTATCGCACTTGGTCACACCCGCCTGTTTTGCGCTCGCTAACTCCATAACGAAGGACGACATATTAACCATGTCAGAAACAACCTGTACATATCAACGCGATAAGTCAGATATAAATCGCAAAAGCAATATACTAAGCAGAAAAACCAAGTTACCTACAGGTGCAAATCGGGATAGGACACCCTGCGCACATATCTCTGCCTCCTCGTCAGTTTTCGGACAGGAAATCCTATCCCCTGGCGGAACGCACCTACGCAAAACGCGAACTCCAACTTCTGGAGTGCGAAGCGACGACTCTTTAGGGAAATAAATTCCACCGTTGTCAAAAGGTGCCCAAGCGTCCCCGGATATGTCCAATCCAACAGGACACACCAAATGGTCGCGCCTGAGAGGCGGAACCGCTACAATAACAAAAAGAAGTGTTCACAACAGCAAATAACAGAGCCGTAAATCACACTCATTGAAATATACTTACAAAGTCCGCGACCTTCCACAGGTCGGTTTCCCGACTGGGGGGCAGAAGACGCCACATTGCGACTTGCAACTTCCTTGCCTCTACGAGTGGAAGTGGTCGCATTCGGCTTCGGGCGTTTAGGATCAGTCGGTCCACGCGCCACTGTGTCAGTTCGCTTAGAAGACACGCAAGAATCAAGCCCGGGAGGATTATTCCCGACCACATGCGTAGAAACCCCCTTTCCAAGATCACGCCCTGAGTTGTCAGGAGCGACAGGGGCAGGGGCGACCAAAGCTGGATCAGTGCGAGAAGCAATACGCGAAGCCGCCGCATGAAGCGACGAACTCTTTCCAGCAAACCAACCTGCAATATAAACGCGCAAAAGTCATAGGGCTATCCCAAAGACTGTCCATTACAAGGGTCGAAGTGCCCAAAATACTCAGAGTAAGAGGGAAGAACTTACTCATCACGTCAACGCGTCTAAAAGGAAAACAGCTCCACAAGGAATTGCTACAACCTCACAACCTGCAAAGAAACAATCAACGTCAATGCGCGTATCGGTATGAACGCGTACGTACATACATGTCGACAAGGTTGCTTGTCGACAAGGAGAAAATATTTTCTAAGTGTTTCCATGTACGTACATACATGTCGACAAGGTTGCTTGTCGACAAGGAGAAAATATTTTCTAAGTGTTTCCATGTACGTACATACATGTCGACAAGGTTGCTTGTCGACAAGGAGAAAATATTTTCTAAGTGTTTCCATGTACGTACATACATGTCGACAAGGTTGCTCGTCGACAAGGAGAAAATATTTTCTAAGTGTTTCCATGTACGTACATACATGTCGACAAGGTTGCTCGTCGACAAGGAGAAAATATTTTCTAAGTGTTTCCATGTACGCACATACATGACGACAAGGCTACACGTTAACAAGGGGAAAAATATTCTCTAAGTGTTTTCATGAACACACACATACACATCGACAAAGCTCATACGACGTCATCTATGGTAACAAACATTAAATATCATAAAGATTATTTTCTAAGTGTTTTAGCATATTTGCAGGCAATAATCAACGATTCAAACATCAACGCGCGTATCAACATCGATGGACACTATGTCCGAACGGAGAATCCTATCCCAATTATCCGCAAAAGCGAAAATCGTCTAAGTTATGAACTAACAATGATAATCATGGCAATCAATCAGCGATTATTCAACATGCAAGCTCCAACAAGTAGCTCTATACGGCAGCGACAAAAAATAACTTAGACAAACGACGATCCGGCGACGCCACAAACTCAGGCCGAAGCTTCTTTTTAAATTGAGGTTTTTAAATTACCTCAAAGCAGGATGAAAGATATCACAATGGATTCCTCTCGTCGAGACGATTTCGGGAAGGTAAGGCTCGAAGTGAGGCGAGGTCGGGAAGGCGGCGCGTGGGGCCCACGCTCCGGCGGAACCCCTCCACTCTCGGCGGCGCGTGAGGGCGCGTGTGACGTCCCCTGAAGAATCCAAAGGTACCGTTGGAATCGTCGCGACGAAACGAGTCGATTGGTGGTGTCAATTTCCAGAAACGAGCAAAAAATTAGACTCAAAACTATCAAAACGTATTCAAGCTCCACGACGGCAAAGAAACTTTGAGCACAAAGGTAATTCCGGGAAAGAGGAAGTAGATTACCTGCAAATGGGATGAAATTAGAAGTTCCCAAGGTATGGAAGGGATAAGTGAAAATATGAGTGTTTATCAATCCCTAAGAAGATGCTTTGGGGATAAGGATTGAGGATTAGTTCATCTACACACAAGACTAAAAGCCTTATGGTATACTCTAACCTCTCCTCTCAAGATATTTACTCTCATATATATTTTGACACTATTCGCATGTCACGCTCGCATGATCCATAACTTGAAAATCACTTAGCCATTTTAGAAACATACAATTTATATTTTCTTGCACTACGTATTTACAATCTTGCCACGTCCATTATTCTTGCATACACGTTGATAGATGCACTCCCGCACAAGTGCATTACTGTTTACTCGCGTCCCCTACGATGATCATATTCGTACATATGTATTTCCCATCGCACTGACCATAGTGACAGGAAATGAAGTCGTTCGGCCAAAAAATCAAGCGATGGACGGAATCAAGATATCTGCACCCGATTATCGATCAAAATCGAAAGGTTAGCGTCAGACTCAAATTGGACAAGTATCCTAGCTTAAAATAGAGTCAAGAAAGGTTTTAAACCGTTTCTTGACTCGGGGGCAAGTGATGGATAAATGTCCAATTCGGGTTCGTATTTACGCTTTGGACCTCGCAAACACGTCAAAAATTACATCTCGTCTCGAAAAACGTCTCCCGAGGGTCAAAACGGTCCGGAAACGCACTTACGCGTGACCGGACCGGACATCCGGATTGCGGTGCAATCCGGAGGTCCGGATTGCACTTGCAATCCGGACCTCCGGGTTGCCGCAACCCGGATGTCCGGATTGCAAGCAATCCGGACATCCGGATTGCAGCAATCCGGACCTCCGGATTGCTTGCAATCCGGAGGTCCGGATTGCATGCAATCCGGAGGTCCGGATCGTACGGCAACCCGGACCTCGTCGAATCGCCCAATTTCGACGAGGTCCGAGTTCCGCCACGGGTATCGCGCGATCGTTAAATCCGCGATTACCGTGTCCGGGGTCGCCGTTACGTATAGAGAAGTCAAGATCATGCATTACCAAAGGGGATGACAGTTCCCGTTTGTCTTCTTGAACCGTCGTCGAACCGCTCTAAAACCGGGTCCGGTCTCAAGGAAGCCTATAAATAGGAGACCTTGGCCACCCATTTTCACTCACTCTCTCATTTGCCCAACTTTGGTATTTTGAGCTCTGACTTCTCTCTAGAACTTTCTCTCTCTAGAAATTACCCTTTTGCCACTATAGTAACTTAGGCATCGGAGAGGGCTCCGCTAGCACCACCCCCCCCCCTCTCCGTGCTAGCATTGGTCCTTTGTGCAGGATCCGACGCACGAGACACAGATTTGCCGGGTCACAACCTCGCCGGGTCACAGCCTTGCCGGGTCACAACCTTGCCGGGTCACAACCTCCGACAGAAGGGTCCTAACCCGCACAACCTCAGACGCGTCCTCGTGACCTCAGTCGTCCCGGACGCAACACCAGGCATTCTTATTTTTTAATAAGATAATATAATATAATATAATATAATAATAATTATAATATATATATAACACAATAATAATCCTAACCGTTCTAGATTTGTAGTAATATATAAAATAATAATATATCTATTTCCATATATAAATAATATATGTATATTTTTTAATATATATTATTATATTATAATAAAGGAATCTAAACATTTTAATATATATTACGTTAACTATACCTATATATATATGTATATAAATAAAGCTAGATGTCAAAACCCTAAGATGGATTATAAAAAAAACACCCTAAGATGAATGTGTTTAAAAAATCCACCAACAACAAGTGCGCTCTTACAAATTACCTCACTCTTAGTTACAAAAGTTTGAGATGACATACGTCACATACCCATCTTCAGGTAACTCTCGGTTGGTTTAATCCAAAATTTTCCTATCATACATATAATATACACTCTAATCCATATCTTCTTCTCTTAAGTATCAGTTTTTTTTGAAGTACTAACATATTGTTGGCGTGTGTGTATTTTAACGAGGATTTTAAGCATGTAATACGATTTTTTATGGTAAGTTTTGTTTTTTTGTTACGTAATTTAAATATATGCATTGCTCTTATTTTTATGGTTCGAAATAGTCTATCATAGGTGAATTCATATATGATATGGAATGAATCCGGCGAATATACAAAAAAAATTATCCTCTTTATGTTGAGCTTTACATCTCTGGTCATTAACCTCTTATATTTTCTTTTCTAATAGTTACTATTTAATTAGACGTTAAATACAAAATATTTAAAATCTTATTCATTTAACAATTCAATGTATCTATTTTAAGAGACATCTTTATTATTACATAATAAATATCCATGAATCTATCTCTATAAACTAATTTTGTAATGTTGGTACTTTTTATTGCCAAAATCTAGGACTACTATTGCCAAAATCTATATCTAATAATATATTTTAGAGCAATTTGGCTTTCGTTTACCCATCTTTTAATATTCTGTGTCTTAATAAGAGATTGTTGTATTACATAACACATTTAGATAAAATTGAATTTTTTTTTCATTTTTAATTTGTTCAATAATCAATAATATATGATTCTCTTTATTAATTGTTAATTTGTTTACAATACTGATTAGTTTAGGTACTAATTTTTTTCTCTTTAAGTACATATTTTCTCTTTTTTTGTGTGTGATAATTATATGTTAATTCTAAACGAGTTTTTTTTTGTGAAAAATAATTAGTATATTAATGTTTTTGTGAAATTTTAGCCGCATGCTTACTTTTCCATTTTTTATCGTTCTTCAATTTGTTTAACGATTCAAAACATTTGATTCTTTTTCAGGTACAGATTCTTTTTAGCCGCATGCTTACTCAGGTACGGATTCTTTTTATTTTTTTCTTTATATTGGAAATATAATATCTGATTTTCTTTATGTACTAATAATTGTCTTCTATTTAAGTACCTATTTTTCTCCTTTTTCTGGTGTATGAAAATTATTTGTCAGTTTTAATGATGTTTTTTCTTTTTTGTAAAAGTTAATTATAACATTGATATTTTTGTGAAAATTAAGTTGCATGCTTAATTTTTACATATTTGATTGTTCTTCAGGTATATATTCATTTCTTCTCTACTACTTTTTCTTTATACCGGAAACATATGAATTTCTTTTTGTGTACTAATAACTGTCTTCTCTATAAGTACCTATTTTTCTCCTTTTGCTGGTGTATGAAAATTATTTGTCTTTGGCCAAACAGAAAAAAATATTTGTCAATTTTAAATGAATTTTTTTTTTGTAAAAATTAATTATTCCATCTTTAAGTGAAAATTTAATTGCGTACTTAATTTTTCCATCTTTAATTGTTCTTCAGTTTGTTTAATTATTCGAAACATGTGATTCTTTTTCAGGTACTCCTGTATCGCTGAATTTAATGTCTAGATTAATTATAAATAAATATGATTCTATATTTAAATTTAGAAAGAAAATTAATTGCTAATTATTCTATATAATATATTTCTAATATACATTTTAATTTAGATTAAGGTAAAATAAGTATTTTAATTTATATTTTTATATAAATGATTAAAATATATAAATCTTTCAATACTATGAAAATTTTCAAATTATGTTTATCTCTCAAATCCAATTTCAACGATTTTAACATTAAACTCAATTTTTTAATTCACGATTTTACCCGCGCGGTGCGCGGGGTTAGCCTCTAGTATTATATTAATTCAGTACCGGAAGCCCTCTGACTGACACGTGGACAGTTTGCCCTGTCACCGTTTCCTAATTTAGTTGGAATTTAATAGGGGTTCTATAAATTTAGATACAAAATATTGATTGATTGAAAATTAAGAAGTATTTTTATTTCATATTTTGGTATCTACGCAATTTAAAGAAACAAATTAATTAAAAGTTTCCATTTAAATTTATTATCTATACAGTTTGGTTCCGGAAGACCGTAGGCCGCCGCGTAAGCAATATAATATATATATAGTTAAATAAAAAACTGCACACCAATATAGGAATAAATCAAAGTAAAAAAAAAAAAAAAAAACTTATGTATAGAAGAAATTTGATTTGGTGACTATGTTACAAAAAAAATTACATAATATATTTTGTATATATAACACACAAAAACTACACAAAATATATTATATATATAAATAAATAACATATCTACTATATTATATTAATTCGGTATCGGAAGCCCTCTGGTCGACACGTGGACAGTCCACGCAGTCACTGTTTCCTAATTTAATCGGAATTTAATAGGGGTTCTATAAATTTAGATACAAAATATTGATTAATTGAAAATTAAGAAGTATTTTTATCTCCTATTTTGGTCTCTACGCAATTTAAAGAAACATATTAATTAAAAGTTTCAATTTAAATAGTAATTCTATACAGTTTGGTTCCGGAAGCTCATGGGCCGCCACGTAAGCGCAATACATATATAGAATAATATATAAAAAATTATTATAATATAATTAGATGACAATTAATAATTAATTAATAGCTATATATATTACAAATCATGTCGGAGCAATTTTACATGGCTACATATGCTTTTTGTATACAATATAGTTTACATAATTTTAGAAATACTAGAAAAAAAATACATTAAATACAAAAATTAAAACAAAGCAAATTAAAGATACTACATCCAATCCACCGTCCACTCTAGGGTTTTAATTTTTATATACCAATAACTAAATATATCATTATTTTTCAACCGACTTGTGTTCACCTTTTTAAATTTTCCATATTTTTATTATTGCTTAAAAATATATAGTATTGAAAACTACTCTACTCATACAACAAACTATTAACACCGTAAATATTCATCTAATAAAATAATTTAAGAGAAATAAAATCGTAATAAATACTAATACATTAATTATTATATTTATAATATTTTTTTGTTATACTATATTTTTTATGATGAAAATATATGTAATTGATTAATATATTATTTCTTATTATTATTACATAATGTAAAGTAATAAATTGTATAAAGATTAATTAAATATATATATATATATATATATATTCCTACGTATATGTTTCTGTAATTGAGTTTGGTAATCTTTATTTTCCATATATAATATATATGAACTATTCTTCGTGCAATAGAATATTTCTTTTAAGACCACTATGTCAACAATAAATATAATGTGACAAAGAAATCCAATGTCCTCCCTAAAAAAATCCTCATGTTTTACACTTAAAAGGGTGGGAGAGTTTTCACGGATCTTCTGTTAACGCTACAGAAGTTAAAGAGGGTTATCCTGGTCGATGGTACCGAGTTTAGGCAGCGTTCCGTCGGATGGCATCTAAATCGAACACGGGTAACCGATTCTTCATGCAATAGTGGTATGTTCAACGGTCTTACAAAAAAAAATCATCTCGGCAAAACACAGAAGGCTCCTAAATCGAACACGGATGACATTGCAGAACAGGTCAATCAGAACGCAGGTCAATCATGAAGTATTTGAAAGTTCAACATCTTTCCTCCTCCACTTACAGGTATCTATATCATAACTCGAACATCATATATAAATTATTATTATTAAAATTACAGTTTCGATGCAATCGTTTATATTTTAGACGTATATCTATTTATATTTATATTTATATTTAGTTTCATGTTTGTGTTCAAGTGACGAAACCAATACCCATGACTCATAACATTCATGCAAAAATATGCATCAAAGCGAGGCTCGAAACGTTATCACATAAACAAAGACACATAAAAAAAATAGGGCGTCCTTTCAGCCATGCTTGGACTCCATTATACGGTGCTAATTGATATTTCTAATTTATATATATATATATACACGTCTCTGAAATTGCAAGTATCTTACTATCCATTTTTTGTGATTCTTAAATTGTTTATAAATACATTATAACTAATTATTTTATGAAATTTGGTTCTTTTTTTTCTTAAGATTCTTATCTTTGAAGATGCATTCATGCATGTAAGCTCAATTTCATTATTAATTAATCTACTCTTGATAAATATTAGTGGACTTGATGCGAATGTTAAACTACTCAAGAAACAACTATTTTCTCCATACCATGCATGGTTGCCCCCCGTCCTTTCTTTCTCTCGGTCATTTGAGGAGGTGGAGGTACATACATGTAGACCACATATAAGAATAATATTTATTATTGTAAAATTTATGTTTGGTACGAGTGTTAGCTTCTTTTGTTTCTTCTTTCTAATTTAAATACCATGTAAATCGAATGTCAAACTTTCAATTGCTCAACTTCTAAAAACTATTAAAACAACTTAACTATTAAAAAAAATATTTATTTAGTACTATACTAATCCCAACAAATTCAAAAAGTATTTGCGTTTAAAATCAACAAAAATTCAACAAGTTGATTACATACACGAATTGATTATATTTAATATAACCTATTTACAAGCTATTTCATATTGTTGGTACCTATTGCTATTATTATTATTAATAATATGAAATTAATTAATTTCTATGAATTGCTTTATTTTTTTACAACTTTAATAAAAATAATTTACCATTATTACTCTTCTTTTACATTAATAAATTACCTCATAGACATTTCTTAACAGCAATTAAGTTAATTACATGTACAATAGTTATTAAGAAGATAATATATATTTTTATAAGACAATTAGCTATAATCAAGTATATAGTTGCGAATATTAAACATTTCATTACTATATTACAGTTTTGTTTTATTAAAAAATTTAACATTAAATTCAATTTTTTTCCCTGCGCGGTGCGCAGGGCTAGCCTCTAGTAAATATAAATATATTAACACTCGACAACAAATAAAAAATATCTTTAATAGAAAATAGCAAAAATAATGTCAATAATTAATTTGAAGAGCGGGCTTTCTTTATACTTCTATTAAAACAAAACAAATTCACTATATAGGTAAAATAAAATTTAAAATATATACCTGTGATAATATTATAGCATATAATATATATACATCATTCTCTCACAAATAAATAAATATATATATATAAAGAATTTAAACTTTTAAAATTTTACATTCTATTGTTAAATTAACTAATTTAGCATTCCACCGTATATTTTTTATATATATATATATATATATATATATATATATATATGTATTGTCTTTATTTCCTAGCCTTTTCTTTCTAAAATTTGAAATTTCGTTAACCAATAATCTATATATATATATATATGACGCAATCCTAAAACCCTAATCAACCCTAAAATAAACGTATAAAGTTGTAGGCACACAGTATGTGAAGCTTTATACATGTGTTTGTTATGAAGTTGTAGGCGAGGGAGAAGGCTACGGTGGCTCTAGGTGATGAAGATTTGGAGTACAACCTCAAGATTAACTTCTACAATTCATGCCGAGGCCCGACCTCGCCCTTGAGGTTCCCCCACCGAACTTTCTGGCATCACCGTTCCTTGGACGAACGAAGTCCAGGTCTTCAGGTCATGAAGGATGGTCGTTGGTTCGTTGTCAAGTACATCATTAACGTTGATAGTGAATATCACCGACCAAGTTAAGATTTGTGTTTATTTTATGTTTTTCACAATTATATAGTAGTACTTAAGTTATTTTTACTAATATAGTGGACTTAATTGAATCGATGAAATTTATAATGTACTAATATTCTTAGAAACGGAAGGTGTAAGAGCATGATACAGAGAGGGGTTGTGAATAAAGACAATTAATACGAGCATTTCGTGGGCTGTGTTCGTGAGGCATCCGGCCGAAACTCGAGGTGGGGTCGCTGCCGGAGATGTTGGACGATGGAGATTCACCTCACCGATGTTGTTGATCTTTTTTTTCATTATTATTAGAATGGAGGTTATAAAAAGCAACGGTGGACGACTATATCGATATTTTGGATTTAGCATTCTTTTGTCATTATATATGGAATTTTTTAGTAACTTATTTCTAACATATTGCTAAATGGAGGCTATGGTGTACTGCAGCTGGAGGACGACTACATTGATCGACTATTTACGTACATGTCCTGGTATTCCCTTCCGCTTTGGAGGAGGTCTTCAAGATCTAGCAAATTACTACAACCAATAAGCTAGTTAGGGTACCATCACATTCATCCGTGCAATTCCATGCTTGCTGTTGTTCTTACCAAAACATAGATGCTCACCACTGTTTTATCCCATTAGGTACTATTATTTTATATATATTATGCAAAATTTTCATTGATTGTTAAGTGACTGAACAATCTCGACCCACTCGAGTTTATTCTTACCAGATCTCTAACTTGGGTTTCTACCATGCTATGAACCCACTCGACTTAGTATCCCGTATATGTACACATCTTGATATGGGAGACGATGATAATCACTACAAAACTGCTGACGGAGTGCGTGAATTGGCTCTTCAGAACAAGCAACATAATATAATTATTGCCATCTCAGCATAGCATAGGTAAGAAATAAAGTTTTCATAATTACAAATTTTATATCTATAAAATATAATATTAGTATTAACATGGTATAATATACTAATTTTCTATTATAACCTCTAAAGTTAAATTATGTATCTATATAGAATTTGTACATGTATTAATTCTATACAATATCTTCTTGGATTGGCTATAATTAAGTCTCAGTCGAGTCTCAACCTCCGGGACCTGACTTTTTATCTCGGTATGCTGGCAGCTCTCCTGTGTCAGAGGTGAGTGATAGACTGGGAAATAAAAGCATGTCGGAAGCCTATCTGGTATAACCGTGGAGCTGAGTTGGCTGTATCTTCAACTCTTTGGGCCATATTAATGGCCATATTAATTCATATCGGGCCAATAAAGTGAAGCCCAAATACATCACACCCAAAAAACCGAAATATTAATGCAGTATAACCTATAGATTTGTTGTTGACCTCTTTTTTTTTTTTTTTTGCCAGAATTTTATACAGAATAAAAGCACCGTAACCCTTGGTTAAAAAATAACACCATGTTGTTCAAGTAAAATCGGCAGTACTCACTTGAGATGTTTACTCTTTTTCTTTACCATGATATTTACACTTTTTAATTTTATTTATTATATTATTATATAAAATAAATGTATGTATTTATTATTGTTGGTATAATTAATTTTTTCGATTTTTTTTCTAAAAATCTATTGGTATTGGTGAACCCTAAAAAGAAAATATTAAAACTAAAGACACGTGTCACCACGGCAGGACACGATCTAAGGTATAATGAGTGGGACAGGTGATCCGCATCCCCTAAAGCAGGCCTAAAAAAATTAAGATCTAAAACAATATTTTTTCCAATAATTTAAATTGCCTATTTATGGTAAATTTTTATTTAAAATTTATCTTATAACTATAACAACATACACATGAATACATGATCATTTGAAGAACAATCTACTACATTTGCATATTTATTCTTCATTAAATACGTATCAATATAAATTTTTTTAGATCGAATCAAAGTTTAAATTCTTATATTTTTCTTAAGTTTGAATAATGAATTAATATTTTATGTTGGAAAATATTACACGTAAAAATGAAAAGTTTAAAGGAGAATTTTATGGTTCAAATAAACGAAAATATTATTTTTATGTTGGTCAATGCAAACCTCATCAATCGTTTTATATTGTTGGAAATGATTCAAAGTCGACTTAAAAGAATAATTTATCTCGCAAATGTTATCGATCTCATAACTATAGGTAAAACTTGTATAATACCGATAATAGAGTGAAATAACCATTTATAAGATGAAACGAAATATAGACGTTAAACAATAAAGTAAACTTAGCAAAATAAATATTAGTAGAGTAATAGCTAATAAATATTAGTTGTGAATTTATTAGTGATTTATTTGTTGAAAACCTGGAATTGATTAAATGAGAAACAAGAAAAAGAAATAAGTGTGATTAAAAGTAAATGATTTAATGACGCTAATTAATAAATTATTCAATTAAAAAAGATTACTTAGTTACTAATTAATTAGTTATGATTATGATCATAATTATATTAAACATTATGGAAAAAAGAAAACTGCAAAAGGTCGTGTATATAATATAAAGATATTTAAAACTTGGGGGTTTAAAGTCTTTACTTTAATGGCTTTATCCAACTTAACAAATTTAGATCATCTGTCCCACTCTTTATGTAAATCGTGTCTCACTATTAAGATTTTGACATGTGTATTATGTGTAATTAATCTTGTGATTTTTTTTTTCTAATAACGTATTGAGATTGGTGAACCCTTGAAGAAAAATATTAAATCTAAAGACATGTGTTAAGATCATAACGGTGAGGCACGAACAGGAACAACAAGAGTTTAGAGTGGGATAGATGATCTGAATCCCAAGTTAAACTATAACATTTCCAAACCTTTTTTTTTTTTTTTTTTGCAAAATAAGGTTCTCATATTTACTATTACAAAAATGGAGCTAAAGATATATGTTTCATCCAACTTAAAACTAACTTCTTATTACAAATGGTAAAAAAATAATTATATAAAAAAATATATTAAGAAAAGTTTATTAAGACAATTAAGTCAATAGTTAAAATAGTAACATTTCAATCTTGTTTAGGAAGTGTTTTTCTTAGGAATATGTCTAGTTACATATTTAGCTTAAAATCTACTTTGACTATATATTTAGTTATTAATTATATAGTAAATACATTATAATACACGTTATTTTACCATTAACACAAAATATATTATTTTTTCAAATGTTTATAAAGTATGGTATAATCATATTTTATTGTATATGTATACATAATTTTTTTAAAACACAATAAATACATTTTAATAAACATAAAAAAGTTATTAAGACATAATATTGTAAAATAAGAAGAAATATAATGATACGTGTTAAAATTGTAGTTATTTCATCATTTCATTTTACATCTCTATTGTTCTATTATTTATTAATATATTATCATTATCAACACACATAATTATATATATATATACAAATTTATAGATTTACTATTTCAATATATAGTGTCTATATATTATCAAATACTAATAAATTAGCTTTCGCTAAAAGTGGTTCTAAGTGTAAAACTACTTTGTGAATACATTGTCAAACTCATCCTTAAAGAAGGGCCAAAGGTCGTACACAATTTTTTTTAAAAAAAAACTATTATACTTTAATAGAAAACAGTAGGGTGCCAAGCCGTATTCAAAAAATTTAAAATAAAATCGATATATAATTGATTTTGTTAATAATTTAATTACAAAACTTCAAATTGAAAGAAAAAAAACGAGTCAATAAAACATCCATATTTTAAACTATTAAACTATGAACTATTGACTAACTAAGAGGGTTTTGATGACGTAGTGTGAACTTATTTGAAACGTGAGATTACAAGTAATATGTGCTAAGTAATATAAAGATAGATTTCATTGTTTAACTGTGTTGTAATATTGAGTAAAATTTTATATTATAGTGTTTGGTAAATTGATATGCTTTGTAATGTGCATTGTAATGTAAAATTATTATTATTTTTATTATATTAGTCTATATTAGAGTATACTATATTTTAATATAATAAGATTTTAATGAATATTTATTTTGAGAACAACAAACTCATTTTTTAAACTTTATGTTTTGAAACATGTAGTTTATTAATATTTATAAACTAAAAAATCATAAAAGTGAATACTTAATAATAATACATGTAAATACACATATGACCTGTACCTAACACTTAAAACATCAAAACGAGCAAATTAATACAATACATATATAAAAGTTGACAGTTAAGTTAAGAGTCATTATATAATAGATATATTCTTTAAAAAAAAAACGAAATCAACCAATGTTGTGCATAGAAAACGACAAATTTCTATTATGTACTGCATTAATAATATTTCGGCATTTTGGTGTGCGTGTTTGGGTGTGATGTATACGGGCTTTCATTGGCCCAAAAATGTTGTAAGGAAGAAATTTAAGAATATGGCCCAAGACACTGCCAGTTCAGCTCCACGGATATACCAGATAAGCTTCCGACATGCTTTTATTTCTCAGTCTATCTCTTACCTCTGACATCATCACATCATGCAGGAGAGCTGCCAGCATACCGAGATGAAAAGTCAGGTCCCTCCTTGTATCTACATCCACTCTTGAATCCAAAGGAAGTTTTGATTAAATGTTTAATCATATTAATTTGGTCGGTCAGTTCTACATAAATTAGCTTCACCTTCGTTCATCCTCTTGTGCCATCGATTTTTCTAAATCCTGTTCAGAACGGTGGTGCATACCCAAGACACTTGGAATAATTTGCGTTTGCATCGGATTAGCCCTTAAAAATAAAATTAGGTGCAAACCCCACGCACCGCGCGGGGTAAGAAAACCGAATTAAAAAAATATATATATATTTAGCATTAAAGAAATAAAAGGATAAAATCGTTGAATTTAGATTTGAGAGATAAACATAATTTGAATATTTTCATATATATATATATATATATATATATATATATATATATATATATATATAATACTGAAAATTTTATGTATTTTAATCATTACCTAAAAAAATGAAATAATATAATATTGTATTTATATAGTTTGTTGTTTTAAGTTTTTATATTATATATATAGGTTTACATATTGTTATTATTTATATAACAAATATTAAAGTTTTATGATCTATAAATATTGAAATATATTATTCTTAAAATATATAGAAAATATTTTATTAGGTTATACTATATCTTAAAGGTAACAGCCTATTTTATTTTATTTTTTTCAAAAATTTAAGTTTTTCAAAACTTTATTTGTTTGGTAAACAAATTTATTATTAAATTTTTATCATTTAAAAAATATTTATTTACATAATATACTTATAATTTTATTTTATTTACAGATTAACTCAAAATCTTGATAAAATGAATTAATGAATATACATAGTTTCTTCAAAATATGACATATGTACGTATCCATGATGAATGTAAATTTATAACATCATACAATCTTGTATATATAATAAAATTTTTACTTACATTCTAGTCGATGAACACTTTATCCGGTTGAGTCACCACACATCTTACATACCAGTTTTTAACACCTTTTTAAGTTGAGAATGTGAGTAATTAATTATCCAATAATAGCTTGCCAGCCAGGTATCTCGACTTAGATTCAGTTAATCTCAGCATATTTTATGAGGTAATCAATTTTTAGTAACAGACTATAAAAAGTTGATCGATTAGTATAGGAAACAATCTATTAAAAATATTTGAAAATATATAAGGTAGGAGGGGAGAAAGTAAGCAAGGGAGCTTTATCATATTGACTTTATATGCTTGTTAATTAAAATCAATGGAGGAGAAGCTAGAGGACAAACCATGGTATGTGTGGTGGACAACCTGAAATGGATGGCAGCTTGTCTATTTTAGATCTCTAATGCTTCTTCTCTAAATTAATTGGCACGATCAACAAAATCACTAAGATAGATAACTTATCACCTGCAAAGCAAAGCATATGAGAACGAATCAATACAAGTCTACATGATAATCACCAGCAAAACTACACTAATGTTAAATCTATATATATAGTATGCCTTAATAACTCAAATTTCTAAATGGGCGGTGTTTGAGGGCTAGGATTTAGTTAGGGAGGTGTGTCTAAGATGTCTATATGTATTACATACACGGTTATGTGCAATATCTAGGGTTTACGTTACCTTTCATTTTTTTGATCATTCCATTGTATCTTTAATATTTAATTTTTTTTTTACCAATATAAAATTTAGTAATATTATATAGAATATAATAATATTAATTAATTATGTTACATTTTTCCATTGTTTATTTTTTCTTTTGTTAAACATCCCATTGTCAATATTGAATATAGGGTTTAATTATATTATATTATATATATATATATATATATATATATATATATATATATATATATATATATTATTACACTATAAAATGAGCCAATGGCCCTCACCCCCAAATGACATGCCTTTTCAGCTTTATTTTTTTTTAAGTTTTAAGTTTTTTTTTTTGCCAAAAGTTTTAAATTTTATTAAAAAAAAAAAAACTTCTATTTTTGTAAACCCTTTCTCTTTGGTAAAACTATTTTGCCTTTTTTTCCCGTTATTTGACCTCTTTATATTTAAAAAAAAAACCACCGGTGTGACGGTTCACCATCCATCTACCGTTCCTTTCATCTCATGCCATGAGCCCAAGGGTCATGCGTGGTTTCAAAGCCACAATCCCCAAATCTTCTCCTGTTACGGTCGATTCCATTGCTACTGCTTCTCATGTTCACACTGCCCGTTACCGTCGTCGTTCGCCCGATCACTCGTCGGCCCGCCTCCGCAAGCCGTACTATTACTACCGCTTCCAGTGTTACTGCTAACCATGTCGCCACTGCCCATTACTGCCGCCGCTAGCCCCCCCCCCGCTATCCGGTCTGATGATTCCGTTTGCATGCCGATAATTCGCCTCCGTACCCGCTGCAGCCGTTTGCTGCAGATTCAGTGTGTAGCTATAGTTTGAAATTAGGTACTTTCGTAGGTTGATTTTGCTTTTTAAGATGAGGTATTTCCATATTTACAAAATTTAATTCTTCCAATTTATCTACAAATTCTCTCCTGAAAGTTTGTTACTTTGGGTTGTATATGTTCATTTGAAGGCAGATTTGTCTAATGCTTTTAGAGTTCCATCATTGTGTCAGTATGATCCATGTTTGCTTTTAGAGTTCCATCATTGCAATCCTTCTTCTTCAGTGTTTACTTTTTTGACCAGCAGCAGATACATTTTAATTTTTACCATGAGAAGATGTTTCTTATGTATGTACATAAGATTATACTTCCATTGAATGTTTTTCAGCCTTGTGCTTTGGAAGTGCAAAGCTAAATAAAGTGAATATCAAATACCATTTCTGTCAGGTGTAATTTTCTGAGTGACTTTAAACATAGGGAAGTTCGCTGATTCATCTTATAGAGCAGATCACTGATTTAGTACCTCATTTTACTGATCAATACCTCATTTTATAATTTTGTCTTCACATTATATATGACTTATTTTTTGTTAACTGATATAATGTTTTTTGCTTTCCAATGCTGTCAATAATGGTAGTGTTTGGGAAAAAGTTGAAGGTCAGGCAAATTCAAGAATGTCAACAGTGTGTCCAAATACTCTTCACCTATAAATTGGTTTCTATTACTCAATCTCTTAATTTGACCAATGTAAAACCGTAAATCGATTCATAGTCATACTTATGCTACAACCAACTTTCTTACTAAGTTTGGTCAAGTGGTTTCTCCAGTCAGATGTTTAATCTGTTGCATACCGAATGAATTACATAACAATATTCTTTTAGACATCTGTGCTCTCTTTATTTAACCTCATTGGTTTATTGTTTGAGCTACTGCAGATACAACATCAACTAAAGTCATGAAAAATAAAATTAAACAATATGCTCAACAAAACGAAGAAGGTCAGCTGGATCGCCGTCATGTTTCAAGGACTGCTGATTTCGTCAGTAAGTGATTTTTTTTTATAAAGGTATCATCAGGTGAATATTGATGTTTCTAATCTTGGATATATATATATATATATATATATATTAGTTTTCTCTTAATCTAAAACAAAATAATTTGCAGTTAGTCAGAGATATTGGCATTACTGCTGATTTCGTGTTAGTTAGAATTTGGGCAGCATCATGGAATTAGTATTTCTTCTGTGATGTATCTTTATCACAGTAAAAGAGAAATATACCCATTTGGTTTTGTTGCTGATTAAACTTAAAAGATGGACATGTCTTTTTTCCTTTGGTAGGAGATAGAGCTAAAGTCCAAAGATGTGGATTATTTGGAATAATCTTAGTTGTACTGTTCTACCATGTGGGCAATGTACCAAGGAATGATATTTGAAGTGGCATTTTCTAAGATGTGCTAATTAGGGAGACTCATATAATGTATTTTTACAGTCCTGTATAACACACTTTTTCTCCCCAAACATTTGACTTGAAAAAACAATATATTGATAGCGCTGTTTAATTTTTAGGGAGCTGCAATGAGTGACTGCATTTTTCGTTTATTGGCAGATTGAGAAGATTGTCCTCTTCTTGAGGAGCCAGATATATCTCAGATATGCGACCTGAGAAGGCTTATAGAGCAGTGGGACAGGATCTTCTAAAACTTATGTATTTTGTTGAGATAAACGCCATAGGCCTCCGTAAGATTTTGAAGAAATTTGATAAATGCTTCGGCTATAGCTTCACAAACTACTATGTCAAAATCGTGCCAATCATCCATTCTCAGTTGCAGCACGTATTTAAACACGTGGTAATTTGAATGATATTGTTGTAGTATTGTAGCCGGTCCTTTCAAGTGTGCCTTGTGTGGAAAAAAACATGCAAAATCAGGTATCACGGTGGATTTGAGAGTAAGTTCAACGGAGGTAACTTCTCTAAAGTTGACTGTTTCTGTTAATTCGGTCTTAATTGCAGATTATTGTATTGTCTTTGCAGTACATCAGGTATCACGGTGGATTTGAGAGTAAGTTCAACGGAGGTAACTTCTCTAAAGTTGACTGTTTCTGTTAATTCGGTCTTAATTGCAGATTATTGTATTGTCTTTGCAGTACTATTTAAAGCGCTTTATTTCAGTAGGAGCCATGGTCGTAGCAATAATCCTTAGAATCAACAAATTATGTAAAACTATCAGCAAAAACAGGTAACTTGTGTTCTTAAGTAAGTATAAGTATAGTATTCTCATATGGCATGAGTTTCTGTTTCAACTTATCTTTCGAGTGTTTTTTTCTTATCGGAATGAGCCTATTTAGTTGTAATAGGGAGCGTTGTGCACTTTATCTTCCAGTATTTGTAATCTTTTTAGTTCATTTACGTCTAAACTGACTTTTGTTTATTCACACTCTTGAGCTCTCAAACCAGATTCTGCAGGATTTTATTCATGGAAACATATTAGTTACTACATTTGGCGTAAAAGAATATGTGGGTCTCTAAATATATATACGTAGTACGTACTATACATGTCTCTACAAACAATGTAATGATCTGAGAGTAATATTCTTACAACAAAATAATATTTTATATGTTTTCAATTTAATTGCAGTTACATTGGAGGGTTGTTCTGAGAAGCGGTCCATGAATTCTTTATCTTCAATATTTATGACACTATGAAGAGTACGTATATGTTAATTTTCACACTTATGATTAAAATATTTTAGTTGCCGTATTATTCTTTTAAAATATCGCAGTACCCTATAGTGTTGCCTAAATGAATGCAATTTCTAAGGTATATTCTAAACTACAAAGTTATCTTCAGATTTTGATGATTCTATTTTTACTTCAAGGTTTATCTTCAGATTTTAATGATTCTATTTTGTGTGATTATGTAGCTTATGGAATAAGATACCAGCTCTATCCAGATGAATATTTCCCACGACTCAAGAATTCTATTTTGAGATCATCTACATAACTGGTACAGGAAATTATGTGTTTAGCTTTTCTAGCATTACCAAGTTGAATCTAATATATTTAGAATGTTGTATAACTTATTTTTCACAGTGATTTACACAATTGAGTATTATAATGGTTTCACAATGATTTACACAATTGAGTATTATGGTGTTACTTTCGTAATTGGTTATTTCAAGTTTATTCGATATAAATAAGGGCTGCGCGTGCAACGCATGCGCTGACCCCTAGTATATATATATATATATATATAGTCTTCGTAGGAAAAATGAATAATTAGGTCATTTATTATATTAACTAATTATGCTAATAATAATATTAGAGAACGGGCTATAATATTGTTTTGTTTTTTTTTTTTTTTTTTAATATTTAATACCTATTCTATTGCTTACGTGGCGGCCTATGGTTTTTCGGAACCAAACTGTATAGATAATGAATTTAAAAGCAACTTTTTAATTAATTTGTTTCTATAAATTGCGTAGAGACCAAAACAGGAAATTAAAATACTTTTTAATTTTTAACCAATTAATATTATGTATCTAAATTTAGAGAACCCCTATTAAATTAGGAAACGGTGAGTGCGTGGACTGTCCACGTGTCGGTCAGAGGGCTTCCGATACCGAATTAATATAATATAGTAGATGATTATGAATATTTTTCCATTTAAAAGGATCTAATAGAATTTAAACTCAATACATCTTTATACCAATATAAAAAGTGAGAGTTGTCATCACCCCCAATAAGTACCTTTTAAACATTATTATTATTATTATTATTATTATTATTATTATTATTATTATTATTATTATATCCATAATTTTATAAAAATGACGATTTAGTCCTTAGTATCTATGAGACTCATCTATTTATCTTTACAATTACTAAAAAATTCAAATTAGTTAAAAAAAGAAAAAAAATTATGTCACTTAATTGGCCGGTCACAGTAGTTATTATTAACTTCTCAATCCAATATACTTATCAATTAGAGTTAGCTTTAACAAATGATATGCATTCAAAATACAAAAATGTCGGGTGCATGCATTTTTCCATTCACCATATCACATATTTGGGATGTTTCACCTATTGAAATTTTTGTATCACATAAATAAGTCATTTGCCAACTCATATAACATATTAAAATATGGATCAAATGTGGTTCTAGAAGTTTGACTTTACATATAACATGTTACTCAATGTTCAATACAACTTATTAACACGAACTATTGATTTAGTTCTTGTGTTTGTACATTCAATCATATTAGGTATATTCTAATTAGTAATTGAATAAATAGTTAAGATGAATTAAGTATAAACTTCAGACATTTTGATTTAAAAAATTAATGATTTAGTCTCTACTATATTTGAGTATTACTAATTTTTTCATTAGTTAAATTGCTTTAATTTTTTTTTTGTTGTTAAGGTTGCTTAACTGACATGTTACATTAATTATCCAAACTTCTTAATACAATATACTTATAAATTTGAGTCAACCCCAAAGTATGATATGTACTCAACTCGTGCAAACTTCAAATACATGATGAGATTTTTTGTATCACATAGATCAATCACTTGTAAAATCATATAAAGTGTCAAAATATGGGTCAACCATGGTTCTTGAATTTTGACTTTATAAGGATAACATGTTACTAATCGTCCAACATTTAGGGTCTCGGACTATTCATTTAGTTCTTCCGGATGTCAATTTAATCAAATTATGTACAACCTAATTAGTAGTTAAATAAGCAATTGACGTAAAGTTAAGTATAAACTTTAGATTTGAATTTTCATTTAGCTTTAAATCTTTTTTTTATTGGTATTATGATATAAAATTGCATTGAAAGTATAGTTACGTTTGTATAGGTAAAACTGCTCCACCGATGACTCTAAGTGGTTAAGTACTGGTTTACATTCTTCACTCCTCAAGTTAATGAGTGAGATACAACTTTGTCGTTAATAACCCACGTCATGCACGATCCAACTCATTATTAGTTCTAACCGTAAATATATATACATGTAAGGCTAATTTTCATTGTAGTTGAAAACAATAGTTAATTTTGTACCTAATTATCCTCTTCTATTTTTCTCGTTTTGAATTATATTGTTCGTTTTTCTCTATCACACATATTCATTTCTCGCAACCCTCCAACTTGCTCATGTATTAATTAAATATTATCATACTATAAAACTTAAAATAAATTATGTATCTTGAAACTTAGACGATCGATGCGCGTGCAACGCACTCATTAATAACTAGTCTTATTAAAGATGAAGCTCTGAACAAATACATAATATTACGACCAATCAATTTAAATGGGAATGAAGAATATAATAATAAATTCGTTCATGCAAAATGTGAATTTTTATTATGCTTCATAAGTATCATGTTTGAGACACGTTTTTTTTTTTTTTTTTTTTTTTTTTTTTTTTTTTTTTTTTCTACTGCTCTAAAAGTGTGATGCAAATTGACGTTAATAATTGTGTGATGAAATTTTAGGTGAAGTGTAAAAAAAAATTATAATTTTAAAATTTTACTTATATTACAATTAAGTGATATTAAAAAAAAATACAAATATGAAAATCCCAACAAAGTGGCTAAAACTTGGAAAAAAAGAAAAAAGAAAAGAGGTTTTGTTTTGTAGAAACTCCTATAGTAAATAGTAATGGTCAAAGTTTACTCTTTCATATCCCCCCTATATCCAATCCAATGTGATTTTGGCCAATAAAAAAAATTCCAATGTGATTGGCCGCACGCAGAATCAATCTTCGTTCTTTCTGAAAACTAATTGGAAACCACAAGAAAGAAAGAAAGAAGAGAAATATGCTAGTTCTAAGCCAAGCTCCAGGAGGAGGAGCTCTATCAACCAGACGATGCTATTCTCCTCCTCTTACATTCACCACTCCCAACCCTCCTCTCTTCTCCAACAGTGGACCCAGCTCTGTCTCCTCAAGACCATCCTCCTTGCGCACCCTCACAAAGGCCGACGACGCCGTTGAATCCATTCCGGCGGCCAAAAGGCCTCAAGCTGGAGCCGGACCTACTTCCGGAAGCAGCGGCACTGTATTCGTGGGTCAAGAAAACGTCCCTTTGGAGGGTGTCATTCAATTCGATAAACCCAGTACGTCTTCTCCTCGTATACAAAAATGGGGGTAAGTCTAAGTTATGTGCGTGCAAATTTATTCTACTTCAGGCAATGCAATTCGCAATTCTCTGGCGGTGACTCTTCAGTTTGATCACATTGATTGTAGGCGTGTGGCACTGTTTTCTGGTGGGGATGTGCTGGCGCTTCTTCTTTTTTCTGCAATTGGCAGATTCAGCCATGGTTTCCCAGTTTTTAACTTGGAAACTTTGCGTACTGCTGACCCATTTGTAGCTGGTAGGCAATGCTCTTCTTAATGACAACAAATTTTATGCTCTTTCTGTTGCACAAATATGTTAACTGATTTGTTTTGATGTTTAGTATCATTTCAGTGTCTAATGATCTCTATTAGACCTGCTGCATGATGAAAAAGAAGAAATACAATTTCTAGAGCAAGTGCAGTCATTTCTTATTCTGCTATCTGATGCTGTACTGAAACTCAAGTTATTAGCGGTTAATTACTTGTTCTAGAAGCATAAACTCTCCCATTTGTTCACTTTGTACATATCTTTCTGCTAATTTCAGTATGATATAAGCAAGAAATTACTTTCCTTGGTCACTCTAATATAATCAACACTTGGTGTCTGCCGATTTTTGCCTTTAAATGTATTGAAAACCCGAAATTGCTTAGTCTTAAAAACATAAATAGGTCGGTGTTCAACTGGTTTCACTTGAATCCATGCAGTTGAACATATTATCAAATTAAGTAAAAACTTTAGTTTCATGAGTTGGTCATGCCTATCTTGTAAGACTAAGAATGTCATTAATCATTATTAGTATGAACCTCATCAAAAGATAAATTTATCAGAATGGCTTCAATCTACGTAAAGTAGATTATAGACATAGAGCTAATTCTGAAAACTACAAGTAGGAAGCTTTAGATAAATCATTAGTCTTGGGAAATGACCGTGGATGTATGTGAGTCCATCATCTTCTGATATTTCCTTCCAATCGAGTACTAATGTGAAACTTAGATTGCACAAAATGAACATAAACGTTTATTGGAAACATTCAAAGATCTAAATGTTATCCTGAGCAGGGTGGTTTTTGGGTGCTTACTTCCTTGGTGGTTACGGGGAAGACGGTCGAGGCATGAATGGAGTTCCTAAGGGAGTAATCGCCTCTGCCAAATCCTGGGCTGTAGGAATTCCTGTGAGTATCTACTTCTTCTGTCTTTGCCAGTGATGACTTGCAGTTTGCTGTACAGCATAGGGCTTAGTTAGCAATAAGAGTTGCTATGTCGATTTAAGAGAATAATATAATTCAGTAGTCACAGTATGGCAGAAAAAGCTGGATTATTCATTATCAATAAAAATAAGTTTTTCCATTCTGAGATTTATTCTTATCAACCAAACTACAATTTCCCCTTCGCCATGAGCCTCACTCAACTTGGATTACCAAATGTTGTGCATGAATAAATAGTCCTATATCTGTTTTACTTCTGATAGCACTTATTTATAACTGACCTGGCAGTTGGGTATAGTAATACGGACTGCTTTGTCGGGCCATATACCTGAATATACGTTTATGATTGTAACAATGGGAAGCACTGGTGTTCTACTTATTGGTTGGAGAGCTCTGTTGTATAGCCTTCTCCCTGGTGATCAGAGCAAGAAGAATGATATTTACCGGAAGGGAAACCCATTTGAGCTTTTAGAGGTTCGGATTACTATTTGGATATATGCATGCTATTGGTCTTTGATTAGTAAGTTTAACTGAAAGGAAGGGCGTTGGTTGTGTTTGCAGTTGCTGACCTCTTTAGTTCGAAGATGGTGATGGATGGGTGATAGCTCTTCAATTGTTGGTCTGCTCGTGAGAAAGAGAGATGCTTCGACCTTTTTGCTATATATATAATCTCTAACTGCAAACTCTTATGCAGTTTGTTGCATGTTGTCTGTCTATATACCACCATTGAGTTATAGTTACTGTTGTGTATTTGAACTTTGAAGTGCTCTCTAATCTCAACACTTTTAATATGTAATCATTGTGTACATTTTCCATCTAAAGTAGACAGACAGGAAATTAGGTAGGTTTACTACAAGATTTTGGTCATATCGGGTGCATAATTATTAGATAGTATAGGGAAATGATTTTCATAACTAAAATTGAAGTCAGTAAACTTGTTACAGCCATCACCTCTGTATTCTTCAATTAGGACTATAATCATCATCTATTTGGATTACAACCCCGTACTCTAAACAATGACCTGGAGCATTTGAGTTTGTTTTTCAGAAAAAAAAAAAGAAGGAAACTATATCGGTATTTCACTGTGCAATCCACATGCTGTTCTTGCTTACTTAGCAGTCAGGTAGATACATGTATGAAGCGATACAGAGAAACAACAACACGGGCCAATGCCAATGGGGGCAGCAATTCACCAATGATGTTCGTTCATCAGCTCGTCACTCATGTTACGTTGAAACTAAAAGGCATTCATTCATTCCAATTGATTGAGCATGCATGATACTATCTTATAGCTCCATCCATCCATCATGATTGATTACTGAACAGGCTACTGATTTCGCTTGAGATGGCCACCGTGCTAGACGTTACAGCCAAAACAATCATCATCCATGACACCAACTTGTCTTTCTTTGTAACTATTCCATTTGTATCCCTGCCAAAAATATTATAAATTGAATCAATCTATTAAATAACAATTCCAATTGTCAAGATTTTCAGCAAGCTACCTCAGAGTGAGAGCTGCTGGAAAGATGAATCCAACAGAGACAGCTGTTGTGGCCCCAGTTATCTCAAATACATCCCAAATGCTAGGAACATAGTTTGCTCCCATGAAAATTACACCCATCAAACCTGCTGTCATGCTGTAAAATCTCTTGTTGTCGAATGCAATTGGCACCGAGTATGGGAAGAGAAGACCATCAACATTGAGGCGAAGTGAGAAAAATACAATGGGAAATACCAGCATCAGGTGGACACCGTAGCTTGTTCTTACCAAATCATTCAGAGTTGAGCTATACGGTATGCCAAGATCACCATCAAAATTTGCCAGTACATCGTCCATAGTGTCATCTCCAAACAGAAGAAATCCAAACAAGCTGGTTGCTATGTACACGGATGTGCATAGCATGAGTGATGAGCGGACTATGGACTTCATCTGTGTCTTGTCCATCAATTCATTCTCTATAGGGTGTACTGCAAGATCGATGGATCAGATGTTACAAGTGATTCACAAGCAGGCAATTCATCTTATAAATTTGAACATCAAATTCCCAATTACAAACATTTCCAGCAACTAAATAAAAGTACAAAACCATGCATCAGATTTCATCCAAGCATTTCGTTTGAACTCTCACTTTGGTAGTTGATGAATTAAAAGTTCACTCTGACCTGATAGATCATTCTTTCTCTAAATAACTATGCAACGTTAGTCCACCAAAATGCTTTCACATATCTGACAAAACCTTAGATAGTATGCAAATTCGAGTTGAGATATGCACCACTATCTCCTTTTCTTGGTTCAGAATGTGTTATTATCTCGATGCAAACACTAATGAACATAAGATGAAAAGTTTTCCAATATTTAGTTGCATTTTATAGTAATAAGGTTTAGCTGAGACTCTATTAAAACGACAATATTAATTATCCAAACAGAATGTTTATTGCCAAACTTACTGTTATGATGACATATATAAGCAGTCACCATTACAGGAATGGTCGTGAAAAGCCTCCAAAATGAAGTCTGGTCATCCAGCTTGGGCATTAGCCGTGGCATTGGAATGCTCCCGTTCAACAACTTATCAACTACTATTCCGGCGGTGACTGCCACAAACACGATGGCCAATCCAATGGACACTGCTGATGTGTATCTCAAGGAGTCTACCATTAGAAACAAAAGAATCAGATTAGGAGCTCTATAATTTCACGGTTTAATGTTAAGCAGCATATTTCGGAAAGGAAAGCACCAAATGAACTGCAAAAGTGCCTTAATCATCAAAAGGGTAGTAACATAGTATTAGCAGAAAGTCTTGATAAGATCATCTAGCAGAAAAACGGTGATCTTAAACCAAGAAGGACAAGGGATCCATTATCAGCAACACATTCACACAAAAATGACCCAAAAAGGTAAAAACATAGGAATTTGTTGAAGAAATACAAAGTAGTTAAAATGTTCCATGAATTATATTCATGTCGGGGCTTGCTTGATCTAGACTAAACCTGTGGATACGGGGCTTAATTGTTTTCAATGGTATGAGTGCTTATGAAATTCAACATAAATGCAGATAGTATTTATTCAATGTATTTTTTGAGTTGTTAGTAAAAAATTCTTTTATGTAATCAAGGCATCATCTATTTACTTGAGCAGGTAGGTTATAAACCATTTCTTTTCCATGCAGAAGTGTACAGTTTCTTGTTAAGTGGCTTTAATAATAAAACAACAAATACATCATATTCTGCAAGCTTGTAAAACAACATACAACGCCACGCATGCTAGCTTATTGAAAACATTTAACCATTTTCGACACTTCTACTTTAGTAGTTATACTACAGCGCCAACAATCCCAGACCAAGTCTTAGGTAAACGACATGTTTATGTAGACAACAATAAATGCAGGTGGTAATTTCGCAATCTTTATATTGTCCAGACAGATTATACTTATCTCTGTGAACTGCGAGACTTAAAGTTGTCCATATATTCATTAACTGTTATGTAGGCTATGGAGTATTCTACCAGTATTATTCTTCCAATTAACCACCTTTTAGTAATTTGAAGTTTTGTCATTCAATAATGTCCACGAAATAATATGACTAACCAACGCGCTTGAAAGAAATGAGAGGAGCGAAAACCAAGATAGTGGTGGATAAGAGCAAGAAGGCGCGCGTGGTCCACCAGTGCTGACCCATCCATTCTTCTACCAAACCAGAGTGATGGACCTTCGTTGACCACGTCCCTGATAATACGTCACCTGCCACCCGCATTTCCGGCACAGAGATAAAGAAAGTTAACAACTTGATTATTGAATTTACACACAATCTTAATAAAAGAAGTAGAAGTGGGACGTTGCTTTGCATTTACCCAAAGGGGAAAACGGCTACTTAAATCTATCAATGAAAGAATGAGATAGTAGTTGACTAGCTAGCTGGTTCAAATTCATGAAAAAATTCTCCAGGTTGTCGAAAGCTGATCTCAAATGAAACTAATTACCAATAAAGCTAATTCAGATGATACTACTGATAATGAGAAAGCAAATTCTGATGAGGAAGGTTGAGATGATCCGCACCAATGATGATCATGTAAACGACAAGCAATCCCAGATTGTTAAGAATGATGCAGATCTGAAGCAGGTACCTGCCCGCCGCACCAAATGCATCGCCGACTACGCCGGAATAGGAGGTGGACTTGGAAGATCGACTAAATTTTAGAATCGTGTTGATGGAGGAATTGGTGAGCATAGCGCCGAAGACGATCATAATCAGACCTGGAATTAGCCCCAATTGCGTCAGAGTAGCTGGTAACGCCATGATTCCGGCACCGATAATGGTGGTGGATAGGTTGAAGACGGCGCCCGAGTACGAAGCTCCATCGAATCCCGGATCCAACGGCTCGTGGTCGAGGCCGCCATGCTTCTGGGGGAGCAGCGAGTTTCTTGGACTTCGTCGGTATTTCCGGTCAGGTGCCGGCAGAAATCCCATTGAGAGAGTTGAACATCCGCCGTTGCAAAAAAAGAGAGAAAGGAAGTCAGAGGTTCTTCTATTTTATTGGACGATCCGTCGTCGGTTTAAGAGCGTACTGTTTCCGTTACAGTCTTAGATTCGAGAAGGAGAAATGATCTGGATTCCACAACAGGACGACAAGTTCCGATTTGTCTCTATGCTACGGGAAATTCTTGTATAGGGAGGAATTCTTCTCAACACGTAGACTTCCATCTGGTGGAACTTCATCCACTTAAAACGCAACATGTGTCCGTTTTTCCTTTTTTTTCTGAACAGAAATTTATGGAGTCAATAAATTTACTGAAAGCCCAGCTTGTGGATTCTGGTTCTTTGTGTGGGAAGCCCTTCAAGATATGACTCTCATGATACTCGCTGCCTGTGCAGTTGTCTCTGATTGTCGGAATATTAATGGAGGGGTGGCCAAAAGGCGCCCATGATGGACTTGGTATTGTTGCTAGTATTGTTGCTTGTTGTGTTTGTCACTGCAACAAGTGACTATAAACAATCTCTGCAATTTAAGGATTTGGACAAAGAGAAGAAAAAAATATCTGTTCAGGTTAGCAGAAACGGATGCAGACAAAAGATGTCCATATATGATCTGCTTCCCGGGGATATTGTCCATCTTAACATTGGAGATCAGATTCCAGCTGATGGGCTATTTGTTTCTGGTTTTTCTGTGTTGATAAACGAATCTAGCTTGACTGGCGAGACTGAGCCGGTTCATGTAAATGCTACTAACCCTTTTCTTCTATCTGGAACAAAAGTTCAGGACGGGTCATTCAAGATGATTGTGACTACTGTCGGGATGAGGACCCAATGGGGTAAACTTATGGCTACTCTAAGTGAAGGAGGTGATGATGAGACTCCACTGCAAGTCAAACTTAATGGTGTTGCTACTCTTATTGGAAAAGTTGGCCTTGTATTTGATGTGGTTACTTTTGCTGTCTTAGTTCAAGGGTTATTTAGCAAAAAGCTACTAGAAGGGAGTCTCTTGTACTGGTCAGCAGATGAAGCAATGGAGATATTGGAATTTTTTGTTGTTGCAGTTACAATTGTTGTCGTTGCAGTTCCTGAAGGACTTCCACTTGCTGTGACTCTAAGCCTTGCATTTGCCATGAAGAAGATGATGAATGATAAGGCACTTGTCCGCCATCTGGCAGCTTGTGAGACTATGGGCTCTTCTACGACAATCTGCAGTGACAAGACAGGGACCCTTACAACTAACCGTATGACTGGTGAATGTAAGAATATATATTTAATGTTACAATATATATTCTAATTATGTGACCAGATAATATTAATGAATATAAATATATTGAATAATGTATTATATTATATTATATCAATATATGTCTTTATGGAATGTATTTAATCTAGACCGTTCAATTGGTCACTTGATGGACGTACCAGATTAAAGGGTTAATATTATAAACGGTCCTCTCTCCCTGCCAGTTATTGACGCAGAGAGATTAAGAGCAGTTCTCCATCAACTGGTCTCTGATAGAAGGATGGACAAGGGAGAGAAGTAGAACCGTTCTACGGAGAAGCACATCGACAGTCTAAGAAGATTAGAGGAATGAGACCAATTACCGGTAAGTCATACCTCTCTATATACTTTAATCCACATAAAGCATGATCAAGATCCTGGCAATTAGGGTTTATAAAACTTACATGTGGTATCAGAGCCTGCGTTGTTGATCATGCTTTATGTCGGGATTGTAGATCCGGTTTGGGTTTGATTCGTAATCACCTTAATTGCTTGAATTGATTCAAAGCCTTACGAACTGATGTCGAATTGCTTTCACGGTTACAAATTTTTTGTTTTTAAAGCAGTTATTGATTTTGTTAACCAGTGGATTGTTAATGCGGCGGAGATTCCATATTTATTAGAATTATTAGAGACTTCATAATTGATAATGGGTGGAAGACTTGTTTAACTATTAATTCATTCCATCTGTAACATTCTCAATTCTGGTTCTACTCCCATGTATTTCCCTTCCGAAACCTAATTGATTATTTTGTTCATTGACTATTACCTGCCCCAATAATTAATTGCCAAAATTGGCTTGGTTATCTATTGAATTAGAAAACCAATAACGGGCGGCATCATGTCACGTGGTTTACTAGATGAATTGGTGTAATTGGAAGAATTTGGTGCTTCGTAATGGTTAATTGGTGGAATTGTACCAGCATAATCGTATTTGTTTTCCTTTAACTGAGGAGTTGTTTAATTGTTCATGGCACCGGATATGATGATCACGTATATGCGAATTCATTGAGTGGCCGTGCTATTGGAGTTTCACGTATGTATACTTTCCCTCTTTTATATAATCGATGATGGCATGCTAGATTATTTTAATTATGTTATTTAAGTTTGCAATTACGCTGTTTGCAAATTTCAAGAATAACACGTACTAGCATGTATAGTATCCGGATTAGGGTTGCTAATTACAACCTTATTTTTATAATACTCTAAATATACACATGATGATAAATTTGGGGTATGTATGTTAATGATAATGTAAAATTACTCTTATGCGTGTGTTTATGAATTCTAAAGCATGATGATGTTATTATTTATGCATGAGTGATGAACAAATGACATATTAGATTACGTGGTTCTAATATTTAAGTTAAATGTTGATTATGTTTCAACAATGAAAGATTTTGTATGTTTGACTTAAGCATGAAAATGCATATTGCATGAAAGATTACTTGTTTAATTTCCTTGCTAATTGCTTCCACTGATCCCTAAGGAAAATTATAGTTTTTATGGAGTAAAATTATTAACTTTATGGGTTAAAATATTTTATTTTAGCCAAACGTAATGTTTTCTGTGATGTTTCAATATCATGATGATAACCATTACGTCAGGTTATAATTAGTTATTGAAATATTACTTTAAAGCCTACATGCATGACTTTATGGCTAGTTTCTAATCACCAAAGCGATTGAACTAGAATGATACGGTTATGGTTTAATGGGACATTACTATCAACATGACTTTATGGTTAGTTTCTAGTCACCAAAGTGACAGAACTAGAATGTGTTGTCATGCCTAAAGAAGATCAATAACTATATGCATGAACTTATATTTTAAGTAGATTATTGTCACCAAAGTGGCTAATCTAGAATGTTTATTTGTTTCATGCATATAATACAATTGTCATTTATCCATGATAATAATGAAATGCCTATTACTGTATACATGATTGGATAAATTGACGTTTGCTTGTTACTAGAATTTTAGGATTTACCCAAAGGTGAATCGCTTTCTATAACTTGTAAACATGATGGGATAATTAAGATCTTTTGGTTCTGTATATTTGTATATCCAAAGATAACTTGTATATTTAACCGGAGATTTTCTTTAATTGTCCAATAATGCTATGAAATTTAATTAAGATTTGTGTGCTATAGTCGTTGCCCAAAGGTCGGTTATAGTATACTTTGATGATTTCCAAATAATGTTATGGCATTTAATTAAGATTAGTGTATTGTAGTCGTTGCCCAAAGGTCGACTATGATATACTCTTATTGATTATCTGAATCTATAATAGTTTATTTACTAATTGGCATTTACTTAATGATAGTATATTATAGTTGTTGCCCAAAAGTCGATTATGATATACTTTAAATGATTAGCTGATTCTTATTAGCTTATTTTATAAATGAGCAAGTATGTAATTTGCAGCTATTATAGTTAATTCGCATGTATGTTCTGTTATTGTGTTTAATAGGTTTGACTTTCTAAACCGTGTAAGTCAGGTTCCACTAAAGTTACTAGATCCTGACTTAACACAATTAAACAGTATCCTTATGGGTACACAACTTAAGTAGAAAGTCAAATCATGAAGTATAAACACGATACAATATAGTAAATCTTAAGTTTATGCGAATAATTTTGGTTTATTCCACAAACAATAAAGAAAGAAATTTACGAAGTTTGTGGATGAAAGTACAAGTTATGTAATAAGTCACTCGTATGTACAAACCTACAATCTCTAAGATTTGAGTTGTAAAGTTTGTAGAAGTTTGAGTTGGCTAACTTATGGAGCAAGATTAAAGACCTTAAGGATGACTAGAGACAACTCAATATTTATGAGAGCACTACAAGGTGTTCATTATGTGATATTGGGTTAGCTCATATGTTTATGAAGAATAAGGAAGTCACATGTCAACCATGCATAAAGGAGTGCTGATAAAAGGTTAGTGCAATTGTTTTTCATACATGAATAAAATGTAATATTTCGTATATCTCGCTTATTGCATGATTATTTATACGGAAAATTAATAAGTGTCAAGAATAGGGGGATAATTTGTATATATTCTTGAACTTATGAATTTATGTTTATTTTCCGTATTATGTTTTAATGAAGTTAATCACGTTTATTAATGTTATGACTATATCTATTTGCTTAAGAAATTAGATAGAAACGTGAAAACTCA
Source organism: Clarkia xantiana subsp. parviflora (assembly GCA_036873135.1). Lineage (NCBI taxonomy): Eukaryota > Viridiplantae > Streptophyta > Magnoliopsida > Myrtales > Onagraceae > Clarkia > Clarkia xantiana. The sequence goes on from JAPTYO010000003.1 coordinate 13,170,853, forward strand.
TAATGTTTAATATGCGTGGTGACTTTTATGAGAAATGTATAGAAGTATGATATGACTTTTAGTTCATTTATAAGCCTTCTTAAGAGAACATGTCATACATTTATGAAAATAGTATTTTGGGAAATATAATCGGACTTTGAATGTAACAGTTAAGAGTGAGACAGGTAAATCTTCTTTACCCATTAATGACATTAAGTTGTGGATGTATGAGTTAAGTCTGAGATCCCATAAAGGTAGCTCCAACCTCTTAATGATTTGTGCGTTGGCAGGGAGCTTGATTAAGACACCGTTATGTTTGAGGTTGTCTAATAAAAGTAAAGTAAATGTTTATGATCCACATTAAAGAATGGATTCTTGAATGAAATGTTTACTCTGGAGTAGCACTAAAAGATCCAAAGGGTATAAAGACTTACTTTCTTAACTGAAGTCCGAAAATTGTAGAAACCAGTTATGTTAATCTTAAGAATAATGAAATTAGTGGGAGTGTCTGAATAATAAGATGTGGATATTATGGTAAATGATAGACATTTTGTCTATCTGTATGAATACATTATTCACATGGATTAGAATATAGTTCCATCAGTTGAATGAAAATTTCAACATAAGGGATATGTTCGAAAGACATGATACTTCATAAAGAAAGAAAAGTATAATCATCTGATAAAGTTAAATCATTTAGAATAACATTAGGAAAACTTGTTATTCTGGAAGTTGGTTTACTTGTAGGATTCAGATATTAGTAAATATTTTTTGGTTTCATTCCCACAATATATTATATTATGAAGTTTATATTTCTCAATTAATGAATTGTCATTTTAGAAATCAATTTATAGGATAAAATAAATGTTTCCCACGAATGGTTTAGTAAGTTATTTTAGAGTCTTATGAACCGTAAGATTAGTGGGAGTATGTAAATATTTTACCTGTATAATTGATTATTTCTTGCTCACATTTAAATGATTATGCATTATATTTCTCTCTGGAGTTAAGATGAAAGTTAATGTGAGAGACAATTTATGTGACAAAGATTAAATTAAAATTTTAATCTAGTCACAGTTACAGTTGGATTGTCTCAGAAAGCTCACATTGAAATGATCTTAAAGAGGGAGTATAATTCGCAAATGCTGCAAATAAAGTCCTAATGCACCTACAAGAACATGTAAATGCATTTATGTTCGTGTAGATTCAGATTTAAGGGATATCGTGACAGTTGAAAGTCCACTTTCAATTATTTGTTCCTCTTATGTGTTGGAGCAATATTATAGAAAAGTGGTAATTATCTGTTGTTATCAATAATGTAAAGTAAGGTTTTAGCATGTTTTATCATGCATTAAGGACTGTGGGACTTATTTCAGGGCTTGAGGTTGTCGACACCGTTACCAAGTCGCTGCAAAATCTATCGTAATAACGCCACAGTTATTTCTTCGTCAAAACGACAAGCATTAAAAGGTGCAAACTTATGGAATGAAAGTTTATTGTCGTTAAGAAGAAAGTTCAGAAACAAGAGTGTCTGTCAGCATAATGGCCAAGCTGACAATGATGTATTTAAATGAATGTTTACAACTAATGACATTAAATAAGCATGCAAATAATGGGTCTTAGTTGTAAAGTTGATGATGATGATGTTTGACACTCTGAGCTCAATGATATGTTTCTGACTCTAATGTTTTCCTGTTAATTATGATTGTGTACACATAAAGTTTATGATAACGGGAAAACCTTATGCAAAGCCTTACTTGGACCATAATGTGTTTATAAATATTAGTTACAGGCTTACATTTGATAAGATGTAACTGTCGTGGTATATGGAAGGGAGTATGCTGCTTAAATATGTGTATGACCGCCATAACCCGCATTTATAGATTATTGAATGTAAGTGATTATGATGAACGGAAAGATTAAATTTTACGCGCGCCTTATTTTATTCCATAAAGATGTAAGACTTATGTGATTATCTGGCCAAGTGGGAGAATGTAAGAATATATATTTAATGTTACAATATATATTCTAATTATGTGGCCAGATAATATTAATGAATATAAATATATTGAATAATGTATTATATTATATTATATCAATATATGTCTTTATGGAATGTATTTAATCTAGACCGTTCAATTGGTCACTTGATGGACGTACCTGATTAAAGGGTTAATATTATAAACGGTCCTCCCTCCCTGCCAGTTATTGACGCAGAGAGATTAAGAGGAGTTCTCCATCAACTGGTCTCTGACAGAAGGATGGACAAGGGAGAGAACTATAACCGTTCTACGGAGAAGCACATTGACAGTCTAAGAAGATTAGAGGAATGAGATCAATTACCGGTAAGTCATACCTCTCTATATACTTTAATCCACATAAAGCATGATCAAGATCCTGACAATTAGGGTTTGTAAATATTACAGTGAAAGCTTGTATCTGCGAGAAAGTCATCGATGTAGAAAGCTCTGATGACTTTACAAGTGTCTGCTCTGTAGTACCTGAATCTGCTAGCAAAATTCTGCTTCAATCTATTTTTAACAACACTTGTGGGGAGGTAGTTCAAACTGAAGGAAGCACCCCAGAGATACTTGGAACACCCACTGAAACAGCCATTCTGGATTTCGGCCTGAAATTAGGAGGAGATTTCCAAGCAGAAAGAGCGAAATCCACCATTGTAAAGGTTGAGACATTCAATTCTCTCAAAAAGCGGATGGGTGCAATGGTTCGAAATGAAGCTATCATGCTCACAGTAAAGGTGCTGCCGAAATTATTGTGGATACTTGTGACAAGTTCATTGATGCAAATGGCAATGTAGTTCCCCTTGATAAAGCTGCTGCTGATAACCTCAAGGATACGATTGAGAAGTTTGCGAATGAAGCTCTTCGAACACTATGCCTTGCCTACAGGGATGTTGAGAGTGAGTTCTCTCCTGAAAGCTCTATTCCTACCGAAGGCTACACTTGCATAGGAATTGTTGGCATCAAAGACCCTGTCCGTCCTGGTGTCAAGGAGTCTGTGGAAATTTGTAGAGCTGCTGGAATCGTGGTTAGGATGGCCACTGGTGACAACATAAAACACCGCTAAGGCGATTGCACGAGAATGTGGGATCTTAACTGATGATGGTATTGCAATTGAAGGTCCAGATTCCAGGGACAAATCGGATGAGGAGTTAATCGAGCTCATTCCAAAAATTCAGGTACTGACTAAGAACCATCTTCTTCCTATCCAATTGATCAATATTGTCAACATAACTACTATGTTATACCTTGCGCATCTAAGATCTGCTTTCCTGACAGAGTGATATTTCGTTTATTGCAGGTAATGGCCCGATCTTCTCCTCTAGATAAGCATAAACTTGTGAAATTCTTGAGGACTACTCTTCAAGAAGTGGTTGCTGTGACTGGTGATGGAACTAATGATGCTCCAGCCCTTCATGAAGCAGATATTGGGCTTGCGATGGGAATTGCTGGAACTGAGGTGCTCTTTCATCTTTTCTTTCCTCGGACATTGGTTTTTCTGTGTCCATTAACTGAAAAAGAAAACTACCACCTTAACATAAGCAATGGTTCTTCATTTCAGGTTGCAAAAGAGAGTGCTGATGTCATTATTCTGGACGATAACTTTTCCACAATTGCAACGGTGGCCAAATGGGTCTGCTCTGTGTACATAAATATTCAAAAGTTTGTCCAGTTCCAGTTGACGGTTAACATTGTTGCCCTGGTTGTTAACTTTTCGTCTGCTTGCTTAACAGGTTTGATTACAAATACTTGTTATGTTTTTAACAACATAAGGTTGATGATCCTGGATTCTTTCTTTGGCTCATCCTGTTTCGGCTTGCAGGAAATGCACCTCTCACTGCTGTTCAGCTATTATGGGTCAATATGATAATGGACACTCTAGGGGCTCTTGCATTAGCTACTGAACCTCCCACTGAGGGGTTGATGAAAAGGCCGCCTGCCTGTTGGTAGAAAGGGGAACTTTATCAGTAACGTGATGTGGAGGAATATCTTGGGGCAGTCCATGTATCAGTTTGTGGTCATGTGGTATCTCCAGACACAAGAAAAAGTGGCTTTCCGTCTTGATGCTCCCGACTCTGATTTGATACTGAACACTATCATATTCAACTCATTCGATTTCTGTCAGGTAATTGTCATGTGGATAATTTTTTAGACTTAAATTTGGATTTTCTACAACGACAAAAAAATTGTTTTCCATTGAAATGCTCACTGGAATGGATGGTTTGCAGGTGTTCAATGAAGTGAGCTCTAGGGAGATAGAGAAGATAAAGGTGTTCAAAGGCATACTACAGAATTACGTGTTTGCTGCGATTCTCAGCAGCACTGTTTTCTTCCAAATCATAATCATTGAGTTTCTGGGGACGTTTGCGAATACACATCCTCTGAGCTTGGAGCAGTGGTTTGTAACTGTCACACTAGGATTCTTGGGCATGCCGGTTGCTGCTGCTTTGAAGATGATCCCTGTAGGTTCGACCTAACTGGGAAAGCATTGGATTGGATGGAGGACATCTAGTAGTTGATTGGTAAGTTTTAAATCTCTTTACATATTAGTTTTCTTTCTACTTCTCATTCCTATGCAGTAAATAGGGGTATTATTGTTCCCTGGTAAATGATATGGGATCTGGTGCAACGTTATCAAGTAGATAGTTATACATACTCCATAAATTGACCTAACTATAGCACTCTTCTATTTTGGATTCTGCAGCAACAAACCATCAAAGCTGTCCTCTTCCATTCAGTTGGATGATTCAGGAGTACATATGAACAAAGTGGCTACTATAAGGTTCTGAGTTCTATAAGATGAATCTATTGCTGCAACAATGAATGATCCGATATTCTTCTTCTTAAACATGAATACCCGATCGAATAGTGGTTGGTTACTAGGGAAGGTTGTGGTTAAAGCTTTAGCTAGTATCAGAATTGGTGTCCTTTTTAGCAGTAAATGTCATTGGAATTTTTCTTGATATTCTCTATCTTTTGATTCGATATTCTTCATTTAATATAGGGAAAAGAACATATTTACTGTCTCAAGTTTGCCTCATATTTCAGTTTGGTGTCTGAAGATTAAAATGTTAAAATAGACCATCCCAGGTTTCATTTTTGTTAAAATTTGGTGTCTCCGCCCGTCTTTTCCTCTTCTTTCAACCATTTCCATCAACCGACTCACCCACTTATAATCCATCACTTTTTACTAGGGATGGGCACTGAACCGGTTCAGGCCGAACCGGTTCCGGACCGGACCGGAACTGTTTTAAACGGTCCGGTCCAATAATAACTAGGGTTTTTTTTTGGCTTAGGTTGGTCTAAAAAAAACTGGACTGGTTTGAACCGGTCCAGAACCGGTTTTGGACTGTTTTTTAAAAAAAACAAGTTCTGGACCGGTTTTGTATGTCGGACCGGTTTTATCAATAAAAATCGGTCCAAAACCAGTCAAAACCAGTCAGAAACCGGTCAAAACCGGTCAGAAACCGGTCAAAACCGGTCAAAAACCGGGTTTAAAAAAAAATAATAATCTCGGTCAAAACGTTTTTTTTTTTTTTTTTTTACAAAAAAGCGGTTCAAAACCGGTCCGGTCCGGACTGGTTTATTGGACTGGTTTGGTATACCCCTTGGACTGGTTCCAATTTAGGGGTTATAAACCAGTCCAATTTGGACCGGTTCACTCCGAACCGGTTCCAAACGGTCCGGTTCCAGACCAGTTCCGAACCAGTCCGGCCGGACCGGTTTTTTTGCCCAAGCCTACTTTTTACTTTTCACAAAATCGTCAAATTTCATTCAAAAGTTCATTAAAAAAAAAAATTTAGCAGAGCGATTCCAAGCGACAACAAAGCATGATTTACTTGGGCAAATGTGGCCAGCTTCTTAGGTGATGGTCCCGACAAAGTGACGAGAAGGGAGCATGCTTGGGAGCTCGGATATGACAGTCGGTTTCGTCGGGATTGACTTTTCTAAAGTAATCACACTGAGACACCAAGTTTCAACTAAAATGAAACCTAAAACACTCAATTTAAACATCAAGACACCAAACTGAAACATGAGGCAAACTTGAGACAAGTTATTCTCCCTTTATTATAACACTGTGAATTAACAAAAGGTTCTTTTAACAGATACAATTACACACTCTGAACAAGCTAGCAAAGCAAACACACTGTATGAGCTATAGACTTCTTTTATAGGACAAAGGCAAAAACTGAAGCCTAGTGATATATATTACCAAAAACAAGGAGTTAGACTAAACCTCCTCCCTTTGAAGAGGGTGGGGGTCCAAAAGTAGCCACCAAATCAGAACATGATGGAGGCGTCTGTCTTGAGCTCCAAGCCAAGCTCCTCTTCTATGTCGTCCGATGTACATCCACTAGCACTAGAGAGCTAAAAATATAATACATATCAATCATTGAGACGAGATGGGCCGGTATAGATAGATAGAAAGGTTCGCCCCCTTTTCATCTTAACCTCCTCGCCCTCCCCCATTCTTAACTTTATTTGTTGTTTTTACAGAAATTGATTTTCCACAAATGTACCCACCCGGAAAAAAAGTAGGACCAAGAAGAAACTTAACTATTCAGATGCGGCACTCTATTTCAGCAGATAATAAATCAAATTAGACACGTACCTTCCGATTGCATCATGGACGGACGGAGTGACTCGTTGATAGGTGGCACCGGCAGGCAAGGGAGAAATCCAAGATAGTAAAACTGTTTATAACATTATTATATAATTACGACGTAGGTCGGCCACCGACGTAGCTTTCAGTAAGGTGTTTAGGTCGATCGGTAGTTTCTCTAGCACATAATCTTGCTAAAAAATTGCTTTTGTTGAACTTGTTTGGATACTGGTTACTTCTTGATGTTTCAGTAGCTTTGTTTGCTTCTTTGACTTATGGTCCTTATTTGTTTGCGGAGGTCTGTGTCTTGTATTGTGGTTCTCAATTGGATTTAATAAAAAAAAACTGTTCAAGGTTTGTTCTATATAAAACTCAGGTGTCTGAAGTTTCAAATGTTAAATTGAAGTGTTTAAGGTTTTAATTTTGTTAAAATTTAGTGTCTCCGTCCAAAATTGCAGTTAAACGTAACAAAATTGTGTCACGTGCTTGACATGTGAGGTGCTAAAAAATTAAATTCCAAAACTATCCCCGGTCGATAGTGTTCCGCTCACATGCCCAAGTGAAAAGTCAAAACTACCCTTGGTCCAAAATAAACTCCTCGCAGGAACCGGCACAAGGCCGCCAGTAACCATTAATCGGGTCCAGACAGCTCTAATCGGAGCCTTCCGGCCCCGATTGGGCCAGTGATGGCCCAGATCGGAGCTCTGTGGCTCAAGTCGAAGCCACAAAACTTTGATCTGGAGCTCAGCTCCGATTTGGAGCTCTGTGGATCCGATTCGGCCCTCAGTGGCCCAATTGTCATCGGAGACGGGTGGCGGTCGCCGGAGATGGGGTGACGCTCGCCGCAGACAAGGTGGTTGTAATTTGACTTCATGGGTAATTTCTGTTGGATTACGGGGACGTAATACTACGGAATGCTAAACGTGTACTAGCAAGATATCTAATCTACGCAGCGGAATTAGTACACATACCTTTTAGCTTTCCTGCCCGAGAACGATGTGGATGGAGTTCTGATCCTCCGGTCGAAACCACGTGAGTGTTCTTCGTCAGAAGAAGTCCCACGCGATGTAGCTCCACAACAAGACCTCTGATCGATTCTTCAACGGAGATGGAACCACGGACTTGATGTTGATGGTGCCGAAATTTAGACTAGGGTGACAAGTTTTCTCAATGGTGCCAAAAGGCAACTCCACCCTATGTGGTACTAGGGTTTCGGCCTAACCATGTAAAAAAGGGGGGGGGGGGGGGGGGGGGGGGGGGAAGGCCCATTTTGGGCCTCCCTTGTCAATTACTAATTGAATTTGACCCAATTAGCCCAGATTGACAATTACCTAATTAACTTAGGTAATTCCCTTAATTAACGGGCTCCTATTACGGCGCCACGTCACTACATGCTAACAGCTCCCACTCGCCGGAATGGGAGGGTGCTCGTTAATATTACGCAATGGTATCAACACCCCAGTCTTCAGTCTTCGTCTCCGTCTCCGAATAGTTCATACGAGGCTTGCCGTGCGACCGGCGGATACGACGGGCATCGTGCTACTCATATGTTAGGAGTATTGTAGCGCCCGCAGAACATAAATTCCCTTTTCATGAACATAAAATATGTACCGCACTGCATCCTTGGTCAACTGTTATTTCTCCAATTACCAAGTTTTCCACAAAGGAATACTTCTCCAGGGCATCCGTACAAGTGTTCACAACTTTCAACTAATATCCGGTTGGCGGCCACCTAGTGAACACGAGAGTCGGTGAATCAAAGGTGAACTTGACCATCCCAATAACTTATACCCTTAGTCTGACTCAACCGGTTTCCAAGACGTGGTCACTTGGCTGTTTTCTTTGGCACTACGCTCGTACGCCGGAAAGCGAGCATTGAGCCAGACCTTAGGTATAAGTTCTGAGTCCGTGAGGATACTTTGGATGCCTCTTCAAAAGACATCCGGGATCAATCACATGCTCAATGTGAAGAAGTATGCGCCCTTTGAATCACAAGGATTCTAGCTAGTACAATCGAGCATGACCCCGTGGTCGAACGTGGCACGCGCAGTATGAAGCACACGTCGATAGCACACCTGGTAAATCCAGGGATGGAATATGTCAATAATGCTATCACAGAATCTCTCATCTGGCCTTGAATGCAGTGTTATCAGAACCGGACCGGACACCGAACCGGTCAGGTGTCCGGTTCCCGGTTCGGAAGGTTCGAACCGGTTCGAACCCGGTCCGATAGCTATCCCTTCATTTTCTGAAAGGATAAATAGAACTTCTGAAGTTAGCCTTAACCCTAGATCCAAATCAGTTATCTGCAGAATCCACACCCAATCCGTCAACAAATCCTCAACTGTCTGGACCCTCTCCGCGGTACCAGAATGCCTAAAGAATCATGGAGTCGCTATCGACAGTCACGTTAAGATGACTGAAGCGAGTTCATGCCAGTTAGAGGGGAAGGCACACCGGAGTTCCTGAAGTGCGCCACTTGCGACTGCCACAACATATTTTTACAAGACAGTCATTCAACTTCCGACCACTCCGATTCGAATTCAAGCGATTTGATCAATAAAATATAGAAAGTGAAAAGAGGAAGCTTTTTTGGTTTATTTTCCGACAGGAGAGAAATTAAGGCCGAAATAAATTTTATGTTGTCTGGTAATCCTCAGATCCAATAGATTGTCGGAGCAATCTGGGTCTAGGAACGATGGAAAAAAGAAAGGAGTTGCAGACTTGCAAAGATGGAGGGAGTTGGAAAAAAAAGGGGTGGCGCAGAAAAAAACAGAGTTGCAGTGATGGATGGAGATCAATGTTGCTTGGCATCCATGTTTGGCAGCGGCTCCTACTTGGAATTAGGGTTTTCTATCTCAGAATTTTTTTTTTGGCCAACTCCAATCTCAGATTTGGTTTGATTTATATGTTTTTTTTTTTTTTTTTTTTTTTTTTTTTTTTTTTTTTTTCTGAAAAAAGTTAAACCGGCGGACCGGAGAACCGCCCGGTCCGATAAGAATCGGGCGGTTCTCTAAAAAAACGGTTATCGGACCGGGTTCGCTTCCTTCCCGGTCTTTTGAGCAAACCGGACCGTCTAAGGCTCCGGTTCCCGGTCTGATCCGGTCGGACCGCCGGTCCGGTCCGGTTCTGATAACACTGCTTGAATGTGATATATAGTGATGGACAAATTCCAACTCGGCGATTTACAAAACGAAGATTAAGTCATGCTGTTAAGCGTGACAATGTTATCGTTTTGTTTATTCAGGTTTATCCCCTTGATTCGTAGCCAATCTTGTTATGGTAGAGGTCCCTCTCTCCTTACAAGATGACTGTGCCTGTGTGACGAGGCAAGGTTCACATTCGACATAATTTTGGTGGAAGAATTTTACTTCTTCCTACGACTTAGTTTATTGACCGTAAAATCTGATGTTGTTAATCATTATGACGTCGATGAATCATAAACTCTAACTGCAATTATTTTATTTAATTGAAACATAATTTCAGATGTCAAAATGTTATCTTTTAAAAGCCACACAATTTAAGCCCTACGTAATCCAAGCAGTTTTACGTGCTTTTCAAAAATCTCCCTACGTAACAGCTTAGTTAAAGGGTCTGTGACCATATTGTCTGTAGGCAAGTATTCTAAAGCGATTATGTTGTCTTCCAGAATCGACCTAGTATAATTGTATTTCACATCAATGTGTTTAGTCCTACTATGGTACTTTGGATTCTTAACTGCCGCAATGGCCGCCTGACTGTCGGAGTGCACCTTCACAGGTTTACTCCTTTTGTCGGTGACAATTAATGCAGTAAGAAGCCTTTTCAGCCAGACTGCTTCTTGTGCGTTTTTGGAGAGGGCGACAGATTCTGATTCCATAGTGGAAAGCGCGAGACAAGATTGCTTCTTGCTTACCCATGATATGGCAGCATTAGCAAGGAGGAAAACTCCTCATGAGGTGGACTTACGATCATCCGGATCGCCACCGTGGTCGGCGTCACTATAACCGATCAATTCGAGCTGATTCTCATAGCACAGAACGTAGTCAGAAGTACATTTTAGATATCTGATAATTCGTTTTACGGCCTTTAGATGTTGATAACTAGGATCTGATTGGAATCTTGCTACTAGGCCCACTGCGTAACAGATGTCTGGCCGAGTACAGAGCATGGCGTACATTAGACTCCCTACCATGCTCAGATACTCTGTATTCTTCATCTGTTCACGCTCCTGCTGGTTTTTTGGGCCATCACGCTTCGATAGCGCACATCCGAACACAACCGGCTTATCCACGGGTTTAGCATCCAGCATTCTGAATCTTTTCAACAGTTTGTTGATATATGATTCCTGAGATAGACATAATTTCCGGGTGGCACGATCTCGGGCAATTTTGATGCCTAAGATGTACGTGGCCTCTCCCATGTCTTTCATCTCGAATACTGATGCTAACCAGGACTTTGATTTATTCATGAAACTCATATCGTTCGCAGCAATGAGTATATCATCCACGTATAGTGTTATGATGACATACTTAGACCCGGAGGTCTTAGTGTATACGCAGGGATCCTCGTGAAGATTCACGAATCCGCATCCAACGATTTCCTCGTGGAATCTGCGATGCGATTGCCGAGACGATTGTTTAAGGCCGTATATAGATCTTTGAAGTTTGCAACTTTATGTTCTTTTCCAGGAGTAATGAAACCCTCCGGATGCTCCATATAGATCTCTTCCTCCAGGTTTCCATGGAAATGCGGTCTTAACATCCATTTGATGTATCTCTAGATCAAGACTAGCAACTAGGGCAAGGATGGCCCTTACTGTGGAGTAACGCACAGTTGGTGAGTGTGTTTCATCAAGGTCCACTCCTTTCGCAACTAGTCGAGCTTTGTATCGCTCGACTTCTCCATCAGCAGTGAGTTTGAGTTTCAATACCCTATTGCTCTGCGATTCGTAGGCAAATCAACTAATGACCAAACCGAATTAGCTTTCATTGAGGCGATTTCATCTTCCATTGCTTTTCTCCATTCCTTTGCTTGAGGTCCTTCCATCGCTTGTTTAACCGTTACTGGTTCATCAACAGATGTGAGAGTGAATATTTCGCCTCTCTCAATGGGATACCTTTTTGGGGAAGTACGTTGCCTTTGACTGCGTCTAGGCTCACCTATCCCATTTTGAGTTTGACCCATACTCCCACTTGGAATAATGCTTCTTATCGGGGCACTACTCCCACTGGGAATGTTGGTGTCACTAGAACTTTGAGCTACAACTTTCCTAGGACGACCCCTTCGTCTCGGAATTTCATCTCCGAGATTAGTTCTTTGATCGCTAGAATCTGGAACTGGAGTGATTATCCCACTCCCATTTGAAATAATGACAATTGATGGTAGTTGTGTGTTATGAATGTCAGGTTCTACTTGATTCGCATTCCCAGCAATAGTGATTTGTGCTTGGGGGGAGTGAGCCCTCCCACTGGATTTATAATGGGGATATCGTCCTAATTAACCGAATCACTCGTTGCTGTGCCAAATCTCCCACTCGAATAAAGTGGGACCTGAGAATCATCATCATGTTCTAGTTCGGTCAAAACTTCATCTGTTTTTATCTCTTGAAGCGATGGAAATTCGTTCTCAAGAAAAGTGACGTCTCTGGATTCATGTTCGTACACACTACCGTTTCTTGAGTTGACACAAATACATAACCTTTGAGTTTTCGGAGTATCTTATAAAAATTCTCTTAAGTCCTCTGGGGCCTAACTTGCCAAATCGGCTGTCAGTTGTATGTGTGTAAGCTGCGCACCCCCAAGGTCACAGCCCGGTAAGATTTGATTCTCTACCAGTCCAGATCTCATACGGTGTTGTGTTAACTGCTTTAGATGAGACAAGGTTTACTACATGAGTGGCAGCAAGCAATGCGTCTCCCCAATAATAAATTGGTAATTGTGCTTGTGACATCATGGTTCTTACAATGTCTAGGAGAGTCTGATTACGACGTTCAGACACACCATTTTGCTGTGGTGTGTTGGGGATCGTCGTTTGACGGGCGATCCCACTTTCTTTGCATAACTTATCAAACTCATTAGAGAGATATTCTTCACCTCTATCGGTGCGAAGGATTTTCACCTTCCGCTCCTGTTGATTCTCCACGAGCTTCAGAAAGCTTTTAAAGCAATCTATAGCTTCAGATTTGCGAGTAATCAAATGAGTAAAACCCAAATCGGGTGTAGTCATCAATGAAAGTTACGAAGTATCGCTTTCCATTCCTAGCAGTTACGTTCATTGGTCCACAGACATCGGAATGGATTATCTGCTATGGAAATTCTGCTCGTTTTGCTTCAATGAATGGCTTGCGGGTGGATTTTCCAGCCAGACAGTCATGGCATGTGTGTTTGACCACACTGTTTGTTCCGGTCAGAAGCCCTCGTCGAGCCAACGACTGAATTCTGTCATAGCCTATATGTCCAAGCCGCGAATACCATCCGGTTGCGTCATTTTCTGCTTCTTTGGAAGACATTGCATACAAACGATATGAATTTACTTTGCCATGTATGATAAACAAACCATTATAAGAAAAGGCATATCCAAATAAATTATCCCCTTTATTTATACGAACAAATGATTTATCAAATGACAAAATAAAGTTTTTATCCATAAGAGCGGAAACAGAAACAACGTTCCTACGGATTCTAGGAGCGAAAAAGACATTATCTAGAAGTAAGAATTTGCCATTGCCCATCGGCAATTTGCAAGCTCCTACCCCTATGACTTCAACTTGTGAGTTGTCGCCAATGTATATCCTTTTAGAATCCTTCGGCAATCGTCTAATTTTGGCAAATAGTTCTCGTGTTAACATATGGTGACGTGGCGCCGTAGTAGGAGCCCGTTAATTAAGGGAATTACCTAAGTTAATTAGGTAATTGTCAATCTGGGCTAATTGGGCCAAATCCAATTAGTAACAAGGGAGGCCCAAAATGGGTCTCCCCCCATTTTTACATGGTTCGGCCGAAACCCTAGTACCACATAGGGTGGAGTTGCCTTTTGGCAACTCCACGCAATACTATATATAAGGGTGACTCCTAAGGGTTTAAACACACAAATTAAGAACAAGGATCTCCATTGAGAAAACTTGTCACCCTAGTCTAAATTTCGGCACCATCAACATCAAGTCCGAGGTTACATCTCCGTTGAAGAGTCGATCAGAGGTCTTGTTGTGGAGCTACATCGTGTGGGACTTCTTCTGACGAAGAACTTGCACGTGGTTCCAACCGGAGGATCAGAACTCCCTCCACATCGTTCTCGAGCAGGAAAGCTAAAAGGTATGTGTACTAATTCCGCTGCGTAGATTAGATATCTTGTTAGTACACGTTTAGCATTCCGTAGTATTACATCCCCGTAATCAATCAGTGGTATCAGAGCCTGAGTTAGGAGTTCTTAAAATTTTGATAAACTGATGTTCTTGAATCTAATAAAAATCCGAAATTTTTAGGTTGATGAACATCAATATGTGTTCCGAAATTTTCAACATGAAATCATGTATTTGATCTTTAAAAACTTAAAATTTTCGAAATTTATGTGTTTTTGAGGATCAAAACTGAAAATTTTGTTATGAATTTGAGTTTGATGTTCATAATCTTCAAGAACACCATGAGTTTTATCAAGAACACAATTTGGATTTTCGATCAAAGTAGTATTTGATCTTAAATTTTGACAACTTTTCCAACTTTGCATGTTTGTGCCGAAAACCCTAGAGGTATTTTAGGTAATTTTTTTTTTTTTTAATTTTCTTGGTCACCAAGACTTTAAAAAAAAAATCGGCACTAATATAAAAATATATATGTTGCCATTTTTAAATTTTATTATTAGGTAACTATATATCTATAAGTTGGAAAATATGGATAGGTTTATAATATAATATTGTAAAGAATATTAACTATCAATATATATTACTAAAAGATAGGGATAAAGATATATTTATAGGATTTAGTTACTTAAAAAGATTAAGAAGATATATTGTCTATATATTTTATCCCTAAATATATTTTTGACAATATTTATATATATATAGTGATTTGGCCGAATTATATATATATATATATATATATATATATATATTATATATTGTTAATTGATTTACATCTCAGTGATAAAATCTTAACAATATATATATATATATGTATATATATATGTGTGTGTGTTTAGCCGAATTATATATATATATATATATATATATATATATATATATATATATATATATATATATATTAGCAATATTGGAAATTATTTTAAATAATTAATATTTCTTGGTGGCTAAGTTAAGTTTTTAGTGGACTTTAAAACCCTACTCAGCCCACAAGACATATTTTGGCCGAACCCTAGGGTTTATGGGCCGGTCCAATAGCTAAACCGGAACGGATAAAACCAATCCGGTTTTTCTTAATCGGGTCGACCTAGTCGGGTCGGGTCAGGCCGTAGTAACTAAATTAAACCTAACCTAACCGGATTTGAGTGATAAACTGAACCACTGTCTTATTTTATTGAACCGTTTCGGACCAAACCGAAATTTTTAAAATCAGACCGGGTTGAACCGGATTTTAAAATTTGGACCGAACAACTTTAAAATTTTCGGAAATTTTAAATTGTTCAATAAAATAGGATGTCAAATTTTAAATCCAAAATGTTTTCGAACTTTAAAATTTGCCTAAACAGTGCTTTAGGGTTTGTGTTTTAATACACGGTTTCAGTCAAAACCCTAATGCCTGGTTTCGATTATGGGGATGGATCTCGGACTTGCATGTTTTTGGGGACTGGATTAAATTAGTGGGCTGATTTGCAATTGTTTACTTTCTGCATCATATATTTTGGTATAATTAGAACTGTCGTCTTGATTTTGTCAAGCTAGCTGGATATTATATTGCGAGCATTGAGCTCTGGGATTTAAATATATGGTTTGCGCAATAGATTGAATGCTATGCTGATTGAAAGTGCCTAGAATCCATGTCTAGAAATTCGCATGATTGATTATAATCATGAATTGCAAAACAGCCCCTAATATTTTCAAAAACGTTTTAAAAAACCAAAAATTCCAGTCGCCAATTATGCATGATGTGTGCGGATGTTGCATGTTTTGACGCGTATGCTAGGATGTTCATAATAGAACGCGTGTGATAATTTACTTTACGTAGAATTATATATGCTAGGAACATTAGACGCATGACGCGTAAGCATGTTGTGTTCGATATTTATGGCATGGTATGATGATTTGCTAGATGTAGTATAATTATAAATATGTATGCGTAAATTATCGGATAATTTTATAAAATCATAAGGGCCTTGGGAAAGCCAAGATCAGGTATGCTTATTTGAAAATTCCCGTTCCGGTAATTTGCAATAGAATAGTCGTTTTCAAAAGACTGATCTAATGGATTGAAAACGACAATAGTGTGAATTCTTTCACGACACCCCCTTCCTCGGTTTACTGAAGGTTGGTTTGGTTTAGTGACTGAAGGATCACTATTCGTCGTATTCCATCTTAATAGATAATCCGATGTTTGCAATTCTATCAAAATGTTGTTGTCTTCCTGAATTAGCATAATTATCAATGTATTAGTTTTCATGGCTAATTCGGTACGCTTTTATGAACCTTGCAATCTTGATGGTATAAATTATGATGAACATAAGGAATATGTATTGGACTCATCTCTGCTACGATTCTGAAAAGCGGAGATGACAACTACGAATGAATATGGTAGTTCGTATGATTTTGACAATGAGAAATGAACGTGATAGTTTGTTTCCTAAATATTGAAGTAGATTCTTTGATGATCTAAATGCGTATGTGGTGATACATTCAACCTTGAATAAAAGGGGTTGAAGAAGACTTCAAATTGCAACAAGACAATGTCAAAGCTTGGTATCCATTTGCACTGCCTCGGTAGAAGCAATGATGTTAAAGCTATGTTTCTGTGAACACCCGATTTTAGCTCGGGTTATTATATTATATATTATGTGTAAGTATATATAATTTATGTATGTATGAATTACAGGAAAAGTCCCGGCACATGGAGCGCGCGAATCATGTTTTGTCCGAACCCTATCAATATGAGTCTTGAATTGAAGCTCGGAAAATCACGAATGCAAGGGGGCTAACCATGAATCAATCGGAAATCGTGATAGAAAATTATGAATTTTTGAAATTGGAGTGGAAAATAAAAAAATAAAAAACAAAAAAACAAAAAAAATAAGCTGTTCACTTATCCATGCTGCTAGGCCATTATACTCCATCCTTTCACCCACGCCCTGCCATTCCCATACTAGAGTTTATTAATTAAAAATATATATATATATATATATATATATATATATATATGTATCATTCAAAGGCCTATAAAATAGAGGAGTCTCACTGAGAGTTCAAAGGGGGGAGAGTTCAAATATAACAGGGAGAGAGCTCAGTATTTATATGTGTGAGTGATGAAGAGTTTATGATGGTCTTAAAGTAAAGTGAGAGTGTTTTAGAGTTGTTATCAAAGTGACGAGATTATTTTGTGAGAGCAGTTATCGATACGATTCCGATTATGTCATTTCATTCATGACACCCTAGGTAAACTCTCAATTGTAATGTTGTATTTTATTTATATATTTGAATAAAGAATATTTTATATGTTATGTTCTAGCAGTATATCAATATTCACATTTCGTAATTATATATTGATAAATCTTAATCTAAAAAAAGTGTTTCAAAAAAGATTATTATTATTATTATTATTATTATTAGTATATGCATTTTCTTTCTTTATTATTACACATATGCTTTAATTTTGCTTGTTGTTATATATAAACTTATTATATCCGCTCTTACTTTACTTATTATTATCATTATACATATATGCTTTCATTTTACTTATTATTAAATATATATTATATATTATAAGCATTATATATATACTTTCCGCTTGTTTTATTATTATTATTATATATATGATTTCCTTCTCTTATCAGTTATATATACTTGTATTATATCATATTAAGTATATTTATATATTTAACGTGTCGTATTTTACGTGTCTGTTCATATACGTATTTTATTTAACTTATTGCATTACTTTATCTTTTTCTTAAATATGGATTAGTATATATGTTTCTCTTTTTTATGGGTATAATCATGATAATAAAATAAAAATGGCAAATTGGCAAACTAAGTACCGAAAGGGCGATTTTTCTAGCTTCCGAGCTTTTAAAACGTAACCAAACCCCCGGACCCATAACTCTGGACGCAGACCATTTTTAAACCCTAGGTTGCTACAATGCACCCTAGGAGATTTTAGGATGCCGACTAGCCTTAATTAGTCGGTGGCGACTCTATTTTTATCATCTCCCTAGGTAACCTCATTTGCCCGTATTTTTATACGAAATGAGTTGTTTTCAAAATGCCACCGTAAAACCGAGCCGGGCCGGATCATTTCCGACGTCCGACATTTTGGCGACTCTGCTGGGGATTATTTTGAGGGTTCAGGTTTTTTATGTTTGTCTTGCCATTATTATTTTATTATTATGATTATATCAGAACTAATCGTTTGTTGATGTTTGCAGCGTTTATTTTGAAAAAAAACAAAAAAACTCTTTTTATGCATGACTACATTGAATGCTTTGCACATTTTTCAAAAGCGTTTTGTTTACATGTCACTCACTCGAACTTGGAGTATTTTAAAAATCTAGGGGGGTTGAGTAAGAGAATACGGCCAGTAGAGGTCACAACCGCCGGCACGTCTCTGAAAGCCCGACTAGATGATCGAAAAGGGCCTGTGATCCCCTTTATGGAGTAAGGTACCTTTCGATTCGGGAACCTTTAGAAATCCCCTCCGGATAAGCAAAGCCATCCACCGTGTGAAACAGTCAATAAGTCATGTTTGTTTTTTTTCTTCTCAGGTTTATGTTTTTTTTAATAGCTCATAGTTCTCCTGTACAGGTTGGGGCATCGTCATAATTGCATGTTATAATTTTTATATTTATATAATCTATATTTTTGTGTATATATATTTCAAGTATTGTCTTTTGAAGATTGTATAGTAATGTTTTCTTACATTTTATTGCATCATGCATTTTAAACTCATATAGTCATCAATCATATCATTTCTATTATAGATTATTTCTCGGTCATAAATTGCCTCAAGTCGGAATGACGATCGTGACAACAGTATTAACCAAAATATTAATTTCCAATGAGATGTCCAAACTTCTCAAAAATCATGATTTTTATATTGTGGTCTATGATTGTCATCCCGATTACATGAAATTTTTGTGAATATCTCAATTTATACCTTTCATGAGAAGTAATCTATAATCGAAAATCATTAGCATTTCAAAATCTTTGGATGATACGAAGTGATGTGATTGATGACTATATATTTAAAAAAATGCATATATATATTCTTGATCATGATTATCATCGAGGTATATCTGGCCCTGAGGAGCCCCCATTCAGACTTGCTTCGTGACGTTGCGAGAGCAAATAAAACAGCAAAATAAGGCATCGCCATTGCATTGTTAATTGTCGTACGTGACATCGCAAAAGGGAAGTTTTTCTCTGTCTTTTGAATTGATGAATGACAAGTTTGAATGATATTTTATCTATATGTTGAGCGGTCGCGCAGTATATATCTTGATTATTTTTCTCACATCTCTTCTATATTGTGAATAGATAAAATCGGTCGGATTAATTTTCAAAAGAGGCGATGAAGTGGGCCTTGACATGCCAGGATGGTTAATGGTTACAATGAACCGATCAGATTATAACGACACTTTTCCACTTGGATGTCAAGACGCATGGACCGCACTTTCATGACAACAGAAAAATCTGAAAAGGGAGTTTATTTTGAACGCCTTATTTGAATCATATTTTATTTCAAGATGAGATAGAATGCATATACCTGTTAGGATGTTGATATCTCGACACCCTACCCAAGTCGGATATAATTCCGCACAAATCGGATATGATTCCGTGCAAGTCAGATATAATTTCGCACAAATCGGATTTGATTCCGTGCAAGTCGGATATAATTCCCCAAAAATCGGATCTGATTCCGTGCAAGTCGGATATAATTCCGCACAAATCGGATTTGATTCCGTGCAAGTCGGATATAATTCCGCACAAATCGGGTTTGATTCCGTGCAAGTCGGATATAATTCCGCACAAATCGGATATGATTCCGTGCCAGTCGCATATGATTGCGCACCCATCAGGAAGCCGACATCTCGGCAACCTTTGTTATCTCACGTATGTTTAAGCCTTATTAACTTGCGTATGTTTACGCCTTATTAACACGCGTCTGTTCACGCCTTATTAACTCGCGTGTTTTCACGCCTTATTAACTCGCGTGTGTTCACGCCTTATTAACCGCGTGTGTTCACGCCTTATTAACTCGTGTATGTTTACGCCTTATTAACTCGCGTATTTTTACGCCTTATTAACTCGCGTATGTTTACGCCTTGTTAACTCGCGTATTTTTACGCCTTATTAACTCGCGTATGTTTACGCACCCCGTTAGGATGCCGAAATCTCGGCAACCTTTCTCTAACTTCAAGTCGCATTGCGCACCTTATCCTATTATTTTCTACCATGTTTAAATCTTGTCTTCACTGATATTTTGAATAACTGCAGTTGTCCATTTTGAAGGAGTCCTCTCACGTTATCTTTGTCTAACTGCTTGCCGTCGAGAAACTTTATTCGAATGACTTGAAAACCTTATGCGATAGTTAAATTCCTGGAGAGAAAATTTCCAAACCTTTTTGCATAAAAAAAATTAAAAAATATATATATATTACTCGGTGAATGTTTTGCAGGCGAATTTCAAAATATGGAAAAGCGGTAGCCATTTAAGCCACGACTAATGTTTTTACACATCGGAGGTTAGTGCATGTTATGTTGGATTTTCAAGAATTTCTCAAATATCAAAACACGTCCTAACACTAATGAACCAAATCAGTGAGATTTTAGATTGATCTTATATGCATGTAATGACCAAGAGACTGAGAAAGTCTTATCTTTAATTATGTGAGAAGTTGATTTGAGTTGGAATTGATGCTATCATACTTGAACCAATCGGTAAAGATCAGTTACGCATTATAAAGGCATGGGAATTGGGGCACCCCAAGGAAAAACCCGAAAAAAAACGGTGGATCTCCTTGGGAAGTAAAGGCCAGGACAGTTACTTTCCCCCATACTATTCATTCCATAATTCCCAATACTTTTCATCAATCCAAGTAAGTGTCTGAGTCTCGAAAAAAAATAAAAAATAAAAAATAAAAGAAAGAAACCACATTCCCGTAACTCGCCTCTTGCCAATGACTGATCTTACAAATATATGATAATGTGATGATAGCAAAAAGTTCGACTCGAATTGACTGAAGCATAACTGAGGTATAAGAAATCTTGTTTGTGTTCATTACACGTGTATAATATTGATTAGAGATCTCAAGAGATCCAAATTGATGTTAGGTGCACACACAAACACGAGAAACACTTGTAAATTTCTGACACAATGTGGACTAACCCGGTATGTGTATTCTTATTAATTGGGGCATGAAATACAACCGCGTGGCCATAAGCGGATCCGAATGTCAAATACTTTGAAAAAAAAAAAGATTTTACAAAGCATTTATTTCTCTCTCCGGATATTTAACATGTTACATGTATGGTTGATTGTTGGTTCAAACCAGATGATGTGTTTTTCGGCATGGTGAATTAGACAAAGACGGCTCAAGTGAGGGCTCTAACAAGGGAAAACGGGATGCACCCCTAGTTCAAATCAGTATTCTTATCTTTGAAGATGCGTTTCAGAGATCCCCTGGTTAGTCAGGAGAAAAATGGATGCACCCCGAGCTCAAATGAATGTTCTTTATCTTTGAACATGCGTTTCAAAGAACACATGTCCAAAGAGGGGCAACTGTGAACACCCGATTTTAGCTCGGGTTATTATATTATATTATATATTATGTGTAAGTATATCTAATTTATGTATGTATGTATTACAGGAAAAGTCCCGGCACAAGGAGCGCACGAATAATTTTTTGTCTGAACCCTATCAATATGGGTCTTGAATTGAAGCTCGGAAAATCATGAATGCAAGGGGACTGACCATTAGTCAATCGGAAATCGTGATAGGAAATTATGAATTTTTGAAATTGGAGTGGAAAATTAACAAAAAAAAAAAAAAAAAAAAAAAGAAAGAAAGAAAGAAAGAAGATAAGTTGTTCACTTATCCATGTTGTTAGGCCATCATACTCCATCCTTTCACCCACGCCCTGCCATTCCCATACTAGAGTTTATTAATTAATATATATATCATTCAAATGCCTATAAAATAGAGGAGTCTCACTGAGAGTTCAAAGGAGGGGAGAGTTCAAATATAACAAGGAGAGAGCTCAGTATTTATATGTATGAGTGATGAAGAGTTTATGATGGTCTCAAAGTAAACTGAGAGTGTTTTAGAGTTGTTATTAAAGTGAGTGAGATTATTTTGTGAGAACAGTTATCGGTACGATTCCGATTATGTCATTTCATTTCACGACACCCTAGGTAAACTCTCAATGGCAATGTTGTATTTTATTTATATATTTGAATAAAGAATATTTTATATGTTATGTTCTAGCAGTATATCAATATTCACATTTTGTAATATTATATATTGAGAAATCTTAATCTAAAAAAATGTTTCAGAAAAGATTATTATTATTATTATTATTATTATATGCATTTTCTTTCTTTATTATTACACATATGCTTTAATTTTGCTTGTTATTATATATAAACTTATTATATCCGCTCTTACTTTACTTATTATTATCGTTATACATATATACTTTCATTTTACTTATTATTAAATATATATTATATATTATAAGCATTATGTATATACTTTTCGCTTGTTTTATTATTATTATATATATGATTTCCTTCTCTTATCAGTTATATATACTTGTATTATATCATATTAAGTATATTTATATATTTAACGTCTCGTATTTTACGTGTCTGTTCATATACGTATTTTATTTAACTTATTGCATTACTTTATATTTTTCTTAAATATGGATTAGTATATATGTTTCTCTTTTTTATGGGTATAATCATGATAATAAAATAAAAATGGCAAATTGGCAAACTAAGTACCGAAAGGGCGATTTTTCTAGCTTCCGAGCTTTTAAAACATAACCGAACCCCCAGACCCATAACCCTGGACGCAGACCATTTTTAAACCCTAGGTTGCTACAATGCACCTTAGGAGATTTTAGGATTCCGACTAGCTTTAATTAGTCGGTGGCGACTCTATTTTTATCATCTACCTAGGTAACCTCATTTGCCCGTATATTTATACGAAATGAGTTATTTTCAAAATGCCACCGTAAAACCGAGCCGGGCCGGATCATTTCCGACGTCCGACAGTTTCGGTTGAATGTGATGGTCTTTTCTTTTCATGATGCTGGTGTAATAGCCAATCGAGACCTTCACAATAAAAGGGTCAACATGAAAAGACGTATATGGTTGTCTTACATTGACAAGATTCAATAACCTTGAGTCTAGTCAAGTACGGTAACCAATGCAGTGAAGCGACTACCTTCTCAGCTCACCACAATAGATCAAATGAAGTCAATTGTGATCATTATATCATGGGAGGAACTTGACCGTAAAAGGTTTTAAACGATTATCCGGTGGGTTAAACCCCGTCGATAAGGTGCGTCTCAAACACGCCTCGTATGTCATGTATGTAAAGTCGTAAACGTTTTACTTGAACACGAATCATTTGATGTGATTCACTAGTGAATTTAATCATATGTGATGTTCAACATGACTTAAATATGCGGTAAACATGGATCAAATATGTGACCTTCAGATCAAGAATCCTACCATTGTCATTTATCGTTCGTTGTTCGTCTGAATTAGTAAATTTTGGTTATTTCGAAATTCGGTATTATTGATTTAAGTAATTGTTGCTCGATTCAAAGCTTGGGAGCATTCCGAGAAACAATTTACTTATCAATTTAACGTTCCGGTCAAATGGAACGATCCGAAACGAAATTTCAAACCCACGGGTTATAACCAAAATTTCGGCTAAGTAAAAGTGGTCGAACAAAAAAGAAACATTTTACATACTCTGTCATCTCAGTTAGATCAAACTGAACTGAATAAATTCATCGATTGCATAGTTCTAAAAGGCAAACCGACTTACCTCATCCTTATTTGTTAAGTACTCCATTAAACATATGTATCCAAAATAAAATGCATGTTAAACCGATTTAATTTTAAATTCGGAAATTAAAACAATCTCAAAACCACGGTTTAAAACCGGGTATGCGCGTGATGCATGTCACCTCGAAAGACGGGACACATCGTTTTAGAACACGAATTTAATGATCAAGTATATTTATGAATGCGGAATTCTCGTTTGTAATCCTTTAGATATAACTCTTTGATAACTACTTAGATTATACGTAAGCTTTCCAGCTACTGTAATCTAATAAGAACATCAACTATGGCATTAAAGCGAGTGCTTAAATGCATAGTCCATAAGATGGATAAGTCTATGGATGAGTTAAACAAACAAAACAAAAAGAATTAGTCGGTAAAACGACTCTCCCACCATTAGCCTTGAACGAAGAGTTTGGCTAAAAGCATACATTAAACACCTGAAGAAACATAGTTCAGAATTACATAATGTTAGAGTTGCACATTAATTGTTCCTACGGGATGAGATTAATTTAACTCACATTAATGTAAAACACTATGTTCTGACAAAATCGGTTATCACGTTACCATAAAAGCTAATGAATGATTCGGGTAAAACATTATCACAAAGAAGCATTAATTTGCGCACTAAAACGAGTATTCATTAAGAGTACGCGCTACTCGCGAAGAATACGAGTTTTAAAATTAGCTTGGAACAATGGTTTCATGGATAAACATGACACATTATAAATATTTGATGATGAATTTCTAACGCTTTGCAGAACGAAACAAGCTAGTACTGATTGAGTTAACAAATAGTTGATGGAGATTCCCAGGTCCCACTTACTTCGAGTGGGAGAATTGATATAGCATAAGTGATTGATTTGGTAAATGATGATGGAAACATCTTCATAATAAATCCAGTGAGAGGGGTCACTCCCCCTCACACATAATCATCACTAAATTTCAAAATGCGAATCAAGTCGGACCTGATAATCATGATAATGAACTATTTCAACTACCCATTTTCCTAGTGGGAGCAGAACAACCAACTCGGTTCCAGATCCCAGTGATCGAAGAATACATCTCGGAGGTAGAATCCCGAAACCGAGAGGTTATTCCAAGTAAGTTCAACCACCACCATTGTTTCTAGTGGGAGTAACGATCAGACTAAAACATGGGATTAACGTGCCTAGACATAGTCAAAGGCAACGAACTTCTCTAGAGAAGTGTCCCATCAAATGAGATGTGTCTCACATCTTGATAGTCGTTCTTGAACCAGTGACGGTTCAGCAAGCAAAGGAAGGACCTCAAACCGAGGGAATGGAGGAAAACAATGAAGGATGAAATTTCCTAAATAAGAACTAATTCGGTTTTAGTCTTTAGTTGATTTATCTATTAACCACAGAACTAGAGAGTGAAATCTTAGAATTCACTTCGGGTGGAAATTTCGAGTGGTGCAAAACACGAATAATTGCGAAAGGATATACCCAAATCCACGGAGTGGACTTTGATGAAACATACTCACCAACTGTGCGTTACACCACAGTAAGGGCCATCCTTGCCCTAGTTGCTAGTCTTGATCTAGAGCTACATCAAATGGATGTTAAGACCGCATTCGTCCATGGAAACCCGGAGGAAGAGATCTATATGGAGCAGCCGGAGGGTTCATTACTCCTGGAAAAGAACATAAAGTTTGCAAACTCCAAAGATCTATATACGGCCTTAAACAATCGTCTCGGCAATGGTATCGCAGACTCCACGAGGAAATCGTCGGATACGGATTCGTGAATCTTCACGAGGATCCCTGCGTATACACTAAGACCTCCGGGTCTAAGTATGTCATCATAACACTATACGTGGATGATATACTCATTGCTGCGAACGATATGAGTTTTATGAATAAATCAAAGTCCTGGTTAGCATCAACATTTGAGATGAAAGACATGGGAAATGCTACGTACATCTTAGGCATCAAAATCGCCCGAAATCGTGCTGCCCGGAAATTATGTCTATCTCAGGAATCATATATCAACAAACTGTTGAGGAGATTCAGAATGCTGGACGCTAAACCCGTGGATACGCCGGTTGTATTCGGGTGCGCGCGATCGAAGCGTGATGGCCCGAAAAACCAGCAGGAGCGTGAACAGATGAAGAATGCAGAGTATCTGAGCATGGTAGGGAGTCTAATGTATGCCATGCTCTGTACTCGGCCAGACATCTGTTACGCTGTTGGCCTAGTAGCAAGATTCCAATCAGATCCTAGTTATCAACATCTAAAGGCCGTAAAACGAATTATCAGATATCTGAAAGGTACTGCCGACTACGTTCTGTGCTATGAGGGCAATCAGCTCGAATTGATCGGTTATAGTGACGCCGACCACGGTGGCGATCCGGATGATCGTAAGTCCACCACAGGAGGAGTTTTCCTCCTTGCTAATGCTGTCATATCATGGGTAAGCAAGAAGCAATCTTGTGTCGCGCTTTCCACTATGGAATCAGAATTCGTTGCCCTCTCCAAAAACGCACAAGAAGCGGTCTGGCTGAAAAGGCTTCTTACTGCATTAACTGGCACTGAAAAAAAGAGTAAACCTGTGAAGGTGCACTCCGACAGTCAGGCGGCCATTGCGGCAGTTAAGAATCCAAAGTACCATAGTATGACTAAAAACATTGATGTAAAATACAATTAGGCTAGGTCGGTTCTGGAAGACAACATAATCGCTTTAGAATACTTGCCTACAGACAATATGGTCGCAGACCCTTTAACTAAGCCGTTACGTAGGGAGATTTTTAAAAAGCACGTAAAACTGCTTGGATTACGTAGGGCTTAAACTGTGTGGCTTGTAAAAGTGATAACATTTTGACATCTGAAATTATGTTTCAATTAAATAAAATAATTCCAGTTAGAGTTTTTGATTCATTGACGTCATAATGATTAACAACATCGGATTTTACGGTCTATAAACTAAGTCGTAGGAAGAAGTAAAATTCTTCCACCAAAATTATGTCGAATGTGAACCTTGCCTAGTCACACAGGCACGGTCATCTTGTAAGGAGAGAGGAACCTCTACCATAACAAGATTGGCTAAGAATCAAGGGGATAAACCTGATTAAACAAAACGATAATATTCTCACGCTTAACAGCATGACTTAATCTTCGTTTTTTAAATCGCCGAGTTGGAATTTGTCCATCACTATATCACATTCAAGGTCAGATGAGAGATTCTGCAATAGAATTATTGACATATCCCATCCCTGGCTTTACCAGGTGTGCTATCGACGCGTGCTTCATACTGCGCGTGCCATATACGACCTCGGGGTCATGCTCGGTTGTGCTAGCTAGAATCCTTGTGATTCAGTGGGAGCATACTTCTTCACCTTGAGCTTGTGATTGATCCCGGATGTCTTATGAAGAGGCATCCAAAGTATCCTCACGGACTCAGAACTTATACCTAAGGTCTGGTTCAATGCTCGCTTCCCGGCGTACGAGCGTAGTGCCAAAGAAAACAGCCAAGTGACCACGTCTTGGAAATCGGTTGAGTCAGACTATGGGTATAAGCGATGGGGATGGTCAAGTTCACCTTTAATTCACCGAATCTCGTGTTCACTAGGTGGCTGCCAACCGGATATTAGTTGAAGGTTGTGAACACTTGTACGGATGCCCCGGAGAAGTATTTCTTTGTGGAAAACTGGGCAATTGGAGAATTAACAGTTGACCAAGGATGCAGTGCGGTACATAGTTTTATTTAAAACATGTTTGGTTCATGAAAGGGAATCAACATTCTGCAGGCGCTACAATACTCCTAACAGATGAGTAGCACGATGCCCGTCGTATCCGCCGGTCGCACGGCAAGACTCGTATGAACTATTCAGAGACGGAGACGAAGACTGAAGACTGAGATGTTGATACCATTGCGTAATCGTATATATTAACGAGCACCCTCCCATTCCGGCGAGTGTGAGCTGTTAGCATATGGTGACGTGGCGCCGTAATAGGAGCCCGTTAATTAAGGGAATTACCCATGTTAATTAGATAATTGTCAATCTGGGCTAATTGGGCCAAATCCAATAAGTAATTGACAAGGGTGGCCCAAAATGGGCCTCCCCCCCCCTTTTTACATGGTTTGGCCGAAACCCTAGTACCACATAGGGTGGAGTTGCCTTTTGGCAACTCCACCCAATACTATATATATGGGTGACTCCTAAGGGTTTAAACACACAAATTAAGAACAAGGATCTCCATTGAGAAAACTTGTCACCCTAGTCTAAATTTCGGCACCATCAACATCAAGTCTGAGGTTCCATCTCCGTTGAAGAATCGATAAGAGGTTTGTTGTGGAGCTACATCGCGTGGGACTTCTTCTGACGAAGAACTTGTAGGTGGTTCCGACCGGAGGATTAGAACTCCCTCCACATCGTTCTCGGGTAGGAAAGCTAAAAGGTATGTGTACTAATTCCGATGCGTAGATTAGATATCTTGTTACTACACATTTAGCATTCCATAGTATTACGTCCCCGTAATCCAACATCTCGATCATTTGCTATGTGGTCCGTTGCACCTGAGTCAAGAATCCAAGAAGGATTTGAGTCAGTTAACATGATAGTTGAGGAAACTAAGGCTTTCTCTACATAACCAAATTCGCATACCTTCTCAGGATGCGATCTGCTGGAACCTGCACCATCGCTTATTCGGCGTGGGCTGGAGTTCCCGAAAACTATCTCAGATTTTAATCTGGGACTGCCTTGTTTAGGTGAAGTCAACGTTTTACCGTCGACTGCCTGTTGTTTCTTTCCTTTGTTCCTGAATTTCCTTTTCTTGCGGCCAGCTTGTCCTGTGGATTTCGGTTCCTTCGTTACCGATTTTAATCGAGCCTGTTCTGTCTCAATTATTTTTAGGACAGATGCAATATCAAGTACGGAACTACTGACAGTCAATGTAGCCTTGGTTTCTCTCCAAGACTTCGGGAAGATCCCTATTCTGGCCTGAATTTTATCCCATTCGGCCATCTGACTGTCATCTTCCAATGGCTTGAATAGGCGAAGGAGGTCGTATACTTTTTCAAGTATACTTTTACTGTTGTTGTTCAGACAGGTTTCTAATGTTGGTATAAGTGGGTGCAGTGTAACTGCCATGCCACTTCCATATTTCAGAAAGAGGGCATCTCAGATGTCCTTTGTCGTCGGATCATCCTTATAGCGGACATAGAAATCTTCTGACATTTCCGACAGTATCAGCTCCTTTGCTTTCTTGTCATCTTGCTCCCACTTAAAGTGGGCAAATGTCAGATCTTTGGTGAGTCCGACATTTGGGTAATTCATGGTTATTTGTATGTGGTCACACAGACCTTGTGCTTCCAAAATCGTAATGACGCGTTTCCTCCACGAGTTATAATTCGTCTCAACTAATAGCTAAGATTCATACTATAATGCCATCTATTCATCGATAACAACACTAGGTTGGGAAGATAACAACATTTTGACAGAATTGCATACATCGGAATATCTATTATGATGGAATACGACGAATAGTGATTCTTCAGTCACTAAAGCAAACCAACCTTCAGTAAACCGAGGAAGGGGGGTGTCGTGAAAGAATTCACACTATTGTCGTTTTCAATCTAATAGATCAGTCTTTTAAAAATGGCTATTCTATTGCAAATAACCGGAACAGGAATTTTCAAATAAGCATACCCGATCTTGGCTTTCCCAAGGCCCTTATGATTTTATAAAATTATATGATAATTTACGCATGCATATTTATAATTATACTACATCTAGCCAATCATCATATCATGCCATAAACATCGAACATAACATGCTTACGCGTCATGCGTCTAATGTTCCTAGCATATATAATTCTACGTAAAGTAAATTATGTCATGCGATCTATTATGAACTTCCTAGCATACACGTCAAAACATGCAACATCCGCACACATCATGCATAATTGGCGACTGGAATTTTCGGTTTTATAAAACGTTTTGAAAATATTAGGGGCTGTTTTGCAATTCGTGATTACAATCAATCATGCGAATTCTAGACATGGATACTAGGCACTTTCAATCAGCATAACATGTCTATCCTATTGCGCAAACCATATATTTAAATCCCAGAGCTCAATGCTCGGAATATAATATCCAGCTAGCTTGACTAAGTCAAGACGACAATTCTAATTATATCAAAATATATGATGCAGAAAGTAAACAATTGCAAATCAGCCCACTAATTTAGTCCAGTCCCAAAAACATGCAAGTCCGAGATCCATCCCCATAATCGAAACCAGGCATTAGGGTTTTGATTGAAACCGTGTATTAAAACACAAACCCTAAGAGCACTGTTTAGGTTAATTTTAAAGTTCGAAAACATTTTGGATTTAAAATTTGACATCCTATTTTATTGAACAATTTAAAATTTTCCAAAAATTTTAAAATGGTGCGGTCCAAATTTTAAAATCCGGTTCAATTGGTCTGATTTTAAAAATTTCGGTTTGGTCCGAAACAGTTCAATAAAATAAGATAGTGGTTCGGTTTATCACTCAAAACCGGTTAGGTTAGGTTTAATTCAGTTACTACGGTCCGACCCGACCCGACTAGGTCGACCCGATTAAGAAAACTAGGATTGGTTTTATTCATTCCGGTTTAGCAATTGGACTGGCCCATAAACCCTAGGGTTCGGCCGAAATATGTCCTTTGGGCTAAGTAGGGTTTTAAAGTCCACTAAAAACTTAACTTAGCCACCATGAAATATTAATTATTTAAAATAATTTCCAAATATTGCTAATATATACATGTAATTCGGCTAAAATACATATATATATAAATATTGTCAGGATTTTATCACTAAGATGTAAATCAATTAACAATATATAATATATATATATATAATTCAGCCAAATCACTATATATATATAAATATTGTCGAAAATATATTTAGGGATAAAATATATAGACAATATATCTTCTTAATATTTTTAAGTAACTAAATCCTATTAATATATCTTTATCCCTATCTTTTAGCTATATATATTGATAGTTAATATCTTTTACAATATTATATTATAAACCTATCCATATTTTCCAATCCACAGATATATAGTTATCTATTAATAAAATTTAAAAATGGCAACATATATTTTAAAATATTTGTGCTGAAATTTTAATGACTTGGTGACCAAGAAAATTAATTGTTTTACCTAAAATGCCCCTAGGGTTTTCGGCACAAACATGCAAAGTTGGAAAAGTTGTCAAATTTTAAGATCAAATACTACCTTGATAAAACGCATGGTGTTCTTGAAGATTATGAACATCAAACTCAAATTCATAACAAAATTTTCGGTTTTGATCCTAAAAAACACATAAATTTCGAAAATTTTAAGTTTTTAAAGATCAAATACATTATTTCATGTTGAAAATTTCGGAACACATATTGATGTTCATCAACTTTAAAAATTTCGGATTTTTAGTAGATTCAAGAACATCAGTTTATCAAAATTTTAAGAACTCCTAACTCAGGCTCTGATACCACTGCTGGATTACGGGGACGTAATACTACGGAATGCTAAACGTGTACTAGTAAGATATCTAATCTACGCAGCGGAATTAGTACACATACCTTTTAGCTTTCCTGCCCGAGAACGATGTGGAGGGAGTTCTGATCCTCCGGTCGGAACCACGTGCAAGTTCTTCATCAGAAGAAGTCCCACGCGATGTAGCTCCACAACAAGACCTCTGATCGATTCTTCAACGGAGATGGAACCACGGACTTGATGTTGATGGTGTCGAAATTTAGACTAGGGTGACAAGTTTTCTCAATGGAGATCCTTGTTCTTAATTGTGTGTTTAAACCCTTAGGAGTCACCCCTATATATAGTATTGGGTGGAGTTGCCAAAAGGCAACTCCACCCTATGTGGTACTAGAGTTTCGGCCGAACCATGTAAAAAGGGGGGAGACCCATTTTGGGCCTCCCTTGTCAATTACTAATTGGATTTGGCCCAATTAGCCCAGATTGACAATTACCTAATTAACTTAGGTAAGTCCCTTAATTAACGGGCTCCTATTACGGCGCCACGTCTACAATTTCGTCATTTCACACTATCTCAAATAAAGTAGTAAATTAAACAAAATATTAAAAGGGTAAAAGTGTCTTTTCACCTCATTTTGTTAAACTTAACTGCAATTTTGGACGGAAAACCATATTTTAACAAAGCTGAAACCTTGGACCCTCTATTTTAACATTTGAAACTTCAGACACCTGATTTTAACATAGGGCAAACCTTGGGCAGTTTTTTAGTTATTAACCATGAATAATATGTACCTAAATATTCTCATTATTGTTGGATCACGGGCGAAGCTCCGTTACGTCCTTGACGGAAAGCTTGGACTCCTAAGCTCCGCGTAATCCTGCAAAAGGGGATGACCAGGGTGGTGACCCAGAATCCCTCTCCGATGCTTAAATGAGTATATGATCAATGGGGGTGATAGCAGTAATCTCAGTTCGTATCTATCAGAGTCTCTTTTCTGAGGTAACCTCCTCCTTTATATAGGAGGGGAAGTTACTCAGTTACCTGTTACTGCGCTTGGTGGTTTTACCCATGATTCCGTGTATCTCGCCACGATTCCGTATATCTCGGTCAGGATTCCGTATATCTCGCCCCACGCTCCGCATATCTTACCCATACTCCGCGTATCTCGGGCACGCCCTGCGTATCTCGGGGGACTTATCTGATGGATATACGCATGATTCGGGCTCGGTTTTAAATTATTCGGACCTCGTACACGCACGAAACCTACGAAAAACCCGATTTCGAGCTAACCCGGGGAAACCGGGCAAGTCGCAAACTTGCCCGGCACCCCCGGGGGGCTTACCAGGAATTCCGGGCAAGCCTAGGCTTGCCCGGAATTCCGGGTAAGCTTTGCACCCCGGGGGTGTCGCGCACACCCCCCTTTTTGTCCTCGATGTATACGGAGACCCGATTTTCAACTAACTCCTATACGTCGGGGACCCCCCGTTACAAGGCGCGCGCGTCCCGCTCGTGACAGCCGCCTGAGACGCGCGTCCGAGTCCTCTTCCCAAAGCTCTCCCCTGCATCCCGGTTCACATTTCCACATTGAACCGGGTCAAAACCGGCTTACGGTCCAAGGTTGCCTATAAATAGCCACCTTGGGGGTAAACATTTTCAAGTCACTTTGGGTGAGAATTGAGAAGAGCTCTGACCTCTCTCTAACTTTCTCTCTCTAGAACTGTCTAATGTTGACCGTCGGAGTGAGCGCACCAAGCACCTCCCCCCTCTCCACGAGAGTTGCTCGGTAATGCTCCTCTTGCAGGTACGGACGGACAGTCAGCGAGAGAGCCCGAAGAACTTAGTGCGTTTTTGAAGACGAAGGCAAAGGCCCGTGCACGACCCTAGGAGACGGACTTGGCCCAAACAAGCTCGTACCCAACCCGAAGACATCGACAAGTTACTCAGCGGACAGCCCGCGTTAACTTGGTCGAAACACTTGGCGCCGTCCGTGGATCACCCACAAGACCAAAAGAATGGCAAGCAACGAGCAGCCACCGCCGACTAAGACGAAAAAAAGAGGACCAGGACGTCCAAGGAAAACTCCGGCCCCGGAGTCAAGCATGAGACCTCCTCCGCAGAGAGCTCAGAGAGACCCCCCCGCAGAGCCAAAGCGAGGCCTCAGTCGCCTCGTCTATGCCAACAAGAAGCGTACACTCTCGGAGTAACGCGCAAGGGGGCACACAGCAAACCGACGCTCCTCCAGGCTTCGCCCATCAAACCTTCAACACGCAGGAGCAACCATACGGAATGCCAAATGCTGGGGCATACAATCAGGCACCAGGGGCACAGGCTGCGCCTGCAGTCACCCCAGAAATGATGGCGACACTCGAACAGCTGCTTCATCTGAGAGAGGCCCTGCGCAACCAAGGATACGGGGCGCCACCGCCCCCTCCCGCGCAACAAGCAAACATGCCCCCGCCACCAAGGCAGGCGCCTCCAATGAATGCACCTCAGCAGAGAGGCCCTACAATCTCAAAAACCCCGACCTTTCACGGGAATGCACAACAAAGCAGGCAGTTCCCCCAACAAGGGACAAGACAGGAGCTCTCGCACTCCCAAACACCCTACCAAGCAGGGCCATTCAATGAAGGAGCCTGGAGGCAGCCGTCTCAGATATTCCAGGGATATCAAGGTGGATATTCTCAGTACAACCCGACGCAGGCGCAATTTCCCCAACAAAGCGCAAGCATGGGACAAGAAGCATGCCCCCCAAATCAGGGTAACCCAGTTACCGGGTTGACAGAGGAGATGCTTGAAAAGCTGATTGAAAAGAAGATAAAGCAAAGGAAAATGAGAGGGATGAACACATTGGTGGACACCACATCCCACCCTTTCACTGACGAGCTGGTGTACAGTCGCGTCCTAGACGCACTGTATAATCTAAGGCCGGAAAAGTACCGAGGCAAGGGAGACACGATAGAGCATGTGCAGCAGCATGAAGCAATGCTTTTGGGGAGGACAGACAACCCTCACCACATAGCCATGACATTCCCCCAAACATTAGGCGGACCAGCTGCACACTGGCTCTTCTCCCTGCCAAAGAAGAGCATAGACTCGTGGCAGTCCCTCAAAGAAAAGTTCATCCACCGTTACATGGGAGAACGTTCGATCGTCAAAGGATCAAATGCCTTGGATGACGTCAAGCAGGAGTGGAATGAGTCCCTCGCAAGCTACTACATCCGGTTTAATCAAAACATCTCGGAAATTCAAACGAACATCGCAGAGATAGAAATCATCCATGCCTTTGTCAGAAACCTGGGTAGGCACGGGTACGACTTGGGCCAAAAGCTTTCTACAAGGCCGGTGGAAACAATGGAAGAACTCGTGGCAAGAGTAAAAGAGTACATTGATGCTGAGCACTACAAGATGACAGCCCGGGACAAGTGGGTTAAGCCCGGCAACAAGAAAGATGAGAGTAAGCCAGGCCCCCTGAAGCAGAACCAAACCCCCCAACAAAAACAGTGGACTCCGCCCCAGAAGAGAACATTCAACATTGAAGAAGACAAGAATCCAGACGTCAACACCATTGAGCTAATCCCTTTGAACGCTCCCCTGAGTGTCATACTGAAAGAAATGAAAGAGCAAAACCTCTGGAAAGAGCCATTCGGTTTCAGAAAGGGCCAGCTAGGGAAAGAGCAAGACAAGTGGTGTGAAAGCCACGAAGTCAACGGCCATGAAACTGACGACTGTAGAAGCCTTAAGTTCCAAATCAATCGAATCATACAAGAAGGCGGACTTAAGCACTACGTCGACCAGGGGGGAAAGATTGAGAAGGTGAAAAGAAAATTCACGCCAAAGGAGAAAGGAAAAGAGAAGACCAATGACAACCCCCCTCCTAAAAAGAGGGGAGTTATTAATGTCATTCATGGTGGTCCAGCTGCAGGAGGACAAGTCTCCAACACAAGAGATGTATACGTTGCGCAGGCAAGCACACTCCCCAAGTATGGCAAAAGAAAGAAACCGGAAGAGGAGGACCCCGTGATAGGATTCTCGAGAAAGGACATGGCACACATCGTCTACCCGCATGATGACGCGTTAGTAATAACAATGGAAATCAACGGGTGCGATGTCAAAAGAATCCTGGTCGACGGAGGAAGCTCGACAGACATCCTCCATGTCAATGTCCTCGAACAGCTTGGAATGAAGAGAGAGGACCTGAAGCCGGGAAATTTCCCGTTAGTAAGATTTGTAGGAGCTGCTACATATCCACTAGGGATGATCACCCTTTCCACTGTGATAGGAGAAGGATGGAACGCAATGAAAGTCGACATCACTTTCGTGATCGTCGAGAGCCTTGGCGCTTACAACGGAATTCTCGGAAGAACAACGATAAACCCCTACGAGATGGTGCCTTCAACGGCACACCAAAAGCTGAAGTACCGCTTAAGGGGAGGAGTTGGTGAAGTCTTGGGCGATCAGACGACAGCACGAAAGTGCTATGTCAACGCCCTAAGATGCAAGAACCGTCTGGACATAGAAGTCATTGAAAGGGGACAATGTTCCAAGTCTGAAGTTGAGATGCGATTTGACGAAATGATGAGCAGAGGAGAAAGACTCCCAGCACCTCAAACCCCAATGCTCCCAAGCATATGGGACATCAAGCAAGGGGAGTCGGAATCCATCCAGAGTTACTTCAAGCGATTCGCCATAAATGCAACTTCAAGTTTGGCAGAGAAGTCAGCCGTGATCAATGCCTTTTTCCTGAACATGAACTCACCTACATTCCTCCTATTTGGACGAACACAAGGGTGGAGAACAACCAAATCTATGGCTGACTTAAAAGAGAAGATGGAGACAGCAATCGAGGTCGCAAACAAGCTGGGGTGGTTCAGCCCACCTGCAGAACAAGAGGAGGCGCGCGAACACAAGCGTGCAAGACAAGACTTGAACAACAACCAAGATGGCGAATATACACCTCTGAACATAGAGGTGGAGGAGTTGTTCAAGACCATCCTGAAGGATGTTTTACCTCCTCCAAGCGAGATCCGGATTGCCTTCCTCGGGAAGAATCCAGAAATGTGGTGCCACTACCACAACAGATGGGGTCACAGCACGAATGGGTGCCCCTCTCTACGCAACAGAATCGAGGAACTGATCGAACAAGGAGCTCTGCGCTCCTACATTGCATGCAAGAAGCCAGCTTTATCAAACCGTCACTAAGGAAAAATCACTATGTAATGGCAAGCTACCCCGGTCCAAAACCAGGAACAAGCCACGTACATCATCAACAAAGGCCCTAACTCTACACGCAGAAAGGGCAAAAAACAAGAAAAGCCATCAAAAAGATATCAAAGCAAGACTAAGCAAAGCTCAT
Organism: Clarkia xantiana subsp. parviflora; assembly: GCA_036873135.1. Taxonomy (NCBI): domain Eukaryota; kingdom Viridiplantae; phylum Streptophyta; class Magnoliopsida; order Myrtales; family Onagraceae; genus Clarkia; species Clarkia xantiana. Next base: position 13,207,529 of record JAPTYO010000003.1, read on the forward strand.
GCCTGTATTCAAAACAGAGGGAGCGCGACGCATGCAAGGAGACAAAATAATTTCATCAAGGATGTGGACGTACTAATCTATCCACATCCTTGCCAAAAGTCGGGGACAAGCGGTTCCATAGGAATCCTCCCTCGCAAATAAATGCAAGTGTCGGATGTACTAATCTATCCACACTTCGCCACAATACAAGGATGTGAACGTACTAATCTATTCACATCCTTGCAAAAAGTCGGGGGACAAGCGGTTCCTTAGGAATCCTCCCTCGCAAACAAATGCAAGTGTCGGACGTACTAATCTATCCACACTTCGCCGCAGTACAAGGATGTGGACGTACTAATCTATTCACATCCTTGCAAAAGTCGGGGGACAAGTGGTTCCTTAGGAATCCTCCCTCGCAAACAAATGCAAGTGTCGGACGTACTAATCTATCCACACTTAGCCATCATCAAGCGATGTGGACATACTAATCTATCCAAATCTCAAAAAACAAGATAGGCGTGCGGCTCTTCAGAAAACCACCATCTTGTCAAAATATCATAATGAAGCTCCACGGTTCCGTAAGGAACTATCTTCTTATGAAAATCAAAAGGACAAGCGGTTCCTTAAGAGTTCCCCCTTCTCTTTAAAATTGCAAGTGTCGGACGTACTAATCTATCCACACTTCGCAAACAAACAACTATATCAAGTATGTGAACGTACTAATCTATTCACATCCTTGTAAAGGAAGACAAGCAGTTCAACATGGATCCTCCTCCTTACAAAGCCCTAGGTGCCGGTAATACTAATTCATCCGCACCCCGCCACCAATAGAGATGCAATTTCCTAAGGAAAACCATCGGATTAAGGAAATCAACCTGTCAACAGAGCTACACTCTTCCAAAAGAGAACAAGTTACAATAAATGAAGATGCAAAATAATACTAAGTATTATATCTTTCTAACATCTCATGTCAGGCATATATATATAATATAGCAGGTCTGAAAAGTAAAGGCATCCAGCCAGCATAAAAAGTCAAGCCCGGGACACACCCCGCCAAAATCTCACCCATGCAAGGGGAGCAACCATATATACACAAGAGAGTCATATAAAACAAAGAAAGATCAACCTGACCCAACGTCAGGAGCACCAGAGCCAAAGGCGTCAGCCATAAAAACATCATGCGCTGGGCAGCTGAAAACAACACGGCGATCGTCACCAACAGGGACGGACACCTGTCCCGACAAACCACTCGCTCCTCCCACATCGCCCGCTCGGATCCCCGCAATAGCCCCAAGGGCATAGCCAGTATATGGCCCAGTACACTGGAAAGGAAAATCGGGGGCAAGAGAGTATATCCTCCTGAAGTAATCCACAGAGAAAGACTCCATGCGATCATCACGTGCCTTCTCGAGAAGTTTGGAGTAATCAGTTGTAGTAGGAAACTCAATCATCCCAAGCTGATCACCCAGGGCAACATGAGACTCCTTAGTCTCCTTCAGCGCCACAGCATGTGCCTCCTCGTCGACCTTCTCCTGGCGCAATAAGGCAAACAGCTCCGCCTCCAGCTGAGACGCGCAATCCTGACTTCCCTTGAGATCAGCGGAAGCCTTGGAAGAAGCATCTGAATGTGCGCGCGCCTTCTCCCTCAACACAACGACATCCTGAGACAAGCGCTCATGACGACCCTGCAGACCCCTCGTCTCCTCAACAAGCTCAACAACAAAGGAGGAAAGGTTGGTCATCACGGCATTCACCTGCAACAACAACACAAGCACATCACACACAAAGAAGCCAGACAAACATGATAGATCCAACATAAAAAGAAAACAACGTACAGGAGCAAAGCGCGCGAGCGACTCCTCAACACACTTCAAAGCAGCCTCAGGGTCACGGGGGCACTTCTTGCGGTCAGCCGGCGGAACAGACCGCTGAACCACACGCACACCGACAGCAGGTGTGCTCAAGGAAACATCCTTGGGAAAGCGAATAGCAGACTGAGAGTAGGGAGTCCACTCGTTCCCGGACACATCCCGATCAAGCCGACACATCAGATCAGACTTGCGAAGAGCTGGAGGAGTAGGAACAACTACACATCAAAAGCAAACACATTAGGAGAAGGCAAACTATACCAATACAACAAGAAGTCAACCACAGTCACCTGCCAAGGAAGGCACCTCCGCTGAACGGCCGCTCCCCGACCGGGGGGCAGGCATGGTCGAATCCGCATACATTGGCCCCTTCCCTTTGTCGCAGGAAGGAGCAAGAGGCATGCCGGCAGACGTCGACCTCTTAGGATCGCTCGGGGAACGGACGTCAGCATCATTCTCTCGGACAGGTGCAACTCCCCCCGCCGTCGGGAGTACCAAGCCTGCAAAGACAACCACAAAAAGACCATTAGCATGTTAGCATGGGGAAAAATCTCAACGAAACCTTTAAAGGCACAAGTCCCATACCCGGGCCAACAGGAGGAGTGTCGCCGAGGCCTGGAACAGTCTGAGGAGATCCGCCTGCGACTCCGCCCTGTAAACAGGGGCGTCTGTTAAGAAACCAACCTACAAGGAAACAGGAACAAATGTTACGAAACTTCAAAACATACCAACTCATCCCCCGAAGGACGTACATGAATGCCCGCCGCGAGCAGCTCGGTGTCGGAAGCACGATAAAGGGGGCTGTGCTCCCCCGCCCTATTCGCCGTGTGAATCTTCTTCAAAGCAACCTTGTCTGTATCGGAGAACTCCTGAAAACGCGGAACGGGGTCGGTATCCACTATGTGAGAAGTCGTCCAAGTCGTGCCCGCATCCTTTATAAAAAAGTACTGACACTTCCATTTGTTCTGGGAAGTGTCTGATCTTTCGCAGAACCGCGCCTCAGTATTCCACCCCGCCCTACGCAAGCCAAGGGAGGAGAATCCCTTCTCGGTCATGTGAGGCCAACGCAAGGTGAAGGTACACATCCCAGACTCATCTGCCTTGCCCAGGCGATAGAAGGCTCGAAAAAGCACTATCGAGTAATCCCAAGAGTTTAGATGACACTGCACCCGGAAACATGTCCAAGCTCTAAACCCCGGTGGAGTGATAGAGACGGGAGAAATCCTGTAATGTCGACAAAGGCGGGCCAGATCCTGACAATAAGGAAAGCGCAGCCCTTCTCGGAACTGTGAAAGATAAACAGCCTCGTATTCAGCCGGAGGAACGGTGGGCCGACCAAATTCGACCCCCTTCACGACGTCCCAAGGATACGAGACCTCTATGCCGGGACACCAGCCCCGGGTCGAGACGTAGAGATCGAACTTGGAACGTGGGAGCTTGTTGGGAAAAAAACATTTGGGTCTTCTCCAGTATCACGCGGTTACCCGACGGTCCCAAAAGCACACCGCTTCGAGACCCGGAATTAGAATCCATGGTGCCCTCATCAACCTCCCCATCAATGTTATCTGAAACAGAGCGATGAGACTTATTCATTGCGTGAAGAAGCAGAAACCGTTGCCTACCAGGAACACTCTAAGTATCAAAGACACGCGCTTGCAAGCCCGTCAACCAAACCCTGCAAAAACCATACACAACTCAATCAAAAACCAGGGCCACGTATCAACACCATTCACCAAGCCCTTTGCGAGGGCATCCAACCCAACGGACCAACTGTCCGCGAGCAAACAGCTAGGGACCCTCCCGCTCGGGAGTCAAAAGTCCCTACGCTCACCAAAGGCCTAGGCCACCCACTAACAAAATTTCCATATACTTATACAATATAACACAGGTATTCAAGCATTCCACAAAGCGATAAGTTCAAGAGCTAAAGAAATCCAAGACATGCAAAGTTGGTCATAATTACCAAAATGCCATCCGACCACATTTCGATCAAATTTTATCCCCAAAACGGCTCAAGGCCCGGGGGGCACATACAAGCAGCTCAAATACACTTAAATAAGCCCATTACATGTCACGGGGAAACTTACCCCTACCCGAACAATTCAAAGAGCACTCGGGTCAACTAAGCCACCGATAAGCACGAGCTACCGAGCGATCACCTAAACCCCGGAGGCATGACTATCCACTCACAAATAATCAAGGAGTCATTATCACACTCGGGGGCATCATATCAAGTCACCCGCATCAAAATACAAACGGTCGAACTTTTTGCTCGAATATGTCCGATTTCGAACCTCCACGATTTCACCTCGGTTGACCGAAACCTAAGGGCCTCTTCACAAAGGGAGTTCACTAACCATAACTCTATTTATCTACATTTAAAGTTTGGCCAAAAACGAATTTTGAAAAATCGAGCCAAAATTTCAGTTAGGCGTTTCATCGAACACCTATCATGCACCTTATTAAAATTCGAAATTTGCAGCCCTAAAGGTCCAATTAACATCAAGAAAAGGAAGGAGAGGACATTACCGATCAATACCCGACGAGAAGGACCCGGAAACGGGTCGAATTGAGCCCGAAATCGGCCCGCCGAGCTGCAGCCGCCGCCCCGCCTGTCGCCGCCGCTCCTGCCGTGCCGCGCCGCCGCTGGGCCGCCGTGCTCTGGCTGGTGCTGGTCCTGGTGGTTGCCGGCCGGAATAGGGTGGTGCTAGGGCCCTAAGGTGGTTCTCCTAAATCACTACCCTAAAACCTCTCCAAAACCCTCTCAACAACCTATTCAAATGTGTATAGTTTTATAAACTACCACAAATAGGGGGGACTACACAACCTAACAAGCACCATACATCCAAGGTACACTCACATCCACCCTCCATTTTTTAAAAGTTGTTGATAACTTGGATTTTCACCATCAAGTGACTTAGCTAAATTTGACTAAGTTATTTCAAATGGTCTCAACTACTTGAAAACATTATTTTTATGATTTTTCGTATCAAGTCCATCACATGTGATTTTCCAAACCCGCCATTATTTCATTTACTAAAACCGTCGTCTCGCCGTCAAGACAGCCGTCTCGGACGACGGGCTCCCGAAAACCATCACATTGCATGAAAAACGTTTTATCAAAACTTTCATGATTTATTATCATTTTGATACAATTAGTCGTGGCATGAACGTTCCATATTTATTTGATCATCTTACAAACCCGAAAAATTTCATGTGCGCTCACGCCTTACTTCTTCCAAAATCACATTTATCATATTACTCGTAGTTCGTTGTGCTACTAACCCTTTGCGTAGTTATCAAGCATGACCATCTCAAAAAACTAAGGCAAGGAGCTCGTCTGAGCCGCGCGTATCCACCCTTGGTAAGTCAAGACCCAAGGTGAGCAGACGACCCGAATCACGCGTACACCCTATCTTAAAATAGAGTTAAATAAAGGTCAAGCCATTATTTAACTCGGGGGAAAGTGATGGATATACGCATGATTCAGGCTCGGTTTTAAATTATTCGGACCTCGTACACGCACGAAACCCACAAAAAACCCGATTTCGAGCAAACCCGGGGAAACCGGGCAAGTCGCAAACTTGCCCGGCACCCCCGGGGGGCTTACCCGGAAAATTCCGGGTAAGCTTTGCACCCCGGGGGTGTCGCGCACACCCCCCTTTTTGTCCTCGATGTATACGGAGACCCGATTTTCAACTAACTCCTATACGTCGGGGACCCCCCGTTACAAGGCGCGCGCGTCCCGCTCGTGACAGCCGCCTGAGACGCGCGTCAGAGTCCTCTTCCCAAAGCTCTCCCCTGCATCCCGGTTCACATTTCCACATTGAACCGGGTCAAAACCGGCTTACGGTCCAAGGTTGCCTATAAATAGCCACCTTGGGGGTAAACATTTTCAATTCACTTTGGGTGAGAATTGAGAAGAGCTCTGACCTCTCTCTAACTTTCTCTCTCTAGAACTGTCTAATGTTGACCGTCGGAGTGAGCGCACCAAGCACCTCCCCCCCCCCCCTCTCCACGGGAGTTGCTCGGTAATGCTCCTCTTGCAGGTACGGACGGACAGTCAGCGAGAGAGCCCGAAGGACTTAGTGCGATTTTGAAGACGAAGGCAAAGGCCCGTGCACGACCCTAGGAGACGGACTTGGCCCAAACAAGCTCGCACCCAACCCGAAGACATCGACAAGTTACTCAGCGGACAGCCCGCGTTAACTTGGTCGAAACATTATCTATATCTTTAACCGTCTCCCACTACTCTATCTAGTAGGCCGGTTTCTCGGTCTTTATCCTCTGATCACAAGTCTCGACTCCTGTCGAGGACTCCAGAATTATCTCATTCTAGGTCACCATCCAGGACCCTTTGTCTCACGAGACGGGCCCAGCCTCTGCGGGGCTTTATCACGGGGCCTTTACTAAGGCATATCAGGGCCTGCTCGGAGGCTTCCTGTCGGGAGCGTTCAGCTCATATATTGGGGCCGCTTAAGTCGGGACCCTTCATGCTGGGCCTCTGAGCCTTCCAGGCTTTTCATGAGGCCCAATGGACCTACTCGCCGTCCATTGGCTGTTAACGGGGCTAACGATTACATCGGAACCCATCATTTGCCCCCAAGACATGGGGGACTTTTAGTTCGTCGTGTCTTCCAGTTCCAGACCTTTCGTCCTTGCTGTCGGAGGTTTTTATGTCCATACCTCCCGATATTGTCATCGGAGGCTTTTGTCTTCAGGCCTCCTGATATCTCAATCGGAGGCTTTTGCCTTCAGGCCTCTTGACACCTCTATCGGAGGCTTTTGCCTTGCGCGTAATTGCCGTATGACAGAGTTTCCCACTCATAGCTGCCTTGGGCCCACCGGGCTTTTATAGGCAGTTGCCAAATTCGAGGAGACTCCTCGGTTACTGCAGCATTAAATGCTAGGGATAAAGAAACGACGTTTAAATCGGCGTGACTGTCGTTTTCTGAAAAAACACTTATTACGTCACTAAAGTCCATTCCGTACTTGTACCCTACAATCTCGGCGATCAAGATCGTGTCGTTTCGTCTTCAACGGTCCAGATTGAGTCCTTCCAGTTGTCCTTTTGCTTATAAAAGCCAAAACCCTGGAATTATTCACTTCTTCTCCATCCTCTCAGTTTCTGGAAGTTCTGCCATTCTTGAGTTCGAAGCTTTCTTCTCCAAGGTTTTTCTGCTCTTCAGGTGATCCAAGGCCTTCGATCTTCCCGATCTTCCTTCATCTTCACCAAGCATCCACCGACAATGTCTGGTAAGGCTTCCCTTTTCTGTTTACGTGATTCGCTGATATTTGCTCTTCTTTTCTCAAATTTTCTTGTTCGTAACCGTTTTTAGATGAGGCTAGCTCTGAGGCTAGGAACCCTTTCACCTTCGAATTGGCTGTTAATGAGATTTCTGAGACCTCGTACGAGGCTGCTCTCCGAGAGGGTTGCATTACCTCGGACTGGGAGCCTCGTTTCCCCTATGAGTCTCAGCCTGCTGTCAGGAGGAAGCACATCGTCACGCGTCCTCGAGAGGGAGAAGTGTTCGTCTCCGCCGGACAAATAAGCGCGGGGATTCGGTTCCCCTTCTGCGGGAACTTGGTGGAGATGTGCAACTTCTACAAGACACACCCTTGTACCTTCTCTCCACACGCCATCCGCGTGTGGAATGCCTTCCAGCTTTTGTGCCTCCGCCAGCAGTGGACGTACAGTCTACTACTCTTCCGCACCTTCTACGGAATGAAGTGCAATAAGGCTGGTGTTTGCTCCTTCTCCCCCCGACTCCCCAAGTGGACAAAGGAGAAACTTTCACGTTTCGGCTGGGATAGCGAGACCTGGAAGTTCCATAAGGATCGGGTGCTGATTCGCGACTCGGGATCTGACAACAACGGATGGAAGAAGTATTACTTCTTCGTCCAAAACAGCTTTGTCCCATGGCCCCGATGGGAGGTCGTGGCGGATCCTGCCCCCAAGCTCGAGGTCTACACCGAGGACGACCTCAACACTCTCCAAATGGTTCAGCTCTACCGTTGGGGAGACTCCTTCATACCCCTCGACGCCAACAAGCTCATGGAGAAGGACTTGATTCATATCGGAGTCCGGCTCCTCGATTCTGTTTCCAAAGATTTAGTCATCTGGGTAATACTTCTAACCACCTTGTCTTTTATTTTTGCAGCCAAGAAGGCATCTCTGCTGACTAGTCTCATGTTGAAGCAGGGCGAGACTGATGTCGTTCAAGGTGGCTCCAAGAGGAAGCGGAAATCGTTAAAGAAGGGAGCTTCCTCTTCCGCCACTCCTTCTGCTGTCCCTCCGACCGAAGAGCAGGTCGTGACCAAGAAAGCCAGGAGGGAGGAGATAGATCAGGCCTTCGGGGCCACCACCGTCGAGGAAGGTAAGCGCGTTCGTCGTGCTATTAAGAAATATAGGAAGCTGGTTCCCAAGGAGTTTATCCCCGCTGATCGGGAATCGCGGGTGCGAGAAATCAAATACATCCTTCGAGGAGAAGTCCCCCGCGTTCTCAAGGCGGGATATTACAACTTCTTTGGGAAGGACCAACATCTCGAACGCCAAATCCTATGGTGTCCTCGAGGAATTCTTCCTGACTTTATTCATCCTGCCACCACAGGTCCATTGGAGGCTCCTGCTCCGACGAAGGCTACCACTCCAGCGGAGACCGCGGCTCCGCAAGAGCTGATGCTGGAGGATATCCCGACGGAAGCCCAGTTCCGTCGGGTGACTGATTTGGAGGCCTCTCCTTCCTCCGAAGAGCCCAATGAGGGTGGCCTGCTTCCCCGCCGCAGGTCAGGACAAAGCGGCCTGAGGCCCGTCGTGAGGGACGCGTCCCGGAGCCCTCCTCCCGAGCTCCGCACTCCTACTCCTGAGCCTCCGCCGGCTGAGGTAGCTCCTCCAGCTGATGATCCCGAAGTTATCCCTCCTCTCCCGTTGGATGAAAATCTTTATAAGATTTACACCCCCGACCAGGCGACGATTCCTTGGCATCCGATCGAATCTCTTCAAGGGGTTCCTCTTCTACGGGGGAACCTTCAGCCTGACTTGGCCCTGCATCTGCTGGCAGGGTCAATTCCTCCCGCTTTGAAGCAGCCGATCTCCTTGGCGCGGGAGGACATTGAAGAGGAATTCCGCGCTATGGCCGTCCGTCGGATGGAGGTAATACTTTACCTTTGCTTTGTTTTCTTCAATGTCTCTGCTTTTGACCATCGGATTCTATTCTTTTTTCCTTTCGTCTTAGGAAACCGCGGACCAGCAGCGCTGCTTTGGCATTGCCCTGGCTCTGAAGAGTGCTTTGGAGGAGGCTCAAGCTAAGTTGAACCCCGACGTGCTGGCCAAGCTCCAGGCAGACCTCGACGAGGCTGTGGCGGCCAGGAATAAGATGGCCAAGGAGAAAGCCCTCCTTGACGAGATGGCCAAGGGCCTGCTTAAGCAGGTTCAAGACCACGAAGCCGTCCTGCGTCGGGAGCAGAGGATGGTTCAGGAGGAACATCGGCGGCACGAGGAGGAGAAGAGGCAGCTCCTCCACGAGAAGGGCGTTTTCGTGGATGCCCTAGCGGAGGCCAAGGCGAGATTCGAAGCTGAGAAGGCTGAGTTCTCTGCCAAGCTGGCTGAGGCAAAGGCTCAGGGCCACGAGGAAGGTCGCCTGCGGGGCCGCGAGGAAGGTCACCAGCAGGGTCGCAAGGAGGGCCTTCTACAAGGCCGCGAGGAATATCAGAACTCTGATGATTTCAAGGCGGACGCCGTGGGGTTCTGTAAAGCCGAGATGGAGAACGTCCTGTTCAATGCCGTCGAGGAACTTTACACGGCCTACGAGGGTTCCATCGATTTCAAGAAGTCTGATACCCTCGCCCCTTTCGCGGAGAAGTACTTCAACCTCCCCGCTGAGAGTGAGGAGGCCGATGCTGCGGACCCAACCCCGCGGACTGCGGAGCCTTCTGCCCAGGCCCCTCCGAATCCTGCTCCCTCCGACGCCGCTGAGGATCCGACCTCCAACAAGGACCAAGCTTAGCGCTTTATATTTTTAGTCCTTGTAGTTTCTCCTGCTCTCTCCTTGTATCCTCTTTATCTTTCATATCGGAACCCTTAGGCCTTCGAGCCTTTATATAAGCAGTTTCTTTTTATCTGTTTTGGTCCCGATAATCGTTTGCACTTATTTAAAGCGAATTTAAACTCATTACTCAGAACGTTCCGATGCACCATTTAAGATGACTTCATACGTCCTTCCGACGCTTTACTCGGGACTTTACCACCTAAGGTTTCTCGTTTTATCGGGATTTCACCACTTAAGGTTTCTCATCCAATCGGGACTTCACCACTTAAGGTTTCTCGTCCTATCGGGATTTCATCACTTAAGATGATTTTTCACACCCCCTAGGGCTTTTTCGTACCTGTTAAGGCTTTTGGCCGCATCATATAGACGACTTACGCGGACCCGTTAGGGCTTTTTCGTACCTGTTAATGCTTTTGGCCGCATCATATAGACGACTTACGCGGACCCGTTAGGGCCTTTTCGTACCTAGGCTTTTGGTTGCATCATAAAGACGACTTACTCACACCCCGTAGGGCTTTTGTCCGTACCTCGAAAGGCTTTTTGTCGCGCCATAAAGGCGACTTACTCGTACCTCGTAAGGCTTTTATCGTACCTCGGAAGGCTTTTGTCGCGTCCTTCGGGACGTCTTACTAACTGTTAGAATAAATCTAAAAGTAATTTGATCGGAAGCAACTTCTTTTATTCATTAACAACTTAAAGCAGGCTTACATCGGATCTTATCGATAGACAATTTGCGCCATTCGCGGCGACTTAATATCAAACATGATACTTCTTCAAGTGTTCGCCACTGAAGGAATGTTTCAACGTCTTGCCATCAAGGTCCTCTAGCTTGTACGCATTCGGGGCTGGCATCCCTACGATCTTGTAAGGTCCCTCCCATTTCGGCGATAGCTTGTTGATCCGATCTAGATGAACGAACTCGTTCCTCCGCCAGACAAGTTCTCCAACGAAGAATTGTCGGGACTTGACACGCCGATTATAATATCGGGCTGTTGCCAGACGCATCCGAGCCTGGACTTCATCAGCCTTCCACCTCTTTTCCTCGAGCAAGTCTAAGTCTAGACGTCTCATTTCCTCGTTCGTCAGAGGCTCATAATATTCCGGGCGATGGGACGCCACCGCTATCTCCACGGGAGCGACTGCCTCCGTGCCATAGACCAGGCCAAACGGAGTTTCCCCCGTCGATTGCTTGGGTGTTGTTCTAACAGCCCACAGCACGTTTTCGAGCTCATCCAGGCAATGGCCCTGTAAGGCGTAGACTCTCTTCTTCAAGCCATCCATCACGATCTTGTTGGCTGATTCTACTTGGCCGTTGGTCTGAGCATGACGGACGGAAGCTGTCCGATGTTCAACGTTCAACTCCTCCAAGTACTCCTTCAACTGAGCCCCATTGAACGGAGGGCATCGCTGATCAATACTCGGGGAACCCCATACCGGGATATGATCTGAGTTTGGAGGAACTTGAGGATCTGCTGCCCCGTTGTCTTGGCCAGCGCCTTTGCCTCTATCCACTTCGAGAAGTAGTCAATGGCCACGAGCAAATACTTGCACTGACCTTTTGCTTGGGGAAGAGGACCCACCAAGTCAATGCCCCACTGCGCGAAGGGCCAAGCACTCCTGATGGACATCAGGTCCGCGGCGGGGGCCACGATATTCGGAGCGTACCTTTGGCATGCGTCACAGGATTGGACCATCGCTGTCGCTTCCCTTGTTCATCGAAGGCCAATAATAGCCCAAATTCAGCGCCTTCCTCACAAGAGATCGGGCCCCTTCATGACAGGCCGCGACTCCTTCGTGCAATTCTCTCAGGATCCGATTTGTGTCAGGTCCCGCCACACATTTCAGAAAAGGCTTCACATGCCCCCTCTTGTATAACTGGTTGTCCACCATTACGTAGTTGTCCGCAATCCGACGCAACCTGACAGCTGCCACCTCGTCATCAGGGAGTGCCCCCGTAGTCAGGTATGTGATCATCGGGGTCATCCAGGTGGGTTTTTCTTCTTCATTTGATCTTGTTTCAATAGCGCAAACCTCCGCCGGATCAATGGTTGAGATAATCACTTTCTCCAGAAAATGTACCCTCCGATTCTCCTCGGGGGCCACTCCCAGAGCAAACTTTCTTAGGGCATCTGCCTCTGCGTTTTCTTCCCTCGGGATCGCCTCGATATCGAAGCTTTTGAAGCTTCCCTTCAAAATCTGCACCTCGTGCAAATACTTCTTCATTGTCGGGCTTTTGGCTTCATAGTTCCCCTGGACTTGATTCACGATCAAGCTGGCACCACACTTCACCTTTAGATGATCGACTCCCGTACCCTTGGCAATCTTGAGGCCCGTGATAAGAGCTTCGTACTCCGCTTCATTGTTGGTGGCCTTAAACGTCAACGCCAAGGCATATCGTAGGGGCTCGCCTTCACCGGGCGGTATAAATACGAATCCTGCCCCCGAGCCTTCTACACTCGATGAACCATCAGTGTACATCTCCCAGGTGTTCTCCTCATTTGGCTGTTCTGGCTGTTCTGCTATCGGGACTTCCATGGTTGCCCCCTCTACAGGACCCGCTTCTTCCAGATCGGGTGCTGTAGACTCAGCTATGAAATCTGCCAATGCCTGGCCCTTAATAGCGGTTCTCGGAGCGAAATGTATACGGAACTCCGTAAGCTCGATGGCCCACTTCATAAATCTCCCCGACGCCTCCGGTCGGTTCAAAAAGTGCTTCAGGGGCTGATTGGTTAGCACCGTAACCTCGTGGGCATGGAAGTAAGGCCGTAGCTTTCGAACGGCAATAATCAACGCAAAGAGATACTTCTCAATAGCGGGATAATTTATTTCAGACTTGGCAAACGCCTTGCTTACATAATAGACAGGCACTTGGTTGCACTTGACAATCTTAATCAAAACAGAACTAACAGCAACATCAGAAACAGCCAAATAGAGATAAAGCGGCTCGCCTGGAACCGGTTTCGCCAACGGCGGAAGGGTACGGAGGTGCTGCTTGAGTGCTTGGAATGCCTCCTCGCACTTGTCGGACCATTCGAACTTCTTGTGGGCTCGCAACACATCAAAAAACGGCATGGCTCGGTCACTTGCCTTGGATAGGAAGCGATTCATCGCGGCCAACCGGCCATTCAACACTTGAACTTCCCAATGAGTCTTCGGAGACTGCATCTCCTCGATTGCTCGCAGCTTCTCAGAATTCACCTCGATTCCTCTCTGGCTCACCATGAACCCTAGGAATTTCCCCGAGTTTACCCCAAAAGCACACTTGTCAGGGTTCAACCGAACCTGATGAATCCTCATCCGCTCAAACGCCGCCGCCAAGTTTTGGACATGGTCTCCTGCCTGTCGGACTTTACCAACATGTCATCCACATACACCTCCATGGTCTTTCCCAGCATATCCCTGAACAACTTGTTTACCATCCGCTGGTAAGTTGCTCCGGCATTGATCAATCCGAAGGGCATCACGTCGTAGTGGTAGACGTCACTGTCGGCATAGAAGGCCGTGTGGGGGGCATCTTCCTTCGCCATCTTGATCTGGTTGTATCCGGAATAGGCATCCATGAAGCTCAACAGTTCATGTCCCGATGTGGCATCCACCAACTGGTCAATCCTCGGGAGCGGGTAGCAATCCTTCGGGCAGGCCTTGTTCAAGTCGCGGAAATCGACACACATCTGCCACTTCCCGTTACTCTTTCGGACCAGGACTGGGTTAGAAACCCAAGTCTGGAATTGGAGCTCCTTGATGAATCCAGCGTCGAGCAGTCTGCCCACCTCCTGCTGGATCGCGATCCTCTTGTCCGTGCCCATCGGACGCCTCCTCTGCGCGATAGGCTTGATCGCAAGATCTATCTTCAGCTCGTGCACTATCACGTCGGGGCTGATTCCTGGCATATCACTCGGGGACCAGGCAAACAGTTCCTTAAACTCCTTCAGGAGCTCAATCAACTCTTGGGCCCTTTCCTCCGACAAAGAAGACCCGATCTTCACCTTCCTCTGAGGTCCATCAATCTCAACCTCCTTCAGATCCTCCATGGGGGCGGGACGCCCATACTCCTCTCGAGGGTCGGCATCAGTCTGGAGGACAGTCATGGCCTCCCTTCTTCTCCTTCGAGTAGCGTTGACATAGCATTTTCGCGACGCCACTTGGTCACCCGTGACCTCTCCGACTCCGTTGTCAGTCGGGAACTTCATCTTCTGGTGGACCGTCGAGGCGACTGCCATGAGAGGGTTGATGGTGGTCCTCCCGATAATAGCGTTGAATGCCCCCGCAGACTCTACTACGACGAAGTCCACATTTCGCTTCTCCATCTTCCAGCCACTACCAAACTCCCCCGGTAAGGTAATCATTCCCAACGGGTAGGAAGTGGAACCAGATAATCCCACCATCGGGAAGTCCACCTGCGTCAGGTCCTTCTTCGTCTTGCCCATGGCTTCTAAGGCATCCATGAATAGAATGTCGGAAGAACTTCCTCCATCTATCAGGATCCGCTTCATCTCGAATCCGTCCACGTCAAGGGTCACGACCAAGGCGTCGTCGTGAGGGCTCTCCACGCCTACCAAATCTTCCGCTGAGAAAGAAATTACCATTTCTTCCTTCAGAGTCCACGACCGGGACCTTTTGCCTAGCACCACAGCGGCAGAGATGCGGGAAGCATAATTCTCCCGAGAAGCGGAGGTGTCACCTCCCGCTGCCATTCCTCCGTGAATGACGTTAATGGTTCCCCGCCTCTCCTTACGGGCACCTGAGCCGGAGGCTTCTTGTTCCACCTTCTTCTTCTTGGGAGATCGATCGCGAGACTTTGAACGGGACCGCGGCCGAGTTTTGGAACGGGATCGGCAGCGTCCCCTTCCGACGAACTCCTTCAGCTTCCCCTTCTGGATCACCTTTTCTATTTCTTTCTTCAACTCCCGACAGTTGTCCGTGTCGTGACCATTGGCTCGATGGTACTGACAGTAACGGTCAGAGCGGCCTCCCAAGAATTCGCCTTCTTTCCTCGGAGGGTATCGGGCGAGACCCTGCCGATCCATCACAGCTAGTACGGTGGTCATCGAGCTGTTGATAGGAACACTGCGACCTTCACGGTTATCCTTTTTCGGAGGACGCCTATCCTCCCTTCTCTCGAGGCGGCCGCGGTTTCTACTCCCCTCCGATTTGTCGTTTCCTTTGCGATCATCCGGCAGCTTGGAGGACGGTTTTCCTCTTCCCGACTTCGGAGGATCAAGTTCTCCGGCAGCAATCTTCGACTCCTGGACGTCGATCTGCTGTTTCACCCTCGCTTGCAGGGCCTCCATACTCCAAACAGCCTTCGCGGCTACGTTAGTGACCTCACACTCTTCAGGAAACGCCTCCGTCCTTGATACTGCTTGATGAAGCGGTCGTGCATATCGGCCCAGCACGTAATACTTCCCGGCGGTAGGCTGAAGAACCATGTCATGGCCCTTTCTCCCAAGGTGATCGGGAACAGCGAGCATATAAGATCGTCGTTCGACGTCCTACCCATACAGGCCTGGACATGTCTCTGAACATGGCGAACCGGGTCTCCTTCACCATCGTACTCCTTGATGGTTGGTATACCTAGCCCGGGCAGGGCGACGGTATCTATCAGTCGCGGAACGAAAGGATGACTGGACCGATCCCTCAGCTCCGATGTCATTTGCTTCTGATCGCCCATGCAGATGGTGACGATCTTCACCACCTGATCGGGGGTGATGGGGCCATTCAGGGGAATGGTCCTGTTCTGCACTGGTCCTGGGCCGTCGACCACGAACTTCTCCAAATGCGCGGGTTCCTTACCCCTGCTCCTGGGCGGAACCTCCTGAACCTCCTGTTCTTCTGGGACCACCCTCGGAGGGGGTGGAGGTAACTCTTCTCGCGGAGGCAACTCCTCTGCCCTCCTGGCAGCCTCCCTCTTGTCCAACAAGGCCTCCATGGCAGCCAAGAACATGGGCATAGCATCTGCTACTGCCTTGGCTAACTCCGAGTTCGAAGACGATCCTTCCTCCCTTCGCGGGATTTCTTCTCCTCTACGTCCCACCGGGTTTGGGGGAGCCTCATCCACCTCCCTTCGCGGGACATCTCGCATGTTCACCTCCGTGTCTCGGGCTGAGACCTCGTAACCATCACCATGCCCCCCTGTCTGGGAAACAGCGGGGAGCTCACCTTGTTCAGCAACATGTTCCGGCAACGGGGAATTCACAGTTCCTGCGGGACGAGAACTGCCAGCCTGAACCTGCTTCTTCTTGCCACCACCGGCCATTGATCTGGTAGAAACTATTTTGACTTTTCGTTCAAGTTCCCACAGACGGCGCCAATGTTGGATCACGGGCGAAGCTCCGTTACGTCCTTGACGGAAAGCTTGGACTCCTAAGCTCCGCGTAATCCTGCAAAAGGGGATGACCTGGGTGGTGACCCAGAATCCCTCTCTGATGCTTAAATGAGTATCAATGGGGGTGATAGCAGTAATCTCAGTTCGTATCTATCAGAGTCTCTTTTCTGAGGTAACCTCCTCCTTTATATAGGAGGGGAAGTTACTCAGTTAC
Organism: Clarkia xantiana subsp. parviflora; assembly: GCA_036873135.1. Lineage (NCBI taxonomy): Eukaryota > Viridiplantae > Streptophyta > Magnoliopsida > Myrtales > Onagraceae > Clarkia > Clarkia xantiana. Next base: position 13,223,963 of record JAPTYO010000003.1, read on the forward strand.
CAGTTACTGCGCCTGGTGGTTTTACCCATGATTCCGTGTATCTCGCCACGATTCCGTATATCTCGGTCGGGATTCCGTATATCTCGCCCCACGCTCCGCGTATCTTAACCATACTCCGCGTATCTCGGGCACGCCCTGCGTATCTAGGGGGACTTATCTATATCTTTAACCGTCTCCCACTACTCTATCTAGTAGGCGGGTTTCTCGGTCTTTATCCTCTGATCACAAGTCTCGACTCCTGTCGGGGACTCCAGAGTTATCTCATTCTAGGTCACCATCCAGGACCCTTTGTCTCACGAGACGGGCTCAGCCTCTGCGGGGCTTTATCATCGGGGCCTTTACTAAGGCATATCAGGGCCTGCTCGGAGGCTTCCTGTCGGGAGCGTTCAGCTCATATATTGGGGCCGCTTAAGTCGGGACCCTTCATGTTGGGCCTCTGAGCCTTCCAGGCTTTTCATGAGGCCCAATGGACCTACTCGCCGTCCATTGGCTGTTAACGGGGCTAACAATTACATCGGAACCCATCAATTATCATGATTTTTTCAATTATATCTATTTCAAATCCAAATATTATAATTTGAGATGGTTAGCCATTGTTTTATTGATTCTCAACCATTCCATTAGATGAAGTACAATACTAACTACATCACATTTCACATTAATGTTATGCGAAGATGCTAATATCATTTGTATTGCAGTAATACGACATCTAATGGTGGATGGAATTTTGTAGTCAAAGATGGCAGTGGCAATATTAGCTCTACATTATTTCTTAAAAGATGATTGAACTGAAGCTTGCTAAACGTACAATTTGGTGTGTATGTATTTTGCACAACTTGTTTCTTTCCCCCCACACATATATAAATAGTAAAGCATAAGAATCAATATACTAAAACTAAAATGAATTTCTACTGAAATTCTAATATAAATAAGAAAGTACGAATAGAATTTTGACATAGATCCTAATTAATAAAAATCAAATACTGTCAATAGTTGCATATACTAGAGTATTACTAATAAAACAATAAAAAAGCTAATACAAGAAACTCCAAACTCTATGGTTCTCAAAATCTGCTACCTGCATCTCTTTGTTGGTTGCATTCCAAGTGTTAGGAACCAACTTGTAAAGAAACCCAGCCACCAGAAATGCTAAACAACCCCATATAGCAAATACTGGAACTCCGATCCTGCAGACGATCGAAGGCGTAAAATACGCAACCAGTCCTTGTACAAGCATGGAGAGCAATGGCATGACTCGCTTCATGGCGTCTACAAGTGGATACTTGATCCACCCTGCTGGAGTAGATACTAGTGAGTATCCCACAATGAAAAAAGCCTGCAAAGTTAGTGCGGCCACTCCAATAGGAAAGGTAATCTGGCTGTGGAGATTCTGTGTGACTAACAGCACACAAGTCACCATCTGTTAAAAATAACAATAATTTATCATTATTTCAACTAACTAGTTTAAATATTACTAAAAAAATACAAGGTAAAAATACCTGACAAATCATCATCGTAAAAGCAGATGCCGATTGAATCTTCACGCCGAACTGACTAATGGTTAGCCACCATAATCCTAGCCAAGCGGATTGCCAGATACTAACGCCAAGTGAAATCATGTATGACACCTTGCTGCTAGTATTCACTAGCACCAAGATGACATGGTTATAGAGGTTGAGGTCCATAGTTGGTGTGATAACTGTCCTCACAGTCTCAATGAAAAGCGGTGGACCATCCTGATTCGTCGGACATGATAGTCCGTGGTATTGCCAAGTGTCTGGTACAACCGTAGCTTTCTTCACAATACAAAGTAGTATTGCCAAATATACTACCAAAATGGCTGATATGGCACCAGTGAGTCCAAATGCGAGTCTCCAGTACGATCGTGGACTCTCCTTGTCTACCAATAGATTGATCCCGTTGGCTAGGATTGGTCCAAGCAAAAGACCGAGTGTATTGGCTCCTTCGGCAGTGCCGGTGTAATGATGAGATCCCATAAATTCCAATATTATGGGAACACTCTAAAAAAAGGAATTTAATTATTTATGCATTCTTAACAATGATGAAACTATCATGTGTGTTTAAAAGAATTCTGAATATTTTTTTAATTAATTGTTTTTAAAATTTTCGACTTAATAGGTGTGAACTAAATTTTAATGTGTATTTTATAACCTTTTTTATTTGAGAAAAGTATAAAAAAGAAGTAATATGTTTGTTTAAAATATTTTTTGATGTAATATATTTTTTAAGTATATTTGAGATATAATATGTTTGGAAACCAGTGTTGTCGAAGGCAAGCACCTAGTATGGAAACCAGTGTTGTCTAGGGCGGCTACCTTCAAGGAGGCGCTTGCCTCAGAGTGGCTTTTTTAGACTATAAGGCGATAAGGAACACCTCGAAAGATATAGAGATTTGGACGAGAAATTTGCAGAGTAGGAGCGGTCATGGAAGAAGAATAAGGCAAAGTGGCTAGCTACGAAGGAGGAATAAACATATGGAAAGTGATGGAGACTGGGTTAAAAAACTAAAGTTTTTATTTATAACTTTAAAAATTGTTTAAATGTCCCTAGGTTTATAATAGTGATTAAAATAGTCATCAAACTTGCTATTTCTTCTATTATGAGGCATACTATTAATTTTAAGGGTTAAAAATTTAGAATAAATAACAAACATATAAAAGTATAGGAGTGTCTTATTTCTCTTGAGTGCATACACGATATTAGTTTAGATTTTATAGTTATCTGAAGTAGGTTGTCGCATCTTTTAATGAGGCGATTGCCTCATTGGCGCCTCAAATTTGAGGTGATATTTAGTCTTGTCACCTTACGACACATTTTTCTTTTGGCAACACTGTTGGAAATTGTGATTTTAGATGAAATCTTTAACTTTCCGTTAAAATTCCATTAATTTTGTTAAATGTACATAGCTTGCTAATGTGCTAGCACATGATTGGTTACAAGGTAAAAAGTGTAATATTTTATCTACAACATGAAAAACAAACTTAAAAATAAAAAAAGTTCTGAAAAAGTATATGCAATATTTTTCTTAAAATATTAAATTTAAAATCATTATGTGCAAATTTGAAAATTTTAATTTTTCAGGAACATCTTCAAAATTCTAAATATAATTTTTTTCTACTTTGAAATTACTCTAAATTTATGTAACGAGAATTCAAGCAACATATATATTAAAGGCGAGTATATATAATAATTTATAACTAACCTGCATCAGTATGCCCATACCGACACCGCTGCATGATCGCCCTAGAAATATGACGAGCTCTCCATTGGCCAGTGCAGTGGTTAAACTTCCCAATGCATGTAGGGATGAGCCGACCAGCAAGTAGATCAAGATGCTGCACTTCTTGATCTTGAATAATGTAATCTCGGCGGTGATAATTGAGATTGCAGCCATGCCATGTAAAATAGCATTTAATAGCTGTGTTTTCCAGTAATAAAACTGGCATATCTTTCTTTCTCCAGATAAATCAATGATATATCTGAGTTCAGGAAAGATGTCGGTGATGAAAGGAGTCGAGTTATAGACACCACCTACGATTTCAACAAATACATATTACAAGGTTAAAAAACATTGTCTAATAACTATCTTTTATTAATTTGTAGTTAATTTTAATTACCATAAATTGTTGTCTCATATCCCGTCACAACTCCTATGAACAGCATAATCACCACAAATGCTATGGATAAATATCTGCATAATTTTGTATGTTGTAAAAGAAATGCAGATTAGTTTAAATGAATGTACGTGTATACACATTTTGTTTCAAGACTAAGCATATATGAATAACTAATTAGTCAAATAAGTATTTGAAACTACCAATATTAACTAATTAAATGAAAAAATAAATTAATTAATATATATACTTATTTCGAGATGATAATGAAAATAATTGGTTTATTTAGTATTTTGTTATAAAGTACCTTTACAACTGTTTAATTTGTTCAATATAATCAGTGTTATTAGAACCGGACCAGACAATGAACCGACAATGTGTCCAGCTCCCAGTTCGGACCGGTTCGAATTGAAACTTCACAAAACGACAAAATGAAGCTTCTCATACACTCACTAAAGGAGATACTCTAATTTATTGAAGCAACTGGGCCACCTTCCTCCTCATACAATCGACCCAATTAATTGAGAATTCACACCAATCATCTATCTCTTTTCCTCTGCAATTTTAGGTCCAAATAGAGATTGAAACTTGAATCTCAATTTCTCTGCAATTTGCTATATTGGATTTCGTTTCCTACGACGTCATCTCCTTCCTCTAAGACATCCATCCACTAGAAAAACCTCGCTTGGATTTTCGGTGTATAAGTATACTCACCGCCAGCATCTCCGCCTGTCTTCACTTTCCTCTTATGATCTCCTCATTCTGGACCGGCCTCACCGCCAGCATCTCCGCCCAGATCCGCGTCATCTTCACTCTTCACCTTCCTCCGTGCGTGATCATCAATGCCCAGCCCTTCTCGTTTCCAACGATGAACCGTCAAATCGGTCGGTTTGCAAAAAACCGGACATTAAGACCGAGTTCGCATGCATCCCCATCTTTTTTACGAACCGGGCCGCTAGAGGTCCGGTTCCAGTTCAAACCCGGCCGGTCCGGTCCAGTTCTTATAACACTGCTTATTTATTATTATTGTATCCCAAAATTTTCGTTTCTCTTTTACAAAAATCAAATATAAAATATAATAAATAAAGTAGAGAACACAACGTATACTAAAATAGAAAGTACATTTTTTTTTCAATTTAATTGAAATTCTTTATCTATATTAATATTATTTTGCTTCTTTAATGAGTAAACTATTTAATCTTTCCTACTAGTCTATGGATTTTTATTATATATTTCGACCGAATATTTGTTTAGGGTTGAGATTTTAAAATTCCCACGAATACATTTTTTTTACCACTATTCAAATGTATATTTATCTTGAGAACAAAACTATATACATGCAAGAAAGTTGTCCAGAAGGAATCCGAAAAAAAAGAGTATTCAATTTAATAATATTCATGTTGGCCAATTTTTTAAATAATAATATTCATAATGTTAGAGTGATATTTTCCTTTCTACTTTTTTGTAAAAAAAAATATTGTGTGGATAAAATGGTAAATTAAAGCAGTAGATTACCCAGGAATTGCATGCTGTGGCTGGAGCATCATATTTCCATGCTAAAAAAAATAGAGAATGTATTAGGATTTTGTTTATTTTCATAATTAATATTTATAAAGTAACTATACACTAAGTAGTTAGAATTTATAAAGATATTTAGTATAAAAAACATACATTAATTAATTTCAATTGAATTTGTTATTACTAAATAATACCTCTGGTTGTGATTGTAGATCAGCCTCTGAAAATACATCTTCAATATCTTGCCAGCCTTCGTGAGTCTAAATAAAAAAAACCAAATAATTACTTTATGTTGAAACAATGTTGTTTGTAAAGCAAGACGTATAAGTTGAGGCTAAACTAAAAATTAACATAATATTAGCTGAAGAAATAACAATTTCCACTAGATAAAGCAAGCAATATTAATAAATGATGATAAAGCAATTGATGTAATTTATTTAATGAGCTAAAACTAATTCAACTATTCACTAGCTAGTTTATCATTGTTACCTCGTAAGGTGGTTGACCGTCGTGCTCTGCTGTGATCTCTGGAGGGGGAGACAGTTCTATTGACCCTCTAACCTGAAAATAATAATTAGGAAGTAAGCAAGTAGTCAATTATGATCGATTAATTAATTATATATTAATTAAATTAATTCCGTTTAATGTACGTATGTAATAAAATATATTCAATTTGATGTTCAATTGGATTATACGGTTTGAATTGGGCGGAAGTCCCCAATAGAACATCTAATTAAATGTCTTTTTTGCAATACTTTCAATTTATGTTCGAATCCGTCTTGAGTATACATGAAATAACTCACATGAAGGAAACATGCTTATTTCTGTCCAATTTGAATGTAATTTAAATAAATGTAACAATTTGCTCGAAAATTAAAAGTTTAGATAGCCAATTTTAATTAAAATTAAAATAGCAATTTGTAAAATGATCAAAATTTATACATCAATTTGATTATTAACCCTAATTTATTAAGCTAAAAAATTTAATATTATTTATTGATTAATTAATCTAAAAGTTAATTCAATTAAATTATCATTACCTCAGATTCAGAAGATGCACCATGCATACCAATAATCTCCGGGTCGATTTGATCCGACCTCCTTAAAATATCTACGGATACGCTATGCTGAAATAAATAACAGTAAGATTAATACTTAATTAATTGTCATTTTAGACAATAATAATAATAATAATAATAATGAAGAGGTACGTTGCATGGAAGCAATTGTTACTTAATTATCAAATTGTTTTACATTTGACAAATTTCTAGTTTAAATTTCTTTTTGGACAATCTGCTAGTTTAAGTTTCACTTTGTAGACAAATTCCTAACTTGAGTTTGTTTTTAAACATTTGCTAGCTAAGATTTAACTTTGTAAAAAATATCCTGACTCGATTTTTTTGTAAACAATTTGGTTTACCCACAAATGAAACATGAACTAGCAAATTTTCAGTAAATCGGAACACAAATTAGAAATTGTCCAACTTTAGCTAGCTATATGTCCAAAAAAAAAAAAACTTCAGGCAACAGTTTGTCATATTAACCAAAATTGATATTGCAATTTGGTAATTAACAATACGAATTATCAAATTGTCCAAACCAAAACTTAAGCTAACATTTATATAAAAAAACATTTAAGTAACACTTTATCCATTTGACCAAACGTGATTTAGCAATTTGGTAATTAACCCAAAGAATTAATAAGAAACAGAAATGAATGAATTAAGGCACCCGCCATCGACCAAATGTGAACTTGTCCAGTGTTACCGTGTCGAGCTTAACTTTGAAACATTGATTCGATCGAGTCTGAGTTCAGACTCGAGCCCAAACAAAATTAGTAGAGTCGATCTTGTCAGATATTTAGCTTGACTTAACTCAATTACACCCCTTAGCAAATCTATAGTAATTATTTTTAAACATTAAACTGGTTCTACAAATTCAGACATTGGCAAGCTAGTATATATAGTAGTGAATATAAAATTTAAACAGAATAACCATTTTTCTAAAAAGAAAATCATTAACGCTAAGTAATTGTAAACTAACATGCTAAATGAATGTAAAATCACGTACTAATTTTGAATAGAATATATCATTTAATTTTTTTTTTTTTATCATCTACACTATATTTATATCATTTAAATTAACATTTTTATGACAATTGATGATGTGAAAACGAGGTGGCTCAAAATGGGAACTAAAATGTCTTTACCCATTAGAAGTGATCTTACTGACTAACTCTTCTACAAGTTCGATATCTTCTTCTCCAATTTTTTCTTTTTTTGTCAAATTCTTCAACAAGAAAGCACGAAGCGAGTTTAAATGCAGGGGCAAGGGAGAAAAACCGATTGTTTCACCATTTTCGGGGGAAAGATGAAAAAAAAAAAACTCTACATTTTAGAAAGTAGAAATACAGAATGCTCATGGAGTTCAGAGCCCCTGGGCCTTACAATTTACATGGACCCTAATTTCCAACTAATTAGTTATTAAACTTGCAAGTTTAGTTTAATTAATAAAAAAAATATTATTTATTTATTTATTTATTTATTTACCTCTCGAGGTGCACCCTGCATTCCCATATTCCCTGTTGAGTACGGCCTCCTCAGCCGCTCTTGGGGTGCACTAGCCTAAAATATAGAATAGTAAGTGATTATAATTAACAGAGATGTAGTATATAGTAATTACAATCATAACTAAATGCATTTATTATAAGGTCATTAATATCATAACTACTATCATAACTAAATGTATATAGCGTAATAGAACATGTTAGAAAACTAGTTCTACAATATTTACATTGCTACAGATTCACTAATTCAAACCTATAATTTTGTTTCAGTTTGACCACATATTAATTACTAATTATTTGCATGTAATATGTAATATTAAGTGTACCTATAATCTCCAAATTAATTTTCAGCTAATTAGTGGCCATCGGTTTATAATTAATTGTTGGCCAAAAAAAAAGGTTTATAATTAATTAATAATTCTCAATATATATAGTACATGTGATATGGTGCCATATGCATGACTACCGTTATATCTATCCTAACTGAATCAGTTTCATCCGTCAACCATGTCTATTCAAGAAATCAACTTAACTATACAAATGTTTGAAAAATGTATTTTAATTTGCTTTAAAATAAAACATTGAGTTACTTTTCTATGTAGCTAAAAATTAATTAAACTATTTACTAATTTACATTTATTTACCTCTAGAGATGTACCATGCGTTCTGATATTTCCCGTTGAGAACGACTTCCTCGAATGCAAATTCTCTTGGTATGCACTAACCTGAAATAAATAATGTAATAAGTAATTATAAATCAACAGGTATGTAGTGAACTTTCTCTATATGTATATATATAGATATAAACTTTTTGATCATGATAATCCATTTAATATATTTAATGGATAAGAACCTAAATATATCGTCTCAGGTTTGACTCATATTTTAATTTGGTGTCTCGGGATTAAACTGTTAATATTTGGTGTCCCAAGTTTCACTATTATTGCAATTTGAAAGACTATTTTTCCTTTTGCAAAGCCTTTGATTTTGGTCACCCACCTCCGATTTCGGACACCCACCTCCGATTCCGAGCCACCCACCTCCGATTCAGAGTCACCCACCTTCAATTCCGGCATCCACCTCCGATTCCAGCAACCCACCTCCGATTTCGGCCACCCACCTCCAAATCCGACGCCGCACCGCCTCGAATCTCCATGAAAAGTTGTGTCCACGGCGGCGCAGCCGCAGATAATGGTCTCTATGGAAAATATGGTCCCTCGGAAAACCCTTTTCTGGACACGCGCAACTGCTGGTTCTTAAAGAGAGAAAGATCCCGTGTGGTGGGCACGGGGAGGGAGGATCCCCTGTGGTGGCCGGAGATGGCCGGAAAATGATCGGAGCTGGTCGGAAAATAATTGGAGCTGGTTGGAAAACGATCGAAGATGGCAGTGATTCCAATCAAATAGGGTTAATTCGGGCATTTTAAATTTTATTCGGTCACGTGACCGAGTTCTGTTAAATTTAACCCAAAATTTGACGGAGATACCAAATAGCAACACATATGAAACTTGGGACAGTAAATTTCATCCTCAGACACCAAATTGAAATATGAGTCAAACTTAGACAGTTTTAGGTTCTTATCCCTATATTTAATTGGTTTAATATGTTTACAGAGTTGACCCAAGAAAATATGAGTCCTAAATCCACATTTTAATTCGGGGTCTTTTATCCAAAACAATTTTTTTTCCAAATATTAAATTGGCAATTAAACGTAAATTTTATTACAATTTTATTTTTGAGCTTTTAATTATACTATTTTTTTTACCTTACTTGCATAAGGCAATAAATCCAAAACAAAAAATGTAAAATACAACTTCCACATATGAGGCCTTTTAAAATTGGGATTATAACCCTTGCTTTTGAGTCGGTCCTGTATGTTTATGTGAAATGAGAAATATAATAATATAATAATAGAAGTAAAAGAAAACTTTATTTATTTATTTACTAAGCTAACAGTTTAATATTGTTCATTTATTAATTTAAAGTTAATACAACTAAATTATCATTACCTCAGAAGCTGCAGCAATCCCCCTACCGATTGGATCCCATCTCCTTGAGATTGACTCATGGGATGCCCTATGCTGAAATAAATAATTATACGAGTAATACTTAATTTTCTAATTAATTCCCATTTTAGCCAATATAGTAATAATAGCGAAGAGGTAGCCCTTACGGACGGCATGTTGCATGGATCAGTAAATATGAAGTATTTGGGTTAATTATCAAATCGTTAATTTGCATTTAAATACTTACATAAATTGCTAGTTGAAATTTCTTTTTAGAGAATTACTAGCTCAAGTTTCACTTTGTAAACATATTCCTAACTTGGGGTTTTTTTTTACATTTTGCTAGGTGAGATTTCGCTTCGTGGACAATTTACTAACTCGGTTTATTTTGTGGACAAGTTTTATTTGTTCACGAATAAACATGAACAAGTAAATTGTCAACAAAGCGGAACACGAATTAGCTAATTGTCTAAAACAAAATTTCAGCAAACGATTTGTAAAAAAAAAAAATAAAATAAATTAGGTTACAGTTTGTCTAATTGACCAAACGTAATATTGCAGTTTGGTAATTAACCCAAAGAATTAATAAGAAACAGAAATGAATGAATTAAGGCACCCGCCAATATATCTATCTACAACAAATGAAAATGGAATCCATCCATATGTTTGCACAGATTCTTGAATTTGATATATATAATTGATATAATGTATGTATAGATATATTCCAACTGAGCTACTTTATCGCTTCCAATTAATTTCAAAGTAGGAAGATTTATAATTAAACAAATTTAACCTAGTTAAGCCCAAATAATCGCACAACTGAGTAAATCTTCTGCAAGTTCTTATCTTCTTCTCTTTTTTGTTTTTGTTTTTTTTTTCTGATTCTTCTAAATTTTCAACATAAAAACATGAAGCGAGCTTAAATGCAGGGTCAATAGAGAACAAAACGAGTTTTTTTCACCATTTTAGGGGCTAAGTTGAAAAAAACCCTAATTTAATTTTCCCCCTAGAAATACTGCAGAATGCTCATGGAGTTCAGAGGGGGACACTACATGGCTCCGTTCCTGCTGGATACGACCCCAAGAGCTCTCGTTCCCTCCGACCATTTCTCTCTTATTGTTCAACCCTAGCTAGCTAAAATTTAGGTACCTGAGACAGGGGCAAATCCTCCTCATCTTGGGACGGAAGCTGAGCAGGACGAGGTGGTGGCGGCGGCGGCGGCGGAGGTGGTGGGGACGACGGTGGTTGTGGTGGGGAAGACATTGCCGGAGTTGAGTGGAGTGCTGTGCTAGAGAGAGAGAGAGAGAGCTGGCGGGTGGAATTGAAAGTTGAGGAGAGAGTGGAAATAAAAAGTTGAGGAAGAAGATTATATATATCTTCTATACTCTATAAGTCGTCTATAGTATAGAGATGGTTTTCTCTTGGTACGAGGAATTAATTGTACCCAAAAAAAACATACCTGAAAAGCCATTTTCCTCTATCATTCTATATCTATTTTAGGAAACAACTGAACTACTTTTTTTCAAAATAAAGTCTACTTTTTCACACTAAGTTAAGTTGGGGCATTAACAAAGCAAACACAATTTATTAGTTAATTAATGTTCAAGTAAAATATGCATTACATCAACGTTAACTATTTTAATCTCGATTAATAATAATTTACTAATTCCTTTTAAATTTGTTGTGTTAATTATTATCAATTTATTAGCCCAATTCTTTTAAGCCGGTTCACTAGTCTTAGTTTCACCGACTGAACTGTTTGCACACGAGTTTCCTCTGTGGGCTTCTCATTCCGTTCTCTTCGTCTTGCTGGGCTTCTTCTTCCCGTGTTCCTACTTCGTTGACTTCTCTTTCTAGTATCCCCGTTGTGTGGGCTTCCTCTTCCTATATGTCTGCCCCGTGGGCTTCTTCTTCTCATATATCTATAGCTGGGCACCGAGATGGAGGTTCCCGGTAAGCCCATTACTCGCACGTGGTGTCCTGAGTGCCTTTCTTACTTGGGACCTCCGCCCTTCCTTCTCCTCGTGATACCTGCAAAATGGGCAATACCGAGACCCAAGGGGGGTGTGTCAGTGTGCTTGGTGTGCCCTCTCCGATGCTTAAATGAGTATATGCATTTTAGAGAGATAAAGTAGAGAGAAGGCAGAGCTTGAGTGAGATATATCAATATTCTCCTCAAATGAGGAGATGAGGCATCTATTTATAGAGTTCCTATCGGACCACCCCGGTTCCAGTGGTTTACTGATCAGGTTGTGCCAGGTTCGTAATATAAGTTGGCATTGACCGTAAATATGGTGCACTTGACCTCGGTTCGACCGTAGATGAGCACAATGTGTTTAAGTGTGTGGGAATGGCCACCAAAGGCGAGCCTCGGGCGAAATATCGTCCGGGGGTAGGGGTCCGGACGAGGGAACTCGTCCGGACGGAGGGGGGATACCCGGATGGGTATCCACGAGGTCCAACTCGGGTTACCCGAGCGGGATGGTCTTCGCTCGGGTAACCCGAGCGGGATGGCCCTCGCTCGGGTAACCCGAGCGGGATGGCCCTCGCTCGGGTAACCCGAGCGGGATGGGTCGGGTGCTCGAGGAACGTTGTAATTTCCCTTTGCCCCATGTTCAAGGAAGCTTCATGATGATCCCGACCTTCGTTGAGTACTCGAGGAACGTTGTAATTTCCATTTGCCCCTATTCAAGGAAGCTTCATGACGATCCCGACCTTCGTTGAGTACTCGAGAAAAGTTGTAATTTCCCTTTGCCCCTGTTCAAGGAAGTAGGATACGTAAAACACTATTGTTGATTTAAGCAAATTTATGCCATGTATAGTTATTGTATAAAGGTAAGAGTCATGAGTCTTGGTCTCGTTTTCCTTAGCTTTAGGACTGTGTCCTTTTTGGAGGAACCTTCTTTTTAGGCTCTTAGAGCCGGTAGGGCGCTTTGGAAGCGGTGTTGCGCTCTGTTTGCGAGAGTACGAGTATGATCTTCTAGCTTAGGCCTTCAATGGGCATGGCATTTTTCTCCCCGTTTGTCGGAGTGTGGGCATGATATTTTAACATTGTCCCTGCAATTCACTTTATATAGATGGATGTGAGAGTTGTTAAAATTCTTCATCTTACCCTTCGTATAAAAGAGTTTTTATAAATATATGTAGAAGGTTGTTCTCTTCATATTTGTTGGAGCGTTACTCCCTTTGTGTAGGTTAAGGGGCTTACCGGACGGTGATTTTGCATTCGTGGCTCAGTGTTGAGGCTACCTCCGCGGTATGCACACCTTGCATCTCCACAAGTGGGGGCTTGGCCTTTGTGTTACTCATGCTCTGTGATTTGAGCCTATAGAGTTGTATGTATATGGTTGCCCGCGTAGTGGGCATGCTTCAGACGCTGGGGGGTTAGCCCTTGCGTTAATTGTGAAACCTTTTTTTTTAAACAATTGCGAAACCTGAATGTATGAGATTGTATATATATATAGTTGTCCCTTACAGTGGATGTGTTTGGCGTTTTGGACGCGGGGTGGGGTTAACCCTTGAGGTAATTACAATTGGTAGCCCATGTATGCGTGCCCCCGTAGTGGACACGTTGTTGTATGTAGAGGGATACTCCTCGTAATGGCTACGCTCGGTAGCTCATATATGCGTTCCCCGGTATTGGACACGTTGTTGTATGTACATGTTGTTTGGATGCCTTAGTGCCATGCCTAGGTCCCCTTGTTTGTATAGATGATATATGCTCACATGGAGGACATTTGGTTCCACCTTTCATCACCTTAGGTAGTGTTGAGATGATTTTATTTGTCCCTCCTTGTAAGAGTATTTTCCATGCTTTATCCACTATAGTCCCCCATTTGACAAATATCGTCCATGCACATGTCTTGCCCCCGTAGTAAGCATTTGATCTTTATGCACTTTGGGACGTATCATTGGGTAAGTTGGTCTTGATGGATTTATATGGTGTCATGACGGACCGCTGTTTTTTCCTGACGGACCGCAATTTTTTCCTGACGGACTGCTGTTTTTTCTTGACGGACCGCTGTTTTTTACATAGCTTGTTGTAGGTGTTTGGTCCCTCCCCCGACTTCATTGAGTAGTGTTGGGATGGTTTTGCTTATCTCCCTCTTAGGGTTCGTTGTGATGTTTGTTTATCCACCATAGTCCTTCCTTTAGCAAGTAGTATCATCCATGCACATGTCTTTGCTCCCGTAGTAAGCATTAGGTCTTTGTGCACTTTGGGACGTACTCCTGGGTAGGTTGGCATTGATGGCTTAACATAGTGCGTCGTGGCAGGGTTAATCGTACCTCCTGGAGTATTTTTGCTATGTCCTTCGTCCCCCTAGTTTGCTATGGTTGACGATCTCCTTGTGTTTAATTGCTACTTCCTTGAAGTTTCCTTACTTGCTTTTGAGGTGGGCTGGAGGATGTCCGTTGCTTAATTGGGCATGTATTCCGCTTTGCCCCCCCCCCCCCCCCGAGTTAAGCGATGGCCTTAACCTTTGCTTGACTCTATGATGGTCGGATAGGCGTCCGATTAGGCTATGTTGTTTGAAAGCTTGGTGGAAGCAATCTCCTTAGTTTGTCCCTTCGACCACCGAACTTGCGGTTGGTGGATTTTGTGGAATAAAGAGGTGCATTCATGGTGATGGAGCATCATGCTTGGCTAACCCGAGTATTGGGGGATGTTATCCTCCTTTGATACATGGGCATGATAGCCGTTTGAGGAAGTATAGGGGGATGGTACCCTCATTTGATATATGGGCATGATAGCCGTTTGAGGAAGTATAGGGGAATGGTGCCCTCCTTTGATATATATGGACATGGTAGCCATTTGATGAAGAATAGGGGGATGGTGCCCTCATTTGATATATGGGCATGATAGCCCTTTGATGATGTATATGGGGGATGGTATCCTCCTTTGATATATATAGACATGGTAGCCATTTGATGAAGTATAGGGGATGGTGCCCTCCTTTGATATATGGGCATGATAGCCCTTTGATTGGGGGACTTATTTCTCATATCATGTTGGAAGGGTGGCCCTGTGGGTCTTATGTCCTTTTCTATTGGAAGGGTGGCCATATGGGTCTTATGTCCCTTTTCAGTTGTAAGGGTTGTCCTTATAGATCTTCCTCTTTCCATATGTAAGGGTTGTCGATCGCCTTATCATATTTCAGAGTTGTCATTTTGGATCTTCCCCTTTTTCGGTTGGAAAGGTGGCCCTATGGGTCTTATGTCCCTTTTCTGTTGTAATGGTTGTCCTTATAGATCTCCCTATTTCCATATGTAAGGGTTGTCGATCACCTTATCATATTTTAGAGTTGTCTTTCTGGATATTCCACTTTTCGGTTTGAAGGGTTGCCCTATGGGTCTTATGTCCCTTTTCGGTTGTAAGGGTTGTCCTTATAGATCTTCCTCTTTCCATATGTAAGGGTTGTCGATCGCCTTATCATATTTCAGAGTTGTCTTTTTTGGATCTTCACCTTTTCGGATGGAAGGGTGACCCTATGGGTCTTATGTCCCTTTTCGGTTGTAAGGGTTGTCCTTATAGATCTTCATATTTCAATATGTAAGGGTTGTCGATCGCCTTATCATATTTCAGAGTTGTCTTTTTGGATCTTCGCCTTTTCGGCTGGAGGATGTCCGTCCACTAGTCGATGCCTCGATATAGTGCTGTTGGCAAGACGCTACTTGCGTTGTGTTGACACGTTTTGAGACCGCATATCCGATGCCTCGGGATAGCGTTGTGAACAAGACGCTACTTGTTAGTTTGACGGGTTTGAACCACTTACCCAATGCCTCGTGGTAGTGTTAAGGCAAGACGTTACTTGCGTGATTTTGTACGTTTTATTCCGCTTTCTTAATGCCTTGAGATAGCGTTGGGGCGAGACGCAACTCACGATATGCACTTTACCGCCCACTTGATGACTCAATGTGGCGTTTAGGGCAAGACGTTACTTGCATAATTTGGTATGTTTTATTCCGCTTACTCAATGCCTTGAGGTAGCGTTGTGGCGAGACGCGACTCGCAATCCTAATTACTAAAGTTAGAGCGTTTTCCGTCGCTTGGAGTTCCAAGATGTGACGTTATGGCAAGACGTTACTTGCTTGATTTGGTACGTTTTATTCCCCTTACTCGATGCCTCGAGATAGCGTTTTGGCAAGGTGCTACTTGCAAATGCGTTTTTTCTGCCGCTTGGAGTTCCAAGATTTGGCGTTATGGCAAGACGTTACTTGCTTGAATTGGATGCGTTGTAGATGACGTCTCCTCTTTTGTGAGTGATGGTGTCTTTCTTCTTTCCCTTGTGTCCTGAAAAGCATTTGACTCATTTAGTGCTATTGTTATTTTTTCCAGAAAGGAAAGTTTAAGTGGAGTCCGTAGATCTCCTTTTGGTAATAACAAATTATGTGATGGAAGTGGATATTCCCTTCGGGTGTAGAACTTCTTCAAATGTTCTGCACTGAAAGTGTTAGTTGATATATGCCCTTCCGCATACTCCAGTCGGTATAAGTTGTGGATGTCGCTTTATGAGGGCGGTCACTGTTGCCTCCCACACAGGAGCTAGTCCTTGTAGTGGGTTTATGCTGTATACTTCCTTTGTGGTTTCCATTGGAAGGAGCGATGTCATGTATTTGCGTGACCTTCTATTTCCGAGTGGACTATCAAGCACTAGCTCTCATGGTGCCCCCTAGTTGCTTGGTAGTTGCATCGTTTGTTCTTGTTTAGCCTGTTAAGGCTTATCCTCCTGTTTCTCAGTTGGGTGTCGAGCACTTGTTCGTTTGGTGCCCCCAAGTTGCTCGATCTCCTTACTCTTTTGTACTCTTTGAGCATGTCTTTCTTGTATGCACCTTCCAGAATTGGAGAGGTGGGTATTGTAGGAGGGAGGATTCAATTTTGATCTTCGTTACTGTTTCTTCCCTTTACTCTTTGTAGGTGTTGGTATGACGTGGTGCCCCTAACCATGTGTTGTTAGCACTCTTGGGTGTAGAATGTTTGTTTTGCAAATCCAATATCCTTTTAACGTTGGAGTTATTGATGATCCTTGCGATGACCATAGGTTTGGTGCTGCCCCCTCATTTAGTGCTGCCCCTCCTTGGATGTAGAAGCAGATTTTGTTTCAAAAATGAGTATTGTGCTGGGAAGGGGGAGAGGGAGGTGTTTGCCTTGCAGGCTGGGTTTGAGTGGTATTCCCTGCTTTCACAACGTGTTGTCCCGTCTAGTGGGTGGAACTTCTGTTCATATATATATTGTAGGATGGGATTCTATATGATGGCACTCCATATGGTTCTCCATGGAAATGCATATCGTATTGGAACCCCTTGAATGACATTTTATCAGGGTAGGCGATGTAGGCCCTGTGGTTGTAGTGGCCCTCCTTGTTTGGGGTTATCCTTTTGCTCATAGAGGGAGGAGGTGTATGCATGCACCTTCCTTGCTATCATTGATGATGTTTGCCCTCCAGTGTATGTGGTTGCTCTTACTAATGCCATATTCTTCTGAGGATGAAGTTATAGTTCATCTCTCCCTCCTTAGTGTTGCCATATTCTTCACAAAGTGGCTGCTTTTCAGTAGTAACCTCCAGTTGCCTCCTATAGATGTGCTATGGAAGAGCTACTCTAAGTGAATTCATGAAGGGATGAGAGGTTGGTGCTCTGCTCCATCCTCATCTTGCCCCCTATTGGTATACTCTGGAAGAGCTACCATGGGTGCATTTTGTTGTGGCCGCTTCTTTGGCCTTCTGCCCTTTTCCTGGGTATTTAATTGTTGCCCTCACTAGGGGCTTGTCTTTTATTAGGGGTAAAGGAGGTAGTTGTTGATTGACTACCAAGGAGTGTTGGTTTCCATTGGACGACGGCTGCTTAGGATCCTTTGGTTGTTGCCCCCGGATGCTAGGCTCCTGGAGACCCGTGGTAGGTACCTTACTATGCCGCCCCCTTGTTCTCTTGGACCCCCTATTATTTCCATCGAGCACAAGTAGTAGGTTACGTGTTTTTTTGCTCGAATCCGCAGACGACGCCAGTGTTTGCACACGAGTTTCCTCTGTGGGCTTCTCCTTCCATTCTCTTCGTCTTGTTGGGCGTCTTCTTCCCGTGTTCCTACTTCGTGGACTTCTCCTTCTAGTATCCCCGCTTCGTGGGCTTCCTCTTCCTATATGTCCGCCCCGTGGGCTTCTTCTTCTCATATATCTATAGATGGGCACCGGGAAGGGGGTTCCCGGTAAGCCCACTACTCGCATGTGGTGTCCTGAGTGCCTTCTTGCTTGGGACCTCCGCCCTTCCTTTTCCTCGTGATACCTGCAAAAGGAGCAATACCGAGACCCGAGGGGGGGGGGGGGTGGTGGTGCTCGGTGTGCCCTCTCCGATGCTTAAATGAGTATTTGCATTTTAGAGAGATAAAGTAGAGAGAAGGCAGAGCTTGAGTGAGAGATATCAAGATTCTCTTCAAATGAGGAGAGGAGGCCTCTATTTATAGAGTTTCTATCGGACCGCCCCGGTTCCAGTGGTTTCCTGGTCCGGTTGTGGCAGGTTCGTAATATAAGTTGGCATTGACCGTAAATATGGTGCACTTGACCTCGGTTCGACCGTAGATGAGCACAATGTGTTTAAGTGTGTGGGAATGGCCACCAAAGCTCGAGCCCTGGGCGAAATATCGTCCGGGGGTAAGGGCCCGGACGAGGGAACCCGTCTGGACGGAGGGGGGGGGAGGGGTACCCGGATGGGTATCCCCGAGCGGCCGAGCGGGATGGTCCTCACTCGGGTAACCAGAGCGGGATGGCCCTCGCTCGGGTAACCCGAACGGGATGGTCCTCGCTCGGGTAACCCGAGCGGGATGGTCCTCGCTCGGGTCTCCCCCGAGGGAATTTTTCCCTCGAGGCCTTTTGGGTGGGCTTCGCCACCCGTGTCGCTCTTGGGCCTAAATGATGGGCCTCGGGTGTCCGTTTTCCAAGTTTCGAATTATATTCGGTTATAACTCATTTATTGGGGTCCAATTTATAATAGCTTGGGCGTATATCCAACATGAACAATATGCTATCTATGTTATATTTTTTGTCAATATACACATGCTAAAAAATAGGGTTAAGGGTCCTTTTGGTGTTTGCAAAAATTACACTGTTCATACCATTAGTATTTTTTTTGTACCGAATTGGTACCATATGTTTCCAAACCTTACTGTTTTGGTACTTCCGTTACCATTCCGTCAAAAACGGCCGTTAAATGGAATGTGCCATGCAGGTGAGCAGCCCAAAACTTTCAATTTTGTTACAATTTAGTCCATCTAATACATCCCTAACTTTTATTTTGTTCAATTTAGTCCTAAAATTTCAAAACCAAACAATTTTCCCAAATTGACCTAGCCGGACCTAGCCATGGGCTAAGTCCGACCCTGGGTCGGGGTCACCGGACCCAGGCGACCCTGACCCAGGGTCGGACCTAGCCCTAGGCTAGGTCCGGCTAGGTCAATTGGGACGTAGCCCAATTGAGTTCCCAATTGACCTAGCCGGACCTAGCCTAGGTCTAGGTCCGACCCTGGGTCAGGGTCGCCTGGGTCCGGTGACCCCGACCAAGGGTCGGACTTAGCCCATGGCTAGGTCCGGCTAGGTCAATTTGGGAAAATTGTTTGGTTTTGAAATTTTAGGACTAAATTGAACAAAATAAAAGTTAGGGATGTATTAGATGGACTAAATTGTAACAAAATTGAATGTTTTGGGCTGCTCACCTGCATGGCACATTCCATTTAACGGCCGTTTTTGACGGAATGGTAACGGAAGTACCAAAACAGTAAGGTTTGGAAACATATGGTACCAATTCGGTACAAAAAAAAATACTAATGGTATGAACAGTGTAATTTGTGCAAACATGTGATCCTTAACCCTAAAAAATATGGAAAAACCTTGAAGAAATGATTAAAATGCTCTTAAAGTCTAAACGTGCTTGATTTGCTCTGAAATGGAGACGATGTAGCCGGTGATGCTTTTAATTGCTTAGAGGGTTGTCAAAATGTCTATGTTAATTAACCACAACGGTATCTACTGATTACTAGTTACCTTCTTCATCTTTCTCCATTCTATCATTATGTTATATTATTGATTGATTCCTATAATATGATGATATTTTAGAGGAGGAAAATAATTAATAAATAATGCACACATCTCCACACACGAGGATCAGTCGAAGGGTTGTTGGAAAATAATTAGGGTTAAGAACACAATAGGGGCTTGAATGTTTGCCCATGTTGCCAAAAGGGGTCTGAATTGAAAAAACGTATTATTAAGGGCCTGAATTTTGAGTTTTGTGTATAAGTGAGGTCTCCGTCTATTTTTTCTGTTAAAAGTGACGGAAAGTGGTCACATGCCAAGCATGTGACCGAAAATAATTTGAAAACCCGAAAATGCCCTTTGACCAGAGTGTGTCCTCACATATTTGACCTAAAAAGACGAAAATACCCTTTAGCCACCACAGCTCCGGCGACCACCACCCGGCTCCGGCGACCACCACCCATCTCCGGCGACCCTAACCTCCCTCCGGCGACCCAAAAAAGCTCCAATCGGAGACAAAGCTCCGATCAGAGCCACAAAGCTCCGATCGGAGTTCCAGAGCTCCGATTCGGGGCCACAGAGCTCCGGTCGGAGCCACAGAGCTCCGGTCGGAGCTCTGGAACTCCAATCGGAGCTCTGGAACTCCGATCGGAGCTTTGGAGCTCCGATCAGAGCTTTTTGGCTCCTGTCGGAGCTTTTTTGGGTCGCTGGAGGAAGTTTTGGTCGCCGGAGTGGTGGTCGCCGGAGCTGGGGTGGTGGTCGGTGGCAGTGGCTGTGGTGGCCTTACGGCATAATTAGTGTGCAGGGGTATTTTAGACATTTCACATTTCATTAATTAAACCGATAAATTTTATAATAATTGCAAAAGGGTAATTTTGTCATTTCACGTATTTCCGTTACATTTAACAGCAAATTTGGACGGAAACTCGATTATCAACAAAACTCAAAATTCAGGCCCTTAATAATACGTTTTTTCAATTCAGACCCCTTTTGACAACATGGACGAACATTCAAGCCCCTATTGTGTTCTTAACCCAAATAATTAATTTGAGTAAAAGCATTCCATCCTTTGTTTTAGTCCTACAATCTAAGTTAATTCTTAACAATAAACCTCATTCTCGAATATTATATTATGTGTGTTGGAATGAATTGATTAGGTTGATTTAATATATATATATTGATGGACATACGCGTGATCCGGGCTCGGTTTTAATTATTCGGACCTCACATTCGCACGAGGCCCTTAGCAAGACCCGATTTCAAGCTAACCGGGGTAAACCGGGCAAGTCGCGAACTTGCCCGGTGCCCCGGGGGGCTTACCCGGAAAATTCCGGGTAAGCTAAGCTTACCCGGAATTTCCGGGTAAGCTTAGCTTACCCGGAAATTCCGGGTAAGCTAAGCTTACCCGGAATTTCCGGGTAAGCTTAGCTTACCCGGAAATTCCGGGTAAGCCCCAGCTTACCCGGAATTTCCGGGTAAGCTAAGCTTACCCGGAATTCCGGGTAAGCTTGGCTTACCCAGAATCTCCGGGTAAGCCAAAGCTTACCCGGAAGTCCGGGTAAGCCTAGGCTTACCCGGAATTCCGGGTAAGTCCCACCCCGGGGGGTGTCGCGCACACCCCCCATTTTCTCTCGGATACGTACGGGGACCCGATTTTTACACTAACTCCTACGTGTCCGAGACCTTTGTTTTAGCGGCGCGCTCGTCCCGTTTATGACAGCCGCCTGAGACGCACGTCAGAGCCCCTTTTCCCGAAGCTTACCTACGCATCCCGGTTCATATTTTCACATCGAACCGGGTCAAAACCGGTCTACGGTCCAAGATGGCCTATAAATAGCCACCTTGGGGGTGAACATAAAGAACTCATTTTCCAAAATCACTTTGGGCAAACTTCGGAAAAGCTCTGACTTCTCTCTAAAAATCCTCTCTTTCTCTCTCTAGAAAAACACTGATGTTGAGCGTCGGAGTGAGCACGCCAAGCACCCCCCCCCCCTCTCCACGGGGACTGCTTGGTAAACGCTCTTCTGCAGGTGCCGGCGGACATCCCGTTAGAGATTCAGAGAGGCTTACCATCTCCTGGAAGACAGAGCTAAAGCCCGCGCACGACCTTAGAAGGCGGATTCAGCTTGCACATAACCCGAAGACCCCGACCCGTTATCCAGCGGACAGTCCGCAATAACTCGGTCGAAACACTTGGCGCCGTCTGCGGGCTTCGGACAAAAAGCCTGCGTTACTCAAACGAACAAGCAAGATGGATAACACATACACCATACACGGAGGCTTCAGTGCAGGGGGCGAAACCTCTTACGCGAGAGAGAGGTACGCCGCCGGAAGGAGTGATAAACCACAGGAGCTAGACGGGGAGGACACAATCATGGAGGACGTCATTGGCTTCTCAGCCAAAGACAGAGAACACATAATGTTCCCCCACAACGACGCCTTAGTCATTCAAATGACTATTGACGACATGGAGATAATGCGAATTCTCGTAGATGGAGGCTCCGCCCCAAACGTGCTAACAAAAGACATTGTCTTAGCACTCGGAAGAAAGAAGGCCATACAAACAATGAACTCACCTCTAGTGGGATTCATGGGAGATGCCAGCTACCCGCTGGGTACCATCACCCTTCCAGTAACCTTGGGCGAAGGAGAAAGACGTCTGAATATCGACATACTGTTCATAGTGGTCGAAAAGCTAAACGCCTACAACGGCATTCTCGGATACGCAACCATGAACGAATGGAGAATGGTGCCTTCAACGGCCCACCTGAAAATCAAGTTCCCAACCATTGCAGGTGTGGGAGAAGTTAGAGGAAACCAACAAGTAACAAGAGAATGCAACAATATCGCGCTGCAACAAAACCAAGTGGGAAACATGCCAGTAATACCCACCATCGACGAAGACCCAAGAGATGACTACGGGAGGCCTACTGCGATGGACGAACTCCGCGAATTCAAAATCGACGAACCAGAAAGAATGGTGCGCATAGGAGCATCATTATCAGAAGACGAAGTGATTGAAATCACAGCGCTCCTAGCAGAATACAAGGACTTATTCGCATGGTCCCCAAAGGACATGCCAGGAATAAGCCCAGATGTCATTTGCCATAAACTCAACATCAACAAAGATGCTCGAGTGGTGAAACAAAAGCTAAGGTCCATAGGTGGGGACAAAAAACTGGCCATTCGCGAAGAAGTTAGCAGACTGCTTGATGCAGGTTTCATTGAAGAATCCAAGTATCAAACTTGGGTGGCCAACCCGGTAGTCGTGCCTAAGCCAAATGGCAAGTCAAGAATGTGCATCGACTACAGAGACCTCAACAATGCATGCCCAAAAGATTCATACCCGCTTCCACGAATTGATCAATTGGTAGATGCAACAGCAGGTCATGAACTAATGACAGTTATGGATGCATACACAGGATACAACCAAATCCCAATGTTTTGGCAAGACGCCCCACATACGGCATTCTACGCTGACAGCGAAATCTATAACTACAAAGTAATGCCTTTCGGGCTAATCAATGCGGGGGCAACATACCAAAGGATGGTCAATCTCATTTTCGGAGATTTGATTGGCGACAAAATGGAGGCATACGTGGATGACATGGTCGTAAAATCCAAGAAAAGAAAGAATCACGCAGAGGACTTACGCATAATCTTCGAGAGAATGCGAAAGTATCAAATAAGACTAAACCCCGCAAAATGTGCTTTCGGGGTGCGGTCAGGCAAAATTCTCGGATTCATGGTGAGCGAAAGGGGCATCGAAGCAAACCCTGAGAAGGTGAAGGCAATTGAAGAAATGGCCTCTCCAACAAAGCACAAAGAAGTGCAACAACTCAACGGGCGCCTCGCAGCCCTGAACAGATTCCTAGCCAAAATTGGGGACAGAGCCCTCCCGTTCTTCGAAGTGTTACGCGAAAACAAGAAGTTCGAATGGACAAATGCTTGTGAAGAAGCATTCCAACAACTCAAACAACACTTGAAGACGCTCCCAAGGTTAACAAAGCCACTTCAAGGAGAACCTCTCTTTCTCTACATATCAACCAGTAACACGGCAGTCAGCTCGGTGCTAATAAAGGAAAAAGGAGGAGCCCAACTCCCGGTTTATTACGTAAGCAAAACACTGGCCAAGTATGAGGTCAATTACGCACCAATCGAGAAACACTTGTACGCGCTCGTGATAGCCGCACGCAAGCTAAGGCCTTACTTCCACGCGCATGAAATAACGGTCCTGACAGACCAGCCCCTGAAGCACATCCTGGCAAAACCAAACATGTCAGGAAGATTGACAAAGTGGTCTGTAGAGCTAAGTGAATTCCGCATTCATTTCGCTCCGCGAACAGCCATCAAAGGGCAGGCCTTGGCAGACTTCATAGCAGAATTCACAGGGATCGAGCCCGAGCCACAAGATGAAGTCCAGACGGACGTCCCACTCGCAGAAGTTTGGGAACTGTACACGGACGGATCATCCAACACCGGAGGCGCGGGGGCAGGATTACTACTAATCCCACCCGACGGCTCGGACCCCTTGAAGTACGCTTTGAACTTAACGTTCAGAGCGACAAACAATGAGGCAGAATATGAGGCCCTGATTACAGGCCTCAGGATAGCCAAAGGAGTTGGAGTAGAACACTTACGAGTAAAGTGTGATTCACAACTGGTCGTCAACCAGGTCAAAAGAGAATACACTGCAAAGTCCGAAAACATGCAGAAATACTTGACACAAGCAAAGGAGTTGGTAGAAAGTTTCAAAACTTTCAACATAACCTCCGTCCCACGAGAAGAAAATCAGGAGGCCGATGCTCTAAGCAAGTATGCCCAAAACAATGAACAAGACAAAAAGACACACTTTGTGGAAAACAGAATAATATCCGTCATAGACCAATTGGAAGTAATGGCCATTGACGAAGAGGAAACTTGGAAAACACCAATCCAAGCATACCTCGCTAGAGGGATCCTACCTCGAGACAAGACTCAAGCAAACAAGATCGAAAGGGTAGCCGTAAACTACGCCTTGATCGAGGGACAGCTCTACAGAAAGGGTTATTCTACACCCTACCTAAAGTGCATCACAAGCACAGAAGGAACAACGGTTCTAGAAGAACTCCATGGAGGAATAGCTGCCTCGCACGAGGGAGCTCGCGCGTTGATCCGCAAAGCATTGAACTTAGGCTACTATTGGCCAACAATGAGAGCTCAAGCAACAAGCATGGTGGCAGAATGCGAAGCATGCCAACTATATTCAAGAAACATCATAGCTCCAGCAGCAGAATTAAGCCCAATAGCAAGCGCATGGCCATTCGCACAATGGGGCATTGACTTGATCGGCCCACTCCCGAAGTCAAAGGGCCAAGCAAAATTCATAGTCGTCGCAATCGACTATTTCTCAAAATGGATTGAGGCTAAGCCATTAGCACGCATCACAGACACACAAATCATGGACTTCATCAGAAACTACATAGTGGCTCGCTACGGTGTCCCAAAGATACTCATTAGCGACAATGGTGCCCAATTCAGAAGTGGAAATATGCAAAATTTCTGCAAGCGCCTCAAGATAGACCACCGTTTCGCATCAGTGCACCACGCACAGACAAACGGCCAGGTTGAATCAGCAAACAAGATAGTTCTGGATGGACTAAAAAAGAGAGTTCATGCCCTAAAAGGAGGTTGGGTTGACCAGCTAAGCAGTGTTTTATGGGCTGTGCGCACAACTCCTAAAGAATCAACAGGTGAAACACCCTTTAGCCTGGTCTACGGAACCGAGGCAGTAGCACCTGTCGAAATCGCCGTCTCTTCATACAGAACGACGCATTTCGACCCCCAAGCCAATGAGAAAGAAAGACGCCTTGACCTTCAATTAGCAGACGAACAGAGATGGAAATCAGAACAAGTTCAAGCAAAGATGCGCTTAGCCACATCCAGATACTACAACAGAAAGGTCAAGGCGCGACAATTTCACGTGGGAGAAATGGTTTGGAGAAGAAACGAATTCTCACACTTGGACCAGATCAACAAGATGTCCCCCAAATGGGAAGGCCCTTACAAAATAGTTGCGGTTCCATACATTAACGCTTACCGCATCCAAGATGGGGACGGGAACGAATTGCCCAACACTTTCAGTGGGGGACACCTGAAGAAGTTCCACCCATAAAACTAAAAGCTGTCGTATCAAGCTCTTTAGTATTCAGTACTTCAAAAGAAGGAGATATGTAACTCCATACTTACGCATCAAATGAAACTATGTCTAACAAACTTCATATCTCTTGTAGGCACACTATTAACTCACATACATCGCCTAAGCTTGCAACTAAGGCATCAAAACAACAACAGTAACAACAAGCCAACATATACAAGGCTCATCACTTCACACCAAAACAAAGGACGCCCGACGCATACAAGGAATCGAAGCATCTTCACCATTGCAAAAGTCGGGGGAAAAGCAGATCATTGAGAATCCTACCTCGCAAACAAATGCAAGTGTCGGACATATTAACCTATCCACACTTCGCCATCATACAAGGATGTGAACGCACTAATCTATTCACATCCTTGCAAAAGTCGGGGAATAAGCGGATCATTGGGAATCCTCCCTCGCAAACAAATGCAAGTGTCGGACGTACTAACCTATCCACACTTCGCCATCATACAAGGATGTGAACGTACTAATCTATTCACATCCTTGCAAAAGTCGGGGAATAAGTGGATCATTGGGAATCCTCCCTCGCAAACAAATGCAAGTGTCGGACGAACTAATCTATCCACACTTCGCTAGCATACAAGGATGTGAACGCACTAATCTATTCACATCCTTGCCAAACAAGGGGGATGAGAGGATCATTAGGAATCCTCCCTCACGAACAAATGCAAGGGTCGGACGTACTAACCTACCCGCACTCTACTACCCTATGTTATAATTAAGACAACAAGGAGATATTCAGATATCACATCTATCTAATGCATTCATGTCAAGCATATATATATATAAAACCGAACAGGTCTACGATAGCAAGTTCGAACATCAAAACGACAGGCAGGCTCTAAACAAGTCCTTCACCAAATCACTACGCGTGCAAAGGAACAAAACAAACATACAAAGAGTTCATATGGACCTAGTCGAGGAGATGGCGCACATCAACATCACAGTCATCAGTAGCAAAGGGATCACAGGCAGGAGTGTCACCAAAGATATCTGCGTCCCGCTCAAAGCTGAACATCGGCTCACCATCCGCACTAATGGTATCCTCCACCTGAAGAGTGGAAGCCCCCCCCAAATCACTCAAACCAATAACACCAGGAGAATCCAACTTCTCAAATGGAAAATGGGGGGCAAGGCGATGCATCAGGGGAACGAAGTCATCCAGAAACTCCTTCTTCAAAGATCCAAAACTCGCCTGCACGGCAGAAAGGAAAGGCTCACTCTGAGGGTACCGCTTAAAAGCGCCGGCCTTGCCTTCCGATATGCCGTCCTCCCTCGCCCTTTGCAACTCAACAGTTCGCACCCCCTCCCGAAGCGCCATCCGACTTCTCACAGCAGACAGCTGATCTTGGATCTCGGCAACGCGAGACTGACTCGAGGCAAGCGCTTCAGATAGTATGAGAAGCTCACCGGCATGGCCTTGCGCATCCTCAGTCAAAGAGACTTGCTCTTTAACCAACTCCTCATGGCTCTCCAGAAGCTGATCCTTCTCATCGGATAGCTCGATGACAAAAGATGATAAGTTCGCAATATCAGCATTAACCTGCGTCAAAAGTAGTATAATCATCAAAACACGTGCAACAATGATTGAATCAACCTCGAAAGGAATAAACATTCACCGGAGCAAAGACACCAATGTTCTCCTCTACAAAGGCACGCGCACTTGCAGAGTTCGGGGGGCACTCCTTCCGATCAGCAGGAGGAACAGATCTCTGCACCACCCGAACGCCAACTTCAGGAATGCTCAAGGAAGCATCCTTAGGAAAGCGAAGGCGCGTACCCGAGTAAGGCACCCACACACCATCAGTAACATCACGTTCAAAACGACGAACAAGATCACTTCGACGAAGCGAAGGAAGTGGTGGGATACCTGCGAAGCACAAACATAAGCAATCATACAAGCAAAGTATGCTAAGTACATAAAAAGAGATTTCACAAACCAGATACAGGGAGAATCTCCTCTTCCATCACATGCACCGGCTCAGCAACAGGAGGGACGCGTTCACCAACATGTTTCCGCTTGTCACGCGAAGACATACGTGAACCAGGAAGGACCTCGTCCGCCGTCCCATGCCTCGGCCCGGGGGCAGAAGGGACGCGCTCACCAACTTGCTTCCTCTTATCGCGAGAAGGCAAAACAGACGTCCCCTCAACTCTTGAGCGCTTGGGATCGCCCGAGGCACGTGTCGCAGCATCGGTCCTCTTGGTGGAAGGACGCCGGGAAGAATCAGCAACGGGCTCCGCTCGCTCCCTCTCAGTAGACACGCGACCTACAAACAGGGAAAAGAAAATATTGGAACCACAAACACAATATAGCCAAGTACGATAAGAAGGAAGAAGTATTTTACCCATAGGCCCCTTTCCTCTCCCATGACGAGACCTGTCAGCAGGGGCTGGAGCAGCAACAGGGAGCCCTCGCGCAGCATCAGTCTGCAAGGCCGGCTGCTTGTTAAGAAACCAACCTACAGGATAACATAAGACAGGGTTATAAAAATTCGAAAGCATACCAAGACACCCGGGGAAGAAGATACGATGATGCCTGCGGCAAGCAACTCCTCTTCAGAACCCCGAGTCAAAGGGACTATAACCCCCGCCTGATTGTCGCGAAAGATCTCGCGAAAGGCTTTCTCATCCTGGGGAGTATACTCGGACAAGGAAGGAACAGGGTCGCGCTCCAAAACGTGACATGTCTCCCACTTGGTCCCGACGTCGCTCACAAAGAAGTAGTGATTTTGCCATTCCTGCGAGCGAGGGTAAGGAGTGGCAAACCGCCCGCTCGGCTTCCACTTGGCGCCCCCAAGATCAAACGAGGAAAGGCAAGGCCACCGACTGCAGAAGGTGGACAACCCCGATTTGTCTCGTCGCTCCAGACGGTAAAAGGTCCGGAAGAGAATCAAGGAATAAGCCCACGAGTGTTCGTGACACTGAATGCGAAAACAGGTCCACGCATGAAGAGCAGCAGGGGAGAGGTTAAGGGGCGAGATACGGAAATAACGACACAAGCGGACAAGATCCTTGCAGTAAGGGAAACGCAAACCCTCCTCTATCTGCCCAGTGTACACTACATCTAAGTCCGCAGGAGGGACAGTAACTGAGCCAACCTCGACTTCTTTGCATACGTCAAAGGGGAAATATGCTTCAGAAATAGGACAGACCCCTGACTTATCCACACTCTCCACAAACTCCTCTGTCGTGATGCGGTTAGGAGGATAGGTCTGAGTCATCGCGATGGCTTCGTGGCTGACACCTGTCCCGGGAAAATCGAGTCGAAGTAAAAGGGGAGTGTCCTCGCTTATCGCCAAACCATCACAAGAAAAGTAATATGTGCGAAGAAGGGAATCGGGAGACTCACTCATATCAGCAGTGCGAGAGTGACAATTTCTGAGAATATCCTAAGTATCAGAATCGGACGCCTGCAAGCTCGTCTACCAAGCCCTGCAAAAAACATACACCAACTCGATCAAAAACCAAAGCGACACATCAACCACACTCATCGAAATCCTTTACAAGGACATTCAACCCAACGGACCGACTGTCCGCCTGCAAACAGCTAGGGACCCTCCCGCTCGGGAGTCAAAAATCCTTACGCTCATCAAAGGCCTAGGCCACCTACTGATCAAATTTTCATACATTTGTGCAATGTGTCACAGGTATTCAAGCGCTCTACAAAGCGGCAAGTTCAAAAGCTAAAGGAATCAAAGGCATACAAAGTTGGTCATAATTACCAAAATGCCACCCGACTACCTTCTAATCAAAATTCATCCTTGGAATGGTTCAAGGCTCCGGGGGCACATACGAGCAGCTCAAACGCACTCAAGCAAGCCCCTTACATGCCACGGAGGGATTCACCCCTCCCCGAACAACCCGAAAAACACTCGGGTCAACTAAGCCACTAACGAAGGCAAACTACCAAGCATCCACCTAAACTCCAGGGGCATGGCAATCCACTCACAAACAATCAAAGGGGCTCTATCACAATAGGAGACATCATTTCAAGTTATCCATATCAAGAAACAAGGAGTCAAACATTTCGCTCGTTAACCTCCGATTTCGAACCCCCGCGATTTCCCTTCGGTTGATCGAAACCCAGGGGCCACTTCACAAAGGGAGTTTCCTATCCCTAACTCTATCTATTTACGTCTAAAACTTAGCCAAAAGCAAATTTCGAAAATCAAGCAAAAACTTCACTCATGCATTTTATCAAACACCTACAAGGCACCTTATTGGAGTTCAGATGTGCAGCCCTATATGCTCAATTAACTTCAAGAAAAGGGAGTGGTGGACGTTACCAATCGATGCTCGACGAAAAGGACTCGAAATCGGATCGAATCGGGCTCAAAATCGAGCCACACAAGGTGCAGCCGCCCCCGCCACAGCCGCCGGACCCGCCGCCTGCAGCCGCCGCCTCGCCGCCGCTGCGCCGCCCTGGTGTCGCCGGAGGTCCCCCTGGTGGTGGTTGGCCGGAATGTGGTCTCCCTTGCTTCCTAGAGTGAGTTCCTAAAATCCCTACCTTAGCTCCTCCAAAACTATCACCATAGCCAATTCAAAAGTTGATAGTTTTATAAACTATCATGGAAGAGAAGGAACTACACAACATGGTAAGTACCATACATCAAGGAGGTATATCCCTATCTACCATCCATTTTTTGAAGTTGTTGATGGCTTGGGTTTTTAACTATCAAAGGACTTGGATAATTTTAACTAAGTCATTTCAAATACCCTCAACCTTTTAAAAACGTGGAGATCATGATTTTTGCGTGTTAGGGCCGTTGCATATAATTTTCCAAAACTCGGCCCTATTTCATTCACTCAAAACCGTCACCTCGCCGTCAAGACGACCGTCTCGGACGACGGGCTCCCAAAAACTATTGCACTACGCGAAAGACGTTTTTTCAAGACTTGCATGATTTATTATCACTTTGATGCACTTAGTCGTATCATGAACGTTCAATATTTGTTAGCTCATCGTACGAGCTCGGAAAATTTCATACGTGCTCGCACCTTAATTCTCCAAACAATCATGTGTCTCATTTCATCCGTAGTCTATTGTGCTACTAACCCTTCATGCAGTTACCAAGCGTGACCACCTCAAAAACTAGGGCAAGGAATTCGTCGGAGCCGCGCGCTTCCTTCCTCGGTAGGTCAAAACTCAAGGTGAGCGAACGGCCCGAATCACGCATATTCCCTATCTTATAATAGAGTTAAACAAAGGTCAAGCCATTGTTTAACTCGGGGGCAAGTGATGGACATACGCGTGATCCGGGCTCGGTTTTAATTATTCGGACCTCACATTCGCACGAGGCCCTTAGCAAGACCCGATTTCAAGCTAACCGGGGTAAACCGGGCAAGTCGCGAACTTGCCCGGTGCCCCGGGGGGCTTACCCGGAAAATTCCGGGTAAGCTAAGCTTACCCGGAATTTCCGGGTAAGCTTAGCTTACCCGGAAATTCCGGGTAAGCCCCAGCTTACCCGGAATTTCCGGGTAAGCTAAGCTTACCCGGAATTCCGGGTAAGCTTGGCTTACCCAGAATCTCCGGGTAAGCCAAAGCTTACCCGGAAGTCCGGGTAAGCCTAGGCTTACCCGGAATTCCGGGTAAGTCCCACCCCGGGGGGTGTCGCGCACACCCCCCATTTTCTCTCGGATACGTACGGGGACCCGATTTTTACACTAACTCCTACGTGTCCGAGACCTTTGTTTTAGCGGCGCGCTCGTCCCGTTTATGACAGCCGCCTGAGACGCACGTCAGAGCCCCTTTTCCCGAAGCTTACCTACGCATCCCGGTTCATATTTTCACATCGAACCGGGTCAAAACCGGTCTACGGTCCAAGATGGCCTATAAATAGCCACCTTGGGGGTGAACATAAAGAACTCATTTTCCAAAATCACTTTGGGCAAACTTCGGAAAAGCTCTGACTTCTCTCTAAAAATCCTCTCTTTCTCTCTCTAGAAAAACACTGATGTTGAGCGTCGGAGTGAGCACGCCAAGCACCCCCCCCCCTCTCCACGGGGACTGCTTGGTAAACGCTCTTCTGCAGGTGCCGGCGGACATCCCGTTAGAGATTCAGAGAGGCTTACCATCTCCTGGAAGACAGAGCTAAAGCCCGCGCACGACCTTAGAAGGCGGATTCAGCTTGCACATAACCCGAAGACCCCGACCCGTTATCCAGCGGACAGTCCGCAATAACTCGGTCGAAACATATATATATATATATATATATATATATATATATATATATATATATATATATATATATATATATATATGTTGTGACTCCTAAATGTCATTTAGCCACTATTATTCGAGTCACCACCTATTTATGAATGGCCATATTTTAGATGCATATCCATAGAAGTAATTAAACCGTAATAACCTAAGGATCTAAATCAAATTGGTACATGAGTTAATAGTCCAAAACGAATTGGTACATTCACTAAATATTGTTGTTTTTTGGTACCTGAGTTATTCTGAGTGCTGCACCGTTAGAATTTCTGGTTAAAACTAACAGAATCCTATTTTTGGCGCATGAAAAGACCAAAATACCATTTTTGCATAATAACTACATAATAGCAACTCAAAACTTTGGAACACAATATCTCACTCATTTCTTCATCTTTTTGGACGAATTTTTTTTTGAAACCGCATAACTTTTCGAGATTTATGCATCCCAAATAGCGTAAACTGATTTCCCAGTTTTTTTTTCAATAAACATCGTTTTCCATGTTAATTCATTCTTTTTGTATCAAACTCCACTGCATTCTAACACTTATCACCCTTGATCACCCACTTTTTATACTAATTGGATTCCAATACTACAATCAAATTGTTGCTCTTGGATTCCAACACTTCTGTTTAAGATTCAAATTGATGTTATACCTTTCATCCAAAAGAAAACAAAAAATGAAAGTCTGTCGAATTAATTGTTATGCAATTTATTACTTAATGCAATTTTTATTGATGTCTCCAATAAACTATACTGGTGTGTCTCTAAATCAATAAACGTCACTGCAAGAGAACATATGGATATTAGATTAGATAAAGATGTTTCATACTTGAAGTAGAACAATAGGAAAAGTACTCTTAAGGGTATTGGAAGAACTTTTAGAATGGACACCAAGAATAAATAGTTTATTTTCCCATTTAATCTACATGTGGAAATTTATACTCCCAGTATCATGAGGGATGACCATAATGCGAGAAAATAAGATGAACTGACATTAACAGAACCACATAAAGAATTTTTACTATTATGTGGCTAGAGACAACCAGTAAATTTTCTTTCGAGTTATTGCCAGAAATTGCTTCCATTTGTAATTTTATGCTGGACCATGTCAACTTTTTAAAATCGAAGACTTGCTGAACTGGTTAATTTTTCAGCATGTCCACAAAATATATAAACAAAAAATTGGTAGCTTATCATGCTAAGATCCATATGTTCTCTTGCAGTACGTTTATTGATTTAGAGACACACCAGTATAGTTTATTGGAGACATCAAGAAAAATTTCAGTAAGTTATATATTGCATAATAATTAATTCGACAGACTTTCGTTTTTGTTTTCTATTGGATGAAAGGTATAATATCAATTTGGTTCTTAAACAAAAATGTTGGAATCCAAGAGATCGGTTTGATTGTAGTACTGGAATCCAATTAGTAAAAAAAGTGGTTGATCAAGGGTGATAAGTGTTAGAATGCAGTGGAGTTTGATACAAAAAAGAATGAATTAACATGGAAAACGATGTTTATTGAGAAAAAAAACTGGGAAAACCAGTTTACACTATTTGGGTTGCATAAATCTCGAAAAGTTATGCAGTTTCAAAAAAAATTTCGTCCAAAAAGATGAAGAAATGAGTGAGATATTGGGTTCCAAAGTTTTGTGTTGCTATTATGTAGTTATTATGCAAAAATGGTATTTTGGTATTTTCATGCGCCAAAAATAGAATTCTGTTAGTTTTAACCATAAATTCTAACGGTGCAACACCCAGGATAACTCAGATACCAGAAAGCAACAAAATTTAGTGAAGATACCCATTTGTTTTTGGTTGTTAATCCAGGTACTAATGTAATTTAAATCCCAATAACTTAACGGTGTCAAGCTAGTAGGACAATAAAAATTGAAGGAGATAATTAAGTATTTATTTTCATGGCAAAAAAAAATTGAAGTATTTATTTGTTTTCCAACATCGAGGGAAGGAAAAGGGGTCGGACGGCCAATAATGTGCCGAACCAAATTTGGTCTGCTTAAATAATAAGATCTTTTGGCACGTGGATGTAATGATCTTAATAATTTGATATGTACTTAGGGCTGGGCATAAAAACCGGTTCGGGCGAACCGAACCGAAACCAAACCGAAACCGAACCGGTTCTTACTGAACCGGTTCTTAAATGGTTCGGTTTTGATAATGAATATATGGAGCGGTTTTTGACTGGTTCAAAACAGGTTCGAACCGGTTTTGAACCGGTTTTTCCGAACCACTTTTGTTACCTAAAGCCTAAATTGTTAGATAGTAATACACTACACTCTTGCATCCTTTTTTTTTGTAGAATAAAGGGCTATAAACAAGCCGAGTATCCGGCAAGCTCGACTCGACTCAGTTTACTCGAGCTCGAACTCGACCGAGCCTTAATTTTTCAAGCTCGATCTCGACTCGGTGCCATACTTGACATGTTCGAGTTCGGCTCGACTCGGCTCGATAAGGTTAAAAAATTCAATTAAATTATAAATGGTGCACCTTAGCTCGAGGTCGAACTCGACTAGGCTCGAGCTCGAACTCTTCCTCGACTCAATATATACATATATAATATTATTACGTAAAGCTCGAAAAACTCAAACTCGACTCGAATAGGCAAAAAAAAAAAAAACTTGATTAGGCTCGCGAGCCTCTCGAGTCGAGTACAAGTGAACTCGAACTCGACTCGATATCAGAAAAAGATTGACTCGAGTGAGTCGAATTTGAATATTGACCAAGCCGATCTCGAGAAGCTCACGAGTAGCTTGATTTGTTTACACCCATAGGGTAGATCCTTCGCTATTTTAGTTTGGTTCATATTGGATATATAAGTGGTCGTAGCAGGTTTATTTTCTTATATATAGTTATTATATATTATGTTAGCCCATATCAGTTCTACAATCAATTGAGTTCAGTTTTGAACTCGAAACTTAACTCATAAATAGTTCTATATTTTAACTGAGATGATAGATTAATATACAAATTTTCAACCAGAGATTTTCTGCACTTTTGAAGTTTGAGCTACGCCTCTTGACGTCGCTTAAAGTCTCGATATTTATATTTTAAATATTTGACTTTTTTATAATTTAGATTGTTTCTAATTTAGACTTTGATACTCTCTCCTCTGAAGCGATCAATTGTCTTTATACTTTGTATTTTGCAAATTTTTGGATTGTTTATGGATTATCAACTTGGGTGTGTATTTTGAATTTTAGTAAAAAAAATGAAAAAAAGGTTCAAAACCGGTTCGAACCGGTTTTGCTATGGTTCGGTTATAGTACCTAAAATCTGGTTCGGTTCTTACGTGGTACAGAAAACCAACTGACCCTAAAATCTGGTTCCGGTTCGGTTCTGAACCGGTTCGGCCCAGAACCGAACCATGCCCAGCCCTATAATGTACTTAGTATTAATTAAAGTAGTTACGCAAGTTATTTAATTACCATCTTTTCACTTGAAAAAGTTGGAAAAATAGAAAAATTTGGGCAGTTCTACTAAAACAATTGGAGATCCCAAGAGCAGAGTTTATTTTAATTATCTACAACTTCCGTAAAAGCAAAAAAATGTTTGAATTCTAATAATAACAAATCCAAATTATAATTGGTCCCCAAAATAAATTCAACTCTTTTTTTCCAATGATAAGTTCCTAATTTATTTGTTTTGTATTTATACATTCGTTATTATACATTATTTTTAAAAAAACAATTAATCTATCAAATTACTTTTAGTAAACCAACTCAACAATAACTGATACTCATTTGAAGAAGAAACTCCAGAGTGAAATGTTTTATTTACCAAATTACTAATAGTTATTTTGAATATACAAAAAAATGTAAAGATTTAATGAATTTGTTTAATCACTATTATTTTATTAATATTATCATAATTATTTGTCAATATCTACCGAGCCATGTTGCACATGCGCAACACTTGATTAATTAAATAATCTTACTAATTAATTTCACTAAAGTTGATAGCTAATAATTAAAAAAATTCATCTGCGTTAATTATTTTAATCACAATTAATAATTATAATATACTGATTCATTCCTTTTTAATTATTATATTATAAAATAGTAATTGATTATTAGCTTATTTTATTAGTTTTGATCTTGAATGGCTTCATTTAGTTAGTACGGTAATCATGGATGTTTTCCCCTGCTCAAGAGTGCGCGTACTAGCTAGTGGTCAAGCTTAAGGTCGTTGGAAAATTATCAATGATTTAATTAACTCTTTGCTTTGATTTTATAATAAATTAACACATCATATGGAGGAGCTGGTGCTCAAAGGGCCGAAGATACTGTTGGCAAATATCAGGGTTAAACTGCAAAATATAAAAAATTGAGGGATCAACTTGCAATATTTAAAACTTCAGGGACTAAATTACGTTCAACAGAAGCATGAGAAAGGCCTAGTTGTTGTTGTTTTTTTTTTATGAGAAGTAAGCATATTTTAAGGCCTAGTTTGACACTAGCAGACCCTATTTAATTACTATATGTGTTATTAAATAAAACTAATTTTATATTAATATTTCTAGCTAATAAAAAACATGACCTCCATGTTAATTATCTTAATCTTAGTTAATAATTATAATATATACTAGTTTATTTTTAATTAAATAAGTGAATTCCCTTTTATTATATAGTTTTCAAGGTTAATTTTTACCAAATTGCTATCTGAAATTTGTGTATTCAAAAAAAAAAAAGTGCTCGTTAATTATTTTGACAATTTGTTTAATTATGTTTCGTTGTTAACTCAATTAAATATGTTATCAAATTTGAAGGGATATGTTATGTGGTTTGCACACATATAATAATTAAAGAAAAACGGGTAGTTTTTTTCCTAAAATAATGAAATATCCCTTACGGATTATAGACAAGTCATAGAATTCTTCTTATGTTAGTTAATTATGATCGAATTTTGTAGTTTCGGATACATGAATACTTATGAATGAGTATGTAGACAATCACAATTTTAAAGTCAGTTTCTTGACTTTTATTTAATCATGTACATGACAAAATCCATTTAAATTAGAGGATATATTTTTAAACGGCTAGCCATTTCTAAAAGCGAAACCTAAACTATAAAATTGGTAAAAATAAAAAGATTCAGCTAACGATTTATCTAACAACTAAACTTTAATTAGCAATTTGGTACGTAATTAACCCAAGCTTTCTTGAATGGCTCAACTTAGTAAGTGTTAATACACCCTCCCTAGTCATATTCGCTGGTGAAGGGCGGTGGGGGTCAAGTGATCAAGCTTAAGTTTGGAGTTAAATTATGAATGAATGCTTTAAATAACTCTTTGATATGATTACAATTAACAGATAGATAATGATCATTGATCATGATCCTGGACTGGACTGGAGCTAGAGCTCGAAAAGGAATAAGAATGAGAAAGAGAGAGAATTAATAAAGGGAAAATGCTACATAATTCCGATAAGGAATCCCACAGAGTGTTTAAGAATCTGCCCAAAAGTTGTCAATATTTACACCTAATGCCATTGTCTCAATGTCAGACTTATTTCGGAACCTAAAACCTCTCTGTCAAACCTCTTAATAAAGTCTATTAATTAATGCACACATCTTTTGCGTTTGCCACACAAAATATGCACACATCTCCGATCCGCACACATATCTCCTAACGGCCAACGGCTGAGGACGAATACAAATTTAGCAATATATATATATAGATTCATTTTATTGTTAATTAATTTATTATAATAATATATTCTTAAAAATATATGAAATGTATTTTTTTTTTATCTCTAGTTTATATGAAATAAAAATTATTCGTAAAGTAGAATAATGTGAAGAAAAATATATGATTATTTTATAATGATATTTAAAAATAAATAATGTTATAGTAAATTAAAGAAATATATATATATTAATAGAGATTAATATTATAAATATTTTTTTAATGACTGATGTAATCGTTAGTTTTAATGCATTTTAAATTAACAGAACCAATGTTATTTTTTTTAACATAATCAAACATATATATTTCTTTAAATTAGATTTAGTGAGTCTAGATATCAGGAGACGTGCAAATATATAATGCATGATGATAAATGTTGGATCACGGTTGGAACTCCGGTACGTACGGTCTTGACGCAAATCCGAAGTCCTTCGCTCCACGTAACCCTGCAAGAGGGGAATAGACCGGGCGGTGACCCATAATCCCTCTCCGATGCGTAAATGGGAATCTCGTAGCAGGCAAGGCAAGCAAAAGTATGTGTAAGTAATTTCGTATATGTGATCTGAGGTAACTTCTTCCTTTTTATAGGAGAGAAGTTATCCCAGTTACCTGATGAATCGCAAGGGCAGTTAGCCCACATCCCGTGTATCTCGGCCACATCCCGCATATCTCGGCCACGTTCCGCGTATCTCGGCCAGTTGCCCGCGTTCCGCTTATCTCGGACCACTTCCCCACTACTCTGATAGATGGCGTATTCCTCGGCCTCAACCTCTGATAGCAAGTCCCGACCAATATCGGGGACTCCAGAGTTATCTCATTAGGTCACCGCTCGTGGCCCCTCGTCATCGTGACATGGTCAACATCCTCAGGGATTCATCATCGGGGCCTACTTAATGGCATCTCATCGGGGCCTACTTAAAGGCATCTCATCGGGGCCTACTTAAAGGCATCTCATCGGGAGCGTCCAGCTCACTTGTCGGGACCGACCTTGTCGGGACCCTTCGTCATCGGGACTTCTCTTGTTGGGACCCTTCGTATTGGTCTTCTTGGCCTCTTTTAGGACCCAATGGGCCTATTCACCGTTTACTCGTCGTTAAAGGGCTTAACGGCTATAGCGAAACCCATCGATAAATAATTTTTTTTTTATAAAATAAATTCAGTGTTAGGAATTGACATATATAAAACAACGTACATAAATATAAGCCTTTTTTTTTTTTTGTTGCCATGAAGGTACGTAGCTAGCTGTCTAGCTCAACACGTACTCTATGCGATATATATCGATGGTCTCTCTCTAGCTAGCTATCCTCGAAAACATGAAAAAGGTGGATGTAGCTTGGTACAAATTAAAGGGAATATAATTAAGTTTGGTATAATATAGGATATTAATTAATCATTATTTAGCACTAATTAATTAGTTCTACTTCTACACAATATCCAGTTTTTAATTTCTTTTCGAGGGTGAAAAAGTCTCTCTTATATTGATATTTACTTAAAATTTAATTATAATATCTTACCGTCCCCATATTTATAACATGTTTTTTTTCCCCAAAAGGATCTCTAATGCTGAAAATTTTATAATGAAATATATAAGAACATAAAATTATATTTTATAGAAAATAATTATGTATGAGATCCAAAAATGTATAAAACTATTTTATTCGTATAAAATAGGGCATTTATTATTAGAGATATACCGTAGATATTAGGAGATGTAATCTTAAAATATATATATTTAGTATTAGAGATATACCCTAGATATTAGGAGAGGTAATTTATAATAGATATATATAGTATTTTTATCTGCACTATCTATATCTCCTATATCTCTAGTTGTATTGTACTATATATATGTACCAAGTCTCATGTAATCAATTCAAGTCAATATACAATTTACATTCTCTTATATGGTATCAGAGCCTTAAACCTCTCTTCACCAAAAAAAAAAAAAAAATCAATCAATCTTTCTTGCTTAGAGTCGATTCCTCCCATCCTTGGAGATTTGCCAAAGATAAGATCTTTTAGTAATCCAACATTGTTACTATGTCAAACAGTATCATTCCTATTGGTTCCTCTCGCAAGGACTTGGTGACGATCAATGTCGCACAGCTTCCAATCAAACTCAACTCCGACAACTTTGCATCGTGGCGTGCTCAATTTCAAACACTGCTCGGTGGCCTCGATCTTCTAGAGTTCCTTAATGGAAGTTATCACTGTCTGGATGCTCAAATTCCCGATGCAGATGGTGTTACTAAGGTATCTGATACTCAATTCATACTTTGGAAACGACAAGATCTATTATTGCTTCATGCTATCATGACTTCCCTAAAGGAGCGACCCATGTCACACATTGCTGCGGCCACTACCTCACAAGAAGCATGGAACAAGCTTGCCCGTGCCTATGCGAGTCGATCTCGTTCTCGTCTATTGTCACTTAAGGAACGGCTGGCCACACCAAAAAATGGGGACCGTTCTGTCTCCGAATATCTGCAAAACATCAAAATCATTGCGGACGATCTGGCTATTATTGGCTCTCCACTGGATGATGATGATCTTGTTATCTATACATTGCAAGACTTAGGAGCTGAATTTAGGGAGATCGGGGCGGCCATTCGAGCGAGGGATAACCCAACTAGTTTCGAAGAACTTCATGATAAGTTGGTCGATTATGAAACTTACCTAAAACGGCAGCATCTTGTTGAAGAAATTGCACCGACAGCCCACTTCGTGAAGAGAGGACAGCAACATGGCAATCGTTGGAACAACAACAACAATAACCGAGGGCAGTCGCAGACCTCTCATTCTCAGCAATGGCAGGCGGTGCAGCAACAACGGGGACAACGGCAGAATATCATTCGATGTATTGTTTCGTGAACCACAAAATTATACGAAATTACGAGTCTTTGGGTGTCGTTGTTTTCCGTGGCTTCGTCCATACTCTAACCATAAACTTGAAGGGTGTTCTAGACCTTGTATCTTCGTCGGATATTCACTAAATCAAAGTACATACAAGTGTTTTGATCCGGTTAGTCTTAAAACGTTTGTGTCACGTCATGTTATTTTCGACGAGTCTCACTTTCCAGGTGTTGAAATATCGCAACCCACCATGTCAAAAAAAATCTCTGATGTTCACTCCCCTCTCGTGACCATCTCAGTCCAAGACCAAAATCCGTCAATATCCTCAGATGAAGCCACCCCACCGCTCCAATTTGTTATGCCCACCACATCATCAAACACATCACCGCGCATTCCATCTTCCCGAGCCACGATGTCCACTACACTACCGACGCCTTCTCCACAGCCAACGCCTTGTGACCCCCCCACCCCCCCCCCCCCCCCCCCCCGCGCTGCCATCATCACCAAATAATGATGGAAAATCGACTGAGGTACCGTCTACGGCCACTCCGAATCAAGTTTGCACTTCAGCTCCTTTACGAACGCACCAAATGACAAAACGTTCGCTAAATAACATTCGCAAACCAAAACAATTTTATGTGGCCACTCAACACCCTATCTTACAGTGTGTTGAACCTTCGAATGTCTCCCAAGCATTACAGGTTCCAGAATGGAGAAATGCGATGTCCGAAGAATTCAATTCCTTGATCGCGAATGGGACTTGGGAGCTTGTTCCGGCGTCAACGGCCACTAATATTGTCGGTTGTAAATGGGTATTCCGAGTCAAGCGGCGATCTGATGGAAGTATTGAACGATACAAAGCTCGTCTAGTTGCTAAGGGCTTTCATCACCGACCGGGTATTGACTTTCATGCTACATTTAGCCCCGTTGTCAAACCAACAACAATCTGCATTGTGTTAACACTTTCACTAGCTCGTGGGTGGAAAATTCAGCAACTAGACGTCAACAATGCGTTTCTCCAAGGTCGTCTTGAAGATTTAGTCTATATGCAACAACCGACCGGGTTTGTCGACCCATCACAACCGTCTCATGTTTGTCGTCTACGTAAGGAAATATACGGCCTCAAAAAAGAACCCCGTGCTTGGTTTAACGAGCTGCGATCCCTCTTACTTGCTTATGGATTCGTCAACTCTCAATCCGACAACTCGTTATTCATTCTCTCCACCAAGACCGTAACCATCTATTTGTATATGTAGACGATCTTATTGTGACAGGTAGTGACATAGCTGCAGTTCAGAAGTTTATCAATGCCATGTCTTCCCGATTCTCACTCAAAGACCTTGGAGCACTTAATTTTTTTTTCTAGGCATAGAAGTCATTCGCACAACTGATGGACTCTTCCTCATGCAACACCAATACATTCGTCGCCTTATTGACCGCGCCGACCTGACTGACTGTAAGCCGGTCTCAACGCCGCTATCATCGTCCGCACAACTCCTTCCATGCGATAGCACCCCGACCACGGATGGACAACTCTACCGTCAATTGGTAGGCGCACTTCAATATCTATTTCTCACAAGGCCTAATGTCTCATTTGCGGTGAACAGACTGTCTCAATTTATGCATGCCCCCACCGTCAGTCATTGGGCGTCTCTTAAACGTGTTATTCATTACTTAAAGAGCATGGTACCTCATGGTCTCCATTTGCGGCGCAACTCGTCACTACATCTACAAGCATACTCTAATGCAGACTGGGCTCGTAATTGCGATGACTACAAGTCTACTACCGCTTATGTTGTATATCTTGGTGCTCACACAAACAAAAGTCTGTTGCTTGTTCCTCCACTAAACCCGAATACACTGTCGTTGCCGAGGCTACTTCCGAACTTCTCTGGATTCAGTCTCTACTCAAGGAGCTCGGTTACACACGTGAAGCACCTCCTGAGGTTCTCTGCGACAATACGGGTGCCACCTATGTTTGCTCGAATCCGGTGTTCCACTCTCGGATGAAACACATTGCGCTGAGTTTTCACTTTGTCCGGGATCTTGTAAACAAGGGTCTTCTTCAAGTCAATCACGTCTTCACGACTGATCAAATAGCCGATGGACTGACGAAACCCCTTTCCAAAGCGCGCTTTCAACTTTTACGGTCCAAGATGTGCGTTTCCGATGGAACCGTCATCTTGCGGGGGCGTATTAGAGATATACCCTAGATATTAGGAGATGTAATCTTAAAATATATATATTTAGTATTAGAGATATACCCTAGATATTAGGAGATGTAATCTTAGAATATATATATATATATAGTATTTCTATTTACACTATCTATATCTCATATATCTCTACTAGTGTTGTACTATATATATATGTACCAAGTCTCATGTAATCAATTCAAGTCAATATACAATTTACATTCTTTTATAGTTATGTAGTGTATAATAATGAATATGTGCAATTCCTTTTTTTTTTTAATTTTATAAACATGTGCAATTCCTTTTGGTTGTGCTGCATTTCATCATATATACCGGCCAACATTGATCGAGCTAGCCACATATATATATATGCCAATTATCTTCGTCTTAATTAATTAAAACACATCTTCTTTGTCATAGATTGATTGATTAGCTAACAGAGCTGATGAATGTTTTAAGTAAAAGAAGATACACACAAAATATATTAGCTAGCATTCAACAAATTAATTAAAGTAGGTATAGAAAGAATGATTGGGTGGCTTAACCAAGAGCTATCTATATATATGGGTCCGGTCTCTTTTGGGTAAAGTGAAAATATTATTATTCATGACGTGGGGTTGGAGTTGGAGTTAGTTGAAGTGAGACAGAGTAACATGACGAGCAAACCTGAAAGAAAAATACAAATATAAAAGGACTGCCCCACAAAATCCTCAAACTCAAACTTTCCGTGTGGGGTTGGAGTTAGTTGAAGTGAGACAGAGTAACATGATTAATTAATTAATTAATAAAGAATAAGAAGATGGGTAGGCAGCAGGTACTAGCCTAGGGCGCGACTTCTTTGTTTTTTCTAAGGCAAAATTGGAAACATCCTTCAAACTTAGTCATTTTTCTTATTTCGCCACTCCTTTAACTTATTTTCTATCGATTGTGGTCCTTGTATTTTTTTTTCTGTTTCAGTCTTGCTGTTAGTTTGCAATTTACAAGCACAGTCTAACTAAAATGTGATGACAGACGTGCCAAAAGTTTTAATATAACAAGAATACCGCAACTCCAATCTCTACTAATCAGATTTGGCCAAAAAAATATATTATACCAAACGATTAAATCTTTAAATTGTGTAAATCAGTTGTTAACTGACACATGTCAAGTAATGATTGTTGATAAAGTAAAAAGAGAGTGTAT
This sequence comes from Clarkia xantiana subsp. parviflora, assembly GCA_036873135.1. Classification (NCBI taxonomy): domain Eukaryota; kingdom Viridiplantae; phylum Streptophyta; class Magnoliopsida; order Myrtales; family Onagraceae; genus Clarkia; species Clarkia xantiana. The sequence goes on from JAPTYO010000003.1 coordinate 13,268,061, forward strand.
TGATATGTGGACCTAGAAGTACTTTTTATTAAAATTTCACTGTTTTTTTCCTATGTTCTAGCATCACTCAACTAAGTGTTAATAACTAATAAACTGTCTGAGATTTGACCCATGTTGAAATCTGGTGTCCGTCGTTGAAATGATTGTCCCATGTTTAGTGTTTGTTGAAATTTGGTGTTTCCGTCTATTTTTGGGGTTAAGTCTAACAGAAGTGTTTCACGTGACTGTCACATAACCTCGATAAAATTGATATCTAAAAAATGCCCCTCCATAAAAAATCTGACCCTATGTTACCTAGTGAATTGACGAAATTACCCCTCCTAGCTAAATCAACAACTATAGGGTTTTTGGGTGGTGGTCGGCCGGAGTAGGGTGGTGGCCGGCCAGAGTTGGGTGGTGGTTGTTTTAATTTGACTCTAGGGGTAATTTCGTCACTTCATATTTGGTAGAAGGGCAATTTCGACTTTTCACGATATTTTGTCAAAATTAACAGCAATTTTGGACGGAAAACCAAATTTCAACAAAGTCCAAATATCAGACAGTCAATTTCAACACTTTAAAGTCCAGATACCAGATTTCAACTTGAGATTACCTCCGACAGTTTATTAGTTATTAACCTCTCAACTAATATAGTAACAGTAGTGTAATAATACCAATAAGTTAATGATATTCTGAGGAAAAAGATAGAAAAATATATATTAATAATAATAATAAGAACTACACTAGTCGTAATAAATATGCAATACAGGAAAAAGGCTAAATAAAGACAGTTATAAAGAATAAAGATGCATGGGCAGTTAGGTGGCGTCGACGAATGCAGTGGCGATGTGTCAGACCCGTAAAATCTGACTTGTTGGGAAGTACGAATTTAGCTATGATAGACGTGCTTCCCAAGCCCAACAAACGATTGGAGGGTAAAAATAGTGAATCAGAACAGTGTGCAACGTGTTTTGGGTGATTTGGAAAAATTGGCAGCAATGTGTAGTTGATGGGAATCGATCCGTGGTCAAGAGTTGTTCCACGTCCATCGAATACATGTCCCGTATCCATCCCGAGATTTCCCGTACCTGCCAAGTGCTTGTCCCGTACCAGCGAAGTGAATGTCTCGTACCTGCACAAGTACTTGTCCCGTGCATTGAGTGTGTTCGTCCCGTGCTTGGATGTTGCTTGTCCCGTATCTGCTTGCCCGTGCTTTTTGTGTGTTTGCCCCGTGCTTCAACTGTGCATGTCCCGTGCTTTCCTTGTGTCTGGCAAGTGCCTGCCCAGTGCACAGCAGAACTTCCCAGACGAGCTGCCAGCCAGTGCTTGGTACATGCTTCAGCCCGTGCTTTGTGTGCATGGCCCGTGCTTTTGGTTGCTCAGCCCATGCTTAGCAAGTGCAGCGTCCAGAATTGACTGAATTGGCCCAGTGAAGATTGCAAAAGTCCGGGACCAGTTAGGAACAAGTCCAAGCCCACGAGATTGATGAGGAAATCTGAGATTGGAGAAGATCAACGTGATTCTTGGCAGCCAAGCCTCCAAATCCGCCCAAGATATGTGGAATCCTATCTATAGCTTTGTTTAAGGGAACTTAGATATATTTGTGGGCTTTAATAGCTATATTTAAGGGAACTTAAGATATATTGGCTGAATATTGTAAGTTAAGATATATATATATATATATATGCTATAAATATATATCTTAACATAGTATAGATAGGATTGGATAGATATAGATAGAGTTTTACCTAGGGCAGCTAGGAATTTCGAAATCTATATAAAGGGGAGTGTCCCTATGTGTTGTAAGCAATTTTTGCACACCCAACTGTGGCAAAGCTGAAGAGTGTTGTGAGCGTCTAAATTGTGTGGGTGTAATTCGGGCACTGAGCCTTCAATCGATGAATAAAGGAGGTCGTGTTAAATCACTAAGTGTTTGGTTGCTATTGTTCTTTAATTTGCTGCGTGTTGCATCTCTTCTTCTTGGAGTTCTTGGTGCGTTTTTAAGTTCTTGTTCGAGTGTTGGATGTTCCGAAGATTCGTTGGCTGCGTTGGATTTGTGTGAAGGCTGATGATTTGCAAGAAAGTCACGCCAGCAAGAGCTATACTTAGGCGAAAAATAAGCCCTAAAAAAGCCCTTGTGACACGATGGGTAAATAGCGGTACTTTGTTGGTGCGCACATACCCGTTGCATCACTTCACTTATTAAAAGTGCCAGCACTTGTTATAAGTGCCGCTAAATACTGCAACATTCTTAGTGGTACTATATAAAGTATCGTAATGTATTTTTTTTAAAAAAAATATCAAATATATCATATTGTTAATATAGTATAAGAGTGTGATGAATGCATTCACCCACAAGTTCGGACTTATGAGACAGTTGGTTAATGCGCGCGTCTTATTTCTAACATGGTATCAGAGCGTACGTGTTCGATTCCTGGTGAAAGAAATGTTACCTCCTATTCCGAAGTAGCCGTGATGATGTTGATATAATATAAGAGTGTGCTTAATATGCATTCACCACAAGTTCGAACTTATAGGACAGTTGGTTAAGACGCACGTTTTATTATTAACACATATTGTTCGACTATCATTAATAAGGAAAGCCCTTAAATTGGCCAATTTGTAGAATCAAAACACTTCACCAGCTTAACTAATATAAATAAACTATATATATAACGCTAATCCACAAGTTTCAAAATTTCAACATACATGCATATACATACATTAGTCATCTAAAAAAATATTTTTGATGGATAGAGGGATCAAAACACGTTGATTCTAGGGGATCAAAACACGTTGATTCTAGGGGAATACCGAAATTTTGATGAATAGAGGGCGCAAGAATTCGTTGATTCTAAGAATACCCGAAGAATTGACGCAAGGTAAAGGAAAACCTCATTTTTTTTTCCATATATCAATAATCTGAATGTAAATGACGGCTAACATAGATTAAATACTGAAAAGAAAAACCCTAACCCTAGCTCAAAAACCGAAACTTGCTAACATACCCTAACAAAACCGATAAATTACAAAAAGACCCGAAGAAACATAAAACTGCAAATTTCGACCTCTAAACGAAGAAATTTTGCCAATAAACATCAAACCGAATAGTATACTATTGGTCTTGCTCAGATTGCCGTTTTCACTCGAAAACCTATATTCATACCGCAAATTCCGACACTTCATTATTATCACGCGTGTCAGTCAGCGGGACATGTCACGTCCCGCTGACACGTCACTCCATCCCGCTGATAATATCAGCGGGACGGCTGCCACGTCACTCCATCCCGCTGATAATATCAGCGGGACGGCTGACACGCGTGATGACTTATCATCACGCGTGTCAGTCAGCGGGACACGTCACGTCCCGCTGACACGTCATTTTCATCCCGCTGATATTATCAGCGGGACGGGGCATTTCCATAAATTTTATCTTTAGAAGGGCATTTTTCAAATTACAACTTCGTAGGAGGGCAATTTCATAAATTTTCCGTATATGCCTATAATCTAACAGTACATACTTAATGCCCAACCTATAGGAAAAAAAAATCTTTGTAATTCATTGTAACGTAATCTTCATAAAATTAGAACATGTTACTAACCTGACTTGTGTTACTTGAAGATGTTGCATTTGAGAATGTTTTTGAAACTCGAGATGTTTACTAACCCGACTAAACACACTAGAAGATGCAACCTCTAAACCCGATTTGTGGTGGCCGAGCTCTATTCGTGGTTGTTGGCTCTGATTCGTGGTGGTTGGTAGTCTTGGGTGGTGGTCGGCGGCCTTGTGTAGTGGTCGGCGGACTTGGGAGGTGACTAGAAAAAACAATAGGAACTAAATTGTAAAATCAAAACTTAGGAATATAAATTGGAGGACTAAACTGAACAAAATAAAAGTATTTAACTGTCAAACTTAACGGTCAACTAACAGATGCACCAAAAGTCAACAAAATGCAAACGTATGACACCAAAGAATATCAAATAAAGCATATAGCACTAAAAGTCAACATTGATCAAACATATGATAAAAAATGACTTTTTAACCCTAAAAAAAAAGTAGTAACAAGCTACTGCAGTATACAGATATTTTAAACTATAGTGACACTTTCGTAAAGTGTCGAGAGTAAATTTAATATTTTAATAGTTAATAATTGTTATTACCAACAACACTTCGGTAAAGTGCCGCAAATAAATTTTTAATCATAGTGGCACTTTCTAATAAAGTGCCACTGATTAAATTTTGTTTTTAAATAATTAACTATATAAATCATCAACGACACTTAAAGTGTCGTTGGTTGTAAAAACTACGACACTATACTAATAGTAAGGGTTCGTCTAAAATAAACTCGAGTTTATTTCAACTCGAGTTCTCAACCATCAAATTATGCATGTATAAGAAACATTTTTTCTTTTATCTCTCATGAATTCTGATTGGTTCTCTCTCATGATCTAACAACTAAGAAATCGAGTTGAAATAAACTTGGATGCATTTTAGCCGGCCCCAATGCCATTAATTACAATTTTCTTATAGTGATGAACCACTATTTTTAATTAATGTACAATTTTGTATAAGCTAACATGGTTTATCTTGACGTGTTTTAAAGTAGAATTAATAGTTTCGTCACATGTTGTTTAACTTAAATAGATAATAATTTCAGTATGAATTATAATTATTTAAATAACTTGAACATTTCGGCAAGAAAACAATAACCAAAACATTGTATTGTGTAATATGTTGAAGTATAAAGATTAAATCAAGCCTCCAGGCTCCGCCTATCGGATTCAGATCTCCCGCCCCACTTTTCATGCTCCAGATCGCGTCTCATTGTTATGATTTAAACATCTGTCTTTAGATTTAATATTTTCATTTTGGGGTTCACTAATCCCAATAGTATTTTAGAAAGAAAAAAAAATAACAAAATTAATTACACCCATGACACGTGTCAAGATCTTAATGGTGAGGCACGATCTGGAACACGAAGAGTGGGGCGGGAGATCTGTATCCACACCAATCATCTTAAGGTTTTAAGACAGTTTGTCAAGTAGTTAGTTTTAATTTTCACATAGTATCAGAGTGTGTATGTTTGAATCTCCGCAGCGCTGAGTTTAAACTCTCTAATATGAATGTTAGAGTATAAGGACTAAACTAACATATCACCTTAAGAAATGGAGAAGGACTAATTCCATTTCTTGTCAATTAATTAAGCAGATTGAGTAATATAAGCTTGGAGAAGAATTAATTCTAAATCAAACAACAAACTAAGGTTAAAAAAGCATCATCAATCTCTTTCTTCCGGCGATTGCAGTGCAGTTTAATTTTTTTTTTTTTTTTTTACCCAAGCAGTGCAGTTTATTTGATAATTCTATTTTAGTTCTTAATTAATTAATTGTTTCCTTTTCCTTTCTTTCCGACCCTTCTCCCTCGAGAATCAGATTAATAAAGATAAAGCATTAATTTCCCAACACCACCACTCAATCGGATATTACATTACAAGTTACAACGGAACAATATTTATTGCAAGTAGAGAGAGATGATGGAAATCTCAACGGAAAAATCGGATATCACCCATTCTCTATAATGTTTGACCAATAACTGTGAATTAAAATATTTTACAAGTCCGCGTTTTGAATATTTTGTTAACTACTAATCTATCTACGGACGTCTGTTGTCCAAAATATTCTTACCATGCAGCTGTACTCCACTAAGTATCAAGAAAACAAACACAAAAAAACAAAAAAACTCCTTAAAAGGGAATGTCCTTTTGGGATGGACATATATACACTCAATCCTCAGTTAGTCAATCTTTGGCCTTCACAACAAAAATATTTGACCAATATTTTTTTTATTTATTGAAAAATACTCCATCAATATTTTGAAAAACGTAGTCCAAATGTGACTGACACTATGAAAAATTTCCAAAAGTCATAGCATGTAAATTAATAACAAAATTGAGCTCAGTCAAAAATTAATTGCAAAATTGCCCCTTATTCGGTTGAGAATGAATATGGTTTGTTTTCTACTCGATTTCCAACCGACTAGGATGAGTAATGATTAATTGAGTTAATTATCCCAATGGTTAAAAAACTCGTACTCAATTGTAAATCTAGTGGATTCAGATTATCTGTTACAATATTCATGTTTTAAATCGTGTCTCGTCATTAAAATCATTAAAATCTTGACACATGTCTATAAATATTCTCCTACAAATTACCCCTATCCGTTGAGAATTGCCAATACCCGAGAAATTACTATCATCCACAACAAAACTTTACAAATGCCAATTTCACAAGACTTGCACTGTTATGAGATTAATTAATTTATTTACTCATGGTAATGCAGTTATCGCACTAAAATCTTATATCTTAAGAGGGACCTATTTTTCAACCTTCTCAGAAAACATTTAAAAAATTACATCAACTTATATATACTATAAGAGTAAATCTTTAAAATGTGAAATTTCAATAGAAAGTAAGAAAAAAAAAAGTTAAGGAACAAATGTATTGGTGCAAACAAAATATCTTTTCGACTTCTTAAATGATGATAAATGTATGACAAAGTTACGGTCAAATCTTCAAAATACAACTTTGACAAACAAATACAACTTAACCAGAATTCGAAATTTGGCGAAACTTGCACTATTATAATAATAAGGTTTGTTGCCAAATGCACTCATATGTTTTTGCATGTTGCTAAATGCACCGATATGTATTGCTTTGTTGCTCAATACACATTTACTCTAAGTTCCGTTTATTTTTGTCGTTAGTTATTCACGTGCTACTCACATGCAAAAAAAAATAATTAAAAAAAATAAATGATTTTGCTAATGACAGATATAGCTCTCATCCTCATCTTCTACGGTCGTGATGAAATTAATTACCCTAAACCTAAACCTCTGCAGACACGCTTCTTTGTATCGCTACTCATCTTTACTGCGTTGTCATGTATCTTCGTAGTTGGTCGTCTGCTACTCGCCCATCACGGTGATTGGTCATCGTCGCGGTGGTTGTCGTGGGTGCATTCGGGTGCATGTGTGGCGCATATGTATTTAACTAACGGTGTTAGAGCTTCGGGTGCATTCACCAACATAGCAAAACGTATGAGTGCATTCACTTACATGTGTGGTGCATCCAACAACATGCAGCACGTATGGGTGCATTGAGCTAATTGTTAGATTACGGGGAAACATGGTACATGCTAGTAATCGATATTACGCAGCGGAAGATTCGCACATACCTCACAAGTAGTCTGTAGTCCCAAGATCCTTGCAGAAGGGAGTTCACGATCCTACGGTCGGCACCCGTAGAGGTTCTTGTGAAGGAAGCCATACGCGGTATATTCTCCACAGCAAAGCCTCAGATCGATTCTTGGCAGGGGACGGATCTTCGGAGTGTTTGCTCGAAGACAAATTGGCACACCCTTGGTGAATAGGTGGTTCAGCCGAAGTGGTGGAGTTATGGGGGAAGGGTTTTCTCTCAAATCACCACTAGGGAGGAATTATGATTAACCCTAATAAAACCCCTAACACCCCATATATATAGGAGGAGTAAAGTGGACAAAAGTCCACTTTACCCCCACCACATATTCGGCCGGCACATGTATAGGGAGGCCCAATTTTGGGCCTCTCATGTCAATTGGGATTTGGGTCTGGCCCAATGTCCTTATGTGACATTTACCCAATTAACTTAGGTAACATATACATATAATGGGCTTCCATTTACGGCGCCCATCACCATATGCTTACAGCTCCCACTCGTCAATATGGGAGGGTGACTGTTAATGTATTTTCGTCCAAATCCTAATCAACATTTCACTCTTTTGATCTTGCCCTTGCTTCCGAATAGTTCATACGAGGTTTGCCGTGCGACCGGCGGACACGACGGGCATCGTGCTACTCATCTGTTAGGAGTATTGTAGCGCCCGCGGAACGTTGATTGCCTTTTCTCCAGTCAACTTGTTATAAACAACATTTATATATAGTGTCGCATTGTATCCTAGGTCAACTGATACTTCTCCTTTTGCCTAGTTTCCTCATAGGAACACTTCTCCAAGGCATCCGTACAAGTATTCATAACCTTCAACTAATATCTGGTTGGTGGCCACCTAGTGAATACAAAAGTCGGTGAATTACATGTGAACTTGACCATCCCCATCGCTCATATCCTTAGTCAAACCCAACCAGTTTCCAAAGACGTGGTCACTGGGCCTTTTTGTTCAGCACTACGCTCGTACGCCGGGAAGCGAACATTGAGCCTGACCTTAGATATGAGTTCCGAGTCCGTGAGGATACTTTAGGTGCCTCTTCATAAGGCTCCCGGGATCAATCACACGCTCGAGGTGAAGAAGTTTGTGGCCGCTAGAATCACGAGGATTCTTATCTAGCACAAGCGAGTTGTGACCTTGTGGTCGAACATGGCACGCGCAGTATGAAGCACGCGTCGATAGCATACCTGAACATTTAAGTTGACAGGAATGAGATATGTCAATCATGCTATCGCAGATTCTCATCTGGCCCAGAATGTGGATTAATGACGAACGAAGTTCATCATGACGATTTGCAAAACGAAGATCATGCCGTGTTACTTCGAGACTAGATAATCGTCATGCGTAATAAGGTTTATCCCCCAGACTCTTAGCCAATCTTGCTTGGTAGAGGCCTCTCTCCACCGCAAGACGACCGTACATGTGTGACGAGGTAAGACCCACATTCGACATAGTTTTGGCAAAGGATTGTGTCCTCCTACGACTTAGTTTGTAGACCGTAAATTTGATGTATTCAAACATTATAACGTCGATCGATCATAAACTCAATTGAAATTATTTCTTTTAAAAAATGTAACTTTCAATTATCAAAATGTTATCACAGATACATGCCACTTTTAAACCCTACACAATTCAAGCAGTTTTACATGCTTTTCGAATATCTCCCTGCGTAGTGGTTTAGTTAATGGGTCCGCAACCATGTTATCATTGGACAAGTATTCTAAAGTGATTATATTGTCTTCTACCATAGATTTAGCATAAAAAATATTTCACATCAATGTGTTTGGTCCTACTATGGTACTTTGGATTCTCTACTGCCGCAATGGATGCCTGACTGTCAGAGAACACATTCACAGGTTTACTCCCGACATCGCCATCAAGCAGCGCAGTAAGAAGCATTTTCAGCCAGACCGCTTCTTGTGCGTTCTTGGAGAGGGCTACGAATTCCGATTCCATCGTGGATAGCGCGACACAGGTTTGCTTCTTGCTCGTCCATGAAACGGCGACATTAACAAGGAGAAAGACTCCTCCTGTGGTGGACTTACAATCATCTGGATCGCCACCATGGTCGGCGTCACTGTAACCGGTCAATTCTAACTTCCCGCCCTCATAGAAGAGTGCGTAGTCGGCAGTACCTTTCAGATAACGAATAATTCGTTTTACAGCCTTTAAATGTTGATAGTCAGGATCTGATTGGAAACGTGCTACTAGGCCCACGGTGTAACAGATATCCAGATGGGTGCATTGCATGGCGTACATCAAACTACCGACCATGCTTAAATACTATGCACCCTTCATCTGTTCTCGCTCTGCTAGGTTCTTGGGACCGTCACGTTTTGACAGTGCGCACCCAAACACCACCGGCGTATCCACGGGTTTGGCATCCTATAATCTGTACTTTTTCAAAAGTTTGTTGATATAAGCTACTTGAGATAGACATAATTTCCGGGTAGCCCAATCTCTAGCAATTTTAATGCCTAAGATGTACGTTGCTTCTCCCATGTCTTTCATCTCAAATACAGATGCCAACCATGACTTTGACTTGTTCATAAAACTACATCGTTTGCGGCAATGAGTATGTCGTCCATGTATAAGGTTAAGATGACATACTTAGACACGAAGGTCTTATAATACACGTTGGATCTTCCTGAATATTCACGAATCTGTTTCCTACGATTTCCTCGTGGAATCTGCGGTACCATTGCCGAGACGACTGTTTAAGACCTTAGATAGAACTTCAGAGTTTACAAATCTTACGTTCGTTACCAGGAGTAATGAAACCCTCCTGTTGCTCCATGTAGATCTCTTCCTCCAGGTTTCCGTGGAGAAATGAGGTCTTAACATCCATTTGGTGCATCTCGAAATCAAGATGTGCGACCAGGACCATTACCGACGAGTTCATTTCGTCAAAGTCCACTCCGTGAAGTTGGGTATATCCTTTCGCAATTAGTCGGGGTTTGGTTCCGCCCGACCTTTTCCATCAGTGGTGAGCCTTCTTTTAGGGCTCACCTTATCCTTGTGCCCTTGTGGTTACTAGGTGAATCAACTATAGACTATAATGACTTTCATTTAGGTGATCTCTCTCATTTATTGTTTTCTTCCATTTCTCCACTTGAGGTCTTTCCAATGCTCACTAATAGTCGTTAGAGTGAGGTTATCACCCTACTCAATGAGTTCGATGCCTTTGACTTTCGTCTAGGCTTCTTAATCCCATCTTGAGTCTGAACGTTTCTCCCACTCGGAATAATGCCTCTTATCGTAGCATCACTTCCATTGGGAACAAGAGTAGTGCTTAAACCTTGACCTATAACTTTCCTTGGAAGGCCTCTTGGTCTCGGGTTTTATTTCCGAGATGAATTCCTTGATCACTAGGACCCGGAACCAAGTTGGTCGGATCACTCCCACTGGAAACAATGGGGGTAGTCTAGGCAGTTGTGGCATTCCTGTTTCAGCAATATGACCATCAGGTTCTACTTGATTCGTCTCTGCGGCAACAGTGATCTAACGTGGTAGGGTTTATTCTTCCCACTGGATTTACTATGAAAATGTTTCCATTATCATTTACCATGTCATTCACTTGAGTTGCCTGTTCAAATCTCTCCCACTCAAATTAAGTGGGACCTGATTGTCAGTGTTAACCTGCTCTGGTTTGATCAAGACTACATCAGTTTGAAATTGACCATGCATTGGAAATTTGTCCTCAAGTGATGTAATTTCTCATGTTCGAGCACGGCACCATTTTTAAAAGCTTTAAACAGGTATCTTCTAAGAGTAGATAACGTACTCTTGTCCTAAATACGTGTTTAGTGCACATATTGATGTCACATGATGATATGATTTAACCCATTATCATTCTTTAGCTTTTATGGCGGCGTGTTTTACCGATTTCATTGGATCACAGTTTACATACATGTGAGTCATCTTCTTCATCCCATAGGGAACGCCTGATAGATTGACTCTAACATTATGTTCACAAACAGTGCTTCTCGAAGTGTGTCATTTAATTTGAATGCCTAGCCTGACTTATCGTTCAAGTCGTTTGGAAGGAAAATCGTTTAACCGACTTCATCCTTCTTCGTTTGCAAACTTATCTCAGAGATTTCATCCCATCTCCGAACTGAGCTTTTTGGGTTTTCACCTTCTGCGTCAGTTGATACTTTTACAAGGTCGTGGTAGCTCTTAAAGCATGCTTCTTACCGATATAAACTTTATCAATAAGTTGTTTCCGAAGAATGCAAACGAAAATTCAACACTTCATCACTTAAATACACTTCATTATTAAGCTCGTATTTTAAAACGATGGGTTCCGTCTTTCGTGGTCCACACGCGCGTGGTGCTATTTACCAAAGTTTCAATCGTTGGTTAAATCGTTTCATGTCTGAATTTAATTTAATCCAATCGGTTTCGCACATGATCATCATTACTGATTATTTCATTCAATGGAGTACTAACAATTAAGAAATACTAAATATTTCGATCTAGCTACGCAATCGATGTGTATGGTCAGTTCAGTTGTCCCGACTGAGATGACGGAGTACGTGAATCATTTCGTTTTATTCGACCACTTTTACCTGGCCGAAATTTCGTTTCGGATCGATCACGTTTAACCTGGTCGATTAATTTTGACAAGTAGATCACATTTTGAATCGAACGAAAACTACTTTATTTATTAAATCCGAATCTCGAAATAACCAAAATTTTAGTAACTCAAATGAACGATAAATGACAATGGTAGGGTTCTTGATCTGAAGATCGCGTATTTGATCAATGACTGTCGCATAGATAGTCGAGAACTTTAAGCCATGTTGAACATCACATCTGAGTAAAATCACGAGTGAATCACGTCAAATGATCTGTGTGTGTATAAAATATTTTACCGCTTCATACACATGACCTACGAGTTGTACTTGAGACGCACTTTATCAACATGGTTTAACCCACCAGATTATCGTATAAGACCTTCATGGTCCAGTTCTCTCTATGTTATGCGGATTATGGTTTACTTCTTTCGAACTCAGTATGGTGAGCAGAGAAGGTTTCCCTTTTTACTGTTGTGGTTACTGTACTTGATTAGGCTCAAAGTCATTGAGTCCTGTCAACATCAGACAACCATATACATATTTTCCATGTTGACCTTCATTCTAAAGATCCGATGCGGGTTTTACGCCAACATCCATGAAAAGAGAGAAGACCATCATTTTCAACCGAAACGTTTAGCTTTTGCATCCTTGCTTCCACTGAGGTGGATGCAAAAAGATACTAAGCTGCAACATTGCCTGGTTAAAATTGAAGTCTTCTTCAACCCCCCCTTTTTTTACCAAGGTTGAATGTATTACCACATATGCGTTCAAATCATCAAAGAACCTACTCCCATAGTTGGTGAAACAAATTATTACATTCGTCTCTCATTGTCAAAATCATACAGACTATTATATTCATCCGTAGTTGTCCTCTCGACTTTTCAGAATCGTAGTAGAGAGTTCAACACATACTCCTTTTATTCATCATGATTCATACCATCAAGATTGCGAGGAATATCGAATCGCACTAATTCAACCAATTCATACTAACACATCGATGATTATGCAAAAATCAGGGAGACAATAACATTTTGAGAAAGAATTGTATACATCATATATCTATTAAGATAGAATGCGATAAGTAACGATTCCTCAGTCATCTGAACAAACCGACCGCTAGTAAACTAATGGAAAATGGCTGTGAAAGAGTTCACATTACCCGATCTTGGCTTTCCCAATTGCCTTTTTATTTTGGAAAAAATATTTCGATGAATTCACTCATGCATATATAATTCTACAATCCATGTAAATTATCATACGCCAGTAACATTCATCATATAAACCACACTCATGCTTACGCGTCATGGGTCTAATGTTCCGAGGAACTCATGCTTGCATATATAATTCTACTTCCAAGTAAATTATCAAATGCGGCTACATCCTCAACATTCTAGCATACGTGTCAAACATGAAACTTCCACATCAATCATACATATTTGGCAACTGGTTTTCGATTTTAAAATAATTTTAAACATTAGGGGCTGATTTTCAATTCATGCTTATATTCAATTACGCAACATTCTAGACATGAATCATAGGCATTTCCAACCATCACATCATGTCTATCCTAGTGCGCATTCCATATATTTAACCAGGGCTCCGCCTCCAACATTAATTATCCAGCTAGCTTGACTCAGTCAAGACGACAGTTCTAATCATATATAAATATATATTGAATAAGAAACAATTGCAATTCAGCCCACTAATTAATCCAGTCCCAAAAACATGTATCTCCGAGATCCATCCCCATAATCGAAACAAGGCATAAAGGTTATTAACCATTGAGCATTGTGTACGCCATTTAGGGTTAAAAAAACATTTGGATTTTAAAACTTGACATCTCTATTTTAATTGACTTGAATTCGGTTTTGAAAATTCAGTTCGATTCAGTCCAGAAATTCCGGTACTGGTCCGGTCCGATGTAAAATCTGGTTCAGTCCGGTTTTAATTTCAAAATCTGGTCCGGTCCAATAAAATATGGTTTAGTTCAACACACAAAACCGGTTCGGTTAGATCCACTTAGTTACCCCGGTCCGACCCGACCCGACCCGACTAGGTCGAACCGATTGAGAAAACCCGCTTCGGTTCAATTCGTCCCGGTTTGACATATTGGACCGGCCCATTAATTAAAAATAATAGGTATGGGCCGAAATGTTTACATGTGGTTTAAGTAGGGTTATGAAGTCCATTAAAAATATTTAACTTAGTCACCTACTAACATTAACTATATAAAATAAATTCCAATATATATATATATATATATATATATATATATATATATATATATATATATATATATATTTCGGCCAATATTATAACATTTATATATTTATTGCCAAGATTCTATCTTTAAGAATAAATCAATCAACAATATATATATAGGGATGGAAACATATATACTGACAATATATTTTCTCAATCTTTTAGGAAACTAAATCTATCAATAATATCTTTAACCCTATTAAATATTTAGATATATTGATAGTTATATATATATATTTCTATATATTAGTGTGAATCTAACCTTATGTTCCAATTATAGATATATTGTTACCTAGAATAAAAAATTAAAATATGGTAAACAATATTTTATTGGGTTCGGGCGAATTTTTCTTTCTTGGTGCCTAAGAAATTAAAAAATTTATCTTGTTAATTTTCCTAGGGTTCGGCCGAAACACTATATTGGAAACAAGTGGTCAAATTTTAAGATCAAATTTTAATAAGATCTACAATCCAATGTTCGATTTTGATAAATATCACATTTTTCTTGAAGATCATGAACATTAAATTTCCTAAGAACATCATGAAAATTTCGGACCACCTTTAACTCCAAAAATTCGAAAATTTTAAAACTTTCACATTAAAATTTTCGGTCCAAACTAAAGTTTTCAAGAACACCAATTTATCAAAATCATGAACTTCTAACACATGCTCTGATACCATACTATAAACATGGTACATGCTAGTAATCGATATTACGCAGCGGAAGATTCGCACATACCTCACAAGTAGTCCGTAGTCCCAAGATCCTTGCAGAAAGAAGTTCACGATCCTACGGTCGACACCCGTAGAGGTTCTTGTGAAGGAAGCCCTACGCGGTATATTCTCCACAGCAAAGCCTCAGATCGATTCTTGGCAGGGGACGGATCTCCGGAGTGTTTGCCCGAATGTAAATTGGCACACCCTTGGTGAATAGGTGGTTCGGCCGAAGTGGTGGAGTTATGGGGGAAGGGTTTATTAGATTACGATGAGTAATTACTACGGACACAATAAACAAGGTACATGCTTGTAATCAAAATTACGCAGCGGAAGTAATACACATACATTTAACACAATCCGTAGACCCAAGATCCTGCTGAGGGAGTTTGCAGCTCTCCGGTCAGCACCCGTAGAGGTTCTTGTTAGAGAAGCCCTACGTGGTATAGTCTCCACAGCAAAGCCTCTGATCTACACGTAGGCAAGGACAGATCTCTGTAGTGATTTGCTCAAAGGCAAATTGGTACACCCTAGGCTACTATATGGTTCGGCCGAAAATACTAGGTGTGGGGAGGAGGCTTTCTCTCTAAAACACTCTAATGAGGGAATTGTGATTAACCTTAATAAAACCCCTAAGACCTCTTATTTATAGGAGGAGTAAAGTGGACAAAAGTCCACCTTACCCCCTATTAGTTTCGGTCGGCCTATGTATAGGGGGATGTCCAATTTTGGGCCTCCCATGTCAATTAGGATTTGGGTCTGGCCCAATTACCCTAATGTGACATTTACCCAAGTTCATTAGGTAAACCATACATATTAATGGGCTACCAATTACGGCGCCCATCACCATATGCTAACAGCTCCCACTCACCGGAATGGGAGGGTGCCTCTTAATGTATCGTTTCCCGAATCGGCATCAACATTTCACTCTTTCAATCTTGTCCTTGCTTCCGAGTAGTTCATACAAGGTTTGCCGTGCGACCGGCGAACACGACG
The DNA here is from genome assembly GCA_036873135.1 of Clarkia xantiana subsp. parviflora. Taxonomy (NCBI): domain Eukaryota; kingdom Viridiplantae; phylum Streptophyta; class Magnoliopsida; order Myrtales; family Onagraceae; genus Clarkia; species Clarkia xantiana. The sequence goes on from JAPTYO010000003.1 coordinate 13,283,853, forward strand.
CGCATCGTGCTACTCATCTGTTAGGAGGACTGTAGCGCCCGCGGAAAGTTGATTCCCTTTCTTCAATCAACCTGTTATATTTCACATATAAAGTGTCGCGCTGTATCCTAGGTCAACTAATAATTCTCATTTTTCCTAGATTACACATAGGAACACTTCCCCAAGGCATCCGTACAAGTATTCACAACATTCAACTAATATCCGGTTGGTGGATACAAGAGTCGGTGAATTATAGGTGAGCTTGACCATCCCCATCGCTCATATCCTTAGTCAGACCCAACCGGTTTCCAAAGATGTGGTCATTGGGCCTTTTTGTTCAGCACTACGCTCGTACGCCGGGAAGCAAGCATTGAGGCTGACCTTAGATATGAGTTCTGAGTCCGTAAGGATACTTCGGGTGCCTCTTCATAAGGCTCCCAAGATCAATCACACGCTCGAGGTGAAGAAGTTTGCGCCCATTAGAATCTCGAGGATTCTTATCTAGCACAACCGAGTTGTGACCCTGTGGTCGAACGTGGCACGCGTAGTATGAAGCACGCGCCGATAGCATACCTGAACCTTTGGGTTGACAGGATAAGAGATATATCAATCATGCTATCGCAGACTTTCATCTGGCCCATAATGTGGATTAATGACGTACTAAGTTCATCACAGCGATGTGCAAATCGAGGATCTTGTTGAATTTCTTCGAGACTAGATAATCGTTTTGCGTAGTTAGGTTTATCCCCCTGATTCTTAGCCAGTCTTGCTTGGTAGAAGCCTCCTTCCACCGCAAGACGACCGTACCTGTGTGACGAGGTATGGCACACATTCGACATTGTTTTGGCAGAGGATTGCGTCCTCCTACGACTTAGTTTATAGATCGTAAATATGATGTATTCAACATCATAACGTCGATAAATTATAAACTCGATTGCAATTCTCTCGTTTATTAAAATGTAACCTTTAATTATCAAAATGCTATCACATATACTATGCCATAGTTAAACCCTACACAATCCAAGCAGTTCTACGTGCTTTTCGAATTTCTCCCTGCGTAGTGGTTTAGTTAATGGGTCTGGAACCATGTTATTGGCAGACAAGTATTCCATAGTGATAATATTGTCTTCAACCTTTGTTTAGCATAAATTTACTTCACATCAATGTGTTTAGTCCTACTTTGGTACTTGGATTCTCAACTACCGCAATAGCCGCTTGACCGTTTGACTATACCACGACGTGTTTACTCCAGTCTTTGACATCAAGCAGTGCAGTAGGAAACCCCTTTTTTTAGCCCGACCGCTTCTTGTTCGTTTTAAAGAGGGAGCTACGAATTGCGATTACATCACAGACAACGCAACAATAAGGTTTTCTATTTAGCCCGTCCATGTTATGGTGGCATTAACAAGGAGTAATACTCCTCCTATGGTGGACTTACGATCATCCGGATTGCCACCGTGTACGGCGTCACTGTAATCGGTCAATTCTAAATTTCCTGCCCTCATAGCACAGAGCGTAGTCGGCAGTACCTTTCAGATAACGAAATAATTCGTTTTATACAGTCTTTTAAATGTTGATAGCCAGGATCTGATTGGATTTGTGCTACTAGGCCCTTAACGTAACAGATGTTGGAACATGTGCATTGTATGGAGTACATGAGTCTTCCGTTCATGCTCAAGTACTATGCACCCTTCGTTTGTTTAAGTTCTGCCAGGTTCTAGGGGCCGTCACATTTTCACAGTGCGCACCCAAACACAACGGACGTATCCACGGGTTTGGCATCTTGCATTCTGAACCTTCTCAACAATTTTTCGATGTAAGTTTCTTGAGATGGACATAATTTCCGGGTAGCACTATCTCTAGCAACTTAATGCCTAAGATATATATGTGGCATTTCTCATGTCTTTTATCTCATAGACAGATGCCCGTCAGGACTTTGACTCATTCATAAACTCGCATCGCTTGTTGCAATGAGTATGTCATCCACGTACAAGGTTAAGAAGACATACTTAGACCTGGAGGTATTATAGTACACGCACGGGTTCTCGTGATGATTCACGTATCCGTTTCCTACGATTTTCTCGTGAAATCTGCGGTAAAATTGCCAAGACGATTGCTTAAGACCATGAACAGATCATTGTAGTTTGACGTTTGTTACAAGGAGTAATGAAACTCTCCGTTGCTCCACATAGATCTCTTCCTTCAGGTTGTCGTGAAGGAATGCAGTCTTAAAACTAATTCGGTGCAGCTCGGTATCGAGACCTGCGTCCAGGACCATAAATGGCCCTAACCGTGTTTTTATGCACAGCAGTGTTATCAGAACCGGACCGGACACCGAACCGGTGAGGTGTCCGGTTCGCCCGGTTCGAACCCGGTCCGACCGGCCTGCGTACAAAACTGCACAATGATAAACAGAACTACAAAATAAACATATGGAGAAATAACCAGGCCCATTACTGTGGCCCATTCAACTATCTAGATAACAAGTAACAACATGTAGACTTCTAGTTCTAATGCTAACGCCATTCCAGAACTTTCCGGTGTGCTCCCGCTGCAACCTTTGGACTGCTCTCTGATTTCTTCACCATTTTTTCTGTCTTTTCCTGCAGAAAACCTTGGGATAATCAGCTCAATTGATCGTCCATAGTCCATAGCTTTAATAAGCATCGTCAAGTTGAGGCAATTTTGATTTCTCCAACTAATCCTTCATCGATCTTGTTTAAGGTTTCTACTTCTGATTCGACTGCTGTTGATTCTTGCTAAAAGTCTTGATTTCTCTTTAGTGAATGCACCTTCCTTCACGATCGTGGCGGCGTGGAAGACGATACCGAGACGGTGGTGAAGATTGGGTGGATTCCGGAGGGTTTTTTGGGTAGATAACGACGGGGGGTGGATTTATGATTTTCAGTTTTCCAGGGTAGATGCAGAACCGGCGGACCGGACCCGGCCGGCTCGATAAAAACCGGCCGGTTCCCTAAAAACCGGTTAATTGGACCGGGTTCGCATGCGTAGCGGTCTTTTTAACGAACCGGACCGTCTACATGTCCGGTTCCCGGCCGGACCCGGTCGAACCGCCGGTCCGGTCCGGTTCTGATAACACTGACGCACAGTCATTGAGTTTGTTTCATCAAAGTCCATTCCGTGGATTTAGGTTCATCCTTTCGCAACAGGTCGGATTTTGGATGATTCGACTTTTCCATCAGTAATGAGTCTCAGTTTTTAGGACTCATCTCATCCTTATGTTCCTGTGGTTAGCAGGTAAATCAACAAAGACTACAATGACTTTTCATTTGGGCTATCTCTCTCATTCTATTATTTTCTTCCATTTATCCTCTTGAGAATGCTTTTAACATATATAAGAGCGAGGTTATCACCCTTATTGATGGGATACTTCTCAGGAGAAGCCCGATACCTCTGGTTTTCATCCAGCCTCGTTTATCCCATCTTTAATCTGAACATTCCTCCCACTCGGAATAATGCTTCCTTTCGGAGCACCACTCCCACTGGGAATAAGAGCAGCGCTTGAACCTTGACCTTTAACTTTCCTTTAAATAACCTCTTGGTCTCGGGATTTCACTTCCGAGATTAAATTCCTTGATCACTAGGACCTGGAACCAAGTCTGGTCAGATCACTCCCACTACAAACAATGGGTAGTAATGAACATTGTGGATTCATTGGACTTTCATCCAGCAGTTTAGCGTCATGATTATCAGGTTCAACTTGATTCGTCCTTACGGCAACAATGAATTTTGTATGGTAGAGGGTTTAATCCATCCTCCCACTGGATTTACTATGAAAATGTTTCCATTTTCATTTACCATTTCACTTGAGTTGCCGGTTAAAATCTCTCCCACTCGAAGCAAGTGGGACCTGAATATCAGTCAAATATTGCTCTAATTTGATCAAGACATCATCTGTTTAAAACTTTATCAAACATTGAAAATCGTTCTCAAGTCTTGTAATGTTTCATGTTCGACCACGACGCCATTCCCAAAAGCTATAAACATGTATTTTGTAGGAGTAGTTACCGTACTTTTGTTCCATATACATGTTTAATGCGTCATTAAAATGATACATGATGATGTGATTTAACTCACTATCATTCTTTAACTTTTATGGCGGTGTATATACCGATTTGATTGGAACAAAGTCTTACATAAACGTGAGTCATCTTTCTTTCATCAATAGGAATCGTATGATAGATCGACTCTAACATTATGTCTTCCAAGCTTTGTTATTTGAAGCGTGTGATGTAAAATAAACGCCTAGCCCGACTTTTGTTCAAGGCTTATGGGAGGAATATCGTTTAACTGACTTAATCCTTCATCGTTTGCAAACTTATTTCAGAAACTTTATCCCATCTCCGAACTAAGCAATTTAGGTTTTCACCTAGTGCGTCAATTGATATGTTTACAAGGTTGAGGTAGCTTATGAAGCATACTTCTTACCGTTGTAAATGTTATCAATAAGTCATTCTCGAAGGGGACGCAAACGAAATTTCAGCATTTATTTATTAAATACGCTTCATCTATTAAATTTGTACTTTTGAAACGATGTGTCCCGTCTTTCTAGGTTCACTTGCGCTTATTAGGCGCCATTTACTAAGGTGTAATCCTAAAGTAAAATCGTTTTGTTTCCAAATTTAATCCAATATAAATCTAATCGATGATGAATCATGTTTATCATTACAGATTATTTCATTGATTGGAGTACTAATAATGAATCAAGATAAAATTTTGATCGGTTCATTCTCGTAGCTGGCAATTGTTGGAATTTTGAAGTTATTTGATTTTACTCAATAATTAGACCATGGTGGAGATGTATGGATTAGTTTGACTCATCTAATTTTCATAACCTTGATTTTCGGTTTTGTTTCGGAATTCGGATTGATCCCGTTTAACCGAGTCAATTAATTTTGGTAAGTAGATCGCTTTTCGAACCGAATGGAAGCTACTTTACTCAATAAATCCGAAATTCATTAAACAAAATTCAAACATAAATTGAACTAAAAGAAATCCAACATAAACAATACTAAGGTTTGTGATCTCGAATTTGAAGTTATGAGGAAGAAGTATCATAGAGGAGCTGACATCGCCACTTTCGGCAGTGTACCGTACAGGTACAGTAATCATGGTGGTTATCGCACCGGATTATCGTTTGGATTTTGCATCGTCGGGGGTTACCAAGCCTTTCTGCACACCAATGAGATCATCATTGGTTATCTCGGGTTCTTTGGAAACGTTTCTTTTCCCATGGCTTGCATTATGCAGATCCACGATTGTCTTAATCAATGCGATCAGACGTGTGAGTCCTGTGTCATCAGCAAACTATGAAATAAGAAACATCTTCATTAATTTCCGAGTTCTTGTCCATATCTGCTTTTCATTAGTGGGATCATGATCGGTTATGACACCGTCATCATTGCATAGAATTTTATGGTATTCTTCAATTAAGGCTTTCGCTTCAGCGGCCCTTGCTCCACTATAGCGAAGGCGAATGGCACACCATAGATGCAATGCGCTATTTTCCATGAATTCTCCTTCTGCTTCAAATGAAAGCTGCGAGATTATTAATTCTCGCACATTTCGATTCATCCTAAACCTTTTCTCGTTGTTGCTTTCATGTGGCTTTCCGTATTTGTTCAATTTCATCCTCATTTTTTATGGGTTGACTTGGTCTTCAAGAACCGTAGCAATTAGGAGAATCATGACATTTTCACTCCATGCATCACAGTCGATTCCATCCAAATTGCGAGGCTCGTAGAAGCTAACCGATCCAGCCATTTGAAAACTAACACTTTGATGATTATGCAAAAATCAGGAAGACAATAACATTTTGAGAAAGAATTGCATACATCAGATATCTATTAAGATGTAATACGACCGATAATGATTCCTCAGTCATCTAAACCAACCGACCACTTGTAAACCGATGGAAGGGGGCTGTGAAAGAGTTCACACTATCTTCGTCTTCAATCCAATAGATCAGTCTTTTTAAAACGGTTTTATCGCAAATTACCGGAACAGGAATTTTAAAATAAGCATACCTGATCTTGGCTTTCCCAATGCCTTTTTGTTTTGAAAATTCCGATGAATTCACTTCATGCATATACAATTCTACTATCCACGTAAATTATCATACTCAAGTAACATTCATCATTCATAACACCTCATGCTTACGCGTCATTCGTTTCATGTTCCGAGGAACTCATGCTTGCATTCATAAATTATACTATCCAAGTTAATTACCACATGCAGCTACATCCTTAACATTCTAGCATACGTGTCAAACATGCAACTTCCACATCAATCATACACTTTTGGCGAATGGTTTTCGATTTTAAAATAATTTTAAATATTAGGGGCTGATTTGTAATTCATGCTTACATTCAATATCGCAACATCTAGACATGAATCCTAGGCAATTTAAACCATCACAACATGTCTACCCTAATGCGCATACCGTATATTTAACCAGGGCTCCGCCCACAACATGCAATATCCAGCTAGCTTGACTTAGTCAAGACGACAGTTCTTATTCATCCATCTATATATATGTTGAATAATAAACAATTGCAATTCAGCCCACTAATTATACCAGTCTCAAAAACATGTATATCTGAGATCCATCCTTATCATCGTTACGAGGCAATAAGGTTTAAATTAATAAACCTTTTGAGCACCGTGTTTAAGCTAACCGGAGTTCAAAAACATTTGGATTTTAAAACTTGACATCCCAATTTTATTTAATTGAATTGAATTCGGTTTTGAAAATTCGGTTCGGTTCAGTCAATTTCGGTCTGGTTCTGTATGGTCCAGAAAAATCCGATTCGGGTCCGGTTCGGTTAAAATCCGGTCTGGTTCGGTCCGGTTTTATTTTCAAATCTGGTTCGGTCCGATCCGGTTCGATAAAATTAGGTTCGGTTCGGTTCAACACTCAAAACCGCTTCGGTTCAACACTCAAAACCGGTTCGGTTGGATCCACTTAGTTAACCCTGGTCCGACCCGACCCGACTAGGTCGAACAGATTGAGATAACCTAGTTCGGTTTATTGTTTTACATCCCGGTTTAATAATATTGGACCGACCCTATAATTTGAAAATGGGTTAGGCCGAAATTATTACTTGTGGGCTAAGTAGGGTTTTGATGTCCGCTAAAAACTTAACTTAGCCACCAAGTAATATTAATTATAAAAATAATTTCCAATATTAATATATATATATATATATATATATATATATATATTTCGGCCATATTAAAACATATATATATTTATTGACAAGATTCTATCTATAAGACAAAATCAATCAACAATATATATATATATGTAAAATCGGCAATTATATATAATATATATATTTTATTTATTGTCAATATCTTTAGAGAATCCTTAATGGTATTACATATTTTGTTTTCCTTAAAGGTGTCTCGTAGGCTTTTTATGTGTGGTTTAAGGAATACATAAACTTATGTAATGCTTAAATATAGTAGGTCTACAATGATTTTACTTAACCATCTTACGTAAACATATTTTATTATTAAAATTTAATAACTTATTTAAAAAGTAGTTATAATTAAAGTTTCAATTGTGTTGTTACAATCAGTTAAAAAAATTTGTGTCGTTACAATTAAGTTTTTGTCTAATTTTGCAACAAGATTTGTGTTATTAGTTATATATATATATATATATATATATATATATATATATATATATATATATTCATTTTATATATATAACTAATATATCTGTTATATATTCATTATATATATATATATTTATATATTCGTTATATATCTGCTAGGATTATACATATTTTGTTTATATATTCGTTATATATCTGCTAGGTTATATATATATATATATATATATATATATATATATATATATATATATATATATATATATATACATACATATGGAATGGAACAGTTGTGTTTGAAAAAAAAATGAGGACAATTAATTTTACGTAAACATAAAGCATTCCTTATATTTAAGGTATGCTTTATGTAAAAACATAAATTTACGTGTGGGTCCCATTTGTAAGGACCGTTATGTAAAACCACTGTAGAGAGTTTTTTTCACTTTACATAAATAAACATGTAAGACCCACGTTTACGTAATCCTTACGTAATACCACTGTGGATGCTCTTAATAGGGAAATCAATAACTGACAATATATTTTCTCAATTTTTTAGGTAACTAAATCTATCAATAATATCTTTAACCCTATTTAAATATTAGATATATTGATAGTTATATATATTTTCTATATATTAACGTGAATCTATCCATTTGTTTCTAATTATATATATATTGTTACCTATATTAAAAATTAAAATATGGTAAAAAAAATATCCCTAACATGTCCGGCCGAATTTTACAAACTTGGTGCCTAAGAAATTAAAAAATTTGCCTTGTAATTCTTCTTAGGGTTCGGCACAAACATCAAATTAGAAACAAATTGTCAAGTTTCAAGATCAAATTTTACTAAGATCAATAATCCAATGTATGATTTTGATAAAAACCTTGTTTTTCTTGAAGATTATGAACATCAAATTTATCAAGAACACCATGGAAATTTCAGTTTCACCAACACCAAAAATACGAAAAATTTAAAATTTTCTTTTAAAAAAATTTCGGTTTTAAAACATGGTTTTTCAAGAACACCAATTTATCAAAATCAAGAACTCCTAACACAGGCTCTGATACCACTGTTAGATTACGGGGAGTAATTACTACGGATACAATAAACAAGGTACATGCTTGTAATCAAAATTACGCAGCGGAAGTAATACACATACCTTTACCACAGTCCGTAGACCCAAGATCCTGCTGAGGGAGTTCGCGGCTCTCCGATCGGCACCCGTAGAGGTTCTTGTTAGAGAAGCCCTACGTGGTATAGTCTCCACAGCAAAACCTCTGATCAACACGTAGGCAGGGACATATCTCCGTAGTTATTTGCTCGAAGGCAAATTGGCACACCCTAGGCTACTATATGGTTCGGCCGAAAATACTAGGTGTGGGGAGGAGGTTTTCTCTCTAAATAGGGAATTGCGATTTACCTTAATAAAACCCCTAACACCTCTTATTTATAGGAGGAGTATAGTGGACAAAATTTCACCTTACCCTCCTATTAGTTTCGACCGGCCTATGTATTGGGGGAGGCCTAATTTTGGGCCTCCCATGTCAATTGGAATTTGGGTCTGGCCAAATTACCCTAATGTGACATTTACCCAAGTTCATTACGTAAACCATACATATTAATGGGCTACCAATTACGGCGCCCATCACCATATGCTAACACGGTTTTCTTTCAAATTACTACTAGGGAAGAATTATGATTAACTCTAATAAAACCTCTAACACCATATATATATATAGGAGGAGTAAAGTGGATAAAAGTCCACTTTACCCCCCACACCACATATTCAGCCGGCCACATGTATAGGGAAGGCCAGTATTGAGATTTTGGGCCTCTCATTTCAATTGGGATTTGGGTCTGGCCTAATGTCCTTATGTGACATTTTCCCAATTAACTTAGGTAACATATACATATAATGAGTTTCCACGGCGCCCATCACCATATGCTTACACTAATTAACCCTAATAATAATGCAATTATTTACATATGGTAATTTGTGTGATATTTTTTATAAAGCCGAAAATAGTTGTCACTAAAATAACACTATTTGAACAATCAAACATAAAACGGGTGAATGCCCAAACTAGGCTAGATTACCAAACTTATTCTCTAACTAGGCTTTTTCAGAAACTAATTCCAACATTAGGTTTTTTTATTTTTATAATCATTTCTATTTTTTACTTTACATCCCAAAGTTTAGATTTTGTTACAATTACAACTACACCAAAATATAATACAAGAAAATCATTAAGAAAATCATGAAAATTAAAGAGAATAGATGTAAAATTTATAAAATAATAAATTAATAATTTTGAAAACAAATTTTAAAAATAAAATATGATAACAATAAATTATAAATAGATACATAAAATAAAATTTAAAGAAATTAAATAAACATGAAAAAATAATGAAAATTTAAGATAAAAGCGTATATGAACCCTAAATAAAACTTGTAAAGTTTATAAATTAGAAATTAAAAAATAATGACTAAACTAATTTAATTTTTAAAAATGAATAGAATAAATTTAATAATGAATTTTAGTTAGTATATTTTTTCATGCTCTTAATAAGTAAATATATGTTTCGAAAATTCTTTATTTTTAAATTAAATATTTTCATTTTAAATACTTTTTAATAATTAAAATCTACAAAATAGAATGTTTATCTATTTATTATTTTATATGATTTTCATCATTTCCCTAAATATTTTTTGTTTCCATTTTTTTTTATTATTTCGTATATTTAATCTTCTTAATTTTTCAAATTTCATTATTTTCTTTGTATTTTGTTTTAGGGTTCAATTGTAACATAATGTAAACTTTATGATGCAAATCAAATAATAAATATAATTGAAAAATTAGAAAACCCTAGTTTGGAAGTTAGTTTTTGAAGAAGCCTAGTTTGGGAATAAGTTTGACAATTAAACCTATTTTGGGAATTCACTCACATAAAACTAGTCATATGTTCATAATTAAAAGGGATAAGAACCTAAAAACTGTCATAGGTTTGCTTTATGTTTCAATTTGGTATCTCATGATTAAACTGTTGATATTGTTCCAAATTTCACTCTTGTTGCAATTTGGTTTCCGTTAGATTTTTAGGTTAACTTTGACGGAATGAGATGAAAAGACAATTTTACCCCTTTATAATTTTTTTTTACAAAGCCTCTGATTCCGGACACTCACCTCTGATTCCGGCCACCCACCTCCGATTCCGAGCCAACCACCTCCGATTCCGGCCACCAACATCCGATTTCGAGCCACCTCCTCTGATCCCAAGCCACCCACCTCCAATTCCAGCCACCCACCTCCGATTCCGAGCCACCCACTTCTGGTTTCAAGCCACACACCTCTGATTCCGGCCACGCACAAAGTATTAAAAATAAAATTGAAGAAAAAAATCCCTAATAGTTACCATCTTTCTCCCTTTACCACTAAGATATTACAAGGATCCGAGGATTTCGGCGTGTATGGATTGTTTAGAACCAAGATCACCATTAGAACACAAGTATTACTATTTTGAAAGAGAATGTATAAAATATTAATATTGTTGAAAGAGAATGTATGAAGCATTAACATTGTTTAAAAAGAATGTATGAAGTATTGATGTTGTTGCTATTTGGTGTCTGAAACTCGTATTAGACAGATGTGTATTTCCTTCATTTCAAGTTGGAACGTAAATTGAAAGAAAAAAAATTGGCACGTAACAGGCACGCTGTATTTAGGGCTAATTTAGGAATTTTCAAATTTATTCGGTCACGTGACCAGCATGTGACCGGTGTCTATCACATTTAACCCCAAAATTTGACGAAGACACCAAATCGAACAAAATGAAACTTGAGACAGTAAATATTAACATGAGACACCAAATTGACACATGAGTCAAACTTGTGACAGTTGTTAACCCAAACTACAATGAAGAACACCAAAAAACCAAAGGAAAATTTGCATATAAACCAAATATAATGGTTACACTCTTACTCTGCAGTATAACTGTTACTTCGGAAAAAAAAATCAATATATTTCCTTTATTATAATATTTTTTTCGCCATAAAATTCAAATAATTTTAATAATCAAAGCTCGCAAAAAAATAATTCAGGGCAGAACTTTGTTGAGTACAGTGGAAAATTAGTTCTCACGTGGGCGACTCAGTTCTATCCTATCCTTGGGAAAGGCTTTCGATTTTACCAAAACACCAACAAACCCATATAGCTACGTTATAGTAGACTTATTAGCGGAGACTTTTGGCAAACAAATACAAATAAACATAGATCGTAGAGTATTAACACAACGGCGTCATTTTTATTCAATTTTTACGTGCGAGGAAAGTAATACTAAAGAAAACTTATCAAATACCAACAAACCATACAGATATACCTGATAGTAACAGAACACTGCGAATATGTGAGGAGTCGGAATCGGCCTACCAAAAAACACAAGGCCCCAACCCACCACCATTCTTTCTAGCAAAGCAAATCAAAGGCCGCTATTCTGCTAAAATGTAGCCACCAAAGAATAGATGCTTGCCACCTAACTAACCATGACTCTGCTGCTATCTACAAACACCATCTTCAAGTTCAAATTATTAAAACAAAACAAACAACCCAACTGCAGCAAACTTGCTGCTTATTTATTATCCTGTGTCCTTCACTCACTCACTTCATCTTCTTTCCTTGTGGCCCGAAATATGAGGTTGTATACAACCTTGCACAGACATCAATTGGCCCATTATGGCCACCAACTGCATGAAGTGCAACGGGAATGGTGGAAAGAACACGCACTGTCACTGGAAAAACCAGAGGAACAATACTTTCTTCATCTTCCTCATCCACTGGATTTGCAAGCAGTGAAAATTCTTCAACTGGTCTGTATTTATTGTTCTTGTGGGACCTTCCACCTCTGTTATACGACCATAATCTGTGGCTCACCACTAGTGTGGACGTTGCATTCAGCCATTCTACATACACACCTTCAATCTCATCATACTGTATTCTTCGCTCCATCTACTTATCCACAACATCAACTTATAATTAATTAATTAATTTTAGAAAGAAAAATATTATTAGCAAATAAAATCACCAGACTGAAACAACTTACAGCTATCTTAGGGATGTAGACAGACATGAACTTTGGCCCCAACGCTAGCACTCTAGCTTCTGATAGTAATATCTGCCAGAATGAAAGGTGACAAATATTATAATCACAAGTACAGCACAGCAATGATGTTGTTTAATAAAACTTAATATATATCATTCCTTCATGTTTCCTACCCTATATAAAGACTCAGTCACACATTAGCTACCACATTCTCTAAAACCCACATAGAGCTTGGTGGATTACATTATATACCTAAGACCATCACATTACCCCCCATCCAAAACAAACTGCCCTAGTCTCGTAAACTGGTTTAGACTTCTATAGCTAAATTTAAACAACGGCTTACAGACAAGATAAATGTGTTAACAGAAAGGTTATGCTGGCAGGTGGTGGAACCATCAACTCTTATGATGATCGTATCTGCTGAAATCCTTTTTTCCATACTAGGTGATATAGACTAACTTTTAACAATGGCATATTGAAGAGCATACTGACCCAGAATTCTGGTCAAAACTTAGTAAGGCCAGCTTTCACTCTAGACACACAGTCCTTTAACATGGGTCATAACCTTATACTAAGTCTTGAACTATTGCACTCACAGTCATGCTCTTGTACCAGGTTTTAAAATCCTCAACAGTTGATTCCGAATATTGCAATAAGTCACCAATCAAGTCATCCCAATTTCACGAAGAACATGTAATACTGTAAACTTTCTGCTTAAGAAAAAATAAATGAAGGAAATAAAGCATTCATTTATAGCTGACAAGAAGCATACCCCTTTCTTCACCAAAAGCGTCCCCAAGTAGAGTTTATCACATGCATCCTTCACCTTCCTACTTGTCAGTTTTCTCTCGTTACAGTGTGCAGCTATACGAGTTAAAATAGGACGATCGGGAACTCCATGCTTGAGAGCTGCTGCTGAAAAAGCTTCCCTAGCATCCTGTGATGCTGCACCACTTTTATCAAAATAAATACCAGAGAAACATCTCTTCACTACCTGGCCCTCGCCGGGCCATTTTTGAAGGTACAACTCCTCAGCTTCCAAAGCAGCCGCCAACATTCGGTGAACTACAATGTCAGGATACCTACGTAATGGGGAGGTGAAATGAGTATAGAAAGGAACAGCAAGTGCATAATGGCCCCAATTTCTTGCAGCATCTTTTAAATCACCAGTACAAAAGTATTTCGCTAGCTGCATAGGCCTTGCAGCATATGACATAAGAATGTCAACCAGCACCGAATCATCCTTGAGCACTTCCCTCACTCGCTTTAATGATATCTGCAGCTTTGCAGAAGAAGAGGTGTCCAAGTCCAATCCAAACCTAAAGCAAAAGACTTCAAAATCCTTGAGTAATCGACCATCTGGAGCTGGGTGTCTCCTTAGCAGAGCAGTATCAGGAAAAGCTCTTGATATGACTTCAGCAGCTGTCCTGTTTGCCAGAAGCATAAACTCCTCTACTAGAAAGTTTGAGTCCTTGCGCTGAGAGAGGATGCTGTCGTATGGAATCCCATCCTCGTCAAATAAGAAGTTAACTTTGGGGCTCTCGAGCTGCAAAGCACCGTCTCCGAATCTAATAACTTTCAACAGCTTTGAGATCTTATCTAGAGTCTTGACAGATCTGATAACATCGTACCATTCAAAAGGTCCATATAACTGGGGAAGGTCATCTGACAAAAAAGTGTCAGCATTGTCAATCATGTCCTGAGCTAGTTCATATGAAAGTTTGCAACAAGACTGTATAATAGTGCGCCCTATCCAACGGTCAACTACACCCCCAGAATTGTCCACGTCCCAGAAAATGGAAAATGTAAGCTTATCAACTCCGGGATTAAGCGAGCCCAATTCTTCAGAAAGAAGTGGTGGCAACATCGGCAACTTACTTCTAGACATATAAAAACTTGTAGATCGACCCTTAGCTTCAGTATCTAATGGTGTATTTGGTTGCACAAAGTATGAGACATCAGCAATATGAACACCTACTCTATATAATCCAGTTGAGATCTCCTCAACAGACAATGCATCATCAAGATCAGTTGCAGTAGAAGGGTCAATCGTAAATACACACAAATTCCTTAGGTCTTTCCTGCTTCGATATTCCACCTCTGGTACTTCCCATGGGACACAAGGAAGGCACAGAAGTGATTCCTTAGAGAACTCAGAATCATTAACACAATTTTCACATAAAATTGCATCAATATGATTCTGGAGTTCACCATCACCAAAAGTGCGTACAACATGGGCATATGGAAGATCATTTTCTTCATTCCAATCAATAATTCGAGCAGCAACCAACACCGAATCAACTGTGACGTCATAATGCTTCAGTCTTTCTTGTATACTATCAGGCAATTCAGAAGCAAAGACCATCATCTTAGGAAATCTTGTATCCTTAGGTAAGACTATAAGCGGTATGTGCTCAGCCTTCTTCTTCCCGTGCTTCTTTCTGACTTCAAGCCATGCCTTAGCATTAAGAAAACCAATGATAGTATCCCGACGAGGAGATATTTCAACAATTGACACGACCTTTCCTGTTGGTCTCTTCGTTGGATTCGAAATGATCATAGAGCAAATCTTCCCTACAGCATCCTCAATCTCACTATTTCCACTAGAAGGACCCATCTGATGAGAACTTGAAGCAGATTCATGTCCATTACAAACTCTATCATCTTCCTGGCTAGATGGTTGCAAATGAGTGGTATTGCAAGATGAAGTGTTCTCTACACATGACATGTTCTTATCACCAGAAGAATCTGCCTCTGCAACTATCTTGCTTTTGTCTTTGCAGCTGAGAGCTGAAACCTCATCATTCACTACACAAGATGAAATACCACCTCTCGATGGGTCAGAATTACCAGAAGATCTAGTTGATCCTTTCATCTTAGCCCACACTGACAACGGTTCAATCTTAATAGCCACAATGTCTCCTAAAACCTACAAAAAGAAATTATTCTCATAAACTAAACCAGATAATGATAACGCAACTTTTAGGTCAAACTAAAAAAAGAAGTGTAGTGGACTCAATTGGGAAAACAAAAATCAACACATTTGACAAGAAAAAAAATCAATTTCAAATTTGAAGCCAGGGGAAGAGTCATTTTTTCTGTTATAACTCTCCATTACTCCAAAGGAAATTTTTTAAGAGAACTCATCACAGATGAATTACAATGATGAATTTACTATTAAAGTACTAAACAGACACTGCACACTTCATTTACCGACATACGAGTCTAAGGAGATTAAATGACGTTAAGTTGGTCAAGAACAACTAAATAACGTCAACTGAATACCCAGTATCACCGATACAACAGAAACCAATTTATGAACCGTGTTCCAGAAAAATGGCCTTTGGATGGACATGAGCTACTTCTTATGAAACATAGACTATCCCTTGTCAATTCAGATCATTCTCTCGAATGATGAAACTAAAATAGAATTCAAATTTATGTCCAATCTATCAGAATATCTTGTGTTATGCTATACTATTTAGAAGTGGGTGGAGTTCAAAAATATTTTTATCATGACATTTCCAACTAACTTATAATTTCAGCTCTGCATAGCAAAAAGAGTGTTCCCTTAACCTAATGTGCAGACGTTTTCATACTATGCCTTATCTATTGGCGAGTTTCTCCTACTGTGCTGAACTGCTTAGTTTCACACAACTCTATCGACCGTTTGGAAAAATTCAATGAGAAGCCATTCCTTAGTAGATCATGAAAAGTACTCGCAAAAAGCAGCATAAGAATTTTATTAGGAGGTATAAATCGTGCAGGTAGAACATGGAAAACGTCAAAATGATTATACAGAAACATTCAACCAGATATATCTGGGGGATTTAAACCAACAGATTTGCAAAATTTATAGAGTTTCAGTATATAAGAAAACTTGATAAAGACAAAGTCAAGTGAAACCCAACTATGCACCCACATACAAGCCAACTCCTCAAAATTTCAGGTATCCTTTAGCCCTTTGCACAGATCATAACCGAATATACACTCTGAAACCCTTGCCAAAAAGGGCTGGATAGCCAACTTTTGGGTCCATACTCCATCAATCATATTTTTGTAGTTCCATAATCGATGTAGCTAACATAAAGGCAATTAGGCAAAGAATCAGCTGTTTCTTTTCATTTTCTCTATTCAAGCAGGAGAATTTCCCATGTAAGTTCAATTGCAACATATGATCAGGATGAAGCCAAAACCAATAACTAGTAGACTTTAACTTTGGATATACCTCCACAAATATTTCATGTTCATTAAAATGTATTCAAGAAGATTACTATCCCTAGCTTACTATATCTTACTCATGATAGTAGAGTTATGCCACTTGTAGATTAGGCTCCTTCTACGATCAGGGTTGAAGTTAAGTGGCTTGACATATAAATTACTTATACAATTGTTTACCCAGCTTTCAAGGTGGTAATAGTCTCACTATATCTTACTCATGATAGTAGAGTTATGCCACTTGTAGATTAGGCTCCTTCTACGATCAGGGTTGAAGTTAAGTGGCTTGACATATAAATTACTTATACAATTGTTTACCCAGCTTTCAGGGTGGTAATAGTCTCATAGAGCCTACCCTTCAGTTACACTTTTAATTGACTGCATCCAACATTATCCTAAGCCTGAACATTCCAGATCGTACATAGCTTAGAATTTTCACGTGGAGAGGATAGACACCAATTTAGGGCTGCATGAGTTTTCACAAGAAAACCCTTAAAACCCAACCAAGCACAGTTGAGACCATAGTTAAATAGTAAGGGGACCGTTTCGGTATGTGGAGCAGGTGTGGTATAGTGTGTGAGAATGAGCATACAAGCTAAACAGTAACATAAATGCTTAACGTGCTTGCATAAGGACAGTTACAAAATTGCAATTACCGCTCTATTCTGCATGGCAAATCCATTGATGAGAATATCTATTGGAATTCCATCAATCTTGCAATAAGCCTACAAGAATCATAATATATATGATTATAAGTAGTAGGAAATTGCAATAAGTAACAATTATCTAGTAGCATAAACAGATTCTTCAGCCAGAAAAACAAACCTCCAGTGGGTTGTAAGCATTAACTCGAATTTCTGCTTTAAAGACCTCCCCTTTCTGCATATCATGTTTAACAATCAAGCAAAGAAAGGCCCATAAGATTGATCATCAGATGGATGGAGCATTAGCTACATGAATTTCATGTTGATTAACTAACCTCTAGTGCCTTGCAAACAGCATCCGCAGACCAATGTTTAGAAAAAGGTATGATCCCACCAAAATGCTCCTTCTGATGTTGATCAAGCAAACCTTTACTTGTACATGCCTCAGAAAAACCACGAGATGCAACTACCTCAGGAAATTGTTTACAAAAACTTGCTCCACCACTATCACAGACACTAATGTTTTGCATTCTCTGCACTTCTAAATCCACATTTTTACCAGGATGCATAGCAGGCATCGAACTGAAAGAGATATCAGATTCTGCATCCAATTCAAGTTGTCCTAAAGAATGACTCTCTAAACCACATTGCTTAGAAGAAGTATCCTTGAAGGAGGTGACTCTTTCTTCAGGTGACACAGATCTTTCTCGTTGATTTTCATGTGCCGAACTAGAAGCTAAAAATGAGCAAATATATTAATAAAATGATATGAAATACATCAAAATAGTGCATAAAGCAAAATATTATAAGATGTAAAAAGTAATTGACATTGGGACCTCATTGTATCATTTCAGATGGTGATGATAAAGGTGAACAACTACGTATCACTACATCAAGCTCCTCCAAAAAATTATTTATCTTCAATTATTACACAGTAATTAACTAAGATAACTAAGAAAATCATCATTGTTATACTTATACCAACCACTAAATTCATATCTAAGACTATCAACTTCTATGTAAAGTTCTTTGTAATTTTCCAACAGGTCTACCTTATGCACTTTCACAGACACAAACCACCCCCCTCCAAATCAACCACAAGGAAAGGAAATCAACTGGGATAATCCACTAGCACTACGGAGTGCCTCTAGCACTACTCTAAATCTCTTAAGTATGATACTGAGCGTAGGTGACCAAAGTCAAGTATGTGTATATGCCTAATAAAGGAGATCCTGACAGGCAGAGGGTTGCGAGTGACCAAACTTAGGGACAAAGACTTAGGTGAAAGAAAGCAACAATACGATTTAAATGAATGTCCTGTGCTCCATTGGTATCAATCACTAGATGTTTATCAGATTTTTCTTCGCTACTGTCTAACTCTAGTGCTAAACAAATACCATATCCGTGATGGATCGAATCCCGCTATCTATATAACTAAACCAAATATATATAATTATATTCAATACGTTGATCTCAATTGGAATAAATAGATAGATAGGGTTAACCACCTGAGAAAGAATTATTCTGCTTAGAACGACGATTAGATCGACGCATAGTCTTCTTCTTCTCCTTATCACCGCCATCCTCAACAATTATTTCCTCCACATGGGCCTTCATAGTTCAACCTTGCTAACCCCCTCTAAAGTAGTAAAATATGCCAAGGGAGTTTGGTAGAAAAGCTAACAAATGAAGAATACCAATCAAACAGAGAAAATCTATAAGTACAAAAAGCCTGGATAGATCAGGCAAATCTAAGCTATAATCTTGGTTAACTTCTTCCGATTTCTTGAATAAAAATTGAAATCAAGAAGTACCAAGGAGGAAAGAATAACTCGACTCGAAACCAATGGGGAAGAAAGAACTGAATGAAACAAACAATGGGTGCAGAAGAGGGTTATGGTTCAATTAAACAGAATAGGATAAAGAGAGAATAGTAGAGAGGGTTGAAAGTGACAGGGTGAATGGTCGGCGTAGACAACAGCGCCGACTCTCTTGATTCCTTTGTCTTCCCTCTTTGCTTTTTCCCTATTTCTTTTTCTTTTTTCCGTTTCTATATTCCGACTAGCAAGTTCCGAGATAAGCCGACACAGACTCAATGGCAGTATGTGTAAATTCTGACAACTTTTTGAGCAATTTGTATTATACTCAGTATTCGGAACTTGACGGAATTATTGGTCGGAATTTATAACATTTCCCATATATTATTATATATATATATATATGTATATTTTCTATCTACCAGTTTTATCAGAACCGGACCGGTCCGACGGTATCAGATCGAAAACCAGACACATTATAAGTCTGATCTGAATAAAAGACTGACAAGGAGATGAACCTGGTTCATATGGTTGGTTTTGATAAAATCGGCCGATTTTAGAGAACTGGGCGGTTTACCGGTCTGTCGGTTCATGCTGGAAAGAGATCAAAACCATTAGAACTAGGGTTTAGGCTCAAAATCAATATGAAAACCAAAATTTACCGTAATACCCAATTCCATCAACCCAACTCATTCATCCTCCGCTCGTCCGTCTTTCTCAACAAAACCACTACTACAATGTCGATAAGTAGAGCCAGCAGTATGTTCCAGGTCATGCTCGTCATGATACGGTCGTTAATTGTGCAGCCGGAGACGGAAAAGATACACTGACAGAAGGTAATTACTAACCCTTGCCTTAATAGCCAGAATCAACACAACAAACGATAACCAGACATCAGCAACAGCGGTAATACATGAGAAGCCACAAGAAATGAGAGGCCTGATCGATTGAGAGAAGGTGAATCGCTAGTGCCAATCGCTACTAAAGAGGGGGAGAGAATAGTCAAATACAAGTACAAGTCAGGAGGATATCTGGTTAGACTTAGAGTGAGAATCAATCGAGGGCAACAGAACCAAAGACATAGGCCTACTGGGAGTGTTCTTTTGCAATTGGAAATTGGATACAGGAGAGGAAAATAGAAACAGAGTATAACATCTTCTAAGCTGCCTGCTGGGAGTGTTCTTTGGTGGTGTAAAAGCCGATATGCTTGGACCGAGTTCGAACCGCCAGAACTAGGAACCGGTGCCTTGAGAGGTCCGAACCCCGTTTGGGTCTGATAACACTGCTCTCCACTACCATATCATAATTCATAGGGTTAAAAGCTATAGTGTATAAATAAAATAATAAGACTCGAAAGGTAACATGTGTAACAATCTGAAACACTCTGATTTGGGCCACATATGGCTTTGACTGAGCCCTCTGTGGCTTAATCGGAGCTATAAGGCTCCAAATCAGGCCCCCTGGTTCCGACCAGAGCCACAGAGGGCTCGGCGGAGCCCTATGTGGCCATGATTGGGGTGGTGACAGCTACCAATTGGGGCCGGTCATCACCAATTGGGGTGATGGCCCGCCCAATTGGTGGTGGCCAACCCCAATTGGTGGCTGCCAGCCCCAAGTGGTGGTGGTTGGCCTCAATTGGGCTTGGCCTGCCTCAATTTGGTGGTAGCCGACCCCGATTTGTGGTGGTCGTCCTTGATTCGTGGTCACCGGGTCTGTTTCGTGGTGGTTAGCGGTCTTTGGTGGTGGTCGGCGGACTTGGGTGGTGGTCGGCAGCCTTCGGTGGTGGCCGACAAACTTGGGTGGTGACCCGAAAAATAATAGGGATAAAATCAAAACTTAAGAATATAAATTGGAGGACTAAACTGAAAAAAATAAAAGTATTTAACGGTCAACTAACGGATTCACCAAAAGTCTACAAAATAAAAACATATGACACCAAAACCCTACAAAAAATAACATAATACGTCAAAAGTCAACCTTGATCAAACATATGACACCAAAATACTATTTAATCCAAAAAAAGGGAAAAGTATAAAAAAGATATAACATGTTTATTCTATGTTGTAAAAGATATAACATTTTTTATAGTGATTGTTTTAGATGCAATACGTTTATAAACCATTGTTCAGATGAAACGTTAAATTAATCGTCAAAGTTACCGTTAAGTAACCCATGTGCATTTTAAGTGAAATAAAATTTAAAAAAAATACTCAAATTACCCTTAGTGATATTTTTTCACGTGACTGAAAAGCTGCACTTATTCTTCTAATCTTTCTCTGGTGGTCAATGACCACGAAAAATCCCAATAAGTACTTCTCCTCTCAATATGGTCTTCGTCTGCATAATGTAGTTGCAGAACTGCTGCTGATGAATAGCTGCAGAATAATGTCGTAAAACTAATTCTGCAGAACTGCAATTGCTTAGATTTCTTTAGTAGAATACACATGTAGTTGGTAGATTCTCATGTGCATCGACAAGTTTGCAATCCACCATGAACCCCACCACTTGATATTGACAAAACAAACATCACCTCGAGATTTCTCGCCGACAAAACTTTCATGAGTTGTTCTAACCTCACTTTCATTGCTGATATTGAATTGGAAAACGACTGAAACTAAAAGTTGAATGAAAGTATCACCACAATATAACACGAGCAAAAACTCAACGTGATTCCCACAATTATGAAAACTAATGTGTACAAAAATGGAATCTCTACAACTCTTGGAATTTTGAGTTAACATGCATATTCTATGGAATCTCTACAACTCTCGAAAACCCGAATTGGACATCAAAATAACCGAATCTACACCAACTACTAAATCTCACCAGATTCACTTTATCATCCCCTTGTTATCCCGTGTATCTTTGATCTCTGAAGCAACTTTTACTATCGAATTGCGAATAATCCCGGCTAGTTCCCGGAGCTCCCATGATTCGTTCTCCACAACATCTCTAGTAACTGTTATCTTAATGCAAAGATTACCACACGAAGTTTATGTGCTTTTATTATCTTGCTCGTTGGTTGTTAATAAAATCAAGAATATATGCTGGTGTTTTTCCAATCTCACATGGAACCATACTCTGTATCATGCGCAAATGTGACTTACCCAAACTGCAGTTGTCATGTCTCCATCATTGCCCCGGTAGGATATTGCAACCATACGGGGTTCTTGTGTAGGTCTCGGAGATCATGGACCGTTGTGTCGAGTCCCCGAAGTTGTTAACTGCCCGTGGCCTCTCCTTGGCTATAAATAGACCCCTTGGTGGTATACAAGAACACAACTTATACAAGTCTCTCCACGTCACTCTCATATACATAAAGCTCTAGTTTGTCTATAGGGTCATCATCCGTGGAGACCGAGGTACGCTCCGCCTAGTGACGTACCTCTCCGACCGGCATCCCGTCACCGCCGTGATTCTGAATCGACTACGACGATCCGCTTCCGCTTCCGCCGCCGCAAACCGCCACGTTCGAAGGAAACGTATCGTTCCTATAACTACCGCATTGTGTGCGTACTAATTCGGTTGTTGTTTGCTTGGCATGTACGTCGGCATCCTTCATTGGTATCAGAGCTCAAGGTTCGGTGTCTGGCACCGGCATCGTCTTCGTGACGGTTATGCCGAACTCCCACCGATTTTCGGAGTTTTCGACGTCCCGTCCGTTTCGGATGTGTCCGGCCTTTCATCTATGAGTATTTGACACTCATTATCACCCACGAAGATTCGCATCCGTGTGGGTAGCGAATTCCCGGCGAACCCCGACGAAAACCGATCGTTTTCGTGGCCGAACGTGGCCGCGAAACTCCCACTCTATTTGTATCGTTCGTTGGCCATATTCACGGTTTGTTCGTGTGGCCTAAGCATGGGGCGAGGCAACGGCCACCTCCATGGTAAAAGTGACGGCCATGGTCGCCACACGAAGCTCAACTTGTTTTTTTGAAAATATTTGTTTTCTCGCCGGAATTAGTATTTTTATGAACGGTAACAAGGAGTCTCCAGTGGTGTGTCGCCGGTGACAGTTACGAGCAAAACGTTTGGGGAATGAGTGGGAGTAGGTCGTGGGTGGCATGATGGGTGGTTAGCTGCAGTTTTTTTACGTAAATTTCGAGTTAAGAAGATGAAGGAAACGGGCGGGTCAGCCTTCTAACTATTTCCGGGTCGGCTGGTTCTATTTTAAAAGTCACATGGATTTTTAATCCCTCATGTGAGCCGCTTTAGAGCCCGTTTATTATCTGGGCCAAACTTTTTTTTCTTGAGCCCATTTACTTTACTTTTTTTAGCTGAGAGTTTTTTTTTTTATTTCATTAAAGTTGACTTTGGTCAAATTTTTTTCAAATTCGGTCCAGGCTTGTTTTAAAGAGGCTCAAAATTTTTTTATTATTTTTTTTGGGACAAAATATTTTTAATTACACTTTAGTCCCTAATTATTTCATAGCAATGAATTGCATGCTTAATTTATTAGTATTATGCTTAGGGTGCTTTTATATATATATAAAATTGCATGTTGGCCCCCGTAGTTTGAATTTGTTTCAACTACACGAGGAATAAGTTTCCCGGAAGTCTTAGGGGACTTAATTGTAATATTCTCTAGTTGAAATTGAGGAAATAATTTTGTCTAGAAAGACCGAGCTTGAAGTGGAAACTTGACGCCGCGCCCCCTCCTCCCCGGCCGGGAACCATGTTCTGTCTAAGAAACGGGAGTGTTGGGGCCTGTCTCGCGAACCCTTCGGTCCACCTGGGAATTTTCCTCTAAACGTAACTTTTGAGAATTTACATGACGGTCCCTAAGTCTTTTAAACAGAGTTTTGATGCGAGTTAGTCTTGCTAAAAGTCCGGATTGGGGTGCTAGATTTTAGTTTTGTATTAAGCATGATACTTGTTAAATTTGTTTAGTATTCATGTAGGGTATATTAAATAAGCATGCATGTTTGCTAGATATGATATGATTTATTTTACTAAGCATGATACATGTTGATTTATATAGTATCCATGTATAGGATTGCATAATGTCCATGCTAGCATGATTCGTCATATATGTTGATGTCATATCCATATTTCTTATCATTCATGTTAACATGCTAGAATACATGATAGTACCATGAATTGATACATGCTAATTTGTTTAGTAAATTCGTACCAATTTATTTATGAAGCATGTTCATGATTGACGTGAGTTGGGAACTTGACTTATTTATCGGCCGAATTGATTATCACGAAGCATGTACTTTAGGATGATGATTAGGAACATAGTGAACTTTTGACTCCGGGTCATGCTTGTGTTAATTGATTTAGTCAATAAATAGGTTAAGTGAAAGCATGTGTGTGTGGAACATTGTATCTTGCGTGCAAATATGATCCTAATGTGCTATTCTTTTGTGTGAAGAATGGCAACTTCAAGCAAGAACGTTATCGCTGAGCTGAACAAGGGTTTGAAGCTGAATGGCGATAATTATGACGTCTGGAGCATTAAGATCCAGTATGTGCTTGAATTCGAAGAAACTCTGGAGGCCATAAACAATGTCATGAATGAACCCGAAGCTGGGAACACGGCTCAGCATCGAAGTGCGCCTGCAGCCTACAATAACTGGAAAAAGGCAGATAACCTAGCTCGTATCACTTTGCTGAGTGCATTGGAGGATGATATTCTTAAGGAATTCAAGAACCATAAGAGGGCTAGGGACCTCTGGATCGCCTTGCGGGATAGGTTTGGTACCTACTCGACTGCAAGGATAAGGTATTTGACCGTTAGGTTTGATTCCTACAAGAAGCGTCCCGAGCACTCAATGAGGACGCATATCGGCCAAATGGGTAATATGATTTCTGAGTTAAGTGATGCTGGTCATATGTTGACTGATGAGCAACAAGTCCAGGCAGTGATCCGTTCACTTCCAAGCTCTTGGGACCTTATAAAGACTACCCTCACCCATAATACTCATATTTGCACTCTGGAAGATGTTCAGAGGCATCTTGAGTTAGAGGAGGACCGCCTCCAAGCAACTAAGTCTTTGTCGGAGTTGCATATGACATCATCTTCTAAACCCAAAGGTGGGTTCAAGAGGAAGAGGGTAGAGAAAGTCCATGAGCAGGCTGGTCCAAGCAAGAAACCTAAGGCTGAGAGTAAGCCCAAGCAGAAAAAGAAATTCCGTGTGCGAGCTATTGCAAAGGTTAAGTGCTTCAATTGTGGCCAGCGAGGCCACTTTTCGAAAGAATGCACAGAACCCAAGCGCCAGGTTTGTCTTGACGCTAAAACTAGTGAACTTAATGTCTCTAGTTCGGTTTTTCTATCTGAAACTAATCCTTTGTGGATCGTTGACTCAGGGGCAACCGACCATATAGCTCGGGACCGGAATTCATATGTCGACTTCCGTCGGCTTCCTCGTGGAACAAAATGGATATATGTCGGAAACAACACGCGAGTGGCTGTGTTAGGGATCGGGACATGCAAGTTAGTCATGCGTGACGGTCGAACCCTTTTGTTACACGACGTCCTTTACGCTCCTCAAATCCGACTGAATGTTGTTTTAGTTTCTTCTTTGATGTTGTTAGGTTTTCGTTTATGTTTTCATGAAAATGTTTTTACTTTGACCAAGGGGTCAACTTTGTATGGACAAGGTTTTATTTCTGGTGGTTTTATTATATTAGACTTGGATGTTTACGAAACATCGAGTTCTTCATTGATTACTTCATCTCGTGGTCTTGATAGCGATATGAATGTATGGCATGCTAGACTAGGTCATATAGGCCAACAAAGGATGCAACGGCTAGCGAATCAAAATTTGCTGCCAGGCGTTCAACATGTGGAATTGTCTACGTGTGAATGTTGTCTAGCCGGTAAATCCGCCAGAAAGCCTTTTGGTAAGGCAACCAGGGCTGAATTTCCTCTTGAATTAGTCCATTCGAACATTTGCGGGCCCATGAATGTTAGGGCCAGGCACGGTGCGTATTACTTCATCACATTTATCGACGATTATACCTGTTATGGACATGTATATTTGATTTCCCACAAATCGGACGCACTTAAGTGCTTCCAGAGTTATATGAACTTAGTGGAAAATCAATTAGATTGAAAGGTTAAGTGCCTTCGGACTGATCGAGGCCGTGAGTATCTTTCGGCACAATTCCAAGGGTTATGTGATGAAAAAGGTATTGTTCGTCAGTTGACGATTCTTCATACTCCGCAACAAAATGGTGTAGCGAAGAGACGTAATAGAACGCTACTTGAAATGGTTAGGTCTATGATGGCACAAGCTCAATTACCTATTGCATTTTGGGGCGATGCGTTATTGACTACAACATATGTCCTTAACCGTGTGCCTACGAAATCAATTGCGACCACTCATTATGAGCTATGGACCGGAAGACGTCCGGACTTGAGCGAATTGAAACCATGGGGATGTGCAGCCTATACACACGATCTCTCGCATAAATATGGAAAATTGGTCCCGAGAGGTAAACATAGTGTGTTTATACGCTACTCGTCAACCTCTAAAGGCTATGTGTTTATAGGGCTGCAAGAAAGTGAGAGCGTTACTGAATATGAATCGCGCAATGTCCAATTCATTGAGGATGAGTTCCCAAGGAAGGGAGAGATAGGTCAGGACTTATCTCTTTATGAATCTGATGATTTAGACCATCAAAGCTTGCCTCATTCGAGTGGGAGGATTTTAGGGGATGATGGAGAAATTCGTCACCAACAACCTCATTCATCATATGTGACGAATGAAGACGACTTTGTTGCTCCTAGTGGGAGTGATGAGATGGATCTTAATCCAAGTGGGAGTATTAACACGAGGTTAAATGAACCTCAAATGGGACGAGGGTCCCGCAAAAAGATTCCACGCCGGCGGTTTGAAATCGAAGGTGGTAAACTCTTTTTAATGCTCCTTCAAGATGAAAATGAGCGACGGAATGTGTTCTAAGCCATTTCAAGCCCTTCTAAAGATAAATGGACAAAAGCGATGGAAGAGGAAATGGAGTCTATTAGGGCCAACAAGATTTGGCATCTAGTTGACCTTCCTCAAGGACTAAAAGCTATAGGGGCCAAATGGGTCCTTATGATTAAGCTTAAGGCTGACGGCACGATTGAGCGATATAAGGCTCGATTAGTGGCCAAGGGTTATACGCAACAATATGGAATAGATTACGATGAGATGTTTTCTCCAGCCGTGCGTTTATCCTCAATTCGGCTAATCTTGGCTATAGTAGCTAACCTAGACCTTGAATTACATCAAATGGATGTTAAAACTGCTTTTCTCAATGGAGATTTAGACGAAGAAATCTACATGGAGCAACCTGAGTGCTGCGTAGTAGAAGGTCACGAACGTAAAGTTTGTCAACTCTTAAAGTCCATTTATGGTCTAAAGCAATCGTCGAGGCAGTGGTACAAACGATTTCATGATGGGTTGTGAATAATGGATTTGTCATGATGAATGATGACCATTGCGTTTATACCAAAAGGTCTAAGAGTAGGTTCGTGTTTATGACATTATACGTCGATGACATATTAATAGCCGGGAATGATAAGGAGTATTTAAACGAGGTTAAAACCTGGTTGTCATCTCAATTTGAGATGAAGGATATGGGTGATGCAAATTACATTCTTGTAGGGGTGAAACTAAAATCCGGTAAGTCCGAAAAACTGGTGAAAACCGGACCGGACCGAAAAAACCGAATCCGAAATAGTCGGTTTGGTTTTTGGTCGGATTTTTTTGCTTTAATTCGGCTTTTCGGTCCGGTTCGGATTTTGAGATTTGAGGACCGTGGGGACCGAACCGACTGTTATGCAAATTAAATATATACAATATATATTATATTAGTTGATATTAATTAATATATTTAATTAATTAGGTTAATATAAATTGTGTAAAATAGGCACTTATGAAGATTATTTGTTATATTTGTATTTTATAATTTATTTAATTATATTAATGGTAGTTATTTATCATTTTGATTTGATATAGTCATGAAAATGACAAGAAATTATAATGTTAATTGCTATATTGGATTTTCGGTTTAAAACCGAACCGAAAATGCCGTATTACTAATGGACGGTTTAGTTTTCCTCAAACGGTTTTTTGGTCGGATTTTTTTAAGGAAAAAATCCTGACCGAAAATTTAGGTATCCGACCGAAAAAGCTAAAAACCGGTCTGACCGGTCCGGTTTCACCCCTACACTCTTGGGATAAAGATCTCGAGAGATCGTTCAAAGAAGTTGTTGTATCTTTCGCAAGAGAGCTACATCAACAAGGTTCTAGAACGGTTTAGTATGCAAGCATGTAACCCTATCGAGACTCCTATCAGTAAAGGCCAAGCCTTGAGCAACAAGATGTGTCCAAAGACTCCAGAAGAAAGAGAGAGAATGAATCGAGTACCATACAAGAGCACAATCGAAAGTCTGATGTATGCAATGGTGTGCACTAGACCGGATATTTGTCAGGTCGTGAGCTTGGTAAGTCGATATCAATCTGATCCAGGACCGTCACATTGGAAAGCTGTGAAGAGGATCATGAGATACCTGAAAGGGACTGCTGATTATGCACTTTGTTACCGAGGTGCCGAGAGTGTCCGTCTAGAAGGATACAGCGATGCCGACTATTCAGGAGACCTTGACGAACGAAAGTCCACCTCTGGTTATGTGTTCAAGATGTGCAATGGTGCTATCTCTTGGAGTAGCAAGAAGCAATCTTGTGTGTCCCTTTCTACCATGGAAGCCGAATATGTGACACTCGCGACAGCTACACAAGAGGCTGTTTGGTTAAAGAGGTTCCTTGAGCATCTGATGGATATTGCACAAAAGACTGAACCAATTTTAGTTTATTGTGACAGTCAAGCTGCAATTTCTTTTGCAAAGGATCCTTTCATAACAGAACCAAACACATTGATACCAAGTATCATTTCGCGAGGGACATGGTTGCACACAAGATGATTAACGTAAAGTATTTGTCTACAAAGGAAATGGTAGCTGATCCTTTGACTAAGCCTTTGAATAGAGATTCCTCTGTTAGACATGTGAAATCTCTAGGTCTACGTAGAGTTTGAAATACTTCATGTAATGTTTTCCCATGTTATGAACAATGTTCAGTTTAATCAAATATGTTTTGATTTACACACACATGTTTTATTCAGATTGCATTAGTGCATTCACGATTTTTCAGAAATGTATGTCGCGTAAACTAAATGTTAGCTCTCTCACACGAGCAACCGCCTCCGCGTCTTTTGACGTTACGTCTGTGTGACAACGGGAGATGCGACAGGATTTTGAGTTTAAAAATCATCAAGTGGGTGATTAGAGAGCTAACTACTCAAATTCATAAGTCGGTCGTTGACATGCAGTCATCGATGATTAAGTGGAATTTGTTCCCGCATAGTTTGCCTTAGAACTGGATGGGAGTTAGTGGACTGTTGTTCGAGTGCATGTGGCATTTGAAATGACATCCGCACAACACTGTCTTTGAGTGAGACAAATGACATACGCTCCAGGGAAAATGAGAAAACTGTTGTGACACACGTTTCATACCGTGTGTGCTATTAGCGACCACGGGTTTGCACAGGTATAATCTCAGTTTGTTGCAGTGTGAGACCCATAGATCCTTGGAAGGTTCTAAATAGTGTACCCTCACGACTCCAATCAGAGACTTGAGACCTGGCACGATGTTCGCTAGCTTAGTGTGTTTCCAAATGGCTACCTACAGATTCGGCCTGGCGGGACATGTCTAGAAAAGCGAGTAGGGTTGGTGTTGAAGGAATCGTGAGAAAAGGAAGATCATCAACGGGACCTCTTTTTTGAATTGTGTTCACCGGTGCACCAGTCATGAATTAGTTTCATGATTGTGAATACAAGGTATAATGAGATTTTTGAGGATACCTAAATGAGGTTCGATGATATAGGGTACAAGCATACTTACCGTTCTCTAGTTGATTGTCCACTACGAGAGGCTGTATACTCCTAACAGATGTACAACAACTAGCTCTCGAAAAGTATGCCGGTCGCACGGGTGAGCCCTGTATGAAAGACAGACGGCTGTTGGAAATATGTTTCCATACACACTGAGCACTCCCGTTATGTGTGAGTGGGAGATGTAGGATATTGCACCCATACCGGGGGGGGGGGGGGGGGGTGCTTGTGTAGGTCTCGGAGAGATCGGGGACCGTTGTGTCGAGTCCCCGAAGTTGTTAACTGCCCGTGGCCTCTCATTGGCTATAAATAGACCCCTTGGTGGTATAGGAGAACACAACTTATATAAGTCTCTCCACGTCACTCTCATATACATAAAGATCTAGTTTGTCTATAGGGTCATCATCCGTGGAGACCGAGGTACGCTCCGCCTAGTG
This sequence comes from Clarkia xantiana subsp. parviflora, assembly GCA_036873135.1. Taxonomy (NCBI): domain Eukaryota; kingdom Viridiplantae; phylum Streptophyta; class Magnoliopsida; order Myrtales; family Onagraceae; genus Clarkia; species Clarkia xantiana. Next base: position 13,314,585 of record JAPTYO010000003.1, read on the forward strand.
ACGTACCTCTCCGACCGGCATCCCGTCACTGCCGTGATTCTGAATCGACTACGACGATCCGCTTCCGCTTCCACCGCCGCAAACCGCCACGTTCGAAGGTAACGTATCGTTCCTATAACTACCGCATTGTGTGCGTACTAATTCAGTTGTTGTTTGCTTGGCATGTACGTCGGCATCCTTCAACCCCCTTCATCAAAAGCCCGCTCACCCTCATCAAGAATCTAGTCCCAAATAATCCAAAGGAAGTTACCACCAAAACACGATATCACATAGTACCAATGAAGAGGCATATAGTGTTCACAAAAGGTTAAAAACCTATAAACTGTCCAATGTTTGGCCAATGTTGAAATTTGGTATCTGATGTTTGAAATGTTAAAATGGAAAGTCTCAGGATTCATTTTTATTGAAATTTAATGTCTCTACGTGTGTTTTCCTCTCCCTTCAATCATTTTCATCAACCCACTCACCCACGCATAATTCATTACTCTTTACTTTTCACAAAATTATTAAATTTCCCCAAAAACTTGAACATCCAAGAGAAAAGGTTTGCAACAAAGTGGTGTGGAGCAATTTCCAGTGACAATGGAGCGGGATTTACTTACGCGGATGTTGCCAGCTTCTTAGGTGACGGTCCTAGCAATGTGACGAGAAGGGAGCGTGTATGGGAGCTCGTATTTGACAGTCGGTTTCGTCAGGATTGACTTCTCTAAAGTAATCACACCGAGACACTAAATTTTAACAAAAATGAAACTTGAGACTCTATATTTTAACATTTTAAACTTCAGACACCAAATTTCAACATTTGACAAACTTTGGAGAGTTTATAGCCTTTTAAGTTGAAGAAGAGAAACAATAGACTAACAATTATTTCTGGATGTTTCGTGCATGCTTTTTATGAGAAATCGTTGGAAGACCGAATTCTAATTTACCATAAGAGAGAATAAATATATTTGTTCTTTGTTGAAAGAGCTGCTACTCTTTTATATTTAGGGTTTTGATTGATTTATATAGAGTTGACTTTCAATTTCTAGAGTTGTTCATCTTTGAAACTTTTGTCTTCATACCAAATTCAGTACAAACATGTAGATGATTTACAAAGTAAGTAAAGAGAAACTTACCAGTTAGGTGAAGTGGAGGCTCGATCGTGGTTAATAAAGGATGCTGCTGTAAAATGATATAGAATAGTTGTAGAAGGAGGGGAATGAAAAAATAAAATACAGAAAACTGTATTTATTGTGTATAAAGGGTATAAGAGGTATTATATATATTTTAAATTATTATTATTATTATTATTATTTTAGGGGTTATGTGTAAAACATGTGACGACTTAACAGTTATATTTAACGACATAGACAGAATTCATCTAAAACAAACAAAACAAAAAATGTTATATCTGTAACGAAATATGTTATATCTTTTACAACTTATGTAAGAAACATGTTATATTTTTTCATACTAAAAAAAAAAAAAGACTATAATTAGACAACAAAACATTGTATCTCGGCCTAAAAAAAGTCTCATTCATTGTGCCTAACAAACTAGATCAGCCCAGCCCAGCCCAGTACTTCTCCATATCAGACAATTCCTGATTACTCTCAGTTATGCAGTCTCACTCGAAGGCTTATCTTCTAACTTCATGTCGATTGGCTTTATTCTAGATGTATTATATTTTTTCAATTCAAACTTATTATTTTTTTATCCAAACAATTCAAACTTATTTAGAATAACATTTTGTATATTATTATAAATTTTGCAAATTAATGTGTTCCAAATCACGCATGGGTAGAGGTCAGCTAATTTTCTAGTTAATTTCAGAGACGTGTTAACAAATATATATTTTTTGGCCGTAAAACGTGTTAACTGTTATGAAAGTAGAGATGTAACAGAATGAGAGAACTTGAGGATGATCTTATAAAGGGATTACATAGACTTGGTGAGGAAGTACAATCAATACATGGAAAGTCTAAATACGGAAGTTGATATATACACATAATATTGAACATTCATAAAATATATTCATAACACTCCCCCTTGGATGTTCATAAGGGAAATGTGCCTCGTTAAAACCTTACTAGAAAAAACTCGTTGGGATAAAAATCTAGTGAAGAAAAAAGAGTACACAATTATGGATCCCTTTTGTAAGCTGCCTCGTTTAAAACCTTACCGGGAAAACCCAATGAGATAAAACATTGGTTAAGGGAAAAAGAGTGCAGCAGTGTAGATTCTCCCCCTGATGTTGACATCACGTAATTTCATTAAGTCGACGCAATTCTGCATTGTTCATGTTGCGTCCTGGATGAACTGGGTCGTGGGGACGCATCTGTCTGAATGGTTGAGCGGGTTTTCGGGCTGTAACCCTTCGTCTGAAAGAGGTTTGTGCCACGGACGAGTGTTCGGTTGAGTCTCGGAAAGGTTTGTGTCTCAAAAGGCGGTTGTGTCTCAGGAGGCTTCTGAGTCTCAAAAGGCGGTGGTCTGTGCACAAGTCCGAACGTCTGGGGCGCCGGTTCCTGCACGAAGGGCCAGCACTAGCACGGAGAGGGGGGGTGGTGCTAGTGGAGCCATCTCCGATGCTTAAGTCACTATAGGGCTAAAAAGGTAATTCTAGAGAGATAAAGTATTTCTAGAGAGAAGTCAGAGCTCAAAATACCAAAGTTGGGCAAATGAGAGAATGTGTGAAAATGGGTGGCCAAGGCCTCCTATTTATAGGCTTCATTGGGACCGGACCCGGTTTTAAAGCGGTTTGATGACGGTTCAAAAGCAAGCGGTAACCGTCATCAATATTGGTAATGCGCGAACTCGACTTCTCTACACGTAACGCTAATCGCGAAAACGGTAATTGCACAATACCCGTAATGCAATCCGGAGGTCCGGTCCGGACGCGCGTAATGCGCTTCCGGACCGTTTTGACCCTTTAGGAGACGTTTTTCAAGTCGAGATGTAACTTTGACGTGTTTACGAGGCCCGAAATATAAATACGAACTCGAATTGGACACATATCCATCACTTGCCCCCGAGTCAAGTAACGGTTTAAAACATTTCTTGACTCTATTTTTAAGTTAGGATACGCGTCCAATTTGAGCTTGACGCTAACCTTCCGGTTTTGGTCGTTGGTTGGACGTAGAAGTCTTGATTTCGTCCTTCCTTTGATTTTCCGACCGAATGACTTTATTTCATGTCATCACGGTTAGTGCAATAGAGAATGCGCATATGTAGCGTGCAAATATGGTTACCGTTAGGGATATAAGCAATTAGTAATACGTCATGCGGACATGCTTTTATCAACGTGTATGCATAAGTAACGGTCATGGCAACAACGTAATTACGTGACGTAAGAAATATAATCCATATACTTCTAAAACGACTTAGTGATTATCAAATCATGAATCATGCGATATGAAAACACACGTGTATAATGACGGGTTTGATACGCGCAATATCAAAATAATCATGTATGTAGGAGTAAATACTTAGGAGAGGGTGGAGTATACCGTAAGTACTTAGGCGTGGGTGTAGATGAATTGCTCATTTAATCCTTATCACCAAGGAATCTTTTGGGATATGTAATTACACAAATCCCCAATCATTCTTCCAGCTCTTTGGGAATTCATTATTCCTTCTTCTTTGCAGGTAATTACTTCACCATTTCTAGAGATCATTTGTGTGTTCATAGTTTCTTCACCGTCGTAAAGCTTAGGTGCATCCCGAAAGTTTCGTGTTTGATTCTTGTCTTGTTTTCAGAAATTGACACCACCAATCGACTCAGATTTCCACGAGGATTCCAGCGCCGCCTTCGGAATCACCAGACGACGCCGGACGCGCCCTCACGCGCCGCCGCGTGAGCTTCGCCCTGCCGGCGCGTGTAACCCACGCGCCGCCTTCCCGTGCTCCGTTCGCCGCGGTCCTTACCTTTCTGAAATCGTCTCGACGAGTGGAGTCCATTGTGATACTTTTCGTCACATTTTGAGGTAATCTGAAAACTCGATTTTACAGGACAGCTTCGACTTGATTTTGAATGTTGCCGTATTGTTGTTCGTTTGAACTATTTGTCGTTGTTGTCGTATAGAGCTGTTCATTGGTGTTTGTATGTTGAATAGTTGCTGGTTGGTTGTCGTTGCTATCATTTTCGGTCCATGCCTTAGACGGTTTTTCACTTCCGTGGACAATCATGTTAAAATTCCCCGATTGGGCATATTGCCCCCATGTCTTCGCGTAGAGGCTTTTGGTCGGTACGCGTAGTTTTTTCCCTTGACGGGTTTGTTGGTTGACGGGAATTGCCAAACGACTTTAGGAGTAGCCGTTTGTTGTCTTGATGCCTTAGAAAAATATTTTTCCTAAGTGTTGCCGCGTTTGATCCTCGCGGTTCGTCACGTTAGTCCCACCGTTTGCATGATAGTCTTCTTAAGATGTTGGCCCCTTTTACTGCATGTACCAACCAACTTTGCTATGTGCGTTGACTTGGCTACGTGCGTTGACTTTTGCTACGCGCGTTGACTTTTGCTATGCGCGTTGACTTTTGCTATGTGCGTTGACTTCTGCTTGGTTCTTGCAGATTGTGAAGTCGTAGTAACCTCTTGCGGAACTCCCTTCCTTTTGATCGAGTTGTCGTTATGAGTAAGTACACCACTCCTCTATCGCAGACTCCTTTTAATTCTGACATTGAAGATGAATTGGAGGTAGACTTGGTTTTACCAGTAGATAGTGTTTTGTACACCGATGAGGGTGTAGCTGCTGAGCCTTTTGTTGGGGCATCTTCTGTCGGAGAGACAGAGGTGTTGGTTAGGTACTACACTAACCGCTTGGATAGATCCTTGTTTACCCTGTATGCGAGTGCTTCCGGACTTGACCCTTGTGCCGAGGCCATTTACCCTTTTGACGCACTCCGTGAGTAGTTTAGGAGATGCTACTCCTCCGCCTGTAGATTTGTCTGTCGTGTATACATCTCACGTTAGGGAGGGTTTGCGGTTTCCCTATTACTCTGATTTGATTGAGCTCTGTAGCGGTTATGGGATTTCCCCTTTAGATCTTGCGCCCAACGGGATTCGGGTATGGACTTGTTTTAGAGTGCTGCTTCACAAGCAGTCCTGGCATTACTCTCCCACCCTCTTTCGCTGTTTCTATCAGCTTAAGAGTCCGGACTCTGCGGGATTTTGCAGTGTGAAAGTTCGCTGGCCGAACTTGCAAAGTGATGGTTTTGAGGAACTTGGTCTTGGTGAAGCCAAGTGGGATTCTAGTTACCGATTGGTCGCTGCTGCGGATCGGTCTGCCGATCATGCGGGTATGACTTGGGATGTCGAGTATATTCGGAAATCTGATCCCGCGCCTGCTTTTCGGGAACTCTCCATGCCGGATAGGGAGGCAATAAAGCAGATATATCACTGTCAGCAATCGCGCGGCTTTACTTGTTCGCTGCGCGCATCTGATCAGGAGTTGGTCGATGTTGGGATTCATGTGCTCCCTTCTGCGGCTTCGGTATGTTAATCATTTTTACAACTTTTACCGTGTTGCTAGGGCTGGGCATGGTTCGGTTCTTGGCCGAACCGGTTCAGAACCGAATCAGAACCAGATTTTAGGTTCAGTTGGTTCTCTATACCAGGTAAGAACCGAACCAGATTTTAGGTCCTAAAACCGAACCATAGGAGAACCGGTTTTGAACCGGTTCGAACCGGTTTTGAACCTTTTTTTCATTTTTTTTACTAAAATTCAAAATATACACTTTTTTTATTACTAAAATTCATAATATACAGCCAATATAGAACTATTCATGAGTTAAGTTTCGAGTTCAAAACTAAACTCAATTGATTGTAGAACTGATATGAGCTAACATAATATATAATAACTATATATAAGTAAACAAACCTGCTACGACCACCTATATATCCAATATGAACCAAACCCAAATAGTGAAGGATCTACCCTATGGGTGTAAACGATTCAAGCTACTCGTGAGCTTCTCGAGATCGGTTTGGTCGATATTCAAATTCGACTCGCTAAATTTCGAGTCGAGTTGAACTTTTTTTTATACTGAGTCGAGTTCGAGTTCACTTGTACTCGACTCGAGAGGCTTGCGAGCCTAATCGAGCTTTTTTGTTTTGCCTATTCGAGTCGAGTTCGAGTTTGAGTTTTTCGAGTTTTACGTAATAATATTATATATGTATATATTGAGTCAATGAAGAGTTCGACCTCGAGCTAAGGTGCACCATTTATAATTTAATTGAATTTTTAACCTTATCGAGCCGAACTCGAACATGTCAAGTATGACACCGAGTCGAGCTCGAGCTTGAAAAATTAAGGCTCGGTCGAGTTCGAGCTCGAGTAAACTGAGTCGAGCTTGCCGGATACTCGGCTTGTTTATAGCCCTTTAATCTACCCAAAAAAAAGATGCAAGAGTGTTTTACTATTTAACAATTTAGGTTTTATGTAATAAAAGTGGTTCTGAAAAACTGGTTCAAAACCGGTTCGGAACCTGTTTTGAACCAGTTGAAAACCGCTCCATATATTCCTTATCAAAACCGCTCCATTTAAGAACCGGTTCAGTCAGAACCGGTTTGTATTGGTTCGGTTCTGGTTTGGTTCCGGTTCGGTTCGCCCGAACCGGTTTTTATGCCCAGCCCTACGTGTTGCACTGTAGGTTGGTTTGACGGAAAAAGCTCGTCTTTGCAGACGGAAGCCGCTCGCAAGATTGCTTCTAGCGGAAGGATTATTCCACCTCTTGCTTCTGGAGCATCGGCGGCTTCCGGACATGGAAATGGTAGACGGTTTGAATAAACAATCTTCCTTGTGTACTTTCTTAGTTGGGTTGTAACTTTGTGTGTTACTTGCAGGCCGCAAGACGCTTGTTACTGATCGCGTTGTTGCCGTTCCTGATTCTACCAAACGGTCCACCACTGGGACGCGTTCTTCGAGCAGTTCGAAGCGTCCGAAGACTACTGTGACCGTTCCTACTCCTTCCTGTCATAAAGGGAAGGAAGTTGACGGTTGCGAGGATGCGTTGTCTGCCCCCCGCTCGAAGGAGCAGTCCGAGGTGGAACGTGCTCTTCCTTCTGGTATAAGCTGAACATTTGACCGTGTGCTTTTGTGCGCTTTGTTTTTGGCTTTTGCATAACTTTAGTTGGTTTGCATGTAGTGCTCCCACCACTTGGACGTGCGGATCTGCTTCGTCCTTTGGAAGGTGATATTTCGGATGATAAGTGGATGCCATATGTGACAGGAGATATCACTTTTCCCAAGAACTCCCAGCTGAGCATGCCGGAAGTTGGTGTGCGCGTTCTTCATCGATCTATTCCTCCTGGTGATCGACTTGTTCGGCCCTCGAGTGGCGAGGAGGCGCGAACCTTTGTTGAGAGATCGCTATCTGGATTCACTCCAGTGAGTATCTTTCTTTGCCTTGCTATGTTCGTTGTTCCCGAACATGTATGCTTATTGTCTTTTTGCTTTCAGGTTGTTTCTGATATGGTGCACATGGCCTCCTTCATGTTGGAGCTTGTCCAGGAGAAGCGTGCCATTGCTGATAAAGCTGCCGCTGTGTCCAGGGAGCTTAAGGAAGCTATGGATGAAGTGCGCCGTCTTTCTTTAAAGAAGATGGATTTTGATGCCCGTTATGATTCTGATCATGCCCGCCTTGTTCAGCTTGAATCTGAGAATGCTGCCATTGAGAAGGCAATTTCTGATAATGCGGGCAAGCACAAAGTTGCCTGTCGGAAAGTGCGCGAAGAGGAAATGAAGGCCGGCATTGAAGAGGGACTTGGAAAGTTCCCTTCTACTCTTGGATTTGACAGCGCGGTTACTGCTGCTGCTACGGCGAAGGCCGCTCCTATGCTCAGCGAGTTTGCTGATGACTTTGTTCGTAGGGTGAGCATTCTTGCTCCTGGCTTTCCTTTTGACAAGTTAGGGCCGTATGCGGAGTTTGCTGTTGGGCAAGTTGCCGAGCTCCGTCGTTTGGATACTGCAACATCTCAGTTTGCATTTTTGTTTGGAGAAGACGGTGGCGGCACTAATGTGCAACTTCTGCCTGTTCCGCCCAGTCATGTCAGAGATGATGGCATTCTTTGATCTGTGCCATCTTTTCGATATGTTGAACTCGTTTATGAGTCTCTTTGCCCCCCGGCTTCTATGTTTAGAAACTTGTTGGAGTTGTTGCTTGTGACTTGTTCGCTTTGAACTACGTCGTTTGAACCTGCTTTATACCTAGCAGTTTGCATGATAACTTGTTAGTAATATTTCATACCGTTATCACTTACTGTGTTTATTGAACGTGGATGACTAGTAACGTAGACGTAGTCCCCGCAATCGTGACCGATAGCCACTTTTGATTCAAATTGCTTGCATGATGCGTTGTGCATATTGCTCGTCTTTCCTGAATAGCTTGCCGCTATATATGTTGTAACCTGTCAAGTGATTCGCGTATAGCGACTTAACAAGTAGTATATTTGAAAGGTGTTATCTTGGCTTGTGCAAGATACTAGTTTATACCGTCTCTTAGTTCCACTCTAAGGCGACGTTGTACAAGACTCGACTTGTAAATTTTATGAGTTTTTAAATAGGGTGCGCACCTGCCAGCATGTATCAACCCGCGTTGGGGAAGCATACATAAAAACATTTTGGTTTTTGAAGAAGTATTTTGTGAACCCTAAAAGGTTTGTGATACACGCAAAAACCGTGTTGATAAAATATTTGGAAAGGTGTTTGATACATAAAATATATGATAAAATATTTGACAAAATATTTGATAAAATATTTGTGATACATGATTCCTGCGTCCAGGGACCATGTAACACTTTTTGAAAATATGAATTGTGATGCATGCTTTCTGCGTCTAGGAACCATGCAACACGGTTTGAAAATTTGTAGTACGGAATTGTCATCTAATAAGAGGACTTTTGCCGTATAGAGTGAACCCTTTAAAAAGGAATTCATAGTACGGGATTGTCATCTAACAAGAGGACATTCGCCATAAAGAGTGAACCCTAAACAGGAATTCATAGTATTGGATTGTCGTCTAAAAAGAGGATGTTCGCTATAAAGAGCGAACCCTAAACAGGATATACACATTTATCATAGCGTGGGGTCGTTGTCTAACAAGAGAACTTCCGCCATTTATAGTATGGGGTGATCAGTCCCGTATTGTATTTGCCCATCCTGTTCTGAATCCAGGGAATGGCTATGAAGATGAGGATTTGCCTCTAACAAGAGATGTCACAGCATGTCATTTTTTAGGAGTAAACATGGGGTTTGTCTTTTCAAAGAGGATACCACAACATGCTACTTTTGATAGTAAATCTTGGTGTTAATCCAAGATGTTGCTTGTAGTTGACGTCGTTGGAATAGTCGTCATTTTGATGGTAGACCTTGATGTTATTCCAAGGTATTGCTTGTAGCTGACGTCTTTGGAATAGTCGTCAGTTTGATAGTAGACCTTGGTGTTATTCCAAGGTATTGCTTGTAGTTGACGCCTTTGGAATATTCGTCATTTTGATAGTAGACCTTGGTGTTATTCCAAGGTATTGCTTGTAGTTGACGTCTTTGGAATAGTCGTCATTTTGATAGTAGACCTTGGTGTTATTCCAAGGTATTGCTTGTAGTTGACGCCTTTGGAATAGTCGTCATTTTGATAGTAGACCTTGGTGTTATTCCAAGGTATTGCTTGTAGTTGACGCCTTTGGAATAGTCGTCATTTTGATAGTAGACCTTGGTGTTATTCCAAGGTATTGCTTGTAGTTGACGCCTTTGGAATAGTCGTCATTTTGAGTAGAGAATTTCTATACGTCTCTTTTTTGTAGATAATCCTCAAGTTATCATTGCGTCATATAAGTTGACTGTGTACATAGCGCAATGGCTTTGTGTTGTCGGCACCTTCTTGAGATAGATGCCAATTTATGAATAGAGAAATAAACTCCTTGTTGGTGTAGATATGCAAGTATCATCCGTTATATGTAGTTGCAGCATGCTGTCTTTGAAAATATCTTGGGCTTAACTCCAAGTTTTTGATTCTATGATGATGCCTTTTGATGTAGTCATCAATATGAGTAAATTGTTGTTCATGATAAGCGTTGTCATAACGCGTAATAGATTTTTTGCTTGCTGATAGCATAATATCTTGGATTGTTGATGTAGATAATAAGCGCGTAGTTTTGTTACTTCGCGTTTAATCCAAAAATAGCGTGCAAGACATAGATATGTACCTACAAATGTAGATTGACTTTATTAGATACTTGCGCGTATTTACATTGTTTTTTCGAGAAGGCGTCAACCGATCATTCCTTCTTAAAACATGTAAATGCGATTATACTAGAAACACTTAGAATAGAAATGCGAAAAGTAATCGAAAAGATAGTTATTTCTCCCGTCTCATTATGGCTGGTTTGTCGACGATGTCGCGGAGTCGGTTGCAACAAATCGCCTTAATGCGCCTTGCGCGATGCATTCTTCAATCTCCCATCTTAGTGGTAGACACATGTTTGTGTTGTGCCCCCAGGTTTTGTGGTACTTGCACCATTCCTTAATGTTGTTGCCCAAGAAAGCTGTCTTCGGAACAAGTGGACTCGGGAGCTTGTTTTCGAGTAGGTTGACGTAAATGTCTTCAGCAACCGTGCTTAGCGGTGTGAAGATGTTGTCGATATCGATGCTTGCGCCCTCCTGTTTGTTCGTTTTTGCTCGAACTCCTTTGTCCCAACTGAGGGGTGTACCCCACCTCAGTTCTTGTTCGCACAAGTCTGCTGTCTCGAGCTTGTCTTTTAGATCTGCCATGGTTTTGGTTGTTCGCCATCCATGAGTTCTTCCGAAGAGAAGGAAAGATCTGGCGTTCATGTTTGCATAGAACACGCTTATCACTTCTTCTCTTGTTGCTTTTGCCGAGGAGGCGTTAGAAGCGAATTTGATGAAGTAGTTCATGATTGGCTCGCCTTCTCCCTGCTTGACGAGCCATATCTGGTTCCATGGCGAATGCTGGATGTACTCTTGTGGCTTCCAAAATGTAACAGCATGTTCCACCGCTTGCTCCTTCCTTTCATCAACAACTTTCTACCTTTTGAAAGAATTTATCATTGCCACATGGAAATGGTGTTTTGCTCTTAGGGCGTTGACGTAACAACGTCTTGCGGTTATCTGGCCGCCTAGCACTTCCCCAATCCCATGGTTCGTAGGGAACTTCATCTTTTGGTGGACAGTGGACGGCACGATCACGTAAGGGTTGATCGCTGTTCGTCATAAAATTCCATTATAGGCCCCAAGAGATTCTACAACGACGAAAGTGACGTTGACATGCAATGCTTTCCACCCTTGGCCAAGGATGACAGGAAGCGTGATTGTTCCCAGGGGGTGTGTAGCTGCTCCGGCAAAGCTGACTAGCGAGAAGGTTCCCGGAGTCAAGTCTTTGACTGATCTTCCCAATTGCTCTAGGACTTTGACATGTAGAATGTCAACGGAGCTTCCACCATCAACGAGGATTCTTTTCACATCATACCCGTCGATGTCCATATTTATGACTAAAGCGTCATCATGAGGGTAAACGATATGCTTTAAGTCTTCCCTGGAAAATTGGATGACCGCGTCCTCTTGCTCCGGTTGCTTGCGCTTTCCATATTTCGGCAATGTTGCTGCTTGGGATGCATAAATGTCCCGAGCATTAGAAACTTGTCCTCCGGCGGCAGGTCCTCCGTGGATGACGTTGATTACACCTCGCTTGGCTGGCGGAGGGTTGTCATTGACTTTCTCTTTTCCTTTGTTTCTTCTTTTTGATGACTCTGCTTGAGCCTTTTTCAGGGGGTTGTCGCCTTGATCGAAAAAATTCTTCAATTCGCCTTTGAGGACGAAGTTGTTAATGCGGAAACGTAGGCTGACACAGCTGTCCGTCTCGTGGCCGAAGACCTCGTGGTTTTCACACCACTTGTCTTTGTATTTCCCCAGCGGGCCTTTTTGAAATTGTTTGGCTCTTTCCACATGTTCGCATCCTTCATCTCTCTTAATATCACGGATAGCGGGGCATTCAAAGGAATGCAGTCAGCGAGGTTTACTTCTTTTGGCTTCTGGAAATCTCCTTGAAAAGGCCTTTTTGGCTGAGGCTTCCAATTTCTTCCTTGTTGACCGCTTGAGTGTGGTTTTACTTGGTTCTGCTTTGGGTTTTCTTTTGCCTTTGCCGCAGAGATTTTTGCTTTGTTCTGGCTTCTGAACCTTTCGAGGTCCATGTATTATTTAACTCTTGCGGCTAGCTCTTCCATAGTTTCAGCTGGGCGCTTTGCCATCTTTTCTACTAGGGCATAGCCTCTTCGTCCGAGGTTTCGAATGAATTCTCGAACTATCTCTCCTTCCGTCAAGTTCCCCTGAATATCGGAGATATTCTGGTTGAAGCGAACGTAGTAGTCGGCGAGAGATTCTTCATTTTGCTGTTGGACGTCGTCCAGAGCATTTGATCCCTTCAGCAATGTGCGCTCACCCATGTATCGTTGAATGAATTTAGCCTTCAGGTCCGCCCATGAGGTGATGCTTCCGCATGGCAGCGAGAAGAACCAGTGTGCTGCGGTCCCGGCAAGAGTTTGTGAAAACGTCATTGCAAAGTGGTGTGGGTTCTTTGTTCTGCCTAGCAGAGAGGCCTCGTGCTTCTGCACATGTTCTACTGGATCTCCTTTTCCGCGATAGAGATCTCCTCCTATCCGGTACAGTGCGTCTGGGACATTACTGTTCACAAGGTGGTTCGCGAACGGATGCTTCTTTCATCTTCTTCTCCACCATTTCTTCTAACATCTCGGCGGTAAACCCTTTTACAGGTTTAGCATAACCTGTTGAAGGATTTTGCCGACCATTGTTATGGTAGATGTCAGATTGATCTCTGCTTGTGGCCTGGAAGGGATCATCCCTCGTTGGCTGCTGTGGATGGTAGTATGGGGGTTGCCTTTCATTCCTCCAATGACGGGCTCCTTGGGAAGGAGTGTATGACCGTGCGGCTTCATATCTTGCGTGTTGGTTTCTGCCCTGGAAAGGATTGCCGTGGCGAGTAGTGTCTTGCGACATCTCTCTTGTTGGCGCAGCGTGCTCTTGGTTGGTTGGAGGTGGTTGAGCCGCATATCCTTGGTTTTTTAGAGACTCGCGGAATGCGAGTAACTCTTCCAGCGCAGCCATCATTGCTGGAGTAATGGTAGGCATCGGGTTTGCTCCCGTTTGTTGTTCGCCTTGCGGCATCTCTGACTGAGATTCATCATCATGCATTTCTGGCTCGAAACCAGGTGGGGGTGAGCGATGCTCGTCCCTTGGCTCTTGGTGGTTGTGCTGTGCGTCAGGCACATCCTCAGTTGGCATGGATGAAGCTACGGAAGTAGCTCTCGGTATGTGGGAAGGTCCTGACTGGCTTCTAGCTGGCCTCTGACCTCCTGCTCTTTTGTTTGCCGGAGACTTCTTAGGACGTCCAGGCCTTTTCCTTGTGTTTCTCGCGTTAACCTCTTCGGGAGGGTTGCGATCACTCGTCATGATTTTGCGGTACGATAGCTTTTGTTCGAATCACGGAGACGGCGCCAATGTTGCGTCCTGGATGAACTGGGTCGTGGGGACGCGTCTGTCTGAATGGTTGACCGGGTTTTCGGGCTGTAACCCTTCGTCTGAAAGAGGTTTGTGCCACTGACGAGTGTTCGGTTGAGTCTCGGAAAGGTTTGTGTCTCAAAAGGCGGTTGTGTCTCAGGAGGCGTCTGAGTCTCAAAAGGCGGTGGTCTGTGCACAAGTCCGAACGTCTGGGGCGCCGGTTCCTGCACGAAGGGCCAGCACTAGCACGAAGAGGGGGGGTGGTGCTAGTGGAGCCCTCTCCGATGCTTAAGTCACTATAGGGCTAAAAAGGTAATTCTAGAGAGAGAAAGTATTTCTAGAGAGAAGTCAGAGCTCAAAATACCAAAGTTGGGCAAATGAGAGATTGTGTGAAAATGGGTGGCCAAGGCCTCCTATTTATAGGCTTCCTTGGGACCGGACCCGTTTTTAAAGCAGTTTGATGACGGTTCAAAAGCAAGCGATAACCGTCATCAATATTGGTAATGCGCGAACTCGACTTCTCTACACGTAATGGTAATCGCGAAAACGGTAATCGCACAATACCCGTAATGCAATTCGGACCTCGTCGAATTTGGGCAATTCGGCGAGGTCCGGATTGCTTTGCGCAATCCGGAGGTCCGGTCCGGACGCGTGTAATGCGCTTCCGGACCGTTTTGACCCTTTGGGAGACGTTTTTCAAGTCGAGATGTAACTTTGACGTGTTTACGAGGCCCGAAATATAAATACGAACCCGAATTGGACACATATCCATCAGTTCACTAATCTTCAAATTTCGCAGTTGGTAAACCACCGGAAAAAAATCTGCACAGACTTATTGGATGTTATGTTGCATTCTTCTCAAGATCGTGGATGAAAAATAACTTGGGAAAATATGTTTCGTCTTGTTTACTTTGATGTAACATTATTCTTTAATTGGAGCTATATCACTTGCATTATTTTATATATACAAAATAATGGTAAATTTCATGATATAACTTGCATCTTGCACAGCCAACTGATTTAGGACTTGATTCAATCTGATAATAAACTCATGTAATTCGTCCCTCAGAGACACATAAATATTTTCTTAACTTTGTTCAAATTTCACTATATTGGAGAAGAACTAAATCTTGCTTATAACCAATAATACATCATGTTCCTTCTAATTAGCAAGATATATTAGTGCTCATGTAGCACTATAAAAAGTAATTCTGGACCATTATGTTCTTCGTCAATCTCACGAGGACGGAAACTACATTTATCCACATCTTACAATGTTATAAGTATTAATATACTCAATATACGCGGTTTATCCATGTAAAATATCTTCAATACATTTTTTTAATATAAGACAAAAATATTATCAGTCAATATTAAGTACTCGATCTTCAGACCGACCCGAACCTTTGTCCTTTCAATATATATTTTTTCTGAATTTAACACTATCAATAAATTGATTGTATTTAAAAACTCTTCAGGAGGTTCAATATTTTCAAATTCTCCCCCTCACGCGATGCCCCTTTCGGCTAGCGCGATCAGTTCAACTTATCAAATATCAGTTTTATTGATTCACATATTAGCATATGATGCAACTTAGCTCAAATGAGCTATACATTGTGTAGAACATACCATAAGCAACTTGTATTATTTTAAATGCTACAGTATCTTTATTATTCAATATTTTTGGAAAATTTTCCATGCTAGCATTTTAAATCTTTCTGAGATTTCACTATCAAATATAGCCACTGAAATAGGTTATAAATAATTCATATCATGAGACACATAAAAAAACTTTTTATGTACAGCCAACGTAAAAATATAATTGAAGATGATTGCTCAACTAAATGATCCATATAATAATCGCCAGGATTCTGCATATAACATTTTTACCACGGGCTGTGCGTGTATCTCTTACGACGCAATTTATTTATGCGGGAAATAATTTGTATCCAGTGACTTCCACCTTCTGCATTTTTCATGTTAATACTTGTGTCTTTTCAAACTTTGGCCAACCATAATATTTGTTTAACATATTGAGCTCAAGATCCTCGTCTTTTTTTATGATTTCACTCATGAATAATAGTCAAAACTATTGTCGACAACTTGATATTCTCGGTTCCATAAATTCTCATTAATAACATAACTTATTGAGATCTCTTCATTATAATTATTTTCAGGTACCTGTACCACTTCCGGGGTTTCATATTTAGTTATGTCTTTACTTTGTTTATGGGAGATCACCTCCAAAATTAGACCATATTTTTCTATTTTCTTTACATTCTCCTTTCTTGTTTTATAAAAAAATATTTGGAACCGATATCACACGCTTCAGGCGTGAGTTATTTTCATTATAGTTTGTCCAACCGGGACATTTAAATTGGAGCATTTGCAGTCGGTAATTGACTTATGACTTTCTGAGTCTCATAAAGTCACTTAATAGGCAGTATCTGAAAATGGTTATCTCTTTGAACTTCAGGTTCATATTATTATTGTGCGAGGATCTAAATGAGATAATAAATTATTTTTTTTCTGTCAATATCTTTTCTGCTAGCTGCTTCTTTTCTCCCCTAATGTTGGGAAAAGTTGTTCAACAATGACAATCAACAATGACAATCAACAATGACAATCAACAATGACAATCAACAATGACAATCAACAACTCTTGCATTAATATATATCAGTCATTGTTCTCAAATAATTGATTTATAGACGACATATTTTTTCCAACATTCCAGACCCTTTTTTGTGCGATGTGGTTGAGCAATTTAAATATATTTCGCACATCATAAAATTCATATATGAGAAATTTGTGTATTGACCAAAAGTTGGTTGTAATTGGGAAAACTGTGATTTGACATTGACTTGATGCGCAATTCTCCCGCTTTCATAATAGCATGCATTTATACTCAATTTGCTCTCATTTGTAGTAGTCTAGCTATTTAAATGGAGGTTCTTTGTATTTCATACTAAACTCCAAATATGGACACTCAATTGTCTGATTCTTATAATAACTATCAACTTTCAATATCATCATTCTTTAGTATATAATCCGGAAACTTTGCTATTGCAATTTCATAAATGCACATGTGACATATAGTAGATGCATCTTTTAGTAATAATATTGTGGTCCACATGGCAGGTGAACGAGATCATATTCACCTTTTATAATTTTCACAAACAAGGGGATTTTATCCCGAACTTAGTTGATGATGATCATATAAGCATATGGTGATGGGCACCGTAATTGGTACCCAAAATATGTATAGTTTACCTAAGGAAATTAGGTACATGTCACATTAAGGTAATTGGGCTAGACCCAAATCCCAATTGACACGAGATGCTCAAAATTGGGCCTCCCTATGCATAGTGGCCGGCCGAAACTTGGAATGGGCAAAGTGGACTTACATGGTGTAAGGGGATTTTTTAGGGTGAATCACTATTTTCTCATTAAGGTATTTTAGAGAGAAAAACCCTCCACCCCACACAAGGGTTTCAGCCGAACCACTCACCATCTAAGGGTGTGCCAATTTGCTTTCGAGCAAACACTCCAGAGATCCGTCTCCTTGCCAAGAATCGATCAGAGGCTTTGCTGTGGAGAATATACCACGTAGGGCTTCCTTAACCAGAACCTCTACGGGTGCTGACCGGAGGATCGTGAACTACCTGCAGAAGGATCTTGGGGCTACTGACATTGTTTGAGGTATGTGCGAATCTTCCGCTGCGTAATTTCAATTACCAGCATGTACTACGTTTTAATGTCCGTAGTGATAACTCCCCGTAATCTAACAGTGGTATCAGAGCATGTGTTAGGATTTCATGATTTTGATAAATTGATGTTCTTGAAATTTAAAGATGAAAACCGAAAATTTTAAAAGAAAAATTATAAATTTTCGATTTTTAGGGTTGTTGGTGAATCCGAAATTTTCATGATGTTCTTGGTTAATTTGATGTTCATGATCTTCAAGAAAAGTGTAATATTTATCAAAGTCAAACATTGGATTGTAGATCTTATTAAAATTTGATCTTAAAATTTGACCACTTGTTCACAAATATGTGTTTGTGCCGAAAATTTTAGGTAAATTACAAGGTAAAATTTTCAACTTCTTGGTCTCCAAGCATAAAATTTCGGCACACTATTTTAAAATTATATTGTTTACCATATTTTAATTTTTTAAACTAGGTAACAATATATCTATAATTGGGAACATTAAGATAGATTTACATTAATATTTTACCAATATAAAAAGAGAGAGATGCCCTCACCCCCAATATGTGCATTTTAAATCCAAAGGGTACTAATTCTAATTTAAACCGGATTAAACCGGACGGTTAGACATAAGTATATATACAACCCGGATTGGACCAGCCAACCTCGCAAGTTGCGTCTTTGCCGCACTAACCACTTAAATAATAAGTGGGCCAAAAGAAAACCACCGAAATAAGAATACTTCTGGCCCACTGCTTCCATCAATGATGGAAGGTTTCACATCACGCGGAACAGAAAGAACACGGTTGTTGCCACTGGCCTGCCGGATTGCTTATTTCGTTGGCCGCTGACCCGCCTCCACCCACCGTGCAGATTCCATCCCGCTTGCAAAATTCGTCCACCACTGATTCCCGTCACCCAACTTCTGTACATCGTCCCAGATTCGGCTCGCCGGGCGTTGGTGAGGCCCGATTTCGCTTCTGTTCGTCTGCTTTTGTTGGCATGGTCCACTGTTTCAGTCCACCCAACTCTCTTTCATATGCACTACTCAATTTTAATTACTACTCTCTCTTAGGTCTCGCAGCACTGAAGAAGAACGGTTTCTCTTGGGCATTCAAATTGATTCTATCTCTAAGGCGAGGAATTGGTACACATATCACACTTCATTTCCATCGTGCTAGTTGTAGAGTCTATCATATGAAATTCTAGCAAATTCATCTCTTATTTTGTATATTAGTGGTTATGATTTGCTTATGTTTAGCCAATAATGTTGTTTTGCAGCATCAATAGGAAAATTAGAACAATCCAAGGAAGAGTTTCTTCAATGTTCTCTTCAAGGTTCATATGACATGACCTCTTATAATTTTTCGTTATTTTTATTTATGCAGATCGAAACTCATGATCAATCTATTTAATGCAGGGAGACCTTATAAGAAAGTTTTGAGTCATGTTTTGGTTTATCTCAACTCTTCATGTACATGGGATGAGCCGAAATGTATGTGGGATGATGTTGAAATACAGGTTCAGGTTCTACATTTTCCTCTTACTAATTAATAAATAACAGCTTTCTATATTTTGAGAAAATGATCTTCCGGTTGCATAATTGGTATTCAATCTGATCAGCACACAGGTGTTGAATGAAGTCCAAAGTTGATCTTATAATTTCCTAGCCTCTGAAGACTCCCCTAAGGGAAACTGAATAGGGAATGTCAAATGCGTTCTTTTGTTCCTTGACAGGTGAATGGGGATAAGTTTGAAATGTGATAAAATCCGTACGTACTTTTATTGCTTCTTACCATATTTTTTGTTTATAAGTATGTTGTGACGGCTATATTCCTACAAATAGTGCTTACATTAGATTAGCTCCACATGAAGATGTTAGGATCTTGACAAAGAGTGCAATGTAATTTACGAATAAAATATTTAATAATCCAATTCATTTTTTGCTAAATTTTTCTTTAAATCAAATTTCCTGAATAAACAATTCTGGACTTGAATTGATTCGCAGGACACTTTCTCCATTTTGAGCATCGCAGTTGTAGACTATAATTTGTACGCATGTGTTCTAGGATTTGAAGGAGATTGTCGCAACGATTTCATCATTTCTATCACACCAGGTTTGATTCTGCAAATTTTTAACAATTTTTCTTTTTCAAATTTAAACCATCCATTTATGCATTTATTTTGTTTTTGAAGTTGCGTGGATGAATCTGAAAATGGGTTACCTCTTTCTTGAGCCTTTAAAAGATGTACTCTTTGCCGAATTTTATATCCATAATCCAAATCCATAACATTTTAATACGCTTAATGTGAACAATCATGAAATGTAAGTGTTTCTATGGTAATTTAAGGTTTAAGAATTATTTGAGTTTAATATGAGAAGTTCTTTGACTTCCGACCATCCATATGTCCTTTTTACCAGGTTTAGACAATACATGTTATGGACCAGATATGATGAATTATGTCAGGATCAAGACTTGATGACGTACGGTGATATTCGTATCAAAGGTCCTCCTTATATTATATCATCTTCGTCGTGAATGTCTTCTCGACTTTAGATATTAGGTAGGAACATCAGTTACCGGAACGGATCTTAGTAGGCTTAAGATGGTAGAATAAGATTCATGATCCCGGCAAGCGTTTGGAGATTCGAATGTTCTTGATTAAGAGGTATCTCTAACTATTATAGAAAAAAAGTTACTATTAAAATTGCAATTGTAGTAGTAAATAAATATGTTTTTTAGTCACTACCTTAGATGAACAAGAAAGATTCTTGGTTGTCATGGTGGATCCATCTACCGTAGAAAGTTTAATGCAATGCAGCTTAATTAAGATGATTAGTTTTTTTAAATTACATTCATTGATCCATTTTACTAAAACATATATATCTACCATACATTAAAAGATTTCACTCTTATATAAGCATAGTAAGAAAAGTTAGTATTTGATATTCGTGAAGCATTGAATAAGCATTTTACATAATGACTTGCTCCTATAATGATGTATAATTTGACGGGTGTATGATTTACTATGTTGTCAGCGTGTATAACATGTAACTCTAATTTTAAAAGTTATACTATAAGACAACATAAAACTTATTTATACATAGATGAGCACTATGAATTCAGCAGAGAGGTCGAAGCTTTATACAAAGAGAGGCACATTGATATAGTTGGACGCTTTGCCACTCGAATTTTCTTTCCTTAATAGCATTACCTTAAATATTTTATATGTTACATGCACACAAAACACTTACTATTTTAAAAATAAGTTCTTTGTAACACATTGTTACTATACTAGCTACGAGATAATATAAAACTGTTGCAAATAACAAAATTAGAAACAGATGCGTAACAACTAGTACTATAACATACTACGAGATGTGAAGAACGGAAATGAAAGGAAACCAAGTAAGAGAGCAACATATTTGTCATTAATAAGAAGAGAAAGAGATATAAATTAATCACCAAGCCAAGCCAAGCCAAGCCAACACACAAAACTCCGAATCAGTATATAGGTGCTCCAATCCAATGGTGCCTAGCTAGGTCCATGCATGGCACCATCGATCTGCCATCTAGCCAGCCTTACAAAAACGAAAAAAGAAAAGTTACAAAAGGCAATATCTTTACTTTACACACGACGCTTACATTACATAATAGATAGCTAGCGTGTCAGCTTTTTTCCCTCAGCGGCTTTTGGGAAGAAAATGATAGACGACGACGACAAGTAGAAGGAAGAATATATAGATATGAGATCAAGCTGGTTTGTGAGGTGGGCATTGATAGCACTTTGTGAAAAGACCAAAAGTGTTAATCTGACGAACAAAGTTGACCAAACTAGCCCATCCACCGAAGCCGAACCCCACAACAAGAACCCATCCCACCACAAATATGTTGATGCAGTAGTGACCTGCCCAACCCCCTAGACGTGAAGATGGCCTCTCTACTGCATTCTATAATATATATATATAAAAATCAATTAATTAGCTAGTTTCATCTCATAATAATAATTATATAATTCATTTAAAAAAAGTGAGCTAACCAACCTCTCTAGCTGCAGGAGATGAAAAAGTAACCATGTGAGCTAAAGCTGGGATGATGTAGACAGTGAAGCTAACGAGAAGCGATCCGACAGTGGAGTTTATGGGACCGAAGAAAGGGAAAATGATGGCAAGGAACCATATCGGGATCACCACTGGCAGCCTTGCCAATGCTCTCTTTAACAAACTTTTGGTGTTATGCACCCTTATGAATTTCTCCCACACAAAGTAGAGCGGTGTACATGCGAACCCGAATGTAATGAACTGCACCCAATCACACATACATGATCAGCTAGCTAGTGTTAGTGTTACAACATTTGTAATTGGGTTCACATTACAATAAGATGCATGCATCATGATTACGTTTTTGGATAATAATTTAACCTATGTGTTTTAGGGTTAATTAAATGATACTCCATCTAGAATTTTATATTATACTTTTCTTTAAAAATAAACAAAAAATCCTATTACAAATAGGGTTAATTATTACTTGAAAATACATCAATCAAGGCGATGTTAATCAATCGTTTGTTCGTATAACGCATGCTTGTTGCTTGGCTATATTATATAATTGATACGGGATATCTGGATCCAAACACTACCATTTTCTTAACAAAGTATGAATATATATATATATTCCATGATTATGAAAAAGGAAGATATAAAGGAGGGAGGTATATATATAACTAGCCTTTAGAGTTTAGAGGGATTTATTGTGGTCCTCGTCCTCCCCACGAGGGCTAGTGCATGTGCATGTGCATGGTAAACACAAAGTACATGAATAGACTTTAAAATGCAATAATTTGAAAACAACTCTACAAAGACAGACTAACTCATATGAATGGCAATGATGAAAATGTGTGAAGCTAGCTAGCTAATAGCTACACAATCCATGGAATTATAAATCCATCTTAGATCTAAAGCTAAAGTGTACCTAAGCTAGCTAGCTTGCATTAGCAGATAATAAAAATTATATATAATTGGTTAGCCCACCTTTTCTAAAAGTTTATTATTTGAAATCTTATATTCTTGTTTGATCGGGATAGTGTATATATATACTCAGTAAGCTAGTCATAATTAATATGCCGAGTGAACTAATTAAACTGTGGTTATTAGTCTAAATTACCATTGACTGCGCGCAATTCTATCACGCAGTATTATATATGAGTAGTGTATACATTATTATATCGGAACGACAAGAGATATTAATGATATTCTATGTTAAAATATTAATCGTATATATTGTACTCGATACGAAAGATTATAGTGGAATGTTGGTAGTGTACTATGTTCGGATATGCTTCAATCATGCGACACTAGCTACGTCTGTAAGTATCATGTGATATTTTGGAATAAATATACCCGGCCTCCATAGTTATATTGATTAAATCCATATCCATCTTATTGTGATGAATGTGTCACATCATGACACTTGGGTGCCATGATATATGTATCGGTACTTTACTATATATATGTTTGACGAGGACACATGCAACTTTCAGAATCTCATGGTAGCATCCCCACCAGAGACCAAGTACCGATAAAGTATATATTATTATTATTAAATAAATTAAGTTAATGAAAAGAAAAAGAAGGGTTTGAGAGGGAGAGTACCTGATGGATGAGCATGAGGATAATGGCAGTGTCTCTGAATTTGGTGCGAGGGAGCAATGAGAAAGCATTGGAGTGAGTGAGTAGTAAATCCCCAAACGCCCAATACACTGCTGAAGCTGATGGTAGTGTTAGGGTTAACACATACAGTGTCGCTATTAGATATATCTTCTTGAACTTCTGTGGCTTCCACATTGCATGCATTATTTCACTGCATCATCATATATATTAACCATTTTTATGCTTCCATTTGATTATTTGATATAGAAAAGTATGTAGTATTAAATAATAATTATATAATTACACAGTCACAGCATGTCCTCCAAAGGTGTAAAGTATGTTGGTAGCACCCGTGAAGTAGAGAACCATCGTTGTCGGTCCAGAATGCTTTACTCCTTCCATCTAATTAATTAATAAATAAATAATAAATTGCTTGTTATAATTAATTAATGAAATAAAATGAATATTCTCATGATGAAATAATTGTTTGTTTGTATGTTGTTTGTCTGTATGTATATGATGAATTAATGGTACGTACCTGGCCATGGAGAAGGGAAGCAATGGTAAGGTACCAAGCAGTAAAAGTGGTCATGATAAGTCCCAAGAAAGACCACACTCTATAATTGTGGAAGGATGGGATGAACACTGTCGTAGCACAGCACGCTCCAAATATGTATGTCCAAGTTCTCTTGTCTAGGTTGTCGTTTATGTAATATATGTTACTGCATGCATGCATGTATCCACATCACAAATCACAATCTTTCATAATATCCACTTCTCATTTCTCTCTCTCTCTCTCTTTATTTATAAGATAAGATTATTAAAATATATATTATCCATCCATTCATCCTTTATTAATGTATATATATATAATCATAAATATTAATACTAATTACGTACCTGGCACAAGCTATGAGTTGAATCACTGATCCGAACAATAGAAAGGTGCAGTTAAAAAACAGCCCTATGTTTCTCCAGTGCTTCCCCAGCAGTCCATCAAGAACTTCAAACCACTATACACACAACATCATATATTATGGTTTCATTTCAATATTACAAATCAATTATAATTAAGGACATATATTATTTGTTAAATTTCACATTGGACGAGCAATTATTTTTACAAGTGAGGATCTATCCTAAAACTAATTGGTAGTAGTAGGAGGTAACACACATGCTTATATATAGAGTCAAAACATTACCAAACGCCACTATTAAAAATAAGATACGCGTCTTATAATTCATAAATTTGAATCTGTGAGTAAAAAGATTGGATCTGGTCTGATTTATTATTATTCATAACTGATATAAATAGTATAAATAATGAATAATTTGAAGGAATGTTTGAATATAATGAGGAATATGGTACCTGAATGACATGATTCCTGAAATCGACCTTCTCTCTCTCCTTCCTGGTTCGATACTCAACGTAGAGGACGCTGATGAGATAAGCAGTCCAGCTACCCATGAGACCATAGAAGAGCTGGAACACTATCCCCGACGCCATCCCCAATTGTGAGAAGGAGTATGGTAGCGTTAACAGCACTTGTGCCACCTGCAGCGCATATATAATATTATTAATTCTCAACCATCGTATACGTAATTTACAACTTCATTCACATATGTATATAACCTGATTAGAAGCGCAGCTGAACCAAGCATCGTATGCGGATCCACCATGCCAGAAGAGATTTGACAACTTGGTTTTGGCAGAGGTGTTGGATTCAGTGTCCTCATGTTCCATCTCAAGGTAGTTTCCGGCCACAACGGTTTCCACCTTCTCAGAAGTCATGGTAACAGCTATCTAGCTAGCTAGCTCAATTAAGGAGGATATTATTATAGAGAATAGATGAGAAGAGAAGAGTGTCGATGAACACACAACTTTCTCAACTAGCTAACTAGATGACGAGGAGATAGATTGCTGCGAATTCATGTAGCTGCTGCCGCACTCTTTATAAAGTGTTTGTTGTAACCACATTTTAATTGATTAAGACTGTTGTAGGGTCATTGCTAACTAGGCGACTTCCTTCTACAGTGTTACTAACTATAATAAATTATATATATATATGAATAAACATATTGTGTACGTACACACATTATTGTATTAGATATCAACACATCCTCCCATAATTTCATATCTCATATGAAATGGAATAAATAAATAAATTAATCAATATATATTAGATATTGTGTTATAATTAGATCGATAGATATCAACGAGCGTGCTACTTCGAATCTGTGTAATTGTTTAGGAGTAGTTGTTATCAAAAGTACTATATATATATGCAATTATCCATGTGTCTTCACCACCAATATTCACAATTTTCTACCACTGTCACATTGTTTTTAAAATATTGTCACAATTTTACCGCTCATTAACCAAAATGAAATTTCACCGCGCCCTACTGACTCACCCTCTGTATGGGTAACACTTGAAGCTCACGTATTACCATTTCAACCACTTAGAATGAGATATGTGTCTATGTTGTTGGCAAAATCAGTGTCTAAACTGCAAAATATAAAAGTTGAAGGATCAATTAGCAATTTTTGAAATTTTATGGACTAAAACTTAATTAGTCAGATTTCGGGTCCTTACATTTAATTATACCAAATTTATCATGCAAGATATTGACAGCTCCGAAATTACACGTAAAATCGAAAAAGACGAAAACGTAATTTTTAATACCGAGGCCCGTGCGGATCACGGTATTCTTAAGGCAATTTCGCCTCAGCCCACCCTCGGGTTATGCAAAGGGGTTTAAACTCGGGGCGATCACCTCCCAGGATTCAATAGTGCCTTCAAATCGTGTTATGCACGAACACGTTCGATCGAACCGAACTCAATACCTGAACACAACAGGATTCTTAGATATACCGACGACGACGGCTGAAAATACCAACAACAATAACATAACATATATTGTACTGCAATAAACAACAGTAGGAACAAACGAAGTAAAACAATCTGTATTTAACAGAAACAACTGAGGTACATAAGACACCACAACAACACCGGCAGAATCACAACAGCAACAAGACGCAGATAAACAGAAAATAATAGAGAGCAACAACATATGAGAGGAGGAGAATTTTCGGATTGATGTGTGAAAATGTGAAGGATTGTGTCTCTATTTATAGTGTTATAAGACCCAGTCTGTATAAATGCATAAATAAATCTGAAATTTAATCCAAAATCAAAATTGATGAAGTTACAAAACAATCAAAGCATCAGTTGCAGAAGTTCAAAAAATATAATCAGTTGCAGAATTTCAAAATTGAATTTCGGATCAACTGCACTTGGACATACCACAGTCAGGTTTAACAAAACTAATCTCGCGCAAGGCTTGTTTTTCGAATCGACATTCGTGTACGCACGTCGCGGGCGCTCACACAAGCCAAATTTACCGGTGTGGGTATTCGATCCACTCGACTGCACTCCCCTTGCGCGCGTGGAGAGAGCATCTCATGTAGTAATTTGTTACTACTATAACTGTAAGCATACAGTGATGGGCGCCGTAAATGGAAGTCCATTAAATGTATAGGTTACCTAAGACAATTGGGTAAATGTCACATTAGGACATTGGGCCATACCTAAATCTCAATTGACATGAGAGGCCCAAAATTGGGCCTCTCTAATACATGTATGGCCGACCGAATTCTATGTAGGGGCAAAGTAGACTTTTGTCCACTTTGCTCCTCCTATATATATGGGGTGTTAGGGGTTTTTTTTAGGTTAATCCTTAATCCTTACCTGGAGTGTTTTAGAGAGAAAAAAAAATCCTCCCCATAACACCATAGTTTCGGCCGAACTACTACCACCACCAAGGGTGTGCCAATTTTCCTTCGAGCAAACACTCCGGAGATCCGTCCCTATCAAGAATCGATCTGAGGCTTTGCTGTGGAGAATATACCTCGTAGGGCTTCCTTAACAAGAACCTCTACGGGTGCCGACCGAATGACCGTGAACTCCCTGCTGCAGATCTTGGAACTATGGATTACGTCTGAGGTATGTGCGAATCTTCCGCTGCGTAATGTCGATTACTAGCATGTACCATGTTTATAGTATATGTAGTGATTACTCCCCGTAATATAACAGTGGTATCAAAGCCTGTGTTAGGAGCTCATGATTTTGATCATTTGGTATTTTTGAAAGTTTTAAAATTGGACCGAAAATTTTAAAAGGAAAAAGTTTAAAATTTTCGAATTTTTAAGTTGTTTATGGTCCGAAATTTTCATGACGTTCTTAGGAAAATTTGATGTTCGTGATCTTCAAGAAAAACATGATTTTTATCAAAGTCGAACATTGGATTGTAGATCTTATTAAAATTTGATCTTAAAATTTGACCACTTGTTTCCAATTTAGTTTTTATTTAGGCCAAACCCTAAAATTACAAGGTAATTTTTTTTTTAATTTCTTAGCCTCCAAGAAAGCTAATTTCGGCAGAAATTAATTATTATATTGTTTACCATATTTTAATTTTTATTCTAGGTAACAATATATCTATAATTGGAAACATAAGGATAGATTCACATTAATATATATCTAAATATTTAATAGGGTTAAAGATATTATTGATTGATTTAGTTACCTAAAAGTTTGAGAAAATATATTGTCAGTATATATGTTTCCCTATTTAAGATATTGACAATAAATATAATGTATATTTATATATATGTGCCGAATTTATATATATATATATATATATATATATATATATATATATATATATATATATATATATATTGTTGATTGATTTAGTCTTAAAGATAGAATCTGCAATAAATATATATATGTTTAGTATTTGGCCGAATTATATATATATATACAATATTGGAAATTATTTTATATAGTTAATGTTACTTGGTAGCTAAGTTAAATATTTTTATTAGATTTCAAAACCCTACTTAGGCCACAAGTAAACATTTCGGCCCATACCTTTTATTTTTAATTAATGGGCCGGTCCAATATGTCAAATCGGGACGAACTGAACCCGTTTTAATTCGGACTGTCTTATTTTAATCACCCCATTTACAATTACAATTCAAAACTTTGACCCGGACACATTACCCACAGCGCGAAAGGCTCGGGTGAACAAAAATGCTCGCCCGAACTTGTCCGCTGGCCCAATCTCACTTAGGTGAGATCAGACCAGCTTGACCGGTCTCACCTAGGTGAGGCCGGGCCAGCTGACCCAATCCCTCCTAGGAGGGATTGGTCCAGTCTAGACCAATCCCAGACCTTGGGGGTCAGATTTTCCATCCGAACACGAAGGTCTCGGGACCCTGTCCCGATGCCACTCCCCCACCCCGGGGTGTGTGTGGCGTCCCGAACCTTGCCTTGGGGACCGTCCCTCACGGCATCCGACCCCCTTTTTTACCTGTCCAACACTTAGCCAATTTACTCATATCTCCATGCCATCAAGGGTTTAATCCTATCGTTATATGTTAGTTGAGTATGCTTAGGGGTTAACAGTGTCATTAAGCCACCTTAATCCCCCCCCCCCCGAAATCTATATATACTGCTAAAGTTCAATTCATTTGGCTCATGTTATAACTTCACTCGTTTTAGCTCTGTCTTCTCTCTAAGATTTTATCTCTCTAGAACCTCAGACTTACTTAGGCATCAGAGAGGGCTCACCGAGCACCACCCCCCTCCGTGCTCGGTATCGCCCCTTTGTGCAGGGTAGCAAGGAAGGGAAGGACAAGACAGCCTAAGGAGACGGATCCCATCTTCGAGCAGACGAGTTACAAAAAGCTACCACCTACCTGTGAGAAGTGTGATCGGATTGGAGACCCGCCGACCCGAGATACACGACTTAACACACTATATTCCATTTATTCAAAAATTGAAAGATGAAATCCAAACCAAACCCTTTTTCTATCTCTCGGGATCCTTGAATTCCTAAAACTCTGATACCACTTGTAAATGTAACCAACTTGTTTGCAAACTAGTGATTATTTCGAAACCAAGTAAAATCAAACAACACATATATGGGGATCTGAATTTGAGAGAGAATTAAAACCAAAACCTTAATCCATTCATAAAACGGCAACTACTTCGAAAAAAACTAAAAACTAACTTACATACCAAGTAAACTATTACACCCACAAAACTTAACCTCTCCTAAAAAAAGATCAGTAACTGTTCTTTTAACTACACATAAAATCTCTAATTACAGTCGTCTTAAACTCAAAACCGATTCATTTGACTATGTAAACCATCTGAAAACTTCAATAGCAAATCTCTTACTTTCAACTCAAGTAAACTTGCTTTCACTTCAAGTTATAGCTCGAGCTTATTTTTCTTGAACTCGTATGCTTCTCCACTTGATTTTAAGTCATCATCTTGCAACATTCAGCTGATAAGCACTTACAATTGATGCACACGATAATTTATAATAAAAGTTGGTATCATCAATCTAATTTCATCAACCATCCCATATATAAAGTGTGTAAAACCATTGATTTTGAAACCCATCCGCCCAATTTACAACACACATACAAGCAATAAAATCTTATCTTTATCTCAATTTGTAAACTACCATATCTGCATAGGAATGATACCAGCAGTGCGCGCAGTTTGGAATAAAAAAGGACTTATTAGACCTTAATTAGGAGGGAGGGGGTAGCTTTATTATTTCTAATGGAGGATGCCATGATTGGGAATTCTCGCTCTTCTCATCTATTGTTGTTATTATTATTATTATTATTATTATTATCCGAAAATTTATGTGCTGAAATGAATTACACACTCTCCAAACATTTTCCTGAAATTAGGGATGGCAGGCAGCTAAAGTTCCCAAAGCTCCCACGCACTGGAAGAGTTGCCAGGTACCGACTTCCCCTCCCAAGCCTCTAGTTACTTACATATAATATTATAGGGTTAACAACTAAAAAACCGTCCAAGATTTACCCTATGTTAAAATTAGGTGTTTGAAGTTTCAAATGTTAAACTGTAGTATCCAATGTTTCAATTTTGTTAAAATGTGGTGTCTCGGTGTCATTACTTTAGAGAAGTCAATTCCGACAAAACAGTCTGTCTAATTCGAGCTCTCATACACACTCCATTCTCGCCATCTTACCGGGACCGTTACCTAAGAAGTTGGCCACATCCGCTCAAGTAAATCTTGCGCTGTTGTCCTTGAAAAATGGCTCTACACCACTCTTCTAGAAACTTTTTTTTAATGTTCAATTTTTGAATGAAATTTGACGATTTTGTGAAAAGTAAAAAGTGACGGATTATGAGTGGGTGGGTGGGTTGATGAAAATGATTGAATGGAGATGAAAAGACTCGCAGAGATACCAAATTTCAACAAAAATAAAACTTGGGACAGTCCATTTAAACATTTCAAACTTCAGACACCTAATTTTAACATAGAGTAAACTTTGGACAGTTTTTTAGTTATTAACCCAATATTATATATGCTCAAGATCACTTGAGTATGTATATATTGTGCACTATACATATATGTATATTGAGTTCGGCTAAAATAAACTCGAGTTTATTTTAATTTGATTTCTCAGCCATCAGATTATGCATTGTAAGAAATACATTTTATCTCTCATCAATTATGATTGATTCTCTCTCATGATCTAACGGCTGAAAAATTAAATTTAAATAAACTCGACTGCATTTTAGTACGTCTGAACCATGTTGAATTAACTAAGATAAAAACTAGCTAGCTAGCTAGGTCATTCATGCTCAATTTAGCAAAAGTTCACAAAATAAAATTTCCTAGACTAGTTTTCCATTATTAACTTATATCACTGTAATACAAATCGCAGGACCTCATAGCTAGATTAAAACAATTTTAGATAATTCATAAATTTAAGGGTTAAATGTACTTTTCATACCACATGTTTTTGACCGAATGTGGTTTTTAGTACTGGATATTTAGTTTTGTATACTTTTGGTACCAAACGTTTGAAAAAATGTGGCTTTTGGTACATCCGTTGGTTGGCCGTTAGTTTTAGCTGTTAAATGACATGTGCAAGTCACGTGATCGACTCTAAATTTTTAATTTTGTTCAATTTAGTCCCTCAAATATATTCATAACTTTTATTTTGTTTAATTTAGTCCTAAAACTTCAAAATCGAACCCAATTGGGACCTATCTCCAATTGGGTAAATTTGACCCAAATGGGGCTATGTCAATTGAATTCGATTGGTTTAATTGGGTCCGATTTTGAAGTGTTATGTCTAAGTTAAACAAAATTAAAGTTAGGAATATATTTGAGGGACTAAACTGAACAAAATTAAAAGTTTAGAATCGATCCGTGACTTGCACATGTCATTTAACGGCCAAAACAAACGGCCAACTAACGGATGTACCAAAAGCCACATTTTTTCAAACATTTGGTACCAAAAGTATACAAAACTAAACATCCAGTACTAAAAGCCACATTCGGTCAAACATGTGGTATCAAAAGTACCTTTAACCCTAAATTTAAAGATAAAATCTCTTTTTATTATATATTTGATCGAAAATGCTTGTTTTTTTTTATATTACAAATATGGAAAGCCGTATAAAAGTAAAATCATGAACAAATAAATAAATTGCAAATAAGGGTCATTACTCATTAGACTCCATAATTAACCCCTATTATTTGATCAAAGGATTAGTTCTTAGTTTTAGATATATAGATGAGGAATTCAAAGGGAAGTTGGAATTTTAAAGATGAGGCGGCCGGAGGGAATGATTGCTACGTGTTGAGGTGCCTAACATGATGAGTAGCACACGTGTGCCAACTGTTTAAAGTTGTAAATATGTATGTAATCAATTCCCACCTTTTCCTTTTTCTAGGTTCCTTCCGACCGGTTGAAAGAAAAAAGAAACGCAAAAATTGCACTCTCATTTTCTCACTTTTCCTTTTAGTAGGTTAGGTACTCGATTGATGGGTATTGCATCTCTAATCATGATTCTCTCTATTGCTCTTTATTTAATTATTATTAAATATATAATTATATGAACGAACTGTTCATTCATTATACTAGAAGCAAATAAGAGGTGGGCCGATGCCATCAGCTAAGACACCACCGATTATACATTAGTTTTGGCCAAAGCAAATTCTAACATAGTTGAAAGTTGACTAAAAAAATGTCACTGTAAAATTGTTCATGTTAAGAGTCTACAATTTTTTTTTTTTAGAGTCTACATTTGAATTAGTATCATATTTTAAAAAATTTAAAATACTATATGAATAATAATGTTAGTAGACTAGTCACCCTACTAACACCAATTAACTTTATGAAGTTGGTCAGACCCGCTTTCCAATTGTTTTCCCCAACAGTAATTCTTTAAAAAAAACAGTAACACTTCAACACGATATAACCAAGGAAAGCTGGTTCCAAAGACAATCCATACTTGCGTGCATATATATATCCGAATGATGTACCTAGCTAATTAGCTATGTAACTAATTAGAGTTAATTATTACTAGTTGAATTCTTTGAATGTTCAATTTCATAACTAAACCGTGGAGACCAATGAAAAATACATAAATTATGCAATATAGTATAATTAAATTTAAAAAATATTTAATGTTAAAATTTAAATGCTATAGTGACCTTGAGCTCTTTAGTGGATATTTTCTGGTTCTCTTTAGTATTTTAATTTTAATGTTAAAGATAATTTTATAACATTATGTTTCGCAGTTAAATACCCGAAGCAGCCAATGAAAGATACCAGAGTTAGATTATAGGGTTAAGTATGCAATAGGGGCCTGAATGTTTGCCCATGTTGCCAAAAGGGGTTTGAATTGAAAAAACGTATTATTAAGGGCCTGAATTTTGAGTTTTGTTGATAAGTGAGGTCTCCGTCCAAATTTGCTGTTATATGTAATGAAAATACGTGAAATGACAGAATTACCCTTTTACAATTATTATACAATTTATCAGATTAATTAATGAAATGTGAAATGTCTAAAATTACTCATGCACACTAATTATGCCCTAACGCCACCACGGCCACCGCCACCCCAGCTCCGGCGACCACCACTCCAGCTCCGGCGACCCAAAAAAGCTCCGATCGGAGCTTTGGAGCTCCGATCAGAGCTTTTTGGTTCCGATCAGAGCTTTTTTGGGTCGCCGGAGGGGGTGGTGGTCGTCGGAGCTGGGGTGGTGGTCGCCGGAGATGGGTGGTGATCGCCGGAGCCAGGTGGTGGTGGTCGCCGGAGCTGTGGTGGCTTAAAGGGTATTTTCGTCTTTTTAGGTCAAACATGTGAGGGACACACTCTGGTCAAATGGCATTTTCGGTTTTTCAAATTATTTTCGGTCACATGCTTGGCATGTGACCACTTTCCGTCACTTTTAACAGAAAAAATAGACGGAGACCTCACTTATACACAAAACTCAAAATTCAGGCCCTTAATAATACGTTTTTTTCAATTCAGACCCCTTTTGGCAACATGGGCAAACATTCAGGCCCCTATTGTGTTCTTTAACCCTAGATTATATATATAAGTAGAGCTAACAGTTTGTACTATAATAAAAGTTCAGTAAATAAATTGTCTAAACTCCTAACGTTGAATTAGTAGGTTATTAGTTAGCGCTTATTATTAAATGTATCTGAGAATGAAATGGGTGATTAGGAGCCAGAGTTGGTCATCCCTGAAGCTTGTTGATGTTGGTTGATATATTGCCAATGAGCCAGATCAGGTGTGGATAGAAATCTTGAGATGAGACTCGTTAAGAGAGACCCGATTGAATCGAAGCCGAGTCGATCTTGATTGCACGTTCATGTTGCAGCCAAGCCTTGCCCAAAAAAAGAAACAAAAAATGTTGCAGTCAAGCCACGAAAGCCTCACTTCAGAGCACTGAGACACTTTGATCTTTCTAGCGACTCCAGTAACAAATGTTTTATGGGTTTAACCCATTATTGGTGTTTCTTTTTCATTGGCCCATTATATATACCTCTTCGACCCAATGAAGTCCACTATATATATATATATACATATAATTTTCTAGTAATTTTTTATTTATTGTTTTGTAAAATCAAATCAAAGTAGACTAGGCCAAACGTAGATGTTTAAGCGGGCCGGCCACACCCCAAGACCCAAGCAGCTAAAGCTACTGCCCCTGCCATGAAAGGCCTCAAATATGGTCCTTCTATATGGTAGTTTTTGTGAAATTTTTATAACGAAAACTATGTAAAACATGCAACATGTTTAAAAAAAATGATTTTATGGAGCAATACGTTTTAAAATGTACAACATGTTTGAAAAAAAATGGTTTTATGGACCAATAAGTTTTAAATTGTACAACAAGCTTATAAATGATGGTAAAATGATATACCATCACTTGTTGTCAGTAGTCTCGTTAAATGGACATGTGCGAATTACGTTTTAAAAAATAATAAATAATAATTATTGTTATTATATACATCCACCCATTAATAATTAATAATTATTGCTATGTATAAATTAATTTCTTTTTTTAATTATTATTATTATTTTCTAAAAATGTGGCCTCATATGTCTACTTAATGAGACGATTGAAAACAAGATGACGGAATGACATTTTACTATATTTTGTAAACATATTGTACATTTTAAAAAATATTTATCTATAAAACCATTTTTTTCAAACATGTTATATATTTTAAAACATTTTGATCCATAAAACCATTTTTTTCAAACATGTTGCATGTTTTACATACTTTTCCCTTTTTGATATTATATATGGAGTAGTTTTTATTTTTTAAGTTTAAATTATATAATATATATTAAATATAAAGTATTATTTTATGATGTGGGTTTTCGTATATGTTTTGAAGCTTAAAATCATTGATTGTTCCACATTACGTAGTACTACTTATTCTGGGCAAAAAAAACTCTAAAATTAACTTTAAACCTCACAATCAATAATTTCTCAACATATGATTCTCTAATATATCAAGAATATTATTTATTTAATCTTGTCTACCACTGCAGTTGACTCTAGTATAGCCAGGGTTGCCCCGCTACTACTTTCATCATTTTGAATTTTTAATTGTCTCCTTCCTTCCATGAAGGACCGTTGCCTCTCCATGAGTGATGTCTTCTCTTCCGATTGGGGGAACAATTCCGGCATGCTTAATTAATTTGTCGTGGAATGGCCTTGTCTTACATTGAGTGCAATTTGGATCATCCTTCACAGCACAAACCCTAATTTTTCCATCTGATATCATGACAATCATCTGTGAAAGTTATAATCCATCTTATTATCCAATCATGATTCTTACCTAGCTTTCCGTGTCTGTCTTCTAGCCTTGGCAGGATATTCCAATCTGTCTTGGGCGTTTCAAGCCTTCGTTTTTTTTTCTTCCTATCAACCGATTTCTTGCGGATAAAACCCTAATTAGTATTATTTGTTTCCTTGCAAGATCTGACCGAATGGAGAATCATCGCGGGCAGCAGCCTAACCATGATCGGCCACAAACAGATGTTAGAACAACTTTTGGTAAATCAGTTCTGAACCTGAGAGATTCTTTGATCCATGAGTGGGAACTTCGATGTGTGGGGAAAGTATTGAGTGATAAAGTGGTACGTACGGCAGCTATCCAAAGCATTTTGCAGCGAGCCTGGAGTCGGTATACGAATCAAGGACATCACTAATGATGTTGTCCTAATAGAATTCACCAAGGAGAGCGATTTTGTAGATGTGATGGATTTTAGTCCTTGGGCAATTCAGGGTCATTGTTTGTTGTTGAAACGATGGACGATGGAATCTCGGTTGGAGGATATGGCTTTCTACTCTATTCAATTTTGGGTTCAAGTCCATGGACTCGAATTGGGTAAATTGAGCAAGTCTAATGTGAATATGATTGGAGGCTTTATTGGTACGTTTGTTGATGTGGACGATTCTTGCGATGAAGATGGTGGCTGCTCTTATTTGCGTATCAAGGCTGAGGTTGATTCAAAAAGACCTCTAGTCGCGGGATTTTGGTACACTCGAAGGAACGGGAAACTTGCTTGGGCTAAAGTGTGCTACGAACGTCTTCCCGATGTTTGTTTCCAATGTGGTCTGCTTGGCCATACTGAAAGAACATGGAAATCAGAGGTAGCTATGTCAGAAGTCGATCCGTCGGAACCTAAGTTCGGTCCATGGCTTCAAGCGGACCGACCTCGGAGGAAGGAGAATGCATGGAGATATATTGGAAAGGCAAAACATGTGGAGGAAGTAACAAAGCCTATCAGGAAGTGGAGTGAAGTGATGAAGGAAAGGAGAGACGATGGTGTTTTCAAGCCTCAACCCGACTCCATAACCAACTATCAACCTAGCCCGATCTACACCACCTCACCAACAACCTAGCCTAGTCCATCCTATACCACCACACCCAGCCGAACATGCTCATCATATCCATACTGTCCCTACGTTTATCTCATCCCCACACACTATAGTCCATACCCACATTGATAATTCTCCTTCTACTGAAGTGTCCGATCCTACACCAATTCCTATACCCGTCAACTACCCTCTAATCTCCCCCCTTCAACACCATATGGAAATAAGCCTCTCCCCAAATCCCATAAATCCAAGCACCTTAGGTACAAACCCGTAATCCGTCCTAGGATCCTTTCACCTGAGAGCAACCCCACCAAGTTTCCAGTCATCTTGTGTAAGGAGATGCCTCAAAGTTCCCCCTCGAGTGTGCCTTACATGTAAGAATATATATTTAATGTTACAATATATATTCTAATTATGTGGCCAGATAATATTAATGAATATAGATATATTGAATAATGTATTATATTATATTATATCAATATATGTCTTTATGGAATGTATTTAATCTGGACCGTTCAATTGGTCACTTGATGGACGTACCAGATTAAAGGGTTAATATTATAAACGGTCCTCTCTCCCTGCCAGTTATTGACGCAGAGAGAAAGAGCAGTTCTCCATCAACTGGTCTCTGACAGAAGGATGGACAAGGGAGAGAAGTAGAACCGTTCTACGTACAGAGAAGCACATCGACAATCTAAGAAGATTAGAGGAATCGAAATCAATTACCGGGTAAGTCATTCCTCTCTATATCTTTTCCCTCATAAAGCATGATCAAGATCCTGGCAATTAGGGTTTGTAAAACTTACATATGGTATCAGAGCCTGAGTTCTGATTATGCCTTATGATGGGATTATTGATCATCGTGGTTTAAGGGTTGATTTCGAATCGTATAAACTGAATCGTTTAATTCATAGAATTGACTGGTTTAAGAGTCTGAATTGATTCTAACTGCTGTCGCGTAGCTTCGCTTGTGTTAATCGAAGTTTGTATCAGTCAATTTTCTTCTCGGGAGTGATATTAGTGGACATCTCATGTTTGCCGTATGAATTCATCTCGCCTAAATGAATTGCTGTACTGGGATTGTTTCCTTTTATTTGTTTAATTAGGAACCCAAGTCTCTCACGCATGTACTAGTGGATTTAGGCCTTAGGGATTTTTCCTTCTCGAGCATGCCTTGTTCATCTTGCTAGTGGAATTATGTTTTATATTTGTATAAAACCTGCTGTGAATAAGAAATTGAATCATTCGCTATATATATATATATAATGAATGATATGATGATGGCAAAGGAATTGTTATTCATGGAATTTGGTTAGCAATTGAAGGAATCTGATTCATCACCTAATGAAATTGGTTTATTGATTAAAATTGTTTAATCAAATTTCTGATCGTGAAATTATTGTCTTCATCTCATTATGTTTCGGTGGAATCAAATCGGCAACGTGAGGCATATGGGAAGAAGCATATGATGTACTGGGCCATGTTTGATCTGGAAATCCATTCTCCAGTCACTGTTCATCATGCATTATCTCTCTGTTCCTAAACTTGGGAATTCTGTCTGCTGCTTTGTGGCGCTGCTTTGTGGCGGGTATGGTGATTGATTGTTGATGAAGCAATATAAAATTGCCCAGTACAGTAAAGTTGGGAAGAATTAGAATGGGTCAATACTCAATGGGCAAGTACATCACTATGTACTTCCCATTTTCGTACTGGGCAAGACCTTGATGCCATTAAACTTAAGTACTAAGGTAAGTACGACTGAACATGACTCTTAACTGAGGTAACTATTTTCCCTCTTTTATATAATTAATGATAGCATGCTAGATCAGTTTAATTAAGTTATTTAGGTCTGTAATTACGTTGCTTACAGATGGATGAACAACATGTACTAGTATGTATAGTATCTTGATTGCCGTTGTTAAAGTGACCAACTTAGAGTTTAGTCATTTCGTTCATCTCATGTTTTTATGAATTAGAATCTCATGTTTATAATGGTCTGAATAAACACATGAATGATGAATTTAGGTATGTTATTGGTAGTCAATTGAAACTCCCATGCATGTGTTTATGAATTCTAAAGCATGATGATGTTGTTATTTATGCATGAGTGGTGAATGAATGGCATATTAGATTATGTGGTTCTAATATTTAAGTTAAATGTTGATTATGTTTCAACAATGAACGATTTTGTATGTTTGACTTAAGCATGAAAATGCATATTGCATGAAAGATTACTTGTTTTAATTTCCTTGCTAATTGCTTCCGCTGATAACTAAGGAAAATTATAGTTTTTATGGTGTAAAACCATTAACTTTATGGGTTAAAATATTTTATTTTAGGCAAACGTAATGTTCTCTAGTGATGTTTCAATGATGATAACCATTACGTCGGGTTATAATTAGTTATTGAAATATTTCTTTAAGGCCATATGCATGACTTTAAAATTGGTTATAATCACCAACGTGATTTAACTAGAATGATAATATTATGCATGAATGAGGCATTTACGATCATCATGACTTTATAGTTAGTTTCTAATCACCAAAGTGATTGAACTAGAATGATAAGGTTATGGTTTAATGAGACATTACTATCAACATGACTTTATGGTTAGTTTCTAGTCACCAAAGTGACAGAACTAGAATGTGTTGTCATGCCTAAAGAAAATCATTTTTTTTTTAATATATGCATGAACATATAATTTAAGTAGGTTATAGTCACCAAAGTGGCTAATCTAGAATGTTTATTTGCTTCATGTGTATAATATAATAGTAATGTCTAAAGAAAGATCAATAATTATATGCATGAACTTGTATTTTAAGTAGATTATTGTCACCAAAGTGACTAATCTAGAATGTTTATTTGTTTCATGCATATAATACAACTGTCATTTATCCATGATAATAATGAAATGCCTATTACTGTATACATGATTGGATAAATTGACATTTACAGGTTACTAGAATTTTAGGATTTACCCAAAGGTGAATCGCTTTCTATAACTTGTAAACATGATGGGATAATTAAGATCTTTTGGTTCTATATATTTGTATATCCAAAGATAACTTATATATTTAACTGAAGATTTTCTTTAATTGTCCAATAATGTTATGAAATTTAATTAAGATTTGTGTGCTATAGTCGTTGCCCAAAGGTCGGTTATAGTATACTTTGATGATTTCCAAATAATGTTATGGCATTTAATTAAGATTAGTGTATTGTAGTCGTTGCCCAAAGGTCGACTATGATATACTCTTATTGATTATCAGAATCTATAATAGTTTATTTACTAATTGGCATTTACTTAATGATAGTATATTATAGTTGTTGCCCAAAGGTCGATTATGATATACTTTAAATCTGAATCTACACGAACATAAATGCATTTACATGTTCTTGTAGGTGCATTAGTTGAGGTTCTTGATGAAAATGAGTCTCCAATTAAGGAGGATCCTTCGGTAATAGCGCGAACTGGACTTAGCCCAATTTTGGGTCAACTTTCTTTTAAAAGGAAAAGTTGGCACGAGGAGGAAGTGGATATGTTGCATGGGGTTGATGAAGGAAGGAGAAAGATGTTAAAGTTTGATGAGCAAACCAAAAAATGAAAAGGAGACTCCGGCATCTAGTAATTCACGTGGGCGTCTCAAACTGAAAAGTATGGCTCGGGCGCGAGATGGTTCATCTAGGCGTGTAGGCCAAGGTATAAGTACGGCGGTGCATATTCTCAATATTCAAAGGGTTCTGGTGGCTGTCCCAACACAGCCACACGGTCCCAATGAGTCTAATCTCATGTAACTGTCAGGGTTTGAGATCGGAACTGACAGTTCCTATCCTAACCGATCTCGGGAGGAAGTATCAACCGGAGACGGTGTTTTTAATGGAGACCAAAAACAAGAAGGAGTTTTGTGAAACTGCAAGGAGGGCACTTCGTATGGAAGAAGCATGTTACATCGAGCCTTGTGGATTATCGGGGGGCTTAGCATTATGGTGGCACCAAGGTGTGGATTTACAGGTTTTGTTCAAAATCCCTAATGTAATTGACACTAAAATTCTGCATGATAGTGTCGGAGGAGAAATTTTCATAACTTGGATTTATGCCCACTCGAAGTGGGCGGAGCGGGTTAAGACATGGGACCTTCTTCGTCGTATAGCCTCTACGAGAAGGAACTCGTGGCATTGCATCAGAGATTTTAATGATATTTGCTTCAACTTTGAGAAGGATGGAGGTAATTTGAAAAATCCAAGGTATATGGAGGCCTTTAATGCGATGTTGATTGATACTGGTCTTGTTGATGTGGGGTTTAAAGGCCAATAGTTTCACTTGGTGCAATAATAGAGATGGAAGTAATAGAGTTCGCGAACGCATAGATCGGGGATTAGTAAATGATTTGTGGGCTGAGGCTTTTCCAAATACCACTATTTTTCATAAACCGGCGACGGGATCAGATCATTTCCCTTTGCTACTCCATCTTGATTATAAGGATGGGCGAGCCAGACGTGCTTTTAAGTTCGAAGCTATGTGGTTGATGGATGAGATTTGTGCGGAAACGATTAAGGACTCGTGGGAGGCGGGTGTGGATGACCTTGGGAGGGGTGATCTTTCCAGTCGGCTAGGGAAATGTCGGCTAGACATGAAAAATTGGAGCAAGGCAAAGTTTGCTAATAACAAACTCAAGATAGCTGAGCTACAAGAGAGGTTGGCATTGATCCAAAGTTTGTCCAATGACGAATACAATAGGCATGAGGAAACTAGACATAAGGCAGAGCTTGCTGAATTTTGGCACCGAGAGGAGGTGTATTGGAGACAAAGGTCGAGAGTTCAATGGCTATCAGATGGGAATCGAAACACACAATTCTTTCACCAAAGCACTATATCTCGGCGAAAGAGAAATAAAATTCTTAAGCTCCAAAGGCATGATGGTAGTTGGACTGAAAATGAAGAAGCTATTTTGAATGAATGCAGCGGCTACTACCAGAGTCTTTTCACATCGGAGACTACCGGGGATTGAGATCGGGTTCTGGGATGTATCCCTAACCTTATTTCAGCCGAGATTAATCAGTCTTGTGAAAGTTAAGACTAACCACTTAACCAATTGTCCTAAAACCTTAAGGTGTTAGGTGAAGGCGTGATTTAATCTTTATTTCAACACTCCCCCTCACGTGTGGGCTGAGACATTTTTTTGAAAGTCCATCACGTGAAACTTATTTTTCGTGCGGGCTGATAGATTTTAGAAAGCCCGCGGAGACCCGGAGAAGTCCAGTCGGTCAGGATGCTGCTGGTCACAATGTTCACGTTGGTGAACAATAAGCAAACGACGGAGGTGAATTTGCTCGTTGGAGCAACCTCTTAATTCCAACAAAAAAGCAGCAAAAAAGCAGCAAAAAGGCAGCAAGTCTCAATCAGAAAGCTTGAAGCTAGTCACGGAGCCACGGAAGAGTCCTCAAGTGTAGCGATCAGAAACTTTCGCTCGTTGGAGCTAGTAGGATCGAGGATGCTGGTAGATAGAAATACCGCCATGAGCATGGGCC
This sequence comes from Clarkia xantiana subsp. parviflora, assembly GCA_036873135.1. NCBI lineage: Eukaryota > Viridiplantae > Streptophyta > Magnoliopsida > Myrtales > Onagraceae > Clarkia > Clarkia xantiana. The sequence continues at coordinate 13,356,238 of JAPTYO010000003.1, forward strand.
GATTAAAAAAATTACGCTCGTTGGAGCGGGTACCAAAAGATCGGTGCAGAAATCGTCGATGCGGAAGCAGAGATTTATTGTCTTATTAGAAAAAAAAAAAACTGAAATTAGAATTGGCCAGGGGCGGCCGGCATGACATCTTCATAGTGCGGTGCCGACCGCCCCTGGACAGCGGCGATGGTGGGCGGCGGTAACTTGTACTCGTTGGAGTTAGAAAGGCTCTGATACCATGTGAAAGTTAAGACTAACCACTTGACCAACTGTCCTAAAACCTTAAGGTGATAGGTGAATGTGTGGTTTAGTCCTTATACTTCAACATTCCCCCTCAAGGGATTTAAACTGGCGCTGCGGAGATTCGAACCTGTGCGCTCTGATACCATGTGAAAGTTAAGACTAACCACTTAACCAATTGTCCTAAAACCTTAAGGTGTTAGGTGAAGGCGTGATTTAATCTTTATTTCAACAAGTCTCTACTACGACATGTGAGTGATGAAGAAGTAAAGGATGCGGCGTTCCAACTTGGTGGCTCGAAATCTCCCGGTCCGGACGGTTTTCCTGGGTTGTTCTATCAGAAGTTTTGGGACGTGATTGGTCGTGATGTTATCCAAGAGGTAAGATCTTTCCTTGAAACAAGTAATATTAATCCGCCCATTTGCTTTACTGATATTGTTTTGATTCCTAAAGTGCCTAACTCAACTAATACTACCCAATTTCGTCCAATCAGCCTTTGCAATTTCAGCTACAAAATTATTTCCAAGGTTTATTGTTAATCGGTTGAAGCCTATACTACCTAATGTCATATCTCCTTTCCAAAGTGCGTTCGTGTCTGGCAGGCTAATCCATGACAAAATTATAATTGCTCATGAGGCGTTTCACCATTTGCGAATGAAAGATGGTAGGGCGAGGAAAGAAGCGGCGATTAAAATTGATATGAAGAAGGCGTACGATCGGGTGGAGTCGGGATTTCTCTTCAGGGTGCTCCAGTCCTTTGGTTTCGATGAGAGATGGATTTCCTGGGTGAAACAATGTGTCACAAATGTTCGTTATAGTGTGGTGGTAATGGCAAGAAAGCATGTCGTTTCCATCCGACTAGAGGAATATGGCAAGGGGACCCTCTTTCTCCTTATCTTTTCATTTTAGTGGATGATGTTTTATCTAGACAGATCATGCATGCGACGGAAAGGCGTACACTTACGGGCGTGAGTATTAGGCGAGCTTGGCCTCGCTTACACCATCTATTTTTTGCGGATGACTCACTGTTCTTTATTAAGGCCGATGAGCGAAATGCGAGATCTATAAAGAGAATCTTGAACGCATACAGTAGAGCGTCAGGCCAGAGTATCAATATTGCAAAATCGGAGATCTTCTTCGGCTCGAATGTTGATGCAAATACGAAGGCGTTGGTTTCTGGTGTACTGGGCATCCGTCCCGTGGACAATTAAGGGAAGTATTTGGGATTACCAACGGTATGGGGAAGATCGAAGCGAGAGGCCTTGGGGTTTCAAAATGATCGGGTAGCCAACAAGATACATGGGTGGAAGAATATTTTCCTCAACAATGCCGTGAAAGAGGTCCCATAAAGGCGGTAATTACGGCTTTACCAACCTATGCTATGTCACTAGTCTCCTTCCCGAATGTGTGGTGTGATGATATCAATAGAATGGTGGCTAGATTTTGGTGGGGTCAAAAAGGGGACGAAAGGAAGCTACATTGGAAGAGGTGGGATTGTATGACTCTTTCAAAGGAGGAACGGGGCATGGGGTTCCGAGACATGAAGACGTTTAACCAAGCTATGCTTACCAAAACGGCGTGGTGAATCCAAAATGACCCCGATGCATTTTGGGTTAGACTTCTTAAAGGGATTTATTTTCCCCATACGGATTTCATGTGTGCTAAGAAGGGAGGAAGGGCATCTTAGGCTTGGTCGAGCATTCTTGATAGCCGTGACATTCTTGCTCAAGAAGGTGTTTGGAGTATTGGTGATGAGAGATCAGCCCGAGTTTTCCATGATGCTTGGATCCCTAACATCCCTGGACATCGACTTGGCCCCGCCCGTGACGTGGTGAATCCTGAGTTAAGGTTGTCTGAACTACTTCGGCCGCCTGACCCGGGATGGAATCTAGACCCTATCATGTCGGCCATTACGGAGGACGAAGCCTGAGCAATTTCGACCATCCACATAAGAAGAGATAGAGCTGCCCCTGACATATTAATATGGCCAACCTCTAAGAATGGTGTCCCTGCTCCGAAATTTGTCTATCGCCGCCTTCGGGAAAGTGAAGAAGTGGCTCCTACCACAAATCATACATCGTCGCGGAGTGTTTCTGTCGGGGTTTAGAAGGGAATTTGGAAAGGGAAGGCTCCACCTAAGGTAAAACAGTTTTTATGAAAGAGTTGTGCTCGTGCCTTACCAACGTTCGATGAGCTCAATAGGAGAGGGATTGATATTGAACCAAAGTGCCCTTTCTGCAATTGTACGGAATCCATTGATCATGCATTATTGAATTGTGACGATTCCAGTTTGGTTTGGTTGTTTTGGTTTAAGGTGGAACCGTGAAGAGACCCAGTTGTGGGTGGATTGGCTTGAAAAAGTGCTCGACGAGTCTAAGAACGGTGACGAGGCTGCAGAGTTCCTTTGCTTGAAAATGGAGATTGTGGGTTGGGAGTTATGGAAGGAGAGGTGTAGAGCGACATATCAACGAGATCGACCACGACCAAAATATGTGGTAGACCGATTGGAACAATTCACCGAGGAAACGTGGATTATTTGCAAGGGCCTTTCCACCGACCGAGCACGGCATGGACAAAGAATTCTAGGAGTAATTTCATGGCAGCCACCTCTCATTGGCATTATCTCGCTATGTTGTGACGGTTCATGTGATACGGTAACAAAGCGATGTGGAACGGGAGTCGTTGCTCGAGACTATCTGGGCACCTAATTGATGGAAGAAACTCGAGAGGTACCGATCATGATGCAGCCATGGTAGAAGCTAAGGCGATATTACAAGGTGTTGAACTTGCGGCCATTAACCAATGGTCAAATGTTGTTGTTGAATCAGATGCAGAGTATGTTGTGAACCAAATTCGCGACACAACAAATTATCCAGATTGGAGACTCGACAACATCCTTTGCTCTATTCGCCATACAGCAAGTCAAGTCCGGAACTTGTCCTGGAAGGTAATTAGAAGAGGCGCCGATAGGAGTGCAAACTGGGTTGCGATACAATCCAGAAAGGAGATGTGCCCGCCTAATTGGGTTTATTTACAGCCATCTTCTCTTGTTTCAATAATGTTACTCGACTGTAATCCGGAATGAATTTGTGCATTCTTAAAATAAAATGAATCCTTTCGGAAAAAAAAATATATTCATATGTAGTAACAAAAAGTGTCGTCACTAAACTAAATTATGTTTTCTTATAGTTAGCATTATTTAAGAAGTTTGTTTACATAAGATCATTAATAGTGTCCGTGTTTACATTAGGAGAAAAAAAAAAAAGACGTTCGTGGATGATGATCTAATCATAGGACTTACCATTTGAATTTACATTTAAATTCAAAGTGTAAATGTCGATAAGCTAGCTCATTATCCAAATCACGTTGGTATTATATATACTCTAGACTTTATGCCAATCCCGATTAGCTCATGGTTTTAATTCACCCGTTGGAATTTCACCATCCGCGAACACATTTAGCTTCTCTAGGAATCACAGTGTTAGGAGATTACTAGTTTTAGTAAGTTAGTTGATTGTAATACTGTTCGGAAATGTCTCACACCAGCCAGAGCTAGTCGCTAGTTTATCTTCTTCGATTTAAGCATGTGTTTGTATTTATGTTGGCTAATTTAAATTTGTTGGATAGATAGATGAGTAAGTGTAACTGGTCATTAATTGTAAGGATGTTCTCGCTGATTTTCTTCTTTAAATAAATTCCATTTTAATCTCTCATGTTTATTAATGCAATTAAGTCGATTATCATAGCACATGTGTCTTTGTTCTTTACTTGTTCTGCAAGTCTGTCTTACTTGCTGCAGACGTTCGTTCAAAATTAGTGTGTGTTTATAAGGTTTTCAGTCACAAAAGTGTAGACACAGTCCAGATTAAGGTCGATCAGAATATATAATAATTCGTCTAACTTGGGAAATGATAATAACTAATGTTTAGAAGTATATATAATAACTACATACCTGATGTCATAAGTTAGTTTGCTCATGTCACTAGCTTAGCCCTACTTGGATTGTAATTATCTTTCTGATTCATACTTCTTGCTGAATAATGAGTACTTCTAAAAAATATTGGGAAGATGCACCTACTTAAGGGCACGCAACTTGATCAAATAATTACTTCCTGTTATCAATCAGCACAAACAAACCCTTGAAAAAAAAATAAATCAACAAAGTCACCGTACGTTACACTAAATAGAAAAACCAGATATGTCCCCCTTCGTTAGAACAAAGCGGGAACTCCTACCCTTTATTACAACAGAGGAGGCACCACTCCTTCCCATCGGAAGGAGTGTAGAGAAGGAGTGTAGAGTAATTGAATCTGATTTGTTAATCCAAGACTCAATCAAACTAACAATAATCGATCAACAGAAGATAAGAAATTATTTGGGCAAGAAGAGAACCGAAAAACTCATACATTCAACTCACAGACTTCAAATACAAGTAACATACTTAAAACCACTGTTCTAAAAATACGGAAAACCGCTCCTAGACTTGAGGGATTACAGTCAGCAAGATAACAACAAAAGAACTCTATACAAACCCATCGATTGAACCGTAACACTTAAAACATTAGTGTTGCATCGTGCCCCTTATGCTTGCACTGACACTGTGAACGACACTATGTATTGCACTGCTGTACACCATGCTGATCACCACGTCTTACACCACGCTCTACAGTATACACAAACACTTGCACCGTGCCCTTGTGGTTGCACTGATGCTTGAATGTTGACACTATGTAGACATCACCTAAACACCATGCTTGCACCAGCCACCATTACTTGATATGTATGTTTAGCCTCCTCCTTGAACTTGAATTCCCAACAAGGAGGAGCAGTGGATTGATGGGAGGACTATTCCTAAAACATGCCTTAGAAAGAAATATACGGTTCTCTATGTCTATCGTAGTTGTGGATCAATTCGACCACTATACACCTCCATCAAAGAGGTGCGCGGCCGATCAACCCCAGCCATTATGATGCTAACATTCATCGTCATGTTAGTTATCCTCTCGACACTTCAATTACAACACCAACCAATATTAATTTAGGCATGTGCTTGGGGGCAGTCGTCATACTATCTTCATCAACTACAACCCCCGTTAATATTTAGGATTTCACTCCGGGGAAACACTCAACATTACAAGTTAATGATCCCCCAAGATCAACCAATGACCACCCATTTAATACCAACTAATCGCACTAGGCCAAATAATATCAAGCAAAGGTAAACCCGCCAATTCAACAGCACTTAATGGATCGGTTCAAGACCAAAAGCGTATAAATACTTATTTCCTTTATATTTTATAAATATATATATATATTAAATTCATTCTACAATTCGATTATGATTTTCTTACTAAGTTTCTACTTACATTTCAGTTTTGATGATTTATAAGATAGTCATGAAAAGCTCACATTTTTTCCTGAGTAATTTTTAAGCATATTATTACTATACTACAATACAATATAAATTTAATATAAATTTAATACGGTGTACATTTTTAAAAGGGTTAATAACCTGGGAGAGGTTTGAAGATTGACCTTTTTGAATTTGAGAGGTCTGAAGATTGAAATGGTGATAACTGAGGTCTGAAGTTTGGACTTTGTGATTTTTAGGTTTTCCGTCTAAATTTTATGTCAAATTTAACAGAACCGCATGAAATGTCAAAAATACCCTTTTGTAATATTTGAATTAATAAAAAGTTTAATTAATATAAAGATGAAATGACAAAAATACCCCTGTCCATAATTTAAACATAACCCAACTCCGGCCACCACCCAACTCCGGCGACCACCACTCACAACTCCGACGACCACAACTCACAACTCCGACGACCGCCACCACGGTCCCAATTGGGCCCAAATCGGAGCCACCGACCCCGATTGGGCCCAAATTGGAGCCACAAAGCTCCGATCTGGGGCCACAAAGCTCCAAATCGGAGCCACCGGCCCCGATTGGGCCCAATCGGGACCGCGGTTGTGGTCGCCGGAGTTGGGTGATGGTCGTCGGAGTCGGGTTGTGGTCGCCGGAGTTGTGTGGCGATCGCCGGAGCTGTGACTGGTGGTGGCCGGAGTTGGGTGGTGGCCTTAAGGGCATTTTCGTCTTTTCATTCAAACATGTGAGATGCAAGAAGGGTATTTTTGGAATTTTATTTTATTTCTGGTCACATGCCATGCACATGACCAACTTCCGTCAGTTTTAACGGAAAAAACTAACGGAGACCTCTATTATCTACAAGTCAAAACTCCATACATCTGTTATCACAATTTCAATTTTCAGACCTTTCAAATTTATAAGAACTTTCAAATTTATAAGGGTCAATTTTCAGATATCTCCCATGTTGTTGACTTTTTAAAAGTACTCGGAGAAATGACTAATATATACACGTTGTACTTATTCATGTGGCTAAAAGTTGCCGCTCTTGCAAGACAAGAATCTATTAATTGGGTTTTTGCATCAAAGCATGCCCGCTAGCTCGTAAAAATACAACATCTCTCTCTCTCTCTGCAATCTCTGCATGACGTATGCATTCACTTATCCTTTGATTTCTCTCCCTCCGCACGTATTCTCGTCTTTATCCGGCCAGTCGCCCTTCATCATCGTTGTCTGTCTATTCCCTCCCTCCCTCCCCTTTGATTAATAATATAATATAATATAATTAATTACAAATGATTGCTTCCTAAATACTACTTGAACATATTCTTAATTCATGCCCGGTTTCCCTTTAGATCATTCATCTTACCTTACCTACCTGGATCACACACCAGATAGAAGAATACCACCCAAATTAGCTAGACACAAAGATGTCGGCCCTTGATCGGTTTCGCTTCAATGTCCTTACACCATTTCTTTTAATTATCATCATCATTTATTCAGGTACACATGCCTTGATCACTCTTTTCTATCTTAATATAATAATCTATAATGCAGGATAAATTACAATCTCCTAGTTTGTTTATAATGAACTAGTTCTTTGATATATCAATGCTTGTAAGTAGAGTAAGTCACTTATATATGCAGTTTATTCATTATAATGAGTTTGTTGTATAAATATATGTATAATGATCATGTATTACTACTATAAAGGCTTTTTTTATTTATAAAAATTCTAGTTTATAAATTCTGAATTAAATTTTTTGGTATCATTACGCTGTAGCTACTTAATGGAACAAAGCAAGGTTTGTTTAGAATTGTAGCCCCATGTCGAATATATATATATATATATAATGGAGACTGGAGACACACTGACTAACTTATTAATAAAGGGCCAAAACCGTCCCATTCGGCGAGAATCTTCACAATCATCAACAACTGCAAGGAGACCATCTGGCCTGGAATCTTCCCCGGTGACAACTTCAATGGCGGCGGATTCACCTTAAGATCCGGGCAGGCAATCGTGTTCTCTGCCCCAGTAGGTTGGTCGGGTCGGATATGGGGCAGGACTGGTTGCACCTTCGACAAGACCGGAAACGGCACCTGCCTGACCGGTGCCTGTGGGTCCGCCCTCAAATGCACGGGCTCCGGCGAGACCCCCGCCACGCTGGCGGAGTTCACCCTCGCAACACTCAACTTCTACGACGTCAGCCTCGTGGACGGCTTCAACGTACCCCTCGTAGTCACTCCCATAAACGGTCAGGGCAACTGCAGCGCCGCCGGTTGTGACGGCGACATGAGGGACACGTGTCCGACGGAGCTGTCAGTGAAGCAGAAGGGGAAGGTGGTTGGTTGCAGAAGCGCGTGCGATGTATTCGACACAGATGAGTATTGCTGTAGAGGTTTGTACGGTAACCCGTCCACGTGTCAGCCCACGTATTACTCTAAGAAGTTTAAGGAAGCATGCCCTACCGCCTACAGCTATGCTTACGATGACCCCAGCAGTATATTTACGTGCTCCGGCACGGATTACGTCATCACCTTTTGTGGATCAAGGTAACTAATTCTACTCCACTTCTCTTTAATTAATGAGCTATAATCATTAATTAGTTAAAGTTAATTATTTAAGTGGCCCTACGTTTTTCATACTCAGGACCCAACCGGTGTGCACGTACCATAATAACAAGTTGGTGTGCAGTGGTTCATCCAGTAGCGCCGTAAAATCAATGGCTTTGGGGAGATGGTGGATTCTAGTGCCAATAACACTTATTAAATTGCTTCTTTAAGTTGACAGTAAATAATGTTGCTTCCCAATATGAGGTCGATTGTTTTGTGAAGCTTCCTGATCCTGATCTATCATCTATGTATATCACCATCATTTGCTAAGTTAATTAAATCACTAATATGGTAGTTGATAGAAACTAGATTAAATCTACAAAGTAAACATATAGAAACTTAATAATTATATAACCACACCGACTCCATCCACATACTGTGCATCAGGACCGGCCCAAGAGGAACCGGGGCCTAAAGCTAAAATTATATTCGGGGCCTTCACATTTTTTACAAATACTTAAACTGACTATTAGTTTTTATTTAAAATTTATTTTTCGAGCTTTTAAAGAAGTAAAATTTCTAATTAAATGTTTATACTCGATTTTTTTTCTTCTAAAATTTCATTTTCTATTGACCATATAATTTAATTTTTCGAAAGAAAGTATATTGAATATATAATTAATTGCTTATATTGAGTATAATAGGCCTTATAGTTTGCTCAAATGATGGCTTAATTACTTAAATTGACTATAATCAAGTCAATTTTATCGCTGACCCAAGAATACTGGAAAGTAGCTTTAATTTTTTTGCTAAACTGGACATTATTTTTCTGTCGTGGCTAAAGTAGAGTTAGCTAGAATTATACATAATATATGGGGCCTTATTTTTTCGGGGGCCTAAAGCCCTAGCTTTAGTGGACTTACCCTTGGGCCGGCCCTGCTGTGCATCATTGCATATATAATAGTTCTTAGTTATGTACAAAACTCTCATTGACAAAGGATTCATCAAACTGTAAGAAATTTAATATCAGATCGATACGCAGCGGAATTAAGATCGTACCTCCGGCTATGATTAGATGAACATGAGTTGAACGATTGACAATAATCATTTATTTATAGGCGAAGTCAGGGACCACTCCGGTTATGATTGGATGAGAATGAATACGCGCACTTCTTAAGTAGGCGTGCCTCCAAAGCATACGCGACTCCAAAACGCGTGCATCCTCGAAGCGAGCACGCTCTCAAAGCGCGCACACGACGACACTCTAAGAGAAAAAGTAACACCAACTCAGGAGCTAAGTAGAGTAGCAGCAGACATGGCGCAACCCGCGCATGCTTCAACACATCAACATGATGTGTAATAGCATAGCTACATAGACGTAATGTTGCGCGCACGCGCATCGACATATCAATGTAGGATCTATCACCTCAAGTACGAAGCACCTAACGAATACACTAAGTGGCTATCATGTCCACGCATCACGAAGCGGCTATCATGTCCGCATATCTCGGAGCGGCTATCATGTCTGCACATCTCGAAGCGACTACTATGTCCACACATCGTTTAACAATTATCGTGTTCGCAAGTAGCGGTAGCAGGAAGCACTCTATCTTGAAAACACCTGGTAGCGGCAACAACATGGAAAGTCACGCCGCCTCGTCGACCTCTGTCCTATACTACAAGGAACGTCGCCTCGTTGACCTCTGTCCTATGCTACAAGGCACGTCGCATCGTCGACCTCTGTCCTATACCGTAAAGCACGTCGCCTCGTCGACCTCTGATCTACGCCCTACCATGGAAACATCAAGTAGCAGTCACCAAACGCACCCTACCATAACATACAAGTTGAGCAATTAAACACGCTACCTAATTAAATTTAATCAAACTACATCTAAACTACTAATTAAGTTAAACAATTACATTTAAATTTTTCAATTAGATATAATATTATAAATATAATAATATGATAAAATATATATATATATATATATATATATATATATATAAACAAAATAAAATAAAATAAAAAAGCGGGAAGACCACTCACCTGGAGGATGGACAGCTCCGACGGCAGAGACAGGCGGAGGGAAGCGGCGATCGTCACGGGGGAGGAGTGAAAGACGGCGGTGGTCACGGGTTCGGCGAGTCACGGGGCGGCAGTGAGGGCTGAGCGAGAAGGCGGGAGAGGTCTCCGGTGAAGGAGAGAGAGAGAGAGAGACGGCGTGAGGTGGTCGGGGCTGGTCGCCGGTAGGGTCGTGGCGGTGGAAGGCCGGTGGCGGACGGCGCCGGTGAGCGAGGCGAGGCCGGTACGGTGACTGTCTAGGAAGGCCGGCCGGATTCCATGGCTGCCGGTGGAAGGAGAAGACGATGGGCCAAAAAAAATTACTTTACACTACAGGACGAAAATGCACAAGTTATGAGAAAAGTAGTATTATTAGAGGAATTCTTCACTACCTCGGTGGGAACAGGTGGCCTCCACCTGGTACCCCGCTATCCACTCAAAAAATGACATGTGGCTTTGTTTGTTATCAGTTTTATTTTTTTTACACATGTCATTTTGTAAGTGGAGGATGTGCCACCAGGTGGAGGCCATCTGTTCCCACCGAGGTATTGTATAATTTCTCGTATTATTATGGTTGTTGTGTTTTTTTACATGTAAAATGAGTCTATTTATAGCTAAACTAGGTCCCACAAACTAGAAAAATAAAAATCTGAAAATATATATGCATTTAATTATTCCGAAAATATACATATATATATATATATATTATATATATATATTTATGTATTTCACCATAAATACACATAATATATTTTCTGAATATTTTACAATAACTTATACATATACATTGTCATTTTTTAACCAGTTATATCTATAGAAACTTCGCGACCTTCCATATTTAAATATTTCCTTTTTTCAATGCGTCACGTATGATATTTTGAACGTGCTACGCGCGGAGTGTTTACAGTCGCGAGACTATTTTAGCCAAAATTAAAGTAAAAATTGACTATCATTTTTAGTTCGTACATGTATGTATTTATCCCGCGTGTAGATATATATAAGCAATAAACTGATTTTCTAAAAGGTTGAATGACATACACTGAATTTTCTAAAGAGTGTAAAGTGTGATAATAGTACTCAGAGCGCTTAGATTAGACCGATAATATATAATATAACTAGGTGGACTACCCCGCGTTGCGCGGATAATACGTATATTTAATTTTTATACTGATTATTAATTCAATTGGTATTTGCTAATTGAAATAATTTATTTAATGCAAATGAATCACTACTACATATTTAAGGTATATCTATAAATAAACATATATAGTTATATCTTAAGGTGTTTGAACAAAAATTATATTTGTTAGTTAATAATATGTTTATGCATAAGATATTACAATTTTTTTTATATACTCATAACAAACCATATGTCGTACACATTTTTATAGTAATTTACACATTTAATTAATAAATAATTAAAACTTTAATTAATATTTTAGATAATAATGTTAAATATAATTATTATTTTTTCGGTTGAAATATAATTGTTTATTCATGTGAAAATATATGATGATGGAATATACTTATGTTGGTTAAAAAAACGTGTGGAAAAAAAGTTCAGTGAGAACTAAGAACAAACCAAGGTGCAGTTTTAGGATTCAGATCACCAGCTGCCCCACTCTTCATGCCCCAGATCGTGCATCACTGTTAAGATTTTGACACATGTCTTTAGATTTAATATTTTCTTTCTAGGGTCACCAATCTCAATAGTTTTTTAGAAAAAAAAAAACTACAAAATTAATTACACTCAGGAAGCGTGTCAAGATCTTAACGGTGAGGCACGATCTGAGGCATGAAGAGTAGGACATGAGATATGGATCCCAATTTTAGACATTTTTTTTTATTAATAACTACTTGGATATGTAACTTAGTTATTTGTAACTTAAAAAACTGACCAACCAACAGAATAGTTTGTATTGACAAATAAGTCATACAAAAGATTATGTGTCAACCATACATTAATCATGTCGAAATTATATTATATTATGTTATATAAAAAAATATATATAGATAGTATCTTATTAAAACAAATTTGTTTTTTAATTTGTTTTTATTTGTTTTAAACACTTGTGTTCACTTTTCTTATTCTCCTCATATTTTTTATTTTACAAATTTTATAAAATAATGAAACTAAATACAGTTCTATAATAATTATATTCACTAAAAGATATATCAACTATGTTTTATATGTTTTAGTTTTATTTTTTTACAATCCATTTATGTATAATTTAAATGGTATTTCATACGGATTGTTAATATATGTATATATTCATATTATTTTAAACATATATTATTATGTGTTTACTTTATTTATGTTTGGCTAATATTTTAGTGCAATTTTGTTATATATTCATTACATATATTATATTGATCTAAATTCAAATATTACTTTAATATAAGATATTAGTAAAAATGAAGCAAAATGAAATTTTATTTTAGGAGTTTAGGAAGAATTTTAGCATATCACATAAGCAAATGTAAGTTTGTAACTCATGATTTATGTTGACCAATTTTTTTTTTTAATTTATTAACTTGTTATCATCATGAAGGTTAATCGGATTGTATTATATATATAGATAATATATGGAAAAAAAGTTTCAATGCAATTATGTCACTCTATCTTTAAAGTTTATTAAAATAAAACACAATATGATAATATACAAATAAAATTATTGTATGTAAAATAATATAAAAAATTTATTTGTAAATATTATATATATCACATACGACATATATATATTGTTTAAAATATATGCGATATACATGGCAAATTAATAAAATTATATATGACAATAACATAGAGGGAATATCTTCTTTAAAATTTAATGTTTATGTAATATGAGAGGCATAAAGGGAGAGAAGACATAGATGATAATTTGTAACGGTTTAGTAAAAAAACGGTTATTGTAGTGCAATAGGAGAGCTTCAAGCTCATCTAAGTATGTAGAGATGCTTATATGGAGAATGCTACATAAGTTAAGAGAGATGGACCTATTAGATTAGTTTATTTGTACCTATCATTACTCTATTTTAGTACTTGTCAATCATACATGTAACACATCTAAATTATATAAACTGTCCAAGGTTTACCCTATGTTAAAATTAGGTGTCTGAAGTTTGAAATGTTAAAATGGACTGTCCCAAGTTTCATTTTTGTTGAAATTTGGTGTCTTTGTACGTCTTTTCATCTCCATTCAATCATTTTCATCAACCCACCAACCCAATCATAATCCATCACTCTTTACTTTTCACAAAATCGTCAAATTTCACCTAAAAATTGAATATTAAAAAAAATGTTTCTAGAAGAGTGGTGTGGAGCCATTTTCCAAGGACAATAGAGCGAGATTTACTTGCCCGGATGTGACCAACTTTTAAGGTGACGGTCCCGTCAAGATGACGAGAAGGGAATGTGTATGAGAGCTCGAATTTGACAAACGGTTTCGTCGGAATTGACTTCTCTAAAGTAATCACACCGAGACACCAAATTTCAACAAAAATGTAACTTGGGACACTCCATTTTAACATTTCAAACTTCAGACACCTAATTTTAACATAGGGTAAACCTTGGACAGTTTTTTAGTTATTATTAACCCTATATTATATGTAGATATAGATAGATTGTCCCGTGCCCGTATAAAAATCATAACGACCAAGTTGAAAAGCAAATATATATATTTATTATTCAGTAAGGAGTGAATGGGCGGAATTCAAATATTGCATCCATTGGTGACGAGGAGAGGAGGCTTTAGATGTGGCTACCGAACGTAACAACAGTTGATAGTAAAACCATCAACTTTTATAACAAATATTCATACATGTAAACATTGAAAATAGTGTATTTTATTGACTAAAAATACAAACTTCCACTTCATATATAATATGCACACTTACAATTGAATAACGAAAAATCATAATTCTAAAATAATTAAACTTTTGTTACTTATTATATCATTTATTTATTTATTTATTTATAATAGAACAATTGTGCATCCTTGCACTACAGTAAATTTACTATAGTCGTCATTGGACTTTGATTCTTAACATTTTTCCAAATAAAGAGCGTCCGTGCCTCCATAAACAAAACTATAACCCAAGTCTCTATCAGACCTATATTCGTTTGCCTTTGCTCTATAACATTCGTACCAATACACATCCACCTCATCATTATGAGGAGTTAACCATGTATTTTCTTCATGAGCAAGGATAATTTGTCTAACATAAGCATCGTAGTCAAAGTCCCACTTACCACGCTTAAATTCTCCATCTCCCATTTCTGGTTTGATACCATCATTTGGATCTGGTTTTAAAACTTCACCTCCCCATCTTACTTTTAGAGTATATGGATTCAAATGTGGAACAATTTCACTTGGCCAATATCCAACACTTTCACCGTTCACTTTTAACTCCCACCGTCCTTCCCGCTATAAAATAATATAACAACAAAAATTTATATTAATTAGTATTTATAAATAAAGTAGTAAAAGAACTACTAATATATATATATAATGAAAAAAAAGTTGTTTCATTAGAGTAAAGTTGATTACCAGTTTGATATCAAATGTAACATCATATTGGCGACCACCTGGATCAGAGATATATGGAAATGCGTAGCCCAACTGAATGGTGTTTGATGTTACTATAAAACCTTGACAAACTGTATTATAACATCCACTTGTAGTACTATCAGATGCCTACAAACCAACCATATAAAAGGATATTAATTACAGTTATGACATTTTTTTAAGTTCTGAAGCAAAATTATTATTGTCTTAACAAATGTATAGTCTTAAAAGAAAGATTAGAGAAAATGCAACATATTTATTAGCTATAGAAAAACATACCTCCACCCAACCAGCATACAACCTAGTTCGATCATCTCCGAACAATCCAGGGTTAACCTACAGATTATATATATAAAGAAGAAGTTAATTCAAGACATATTATATCATTAAGTCGTTATCTTTATGTTTACTTGTTAGTCAAGAAAAATAAGCATTCTTTATAACTAAGTTTATTTAGGATTTAGGTTTTAGCTTCAAACCAAAAGCAATCTACTAAAATATTAGTTATAAGTTATATAAGGAAAGCTTATATTTCTTCGGAAGTTTATTTTATTTTTCGTATGTGATTGGTTTGAAAATAAACTAAACCGTAAACACCATATATGATTCTTATAATCTTGGCAAGTAATTTAGGAATGAAAAATAAATTTATTGATAAGACTGTGTATATACATAAATATAATAAAATACCAAAAGTGAAATCATACCTTTAGCTACATTATTATTAAACTATACTAATATAAAAAGATATGTTTTTTATAGAACAAGTTCTTGGAAATATTAATTTGTTTGTCAAAAATATTTTTTAATAGTATATAATAATAAGTAATTGTTAAGAATAAATTATTATGGTTAAATAATATATATATATAGGAAGAAGATAGGATACCATCCATCCAGCTTCAATTCTACTTAAATAACCAAAAACATCACTTTCCAAGGCTATGAATCCTGAGCTTCTTTGAGTAGGCCCTACTTTTGGTTTATGAATGTCATAAACAGCAAATGATCCAGTGATTGGATGAAGCCTTGGTACGGTTTGTTTGGTAATTAATCCTGCAAACTTTATAACAAAACCCTTAATTAATGTAATTTTTAGATAATTACCTCATATGAAACAGTATTATTTTTTTATTTATGAAAAAAAAGGTAATGAGAAGTAATAATAAATCATAAAAAGAAGGTACCCGTGCATTAGGATCATAACCACTTGCCAAATTTGTGGATATTATTTTAGACATTTGAGTCTGTATGGGCACGTATCCAGGTGGGCATCCTTCTTTTAGACCTTTTGCCGCAAACCGGCTGGTTTCGTTTCTCTTATCTTCCATGGATAATCCCTTCATCGTGAAAATTAATTTAGCAGCTTAATTACTCTAATTTAATTTAACAGGCAATTTATTAAGGTATCTATTACGTAAATAAATTAAAGATTTTTCAAATAAATTTGCAAGTTATATTGCGAATTGCTTTTCTATTTTATTTATGTCCTTAAGCACCTGTTCGGAAAATAAAAATGATCATGTAATTTATAAATATTACATCACTAATTTGTTACTAATTACTATCATTGTTTATATTAAACATAATACCTGAACTTTATGATCCTTCAACGCAGGATGTAAAAGAGATGGTTGTTTATTTGCGTCTATGCATTCATAGATGTCCCCATAGTCGGTCTACGTACAGTCAATAGAGAAACAATTAAAATTATCAATATTTTACTACTAAGAAATAAGAACAATACACAATTAGATTGTTACTTCAATAAATACAAAAATAATTACATACCCTGATAATCTTAGCGGACGCATTATTGCCTCGGTGTCCTTCGGCAACTGCAAGCAATATGAAGTTTATTAACACCCAAGAAAAAACTTGTTTAACCTTCTGATTCATCATTTCTACCAGCGTGTCTTAACAATAGCTTCCTACTCATTTTATATAGTTTCATAAAAAGAGAATATAGCCAAATTAGTAAGTTTCCTCTAACAATTATAATTTATCCATTTACCTATTTTTGTCAAAAACTAATCTATTTATGTCACGTCCAGAGCAATATATAAAATCTGGTCAAATTTGGTAACTTTTTTTTATCGGCAATTTTTTTTTTAATAAAATGGTTACCTAAATTAGTAATTAGAATTGGTTATCATACAATATACTTTCCACGCTTTGGGAAAAATAAACATGGCAACTGTAATAATTATATATTCAAGGTTTCATTATCATTTAAATACTTGCAATAACCGTCATCAATATATAATAATAACGTCTTACCAATAACCATAATTTGTTTGGTTCCTAACACTAATTTATAATAATTAGTTTTTACCATAATTTGTTCTCCTTGTGCTGATTTATAATCCAAATATAACCCATAAATTTTGAAGGAAAGATAATAACAGAGTGAATGTGAAGTTAATGATTTTGTTTTTTACATTAACCGATGCATTTATAACAATTGATCTAAGGGTTTTGTAGTCATTAACTCCATAGCATTGATTGCACTAGAGAGCTGAGGGTATTTAAGTTGCAATTAATCGCAATTAAAATTTCGCTGATTTCGAACCGTTCAAGATTCAATGTATACAATTAATCGCAATTACAATTTCGGACCGCTCAAGATTCAATGTTTGCAATTAGTCGCAATTAAAATTTCTCTGATTTCGAACCGTTCAAGATTCAATGTATGCAATTAATCGCAATTAAAATTTCGGACCGTTCAAGATTCAATGTATGTAATTAATCGAAATTAAAATTTCGCTGATTTTTAACAAACCCTTGACGCAGAGCCGGCGAACGAAGATACTAGGCGGTACGGGCGGGTGACAGTCTCAGCGGCAGAGCCATCTCTATCTTCGGCGAGATATCGTCGGTAGTCATCGAAGTCATATATGTTGAAGAAAAGACACTTGACACCGATCCGACGACCAAATGTAGCATGCGGTACGTGTATCTAAAATTTATTTGTGAATTTGCGCAATAGTATTTTATGGTTCAAAATTTTTAGTCTTTCGTTTACTTTTTCAAATTTTAGACTGATATTTATTTAAAAGTAGTGTTTCAACATATTATAGATAGTCAGTATAAATTTCATCGAATAATAATTTGTTAATTATACATATTTGGTAAGTCACCCCGCACGATGCGCGGGAAATGCACCTAGTTATAGTTATTAACTCATTACTCATGCGTCCCAGTAAATTTTTGAATAAAAATTCATATTATATTATATTATGAACTAGGTGTTAACCATGCGCTACACATAAGACGACTTACTAAACTTACTAAATTGTAAACTTTAATATGAAATAATATAGAAAACAACAAATGATATTTTACATGTTTTGTTCCATAAAGTGATAATTTACAAAAGTATTCATTTCCCGCAGACGACAAAACCATGATATTCATGAGGTATCATCTCCTTCAGAGCACTCATCTGATTATTCATCATTTGAATTCGACTCTAATTAAAACTAAAAAAAATGATGAAATATAAGCATATGATAGTAAAAAGTCAATTAATGGGGAGATAGTTCATGAAAAACTAAATATCCTATTAAGTAGAATCAACCTATGAAAATGAGAATTTATTGATTGGACCCAGTCTGTCACCACAACGTATGGATCAACAAATGAATGAGAGATACGTCATAAATATATTATAATTTCTCATAATTAATCCTACCTCGTTTTTTTTTTTTTTTGTGCAAACAGAAATTTTTCTTAATAAATAAAAATAATTTTCTTATATACAAATATATAATAAAAGTAATTTTCTTATATACAAATATATAATAGAAGTGCCACTAGTTTTGTAATTTTTTTTTCTTTCTAAAACACTATTGGACATGGTGAACCATAGAAAAAGTGTCAATTTACCATCTAGGATTCACCATATCTAAAAGGTTTTTAGAAAAAAAAAAATCACAAAACTAGTGACACTCGTTATATTTATATATGAAAAAGAATATTGTGTAGGATAATTATTAAGGTCCAGCTAATTTACTATCAAGTTTATTTAAACTTGATTTTTGGACCGGTGGATGACATTAGCTAGAGAGATGTGAGTGCTTTAATAAGTGGAGAAGAATTTCAAGCAATGCTAATCAACGGTTCATATTTCATGTTTATTTAAACTCGATAACAAATTAGCCGGATCCTAATTATTTTCACTAGCCTTAAAAAGAGGTATAGATTAATTACCATAAATTATTGAGTTGTAATCACATGTTAACCAAAGTTATTTATTTAGATTAAATTTATGACGTGTCTCTCATTCATTGGTTGGTCCATGCACTAAGGTGGTGGACTGATCCATCAAATAACTTCTCAAAATGAAAATGGTATATGATAATAAGAGAAATTATTACATGGACTAAGTCATCCACCTCGTCAATAGACCAGAGACCTATCCAATAAAAAAAATTAACAACTCAACAATGATTGATGGATTGAAATAAGATAACAAAACCTAAGAATTCTTAGGAAATTGTAATTAAATTGGAGTAATTTTAGTATATTTATATGAAACAATTATTTTAGTTCATATTAATTAAATAATAAATTATTTATTTATTCAGCTACAATAAAATATATTTTAGGTAGAAAATATTTATTTAGGTCAACGAGAGTTATAGTTTTCATTACGCGTTTATTACAAGTGTCAATAGTTTTCTTATTTTTTTTTTCTTAAACCCTATTGGGTTGGGTGAACCCTATAGGGCAAAGTGAATCCTATAGGCAAATGTGACACTTTAGAATTTTTGTATGTTTGTCTTCTAGGGTTCACCCATGCCAATAGGTTTTAGAAAAAAAAAACAAAAACAAAAACTATGAACACTTGTAGTAAACAAATATTTTCAACTGTCGAAATAAACATCTCCTAAAAATTATGTTTGATACATGCTTTATTATTTAATTAATATGGACTAAAATAAGACTTCTTATAAATATACTAAATTAACTCCAATTTAATTACAATTTCCTATTAAGGATTTTAGGTTTTGTTATTATGTTTCATGTTTACCATTTTTTAATCCACAATTGTTGAGTTGTTTAATTTTTATTAGATGGGTCTATAGATGATGTGGATGACTTAGTGCATATAATATTTCTCATGATAATAAATAGGGTTAAATGGTCTTTTGGTGCAATATGTTTGAGTAAAGTTGGTTTTTTGTGCTATTTGTTTTTGTAGACTTTTGGTGCTATACGTTTGCGTTTGGTAGACTTTTACTGGGTACACCACTAATTACATCCATTACTTCTATCGGTCATCTTCACGATTCTGAGCACCACGCAACTCTGATCGTCTGTTAGAGTATGAATAGGAGTTTACCGAAGGCCTCCACTGACAAGTTTGAACTCATGGGCAGATTGGTTAAGGCGTATATTCCTAACAAGTGGTATCAGAGCTGATGGTTCTAATCCCGTCGGTGACATTTTAAGGAAAAAATGTTGAAAAACCCCATGTAAGGTCCGGCAGAAAAACTCATGTGTTTAAGGGAAAGTATAGAGTATAAAATAAGAGTATACTGAATGCCTGCACTCACAAGTTCGAGCTTATGGGATGATTGGTTAAGGTGTACGTCTTATTCTTAATGTAGACCACCTAACTCTAGCAACTTATCTGGTGACATTCCAATCACCATCGATCTTGTGAACAATTTTTACGATGACTTTCCAGTCACCGGCAACCTTGTCGATAGCTTTTCCGGTTGTCGGCGACTTTATCGGTGATTTTACCAGTCACCGGTCACTTTTCCGGTAGCCGTTCCGCATGACATGGATACTTATTCCTATCAAGAGAGTGCACACTTGAGATCAAGAATTTGGAAGGAAAAGCCAATTTGAATACGTATGTCTTAAGTTAACATGCACTGCAAGCAGTGGCGGATCTAGGTTTTGGGGTAAGTGGGGTCCTACAACGAGCTTTTGAACAATCATCCATAACGAACTTGATCGGAATCAAATCGGCTCGGTAAAATATTTTTAAAATTTCGTTTCAAATACCTATAATTTAAAAAAAAAATAATAAGATGATAAAAACTTACTTCATAATACAAGGTGATGCTTTATCATTCAAACATTTAATAAGTTAAAATATATTAATATTCTTTAATAAAATTTGTCATTTGTATTTATCAACATAATCAGTTGTCATCAAAATTGTCTATTTATCAGCATAATTAGTTGTATTTCATTTTTGTTAAAATTTGGTGTCTCAATGCGTTTTTTCCTCTTCATTTTCATCAACTCATTCACCCACTCATGATCCATCACTCTTTATTTTTGACAAAATCGCTAAATTTTCTCCAAACTTAAACATCCTAAAGAAAATATTTCCAGCAGAGTGGTACAGAGCGATTTCCAACGACAACGGATACTTGCGTGGACGTGGCCAGCTTCTTAGGTGACAGCAGTAACAAAGCGAAGAGTGATATCCCACTTCACTTCGCCCAATCCAAGATCAGCAAACTCTTTTCCCCTCATCAAAGGCCAGCGGATAGAAATGGAACATAACCCAGACGCATCCGGACGCTGGAGCCGGAAGAAGCATCGAAAGAGTAAGGTCGAGTAACTCCAGGACTGTTGGTGGCATAGTACTCGGAAGCAAACCCAGTACCGTATCGCAGCAGGCGCAAGATCAAGAGAGAGATCCTAAAATAACGACACAACTTCCGCAAGTCCGAACAGTAAGGAAATCGCAGTCCCATTCGAATCTGGGAGGCGTAAATAGCCGACAAATCATCTGAAGGCACATTGGGCATTCCCGGACTAGCATCAGGGATAATATCAAACGGAAAGAATGCCTCTCCCAAAGGACAAAGCCCAAAACGAACGACGAGGCGCTGATACTCATCACAATCCAATTTGTTGCCCACAAAGGTTTGCACCAAGTCCTTCGACTCCACGCAAGGCTCCAGCTCGGAGGAAGAAGGTATATCGTCCATAGTTTCCGGCTCGAAAGAATCTGTAAACTCAGAAGACTCCGACTCGGAATCAGAATCCGAATCAGAAAGAAATCTAACAGAAGGGGTAGGAATATGAGACTTACTCATGTTCACAAAGCCAGCAAGTCTAGAAGGTAATCCTAAGTATGGACGCCCAAGCTTCTCACAACACAGCTCCTACAAGGATAAAACTGCAACCCGTTCAATACATACGCGTACACCCAACGTGTTAACAACTACTATGCAACGAACGCTCCCCGCTCGGGGGCAACATCATGCTCACAAATCTATAAAGTGTTCAACTACTACATAGCGAACATCCTCTATACGGGGGGCAACTCTATGTTAGCAAGGGCCTCGTCCCAACACTTATATGATCTACATGTGCGTATGCACACCTACGCATGCCTATGCGCGCCTACCTATCCGCGAGTACCCACGTACACCCGCGCTCAGCTATATGTGTTCGCATACACTAATAGGTGTTCCTACACCACTCTACGTGCCTATGTGCAACTATGTGTGCATACATGTACTTACGTGTACCTATGAGTGCCAACGTGTGCATACATGCACTTACACATGCTCATGTGTATCTACGGATGCCTACATGCATCTACGCTCACCTACGTGGCCTAAGGCAAATCCCCCAAGGTAACAAATGCTAATATACTCATAGTACTAACACCTATATGCATATGCTTATCTAACATGTGTAGGATATACATACATACATACATACATACATACATACATACATACATACATACATACATACATACATACATACATACATACATACATACATACATACATACATACATACATACCCTTTGGGAATACAAAGCTTAGCTATATCTACAAGCATCTCCATACAACCAAGTGTGTACATACATGTCACAACAATTCCTTGGGCAATCAAAGATGGCAATCGAAAGGGAAGTATCACTCCTACTCTATACATACAAGTGGTAAAATACTTAACCATTTTTATGCTCTTTTTTGCTATGCTTAACTATCCTAGGCTTTTCATCAAACACTTGGTGGGCATGGATGATCAAGTTCAAAATCAAGGCAAAGATTAACCAAATTGATGCAAGAAAAGGCATTGGCATACCTGGAAATGGTTCTAATCGACCCCAAAAAAACCGAATCAACTCAAAAAACGAGGCCACGAGCTCGTACCTTCGCCCCGCCCCGTCGCCGGAGCTCCGCCCGCTGCGCCGCCGGGAGTTCTGTCGTCCGCCGCCCTTGCCGTCGTTGGACTCGCCGCCACGAGCTGGTCCTCCGGTGAGTGGTGGTTGGCTGGTGCTAGGAGGGGTGTGGGTGGTTGGGTGGATTGGGTGCTAAATCACTTACCATCTAGAAAATGAGGAAGACAATTATAAAAGGGGAGAAGACAAAGTGTGGAATTGTTTGAATTCACTCCTTTATATACACCTATGGGTAACATCTTTCCCCTTCCATATTTTTTCTATCTCCTTTGGAAGGAATTCCTAACACCTATGCATGTTTACATATTCATGCATACACACATACATCAACACATATACGTTTACATAGCCATGTCACGTGTTTGCAATTGCATACATCAACACATACACGTTTACATATCCATGTCACGTGTTTGCAGTTACAACCCCGACGTGCATATACTCTTATCCATGTTATCGCATATATATATGTCCATACTTATATGATTTAATTTCATAACATTGCATATCGTATGCCGACTCTCGTACACATGCACGTCATAATCATATATGTGTTATCATTCATATCAATGATCGCATACACGGACTAGGATTGTCATATACGTATATACCATATATATGCTTGCTACACTAATCATGTCGACAGATATGACTACTCTCGTCCAAGTCCAAGGAGGGATACATCATAATAAGTCCACGCCAATGGGTAATAAGTCCATCTCGAGGTAACACCTGGACTTAAATCGAACGTATACTCTATCAAAAATAGAGTCAAGACGGGGACATGCCACCACTTGACTCGGGGGGAAATGATGGGTATACGTCTGATTCAGGTTCGTTGTGTATTATTTGGACTTCGTAAACACGTCGAACTCACTAAAAGGTTTCGAATTATTCACTCGCGGGTACTAAAAAGTCTGGGGCACGCGCGTACGCGCCCCAGACTTGCACCGCGTCCGGATTGCGGGACAGTCCGACCCTCCGGATTGTCCCGTTATTCCGGACCTCCCGGGATCCTCGCGATACCTCGGGACGGTCCGGATTCCTCCTATTATTGACATGTAAACCCCTACGCAAACACTACACGTGCAAACCCTCACGATGTCAGCTTTACTCCCGTCTCCGCTCGGTTCATACTTTGCATTGAACCGACGTCAGACCATTCAAAACCCGGTTTGATTCCAAGGTTTCCAATAAATAGGGGCCTTGATCATTCATTTCAAACTAAGTTGACAGCGGAAGCTCTGCCCTCTCTCTTACTTTCTCTCTCTAAAATACCTGACTTAAGCTTCGGAGAGGATTCATCGCACTCCACCCCCCTGCGTGGTGTGCGATACTGCCCCTCTTGCAGGTATACGGAGACGCACGAGTTTGGCACGTGCGAAGACCCAAATAGGAGCTACCCGAGGCATTCTTCCGTCGTCACTACTAGGATCCGACACCCCACTCGGAAAGGATCATACAGACCTAATCTAATATTACAATGCACATTACATTACAATGCACATTACGTCGTTTGGCAAATCAAACAACATAATGTGGATGTAATGTGGGACGTAATGTGAGATTACATCCCACATTACATCCATCCAAAACATCCCCTTAATGTTTTGATCTGTGATTGTAGGAAACTTTTGAAGTCTTTTAGAAGAGCTAAGATTCGCCACATCTATAGGGAAACAAATAAGAACCGGATCACCTAGCGAATGAAGCTGTTACTATGAAAGCAAATTTAGTTATCTTGGAGAGTCTTCCAACAAGTTTAAAGTCGCATGTGTTGTATGATTGTATAGGTCAATCTCAAGATATGGTAGTAGTTGACTGGTGTTTTACTGCAATTCACAAAAAAACAAAAAACGATATGGCCATTTCGCCATGATGATTTTTCAGTGTTCTTGTTCATCACGAGTTGGACACGTGACACATTCAATCCAAATTAGATGGAAATTTGGAGCCATCAAATTATTTCAAAAATTATTCGGATAACAATTTGTTCGACTGATCAACCATCAATAAAAATTTGATAGTTAACCCCATACATTTTAAATATATGTCTAGCAATATAATAAATTACTCAATAATAAAATGCATAAATTATTTATGTAGTTTTGTTATTTAGTTACCCACGGAGTATTCTAGGTGTCAGATCTTAAAGCAATTTACGCTTATAAGTTATAATGGATTACTCCATAAATAATAAATTGTTGATCATGAATATTTTTTTCATTCACATGACTATAATAGGATTTGAACATAAATTATGACATCTCTATCTCTATCTCTATCTCTATCTCTATCTCTACTATTATAAAAGTAGGAGCTGTCCTCACACCCAAGAGTCATCATCTTCTTCCAAGAGACACCACTAGACCACCTCACATCCTGTGTGCCTCCAAGCATCACCATTCAAAGGCTTCTTCCGAAAGTCACCATTAAAGTACACGATTTCTTCCAAAAGTCACCAGTAAAGCACACGATGTTTGGAAAAAAAAACTGACACAAGGTCGGCTCCATATTTCAGAATTCCTAATCCAAAGATCATGATTATATTCACCACTTGATAAAGCAAGTTAACTTTATCTCTACTATTATAAAAGTAGGAGCTGTCCTCACACCCAAGAGTCATCATCTTCTTCCAAGAGACACCACTAGACCACCTCACATCCTGTGTGCCTCCAAGCATCACCATTCAAAGGCTTCTTCCGAAAGTCACCATTAAAGTACACGATTTCTTCCAAAAGTCACCAGTAAAGCACACGATGTTTGGAAAAAAAACTGACACAAGGTCGGCTCCATATTTCAGAATTCCTAATCCAAAGATCATGATTATATTCACCACTTGATAAAGCAAGTTAACTTTAAACATAATTTCAAATAAACCGACATAAGTCTAGTTTAGAAACTAAACACTTCATTTGAAAAAATAAAAAAATAAAAAAAATAATAATCACTATGTGTGTGGTGTGCGCTAAAGAAACCCAAAGGTTACGAGACGAGGATAACAACGGAAAAGACATAAAGTGAATATAACAATAAAAAAAAAGTTGTCTAAAATGCAGTCGAGTTTATTTCAACTCGATTTCTCAGTCATTAGATCATGAGAGAGAATCAATCAGAATTTAGGAGAAATAAAAAAAAAGTTTCTTACACATGCATAATCTGATGGCGAATCAATCAGAATTTAGGAGAGATTAAAAAAAATGTTTCTTACACATGCATAATCTGATGGCTGAGAAATCGAGTTTAAATAAACTCAAGTTTATTTTAGCTGAACCCAGAAAAAAAACTGAAATTTTATTATTTCTATATTTGACAGATGTCAATCAAGAATGAATAAAGGGTTTATAGGTCTTTTGGTACCCTATGTTTGCTCACTTTTGGCTTTTGGTACCACATGTTTGGTTTTGCCTATTTTTGGTACTATATGTTTGCCAATTGTATACTTTTGGTCCGACCGTTAATTGACCGTTAGAGTTGACCGTTAAGTAGTCACGTGACTTGCACATGCCTAGCCCCAAATTTTGATTTTGTTCAGTTTAGTCCTCAAATTTTTTGTCATAAATTTTTATTTTTGTAATTTGGCCCTTAAACATTTTCAACCACACCCTAGAACTAAATTGACCTAGTCATGGTCTAACCCATGCCTAGATCGGACCATGGCTAGGGTCACCGGACCCGGGTGACCCTAACCATGGTCCGACCTAGTCATGGGTCGGACCATGGCTATGTCAATTTAACATAGGGTTCAATTGGGTCAATTGAACCCAATTGCTAAATTGACCTAGCCATGGTCCGACCCATGGCTAGGTCGGACCATGGTTAGGGTTGCCCGGGTCCGGCGACCCTAGCCATGGTTCTACTAGCCATGGGTCGGACCATGGCTAGGTCAATTTAGTCCTAGGGTGCGGTTGAAAATGTTTAAGGGCTAAATTGCAAGAATAAAAGGTTATGACAAAAAATTTGAGGACTAAAATGAACAAAATCAAAATTTGGGGCTAGGCATGTGCAAGTCACGTGACTACTTAACGGTCAACTCTAACGGTCAACTAACGGTCGGACCAAAAGTATACAATTGGCAAACATATGGTACCAAAAATAGGCAAAACCAAACATGTAGTACCAAAAGCCAAAAGTGGGCAAACATAGGGTACCAAAAGACCTATAAACCAAAACTACCGTTCATAATGGACAGTCCATTTAGCATTTTTCAAAAATAAATGTCGGTGTTTTTAGGTTATAGTAAGATATTTTTATGTTGAAATTCTTGCTTGTAATGTCCATTTTTTTAAAGTTTATTCCAACTTTTTTTTCCCACGGGGTAGTCCTAGAGGGCGCTTATTAGGAGAGCAGCACCCATAGCATGCTTGCTACTAGGGGAGAGCAAATTACCCGGTTGGAACCGGAGCCGGTTATTCGGGTAGGTTCCGGGTAGATCTAAACGGTTCTGGGATAAAATTCCAAGAACCGGTATTTTCGGTTCCGGATTCGGGATAAGTTTCCGGGTACCCAAATACCCGGAATCAGACCCATTAAACATATTATATATATATATAATGATAATAACAATTAAATAATTTAATAACCCTAGGTAAGTGGTATATATAACGAAACATATAATAGAGAGCTTTCTAAACCTAATACCGCAGCCAGAGATTTAGCAAAGTGTCCCAACTCTCTTCGAGTTCGCCATTCATCCGTTCTCCCACTCCGCCAATCCTCTTGTCAGTCATCGGCCGATTACTAGTTTGAACCAATTCTTGAGTCTATTGACTTTCTCCTCAAATTATGAACAAATAATACTTATCCAACATCCTCAATACTACAGCAAAAGTCAACCAAAATCCTAAACATTAGCTATGGAGAACTCTCGTACTTACTTATTAAAAGTGATAATTAATGGAGGAATGAGTAGCATTTTGCTTACTATTTATTAACTAAATCATAATAATTAATGATGTGGTTGAAGTATCCAAACTTTAAAGTGGTAATCGGTTCCTAAACGGGTACCCGGAACCGATCGGTTCCAAACGGTTCCGGAACAGTTCCGGATCCAACCGGTTCTGGTACGGTTCTGGGTAATGAACGAAAGGAACCGTTTAGTAATGGTATGGTTCTGGGATACCCTAAAATTATAGGGTACCTGGAACCGCTCACCCCTACTTGCTACATACCCAAGGTTGGTTGGACCAACTGGTAAAGCGAGTTGTGTTCACATGGGCGGCTCGGGGTCGAATTCCACTATAGACGCCACCTTAGGGAGGACTTTAACCTTAACGCTCCCAGCTCGAAATTGCGGAAACAGTTGTATATAACAAAAAAAGCTTGCTACATACCTAGACTAATCCAACTTTTTATTCTTGAAATAATTGTTAAAGTTGCTAGAAAATAACGTGTGTTGTAGATTTGGACTCAATAGGGCTCCGTAAGACATCTTCGACGTCATTTAATATACGTGACGATAAATATTAACTATATTTTATGTGCACCACTTGTTACATGGTTGCGCAATTATCTAAAGTACCATGTATATGTTTCTATTCTTATTTTCAAATCATTAGAACGCCAACGAGAAAAGTTGATTTTTATCATTGTACTGTATAATCACAAGAATTTTTCATGTGTTCTTAACGTATATAATTGTCATTGATGTTGATCAACAGTCGACATTGTGGAAAACTGTTTAATGAAGGTGCATACATCTAAGAATATTTATCGAATGCCCCACCTACCCATCGTTATATTTTCAGTTGAATATCATGTTTGGATTGTAATGCTCTATAACCACTAAGAATTGTGTAAGTCTCACAAAAATAATCTCGTGGATTCTGTAAATTTTCTCGATGACATTAAAATTGGCATACCACACATTGCAGTAAATTGTTCACTCCTTATATTTGTATTTTACAACTTTTTGCAAAATGAAAATCTTTACGTCGTCCTCTTTGTAATTGGGTCAGAGCTCAAATAGGAGTTTGGTTATTAACCATTTATTATTAATTTATTCAAATTTGAACCCCATTAAGCATGGAACTCAACACATTTTTTATGGGTTCGATTTTACTAATTAGGGTTCGAATTTGGTAAAACAAAAGAAATTATTTATGGAATTTTGATGAAGAATATGATAATGTTGACGGAAAGATATGAAAATCGTGAAGAACACATTCAATCATCTACCGTTAGTCAATATGACCTAAAAAAAAAAATATGACGTAAAATTAACATTTTAAAACATACGTAATCAAGCAACATGCTAAATTACACATTGGATCGAACCAAACACAATGAGTTGATCAATAAATGGCAATCATCTATGCAAGTGTGGTTCTTTCATAAAATTAGTTAGTAATAAAATGTCGTGACTCGTTTATTTATATATTACTCAAAATTCCACGCACACGTCGATGCGGGACTCACGACGGAGAGAACTAATTGATAATTTTGACACTACTCCACTCCATGTTTTTATAATTTAGGCATCAACATTTAAAATCTGAATTGTTGAGATTAATTTCAACAAATCTCGTCACATGCCCATACCTGTTCTAGACAAATTTGGTACATTAAATTAATGTGTATCTATTACTGCTAACCAAAACCTGACTCGCATAATATGTTAAATTTTGTATTGGATTGCACTAAAATTTACATATCAATATATAGAGCAACTATTCTGCATTGGGTATCATCTTAAACCAAATAATGATATGTGTGCGACTCATGGTAAATGGAACTAAGCTAACTTGTTTGGGTACAAAAACTAAAAACTAATAACGTGAAGCACAAAAAAAAAGAATAAAGAATAAACATATTTTTTTAATTAATAAAGAAAAAAGTGAAGTTCACGTAGACTGCAAATTGTCCATGTTCATCCTTGACTGGCTCCGCTATTGGCTATCGTCGTCAGATCGGAGCTTGTGACTTTCTTTATAGTTGAAGCCCTAATCAAACAATTTCCTTTTCTTTCGCCTTTTATAAATTCATGCAGATTCATTGCACTTGCAATGAAATGCTCTCACCACTGAGCTTCAAATCCTCCAATTTGTTCTCATTCGCAAAGCATTTGCCCAGATTCCGCACCATCGGAAACAAGAATAGCTGCTACCCATCTTTCATGGCTACCATGTCAACCCTTACCAATGAGAAGGAT
Source organism: Clarkia xantiana subsp. parviflora (assembly GCA_036873135.1). Taxonomy (NCBI): domain Eukaryota; kingdom Viridiplantae; phylum Streptophyta; class Magnoliopsida; order Myrtales; family Onagraceae; genus Clarkia; species Clarkia xantiana. The sequence goes on from JAPTYO010000003.1 coordinate 13,386,346, forward strand.
GCGGTTTTGGAGCACCAAGGATCCAATCCAACGGCCCCTAAGCCCTTGCAGGTAATAAAACCCTCTACTATTTCTCTTTGGTAATTGGAGTTTTTGCTGGATTAGCTCAAAACTGGTTGTTGCTTTAGACCTAGTCGTTGAATTGGGCATTTCAATTGAAAGATGGCTTTGATGCGCATGCTGTTTCTTTGTTCAGTCGAGACCAAATTCAGTTCAAACATTTGCCACCTGATTGGAGAAGCCCCCTGTTGGATCACGGGCGAAGCTCTGTTACGTCCTTGACGGAATGTTTGGACTCCTAAGCTCCGCGTGGTCCTGCACAAGGGGATAACCTGGGTGGTGACCCAGAATCCCTCTCCGATGCTTAAATGAGTACAGTAATCAATGGGGTGGTAAGCCAAAGTCTAAGCTCGTAATTCTATTAGGGTTTTCTGGGGTAACTTCCTCCTTTATATAGGAGACGAAGTCACCCAGAGTTACCTGAGGCCAAGCTTGGCCGTTGTGGCCACGATTCCGTATATCTCGGGGGATTCCGTATATTTCGCCCCACGCTCCGCGTATCTTACCCATACTCCGTGTATCTCGGGCACGCCCTGCGTATCTTGGGGGAATTTATCCGTTATCTTCAACCGTCTCCCACTACACTATCTGGTAGGCAGGTTTCTCGGTCTTATCCTCTGATCTCAAGTCACGACTTCTTGTCGGGGACTCCAGAGTTGTTCCATTCTAGATCACCACCCAGGACCTTCAGTCTCTGCGGGACGGGTCCAGCCTCTACGGGGCTTTATCATCGGGGCCTTTATCAAGGCATATCGGGGCCTACTCAGAGGCTTCTTATCGGGAGCGTACAGCTCTTATTGTCGGGCCCGCCTTCGTCGGGGCTCTTCGTACTGGGCCTCTGGGCCTTCCGGGCCTTTACGAGGCCCACTGGACTTACTTGCCGTCCATTGGATGTTTAACGGGGCTAACGATTACTATCGGAACCCATCATTTGCCCCCAAGACATGGGGGACTTTTAGTCCATCGTGTCTTCTGATCTCATGCCTGCCAACTTTATCGTCGAAGGTCTTCGCCTTTATATCTTCCGATATCACCGTCGGGGCCTTCTACCTTCGCAATTTCTGATACCTCAGTTAGAGGCTTTTATCTTTATATCCTCCGATGCAACGTCGGAGGTTCTGATCTTCGCGTGTGACTGTCACATGTCAGAGTCTCTTTCTTATGATTACTCTGGGCCCCACGTGCAGTTGCCAAATCCGGGGAGTCTCCTCAGCTACTGCAGCATTAAATGCCTGAGGATAGAGAAACGACGTTCGAACTAGCGTGACTGCTGTTTTCTAAAAAAGGCAGTTGTGACGTCACGCACATCTCCTCCGTGCCTATAATCTCGTCGATTGAGATCGTGTCGTTTCCTATTCAACGGTACAGATCGAGCCCATCCAGCTGTCTCCTCTGTACCGTCCCATAGTTCAATGGTCCTGATCCAGTCGTTTCGTCTTCAATGGTCACGATTATATCCCTCCATTTGCCTTCTCAGCCTATAAAAGGGAGGACCTTGATCTTATTTACTTCTTCTGCGTTCTTTGACTCTCAGTCTTCTTTGCATTCGAAGTTCTCTCCAAGTTCTTCCTGGTGTTCCAAGTGATCAAGGCCACTTCGTCTTCTCTGATCCTCCTTTTCTTCATTTTCCGACCATCGATCATGTCTGGTAAGGACCTCTTCCCATGCTTTCATAATCTACGTACTGTTTTTATTCCTCTTTTCTCAATTCTCCCTGTCTGTAATTGTTTTAGACGAGGCTAGTTCTGAGGTTAGGGCTCCTTTCTTCTTTGAATATGCTGTCAATGAAATATCCGAGGGTTCATATGAGACAGCCCTTAGGGAGGGGTGTATTACCTCGGATTGGGAGCCTCGCTTCCCCTATGGGTCCCAGTCTGCTGGTAGGAGGAAGCACATTATCACGCCTCCTCGAGCGGGGGAAACCTATGTCTCTACTGGACAAATAAGTGCGGGGATTCGGTTCCCCTTCTGCGGAACCCTGGTGGAGATGTGTAATTTTTACAAAACACATCCTTGCACCTTCTCTCCGCACGCCATCCGCGTGTGGAATGCTTTCCAACTTCTGTGTCACCGCCAACAATGGACATACAGTCTCCTATTATTCCGTACCTTCTACGGCATGAAGTGCAACAAAGCCGGTGTTTGTTCCTTCTCCCCCCGACTTCCCAAATGGACAAGGGAGCAACTCTCACGCTACGGCTGGGATAATGAGACCTGGAAGTTTCACAAGGATCGGATCTTGATCCGCGACTCTGGCTCCGATAATAGTGGCTGGAAGAAATATTACTTCTTCGTCCAGCACAGCTCTGTTCCATGGCCTCGATGGGAGGTTGTGGCAGACCCTGCCCCCAAGCTCCAGGACTACACTGAGGATGACCTCAACACCCTCCAGATGGTTCAACTCTACCGCTGGGGGGACAACTTCATACCCATTGATGCCAACAAGCTTCAGGAGCGGAACCTGATTACTATCGGAGTCCGACTCCTTGACGCTGTTTCTGCAGATTTAGTCGTCTGGGTAATATTTCTAACTATTTTATTTTTACCTTTGCAGCCAAGAAGGCTTCTCTGTTGACTCATCTCATTCTGAAGCAGGGCGAGACTGATGCCGTCCAGAGTGGCTCCCGGCGGAAGCGCAAGCTGGTGAAGAAGGGTGCTTCCTCCTCCACTCCATTGTCTGCTGCTCCTCCTACCGATGAGCAAGGCGGGGCCAAGAAGGCCAGACGGGAGGAGATAGATCGGGCCTTTGGGGCCACCACCGTCGAAGAAGGTAAGCGCGTTCGTCGTGCAATTAATCAATATAAAAAATTAGTCCCCAAGGAGTTTATCCCCGCTGATCGGAAAACACGGGTTCAAGAGATCAAGTACATCCTTCAAGGAGAAATTCCCCACGTTCTTGAGGCAGGATATTACAACGTCCTTGGGAAGAATAGACATTTCGATCGTCAACTCATTTGGTGCCCTGAAGGTACTCTTCCTAACTTTATCCGTCCCGCCACCGCAGGTCCCTTGGAGACTCCTGCCCCAACGGAGGCTATCGTTCCGGCGGAGACTGCAACTCCGCAAGAACAGATGCTGGAGGACACCCCGGCGGGAGCTCAGTTCCGCCAGGTGACCAATTTGGAAGCTTCTCCTTCTGTCGAGGAGCGTGAAGAGGGGGGCCTGCTTCCTCGCGGCAGGTCGGGGTCCAGGAACGTGAGGCCCGCTGTTAGGGACGTGTCCCAGAGTCCTCCTCCTGTTCTTCGCACTCCAACTCCTGAGCCGCCAGTGGAGGTGGCTCCTCCTGCTGAAAGTTCCGGGGTCATCCCCCCTCTCCCCGTGGATGAAAACCTTTACAAGGTTTTCACCCCCGACGAGGGGATGATGCCTTGGAACCCGATCGAGTCCCTCCGAGGGGTTCCACTTCGACGAGGAGAGCTTGATCCTGGGCTGGCCCTGCATCTGCTGGCGGGGTGCGTTCCTCCAGCCTTGAGGCGGCCCCTGTCCTTTGCGCGGGAGGACCTTGAGGAGGAGATCCGCGACATGGCCATTCGTCGGATGGAGGTGAAACTTCTATCCTTGTTTCGTTTTCTTCATTACCCTTATCTTCGATTGCTTATGTCTTGATCTTTTCCCTTCCTTCTCGTGATCCCTTCCTTCTTTTAGGACACCGCGAACCAACAGCGCTGCTTCGGCCTTATCCTGGCCCTGAAGGGTGCTTTGGAGGCGGCGGAGGCCCAATCGAACCCTGATGCTTTAGCCAAGCTTCAGGTGGAACTCGACGAGGCTGTAGCGGCCAAGAACAAGATGGCCAAGGAGAAGGCTCTCCTCGATGATTTGTCCTCCAACCTGCTCAAGAAGGTTCACGATCATGAGGCTGTCATGCGTCGGGAGCGGAAGATGGTCCAGGCGGACCAGCAGCGGAATGAGCAAGAGAAGCAGCAGCTCATTCACGAGAAAAACGTCTCCGCTGATCTCCTCGCGGAGGCCAAGGCGAAGTTTGAGATGGAGAGGGCTGAGTTCTCTGCCAAGCTGGCTGAGGCAAAGGCTCAGGGCCTCGAGGAGGGCCACCAGCGGGGCTTCGAGGAGGGCCGCCAGCGGGGCCTCGAGGAGTATCGGGACTCTGAAGAATTCAAGGTGGCTGCTGTGGAGTTTTGCAAGTCCGAGATGGAGGACGTTTTGTTCAACGCCGTCGAGGAACTGTACACAGCTTACGCGGATTCCATTGACTTCACGAAGTCCGAGACTCTTGCCCCCGTTGCGGAGAAGTACTTCAACCTCCCCGCGGAGAGTGAAGAGGCTGCTGCCGTGGACCCGACTCCGCCAGCTGCGGAGCCTTCTGCCCAAGCCCCTCCAAACTCCGTTCCCTCCGATGCTGCTAAGGATCCACCTTCCCACAAGGACCAAGCTTAATGCTTACATCTTTTAGTCCTTGTTGTCTTTCTCCTTTGTCTATTGTATCGAACCTCTTTTGGCCTTTTCTGGCCCTTATATAAGTAGTTTTCTTTCCATCTGTTTTGGCATCGATATTCGTTTGCACTTTAACTAAAGCGGCTTTTAAAGTCGTTACTTAGAACGTTCCGATGCGCCATTAAAATGACTTCATACGTCCCACCGACGCTTTTCTCGAGATTTTACCACTTAAGGCTCCTCGTCCAAAAATCGGGACTTCGCCACTTAAGGCTTCTCGTCCAAGATCGGGACTTCGCCACTTAAGGCTTTTCGTCCAAAATCGGGACTTCGCCACTTAAGGCTTCTCGTCCCTGCCTTTCAAGGCTGTTTTCATACCCCTTAGGGCTTTTACTGCGTCTCTACTGGACGGCTTAATCGTACCCTTTAGGGCTTTTTGGCCGCATCATATAGACGACTTACGCAGACCTGTTAAGGCTTTTCCGTACCCGTTAAGGCTTTTGGCCGCATCATATAGACGACTTACGCGGACCCATCAGGGCCTTTTCGTACCTAGGCTTTTGATTGCATCATATAGACGACTTACGTGTACCCCGTAGGGCTTTTGTCCATACCTGTTAAGGCTTTTGGCCGCGCCATATAGGCGACTTATGCGTCCCCCGCGGGGCTTTCATCGTACCTCGGAAGGCTTTTGTTGCGCCACTCAGGACGTCTTATTAACAGTGAGAATAAATACGAAAGCATTTTAATCGGAAGGCAACTTCTTTTATTTCACTAATAATTCAAAGTAGGCTTACATCGGATTTTATTGGTAGACAATTTGCGCCATTCGTGGCGGCTTCATATCAAACATGATACTTCTTCAAATGTTCACCACTGAAGGAATGCTTCAACGTCTTGCCTTCGAGATCCTCTAACTTGTATGCATTGGGCACTGGCATCCCCACGATCTTGTAGGGTCCCTCCCATTTTGGTGACAGCTTGTTGATCTGATCTTGATGAACAAACTCATTCCTCCGCCAGACAAGTTCTCCCACGAAGAATTGTCGGGACCTGACACGCCGATTATAATATCGGGCTGTTGCCAGTCGCATTCGAGCCTGGACTTCATCAGCCTTCCACCTCTTCTCCTCGAGTAGGTCTAAGTCCAGACGTCTCATCTCCTCATTTGTCAGAGGCTCGTAGTATTTCGCGCGATGGGAAGCCACCGCTATTTCCACGGGAGCAACTGCCTCCGTGCCATAAACTAGGCCAAACGGAGTTTCTCCTGTTGATTGCTTGGGTGTTGTTCTCACAGCCCATAGCACATTCTCGAGCTCATCCAACCAATGGCCCTGCAAGGCATAGACTCTCTTCTTCAAGCCATCCATCACGATCTTGTTGGCTGACTCTACCTGGCCATTGGTCTGGGCGTGGCGGACTGAAGCGGTCCGATGCTCAATATTCAATTCTTCCAAGTATTCCTTCAACTGGGCTCCGTTGAACGGAGGGCCGTTGTCGCTGATCAGTACTCGCGGGACCCCATACCGGGATATGATCTGAGTCTGAAGGAACCTGAGGATCTGCTGCCCCGTTGTTCTAGCCAACGCTTTGGCCTCTATCCACTTTGAGAAGTAGTCAATGGCCACGAGTAAGTACTTGCACTGACCTCTCGCTTGAGGGAGTGGTCCCACCAAGTCAATTCCCCATTGCGCGAAGGGCCATGCACTGCTGATGGGCATCAGGTCCGCGGCGGGAGCTACGATATTTGGGGCGTATCTCTGGCATGCATCACAGGATTGGACCATCGCCGTCGCTTCTTTGTTCATCGAGGGCCAGTAGTAACCTAAGTTCAACGCTTTCCTTACTAGAGATCGGGCCCCTTCATGGCAGGCCGCGACTCCTTCGTGAAGCTCCCTCAAGATCCGATTTGTATCAGGCTCTGCTACACATTTTAAGAAAGGCTTTACGTACCCTTTTTTGTATAACTGGTTGTCCACCATCGCGTAGTTGTCTGCAATCCGCCGCAACCTGACGGCTGCCACTTTATCATCGGGGAGTACTCCCGTAGTCAGGTACGTGACCATCGGGGTCATCCAGGTGGGCTTCTCCTCTTCTTCCGATCCCGTCCCAACAGCACAGACCTCCACTGGGTCGATATTTGAGATGATCACCCTCTCTAGGAAATGCACCCTCCGATTCTCCTCGGGGGCCACTCCCAGAGCAAATTTGCTCAAGGCATCTGCTTCCGTGTTTTCTTCCCTTGGGATCGCCTCGATATCGAAGCTTTTGAAGTTCCCCTTCAAAGTCTGTACCTCGTGCAAATATTTCTTCATCGTCGGGCTCTTAGCTTCATAGTTCCCCTGGACTTGATTTACAACCAAGCTAGCATCACACTTCACTTTCAGATGGTCGACCCCCGTACCCTTGGCAATCTTGAGGCCTGTGATGAGAGCCTCATACTCTGCTTCGTTGTTGGTGGCTTTGAATGTCAATGCCAGGGCATATCGTAAAGGCTCGCCTCCGCCGGGCGGTATCAATACGAATCCTGCCCCCGAGCCTTCTACACTTGATGAACCATCAGTGTACATCTCCCACGTATTCCCCTCATTCGGCTGTTCTGGCTGCTGTTCTGTTGTCGGGACCTCTTCCATGGTTGCCCCCTCTGCGGGACCCGTTGCTTCTAGATCGGGTGCCGTAGACTCAGCTATAAAATCTGCCAGTGCCTGGCCCTTAATAGCGGTTCTCGGAGCGAAATGAATGCGGAACTCCGTCAGCTCAATGGCCCATTTTACTAATCTCCCCGACGCCTCCGGTCGGTTCAAAAAGTGTTTCAAGGGCTGGTTCGTCAATACCGTGACTTCATGGGCATGGAAGTAAGGTCGCAGTTTTCGAGCGGCAATAATCAACGCGAAGAGATACTTCTCAATAGCGGGATAATTTATTTCAGACTTGGCCAACGCCTTGCTTACATAATAGATGGGCACTTGGTTGCCTTTGACAATCTTAATCAAAACAGAACTAACAGCTACATCAGAAACAGCCAAATAGAGATAAAGTGGCTCGCCTGGGACTGGTTTCGCCAGCGGCGGAAGGGTACGAAGATGCTGTTTGAGTGCTTGGAATGCCTCCTCGCACTTGTTGGTCCACTCGAACTTCTTGTTGGCCCTTAGCACATCAAAAAATGGCATAGCTCGATCGCTCGCCTTGGATAGAAAGCGATTCATTGCGGCCAACCGGCCATTCAGCACCTGGACCTCCCGATGATTCTTCGGGGACTGCATCTCCTCGATTGCTCGCAGCTTCTCAGGGTTCACCTCGATTCCTCTCTGGCTCACCATGAACCCTAGGAACTTCCCCGAGTTCACCCCAAAAGCACATTTATCGGGATTCAGCCGAACTTGATGAAACTTCATCCGCTCAAATGCTGCCGCCAAATTCTGGACATGGTCTCCTGCCTGTCGTGACTTCACCAGCATGTCGTCCACATACGCCTCCATGGTTTTCCCCAACATATCTCCGAACAACTTGTTCACCATCCGCTGGTAAGTTGCTCCGGCATTGATCAATCCGAAAGGCATCACGTCATAGTGGTAGACATCGCTGTCGGCGTAGAAGGCTGTATGGGGGGCATCCTCCTTTGCCATCTTGATTTGGTTGTACCCGGAATAGGCATCCATGAAGCTCAGCAGCTCATGTCCCGATGTAGCGTCTACCAGCTGGTCAATCCTCGGGAGCGGGTAGCAGTCCTTCGGGCAGGCTTTGTTCAAATCGCGGAAGTCAACACACATCCGCCACTTCCCATTACTCTTTCGCACCAGCACTGGGTTAGCCACCCAAGTCTGGAATCGGAGCTCCTTGATGAACCCAGCATCGAGCAGTCTGCCCACCTCCTGCTGAATCGCGATCCTCTTGTCTGCGCCCATCGGACGCCTCCTCTGCGCGATAGGCTTGATCGCGGGGTCAATCTTGAGCTCGTGCACTATCACGTCGGGACTGATTCCTGGCATATCACTTGGGGACCAGGCAAACAGCTCCTTGAACTCCTTCAAGAGCTCGATCAACTCTCGTGCTCTTTCATCCGACAGGGCAGAGCCGATTTTCACCTTCCGCTGAGGCCCGTCGATTTCCACTTCCTTCAAATCCTCCATGGGGGCGGGACGCCCATACTCTTCTCGAGGATCGGTATCTGTCTGAAGAACAGTCATGGTCTCCCTCCTTCTTCGTCGGGTAGCATTAACATAGCATTTCCGCGACGCCACCTGGTCGCCCTTGACCTCTCCTACTCCGTTATCAGTTGGGAACTTCATCTTCTGATGGACCGTTGAGGCGACTGCCATGAGGGGGTTGATAGTGGTCCTCCCAATGATCGCGTTATATGCCCCCGCGGACTCCACCACGACGAAATCTACGTTCCGCCTCTCCATCTTCCAGCCACTACCAAACTCTACTGGTAAGGTAATCATTCCTAGTGGGTAGGAAGTCGAGCCAGAGAATCCCACCATCGGGAAGTCCACCTGCGTAAGGTCCTTCTTCGTCTTTCCCATAGCCTCCAGAGCATCCATAAAAAGAATATCGGAGGAACTCCCTCCGTCTATCAGGATCCGCTTCATCTCGAATCCATCCACGTCCAGGGTCACAACTAGGGCGTCGTCATGAGGGCTCTCCACGCCTACTAGATCCTCCTTCGAGAACGAAATTTCCATTTCCTCCTTCAGGGTCCACGATCGGGACCTTTTTCCTAACACCACTGCAGCAGAGATGCGCGAAGCATAGTTTTCGCGAGAAGCAGAGGTATCACCTCCCGCTGCCATTCCTCCATGGATGACGTTGATGGTTCCGCGCCTCTCTCGGCGGGCTCCCGATCCTGAGGCTTCCTGCTCCACCTTCTTCTTCTTTGGGGATCGGTCGCGGGATTTTGAACGGGAGCGGGACCTACTTCTGGAACGAGATCGACATCGTCCCTTCCCGACAAATTCCTTCAGCTTCCCCTTCTGGATCAGCTTCTCAATCTCTTTCTTCAGCTCCCGACAATTTTCGGTGTCGTGACCACTGGCTCGATGGTAACGACAGTAGCGATCCGGGCGGCCTCCCAGGTACTCGCCTTCTTTCCTTGGGGGGTATCGGACGAGGCCTTGTCGCTCCATCACGGCTAATACAGAGGCCATCGAGGTGTTGATGGGGGTAGCGCGACCCTCTCGATTGTCTTTCCCCGCGGGACGCTTGTCTTCTTTTCGGTCGGGACGGCCTCGGTTTCTACTCCCCTCCGACTTATCGCTTCTCCTGCGATCTTCCGATAGCTTGGATGACGTCTTTCCTCTCCCCGATTTCGGGGGATCTAGCTCTCCAGCAGCGATTTTTGACTCCTGGACATCAATTTGCTGCTTCACCCTCGCTTGCAGGGCCTCCATACTCCATATAGCCTTTGCGGCTACACTGTGCATTAGATCGGAGCCATACGGAGCACTTAGGTTATGCAGGAAAGTACGTATCATCTCTCCCTCCGAGATTTCTTCATCAATCTCCGCAGCGCTGGCAGTGAACCGTTGGTAATAATACGCCAATGATTCATCAGGTCTCTGCACCACCTTGGTTAGGGTCCTCACGCTTTTCAGGAGGCGTCTTCGTCCTTGGTACTGCTTGATGAAGCGGTCGTGCATGTCGGCCCAGCAGGTGATACTTCCTGGCGGAAGGCTAAAGAACCAGGTCATGGCCCTCTCTCCTAGGGTTATCGGGAACAGCGAGCATATCAAATCTTCGTTTGAGGTCCTACCCATGCATGCCTGAACGTGTCTTTGTACATGGCGGACCGGGTCTCCTTCCCCATCATATGCTTCGATCGTCGGGATACCTATCCCTGGTGGGGCAACGGTGTCGATCAGCCGCGGTACGAAAGGATGGCTGGATCGATCCCTGAGCTCCGAGGTCATCTGCTTTTGATCGCCCGTATAGATGCTAATGATTCTTACCACCTGGTCAGCGGTGAGGGGACCATTCAGGGGGATGGTCCTATTCTGCACTGGCCCAGGGCCGTCAACCACGAACTTCTCAGGCTGCCTAGGTTCCTTACCCTTATCCCGGGGCGGAACCTCCTGCTCCTCTGGGTCCACCCTCGGCGGGGGTGGCGGTAACTCTTCTTGCGGAGGCAACTCCCCCATCTTTCTAGCGGCTTCTCTTTTGTCCAGCAGAGCCTCCATGGCAGCCAGGAACATTGGCATGGCCTCCGCCACTGCCTTGGCCAACTCCGAGTTCGAGGACGACCCTTCTTCCCTTCGCGGGGCATCTCCAGCTCCAGGGCCCACCGGGTTTGGTGGAGCATCATCCTCCCCCCTATGAGGGACCTCTTGCCTGTCCCTTCCAGCGTCTCGGACTGAGACCTCATCACCATGTCCCCCTGTCTGAGAAAGGGCAGGGTTCTCACCTTGTTCAGCGACGCGTTCCGGCAACGGGGAATTCACAGTTCCTGCGGGACGGGAACTGCCGGCCGGAACTTGCTTCTTCTTGCCACCACCGGCCATTGATCTGGTAGAAACTATTTTGACTTTTTGTAAGATTCCCACAGACGGCGCCAATGTTGGATCACGGGCGAAGCTCTGTTACGTCCTTGACGGAATGTTTGGACTCCTAAGCTCCGCGTGGTCCTGCACAAGGGGATAACCTGGGTGGTGACCCAGAATCCCTCTCCGATGCTTAAATGAGTACAGTAATCAATGGGGTGGTAAGCCAAAGTCTAAGCTCGTAATTCTATTAGGGTTTTCTGGGGTAACTTCCTCCTTTATATAGGAGACGAAGTCACCCAGAGTTACCTGAGGCCAAGCTTGGCCGTTGTGGCCACGATTCCGTATATCTCGGGGGATTCCGTATATTTCGCCCCACGCTCCGCGTATCTTACCCATACTCCGTGTATCTCGGGCACGCCCTGCGTATCTTGGGGGAATTTATCCGTTATCTTCAACCGTCTCCCACTACACTATCTGGTAGGCAGGTTTCTCGGTCTTATCCTCTGATCTCAAGTCACGACTTCTTGTCGGGGACTCCAGAGTTGTTCCATTCTAGATCACCACCCAGGACCTTCAGTCTCTGCGGGACGGGTCCAGCCTCTACGGGGCTTTATCATCGGGGCCTTTATCAAGGCATATCGGGGCCTACTCAGAGGCTTCTTATCGGGAGCGTACAGCTCTTATTGTCGGGCCCGCCTTCGTCGGGGCTCTTCGTACTGGGCCTCTGGGCCTTCCGGGCCTTTACGAGGCCCACTGGACTTACTTGCCGTCCATTGGATGTTTAACGGGGCTAACGATTACTATCGGAACCCATCACCCCCCTTGTAGTTTAGGTTTAGGAGGATAGTTTTATTCAGCACCATTAGCTTATGATGGGATAACAATCTGCTTAACTAATACATTATTGCCCGGTGCTATCCGTTTTCATGGAAGTCCTAGTTTAGCTAATTGACTTGTGTAGTTGTGTTATTATGTATGGGCAGAAATTGAACAATTCCTTCTCAGACATGATGATGAACGTGTTAAGTTACTGCTCTATTCATATTGTAACCCTGGAAATTTACATATATATGGTATTTGATATTTACAGATTGCAAAACGACTGGAGAAGTTCAAAACGACGATTTTTACCCAGATGAGCTCCCTTGCTATCAAACATGGAGCAATTAACCTTGGCCAAGGGTTCCCGAACTTTGATGGACCGGATTTTGTTAAGCAAGCAGCTATTCAAGCCATTACGGAAGGGAAGAACCAATACGCTCGGGGCTATGGGATTCCTGAGTTCAATGCAGCTATTGCAGCTCGGTTCCAAAAGGACACGGGCCTCGTGGTGGACCCTGAGAAAGAAATCACAGTTACCTCAGGGTGCACAGAAGCCATTGCTGCTACCATATTAGGGTTGATAAATCCAGGAGATGAAGTTATCCTCTTTGCTCCCTTCTATGACTCGTATGAAGCAACTCTGTCCATGGCTGGAGCTGATGTAAAAGGCATTACACTTCGCCCACCCAATTTTGCTCTCCCAATCGAGGAGCTCAAATCCAAGATATCGAAAAAGACTCGAGCGATTCTTCTAAACACACCACACAACCCCACAGGAAAAATGTTCACAAGGGAAGAGCTTGAAACGATTGCTGCTCTGTGCATTGAGAACGATGTGCTGGTGTTCAGTGATGAAGTTTACGATAAATTGGTGTTTGAGATGGACCATATTTCAATCGCTTCCCTTCCTGGAATGTACGAACGGACCGTGACGATGAATTCTCTAGGGAAGACGTTTTCACTGACAGGGTGGAAGGTTGGGTGGGCCATAGCTCCGCCACATCTGATATGGGGGGTCCGGCAGGCACACGCATACCTCACCTTTGCTACTTCCACACCGTTCCAGTCAGCAGCAGCAGCTGCACTGAGGGCGCCAGAGTCATACTATGAGGAGCTGAGGAGGGATTATGCTGCAAAGAAGCAGATATTGGTGGAGGGTCTGAATGAAGTCGGATTCAGGGTGTTTCCATCAAGTGGGACTTACTTTGTGGTGGTGGATCACACTCCTTTTGGGCAGGAAAACGATATTGCATTCTGCGAGTACCTGATAAAGGAAGTCGGGGTGGTGGCGATTCCGACCAGTGTGTTCTACCTGAACCCTGAAGAAGGCAAGAATCTGGTGAGGTTCACTTTCTGTAAAGATGAGGGGACACTGAGAGCAGCTGTTGAAAGGATGAAGGAGAAGCTCAAGAGAAAGTGAAAGAATTGTGTTTGCAATTATTTTATTATTAGCAGCAGGCACAGCATTCCATGCCAGACATTGTTTTGTGATGTTGGTGAGCCTTTAAGAAATTAGTAGTAGTAGTAGTAGTAGGTTGCCTTTAGTGTTATTATGTAGTACCTCCCTCACTCAATAAGATTGCTGTGCGTGCTATTATGGTCTAGTTTGGTGCGTTGGTATCAGCCTGTCAAATCTCACATGCAGGCACAGGCAGTACTGAAATGTTAATGGAGTTTGCTCTTCTCATTATAGAGTTGAACTGCATAAATTGAACAAAACTGGAAAATAGAAATGCTGGAAGACAAAATGGCATTTCTCTTGGAAGATTAAGTTATCAATCTTCAAAAGGGCGGGCAACATCAACTACTAATTAATTAATTAACAAAAACAAATCCCCCGCCTTACATAGTCCTTGTCTCTGAAACACAAATTCATCATCTCACTCAGCAGTAGTAGTGGTAGGAGTTTCCTTTTCTTCTGAAGCATTCTCTCCTTCAGCATGCTTCTCAACCTCTGCTTCTGTTACCGGAGCATCCACCTCTACTACCTTTGATGCATTATTCTCTCCTTCAGAAGCAAGAACCACATTCTGTTCATCCTGAAACCCAGAAGATGGAGGATCCACAACATCATTCATATCATCGTCATCCTTATTTGCGGGTGCAACAACGTTTTCACTACTAATAACATTCTTAGCAGCTTCTTCTTCTTCTTGCTTCTGCTGTTTCCTCTTCCTCAACTCTTCTTCATCAGCTCTCAATTTCTCCAACAGCTGCTGACTTCTTTCTAGCTCTGCCAAAGCACTACCATACCCTTCTTGCAGACTTCTCTCTAGCTCCTTCTGCTTCTCTACTTCTACTCTTAGAGTATTCAATCTATGCAATGCTGCCAGCTGCTCCTGCTTCTGTAGAGCTTCAAAACACTCCAGCTCTGTTCCTGCCACATCTATCTGTTTGAATGTTGATTCTATCTTCTCCCATAAACTTCTTTCTCTCATCTACCATAAACAAATCAATCATACTAGTCAATTTCTTTTTTAAATCAAAATATTGTGAAGCAGTAAGACATGAATCCTACTTACCACTGCTAAAAGGAACACGTAAATGGGTCACATAAGCACATACCTGATAACCGTGCGTGAGAGTTTTGACCTTCTTCTCAATTCGTATCGCTTTCTCATGGTCTTCATCTAACCTCCTTTTCATACTCTCAAATTCACTCTGTAGGGCAGCAAGCTTTTCCATGTTTCCAGCAACACTTGACAACCCATAAGCATTCCGTGTCGGGAAGAACATTAGATCATTCAGGCAAGTACTGTGTGCTTCAATGAAATTCTCTAATGTTTCATCTTCATGACCCATTGCAGCTCGAATAAACTGAATTTCTTCTTTTATCAATTTATCTGCCTGTTTGTAGCACAAGATAATTGGATGTTAAAATACTGCAGCTCAAGCACAATTTCCACAAATATCTAAGACAATATGTTAACACATACAAAAATACAGACTGACATATATATGATAGCCAGTTTTCATACACATTAACTAGACTTCAAAGGATGGATTTTCTGTTGCTCCAAAAGCTGCACTAACACATTCATGCTACCAAAGGATGTCAAAATACTGCAGCTCAAGCACACTTTCCACAAATACCTAAGACAGTATGTAAACGCATACAAAAATACAGATTGACAAATATATGATAGCCAGTTTTCATACACATTAACTAGACTTCAAAGGATGGATTTTCTGTTGCTCTCCAAAAGCTGCACTAAAGCATTCACACTACCAAAGAAGGTCAACTAAGGGTCGATCTATTAACCTAAGTCAAGTGCCGATCTATTTGCATAACATGAAGAAAAATTGTGCAAATAGTTTAAGGATGGGAAGCAGCCAACAAGGGGAGTGTCCATGGCATACAAGTAATAAAAACTAATGCTCATATTCAGAGACAACACATTCTAGTTCTATGTCTGTGAGAAAAGAAACCAATTGAAGATATTAAGGGCATCGAAAGGTAAGATTCCTTGCAGGTCTAGTATAGTATAGTGATTAGAAGCAATCAGATGCATGAAAAAACACATAAAAGAAAACATGCACAGCATCATCGGTGTACTTCTGAGAATTATCTAAAAAATGAAACAGAGAATAACCAAAAAAGTACCTCTTGAAGCTCATATTCGTCAAAATCTTCAATCGCAGGAATTGAAGAACCACCAGATCGCTTAGAAGATTTCTTTTTCTCCTTAATCGTTTTTTCCTCAAGTGGATATTTTGCATTATCATGCTCAAGCAAATCCACCAGCTCCTTCCTTACCATTTCATCGGCCAGCTCAACTGCAGTTGGTGGGACAAAAGAACTCTTGTCTCCCTCAGCTATAATCAAAGAGTTCTTTAATAATTCCAGAGAAGCCACAGGAGGCCGAGGTAACCCTCGTTGCAGTACTTTCGATCTCTTCCTAAGCAGTGCTTGCTGCCGTGCTTCTTCCTCAGCTCTTTCTCTAGCCATTCTGTCAGACATATCTTCCTCCATTTTCTCCTCGGGCTCCTCATTATCCTCGGGAAGTGGTTGTATCACTATCTGATATTCATTTTTAGGCTGAGGAAGGGTGCTTAAACCAGATCGAAGATTCCTTCTCAAGTCAGCTTGCCTCCTTAGTTCAAGCTTGGCACTATCAGTGACATCCATTTCTTCATTTATGTGAAGCTCATCTCTGATGGGGGTAGCTTTTGGGGTCATTCCAACAGAATGTCCGTCCCTTAATGGTGTCATGGCAAGTCTTGGGGTTACACCCCCTCTTGGGGTTACACTCCCTCCTGGAGTCATAGAAGGTGTAAGCATTGGGTTTGGTGTCTGTATCTCTCTTCTTTTAGGAGTAATGCCGGAGAAATCTGAAGGGTGCAATTCAGGATTTTCTCCTCCTAATAGTGGTGTTTCTGACTGCCTCAGCCTTGCAAGGTTTTCCGCTTCCATCATGATTGCATCACCCTTCCCAGAAGGAGTCCTTTGTGGTGTCCGTAACGGGGTCAGTCCCAACCGTGGTGTCTGAGCATAGTTCGCAAGAAGAGCGTGTGTTGCTGAACTCCCACCTGCAAGTTCCTCACTGCTAGCAAGAAGATCACTTGCATAACCCATCTTTGCAATCTCTTCGAGTTCGGTATCTGTGATCTGTGGTGGAGGAAGCATCAATTTTGACTTCTTTCTAACTGTCTCAGGGTCATTCATCTTGTTGGCCTGAAGTATTGAAGAAGGAGCATCCTGTCGCTGAGCTATTTTATTTTTTGCTATGTCCTGTTTTCTTAACTGAGCCTCCACGTCCACTCTTCTTTTCCCTTCGAGTTCTTCAATTGTGGTTGGGAACTTCGGCTGTTCAACATCCCTATCTTCACCAACCACATCGAAAAAGCCCGGAGGAGGTCTCTTCTCAAAAGGAATTTCCGCATTATAGTCTATTCCCTTCCTTTTTCTTTTACGTAGCCTGTTATCTATACCAGCAGCCTTCAGTTCTCTCCTTTTCTGCAAACTAGCAAGCCTTCTTGCCTCTTCAAGTTGTTTCTCTCTAGCCTTTCTTTTCGCCTTCTTGCCTCTAGTGTTGGCCAATCGAGCTCTAGCCTCTGACAACATTTCCTTCTCATCCTCATCCATATCAACTGGGTCAGGACGTGCAGGTTTTGATTCTGGATTGGGATCAATTTCTCCTGGCCGTAACTTCCTAGGATCATCTGCAGCTTCGTAATTCTCATCCTTGGCACATGCTGCGTCAAGTAGCTTCTCATAGCGTTCAAGGCACTGCGATGGAGTTCGACCAACGATTGGTGCAATCGTTCGCCACTGTAGTGGCATAATCTTTGCCAGATGAAGCAATTTCTCATCCTCTTCTCTGGTCCATTCAGTCTGCAAGTGAAAAATTGGATACATGTTAGATAAGTCCAAATCCAAGCATCCCATAACTCTTCATCAGTATGACAGAGTTAGTACGTAAATGTATCAGTAACATCACAGTGTGACACAGTTAGAACATAAATGTATCAGTACCATCATCATATATATCCTTGAAAAATAAGCACAATACAGAATGAAGGTATATAACCTTAAAACATAAGCATGTTACAGAATGAAATATGATTACAGTAACTGAAGGGACTAAGCAAAAATTCCAGCATGAAGATGCAGATAAACCATAAAGGTATAATACCTTCTTAATTGAAGGATCCAGCCACTCATACCATCGAGCTTTACACTGCTTGGCAGACTTTCGGACAAGAAGTGAAGATATACGAGCCCACTGATTCTTCCCATATTTCATCACGGCAGCCTTGAGGATCTCATCCTCAGTATTCTTCCACACACCACCTTTTATCATGATCCTCATCTTGACTAGATTTGAGAGAAAACCAAGTTAGTAAAGGCAGAAATTGGTAATGGAGGTCGGAGATTACTGAAGCAGATGCAGAAATTAGGGTTTCGATATCGAGATCCAAAAGGTCGAGTATCAGGTGAGCTCGGCAGGAATAGAGATGTACAGACTGAGGAGGCGGAGAAGGAGTGAAGTTGTTGATAGGCAATTCGTGGAGATGGAGAAGGAAGACGGAGAGGGTTGATGTTCTAGCAGGAGAGTGGCCGTCGGCGGCGGGATATGTCTGGAAAGAAGCTCTAATTGAAAACAAGAGACGTATCAATCCCAAACGGCCTAACAGCATACAAAATAGGTCCTCATGCCTATAAACAATACCATTTTAGTATCTTTATTTATTTATAAAGTTTATATATATACATTTTAAACAACTTAGAGCATATGCAATAATTTTACATAATTCGTAATCTTTAAAATTATATAACATAAGACATTTTATATATTTTAAGAATACTTAAAATTAAGATACACAAAAATAATATTTGATATGTAATAATTTTACTTAATTATATTTTTAAAATATATTTTATTATTAAAATTTTAAATCCGAACAACTACAGTAAACTATTAACATTAATTTGAAAATTAGAAAAATTGGTCATGTAATGATGTAATAAACTATTAACATTAATTTATGCTTGCAGCACTAGAATTCACACTTTACCGCACCAAAACTTCTGCTCCTCCCGTTCCATCGTGTTCAGCATAAACTGAACTGATAATTATTTTGCATACTATATAATAAGACGTAGCCACGTTTTTTTTATTTGGTTTGTTTTCACTAACTTGAATTGATTTTTTAAAACTTGGCAAAAAAATGATTTTTAAAATATGACGCTAGTTAAATTTAGATAATTTTGTAATATTTATTTGTAAAAGTTTTGGGCTAAATAGTAAATATGTAATGTTTGCATAATTTATTTTCTTAAGAAAAACAACAATTTTCGTATCATACGTACACGAACACGACATGATAATTTGGTGACAAAGACATGATATGAAAATAGGGTAAATATGTTTTGACATGACACAATACGAATTGCCACCATTAGTATGGAACAAGCATGCAACATGTATTGTTTTCTTGTTAGGTTCACCTGGTATATCCGCAGGAAAAAAAAGAATGTAAACGTAAATTATTACTACAATATGTCGGCTCTCACTGATTTACAACCATATAATATGGCTCATTGGTTTAACATTTCCCTTAATTAATAGATTAGAAAATCAAACCCCCCTTTAAAATGAAAGAAGATATTCAAGCAAATATGAAGTTGTGGCAACATACTACTTGTGGCAGCTGCACTTGTGATAGCCCCTCTAACACCGCTTAAGGAAAAAATAAAAAAATCAACGAATTTTGGTATTTCACTTATTTTCTACATCACTTGCGTTGCGTCCCCATTCTCTCTATGGCTTCGGTAGCGCTAGCCGCCGTCTCCAGGCCATGGCGACCATGCTCAACCTCCTTGCTACTGCGGACAAGACAAATGCCGAAATTGGTCATCTCTGCGTACTCCTTTTCGTCTTCATCTACTTCCGCTGCCTCCGAATCCCAATTGAGCACACGAAAGTTGGTCCTATACTCCAAACCTGGCTGCTGTTTGTGCGATGGCCTCAAAGAGAAGCTTCAAGCCGCTTTCTTACTCTCTGGTGCTGATTCTCTCAACGACGTCGAGTTGCAGGCAGATACCTCAACTTACTGCTTCCCGTCACTTCAAGTCATCCGTTGATTTTATTATAGTGTTTCTTCATTGAAATTGTGGATTTTCAATGCATTTATCAGATAAGAGATATAACGACTAATCCAGAGTGGGAGAAAGCTTACCAGTATGAGATTCCTGTGCTGGCCAGAGTGCTATCTGATGGTACAGAGGTAACTAAACGTTTTACGGTTTTCTGATTTTTTGTTGATATACATTTCTTGTCTTGTGGATATATTCTACACCCATTCTGATATTGATCAGAACCTTAGCTAATCAGTGATTATTATTGAATGAAAGCTTTATCACATCAAGCTATGTGTTCTTTCAGGATCATTTCTGTGTTGCTTAAAGTTTTAGTTACCAAACTATGTGATGGAGAAAGTTATAATGAAAACTGCACGGGGTCACTGGAGTGTGCAGACACTTACATAGGGTTTTTTTGTGTGCCAAACTTACATAGGGTATTTGAGGAGTACCCAAACTTAGCGGTTCAGTCAAACCTGAGGCAATGCAATGGCTGTGTTGTGTCGTTGTGGTGCAGTGTGTACTGTGTAGGCTAGTGAGATTGCTCTCAGTTGGAACTGAAGTTGCATATGTCCTGTACCTTAGAATTATAAAAGTTAGTTACAGAAAAGAAAGTTAGGTCTCCACACAAAAACTTTACAAGCACAATGATAAGCTTCTACTCGTGATAGAAAAAATAGTGACTCTATGGCACTGTGTAGCTGAGCTGCAGATTTTAGTTACTGGATTAAAGATGTGTTTTTTTTTGAGAGAGATGAATTACTGGCCATAAAAGATTAAAGAAATGAATTATGAGCTTAACACTGAAAGGTAATGCAGAATTGGAAGTTGAACATCTGTGAGCCCTGAAGAAGAAGGAACTGTGAAATTTCGCTGTTGATTTTGACATTGTAATGAAAATGGTTTTGGTGTGGAACCATTTCTATGCCAAACTGATCTGATAATTCTGCTTGGGAGGTATCTTGTTGAGAGAGGTAACCATTTTAGGTCTAGGCAATAGGCATGCCCCTTGAGATTGAGAGAGCACCAGAAGAAAGTGAGAATCCCAGAGCTAGGGATTTGTTGGTTACTGTAGAATAATCATGTTTTGATTGGCTTGCGTCTTATCTTGGTTTTATTGAACAGAGCTTACAACTGGATTAAGCGTCTATTCGGTGGTACTGATGCATATGGAGTTTTCTAATTAGTTCACTTGTTAGTCTCTTGCTTCTGTAGGGCATAGTACATTTAGCAAAATGAAGAAAAACTTAGCAAAATGAAGAAAACTTATGAACTGATTTATGCCAGTCTTATTGAAATGAAGTTCTTCCAACCATAACTAAGATACCCTCACGCTTCCTTTATCTTCAATAGCACTTTATGTAATGGCCCAAAAAATAAAGTAGCACTCTGTGTACATTTTACAATTTAGCTGATGGTGGTGCTGGATAGGTCAATGAGCTACTTGCATCTTGGTCATGGCTCACAAGATTCCTTGGTAGATTGTTGCCTTTTATGAGCTAACGGTTGTATAGGTTTCCGTTGTTTTGTGGGTTCGATGAAAGTATGTTAGAAAGATCATGCCAGGCTTTCATTTGGTCCTTTCTCCTTCTAATACTGCGCCAGAGTGGCAATACATGATGTGCATACTGAAGAACTATGTAGTGCACGCCTGCTTGAATTTACCAAACTTCTGCTTGAAATTTTAGTTACCAAACTATGTGAAGAAGAAAGTTATAATGAAAACTACACGAGGCCACTGGAATGCGCAGACATATTAGGGTCCTTAAAGAGTAACGTTAAGTCAAACCTGAGGAAATGCGATGGTTGTGCAATTTGTAGGCTAGCGAGATTGCTCTCAGGCGGAACTGAAGTTGCATATGCTCCTTAGAATTATAAAAGTAAGTTAGAGAAAAGAAATATAGAAGGTTCCAAGTACAGTATTAATCTTCTTCTCGTGATAGAAAAAATAGTGACTCTGTGTAGATGAAATCCAGATTTTAGTTACTGGACTAAAGATATGAATTTTATAGAGAGATGAGTTACAGGCCATAAAAGATTAAAGAAATGAGTTATGAGCTACACTGAAAGGTAACACAGAAGTTGGAATAAAGTTGAACATATGTGAGCTCTGAAGAAGGAACTGTGAAATCTTGCTGCTGATTTTGACATGTTAATGTAAATAGTTTTGGTGTGGAACCTATGCCAAACTGACCCGATAATTCTCCTTGGGAGATATCTTGTTGAGAGAGGAAACCGTTTTACGTCTAGGCAGGCCCCTTGATATTGAGAGAGCACCAGAAGAAAGTGAGAATCCCAGAGCCAGGGATTTTGTTGGTTACTGTAGAAGAATCATATTTTGATTGGTTAATTGGCATGTCTCTTATCTTGTTGGTTTTATTCTACAAAGGTTATCACTGGATTAAGCGTCGGTTCGGTGGTACTGATGCAGATGAAGTTTTCTAATTAGTCACTTGTTAGTTTCTTGCTTCTGTAGGACATTGTACATTTAGCAAAATAAAGAAAAAACGTATTAACTGATTTTCTGAGTGATTTCTACCAGTCCTAGTGAAATGAAGTTATTCCAACCATAACTAAGATATCCTTCAGGCTTCCTTTATCCTCGATAGCATTTTGTGGTTTACCAAAAAAAAGAAAAGAAGAAGCATTTTGTGTACATTTTACGATTTAGCTGGTGGTGGTGCTGGATAGGTCAAATGACCTATTTGCATCTAAGTCATGGCCCACAAGATTTGTTGGTAGAGTTGTTGCCTTTTATGAGCTACGGTGGGTATAAGTTTCCATAGTTTTGTGGGTTCAATGAAAGGATGTTAGATAGATCATGTTTGGCTTTCGCTTGGTCCTTTCTCCTTCTAATACTGCGCCAGAGTGGTGCATGGCTGGTCGATTCCCCCAAAATCAGCTGAGTGAAATGTGGGCTAGGGGTTGCTTATTGTAATTTATTGACCCTCTAAGATTCAACTTATTGTCCAGAAGGGAACTTGATGCTCTACTAGATGTTGCCTCCTCAGGCTTCTTCTTTTCCTACTTCAACTAAGAACTTGAGACAGTTAGCTTTGTTAGTCACAAGGGAAAATCCACTGACTGAGCAATTCCTACAGATTCCCGGATTTTTTTTTTTTTGCATAATATAAACAAAACACAAATATATATTAGCACTGAACACTCTCTTCTGCAGAATGACTTGTATGCTAATGAGCAGCATTATTATAAACCATTAGTTGACTATCTTCTGTGGGTTTCAGCAGTAATTCGTAACCATACTCTTTTTTCTTCTATTACTCACATTGTAGGATTCTTGTACATGCTGTTATGGGCAATGGATTTCATGACATGGTTTGCTTTAACAAAGTGATCATTTGCTCATATTATGTGACATTGACTACCCTACATGCCATATTCATGATCTTGAAAATATATCTGATGTACTTAACGACCCATCCTCTCTATTGTAGGAAATCTTGCCTAGACTTTCTCCCCGTCTCGGAGTTGAACTTATTCAGAAAAAGATGGCGGCTGCACTGAGGTAGGGTTAGCTAGTGAGACACATCTCGGATGACTTGGTACAATGAAACTACGCATGGACTTGTCTCTTTCTTTCTTTTTTATAGCAGCTGCTGTTTTAAAAAAGGTTACTATTAGTTGTATTTGATGCTCCAGAAGGAGATCTCTTGCACAACACTATCAGAGCAATAACCACAATTTGTGAGAATATGAAGCTTTTCAAGGATATATGATACTGCATGTACTGCGGGTTTTTCTCTACAGTCTCTGTAGGTATCTCAATAACTAATTAAGCTTTGTAAATCTCATGATCATGAAGTATTATTTGTTCAGATAGATTGCATTCAGTAGTAGCCAGTCTAGAGTTGATGTGTGCTTTTAGTTCTAGATATGCCAAGCTCAATAGAGAATGGCAATGTTTTTGGTATTAATTAACATCTTATTAAAATAGTATTTTGGAGTTATAAACGGTTATATAGGAAGAAAAAAAATTTGGGTAGGGTGATGTTGAAATGAGACAGTTGCATATTTTAGTTTACACCAAAACTGGATACAATAAGGGGCAAGTGATTTTGATGAAGCACTTGACGCTAACTTTGTGCGAGTGTAGATTATTCTAAGTGTGGAGTAAGCATGCTACGAGTGTTGTCCTCCTAATAATCCCTTAAAACATGCTGGAAAAAAAAATGATTTTTAGGGAAAAAAAAGGGATGAAATTAAAGTTCGAGGAATAAAGTATATGAACTGGAGAACAATAGAAAAATTCAACATCCCCAATAGAAAAATTCAACGGGGTTAATTTAATTCCGTGGTGGATAATTAGTTTCGTCACCATCAACTCACGAAACACATTGATTGATGCGAATCGTCTGAGCTTTCTATTGGACGGTGATGAAGTTTGTAGAAATTAATTAAAATTAAAGAAGAAGCTTTACTGTGACATTTGAAATGACGTGGTTAAAATTAGGATTATCATTCTTCTTTTTTATTTTCAAAGTGTCCTAGATATTAGAGCTTATTAGCTTAGTATAATTTTTGCTCATACTAAGTTAGTTTGTAGTTAAAGTGTTAAGTTAGAGTGAGATTTGAATATGAGACTTCTAAATAATGGATGGATGAAACGTTAAATTTGATAATTGTTGTTATTCATATTATCATCATATTCATCATATATGTGCTGCCAGCGACAGTGGGGGGTTGGTATTATTCATGATTCTTCGGAACAATACATGGGAAGATGATAATTGATACGTATATATTGGACAAATGAACTGTTCACTATACTATCATATCAATATTCATTCTGCATGCTTGCTGATGATGGAAGGATCAAAGAATCTAGGATACACAACACAATCTATATATGTATATACATCATAATCACAGGATGGATAAAGCATTATAGTATAGTAATTATACATAATGATCATATATATATAAAACGAATTGGAAATGTGAGGAGGAAGCAAGAATCTATTGTCCTTTACTTTAACCATCCCCTCCTGATTTGCTCGGCAAAATCCACTACCGCATAGAAAGTAGCAAGAGAATATAAAACTCTTGTAATCTCTTGATTTCTTTTACTCTCTTAGATTTTACTGTAAAATCTTGATTAAATAAATAATATACGACTGAAAACCTGATTTACATTTACCAAAAATAATAATATTAAAAAAAATGAAAATATATTTAACCACTTCTTAAGTATATCATCCTTCCTCTCTGGAGTCTGGCTCGCCCTTTTAATGTCCTTGTAGCGAAAGTTATGCACCTATACTATACAGTCGTAAAACATGCATTTTCGGGCAACACCTTGCGTAGAAGGTTTTTATTTAAATGAGATGCAGTTTAGCAAAGTCGTCGTTTTATTATTCCTGAAAAGAAATGACATGATTGGGAAAAAAAGGAATAAGTTTTCACATGTGTAGGAATATATGAGCAAGCTAGGTAAGGATATATGCAAGCAAGCGTTGTAAGTAATCTATATATGCCAGTGTGGATATTGCATTTGCATATCTATCTATATATGCCGTACGTGGTTTCCATTTCCATTGAGGTGGGACTCTATTCCATTGTGATTGTATATATATATATATATATATATAATAGATAGATGATTAATTACCACCTCAACTCAACTCAATTATATATGTTATGTTGGAATCCTACCACGATAAGCACCCCCCATGTCAATTCATGCTTGCGTTCTGTCTCCTCTCTCCGTCTTTCTTCACTTTTTTTTTTTGGATTATTAATTAATTAATATGGATCTCTTTATTATTATTATTGCTATATTTAATTACTATAATAATGTTTATTCAAAACCACCAGCTCGAAGCATATAAAATTTTATCTATTATTAATTAAAGTTTTTAGTTTCAAATTTCTTCAAGCTGTAAAAATCGAAAAAAAATATTTCATAGAAAGCAGTTTATCCCCTATAGCTTATTCCGTGTAAGTAAAAAAATATTCTAGAGGCGCTGTCATTAAGAAAAAGCAGAGTTACATATTATGATGTATGTTTGGTATCCACATAATACTACGATTGTCCCCGGCCACTTCTCTAAAACATATTGCTAAATTTGCAAACAAATTTATTGCTATTATTATACTAATTAAGATATACACACCTACTTTCTCTTAATTATTGGCAATATCATATCTTTTCTCTTTTCCATACTGGAAACATCTTTTTCGACGTCCTTTTCTATATTTTCTTATCATCCTTTTCGGATTTGTCATTTAGAAGAAGTCACTTAAAATAATTATTCAACAATATAGTTTTATTTTCAACAGGTATATTTACGTAAGGATTAGAGACTAGAGTAAATATATATAATTAATTAAGTTTTTAAGTCTAGGTCTAATCTGTCGGGAAATTTATAATTAACTCCTCAAATTATTAATGCGTCATACTATACGTACAAAACCTTTTTCCATATAATATGTGTGTCGTGCACGTAATTATGGACAGCGTAATTATTAATTAAAGCCCTAACTTTACCAAGTAACCTGGCTCACCTCAACCGTGCACCGGCTAGCTGACTGCTTTATTTTCTGGTCAACGACTCCAATGCATTCCACACATATTCCACTTCCTCGAAAATGTAAAACCAGGAAACAAAAACTAATATTTACGTACAATAAATCACTGATCATAATTCAGACGACAGTGTGTTACAGTTATCAATTTATTGTTTCATCAGCTCCTATTTTGTCTAGCATAGTTTTTCCAAGGCTAGCTACTTATAACTCCATATCCTATCTAAACCATCCATGTGTTGAATATAATATGGAGTTTTTTTGTGTGAAGGGAATTACGGAGTTCAAAATATAAGAAGCAGCAAGAAGAACGGATTTCTTAATGATCTCGGCAGAAAATATATATTATAATAACGTTACATTTTTAGTTCATCAACTATATATTGGTCATTTTCTTTTTAGTATCTTAAATTTTTTTAGGTGTTTCAACTATTTAAAAGTGTGATCAATGACTCATGACTCGATTCATCTAATTAGAAGGCTCGAATTGACATGTTCTTATGCTAGACCTGATCACCAGTATGAGATACTATGTCTAGCACAAGCTCGGGTCAATGCAAGCCCTCTAACTCGGCCAATTGGGACATGAATGATCTAAAGTTTTGATCGATCAAGGTGATTTAGGGGGCTCGTCCTGGCTCGAGCTCGTGCTAGATGGTCTCACAAATTAGTTGATCAAGTCTAACGTAGACTTGAGCCAATGCGAGCTCTAAATAGGTGAATTTAAATATGTGTTATTAAATAATCACACTTTAGATAATTTAAACACCTAAAAAAAACAAAACAAAAAATGAATCACTAAAAATTCAATAGTTAAGATACTAAAAAGTTTATGGCATTCTGGTTAAATATAATTAAGGACACCAATTAACACAAGAAACTTTATGGCATTCTGGTTGCTTGTGTTTTCTAATGCTGGTTCCTGTATTCGCATCTCAGTAAATGTATTTTTATAATGGGTGGGAATTAAATCAAAGTTTTCTAACATAACGCAGTTTTCTATTACGAGGTCATGAGTGCAATTTTTATTAATCCAAACGTTCATCTTATTATTCTCAACATGTTTCCTTTCGACCAGCAATTAAAAAAAAATAACTTTGCAAAGAAGCAGTTTTTTTTACATAATAGAAAATGATTTTTTACATCGAAACCAAAAAACCAATTTTTTAATCAACAAGCTACCATTTTCTTCTTACAAATTTTTTATTTCCTCCACACACAAATGAATGTGCAGTATTTGTACAATTTTTATTAACCCAAACTTTCATCTTATTATTCTCAACTTTTTTTCTTCGGACCAGCAATTTTAAAAAAAAAAACATTGCAAAGATGGCGGCTTTTCTAATAGAATGCGTTATTTTGACATAATAATAGAAAATGATTTTTTTTTACATAGCAACAAAACAACCAGTTTTTAACTCAACAAAGTGCCTCTTTTTCTTTCAAACTTTTAATTTCTTCCACGCACAGGTTAATATCTTGCGCATTGACAATTTAATCTTAATTTTATTTCTTTTATTTATCAATTGTACGCCAAGTATTGAATCAAATAGTCTATCTTCAATAAAATAAAAATATATTAAACAATAGGTTTGAATGAATGCCTATTCGGTTTTATTAATGATTACTCATAAAATACGTACTAGGAACCAACCCACTTAATTAATTAAACTAACCGATATTTTTAAGTTGTTACTTTTATTGGCCAAAATTACTTTTGTAGTTGATAATTAAGGTAGGTAGCTAGAAATCCGCAGAAATCTCTCTTTATTAGTGTTGATTGGATTTGTATATGATTAAAGAGAGAGAGAGAGAGAAAGGAAAAGATTCTATGGGAATATAGGTGATTTACGTTAATGGAAAAGGGAATCTCAAATAATAAAAGCTAAATGCATGCATGGGGCCTTAGCTTGGTTCTCTAGTTAATTAGCTAGCTATATTATTAGCTAGCTAGCTATATGCTTTAGCAATGTGTATATAAAGAGAGGTCCATATCGGTATTTCTGGTGCAGAGAGAGGAGTGAATATATTAAGGTTGCTTTTACTTAAGGGAGGGAAAATGGGGTGTGAGAAGGTGGTTAGGACACTGAAACCCTACTTAGCAATGGTGTGTCTTCAGTTCGGGTATGCAGGGATGTATATCATTACCATGGTTTCTCTCAAGCATGGTATGAGTCACTACACTCTTGCCGTCTACCGCCATGTCGTTGCCACCATCGTCATCGCTCCCTTTGCCCTCATTCTCGAAAGGTACTCATTATAATCCTCTCGCGTACTAGTTCTACCTTTGCTTATATATAGATGTTATACGTACCATAATTATTGGTTTCAAACTCCAACGACTGAAATGAAAAAAATATGTATAACTATCACTTTACTCCTTACAGACTCGTCTGATACTATCTGACACCTAGTTCACCTCTCCATAGAAAAAAATCATGGATATATAATATGCATGTGATACACATGATTAATGAATAGATTCTTATTAAAATTATCACTTATTGTTTTAATTTGTTGATTTTACAGGAAAATACGACCAAAGATGACACTTCCTATCTTTTTGAGGATAATAGCTCTTGGCTTTCTCGAGTAATTCTCTCTATAATTCTCTCTATGAATTAGTCTGATTCAAAACTGCTCAACTGCTATATGTATATATATAGTAAATATTAGTTTAATTATGATCGAAGAAATTTATATATATATTCTGAGGAACACGCTTGCATGGTGGAATCAGGAATATTTAAGTTGTAATAAAAAGGTTTAGTATAAAAAAATATAATAAAAAATAATAATATGATGCAGGCCAGTGCTGGATCAAAATCTGTACTTCCTAGGAATGAAGTACACGTCAGCGACATTCGCATCTTCCACAGTCAACATCCTCCCTGCTATCACCTTCATTATGGCTCTCATTTTCAGGTAATGACTCAAATCCACTCCAACTATTAATTAATTAATTATGTTACTGAAATCCCATGTTACGTACATACAGGTTGGAAATGGTGGATATGAAGAAAATACATAGCATGGCAAAGGTAATAGGGACAGTAGTGACAGTATTGGGAGCAATGGTGATGACCCTATACAAAGGACCCATCGTTGACTTTATTAAGTCAAACGGCTTACTTCATCCAACCACCACCGCCAAAACGGATTCCGATCAGCACTGGGTCACCGGCACTATCATGCTGCTACTCAGTTGTTGCGGTTGGGCTAGTTTCTTCATTTTACAGGCATGTATATATATATATATTAATTACTTAGCCAGGCATATGATTTATTTATTTATTTCTAATAAAAAAATGTTTTTTTTTGTTGGTGAAACGACAGTCGTTTACGCTGAAAATGTACCCAGCGGAACTATCGCTAACGGCTCTAATATGCTTAATGGGGATGGTGGAAGGTACGGTGGTAACACTTATCATGGAACGTGATATGAGCGTGTGGCTCATTGGCTTCGATTCCAAGCTCCTAGCTGTTGTATATTCGGTAATTTATTTATTTATTTATCAATTAAGCTTCAACAATAAACTAATCATTAATAAATATTCCATACACTTTATTAAGTACATACGTGCAGTAAGAGTTACAATAATTAGTGTTTTCATTTACTAATAATATAAGTGTTGGTATTATAAAAATCAGAATAATTAAGTACTTACAAAGTTATGATTCACTGTTACAAATATAATATATAACTTAATTAAAAATGTTAATTATTATATATAATATAGGGTGTGGTTTGCTCTGGGATAGCATATTATGTGCAAGGAATGGTAATAAAGCTAAAAGGCCCCGTATTCGTGACATCCTTCAGTCCACTTTGCATGATTATTACTGCGGCTCTGGGTGCCATCGTGCTTGCTGAGAAGGTCCACTTAGGAAGGTATAATGTACTGCTATTTATGCTTGCTTATTATACATCGCATCTTTTTAATTATTAATTAATAATTTTCAAGTCTACATCATATATCTATTTATTTATTAATGTTTGTAATAAACAAATCTATGTTTTCCTGAAATGATGTCATGTTAGATCGCACATTAGCTGCCTATTCTATTAAAACTATTTATTATTCCCATATATAAATATTAATAGTGTGGATTAATAATTACTCTATTTGATATTATTACTTGCAGCATAATTGGGGCTATTCTAATAGTTTTTGGTCTCTACACTGTGGTCTGGGGTAAGAGCAAGGATAAATATAGTTCCACGTCATCATCGGAAGACAATAACAAGATAACGGAACACGACGAATTACCGACTATAGACATTAATCGATCAATCCATCACGTTGATCGCATTCCACAACTTGAAGAGATATCCATGGGTTTGGAGATGAAGCACAAGAAGGCCCTACTACCATAAAAGACTTTCTCTTCACACCACAACTAATCATATATCGTACCGTTATGTCTTATAATTAGTTCTATATGGACAATGTCATCTTCTCTAAGTTTGCTTATATAAATCTACAAATTTACTTATTATATATTGCATTAACCTCGATCCCAATATGTGCGTTGCTTCAATTTGTCTCTTCTTCAAATCACAATCTCTAGTTTAATATAACAGTATTATTGTTACTCCCATAAACTAGACACCATAAACAAAACAATATTGTAGAAATAAATAGAACCATTAATAAAACAACTACAAAACTAAAATATAAAGAGTCATATATAAAAAAATGCTCTCAGAGTAAATAAATACATTTTTTATACAGTATAATCAATATTAACCTCAACAAACTTTCAACCGCGTTGGTGCATATCTCTTTAAAGACTTACACTTACCGTAAATCCGGTATGAACTCAATGACCCGAAATGCTCAAGGAAAAGGAAGGTGGTTCCTAAAGAGAGCAATTGAAGCATTGTAAAACTATACGATCAAAACGGTCTGACTGTGGTTATTGAAACAATGTAATTTATTACCAATAATAATAATTGACGGAGAAGCTGTAGAATGATTTTTATAATTTAAAGGTCACTTTTTTAGGACAAACATAACCTCGACCAATTAGAATGCATGCCGGTGACATTGTAAAAAAATTGGCGAAAAAATAATCTTAATAGCTCAGTATTGTGGAGAAATTTTAGAATGCTAAGTAAATATGAGAAACTTCATTCAAGTTATATCATAGATATATATTTTTTTTTGAAAAATTTAATTAATTTACCACAGAAGCCACAGCCAGAATTCGTCGACGTCGTTGTTGAATTCAGCCTTGGGCTTTTGTGCAAGCTTGTTACTTCTTGTTGTAGTTGGGCCTTGTGTTTTTGGGCTTTGATCTATTATCTTTATTTTGTGGATCGTTTTTTATAGGCCACTTGCTTTAGTGGATTCCTTCAGTGTTTGTTGTAATTTGAACCTTTATATGTTAGTTTCAGGGTTGTGGGGGGAGATTTGACCGAGTGAAGGAACTCAAATCAAAGATCCCACGACTTTCTGTTTTCCTTTTTCTGTCTACTAGGGTTTGTGACCTGGATGATGATTCTTGAGTGATTTTTCCCGATCTTGAGAGATTTTGTCATGGTATCAGAGCGATGAGGTGATCTTCACCTTGTTCTCGATTCCGTGGCTCCGCTGCTCCGAGTTTTCGCCCCAACCTGTTCCGCGACTGTTCGTCTTCGTTTCGCGAAACTTGTGCGAATCGTCATTCGCTCCTTGCGGAAGGAGTTTCGGTGTTGGATCCTCCTTGTTCGTGGTGTTTGGCTTCGTTTCTTGATCGTTGTGGCTGTATATCTTCTTCAAGTCTTTTCGCCTTCTGCTTTGATAGATCTTGATGTCGAACACTGGGAATGACGGAGATGAGACGAATTCTGGTGTGAAGAAGGCACTCGATGCAACTAACACGGAATTTCGTGACGCCATGGCTCTGGTAGATTCTTTCCATCCTCTTTACTTGCATGCGAATGATAATCCTACTGCTCGCATGACTTCTGTTGTTCTTACTGGATCTGAGAATTATCCGAAGTGGAGCCATGCTATGAAATCTGTGTTGATTGGTAAAAACAAGTATAGTTTTGTTACCGGTGCTTGTACACGTGAGAAATATAGTGCCGTTTACCATGACTTGTGGGATAGATGCAAAACAGTTGTGTATGGTTGGATTATTAACTCCATTTCAGATGATCTTGCAAGCTCTGTGATGTATTCTGAGAGTGCGATGTCGGCTTGGTAAGAGCTGAAACAGCAATTTGATAAGGTCAATGACTCGAGGATTTACCAATTGCACAGGGAAATAGTTCTTACACGTCAAGGTTTGGATTCTGTTTCAACCTTTTTCACCAAGCCGCGCCTACTTTGGGGAGAATTTGATGATGCTTGCTCCTTGCCTCACATTGAGGGGGAGTCCTTTGAAAAGCATTTGGAACATGAGGAGAACATGCGTGTTTTTCAGTTTCTTATGGGGTTGAACGACTCCTACTCCACTGTAAGGAGTAATTTGCTCCTCTGGACTCCACTGTCATCTGTTAATCAAACCTATAATTGTTTGATTCAAGAGGAGAATCGGAAGGGGATTTCTTCCGACATGGATGGATCTGTTACTGTTGGCTCTGGAAATTTGATTTCACTCGATGATAAGCTCAAACCTAATCAGATACTGGAGTGCTCTTTTTGTAACAAGAAGGGGCACACCATTGAGAGGTGCTAAGGGATGCGACTTCTGTAAAAAGAAGGGGCATGTGAAGGATAATTGTTTCAAGCTAAGGGACCAACAGAGGAAGGGAGGCAGTGTGAAGGCCAACACAGCAACCACTCATGTTGGGAATGATTCTGGGACTGATCATTCTATTTTCAAAGGCAATGTGACTCTTACATCTGATCAGTTCAACAAGCTTTTGGAGTCCATGGGTGGGGGTGGTAGGACTGCAGCAATTGCATGTGCTGCTGCTGCTGGAACCATGGATTCTTGTCCCAAATCTGCTGGTATATCTTTAAACTCCTCTTTTAATATTGATAGAGACACCTGGATTCTTGATAGCGGTGCCACCGAACACATGACTTTTAAAAAAGATTGGTCAGGAGCTGAGCAAGTGTTTTCTAAATCTAATGTTGTTTTACCAAATGGTGATCTTGCTGAGGTAAAAGGGATAGGTAGTTTCTCAATCACACATTACAAAAGGT
Source organism: Clarkia xantiana subsp. parviflora (assembly GCA_036873135.1). Lineage (NCBI taxonomy): Eukaryota > Viridiplantae > Streptophyta > Magnoliopsida > Myrtales > Onagraceae > Clarkia > Clarkia xantiana. The sequence continues at coordinate 13,419,369 of JAPTYO010000003.1, forward strand.
TGGAGCATGTTCTTTTTATACCTACTTTTAAATATAATTTGCTCTCTGTTTCTAAACTTGCAATTGATTTAAACTGCAAAGCAACTTTTTATCCTAGAACTGCCATTTTGCAGGACCTCTCAAGTGGGAAGGTCTTGGGGATTGGGAATGAGCACTCAGGTCTATACTTTTTCAAATCCGGATGTTCCTCTGGTGCTACTTCTTTTACTAGTATTGGGCATTATAATGATGTAATTTTGTGGCATAGACGTTTGAGACATGCTTATGTTCAAACTTTGCAGCATACTGATAGCTTAGATTTACCTAAGAATAAGGCTGATGCCATTCATACCTGTCCTGTTTGTCCAAAAGCAAAGATCATTAGAAATATTTTTCCTAATTCTGATTCAAGAGCTCGCTCACCGTTTGACCTTGTGCATTGTGATGTGTGGGGGCCCTATCAAAGTCCAACTTACGATGATAAAATAATTTTCTTAACTCTGGTTGATGATAATTCAAGATTTACTTGGGTTCATCTCATTCAGTTCAAATCCGATGTCTCTATTGTATTAAAGAGTTTTGTTGCCTTGATTACAAATCAGTTTTCTAAATCTGTTAAATGTTTTAGAACAGATAATGGAGGAGAATTTTTTGGTGATCAGATTACTAATTTTTTTTTTTTAAAGAAAAGGGTATCCTCCATCAAAGCAGTTGTTCTTATACACCTCAACAGAATGGGAGAGTTGAACGAAAACATAGACACTTGTTGGAAGTTGCTATAGCCATTAAACTGCAAGCCTTCATACTATTACTAGGTTTAAGGGTGTCAACTCCCCCAAAGTATGAATTTTTTTAACTACACCTAAGATGTGTATCATACTACTAATAATATCAATTTTCCTATGGGGTTCACCTTTAGGGCAATAGAAAAATAAAAAAATTAGTGGCAAAAGCATGGTGCTCCAAGAGCATTGTAGAAAGGTCCTAAATTCTAGGGGGAATGCATTCTTACTTCATGCTATCTGATTAATTTGATGCCTTCAAAGGTTTTAAAAGGTAAATGCCCCCTAGAAGTTCTGAAAGGAAGAAAGCATGCAGTTCATCATTTAAGAGTTTTTTTATGTCTATGTTATGCAAAGAACCTTGTTGTGACTGATAAGTTTGCTTCTAGGGCAATAACCTCTGTTTTCATGGGTTATTCTGCTTTTCAAAAGGGATACAGACTCTATGATTTAAAAAATAAAAAATTCTTTGTTAGTAGAGATGTAAAATTTCACGAGTCTATATTTCCTTTCAAACACCAGAAACAAGATCAGATGCCAATGTTCTTTGATAATTCTCTTCTAAATGATGATTCGGTTCTTTTGAATGATGTTTTTACCAACTCTGAATCTGATAGCGTCAATCATGTTGAGGTGCTTGTCGAAAGGGTCTCTTCTGATCCTATTCCAACACATGATGAACCTGTTTCTGGTTCTGATGTTGATCTGTCAGATGATGAGATGCAGTTGCACTCTGATGATCTTAATGGTCATTCTACTTCTACTGAGATGGTGACTAGCACAAGTAGAATGGTTAAGCCCCCCACATGGAGCAAAGATTATGTGATGGGAAGTGTATCTATTCTTCATTCTATTGCTAACTTTGTCTCTTATGATGATATTTCTGCCAATTATCAATGCTACCTGATAAATTTTTCTGAGTTGACTGAGCCTTCCAGTTATCAAGAAGCTGCTCATAATCCTTCTTGGGTTCAAGCAATGAAGGAGGAAATCTTGGCTTTGGAGGAAAATGGAACTTGGGACTTGGTTTCTCTCCCTTCAGGTAAAGTTCTTATTGGTTGTAGGTGGGTTTAAACTCAAGTACAAATCTGATGGTACCTTGGAAAGGTACAAAGCTAGGTTGGTTGCAAAGGGATATAGACAAAAGTATAGTATAGATTATTATGAGACTTTTTCCCCTGTGGTTAGGATGAACACAGTTAGAGTCATTCTTTCTTTAGCCTCTGTTTTTAACTAGATCCTTTATCAAATGGATGTTTATAATGCTTTTCTTCAAGGAGATTTGGATGAGGAGGTTTACATGACTTTGCCTGAGGGATTTACTGATCAGAGGGGGAATGGTTTAGTTTGTCGATTGCGTAAATCCCTTTATGGCTTAAAACAGGCTAGCAGATAATGGAATATAAAGCTTAGTGACTCTTTAGTGAAAGTTGGTTTTAAAAGATCTAAGCTTGACTATTCCTTGTTCAGCAAGCAAGTTGGTAACAGAATTGTGGTTCTTCTTATTTATGTTGATGATCTTCTTATTTCTGGTAACTGTGCTGACTTGATTTCTGAGCTGAAAGATGTTTTGCAGTCTAATTTTAAGATGAAAGATCTTGGAGAGTTGAAATACTTTCTGAGTATTGAGTTGGCCAGAAATTCAAGTGGGATTGTCATGAATCAGAGAAATTATGCACTGGAGTTGATTTCTTCTGTGGGTCTGTCAGGTGGTAAGATTGCTAGAACTCCAATGGAGGTTAATGTTAAATTGACTAGTCGATTTTATGATAGCCACGTTGGTGTGAATAGCAATGATAAAACCCTAGATGATGTTTTTTCCTACAGAAGACTGATAGGGAAACTATTGTATTTGACTATTACTAGACCTGATATTTCTTATGCTGTTAGGCATCTCAGTCAGTTTATGAAGGAACCCAAATGCTCTCATATGGATGCTGCCCTCACGGTGGTAAGGTTTGTGAAAAGGGAACCTGGTAAGAGTATTTTTCTTAGTTCCCAATTCAGTACTTCTCTTATTAACTTTTGTGACTCAGATTGGGGAGGTTGTATTGAGACTAGGAAGTCTGTTTCTGGTTATTGTTTGCTTTTGGTTGATTCTCTTGTTTCGCGGAAGGTTAAGAAACATACCACTATTTCTATATCTTCTGCAGAAGCAGAGTATTGCAGCATACGTGAGCTTTTAAAGGAAGTTATTTGGCTACGTGCTCTTTTGAATGAATTGTGTATTTTTCAAAGGGAGGCCACCTTGTTGCATTGTGACAATAAGGATGCAATCCAAATAGCAACTAATCCAGTTTTTCATGAGAGAACGAAGCATATTGAGATTGATTGCCATATTATAAGGAAAAAATTGCTTGATGGTACTATTTCATTTAACTATGTTAAATCTGGAAACCAACTTGCTGACTTATTTACCAAAGCTTTGTGCAAGGAACAACATGTTTATCTGTCAAGCAGGTTGGGGATGAAAAATCTGTTTCAAGGAAGAGATGTAAAGCTTAAAGATGAAGGAAGTGGAGAAGTACAAGCTTGATAGGGAGTGTTGAATTCAGCCTTGGGATTTTGTGCAAGCTTGTTACTTCTTGTTGTAGTTGGGCCTTGTGTTTTTGGGCTTTGATCTATTATCTTTATTTTGTGGACATTTTTTTATAGGCCACTTGCTTTAGTGGGTTCCTTCAGTGTTTGTTGTAATTTGAACCTTTATTTGTTAGTTTTAGGGTTGGGGGGGGGGGGGGGGGGATTTGACCAAGTGAAGGAACTCAAATCAAAGATCCCACGACTTTCTGTTTTCCTTTTTCTCTATGCTAGGGTTTGTGACCTGGATGATGATTCTTGAGTGATTTTTTCCGATCTTGAGAGATTTTGTCAGTCGTTCCCACTGATATCGGCTTTAATATCCCAACAAAAGCTTCTCTCTTGGAGATACGATGAAGAATCGTGCCCACGACAAAGCTGGTGGCTTTTCTCCCCCTTCCTGGTAATTATCTTCCATTGAATGTATTATTTATTATTATTATATGTACATAATATGATGTGTATTAACTATTATAAGTTCCATATGTATATGTGAAATAATATATTATATTTTAATTAAGTATGTTTAATAATTTTAAGTACTTTAGGGTCTCACTTAATAACTCATAATTTTTAGTAGTGTAATTTAATAATGAATGAATTTGAGCCTTATTTGATTTTTTTTCTTAATGTTATAAAATTGTGTATATATTAAAGTAGTGGCAATTTGTGAATTGAGTACCGAAAGGACGATATTATTACAATGTGTTGTAATTCGTAACAGAACCCCCGAACTTGAATTTCTGATCGTAGACTAACTTTATGCCTATGTGCTTAATCATGTAATACCCTAGGCAATTTAGGATTCTAGTTAGCCTTATAATTAACTAGTGGCGACTCTTTAAAAATTCACGTTTTCAAAACGTTATTCGCCTTAGGTTGATTTTAGGTCCGACAATTTGACGACTCTGCTGGGGACTACTTAGAGGGTTCGGGCTTTGTATATTTGCTTATTTGCCATTTTAGTTTTATTTGTGTATAACTCTGTAATTCTTAGTTTGGGTTTTTATGTGATAGGTGCGGAACTTTTTTTTTACTAACTTATTTTTTTTTGTTGCAATTGCATGCATACACATCACTTTAGAATAAATATCCAAAACGCCTAAAACCCAGGGCGACTAGGAACGCAAGAGGTTTAGTACGGTACGACCGGAGCGGTAGTTTCGCCGGTACAACTCGGAAAAACTCACTCGCTCGTGTAGGTCCCGAGATCCCTTTTTAGGGGGAGGAAACCGTCGTGCCGGGAACCTATCAGTAGAACCTACCTGGTAGAGCAAAGCCACACATTTCTTACCCCCATAACATGTCATGTTTTATCCGTGTTTTTTTATGTTGTAAAGTTTATCAGGTAAATAGTACTGTTTGTATAACTTTTATTCTTAAGCACGCATCTCATTGCATTTTTTTTTTTAAAAATTCAGCTAAGTAGTTAGTCATTTAGTTGTAGATTTTTTTTTTTCAAACATGCATTTCGTATGCATTGTTTTTTTTTTAAAAAAAAATTTTACCTGCCTTTTTTATTTTAAATTTGCGTTTCATTCGCATTATTTTTTCTTAAAAAAAACTATTCAGGTAAGTTGTAATTTTGGTTAGCGCGTCGCGTATGCAAAAAAAAAAACATTTTAGGAAAAATTATAATTCCTCTTTAGCTATTAGAACTTATAATTTCGAACGTGCATTCCGTATGCATCATTAAAAAAAAACATGTTTACCTGATTGTTTTATTTTTAAATAATGCATCCAATTTGCATTAATTTTTTAAAAACTTTTTAGATAAATCGCAAGCTCTCTTAGTTTTAGGGCTCTTTGTTGAAAAAAAAACTTTTTACCTGAAATTTTTAATTAAAAACATGTATCACATATGCATTATTTTCAGAAGAAAAAAACATTTCAGGTAAATTGTAATTTTTTAGTTGTAGAACTTTCATTTTTTAAGTTTGCATCTTATTTTTGTGCATCTCATATGCGTTCTTTTCAAAAAAACTTTTCACCTGGATTTTTAATTTTGAGCAACTAGGATGCGTTGTTTTTTTCCTCTTAAAAAAAAACAAAAAAATTCAGGTAGCTTGTAAGTTTTTTTAACTGTACAAATTTCATCTCATGTATATCTCATAGGCATTGTTTTAGGAAAAAAAAAGTTTTTAGATAGATTGTAAATCTTCTCTTAGTTGTTGAGCTTTTAATTCCAAGCATGCATTGAATTTGCATTTCTTTCTATAAAAAAAACTTTACCTGGATTTTTCATCTCCTACATGCATTCTATATGTACCCTTCAGGTAAACTGTTGTAAATTGTAATTTTTTTTTTATAGTAGAATTTTAACTTTCGAGCATGCGTGAGCGTTTAAAAAAAATCAAAGTGTCATTCATTTTTATCCAAGGTGTATTGCAATTTTGCGACAAGATATTCATTTCAACATTCGCATGAGCAAGCGTTTAAAAATAGGAGTTTTTATTCTAATCACTCAGTTGAGTGCGATTATTCTAATTTAAACAAATGACGAGAATTTTTTTTTGAAAACAACTTTGTTTTAAGCATTTGTCCTGCGTTCAAGCCAGATAGTGCACTCAGCAAACTCCATGATGATACAAAATATCCTAGATCATAAATTTTGATTCTTTTCTAGAAAAAATTATGAAATGAACGACATTAGAGTTTTTTTTTTTTTTTTTAAAAAAAAAATCATGCATGATTTCTCATATTCTCTAGACTGATTTTTCATTTTCTTTTCAGGAACCCTTGGTTAGGTATCTTATACATGTAAGTTCTGCCGGACGAATAGGGCAGAAAAAAAAAATAACATGCAGTCATCCAGTAGCACGACGAATAAATTGCGCACTCGGGATATCCAACGCTCAGGTGCGATGAATTGTACTTGATTTTTTCCTTGAGATTTAAGTGTCCCTACTCTTTTTACAGATCAGACGACCACTTCGACGAGGTCGCAACCACGTGAAACGTGACTGATTCAAAGAACTTCCATGCCAAAATTCTATCTACCATGTATGGAATTCATGCGCGTCCCGAACCAAGTCATACATTAGTTATGCGGTGAAATCTAAACTCGTCAGTGTTAACCGTGGGGCATCCCCAGATGAGATTGAGCAATAGCCAGTGCACTTGAGAAGCCGATAGAAGAAATCATTTCTTATGTCATCTGTTGGTCGTAGGGTCAATCCAGGGCGTCGAGACGACCGACATATTTTGACTCAATCAACCGAGTCATTCTCTAGAAGATATTTTGAATTAGAAAATTTCAGTTTGCCACTAGGGGCATGTACATAATTGCTGTTGATTATTTTTGTTAAATTTTATTTTAAAAAAATCTAAACAAGAAAAAAAAATCATTTTTTGTTCTTTAGGGGTCATAGCCGCCCTTTAATCGGCTACAGAAAAATAAAGAGAGTTTCCATGAAAATCTTGTGAGAGCATGAAGAAATAAAAGTGTCAAAGTTGTCCCTAAATCAACTACAATAAAAATGGCCACAATCGTGCCTAAAACGACTACAAATAAAGGGTCACTGCCACCTTTAAATGACTACAGATAAAGAGCGCCCCCGCAACATCAAAAGCGGGAAATAAGTGAATGGGCCACAGACACCCTCCAAACACCTACAAAAAAAAAAATTATCCCGCAAACCCTGTGAGGGCGGGAGAATAAAAAAGGGCCACAGCCACCCTTAAAATGGCTACACAAAAAGAGTAATCCCGCGAACCCGGTGACGGCAGGAAAATAAAAGAAAGGTCACAGTTGTCCCTCTAAACTGCTACAATCAAAAGAGCGCTCCCGGAACATCGATGGCGGGTATTAAGTGAAAGGTTCACAACTACCCTCAAAATAGTTACATACAAAGAGTGTTTCCCGGATCAGAGACGAGGAATAAAGGGCCACAGCCACCCTCCAAATGGCTACAATCTAAAGAGCCCCCGCAACATTGAAGACAGTGAGAAAATGGTCACAGCCACTCTACAAACGGCTACAAATACTCCCGCATCGAGGCGCAAAATAAAGTACGGTCATAGCCACTGTTTAGTTAGCTACCAAATAAAGAGTGCTTCCACTAGATTGAAAACCCGAAAGGGCGGCCTAGTCAAAATCAGGAAATGAGAGGCATGGTTGCAAATTCGGAAATTACAACCATGGCAAAAGGAGGAAAAAAAACCGAAGGGCACGGTCGAAAATCTCGCAGTAGACCGTGGCAAAAGGAGAGAATATGAGAAGAAAAAAAAGGATCCCGCTAAGTTGTCGCGTCATGCGCGATTTAGGCAAAAATTAGGGACAGGCATTCAAGCCGTCAAGCCACATGAGGCCTTCTTCGACAAACTCCACTAGAGGCCCTTCTCCAACAGACGCCACTAGAGGTCTTTCTCCGACAAACGCCACTAGAGGCTCTTCTCTGACCAAACGCTACTATAGGCTCTTCTCCAACTGACGCCACTAGAGGCTATTATCCGACGAACGCCACTAGAGTCTCTTATCTAACGGACGCCACTAGAGGCATTTCTCTGACATACGCCACTAGAGGCTCTTCTCCAACGGATGCCACTAGAGGCATTTCTCCGACATATGCCACTAGAGGCTCTTCTCCAACACCCGCCACTAGAGGCTTTTCCTCGTCGCTCGCCACTGGAGGCACCATCGATTGAGGCTTTACTTTACTGCTCGCCCCCGGAGGCATCATCAATCAAGATTTTACTTTACTGTACGCCACTGGAGGCTTTAATTTTCCGCACGCCACTGGAGACTTTACTTTCTGCACCGCTAACGGAGGCACCGCCAACAGGGGCACCGCCGACCGAGGCTTTACTTTTTTGCACGCCACTGGAGGCTTTACTTTCTGCACCGCCAACGGAGGCACTGCCAACAGGGGTACCGCCGACCGAGGCTTTACTTTTCCGCACGCCACTAGAGGCTTTACCTTTCTGCATCGCCAATGGAGGCACCGCCAATAGAGGCACCACTGACAGAGGCTCTACATTTCTGCATCGCCAACGGAGGCACCGCCAACAGGGGCAACGCCGACAGAGGATCTACTTTCTACATCGCCAACAGGGGCACACCGCCAACAGGGGCACACCGCCAACAGCGGCACACCGCCAATAGGGGCACCACCGCCAACAGGGGCACTCCAACGGAGGCACTGTCAACAGAGGCACCGCCGACCGAGGCTTTACTTTTTCGCACTACCAATGGAGGCACCGCCAACAGGGGCACCCCTGACGAAGGTTCCACTTTTCGCATCGCCAATAGGGGCACCGCCGACAGGGATTCTACTTTTTCGCACTGCAATAAAGCCAAAGGCTACCTTGGAGACTTGAAGACCCGGAAGATGATATACTTTCTAGCCAAAATTAGAGTTTACTCGTCTTTGGACAAACCCCCTCGAATGCATTCTACGGGAGTCCTTCCAAAGAGGGGCAAGCTGTAAACACCTAATTTTGGTACGTGCGACACGTATATAACACGATTAAAAATGTTATGTGTAACAGGTTTAAAAAAGGAAGTATCTGGATATGGAACGTTGCGAAGTTTCTAAAGATATGTCTGGCTTAAATTATGATAGTTATTTGTATTTATTGCAGAGAATAATTGTTGAATATTTAGAGTATATTTTCTGAATATTAAACACTTATTGTTAGAATAAATCAATGAAATTTACTACCTAATTAGAGCTAAACCCTAGATGCAATGTTAGCCTATATATAGAGTAGTGTTTTACATGTAAAAGAAAGAAAACGAATCAAAGAAAAAGCTCGGTTATATGCATGGAATCATCGTCAATACTACAGGTTCATCCATGTCTTATTATTTTATTATAATTGTTTTCTATTATATTAATACTAGATAATTGATCCGCGCTTTGCGCGGAGTATAAAATTTATTCGATTTATTATTTTATAAATTTAAGTTAATTAAAGGTGAATATATTAAATGTCAATAAATAGAAAATAAATAATATTACACTTTGTATATATTATATTGGTTTAATTATTACAATTAACTTAACTAAGAAAATAATATGCTTTTATTTAACGATATTTAAATTAATTTTTAGATTTTGTAATGTGTATTATTTATCATATGTTCATTACTTATGATTTAAAGTTAAGTAATAGTTCAACCGTAAAAAATTATTTATGAAACATAGTAATTAATTATTAAATATAATTTGTATAATATTTTAATTAAGATGCAATTATATATTGTGTATAACAATATTGAATTAGTTTTTTAGTGATGTTTTATGCACACCATCATCCTTGATTTATTTTTAGAATTATAATGGTTCATATAAAATTATAACATCTACATATATAGTTATTAGCCATAAAATATAATATTATGGTATGATAAAATTATTTACAGAAAAAAATTCAGAAAGAGTGATATTTAGCAAAATTAAAATGACCAGTGAGAATGAATTAGAGATGTTTGAATGATGATTTTTTTTTACATCTAAGCATATCAATATAATTTTGAAATAAATTATAAAATTTTATATTATTTGATTTAAAATATAATGTACCATTTATTTATTTACCAACTTATATTCATATTCATCCATATTAATTAGAAATTCTTTTGAAAACGACAGTCATTTACTGAATGAAAAACTCAAACATGAATACTGAAAAATAGATTACAAAAATTTATTGAATATAATATTTAATTTTATTTGATAAATATTATATATCAGTTACGTCAAATAATTATATATTCAATTTCATCATAAATTGGCTAAATGTATCAATAATTATCATCATGAATACCCTTAAATAAAACTAATTTATTTTTTATGGTGAAAACATTACAACTTACTAAAAATACTATCTAGGACTAAAACTTAAAAGATAATACAATTAAAAATATTTATACTTATATTATATATATAAATTTCTACCAATATTTTTATGATATATATACATATATATATATATATGTATGTATGTATATATATATATATATATATATATATATATATATAAATTTTGATATATTTCTTAGTATTAACTTAACTACATTGAAGATTAGAAAATAAAAATATATTTATAAACTTCTATTAGTGTACTGATTTCTTCCATGTTTAAGTAAATGAGATTGAATATGAGGATAATAACAATGACTGTCAATAGGTGATTAGAGTTGGAAGAAGTGATTTTATCATAATATAGAATTAGAAAGTGATCATATACATGGTAATGAATTTTATTTAAAACAAAATTCGAGAAATTTGTAACTGTTCTCAAGATGTATAATTAGCAATTAATTTTGTATAAAAAACTTATAGAAATTCGTAACAGATCCCAAGATGCAATGAGAGAGTTTGGAGCTCATTTAAGCAATGAGAGGTGTTTAGTTGTACAATAATATATCACCTAGAATAGAAAGTGAATGTGATGGACCAATAATATTTTAAGATTTGTACACATCAGCGGAGAGTTTAATTACTTGTCAACAATGCGTAACTTCCATTGAAATTATGTTATATATAGATAGTATAATTCTCTGTTAATCACTCTACTACACAGCCAATCTCGAAGTCAACCAGACTCAACTGCCACCCTCACCATCGACCGGATTCCCACTTTTAATATAAAGTCAGCCACCGTCACCTGTTCCGGCCATCCGTCCCCCGCTTGGCCAGCTGACCTCTTCCGCCGTGATACCCCGTCGTCGTTCCCAGCCGGATCAGGACCTCCAGCACCGCTGTCCTCTACCGCCCGAAGCTCCTGCTGCCACTCGGACCTTCCCCGCATCACGATCCGACCACTGCTTTGTCCCAGGCTGTCGCTGCTCCGCTCGGGCCCTCTGTTTCCGATTGCAACGCATACCTCAGCCTCGGTTGTTTTCTCCAACAATTGCCGGCCGCCGACCGTGCTTCATCCGAGTCAGCTGTCCGGAGGTCTTGCATCTCCGGTCGACCCCGCCTCTGATCGACCCACAGAAGCCACAACCCCGAGTCCGTCGACGTCGTTTCCACTGATATCGTCTTTAATATCCCAGCAAAAGCTTCTCTCTTGGAGGTACGATGAAGAATGGAGCTCATGACAAAGCTGGTGGCCTTTCTTCCCCATCCTGGTAATTATCTTCCATTGAATGTATTATTTATTATTATTATATGTACATAATATGATGTGTATTAACTATTATAAGTTCCGTATCTATATGTGAAATAATATATTATATTTTAATTAAGTGTTAAATAATTCTAAGTACTTTAGGGTCTCACTTAATAGTTCATAATTTTTAGTGGTGTAATTTAATAATGAATTAATTTGAGCCTTATTTAATTTGTTTTCTTAATGTCATAAAATTGTGTATATATTAGAGTAGTGGAAATTGTGAATTGAGTACCGAAATGATGATATTATTACAATGTGTTGTAATTCGTAACAGAACCCCCGAACTTGAATTTATGATCGTAGACTAACTTTATGCCTAGGTGTTTAATCATGTTTTACCCTAGGCAATTTAGGATTCTAGTTAGCCTTATAATTAACTAGTGGCGACTCTTTATAAATCCACGTTTTCAAAACGTTATTCGCCTTATGTTGATTTTAGGTCCGACACTACGCACGACAGACCTTTTAAATCGTACACATTTACATATACGTAGAAGGTCGAAATTATATTTCGAGTTGGTTGTTATTAGATATATCATATATGATACATCAAGTGTGTCAAATACTACTTTATTGAAACTAACAACATGTTTATGGTTCAAAATTTAATTTAAGTGTAATGGAAGATAGGAGCGGTACACTTTGATACAATAAAAATGAAAAAATTACGTGGGAACCGATAAGCCTACAAAATTAAAGACAACCAACACTTATCTATTCATTTCAGCTCGTTATGTTAATAGCATTTGTAAACACCTGATTTTGGACATGTGTCAGAAAAATATTGTGAGCGTGGAATCGAGCCGGGAATAATCGAGCGTTTAGGAAAACCTAAAAAAAATAATAGTAAAATCTTATTAGTATATTATATTATATGATGATATAATATATATACATTATTTTATAAAAAAAAAGGATAAGGTAGATACACTTACCTATGCTACTCTACCCATGCTCTGTCATCCCATGCTTATCATGCAAGTTGCATGCAACTTGCAAATAAATATAATAATAAAAATCATATTTTCCTCTATATAAAGAGAAGTCGACAGAGCCAAGAAGGGGAGACCAAAAAAGAAAATCACTTAGTGAATCAAGAGCTAGTATCAGAGTCTAGTCTAGTTGCTCGATAATTCCTTGTCAGTTCCACGTGTCACGACATTTTATCCGGAAACAACCCAATGTGAGTATTGCTTAATCAAAAGTTGTATTTACATTCCAAGCATAAATAAAGTGCAAATTGGTTAAAAATCCATCGTTTTCAATGTAACATTTTATTTATTTTCCGTTCTTTTATTTCGCACTATACATATGTCTATATATATTTTTCTATTATCTTCAAGTTTTATATAACTGTTTTACTTATCTGTCATTTTATTATCTATAAGTTATATATATATATATATATATATTACTTATTTGTCATTTATATTACCTTCAAGTTTTATATATGTACATATTGCATATTTTTCATATTTTATCTATAAGTTTTACATGTGTTTATATTACTTATATATCTCAGAACTCTGTTAAGTGTTAAAAATTAGTACAGAGAAGTTCACGGTCATTTTAACATGTTTCCAAAATTATTTTCAGTTCAGCCATGAACTTTTTGATAATTGAAAATTGGCCATGAATTTCTTGATGATTACAACTCGGCCATGAACTTTTTGGTACTTGCAGTTCAACCCTTAATATGGTTATTTTAGTGAAAAATTAAACAAGACAAGTCAAAGTACTGAAAGGGCGGATTTCTAGCTTGCGAGCTTTTAATACGTAATCAAATCCCCGAACCCAAACCTCTGGACGCAGACCATTTCAAGCCCTAGGTTGTTAGTATCATGTACCCTAGGCAACTTTAGGATTCCGATTAGCCTTTAATTAATCGGTGGCGACTCTTCATTTTTCCCCGATTCGGTTGATAATTCCATATTGGACCGATCCCGCCGTTCGCCGATCCAAATAACACATTTTCAAAACCCGATCTATTTCCGAGAGCGCTGGCCGGATCCGACGTGCGACATTTTGGGGACTCTGCTGGGGATTTACATTTAAGAGGGTTTAGGCTTGTTGTGTTTGTCTTTTCTTGTTTAAATGAAAATTTCTTCCATATCCGTTTCGACGGTTTGTTCGCCTGTGCAGCTTCTAATCTCTTATTTTGAATGCTTTAAATTGTTTTGCACACACACCACACTGGTTACCATCACCCACTCTGTCCTGGAGTATTTTAAGAGCTTAGGGAGTTTAGTAGGGGGAATGCGCCCGGAGCGGTTGGACCGCCGGCACGCACCTAAAAAACTCAACTCAATAAAACTGACTGAGCCGATGATCTTCTATAGAGGTGATTCTCTATAGAAGTAAGGTTCCATCGTTTGTTCGAGAACCTAGAAATCCATCCTTCTAGAACAAATACCACACGCCACATAACCTCCTGCCAGCTGTGTGTCTTTATGTTTGGTTTTTTTTTTTTTTTTCTTTTTGGCCTTAGTTTATGACATGTATATGATGGGCCCTTGTATTTTATTTCATGTTCCCGAAGCCCTGTAAATGTAACACAAATCATAGTGGAATATTTACTTTCCAGTACCTGCATTGCATCATAAATTTCAAAAAATAAAAAAGGTCTGTTCATTTCATTTAATTTTAGGGAGGTTCACGTGTCCTCTTCGGTAAGGATGAGGCAGTCGAACCACTGCCCTCGCACCAAAGCCATACAACCACCCAAGGTCGAGATCAGTCGAATATGGAAAGCCATGACAAAAGAAGACCAAAAGTACGTGAGTGAAATAATCGGTGAAGTTCACGAGCTTGCTAACTACAAAGTCAACTGGTCCCTCCTTGATGCGTTATCTGACTTTTGGGACATAGGTAAAGTTGTCTTTGTGATTAATGGCAATGAACTTACGCCTACGCTCGAAGAACATCGTCAGCTCGTTCAAGGGGTAGAATGGGACCACGGAATCATCCAACCCGATCTCCAACAAAGGGGCGATGACAGTACCCTAGCCAAATTGCTCAAAGTCACAACGAGTAAAATGTCCACCGAGCTCAGATTAAATGGGGGGCACGACCTATCCATTGAACTTTTGGTATACTTGATTGAGCACCGAATTGCCGATAAAACCAATGACCAAGGGAGATGTCATGCTTTCATTTTACTTATTTTGGGTACACTCTTGTCCCCTTTTCTAATGGTCTAATTGACTCGGCCTTGGCCAAAGTCGTCCTTCAAGTAGTGGAAGGTAAAAGTTTTGTGGTAGCATTACTTGCGGAGACCATTACGTCTCTAAACATTTTGAAAACCAACGGAAAAGGAAAACTAAGAGCAAGTCCCGCTTTACTTCAAATTTGGTTTTTGAGCCATATGAAAAAATTTGGCGCGAACTTTCCCCGGGCAAGTTTTTTAGGGGACAAAACGGTTATTTCAAGAATGTTAGGTAGATCACTTTTTGAGACTGAGAATTGGAAAGCTCTCGATTGGAAAGTTCACATTTCAAAACTAACACATAATGATATTTTATGGACGGCACGATGGTTACCCGTTCACCGTCCTACGATCCTTAGGTGCAAAACTTTCGAGGGAGTTCAACTTCTTAGTCATCGAGGTGAAGCGACTACCTATCCTTTTCGAGTTATTCGACAATTCGGTGGGTTCCAAGATATTTCACTGCATGTTCACGTGCCCCCGAGAATGCATAAGTGGCACAATCAAATGGGCATTGCGAACCCCGCCCGTGACTTAGTTCGACAGGTGAATAACGACTGGGAAAGTCGAGTCCTACTTTTCATAAAGGCAGCAGAATCCCCCATGGCCAAGAAGAATGAATACCGTGCGACGATGGAGTACATCCATGTATTCTACTCAAATCCCATGCCTTTGAACCCCGAGGAAATAGTTGGGGGTAGACTCAAGCAACAACATGCACATTATGATGGGATACATGCAAGTGTGAAATCAAGCGAGGGAGTACAGAGCGTCGCTTGGGCCAAAGAGAAGTCTAGGTTCAAGAAAGAGATACAACGACTCCACGACGAACTGCTATGTGCCCAACATAAAGTCAAAAATTGAGACCAGTCTTGGGAAAAATGCAAGGACAGAGTAGCTGCATTGAGTGGCACCCTTGATAAGTTTAAACGAAGGACGAGGAGAGTGCAAAGATTTTCAAAATGTATATCCTCGACCTTCATTCGAACCAAGGAATAAGCAACAAATGCACTCAATGAGCTGCAAGACCGCGTGAAACATCTCTAGAATTAGACATCGATTGATTAAATCTTTTGAGGAATACCCTTTTTGTACACCTGCTATGTAATCGAAGTCTATAAATGGAATGAACAGACATGCGAAATTTTCAAACCAAAACATGCAGAATTTACAATTTCTTTGTTCATCTTATTCTGGTGTTTGTTTAATGTAGATACATCTGGCAAGGACAAGTCCTATACACACTCGTGATTTCGTTCGAAAGGAACGGATGGAGCAACAGAACCAGGGTCATCCACCAGGATTCCCAGAGCCCGTGCATCATCCTTTAGCCCCGCCACCTCAAGGGAATGAAGAAAGGATCGTCCAACTAGAGCAAACCATGCAAGCCATGAACGCACGCACGGAACAGTCCATCGCTAGCATGGCCACCCAAGTCGAGCGTCTTCTGGCCCTCTTTGGCCCTCACAACCCCGCCACAATCTCCCCGGCGTCGACCTCTCGAGTTGTGCCACTATCCGCGGCCCCTCAGATAAGGAACACTCTTGTCCCTGATCAGGTTCCACCCCCGGTTCACGTACTCCCCGATCAAACAGAGCCTCTTATCCATGACCAGCTGGGCCAGATTCCACTCCATGTCCTCTTCTTCGTATCCCATTGCGGTGATGGACTCGAAGGTGATTACGTCAATAGAGCTTCCTCCATCGACCAATATTCTTTTAACTTTGAAATTACCTATTGAGTTGTAATTACGATGGCGTCTTCCTGGAATAGTGTTGATCTCGATAAGTCCTCCGTAGAGAAAGTAACTATCATGGGTTCGAGCTCCCTTGATCTCTTGCGAGAATCTGTCGAGGAGATGTCTCGAGCCGCATAGGTGTCTCGAGTTGTGCTCGACTCTCCTCCAGCTGCGAATCCTCCCGACAAAACATTGATGTTGTTGTCTGGAGGGGTTCTCCATCTTCGACCCTTGTGGGCTCGACGATGGTGATGTCGTTGAATTTCTCTTTGCATGAATTCTAATTCCCTCCTCGCCAGGAGGCAATCTTCCGTGTTGTGCCCCTCTTCTTGGTGACTTTCACAATAAGATAGGGGATGGGGAGTTCCTTCCGTTGCTAGAAGTGCTTCCATCCTTTTTTTAGTTTGCCGGAATTCTCTTGAGGAAACACCTCGAATGGATGAACTCTCCCCTTGATCTCGTGGGGTTTGGTGTAGAGTTGGGCGATTCACCCGGGCTTGTTCCGCCTCTACATGGATAGTCGCCCATTGAATCAACTCCTCCAAACTTTCCACTGGTTCAGTGTATTGAGTGATGGCTAAGGATCGGGACTGGGGTCCCAAACCTCTAAAGAACACTTGGATGGCTTCTCTTTCTGAGAGTTCAACTCCGGTATATCCTCTTTGAAATCGTCTAAAGTAATTCTCCAAGGTTTCATTTGACCCGTGGAATATACTCTCAGCTCTACGCGTTTGGTTTTGCCTCACTCGACTCCTTGATGGTGCCATGACTTTTTGATCACCGTTTCCCACAGACGGCGCCAAATGTTGGGATCAAAATGACGTGGCCTTGAACTTCTAGTAGTGGACTTCGAGGTCTCGCCGGGAGCTAACTCTTTTAGGTATCTTTCTCGACCTCTTGGGTACTTAGTTTCCTCTAGGAGCTTTGTGCTAGGCGAGGACCTGAAAAAGGGTGGGGATGTCTCCTGATTCCACTCCGAACCTTAAGTCAGTAATGGATTTAGAAAGAGTATTGTAAAGTATGAGAATAAAGATTACTAAATGTTTATAACGTTCCCCTATTTATAGGGAGGATTACCGACTTCAAGTTGCGTCCGTTATGCCTTGATTGGTTGTTCAATGGCGGTGGTTGTCTTTTCTGATTGGTTGAGAAAGACGGTGAGAAGTCAGCTGGTGACAAGCAGGTCGCCACCTCCTGTTTCTTACTAAGGAGGGTTTCCATAACTAGGGGACAAACAGTTTGCCACCTAAGTTTTACCTTGAGAAGAAGGTTTCTTCAATTCTAAAGACGGTGAGCAGGTCGCCAGTTGGTACCTTATCCTTAGGAGGAAAGGCTTCCTAAAGGTGGCGAGTAGGTCTCCACCTGTTCTTTCCTTAACAGGAAAGTTTTTTTGTTGTATTTGGTAGTCAACTCGACTATTACCTTAAGAGGGAGAGTTCTGGGTGACCTTATCGCCTTGCCTATCTTCGATAGTCGCTTTGGGAGTCGACCTTCCCTTGTATAGTCGTCGACCATTTATCCTTATCTCTTCGAGTTGAAGGTGAATGGTCTTCGACTTCTAATCTTAGAGTCTCGACTTTTATATCCTCGACCCATGTCAGATCGTCTCGAATCATATCCAATAGCCGCCTTTTTCTTTGCTCCCATAGATCTTCTTTTTTGAGCTATAGGCTTCACCGCTGGATCTATTCTTAGCTCGTGAGAGATAATATCGGGACATATTCCTGGCATGTCGCTGGACTACCATGGGTTCTAATGCCCTTGGTCTCTTGAGAGTACCTGGCATGGAGATGTCTTGAGCCACATAGGCGTCTCGAGCCATGCTCGACTCTCCTCCAGCTGCAAATCCTCCCGAAAGGACATTGATATCGTTGTCTGAGGGTGTTCTCCATCTTCTTCGCTCATGAGAGCGATGGTGATGGTGACGTTGGATTTCTTTTTGCATAAATTCCAGTTCCCTCCTGGCGAGGAGGCAGTCTTCGGTGTCATGTCCCTCTTCTCGATGATATTCGCAATAAGGGGCGGGGCGATGACCTCTTTCGGCTAAATGAAGTCTTTCTAACCTTTGTTGGGTTTGTCAAAATTCCCTCGAAGAAGCTCCTCGTGTAGATGAGCTTTTGCCTCGACTCCGTAGAGGTTCCTGCTGGAGGAGGCGATTTACTCATGTTTGTTCTACTCTCACTTGGAGAGTTGCTCTCTAGATTAGTTCTTCCCAACTTCCCACCGGCTCAGTGTATTGAGTGATGGCCAAGGATTGGGATTGGGGTCCCAAACCTCTGAAGAATGCACGAATAACTTCTCCTTCTGAGAGTTCGCCTCTGTTATACGCTCCATGGAATCGCCTAAAGTAATTTTCCAAGGTTTCATTTAACCCTTGGAATATACACTCAGCTCTCCGTGTTTGATTTTGTCTTACTCGACTCATTGGTGGTGCCATGACTTCTTGATCACGATTCCCACAGACGGCGCCAAATGTTGGGATCAAAATGACGTGGCCTGAACCTTCTGGTAATGGATTTCGAGATATCGCATGTGGCTAGCTCTTTTAGGTGTCTGTGTCGACCTCGGGGGGACTTAGTTTCCTTAAGATGCTTGTAGTAGGCGATGACCTGAAAAGGGGTGGGGATGGCTCCTGATTCCACTCCGATGATTAAGTCAGTAATGAAATTTTAGAGAGTACTTATAAAATTATGTGTATGTAAGCGCGTAAATAATGAAAGTGTTCTCCTATTTATAGGAGGAAAATACCGACTTTGATGGTGGTGAGCTTTATGCTCTGATTGGCTGCCTAGTGACGGTGGGCACCCTTCTCTGATTGGTGGAGAGGGACGGTGATGCGTCAGTAGGTGACAAGCAGGTTACCACCTCCTTATTTCTTAGTGTTGAAGGTATCTTTAATCAGGTGACAAGTAGGTTGCCACGTCAGTTTTACCTTGAGGGGAAGGTTTCCTTGGGTCAGGAAGTCGGCAAGCTGGTTGCCAGCTGGTATCTCTTCCTTAAGAGGATGGGTCTTCTTGAGTTAAGAGACGACGAGCAGGTTGCCACTTGTCTTCTTCCTTAGGAGAAAGGATTTTATGACATTCTCTGGTTGTCGACTCGATCATACTTTTTAGAAGGAGAGAGTTTAGCTTTGTCGCCCTTCTTTGACTGGTATCTTAAGAGTCGACCTTCTTTCATATTGGTGTCGACTATTTGTCTTCGTACTCTTAATTCAAATGTAATTAGTCGTTGATTCGACTTTTGAGGGTTCTGAGTTCAATGTTGTCGACCTTTATAAGGTTGTCTCAAATCATTTCCAACTGTTAGTTATTTATGTGAATTAATTTTCAATTTTGTATAGAGTTTATTATTGATGCAAATTAATTATAGAATTGCTTCAGTTTTTTATATTGTTAAATGTTAATTGATGTATTTTTTTTAATAATTGTGTTATAATGTGAGGTGTTAAAATTGAAATCTTATTGGTTAAGAGTGTTAATTGTAATAATGGACATATGACATGTTTTTGGTTGCTAGGTATGCTGACGTGGCGGCAACCGGTTGCTTCGGTTAATCTTTTTTAGACTGTTCTATTATATATATATATAGATTATTTTGGAAATACCAAAAGACGGAGAGATTCAATGAATTTAATTAATCATTATTATTATATCAAATACGATCATAATAATTTATTTATATCTATCAAGCCACCACACGCGCCACACCTAATACCTAATATCATGGCAATCAATAATAAATAGTGCATAATTTACTTAGACATCAAAATTAGGGTGACAATATTTTATAAAAAAAATATTTGGGGTACGCAATTTAAATTAAACCTTTTGTTAGGATGCACTTTTGAACCAGTGTTATCAGAACCAGACTGGTCACTAAACCGGTAAGTGATCCGGCTCCCGGTTCGTCCTATTCGAACCCGGTTAGACCGGTCTATAGTGAAAACTGAACTCTAGATCCTTCTATTCCTCCCTAACCCTTCATATCCTCCGTAAACCTACCTCTGTAGATCCCTCCTCCCTTCCCTTTCTGTAATCCTTCCCCTCCAATCCCACACCCTTTCTTCACGCAGTTGAGCAGTAGAGAATTCGACAGCCACGATCCATGACCAGCTCACCTTCCCCTCTAGATCCCACCCCTTTCTTCCCGAGCAATTGAGTAGCAGAGGATTCGACCGCCACAATCATGTGAGGAGTCTCTTTTCGAGGAAGTCCTCCACGACGTTTCTAGATCCGCCTCCGGTCGATCCGTATGCTCTGTTAGCCTCGAGGAACGACATATATATTGCCAAGGGGGTGTCAAAATTTGTCTCGGTCGTGGAGAAATCTCAATCGCTCCTCAACGAGTCCAACTGTTAACGACAATTGCAGATGTGCGTTGGAGTCTGAGTAAATCGGGAAGAAGAGTGACCTAATCGGATCTCTGATCACTAGGTGGTCTTAGTCTTCATAGATGGTGGATTGGTCTGCAGGATTAGGAGGTGGAGATTGGAGTGGAGGAAGAGTTATGTTGATGACTTGTGTTGTATGATCTAAAATGCCACGATGAGAAGATGGAGAGTCTGGCTGAACAAATATGCTTGTCTACTGCAGAAACTTCTAAATACTTGTTAGTAAATTCAGAATTAAGTAATGGAGGCATGCCCTCAAGTAGTAGATTCTAAGGAACGCTGTTGCACTCTTCACAGTCTAAGACTTCCAATTTTTATTTTTATTTTTTCCTTCTAAACGTGAACCAGCAGATCGGAGAAACGGCTGGTTCGCTTAAAACCGGCCGGTTCTCTAAAAATCGGAACTAAAAACCGAGTTCGCATTCAGGGACAAATTTACATGGGTGTTTACGGGGTTATAGGTAGGGCTGGAGATGGTGAGGGTATGGTGCGAATAACACTAATACCATAATCATAACGTATTTTTTTCACACATACCATAACCATAACCACTGTGGTTATAATTCTTCATACCATAACCATAACCATGGTTTTTCACCACGGTTAAACCATTTAACCACAATCATTCAAACTAATACAACATCATTGTTTCATAAAATAAAAGTAAATATACATTCAGTTTCATACACGAAATCCAAATTAAACATAACTTCATTGTTACACTAAATTTTTTTTTTAAAAAAAACACATCTTAATCGCTTATCATTTGCGATCCTCATTCGCCATTACTTCCAATCGTGTTTACCTAATAATAAGAAATATAGACATAAATTAGGCATATTTATGTAATTATTGAATTACTCTCACTTGTCAGTTGATCTAGGCAAATGAAGAAGTGAACGAGAGTTTGAGTCTCTGAGAGTGAGAGTGTGGCTGAATTTAACAAATTAAGTTATATTGAAATTGAATGGTGGGAATTGCTTGGCAAAAAAATAAAGGGTCAAAATTGAATGTTAGAAATTGCTTGGCAAAAAAAATAATGGGTGGGAAAGGGAACATAATAAGAATTATAATATTTGACTAATAATGTATATATATATATATAATATATTAATATTATATATATAGAGGTGATGGTTATAACCGCGGTTATACACTCATCACCACAACCATAACCATTGCGGTTACAAGATTCATCACCATAACCGCCCCTCACCATAATGGTGCGGTTAACCATTGCGGTAAATGGTGCGAATAACCATGGTTATTTGATTTTCACCGCACCATTGTCGGCCCTAGTTATAGGGCACCGCTTAACTCGACTGAGTTAGAGCGAAAAATTAGTAATTACCGATAAGGACCCCGTATAAAAAATACAAATGACCCCATATAAAAATAACAAGGGTTTACAGGTCTTTTTGTCCATAACGTTTGATAATTTTTTAGTTTTGGTCCATGATTCTTTTTTTTTTGTCTAGTTTTGGTACCATATGTTTGCATATTTTTCTAGTTATGGTCCGACCGTTACATTCCGTCCATTTTTTCCCGTTAAATAACATGTGCAAGTCACGTGATCCACACTAAACTTTCAATTTTGTTCAAATTTGGGGGGGAATTGACCCATTGAACTAGGTCTAGGGTGTCAATTCCCCCAGATTTGACCCATTAAGCCTAGTTTAATTCGCCCAAATTGAACTAGGTTTAGGGTGTCAATTCCCCCAAATTTGAACAAAATTGAAAGTTTAGGGTGGATCACGTGACTTGCACATGTCACTTAACGGAAAAAATGGACGGAATGTAACGGTCGGACCAAAACTAGAAAAATCTGCAAACATATGGTACCAAAACTAGGCTAAAAAAAAACATCATGGACCAAAATCCAAAAGTGGTCAAACATCATGGACCAAAAGACCTGTTAACCCAAATAACAAAGGAAAATAATAACATATAATGCTAAATAGCTTAGTTGGTTGCGCACATAATTATTACCATATTCATGGTTCAAGTCTCGCTTTCCACCTTTTTTATCTAAGTTTTTTTTTTTTAAATTATATTAATTTCCGTTCTTTTTCTTTTATTATCTTTCTTTATCTTCACTAGCCATTGAAAAAAATATTTCTTACAATTTCGTAAGTCATTTTTTACAACAAAAATATTATTAATTTTTATTTATCTCATTCTAATTGATGTTCCTTTCTTTGATTGACCATGAACAATTGTAAGTTTTGTTATATTATTTATATTTGTATTGGATATTATCAATTTTTTGAAGTTTTTTATTCATTATGAGTATATATATAGTTATATTTTAATAATTTCTTAGATATTTTTTCGACCCGAAATATATATTTGATCCGACCGATTTTTTAGCTACAGAAAAAATTTTGTGCACCCATTGATCCAAGGGTCCTGGATTCGTCACTGATCGCATTCATACCAGTCTTTTAACCAGATCGGATGGCGAGGTATTCGGTTTCCAGTCTGATCCGGTTAGACCGCCGGTCCGGTCCGGTTTTGATAACAGTGTTTTGAACTGATATATTTCTTTTTAGAAAAAGAAGTTCCGTTTTTTTCCCCGACTTCATAGAGCGCGGGGAGATGCAAAAAGGCGGGTGGAAATTGGCGGGAATGTAAACGACTATGCAAATTTTATCCAAGGGGCATTACTGACATTCACACACCGCGAATAGAGAGGAAACCCTAAATCTATCTTTTCTCTTCGAGCAAGGACTAAAAAACGGGGGAATTCTTCAATTCAGTCTCAAAGATCCTAAAATCTGCTAAACCCTAGCTCCAGTTATACTCTACCATGGCTGAATCAGCTCCGGTTGAGCTCCCGGAAGTGGCTGAAGCTGGTCCCGCCGCATGCAGGACGGTCCGCCGGAGACTGGTCCAGGCAACCTTGTTCCCGCCCAATCCTCTGGTGATTGAACCTGCTAGGAATCAGGAGGATAGGAATTGCGTCAAGGACGAGGATAATGAATGCGAGGAGGCTTGTGGGAGCCAGAAGAGACAACGGAGAAAGAGGGCGGTGAAAGGAAGCCCTCAGAAAAGGGCTTCCTCCGGAAAGGTGAGTGTCCAGGCCACCTTGTTCCCGCAAAATCCTCTGGTGATTGAACCTGCTGCGAATCAGGAGAATGGGAATTGCAGCAAGGACGAGGATGATGAATGCGATGAGGCTTGTGGTAGCCAGAAGAAGCGGCAAAAGAGGGTGGCGAAAGCAAGCCCTCAGAAAAAAGCTTCCTCCGGCAAGGTTAGTGGTATTCGCCTCTCCGCCCAGTCCAAAATTGCTGAACTGTGTTTTTCTCTAGAGCTAATTTTACATCACACTTATGCTCGATTGTTGAGACATACTCAATTCAGCTGTGTTTTTGTCGATTTTTAATCTTCTTTATGAGACAAGGTTATTCATTCGTTTGCTTACTATTTATTAAAATAGAAGGAGAAGCAGCCAGTGAATGGAACACCAAAAAAGAGGAAATTGCAGAATCCTGTCGAAACTGGGAACAAGTCACCTCCGGTTCCTAATCTTCGATTAGAGGCAAAACTCAGAGCTGAGGTTGGTATTTCTTTTTCTGTTTTCCTTATGATTAATTCTTGCCTTACCATCATCTTCAAAATGTTGCAATTTGTTTCTCAAAGTTACAGTTTTGGAAAGAACTTAGCTCCCTCGGGGGCTAGGCTTACTAACTGTTTGTTGTAGATTAGACCCATTAATGGAATTCATAAATTTAGATTGGCCCATATTAATGCAGTCTCACCTACCATTATTAGGAAAATTCACGCATATTTGCTGGAAGGAAAATTCATCCATTTTTTTCATCGTGCAAAGCTGGAAGGAAGTCTGAGGAAATTTCTTTGAGTCAGACCAAGAACAGACGCATTACCCTTGGGCCTATTCATGTTTTGGACGAAACTCAGGTATGACTTATTCAATAGATCCTAAAATTTGAAGGTTATCACAAAAACTTGTGTGAGCTTTGTTTTTCCTGTATTCAGTTGCATCATTACCACCTTTTCTCCGTTTACCTAACCGATGATTTCATTTGAATTTTGGCAAGGTTGACAATAACATGTTGCTTGATTGGAGAGATTGGGCATTTTGTGAAAGCGTATTCGTTGAAGATGCTTATAGCTCAGATAGTACATCTTCTGCTTTTGATGGAAAACTCAGTCATTTAACATTTGATGAGTTACCATGCTTGCGTGAAAGATCATCTTCTAACTCGGCTGAATTGCTCAATGAGGAAGTGCCAAGCTGTTCTCTCTCAAAGGGCTGTACACTGGTATGTGAGCATTATTAAGCTTCTAGTTATGTTCTTAATATGTAATTTTGTTCTAAACTTAAACTATTCCTGCTGAAGCATTAAATCAATTCAGATGATTCCCTTCGTAAATGCACGTGGTTGATTCTCCCACTTTGGATTTTCATAATCTGCAGGATCATGACATAGGTAGAGTCTATCCTGTATCTGTACACACTGATCATCTAAGAAAGTTAGATGTTGAACAGCAATGTAAATTTCTTGAGGAAAGGTTAGTAAACATGATGCAGCAAACACATGCATTCATTAGACTCCGTAACTTTTCATGGCTGTACTTTAAAAAACATATATTTAATGTGCACCATTATGCAGCTTGAGTTCATGCAGTTTAGATGAATGTATCTTTGCAGGATGGTATACTACTATGCTGGCAATTGTAGTTTGCCCTCAGATACATTGTGGACAGATAAATTCCATCCGAAAAGGTCTATTGAGGTAACTATTTTGTGCTGAATTGCTCTTGAACTTTGATCAAGGGAAAGAGGTTTATTAACTGTTATATACCTTAAAAGAAAACTAACTGATTTGTGATTACTTAATCTGGGCCGTCTTGTATTGTAATCTTCATAAATTTGTTTTCAGGTTTGTGGGAATGAAGAGTCTGTGAAGATTTTGAGTGAGTGGCTACATCTCTGGCTGCAGAGAGACCATCAAAAAAGCAAACACTTAAATGGAATAAATGGCTCCAGCTTCCTAGACGACAGTGATAAGTATCAATCAGATAACTCTGATTCAGAATACACAGAAGAGGAAGCTAGATTGAAGAATGTCATGTTGGTTACTGGACCTGTAGGGGTAGGTTGAAGTTACCTCACTTGAAGTTTATTGCTGTTCACCAAAAAAAACAAAGTCTATTCGCTAATTTTCTTGGATTCATATTGCTACTTTCTTTGATTGTGGTACCATATCCAGCATTACCAGGATCATTCCTGTCCCAGTGATTTCTTTCAGGTTGATCATGAAACCTATATGGCAAGTATCTGAATGTTTCTGTCACTTTTGCAGTGTGGAAAGTCTGCTGCCATCTATGCATGTGCTAAAGAACAAGGTTTTGATATTATGGAGGTAATGAACATATGAATTCTTTCTTCATAAATGCTTAAGTTTTTCTCAATCCTAATATTAGGCACTTTTCTTTTAAGGATTTTTTTCCTCTACTGAATTTGTTTGGCAACCCAATGATGAAAATTGGAGCTAATCAGCCAAAAGTTGCTTGTGCTCTTTCATTATCTTAAACGATGAGTATTAGCTTTTGAGGTACTGCTGCAATTGCAAGTGCTGGGTAGTGATTGATTGAAAATACAAGTACTGTGTGTTTCACAGTTCAATTAAATACTCTATGGGTATCTGAGTAAAGAAAATAAAAAACTATTCTCTACTTTGACATTTATGCATGCTTGTCCCGTTGGTTGTAATGGGCTCATCTTATCGAGGCTGTTTTAGAAATTCTGTAGGTGTTTGGTTTGTGATTGTTCCACGGAGAGCAACCTTTCTGCAAAAGATTTCTTAACCCGAAATGTATTGATAGTTGAGACTAAATAACAAAATGGTAGCTTGGACAACTGCTATGTTCCCCCCACCCCTTAAATTTCTCGTCAAAAGCTCCTATCGTGAAAAGTAACTGGACTTAGAAACTCTAGCTTAACATTTTAGCATTTATAATTAATATAGGATTATATGTAAGCCGGTAAAGTCTATGATCAATACGTGTGCCGAAAGCTGAGCGATTTTTTTTTTTTTTTCATTTTTGTTCTGTCAGTTTCATTCACCGAATCTTCATCTATAAGGCATGAGCTACTTGTGTTTCTCTCTGGATTTTCCCTTATTTCGCTGAACTTTCAGCAAAGAAGTATCGCTTTTCATTCAGTTTTGGCTTAGTTTTTATGGTAATATTTGATCTGTTAGTTTGTCAATCAGTCAGAAGTTGTCAGATCATTTTAACTGCTGCTCTCACTAGCAGCTTCTGCTTAAGAATATTTGAACAGAAAGATATGTTTCCTTACCAGGTAAATGCATCAGAGTGTCGAAATGGTGCTCTTGTGAAGCAAAGGTTTGGAGAAGCTTTGGAATCACAGTGGTTGAAATGGTTTGTAAGCATTATCATTCTATCTAGTCTTTTTATTCATAAGTATCAACTCTTTAGTTTCTTGACTGTTGATCTTGTCTGTCTCATCACTGACCTTCTTTCTCATAATAACCTGCCACCTCAAATATATTTTTTTTACTTGAAGGAAGTCAGTTTCTGAATACTTAACCAGAACTTCTATTAGCTCATTGCCATGGTTTTATGCTTTGAGAATCAATAGTCAAGACAATGAAATATTTACATGGCAATTAATTAGAGTACATTGGTCCAGGTCATCAGCTGACTCTCCACAGGAGGATAAATTTCATCCAGCTCTTCCTAATGGTCCAAAGCTAGCTATCAATAATGAGACTGTGGCACAAATACCCACCCCAGATGAGTATCAATTATCTGGTGCAACTGGAGCTGATAAATCGAGAACCAAGGATAATGGTGGAGCTTGTGAGCTTAGGAAAGTTAAGCCTTTAATCCTTTTTGAAGATGTTGATATCACTTTCTTAGAAGACCGTGGTTTTATTGCTGCTGTACAACATATTGCTGAGACAGCCAAGGGTCCTTTGATTCTAACCACAAACAGTAAGGGCTCTTTCCTCTTCTGCTATTTTTTAATTCCTTTCTCCAACTAACAAGTATATGCTATTGCTTTTAATAGATGAAAATTTGGTACTGCCTGAGAGTTTGGATAGGCTTGAGTTGTTCTTCAAGATGCCTTCACGGTTGGAGCTTCTTTCCCATGCATACATGGTATGTAATTTAATTGCATCCACAGTATGATTTTTAGTATGTTAAATTCTTACTCATTGAGATATCTCTTTTCAGGTTTGTGTTTCTGAGAAAGCCACTATCCACCCGCACATAGCGGAGAGATTCATTGAATGTTGTAAGGGAGATATCCGGAAAACAATTATGCAACTCCAGTTCTGGTTTCAGGGAGATGGATATGTGAAAGGTAAGCCATATATAATACCTGACCATATTTGTGTATTCATAGATGTTTTCCTAGTTTTATAAAGAAATCATGGAAACGTTCTTTCTTCTCGAGTCTCTGCTCCTAGTACAAAATGCAGTGTAGTGGGTAGCATCTGCTGATCAGAAAATGTGTAGGAGCCTAATCCTAATATTAGGGTATGATGCAGGGAGACTCAAAATCTGTAGAAACTTGAGAGAGAAGTTGAATGGAAATGTGCTTGTAATGGAGCAGCACAAATATTTTAGAATATTTTATTGCAATCTTTCAAATGCTATTTGTTTTCACCAATTACTTCTGAACATATGGAAAAGACAACAAATGAAAGCGTATTTATTCACAAAAGATTTAACTACATTCTTCCACTGCGGTGGAATCAAATAGTGTTATTAAGGGCGCTCACCTCGTCGCATGTGGCGCCGAGGCGCAAAAGATGGTTTCCGCCTTGTATGTTTCCATGCTCGCCTCACTGAAGCAGCACCATGAGGCCCAGCCGCCCAGGAACAGCCATGGTTGGGCTAGGGTTTCTTCTAGTTTAATTCTATAGAGAATAACATAGAAAGAGTAATATACTCATTAAAATGCGAGAGAAAATATGTTTAAATGCTATTAATTCATGAAAAAAGAAAAAGTAAAGCTATTTAATGTGCCTAAAAACTTTAAATGATATGAATTAGCTTAATTATGCCTCACTGTTTCTCTATCTTGATCTTCACATTTCTGTTTTTTATTACTAGTATAACTTGAGCACCTCTTTTTCAATGAGGTGAGCGCCTCATTTGCGTCTCAAATTTGAGGCGATGTTTAGCCTTGTCGCCTCACTGCGCCTAAGGCCTTTGACAATATCAAACACTGGAATTGCGTCAAAGCTGCTAGTGTCCCTGAAGTTGCAGTACGTTGTCCAAGGTTATATTAGCCAGAGCATGACCTTGGTGCCAGCTACCATCTGTTAGGGTGTTAATCAAATCACTGAAGGGTGTCTCCCTGCTTCTAATTGAAAGACAGTTTGCTGCTTTCTTACTTGCCTTGCTCCAACACGGATAAATGATGGAGCCTTCTCCAGAGTTAAACGATGGATGAATGGAAGATTAATTTAAATTTCGTTCCATCACTAATGTGATAAGAACTTTTCAGTGAGGGAGGAGAGGACTGGAAAAGAAATTTGTTCCCTCATTGATTCAGGGACTTAGTATTACTAGTGGAGGGGTACTGAATATCTGGTTTGTGCAGATCATGCTTTTAGCACAACACATTAGAGAAAAACTAATCTTTTCTCATCCATGATTTTGCAGGTAAAAAATCTGAAAGAGTTTCTTCTGAGTTACTAGATCTTAACTCTGGCCATGGCATTCTGCCAAAGTTGATGCCTTGGAGTTTCCCTTCAGAGTTATCAGAGCTAGTTGAGAGAGAATCTTCTCTTGCTTTATCCATGATGGAAGAACGTTCCAACTTCGTGGAGATAGTTGAGGATTTTGATTGGGAAACGTTGGTGTCTCAGGAGATTGATCTCAATGAAGAAAGCTTGGAAGCCAAGAAGGAAGCTATGTTAAGTAGAAACTGCTCTATTCAGAATGAGGAATTTGCATCTCAGATTGATATTTCTTGGGACTTCTCCAACTCACCAGGAACACCTGTTTCATTTTCGCGTAAGAAAGCCGGAAGAAAACTAGATATTGTACTCTCTTCTGATTCTGAAGCTGATATCCATATTGACCGAAGTGCAGATTTTAATGGGAAGGATCAATTTGATTGTGTGAGCAATGATATTTGCTTGACCCCTATGATTGACAAATCAAGTGAGATCAAAGAGGAAAAGAAGTGCTTACCGTGTTTGGACAATGAATCTAGGAATCAAATAGATAACCTTTGGAGAGCTGATGATGTCTCATGTGTTCCGGAGTCCACTTATGTTCCGGAGACAGAAATTGACTATGGAAATGAGGTTTCATGCAATACCCTTTCTACGTTTCAAGTCGATAAGATGACTGATTACCCATCTCCAGATAAGGCAGGAAATGTTGGGAAGTCCTTAAACAGAATACGTAAACTTTCAGACTTAGCAGGAAATTCTTGTAATAAGACAGCAAAGTACTATCCAGAAGAGGAAGATACATTGTATGATTGTATGCACGCTGTTGTGAGTAATCATCTTATGGATGAGTGCAGCCGCATAGATTTTAAGAGAAACGTTAAGCCCATAAATCAGTGTGATTTGGTGCCTAATTTAGTGCAAGAATCTTGGAAAAGATTTCGTGCTACACAGTCAAAGAAGGATACTTTAACTGAGCAGAAAGATGCTACGAGGGTTCTAGAGATAGTTAACAGAATGACTAATTTTATCTCAGAAGCTGATCTATTGTTCCATAAGTGCAACGAAGTAATAGATGTAAGTCCCTCTCCATTTAAACCAAATATTTGTCTAAATTTTCTTTCATTGCATCTAATTTGGTTACTGAACAGGATTTTCCCGATCCGACAGCATTCATTGCTGAGAAACCTGAACTTTTTAGCTGGTCCAGTTGCCAACATCAGATAGCTTCAACAGTGTTTGAGCATGGTTTCTGCTCCTTTGCCAAAGACTTAGATGTTGTTGAAGTGAACCTTGATAAACGAGAGAAGTTGGACATGGCTAAGGAGATGATACCTTTATCCAACAACAAGATGGCTTTACCCAAGCTAATCCAACAGGATATGGGAGGAAACCAGGTCCTAGAAGGGAGAACAATTGGAAGAACGATTTCTCCACTTACAGATACTTCAACAAGGTATATGCATTATCTACACTCCATACACAGTTTTCACATACAAATGACTATGCTAAACTTTACATGGATGTTGGCACAAAGACTTGTAATCAATGTTATTGCATCTTCTTGAGCTGTTTGTCTTTCTCACCTTAATGGAGTTTCCTTGAATGATTCCTCACAGAAACGAGCATTGTTGGTTACTCATAAGGAGTTGTGTGTTTTGTTATAATAATAATAATCTGGCAATAGGTAATCACACAACAGGCCAGGGTCCATGTCTTGCTTTTCTTAGCTGAACAGAGAGAGAAAGTAACATGACATGATGGGTTACTGCATGTTGGAAATGAGGAAATCATAGAATTGTGTCTTTTGGAAAGCTGTTACTGCAGGAAAACATAAATTTCATTCATACATGTTTGCTAATTAGCCTAGACTGATCTGTTCTTTGTTTTGACGTTTGATGTTGCTCCATCTAATACTTGTGATACATTGTCAAATCTAACAAACTTGTGGAATTTGATTGATGTCAGTGAGATGAGGTCTTCTAGGCTTTCAGAGGTGATTGATTCATTAATTCCTCCAAGAATGTATTTGTCGCTGAGAGGCAATGCATACCATGAGTATCTGTCTTCATTGAGTAAAATCTCCAAACTGGAAGCTCTGCGCCTGTCTGAAAACAGCAGCATTGACAAGACAAAGAGGCGGCGAAGGTAACATATATATATCATGTTTCTATATCACATATTACCAATCTTCTGGGCTCTTAATAACACATATTACCAATCTAATAAGACATATAACCAATCTCTTGGGCACTTAATAAGAAGTGTGTTTATGATGTTTTTCGGGGTTCATATTATGCAGGGGTCGAGCTTCAAGACATTACTTGAGCACAGGTGCACTGATGTTGTCACCGGAAGATATTTGTCTACTGGATAACCATGCTTATGGAACTCCCAGCTAGGAATCTGAATTAGTACAGAGTAGAAACCATTAAAATCATAGTTTTTGCTAGAGTGATGATTATTATGATAATTGTGCATGAAAATTTCATGCAGTGCTTGCTTACTGTAGAATTAGATATGTTTCTGCTTTGAAGGTTCAAGCCAGGCAAGGCCAGCAAAGACGAGCAGTAGATAGACTGACTAACCATTGTCTTTCCCAATCAATAATAATCTGATCTTAACTTATGATCTTTTCTTTGGATGCAAATGAGTTTTAGTTAGTTGGGTTGGACTGATAATATAATACAACCTGCCTAATTAGTGAAATAGACTCTTGTATTGTATTCACTCTAACTACATGTTAATTATTTCGGTTGTTTTTAGATTATAAAATAAAAAGTAGAGATACTGAGTCTGGTCAAGTTTTTTTACTTAAAAAAACTAGTTAAGGTTTTTAAGCTAATAATAATATATAGATGTCTTTCGTACCATCATATCTAATTGATTATCAATTTCAAACTGTCTGGCTTAATAGCCAAAAAGCAGTAACTAAAAGATTCCTTTTAACGACATAATTAAAATTAACGACACTTTGGCTAACGGAATGAAATCGACAGAGAATGAATAATGGTTTGGTATGCTAAACAGGATGAGAAGAATCACATGCAAAAGTTACTTTACCCAATATATTTTATTGATTAAACAATAATTTTTTTTAAATTAAAACCTCGTCTTGGAAAAGTCGTTAACAAGGTTGCTAGCGGCTGGCTCAGAATTCGGGTGGTGGCTGTTGGATCACGATTGGAACTCCGGCACGTTCTTGACGGAAGTCTGAACTCCTTTGCTCCAAGTAATCTGCAAAAAGGGATAGACCGGGCGGTGACCCAGAATCCCTCTCCGATGCTTAAATGAGTATCTCGATGTAGGCAAGTATGTATGAGAGTATGAGTGTCAGTGTCCGTTCTGAGTTAATTCCTTCCTTTATATAGGGGAGGAGTTACCCCAGTTACCTGTTGAGATAACTGCCAGGGGCAGTTAGCCCACGTTCCATTTATCTTGGCCACTTGCCCACGTTCCGTCTTTTCAGGCCACTTCCCCACTATGCTGATAGTGGGCGTGTTTCTCGGCCTCATCCTCTGGTGGCAAGTCCCGACGGATACCGGGGACTCCAGAGTTATCTCATTTGGTCACCGCTCGGGGCCCCTCGTCATCGGCACAGGGCCAACATCCTCTGGAATTCAACATCGGGGCCTACTCAAAGGCATTCCATCGGGAGCGTCCAGCTCATATATCGGGACCCGACCTTGTCGGGACCCCTCATATTGGTCCTCTAGGCCTCTTTTGGAGCCCAGTGGGCCTACTCACCGTTTACTCGTTGTTAATGGGCCTAACGGCTATATCGAAACCCATCATTTGCCCCCAAGACATGAGGGACTTACAGTTCGTCGTGTCTTCCAACTCCGGACCTCCCGATATTCAGGTCGTCCTTCCCCCTCTCCCCTTAGACGGGAGTTTCTATCAGCTCTACACCCCCGACCAAGCGGCGGCTCCCTGGACCCCGATCGAGTCACTGCGAGGGGTCCCGCTCCGTCGGGGCGATGCACCACCGGAACTGGGTCTGCACTTGCTGGCAGGTTCAGTTCCGCCATCTCTAAAGCTTCCGCTCTCCTTGGCTCGGGCGGACATCCACACGGACATTCGCGAAATTGCCATTCGCCGCGTGGAGGTAAGGTTTCCTGTTTTTACACTTAGTATATAAGGCAAAATATAAGGCAAAACATTCGCCACTGTAACTCCACCATCTGCTTCCTCTTTCTCGGATCGACCGCCGCAGCCGGCGGCGAGATATATATTGAAAGAGTTAATATTCGCCCGCGATCGATCGGAAGAAGAAGAGGAGTCCCCGCTTGTGAATGATTCCACGTTTAATTTTGAACCCATATAGTAATTCTTATTTTTAATTATGATTCCAACAAATTGGCTCGATTTCCGGCCAATAAAGATCTCTGTTATAGCTCTGTAGTTAGTTTCGATCTGTCCAAGTGCCTCTCTGGCCAATACCGCATCATGCTCGTGAGGGTCTATCAGGAAGATTGACAGCGCGGACCGCGTCTCCGGAGACATTGCGGCGCCGTCGGCGGCCTGGAGGAGTTCCTCCCCGTACAATCGTTCTCGAAGATTCCTGCCGGAGACGAAGTGATGAAAATTCTGGTTGCCATTAGGGGAAGTGCAGAGAGCGAAGGAGCAGAGAAAGAAAGTGGAAAAAGGGGAGGATGTAGAAGATAGAGGGGAAGGGCAATATAGGCAAAGCAGATTTGATATTTTGTAAAAAAAAAAAAAAAATAAAGCATATCAAGTGCCCCTCACATGGTCATTTAGGGGCCAATTTTAACAGAACACTAACGGAGGTACCAAAACAGTACAAATTGGAAACCGTCGGTACCAAATTAAAATACATATGGTTTGAACTAGGGCTGAGCATGGGACAGATGGGCAGGCTTTTTCTAAAAAATGGCCCAAGCCCTAAAACTAGGGCCACTTAATGGTTGTCCCGAGCCCTAGCTAGTAGGAAAAGGCCCGCCCGTCACGGGCCTACAGGGACTAGGGACAAACGGGACAAACCCAAATTCCCATCCAAGTTCAAAAAAAAAAAAATCATACTCAATTTAATTAAACCATAACCAAACATAGAACAACAACAAAGTTCAGCACATACCACAAAGTTCACCATAAAACACCAAAATCACTTAGAACACCAAGTTCAACACATAACTTGGTTCTCCAAAATAGTTCACAAATGACTCCAAAACTAAGTTTTACCAAGACTCTAACACAAAGTCACCAACAATTCTGACATAACAAGTTATAAATACAAATCCCAGATCAAATGGAACTTCAACCCGAGTCATCACTAAAGTTAACTTAGTTTATAGCTGATTAGTTAGCAAAAAGGGACGGGACGGGTCTTTTGGGACTTCGTAAAAAATCCCTAGCCCTAGCCCTATCCCTAGTTGAGAAGAAAAGTCCCGCCCATTAGGGCTTGGGTACATTTTTGGGACGGGCTTTTTGGGACGGGCTAGGGCGGGACGAGCGGGATTTTGAGCCTCTCGGGATATTTGCTCACCCCTAGTTTGAACAGTGGATTTCTTATAAATATGTGGTATGAAAAAGGGCTGGGCATGGTTCGGTTCTTGGCCGAACCGGTTCAGAACTGAACTAGAACCAGATTTTAGGTTCAGTTGGTTTCCTGTACCATGTAAGAACCGAACCGGATTTTAGGTTCTAGAATCGAACCATAGCAGAACCGGTTCTGAACCAGTTCAAACCGGTTTTGAACCTTTTTTTTCATTTTTTTTTATTACTAAAATTCAAAATTCACACCCAAGTTGATAATCCATAAACAATTCACAAATTTTCAAAATACAAACTATAAATACAACTGATCGCTTCAGAGCAGAAAGTATCAGAGTTTAAATTCCAAATAATCTAATAATATAAAAAAGTCTAAATATTTAAAACATAAATCTCGAGACTTTAAACGACATCAAGAGGCATAGCTCAAATTTCAAAAGTGCAACAAATCACTGGTTGAAAAAATATATAAACTGTTTGTATATTAAGTGAGTTACTGTATCATCTCAGTTAAAATATAAAACTATTTCTAAGTTAAGTTAAAACTGAACTCAATTTATTGTAGAATTGATCTGAGCTAATATAATATATAATAACTATATATAAATAAACAAACCTGCTATGACCACATATATATCCAATATGAACCAAACTCAAATAGTGAAGGACCTACCATAGGGGTGTAAACGAGTCAAGCTACTCGTGAGTTGCTCGATATCGGCTCGGTCGATATTTGAATTGACTCGCTGAATTCCGAGTCGATTCGAGCTCGAGTCGAGCTTTTTCTGATACTGAGTCGAGTTCGAATTCACTGGTACTCGACTAGAGAGGCTCGCGAGCCTATCAAGATTTTTTTGTTTTGCCTATTCGAATCGAGTTCGAGTTCGAGCTTTTCGAGCTTTACGTAATAATATTATATATATGTATATATTGAGTTCAAGTCGAGTTCGAGCCAAAAGCCTAATCGAGTCGAGTTCGAGCTCGAGCTAAGGTGCACCATTTATAATTTTAATTGATTTTTTTTAAAAAAATTTATCGAGCCGAACTCGAACACGTAAAGTATGGCACCGAGTCGAGCTCGAGCTTGAAAAATTAAGACTCGATCGAGTTCGAGCTTGAGTAAACTGAGTCGAGTCGAGTCGAGCTTACCAGATACTCGATTCTTTTACAACCCTTTATTCTACCAAAAAAAAAAGATGCAGGTGTGTATTACTATCTAACAATTTAGGGTTTATGTAACAAAAGTGGTTCTGAAAAACCGGTTCAGAACCTGTTTTGAACCAGTCGAAAACCGCTCCATATATTTCTTATCAGAACCGAACCATTTAAGAACCGGTTCAGTCTAAACCGGTTCGTATTGGTTCGGTTCCGGTTTAGTTTTGATTTGGTTCGCCCGAACCGGTTTTTATGCCCAACCCTAATGAAAAGTACCCTTAACTCTATTTTCAAAGATTGATGGACATGTTTTTATCAAAAGTCAGACAAAGCATGTGTCCTTGTAGTTGTTGCTTGCAAGAATCGTGAGAACAAAGGAGCGTAAACACTGAAGGCGAAGAGAGGTTTGAATGCAGTTCTTAATCACGATCGGAAACATAATAAGGATTTTGTGTTTGTATATGGAGTGTTTTTTTAACATTTGTTTAGGAATTTAATTGATATATGATGCAAATGCATAAACACAAGATCACACGTAGGGCACATGTTAATTTTTGTTGAAGTATTATACCTCCATTGTGAATATCCCACGCTAATGGTGTATATTATTTGAGCATTATATAAGCAAATGGTTTATCTCCTTTAATTACCAATTCATTTTAGAATGGAACTTTATTTGTATAAATATTGCTCTTTATTAACTTGTTTATATGATTCAGTCAAATGTGAAATTTAACAATTTTCCATCTATAATATGACAGTTGAACAGATTTATGATGTATCGATAATTAAAAAATAATATTTATTAAGTGACAAAAGAAGATATATGAGTTTACATACATAAGGTTTTAAATTTTAATCTAGTCACGGGCTAGACTAGCATGATTCTACAAAGTTCAGTTGCAAAGCAAATGTAATTTCCCTAATTAACACATCACAATATAGCTTCAAATCATCTTCTTTTACGACAATTTTTTGGCATGGTCTTATGAAATACAACTGTATTAAGTAATTTTACTCTCGTGTTAACAATCACTATACAAATAGAAAAGAAAACAATATGATCATCATATTCTTCTTCTATAACAATGCCTGAGGGCTTCCCTGCTGCAACCATTCCGCCTGATTCTGCAACCCGGCATCCCTCAACGCACTCAAAGCCGACCGATAAAGCCTCCCATCCAAAGTCGTCCCGACCGACTTCATATCCCTCAAAACCTTCACCAACTCATCCACCCGACCGCTCTTCGAAAACACCCCCACCATGATCGCACCCATCACCCTATCCACCGAACCCCCCGTCTCCCTATACTCACCGTACAACTCCACGCACCGCTCAAACTCCCTCGCCTTATTATACGCGCTAATCAAACTCGTATAACTCACCTTGTCCGGTCCCACATTTCTCCGCTTCATCTCCTTCCACAGCTTCTCCACTTGCCTCAAGTTCCGCACTCGTCCGTGCATATCCATCAACGAATTGTATATCCACACGTTCGGCCGACACCCTCTTGCCTTCATCTTTCCCAGAAGTCTCATTGCCTCTCCGGGCCTACCGGTTTTACCGTACATCGTGATCATGCTGGAATAAGCAACCACACATTTGTCGAACCCTTTTTTCTCCATCTCGGAGAAGAGCTCCTCTGCTTTTTCATGGAGGCCGAGTCGAGAGTATGTATTAATGGCCGCCGCGTATGTTACTTGTCCCGGTTCGCATCCTTGGGAGAGTAATTCGGTATAGACTTGAGCAGCGGAATGGTAGCCTTGTTTCTTGGCGAAGCCGTTGATGATAGTGCACGATATGCAATCCGACACCTTCAGCTTTACCTGTTCAAAATATAAAGATTAAATCATACATATTGGTCAAGTCCTCTAAGTAAACTTTCACGTGTATTTCTCGAATTAATATAATAATATAAGGTTTAAAACAATATTCATCAGAAAAAATCAGTCGCTAAAAGTTCAATTTCGTCGCTGAAAGTGATATTTCGTCGAGTAGAGTTGGCTGCAAAATTTGATTAAAGATTAAACCAGAACGCACAGTATTTGATTTACCGTCTTCATGGAAGTGATAATGTCGAGCGTCTTCTCCAGAACTCCTTCTTCCACATACATTACAACGAGCTTCAGATACATGTCCGGGTCCCTCAATATTCTATTATCGCTCTTGGCTTCTTCAAGAAGCTCTTCTGCCATTTCAACTTGGCGGATGCTTGCAAAGCAAGAAACCAAAGAGGAGTAAACCGAGGCTTCCACACTGATTCCCTTCTTCTTCGTTTCTCTGAAGCATTCAAGAGCGTCAGAACCTCTACCCAGTTTGCATAACGATTCACAAGCTAAGGCGAATATACGAGCCGAAAAATGCGTTTTCTGAAACGAATTGGCGCTGAACTCTTCAAACAGCTCGATCACTTTCGATGCATTCTTGAGTCTCGAGTAAGCTTCCATTACCCGGAAATAACCGCCCGGATCCAAATCGATTCCGGCCGATTTCATCTGCTTGAACACGGCAATCGTGCTGTTAAACATGTGAATTTTGTTCAAATCCCTCATTGCAGTATAAAATGCCAACAGAGCTACTACTTGATGCGATTGGAATACGCGAAGAAGATTCTCCACAATTCTAACTTTCCTAGCTTCAACGCAAGAGCTAATCAGTCCGCAGCAAGTGGCGGAATCAGGAATTACGTTGTAAACCTTAAAATCATCACACAGAGCCGAAATTGCCGCCCAGTTTTGAGATTCTACTAGGTACCTGACAACATGGTCCAGTGTCAGCCTCTCCGGTTTAAAGTCCGGTCGGTCCTTGGCTTTCGTGTAATAGTCGTATGCAACTTGTTGAAATTGAGGAGTCTCGAACAATCCAGCAAGGAAATCGTTGACATTGCCGGAATCGCTCTGCCCGGAAGAACTCTCCAGGTCCGGCAATGGCAAAAGCAGAGGGGGCGGGCCGCCGGAGGAGGTGGCGTGAAGGCCGTGGCGTATCTTCGAACATGAAAAGGGAGGAAAAGGAATGAGGTTGTAGGAAGAGGTTAAGGGGAGGGAGTTGTTGAGTTTCCTGGTGCTGCTCAATGCCCACCATTCCGATGAGCTGGAGATCACGGCCATCAGGGGACGCGGCGGTGACGCTACAGTCGCCGTGCCGCAGATAATCCAACCTTTGCAGCTTGCCGGGTTTAGTGGCTGAGCTCGACGAATCTGAATAACCACTTGATATCTGCCACGTGTAAGACGATAATATAAGGAGAAGAAAGAAAGCTGGAGAGATAAGTGTTGGAGAAACACTACACCCAAATACAACTGATCTTAGATTTTTTATTTTCTTTTGGTATAAATATAAACACGTTATAAGTTCTTACAAATAATAAGATGAAACACCTCCAAATCCGTATGTCAATCTCCCCAATCGGAATGTCTTTTGGCTTAAGTATTCCTAAAACATCTTTAAGGATTTGGCTATTCTGAAGTTTGACTGATATTTCGGTCGAGTGAATGCCCTTAGTCCGGCTAACTCCGTTTGCTCTCTTCATCATTTCCTTTCTTATTTGACTAGGGGTGGAACGTTACCCGCCGACCCGCGGGGCCCCGCCCCGTTTTTACCCCGTCGACCTGCGATCCGTGACCCGTGGAGCGGGTACGTTTTGGGGTCGACCCGCCCCGTTGCCCCGCCCTGCACATATATCATTTGTATATATATTATATAAAACTATATAGATAATATACTACATTGTCAAAATAATAAGAATTCTAATGAGTTTGGTGACTTGTATTTTAATTTAGATTTAAATTTATAATTAATGATTCGAATTTTAAGTTAAATTTGAATATATAAATATATAATTTAGGGTTTAGAATTATTGTTAATAAAGTATGTGCTTCTAGTAGGCGACCGCGGGTCGACCCACCCGCCCTGCCCTGCGAGATGTATGGGGCGGGTACGGGGCAAGCGATACCCGCCCCGCCCCGTTGCCATCCTTATATGTGACAATACTTTAACTAAAAAAATATGACTCTCATCTCTCCTCTTTTTGGTAAGACCTCTCTCTTCTAACTCTTTTTTTCCTTCCCAAAAAAAAGTGCCTCACCTTTTAAGCTTTTACTTTTTTTTCTTAATTAATAATTATATATTATATATTTATCATTATATTATATATATATATATATATATATATATATATATATATATTTAGGATGAAAGAGAATTAGGTATGCAATGTGGAGCTGAGGATTTAGGAATTTATTTTTACCGATGCTGGAGCAGAAGGGAGTGAGCTGAGGGACGATCATTAATCTCGATAACAGTCCAGTGGAAGGAGCCGCAATTAACTGTGTTCCACCGACAGCGAAATCGAAGAGCCCTAAGGATTTTCACCTAGGTAAGTGCAAACGTTTCTTCTAGAACCAAGAATAAGTTCATCGTAATTTCTCATATCCCTCATCATTCATTGACATGAATTACCAAGATGATAAGAGAGAAGATGAAGAGTCTTGGAGTAGGGATATATTATCTCCAGCCCATCGCCTAACCATCCACCACTGAAACCGTACAAAATCACTCCCTCGATGGTCCACTTGGTGTCAAACGCTTCTTCTTCCATACAACCTCTTTCTTTTGCCATATGACATCTCCTTACTGTTGTTTCTTGGTTCTTGCAATTGTTTATTCCCGGTTGTTTCCCCAATTGCCTTTCATGTCCACCATTGTCTCATTTGCAGACGCGTCCAGAGCCGTTGGCATCCTTGTATTCGAGTGCTCTATCACCCAACCAGGGTTTTCAATCATCACGAACATCGGCTTCATCTGCTGCCCCCGAAGTATCCTTGCATCATGTTAGTAGGTTTTCCTCACCCTTCATTTAGTTCTACTTCTTCTACACGCAATTAATTTACTCAAGTTGACACAATCAGTTCTTATGCTTGCCTTCTCTATTGTCAACTTAAAGGAAATTGTAGTCCAAATTATCAGAGATTGCAACCAAATCTCATAAAATTAGTGGTAAATAATTATTTTTTCTTTGTTGTATATGTCTATCGATTTTAGAGACCTCGGTTCTGGAGAATTTTACAGTTCATCTCATTATGAGGTGATAGCCAACCGTGCCAAAAATTGATATATTAGATGTTTTCTACCGATGCAGAAGCTTTATGGTGGAGCTTATGGTTTCATGATGAATTCATTGTGCCTTGAGACTGTGATAAGTGTTGACTGCATGAAGGATCGATTCGATAATCGATGTTAACAACAGGATCGGAGCTACTTTGCTCCAGCAACGAGGAGTTGTTCCGATCTAATCCACTGCCCAGAAGTCAATAAATTCAACCATAAATTTCGAAGCATTGATTCATCTGATTCGAGCAAATACCTTTAAAATGGTTGTGATTAAGGGAAGGATGTACATCTTTTCTTTTTCACTTTTATCTTCTGATTACACAGGTTTTAGGTTCTGAAAAAGATAAATGTTCTCAATAATGTGTTTTCAGGGTCCGGATTGCTAGCTTCAACAATACAGAAGGGTGAGTTTGTCTGACCAAAACAATCTATCTATATATCTATATATTATACTAATTCTGATGGCGGGTGATTCTCGGCTTGACACATAAGCAATCGTATCCAATCATCCAAAGACACATCATCAATCCATCTTTCTTACTCTTCGTTATATTAGTATCTCTCCTCCCAATGTCAGTTACAAATCTTAATCTCTATCTCTATCTCTACTATATACTAAAGCTGATGGTCGATAAATCTCAGCTTGACACATCACCTAACCTAGAAAAAAAAAAAAACTCTCTCCAATTCAACTCA
Organism: Clarkia xantiana subsp. parviflora; assembly: GCA_036873135.1. Classification (NCBI taxonomy): domain Eukaryota; kingdom Viridiplantae; phylum Streptophyta; class Magnoliopsida; order Myrtales; family Onagraceae; genus Clarkia; species Clarkia xantiana. The sequence continues at coordinate 13,461,326 of JAPTYO010000003.1, forward strand.
ACAACATTTACCCAAAATAATAAATTAATATACAAACTCAATTAATATACACAATAATTACAATTATTATCCAATTGGAGATGAATCGACAGAGATGAATCCATAATCAATTTTGCGACTAATTCGGTTGAATAGTCCACCACAAAATTGCACAATACATAAGTGATGAACCAATTAATTATTAATTAATTAATTAATTAATTAAGTATTATACTAATCCTGATGATAGAGCAATATGACGCTGCCACATCAGCATTACACAGAATTCGACAGAGATGAATCCATAATCAATTTTGCGACTAATTCGGTTGAATAGTCCACCACAAAATTGCACAATACATAAGTGATGAACCAATTAATTATTAATTAATTAATTATTATTAAGTCTATATATTATACTAACCCTGCTCATCTTTAACTAATATCTTGCCACATAAGTTTTTTTTTTTTGCCAGCTTTATATAAGATAAAAAATGCAGTGGGCTTGACTTAAAACGACAGTAGGAAGTCTTTATAGGAGTAAAAACGACGCCGCTAAATTCTATAGAGCTAGAAGTAAATGATGCTTTTCAGTTGGAAGTCTCTATAGCAGTAAAAATGACAGCGTTTTCGCAATCTTCTTTCTAATACAGATTGTCTCCTTTCAACCTGCGCTTCACACGTCATCTCCACAAACGACGCCGCTCAGCAACATCAACCACAAAAAACGACACCGCTCCGCTCTGCAACAGTAACCACGAATCGACACAAGTTATTCGTCATCCTTCCGTTACCCAAATTGAATATCAGTTTCAATCCAGGAATTCAATACACTACAATTAAGTTAACACCCTAATTAATATCACGAAATCAAAACAGCTAAAATCTCTTAAGCTTCTTCCACAAAACAACATATTATATTTATATATACCTATTATGGAATTGAGAATACAGGATGAGATCCTTTATTGCTACTGATACTTGCTAGCTATCTTATAATCTTCAACATCATCATCATCGAGCCAACTCATCTCGGTTCAGGCTCTTCCTTTGGTTTGATCTCTTGCTGCTGTTTTTTGTTGACGTTATGGAGGAAACGAAAAGCATAGAGTGGTTGAGATCGGCTGGAGCAGCAGGGCGATTGGAGGAGATGGCAAGCGGTGGTGCATGCAAAGGTTGGGCATCCATCTACCCGTTCAGTTATTTTCTTATTCAATTCACGTTCCAATCAATTAGGGTCGTCACATTTTCTTGACGATTGAAGGGATTTAGGATAGGTAATGAAGCAATAAGCAACGATTTTACCTCAAATCTGAACATCGAGAGAGTTGTCGCCGTCAGTGAAAGAGTTCATCGGTAGCTTGAAGGCGATTTCGATGGTCTGAGAGCTTAGAAGATGATCGATCAAGGTGAAGTGGAGGCCATGTCGACGTGGGGATCGAGATGGCTCATCGGAGCACGGACATGCATGCCTGTTCTGTTGGAAATCTCTCTCGGAATTGGGATGTATGAGTTGCTGTGTCATCTATGGAGAAAAACTGGTAAACCAAAAATGAGGTAGGCTTTTTTCTATAGGTTGTGTGCGCAGTCAAAATAAGTCTGACTACTAGCTAGATGGATAAGATAGGGTTTTCTAGATGCTCATAGAACATATGGGTTGTATAGTTGGGCTTGGTAGTTGGTAGTACATTGATTATTTTTTAAGTAAAATACATAGAATAAGATGGGCTGAGTTTTATGTGGTCTGAAGTTGTATGGTAAGACTATTCAGTGTTTACATCTTCTCCAAACTTTGGTTTTCGGAATCAAGAAGGCACTGTACAATAAAATATAATGAACAAATCCAGCTCCTGTCTCAAAACAATTGAAGCCGGACCAGATAAAAAAAATCTTTTGTAAGCGACCTGAAAAATATTAACTGATTATTAGTTTTATGTGTTTGTTGTGAGTTTTTTAATTTTATCATTAATGGTTACAAACTTACATATTGATTATCTAACAAATTTAAGAGAAGATGAAACATAATTTATTTTCCAATTGATCATGTGCGTTGCTGGAAAAAAATCATACTTTTGTTTTAGATAAACATTGCATTTTTGGAATATAGTATTTTCTACATTTTTAACTAAATATATTAATATTTACTTTATATAATTGTATAACCCTTAATATTTACTTATATTATGTTAGTCATTATAATTTTTGAAAAATTGCATCGAAAATTTACACGTAAAACGTGTAGACATAGGTTTTTTCTTCTTAATAAATTACAAATGAACAAAACTTGATATTGATCACAAATATTTTATCAAATTATTATTTATAAATATGTTTCAAGTTGCCATACTCGAAGACGAGACACTACACAGTTCAGATCGAACAATTATTGTCCGATTTAATTTATTTATAATAAAAACATACATCAGATTTAGGATGAGAATTTTAATAATGATAATATGTCTTATTTTGTTAAAACTATAAAAATAACAAACTAATCACTATAACTTTTATAAATATTTATATAGTGTTAGAATAAATATATATTTATTTGGATAATTTATAATTTTTTCTTTCATATATAAGCGTCACATTTTTTACTATTTATTTTTCACACACCCGCGCTCCGCGCGGGTACAGCACCTAGTAATATAATTATGATGTCTTTAACAATATGTTGACAATTAAGTTTTTTACCTTATTTTCTCACTCATATGTGTTGAAATAATTTAATTTAATTAGTCCATGTCAATTTCTTTGTGAGTTACATATATGTCACTATTCTCTATCATCCACATGGAGCTCTAGATTTAACCAAAAGTTCATCATTCACTTACAATGTCGGTTACACCTGCAAATTAATCAAATTAAGTATTACACCCGGATAGTACAAAACTGTAAGTATTTCATCCGACAAAGTACTTTAGAAAATTGTACTAAAAGACAGAATAATAGAACAAGAAAAACTATATAATAGATGAAATTTATTCACTAGAAAGAAGAAATATGAAAAAATATTTTTACTAGAAGAAAGAATAATATAATTTTTTTTATATAATTGATGAAATTTCTTCAATTAAAAAATTAGTATGGACTATAGATAAATCAATTATAACAACTATTACAAACTGCATTCATATCAAATTTGTTATTTTCACGCCTTCACTTGCGTCCAACGCATAGAATTTGACATCAAACCTGTGCAAACAAGCTTAGCAGAAAAAATCGGTGACCATGTTACTCTCTAATATCGAACTGTGGAATGTGGTAATGAACGACTGAGAGATAGAAAAAGAACTTGAATGCAACCGTAAAATAATGCAACAAGATATTAAACGATCCAATCAGATGAGCGAATTGAGTACCATGTGCTACAATGAGCTCACTCACTCACAATTGGAAACACGAAGATCATAGAGAAATAGGGGATAAGTAAGCTTAACATATTGTGTTGAAGAATAAGAAGAGATACTGAGTTGGTGGCAAATGCACCATAATTCATTTTTTCATCTATAAAACGTTTATTTTTAACTCTTCATTATATCATCTTTTGAATCTTCTCAAAGAGAAGTGTATAATCTCATATTATTTTCTACTTTTTTGTGTTTATCAAATCACTAAACTTAGTAAATACATGTAATTCTAAAGAATAAAAAAGAAAACAAAATATACACATTTTATTGAAATCCTTTAAAGAAAAATATATTGATAGTTTTGATAAACATATATTACTGGAATTTTAAAATCATATGAAACTTCTAAACATCTTACATCTAACTTAGTAAATACATAAGAACAAAATATACACATTTTATTGAAATCCTTTAAAGAAAAATATTTTGATAGTTTTGTTTACCATATATTACTGAAATTTTAAAATCATATGAAACTTCTAAATATCTTACATCTTTCTTCATATATATCTGTTTGACCTACTGCTTCCATCATTGTCTAGGCAACACTCACATATTAAGGGGTTGATTAGTTGCATAAGTGAATTTACGGAAGAAAAAAAATTACGATAATTCACTCACAAGTCAATTGTGTATATCAAATTGATTATTACCCAGAAAAAGCCACTGATCAACAAAGAAGAAAATAAATAAAAGAAAAATGAAAAAAAAAATATTACAACATCTATTGGAGAGAGACGGAAAAACCCAGCACTTAAGACTAACAAGGATATGAGTGAAAATATTTTCCACGATTCTTACCGAATGAAGATGATGTCCATGAATTTCTCTTGATTTTGTCAAGTATACCTTAAATAAAACACAATCCTCATAAGAGCACAATCCATTTGTGGGTTGTAATACAGACAAAGACACACTCGAAACAACATGCCAATCAATATCTTCAACCTTGAAATGAAAATGGTACCTTAACAAGATATATCAGTCTGACGTCAAACCGCTCATGAAGCCTGGGCCTATATACACTAGCATTAACACATAAGAGACATTTCATTGCCTAAATAATAAAAAAGAAAACAAAATATATCAATATCAAATTTATTAAAATCATTTTAAGAAAGCTATTAATGAATAAAATTTATTATTAATTTCCTTTTATACTGTATGTATATTTATTTACAATCAGTTAATCATAATTTTTTATAGCTTCCTTATTAGAAAAATTTCCATAACTTTTTTGCTAATATTTATTCGGTTAATTAACTCATGTAATTTATTACTATAAAAGAACCTAATTTAGTTATTAAAACCTAATATAGTAATTAAAACGCTATAAACATATACATAATAATTTTTAAAATCCATAATGAAAATTTAGAAGAACTCAAATAAATAATATAAGAATAAATAATTATGGCAATATTATGTGATAATGACAAAATTTCTACCACTTATTTTTTAGTTGGGTAACTTTAAATAAAATTAATACTGTAATTAAATTAAATTATGACCGATATCATATTAATTAATGATAAATATAATATTACTTGGTTTATATAAATAAATTTCAGTTATAAATCATATTTTTTTCATTACTCATGAACCATCTATATACCAATATATTATTTGTGTTGGGTCCTCACCCCAATAGACATCTTTGGCACCTTTTCATTTTATTAACAAAAAATATATTATATTTAATTCCTATATTTTATAAAATTAATAATTTATTCATTACTATATTTGAGAAACATTTATTTATCTTTAGTATTATTACTAAATCATTATACGTTTATTTATCTTTAGTATTATTACTAAATCATTATTTAAATTTTGTTATTTTTTTAAGGTCGCTTAGTCGGCATGTCATAGTAATTATAATTAACTTACAATCCAATATTCATATCAATTTAAGTCAGCCTTATCATACTCATTCCGTTCAAATTTCGGATACATGTAAATTTTTTTATTCAACGAATTATATAGATCGAGTGATATATGTTACGGCTGTTGAGATTTTTCTATCATGTAGATCAGCCACTTACCAAATTATATATATAACAAGTCAAAATATGGGTGAAATGTGGTTCTTGAAGTTTGACCTCAACTATTAATTTAGTTCTTCTATTTGTTAATCCAATCACATTGTAAACAACCTAATTAATGTTAACTAAATATTTTTTTAAATACAAGTCTAAACTTTATATTTTTGTGATTTATATTTTATCTTTATTGTTAAATCAAAATTTGTTGGTATTGTGATATTGTATATAATTACGTTTGTATATGTCAAATTTGTCCATTGATGACTCTAAGTAGTTAAGAACACGTTTAGATTCTTGACACCTCAAGTTGATGAGTTAGATACAATTGAGCCGTTAATGACCAACGTAATGCTCGACCCAACACATTTATATATCTAACTATAATGCTAACTTAGTACCGTAACTGAAGACATTAGTTAATTTTTTACGTAATTATGCTCTTCTCTTTCTAATGTTTTAAATTACGTTATGTCGCTCTTTTCTATCACATAGATTCATTTCTCACAACGAATCAACTTGCCCATATTTTACTTTGATTAGTTATAAATATTAGTAAACTTAAGATAGATTATATATCTTGAAATTTAAATGATCGATGCGCGTGCAACGCACGCGTTAATAACTAGTAATAATATTAAATATACATTATTATAGGTTATAATTTTATTTTGGTATTTGAAACTAATTACTCAAAATAATTTTTTTATTAATACTTTTTTGTAATTAATAATTTCCTTTTATATAGAGTGTGTATTTTTTATTATTATCAAGTAAATATTATTTAATTGTTGATATGTTTTATTTTACATAAATAGATAATATTGCATTTACTTAGTATGATCATTAATTAACTAATCAATCAAATTTATCACTTTTTTGTATATGAATATTAATCAATCCTTATTTTATTGCATTTAAAGTATAATACCGTATATATTTATATACTTTTTCGAAAGTCTTAAATGCATACCAATTAATTATTCTTTATTTGCATTTACATAAGAATTTAAAGTGTTTCATAATTATGCATTTATATTTATAATTATTTTCGTAGTTTAATTATTTAATTTTGATTTGAAAATATATATTTAATTTTGGTCAGTATCATTTTTCTTATAAGTTACAAGACATAGTTATCTCCTCTACATGAGCTCTAAAATTAGGGCAAGACACTCATTCACTATCAATTTCCGTTTCATTAACAAGTTAATCAAACTAGGTTTTACACTCTAATAAAAAAAATATCAAGTTTTGCACCCTAGAAAAATTATTTACAATTGCACTAAAATTTAAGCGGGTAATAGAAAAAAAAAGTAAGATCTTAGATAGTTGAAAAGTTAAATATAGAAAATTAATACTAAAATAATTATATTATAATAACTATATATTCAACTCAATACAAAGGAAACAATTAAATAAAATAATATTTTGATAATTATATAAACCTTCTTAATCTACCAGCGTATGATTGTACACTGGTGAAAAATGGTATTTTGTTATTTCAAATTATAGAGAAAAAAACTCATCCAAAACTGGAGCAACATAATAAAAGTCAAAACATAAAATAATATATTAATTTATATATATAAATTTAAATTAAAAAATACATCAAAATAGAAAAAATAAACAAAAACTGAAACTACAATATTTTATAAATAAAAAACTAAAATGCAACAGTTTCACTATCTGATGAGCTCATACAATAATAAGCACTTTCATTTTTATATATATATAAGTCTGATAAAGTACAATAATTCAAAGGAGGAATAAAAAAAAGTTAAAAATCATTAAGTAATATATAACTATTTTATTGTACAAATAATCACGGAGAATTTGAATCACCTCGAAAAGAAACTATTCAAGCAATTAATTAAAAATAAGGATTGACAAAAAATAAATTCAAGAGAATTATGGAATTGTAAGATCTCGGTAGAATATAAATAAGTATATATATTCACGAAGAGTATCATCTCGATATATCACCACATACCCTATAAATAATAATTCAACATGAAATCTTCACACGTTGCGTATGATATTCAATTAAGATATAAATTTATAATTTGAAGTATTATATATACCTTAAATGCTTGTGACAGTGATTCATTTACCTTAAATATATCAAATCTCATCACAATAAATTAGAAATATTACATTACGAGAACATACCAACAATTATTATTATAGAAACAAAATAATCCACAACGCAACACGTGTAACAAAGTTGAATAAAAAAAAATATCAAAATTGAAAAATAATAACATGCAACAACTTTATAAAGATGTTTTTAACCGCGCAACGCGCGGGTCCGCTAGCTGGTAAATAATACTACATGTGTAGATATATGAGACAGACCACTTAAAGTGTAGATATATGAAATACTGCCTTTGAAATATAATTTTTCAGATCTGAACGACTGCTATATAGTAGGTCTAGAAGTTGGGTATGAAAATTATGCAAGTCTATAATTTTTAATTCAATTTTGGAGAGTTTTCTAGGCATAGTTCCACCTCCATTAGCTCTTTGTTGATTCCATATCAGTTGCTGATTATTACTAAGCTATTTTGGTTTATTAATGACAACAGATTTCAAGGTAAGCTCTCGAATTGATGAAGTTAACAGAGTTTTCATGTTGGATTAACATTTTTTTAGTAGTATTTTGTATTATGAGGACAAAATTGGAGAAGGAGTTGCTGCGTTTTATGAAGGTACCAACGTCATATGAAGGAGCTGCTGCGTTTTATGAAGGTACCAACGTCTTGTTTTTAGGCGCAAGTTGTATCATCTTCCTTTCTTCTATTGAATTATTCATACTGCAATTTTTTAATATATGATTAATGATTGTTCATGGATAAAGTTACTGATTTCCTTCCTTATCTCTATTTCTTTTAGAAGTTGTTTAATTTTGATTTATGTTTAACCTCATTTGGAGATTGTTATCTTTCAATTTTGGATTGGGTGCTAATGCACATTATGTGATATTGGAGCTCTCTACTAAAAGAAAGATTATCCTTACAGATTCTGAATTCACTGGCTTGATTCTTCTACTTTCACATATGTATGTATTCATGCCCAACTCACTAATAACTGAGTTTAAACAGACTCTCCTTATGTTTGCAAGCTCATATTGAGTTTTGGCTCCGTCAGCGGGATTCGAACAAAAAGCCGTTCCATACCGCAAGCTATGACAGGAAGACGAACGAAGAAGGCGGGTGCAAGCAAGCCGAAGCCGACAAGAAGCCAACCAGGACGTTCTCACGTTCCAGATACAGGATCCACCGCTTCAACCGTACCATCCACAAATGTGCCTTCCGCAACCATCCACAAATGTGCCTTCCGCACAGTATGGCTATGAAGTCCAAAATGCGTACAATGCATTCTTTACGGAGAAGATGACAAATGTGCACGTGATTCACAGAGGCTTTGGAGCCGGAGGAGAAACGTCGTATGAACGAGAAATATACGCTTCCCGCACAAAGCGCATATGCCAGGATGCTGACATGAAGGATACTCTCATGATAGATGCCGGCGAAGAGGGTGATTGCACGAAAGACGTCATTGGCTTTTCATCAAAAGACAAAGACCACATTGTGCACTCACACACCGACGCGTTGGTTATAACTATGACAATTGATGGCATGGACGTTAAGCGCATTATGGTAGATGGTGGAAGTTCGCCCAACATCATTACAAAGGCTATCATTTTAGCCCTGGGGAGAAAGAGGCACGTCAAAAGAATGGACTCACCCTTGGTTTAGGCAAATTCCTGCTAAACTGAAAACCCGAAAGGGCGGTTTAGGCAAAATTTAGGTAAAAGGGGCGTGAGAAATCCCTCAAAAGGGCGATCATGGAAAAAGGAGAGGAAATAAAATCTCCGCTAGGTTGAAAACCCGAAAGGGCGGCCTAGGCAAAAATTAGGGGAACCGAGAGGTGCGATCAAAATATTGATCGTAGTAAAAGGAGAGAAATCTGAGAGAAAAAAGAACAAAAAAAAAAGAAAAAAAATTTGTGGACAACTGTAATTGTCACCAGGAAGCGATGAAGAATCACAATGATCAACATTGTCTGAGCTGCCCCTACCAGCTCACAGAGATGCACCTAGGCGGGTGGACAACTAAATGCTCTAAAATTAACTCAATCAAGAGATGATTTTCAGTCAACCCTGCGAGGAAGACAAGCATAAAAGGCTCGACAAAAGCAGCATCATCATCAACTGGATATCTCAGCAATGAAGCGAAAAACAATATACAGCACATCGCTGAAGGAAGTTCATTCATCAAAGAATGGGGCATTCTCATGTCCATCCAGCCAAAGCTATGCAAAGTCGGCAAGCGGAACTGTTACAATCTGTTCTCGTAAGTCGCATTTCAAGGAAGACACATTTTTGAAAAAAAAAAAATCCAAATTTTGAGAGAAAATTCCTGCTAAACTGAAAACACGAAAGGGCGGTTTAGGAAAAATTTAGGGAAGAGGGGCGTGATTGAAAATCCCTCAAAAGGGCGATCATGGCAAAAGGAGAGGAAACAAAATTCCCGCTAGGTTGAAAATCCGAAAGGGCGGCCTAGGAAAAATTTAGGGGAACATAGAGGTGCGATCAAAAAATGATCGTAGCAAAATGGGAGAAATCCGAGAGAAAAAAGACAGAAAAAAAAACACAGCACATCGCTGGAAAAATAGAGTTCATTTGTCAAGAATGAGGTGTTCAAATGCCTAGCTTCCCAGAGTTATATGGAATCGGAAAGCGGAACTGTTACAGCTTGCTCTCACAAGTCGCATTTTAAAGACGAGTAAGACCGTTACAGACTGTTCCTACAAGTCAACATCACGACAAGCAGGACTGTTACAGTCTGCTCCCGCAAGCCGCCTTTCAAGGACGAGTAGGACTGTTACAGTCTGTTCCTACAAGTCAAACCTCATTGCCGCACCAATGCAGGCACCGCCGTCCAAGACGTGCATCCTCCATCACCCCAGCACCACCGACAATCGGAACCTGTATTTATCCAGATTCCGAGAGTCACAACCCAACCCGACGAACGGAGCCTTTAGGTGTTCAGCCTCCACAAGTCACAACCGATGATCGGGACCTTTAGTTATCCAACTTTCGAGAGTCACAACCCGACGAACGGAGCCTTTAGGTGATCAGCCTCCGCAAGTCACCACCAAAAATCGGAACCTGTAGTTATCCAGCTTCCGAGAGTCACAACCCAACGAATGGAGCCTTTAGGTGTTCAGCCTCCGCAAATAAGTTTATTTCACTTATTCGCCATTTATATTACCTACAAGTTTTATATAGGGTTAATAACTAAAAAACTGTCCAAGGTTTACCCTATGTTAAAATTAGGTGTCTGAAGTTTGAAATGTTAAAATGGACTGTCTCAAGTTTCATTTTTGTTGAAATTTGGTGTCTTTGTGCGTCTTTTCATCTCCATTCAATCATTTTCATCAACCCACCAACCCACTCATAATCAATCAATCTTTACTTTTCACAAAATCGTCAAATTTCACCTAAACATTGAACATTAAAAAAAAGTTTCTAGAAGAGTGGTGTAGAGCCATTTTCCAAGGATAATAGAGCGAGATTTACTTGCCCGAATGTGACTAACTTTTTAGGTGATGGTCCCGGCAAGATAACGAGAAGGGAGTATGTATGAGAGCTCGAATTTGACAGATTTCGTCGGAATTGACTTCTCTAAAGTAATCACACCGAGACACCAAATTTCAACAAAAATGAAACTTGGGACAGTCCATTTTAACATTTCAAACTTCAGACACCTAATTTTAACATGGGGTAAACCTTGGACAGTTTTTTAGTTATTAACCCTTTTATATATGTGCATATTTCATATTTTTCACATTTAAATGGTCCCAAATCAGTCCAGAGAAGTTCAGGGTCATCATAACATGTTTTCAAAGCTACTTTCAGTTCAGTCCTGAACTTTGCTGATTGTTACATTTCAGCCCATGAAATTTCATATTGTCCCCAAAAATGTGCTAATTGTTACAAATCATCCCAGATAAGTTCAGGGTCCATTTCAAAGTTGTTTTCAAATTCATCTCTGAGCTTCTTGATAATTGCAATTCGGCCCATGGGTTGCATTTTCAGTCATAAACATCTTGATAATTGCAATTCAGCCCATAATGATCAAAGTGGATATTTTTTGTGAAAATTAAACAAGACAAATTGGCAATTGAATTGACAGTAATGTAAAATTGAATAAGTCTCGTCGGGCTCTAGTGGAGAAGCTCTAGGAGGTCATTGGCTTAACTGCTAGGATATCTCAACACTTCGCATTCGAATACCAGATGAATGTGTAATGCTTGCTTCAGAGTCGGCCTCTATGAAATGAGTATCCAATACATTTTATCTTGATTCTTCGTATTTCAATGAGTTTAGGACCAAGATCTCCGAATTTGAGGATGTAGTGACAGTGACAATTATGAGCTTGATGATATAGATGATTATGAGTCTGGTGATATGGACAGATTTATTAATAGAGGGATGACGAAGTTGCTATCTACGACGAATGTGCCACTTTTGTATCATATGTTGGACGAGGAAATAGTCGGAATTTATATTACCCTTTAATTCGAATGAGCAAAAACAACGTCTTTTTGCATAATATGGATTACAAAAATTCATGATATGGATGCGAATGAGTCTAATTACTTATACATCGGTCAATAAAACCCTGTTTGTATTTGGTGAATGGTTTGACCGGATTAACCCTAGAGGATAAAATTGTTTTATCCTCGAGGATTAGGGCAGGGAAAAAAAAGGGTCCATCTAGACCGAAATTGGTCCGAAACCAGTCAATCCCGAACTGGTTCCAAATAGACTAAGTCCTCAAGGGGTGAACCAGTCCATGAACTGTTATATACTTTAGTGGAACCGATTCTGTTCTGGATAGGACCGGAACTGGTTTTGGACTGAGGTTGTTTTTTTTTTTTTTTTTTGTTAGTGTCAGTCTTCATAAAAAAGAAGGCATGTCTAGTCCCTGGCTGATTTGAGACCGAACCGGAACTGTTTTGGGTAAAACTATTCTGAAAATGATCCGGACCAGTGTTCTGTTCTATACTAAACCAGACCCAAAAAATATTTGGACCAGAAATGTTTAAACCAATTATAGTCTGGGTAGGAACCGTCTCTATCTAAAATTAACACGACCAAACTGTTTACCCAATACATTTTTTTTAATATAACATTTTGGTATACTGGGCTAGAAATAATATTTCCGGTCCAATTGTGCCACTCGTGCCGAAAATAACATTTCCAGAAAAGTGCCATTTTACAAAACAAAATATTAGTGGGGAATTTTTAAAATTGATTTTCGTTTTTGGGCATTTTTACAAAAAAAAAAAAAAGAATATTCATTGCAAGTGCTCTTAAGTTCTAAACTTATAACAACCACGCCATCCGTCCGTTTTTTTTACTAAACTTATACAAATTCCAAATGAACCGGATATATCTATGATTTCACATCTAAGGACCGAGTTGCTCAAGTTTTATAAGTCGGGGTCTAAGTAGTATATTCTCTTTAAAAGAAACTTTTGTCTACTATAATTGCTAGGAGCCTTTTACTTTTAATGCACATATGTCTACGACGGCAAATAAATTAAATCGACGTTTTTGAATCCACTTAAGTAGATTTTTTTAATATATATACTTAATACTCGCACTCTCACACGCGCTACGCGTGTGTGTATTATTATCGTGAAATTGTTACAAATGCATGATTAAACAGACTCCTAAAAAGACACAAGAGTATGGTTGAACCGATTCCGAGAATGATACAAAAGTAGTATTAGAAATAATTAACTTAAATTTTGTAACGTAATATATTATATAAAATTTAAACTTAAAATCTTAAAAATGGAAGTAAATTGCTAGAATGATCGATAACACTTTAATTTGTGTTTTTTGCTTGGGTCCTCTAGCAGTTTACTTTCATTTTTAAGATTTTAGGTTTAATTTTATAATATTATGTTACATAATTTAAGTTAATTATTTCTAATAATTTTCTACTCTCATATCATCCTCGAAGTGGGATCGATCATACGCTTATATCTTGTGAGTCGGTTTGGTTATGCATTTGTAGCATTCTCACAACAGTTTAAGACGATAGGGGGCAACTGCCCTTCCTCAACTTTTTGTAATGTGCAATTTTTTATTTTAAAATTTATAATTAGTATCAGTATACTTTAAAACCTTATATTTGCCCTATAATTTTTTTTTTTTATTATACAAGTTAATTTCTGTTAACTCAATTCTTACCCTGCGGATTGATGTATAGTTATTATTAAAAGAAATTTTTGTAATTCCTTTCATTTTTTTTTGCCAAAGGAATAACATTCATTCATAATTGGTAGTTCAAAGTATTCAAGGAGGGGCAAAGTCCCGATCCTTTACAAGTAACGATAAAAGAGAGGGCGGGGGTGCGCAGACCCAATTAAGACAACACGACATCTTTCTGGATTGTACAACAACCCAGTTAGCACATTCATTTGCTTCGCGAGGCACTACAGACCAAGTGTCGTCTCGTAAAATATTAGCTCGCCGTAGTATATATGTTGGATACTTGTGTGGAGATTCGCCAGTCCAACTTTTCTTTCTGTCCGTTGATGCTTTTAATTGTCTCTTCCGAGTCAGACTCGATGATAGCATGCTGCCATCCATTCACAATTTCCAGCTCCAACCCATTTGATATCGCCCTCACTTCCAGTTGAAGAGCTCCCGAGCCTATGGTGCTTTGGTTGATGCCTCCTATTACCATCCCGAGTTGCGTCCTAGCAATCACGCCGACACCCCCATGTCCGTGAACTCCATCAAACGACCCATCGCAATTCAATTTCACGACACCAGTTGGAGGGGGGGGGGGGTCCACTTGTGGTCGCGGGTTCCTTGTAGATCGCCCTGGCTTCTAGATCGGTGCACCATATTGCCATTGTTTGACCAGAACACGTTGTGATCTTCCAGGATCTTTTCCGTTGTAATTCTGGGATTTGGATCGTCTCCGCTATGCAAGGCCCGACATCTTTCTTTCCATATAGCTCAGCACATGACTCCTATCAAAGCCCATCGTATCTTCTTCTCTTTCTTTGTCATGAATGGTGCTTGTTTCAGCTGTGCTAGGAAGGCTGCCACGGAGCTTCCTTGGATTTCTTCTGGGCGTATGGAAGCAGCAGCAAACCAGACAGGTGAGGTCCATATGCAGCGGAACAACATGTGTTCTGTTGACTCCACCTCCGTGCAAAAAGGGCATCGTGTTTCGACATTCATCCCTCTCCGGCTTAAGTTATTCCGTACTGCAATAGCGTTGGAAAGAAGCCGCCAAATAAATACCCTCACCTTGGGGATAGTGCTCATTGATATATATATATATATATTCTGTCTGCAGTGTATTGATATTTCATTCAAAAGTTATTATTTTTTATTTAGCAACAAAGTAATTAACGGAAGAAACTTGATTGCTGAATTCTTAACTAAAAATAATAATATATTTATTGTATTTTAGATTTAAAGTGTTGAAAACTTTACCGTGTTCATTATGTATACAATCATTTTAGTACTAGAGTGTTTTTTTTTGGTCTACAAGAGCATCCACAATCCTATAAAAAATTGGATGATAACTTCTCTATGTGGTAATGCAAGTTAACTCTTTGTATTATAGATGACTAAAATTTCTTATCAAATCCCTTTAAATAGGGGTTAACTTTTTCACATTCCATTATTAATACTTTTTTCTATCTTTAATCATTTTTTTGTTAATTTTTTATTTAGTGTTAATTTTATTAATATATATAAAAAAATATATATGGACAAGTTGGAGTTAAAAATGATCGACATCATTGTAGTAGTATAAACAATAGACCCTTATAAGACATTTTTCATTTTTAAAATTTATTAATTAGACATTTCTGATGTGACATAAAGTGAAATAAGAATTGAGATATGCATTGTGACTTCTACAATAAGTTATAATCATTATATAGATGAGGTTTCTCTTCGTAGAGATCTCATGACAACTTTAAAATGCATCATAAAAATATAACTTTATAGAAAGCTGAACCATATTTATTTAAATTAATTTATTTGGCACTTGATAATTGAAAGGTAACCTAACAAAAAAAAAAATTGAATTTCTACGGTACTGAGCCAAATCCAAGTGGGAATTAGCCAGTGGCGGATGCTTCCCTAAAAATGTGGTTACAAACGTAACCACATTATTTAGTATTTTTATTGAGAAACAAAATTTATTCTTGTAAAAAAAGTATACTCGATCCCTATTATTTTGGTGTAAGATCCTCATTATTTTGTGTAAGACTATAAAATCCGCACTATTATTTTGGGTTAAGATCTCATTATTATTTTGTAACACTCATTTTATCTAGTAACAAAAAAAAAAGCTAATCAATTTAAATTTGGGGCTTTTAAGGTATATCTCTTTCTTCCGGTAAGTAAAGAATATGATTATAATTTTTTATTATTCATCTCTCTTTTGCTAAAAAAATCTTTTTGCTAGACTATAAATTGTAATTACTCTAGTTTAATAAGTACAAGTATATAACCATACAATATGTTTGAAAAATATAGTTTTTAGTAGTACCAATATGTTTTAAAATGTACAATATGTTATACTTATTTTAATCAACCGTCTAAATCTGTCGTCAAATACATTTTAAATACAAAAATAACTAAATATTTTTTAAAATATCAAAATCAAGACCTATTAACCTATACGAGTGTTATAATAGTGTCATACCGCGATTGAGACGCAACTGACCCACAATCGGTTCTAGTCCGATTTGACCCAATTGTAGCATTTACCTAAGCAAATAATTTTTAGTTGTGATACTTTAAAAACTACTTAGTACATATTATTTATTTAAAGTGTATTTAACGACACTTTGAATAAATAATTGAAAAAAGTACTAATTATCATTGTTTTATAACATTTTTTTTACAAAAATTTTCTTAAGGAATATATTAAATTTTCGCAATTTTTTTTTTGACAATACGTACCCACATTATGAATCTCCTGGATCCGCCACTGGAATTAGCATGTCAAGTTAAAATTGATACTTAATTAAAAATTGAAATTCTACGATACGTAGCCAAATCCAAATAGAAGTTAGCATGTCAAGGACTTTTTACTTTTATAATATAATAATATGGTTAATCTTTTTTCATTCTAAAAGCTGATCCTTAACTAATTTAATCTTTATTTTTATTTATTAGCTAAGCGGTGCTCTAGCTTCCAGCACTTGCAAAGTTGCAATGATAATTGCAAGTTCCTTGTTCTTACCATGACACGTTTTTTAACTTAGTAATTGTCCTTATTATTCTTATATAGTATGATTGAATTCGTTGTTATAATTTGGGTGGCGAAAAATGAAGAATTTATATTGAACTTTAGTAATTCATCTCTCGCATCATATAATACTTTTTATTTCATGTGGTACATTGGAGTATAACAATTTACCCGCTTAATGTGCGCGGTGGGCTGCAACGAGAACGTCACAACTAAATTTTAAATATTTACCTTGGTAGGTGATCAGAACTCCAATGATCGATACTTTATTTCCAATTAATATCTCTCGTTGGTCAAGTCATTTCTCTGCATGTCTGGTCACGACCCTCGTTCGATTTTGACACCATTATATTACACCCCCGCTTGGCATTTTATTCTGAATAATTTTCTTCATGTATCCAGTATTTTCGATTACTGATAATAATTAGTTACAATGCATGCTATAAGGTATATATGTTCAGCTTTTCATTCAGAGATCTCATGTTTAAATCTTGTCAAAACTTTAAGAATGAAAAATTATTTATAGCCAACACTTTACCCTTAAACCTAACTTGGTAAACACGAATATCATTTCAAGTGTAAAACAATTATAATTTACTAGTCATATCCCATAAAAATGCGAAATAAAGTATTGTAATATTTTATTTTACTTGTTAAATAACTTTGACCTTAAAAAAGGTTATAGGGTTTAGAAAGAAGAAAGAAAATGACGTCCTTTCACATTGTTAATTTGATGATCCGCAGCAGCATATCTGTCCCTCAACTTTCTAGTCTAGCACCCAAAAAGTTGTCATATCAGAGCTAGCTGCTTAAGTATAGAGAGAGCAAAAGCTAGCTAGGGTTTTAATGATTTTTGTTTGGTAATGGAGACAAGAGGAAAATGTAGTATCTGATAGTGAAGATATACCCAGTTCCCAAGCTGCTGTTTACCATCATCATTGCTGAGATTTTTATCCCAAATTTGTGAAACTTCTTCTTCTCTTATTTCTGTCTCTCTATCACTTCAGTCCCATCTCTTCACATCCCATCCATTATTTACACACCTTTTCTATCCTATCTATCTATCTATCTATCTATCTATAAACTCTAATCATCTTCTTCTTCTTTCTTTACCATTTTCTTTATCGGTTACTGAATTCAAATCCTCTCCCTCTCTCTCTCCCTAGCTCGCTCCCACACGCAGCTTCACATTTCAACCGGCAATGGCGAGTGACCGGCCTCTGAATCCGTTGGCTCAGCCCTTCTATCCTAAGCAAGGAAACCCTAAACCGCCCTCCTTGCCTTCCGTCAAGCTAGTCCCTCTATTTCTTCCACACCACCTCACCCCACCCTTCACGGTGTATGTCAATCAGCTGCCGGTGTATCAGCCGCTGCTCGATGAGCCTTCGGTGCATCCACACGCGCCGCCGCTACTGAAGCGACCTCCGGTTCAGAGAACTCAAAAAGTCGGAACCTTTCAGGGTTATGGAGGTAAAAAGGTCGCCTTTGCACCACGACAGCCAACAAAGAACAAGAGATCAGCCATCTGGAGACGTAAGGTTGGTACTTGTACTAACTCCTCCGCCGCCGTTCCCGTTACTGATCTAGCCCACGGCGGCGCCGGCGATGATTTAGCAGAAGGTACCACCACCCTGATGATCAGAAACATTCCCAACTCCTTAAAGTAAGTTTTCTTTTTAAAATGTAGTGAAGATATTATAAAATAATTTAAACGGTTATCTAGTTGTTTGAACTTAGCATTGGTTACAACATTTCTTATATACCACCTCATGATCTTATTATTAATATTAATAATGATAGTGGGATGTCATTAATTAATGATGTTAAGATTCTGTTTTGGGAGTCTTGAATGCAAATTAAGGTGAGTTATGAACAGAGATCCAAGTTTACACTTTCTTGATAGAGTAATATAATATTATTATGTTGCTTACCTTGTCTAGCTAGCTAGGGGAAGTTGTCAAAACCCTAGCTTAAGTTTTCTGTCATATTCCCGAAGTTTGTGGCTTTTCCATATCTTCTCCCTATGTTTGTCTTGTATATGCTGCATGTTGATGTCTGTACGTACGTATGGCGGAGTTTGTGACTTGTTTATCCGACCGAACCGAGGTTTGTACAAGGAAGGAAAGTTGACCAACCTGCAATACCTCTCAGACCCACTCTCTGTCTATTCTATTCTATTCTACAATAAATGAAAACTCCACATGTTTCTTTTATTTTGTACTTTTGTTGTGTTTTCTCAGCTCAACTGCTAAACCTATCTAAAAGTCGATCTAGATATCATATATATATTGACAAATCTTATATATATACAATATTGGTTGCTATTGATAAAAGGATTTCATTTTTGAATGGTGATTATTTATTAAATCAGAAGGGAGGATCTGATGGAGATATTAGACAAACACTGCTTTAGAGAGAACAAGAAGTTGCAAAATCAGCAATTGGAGGGTTTGTGCAGGTCTGAGTATGATTTCGTGTACCTTCCTATTGACTACAGGTTGGTTCCCTTAATTAGTATTAATTAATTAAGATTGGATTTAATTAAAAATAACATATGTGATGGATGCAGTACTAAAGGAAACAAGGGGTATGCCTTTGTTAACTTTACGAATGGGGATGGGGCTCAGCGAATGTGGAGGGCATACAACCTATTCAAGTGGAAAACATGTTACCCTTCCACCAAAATCTGCAATATCTGCCCTGCAATTGTACAAGTATCCATCCATCCATATTTCTATTTCTAATACTGCTATGCTAACGTACGTTATTGCAAGTTTAAATTTATATCAACAAATATAGTTCAGGTTTGGAATTTATTTATTTATATGTAAACTCAGCAGCAGCCTTCTTATCTCATCCAAACACCCTAAGAAAACTAGATGTAGTTTTGATATGTATGGCCTAATAATACTGTTCAAATTTGAACACTTTTTTTTGGCTTGTTAAATTTGAAACTCAACTAGTTGATTCAATAACTAGCTGTCTTTTCATTCTTGTTCAACAAAACAGCATTTTCAACTGTCTCTCTTATTAACATTATTACCAAAAAGAGTTCTATTAAATATTTATGTCTGAATTTGAATTTGGAGCCAGGGACCTAATATTTATTTAACTACAAAAAAAAAACACACTCTACACAGTTTATAGTTGTGGTATTTATTAGTTAATTTTTCATGGCCCCGTTTCTTTCTAAAACCAGCAATTTAGGATTATTTTACCTTTTTTTTTTCTAAAGTAATGTTATTTTTAATTAAGCCAACAAACAATCATAAATTTCTATCAAAAAATAGTTTTATTAATAAATATAAGTTCCGAAAAATATATATTTTCGAAGGGAAAGTGCCAAAGCTTAATCTTTTGATAGCTTTATTTCTTTTTTTTTTTCCAATTTTTTAATAAACTTATTTATTTTTATTAGTTCTTTGAATAAAAGAATAAAAGAATAAATTACTATAAAACTGATAATTTTTGTTTTATCATTAGTAAGCATCAATTAATCTCCATATTAATTAAAAAATAAAAATCAGATTGATTATGAATTTATGTTTGTAGGGCAAAGATGGCCTCTTCCAGTTTTTGCAGAATAGGTGGTTCCCGAGGGATGAGTACCATCCGTTGATCGCCAAATCGTCCCCAAGAGACGGTTTCAATGACGCACCTTTCATGGCCGTTGGATTCGGTTGACGCTCCATCTACCCTCAAAATGTCTCCCGCTAATTCGCTTCCTACGTACTTCTTCTTCTTGCCTGACCATCTTATCATTTATTAGGGTTTCTATTTCTTAATCTTCGGCTAAAGTTAATTAGTTAGTTAATAGATTGCAGGAATGATTGATGGATGGTGAAAAAAACCACTTAATCTTTAACTAAGTGTTTGTTAAGATTAAGTGGTTTTTTTTTTCCCACTAAATTCCATCTTCACTGGAATTAGTCAGTTGTTGTTAGGAGAATCAAGTGGGCCCTGTGTGGGATCATTACTTTATCTGTCAAGTAGCTAAAAACATTTTACTTGACGGTTAAAGTGTGTTTGTTTTGCATAGTCTCCTCCGTTCTAATGATTAGCTGTTAATTATCCTATTGAACAAGTACACTGTAATTTCTTACTATTTTATCGTTAAGAAGTTAATTATATGAGTTTCAATTAAAGTCAAATATTGCATGTTATCCTGGAAGGTCTGTTGCATACTATTTCGCCCCTCAGTTATCATCAGTTAACCATTTATACATTCGACAATGGCATTCATTTTTTGTTTACTTCACGTGTTGGGCTTATGAAATGTTACTTTTTATTTTTTTTGTAACTTTATGAAATAAAAGTGTAATCTTGCCCCCTCTAAATTTTAAAGATAGTAATATATATTAAGATTTGCTCCACAAATTCAATTGAATAATATATTTACTCTTAATAAAAATAGACATAACATTCGATAAAAAGAAAACCCTTGTAGATTAAGACTTGAGCATTAATATACAAGAATTATAGAAATAATATATTAATTAAGCCAAATATATATTATCATACTAATATCAATCACAACTACACATAAAAGAAAGAAATGAATTCCAGTGCTATTCTCATTCTTAGCGTCTCTGGAGTTTGTGATCCTTTTATATTGCAATTGCAATTGATTTAAAATTGATAAGTAATCACAACCCAATTCGACTGAGACAATAGAGGAATTTTCCAAGACAACGATTGGATAATTAAAGCAAATCAAGACAATGGATGTACATATTTATTTGTTTGGTCTTCTGTTCTTCTTGTTCTTGAGCCGAATTAAGCATGCAATTTAGAGAAATAAAACTATATAGAATGCTTAAGTGATTGTTGATCTTAATTGGAGAAATAAATTGAATTGAGTTAGAGCCATATCTAGGTTTTCTTCTCAAACTCTAATAAAAGTTAAAACAAAAAAAAAACACAATGACGAAGATGAACAAACTTTTTTTTTTTTTTTTTTGTGTGGTAAAAATACGAACAGACTTGATGCTCTCTGCCTTTGTCAACATTGTTGCTTTTGCTTGGAGAATGTGTTGTTCATTTGCTTGTAATTACCTAGTTAAGTAGTTATCTCTATTATCCATATATATAGGGAAAACAACTTATTTAGTTTTTCAGGTTTTACCCAATGTGTCAATTTGGGTTACAACTTTGTTGCTATTTGGTGTTTTCGTCAAATTTTAGGGTTAAAATTAACAGAAATTGGTCATGTGATGGTCACATGATTGAATAATTTTAAAAATTCCTAAATTACTCTAAAATGCTCGAAATCGGGTCAGTCCGAAATCGAAGATGGATGGCCGGAATCGGAGCTGGGTGGCTGGAATCGGAGGGATGACTTTAAAAAAAAGTAGAAGGGACAAAATTGTTTTATCATCTCAGTGTATCAAAGTTAACCCAAAATTTGACGGAAAACCAAATCGCAACAAAATTGAAACCTGAGACACCAAATATTAACAATTTAATTTTGAGACACCAAATTGACACATGGGGTAAACCCGAGACACTAAATATGTTCTTTTCCAATATTAATTTATTTATTAATTAAAAAGAAAACAGAAAAAGACAACTGATGTGTGGAGTCCTTTAGTGGCTCTGTTATATAGTATATATTTATTAAGTTAAATAAAAAAGAAAAATGAATTATAGTGAATTAAGTAATTATGTTAATAGTCATTCAAAATTTGTAATTTAGAAAATGAGTTTATAACTTAGTAATTAGTAATTATAATTTTTTATTAAACAATTGTAAATTTTAGTCTAAGTATCAGTTACGCATTGATACTTTGTTCTGAATTTTTCATTTAGTTATTTATTTTGTGGCTATTTATAATAATATATTTCTAAATTTTTAAAAATATAATAACCAGTAGGGAGTGATTATAAAAACATTTATTAATATGTTTAACTACATTTTGCCCCACTATAATTTCTAGCTTTGTACTTGCCTGTCGGGTCCTGCAACAACACCAAATTAATGAGAAATTAATGAATACATAAGAAAGTTCTTATTATCTCCACATCGAATCCTCAAATTGGCTGCGTGATAAATCTTGTGGATAACTACTTGAGCAACTCCTTAGATGAAGGTGCATAGGTTCAATCGAATTATATTGGAGCTGGGACTGTTTTTTGGTCTCTGTCCTAATCAGTAAGAATATGAATTGATTATATCCATTATATATAGACATAAAGTGTGGGGGAGTAAATTAGTTGCTCTAATAATAAATATAATTTTAAATATTATTATATTAAAATATAGTATATTTTTATAAGACTTAATATTATAATAATAAACTAATATTATAATTATAAAGTTACATATTGAACACTCTAATATAACATTACATTATTTAGTTCAAATTACTTGAGATTTCACATTATATAATTCATTCAAATTCCGCTAAGAGAATAATATTTCATTGTAAACGATTTATACAATAGAAGGAATCGGAAGATAAGAAAATAGGTATATGGTGAGAAATTATTAGATGGACTCAGTTCGCCACATTAGCGTATGGACTAGCAGTAAATTAGAGACACGTCATAAATATACACTAAATAAATAACATTGGTTAATACACGATTACAACTCCATAATTTATCTTAATTAACCCATACCTCTCTTTTTTGCCTAATAAAACTAATTTTTTTATATAATAATTTTTTTCATATATAAATATAAAATAGTGTTGCTTTTTTTTTTTAATATTTTTTAAAAAGGGTTAATAACTAAAAACTGTCCAAGGTTTACCATATGTTAAAAGTTGATGTCTGAAGTTTCAAATGTTAAATTGTAGTGTCCAAGGTTTCAATTTTAAATGTGGTGTCTCAGTGTGATTACTTTAGAGAAGTCAATTCTGACGAATCCGACTGTCAAATTCGAGCTCCCATACACACTCCCTTCTTGTCATCTTGCCGGAACGGTCACCTAAGAAGCTGGCCACATCCGCGCAAGTAAATCATGCTCCGTTGCCGTTGGAAATCGCTCCACACCACTCCGCTAGAAACCTTTTATTTTTTGATGTTCAACTTTTGGGTGAAATTTGACGATTTTGTGAAAATTAAGGAGTGATGGATTATGAGTCCAATGTTGGTTAAAATTACAATAACGGTTGACATATAACAAATGATGTTAAATACATATGATAAATATGTATGATACAAGTTGTTATCACTAATTATCGGTTAGTATATACGAATGGTATAAATAAGACATCTATCATATCATCGAAGAGAATAATTTTAGATATACTGTCTCTACGAGATTTATACAAAAGAAAAGATCGGTATATATTGAGAACATTGTCTTTACTCGGACTATGAAAGTATTGTAGTGTGTGGTTTTAAATTGTATGGATTAAATGTATACAACCATACCTATGGAGTATCATTTTAGTAATTAATATAAATAAGGGGTATATGACCCGGAATGTATTAGACTTAGTTTGTGTTATAGTATGATATACGATCAAATTCATACGTTGGAGTAATACTACTTTATGTAGTAAATTATTGAGAACATAGTGGGGGTCATGTTTCGAGATGATGCAAATTTAAGAAACAGCGTCGTATAAAGGATCGACTCTTTAGAGTAAAGAAATTTAAAGACATAAATGTGTCGTTCGCTATCTTGCGAGATGGAAAATATACAAGTAATGAAGTAGTCTTAAAAGATTTATTATTGTGTGAATTTCACATAGTGTGAAAATAGTGTGACAACTAGTTGAAATTTAATGAGGCTCGGTTGAGATGATTGTCTAAAAAAGATGTGTATTTGGAAATGCATTTAAAATGAATTTAATTGATTAATATGCAAGGACTAGAATTCCTGAGAGAGAACAAATAAAGTTGTACAACCATAGTGCAAAGTAGACTATAAGTCTCAAACATGATTGAGTTAAGGCGATTTGTTTAAAGATCGCATTTGTAGATAGAATCATGTGAGGAGTAGCCGGTTCATTTATCAAATACTCTTAATAGAGTTAGTGTGATCCACTACTAGTGGAATGTGAGTTAAGCCCCTAGCAAAGTCATAAGTAATGGAAACCCAACTTTCTTCTAGTACTACCCCTAAATTAAAAGTTTAAAGGGTAACAACAAGTTATTGTATGGCTGGATGTAGTACTAAACCGGCATAGTACTATCTGTTACTTAGAGATGATGAGTTACTTACTCTTAATGAAGTTCAGATAATTAATTTTGAGGTGTCAAAGTAACAGGGACACGTGATGAACTTTACATATATGAACAATAGAAGTGGTGCCGCTTCTAGTAATGGATTAGGGGGTTCACTGCAAATTGTTCATGAAATCGGGATCGAGCACATGGCCGTAAAAGTGTTAGTTATGAAAATAACATCTCATATATGTTGATTTCTGGTTCTAACAATAGAAGTCTTGTTTTAAGAAACTATGCCACAATTGACTTTGTTGGAGCTTTGAAATTTTACACTGGTTTGTGGTTTAAATCGAAAGATACATTCATGTAAGAATGAACTATCCTATTTAATAGATACAAGTATAATACAATCTAAGTGGGGATTGTTGGAATTTTATATATAGATAGATTGTAATATGTATTATATTTATTATATATAGATATGCATATGTGTTAACAATGCATGCAAGTAAACACTTGGAAGAGATGGTGGAATGTGGCGCCAATATTTGTGGATTAATAAACCTCTTCATTTTGGCGCCAAATGTAAACTTCTAGAAACAATGTACAACATGGAAGATGCATGCACTGGCAACATGTTTTGCGGGAAATTTTCGTTGGCGCCATAATAGTGACGATTGGTCACACGTCCATGTAGCCTATAAATATGCTTTGTTATCAAGCCACACACTCATCTGAAGAAATCATTCACTTACTATTAAGAAGTATGGTTCCTTTAGGTTATGCGGTGTTAATTATTATGTCGGTTCTATGAGAAGTTCTTATATAGGTCTTCGGGTTTTGTTACTCATTAGACTTAGTGATTTTGTTATATCCTCGGAGATGATTTGCTAGTAACCCGTTAGCAAAACTCGTTTACGAGTTGAGGAAAATATCATTTTTCGGAAAACGACTATACATATGCGCCTCAAAATTAATATATTCGATATCCCGTGTCCCATATCGTATTACTCGTGTTGGATAAATATATATCCCGTATCAGACAATTCATGTCGGTTATATGTCCCGTATCGAATGTTTCATGCTTGAATCAATGTCTCGTTAGTGATGAATAATACATATTGGCTTGTGATATATTTAAGTGATTGGTTGTTCATACTCTAACCTTAAACCCCGATTCCCAACACTAACTAATTCTTTGATGCGGAAACAACCATGATGATGATGCATATAGAGCGTTGTATCATAAGGATGTTTATGCCCCTTTTTTGTCTGCATTTTTCAGATTGTGTATCAGTAAGATACATTGCACCTGATTCGTTCTTAAATGGGCAGAGCAAAAATTTTCATATGTCTTTTCTTGTTTTCTCTGCTTAAAATTCCATCGGTCTTTGCCAAATTTTGCCGCCCCATCGAGGTAAGCTCTCTCTCTCATATTAAAACTTAGTGTTGTTGTGAATTTTTTGGTGAATTAGTTCACTGGTTTGGCCTCTGATTACGAAGGATTCAGAAATCGGCGGAAGAAAGAAAAGTGTTATATCGACATAGAGAGGTTTGTGGAATTGCGCATTATTTCCTTGAAATAATTGGTTAGCTCAGGTTTCTGCCTTTCTTTTGCTCTATATCAATTATCACGTCAGTAATTTGATTTGTGGTTTTCAAGTTTTATGTGGCCTCTTATATGCTGTTCTCTTGTACTACTTGAAGTTCTTCATATGTTTTTATCCTAGTTTTTTTTAGTTGAAATCAGATTTTAAAAATCTGATTAGGGGTTTAAGGGGACTTGGATTTTGAGAAATTGCAGTTGAAAGTGATGAATTATCATACGAAAAGGCACATGTAATGTACTGAAATATATATATGGTATTCTGGTTCTTGAGTTGAGTTAGGGTTTAAACATTAGGTTGGCAGAGCATAAACTCAAGGAAAATTTTAATAGACAGTAGAAAGTGCTGATTTTGTAATAGCAAAGACGTAAACGATAAAAATTAAAGATGGTCAAGACTTTGCATGATAATATTTCTATAATTATTGTTAGCAAGGGTGAATTAAACTAACCACTAATTTTAGGTTCTGCCTAGTTTGTTTGGTCTAGCTCTAGCACCAACCATACTAATTATGAGTTGTTTCCATCGGTCAAGTAGATTGTCCTTTCATATTTGTCGGGAAACTTCTTCCATTTTAGAATTGAATAGAATAAAGGTATAAGGTATATTCCATTTATTTATTTATTATTTTCAGTAAGTCATGTGCACGCATGGATGGTTTAACGGTTCGATCTAACGACGTTAATATAATTCATTTAAAACAAACAAAACGAAGCATGTTATAACCATTACGAAACATGTTCTATCTTTTACGATGGGGACAAATATATTATATCTTTTTTATACTTTTCCCATTTTATTACCAACAGTGTGGTATCAACTAGGGGTGTCAACGGGGCAGGGCGGGTATTGCCGATCCCGGACCCGGCCCGCAGGTCACACGGTCGACCCGTGCCCGTCCCATGAATTTGCAGGGCGGGTCGCCCACGTAGGATATAATTTATTATTTAAACTTTAAACTATTAATTTTTGGGTTAACAAGTCTTTTGGTCCATGATGTTTGACCACTTTTGGGTTTTAGTCCAAGATGTTTTTTATTTTGCCTAGTTTTGGTATCAAATGTTTGTAGATTTTTCTAGTTTTGGTCCGACTGTTACATTCCGTCCATTTTTTCCGTTAGGTGACATGTACAAGTCACGTGACCCACCCTAAACTTTCAATTTTGTTCAAATTTGGAGGAATTGACCCATTGAACAAGGTTCAGGGTGTCAATTCCCCCAAATTTGACCCACTAAACCTAGATCAATTCGCCCAAATTGAATTAGGTTTAGGGTGTCAATTCCCCCAAATTTGAACAAAATTGAAAGTTTATGGTGGATCACATGACTTGCACATGTCACTTAACAGAAAAAATGGACGGAATGTAACGGTCGGACCAAAACTAATATGCAAACATACGGTACCAAACTAGGCAAAAAAAAACATCATGGACCAAAACCCAAAAGTGATCAAACATCATGAACCAAAAGACCTGTTAACCCTTAATTTTTTATTCACCGGTCCAAATTCAACTCCAAAATCGAATCACAAATTACAAATTTAACTCCAAAATGAAATAAAAATCACCAATCTCACTAGAATCGTTATTATTCTGACTGCGTTATATTACCCATATAGTTATATATAATTTAGATATGTTAAATATATATACATATATATATATAAATAAACGTGTGGGGCGGGGTTGGTCGACTAGGCCCCGTGACCCCAAACACGGACCCGCCCCACGAGTCGCGGATCACGGGTTAAATCAGGGCGGGTACCCACCGGTCGGCGGGTACCCGCTGCCACCCTTATCAACACACACTAGGTCAAAATATAAGAACGCCCTCAAAAAGTTGAAATCACCTAATAAAAATCACGGTAATTGAACCGATTGGCTGGGCTAAAACTCATGAGATGTGGACGGTTGGATAACGGTTAGTAAAACAACCCAACTAAAATGTAATCAATTTACTAACTTTGCTATTATTTTACTTTTTTTACTAATCTACTATATCTATATATATATTTATATATAATAATTCAAAAGGAATGAGAAGAGAGTGCTCTCAAATTGAGGTTATCAATCTGCCACATCAGCTCTCCTAGGTGAGGCCACGTCAGCTCTCCAATGTATTTAATTAATCATGCTATAAATAGTTTTAGTATTTAATATTATTTTCTTATTATGTATTATTTAATGTAATTATTATATTACTTATTTGTCATGGAGTAAAGATAAAAATTAATTGTTGTACGAATTTTTCTTTCAAAAGTGATAATTAACAAACTTTCTAATATTTTAGAGTATCATATTAATGTGTAAAAATTGTAATATAAAAGAATCACTAAAGTATAATATGAATAAAATTGACCAAAAAAAGTAGCAAGTTTTTTTGCGAAAAATACCTAGAATAAATATTAGCAAAAAAAAAAAACTATTAGTATTGACTAAATACATTTTTTTTTTCAAATTCTATTATTAATGCAATTATCTTTATGAAATTCTACACAGTTAAGTACTCCATACTGTGTAGCAAAAAAAAAGTACTCCATCAGGTAGTTTGATAATTAACTGTGTAGAATTCCACTATTTTATTTTTAATCTTAATGTTGTTAGGTTAAAAAATTTCTCTTTAGTTTTTCATAGTTATTTTAATATTTACAATTTTCTTTTATGTGTCATCATTTTTAGCATATTTTGAGCCAATTTGATAGATTCATTTTCGAAAAATCAATGTGAAAAAAATCATACAAATTACCCGCGCATTGCGCGGGTCGTGGATTGTTTCAAGACATAAATGGTTGCATCTCAATAGGAAAAATTATTTCTGTATATACTCAAGTTAGATGATTGACCAAATGTAAAGATTTTAGTTTGAACAATTTTAGTTTTATTTGACTAACTATGATTTTGTAATTGCTTAGCTCTCAAAGATGTTTAGCGATAAATGGAATAACATGTCGGAAGAGAAAAAGAAGTCTTATCAACTCAAAATATAATTTTAACATTCTACATACATATAAGCGGGTACGTTTTAACAGGTCTCCCCGCGCGTAACGCGAGGTCAGCACCTAGTTATATATTAATTCGGCATCGGAAGCCCTCTGGCTGACACATGGACAGTTTGCCCGGTCAGCATTTCCTAACTAGGTGTTAACCCCGCGCTACGCGCATGGCGACTTGCTAAACCGTAAATATTAATATGTATGGAAAATATTGAAATATTTCATTTTCTTCTTGGCTTTCTTTCAGCTATCGGGATTCTATAGAATTAACCTTGACCGAAATATCCTACATCGATATAACTTAAAAAAAGAAACATTAGCACTCTCTTTTGCTATACTCTCTTTCCTCTTTCTTCTATATCTTTATACCATACCAATATAAAATGTGAGAGTTGTCCTCACCCCCAAAAGGTACCTCTTGAACATTTTATTTTTATTTTATTATATATATATATATATATATATATATATTATATTTAGTTTCCATATTTTTTATTTTATTATATATATATATATATATATGTGTTGTTTCGACCAAGTTATAGCGGGCTGTCTGCCGGGTAACTTGTCGAGGTCTTCTCGTTAGGTGTGAGCTAAATCCGCCTTCTAGTGTCGCGCGCGGGCTTTAGCTTTTGCTTCCAAAGGAGGGCAAGTCTCTCTGGGTCTCTAGCGGGACGTCCGTCGGCACCTGCAAAGGAGCGTTACCAAGCAGTCCCCATGGAGAGGGGGGGGGGTGCTTGGCGTGCTCACTCCGACGCTCAACATCAGTAGTTTTCTAGAGAGAGAAAGAGAGGGTTTTTAGAGAGAAGTCAGAGCTTTTTCCCGAGCTTGCCCAAAGTGATTTTGGAATGAATTGAATTGACTTGAAAATGTTCACCCCCAAGGTGGCTATTTATAGGCAACCTTGGACCGTAAACCGGTTTTGACCCGGTTCAATGTGGAAATGTGAACCGGGATGCATGGGTAAGCTTTGGGAAAAAGGGCTCTGACGTGCGTCTCAGGCGGCTGTCATGATCGGGATGCGCGCGCCTCTGAAATAAAGGTCTCGGACACATAGGAGTTAATGTAAAAAGCGGGTCTCCGTATGCATCCGAGGTAAAATGGGGGGTGTGCGCGACACCCCCCGGGTGCGGAACTTACCCGGAATTCCGGGTAAGCCTAGGCCTACCCGGAATTCCGGGTAAGCTTAGGCTTACCCGGAAATTCCGGGTAAGCCAAGCTTACCCGGAATTCCGGGTAAGCTTAGCTTACCCGGAAATTTCCGGGTAAGCCCCCCGGGGATGCCGGGCAAGTTCGAACTTGCCCGGTTTTCCCCGGTTAGCTTGAATTTGGGCTTTTTGCGAAGAGTCCCGTACGTGTACGAGGTCTGAATAATTAAAACCGAGCCCGGATCACGCGTATGTCCATCACTTGCCCCCGAGTTAAACAATGGCTTGACCTTTGGTTAACTCTATTATAAGATAGGGCATATGCGTGATTCGGGCCGTCCGCTTACCTTGAGTTTTAACCTACCAAGGGTGGACGCGTGTGGCTCCGACGAATTCCTTGCCTTAGTTTTTGAGATGGTCATGCTTGGTAACTGCATGAAGGGTTAGTAGCATAACAGACTACGAATAGTATGAAAAGTATGATTGTTTGGAGAATTAAGGTGCGAGCACGCATGAGATTCTTCGAGTTCGTACGATGGGCTAATAAATACGGAACGTTCATGATATGATTAAATGCATCAAAATAAATCATGCAAGTCTTGACAAAATGTTTTTCATGTAATGTGCTAGTTTTTGGGGAGCTTATCGTCCGAGACGGCCGTCTTGACGGCGAGACGACGGTTTTGGGTAAAATAGGGCCGGATTTTGGAAAATCACATGCAACGGCCCTAATATGAAAAAATCATAATCTCAACGTTTTCAAAAAGTTGAGGATATTTGAAATGACTTAGTTAAATTTATCCAAGTCATTTGATAGTCAAAAACCCAAGTCATCAACAATTTAAAAAATGAATGGTAGATAGGAATATACCTCCTTGATGTATGGTACTTACCATGTTGTGTAGTCCCTTCTCCTCCATGATAGTTTATAAAACTATCAACTTTTGAATTGGTTGTGGTGAGAGTTTTGGAGGAGCTAAGGTAGGGATTTTGGGAATTCACTTTTGGGTGCAAGAGAGACAGCATTTCGGCCGGCCACCACCAAGGGCATCACCGGCGACGCCAGGGCGGAGCAGCGGCGGCGAAGCAGCGGCGGTAGCGGCGGGGACGGCTGGTCCGGCGGCGGCGGCTGCAGCTTTCGCGGATCGATTTTGAGTCCGATTCGACCCGGTTTTGAGTCCTTTTTGTCGAGCATCTATTGGTAACGTCCTCCACTCACTTTTCTTGAGGTTGAATAGACCTATAGGGCTGCACATTTGAATTTCAATAAGGTGCCTTGTAGGTGTTTGATAAAATGCATGAGTGAAGTTTTTGCTTGATTTTCAAATTTTGCTTTTGGCTAAGCTCTAAGTATAGATAGATAGAGTTAGAGATAGCGAACTCCCTTTGTGAAGTGGTCCCTAGGTTCCGATCAACCGAGGGGAAATCGCGGGGGTTCGAAATCGGAGTTTTTCGAGCGAAAAGCTTGACCCCTTGTTTCTTGATATGGATAACTTGGAATGATGTTTCCTATTGTGATAAAGTCCCCTTGATTGTTTGCGGGTGGATTGCCATGTCCCCGGAGCTTAGGTGAATGCTTGGTAGTTTGCTTTCGTTAGTGGCTTAGTTGACCCGAGTGTTTTTCGGGTTGTTCGGGGAGGGGTGAATCCCTCTGTGGCATGTAAGGGGCTTGCTTGAGTGCGTTTGAGCTGCTCGTATGTGCCCCCGGAGCCTTGAGCCATTCTAAGGATGAAATTTGATCAAGAGGCGGTCGGATGGCATTTTGGTAATTATAACCAACTTTGTATGCTTTTGATTTCTTTAGCTCTTGAGCTTGTCGCTTTGTAGAGTGCTTGAATACCTGTGACACATTGCACAAATGTATGAAAATTTGATTAGTAGGTGGCCTAGGCCTTTGATGAGCGTAAGGATTTTTGACTCCCGAGCGGGAGGGTCCCTAGCTGTTTGTATGCGGACAGTCGGTCCGTTGGGTTGAATATCCTTGCAAAGGGTTTTGATGAGTGTGGTTGATGTGTTGTTTTGGTTTTTGATTGAGTTGGTGTATGGATTTTGCAGGGCTTGGTTGACGAGTTTGCAGGCGCCCGATTCTGATACTTAGGATATTCTCGGAAATTGTCACTCTCGAACTGTTGACATGAGTGAGTCTCCCGATCCCTCTCTTTGCACATATTACTTTTCTTGTGATGGTTTGGCGATAAGCGAGGACACCCCCCTTTTACTTCGACTCGATTTTCCCGGGACAGGTGTTAGCCACGAAGCCATCGCGATGACTCAGACCTATCCTCCCAACCGCATTACGACGGAGGAGTTTGTGGAGAGCGTAGATAAGTCAGGGGTTTGTCCTATTTCTGAAGCATACTTCCCGTTTGACGTATGCAAAGAGGTCGAGGTTGGCTCAGTTACCGTTCCTCCTGCGGACTTAGATGTAGTGTACACTGGACAGATAGAGGAGGGTTTGCGTTTTCCTTACTGCAAGGATCTTGTCCGCTTGTGTCGTTATTTCCGTATCTCGCCCCTTAACCTCTCCCCTGCTGCTTTTCACGCGTGGACCTGTTTTCGCATTCAGTGTCACAAGCACTCGTGGGCTTATTCCTTGATTCTCTTCCGG
This sequence comes from Clarkia xantiana subsp. parviflora, assembly GCA_036873135.1. NCBI lineage: Eukaryota > Viridiplantae > Streptophyta > Magnoliopsida > Myrtales > Onagraceae > Clarkia > Clarkia xantiana. The sequence goes on from JAPTYO010000003.1 coordinate 13,494,544, forward strand.
ACCTTTTACCGTCTGGAGCGACGAGACAAATCTGGGTTGTCCACCTTCTGCAGTCGATGGCCTTGCCTTTCCTCGTTCGATCTTGGGGGCGCCAAGTGGAAACCGAGCGGGCGGTTTGCCACCCCTTATCCTCGCTCGCAGGAATGGCAAAATCACTATTTCTTTGTGAGCGACGTCGGGACCAAGTGGGAGACGTGTCATGTTCTGGAGCGTGACCCTGTTCCTTCCTTGTCCGAGTATACCCCTCAGGATGAGAAGGCCTTTCGCGAGATCTTTCGCGACAATCAGGCGGGGGTTATAGTCCCTTTGACTCAGGGTTCTGAAGAGGAGTTGCTTGCCGCAGGCATCATCGTATCTTCTTCCCCGGGTGTCTTGGTATGCTTTCGAATTTTTATAACTCTGTTTTATGTTATCCTGTAGGTTGGTTTCTTAACAAGCAGCCGGCCTTGCAGACTGATGCTGCGCGAGGGCTCCCTGTTGCTGCTCCGGCCCCTGCTGACAGGTCTCGTCATGGGAGAGGAAAGGGACCTATGGGTAAAACACTTCTTCCTTCTTATCATTCTTGGCTGTATTCTGTTTGTAGTTCCAATATTTTCTTTTTCCTGTTTGTAGGTCGCGTGCCTGCTGAGAGGGAGCGGGCGGAGCCCGTTACTGACTCTTCCCGGCGTCCTTCCACCAAGAGGACCGATGCTGCGGCGCGTGCCTCGGGCGATCCCAAGCGCTCGAGAGTTGAGGGGACGTCTGTTTTGCCTTCTCGTGACAAGAGGAAGCAAGTTGCTGAGCGCGTCCCTTCTGCCCCCGGGCCGAGGCATGGGACGGCGGACGAGGTCCCCCCATGTTCACGTATGTCTTCGCGTGACAAGAGGAAACATGTTGGTGAGCGCGTCCCTCCTGTCGCTGAGCCGATGCATGTGATGGAAGAGGAGATTCTCCCTGTATCAGGTTTGTGAAATCTCTTTTTATGTACTTAGCATGCTTTGCTTGTATGATTGCTTATGTTTGTGCTTTGCAGATATCCCTCCACTTCCTTCGCTTCGTAGAAGTGATCTTGTTCGTCGTTTTGAACGTGACGTTACAGATGGTGTGTGGGTGCCCTATTCGGGTACGCGTCTTCGCTTTCCTAAGGATGCGTCCTTGAGCATTCCTGAAGTTGGTGTTCGAGTTGTGCAGAGGTCTGTTCCTCCTGCCGATCGGAAGGAGTGCCCCCCGAATTCTGCTAGTGCGCGTGCCTTTGTAGAGGAGAACATCGGTGTCTTCGCTCCGGTGAATGTTTATTCCTCTTGGGGTTGATTCACTCATTGTTGCACGTGTTTTGATGATTATACTATTTTTGATGCAGGTTAATGCTGATATTGCGAACTTATCATCTTTTGTCATCGAGCTATCCGATGAGAAGGATCAGCTTCTGGAGAGCCATGAGGAGTTGGTTAAAGAGCAAGTCTCTTTGACTGAGGATGCGAAAGGCCATGCTGGTGAGCTTCTCATACTATCTGAAGCGCTTGCCTCGAGTCAGTCTCGCGTTGCCGAGATCCAAGATCAGCTGTCTGCTGTGAGAAGTCGGATGGCGCTTCGGGAGGGGGTGCGAACTGTCGAGTTGCAAAGGGCGAGGGAGGATGGCATATCGGAAGGCAAGGCCGGCGCTTTTAAGCGGTACCCTCAGAGTGAGCCTTTCCTTTCTGCCGTTCAGGCGAGTTACGGATCTTTGAAGAAGGAGTTTCTTGATGACTTCGTTCCCCTGATGCATCGCCTTGCCCCCCATTTTCCATTTGAGAAGTTGGATTCTCCTGGTGTTATTGGTTTGAGTGATTTGGGGGGGGCTTCCACTCTTCAAGTGGAGGATACCATTAGTGCGGATGGTGAGCCGATGTTTAGCTTCGAGCGGGATGCTGATATCTTTGGTGATACTCCCGCCTGTGATCCCTTTGCTACTGATGACTGCGAGGTTGACGTGCGCCATCTCCTTGACTAGGTCGATATGGACTTTTTGTATGTTTGTTTGTTTCTTTGCATGCGTAGTATTTTGGCGAAGGACTTGTTTAGAGCCTGCCTGTCGTTTTGGTGTTTGAATTTGCTATCGTAGACCTGTTTGGTTTTATATATATATATGCTTGACATGAATGCATTAGATAGATGTGATATCTGAATATCTCCTTGTTATTTTAGTTATAACATAGGATAGTAGAGTGCGGATAGGTTAGTATGTCCGACCCTTGTATTTGTTTGCGAGGGAGGATTCCCAATGACCCGTTTTTCCCCCGACTTTTTGCAAGGACGTGAATAGATTAGTATGTTCATATCCTTGTAATATGGAGAAGTGTGGATAGATTAGTACGTCCGACACTTGCATTTGTTTGCGAGGAAGGATTCCCAATGATCCGTTTTAACCCCCGACTTTTGCAAGGATGTGAATAGATTAGTACGTTCACATCCTTGTTATATGGCAAAGTGTGGGTAGATTAGTACGTCCGACACTTGCATTTGTTTGCGAGGAAAGATTCCCAATGATCCGTTTATCCCCCGACTTTTTGCAAGGATGTGAATAGATTAGTACGTTCACATCCTTGTAATATGGCGAAGTGTGGATAGATTAGTACGTCCGACACTTGCATTTGTTTGCGAGGAAGGATTCCCAATGATCCGTTTATCCCCCGACTTTTGCAAGGATGTGAATAGATTAGTACGTTCACATCGTTGCTATGAGGATACCTCAACTCCTTGTATGCGTCTAACGTCCTGAGCCTTGTATATGTTGGCTTGTCGTCACTGTTGTTGTTTCGCTGCCTTGGTTGTAAGCTTAGGCGTTGTATGTGAGTTAATAGTGTGCCTACAAGAGATGTGAAATTTGTTAGACATAACTTCCTTTGATGCGTAAGTATGGAGTTACATATCTCCTTCTTTTGAAGTACTGAATACTAAAGAGCTTGATACGACAGCTTTTAGTTTTATGGGTGGAACTTCTTCAGGTGTCCCCCGCTGAAAGTGTTGGGCAATTCGTTCCCGTCCACATCTTGGATGCGGTAAGCGTTAATGTATGGAACCGCAACTATTTTGTAAGGGCCTTCCCATTTGGGGGACATCTTGTTGATCTGGTCTAAGTGTGAGAATTCGTTTCTTCTCCAGACCATTTCTCCCACGTGGAATTGTCGCGCCTTGACCTTTCTGTTGTAGTATCTGGATGTGGCTAAGCGCATCTTTGCTTGAACTTGTTCTGATTTCCATCTCTGTTCGTCTGCTAATTGAAGGTCAAGGCGTCTTTCTTCTTCATTGGCTTGGGGGTCGAAATGCGTCGTTCTGTATGAAGAGACGGCGATTTCGACAGGTGCTACTGCCTCGGTTCCGTAGACCAGGCTAAAGGGTGTTTCACCTGTTGACTCTTTGGGAGTTGTGCGCACAGCCCATAAAACACTGCTTAGCTGGTCAACCCAACCTCCTTTTAGAGCATGAACTCTCTTTTTTAGTCCATCCAGAACTATCTTGTTTGCTGATTCAACCTGGCCGTTTGTCTGTGCGTGGTGCACTGATGCAAAACGGTGGTCTATCTTGAGACGTTTGCAGAAATTTTGCATATTTCCACTTCTGAATTGGGCACCATTGTCGCTAATGAGTATCTTCGGGACACCGTAGCGAGCCACTATGTAGTTTCGGATGAAGTCCATGATTTGTGTGTCTGTGATGCGTGCTAATGGCTTAGCCTCAATCCATTTTGAGAAATAGTCGATTGCGACGACTATGAATTTTGCTTGGCCCTTTGACTTCGGGAGTGGGCCGATCAAGTCAATGCCCCATTGTGCGAATGGCCATGCGCTTGCTATTGGGCTTAATTCTGCTGCTGGAGCTATGATGTTTCTTGAATATAGTTGGCATGCCTCGCATTCTGCCACCATGCTTGTTGCTTGAGCTCTCATTGTTGGCCAATAGTAGCCTAAGTTCAATGCTTTGCGGATCAACGCGCGAGCCCCTTCGTGTGAGGCAGCTATTCCTCCATGGAGTTCTTCTAGTACCGTTGTTCCTTCTGTGCTTGTGATGCACTTTAGGTAGGGTGTAGAATAACCTTTTCTGTAGAGCTGCCCCTCGATCAAGGCGTAGTTTACGGCTACCCTTTCGATCTTGTTTGCTTGAGTCTTGTCTCGTGGTAGGATTCCTCCAGCGAGGTATGCTTGGATTGGTGTTTTCCAAGTTTCCTCTTCGTCAATGGCCATTACCTCCAATTGGTCTATGACGGATATTATCCTGTTTTCCACAAAGTGTGTCTTTTTGTCTTGTTCATTGTTTTGGGCATACTTGCTTAGAGCATCGGCCTCCTGGTTTTCTTCTCGTGGGACGGAAGTTATGTTGAAAGTTTTGAAACTTTCTACCAACTCCTTTGCTTGTGTCAAGTATTTGTGCATGTTTTCGGATTTTGCAGTGTATTCTCCTTTGACCTGGTTGACGACCAGCTATGAATCACACTTTACTCGTAAGTGTTCTACTCCAACTCCTTTGGCTATCCTGAGGCCTGTAATCAGAGCCTCATATTCTGCCTCATTGTTTGTCGCTCTGAATGTTAAGTTCAAAGCGTACTTCAAGGGGTCTGAGCCGTCGGGTGGGATTAGTAGTAATCCTGCCCCCGCGCCTCCGGTGTTGGATGATCCGTCCGTGTACATTTCCCAAACTTCTGCGAGTGGGACATCTGTTTGGACTTCATCTTGTAGCTCGGGCTCTATCCCTGTGAATTCTGCTATGAAGTCTGCCAAGGCCTGCCCTTTGATGGCTGTTCGCGGAGCGAAATGAATGCGAAATTCGCTTAGCTCTACAGACCACTTTGTCAATCTTCCTGACATGTTTGGTTTTGCAAGGATGTGCTTCAGGGGCTGGTCTGTCAGGACCGTTATTTCATGCGCGTGGAAGTAAGGCCTTAGCTTGCGTGCGGCTATCACGAGCGCGTACAAGTGTTTCTCGATTGGTACGTAATTGACCTCATACTTGGCCAGTGTTTTGCTTACGTAATAAACCGGGAGTTGGGCTCCTCCTTTTTCCTTTATTAGCACAGAGCTGACCGCCGTGTTACTGGTTGATATGTAGAGAAAGAGAGGTTCCCCTTGAAGTGGCTTTGCTAGTCTTGGGAGCGTCTTCAAGTGTTGTTTGAGTTGTTGGAATGCTTCTTCACAAGCATTTGTCCATTCAAACTTCTTGTTTGCGCGTAACACTTCGAAGAAGGGGAGGGCTCTGTCACCAATTTTGGCTAGGAATCTGTTCAGGGCTGCAAGGCGCCCGTTGAGTTGTTGTACTTCTTTATGCTTTGTTGGGGAGGCCATTTCTTCAATTGCCTTCACCTTCTCAGGGTTTGCTTCAATGCCCCTTTCGCTCACCATAAATCCAAGAATTTTGCCTGACCGCACCCCGAAAGCGCATTTTGCGGGGTTTAGTCTTATTTGATACTTTCGCATTCTCTCGAAGATTATGCGTAAGTCCTCTGCGTGATTCTTTCTTTTCTTGGATTTTACGACCATGTCATCCACGTACGCCTCCATTTTGTCGCCAATCAAATCTCCGAAAATGAGATTGACCATCCTTTGGTATGTTGCCCCCGCATTTATTAGCCCGAAAGGCATAACTTTGTAGTTGTAGATTTCGCTGTCAGCGTAGAATGCCGTATGTGGGGCGTCTTGACAAAACATCGGGATTTGGTTGTATCCTGTGTATGCATCCATAACTGTCATCAGTTCATGGCCCGCAGTTGCATCTACCAATTGATCAATTCGTGGAAGCGGGTATGAATCTTTTGGGCATGCATTGTTGAGGTCTCTGTAGTCGATGCACATTCTTGACTTGCCATTTGGCTTAGGCACGACTACAGGGTTGGCCACCCAAGTTTGGTACTTGGATTCTTCAATGAAACCTGCGTCAAGCAGTCTGCTAACTTCCTCGCGAATGGCCAACTTCTTGTCCCCACCTATCGACCTTAACTTTTGTTTCACCACTCGAGCATCTTTGTTGATGTTGAGTTTATGGCAAATGACATCTGGGCTTATTCCTGGCATGTCCTTTGGGGACCATGCGAATAAGTCCTTGTATTCTGCTAGGAGCGCTGTGATTTCAATCACTTCGTCTTCTGATAATGATGCTCCTACGCGCACCATTCTTTCTGGTTCATCGATTTTGAATTCGCGGAGTTCGTCCATCGCAGTAGGCCTCCCGTAGTCATCTCTTGGGTCTTCGTCGATGGTGGGTATTACTGGCATGTTTCCCACTTGGTTTTGTTGTAGCGCGACATTGTGGCATTCTCTTGCTGCTTGTTGGTTTCCTCTAACTTCTCCCACACCTGCAATGGTTGGGAACTTGATCTTCAGGTGGGCCGTTGAAGGTACCATTCTCCATTCGTTTATGGTTGCATATCCGAGAATACCATTGTAGGCGTTTAACTTTTCGACAACTATGAAAGGTATGTCGATATTCAGACGTCTTTCTCCTTCGCCCAAGGTTACTGGAAGGGTAATGGTACCCAGCGGGTAGCTAGCATCTCCCATGAATCCCACTAGAGGTGAGTTCATTGCTTGTATGGCCTTCTTTCTTCCGAGTGCTAAGACAATGTCTTTTGTTAGCACGTTTGGGGCGGAGCCTCCATCTACGAGTATTCGCTTTATTTCCATGTCGTCAATAGTCATTTGAATGACTAAGGCGTCGTTGTGGGGGAACGTTATGTGTTCTCTGTCTTTGGCTGAGAAGCCAATGACGTCCTCCATGACTGTGTCCTCCCCGTCTAGCTCCTGTGGTTTATCACTCTTTCCGGCGGCGTACCTCTCCCTCGCGTAAGAGGTTTCGCCCCCTGCACTGAAGCCTCTGTGTATGGTGTATGTGTTATCCATCTTGCTTGTTCGTTTGAGTAACGCAGGCTTTTTGTTCGAAGCCCACAGACGGCGCCAAGTGTTTCGACCAAGTTATAGCGGGCTGTCTGCCGGGTAACTTGTCGAGGTCTTCTCGTTAGGTGTGAGCTAAATCCGCCTTCTAGTGTCGCGCGCGGGCTTTAGCTTTTGCTTCCAAAGGAGGGCAAGTCTCTCTGGGTCTCTAGCGGGACGTCCGTCGGCACCTGCAAAGGAGCGTTACCAAGCAGTCCCCATGGAGAGGGGGGGGGGTGCTTGGCGTGCTCACTCCGACGCTCAACATCAGTAGTTTTCTAGAGAGAGAAAGAGAGGGTTTTTAGAGAGAAGTCAGAGCTTTTTCCCGAGCTTGCCCAAAGTGATTTTGGAATGAATTGAATTGACTTGAAAATGTTCACCCCCAAGGTGGCTATTTATAGGCAACCTTGGACCGTAAACCGGTTTTGACCCGGTTCAATGTGGAAATGTGAACCGGGATGCATGGGTAAGCTTTGGGAAAAAGGGCTCTGACGTGCGTCTCAGGCGGCTGTCATGATCGGGACGCGCGCGCCTCTGAAATAAAGGTCTCGGACACATAGGAGTTAATGTAAAAAGCGGGTCTCCGTATGCATCCGAGGTAAAATGGGGGGTGTGCGCGACACCCCCCGGGTGCGGAACTTACCCGGAATTCCGGGTAAGCCTAGGCCTACCCGGAATTCCGGGTAAGCTTAGGCTTACCCGGAAATTCCGGGTAAGCCAAGCTTACCCGGAATTCCGGGTAAGCTGGGGCTTACCCGGAAGCCCCCCGGGGATGCCGGGCAAGTTCGAACTTGCCCGGTTTTCCCCGGTTAGCTTGAATTTGAGCTTTTTGCGAAGAGTCCCGTACGTGTACGAGGTCTGAATAATTAAAACCGAGCCCGGATCACGCGTATGTCCATCATGTGTTATATTTAGTTCCCCTATTTTTAAAAAATTGACGATTTAGTCTTTTTATCTTTGAGACTCTATTATCTTTACTATTACTAAAAAAACCATTTAGTTACATTTTGTTGTTTTTAGTTTTTTAGGTCGCTTAATTGGTAGGTAACCGTTGTTATTATTCATTTCTCCATCAAATATACTTAAAAATTAGAGTGAACATGCATTCAATAGGTGCAAATGTAAGGTAGATGCATTTATTTTTCCATTCACTATATCACCGATTTGGGGATGTTCTGCTTGTTGACATTTTTGTATCAAATAAATTAGTCACTTGCTAACTCATATAACATATCAAATATGGATCAAACGTGATTCTTGAAGTTTGATTTTACATATAACATGTTACTCAATGTTTAATACTTAATGACTCGAACTATCGATTTAGTTCTTGCGTTTGTAAATTCAATCATATTAGGTATCTCCTAATTGATAGTTGAATAAATAGTTAAGTTGAATTCAAGTATAAACTTTAGACATTAGTGTTTTAATAAAATTGATGATTTAGTCCCTACAATATTTGAGTATTGCTAAAAATTTCATTAGATAAATTGCATTAACTTTTTTGTTAAGGTTGCTTAACTGACATGTTACATTAATTATCATTAACTTATTAATACAATATACCTATAAATTTGAGCCACCCATAAAGTATGATATGTACTCAACTCATGCAAACTTCGAGTACATGTTGAGATTTTTTTGTATTACATATATCAGTCACTTGTCAAATCATATCAAATGTCAAAATATGGGTCAACCACGGTTCTTGAATTTGGATCTTTTACAGATAACCTGGTACTCATTGTCCAACATTTAGGGTCTCGAATCATTAATTTAGTTCTTCCGTCTGTCAGTTAAATCAAATTGTAACCTAATTAGTAGTTCAATAAGTAATTGACATATCAAGTATAAACTTTAGATTTTAATGAATTGAAATTTCCTTTAGCGTCCCGTTGGCCAATTTTTTTTTTCCTTTAGCGTTAAATCAATTTTTGTCGGTATTATGATATAAAATTGCATGAAAAGTGTATAGTTACATTTGTATAGGTCAAACTGCTCCACCGATAACTCTAAGTGGCTAATTACGGGCTTACATTCTTCACACCTCAAGTTGATAAATTAGATACAACTTTGTCGTTAATAACTCACGTCATGCTAATCCAACTCATTATTAGTTATAACAGTAAATTAGTATCCTAATTTAAAACAATAGTTAATTTTTTGACTTAATTATCCTCTTCTATTTTTCCTGTTTTGAATTACTTTGCGTCGTTCTTTTCGATCACAGATTCATTTCTCGCAACCCCTAAACTTGGCCATGTATTAACTACATATTAAAATATTAGAAAACTGAAGATAAATTATGTATTTTGAAATTTAGACGATTGATACGCGTGCGTTGCACGCGTTAATAACTAGTATATATATATATATATATATATATATAGATTAAAGTGATGAGTATAAAGATTGCATTTGCTGAAAATTATGAAAATCGTAATTCATCCATATTTTCTTCACATATTTCTTCTAATATATATATATATATTTCATATATGGAGAAGAGAAAACCAAAAGGTGGAGAGAAAAAATTAGTAATTGAAATTGACTTTTAATTACTCTTAATTGCTTATGTGTTTAATATAAATAATATAAATAGATTAATAAGAGAGATGAGGTGTCATGTTTTAATTGGTTAGTAATGCTGATCTGTCGATTTGTGATGAACTTACCGTGCTGCTGTGGCGGCTTCGCATTGCTATACTCTCTCACCTTTCACTTTATTATATATATATAGATTTAATCGGAATTTAATAGAGGTTCTCTAAATTTAGATACATAATATTGATTGATTGAAAATTAAGAACTATTTTTATCTCCTGTTATGGTCTCTACACAATTAAAAAAATAAATTAATTAAAAGTTTCCTTTTAAATAGCAATTCTATACAGTTTGGTTCCGGAAGACCGTAGACCGTCACGTATGCAATACATATATAGAATAATATAAAAAACAATATACATAAAATACTCCACGAAAGGAAACTATTCTAGAATAATATAAACAATATTTGCTTAGTAGTATTAATTAGATTTCGTAAAGAACCATCTGAGTAATAAATACATGAATCACACGGATGAATTTTTTTAATTAAATATAAACTAATATAATTTTAGAGGATTTCTTAAACTCAAACAACATCTAAAAAATAATAACTTTATAATTTATAAATATATATAGCATGACGATAATAAATACATGAACCACACACCGAAAAGATTAATATATCAATTAAATATATATTACATGCAGTATATATATATATATAATAACAACAACAAAAACGGTATTACATATATCTATATAGAATTTTTTTTTCTTTCTATAATATACCTACTATAAAATATTACATTCTTGTTATATTCATTAAAAATATACATAAGCTATATTTCGCAGAAATCCCTTCATAAAAAATATACATAAGCTATATTTCGCAGAAATCCTAATCTTTATAAATTCTTGTCGTATGGAATTTTATAGCATGCTCTATTATTTACCAATTTTCTAACATTTTTGGAGATACAATTTGGTGGTGTTGTAAGTTGTAACGGCCAGCATGATCTTACGCTGCCTGGTCCGTCACGAGGAAAGAAGACCCCAACCCTTAATTTCTTAGATCCATGCTGCTTAGTTTAATGCTTCCTTCAATTTGATTAGAAATTTTGAGAATTTTGTTTAGAAATATGAAATAGTCTCTATAATATAAGTTTATGTATCTTCTAATATTTTTTATTTTAATATATATATATATAAATGACTAGAGGTTTACTTCGTAAAATAATTAATATCTATTTATACATATTATTAAATAAAAGGATATTAATTCGATTGTTAATAGCTTCTCTAGCTGTCAAATAGAAATATATATATATATATATATATATATTAGTGGATAAAAACTATAAAATATATTATCATATAGAAAAACTCTGAAGTAGTCATTGTGCTTTATTAATTAATGAAAAATAAATGTGGGTATAAATTTTAAAACTTCGAAATTTTACAATTAAGTTATTCGCTCATGTGAAATATGTTCAGTTATTAATAGAATTTTATTCATTAATTTAAATAAGAAATTTTCTAAATTACGCAACAAATAAAAAAATAAGTAGATGTTAAAATTGCAATTTTTATATTATAATTATAATTAGTTATATATCTTACAAAAAAAATATATGTTGATTATCTCACTACTATGAAATATTTAAATAATAATTAGTTTTAATTCTTTAATTAAACATCACATTATTATTCATTAATTTTGTATAAAAAATATTTAAAATTTTCAAATAACAATTGATATAGTTTAATATTCAATAAATTAAGATAATTTAATTTTCATTTAAAAAAATTCTCCCGCGCGGGTTTAGTGGCTAGTTTGGAGATGAAGCGTGAATCTCTCGCCAAGAAGTCAGTTGATCAATTAGTTTCTATGAAAAAAATGTACATAGGCTTGTGGGCCTGAAGGGTTGGGCGGGCCGAAACGTCCTATAATAAAAAATGTACTGTTCTATCGATTTTCATAACTAAATATACGTTACTTAACCATGTAATATGCTTGATTTAACGTTTGTACTTTTATTTAATCTGTGTTCAGAAATTTAAAGTCTGTTAACACTTTAGAAATGAAATATATTCATAACAAATACTTTACATATAGTGTTGCCTTGCAGACACGTAGGATCAGACACAGAAGTAGAAAAAAAAAACCTACCTACACTTAAGGTAAAAGTCTATACAATCGACATAAGTTAACTTCTAAGTAATATTTTGGACATTTCTTTTCGATTTTTCTCTTTTCAGTACTATATATTATAACATTTACTATATTTTGCCATGGGATTTTTATTATTATTATATTATGCCCGTCTTAGGTATTTGATTTGATACGGTTCATATCTATTATTATCCGACATGTAATTCCGTTTAATCTACATGTAGAGTATAATTTTACCATGGGCTTAATAATTAAGTACACATATAGGGCTTGTGTCACACCCCTGAAAAGTGACTTATTGGGAAGTATGAATTTTGCTATGATAGACATGCTTCCCAAGCCTAACAAGCGTTTGGAAGGTGAAAACAATAAATCGTAGCATTGTGTAACGTATTTTGGGTGTTTTGAAAATATTGGCAGCAAAGGTGGAGTTGGTGAGATTCGATCCTTGGACAAGATTTTTTCCCGCGTCCGTCAAGAGTTTGTCCCGCGTCCGTCAAGAGTTTGCCCCGCGTCATCGAGGATTTTCCCATGTCCATCCCAAGATGGTCCCGTACGAGCAAAGAGTTTGTCCCGTACCTGCGAAGAGTTTGTCCCGTACCAGCCTCAGCACTCGTCCCGTGCATTCAGTGTGTGTTAACATATGGTGACGTGGCGCCGTAATAGGAGCCCGTTAATTAATGGAATTACCTAAGTTAATTAAGTAATTATCAATCTGGGTTAATTGGTCCAAATCCAATAAGTAATTGATAAGGGAGGCCCAAAATGGGCCTCCACCCTTTATGCATGGTTCGGCCGAAACCCTAGTACCATATTGGTTGGAGTTGCCTTTTGGCAACTCCACCCAATACTATATATAGGGGTGACTCCTAAGGGTTTAAACACACAATTAAGAACAAAGATCTACATTGAGAAAATTTGTCACCCTAGTCTAATATTTCGGCACCACCAACACACAATTAACCAACATGCGTGGGACATCTTCTAACGAAGAACTTGCACGTGGTTCCGACCGTAGGATCAGAACTCCCTCCACATCGTTCTTGGGCAGGAAAGCTAAAAGGTATGTGTACTAATTCCGCTGCGTAGATTATATTTCTTGCTAGTACACGTTTAGCATTCCGTAGTATTACGTCCCCGTAATCCAACAGTGGTATCAGAGCCTGAGTTAGGAGTTCTTAAAATTTTGATAAACTAATGTTCTTGGAATTTCATAAATACGTTACACAATGCTACGATTTATTGTTTTCACCTTCCAAACGCTTGTTAGGCTTGGGAAGCATGTCTATCATAGCCAAATTCATACTTCCTAATAAGTCACTTTTCAGGGGTGTGACACAAGCCCTATATGTGTATTCAATTACTAAGCCCATGGTAAAATTATACTCTACATGTAGATTAAACGGAATTACATGTCGGATAATAATAGATATGAACCGTATCAAATCAAATACCTAAGACGGGCATAATATAATAATAATAATAAAAATCCCATGGCGTAATATAGTAAATGTTATAATATATAGTACTGAAAAGAGAAAAATTGAAAAGAAATTTCCAAAATATTACTTAGAAGTTAACTTATGTCGATTGTATAGACTTTTACCTTAAGTGTAGGTAGGTTTTTTTTTTCTACTTCTGTGTCTGATCCTACGGGTCTGCAAAGGTGGAGTTGGTGGGATTCGATCATTGGACAAGAGTTTGTTCCGCGTCCGTCAAGAGTTTGCCATGCGTCATCGAGGATTTTCCCGTGTCCATCCCAAGATTGTCCTGTACGAGCAAAGAGTTTGTCCCGTACCTGCGAAGAGTTTGTCCCGTACCAGCCTCAGCACTCGTCCCGTGCATTCAGTGTGTGTTAGCATATGGTGACGTGGCGCCGTAATATGAGCCCGTTAATTAAGGGAATTACCTAAGTTAATTAAGTAATTATCAATCTGGGTTAACTGGGCCAAATCCAATTAGTAATTGACAAGGGAGGCCCAAAATGGGCCTTCCCCCTTTATGCATGGTTCGGCCGAAACCCTAGTACCATATTGCTTGGAGTTGCCTTTTGGCAACTCCACCCAATACTATATATAGGGGTGACTCCTAAGGGTTTAAACAAACAATTAAGAACAATGATCTTCATTGAGAAAACTTGTCACCATAGTCTAATATTTCGGCACCACCAACATCAAGTCCGAGGTTCCATCTCCGTTGAAGAATCGAGATCAGAGGTCTTGTTGTGGAGCTACATCGCGTGGGACTTCTTTTAACGAAGAACTTGCACCTGGTTCCGACCGGAGGATCAGAACTCCCTCCACATCGTTCTTGGGCAGGAATGCTAAAAGGTATGTGTACTAATTCAACTGCGTAGATTAGATTTCTTGCTAGTACACGTTTAGCATTCCGTAGTATTACGTCCCCGTAATCCAACAGTGGTATCAGAGCCTGAGTTAGGAGTTCTTAAAATTTTGATAAACTAATATTCTTGGAATTTCATAAAAATCGAAAATTTTGATGTTTATGAACACCATGAAGAAATCCGAAATTTTTAGCTATTCTTATGTGTTTGATCTTTAAAAACTTTAAATTTTTGAATTTTACATGTTTTTATAGATCATAGCCGAAAATTTGGGCTTAAATGTGAGTTTGATGTTCATAATCTTCAAGAACACCATGAGTTTTATCAAGAACACAATTTGGATTCTTGATCAAGGTAGTATTTGATCCTAAAATTTGACAACTTTTCCAACTTTCTGTGTTTGTGCCGAAAACCCTAGGGGTATTTTAGGTAAATTTTTTAATTTTCTTGATCAAGGTAATAAAGATAGGTTCTAATATTATATTGTAAAGGATATTAACTATCAATATATGTGGATTAACATAGGGATAAAGTTATATTGATAGATTTAGTTACTATTAAACAATTAAAAAGATATATTGCATGCATACTTTAATCCCTAAAAGATATATTTGACAATAATATATATATATATATATATATATATATATATATATATGGTTTGGCCGAATTTTATATATATATATATATATATTATATATTGTTAATTGATTTACATCTTAGTGATAAAATCTTGACAATATATATATATATATATATATATATATATATATATATATATATGTTTAGCCGTATTATATATATATATATTAGCAAAATTGGAAATTATTTTAAATAATTAATATTTCTTGGTGGCTAAGTTAAGTTTTTAGTGGACTTTAAAACCCTACTTAGCCCACAAGACATATTTCGGCCAAACCCTGGGGTTTATGGGCCGGTCAAATTGCTAAACCGGAACAGATAAAACCAATCTGGGTTTTCTTAATCGGGTCGACCTAGTCGGTTTGGGTCGGACCGTAGTAACTAAATTAAACCTAAGCTAACCGGTTTTGAGTGATAAACCGAACCACAATCTTATTTTATTGAACCGTTTCGGACCAAACCGGAATTTTTAAAATCAGACCGTGTTAAACCGGATTTTAAAATTTGGACCGAACCACTTTAAAATTTTCGGAAATTTTAAACTGTTCAATTAAATAGGATGTCAAATTTTAAATCCAAAATGTTTTCGAACTTTAAAATTAGTCTAAACAGTGCTCTTAGAGTTTGTGTTTTAATACACGGTTTCTGTCAAAACCCTAATGCCTGGTTTCGATTATGGGGATGGATCTCGGACTTGAATGTTTTTGGGACTGGATTAAATTAGTGGGCTGATTTGCAATTGTTTACTTTCTGCATCATATATTTTGATATAATTAGAATTGTCGTCTTGACTTAGTCAAGCTAGCTGGATATTATATTGCGAGCATTGAGCTCTGGGATTTAAA
This sequence comes from Clarkia xantiana subsp. parviflora, assembly GCA_036873135.1. Classification (NCBI taxonomy): domain Eukaryota; kingdom Viridiplantae; phylum Streptophyta; class Magnoliopsida; order Myrtales; family Onagraceae; genus Clarkia; species Clarkia xantiana. The sequence continues at coordinate 13,509,970 of JAPTYO010000003.1, forward strand.
TATATGGTTTGCGCAATAGGATAGACATGCTATGCTGATTGAAAGTGCCTAGAATCCATGTCTAGAAATTCGCATGATTGATTGTAAGCATGAATTGCAAAACAACCCTCTTTAGCTATTCCTAGAGCTTCCGGACATGGTCGCGATAAGGGAATTACAAGTAAGGCACCTTCTTGCATCCTCTTTGGACTTTTTAATTTTCCAAGTTTTGTTGTCTTCATGTTGCTATCATTTTCAGGTCACTCTGTACTTGTGACTGAACGCGTTGTTGCCGCACCTGCCGCTAGCGCTCTTCCCAAGAGGTCCGCCACAGGGGCGCGTCCCTCGAGTGATCCCAAGCGCTCCAAACCGAGTGTGACCCAACTCCTTCTTGTGATAAAGGGAAGAGAGTCGAGAGTCACACGGTGGCGCCTTCTGCCCCCCGGTCGAGGGACCGGCCCGAGGAGGAGCGTTCCTCCCGTCGAGGTATGTGTTGTTTACTTCGACATGTTTCTTTTACTTAGTATTTTTTGCTAATATCTTCTTTGTTTTATGTTGACTTTACTGCAGCACTTCCAGGCATCAAGTGTGATGACTTGATCCTATCTGATGGGATAGATGTATCCGGAGAAGATTGGTCACCTTTCTCCACTGGCGGTCTTCACTTCCCGAAGGATTCCAAACTTAGCACACCGGCAGTCGGGGTGCGAGTGCTTCAAAGGTGCGTTCCTCCTGGCGATCATAACATTAAGCCATCCACTGACGAGGAAGCACAATCATATGTTGAGAGTAGCTTGGCTGAATTTGCACCGGTAAGCATTGCTTTAACTTCTATGTTCGCATATTGTAAGCATATGCATTGCATTGATCGTCTTGTTGTTTGGTTTGTTGTACTTAGGCTATTTCGAGGATGGTGAACATTTCATCCTTTGTGCTAAAGCTTGTGTGCGAGAAGAGGGCTGCTGTCAAGAAGAGCAATGCAGTTACTCGCGAGCTTGCATAGTCCGAGGAGGAGGTGCAAAACTTGAACTCCAAGTTTGCTGATTTTGATACGCGCATTGCTACTCGTCGCGCCCTTGTTGAGCAACTTGAGGCTGAGATTGCTGCTATCAAGCAGCAAATTGCAGAGAGTAGTAGCGCCCATGATGTCGCGCTTGCTTCTATACGTGAGGAAACGCATAAGGCGGGGGGTTGAGAAGGGACTTGACGAGTATCTCAGCACTGTTGCGCATACTGCTGCCATCCTTGCTGCTGCTAAAGCGAAGTTCAGTTCTCTGAGTGATGATTTTGCCAAGGATTATATTGGCCGAGTACGCATGCTTGCCCCCGGCTTTCCGTTCGACATGTTAGGTCCTTATTCTTCCTTTGTTGTTAACCATGTTGCGGATTTACAGCGTAAGGAAGCTGAAGCGTCTTCTCTCTCCGTGATCTTTGGATATGGTAATGATGATATTGCACTTGGTGTTGACTTAATGGACATGTTGTCTTAGTCCTTTGGAGATGATGTCATCTCTTGGATGGTATCACGTTGTTTGCTTTCAGCATGTTGAACCCTTTGTGAACAGGTTGATGTTATGTTGAGGCTTTTGTCCCAACCTTCGTTTATGCGTTTGCTTGCATAGTATTTCGTCACTTGGACCTGTTTTTAATAATAATAAACACGTGATAACTTACTAGTAATATTTCATACCTTGAGTTATCTTCATTGTCCGTATGCATTGGACTTGCATGATAAGATTGATCTCCTTGTTATAATGGATAAACATCCAATGTTGCGACTTGCGCATTGCAGGGTGTTATTAGCGCCCCTCTTGGAAAAATTTCCAAGGCATGGCATGGAATGTACACTTGGTACTTGTAGCATTATAGATAGTAATGTACTCGGCGCGGGCACTTGGCACTCGGCAGTGGCACTTGACATGTTGCAGTGTTGTCTTGACGAAGCAAGACTTAAGTTTATACCGTTTCTTAGTTTCACTCTAAGGCGACGTTGTACAAGACTCGACTTGTAAGTTTAATGAGTTTTTCAAACAGGGTTCGCTCCTGCTAGCGTTTTTGAATGAAGCCTGCCCACTTAAGGTATAAGTCTTCATTATGTCTGCATCCTTAAGAGGATATGAATAGTTTGAGTGTACATGAAGCTATCCTATCAAGGAATGTATCTTCATGGCGTATGGACCCTTAAGAGGGATGTACATACTTTGTAGATGTGTGGGGTTGTCGTCTAACAAGAGGACTTCCGCCACGATGGGGTGATCTGTCCCACCTAAGTGCCGCATCCTGGTTTGTATGCAGGGAATGGCTATGAACATGAGGATTTGCCTCTAAGAGGATTTCACAGCATGCCATTTTTTAGAAGTAAGCATGGGGTTTGCCCTTGCAAAGAGGATGTCGCAGCATGCTACTTTGATAGATGTGAACATGAGGTTTGCCCTTGCAAAGAGGATGTCGCAGCATGTCACTTTTCACAGTAAACCTTGGTGTTTATCCAAGATATTGCTTGTTGTTGACGCCTTTGGAATAGTCGTCATTTTGATAGTGGACCTTGGTATTTTTCCAAGATATTGCATGTATTTGACGTCTTTGGAATAGCCGTCACTTTGAGTAGAGAATTTTTATAAGTCCATTTTTGTAGATAATCTGCAAATTGTCATTGCGACATATAAGTTGACTGTGCACATAGCGCGATGGCTTTGTGTTGCCGACATCTTCTTGAGATAGACGCCGTTATAGATGGAGAAATAAACTCCTTGTTGGTGTAGATAATAGATATGTTGGCGTTGTATGCCATAAATTCCTCGTTACACATAGTGTTTAGCTTGTATTGTTGATAATAATCTTCTTGATGCCGCATAATATAAGTTGCATAGGACAATGACTTGAGTTGTTGATATGAGTAATATGCTCGTTGTTTGTTACTTGGTGTTAATCCGAAGTAAAATGCGTATTATAGAGATGTAGCTACGAAAGTAGATTAATCTTCATTAGAATTTTGTTATGCGTACAATCACTTGCACGAAGGCGTCTACTAATCGCTATTTCCGGAATATTTCTAAGTACAGAAGCGTAAACAACACTTAAGTTCTCAGCTAGAATAGACATGTTGACAAAGATGTAAAGATAGATAACGAGTGGATAGTCTATCTCCCTTTGAGATATCTTGGTGGCGGACGAGCATCGTCACTTGCAACATAGCTTCCCAAGGCTCCATGTCTAATGAACTCCTCGATCTCCATTCTCAAAGTTAAGCAGCTGTTAGTATGGTGCCCCCATGTTTGGTGGTATCCGCACCAATCTTCGACGTTTCTACCTAGGAAGGCAGTCATCGGCTCGAGTGGACCCGGAAACTTGTTTCCCAGGAGCTTAATGTATATCTCTTCAACCTCCGTGTTTAAGGGAGTGAAGATGTCAGGTTATTCGACACTTGAGCTTCCTGGTTCTCTTGAAGTCTGAGCTTCCTGATTCGAGCTGAGAGGTGTACCCCATCCCAGCTCGCGTTCACAAGAGATTGCAGTTTCCAACTTATCCTTCAGGCATGCCATCGTCTTGGTTGTACGCCATCCATATATTCTCCCGAACAGTAAAAAGGTTGGCGCGTTCATGTTCAAGTAAAACGCAGTGATGACTTCTTTTTTGGTTGCCCTTAGTGCGGTTGCATTTTGGGCGAACCTCCCGAGGTAAGCTGTGATGGACTTTCTTGTCCTTGTCTAACATCTAGGACGCTTTGTCTTGTTGAGAATAGCATTCTATCGAGTCCAGATCTTGGTGTTAACTTGTAAACACTTGATTTTGGACATGGGTCAGAAAAATACTGTGACGCGTGGAATCGAGCCGGGAATAATCGAGCGTTTAGGAAAACCTAAAAAAAATAATAGTAAAATCTTATTAGTATATTATATTATATGATGATATAATATATATACATTATAAAAAAAAGGATAAGGTAGATACGCTTACCTATGTTGCGCTACCCATGCTCTGTCATCCCATGCTTATCATGCAAGTTGCAAATAAATATAATAATAAAAATCATATTTTCCTCTATATAAAGAGAAGTCGACAGAGCCAAGAAAAGGGGGAGATACCAAAAAAAAAGAAAGAAAAATCACTTAGTGAATAAAGAGCTAGTATCAGAGTCTAGTCTAGTTGCTCGATAATTCCTTGTCAGTTCCACGTGTCACGACATTTTACCCAGAAACAATCCAATGTGAGTATTGCTTAATCAAAAGTTGTATTTACATTCCAAGCATAAATAAAGTGCAAGTTGGTTAAAGATCCATCGCTTTCAATGTAGCGTTTTATTTATTTTACGTTCTTTTATTTCGCACTATACATATGTCTATATATATTTTTCTATTATCTTCAAGTTTTATATAACTGTTTTACTTATCTTTCATTTTATTATCTATAAGTTTTATATATATATATTACTTATTTTCATTTACTTATATATTTATACATTATTAAGTCATATATCTGTTTACTTATTTGTCATTTATATTACCTTTAAATTTTATATATGTACATATTGCATATTTTTCATATTTTATCTATAAGTTTTACATGTGTTTATATTACTTATATATCTCAGAACTCTGATAAGTGTTAAAAATTAGTACAGAGAAGTTCACAGTCATTTTAACATGTTTCCAAAATTATTTTCAGTTCAGCCATGAACTTTTCGATAATTGAAAATTGGCCATGAATTATTGATGATTGCAACTCGGCCATGAAATTTTTGGTACTTGCAGTCCAACCCTCAAAATGGATATTTTAGTGAAAAATTAAACAAGACAAGACAAGCCAAAGTACCGAAAGGGCGGATTTTTAGCTTGCGAGCTTTTAATACGTAATCAAATCCCCGAACCCAAACCTCTGGACGCATACCATTTCAAGCCCTAGGTTGTTAGTATCATGTACCCTAGGCAACTTTAGGATTCCGATTAGCCTTTAATTAATTGGTGGCGACTCTTTCTATTTTCCCCGTTTTGGTCGATATTTCCGTATTCGACCGAACCCGCCGTTCGCCGATCCCAAATAAATATTTTCAAAACCCGGTCATTTCCTAGAGCATTGGCCGGATCCGACGTGCGGTATTTTGGCGACTATGCTGGGGAGATAAAAATTCAGAGGGTTTAGGCTTGTTGTGTTTGTCTTTCATTGTTTATTTAAATTTTTTTATCATATCCGTTTTGACGGTTTGTTCGTGTGTGCAGTTTTGAATCTCACATTTTGAATGCTTTAAATTGGTTTCCACACACACCACACTGTTTACTATCACCCACTCGGTCCTGGAGTATTTTTAGAGCTTAGAGAGTTTAGTAGGGGAATGCGCCCAGAGCGGTTGGACCGCCGGCACGCACCTAAAAAACTCAACTCAACATTCAGACTGGGCCAATGATCTTCTATAGAGGTGATTCTCTATAGGAGTAAGGTTCCAACGTTTGTTCGGGAACCTAGAAATCCATCCTTCTAGAACAAATACCACACGCCACATAACCACCTGCGAGCTGTGTGTCTTTATGTTTGGGTTTTTTTTTTTTTCTTTTTGGCATTAGTTTATGACATGTATAGGATGGGCTCTTGTACTTTATTTCATGTTCCCGAAGCCCTGTAAATGTAACACAAATCATAGTGGAATATTTACTTTCCAGTACCTACATTGCATCATAAATTTCAAAAAATAAAAATAAAAGGGCCTGTTCATTTCATTTAATTTTAGGGAGTTTCACGTGTCCTCTTCGGTAAGGATGAGGAAGTCGAACCACTGCCCCCGCACCAAAGCCATACAACCACCTGTTGCGTCCGGGATGAACAAGGTCGTGAGGACGCGTCTGTTCGCGTGGTTGTGCGGGCTTTTGGGCTGTAACCCTTCCGTCGGGAGGAGGTTGGGCCACTGACGAGTGTTCGGATTTACTCCCGTAAAGGTCTGTGACTCGGTTCGGCTGTGTCTCAAGAGGCGGTGGTCTGTGCACAAATGCAGGCGTCTGGGCGGCGATTCCTGCAGGAAGGACCAATGCTAGCACAGAGAGGTGGGGGTGGTGTTAGCGGAGCCCTCTAAGTCATTATAAGGGCATAAAGGTAATTTCTAGAGAGAGAATATTTCTAGAGAGAAGTCAGAGCTCAAAATACCAAAGTTGGGCAAATGAGAGAATGTGTCCAAATGGGTGGCCAAGGCCTCCTATTTAGAGGCTTTCTTGGGACCGGACCCGGTTTTAAAGCGGTTTGATGACGGTTCAAGATCATGCGGTAACCGTCATCCATATTGGTAATGTGCGAACTTGACTTCTCTACGCGTAACGGTAATCGTGGATATGATGGTCGCGCGATACCCGTAATGCAATCCGGACCTCCGGATTGCTTTGCGCAACCCGGAGGTCCGGTCTGGACGCGCGTAAATGCGCTTCCGGACCATTTTGATTCCTTAGGAGACGTTTTTTAAACCGAGATGTAATTTTCGACGTGTTTACGAGGCCCGAAATGTAAATACGAACCCGAATTGGACATTTATCCATCACTTGCCCCCGAGTCAAGTAACGGTTTAGAACCTTTCTTGACTCTATTTTAAGTTAGGATACTTGTCCAATTTGAGTTTGACGCTAACCTTTCGGTTTTGATCGTTGGTCGGACGCAGACATCTTGATTTCGTCCGTCGTTTGATTTTCCGACCGAATGACTTTGTTTCCTGTCATCACGGTTAGTGCAATAGGAAATGTATATGCGCAAGTATGGTTATCGTCGGAGACATGGGCAATTGATAATACACCATGCGAGCATGCCTCTATCAACACGCATGCATAGGTAATGGTCATGGCAAGATTCACAATTTACGCAATGCAAGAAATAGAGACCGTATGCTTCTAAAACAACTTAGCGATTATCAAATCACGAATCATGTGGTTGCAACGTACATGTAAAGTGATGGATTTGATACGTGCAATGTCAAGATATGCATAGGAGTAGATATTTTTAGAGGAGAGGGTAGAGTATACCGTAGGTGTTTAGGCTTGAATGTAGGTAAACTAATCCTTTAATCCTTATCAACAAAGCATCTCTTTGGGATATGTAAATACACACATCCCCAATTATCCTTCCAGCATCTTGGGAGTTCATCATTCCATCTCCTTTGCAGGTAATTCATTCATCCTTTCCCGAAATTGCTTTTGTGCTCATAATTTCTTCGCCGTCGTAGAGCTTAGACACATCCCGACAGTTTCGAGTTTGATCTTTGGCTTGTTTTCAGAAGTTGACACCACCATTCGACTCAGTTTGTCCCAAGGATTCCAGCGCTGCCTTCGGAGCCACCAGGAGACACCGGACGCGCCCTCACGCGCCGCCGCGTGAGAATCACCCTCGCCGGAGCGTGTGGCCCATGCGCCGCCTTCCCGGCCTCGGTTCGTTGCGGTCCTTAACTTTCCGGAATCGTCTCGACGAGGGGAGTCCATTGGGATACTTTCCGTCACGTTTTGAGGTAATTAGGAAATTCGAATTTTCAGGGCAGCTTCGACTTGAATGCAAATGTCAGCGTATTGTTGTTCGTTTGAGCTATTTTTCGTCGTCGACATGTGGGACTGCTTGTTGATGCTTATATGTCGAGTAATTGCTGATTTATTGCCGTTATTATCGTCTTTTGTCCATAATTTAGGCGATTTTTCACTTCCGTGGATAGTTGAGGTAGAATTTCCCGTTTGGATATAGTGCCCCCGTATCTTTGTGTAGGAGCTTTTTTGGTCGATATGCATAATTTTCCTTCTTGGCGGGTTTTTTGGTTAACGGGGATTGCTCAATAATTTTAGGCATAGTCACTTGTCGTCTTGACGCCTTAGAGAAAAAATTTCCTTAAGCGTTGCCGTGTTCGATCCTTACGGTTTGTCGCGTTAATTCCACCGTTTGCATGGTAGCTCCTTAAGACGTTAGTCCTTTCTATGGTACGTACCAACTTTACTATGTGCGTGGAACTTGGCTACGTGCGTTGACTTTTTGATACGTGCGTTGACTTTTGATACGCGCGTTGACTTTTGATACGCGCGTTGACTTTGATACGCGTATTGATGTTGATAAGCGCGTTAACTTTGATACGCGCATTGATGTTGATACGCGCGTTGATTTTGATACGCGCATTGATGTTGATACGCGCGTTGACTTTGATACGAGTATTGATGTTGATACGCGCGTTGACTTTGATACGCGTATTGATGTTGATACGCGCGTTAACTTTGATACGTGCGTTGATGTTGATACGCGCGTTGACTTTGATACGCGTATTGATGTTGATACGCGCGTTAACTTTGATACGCGCATTGATGTTGATACGCGCGTTAACTTTGATACGCGCATTGATGTTGATACGCGCGTTAACTTTGATACGCGCATTGATGTTGATACGCGCGTTGACTTTTGCTTGCTCCTTGCAGATTGTGGGATTGTAGTAACTTCTTGCGGAGCTACCTTCCCTTTGATCGCGTTGATACAATGAGTAAGTCCACCACTCCTCTATCGCAGACTCCCTTTAATTCCGATATAGAGGATGACTTGGAAGTAGACCCGGCTTTGCCGGTAGATAGTGTTTTAGACACCGATGAGGGTGTAGCTGTTGGGGTATCTCCTGCTGGAGAGACTGAGGCGTTGGTCAGGTATTATACTAACCGCTTGGATAGATCCCTGTTCACCTTGTATGCGAGTGCTTCCGGACTCGACGCTTGTACCGAGGCTTTTACCCCTTTGAGGTACTTCCTGATAGCAGTCTAGGAGATGCTACTCCTCCGCTTGTAGATTTATCCGTCGTGTACACATCACACGTTAGAGAGGGTTTGCGGTTTCCCTACTGTTCCGACTTGGTTGAGCTCTGTAGCGGTTATGGGATTTCCCCTTTAGATCTTGCACCCAACGGGATTCGAGTATGGACTTGTTTCAGAGTGTTGCTTCACAAGCAGTCCTGGCGTTATTCTCGCACCCTCTTTCGCTGCTTCTACCAGCTTAAGATTTCAGACTCAGCGGGATTGTGCGGTGTGAAAGTTCGTTGGCCGAACTTGCAGAGCGATGGTTTTGAGGAACTTGGTCTTGGGGAAGCCAAGTGGGATCCTAGTTACCGATTAGTTGCTACCGCGGATCGGTCTGCCGACCATTGGAGGCATCATTACTTTTTTGTTCATGATGCGGGGACGACTTGGGATGTCGAGTATGTTCAGAAATTTGATCCCGCGCCTGCTTTTCGGGAACTCTCCTCGTCGGATAAGGAAGTGATAAAACAGATATATCATTGTCAACAATCGCACGGCTTTACTTGCTCGTTGCGTGCATCCGATCAAGAATTGATTGATGCTGGGATCCATGTGCTCCCTTCTGCAGTTTCGGTATGTTGATCATTTTATAACTTTCTACCGTGTTGCACTGTAGGTTGGTTTGATGGAAAAAGCTCGTCTTTGCAGACGGCGGCCGCTCGCAAGATTGCTTCTAGCGGGAGGATCGTTCCCCCATTTGCTTCTGGAGCATCGGCGGCTTCTAGACGTGGAAAAGGTAGATGGTTTTAAAAGAACAATCTTCCTTATGAATTTTCTTGGTTGGATTGTAACTTTGCATGCTACTTGTAGGTCGTACGACGCTTGTTACTGACCGCGTTGTTGCTGTTCCTGACTCTTCCAAACGGTCCACCACTGGGGCGCGTTCTTCGAGCAGTTCAAAGCGTCCGAAGACTACTGTGACCGTTCCTACTCCTTCCTGTCATAAAGGGAAGGAAGTTGACGGTTGTGAGGATGCGTTGTCTGCCCCCCGCTCGAAGGAGCGGTCCGAGGTGGAACGTTCTCTTCTTTCTGGTATAAGCTGGACACTTGATTCTGTGCCTTTATACGGTTTGTTTTTGGCTTTTGCATAATGCTGCTTGGTTTGCATGTAGCGATCTCGCCACTTGGACGTGCGGATTTGCTTCGTCCTTTTGATGGAGATATTTCAGATGGTAAGTGGATGCCATATGTGGCAGGAGATATTTCTTTTCCCAAGAACTCCCAGCTGAGCATGCCTGAAGTTGGCGTGCGTGTTCTTCATCGATCCATTCCTCCTGGTGATCGAGTTGTTCGACCTTCGAGTGACGAGGAGGCACGAACTTTTGTTAAGAGATCGTTGTCTGGATTCACTCCAGTGAGTATCTTTTTTCCACTTCGCTATGTTCGTTGTTCTTGAATATGTATGCTTATTGTTTCCTTGTTTTCAGCTTGTTTCTGACATGGTGCACATGGCCTCTTTCATGTTGGAGCTTGTCCAGGAGAAACGTGCCATTGCTGACAAAGCTGCCACTTTGTCTAAGGAGCTTGAGGAAGCTAAGGATGAAGTGCGCCGTCTTTCGTTGAAGAAGACGGATTTTGATGCTCGTTATGATTCTGATTATGCCAGCCTTGTTCAGCTTGAATCTGAGAATGCTGCCATTGAGAAGGCCATTTCTGATAACGCCGGCAAGCACAAGGCTGCCTGTCGGAAAGTGCGCGAGGCAGAAATGAAGGCTGGCATTGAAGAGGGACTTAGCAAGTTCCCTTCTACCCCTGGATTTGATAATGCAGTTACCGCTGCTGCCACAGCGAAGGCCACTCCTATGCTCAGCGAGTTTGCCGAGGACTTTATTCGTAGAGTGAGTATTCTTGCTCCTGGCTTTCCTTTTGACAAGTTAGGGCCATATGCGGAGTCTGCTGTTGGGCAAGTTGCCGAGCTTCGTCGCTTAGATACTGCCACATCTGAGTTTGCATTTTTGTTTGGAGAAGATAGTGGCGGCACTAATGTGCAACATTTGCCTGTTCCGCCCAGCCCTGTCAGGGATGATGGACTGCTTTGATTTGTGTCATCTTTTCGATATGTTGAACTCGTTTATGAGCTCGTTTGCCCCCCGGCTTCTATGTTTAGAAACTTGTTGGAGTTGTTGTTTGATTGTTGCTTGTGACTTGTTCGCTTTGAACTACGTCGTATGAACCTGTTTTATACACAGCAGTTGGCATGATAACTTGTTAGTAATATTTCATACCGTTATCGTTTACTGTGTTTACTGAACGTGGGTGGCTAGTAGTGTAAACGTAGTCCCCGCAATCATGACCGATATCCACTTTTGATTCAAGATTGTTCGTACGATGCGTTATGCATGTTGTACGTCTTCCTGCATAGCTTGACACTATATCCGTCGAAGCTTGTCAAGTGACTCGCGTATAGCGACTTAACAAGTAGTATGTTTGAAATGTGTTATCTTCGCTTGAGCAAGATACTAGTTTATACCGTCTCTTAGTTCCACTCTAAGGCGACGTTGTACAAGACTCTACTTGTAAATTTATGAGTTTTAAACAGGGTGCGCACCTGCCAGCGTGTATCAACCCGCATTGGGGAAGCATACGTAAAACTTTTTGGGTTTTGAAAGAGAGTTTTGTGAAACCTAAAAAGGTTGTTTGATAAAATGTTTGGAAAGATGTTTGATATATAAAATATTTGATAAAATACTTGACAAAATATTTTGCAAAATATTTGTGATACATGATTCCTGCGTCCAGGGACCATGTAACACTTTTGAGAGTATGAATTGTGATGCATGTTTTCTGCGTCCAGGAACCATGCAACACGATTTTGAAAATCTATAGTACGGAATTGTCATCTTGCAAGAGGACTTCCGCAATGAAGAGTGAACCCTTATCAGGAATTCGTTATGTGGGATTGTCGTCTAAATAGAGGACATCCGCCATGAAGAGTGAACCTTTACCAGGAGTTCGTAATATGGGATTGTCGTCTAAATAGAGGACATCCGCTATGAAGAGTGAACCCTTACCAGGAATTCGTGACATGGGATTGTCGTCTAAAAAGAGGACATCCGCTATGAAGAGTGAACCCTTACCAGGAGTTCGTAACATGGGATTGTCGTCTAAGCAGAGGACATCCGCTATGAAGAGTGAACCCTTACCCGGAATTCGTAACATGGGATTGTCGTCTAAACAGAGGACATCCACTATTTATGGGGTGATGAGCCCTGTTATCGTATTTTCCCATCCTGTTCTGAATCCAGGGAATGGCTATGAACATGAGGATTTACCTCTAAAAAGAGATGTCACTAGAAGTAAACATGCCCCCTTTGATAGCGGGTCTTGGTTAATCCAAGATATTGCTTGTAGGTGACGGCTCTTTGAATAGTCGTCCCTTTGAGTATAGAATTGCTATAAGCTCCTTTTTTGTAGATAATCCGCAAGTTGCCCTTGTGTCATATAAGTAGGATGTGAATACAGCGCCATTGCTTTGTGTTGCCAACACCTTCTTGATGTAGATGTTGATTTGTGAATGGAGAAATGAACTCCTTGTTGGTGTAGGTATGCAAATATCATCCATTATGTGTATTTGCAATATGCTGTTTTTGAAAGTGTCTTGGGCTTGACTCCAAGTGTTTGACTCTATGATGATGCCTTTTTATGTGGTCATCCATATGGGTAAATTGTTGTTGATGATAAACGTTGTCATAACACATGATAGATTTTGCTTGCACGTGTCATAATTTCTTGGATTATTGATGTAGATAATAAGCACGTAGTTTAGTTGCTTCGCGTTTAATCCAAAAAATATCGTGCAAGAGATAGATGTGTACCTACAAATGTAGATTGACTTTATTAGATACTTGCGTGTATTTACATTGATTATACTAAAATTACTAGGAATGCGCAAAGTAATCTAAAAGATAGTTGCTTCTCCCGTTTCATTATGGCTGGTTTGATGACGATGCCGTGGAGTCGGATGCAACAAATCGCCTTAGTGCACCTAGCGTGATGCATTCTTCAATTTCCCACTTTAATGATAGACACATGTTTGTGTTTCGCCCCCAAGTTTTATGGTACTTGCACCATTCTCTGATGTTGTTGCCCAAGAAAGCTGTCTCCGGGACAAGTGGACTTGTCCAGCAAGTTGACGTAAATGTCTTCAGCCACCGTGTTTAGCGGTGTGAAGATGTTGTCGATATCAATGCTTGCGTCTTCCTGCTTGTTCATTTTTGCTCGAACTCCTTTGTCCCAACTGAGGGGTGTACCCCACCTCAGTTCTTGTTCGCATAAGATTGCTGTCTCAAGCTTATCCTTTAGATCTGCCATGGTTTTTGTTGTTTGCCATCCATGAGTTCGTCCAAAGAGAAGGAAAGATTTCGCGTTCATGTTTGCATAGAACACACTTATCACTTCTTCTCTTGTTGCTTTCGCTGTTGAGGCGTTGGAGGCAAATCTGATGAAGTATTCCTTGATTGGCTCGTCTTCTCCCTGCTTAACGAGTTATATCTGGTGTCATGGTGAGAACTGGATGCTTCCTTGTTGGTTCCAAACTGTAACAACTTGTTCCATCAGTTGCTTCTTTCTTTCATCAACGACTTTCTGTTTCTTGAAGGAATTTACCATGGCCACATGGTATTGGTGCTTTGCTCTCAAGGCATTGACGTAACAACGTCTTGCGGTTATCTGATTGCCTAGCACTTCCCCAATCCCATGTTCCGTCGGGAACTTCATCTTTTGGTGGACAGTGGAGGGCACGATCACATAGGGATTGATCGTTGTTCGTCCCAATATTCCGTTGTAGGCTCCGAGAGATTCTACAGCTACGAAAGTGACGTTGATTTGTAATGCTTTCCACCCCTGGCCAAGGATGACAGGAAGTGTGATTGTACCCAGGGGTTGTGTGGCTGCTCCGGCGAAGCTGACTAATGAGAAGGTTCCTGGGGACAAGTCCTTGACAGATTTTCCTAGTTGCTCCAGGACTTTGACATGTAGAATGTCAGCGGAGCTTCCGCCATCGACAAGAATTCTTTTCACATCGTACACGTCAATGTCCATGGTTATGACTAAAGAACCATCGTGGGGGTAAACGATATGCTTTAAGTCTTCCCTGGAGAATTGGATGACTGCGTCTTCTTGCTCAGGTTGCTTGCGCTTTCCGTACTTTGGCAGTGTTGCTGCTTGGGATGCATAAATGTCCCGAGCATTGGATACTTGTCCTCCGGCGGCAGGCCCACCGTGTATGACGTTGATTACACCTCGCTTGGCTGGCGGAGGGTTGTCATTGACCTTCTCTTTTCCCTTGTTTCCTCTTTTCGATGACTCTGGTTGAGTCTTTCTCGGGGGGTTGTTGCCTTGATCGACAAACCGTTTCAATTCACCTTTGAGGACGAAGTTGTTAATTCGGAAGCGCAGAATGACACAGCTATCGGTCTCGTGGCCAAAGACCTCGTGGTTTTCACACCACTTGTCATTGTCTCTCCCCAATGGGCCTTTCCTGAAGTTGTTTGGCTCCTTCCACATATTCGCGTCCTTCATTTCTCTCAAAATTACAGACAGCGGGGCATTCAAAGGAATGCAGTCGGCAAGGTTTACTTCCTTTGGCTTCTGAAAATCTCCTTGAAAGGGTCGTTTTGGCTGTGGTTGCCAATGTCTTCCTTGTTGACCACTTGGGTGTGGTTTTGGTTGGTTTTGCTTTGGATTATCTTTTGCCTTTGCTGCAGCGATTTTTGCCTTGTTCTGGCTTCTGAACCTTTCGAGATCTATGTATTCTTTGACTCTTGCGGCTAACTCCTCCATGGATTCCTCTGGGCGCTTTGCCATTTTTTCAGCTAGGGCATTGCCTCTTCGTCCGAGGGTTCGAATGAATGCTCGAACAATTTCTCCTTCTGTCAGGTTCCCCTGAATGTCAGAGATGTTCTGATTGAAGCGGACGTAGTAGTTGGCAAGAGACTCTTCGTTTTGTTGTTGGCCGTCGTCTAGAGCGTTTGCCCCTTTTAACAATTTGCGCTTGCCCATGTACCGTTGAATGAATTTGGCCTTGAGGTCTGCCCATGAAGTGATACTTCCGCATGGCAGTGAGAAGAACCAGTGTGCTGCAGTCCCGGCAAGAGTTTGTGAAAACGTCATTGCGAAATGGTGTGGGTTTTTCGTTCTGCCTAGCAGAGAGGCCTCATGCTTTTGCACGTGTTCAACTGGATCTCATTTTCCACGGTAGATGTCTCCTCCGATTCGATACAGTGCGTCTGGGACACGACTTTTCACCAAGTGGTCAGCGAATGGATGTGACGCCCTTTCTTCAAGAGCGTGCATACCTTTCATTTTTGCTTCCTTCATCTTCTTCTGCACCATTTCTTCTAACATCTCGGCGGTAAACCCTTTTACCGGTTCAGCATAACCTGTTGAAGGATTTTGCCGACCATTGTTGCGGTAGATGTCAGATTGATCCTTGCTTGTGGCCTGAAAAGGATCATCTCTCGTTGGTTGCTGTGGGTGGTAGAATGGGGGCTGTCTTTCGTTCCTCCATTGATGGGCTCCTTGGAAAGGAGTGTATGACCGTGCAGGTTCATATCTTGCGTGTTGGTTCCTGCCCTGGGAAGGATTGCCGTAGCGAGTAGTGTCTTGCGATATCTCTCTTGCTGGCGCAGCATACTGTTGGTTGGACGGAGGTGGCTGAGCCGCATATCCTTGGTGTTTTAGAGACTCGCGGAATGCGAGTAACTCTTCCAGTGCAGCCATCATTGCTGGAGTGACGGTGGGCATCGGGTTTGCCCCCGTTCTTTGTTTGCCTTGTGGCATTTCTGCTTGGGATTCATCTTCGTGCGTTTCTGGTTCGAAACCAGGTGGATATGCGTGATGTTTGTCCATTGGCTCTCTGTGCTGTGCGTTGGGCGCATTGTCAATCGGTATGGATGAAGCTATGGAAGTAGCTCTTGGAATGTGGGAGGGTCCCGACTGGCTCCCAGCTGGAGCTTGACCTCCTGTTCTTTTGTTTGCTGGGGATTTCCTGGGGCGCCCTCTCCGAAGCTTAAGTCATTATAAGGGCAAAAAGGTAATTTCTAGAGAGAGAATATTTCTAGAGAGAAGTCAGAGCTCAAAATACCAAAGTTGGGCAAATGAGAGAATGTGTCCAAATGGGTGGCCAAGGCCTCCTATTTATAGGCTTTCTTGGGACCGGACCCGGTTTTAAAGCGGTTTGATGACGGTTCAAGATCATGCGGTAACCGTCATCCATATTGGTAATGTGCGAACTTGACTTCTCTACGCGTAACGGTAATCGTGGATATGATGGTCGCGCGATACCCGTAATGCAATCCGGACCTCGTCGAATTTGGGTAATTCGGCGAGGTCCGGATTGCTTTGCGCAACACGGAGGTCCGGTCCGGACGCGCGTAAATGCGCTTCCGGACCGTTTTGATTCCTTAGGAGACGTTTTTTAAACCGAGATGTAATTTTCGACGTGTTTACGAGGCCCGAAATGTAAATACGAACCCAAATTGGACATTTATCCATCACCACCCAAGTTCGAGATCAGTCGAATATGGAAAGCCATGACAAAAGAAGACCAAAAGTACATGAGTGAAAAAATCGGTGAAGTTCACGAGCTTGCTAACTACAAAGTCAACTGGTCCCTCCTTGATGCGTTGTCTAACTTTTGGGACATAGGAAAAGCTGTCTTTGTGATTAATGGCAATGAACTTTCGCCTACGCTCGAAAAATATCGTCAGCTCGTTCAAGGGGTAGAATGGGACCACGGAATCATCCAGCCCGATCTCCAACAAAGGGGCGAGGACAGTACCATAGCCAAATTGATCAAAGTCACAACGAGTAAAATGTCCATCGAGCTCAGATTAAATGGGGGGGGGGGGGGGGGGCACGGCCTATCCATTGAAATTTGGGTTAAAGGTCCTTTTGGTACTACATGTTTGCAAAAATTACACTGTTCATACCACTAGTATTTTTTCGTACCGAATTGGTACCATATGTTTCGAAACCTTACTGTTTTGGTACCTCTGTTAGGGTTCCGTCAAAAACTGCCGTTAAATGGCATGTGCCATGCACGTGACCAGCCCAAAACTTTCAATTTTGTTACAACTTAGTCCATCTAATACATCCCTAACTTTTATTTTGTTCAATTTAGTCCTAAAACTTCAAAACCGAACCATTTTCTCAAATTGACCTAGCCGGACCTAGCCATGGGCTAGGTCCGACCCTGGGTCATGGTCGCCGGACCCAGGCGACCCCGACCCAGGGTCGGACCTAGCCCTAGGCTAGGTCCAGCTAGGTCAATTGGGACCTAGCCCTAATTTAACTCAATTGGGGCTAGGTCCCAATTGACCTAGCCGGACCTAGTCTAGGGCTAGGTCCGACCCTGGGTCGGGGTCGCCTGGGTCCGGCGACCATGACCCAGGGTCGGACCTAGCCCATGGCTAGGTCCGGCTAGGTCAATTGGGGAAATGGTTTGATTTTGAAGTTTTAGGACTACATTGAATAAAATAAAAGTTAGGGATGTATTAGATGGACTAAATTGTAACAAAATTGAAAGTTTTGGGCTGGTCACGTGCATGGCACATGCCATTTAACGGCTGTTTTTGACGGAACCCTAACGGAGGTACCAAAACAGTAAGGTTGGAAACATATGGTACCAATTCGGTACGAAAAAATACTAGTGGTATGAACAGTGTAATTTTTGCAAACATGTGGTACCAAAAGGACCTTTAACCCTTGAAATTTTGGTATACTGGATCGAGCACCGTATTGCCGATAAAACCAATGCCCAGGGGAGATGTCACGCTTTCATTCTACTTTTGGGTACACTCTTGTTCCCCTTTTCTAATGGTCTAATTGACTCGGCCTTGGCCAAAGTCGTCCTTCAAGTAGTGGAAGGTAAAAGTTTTGTGGTAGCATTACTTGCAGAGACCATTGTGTCTCTAAACATTCTAAAAACCAACGGAAAATGAGAACTAAGAGCAAGTCCCGCTTTACTTCAAATTTGGTTTTTGAGCCATATGAAAAAATTTGGCGCGAACTTTCCCCGGGCAAGTTTTTTAGGGGAAAAAAGGTTATTTCAAGAATGTTAGGTAGATCACTTTTTGAGATTGAGAATTGGAAATCTTTCGATTGGAAAGTTCACATTTCAAAACTAACACATAAGGATATTTTATGGACGGCACGATGGTTACCCGTTCACCGTCCTACGATCCTTAGGTGCAAAAATTTCGAGGGAGTTCCATTTCTTAGTTAGGGCTGGGCATGGTTCGGTTCTGAGCTGAACCGGTTCGGAACCGAATCAGAACCAGATTGTGGTTTAGGATGGTTTTATATACCAAGTAAGAACCGAACCAGATTTGAAGCTATGAAACCGAACCATAGTAGAACTGGTTTTGAAACGGTTATGAACCATTTTTTTTTTATTTTAAAAAAAAATCAAAATATCATATATGTCTCAAAGTCTTCAAACACAGAAGATAGTGCATTTTAAACCCCGAAAATGTTCAATATTTCTAGTTCGAGAACAATTGCCTTAGAGCTTTTCAATATTTTAAAACTTTTCAATTTGAGTCTTCGTTTTCTTTGAAGCTTTGTCATTCCATAAACCGTGGCAAAAAAAAACCTCAATGTGAATCGTTTCCAGAGCAACCAACACATTACTCTGTCCTTTATATCTGAATCGAACTCATGTACTGCCCATTCCCTCTAATCGGACTCCATGGCCTCCAGCACCCGGGCCTTTTTTCTCTCCGACACCCTCCTCTATAGCAGGTGCCGTCTCCGCCACCACAGCAGCTCTGACGGATCGGTGTTCCTGGCAAGCCGTGATGGTGGACTGATAGTTGCTTGCATCTTGGCCGGCTTGAGCTCTGGCTGTGATGGAGGGAAGCCCTTTGGAGGTTTGTGATTATATTTTCCCACATAATCCAACGATTTCAAGTCTGGATTGAAGAACACAAATGAAATATATCTATCGGTGTTTCTATATGTAATATATATATATATATATATATATATATATTGAAGAGAGGAAGTAGACAACAGAACTCAAATTAAAGGAGGAACTTGACGTTTTTCTTGTTGTTGAGAGAACCGGTTCAGAACCGGTTCGAAACCTTTTTGAACCGGTTGAGAACCGCACCATATATTCCTCTGTAGAACTGAACCATATAAGAACCGGTTCAGTCAGAACCGGTTTAAAACGGTTCGGTTCCGGTTCGGTTCTTCCGAACCGATTTTTTTGTCCAGCCCTATTCTTAGTCATCGAGGTGAAGCGACTACCTATCCTTTTCGAGTTATTTGACAATTCGGTGGGTTCCAAGATATTCCACTGCATGTTCACGTGCCCCCGAGAATGCACAAGTGGCACAATCAAATGGGCATTGCGAACCCCACCCGTGACTTAGTTCGACAAGTGAATAACGACTGGGAAAGTCGAGTCCTACTTTTCATAAAGGCAGCAGAATCCCCCACGGCCAAGAAGAATGAATACCATACGACGATGGAGTACATCCATGTATTCTACTCAAATCCCATGCCTTTGAACCCAGAGGAAATAGTTGGGGATAGACTCAAGCAACAACATGCATTATGATGGGATACATGCAAGTGTGAAATCAAGCGAGGGAGTATAGAGCGTCGCTAGGGCCAAAGAGAAGTCTAGGTTCGAGAAAGAGATACAACGACTCCACGACGTACTGCTATGTGCCCAACATAAAGTCAAAAATCGAGACCAGTCTTGGGAAAAATGCAAGGACAGAGTAGCTGCATTGAGTGGCACCCTTGATAAGTTCAAACGAAGGACGAGGAGAGTGAAAAGATTTTCAAATGTATATCCTCGACCTTCATTCGAACCAAGGAACAAGCAACAAATGCACTCAATGAGCTGCAAAATCGCGTGAAACATCTCTAGAATTAGACTTCGATTGATTAAATCTTTTGAGGAATACCCTTTTTGTACACATGCTATGTAATCGAAGTCTATAAATGGAATGAACAAACATGCGAAATTTTCAAACCAAAACATGCATAATTTACAATTTCTTCGTTCATCTTATTCTGGTGTTTGTTTAATGTAGATACATCTGGCAAGGACAAGTCCTATACACACTCGTGATTTCGTTCGAAAGGAACGGATGGAGCAACAGAACCAGGGTCATCCACCAGGATTCCCAGAGCCCGTGCATCATCCTTTAGCCCTGCCACCTCAAGGGAATGAAGAAAGGATCGTCCAACTAGAGCAAACCATGCAAGACATGAACGCACGCACGGAACAGTCCATCGCTAGCATGGCCACCAAAGTCGAGCGTCTTCTGGCCCTCTTTGGCCCTCACAACCCCGCCACAATCTCCCCGGCGTCGACCTCTCGAGTTGTGCCACTATCCGCGACCCCTAGATAAGGAACACTCTTGTCCCTGATCAGGTTCCACCCCCGGTTCACGTACTCCCCGATCAAACGGAGCCTCTTATCCATGACCAGCTGGGCCAAATTCCACTCCATGGCAACCCTAACCAAGCTCCACCGCCCATATATGGCCATCCCGACCAAGCTCCACCACCCACATATGTTCATATCAACCAAGCTCCACCAGCCCCATATGGCCTTCCAGATAATGCATCTGGGAATGCAAACTCCATTTCCATCATCCCTGTCGAATCTGAGCAAGGCAAACGTATGAAGCAAATCGAGGAAAAAATGAGGTCCATCCAGGGAACAGACCGACTAGGGGACCTCAACTTTTTGGATCTGGCCCTATTCCAAGAAGTCCCAATGCCTGATAAGTTCAAAGTTCCAGATTTTGAAAAGTACGATGGGACTGGACACCGAGTGGTCCACCTCAAGATTTACATGGCAAAAATGTCTCCATATCAACAGTATACCAGGTTAATGGTTCAGACCTTCCAAGAAAGTCTAAGAGGGGAAGCTCTGGTTTGGTTTGCCGGGTTAAAGACGGAACAAGTCCCTAACATGGAGCAGCTAGCCAAGCTATTCCATCGCCTGTACAAGCACAACTTGGATAATGCTCCAACCCGACTGGATCTTCAAGCAATGGAAATGAAAGAGGGCCAGTCATTCAAGGATTACGCGACGGAATGGCGAGGAAAGGCCAATTGCATGAACCCACCTCTCGAGCAGAACGAGGCGGTCCCAATATTCATCAGCACTCTAAAGGGTATATACTACACACAAATGATGAGTCAAACAGCGGCAGAATTTTCAAACCTCATAATGACTGGCGAATTAATCGAGCGGGGACTTCGATCGGGGAAGATTGAAGACCCACACAAGAACGCAAGTGATCTCAAGAAAGCTAACACCAAGAAACTTGCACCAACCGTGGGCGCAGTTTATCCGAATCCTTATCAGACCCCGTATGTCACTCCGTATCAGCAATACCAACCACCCCCGGTGGCCCCGACGCCTCAGGCTCCTCGGGCCCAGCAAGGGGCAGGCTCTCTGCCTAACCCCCAAGATCCCCCCAACCGAGGTGGGAACCAAAGGATATTCCGAGAGGCACGACAGTTTACTCCACTACCGATACCTCTAATTGAAGTATATAAGAAGGCACTGATCGTGGGGCTCATAGGTCCTGAATTTCTAAGCCCCGAGACAAGAATCCCTAACAATGATCTAAGTCTGAAGTGCGAGTTTCACATGGGAGCACCAGGGCATGACACAAACAATTGCCCTCGCCTTAAGCACAAGATTCAGGACCTCATTGACCATAAGTACTTAATCTTGAATCCCGTCCCACCACCGAATGTCAACACCAATCCACTTCCTAACCATGCTTCTGGCTCGGTCAATATGATCAATTTGGAGGAAAGTTGTTCCCATATATTTCTAGAGATATTGAGGTACCAAAGGATTACGTTTCGGTGATTACTCCCCTGGTCATTGATTATGTGCCACAAGGACCAGCTCCGTTCAGGTACGAGAGTGATAAGAGAGTGCCATGAAATTATGGGGGTAACACGACTAGACCAACGAAGGAGGAAGGAGTCTTCACTATGACTCGATCATGACGTTGTTATGTCCAACCAGAGAACCCAATCAAAGAAAAGGAACCGGAAGGGTCCCAAAAAAGGAGTGTGACTGAAGAGGAAGTCGCTGCCTTCAAGAGGATTGTGAAAGAGGTCGAGTACAAGGTGGTTGACCAGCTACGTAAAACTCCGGCACAAATTTCTTTGCTTGCTCTTCTTTTGAGTTCCGAGCCACATCGGGAAGCATTACTGAACGTCTTGAAGGAGGCTCTTGTACCGAAAGAAATTTTGGCACGCCAGGTGGAAAATCTCGTTGGTTCAATCTTTTCGGGGCAAATCGCTTTCGGGGACGAGGAGTTAGGATCTGATGGGCAGGATCACGTCAAAGCCCTCCACGTCGTGTACAAAAGTAGAGGATACGTGCTTTCGATGGTAATGATTGACAACGGTTCGGCCCTGAAAGTTTGTCCATTATCTACCCTCCAACACATGAAAGTTGATTCATCGCTCATCCGCCCAAGCAAGAGTATTGTCCGAGCTTTTGACGGTAGCGTCAGGGAAGTTCCAGGAGAGATCAACTTGCAGTTGGAAGTGGTTCCGTGTGTGTTCAATGTGCCCTTCAAAATCATGGACATCCCGGGTGTGTTCAGCCTACTAATGGGAAGGCCTTTGATACATGCCGCAGGAGCAATGCCTTCTACTTTGCATCAAAAGATTAAATTCATCTCAGAGGGTCGTCCTGTTATAGTCGATGGGGATGAGGATTACAACATTTATAGAGAGACTGTTGTTCCCTTCATCAGTGTCGAGGGAGATGACCCGCTGTCATTCCATGCCTTCGAGCTTGTCTCTGTGATCAGGGATTGGGGAGAGCCAGCACCAGTCAAAGCCGAGCTAATGGTAGGGAAGATCATGTTGAACAATAATTTCATCTTGGGGGCGTGGCTTGGGAATCCGTAATCAGGGTATCGTCTCCCCCATAGCTCCGAAGAAAAACAAGGGCACTTTTGGTTTAGGCTTCCACCCCAACTCCAAAGACTACGAAGTTTCCCGGAAGAAGCATTTGACCGGAATTTCAAAACCATTGGAGTTCCCTCCCCTCACGGTGACATTTCCTGGTCCACCGCGAGTTATCCAGACCGAAGATCTCGACGATAACAGTGGCTTGTAAAGCCTAATTTCAACTGCTGTTACTATTGGAGCCTTGATCGATGAGGTCACTCCGGGCACTTTCGTCCGTCCATTATCCAGTGGGGAGAGTATCACCAACTGGATGACAATGCCTGTTTATGCAATTTCTCTTAGTAATGAGTAAGACCTTTTAAAAATGATTGTATTCCGCGTGAGGCATATGTTATAAGCCCCGCGTTTTAGGAAAAGGGAAAGTTGTCATGAAAATATTAAATGAATCCCTCCTTTTGTTATTCATCATGATTGCAATGTTGTATATTCTCATTTAACATGCTTCTGCCCCTAATGCCAACCTCCTCTCTACTTCTTCTATAGGAACAATGCATCTCGAGAACAAAAATGGCGAAATGATTCAATATTGTGCAATGAAACCTTCGCCGAATCCAGATCTATACCTCGCGGGGAAGGATCTGGTGAGGATAGCATCTCTGAAGAAATCAAAGAAAGATGGGATAAGTATGAGGGAGAGATAATCCTAACGACAGAAGTCACTGAAACCATAAGCATTGGCACGCTCGAAGAACCACACGAGTTAAAAATCGGGACGAGTCTAACCCCGGATCAAAGGGCTCAGATGATCGACTTACTGAAGGAGTACCAGGAGATTTTTGCCTGGTCATACGCTGACATGCCAGGCCTCGACCCGTCAATTGTGGAGCATATCTTACCGCTTGACACAATGAACTTCCGACCCAAGAGACAGCTCCTACGGCGACAAAGTCCTGATCTGATCCTCAAGATCAAAGAGGAAGTCATCAAGAAAATCGATGCCGGGTTTCTAGAGGTATGCAATTATTCGGAGTGGGTAGCAAACATTATTCCCGTGCCGAAAAAGGATGGCCGAGTCCGAGTCTGCGTCGATTATCGGGACCTCAACAAAGCCAGTCCGAAGGACAACTTTCCCTTGCCCCACATTGACTTGTTGGTCGACAGCACGCCACACGATGTTCTCGTTCATGGACGGGTTCTCAGGATACAACCAGATCAGAATGTCCGAGGAAGATAAGTAAAAAACGACATTCATCACCATGAAGGGGACGTTCCGTTACAAGGTAATGCCTTTCGGATTGAAGAATGCAGGGGAAACCTATCAGAGGGCCATGGTGACGTTATTCCATGACATGATGCACAAGCAGATCGAGGTGTACGTGGATGATATGATCGCGAAGTCTCGAGAAGGTGAAGATCACTTAGTCAATTTGCGCATGTTATTTGAAAGGCTCAAGAAGTACAAGTTGCGTTTAAATCCAGCTAAGTGCACATTTGGAGCCACGTCAGGCAAATTATTGGGCTTTATTGTCAGCGAGAAGGGAATCGAGGTAGACCCCGATAAAGTCAAGGCGATACAAGAACTACGCCCTCCATCGACTGTCAAGGAAGTCCGAAGCCTGTTAGGCCGCTTGAATTATATCGCACGTTTCATTGCAAATATGACAGTCAAATGACAACCTTTATTTCGTCTCTTACGCAAGAATGCTCGAATAATTTGGGATGAAGAATGTCAGAATGCCCTGGAGTCCATCAAGACTTACCTAGATGAACCCACCCGTCCTTGTACCACCAATACCAGGGCGACCACTTATTATGTACTTAACTGTGCGTCAAGGCTCATTGGGGTGCATGTTGGGGCAACTCGATGTATCTGGGAAGGTAGAACACGACATCTACTGCTTGAGTAAGAAGTTCACCGAAGGCGAAGCAAAGTACCCGGAAGTGGAGAGGATATGTTGTGCACTTGTGTGGGTAATGCAACGACTTCGTCAATACACGTTGTACTATACCATACACTTGTACTCGAAGATGGATCCAGTAAGATACCTCCTAGAAAAGCCATCGTGGACAAAAAATGTCGCCAAGTGGCAAGTACAGCTATCTGAGTATGACATACAGTTCGTACCTCGAATTTCAGTGAAGGGACAAGCGATAGCTGATCATTTAGCGGAGTTCCCTATAGAGGATGATCACCTGATCAACTCTGAATTTCCAGATGGGGAGATTATGCAGGTGGATGATGATGTTGATGCGAACCCAAATGGGAAGATGTATTTTGACGGAGCTGTGAACTCAGTCGGGGGAGGTATTGGGGCAGTGTTGATCTCACCGAAAGGTCACCACTTTCCGGTGGCGGCCAAAGTTACCTTCCACTGCACAAACAACATGGCAGAATACGAAGCTTGCATTCTCGGCTTGCGCGCGGCGGCGGACCTCGAAGTTAAGAAGTTAGAAGTTTTTGGAGACTCCATGCTAATTATCCTCCAGACGACCGGAGAATGGCAAACAAGAGATTCCAAACTCCAACCATACCACAAGTATCTTGAGGATCTTGCAGAGGAATTCGAAGATATCACTTTTACTCATACACCGAGAAACAAGAACCAGTTCGCAGACGCATTGGCAACACTCGCCTCAATGGTTAAAGTCTCTCCGGGGAACCAAATATTACCTCTAGAAGTCAGGATCAATGAGCTTCCAGCTTATTAATGCGTCGTGGGAGAGTCAGACGGCCAGCCCTGGTTTGCTGACATAAAATGATATTTGGAAAGTGGAGAGTTCCCAGAAAGTGCCACGAGGAACGATCAAAAGGTGGTACAACGGATGGCTTGCAATTATTTCCTCAGTGGTCCAACCCTTTATAGAAGGTCATTTGATGACACTCTTTTGAGATGCGTGGATGCAAAGGAAGCTGAACACCTGATGGAAGAGATTCACGAAGGTAATTGTGGATCACACATGAACGGGCGGATGTTATCAAAAAAGATAATGAGACTCGGTTATTTCTGGTCTACCATGACAACTGATTGCATTGAGCATGTCAGACATTGTCACCTCTGCCAAGTATACGCGGACCAAATTCACGCACCACCTCATGAGCTTTACCCAATGACATCTCCATGGCCTTTTTCAATGTGGGGCATCGACGTGATTGGCATGATCTCTCCAAAGGCATCCAACGGTCAGCGATTCATATTAGTGGCCATCGACTACTTCACCAAGTGGGTCGAAGCCATTAGCCTAGCATCGGTTACGGCAAAACTCGTTGAACGTTTGATCAAGCGGGACATTATCGCGCGTTATGGAGTACCAGAGTCAATCATCTCTGACAATGCCAAGAACCTGAATAATAAACTGATCGATGACTTGTGTGACCAATTCAAGATCAAGCATAGGAACTCGTCTCCGTATCGTCCACAGATGAATGGTGCAGTAGAGGCAGCAAACAAAAACATCAAGAAGATCATTGAGAAAATGACAGTCAATTACAAGAACTGGCATGATAAGTTGCCTTGGGCGCTCATGGCTTACAGAACATCTATTCGAAAGTCAACCGGGGCAACTCCATTTTCCCTTGTTTACGGGACAGAAGCTGTGCTACCGATTGAAGTGGAGATCCCGTCAGCTAGGATCCTCGCCGATTCAGAAATGGACGAGTCTGTATGGGCGGAGCGCCGATATGAGCAATTAAACCTCATTGATGAGAAGCGGCTCACCGCACTATGCCATGGGCAGCTGTACCAGAAGCGCATGGTTCGAGCATTCAACAAGAAAGTGCGTCCTAGGGATTTACAAGTAGGCGATCTAGTCCTTCGGAAAATCCTGCGAGTCAATCCAGATTCTCGAGTCAAGTTCGTTCCAAAGTACGAAGGACCGTTTGTCGTTAAAGAAGTATTTAGTGGGGGAGCCATGATCATTACTGACATGGACGGGCAAGAACTCCCTAGTCCAATAAATAAGGATGCAGTCAAGAAATATTATCCTTGAAAGAGTCTGCAACCAGAAAGCGAGCTTTTGATTTTGAGAGAAAAATCCCGCTAAACTGAAACCCGAAAGGGCGGTTTAGGCAAAATTTAGGGAAGAGAGGCGTGATTGAAAATCCCTCAACAGGGCGATCATGGCAAAATGAGAGAAAATAAAATCCTCGCTAGGTTGAAAACCCGAAAGGGCGGCCTAGGCAAAATTTAGGGGAACCGAGAGGTGCGATCAAAAAAATGATCGTAGCAAAAGGAGATAAATCTGAGAGAAAAAAGAAAAAAAAAAGAAAAAAGAGATTCTTATAGACAACTGTAATTATCACCAGGTAGCAATGAAGAATCGTAGTGATCGACATCGTATGAGCTGCCCCGACCATCTCACAGAGACGCACATAGGCAGGCGGACGGTGAATGAACGGTATAAAAGGAACTCCATCAAGAAGTGATTGACAGTCGACCCCGCGAGGAAGACACGCATAAATGCTCGACAAAAGCAGCATCGTCATATCCCAGCAAAAAAAAAAAAACAATGTGCAGCACATCGCTGAAGGAAGTTCATTCATCAAAGAATGGGGCATTCTCATGTCCATCCAGCCAAAGCTATGCAAAATCGGGAAGTGGAACTGTTACAATATGTTCTTGTAAGTCACATTTCGAGGAAGTACCATTTTTGAAAAAAAAAAAAAAAAAACTCCCAAGTTTGAGAGAAAATTCCCGCTAAACTGAAAACCCGAAAGGGCGGTTTAGGCAAAATTTAGGGAAGAGGGGCGTGATTAAAAATCCCTCAAAAGGGCGATCATGGCAAAAGGAGAGGAAATAAAATCCTCGCTAGGTTGAAAACCCGAAAGGGCGGCCTAGGCAAAAATCAGGGGGACTGAGAGGTGCGATAAAAAAAATGATCGTAGCAAAAGGAGAGAAATCCGAGAGAAAAAAAGCAAAAAAAAAAAAAAAAAAAGAGAGAGAGAGAAACATAACACGTCGCTGGAAAAAAAAAAAAAAAGAGTTCATTTGTCAAGAATGGAGCGTTCAAATGTCTAGCTTCCCGGAGTTATACGGTTTGGGAAGCGAGACTGTTACAGTCTGCTCTCGCAAGTCACCCATCGATGACGAGTAGGACTGTTACAGTCTGTTCCTACAAGTCAACCCCACGGCAAGCGAGACTGTTACAGTCTGCTCTCGCAAGTCACCAATCAACGACGAGTAGGACTGTTACAGTCTGTTCCTACAAGTCAAACCTCATTGCCGCACCAACGCAGGCACCGCCGTCCAAGACGTGCATCCTCCATCACCCCAGCACCACCGACAATCCGAACCTGTAGTTATCCAGCTTCCGAGAGTCACAACCAGACGAACAGAGCCTTTAGGTGTTCAACCTCCGCAAGTCACCACCGATGATCGGGGCTTGTAGTTATCTAGCTTCCGATAGTCACAACCCGACGAACGGAGCCTTTAGGTGTTCAGCCTCCGCAAGTCACCACCGACAATCGGGACCTGTAGTTATCCAGCTTCCGAGAGTCACAACCGGACGAACGGAACCTTTAGGTGTTCAGCCTCCGCAAGTCACCACCGATGATCGGGACCTGTAGTTATCCAGCTTCCGAGAGTCACAAGGACAAACAGAGCATTTAGGTGTTCAGCTCCGCAAGTCACCACTAACGATCGGGACCTATAGATGTCAAGCTTCCGAAAGTTGTATTTTTATTTTGTATGCAATAAATAGTTAGTCGGGCAGACCCAAAATCAGTTGTTTGTCTTTGAACATACGTTCATTGGACCACCTCCATGAATGCATGTTCAAAGAGGGGCAACTGTAAACACCTGATTTTGGACATGGGTCAGAAAAATACTGTGACGCGTGGAATCGAGCCGGGAATAATCGAGCGTTTAGGAAAACCTAAAAAAAAATAATAGTAAAATCTTATTAGTATATTATATTATATGATGATATAATATATATATACATTATAAAAAAAAAAGGATATGGTAAATACACTTACCTATGCTGCGCTACACATGCTCTGTCATCCCATGCTTATCATGCAAGTTGCATGCAACTTGCAAATAAATATAATTATAAAAATCATCTTTTCCTCTATATAAAGAGAAGTAGACAGAGCCAAGAAAAGGGGGAGAGACCAAAAAATAAAATAAAAATCACTTAGTGAATCAAGAGCTAGTATCAGAGTCTAGTCTAGTTGCTCGATAATTCCTTGTCAGTTCCACGTGTCACGACATTTTACCCGGAAACAACCCAATGTGAGTTTTGCTTAATCAAAAGTTTTATTTACATTCCAAGCATAAATAAAGTGCAAGTTGGTTAAAGATCCATCGCTTTCAATGTAGCGTTTTATTTATTTTCCGTTCTTTTATTTCGCACTATACATATGTCTATATATATTTTTCTATTATCTTCAAGTTTTATATAACTGTTTTACTTATCTATCATTTTATTATCTATAAGTTATATATATATATATATATATATATATATATATATATATATATTATTATCATTTGCTTATATATTTATACATTATTAAGTCATACATCTGTTTACTTATTCGTCATTTATATTACCTTTAAGTTTTATATATGTACATATTGCATATTTTTCATATTTTATCTATAAGTTTTACATGTGTTTATATTACTTATATATCTCAGAACTCTGTTAAGTGTTAAAAATTAGTACAGAGAAGTTCACGGTCATTTTAACATATTTCCAAAATTATTTTCAGTTCAGCCATGAACTTTTCGATAATTGAAAATTGGCCATGAATTATTGATGATTGCAACTCGGCCATGAACTTTTTGGTACTTGCAGTCCAACCCTCAAAATGGATATTTTAGTGAAAAATTAAACAAGACAAGACAAGCCAAAGTACCGAAAGGGCGGATTTCTAGCTTGCGATCTTTTAATACGTAATCAAATCCCCGAACCCATACCTCTGCACGCATACCATTTCAAGCCCTAAGTTGTTAGTATCATGTACCCTAGGCAACTTTAGGAATCCGATTAGCCTTTAATTAATCGGTGGCGACTCTTTCTATTTTCCCCGTTTTGGTCGATATTTCCATATTCGACCGAACCAGTCGTTCGCCGATCCCAAATCAATATTTTCAAAACCCGCTCATTTCCAAGAGCGTTGGCCGGATCCGACGTGCGACATAAGTACTCCTTCTTTTTTCCTTCATCATCATCACTTGAAGCGAACAGCTTTCTTTTTCCGCCAACTTCTATCGTGGAAATGGACACTTGTTTCATCTTCCTTAGAGCGTTGACGTAGCACTTCCGTGCAGCTGTTTGGTCGCCTAGCACCTCGCTGATCCCATGAGGAGTTAGGAACTTCATCTTTTGGTGAGCGGTGGACGGCACGATGTCGTGCGGGTTGATTGTCGTTCTTCCTAGGATGCCGTTGTATGCTCCTAGGGTGCTCACCACTACAAATGTGACATTGATATAAAGCGCCTTCCAACCTTCTCCCAAGATGACTGGCAGTGTGATCATACCCAACAGGTAAGTTGCAGCTCCTGCGAAGCTGACTAGCGGGAATGTGCTTGGCGAAAGATCGACTTTCGTTTTTCCCAATTTTTTGAGAACTTCTAAATGCAGTAAATCTGTGGCTCCACCATCTACCAATATCCTTTGCACGTCGTATCCGTTGACATCCATCGTAATGACAAGAGCATCATCGTGGGGGTAGACTATGTACTTCTTGTCAGCGTTTGAGAATGAGATGACCACGTCTTCCTTCTCTAGTTGGCGTCTTTTTCCATACTTGGGTAAAACTTGTAGTTGTGCAGCATAGACATCACGAGCATTAGAAATTCTTCCTCCTGCAGCTGGCCCTCCATGAATCACATTGATGACGCCACGCTTCGTAGGTGGCGGATTGTCGTTCATTTTCTCCTTTCCTTTGTTCATCTTTCCGGATGGCTCAACATGGTTCTTCTTTTGGCGCTTGTCGCCTTAATCTACGTATTTCTTGAGTTCTCCTTTGAGGATGAAGTTGTTTACACGGAATCTTAGGCTGACACAGCTGTCCGTCTCGTGGCCATAGACTTCATGGTTCTCGCACCATTTGTCTTTTCGCTTTCCAAGTGGACCTTTTGGAAGTTTGCCGGCTCTCTCCACATGTTGTCTTCCTTCATCTTTTTCAGGATCACGGAGAGTGGTGTATTCAAGGGAACACAGTCTACCAAGTTGACTTCCTTCGGTCTTTGGAATTCCGGTTGGAACGACCTTTTTTGCGGCAGGAATTGCCTTGCTTGTTGCGAGCCTTGTTGAGGTCTCGCCTGCTTCTCTTTAGCGCGGGCTGCGCTGACTTTCGCTTTATGCTGGTCCCTGAATCTTTCTAGATCCACGAACTCTTTTACTCTTGCTGCCAATTCTTCAAGTGTCTCCGCGGAGCGCTTCGACATCTTCTCCTCTAGGGAATACCCTTTTCGGCCTAAGTTCCCAATGAAAGCACGCACGATCTCTCCTTCAGTGAGGTTTCCCTGAATGTCTGCGACATTTTGGTTAAAACGGATGTAGTAATCCGCTAACGACTCATCATTTTGTTGTACCACCTCGTTCAATGCGTTTGGTCCCTTTAGGAGTGTGCGTTCTCCCATGTATCTTTGAATAAACTTCGCCTTCAGGTATGCCTACGATGTAACACTTATGCATGGTAGTGAAAAGAACCAGTGTGCGGCAGTTCCCACAAGGGTGTTGGGGAATGTCATGGCGACATGATGCGGATTGTCAGTTCGTCCCAACAAGGAGGCTTCATGTTGTTGAACATGTTCGATCAGATCTCCTTTTCCTCTGTACTTCTCTCCTCCAATTCGGTAGAGAGCGTCTGGGACGCGGCTGTACACTAGTTCGTCGGAGAACGGATGCGACGCGTTCTCTTCAAGGGCATGCATTCCCTTCATCTTTGGCTGCTTCATCTTCTTCTCGATCATCTCTTCCAAAGCCTTAGCCGTAAGTCCCGTGACAGGGATGTCACTGTTGCATGCGGGTTCCTCCACCCTTCATTGTATGTATGAGCACGGCTTGCTTCCTTGAGATTTCCTTCCTTGTGCATGTCGGCATGGCTTGCTGACTTGAAGTTGCCTTCCTTTTGTGGCCGCTGTGAGTTGTTCACAGGGGGTTGCTTCTGTTGGGATCAAAATGACGTGGCCTTGAACTTCGGGGAATGGACTTCCAAGTATCGCCTCAGACTTAGCTCTCGAACGCTAAGTTTTCCTCTAAGAGGTTATGTGGGCGAGAACCTGAAAAAGGGGTGGGGATGGCCCCTGATTCCACTCTGAAACTTAAGTCAGTAATGGATTTGAGAGTAATAATATAAGAACCTATTTAGAACTGACTGAATCTAATGAAGTAAATAGAATTAGTCCCTATTTATAGGGATAAGTTACCGACTTTATATGGCGGTTAACCTCCTTGGGGGGGTTTCTCTTCAGAGTCGGTCAAGCAGGTGACAAGCAGGTCGCCACCTCATCTTTACTTCTAGAGGAAGGTTTCCTCTGATGACGGTTGAAGCAGGTCGCCACCTGTGTTTACTTTCGGAGGAAGGTTTCCTCTGATGATAGTGACAAGCAGGTCACCTGTCTTTACCTTCGAATGAAGGTTTCTTCTGATGATAGTGACCAGCAGGTCGCCACTTGTCTTTACCTTCGAATGAAGGTTTCTTCTGATGATAATGACAAGCAGGTCGCCACCTGTCTTTACTTTCGAAGGAAGGTTTCTCATAGTGGCGGGCAGTCGTACTTTGGAAGTCGACTTTTTCATAAGTTGTCGTCGACCTTTTATTCCTATCTCGTTAAGACGAGTCAGAAAGGTCGACGACTCTTCTTTCCCTGCTCTTTGAACGTACTCGACTCTTGTGTTTAATGACAAGTTTAATCAATCATAACCCAACAGCTTTCATCTTACTCCTTGATGCTGCTGCTTCACACAAACACTTGGAGTGTTTGAATGTGTTGCTTCCTGCCTTGCCTGCCGGTACTGGTAGGTACCTTAAGAATATCCTTCGCCTTCTGGATGCTGCGGCTCTTGATGGTTGACATCATGTGACATCTCCCTTGTAGGTGCAGCATGCTCGCTAGCTGGCGGGGGTGGTGGCGGGGGTGCCATGTATCCCTGATTCTTTAGAGTCTCCCTGAATGCGAGGAGCTCTTCCAGTGCGGCCATCATGGCAGGTGTGACTGGTGGCAGGTTGCTTGCGCCTCTTGCTTGTTGCTGCACTCCGTCAACTGGCATCCCGTGTGGGAACTCTTCGTTCCTTTCCGTCCTTTGCTCGAATTCGTCACTGGTACCTCGTTCTGGACATCGGGACCATGCTGCGCGGAAGGCGCATTTGTGGTTGGCATGGAGGAGGCGGTAGACTCTGCATCTGGAATGTGAGAAGGTCCTTGTTGGCTTCTCGTCGGCTTCGGCTTGCTCGCACCCACCTTCTTCGTACGTTTGTCTGTCATAGCTTGCGGTACGGAACAGCTTCTTGCTCGAATCACGCTGACGGCGTCAAGTGTTGAGGTCGATTCAACCTGGGACACCTCGGGTTGCTCTTCGCGAACGGGCTGGATGTGCACGCAGGTACGGTCTGCCGTCAGCACGTCACGATCCACGATCCGCGAACCTCGATCCTCGATCCTCGAACCACGTACTTGGCTTTGGCTCCAATCTCGGTCTCCTACACGTCGGGTCCTGCAAAACGGGCAATAACCAGCATGGAGAGGGGGGTGGCGCTGGTTGAGCCCTCTCCGATGCTTAAGTCACAATCTAGAGAGAGAAAGTGTGTAGAGAGAGGTCAGAGCACAAAATAGCCAATCTGGGAGAGTTTCGAGTTAAGTTGTCAAATGGGAGGTCTAGGTCCCTATTTATAGGAAACCCGAGAACCGTACCCGGTTTTATGCGGTTCAATGCCGGTTTACAGGAAAACGCTTACTGACATCGAGGTTGGCTATGTGCGCACTGACTTCTCATACTTAGTAAAAATAGGGGTAAGCGCGCAGTACTAGTCGGCAGTCCAGACCATGTCGACATCCGACATGGTTCGGATTGCCTTGGCAATCCGGAAGTCCCGGTCCGGGTGCTGCGTGCATCCGGACTGTTTTGACCCGGGGTGACCGCGGTAAAATCCGTTTGTGGTTCTGACGTGTTTGCGAGGTCCGAAACGTAAATACGAACCCGAATTGGACAGATATCCAACAAGTCCCTCACATCATTCTTGAGCTCCTCCATTCCAGAACGGATTCTGTCCACACCTTTGGACGCACCCACCGCGTCTGCTTGGACTTCAGCCACCACATTCTGCAGCACCGCGAGTTGATGATATAGGTCCGCCAACTGCTCATTCGTACTCATCCGGGTCTTCTCGGCTGCCACCACCTCCGACTGGGATGCCATCGATTAACCTTGCTCTGATACCACTTATCACGGGCCTGGATTATCTAGCGCTCCCTAACCCGTGCGGTCTTAGGATTCTGCTCCTAAGTCAGCATTTCCCTAGCAAAACCAAGATGAGAAGAGTATGAAGTGTAGAGGAACTTTGGAACTCAAGGAACTTTAGGCTCCAAGGGAATCATCTACCAACTACCTGCATTAATTACAAGAGTCTCAACTACCCATTAAATGCTATCTCTAGATAATTCTACATATTACAAGAGATATCTACAAGTGTGTGGAGACTTCTAGAATCTTCTAGAATCGCACGCATCCCAAGACTCCTCGATATGGATTCCCGAATTGTAAACGAGGCCCGATATGTCACGGACAAACCTTAGATCATGTAAACTCCACGTCCGTGACTTACGTATCTAAGATGGGTTCTGCATTAAATTGAAAAAAATGCAATGAATTTTAAATTGGATGCTCAACTTAGAGGAATTGTTAGAATCAAACTGATAACTACTACTTAAACGTCTTATTAAAGATGTATATTGTAATATTTTTTTTGACGAATTCATCATTGTCCTATATATCCAGCCATTTCAATAACCAGTAAATGCTTATTTCATGTCAAATTTCACAAAATTATAATGAAAGTAGCCATTAATTTATTTATCCTAATAAAAGTTTAAATAGTAAATATTTTAAAATAAAAAAGTTATAAATAAGTAGCGTTTTAGATGCTAAGCCATTATTATTATTATGGAAAATGATATAAAGAAAGAAACTTTTGCCGAAACTGACAACGAAAGTACTCAATGTCCAACCTAGAACTGAGTACTGACTGTACTAACTGATAAACTGAGTACCACGTGGTAGTTTTTGCACTTTCGTTCGGTATTTCTGCATAAATTTCTGTCCGTAAAGCACTGCCCTATTATTATATATATATATATAAGAATAATAATAAGTGTAATAATGAAATGAGGGGAGGAAATCATGTGAGACACTCACTCACTCTCACCTTCCTTTTGGCGTTTTGTTGATTTGTCTGACGCGCCATATTATTTTATAGTAATAGTTGAGTTGTGATTATATATGTTGTAAAAATATAATAAGTCAAGACAAAAAAAGTGAGTACGTAAGGTAACCAAGCAACAGGCAAGGCAGGCAGCCAGGGTGGGGCGCGGAGACTCGACCACAAACAAACGTGAAGGCAGAGAAAGAGGGCTATTATGTTATGACCCTTTGAGTAGTATGAAAAGGCGGTTGGCCTTGACTGCCTTGAAACGCCATAGCCGTGTCGTGTGGCTCTCGCCGTTCTAGGACGCGGCGGTTTTTCCTCTCAATCACCACCACCACCACCACCACTTGGATCTCATCTCATCTATAATCTAATCTTATCAACTCCAACTTGCCCTTCCTTTCCCTTCTCTTTCAATATTATAATTATATATATTACTTAAT
Organism: Clarkia xantiana subsp. parviflora; assembly: GCA_036873135.1. NCBI lineage: Eukaryota > Viridiplantae > Streptophyta > Magnoliopsida > Myrtales > Onagraceae > Clarkia > Clarkia xantiana. The sequence goes on from JAPTYO010000003.1 coordinate 13,545,471, forward strand.
TCTTCCTTCTTAATTAATTAGTTTAATTTACGCTTGTTTTAATCTAATATGGATCTAATCTTAGAGTTAGGCACGTTACTCTCCCTCCCTTTACAACCTCATTCTTTTGACAATCTCTTTTTATAATTAATCACGGACAAACCCATGATTTTTATTCAATAATAATTGAGTTAGATGTAAACATTCCATTAAAAATATTTGCGAATGGTAATTGTATGATTTTAATTAGTTAAATTGAAAATAATTACATCTTTTAAGATAAAATATACATATATATATATTATAAAAAGTTGAGATGACAATTACTATTTGGATCCATGGTGCAAATACTTTAAAATTTTCTAGCTAGTAGTGTTAATTTGACTTTTATTTGACGATGGAATTTTAGTTAATAATATCAAATAAATAAAAATGTTGCCTTTTTGGTAATATTATCCTATATTATAGGATCAGTAAAGTGCAACTTTAACTATGGACAAGTGACTCTATATGTATGGAGTTATTTGCACTTTTTCCTCATTAGGAACAAAGCTGTTAACTTTTATTTTTTATTTTTAGGCGGTGAACTACTTAATTTAATTGCAAGTTGAATTTTTTTAAATATAAATAAATAAATAAATATAAATGGTTGTTGGAATTGGAAATGAAAACCATCAAGTATCATGCCTTTTATTAATGTTACTTTAATTTGGCTCTCACTTTCATCCCATACGTGAATAATTTAATTTTGATTTGATTCAACTTAATTATACACTAACTAACTAACAACAATGTTTTTAATTATGCGGAAAAATTATTAAGTAAGCATTTTCCCTCACTACTAAGATATTTTCAACAATTCATATAATACTATCACTATCATACTAAACATTATATAGATTGACCAATAAAATAATTCTCGGGTTTCTCTGAACTTGAAAAATCTCAGTTTAGTAGGTTTACGCATCAATCAAATTACGTATGTAATTAGGGAAACTATATCAATATAATGCACATGTACATTCAAGTCGTATTATATTATGTGTTTATATGTTTTGTTATATAGTCAAGTTAATAACATTGAAATTTGAGCAATATTGTTATTGGATACACTTCCGTAAGTTAACGACTATGTTGCGACACCATTATAATAGACTTGTACTTGTTTGTTATCACCGAGCTAGGTTTGCTAGTGATCAGATGAGATAAAATAAATTGAAAGGGTCGTAATAATAAATAATACTAAAATAGCTAAAACTTCCTCTTCTTATAGATAAGGAAATGATATTACATTGCTCGTACGAACGTATTAATGCAAGAGACGAACAGATAAATACACGGACCAATAATATATTCTGGAATATGTACAATATACTTTTCGCAACATAATGCATGAAATTGGTTCACATCTATCCATCGATCCAATGATATATTCTCCATTTCTTCAGGTCGAACTCGAACTCGTCGACTTGACTAGAGCTAGAACACTAGCAACGAATCCTTAATATCGTAGTTCATCTTCTCCAAGTTGGGCTGCACCGCAAACTGTATCATCGGTGGCGGTCCACATGCAAGCGCCAAAGTATCGCTCGAACCTTCCGGAATATGCTCCCGGAGTATAGCCTCGGTGATGAACCCGATACTATACTCCCAACCTTCCTTGATGCTCTCCTGAACCACATACCATACCTTCAACCTCTCATGCTTCTTCGACCACTCGTCGAGTTCCTCCTTCAACAAGATATCATCTTCGGTTCGGTTCGCATAGACAATATACATTTCGGTCCGGTCCTCAGGGTCCTTAAGGATCGCGTGAACCACTTGGTAGATCGGGGTGATCCCGGTCCCACCTGCCAGCATGGCCAACTTCTTCGCAAACTTAGGTTTCCCATGCACTGTGAAGTTCCCGCGCCCAGTGTACTCAATGTGACCCAGCGGACCCTTGATATCGAGCATCGACCCGATAACCAGCGAGTCCAGATACTGCGACATGAGCCCACCGTTGGGGAACTTCGGATGCACGTTCTTGAAGTAGACTTTCACGACAAGCTCGAAGAACCCGACCTCGTCTATGGAACTCGTCGGGGTATAAGCCCTCATGCATAGTTTATCATCAATGCATGCACATAAGAATATGTGCTTCCCGACCGGAAGCCCTAGGGTTTGTTCCTCCGAAGGAAGCGCGAATCGGAAAACCCTAACATCGGGGGATATCGAGGTTTTGGCAATGAGCTTGCATGGGACTTTTTCGCGCGGAACAAGCGCTACACTCCTTGGCACGACCTCTTCGATCGGAGCGAGGTAGCTTAGTAAGTTTGACGAACCGTGCATGGAGTTATTCGGGGAAGAAGCGGTGGAGTGATCAGAAGAATACCCAGAAGTGACCAATTCTCCGATCCGATATTCCTCGAGAATCTTTTTTGCCTTATCAGAATGGATAGCATCGAATTCCTCGGTGCAGTCAGTGCCTGCGTTGATCAAGATACTGTCGGCCCCACCGGGGTGGTCTTTCAAGAACCTGGTGCAGTCATAGATGTGACCATGGACGATGATCCATGCCGAGTCGGAAGAGTTGTGCCTCTTCACCTCGGATATCGAGTAAGTTCTGACGGAAGTGTTCATGAATGGAGTGGACACACTTTTCTTGAGAGTCGGGACCGAGTCGATCGACCTCTCCAGATGCTTCTCCTTAGCCATCCATCCACCTGACTGGTTCCCGGGCTGGGTCGGGTGCTCGAACACGATACCGATCTCGCCCCTATGCCTCTTACATACGTTGGTTTTTATTCTGAACCAGCAGTTGTTCATCATGCCCTATTATCCAAAAATTATCATCAACATGGTTAGAACTTAGAATTACGTTAAGTAAAATATACTATGTAACAAACAAGGGCAGCCGTACGTGAAAATGGATTGGATTATCGATCGATGGGAAGGATTTGAAATTAGTTTATAATTCAAGTTTGCGAAGTTAAAAAATGGTCGGTTAATTTAAAAAATGTTTTACAATATAAAAAGAACGAATAAAAAGGTTTGATTCTAGTGTAACTACCAGACGACAGGGTTTTCTCGCCCACGTGCTATATGGTATTGAATTGCGTCACTGTCAGTGTCAACTTCCTCCCTCCCACCATGGAGAAAGTCGACGATTATTAATTGATGACTTATAATACTACGAAAACAACAAAATATATGGTGTATATATAAATAAATAATCAAATGAAAACATACACCATACAAAATCTATTTCAGCGAATTTGTTTATAGTAGTAATAGTAAAATGTTAAAAGGTAAAGGGATTTCCATTACTGGTCAAACTTGACCTACAAAGCAGGCAGAAATAGTCCTAAAGATTGAAAATAAATTTTATAAAAATCTCAAATGATGGTAAAAATAAAAATATTAATTAATATATTTGCATGAAAAATTATAAAAGTTCAAGTTAGGAGTGGGATTGTAAAATCAAGAGGTGTGAAAGTGAAGAGAAGTGACAAGTGATGAAAACTGACTATTCTAAATGGAGCTTTCCATTTATTATGAGATGCAACTTATATAGACCACACGCAGCAAACTTATTATCCCATTCCCATCTCAAGAAAAAAAAAAGGCAGTAAACTTGATGGAAAAAAAGATCAAGGCAAGGACCCACGTTGAAGAGAAAGACAGTGACAATACTGGTCACCATGAAGCACACCTACCTATTTCCGGTTATTCGCCAACCAAAATAAATAAATGAATAAAAAGTTATTATTATTATTATGGCTATAAATTTTGGTTCACATATTATGTTGAAAATTATCTTATATAATATAAAATAATAATAAGTAAAGTAGAAAATAGAGGGGGGGGTGACGCATACCATGACGTTCCAGATGAGCTTCTCAGGCTGAGTATTGAGGGTCTCATCCCAGGCTCGAACTGCGATCTCCTTGGTGCCTAGAAGGTTGAGAACCTCGACATCAAGGCTCCAGAAGCACCAGCACCAGTGCTTACCGAACTTAGTGGGCTTCTCTGGGTGCTCCACGGCGCACAACTGCCACGTTTCACCTCCATCTATAGTCACTTCTACCCTCGTCACCTTCTTTCCACCTCCTACCATTTTCCCACATTATTATTATAACTTGATCATTTCCAATGACACTCAAAGTCTTCTTATTATAATATAATATAATATATAAAGCTTGCTGACATAAACATAAACATAAACATAGGAGGAGGAGAATCATGTGAATTAGATCCCTTTTCTCTATGATGCACGTTACTTTCAATTAAATTAATTTGGTTGGGCCGACTTTATATATGATTCAGGAATCTGGACTTCCTAGCTAGTTGCGTCGCCCGACAACTTCTTACGTAAGCACCAACCCTTCCTTTACTATTTATTTATTTATTGGAGCTACCTTTGAATGCAAACAAACAATTCCCATTTTAATTCAATTCATTCATTCATTCATTATTATTATGCAAGTATTAACCGACACCTTAGTTAGTAGATTCATTTGATTTTTGTTTCATGTATGAGGTATCATTATGACCATACCTTTGACATATTTTCTCCATTTTTAGAGTAATTCTCAGTTTCTCACTCACATAAGGTTTAACATATTAGACATGCAATGATGCAAATTTTCTCAATTCCAAAACTCAAACACTAAATTTTTTAGAGATGATACACTAAACGTGATCTTATTATTATGGTTATATCATTTGATATTAAGATGAAACTACTGGATTGGATATATATACTATATACGAAGAATATATTTCAATGGTTCCTCTTTATATCGTGAACGTCACTAATAAGGTCACTAGTGATGAAAGAAAGCGGTAAATCTAAAAAGAGAGATAATAATTAGGAAATTATTAATTATAATTTATAACTCACCGGAATAGGCATAGCCCTTCAACGTGTACGGCCTCTGAGTCGTCCACGCGTTTATCGGCAGTATCTCGTCGTGGCTGGGTGTAGTTATCACCGAGTTTATGTTGAGCTCGTTTATGATGTGTTCGGGCTTGTACCACCATGCTGCAATTACGTCATCACAAATACATTCAATATTTTGGAATAATAGTATAACGTTAGACGACGTAATAATAATATAGATATATTGTAGCGTACCTTCTTCATTGGCGAGCTCGGCATCGACATGGGAAGGGAGGACTCTGTTGTCGTTGTAATGGTAGTAGTTGTCGGACTCTTTGGTGGTGACAATGATCCTCTTCAACCACTTCACCATGCGGCCACCGATGAAGCCCGGAATTATCATCCTCACCGGGAATCCATGGTCGGGGGTGAGAAGTTCGCCGTTCTGCATGTAAGCCAGGATGATGTCTCTAGAAGGATCCATGGCCCACTCCTTGGGAATGCTAGTCCCGTACTTGCATCCGCCACCGCCGGGGAGATCCTCGGCACCCTCGAAGCACACGTTCAGGGCGCCGTTCTTGCGGGACAGAACGCCGCACTTTTTGAGCACGTCGCTCAGCGGGACGCCGCGCCATACGGAGGTGGAGACTCCGGAAGGGCCCCAGTTGAACCCAATCGTCTGCTTCACCATGTTCTGCTCCTTGCGGCGGTTACCGGCGCAGACGAGTGTGACGGGGAAATCCCGGGCGGGGAAGTCGTTGACGAGCTGGTCCATGGTGAGGCGGCGGGGACGTTTGACGAGGCCGGTGATCTCGATTGACCAGTCGTTCCAGGTGGCGCGTGGGACGGCGCCGTGGTTGCGGACGTAGTGGAGGGGGACGGGGGTGATGAATCCGTGGTGCATGAGGCGGGGCAGTGGTGCCTCCGCGTTGAAGGGGTGTTTGCCGGTGAGGCGGACCATCTTGGGGTTGCGCTCGATCCAGTTGTCTGAGGTGCCGTCATCTCTGGAGTCTAGAATGGAGGGTTCGAGCTCGCTGTTGGCCTTGCGGATGAGCTCGCTGTAGATTTCGGCCGTGTCGGACTCATCGTCACTGGAAGAATAACCAGAATCTTCTTCCACATGTACTGGTTGCTTCGCCACGAGTCCGGTGCTGCGACTGCGGAGTGGGGAGTCGGGTCTGGTGCGGGTTTGGCCGGGTTTGTAGGAGAGCATAACGCCGTTAATGGCGGGGTCGAGGTGAGGGAACTGAGTCTGGCGGTTTTCGACGGAGGTTGCCATTTTAGGGATTTCGACGGATTATTGGGTTTCTAATTCTATTGATAATAACGAAGAAGAGAAGGAGGAAATAGCTTCCTTCCTTTCTTTCTATGTTTCTCTTCTCCCTCTCCCTCTGAACGAGGTTTTTGGTTTTACTTTGCAGTGAGAGAGGTAGCATGCTAAGGAAGTTACATTTTATAGGCCTCGCAGTGCTACGTGTCAAAACATGAGTGGAACCCAGAATTCAATTTGATGTCCTATATGACTAGAGTAATTTTTTTATAAAATCCTAGAAGAAATCACTTTTTTAGACAAAAGTATCTGTAAAAGTAACCAAAAATTAAAATGCAGCCTGGTTACACTGATCGACAAAAAGGGCGGTTGGCCGCAACCACTAAAATGGAGAGATGCATGCATGTGCTCTAGAGCATTGCGGTTAGTAGCTCTTTTGTCAAAAAATATTGCTGCTAGTTACATCTTAGAAATTCATAAAAATACTTTACTCCCTGCATGGTTTTAACTTTTAGGCGGTTAAAAATTAACAATATAAAAATTGCAAAGAAAATTGTTGACGTATAATGAACAGTAATTTAATTAATTTTGTGTGTATATATTAATTGGCACATCATAGTTCAAGTTCGAACACAACACTTTAATTGTATTATATATAATCTATTTTTTTTTCCTTCTAATAACTATATATTATATATAATTAGGGTTGGCAATCATGTCGTGTCGTGTTGATCCGTGTCGTTTCGCTAGTGATACGCGTGTCAACAGATCTCTCGTGTTAAAATAGATCAACTTAAATGTGTCGCTAGTTTTCCAAACACGGGAGTTGACACAAGCAAATCCCGTGTCACGTGGGACACGGACACGAGACATGAAATTTTCGCGTCCACACGGCACTTTATGAAAATGAAAAACTCAACTTTTTTAGTGAAAAAAACACGAACTTTACTCCTCGATAATCAATAGTTTCCTCAAATAGTAAAATATGCTACTTTTTCCTATAATTTCACTAAGGTAAATCAAAACAGCTCATCCCCGCAGGATTCTCAACCCATATAAATGAATTTTGGTGGAAAAAAAAAGAAAGATTTTTGGTTGAGTTCTTGAAGGAAGAGCTTATCAACTTTGCAAATTAATGACTTTATGCAGACTTTATACACTAAGATTGGAATTTCATGGTTTGCCGCTTATGTAATGCGACTACGAATACAACTAAAACCTATTATAAGTTTTATAAATATATATTAATGTACTAAATAAATAATTTGATGCGGGCGGAACCGATTAATTCTGACATTTCTAGAATTATGCGGTTTCTAGTCCCGGACTTTTAACAGTCGGAATTTGGCGCGTGAATAGTGTTTTTCTGGCGAAAACGACGTTTAAATCAAAACTCACGGCATTGACGTGTGATGCGCTGCTTTTTGGTCAAATTCCATTGTTTCGAGGCTTAAAATCTTATTTTAATATTATTTCGATTTTTTTCCGATTAATTTGGACTTTGTCGTTATTTTCGTTTATTTCTTCAAACCATGCGTCTGATTTCGTTATTCTTTCAATTTCTACGCGTCTATCTCCCATCATAGTTGCAATGTTTTACAATTACTGATCTTTATAAATAAATATTAAGTTTAAGATAGGTCGTGTCGATGCGTGTCTATCGTTGGACCTACATATTAGATCTACACGGACATGCCTAAAAATGTGTCTAGTCGAGTAACATATCTATCAGACACGGTACAGATTTTCGTGTACATCAGGCCATGAAAAAAAGCATGTCTGTTACAGATCGTGTCTTCGTGTCGTGTCAGAAATTGTCACCCCTATATATAATATGATGTTTGTAAGAGAATTTTTTATATGAAAATCTTGATCTTTGTGTATAAACTTGATATTTTTATTAAATATATTGAGGAATTTGAAATGATAATGATATATTTTTAAGGTGTAAAATTCGGGATAACCCTAATCCATGGGAAAACTTTTTTTTCTCGGGGTCAGACTATGAGTTAGGTGTTGGAAAATGGGCTAGAAAAGTCTAGTTTATAAACTTTTGGGCTAATAGCCAATATGTATCTAATTGGGCTAAAAAAGTTATTCAAATTAAATTTATGTGAATGAAATTTTTTTAAATGTGGTTTTTTACCCTCTTATGATTTCTAATCCTCTCTTAATTAAAGGAGTTTTTTTCTCCTTTACAATGTGAGAAAATGGCACCTTCCTTCAAGGTTGATTGCTATATTTTTCCGGAATCCATATTTTGGAATCCAACTTACTCTTTAAAATCTTCTCCTATATTCTCCGTGTTGACGAATTTCAGAGTGTTTCTCAGATAGCTGTGTTCGACATTTTATTGTGTTCGAACTTTCTAATGGATTTATGATCATAGTTTTTTTTTTCTAGCTGGTGTTGTTGACTTTCCTGTTCTTTGTTTGAATTCAGGAACTGGTTTTTCGGTTGAATAATTTCGTGCTGGATTTTTTTCAATGACATTGTTGTACCTTGGTGATGCAATAAGAATACCGCTCGTTTCAAACTTTCGAACTTGGTAGTCGTCCTTGATACATGCAATCTTCAACTCTTATTTAATTGGTAGACTATGTTGCCAACTAAACTTTCTTAGAATGTACAGTTTTGTTTTCCTTATTATATAATTAAATCAAGTTTAATTTCTAACATTCTCCCTTAAACTTGATTTGTCCATTCCGTGCATCATCTCTTATAGAAAATATCTTCACATTTTGTGATGGTTGCATCACATCATTAATTGTCGACTTTGTCTAAGGGATTGCATGCATGCTTGCCACCTCTAGCTTTCATACTCATACAATTGGTAAACTGTTGCCGACTTAACTTGCTTATCATGCAAGATTTCGTTTCCCTTGTTAAATAATTAATTCAAATTTAATTTCTCACATCCTCCATTAAACATGATTTTTACATTCTGAGCATCTTCTCTTGTAGAAGATATCTTCACATTCTGTGATGGTTGCATCACATGATTAATTGACGACTTTATCAAGAGGGTTTGCATGCATGCTTGCCATCTCTAGCTTTAATACAATTGGTAGACTATGTTGCCGACTAAACTTGCTTAATATGCAAGGTTTTGTTTTCTTATTGAATAATTAATCAAGTTTAATTTCTAACACCCTCCCTTAAACTTTATGTCAATTATGAGAATCTGCACTTGAACAAAATACCTTCAAATTCTGCGATGGCTGCATCACATTATTATTGGTCGACTCTATAAAGAGGGGTTGCATGCATTCTTGCCACATCTAGCTTTCATACAATTGGTAATCTATGTTGCCGACTAAACTTGCTTAGTATAAAAGGTTTCATTTTCCTTATTAAAAAATTAAATCAAGTTTAATTTATAACATCCTTTCTTAAACTTGATTAATTGTCTATTCCGAGCATCTTCTCTTGAAGAAAATATCTTCCCATTTTGTGATGGTGGCATCACATCATTGATTGCCGACTCTATTAAGAGGATTTGCATGCATGTTTTCCACCTCTAGCTCTCTTACAATTGGTGGACCGACTAAACTTGTTTAGCATGCAAGGTTTCATTTTTCTTATTAAATAATTAATTAAATCAAGTTTGATTTCAAACATCCTCCCTAAAACTTTATCTGTCAATTTCGAGCATCTTCTTTTGAAGAAAATATATTGACATTCTGCGATGGTTGCATCATAGTTTCTTGTGTTTGTAAAGTTGTAAACACTGTTTTATTTTATGAATGACATAGACAGTATCAATAACTATGACATAAACCTCATCTTCATGCTGATTTTGTCTTACTTTGTGACGATTCTTCATCGCTATGCTAACTATGTCTTGATTCGAGATGATTAGGTGTACTTTCATGACTCCACGAACATTGGAAATATTGTTTAATTTTTTTTTTTAATCTACATATAACTTGACTGCGAATAAAGTTCTGAAACCAGTTGTTGCCAATAATTTTAACTAGCACTAAGAAGAACATTTCGATAACGGAATCACACAAAAACTATTTATATAGAGGGATAATTTTTAGGATTTAGGAAATTAATACTACGGAAACAAAACCCTAGATACGTGCATGGTAACTAATTCGCATCGAAAGAAGGTGCACATACCTATAATGTTTCATGTAGCCCAGGACCTTTGGGGGGAGTTCTCGATCCGCCGGACAGTTCCTCGTAGAGGTTCCTGTTAGAGATGCCATACGCGGGTTATGCCTTACAGCAAAGCCTCTGTCGATTCTCCGCGGGATGTATCTACTCGGAGAAAATTGCTTGACGCAATTTGGCACCTCCTTGGTTTGTAGTACTTTCGACCGAGCCTCTTATTTAGGGGGGAGGATTTTACTTTAAACTCACAACTTGGGAGAGGAGAATAGCACAAGAAAAAGTCTCCATAGGTCCCTATTTATAAGAGTGGAGGTGGGAAAAATCACACCTCCTTATTGTAGGTTCGGCGCTGACTTTAGCAAGGAGGGAGGCCCAATTTTGGGCCTCCCGTATCACATGGGATTTTAGGCCTAGCCCAAAATCCCTAATGTGACCCATCCCTAATTACTTAGGTGAGTGGCTTTAATTAATGGGCTACCAATTACGGCGGCCCATAATCCCAAATGCTAATAGCTCCCTCTCGCCAGAATAAGAGGGTGTCTATTAATATGTTGTTGACCAACACATCTGCATTTGATCTTCGATCCAATCCATGCTTAGAATAGTTCATGCGAGGTTTGCCGTGCGACCGGCGGACACGACGGGCGTCGTGCTACTCATTTTTTGGGTAAATGTCAACTTGGGGAAATTAGGCTTGACCCAAATCTTAATTGACATGAGAGGCCCAAAATTGGGCCTCCCTTATACACTATAGGCCGACCGAACTTGTCTAGGGACAAAGTGGAATTTTGTCGACTTTGCTCCTCCTAAATAAGGGGTGTTAGGGTTTTCATAAAGGTAAGTCACAATTCCACTTTGCTCAGTGGCGGTGGCTGCCTTTCTCTGATTGGTGGAGAGGGACGGTGATGTGTCAGTAGGTGACAAGCAGGTCGTCACCTCATCATTCCTTAGTGTTGAAGGTTTCTTTAACCATGTGACAAGCAGGTTGCCATAGCAGTCTTACCTTAAGAGGAAGGTTTCCTTGGGTCAGAATGTCGGCAAGCATGTTGCCATCTGGTACCTCTTCCTTAAAGGGAAAGGTTTCCTTGAGTCAGGAGGCGGTGAGCAGGTTGCCACCCATCCCTTTCCTTAGGAGGAAAGTCCTTCTGATAGTACTTGGTTGCCGACTCGATTCATACCTTTAAGAGGGAGAATCTTAGAGTGGCTTTGTCGCCATTCTTCTGGTGTTGTCTTAAGAGTTGACATCATTTATATTGGTGTCGACTATTTGCTTTCGTCTTCTCGTTCTGAACGTAAGCGGTCGTCGACTTGTCTTCAAGGTTCCCGATTCAGACGTTCCCGACTTACTAATAGCTTATCCTTATAGTGGAAATCCAAAATATGTTGTCGACCCTTGTAAGGTTGCCTCGAATCATATCCAACAACAGGCACGAATTTATACCGACTTTAAGTGGCTGTAGCTATGCTCTGATTGGCTGCTCAGTGGCGGTGGCCGCCTTTCCCTGATTGGTTGAGGGGGACGGTGGTGTGTCAGTAGGTGACAAGCATGTCGCCACCTCATCATTCCTTAACGTCGAAGGTTCCTCTAACTAGGTGACAAGTAGGTTGCCACCTCAGCTTTACCTTGATATGAGGGTTTCCTTGAATCAGAAGGCGGCAAGCAGGTTGCCAGCTGGTACCTTTTCCTTAAAGGAAGGGTTTTCTTCTTATGGTTTGGTTGTCGACTCGTTTTGTATCTGGGAAAGGATTTTTATAGAGAGTCGTCGCATCTTCTTATAATGCTGCCTTTAGTATCGTCACCTTAGGAAAGACATGTCGATACTTTGCCTTTGTTCCTCTGATGTGAACTTAAATGGTCGTCGACTTTGAATGTCTCGACTCGTTTAAGGTTATCTCGAGTCATACCCCAACACCATGTATGACCTTTTGCTTTAGGACGAGGTTGCGTTGAAGTCTACTCATCTAGGAATCAGTAAGGAATTGGTTTCCAACAGTTGCGGACGAGGAAAAAGTCTAAGTCGAGGCAAGTTTTCCGAAACATGTAGATGGTGCGAATGTTGATCTGCCGGACGATATGCATGCGATGCTGCGGCGCGCCCAGGACAGGGCAAGGATTGCAGAAGAGAGGTGCCGAAAGCCTTACAATTTGTTGTTCAGCACGATACCATCAGGAAAGAAGCTGATTTGGAATTTGCCAAGTTAAGGAAAGAGAAGATAGAGTTGGCTAAGGACGCTGCTGTCGCGCGACACTCAAAGATGTATTTATCATAAGTTGCTTTCTTTATCATTAGATGTATTTGTTGTAACATGTATTTTGGCGTCACTATAATTAACATAGTGGGCACCTTCAGAACTGTTGATATTAAGACTGATAACATTGGTGTTGACATATGCTGCTTTCAATGAATGTCTATGTCTTTCCTCTTAGCTTTAATTAAATTTCATCCTTACGATTACACCCATTTTGACGGTGTCGGGGGAGAAAATACCGTAAATAGTATTGCACAAAATGTCTTTTACTAGTTAAGACTGCCAACTCTAAAGGTTGTGTGTAGAAACACGTTGTAAGCGGAACAGAATCTCGTTAGCAGAATTGGGTTTATCCAATGATAGAGACATCATACAGAAATGAAACAACCCGTCCTTGTATACGCGTATTTGTTAGATTACGGGGTGTAATCACTACGAATAATAAAACCATGGTACATTCTAGTAACTGAAATTATGCAGCGGAAGATTCGCACATACCTCAACAGTAGTCCGTAGTCCCAAGATCCTTGCAGAAGGGAGTTCACGATCCTCCAGTCGGCACCCGTAGGGGTTCTTGTTAAGGAAGCCCTACGCAGTATATTCTCCACAGCAAAGCCTCAAATCGATTCCTGGCAAGGGACGGATCTCCGGAGTGTTTGCTCGAAGGCAAATTGGCACAGCCTTGGTGTCTTGGTGGTTTCGACCGAACTAGGTGTATTTAGGGGAAGGGTTTTATCTCAAATCACCACTTAAAGGGAATTGTGATTAACCCTAATAAAACCTCCAACTCCCCATATATATAGGAGGAGTAAAGTGGACAAAAGTCCATTTTACCCCTTCACTAAATTCGGCCGGCCATGCATGTATTAGGGAGGCCCAATTTTAGGCCTCTCATGTCAATTGGGATTTGGGTCTGGCCCAATGTCCTAATATGACATGTACCCAATTAACTTAGGTAACATATACATATAATGGGCTTCCATTTACGACGCCCATCACCATATGCTTATAGCTCCCACTCGCCGGAATGGGAGGGTGTCTGTTAATGTATTGTGGTTCAGATCTGCATCAACATTTCACTCCTTTGATCTCGTCCTTGCTTCCGAATAGTTCATACGAGGTTTGTTGTGCGGCCGGTGGACACGACGGGCATTGTGCTACTCATCTGTTAGGAGTGTTGTAGCGCCCACCGAACGTTGATTCCCTTTTTTTTCAATCAACCTATTATAAACAACATTTATATAGTGTCGTGTTGTATCCTAGGTCAACTGATAATTCTCTTTTTGCCTAGTTTCCTCATAGGAACACTTCTCCAAGGCATCCGTACAAGTATTCACAACCTTCAACTAATATCCGGTTGGTGGCCACCTAGTGAATACAAGAGTCGGTGAATTACAGGTGAACTTGACCATCCCCATCGCTCTTAGTCAAACTCAACCGGTTTCTGAAGACGTGGTCACTGGGTTCTTTTGTTCAGCAATACGCTCGTACGCCGGGAAGCGAACATTGAGCCTGACCTTAGATATGAGTTCCAAGTCCGTGAGGATACTTTGGGTGCCTCTTCATAAGGCTCATGGGATCAATCACACGCTCGAGGTGAAGAAGTTTGCGCCCGCTAGAATCACGAGGATTCTTATCTAGCACAACCGAGTTGTGACCCCGTGGTCGAATATGGCACGCGCAGTATGAAGCATGCGTCGATAGCATTCCTGAACATTTAAGTTGACAGGAATGGGATATGTAAATCATGCTATCACAGATTCTCATCTGGACCAGAATGTAGATTAATGACGAACGAAGTTCTTCACGACGATTTGCAAAACGAAGATCATGTCGAGTTACTTCGAGACTAGATGATCGTCTTGCGTAATCAGGTGTATCCCCCTGACTCTTAGCCAATCTTGCTCAGTAGAGGCCTCCCTCCACCGCAAGATGACCGTACCTGTGTGACGAGGTAAGGCCCACATTCGACATAGTTTTGGCAGAGGATTGCGTCCTCCTACGACTTAGTTTATAGACCGTAAATCTGCTATATTCAAACATTATGAGGTCGATAGATCATAAACTCAACTGCAATTCTTCATTTCAAAAATGTAACTTTCAATTATCAAAATGTTATCACAGATACATGCCACTTTTAAACCCTTCGCAATCCAAGCAGTTTTACATGCTTTTCGAATATCTCCCTGCGTAGTGGTTTAGTTAATGGGTCCGCAACCATGTTATCAGTGGACAAGTATTCCAAAGTGATTATATTGTCTTCTACCATAGATCTAGCAAAAAAGTATTTCACATCAATGTGTTTGGTCCTACTATGGTACTTCAGATTCTTTACTGCCACAATGGCAGCCTGACTGTCAGAGAACACCTTCACAGGTTTATTCCGGACATCGTTATCAAGCAGCGCAGTAAGAAGCCTTTTCAATCAGACCACTTCCTGTGCGTTCTTGGAGATGGCTACAAATTCTGATTCCATCGTGGACAGCGAGACACATGTTTGCTTATTGCTCGTCCATGAAATGGCGGCATTAGCAAGGAGAAACACTCCTCTTGTGGTGGACTTACGATCATCCGGATCGCCACCATGGTCGGCGTCACTGTAGTCGGTTAATTCTAACTTCATGCCCTCATAGCACAGTACGTAGTCGGCAGTACCTTTCAGATAACGAATTATTCGTTTTACAGCCTTTAAATGTTGATAGCCAGGATCTGATTGTAAACGTGCTACAAGGCCCGCGGCGTAACAGATATCCGGACGGGTGCATTGCATGGCGTACATCAAACTACCGACCATGCTTAAATACCCTGCACCCTTCATCTGTTCTCGCCCTGCCAGGTTCTTGGGGCCGTCACGTTTTGACAGTGCGCACCCAAACACCATCGGCATATCCACGGGTTTGGCATCCTGTAATCTGAACCTTTTCAACAGTTTGTTGATATAGGCTTCTTCAGACTGACATAATTTTTCCAAGTAGCTCGATCTCTAGCAATTTTAATGCCTAAGATGTATGTGGCTTCTCCAATGTCTTTCATCTCAAATACAGATGCCAACCATTACTTTGACTTGTTCATAAAACTCATGTCGTTAGCGGCAATGAGTATGTTGTCCACGTATAAGATTAAGATGACATACTTAGACCCGGAGGTCTTATAATACACGCACGGATCCTCGTGAAGATTCACGAATCCGTTTCCTACGATTTCCTTGTGGAATCTGCGGTACCATTGCCGAGACGACTGTTTAAGATCGTAGATGGACTTTTGGAGTTTACAAACTTTACGTTCGTTACCAGGAGTAATGAAACCCTCTGGTTGCTCCATGTAGATCTCTTCCTTCAGGTTTCCGTGGAGGAACGCGGTCTTAACATCCATTTGGTGCAGCTCGAGATCGAGACCTGCAACCAGGACTATAACTGGCCCTAACCGTGGTTTTACGCACAGTCGATGAGTTTATTTCGTCAAAGTCCACTCCGTGAAGTTGGGTATATCCTTTCGCAATTAGTAGAGCTTTGTATCGCCTGACCTATTCCATCAGTGGTGAGCCTTCTTTCAGGACTCACCGTATCCTTATGCCCCTGTGGTTAGCAGGTAAATCAACTATAGACTATAATGGCTTTCATTTAGGCGATCTTTCTCATTTATTGTTTTCCTCCATTTCTCCACTTGAGTTCTTTCCAATGCTCACTAACAGTCGTTAGGGTGAGGTTATCACCCTACTCGATGGGATACTTCTTGGGAGAAGTTCGATGCCTTTGACTTTCGTCTAGGCTTGTTTATCCCATCTTGAGTCTGAACGTTTCTCCCACTCGGAATAATGCTTCTTATCGGAGCATCACTTCCATTGGGAACAATTCTCACACTCGGAACATGCTTCTTCTCGGAGCATCATTTCCTTTGAGAACAAGAGCAGTGCTTGAACCTTTACCTACAACTTTCCTTAGACAACCTCTCGGTCTCAGGATATTACTTTTGAGATGAATTTCTTGATCACTAAGACCTGGAACCAAGTTGGTCGGATCACTCCCACTGGAAACAATGGGTAGTCTAGGCAGTTGTGGCATTCCTGGTTAAGCAATATGACTATCAGGTTCTATTTGATTCGTCTCTACGGCAACGGTGATTTCATGTGGTAAAGTTTATTCCTCCCACTGGATTTATTATGAAAATGTTTCCATTAACATTTACCATGTCATTCACTTGATTTTCCAGTTCAAATCTCTCCCACTCGAATTAAGTGGGACCTGATTGTCAGTCCTGCTCCGGTTTGATCAAGACTACATCAGTTTGAAACTGACTATGCATTGGAAATTCGTCCTCAAGTGATGTAATGTCTCATGTTCGACCATGGCACCATTTTCAAAAGCTTTAAA
Organism: Clarkia xantiana subsp. parviflora; assembly: GCA_036873135.1. Taxonomy (NCBI): domain Eukaryota; kingdom Viridiplantae; phylum Streptophyta; class Magnoliopsida; order Myrtales; family Onagraceae; genus Clarkia; species Clarkia xantiana. Next base: position 13,562,326 of record JAPTYO010000003.1, read on the forward strand.
CAGGTATCTTCTAAGAGCAGTAACGTACTCTTGTCCTAAATACGTGTTTAGTGCGAAATTTTAATGTCACACGATGATATGATTTTAACTCATTATCATTCTTTAGCTTTTATGGCGTCGTGTCCTACCGATTTCATTGGAATGTTGTTTACATACATGTGAGTCATCTTCTTCATCCCGTAAGGAACGTCTGATAGATTCACTCTAACATTATGTTCATGAACTGTGCTTATTGAAGTGTGCGTCACTTGATTTGAATGCCTAGCCTGACTTATCGTTCAAGGTGTATGGAAGGAAAGTCGTTGTAACTGACTTTATCCTTATTCGTTTGCAAACTTATCCAGAGATTTTATCCCATCTTTGAACTGAGCATTTTGGGTTTTCACCATATGCGTCAGTCGATACTTTTACAAGGTCGTGGTAGCTTCCGAAGCCTACTTCTTACCGATGTAAACGTTATCAATAAGTTGTTTCCGATGGAATGCAAACGAAAATTTAGCACTTCATCATTAAACTCATATATTGAAACGATGTGTTCCGTCTTTCGAGGTCCACACGCGCGTAGCGCTATTTACTGAAGTTTTGACCCTTGGTTAAATCGTTTCATTTCTGAGTTTAATTTAATTTAATCCAATCGGTTTCACACATGATCATCATTACTAATTATTTCATTCAATGGAGTACTAACAATTAAGAAATACTAAATCATTCGATCTAGCTACGTAATCGATGTGTATGTTCAGTTCAGTTGTCCCGACTGAGATGATGGAGTACGTGAATCGTTTCGTTTTATTCGACCACTTTTTCCTGGCCAAAATTTCGTTTCGGATCGATCCTGTTTAACTGGGTCGATTAATTTTGATAAGTAGATAGCATTTCGAATCGAATGGCAACTACTTTATTCAATAAATCCGAATCTCGAAGTAACCAAAATTTTAGTAACTCTAACGAACGATAAATGACAATGGTACGGTTCTTGATCTGAAGATCGCGTATTTGATCCATGATTGTCGCATAAATAGTCAAGAACTTTAAGCCATGTTGAACATCACATATGAGTAAATTCACGAGTGAATCACCTCAAATGATCTATGTCTGTATAAAACATTTTACCGCTTCATACACATGACCTACGAGGCGTACTTGAGACGCACTTTATCAACATGGTTTAACCCACCGGATTATCGTATAAGACCTTTGTGGTCCAGTTCTCTCTATGATATGCGGATCATGGTTGACTTCTTTCGAACTCGGTATGGTGAGCAAATAAGGTTTCCCTTTTTACTGATGTGGTTATTGTACTTGATTAGGCTCAAATTCATTGAGTCCTGTCAACACCAGACAACTTATATACTTCTTTTTCCATGTTGACCTTTCATTCTGAAGATCCGATGCGGGTCTTACGCCAACATCCATGAAAAGAGAGAAGACCATCATGTTCAACCGAAACGTTTAGCTTTTGCATCCTTGCTTCCACCGAGGCGGATGCAAAGAGATATTAAGCTGCAACATTGCCTGGTTGCAATTGAAGTCTTCTTCAACCCCCTTTTTACCAAGGTTGAATGTATCACCACATATGCGTTCTGATCATCAAAGAACCTATTACTATGCTTGGTGAAACAAATTATTACATTCGTCTCTCATTGTCAAAATTAACAGACTGCTATATTCATCCGTAGTTGTCCTCTCCACTTTTTTGGAATCGTGGTAGAGAGTTCAATACGTACTCCTTTTATTCATCATCATGATTCATACCATCAAGATTGCGAGGAATATCGAATCGCACTAATTCAACCAATTCATGCTAACACATCGATGATTATGCAAAAATCAGAGAGACAATAACATTTTGAGAAAGAATTGCATACATCATATATATATTAAGATAAAATGCGACAAGTAACGATTCCTCAGCCATCTGAACTAACCGACCACCAGTAAACCAATGGAAGATGGCTGTGAAAGAGTTCACAATACTGTCGTAATCTATCCAATAGATCAGTCTTTTAAAACCGTTTTAATCGCAAATTACCGGAACGGAGATTTTAAAACAAGCATACCCGATGTTGGATTTCCCAAGGCCCTTTTTATTTTGGAAAAATATTATGATGAATTTACTCATGCATATATAATTCTACTATCCACGTAAATTATCATACGCCAGTAACATTCATCATACAAACACATTCATGCTTACGCGTCATGCGTCTTATGTTCCGAGGAACTCATGCTTGCATATATAATTCTACTTCTGAGTAAATAATCAAATGCGGCTACATCCTCAACATTTTAGCATACGTGTCAAATATGCAACATTCACATCCATCATACACATTTGGCGACTTGTTTTCAGTTTTAAAATAATTTTAAACATTAGGGGCTGATTTGCAATTCATGCTTATATTCAATCACGCAACATTCTAGACATGAATCCTAGGCATTTCCAACCATCACGGCATGTCTATCCTAGTGCGCATTCCATATATTTAACCAGGGCTCCGCCCCCAATAAGCAATATCCAGCTAGCTTGACTCAGTAAAGACAACATTTCTAATCATGCATAAATATATTGAATGATAAACAATTGCAATTCAACCATCTAATTAATCCAGTCTCAAAAACATGTATCCCCGAGATCCATCCCCATAATCGAAACAAGGCATAAAAGTTATCAACCCTTGAGCACTGTGTAGGCCTATTAAGGTTTTAAAAAAAATTAGTTTTTAAAACATGACATCCCTATTTTAATTGATTTGAATTTGGTTTTGAAAATCCAATTCGGTTCAGTCAATTTCGGTCCGATTTGGTCCTGTTCGGTTCGGTCCAGAAAATCTGGTTCGGTCCAGAAAAAATCTCGTTTGGTTCGTTCCGGTTTTAATTTAAAATATGGTTCGGTCCGAACCGGTCCAATAAAAATAGGGTTTGGTTCGGTTCAACACACAAAACCGGTTTGGTTAGATCCACTTAGTTACCCCGGTCCGACCCGACTAGGTCGAACCGATTGAGAAAATCTGGTTCGGTTTTAATTCGTCCCGGTTTGACATATTGGACCGGCCCAATAATTTAAAAAATAAAAGGTTGGGCCGAAATGTTTACTTGTGGCCTAAGTGGGTTTTAATGTCCAAAAATATTTAACTTAGCCACCAAGTAACATTAACTATACAAAATAATTTTCAATATTAATAATATATATATATATATATTTCGGACCAATTATAAACATATATATATATATTTATTGTCAAGATTTTATCTTTTAAGACTAAATCAATCAACAATATATATATATAAATCGGCAAGCATGTATAAATATATATTATATTTATTTTCAATATCTTAAATAGGGAAACACATATTAACATTATATTCTCTCAATATTTTTAGGTAACTAAAATCTATCAATAATATTTTAACCCTATTAAATATTTAGATATATTGATAGTTATATATATTACTATATATTAATGTGAATCTATCATAATGTTCCCAATTATAGATATATTGTTACCTATAATAAAAATTAAAATATGGTAAACAATATTATAATTAATTTCGACCGAATTTTATAACTTGGTGACTAAGAAATTAAAAAATTTACATTGTAATTTACCTAGGGTTTCGTCCAAAAACACATAACTGGGAACAAGTGGTCAAATTTCAAAATCAAATTTTAATAAGATCTACAATCCAATGTTTGATTTTGATAAATATCACATTTTTCTTTAAGATCATGAACATCAAATTCCTAAGAACATCATGAAAACTTCGGACCTCCACTAACCCAAAAATTCGAAATTTTAAAACTTTTTTATTTAAAATTTCAGTCCCAATTTTTAAAAATTTAAGTCCCAATTTTTAAAAATTTCAAGAACACCAATTTATCAAAATCATGAACTTCTAACACAGGCTCTGATACCACTGTTAGATTACGGGGAGTAATCACTACGTATACTAAAACCATGGTACATTCTAGCAATCGAAATTACGCAGTGGAAGATTCGCACATACCTCAACAGTAGTCCGTAGTCCCAAGAACCTTGCAGAAGGAGTTCACGATCCTCCGGTCAGCACCCGTAGGGGTTCTTGTTAAGGAAGCCCTACGCAGTATATTCTCCACAGCAAAGCCTCAGATCGATTATTGGCAAGGGACGGATCTCCGGAGTGTTTGCTCGAAGGAAAATTGACACACCCTTGGTGTCTTGGTGGTTTCGGCCGAACTAGGTGTATTTGGGGGAAGGGTTTTCTCTCAAATAACCACTTAAAGGGAATTGTAATTAACTCTAATAAAACCTCTAACTCCCCATATATATAGGAGGAGTAAAGTGGACAAAAGTCCACTTTACCCCTTCACTAAATTCGGCAGGCCATGAATGCATTAGGGAGGCCCAATTTTGGGCCTCTCATGTCAATTGGGATTTGGGTCTGGCCCAATTTCCTAATGTGACATGTACCCAATTAACTTAGGTAACATATACATATAATGGGCTTCAAATTTACGGCGCTCATCACCATATGCTTACAGTATTTGTACCGGGAATGCAAATACAAAATATTGTATTTACAAATGACATGTACGACACGAAACAAGTTCATTACTCTATTCAAATCGAAATGCCAGAACATATGAACACAAACTAAGGTGGCAGATACAACAAATGACATGTCGAAACAGAAGGACACAACACTAATAAAATGGAATATATTTGACTTTTACAGTAACCGATAAGGAAATTTTGATCCACTATTGTGGACTCTAATAAAGCCACTACGGGAATTGAGGAATCCAATTCTGAAGGCCTACGCAGGTCTTAGGGAATATTCGTACAAAAACGTTGAATTTGCAATGACAATAAACAAGTCTCAATCCTACCTTTAACATCGTCTTAGGGATGGTAGTGGATGGAAAATTTTGACCGAACATCGAACATAGTAGTTTTTCGAACCGACAGGGGCATGACTAAACAATTCAAATAGCAACTGCCTAAACGTAGCCAAAGGTAACTTGCAGTATTGTGTGCGCTTAATTCCATCGATTATCAAGGCAGTTGGAGTAATCGATATGTGAAGGCATGCGTCGGAAACGCACGTGGAGGTCTTGAAACAAGCTTCCGTTATCAATCTCGAAAAAAATCCAATACCTGTCTTTAGCATCGGCCAACCCGAATGCCGAATGCTGTTAACACATCATCGCGGAAGCTATGTCAAACACACATTTGGAATCACACTTCAATGGACAAAAAAGGATCACTACGAATAACAACATGAATCCAATACACGCTTCTACAGTTAAACTAATTGTTGGGTTATAAATAAACCCGACTATGTATGTACGTTCTTGGTCTATGGTGATTTCCTACAGGTGACAGGTCGAGTACGCTTTCAGGGCGAGGAGAAGAAGTCGACGACCTTTCTTGTTTATTCCAACCATTGGGAGATAAGAGGTCGACTACCAGTCATGAAGAAGTCGACATCAAAAGAATGACTGGTCGACTATGGAGACTTAGAGAATCTTCCAGAGGACATGTAGTGACCTGTTTCCCACCGTCTCCAAGGGAAAACCTTCCCTCGAAAGTAAAGACAGGTGGCGACCTGCTTCCCACCGTCTCCAAGGGAAAACCTTCCCTCGAAGTAAAGACAGGTGGCAACCTGCTTCCCACCGTCTGCAAAGGAAAACCTTCCCTCGAAGTAAAGACAGGTGGCGACCTGCTTCCCACCATCTCCAAGGGAAAACCTTCCCCCGAAGTAAAGGTGAGGTGGCGACCTGCTTGTCACCTGCTTAAAAGGAAAACCTTCCTCAGAAGTAAGCATGAGGTGGAGACCTGGTTGTCACCTGCTTAAAAGGAAAACCTTCATCCGAAGTAAACATGAGGTGGTGACCTGCTTGTCACCTGCTTAAAAGGAAAAACTTCCTCCGAAGTAAAACTGAGGTGGCGACCTGCTTGTCACTAGCTGACTGACAACCGCTTCTATCATCCAATCACAAAGGGCTGATTGCCGCCCCTAGGCAACCAATCAGAGGCCAGTAGCCGCCACTGATAAGTCGGTAACTCTCCCCTATAAATAGGGACCTATCTTATTCAATTAAAAACAATATGCTCTGAATACTTATATATTACACTCTCAAATACATTACTAACTTAAGCTTCGGAGTGGAATCAGGGGCCATCCCCACCCCTTTTTAGGTGCTCGACCTTAAAAGTCTCCCGGAGGAAATCAAGTCCTCGAGAGAGCTACGTCCAAGGCGAAGCCTAGAAGTCCATTCCGTGAAGTTTGAGGCTACGTCATTTTGATCCCAACATTTGGCGCCGTCTGTGGGAACAGATAAAAAAGTCTTGGTTGCTGAAAATAGCAAGATTTCCAACACTCCGGTGGAAGAAAGGAGCAGTCCACCAGTGGATCCTACCACATCGAGGCCGATCCCCCAATACCCCAATCTAATTGTGTTGGCGGCGATGAAACCCTCAACCATTCCAAATCTCTGCCAATTTTGGAAGATGCGAGGACAGCTCCCGAGGCTGTTCCTCCGGAGGTAATAGCTGCCTTTATTACCTTTTGGAACGAAACCCAGGCAGGGGCTGTTCCAGAAAAAAGAGAGCCAACCCGATAGGCCTCACAAAAGGAAGAAGTAGCTTCCAGTGTGAAAATCCAGGAGGAGAATCTCCTGGAGAAAGAAACCCCTAAAGCTCCTGAGGCCGAAACGGCGAGCAAGGAGCCTGTCCTATTCACAATAGGGCAGGTCGAAGAACTGTTGGAGAAGAAGAGGCGAGGTACGAACGATTTGCTCATCGTTCGTGATCATACTTCTCCCCTTCACCAAAAGGCTATTCAATACTCGAGTTCCCCCGCAAGTCTTCGCGATGAGCATCGACGATTATACCGGAGAAGGCGACCAAGTTCGCCACATCAACGCCCAGAACTCCTCCCTCTTGGGAAGAGGGGCAACGCCTGATTATTATGCAGCACTCTTCCCAACCACGCTGAAGGAAGAGGCGTCTACTTGGTTTTATGGTCTACCCGACAACTCTATAGACTTGTGGGATGAGCTGAAAACCAAGTTCATTGAAGGACACATAGGTCAGAGGCAGCGCCTCAAGAGCATGAACTTCCTCGACAAGATCGAGCAAGGCCCAGGTGAAACCTTTGCCAACTACTACACATGGTTTCACAAGATACTCCAACATCTGAACGAGGACGCCACGGATGGCGAGCTGATCCGGACCTTCTGGAGGGGTCTTAGAGTGCAGAGCCAAGCTCTGAAGGACAACATGGTGATGAAGCCCGTGCAAAGGATTGACGCCCTCGCCATCAAAGTAAAGAAATTCATCGACCTAGAGAGGTCGCATGAAGGGCTGCCCAAAGAAGTCGAGAAACAACTGGTACCCGCCAAGATCGAGGAGGGCTCCGCTTCCCGACCACCTAGGAGGGAAGAAAGACGCGGGCGAGACTTCCGACCAGGGAATTGACAAGGAATAAGGAGAGATTCTAATCCTTATCCCTCCAAATATACTCCTCTTACCCATAATGTATCGTAGTACTTCAGGAAATGGAGAAGCTCCGCCTTACTAACCCGCCACCGGCAAGAAGAAACATGCTGGGTCACCAGGTAAACGCTTACTGTCGCTACCATCAGGTAAGGGGGCATAACACAAATGGGTATACCCTCTTGAAGCAAGATATAGAGACCCTTATCCAGAGGGGAAAATTATTAAAATTTGTGGAAAAGAACCCCAATATTCCGAAGAAGCGAAATCGTAGCCCAAGGGAGGAATCTAGATCTCCTCCTCGTGATCAACCCCCCCCCCCCCCCCAAGAGGAACGATCAACTTTATCGTCGGGGGGACCAAAACATGGCTCGACATTGTTATCAAGCCGCGACACGACAAGCAGAGAAGTCATAATCAAATTCTATGATAGATATTTGTTATAACTAATGTCGAGTTTTCCTTTTTTGATGAAATATTCAGGAATTGATGAATAAAAAAGATCCTTCGATCTACTTTCTTCATAAAGAAATCATCATTCCAATGTCACCACCCTCAAACTCGCTACAAATCGGTCGTCGACCATTATGTGCCCAAAATGGCGACCAAAGCCTAGGTACGGCGACGATTCGATCGAAGTCTACAAATAGGTTGTCGACCATTATGTGCCCAAAATGGCGACTAAAGCCTAGGTACGGCGACAATTCGATGGAAGATCTACAAAGGATCAGTATTCACTGACTCCTCAACTTCATACAGTCGGCGAAGATCTACAAAGGATCAGTCTTCACTGACTCCTCGACTTCATACAGTCGGCAAAGATCTACAAAGGATCGGTCTTAACCGACTCCTCGACTTCCGAAAGTCGCCATCTACAAAGGATCAGTTTTCACTGACTCCTCGACTTCATACAGTCGGCGACGATTCGATCGAAGTCTACAATCGGTGGTCGACCATTATGTGCCCAAAATGGCGACTAAAGCCTAGGTACGGCGACAATTCGATGGAAGGTCTACAAATCGGTCGTCGACCATTATGTGCCCAAAATGGCGACCAAAGCCTAGGTACGGCGACGATTCGATCGAAGTCTACAACTCGGATGTCCTAACGCTCAAAATAGCGACAAGAGCTGAGGCACAATAAGGACCCGATCAAAAAGACTCAAAATAGGATCAACAAATCAGTCCTCAAGTTGTCGATCTAAAGGTATCAAAGACTACCTCTTACTTATACGATCGATTCTTTAATCCTAAAGGGTAGTAAAAATAAAGTATGTCTGCTACCTCCTGGAAATTATATATATGCGATCCTAGTTAAGAATGTCAAAAGCTAGGTGTTGCCCGGATAAATTTATTTATTATGAAAAGTCATACATAGAAGATATGGGAGTCTCTTGATAGTCCATTTTACACGGGTTTCTTCCCCTTAGAAGGAGAGACAATAACACAGTCGTCTTCGTCAGACGAACGGTCGTGTTCTTTTGATGGTTGATCATCCTCCTCGGTGGGAAGTTGTAAAAATTGTTCGAGGATCGGAACTTGATAGAAAGGAAACTCCGCCTGGTAAGCCCTCAAGTTGACCACCATCTCCTTTAGGGTGGTGTGGAGTAAGTCAGAGGCTGCGATAACCATCTCTTCTCCCAACGGTTAGAAATCCTAATCCCGAGGGAGGGCCTCTTCAACTTCTGGAAAGTCGGAAAAATCTACAAGTCCTGAGAATTAAATTATCTCGCCACAAAATGGGGCTTTACTCGACTCAAGCCTTCACCTTAAGTAAATGAAGCTGACGACTCGAGTCTCGGGGGCAAGTGTTGGGTTATAAATAAACCCGACTATGTATGTACGTTCTTGGTCTATGGTGATTTCCTACAGGTGACAGGTCGAGTACGCTTTCAGGGCGAGGAGAAGAAGTCGACGACCTTTCTTGTTTATTCCAACCATTGGGAGATAAAAGGTCGACTACCAATCATGAAGAAGTCGACTTCAAAAGAATGACTGATCGACTATGGAGACTTAGAGAATCTTCCAGAGGACAAGTAGCGACCTGTTTCCCACCGTCTTCAAGGGAAAACCTTCCCTAGAAAGTAAAGACAGGTGGCGACCTGCTTCCCACTGTCTCCAAGGGAAAACCTTCCCTCGAAGTAAAGACAGATGGCGACCTGCTTCCCACTGTCTCCAAAGGAAAACATTCCCTCGAAGTAAAGACAGGTGGCGACCTGCTTCCCACCGTCTCCAAGGGAAAACCTTCCCCCGAAGTAAAGGTGAGGTGGCGACCTGCTTGTCACCTGCTTAAAAGGAAAACCCTCTTCCGAAGTAAACATGAGGTGGTGACCTGCTTGTCACCTGCTTAAAAGGAAAACCTTCGTCCGAAGTAAACATGAGGTGGTGACCTGCTTGTCACCTTCTTAAAAGGAAAACCTTCCTACGAAGTAAAACTGAGGTGGCGACCTGCTTGTCGCTAGCTGACTGACAACCGCTTCTATCAGCCAATCAAAGGCCAGTAGCCGCCACTGATAAGTCGGTAACTCTCCCCTATAAATAGGGACCTATCTTATTCAATTAAAAACAATCTGCTCTGAATACTCATATTACACTCTCAATACATTACTAACTTAAGCTTCGGAGTGGAATCAGGGCCATCCCCACCCCTTTTTAGGTGCTCGACCTTAAAAGTCTCCCGGAGGAAATCAAGTCCTCGAGAGAGCTACGTCCAAGGCGAAGCCTAGAAGTCCATTCCGTGAAGTTTGAGGCCACGTCATTTTGATCCCAACACTAATCAAGCACGAAAACTGCGTAATCTGTGTTAGGTCAAATCTTATTCGAAAAGCAGTCTTTGGAAATCAAAAGGTAGGTACTAAAGAAGCACATTTAGTATCCAACCTCCAGCAAGCCTGTAAATGACCATTACCATCGCAAAGTCGGATTGGACAACTGACCAGCACAACATCCTAGACTCTGCGTTCATCCTAACATCGGCAGGACAGTAGTCGGAAAATTTAACGACAAATTTAATGTATCGTCATCTTCCCGACGGATATATCCTGTAGGCAATGTTTACCGACCGAATTTACTTGTCGGGAACGTTTCTGGCCGATTACCTGCTATCGTTTTTCCCAGAGGCCCTAGCTATTTGACGGAGAACGACTGGAACAGGCCATCTCCGTAAGGATTCCGACCGATTTGGCCTGTAGGCAAACCCGAGTTTTCTTGTAGTATAGAGAAAAATATGTAAAACACACAATATGTTTTAAAAAAAAAAAAATATGGTTTTTGGTACTAACATATATCAAAATGTTCAACAGGTTTCAAAAACTATAGAAATTGATACTTCCTTTATGTACATTTTAAATTTACAAAATTAACTGAATACTTTTCTAAATATAAAAATCATGACCTAATAGTTTATATTTGTGTTACTATAGTGTCATGTCTATATTGAGACTCAATTGATCTCTAATTAGTTGTAGTCAAATTTGACTTAATTGTAACAACGCTATAATTCACTAGGGCTTAATTAACTGTGACACTTTGAAAAATAGTTAATTAATTTTGTACATTTGAAATGTATTTAGCGAAAATATTAAACAGATGGCTAAATGAAGTACCATTATTATTGGTTTAAAATATATTATTATAAAAAGAAAAGCTATTATTTTCAAATATGTATGTTTACATAATTTTCTTTATAAAATACAATTGTATGTTGGAAAAAAAAAATTCATAGTGTATCTCTCTATAAATTCGTAAATCCGCCAGTTATTATTACGTATTGGTCATCCACTTACCAGAACAAAGTCGATGCCTACGGACATGTTAGGACAGAAGAAAACTAGAGAACGGCTCCATAAGAGGAGACAGCTTGACCAGACAAGGCTCGATACGTGGATGGCCACGCGGGTCCCAGACAAGTCCATAGCAGCTCGGGAAAGGTTCATTGAGCGAGCTATCAGTAGCAGTGGATCCAACTCAGTCTCGATCCGTCTAGACTTGGTCTCTGTAGCAGAGAGATAACAATGCTTAACAGGATTATTTTCCATCCCCATTTCCAACCAATTACAAACCAGAACTTGGTTGGACGGACCAATTATATAGTTCAAGTTGCATTTTTAGAGACAAACAATGTTTGAATTCCTCGGAAGAACCTGTTTTTAGAAATACCTTAATTTTAACACTCCTTTTTTTCATAATTTTTTTCATACATATATTGTATCTGTTACAGGTTTTTTTTAAAAAATAAATTTATTTTTTTTCAAATATTTTTAACAAACTTATTACAGTTTTTTCCTTATAATTTTTAAGTATTGTTTAGATTTATTTTGGACAATAACATTTTTTTTTCAAATAGTGCAGTATTTTTTTTTAGTAATAAAATAGTACAATTCATCGAAGGTTGTTATGGTCGAGATCCTAACTAGGATCGTTTCAAGGTAGGATCGGATCGTAAGATCCTATAATAATTATAAATTAATATATTATATATAAAAAAAAATTAATATAATATGTTATACTATATAGATTGACGTGTATAAATTACTATTTATTAAGTAAATAAGCAATAACTAAAAAAAAATCATTTAATACATATACCGATTTATAAAATCATTTACAATAGTTGGAAAAAAAAATGACCTCCGATAATATTAAACAATTTTATAAAATGTAAGAATATCTTAAATCGCGTAATACTTAATATACACTACTTATATTATTGTTGAAATAGAGAAACATACCGAATTAGAGTAGTATGTTTTTCATAATCATAATACTCTAATTCAATATGCTTCTCTATTCCCAACAAAATATATAAATATCGAAGAACCTGTTATTAGATGATGCACAATTTGCCTACATGAAATTTTAAAATAGTTTTAAATCATTTTTAAATTTGAGAAAAATCAGGTTTGCAACCCTAAATTTATAAATATATAATAAGAGACATTGATTTTCTTAATTCGAAATTAATTCTCAACTTCGTCCCTAATATGTATGATTTTATGTTAATCGTAAGATCATTTTACTTATTTGGGGTCGCAGATTCGTAAGTTCCTAAGTCTATGATCATGATCCTACAAAAATCTAAGGGGTTCAAATTGTTTTACTTCCTTAGAATCGTAAAACCGTAAGATTATAAGATTCGGATTGGAATTCTCACAACATTAGTGTTAATCTTTCCATGCATCACGTTGGAAAAAATTATTATAGTTAAATTTTCATATTAATTTTAGAAGAAAATATTCGACAAAGTTTAGCAGGGTATATACCCGGAATGCATTGGATGTTCAACTTCCAAGTAAGTTCCAGTTCATTACTAATTAAGTAGGGTTCGAATACTTTGGAACCGTTTACCAATTTATTATTTTTTTTCATTGCTTACCCGGACCTGAAAACGCTATTTCGTTATAAAATAGCTTTGAAGCAAGTGGATTTTCAACGTAGTTGTTCCGTACAGTAGAGGACGATCGGAAACGTCGTCACTAATACCTTGTTTTATGCGAAAAATATTTATTTTAGTAATAGCGATGACACCAATTAGCATTTGAACAAGTTACTTAGTTACCCACGTCATTTTTTTTCTTTTCTTTTTTCAATATAATCATATTGCATTAGACTCAAAATATTCCTAAGCCTTTATAATTAAGACACGTACCGTTCCGTCATCTGATACCGATGCCCTAGATTATTATTAGTGAACGTCTCACGTCACAATACTGTATTTTTTTTTTAAGAGCATATATATATATCAAATTTTTACAAATGTACCTGTATATATATTTGTACTTATAATTACATAATTAAAGCGATATTATTATCCCAATAATCCGTCTGAAATAACTGTAACAAAAAAAGTAACTATCTTCAGCTGGGCCTGTTCCACGTAAGCCCTATAACTTTACAGTCAATAAGATTCATATTATGCAACTGTATAATAAGTTTAGTAGTCCCATGATCTAATAAAATACGATTATTATACTTGATATTCCAGCCAATTAGTTCATTATTAGTATCAAATCATAAACTTTTATATATGCAAAGATCAGCTAGCTCTTTTATTATTCCAATTCAGCTAACTTATTGAATTTGTTTTTGCAGATAACAACATTCATTTGGAAAATTATATGCAGTATAGTATGTTTATATATATAATAGTTGCAAAACCTTTTGAGTCTATTTTAAAGTACAACAATATATATTTTATAATGCTAGAAAAATTTATGCCCATTTGAAATGAATAGTCCAATTTACCAAATGCTAAAATATATATCTATCAACATCTATGGCCTCATATAGACAATGATATGAAGTGTATTATATATATAGTTGGCCAAAAAAAGAAGTAGAAACGGCACCCTAGCTAGTTGGTAATTACGCGCTTATATGACATTCCGAACCCAAAATTAGTGCCGGGAAGAAACTTTCTTGGGCAATTTAGGGCAAGTTTTGTTGCTTGTGTTATTGTGTTTTCTTGATGTTTCCATGGTACACAAGCCATGTTTTTTTTTTTTTGCTCGAAAACAAGCCATGTATTTATTGATGCTATCAAATTATATGTATATAAAGTAAACTATGTGATGAGTTGAATGATTATAATTAGTAGAAACTGAACTTTTATATAAGTATATATAACTAAGCCAATGAACCAAAGCTAGCATACATATAGCTAACACATATTTAATATTAGTTGAACCAATTAGTAAAACGAGTTATGATTTTGATAGATAAAAAATGTCCGAATCATACTATAGATACTACATTTAAAAAAAAAAAAAACGTTTTAATTTCAAGATTTCCGAATCGAAATTGCGTAAGCAGTCTAAAAATAATGTATATATAAGTAAGGTGGTCCAAGTATATGTTACGTGGAGGAGTGCATGCAAAGACAAACCCTAGCTAGCTAGATGTACAGGTTTGCAAAGTTCATGCACTTAATTATCAATGAAACCAGATCTGATTAATTAAGAAATAGAATGATTCTTTGGCAGAGAGCACTTTCCGCTAAAGTAATAATAAGTTATTATAGTAAAATTAACAACAAATAAATTAGAAGAATCATTGAAGGTGGATGAGTCAAAAAGTTTCAAGGCATATATTTGGGAGGTAGGTTAGCTAGGCTGTAGGGTGGGATTAGTATTTTTGTGAAGTGCGACTGGTCAGCACTCCAACGGACAAGGAAGGAGCCAAAGATACGTCTAGATTATTATCAATTACATGCTCTAGCTAATCTATCACAAAACTTTAAATTTCTTAATTACTTAACGTACGTAATTATAAGTATAGATATGAAATAACAGTTAATATCGTGTGAGATGAATTGCATCAAATTATCAATATCTAATAATTTTGGGCTAGCTGGGTATTTGAGAGAGAGTCTAATAATAATATCTAAAGAGAGAGTGAGTAGTAGAGGCTAATTAAATTAAATTAAATGTAACTGCGGCTGGCTCTATGGTATCACCAAGAGCCAAAACGATTTCATCTATCTCTTTACCTTTCAAGTTTGGCTATATTAATTGCCGCCCCCAGATGACACCCCTCCATATTTTCACTATTTTCACCCGCCCTAGATCCACCCTCGGGTCGTTACTCGCTGCTAATAATACAAATCTTTAAATGTGGAGCAAATATGTTAATAGTGCTGCCCTTCTGATGTCATGATAAATTTTCTTAAAAAAAACACAATCCACCATTGTTATAGCCAGCCAACTATTCAAAATCTTAACGATTCAATTAAATTAAAATAAACATTTTTGCCGGTTATACTATATAGCCTAAATTAGAGGGAGACGTGGTTGTTTAGTCAATGTAGGAAATTAATCCAACAGTTGATATAAGATCATACAATCAATCAATTCCTATCATATTAATGGATTGCAAGTTTGTTTGTGATATATATAGATGAGGGACTGTCGTCTGTTGTCCATAGTTTATCACTATTGTTGTATTGCATGAATATTATTATCTTATGTAAATTCGCCCGTAGCCACATATAGTTGAGGGATACTGTTGGAGGTGTGCAACTTGCATCCAATCAAGTTTATAAAAACTAGTATATATATACTAGTTGGTATGTAAATTTTGCACTTAACAAAATTTGAATGTTGCACCTTGCATTTAATTAAAAGTGGTGCAAAATTAAATATGAATGTTAAGTATACATATAGACTATTTAACTGATTAGATTTAATATATATAGTTTATATGTATAAATGTATATATATAATAACATTGTATCCAACTATCTGAGTGACAATTATCCGACAAAATATCTGCAACAGTATTGCTAAAAAATCTTGAAAATTCTTTTTGTTCATAACGTAGTTCAACGAGAGAGGTAATTGACGAACGATTATTTGGTGACTTTTTCATTGATAAAAATATATTTGAGTCAGTTGATAATAAGTGTGTTATATTTCATTTTCAATGTACGAAAACTCGTAAAAATCATTGTAATTAGTTGCTGTTTAACTTTTTACATTGTTAGACTATATTTGCTAAAACAATTCATATGGATGGTTTTTTTGTTTTTGCAAGTTTTTTTTTAAAATAATTATTTATATGCAATATCTTCTATAAAAAAATTGACTACTCTTGCATCCCAAATTTCAGATCTTGGCTCCGCCAATAAATGTCGCGACAGAATTTTGTGTTGCATAAAAGCAAAAGGTCATATATTCGATATTTTTCTCATGGGGCTAAGCTAGCTGTATATATTATGTCTGGTTCCCTGTAGCTAGGAGAGAGAGAGAGAGAGACTAAGTGGGCTTGAGATATTCAGCTAAAAAAATTAAAGGAGTTTAAATACTACAATACAAATATAATATGATCTCTCTATTTATCTAATTCGTTTTATAATCTGTGGCAAAAATAATGCGTTTTACAATTATATAAATTTGATTTTAAACTTTCAGAATTGTTGATATTGACCCAAGTTATTATCAGAATTAGTAGCCAAATAGAAGTTTTGAACTCGGGCATTTGCTACTAACCATTTTGCCCTGTTCTTAGACGAATTTTATAAGATGTTGATGGGTGCGTGACAAAAGTAAAGAGTTTGGAGAATGAAAATCATTACCATGGCATATAGAGATAACTCAACTTCCATTGGTTGTAATAATGAAATTACAAGTGCTGCAATAATCAAGTATATATAGCTAGGATCATTAAAATAAAGGCAGCGCAATTAAGTAATAAGTAGCCATGAAATTGATGGTCATATATAAATCATTATTTTGGGAATTTTGGCGTTTGCACGGATTGGATAGCTGCTAGCTAATTAATAAGTTATCTCGGTATTTTATCTACCTATTTCTGTAGATCAGAATTGCAGATTGTAATGTTTTAGGGTTGATACTTGATATGAAATAATATCGAGATAAATCTGCCGACTGAAAAATAATAATAATACAAAACGTGTAATAATATAATTAAGCTTGTTCACTATATATAAGCCTAGCTAGTGTAGGGAGAAACATTAGTTGGCTGGCTGAACGGTTCACATTTATTTATCTGTTAAAGATTTGGTATAACATACATACATACATGGGTATGAATGAATGAATATGTTAAGCAAGCAATGTGGTTCACATATGAGAAGAAGCACTGTACGTCAACATGAATGAAGTACAAGACAAAGTTTTGGGTTATGTTGTGTGGTCTAAATTAAACATATCCATCCATTCCATTCCATAGGTTGGGGACAGGACAGGGGTTGAGGCGAGCCCTTCTTGCTTGAAGGGGCAACTTGCCCCAATTCTTTTTTTTATCTACATATTAATCATTGAATATATATATTTCTAATATATTATTGAATAAAGCTATATATATATGCATGAAAAAGAAGCGACATTTATAATTGGAACGATATTCTGCTCCTCACAATGTGGGTGGTGTGATTGCACCAAAATGGTCTTTTTAGGGTTGGATGGATATACAATTATTATTATTAATAAAAACAACTAAAGTGCAAATGGAAAAAAAAAAAAAAACTATTTTAAAATTCATGGGGATTAATTAGGGTTCTTAGAATAAATAATTGCTCATCATAATGGAATCCACCAAAGCCGCATTTAATTAATTTGCCCCCGGGCGCGACTCTTTCCCTAATGACAAGATTAATTAATTCTTTGGCTGAGAATCTTTAGAAAAGATTATTCAAAAAGATAATGGGCGCCAATTAATCATGTTTATTATGTTACAACTGTAGCTAGTCAGCATATAGAGGGAAATATATATTATTACTACATATTCAAATAAAAATTGTTACAGTATATCGTTAGACTAATATTTGTATGTTGATTATATATATAATCCAAAAACATATGAATCTATATTATATATAATAATTTGCTAGAAGCTTCTAATAGGTAGGTAGCTAGTCATGACTACTTCCCACATTAGGAATTTTAGACATCCAATATCACTATATAAAAATCTTCATGATCCATTTACTTATCAATTTCCCAGCTTATATATACAGTACATTTAATAGTCAAACAACCGTAGAGGTATACGTGCATACTAATTAAGCTATCCCAGGTGCATACATATGATATTCGTTTATGATTTTGTGAGGGGAAGAGAGGACGTTTTTTTTTTAATCTAGGATAGGATAGGAAGAGAGGACCCGTTAGAAACCCGTAATGTGCATCTCTAGCTAGCACTAGCATTAGCAGTAATCAGTAGTTGTCTGCTACCCAAATTGAAAAGAGGGATGGAATAAAATTATTATTATGTTTGAAAAATGTAAATTGATGACCAAACAAAATATCTAAAACAGTTTAGAAAATTAAATGTGTTAGGGTTAATTAACCGACCTTATTTCATTCGTTATCTATTTATTTACTTGATTGCACATGTGTACCACACGAACAAAGCTTCTCTTGGCAATTAAAAAGGAATATGGAAATAAAATACTAACAATGAATTATCAAGAAAAATGAAAATGACCCCTATAAACTAATATAATTTTAGTTAATTATCTAGTATATATTATAATCTCAATGTTTTTAATACAATGTTGACAAATAAGCTTTTAATGCCATTTTCTCTCACTTAGGTGTTAAAAAAACACAATATGATTAGTCCATGTCATCTTTGATAATGTTACATTTATAAAATTATTCTCTCACATCCAAATGGAGCTCTAGATGTAAGGCAAAGCACCTAATGCAATTTCAGAGGCAGTTACATTCAAAAGTTGGTAAAATTAATTCTAGCACCCTAACTAAGCTTTAAGTTTAGCACCCTAACAATAAAAAAGTACAAAATTTTCACTTTAATCGAATTGCTTAGAATGTTTACTAAAATGGGTTAAAAATACTAAAAGTAAAAAAATAAAATATAAACAAAATATTTACATAAATTAAAATTAGTTTAGTTATTTAAAAAAAAAACATTTCGTTAAAATAAATGTAATATAAATAACAGAAAAAATAGAAATGATAATAAACAAAATGGTAAAGTTAGATAATAAAGTAAAAAAAATTACAGTATATTAATAAAACTAAACGATCTATCTATATCTATATATAATATAATCTCAATATCTATAATGTAGTGTTGACAAGTATTAAAATGAAACTATGACATGTACACAAAATTTAATTTGTTTTTTTGGCCAAAACACAAAATTTAATAAATAAATTCTTTGATGAATAAATTACCGAACAATTACTTTATTTCAAAGGACTAAACCATTTTTTTTGTATTCTAAGAATATTAACAGATGAGCAATAATTACTGTTAAGAAAAAGAATGGACATCCAGCAAGACCGTACTATTAAGGAAAAGAATGGACATCCAACAAGACCGGCAAGCACAAGGAAGGCTCTTCTTCTCTGTCTCATCTATCTCCACTACCTCGCTCGCATCCTTGCTTGAGGCCTATCCCTATGCCTTCTCTACTACAACCACAACCTCAATCGTCATTTAATTCTTTTGAACCCCATATGTATGAGTGTGGCTCAATCGGAAGAGGTAATGTGTGATTAGAGTTGTATTAGTCATTGAAGCTCGCAGACACCTGATTAAGATTGATTTCAGTCATCGAAGAATAATGATAGGTTTCGATTCAATCAACTCATTCTCACTCATTTTTGGTGGATTATTCTTTCCTTTATAGAAGATAACGCAATCAAACTTGAAATTTACTTCTGAAAATTTTATAGCAATCAATAAATTTTTATGTATTAGGTATATATATATATTCTAATAGAAAGTTAATTATAATTATTCATAGCAATTAGTAAATTTCCATAATTTGAGTATATTTTAATAGAAAGTTAATTATGACCATATATAGAAATTAGTAAGTTTTCATAAATTAGTTATGGTATCATGAATTCATATGAATTAGTAGTAAATTCCGATTTTATACATATAAATAAATTTCTATAAATTCGGGCAAAAAAACAAGTTTCCATAAATTAGGTATATTGTAATATAAATTTAATTATGATGATATTATAGAAATTAGTAAATATTTTTGAATTATGTATATATTGTAATAGAAAGTTAAATCATCCTTTTATATATGCATTATTAGTAAATTTCAATTTCATAGAAATTAGTAAATTTTCGTGAATTATGTATATTCTTATAGAAAATTAATAATGATTTATATGAATAAATTTACATGAATTAAACATTTCCATTAGTTTGGTAAAAAGAAAGTATATTATAATAGCAGTTGCAAATCAATATATAATAAACAACACTCTGATTCCAAATTCCACAGGGAATGAATTTATTTTGTTAATATTTTATAAATCATATAATATATAATAAGCGCATTTATTTACTATGAATTTAAAAAAAAAATTATCATAATGAACGGATTTATATTTTTACTCTACTGTTATTATTACTAATTTTCATGATCTAGGTATATTCTAATAGAAAATCAATATAATTTCATATGAATTAGTAAATTTTCATGAATTAAGTACATTCTATTAGTTTTGCAAAAGAAAAAAATTGTAATAGCAGCTGCAAATCAATTTATGATAAATAACATTTACATCCAATTCTCATATTTAATGCATTTATTTCGTTAATATTTAATAAATCATATAATAAACACATTATTCATTTCTCATATTTAATGCATTTATTTCGTTAATATTTAATAAATCATATAATAAACACATTACTATGAATAATTTTTAAACTTTTAATTCTCATAACGAACGCATTTAGATTGTTACTTTACTGTTATTATTACTTTCTTATTAAATTGTTTTTCATAATGAACACATTTATTTTGTTAATATTATTTCCTACTTTTGAATTTAAATCGTGTTTCATTTCACGCATATTTTATATACGAGCATTTATATTATGTTTCAACATTTGTATTGTTACGTCTATGTATTAGAGTTTTCTTCATCTTAGTCACAAACTATTACTAAAATAATACTCAACGCAAACTTTAACTTTCCCTAGAGAGAATTGGACGATGATTATACGAGTTGTTCATCTTCTGAAGAAGTTTACTTTTCGTAAACTTATTGAATTTTTGTCTGTTAATAATGTTATGGTTGATGAATATGTATATTTTTTTCACGCTTTGTATTTAGAAAATACTTTTGCTCATGGCTTTTGGATATTTTCTGTTATTTTTATTGAACTTTTTATTTATTATTATGTAGGGTGATGTAGTTCATGCATAAATTTCGAAAAATATTTGTGAATAAAAAAGAAAGTCTATTTGTTGGTTCTCATCACCATAATGTTGAGAAACTGAATAAACTTATGGTCATGTTAGACATAGACGTCAATTATGTTGTAAATTTTGGGAAAAATATTTCGGTTTTAGAAGAGTTTCATATTATTTCCCATATCTTATCTGGTATACATATTTATCTATGTCTTATTTGGTATTCATAGTTTATTTATTCGAAACGGTTAAATCTTAATTTTTTTAATTTTCATTTTAACCATATGGATATATATATTTTATAAGTAGAAGATTGGTCGCAACTGGTTCAATTGATAAAGTGATATCAAGTAGACATCTTTCAATAATATCAAACGCATTCATATTGTGATTAATAACATTCAATTAAGTTTATAAATAAATGGATAATCGCGCAACGCGCGAGTAAGCTATCTAGTGTTAGATAATGTTGCATACCAAAACTAATAATTCTATAAACTTCACTATTAATTCTAGTGTTTTTTGGCGCGAAATTCGTTTAACTGCGTGACCGTTATAAATCTAAAAATGTAAAAAATCAGAATAAAATAATAAAATACTATTATGATGCTTTTATGCATTTATTTTAGGGTTAATAACTAAAAAACTGTTCAAGGTTTACTCTATGTTAAAGTTAGGTGTCTGGAGTTTAAAATGTTAAAATGGACTGTCCCAAGTTTCATTTTTGTTGAAATTTGGTGTCTCTGCGTGTCTTTTCATCTCAATTCAATCATTTTCATCAACCCACACACCCACTCATAATCCATCACTCTTTACTTTTCACAAAATCGTCAAATTTCACCCAAAAATTGAATATTAAAAAAAAAGTTTCTAGAAGAGTGGTGTGGAGCCATTTTTCAAGGACAACATAATGAGAATTACTTGTCCAGATGTGACCAACTTTTTAGGTGACGATCCTGGCAAGATGACTAGAATGGAGTGTGTATGGGAGCTCGAATTTGACAGACGGTTTCGTCAGAATTGACTTCTATAAAGTAATCACACCGGGACACTAAATTTCAACAAAAATGAAACTTAGGACAATCCATTTTAACATTTCAAACTTCAGACACCTAATTTTAACATAGGGTAAACATTGGACAAATTTTTAGTTATTAACCCTTTATTTTATTTTCTTTGATATCATCCTATCACAATATTTTAAAACTTATAGATATATTTATTTAATTTAATTTATTTATTATTATATTTTCTAATTTTAAATATTATAATTAAAGTGTTGTAACTTTTTATACGGTAATTAATATACCAACTGCCTTTTAGTGATAACTTGCTTAGCAAAAACTAAATTTGTAACTTGACAAAAAAAAAGTCAAATGATGGGTTCCGATGTAATCGTTAGCCCCGTTAACAGCCAATGGACGGCGAGTAGGTCCAGTGGGCCTCGTGAAAAACCTGGAAGGCCCAGAGGCCCAGCACGAAGGGTCCCGATTTTAGCGGTCCCGATGAATGAGCTGAATGCTCCCGATAAGAAGCCTCTGAGTAGGCCCCGATATGCCTTAGTAAAGGCCCCGATAATAAAGCCCCGCAGAGGATAGACCTGTCCCGTAGATACTGAAGGTCCTGGGTGGTGATCTAGAATGAGACAACTCAGGAGTCCCCGACAGGAGTCGAGACTTGTGATCAGAGGATAAGACCGAGAAACCCGCCTACTAGATGAGAGTAGTGGGAAGACGGTTGAGATATAGATAATCTCCCCCGAGATACGCAGGGCGTGCCCGAGATACGCGGAGGTATGGGCAAGATACGCGGAGCGTGGGGCGAGATATACGGAATCCTAGCCGAGATATACGGAATCGTGGCGAGATACATAGAATCGTGGGTAAAACTGCCAAGCGCAGTAACAGGTAACTGAGTAACTCCTCCTTCTATATAAAGGAGGAGGTTACCTCAGAAAATCAACTATTCTAATACGAACTTAGACTTTGCTTACCACCCATTGATCACCATACTCATTTAAGCATCGGAGAGGGATTCTGGGTCACCACCCTGGTCATCCCCTTTTGCAGGATTACGCGGAGCCCAGGAGTCCAAAGCTTTCCGTCAAGGACGTAACGGAGCTTCGCCCGTGATCCAACATTGGCGCCGTCTGTGGGAAGCTTACGAAAAGTCAAGATAGCTTCTACTAGATCAATGGCCGGTGGTGGCAAGAAGAAGCAGGTTCAGGCTGGCAGTTCACGTCCCGCAGGAACTGTGAATTCCCCGTTGCCGGAACGCGTTGCTGAACAAGGTGAGAACCCTGCTCTTTCCTAGACAGGGGGGCAAGGTGATGGCTATGAGGTCTCAGTCCGAGACGCTGAGACGAACAGGCAGGATGTCCCGCGTAGGGAAGACGATGAGGCTCCCCCAAACCCGGTGGGCCATGGAAAAGAAGGAGTCTCGCGAAGGGAAGAAGGGTCGTCTTCGAACTCGGAGTTGGCCAAGGCAGTAGCGGAGGCTATGCCCATGTTCTTGGCCGCCATGGAGGCCTTGCTGGATAAGAGAGAGGCCACCAGGAGAGCGGAGGAGTTGCCTCCGCGAGAAGAGTTACCACCACCCCCGCCGAGGGTGGACCCAGAGGAACAGGAGGTTCCGCTCAGGAATAAGGGCAAGGAACCAGCACATCTGGAGAAGTTCGTGGTTGACGGCCCAGGGCCAGTGCAGAACAGGACCATTCCCCTGAATGGTCCTATCACCCCTGATCAGGTGGTGAAGATCGTGAGCATCTGCATGGGTGATCAGAAGCAGATGACATCGGAGCTGAGGGATCGGTCCAGCCATCCTTTCGTGCCGCGGCTGATCGATACCGTAGCCCCGCCTGGGCTAGGTATTCCGACCATCAAGGAGTACGATGGTGAGGGGGACCCAGTTCGCCATGTGCAGAGGCACGTCCAGGCCTGTATGGGACGAACATCGAACGATGATCTCATATGCTCATTGTTCCCGATAACCCTGGGAGAAAGGGCCATGACTTGGTTCTTCAGCCTCCCTCCAGGAAGCATCACCTGCTGGGCCGATATGCACGACCGCTTCATCAAGCAGTATCAAGGTCGAAGGCGTCTTCTGAAAAGTGTGAGATCCCTGACTCAGGTGGTGCAGAGGCACGACGAATCGTTGGCATACTACTACCAGCGATTCACTGCCAGTGCCGCGGAGATTGATGAAGAAATTTCGGAGGGTGAGACCATCCGCACTTTCCTGCGGAACTTGAGCGCTCCGTACGGTTCCGACCTAATGCACAGCGTAGCCGCGAAGGCCGTATGGAGTATGGAGGCCCTGCAAGCGAGGGTAAAACAGCAAATCGACGTTCAGGAATCGAAGATTGCTGCTGGAGAGCTCGATCCCCCGAAGACGGGAAGAGGAAAGCCATCGTCCAAGCTGTCGGATGATCGCAAGGGGAGCGACAAGACGGAGGGAAGTAGGAACCGTGGTCGCCCCGAGAAAAGGGAGGACAGGCGTCCTCCGAAGAAGGATAACCGCGAAGGTCGAAGTGTCCCCATCAACAGCTCGATGACCTCCGTGCTAGCTGTGATGGATCGGCAAGGTCTTGCCCGATACCCCCCGAGGAAGGAAGGAGAATTCCTAGGAGGCCGCCCTGACCGTTACTGTCGCTACCATCGAGCCAATGGTCACGACACTGAGACTGTCGGGAGCTGAAGAAGGAGATTGAAAAGCTGATCCAGAAGGGAAAGCTGAAAGAGTTCGTCGGGAAGGGGCGGTGCCGATCCCGTTCCAGGAGTCGGTCGCGATCCCGTTCCAAGTCCCGCGACCGATCTCCGAAGAAGAAGAAGGTCGAGCATGAGGCCTCGGGTTCAGGTACTCGTAAGGAGAGGCGCGGAACTATCAACGTCATCCATGGAGGAATGGCGGCGGGAGGAGATACCTCTGCCTCTCGGGAGAACTACGCTTCCCGCATATCGGCCGCGGTGGTGCTAGGAAAAAGGTCCCGGTCGTGGACCCTGAAGGAGGAAATGGTAATTTCTTTCTCGGCGGAGGATCTAGTAGGCGTGGAAAGCCCTCACGACGATGCCTTAGTCGTGACCCTGGACGTGGATGGATTCGAGATGAAGCGGATCTTGATAGACGGAGGGAGCTCCTCCGATATTCTTTTCATGGACGCTCTGGAAGCCATGGGAAAGACGAAGAAGGACCTGACGCAGGTGGACTTCCCGATGGTGGGATTCTCTGGCTCCACTTCCTACCCGTTGCGAATGATTACCTTACCAGTAGAGTGTGGTAGTGGCTGGAAAATGGAGAGGCGAAACGTGGATTTCGTCGTCGTGGAGTCCGCGGGGGCATACAACGCGATCATCGGGAGGACCACCATCAACCCTCTCATGGCAGTCGCCTCGACGGTCCACCAGAAGATGAAGTTCCCGACTGACAATGGGGTCGGAGAGGTCAAGGGCGACCAGGTGGCATCGCGAAAATGCTATGTTAACGCCACCCGACGGAGAAGAAGGGAGGCCATGACTGTCCTTCAAACTGATACCGATCCTCGAGAGGAGTATGGGCGTCCCGCCCCCATGGAGGATTTGAAGGAAGTGGAGATCGATGGGCCTTAGAGGAAGGTGAAGATCGGTTCTGCTTTGTCGGAGGAAAGAGCCCGAGAGTTGATTGAGCTCTTGAAGGAGTTTAAGGAGTTGTTTGCCTGGTCCCCGAGTGATATGCCAGGAATCAGCCCCGACGTGATAGTGCACGAGCTGAAGATAGACCCCGCAATCAAGCCTATCGCGCAGAGAAGGCGTCCGATGGGCGCGGACAAGAGGGTCGCGATCCAGCAGGAGGTGGGCAGACTGCTCGATGCTGGATTCATCAAGGAGCTCCGATTCCAGACTTGGGTGGCTAACCCAGTGCTGGTGCGAAAGAGTAACGGAAAGTGGCGGATGTGTGTCGACTTCCGCGACTTGAACAAAGCCTGCCCGAAGGACTGCTACCCGCTTCCGAGGATTGACCAGCTGGTAGATGCCACATCGGGACATGAGCTGTTGAGCTTCATGGATGCCTATTCCGGATACAACCAGATCAAGATGGCGAAGGAGGATGCCCCCCACACAGCTTTTTACGCCGACAGCGACGTCTACCACTACGACGTAATGCCCTTCGGATTGATCAATGCCGGAGCAACTTACCAGCGGATGGTGAACAAGTTGTTCGGGGACATGCTGGGGAAAACCATGGAGGCATATGTGGACGACATGCTGGTGAAGTCCCGACAGGCAGGAGACCATGTCCAGAATTTGGCGGCGGCTTTTGAGCGGATGAAGTTCCATCAGGTTCGGCTGAACCCCGACAAATGTGCTTTCGGGGTGAACTCGGGGAAGTTCCTAGGGTTCATGGTGAGCCAGAGAGGAATCGAGGTGAACCCTGAGAAGCTGTGAGCAATCGAGGAGATGCAGTCCCCGAGGACTCATCGGGAGGTCCAGGTGCTGAACGGCCGGTTGGCCGCAATGAATCGCTTCCTATCCAAGGCGAGTGATCGAGCTATGCCATTTTTTTATGTACTGAGGGCCAACAAGAAGTTCGAATGGACCGACAAGTGCGAGGAAGCGTTCCAGGCACTCAAGCAGCACCTCCGTACCCTTCCGCCGTTGGCGAAACCAGTTCCAGGCGAGCCGCTCTATCTCTATTTGGCTGTTTCTGATGTGGCTGTTAGTTCTGTTTTGATTAAAATTGTCAAGGGCAACCAAGTGCCTATCTATTATGTAAGCAAGGCGTTTGCCAAGTCTGAAATAAACTATCCCGCTATTGAGAAGTATCTCTTCGCGTTGATTATTGCCGCTCGAAAACTGCGACCTTACTTCCATGCCCATGAAGTCACGGTACTGACTAATCAGCCCCTGAAACACTTTTTGAACCGACCGGAGGCGTCGGGGAGATTGGTAAAATGGGCCATTGAGCTGACGGAATTCCGCATTCATTTTGCTCCAAGAACCGCTATTAAGGGCCAGGCATTGGCAGATTTTATAGCTGAGTCTACGGCACCCGATCTAGAAGTAACGGGTCCCGCAGAGGGGGCAACCATGGAGGAAGTCCCGACAACAGAACAGCAGTCAGAACAGCCAAATGAGGAGAAAACTTGGGAGATGTACACTGATGGTTCATCGAGTGTAGAAGGCTCGGGGGCAGGATTCATATTGATACCGCCCGGCGGAGGCGAGCCCCTACGATATGCCTTGGCGTTGACATTCAAAGCTAGCAACAACGAAGCGGAGTATGAGGCTCTCATCACAGGCCTTAAGATTGCCAAAGGTACGGGGGTCGACCATTTAAAAGTGAAATGCGATGCTAGCTTGGTTGTAAATCAAGTCCAGGGGAACTATGAAGCTAAGAGCCCGACAATGAAGAAATATTTGCACGAGGTGCAGACTTTGAAGGGAAGCTTCAAAAGCTTTGATATCGAGGCGATCCCGAGGGAAGAGAACGCGGAAGCAGATGCCTTGAGTAAGTTTGCCCTGGGAGTGGCCCCCGAGGAGAATCGGAAGGTGCATTTCCTAGAGAAGGTGATTATCTCAAACATTGATCCGGCGGAGATCTGTGCCATTGAGACAGGATCGGAGGAGGAAGAGAAGTCCACTTGGATGACCCCGATGGTCACGTACCTGACTACGGGGGTACTCCCCGATGACAAAGTGGCAGCTGTCAGGTTGCGGTGGATTGCGGACAACTATGCAATGGTGGAGAACCATTTGTACAAAAAAGGGTACGTAAAGCCTTTTCTAAAATGCGTAGCAGATCCTGACACAAATCGGATCTTGAGGGAGCTACACGAAGGAGTCGCGGCCTGCCATGAAGGAGCCCGATCTCTAGTGAGGAAGGCATTGAACTTAGGCTACTACTGGCCCTCGATGAACAAAGAAGCGACCGCGATGGTCCGATCCTGTGATGCATGCCAGAGGTACGCTCCAAATATCGTGGCTCCCGCCGCGGACTTAATGCCCATCAGGAGTGCATGGCCCTTCGCGCAATGGGGAATTGACTTGGTGGGACCACTTCCCCAAGCGAGAGGTCAGTGCAAGTACTTGCTCGTGGCTATCGACTACTTCTCAAAGTGGATAGAGGCTAAAGCATTGGCTAGAACGACGGGGCAGCAGATCCTCAAGTTCCTTCAGACTCAGATCATATCCCGGTACGGGGTCCCGCGAGTGTTGATTAGCGACAACGGCCCTCCGTTCAATGGGGCTCAGTTGAAGGAGTACCTGGAAGAACTAAACATTGAGCATCGGACCGCTTCAGTCCGTCACGCTCAGACCAATGGCCAGGTAGAGTCAGCCAACAAGATCGTGATGGATGGCTTGAAGAAGAGAGTCTATGCCTTGCAGGGCCATTGGCTGGATGAGCTCGAGAATGTGCTATGGGCTGTGAGAACAACACCCAAGCAATCAACAGGAGAAACTCCGTTTGGCCTGGTTTATGGCACGGAGGCAGTCGCTCCCGTGGAGATAGCGGTGGCGTCCCACCGCGCGAAATATTACGAACCTCTGACAAATGAGGAAATGAGACGTCTGGACTTAGACCTACTCGAGGAGAAGAGGTGGAAGGCTGATGAAGTCCAGGCCCGAATGCGTCTGGCAACAGCCCGATATTATAATCGGCGTGTCAGGTCCCGACAATTCTTCGTGGGAGAACTTGTCTGGCGGAGGAATGAGTTTGTTCATCAAGATCGGATCAACAAGCTGTCACCAAAATGGGAAGGACCTTACAAGATCGTAGGGATGCCAGTGCCCAATGCATACAAGTTAGAGGATCTCGAAGGCAAGACGTTGAAACATTCCTTCAGTGGCGAACACTTGAAGAAGTATCATGTTTGATATTAAGCCGCCGTGAAGGGCGCAAATTGTCTATCAATAAGATCCGATGTAAGCCTATTTTGAGTTATTTATGAATAAAATAAATTGCCTTCCGATCAAATTGCTTTCAAATTTATTCTAACTATTAGTAAGACGTCCTGAGTGACGCGACAAAAGTCTTCCGAGGTACGATGAAAGCCCCGCGGGGGATGCGTAAGTCGTCTATATGGCGCGGCCAAAAGCCTTAACAGGTACGGACAAAAGCCCTACGGGGTACACGTAAGTCGTCTATATGATGCAACCAAAAGCCTAGGTATGAAAAGACCCTGATGGGTCCGCGTAAGTCGTCTATATGATGCGGCCAAAAGCCTTAACGGGTATGAAAAGGCCTTAACAGGTCCGTGTAAGTCGTCTATATGATGCGACAAAAAGCCTTAACGGGTACGACTAAGCCGTCCAGTAGAGACGCAATGAAAGCCCTAAAGGGTATGAAAATGGCCTTGAAAGGCGGGGACGAGAAGCCTTAAGTGGCGAAGTCCCGATTTTGGACGAGAAACCTTAAGTGGTGAAGTCCCGATTTTGGACGAGAAACCTTGAGTGGTGAAGTCCCGATTTTGGACGAGAAACCTTAAGTGGTGAAGTCCCGATTTTGGACGAGAAGCCTTAAGTGGTGAAGTCCCGAGTAAAACGTCGGAAGGACGTATGAAGTCATTTTAATGGTGCATCGGAACGTTCTGAGTAACGAATTTTAAGCCGCTTTAGATAAAGTGCAAACGAATATCGATGCCAAAACAGATAAAAGAAGTTCCTTATATAAAGGCTCGAAGGCCAAAGGAGTTCGTTACAAGAAACAAAGGAGAAAAACAGCAAGGACTAAAAGATGTAGGTATTAAGCTTGGTCCTTGTTGGCGGTGTCAACAGGAGTTGGGTCCACGGAGTTGGTGGCAGAAGGCTCCACAGGGTCAGCCGTTGGAGGAATGGCTGGTAGAATCATGGGATCGAGGAGTTTCCGATGAAGAAGTAGCTCCTCTTCACTCTGAACTTGTGGTATGCATTTCCGGCCTTGAGCATCGGCCTCTTTGGTGGAAATGATATACCCTTCCCGGAGAGCTGCATCATAAGCAGTGCTGAAAATCTCGTTCAGAACATAGTCGAAGTTGAAAGGCTTCCTTCCCTCGAAACCAGATCCACCATCTGAAGTTAGCCGTTGAAAGGAATGTTAAGCTCATTCGGCAAAAAATACAATTAAGCTAAGTAAAGAGGCAAGCAAACGATGGAGAAGGAAACCTTACCAGACATGGTAAAGTCTTGAATCACTTGAGGAGCAAAAGACATGGGGAGAAGAAGACTTCAGGTCCAAAAACGGAGGCACTTCCGAAAATGGAGACGGTGAAGAAGAATATTGCCCAGGTATTAGCTTTTATAAGCAAAATGACAGATTGGATGGACTTAATCTGGACCGTTGAAGACGAAACAATTCAATCTCGACCGTCGAAAAATGAGGGACAGTACAGAAAAGACGATGCTGACGTCACAGTTGCTTTTTCAGAAAACAGTAGTCACGCTGGTTTAGACGTCGTTTCTTTATCCCTAGGCATTTAATGCTACAGTAACCGAGGAGTCTCCTCGGATTTGGCAACTGCCCATGGGGCCTGGTGGGCCCAAGGCAATCATGAGTAAGAGACTCTGTTATGTAACGATCACACGCAAGGCAAAACCTCCGACAGTGGTATCAGAGGGTGTGGAAATAAAAGCCTTCGACAAAGAGACATCAAGGAATGTGAAGGTAAAAGTCCCCGACGGTGGTATCGGGAGGTGCGAAGACAAAGGCCTCCGACGGTGGTATCGGAAGGCGTGAGAATGAGAACCTTCGACAAGAGAGGTCAAAAGATCTGGACTGGAAGACATGACGAACTAAAAGTCCCCCATATCTTGGGGGCAAATGATGGGTTCCGATGTAATCGTTAGCCCCGTTAACAGCCAATGGACGGCGAGTAGGTCCAGTGGGCCTCGTGAAAAACCTGGAAGGCCCAGAGGCCCAGCACGAAGGGTCCCGATTTTAGCGGTCCCGATGAATGAGCTGAATGCTCCCGATAAGAAGCCTCTGAGTAGGCCCCGATATGCCTTAGTAAAGGCCCCGATAATAAAGCCCCGCAGAGGCTGGACCTGTCCCGTAGATACTGAAGGTCCTGGGTGGTGATCTAGAATGAGACAACTCTGGAGTCCCCGACAGGAGTCGAGACTTGTGATCAGCCGGGAAACCCGCCTACTAGATGAGAGTAGTGGGAAGACGGTTGAGATATAGATAATCTCCCCCGAGATACGCAGGGCGTGCCCGAGATACGCGGAGGTATGGGCAAGATACGCGGAGCGTGGGGCGAGATATACGGAATCCTAGCCGAGATATACGGAATCGTGGCGAGATACATGGAATCGTGGGTAAAACTGCCAAGCGCAGTAACAGGTAACTGAGTAACTCCTCCTTCTATATAAAGGAGGAGGTTACCTCGGAAAATCAACTATTCTAATACGAACTTAGACTTTGCTTACCACCCATTGATCACCATACTCATTTAAGCATCGGAGAGGGATTCTGGGTCACCACCCAGGTCATCCCCTTTTGCAGGATTACGCGGAGCCCAGGAGTCCAAAGCTTTCCGTCAAGGACGTAACGGAGATTCGCCCGTGATCCAACATCAAATAAAGTTGATTGTGACCAAAGACTATAACTCTAAACATAAAAAATCAAATTTACAACTTTTAGACCTAAATCTCTTTGATTTCATTACGTAACACGACATGAAATTTTAAATATCTAAAACATCGATCATCAGAAAAACTAGCTAGCATCATTGAATAATATTATTATGTTTTTGTCATCAATAATATTATATAATTTAACTTTTCAAATTCTTAGAGGGCACTTTTGACCCATACATGAGGGAGGGGAGGCTGTACGTAGCTCCCATTTTCTCCAAGGGGTCATTTGGCTGGCATGCTGGAACTTGAGCTGAAGCTGAGCTGAGAGTATGGATTTCAAAACAGATTTTGTCCACATCTTTGTGTTTAGCCTACACAACTCTACTCTATAATCAGTGTGCTATATATATATCGATGTGAAATAAATTGTGTGCTTTAATTTCATGTAGGGTATATATGTATGGGTGTAATTTAGATCTTGATGTGATTCAGTTGTCCCACCCCAATGTCAAATTCAAACTCATGACTGGACTAGTTGTTGATTAGTGCTTTAATTATATGTTTCTGCATAATCTAAGTTGTATGGAAAATAAATTTATTCAAAAGAGAAATGTTAAAAATCTTTTCCAAACACAATATTTCTAGACTTTTATTAGAAGGAATTGATTTCTTAAAAAAAAAAAAAAAGACTCGCGGTATATTTAAAATTATTTACAAAATTTTGATATTTATAATGGATTGTTTCTGTTGAAAACTTTCTTTTATAAATTGTTTATTTTGTTGTAGTTAGTGATGTTAACACGATACCTACACGCAAGAAAGTTGTGGCGGTACGCAAACATATAAAAAATAATAGTACGATGGAACGAATACTATTAATATGAGTTAATTTATGTTTAATGTTCGTGTTTAAATATTATTATAACACGACACTCACAAAAATACATGATAGGTCGCTAAAGTTATTCAAGTAAGAACCATTATAAAAAAATAAAATAAAAAAAAGGATGGATCGAGAACTAGAAGAACAAGTAGTGACTGCGACAATCAACAACATTCTAGTAATTTATTGGCAGCCCGCCCGCCCGCCAACACAAAATTATCAATTTAATGGCAGCCCGCGTGAATAATGCATTCATTATGGTAGTAATGTAAGGTATTCTTTAAAAAAAAAAAAAAAAAAATTGTACGCGACATTAGTAAAATATTAAATTAAGATATTGGAAAAGACCTTACATAATACCGGCCCAAGGCCCATACAACGAAAGCCCGTACTTTAGGGCCTAACAGTAAGAGACTCCCATTAATTTACTCAATTCTCTTGTAAATTATTGAATTTAATTTTTGGAAAAGAGGATAGTTTCAACTTTCATTAGTTATTTTTCTATATTTAGTTATTATTATCATAACAAATTTAAGTTTGGAAAAATAAATTTAAAAACGGCAAATAATAAGAATATGCCAAAATTAATATTATGGAGCTTTAAATATACTAAAAACCTCACATTATTTAAAATGCTAAATACTTAATGCATAGTATTCTAATATATACATATATGTTATCAATTACAACACTTTTAGTATATTTTAATTCTAACTACTACAATGATTCTAAGTTTAAATATTATAATCAAATACTCTATCATTTTTTTAATATAATTACTTACACCAATTTCTATATAAAATATATATGAAGAGATTTATAATAAAATAAAATAAAATATAAAAGGCATATAAAAGGAAATTTTATATAAATATCACCCCATTTTTTAGGCCAAAAGATCACCTCATTTACTATATAAAAATCATAATTTAGACATATTACTAATTTTCCCTTTGTTTTGTTTTATTCTAGATTTCTAGGAGTAACAAAATTTGATAATCGATGGATATACACCTGACTGACCTCACTAAGGCTCGACTTGGTCGTCCCGTCGACCCTGAACATGGTAAGTGACCGAGACCCGATAAACCACACGCTAGTCCTGCAAGAAACCTTCGTTCGGACTAGTCCAGACGGAGCGACCCCCAACCGGACTAGTCCGGTCCGGTCATAAGAAGGCCGGTGCGTCCCGCGTCCGGCCCCCGACACCCAGGTGATCAACACCTGGGTTACGTGCACGACACATCTATATGAATATTACACGGGTCCCACACGTAAATGTGGGCCCCTCCGATGCCAAGATCACAATGCCTATAAATAGGGTCTTATATTCTTCATTTACAAGTTGATTTCACTTGAATGCTCTGCTTCTCTCTAGAGTTTATCTCTCTAAAACCGATCTCTTATTTGAGCATCGGAGTGGGTTCGTCGAATAGCCCCCGGCCCTTGTAAAGGTAAGAGAGGAAAGGAACAGAAAGAGCGGAATACGAGTAAGGAAAGCGATTCGACTCGACGAAAGGCCACCAAGAGCGGAGCCTCGACGAGCTTGATCCATCATTGGCACCTTCCGTGTGACTCGAACAAAAAGTCTGGCTCTAACAATATCGATGACAGCGAGTGGACATTCAAGAGGTTAACCCACAACGGGTAACGAGCCTCCAACCGAGAGTTCAAGACCACCTATACATGCCAACAAACAAGTACCAAGAGCGACACGACCAAGGGAGGAACCGCCCGATCCTGTCCCTCAAGAGGAGTTTCGACTGCCTCGACACCTATGGTACGCAAGCATCCAAGCAAGGAGGCCCATACAAGCGCTCAAGCACAGTCTCGAAGAACACATCAGGGAAACCCCTCTCAAGGATTCCCCTATGGCATGCCTCCGCAGGAGCATCCATATGGAATGCCACCCCATGGAGTGCCATCATACGACATGCCGATGTTCAACTGACAAACTTATGCGGCGTCTGGACGCTCGATGTTTTCTCAAAGTGCCCCGCCGGTTACGACAGGTTTCGTGCCTGCCATAGATGACTTGACGGCATATCGAGATGCTATGAGATCAGGAGGATACAGACCACCCCCTCTTGGCCTAAACCGCCAGGTTCCCCCATGGAAGGTCCAAGAATGACACAAGCTGAGGGACACTGTTAGACCCCTGAAGGTCTAACATATTGGGAAGCACTGATTTGGCTATGATAGACGTGCTTCCCAAGTCCAACAAGCGATTGGCGGACGAAAAGATGGAATCGTAGCAACGTGCATGTGTTTTCGCGAAGGATTTGTCTTAACTTAGGGGTGAAGACAATGAAAGAGGTTTGATGTTTCAAGAATGGATGTCCCAATTATGGAAGTGTGGTCGTGATGCCTTAGTCCTTGCTCAAAGAAGTGCTGCTGTAAAGTGCCAAAGAAAGTGCGTCCATAGCAGTGTCCCGCCAAGTGCCTTGTCTAGTGTGCATAGCCAAGGGAAGGAGGAATGATGCTGGCCCAAGGGTTTGAAGTTCGTGTTTGAGTGATCAAGAAGCAATCTTGGAGTGCAAGAAACATTCTTGATGGCTGCCCCAAGGTATGCCATTGCCCTTATGCAAGCACAAGCTGCCCCAAGCCAAAAGAAGAGCCTAGTGACTAAGGGTATGTGTCCTTTGAGGTCCAATTGGAGGGAATCCACCCCAAACCGACTTAGGAGCTTTCTTGGACGCCAAGTTAGTCTCCTTAGCTGTCCTAATCTGAAGTCTTAGCCCCAAAGCAAGATCAAATCCGCCCAAGATAGCACTTTTATGAAATATACGATCAACCAACATTTATCGAATTAGAAAAAGAGTCAAAAGAAATGGTCCCCAAGATATGCAGATCAAGTCATATGCTGAAAATATATCTTCAAGAGGTATATATTGTGATATAGATATATATGTTTGGTTAAATTGTATGCCAAAGATATATATATGTTATAAATAAATATCCTAAGCTAAATATAGCTATATTTATGGGAGAATAGATATAGGTAAAGAGATGGCTGAATATATATATATCTACTTGATAGGATTTGGGTCTAGATATATATATCTATATATATGAGAGATTTGTGGCAGCCCTTATGCTATAAAAGGAGCTGCTCCACCTGCGTTTTAGGGAGTGTTAGGAGACCCTATACTGAGTGATAAATTCGTGAGAATTGGGTGAGTGACTTGGGAGTGCAAATCTGTGAGTGAATTTGATATCGCAAAGCTGCGAGAGTGATTGTGAGAGTCGTCTTTGTAAACCGGGCGTCTCAGCCTTTATCTATCAATAAAGGCAAGTGTTCATAAGAGTTCTATTGTGTTTTCTGGTTCTTCTCCTTTGTCCCTTTGATATTATTGTGTTCGCTGCGATCTTTGTGGAGTTGTTGTTAGTGATTAGCCGTTGGAAGCTTTACTAGTCGCGTTCGTGTTCTGTTTTGGCTGGTGGTTGGAGGTGCATTCACGCCAGCAGGGATCCATACTTAGACGAAAAATCTAGGCATATTTTGACCCCTATGACAGTGGTATCAGAGCTCAAGGTTGCGTGAAGAATATCAAGATGGCAAGAGAAGAATGGATCGCCCAGATCAAGAACGTGCTTGCTAGAGACACCGAGGAGGATACAAGCGTGATGCACGTGGTTTTGAAGGCGATGGTGAACCTTCACGACAAGCAGGCTTTGCTGCGTGCCAAGTTGGTGGATTGGGAAGCACGGGTTGGTGCAGCTGAGGCAAAATTGGTTGATCATGGTGGCCGGATCAGCCGTGCGGAGAACTTTGAGGAGCACACTCATGAGGATCTGCACTTGATCAAGAAGAATCTGAATTCCAAGTCCAGCGATGTGATAAAGGTGAAGGTACGTGAGCCTAAACCTTTTATGGGTGTCCGTGATTCCCAAACTCTTGAGGATTTCCTAGGGAGGATGGAGAGGTATTTTGATGACGCTGGTATTGATGAGCCCCGTAAAGTGAGGTGTGCGATTTCGTACTTTGAGAGCGATGCAATTGCTTGGTGGAGAAGTTATGAGACGGCGTGCGAAGCAGCTGGAAGTGCCCCTCTTGCAAGCTGGGCTGAGTTGAAGACGGAGCTGAAAGCACGTTATATGCCCAACAACAGTTCATGGTTTGCTCGAGAAAAGCTCCACAACTTGAAGCAGACGGGTACGGTGCAAAGTTACATTAAGCACTTCATTGATATATTGACTGATTTGCCTAACATGGAGGAGGAAGACAAATTGTTCAACTTCATGAAAGGATTACAAAATTGGGCTCAAGTGGAACTACATCGTCGTGGTGCAAAAGACTTGAAGAGTGCGATCAATGCAGCAGACGAATTGATCGAGCTTCGAGCAGTTCAGAATGATGATGGTTCGACGTGGAAGGCGTTCAAGCCTCGTGACAATGGGAAGAGAAATGAGAAGTCTCAGCCCAAACGTGATAAGCCGGACAAGGGGAATGATGAGCAAAAGGAATGGTGGAAGGACCCGAAAACCCACCCCGGGTGCTTCATATGCAAAGGCCCCAATTTAGCTCGTGATTGCAAACATTGAACAAAAGAACGATTGAGTGCAGCGATGAAGCAAGATGATATGTCCCCTGATAGCGATGTAGAAATGATTCCAAGATGCGCCCCTTTACACCTCTTGGCAGGTATGCAATCAACTCCGGCAACGCCAACACCCGGATGGATCAACGTAAAGGCAAATCTCAACGGGAAGAATGCAGTGGTGATGGTGGATACTGGAGCTAATCATTCTTTTTGTTCGGACAAGGCATGTGAGAAGGTGGGCTTCAAGGTAATGGAACATTCATATCGCGTCAAGACGGTGAACTTGGAAAGCCGGAAGGTGTAGGGCATGGTGCGTGTGCAATCAAGGATTGGCAGCTGGTGTGGCCCGATCGAGTTCTTGGTAGTTCCAATGGATGATTTCGACTTCATCATTGGGAATAGCTTTCTTGCAAGCAATCGAGTGTTGGTGTCCATGTTTGCGGTATTATGATTAAAGACCCCGTAAAACCCTGTTTTGTGCCAGGATTCCGTGATGTCCCAAAGACGATAGGGTCGAGTAAGTATATTTCAGCTATGCAGCTGGCGTATGAGCTGAAACATGAAGTGTCCGTTGAAGTGAAGAGTCCAATTCAGTCCATCCCGGACGCGTGCGTGCAGCCCAACTAGGGAGGATGCAAAGAGAAGGAAGGTGTTGTTGATCAAGCCAAGACGTCGAAGCGTAAGGCGTTGAAGCTGAATGCAACTGAAGTGATGGTGAGACAAGTAAACAAGAAGCGGTCATATCCTTATGTGAAGAAGGAGAGGTGTCAGTCAGACTTTCGCGAGGTCGGATTCAGCGGGAGCAAAGGTGGAAAGGCGTCCCAACGCTTGTTAATGATGTGTGGATCGAATTGGAAACGTTCAAGGGCGTGCAACCTTGGAACAATGAGTAAGTTGCCAATGAATGTTGTGAAGACCGCGACGAGGAGCCAAACAAATGAAGGCGCGACAGCTAAGGTGCAAGTGAATGGCGTTTTCGTGATGAAAACAACCCAAAGATAACGCGCAGGCAATATGAAGGGCCAGCAAAGAAAAGAAGGGAGCGGAGCTGCGGGACGGCTTCGAGATATGTTGAGGAGTGTTAGGCGTTCGAATTACAAGAAGTTCGTGAAGTCCATGCCTGCGACCATGAAGTGTTCAGCTCAAAACCCAAAAGCTGATTTATTCCACAAGAAGAAGAACTTCGGAATGCCAACGGTGTGCGCTAGAGATGCTCATCAAATGAGCAAAATGAAGTATGGTGCAGCAGAGGAAGATGCTTTCTTGCGAAGGGAGTATGGGCCCCGGGGGAAGGAGTGCTTCGAATCTGCGTCGACGAGGGCGTCGAATTTGTGTGGTGGGGGATGTTTGTTAGACCCCTGAAGGTCTAACATATTGGGAAGCACTGATTTGGCTATGATAGACGTGCTTCCCAAGTCCAACAAGCGATTGGCGGACGAAAAGATGGAATCGTAGCAACGTGCATGTTTTTCGCGAAGGATTTGTGTTAACTTAGAGGTGAAGACAATGAAAGGGGTTTGATGTTCAAGAATGGATGTCCCAATTATGGAAGTGTGGTCGTGATGCCTTAGTCCGTGCTCAAAGAAGTGCTGCTGTAAAGTGCCAAAGAAAGTGCGTCCATAGTGAAGCAGCAGTGTCCCGCCAAGTGCCTTGTCTAGTGTGCATAGCCAAGGGAAGGAGGAATGATGTTGGCCCAAGGGTTTGGATTTCGTGTTTGAGTGATCAAGAAGCAATCTTGGAGTGAAAGAAACATTCTTGATGGCTGCTCCAAGGTATGCCATTGTCCTTATGCAAGCACAAGCTGCCCCAAGCCAAAAGAAGAGCCTAGTGACTAAGGGTATGTGTCCTTTGAGGTCCAATTGGAGGGAATCCGCCCCAAACCGACTTAAGAGCTTTCTTGGACGCCAAGTTAGTCTCCTTAGCCGTCCTAATATGAAGTCTTAGCCCCAAAGCAAGATCAAATCCGCCCAAGATAGCCCAAGATATGCAGATCAAGTCCTATGCTGAAAATATCTATTCAAGATGTATATATTGTGATATAGATATATATGTTTGGTTAAATTGTATGCCAAAGATATATATATGTTATAAATATATATCCTAAGCTAAATATAACTATATTTATGGGAGAATAGATATAGGTAAAAAGATGGCTGAATATATATATCTACTTGATAGGATTTAGGTCTAGATATATATATCTATATCTAGGAGGGATTTGTGGCAGCCCTTATGCTATAAAAGGAGCTGCTCCCCCTGTGTTTTAGGGAGTGTTAGGAGACCCTATACTGAGTGATAAATTCGTGAGAATTGCGCGAGTGACTTGGGAGTGCAAATCTGTGAGTGAATTTGATATCGCAAAGCTGCGAGAGTGATTGTGAGAGTCGTCTTTGTAAACCGGGCGTCTGAGCCTTTATCTATCAATAAAGGCAAGTGTTCATAAGAGTTCTATTGTGTTTTCTGGTTCTTCTCCTTTGTCCCTTTGATATTATTGTGTTCGCTGCGATCTTTGTGGAGTTTTTGTTCGTGATTAGCCGTTGGAAGCGTTACTAGCCGCGTTCGTGTTCTGTTTTGGCTGGTGGTTGGAGGTGCAATCATGCCAGCAGGGATCCATACTTAGACGAAAAATCTAGGCATATTTTGACCCATGTGACAGACACCATCCCCCACATTTTGCAAGGAAACCTCTTACGCCCAAGCTGCAAGACAACCGCCAATGCATCTCAATGCAAAGCAAGCATTAATACCGCCTTCTGTCCAGCAATATCAATACGGCCCGACAAGAGTGCATTCTGAAAAAATGGGGTGATATTTATATAAAATTTCCTTTTATATGTCTTTTATATTTTATTTTAGGGTTAACATGTCTTTTGGTCCATGATGTTTGACAACTTTTGGATTTTGGTCAATGATGTTTTTTTTTTACCTAGTTTTGGTACCATATGTTTGCAATTTTTTTCTAGTTTTGGTCTAACCGTTACATTCCGTCCATTTTTTGATATGTTCAAGTCACGTGATCCACTCTAAACTTTAAATTTAGTCCCTCTAATACTTTCTTAACCTTTTTTTTATTCAATTTAGTCCCAAAGTTTCAAAATTGACCCCAATTGGACAATAGGTCCAATTGAATTTTTGAAACTTCGGGACTAAATTGAACCAAAAAAAGGTTAGGAAAGTATTAGAGGGACTAAATTGAACAAAATTAAAAGTTTAGGGTGGATCACGTGACTTGTACATGTCGAAAAATGGACGGAATGTAACGGTTAGACCAAAACTAGAAAAAATCTGCAAACATATGGTACCAAAACTAGGTAAAAAAAACATCATTGACCAAAACCCAAAAATTGTCAAACATCATGGACCAAAAGACCTGTTAACCCTTTATTTTATTATAAATCTCTTCATATATATTTTATATAGAAATTGGTGCAAGTATAATTATATTAAAAAAATGATAGAGTATTTGATTATAATATTTAAACTTAGAATCATTGTAGTAGTTAGAATTAAAATATAACTAGAAGTATTGTAATTATAACATAGTATTCTAATTTTTTTTTTAATATATACATATATGCATTAAGTATTTAGCATTTTAAATAATGTGGGGTTTTTAGTATATTTAAAGCTCCATAAATATTAATTTTGGCATATTCTCATTATTTGCCGTTATTAATTTTTTTTCTTTCCAAACTTAAATTTCTTATGATAATAATAACTAAATATAAAAAAATAACTGATGAAACTATCTATCCTCTTTTTCCAAAAATTAAATTCAATAGTTTACAAGAGAATTGAGTAAATTAATGGGAGTCTCTTACTGTTAGGCTTTAAAGTACGGGCTTTTGTTGTATGGGCCTTGGGCCGGTATTATGTAAGGTCTTTTCCAATATCTTAATTTAATATTTTAGTAATGTCGCGTACATTTTTTTTTTTTTTTTTTTTTTTTTAAAGAATACCTTACATACTACCATAATGAATGCATTATTCACGCGGCCTACCAAAAAGATCACCTCATTTACTATATAAAAATCATAATTTAGACATATTACTAATATTCCCTTTGTTTTGTTTTATTCTAGATTTCTAGGTGTAACAAAATTTGATAATTGATGGATATACACCGATTGGATCTCACTAAGGCTCGACTAGGTCGTCCCGTCGACCCCGAACATGGTAAGTGACCGAGACCCGATAAACCACAAGCTAGTCCTGCGAGAAACCTCCGTTCGGACTAGTCCAGACGGAGCGACCCCCGACCGGGCTAGTCCGGTCTGGTCATAATAAGGTTGGCGCGTCCCACGTCCGGCCCCCTACGCCCGAGTGATCAACACCTGGGTTACGTGCACGACACATCTATATAAATATTACATGGGTTCCACCGGTAAATGTGAGCCCCTCCGATGCCAAGATCACAATGCCTATAAATAGGGCCTTATATCCCTCATTTACAAGTTAATTTCACTTGAATGCTCTGACTTCTCTCTAGAGCTTTATCTCTCTAAAACCGATCTCTCATTTGAGCATCGGAGAGGATTCGTCGGACACCCCCCGGCTTACCCCTTGTGCATGTAAGAGAGGAAATGAACAAAAAGAGCGGAATACGAGTAAGGAAAGCGATCTCGACTCGACGAAAGACCGCCAAGACGGAGCCCCTACGAGCTTGATCCATCATTGGCGTCGTCCGTGTGATTCGAACAAAAAGTCTGGCTATAACAAGATCGATGCCAGCGAGTGGACATTCAAGAGGTTAACCCACAACGGGTAACGAGCCTCCACCCGAGAGTTCAAGACCACCTCTACATCCCAACAAACAAGTACCAAGAGCGACACGACCAAGGGAGGAACAGGCTGTTCTGTCTCTCAAGAGGATTCTTCGACTGCCTCGACACCTATGGTACACAGGCATCCAAGCAAGGAGGCCCAGACAAGCGCTCAAACACAGTTTCGAAGAACACATCAGGGAAACCCCTCTTAGGGATGGCAACGGGTCTCGGGGCCCCGCTGACCCGCGGGGCCCCGACCCGGTTTTGACCCGCCGACCCGCCGACCCGTGGGTCACGGGTCGGGTCCGGGTCGGGCTCGGGTCGGGGCGGGTCCGGGTTTAGAGACCCGGGGCCCCGTAGACCCGCCCCGAAATGCATATATATATAATATATATATATATATATATTTTTTTTTATGTTAATATGATCTAAAATTTACTAAAAAATATGGTTAATATAGTACATATATAAATAACACGAACCAAATTACAAATAGATGTATATTGAGATTATTAGGATTTGTTAATTTGGTGTTTGGATTTGAATTTGTATTTGTAATGAATTTGATGTGTTTATTGTTTATATTTGATTGGTGTTAGATTCATGTTTTGAATTTATATATAATGTAATATTTTGACAAAAAAAAATTGTATTTAATATTGAAAAGTGAAAAAAAAAAAAAATTGTTCACATGGCGGGGCGGGTCGGGGCCCCGCGGGTCGACCCGCGGGATTGTTGACCCAACCCGACCCGAAAGGGCCAGTTGGCCGGAGCCGGGTCAGCCAGGCCGACCCGCGGGGCGGGTCCGGGGCTGCGAAAACCCGCCCCGACCCGTTGCCATCCCTCACCCCTCTCAAGGATTCCCCTATGGCATGTCCCGCAGGAGCAGCCATATGGAATGCCAACCCATTGAGTGCTATCATACGACATGCCGATGTTCAACCGGCACACTTATGCGGCCTTTGGATGCCCGATGTTTTCTCAAAGTGCCCCGCCGTTTACGACAGGTTTCATGCCTGCCATAGATGACTTGATGGCATATCGAGATGCTATGAGATCAAGAGGATACAGACCACCCCCTGTTGGCCTGAACCTCAGGTTCCCCCAATGGAAGGTCCAAGAATGACACAAGCTTAGGGACACCATCCCCCACATTTTGTAAGGCAACCGCCTACCCCCCCCCCCCCCCAAGCTGCAAGACAACCGCCAATGCATCACAATGCAAGGCAAGCATCAATACCGCCTCCTGCCCAGGAATATCAGTACGCCCCGGCAGGAGTGCATTCTGAAAGAGAAAGAGCGGAGTATGCACCCACTCCCCAGCCATGGAGACAACCACAACCGTCCCCATATGAATACCAGTACCAACAGAGTCCGTACTACCAGCCTTACCAGGTTGAATACCCACCAATGAATCAAGATGCACCTACCGACCCTCCACAAGTAGAAATGACGATGGAAGAAATATAGGCGTTAGTAACAAGGAAGATGATTGAAGCGAAAGGCAAGGCTTTGCATAGCCTAAATGACAAGTTGTCAACTCCGTTCGTCCATGAGTTGATGGACATGCGCTTCCTAGAGGGAGTGTCTCCGGGTAATATTGACAAGTATAATGACAAATGAGACCCAATGGAGTACGTGCAGCATCACGAACCATCATTGATGGGGCGCACGAGTGACGAGAGGTTGATGGCCTTGTTATTCCCCATGACACTGACGGGGGCAGCTTCGCGATGGTTCTTCGGTCTCCCGAAGGCATCAATAAGCTCATGGAAGCAGATGAAAACAAAATTCATCCAAAGGTACTTGGGAGAAAGACAACTCCTGAAAGGCTCGAACGCCATTGACGACATTCGTCAAGAGAATGAGGAGACATTAGCGAGCTACTACACTCGCTTCAACCAGAACCTAGCTAAGATTCAAACAGATATGTCTGAAGGGTAAATAATATGTGCATTCATGAGGAATTTAGGACACTAGGGATCTTCCCTACCAGACATCATGAGCCTTGACATGGTTAACACTGTGGAAGAGCTTGCAGCGCGAGTGAAATCACATATAGACCTCGAAAGGGCCAGAGCCATAAGGCGAGCAAATACAACGAACCCTTCGAACAAAACTGGAGGATACAAGCCCAACAATGGTAGGCTGCAACAAGGGAAAGCTAACCAAAGAGCAAATGAATGGATACCCCCACCAAAGGGTAGAAATTTCAATTAATAGAGGAGGTCGGATAGTGTCAACGCTATCAAGTTCGTTCCCTTGAACGCGCCCCTCATGACCATCTTTAGAGAAATGAAAGAACAAGGAATATAGATGCCGTCTGTGAAAAAGCCTGACTACCAAATGAGACCATATGGCGATAAATTATG
Source organism: Clarkia xantiana subsp. parviflora (assembly GCA_036873135.1). NCBI lineage: Eukaryota > Viridiplantae > Streptophyta > Magnoliopsida > Myrtales > Onagraceae > Clarkia > Clarkia xantiana. The sequence goes on from JAPTYO010000003.1 coordinate 13,606,554, forward strand.
CGAATTCCATGAAGCCCGAGGGCATCATACAAACTCTTGCACAGCCCTAAGGGAAATAATTGAAAAGGAAATCCAGCAAGGACGTATTAAGCATTACGGAAACTCTGGGAGCAAGAGGGAGCGATCGCCGCTTCCTAAGCCATTGACAATTGACAAAGGCAAGGGAAAGATGGATGAATACACACATCCCCCCCCCCCCCCCCAAAAAAAAAGGCATTATCAATGTCATTCACGGTGGCATAGGTGCAGGAGAACAGTCCTCGAATGCAAGAGAGGTATATGCTGCTCAAATTGAGAACATGGCCGTTTGGGGAAAGAGACAAAGGGAAGAGGACAACATGGTCATCTAATTGCCAAAGAAGAATATGGAGCACATAGTGTTACCACATGACGATGCCTTGGTCATAACAGTGGAAATTGCTAGTTTTGATGTGAAGAGAATTTTAGTGGACGGGGGGAGTTCAGCAGACATCCTCCATGTTTGAGTATTTAAGGAATTAGGAAAGAACTTGATAGACCTAACACCAGTAGACTTCCCACTGGTAAGCTTCGCAGGAACGTCGACATATCCATTGGGAACGATAACGCTACCAATGAGGTGGGACAAGGATGGAAGCAGATTCACATGAATGTGAACTTTGTTATAGTGGAGCACTTAGGTGCATACAACGGCATCCTGGGAAGAACGACTATCAATCCAAACGTAATAGTCACCTCCACAACTCATCAAAAGGTGAAGTTCCTAACTCTTCACGGAGTAGGCGAAGTTTTAGGAGACCAAACATCAACACATAAATTCTATGTCAACGCTATTAAAAGGAAGGCGCAACAAAGCCCAAGCATTTCAATGGTGGGAACACCAAGCAAAGAGAAAAAAACCTCCACCGGTGTGGAAGAAGTGGAGTGTAATGAAGAGATGGGCATTTGGGTAATCGATGCGCCTAAGTAAGCAATTGAGCTATAAGTTGTGGATAAGAACAATAGTCAGAGATGCGGGAACACAAGGGGTTTCGACGCAAGAAAGCCAAGAAAGGCAAGCTGAGTTGAAGAGCGATTGGAGAGGAGAACCAATATGGCAATCAAGTTGTTATTTCGCCACATCGATGGCATTCGGCAACGCCCGGATGAGACCATAAGAAGTTACTTTGCAAGATTCTTAAAATATGTCGCCACACTACATGCAACAAAGGGAGAGGTCACTCGAACCTTCTTCAGAAACTTGAGGAGCTCGCATATAAAATACTTTGGGGGCATGTACGTAGTTGTGAAAACAACTACAATGCGAGATTTGCGAGGCCGGCTTGATGAAGCCATGAAAAATGAAAAGGATGAATTGAAGGCTAACGTCTCATGACCGAAAAAGAAGCCAAAATAGAGTTGGGATACACCAACTCTATGAATGAAGAAAATGCTATGACTGGCAATGGAACAGGAGTTAGGGTTGGGTTCACGCCATTGAACACAAGCCTGGAAGAGTTGCACAATGAACGCCTGTGGTACTTAATACCATCCCCAAGCCGGGAGGAGCGAGACTTTGTAGGTAGTAACACAACTGAGTGGTGTCAGCACCACAAGACACGGGGGCACCACATGAATGATTGCATGATATTGCAGATTGAAGTTGAATGTCTTGTCCTTCGGGGAAGGCTAGATGAATTCGTTGCGCCTCGCTTTTAAACAAAGCAGTCCTTGGAAAAGGCCGTGTCTACGTATCCTTTTTTAAAGTATCCTTGCATTTAGCTTTTCAAGAATGAACTCCCTATGTGGAGAGAGTACCTCGTAGATGGTAGCGTCTATATTTTCAAGAATGATCCTAAACAGAGGTCTACGGACTCCGCATTGTAAATATTATGAATGACAAGTTTATGAATGTTTTTGATGCGACCATGTCATATATCATTCACGCCCTACCATGAAAAATCACCAAGTAGTAGTATCTGATATATGCCTAATTCGGGTTCATATTTATATTTCGGACCTCACGAACACGTCAAACCTAGAAAAACGGATCGAAACGCTAAACCCGCGAGTCAAAACGGTCCGGACGGGCAACACGCGCGTCCGGACCGGACTCGTCCGGATTGTCCTAATCCGACGTGGTCCGGATTGCCGCCCTTGACGCGCGTATTTCTCCAACGTGTTTTTACACTAAGTCCGAGTTTTCCGATAGCCAACCTTGATTAAACACGATGCCGGTTCACATTTCTCTATTAAACCGGGATCGAACCAAATAAAATCGGGTTGGTCCAAGAGTTCCTATATATATGAATCTTGGCCGCCTATTTCTGGTTAAGTCACTTCGGGATTGGCTTAGAAGCTCTGACTTCTCTCTACTTTATCTCTCTAGATTGCTCCTTACTTAGGCATCAGAGAGGGTTCATCGAGCACCACCCCCCTCTCCGTATGCTCGATATTGCCCCGTGTGCAGGAGATACGCGCGTACATAGCAAGGACTGCGTGTATACGACAAGGCGCGTGTAAACACCGTAAGGAACATACATGCATACACAATAAAAGAATGACATCCTGACACTCTGACTCATAACCGCCTTGACTTGCGAACAACCATACATACAGACACTCAAACACTTAGCCATTTTAGAGACTTGTGGACCTCCGACAGTCCTACACTCTGACAGACCGACACTGCGACAGTCCGACACTCGCGAGTTCCGACACCCAGACTAGGATTCTATGTACCCATTCTAAAACCCGTCAGTCCGCGCCGGCTAGGTTGAAAAATTTGGCGTCGTCTGCGAGATTCGAGCAAATAGTCATTACTCGCCTCCAAGAGCTAACTAACCAATATAAACGTTGGCACTCACAGAGACTTCCCAAGCGGAGATGCATAATCTAACACAAGAGACATTCAAAGACCAACACTGATGCGCTACACTGCACTATGCCGCGCTACATTGCGATAAGCTACGATACGCTGCGATACTCTGACGTCGCAACCACCGACATGGCGACTGTGTTTACCGCCGCCCCTGCAGCAACATTCATCAAGGCATAAGTAATCACTGCTATCATCATAACAGCAATCGCTAACACTGCTACCGCTGCGACACCTATTACCACCAGTGGCATGCGACCAACAGGTTGCACGCGCCGCTGCCACTACGGCCCCGCGAAAGGATCGCTAACGCCGAAAATTTTCGTCAAAAAGCATATACAAGACTACATAGTCCAGATCTTATGGTGGGTGCACCAATGCGAACCCTAGACGCCCGTTATCGCAAACGTATCCTTTATAATAACAACTATATATATACAATCACATAATTGCAGGTCATATCTGTGGGCGATCAATACAATGCAAATATATATTCAATACAAGGTTGACGAGACCTCCAACCGAGGAACTCACAAGTCTGACACAAGGAGTAACCCCTTACTATAAACTCAATGTTATAACTATTTCTATACATTACAAATTTCTATCTTATGACAAGGAAAGGTAGGAATAAAAGCGAATACAAAGGGGGAGGACATGACCTTAGTCGCATTACCCCAACAAGCTGCATCCAACGACCAGCTATCAAATGCACGCACATGCAAAGTGCGTACGTCTTTACAACGCACCCAATGCTAGGCATAACAACTCCCCATGTGGGCAAGGTGCAACAACCAACGCGCAAGCAACGCATAGCGTGACGTACACAAAACATGAGATACACAAGACCGACCATGACGGACGACGCAAGAAATGACAATATTTTCAAACCCCACCAATGGAGGGAAAATAAGCAACTGAGACAAGGATCATCATCCAATTTCGATACGACAGCTCATTTTGTCGCGCCCACGCAAACAACGCGCAATATGACGAAGGCACGCCAACAATCCCCAACCGGTGGCATGCCCTGGTTACATCTCCATGAAGGAACTCAAAGGCGTTGCCGCCAAATGAACAAATGGAGGGACACCATTCAAGGGACAATCCCACCACCACGGTGGGACGTTATTCAAAATCGACTCCTGCGCTATACACACATATGTGCCAAACCCATTGTTGGGATCAAAATGACGTGGCCTTGAACTTCGGGTAACAGATTTCGAGATATCACCGCAGGCTAGCTCTCTTAGGTATCTTTTTTGACCTCATGGGTACTTAGTTTCCTTTTGAGGCTTTCTGGGAGGCGAGGACCTGAAAAGGGGTGGGGATGGCCCTTAATTCCCTTCCGAAGCTTAAGTCTGTAATGGATTTGGAGAGAATAATATGAAGTATATAGCAAAACTTAACCTATGAACTTAGAATGTACCCCTATTTATAGGGAGATATTACCGACTTTATATGGCGGCTACCCTCTGGGGAGGGATTATGTCTAGAGTCGGCTTGAGCAGGTGACAAGTAGGTCGCAACCTCATCTTTCCTTAGCTGGGATGGTTTCTTCCTTTGGCGGTGGAAGCAGGTCGCTCTTCCTTGAGAGGAAGGTTTGCTTCTTAAGGCGGCTGAAGCAGGTCGCCACCTGTCCCTTTCCTTAAGAGGAAGGGTTTCTTATGAGACTTCGATTGTCGATTCGACTTAATCTTTAATAGGGAAGGGCTTTAAGCAGCCTAGCCGCCTATATCTTGTTAATCGTACCCTGGAAGTCGACTTCTTCGAATGTGATCATCGACCTTTTACCTTTGTTTTATTATTTTGAACAAGGTTGGTCGATGACTTATCGATCTCGCCTTTTAAACGTGCTCGACTTTATTCTAGTCATGTCGTGTTTAATCGTAACCCAACACCCATCACGTGGAGAAGGCGAGATAGCTATCTCCGACATCCTACTAATACTCCCTCGTTGAGCAAATAAGAAGCGACGTGACTCTAACACGGATGGATAGGTCCTATACAATCTGGCGGAAATACATGTGCTTACGCGCACCTACATGTGCCTACGCGCACTTAAATGCGCCTACGTGCACTTACATGTACTTACATGCACCTACCCGTGCTTGCACGGCCTAAGGCGGAAGTTAAAGGTAACATAAGGACTACCTCCGGTAACAACAAAAGGAAAAATAGGGAGCCTTGTCAATTCAACATTCTTCAACCATGTATACATCCGTGACACAAGCACAACTTCAAAGGAAGTTAGGCTACATCTAAATCAAGCAAATCCATACATTTTCTCCTACATCTAAATCTATGGACTAGATCATGCCATTAAAATCCATCGAGCATAGCTCTAAGAATAAACTGATTAAAACTCTTTCTTTATTATTATTATTCCATTGAATGAAATAATTTGTAATGATAATCATGAATGAAACCGATTGGATTAAATTGTATTAAATTCAGAATTGAAATGATTTAACCAAAGGTTAAACTGGGGTAAGTTGCGCCTCGCGCAAATGGACCTCGAAAGAGGAACACATCGTTTCAAAGTATGAGTTTAATGATGAAGTGTTTAAATGATGATGTGCTGAATTTTCGTGTCGAAGAATCAGGGGGATAAACCTGATTACACAAAATGGTCATTTAGTGTCGAAGTAACTCAACATGATCTTCGCTTCTTTGGGGTATTGGGAGGCTTCTCGACAAATTTTAGAAGTTCACCTCTTTGAATGAGGGTCTCAATATCTTGCTTCAATATGGTACATTCATTCGTGTCATGCCCCTTTGTTCGGTAATATCGACAGTAGGCATTTATCTGATGACCCATCATGTTCTTTCTCGCCGGAGGTGGGTTGTTTAGACGAAGTTTCTCCATTTCTTTAAGTACCACCGCCACATTATGTGCAAGAGGGGTATACCTCGCTGGATAAGGGTTAAGGTCTTTCCTTGCTCCCAGGTGATTCCCATGTCGGACAGCCCCTTCTCGCCTTTCCTCTCTCTTGGATGGTCGAGAAGCAGAACCTTCCTCGACTTTAGTCAGAACGATCTGCCTCTTGACTTCTATGGGCGATCTTTCGTGTGACCTCTCCAAGTCGATATACTTCTTAACCTTGATGGCGAGAGCGTCAATCTTTCGTACTGGCTTCATCACCATGCTATCCTTCAGAACTTGACTCTGCACTCTGAGACCCCTCCAAAAGGTCCTGATCAACTCGCCATCAGTGGCGTCTTCGTTCAACTGCTGGAGTATCTTGTGGTATCTAGTATAATAATTGGCTAAGGTTTCATCATGACCTTGCTCAATTTTATCTAGAAAGTCCATACTCTTGAGGCGTTGTCTTTGGCCTATATGACCTTCTATGAACTTAGCCTTCAATTCTTCCCACGAGTCAATTGAACTGTCGGGAAGACCATAAAACCAAGTGGACGCCTCTTCCTTCAAGGTTGTTGGGAAGAGCGCCGCGTAATGGTCCGGAGTTGCCCTCCTTCCCAAAAGAGAAGAGTTATGGGCGTTGATATGGCGAACTGGGTCTCCCTCGCCTGTGTAATCATCGATGATCCTCGCAAAGATTGTGGAGGAACTTGAGTGTTGAATAGCCTCTTGGGGACATGATGAGAAGTGTGGTCACGATCAATAAGTAGATCATTCGCTCCTCTCCTCTTCTTTACCAACAATTCTTCTACCTGTCCTATAGTGAATAAGACAGGGCCCCTACTCGTCGTTTCGATTTCAGGAGCTTTGGTAACCTATTTCTCCAAGAGATTTTATTCTACGATCTTCACACTAGAGGCCACCTATTCCTTCTGGGAGGCTTCTCGAGTCGGTTCCTTTTTAGCAGGAACAGTTCCCGTCTGGGTCTGGTTCCAGAAGGCTATGAAGGCCGCCATTATCTCCTGAGGGACAGTTGAAGGGACTGTTCTTTCTTCCTCAAGATTGGGTAATGACTGGGCATGAATGAGATTCTCTTCACCACCAGTGCCGTTAGCATGAGGCGCGGGTGGGTCTTCTCTGGGTGTTGGACTTGAGGTGGTGGGATTTACTTGAGTGTTTCCCATCTCCTCTATAACGGGGCTTGGCCTCTTATTCTTCTCGGAGGCCATGAACTTTTTATCAGCTTCCCACAGATGGCGCCAAATGTTGGGATCAAAATGACGTGGCCTTGAACTTCGGGTAACGGATTTCGAGATATCGCCGCAGGCTAGCTCTCTTATGTATCTTTTTTGACCTTTTGGGTACTTAGTTTCCTTTTGAGGCTTTGTGTGAGGCGAGGACCTGAAAAGGGGTGGGGAGGGCTCCTGATTCCACTCCGAAGCTTAAGTCAGTAATGGATTTGGAGAGAATAATATGAAGTACATAGCAAAACTTAACCTATGAACTTAGAATGTACCCCTATTTATAGGGAGATATTACCGAATTCACATGGCGGCTACCCTCTGGGGAGGGTTTCTGTCCAGAGTCGGCTTGAGCAGGTGACAAGCAGGTCGCCACCTCATCTTTCCTTAGCTGGGAAGGTTTCTTCCTTTGGCGGTGGAAGCAGGTCGCCACCTGTGCTCTTCCTTGAGAGGAAGGTTTGCTTCTTAAGGCGGCTGAAGCAGGTCGCCACCTGTCCCTTTCCTTAAGAGGAAGGGTTTCTGATGAGACTTTGATTGTCGACTCGACTTACTCTTTAATAGGGAAGGGCTTTAGGCAGGCTAGCCGCCTTTATCTTGTTAATGGTACCATGGAAGTCGACTTCTTCGAATGTGATCGTCAACCTTTTACCTTTGTTTTATTATTTTTAACAAGGTTGGTCGACGACTTATTGATCTCACCTTTTAAACGTGCTCGACTTTATTCTAGTCATGTCGTGTTTAATCGTAACCTAACACCCATCACGTGGAGAAGGCGAGATAACTATCTCCGACATCCTACTAATACTCCCTCGTTGAGCAAATAAGAAGCGACGTGACTCTAACACGGATGGATAGGTCCTATACAATCTGGCAGAAATACATGTGCTTACGCGCACCTACATGTGCCTACGCGCACTTACATGTACTTACATGCACCTACCGGTGCTTGCACGGCCTAAGGCGGAAGTTAAAGGTAACATAAGGACTACCTCCAGTAACAACAAAAGGAAAAATAGGGAGCCTTGTCAATTCAACATTCTTCAACCATGTATACATCCGCGACACAAGCACAACTTCAAAGGAAGTTAGGCTACAAGTCATAACCACTACGAGGGTACAACACCACGAAGAGTCACAAGTATAGGAAGAAGTACATCGAGTAAAGAAAGACCTCGAGGAAGTAGACAATGTCCGCACGAAACTTTCAACCCAACGCATAGCGTACATATTCTACTCAAAAGCGCGGGACACGCGTTCAAGAAGGGAGAAGGGAAGGGTTACTCCTATCCAATCCCACCAACAAATACACTTGCATCAAAATGCAAGGAATATGAGGGAGAGAATTTATAAGTCCTCCTCAAGTATGGATGTTACCATAAACCAGTCACCAAGGGAAATTTACAACACTCGTCGCAAGAACGGGGGCACATCGTGAACTACAACTCTTACAAAGACTCAGCGAATCTCCTACTAACAAGAGATACGTACCACGCTTGAGCAAGGAACAACAATGCGACCACCAAGCGACTTGGGGGGCACCAAACGAACAAGTGCTTGGCACTCCACCTAATTATAGAGGAGGAGATCAGAAGTGAAAGGCTACACGAACACGCGAACATGCGAACATGCGAACACGCGACACCACCCTTCCTAAGAAGATGCCACAAATGAGGAAAACAACCTCAAAGTCCCATACGGATTGCCTCAAGATGGTAACATCAGGCATCGCCCTCGAAAGACGATCTCTTTTACTAGAGTAAGGCCCAGGTGACAGGCATTACTACCAAGAGTAAACCCAGGTATGAGGTAACATCTCTACAAAAAAGAAAATACTGTTATGAATAAAACAGACCTCTCGAGTAAGATATCTACTCAGGATAGTCTGATTTACTCGAGGTAGAATCCAAGCTGAATGGAACATACTAGTCGCGAATAGTCTGGTCCAGTCAAATTAGCATTGCAGGCGATAAATCCATATGAGAATATTTATAACTCCATTTTATTTCCTAACCAATATATATCTCGAAACATTGTGAACCAATTTTAGACAGGTTATACACACATTCAAGAGATATCTCAAAGGCACACCCTACTCTGGAATCACGCCAAGTAGCGGACTATACGCATACTATTTGCACCAACAATACAAGCTATTATCTTAGCTACAACAAACAACTTATATTATACAACGCCGACATGTCAATAATCGACAACGAGCATGCAAACGCTCTCTATCTCTCTCGACATCTACTACGAACAACGTCGACAGCATACTACACATTGGTATTCTTCCAGGTCTTATTCTCATATGTAACATGATGTGATCCTAATCTGGAAACATCCGCATGTCTACATCATCCATTCACTAGACTCCAACGAAAATAGGATGCAGCTACATACATTAGGGGCTGATCACCCTATATGACGTGATATCCTCTATCGGAGGCATCCCCATGTTCAAAGGCGGGCGTAGCATCCCCTTCCAGGGACTCCCCGTCATGGCGTGATATACTCTATCAGAGGAATCCTCATGTTCAAAGCCTGGCTTAGAATCACTTTCCTGGGACTCCCCGCCATGGTGTGATATCCTCTATCGGAGGCATCCCCATGTTCAAAGTCGGGCGTAGCATCCCCTTCCTGGGACTCCCTGCTGATGGATATACGCCCAATTTGAACCCGTTGACTTCCAAACCGTTATATTTTTATCGTCCCATCACCGATTATAAATCGAAACTTCAACCCGAACACTTCGCGAACACATCAACGGCTCGGACGAGGCCGGAGCGCTCGTCCGGCCGGGGCAAAACTCACCTAGGTGAGGTTGGGTGGCCACACCCGACCTCCCCTAGGAGAGATCGGGTCAGCCAACCCGATCTCTCCTAGGGGAGATCGGGTGGACCAACCCGATCTCTCCTAGGAGAGATCGGGTCGGCCAACCCGATCTCTCCTAGGAGGGATGGGGTTGGCCAACCCCATCCTCCCTAGGAGGGGTTGGGTGCCCTCACCCAACCCCTACCCTTGGGGGTCGGATTTCTCCCCCCCCAAGGGCCCCTGCGCCATTGTCGGACACCCACACTCGGTTCATGTCGTCTACCTTCTCCGAATCCTAAGGTCTTAATTATGCGTTTAAAGGTTAATTAATGGTGTTTAGAGGCTAACGATGTCATTAAGCCACCTTAATGACACCGTTGCCTATAAATACCCCATCTTCACAACTCATTTGATCATCTTGGCCATTTGGACAACTTAGCTCTGACATCTCTCTAGCTTTATCTCTCTAGAAGAATACTGACTTAGGCATCGGAGAGGGTTCACCAGGCACCACCCCCCCCCCTCCGTGTCTGGTATTGCCCCTTCTGTAGGGTAGAAGGAGAGAGGAAGCAAAGGAAGGAAGGAAGGAAGGAAGAAGATAGACTAAGGCAGGACGACTCAGAAATACCGGATCGTACACATCCCCCGTAAGGAGTGAGATCGAAGCCGATCACCCGTTGACCTAGATCTCATAACTTAACACTTGGCGCCGTCTGCGGGCTTCGGACAGAAAGCCTAACTATCACTAGCAAGATGGCAAGCGTATATGTCATCCATGGAGGTTATGGAGCTGGAGGAGAGCCAGCGAATGCCAGAGAAGCATATATGGTAGAGTTAGGGACTCCTAAGCCAAAAGAAGAACAACCAGAAGGAAAGAGAGAAGACATAATAGAATTTTCAAGAAGAGACATGGAGCATGTGTTACCAGACAACAAGGATGCCCTGGTCATAACAATGAAGATCACTGATATGGACATTGGAAGAATCCTAATAGACAGTGGAAGCTCACCCAATATCATTAGCAAGAAAGTCCTCAACATACTAGGAGTAAGGCCAAGTAGCATAAATCAGGTTCACTCCCCCTTGGTAGGATTTTCAGGAGAGCCAACATACCCACTGGGGGCAGTCACACTACCTGTGACACTGGGTACAGGCCAGAGACAGTTAAAGATTAATGTCCCATTCTTCATCACAGAAGAAATGGAGGAGTACAATGGGGTCCTGGGTACCACTACAATCAACAAGTGGGGTATGGTACCATCAACGCTATATCAGAAAATGAAATTCCCCACAGACCAAGGGATAGGGGAAGTAAAGGGTAACCAGAAGGTAGCAAGGAAATGTGCAAGGATTGCACTAGGCAAGAGGAAGAAAACAAGAGAAGTCCTACTAGTAGACGAGGACCCAAGAGAAGATCATGGAAGACCAGCCCCCATGGAGGAACTAAAAGAGATACTCATAGAAGAACCCGATAGGAAGGCCAAAATCGGGACTGCCTTATCTCAGGAAGAGGAAAACCACTTAGTAGCTTTACTAAGGGAATACAAGGATCTGTTCGCCTGGTCACCGAACGATATGCCAGGAATATCAGAAGAGGTAATCTCACACAAGCTCAATATAGACGCGGCAACGCGACCAACAACACAGAAGGTGAGACCAATGGGAGGAAGCAAAAAGATAGCTATCCAAGAAGAAGTAGAAAAGCTACTAAAGGCAAAGTTCATCAAAGAAATCAGATTCCAGACATGGGTGGCAAACCCAGTACTGGTAAAGAAACCGGGGGGAAGTTAGAGAATGTGTATCGACTATCGTGACTTAAACAAAGCATGCCCAAAGGACTCATACCCACTACCAAGAATAGATCAGTTAGTGGATGCAACATCAGGTCACCAACTAATGAGCTTCATGGATGCATACTCAGGATATAACCAGATAAAAATGGCCCCTGAGGACGCCCCTCACACAGCATTCTACGCTGATAGCGAGATATACCATTACACAGTGATGCCTTTCGGACTCATAAATGCTGGAGCAACATACCAAAGAATGGTCAACAAAATCTTTGGAGACATGATAGGGAAGACAATGGAGGCGTATGTGGATGACATGACAGTCAAATCTAAAGAGAAGAAGGACCATGTGGAAAACCTTCGTTCAACGTTTGAAAGGATGAGGCAATACCAAGTCCGTCTAAACCCGAAGAAATGCGCATTTGGGGTACAATCAGGAAAGTTTTTAGGCTTCATGGTAAGCCAGCGAGGCATAGAGGTAAACCCCGAAAAACTTCAAGCAATTGAAGAAATGCAGTCACCTACGAAGCACAAAGAGGTTCAACGACTGAACGGGAGGTTGGCAGCCCTTAACAGATTCCTATCCAAAATAGGAGACAAGGCATTACCCTTCTTTGAGGTACTAAGGGCAAACAAGAAATTCGAATGGACACCGAGATGTGAGGAAGCCTTCCAGCAACTCAAACAACATCTAAAGACACTACCACCCCTAGCAAAGCCTACACCAGGGGAGCCCCTCTACCTCTACATCTCCGTGAGCAACGTGGCAGTAAGCTCAGTGCTAATCAAGGAGGAAAACGCTGCACAATTGCCAGTATACTTCGTAAGCAAAACATTGGCAAAGTATGAGATCAACTACTTGCCAATAGAAAAGTACCTCTATGCACTGATTATATCAGCAAGAAAGTTGAGACCGTATTTCCATGGGCATGAAGTAACAGTCCTCACAGACCAGCCATTGAAACACCTCCTCCAAAGACCAGACACATCGGGAAGACTGACAAAATGGGCAATTGAGCTAAGTGAGTTTCGCATTCATTTTGCCCCAAGAACAGCCATAAAGGGTCAGGCTCTAGCAGATTTTATTGCCGAATTCACCGGAATTAATCCAGACGAAGACTTGGGAGAAGTCAAAACTACATGCGAGGCAAGTAATAGTCAGGAGAAACAACCAGAAGAATTATGGGAGATGCATACTGATGGGTCATCCAACGGAGGAGGTTCAGGCGCAGGCCTCTTACTATACCCACCAAACAGCGATACACCTATGCGCTATGCCATGGCACTCACCTTTAAGGCAACAAACAATGAGGCTGAGTACGAAGCACTAATAACTGGCCTGAGAATAGCCAAAGGAGTAGGGGCAAAGAATTTAAGGGTCAAGTGTGATTCTCAACTAGTTGTCAATCAAGTGAAAGGAATCTACACTGCAAAGTCCGAAAACATGCAGAGATACTTACAGCAAGCCAAAGACTTGATAAAGAGCTTCCAAAGCTTCGACATTGAGTCAGTCCCAAGAGAACAAAACCAAGAGGCAGACGCCTTAAGTAAACTAGCCTTAGGGGCAGAAGCAGGCAAAGAGGTTCACTTCATAGAGCAAAGAATGCAATCAGTGATAGAACAAATGGAGGTTCTAGCAATAGATGAAGCAGAAGTCTGGATGACACCAATGCGACAATACATCATGGAAGGAAAACTCCCAAAAGATAAGGTGGAAGCAGTCAAGATTGAAAGGATGGCTAGGAATTACGCTGTAATGGACAACGAACTCTACAAGAAAGGATACTCCACACCTTTCCTCAAATGCATAGCATACCCAGAAACAGAGAGAGTGCTTGCAGAACTCCATGAGGGAGATGCGGGGTGCCATGAAGGAGCACGGTCAATAAGCCGAAAGTTCTACAACCTAGGATACTATTGGCCATCAATGAGCAAAGAAGTAGCAGACTTGGTACAAAAATGTGATCACTGTCAAAGGTACTCCAGAAATATAACAGCCCCACCAGCAAATCTAAGCTCCATCTCAGGAGCCTGGCCTTTCGCACAATGGGGGATTGATTTGATAGGCCCCCTACCGAAAACAAAAGGTCAGAAGACTTGCATAATTGTTGCAATAGACTACTTCTCCAAGTGGATAGAAGCAAAGGCGATGGGGAAGACAACAGACGACCAAGTCGTCAACTTCATCCAATCTCACATTGTCTCGAGGTACGGGGTGCCAAGAGCAATAATAAGTGACAACGGCCCACAATTCAAGAGCAAGAAATTGCAGTGGTATTGTGAAAGACTGAATATAGACCACCGTTTCGCATCAGTAAAGCACCCTCAGACAAACGGACAGGTAGAATCAGCAAACAAGATAGTGCTAGATGGCCTAAAGAAACGACTCACGCCACCAAGGGAAGTTGGGTAGATGAGCTGGAAAATGTTCTATGGGCAGTACGGACAACACCAAAGATATCCACAGGAGAAACGCCATTTGGCCTAGTGTACGGAACTGAAGCGGTGGCACCAGCAGAAATAGCTGTACAATCACTGAGGACCAAGTACTTTGAGGAGCATGAGAACAACAAAGCAAGGCTTTTAGATTTAGACATGGTGGAGGATAAAAGGTGGAATTCGGAAGAAGCACAGACACGAATGCGCCTTGTCTCAGCAAGATACTACAACCGCCAAGTCAAGGAGAGACAATTCCACGTGGGAGAACTGGTACTAAGAAGGAATGAGTTCTCACACTTAGACCAAGTCAGAAAATTATCTCCAAAGTGGGAAGGACCATACAAGATAGCGTCAGTTCCCTACGTAAACGCTTACCGCCTCGAAGATGGGGAAGGGTATATCTCCACAAACACCTTCAGTGGAGAGCACCTAAAGAAGTACTACGTATAAGAAGAAAGCACAAGAAAAAACCATATCCTTAGTTTCATATTTCACATTTTGCATGTTTCAGCTTTACAAGCTTTTCAAAAAACAACTTTTGAGAAGGAGAACTCACGAAGTTACTCCAACTCTACAACTATCTTTCATTCCTACAAAGGATGTCTTGGTGCACCAAGGCATCCCAAGTGTACAAAAACATGAATGCTCCTAAGGGAGTAGTAGTTACTCAAGAGTATTTTCCAGTGAATGCAGTGGTATAACCACGAAGTTATCCTTACACAGATATGACTTCAAGTCAATGACAGGTTCGACGCCCCCAAGAGCGCATCTTGAGAGTAGTTTTCATACTACGACATTCGACGCCCCCAAGAGCGTATCTTGAGAGTAGTGTTCATACTACGACCTTCGACGCCCCCAAGAGCGTATCTTGAGAGTAGTTATTACACTACGACCTTCGACGCACCAAGAGCGTATCTTGAGAGTGGTTTCCAAAAACTACGAACTTCGACGCCCCCAAGAGCGTATCTTGAGAGTAGTGTTCATACTACAACCTTGGACGCCCCCAAGAGCGTATCTTGAGAGTAGTTATTACACTACGACTTCGACGCACCAAGAGCGTATCTTGAGAGTGGTTTCCAAAAACTACGAATTCGACGCCCCCAGGAGCGTATCTTGAGGTAGATTTGCAACCTACCAGATTCGACGCCCCCAAGAGCGTATCTTGAGGTAGAAAAAACACTACCAGTTCGACGCCCCCAAGAGCGTATCTTGAGGTAGATTTCAAACTACCAGTTCGACGCCCACCAGGAGCGTATCTTTGGTCTAACTTGAGCCCTCCGGGAGCCTATCCTGTGAAACGTTAAGTGCCGTCCGAGAGCCTGTCTCGTGAACAGATTTCGACGCCCACCAAGAGCGTATCTTTGGTCTAACAGTACAACGTATACCGTGTAAGGGGTATCAGAAGAGATCATCATACCATGCTTAGAAGGATACCATGCTTAGAAGGATACCATGCTCAGAAGGATACCATGAGAAAGAAATTTCTAAGTAAAGTAATGTGAAGAACAAGTAATGTTTTTTCTTTATGAAATGACAGGTCTGACATAAAGGAAAGCACGAAAGAAGGATAAGTAAAGGAAACACACCAAGGGAAGGGTCCATACCCAAAGAGCCATACACAAGGCATAGGGAGACATCATGAAAAGAGATATAAGCACACGGCCATGTATACAACGAGTATAGACAAGTGTATCAGACAAAGATGGCAACACTAAGAAAGGTGGAGTTTTAAACTCTAAAGACAACCACAACTCACAAACACACGAGACTACCACAAGAAATAGGGGTACTATTCCCTTATCTTCGCAATATGCTTAATAGCAAAGTCTGACAAATCACCAAGTCGAGAGAAAGGAAAGTCAGGAGCAATCATATGAATACGCTCAAGAATCTCCTTAAAGGAAATACGTTTCGCCACAGAGCAGCGAACATCCATAGCAGCCCGATAAGCGGAAGAGGCCTTATACTCAACAATGGCACACTCTTTCGCCTCCATACGAAACATTTCCTCCAGAGAGACTAACTCAGCAGCCCGGAGTGTCTCATCACGATAAGACCTTTGTTTCAACGCCTCAACCTCTTCATTGAGAAGAGCAATACGACCCTCCAAGTCTCGGCACCGCAAATCAGTAATGCGACTATGCTCCAAACAGCTAATAAGACTGGAGTTAAGGGAGACACAAATGTACTCGTACACCTTCCTCTCCTCAGCAAGATCAATAGCAAGGGTGGATAAATTAACAAGGTCGGCCATACTCTGCAACAAAAATAAAAGATGAGACGGATAACGCATGGAGAAGAAGTATGCCAAAGGATAAAACGGTTAATAACATTACAGGAGCATAACGAGCCAACACATCACGAGCCAACTCATAAGTTGCCTCCGACCCTTTGGAGAGGGACACACGATCAGCAGGAGGAACAGCAGACTGCAGAACACGAACTCCAACCTCAGGAGTTTGCAAAGAAGATTGATTGTCAAAACGAGCCCCACGCCCATAATAAGGCGCCCACTCAGACCCAACAATTCCATCAACAGGTGGACGAGACAGCTCCTTCCGACTCAGACGCGGAAGACGAAGTCTACCTACAACAAAGCACAGAGTAAATACCAATATACACTAAGGAAACTCAGCTGCTCAAGAACTCACCAAACAGAGAGGAAGGAAAAGACGGCTCCCGGACCTTCGATTGGGGGGCATCAATATAGAAAGAAGATGGCACCCTAACGTCACCACCCTTACCTCCAGTTAGAGAACACCTCCCCGCACCATAGAAAACCGATCTTTTTGCAATCGAAGATCCGGTCCCGGAATTAACCACTCCCACACGTACTGGCCTCTTACTCCTCATCAATCACCAGAAAGTTCTGCTGACCGGAAAAAACACAGGCTTAGTCCAAGGAAAACAGAAAGCAAACAGTAGACAAGAGATACGAACTCATCTCCCTAAAATGATGGATACAAAGTCAAAAGACAAGAATAGAAAGACGACAAGGAAAACCCCACCAGCCAATAGGCAGAGGCAGGGGGCAGGGGGAGATAGTCATAACCCCCAGCATAAGGAGACCCCACCAGCCAACAGGCAGAGGCAGGGGGCAGGGGGAGATAGTCATAACCCCCAGCATAAGGAGACCCCACCAGCCAACAGGCAGAGGCAGGGGACAGGGGGAGATAGTCATAACCCCCAGCATAAGGAGACCCCACCAGCCAACAGGCAGAGGCAGGGGGCAGGGGGAAATAGTCATAACCCCCAGCATAAGGAAACCTCATCAGCCAATTGGCAGAGGCTAGAAGGCAGAGGGAGATAGTTACAACCCCCAGCACAGAGAGACCCACGGGCCAACAAGCAAAGACAAGGGGCAAAAGGAGATAATTATGATCCCAATATAGAAGACTTCGCCCGCCAATAAGCGAAAACATGAGAGTAAAAAGATGGAAAAGTGACGAATCAAATAGGACTACAGTACCATGAAAACATATAAATCAAGAACGAGACAAGTAAGGAAACGATTGAAGGAGAAGCAGAATTAAATCCCTCAAAGGCAATGCTTACACAAAAAGAGAAGACACGTACCTCAATGCGACACACGCCCCGAGAAACAAGCCTGACCAGAAATCCCACCGCCAAAAGGAAAAGAAGAGAAAAGGACAATGAGAATGAGGTAATCACTTCCCCTTTTATAATACAAAGGATTAGGGTTTTTCTAAAGTCGCCAAATCAACACCGTTGATTTTTAGAAAGGAAAATTTCAAGGGACAGATTCAAAAACTAGTTCCTATTAACCACGGTTAAATCTACGCTCACCCTAGTTAACATCCTCTAAGGTTTATTTTCTAGTATCCCATACTTAGAAAAAATTTTGGCCAAAATTAAATTTTTCTCCACTTAGATGGAATCCCGGCATGAATTCGAAGCATAAGTCATTTAGTTGCATTCATATCACACCCCTGTGCAAGTGTGTATTTTTTGAGTATGCATCTATAGCAAGGATAAGTTTATTACTCCTATCTCAGACGGACGCGTGCCTAGGCACACGTCCGTACTACTCTGACGTTTACAATTCCTCTATCTTGATGGATATACGCCCAATTTGAACCCGTTGACTTCCAAACCGTTGTATTTTTATCGTCCCATTTATGATTGTAAATCGAAACTTCAACCCGGACACTTCGCGAGAACATCGACGGCTCGGACGGGGCCGAAGCGCCCGTCCGACAGAGGCGAACTCACCTAGGTGAGGTTGGGTAGCCACACCCGACCTCCCCTAGGGGAGATCGGGTCAGCCGACCCGATCTCCCCTAGGGGGGATCGGGTTGGCCAACCCGATCTCTCCTAGGAGAGATCGGGTCGGCCAACCCGATCCCTCCTAGGAGGGATGGGGTTGGCCAACCCCACCCTCCCTAGGAAGGGTTGGGTGTCCTCACCCAACCCCTACCCTTGGGGGTCGGATTTCTCCCCCCCCAAGGGTCCCGACACCACATTCGGACTCCCATGCTCGGTCCACTCCGCCTACCTCCTCCGAATCCTAAGGTCTTAATTATGTGCTTAAAGGTTAATTAATTGTGTTTAAAGGCTAACGATGTCATTAAGCCACTTTAATGACACCGTTGCCTATAAATACCCCACCTTCACAACTCATTTGGGGATCTTGGCCATTTGGACATTTTAGCTCTGACATCTCTCTAGCTTTATCTCTCTAGAAAAGTACTGACTTAGGCATCGGAGAGGGTTCACCAGGCACCACCCCCCCTCCTCCGTGTCTGGTATTGCCCCTTCTGCAGGGTAGAAGGAAAGAAGAAGCAAAGGAAGGAAAGAAGGAAAGAAGAAGATAGACTAAGGTAGAGCAACTCAGGAACACCGGATCGCACACATCCCCCGTAAGGAGTGAGATCAAAGCCGACCCCCCGTTGACCTAGATCTCATAACTTAACACTTGGCGCCGTCTGCGGGCTTCGGACAGAAAGCCTAACTATCACTAGCAAGATGGCAAGCGTATATGTCATCCATGGAGGTTATGGAGCTGGAGGAGAGTCAGCGAATGCCAGAGAAGCATATATGGCAGAGTTAGGGACTCCTAAGCCAAAAGAAGAACAACCAAAAGGAAAGAGAGAAGACATAATAGAATTTTCAAGAAGAGACATGGAGCATGTGTTACCAGACAACAAGGATGCCCTGGTCATAACAATGAAGATCACTGATATGGACATTGGGAGAATCCTAATAGACAGTGGAAGCTCACCCAACATCATTAGCAAGAAGGTCCTCAACATACTAGGAGTTAGGCCAAGTAGCATAAAACAGGTTTACTCCCCCTTGGTAGGATTTTCAGGAGAGCCAACATACCCACTGGGGGCAGTCACACTACCTGTGACACTAGGCACAGGGCAGAGGCAGCTAAAGATTGATGTCCCATTCTTCATTACAGAAGACATGGAGGAGTACAATGGGGTCCTAGGTACCACTACAATCAACAAGTGGGGTATGGTACCATCAACGCTATATCAGAAAGTGAAATTCCCCACAGACCAAGGGATAGGGGAAGTAAAGGGTAACCAGAAGGCAGCAAGGAAATGTGCAAGGATTGCACTAGGCAAAAGGAAGAAAACAAGAGAAGTCCTACTAGTAGACGAGGACCCAAGAGAAGATCATGGAAGACCAGCCCCCATGGAGGAACTAAAAGAGATACTCATAGAAGAACCCGATAGGAAGGCTAAAATTGGGACTGCCTTATCTCAGGAAGAGGAGAACCACTTAGTCGCTTTACTAAGGGAGTACAAGGATTTGTTCGCCTGGTCACCGAGCGATATGCCAGGGATATCAGAAGATGTGATCTCACACAGGCTCAACATAGACGCGGCAACGCGGCCAACAACACAGAAGGTGAGACCAATGGGAGGAAATAAAAAGATAGCTATTCAAGAAGAAGTAGAAAAGCTACTAAAGGCAAAGTTCATCAAGGAAATCAGATTCCAGACATGGGTGGCAAACCCAGTACTGGTAAAGAAGCCGGGAGGAAGTTGGAGAATGTGTATTGACTATCGGGACCTAAACAAGGCATGCCCAAAGGACTCATATCCGCTACCAAGAATAGATCAGTTAGTGGATGCAACATCGGGTCACCAACTAATGAGCTTCATGGATGCATACTCAGGATATAACCAGATAAAAATGGCCCCTGAGGACGCCCCCCACACAGCATTCTACGCTAATAGCGAGATATACCATTACACAGTGATGCCTTTCGGACTCATAAATGCTGGAGCAACATACCAAAGAATGGTCAACAAAATCTTTGGGGACATGATAGGGAAGACAATGGAGGCGTATGTGGACGACATGATAGTCAAATCTAAAGAGAAGAAGGACCATGTGGAAAACCTTCGCTCAACGTTTGAAAGGATGAGGCAATATCAAGTCCGTCTAAACCCGAAAAAGTGCGCATTTGGGGTGCAATCAGGAAAGTTCTTAGGCTTCATGGTAAGCCAGCGAGGCATAGAGGTAAACCCCGAAAAACTTCAAGCAATTGAAGAAATGCAATCACCTACGAAGCACAAAGAGGTTCAACGACTGAACGGGAGGTTGGCAGCCCTTAACAGATTCCTATCCAAAATAGGAGACAAGGCATTACCCTTCTTTGAGGTACTAAGGGCAAACAAGAAATTTGAATGGACACCAAGATGTGAGGAGGCCTTCCAGCAACTCAAACAACATCTAAAGACACTACCACCCCTAGCAAAGCCTACACCAGGAGAGCCCCTCTACCTCTACATCTCAGTGAGCAACGTGGCAGTTAGCTCAGTGCTAATCAAAGAGGAAAACGCTGCACAATTGCCAGTATACTTCGTAAGCAAAACATTGGCAAAGTATGAGATCAACTACTTGCCAATAGAAAAGTACCTCTATGCACTGATCATATCAGCAAGAAAGTTGAGACCGTATTTTCATGGGCATGAAGTAACAGTCCTCACAGACCAACCATTGAAACACCTCCTGCAGAGACCAGACACATCGGGAAGACTGACCAAATGGGCAATCGAGCTAAGTGAGTTTCGCATTCATTTCGCCCCAAGAACAGCCATAAAGGGTCAGGCTCTAGCAGATTTTATCGCCGAATTCACTGGAATTAATCCGGACGAAGACTTGGGAGAAGTCAAAACTACATGCGAGGCAAGTAGTAGTCAGGAGACACAATCAGAAGAATTATGGGAGATGCATACTGATGGGTCATCCAACGGAGGAGGTTCAGGCGCAGGCCTCTTACTATACCCACCAAACAGCGATACACCTATGCGCTATGCCATGGCACTAACCTTTAAGGCAACAAACAATGAGGCTGAGTACGAAGCACTAATAACTGGCCTGAGAATAGCCAAAGGAGTAGGGGCAAAGCATTTAAGGGTCAAGTGTGATTCTCAACTAGTTGTCAACCAAGTGAAAGGAATCTACACTGCAAAGTCCGAAAACATGCAGAGATACTTGCAGCAAGCCAAGGACCTGATAAAGAGCTTCCAAAGCTTCGACATTGAGTCTGTCCCAAGAGAACAAAACCAAGAGGCAGACGCCTTAAGTAAACTAGCCTTAGGGGCAGAAGCAGGCAAAGAGGTTCACTTCGTGGAGCAAAGAATGCAATCAGTGATAGAACAAATGGAGGTTCTAGCAATAGATGAAGCAGAAGTCTGGATGACACCAATGAGACAATACATCATGGAAGGAAAGCTCCCAAAAGATAAGGTGGAAGCAGTCAAGATTGAAAGGATGGCTAGGAATTACGCAGTGATGGACAATGAGCTCTACAAGAAAGGATACTCCACACCTTTCCTCAAATGCATAGCATACCCAGAAACAGAGAGGGTACTTGCAGAACTCCATGAAGGAGAGGCGGGGTGCCATGAAGGAGCACGGTCAATAAGCCGAAAGGTCTACAACCTAGGATACTATTGGCCATCATTGAGCAAAGAAGTAGCAGACTTGGTACAAAAATGTGATCACTGCCAAAGGTACTCCAGAAATATAACAGCTCCACCAGCAAAGCTAAGCTCCATCTCAGGAGCCTGGCCTTTCGCACAATGGGGGATTGATTTGATAGGCCCCCTACCAAAAACAAAAGGTCAGAAGACTTGCATAATTGTTGCAATAGACTACTTCTCCAAGTGGATAGAAGCAAAGGCAATGGGGAAGACAACAGACGACCAAGTCGTTAATTTCATCCAATCTCACATTGTCTCGAGGTACGGGGTGCCAAGAGCAATAATAAGTGACAATGGCCCACAATTCAAGAGCAAGAAATTGCAGTGGTATTGCGAAAGACTGAATATAGATCACCGTTTCGCATCAGTAAAGCACCCTCAGACAAACGGACAGGTAGAATCGGCAAACAAGATAGTGCTAGATGGCCTAAAGAAACGACTCCACGCCACCAAGGGAAGTTGGGTAGATGAGCTGGAAAATGTTCTATGGGCAGTGCGGACAACACCAAAGATATCCACAGGAGAAACGCCATTTGGCCTAGTGTACGGAACCGAGGCGGTGGCACCAGCAGAAATAGCTGTACAATCACTGAGGACCAAGTACTTTGAGGAGCATGAGAACAACAAGGCAAGACTTTTAGATTTAGACATGGTGGAGGACAAAAGGTGGAATTCAGAAGAAGCACAGACACGAATGCGCCTTGTCTCAGCAAGATACTACAACCGCCAAGTCAAGGAGAGACAATTCCACGTAGGAGAACTAGTACTAAGAAGGAATGAGTTCTCACACTTAGACCAAGTCAGAAAATTATCTCCAAAGTGGGAAGGACCATACAAGATAGCGTCAGTTCCCTACGTAAACGCGTACCGCCTCGAAGATGGGGAGGGGTATATCTCCACAAACACCTTCAGTGGAGAGCACCTAAAGAAGTACTACGTATAAGAAGAAAGCACAAGCAAAAGACCATATCCTTAGTTTCATATTTCACATTTTGCGCGCTTCAGCTTCACAAGCTTTTCAAAAAACAACTTTTGAGAAGGAGAACTCACGAAGTTACTCCAACTCTACAACTATCTTTTATCCCTACAAAGGATGTCTTGGTGCACCAAGGCATCCCAAGTGTACAAAACATGAATGCTCCTAAGGGAGTAGTAGTTACTCAAGAGTATTTTCAAGTGAATGTAGTGGTATAATCACGAAGTTATCCTTACACAGATATGACTTCAAGTCAATGACAGGTTCGACGCCCCCAAGAGCGTATCTTGAGAGTAGTTTTCATACTACGACATTCGACGCCCCCAAGAGCGTATCTTGAGAGTAGTTTCCATACTACGATATTCGACGCCCCCAAGAGCGTATCTTGAGAGTAGTGTTCATACTACGACCTTCGACGCCCCCAAGAGCGTATCTTGAGAGTAGTTATCACACTACGACCTTCGACGCACCAAGAGCGTATCTTGAGAGTGGTTTCCAAAAACTACGAACTTTGACGCCCCCAAGAGCGTATCTTGAGAGTAGTGTTCATACTACAACCTTCGACGCCCCCAAGAGCGTATCTTGAGAGTAGTTATTACACTACGACTTCGACGCACCAAGAGCGTATCTTGAGAGTGGTTTCCAAAAACTACGAATTCGACGCCCCCAGGAGCGTATCTTGAGGTAGATTTGCAACCTACCAGATTCGACGCCCCCAAGAGCGTATCTTGAGGTAGAAAAAACACTACCAGTTCGACGCCCCCAAGAGCGTATCTTGAGGTAGATTTCAAACTACCAGTTCGACGCCCACCAGGAGCGTATCTTTGGTCTAACCTGAGCCCTCCGGGAGCCCATCCTGTGAAACGTTAAGTGCCGTCCGAGAGCCTGTCTCGTGAACAGATTTGACACCCGTCAAGAAGGTATCGGTGGACTAACCTGTGCCCTCCGGGAGCCTATCCTGTGAAACGTTAAGTGCCGTCCGAGAGCCTGTCTCGTGAAAAGATTTCGACGCCCACCAAGAGCGTATCTTTGGTCTAACAGTACAACGTATACCGTGTAAGGGGTATCAGAAGAGATCATCACACCATGTTTAGAAGGATACCATTCTTAGAAGGATACCATGCTCAGAAGAATACCATGAGAAGGAAATTTCTAAGAAAAGTAATGTGAAGAACAAGTAATGTTTTTTCTTTATGAAATGGCAGGTAAGACACGAAGGAAAGCACGAAAGAAGGATAAGTAAAGGAAACACACAAAGGAAAGGTTCCATACCCAAAGAGCCATACACAAGGCATAGGGAGACATCATGAGAAGAGATATAAACACACGGCCATATATACAACAAGTATAAACAAGTGTATCAGACAAAGATGGCAACACTAAGAAAGGTGGAGTTTTAAACTCTAAAGACAACCACAACTCACAAGCACATGAGACTACCACAATAAATAGGGGTACTATTCCTCTATCTTCGCAATATGCTTAAGTGCAAAGTCTGACAAATCACCAAGACGAGAGAAAGGAAAGTCAGGAGCAATTATGTGAATACGCTCAAGAATCTCCTTAAAGGAAATACGTTTAGCCACAGAGCAGCGAACGTCCATAGCAGCCTGATAAGCGGAAGAGGCCTTATACTCAGCAATGGCACACTCTTTCGCCTCCATACGAAACATTTCCTCCAGAGAGACTAACTCAGCAGCCCGAAGTGTCTCATCACGATAAGACCTTTGTTTCAACGCCTCAACCTCTTCATTGAGAAGAGCAATGCGACCCTCCAAGTCTCGGCACCGCAAATCAGTAATACGACTATGCTCCAAATAGCTAATAAGACTGGAGTTAAGGGAGACACAAATGTCCTCGTACACCTTCCTCTCCTCAGCAAGATGAATAGCAAGGGTGGATAAATTAACAAGGTCGGCCATACCCTGCAACAAAAACAAAAGATGAGACGGATAACGCATGGAGAAGAAGTATGCCAAAGGATAAAACGGTTAATAACATTACAGGAGCATAACGAGCCAACACATCACGAGCCAACTCATAAGTTGCATCCGACCCTTTGGAGAGGGACACACGATCAGCAGGAGGAACAGCAGACTGCAGAACACGAACTCCAACCTCAGGAGTTTGCAAAGAAGATTGATTGTCAAAACGAGCCCCACGCCCATAATAAGGCGCCCACTCAGACCCAACAATTCCATCAACAGGTGGACGAGACAGCTCCTTCCGACTCAGACGCGGAAGACGAAGTCTACCTATAACAAAGCACAGAGTAAATACCAATATACACTAAGGAAACTCAGCTGCTCAAGAACTCACCAAACAGAGAGGAAGGAAAAGACGGCTCCCGGACCTTCGATTGGGGGGCATCAATATAGAAAGAAGATGGCACCCTAACGTCACCACCCTTACCTCCAGTTAGAGAACACCTCCCCGCACCATAGAAAACCGATCTTTTTGCAATCGAAGATCCGGTCCCGGAAGTAACCACTCCCACACGTACTGGCCTCTTACTCCTCATCAATCACCAGAAAGTTCTGCTAACCGGAAAAAACACAGGCTCAATCCGAGAAAAACAAAAAGCAAACAATGGACAAGAGACACGAACTCATTTCCCTAAAATGATAGATACAAAGTCAAAAGACAAGAATAGAAAGACGGCAAGAAAAACCCCACCAGCCAACAGGCAGAGGCAGGGGGCAGGGGGAGATAGTCATAACCCCCAGCATGGAAAGACCCCTCAGCCCAACAGGCAGAGGCAAGGGGGCAGGGGGAGATAGTCATAACCCCCAGCATAAGGAGACCCCACCAGCCAACAGGCAGAGGCAGGGGGCAGGGGGAGATAGTCATAACCCCCAGCATGGAGAGACCCCTCACCCCAACAGACTGAGGCAAGGGGGCAAATAGAGATAGTCATAACCCCCAGCATGGAGAGACCCCTCAGCCCAACAGACTGAGGCAAGGGGGCAAATAGAGATAGTCATAACCCCAGCATGGAGAGACCCCTCACCCCAACAGACAGAGGTAAGAGGGCAAACAGAGATAGCCATAATCCCGATGTAAAAAACCCCACACGCCAGTAAACGGAAGTATGAAAGCAAGAAGATGGAGGAAAGACAAATCAAGCAGAACTATATTATCATGAAGACACGTAAGTCGAAACGAGACAAGTAAGGAAAAAACTGAAAGAAAAACAGGATCGAATTCCACAAGAACAATGCTTACACAAGAAGAAAAACGCATACCTCAACGCGACTCGTGCCTCGAGAAGTAAGCCCAACCAGAAATCCCACCGTCGAAAAGAAGAGAAAAGGACAACGAGAATGAGGTAATCACTTCCCCTTTTATAACACAAAGGTTTAGGGTTTTTCCAAAATCGCCAAATCAACACCGTTGAATTTTAGAGAGGAAAATTTCAAGGGACAAGATTCAAAAACTAGTTCCTATTAACCACGGTTAAATCCACGCTCACCCTAGTTAACATCCCCTAAGGTTTATTTTCTAGTATTCCATACTTAGGAAAATTTTTGGCTAAAATTAATTTTTCCGCACTTAGATAAAATCCCGGCACGAATTTGAAGCATAAGTCATTTAGTTGCATTTGTATCACACCCCTGGGCAAGTGTATATTTTTTGAGTAGGCACCTGTAGCAGAGGTAAGTTTATTACTCCTATCTCAGACGGACGCGTGCCTAGGCACACGTCCGTGCTAATCTGACGTTTACAATTCCTCTATCTCATTAGACAGGGGGCAGAGTCAGAGGCAAACATCCATGGGTAAGCAAACATTCAGACAAAGAAGGTAAAACCCCGGTTTCAAATTGCGCGTGTCATACCATCCTAAAATAGAGTCAATCAAGGGTTAGGCCATTGGTTGACTCGGGGGCATGTGATGGATATACGCCCAATTTGAACCCGTTGACTTCCAAACCGTTGTATTTTTATCGTCCCATTTATGATTGTAAATCGAAACTTCAACCCGGACACTTCGCGAGAACATCGACGGCTCGGACGGGGCCGAAGCGCCCGTCCGACAGAGGCGAACTCACCTAGGTGAGGTTGGGTAGCCACACCCGACCTCCCCTAGGGGAGATCGGGTCAGCCGACCCGATCTCCCCTAGGGGGGATCGGGTTGGCCAACCCGATCTCTCCTAGGAGAGATCGGGTCGGCCAACCCGATCCCTCCTAGGAGGGATGGGGTTGGCCAACCCCACCCTCCCTAGGAAGGGTTGGGTGTCCTCACCCAACCCCTACCCTTGGGGGTCGGATTTCTCCCCCCCCAAGGGTCCCGACACCACATTCGGACTCCCATGCTCGGTCCACTCCGCCTACCTCCTCCGAATCCTAAGGTCTTAATTATGTGCTTAAAGGTTAATTAATTGTGTTTAAAGGCTAACGATGTCATTAAGCCACTTTAATGACACCGTTGCCTATAAATACCCCACCTTCACAACTCATTTGGGGATCTTGGCCATTTGGACATTTTAGCTCTGACATCTCTCTAGCTTTATCTCTCTAGAAAAGTACTGACTTAGGCATCAGAGAGGGTTCACCAGGCACCACCCCCCCCTCCTCCGTGTCTGGTATTGCCCCTTCTGCAGGGTAGAAGGAAAGAAGAAGCAAAGGAAGGAAAGAAGGAAAGAAGAAGATAGACTAAGGTAGAGCAACTCAGGAACACCGGATCGCACACATCCCCCGTAAGGAGTGAGATCAAAGCCGACCCCCCGTTGACCTAGATCTCATAACTTAACATATCTCATAAGGCAGGGGGCAGAGTCAGAGGCACGCATCTATGGGTAAGCGAACATTCAGACAAGAAGGTAAAATCCCGGTTTCAAATTGCGCGTGTCATACCATCCTGAAATAGAGTCAATCAAGGGTTAGGCCATTGGTTGACTCGGGGGCATGTGATGGATATACGCCCAATTTGAACCCGTTGACTTCCAAACCGTTATATTTTTATCGTCCCATCACCGATTATAAATCGAAACTTCAACCCGAACACTTCGCGAACACATCAACGGCTCGGACGAGGCCGGAGCGCTCGTCCGGCCGGGGCAAAACTCACCTAGGTGAGGTTGGGTGGCCACACCCGACCTCCCCTAGGAGAGATCGGGTCAGCCAACCCGATCTCTCCTAGGGGAGATCGGGTGGACCAACCCGATCTCTCCTAGGAGAGATCGGGTCGGCCAACCCGATCTCTCCTAGGAGGGATGGGGTTGGCCAACCCCATCCTCCCTAGGAGGGGTTGGGTGCCCTCACCCAACCCCTACCCTTGGGGGTCGGATTTCTCCCCCCCCAAGGGCCCCTGCGCCATTGTCGGACACCCACACTCGGTTCATGTCGCCTACCTTCTCCGAATCCTAAGGTCTTAATTATGCGTTTAAAGGTTAATTAATGGTGTTTAGAGGCTAACGATGTCATTAAGCCACCTTAATGACACCGTTGCCTATAAATACCCCATCTTCACAACTCATTTGATCATCTTGGCCATTTGGACAACTTAGCTCTGACATCTCTCTAGCTTTATCTCTCTAGAAGAATACTGACTTAGGCATCGGAGAGGGTTCACCAGGCACCACCCCCCCTCCGTGTCTGGTATTGCCCCTTCTGCAGGGTAGAAGGAGAGAGGAAGCAAAGGAAGGAAGGAAGGAAGGAAGAAGATAGACTAAGGCAGGACGACTCAGAAATACCGGATCGTACACATCCCCCGTAAGGAGTGAGATCGAAGCCGATCACCCGTTGACCTAGATCTCATAACTTAACACCTGCCATTGCGTGATATCCTCTATCAGTGGCATCCCCATGTTTACTACAAGGTATGGTAACCCCCTTCCGGGGACCATCCTTCCATACATGATAGGACTCGGGCAAGAGG
This sequence comes from Clarkia xantiana subsp. parviflora, assembly GCA_036873135.1. NCBI lineage: Eukaryota > Viridiplantae > Streptophyta > Magnoliopsida > Myrtales > Onagraceae > Clarkia > Clarkia xantiana. The sequence continues at coordinate 13,635,361 of JAPTYO010000003.1, forward strand.
GCAATCGTATGTCAACCTACTGCGTACTATTAAAGTCCGATAGTGTTCCTCTACAAATCGACCAGGAGGCATCCTGCAGTCGCCGCTATACGCACTATATTAAAACTCATCCAAACCGAAAAGTCGAGTCTTGTATAATGCTATCTTGCAATTGTGAAAATAGTGATAGCAAAACACATCCAAATTAGCAAGTCGTGTGTTGCCTCAACGTCGCCTTAGAATGGATCAAGAGACGGAAAAAACTGCAAGTCGTACGAATACAATCTTGTGCAACCACTTGGCATAATCAAGTAGAGGGGCAGTAGTATCGCAAGATAAGTATTGGAACATCCACGGAAAGTCTTGAAACAACGTTACGAGAGGTGTTCTCGAGTAACTGATGGAAAAACACACCAAATTTAACAAGTAGCGTCTTGTGACAACGTCACCTTGAAATGGTTCAAGAGACGGTAAAAACTACAAAGCGTTTTACACGACCTTTGTCCCACCCCTTGGAATATCAAAGTCGAGGCGTAGTAGCATCGCAGGGTAAGTACTGGAATAACCACGGAAAGCCCTGCAACAACGTTACGAAGAGCGTGCCCGACTGACAGATGGAAAAATGCGCCAAACTTAGTAAGTAGCATTTTGCCACAACGTCGCCTTAGAGTACTAAGAGACGGTATAAACTAACGTCTTGACTAGTCAAGATGACATCATAACAGGTGAACTAGTGCCAAGTGCCAAGTGTCAAGCGCCAAGTTCCAAGTGCCAAGTACCAAGCGCCAAGTGCCAAGCGCCAAGCGCCAAGTGCCAAGTGTCAAGCGCCAAGCGCCAAGTGCCAAGTGCCAAGTGCCACGTGCCAAGTGCCAAGTGCCAAGTGCCAAGTGCCAAGTGCCAAGTGCCAAGTACCAAGTGCCAAGTGCTGCTCTGAAGATTTACGTGTTATTACTCACAAACACGACAACTATTGGATGCATATGTTTAACACACTCATCCATTATGCCATGCCTTGGAAACTAAGAGGGGCGCGCATAACGATGTACATCCTATCACAACTACGGATGTTACATCCATACAAACAAGGATTTTCAATCCTATTATACAAGTCCAAACCAAATGGACAAATACGATAACGAAAGGTATGAAATATTACTATTAAGTTATCATGCATTTCTAAAGTTTCTATGACAGGTTCATACGATAATGTCAAACATCAAAGCATAAGCATAAAAGGTTCAAGGGGACAACACCCAATGTAACCTTAACCCAGACGCATTAACCTCAATCCATTACTTGACTCGAGGGCAAGTGATGGATATATGCCCAATTCGGGTTCGTATTTATATTTCTGACCTCACGAACACGTCAAACCCACAAAAACGGATCGAAACGCTAAACCCGCGGGTCAAAACGGTCCGGACGGGCAACACGCGCGTTCGGACCGGACTCGTCCGGATTGTCTAAGACAATCCGTACCACGTCGGATTGTCCTAATCTGATGTGGTCCAGATTGCCGCCCTTGACCCGCGTGTTTCTCCAACATGTTTTCACACTAAGTCCGAGTTTTCTGATAGCCAACCTTGATTAAACACGATGTCGGTTCACATTTCTCTATTAAACCAGGATCGAACCAAATAAAACCGGGTCGGTTCAAGAGTTCCTATATATTGGAATCTTGGCCGCCCATTTCTGGTTAAGTCACTTCGGGATTGGCTTAGGAGCTCTGACTTCTCTCTACTTTCTCTCTCTAGATTGCTCCTTACTTAGGCATCAGAGAGGGTTCATCGAGCAATACCCCCCTCTCCGTATGCTCGATATTTCCCCGTGTGCAGGTGCAAGAGATACGCGCGTACATAGCAAGGACTGCGTGTATACAACAAGGCGCGTGTAAACATCGTAAGGAACATACGTGCAGACACAATAAAGGGATGACATCCTGACACTCTGACTCATCACCGCTCTGACATACAAACAACCATACAAACAGACACTCAAACAGTTAGCCATTTTAGGGACTTGTGGACCTCCGACAGTCCGACACTCCGACAGACCGACACTCCGACAGTCCGACACTCCGACACTCGCGGGTTCCGACACCCCGGCTAGGATTCTTTGTACCCATTCGACAACCCGTCAGTCTGCGCGGGCTAGGTTGAAACAGTATCTTAATAAGGACACGCGCGTCCATCAGGGTTATATACAACCCCTAAGTTGTTCTGGGCTGATCACCTAGCAGTATTTCGAAGCGGCGTGCTTGGAATCAACACCAAGTGCACGTTCGATGTACCCTTGGTATTTGTATACTGGGCTGGTACTGATGGAGTAACACGGATACCTTGGAATTAACACAAAGGTATGATGAAATTTTATAAAGCGACGTGTACATTTATGTTATGCGATCGATATATGCCTCGGGAGCTAACTCTGAGGAGATATTTGAATATCACAATGTCTAGTCTACTATATCAAGTAGCAATGACCTACCACGGATAGCCATGTTGCACCGACCCCTGACTAGGCCGATGAAGAGGCAAGTCGCAATAGATAACTTTGGCCTACACGCCTAAAACGCACCAAATCTTGCAAGTTGCGTCTTGCCACAACGTCATCTTGAAAAATAAAGTAACGGTTATTGTATAGCGGTAGAGTCGATCATGTCGTGACCTTGCTTCGGAAAAGCTAAGTAATGATCATACAATGAAAAAACGCATAAAAAAATTGCAAGTAGCGTCTTGCACCAACGCCATATCTTTGAAAAACCAAGCGGCTGAAAAATGCTCTCGCAAGTAGCACCTTGCCAAAACGCTATCTCGAGGCATCGAATAAGCGGCTTAAACGTACCAAACCAAGCAAGTAACATCTTGCCATAATGCCAAGCATTGGAATACCAAGCGGCGGAAAACGCACTAACTTTTCCAAGTTGCGTCTTGCCGAAACGCTATCTCAAGGCATTGAGTAAGTGGCTTAAAATGTACTGCTAACAATGTTATCTCGAGGCATCAGATATGCGGTTACAAAACGTGTCAACATAGCGCAAGTAGCGTCTTTAAAATAGCGCTATGTTGAGGCATCGAACAACCGATAAATATCAACTTTCACGATGAACACTTTTGAAATGACGTCATGCCTTGGTAATTACCAAGAGAGGCACATACGAGCAGTGTTATTAGAACCGGACCGGACCGGCGGTTCGACCGGGTTCGAACCGGAACCGGTGCCTCCAACGGTCCGGTTCAAGCAAATCCGGAGGATGTAAGCGAACCCGGTTCGACATCCGGTTTTTTTACGAACCGGCCGGTTCTGAGCAGACCGGGCGGTCCACCGGTCTGCCGGTTCGATAAAAAAAAAAAAAAAAAAACGGCAAACCCTTCCCCTCCGGTGAAGCCGCCGCCGCCGGTGCTAGATCTAATTCAGAAAAGGTTGGGAACAACAGCAAAAAAGGTTGGGAACAGCAGTAACAAAAACCTAATTCAGACAAGCAGCAGAAAGAGCCGCGATAGTAGAACAGAACCAAGGCAAGCGGCAGAGCAGAGCCGAAGTAGCAGAACACAATCAAGGCAAGCAGCAGCAGCGAACAGAGCCTCCACGCCTTCAACAGTCTTGCCACGCATGTCTCGTCGCCAATCTCCCTCCAGCCGCTCCAAATCGGACATTAATCAATCACTTCCAAATTTTTGAAGAAGATTTGAGGGATATGAGGGGGAATGAAATTTGAGGAGGGGCGGGAGAGTTGGATTGGGATGAGAAGGGGATGAAGAAGTGGGGAGAGCAGGGAGGTGGAATGGGGGAGTTGGTGAGGACTGAGGAGGTGAATGACCAGTGAGAGTTAGGGGAGGAGAGAGAATGAGAGGTGGGAGGAGTGAGAGAATAATGATATGATGAGAATTGAGATGAGACAGAATTGAAGGCGTGGGACTGTGGGAGGAGGGTGAAAAAAAAAGAGATTGAGCAGTCGAACCGGGTTCGAACCGGGTCCGACCGGGAGAACCGGGAACCGGTGACCTGGCCGGTCCGATAACCGGTCCGGTTCTGATAACACTGCATACGAGACTAGAGCTCAAGTACCATTGACGATGAATGAAATGAACGTCATGATTAGCATACAACCGGTATGGCGAATATGACAACTACCTCGAATAAAAGAGGGTATGACAACGTTGTGGGAACACGCGCTATCAAGCTAAGTCCGGCGTACAACCGGCATGGCGAAGATGACAACTACCTTGAATAAAGAAGGGTATGACAAAGTCGTGGGAACACGCACTATCAAGCTACGATCGGCACGGAAAAAACGACCTCGAATATAAGAGGATATGACAAGTTGTGCAAACACACACAACAAAACAAGCATGACCCAAAGCAAAGAGGTAAGCATGACAATAAGGGTATGGAATACTACTCATGTTTATATAACCATAATGTCTATATATGTTTTGGACAAGTATAATGCAAAAGATAAAAGGACGACATATATGCTCAAGTCCCAAAATGACTATTTCTAATAACGAAACATAATAAGCATAATGAAAAGAGAAGCGGCTATCTACAAACATGATAGAGGAGTCTGCTCATCAATCGGAAGTGGCGGGTTTGCCACCGCCGTCATGACCCAATGGAGTGGTGTCTGCAGCATCACCCGAAGAAGTTGAAGAAGAAGCACACTTCTCTTCGCTTGGGGGGGGGTGGTAGAATCCTCACCAAGAAGGGCACTTACATGTGCGGAAGCAAAACAGCAAAATCACCAAGCTGGCTAAGATCGAAGAAAGGGTCGATGTAGTAAATCTTAACAGCAATCTCCTCGCCATAGTTGGATATAATGTCACAGCACTTCTCCTCGGCATCCTCCTCGAACTCGGGAGACGCCTTGTATTGAGTAACACCACGAAGAATCACCTCGTCAGAATTCTTCAAGAGGGCCTTAACCAAGTGGTATCGCGCCGCTATGGCCTCGTCTTCCTTCTCCTTGCGAAATCGAGCGACTTCGGCTTCGAGGGAGGCAATGCAACCTTGATAAACCAGTCCAGAGGTGTCAAAGGTAGCAGCCTTCTCCTTCAGGACACACACTGTCTCTTTTGACTTCTCCAACTCAGAATGTTAGAGGTCAACCTTCTCGGTCACCTCGACTAAACGAAATGTTAACCATATCGGCAACCACCCGCTTCCAATAAGCGTGCATTAAGTAAAGAAGATGGTACAAATGAAATATGAAAAAAAAAGATAAACTTAAAGGGGCATATCGAGACAATGCCTCGCGAGCAAAGCATTGTCCAGTTGGACCAGTGTCAAGCACAACTCGGCGATCAACAGGGGGCACGAGTGCATTTAACATGCGCACGCCGACCTCGGGGTCGCCAAGGTAGTCCACCGATCAGAATGGTAGCTACTAGTATAAGAAAAGGGCACACAAAAGGAGCCTACGACGTCACCTCCGAGAGGACAGACCAGTTCCTACCTGGATAGCACAGAGAGCCGAATGCGCCCTACATATAAATACATGAATCATGCATAACATGAATAATGACAAAGCAAGGTTAATGATTCATACCTTCATGGTTCATCGCCGAGCCAGAAGCAGATATATCTGACAAGCCGTCAGCATATGATGCAATCTCCTCGACTAAGGCAGCAGCCTTACCCATGTCGACGACAGGGACAGGAGGAACGACATCCTTCTCTTTATCTTAAGAAGAAGTCAGTAGAGGGACGTCAAGTTGAGTAGCCTTCCTCTTTCGACTAGAGGCTTCTTTCGAGCCTCCGCCCTCAAGGATAGACTTCTTCGCCTTCAGTGCAGTCACAACCTGGTCTGCACCAATAACTTGCCCTGAAAAAGCAAGGAAGACAATATGAGAACAACTATGAGATAAAGTGTATGAAAATTATAGCAATCAAATGCGCATACATACCTGAAGCCTTAGGCACCTTGGATGAATTAGATAAAAAAAATGCCCCTTGAGAGCAACAGGGGACAGATCTTTCTTCCCAATAGCCGCAGCGTCACGTTGCATGGAGTTACCCACCCGCGACCGTGGGGTTCTATTAGTAAACAAACCTACAAGAAGGCAAACAAGAATATATGAAAAACAAGTAAAATAGTAACATAGAAAATGAGGATCTATTAAAACGCTCGCCCGAGGTAGATCCAACTCTGAATACGCCTGCACAGGCTGATAACTCCGAGCCTTGTGCGCAAAATATATAACCTCAAGTGTCGCTCTATTAGAAAAAGAAATCTCTGAAAGGGTTGGAACACCGTCCTTGATACCAAATTGATTGATCGGCCAGGATACTTGGTTATCCTTAATGAAGAAGTAATGATTCTTCTACTGACTGCTCGAACGGTCAATAGGAAGAACAAACCAGAATTTCAAAATCCAAGAAACTTCATTTCCTTCCCCAGTGTCTGGACCGGAAAATGCGGATATCGAACAACCATGCCAAACACCCCGGTCGGCTTTTGAAACTGAATCCGATAGATACATCGGAATAGAGAAAATGAGTATTTCCAGCCCTGGCGATGACACAACACTCGAAAACAAACCCAACACTGGATGGATTTGAGAGCAAGGTCAATAAGACATATACCATAGTAACGACACAACTATAGAAGATCCGGGCAATACGAAAAGCGCAAGCCGCTACGCACCTGAACAATATACAACGCTAACATCCCAACAGATGTACAGTGGTACTCCCGACCTTACGTCTCGGGTAGCATTCAAAGGGGTAGGCAGCCTCGTCTTCTTCACTCAAGCCCGCTAAGGCAACATAAGAGTTGTACTCTTTCAAGCGAAGATGGTTTCCAATATACTTTCGACCTCGATGCTCGATCTCACCCGTCGACCCCGAGTCATACTCTCGAACATCCGAGCCATTCACAGATTCTCCAACCGACTTTGAATCAGACGAAGCCTCCATATATGATTCATGTTCAGATGATGTTTCCAACCCCGTCACCAGCAAAGGTTTAAACTCGGAGGTGAACACAGGTAACAACCCAGATACCGACTCAGACTCGACAGAGGCTTCCAAATCCTCATCTGTATCCAACTTCCAATAGTGGTCGGGAAATATAGTAACAGGTTCTTTAAGAGAAGAAGACTTACGCATCATGATAGGAGTAATCCAAACAAGAAAAAGACAGTCTCGTCTGCGCTTAAAGCTAAGGTCTCGATGAACAAGTAACACGAATAACCTACAATATAAATGGAGGACTTAGTAGAAATCATAAAATATCAACATTGTATCTTAAAACGGATAACTATTACGCCTAGTTCGGGGGTAACGCAACGAATGCGCACTACGAGGCGCGACAGACGTAAGGGTCGACACCCCATGTTCATAATGATTACTACGCCTACTATAGGGACAACATGACATGCGCGCGTTATAAAGCGCGATGGAAGCAAGGGTCGACACCCTATGTCCATGATGATGACGAAGCCTACTTCGAGGGCAACATGACATGCGCGCGTTATAAAGAACGATAGACGCAAGGGTCGACACCCTATGTCCACAATGACTAGTACGCCTACATTGGGGGCAACATAATGAACACATGCTATGAGGAGCGACGGACCAAAGGTTCGACACCATATGTCCATAATGACTAAGTACGCCTACTTCGGGGGATACATGATGAATGCGCGCTATGAAGCACGACAGACGCAAGGGTCGACACCTATGTCCATGATGATTACTACGCTACTTCGGGGGCATCACAACATAGTACGAACACCGATGAAAATTAAATGCAAAGGCTAACTACCTAAGCATACGATGATCGCTACGCCTACTTCGGGGGCACTATGACACTTATGACATGATACATGAAGGACGCGCATGGTGACCCCCTACGTCCGACATACTTTTGATATGACACATGACAGACGTGCACGGTGACCCCCTACGTCCGACATACTGATACATGAGGGAAACGAAGGGTAACCCCCTACATCCAATATATGAACATACCATGGCAACACAAGCATAACGTACGACGCCATCGACGCGAGACCCAACACCTCATGTCTAAGTTATAAACAAGCCTACTTCAGGGGAAATTTGTAGATGACAATTTTTATGATTGCAGGTTATGCACAACATGAAAAATGTGAATAACAACCTGAACGGAAGCAATGATATTCCTACTCGGGAAAAACAAAATTTTCAAAACTGAAAATTTTCAAAATTGGAGTAAAGGTATAACCTTTCCGATTACATGCGATGATTCAATTAATTTTGACATAACCATATATTGCAAGTATTTTTCTCGACTATGATTAAAAGATATGAAACGAGAGGGTAAAATATTGGACCTTCAAATTTCCGGGTCAATCTGAGCCGAACTGGCTCGATGCAAACCGGTTCAGTCGAACCAGAGAGGGCCACCGGAAATCCTCCAGCTAGCTGATGACGTCGCCGCAGACCAACACACCACTGGTCGAAGCCGCTGTCGCCGGAGATGTCTACTCCACCTATTTTTGCCGGCGATCACGACGCCACACCCTTCGCCGCCGAAATACCCAAAATGCCGCCGTCGGAGCCCTTCAAAGCTCCCGTCGCCGGTAAAAGCCGTTGATGCCGCTATTAACGTCACTCCTACTGTGGCCCGCTCTCACCGTGGTCGATCCCGATGCACCTGCCACGAGCCACCGATGGAGACCCTCTAATGGCCCGCTGGAATTACCTCCGCCATGGCCCACTGCCGTGGTGAGTTCCCGTCGCCGCCACTGGTCCGAAACGATGCCGCCTTCCAATGGCCGGCCTAAGTTGAACCGAAACAAGGTTCGATTGATCGGACCAATATCAAATCGATAACCAAACTGAGTTCCTAAATCGAACTAAGGTGATTTTTTGGTGCCCAAGCAAGGTAAAAAGAAAGGATTTTTAAATATTAGTAAAGATTTAATCATTGGTGGCTATGAAAAGTGGTGACTGTAGGATTATAGGGATAAATACTACAGAAAGAAAACAATATATGTGCAAGGTAACTAATTATGCAGCAGCATATGGTGCACATACCTACAACGCTTTCCGTAGTCCCACGATCACTAAGGGGAGTGATCGATCCGTCGGACGGTTCCCGTAGAGGTTCATGTTAAGGAAGCCCTACGCGGATTGGTCTCCACAGCATAGCCTCTGTCGATTCTTTAGCAGGGATGGATCACCGGAGTAAATTGCTTGACACAATTTGGCACCTCCTAGGCAACTATGTATTTCGGCTGAACTATAGTGGTTATAGGGAGGAGAGATTTCTTCCTATCTCACCGCAATGGAAGAAGAGATTCACTTATAATTAATCCCTAGCACTCCCTATTTATAAGAGGAGCAAAGTGGACAAAAGTCCACTTTGCCCTCATGTTAAGATGTGTGTATCGGGTCGATGGGTCAACGGTTCGAATTACACTCTCTCGGGTAGATTGCTTTCTTCGATGATCCGTTAGCTCGTAAATGTAATCCGTCGGTTCAACGTGGTCCGTTGTCTGGCTCCTTGCCGACCTGAACAAGGGGCAATATCGAGCACATAGAGGGGGGGGGGGTGCTCGATGAGCCCTCTCCGATGCCTAAGTCAGGCTAAGATTCTAGAGAGATAAAGTAGAGAGAAGGCAGAGCTAAAAATGTGTAAAGAGGCAACATCATTCGAATGAATAGAACATGAGCAATATATAAAGGCTTCGGGAGGATTAAGGTGGCTTAATGACACCGTTAATCCTTAAACATGATTAATTAACACATAACGATAGGATTAGATCCTTAATAGCATGGAGAGATGGGTGGAAAAGTCTAAGTATGAGTCGGGTTAAAGGGATGTCGGAACCCTTGGGGTCGGACAGAAAATTCGACCCCTAAGGCCTAGAGTCGGTTCAGCTGGCCCGACCTCTACTTCGTAGAGTCTGGGTCAGCTGACCCGATCTCTCCTAGGAGAGATCGGGCGGGGCCACCCGATCTCTACTAGGATAGATCAGGCCGGCTGGCCCGATCTCACCTAGGTGAGACCGGTCCGGCTGGTCCGATCTCACCTAAGTGAGATTGGACCAGCGGACAGGTCCGGGCGAGTATTTTGGCTAGTCCGGGCGAGTATTTTGGCTCGTCCGGGCGAGTATTTTGGCTCGTCCGGGCCGTTCACTCCATCGTAAGTGGGGTGATCAACACAATTTGAAACCGCGTTGTTACCTCTTAACGAATCATGTTCTTGTCCGTAGGCGCCTTTTCCGGGCCTTATCCTCAGTTTCTCAAAATAGAGGAAATATAAACGTTAGAGTAAACGTGCACTTGCCTTTTCACGTGTTCGTGAAATGTGGATATAAAAATCCAATCTTTTCATACGTGCATTTTTAAAAATGTGTACATGCATGGGGATGCAATGCGATCATGAATATGGACTGAGGTAAATCATTTTACATTATCAAAATCAATGGGTGCCCGTACGAAGTGGTTCCACGTGCAAAAAATATTTGAATCATGTCTAAAAAATTTCTAAGTATGGGAATGTGAAAAATATGCATATGGAAAAAGCTAACTTGAGTGAACATGGATATATCATGAACATGAGGGTGTGTACTAGCATACATGCAAGTAAAAACACAAGTATGGAAGTGAGTGTAGACTTGAATGTATGAATGTCGAGTGTACACGCATGCGAGCGTGCGAGTGTCGGGGTTACCAATGTAATGCAATCATGTACATGTGCGTAAGTGTACTGAGTATGCGTATGGACGTGGACATGAAAGTGCATGCATGAATACATGACAACCATATACATGGAGGTCTAAGTGTTGAAAACATATGAGAATGTATGTTGGCATGTACGTGAGCGTAGACATAAACATGGACGTATGCATGAACATGTTGTGAGCATAAGTGTGACAGAGGGCATTGATGCACTTATGGATGTAAGTCACAAATATGAACATAAGTATAAGGGTGAGAGTTTAGACCTCATTTTTATCCAAGAGTGCGAGCACTGTTACTCGACGGGGCGCAGTGTTTTTCCTTTCAAGCTTTCTTTTTACCCTTTGTGCGAAAGGGATTCATCGACATATGTTAAGGTTTGCCCCTCCCTTCGGATTTGTCGGAGCGTCGCTTCTTTTGCCCCTCCCTTTGTTGGTATACCTCGTACTTTGATGGTCTGATCTCTTGGGTGACAGTTTTGCTCCTGTAACTTGATGTTGAGGTTGCCCCCTTAATAGGCGTATCTCGCCCTTCCATGAGTAAGAGTCGACCCTTGCGTCGGTCGCTCGGATTGCTGGCCCACTTTTGGGGAGTTTTTTCCTTCAGACAAGAAGACCATGAAGATCATTTATCAGAGCAATTGGACCAAACCTCATCGTTCTGTGTCTTGGGTGTCCGAGGTGGACTTGTATGCGGCGGGGATTCGCTTGGCCCCTCCTTCCATGAGCTTGGTATGTCATTTATCCTCTTTTTTTCATTCATCTTTCGTTCCTCCTTGTAGTTTGGTTTCATGGAAAAATGTATAATGTGCAGGCGGAGCGTTCCGAAGGCATCGTTGATTTGAATACGAAGAAGGTACCCTCCAGCTCCGCTCCTGAGGTCAAGAAGTCTTCTAAGTCAGGAAAGGCTGCAGAGGCTTCCATTGTGTTCTTTTTCTATTCTATTTCCTTTATGATATGCTTATAAATGTTCTCATGTTGCTTTCTTTATGTTGTCAGAGCATTCGCCCCTGGTCATCAAGCGCGTACCCCCGGTGGGTAAGATTTCAAGCCAGTCTAAATCCAAGGCGCGGAAACCTGACTCTGAGGTCGGGCCCTCGGCTGCCAAGAAGAAGAAAGCTGCGAGGGACTCTCCTTCGAGTGTCCGCTTGCCGACACCCTCTCGTGATAAAGAGATAGTGGTCGAAGAGGCGCCTTCCTTGCTTGACAAAGGGAAGCGACATGCAGATGATGATGGGTTGTCCATGGATCTTGATGTCTCTCCTCCATCCTCTGCCCCCCCAGTCGAGGGGCCGAGTCTCAGGCCTGTTTCATCTTCATGTAGGTTTAACGACTTTGAAGGTGCCTTTGGCATACCTATGGGGTCATGTGATTAACCATTGCGTTGAAGATCTTGCTTTTGGTGATGGGTGTGATCATCGCTTTTCATTGAGATTCTCTTCTTTTGCCATGGCTCTAATTAAGATAGAAAATTTCTGCTTGAAAATTTGGTGGATATTGCTCTCGAGTTAGCCTCTACTAGTATCAGAGTTGTGATCGTTGTGGGGATCGTTTCGTTATATGCCCCCGATAGTGCTTGTCGTGGTTCTCTGCTTTATGGTTGATTTCGTGAAATATAGAGGTTGCCTTCATAATGAGGACGTCTCCTGCCTGGTATCATCCAGGGAGTTTGAAATATAAGTGCAGACCTTTGATGAGCGTATGAAGGGTATTGCTTTTCCCTCTTTCTTGGATCTCCTCTTAAGGTTAGATGTAGGCTTTTTAGGTTTGTGTTCGTGATAGCATCCTCGCGATGTGTATACTTTATAGCCGTTTCTTGATGTGTGGACATGATAGCCACCTCTTGGTATGCGGACATGATGGCCACTTTGCAGTGTGTAGACATGATAACCACTTCTTGGTGTGGACATGATAACCACTTCTTGGTGCGTGGACATAATAGCCACTTCGCTATGTATGTTGGCCAAAAAAAAAAGCTATGTATGGAGTTTTGCCTTTGCATTTCGTACTTATTGGCAAACCTGTCGTGAGTGTTTCAACATTATGTTTTTATATCATGAATGGTATCTCATACCTTTGTTGCTATAGTTTCCTTTTGTTTAGGCTATGTTTGTTGGGTTTTGTCCCCGCGACTCGTTTTGTCAGATGTTGTATTCTTTATGCTTTTGGGATGTCCCCTTTATGAGGTGTGCTTCACAATATGCAAGGATAATGTTTTGTCGAAAGTCGTGCTTGACGATGTTCAAGTCGAATGCGAGCAGAGGTCACACGAGGGCAGTAATGTTTGTCAGAGGTTGCCTTGGGCGACTTGTTAGGCGATTCTTCTTCGTAGGTCGTTTTGAATGACTTGTGATTTGCTTGCTTATTGTTGTGTTTCTTCTCTTTTGTCGGAGTGTTCTTTTGTTACTCCATTTTAATTTTGTCATGCATGCATTGTCATCATAAACAAACTTGGATGTTTCTCATATCATATAACCTTACTTTGTAAAAATGAAGGCTTTTCAAGATACGTTCTTGGGGACGTTGTAAAAATTTTCACGAGATAGGCTCTCGGATTGCGCGTAATGTGTTTGCAAGATAGGCTCTCGGAGGGCACATAGTGTTATCACGAGATAGGCTCTCGGAGGCACAAAATTTGTTCGCGAGATAGACTCTCGGAGGGCACATAATTAGTTCGCGAGATAGGCTCTCGGAGGGCGTAGAATTAGTTCGCGAGATAGGCTCTCGGAGGGTGCAGAATTTTTTCACGAGATAGGCTCTCGGAGGGCGCGGAATATGTTCGCGAGATAGGCTCTCGGAGGGCACATAATTATTTCGCGAGATAGGATCTCGGAGGGCACAGGATTTGTTCGCGAGATAGACTCTCGAAGGGTGCGGAATATGTTCGCGAGATAGACTCTCGGATGGCACAAAATTAGTTCGCGAGATAGGCTCTCGGAGGGCGCATAATTAGTTTGCGAGATAGGCTCTCGGAGGGAACATAATCTCGTAGTTTAAAACTACTCTCAAGATACGCTTTTGGGGGCGTCGAAATTTTTCACGGGATAGGCTCCCGGAGGGCACAGAACTATTCACGGGACAGGCTCCCTGAGGGCACAGAATTATTCACGGGACAGGCTCCCAGAGGGCGCAGAATTTCGTAGTTTAGAACTATTCTCAAGATACGCTCTTGGGGGCGTAGAGTCTGTTCACGGGACTGGCTCCCGGAGTGCGCAAAATTTGGTCGTAGTTTAAAACTACTCTCAAGATACGCTCTTGGGGGTGTAAAAACAGTTCGCAGGACTGGCTCCTTGAGGGCACAGAATATGACTTTACCTTGTGTTATTTTCCATGTAGGGTGCGTATTTGATACGCCTTCTGAATCTTCACTTGAGTTTTCTTTCTTCTATACTGCCTGTTACCTGGCCTCTTCCAGAGTGTGGTAGATCACTTTTTGATGGTGATGCTTGATGTCGTCAACTTAAGACGAATCCGTACATGGGGTTGAGATTGTTTTCTTCTTTTGTGACTTCTCTAGGAGGAGTGGTGTTGCATGTTCTTGTGACCTTCTGCTTCTAATATCTTCTTTTACACTTAGGTGGACTACCAAGCACTTGTTCGTTTGGTGCCCCCGAGTTGCTTGGTGGTAACACCGCCTTTCATATTTGGCCAGTGTTTTGAAAACCGGACCGGACCGGCGGTCCAACCGGGTCCGACCGCGAACTGGGTACTTGGACGGTCCGGTTCCAGGAAATTTTCAGAATGCAGATCAAACTCGGTTCTCTTAGAGAAAATCCGGTCGAACCGTGTTGGAACGGAAAAACCGGCACCGGTCCGACCGTGAAGTAACTAAAAAAACATCAGAGAAGGGGGTAAATCTAAAAGGCTATGAGATTGAGCGTAAGAAACAAAAAGGTAAAAGTCTTCATCTTCGACTCTTCATCTCCCACTGTAAGAACCAAGAGTCACGCCTCCTCTCCTCTACACAGCAACGGATTAGAAGACTCGTGCTTCAGAACGGAAGTATAAATAAGCGAATTGGATAGGAGAGCACTATTTTTCTCAAACCAAAATTGAGAATGTTGGGAGAGAAGATGCATGGAGAGAGAAGAGGAAGAGCTAACAGTGGGACACTGGGGAGGTTACTTTATACTTCTAGTGTTTGTTTGTTGTGTCTTAAAGGAAACGTATTGACTTAGAAATTGGTGATGATAGCACATTGATCAAAAGATTTCCTTTATACAGCTGTAGAAACGTAAAAAGGTGGTTGCTTTCTAGGGTTGCTCTCAAGTCCCTTCACTTCTCGAGAATGCAGAATGATTTAATGAAACCGGGTTTGAACCGGGTTGGACCGGGTTTGAACCGGTCAGACCGGAACCGGCCACATTCCCGGTTCAAGATCTGGTCCGGTTTTCAAAACACTGTATTTGGCCGTTGAAATCCCCTCGTTCATTTTCTTGGTTGGGTACCCCTTATGCTTGTGGCTCCCTAATCTTGTGTTGTATTAATATGTCTGCTTGATTGGGTGCGATGGGTGTCCATTGCAGGACTTACTCTTTCTCATGCTTGTTTGTTTCAGTCATTGCCATGGTTTGGGCAATATATTTGCCGCATGTATCTCTTAGAGTTGGGTGGGAAGCTTTTCTTTTGGGCGGGTGGGGGTGATTTCCATTCTCTTGGTAACTGGTCGTGGTAGTGTCCATATCCAGAGAAAGCTAGTAAATTATTGCCCATTCTTCCTTGTGTTTTGAGTAAAACGCTTTCGCGGTGATGATCGAGTAGGAGTAACGTATCTTGGAAGGTGTTGCACTTGATTTGAAGAAGTTTCTCATATCATGGTATCTCGAGTTGTTTGACTTGAAGTTGTGTTTCAGACTGGTGATTCTGACCCATACCCCTTGCTCGGGTATGGGGGTTTGATCGGGCTGTAATAAACTTCTTGAAGCATTGTGGTACTTAGTGTGCTTTGCCTTTACATTGGAGTATTTTTCAATGCTTTTAGGGAGTGTCAAATTGGTCATGTTCCTCCCACCTCCAATCTTGATTATAGGCTCCCCTTGGATTAGTACTTGAACTTAAAGAGGATATTTTCCTTTAGGTTTGCAGGTGATGTCCCATGATTTTCCATGGGTTTGCCTCCGTGTTGGCTATGCCTTGTTGGATAACTTCATTAGAAGTTGCGTTTGTGTTGCGTACGTATACATGTTTGGGGGGTGTCGAGCTGACAAGTTCCTTCTATTTTTCTTTGTTGTAACCTTCACTCACTATGTGTTTGGTTTATAACCTTAAAGGTGGGACCTTCCCCTGGTGCTCTTTTTATCAGGGTTTTCCTCTTGATGGGATGTCAGAGGCAAATGTCTTGGCCCTCATAGATAAAATGCTTGATCAGGATGTGCGTCTAGTGTAAGGGTCGATTTTGAAGCCTTACTTCCCAAGCTTTTGAGCTCTTCTTTGGTTGATCTTGTAAAACTATTATCATGCCCTAAGGCCCTTGATGGGAGGTGTATCTCCTTTTTCATATTCTGGTTGTTGCACTATCTCTTTTGCAAATCTTGCATCTTTAGAGTTTCTCGCTATGCATGGCTTCAATGGCACGATTTTCTACCGGTGCCTGTCTTGTCAGGACTTGTATCCTTGGTTGCCTTTATTTCTTATGAGATGGAGGAGGAGTGTCCATGACCACCCAAATGTGTCGCACTTGATGGAGGTATGCACCTAATCTTGAGGGCGCTATCTTGAATCTTCACGTACCTATCTTTGATAAACATGTCATTCATTGCATATATAATACGGAGTCCAAGGATCTCCTGTTTAGGATCATATTTCGAGAACAGAAAAACGGTCATCTATTAGATAACCTCTCCATCTAAGGAGTTCATTTTTGCAAAGATAACTGCAAGGATACTTCTAAGGATACGTCTTCCATCCTTGTTCCAGCCTCATTTGCAGTGTTGTGTCCCTAATGGGTATGTTGATGTTCTGACCACCCTTACTAGTAGAGGGTCCTTTGGTATTAGGTATGCCGGACTCTTCCCTAGTATCATCAATAGCTGGGCATGTGGGGTGTCTTGTGAACTCCCTTCATGCACTATGATTCTCTTCATGTCAAAGCTAGTGATTCCCCTTGTTATGATCAATATATCGCTGTGTGGAAACACTATGTTTTCCATATCCCTTTTTGAAGCTGGATGATGGCGTCGCCCTTCTTCCCTTGCTAGGCTTGGGGCCCTTAAAAGGTCCTTAATGGAAGTGTATTCCATTACCTGAGATGAGCTTACTAGGTGTAGTCGTATCTCCTGGCTATTTTGTGAAATCATATAGATCCACTTGGAGGTGTTTGCCTCTGAAGGTGGGCGTTGTCCATGTTATATGGTTTCCCCAATTTTTGGAGGGATGTGCTTGCGGCTGCCCCCTCTTATGCTAATAGTTATTCTCTTTGTTTTTGCGAGGAAGGCATGTTGTGACATGGATTGTGCCCCCAAATGCCCGATGGTGTCTTCCGACGAACGTAGCACTAAGATTCTCGTTGGAAGGCTGTACTGGGGGTAGTCCTTTGTGACCCTCATAGTAATTCTTCTATAGGATGTTGAGAGTGTTCAACTTATTTTTGGAAGTGAGTCTTCCATCTTAGTGATCTTTTCCCAGAGTCTTGACCATATAGGCGCCCTTTGAGATTGATAAATCTTTTCCTTATGCATTCCTTTGAGGAAGTTAAGCAAACGGTAGTATCGAACAAACGTGTTTGAACAAGACCGTTTGTCGGGGTAGATGTTCTGATTAATGACGCTGCTTTCGTTCGTCAGTGGCTTGCTGCTTTGGTTACGACTGCGTTTTCAGTGGACTCTTTTAGTAGTCAACCTGTGTATATATCCCGAAGACATCCGGTATGATCATTCTCGGAAAACATGGTGATATCAAGTATCAAAATCTACCCCTTTCAGGGAGTTGGATTGTTATGCAGTTAAATTAATTAAGAGGATATGGGAAGGATATGGGTGTGGGGGTGTTGATATCCCCTACTTCCTTGGTAATTATAAGGTCACCTCCTTGCCAAGGCGGACTAGGTGGAGGTATCTCCTCCGTACACGCTATGTGTGATCTCACTCCACTGTGCCTGTCAGTAAGTCTCCCCGTTGTAGTAGTGATGTAGTAACATAGTATGGCACTCGGTGAGCTCCATGCTCAAAGCTTTGTATTTTAAACTGCCCCTCTATCCCTGGGAGAGGTGTACCAAGAGTTGTCTTGCACAAGGGGTTGGAACCTGTCGCGCTGCATCATGAGTAGGCGGTTGCCTTGTCGAGTTGTCGGGATGATGTCCCTCACTTTGAGATCTCCTTGGAATGTCCCTTAGTGGGGGCGTGGTCAGTCGGATCCACTGGCGGTGGTCTGTATCTTCTAGCTCTCATTGCCTCATAGTATACTATCAATTCATATATGGTTGACATGATTCCTTATTTTATTGAAAGTTTATCTTGGGAGAACATCGGTTGTTCTGATGCGGTGTATGTATGCCTATTTATCATTGGCATATCATTCGATGTGATTTTGTTGCCAGGTATCCCGAATGGTTAACCTTGTGGCGGCATGCCATGAGGAAAATGTTGTGGGGGGTTCCTATGGTAGGTACTCTGAGTATTAGGATCTGGCGGTTCCTGTTGCAGCTCTTGAATGGGTGGTATCCCTTCATGAGCGGGCAATGGTGGCACTCTTTGAGGGGTTGGTATATATGGTTCCACTACTGGCCTAACTACCCTTGGTGCCTTGTTACTTGGATGACGTGGTGGTCTCGAATCCTCGAGACGAGGTTCGTTACCTACAAACCCACTTGATGTATTTGCCCACCTCCTATATAGCACCCTTCGTGCATGAAAATCGCGGTAGGCATTTGGGTATTTTCTTAACGGCCATAGGGGTCGAAGCAGTGGAAGACTCAGCCCCAGCTGGGCGTGATAGTCATCCTTGGTTATTTTTCAGAGCCTCCCTATAAGCCAATAGCTCCTCTAATGCATTCATGAACCCCTGAGTCACTGTTTGTGCTCCTTGTGAATATATAGGCCTTTTATTGGTGGTATGAGCCCGGTTGTTGTTTCCTGGCATGCCTTGTGTTGGCTTTCCATATGGATACTCCTGAGGGTGTGTTCCATAATGGTACCCCTGTGGAAGTGCTGCGTATTGATATCCTTGGGATGGCACTCCTTGTTACACACCTGCCCCTGTGGTCGTCGAGTCATAGGGGTCGAAGCTGTGGATGCTCAGCCCCAACTGGGCGTGATGATCCTCCTTGGTTGTTTTCTTGAGGTGCTTGTGGGTTAGGTTGTCTTGCCGGGGATAAGGGCTGTCGTGGTGGATGAGTAGGCTGCCCTCCTTGATTGTTTGGCGGCGTATTGTCCCCCGGTGGACGGTTGTCCCTTTATGGTATGATGTTCGTCGTTGATCTCGTGATAGCCAGGATTTTTATTCAAAACCCACAGACGGCGCCAAGTGTTAAGACGTGTGTATCAAGTCGATGGGTCTTCGGTCCGAATGACACTTCTCTCGGGTAGATTGTTTTCTTCGATGATCCATTAGCTCGTAAATGTAATCCGTCGGCTCAACGTGGTCCGTCGTCTCACTCCTTGCCGACCTGCACAAGGGGCAATATCGAGCACGGAGATAGGGGAGGGGGTGGTGCTCGATGAGCCCTCTCCGACGCTTAAGTCAGGCCAAGATTCTAGAGAGATAAAGTAGAGAGAAGGCAGAGCTAAAAATGTGTAAAGAGGCAACATCATTTGAATGAATAGAACTTGAGCAATATATATAGGCTTCGGGAGGATTAAGGTGGCCTAATGACACCATTAATCCCTAAACATGCTTAATTAACACATAACGATAGGATTAGATCCTTAATAGTATGGAAAGATGGGTGGAAAAGTCTAAGTATGAGTCGGGTTAAAGGGATGTCAGAACCCTTGGGGTCGGACAGAAAATTCGACCCCTAAGGCCTAGAGTCGGGTCAGCTGACCCGATCTCTCCTAGGAGAGGTCGGGCGGGCCCACCCGATCTCTCCTAGGATAGATCGGGTCGGCTGGCCCGATCTCACCTAGGTGAGACCGGTCCGGCTGGTCCGATCTCACCTAAGTGAGATTGGATCAGCGGACAGGTCCGGTCGAGTATTTTGGCTCGTTCGGGCCGTTCGCGTTGTGGGTGAAGTGCTCGGGTCAAAGTTTTGATTTATAATCGTAAGTGATAATCCGAAGGGAGACGGGTTCAAATTGGGCGTATATCCATCACCTCATAGATATTTCGGCTGACCATTAGAGTAGGGAGGCCCAATTTTGGGCTTCTCATGTCAATTGGGATTTTAGGCCTAGCCCAAAATCCCTAATGTGACTTTACCCAATTTCCTTAGGTACCATACTCTTATTTAATGGGCTTCCAATTACGGCGGGCCAATCTCCAAATACCAACAGCTCCCACTCGCCGGAATGGGAGGGTGCCTGTTAATATGTTGTCGACCAACACATCAATATTTGTTCTTCGATCTAATCATGCTTCGGAATAGTTCATACGAGGTTTTCCGTGCGACCGGTGGACACGATGAGCATCGTGCTACTCATCTGTTAGGAGTGTTGTAGCACCCGCGGAACGTTGATTCCCATCTCTAATCAACCCGTGAAAACAATGATGTGCCGCGCTGTATCTTAGGTAAATTGTCATTCTCCAATTGCCTAGTTTCCACATAGGAATACTCCTTCAAGGAATCCGTACAAGTATTTACAACCTTCAACTAATATCAGGCTGGTGGCCACCTAGTGAATACAAGAGTCGGAGAATTACAGGTTTACATGACCATCCCCGTCGCTCATACCCTTAGTCAAACTCAACCGGTTTCCCAGGACGTGGTCACTTGGCCTTTTTGTTCAGCACTACGCTCGTACACCATGAAGTGAGCATTGAGCTTGACCTTATGTATGAGTTCTGAGTCCATGAGGATACTTTGGATGCTTCTTCATAAAGCATCCGGGATCAGTCACACGCTTAAGGTGAAGAAGTTCGTCCTCATCCGAATCTCGTGGATTTTATCTAGCAAAACCGAGCCTAACCCCGTGGTCGAACATGGCACGCGCAATATGAAGCGCGCGTCGATAGCATAACCTGAATTTAGTCGGGAGTGGGAAATGTCATATGCTATCACAGACTTATCGTCTGGTCCAGAATGTGGTTCTTTGACGAACGAAGTACGTCACGGCGATTCGCAAAACTTGGACCATGTCGTATTACTCTGAAACCAAATGATCGTTTTGCTTAACCAGGTTTTCCACCGTGGTTCTTAGCCGCTCTTGATATGGAAGAGGTCCCCCTCTCCGTCAAGAAAACCGAGCCTATGTGACGAGGCTTGGCCCACATTCGACATTGTTTTACTTTGGAGGTTGTTCCTCCTACGACTAGTTTATAGACCGTAAAATCCGATGTAATTTTAAACATTGTGAAGTCGTTAGATCATAAACTAAAATTGATCATTCTATTCAAATATTTCTTTAAATCTCAAAATGTTATCATCACAATAGTAGCCACTTAAACCCTACGCAGTCCTAGCATTTTAACATGCTTTTCGAAACATCCCTGCGTAAAGGTTTAGTTAATGGATCCGCCATCATACTCTCGGTGGATAAGTATTCTAACGTGATTAATTTGTCCTCAACCATATTCTTTGCATAATTGTATTTCACATCAATGTGTTTTGTCCTGCTATGGTACTTTGGATTCTTAACTGCTGGAATTGCTGCTTGACTGTCAGAGTATACCTTCACAGACTTACTTCCGTCCTCGATGCCAAGCAATGTAGTTAAGAGCCTTCTAAGCCAAACTGCTTCCTGTGCATTCTTAGAGAGGGCCACGAATTTGTATTCCATCGTTAACAACGCGACACATGTTTGCTTCTTGCTCATCCATGAAATTGTGGCATTAGCAAGGAGAAATATTCCTCCTGAGGTGGACTTACGATCATCCGGATCGCCACCGTAGTCGGCGTCACTGAATCCTGTCAATTCTAGTTTTCCACCCTTATAGCACAGCCCGTAGTCGGCAGTACCTTTCAAGTATCGAATAATGGTTTCACGGCCTTTAAATGTTAATAGCCAGGGTCTGATTGGAATCGTGCTACTAAATCCACAACGTAACATATGTCTGGACGAGTGAATTGCATGGCATATATGAAGCTGCCAACCGTACTAAGGTATTCTGCACTTTTCATCTGTTCACGCTCAGCCAGGTTTTTTGGGCCATCACGCTTCGACAACACGCACCCATACACAACCGGCGTATCCATGGGCTTGGCTTCTTGCAGTCTGAATCATTTCAACAGTTTGTAGATATAGGATTCTTGAGAGAGACATAGCTTGCTAGCAGCCCGATCCCTACCAATCTTAATGCCTAGGATATACGTGGCTTCTCCCATGTCCTTCATCTCGAATACAAATTCCAGCCAAGACTTTGATTCATTCATGTAACTCACATCGTTTGCGGCAATCAATATGTCATCCACTTATAATGCCATGATGACGTACTCTAACTCAGAGGTTTTAGTGTACACGCATGGATCTTCGTGAAGATTCACGAATCCGTTTCCGATGATTTCCTCGTGGAACCTGTGGTACCATTGCCAGGATGATTGTTTAAGACCGTATATCGATCTTTGGAGTTTACAAACTTTACGTTCGTTACCAGGAGTAATAAGCCCTCCGGTTGCTCCATATAGATCTCTTCCCCCCGGTTTCCGTGGAGGAATGCAGTCTTAACATCCATTTGGTACAGCTCCAGATTGAGGCTTGCAACCAAAGCCAAAATGGCCCGGACTGTGGTGTAACATACATTCTGTGAGTATGTTTCATCAAAGTCCACTCCGTGAAGTTGGGAATATCCTTTCACAATGAGTCGAGTTTTGTATCGCTTGACAGTTCAATTAACAGTGAGTTTCAGCTTCAGAACCCAATTTGCCCCTATGGCTCTACGGTTAGCAGGAAAATCAACTAGAGTCCACACTGAATTGGCTTTCATAGAGGAGATCTCATCCTCCATTAATTTAATCCAGTCCATTACTTGAGGTCCATACATAGCTTGTTTAACCGTTATCGGTTCATCAATCGAAGTCGGAGTGAACAATTCACCTCTCTTGATGGGATACTTCTTGGGAGAAGTTCGATGCCTTTGACTACGTCTAGGCTCGTTAGTCCCATCTTGAACTTGAACAACGCTCCCACTAGGAATAATACTCGTCGTCGGTGCAATACTCCCACTGGGAACAAGAGCATTACATGATCCTTCACCAACAACTTTTCTTGGACGACCTCTTGGTCTCGGGATTCTATCTCTAAGATTAATTCACGGTTACTAGGACTAGGAACCAAGTTGGTTGTACCACTCCCATCGTCCCCTGTAGGTAGTTGAGGTACTATAGGATTTCTATCCAACGGTTTTGCAACATGATTATCATGTTCGACTTGATTCGCACCCGCAGCAACAATGTTCTGAGTGGTTCGATCGACTCTTCTCACTGGATTTGTTATGAAAATGTCTCCATTCTCATTAACCATGTCGTGTACTTGTGATGCTTCCTCAAATCTCCCACTCGAAGCAAGTGGGACTTGATCATCATCATCCTGCTCTAGTTTGATTAAGACTTCATTCGTTTTGATGTTATAAAGCAATGAAATTTCGACCTCAAGTAACGTAACGTCTCATGATCGACTACGCCACCAGTCTCTTGAGCTACCACACACATGTAAACTATAGAGATACTTTTCAGTACTCTTCCGGTACATTGTGTGTTTTCTTTGCAACCATAATGTCGCAAGTTGGTAAGATCCGTCTCATTACCAGACTATAGCTCACATGGTGTCGTGACAACCGATATTGTAGGAACAAAGTTCTACATGAGTGAAAGTCTGTTAGCATTTGGACAATGGGCCGCCGTAAATGGAAGCCCATTAATTAAGGTCATGTACCTAAGAAATTAGGCAATGTCACATTAAGATTTTTGGGCTAGGCCTAAAATCCCAATTGACATGAAAGGCCCAAAATTGGGCCTCCCCTTAACCTCCTAGGCCGGCCGAAATTAGATATATACACCCCCTCTTATAAATAGGAAGTGCTAGGAGGGTTTTAAGTATTCTAATCCTCTCTTCCTTTGTGGTGAGATTAAAAGAAAACACTCCTCCCTATTCAAGCATAGTTTCGGCCGAACCACACCATGAGCAAGGAGGTGCCAAATTATGTTAAGAAATTTACTCCAGGAGATCCATCCCGCGAAGTATCAACTGAGGCTTTGCTGTGAGGCATAATCTACGTAGGGCTTCTCTAACAGGAACCTCTACAGGGAACCGTCCGACGGATCGAGAACTCCCCTCAACGGTCTTGGACTACGTGGAAGCATTGTAGGTATGTGCACCTTATTCCACTCCGTATTAGTTACCACACACGTATCTTGATTTGTTTCCGTAGTATTAATCCCCTAAGTCCTACCGTGGTATCAGAGTCTATGTTAGGGAGTTCGTGATTTTGATAAAATTGATGTTCTTGGATTTTCTTGGTTGTGACCAAAATTTTTAAGCTTGGTTTCAGAGTTTTAAAATTTTTTATTTTTGGTTAAATCGTGTTGGCCGTTATTTTTCATGATGTTCATAGTGAAGTTTGATGTTCATTATTTTCAAGAAAAACAAGACTTTTATCAAAACTAAACTTTGGATTCCTGATCATGACAAAATTTGATATTGAAATTTGACCACAAACCCTAACCCTATGTTTCAACCGAACCCTTCTTGGTTTTCAAGGTGAAATTTTTAATTTCTTAGTCAACAAGTAGCTATTGGTGGCGAAAATTTTCAGAAATTTTACAAAATTTCGGCCTAAACTTTTACCTAGGTGGATTAGGTCAAAATTAGGGTTAGGTTCACAAGATAATTGTGGATAGAGACTATCAATATTTCTTGCATATATTTAGGGATGTAGATAATATTGATATTTATTAGTTACCTAAAGATTGAGAAAATATATTGTTGATACTTGATAGATTATATATCCTTAATATAAGATATTGACAATAATATATATCTTTAGTGCCAAAATATATCTATATATATATATATATATATATATATATATATATATATATATGTGTGTGTGTGTGTGTGTGTGTGCAGATTTTGGAAATTATTTTAATAATTAATTAATTACTTTGAGGCTAAGTCAAGTTTTTGGTGGATTTTAAAACCCCACTTAGCCTACAAGTATTCATTTCGGCCGAACCTATTGGGTCACGGGCCGGTCAAACTTTCCACAACCGGATCGGGTCAACCGACCGGGGAGACCAAGGGGAACCCGAACCGGGTCAACCGTACCGAACCGGGTTGGGTTCCACGGGTCCAATGGGAGAGTTCTCTCGTCGCACTGTGACCACCGGAGTAGGTCAAATAGCCGGGTTTTCTCAATTGGTCCAACCCATTTAGGTTGGGTCGGACCGGGACAACTAAAAGTGGGTCGAACCGACCCGGTTTGAGTGAAGAATCGAACCGAATTCATATTTTAACCCGAACCGATCCGACCGAACCATTCTTCAAACCGAACCGGGCTGGTCCGAACCGGTCTGACCGAACCGGATTAATTAAACCGGACCGGCCTGAACAGGTCTAACCGAACCAGATTAATTAAACCGGACCGATCGAACCGAATTAATTAAATAAAATAGGATGGTCAAATTTAAAATCCAAATATTTTTCGAACTTTAAATTACCTACACAGTGCTTAAATGTTTAATATTTCATTGTTTTAATTAAACATGATGCCTAGTTTCGATTATGGCGATGGATCTCGGAAATGCATGATTTTGGGACTAAGTCATTTAGTGGACTGAATTGCAATTGCTCTTTAATTGATATTATTACATGATTAGAACTGTCCTCTTGACTATGTCAAGCTAGCTGGATTATGCATGTTTTGGGCAAAGCCTTGGTTTTCAATTAATGAGTTGCACACTAGGATAGACATGTTGTGATGGTTGCAATTGCCTAGGTTTCATGTCTAGAAGCACGCATGTTTTATTTATAGCATGAATTTCAAGTCAATCCCAACTGTTTAAAAGCGGAAATCAGTTGCCAAATATGCATGTTTGAATGGTGTGATCACGCATGATGTGTATGCATGAATGTTGAGGATGAATTGACATGTGATAATTTACTTAAGCAGTAGAATTATATATGCTAAGCATGAGTTCCTCAGAACATTAAACGCATGACGCATATGCATGAGGTGTGGTTTGTTTCTTGGATGTGATCTGCGCACGATGATTTACTTATGTAGTAGAATTGTGTGTGCAAACTTGAAATCCTAGAAAAACGTTTTAAAAAGGGCCTCGGGAAAGCCAAGATGAGGTTTTTTTTAAAACCTCCCGTTCCGGTGATTGCGATTAAACCGTTTAAAAGACTGATCTATTAGAAAGAAGACGGCGGTAATGTGAACTCTTTAAAAAACCCCTCCCCTCGATTTACTTTCGGTCGGTTGGGTTAGATGTCTGAGGGATCATTATTAGTCACCTTCTATCTCATAGATATCCGATGAACACAATTTTTTTTTCTAAAATGTTATTTTCTTCCTCCTCATGCATAATTATCAATGTGTTAGTGTCAATGGCTGCGATTAGCAATGTCAATATCCCAATTGAATAAGGGAGTGAGATTGAATGGTAATAACTATAAGATCTGGAATAAGCGAGCAAAGATGGTGATTACTGAAATGAAAGGGTTGGACCATTTGACCACTAAGCATGTTAGGCCAGAGGGAGACCTCACAGATGCACATAAGGCATTCTATAATGAATGGAATGCCAAGGACCTGGAAGTTCGTTCCACCTTGATGTCGATGCTGGAAGATGACATACTCTACGAGTATGATCATATTGAGTCTGCTAAGGACCTATTGGAAGGTCTCAAAGCAGAGTTTGGTGTTTACACCACATCTCAGAAGCGATCGTTAAACATCGCTTTAGACTCATACAAGATGAAGCATACGATGCAGAAGTACATTAGACAAATGTCTAACATGCTTACTGAACTCAAGGAGGCCAGGAGAGGTCCTGTCTGAGGAACAGAAAGTTCAGTGTGTCATCCGCTCTTTACTGGACTCTTGGAGCAGCATGAAAATGCACCTTACCCATGCCATCCACCTCGATACCCTCGAGAAGGTGCGACCTCATCTCGA
This sequence comes from Clarkia xantiana subsp. parviflora, assembly GCA_036873135.1. Lineage (NCBI taxonomy): Eukaryota > Viridiplantae > Streptophyta > Magnoliopsida > Myrtales > Onagraceae > Clarkia > Clarkia xantiana. Next base: position 13,662,222 of record JAPTYO010000003.1, read on the forward strand.
GCCGGAAGAGGATCGACTCAAGGCTGAGAAGCCTAGAGTTGAGATGCACGTTGCATCATCCTCCCCAGCATTGCAAAAGGGTAAGCGCAAGAGAAAGGGTAAAGACCTTCAAAAGAAGGCTAACAAACCACTTGGTTCAAACTCACAGAAAAAGTTCAAATCTAAGCAAACTGGTGGTAAGAACATGCAGAAAAAGCGTGCACGTAGAGAGGAATCTCGAACGTGCTTCAGGTGTGGAGTGAAGGCCACCTGGCTACTACCTGTACCAGTCCTCCTAAGGTACGTTTAGAGAAATGATGACGAAAGTCATATATTCTCATCAAATTCCCAAATTCTCGAGAGTAATTCAAATTCCTCTTTTTGAATTATAGTACCGAGAAGAGGAATGACTGTAAAGATGGAGTACATGCCTCAGAATAAATAAGGTTTGGATTTCGAAACCATCCTTACTTGCTTAATTTTTTTTTTCATATTTTTCAGTAATAAATACTCTCGGATTATAGGCTTCCTTGTGAAAAACGGGAACCTCTATTTTTTCGCATGTAGTGAATGCTTAAATTGAGTATAAATTATTCATTTAATTCACCTTGAGTCGTTTGATCTTATAATTACTATTCAATACATTGCTAATATGAGTGCGATAGATTTAAAATAATCCTTATTTGTTAGTACTCCATGATATAATTAAAATTAGAATCATGAACATGTACGAAACCGATTAAATTGAATTTTTGAAAATGAAACGATTTCACCACGGGTGAAACCTGGTGATGCGCGCACAGTGCACGCGTTTTCCTCGAGAGTTGGAACACATCGATTCAAAGTACAAAATTCAATATAAAGTGTGTTCTTGATTTAATACTTGAAGTAAATTTTCATTTGCACAAACACCCATTCGAGGGTTTTACTCATACAAAATTCTCGTAGAGAATTTCAACGAGCATAAGGTGAAAATCTAATGCACGATCCATAGTGGATAAAACCTTGGGGTATGAATGAGCAAAGAAAAAGAAAGTCCGTTAAACGACGTCTCCCACTATTCGCCTTCAACGGTAAAAGATTGGCGGAGCATTAAAATGACCTGCACTTCATAAACCAGGTCAGCACCATGATATAGCAAGTTCAACTTGTAACCTCCCTTTCACAGGTAAGTTATGGTTAACTGCAAAACATGTGGTGAACCTAGTTAATGTCTAAATCGGTTACACGACACCATGTGAGCTATCAAAATGGTAATGAGTAGGACTTTACCAAACTGCGACATTATTGGTGCAAAATAAAACACACATAGTACCAATAAGAATACTGAAAAGTATCTCTATTGCGTACATGTGTGTAGTAGCTCAGGAGATTCGTGACTTGGTAGAACATGAGACGTTACGCTACTTGAGGTTTAATTTCCATAGCTTTATAACGAACGAAGTCTTGATTGAACTAGAAATGATGGTGATGATCAGGTCCCACTCTTTTCGAGTGGGAGGTTTGAGGCAACAACACAAGTGAACGATATGGTAAATGAAGATGGAGACATTTTCATAATAAATCCAATGGAAAGAGTAAATCCAACCACCCAGATCACTGTTGTTGCAGGTGCGAACCAAGTCGGACCTGCTAATCATGTTACTGAACCGATGGATGAAAATCCAATATTACCTCAACTACCTACTGGAGCCAGTGGGAATGGTACGACCAACTCGGTTCTCGGTCATAGTAACCGTGGAATTAATCTCGGAGGTGAAAATCTGAGACGCAGAGGTCGTCCAAGAAAATTTGTTGGTGAAGGTTCAAGTAGCGCTCTTGTTCCCAGTGGGAGTATTGCACTGATAATGAGCATTCTACCTAGTGGGAACGTAGTTCAAGTTCAAGATGGGACTAACGATCCTAGACGTAGTCTAAGGCACCGAACTTCTCCTAATAAGTATCCCATCGAAAGAGGTGAATTGTTCACCCTCACTTCGGTTGATGAACCGGTAACGGTTAAACAAGCTATGGATGGACCTCAAGCGAAAGAATGGAGGAAGGCAATGGAGGATGAGATATCGTCTCCATGAAAGCTAATTTGGTGTGGTCTTTGGTTGATTTTCATGCTAACTGCAGAGCAATAGGTGCCAAGTGGGTTCTGAACTGAAACTCACTGCTGATGAAGCTGTCGAGCGATATAAAGCTCGAATTGTTGCGAAAGGATATACCCAAATTCACGGAGTAGACTTTGATGAGATATACTCACCTACTGTGCGTTACACCACAGTACGTGCCATATTGGCTTTGGTTGCGAGCCTCGATCTGGAGCTGCACTAAATGGATGTTAAGACTGCATTCCTCCATGGGAAACTGGAGGAATAGATCTATATGGAGCAGCCAGATGGTTTCGTTACTCCTGACAACGAACATAAAGTTTGTAAACTACAAAGATCTATCTATGGTCTTAAACAATCATTCCGATAATGGCACCGCAGATTCAACGAGGAAATCGTTGGAAATGGATTCGTGAATCATCAGAGGATCCATTCGTGTACACGAAGACTTGCGAGTCTAAATACGTCATCTTGACATTATATGTAGATGACATATTGATTGACGCAAATGATGTGAGTTACATGAATGAATCAAAGTCTTGGCTGGCATTTGTATTTGAGATGAAGGACATGGGAGAAGCCACGTACATCCTAGGCATTAAGATTGCTAGGGATCGTGCTGCTCGAAAGCTATGTCTCTCTCAGGAATCCTATATCAACAAGTTGTTGAAAAGGTTCAGACTACAGGATGCCAAATCCGTGGATACGCCAGTTGTGTTCGGGTGCGCGTTATCGAAGCATGATGGCCCGAAAAACCTGGCTGAGCGTGAACATATGAAAAGTGCAGAATACTTAAGTATGGTTGGCATCTTAATGTATGCCATGCAATGCACTCGCCCAGACATCTGTTATGCCGTGGGCCTAGTAGCACGATTCCAATCAGACCCTGGCATTCAACATTTAAAGGTCGTGAAACGAATCATTCGATACCTGAAAGGTACTGCCGACTATGGATTGTGCTATGAGGGGGGAGAATTAGAATAGACTGGGTTCAGTGACGCCGACCACGGTGGCGATTCGGATGATCGTAAGTCCACCTCAGGAGGAGTGTTTCTCCTTGATAATGCCGCCATTTCATGGATGAGCAAGAAGCAATCATGTGTCGCGCTGTCAACGATGGAATCTAAATTAGTGGCCCTCTCTAAGAATGCACAAGAAGCGGTCTGGCTTAATAGGCTCTTAACTGCATTGCTCGGCGTCGAGGACGGAAGTAAAGATGTTAAGGTATACTCTGACAGTCAAGCAGCAATTGTGGCAGTTAAGAGCCTTAAGTACCATAGCAGGACGAACACATTGATATAAAATATAATTATGCTAAGAATATGTAATCACATTATAATACTTGCCTACTGAAACTATGATGGCCGATCCATTAACTAAACCTTTACGCAGGGATGTTTTCGAAAAGCATGTTAGAATGCTGGGACTGCGTAGGGTTTAAGTAGCTTGTATCGTGATGATAACATTTTGAGACTTTACTGGAATGAATTGCAATTTGAGTTTATGATTCTTACGATTTTATAATGTTTAAAATTTCATCGTATTTTTACGGTCTATAAAATAGTCGTAGGAGGATTGACCTCCAAATTGAAATAATATCGAATGTGGGCCAAGCCTCGTCACACAGGCTCGGCCGTCTTGACGGAGAGGAGGATCTCCATTAGATCAAGACTGGCTAAGAACCATGGTGGTAAACCAGGTTGAGCAGAACGGTCATTTGGTTTTCAGAGTAACATGATATGATCTAAGTTCTGCAAATCGCCGTTACGAACTCTGTTCGTAATAAAACAACATTCTAGGCTAGATGACCAATCTGCGGTAACATATGACATTTCGCACTTCCTGACTAAACTCAGGTTATGCTATCGACGCGCACTTCATACTGCGCGTGCCATGTTTGACCACGGGGTTAGGCTCGGTTGTGCTAGATAGAATCCACGAGATTCGGATGGGCACAAACTTCTTCACCTTGAGCGGGTGACTGATCCCGAATGATATATGAAGAAGCATCCAAAGAATCCTCACGGAATCGGAACTCATACCTAAGGTCAGGCTCAATGTTCGCTTCCCGGCGTACGAGCGTAATGCTGAACAAAAAGGCCAACTGACCACGTCTCTAGAAACCGGTTGGGTTTGACTAAGGGTATGATCGATGAGGATGGTAAAGTACACCTGTAATTCTTCGACTCTTGTATTCACTAGGTGGCCACCAGCCTGACATTAGTTGAAAGGTTGTGAATACATGTGCGGATACCACCCTGAAGTAGTATTCCTATGTGGAAACTGGGCAATTGGAGAATGACAGTTGACCTAGGATACAACGCGGCACTTTATTTTTTGCAAGTTGATTAGAAATGGGGAATCAACGTTCCATGGACGCTACAACACTCCTAACAGATGAGTAGCACGATGCCCGCCGTGTCCGCCGGTCGCACGGAAAACCCTGTATGAACTATTCGGAGCAGGGATTGGATCGAATAACAAATGCTGATGTGTTGGAGGACAACATATCAATAGGCACCCTCCCATTCCAGCGAGTGGGAGCTGTTAGCATTTGGAAAATGGGCCGTCGTAATTGGGAGCCCATTAATTAAGGTCATTTACCTAAGAAATTAGGTAATGTAACATTAAGGATTTTGTGCTATGCCTAAAAACCCAATTGACATGAAAGGCCCAAAATTGGGCCTCCCCTCAACCTCCTAGGCCGGCCGAAATTAGATATAGATATAGGTAGTGCTTGTTGGGTTTTAAGAAATAGGGAGTGCTAGGAGGGTTTTAAGAATGCTAATCCTCTCTTCCTTTGTGGAGAGATTAAAAGAAAACTCTCCTCCCTATTCAAGCAGAGTTTCGGCCGAACCACACCAGGAGCAAGGAGGTGACAAATTGTGTTAAGCAATTTACTCCAGGAGATCCATCCCGTGAAGAATCGACTGAGTTTTGTTGTGAGGCATAATCCGCGTAGGGCTTCTCTAACAGTAATCTCTACAGGGAACCGTCCGGCGGATTGAGAACTCCCCTCAACGGCCTTGGACTACGTGGTAGCATTGTAGGTATGTGCACCTTATTCCGCTGCGTATTAGTTACCACGTACGTATCTTGATTTGTTTCCATTGTATTAATCCCCTAAATCCTACAAAGTCAACATCAAATCATCCTTAAAGGAGACATTGGAAGTTGAGTTAAAGACACCATGTTTCAGACTATGTCCTTGAAGTGTATGATTTTGAATTAATGATCTGCCAATCTTATCATTGAAGGCGTATAATTGGATAGTCACTTGACAGACAATATCATTTTCATTGCATACTCAATTTCAATGGTTTTGTCCACCTTTATACTGTGCATTAGGTTTTCACTTTGTGCAACAATTGACTCTTTACGAGATTGTAGTAGCTTTAGGAGCATACTCTCTCTCGTTTTATGAGAAATCAATGAGTAAAACCCAATATGGGTTTTAAATGCAAATGAAAATTTATATCAAGTATTAAATCATAAGTACATTCCTTATTAAATTTGTACTTTGAATCGATGTGTCCAATCTATCGAGGAACTAGCGCGTGCAGCGCATATCACCAACTATCACCCATGGTTAAATCGTTTCGTTTCCAAAATTTAATTTAATTTAATCTGTTTCGCACATGTTCATCATTACGATTTTAATTATTTTATATGGAGTACTAACAAATATCGCTCTCATATTAGTAATGTAACGAATAGTAATTATAAGATCAAGCGGCTCAAGGTGAATAAAAGAGATAATTGATGCTCAATTCAAGCATTCATCACATGCCCAAAAATAAAGGTTCCCGGTTTTTGCGAGGAAACTTATAATCCAAGAGTATTCATTACTGACAATAGAAAAGTTCAAGCAAGTAAGGACGGTTTCAGAATCCAGTCCTCATTTATTCTGAAGCAACTTCTACACCCATACGCTCCTTCCTCTTCTCGGTCCTGTATTTCAAAATGAGGAAATTGAATTACTCTCGAGGAAGTAGGAATTCGATGAGAATATATGACTTTCTTCATTGTTTCTCGGAACGTACCTTAGGAGGATTGGTACAGGCAGCAGCCAGGTGGCCTTTCACGCCACACTGAAACACGTTCGAGATTCCTCTCTACGTGCACGTTTTTTCTGCCTGTTCTTGCCCCCAGATTGCCTGGGTTTGAACTTTCATTGTGTGTTTGGACCAATAATTTTGTTAGCCTTCTTTTGAAGGTCTTTACCCTTCCTCTTGGGCTTACCCGTCTGCATAGCTGGGGAGGACGACGCACGTGCATCTCAGCTCTCAGCTTTTCAGCCTTGAGTCGATCCTCTTCTAACTCGAGATGAGCTCGCACCTTCTCGAGAGTATCAAGATGGGTGGCATGGGTAAGGTGCATTTTCATGCTGCCTCAAGAGTCCGGTAAATAGCGGATGACACACTGGACTTTCTGTTCCTCAGACAGGGTTTCCCCCGCCTCCTTGAGCTCAGCAAGCATGTTGGACATTTGTCTAATATGCTCCTGCATCGAATGCTTAGGATTCATCTTATATGAGTCTAAAGTGATGTTTAACGATCGCTTTTGGGCTGTGGTGTAAACACCAAACCCTGCTTTGTGACCGTCCCATAGATCCTTAGCAGACTCAGTGTGATCATACTCGTAGAGTATGTCATCCTCCGGCATCGAATTCAAGGCGGAACGAATTTCCAGGTCCTTGGCATTCCATTCGTCATAGAATGCCTTCTGTGTATGCGTGAAATCTCCTTCCGGCCTATGTTTTGTACTCAAGTGGTCCGAACCTTTTAATTCAATAATCACCATCTTTGGTCGCTTATTCCAGATCTTATAGTTCTTACCATTCAATCTCACCCCTTTGTTCATTTAGGAGATGACATTGCTAATCGCAGCCATCGATACTTACACATTGACAATCATGCATAATCAGGGAGACAGTAACATTTTGAAAAATGATTGCATATATAGATATGAGATAGAAGGCGACTAATAATGATTCCTCAGACATCTAACCAAACCGACCGACAGTGAACTGAGGGAAGGGGGCCGTAAAAGAGTTCACATTATCGACGTCTTCTTTCTAATAAATCAGTCTTTTAAACGGTTTAATCGCTTTTACCAGAACGGGAGGTTTTAAAATACCCAATCTTGGCTTTCCCAATGACCTTTTTAAAACTTTTCGAGGATTTAATGTTTGAACACACAATTTTACTACACAAGCAAATAATCATGCGTAGATCACATCCACGAAACAAACCACTCGTCATGCGTACGCGTCATGCGTACGCGTCATGCGTACGCGTCATGCGTCTAATGTTCCGAGGAACTCATGCTAGCATATATAATTCTACTTCCTAAGTAAATTATCACATGCTTGTACATCATTAACATTAATGCATACGCATCATACGTGATCACACCATATCAAACATGCATATTTGGCGACTGATTATCGGTTTTAAAATATTTGGGGCTGGCTTGCAATTCATGCTATCAATCAAACATGCGTACTTCTAGACATCAATGCTAGGCATTTACAACAATCACAACTTGTCTATCCTAGTGCTCAACTCATTAATTGAAAACCAGGGCTCTGCCTTCAACATGCAATATCCTGCTAACTTGACATAGTCAAGACGACAGTTCTAATCATGCAGTAATATCAATTAAATAGCAATTTTAATTCAGCCCACTAAATGACTATGTCCCAAAATTATGCATTTCCAAGATCCATCCCCATAATCAAAACTAGGCATCGGGTTTAAATAAAACGTGAAAATATTAAACCAATAAGCATTGTGTAGGTAATTTTAAAGTAAAAAAAAAAAAAAATTGGTTTTTTAAATTTGACCATCCTATTTTAAGTTGACTTGGTTCGGTCAAATCCAGTTCGATTCGGTCCGGTTCGGTTTTAATAAGGTTCGGCCAGACCGGTTCTGTTTAAAATAGGAATTCGGTTCGGTTCTTCAAGCAAACCGGGTCGGTTCGAGCCTTATCAGTTTCCCCGGCCCGACCTGACCCGATGGGTCGGACCAATTGAGAAAACCCGGCTTAGTTAACCCGCTCCGGTTTGGACCCGTGGAACCCGACCCGGTTCTGTTGACCCGATTCGGTCTGGTTCGGGTTCCCTTGGTCTCCGAGTCTGTTGAACCAACCCGGATGTGCAAAATTGGACCGACCCATTACCCTTTAGGGTTCGGCCAAATTGGTTACTTGTTGGCTAAGTAGGGTTTTAAAATCCACCAAAAACTTAACTTAGCCTCTAAGTAACAATAACTATAGATAAAGTTTACAATATTCACACAATATATATATATATATATAGTGTGTGTGCCAAATATATATATATATATATATATATATATATATATATTGTCAAGATTCTATATTTATGAATGATTCATCTGTATGCTCAAATGCTTGGCAACCCCCAGCAAAAACAAGTCTAGACGATGATTCGGTGCTTTACTCACCATGATATCAGTACCTTTTTGGTACATTTCGGTTAAGACATTTAGTCCATCAAGCTTCTTCATGACTGCTTCGCGTTTGAGATCTGAGACCCCAATACTGTTCATTGTTGGTTTTTCTATTTGTTTAATTTATGAATTTGGAATACATTGTTTCGGTTTCATTGAATAAAGTAGTTACCTTTCGATTCGAAAAGTGTTCTGCTTATCAAGATTAATCGACTCGGTTAAAAACGGGATCGATCCAAAATAAGTAAATAACAAAACTGAAATTGACATCATAAATGACAGAATCAAGCAAATCCATATATTTCCTCCTACATCTAAGTCTATGGAATAGATCATGCCATTAAATCCATTGATTGCGTCGCTCTAAGAATTAACCGATTAAAACTCTTCATTTATTATTATTACTCCATTGAATGAAATAAACTGTAATGATAATCATGTGCAAAACCGATTGGATTAAATTTTATTTAATCCAGACATGAAACGATTTGACCAGGTTAAACTAGGGTAAATTGCGCCTCTCGCAAGTGGACCTCGAAAGAAGAACACATCGTTTTAAAATGATAATGTGCTAAATTTTCGTTAGCATTCCTTTGGAAATAACTTAATGATAACATTTACATCGGTAGGAAGTAGGCTTCGAAAGCTACTTCGGCCTTGTAAAAGTATAGACTGACGCATAAGGTGGAAACCTAAAATGCTCAGTTCAGAGATGGGATAAAATCTCTGAAATAAGTTAGCAAACGAAGAAGGATGAAGTCGGTTAAACGATTTTCCTTCTGTACGCCTTGAACGATAAGTCAGGCTAAGCATTTAAATCAAATGACGCACTTCTATAAGCATAGTTTGTAAGCATAAATGTTGTAGTCATTTCGTCACACGTTCCCTATGGGATGATGAGAAAATGATTCACATTAATGTAAAGTTATGTTCCATTGTAATCTGTAAGACACGCCGCCATAAAAGCTGAAGAATGGTAATGGGCTACTCATATCATCATGCGGCATTAATTTGCGCATTAAACACATATTTAGGACAAGAGTATGTTACTACTCTTTGAAAATACATGTTTACAGCTTAAAGACATGGTACCGTGGTCGAACCTGTGACATTACATACTTGAGGACGAATTTTCTAATACATTGACAGTTCAGAATAATGAGTTTTGATCAAATCAGGAGTAGGATATTACTGACATCAGGTCCCACTTAATTCGACTAGGAGATATTTGAACCAGCAACTCGAGTGAATGACATGGTAAATGATTATGGAAACATTTTCATAATAAATCCAGTGGGAGGTCTAAACGCCTACCACAAGTAACCACTGTTGCTGTCTGGACGAATCAAGTTGAACCTGATTATCGTAATGCTAAAAAGGGGATGCCACAACTACCTAAACTACCCATCGTTCCCAGTGGGAGTAATCCGACAAACTTGGTTCCAGATCCTAGTGATCAAGGAATTCATCTTGGAAGTAAAACTCCGAGACCGAGAAGCCGTATAAGGAAAGTTGTCGGTTATGGTTAAAGCACTCCTCTTGTACTCAATAGAAGTGATGCTCCGATGAGAAGCATCATCTCGAGTGGGAGAACTGATCCCAGTTGGAAATAAATTCTCTGATAAGAGGCATTATTCCGAGTGGGAGAGACATTAAGACTCAAAGACGGGATAATCGAGCCTAGAAGAAAGTCAAAGGCATGGAACTTCTCCAAAGAAGTATCCCATCTAGAAGAGTGATAACATCACTCCATCGACAGTCGACATGCATTGGAAAGACCTCAAGTAGATAAATGGAAGAAAATAATAAATGAGAGAGATCACCTGAATGAAAGCCATTAAAGTCAATAGTTGATTTACCTGCTAACCATAGGGGCATAAGGATAAGGTGAGTCCTGAAATAAGGCTCACCACTGATGGACATGGTCGGGCGATACACAACTCGACTCGTTGCGAAAGGCTATACCCAACTTCACGGAGTGTACTTTGACAAAACATACTCAACACCTGTGCGTAAAACCACGGTGCTGTGCCATTCATGGTCCTGGTTGCAGGTTTCGGTTACGAACCTCACCAAATGAGTATTAAGACCGCATTCCTCCTCGGAAACCTAGAGGAAGAGATCTACATGGAGCAACCGGAGGGTTTTATTACTCCTGATAACGAACGTAAAAGTTTGTAAACTCCATAGGTCCATCTACGGTCTTTAACTCTCGTCTCGGCAATGGTACCGCAAATTCCACGAGGAAATCGTAGGAAACGAATTTGTGAATATTCATGAGGATATGTGCGTGTATTATAAGACCTTCGGGTCTAAGTATGTCGTCTTAACCTTATGCGTAGAGGACATACTTATTGCTAGAGATCGGGCTACCCAGAAATTGGAAAAAATCATCGATCTAACCAATCCCTGGAACTCAAACACAAAAACAAGGGAAACGAGTCCCCCTTATGTAAATCACTATTAGCGCATCCGGCAGATGCGCCATATTCCGAAATTTATGTGGCGCATCAGGCAGATGCACCACTTCGTAACGGTCAATTATTTGACCGTAACGACATGGCGCATTTGCCGGATGAGCCATGTCGGTGGCGCATCTGGCAGATGCGCCACAAAACCCTATTTAAGCTGAGATGCGCCGCGCATCTCAGCAGAATTTGAGTTTCTTCAAAACTCTACACCCGAAAATTCTCTCAAATACTCTCCAAAAATTATCAGATTGTTGATATGGGTGAACCATCTTCTCCGTCAGTTCTTTACGACCAGGAGCGTCAAATATCTCAACATGCTGCTACTGATACGGTAATATTTACTATTGTTAATTTTAATTAATACATTGTATTTAGACTTACATGCTGATAGGAATTTACATACCTGCCTATAGGTGTAGATAAATTAAAAAAAAAAAAAAAAAACTGTTAATTTGATTGATTTAGAAATTTAAAGTTAATTGTATATTTTAATTTATAGTAATAAATTTTATTTAGACTTGCATGCTAATAGGAATTTATATACCCGTTAGATCAAATAATAAAACTGTTAATTTGATTGATTTGGAAATTTCTTAGTTAATTGTATATGTAATATTTACTACCGGTAATTTTAATTAATAAATTGTATTTAGACTTGCATGCTAATAGGAATTTACATACCCGTTAGATCAATTAATAAAACTGTTAATTTGGTTGATTTGGAAATTTCTTAGTTAATTTTATATTTTAAATTTATAGTAATATTTATTAACAGTAATTTTAATTAATAAATTGTATTTACACTTGCATGCTAATAGGAATTTACACACCCGTTAGATCAATTAATAAAACTGTTAATTTGGTTGATTTGGTAATTTCTTAGTTAATTTTATATTTTAAATTTATAGTAATATTTACTTCCGGTTATTTTAATTAATAAATTGTATTTAGACTTGCATGCTAATAGGAATTTACATACCCGTTAGATCAATTAATAAAACTGTTAATTTGGTTGATTTGGAAATTTCTTAGTTAATTGTATATTTTAAACTTATAGGTCGTTACACCTACACATGAGATATAGTTTAGAGGGGCCAAAATGTAGGATTTAGATGCCCGAACCCAACAGATTGTTGATGATGCTGGGTTGGGAATAGTTAGGAGGGCCACTCACATTTACTTCGACAAGGCATTGATGCATTCAGTTACCGAGAGGTGGCGTAATGAGACCCACACATTTCACCTAAGTAAAGGTGAAATGACGGTGACGTTACTGGACGTCTCCGTCATATTAGGTTTACCAATTAGTGGGATGCTCGTAACCGATTTTTACCGGAGGGCGTAAACCTTGATGATTTTCCCACACACACATTGAATCTATGCCAACGTCTCCTTGTAGTACAACCACCCACCGCACATTGCAAAGGCAAGACGCATGTGAACGTCAAATGGTTGAGGGCGTACATCGAGAATCTTCCGGCTGAAAATGATCAGCAAGCGGAACAAAAGGCACGAGGCTACATCTTCATCCTACTCGGCAAAGTGTTGTTGGCCAACCTTAATGGAGCTTTTATTCCACTTGAGTATCTATACTTCGTGGAACACTTGGATAGGATTAGACAATAAAGTTGAGCCTCGGCTGTATTAGCCTGGTTATACAGGGGCCTCTGCGATGTTGCGAGTGGAGCTGCAAATTTTTTTCAAAGATGCGGTGCCCTGTTACAGGTATGCAAATTAGATGTTGAAACTATTTTTATTTTAGCTATTGGTTTTGATTTTGATTTTGCACGTAGGTCTTGATATGGGAGCATCTCTCGGTTGGTAGGCGCTCACTGAAGGTCTTGCCTACCCAAGGCACGACTATCGGATGTTGGTGGTCACAAAGGAAGACAAATAAAAATAACATAACGACGTGTGATCACCATTTATACCGAGATATGTTGGTTGGCCCTGATGCGCGTGCTGTAAGATCAATTATCCAAACTTATTTGACTATGTGTTAATTGTTACTTTATTTATTGTAGTCTGATTATTTGTTAACAATACAGGTGATATGGGACCCATATACAGACGCTAGGCGACAATTGCTCCCGGTAGAATGTTTGCAGAATGAGGAACTTGCAATGAGGCGGTCGCCATTGATCCACTTTCAAATAGTGGAGGCTTATGTACCCGATCGTGTCCCATTACAGTTTTCGAGACCACGGGTGATTCCCGGGAACGTCAGTGACAAGAAAGAATGGACCCATCTCCATGACAAGCGCGATTGGAATAAGAAGCGGACATCCCTTATTACATTGCGCATCGGGCGTATATCCAGGAGTGGAACAACGGCGGCCACTTGGTTCCAAATGACGTAGAAGTCAAAGAAGAAGAGTACATGGAGTGGTACATGAACCATACAGTTATGATGGTGACTCCTCATCAACCCGAGCTTGTGGAACCGCCTGGACTGTTACCACCTAGACACCACGAAAGAACTGGAAACATGCTTCAGAATGTGGTAAGTCTCATATTTGATTAGTTATGTCAATATTTTTTGGTCCAATAGATTTACAAAGTTTGTACGATTAACAGATGAGAGCTGCGAAAAATACGGTGAAGCGAGCTAAGAAGATGTCTCACAGAGCCACCACTGATGAGGAAAGGAGACTGGCTGAAGAATTTTTGGGGGAAACACGTACATTGTATCATGAAGCCGACCTTATCCATAAGTTTGATGCACTTATGGTTGCACCCATTTCTCCTCCCGAGGTAGCTCCCCCTCAGCAAGATGATCATGATGTGTATGTTCCTGTGGATGCAGCGATGCATGAACCGGGATTCCATGATGATTGTGACCCTGATATAGAAATGGAAGCCAACGAATGGACACAGCTGTTGTTCAGCGATGCACCTCCCCGTCCCACTCAATATACGCATGACCCATCTCATCAAGATCCCAGTGGGAGTAGGAACGTCCGGTCGAGGCGCGGTTAGGCATCGATTTTTAACATGCAATATAAAATTCTTTACTTGTCTAAATGTCGTGAAACTTAAGTGTTAATCTTAAATACATGTTTGGAAACTATTTTATTTTTTTTCATATATTTTTAGTATGTCGAATTTTTTGGATTTTTCCCAAAAATTTTATTTCAGGGTACCTAACATACATGATTTGAAAAACACATCAGTTTTTAAAACTTTATAGAAAAAACTGAAGAAAAAAAAAACAGTAGTACATACATCATGAACATACAAATACAAAGCCGCAAACAGTTCAGTTACAACTAGTACCAAATAAAACTAATACAACGAATACTACTCCTCTTGGGGCTGAGTTTTACAACTTCTTGCGTTGTGACATTCTTGACGACATCTACTGCATCTACTCCTCTTGGGTTCTTTGCTTGTGTCTATTTCATTGCGAATTCTTTTTTTTTTTTTTTTGTCCCCTAGGAACAATCAGCATCTTTGGATCAGCAATTACCGTTGGTCCTTCCCATGTTGGCCAATCGAACTTCCGACGCAGTGTTTGGAACGACAGGCTGTAACTATCAATACATACTTTTTTGGTGAAAAATGGACTAACAAAATCACGAACTCGCCTATTAGAATGACCGATGGCTGCAACAGCGTGACAACATGGTCGGTCAAGTACTCTCCATCGGTTGCAGTCACAATCCTTATCGGTCCTGTTGACGGTGTAGTCATCATCGCATCCAGGAGCCGAAACATAGTAAACTTCGCCCTGCCGATAAGTTCTAACCCTACATACCTTTGCATCATCTGCGACCTTTTTTAGGTGCACTCTCATTTTCGGAGAAAACTTATGCTTCACATTCACCTCTTTTTCTGCTTTATTCTTCCGGTCAACCCACTAAGTGACCATCTTCGAGAACGTCTCGTCGACTATTGTGGTAACCCGTAACAGGAGATCATCTTTTATGACATTATTGAAACACTCCGAATGATTTGTTTTCATTACGCCATACCTCAAACCTCCATCGAAGGCTAATGACCAAACTTCGAACTCACCACAACGGTTAATGAAACCTGCGTACTTGGCACCACTAGCAACCATCTACATTGAAACGTCATCCTGGAACTTCTGCTTGCTTACCTCATAAATCATCTTCAAGAATCTCTCTTTCAGATTTTTATTCTTGAAATGAGTGTTGAAGTTGCTCGCAAGATGTCGGGCACAAGAACTGTGTGCGTGCGGATATGGATACACTTCACTGAGAGCACGCAATATACCGGCGTGATGGTCTGAAATGATGCAGACAAGACGGTTCTTAGTCACATGCTCCTTTAGATGAGAAAAAAACCATGTTCACGTATTCGTGCTCTCCCTATCACACAAACAGAACGCCAACGGGAAAATTTGATCGTCAGCATCGTATGCAACGGCAACCAACAATTTTCGTGTGTACTTTCCATAAAGATGTGTGCCGTCAGTGCTGATCAACGGTCGACAGTGCTGAAACCCGTGAATTGAAGGAGCGAAAGCCCATAAGAATTTATCGAACATCGCAATGTGCCCAATAACGGGGTTTCGGAACTGAAAATCGAAAAAAGATCCAGGATTGAAATGCTGGATGGCCTGTAACTGTTATGGAAGTCTCCCAAATGCAGATGTTGGATTACGGGGACGTAATACTACAGAATGCTAAACGTGTACATGCAAGTAAACTAATTACGCGGTGGAATAATGTACACATACCTCAATAGCTTTCCTGCCCAAGAACGATGTGGAGGGAGTTCTGAACCCGTACAAGTTCTTCTTGAGAAGAAGTCCTATGCGGTATAAGCTCCACAGCAAATCCTCTGATCGATTCTTCAACGGGGACAAAACCTCGGACTGATTATGCTGTGCCGAAATATTCAACTAAGGGTGAGAGGGTTTGTCTCAAGTTTCTCAATGGAGGGACTTATGAATTACTTGATGTGTAAAACCCCTTAGGAGACTCCCCTAAATATAGGATTGGTGGAATGGACAAAAGTCCACTCCAACCAATGTGGTATTGGGTTCGGCCGAACCTATTAAAGGATGGAGGCCCAATTTTGGGACCCCCATGTCAATTAGGAATTGGGTCAAGCCCAATTAACCTAATGTGACATTTACCCAATTGTCTTAGGTAGTATCCTTAATATTAACGGGCTACCATTTACGGCGCCACGTCACCATATGCTAACAGCTCACACTCGCCGGAATGGGAGGGTGCCTGTTAATGTATTGTCATCCAATAGCATCAACATTTCAGTCTTCAGTTATCGTCTCCGTCTCCGAATAGTTCATACGAGGTTTGTCGTGCGACCGGCGGATACGACGGGCATTGAGCTACTCATCTGTTAGGAGTATTGTAGAGCCTGCAGAACGTTGATTCCTTGTCGTAAATCAATCCTGTTAAAAGAATATGTACCGCACTGTATCCTTGGTCAACTGATAATTCTCCAATTGCCCAGTTTTCCACATAGGAATACTTCTCCAGCGCATCCGTACAAGTGTTCACAACCTTCAACTAATATCCAGTTGGTGGCCACCTAGTGAACACAAGAGTCGGTGAATTATAGGTGAACATGACCATCCCCATTGCTTATACCCCTAGTCCAACTCAACCAGTTTCCAAGACGTGGTCACTTGGCCTTTTTCTTCGGCTCAACGCTCGTACGCCGGGAAGCGAACATTGAGCCAGACCTTAGGTATAAGTTCTGAGTCCGTGAGGATACTTTAGATGCCTCTTCATGAGACACGCAGGATCAATCACACGCACAAGGTGAAGAAGTATGCGCCCTTTGAATCTCAAGAATTCTAGCTAGCACAACCGAGCATGACCCCGTGGTCGAACATGACACGCGCAGTATGAAGTACGCGTCGATAGCACACCTGGACTAGCCAGGGATGGGATATGTCAATCATGCTATCGCAGAATATTTCATCTGGCCCTGAATGTGATTTTAATGATGGACAGAGTCCAACACGGCGATTTTACAAAACGAAGATCAAGTCATGCTTTTAGGCGTAACAATGTTATCGTTTCATTTAACCAGGTTTATCCCCCTGGTTCTTAGCCAATCTTGTTGTGGTAGAGGTCCCCCCTCCTACAAGATGACCGTGCCTGTTGACGAGGCATGGTTCACATTCGACATAATTTTGGTGGAAGAATTTTACCTCTACCTACGACTTAGTTTATAGACAGTAAAATCCGATGTTATTTATCATTATGACGTCGATGGATCATATACTCAATTTGCAATTCTTTTATTCAATTGAAGTATTATTTCAAAAGTCAAAATGCTATCACTTATACATGCACTTATTAAGCCCTACGTAATCCAAGCAGTTTTACGTGCTTTTCGAAAATCTCTCTACGTAATGGCTTAGTTAATGGGTCCGTGATCATATTGTCTGTGGACAAGTATTCTAAAGTGATTATATTTTCTTCCAGAACAGATTTAGCATAATTGTATTTCACATCGATGTGTTTGGTCCTACAGTGGTACTTTGGATTCTTAACTGCTGCAATGGCTGCCTGATTGTCAGAGTATACCTTTACGGGTTTACTCTCCTTGACATCGCCAATTAATGCAGTAAGAAACCTTTTTTAGCCATACCGCTTCTTGTGCGTTTTTGGAGAGGGCAACGAATTCCGATTCCATAGTGGAAAGCGCGACACATGATTGCTTCTTGCTTACCCATGATATGGCAGCATTAGCAGGGAGGAAAACTCCTCCTGTGGTGGACTTACAATCATCCGGATTACCACCGTGGTCGGCGTCAGTATAACTGGTTAATTATATATGCCTGCCCTCATAGCACAGAATATAGTCGGCAGTACGTTTCTGATATCTTATAATTCGTTTCACGGATTTTAAATGTTGGTAACTAGGATCTGACTGGAATCTTGCTACTAGGCCCACAGCCTAACATATATCCGGCCGAGTACATAGCATGGCATACAAGATACTTCCTACCATGCTTAGATACTCTGCATCCTTCATCTGTCCACGCTCCTGCTGGTTCTTCGGACCATCACGCTTTGACAGCGCCCACCCGAACACAACCGGCGTATCCACGGGTTTGGCATCGAGCATTCTGAATCTCTTTAACAATTTATTGATATGAGATTCTTGAGATAGACACAATCTCTGGGCGGCACGATCTCTAGCGATTTAATGCCTAAGATGTACGTAGCCTCTCCCATGTCTTTCATTTCGAATACTGATGCCAACCAGGACTTTGACTGTTTCATAAAACACACATCGTTTTCAGCAATGAGTAGGTCATCGACGTATAAGTTTAAGATGACGTACTTAGACCCGGAGGTCTTAGTGTATACGCAGGGATCCTCATGGAGGTTCACAAATCTGTTTCCAACGATTTCCTCGTGGAACCTGTGATACTATTGCCGAGATGATTGTTTAAGACCATGGATAGATCTTTGGAGTTTGCAAACTTTTACGTTATTTACCAGGAGTAATGAAACCCTCTGGCTGCTCCATATAGATATCATCCTCCAGGTTTCCGTGGAGAAATGCGGTCTTAACATCCATTTAATGCTGGCTCGTGATCGAGGCTTGCAATAAGGGCAAGGATGGCCCTGACTGTAGTGTAACGCATATTCGGTGATTTTGTTTCATCAATGTCCACTCCGTGAATTTGGGTATATCCTTTCACAACTAGTCGGGCTTTGTATCGCTCGACTTCTCCATCAGCAGTGAGTCTGAGTTTCAAGACGCACTTTGCCCCTATAGATCCGCGTTTAGCAGGTAAATCAACCAAAGACTAAACTGAATTGGCTTTCAGTGAGACGATCTCTTCCTCCATTTCTTTCCTCCATTCATTTGCTTGAGGTCCATCCATCGCTTGCTTAACCGATACCGGTTCGTCAACAGACGTTAGAGTGAAAATCTCACCCCTTTTGATAGGATACTTCTTGGGAGAAGTTCGTTGCCTTTGACTAAGTCTAGGCTCGTTAATCCCATCTTGAGTCTGATCAATACTCCCACTCGGAATAATGTTTTTTATCGGAGCATCACTCTCACTGGGAATAATGGTATTGTTGGAACCTTGACTAACAACTTTCCTTGGACGTCCTCTTGGTCTCGGGATTCTACCTTCGAGATTAATTCCTTGATCACTAGGATCTGGAAACAAGTTGGTCGTACCACTCCCACTGGGAACAATGGGTAGTTGTGTCATTATTGGATTTTCATTCAACAGTTCAGCGACGTGATTATCAGGTTTCAACTTGATTCGCAGCAGCATTAGTGATTTGATTGTAGGGGGGGGGGGAGGGGAGTGAACCCTCCCACTGGATTTACTATGATAAGGTTCCCATCATCATTTACCATGTCATTCACTTGTGCTTTGTGCTGTGTCAAATCTCCCACTCGAAGTAAGTGGGACCTGGAATCATCGTCATTCTTTTCCAGTTCGATCAAGACTTCGTCTGTTTCTAAGCATTGGAATTTCGTCCTCAAGCTTTGTAATGTTACATGTTCGACCACGGAATCATAATTGAAGCTAATTAAACATGTATCACTCGAGAGTAGACCGTACTCTTTTATCCAAATACTTGTTTAATGTCGCAAGCTGACAATGTGCAACCCTTATCATTCCTTTTAGCTAATTATGGTAGCGTGTTCAACCGATTATTCGGAACATAGTATTACTTATATGTGAGTCAACTGATTTTCATCCCATAGGAAACATAGTTGTTGAACTCTTACATTATGTAATTTTAAACTATGCTTCTTGAATTGTTTTTATTGAAATGAATGTCCAGCCAGACTTATCGTTCAAGGCTTATAGTGGGAGAGTCA
This sequence comes from Clarkia xantiana subsp. parviflora, assembly GCA_036873135.1. Taxonomy (NCBI): domain Eukaryota; kingdom Viridiplantae; phylum Streptophyta; class Magnoliopsida; order Myrtales; family Onagraceae; genus Clarkia; species Clarkia xantiana. Next base: position 13,682,052 of record JAPTYO010000003.1, read on the forward strand.
TTTTACTGACTACTTCCTTTCGTTTGTCAACTCATTCAGAGACTTATCCACCTCTTGAGCTATGCAATTAAGCTTTCGCCTATGCGATAGTTGATATTATACAAGTTCCTGGTAGCTTTTGAAGCATACCTCTGACTTTCGTATAAGTAATCAATGAGTTATTCCATAAATGGTCATAAACGAAAATTCAGCATTCATTCATTAAAAAATTTCATTATTAAATTTGTACTTTGAAACGATGTGTTTCGTCTATCGAGGTACACTCGCGCATGCCGCCTTAAAACCAGTTTTATCCTGTGGTTTTAAATCGTTTCATTTCCAAATTCAAATCAATTTAATCCAATCGGTTTCGAATATGTTCAATCATTACGGAAAATTACATTCAATGGAGTACTAACAAATAAGAAATACTAAATATTTCAATCTAGCTACTCGATGAGTTTTTCAGTTCAGTTGTCCTAACTGAGATGACAGAGTATGTGAATCGTTTCGTTTTATTCGACGACTTTTACCTGGCCGAAATTTTGGTTCTAACCCGTAGGTATGTTATTTGTATTTTCGTTTCAAATCGTTCTCGTTTAACCGAGACTTTAAATTGATAAGCAAACTGAGCTTCAAATCGAGCAACAATTACTTTATTCAATAACTCCGAATCTCAAAATAACCAAAATTTTAGTAACGAACAATGAACGATAAATGACAATGGTATAGTTCTTGATCTGAAGTTCGAATATCTGATCCATGATTGTCGCGCATATAGTCAAGAACTTTGAGTCATGTTGAACATCTCATCTGAGTAAATTCACGAGTGAATCACTTCAAATGATCTGTGTCTGTATAAGACATTTTACAGCTTCATACACATGACCTACGAGGCGTATTTAACACGCACTTTATCAACAGGGTTTAATCAACCGGATTATCATATAGGACCTATTCGGTCCGGTTCTCTTCTTGCTATGCGGATCATGGTTCACTTCATTCGAACTCACTATGGTGAGCAGATAAGTTCCCCCTTTCACAGTTGTGGTTACTGTACATTAGTCTCAAGGTTATTGAGTCCTGTCAATATCAGACAACCATATAAATCATTTCCATGTTGACCTTTCATCCTTAAGATCTGATGCGGCTTTTACGCCAATATCCATGAAAAGAAAGAAGACTATCACATTCAACCGAAATATTTCTAGCGTTTGCATCCTTGCTTCCACCGAGGCGGATGCGAAGGGATACTAAGCTGTAACATTGTCTGGTTTCAATTCAAGTCTTCTTCAATCCCTTTTTACCAAGGTCGAATGTATCACCATATATACATTCAGATCATCAAAGAACCTACTCTAATTCTAAGGGAAACAAATTGTAACATTCATTTCTCATTGTCAAAATCATACAGATTACTATATTCATCTGTAGTTGTCCTCCATACTTTTCGAAATCGTAGTAGAGAGTTCAACACACACTCCAATTTTATTCATCATAATTAATACCATTAAGATTGCGAGTAATATCGAATCGTACTAATTCAGCCAACTCACTCATTGATTATTATGCAAATCAGGAAGACAATAACATTTTGAAAAAGAAATGCAAACAGTGATTCTTCAGTAGTCTAGACCAAACTGACCTCCAGTAAACCGAGGGAAGGGGGTCCGTGAAAGAGTTCACACTACCATCGTGTTCAATCTAATAGATCAGTCTTTTGAAAACGGTTATTATTTTGCAAATTACCGGAACGGGAATATTTTGAAAAATATGTATACCCGATCTTGGCTTTCCCAAGTCCCTTTTGTATTTTGAAAATTTCCGACAATTTTACGCATGCATATATAATTCTACTACACTTAGCAAATTATCACATTATGCCATAAAATCGGCCAAACCAAACATCATGCATACGCGTCATGCGTCTAATGTTCCGAGGAACTCATGCTAGCATATATAATTCTACTATTAAGTAAACTATCACATTCTATTACATCCTCAACATCCTAGCATATGTGTCATACATGGAACTTCCATAAACATGCATAATTGGCGACTGGATTTTCGTTTTAAACACTTTTAAAATATTAGGGGCTGATTTGCAATTCATGCTTACAATCAAACATGCGAATTTCTAGACATGGATCCTAGGCAATTCCAACCATCACAGCATGTCTATCCTATTGCGCAAACCATATATTTAAATCATAGAGCTCAATGCTCACAATATAATATCTAGCTAGCTTGACTAAGTCAAGACGACAATTCTAATTATATCAAATATATGTTGCAGAAAGTAAACAGTTGCAATTTAGCCCACTAATTTAATCCAGTCCCAAAAACATGCATATCCGAGATCCATCCCCATAATCGTAACCAGGTATTAAGGTTTTACCCGAAAATGTGTTAAAAACTCAAACCCTAAGAGCACTGTTTAGGCTAATTTTAAAGTTCGAAAAAGTTTTGGATTTAAAAATTTGACATCCTATTTTATTGAACTTTTTAAAATTTCCAAAAATTTTAAAAGTTGGTTCGGTCCAATTAAAAATCCGGTTCAAGTCGGTTCGATTTAAAAATCTGGTTTGTTTCGAAAGAGTTCAATAAAATAAGATTGTGGTCCGGTTCAACACTCAAATTCGGTTAGGTTAGGTTCTATTTAATTGCCCCGGTTTGACCCGACCCGAAAAGGTCCACCCGATTAAGAAAACCCGGATTGGTTTAACCCGCTCCGGTTTAGCAATTGGACCGGCCCTAATAAACCCAAAGGATTCGGCCGAAATATATCTTGTTTGCTAAGTAGGGTTTTAAAATCCACTAAAAACTTAACTTAGCCATCAAGAAATATTAATTATGTAAAATAATTTCCAATATTGCCAATATATATATATATATATATATAAAAGTTGGCACACACACACACACATATATATATATATATATATGTAAATATTGTCAAGATTCTATCTTTAAGATGTAAATCAATCAACAATAAATATATATATATATAAAATATTCGGCACACATTATATATATATTTATTATTGTCAAATATTTGTTTAGGGATTATTATATATATATATATATATATAGACAATATGTTTTCTCAATCTTTTAGGAAACTTAATCTATCAATATATATTAACCCAATCTTTATCTATATATATTGATAGTTAATATCTATTGCAATAGTATATTTAGAACCTATCCATATTTTCCAACTTATAGATATATTGTTACCTTTAATTAAAATTAAAATATGGCAACCTATATTTACAAAAATTTCGGCCAAAATTTTAATACTTGGTGACCAAGAAAATTAATTTTTTTTACCTAATATGTTACTAGGGTTTCGGCCAAAAACATGTTTAGTTGGAAAAATTGTCAAATTTTAAGATCAAACTATATCTTGATCATGAATCCAAAAACTGTTCTTGATAAAACTTATCGTGTTCTTGAAGATTATGAACATCAAACTTAAATTTAAACATGAATTTCGGCATTGATCTATAAAAACATGTAAATTCCGAAAATTTTAAGTTTTTAAAGATAAAAAAATGAAATATAGTCAAAAAAAATTCGGTATTGATGAATAAAAATTTCAGATTTTATAAAAAATTCAAGAACATCAGTTTATAAAAAGTTTAAGAACTCCTAACACATGCTCTGATACCACTGTTGGATTACGGGGACGTAATACTACAGAAAGCTAAACGTGTACATGCAAGTAAACTAATTACGCAGCGGAATAATGTACAGATACCTCAATAGCTTTCCTGCCCAAGAACGATGTGGAGGGAGTTCTGATCCTCCGGTCGGAACCCGTACAAGTTCTTCGTGAGAAGAAGTCCTACGCGGTATAAGCTCCACAGCAAATCCTCTGATCGATTGTTGAACGAGGACAGAACCTCAGACTGATTATGATGGTGCTGAAATATTCAACTAAGGGTGATAGGGTTTCTCTCAAGTTCCTCAATGGAGGGACGTATGAATTACTTGATGTGTAAAACCCCTTAGGAGACTCCCTTATACATAGGATTGGTGGAGTGGACAAAAGTCCACTCTAACCAATGTGGTATAGGGTTCGGCCGAACTTATTAAAGGAGGGAGGCCCAATTTTGGGCCTCCCATGTCAATTAGGAATTGGGTCGAGCCCAATTAACCTATTGTGACATTTACCCAATTGTCTTAGGTAATATCCTTAATATTAACGGGCTACCTTTTACGGCGCCACGTCACCATATGCTAACAGCAGATTCATGAGTACCGAACATGTGCTCAATGACATTACATTTCGCATACCACACCTTACGATAACTTGGATACTCATGATAACTTGAGTCCTTAACTAGATTATGCAATAATTTTATCTTCACGCCGAGGTTATCTTTCACTATCCAAAAATCACATCTTCAATCATCTTATAGTCAAGGTTTGTGTGATGTTTGATTGGCTCATGATTAACACATGTGTGCACAGGCCCAACTCTCATGATCATCCACTCTCCGCAAAACCCTGATGTTGCATGAAGGTCCCACGAGCAATGTTCATCCGTGCATGAATACAGAATTTCACTTGTGCTTGATCTTGGGGTCCTACATTGACATGAATTCTCGATGTGCCAATATTTAACATACTTCTGCAGTTTCTTCTTGTTAGGAAAGCTTTTCTCCTGCTTAAAGTACTCTATCGTATTTGACGATGAAGCAGCATGTATTTCCAAATCCCTGCACTCTAACCCTTATTGCCATTCACCTGAGATCCACTGTTCCGGGAACTGATAATCTCCATCCCGGTTCTCATGGTTCACCAACTCTTTGTAAGGCTCTGCTCCAGAGTCGGATGAATACAACTCGTATCTCTCTACAACATCCGGTAGAGTCGTATCAAACTGTTATGCATTGCTGCATTCACCGCCATCCGCATTCGCATTGTTGCTCTCCCTTTTAGGATTGCCTCCATGTAGCCCTAAACCGGCCATCTGATATGTGAGGTCATAAAAATCAGGGTACACGTATTGGACTCTTACGTCTTGTACGTAATCGTCACCGTCTTCAACCTTCGTACCACCCCAATTTGGCACGATAACCAGTTCAATTTGCTCGGTGCCTAACGTGCTGCTCCCAATAACTTTGATCGGTGACTGTGTAAAATTGTTGATCGAACATCCAAATAAATTCAACATTTTGTGCTCGGCACCGGGTCAGGTTCTTAGCCACCAATATCACATCATCAAGTGTAATACCTCTGTGAGTTTCATAAAAAATCGATTTGTCATTGCGATATCTAACCACAATGCCGTTAACATCGAACATTCCATCGTATCGAAACCATATGGTCACCATTTTTTCCTACAATATTATTACAAAGTATATTAGCACATCACTACATACATACTTACACTAGATATATAGGCAAGCATAAAAATCTAATTTTTTTTTTAACCTGCAATACTATTCTATGTCATCATTGAATTAACTATGTACAACTAACTAAAATATGAACTGCAAATCAGATATATTACCTTAGTATAGATGTGGTGGTGCAATTGGTGGACTGATTTTTCAACTCTTCAAAACAACAAAGAAAAATCAGATCTACAGTTTTTCCTACAATATTATTACAAAGTATATTAGCACATCACTACATACATACTTACAATATATATATTGGCAAGCATAAAAATCTAAATTCTTTAACCGGTAATACTATTTTATGTCATCATCGAAAAAACTATGTACAACTAAAATATAAACTGCAATTTAGATATATTACCTTAATATTGATGTGGTGGTGCAATTTGTGGACTGATTTTTCAAATCATCAACAAAATATGAAGTCAGGTGCAGTTGATTTATATATAGGGATTTGTGGCGCATCTGTAAGATGCGCCACGGACATGGCCCATCCGGCAGATGCGCCACGGACATGGCACATCCGGCAGATGCGCCACATTAATTTCGGAATATGGCGCATCTGCTGGATGCGCTAATAGTGATTTTCAAACCGGGAACTCGTTTTCCCTTGTTTTTTTGTTTGAGTTCCAGGGATTGGTTAGATCAGTGATTTTTCCCAGAAATTGTGTCTGTCTCAAGAAGCCTATATCAACAAGCTGTTGAAAAGGATTCAGATTACAAGATGCCAAAATCCGTGGAAAGGCCAATGTTGTTTGGGTGCACACTGTCAGAACGTGAAGGCCCCAAGAACCTGGCAGAGCGTGAATAGATAAAGGGTGCAGGATGTTTTAAGCATGGTCGGTAGTTTGTTTTACGCCATGCAATGCACCCGTCCGGATATCTGTTACGCCGTGGGCCTAGTAGCACGTTTCCTATCTAAGAACTCATATCTAAGGTCAGGCTCAATGCTCACTTCCCGGCGTAGTACAAGCGTAGTGCTGAACAAAAAGGCCCAGTGACCACGTCTTTGGAAACCGGTTGGGTCTGACTAAGGATATGAGCGATGGGGATGGTCAAGTTCACCTGTAATTCACCGAATCTTGTATTCACTGGGTGGCCACCAACCGGATATTAGTTGAAGGTTGTGAATACTTATACGGATGCCTTGGAGAAGTGTTCCTATGTCGAAACTAGGCAAAAGGAGAATTAAAAGTTGACCTAGGATACAACGCGATACAATATAAATGTTTTTTTTATAACAGGTTGATTGGAGAAAAGGGAATCAACGTTCGACGAGCGCTACAATACTCCTAACATATTAGTAGCACGATGCCCGTCGTATCCGCTGGTCGCACGGCAAACCTCGTATGAACTATTCGGAAGTAAGGAGCAGAGCGAAGGAGTGAAATGTTGATCAAGATTTGGACGACAATACATTAACAGGCATCGTCCTATTCCGGCGAGTGGGAGCTATAAGCATATGGTGATGGGCGCCGTAATTGGTAGTCCACAATATGTATAGTTTACCTAATGAACTTTGGTAAATGTCACATTAGGGTAATTGGGCTAGACCCAAATCCCAATTGGCATCGGAGGCCCAAAATTGGGCCTCCCCAAATACGTAGGCCGGCTGAAATATGTAAGGAGGGTAAAGTGGACTTTTGTCCACTTTACTCCTATAAATAAGAGGTGTTAGGGGATTTTTAGGAATAATCAAAATTCCCTCATGAGAGTGTTTTAGAGAGAAAAACCCTCCCCTCATAACACCCTAGTACGGCCGAATCATATCCCTCACCAAGGGTGTGCCAAATTGCCTTCGAGCAAACTCTCCAGAGATCTGTCCCCGTGCCAAGAATCGATCAGAGGCTTTGCTGTGGAGCTTGAACCATGTAGGGCTTCTCTAACAAGAACCTCTACGGGTCCCGACCGGAGGATCATGAACTCCCTCTTAAGAAGATCTTGGGTCTACGAATCACCTTAAATGTATGTGCGAAACTTCCGCTGCGTAATTCCAATTACTAGCATGTACCTTGTTTAAGTATCCGTAGTGATTACTCCCCGTAATCTAACAGTCAAACACTTAGAAATTTTTTCATTGATTACCATGTATGCATCCATATGCATCAATGCTAGAGTTGTCAAAACACTTAGAAATTTTTTCATCACCTTACATGAGTGCATCCATATGAGTCAACAATAGCGTTGACCAACACTTAGAATTTTTTTCATGATCATCACATGTGTACACTCACATGAACCATATGAAAAATTTTTGGCATACTCGTACATGCACACATCATGACATACAAGCATTCATTCATATATGCTCTATTGCGCGCATATGCACGTACCCATATCATCACGCTCACACTCACTTGCAATATTACTTAGGATCCATTACAAACGCGTATGATCAATATCAATACTTACATCCATGAAATCATATGTTAACACATTTATGACTCACCCCATACTTGTGTATATTTTTGTATCTATGATTATAACAACGATATAGGTTGAACGCCCTCCTAGCACGGAAGGAAAGACCGCCGGGCAACGAGCACCGACAACGACAGACTCATTAAAGAGGTAAAATATAGACGAGATACAATCGGGCGTGCATCCTTCTAATAAATAGAGTCAAGTAAAGGTAAAACCAATGCTTGACTCGGGGGCAAATGATGGATATACACCTGATTGGACCTCACTAAGGCTCGACTTGGTCGCCCCGTCAACCCCGAACATGGTAAGTGGCCGAGACCCGATAAACCACGCGCTAGTCCATCAAGAAACCTCCGTTCGGACTAGTCCAGAGGGAGCGACCCCCCGACCGGACTAGTCCGGTGCCAAACACTTGACACCGGACTAGTCCGGTCGTAATGGGGCCGGCGCGTCCCGCGTCCGGCCCTTGACGCTCGGGTGATCAACACCCAGGTTACGCGCACGACATATCTATATGAATATTACACGAGTCCCACCCATAAATGTGGGCCCCTCCTTTGCCAAGATCACAATAATCCCTATAAATAGGGCCTTATATCCTTCATTTACAACTTAATTTCACTTGAATGCTCTGACTTCTCTTTAGAGCTATATCTCTCTAAAACCGAGCTCTCATTTTAGCATCGGAGAGGGTTCGCCGGACACCCCCGGCTTACTACTTGTGCAGGTAAGCGAGGAAAGGAACGGAAAGAATGGAATACGAGTAAGGAAAGCGATCTCGACGAAAGGTCGGCAAGATCGGAGCCCCCACGAGTTTGATCCATCAATAACCATATTAATTTTTCTGGAATTTGATAAATTAATTACAAATTCTAAAATATTTTTATAACGAAAAAGCAGTTTTTGTTAAAATTGAATTATTATTATTATTTAGAAGAAAAAAAATTCCAATGATCCGGTTCTCAGTAGAAACATTATTCTAAAAATTCCTTTAATTTCTGTTTAAACATTAATATAGATCTTAATTCACTTTTATCAGTTTTTGTTCATTTTTAAATGAAAAACATAAGGCAATATGAAAAGGTAATTTTTTTGTTCCACAAAAATATTTCTTATTTTATTCATGTATGCAAGCCAGATTACAATGCATCAATAAAAATAAAACTAGAGTAGATGGGGTAACAACACCCGATTCACATGACAAATCTCATCTCTAGATTACAAATCAACCCAGTTTGCGCATCTATGTGCAGTTTTTCGAACAAACTTTCAGTATTCGCGAGGTACAATCTCAGCAATGTAATTGATAAAATTGATGACGTTCTTGATGTTCCAATCAACTTGATCTTTTGGTTCTGAAATATCTACACCACCAACCATCCTCTCGGCAGCCTCATGGAATATGTCATTTTCACCAATAATCTGTTTACATAACCAACCAAATAAACAACACCAGGCATGTAAGGACTCTAAATAAGAAATTCCACTTCTGATTTAGATATCCAAACTAGATCTACTCCATAAAGTCTTAGATCTACCATATCTGAAAGATTACTTTGCAGACAAAGTCGCCAAAATAAGCCAATCGACGTTGAAATTCCGTTCAGTGCTGCCAATAACTTGAATAAGTAGTCACCAAATGTAAGAATTTCCATAATGACAAAACGAAGAGTCCCTATAACAAGAAGACGAAAAACTCCCAAGATGGTAGGATGAAGATGAACAAAATGAATCCTTCGTTGTGGAAAACCGCCACAAGATAAAAATCTAAACAAATAAAGAAAAATTTACCGAAGAGATTATACCGGGCGCGGCCAGACGATCCCGCCGGCTATTGAAGAATACTCGAGTAGAGGGTGGCTAGAGTTTTTGGTTTTTGGCCAAGACCAAATATATTGATAAGCACAAAAAAATGGTAATGTCTTTAATTGTTGTATTTAATATTTTTTTGGCGGAATTGTAGTATTTAATTAGATATTAGTTTATGATTAACATATAGAATTTCTCATTTTTTCCACGGAATTCAAATAAGTACAATTCATGAAAATGATCTTCAAAACGATAAACACAATTGTATTTGTTATTTTTTTGCGGTATTTAATTAGAAATTAGTTTATGATTTTTTTTTTTGCCCACAAAAGATTCATTCCATATCAAACAAAACATATAGCGTTAAGGCGGATACATATGAAAATCCAAAGCAAGTAAACATAACAGAGAGGGCGGGGGTGTGGACACCCAATTACTGATACACGACATCTTCCTGCATTGGACTGCAACCCAGTTCGCACACTCATTAGCGTTTCTCGGGTTTGATGACCAACGAACTTCACGGAAACTGCTCGCCTTCCTTCGTATGTTTAGACTTTGCGCCTCGACCCTCCAGTTGAAACTCTCATCGGGACCGGTGATGCCGTCTATAGCCTCCTTAGAATATAACTGTATAATAACTCGCTCCCATACTCACCGTAACTCAAGATCGATCGCTGCATCAATTGTTGCTACTTCCACATCAAGACTAGAGCACCCCGACACCAAAGATGAAAGACCCCCCCGCCCCCCGACCAAATCACCGCCTGAGTCCCTCACAACACGGCCAATGCCACCTTCGACTGTCGTGTGCAACCATGAACCATCACTATTGATCTTGACGAAACCTGCTGGTGGTGGTATCCATTGATCGAAGTGCCCATTAGGAGAAACAAAATTTGGCACAAACTCAGCAACTATAGTTCGCATCCTCAAATACTTATTAAAATCTCGGAAAATCAACTCATTGGCCAAGTTGGGGTTCGGGTCAACATGATCATTTAGTGCCCTGCATCTCTCCTTCCAAATAAGCCAACACGTGAGCTCGACAAGCAACCACCTTTCAGACCTTTGATATTTGGATAGTCCTGGACCACCCTGAACAAATGCAACCCACTCACCGACCTCCGTGACCCCTACAAGCTCCGGGCGAATAGCCAACACTGCGAACCAAAGGGCACCCAAAAACATATGAGCAACTGTCTCCGTACCCGTGCAGAAAGGAAAGTTCGGATCCAAAATTATCCCACGCCTTGCCAGATTCGCTCTGACCGCTAAGGCGTTCGCACGTAATTTCCACATGAAGGACCGGACCTTTGGCAAAGCACCCATCGACCATATGTCATTCCACCGCAAGCTTGGGAGGTCGACCCAGTCTTCAACAATCATAGTATGCACCGCATCCCCACCGCAAGTCAATTGGTGGTAGACGGAACCAACAGACAAAGATCCCGTTCGCGTGTAAAGCCAGCAAAATCTATCGGTAATGGACTCCGTCGGAAGAGGGATCCTCTCGATCAATTCTACATGCTCAACCGAGAATTGTAGACTTAAGGTCACCGGGCACCATCGACGATATTCTCCTATATAGTCTCTCACCCGCGGCGTAGGGATATCGATCCTCGGATAGGGTAGTCGGTAACTAGGTAACCCCGGAATCCAAGGGTCTTGAAAGATGCGTACACTATTACCATCAGTGATTCTCCAAATCTCGTGTTCCATAACCACATCACGAACCGCCAAAATGCTCGACCACGCCCATGAAGCTCTTGCCCCCTTCACCGCATCACTAAAATCATGTCTCGGGAAATAGAGACCCTTAAGAACCTTAACCCAAAATGCATTCGGAGATTTGATCACCCGCCACGCCATCTTCGAGAGTAGAGAAACATTAAACGTTTGCAATTCCTTGAAGCTGATTCCCCCACATGTCTTAGGCTTCTTTAGGGACGCCCAACTCTTCCAGTGAACCTTCTGCTCCCCGCTCTTTTGACCCCACTAGAAACGGGCAATCAGATGATTAATTTCAGCACACCACATCTTTGGTAATAAAAGAGACTCATTGCATAAGTGGGTATTTCCGTGACAACCGACTTGATAAGCACCTCTCGACCTGCGTTGTTAAGGAGTAAAGACTTCCAACCTTGCAATTTCGCGACAATTTGTTCCTTAAGGAAACCCAACGCCCCTCGATTCGACCTCCTCCAAATCGTCGGAAGGCCAAGATAGTTTCCCGGGTTACGGACCGCCCGCAGCCCCATAACGCGTTCAATATCTAACTTATTCCTTTCTCACACATTGAAGCCGAAGTAGACCACTGATTTTTGAAAATTGATCTCCTGACCTGATGCTCCACAATAAGCACGCATTATCGTCATAAGAGACTTGACATTACCTCTACTGGCCTCGAGAAAGAAGACTGAATCGTCCGCAAAAAAGAGATGATGAAGGACTAGACAATCCTGCTTCATGCGTATACCCGATAGTCTCCCCCTAGCAACACCATTCTGACACCATCCTAGACAAGACATCTGCCACAATGATAAACATATAAGGCGATAGCGGATCCCCTTGCTGGATTCCCCTCGTAGGCTGAAAAGCTGGCGTGTGCTTCCTATTAAATACGACTTGGTACGTGACGGAGGAGACACAACCATAAACCAAACCAACCCAACGATCACAAAACCACATCTTCTGAAGCACTGCTACTAAGAAATCACACTCGATTCGGTCATAAGCCTTTTGCATATCGACTTTAAAAGCACACTCCTCCTTCTTGGCACGCCCCCCAATTACGTAAATAATAAAACGCCTCACGTGCCACCAAGATGTTGTCTTGGATCAATCTACCTGAGACAAAAGCGCTCTGATACGGTGTAATCATATCAGACAGATAAGGCTTGAGACGGTTAACCAACACCATAGAGATAATCTTGTATACGAAGTTGCAAAGGCTGATTGACCTGAACTCACTCGGCAATAGCGGGTTTGCAACCTTGGGGATCAATGTAATATCCGTCATACCCAATTTCAACGACAACAATTTCGGAGTGAAAAATGTAGTGACCAAGCAGAACACATTATCGGAAACTACATCCCAGTACTGCTAGAAAAATAAGCCCAGGAAGCCGTCCGAGCCTGGTGCCTTACTCAGGCCCAACTGGAAAGTTGCTGCTTTGACCTCCTCCAAAGCGACTGGCCGAATAAGCTCCCGGTTCACATCTAACGAGACCAATGGCAGGATAACCTCCAAAACCCCGTCCCAACCACGGCAAGCCGACGTCACAAACAAATCCCGGAAAAAATCAACAAGAATCGCCGAGATCCCACCCTCATCAGTCACCTCAGCCCCCGTTGCATCATTGAGGGATATGATCTTGTTACGTCGTCGATGATTGATGGTATTCGAATAGAATAATTTCGAGTTACGATCGCCATAGTTTAGCCACTTCACTCGATAACGTTTTTCCAATACATTTCCTCACGCTTCCATTGAACACCCAATTGCTTTTGAAGCTCGAGCTCCTCGTTTTGCATATCACCCCGCTGGACCCCCTCCCCCCTTGTAATTCCTCAATCTGACATATACTTGGCGGATCCGTTTCCTCGTATTACCAAATCGGTGCTTGCTCCACTCAACCAACCGACGAGGACATTTTCCCAATTTTACATTCACAAGAGGCTCTCGGCTCACGGAAGAAGCCGAGACACCTTCACCCCATGTTGCGCATATTAAAGGATCACATTCTTCATGCTCAGTCCACATTTCCACAAACCGGAACTGTTTCACCACACGAAGATCTTTGTACTACATGACCACAACGATGGGTGAGTGATCCGACCCAATAGCTGGCTCGTGGAACACATGAGCCCATGGGAAAGCCGCAAACCAGTCTGGGTTAGCCAATCCTCGGTCCAGCCTCTCCCGAACAAGAACACCATAAGAATTTATCATTAGTATATTAATTTCTGTTTTGCACGAAGTCCAAATAAGTACAATATACTACTCATAATTATAGCTTTCACAACGATCTTCATACACTTTCAATTTCATGTTCCTAATCAATGTCACCTCCAAATTTGATTTTTCGAATTTCTAACCTGCCAACTAAGGAAAATATCAATTCAATACCCTAATAATCGGCCAACTAAGGAGAATATCAATTCGATCAATTAATAATCCGATTGCTATCTAATCTAGAAAGATGTCATGTTTTTATAATTGAGTGTATATGCCCCCACCATCTCTTTTGTCGTTGATTGTAAAGAATAAAAAATTTACTCCTAATTAAATATTTGTGTTGATTAAAAAATATTTCATTTAGTGGCAAAAAAAAATTTATTACCCTAATCTTGTTACTTTTGGCAACAATTATTATACCATAAAACGTTTAAAAGAAAAATCAACGACGGAAATAGAAATTTTTCCAAAAGGAGACATTCTATTTTTGTGCAAAACAAAAACAGAATTAACGTTGTTGTCGCAAAAAATCAAACATTTTATGTTGAGCCATGAATCACAAGAGAGCAAGAGAAGGTGGTGGTAGTGAAGGGAAGAACAATGCATCCACATCAAGCAACAAAAATGGTGTCATCATCACCGTCTATGCAGAAAACTCGATAAGATCATCTACACGAAGAGCTGTTCCAATCAAAATCAAACGCGGTCGCAATACTTACAGCCGTCGCGCTCAGCTCCTTGCCTACACAAGAGAACTGAGAAATGGAGATCAACATCCTACAACCCTCAAATACCAAACGGTATATACATAGTAAACTTGTCAATATATATGTCATATGATGCTAAAGATATATGGGTTTCATGATGATGGATGAATTAACAGAAGAAGAGATGGTTTGCCTTAACCAAGAGCCTACAAGTTTGGTTTGATCGACTATTTAGAAGGAAGAACAAAAGATGGAGGTACGAGCGAATTTTTTCCGACAGTGATGAAGAATTTTTTATGGGGGAGAAGAAGGCAGCTCCGAAAGTGTCTGGGAAAACAACATTTCGGGTAAACTTCTCATCAAAATCTTGCATTAACTAATTAAACATATTGTATGTTGGTTAATTCTTTACTTATGTATGTGTTTTTCAGAGGAAACTAAGGAGCATGCTGAAACAAGTGTCATCGTGTGGATGCAAACCTGTAAAAGTATCGTAATTACCATTCATCCTTTACAAACCAGCTGCCAGGTCTATGTTCTTTGTTTCCTTTTCTCCTGTCTAGGAAATATGTCATTGTTAGTTTCAAAAATAGACTTTTAGAATACATGCATAACCCACTGCTTTTTGCAAGTCCCATATGTTTCACATTTTTGCACAACATATAATAATGTATTTACTGACAGGTTGAAACTAAGTCATTAAAAGCTTCGTATTGTTGCTGATTCAAATCCAGAAGAAGAAAATGTAATAACCCTCACTTGTTTATTCTATACAAAAGGAAATAATAGATGCTTCTCAAATAAGAACAATACATTAAAGTACACCTAGAGGAACCAATCCATCTGCATGACTCTAAAAAATGAAACAATTCTAGAAAAAAGGACATAATCCCCTACATAATAGTCACTCCTAAGTGAAGTACAGCAGCCAACCTGAGGCACTACACGCTTCCGATACTGGCCATGTTCAAGCTTTCTGCAAAATTCCAAAGGAAAGGTCAGGTGACCCATCAAACTCGAGTTATAGTAAACTGGCAGTCAGGTGTTAAAATTTCAGCATCATCATGTGCATTTACATTTTGCCTGGAATTTTTAGTTAAACATGTACAAAATAGTAATACTGTAAATGCAGAAAAAAAGTGACAGATTTTGCACGCAACAACTATATTGTTGCTGGGTGTTCAATGTAAGTATTTTGTAATGTTTTTCTTTTGGTAAAACTATTTTGTAATGTGACAGGACTGTATTAATATGTATTTAAATCAATTACAAATCAGTGAACCAATTCATACATTGTGTTAAATGCAAATACCAAAGAATGCATAAGAGGAGTTCTGAACTCCAAATAGTCTCATCGACAACCAGATAATGTTGGGAAGTTTCTGAAACACATTTTCATGCTGAAGCTCTGTAAATCATTTAAAGAAAATACATCTATTCCTTTTAAAATAAAATAATCAATCATATATGATATTTAGCAGTCAAATGAGTTGAACTTTTTACTTCAGCTCTTGTGTTAATAAGCACCCTTTCGTAAGCTTCTACGTGTCTGTATGCAAAATCCACTTTTATCCGCCACATAAGATCAATACTTGAACAATGATATAGAATATCCTCATTAAATTCATAAAAGAAATTCAAACCTTGTATGCTTGCAGTTGTTCTTCAAGCATCCACTCATCACAATAGTAGATTCTCTTTCTGCCAAGTTGGACAATGGCCATTTTACAAAGGAATGTTCCAAGAGTTGGCTGGCGTTATGGCGATCTGCAGGTTTCACTTGAAGACATTGCATGATGAAATCATGTGCATCTACTGAAAGGTAACTAGGTACTCTCGGCAACTCCCCATTTCCAATGTGAAACACGGCTTGATACCGTGAAGATGAGTAACAAAAATTAATTCAATTACCAAGATGCTACATATAATATATATTAATTTTTTTTGTAATAGTAATAATAAGGGTTAAGAACCTATGAAAGGTCTGAACTATCACCCATGTTAACGGGAGAAGTCTGAAATTTAAAAAGTTAATAACAGAGGTCTGAAATTTATGTTTTGTTGATAAAGCGGTCTCCGTTAGTTTTTTCCGTTAAAACTAACGGAAGTTGGTCACATGCTTGGCATGTGACCGGAAATTAAATAAAATTCCAAAAATGCCCTTCTATCAAGTGTGCCCCTCACATGCATGGAGTGAAAAGACCAAAATGCCCTTGAAGCCACCACGGTACTCCGGCGATCACCAATCGTACTCCGGCGACCACCACCGTACTCCGGCGACCACCACCGTACTCCGGCGACCACCACCAAGGCTCCGATTGGGCCAAAATCGGAGCCACCGGCCCCGATTGGACTCCAATCGGAGCCACCGGCCCCGATTGGACTCCAATCGGGGCCAAAAAAGCTCCGATCGGAGCTTTGTGGCTCTGGTCGGAGCCACAGAGCTCCGATCTGGAGCTCTGTGGCCCCGACCGGAGCCACAGAGCTCCAGACTCCGGCCAATATCTTATTTAAGGAAATGTGAAATGACAATTTTACCCCTAAAGTCAAATTAAAACCACCCAACTCCGGCCACCACCACCCGACTCCGGCCACCACCACCCGACTCCGGCGACCACCACCTCGACTCCGACGACCACCACCTCGGCTCCGGCGACCCGACTCCGGCCAGCACCTCGTCAAAAAAGCTCCGATCGGGGCCAAAAAGCTCCGATCGGGGCCAAAAAAGCTCCGATCAGAGCCAAAAAAGCTCCGATCGGAGCTGTGGCTCCGACCAGAGCCAAAAAGCTCCGATCGGAGCTTTTTTGGCTCTGATCGGAGCTTTTTTGGCTCTGATCGGAGCTTTTTTGGCCCCGATCGGAGCTTTTTGGCCCCGATCGGAGCTTTTTTGACGAGGTGGTGGCCGGAGTCGGGTCGCCGGAGCCGAGGTGGTGGTCGTCGGAGTCGAGGTGGTGGTCGCCGGAGTCGGGTGGTGGTGGCCGGAGTCGGGTGGTGGTGGCCGGAGTTGGGTGGTTTTAATTTGACTTTAGGGGTAAAATTGTCATTTCACATTTGCTTAAATAAGATATTAAATAAAACAAAATATTAAAGGGGCAAAAATGTCATTTCACACAATTCTGTTAAATTTATCCCTAAAAATGGACGGAAAACCTCAAATCAACAAAATTGAAATTTCAGACCTCTGTTATTAACTTTTTAAATTTCAGACCTCTCCCGTTAACATGGGTGATAGTTCAGATCTTTCATAGGTTCTTAACCCTAATAATAATGTATACTACGGGCTATCTAATGCCCTGTTGTATTCTTAGATACTTCCTTTTATTCAGAGGCTTACGGCATAAACACAAATGAATCATATATAAGTTATCATCCCAAAGAAACATTATTTCCTTTCACAGATCAAGGATACATATTTGCAAATCTGAATATTTTTAAAAGCATGAACTCATGGCCAAATTAATTAAAGAAAGTGAAGTACCCATTCTAAATGAGAGTAAGGAATTGCACAAGTGAGCATCTCCAACACAGTGCAACCAAGGCTCCATATATATCAGCTGGAAGCCCATAGCGTTTTTTGGTATATGTGACAACCTGTAGATAGATAGATAATTACAAAATGGTTATTTAGTGGAATCAAAAGTTAGTTGAATCAAACATAAAATATAACTTAAAATAATAAGTGAAAATCAAGCTTATAGAGCTTGAACTCAAAACCGTACAAGCGCGCTTAGAATCATGAGTTCTTTCTCCACTCAACAATTTTAGTTTCTAAAGCTAACTCACAAAACCTTACATTCTGATGTACTTAAATAAGAGCAAGTCCTAACTAAAATATTTGTTGAGCGATATGTCGAGTTAATTAATGCTATGAACATGCCAACAAGCTCATGAACTCGTTGAAGAACAGTAAACAACATCATCCACTTGAGCAATCTCTAAAAAATGTTCACGAAATGCTAAAGAATAGAATTGCATGGTAACTGGATGCATATACTACGATGCAAACCTTAGGTGCCATCCAGTGTGGAGTCCCCTGGCGAGAAGTTATATCTTTGATTTCCTAATATACAAATGCAAATATATATATAAATAATAAGTTTAACTTGCCATAACATTGCACAAGTTCTACAAAGTAATCAAAACCTCTGACAGTCCAAAATCTGCTAGTTTCATTGATCCATTGGAATCCACCATAATGTTTGCGCATTTTATGTCCCTTGTTTTAGGAAAGAGAGACATCAGTCAGTTAACTTACAGAAGAAATAGATATCACTACAATTAAAACTCAAGAAAAGATAATTTAAAATTCTGCTGGTGTTACCATAAGACTCAATTGCTCACTTAAGTATTCTAGACTTAGAAAATACGATAATTGCACTTTCTATTATGAGATTATTTTTCCGAGATCCTTTTACAACGGCATCATACAAGAAGGTTCTAGATAGATAGGTTCCTTCATGTAGTACTACTAGAAATTCAAACTAATATATGCATATCCTAATTTATTAGATGTGAAAGTAAATGTGCAGATAATACAAAGTTATGAAAAGGCAATAGAAAATTATTACCTGTGAATCACATTTCTTTCATGGAGATACTTCAAACCATGAAGAATCTGCCTTGTGTACGCACATATTTACGATTCCTTAAGATGGTACTTCTGATAAAGTTTCCTAAGAGATCCCATAGGAATGAGCTCCTGAAAGATGTAGAGTGTTGCTTCATCCTGTGAAATCCAGTATGTTGTGGATAAGAGAGCCACAAATCAAATATAAATCAAACATTTAGGATAAGCAACTTAGGATTATTAGAGCGTACATATGGTTGAGCATTTGACCCAAGATTGATTATCAAATCATCACTTTTAGAAATTTAATGGCTCAGACACTAAGCCTTATATGCACTAATCACTTGTTCAAACTGCAATCCATTTAGTGACTTGACAATAAAATTAACACTCTCCAATATGCAGTTTATGGCGAGGAAGAAACAAAAGTAAGAGCTTCTTAGTGACACAAATAAAGTCAAATCACAAGAAAACCACAAATAAATGTACTTTTCATACCACATGTTTGACTGAATGTGGCTTTTAGTACTGAATGTTTAGTTTTGTATACTTTTGGTACCAAACGTTTGAAAAATGTGGCTTTTAGTACATCTGTTGGTTGGCCGTTAGTTTTAGCCGTTAAATGACATGTGCAAGTCACGTGAACGACTCTAAACTTTTAATTTTGTTCAATTTAGTCCCTCAAATATATTCATAACTTTTATTTTGTTTAATTTAGTCCTAAAGCTTCAAAATCGAACTCAATTGGGACCTATCTCCAATTGGGTAAATTTGACCCAAATGGGGCTATGTCAATTGAATTCGATTAGTTTAATTGGGTCCGATTTTGAAGTGTTATGACTAAGTTAAACAAAATAAAAGTAAGGAATATATTTGAGGGACTAAGCTTAAACAAACGGCCAACTAACGGATGTACCAAAAGCCACATTTTTTCAAACGTTTGGTACCAAAAGTATACAAAACTAAACATCCAGTACTAAAAGCCACATTCGGTCAAACATGTGGTATCACAAGTACCTTTAACCCTTATAGAAATGGCTAAGCAAGTTTAGAGGGCTTTCAACACAGTCTTTTTCATGACAAGCTCCCATCAGTTTTTGTTGATCGAGTTTGGAGAAAGAACAAGCAAGTGGAATACCTTATCAGTGCTGTAGTATTGAACTATATTCTCATGCTCAAAATCACTCCAAAGGTCAATCTCCTGTAGATATAAAATAAAGGAGACAAAAAACAAGAAGTTAGATGAGTACATGTAATGCAAGAATGCAATGGCACTATAAATATAAAGTAAGAAGAAAGAATCAATCTTACCTGCTCAAGTTTGGAAAGAGCTCTCCTAGGCATATCATTGTTAAGTAATGGAACTTCCTTCACAGCAAAGAAGAACCCAGCACTAAATTGTGGAGGTGGTCATGAGTTGGACAGTTTAAATTAGCATGATTCCAAAATACCAATTGACATGGCGTCGTCATTGTTCAACATCAATGTTGTGAAAATCATCAAGAATTACACACTGAATAGCAATTAAACTGCTTACTCAGAAATTTCTTGATACACAGTTCCAAATGAGCCTTGACCCAGTAGCTCGCCCTTCTCCCAGCATGTAATAGTTGAGCGCTTAAACTTTCCCTCGGGCGAGACACTCTTCATGGAATCACCAAAACCTGAATCTTCGCCGTCTGCTGACAAAGATCGCTAATCGAGATGGGACATGCAAATGTTCAATCATTTTCCTCGACATCAAACATCCATGCACAAGACTTATTAGTTCATATTTCAATTATACAATGATTTCCTTTTAACTTTCACTATTTCCTACAACTTCAGTCGCTGATGCTGAAGACCTTCTCCATTCATCCGCTTAACTTGAGTAATTGGTCTTTTAACTATTAGTAATTCGTACGTGGCCAACAAAAAAAGTTAGTTATTTAGTATTTGTATATTGCTAATTATTTATACGGTAGCAATTGAACGTTTTTTCTTTTAAATAGTAGTCTTGGGTGCTAATTTACTCGAGTTTTAAATAAAAAATATTCATAATTAGTACTTAGTGTAAACTGATCGATACGAATGAATACAATATTATGTACACTACCGATTAGATCTCGAATTGAGTTTTAGTTGATGAGTCTATATTAGTATAATTATTAAAATGTAATTTTTATATTTATAAAAAAAATATTGGTTACCAAAGATGGATGGAATGTGCATCATTTGCCGTAAATTATTTTTAAGAGTCTAATCACAGTTTTAGGTTTGCATCATGTTACTTTTACGTATATCAGGTTTAAATTGTTGCTAATAGGAGTCTCAGATTTCGTTTTCATTGATTTTGATTTTACGTTTTTTTTTTTTGTTAAATTTGACCGATTTTGTCCAATGGCTCTATAAAATTCATCATCATGATCATTTAAAGGAGAGAAGAACAAAATTTCACTTCTCTGCTTTCTTTTAATTTATGTAATTAGTGTGTACATATAGTGAAATTGAAGAATTTATGCAAAATTGAGTTTCAATTTAACTTTCCCTCCTCAAAATCACCAGCCAAACACGGATCCAACGCAGCGGACGAAGTTCACGAACAAGAGACCAGGAACACAACAAGGACCAACACGCAGCAATACAACAATTAAATCGACAAGCAAACAAGATAAATATGTGTAACACTTGCCTTTATTACTCAATGAAGGCTACGCGCCTGAACTACACCCACACAATTTAGACGCTCACAATCACTCTTCAGTTTTGACCTAATTGGGTGACAAAAACTGATTACAATATAAGGAAACTCTCCTTTTATATAGAATCTGAAATTCTCTTAGACTCCTAGGAGAATTCAATCTATATATATATATATATCCAATCTTATCTATATTAGTTAAGATATATATTTATACCAAAATCCATCAAATTTAACAGAAAAAAATGTACGAAAAAATAAACAAAAATGAAATTTGGGTGAAGTTCTATTAATAACAATTTGAACATGTAAAATCTAAAGCAACATGGTGCAAATTGGAAGTAGGACTATGAGGTTCTTTAACCCTAAAAAATTTCAGACCGAGGCGAGAAGAAAAGAAGCACTTATATCCTCTGTAGAAGCCGATGAGCAGCTTCTCGTAAGAAGCACATTCATATTACTTGAGATGGTTAAATCTAAAGAAAGCTGAGTGCCAACAAGCAGAAGGCCATAAGAACTTGTGCTTCTACCCTCGTTGCTGATCATGACGCCGGTTCGAGCTCCGGATCCATTTACGGACACTCCTGAAAGCTGCAGCTCTGCAGACGACGATATATATAAGATAGATATTCAGGAATTGCCACACATATTATATAATTCGATACTAATAATTTGCATGATCATTCATTACCTTTAGAAGTGACCTCCTTAGGCGATAAAGTTACAATTAATTATTGATGATTGTGGAGATAGAGATTATTGTTGACAGACTTAATCTTCTGGTTGTGCATATATACATGAATCATCATACGTAGCTATATATATAATTACGTACGGCCAAGTAGGTCAACTGCAGGACTCCGTTAGCGTTTAATTTGTGTCAACTCAACCGTACGTGAAGAAGTTCTCAAGAAATTATCTGCTTGAACACTACTACTTGTAAAATGTTGAGAGAATAACAGAATGAGAGATGGGTGATTTTCGGGTTCATCAGCACACCTCCTTCAATTATGCACCTCCCCCTTATAAAGCAAACCCTAGCAAAATATTTGCAGAATTTGCCCAACTGATAAATGAAGGAGCAAATAAGTCCCAAAGTTCAATAACAAAGTTTAGTATGCAAAATGTCGGGACGGGCCGAGCCCAAGAGACATTAAATCGGCCCAAGATACTTGGGCTAAAATATCAGGCCAAAATACAAGGCCGAACCAAAATGTAAATCAATATCTTGGGCTTCAACACTCCCCCTCAAACTAAACTTTGTGAAGAACTAAAAATGTTAACCAAATGCATTCTCCTCAAAAAATTACGATGCTGAATCTTCGGAAGAGCCTTGGTAAAGATATCTGCAACTTGATCCGTGGTTTTCACAAATCTTAACTTCAAAAAACCCGATGTGACCTGATCCCTAACAAAATGACAGTCAACTTCAATATGTTTAGTGCGTTCATGAAAAACGGGATTATTCGCAATTTGAATCGCAATAAAACAGGCTTTTCAACATATAACCCAAATTCATAAAGTAAACCTTTAAGCCAAATCAATTCCCCAACCGTGTCACGCATACTTCTATACTCAGCTTCAGCCGAGGAACAAGAGACAGTTGGCTGATATTTTACTTTCCAAGAGATTAAAGAATCACCAATGAACACACAATATCCAGTAACAGATCTTCTTGATTCAACACATCTTGCATAATCAGAATCACAATAAGCAGTAATGTTTAAACTACCTTTTGAAGATAATAAAATTCCTAAACCTGGTTCAAGCTTCAAGTATTTTAAAATACGAATAACAGCATCATAACGAGATTTTTTCGGAGCTTGCATATATTGACTAAGATATTGAACAGAATATGCTATATCTGGTCGAGTAATACCTAAATACAACAACTTACCAATCAATCTTCTATAAATGCTTGGATCAGAAAGCAACAAATCATTACGATTCAGGGTAAGGCTCTCATCATATCCAGCTGAGGTAAACCTAGCATTTTGTTCCATCGGAGTGTTACTAGGCTTACCTCCCAATAAACCAATTTCAGACAACATTTCCAAAACATATTTCCTTTGACAGAGCACAATTCCAGAATCAGATCTTGCTACCTCAATGCCTAGGAAATATTTTAGATCACTCAAATCCTTCATCTTAAAATTGGTTTGTAAAACAGCCTTTAACTCATTTATCATAGCCAAACTATTTCCAGTAATTAACAAATCATCCACATAGACAAGAAGAACAGCAATTTCCTTACCTTTTCTTTTAGTAAATAGAGAGTAATCAAGATGACTTTGCACATAACCATTGCTGACAAGGGCCTGAGTTAATTTTAGATTCCACTGTCTAGATGCTTGTTTTAAACCATAAAGAGATTTGTGCAATCGACAAACAAGATTAGAAGGAACAACACATAACTCCCCCTGATTGCCAAATCCAGGAGGTAAGTCCATATAAACTTCCTCAAATAAGTATCCCTGAAGAAAAGCATTATAAACGTCCATTTGAAATAATGGCCAATTGTATAAAGCAGCCAATGACAGAATAATTCCAACAGTCCCAATTTTGGCAACAGGTGAAAAAGTTTCATCATAATCAGTGCCCTCTTTTTGTTTAAAACCCTTAGCAAAAAGTCTGGCTTTATAACGTTCCAAAGAACCATCAGAATTATATTTCACACGAAAAACCCATTTGCATCCTATAGAAGTCCTACCAGAAGGCAGAGGGACAAGAGACCAGGTTTTATTCGATTCTAAAGCAGTGATTTCTTCCTTCATAGCCTTTATCCAGTTTTTGTCGGAACAAGCATCATAAAAAGATTTAGGCTCAGGAATTTTATCAAGAATGCTCAAAAAGGATTTATGGTTACCAGAAATTCTGTCAAAATTTAAATTGTGGGAAATAGGATGCAAAGTGGAACAATGTGTGGACATGTCATAATCACGAACCCAAATGGGCGGTCTAATATTTCTAATAGGTCTACCAGGTTCAGAAATGACATTTTCAGTTTGGTCAGGTGAATCAGAAATAACATCAGTTTCATCACTACCTGATTGATCAGAGTCACTCACAGGATCATCAAGCGAAGCAGCTAAGTCATCATCTTGATGGCTAGATTCTTGGTGATTGAGCAGAACCTGTTGATCAACTATAGGTGGTAATGCAACGTTAGGATCACCATCAAGGGTCAAATCTGGTAGAGAAACAGGAGACCAATTAGGGTTATAATTGAGAAAGGCATCATGATTATCAGAGTAAAAAGGGAAAGTATTTTCCAAAAACTTAACATCCCTGCTGATAAAAAAGGATTTGGTGGCCAAATTGTACAGTTTATAACCCTTTTGGGTTAAGGAGTATCCCATCATAACTGAGGCAATCGCCCTAGGAGAAAATTTATCTGCAACAGGTAAAACCTTTGCATAACAAAGACATCCAAAAACCCGTAAATGTTCTAACCTGGGAGATTTGCCATATAAAATTTCAAAAGGAGATTTACCTTTTAATACATCTGTTGGCAACAGGTTAATAAGATAACATGCTGTTAAAATAGCTTCACCCCAAAATTGATTTGGTAAAAAACTTTGAAATTTCAAAGCTCTAGCAATATCGAGTAAATGTCTATGTTTACGTTCGACAATGCCATTTTGCTGGGGAGTATATGCACAAGTGCTCTCATGAATCACGCCAGGTGTGGAAAAAAGAAGGGAACAGTTCTCGTTAAAAAATTCCCGACCATTATCTGATCAAATTCTTTTAATCTTTTTCTCAAACTGGGTTTGAACCATAGAAAAGAAATGTTTCAAGATAACAATAACATCAGATTTCAAGGTGAGTAAATATACCCAAGTTGTTCTAGAGAAATCGTCGACTATAGTAAGAAAATATCGTTTATTATCATGAGTAGCAAATTGGTATGGGCCCCATACATCAACATGTATTAGATCAAAAATACCTTTAGTAACACTAGTACTAGTGGGAAAAGGAGATCTAGTTTGCTTGGCTAAATGGCAGACAACACATTCAGATATGCCTTTATTCTTGAAATCAACAGAACGTAAACAATTGATTTTACTCAATGTTGTAAAAGGAATGTGGCCTAAACGCCGGTGCCATAGAACGGTTTCAGGGTGATCAACTAGTGAATGAAAGACTACAGGGGCTAGAGAATCTGGTTTAAAAAAATAGAGCCCTGCAGATTCATGACCAGTCCCCAACACCGTTCCACTGCAATGATCCTGCAAGGTTACAAGATTGGCACTAAAAATCACAGAACAAGATAAATCCTTGGTTAATTTTGCAACAGAAATGAGATTGAGTTTGAAGCTGGGAACAAATAAAACATCTGTTAAAAAATTTGTTTTCCCAATTTTAAAATTTCCAATGCCAATAACTTTGGAATGTAAACCATTTGGAAGTTGAACATTGCTGTTGCTAGGAATCATATCAGTTAACCAGTCAGATCTACAAGTTATGTGATGAGTAGTAGCTAAGGATCCATTGCATATTAGAGAAAGTGATACCTGATGAAGCAGCATTGGCACGAGCTTCGGCAGCCTCAGATACTTGTTGTGACTTAACCATAGATCGAGCAAAGTGCTCAAGCTGTTCAGAAGTGACCATCATCAGCTGGTTTTTAGGCAGGTCCAGAGGAGTTGCGACAGAAGCACTACCACCCTCAGTACCTGTTGAGACATAGCACTCAGAATTATTATCCAGCACGGAATTAGCTTGAGGAGGCCTATTTTGGTTAGGTCGGAACTTCCACCCAGGGGGATATCCCTTCCTTTTAAAGCAGTGGTCAAAGTCATGGCCTTTGGTTTTGCAATAGTCACAGAAGAGGTTAAGGTTCCTCTTTTGCCCACGGGGCTTGTTTGTAGAAGAATTCGGAGGTTTAGCCTCAGAAACATTATTGATCATTGGATTTCCAGAGAGGCTTCTTTGATGTTCTTCCTGAACTAAAACAGCATAAGCTTGAGAAGCGGAAGGAAGTGACTCTCTCATAACCAAGTTAGTCCTAACGTTGGAATTAAGAATCATTGAGTCCGTTCAGGAATTGGAAAAGTTTTAGGTTGCTTGCATGCGCGATGTGTTTTTGAAATTCAGGACAGGCACAGCTAGGGAGATTGCAAATTGCATCAAACTCTTCCCACATAGTTCTTAGCCTAGCAAAATAGGTTGAGACAGAGTCGACTCCTTGCTGAGCCAAAACAATATCACGATGCAGTTGAAAAATACAGGATCCATTCACTTTATGAAGCCTCTCTTTTAAATCATTCCAGACCGAAAAAGCACTTTCAGTGTAAATGTTGCCGGACATAAGCTCTCTGGAGACAGAGTTCATGATCCATGCAAGGACAAGAGCGTTACAGCGGTCCCATAGATCATGAAGACTAGGCTCAAAATTTTCCTTCTTGCAGGAACCAATTACAAAACCCAGTTTGTTTTTAGAAATCAAACATATCCTCATTGCCTTGCTCCAAAAGGCATAGTCATCGTAGGAGGTAAGTTTTTCAGAGACCAAAGAAAGTCCAGCAGAATCCGAAGGATGTAAGAACAGAGCATGATTGTGATTAATCTTAGGCATTGGCGTAGAGACAAAAGATGCCGGTGATTTCTCAGATGTGTCCTGGTCGTCCACATGGCCTTTGCTTGATTCAGACGTCATTATAAAAGGATAACGAAATAAGTCGCAATAAAATGACGGATCTACAAAGATCAAGCAAGGTCTGAGAAAATCAAACAAATAAAATCCTCAAGAGAAAACAACACGGATTCAGAAACACCTCTGACTTTTTTTTAACAAGTAATCATTGGATGACAGAAATGTTCATGCAAGAAGCATTAATAGCAGAATTCGAAGAATCATCAACAATCATAGGAAGGATTGTGTGATATTTCTGATGCGATTTAGGCACTTTAATAAAAGAACAGACTAAGTCTGACCTAATTTCAGCATCATCATTAATAATCGAATTCTTTTGCTAAAAAAACTGTAAAGGTTCAGCGAAGAATTAAGGAGATGAAACCAGATATTATGAAGCAAAAAGGAAGATATGACAATCTAGTCAAAAAATCTTGTAAAAGCAACAGGTATTACGAAAAACTAGAAAATCTTGTTGTTCATCGTGATTTAAAGCAAAAGGAGAGAGAGCGACTAAAGGCGAATTAAGAAAAGTTCAATACAGATCTGATGAACAGATGCCGAATCTTGCACATGCAAGAGGTGAAACAAGTCCTCCTCGAGATTCAAGCACTGGAACAACATAAGTATTATGAAGAATAATTTCGTAAAACAATAGATCTGTGACAAAGAATCAGATAAAGAGAAATGCGAAGAATGCAAAGAAAATACAGATCTGATGAACAGATGCCGAATCTTGCACATGCAAGAGGTGGAAACAAGTCCTCCTCGAGATTCAAGCACTGGAACAAAAGTATTTCAAGGAAAGCTTCGAAATACAATATATCTGTGATAAAAAAAACGGATAAAGGAAAATACGAAGAATATGAAACTAAAAACAGCATATCTGATGAACAGATGCCGAATCTTGCACATGCAAGAGGTGGAAACAAGTCCTCCTCGAGATTCAAGCACCAGAACAACAAAGGTTTTCCAAAAAAACTTTCGTAATACAATAGATCCGTAACGAGAAAAACAGATAACAAAGATCCTTCAAAAAATCATGAAGCAGATGAAAAACAAGGTAAAAAAAAGGCTTCGCAAAACAAGCTCTTCGAAGAACAAACAAATTTAAACAGGAGAAGAACTCAGTCCAGAATCAAACAGAAGAAAGCAAGAGAAGATACCGCAGCAGGAAAATCAATCGGATCGGAAACAGAGCGTCAAAGCTTCGGTATGCTCTGATACCATGTAAAATGTTGAGAGAATAACAGAATGAGAGATGGGGTGATTTTCGGGTTCATCAGCACACCTCCTTCAATTATGCACCTCCCCCTTATAAAGCAAACCCTAGCAAAATATTTGCAGAATTTGCCCAACTGATAAATGAAGGAGCAAATAAGTCCCAAAGTTCAATAACAAAGTTTAGTATGCAAAATGCCGGGACGGGCCGAGCCCAAGAGACATTAAATCGGCCCAAGATACTTGGGCTAAAATATCAGGCCAAAATACAAGGCCGAACCAAAATGTAAATCAATATCTTGGGCTTCAACACTACTGGACGCGCTAATGACTTTTAGACGCTGATCAATGATTTACGGTATTATGATCCAGAAATTCACTTCTTAATTCCTATGTAATTAGTGTTGAATTTTTATTATGCAACCTCACAAACACTCATCTCACACAAGGAAGAATCGACTTCGATCAAAACTAACAGAGATGGAAATGCCGGAATGGGGATAAAAGCGAAGATAACTTGTAACGGCAGTAGTATTGAATAAACTTGATATATTATATTACTTGATGTAAAAGAAATCGAGATTATATGGCTTAAATAACCAAAGTTACAACGCTACAAACCCTACCATCCACTAACTAAATCACTACAAATAAGATAAAAAAAACTCTAGGAAAATCTGCACAACATCAGCAAGAAAATTGAACATAAATAAAACATGCTAAAATCGATTTGGACCAGTGTCAGCTGAACCAGAAATTGAGAGTCGGACTGTTCGGAAGCTAGTTATCTAACTTAAGAGCTTTCTGAATTCAAACAACTCTTTTTCTTTATATTCCTCTAATTGCCCATGAACCCTAGCTTATTTAATCCAACATTCATTACCTTAAACCGAACTTTAGTATTCCAAATTCATTTTACTAACACCAAGACGATATATGAGAGACTCAAATGCAAATCTCTTTAATCCCTTAGTCAATATAGCAGCTAATCAATCTTCACTTTTGCAGAAATCGACTTTAGTTCACATCTATATGCTTACTCCTATCATACATGACTGGATTTTTTGAGATCTTTATTGTTGAAGCATTATCACAATACATTACGGTGGCTCCTTTTTGTTCTTGTTAAAGAAAATCCAAAATTCTTCTCATCCACACCACAAGACAGCCACGACTTGATCCTACAACATACTCATCATCAGTGCTTGATACTGTGACAATTGATTGCTTCTTTGAGGACCAAGATATTGCTACACCACTCATCAGAAGAGCATAGCATGTGGTGCTTCTTACATCTTCCTTAGATCCTGCAAAAATAACTATTAGAATATGCTATAAAAGCTTGATTGTTCGAGAGGCTTTATAGTGCAGGTCATTGTGAGAGAATTATGATTAACCCTAAAATATTCCCTAACACCTCTTATTTATAGGAGGAGTAAAGTGGACAAAAGTCCACTTTACCCCACCTAATTATTTCGGCCGGCATATGTATTGGGGAGGCCCAATTTTTGGGTCTCCCATGTCAATTGTGATTTGGGTCTAGCCCAATTACCCTAATGTGACATTTACCCAAGTTCATTAGGTAAACTATACATATTATGGGCTACCAATTACGGCGCCTAATATGCTTACAGTTCTTGCTTTTGGCGATGGGTGTAATCATCGCCTTTCATTGAGGTTCCTTTCTTTTGCCATGGCTCCAACAGCAAATTACTGCTTAAAAGTTTGATGGATACTTCTATTGATTTAGCCTCTACTATTATCATAGTTGTGGTCGTTGTGGGGATCACTTCTTTATATTCCCCCGAAAGTGTTTGCCATGATTCTCCGTTTTATGGTTTATTTCGCGGAATAGAGAGATTTTCTTCATAGTGAGGACGTCTCCTACCTTGTATCTTTCAGGAATGTTAAAATATAAGTGCAGACCTTTGTTGAGTATATGAAGGGTATTGATTTTCCCTTTGTCTTGGATGTCCTCTTAAGGGTAGATGTAGGCTCTTTAGGTTTGTGGTCGTATTAACATCTTCGTAATGTATGTACTTGATAGCCGTTTCGTGATGTGAGGACATGATAGCCACTTCTCGGTGTGTGGGAATGATAGCCGCTTCGCAGTGTGTGGATATGATAGCCACTTCGCAATGTGTGGACATGATAGCCACTTCGTGATGTGTGGACATGATAGCCACTACGCGATGTATGGTGTTGTGCTTTTGCCTTCCGTACTTATTGGCAAACCTCTCATGGATGTTTTAACATTATATTTTTATATCAAGAGTAGCGTTTCATACATTTGGGCCTCTCATATCAATTGAGATTTGGGTCTAGCCCAATTACCCTAATGTGACATTTACCCAAGTTCATTTGGTAAACTATACATATTATGGGCTACCAATTACGGCGCCCATCGCCATATGCTTACACCTCCCACTCGCCGGAATGGGAGGGTGCCTGTTAATGAATTGTTGTCCAAATCCGCATCTACATTTCTCCCCTTTGATCTGCTCCGTGCTTCCGAATAGTTCATACGAGGTTTGTCGTGCGACCGACGGATACGACGGGTATGGTGCTACTCATCTGTTAGGAGTGTTGTAGCGCCCGCGGAAAGTTGACTCCCTTTTCTCTAATCAACCAGTTATAAACAAAATTTATATATATTGTACCGCGCTGTATCCTAGGTGAACTGATAATTCTCCATCTGCCTAGTTTCGACATAGGAACACTTCTCCAAGGCATCCGTAAAAGTATTCACAACCTTCAACTAATATCCGGCTGGTGACCACCTAGTGAATACAAGAATCAGTGAATTACAGGTGAACTTGACCATCCTCATCGCTCATACCCTTAGTCAAACCCAACCGGCTTCAAAAGACGTGGTCACTGGGCCTTTTTGTTCAGCACTACGCTCGTACGCCGGGAAGCGAGCATTGAGCCTGACCTTAGGTACGAGTTCTGAGTCCATGAGGATACTTCGGGTGCCTCTTCATAAGGCTCTCGGGATCAATCACACGCTCGAGGTGAAGAAGTTTGCGCCCGCCAGAATCACGAGGATTCACCCAGCGTTGACCCCGTGGTTGAACATGGCACGCGTAGTGTTGGGTTATGATTGATTAAACTCGCCAAAGCACAAGAGTCAAGTACGTACAAAGGGCAGGGAAAGAAGAGTCGTCGACCTTCCTGACTCGTCTTAACGAGATAAGGATGAAAGGTCGACGACAACTTATGAAAATGCCGACTTCCAAAGTACGACTGCCCGCCATCAGAAGAAACCTTCATTCGAAGGTAAAGACAGGTGGCGACCTGCTTATCAATATCATCAGAAGAAACCTTCATTCGAAGATAAAGACAGGTGGCGAACTGCTTATCACTATCATCAGAAGAAACCTTCCTTCGAAGGTAAAGACAGGTGGCGAACTGCTTCAACCATCATCAGAGGAAACCTTCCTCTAGAAGTAAAGACAGGTGGTGACCTGCTTGTCACCTGCTTGGCCGACTCTGAAGAGAAACCCACCAAGGAGGGTAAACGCCGTATAAAGTCGGTAACTTATCCCTATAAATAGGGACTATTTTCTATTTACTTCTACATTCAGTCAGTTCTAAATACGTTTTTATATTATTACTCTCAAATCCATTACTGACTTAAGCTTCGGAGTGGTATCAGGGGCCATCCCCACCCCTTTTTCAGGTTCTCGCCCCACATAACCTCTTAGAGAAAAACATAGCGTTCGGGAGAGCTAAGTCCGAGGCGATACTTGGAAGTCCATTCCCCGAAGTTCAAGGCCACGTCATTTTGATCCCAACATTTGGCGGCGTCTGTGGGAACTCCGATCAAAAAGCCGTGACCTCTAGAAAAGCAACAATATGTCCAACATCCCAGTGGAAGGAAATAATCCCCCAGCGGATCCTACCACCTCGAGGCCAATCAATAGAGAAGATCCGTCCATTCCACAAGCTAATGGCGGAGGTAATAATGGAAATCTCAGTCATTCCAAGTCATTACCAAATCCATAAGAATAAAGGACAGTTCCCCCCGGCTGTCCCCCAAGAAGTATTGGCGGCCTTCATAACCTTTTAGGAATCAAGCCCAGGCGGGCACCATCCCCGAAAAGGCACCCGCTCAAGAAACTTCCCAAAAGGAGGAGGTGGCGTCCAGCGTAAAAATCCAGGAGAAAGAACCCCTGGAGAAAGAAATTCCTAAGACTCCTGAAGGAGAAATGGCGAGCAAAGAACCTGTCCTATTCACTATGGGACAGGTGGAAGAGTTGTTAGAGAAAAAGAGAAGGGGGACGAACGATTTGCTGATTGTTCGCCATCATACCTCCCATCATTTCTCTTAAAGGTTGTTCAACACTCGAGTTCCTCCGCAAGTCTTTGCGAGGAACATCGACGACTACACAGGCGAAGGAGATCCTGTTCGCCACATCAACGCCCATAACTCTTCCCTCCTAGGAAGAGGGGCAACTCCGGATCACTATGCAGCCCTCTTCCCAACTACGTTGAAAGAAGAGGCGTCCACTTGGTTCTATGGCCTCCCAGAAAACTCGATCGATTCATGGGAGGAACTGAAGGCTAAGTTCATCGAAGGCCATATAGGACAAAGACAGCGCCTAAAGAGTATGGATTTCCTAGATAAAATTGAACAAGGTTCTGATGAAACATTGGCCAATTATTACACTAGGTTCCATAAGATACTCCAACAGTTAAATGAAGACGCCACGGATGGCGAGTTGATCAGGACCTTCTGGAGAGGTCTTAGGACGCAGAGCCAAGCTCTGAAGGACAACATGGTGATGAAGCCGGTGAGAAAGATCGATGCCCTCGCCACGAAGGTGAAGAAGTACATAGATCTGGAAAGATCACACGAGAAATCGCCTCGAGAAATCAAGCGCCCAGTCGTGCCAACAAAAATCGAAGAAGGCTCCGCTTCTCGACCACCTAAGAGGGAAGAAAGACGAGAGGGAAACTTCCGACCCGGAAACCGTCCCGGAATGAGAAATCCTAACCCGTACAATATAATAATTTGAATAAAAAACAAATTAATACGTGTATATATGTCATAAATTACACATGAAAAATTATAACATAATGATACATCTATATATGTTTTCATAGGAAAAAAATAATATGTGATGTTTATACTGTATTATTCTATGAAGTTAAAATTCACTAAGTTTCTCATTACATCTTGATAAACATTTAATTTTTTATATATTGTTATCTTACAATTAATACAAATTTTAATAATAACAATCCACTAAAGAATAAAATAAATTACAATTAGCGTATGTAACCATAAGATATATGTTTGTTAATAGTGTATACAATAATAAAATATATCTTGACATTTATAATTTTATTAGTACATTTTTCCTTTTATATCCTCTTAAATTTGTATAATATGTCATTTTATTGCATATAATCTTATGATAGTATTAATAGTACAATATAAATTTTTTTTTTAAATAGTATGTGCATATATGTCATAAATTACACATGAAAAATTGTAACATAATGATACAATGATTTAAGAAAAAATAATAATATTTGAGGTTTATACTATTATTTTTATAATAATATGTGAGGTTTATACTATGTTTTCTCATTGCATTTGAGAAACAATTAATTTTTTAGGTAACATTTTCTTACAATCAATACTAATTTAAATAATAACAATCCACTAAAGAATTAAAAAATAAAAATAAAAATTAGCATATGTAACCATAAAAGATATGTTTGTTAATAGTTTATGTAGCAATAAAATATAGCTTGAAATTTATTATTTTATTAGTACGTTTTCCATTTTCTAACCTCCTAAAATTTGCATAATATGTCATTTTATTACATGTAATTTTATGATATTAATAGTACTATATAATTTTTTGAAAAAAAATATGTATATATATATATATATGTGTGTGTCATAAATTAAATATGAAAAATTGTAACATAATGATACAATCTACTTATATTCATAATGTTTTCATAGAAAAAAAAATATGTGAGGTTTA
Organism: Clarkia xantiana subsp. parviflora; assembly: GCA_036873135.1. NCBI lineage: Eukaryota > Viridiplantae > Streptophyta > Magnoliopsida > Myrtales > Onagraceae > Clarkia > Clarkia xantiana. Next base: position 13,716,457 of record JAPTYO010000003.1, read on the forward strand.
TACTTTATCCTTCTAATATAATAATATCAACAAAACATCTATCATGAAAAATTGAAGTAATCTTATTAATTATATAATATATAAATACTAAAAATGAGTAATGAAATATTTATTAGTGAGCTTAAATTTACATAACAATAATTTTAATAGGATTTTGATAGACGTTCCGAAAGTTAGAACTAGAACAATTCGAACTCTCTCTTAATGGCATACACGTAATAAATGACAATTTCAAGGGTAGTTTAATATGAAAACATAAGTCGGTATTTATACATTTCGAGAATCAGAACGTAGATCATTTCCAATTTTAATAATCTTCTTCGCGCAAACGTGTCAACGATCTAGATAATAATAATAATAATAATAATTATAATAATAATAATAAGGAAAAAGGTTACGAAGGTCTTGCACAGTGTTATCGGAACCGAACCGGACTGGCGGTCCGACCGGGTTCGAACCGGTGCCTCTGACGGTTCGGTTCGAGAAAATCCGGTGGATGTAAGCGAACCCGCTTCGATATCCGGTTCGACACCATAACAAAGAAAAAATAAATTCAATTGACTCGAACCAATTCAAGAAGGAAATACAGAAGAATGACTTCAGTTTAATTCAAGAAGCCCTACGTTCAATTCAAAAAATGGAACAGAGAAAATACAGAGGCGTCAAGTTCAAAAGGCCAAGTTTTCCACCGCAGCCAGATTCACAGCAACTAGACTCGAAGCTCTCTACAGTAGCAAGACTTGCCGCAGCAGCTAGACTCGCCGCTCGCCACAGCAGCCAAACTCGCCTAGCTGGAGCCTGGAGCTGTAGGGGCCGGTGGGGTTGTGGAGCCTGGAGCAGATCTCGGACAGCAGCTTCACAGCAGATCTTCGACAGCACCGCAGTAGATGAAGCTTGGAAGCACCGCAACAGATCTCCGACAGCAGATCTGGGCCTCTCTCTCGGAGAAGCTTAGCAGATCTCCAGCAGCACCCCCCCCCCCCCCTCTCTCTCTCTCTCTCTCTCTCTCTCTCTCTCTCTCTCCCTAGCAGATCTCCAGCAGCACCTCTCTCTCCCTCTCTCTCTCTCCCTCCCTCCCTCTCTCTCTCTCTCTCTCTCTCTCTCTCTCCGACAGCAGATCTGGGCCTCTCTCTCGGAGAAGCTTAGCAGATCTCCAGCACAGTGTTATCAGAACCGGACCGGTGGTCGAACCGGACAGGGCTCCGGTTCCCGGTTCGAACCCGGTCCGACCGTCCCTTCACTTTCCTTCTCATTTTATTTCCCTATATGTGCACTGTGGCCCTCCCATTCGTGGCCTCCCTTGACCTCTCACCTTCCCCTCACTGTGCCCCCTCCCATTCTTCTCACCTTCCCCTCTCGTTCCCTTACCAGATCCCACCTCTCCATCTCACATTTCCCCTCCCTCCAATTTCTTAAAGGTTGTTGATGGCCCAAACATAGTTGTTGTTCCAATTGTGAAGAAGAAAGTCAATTAAAGGTTGTTCTTAATCCCTCTATCCTCTGTCGTTGCCACCAAATGTGAAGAAGAAAGCCAATTACGGCGGGACAACTGAAATGCGAATGTTGAATCAGGTGAAGTATGTAGTTCTGTGGGCTGTGTAATTTTGGACATGCCGAAGAGCACAAAATCCTCATATCTGCTCTCCTCCATCAGATCGTTCAAGCTCAAGAAGCAGGAGCTCCTCCTCCGCGTCGATATCCTTGCGCTCGCCGGTGGTCTGTATTTCAGTTTGCCCAAAGAGAAAAACTTTACCTTATGTTGATTTTCTAATCCAAAGCAGTGTTATCAGACTCCTCCGCGTCAGTATCCTTGCGCTCGCCGGTGATCCTCTTCTCCAACCTCGTGTTTGTCTCTTGACTGCGCCTTGTCTGCTCTTCTGCGACGCTGAGAAAGAGGACCAGATCAGGCAAGTCCAAAAAGTAAAACCCTATTTTTTTTTTTTAAATAAAGAAGTCCGAACCGGCGAACCGGCCGGTCCTCTCAGTACCGGCTGGTTCGTCCAAAACCGGCCGGTCCTCTCAGTACCGGCCGGTTCGTCCAAAACCGGCCGGTCCTCTCAGTACCGGCCGGTTCGTCCAAAACCGGCCTTCCGAACCGGGTTCGCTTACATCCTCCGAAAATACACGAACTGGACCGTGTAGGGGTCCGGTTCCGGTTCGAACCCGATCGGACCGCCGGTCCGATCCGGTTTTGATAACACTGCTCCAGCAGCACCTCTCTCTCCGACAGCAGATCTGGGCCTCTCTCTCGGAGAAGCTTAGCACCTCTCTCTCTCTCTCCCTCTCTCTCTCTCTCTCTCCCTCCCTCCCTCCCTCCCTCCCTTGAGGGAGGTCAACTTATAAAAACTTAGGCCTTCAAAAGTCAATTCAGCTCTCCTCTAATACCACTAGCCAAGAAGAAGAAACGCAAATCAGGTACTTCTAGTAAAAAGGTCAAATTCCAATCTGATCGGGTTCAGATCGGGTCCGACCGGACAAACCGGAAACCGGACCCCTTACCGGTTCGAGGTCCAGTCCGGATCTAATAACACTGGTCTTGCATCATCCAGCCAATGAGGGCTCAAAACGTGGTAAATTAAATTCCAGGCCTTGCCGAAACGGTATCTATCTTCTGCGCAGTTCGCACCAACACGATAGAGAAACCCGCCACTAAAAAGAATCCTCTCCCCAGAAACGAACGTTCCTCTGCGAAAACACCAATCTTCTCTCTCTCCCCCGACACCTCGAAAGCGAAATCCGACTGCCAAATAAAATCACTTTTCATTTCATCTCTCTCCGGAAAGCCGAAAATGGTTCCGACGAACGAAAACTAACCAGTCTAACTGAAACCCTAACCCTAGCCGCGACTTATCCGTTCTACAATCTTGCAGCTTTGCTCGTCAAGACTGAGCCAAGACCACTCAATTAAGGCTATCTGCTCTAGGATTGTGGTTTAGGGTTAGATATCGGTGCTTGTGCTGTCGTGGCTGTGGGCCTTTTCTTTTACCAGCGATTGGAATATTGATTGGGTTCTTGGTAAAAAGAAAGTTAGGTTAGGTTTCAGTCATGGAATGCGTTAGTCTTTGTGAGCTAGGCTCGCAAGTGCTATGACTGCCGCGGAGCAATGTCGGAGCAAGGAGATGGTGATGGGTAGGGGTGCGGATGGTGGTTGTGGCACTGAGGAGAGGCCTTGCCCGGTTTCTAGGGGTTCTCTCCGACCCGAAATGAATGAGGCCTCAACTTCAAGGCAGCAGGCAGTTGATGTTGATTTCTTCTCACAAGCTCGTAAAGCTCTATGTGAGTTGTCGCCATTTGACGTTGCTGAGGATGGCACGTCTCTTGTTACCACTGTGCCTACGCTGCCTTCTGGTTTGGCTAGCTTGTTGAAGCATTCTGATAGCAGGAAGAGGCAGAAGAAGCTCCCTGTCGGAGCTGAGAAGAAGAAGAAATCAGCTAAGCCAGGTGAAAAGTCGCGCGGTCGCAATATATGGAGTGAGACTGAGGATTACTTCAGGGATTTAAGGCTGCCTGATATTGATGCTCTGTTTGAGATATCTTTAGGTAATAGAATAGCTACTAGGAAATGCTTATCTGTTCCTTCCCTGGAAAGCGATGATACCAAGAGCAATGTGGAATGTACTGAAGCAGTACATCATGACGGGGTGGTGTTCAAAGAAGATGATTGTAGCAGGACTGAGCGGTATACAGAAGTCGGTATCATAGGAACAGAGCCTTCCTCGGTGGAGGAACAAGCCTGCTCTGTTTCGTGTTCCTGTAGTAGCTTCGAGTGGATTTTAGGTTGCAAGGACAGGATCTACCTAAATTCGGAGCGGCCTTCCAAAAAGCGGAAGTTTCTAGGCAGTGATGCTGGATTGGAAAAAGTTATAACTGCTCAATCTTGTGCTGGGAGCTCATCGATATGTGATTTTTGTTGCAAGGAAACGGTTCCTTCAGATTCAAGTCAATTAATCATTTGTAGTTCTTGCAAGGTTGCTGTCCACAAGAAGTGTTATGGAGTGCCAGGGGATGTTGATGGGTCCTGGTTGTGCTCTTGGTGCAGTCAGAAGTACGAGAAAGTTGAATCTGGTAACCTTTGTGTGCTTTGTCCGAAGAATGGAGGTGCAGTAAAACGTGTTCGCAGTGAAGTTGAAAACGATGGGTCTTTGGAGTTTGCGCACCTGTTTTGTTCACTGTGGATTCCTGAGGTTTATGTTGAGGACTTGATGAGGATGGAACCAATTGTGAACATGGACAGAATAAAAGAAAATCGGAGGAATTTAGTTTGTAACATATGCAAGACTAAGTGCGGAGTCTGTGTTCGATGCAGTCATGGTAAGTTTTGTACTTTAAGTTATATATATATATATATATATATATATTCAGTCTGCTTTTCAGTTTTGGTTAGCATCTCTCTGAGAGAAATTTACTTTGTTGTGCCTCTTGGATTGGCGATTGACACTTCTTTATTGTTGATTGTTAATTATGATGTGCTAGAATAGTTTAATAAGCTCTTGATATGATAGGCTATATTGGCATGATATGCTATATTGATTATTTTTCTTATCTGGTTCCAGAGCTAGTGCATATCTTATTTTCCATACACGAATTGTAAGATTTGTACATGCTGATTGCTGTTATTCAAATAAGAATATGTTCCGTTTTTAGTTTTTTTTTAGTTTTCATTTGTTTTGAAGAGTGGAATATTTTCCTCTAGTTATGGGATGATGTGTAGAGGATTAAGAATGCAATGATGGTAACTTTTTGGACATGACGTATAAGCATAGTAACTTGTCTCCCCAGATGTTGTTGTGCTTCCTGGACATGTTAATACAGTCTTTCTATTCTGTTTTGAACTATCATCCGATGCATTAAAGTTTGTTTGTATGTGGATTCTTATTTGGAAAATGGTTTCTTGCTGCTTGATGGTCATACTTGGATCTTGCTTAAGAAATAAGGAAAACTAGAGCTACTGAGTGATCGTGCAGAAAGAATTTGGGAAAATAATGTAAAAATAACATGACGTTAACATATTTATGTACTATAGTCTAAAGATAATGCCCTCCCTTGATTAGTTAAGCATTTCCCCGAAGTTAAAATTCTTGAAAATTGGTCAACTTAGACTATTCTTGAAAAATTCTTGAAAATTGGTCTTCACCGTCACTATTTGAGTTCGTCAAGATGACAGTGGTCTCGCAGCACCAATCGTTGGATAGGATGGTACTGGTCCTAAGCGCTTCACACAGAAATTTTGTTTTAATTTGAGATGGTTATTTGATGAGTAGTTTGCACGTGCAACCAACTTAGGTAATCAAGTGAAAATCTGGACTTATTTCTCTTCTCAACTAAAATATGTGGAACATTACAATCAGTGTTCTGTTGTTTGCAATGTATAAGATATTCTTGTTAGGAGTACTTCTACTTGCGAATTGAATTTGCTGGATCGAGTGGAAACTTTGTAAAAGGTCTGCAATAGAAACAGCTTGGATTGGACCAATGGTTTGTCTTTTCCTTATTGAGAGGATTCTCCTTGTTGCCTTGACAGAGAGTAACCCTACCAGTTGAATTCAAACTATTTATTTACTATGAGCTAGATTGACTCTAGTGAAACCCTTACTGTTAATGCCCTCCCCGCCCCTTTTGCTGATGATGCAATAATGCTTGTAATTTTAAGGAGTCACTTGTAAGGTTACTAGAGGAGATTCTATCATACTAGAGAACAGAATAAACTTCATTACATGATTTTATGAAAGTTCTACTTTATCATTTACAGGGTTAGGGTTATTAGTTAAGAGAGTTTCCCTTATCTTGAAAACAAGCCTTTTATGTAAATTTCCTTTTCAAATTTATCTTGTAAATGAAAGTTATCATGATTTATGTTTTTATTTTATTTGCTGTACATGACCTGGGGATTCCTCAATTTCAAAACGCTGTTAGATAGGAAATTTGGTATTTGGCAAGAGAGGTAGATTTAAAATTGTCAATTTATTTTTAAGATCCTTCACATATGGCTTTGTCTAAATAAGAGTTGTAGAAACTGGACACAAGAGGAGGAAGTATCTGTTTCCAGTATCATGTACAGATTTCACATTTCACTGATTATAAGACTCTGACATATTTACTTGACTGCCATTTGAATGATTCTTAGCTAGAAAAAACTTGTTTGGCACCTGAATTAGCTGGTGAAAACTTAAGTGAGCTTACGTGTCAGTAGGAAGGGTTTCCCCAGTTATTCTATCATGGTTATCTCTTTGGTTCCTTTCATGAGAAATTGGATATTTTTGCTTTTAGTAGCATGCATATCCAGCTCCAGGAGACAGTAGTTATTTCATTCTAAATAGATTTGTGGCTGATATATCATATGCATTGCATAGCTACTTCGTGAAAATGTTATTTGGAAATCTTCAGTTATATATCCTTTGCCCGAGTGATTCATCTTGGTCTAAAATAAATAATTGCACTATGTGATTATTTTGGTGATGCTGCACTTGTGGCTCCTTCTGCCTAAAAGTCAAATTACTAGATAATTATGTCCAACCACAAAATCATAGCTCTCAGATGCATATGCTTATAATTTTTTTCCTTCTCAGGGACTTGCAGAATTCCATTCCATCCAATCTGTGCACGGGAGGCGAGGCACAGGATGGAAATTTGGGGAAAATTTGGATATGACGTTGTAAGCTTCTGCTTTTCTATGATCGTGCGTTCTTGTCCAGATCATAAGTTCCAAATTTCATTGATTGTGTATGTTCTTTATACTAATCTTGTCCCGTTCTATTTTATAGGTTGAACTGCGAGCCTTTTGCTCAAAGCATTCCGATGTCCTTGGCAGTGAGAATACGTCAAAATCAGGATCGGAATCGGTTGTTGACTCACCCAAAGCGAATTCATTTCCAGGATGTGTGTCCATGAGTGAACCTCAAGATGTCGATGTTGAATGCAGAAATGAGGATGATGCGATCATAAAACTTGAAGTTTCAAACAGTTCAGAGATACCTGATAATTTTCAAGTGCAAGAACTGTTGCTGCATGATAGAGCAATAAGCTCTGAGCATATTTCTGAGTATATTGATGGCCAGAAGCTCAGCCAGGCTGTTGATGTAAAAAGCGAAGATGTGAAATTGCCTGATCCCTCCTTAAATTTCTTGCTAGTGCTGAAGAAGGTGGTTATCAGTATTCTATTTGAACTTTGGTCTCAGTTTATTCTCTCTAGTTTGGAACTTAAAGACTGATTGTTCTTGGATTTTGTCGACGTGCAGTTGATTGAAAGAGGAAGTGTTAATGTCAAAGAAGTAGCATTGGCAATTGGCGTGTCACCTGATTCATTGGCCTTGACACTTGAGGTGGTACCAAGGAAACGAGTTTTATATTTGCAAATCTGGATTACAGCTGGTGATTTTTCCATGTAATAGTGTTAGTCTTTTTAAACTTTTCATGTAATAACTAACTTCATGTTCCTTTAGGGTGATAGTGAGGTTCCGGAACTGCGAAGCAAATTGGTGAAGTGGCTTAAAGATTATGCCTACACGGCGAAAGATTTGATGGTTAAGATAAGAAGACCAACCTCAAGGAAAGGTGACGTAGTAGGAACAGATGATTCTGATTCTGTTGCTTTATCAGATTGTGATGCATCTGATCCTGTAGCAGTTAAATCAGTACCTCCTCGTAGAAGAACTCAAAGCAATGTAAGGATATGGAAGGACAGTACATTAATTGAATCTTCTAAGAATACCTCAACTTTGAACAATATAGATCAAGTTGCACGTGAAGAAGCAGAAGACGGGATGATTGAGTTCACTATCCTTGATGTCTCTGAAAAGGTAACTGATGAAAATATTCTTTGTTTTAAAACTCAACCTAGTTAAGATATATTTATATATATTTTAGCTATTCTATGCAGTAAAACCGGCTTATGTGTATTGTTAAGAATTAGGCTTCTCTTGTTCATACGATCATGCAATTTTTTTTTATATTTGTTAGCAAAATATGAAAATTAAAACCTTGTTTATGGTTTTGTGATGCCACTGAGCTGTCTTTTAATTAGATCTGGAATGCAGATGAAGTGTTATTCTTATCTACATTGCTCTTATACTATATACCTTGCTCATTTACTGTATACCTTAGCGGCATGTTTGTACAAGAATACATAAGGAATATGAATTGAAAATCATAAAGAAGATGTTTGGTTGCAATTAAGGTTTTGGAATAGGATTCCCAATTCCACCTTTACAAGGAATAACCATTCTTGACCCTCCCCCTAAGAATGACTATTCCATTCCTTATTCCCTATTCTGCATTCCTTATTCAATTTACCAAGCAAGCCGTAGAAGTTTAAATCAAGCTTTGAATTTAGTGTCCATTGTTTCTTAAGCACCCATATGTCCTTTTTTATTTTTTTATTTACTGTTTTCTGTATTGATGATTAGCTTTTTGTGTGCATCTTCTCTCAAATTAATTTTACTCTATGTCAGGTCAAGAGTTCATCTCTTTGTGTGTTGATTATAGTTTAAGCTCCTTTTTGGTGCAGCATAAGAATGAGGAGGATGGCTTTGAGGATTCTATAGCTGGGAGTTCTCATACTTTTGATGGTATGCATTCGGTAATTATTTTTAGGCACTTCTTTGTTTGCATTTTATTCTTTACTATATTACCTGAGGTGTTACAAAGTGATAGGATTTGGAAAATTTGTATTGATTGTCATTATACAAGGTCACTGAGTGATATCTGCTAAGAAGTGCCTTTTTCGAATGAGTGATTAACAACGTTTCTACATTTGTCCGTCCTGTAGGTTATTATTCTAGGATATCCTTATCGAGTTTCGATTTTGCATTGTATTCCATATTCCCTATCCAGTTTTCGACTTGACATGGTGGTGATTTGTGTCCACATATTTTTGTTTATATTTGTTGTCGGAGATACTTTTACAATCGTAGTCGTGGGCAATTCTTGCTGGTACTAATATCTCAATCTCTCTTGCTCTGCCAGCAGACTAATGTGTCACTTTCTTGTAAGACTGTGAATAAGAAAAACATGGCGTCTAATTAAACCTCTTGTAGTTTGTGAGGAATCTTGTATACCTTAAATCCCTCTCTCCTTTTCTTATTCCTCATAAGTTTGTTCCTTATTGATTCTTGCCGTCTTTGGCATTCCGTTCCTGAATAGGCTGCTTGATGGTTTGTCAGGTAGTCTCCTGTTGGTAGTAGTTATTCCACGATATCAATATTTTCCTCCTTTTATTTAGGTGGAACTACTTATCTTCTCTGTCAGGATACATGATATATTCCTTGTCGTGATAATTAGTTTGAGATTAAGTTATTAAGAATTTTGGAGGAGGGGTATATAAACAAATTGTTATATCATATTCCACTACTTGAGATCACATATACCACTGTTTTACTGAATTGCAGTTAACTATCTGTAATTTTTTCTGAAATATGTGACTCATTTAATCTTGTGTAATTCATTCTTATTGTGTTCTTTCTTTTGTTCTTTACCCCTAATATCTTTTTCTGACAATTGACTATTTCAGGAAGTAACCCTAGTAACACCTTTGCTGAGAGCAGTTACATGAAGGTTTCTGTAGATAATCCAACGATATCTAAAAATGAGAGTGACGGAAGGCAGATATCCAGCTCATATAAGAATTCAGAAGCTCCAGATCTCCTGTAAGTTTTGGAAAATCCAGACTGAACTACAGTGTTTCCCCGATCCTATATTATTAGCCATTAGGACAATTAACTTCAGATGCTCTCTTTTCATGGCATTGTTTTGCTACGATGGGTTTGAAGTTACCTTTGTGTGCTTGGAATGGTCGCTATTGAAGTAGTGGTACATGGATTATGTAGTGGAATATTATCCCTCATTCTCTAGTTGGCTTGATATGGTTGCAAATTTACAATATACAGTGTGAAGGTACTCTCAAAATATTAGAAAGTATTAGGCCTAATAGAAATTTACAGATCTACTTGTGATAACTAAGATTTCCTATAAATTCATATAGCCATATGTATACATTTTGAGAAGCAGAACTGAGCTGCTTATGAATTTATAGCCCATTGAAGCACTAACCGATTCCCTTGAGGTACCTCGGTGCTTGTGCGTGGACTGCTTTTTAGTACAAGGGAAGGATATTTATTTTCTGACGATTTCTCCATAACTCGATTCCTGCTTTCTTATATATATATGTGTGTAGAACTAGGATTTGCTCCTTCCAGATTCTTTTTTCCCGTTCACTTCAGTGGAACTTATACATTTGTTTCTTTAAATGTATTGCTGAACGCAGAAGGTCAGCAGCAACCCCAAGTTATTATATGCACCCCTATATCCAGAGGAGGTTGTTGCAGATGCAGGGTACAGGGCTTTCAGGGGATCTAACATGTGAAATTGATGGTAAGTCATTTCGTTATCTTTCCATGCATTCCGAATAGGCCTGAAGGAATTTATGCTTACCAGGTGCTAAAGGTGAAATCATTTCCGGAGTTGCTTCTGCAGATGCTAGTACTTCTTGCAGCCTGGAAAATGAGCAATTCCAGAACAAATGCACCATCACTAACAACGGGGAAGAGGAAGCCGAACAATTGACCAAGGCTAAGACATCAAGAGTATTGGAACTGTCTCCGAATGATGAGTTGGAAGGAGAAATGATCTATTTCCAGCATCGGTTGCTTAACAATGCAATTGCAAGAAAACCACTCAATGGTTTGTATGGATTTGTTCTCATCTGGTCTTTTCTTTGATATCATTGAATTAGATGTTTTCCTATCACAATGTTCTTCAACACTGACTGAAAGGTTTCATTCGGGAATCATGTGCAGATAATTTGATCCATAGTATCGAGAAAACTCTGCCGCAGGAAATAGATGCAGCACACAGTCAAAGATGGGATGCTGTCCTCATCAACCGTTATCTGTATCAGCGTAAAGAGGCTAAGAAGCAAGGCCGGAAAGAGAGAAGGCACAAAGAAGCCCAAGCAGTCCTTGCTGCTGCCACAGCAGCAGCAGCAGCTTCATCCAGAACTTCTTCTCTAAGAAAAGATCCTCCCGAGGATTCAGCAACTCAGCAGGTTTCTGATCTTTTGAACTCAATTTTTTATTCTTAAGGTATGGCAAGGCATATTTTTATCGTGTTCCTTTTTCATGCAGAAGTTACTGAAGTTCAATACTACAAATGGGAGGGGTATGTCTAGTTCTCAACCTCTGCCATGTGTAAATGAAGCCCAGAGAATGGGCATCCAGAGGGATCCAGTGGAGGACACTGATGAATGTGTGAGATTATGTGATATCTGCAGCCGGTCTGATACCATCATGAAACCTATCTTAGTTTGTTCAAGTTGCAAGGTCTTCTATCTTGAATTCTTTCTTCGTTATTTATGGAAATACTCAAATTTTCCTGTGGGTTTATAGTGTTGACAGATGCACTTCCATTGTCAGGTTGCTGTGCACTTGGACTGTTATCGCAGTCTTAGAGACTCCACTGGACCATGGTATTGCGAACTATGTGCAGAACTGAGAAGTTCTGGGGTATTGGACATTGGCTTCCGGGAGGGGGTAACTCCTTCTGCAGAATGTATCTTATGTGGTGGGGCTAATGGTGCTTTTAGGAAATGTGTTGACCGGCAATGGGTCCATGCTTTCTGTGCTGAGGTAAGCTTCTTGTCTTCAGTCTTGGTTTTGAATTGCTGCCTAGCGTGCATTATATACATATCCTATTCAATTTGACATGTTTTCCGCAAAAGTGAATTCCATAAACCATCCTTAATTCACCTCTTATAGAAACAATGTACTCCATAAGGTATATACTTATAATACATATTGATATTCATTCTTGATTGTAATTTGGGATATAAAATTTGTATAGGTGCTGCATTATTTTAGTTAAACAATTTTGTTACCTAATATTGAATTAATGGTGAATTATTTTTACTTAATTTGTATATATGTAGATATCATTAAAAGTAGTCCAACACTGAAACTAAAGAATGGATTAGGGGTAAATTTATTATTAAGTAGAGCTCAACACTCACAGTAAATCTTACTTCTTGACTTCAACATATATTTCTATAAGAATGGTCTATAGAACAGATACTCAGTGAGAAATTGCTTAATATCAATCATATCATATTGTAAATATTTGCTTATGTGTTGATTTGGTAATTAAAGTATATAGCTACAGACAGACTTACCCCCTTTTTTTCTCCCTAGTGGCTCCTTGAAGGTTCATTTAGAAGAGGACAAGTAAATCCGGTTTCAGGAATGGTATGTGCAATACTTTACATGGATATTTACTATTCTGACCTTTTAACTTGATTACTGGTGTTCATATTCAAACATAGGTCAATAATTTTCTTGAAACGATGTTTGACGTTATATTTTCTATCCCAATCTGGAAAGTCCTGCTGAATGACTCTACAATTGTTGGTGCAGGATGGACTTCCGAAAGGAGTAGATGAATGTAACATCTGCAGCCATAAATGTGGTGCCTGCATAAAGGTGATTTTATTTGCCTGTTTTCTCCAAGATTTACAGCCTCTTTGTACTATTTCTTATACAATGCTTGATTCGATTTATCTGAAATTTCTGATATGGGAACTTCAGTAACCTAATGTCAAATTATTGCAGTGCAATTTTGGTCACTGTCAGAGCACATTTCATCCATCGTGTGCTAGAAACAGTGGTTTATTCATGAATGTGAAAAATATAGCTGGCAAACTGCAGCATAAAGCTTATTGTGTAAAACATAGCTTGGATCAGAAAGCAAAGGTATAGGGTTTTGCTTCTTTTTCCCCCCTAAATTTATTGACTTCTATCTTGTTAGTGATGAATGAAACTTTTTTTGTTGTGCTTGCTTTACAATCAACTCTGATGGTGCAGGCTGAGGCTCAGAGATATGGAATTGAAGAGTTAAAGGGCGTCAAACAGATAAGGGTATGTGCATTGTTTCATCTCTGAGCAAAAATGAATGTAACATCAGGATTCAGGAGGATTAATTTTGTGAGAAAGGAAAAAAACAATATTAAAAATTCTAGTAATTGACTCTGAGTCTGAGAGCCCTGAGAGACTTTAGTCTGTTTATCTGCAAAATTCTTCTTGGTCTCTCTTGTCAACATAATGTAGTATATCAGCTGTTGTATTGTCTTGAGCTATTTGTGGCAATATGAACATTGTTTTTGTCCATTTTGATACTGTGTTTCAGACAATTTGAATGATGTTAAACCTTTATGGCTTCTGGTGCAGGTTGAACTAGAAAAATTGCGTCTTCTCTGTGAGCGAATAATCAAAAGGGAAAAAGTAAAGGTGAGCACTTGTGTTACTAAGTAATATATTATACTTTTAACTACAATGAGACATGGGTCATAATAATAATAAAAATACAATGAGACCATTCATCAATCCTAGTAGGCAACAGGCATACTGGATTTGTACCTTAAATATCTCTGTTCCTTGTGGATTGACCTGTAAAGTAATTCCCCTTAAATATCTCTATTCCTTGGGCTTAGCATGAATTAATTCTTAAAATATAAGAGACTGATCCTAGTCCATCAGGCAAAAGTTGTATATTTAACATTGAGATGTTAATCACAATAGTAGTTGGGTGATGTGTGGTCCTACTCCCCGAGCAGTAACTTTGAGTTGGGAGAATTTTTAATTTGCACCCATTCCAGTGGAATGACAAAAAACCTGTTCATGTGGTGATTTGTAGTTAGATCAAGCCAATGTGTTCTCGAACCAATAAGTTTGCTTGTAAGTCTTCCCTTTCTTCTAGTCTGATAATTTTATATGTAATGCAGCGAGAGATGGTGGTTTGCAGTCATGAGATACTTGGTCTGAGAAGAAACTTGGTAGCGCGGTCTGTGTTGACACAGGGTGGTGGGCTTAGCTTCATCCCTGGGGGGGAAGGAAGCTCTGATTCTGCAACCACTGCGTCTTTGAATTGCAAGTCAGGGAACGAAATAGCTGCAGGAAGAGCTCTACGGTCGGATGATGTTGATAGCAGTATGGCGGTGTCTGGGAAGAGACGTCCCAAAGTGTACTTGTCGATGGTGGGGGGTGGAAGTGAACAAAGCAAATCTGGGAATAATAACAATGAAGTCGTTGCTCAACAAAAATCATCATGTGGTGGTGATGACATGGCAGTGGATAGCTTGAGCACAGTGTCTGGAAAAAGAAGGCCTCAGAAGATTTCGTTCACCATGGCAATGGGGGGGAGTAGTGAGCAGCAGAAAGTAGAAGCAGAAGAGAGCTTGTCTGCAGCATCCCAACCACCACCACCCCTGATGATAATTTGATCCGGACATCATCAACTGGAAAGGTTCCACAAGTGTCAGGGAAGCAAATTCCCCAAAAGATTATTAAAAAGGTAAGTAGTAAGTAATTCAACTGTTGCTCGATTTGTTTGTTCCAATTCTGAGAGTTGGCCATGATTCCCCCTAATATGTGTAGTTGAAATGATGATGATGACAGCAACAGAGTGAGACACCAGCAGCAACGTTAGAGAAAGAGCTGGTAATGACATCGGATCAAGCGGACTTGAAGAACAAGCTGTTACCAAAAGGGTATGCGTATGTTCCATCCGACAGGATCGTTACTCCAAAGGAGGGGGAGAACAAGTGGAAGATGGGGAGTGATGAGCCTGTTGAAGATGGTGGATAAATAAGATTGACTGGAATGGAATGGAAAATGCTACTTTCCTTGCTGTATAGGGCATGAGAGAGTCAGTCTGTAGCCAAGACAAATAGCTAGCTAGCTAGAAAGAAAGAAGGGAAGCTGTAGTAGTAGAGTCAGATACTTAAGTGGTAGGAAAAAAAAATAGGGTTGAGACAGAGAAATGGAGGAGAGAGAGAAAAGCATTGCATTGCATTGTAATGATGTTTGTACATTCAATATCATTTGTTGTACAGAATGAATGAATGAATACGAAGGGGGTTGGATGGATTGTTTCAACCTTACCTAGCTTTGCTGCTGCTGCTGTAAGTGTACACATGCATATAAGTTGAAGAAGAAGGGGATCAAAGTAGGAGTTTGTATTATACATACTACTGCTACTATAAGTACTGGAAATGTAGGTCATATATGCTCTTTTTTAGTGGCTTTTCTTGACTAGTGTTACTTTTGCCAATCTATCCAGGTGCAGCATGTTGGTTTCATCAAGTGGTGGGAGAGACGATCCAAAAGAGACGAACATAGTATGTTTGGAAGTTACTCCACTCTGGAATTTTGAATTTGAGTTCATATCTTGAGTTGGCGTAATGAACCAAATCACTTTAATTTGCATTTGATTTCCCACAGGGTGTTTTAGGAGATCTCCGACAACACTTGTAAGATGCTTGCTCTTGCTCTGCTATACCTAGTATAAGTGTCACTTGCACCAACTCAGCTAGCTCTCAACTAGTAAGAGGTAAAGTGTAGACAATAGATATTTTTACAGTCTTAAGGCATGAGGGTTTTGAAGACGACGAGATGTTTAGTTAATATGATATAGCAGTTTAAGACTGCTTGGGGTTTTTGAAGACGAGATGTTTAGTTAATGGGGAGGAAGTGGTATATCATATTATAAGGGGGGATTGTGGGATTGAAAAATGAATTACTGTATAATATTATATTGATTAATCTTGGTTGGAAGTAGGTAGTAGAATACATGGATATTGAATGAATTATATGGTAGGTAGAGAGAGAGATACATGTAATAAATAGAATTGAAAAGAGTAAAGATCAAAGAGGAGTGGTGTTGAGGTCCAAGGTTTTGAGAGATGAGACATGACCGAACCTTCTCTTCCAGAGGATGCTTGAATCTTGGTGTTGGGGCTTGTTGGTGAGTAGCACCACCGGCAAAGGTGGGTCCATCTCTCTAATGAAGCTCAATTGGTGGTGGTGGTGCTGCTGTTGGGAGGTGGAATGGGTTGTCCTGGGCCCCACCCAACTGTTGCATCGAATCCCAACTCCTCCTCCTACTCGTGTGGTAGTGTTGATGGAAGTAGTAGAGGAAGAGAGGAGATTTTGAGTGGAGAAGAGGTTTTTCCTGAGGTTGGAGTAGACAGGATTAGTATTGTTGTTTTTGTGTAGGTGGTTGTGAGGGGGGGTGGCTGAGACTCGGTTGCTCCTCTTCTTGACTTGGCCCATGCAGCCAACTTTAGGTGACAGCGGCTCCTCAAGATTTGTGATGATGGATGGTATTGGTATTGGTAAGACAATATCATTGATAGAAGATGTGGAACACAAAATGGGCAACATTGATCTGCTGCAGCTTCTATTCAGGTTTCTTTGTTCTTCATATTTATGAAGGTGGTGGTGGTTGATGCAACAGCCTTGCTTGTTGTGCCTGTTTCCCATTATTCTCAATTTGCATGCCTATTCACCGCAGGAGCTTCATCTTCATCTCATGTTTCTCTTCTCTCAACTGAAGAAGAAGAAGAAGAAATTAGAATTGCTGGAAGGAAGCACTTAATTAGATCTCTCTCTCTCTGGAAAGCAACAAGGATGACTTGAGGTGGTTGTTTTTACAACTCAATTGTTATTATGTATATGGAAGGAACTCAAGTGTTGCTACCTAGCTTTGTTTCTCATTACGTACCTGCTCTCCCTCCCTCCCTCCCTCATACAAGAAGAGACCAATTCAGTCAGTCCAATAACACCTACCTTTAATAAATAATAAAACTACAATAACTTATAAACAATTATTATTTTACTTTCTGTTCCCATCCTTCAATAATGGATCAATGGACGGATCAACCAATGAACCAAGTGAGAGACATAACACGAATTTTTTATATGAAAAGGAAAGCTTTTTTTTTGAAAGGAAGGTAACCCAATGCATGCGTTACTTTCTTTATTCATCATATATAATAATTGTAGAGTAAGATAGAGAGTTCACCATAATAATACATCTCAACAAATCCTGAGGTTTCCAGACCATAAACCTCCTACTCATCTCACACACACTTTCTTCCCCTTCCTCCAATCTTGCTTGACATGACAGTGTCAACAAGTAAAGTAAATACATTTTTTTTTCTTCTTTCAAGAACAGGTAAATAATCTTCCTTTTACTCTCTTTCTTATACAGTTAGTTAAAGGGATAATTCTTTCTTAATTCATAAAATGGTTCTGGTCTCTCTCAACGGTCTTCACTCAGTCAAACTCGGAAAACTATATTATTATATATTAAGAAAACGTTTAGCAAATCTAGTCTAGCTAGTCGTTGAGTTATTCTTACTCTATTATCTCCGCCTCCTTCAAGCAGAGAAGTATTTATAATCTAAAATAATATAATAGTTTTCAGGGTTAAGAACACAGGAAGGGCATGAGTTTTGACACATGTTGACGGGAGAGGTCTGAATGTTCAAACGTTAATATTAAAGGTCTGAATTTTCAACTTTGTTGATATAAAAGGTATCCGTCAATTTTTGCCGTTAAAACTAACGGAATTTGGGTGGTGGTCGCCGAAGCTGGCGTGGTGGTCGCCGGAGTCGTGATGGCGGTGGCCGGAGCCGTGGTGGCTTTAAGGGCATAATTAGTGGGCATGGGTATTTTAGATATTTCATATTTCATTAATTAAACAGCTAAATTGTTACAATAATTGCAAAGGAGAATTCTGACATTTCATGTGGTTCTGTTAAATTTAACAGAAAATTTGGACGGAAAATCGAAAAACAACAAACATGATAATTCAGACTCTTAATATCAACATTTGAACATTTAGACCTTTCCCGTCAACATGGGCCATTAGTCAGGCCCTTCTTATATTCTTAACCCTAGTTTTCATCCACAGACCCTTCTTTAATCAATATGCATTCTTACTATTAGTGTTTTCTAATTTAATTACAACTTTATAAATTTAAACTAGTATACTAATTCGATTCACATAGTTTCTTTTAAGCAATTTATGTATTCTTCCCAGTTAGTTAGTGTTACCTAATAAAAATATAAAAAGTACTATATATAAATCTATAATAACGCAAATTATGTATATAAAAACTATATAAATAATTTTTTTTTTTGCCAAGGACAGGTATTTCATGGCGTTCTATCCACTTATGTTCGAGAATCAAATGAGGGAGCCCACCATAATTTTATGATAGACATTGTGGCTTTTTAGTATAATAATACCAAAATTTAAGTATGGAAAAGTCAAAATGATTTTCAAATTGTTATCTATAGTGAACATGTTTAGCCAAAGTAAAAACCATTTTGACTTTTGGCTATCAAAATTGGCCTCCATAATAGAAGGGCCAAGTAAGATACATGCATATCTCTATAAATAGTTAGGCGTGAATACAACTATGCTATCATATGGTGACCATCCACATCTTCTGACTTGTACAAATGAAATCATGAAGTAGCTGGAGTTATAATATTATATTATTATATGGGATTTATAAGCCTAAAAATGTATAATATTTTGTTGTTATTTAGAGATTATAATTAATATATTTTGATTGATATAGATGTGCTCCATTTAATTACTTCAGATCTTGAGCCGAATCTTCATAAATGAGAATCCTTGTACCGCCCGAGATCTCTAGACTGACAATTTAAGTCACAAACGTTAAGATTTCACTGCAACATTGTTTTTTTTTGGTAGAGTATTTCGATTAATATTATATAGTTTTTTTTGCATAATATATTTATATATTACTGTACACATTAATTATTGTTTGATGAAAATAAATGGGATAAGATAAAATAAAAGACAAACTAACCACAAAAACAAAAAAATACGACAGGTGAACAGCTGGTTGAAATCAGTAGATACTAGATATGTGATGCTTATTTGGCATGTAGAGATTTGAATTTTTGGTTCCTATCGACACATTTCTTTCTAAATTATATATCTCTCTATGTATATATATAATAATAATATACACGTGGCTGCTTGGCGGAAGATTTTACTCGAGTAAAAAAATTAAGTAGGGTAAATTATCTAAAGTTTGGGTGTCTTCGCACCGAAACAACACCACTTTTAGATAATCTTTCGGGGATTCTACTCAACTACCTATATTAAAGTTTGGGGTGTCTTTACACTGAAACAACACCACTTTAGATAACTTTTCGAGGGTTCTATTCAAAAGTTTATTGATTTAGAGACACACCAGTATAGTTTATTGGAGACATAAAAAAAAATTTAAGTAAGTTATAGATTGCATAACAATTAATTCGACAGACAATCATTTTTTGTTTTCTTTTGGATGAAAGGTATAACATCAATTTGGTTCTTAAACTGAAGTGTTGGAATCCAACTAATAAAAAAAGTGGGTGATCAAGAGTGATAAGTGTTAGAATGCGGTGGAGTTTGATACAAAAAAAAAAATGAATTAACATGGAAAACGATGTTTATTGAAAAAAAAAACTAGGAAGATCACTTTACGCTATTTGAGTTGCATAGATCTCGAAAAGTTATGTGGTTTAAAAAAAATCGTCCAAAATGATGAAGAAATGAGTAAGATATATTGAGTTCCAAAGTTTTGAGTTGCTATTATGTAATTATTTTGCAAAAAGGGTATTTTGGTCTTTTCATGCGCAAAAATGAGATTCTGTTAGTTTTAACCAGAAATTCTAACGGTGCAACATCCAGGATAACTCGGACACCAAAAAGCAACAAAATTTAGTAGAGGTACTAATTCATTTTGGATGTAATCCAAATACCAATTTGGTTTAAATCCCGTTAAGTAATAGTAGAACCAAGAGAGGGTTTTGGTGAACCAACAACATTGATTAATGGTGAGAAAAGCAAAATGGTAACAAACTGAACCGACCAAGCACATGCGTGCCACGTGTCCTGAATTTGTCGACCCCGCAACCGACAAGAGGTACGTGTCTGCACGTGGTGGAATTCAAGCATTTTACTAACTTGCTTTCCGTCAATAGATGTATCGTCGTCTATGATCTCTCTCTCTTGTTCTTCACCCCTTCGGCTATTCCTTCTCTTTGGGCTGGGCTGGGCTGGCTGAATCACTTACTTTGAAATATATTATAATAATAATATAATATTTATTTGGTGTATATAAATGATACTTATTACAAAATCAAATGTTTAAAACCGAATGATGCTTATGTTTTTTTTTAATTAATAATATTTGTAATTCGATTCACCTAATTAGGGAATTGATGTCTCAAAACTTGTGCTAGCTTATTCTCTTGGTCTGAAAAATTATGTCAAGCACGAGTTCAGACTAGGGCTTGCCTTCTAATTAAGTTACCTCAGCGATTAATTATGATAAATCAATTGGCCAAGTCAGGGGATTGCGACCCAACTTGACTATGTACTACACATGATTTTCCAAAGGAGGCAACTAAGTCTGATATGGGCTCATATCATTGTAAGCCTCTTAACGAGGTGAATCTAAAACTGTTGAATAAGTGAAGTACAATCATTAACAATAAATTTAAAAGATACCGATAGGAGATGGTACACCCATATAAATGAGGTACTGATTGGGTTAAATTACATATTCCCTCAATATGTTTACTTTTAGGGGATGATGTACATCTTACAAATCTAGTTTTTCAATTGTGATGCGATTTTGTTAGCCATCCATCATATATATATATATAGCATGCTTAGTTGAAATTAAGGAGTGTTTAGGCATCATAAAAGATTCAGGCACCCTATGTCTCTCCCCCTATCTCTACAGCAAGCAGGTATAGAAATTCAAAGTAGAGAAAGAGACAAACTATTTTTTTAATCTTCTGTTACTACCTTCTCATATAAGTATAAATTATTATAATATTATGTATATCGATTTGTTTAGAAAAAATGAAGGGGTTTTAGATCTGGAAAGTCTACAATAATGGTGCTATCACTTTTGGTTTGTTTGGCAGCTAGTTGTCCTTTCTGTCTATATTTCTCATGAAAAATTATTCAACACCGCCTGTGTCAATAGCTATATAATATGGTGTCCCTCCAGCCAATGAAATTATAACATGTGTCAAATTGCTGCCACATATTAGACATTGAATAATTTCTCATTTTTCAGTACAAAAGTTAGGAAGGGTTAATAATGGTCATTGGCTGTCTTTCTCTTGACAAGAGGGTAGATGCACTTGTTAAACATATTTACTGCACATTTTGAATAATCGGTAATGTTTTACTAATTAGTATAGTTTTGGTATGGAAGTGTTAATTTGAATAATGAACTAGTGAGCTTAATATTTATACAAGGTTTTAACTTAACCGTCCTCCTTTGGGCGATAAATCTCAGATAAGCGTTACTTGGTATTGATGAGAAGCAGACCACCAGATACCTGCCTGGTGTTGAAATGATGAGAATCAGATGTCTCCTTATATTGACAAGTAGATTGATTAGCTGATCTGATTCCATCAGGTTTGGTCTTAGTTGTTGCCCCATCCAGAAGTGCTATGCTATGTACGACGACATAATGAATTCTTCTTGCCCATGCCTCGGTGTCGCAAGGTACCCTTGTGTCTATGCATTATTAAGATGATGACTTCATATATATACATACAGTAAAAAATGTCAGTATTGCTATAGATTGTGTTTCGTCAACTTCAAACACAAAAATCATTTCTGGCCCCAGTGACAGACTTGTGTGGATAAGATTTAGCACCCATCTCACATTGCAGAAAGGCTAAGATAGTTTAACTACATACTTACCATTTTGAGGTCATATATTGCAGCTTGACTTTGGTTTAAAGTAGATATGAAAACCCCACATCCACAAACAATTGACCCTGGATTTCCAACCCATCACAACTTATAGATTTAGTTGCACATCACAACTTCTGTAAACTGTATTGGTGTTCATTCATATTCCTCAAGTACAACCACAGCAGTAATAGTAAAGTAGGTTAAATAGAAAACTCCACTCTACATCTACTAGTTCCAATGACATTTCACAACAATTTAATTCTTCTAACCTACTTACTGAACAACAAATGACATGTATACTAAGTTTCCCATCTCAAAACCATAAAGTAGGTTCTGGCAATACACTAGGGCCTTCTTTCTACAAGCTGTTCAGACCAGCCAAAATCTTGCAGCAATGTTCATACTCAGCAGCACCTCCAGCTCTAATATACATTATAAATGAATGGCTTTTCCTATTCAAACAGAGTCACCTCTGGCTACTTCATTTATAGGGGAACTGTTGACTCTTCTGTTAGTTAGAGCATAGGTAGAGACTTCCCTTGAATTGGTTCAACTAAAAGCAATTTCCTCTGTATCATCAATCATGTTAACAATAGTCTTCATCAAAACAACGCGTCCCAGACGGCTCCATCTCCCTCACCGCACCTGCCATGCACGTCCTTTATCTTCTCAACCGATTTGCAGATGCCGCTGCAACTCCAGTCAAACGAAGCAACACACACATTACCCGCCTGTGCCTTCCACTCACAATCTGCATTAGTCAGTTCAGGTTCTTTACCTTGTTAATTAACATACAACCAAAATCCATCACATATCATCTAACTGCTTGAACGCAATCAGTTATATAGATCAGATAGAATGAGCTTTATCCTGAGCTTAAGTACAGTGGAGGACCCACATACAAGGGAGAGGGTGCGAGAACACCCCTCAAATAGTGTATATAATAGTCGATAAGTGAATTCCACACCCCCTCACCTAAATACATAATGGTGCAATAGTAAATAGGAATGTTATGTACATATAGTACTCAGCGGCGGACTCACATACGACTGAGGGGCAGCTGCCCCATCAAATTTATATAAATTCTATAGATATAGTGTATACAAAAGTGGACAAGTGAAATTTGATATAGCTGTACCCCGCATCTAAATATGATAATGATGAAGCATTAAACAGGATCAATTGTCCCATAAACTTGGTGCGAACTCGTGTACATGTGAGGGTGAGCAACATGGTGCGGACCCATGTACACGTTAGGGTGTGCAATTGCATCCTCAAATCCATATAGCTTCTATAGATATAGTGTATATACGAATGCCTTAAGTGTCCACCACTAGCTGAAGATATTGGGATAATAAGAGAAAAGATCTGGACCTTTACTATATATAAATGCGTTTGATATTACCAGCTCAAACTATAACAACTACTTTAATAATTTAAAGTTAAATAATGAGGCTTCATTGTGGTGCACGCAAAACCAGATTTTAACTAACTAGCACATAGAATCTAGATGTTTCAAGTGAAAAAAATTACCTGGTGGAGTTCCGCAGCACATGTTGCGGTCATCTATATGCTCGACTTCAAGGCCAATAAACCATGATCCAAGGGACACATCTTCATTAGCATACTTGTGCAATATGGGCCTGCAACCATTCACATTAGCTTATTTTCAGAATCCAGAGCAACTTCTATTACATAAAAAGATCAGTTCTAGTAATTTAGGAGGGCAACTCCATGCAACTTTCAGATCTTGACAGTATTATGAACCTTCAAAGATAATTTCTTATCTGTTCAAAATTTCTTTATAGGTACCCACTGACGATTTGACATAGCATCCTAAAATAAATTCATCATCACTTGATTCACAAAAGAAGACGAGGTAGGTAGATTTATCAACATAAGAAGTGGTTACTGCTCAAGTAACTTGAAAAAGTTTATTGCAGATAAAAAAATTAAGTTCTTACTGGTTAATGGAAATATAAGTAGCTAAATCCTTCGAGATTGCATAGATCTGGCCAGTTGCATGCCGAAAGTACTTGTTTCCATCTTCCCCGAATTTCCAGAACTCTGGTTCATGGTATTTGACATTCCTAAAAAAAGAAAGAAGCAGTCTTAGATACGTTTTTCATTTCATAAGAGAATAAAATAATAACTCATTGAAAAGAGTAGCATAATGTTAAGTACTTCTGAGCAAGGACTGGCCCAGATTTCATACACCCAATGTAAACCCTGGGCTTTGAACAGTGATGGGCAAGAGTAGTGCCCAACATACCTAGAGAAGCAAAGTACATTTCAGATTATTTAAAGAATCAAAACTAACAGAATCAGAGAAGTATAACGATATGAGTTACGTACCCAAATTCACATGGACATCATCATCGACCTTGATATAGAAATCAGCATCCCACATTGCAACTGCTGTAGAAAAGAAGATTTTTGTCTTTGCAGACAACTCATGATAGCCTTCAACATGCTCCTGCAAGGCCAGATCGTAAAATGTTAGGCATGATAAGGGCTTTGTTCTTCCAGATATTGAGATATATCAGTAATAAGTAGACCAAATTGACTTACCAGCCTGAGGAAGTCCTTGTGCTGAGCCTCTTCTGAGTCAATTGCTCGATCTAAAATGCTGTTTGATGTTGCACTGCATCAAGAATCATGAAATATTGAACTCATTATCAAATTTAGCACGAAATATCAAAAGGCTAATTGGCTATTTGCTAGTGGCCCAAAAAAATCGTTATTTGTTTGAGCACATATTTATCAAGAATCACAACATACAGAATCATGTAAACTGCATTATTCTCCAGTATGGCATCAGCTAGACGACAGCCCCACATTAAGAAACTGCTTCTGGTTGAGTATTAGACTACTGCATTCAAATGTTTCACATCTTTTCTAGTATAGTGCAATTCAGCTAGGAAACAATAGCTTAAATCTTTCCTCAATCTATTTTGTATCTTTACAGAGGAACTAACTTTTATTACTATTATCTCTAACTCCAGATTAACGTAGCTGGGGTTCTTACGAACAACCTCACTGTTACAAATGCCTTCAAGCAACAATATATCAGACTGCCTTCCTGTATCTTTACAGTCTCCCGGGTTTTCTCTGAATTTTGGGAGTCATAAAGTCATCAATAGGGGCGAAGCATACAGTCATACACATAAAAAAGCTGTCACTAGTTATCGAGAAATTACTGCTAGACCAAGCATAATCAGAGAGGTGAACCAAGGAGCAATGCTCTTTATACGCCTAAAGGACAGAGTTACGAAAATTTTCACATTCAAGGATCTTAGTAGGGGCCAGTATATACATATTTCTTTAACTACTAGAATGTAGTAAATGCTAGATGCAGATGAAGATAGTAAACTCATATTTTCAGGTCTTGCTTGCATATTGTTACTGTTGAATAGAAATCAAGCATATTCTACAAATGAGGCATATTTTGTCCAAGTTCTTATGTGTTTGTGTACATTATGATCTCACGAAAAAGGTGGAATAAGTTAGAAACCAAAGGTTCCCAACTAGAAAGACAAACCGTTTCAAGGACCTAATGTAACTGGTAGTTTGGATGTACTGAGAAAATCCTCCAAAGGTCATATACATATAGCAATAATACTCTGTTCTTAACAGCACTATACTCATACTCTCACATAGATACATTCCTAACTGGAAGTGTGCTGGCTTCCATAGATCTAATAATTTAATTTTTGGTTCTTGAAAGTTGCTCCTTCAGTTCTTAATACGTTAATATGATTGATCTTAACAAATGAGTGTAGCTTGTGACATTGTTCACCTATTTCCTACTTAGTCCAAAACAGTAATGTGTCCCAGCTTCCTTGTATATATTAGATAAAGTAAGTAATGTGGTCTTCTTTTTAGTCAGCTTGGAGCAGTTATGTGGAGGTAGAACATGTATAGATTTTAATGGTAACTAGCTATAGTTAAAACTATATAAGCTATGTGAAGACATCAATCTATCTTTTACATTTTACAATCAACTCATATCCGTAAGCTTAAGCATTAGATATGCAAATCACGTCTTTCAAACGTCTAAGATTCCAACCTTCACTCATAATTTGTGGTATCAAAGATTCAAAATATCCATAAAAGATAAAACTCAATAGCAGTATTTTTTTATCTGATTATACAGCACAAAACTGGTACCATTTCACAAGGACTCATACCATAAGTTTTATCATTTACAAAATACAAAAGAAACCCAGGAATTTAACTGCACTGAAGAAAAACGAATAGTTTGAAATCCAACTAAACATAATCATCATAGTTGAAAAATCACAATTGAAGCTTTGTGAACCGTTATTAAAGAAGTGAGTCAAATGAGTTGTAAGATCCTTCATTTAAGAAGCTCAAGAAAATAATTACTCAAAGCTAGCATAGTAGGCCATTATTACCTGTGACCAATCATGAACCGGATGACTATCCCCTTCTCACGCTCCAGACGAAGAAGCTTCTCTCCTGAGAGATGGCAATTCGAACAATGACATCAGTCAAAAGAACACCGATGTGTCAAACCAATGCATAGCCACTGAACAAGATGCATCAACTCTAGAAGGTCTGGAACTTGTATACCTTGAGGCATCCAAGTCTGTCTGACAGAATCGCGGCGCTTCCTACTACTAAAAGCCGTGTTGATTCCAATAACCATGAAAACTTTCTTCTTTGGCTTTGGCTTCCCATCAGCATTGCTGACACCACCCAACCTATCAGTAGAGCTTCCTAATTCCCGAGAGCTCCTTGTAGCAGCTAGCTCCATCTGCAGGGTCGCAATTGACTTGTCTAGAGATCTGCCAGCCACCCGGATTTTTTTTTCACAGAGCGACACCAAGTTATTGACGAAAGCCAGTGATGGATTTTAATAAATAAAGCAAGTTTTAACTCGTTGAATCAAATGTGCTACTCACTGAATTGCCTCATGCGTCTTGTATTCTTGTTCCTTTACATCCACTTCCAGTAGAGGCTTCTGGTTCCAAAATGCAAGGATTTTAAATTAGGCAGTGCATATTACCCATGAATCTTATTTCTAGCACATAATTATCACAAAAAGTTTCCTAACTGAGTTCACATTTTAGAGGAAACCGGACCTTGTTAGTGTCGCCAGCTTCAGAAACCATTTTGAGCTGTTGCTCATGTTGTGCCCGAGAGATAAGCTGGCTGCTAGATTCAGATGGAGACCAGATCCTGCAAATTAAACGTCAATTACTGAGAAGCTCTCTATCAAAGCGATGAATATCAAACTAAAGTGTAAGAGAGAATTTTGACAAACAAACTTGTTGGAGTAGAGAATCCCCAGCAGGAAAGAGGAGATGCAGAGGACAGGAACCCATTTAGAGGAGATTTTGCTGCTGTTTCGGTGCTGCTTCATTTGAGAGGGAGAGAGAGAGATTACGGGGATTAGGGAAAAAGGAATTTTGGTTGGTTTTCTTTCCAGATAGACGAGTTGAATTCAAATAGGAGAGATTTTTCAAGGATTAAAGAATGAATTTCGAAGAGACTGCCTGCCAGTGGCGCGCCGCCGCCCACGAACGCGCGTGGAGGGACTACTGTCAAATACGGGAGACTACGGTGCTGCGTGAGGTTCACGTCGTCGACTACCTCCCCACAAATTACGCCATAATTTCCACACGTCGGATGTTCCGAATACAGACAGACATCACTGGCCGGGGAATCCTAACTCGTATAATTCACGTCGCAATGTCGGTCAACTGGTGATCCCGACTAACTCACGTACCTTGATTTTACTAGATTCTTTATTCTTCTATCACTAACTTGGATCGATCTCAAATTGAATTCAGGGATTAGCCCCTGATTGGGGCTTCCAAATTGAATTATGAGTCTCCCCTAATGAGTTGTTTGAACCATCCTAAATTACAACTTTCTCAAAATTATGTGTGTTGGACAAAGTTCATGAAAAAATAGATTGAAAGAATCAAAAAATGATTTTTTTTTTGGGCATGAATGGGAGAGTAAAGAAAATGGATGACTTTTCACATCGTGTTTTACTGTTGTAATCTTGACACTAGGTCTGTCAAATCGAATCGACCCATGATCCGAAAACTGCGACCTCCGGGTTAATATGCAATCAATCTGAACCCAATTCGAATTTCATAACAGGTCAGACCACAAAACCTGAATCCGACCTAGCGGGTCACCGGGTCAATCCGTAACCATCCATAAATCTCTCTATTTCTCATTGGTCGATGGTCGCTGCTTACTGCTCTTCTCATTCCATCTATGTTTCATCTTTGTTGCTAAACCATTCTCATTCTCCTAACTCGTTATTTGCTGCTCCACCCTAAAAGAACTCAATTTCCATGTCTCTGTCAATAATTCTATCCCGTCGTGAAGAATCCAATCGTCAATTTCAAGTCATCGGTTTAGGCGACGGGAATTAGAATATGTGATTCAGAAATCATAACCGATGATTCTTTCTGAGTGACTAAGAGTCGAACGCGGTTGAAAATTTTGCTTTGTCGTCTCAGCTTACTGTGAGTCCTGCTCACGCGTGAGGTCTATGATTCGATGAGTTGAGTTGTAACTATGTCTAAGCGTGGACTGAGCCTTTGAAATTGAGGAGAAGAAGACTAGTTGAGAGAAGACAAAAAGTGCGACACTAGGTTTCTACTTTGTTATTTGTTTGATTTTACTTATGTTTTTAATATTTTATTATTAATATCAATAATTTAATTATATATGAGTCAAACGGGTTGGGTACGGATCCTATATCAGAACTTGAACCCCGACCAATTTTTTCCCGTGTCAGATTCGGGTCAACCCGAAACTGACCCGAACACTCAAATTTATGATCTGAACCCGAGCCCTGATCAATTTCGGGTTCACTTTGGGTTGGGTGCAAAATTAACAAACCTACTTGACACGTCGTTAACAAACCTACTTGACTTCTCTTGGGTGGCCTATTCGCCAACTTGATGTAAAGAATGCTTTTCTTCATGGATATCTTGATGAAGAAGTTTATATGCAGCAACCGCCGGGGTTTGTCGATCACACTCGACCTTATCATGTTTGTCGATTACGGCGTTCTCTATATGGGCTTAAGCAAGCTCCCCGAGCTTGGTTTCTTCGCTTAAGTGATTCCTTGCGTAGACTTGGTTTCCGCGGCTCTCGTGTAGACTCATCTCTGTTCATATTGCATCAATCTGGTTATACCATCTTTCTTCTTGTCTATGTAGATGATATCATTCTCACTGGAACGACTAATGCACCGATTTCTTCTGTCATTACCGCCTTTAGCGAAGAGTTTGCCATGAAGGATCTAGGCCCTCTCAGTTATTTTCTTGGCATTGAAGAACATTCCAAGCAAATGGGTCTCCACTTAACTCAGTCCAAGTACATTCATGACGTGCTTACAAAGTGTTCCATGTTGGCGTGCAAGCCCGTTGCTTCTCTAGTTTCACCAGGATCTCAACTTTCTGCGTACGATGGTGATCCATTTGATAATCCTTCCCTTTATCGAAGTGTTGTAGGCAGCCTTTTGTATCTCACGCTCACTCGGCCTGATATAACATATTCAGTGAGTCAGGTGTGTCAGTTCATGCATAATCCCACTACTGTTCATTGGACAACAGTGAAACGCATTCTTCGATATCTAAAGGGCACGATAAATCATGGTCTTCTCATTAAACGGGCATCATCAAATGCATTGCATGCCTTTTCTGATGCTGATTGGGCTGGTAACCCAGATGATCGACGCTCCGTTAGTGGGTTTGCAATTTTTCTTGGGCCAAATTTGATATCACGGAGTTCGAAAAAGCAGCGAACAGTATCTCGTTCGAGCACGAAGTCTGAATATAAAAGTTTGGCTGATGCGACTGCGGAGGTTATTTGGATTCAGTCACTTCTAGATGACTTGGGCTTTCCATGTTCACAATCTCCGACACTTTGGTGTGACAACCTTTCAGCGGTTTATCTCACGGCTAATCCTGTTTTTCATGCACGAACAAAACACATTGAGATCGACTATCACTTTGTTCGTGAGCGAGTATATTCAAAGCGGTTGATAGTACGTTTTATTGGCTCGACCTCACAATTAGCTGATGCACTTACCAAAGGGTTGTCGACTCAACGATTTGTTACAATTCGTGACAAGCTCAATGTGACTTCCGCCCCATTGCGCTTGCGAGGGAGTGATAGAATATAGTCATAAGTGTGATTGAATGTAATTAGTGTCCATTACATATTTAGATATTCCATACATAGCTATTTTCCTTATGTATTCTAATATGTTGTGTATATAATGAAGCATAGTCCTGCTGAATAGTCAGGCACAATTCTACCAAATTATTCTTTATTTCTTTATGGTATCAGAGTGCGCCAAGTTAAACCCCAATTTCATCATGTTTGCGATATGGTCAAGCAAACATGTGATGGGCTTTCTAAAATTTATCAGCCCACACGAAAAATAAGTTTCACGTGATGGGCTTTCAAAAATGTCTCGGCCCACACGTGAAGGGGAGTGTTGAAATAAAGATTAAATCACGCATTCACCTAACACCTAGTCTTAACTTTCACACTCTTCTCCAATAATAATAAGTACACTGGTCAAGGTGGGATTTTCTATCATGCATGTGGAGCATCATGCTTGTGTTTTTTTACTAGTAGGGTAGACTTAATTGTAATATATGTAAAACTTTAAAAGTATGAAATTTTTTAACTACACATAATACTTGTGTCATACTATTAATAATATCAATTTTTCTATTCGGTACATTTTATGACAATAGAAAAATGTTTAAAAAAAAGCTACCATAAGCATGGTGTTTGTGGAGCATAAAAGAAAGACCCGGTCAATGCTTTCTAGAGACCCACCCCGACCAACTCTCGCATGAATTTCTAAGGATCCAATAAGTCCAACATTGATTCATTCAGATGTGTCAATTGGGCAAATACGTCCATAGTGATTGACTGGGGTGAATATCTCGTATCCGAAAACTTGCAATTCGCGTTGTTAATCCTCTAGGGCCCAAATAACTCAATTTTCTCCCATGAATTATTTGTTTCAATGGATTCGTTTGATCCAAAACTTGAGAGATAATGGGTGTAATCCGAAAAAATTTTCAAAAGTGGTTGTTAATGGAGTTGAAGTTACCAAATTATGAGGAGTCGATATCAATTTATGTCTAATTGCTCAACATATAGTTCCTCTAACCACATATTCTAAACGAACCAGATACAATCCTAATTGATCTTGTAAGAGGTTGGCTACATAACAAATACATTTATTTTTCAAGTGATTCGTATAGTCAAGTGTACCCATTCCGAATTCCATTCCAACCAAATGAATCGCAGCTACTAATATATCTCATGTATAACCATTGAAGACTGTTGAAGTGACGAATTCCTCGAAATTAAGGGGCGTGAGAGACAAGAAATTGTTTAATTTACCTTTTATTTTTTTATCAAGTATCAGCACGTTTGATGTTAAAAAAAAAATCTTTTGAGGGAAAGTTGGCTAGATATTTCTTGTAAAAACATTAGCCCTACTCAGTCAATCACGAGAATATTTCCATCTTTTTTTATTCCATGTATTATTCTCATTATGCACATAAGGCAGGAGCCGTATGAGATGAAAATCTCACGTACGGTTCTGAAATGGAGATTTTTTGAATCGAAGACGACCGTAACAGATGTTGGCTCAGTCAGAAGGAAATTATGCGTAAGCTTTACATAATTATTATGAACCTATGCGACTAGAAATTGATCCCTATGATCGATGATATGTATACTCTATAACATAGGCCTTATCCACACAAGTAATGGAGAACACACGGAAGCTTTGGAATATTATTTTCGGGCACTAGAACGAAACTTGTTCTTACCCCAACCTTTTAATAATATGGTTGCGATCTGTCATTACGTGCGACTATCTCCACTATAGAAAGAAAAGGGGAAAGAGATAAGAGCGACTCCACTAGCAAATACTAGAAAAAGGTGACTAGAAAAAAAAACTTTATACATATGCATCGTAAAAAAAAAAAAAAAAGATTTTTATCGGGTGTAGCAAAGAAAAAAAATGAACTTCTATCTATTCAATATAGGTAGGAAAAGAACTCGTATCGGTATTCTTCAATTTTAAAAATAGAAAAATCAGAACCAATTCACGATGATACAGATTGTTGGATCCTGACTCTTCGCGGGCCGTTGACTCGAAAGTCGTCGGGTCCGTGAAGTGTTGTGTAGGTATACTGACGGGTTGTTTGAGCTCGCGGATATCCGACAGTCGGGGTGTCGGGCTGTCGGAGCGTCGGACTGTCGGGGAGTCGGAGACTTGCAAGCCCCTAAAATGGCTAAGTGTTTGGGTATCTTGTAGTGTCTTCGCATGCGCGTGTCTTGTAGTATGTGCGCGCGTGCATGCCTAGTGTAGTATACGCATATGCGCGTCTTGCGGAGTATGCGTACACTGCGGGGTATGCACGCCTTGGCAGAGTATGTACGTGTGTGCGTCTAGTAGAGTGTCGGGACCCGGACTAGAAAAAGTGTCGAGTCCTTGTATTGATGCGGGAAGATGCCTCGGGTTGTTCACTTGTCGGGTCTTCGCACGAGTCGGGGCTCGTGCGTCTCCGTATGCCTGCAAAAGGGGCAGTATCGCACACCACGCGAGGGGGGGTGGAGTGCGATGAACCCTCTCTGAAGCTTAAGTCAGGTATTTTAGAGAGAGAAAGTAAGAGAGGGGGCAGAGCTTCCGTTGTCAACTTAGTTTGAAATGAATGATCAAGGCCCCTATTTAAAGAGAACCTTGGAATCAAACCGAGTTTTGAATGGCCCGACGTCGGTTTAATGCAAAGTATGAACCGAGCGTAGACGGGAGTAAAACTGACATCAGGAGGGTTTGCACGTGCGGTGTTTGCGTAGGGGTTTATATGTCAACAATAGGAGGAATCCGGACCGTCCCGAGGTATCACGAGGATCCCGGGAGGTCCGGAATAACAGGACAATTCGGAGGGTCGGATTGTCCCGCAATCCGGACCGGCTCCGGATCGTCTGCAATCCGGACCGGCTCCGGATCGTCTGCGATCCGGACCGGCTCCGAACCGTCTGCGATCCGCACCGGCTCCGGACCGTCTGCGATCCGCACCGGCTCCGGACCGTCTGCGATCCGGACCGGCTCCGGATCGTCTGCAATCCGGACCCGCTCCGGATCGTCTGCAATCCGGACCCGCTCCGGATCGTCTGCAATCCGGACGCGGTGCAAGTCCGGGGTGCGTACGCGCGTGCCCCGGACTTTTTAATACCCGCGAGTGAATAATTCGAAACCGTTTTAGTGAGTTTGACGTGTTTACGAAGTCCGAATAATATAAAACGAACCCGAATCGGACGTATACCCATCATTTTCCCCCGAGTCAAGTGGTGGCATGGCCCCGTCTTGACTCTATTTTCGATAGATTTAAGTTCGGGTGTTACCTTGAGATGGATTTACTGTCCGTTTGCGCGTGGGCCTTGCTATTGCGCGTCCCTCCTTTTGTTTAAATGGGAGCGGTTATAACTGCCGACTTGGTTAGTGCAGCAAGTATATGTGTACGACATGTACATATGTAATAATGCAAGTCTATGCATGTAATTATGGGTATGAGTGCTAACATATGTGTTAACATGGTATACGCGCGTACGTGCGTTGACGCGTGATGTATAATGTCATGAAATTAAATCATGTAAGTATGGGCATGTATGTATGCGATGACATGGGTATAAGTATATACATGTCGGGATTGTAATAATAAACACGTGACATCGATATGCAAACGTGTGTATGTATGTAGACATGCATATGTACGCGAGGGTATGTAAACATGTGTAAGTGTTAGGGAATTCTCCCAAAAGAGTTAGAAAAAATATGAGGAGGATAGAATATTACCCACGCTTGTATATAAGGGAGTGTGTATGTGAACCTCTCCATACTTAGTCTCCACATTTTGGAATTGGTTTCCTCCCTATTGCTTGGTGGAAGGGATCGTAACTGCTGACATGGTTAGTGCAGCGAGTATACGTGCATAGCAAATACATATGTAATCATGTAAGTGTATATACGTAACACAGACGTTCATGTTGGTATGTATGTAAACATGGTGTATGTATGCGTGAATATGTAAGCATGGGCATATGTTGAAGACTCATAAAAAGAGTTAGAAAAATTAAGGAGAGGTAAACCTTCACCCTCACACTACACAAATGAGTGTGTGTTGTGGACGCGTAGGTCCTGAGATTGCGAGGCGTCATGCATCCATTGCGTCGTTGATGAACGCCTAATAATAGGAGTATGTTCGCAACGTATGTGTCGAGAGACGAGGCCTTTATCGATATAGTATTGCCCCCCGGAGGGGGAGCGTTTGTAATGACGTGGCCGAGTACGCGCATGTATGCGTTGTATAGGCGCGTAGATCGCATAGGTATATGTAAGTGCTGATTCTAATCATGGGCGCACTAGCCCCTTATTCGCGAGGTGTTAGGCCTCCGACATGTTGTCAATGAACGCTCCATAATAGATGCGTGTTAAGTTGGCCCACGCGCGTAATGTTAGGTCGTGCAGACGCGCGTAGTGTCGTATAAGCTGTATAAGTGTCGAGACGAGGCCCTTACTGACGTAGAGTTACCCTCTTATAGAGGATGTTCGTTATGTAGTAGTTGTGAACTTAAAAGTTCGTAGGTGTGGAGTTGCCCCCGTGTCAGGTATGTTCGCCACATAGTTGTCTTGGACGCGGGGTGTTGACCCTCGTGTCGACTGCTACTTGGGTTTTTCCAAGGTTTGGTGCATTCAGCGACAGCTACTTGATGTTTCCGAGGTAGGGAGAAGGCTAGAGGTCGACGAGGCGACGTACCCTTCCATGGTGTTGGTCAGAGGTCGGCAAGGCGACGTGCATATCCATGTTGTTGCCGTAACCTGGTGTTTTCAAGGTAGAGTGCTTCCTGCGGCCGCTACTTGGTTATTGGTATATTGATGTGACGCACAGACATAAAAGTCATTCAGTGATCCACTTAGAGTTACGTGAACATGATAGCCACTTAATGTACCCGTTAGGTGCTTCGTATGTGAGGTGGTAGATCTCGCATTGACGTGTCGACGTGTGTGCACGGTGCTGCGCATGCATATTGTGGCGTTCGTGGTATTCTTACACTTAGAATTTAGAAGCGAATCGTCGCACCTTGTTGATGTGTCGAAAAATGCGTGCATTGTGCCATGTATGTTTTCATTATACTTAGTTTCTGAACGAGAGATGTTTCTCCTCCTCTTAATGCGTCGACATGCGTGTGCCACGCTAGGTGTCTTCGTACTTAGTTTTTGGCTGGGAGGTGTTTACTCCTCATTCCTGGTGCGTCGACGCGCACGTGCTGCGCTTAGCGTCTTCATACTTATCCTTCGAACGAGAGGCGTTGTTTCCCCTCTTGGTGCGTAGACGCGCGTGTGTTGCACTTAGCGTCTCCATACTTAGTTTTTGAACGAGATGCGTTGTTTCCCCTCTTGGTGCGTTGACGCGCGTGTGTTGCTATTGCGAACACTCTGCCTCGTTCCAGGACTAAAAGAGCTAACTCCGAGGTGCATCACTCGAGCGATCCCAAGTGGTCGAAATCCGGCAGTGGCGAGGCATCGAACGTTTGAGGGTCAGGCTCGTGCACCTGCTATGTTTGCCCCCCGGTCAAGGGGCCGAACCTTGGAGGAGTCTCCTCGTGAAGATGTGTAACTTGCCTTTATTTTCTTGTTGTACTGTGATGCTTGGCCCTTCTTGTTTATCCTTGAATGTATTCATAGGGATTGCGCCTCTTGCAACGCTCACCCGAGTTGGCTTGGTTTGTCTTGCAAAGGATGTTATCACGGGAACCTCATCTCGTCAGGCTCGAGTTGTTGCGCTCGAGTTCGATGTGATTTCCCTTCAGAAGAAGGTTGCTGAGGATAGCAAGGCGCACGGCCTTCCGTTGCAGGTTGCGCAAGAGATGGCATATACATAAGGCAAGGTTGATGGTGTGGGGGAGCACAAAGATTCAGAGTCCTATCACGCTGACATTCGGGCAGGTGATGACGACATGATGTGTGTGTCCTCCATCAAAGGCTTTGTTGGGCATGATATATACCGTTGGCCCCGACTTTTACTTTGATCGGTTTTGTATATATGCATGTTTGCCACTGGACATGTGGCTGCCTTGTGTCTTAGAGGCGGAATTGTTCTCCCGGCTGCTGAGGCCAATGCCCCCCAGATTGCTGAGGCGCATGTCTTTAAGGTTGTTGAGGCGAATGCCCTCGAATGTGTTTTCCTGAGGCGAATGCCCTTGAGGCATGCCCTTGATGTTTGTATTGCAACTTGCATGATTTTAGCCCTTGTATATATAGGCTTGGTAGTGTGGCATTGTTTGCAACGATGGTCGAAACTTGAGACTCTTCGTAGAGTATGTAAGTAGACATATATGTCCTGCCACCATTGATCGATATATATGTATAGGCGTTAGTACAATAACTATGTATGTACCGTTACCCCGAATAGTCGCATAGTTCCATGTTAGACACGTGTGTAGATGTCGTGTAGGCGCGTATGTAAGAGCCATAAAGGCTATGTAGGTGTTGAGTGGAGTTTACCACTCGAGATGAGAGTGTTGTTCAGCTCGCCGGAGGTGTTGGTACCTCGCATGTGGCATTAGGTTGGTTGTGTTTGCTCTACTAGGCTTTGTACATGGTTTTGGCTCCCCGTGTTTGGGTTGAGGTTGCTTGTTGGGGTGTTGTCCATTTGAACCCTTTATGTTTATGTTTCAATGTTTGACGTTGTCGTTTAAGACCTGTCATGAATGTTTTAGTAATGCATGGTAACGTGGTAGTAATATTTCATACCTTTGTTTTTATGATTGTCCATGTGGTGTGGACTATAGAGTAGAGTTGAGACTCTTCCTCTTGTTGGATGTAGCATCCGTAGTTGTTGTTAAGAGACATACGTCCCTGCATTGCGTGCCCCTCTTGGTTATACCAAGACATGGCAAGATGAATATGTGTTAGACACATGTGTTGTATGCTTGCCGTATTTCATGAGTAGTAACGCGCAAGGCTTAAGAGTGACGCTTAGCATTTATGAGTAGTAATGCGTAAGGCCATTGTCCCGGCTCTTGGCATTTATGAGTAGTAATGCGCAAGTCCTTAGAGTGACCCTTGGCATTTATGGGTAGTAATGCACAAGGTCGTTTTTCCGGTACTTGGCATTTATGAGTAGTAATGCGCAAGACCCATGTATACATGCGAGCGTGTCGTCTCGACGAGGCGAGACCTTAGTTTTTACCGTCTCTTAGTCCACTCTAAGGCGACGTTGTCACAAGACGCTACTTGTTGATTTGGTGCGTTTTTCCATCCGTTAGTTGGGAACTCCCCGCGTAACGTTGGTGCAAGGTGTTCTGTTGGCTAACCCAATTACTTGCCTTGCGATGCTAGTACGTCTCCACTTTGTTAACCAAAGGGACGTGACAAAGGTCGTGTGATACTCCTTGTAGTTTATTTCGTCTTTCGGACCATTCCGAAGCGACGTTGTAGCAAGACACGACTTGCCAATTTTTGAATGTGTTTTGATCCGCTATTTGGGTACCCCCGTTATAGCGTTAAGACGAGGTGTTCCTTGGCTAGTTCTTGTACTGACCTTGCGATGCTACTACACCTCGTCCTGGTTATTCAAGGGTGCTTTACAAGTTTGTATTGCACAACTTGTAGTTTTTTCCGTCTCTTGGTCCATTCCAAGGCGACGTTGTGACAAGACACTACTTGCTTAGTTGTAGTGTTTTAATTCTGTTATTTGTTCACGAATAAGATAACGTTTTACAAGATTCGACTTGTATGTTTGGTGAGTTTTTCCGCTGCGTTGTGTATTGCGACAATTGTTGTCTACGCTCTTGCCGGCGTAGAGTGTTTGTACATAATAATGAACGCTACTTGTGGGTAGTAGTAGGCTCCCATGGGGTTGCCCTCGTATAGAGGATGTCGCGGCATGTATATGTTTAGTAATCTATACTGGGTGTCTCGTTCCTTAGTAAGATGTCATAGGGTTGCCCTCGTGAAGAGGATTTCACGCCATGTAAATGTTTAGTAATCTATACTGGGTATCTCGTTCCTCAGTAAGATGTCATGGGGTTGCCCTCGTAAAGAGGATGTCGCGCCACTTAGTTGTGTGGGGTTGCCCTCGTATAGAGGATGTCGCGCCACGTATAAGATGATTGCCTCTTGGTTTAGAAACCAAGGAATGGTTGTTGTAATCATGGGGTTACCCCCGAGCGGGGATGTCGCGCCATGTTACTTGTATGTAGTCCTTAGAGAATTCTAGGATATAGCTGTATAGAGTAGACATAATAGATGTCGCATGAGAGGGCGTATTGAGTGCTCGTTGTTGATGCCGAGCATTGACATGTAGATGGCGTATAATATAGGCCATTTGTTGTATGTAGCGTAATAGCTTGCGTTGTTGATGTAGAATAAATGCATAGAGTCCACTACTTGGTATGATTCCAGAGTAGGGAGTATTGTTGATGTATAAGTAAGGTTGTAACTACGAGAGGGTATGCACTTCATTAGATAGTTGCAATATTTGCAGTATGATAGATAATAGATGAAGTTCTATGATCTAATTCAAATAGTGCATGTATTGAAATATTAATATGAATACTCCCTTTGGTTGACGACGCATGTTAGGTATGGGACTTTTCCAGGGTCCCTAGTTGCATGTGTTCGTTGGTATATTGTTGTTTGCATTCTCTAGTCGATGCGCGTAGTTGAATCCATGTCGTGATGCGCATATACGTGTGTGATCGACACTTTGTATTGTTTCCAGAGTAGGATCTTGTGTTTGAGTAATTCGCTCGACTAGCCGTCGTGTGCTGACATTAGCTTGGATTCTTGCCGCGACTGCACAAGTGGTACATATGCGACCGCAATTTGGCTTAGATGCCTAAGTAGGGAGCTCGTAGATAGAGTATTCCAGAGAGCGTTGTATACAACCTCTACTTGGTGTTGTCTCTTAAGTAGAGTGTGTCTTTGATACATCTTTTGTATTTATACATAACCTGTCTCAAACTGTTTCGCATTGATTCGAGACGTATATTGGTTAGTAAATAATATGGAGCTATAAATCTCCTTGTAAGGCTATGTTACCTGTCATGTCGTCCCTCTGGACTAGATTTGACTGAAATAATATGGAGCTATAAATCTCCTTATTCGTTCTTTTCAGCTTGTAATGACAATATGATTGGACCAGACTATTCACGAATAGTCTGTTTCGTTCAGATTGCATTATTGTCTGATTAAATCAAACTATTCAGGGTAGATATCTTACTCGAGTAGTCTGTTCTATTCATTTTAGTATTTCGCATAGAGTTATTACCTCTTACTCGAGTTTCGACAATATGCCGGTTACCTGGACCTTTTTGAGTAGAAGTGATTGCCTTTTGAGGGCGATACCTGGTGTAGATATCTTGGATTGAATCCGTATAGGATGTTGAGGCTGTTTTCCTCGAATGTGGCTTCCTCTTAGGAAGTGTGATGTTGCGCGTTCGCGTGCTCGCGTGTTCGCGTGACCTTTCATTTCTGAACTTTTTCCCAATAGCTAGGTAGGGTGACATGCACTTGTTCGTTCGGTGCCCCCCAAGTCGCTTGGCAGTCACACCATCTTTCTTTTCTCGGGTGTGATGAGTATATCTTGTAAGTAGGATATGCTAAACCCTTGTAATAGTTGTAGTTCACGACGTGCCCCTGTTCTTGCGACTAGTTTTATGCATTTTCCTTGGTAACTGCTGTGTGGCAGCACTCATTCTTGAGGAGTATTTGTGAATCCCCCCACTCATATTCCTTGCATTTGATGCAAGTGTATTTGTTGGTGGGATTGAGTAAGGGGGTAATGGATTTCGTTCGGACGTGTGTGGCACTTAGTTGACTTGTCCTTTAAAAATGAAGTTATTTCAAGTTCTTTATCTTTTACATGTTGTGCATTTCCTTTAGCTGGTTTCCGAGTATTCTTGTGCAGAACCTCGAATGCCGTAGTTCCCGTACCATAGGTAGGTAATACCTTATGTTTCTTCATGGTGGTGTGCCCCCCATTGTGGTTTTGACTTGTAGCCTAACTTCTCTTGAAGTTGTGCTTGTGTCACAGATGTATACATGGTTGAGGAATGTCGAACTGGCAAGGTCCCCCTCTTTTCCTTGTGTCGTTATCGGAGATAGTGCGTATGTTACCTTTAACATCCGCATTAGGCCCCGTATGTGTGGGTAGGCGCATGTAAGCACATGTTGGTGCGCGTAGGTGCTCGTAGGCACATGTATTTGCGTCGGATTGTTTGGGATCCCTCCATCCGTGTTAGAGTCACCTCTTTCTTATTTACTTGACGAAGGAGTATTTGTAGGATTTCGGAGATAGCTATGTCGCATTCTCCACGTGATGGTTTTAACACATATGTGCGTATAACGCATGAGTCTCTCTTGAGTAACACTCCATAGTGTTAGTGGGATTGTCCCTTGAATGGTGCCCCTCTTGTTTATTGTTGTGATGCGATGTTTAGAACCTTTGAGTTCCTCCACAGAGGTGTAATCAGCGTATGCCCCCGCTTGGGGATTGTTAGGTGATGGTGCTTACGCGAACACGAGGGACTACGCTGTCGTGCTGTAATCTTTGATTTCGTTTTGGTAGGCACCGGTCAATCGGGTGTTTGACCGGATGTTTCTGTTTGTTTCCACCTATTGATGGGGCTTGACAATGCTGTCATTGTTTGCTTCGTCACAGCGCAATGAGACATGTGCAGTCTTGGTTGTCTTTTTGTTATAGAGGCATGGGGTGTTGCTATATCTAGCATTGGTTGTGTGTGCGTTGGCTGTTGCACTTTTTCCCTGTGAGGAATTGCTTCCCATGACTTGGGTGCATTGTAGAGACGTACGCACTTTGGAGGTGTATGCGTTTGACAATTAATGTTCTTCTTTGGCGTTGCTTGCTTGATAGAGCAAGGTGGTTGTGACCACTCTGATAATCGAAGAGGGGTCCTTTGAAAGCTGTGAGCTTGAATGGTGAACGATGTTCACTGAGTGGCCAGCTCAGACAGACCTTAAGTGGCCTTTGACAATATTCCGGAGGCGATGATGGTCCGCGTCAAGTCGTTTTTCGAGTTGGATCGAATTTTTGAAGGTTCGACCTTCCCTTGCTTTGTATCTTCCTTGATTCCTATCATTCATTGTTAGGAGATAGAAGTATGTAATGTATATAAATAGTTAAGTGCTTAAAACATTGAATGTATACTAAGGGGTTACTCCCTGCGTTGGTCGTGAGCGTTCCTTGGTTAGAGGTTTCGACAGCGCTTGCGATAGGTGTGGTAGCGAGCGTCTGGGGGCTTCGCGTTGTTATCCATACCATGAGGTCTGGATTAGGTCGTCTCGCCAGTGTTTTCTGTTGACGACTATTTCCGGTGATAGCGATCTCTTTGCTGGGCCGGAGTGGTCGTGACGCGTCCAACTTGTTGGTCGGGCGGCGATGGTTGGTGGTAGTAACGATGCTACTGCGGTGATGAACATTGTTTCAGGAGCGCATTCTGTCGGTACACCTGCTTGTAGGTGCGGTGAACTTGGCGGTATGTCCGCGGTATGTTCAGGGTATGTCTGCTGGGAGTATGCCCCCTGGGGGTACGCCCTGCTGAAGGTACGCCCGATGTTTTGTTTGGGTAGCGTAGCATAGCATTCCAGAGTTAGTCTTTGCATGTCCTGTGTTGGACTATGCGTCTCCTCTTGGGTAGTCTTTGTGAGTGTCAATGTTTGTATAGGTGCATCATCATGTTGGTGTGCTTGAGCATGTTGCATCTTCTAGGACGCGTATGCTTCCCTTGCCTAACATCACCATGTATGACGTATATGTTTGCCATATAGCTGTTGCTGGTAAGTGAGAGCTTGTTCGTTCGAATCTCGCGGACGACGCCAAAATGTTGGATCCTGACTCTTCGCGGGTCGTTGACTCGAAAGTCGTCGGGTCCTTGAAGTGTTGTGTAGTTATACTGACGGGTTGTTTGAGCTCGTAGATATCCGACAGTCGGGGTGTCGGGCTGTCGGAGTGTTGGAGCGTCTGACTGTCGGGGAGTCGGAGACTTGCAAACCCTTAAAATGGCTAAGTGTTTGGGTATCTTGTAGTGCATTTGCATGCGCGTGTCTTGTAGTATGTGCGCGCGTGCACGCCTAGTGTAGTATACGCATATGCGCGTCTTGCGAAGTATGCGTACACTGCGGGGCATGCGCGCCTTAGCGGAGTATGTACGTGTGTGCGTCTAGTAGAGTGTCGGTACCCGGACTAGACAAAGTGTCGAGTCCTTGTATTGATGTGGGAAGATGCCTCAGGTTGTTCACTTGCCGGGTCTTCGCACGTGTCAGGGATCGTGCGTCTCCGTATGCCTGCAAGTGGGACAAAATCGCACACCACGCGAGGGGGGTGGAGTGCGATGAACTCTTTCCGAAGTTTAAATCAGGTATTTTAGAGAGAGAAAGTAAGAGAGAGACAGAGTTTCCGCGGTCAAATTAGTTTGAAATGAATGATCAAGACCCCTATTTATAGGAAACCTTGGAATCAAACCGGGTTTTGAACGGTCCGACGTCGGGTCAATGCAAAGTATGAACCGAGCGTAGACGGGAGCAAAGCTGACATCGGGAGGGTTTGCACGTGCAGTGTTTGCGTAGGGGTTTATATGTCAACAATAGGAGGAATCCGGACCGTCCCGAGGTATCGCAAGGATCCCGGGAGGTCCGGAATAACGGGACAATCGGGAGTGTCGGATTGTCCCGCAATCCGGACCGGGTCCGGATTGTCCTACAATCCGGACCGGGTCCGGATTGTCCTACAATCCAGAGCTTATCCGGATTGTCTTGCAATCCGGACCCGGTCCGGATTGTGATGACAATCCGGACGCAGTGCAAGTCCGGGGCGCGTACGCGCGTGCTCCAGACTTTTAAGTACCCGCGGGTGAGTAATTCGAAACCGTTTAGTGAATTCGACGTGTTTACGAAGTCCGAATAATATAAAACGAACCCGAATCGGACGTATACCCATCACGGATCAACCATTTTTTCTTGGGCCAAGGATCTTACCATTTCCGAAGGAACCAGGTTACATCTCACAATTCACAACAGTGAAACAATCTGGGGTAAAAATATTGAGACAGGTGATCTAGATCCGCTCAAGAGAACATAAATTTGACATACAATGAGCCAATTCTATTTTTTCAGAAAAAATAAACCAAGCAAAGTTTAAGGACCACTCTGCGCATTCTCTGCAAGTTCTGGACTTCAAATTAGACAAGGGTATTCATTTTCATTATATTTTACATCTACATTAAACTTTGACAGAAAAGTGACAATTACCAACATAAGGGGCAAACAAGTTTAGTTACCATTGTGGGTTCATAGCTTTTCCCCAAGTCTTCATTTGCTGCACAGGTGGGTTGCATTCTTTTACAGCAATAAATATATCAGTCATGGTACAATATATGTATATGTATACAAAGGAAAAGAAACAATTAATTCAATGTACACATTGCTTGGTCCTTTCCTTTCCTCCCTTCCAAACTCCAAGTGTTGTTAGCCAGCCATTCCACTAGACAAAGAAGAGAGATCCATCCACAGCAATGATAAACCTGTATGTTTCCCAACATGAAATAAAGTTACTAATTGAATTAATCAGTATAAAGACAAATGATATCCCTATCCAAGAGGAAGACCTAGATTCCAATATTTGCTAGAGTGAAAGCATCTTGCTAAAATTTATACTCTTGATTGCATTGAGACATCATTACCCATCAAACATTTATGAGATCCCCACAGTATGAAGAAATCAAAGCCAGATGAAATAATAGACCGGATTTTTCATCTTCAAAGCAGCGGGAACCCTAGTTATTATGGTTGCACTGATGCGCAATACACTATATTCACAATCACGACACAACCAGCACATACATCTGAGTCATTGTTTTGTTCCAAGGCACTGCCTACTCTTGTGATTACACAAAATGCAGTTCAAGGCAAGACCTAGGACTTAAACTAAGAAAAAATTTAACAGTCTCAAGATGTGATCCTACTAATAGTTAATACTGTAAACCATGTCAATATAGTCGTCACCCCTTAATCAAGAGGTTAGGGATTCAAACCCATTGAGACCCTAGGAATAGAGAAATATTCATGGTCAGCACTTTACCCCTTACGGGCTGACCAAGTGCAAGCA
This sequence comes from Clarkia xantiana subsp. parviflora, assembly GCA_036873135.1. Taxonomy (NCBI): domain Eukaryota; kingdom Viridiplantae; phylum Streptophyta; class Magnoliopsida; order Myrtales; family Onagraceae; genus Clarkia; species Clarkia xantiana. The sequence continues at coordinate 13,760,257 of JAPTYO010000003.1, forward strand.
TACTATGGGTGCCGCCTTTCTGATGTGGGCCCTCTAGGACCACCCGCGGGAAGCAAAAAATAAGACTTCGGGTTCAAATGAAACTAAAAAAAAAAAAACAAAAGGAGATTAATGTAACTTCCATCAGTACCCAGATACAAGAGCTGCAATTCTATATAAATTTACCCTTTTGTAGAATTAATTCAACAGCATTAATCTGCTGTGAATACAATGAATTTGGGGAGTCTCGGAGGCTCTAATTCCCATGTTAAGGAAAAAATCATAGTAAAAAACACATTTGCACAAATTGGATACGGAACTCTAAGGCAGACTGAACTAATATAAGTTTGACTTTTTAGTATTAATAATCTGTAACAAGTTTGAACTCGAATTACTATAAACTCCACATAGATGACAGCATTCTAACAAGAACTATCTGAAGTGAAGGACTAACGTTTCCCATGACTCAAAGTTCCCTGCACTTGCAACAGGGTTCTTGTTTAACCTGTTGCCCAATGATACTACTACAGCTTGTCTGACGACTGCAACCTTATTCTTCTGAATAAACTACTGAAGGCTTGAATCCACAAGGTTGCTTTTGAGTCTGTACTCTGAGGGAAGAACCTAGATGCGAAATCAAAATTGGCATGTCCAACCCTAATCTTAACTAGGAAACTGTGACCAAGCTAAGCCTAATAAATATTTGCTAAGCAGTAAGCAGTACTCTTCCAGTTTCATTTACCCTTATATAGAGTTAGTCCTACACGAAATCATGCAACACTCTTCCATACAGAATTAAACCCAGTACCAAATCAAAAGAACAAATGATGCCCAAATTTAACCAAGCAACCAAAGATTCAACACTAAGCAAAGACATAATTTTTACCATCAAGAAGATGATTCAGAGCCATTCCCAGACTTCATACTGCTGTAATAATTAGAAAACCGACGACGATTTTGAGGTTTCGGCTTAATGGATTTCTTTCGGAGTCCAAAAATCTCTTGAACCAGAGGGACATGAACTAGTACGAGCTTCCATGCCAATACCCACCCTAGCACGCAAAGAACCAACCTAATCAGTTTTTATAACTATGTAGAAAAAATACAATAAGCTGGGAGACGGGAGAAGGGTGTACCGAGAAGAATGAAGGATAATACGAAGGCGACAGCGAGGATCGGACGAAGAACCAACAAATTAATATAATTTAAAAAGGAGAGAGAATGTTCTGGAGACGATGAAGAAGAGAAGACCTCATCCATGGTTGAAGCAAAGCTCTGCAAAATTCGATTTGGATTTAACCACCAATTTTGCTTATATATGTCTTTCCATTAGATTAAGATATAGATTAGATAGAATTTGGAGGATTTTTCTACCGTACTCTAACACATGCTTGCTTTTAATTTTTTTATTAGTGTCAATTTAATTGTAACATGTGTAAAACTTTAAAAGTATGAAAAAATATGAAATTTTTTAACCATACTTAATATTTGCATCATCCGAATGTGCAAGACGGGATAGTATGATCCGTTTTCTGCCCTCGGAACTTTATTTTTGTAAACGAAGGGACTGCAAGAAAAACGAAAGGAGAATTATGCAGAATAGTCACGCATTCCATATTTAGTAAATTACATATAAAAATGAAAATTAAGTTATAGTATATTAAAATATTATAAACATGTAACCTGTTATAGCAGGTACTTAGAAAGATATTTTTTTTTGGCAAACATAGAGAGAAAAATTGAGATATTAATTTCCACGGAAGAAAAGCAGACGCTCTGCCGCCCATCAGAAGAAGACCAGGCGCTCCCCTCACTGCTCAACCCATTGCGCTCCGACGACGATCCAACCATCTCCCTGCCTCTCCGGCCCAGATCTCGATTAGCCCAGCCAATGTGAAGACAAAAGAAAAGCAGACGCTCTACCGCCCACTTATCAGAAGAAGACCAGACGCTCCCCTCGCTGCTCCACCCATTGCGCTCCAAAGACGATCTTTTTAGCATATAGTGATTTGGCGCCGTAAATGGAAGCCCATTAATATGTATATGCTACCTAAGAAATTTTAGGCTTGACCTAAGTACCAATTGACATGAGAGGCCCAAAATTGGGCCTCCCTTATACACCATAGGCCGACCGAAACTTAGGAGAGGGAAAAGTGGATTTTTGTCCACTTTGCTCCTCCTATAAATAAGGGGTGTTAGGGATTTTATTAAGATAATTCACAATTCCTCATTTATGGTGATTTGAGAGAAAATTCCTTCCCCCTAAACACCAGTTTCGACCGAACCACCTAAGACACCAATGGTGTGCCAATTTGCTTCGAGCAAACACTCTGGAGAACCGTCCCTGCCAAGAATCGATTAGAGGCTTTGCTGTGGAGAGCATACCGCGTAGGGAATCCTTAACAAGAACCTCTACGAGTTTCGTCCGGTTGATCGAGAACTCCCTCAATAAGATCTTGGGACTACGGAAAAGATTTAAGGTATGTGCACATCTTCCGCTGCGTAATTCTGATTACTAGCATGTACCTTGTTTATGTTTCAGTAGTATTTAGCCCCGTAATCCAACAGTGGTATCAGAGCTTGTGTTAGGTGTTCATGATTTTGATAAATTGATATTCTTGATTTTTACATGGGTTGGCTGAAATTTTAAACAATGAAAAATTTAAAATTTCTGATTTTTATAATTGTTAGTGCCGAAATTTTCATGATGTTCTTAGTAAAATTTGATGTTCATGATCTTCAAGAAAAACGTAATTTTTATCAAAATCAAACATTTGATTGTAGATCTTATTAAATTTTTATCTTGAAATTTGACCACTTATTTCCAATATGTGTTTTCGGCCGAAACCCTAGGAAATTTACAAGGTAAATTTTTTAATTTATTAGGCCCTAAGTTTCATTAATTCGGCCGAATATGATTAATATATTGTTGACCATATTTAATTTTTATTAAATGTGACAATATATCTATAATTGGAAATATATGGATACGTTCACATTAATATATATCTATCAATATATCTAGCTAATTTATTGGGATACAGATATTATTGATAGATTTAGTTACCTAAAAGATTAAGAAAATATAGCGTCAGTATATTTGTTTCTCTATTAAAGATGTTGACAATAAATAAATAAATAAATAAATAAATAAATAAATATATATATATATATATATTGTTGATTGATTGATTTACATCTTATAGATAGAATCTTGACAATAACTATATATATATATATATAGATGTGGCCGAATATAATATATATATATAGATAGCAATATTGGAAATTGTTTTACATAATTAATATTTTTTGGTTGCTAAGTTAAGTTTTTAGTGGTTAAAACCTTACTTAACCCACAAGATTATTTCGGCCAAACCCTATGGGTTTATTGGCCCGGTCCAATTTGCAAAACCGGAGAGGATTAAACCAAAACGGGTTTTCTTAATCGGTTCGACCTTGTCAGGTCGGGTCGAACCGAAACGAAATCCTATTTTATTGAACCTGTTCGGACCGAACCAGATTTTAAATAAAAACCGGACCAAACCCGAACCGGATTTATGTGACCAATCCGAACCGGGTTGAACCAAAATTGACTGAAACGAACTGGATTTTTCAAAATCGAATTCAAGTCAATTAATAAAATGGGATGGTTAAGTTTTAAAATCCAAATGTTATCGAACTTGTAATAGTCTACACAGTGCTCGAAGGTTTAAAATTTTCACATTTTGATAAACCTTAATGCCTAGTTTCGATTATGGGGATGGATATCGGAAATACATGATTTAGGGACTGGATTAATTAGAGGGCTGAATTACAATTGTTTACTTTTATTACATATATTTATTAGAAATGTTGTCTTGACTATGTCAAGTTAGCTGGATGTTGGGGGCAGATCCCTGGTCAAATATATGGTTTGCGCACTAGGACAAACATGTTGTGATGGTTGCGATTGCCTAGGATTCATGTCTAGAAACACGCATGATTAATTGTAAGCATGAATTGCAAGTCAGCCCTAATATTTTAAAATGTTTTAAAAACAAAAGCCAGTCGCCAAATATGCATGTTGATGTGGAAGTTTCATGTATGACACGTATGCTTGAATGTTGAGGATGTAGCTGCATGTGATAGTTTACTTAGAAAGTAGAATTATGTATGCAAGTAATCGAAATTACGCAGCGGAAGATTCGCACATACCTTTTCCAGTTCTCCGTAGACCCAAGATCTTCGCAAGAGGGAGTTCACGATCCTCCGGTCGGAGCCCGTAGAGGTTCTTGTTAAAGAATCCCTACGCGGTATAAGCTCCACAGCAAAGCCTCTAATCGATTCTTGGCAAGGGGACAGATCTCCGGAGTGTTTGCTCGAAGGAAAATTGGCACACCCTTGGTGTTGATGTGAGTGGTTCGGCCGAAACCCTTATGTGTGGGGTGGAGGGTTTTTCTCTCTAAAATACTCTAATAAGGAAATAGTGATTTAACCTAAAAATTCCCTAGCACCATGTATTTATAGGGAGGAGCAAAGATGACAAAAGTCCACTTTGCCTTTCCTACAAGTTTCGGCCGGCCATGTATAAAGGAGGCCCATATTTTGGGCCTCTCATGTCAATTAGGATTTGGGTCTAGCCCAATTACCCTAATGTGACATGTACCTAATTTCCTTAGGTAAACTATACATATTATGGGCTACCAATTACGGCGCCCATCACCATATGCTTACAGCTCCCACTCGTCAGAATGAGAGGGTGTCTGTTAATGTATTGTTGTCCAAATCTGCATCAACATTTCACTCATTCAATCTGGTCCTTGCTTCCAAATAGTTCATACGAGGTTTGCCGTGCGACCGGTGGATACGACGGGCATCTTGCTACTCATCTGTTAGGAGTATTGTAGCGCCCGCGGAACGTTGATTCCCTTTTCTCCAATCAACCTCTTATGAACAACATTTATATATTGTACTGCGCTGTATCCTAGGTCAACTGATAATTCTCCATTTGCTTAGTTTCCACATATGAACACTTCTCCAAGGCATCCGTACAAGTATTCACAACCTTCAACTAATATCCGGTTGGTGGCCACCTAGTGAATACAAGAGTCGGTGAATTACATGTGATCTTGACCATCCCCATAGCTCATACCCTAGTCAGACCCAACCGGTTTCCAAAGTCGTGGTCACTGGGCCTTTTTTTCAGCACTACGCTCGTACGCAGGGAAGCGAGTATTAAGCCTGACCTAAGGTATGAGTTTTGAGTGCAAGAGGATACTTCGGGTGCCTCTTCATAAGATCCCAGGATCAATCACACGCTCGAGGTGAAGAAGTATGAGCCCGCCAGAATCACAAGGATTCTTTCCTAGCACAACCGAGCAGTGACCCCGTGGTCGAACGTGGCACACATAGTATGAAGCACGCGTTGATAGCATACCTGAACCTTTTGGGTCAACATGAATGGGAAATGTCAATCATGCTATCACAGATTTTTATCTGGCCCAGAATGTGGAATAATGACGAACTAAGTTCATCACGGCGATCTGCAAAACGAAGATCATGTCGAGGTACTTCGACATTGAGATAACCGTTCTGCGTAATCAGGTTTATCCCCCTGATTCTTAGCCAACCTTGCTTAGTAGATGCCTCTCTCCACTGCAAGAAGACCATACCTGTGTGACGAGGTAAGACCCACATTCGACATAGTTTTGGCAGAGGATTGCGTCCTCCTACGACTTAGTGTATAGACCGAAAATTTGATGTAATCGAAACATTATGACGTCGATTGATCATAAACTCAGTTGCAATTCTTTCGCTTACAAAATGTAACTTTCTAATATCAAAATGTTATCACAGATACATGACACCACTAAACCCTACGTAATCTAAGCAGTTTTACATGCTTTTCGAATATCTCCCTACGTTGTGGTTTAGTTAATGGGTCCGCTATCATATTATCAGTGGACAAGTATTCCATAGTGATTATATTGTCTTCTACCATAGATTTAGCATAAAAATATTTCACATCAATGTGTTTGGTCCTACTATGGTACTTCAGATTCTTCACTGCCGCAATGGCTGCTTGACTGTCAGAGAACACCTCCACAGGTTTACTCTCGACGTCACCATCTAGCAGCGCAGTAAGAAGCCTTTTTTAGCCAAAATGCTTCCTGTGCATTCTTTAGAGAGAGCTAAGAATTCCGATTCCATCGTTGACAGCGCGACACAAGTTTGGTTCTTGCTCTTCCATGAAATGACGACTTTAGCAAGGAGGAACACTCCCCTTGTGGTGGACTTACGTGTAAGCATATGGTAACGGGTTCCGTAACTGGTAGCTCATAATATGTATAGTTTACTTAATGAACTTGGGTAAATGTCACATTAGGGTAATTGGGCTAGACCCAAATCCCAATATACATGGGAGGCCCAAAATTAGTTCTCCCCAATTACATAGGCTGGCCGAAATATAGAGTGGGGTAAAGTGGACTTTTGTCCACTTTACTCCTCCTATAAATAAGAGGTGCTAGGGGATTTTCAGGGTTAATCACTGTTGGGTTATGATCAAACCCAATGCTACAAGCGTGAAGTCGAGTACGATTGAAAGGCAAAGAAGAGTCGTCAACCTCTCTTACTCGTCTTAACAAGATAAGGGCAAAATGTCGACAACGACATTTGAAGAAGTCGACTTCTAAAGTACGACTGATCAACTAGAAGATAATTGAACTACTTAAGCATCTGGCAAAGGATGCTAATTGAAGTCGACCACGGGAACTCCTGTGGAAATCCTTCCTCCAAAGGGACAGGTGGCGACCTGCTTCGACCTCCTCCTAGAGGAAACCTTCACCCTGAAGTAAAGACAGGTGGCGACCTATTTCAAACCGTCTTCAAGAGGAAACCTCCCTCTAAAGTAAAGGACAGGTGGCGACCTACTTCAAACCGTCTTCAAGAGGAAACCTCCCTCTGAAGTAAAGGACAGGTGGCGACCTGCTTACGCCGCCAAAGGGAAACCTTCCCGGCTAAGTAAAGATGAGGTGGCAACCTGCTTATCACCTGCTTTACCAACTTTGGAGATAAACCTTCTAAGGAGGGTAGCCGCCAATATAAGTTGGTAACTTATCCCTATATATAGGGACTCTCTCTGTTCATTTATATAATTTAAGCTCTCTAAATATACTTTACATTATTACTCTCAAATCCATTGCTGACTTAAGCTTAGGAGTGGAATCAGGGGCCATCCCCAACCCCTTTTTAGGTACTCGCCCCACAAAAAACCATTGAAGGAAACTTAGTGTTCGAAGGAACTAAGTACAAGGCGATATCCTGAAATCCATTCCCCGAAGTTCAAGGCCACGTTACTTTGATCCCAACATTTGGCGCTGTCTGTGGGAACCTTGATCAAAAAGTCGCGGCCTTCGAAAAGAGCAAGATGTCAAACCCCGTGGTGGAAGAAATGGGAAACAACCAAGCAGATCCCACCACCTCAAAAGCAACTCCGAGAGAAGACCCCCCGTTACCTCAAACCAATGGTATTGGTGGTGAAGAAAATATCACCCACTCCAGATCGTTGCCAAATCTGGAGGAAGCAAGGACGGCCCCTCCGACTGTTCCTCAAGAAGTGATGGCAACCTTCATAGCTTTCTTGAATCAAACCCAGGCAAGAGCTGTTCCCGAAAAGGTGTCCACTCGAGAAGCCTCCCATAAAGAAGAAGTGGCTTCTAGTGTGAAGGTCTGGGAAGAAAATCCCGTGGAAAAAGAGATTCCTAATGCTCCCGAAGTCGACACAGCAAGCAAGGAACCTATTCTATTCACTATAGGACAGGTCGAGGAGTTACTGGAGAAAAAGAGAAGATGGGCGAATGATTTGCTTATCGTTCACGATCATACTTCCCATCCCTTTTCCAGAAGGTTATTCATACTCGAATTCCTCCGCAAGTTTTTGCGAGGAATATCGACGACTACACAGGCGAAGGAGACCCCGTCCGCCACATCAATGCCCACAACTCTTCCCTCCTAGGGAGAGGGGCAACTCCGGATCACTACGCGGCGCTCTTTCCAACAACAATGAAAGAAGAGGCGTCCACTTGGTTCTATGGTCTTCCCGACAACTCAATCGATTCGTGGGAAGAATTGAAGGCTAAGTTCATAGAGGGCCACATAGGCCAGAGACAACGCCTTAAGAGCATGGACTTTCTAGATAAAATTGAGCAAGGTCCTGATGAAACCTTAGCCAATTATTATACTAGGTACCACAAGATACTCCAGCAATTAAATGAAGACGCCACTGATGGCGAGTTGATTAGGACCTTCTGGAGAGGTCTTAGGGCGCAAAGCCAGGCTCTAAAAGATAGCATGGTGATGAAGCCGGTGCGGAAGATTGATGCTCTCGCCGTCAAAGTAAAGAAGTATATAGACTTGGAGAGATCACACGAGAGATCACCCCAGGAAATCAAGAGGCAGATTGTGTCCGCAAAATTTGAAGAAGGCTCTGCTTCTCGATCACCTAAGAAGGAAGAAAGACGAGAGGGGAACTTCTGGCAGGGGAATCGCCCAGGAATAAGGAGAGATCCTAATCCTTACCCAAGAAATACACCCCCCCCCCCCCTCACACACAATGTAGCGGTAATACTCCAGGAAATGGAGAAGCTTCACCTCAACAACCCGCCACCGGCGAGAAAGAACATGATGGGTCATCAAATAAATGCCTATTGTCGTTATCATCAGACAAGGGGGCACGATAAAAACGGGTGTACCCTCATGAAGCAGGATATAGAGACCCTTATCCAAAGGGGTAAACTATTGAAGTTTGTCGAGAAATCCACCAATACTCCAAAAAAGCGGAATCGCAGCCCAAGAGAGGATTCTCGATCTCCTCCACACAACCAGCCCGCTCCTAGAGGGACGATAAACGTTATTGCCGGAGGATTCGCTTCAGGAGGAGGAACGAATTCAGCTCGAGAGGTATACGCAACTCAGATATCTACAGCGGCAGTAATTGGAAAAAGACCTCGAGAACCTGATCTCGAGATCATTAGTTTTACCGCCAGCGATCTTGCATAGATAGACCAGCCGCATGAGGATGCTTTAGTGGTTACTCTCTTAATTGCCACTTACAAAGTTAAGAGGGTTCTCATCGACAGTGGGAGCTCGACGGATATCCTTTTCTATCAAGCATTCTCACAATTGGGATTTTCAAGGAAGGATTTGAAGAAACTCGATTTTCCTTTGATAGGCTTTGCAGGAGAAACCATTTATCCTTTGGGCGCTATTCGATTAACCACCCTCCTGGGAGAAGACAGAACTCTACAAGTAGATATACTCTTTGTGGTGGTCGACGCCGTCTCATCCTACAACGTCATCATTGGGAGAACTACTCTCAACCCCTACCGAATCATCCCATCAATGGCACACCAAGTGATGAAATTCTTGACACCTCAGGGAATTGGTGAAGTTAGAGGAGATCAGGCCATGGCACGACGCTGCTATCATACGTCAACACGACGATCATAGAAGTTATAATAGCCTTTGAGATAGATACCCTTTTGTTATGACTAATATGAAATCTTCTTTTTGATGCAATATTCAGGAAATGATGAATAAAATAGTCCCCCGAGATCTATTTTATTTATAAAGAAATCATTCCGATATTATCATCATAGACGAAGAATCAAAGGCCGCCAAATCGATTGTCGACCATTATGTGCGCAAGATGGCAATAACGCCTAGGTACGACGACAACTCGATCGAAGACCACCAAATCGGTTGTCGACCATTATGTGCCCAAGATGGCAATAACGCCTAGGTACGGAGACAACTAGATCGAAGACCGCCAAATCGATTGTCGACCATTATGTGCCCAAGATGGCAATAACGCCTAGGTACAGCGACAACTCGATCAAAGGCCGCCAAATCGATTGTCGACCATTATGTGCCCAAGATTTAAATAACGCCTAGGTACGACGACAACTCAATCGAAGACCGCCAAATCGATTGTTGAGCATTATGTGCCCTAGATGGCAATAACGCCTAGGTACGGCGACAACTCGATCAAAGACCGCCAAATCGATTGTCGACCATTATGTGCCCAAGATGGCAATAACGCCTAGGTACGGCGACAACTCGATCGAAGACCGCCAAATCTATTGTCGACCATTATGTGCCCAATATGGCAATAATGCCTAGGTACAGCGACAACTCGATCGAAGACCGCCAAATCGATTGTCGACCATTATGTGCCCAAGATGGCAATAACGCTTAGGTACAGCGACAACTCGATCGAAGACTGCCAAATCGATTGTCGACCATTATGTGCCCAAGATGGCAACAACGCTTAGGTACGGCGACAACTCGATCGAAGACCGCCAAATCTATTGTCGACCATTATGTGCCCAAGATGGCAATAACGCCTAGGTACGGCGACAACTCGATCGAAGACCGCCAAATCGATTGTCGACCATTATGTGCCCAAGATGGCAATAACGCCTAGGTACGACGACAACTCGATCGAAGACCGCCAAATCGATTATCGACCATTATGTGCCCAAAATGGCAACAACGCCTAGGTACGGCGACAACTCGATCGAAGACCGCCAAATCGATTGTCGACCATTATGTGCCCAAAATGGCAGTAACGCCTAGGTACGGCAACAACTCGATCAAAGATCGCCAAAAATGGCAATAAAGCCTAGGCACGGTGACAACTCGACTAAAGAATCGCTAAATCGATGGTTGACCATTATGTGCCCAAAATGGTCATAAAGCCTAGGTACGACGATAACTCGATTGAAAATCTATAAATCGATTACCAAACCGTCATGGACCCAAAAGGGCGAGGGAGCTTAAAAAGGGCGACAACTCAATCAAAGTCGACCTCCACCAACGGAGGAAGCTTCAACGAATAGGTATTTTTCGCCTAAAAACGACGAAGTTGAGGTATGTCCTATGATTATCAAAAGTTATGAATATTTACGATTCCCAAAATAAATCGTTAAAACACGAATTCTAGTGAAGAACGGCATAAGCTAGAAATCATAAAATAATCTTTGTCTATTACAACTGAGGTCGTTCTTAAGAAAGAAAAACACTAGAAGGTAAATGTTTACAAAGCCCCCTCTCCCCTGGAGGAGGCGGCAAAATTATCATGCTCTTCAGTAGGAATTTGTAAATATTGCTGAAGAAGAGGAATTTGAGAAAAAGGAAAGTCGGGTTGATATTCTCTTAAATTGGCCATGATCTCCTTTAGAGATGGGAAGAGCAAGTCGGAAGCAGCTACGATGATATCAGATGCAAGGAAAATGGAAAATTATCAGTTGACCTAGGATACAACGCGGTACAATATATAAATGTTGTTTATAACAGGTTGATTAAAGAAAAGGGAATCAATGTTTCGCGAGCGCTACAATACTCCTAACAGATGAGTATCACGATGCTCGTAGTATCCGCCGGTCGCACGGCAAACCTCATATGAACTATTCGGAAGCATGGAGCAGATCAAAGGGGAGAAATGTTGATGCGGATTTGGAAAACAATACATTAACAGGCACCCTCCTATTCCGGCAAGTGGGAGCTGTAAGCATATGGTGATGGGCGCAGTAATTGGTAGCCCATAATATGTACAGTTTACCTAATGAACTTGGGTAAATGTCACATTAGGGTAATTGGGCTAGACCCAAATCCCAATCGACATGGGAGGCCCAAAATTGGGCCTCCCCAATTACATAGGCCGGCCGAAATATTTAGGTGGGGTAAAGTGGACTTTTGTCCACTTTACTCCTCCTATAAATAAGAGGTGTTAGGGAAATATTAGGGTTAATCATAACTCCCTCACAAGAGAGTTCTAGAGAGAAAAACCCTCATCCCATAACACCTAGTTCGGCCGAACCCCTTACCTCACCGAAAGTGTGCCAAATTGCTTTCGAGCAAATTCTCCAGAGATCTGTCCCTGTGCCAAGAATCGATCAGATGCTTTGTTGTGGAGCTGCACCACGTAGGGCTTCTCTAACAAGAACCTCTACGGGTCCCGACCGGAGGATCGTGAACTCCCTATCGAGAAGATCATGGGTCTACGGATCATCTTAAAGGTATGTGTGAAACTTCGTCTGCGTAATTGATATTACTAGCATGTACCTTGTTTATAGTATCCGTAGTGATTACTCCCCGTAATCTAACATAGGGACCATATAAATCTCATACTTATGATGGTTATCGATATTTCTTACTATTGTTGGTGATTACACTAGAGTCAACTGGCTCTAAATCATGAGAGGAAAACATGAAGTGATACTGCATTTGAAGAGCTTTATTGCTATGGTTCAGACACAATTTGAGAGGTCCATCCAAATCTTTCGAAGTGATAAGAGTTCTGCAACAACTTGGTGAATGAGTTATTCTCACACTTGGGCAGTCAGCATCAAACGAGTTGTGTCAGAACTCCTCAGAAGAATGAAGTAGTTGAAAGAAAGCACGGACACTTGCTTGAAGTGGCACGTGCATTGAAGTTATAGGCTTTAATACCATATCGATTTTGGGGACATTGTGTTCTTGGGGCCTGCTACTTGATAAACCTAATGTCATCCTCGGTGCTAAATAGGGGTATACCCAATGAATTTATGTATAGGAAGATAGCAAATCATGCTCACTTGAGGAATTTTGGATACCTCAATTATGCAGTTGATGCGAGTAATATACATAAAAAATTCGACCTAGATCAATACCATCTGTTATGATGGGATACTCGGTGAGTACTAAAATAAAGGATATGTGTTGTTTAATTTGAATACAAAAGTATTTTTTGTAAGAAGATATGTTAGCTTCAGAGAGCATATCTTCCATTATTTCATATGGGAAGGAGAGTAGCGTATGTGTGTTCTTACCAGCATCTGGTTCAATCTTCTATGACGAAATTGATAGAGAGTTTTTGCTCAAAGAGAAAGAGAGGATAAAGTTCTCCCAAATTAAATATATCCATAGGAAGAAGAAGGAAATCATTTTCCTTTCACAGCAGAGGGTGATGTTTTCATTCACTTAGAAGGAGACTACACTGCCTCTCAAGACCCTCCAGAAGTTCAAACTCAAGTCATTCCTCCTCAAAGAAGATCATCAACACAAGTGAGCAAACTCAAGTAGAAAAAATATTATATAATGAGCTGTAGAGCTCTCTCTTATACAATGATCTCTCATACTTATAAGAGTTTTCTTGGGACTCTTGAAAAGGCTAGAGAGCCATACTTGTTTGCAGAGGTTGTCAAATATGAGAAGTGGATCGAGGCCATGAAGGAAGAAGTTTTAGGTCTACACTGAACAATGATGGATATACGTCCGTTTCGGGTTCGTTTTACATTTGGGCCTCGTTAACACGTCAAACCCACTAACGGTTCACAAACGTCTATTCACGGGTTAGGACAGTCTGAACGCATGTTATGCACGTATTCGGATCGTGACCCGTCCGGATTGCCGTCCCGGGAAACGTGTATACCCGCATATCTACACTACGTACGAGCCTTCCCGATGTCAATTTTTCTTACGTCCACGCCCATTTCACATTTTCTACTAAACCGGGGTCGGAGCGTTCAGAACCGGGTTCGGTTTCAAGTTGCCCTATATATAGGAAACTTGGCCAACCATTTCATAACTTAAGTTGACAAGGGAGCTCTGACTTCTCTATAACTTTATCTACCTAAGATTTCTCATTTTAGCATCGGAGAGGGATCATCGCACACCCACCCCCCCTCGTGGTGTCGATACCGCCCCGTGTGCAGGTATCAGGAGGAGCACGTGCACGCAACAACCCGACGACCCGACGTACACTTCGCTACACTACCAGGACCCGACACCCCAGTTGGTTCAGGGCCCAACATTTTGGCACCGTCTGCGAGATCCGAACATAACAAGTCATACACTACCGAGAGCGATGACGAACAACCCTCCACCTCCTGATAACTTAAACCCGGGAAGGGAAAAGGAGCTGAGACGCTCAAAGAGAAAAGCCTCTACGAAAGCACCCAAGCAGGCACCACCAAGAAGGAGTCAAGTCGGCCCTTCCTACATTCCTAAGGCTACATCCACAGCTTCCTCGGTGCCGACTCTGAATGCGCAATCGGAGCCTACTGCACAAACTAATGAACCACCACTAGGGTTTGAGCGTAGGGCACGCGTAGATGAACTGCACCCTTACGGGATGCCTGCAGAGGAGCAACAACCCCAATGAGGAAATGCACAAGTTGCACCCACCCTTACCCCAGCAATGATGGCAGCAATAGAGGAATTGCTAGCTTTCAGGGAGACATTAAAGAATCAAGGCTATGCGCTACCACCTCCACTACCTGCATACATGCAAGCTGCAGCGAGAACATAACCGTATACCACACATAGGGGAGACGTCTCGCAACATGGAGGAAAGGAACACCCAGCTGCCAACCCACATTATGCTAGCGCGGGACCTGAGGGAACTTGCTCATACACACCTTATGATGAAAGGCCATACCCTAAGGACTCATGGAGGCAACCAAGCCAGATGTTCCAGCAGCAGTTTAAGGAGGACTCCCACTACCAACCAAGCCAGGGGCAGAACATGGGCAGGAAGCCGAATGCTGATTGGAGGATGCCTGCAAGAGATGACAATATCCCCATCACAGGGCTAACCGCCAAAATCTTGGAGGCGCTGATAGAGCAAAAGCTGAAACAATCAAGGGTCAGGGAAATGCACGTCCTGTCCGTGAGTGCGTCTCGTCCTTTCACACAAGAGATCTTGTACAATCAGATTCCAGGAATCCTGAACAACATAATGATTGAGAAGTATTCTGGCAGAGGAGACCCTATTAAACACGTGCAGCAGCACAAGGCTTCAATGCTAGGGAGAACAACTAACCCGAACCATGTGGCCGTCACATTCCCGCTAACCTTGACAGGTTCTGCTGCACATTGGTTTTTCTCCCTTCCAAAAGAAAGCTTGGATTCATGGCCATACTTAAAGGCCAAGTTCATCCAGCGATACATGGGAGAACGTACGATGCTGAAAGGGTCGAATGCGCTGGATGATGTGCAACAACAACATGACGAATCTTTGGCTGACTATTACATCCGTTTCAACCAGAACATTGTGGACATACAGACGAATTTGTCCGAGGGCGAAATAATCAAAGCATTCATTCGGAACTTAGGCCGCCTAGGCTTCGCGCTAGGTGACAATGTCGAAGCGCCCGGCAGAAAACTTGGAAGAGTTGGCCTCGTGCGTAAAGGAGTATGTGGACCTTGAAATGTTCAGGAAAAAAGCTAAGGCAAATATGAACGCTTTGCGCAACAAGGACAACAATAACAAGCCTGCAAAACCAAAAAAAAAATCTAGGGGAACCAGCAGAACAGGCAGTGGCAACCACAGCCTAAACGTCCCACTCTAGTCGATTTTCAACGACCAAGAGAGATAAATGCTGCAAACCTCATCCCGCTGAACGCTCCATTGTCAGTAATTCTAAAAGAGATGAAGGAAACTAATCTCTGGAAAGAACCCAACAACTGGTGAAAGGGCCCTCTCGGGAAGGAAACAGAAAAGTGGTGTGAAAACCACAAGGTGTACGGCCATGACACCAATAGCTACTTTAGCTTGAAGATGCGAATCAACAACGTGATTCAAAGAGGGGAGTTGAAGCACTTTGTCGATCAAGGCGACAACAACCCGAAAAGGATCCAAGGAGAGTCCTCAGCTAAGAACAAGGGAAAAGAGAAGATGCATGATAACCCACCTCCTCCCAAGCGAGGCGTGATCAACGTCATGCACAGAGGACAAACTACTGGGGGGCAAGGCTCACATGCAAGGAACATTTATGCTTCGCAAGCAGAAACGCATCCTAAGTAACGGGAGAACAAGAAGACCTTGTCATCATGTTCTCCAAAGAATACATGAAGCATATAGTCTACCCCCACGACGACGCACTAGTAATAACTATACCAATTGCGGACTACAACGTCAAACGAATCCTCGTTGACGGAGGAAGTTCTGCAGATGTTCTAACCATCAAGGTGCTGGAACAGCTTGGAAGAACCAAATCAGACTTAAGTCCTGGAAGCTACCCCCTGATAAGCTTCGCTGGTGAAGCGACATACCCCATGGGGACAATTACACTCCCACTAACACTGGGCGAAGGATGGAAAAGGCTTGACATCAATGTCAACTTCATAGTGGTTGAGACCCTGGGGGCATACAACGGAATATTGGGGAGGGCAAGAATCAATCCGTACGAAATAGTGCCTTCAAATGCACATCAAAAGATGAAGTTCCCCACCGGGTATGGAATTGGAGAATTGTTGGGCGACCAAACAGCTGCACTCAGTGCTATGTAAACGCTTTAAGGCGTAAAAAACAACTCTCGATTACCATGATAAGGTTGAGCATGGTTGAAGGAGAAGGCACTCGTCAAGTCAAGGAAGAGCGATTCGAACAGGCTTTCGCGCCTGGATACATGACACACTACCAGCTAGCCCCGACACTGCAAAGTGTCTGAGATGTCAAACAAGGAGATGAAGAGTCAACTTGGAACTACTTCAAGCGTTACGCGTTGAATGCTTCATTAGTGAAGGCAACAAGGGAGGCAGCGATCAATTCGTTTTTCATGAACATGAACGCTCGCTCATTCCTCCTGTTCGGAAGAGTTTATGGCTGGAGAACAACCCATACAATGGGTGATCGCAAAGACAAGCTTGAAAGGGAACTTGCTTGTGAGCAAGAAGTGGGATGGTCCAAACCACACACAAGCCAAGGGAAGGTACACGCGCATACAAGCACAAGTAGGGTGGCAAACAACATCGCAAACCATACTTTCACTCCTTTGAACATAGGAGTTGAAGAGTTATACGACAGCATCCTGCAAGACAAGTTACCTTCCCCAGGCGAGACAATGCAAGCGTTCCTTGGAACAAGTATAACTGACTGGTGCAAGTTCAACCTTACGTGGGGACACAACACCAACGACTGCCTCACTTTGATGATCGAAATTGAAGAGATGATATATCTTAGGGCGCAGCAACGTCGCGTGGCACGCAATCACCTCGCCGCGTGAACATACTGACTTAGGAGGCGACAAACACATCCCTCCCCACTACTGCGTTACTCACAGCTTTACTCATCTACTTTCCTATTTTTTTTATCTAAGTACTTAAGACAACTATAGGACATTTACACATGGGTGATCTGTTGACCCCATTCGTAAAACATTGTAAATACTCCGCAGTACTAATGAAGTTAATGTATTCTCATAGGTACATTACTCTCATATACTCCCTACTCTGGAAACATACCAAGTAGTGGACTCTACGCATATAATATGCATCAACAATACAAGTTATAACGCTAAACACAACAAACGACCTATATTATAAGCCAACAACAGGACAATACTCGACGTCAACAATGAGCAATCAATACGCTCTCTATCTTGACATCTATTATGTCTATTCTAAACAACGACAACAACATATTACTTCCGGGAAATTTTTCCAAGGATTATCTTAGCAACATAGTGCGACATCCCCAGCTCGGGGGCAACCCCATGATTACAATGACCATTCCCCGGGTGCGACATCCTCCACGCAAGGGCAACCCCATGAAAACATGGCGCGACATCCTCCATGCGAGGGCAACCCCATGTCATCTTGCAGCGGACTATGAAACCCAGTGCAGATTACTAAACACTCGGGCATGAGTTCACCCCCACATTACATGGCGCGACATCCTCCATGCGAGGGAAACCCCATGAAACATTGCGCGACATCCTCTATACGAGGGAAACCCCATGGGAACCTACTACTAAACACAAGTAGCGTTCATTACTAAACATCATTCTACGCCGGCAGGAGCGTATCCTGAGATCATCGCTATACGCAATGCATCAAAAAATTCACCAAACTTACAAGTTGAGTCTTGTAAAACTTTACCTTGGACGTGAACAAGTAACGAAAACAAAACACTTCAATTTAGCAAGTCGTGTCTTGCCACAACGTCGCCTTGAAACAGACCAAGAGACGGAAAAAACTGCAAGTCGTGTAACGCGGTCTTGTACAGCCCCTTGGAATAACCAAGTACAGGTGTAGTAGAATCGCAAGGTAAGTACATGGATTAGCCAGCATAACAACTTTCCACAACACTTGACGGGGGTTCCCAAGTAATCGAAATAAAACACATCCAAATTAGCAAGTCGTGTCTTGCCAACAACGTCGCTTTGGAATGGCCCAAAAGACGGTAAAAACTACAAGGCATATTACACGACCTCTGTTCCCCCTTGGAATAACCAAGTGGAGGTGTACTAGCACCGCGGGGCAAGTACATGGATTAGCCACCAGAACGTCCTGCAACAACGTTTCACGGGGTGTTCCCAACTAACGGATGAAAAACACACCAAATTAACAAGTAGCGTCTTGTCACAACGTCACCTTAGAGTGGACTAAGAGACGGTAAAAAATAAAATCTCGCCTCGTCGAGATGACTCGCCTATGTACATGGAAGGGTCTTGCGCATTACTACTCACAAATGCCAAGTACCGGGATAAGGGTCTTGTGCATTACTACTCATAAATGCCAAGTGCCATTGCAAAGCCTTGCGCGTTACTAACCATGAAATACGGCAAGCATACTACTCACCTACTCAACTTGCACCTATGTATTATGCCATGCCTTGGGGTAACAAAGAGGGGCGCAGAAACACAGGGACTGACGTCTCCTTACTACAACTACGGATACTATATCCAATCAGAGGACGAGTCTCAACTCTACTCTACAGTCCAAACCATATGGACAACTACGATAACAAAGGTATGAAAAATTACTCATAACTTATCATTCATTACTAAAAGATCTATGACAGGTCTATATGACAACGTCAAACATCAAAACATAAGGATAAAGGGTTCAAGGGGGCAACATCCCAAACACAACCTCAACCCGACATGAGGAGAAAAACTATATACAATGGTTTGATGAGTAACCAACAATCAACCTAACGCCGCATCAGGTGCATCAACACCACCAGATGGCTATGCAACAACCTCGTCCTGTGTAGTCTCCACCACTACACGGATATCACCATCATCACTAAACACAACATCAATCTGAGGAGCGGTCGCATCTCGGAGGCGCAATGCCGCCACATGTCCAGTGGAAAACTCAGCATATATACCCATCTGATCAAAACAAAAGTCGGTATCTATAGTATATACCTGCTCAAGAAATCCCTCCGTGAAGTCATACATCAGATCATCGGCACCTGCCCGAACATCGCCGCGGAAGGACTGCGAGTCCTTGAACTTTGCAACACCAACAACCTTCCCATCCCCATGCGCGCTCTCCTGCATAGCCTGGAAGGCAAGACCATGCGCCTCGCCAACCTCAGTCACCTTCTTCTGAAGGGCAGTCATATCAGATTCGAGTGTAGCAACTCGAGCCTGGCGAATTGAGGCACCCGCCTCCAAGTCGGCAACCTTGGCGTCTAAGAGACGCGATTTCTCTTTCGCACTCGCGAGCTCACGACAAACCATGTCGCACTTCTCTCTGAGAGCCTTCTTCTCCTCAGTGAGTTCAATCACAACGGAGGAAAGGTTCACCACATCAACAACAACCTATAGCGCAATACAACATCCAGCAACAAACATGTTGTAACAACAATACAAATATGCATACAAGTTATAAAAGAGTAAGGATGACTACTCACTGGCGCAAGGCGTGTCAGCGCGCTCTCAGCATACGCGCGTGCGTCCTCAGGCTCGCTAGGATGACCACTCTGATCACCAAGAGGGACGATCCGCTGAAACACACGTACTCCTACCCCCGTGAGTAATCAAGCTGGCCTCCTTGGCAAAACGGGGCTCCCCAACAGCAAAGGGTGCCCACTCATCCCCAATGATGGCATCGCCAACAGGACAAACCAAGTCAGCTCGGGTAAGCGCAGCAAGAGGTGCAACACCTATGAACATACAACCAGATAAGAAAGAAAGGCAAAATATTACAAGTATAGCAAGAAAGTAAAACAAGATACACACCTTCAGGAGGAGCAACCTCTTCCAAGGTCCGGTCACTCGACCGAGGGGCAGACATGGTAGGCGTGCGAGCCTTTCTTTCGACGCCCTTCCCTTTATCACGCGAAGGAGTCCTCAACGTCCCACCACCTCCAGACTTCGATCGCTTGGGATCGCTCGAGGGATGTACCTCGGACTCGGTTCTCTTCGCCTTGGGTCGAGGCGGAGTATCAGCAACTGTCATAACGCGATCCGTCACGTTGGGTGAACAGCCTTTAAACAACAACAAAACAATATGAGAACAAAAATACTCAGCATAAACAAGAAAGAGCAGAGTTACAAGAAGGTGACTTACGCATAGATACTTTCCCACGCCTAGGCTTCAGAGTTCGGAGCGCATCGAGAACAGCAGATGAAGTACCTCTCGCGGGGGCAGCAGCATTCCCATGAAGACTCGCCCGCAAGCGCGAGATTTTACCAAGAAACCAACCTACATCACAACATAATAGAGGTTATAAAATGTCATAACATACCGAAGGACCTCCCGTAGGAGTTACGTGAATCCCAGCTTCGCATAGTTCATGCTCCGTCACGCGAGACAAAGCGCAATAGGCACGCGCCTTGTGAGCCTGATATATCACCTTCATGGCTACTTTGTCCGAATCGGAAAATTCAGCATATGTCGGCACGTGGTCAGTCTCAGTAACATGGGCGACAGGCCAAGTCACCCTAACGTCATGGGCAAATAAATAGTGTTCTTCCCAGTGACTTCTTGACTGGTCAGCAGCAGTCACAAAGCGAGGTGTAGTATCCCACTTTACCCCTCCCAAGCCGAGGCTCTCAAAATCTCGCCCTTTCAACAAAGGCCAACGAATAGAAATAGAGAATAAGCCAGTAGATTTTTGACGTTGAAGACGGAAGAAACACCGGAAAATCAGTGTGGAGTAGCGCCACGACTGCTGGTGGCATAACACCCGAAAGCAAACCCAATACCGTATCCCGGCAGGCGTGAGGTCAAGCGGAGAAATCATATAATAACGACATAATTTGACCAGGTCGCGACAGTAGGGATGTTAGATTACGGGGAGTAATCACTGCGGAAACTAAATCATGGTACATACTAGTAATCGAAATTACGCAACGGAAGATTCACACATACCTCTACAGTTATCCGTAGACCCAAGATCTTCGCAGGAGGGAGTTCACGATCCTCCAGTCGGCACCCGTAGGGGTTCTTGTGAAGGAAGCCCTACGTGGTATATTCTCAACAACAAAGCCTCTGATTGATTCTTGGCAAGAGACAGATCTCCGGAGTGTTTGCTCGAAGGCAAATTGGCACACCCTTGGTGAGGTAGTGGTTCGGCCGAAATATGGTGTTCTTGGGGGAAGGGTTTTCTCACAAAACACCACTTAAAAGGAATTGTCATTAACCCTAATAAAACCCCTAACTCCCTATATATATAAGAGGAGTAAAGTGGACAAAAGTCCACTTTACCACCTCCTAAGTTTCGGCCGGCCATCTAGTATAGGGAGGCCCAATTTTGGGCCTCTCATGTCAATTGGGATTTGGGTCTGGCCCAATGTCCTAAAGTGACATATACATAATTTACTTAGGTAACCTATACATATAATGGGCTACCATTTACGACGCCCATCACCATATGCGTACAGCTCCCACTCGCCGGAATGGGAAGGTGCCTGTTAATGTATTGTCATCCAAATCTGCATCAACATTTCACTCCTTCGATCTAGTCCTTTGCTTCTAAATAGTTCATACGAGGTTTGTCGTGCGTCCGGCGGACACAACAGGAATTGTGCTACTCATCTGTTAGGAGTATTGTAGCGCCCGCCGAACGTTGATTCCCTTTTCTCCAATCAACCTGTAATAAAAAATATTTATATAGTGTCGCGCTGTATCCTAGGTCAACTGATAATTCTCCATTTTCCTAGTTTCCACTTAAGAACACTTCTCCAATGCATCCGTCCAAGTATTCACAACCTTCAACTAATATCCGGTTGGTGGCCACCTTAGTGAATACAAGATTCGGTGAATTACAGGTGAACTTGACCATCCTCATCGCTCATACCCTTAGTCAAACCCAACCAGTTTCCAAAGACGTGGTCACCGGGCCTTTATGTTCAGCACTACGCTCGTACACCGGGAAGCGAGCATTGAGTCTGACCTTAGGTATGAGTTCTAAGTCCATGAGGATACTTCGTGTGCCTCTTCATAAGGCTCCCGGGGATC
This sequence comes from Clarkia xantiana subsp. parviflora, assembly GCA_036873135.1. Classification (NCBI taxonomy): domain Eukaryota; kingdom Viridiplantae; phylum Streptophyta; class Magnoliopsida; order Myrtales; family Onagraceae; genus Clarkia; species Clarkia xantiana. The sequence continues at coordinate 13,782,460 of JAPTYO010000003.1, forward strand.
AATCACATGCTAGAGGTGAAGAAGTTTGCGCCCGCCAGAATCACAAGGATTCCTTTCCTAGCACAACCGAGTTGTGACCCCATGGTCGAATGTGGCACGCATAGTATGAAGCACGCGTCGATAACATACCTGAACGTTTAAGTTCAAAGGAATGGGATATGTCAAATCATGATATCGCAGATTCTCATCTGGCCCAGAATGTGGATTAATGACGAACGAAGTTCATCACGACGATCTGCAAAACGAAGATCATGTCGAGTTACTTCGACACTAAATGACCATTTTGTGTAATCAGGTTTATCCCCCTGATTCTTCGACACGAAAATTCAGCACATCATCATTTAAACACTTCATCATTAAACTCATACTTTGAAACGATGTGTTCCTCTTTCGAGGTCCATTTGCGCGAGGCGCAACTTACCCCAGTTTAACCTTTGGTTAAATCATTTCAATTCTAAATTTAATACAATTTAATCCAATCGGTTTCATTCATGATTATCATTACAAATTATTTCATTCAATGGAATAATAATAATAAAGAAAGAGTTTTAATCGGTTTATTCTTAGTATGCAATCGATGGATTTTAATGGCATGATCTAGTCCATAGATTTAGATGTAGGAGAAAATGTATGGATTTGCTTGATTCTGCCATTTACAATGGCGTTTTTATTTTGGTTATTTACTTATTTCGGATCGATCCCGTTTTTAACCGAGTCAATTAATCTTGATAAGCAGAACTCTTTTCGAATCGAAAGGTAACTACTTTATTCAATGAAAATGAAACAATGTAATCCAAATATACAAATTGAGCAAATAGAAAAACCAACACTGAACAATACTGGGGTATCAGATCTCAAACTCGAAGCAGTCATGAAGAAGTTTGATGGACTAGTTGTCTTAACCGAAATGTACCAAAAAGGTACTGATATCATGGTGAGTAAAGCACCGGATCATCGTTTAGAATTCTTTTTGCTGGAGCTTGCCAAGCATTTTAGCATACCGATGAATCTCTCATCGAATGCATGGGGCTCTTTTGGAAAATTTCCTTATTTCTCATCTGTTTCGAATAGGTCTATCGTCGTCTTGATCAATTTGATCAAACGTGTTAGGCCTTTCTTGTTATTAAACCATGAAAGAGGAAACATTCTCATTACCTTCTGAGCCGGAGTCCATACTTCCAACTCATTACCGGGATCATGATAGTCTATTATGTCGTCATCACTGCATAGAATACTGAAGTATTCCGCCACTAAGGCTCTAGCTTCAGCGGCCTTACCCTTACCGAATCGAAGGTATATGGCACACCAAAGATGTAATGCGTTGAGTTGTGTAAAATTTTCTCTACCTCTGTTGACAGCTGCGAGAGAATCAACTCTCGTGCATTTCGATCCTTCCTCAACCATTTCTTGCCGTTGCTTTCATGTGGGTTTTTGTATTCGTCCAAGCTCAACCTATCCACCGTCATATTGACCTGATCGTCAAGATCCGCAATGATCAGAAGATCCATAACATTATCTCTCCATGCATCGTAATCCATGCCGTCCAGATTGCGTGGTTCGTAGAACTGTACCGGGTCAGCCATGAAAACTAACACATTGATGGATATGCAAAATTAGGTAGACAATAATATTTTGAGATACATCAGATATCTATTAAGATTGAATCTTACAAATAACGATTCTTCAGTCATCTAAACCAACCGACCACAAGTAAACCAATGGAAGATGGCTGTGAAAGAGTTCACATTACCACCGTTTTCAATTCAATAGATCAGTCTTTTAAAACGGTTTTAACAAATTACCGGAATGGAAATTTTAAAACAAGCATACCCGATCTTGGCTTTCCCAAAGCCCTTCGTATTTTGGAAAATATTCTGATGAATTCACTCATGCATATATTGTAAGCATATGGTGATGGGCGCCGTAATTGGTAGCCCATAATATGTATAGTTTACCTAATGAACTTGGGTAAATGTCATATTAGGTTAATTGGGCTAAACCCAAATCCCAATTGACATGGGAGGCACAAAATTGGGCCTCCCCAAATACATAGGCCGGCCGAATATTTGTGGTGGGGTAAAATGGACTTTTGTCCACTTTACTCCTCCTATAAATAAGAGGTGTTAGGGAAATTTTAGGGTTAATCATAATTCCCTCACAAGAGAGTTTTAGAGAAAAAAAACCTCATCCCACACCACAAGGTTCGGCCGAAATAAGGAACTCACCAAGGGTGTGCCAAATTTCTTTCGAGCAAACTCTCCAGAGATCTGTCCCTGTGCCAAGAATCGATCAGAGGCTTGCTGTGGAGCTTATACCGCGTAGGGCTTCTTTCACAAGGACTTCTACGGGTTCCAACCGGAGGATCGCGAACTCCCTAGAGCAAGGATCTTGGACTACGGTTACTCTTGAGGTATGTGTAAACTTTCCACTGCGTAATTTATATTACTAGCACATACCATGTTTAAGTTTCCGTAGTGATTACTCCCCGTAATCTAACAGTGGTATCAGAGCCTGTGTTAGGAGTTCATGATTTTGATAAATTGGTGTTCTTGAAATTTTTAATTTTGGACCGAAATTTTAAAGTGAAAAGATTTAAAATTTCGAATTTTTAAGGGTTTTATAAAAGGTCCGAAGTTTTCATGTTCTTGGTAAATTTGATGTTCACGATCTTCAAGAAAAGTGTAGAATTTATCAAAATCAAACATTGGATTGTAGATCTTATTAAACTTTGATCTTAAAATTTGACCACTTGTTCCTAATTAGTTGTTTGTGCCGAATTTTTATGAAATTACAAGGTAATTTTTTTTTTTATTTTCTTAAACAAAAGGGAATAAATTTCGGCACAATATTTTAAAATTATATTGTTTAGCATGTTTTAATTTTTAACTAAGGTAACAATATATCTATAATTAGGAACATTAGGATAGATTCAGAATAATATATAGAAATATATATCACTATCAATATATCTAAATATTTAAACAGGGTTATAGATATTATTGATAGATTTAGTTACCTAAAAGATTGAGAAAATATATTGTCAGTATATTTGTTACCTTATTAAAGATATTGACTATAAATAAAATATATATTATATATATGTACTGAATTTTATATATATATATATATATATATATATATATATTGTTGATTGATTTTGTTTTATAGATAGAATCTTGGCAATAAATATGTATATATTTAATTAGTGCCGAAATATATATATATTTGACATTGGAAATTATTTTATATAATTAATGTTACTTGGTGACCAAGTTAAATATTTTAGACTTTAAAACCCTACTTGGGCCACAAGTAAACATTTCGGCCCAACCTTCAAAATTTTAATTATTGGGTCGGTCCAATATGTTAAACCGGGACGAATTTAAATCGAACCGGGTTTTCTCAATCGGTTCGACCTATTCGGGTCGGTTCGTACCGGGGTGATTAAGTGGATCTAACCAAACCGGTTTTGAGTGTTGAACCAAACCGAACCCTATTTTCTTGGACCGGTTCGGACCAAACCAGATTTTAAAATTAAAAAGCGGACCGAACCGAACCGGATTTTTCCAGACCGAACCAAATTTTTCCAGACCGAACCGAACCGGATTTTCCGGACCGGACTGAACAGGATTTTCTGAACCGAACCGAATCGGACCAAAACTGACTGAAATTGACTGAATCGAACAATGTTTTCTAAACCGAATTCAAGTCAATTAAAATAGGGAGGTCAAGTTTTAAAATCCAAATGTTTTTGAACCTCGAAATGGACTACACAGTGCTCATAGGGTTGCTAACCTTTATGCCTTGTTTCGATTATGTGGATGGATCTCGGAGATATATGTTTTTGGGACTGGATTAATTAGAGGGCTGAATTGCAATTGTTTATTATTCAATATATATTTATGCATGATTAGAACTGTTGTCTTAACATAGTCAAGCTAGCTAGAAATTGCATGTTGTTGGCTGAGTCCTGGTTAAATATATGGAATGCGCACTAGGATAGACATGCTGTGATGACTGTAAATGCCTAGGATTTATGTCTAGAATGTTGCGTAATTGAATATAAACATGAATTTCAAATTAGCCCCATAATGTTTAAAGTTATTTTAAAATCGAAAACCAGTCGCCAAATATGTATGATTGATGTGAATGTTACATGTTTGGCACGTATGCTAGAATGTTGAGGATGAAGTTACATTTGATAATTTACTTGTAAGTAGAATTATCAATGCAAGCATGAGTTCCTCGGAACATTAGACGCATGACGCGTAAGCATGTGTGTGGTGCATGTGATGAATGTTACTAGCAAATGATAATTTACATGGATAGTAGAATTATGTATGCATGGTGAATTCATCGGAATGATTTTCCAAAACAAAAAGGGCCTTGGGAAAGCCAAGATCGAGTATGCTTATTTTAAAATTCCCGTTCCGGTAATTTGCGATTAAAATCGTTTTAAGAGACTGATCTATTAGATAGAAAACGGCGATAGTGTGAACTCTTTCACAGCCATCTTCCATTGGTTTACTGGTGGTCGGTTGGTTTAGATGACTGAGGAATCATTATTTGTCGGATTCCATCTTAATAGGTATTTGATGTATGCAATTCTTTCTCAAAATGTTATTGTCTCCTTGATTCTTGCATGACCGTCAAAATGTTAGTTTTCATGGCTGACCCGGTACAGTTCTACGAGCCATGCAATATGGACGACATGGACTACGATAAATGGAGAGATCATGTTATGGATCTTCTGGTCGATGCGGAACTTGACGATCAGATCAATCCGACGGCGGATAGGCTGAGCTTGGACGAATACAAAAACCCACATGATAGCAACAGCAAAAAGAGATTGAGGAAGGATCGAAATGCACGAGAGTTGATCCTCTCGCGGCTGACAGATGAAGTAGAAGAAGAGTTTACGCAACCCATCACATTGCACCTTTGGTGTGCCATATACCTTCGCTTCGGTAAGGGTAAGGCCGCCGAAGCAAGAGACTTGATGGCGGAATACTTCAGTGTTCTATGTAGTGATGACGGCATAATAGCCTATCATGATCCCGCTTTCATGGTTTGTTAACGAGAAAGGCCTAACGTGTTTGATCAAATCGATCAAGACAACGATGGACCTAATCGAAACAGATGAGAAAGAAGGAAATTTTCCAAAAGAGCCCGAGGCTTTCGAGGAAAGATTCATCGGTATGCTGAAATGTTTGGCAACCCCCAGCAAAAAGAAGTCTAAACGATGATCTGGTGCTTTACTCACCATGATATCAGTACCTTTGGGTACATTTCGGTTAAGACATCTAGTCCATCAAACTTCTTCATGACTGCTTCGAGTTTGAGATCTGAGACCCCTGTATTGTTCAGTGTTGGTTTTTCTATTTGTTTAATTTATGAATTTAGAATACATTGTTTCGGTTTCATTGAATAAAGTAGTTACCTTTCGTTTCGAAAAGTATTCTGCTTATCAAGGTATATCGACTCGGTTAAGAACGGGATCGATCCGAAATAAGTAAATAACCAAAATAAGAATGACATCATAAATGAAAGAATCAAGCATATCCATAAATTTCCTCCTACATCTAAATCTATGGACTAGATCATGTCATTAAAATCCATCGATTGCATAGCTATGTGAATTAACCGATTAAATCTCCTTCTTTATTACTCCATTGAATGAAATAAACTGTAATGATGATCATGTTTGAAACCGATTGGATTAAATTGAATTAAATTCAGAAATGAAACGATTTAACCAAGGGTTTTAAACCCCGGAGTAAATTGCGCCTTGCGCAAGTGGACCTCGATAGACGAAACACATCTTTTTCATAAAATGAATTTAACAATGAAGTGTTTGAATAATGATGTGCTGAATTTTCGTTTGCATTCCTTAGGAAACAACTTATTGATAATATTTACATCGGTAGAAGCTTCGGAAGCTACCACGACCTTGTAAAAGTATCAGCTGACGCACACGGTGAAAACCTAAAACGCTCAGTTCGGAGATGGGATAAAATCTCTAAGATAAGTTAGCAAACGAAGAAGGATGAAGTTGGTTAAACGATTTTCCTTCCATAATCCTTGAACGATAAGTCAGGCTAGGCATTCAAGTTAAAAGACACACTTCAAGAAGCACAATTTGTATAATGTTGGAGTCATTCTATCAAAGGTTCCCTATGGGATGATGAAAGATGATTCACATAAATGTAAAATTGTGTTCCATTGATATCGGTAAGGTACGTCGCCATTATAGCTGAAAAATGATAATGAGTTAAATCATATCACCATGTGACATTAATTTGCGCAATAAACACGTATTTAGGACAAGAGTACGTCCGTTACTCTTAGAAAATACTTGTTTACAGCTTGATTATAAAATGGTGTCGAGGTCGAACATGAGACGTTACATCACTAAGAGGATGAATTTTCCAAATGCATGAACAGTTTCAATCAACGAAGTCGTGATCAAAACAGAGCCGAATAACAATGACAATCAAGTCCCACTAAATTTGAGTGGGAGAGATTTGAACCAGCAACTCAAGTGAACGACATGGTAAATGAGAATGTGAACATTTTCATAGTAAATACAGTGGGAGGAATAAACCCTACCACACGTAAACACTGTTGCTGTTGAGACGAATCAAGTTGAACCTGATGGTCATATAGCTAAACCAGGAATGACACAACTACCTAAAATACCCATTGTATCCAGTGGGAGTGAACCCACCATACTTGGTTCCAGATCCTAGTGATCAAGGAATGCATCTCGGAAGTAAAACACCGAGACCAAGAGGTTGTCATAGGAAAGTTGCAAGTCAAGGTCCTAGCACTGCTCTTGTTCCCAATAGAGACAATGCTCCGATAAGAAGCATTGTTCCGAGTGGGAGGATCGTTCCCAATAGAAATGATGCTACGATAAGAAGCATTATCCCGAGTGGGAGAAAAGATCAGACTAATAAATGGGACTCGCAATGTCTGGACGAGATTCAAAGGCATGTATCCTATTGAGTAAGGTGAAAAACTGTTGACAAGCATTGGAAAGACCTCAAGTGGAGAAATGGAGGAAAATAATAAATGAGAGAGATCGCCTAAATGAAAGCCATTATAGTCTATAGTTGATTTACCTGCTAACCACATGAGCGCAAGGATAAGGTGAGCCCTGAAGTAAGGCTCACCACTGATGGAAAAAGGTCGAACAACCCGACTTATTGCGAAAGGACTTACCCAATTCACGGAGTGGACTTTGATAAGAGAAACTCACTGACTGTGCGTAAAACCACGGTTATGGCCATTAATGATCCTGGTCGCAAGTCTCGATGCCGAGCTGCACCAAATGGATGTTAGGACCGCATTCCTCATAAGAAACCTGGAGGAAGAGATCTACATGGAGCAACCGGAGGGTATCAGTACTCCTGGTAACGAACGTAAAGTTTGTAAACTCCAAAGGTCCATCTACGGTCTTAAACAGTCGTCTCGGCAATGGTACCGCAGATTCCACGAGGAAATCGTAGGAAACGGATTTGTGAATCTTCACGAGGATCCGTGCGTGTATTACAAGACCTCCTAGTCCAAGTATGTCATCTTAACCTTATACGTGGACGACATACTCATTGCTGCAAACGTCATGAGTTTCATGAATAAAGCAAAGTCCTGGTAAACATCTGTATTTGAGATGAAAGACATGGGAGAGGCCACATATATCTTAGGCATTAAAATTGCTAGAGATCGGGCTACCTGGAAATTGTGTCTGTCTCAAGAAGCCTATAACAACAAGCTGTTGAGAAGGTTCAAATTACATGATGCCAAATTCGTGGATACGCCGGTGGTATTTGGGTGCGCACTGTCAAAACGTGACGACCCCAAGAACCTGGCAGAGCGCGAACAGATGAAGGGTGCGGAATATTTAAGCATGGTTGGTAGTTTGATGTACGTCATGCAATGCACCCGTCCGGATATCTGTTATGCCGTGGGCCTAGTAGCACGTTTCCAATCAGATCCTGGCTATCAACATTTAAAGGCTGTAAAACGAATAATTCGTTATCTGAAAGGTACCGCCAACTATGTTATGTGCTATAAGGGCGGGAAGTTAAAATTAACCGGCTACAGTGACACCGACCATGGTGGCGATCCGGATGATCGTAAGTCCACCACAGGGGGAGTGTTCCTTCTTGCTTAAGCCGCCATTTCATGGACAAGCAAGAAACAAACCTGTGTCGCACTGTCAACGATGGAATCGGAATTCGTAGCTCTCTCTAAGAATGCACAGTAAGCATTCTGGCTAACAGTCAGGCAGCCATTGCGGAAGCTAAGAATCCGAAGTACCATAGTAGGACCAAACACATTGGTGTGAAATATTTTTATGCTAAATCTATGGTGGAAGACAATATAATCACTATGGAATACTTGTCCACTGATAATATGATTGCGGACCCATTAACTAAGCCACTACGCAGGGCGATATTCGAAAAGCATGTAAAACTGCTTAGATTGCGTAGGGTTTAGAAATGGCATGTATCTGTGATAACATTTTGATATTAGAAAGTTACATTTTGTAAGCGAAAGAATTGCAGCCGAGTTTATGATCAATCGACGCCATAAAGTTTTGATTACATCAGATTTACGGTCTATAAACTAAGTCGTAGGAGGACGCGATCCTCTGCCAAACTATGTCGAATGTGGGCCTTACCTAGTCACACAGGTACGGTCGTCTTGTGATGGATGGAGGCCTCCAACAAACAAGACTGGCTAAGAGTCAGGGGGATAAACCTGATTAAGTGAGGCGATTATCTAGTTTCGAAGTAACTCGACGTGATCTTCGTTTCGCATATCGCTGTGATGAACTTCGTTCATCATTTAACCACATTCTGGGCCATATGAGAATCTGTGATAGCATGATTGACGTATCCCTTTCCTGTCAACCCAAAAGGTTCAGGTATGCTATCAACGCGTGCTTCATACTACGCGTGCCACGTTCGACCACGGGGTCACAACTCGATTGTGCTAGGAAGGAATCCTCGTGATTCCGGCGGGCGCAAACTTCTTCACCTCGAGCGTGTGATTGATCCTGGGAGCCTTATGAAGAGGCAACTGAAGTATCCTCATGGACTCAGAATAGCTAAGGTCAGGCTCAATGCTAGCTTCCCGGCGTACGAGCGTAGTGCTGAAGCCCAGTGACCGCGTCTTGGAAACCGGTTGGGTTTGACTAAGGGTATGAGCGATGGGGATGGTCAAGTTCACCTGTAATTCACCGATTCTTGTATTCACTAGGTGGCCACCAGTCGGATATTAGTTGAAGGTTGTGAATACTTGTACGGATGCCTTGGAGAAGTGTTCCTATGTGGAAACTAGAAAAATGGATAATTATCAGTTGACCTAGGATACAGCGCGGTACAATATATAAATGTTGTTTATAACAGGTTGATTAGAGAAAAGTGAATCAACGTTCCGTGAGCGCTACAATACTCCTAACAGATGAGTAGCACGATGCCCGTTATATCCGCCGGTCGCACGGCAAACCTCGTATGAACTATTCGGAAGCATGAAGCAGATCAAAGGGGAGAAATTTTGATGCGGATTTGGACAACAATACATTAACAGACACCCTCCCATTCTGGCGAGTGGGAGCTCTAAGCATATGGTGATGGGCGCCGTAATTGGTAGCCCATAATATGTATAGTTTACCCAATGAACTTGGGTAAATGTCACATTAGGGTAATTGGGCTAGACCCAAATCCCAATTGAAATGGGAGGCCCAAAATTGGGCCTCCCCAAATACATAGGTCAACCGAATATTTGTGGTGGAGTAAAGTGGACTTTTGTCCACTTTACTCCTCCTATAATAAGAGGTGTTAGAGAAATTTTAGAGTTAATCATAATTCCCTCACAAGAGAGTTTTAGAGAAAAAAAAACCTCCACCCACACCACAAGGTTCGGCCGAAATAAGGAACTCACCATGGGTGTGCCAATTCTTTCGAGCAAACTATCCAGAGATCTGTCCCTGTGCCAAGAATCGATCAGAGGCTTTGCTGTGGAGCTTATATCGCGGAGGGCTTCTTTCACAAGGACTTCTACAGGTTCCGACCGGATGATCGCAACTGCCTCGAGCAAGGATCTTCGACTACGGTTACTCTTGAGGTATGTGTAAACTTTCCGCTGCGTAATTGATATCACTAGCACATACCATGTTTAAGTTTCCGTAGTGATTACTCCCCGTAATCTAACATATATAATTCTACCAACCATGTAAATTATCATACGCAAGTAACATTCATCAAACAAACCACACTCATGCTTTCTCGTCATGCTTCTAAAGTTCTGAGGAACTCATGCTCGCATACATAATTCTACTTACAAGTAAATTATCAAATGCGTCTACATTCTCAACATTTTAGCATACGTGTCAAATATGAATCATTCACATCCATCATACATATTTGGCGACTGGTTTTCGATTTTAAAATAATATTAAACATTAGAGGTTGATTTGCAATTCATGCTTATATTCAATCACGCAACATTCTAGACATGAATCCTAGGCATTTCCAATCATCACAGCATGTCTATCCTAGTGCGCATTCCATATTTTAGCCAGGGCTCCACCCACAACATGTAATATCCAGCTAGCTTGACCAAGTCAAGACAACATTTCTAATCATGCATGTAAACACCTAATTTTGGACCACGCGCGGCACGCGTAACATGTGGCGCGCTAAATGAGGAAATGTCTAAACATGGAAAGTCGAGAAGCTTCCAGGAATGCTCTAGCATATACTAGGATGTTATATGTATTTATTATTAGGAATATTTTGTATTTATTAGGAGAATAAATCAGTGTAATTTATTTCCTAGTTAGACTACATTATAGTATTTATTAGGAGAATAAATCAGTTTATTTATTTCCTAGATTAGAGCAAATTCTATTACGTATATATACATGGGACTAGGTACATGTAAAGGGGGCATAGGATTTTGAAGTCATCCTGGCTAGCTTGCTTGATTATTATTAATTTTATTTTAACTATTATTATGGTTATTATTATTATATTATTATAATAAGCAAATTCATCTTCTTCAATCAGCAGTTGTCCATCTTGTCAGGCGCCAGGACCTCCATCTCACCGGACTTCCATCTCCTTCGGCAACGACCAATTCCATCCTCCACCAGTCACGCAGCCATCCAAGCTCTGACCACACCTCAATTCGGTAGTTGATCACTATCACCTTCACATGAGTCCAACCTCGCTTTTTCCAATCAGCTACGGCAACAACATCGAGTTACCTTGCTCGCGTCTTCCTCCGCCTTACCGTCGCCCAAACAGTCGCCCGACTCCGACCAATCTCTGTCCAGCACGGCCTGAAACATCCTCGGAGCCATTACCAGTCGTCATCCTCCGACTCTCATCGACCGTCGCCTCTAATTGTTAATACCGGCTCTCCGGCGACCCAGCCCCATCCGATCGTCACACCACCACGTTCATCGCTCTGCCAGCATCTTCTTCTTCCCAAAGCTCTACATGTTGATTTAGATTTATTATTATAACTATTATTATTATATTAATATTATTCTTTTTGTTTGTATTTGTGTTAATCAACAGATAACTCACCATCCATCGTCTTCAAGTATTGATGGATTCCGATGTAATCGTTAGCCCCGTTAACAGTCATTAGACAGCGAGTAAGTCCAGTAGGCCTCGTGAAAGGCCGGGAAGGCCTAAAAGCCCAGTACGAAGGGTTCCGACCCTAGCGGTCCCGATATACGAGCTGAATGCTCCCGACAAGAAGCCTCTGAGTAGGCCCCGATATGCCTTAGTAAAGGCCCCGATAATAAAGCCCCGCGGAGGCTGGACCTAGCTCGTGAGACAAAGGGTCCTGGGTGGTGACCTAGAATGAGACAACTCTGGAGTCCCCGACAAGAGTTGAGACTTGTGATCAGAGGATAAGACCGAGAAACCTGCCTACTAGATAGAGTAGTGGGAAGACGGTTAAGATATAGATAAACTCCCCCGAGATACGCAGGGCGTGCCCGAGATACTCGGAGAGTGGGCAAGATACGCGGAGCGTGGGGCGAGATATACGGAATCCCGAACGAGATATACGGAATCGTGGGTAAAACTGCCAGGCGCAGTCTCAGGTAACTGAATAACTTCCCCTCCTATATAAAGGAGGAAGTTACCTCAGAAAACACACTATCTAATACGCACTTAGATTACTGCTGCCACCCCATTGATCATATACTCATTTAAGCATCGGAGAGGGATTCTGGGTCACCACCCAGGTCATCCCCTTTTGCAGGATTACGCGGAGCCCAGGAGTCCAAGCTTTCCGTCAAGGACGTAACGGAGCTTCGCCCATGATCCAACATTGGCGCCGTCTGTGGGAAGCTAACAAAAAGCCAAAATAGTTTCTACCAGATCAATGGCCGGTGGTGGCAAGAAGAAGCAAGTTCAGGCCGGCAGTTCTCGCCCCGCTGGAATTGTGAATTCCCCGTTGCTGGAACATGTTGCTGAACAAGGTGATTACACTGCTGTTTCTCAGACAGGGGGGCATGGTGATGATGAGGCCTCAGTCCGAGACACGATGCTGAACAGGCAAGACATCCCGCGAAGGGAGGTGGATGCTCCCCCAAACCCGGTGGGGCACGGAGAGGAAATCCCGCGAAGGGAAGTAGGCTCTTCTTCAAACTCGGAGTTGGCCAAGGCAGTAGCAGATGCTATGCCTATGTTCTTGGCGGCCATGGAGGCTCTGTTGGACAAGAGAGAGGCTGCCAGGAGGGCAGAGGAATTGCCTCCGCGAGAAGAGTTGCCTCCACCACCTCCAAGGGTGGTCCCGGAAGAACAGGAGGTCCAGGAGATTCAGCCCAGGAATAAGGGTAAGGAGCCCGCACACTCGGAGAAGTTCGTGGTTGATGGTCCCGGACCAGTGCAGCACAGGACCATTCCCCTGAATGGCCCCATCACCCCCGATCAGGTGGTGAAGATCGTCAACATCTGCATGAGCGCCCAGAAGCAAATGACATCGAAACTGAGGGATTGATCCAGTCATCCTTTTGTTCCGCGGCTGATAGATACCGTCGCCCCGCCCGGGCTAGGTATTCCGACCATCAAGGAGTATGATGGTGAGGGGGACCCGGTTCGCCATGTTTAGAGACATGTCCAGGCATGTATGGGTAGGACTTCGAATGATGATCTTATATGTTCATTGTTCCCAATCACCTTGAGAGAAAGGGCCATGACGTGGTTTTTCAGCCTACCGCCGGGGAGTATCACGTGTTGGGCTGATATGCACGATCGCTTCATCAAGCAATATCAAGGTCGTAGGCGTCTCCTGAAGAGCGTGAGGTCCCTGACCCAGGTGGTGCAGAGATCCGATGAATCGTTGGCATACTACTACCAACGGTTCACTGCTAGTGCGGCGGAGATCGACGAGGAAATATCGGAGGGAGAGACTATCCGCACATTCCTTCGGAACTTGACTGCTCCTTATGGCTCCGACTTGATGCATAGTGTGGCTGCGAAGGCTGTGTGGAGCATGGAGGCCCTGCAGGCGAGGGTGAAACAGCAAATCGACGTGCAGGAGTCGAAAATTGCTGCTGGAGAGCTAGATCCTCCGAAGTCAGGAAGAGGAAAGCCATCGTCCAAGCTGTCGGATGATCGCAAAGGGAGCGACAAATCAGAGGGAAGTAGGAGCCGTGGTCGCCCCGAGAGAAGGGAAGACAAGCGTCCTCCGAAGAAGGATAATCGTGAAGGTCGTGGTGTTCCCATCAACAGTTCGATGACCTCCGTCCTAGCTGTGATGGATCGGCAGGGTCTCGCCCGATACCCCCCGAGGAATGAAGGAGAGTTCTTGGGAGGCCGCTCCGATCGTTACTGTCGCTACCATCGAGCCAATGGTCACGACACCGATAACTGTCGGGAGCTCAAGAAGGAGATAGAGAAGCTGATCCAGAAGGGGAAGCTGAAGGAATTCGTCGGAAGGGGACGGTGTCGATCCCGTTCCAAAATTCGATAACGGTCTCGTTTCAAGTCTCGCGATCGATCTCCGAAGAAGAAGAAGGTTGAGCCGGAAGCCTCCGGTTCTGGTGCCCGTAAGGAGAGGCGGGGGACCATTAACGTCATTCACGGAGGAATGGCAGCGGGAGGTGACACCTCCGCTTCTCGGGAGAATTATGCTTCCCGCATCTCTGCTGCTGTGGTGTTAGGGAAGAGGTCCCAGTCGTGGACTATCAAGGAAGAAATGGTGATTTCTTTCTCAGCGGAGGATTTGATAGGCGTGGAGAGCCCCCACGATGACGCCTTGGTCGTGACCCTTGATGTGGACGGATTCGAGATGAAGCGGATCCTGATAGACGGAGGGAGCTCCTCCGAAATTCTTTTCATGGATGCCCTGGAGGCCATGGGAAAGACGAAGAAGGACCTAACGCAGGTGAACTTCCCGATGGTGGGATTCTCTGGATCTACTTCCTATCCGTTGGGAATGATTACCTTACCGGTGGAGTTCGGTAGTGGCTGGAAGATGGAAAGGCGGAACGTGGATTTCGTCGTGGTAGAGTCTGCGGGGACGTATAACGCTATCATCGGGAGGACCACCATCAACCCTCTCATGGCGGTTGCCTCGACCGTCCACCAGAAGATGAAGTTCCCGACTGACAATGGGGTCGGAGAGGTCAAGGGTGACCAGGTGGCGTCAAGAAGGTGTTATGTTAACGCCACTCGAAGGAGAAGGAGGGAAGCTATGGTTGTCCTGCAGACTGATGCCGATCCTCGAGAAGAGTTTGGGCGTCCCGCCCCCATGGAGGATCTGAAGGAAGTCGAGATTGATGGACCTCGAAGGAAGGTGAAGTTTGGGTCTGCTTTGTCGGAGGATAGAGCCCGAGAATTAATCGAGCTCTTGAAGGAGTTCAAGGAGCTGTTTGCCTGGTCCCCGAGTGATATGCCAGGAATCAGTCCCGACGTGATAGTGCACGAGCTGAAGATTGATCCCGCGATCAAGCCTATCGCGCAGAGGAGGCGTCCGATGGGCGCGGATAAGAGGATCGCGATCCAGCAGGAGGTGGGCAGACTATTCGACGCTGGATTCATCAAAGAGCTCCGATTCCAGACTTGGGCCGCTAACCCAGTCCTGGTGAGAAATAGTAATGGGAAGTGGCGGATGTGCGTCGATTTCCGCGACTTGAACAGGGCCTGCCCGAAGGATTGCTACCCGCTCCCGAGGATTAATCAGTTGGTCGATGCCACATCGGGACACGAGCTGTTAAGCTTCATGGATGCTTATTCCGGGTACAACCAGATCAAGATGGCGAAGGAGGATGCCCCCCATACGGCCTTCTATGCTGATACTGACGTCTATCACTACGACGTGATGCCCTTCGGATTGATCAATGCCGGAGCAACTTACCAGCGGATGGTGAACAAGCTGTTCGGGGACATGCTGGGAAAGACTATGGAGGCGTATGTGGATGACATGCTTGTGAAGTCCCGACAGGCAGGGGACCATGTCCAGAACTTGGCGGCGGCATTCGAGCGGATGAAGTTTCATCAGGTTCGGTTGAACCCAGACAAATGCGCTTTCGGGGTGAACTCGGGGAAATTCCTAGGGTTCATGGTGAGCCAGAGAGGAATCGAGGTGAATCCTGAGAAGCTGCGAGCAATCGAGGAGATGCAGTCCCCGAAGACTCGTCGGGAGGTTCAAGTGCTGAATGGCTGGTTGGCCGCGATGAATCGATTCCTATCCAAGGCGAGTGACAGAGCCATGCCATTTTTTGACGTGCTAAGGGCCCACAAGAAGTTTGAATGGTCCGACAAATGCGAGGAGGCATTCCAGGCACTCAAGCAGCACCTCCGTACCCTCCCGCCGTTGGCGAAACCGGTTCCAGGCGAGCCGCTTTATCTCTATTTGGCTGTTTCTGAAGTTTCTGTCAGTTCAGTTTTGATTAAAATTGTCAAGGGCAACCAAGTGCCTGTCTATTATGTAACCAAGTGCCATACTTCCATGCCCACGAGGTTACAGTGTTAACTAATCAGCCCTTGAAGCACTTTTTGAACCGACCGGAGGCGTCGGGGAGATTGGTGAAATGGGCCATCGAGCTTACGGAGTTCCGTATTCATTTTGCTCCGAGAACCGCTATTAAGGGCCAGGCATTGGCGGATTTTATAGCTGAGTCTACAGCACCCGATCTAGAAGAAGCGGGCCCTGTAGAGGGGGCAACCATGGAGGTCCCGATAGCAGAACAGCCAGAACAGCCAAATGAGGAGAACACATGGGAGATGTACACTGATGGTTCATCGAGTGTAGAAGGATCGGGGGCAGGATTCGTATTGATACCGCCCGGTGGAGGCGAGCCCTTGCGATATGCCTTGGCCTTGACGTTTAGGGCCACCAACAACGAAGCGGAGTATGAGGCTCTCATCACGGGCCTTAAGATCGCCAAGGGTAGAGGACTCGACCATTTGAAAGTAAAGTGCGATGCCAGCTTGATTGTGAATCAAGTCCAGGGGAACTATGAAGCCAAGAGCCCGACAATGAGGAAGTATTTGCACGAGGTGCAGACTTTGAAGGGAAGCTTCAAAAGCTTCGATATCGAGGCAATCCCAAGGGAAGAAAATGCGGAGGCAGATGCCTTAAGCAAGTTTGCTCTGGGAGTGGCCCCCGAGGAGAATCGGAGGGTGCACTTTCTGGAGAGAGTGATTATCTCAACCATCGATCCGACGGAGGTTTGCGCCATTGAAGCAAGATCGGAGGAAGAAGAGAAATCCACCTGGATGACCCCGATGGTCACATACTTGACTACGGGAGCACTCCCCGATGATGAAGTGGCAGCTGTC
Organism: Clarkia xantiana subsp. parviflora; assembly: GCA_036873135.1. Lineage (NCBI taxonomy): Eukaryota > Viridiplantae > Streptophyta > Magnoliopsida > Myrtales > Onagraceae > Clarkia > Clarkia xantiana. The sequence continues at coordinate 13,799,280 of JAPTYO010000003.1, forward strand.
AGGTTACGTCGAATCGCGAACGACTACGTGATGGTGGACAACCAGTTATATAAGAGGGGGCATGTAAAGCCTTTCCTGAAATGTGTGGCGGAGCCTGACACGAATCGGATCCTGAGAGAGCTGCACGAAGGAGTCGCGGCCTGTCATGAAGGGGCCCGATCCATTGTGAGGAAGGCGTTGAATCTAGGCTACTACTGGTCTTCGATGAACAAAGAGGCGACGGCGATGGTCCAATCCTGCGATGCATGCCAGAGGTACGCCCCGAATATCGTGGCTCCTGCTGCAGACTTGATGTCCATTAGAAGTGCTTGGCCCTTCGCGCAGTGGGGCATTGACCTGGTGGGACCTCTTCCACAAGCGAAAGGTCAGTGCAAGTATTTACTCGTGGCCATCGATCACTTCTCGAAGTGGATAGAGGCTAAGGCGTTGGCCAAGACGACGGGGCAGCAGATCCTCAAGTTCCTTCAAACTCAGATCATATCCCGGTATGGGGTTCCTCGAGTGTTGATCAGCGACAATGGCCCTCCGTTCAATAGGGCTCAGTTGAAGGAGTACCTGGAGGAATTGAACATTGAGCATCGGACAGCTTCCGTCCGCCATGCTCAGACCAATGGCCAAGTAGAATCAGCCAACAAGATCGTGATGGATGGCTTGAAGAAGAGAGTCTACGCCTTGCAGGGCCATTGGCTGGATGAGCTTGAAAACGTGCTGTGGGCTGTTAGAACAACACCCAAGCAATCGACGGGGGAAACTCCGTTTGACCTGGTCTATGGCACGGAGGCAATCGCTCCCGTGGAGATAGCGGTGGCGTCCCATCGCGCGAAATATTACGAACCTCTGACGAACGAGGAAATGAGACGTCTAGACTTAGACTCGAGGAGAAAAGGTGGAAGGCTGATGAAATTCAGGCTCGGATGCGTCTGGCAACGGCCCGATATTATAATCGGCGTGTCAAGTCCCGACAATTCTTCATTGGAGAACTTGTCTGGCGGAGGAACGAGTTCGTTCATCAAGATCGGATCAACAAGCTATCGCCGAAATGGGAAGGACCTTACAAGATTGTAGGGATGCCAGCCCCCAATGCATACATGCTAGAGGACCTTGATGGCAAGACGTTGAAGCATTCCTTCAGTGGCGCACACTTGAAGAAGTATCATGTTTGATATTAAGTCGCCGCGAATGGCGCAAATTGTCTATCGATAAAGATCCGATGTAAGCCAGCTTTGAGTTGTTAATAAATAAAAGATGCTTCCGATCAAATTGCTTTTAGATTTATTCTAACTGTTAGTAAGACGTCCTGAAGGGCGCAACAAAAGCCTCCCGAGGTACGACAAAAGCCTCCCGAGGTATGATAAAAAGCCCTACGGGGTACGAGTAAGTCGCATTTATGGCGCAACAAAAAGCCTTTCGAGGTACGGACAAAAGCCCTACGGGGTATGAATAAGTCGTCTTTATGATGCAACCAAAAGCCTAGGTACGAAAAAGCCCTAACGGGTCCGCGTAAGTCGTCTATATGATGCGGCAAAAAGCCTTAAAGGGTACGAAAAAGCCCTAACGGGTCCGCGTAAGTCGTCTATATGATGCAGCCAAAAGCCTTAAAGGGTACGAAAAAGCCCTAACGGGTCCGCGTAAGTCGTCTATCTGATGCGGCCAAAAGCCTTAAAGGGTACGATTAAGTCGTCTAGAAGGACGCGATAAAAGCCCTTAAGGGGTACGATTAAAGTCGTCTGGTTAGGCGCGATAAAAGCCCTTAAGGGGTACGATTAAGGTCGTCTGGTTAGGCGCGATAAAAGCCCTTAAAGGGTACGATTAAAGTCGTCTGGTTTGGCGCGGTAAAAGCCTTAAGGGGTATGAGAAATCATCTTAAATAATGTATAAAATTGCCTTGAAAGGTATGGATGAGAAGCCTTAAGTGGCAAAATCCCGAGGAAAATGCCACGAAAAGACATACGAAATCACATTAAGTGGTTTGGGCGAGAAACCTTAAGTGGTGAAGCCCCGATTGGACGAGAAACCTTACGTGGTGAAGTCCCGAAAAGACGAGAAACCTTAAGTGGTGAAGTCCCGATTGCACGAGAAACCTTAAGTGGTGAAGTCCCGAGTGGACGAGAAACCTTAAGTGGTAAAGTCTCGAGTAAAGCGTCGGAAGGACGTATGAAGTCATCTTAAACGGTGCATCGGAACATTTTAAGTAACGAGTCTAAAGTCGCTTTAAATAGCGCAAATTTCTTATATAAAGGCTCGAAGGCCTAAAAGATTCTGATACAAAAAGATAAGGAGGAAAAATTACAAGGACTTAAAGAATAGAGCGTTAATCCTGGTCCTTGTTGGAAGTTGGGTCCTCAGCAGCATCGGAGGGAGGAAGATTCGGAGGGGCCTGGGCAGAAGGCTCCATAGGGTCAGCCATTGGAGGATTAGCTATCGGGGTCATGGGATCGAGGAGTTTCCGATGAAGAAGTAGCTCCTCTTCACTCTGAACTTGTGGTATGCATTTCCGGCCTTGAGCATCGGCTTCTCTGGTGGAAATGATACATCCTTCCCGGAGAGCTGCATAAGCAGTGCTGAAAATTTCGTTCAGAACATAGTCGAAGTTGAAAGGCTTCCTTCCCTCGAAACCAGATCCACTATCTGAAATCAGCCATTGAAAGGGATGTTAGGTTTTTCCGGAAAATTACAATCAAACTAAGTGAAGATGAAGGCTAACAATAGAGAAGAAAACCTTACCAAACATTGTTGATGATGGCTTGGAGAAGATGAAAAAGAATCGGAGGGACCGAATGCCTTGGACCACTTGAAGAGCAAAAGAAACTGGGAAAAGAAGTTTCGAGCTCGAAAATGGTTGAACTTCCAGAAATTGAGACGGTGAAGAAGAAATTAATAGTGCCAGGGTCTTAGCTTTTATAAGCAAAAGGACAAACTGAACGGAATCAATCTGGACCATTGAAGACGAAACGATTTAACCTTGATCGTCGAGATTATGGGGACTGTACGGAAGAGACGTTGGTGACGTAATGAGTACTTTTTCAGAAAGTAGCAGTCACGCTGGTTTGGGCGTCGTTTCATAATCCCCAGCATTTAATGCTGCAGTAACCGAGGAGTCTCCTCGGATTTGGCAACTGCCCATAGAGTCCAGTGGGCCTAAGGCAGTCATGAGTGAGAAACTCTGTCATTCAACAATTGCACGCAAGGTAGAAGCCTCCGACGGAAGTATCGGGAGGTACGAAGACAAAAGCCTCCGACGGCAGTAGCGGGAGGTATGAAGACAAAAGCCTCCGACGGCAGTAGCGGGAGGTACGGAGACAAAAGCCTTTGACGGCAGTATCGGGAGGTATGGAGACAAAAGCCTCCAACGATGAAGTCAGGAGGCCTGGAATTGGAAGACACGACGGACTAAAAGTCCTCCATGTCTTGGGGGCAAATGATGGGTTCCGATGTAATCGTTAGCCCCGTTAACAGTCATTAGACAGTGAGTAAGTCCAGCAGGCCTCGTGAAAGGCCGGGAAGGCCCAAAAGCCCAGTACGAAGGGTTCCGACCCTAGCGGTCCCGATATACGAGCTGAATGCTCCCGACAAGAAGCCTCTGAGTAGGCCCCGATATGCCTTAGTAAAGGCCCCGATAATAAAGCCCCGTGGAGGCTGGACCTGTCTCGTGAGACAAAGGGTCCTGGGTGGTGACCTAGAATGAGACAACTCTGGAGTCCCCGACAAGAGTTGGGACTTGTGATCAGAGGATAAGACCGAGAAACCTGCCTACTAGATAGAGTAGTGGGAAGACGGTTAAGATATAGATAAACTCCCCCGAGATACGCAGGGCGTGCCCGAGATACTCGGAGAGTGGGCAAGATACGCGGAGCGTGGGGCGAGATATACGGAATCCCGAACGAGATATACGGAATCGTGGGTAAAACTGCCAGACGCAGTCTCAGGTAACTGAGTAACTTCCCCTCCTATATAAAGGAGGAAGTTACCTCAGAAAACACACTATCTAATACGCACTTAGATTACTGCTGCCACCCCATTGATCATATACTCATTTAAGCATCGGAGAGGGATTCTGGGTCACCACCCAGGTCATCCCCTTTTGCAGGATTACGCGGAGCCCAGGAGTCCAAGCTTTCCGTCAAGGACGTAACGGAGCTTCGCCTGTGATCCAACAAGTATCAATCCTTGTTCCGTTGGCGACCGCTGCAGCTCTACACTCGGCCATTGTCCCCCCAACTTCATGCTTTCCATCACCGCCAACGGAACAATTCTCCACCGGCTCAGACCTCCTCTTCACCGAACTTTCTCACCTATAGGGATCGTCTAAGCGCACCAGCTACTCCCTGCTCCGATTCCTTCCAGCTTCCATCCCGCCTATGTCCGCCCAGCCGGCCTTTCACTTGCCCGACCATTCTTCAGTTCTCCCGCGCCTTTTGTTGGTGAGGTCCTTAGCCCCGGTGCTGGATGGAAGCGTCGAATGAGAGTCGGTCTACTCCAATTGTTTGCACAAACAGTTCAGCCCGTTCCGACTTCACTCCGCCGTTAAGCCCAGACATAAGTCGGAGCCATTGTTCGATTACGACTTCACGAACTGGTCTGTATAACTATTCAAACGCCGTGTCACCACTCTCACGCTCGGCATCGGCCTTTCTGGTTATCCCGGTCTCGCTGGATTTGTCCCATTGCTGTTGTCCGTCATTTCATTCACTTCCAGTGACGATTTCGGCCACGCCGATTCCGACCACGTCGCCCGGTTATATGTCCTCGACACTCCAATCGCGGTCGCAGATAACTTCGTTCCATCCACTGCCGTCCGAGCTACCTTCGATGAAGCCGTCGTTCCCAGCTCAGTTCCGTACCTCACCTCCATCGTGCTCAGGTTGCCTTATGTGCATATATATATATTACGTAGTATGTTAACATACATGCATGCAATTTAGTTTAGTTTGATTTCTTATATATTTTTATAACATTATATAATAAAATATGTATGGTTTAGTTAGGATGCTTGATAATGGTTAGCATTTTTAGGTTTTACTTTGAGTAATGTTTATTAATAATATTCTATAGTTGATAATTATTTAGAGTAGAAATTTTAATATGCTTATAATGTGAAGTTCTATATATTAGAGTAATGGCAAATTAAGTGAATTGAGTACCGAAAGGGCGTAGTTAAAATTTATAATTTTAATTCGTAATAGAACCCACGAACTCGAATTTCTGACCGTATACCGATTTATACCTAGGCGGTTAATTCGTTATTCGCTTAGGCAATTTAGGATTCTAGTTAGCCTTAATTAACTAGTGGCGACTCTTTTCAAAATTGCACGTTTTCAAAACGTATTTCGCCGTAGGTCAGATTTTTATGGTCTGACAATGCATTAATATATTTATTGAATAATAAACAATTGCAATTCAGCCCTCTAAAAAATCCAGTCCCAAAAACATGTATCTCCAAGATCCATCCCCATAATTGAAACAAGGCATTAAGGTTAGCAACCCTATGAGCACTGTGTAGTCCATTTAGAGGTTCAATAACATTTGGATTTTAAAATTTGACCACCCTATTTTATTTAATTGACTTGAATTCGGTTTTGTAAATCATTTCGGTTCAGTCAATTTCGGTTTGGTCTGGTTTGGTCCGGTCTGAAAATCCAGTTATGGTCCGGTTCGATTTAAAATTCGGTTCGATCCGGTTTTAATTTTAAAATCTGGTTCGGCAACCGGTCCAATAAAATAGGGTTCAGTTTGGTTCAAGACGCAAAACCGGTTCGGTTAGATCCACTTAATTACCCCGGTTCGACCAGACCCGACTAGGTCGAACCGATTGAGAAAACCCGGTTTGGTTTTATTTCGTCCCGGTTTGACATATTGGACCGGCCCAATAATTAAAATTTCAAAGGTTGGGCTGAAATGTTTACTTGTGGCCCAAGTAGGGTTTTAAAGTCCAAAAATATTTAACTTAGCCACCAAGTAACATTAATTATATAAAATAATTTCTAATATTATATATATATATATATATATATATATATATATAAAGTTCAGACCATATTAAAAAATATATATATATATATATATATATATATATTTCCAATATTCTATCTATAAGATTAAATCAATCAACAATATATATATATATATATATATATATATATATATATATATATATATATATATATGTAAAAATCGGCAGAATATACAATATTTATATTTATTTATTCTCAATATCTTAAATAGGGTAATAAATATACTGACAATATATTTTCTCAATCTTTTAGGCAATTAAATCTATCAATATTATCTTTAACCCTATTAAATATTTAGATATATTGATAGTGATAAATATATATATTCTATATATTAATGTGAATCTATCCTTATGTTCTCAATTATAGATATATTGTTACCGTAATTAAAAATTAAATATGGTAAACAATATAATTTAAAAATTTCAGCCGAAATATGTCCCTTGGTGATTAAGAAATTTAAAATTTTTACCTTTTAATTCACCTAAGGTTTCGGCACAAACACTAAATTTGGGAACAAGTGGTCAAATTTTAAGATCGAATTTTAATAAGATCCACAATCCAATGTTTGATTTGATAAATATTACACTTTTCTTGAAGATCATGAACATAAAATTAACCAAGAACATCATGAAAATTTCGGTTTCACCAACAACACCTAAAAATCGAAAATTTAAAATTTTCTTTTAAAATTTTCGGTTTTTATTTCAAATTTCAAGAACACCAATTTATCAAAATTATGAACTCCTAACACATGCTCTGATACTACTGTTAGATTACGGGGAGTAATCACTGCGGATACTTAGAACAAGGTACATGCTAGTAATTGGAATTACGCAGCGGAAGATTCACAGATACCTTTAAGATGATCCGTAGACCAGAGATCTCCGGTCGGGACCCGTAGAGGTTCTTGTTAGAGAAGCCCTACGCGGTACAAGCTCCACAGCAAGGCCTCTGATCGATTCTTGGCGCGGGGATAGATCTCTGGAGTGTTTGCTTGGAAAGCAAATTGGCACACCCTTGGGTGAAGGTAGGTTCGGCCGAAACCTAGGTGTGGGGTGGAGGGTTTTTCTCTCTAAAACACTCTAATGAGGGAATATTGATTAACCCTAAAAATCCCCTAACACCGTGTATTTATTTATAGGAGGAGCAAAGTGGACAAAAGTCCACTTTGCCCACACCATTATTTCGGCCGGCCATGCATAGGGGAGGCCCATAATTTGGGCCTCTCATGTCAATTGGGATTTGGGTCTAGCCCAATTACCCTAATGTGACATTTACCTAATTTCCTTAGGAAATCTATACATATTATGGGCTACCAATTACGGCGTCCATCATCATATGCTTACAAACACATCGATAATTATGCAAAAATCAGGGAGACAATAACATTTTGAGAAATAATTGCATACATCAAATATCTATTAAGATGGAATCCGACAAATAATGATTCCTCAGTCGTCTAAACCAACCGACCATCAGTAAACCAATGGAAGATAGCTGTGAAAGAGTTCACATTACCTTCGTCTTCTATCCAATAGATCGGTCTTTTAAAACGGGTTTAATCGCAAATTACCGGAACGGGAATTTTAAAACAAGCATACACGATCTTGGCTTTGCCAAGGCCCTTTTTATTTTGGGAAAATATTCCGACGAATTTACTCATGCATATATAATTCTACTATCCATGTAAATTATCATACGCCAGTAACATTCATTATACAAACCACACTCATGCTTACGCGTCATGCGTCTAATGTTCCGAGGAACTCATGCTTTCATATATAATTCTACTTCCAAGTAAATTATCTAATGCGGCTACATCCTCAACATTCTAGCATACGTATCAAACATGTATCATTCACATCCATCATACACATTTGACGACTAGTTTTCGATTTTAAAATAATTTTAACCATTAGAGGCTGATTTGCAATTCATGCTTATATTCAATCACGCAACATTATAGACATGAATCCTAGGCATTTTCAACAATCACATCATGTCTATCCTAGTGCGCATTCCATATATTTAACAAGGGCTCCGCCCACAATATGCAATATTCAGCTAGTTTGACTCAGTCAAGACAACATTTCTTATCATGCATAAATATATATTAAATAATAAACAATTGCAATTCAACCCACTAATTTAACCACTCCCAAAACATATATCTCAGAGATCCATCCCCATAATCGAAACAAGGCATAAATGTTAGCAAACCTTGAGCACTGTGTAGGCCTATTAAGGTTAAAAACATTTAGATTTTAAAACTTGACCTCCCTATTTTAATTGACTTGAATTCGATTTAAAAATACGGTTTGGTTCAGTTAATTGCGGTCCGGTTCAGTCCAGAAAATCCGGTTCGGTTCTGGCCCGAGAAATCCGGTTCGGTTCGGTCCGGTTTTTAATTTAAAATCTGGTTCGATCCGAACCGGTCCAATAAAATAGGGTTCGGTTCAACACACAAAACCAGTTTGGTTAGATCCACTTAGTTACCCCGGTCCGACCCGACCCGATTAGGTCGAACCGATTGAGAAAACCCGGTTCGATTTGAATTCGTTCTGGTTTGACATATTGGACCGGCCCAACAATTAAAACTTAAAAGGTTGGGCCGAAATGTTTACTTGTGGCCCAAGTAGGTTTTTTTTAAATCCAAAAAAAAAAAAAATTAACTTAGCCACCAAGTAACATTAACTATATAAAAATAATTTCCAATATTAAATATATATATATATATATATATATATATATATATATTTCGCCCAACATAATTACATATATATATTTATTGCCAAGATTCTATCTTTAAGATTAAATCAATTTACAATATATATATACATATATATATATGTAAAATTCGGCACATACAAATAAATATATATTTTATTTATTGTCAATATCTTAAATAGGAAAATATATATTAACAATATATTTTATCAATCTTTTAGGTAACAAAAATCTATCAATAATATCTTTAACCTATTTAAATATTTAGATATATATTTTAGTTATATATATTTCTATATATTAATGTGAATCTATCTTAATGTTCTCAATTGTAGATATATTGTTACCTAGATAAAATATTAAAATATGGTAAATAATATTATTTTATAATATGGCCGAATTCCTTTACTTGATGACCAAGAAATTTAAAAAAAAAAAAAAAAATTACCTTGTAAATTTACTAAAATTTTCGGCCAAGAACACAAAAATTGGGAACAAGTGGTCAAATTTTAAGATAAAATCTTAATAAGATCTACAATCCTATGTTTGATTTGATAAATATCACATTTTTCTTGAAGAAAATGAACATCAAATTTCCTAAGAACATCATGAAAATTTCGGACCACACATAAACCAAAATTTCGAAAATTTTAAATTTTCTCTTCTTAAAATTTTCGGTCCAAATTTAAATTTTCAAGAACACCAATTTATCTAAATCATGAACTCCTAACAAAGGCTCTGATACAACTGTTAGATTACGGGAAGTAATCACTACGAAAACTAAATCATGGTACATGCTAGTAATCGAAATTACGCAGCGGAAGATTCACACATACCTCTACAGTTATCCGTAGACCCAAGATCTTCGCAGGAAGGAGTTCACGATCCTCCGGTCGGCAACCATAGGGGTTCTTGTGAAGGAAACCCTACGTGGTATATTCTCCACAGCAAAGCCTCTGATCGATTCTTGGCAAGGGACAGATCTCCGGAGTGTTTGCTCGAAGGGAAATTGGCACACCCTTGTTGAGGTAGTGGTTCGGCCGAAATATGGTGTTCTTAGGGGAAGGGTTTTCTCTCAAAACACCACTTAAAGGGAATTGTGATTAACCCTGATAAAACCCCTAACTCCCCATATATATAGGAGGAGTAAAGTGGAAAAAATACACTTTACGGCCTCCTAAGTTTCGGCCGGCCATCTAGTATAGAGAGGGCCTCTCATGTCAATTAGGATTTGGGTCTGGCTCAATGTCCTAAAGTGACATATACCCAATTTACTTAGGTTAATAATACATATAATGGGCTACCATTTACGGCGCCCATCACCATATGCTTATAAGGGAAAGCACAACCCTTCCCGTATTTGACCAGTATACACCGCCGCCATCTCAGTGAGGGGCACAGTAGGCTCACCTCGCTCAATGTCAGAGAGTATGTCAAAAGGAAAAATCGTCTCCACGAGCGGACAAAGTCCAGACTTCTCTACATAGCGCTTATACTCCTTGCGTTGCAGCTTGTTTCCAGAAAAAGCTTGGAACATGTGTTTCGACGACGAACCAGACTCCGACTCAGGAGAAGATTCTTTGCCATCCTTTGATCCCAAATCAGTGGATGCCGCAGGAACCGGCTAAGAATCAAAATCAGAATCTGAACAATACCTAACTCCAAGAGTAGGAATGAAGAACTTACTCATTTTGTTATATCCCGCGAGCCGCGAAGGTAGTCCTAATAAGAGACGCGCCAGCAAGGATATTCTTAGTCTGCGAGTTACCTTGTGGTGTCTATACTATCAACCCTGCAATGACAAGGCAACAATCTACTTAGCAAGCATGCGCGTAATAGTCGCATCACTAACGACTGTGTGGCGAACATCCCCTACGCGGGGGAAACTCCGCACGTACGAACTTATAAGTTTACAACTACTACATAACGAATATTTTCTATACGGGGGTAACCCTATGTCAGTAAGGGACTCGTCCCAATACTTATACAGTCCACATGTGTCTACATGCACCTACTCATGCATATGTGCACCTACTCGTGCCTACGTGCATCTACTCGTGCCTACATGCACCTACTCGCGCCTACGCGCACCTTCCTGTACCTACACGCACCTACTCGCGCCTATGTGGCCTCTCACGAATGTTTGAGGTAATAATACAGATATGATTATGACACTAACACCTACATGCGTATATCGTTCAATATTGACAGGTGATACATGCTTGTGCGTATACCCTTAACAAGCGGAGTGCGAGATGTGCCCATAGCTATAAACACTATTGTGTTAACAAGCACGTACATACAAATTGTTTCACAACGCAAATCATTACATGGATTCCATCGATCAACAATTTCGGTCAAAAAGTGGCTAAGTATACGATTCAAAAACGACAAGGTCTCGGTCGGGTAACGCATGCAATCAACAAGGGGAGTAATACTCTTGACTATACATACAACATTTCTAAACACCTAGCCATTTTTCATGCATTTTACACTATGTTGGTGTGTGTTAGGAATTTCATCGAACACTTGGTGTACGTGAAAAACCAAGTTCTATTTAAGCTAAGGATTGGAAAAATTAAGGTGGCCTTAGACATCACTATACCTGGAAATGGTCTCTAATCAACTCGGGAAGTCCGATCGTCGCAAAATTCGTCGTCACCACCGCGAAATAACTGATGTTGCCGTCTTCCGCCCTTGCGTCGCCGTCAGCCGCCGCCCGCCGCCGTCTACCGCCGTGACCATGCCTGCCGCAGCTGTTTCTTTCGCCGGGGATGGCTCAGTCGTCGTGGGTAAGAGGTGGCCGGCCGGAATTCTTAGGGACCGAGTAGCTTAACCTCCAAGTATCTTACTCTTCAAGAAAGGAGGATGAGACAACTTTTGATGTGTAGACTAAGTATGGAAGATGAGTATACTCTCTCATCTATATAGGATACGGGTAAGAGTTTACCTCTCCCTAACTTTTTCTAACTCCTTTGTATGATTTATTAGCATACATACACGTTTACACACCCTTACATATACGCGGACGTCATGTTTACACGCGTGCATACATGACATATTTTTATTGTCATAACCTTGTTAAATATATACTTGCATGTATATCATCACATATTTATTCCTATGTTTATATCATTGATTTCATGTCATCACATGACGCACGTTTACTTACATACATGCGTACGCCATGTTTACACCCACGTCAACATTTACGTCAGTGTCGCGTACATACACATGCATTGTTATAGATATATATTTTATACATGTATACTCGCTGCACTAACCATGTCAGCAGTTACGACCTCCTTCATCAAGCTAAGGAAGGAAAACGCGATGTGAGGCCCACGTGCCGACGGAAAAAGTCCATCTTGCGGTAACTCCTGAACCAAAATCGAACGTCTACCCTATCGTTAAATAGAGTCAAGCAAGGGTCACGCCATAACTTGACTCGGGCGCAAATGATGGATATATGTCCAATTCGGGTTCGTTTTACATTCGGGCCTCGTTAACACGACCACTAACGGTTCACAAACGCCTATTCACGGGTTAGGACGGTCCGAAAGCATGGTACGTGCATATTCGGACCGTGACCCATCCAGATTGTCCAAACAATCTGGATCGGTTCGGATATTTCACACAATCCGGGGGTCCGGATTGCCGTCCCGGGAAACGCGTATAACCGCATATCTACACTACGTACGAGCCTGCCCGATGTCAATTTTTCTTACGTCCACGCCCGGTTCACATTTTCTACTAAACCGGGGTCGGACCGTTCAATACCGGGTTCGGTTCCAAGTTGCCCTATATATAGGAAACTTGGCCAACCATTTCATAACTTAAGTTGACAAGGGAGCTCTGACTTCTCTCTAGATTTATCTCTCTAAGATTTCTCATTTTAGCATCGAAGAGGGCTCATTACACATCCCCCCTCGTGGTGTCGATACCGCCCCGTGTGCAGGTATCAGGAGAAGCACGTGCACGCAACAACCCGATGACCCGACATGCACTTCGCTACACTACTAGGACCCGACACCCCAGTTGATTCAGGTCCCAACAAACAACACATAGGGGTTGGTTGATTTGCCATAATGGAAGACTCCTGTTGGGTGTAAATGGGTGTACAAGGTAAAGTGACACTTAGATGGAAGCATAGAAATGTACAAGGCACGATTAGTGGCAAAAAGGGTACATCAGAAAGAAGAGATAGATTTCAAAGAGACGTTCTCACCAGTAGTTAAGATTGTAACTGTTAGAACCATCTTGACTATAACAACTGCAAGGGGATGGTTAATATATCAGATGGACATTTGTAATGCTTTCTTACAATGGGACTTGCTTGAAGAAGTATACATGGAGATACCTCAGGGGTTCAATGAAGAGCAGTCCACCAATAAAAGAAAAGTCTGTAGGTTGATCAAGTTCTTATATGGGCTTAAGCAAGCGTCTCGTCAATGGAATATTAAATTGACAGAGTGCTAGACAAAAAATGGATATGTTCAAAGCAAGTATGATTACTCGTTGTTTAGCAAGATCAAAGGAGCTGAACAAGCGCACATGTTGGTGTATGTAGACGACTTGATGATCACTAGATCAAATCAGGCTATGATTGATGAGTTGAAAGCAATGCTTAAAAGGAATTTCAAGCTAAAAGATTTGAGAGTTTTGTGTTATTTCTTGGGATTGGAAGTAGCAAGATCAAGAGAGGGAATTGTCCTAAATCAAATGAAGTACTGCTTAGAGTTGATTGTGGATGCATGTTTGTTGGAAGGCAATGCAGGTCTAACACCAATGGAGCAACACTCAAAACTCACTACCGTTGAATATGATGATTTTTTTTGGCTTGATTAAAGAAGATAAAAGACATACAGACATAGAGCAATACATAAGAATAGTTGGAAGGTTTCTTTACTTCACTATAACTCGACCTGACATAGTTTACCTTGTCCAGCACCTCCGTCGGTTAATTCATGATACAAAAAAGTCTCATGCATCTGCAACATTGAGGGTTATACACTATGTGAAGAAGAGTCCAGGGCATGAATTATTTTTATCATAAAAGAATGACTTGCAGTCTATATTCTTACAGTGATCGGGCTACTTGCTCGATTTCTAGAAGGTCAGTGACGGGTTTCTGCATCAAGCTGGGAGGAGATGTGTTATCTTGGAAGTAAAAAAAAAAAAGGATACTATGTCCAAATAAACTGCAGAAGTTGAGTATAGAGGTATAGAAATTGCAGTCTCTGAAATTGTTTGCCTAAGAGGGCTCTTGACAGAACTTGGTGTAAAGCATAATTCACCAACAGAGTTGAGGTGTGACAATGAGGCGACAATCAAAATAGCTGCAAATCCTATGTTTCACGAACGGACTAAGCACATAGTGATTAATTTCCACTTCGTTAGAGTAAAATTGGTGAAAGGTGTGATCAAAGACAACTTATGTAGCTTCAGACGATTAGTTGGTAAACACTAAATCTCTGAGAAAGCAACAACTTTTTCAGTTACTAAGTGGGTTTGGAATCAAAGATTTGTTCGAAGCAGAAGGAATGGAAGAAGAGGAAGGAAAAAAGCTCGATGAATGTAGAAGTGCGACACTTTAGGTCATTAGTTTGTAGTTTACTAAAGTTGAGGGCTTAATTTCACATTATAGGAAGTTTGTTAGTTAAATTCTGTTATGATAACATCTTACTATATATAGAAGTTCTTGTACTCTCTACTGCGTTTTCTAAGTAATTGAAGTCTAGAGAGCTCAAATAAGGAAGATCCCTTGCTTCTTTCTTGAGTTCCGATCATTTACTCAAATCTTGATCCACAAATTTATCACTCTTTGTTGGCCTGCTAAACTTAGTTAACTCGACTCAATAATTTTTTTTTTTTTAATAAATATCACCTTAAAAACTATTAAACTTGAAGTAATTCATAAACTATTTAAAGTTAGAATAGTGTCGTAATAGTTTCTTGTGATGTAGAATCGATATAATAATCGTTATTTGTGTGATATGTTTAGAAGTTATGAAGGGATAAAGTCATAATTTTTTAGAGGGTAAGAATTGAATTATTATAACTAAATAATAATAATTAAAAAATAGACGTGTCAAATGTAAGATTTAAAGATGTCAATTTGAGAATAATTATATTGTTTAGAAATTAAAATACATATCACCAATTATCATAGCCTAAGGTAGCTTTGCCCTTGCCCTAGGGAAAACTTTTGTGTAGGCTTGGTGTTTACACCAACCCAATAGATATATGACAAGTGTCTTTAATCTCCACCATTCTAAGGTTCATTCTTAGGGTTTTAGAAAAAAAAAATCACCAAGAGAGTGTGACATTGGTCATTCATATATTGGCTTGGTGTGTGTAAACACCAAGCATACACAAGAATTTAAAAAAAAAAATTACAATTATATTTTTCATAATTTTTCTAAGGACCCAGCTTAGATTTATTCAAGGGTTAATACATACATTAGTAACTTACGTTTAACAACGTGACTGTTTGGTTCAAACATGTGTTTTTTAGTTACCTACGTTTTGAAATGTGATCGTTTGGTTATATTTTAATGAAATGTCTAAAACACCCTTTTTTATATTTATTGTTCTTCATGTTCTTTATTTATTGTTTTCATCAACTTTTTATAATAAAAAAATCTGTATTTTTTTTAATTCGGTACCGGGTTCGAATCCAAACCCTGTTAGGGTTCAGATTCGAACCCATCAGCTGTTCTAGATTCAATTGAACCCAGCATAGCTGTAACTGGGTTCGATTGAACCCACCAGCAGCTGTTCTGGGTTCAGTCGAACCCAGCAGCAGCTGTATTGGGTTCGATCGAACCCAGCAACAGCTGTTCTGGGTTCAGTCGAACCCAGTGCAGCTGCTTCTGGGTTCGATTGAACCCAGCAACAGCTATTCTGGGTTCAGACGAACTCAGTGCAGATGCTTCTTGGTTCAATCAAACCCAGCAGCTGCTTTTCTGGGTTCGATTGAACCCAGCACAGCTGCTGCTGGGTTCAATCGAACCCAGAAAAGCTGCTGCTAGGTTTGTGGTGTTTGGATCGAACCTTGGTAGTCGATTTAAAAAAAAAAATTGAATTGATGAAGAACACTATGAATACAATCAAGAACACAACGATGAACACTTGAATTGATTGATGATAAGGGTAAAGTTATAATTTTATAACCATTTAATCACATTAGCTCAAACATAAGTAACTAAATGAAACAAGTTTGAACTATTTAATCATATTATGAAATGTATATGACCAAACTATCACGTCAAAAAACTAAAGTAACAATTCTATTACACTATCCAAAGATAAGGAACCAACCAATGTATTAACTCTTTATTCAAAGGAGTAGTGGTACACCGTCTAATTGTAGCCGAGTTGATCAAGCGCTATCATAAATGCAAGAAGGTTGCTGGTTCAATTCTCGGTTACATCATTTTAAAGCAGTTTTCCATCTATTTTCTGTTTTAACATCAACGTTAGGTCTTGGGTTCAATTCTCCTAGACCCTACATTTATAGAACTTTTCCATCTTTCTTTTTTTTTCTTTTCAATTTTTGCATTTATAGCACATTTCCATCTTTATTTTCTTTGGCAAAAAAAATGTTTATTTCAATTTTAACATCAACATTAAGTCATGAGTTCAATTATTCTCTAGCCTAGACTATATATAAGATTTATAATAAATTCACCCTATTGTATATTAAGAATATATTGACTTGTAGTATAACTATATATGAAATTAAGATACTTTCATTGGCTCATAAAAAAAAGGACAAAAACGTTATCATAGTGTTTTTTGAAATTTTAAACAATTTTATATACTTTGATAAGTTTTAAAATAATTTTTTAAACCCGAATCAATTGTTACCGATATAATTCATTATTGAGTAGAAAGATGAGAATAGAACCTCACTTAGTCGGGTTCCTGAATTCGGTAGTACCCTGCCCTGTATGTTTGGGGGACCGTTGTAGAGTGAATTCCCAAAGTAGGTTCTTCCACCAAATTATTTCCCAAACTAGGCTCTTTTAGAAACTAATTCCCAAAATAGGTCTTTTCATTTTTTGTAATGTATATTATTTAATTTAAATCCTAAAGTTTACAATATGTTACAAATGAACCCTAAAGAAAACTATAATTAAAAAAATGAAATTTAAGAAACTAAATGTATGAAAAATAAAAAATGGAAATAAAAAATAATTAATTAAATGTTAAAAATGCACATTAAAAAATAATCAAGCAAACAAATTTTGTAGATTTTAATTCTAAAAAAATATGTGAAATTAAAAGAAAAAAATTTAAAAATAAATAAATTTTGAAAAAATATATATATAATGATATACAAATTATATTCATTAAGAGTATGCAAAAAAAAAAAAAAAAAAAACTAAAATCCATTCTTAAATTTATTATTTTGATTTTTTTAATTTAAATTAGTTTATCCGTTATTTTTTCATTCGTTAATTTTATATATTTTTATAAGTTTAACATATTTTATTTAGGGTTTATATTTTTATACTTAAAAAAATCATGAGTATTTAGCTTCTTTACGTTTTATATCAATGTTTTTTTATAATTTATATATTTTGGCATATTTTATTTTTAGAATTTTTTTTCAAAATTACTAATTTATTTTATGTTTTTAACTTCTACATTTAATTATCTTAATTTTCAATTTTTTTTATATATGTCTTGTATGATATTTAGGTTTAGGATCAATTGTAACAAAATATAAACTTTGGGGGTAACATATAAAATATAAATGATTAAAAAAAATGAAAAAAACCTATTTTGGGAATTAGTTTTTGAAGAAGCCTAATTTGGGAATAAGTTTGGCAATAAAGCCTACTTTGGGCATTCACTCACCGTTGTACGTAATGTAATTATTATATTGGGTGGCTGGGGAAATCGAGAAGACTAGTGAGGTGAGTGGATAGTAGTGAGTTGGTGCTGCCTGCTTTTAGGGCACCCCTGGAAGGAGGCATAGGCATGGCATGAATTTCCGGCAAGGGAAACCAAACATAACATTAACATATATATATATATATATAGGGACAAAACAAAAGGCATGCATGCAACTGCAGGCAGGAGATACATAGATTACGCTTGCAGACCTGCTGCATCTCTGTATTTCATTGCACCCCTTCTCTCTCTCTCTCTCACAATAATAATAATACAAAAGAAAGAAAAGAAAAAGTTATCCCTTTTCCCTTTTAATTTTCTTTTCTTTTATTGTTATTATCATTATCATTATTATGATTTCTCTCATTCTATTTTTTTTGTGGGTATCTTAGTAATCATTGGAAATGTAACACATAATAAAAGAATACGAATATATATTATTTTATTTAGGATTGAGTACATGTATATATATATATATATCTATATAAAGATACAAGATTAAATCTAACCAATATAATAAGTAAAAATATAATCTGATAATATATTGAGAATATATCTATTCATAATATAACTTAATTAGAAGATAATAAAATATATTTTATTCCCTAATAACACATGTAACATATTTGAAATACATTTAGAATAACTCTCGTACATACCGGTCAATCTTTCAAAAAAATAAAGTGTTAGCAATTAATATTTTTTCTATTTTTGAGACTCATTTTATGATTCTCTTTAGATTCATTTTTTTTTCTCTATGTGGGCTGTCATATAAAGGCTTTCGCAATATCTTGTTAAGTATAAAATAAATACCTAAAGAGTTTAAGTGAAGATCGAAAACCTTCACTTACAAGTTCGAATATATGTGATAATCGGTAGAAAGAAAGATCGATCGACCGACTCCATTGCTGTTAAAGCTAACTAAATCTGACAAAAGAGAAGGAGGTGTATTCCATTTTAGTAATCATTATAAGCTTCTTCTACTTCTACTTCTTTTGGGTCTACAACTAACTACTCTTTTTTCTTTATTTTCTTCAAAGAGAGAGATGGAAATATATAAAAAGAAGAAGATGACGATTCAAGGAATCAGAGAGGCATCCCCACAATACAGTACTCAAGCTTACTTTAAATTTCCATGATTATATTGCTCTCTTTTCTTTCATATCTTAAATCATTAGTCGTTTTACTATGACAACTATATACCACTCTCCTTCCCTAATTAAAGAGCCATGGTTCGTTCGATGTGATATCATAGCAAATTGCCATGGTTGGTATCGGTGGACGTTACGTATAATATATGTCTATATATATATAAAGAGATTCGAATGATATATAAATAAATATTCATGATGATTTGACATCCATTTCGTCCCTTTAAAGATTGTCAACTACATTCCCCTCATTTTCTGGTTTGAAATTTTCAAACTTCAACTGTACGTACCCCTACCGTCTATATCATGCCTCATTTTTTGGGTTCCTTTGATCACACACATTAGTGTATGAAGCTAATATATTATTTCTAAGTAAGTGTTTTGAAAAAAAAAAGGCTGGGTTAAAACTTAAAATTCGAGGTAAACCTAAATGGGAATAATAAAGAAAGATTGTTGACTATCAAATTGCTAGCTGTATGTATATATATATTTTTTTAATCTAGTTTTGTTTGTGGATAAATTGATTGTTAGCTCTGTTATATATTGTATAATCTGAATGAAAATTGTCACGTGTATTGCAAGTGATTCAAGAAAAACTGAAAAAATGACCTAAAATGATAGAGTTTTCTTTATAGAAAATACGATTTTTGGAAGCTTCTTTTGTTAGGATGGAACTTTATAATTTGGTTCAGTGGATATTTAAGAATAATTATGTGGATAATGACAATTCCATCATTTTATATCATAAGTTAATCACATGCGAACCACTTGACCAATTTCATTATATTCATATTAGATGAAAATTCTGACAAAATTAACACTTTATTCACAAAAAAAATATAAATTAGTAAAATTTAAATAAACTTTAACTAGTAATTTGTCATAGAGTCTAAATACCCGGCAACAATTTAATAATTAACCCTAAGGCACTAAAAAGTGTCCGACAATAGTAAATTAGGTTCAAATATTTCTTTCTTTTTGTTTTTCATTCGAGTCCTTAATTAGTGAGAAGTAGAGGTCAGAGCATGTTATAAGTTGGATAATCTTATAATTATTGCCTTTTTTTCCAAACAATTATTGCCTCTTGGATGGACATTACATGAAATATAATTTCACATTACGTTTAGCATTATATATATATTATGTCATTTGTTAAACTAAATAGTATAATGTATCTTGTAATATGAATTCCATAGTAATGATTACGATCAAACACTTTCCCTTGGTGCAATTGCTTAATTAATGAGGGGGATAGGAATTCCAAATTTTTCCAACAAAAAACGATTTCAAGGCGTAAGAGGTATAAGATTCTAAGGCTACAAAGATCTGATGGGTTGTTGGGTTGAGAATGAGGATGGAATCATGTCCGAATGTATGGAGTATTAACGCCGGCTATTTCAAACGGAGGGTACGGATGAATGGGAACGGGTGCTAGATAGTATTCCCAAACTGATTTCGGAGGAGATGAATCTTAATTTTTTGGCTCGGGTTAGCGATGATGATGTGAAGAGGGCAGTGTTCCAATTGGGTGGGTCGAAAGCGCCGGATCCAGACGGTTTCCCTGTTGTTCTATTAGAAGTTTTGGGATGTGATTGGACGTGATTTCATCCATACGATCCGAGCTTTCTTCGAAACGGGTAACTTTAATCCTTCCATTTGCTTCACTGATATTATTTTGATTCCTAAAGTGCCAAATCTCATAAATACAACCCAGTTTTTTCAATTAGTCTTTTTAATTTCAGCTATAAAATAATTTCAAAAATTATTGTTAATCGGCTGAAGTTACTACTACATGATGTTATATCACCGTTTCAAAGTGCTTTCGTGTCAGGAAGGTTAATTCATGATAATATCGTTATTGCTCACGAGGCGTTCCATCATTTGCGGAAGACGGGAGAGTGAGGAAGGAAGCAGCCGTAAAGATCGATATGAATAAGGCTTATGATCGAGTATAATCAGACTTTCTCTTTAAATTCCTCCACACATATGGCTTTGACGCTCGATGGATCCAGTTGGTGAATTTGTGTGTTACGAACTTTACAATATAGTGTGATTTTGAACAGTAAGAAAACATGTCGTTTTACACCAACACGAGGTATTCACCAATGAGACTCCGTTCTCCTTACTTATTTATATTAGTGATTGATGTGTTGTTGAGAAAGATCACGAATGCAGAGGAAAGCAAAATTTTAATAGGCATGAGCATCTGTGCCTCTCAGCGGCTTCACCATTTGTTCTTTACGGATGACTCACTATTTTTCATTAAGGCCGATGAGCGAAATGCGAGGTCTCTAAAGGAGATATCGACTGCATATAGCAGAGCATCCAGTCAAAGTATCAATCATGCCAAATCAGAGATCTTTTTCGGGTCAAATGTTGATGATAATACCAAGATGGGTGTGGTGAACATGCTAGGAATTCAAGCGGTGGGAGTGTCTGAGAAATATTTGGGGCTCCCTACGATATGGGGAAGATAAAAAAAAATGAGGCTTTGAGATTTCATAAGGATCGGGTGGCCAATAAAATTCATGGATGGAGGAACCTCTTCCTAAACAATGCGGGGAATCAGGTATTACTCAAGGCGGTGATTACGGCCATTCCCACTTATGCAATGGCTCTTTTTTCTTTCCCTATCTCGTGGTGTATTGATATCAATTCAATTGTGGCTCGCTTTTGGTGGGGTAACAAAGGAGACGGAGGAGATTGCATTGAAAGCGGTGGACTCGTATGATATTGGCTAAGGAATTAGGCGGCCTTGAATTTCGGGACATGAGAACTTTTAATCAAGCAAGGAGATGTGTCCGGCCAATTGGGTTACAAAACTCCATTCTCCTCTTTTATCTATTTTAATTCTAGATTGTAATTTAGATTAATCAGTTTCGTTGCTTATAATAAAGTATCTTATTGGCAAAATATATATATATATATATTTCCATTGAAATATGAGATTACATTAAAAAACTAATACAATGTGAGATTATAACTAGAATTATTAAGTGATTACTATTTTATTATTATTTATTAATAGATAAAGTACTTTATTTGACAATTATTCCACTAGTATTATTTATTATTATTATATTTTTTTATCTACTTCATGACTTATTATAATAAAAAATAATTCATACGATGTTTATACAAAATGAATAAATATTTTACGTGATATTTTTATTTATGAAAATTAACTTATAAAATTATACAACAAGTTTCAATTAACATAATTTTAAGAGAATTGTCAATTTAATTTAATATTTTAATATATATTTTGGCCATGCAATATTTCATATATTTTTCTTTCATTCACATAAAACATAAAGTATATGAGTAAGTTAATTATTTTCAAAATAAATATATGTTTAAATTTTATCATATTAAAATTTAACATAGGTACATTCGAACGTTCCCGCACCATTGACTCCATACATGTGATCTATAATTTGACCTAAAGTCCTCAAAAGGTCCATTCTACCTTTACAATGTCATTAACTCAACTAATTAATTTAGGTAGACTTACTTAATAGAAAGAAAGTAAATCTTAGCGAGAAAGGTTTAAAAAGCTTTTAGATTTTATTAAAAGAAAAAAGGAAAAGTTACAATTCACCCTAACCACTGATTGATTCTCTACTTTGTAATATATATATTTTTTTTTTTCAAAGTCCAATTTTTTTTTTCTTAAACTTTACTATTCCTTGCCTACTAGTATACACATATATAGTATACTAGTAGAGTTGAGTAGAGTAGAATCGTCGTCTTCTTCTTCTTAATTCCTTCCATAGCTGATGACTAGACGAGTGAGTGACAGACGGAGTATTGTTATTTTACTACTACCTGTGACTGCAAAAGTCCAACAGCTTCTTCCTCCCTTCAACAATCTCATCAAAGAAATCATCCAACTGCCCGATGACGTTCTCCGTTCCAGACCTCAACACCCCAAAGCAACACTTCAAGTTCTCCACCTTCTCTCGGATCCTCTCTTCCGACCACGTACATCCTTCCAGCTCCCCCCTCAGCTCCTCCATGGCCGCTCTCGACCTCCTGAACTCGTTCAATAAAATCCCCGGCCTGCTCCCCGCCCTTCCGATCTCCTCCGCCACCCGCTGCTGCAACCTCGCCGTCGATATCATGAACGCCGACCCGAAGAACAAGCACCCCTCGCACCCCGATCGGACCAGGCTCGGGTCCGGCCAGCAGTACACCGTTCCGTACACCAAGATCATCAGCAGGAGAGAGCTCACGTTCCTCATCGCGTACAGCACCCCGCGGAATCCGTTGAATCCGTTCAGCTTCGACTCCATCGACACTCGCTCCTCGAATCGGAGAGACATCGGCCGGATTCGCGTTTCCATCAGCGCTCTGTTCTCCTCTTCCAATCCCACCGCTTCTCTGCCGCATCCCGAAATCGCTCGGATCACCTGTTCAAATCCCGATCGGGCGATTGATCATCAAGTTATAATTAATAGATTCGGTTCGTTTAACGGATTAGGTCAGGTGCGGTTCCGTACCTGTCTGGAGAGTTGCGGAGTGAGATGCCGGTGGCTGTCGAGGGCCGCCGTAACGTTAAAGCCGGCGGAGTAGTAATTCTCCATGCCGGAGATGCCGGATTTGAGGACGTGGCAGACCTCCCATAGGCGGGAGCTCTCGTCCATATATTCGTCGAGCCACTTATCGCCGACGGGTAAGTGGAGCTTCTGGACAAGGAGGATCAACTGGGAGTGGAATGATCGGAGGAGCGAAATCGCGCGTTGGAGGAACTGAATAGACATGAAGTTACTAGAAAGGTAGAGTCTCTCAAGATCATCAATTCCTCTGGTGAGGCATGTGTAGAAGCCATTCACAGAGTTGGTTGAAGAAGGGTCCATGTTTAACAATGGAGGAATACAAGGAGTGAATTGAATTGGGGAGGAAAAAAGGGTTATGAAATGAGTGATATTTAAAGTGGAGAAGAAGAAGAAGGAAAAAGAGAGGGAAGGAATATCTTAGAAGCTGAGGTTTCTAAGGTTGAAAAGGATTGTTGGGGGCAATGATGAGTGTTTCCTTTAGAGGGGAAAGGATGATTGGTAATATGCCATTTTCATTGTTTAGTTCTATGGGTGGCAGAAAGAAAGGAGAAAGCCTAATTTTAATATCAATAAATTGGGGCAACAAAAGAAAATAAATGATCATCAACAAGGGAATAAAGAAGGGTACCTATTATTATTATACATAAACACCCAAAATAAAGGAAAGCATTTAGAGAATAATTTGCATTGTTTTGTTCTCATAGGACATTCATGACTAGCTCCCTTAATTCCCCTTCCAAAGATTGAATTTCCTTTAAAAGTGCACCAATTGAGAGAGAAAGTGACCAAAGCGGGGCATTATTATCATTTCTAGTAGCTATTTTCTATTATTTATTATATATATATATATATATTATATATATATATAATGGAAGATGGAAGAGTTACTTAATGTTAGTAAATATTATTTTGAGAGAATCATTTATATATAATCAGTAACTTTTAGAAGTCTTAACTTTCTTTTATTTTCTTAAGGAGTTTTAGGGTCAAAAAATGCTACTTATATAACTCATGCATGATTTGAATCACCTATAGTTAGGAGGCTTGTTTTGACATGAGCACATGCCAAATATGTTTACATGGTCTGAGACATCATTTATAACATGAATCTGGATTAATGTGAGCCCCCTTGGCTCGATAAACCGAGTTATGAATGATTTGGAGTTTTGAATTTATATTATGAGTCACAGGGCTCACACATGCCTGAGGTTATTCCAGACATGGTTTTTTAGACCTTATGAATATGTTTGATATAGATACGGATCAAGACAATCCATCTAATTAAGTGAATCAAGTCATGTCTAATTGATAAGTAACATTTCTCGAAATTGATTTGAGACTCTTAAAAGTTATATATTGATAGTTGAGACTCAAAACTAATTTTGCAAATATTATTAGCACTTATACCTGATTATACTTATGACTCAAAGAAGACTCTAGTGTTTTTTTTTTCTTTTTCTAAGGTTGTAATGTATTTAAAGAAGACTCTAGTGTTTTTTTTTTTCTTTTTCTAAGGTTGTAATGTATTTGATATATTAGATTGATGTCGGGTTTTCATTAAAGTTTGGTTAAAAAATGCAAAAAAGTTAAAACTTTATTTAAATTTGAATGAAGTTTGGTAGGGGTGGGCACTGAACCGGTTCAGGCCGAACCAGTTCCGGACCGCACCGGAACTGTTTTAAACGGTCCGGTCCAGTAATAACTAGGGTTTTTTTTTTGGCTTAGGTTGGTCTAAAAAAAACTGGACTGGTTTGAACCGGTCCTGAACCGGTCCAGAACCGGTTTTGGACTGTTTTAAAAAAAAAACAAGTCTTGGACCGGTTTTATATGTCGGACCGGTTTTATCAATAAAAATCGGTCCAAAACCACTCAAAACCAGTCAGAAACCGGTCAACCGGTCAAAAACCGATTTTTTTTTTTAAAAAAATATCTCGGTCAAAACGTTTTTTTTTGTTTTTTACTAAAAAGCGGTTCAAAACCGGTCCGGTCCGGACTGGTTTATTGGACTGGTTTGGTATACCCCTTGGACTGGTTCCAATTTAGGGGTTACAAACCAGTCCAATTTGGACCGGTCCACTCCGGACCGGTTCCAAACGGTCCGGTTCCAGACCAGTTCCGAACCAGTCCGGCCGGACCGGTTTTTATGCCCAAGCCTAAAGTTTGGAATGCACCATCGGGTTCACGTAAAATATGCCAAGATAGAACCCTAAATCTGATTTGGAGCGCAAACATGGACGTGGAGAAATCCAACTCAAAATAGTGGAGTTTGATTTCTCCATTTGAGTTTAATAATCCAACTCAAGTTGGAACTCATATAGACCGATTTTATCTAATGCAAGAAGTCGTGGTATTTCAAAGTATATATAACACTTATTACTATCATCATTATCATCATAAATAAATAAAAAGAAGGGAATGAAGAATTTCATTGGTTTGTGAAAAGTTTGACTAGGATTGTGCTTAGCTAATTAAGTTTTCAAAATCTTTTATTTGTTTGTTTGTTTCTACTAAGAAGATTGAGTGTTATTTTGATATGAGTGCTCTTGTTGGACTGAACTCATCCATCCTTCCTCCTTTTCTTCCTCGAGCAACTGACTTGCTCCTTTTCTCTCCTTCTATTCTTATTGAAATTTGTGGATTTTGCTTCTCCTAGATGTTTCTCTTCCTTTCATTTCATTCCCCCCATTTTTTTTAATTAATAAGGCCAATATCCAATCATGAGAGTCTTTTATATCTTTGTGTTTTCTTTTGATACCTAAATTAAGTTTTCTACTGCTATTTCTTTAAATTTATTATTATTATATATATATATATATATATATATATATATATATATATATATATATATATATATATATATATGTTTAGTTACTTATATATGTTTGGTTACTTATATTTGTTAATGTGATTGTTTGGTTCAAACATGTATTTTTTTAGTTACCTATATTTGTAAGGAGTTTGGTTTTATGATTGTTGCAGGAAGTAGGTTCGAAAAGGAAGGGATCAACGTTTGATTGGAGGAGATCACTTAGAAGTGAGCAGCAGCAGCAGTAGCAAAGTCGAAGAAGAAAAAGATGTAAAAGTAGTTTACTTAGTAGTGAAGTCAGTTAACTTAGGAGTCAAGTTAAGTTGGTTTAAGTGTAGTTTAAGTCAGTGGGTTATATGATGTCATGATCTCCATGTGTTTAGGAGACAGTTTCTTGTAATAGAACAGTAACTTAGAACCGAAGTTTAGTTACAAAAAGACATGTTCTGCAGTTTGTAATAGTTAGAGTGCTTTTGAATGAAGTTTGCATTTTGCTCTCGAATGTGTGCTTGATCTTAAACTCCATTTCTCAGTTTTAGAGTGTTTTAGTGTTAGTTAATCAAGGCTCTGGCCTTACACGTGGTATCAGAGCATCACGGTTAGATTTCCTGCAGATTGAGAGTTTGATTTTGCAAAACCAAATCGAAAAATGACAGAGAAGAAGAGCAGTTTCATTGGGTTGGCAATACCCAAATACGATTGATGGAGAATGTTGATGGAGAATCTACTACGAGCAAAAGAGTATTGAAATGTAGTTGAGAAAATGATTGATCATGACAGAGATCAAGCAGTTTTGAAGGAAAAATTCTTAGGTAAGCTTGGTGTTCACACCAAACCAATATTATAATGACAAGTGTCTTTGCTCCCACCATTCTAGGGTTCATTCTTAGGGTTTTAGAAAAAAAAAAAACCAATAAAAGTGCGACACTTGTCATTATATTATTGGTTTGGTGTAAACACCAAGCCTACACAAG
Source organism: Clarkia xantiana subsp. parviflora (assembly GCA_036873135.1). Classification (NCBI taxonomy): domain Eukaryota; kingdom Viridiplantae; phylum Streptophyta; class Magnoliopsida; order Myrtales; family Onagraceae; genus Clarkia; species Clarkia xantiana. Next base: position 13,826,415 of record JAPTYO010000003.1, read on the forward strand.
AATTGCCCGTTTTGAAGTCAGTGAAGTTGATTGATCTGAAAGCTAAGAACATACTGTTTCAAGTTTTAGATTGGATAACCTTGGAGAGTATTCTTTGCAAAGATACTGCCGAGGATGTGTGGGAATCAATGAAGAAGAAATTAGTTGGTTCTAAGAGAATGAAGAAAGCACAATTGCAGGCTTTGAGGAGAGATTTTAAGTTGCTGCAAATGAAAAATTGAGAGAAAGTGCTTGCTTACTGCTCCAGAGCACTTGAGATCTGCAATAAGATGAGGTTATTTGGTAAAACGATGAGGGACACTACAATTGTTGAGAAGATTCCCAGGTCTCTTAACTCAAAATTTGATTACGTAGTGTGTGTCATTAAGGAGAGAAAATATTTGGACACATTGACACTAGATGGACTTCAAAGTTCACTAGTGGTACACGAATAGAAGTTGAATAGAAATTCTGCAGGAGAAGAGCAAGGATTGAAGGAAGTGTTAGAAGGAAATAGTTCAAGTTTGTCTCAAACTTAAAATCATCGTGAAAGAGACTACTTTAGAGGACGAGGTAGAGAAAACTATGGCAGAGGAAATCGAGGAGGCTCAGGTAGAAGCCATTTGCATTCAGGAAGAGGAGTTTCTCAGCAACATGGAAGAGGTAATGATCAAGGGAGATTCATAATTGATCATGAGAATAGAAATGATTATGGTGATAGAGGCAATACCAGTCACCATTTCAGAGGAAGAGGCTATCCAGACCGAGGAAGGGGAAGGAATTATCAAAGCTATAACAGCAATTTTAACAACTATAATGGCAATTGTAATGTGCATGTCATAGATGCCACATGTATGGTCATTTTCAGTATGAATGTTATGCTAGAATCCCTGATGAGAAAGAGGAACAAAGCAACTTTGCTGAGATAGAAGAAAAAGGAAAGGAAGTTTTGTTGACGACAGTATAGAATAAGTCACATACTACATCTGCAGATGTATGGTATGTTGACACAGGGTGCGCCAACCACATGTGTGGTACAAATGAAGTTTTTTCAAGTCTAGATGATAACTATAGATCCAAGGTAGCTTTTGGAGACAATTACTCCATTCAAGTTAGATGAAAATGATCAGTTAGTTTCAGATCCTTAAGTGACAGAATTCAAGTTACTGGTGATGTTTTGTTTGTTCCTGGTTTGAAAACAAATCTTCTAAGTGTTGGACAATTGTTGCAAAAGAACTATAGCTTATGGTTTGGAAATCAAAAGTGTGAGATCTATGAGGATCAGAAGGGAACTATTTTGGAGATTAAAATGAATCCAGATAGACTGTTTCCTTTAGCTTTAGATGAGCTGCAAGTTAGTCTAAAAGCAGAAGGCAGGAAGAAAGAAGTTAAAGCCACTGAGAAAGAGGCTTGGCTATGGCAATTTCGATTTGGACACTTGAATTTCAAGGGTTTAAACACATTAAGCAGGTTTGGTATGATAAGAGGTTTACCTCTAATTCCAGTTCAAGAGGAGATCTGTGAGGCTTGTGTGATTGGTAAGCATGAGAGAAGTCCTTTTACAAGTAATAACTCAAGACATTTGGCAGACAATGCAGAAGATTTTGTGAAATGGAAGGCAAGTGATCAATTGCAATTGATTCACTCAGATGTGTGTGGGCATATAAACCCTACTTCGAATGGTGGGAAGAGATACTTCATCTCTTTTATAGATGATTACACAAGAAAAGAATGGGTGTCTTTAATGAATGAGAAGTCAGAAACTTTTCAGAAATTTAAGCTTTTCAAAGCAGCAATAGAGAATGAGACATGGAAGAAGATCAAGGCCCTGAGAACAGATAATGGAAGTGAGTATACCTCAACTGAGTTCAACAACTACTGTCCTGCTCAAGGAATAGCAAGAGAGATGACAGCTCCATTCACTCCCCAACACAATGGTGTAGCTGAAAGAAAGAATACGATAGTGGAAAACATGATGAGAAGCATGCTCGCCACCTCAGGAATTCCAGGAATATTTTGGCCTGAGGTTGTTATATGGAGATTCTATATACTGAATAGGTGTCTCACATTCTCTGTAAAGGGAGTAACTCCAAATGAAGCTTGGAATGGTTGGAAACCATCCGTGCAACATTTGAGAGTCTTTGGTTGCATAACATATGCTAAGATTCAAGATGCAAACAGAACAAAGTTGGATCCTAAATCTGAGAAGTGCATTTTCTTAGGAATGAGCTCAGTATCAAAAGCTTACAAGCTTTATAATCCAGTAACAAGGAATATAGTGACAAGTAGAGATGTGAAGTTTGATGAGTCAAGGTTTTGAAATTGGAGTGATCCCTCGAAGAACAAGAAAATAATTTTGTTTGATGATGAAGATTCAGTAAGTTCAGATACATATAATATTGAGTTTGATCTTCCATTGCAGGGTCAGAATCAAGAAGAAGATCGGGAGGAATTAAGTCAAGAAGATAGAGAAGCTGATGATGAAGAGCAGCAACTTGATTATGGGGACTCCCCTATTGCAGTAAGGGTTGAGGCACCAAACACTGCTCCAGAGAGTTCAAGAAATTCTGAAAAAAGAAAGAGGACAATCAAGAGACCTCGTTATCTTGAAGAGTTTGAGGTGAGAAGTATCCCAATCCGTAGAACTGATTCAGATTTTACTGCAATTTTTTGTTTATTTGCAGACTGTGATCCTATGTCTTTTGAGTCAGCTAGTAAAGATAAGAAATGGATTAGGGCAATGCAAATTGAAATGGAGTCCATAGAAAGAAATAAGACTTGGGAGTTAGTTAAACTGCCCAAAGGTTTTAGTACCATAGGAGTTAAGTGAGTCTATAGAACAAAACTGAAAGAAAATGGTAAAATTGATAAATTTAAAGCTAGATTAGTAGTTAAGGGGTATAAGCAGTCCTATGGAATTGATTATACAAAGGTGTATGCTCCAGTAGCTAGACTAGACACCATTAAACTCATAGTGGCATTTACAGCTCAAAATGGTTGGACTCTTTATCAGTTAGATGTAAAATCAGCTTTCTTATATGGAAGACTTGAGGAGGAGGTAATGTTGATCAACCTCAATGTTTTGTAATGAGAGAAAAAAGAAGATTATGTTATAGACTTAGGAAGTCATTATATGGACTGAAACAAACACCACGTGCGTGGTACAACAGACTTGAAACTTTCTTTCTGCAGAAAGGGTTTCAAAAATGTCCATTTGAACATAACATTTTTTATGAAATCTGAGAAGGATGGAAGTTTTCTTGTGGTTTGTGTATATGTTGATGATTTAATATACACATGAAATAATTCTAAGATGTTTAGAGCCTTTAAATGGTTAATGATACATGAGTTTGAAATGAGTGATATGGGAAAACTTCATTATTATTTGGGTTTAGAAATTGATCAAACATCTAATTCAATAACCATCAGCCAGAGAAAGTATGTAAGAAATGTTTTGAAAATGTTTGAGATGCTTGAATGCAACCCAGTTAGGATTCCAGTAGAAACCAATATAGCTTTGTTAGTTAATGGTTCAAGAGGATTAGTTGATATAATCCTATGCAAGCAGTTGACAGGGAGTTTGATGTATCTAACATCATCTCGTCCAGATTTGCAATTTGCTGTTAGTTATGTATCTAGGTTTATGGAGTATCCTAGTGCAGATCACTTATTTGTTGTAAAGAGGATACTTAGATATCTTCAAGGAACTAAAGATTTTGGGTTGAAATTTGAAAAGCACGTGGCTCGAGATTTAGTTGCTTATTTAGATAGTGTCTTTGCTGGTTGCAAAGATGATAAAAGAAGTACAAGTGGATATGTGTTTAAGCTAGGAGGAGCTACTAAATCATGGATGTTAAAGAAGCAGCAGTTAGTCACTCTATCAAGTACAGAAGCTGAGTTTGTTGCAGGTACATAGTGTGCTAAACACATACTTTGGATCAGGAGATTACTTGATTTCTTGAATATGAAGCAGCTTAAGCCAACTAAGATGTCGTGTGATAACAACTCAACTATCAAGTTGGCTAAAAACTCAGTTCTTCATGGAAGGAGTAAACACATTGATGTGAAATTCTATTTTCTTCGTGATTTATGTGATGGTGTTCATATTGACATTGAATATTGCTCAAGTGAGAAGAACTTTGCTGATATATTCACAAAATCTTTGAAGATAGCTGCATTTGAATACCTAAGATCTAATTTGGGTGTTGTTGATGTCTTAATCTGAATTGCTTGCAAGCTAGTTCAGTTTAGGGGAGGATGTGTAAGGAGCTTGGTTTTATGATTGCTACTGGAAGTAGGTTCGAAAAGGAAGAGATCAGATTTGATTGGAGGAGGATCACTTGGAAGTGAGCAGCAGCAGCAACAGCAAAGTCGAAGAAGAAAGAAGATGTAAATGTGGTTTACTTAGTAGTGAAGTCAGTTAACGTAGGAGTCAAGTTAAGTTGGTTTAAGTGTAGTTATTTAAGTTAGGTTATGTGCTGTCATGATCTCCATGTGTTTAGGAGACAATTTCTTGTAATAGAACAGTTACTTAGAACCGAAGTTTAGTTACAAAAAGACATGTTCTGTAGTTTGTAATAGTTAGAATGGTTTTGAATGAAGTTTGCAGTTTCCTCTCGAATATGTGCTTGATCTTAAACTCCATCTCTCAGTTTTAGAGTTTTTTAGTGTTAGTTAATCAAGGCTTTGGTCTTACAGTATTTACTAGTGTAACCGTCTGGTTATATTAAGCTAAATTGTCCAAAATACCCTTTTTATTTTTGCGTCATCTCATTCTTCATCGTGTTCTTCACGCTTTTAATCAAATTCATAAAAAAATTCAATTTTTTTCTTCAAAACTACTTGTTATCACATTTTAATTAACGATTGTTGATCTCTATTTTCGTTGTTCTTTCAGATTGTTCATCAATCTATTTTTTTAATTATGATGATTGTTGATATATATGAATGCAGTTCTTGAACTATAAAGTTTCCTAGCTATTATCTTAATACGTTACCAATGAGTCTAGCTATGAGGATTGGTTGCGAAATATCCAATCACTTTTCTCATCGAATTTTAATTTTTCACACCTTTAGGCTAAATGGGCATTTAATGTAAATGTTACAAAATTTGAGCTCGCCCGTTTGAACTTAAGTAATATCAATCTTACTTATATAGGCTCAAAATAACTATTTTCTATAATCAATCTTACCTATATAGGCTCAAAATAACTATTTTCTATACAATGTAATACAAATCATGGGGTAGTAGAATCTAGGGTTAAGAACCTATGAAAGGTCTGAATTATCACCCATGTTAACGGGAGAGGTCGAAATTTAAAAAGTTAATAACGGAGGTCTGAAATTTCAATTTTGTTGATTTGAGGTTTTCCGTCAGTTTTTAGAGTTAAATTTAACAAAATTGTGTGAAATGACATTTTTGCCCCTTTAATATTTTGTTTTATTTAATATCTTATTTAAGGAAATATGAAATGACAATTTTACCCCTAAACCCTAAACCCTTAAAACCACCCAACTCCGGCCACCGCCACCCGACTCCGGCCACCACCACCCGACTCCGGCGACCACCACCTCGACTCCGACGACCACCGCCTCGGCTCCGGCGACCCGACTCCGGCCACCACCTCAGAAAAAAAAAAAAAAAAACTCCGATCGGAGCCCAATCGGGGCCGGTGGCTCCGATTTGGGCCCAATCGGAGCCTTGGTGGTGGTCGCCGGAGTACGGTGGTGGTCACCGGAGTACGGTTGGTGGTCGCCGGAGTACGGTGGTGGTCGCCGGAGTATGGTGGTGGTCGCCGGAGTACGGTTGGTGGTCGCCGGAGCTGGGTTGGTGGAGCCGTGGTGGTATCAAGGGCATTTTGGTCTTTTCACTTCAAGCATGTGAGAGGCACACTTGATAGAAGGGAATTTTTGGAAATTTATTTTATTTTCGGTCACATGCCAAGCATGTGACCAACTTCCGTTAGTTTTAACGGAAAAAACTAACGGAGATCGTTGTTATCAACAAAACTGAAATTTCAGACCTCTATTATTAACTTTTTAAATTTCAGACCTCTTCCGTTAACATGGGTGATAGTTCAGACCTTTCATAGGTTCTTAACCCTAGAATCTATCTTTAATGCGTTCGACGTCTTTGTCGTGTCTCATTTCATGTGGTACAAATCATTAATACGTATGGCGTTCTCATCGCATCCTAGTTCAGAATCTTTGGATACAGTAGGTAATTAGAACTTTATGGTCGAAAGTTTACTTCCAACTATTTTATCTCGTTGGTTGGGTTATTTCCCTACAAGCACGATCGATCAGCTCTGAGATCGTTTTGTTACGCTCCAATTCCGAGTAACCGTTCTTACTATTCCAGCTAAATTTGACTGAACATGTTATCTTCACTTAAGCTCGAAAAATAAAAAATTCATATTAAATTTGAATAGTATGTCTTACTTATATTAGCTCCAAATAACTACAACTAGATGTAGTTGATGGTCTTCTTTCTAGGTGTTGGATCTTTCCCTTAGAAGGGACCATCATCAAGTTCACATCCATTATACAACCCAACCTAATTCTTCAATTGTGGCCATTCGATTGAAATAGGACCTGTTGATGTAGATAAAAGTAATTGAACTCTATTTCCTTCAATTGTTGTCAGGTATGATCAAATGGGTCCACAATTTATTGCCTTCACCAAATGCATTCTCAATCATTGATTTGTTTATGTGATGATCGATCAAAGGCCACAGAATGTCAGGGAACTTCATTATAAATAATCTCTATATCTATATATATATAATTCCGTCATGTTCTACTCAATCCGTATGCTTGAATCAAATCAAATTAAATTCTTCATCAATCTTCCCACAAAATTATTGTACTAGTCGATGTGCACGATGTTATGCCATATCCTTTGCATTTATTTAAAAGTTCTTTTTTTAATGTTGACTCAAGTTTTAACTTTTTCAACGATTTTGATAAACCATTTATATGTAATTTCCTTGGAAAATCTTTAAAATGAAAGAGGGGTCTACTCTACATGTGGTGGGCTAGTTCATTGTTAATGTGATGTGATAAGTTATGGGAAAAGGCAGCTCACCTGAAGGAACTTCTTTCACCAAAAAAGAAAGAATCAACTTCTAACTATTAGTACCAGGATTATTAGGACCGGACCGGAGGTCGAACCGGCCAGGCTATCGGTTACCGGTTCATCCGTTCCGACCCGGTTCGATCGCTGAAACATATCCTTCAGAGTTCAGATCTAGAGTCCAGAACTTTCATCTAACCTTCATCATATCAAGCTTCCTTCGAAGTGTGAAGGTGATGATGGAGAAGCACAATCCTTACCCTCTCTCTACTCTCTCTCCCCATCTTCTTATTCCTTGAACCTATGATTCTGATCAACCCTCTCCCCATGGCCCATCCTCCTCTCTCTTAGTTAAACCCTTGAATTTGATCTACCATCTCCCCATGACTAAGAGTCGCGAAAATCGGCAACTACATGGGGGAATCGATGTCACCGCCCATGAGCCGAAGAACACCGGTCACAACTTGAAGAAATCGTGGTTGTAAAAATCAGAGCAAGAATTTGGAAACCCGCACTGAAGTGGCCATGAATTGCTCAACAGCAAGCCCTAATTGAAGTCTGAAGGCTACGAATTGAAGACCAGTCACTACAAATCTCTTAACATTTTCTTCCTCAAATTGACGAGCTTAGCTCGCTTATGCTATTTTAGATTTTTGTGGCGGCGGCTGACTCATTAGAATTAGGCTTGGGCAAAAAAAACGGTCCGGCCGGACTGGTTCGGAACTGGTCTGGAACCGGACCGTTTTGAACCGGTTCGGAGTGGACCGGTCCAATTTGGACTGGTTTTTTACCCCTAAATTGGAACCAGTCCAAGGGGTATACCAAACCAGTCCAACAAAGCAGTCCGGACCGGACCGGTTTTGAACCGCTTTTTAGTAAAAAAAAAAAAAAAAAAAAACTTTTTGACCGAATTTTTTTTTTTTTTTTAAAAACCCAGTTTTTGACCGGTTTCTGACCGGTTTTGACCGGTTTCTGACTGGTTTTGACTGGTTTTGGACCGATTTTTATTGATAAAACCGGTCCGACATACAAAACCGGTCCAGAACTTGTTTTTTTAAAAAACAGTCCAAAACCGGTTCTGGACCGGTTCAAACCAGTCCAGTTTTTTTTAGACCAACCTAAGCCAAAAAAAAACCCTAGTTATTATTGGACCGGACCGTTTAAAACAGTTCCGGTCCGGTCCGGAACCGGTTCGGCCTGAACCGGTTCAGTGCCCATCCCTAATTAGAATTTAAGATTTCTCTTCTTTTTTTTTTTAAATAATGTTGAACCGGTGGACCGGTGAACTGCCCGGTTCACTCAAAACCGGCCGATTCGTCAAAAAACCAGCTATCGAACCGGGTTCGCCTACATCCTCCGAATTTGCTTGAACCGGACCGTTGGAGGCACTAGTTCCGGTTCGAACCCGGTCGGACCGCCGGTCCGGTCCGGTTCTGATAACACTGATTAGTACTACGTTTAAGCGCGTAGTTAATTCTTTGTTAATTTATACGTATATATCCTTTGTTTGTAAACGAGGCACCAAAAAATCTAAAGGGGTGTTTGGATGGATGTAATATGGGATAATCTCACATTACGTCCCACATTACATCCACATTATGTTGTTTGGTTTGTCAAACGATGTAATGTGCATTGGAGTGTAATGTCCATTGTAATATGAGATTACGTCCAAACTCTAATCAACGTACTGTGAGATTACATCAAAAAACGGATGTAATGTGAGATTACGTCCAACATTAAAGAGTGTTATTATTTTATTATTATTTATTTAATAAATAAATACCTTATATTATCTTTATATATTATAATAATAATAATAGATTTTTACTTTTATATAATTCATAACTCATTATTATAGTAAAGAATAATGCATACGATTTTTGTATAAAATGAGTATGTCTTTTTTGTTGCATTTTTTTGTAAAAAATATCTTATAAAACTATAGAAAATATATTAATTAATAGATTTTAATAATCATGCGTATTGATTTTAAATATTTAGTTTTTGGAATTCATAAATGATTATAGTATTAACCACAAAACATAAAGTTTAAAAAGTTAATTGTAGTCAAAATATATATATTTTTTAAATCTTATCATATTACTATATAATATACTCTCATAATTGGCCAAAAAAAATATAATGTACTCTCAAATATTAATATAATAACAAATAAAGTCATATTACAATGCACATTACAACGCAAACCAAACATTATAATTTAACATTACACTCCACATTACAGCACAACCAAACACTGTAATTTGACATTACATTACGTATAGCTCACATTACTTGTAATCTCATATTTCAAGTAATCTCATATTACGTCCATCCAAACACCCCCTAATTTGTTATCATCAAGTAAAAACGAATCCATTTTCATATAATAACTGAATAAAAAAGCATTATTGTCATTACAATAAAAATATTTTTTACCTTCATATTAAATAATTATCACGTGGAGATTTTTAACCGATTATGAATGGATATGCAACGTGCAACTACTACAAATATCTGTATGTGTTTTGCATTTTGAGTATGTATTTTGCACTGTGAACAAAATATTGGTATTCAAATTGACACTAGAAACACTATTCTATTAAAAAAAAAATATATAATTATGTTTAATAAATTTAAATAGAAACAATCGATAATTTTAATGCAACAAAAAGTCGATAATTTTAAAGATTAAAAAATTAATTATATAGAGATTATGGGAACTAAACTCCACATGGCCCTATTGTTTTATCAGAGCATTAAAATGCATATAAAGAATATATATATATATTAATATAATAGTATCTTATTTTAATATATCTATATTTCACTATATTTTAAAATTTGATTGTCACAAGTAAGAGCACTTTAGTTTACGAACATTTTTTTATAAACATATGATAATATATAATTTCCTACTTTGTTTACATTAATGTACAATTTAGTGAAAGTATAAAAATTAAATATACTTATATTAATTTAAAAATAAATTTCTATAGTGAAGTAATAACTATTATAGAATAAATATAATACATTTATTTCAAGCAAAATCTTACATGATGTTAATGCGCTCGTTAATAACTAGTAGCTAAATAAACAAACCTTTTTTATATTGTTTATCTTTTGAGTAGATTTTTCATATATTCTCTTGACTAGAGTATGATTACACCGCAGTGACCACAGTTTTTCTGGATTTATTTGTTTACTATCGTACTTCGATAGATTTATATTCATAATATATTTTAATAAATATATAGATTTTTTTTGTTCAAATAATTATATAGACTGAATATGAAAAATCATGTAGATTAAGCAATGGGGGACCGTGAGAGAGAAATATATATTAAGAAATGGGGAATTAAAAAAAAAAAGACTAATAGTATGTAGAGTCGGGGGGTGTGCTCGTGGGTTTTTGGAGAACGGGACATATCACATACACATAGGAGAGGAGAGGATGTTGGTCTTTTGATATTTCGTTGGGAAAGTCGAGAGGGCTTTGATTTCGGAGCCCCGTTGTCTTTCTTATGGAGAGCGTTTCTCTTTATTATTTTTCTTAATTATTTCTCTTAAACATTGTGTATTTGAGTTTTTTTTTTACCATGCTTGTAGAGCATTATATTTTTTATTTTCATTTTTTAAAATAGGGTTAAAGCTTTAAAGATTCTTTTTATCTTATATATTTGATCAAAATTAAATTTTTTGGTGCTATATTTTTTTAGACGTTTGGTGTCATATTTATGCGCTTTGTTGTCTTTTGGTGTATCTGTTAATTTTTTTGATAATTTGATCTGTTAAGTGGTATGTGCAAGTCACGTGACACTCATATACTTTTGATTTTATTTAATTAAGTCTTTCTAATACATCCCTAACTTTTAACTTTTATTTTTGTTTAATTTAACTCCAAAATTTCAAAATTGAACCACTTAACACAGTGAACCTAGCCCTAGGTCGGGGTCGGCTGGGTCAGGCAACCCAGACCTAGGGTCGGACTTAGCCTTGGGCTAGGACCGACTAGGTAAATTGGGACCTAGCCAATTTGGTTTAATTAGCCACAATTGGCTAGGTCTCAGTTGAAATAGTCACTGTTGGATATGATTCGAGACGACCTTACAAGAATCGACGACATTAAAGACAGAACCCTCGAAAGTCAAGTCAACAACTAATCATACTTGAAATAGAAATACGAAGACAAATAGTCGACACCAATGTGAAAGAAGGTCGACTCTTAAGGTACCAATCAAAGAAGATCGACAAAGTTAAACTCTTTCCCTCTAGAAGATATGATCTAGTCGACAATCAAGTGCTGTCATAAAATCCTCCTCCTAAGAAGGAAGACAGTTGGAAATTGTTAGGTTATAAAGCCTAGGTCAACGGGTCGTCAATCTAGAATTTATTTCCCACTAATGAAATGTCGGGTTCAGTGCTCCTAGGACTAGTCGTTCTGATCCGTGCCCTTATACTCCCTTGGGGTAGTCGTTCTGATATGTGTCCTTCTCTTCTCTCCTTCTGACCTCCTTTCCTTCTCTCCTTCTGACCTCCTTTCCTTCTCTCCTTCTGACCTCCTGAGGCTTGTACTTCTTACCCCTGGGGCTTGTCCTACTGCTCTATGCTCTTCTGCTTCCTTGGTTCTCTTCTCCTTGCCACCCTGCAAGAGGGGCAATACCAGGCACAGAGGGGGGGGTGGTGCCTGATGAACCCTCTCCGATGCCTAAGTCAGTACGGTTTTAGAGAGATAAAGCTAGAGAGATGTCAGAGCAAAATTGTGCAACTTGCCAAGATGATCAAATGAATAGTGGAGGTGGGGTATTTATAGGCAACGGTGTCATTAAGGTAGCTTAATGACATCGTTAACCTTTAAACACAATTAATTATCCTTTAAACATGTAATTAAGACCTTAGGATTCGAAGGAGGTAGGCAGAGTGGACCGAGCGTGGGAGTCCGAAAGTGGTGTCGGGGCCCTTGGGGGGGAGAAATCCGACCTCCAAGGGTAGGGGTTGGGTGAGGGCACCCAACCCCTCCTAGGGAGGGTGGGGTTGGCCAACCCCATCCCTCCTAGGAGGGATCGGGTTGGCCGACCCGATCTCTCCTAGGAGAGATCGGGTTGGTCCACCCGATCTCCCCTAGGGGAGATCGGGTCGGCTGACCCGATCTCCCCTAGGGGAGGTCGGGTGTGGCCACCCAACCTCACCTAGGTGAGTTCGTCTGCCGGACGGGCGCTCCGGCCCCGTCCGAGCCGTCGATGTTCTCGCGAAGTGTCCGGGTTGAAGTTTTGATTTGCAATCATAAATGGGACGATAAAAATACAACGGTTTGGAAGTCAACGGGTTCAAATTGGGCGTATATCCATCACATGCCCCCGAGTCAACCAATGGCCTAACCCTTGATTGACTCTATTTTAGGATGGTATGACACGCGCAATTTGAAACCGGGGTTTTACCTTCTTTGTCTGAATGCTTGCTTACCCATGGATACGTGCCTCTGACTCTGCCCCCTTGTCTCATTCTCGTTGTCCTTTTCTCTTCTTTTTGACGGTGGGATTTCTGGTTGGGCTTACTTCTCGGGGCACGCGTCGCATTGAGGTATGCGTTTTTCTTCTTGTGTAAGCATTGTTCTTGTGGAATTCGATCCTGTTTTTCTTTCAGTTGTTTCCTTACTTGTCTCGTTTCGATTTACGTGTCTTCATGATAATGTAGTTCTGCTTGATTTGTCTTTCCTCCATCTTCTTGCTTTCATACTTCCGTTTACTGGCGTGTGGGGTTTTCTACATCGGGATTATGGCTATCTCTGTTTGCCCTCTTGCCTCTGTCTGTTGGGCTGAGGGGTCTCTCCATGCTGGGGGTTATGACTATCACCCCCTGCCCTCCTACCTTTGCCTATTGACTGATGAGGTTTCCCTATGCTGGGGGTTATGACTATCTCCCCCTGCCCCCTGCCTTTGCCTGTTGGCTGGTGGGGTCTCCTTATGCTGGGGGTTATGACTATCTCCCCCTGCCCCCTGCCTCTGCCTGTTGGCTAGTGGGGTTTTTCTTGCCGTCTTTCTATTCTTGTCTTTTGACTTTGTATCTATCATTTTAGGGGAATGAGTTCGTATCTCTTGTCCATTGTTTGCTTTATGTTTTTCTTGGATTGAGCCTGTGTTTTTTCGGTCAGCAGAACTTTCTGGTGATTGATGAGGAGTAAGAGGCCAGTACGTGTGGGAGTGGTTACTTCCGGGACCGGATCTTCGATTGCAAAAAGATCGGTTTTCTATGGTGCGGGGAGGTGTTCTCTAACTGGAGGTAAGGGTGGTGATGTTAGGGTGCCATCTTCTTTCTATATTGATGCCCCCCAATCGAAGGTCCGGGAGCCGTATTTTCCTTCCTCCCTATTTGGTGAGTTCTTGAGCAACTGAGTTTCCTTAGTGTATATTGGTATTTACTCTGTGCTTTGTTATAGGTAGACTTCGTCTTCCGCGTCTGAGTCGGAAGGAGTTGTCTCGTCCACCTGTTGATGGAATTGTTGGGTCTGAGTGGGCGCCTTATTATGGGCGTGGGGCTCGTTTTGACAATCAATCTTCTTTGCAAACTCCTGAGGTTGGAGTTCGTGTTCTGCAGTCTGCTGTTCCTCCTGCTGATCGTGTGTCCCTCTCCAAAGGGTTGGAGGCAGCTTATGAGTTGGCTCGTGATGTGTTGGCTCGTTATGCTCCTGTAATGTTATTAACCATTTTATCCTTTGGCATACTTCTTCTTCATGTGTTATCCGTCTCATCTTTTATTTTTGTTGCAGGGTATGGCCGACCTTGTTAATTTATCCACCCTTGCTATTGATCTTGCTGAGGAGAGGAAGGTATACGAGGACATTTGTGTCTCCCTTAACTCCAGTCTTATTAGCTGTTTGGAGCATAGTCGCATCACTGATTTGCAATGCCGAGACTTGGAGGGTCGTATTGCTCTTCTCAATGAAGAGGTTGAGGCGTTGAAACAAAGGTCTTATCGTGATGAGGCACTCCGGGCTGCTGAGTTAGTCTCTCTGGAGGAAATGTTTCGTATGGAGGCGAAGGAGTGTGCCATTGCTGAGTATAAGGCCTCTTCCGCTTATCAGGCTGCTATGGATGTTCGCTGCTCTGTGGCGAAACGTATTTCCTTGAAGAAGATTCTTGAGCGTATTCACATGATTGCTCCTGACTTTCCTTTCTCTCGACTTGGTGATTTGTCAGATTTTGCTATTAAGCATATTGCGAAGATAAGGGAATAGTACCCTTATTTCTTGTGGTAGTCTCGTGTGTTTGTGAGTTGTGGTTGTCTTTAGAGTTTAAAACTCCACCTTTCTTAGTGTTACCATCTTTGTCTGACACACTTGTCTCTACTCATTGTATACATGGTCGTGTGCTTATATCTCTTCTCATGATGCCTCCCTATGCCTTGTGTATGGCTCTTTGGGTATGGACCCTTCCCTTGATATATTTCCTTTACTTATCCTTCTTTCGTGGTTTCCTTCATGTCATACCTGTCATTTCATAAAGAAAAAACATTACTTGTTCTTCACATTACTTTACTTAGAAATTTCTTTCTCATGGTATCCTTCTAAGCATGGTGTGATGATCTCTTCTGATACCTCTTACACGGTATACGTTGTACTGTTAGACCAAAGATACGCTCTTGGTGGGCGTCGAAATCTGTTCACGAGACAGGCTCTCGGATGGCACTTAACGTTTCACAGGATAGGCTCCCGGAGGGCACAGGTTAGTCCACCGATACCTTCTTGACGGGTGTCAAAATCTGTTCACGAGACAGGCTCTCGGACGGCACTTAACGTTTCACAGGATAGGCTCCCGGAGGGCTCAGGTTAGACCAAAGATACGCTCCTGGTGGGCGTCGAACTGGTAGTTTGAAATCTACCTCAAGATACGCTCTTGGGGGCGTCGAACTGGTAGTGTTTTTTCTACCTCAAGATACGCTCTTGGGGGCGTCGAATCTGGTAGGTTGCAAATCTACCTCAAGATACGCTCCTGGGGGCATCGAATTCGTAGTTTTTGGAAACCACTCTCAAGATACGCTCTTGGTGCGTCGAAGTCGTAGTGTAATAACTACTCTCAAGATACGCTCTTGGGGGCGTCGAAGTTCGTAGTTTTTGGAAACCACTCTCAAGATACGCTCTTGGTGCGTCGAAGGTCGTAGTGTAATAACTACTCTCAAGATACGCTCTTGGGGGCGTCGAAGGTCGTAGTATGAACACTACTCTCAAGATACGCTCTTGGGGGCGTCGAATGTCGTAGTATGGAAACTACTCTCAAGATACGCTCTTGGGGGCGTCGAACCTGTCATTGACTTGAAGTCATATCTGTGTAAGGATAACTTCGTGCTTATACCACTACACTCACTGGAAAATACTCTTGAGTAACTACTACTCCCTTAGGAGCATTCATGTTTTTGTACACTTGGGATGCCTTGGTGCACCAAGACATCCTTTGTAGAAATGAAAGATAGTTGTAGAGTTGGAGTAACTTCGTGAGTTCTCCTTCTCAAAAGTTGTTTTTTGAAAAGCTTGTAGAGCTGAAACATGCGAAATGTGAAATAAACTAAGGATATAGTCTTTTGCTTGTGCTTCCTTCTTATACGTAGTACTTCTTTAGGTGCTCTCCACTGAAGGTGTTTGTGGAGATATACCCCTCCCCATCTTCGAGGCGATAAGCGTTTACGTAGGGAACTGATGCTATCTTGTATGGTCCTTCCCACTTTGGAGATAATTTTCTGACTTGGTCTAAGTGTGAGAACTCGTTCCTTCTTAGTACCAGTTCTCCTACGTGGAACTGTCTCTCCTTGACTTGGCGATTGTAGTATCTTGCTGAGACAAGGCGCATTCGTGTCTGTGCGTCTTCCGAATTCCACCTTTTATCCTCCACCATGTCTAAATCTAAAAGCCTTGCTTTGTTGTTCTCATGCTCCTCAAAGTACTTGGTCCTCAGTGATTGTACAGCTATTTCTGCTGGTGCCACCGCTTCAGTTCCGTACACTAGGCCAAATGGCGTTTCTCCTGTGGATATCTTTGGTGTTGTCCGCACTGCCCATAGGACATTTTCTAGCTCATCTACCCAACTTCCCTTGGTGGCGTGGAGTCGTTTCTTTAGGCCATCTAGCACTATCTTGTTTGCTGATTCTACTTGTCCGTTTGTCTGAGGGTGCTTTACTGATGCGAAGCGGTGGTCTATATTCAGTCTTTCACAATACCACTGCAATTTCTTGCTCTTGAATTGTGGGCCATTGTCACTTATTATTGCTCTTGGCACCCCGTACCTCGAGACAATGTGAGATTGGATGAAGTTGACGACTTGGTCGTCTGTTGTCTTCCCCATTGCCTTTGCTTCTATCCACTTGGAGAAGTAGTCTATTGCAACAATTATGCAAGTCTTCTGACCTTTTGTTTTTGGTAGGGGGCCTATCAAATCAATCCCCCATTGCGCGAAAGGCCAGGCTCCTGAGATGGAGCTTAGCTTTGCTGGTGGGGCTGTTATATTTCTAGAGTACCTTTGGCAGTGATCACATTTTTGTACCAAGTCTGCTACTTCTTTGCTCATTGATGGCCAATAGTATCCTAGGTTGTAGACCTTTCGGCTTATTGACCGTGCCCCTTCATGGCACCCCGCATCTCCCTCATGGAGTTCTGCAAGCACTCTCTCTGTTTCTGGGTATGCTATGCATTTGAGGAAAGGTGTGGAGTATCCTTTCTTGTAGAGTTCATTGTCCATCACTGCGTAATTCCTAGCCATCCTTTCAATCTTGACTGCTTCCACCTTATCTTTTGGGAGCTTTCCTTCCATGATGTATTGTCGCATTGGTGTCATCCAGACTTCTGCTTCATCTATTGCTAGAACCTCCATTTGTTCTATCACTGATTGCATTCTTTGCTCTATGAAGTGAACCTCTTTGCCTGCTTCTGCCCCTAAGGCTAGTTTACTTAAGGCGTCTGCCTCTTGGTTTTGTTCTCTTGGGACTGACTCAATGTCGAAGCTTTGGAAGCTCTTTATCAAGTCCTTGGCTTGCTGTAAGTATCTCTGCATGTTTTCGGACTTTGCAGTGTAGATTCCTTTCACTTGATTGACAACTAGTTGAGAATCACACTTGACCCTTAAATGCTTTGCCCCTACTCCTTTGGCTATTCTCAGGCCAGTTATTAGTGCTTCGTACTCAGCCTCATTGTTTGTTGCCTTAAAGGTGAGTGCCATGGCATAGCGCATAGGTGTATTGCTGTTTGGTGGGTATAGTAAGAGGCCTGCACCTGAACCTCCTCCGTTGGATGACCCATCAGTATGCATCTCCCATAATTCTTCTGATTGTGTCTCCTGACTACTACTTGCCTCGCATGTAGTTTTGACTTCTCCCAAGTCTTCGTCCGGATTAATTCCAGTGAATTCGGCGATAAAATCTGCTAGAGCCTGACCCTTTATGGCTGTTCTTGGGGCGAAATGAATGCGAAACTCACTTAGCTCGATTGCCCATTTGGTCAGTCTTCCCGATGTGTCTGGTCTTTGCAGGAGGTGTTTCAATGGTTGGTCTGTGAGGACTGTTACTTCATGCCCATGAAAATACGGTCTCAACTTTCTTGCTGATATGATTAGTGCATAGAGGTACTTTTCTATTGGCAAGTAGTTGATCTCATACTTTGCCAATGTTTTGCTTACGAAGTATACTGGCAATTGTGCAGCGTTTTCCTCTTTGATTAGCACTGAGCTAACTGCCACGTTGCTCACGGAGATGTAGAGGTAGAGGGGCTCCCCTGGTGTAGGCTTTGCTAGGGGTGGTAGTGTCTTTAGATGTTGTTTGAGTTGCTGGAAGGCCTCCTCACATCTCGGTGTCCATTCAAATTTCTTGTTTGCCCTTAGTACCTCAAAGAAGGGTAATGCCTTGTCTCCTATTTTGGATAGGAATCTATTAAGGGCTGCCAACCTCCCGTTCAGTCGTTGAACCTCTTTGTGCTTCGTAGGTGACTGCATTTCTTCAATTGCTTGAAGTTTTTCGGGGTTTACCTCTATGCCTCGCTGGCTTACCATGAAGCCTAAAAACTTTCCTGATTGCACCCCAAATGCGCATTTTTTCGGGTTTAGACGGACTTGGTATTGCCTCATCCTTTCAAACGTTGAGCGAAGGTTTTCCACGTGGTCCTTCTTCTCTTTAGATTTGACTATCATGTCGTCCACATACGCCTCCATTGTCTTCCCTATCATGTCCCCAAAGATTTTGTTGACCATTCTTTGGTATGTTGCTCCAGCATTTATGAGTCCGAAAGGCATCACTGTGTAATGGTATATCTCACTATTAGCATAGAATGCTGTGTGAGGGGCGTCCTCGGGGGCCATTTTTATCTGGTTGTATCCTGAGTATGCATCCATGAAGCTCATTAGTTGGTGACCTGATGTTGCATCCACTAACTGATCTATTCTTGGTAGCGGATATGAGTCCTTTGGGCATGCCTTGTTTAGGTCCCGATAGTCAATACACATTCTCCAACTTCCTCCCGGCTTCTTTACCAGTACTGGGTTTGCCACCCATGTCTGGAATCTGATTTCTTTGATGAACTTTGCCTTTAGTAGCTTTTCTACTTCTTCTTGGATAGCTATCCTTTTGCTTCCTCCCATTGGTCTCACCTTCTGAGTTGTTGGTCGCGTTGCCGCGTCTATATTGAGCTTGTGTGAGATTACCTCTTCTGATATCCCTGGCATATCGCTTGGTGACCAGGCGAACAGATCCTTGTATTCCCTTAGTAAGGCTACTAAGTGAGTCTCCTCTTCCTTAGATAAGGCAGTCCCGATTTTAGCCTTCCTATCGGGTTCTTCTATGAGTATCTCTTTTAGTTCCTCCATGGGGGCTGGTCTTCCATGATCTTCTCTTGGGTCCTCATCTACTAGTAGGACTTCTCTTGTTTTCTTCCTTTTGCCTAATGCAATCCTTGTGCATTTCCGTGCTACCTTCTGGTTGCCTTTTACTTCCCCTATTCCTTGGCCTGTGGGGAATTTCATTTTCTGATGTAGTGTTGATGGTACCATACCCCACTTGTTGATTGTAGTGGTACCTAGGACCCCATTGTACTCCTCCATTTCTTCTGTGATGAAGAATGGGACATCAATCTTTAGCTGTCTCTGGCATGTGCCCAGTGTCACAGGTAGTGTGATTGCCCCCAGTGGGTATGTTGGCTCTCCTGAGAATCCTATCAAGGGGGAGTAAACCT
The DNA here is from genome assembly GCA_036873135.1 of Clarkia xantiana subsp. parviflora. Lineage (NCBI taxonomy): Eukaryota > Viridiplantae > Streptophyta > Magnoliopsida > Myrtales > Onagraceae > Clarkia > Clarkia xantiana. The sequence continues at coordinate 13,845,671 of JAPTYO010000003.1, forward strand.
GTTTTATGCTACTTGGCCTTACTCCTAGTATGTTGAGGACCTTCTTGCTAATGATGTTGGGTGAGCTTCCACTGTCTATTAGGATTCTCCCAATGTCCATATCGGTGATCTTCATTGTTATGACCAGGGCATCCTTGTTGTCTGGTAACACATGCTCCATGTCTCTTCTTGAGAATTCTATTATGTCTTCTCTCTTTTCTTCTGGTTGTTCTTCTTTTGGCTTAGGAGTTCCTAACTCTGTCACATATGCTTCTCTGGCATTCGCTGACTCTCCTCCAGCTCCATAACCTCCATGGATGACATATACGCTTGCCATCTTGCTAGTGATAGTTAGGCTTTCTGTCCGAAGCCCGCAGACGGCGCCAAGTGTTAGGTTATAAAGCCTAGGTCAACGGGTCGTCAATCTAGAATTTATTTCCCACTAATGAAATGTCGGGTTCAGTGCTCCTAGGACTAGTCGTTCTGATCCGTGCCCTTATACTCCCTTGGGGTAGTCGTTCTGATATGTGTCCTTCTCTTCTCTCCTTCTGACCTCCTTTCCTTCTCTCCTTCTGACCTCCTTTCCTTCTCTCCTTATGACCTCCTGAGGCTTGTACTTCTTACCCCTGGGGCTTGTCCTACTGCTCTATGCTCTTCTGCTTCCTTGGTTCTCTTCTCCTTGCCACCCTGCAAGAGGGGCAATACCAGGCACAGAGGGGGGGGGGGGGTGGTGCCTGATGAACCCTCTCCGATGCCTAAGTCAGTACGGTTTTAGAGAGATAAAGCTAGAGAGATGTCAGAGCAAAATTGTGCAACTTGCCAAGATGATCAAATGAATAGTGGAGGTGGGGTATTTATAGGCAACGGTGTCATTAAGGTAGCTTAATGAAATCGTTAACCTTTAAACACAATTAATTATCCTTTAAACATGTAATTAAGACCTTAGGATTCGAAGGAGGTAGGCAGAGTGGACCGAGCGTGGGAGTCCGAAAGTGGTGTCGGGGCCCTTGGGGGGGAGAAATCCGACCTCCAAGGGTAGGGGTTGGGTGAGGGCACCCAACCCCTCCTAGGGAGGGTGGGGTTGGCCAACCCCATCCCTCCTAGGAGGGATCGGGTTGGCCGACCCGATCTCTCCTAGGAGAGATCGGGTTGGTCCACCCGATCTCCCCTAGGGGAGGTCGGGTGTGGCCACCCAACCTCACCTAGGTGAGTTCGTCTGCCGGACGGGCGCTCCGGCCCCGTCCGAGCCGTCGATGTTCTCGCGAAGTGTCCGGGTTGAAGTTTCGATTTGCAATCATAAATGGGACGATAAAAATACAACGGTTTGGAAGTCAACGGGTTCAAATTGGGCGTATATCCATCACAAATCTACTCATCGTCTCTTAACTTAAGAAAACCCTTCCTCTAAAGGAAGAGGTACCAGCTGGCAACCAACTTGCTGACTTCCTGATCCAAGAAAACATTTCCCTCAAGGAAACCTTCAACACTAAACAAAAAGTATGTGGCAACCTGCTTGTCACCTACTCATGCTGCGTCGTCCCTCTCCACCAATCAGAGAAATGCGGCAACCACCACGGGACAGCCAATCAGAGCATAAAGTTCACCGCCCCTAAAGTCGGTACACTTCCCGTATAAATAGGGGAATACTTTCATTATTTAACATGACATTCATATACTTTTATAGTATTCTCTTAAATTCTATTACTGACTTAAGCTTCAGACTGGAATCAGGGGCCATCCCCACCCCTTTTCAGGTCCTCGCCTATCAAAAGAAGCTAAAGGAAACTAAGTCCCTTTAAAGTCGACATAGACACCTAAAGAAGCCAGCCACATGCGAGATCTCGAAATCCATTACCAGAAGTTTAAGCCACGTCATTTTGATCCTAACATTTGGCGCCGTATGTGGGAACGGTGATCAAAAAGTCATGGCGCCACCAATGAGTCAAGTAAGGCAATACCAAACACGTAGAGGTGAGGGTATATTCCAAGGGTTGAGTGAAACCTTGGAAGATTACTTTAAGCGATTCCAAGGAGCGTATAGCGGAGGCAAACTCTCAGAAAAAGAAGCTATCCAGGTATTCATCAGAGGTTTGGGACCCCAATCCCAATCATTGGCCATCACTCAGTACACTGAACCAGCGCGAAGTTGGGAGGAACTGATCCAGAGAGCAACTTTCCATGTGAGAGTAGAGCAAATGCGAGCAAATCGCCTCTTACAGCCAGAACCCCGACAGGGTCGAGGCGAAAGCTCATCTATACGGGGAGTTTCTTCGAGGGAATTTCGAAAAACCCAACAAAGGTTAGAAAGACTTCATTTAGCCAAAAGAGATCATCATCCCCTTCCTCGTTGCGAATATCATCGAGAAGAGGGGCATGACTCCGAGGACTACCTCCTCGCCAGGAGAGAACTGGAATTTATGCAAGAATAAATCCAACGTCACCATCGCCACCGCTCTCATGAGCAAAGAAGGTGGCGAACACCCCAGATGGAAGAAATTAGTGGAAGTCGCTCTGGAGGAGGGCGATAAAAAAGTTAAAATTGGAGCTGGTCTATAGCCAGAATTAGCCAAAAGAATAACTGTCCTCCTTAGAGAGTATAAGGAGCTATTTGCTTGGGAGCTTAGCGACATGCCAAGAATAAGCCCTGATATTATCTCTCACGAGCTGCGAATAGATCCAGCTGTGAAACCTATAGCTAAAAAAAAAGATCTATAGGAGCTGAGTAAAAGGCAGTGATACGCCAAGAAGTGGGAAAGCTGGTCGATGCCGGTTTTGTGAAAGAAATACGATTCCAAACTTGGGTCGCCAACCCAGTCTTGGTGAGGAAATCTAATAAGAGATGGAGGATGTGCGTAGATTTCCGAGATCTCAACAAAGCATGTCCTAAAGACTCCTACCTCTTACCAATGATCGACCAACTTGTCGACGCCACTTCAGGACTTGAGCTTCTAAGCTTCATGGACGCATACTCGAGATACAATCAAATACAGATGCATCCCAACGATGAGGCCCATACCACCTTTTATGCAGATAGTGACATCTACCATTATAAGGTCATGCCTTTTTGCTTGATTAACGCTGAAGCCACTTATCAACGGATGGTCAACAAGCTCTTCAAATCCATGATAGGAAGAAACGTGGAGGCCTATGTCGACGACATGTTGGTCAAAACAAGGAGGGGCCAAGACCATGTCCAAAATCTAGAAGAAGCGTTTGCATGCATGCGACGCCATCAAGTAAGATTGAATCCAACCAAGTGTGCTTTTGGTGTTCAATTTGGGAAATTTCTGGGTTTTATGGTCAGCCAGAGAAGGATCGAGGCCAACCCAGAAAAAGTCACCGCCATAGAAGAAATGTCCTCGCCTACATGCCATAGAGAGGTACAGAGTCTCAATGGAAGGTTGGCCTCTTTGGGAAGATTCCTGGCAAAGTCAGGAGATAAATCCCTCACTTTCTTTAAAATCCTAAGAGCAAAGAAGAAGTTCGAGTGGACACATGAATGTGAAGGAGCCTTCCAGCAGCTGAAAAAGCACCTCCACTCGCTTCCCACCTTGGCAAAACCATTACCTGAGGATCCCTTATTCTTTACCTAAGTGTAAGCCCGACGACGGTAAGCTCAGTACTCATCAAAGAAACATGCAACATCCAAATCCCAGTCTATTATGTTAGCAAGCTTTTTGGCATCGCCGAAGCCAACTACATGGCTATTGAGAAGTATCTATATGCTCTACTAATAGCAGCAAGAAAACTACGACCTTATTTCCACGCCCATGAAATCACGGTACTTACCAATCAACCTCTAAAACAACTTCTACAGAAGCCCGACATTTCGGGAAGGATGGTCAAATGGGCGGCGGAGCTAAGTGAATTTCGCATCCATTTTGAGCCACGAAAGGCCATCAAGGGCCAAGCGCTGGCCGACTTTATAGCAGAAAATACGGCGACACCAAATGCAAAACCTGTAGTCCTCCCACGAGAAGAACATGTGAAAGCCACGCCAGAAAACACTGCCAACGATAATATGCCGTGGTTGCTATACACTGATGGTTCCTCTTCCTCCTTGGGATGTGGTGCAGGATTAGTGCTAACACCACCAGATGGAGAGCCCCTCCGGTACGCGTTGGCCTTGACCTTTCGAGCTACCAACAACGAAGCTGAATATGAGGCTCTGTTAACAGGCCTTCGTATAGCCAAAGGCATGGCGATCACCAACTTAAAGGTACGATGCAACTCTGAATTAATTGTCAATCAGACAAATGGAACTTACGTCGCCAAAGGAGAAAATATGAAGACGTATGCAGAAGAAGTACGACGACTCATACGGGACATGCCTCATTTCCAAATAGAAGCTATTCCTCGAGAAAGCAATCAAGAGGCTGACGCCCTTAGTAAATTTGCTTTGGGAAATCCCCACCTGTGCCAGTACACTTTATTGAGAAGTCTCTCTACTCCGCTGTGGAGGCAAGGTTTAAAGTTCTTAACATTCAAGCCCCCGACTCATGGATTATCCCTATCCAGAATTTTCTGGAAAAGGGAAACCTCCCAGAAGACTCACTGGAGGTAACTAAAATCCAAAGGATGGCAGGACGATTCGTGATCTTAGATGGATACCTCTACAAAAGAGGATATTCCACCCCTTATCTCTGATGTGTAGCTGCCCCTAAAATAGAAAAAATAATGGAAGACCTGCATAAAGGAGACGCTGGATGCCGCGAAGGATCCAAAACCCTAGTGTTAAAAGCTCTACGGCAGGGATGCTACTGGCCAACTATGCATAAAGAGGCGATAACATTGGTGCAAGCCTGTCATGCCTGCCAAGTTTACGCTCCTAGAATCACAAGGCCACCAGCAGAGTTGACGCCAATGATGAGCGCCTGGCCTTTCGCGCAGTGGGGAATCGACCTCATCGGCCCCTTGCCTAAATCCACAGGTCAACGAAAACATATTGTGGTCGCCATCGATTATTTTTCCAAATGGATAGAGGCAAAAGCTTTGGCATCAACGACTACATTCCAGATGATCAAGTTCATACAAGAACAAATCATATGCCGATATTGGGTGCCAAAATTCCTAATCAGCGATAACGGTCCCCAATTTTCCAGCGACGAACTTGCCAACTTTTGCGAGCAAATGTTTATAAATCATCGTTTTGGCTTCATCCATCACACGCGGACAAATGGACAAGTCAAGGCAGCCAATAAGACGATCCTTAACGGACTAAAGAAGAGAGTGGCCTCTCTAAAGGGAAGCTGGGTAGAAGAGTTGGACAAAGTACTTTGGGCGCTCAGAACCACACCCAAAAGAGCCGCAGGCGAAACTCCTTTCAGCATGGTCTATGGATCTGAAGCCGTCTCGCCTATTGAAGTGGCTAATATCTCCCACAGAGTCGCCACATATCAGGTCGACCAGAATGACGAGCAAAGGAAGACCGACTTAGATCTCGTCGACGAAAGAAGATGGGCCTCCGAGGAAACTCAGGGAAGAATAAAGCTCGCCACTGCTAGTTATTTTAACCGGAAAGTAGGGCGACGCCAATTCTTCCTGGGTGAGAAAGTTTTACGAAGAAATGAGTTCTTAACGGCTGATCAAAGATGAAAGATAGTGCCAAAATGGGAAGGTCCATATATCATCATCGACATACCATGTCCCAACGCCTACAAATTAGAAGATCCATAGGGGCAACGCCTCAACAAAATTTTTAATGCAGAACATCTGAAGAAATTCTATGTCTAAAAAAATCCTTTTATGTATTTTTACTACGATAAAGTGATAAAAAAGAAATGATTTCTTTTCTCTTGATGTTTAAAACAGGACTCTCTCGACATCCTAAAGTCGGTGATGCTCAGGATATCAGTCATAACTAACTCCCCCGACTTCCAAAAGTCGCCTCTACAAAGGAGATCAGTCATAATTGACTCCTCGACTTCCTAAAGTCGGCGACGCTCAGGAGATCAGTCATAAGTGACTCCCTCAACTTCCAAAAGTCGCCTCTACAAAGGAGATCAGTCATAACTGACTCCTCGACTTCCTAAAGTCGACGACGCTCAGGAGATCAGTCACAACTGACTCCCTCGATTTCCAAAAGTCACCTCTACAAAGGAGATCAGTCATAACTGACTCCTCGACTTCCTAAAGTCGGCAACGCTCAGGAGATCAGTCATAACTGACTCCCTCGACTTCCAAAAGTCGCCTTTAGAAAGGAGATCAGTCATTCTCGACTTCCTAAAGTCGGCGACGCTCAGGGGATCAGTCATAACTGACTCCCTCGACTTCCAAAAGTCGCCTCTACAAAGGAGATTAGTCATAAATGACTAATCGACTTCCTAAAGTCGGCGATGCTCAGGAGATCAGTCATAACTGACTCCTTCGACTTCCAAAAGTCGCCTCTACAAAGGAGATCAGTCATAACTGACTCACTCGACTTCCAAAAGTCACCTCTACAAAGGAGATCATTCATAACTGACTCCTCGGCTTCCTAAAGTCGGTGACGCTCAGGAGATCAGTCATAACTGACTCCTCAACTTCATACAGTCAAAGTTCTTTTCTCATCATTAAAGGTACTCAACATAACCCCTTTCCCTTTATTTTAAAGACTAATGACTTATGTCTCAGGGGCAAGTGTTGGATATGATTCGAGACGACCTTACAAGAACCGACGACATTAAAGACAGAACCCTCGAAAGTCAAGTCAACAACTAATCATACTTGAAATAGAAATACGAAGACAAATAGTCGACACCAATGTGAAAGAAGGTCGACTCTTAAGGTACCCATCAAAGAAGAGCGACAAAGTTAAACTCTTTCCCTCTAGAAGATATGATTGAGTCGACAATCAAGTGCCGTCATAAAATCCTTTCACCTAAGAAGGAAGACAGTTGGCAATCTACTCATCGTCTCTTGACTTAAGAAGATTCTTCCTCTTAAGGAAGAGGTACCAGCTGGCAACCAACTTGCTGACTTCCTGATCCAAGAAAACCTTTCCTTCAAGTAAACCTTCAACACTAAGGAAAAATGAGGTGGCAACCTGCTTGTCACCTACTCATACTGCGCTGTCCCTCTCCACCAATCAGAGAAAGGCGGCCACCACCACGGGACAACCAATTAGAGGATAAAGCTCATCGCCCCTAAAGTCGGTACACTTCCCCTATAAATAAGGGAATGCTTTCATTGTTTAACATTACATTCATATACTTTTATAGTATTCTCTTAAATTCCACTACTGACTTAAGCTTCGGAGTGGAATCAGGGGCCATCCCTACCCCTTTTCAGGTCCTCGCCCATCACAAGCAACTAAAGGAAACTAAGTCCCTTTAAAGTCGACATAGACACCTAAAGAAGCCAGCCATAGGCGAGATCTCGAAATCCATTACCTGAAGTTCAAGCCACGTCATTTTGATCCCAACAGTCACGACCTAACCCAGGGCTAGGTCTGACCTTGGTCGGGTTCCCCTAGGGCTGGGGACCACGACCAATGTCGGATCATGGCTAGGTCTGGGCTAGGTTAACACAGTTAAATTGTTCAATTTTGAACCTTTATGACCTAATTAAATAAAATAAAAGTTAGGGAAGTATTAGAGTGACTAAATTGAACAAAATTAAAAGTATATGGGTGTCACAAAACTTGCACATGCCACTTTACAGACCAAATTAACGGATGCACCAAAAGCCAACCAAATGCAAACGTATGACACCAAAAGTCTAAAAAATGGCATCAAAAACTAATTTTTGCCAAACATATGACACCAAAAGAACTTTTAACCCAAAATCCTATATGCGACACTCTTAGAATTCCGATTCAGTCTTATGATTTTATGATTAATCTAAATTAAGTTAAACAATCGATATTCCTGATAAAGTCTTAATGGCGTAGTATCTTAATCACGTGTAGGATCACGATATTAGTCTTAAGATCTTACCATATTATGATTTCAATTAAATAAACTAATCATATGATTCAAGTTAAGGTAAACTCATTCATAGTTATAATAAAATTCTCAAGTGAAACAAATTAATGTTTCTATTGTATATCTTAAGGAGTCCGTCCCGAAATTTTACTCGAGACCAAGTACGCAGAACTTTTTCTATAATCTCGGGCAATTGGACTCAAGTTCAATTTTTTTAGGTAAAGTTCCGAATGCCATTCCCGCCTGAATACATATCCATCACGATATCTTTCTTAATTGCATGTTTTATAAACTTTTTCTCTTTTATTTGGTTTCATCTCTTCGCTCATGATTGATACTCATCGCTATTTATTGCCATTTGGACTTCCTGGCGACTTACATAAAGTTAGAGGGTATTATTGCTGCATATACTTGTTTAGTTGTTATTTTTTTAAATTAAATAGATGCATTTTTATTTTACAAATAATTTTTTTCAGCAATTTATATATGTAGAGTTATGCTTAATTAAAGCTCTTTTACATGTGGTTTCTCCAGTATTATGCTGGCATTATTTCATCATCAAGAATAATAAATCACTTGCCATTTGAGTAAAATAAAGGAAGAGTGTTTGATTCTCATTTTATATATACTATTTTTTTTGCCAAAATATTATAATATTATTGAATTATATTTTATATGGAAATGTATTTTTAAAATTAATATAATAAAATAATTTATGTATCTTATTGTTGATTTATTTTTTATAGTAATATATTTAAATTAAAAATATATAATAGCATACGCCACCCATTTTATATGGAAATGTATTTTCTAAATTAATAAAATAAAATAATTTATGAATCTTATATTTGATTGATTTTTTATATTAATATATTTAAATTAAAAATATATAATATCATATGTCATCTAAAAGGTTTTCACTTAAAAGAAATTATTTATAAATCAGAGTACTGTAAAAAGTTTTGAATTATTGGTTACAATACTTAAGAGTAAATAATAATATAATAAATTAAACAAAATAAATATATCTATAGACATAATTTTTTTGATATTATTAAATACATAAAATTTCAGGTCGTTTTAAAGTTTAAAATTTCCGACCGTAACATATGGCATAATAATATGCACATGAAGTTAGAAACTCTAAAATGATTTTTAAATCTTAAAATTGTTGGTAATTTATCCACCTTTTATTATCTAAATTATTCAAATATAATTATATGTCTTTAGATTAATTTATGGTATTAAAGAACACAATAGGGGCCTGAATGTTTGCCCATGTTGCCAAAAGGGGTCTGAATTGAAAAAACGTATTATTAAGGGCCTGAATTTTGAGTTTTGTGTTTTTTCAAGTCTCCGTCCAAATTTTCCGTTAAATCTAACAGAACCACGTGAAAAGACAAAAATACCCTTTTGTAATTATTATACAATTTATCAATTTAATTAGTAAAATGTGAAATGTCTAAAATACCCCTACACACTAATTATGCCCTTAAGGCCACCACGCTCCGGCCACCGCCCGGCGACCACCACCCGACTCCGGCGACCACCACCGACCTCCGGCGACCACCACCGGCCTCCGACGACCACCACCGACCTCCGGCGACGACCGAAAAGCTCCGATCGGAGCCAAAAAAGCTCCGATCGGAGCCAAAAAAGCTCCGATCGGAGCTTTGGGACTCCGATCGGAGCTCTGTGGCTCCCGATCGGAGCCACAGAGCTCCGATCGGGAGCCACAGAGCTCCGATATAGAGCTCTGTGGCCCCGATCGGAGCCACAGAGCTCCGATCGGAGCTTTGTGGCTCCGACCGGAGCTCCAAAGCTCCGATCGGAGCTTTTTTGGCTCCGATCAGAGCTTTTTGGCTCCGATCGGAGCTTTTCGGTCGTCGCCGGAGGTCGGTGGTGGTCGTCGGAGGCCGGTGGTGGTTGCCGGAGGTCGGTGGTGGTCGCTGGAGTCGGGTGGTGGTGGTCGTCGGAGCTGTGGTTTAGGTCAAACATGTGAGGGACACACTCTGGTCAAAGGGCATTTTCGGGTTTTCAAATTATTTTCGGTCACATGCTTGTCATGTGACCATTTTCCGTCACTTTTAACAGAAAAAATAGACGGAGACCTCACTTATACACAAAACTCAAAATTCAGGCCCTTAATAATACGTTTTTTCAATTCAGACCCCTTTTGGCAACATGGGCAAACATTCAGGCCCCTATTGTGTTCTTAACCCTTTAAATTATGAAACATATAATATTATGTTTTTGTGCATCATCACTTAACTTTTTATTATTTGCAAATCAAATTCCAAGAAGATTATTTGATACAACTTTATAACAAATTGGATCTGTGGCGCAATGGTAGTGCGTCTGACTCCAGATCAGAAGGTTGCGTGTTCGATTCACGTCAGGTTCATTTTTTCCTGAGTTCTTATTTGCCACCTATATTTTCAAGTTTCAACCATTCTTACACTAAGCCACCTATACTTTAAAGTTTACACTAAAAAACGATTATAGCTACTGAGAATTCCTATTATACAAGTGAGGTTCAATTTAAAACTAATTTGTGATATATAGGTGGAGGTAACTCAATTGCGTATATAGTGTTCTAACAATTGGAATATCATCGGTGTCATATTTCCACAAACGGTGGAGTTCAATTTAACAGTAACATTTTATTTTTTGAATTGGATTAATAGTGATAGTAACATTCATGTTTGGCCATATATATTGTTAATTACATCAACTTATCCCTCCTTGGTTGGGCATTAATCTTAAATTAAAGACCAAGCTAGCTAGCTAGCTATCTATTCTATGCTATGTAAAATGAACATCAAAGTACGGAAAGTGATTATTAGCTGAGAATCTGTGAAAAGATTGCATATGCTTTGTCTGTTTCGAAAAGGATCTTAATAATGGAACACTAGAACCAAAGTCGAAAAAAAAGAGACTGAGGCTAATAATTCCTAACTAATAATGGTAAATGATGTTCATCAGCATGCCCTTTTCTCCTTCATTCATAAATATAATCAATAAGATTCCATTTATTTGCAGAACAATGATTAATTAACAAAGAAAAAGCTGACTATATTTGATGTTCTTGTTGTAACTGATTACTGTAGGAGTACTCTCTTTCTTTTTTATTATGTCTGTTGCAATAAGCTCAATTCCCCAGCATCAGAATCATAACTCTACACATAATCAATGTAAGTGCACTACCCACTGGATTCTTCAAGAACAGAATTTTACAATTTCTCCTAAAAATCTCAGACTGAACAGAGATTAGTGAATTAGATATATACTTATCTGAAATGATGAGCAAAAAAATCTCTACCTAAAAGTTGCTGTCAAAGGACTAATCAAAGGTGTTTATTTCAAACACAAACATGTTGTAATGTGAAATTACTTAAAATATGAATTATAAGTAGTTTGATGAGTTAACGGATAGGTTCTTAATTATTAATATAATATATCACTACAAGAAAAAAACCTGTTTTCTTACTGTAAAATTGGCCGTCCGTGGGAAAATTACCACTGCTTTCCCACGAAATTCCGTAAAAAACGTGTCCTGACCGATTTTTTCGGTCAGAAATTTTTCTGACCGGCTGTCTGAAAATAACTGTTCATTACCCACCGTGTGAAAATAACTGTTCTAACTGACATATATTTTTTTTAAAGTCAGTGTTGAAGTCACCGTTTAATTGTGCACCGTGAGTTGTCTCACACCGGTGGTGTATGAAATAATAAAGCACTATATAAGCAAGTGGGCTACCTCCTCCTATCACCAATTGTTTTTAGGATGGAACCCACACTTGTGAAAATAGTTGCTCTTGTTGGCCCATTGGGTTTTGACTCGGCCCAATGTGAAATTTAACATGATATCAAAGCCCGGTTCCGATAGGCAGTGTTGGGTTTGTCACCTTTGTTGGCTCCACGTACAAGGTTACTGGGTCGGGCCTAGCGTGAGAGTGGGGTTTGTTGAAATTAGGTCCCAACCCGTCCGGATTTGAAAAGCCGGTGCATAGTTAAAAAAAAAAAAAGTCCTCACGGTGCTGTGAAGTCACCGTTTAATTGCACCGTGAGTTGTATTGTGAAAAGAGTTTCTCTTGTTGGCCCATTGGGTTTTGACTCGGCCCAATGTAAAATTTAACAGTCAATTAGTAGGATTCAAACCCAGGATGACTGCGAAATATATGTTGCTCAATACCAACTGAGCTACTAGTCCCTGGTGTAATAAGGTAAAGATTAATAAAGTTGACTTGTACTTAGTTATTTGGAGGTAAAATACGAAAGTTGAATAATAATGTAGAAGATGAGATTCAAATTGGAGACCTAAAAGATGTATGTGTAGCGTATTACCAATTGAGCTGTATGGATTCTTCAATTATGTGGGGTCCTTACTAATATTCAAGTGGGTTCCCTTAAAATATTACTTAGAAATATACACTATATTAAAAAAAATCCCGAGCCAAGTGGTGACGGGGGAACCCGCATGGGCCTTAGTAGATCCGCCACTGGCTGTAACTGGGTTCTAATTCAAACTCCGATTTCTAATTCAAATTTTAATGGTCATACACTCTTAAAGAACCCACTAATACATATTCAATGCGGAAATTGTAAATGCAAAATAGATGAAAAAATGTTACCAAGAATTTTCAAACGTTTAACCATCAATTGCATATGATGTTGCACAATACAATAATTAGCAATGCTCGATTCAATCCTCAAACCGCAATTAGACTTGAACTGAGGCGAGTCTAAAGACAATATGTAGAAACATGTTGAAATGTTTAAACATATCTTTATTGGTAATGATTTATCTAATGCTAAAGACAACATAATAATAATGTTGCAAACACGTTTCTGCAATTTATTTCACATGCTAAATGAATTACTTTGTATCGAAATTTAATATTTGTAAAATATGTTGTATCAAAAGAATTTATTAGCCAATGATTGAATTTTATTTAATTAATATTATTTAACCTTGATTAAAAAATAATTTCTAATAAAAAATTATGTATAATGAAAAATATTAATTATTCAACTTTAATACATTACTAGGTCGCGGGGTTTAATATTTTTTTTTAGTAATTATTTTAAGATTATATTAATTAAATATTGAAAAAACTTGAAAACGCACTATATATATTTTTTGGCCAAAAGCATATTATATATAGCACTTCATCCATATTAAATCAATTATTTGAAAAACTTCAACTTTTATATAACAAATGAAAGTGTTGGAAAAACGTTCGTCGATATAGGGGTAAAACTGTAATTTTGAAATATGTAGGACTAAAGTCCAATTGATTATTATTCGATAATAAACATACAATTAACAAGTAATTTGTATGTGTATGAAAATCGAAATTGCAATCCGTAGATCGAATGGGAAAGACGAAGTTTTAACTGAGGCACGTGCGGATCATACTCTCCTTAAGACAATTTCGCCCCACCTCACCCTCAGGTTATGCAACGGGGTTTATATAGGGACGATCACCTTCCAGGATACAACAGTGTCGTTGACACGAATCGTGCACTCAAGTCATTCAACCGAACCGAACCAATACCCGAACTCAAACAAGAATATTATACCAAAGAATTGATCGATAAAATAACGCTATGAAATTTGAATGAAACCGTAAAATTGAAAATCCGTAACAAACTTCGATTCGTTGCTTCAAAGTTGTTCGTGATGTACAATGAAGAGACCGGGGACAAGCTCGGAATCGAATTTCTTCACGTGTAGACATGCCAAGACTTCGGTGGGCATGATGATATTCGAAATCCATGTATATTAATCGCCACTTCTTCTTCTCTCGGTGTTAATGTGGGATGATGATATATATAAAGCAGATCCTATTGCTTGGCAGCAGATGCGAAGGAAGTATATATATACCACTAAAGAATTGCAACAATATTTGTCGATACCCGAAACCTGAAACGTTAAATCGTTCAAAAAATCGTCGATGAATACACATGAGAAGAACCTAAAGCAAGTGCAACAAATACAATAGATAAATGTGGTATATGATGCTAAATAAGTACTTTCTCTTTGAGGTGTATGATTCCGTGGACGATTGGCATCAATTGGCTCCCACTGTTCTTCAATCTACTCGAATCGATTTTGCTGGTGAAGGAGGTGGAGGCACAACTGAAGATCCAGACGGCAGTTATTGTGCGATCCATTAGAGTATCAGGGATCCAATTCAATCTGACTCAATTGCGTCGATCAGAAGGAGGAAAATGAAGAGTTCAGGAAGGAGAAGGGACACAGTGCTGGTAATTAACATGCCAATGGGAAGGGGAAAGGCAGTGTTATCAGAACCGGATCGGACCGGCGGTCCGACCAGTTTGGACCGGGAACCGGTGCTCCTAACGGTCCGGTTCTCTTAAAAGACCGGGAAGGAAGCGAACCCGGTCCAACTTCCGGTTTTTTTACGAACCGTCCGATTTATGGAGAATCGGGCGGTTCTCCGGTTCGCAATTTTCCCATTAAATTAAAAATAAAAAAACAGAAAATGAAACTAAAAACCTTTTTTGGCAAAAAAAAAACTAAAAACCCTAACTACAAACAAGAACGGAGCTGCCACTAGTATGGATGCCAAGCACAAATTGAAAGCCGCAGCCAAACACAGATTCCACCAATCACGGAACCGTAGCCAAGCACAGAAGCCTCTCGATTCAATTCCTAGAGTCGAAATCGTGCCTTCATGTCCTCCACGACGTCTAACCGCTGTTGAAATTTTGTGAAACAGAGTGAATGGAAGGGATCTTTCAGAGAACTCCACTGATTCAATCTCGAGCGCGGTGTGAGATCCTTGGGAGAACGGATCTTTATCGCCTCCCAAGCATCGACCGGGATAGAAAAACCTTCTATGCCTGTCAAACCTAAGCTCTAAAATATCCAGTCAATTTCCCCATCGTTCACTTCGATCCTAAAGCTGGTGAGATTTGAGATTTCAAGCGACCGCGTACGTAGGGAAGAAGAGCCTGAAGTAGTTTCTTCTGTGGTGTGAAGGACAAGAACGAGGCGGCGTCTGATTGAAGGCGGAGATGGGATTTGATGCATTTGGCTGGGGATAGGAATGAATTAGGACGATGGGTGGGTTGGTCACCATTTTGAGTTGGGCCTGGGCATACTGCTGGGCCTGAGTCTAAAATATGCTGCTAGGCATGAGTTGTCTTGCCAGTCCGGTCTGACCGGGTTCGAACCGGTTCAAACCGCTCGAACCGGGAACCGGACACCTCGCCGTTTCGATGTCCGGTCCTGTTCTGATAACACTGGAGAAAGGTTTCAATCCAGCGATTGTAAGATTTCAATATGCCGCGTGAGGAGAAGGAGAACTGCATAAGCTTGAAATCAGACGCACGTCTATTTTGGTGCTGACGTGGCAGGACTACAAATGCCCTTATTTGCTGATGTGGCAGCCATACAAATCCTCTCTTATCCTCTCTCCTGTCGTTCCTATATATATATATAGGAAAAAAGCCATGATTGGTCCCTATACTATGCATAATGGACCGATTTGATCCCTATACTATTTTTGGAATTGATTTAATCCCTATACTACTCAATTTGGGTCCTTTTTAGTCCTTCAGTTAACTTCAATGGAATTTTCCGTTAACTTTTGATGAGTTATCATCTTATTTTCCACGTGTGTTGCCATGTCATCGATATCTCTCTTCCATGTGTTGGATCACGGGCGAAGCTCCGTTATGTTCTTGACGGAAAGGCTTGAACTCCTGGGCTCCGCGTAATCCTGCAAAAGGGGATGACCTGTGTGGTGACCCAGAATCCCTCTCCGATGCTTAAATGAGTATATGAATGATGGGGTGGTAAGCAATAATCTAAGCTCGTATTAGAATGTGTGTTTTCTGAGGTAACTTCCTCCTTTATATAGGAGGGGAAGTTACTCAGTTACCTGTAACCGCGCCTGGCAGTTTTACCCACGATTCCGCATATCTCGTTCGGGATTCCATATATCTCGCCCCACGCTCCGCTTATCTCGCCCATACTCCGCGTATCTCGGGCACGCCCTGCGTATCTCGGGGGAGGTTATCTGTATCTCAACCGTCTCCCCACTACTCTATCTAGTAGGCGGGTTTCTCGGCCTTATCCTCTTATCACAAGTCCTAATTCATATCGGGGACTCCAGAGTTATCTCATTCTAGGTCACCACCCAGGACCCCTTGTCTCACGAGACAGGTCCAACTTCCTCGGGGCTTTATGATCGGGGCCTTCTCAGAGGCATATCGGGGCCTACTCAGAGGCATATCGGGGCCTACTCAGAGGCTTCTTGTCGGGAGCATTCAGCTCATATATCGGGACCGATCTCGTCGGGACCCTTCGTACTGGGCTTCTGGACCTTCCAGGTTTTTCACAAGGCCTACCAGGTTTAATCACCGTCTACTGACTGTTAACGGGGCTAACGATTACATCGGAACCCATCATTTGCCCCCAAGACATGGGGGACTTGCAGTCCGTCGTGTCTTCCAATTCCAGACCTCCCGACCTCATCGTCGAAGGCTTTTATCTTCAGACCTCTCGATATCACCATCAGAGGTTTTCATCTTCATACCTCCCGATATCACCATCGGAGGCTTTTACCTTGGGCACAATTCTTGAATTACAGAGCTTCTCACTCACAATTCCTCGGACTGCAAGGACGATTGCCAAATTCGAGGAGACTCTTCGGTTACTGCATCATTAAATGCTAGGGATAATGAAACGACGCCTGAACCGGCGTGACTGCTACTTTCTGAAAAAGCACTCATTACGTCACTAACGTCTCTTCCGTACCGTCCCTATAATCTCGGCGATCAAGATTGAGTCGTTTCATCTTCAACGGTCCAGATTGAATCCGTCCAGCTGTCCTTTTGCCTATAAAAGCCAAAACCCTGGCACTATTCACTCTTCCTTACTGTTTTGATCTCTGGAAATTCTGCCATTTTCAACCTCGAAGCTTCTTCTCCAAGTTTCTTTTGCTCTTCCAGTGATCCAAGGCCTCCAGCCCCCCAGATCTTTCTTCATCCTTTCTGAGCAACCATCAACTATGTCTGGTAAGGTTTTCATTCTCTGCTTTCATGATTTGCTGACATTACCTTCTCCTCCTTTCTTAAGTTTTCCTGTTTGTGGCCGTTTTTAGACGAGGCCAGTTCCGGGGAAAGGACCCCTTTTATCTTTGAGCTTGCTATTAACGAAATTTCTGAGACCTCGTATGAGGCTGCTCTCCGAGAAGGCTACATTACTTCAGATTGGGAACCCCGCTTCCCCTACGAGTCTCATCCAGCTACCAGGAGAAAGCATATTGTCACGCGTCCTCGGGAAGGAGAGGTGTTCGTCTCCACCGGGCAAATAAATGCTGGGATTCGATTCCCTTCTTGCAGGAACCTGGTGGAGATGTGCAACTTCTACCAGACGCATTCCTGCACCTTCTCTCCACATGCTATCCGCGTGTGGAACGCTTTCCAGGTTCTATGCCTCCACCAGCAGTGGACGTACAATTTGCTACTCTTCCGCACCTTCTACGGGATGAAGTGTAATAAGGCTGGTGTTTGCTCCTTCACTCCCCGACTCCCCAAATGGACAAAGGAGCAACTTTCACGGTTCGGCTGGGATGGCGAGACCTGGAAGTTTAATAAGGATCGGGTGCTCATTCGTGACTCAGGGTCCGACAATAGCGGATGGAATAAGTATTACTTCTTCGTCCAGAACAGCTCTATCCCATGGCCCCGATGGGAGGTTGTGGCGGACCCTGCCCCCAAGCTCGAAGTCTACACCGAGGATGACCTCAAGACTCTCCAGCTGGTCCAGCTTTACCGTTGGGAGGAATCCTTCGTTCCCCTCGACGCCAACAAGCTCGTGGAGGGGGACTTGATCCAGATCGGAGTCCAGCTCCTCGATTCCGTTTCCAAGAATTTGGTTATCTGGGTAACACTTCTAATCGCTTTGTCTTTTCATTTTTGCAGCCAAGAAGGCATCTCTGCTGACCCATCTCATGTTGAAGCAGGGGGAGACCGATGCCGTCCAGGGTGGCTCCAAGCGGAAGCGGAAGTCTTTGAAGAAGGGAGCTTCCTCTTCTGCTGCTCCTCCGACTGAAGAGCAGGTCGGGACGGCCAAACGGGCCAGAAGGGAGGAGATAGACCAAGCCTTCGGTGTCACCACTGCTGAGGAAGGTAAGCGCGTTCGCCACGCTATTAAGAAATATAGGAGATTAGTTCCCAAGGAGTTTATCCCCGCTGATCGGGAGTCGCGGGTCCGAGAAATTAAGTATATACTTCGAGGAGAAACTCCCCGCATCCTTAAGGCGGGATACTACAACTTCTTTGGAAAGGACCAATATGTCGCGCGCCAAATCATCTTGTGCCCCCATAATACTCTGCCTGACTTCATTCGTCCCGCCACCGCAGGTCCGTCGGAGGCTCTTACTCAGAAGAAGGCTGCTACTCCAGCAAGGGTCGCGACTCCACAGGAGCCGATGATGGAGGATGCCCCGACGGAAGCTCAGTTCCGTCAGGTGACCAACTTGGAGGCTTCCCCCTCCTCCGAGGAGCCAAATGAAGGCGGCTTGCTTCCCCGCCAAAGGCCAGGTCGAAGCATCCTGAGGCCAACTGTGGAGGACGTGTCTCGGAGTTCTCCTCCGGAGTTCCGCTCTCCGACTCCCGAGCCTCCGACCGAGGTGGCTCCTCCGACTGAGGCTTCCAAGGTCATCCCTCCTCTCCCCGTGGATGAGAACCTTTACAAGGTTTACACCCCCGACCAAGAGACGGTTCCCTGGAACCCGATCGAGTCTCTCCAAAGGGTCTCACTCCATCGGGGAGACCTTCATCCTGAATTGGCCCTGCATCTGCTGGCAGGGTCAATTCCACCAGCCTTGAGACGCCCCATCTCCTTGGCGCGGGAGGACATTGAGGAAGAGCTTCGCAGCATGGCTATCCGTCGGATGGAGGTAAACTTTACTTCTGCTCTTATTTTTGCCTTCGATCATCGAATTTTAATCATTTTTCCCTTTTGTCTTAGGAAACCGCGGACCAGCTGCGCTGCTTTGGCTTCATCCTGGCTCTGAAGGGTGCTTTGGAGGAGGCACAAGCCAGGGCGGACCCCAAAGCCTTGGCCAAACTCCAGGAGGACCTTGCCAGCGCTGTGGCGGCGAGGGAGAAGATAGCCAAGGAACAGACCCTCCTTGGCGAGAAGGCTATGAGCCTGCACAAGCAGGTTCAGGATTATGAAGCCGTGCTACGTCGGGAGCGGAGGATACTCAAGGAGGAGCAGCAGCGGCACGAGGCGGAGAAGAGGCAGCTCATCTTCGAGAAGGAAATTCTCGCGGAAGCCAAGGCGGGACTTGAAGCCGAGAAGGCCGAATTTCCTGCCAAGCTGGCTGAGGCAAAGGCTCAGGGTCGCGAGGAGTATCGGAAATCTGAAGATTTCAAGGCGGATGCCGTGGGGTTCTGCAAAACCGAGGTGGAGAACGTTCTGTTCAATGCCGTCGAGGAACTCTACACGGCATACGAGAATTCCATCGACTTCAAGAAGTCCGAGACCCTCGCCCCCTTCGCGGAGAAATACTTCAACCTCCCCGCGGAGAGTGATGAGGCTGATGCCGCGGACCCGACTCCGCGGACTGCGGAGCCTTCTGCCCAGGCCCCCTCGAATCCTACTCCTTCTAAAGCTGCTGTGGACCCAACTCCCAACAAGGACCAAGCTTAATGTTTTATTCTTTAAGTCCTTGTAACTTTTCTCCTTGTATCCTCTCTGTTTCTTTGTATCGGACCCTTCGGCCTTTGAGCCTTTATAAGAAATTCCTTTCATCTTTTTTGGTCTCGATAATCATTGCACTATTTAAAGCGACTTTAGATTCGTTACTTTAACGTCCCGATGCATCACTTAAGATGACTTCATACATCCTTCCGATGCTTTACTCGGGACTTCACCACTTAAGGTTTCTCATCCATATCACTTAATGTAATTTCGTATGCCTTTCGCGACATTTTTCTCGGGACTTCACCACTTAAGGTTTCTCATCCATGCCATTCAAGGCAATTTTACACATCACTTAAGATGATTTTTTCGCACCCTTTAAGGCTTTTATCGCGCTATTCTAGACGACCTAATCGTACCCCTTAGGGCTTTTATCGCGTCATTCTAGACGACTTAATCGTACCCTTTAAGGCTTTTTTGTTGCATCATATAGACGACTTATGCGGACCCCTTAGGGCTTTTTCATACCTAGGCTTTTGGTTGCATCATAAAGACGACTTACTCATACCCCGTAAGGCTTTTGTCCGTACCTCGAAAGGCTTTTTATCGCGTCATAAAGACGACTTACTCGTACCTCGTAAGGCTTTTAATCGTACCTCGGAAGGCTTTCATCGTGTCCTTCAGGACGTCTTACTAACAGTTAGAATAAATCTAAAAGCATTTGGATCGGGAGCAACTTCTTTTATTCATTAATAATTCAAAGCTGGCTTACATCGGATCAATTGATAGACAATTTGCGACATTCGCGACGGCTTAAGATTGCGCACCTCTAAAGGCGACTTAATATTAAACATGATACTTCTTCAAGTGTGCGCCACTGAAGGAATGTTTCAACGTCTTGCCGTCAAGGTCTTCTAGCTTGTACGCATTCGGGGCTGGCATCCCTACAATCTTGTAAGGTCCCTCCCATTTCGGTGATAGCTTGTTGATCCGATCTTGATGAACGAACTCGTTCCTCCGCCAGACAAGTTCTCCAACGAAGAATTGTCGGGACTTGATGCGCCGATTATAATACCGGGCTGTTGCCAGACGCATCTGAGCCTGAACTTCATCAGCCTTCCACCTTTTCTCTTCGAGCAAGTCTAAGTCCAGACGTCTCATTTCTTCGTTCGTTAGAGGCTCATAATACCTCCTGTGATGGGACGCCACCGCTATCTCCATGGGAGCAACTGCCTCCGTGCCATAGACAAGGCCAAACGGAGTCTCCCCCGTCGATTGCTTGGGTGTTGTTCTAACAGCCCACAGCACGTTTTCAAGCTCATCTAGCCAATGACCCTGCAAGGCATAGACCCTCTTCTTCAAGCCATCCATCACGATTTGTTAGCTGACTCGACTTGGCCATTAGTCTGAGCATGGTGGACGGAAGCTGTCCGATGCTCGATGTTCAATTCTTCCAGGTACTCCTTCAACTGAGCCCCATTAAATGGAGGGCCATTATCTCTGATCAGCACTCGAGGAACCCCATATCGGGATATGATCTAAGTTTGGAGAAACTTGAGGATCTGCTGCCCCGTCGTCTTGGCCAATGCCTTAGCCTCTATCCACTTCGAAAAGTAATCGATGGCTACTAGTAAATATTTGCACTGACCTTTTGCTTGCGGAAGAGGTCCCACCAAGTCGATGCCCCACTGCGCGAAGGGCCAAGCACTTCTGATGGACATCAAGTCCGCGGCGGGAGCCACGATATTCGGAGCGTACCTCTGGCATGCATCACAGGATTGGACCATCGCTGTAGCTTCTTGTTCATCGAAGGCCAATAATAGCCTAGATTCAACGCTTTCCTCACAATGGATCGGGCCCCTTCATGACAGGCCGTGACTCCCTCGTGCAACTCTCTCAGGATCCGATTCGTATCAGGCTCCGCCACACATTTCAGAAAAGGCTTTACATGCCCCCTCTTGTATAACTGGTTGTCCACCATCACGTAGTTGCTCACGATTCGACGCAACCTAACAGCTTCCTCGGGGAGTGCCCCCGTAGTCAGGTATGTAACTATCGGGGTCATCCAGGTGGGTCTCTCTTCTTCCTCCGATCCTGCCTCAATAGCGCAAACCTCTGACGGATCGATGGTTGAGATAATTACTCTCTCCAGAAAGTGCACCTTCCGATTCTCCTCAGGAGTCACTCCCAGGGCAAACTTGCTTAAGGCGTCTGCCTCCGCATTTTCTTCCCTCGGGATTGCCTCAATGTTGAAGCTTTTGAAGCTTCCTTTCAAAGTCTGCACCTCGTGCAAATACTTCCTCATTGTCGGGCTCTTGGCTTCATAGTTCCCCTGGACTTGATTCACGATCAAGCTGGCATCACACTTCACTTTTAAATGATCGACTCCCGTTCTTTTGGCGATTTTAAGGCCCGTGATGAGAGCCTCATACTCAGCTTCATTGTTGGTGGCCCTAAACGTCAAGGCCAAGGCATATCGTAGGGGCTCGCCTCCACCGGGCGGTATCAATACAAATCCTGCCCCCGATCCTTCTACACTTGATGAACCATCAGTGTACATCTCCCAGGTGTTCTCCTCATTTGGCTGTTCTGGCTGTTCTGCTATCGGGACTTCCATGGTTGCCCCCTTTACAGGACCTGCTTCTTCCAGATCGGGTGCTGTAGACTCTGCTATAAAATCTGCCAATGCCTGGCCCTTAATAGCTGTCCTCGGAGCAAAGTGGATACGGAACTCCGTAAGCTCGATGGCCCATTTCACCAATCTCCCCGACGCCTCCGGTCGGTTCAAAAAGTGCTTCAAGGGCTGATTAGTTAACACCGTAACTTCGTGGGCATGGAAGTAAGGCCGTAGCTTGCGAGCAGCAACAATCAACGCAAAGAGATACATCTCAATAGCGGGATAATTCATTTCAGATTTGGCAAACGCCTTGCTTACATAATAAACAGGAACTTGGTTGCCCTTGACAATCTTTATTAAAACAGAACTAACAGCAACTTCAGAAACAACCAAATAGAGATAAAGCGGCTCGCCTGGAACCGGTTTTGCCAACGGCGGGAGGGTACGGAGGTGTTGCTTGAGTGCCTGGAATGCCTCCTCGCACTTATCGGACCATTCAAACTTCTTGTGGGCCCTTAGCACATCAAAAAATGGCATGGCTCGGTCGCTCGCCTTAGACAGGAAACGATTCATCGCGGCTAATCGTCTATTCAGCACCTGGACCTCCCGATGAGTTTTCGGAGACTGCATCTCCTCGATTGCTTTCAGCTTCTCAGGATTCACCTCGATTCCTCTCTGGCTCAACATAAATCCCAGGAATTTCCCCGAGTTCACTCCGAAAGCGCACTTGTCTGGGTTCAAACGAACCTGATGAAACTTCATCCGCTCAAACGCCGCCGCCAAGTTTTGGACATGGTCTCCTGCCTGTCGGGACTTCACTAGCATGTCATCCACATAAGCCTCCATGGTCTTTCCCAGCATGTCCCCGAACAACTTGTTCACCATCCTCTGGTAAGTTGCTCCAGCATTGATCAGCCCGAAGGGCATAACGTCGTAGTGATAGACGTCACTATCAGCATAGAAGGCTGTATGGGGGGCGTCCTCCTTCGCCATCTTGATCTGGTTGTAACCAGAATAAGCATCCATGAAGCTCAGCAGCTCATGTCCCGATGTGGCATCCACCAACTGGTCAATCCTTGGGAGTGGATAACAATCCTTCGGGCAAGCTTTGTTCAAGTCGCGGAAATCGACACACATCCGCCACTTCCCATTACTCTTCCTCACTAGGACCGGGTTAGTGACCCAAGTCTGGAATCGGAGCTCCTTGATGAATCCAGCGTCGAACAACCTGCCCAACTCCTGCTGGATCGCGATCCTCTTATCCACGCCCATCGGACGCCTCTTCTGCGCGATAGGCTTGATCGCGGGATCAATCTTCAGCTCGTGCACTATCACGTCGGGGCTGATTCCTGGCATATCGCTCGGGGACCAGGCAAACAGCTCCTTAAACTCCTTCAGGAGCTCGATCAATTCTCGGGCTCTTTCCTCCGACAAAGCAGACCCGATCTTCACCTTCCTTTGAGGTCCGTCAATCTCGACCTCTTTCAGATCCTCCATGGGGGCAGGACGCCCAAACTCCTCTCGAGGATCGGCATCAGTCTGCAGGACAGCCATGGCTTCCCTCCTTCTCCTTCGGGTGGCATTAACATAACACCTTCGTGACGCCACCTGGTCACCCTTGACCTCTCCGACCCCATTGTCAGTCGGGAACTTCATCTTCTGGTGGACGGTCGAGGCGACTGCCATGAGAGGGTTGATGGTGGTCCTCCCGATGATAGCGTTATACGTCCCCGCAGACTCTACCACGACGAAATCTACGTTCCGCCTTTCCATCTTCCAGCCACTACCGAACTTTACCGGTAAGGTAATCATCCCCAATGGATAGGAAGTAGAACCAGAGAATCCCACCATCGGGAAGTTCACCTGTGTCAGGTCCTTCTTCGTCTTTCCCATGGCTTCCAGGGCGTCCATGAAAAGAATGTCGGAGGAGCTCCCTCCATCTATCAGGATCCACTTCATCTCGAATCCATCCACGTCTAGGGTCACGACCAATGCGTCGTCGTGGGGGCTTTCCACGCCTATCAAATCCTTCGCTGAGAAAGAAATCACCATTTCTTCCTTTACAGTCCACGACCGGGACCTCTTTCCTAACACCACAGCAGCAGAGATGCGGGAAGCATAATTCTCCCAAGATGCGGAGGTATCACCTCCCGCCGCCATTCCTCCGTGAATGACGTTAATGGTTCCCCGCCTCTCCTTACGGGCACCGGAGGATTCCGGCTCAACCTTCTTCTTCTTTGGGGACCGGTCGCGGGACTTGGAACGAGACCGTGACCAGGTTTTGGAACGGGATCGGCACCTTCCCCTTCCGACGAACTCCTTAAGCTTCCCCTTCTGGATCAGCTTCTCTATCTCCTTCTTCAGCTCCCGACAGTTATCTGTGTCGTGACCATTGGCTCGATGGTACCGACAGTAACGATCAGAGCGACCTCCCAAGAACTCACCTTCTTTCCTCGGGGGGTATCGGGCGAGACCCTGCCGATCCATCACCGCTAGCACGGAGGTCATCGAACTGTTGAGGGGCACATTACGACCCTCGCGGTTATCCTTTCTCGGAGGGCGCTTGTCCTCCCTTCTGTCGGGGCGACCACGGCTCCTACTTCCCTCCGATTTATCGCTCCCCTTGCGATCATCCGACAGCTTGGACGATGGCTTTCCTCTTCCTGACTTCGGAGGATCAAGCTCTCCGGCAGCAATCTTCGACTCCTGCACGTCGATTTGCTGCTTCACCCTCGCTTGCAAGGCCTCCATACTCCACACAGCCTTCGCAGCTACACTGTGCATCAGATCGGAGCCGTACGGAGCAGTCAGGTTCCGAAGGAAAGTGCGGATAGCCTCTCCCTCCGATATCTCCTCATCGATCTCCGCGGCACTAGCAGTGAACCGTTGGTAGTAGTATGCCAACGATTCGTCAGACCTCTGCACCACCTGAGTCAAAGACCTCACACTCTTCAAGAGACGCCTGCGACCCTGATACTGCTTGATGAAGCGGCCGTGCATATCGGCCCAGCAAGTAATGCTTCCCGGCGGTAGGCTGAAGAACCATGTCATGGCCCTTTCTCCCAAGGTGATCTGGAACAGCGAACACACGAGGTCATCATTCGAGGTCCTACCCATACAGGCCTGGACATGCCTCTGAACATGGCGGACCGGGTCTCCTTCACCGTCATACTCCTTGATGGTCGGGATGCCTAGCCCTGGCGGGGCGACAGTATCCAGCAGTCGTGGAACAAAAGGGTGAGTGGATCGATCCCTCAGCTCCGATGTCATATGCTTCTGATCGCCCATGCATATGTTGACGATTTTCACCACCTGATCGGGGGTGATGGGGCCATTCAGGGGAATGGTCCTGTGTTGCACCGGTCTGGGACCATCAACCACGAACTTCTCCGAGTGCGCGGGTTCCTTACCCTTAATCATTGGTTGAACCTCCCGAACCTCCTGTTCTTCATGAACCTCCCTTGGAGGAGGTGGAGGCAACTCTTCCCGTGGAGGCAACTCCTCTACCCTCCTGGCAGCCTCCCTTTTGTCCAGCAGAGCTTCCATGGCCGCTAAGAACATGGGCATAGCATCTTCTACTGCCTTAGCCAACTCCGAATTTGAGGAAGCACCTACCTCCCTCCGCGGGATTTCTTCTCTGTGCACCACCGGATTTGGAGGGGCATCCACCTCCCTTCGCGGGATATCTTGCCTGTTCATCGCCGTGTCTCGGACTGAGACCTCATAATCTTCACCATGCCCTCTGTCTGAGAAACAGCAGGGTGCTCACCTTGTTCAGCAACAAGTTCTAGCAACGGGGAATTCACAGTTCCAGCAGGGCGAGAACTGCCGGCCTGGACTTGCTTCTTCTTGCCACCACCAGCCATCGATCTAGTAGAAACTATTTTGGCTTTTCGTAAGTTTCCCACAGACGGCGCCAATGTTGGATTATGGGTGAAGCTCCGTTATGTTCTTGACGGAAAGGCTTGAACTCCTGGGCTCCGCGTAATCCTGCAAAAGGGTATGACCTGGGTGGTGACCCAGAATCCCTCTCCGATGCTTAAATGAGTATATGAATGATGGGGTGGTAAGCAATAATCTAAGCTCGTATTAGAATGTGTGTTTTCTGAGGTAACTTTCTCCTTTATATAGGAGGGGAAGTTACTCAGTTACCTGTAACCGCGCCTGGCAGTTTCACCCACGATTCCGCATATCTCGTTCGGGATTCCATATATCTCGCCCCACGCTCCGCGTATCTCGCCCATACTCCGCGTATCTCGGGCACGCCCTGCGTATCTCGGGGGAGGTTATCTGTATCTCAACCGTCTCCCCACTACTCTATCTAGTATGCGGGTTTCTCGGCCTTATCCTCTGATCACAAGTCCCAATTCATATCGGGGACTCCAGAGTTATCTCATTCTAGGTCACCACCCAGGACCCCTTGTCTCACGAGACAGGTCCAGCTTCCTCGGGGCTTTATGATCGGGGCCTTCTCAGAGGCATATAGGGCCTACTCAGAGGCATATCGGGGCCTACTCAGAGGCTTCTTATCGGGAGCATTCAGCTCATATATCGGGACCGATCTCGTCGGGACACTTCGTACTGGGCTTCTGGACCTTCCAGGTCTTTCACAAGGCCCACCAGGTTTACTCGCCGTCTACTGACTGTTAACGGGGCTAACGATTACATCGGAACCCATCACCATGTAACATTCTCTCTCTTCTACAATATAAATATACTGTATGTAACAAATATTAATTTATATTAAATATAAGCATATTTAGATATTCTGTCATACGTCTAAAAAAGTAAATGTGTATATATTATTTCATAAAATACCTCTAATATTTTTTAGTAAATCTAAAAGGACGATAAGTACAACATTATGCCACTGAAGGGGATGAGATTTTGGGACAGAACAAATCGAGCTCCCATTCAAGCTCCAGTCTTAATAAGGATGCCGGGTAGACCGAAAAAAGGGTCGAGTAAGAGATGAGTGGGATAACCCGGCCGGCACTAATATAAGTCGCAAAGGAAGAAAAATGACTTGCAAAACTTGTTTCAAAAGTGGCCATAATTCAAGACATGTTCTGAGATAGATAAGGTATGTAAATAAATTAATCTAATGTCTAATAATTAATATTTTATTTTATGAGAAACTATAGATATATTTGTTTGTACTTTAGGGTGGAGCATATGATTCAAGGAATGTAAGCAAAGGAAGGAGCAAAAGTCTACTTACGATGAATGTAAGTTTGACATAAAAATTTCTCATTATTTATGTTTTTTTGCTTAATATATGGTGTACTAATATTTTTTTTATGTTGTTTCGTCCATAGCCTCAATCAAGCAAAGAGCAATCGTAGGTTTGAAGATCATAAGAAACATTCATCACTTGAGGATGGTTATAAGAGGAATATATGAAAATTAGAAATTCTAGATACTCGCTATTTAAATTTAGGTTTATTTGATTATATTCAGACTATTTACTTATAATATTTTCAAAATATTGTACTCTTTGTTTTGTTTTAAGATTGTCTGTTTATTAAGAAAATGCTTTGATTTGGGGTGAGTTAGTTGTGTGAGTTTATTATATGTACTCTTTAAGTTCAGGATATTTTTTACTATCTTTATTATATTTTTTTTAAGTAAGGACAAACGATACTTTTGTAAGAAAATTAGCAAATAGATGAACATTGGGTAATAACAAAAATATTAACAATTTTTAATAGTAAACAATTAAAAAAAATTGGCCGAACAGTAAACAATCAATTTCCATGTTTTATTTGCAATATATATATATATATGTGTTCATATAAACATTAGGAGAGAGAAAAATGAAAAAATATTGCTGACATGGCAACACACGTGGAAAATAAGATGACAACTCATCAAAATTTAACGGAAAATTTCATGAAAGTTAACGGAAGGACTAAAATAGACACAAATTGAATAGTATAGGGATTAAATCAATTCCAAAAATAGTATAGGGATCAAATCGATCCATTATGAAAAGTATAGGGACCAATCATGGTTTTTTTTTCTATATATATATATATATATATATATATATAACTAATGGTTAAGTGAAATATGATAATTAGGTAGATGATGATGATCATTAGGGGTTCCTGATCACATTTTGCATTGCTGTGATTCCTCAAGCTAAGGTGCGTGGGTGGGTGGGTGGGAGGAGGGATCTTTAACGAGCTAATTAATACAATGCCATCTCTCTCTTCCATTTTATTGGATTTTTCTACCACGCTTTAGGAGCACCATGCTTTTGGTTTTTTTAATTCTATGGTGGACTTAATTGTAACATAAGTAAAACTTTAAAAGTATGAAAAAATATGAATTTTTTTAACTACACCTAAGATGTGTATCATACTATTATTAATATCAATTTCTCTATGGGGTTCACTATTAGGGCAATAGAAAAATAAAAAAATTAGTGGCAAAAGCATGGTGCTCCAAGAGCATTGTAGAAATGTCCCATTTTATTTTCCTTTTTCTACTAATTTATCCTTTTAAATATAGGGTTAAGAACATAAGAAGGGCCTGAATAATGACTTATGTTAACATGAGAGATCTGAATGTTCAAATGTTAATATTAAGGGAACATGGTGTATTATTCAGGCCCTTCTTATGTTCTTAACCATTAAATATATAATTACCATAATTCTTCTTATGTTATGAGTGCTTGATTAAAAAAAAATTGTTATAACTGTGGTGCAAATCCTTGTGTAGCTGTGTTTGGCACTGAAAAATATAAAATGAGTGTTGATGTTGAATCTGATTCAAGAGAGATTAAATTGGCATTGACGGAACTATCGAACCAGGCGGATTTGAGGGTGGCTCCCATCATCGATAGCATTAAATAGCTCGCGGCTCAATTTCCTGAGGTGTGGTGGCATGTTATAGCACAGAAAGCAAGTGAATGCGCAAACAAGATCGCTACTTAGTTAAGAAAGATGTCGATTATTGACAATTAGGTTACTCAACCCCCCACCTTCTCTAGTTTCATAACTTGTAAAAGACCGGAAATTTATCTAGCTATGATATATATCTCTTTGAGTTTCAATTCGAATAAATACTTTCTTTGATGACAAAAAATGATGTGATAAAATATGATATTTGTTACAAAAGTAGAGAGTAATAGAATAGAGAATTTGAGAATGGTCTTATTATCACACATAGAGGGCCCTTATATCAGTGTTTTGAAAATCGGACCGGAGGCCGAACCAGAGTGGTGTCCGGTTCCCGACCCGACCGGTCTGACCAGGTTCTTTCGGTTCGACCGGCGGTTCACAATAACAGCATATAATTATCGGCAATTCTCTTCAGTCTTCATTAACATAGGTTTTCCATAGCTGAGCAGGGTCTTCTCGGTCCAGATTCTAGAACTCCCATTGTAGATTTTCACTCTGCTAATACCTCCATAGACTCCACTAGTCCAAAGTTTTAATTAACACAACTTTTCACTCTGCTAAACCGAAACCCAAGAACTCAATTAGTCCATAGCCTATGGTGGGTGGGTTAAGTTGACCACAACGGCGCCTGTACTTTAGCGGATTCGACACCTGGACCTATACTTCAGCGGATTTGACACTGGGACCTGTACTTCAGCGGAGGTTTGTCTTCAATTTCTTCCAACCGCAACCAAACTTGCCAAACGCCTAAAATCTTACCCTCCTCTTTAATGGTCATTCCCTGCAACTTGTTTAACGAAAGCAGTTGCGATTATTTGCATAAGGATGATGATGAAGAAGCTTGAAGCTGATTGGGACCAGCAACAGAAGAAGGTGGACTACTGAACGAGGAAGAATGTGAATTGCTAATGGGTGCGGCACAGATCTGAATTGCACTGATCTGACTTTTAGGGTTTTAAAAAACCCGGTTCAACTGGTGCCGGTTCGATGGAAAAAATCCGGTCTCACCGCCGGTTCACTCTGCATTTCGTTCATTTACTCAAACCGGACCGGTGGTTAAGCCGGTTCACGATCCAACCCGGTTCGATCGTCGGTCCGGTCCGGTTTTCAAAACACTGCCTTATATAGGGATTACAAAGACTTGGAGATGAAGTAAAATCAATACAAGGAAAGTATATTGAACATAATATATACACATAATATTGAACATCCATAAAATATATTCATAACACCCCCCCTTGTACGTTCATAATGGAATTGTGCCTCATTAAAACCTTACTAGAAAAAACCCATTGGAATAAAAATCCAGTGAAGGAAAAAGAGTACACAATTATGGATCCCTTTTGTAAGTTGTCTCATTAAAAACCTTACCAGGAAAACCCAGTAGGATAAAACATTGGTTAAGGGAAAAATAGTGCAGCGGTGTAGATTTTTCCCTTGATGTTGACATCGTGTAATTTCATTAGGTCGACGTAATCCAATCGTGTTCACCAATATTCCAGATGTCGCAGTCGATAAAGCCTCGTGAAAAGATCCGCTAGATAGTCACATGAACAAATTCGTTGGATGAAGAATAACTTGAGGCGAATGTATTTTGTATGTCTCATTTGATATAATAATCTTCAACTCGAGCTATATAACTTGCATTATCCTCATATATATACAATATATAATGCTACATTTGAAAATTGTACACTTCCATGTTATAACTTACATTTGTGTAGCAAGTTAATTTAGGTATTGATTCATCATGATATTAAACTCATGACATGCTTACAATCATTAAGGTACTCAAAAGATGTGTTTATCTATGCAAAATAGTTTTAAGACATTTTTATTATAGGACAAAAATCTTATCAATCTCTTAATAACTCAATCTTCAGGCCGAGCCAAACTATTTACTTTTCAATGTCTTTTGTCTAAAATTTAACATATCAATAAATTGATTGTATTTAAAAACTCTTCATGAGTTTCAATATCTTTAAATTCTTCCCCTCACGCGATGCACATTTCGGCTATATCGTGATTAATTCAACTTGTCAAATATTTTTATTGATTCGTTTAATAGCACTCCGATACAACATAGCTCAAATGAGCTATACACTATGGAGAATATAACATAATTAGCCTGTATTATTTCAGGTGGCACAATATCTTTATTATCCAACATTTTTGGAAAAAAAAAATTCATGCTCGCATTTTAAATCCTTATGGGATTTCACTATCAAATTAACACTCAAATAGGCTATCAATAATTCATATGTGAAACACATTTAAAACTTTTTATGTACTGCCAACGTAATAGTATATTCGAATGTGATTGCTCCACTAAATGATCCATATAATAATTGACAGGATTTTGCATATAACATTTGTTCCACAGGTTGCGCGTACATCTTACAACGCAATTTATTTACGCGGGAAATAATTTATATCCACTGGCTTCCACCTTTTGCATTTTCCATGCTAATACTTGCGTCTTTTCAAACTTTGGCCAATCATAATGATTTTTGACACTTTGAGCTCAAGATCCTCGTCTTGTTTTATGTTTTCTCTCATTAATAATATATTCAAAACTGTTGTCGACAACTTTATATTTTACGGTTCCATCACTTCTCGTTAATGACATAACACATTGAGATATCTTTATTGTAATTACTTTCAAGTACAGGAACCACTTCTGGATTTCATATTTAGTTATGTCTTTACTTATTTTAGAAAATCATCTCCATAATATGACCATATTTTTCTATTTTCTTTACATGCTCCACTCTTCTTTAAAAAAAAATTATTTGGAACCATTATCACGCGCTTCAGGCGTGAGTTATTTTTCAATATAATTTGTCATGCCGGGACGTTTTAAAATGGAGCATTTGTAGCCGGTATTGACTTACGAATTTTTGGGTCTCGTAAAATCATTAAATACTTGATTAGCAGTAATTTATCTCTTTGAACTTCATGTTCATATTATCATTGTACGAGGATCTTAAATGAGGTAATAACACTTTCCGGTCAATTTCTTTTCTGCCAGCTGCTTATTTTCCCCCCTAATGTTGGGAAAATCCGTTCATCAATGACAATCAACAACTCTTGCTTTAATATATATTAGTCATTATTCCCAAATAATTGATTTACAGACAACATATTTTTTCCAACATTCTAGACCCATCTTTGTGCGTTGCGGTGAGCAGTTCAAATATATATCGTACATCATATAATTCATATATGGAAAATTTGTCTATTGACCAAAAGTTGGTTGTAATGGGGAAAACTGTGATTTAACATTGGCTTGAGCGCAATTATAATGCTGCTTTCATAATAGCATGCATTTGTACTCAATTTGCTCTCATTAGTAGCAGTTTAGCTATTTAATTGGAGGATATTTGTAACTTTCATGTTAAACGGAAAATAATGACACTCAAGTTCGATCCTTATAATATGTATTAACTTTCAATATCATCATTCTTTACTATATAATCCGGAAACTTTCTCTTGCAATTTCATAAATGCACGTGTGGAATGGGGAAAACTGTGATTTAACATTGGCTTGAGCGCAATTATAATGTTGCTTTCATAATAGCATGCATTTGTACTCAATTTGCTCTCAATAGTAGCAGTTTAGCTATTTAATTGGAGGATATATGTAACTTTCATGTTAAACGGAAAATAATGACACTCAAGTTCGATCCTTATAATATGTATTAACTTTCAATATCATCATTCTTTACTATATAATCCGGAAACTTTCTCTTGCAATTTCATAAATGCACGTGTGGCCATATAGTAGACGCATCTTTTAGTAATAATATTGCGGTCCACATGACAGGTGAACGGGCACATATTCACATTTTATAATTTCCATAAATAAGAGGAGTTTATCCCGATTTTAATTGATGATGATCACATAATGAATTTTCCTTGAGAGCAAACATCATAATGATTTATGGAGAATTTTCAGGTTCTTCCAAATAATTTATTGGGCATCTATGGTCTCTAACCGGTCACGCCAACTATTGTATTATATGAGTAAAACTTATGGTTTACCTCCATGTATCATAAAATTCTGGTTTAACTGATATGTATATCTTTCATATTCCCGTAAGAGATATGTCATGTATCTATTGTAGCATAATCTACATATTGTTATTTATTCATCGTCATCATAATGACGACTGCGGAGTAATCAATTCTTTATAATAAAAAATAAAGTATATGAAACATATAAATAACAATAAATAATGCATAGAGCGTAAAAAAAATAATAATATATAATTTCATATAAATGCTCATAATTCATAATCTTCAGGATCATTCATAACTCAAGATCTTTAAGGACCTTTTGTGCATATCTCAAAATATCTTAGGATGTTCAGATCATATTTTTATATTTCAGGATCTCTGTTCATAATTCAAAATCTTTAGGGATCTTCAATCTCGTTAATTCATAGTTCCAGATATTTAGAATCTTCAGAATCCTTTACTCATTTCTAGATATTTTAGGATCTTCAGGATCCTTTATTCATAACTCATGATCAATTAGGATATTTAAAATCATTTATTTATATTCATGTTATACATGATTCTTGTTATACATGAAGATCTTTAATTCATAAATACAATGTTATATCCCATTTTTTCATACATTCTAGGATCTCCCGGATCCTAAAATTATCAATTTTGAGCTTTTGAATAACTCTTGATCTTATGAATCATTTTATAATAAAATGCAATACACATAATTTAACGCAAAAATTATAAATGATAAACTTCGAATGTAAATATAGTGCAAGAAATATAAAAGATAAATGTAAACGCGGAATTTAAAATAAAGTAAATACGAATATTCATAACTTTGATCTTCAGGATCATAATATTAAATCTTCAGGATCCGATATTCATAAGGAATGCATTTTTCATAATCACAATATCTCATAATTAATCATAATATATGCTTGAATTTTTTTTTTCACATAGGAAACTTTGTCTCGTGTCATCGCGCTTCATATGATCAAATTTTGCGCTGCATAATATCATTACTTTTCTGCTAGCGTCATAAGGCTTCTCAATTATCATTATTCTAAATCAGCTGGGCTTTGCATTCTTTTCATGCATTCTTTATTTGTAAGATGGATCATCGTTTTTTATTGATATCATGATGATGCTAACTATTTCATCTCTTTCGAAATCAATCATGTCCATGAATATAAATAATAATAATAATTATATCTTATTTGTATTTGTACTCTTCCAGAGTCATTATAACCATAAAATGTATCACTCGCTTCAGGGGGTGGAAGATATTTTCGTTATAGTCATGAACCCGCTTCATGGAGTGGAGAATATTATAGTTATAATCATAAACTACAAAACTCACTTCAGGGAGTGAATTATATTTTCGGTATCTGTATATTGCAACACTCATTTCAAGGAGCGAAGCACATTTAGTGGGCGATGCATATATATATATATATATTCATAGATTACATAAAGAGATATCAAAACATCAAGTAATTATGTGCTAGGCCACGCTATTTTTTTTTTATGATAACTATTGTGTTACTCACTTCAGGGAGCAGTTAAGTAATATATCGCGTAGTCGGTGTAAAATCAACTATTGCTCTTGCAGATCCCATTGCTGAAAAATAACAATAATATTAATTAGAATATAAAATTTTAAACACTTAATAAATTGATTAGCTAATAAAAATTAGTGAGAAAAAAATCTCCCTTGCAAATAGATTGGTGAGTTTCGCTTAATAATCCATAGGTAAATAGATTTCTTTAAGATGACCAATGCCCAAATTGTAGGATTTAGGGGATTAATACTACGGAAACAAAACCCTAGATACGTGCTAGGTAACTAATACGCAGCGGAATAAGGTGCACATACCTATAATGTTTCCTGTAGCCCAAGACCGTTGAGGGGAGTTCTCGATCTGCCGGAAGGTTCCCTGTAGAGGTTCTTGTTAGAGAAGCCATACGCGGATTATGCCTTACAACAAAGCCTCAGTCGATTCTTCGCAGGATGGATCTCCTTGAGTAAATTGCTTGACTCAATTTAGCACCTCTTTGTGTGGTATGTGGTTCGGCCGAACCCTTGCTAGAATAGGGATGGGGGTTTTCTTTTAATCTCACCACTTAGGAATAGATAATTAGTCTTATGTGAAAAACCCTTCTAGGACTCCCTATTTATAAGAGGAGTAAAGTGGACAAAAGTCCACTTTACTCCTCCTAGATAATTCGGCCAGTCATGCTATTAGGAAGACCCAATTTTGGGCCTCCCATGTCAATTGGGATTTTAGGCCTAGCCCAAAATCCCTAATATGACATTACGTAATTTCTGAGGTACATGACCTAAATTAATGGGCTCCCAATTACGGCGGCCCATTGTCCAAATGCTTACAGCTCCCACTCGCCGGAATGGGAGGGTGCCTATTAATATGTTGTCCTCCAACACATTAGCATTTGTTCTTCGGTCCAATCTCTGCTCCGAATAGTTCATACGAGGTTTGTCGTGCGACTGGCGGACACAACGGGCATCGGCTACTCATCTGTTAGGAGTGTTGTAGCGCCCGCGGAACGTTGATTCCCCATGTCTAATCAGCCTGTGAAAATAAAGTGCCGCGCTGTATCCTAGGTCAACTGTCATTTTCCAGTTGCCTAGTTTCCACATAGGAATACTCATTCAGGGCATCCGCACAATTATTCACAACCTTTCAATTAATGTCAGGCTGGTGGCCACCTAGTGAATACAAGAGTCGGAGAATTACATGTGTACTTGACCATCCCCATCGCTCATACCCTTAGTCAAACCCAACCAGCTTCCAAAGACGTGGTCACTTGGCCTTTTTGTTCAGCACTACGCTCGTACGCCGGGAAGCGAACATTGTGCCTGACCATAGGTATGATTTCTTAGTCCGGAGGATACTTTGGATGCTTTTTCATATAGCATCTGGGATCAGCCACACGTTCAAGGTGAAGAAGTTTGTGCCCATCCAAATCTCGTGGATTCTGTCTAGCACAACCGAGTCTAACCCCGTGGTCAAACATGGCACGCGCAGTATAAAGCACAAGATGATAGCATTACCTGAGTTTAGTCAGGAAGTGGGAAATTTCATATGCTATCGCAGATTCGTCGTCTGGCCCAGAATGTGGTTTTATTACGAACGAAGTTCGTAACGGCGATCTGCAGAACTTAGATCTTATCGTGTTACTCCGAAAACCAAATGATCGTTCTGCTTAACCAAGTTTGCCACCATGGTCAACCCTCCTACGACTATTTTTTATAGACCGTAAAAATTCGATGAAACTTTAAACTTTATGACGTCGTAGTAATCATAAACTCAAATTGCAATTCTTTCCAGCAAAGTTCCAAAAATTCGTTACCACGATACAAGCTACTCAAACCCTACGCAGTCCAGCATTCTAACATGCTTTTCGAAAACGTCCCTGCGTAAAGGTTTAGTTAATGGATCGGCCATCATACTTTCTGTAGACAAGTATTCTAATGTGATTACTTTGTCCTCAACCATATTCTTAGCATAATTATATTTTATATCAATGTGTTTCGTCCTGCTATGGTACTTAGGGTTCTTAACTGCCGCAATTGCAGTTTGACTGTCAGAGTATATCTTCACAAGTTTACTCCCGTCCTCGACGCCAAGCAACGCAGTTAAGAGCCTATTAAGCTAGACCGCTTCTTGGGCATTCTTAGAGAGGGCCACGAATTTGGATTCCATCATTGACAGCGCGACACAGGATTGCTTCTTCCTCATCCATAAAATGGCGGCATTAGCAAGAATAAACACTTCTCCTGAGGTGGACTTACGATCATTCAGATCGCCACCGTGGTCGGCGTCACGGAACCTAGTCAATTATAATTTCCCACCCTCATAGCACAGTGCGTAGTTAGCAGTACCTTTCAGATATTGAATTATTCGTTTCACGGAATTATTCGTTTCACGGCCTTTTGATGTTGAGTGCCAGGATCTGATTAGATTCGTGCTACTAGGCCCACAGCGTAACAGATATCTGGACGAGTGCATTGCATGGCATACATTAAGCCGCCCATACTTAAGTATTTTTCACTTTTCATATGTTCACGCTCTGCCAGGTTTTTCGGCCGTCACGCTTCGATAACGCGCACCCGAACACAACCGGCGTATCCACGGGCTTGGCATCCTGTAGTCTGAACTTTTTCAACAAGTTGTTGATGTAGGATTCTTGAGAGATACATAGTTTGCGAGCAGCACGATCCCTAGCAATCTTAATGCCTAGGATGTACGTGGCTTCTCCCATGTCCTTCATCTCAAATACAGATGCCAGCCATGACTTTGATTCATTCATGTAACTCACGTCATTCTCGGAAATCAATATGTCATCTACATATAATGTTAGGATAACGTATTTAGACTCGGAAGTCTTCTTGTACACGCATGGATCCTCGTGAAGATTCACGAATCCATTTCCAACGATTTCCTCGTGGAATCTGCGGTACCATTGTCGGGATGATTGTTTAAGACCGTAGATAGATCTTTGGAGTTTACAAACTTTATATTCGTTGTCAGGAGTAGCGAAACCCTCTGGCTGCTCCATATAGATCTCTTCCTCCAGGTTACCATGGAGGAATGCAGTCTTAACATCCATTTGGTGCAGCTCCAGATCGAGGCTTGCAACCAAAGCCAATATGGACCGTACTATGGTATAACGCACAGTAGGTGAGCTTTGTATCCGCAACGAGTCGAGCTTTGTATCACTCGACAGCTCAATCAGCAATGAGTTTCAGTTTCAGAACCCACTCCGCGGTTAGCAGGCAAATCAACTAAAGACCATACTGAATTAGCTTTCATAGAGGTGATCTCATCCTCCATTTCTTTCCTCCATTCTTTTGCTTGAGGTCCATCCATAGCTTGGTTAACCGTTACCAGTTCATCAACCAAAGTGAGGGTGAACAGTTCACCTCTTTCAATGGGATACTTCTTAAGAGAAATTCGGTGCCTTAGACTACTTCTAGGCTCGTTAGTCCCATCTTGAACTTGAAATATGCTCCCACTAGGAATAATGCTCATTATCAGTGCAATACTCCCACTAGGAACAAGAGCGTTACTTGAACTTTCACCAATAACTTTTCTTGGACGGCCTCTCGGTCTCGGATTTCCACCTCCGAGATTAATACCACGGTTACGATGACAGGGAATCGAGTTGGTCGTACCACTCCCATTGGGTGCAGTAGGTAGTTGAGGTAAAATTGGATTTTCATCCATCGGTTCAGTAGCATGATCATCAGGTCCGACTTGATTCGCGCCTGCAGCAACAGTGATCTGGGTGGTTGGATTAACTCCACCCACTGGATTTATTATGAAAATGTCCCCATCTTCATTTACCATATCGTTCAATTGTGTTGCTACCTCAAATCTCCCACTCGAAGCGAGTGGGACCTGATCAACATCATCATCTAGTTCAATAAAGACTTCGTTCGTTGATGTTTATAAAACTATGGAAATTTAGCCTCAAGTAATGTAACGTCTCACGTTCGACCACGTCACCAATTTCTCAAGCTATTACACACATGTATGCTATGGATATACTTTTCAATATTCCAATTGGTACTATGTGTGTTTTATTTGCAACATGAATGGCGCAATTCTGGTAAGATCCCTCTCATTACCAATAGCTCATATGGTGTCTGTTTCGTCCTGAACCGCTAGAGGTAACGGCCTTGACGAATCTTCAAGTTATCGTCGTGTCGGGTCCTTCCTTCTCGCGCTCTTTACTTCACGCCTAGTCGTTTGGACCTGCACACAGGGCAGTAACCAGCACAAAGAGGGGGGGGGGGGTGGTGCCGGTTGAGCCCTCTCCGATGCTAAAATTAGAATTCTAGAGAGAGAAATCTAGAGAGAAGTCAGAGCTCCTAAGCCAATCTCAAGTGGAATTTCCCTCAAATGAATGGCCTAGGTCCCCTATTTATAGGCAAACTTAGAACCGATCCCGATTTTTGAGCGGTTTGACGACGGTTTTAGAGGAAATGTGAACAGTCGTCTGGTTTGATCAAGGTTGGCTATTGGAAAACTCTAACTTAGTTTGATGACACAAAGGGAACATGCGCGTCGCAAATGACGACTCGGGTTACTTCGGGTTCGGGCGATCCCGACGTACTTCGGGTCGTCTTGGGCAATCCGGAGGTCTGGTCCGGGCGTGGGCGTCGTGCGTCCGGACCATTTTGAACCTCGAGGATGTGTTTTCGAACCGTTATGTGATTTTGACGTGTTTACGAAGTCCGAAATATAAATACAAACCCGAATTGGGAGAATATCCATCATTTTCCCCCGAGTCAAATGACTGTTCAAACCTTGCTTGACTGTATTTTAAAATAGGATAATTGTCCAATTTAGGTTTGGTGCAGACCTCAGAAGTTGATTGATCGTCGATTGGATACTTGAACTTTATTTTCGTCAATCCTTGATTTTTCTTGACGAGTGATTCGTTATCTGCTGACAGGGTTAGTGTAACAGAGATATATATATAATGGATGCATGTGATCATATTCCTAAATGTCAACATGCATAAAGATGCACTAATCATGGGTGTGTTCACTACGTACATGACAAATGCGATGATAACAATGTTTATGATACGACGATGTTTTGCTAATAACGAAATCATGTGATCAATCATATGATGATAACAACATGGTTTATGACTTAAAATAAACTAGATGATCATAATTAAATCATAGGCACGTGACACGTGATTGTGATTGCATATAACGTGTCATAGAATGTCACATGTTGTAATAGTGATGTAAACATGCTTAACCATGATACTAAGGACTTAGAGAAATAGAAAAGAATTTATGACTTATCTAAAAGTGTGAACACTATTAGGGAAAATAGGAGAGAGAATACCCATTTGTTAAACCTTCATCCTTAATAGTTTTCAAGATTCTTTCCTTTCTTGAAGAAGAAGAAG
Source organism: Clarkia xantiana subsp. parviflora (assembly GCA_036873135.1). Lineage (NCBI taxonomy): Eukaryota > Viridiplantae > Streptophyta > Magnoliopsida > Myrtales > Onagraceae > Clarkia > Clarkia xantiana. The sequence goes on from JAPTYO010000003.1 coordinate 13,885,739, forward strand.
TTTTTGGAGAAGCCAATTTTGGGGCTAAGCACATTTGAAGACCAAGCAATTTTGGGGGTAGCCATACAAAGGACATCACCGGCGGACTTCCGGCAAGGGGAGGGGCAACCACGGCACAACTCACGGCGGCGCGTGACGGGCTGGCGGCGGCGCGTGGATCTCCGACGGTGGCGGGTGACTTCTAGCAGCGGTGGTCGGCTTTCCGGGGTCGTCTCGTGGTGTTGAGTCTAATTTTGGGTATGGCTGGACCCTTCGCAACTTCATTTAAGTTCAATTCGATATTGATTGCCTCTTGAATTTGGTTAATCTAGGATGCACACAAGGTGTTTGTTAAAATTCCCAAAAGAGATTAGTTTTCCAAATTGGCCAATATTTTTTGGCTAAGTGCTGAAAATTCATAATCATGATAGTAAGTAATAGTACTCCCTCATGTATAATGATCATTGTTGACATGATGCACCATGGCGTAGATAGCATCAATACATGCCCAATGTTGATTGTTGATAGTTGATAATCTCTTATTGTCATCTCCTTCATGACGAAACACTTAGAGAATATTTCTTGATGATTGATGTTTACTACTTTGTCATATGTCTTCGGTCATGTGTCGTCTGTCGTCAGCTATCGTAGTTGAACACTTAGAAATATTTCTTGATAGTCGACACCTCATCATATATCGACTGCTGACATAGTAAAATACTTAGAAATATTTCTTGATAGTTGACACCTCGTCATGTGTCGTCTGCTGACATAGAAAAATACTTAAAAATATTTCTTGATAGTTGAAACCTCGTCATGTGTTGTCTGCTGTCATAGCAAAATACTTAGAAATATTTCTTGATAGTTGACTCCTCGTCATGTGTCTTCTGCTGACATAGCAAAATACTTAGAAATATTTCTTGATAGTTGACACCTCGTCATGTGTCGTCTGCTGACATAGAAAAATACTTAGAAATATTTCTTGATACTTGACACCTCGTCATGTGTCGTCTTCTGACATAGAAAAATACTTAGAACTATTTCTTAGTAGTCGACACCTTGTCATGTGTCGGCTGCTAACATGGTGGAACACTTAGAAAATATTCCTTAGTAGTCGACACCTTGTCATGTGTCGGCTGCTGACATGGTGGAACACTTAGAAAATATTCCTTAGTAGTCGACACCTTGTCAAGTGTCGGCTGCTGACATGGTGGAACATTTAGAAAATATTCCTTAGTAGTCGACACCTTGTCATGTGTCGGCTGCTGGCATGGTGGAACATTTAGAAAACATTCCTTAGTAGTCGACACTTTTTCATATGTCGGCTGCTGACATGGTGGAACACTTAGAAAATATTTCTTAGTAGTCGACACCTTGTCATGTGTCAGCTGCCGTTAGTGTTCATGGTATAAACCTGCATTAATTAGAAAACACATGCAAGTATACGTGTTAGTGCCATAAATATATTTTCACTTGTTACCTTAGGTAAAGGTGTAGTATCATGTAGACGCGCGTCGTTTTCATAGAACACGTAAGTGTTGGGACAAAGCCCCTGTCGACAGAGAGTTGCCCCCAGAGGGGGATGTTCGCTATGTGATGTATAGAGACTAACAAGTCTGTAGATATGTAGTTATCTCCATCGGGAGAGTGTTCGTATGAGTAACTGTCCTGTATGCATATGCTGATCGGGTCGTTATCTGCTTTTACAGGTTGGGTTGATAGGATAGTTCTCGGGTTCACGCTATTAGTTCTCCTGGGACGGTCGTCATGAGTAAGTTTTCTATTTTAACCCCACATGTTACTTTTTGTTCGGACGCTGGCGTCGAGTCCGAAGCTGATTTGGTAGCGTACTTAGATAATGAGTTGGAATTTGAGGCTGATCATATCCTGGAGTCTGCCGTCGAGTCCGAGATGGAGATGAAGAATGTGACTCAGTACTTTGGTGGTAATAGGATCGATAGGGGCGGTTTCTGTTGAGTGCATCTTCCTCTGGACTTTGTCCATATTTGGAGATGTCAAGTGGGATAGTAGTGTCAGACTTGCTGGGAAGGCTGACCGCTCCGGGTCTCACTGGCGTCATCAGTATTTCTTCGTATGTGATGACGGCACTACCTGGGATACCGTGGATGTTACAGAAGCTGATCGTGCCCTCGCTTTCTCCGAACTTTCTTCAGCGGACAAGAAAGTCTTAAATCAAATATATCAGTATCAACAGGCGGGCACTTATCAGTGTTTGTCGCGTGTTTCAGACCAAGAGCTGATTGATATCGGGATTCATATGCTTTCTTCTGAGGATTCGGTATGCTACGAGTCTTTATAACTATTTATTATGTTGTGATGTAGGTTGGTTTGATGGAAAGCGCTCGTCTTTGCAGACGGATCCTGTTTTCGTCCTTGCTCCTGATAGGAAGGATGTGTCGTCTTCAGTTCCCCACGTACCCAAGGTTTCTGGACAAGGCCGTGGTAAGGGGCCAATGAGTAAGATATTTTCTTTTGTCTTTGCTATTCTTCCATGTTGTTCGCTCTTAACTTGTCTTTGTTTGCAGATTGCTCCGCCCTTGTGACTGAGCGCGTTATTCCTGTTCCCGGCTTAGTGATCCTAAGCGCACTAAAGTCGGTGCGACCGGACAGTCTCCTTCCTGCGACAAAGGGAAAGGAGTGGCAGGTCATACAGAGGCGCCTTATGCCCCCCGGTCGAGGGATCGACCCGCGGAGGAGCGCACCCCTCGCCGAGGTATGTATTACGCGCTTCTTTCCTTTGTTATTTTTGCGTTATCTTGCTTGTTTACTTCATTTGTGGTTGCTTGCTTTTCAGCGCTCCCTGCACTTGGCCGTGCTGACTTGATTCGTCCTCTGGAGGGTGACATTTCTAGGGACGACTGGACACCCTTTGCTGTTAGTGGACCTCGGTTTGCTAAGGATTTTAAACTTAGCACTCCGGAGGTGGGTGTGTGCTTATTGCACAGGTGTGTTCCTCCCAGCGACTGACATACACGGCTGTCGACGGATGAAGAGGCGCAATCTTACGTTGAGGGCGCCTTGACTCGTTTTGCCCCTGTGAGTGTTAATCTTCTCCTTTCTTTATTTGTATGAATGCATGTATCGTTGTGACACCTTTATGCCTTGTTTTTTTGTTGTGTTATCTCCAGGCTATTGCCGACATGGTGAACATGTCGTCCTTTGTGATGGAGCTTGTAAGCGAGAAGCGGGTTGTGGTTGAGAAGTGCAAGGTCGTCAGTCGTGAGCTTACTCAATCCAAGGAGAAAGCGCGTATTCTTAGCTCGAAGGCAGATGACTTCGAGGCTCGTTACACTTCTCGCCGGGCTCGTTCTGCTGAGTTTGAGGCTAAGATTGTTGCTCTTGAGAAGAACGTCACAGAGGACGGTGATGCACATGAAGTGGCGTTGGAAGCTGTTCGCAAGGAAGGCTTTGAGGCAGGCAAGGTGGCAGGAGTTGCTGGATACTCGACTACTCCTGAGTTTGCTAGTGTCGTTGATGCTACCGTCAAGGTGAAGTCGGATAAGATGATGGGAGAGTTTGCTGAAAATTATATCCGTATGGTGAGTCTTCTTGCTCCCGACTTCCCTTTTGACAAGTTGGGTCCTTATGCCAACTTTGATGTTGGACAAGTTTAAGCCTTGCGTCGTTTGGCACTTGCGGAGGCCAATTTGACATGTTGTTTGATGATGAGGGTGATGTCGACCTCTTTATTACTTCTGATGAGACTATGGAGATTGCCCCCGGGCGACCTGGAGATGACGACATCTCGCCAGTGACATCAGGTTGACTTTCGAGAGTGTATCCAACTCTTTGTTTGTAGGTTGTGCTTCCCATGTGTTAGGGTTGAGGTTACTTCGGGTCTTGACCTTTGAACCTTTGTTTATTTTCTGCTTTCTTGTGGTTTTATCGTCTTTACCCGACATGATAACAGTATAAATGCATGATAACTCGTTAGTAGTATTTCATATCTCGTGTTACCATACTTTTCCTTAAACATTGGACTTGCATTATAGGATTGATCTCTTTGTTGTAGTGGATATAACATCCGTAGCTGTAACCATAGGACGAGCGTCGCTATGTGTCATGAGTGCCCATCTTGTTTTGATTACAAGGAATAGCGTAGAGAGTATACTGGGTACTTGTTATGTTTATAGATAGTAACATACAAGACCATAAGATGGCAGTCGTTTGGTGTTGGCACTTGGCACGAGGGCACTTGGCACTTAGTACCTGGGACGTAGTAGAGTCGTCTCGACGAGGCAAGATCTTATTTTATACCGTCTTTTAGTTCCACTCTAAGGCGACGTTGTGACAAGACGCTACTTGTTCTATACTATGCGTTTTTCCATCCGTCGGTTGGGCACACCCCGCATGACGTTGTTGCAAAGCTTTCCATGGTTAGACCCGTAATTACTTTGTGATGCTACTACGTCTCAACTTGGTTAATCCAAGGGACGGGACAAAGTTCGTATTGATAAGTTTTGTAATTTTTTCCGTCTCTTGAACCATTTCAAGGCGACGTTGTGGCAAGACGCTACTTGCACTATGCTATGCGTTTTTTCTATCCGTCAGTTGGGCACACCCCGCGTGACGTTGTTGCAAACCTTTCCATGGTTAGACCCGTACTTACTTTGCGATGCCATTGCACCTCTCCATGGTTAGTCCAGAAGGGTTGTACAAGACCAATTTAGAGTGACTTGCAGTTTTTACCGTCTCTTGGTCCACTCCAAGGAGACGTTGTGGCAAGACACTACTTGCTGAATTTGGTGTGTTTTATTCCGTTATATGCTCACGGGCAAGATAGCGTTTTACAAGACTCGACTTGTAGGGTTGGTGAGTTTTTCAAACAGGGTGCGCTCCTGATAGCGTTGTATCAACTCGCGATGGGGAAGCATACTTTGAAAATAATATGGGATTGTCGTCTAACAAGAGGACGTTCGCCATGATGTATCAACCCACGATGGGGAATCATACTTGTAGTAGTTGCATGGGGTTGCCCTCTAAAGAGAGGATGTCGTGCCATGATGTATCGACCCGCGATAGGGAAGCATACTTGTAGTAATAACATGGGGTTGTCGTCTAATAAGAGGACGTCCGCCATGACGGGGTGATTAGTCCCTTTGAATGTTGCCGCATCCTGTTTTGAACTCAGTGAATGGCTATGAACATGAGGATTTGCCTCTAACTAGAGGATTTCGCAGCATGTCATTTTAGTTTTGAACATGGGGGTTGCCCTCACAAGGAGGACGTCACAGCATGTCACTTGTAGGTAAATCTTGGTTTAAACTCAAGATGTAATATGTTGTTGACGCTATTTGTAGTAGTGGTCGTTATAGATAGAGAGTGTTAATATATTCATTGCTAGTGTTGATGATGGATATGTCAACGTTATACTTAGTCGATTGTTTGTATATAGCATGATAGCTTGCTTTGTTGATGCGAGTAATAAGCGCGTATTTTGCTACTTGTTGTAATTCCAAGTAGTATGCATAATGTAGTAATGTACCTACGAGAGTAGATTAATTTCATTAGGTTCTTGTTGTATATACAAAGGGTTGTGGGAAGACGTCAACTGATTTCTCCTTCCAATCAAGTAGTAGGACTACTAAGCGTGAACTACATTGAGGTAATGATGAATCTAAAAATACTTTAAAGTAAATAAGCATGGATAGATATGAAGGAAATCATGAAGTATTTGTTGTCTTCATGGTAGGCTTGGTGGAGTAGATGTGTGCAACATAGTTTTTCAGTGCTCCCAGCGAGATAATCTCCTCGATTTCGAGTCGTAGAGACAAGCAATCATTAGTGTTGTGCCCCCATGTTTTATGGTATTTGCACCATCCTTCAGTATCCTTGCCAAGGAAAGCAGTTTTTGGCTCGAGTGGTAAGGAAGCTTGTTCTCTAGGAGGTCGACAAATATCTTTTCGACCTCTGTGTTCAAAGGTGTAAAGATGCACTTGCGGTTGATGTTTGTTCCTCCATTTGATTGCTTGTTGGCTTGTTCTTCCCTTTCCTGGCACCCCATCCCAGCTCTCTTTCGCATGCCACTGCGGTATCCATCTTGTCCTTCAGGTCTGTCATTGTATCAGTAGTTCGCCATCCATGTACTTTTCCGAAAAGGAGGAAAGATGGAGCATTCATGTGCAAGAAGAATGCATTGATCACGTCTCCCTTTTTTGCTCTAACCAGAGTAGAGTTGTTAGAAAACCTCCTGAAGTAGCTCATTATTGGCTCGTTTTGACCCTGCTTGACGTCCCACACGCTTTGCCAAGCTGGGAAGCAGATTCTCTCAGGCGGACTTGCAAGTGTTAAAACTTGTTCCTTTGCTTCTTCATCATTGGGTTCGATATCCAACCTTCTCCTCTTGGAAGTGTCAACCATTGATATGGTGATATGTTGTCTGCTCCTGAGTGCATTAACATAGCACTTTCGTGTTGTCGTCTGATCTCCCAACAGTTGACCAATTCCGTTTTTCGTCGGGAACTTTATCTTCTTGTGAACAGTGGATGGAACCATCACATAAGGGTTTATAGTCGTTCTCCCTAAGATTCTGTTATACGCTCCTAGAGCTTCCACCACCATGAAGGTGACATTGACATTAAGGGTTTTCCACCCTTCACCAAAAATGACCGGCAATGTGATTGTTCCTAAGGGACTTGTTGCAGCACCAGCAAAGCTGACCAATGTGAAAGATCCCGGAGTAAGGTCCGCTACCGTCTTTCCCAATTGTTCGAGTACTCTGACATGTAGAATGTCAGCAGAGCTGCCTCCATCCACCAATATATGTTTTACATCATACCCATCAATTTTCATTGTGATGACGAGAGCGTCGTCATGAGGATAGACAATATGTTTCATATCCTCTTTTGAGAATTGAATGACGACGTCGTCTTCTTCAAGTTGATGTCGCTTCCCGTACTTAGGAAGTGTCTTTACTTGCGAGGCATAAACATATCTTAGGTTTGACATGTGACCGCCAGCAGCTGGGCCTCCATGGATGACATTGATTACGCCTCGCTTTGGCGGAGGCGGGTTATCATTGACCTTCTCTTTTCCTTTCCCCTTTCCAGATGACTCTGCATTGGCTCTCTCTGGATGCTTATCGCTTTGGTCGACATAATGCTTTAACTCGCCCTTCAGGATGAAATTGTTGATGCAGAATCTGAGACTCATGCATTTGTCCATTTCGTGGCCATGTACCTTGTGGCTTTCACACCACTTGTTCTCTTCCTTCCCCAACGGACCTTTCCGGAAGTTGACAGGCTCCTTCCACATGTTTGTTTCCTTCATTTCCTTCAAAATAACGGATAGTGACGCGTTCAGAGAAATGCATTCAGCAAGATTGATTTCCTTGGGCTTCTGGAAATCTGATTGAAATGGTCTCTTAGGCTGTGGTTGCCACTGCCTGTTTTGTTGGGTGCCTTGCTGAGGCTTTGCTGGCTTGTTGTTTTCTTTTGCTCGGGCGGAACTTACTTTAGCTTTGTTTTGCTCCCTGAATCTCTCTTGGTCTACAAACTCCTTCGCTTTTGAGGCCAACTCTTCAAGTGTTTCAGCAGGTCGTTTTGACATCTTCTCAGCGAGTGCGTACCCTTTACGACCTAAGTTGTTTATGAAAGCGCGCACTATCTCCCCTTTAGTTAAGTTTCCTTGGATGTTAGAAATGTTCTGGTTGAAGCGGACATAGTAATCTGCCAATGATTTGTTGTTCTGTTGCTGGACACTATTCAATGTGTTTGCTCCTTTTAGGAGCGTGCGCTCTCCTATATAACGATGAATGAATTTAGCCTTTAAATAGGCCAAGAAGTCACACTCTCGCATGGAAGTGAGAAGAACCAATGCGCTGCAGTCCCTGCCAGAGTTTGGGAAAACGTCATGGCTACATGATGTGTGTTGTCGGTTCTTCCCAGCAGAGAGGCTTCATGCTGCTATACATGCTCTATTGGGTCGCCTTTTCCCCGGTACTTGACTATTTTTATTCCATAGAGCGCGTCCGGTACACGGCTGTACACCAGTTCGTCTGTGAAAGGATGGGATGCATTCTCAGCTAATGCACGCATGCCCTTAATCTTGGCCTCCTTCATCTTTTTGCAGTGAGTCCCGTGATTGGGACGTCATCGTTGTTCACTGGTCTTCTCCATCCAGTGTTGCGATCACAACATGTTCTTGGCTGGTTGCCTGGTAGGAACCCTCCTTATAGTATTGCTGTGAGTGTGGAGGCGGTGGTTGTCTCCATGATTCTTCCAGACCACGCGTTCTTTCGTAAGTATTGAATGAACGCGCTGCTTCTTGCCTTAATACACTCCTTGCTTGTTGGAACTGGAATGCTTCTTCTGGATGCTGTTCCCCTCCTTGGAATGGAGTCTTTTGGCGGGAAGTGTTGTGTGACACTGCCCTTGCTGGCATGGCATGTCCCCAGACTGGTGGAGGTGGGGGAGGAGGTGGTGCAAATCCTTGGTTCCTTTGCATTTCTCTGAAAGCTAAAAGCTCTTCATGTGCAGCCATCATAGCAGGAGTAACTGTTGGTGCTGGATGTACACCTCTTCCAGGTTGTGTCTCCTTAGCAGGCATCCCATGGGGGAATTGTTGATTTGTGTGTGCTTCGTACTCAAACCCTGGAGGGGGTGTATTGTGCACTGGGTTGTGTGCTCCTTGCTCGTGCTGTGTTGGGGACACGTCTCATGCAGGCATTGAGGAAGCGGTCGAGGTAGCTTGTGGGATGTTCGAAGGTCCAGGCTGACTCCTTGCAGGCGTCTTCTTTGGGTGCCCTGGGCCTTTCTTCTTTTCCTGCAGGTTGACACCATCAGGAGGAGGATGATTGCTCGTCATAGCTTGTGGTGCAATATAGCTTCTTGTTCAAATCTCGCGGACGACGCCAAATGTTTCATCCTGAACTGCTAGAGGGAACGGCCTTGACGAATCTTCAAGTTATCATCGTGTCGGGTCCTTCCTTCTCGCGCTCTTTACTTCACGCCTAGTCGTCTGGACCTGCACACAGGGCAGTAACCAGCACGAAGAAGGGGGTGGTGTCGGTTGAGCCATCTCCGATGCTAAAATGAGAATTCTAGAGAGAGAAAGCTAGAGAGAAGTCAGAGCTCCTAAGCCAATCTCAAGTGGAATTGCCCTCAAATGAATGGCCTAGGTCCCCTATTTATAGGCAACCTTAGAACCGATCCCGGTTTTTGAGCGGTTTGACGACGGTTTTAGAGGAAATGTGAACCGTCGTCTGGTTTGATCAAGGTTGGCTATTGGAAAACTCTAACTTAGTGTGATGACACAAAGGGAACACGCGCGTCGAAAATGACGACTCGGGTTACGTCAGGTTCGGGCGATCCCGACGTACTCCGGGTCGTCTTGGGCAATCTGGAGCCCGGTCTGGGCGCGTGCGTCGCGCGTCCGGACCGTTCTGAACCCCGAGGATGTGTTTTTGAACCGTTTATGTGATTTTGACGTGTTTACGAAGTACAGAATGTAAATACGAACCCGAATTGAGCGAATATTCATCAGTGTCGTGAAACCGATTTATACATTAAATAGGTTTCATTGCTCATTCATACTCCAGGTTTTATCCACCATAGATCGTGCATTAGGTTTTCACCTTATGCTCGTTGAAATTCTCTACGAGAATTTTGTATGAGTAAAACCCTTGAATGGGTGTTCGTGCATATAAAATTTACCTCAAGCATTAAATCAATAACAAAATTTAATCGGTTTCGCACATGTTCATCATTACGATATTAATTTTATAATGGAGTATTAAAAAATAAGGATTATCTATTCGCGTTCTTACTAACTTATAGAAATTTGAATGGACTATGTTATTTTTTGTTGTTTAATTCGAACAGTATTCCTGATCGAAAAATCTTGGTTCTAAGCCGATGGCTTTAGATATTTGTTTCGGATCGTTCCCTTTGACCGGGACGATAATTGATAAGTAAATTGTATTTCGAATCAAATAATAATTACTTTTATTCAATAACTCTGAATCATATATTAGCCAATAATTCAACAACTTAATCGAAGAAGTAAACACATTACAACTAAAATAGTGTAGTCGCATAAATTAAAGAAGCAGAAAGCGATAAAATAGACGCTAAGTCCTTGCCATATCGAGCACGACACCTGAGAAGAAGTCACAAGTGAAATTTTTCAGACGTTGTGTTTCAAATAATGTATTTAACGACTTTATATGGCAAATGAGGCGTACCTGAGATGTGTTTTAATCTACGGTGTTTGTCCCACCAGATTTGGTTTAGACCTTTTGTTGTTGGTTTTACCCATGAACTTACGGATATGATCATAGAGATCTTCCAATTGAGATTCGTTGGAGGAACATTCATCCTTAGGGTGCTTTTGGAATAGCTCAGTCGCAGTCTGAATTGTACTAATCAGACATGAGAGCCCATCATTATCTGCAAACCACGAAAGGGGAAACATCGTCATCATCTTTTAAATCATTTTTCATATATCTATTTCATCTTCGGGATCGTCAAGTGGTGAGTGATGGATATGTGCCCAATTCGAGTTCGTATTTATATTCCGGGCCTCGTAAACACGTCAAAATTACATCTTGGTTCGGAAAACGTCTCCCAAAGGGTCAAAACGGTCCAGAAGTGCGTTACGCGCGTCCGGACCGGACCTCCAGATTGCATTGCAACCCGGACATCCGGATTGCATTTGCAACCCGGACGTCCGGGTTGCTTGCAATCCGGACCTCGCCGAATTGCTTGCAATCCGGACCTCGCCGAATTGCTTGCAATCCGGACCTCGCCGAATTGCCCAAATTCGACGAGGTCCGGATTGTATTGTGGGTATCGTGCGATTACCGTTTCCGCGATTACCGTTACGTGTAGAGAAGTCAAGTTCGCGCATTGCCAATATGAGTGACGGTTACCGCTTGTTTTCTTGAACCGTCATCAAACCGCTTTAAAACCGGGTCCGGTCCCAAGGAAGCCTATAAATAGGAGGCCTTGGCCACCCATTTTCACACATCCTCTCATTTGCCCAACTTTGGTATTTTGAGCTCTGACTTCTCTCTAGAAATATTTTCTCTCTCTAGAATTACTCTTTTAGCCCTATAGTGACTTAAGCTTCGGAGAGGGCTCCGCTAGCACCACCCCCCCTCTCCGTGCTAGCACCGGTCCTTTGTGCAGGAATCGTCGTCCAGACATCCGGATTTGTGCACAGACCACCGCCTTCCGAGACTCAGACATCCCCTTGAGACACAACCGCGCCTTGAGACACAGACCTTTCCGGGACCCAACCGAACACTCGTCAGTGGCACAGAACCTCTTTCAGACGAAGGATTACAGCCCAAAATCCCGCTCAACCATACGAACATACGCGTCCCCACGACCCAGTTCATTCAGGACGCAACATTGGCGCCGTCTACGTGACTCGAACAAAAAGCTACATTTCCGCAAAATCATGACGAGTGATCACAACCCTCCCGAAGAGGTCAAAAACACAAGGAAAAGGCCTGGACGTCCCAAGAAGTCCCCGGAAAACAAAAGATCAGGAGGCCAAATGCCAGCTGGGAGCCAGTCGGGACCCTCCCACATTCCAAGAGCTACTTCCGTAGCTTCATCCATACCGACTGACAATGTGCCCGACGCACAGCACAAAGAGCCAAGGGACAAACATCACGCACCTCCACCTGGTTTCGAGCCAGAGGTACATGAAGATGAATCCCAGACGGAAATGCCGCAAGGCGAACAAAGAGCGGGGGCAAACCCGATGCCCACCATTACTCCAGCGATGATGGCTGCGCTGGAAGAGTTACTCGCATTCCGCGAGTCTCTAAAAAACCAAGGATACGCGGCTCAGCCACCTCCGACCAACCAAGAGTACGCCACGCCAGCAAGAGAGGTGTCGGAAGACACTACTCGCTACGGAAATCCTTTCCAGGGCCGAAACCAATACGCAAGATATGAAGCTGCACGGTCATACACTCCTTCCCAAGGAGCCCGTCATTGGAGGAATGAAAAGCAGCCCCCATCCTACCACCCACAGCAGCCAACGAGGGATGATCCCTTCCAGGCAACAAGCAGAGATCAATCTGACATCTACCACAACAATGGTCGGCAAAATCCTTCAACAGGTTACGCTGAACCTGTAAAAGGGTTTACCGCCGAGATGTTAGAAGAAATGGTGGAAAAGAAGATGAAGGAAGCAAAAATGAAGGGTATGCACGCATTTGAAGAAAGGGCGTCACATCCGTTCGCCGACCACCTTGTGAACAGTCGCGTCCCAGACGCACTGTACAGAATTGGAGGAGACCTCTACCGAGAAAAAGGAGATCCAGTGGAACACGTGCAAAAGCACGAGGCCTCTCTACTAGGCAGAATGAAGAACCCACACCACTTCGCAATGACGTTTTCACAAACTCTTGCCGGGACTGCAGCACACTGGTTCTTCTCACTACCATGCCGAAGCATCACTTCATGGGCGGACCTGAAGGCTAAATTCATTCAACGATACATGGGCGATCGCACATTTCTGAAGGGGTCAAATGCTCTAGACGACGTCCAACAACAAAACGAAGAATCTCTCGCCGACTACTACGTCCGCTTCAATCAGAACATCTCTGATATTCAGGGGAACCTGACAGAAGGAGAGATTGTTCGAGCGCTCATTCGAAACCTCGGACGAAGAGGCTATGCCCTAGCAGAAAAGATGGCAAAGCGCCCAGCTGAATCCATGGAGGAGTTAGCCGCAAGAGTCAAAGAATACGTGGACCTCTAAAGGTTCAGAAGCCAGAACAAGGCAAAAATCTCTGCGGCAAAAGCAAAAGAAAATCCAAAGCAGAACCAACCAAAGCCACACTCAAGTGGTCAACAAGGAAGAAGTTGGCAACCTCAGCCGAAAAGACCTTTTCAAGGAGATTTTCAGAAGCCAAAAGAAGTTAATCTTGCTGACTGCATTCCTTTGAATGCCCCGCTGTCCGTAATATTGAGAGAGATGAAGGACGCGAACATGTGGAAAGAGCCGAACAATTTCAGAAAAGGCCCGCTGGGGAGAGACAACGACAAGTGGTGTGAAAACCACGAGGTCTTCGGCCACGAGACGGACAGCTGTGTCAGTCTACGCTTCCGCATTAACAACTTCGTCCTCAAAGGCGAATTGAAGCAATTTGTCGATCAAGGCAACAACCCCCCGAAAAAGGCTCAAGCAGAGTCATCAAAAAGAGGAAACAAGGGAAAAGAGAAGGTCAATGACAACCCTCCGCCAGCTAAGCGAGGCGTAATCAACGTCATACACGGAGGACCTGCCGCTGGAGGACAAGTGTCTAATGCTCGGGACATTTATGCATCCCAAGCAGCAACATTGCCGAAATACGGAAAGCGCAAGCAACCGGAGCAAGAAGACGCGGTCATCCAATTTTCCAGGGAAGACTTAAAGCATATCGTTTACCCTCACGATGACGCTTTAGTCATAACCATGGACATTGACGGATACGATGTGAAAAGAATCCTCGTCGATGGTGGAAGCTCTGCTGACATTCTACATGTCAAAGTCCTAGAGCAACTGGGAAAATCTGTCAAAGACTTGACTCCGGGAACCTTCTCGCTAGTCAGCTTCGCCGGAGCAGCTACACACCCCCTGGGTACAATCACGCTTCCTGTCATCCTTGGCCAAGGGTGGAGAGCATTACATGTCAAAGTCACTTTCGTCGTTGTAGAAACTCTCGGGGCCTATAACGGAATCTTGGGACAAACAACAATCAACCCTTACGTGATCGTGCCCTCCACTGTCCACCAAAAGATGAAGTTCCCTACGGACCATGGGATTGGGGAAGTGCTAGGCGACCAGATAACTGCAAGACGTTGTTACGTCAATGCTTTGAGAGCAAAGCACCAATTCCATGTGGCACTGATAAACTCCTTCAAAAGACAGAAAGTTGTTGGTGAAAGAAAGGAGCAAGTGGCGGAACAAGTTGTTACAGTTTGGAAACCACAAGAATACATCCAGTATTCGCCATGGCACCAGATATGGCTCGTTAAGCAGGGAGAAGGCGAGCCAATCATGGACTACTTCATCAGATTCGCTTCTAACGCCTCCTCGGCGAAAGAAACAAGAGAAGAAGTGATAAGCGTGTTCTATGCAAACATGAACGCCATATCTTTCCTTCTCTTCGGACGAACTCATGGATGGCGAACAACAAAAACCATGGCAGATCTAAAGGATAAGCTTGAAACAACAGTCTTGTGCGAACAAGAACTGAGGACGGGTACACCCCTCAGTTGGGACAAAGGAGTTCGAGGAAAAACGAACGAACAGGAAGGCGCAAGCATCGATATCGACAACATCTTCACACCGCTAAACACGGTTGCGGAAGACATTTACGTCAACCTACTGGAAAACAAGCTCCCAAGTCCACTTGTTCCCAGGATAGCTTTCTTGGGCAACAACATCAAGGAATGATGCAAGTACCACAAAACTTGGGGGCACAACACAAACATGTGCCTACCACTAAGGTGGGAGATTGAAGAATGCATCGCGCTAGGTGCATTAAGGCGATTTGTTGCAACCAACTCCGCGACATCGTCACCAAATCAGCCATAATGAAACGGGAGGAATAACTATCTTTCAGATTACTTTGCGCATTTCTATTCCAAGTGTTTCTAGTACAATTGCATTTACATGTTTCAAGAAAGAATGATGGGTTGATGCATTCTAGAAAAAACAATATAAATATGTGCAAGTATCTAATAAAGTCAATCTACATTTGTAGGTACATATCTATGCCTTGCATGCTATTTTGGATTAAACGCGAAGCAACAAAACTACGCGCCTATTACCTACTTCAATAATCCAAGATATTATGCCACGTGCAAGCAAAATCTATTGCGCGTTATGACAACGCTTATCATCAACAACAACTTACTCATATTGACGACTACATCAAAAGGCGTCATCATGGAATCAAAAACTTGGAAGTACATGCTACACTACGATTACTACTCAGGAATTACGCCAAGTAGTAACCTCTGCACAAAAATCTACTACAACAATACAAGCTAAGCATTATGTTCAAGGAGGGATTTATGGTATACAACACCAACATATCTATTATCTACACCAACAGGGAGTTTATTTCTCTATTCATAACATAGGCATCTATCTCAAGAAGATGCCGACAACACAAAGCCATCAAGCTATGTGCACAATCAACTTATATACCGCAATGACAACCTGCGGATTATCTATCAAAACGACGACTATTCAGAGGCGTCAGCTACAAGCAATATCTTGGATTAACACCAAGACCTATTATCAAAACGACGACTATTCAGAGGCGTCAGCTACAAGCAATATCTTGGATTAACACCAAGACCTACTATCAAAATATCTTGGATTAACACCAAGGCCTACTATCAAAATAGCATGTTGAGGTATCCTCTTTTTTAAAAGACAAGCCCTATGTTTACTTCTAAAAAATGACATGCTGTGACATCTCTGGTTAGAGGCAAATCCTCATGTTCATAGCCATTCCCTGGATTCAGAACAGGATGGGCATACAGGACTGATCACCCCTTAAGTGGTGGAAGTTCTCTGGTTAGACAACGACCCCACACTATAACAAGTGTGAATTCCTGTTTAAAGGGCTCACTCTTTATGGCGAATGTCCTCTTGATAGACGACAATCCCATATTACGAATTCCTGGTCAGGGTTCGCTTTATACGGCAAAAGTCCTCTGGTTAGATGACAATTCCGTACTACAGATTTTCAAACCGTGTTGCATGGTTCCTGGACGCAGAAAGTATGCATCACAATTCATATTTCCAAAAAAGTGTTACATGGTCCCTGGACGCAGGAATCATGTATCACAAATATTTTGTCAAATATTTTACCAAATATTTTGTCAAATATTTTATCAAATATTTTATGTATCAAACACCTTTCCAAAAAATTTATCAACACGGTTTTTTGGATGTATCACATTCAATGCCAAAATATTTTTTCAAATATTTTATCAACAAGCTTTTTAGGGTTCACAAAATACTTCTTCAAAAACTAAAATGTTTTTACGTATGCTTCCCCAACGCGGGTTGATACACGCTGGCAGGTGTGCACCCTGTTTAAAACTCATAAAATTTACAAGTCGAGTCTTGTACAACGTCGCCTTAGAGTGGAACTAAGAGACGGTATAAACTAGTATCTTGCTTAGCCAAGATAACACCTTTCAAATACTAAAATGTTTCTACGTATGCTTCCCCAACGCGGGTTGATACACGCTGGCAGGTGCGCACCCTGTTTAAAACTCATAAAATTTACAAGTCGAGTCTTGTACAACGTCGCCTTAGAGGGGAACTAAGAGACGGTATAAACTAGTATCTTGCTTAGCCAAGATAACACCTTTCAAATACACTACTTGTTGAGAAATATTGCTATACGCAAAAATACTTGGCAGGTTGCAACACATATAGCGGCAAGCTATTCAGGAAAGAAGGGCAATATGCATAATGCATCATGCAAGCAATCAGGAGAGCATCTCAACTTATCAATCAAGAAGTGGCTATCGGTCACGACTGCGGGGACTATGTCTACGTTACTAGTCATCCACATTCAATAAACACAGTAAGTGAAAACGGTATGAAATATTACTAACAAGTTATCATGCAAACTACTATGTATAAAGCAGGTTCAAACGACGTAGTTCAAAGCGAACAAGTCGTAAGCAACAGCTAATGAACAACTACAACAAGTCTCCAAACATAGAAGCCGGGTGGCAAACAGACTCAGAAACGAGTTCAACATATCCAAAAGATGGCACAGATTAAAGAATGCCATCATCTCTGACAAGACTCGGTGGAACAAGCAGAAGTTACCACCGTCTTCTCAAAACAAAACCTAAAGTGTGCAAGTCGCAACATCCTATACTCTACTCATCTCGCCATGCCTTGGAGTCTAGCCAAGAGGGGCGATCATAACACTTAACAATGTGCGACATACAGTCGCAACTACGGACATCATGTTCATCATCTAAGGATATATACCCTATCTTTCAAGTCCAAAGCATATGGACAGCATTGATAACTCAAGGTATGAAATATTACTAACAAGTTATCACATAATTATTATTGAAAACAGGTCCAGGTGACGAAATATCATGCAAGCAAAGGCATGAACAAAGAATTATCAACATCAACCCATTCACAAAGGGTTCAACATGCTGGAAGCAGACAGCCCAACAGCAACCAAGAGTCAACATCATCTCTAAGGACTTATGGCAAAGAGTTCATAATGTCAACATCAAATGCGATGTCGTCATCCACATAGAAGACACGACAAGAATGATTGTTTCAACATTCAGCACAACATAGCTCTTCAACATAAGGGCAGCAATCAGCAATCAACAAATACTTACCTCGGTAGGAGTAACGCTCCTCCTTGGGCCGGTCCCTTGACCGGGGGGCAGAAGACACCACTGCACAACCCTCAACTCTATTTCCTTTATCACAAGAAGGAATCATCACGGTCATGCTCGGCATAAAAACTAAGAATCGCTTGAGGAACGCGCCCCTGCGTCGGATCTTTCGAGAACTATGCTAAAAACAGAAACTGCAGCCAGCGGTAACTTGGAAAGTTAACAAGTCCAAAGAAGATACAATGAGACGTCTTACTCACAAGCCATTTACCGCCACCGTGTCCAAAGACTCCAGAGTAGCGGGGGCACTTGTATGGACATTCCTCTCAACAAATGGATTTCTATACACATCAGCTATCCGCAAAGAAGCTTTCTCCCATCAAGATCGAGATAATGGACTTACTCACGGTAACAGCCGTGGGAAGAGTAATTCTGACAAGAAGACAACAAGATCGGATATCCTGGAAAATGCAACCAACAATCCAGTTAGTGCGTGAACACACACCAACACTTATGCAAGCATCTATGCAACAGACGCTCCATGTGAGACAACCATATACGTACAAGACTCGTCAGTCTTCGTACAACAAGTAACAAGCATCACGCAAGGGGGCAACCTCTTCAACACATTAACCTTGCATGACAACACCGGGCTCATACTCGCAGCATACAAGATTACAATGGTGGAATATTTCCTAAGTACTCGGCTCAGGATGACAGTCAGCATATTGCAAGTTGTCGGCATACAACCACGTGTCAGCATATTATCAGGAGTTAGCATATAACCCGTGTTCGCATCAAGCATACGGATACAGCATACATAGCCAGAGATGGTGAAAAGATTCTAAGTGCGGGGGCAAATACACACACACAATGTACGTACATACATGTCGACAAGGATGCATATCGACAAGGAGAGAATATCTTCTAAGTGTTTCCATGTACGTACATACATGCGTACATGTCGACAAGGATGCATGTCGACAAGGAGAGAATATCTTCTAAGTGTTTCCATATACGTACATACATGCGTACATGTCGACAAGGATGCATGTCGACAAGGAGAGAATATCTTCTAAGTGTTTCCATGTACGTACATACATGCGTACATGTCGACAAGGATGCATGTCGACAAGGAGAGAATATCTTCTAAGTGTTTCCATATACGTACATACATGCGTACATGTCGACAAGGATGTATGATGACAAGGAGAAAAATATTTTCTAAGTGTTTCCATGTACATACATACATGTCGACAAGGATGCATGTCGACAAGGAGAAAAATATTTTCTAAGTGTTTCCATGTACGTACATACATGTCGACAAAGATGGATTGCGTACAGCGAATAACTATGCCTCCTGATCACACCTACGACGCTCATCGACAAAGCTCATACGACGACATCTATGGTAACAAGTTTAAGATATCGCTTAAATATTTCCTAAGTGTTTTAGCATACTTGCAGGCAATGCCCAACAGTCTATACCTGACGCTCAACCATTAGCGCCAATGCACATAGCAAAAGTCAACGCGCATAGCAAAAGTCAACGCGCGTAGCAAAAGTCAACGCGCGTAGCAAAAGTCAACGCGCATAGCCAAAGTCAACGCACATAGCAAAGTTGGTACGTACAGTAAAAAGGACCAACATCTCAAGAAGCTATCATGCAAGCGATGCGGCTAATGTGACGAACCGCGAAGAGCAAATACGACAACACTTAAGGAAATATTTCTCTAAGGCATCAAATCAACAAACGACTACTTCCAAGAGACTCCTTGATGATAAGGATCAAAGGAGTAATGCACCTACAAGTACATACAGTATACTCCGCCCTCTTCTAAGTATTTATCTCTACATACATGATTGTTTTGGTGTTACACGTATCAAATCCGTCATTTTACATGCATGTTTACATATCGCATGATTCATAATTTGATAATCGCTAAGTCGTTTTAGAAGCATATGGTTTATATTTCTTGCATTGCGTAATTACGATCATGCCATGACCGTTACTTGTGCTTGTACGTTGATAGAAGCATGTCCGCATGACGTGTCCCTAACGATAATCATGTTTGTACGTTATATATGCGCATTCCCTATTGCACTAACCGTAATGACAGGAAATAAAGCCACTCGGTCGGAAAATCAAAGGACGGACGAAATCAAGTCTCCAATGTCCAACCAATAATCAAAACCGGAAGGTTAGCGTCAAGCTCAAATTGGACACGTATCCTAACTTAAAATGGAGTCAAGAAAGGTTTTTAACCGTTGCTTGACTCGGGGGCAAGTGATGGATATGTGCCCAATTCGAGTTCGTATTTATATTCCGGGCCTCGTAAACACGTCAAAATTACATCTCGGTTCGGAAAACGTCTCCCAAAGGGTCAAAACGGTCCGGAAGTGCGTTACGCGCGTCCGGACCGGACCTCCGGATTGCATTTGCAACCCGGACCTCCGGGTTGCTTGCAATCCGGACCTCGCCGAATCGCCCAAATTCGACGAGGTCCGGATTGTATTGCGGGTATCGTGCGATTACCGTTTCCACGATTACCGTTACGTGTAGAGAAGTCAAGTTCGCGCATTGCCAATATGAGTGACGGTTACCGCTTGTTTTCTTGAACCTTCATCAAACCGCTTTAAAACCGGGTCCGGTCCCAAGGAATAAATAGGAGGCATTGGCCACCCATTTTCACACATCCTCTCATTTGCCCAACTTTGGTATTTTGAGCTCTGACTTCTCTCTAGAAATATTTTCTCTCTCTAGAATTACTCTTTTAGCCCTATAGTGACTTAAGCTTCGGAGAGGGCTCCGCTAGCACCACCCCCCCTCTCTGTGCTAGCACCGCTCCTTTGTGCAGGAATCGTCGTCCAGACATCCGGATTTGTGCACAGACCACCGCCTTCCGAGACTCAGACATCCCCTTGAGACACAACCGCGCCTTGAGACACTGACCTTTCCGGGACCCAACCGAACACTCGTAAGTGGCACAGAACCTCTTTCAGACGAAGGGTCACAGCCCGAAATCCCGCTCAACCATACGAACATACACGTCCCCACGACCCAGTTCATCCAGGACGCAACAGTGAGTACACCTCCATCCTTGCAAAGAATACCGTAATACCTAAGCATTAGGTCTCTTGCTTGTGCGGCCATTCCTCCGCCGTAGCGAAGGCGTATGGTGCACCAGAGGTGTAGCGCACTAACGTTCACGTCGCTTTGTTCAACTTCTTCTATCAGGGTTGCACGGATTAAATTACGTGTTAATCAATTTTTATGCGGCAATTGAATGTAGTTGTATCTGGGACTACTGAATTCGTCCGTGTTTACCCTCACGGCAGTTGAGTCTATCCGTTCCTCAACGTTTGCAGCAAGGAGAATGTTCGTAACATATTTCTCCCATTCATCATAGTTGCTACCATCAAGTTCAGTGAAGAAACGCTTTCGATCTGCCATCTATACTATAAAAACATTGGTAATCATGCATAAGCAGTTAGACAGTAACATTTTGAAAAAGAATTGCGTCAATCGGATCTCTATGAGATAGAAGATGACAAATAATGATTCCTCAGACATCTAACCCAACCGACCGACCGACAGTAAACCGAGGGAAGGGGGTCGTAAAAGAGTTCACATTACCGTCGTCTTCTTTCTAATAGACCAGTCTTTTAAGACGGTTTAATCGAAATCTCAGGAACGGGAGGTTTTTAAAAAAAACCCGATCTTGGCTTTCCCAATGCCCTTTTTTAAAACATTTTCTAGGATTTAAAGTTTGCACAAACAATTCTACTACACAAGTAAATCATCGTGCGCGGATCACATCCAAGAAACAAACCACACCTCATGCATACGCGTCATGCGTATAATGTTCCGAGAAACTCACGCTTAGCATATATAATTGGGTTAACAGGTCTTTTGGTCCATGATGTTTGACCACTTTTGGGTTTTGGTCCACTAAATGACTCAGTCCAAAAAAATCATGCATACATTATCATATGCTAATTCATCCTCAACATTCATGCATACGCATCATGCGTGATCACACCATTCAAACATGCATATTTGACGATTGATTTCTGCTTTTAAAACATTTGGGGCTGACTTGCAATTCATGCTATAAACCAAACATGCATACTTCTATACATGAATCTTAGGCAATTGCAACCATCACAGCATGTCTGTCCTAGTGCGCAACTCATTAATTGAAAACCAGGGCTCCGCCCACAACATGCATAATCCAGCTAGCTTGACATAGTCAAGATAACAGTTCTAATCATGCAATAGTATCAATTAAATAGATATTGCACTTCAGCCCACTAAATGACTCAGTCCCAAAATCATGCATTTCTAAGATCCATCCCCTAAATCGAAACTAGGCATCAGTTTTAATTAAAACGAGGAAATATTAAAACTTTAAGCATTGTGTAGGTAATTTAAAGTTCGAAAACATTTGGATTTAAAATTTAACCATCATATTTTATTTGATTAATTCGGTTCGTTCGGTCCGGTTTAATTAATCCGGTTCGGTTTGAAAAATGCTTCGGGCGGACCGGTTCGGTTTAAATTTGGAATTTGGTTCTATTCGACCCATATTAGTTGCCCCGATCCGACCCGACCCGGATGGGTCGGACCAATTGAGAAAACCCAGCATTTGACCCGCTCCGGTTCGGACCCGTGGAACTCGACCCGGTTCGGGTTCCCTTGGTCTCCTGGGTCGGTTGACCCGACTCGGTTGTGCTAAATTGGACCGGCCCATTACCCAATAGGTTCGGCCGAAATTGAGACTTGTGGGCCAAGTAGGGTTTTAAAGTCCACTAAAAACTTAACTTGGCTACCAAGTAACAATTAATTATAACATAATTTCTAATTTTCTGCACATATATATATATATATATATAAAATTCAGCATATATATATATATATATATATATATATATATATATATTGCAATACTATATATATATATAAATATATTATTGTCAATATTAAATATTTGGGATTTATTTTCATCAATAATATATATATTTTCTCAATCTTTTAGGCAACTATATTATCAACAATATCTAGTTCCCTAATATTGTGCTAAATATATTGATAGTTACAATTCACAATTATCTTGTGAACCTAACCCTAATTTTGACGTAATCCATCTAGGTTAAAATCTCGGCCGAAACTATTGTAGAATTTATGAAATTTTTTGCCACCATTAGGTTACGTTTTGACTAAGAAATTAAAATTTTCACCTTGAACACCAAGTATGGTTCGGCCGAAACCTAGGGTTAGAGTTTGTGGTCAAATTTCAAGATCAAATCTTGCAAAGATCAAGAATCCAAAGTTTAGTTTTGATAAAAGTATTGTTATTCTTGGAGATCATGAACATGAAACTTTACTATGAACATCATGAAAAATCACGGCCAGTACGATTTACCCAAAAATTTAAAATTTTAATACTATATTTAAAAAAATTTGCCACCGTAAGAAAATCCAAGAACATCCATTTAATTAATATCACGAACTCCCTAACACAGGCTCTGATACCACTGTAGGATTTAGGGGATTAATACTACGGAAACAAAACCCCTAGATACGCGTCAGGTAACTAATACGCATAGGAATAAGGTGCACATACCTATAATGTTTCCTGTAACCCAAGACCGTTGAGGGGAGTTCTCGATTCGCTGGACGGTTCCCTATAGAGGTTCCTTTTAGAGAAGCCCTACGTGGATTATGCCTCATAGCAAAGCCTCAGTCGATTCTTCGCGGGATGGATCTCCTGGAGTAAATTGCTTGACACAATTTGGCACCTCCTTGTGTGGTATGTGGTTTGTAAGCATTTGGACAATGGACCGCCGTAATTGGGAGCCCATAAATTAAGTTCATGTGCCTAAGAAATTAGGTAATGTCATATTAGAATTTTGGGCTAGGCTTAAAATCTCAATTGACATGGGAGGCCCAAAATTTGGCCTCCCTAATAGCATGGCCGGCCGAAACTTTAAGGAGGGGTAAAGTTGACTTTTGTCCACTTTACTCCTCTTATAAATAGGGGGTCGTGGGAGGGTTTCATAAGGCTAATGCTCTCTTCCTAAGTGGTGAGATTAAAAGAAAACCCTCCTCCCTATATTCTACATAGTTCGGGCGAAACACAACACCTAGGGGGTGCCAAATTGTGTCAAGCAATTCACTCCATGAGATCTATCCCGCGAAGAATCGACTGAGGCTTTGCTGTGAGGCATAATCCGCGTAGAGCTTTTCTAACAGGAACCTCTAAGGGAACCGTCAGGCGGATCGAGAACTCCCCTCAATGGTCTTGGGCTACAGGAAACAGTATAGGTATGTGCACCTTATTCCGCTGCGTATTAGTTACCTGACACGTATTTAGAGTTTGTTTCCGTAATATTAACCCCATAAATCCTATAGGGGTATCAGAGCCTGTGTTAGGGGTTCGTGATTTTTGATAAAATTGGTGTTTTTTATTTTTCTTATTGGTGGCCAAAAGTTTTAACTTGTTTTTCAAAGTTTTAAAATTTTGGATTTTGGGTAAATCGTACTGGCCGCAATTTTTCATGATGTTCATAGTGAAGTTTGATGATCATGATCTTCAAGAAAAATAAGACTTTTATCAAAATCAAACTTTGGATTATTGATCTTTGCAAGATTTGATCTTGAAATTTGACCACAAACCCTAACACTAGGTTTCGGCCGAACCACCTTTAGGTTTCAAGATGAAATTTTTAATTTCTTAGTCCACAAGTAACCTAAGGTGTCCCAAAATATTGACATGTTTTTAATAATATTCTGCCGAAATTTTTATGTCCCTATGGATTAGGTCAAAATTAGGGTTAGGTTCACAAGATAATTGTGAATTATAACTATTAATATATCTAGCACAATATTAGAGAACTAGATATTATTGTTAATATAGTTGCCTAAAAGATTGAGAAAAAATATATTTTATTGATGAAAATATATCCTAATATTTAATACTTACAATAATATATATATATATATATATATATATATATATAGTGTTGCCAAATCTATATATGTATATATATTGTTGATTGATTATAAATCTCTAAATATAAAATCTTGATAATAAATATATATATATATATATATATATATATATATATATATATATATATATATATATATATATATATGCAGACTTATATATATATGTGCAGAAAATTGGAATATTTTTTATAATTAGTTGTTACTTGGTGGCCAAGTTAAGTTTTTAGTGGACTTTAAAACCCTACTTGGCAACAAGTATCAATTTCGGCCGAACCTAGTAGGTAATGGGCCGGTCCAATTTAGCACAACCGAGTCGGGTCAACCGACCCGTGAGACCAAGGGAACCCGAACTGGGTCGGGTTTCACGGGTCCGAACCAGAGCGGGTCAAATGCCGGGTTTTCTCAATTGGTCCGACCCATTTGGGTCGGGTCGGACCAGGGCAACAAATAAGGTTCGAACCGATCTGGTTTGAGTGAGAAACCGAACTGAATTCATATTTTAAACCGAATCGGTCCGGTCGAACCATTTTTTCAAACCGGACCGGTCCGAACGAGATTAATTAAACCGGACCGAACGTACATAATTAATTAAATAAAATAGGATGGTCAAATTTTAAATCCAAATGTTTCGAACTTTAAATTACCTACATAGTACTTAAAGGTTTAATATTTAATCGTTTCAATTAAACCTGATGCTTAGTTTCGATTAAGGGGATCATCTCGGAAATACATGATTTTGGGACTGAGTCATTTAGTAGGCTGAATTGCAACAGCTATTTAATTGATATAATTGCAGGATTAGAACTACTGTCTTGACTAATTCAAGCTAGCTGGATTATGCATGTTGTGGACGGAGCCCTGGTTTTCAATTAATGAGTTGCGCACTAGGACAACCATGCTGTGATGGTTGCAATTGCCTAGGATTCATGTATAGAAGTACGCATGTTTGGTTTATAGCTGGAATTGCAACTTAGTCCAAAATGTTTTAAAAGCGGAAATCAGTTGCCAAATATGCATGTTTGAATGGTGTAATCACGCATGATGCGTATGCATGAATGTTGATGATGAATTAGCATGTGATAATTTACTTGTGCAGTAGGATTATATATACTAGACATGAGTTCCTCGGAACATTAGACGCATGACGAATATGCTGTTAGCATATGGTGATATGGCGCTGTAATTGGTAACCCGTTAATGCTAAGGAAATTACCTAAGTTAATTAGGTAATTGTCACATTAGGGTAATTGGGCAAAACCCTAACCCTAATTAACATGGGAGGCCCAAAATTGGGCCTCCCCCTTTAATAGCATGGCTCGGCCGAAACTTGTCCCACATTGGTTGGAGTGGACTTTTGTCCACTCCACCAATCGTATATATAGGGGACTCACCTAAGGGGTTTACACAATTCATTCAGAATAAGAAGTACCTCCATTGAGGAACTTGAGAGAAACCCTCTCACCCCCTTAGTAGTGATTTTTGGTGCACATCTTAGTCCGAGGTTCTGTCCCCGTTGAAGAATCGATCAGAGACTTTGTTGTGGAGCTTATACCGCGTAGGACTTCTTCTCACGAAGAACTTGTACGGGTTCCGGCCGGAGGATCAGAACTCCCTCTACAACGTTCTTAGGCAGAAAAGCTAAAAGGTATGTGTACATTATTCCGCTGCGTAGTTAGATTACTTGCATGTACACGTTTAGCATTTCGTAGTATTACGTCCCCGTAATCCAACAGTGGTATCAGAGCCAAGTTAGGAGTTCTTAAATTTTTATAAACTGATGTTCTTGAGTTTTTGAAAAATCCAAAATTTTCATGTTCATGAACACCATGAGTAATCCGAAATTTTTAAGTAAATTTCATGTGTTTGATCTTTACAATCTTAAAAATTTTTGAAATTTACATGTTTTTATAGATCAAAACCGAATTTTATGTTCGAATTTAAGGTTGATGGTCATGATCTTCAAGAATACCATGAGTTTTATCAAGAACACCTTTTGGATTCATGATCAAGTTTAGGTTTGATCTTAAAATTTGACAACATTTCCAACTTTGCATGTTTGTGCCGAAAACCCTAGGGGTATTCTAGGTAAAAAAAATTAATTTTCTTGGTCACCAAGTTTTAAAAATTTCGACCACACTAATTAGAGATATAGTTTACCATTTTTAAATTTTATTAATAGGTAACTATATATCTATAAGTTGGAAATAAGGATACGTTCATAATATAATATTTTAAAAGATATTAACTATCAATATATATAGTTAAAGATAGGGTTAATATATATTGATAGATTTAAGTTCTATAAAAGGTTAAGAAAATATATTGTCTACATATTTTAATCCCTAAAGATATATTTGACAATAATATATATATATATATATATATATATATATATATATATATATATATATGCCGAATATTTTATGTATATATATCTATTGTTGATTGATTTACATCTTATAGATAGAATCTTGACAATATATATATATATATATTAGCAATATTGGAAATTATTTTAAATAATTAATATTTCTTGGTGACTAAGTTAAATTTTTAGTGGACTTTAAAACCCTACTTAGCCAAGTTCGGAGTTCTTAAATTTTTTATATACTGATGTTCTTGAGTTTTTGAAAAACCCGAAATTTTCATGTTCATGAACACCATGAGTAATCCAAAATTTTTAAGTAAATTTCATGTGTTTGATCTTTACAAACTTAAGATTTTCGAAATTTACATGTTTTTATAGGTCAAAACCGAATTTTATGTTCGAATTTAAGCTTGATGGTCATGATCTTCAAGAATACCAAGAGTTTTATCAATAACACCTTTTGGATTCATGATCAAGTTAGAGTATGATCTTAAAATTTGACAACATTTCCAACTTTGCATGTTTGTGCCGAAAACCCTAGGGGTATTCTAGGTAAAAAAATTAATTTTCTTGGTCACCAAGTTTTAAAAATTTCGGCCACAATAATTAGAGATATAGTTTAGCATTTTTAAATTTTATTAATAGGTAACTATATATCTATAAGTTGGAAATAAGGATAGGTTCATAATATAATATTGTAAAAGATATTAACTATCAATATATATAGTTAAAGATAGGGTTAATATATATTGATAGATTTAGGTTCTATAAAAGATTAAGAAAATATATTGTCTACATATTTTAATCCCTAAAGATATATTTGACAATAATATATATATATATGCCAAATATTTTATGTATATATATCTATTGTTAATTGATTTACATCTTATAGATAGAATCTTGACAATATTTATATATATATATATATATATATATATATTTAAATATGCCGAATTATATATATATATATTATCAATATTGGAAATTATTTTAAATAATTAATATTTCTTGGTGGCTAAGTTAAGTTTTTAGTGGACTTTAAAACCCTACTTAGCCAAGTTAGGAGTTCTTAAATTTTTGATATACTGATGTTCTTGAGTTTTTGAAAAATCCGAAATTTTCATGTTCATGAACACCATGAGTAATTCGAAATTTTTAAGTAAATTTGATGTGTTTGATCTTTACAAACTTAAAATTTTCAAAATTTACATGTTTTTACAGATCAAAACCGAATTTTATGTTCGAATTTAAGCTTGATGGTCATGATCTTCAAGAATACCATGAGTTTTATCAAGAACACCTTTTGGATTCATGATCAAGTTAGGGTTTGATCTTAAAATTTGACAACATTTCCAACTTTGCATGTTTGTGCCGAAAACCCTAGGGGTATTCTAGGTAAAAAAATTAATTTTCTTGGTCACCAAATTTTAAAAATTTCGGCCACAATAATTAGAGATATAGTTTAGCATTTTTAAATTTTATTAATAGGTAACTATATATCTATAAGTTGGAAATAAGGATAGGTTCATAATATAATATTGTAAAAGATATTAACTATCAATATATATAGTTAAAGATAGGGTTAATATATATTGATAGATTTAGGTTCTATAAAAGATTAAGAAAATATATTGTCTACATATTTTAATCCCTAAAGATATATTTGACAATAATATATATATATATGCCAAATATTTTATGTATATATATCTATTGTTAATTGATTTACATCTTATAGATAGAATCTTGACAATATTTATATATATATATATATATATATTTAAATATGCCGAATTATATATATATATATTATCAATATTGGAAATTATTTTAAATAATTAATATTTCTTGGTGGCTAAGTTAAGTTTTTAGTGGACTTTAAAACCCTACTTAGCCAAGTTAGGAGTTCTTAAATTTTTGATATACTGATGTTCTTGAGTTTTTGAAAAATCCGAAATTTTCATGTTCATGAACACCATGAGTAATTCGAAATTTTTAAGTAAATTTGATGTGTTTGATCTTTACAAACTTAAAATTTTCAAAATTTACATGTTTTTACAGATCAAAACCGAATTTTATGTTCGAATTTAAGCTTGATGGTCATGATCTTCAAGAATACCATGAGTTTTATCAAGAACACCTTTTGGATTCATGATCAAGTTAGGGTTTGATCTTAAAATTTGACAACATTTCCAACTTTGCATGTTTGTGCCGAAAACCCTAGGGGTATTCTAGGTAAAAAAATTAATATTCTTGGTCACCAAGTTTTAAAAATTTCGGCCACACTAATTAGAGATATAGTTTTCCATTTTTAAATTTTATTAATAGGTAACTATATATCTATAAGTTGGAAATAAGGATAGGTTCATAATATAATATTGTAAAAGATATTAACTATCAATATATATAGTTAAAGATAGGGTTAATATATATTGATAGATTTAGGTTCTATAAAAGATTAAGAAAATATATTGTCTACATATTTTAATCCCTAAAGATATATTTGACAATAATATATATATATGCCGAATATTTTATGTATATATATCTATTGTTGATTGATTTACATCTTATAGATAGAATCTTGACAATATATATATATATATATATATATATATATATTAGCAATATTGGAAATTATTTTAAATAATTAATATTTCTTGGTGGCTAAGTTATGTTTTTAGTGGACTTTAAAACCCTACTTAGCCATGTTAGGAGTTCTTAAATTTTTGATATACTGATGTTCTTGAGTTTTTGAAAAATCCGAAATTTTTATGTTCATGAACACCATGAGTAATCCGAAATTTTTAAGTAAATTTGATGTGTTTGATCTTTACAAACTTAAAATTTCGAAATTTACATGTTTTTATAGATCAAAACCGAATTTTATGTTCAAATTTAAGCTTGATGGTCATGATCTTCAAGAATACCATGAGTTTTATCAAGAACACCTTTTGGATTCATGATCATGTTAGGGTTTTATCTTAAAATTTGACAACATTTCCAACTTTGCATGTTTGTGCCGAAAACCCTAGTGCTATTCTAGGTAAAAAAATTAATTTTCTTGGTCACTAAGTTTTAAAAATTTCGGCCACACTAATTAAAAATATAGTTTACCATTTTTAAATTTTATTAATAGGTAACTATATATCTATAAGTTGGAAATAAGGATAGGTTCATAATATAATATTGTAAAAGATATTAACTATCAATATATATAGTTAAAGATAGGGTTAATATATATTGATAGATTTAGGTTCTATAAAAGATTAAGAAAATATATTGTCTACATATTTTAATCCCTAAAGATATATTTTACAATAATATATATATATATATATGCCGAATATTTTATGTATATATATCTATTGTTGATTGATTTACATCTTATACATAGAATCTTGACAATATTTATATATATATTTAAATATGCCGAATTATATATATATATATATATATATATATATATTAGCTATATTGGAAATTATTTTAAATAATTAATATTTCTTGGTGGCTAAATTAAGTTTTTAGTGGACTTTAAAACCCTACTTAGCCCACAAGACGTATTTCAGGCCGAACCCTAGGGTTTATGGGCTTGTCCAATTGCTAAACCGGAACGAATAAAACCAATACGGGTTTTCTTGATCGGGTCGACCTAGTCGGGTCGGGTCGGACCGTAGTAACTAAATTGAACCTAATCTAACCGGTTTTGAGTGATAAACCGAATCACAATCTTATTTTATTTAACCGTTTCAGACCAAACCGGTTTTTTAAAATCGGACCGACTTGAACCGGATTTTAAATTGGACCGGACCAGAATTTTTAAATTTCTCGGAAATTTTAAAATGTTCAATAAAATAGGATGTCAAATTTAAAATCCAAAATGTTTTCGAACTTTAAATTTAGCCTAAACAGTGCTCTTAGGGTTTACGTTTTAACACGTTTTTCGGTTAAAACCCTAATACCTAGTTTCGATTATGGGGATGGATCTCGGATATGCATGTTTTTGGGACTGGATTAAATTAGTGGGCTGATTTGAAATTGTTTACTTCCTGCTACATATATATTAGAACTGTCGTCTTGACTCAGTCAAGCTAGCTGGATATTAATTGCGAGCATTAAGCTCTGAGATTTAAATATATGTATTGCGCAATAGGATAGACATGCTATGCTGATTGAAAGTTTCTAGAATCCATGTCTAGAAATGTCGCATAATTGATTGTAAGCATGAATTGCAAAACAGCACTAATATTTTCAAACATCTTTAAAGCTGAAAATTCCAGTCGCCAATTATGCATGATTTGTGCGGATATTGCATGTTTTGACACGTATGCTAGGATGTTCAGGAATAGAAATCATGTGATAATTTACTTTACGTAGAAATATATATGCTAGGAACATTAGACGCGTGACGCGTAAGCATGTTTGGTTTGTTCGATGTTTATGGCGTGATATAGTGTTATGCATGCGTAAATTATCGGATAATTCTTTTAAAATAAAAAAGGGCCTTGGGAAAGCCAAGATCGGGTATGCTTGTTTGAAAATTCTCGTTCCGATAATTTGCAAGATAATAACCGTTTTCAAAGGACTGATCTATTGGATTGAACAAGACGGTAGTGTGAACTCTTTCACGGACCCCCTTCCCTCGGTTTACTGTCAGTCGGTTTGGTCTAGATGTCTGAAGGATCACTATTTGTCGTATTCCATCTTAATATATAATCTGATGTTTGCAATTCTGTCAAAATGTAGTTGTCTTCCTGAATTTGCATAATTATCAATGTATTAGTTTTCATGGCTAAGTCGGTACGCTTCTATGAACCTTGCAATCTTGATGGTATAAATTATGATGAACATAATGAATATGTATTGGACTCCTCTCTGCTACGATTCCGAAAAGAGGAGAGGACAACTATGAATGAATATGGTAGTTCGCACGATTTTGACACTGAGATATGAACGTGATGGTTTATTTCCCATGAATTGGAGTAGGTTCTTTGATAATCTGAATGTATATGTGGTGATACATTCAACCCTGGTTTAAGTGGGTTGAAAAAGACTTCAATTGCAACCAGACAATGTCAAAGCTTGGTGTTCCTTTGCATCTGCCTTGGTAGAAGCAAGGATGCTAAAGCTAGAAATGCTTCGGTTGAATGTGATGTTCTTTTCTTTTTCCATGGATGCCGGTGAAAAATCCGTTCAAGACTTTCGCAATGAAAGGTCAACATGGAAAATATATATAAGGTTTCCTTACATTGACATGATTCAATAACCTTGAGTCTAGTTAAGCAAAGGAACCAAGGCAGTGAAGCAACAACCTTCTCAGCTCACCACAAGAGATCATCTAAAGTCAATTGTGATCCATATATCATGAAGTGAACTAGACCGTAAAAGGCTTTATACGATAATTCGATGGGTCAAACCCCGTTGTTAAAGTGCGTCTAAAACATGCCTCGTATGTCATGTATATAAAGCCGTGAAACGTTTTATTTGAACACAAAACATTTGATATGATTCACTAGTGAATTTAATCAGATGTGATGTTCAGCATGACTTAAAGTTCAGATAAGTATGGATCGAATATGAGACTTTCAGATCAAGAACCCTACCATTGTCATTTATCGTTCGTTGTTCGTCTGAATTACTAAAATTTTGGTTATTTTGAAATTTGGAGTTATTTAATAAAGAAATTGTTGCTCGATTTGAAGCACAATTTTCTTATCAATTTAACGTTCCGGTCAAAGGGAATGATCCGAAACGATAATTCAAACCTACGGGTTAGAACCAAAATTTTGGCCAGGTAAAAGTGGTCGAACAAGACGAAACGATTCCCATACTCTGTCATCTCAGTCAGGTCAAACTGAACTGAATAAATCCATCGATCGTGTAGTTCTAAAAGGGCAGGCCGACTTAACTCATCTTGTTTGTTAGTACTCCATTAAATGACATATTCTGAAATAATGAGCATGTAAAACCGATTTGAATTTAAATTTGGAAACGAAACGATTTAAACCATGGGATAAACTGGTTTTAGGCGCCACGCACGCGTGTACCTCGAATGACGGAACACATCGTTTCAAAGTACAAATTTAATAATGAAGTGTTTTAATAAATGAATGCTGAGTTTTCGTTTGTAATTATTTGGAAATAACTCATTGATAACTACTAAGATTATAAGCATGCTTCAAAGCTACTACAATCTAGTAAGCACATCAACTATGGCATTAAAGCGAACGCTTAATTGCATAGCCCTTTGAGGTAAATAAGTCTCTGGGTGAGTTCAACAAACGAAATGAAGAAGTCAGTAAAACGACTCTCCCACTATAAGCCTTGAACGAATAGTTTGGCTATAGCATTCATTTATCAAATACTTCAAGCAACATAGTTCAAAATTACATAATGATGAAGTTCAACATTAATTACTCCTCCGGATGAAATTAAGTTAATTCACATTAATGTAACTCTATGTTCCAATAAAATCGGTTGACACATCGGCATAGCTAAATGATGATACGGGTAAAACCTTATCATTAGCAGCATTACATTGCGCATTAAACAAGTATATATTAAGAGTACGTTCTATTCTTAAAAGATTACAAGTTTAAAATTAGCTAAAATTGATGGTATTGTGGTCAAACATGACATATTATAAAGATTTGAGGATAAATTTCCTATGTTTTGCAAAACGAACAGACATAGTACTGATCGAATCAATGAATGGTTAACGGAGATTATCATGTCCCACTAACTTCGAGTGGGAGAATTGATAAAGCATAAGTGATTGATATGGTATATGATGATACAAAAGTCTTCATAACAAATCCAGTGAGAGGGCTTACTCCCCTCACATATAATCATCACTAAATACAAATGCGAATCAAGTCGGAACCTGACAATCAAGAACACTGAATTAATACAAATGCCCATTATTCCTAGTGGGAGGGAAAAACGACCAACTTGGTTCCTGATCCTAGTAATCAAGGAATACATCTCGGAGGTAAAATTCCGAGACCAAAAGGTCATCCTGAAAAGTTGTTGATCAGAGTTCAAGCACTGCCATTCTTCCCAGTGGGATGATGCTATGATAAGAAGCATTATTCTGAGTGGGAGTTACAATCAGACTATAGATGGGATTAACGAGCCTAGACATAGTCAAAGGCAACGGACTTCTCTCGAGAAGTTTCCCATCGAATATGATGTGTTAAAAATCTTAACATTCGTTCTCGAATCAGTGACGATTCAGCAAAGCAATGGAAGGATCTCAAACCGAGGGAATGGAGGAAAACAATGAAGGATGAAATATGCCTAAATAAGAAAAAATTCGGTTATGGTCCTTAGTTGATTGATCTGTTAACCGCAGGACTAGAAAGTGAAATTTTAGAATTCACTACTGATGGAAAATTGAGTGGTTCAAAACTCAAGTGATTGCAAAGGATATACCCAAATTCATGAAGAGGACTTTGATGAAACATACTTACCAACTTTGTGTTATACCACAGTTAGGGCCATCCTTGCCCTTGTTGCATGTCTCGATCTAGAGCTGCACCAAATAGATATTAAGACCACACCTCTCTAAGTAAACCTGGAGAAAAAGATCTATATGGAGCAGCCAGAGGGATTTATTACTACTGAAAAAGAATGTTAAGTTTGCAAACTCCAAAAGGTCTATTTACGGTCTTAAACAGCCGTCTCGGCAATGGTATCGCAGATTCCACGAGGAAATCGTCGGAAACGAATTTGTGAATCTTCACGAGGATCCTTGCGTATACACTAAGACCTCTAGGTCTAACTATGTCATCATAACACTATACGTAGATGACATACTCATTGCTGCGAACGACGTGAGTTTCATGAACAAATCAAAGTCCTGCTTAGCCTTAACATTTGAGATGAAAGACATGGGAGAGGCCACGTACATCTTAGGCATTAAGATTGCCCGATATCGTGCCGCCCGGACATTATGTCTGTCTCAAGAATCTTATATTAACAAACTGTTGAAAAGATTCAGAATGCTCGATGCTAAACCCGTGGATACGCCGATTATGTTCGGGTGCGCGCTGTCAAAGCGCGATGGACCGGAAAAACCAGAAGCAGCGTGAACAGATGAAGGGGGCAGAGTACCTAAGCATGGTAGGGAGTCTTATGTACGTCATGCTATGTACTCGGCCAGATATCTGTTACGTTGTGGGCCTAGTAGGAAGATTCCAATCAGATCCTAGTTATCAACACCTAAAGGCCGTAAAACGAATTATAAGGTATTTGAAAGGTACTGCCGACTATCTTCTGTATTATGAGGGCAAGCAAATAGAACTGACCAGCTATAGTAACGCCGACCACGGTGGCGATCCAGATGATCGTAAGTCCACCACAGGAGGAGTTTTCCTTCTTGCTAATGCTGTCATATCTTGGGTGAGCAAGAAGCAATGATGTGTCGCGCTTCCACTATGGAATCAGAATTCGTTGTCCTTTCTAAAAACGCACAAGAAGCGGTCTTGCTGAAAAGACTTCTTACTGCATTAATTGGCACTGGTAAAGAGAGTAATCCCGTCAAGGTATACTCCGACAGTCAAGCAGCCATTGTAGTAGTTAAGAACCCAGAGTACCATAGTAGGACCAAACACATTGATGTGAAATACAATTATGCTAAATCTGTTCTGGAAGACAACATAATCTCTTTAGAATACTTGTCCACGGATAAAATGGTTGCAGATCCATTAACTAAGCCATTACGTAGAGAGATCTTCGAAAAGAACGTAAAACTGCTTGGATTACGTAGGGCTTAAATAAGTGACTTGTATAAGCGATAACATTTTTACATTTGAAATAATATTATTTCGATTGAATAAAACAATCGCAAACTGAGTATATGATCTATCGACGTCATAAAGAAATATAACATCGGATTTTACGGTCTATAAACTAAGTCGTAGGAAGAGGTAAAACTCTTCCACAAAAATTATGTCGAATGTGAACCATGCCTCGTCACACAGGTACGGTCATCTTGCAAGGAGAGGGGGACCTCTACCCCAACAAGATTGGCTAAGAACCAGGGGATAAACCTGGTAAAACGAAACGATAATATTGTCACGCTTAATGCATGACTTAATCTTCGTTTTGTACATCGCCGTGTTGGACCCAGTCCATCATTAAAATCACATTCAGGGCCAGATGAAAGATTCTGCGATAGCATGATTGACATATCCCAATCCTGGCTAGTCCAGGTGTGCTATCGACGCGTGCTTCATACTGCACGTGCCATGTTTGACCACGGGGTCATGCTCGGTTGTGCTAGCTAGAATCCTAGTGATTCAAAGGGCGCATACTTCTTCACCTTGAGCGTATGATTGATCCCGGATGTCTTATGAAGAGGCATCCAAAGTATCCTCACAGACTTAGAACTTATACCTAAGGTCTAGCTCAATGTTCGCTTCCCGGCGTACGAGCGTAGAGCCAAAGAAAACGGCCAAGTGACCACGTCTTGGAAACCGGTTGAGTTAGACTAAGGGTATAAGCAATGGGGATGGTCAAGTTCACCTATAATTCACCGACTCTTGTGTTCACTAGGTGGCCGCCAACCAGATATTAGTTGAAGGTTGTGAACACTTGTAACGGATGCCCTGGAGAAGTATTCCTATGTGGAAAACTGGGCAATTGGAGAATTATCAGTTGACTAAGGATACAGTGCGGTACATGTTTTATTTTAACAAGATTGATTTACGAAAGGGAATAAACGTTCTACGGGCACTACAATACTCCTAACAGATGAGTAGCACGATGCCCGTCGTATCCGCCGGTCGCACGACAAACCTCGTATGAACTATTCGGAGACGAAGACTGAAGACTGAGATGTTGGTGCTATTGGATAACTATATATTAACAGGCACCCTCCCATTCCGGCGAGTGGGAGCTATTAGCATATGGTGACGTGGCGCCGTAATTGGTAGCCCGTTAATTGTCACATTAGGGTGATTGGGCCAAACCTTAACCCTAATTGACATGGGAGGCCCAAAATTGGGCCTCCCTCTTTAATAGCATGGTTCGGCCGAAACTTGTCCCACATTGGTTGGAGTGGACTTTTGTCCACTCCACCAATCCTATATATAGAGGACTCACCTAAGGGGTTTACACAATTCATTCAGAATAAGAAGTACCTCCATTGAGGAACTTGAGAGAAACTCTTTCACCCCCTTAGTAGTGATTTTCGGTGCACATCTTAGTCCGAGGTTCTGTCCCCGTTGAAGAATCGATCAGAGGCTTTGTTGTGGAGCTTATACCGCGTAGGACTTCTTCTCACGAAGAACTTGTACGGGTTCCGACCGGAGGATCAGAACTCCCTCCACAACGTTCTTGGGCAGGAAAGCTAAAAGGTATTTGTACATTATTCCGCCGCGTAGTTAGATTACTTGCATGTACACGTTTAGCATTTCGTAGTATTACGTCCCCGTAAGCCAACATATGCATGAGGTGTGGTTTGTTTCTTGGATGTGATATGAGAACGATGATTTACATGTGTAGTAGAATTGTGTGTGCAAACTTGAAATCCTAGAAAACGTTTAAAAAAAATCATCGGGAAAGCAAAGATTGGGTGTTTTAAAACCTCTCATTGCGATAAAACTGTTTTAAAAACTAATCTAGTAGAAAGATGATGACGGTAATGTGAACTCTTTCACGACCCCCCTTCCCTCGGTTTACTGTCGGTCGGTTGGTTTAGATGTATAAGGAATCATTAATAGTCATCCTCTATCTCATAGATATATGATGAACACAATTCTTTTTCCAAAAATTCATTGCCTTCCTGCTTATGCGTAATTGTCAATGTGTTAGTTTCAATGGTTGCGATGAGTAAAGTCATCTCATAATTGAATAAGGGAGTGAGATTGAATGGTAAGAACTATAAAATCTAGAATAAGCAAACAAAGGTGGTGATTACTGAAATGAAAGGGTTGGACCATTTAACAACTAAGAAAGTTAGGCCAGAGGGAGACCTCGGTGATGCACATAAGGCATCCTATGATGAATGGAATGCCAGGGACCTGGAAGTTCGTTCCGCCTTGATGTCGATGCTGGAAGATGACATACTCTACGAGTATGATCATACTGAGTCTGCTAAGGATCTATGGGACGATCTCAAAGCAAGGTTTGGTGTTTACACCACGACCTAGAAGCGATCGTTAAACATCGCTTTAGACTCATACAAGATGAATCATAAGTATACGATGCAGGAGCACATCAGAAAAATGTCTAATATGCTTGCTGAACTCAAGGAGGCATGGGAGATCCTGTCTGAGGAACATAAAGTCCAGTGTGTCATTCGCTCTCTACGGGACTCTTGGAGCAGCATGAAAATGCACCTTACCCATGCAACCATATTGATACCCTCGAGAAGGTGCGAGCTCATCTCGAACTGGAAGAGGATCGACTCAAGGCTGAAAAACCTAGAGCTGAGATGTACGTTGCATCATCCTCCCCAGTTTTGTAAATGGGTAAGCGCAAGAGAAAGGGTAAAGAGCTTCAAAAGAAGGCTAACAAACCACTTGGTCCAAACTCACAGAAAAATTTCAAATCTAAGAAAATTTGTGGTAAGAACAGGCAGAAAAAGCGTGCACGTAGAGAGGAATCTCGAACGTGCTTCAAGTGTGGAGTAAAAGGCCACCTGGCTGCTGCCTGTACTATTCCTCCTAAGGTACGTTCAGAGAAATGATAACGAAAGTCATATATTCTCATCTAATTCCCAAATTCTTGAGAGTAATTCAAATTCTTCCTTTTGAATTACATGACCGAGAAGAGGAATGAGCGTAAAGATGGAGTTGATGCCCCCAAATAAATAAGGACTAGATGTCAAGACCATCTTTACTTGCTTAAATTTTTTTCTATTCCTTCAGTAATATACTCTTGAATTATAGGCTTCCTCATGAAAATGGGAATCTTTATTTTTGGGCATGTAGTGAATGCTTAAATTGAGTATAATTTATTCATTTAATCACCTTGAGCCACTTGATCTTATAGTTACTGCCCAATACATTGCTAATCCTAGCGCGAATAGATAATCATTATTTGTTAGTACTCCATTATAAAATTAAAATTGTAATGATGAAGATGTACGAAACCTATTAAATTGAATTTTGAAAAAGAAACTATTTCACCACGGGTGAACCTGGTGATGCGCGCGCAATGCACGCGTGTTCCTCGAGAGATAGAACATATCGATTCAAAATACAATATTCAATATAAAGTGTGTTCTTGATTTAATGCTTGAAATAAATTTTCATTTGCACGAACACCCACACAAGGGTTTTACTCATACAAAATTATCGTACAGATTTTTAACGAGCATAAGGTGAAAACCTAATGCACGATCCATTGTGGATAAAACCTTGAGGTATGAGTGAGCAATGAAAATGAACGTGTGTTAAACACCGTCTCCCACCATACGCCTTTAACGATAAAAGATTGGTGAAGCATTAAAAACAACACACACTTCATAAACAAGGCCAGTACCATGATATCGCAAGTTTACCTTATAACCTCCCTTTTCACAGGAAAGTTATAGTCAAATGCAAATCATATGGTGAACCTAGTTAATGTATAAATCGGTTACACGACACCATGTGAGCTATTGTTAATGAGAGGGATCTTACCATAACTGCTACATTCATGTTGCAAATAAAACACACATAGTACCAATTGGAATACTGAAAAGTATTTCTATAGCATACATGTGTGTAGTATCTTGGGAGATTAGTGACGTGGTCGAACATGAGATATTACATTCCTTGAGGTTAAATTTCCATAGTTTTACAAACATCAACAAACGAAGTCTTGATTGAACAAGAAGATAATGATGATCAGGTCCCACTCGCTTGAGGCAGCACCACAAGTGAACGATATGGTAAATGAAGATGGGGAAATTTTCATAATAAATCCAGTGAGAGGAATCAATCCAACCACCCAGATCACTGATGCTGCAGGTGCGAATTAAGTCGGACCTGATGATCATGTTACTGAACCGATGAATAAAAATCCAATTTTACCTCAACTACCTACTGCACCCAGTGGGAGTGGTACGACTAACTTGGTTCCCGGTCATCGTAACCGTGGAATCAATCTCGGAGGTGGAAAACCGAGACCGAGAGGTCATCCAAGAAAAGTTGTTGGTGAAAGTTCAAGTAGTGCTTGTTGGGATGTGATTCGAAGTAACCGGAAGTATCGAGAACATTAAAAGTCGAGACCTCAGAGAGACATGTCGACGACCAATTATGATCAAGATAAGAAAACAAATATAAATAGTCGACATTGATGATAAGAAGTGTCGACAGCCAATACGACACTCAAACAAAGGTGATAAGTTCACTCAAGAACTCTCCCTCTTAAGGTAAGAGTCGAGTCGGCAGCCAAAATTCATTGAGGAAACACTTCCCCTTAAGGACAGCTGGTAACATGCTCGTCGCCCCAAGAGAAACCCTTCCTTCTAAGAAAGAGGCACCAGCTGGCAACCTGCTCGGCGCCTTCTTTACCAAGGAAACCTTCCTCTCAAGGTAAAACTAAGGTGGCAACCTGCTTGTCACCTGATTAATGTAGCCTTCCACATTAAGAAATTAGGAGGTGGCTATTGGGTTATAAATAAACCCGACTATGTATGTACGTTCTTGGTCTATGGTGATTTCCTACAAGTGACAGGTCGAGTACGCTTTCAGGGCGAGGAGAAGAAGTCGACGACCTTTCTTGTTTATTCCAACCATTTGGAGATAAAAGGTCGACTACCAATCATGAAGAAGTCGACTTCAAAAGAATGACTGGTCGACTATGGAGACTTAGAGAATCTTCCAGAGGACAGGTGGCGACCTGCTTCCCACCGTCTCCAAGGGAAAACCTTCCCTCGGAGTAAAGACAGGTGGCGACCTGCTTCCCATCGTCTCCAAAGGAAAACCTTCCCTCGAAGTAAAGACAGGTGGCGACCTGCTTCCCACCGTCTCCAAGGGAAAACCTTCCCCCGAAGTAAAGGTGAGGTGGCGACCTGCTTGTCACCTGCTTCAGCCGCCTTAGGAAAGACTTCCCTCCTAAGTAAAAGTGAGGTGGCGACCGACTTGTCACCAGCTGACTGACAACCGCTTCTATCAGCCAATCACAAAGGGCTGATTGCCGCCCCTAGGCAACCAATCAGAGGCCAGTAGCCGCCTCTACAAAGTCGGTAACTCTCCCTATAAATAGGGGCTATCTTCTTCAATTAAGAATAATTTGCTCTGAATACTTATATATTACACTCTCAAATACATTACTAACTTAAGGTTCGGAGTGGAATCAGGGGCCATCCCCACCCCTTTTTTAGGTGCTCGACCTTAAAGTCTCCTGGAGGAAATCAAGTCCTCGAGAGAGCTACGTCCAAGGCGAAGCCTAGAAGTCCATTTCGTGAAGTTTGAGGTCAAGTCATTTTGATCCCAACATTTGGCGCAGTCTGTGGGAACAGATCAAAAAGTCATGGCTGCCGAAAAGAGCAAGATTTCCAACACTCTGGTGGAAGAAATGAGCAGTCTACCAGTGGATCCTACCACATCAAGGCCGATCCCCCAAGAAGATCCCCCAATACCCCAATCTAATGGTGTTGACGACGATGAAACCCTCAACCATTCCAAATCTCTGCCAATTTTGGAAGATGCGAGGACAGCTCCCCAGGCTGTTCCTCCGGAGGTAATAGCTACCTTTATTACTTTTTGGAATAAAACCCAAGCAGGGGCTGTTCCAGAGAAAAGAGAGCCAACCCGAGAGGCCTCACAAAAGGAAGAAGTAGCTTCAAGTGTGAAAATCCAGGAGGAGAATCCCCTGGACAAAGAAACCCATAAAGCTCCCGAGGCCGAAACGGTGAGCAAGGAACCTATCATGTTCACAGTAGGGCAGGTCGAAGAACTGTTGGAGAAGAAGAGGCGAGGTGCGAACGATTTTCTCATCGTTCGTGATCATACTTCTCACCCCTTCACCAAAAGGCTATTCAATACTCGGGTTCCCCCGCAAGTCTTCGCGAGGAGCATCGATGATTATACCGGAGAAGGCGACCCAGTTCGCCACATCAACGCCCACAACTCCTCCCCTTGGGAAGATGGGCAAGGCCTGATCATTATGCAGCACTCTTCCGAACCACGCTGAAGTAAGAGGCGTCTACTTGATTTTATGGTCTCCCCGACAACTCTATAGACTCGTGGGATGAGCTGAAAACCAAGTTCATTGAAGGACACATAGGTCATAGGCAGCGCCTCAAGAGCATGAACTTCCTTGACAAGATCGAGCAAGGCCCAGGTGAAATCTTGGCCAACTACTACACAAGGTTTCACAAGATACTCCAACAGCTGAACGAGGACGCCACAGATGGCGAGATGATCCGGACCTTCTGGAGGGGTCTTAGAGTGCAGAGCCAAGCTCTGAAAGGCAGCATGGTGATGAAGCCCGTGCAAAGGATTGACGTCCTCGCCGTCAAAGTAAAGAAATTCATCGACCTAGAAAGGTCGCATGAAGGGTTGCCCGAAGAAGTCAAGAAACAACTGGTGCCCGCCAAGATCGAGGAGGCCTCCGCTTCCCGACTACCCAGGAGGGAAGAAAGACGTGAGCGAGACTTCCGCCCGGTAAATCGACAAGGAATAAGGAGGGATCCTAATCCCTATCCAGGCAAGTTTACTCCACTCACACACAACATATCAGTAGTATTGCAAGAAATGGAGAAACTTAGGCTGGACGATCCTCCTCAAGTAAGAAAAGGCCCGATGGGATCCCAGATGAGCAACTATTGCCGTTACCATCGAGTACAAGGGCACGACACCGACGATTGTGTGGCCCTCAAACACGACATCGAGACATTGATCAAAAGGGGGAAGTTGTCGAAATTCATCGACAAACCGTTCAAACCCCAGCGAAAACGAAATTGAAGTCAACAAATCGGTTGTCGACCATTATGTGCCCAAAATGGCGACTAAAGCCTAGGTACGGCGACAATTCGATGGAAGGTCTACAAATCAGTCGTCGACCATTATGTGCCCAAAATAGCGACCAAAGCCTAGGTACGGCGACGATTCGATCGAAGTCTACAAATCGATTGTCGACCATTATGTGTTCAAAATGGCGACTAAAGCCTAGGTACGGCGACAATTCGACGGAAGGTCTAAAATCGGTCGTCGACCATTATGTACCCAAAATGGCGACCAAAGCCTAGGTACGGCGACGATTCGATCGAAGTCTACAAATCGGTTGTCGACCATTATGTGCCCAAAATGGCGATTAAAGCCTAGGTACGGCGACGATTCGATCGAAGTCTACTAATCGGTTGTCGACCATTATGTGCCCAAAATGGCGACTAAAGCCTAGGTACGACGACAATTCGATGCAAGGTCTACAAATCGGTCGTCGACCATTATGTGCCCAAAATGGCGACCAAAGCCTAGGAATGGCGACGATTCGATCGAAGTCTACAAATCATTTTTCGAACATTATGTGCCCAAAATGGCGACTAAAGCCTAGGTACGGCGACAATTCGATGGAAGGTCTACAAATCGGTCGTCGACCATTATGTGCCCAAAATGGCGACCAAAGCCTAGGAACGGCGACGATTCGATCGAAGTCTACAAATCGGTTGTCGAACATTATGTGCCCAAAATGGCGACTAAAGCCTAGGTACGACGACAATTCGATGGAAGGTCTACAAATCGGTCGTCGACCATTATGTGCCCAAAATGGCGACCAAAGCCTAGGTACGGCGACGATTCGATCGAAGTCTACAACTCGGATGTCCTAACGCTCAAAATAGCGACAAGTGCTGAGGCACAATAAGGACCCTATCAAAAAGACTCAAAAGAGGATCAACAAATCATTCATCAAGTTGTCGATCTAAAGGTATCAAAGACTACCTCCTACTTATAAGATCGATTCTTTAATCCTAAAGGGTAGTAAAAATAAAGTATGTCTGATTCCTCCTGGAAATTATATATATGCGATCCTAGTTAAGAATGTCAAAAGCTAGGTGTTGCCCAGATAAATTTATTTATTATGAAAAGTCATACATAGAAGATATGAGAGTCTCTTGATAGTCCATTTTACACGGGTTTCTTCCCCTTAGAAGGAGAGACAATAACACAGTCGTCTTCGTCAGACGAACGGTCGTGTTCTTTTGATGGTTGATCATCCTCCTCGGTGGGAAGTCGTAAAAATTGTTCGAGGATCGGAACTTGAGAGAAGGGAAAATCCGCCTGGTAAGCCCTCA
The DNA here is from genome assembly GCA_036873135.1 of Clarkia xantiana subsp. parviflora. NCBI lineage: Eukaryota > Viridiplantae > Streptophyta > Magnoliopsida > Myrtales > Onagraceae > Clarkia > Clarkia xantiana. Next base: position 13,929,709 of record JAPTYO010000003.1, read on the forward strand.
AGTTGACCACCATCTCCTTTAGGGTGATGTGGAGTAAGTCAGAGGCTGCGATAACCATCTCCGCTTCAAAGTCCGAGCTTGCCTTGTACTCTTCTATGATTTTGGCCTTTGATTTCATTAAATCTGACGCCTCCTGGCGCCAAGTATCGACTTCCTTGCGAAGCCTTATCAAGGTTAGCCATTCATTGGTTCTTCATCTGACAACCCGACCGTTAGCCTACACCTGAGGAGCCATTGAGAGGGTGAATCTCCAGGTTCCCTAGGAGATCTCTGCATGCCGAAACCATCTCTTCTCCCAACGGTTAGAAATCCTAATCCCGAGGGAGGGCCTCTTCAACTTCTGGAAAGTCTGGAAAATCTACAAGTCCTGAGAATTAGATTATCTCGCCACAAAATGGGGCTTTACTCGACTCAAGCCTTCACCTTAAGTAAATGAAGCTGACGACTCGAGTCTCGGGGGCAAGTGTTAGGTTATAAATAAACCCGACTATGTATGTACGTTCTTGGTCTATGGTGATTTCCTACAGGTGATAGGTCGAGTACGCTTTCAGGGCGAGGAGAAGAAGTCGACGACCTTTCTTGTTTATTCCAACCATTTGGAGATAAAAGGTCGACTACCAATCATGAAGAAGTCGACTTCAAAAGAATGACTGGTCGACTATGGAGACTTAGAGAATCTTCCAGAGGACAGGTGGCAACCTTCTTCCCATCGTCTCCAAGGGAAAACCTTCCCTCGAAGTAAAGACAGGTGGCGACCTGCTTGCCACCGTCTCCAAAGGAAAACTTTCCCTCGAAGTAAAGACAGGTGGCGACCTGCTTCCCAAGGGAAAACCTTCCCCCGAAGTAAATGTGAGGTGGCGACCTGCTTGTCACCTGCTTCAGCCGCCTTAGGAAAGACTTCCCTCCTAAGTAAAAGTGAGGTGGCGACCTACTTGTCACCAGCTGACTGACAACCGCTTCTATCAGCCAATCACAAATGGCTGATTGCCGCCCCTAGGCAACCAATCAGAGGCCAGTAGACGCCTCTACAAAGTCGGTAAACTTCTCCCTATAAATAGGGGCTATCTCCTTCAATTAAGAACAATCTGCTCTGAATACTTATATATTACACTCTCAAATACATTACTAACTTAAGCTTCAGAGTGGAATCAGGGGCCATCCCCACCCCTTTTTAAGGTGCTCGACCTTAAGAGTCTCCCGGAGGAAATCAAGTCCTCGAGAGAGCTACGTCCAAGGCGAAGCCTAGAAGTCCATTCCGTGAAGTTTGAGGCCACGTCATTTTGATCCCAACAGTGGCAACCTGCTTATCACCTACTGACATTTTACCGCCCTTCTAAACCGATCAGAAGAAGGCGGCCACCGCTACCAGTCACCAATCAGGACACCACAGCCGCCCATAAAGTCGGTATAATCCTCCCCTATAAATAGGTAAGCACTTTCTTTACTCAATGAATAATCTTTGATATACTTCTTATAGTATCATCTCTCAAATTTTGTTGTGACTTAAGTTTCGGAGTGGAATCAGGGAGAAATCCCCAACCCCTTGCAGACGCTCAAAAAGAGACTAAGCACCCCTCGAGGTCGAGAAACATACCTAGAAGAGCAAGTCGAAGGAGAAACCTCTAAGTCCACTACCATAAGCTTCGGGCCACGTCAATTTGATCCCAACATTTGGTGCCGTCTGTGGGAACGGTGAAAAAAAGTCATGGCACCACCAAGGAGAAAATCGAGACGAAACCAGACGCGGAGACCAGAAGATTTCTTTCAAGGATCGACAGAAACCTTGGAAAACTACTTCACGCGTTTCCAAGGAGCCTATGGTGGAGGCGAACTTATGGAGGAAGAAGCCATCCGCGGAGCGGAATGAGGTGCACATACCTATAATGTTTCATGTAGCCCAAGACTGTTGAGGGGAGTTCTCGATCCGCCGGACGGTTCCCTATAGAGGTTCCTGTTAAAGAAGCCCTACGCGGATTATGCCTCATAGCAAAGCCTCAGTCGATTTTTCGCGGGATGGATCTCCTGGATTAAATTGCTTGACACAATTTGGCACCTCCTTGTGTGGTATGTGGTTTGTAAGCATTTGGACAATGGGCCGCCGTAATTGGGAGTCCATAAATTAAGTTCATGTACCTAAGAAATTAGGTAACATCATATTAGGGATTTTTGGCTAGGCCTAAAATCCCAATTGACATGGGAGGCCCAAAATTTGGCCTCCCTAATAGCATGGCCGGCCAAAACTTTAAGGAGAGGTAAAGTGCAATTTTGTCCACTTTACTACTCTTATAAATAGGGAGTCCTAGGAGGGTTTCATAAGGCTAATGCTCTCTTCTTAAGTGGTGAGATTAAAAGAAAACCCGTCTTCCTATATTCTACATAGTTCGGTCGAAACACCAAATCTAGGGGGTGCTATTTTGACCTCTAAACGAATAAATTTGGTCGACAAACGTCAAACCCCATAATTTACTATAGGTCTTGCTCAAATCGCCGTTTCTGCATGAAAAACTGTATTTACACGCCAAAATCCGACACTTCAAATCTCCCACATCAACTTTGAATGTGTATTACTTATTTCATTAAACATTGGTGAATACGGATGGATATGTAATGACTTTTGGACAAGTTCTCCCTTTAAACCAAAAATATCCTTAAAAAAATGTAAATTCTAAAAAAATCCTAAATACTAAATTTAAATTCCAAAAAATAAAAAATACTAAATTTAAATTCTAAAAAAAATTTATATTTTCAGAAAAAAAAGAGAGAGAGAAGCTTGTCGATTTGACCAAGGCTCCCCTTAAAAAGATTCATTTTTAAGAATTAATTAATTCCTACAATATTTTGAATAAATATAATATTTGTATGAGTGCATTTTTTCTATATTTTAATACAATATTTACAGTTTTTTTCTTTATTTTCGGAATGTAATTAATATTTAATTGCAATTTACTAAAATTTTAAATTGTTTGGAAAAAAAATTTCATTATTCCTTAAAAAAAATATACATTATTTTTCATTTTTGGCTAAATTTTCAATATATTATAATGGCGAGGGTTTTTCTATCATTTCTGTTTATTTCATTCCTATTACATATGTTTTTACATCCATCCAAACAATATATTCATTATTTATATTTTTTGTCAGCTTGTTAACCAAATAACAACTATCCATATGTATTTCACATTTCATATTCATGTTTTTCATTTATTATTCTCTCTTGATTCTTTTCATACGAATCAAACGTGTCCTTCGTGAAACAATACGACTAAAATAGCACCTCTTCTATAACTAGTATGTATGTATATAATCTGGAAAATGGATTTTTTATATTTAACAAAGAAGTTATTAGAGCGTCTATAATGATAGTTACTAGTTCATAATATTTTATTTTAAGATGTGCCATAAAATTTGAACTAGCTAGTTTTCACAATGGGTTGGCATATTTTGGTTTCCTGTTTGGGGTTCCTCACGATTCAAAACCAACACAAAAATTTATTTGGAGTCGATTTTGTATCTTTAGGCTTCACTTTCTCCTACTACAGCCATATTGTCTGATACGAACACTTCTGGAATATAGAAAGGAGTTTAAAATGGATGGAAAGATCAAGCAATAAAATACAAAGCGACATTCTTTTTGTAAAATTAAAGTATATATGAAGTCAATGTGTGTATATCATTTCAACCATAAGACAAACTCTATATTGAAATCATTTTTAGTTTATTTAATTAATAATTTATGGTCTTAAGCTAGTTAGCGACTATTATTTGAGGGAAGTTTAGAGGGCAGCTGCTGATTCTTTCCGCGAAAATTTGGACTTGACATTATTAATAAGTTAGGTCATACTTTTAAATAATTAATTAATGGAAAAAAAAAAAACAAAGATCTCCTAAGGTCAGATTAGAATTGGGTATGTAAACTTTTCGAATCGAATTAGATTCGTATTGAATCAAAATGAACCAGTTAATAAAAATCTGTTCGATCGAACAAGTTTAATAACTAAACAAGATTTTCTATAATTAAATAGAGTGCAGTTTAGCAGTTGACTGAATTTGACTAATTTTGTAAATTTAATGTAATTTATTGCAAATTTAATATAAATTCTTTAAATACGTGCTAAGTATATACTATCGTTTTTTTTTTAAAAAAAATACAAAATAAACCAAGGATTTATTATAATCACTATGTAAACTAGTTAAATCAAGCTAATTAGACAAATAAGACACGCTTCTCATATAAGGATCTACTACACTACACATATTCATGATACTCTTCTCCACCATGTAAATTTTTTGAAATAATAAATATTTTAATGATAGTTTATGTTAATTTGTTATTCTTATTTATGATTCTGGTTTGACAAAAAAAAAGATAAAAAAATGGTTCGGTCCAGTCAAACTAGTTTAAAACTAGTTAACAACCAAAATAAGATATTATTATTTTATACATGTCAGTTTAGAATCCAATTCTAAAACTAAACCAAATTAGTTTAGCATTTTGTTTAATTCGAAACCAGTTCAACTATAAATTGAATTGTGTCCAACCCCAGATGTATCTATTCTAAAGAGTATTATTAGATATTTTTTCTTCCAAAGTGAGTTATTATTATTGATGGATATCCGCCCGATTCGGGTTCATTTTACATACATGTTCATTAAAACGTCAGGCCTACTAACGGCTTACAAACGCTTATTCACGGGTTAAAACGATCTGAACGCGTGATACGCACGTATTCGGGCTGTGACCCATCCGGATTGTTGACAATCAGGACCACGCCGGATTGTTTCCACAATCCAGCGTGGTCCGGATTATTATCCCGATATGCGCGTATCCCCACGTGTTTACACTATGTGCGAGTCTTCCCTTTGGCAAATTAACTCAAGTCCACGTTCGGTTCACGTTTTCCTACTAAACCAAGGTCGGACCGGTTAAAACCGGGTTTGATTCCAAGGTTCCGTATATATAGGAACTTGGTCACCAATTTCATAACTTCAAATTGGCTTGGGAGCTCTCACTTCTCTCTAGCTTTCTCTCTCTAGATTTCTCATTTTAGCATCAGAGAGGGCTCATCGCACACCCCCCCTCGTGGTGTCGATATCGCTCTTTGTGCAGATGTTAGGAGGAGCGCGTGTACGCAACCCGAGTAACGACCCGACAGTCCGGCGAACATCCCAAACTATTTTACTAGGACCCGACACCCCGATCGAGTCCGGTCCCAACATTTAGGCGTCGTCTGTGAGATTCGAACAAATAAGTCAGATACTACTAAGAGTAATGACGAACAACCCTCCACCTCCTGATAACTTAAACCTGGGGAAGGAAAAGAGGACGAAACCTCAAAGAGAAAGGCTTCCAGGGAGATACCCAAGCAGGCACCACCAAGGAAGAGCCAGGCTGGCCCTTCCCACATCCCAGAGGTCACATCCACAGCTTCCTCAGCGTCTACTCTGAATGCACAATCGGAGCCTACCGCTCAAAAAAATGGACCACCACCAAGTTTTAGTATAGAGCACATGAAAATGAAGAGCACCCTTACGGGATGCTAGCTGAGGAATAAGAGCCTCAAGAAGGAGGTGCACAAGTCGCACCCACTGTCACCCCAGCAATGATGGCAGCGTTAGAAGAACTGATAGCCTTCACAGAGACCCTGAGGAACCCATGCTACATGCCACCACCACCACCACCACCACATACCCAAAGGCAGCCTACAGCAAGGACAATCTCACACGACATGCCCCGGGGAGAAGCCTCCCGACAAGAGGGAAGATAGCCTCCGGCTGCTAACCCACAGTACCATAACGCAGGATCCCAGGGATCCTGCTCTTACACAACTTATGAGGAGACGCTATACCCGGGCTACTCATGGAGACAGCCAAGTCAACTGTTCCAGCAACAGTGCAGGGAAGACTCCCACTATCAGCCAAGTCGGGGGCATGACAATGGCAGGAACCCAAATGCGAAAATGGGGATACCTACAAGGAATGACAATGTCCCCATAACATGATTAACTACCAAGAGTTTGGAGGCTTTGATAGAGAAAAAAACTGTCAAAGGTCAGGGTTGTACATATCCTGTCTGAAAGTGTAACTCATCTCTTTACCCATGAGCTGTTACGCAATCAGATACCAGGAATCCTGAATAACATAAGGATTGATAAGTACTCTGGAAAGGGTGATCCCATTGAACACGTGCAGCAACACGAAATTTCCTGCTAGGAAGAACAACCAACCCAAATCACATGGCCGTGACTTTTCCCCAAACCCTGATGGGTTTCATCCGCACACTAATTCTTCTCTCTCCCAAAAGAGAGTGTTGAATCATGGCCATATTTGAAAGCCGAGTTCATCCAAAGATATATGGGAGAACGCACACTGCTGAAAGGGTCAAATGCGCTGGACGATATGCAACAGCAACATGATGAGTCTTTGGCTGATTATTACATCCGCTTCAATTAGACATCGCCAATATACAGACAAACCTGTCTGAGGGTGAAATAATTAGGGCGTTCATACGGAACTTAGGTCGCCTAGACTACGCGCTAGGTGAGAAAATGTCGAAACGCTCGGCATAGACTCTGGAAGAGTTAGCCTAGAGAGCAAAGGAGTACATGGACCTCGAAAAGTTCAGGAACCACAACAAAGCAAAGATGAACGCCTTGCCCGACAAGGTCATCAATAACAAGGACGGACAACCAAAGAAATTCCAGGGGAACCAGCAGGACAGGCAATGGCAGCCACAGCCGAAACGTCCGAATCACATTGATTTTCAACGACCAAGGGAGGTAAATGCTACAAACCTCATCCCGTTGAACGCACCGTTGACGGTAATCCTAAAGGAGAGATGAAGGAAGCCAATCTCAGGAGAGAGCCCAATAGCTGGCGAAAAGGCCCCATTGGGAAAGAAACGGAAAAGTGGTGTGAAAACCACGAGGTGTATGGTCATGACACCAATAGTTGCTTCAGCCTGAAAATGCGAATAAACAATGTGATTCAGAGAGGTGAGTTGAAGCACTTTGTTGACCAAGGTGACAACAACCCGAAAAGAATTCAAGGTGAATCATCAGCTAAAAACAAAGGAAAGGAGAAGGTGCACGATAATCCGCCTCCTCCCAAGCGAAGTGTGATCAATTTCATTCACGGAGGACAAGCTGTCAGGGGGAAAGGATCGCATGCAAGGAACGTTTATGCCTCACAGACAGAAACACATCCTAAGTATGGCAAAAAGGCCAAGAGGAGAACACGAATATCTCGTCATCATGTTCTCCAAGGAAGACATGAAACACATTGTCTACCCCCACGACAATGCACTGGTGATCACCATGCCAATCGCAGGCTACGACGTCAAGCGAATCCTCGTTGACGGTGGAAGATCTGCGGACATCCTAACCATTAAGGTGCTAGAGCAGCTTGGCCGAACTAATGCAGATTTAAGCCCTGAAAGTTACCCACTGATAAGCTTCGCTGGTGCAGCGACATACCCTTTGGGAACAATCACTCTCCAGTAACACTGGGTGATGGTTGGACAAAGCTTGACATCAATGTCAACTTTATAGTGGCGGAGACCTTGGGGGCATATAACGGGATATTGGGGAGAACGACAATAAACTCGTATGAGATAACACCATCAAATGCGCACCAAAAGATGAAGTTCCCAACCAGGAATGGAATCAGAGAAATGTTGGGCGACCAAACAGCAGCACGGCAGTGCTATGTAATCTCTCTTAGACGTAAACAACACCTCTCCATCGCTATGATTAGGTTGGACACAATTGAAGAAATCACTCGACAAGTGGAAGAGGAGCTGTTTGAACAGGCCTTTGCGCATGGATATCTTGTAAATCACCAGCTAGTCCCAGCACTTTAAAGTGTCTGGGATGTCAAACAAAGAGATGGAGAACCAATCGAGAACTATTTCAAGCGCTACGCGCTAAATGCTGCCTCGGTGAAGGCGACAAAGGAGGCGGTGATCAATGTATTCTACTTGAAGATAAATGCTCGATCTTTCCTCGTGTTTGGAAGAGTATATGGCTGGAGGACCACTCAGACAATTGGTGACCTCAAAGACAAGCTCGAGAGGGCAATCAACCGCGAATGCGATTTGGGATGCTGGAGACCACATGCAAGCCAGGGGAAGTATTTGGTTATGCAAGCGCAAGCAAGGTAGCACACAACAACGCAGACTACACCTTCACTCCTTTGAACATAGGAGTTGAAGAATTATACGACAGCATCTTGCAAAACAAGCTACCTCCCCCAAGCGAGACATTACAAGCATTCCTTTGAACAAACATAATTGACTGGTGCAAGTTCCACCGTACCTGGGGACACAACACCAATGACTGCCTCACTTTGAGGACAGAAATTGAAGAGATGATCTATTTTGGAGCGTTGCAGAGTCGTGTAGCGCGCAACTATCCCGCAACCTGAACAAGCCGGCCTGGGAGGCGGCAAACATATCTTTCCCCACCACTGCGTTACTCACAGCTTTAAACATCCACTTTCACCTTTTTATCTGAGTAGTTTAAGCTAGCGGTAGAACATTTTCATATGGGTGATCAGTTGACCCCATCCGTAAATCATTGTACATACCCAACAAGACTAATGAAGTTAATGTATTCTCGTAGGTACATTACTCTCTTATACTCCCTACTCTGGAATACACTAAGTAGAGGACTCTATGCATATAACCTGCATCAACAATACAAGCTATTATGCTAAACACAACAAACGACCTATGTTATACGTCACCAACACGTCAACACTCGACGTCAACAACGAGTAATCAATACTCTCTCTCTCTCTCTCTCTCTCTCTCTCTCTCTCTCTCTCTCTCTCTCTCTCTCTCTCTCTCTCTCTCTCTCTCTCTCTCTCTCTCGACATCTATTATGTCTATTTTAAACAATGACAACAACATATAACATCCTGGAAATTTCTCCAAGGATTATCTATCAATAACATGGCGCGACATCCCCAGCTCGGGGCAACCCCATGATTACAACGGCCATTCTTTGGGTTTTAAAACAAGAGGCAGTCAACTACTATATGGTGCGACATCGTCTATACGAGGGCACCCCCATGAAACATGGCGCGACATCCTCTATACGGGGGCAACCCCATGACATCTTACTGAGGACTATCAAGCCTAGTAGATATTACTAAACACCCGGGCTTGCAATCCTCCTTCCGAGGACAACCCCACAAAACATGGCGCGACATCCTCTATATGAGGGCAACCCCATGGGAACCTACTACTAAGCACAAGTAGCGTTCATTACTAAACACCCTTCTACGCCGGCAGGAGCGTATCATGAGATCATCGCTATACGCAATGCATCGAAACACTCGCCAAATCTACACGTCGAGCCTTGTAAAACGTTATCTTGGATGTGAACAAATAACGGAAAAAAAACATATCCAAATTAGCAAGTCGTGTCTTGCCACAACATCGCCTTGGAATTGACCAAGAGACGGTAAAAAATGTAAGACGCGCAACGCGACCTTGTACAGCCCCTTGGAGTAACCAGGTAGAGGTGTAGTAGAGTCGCAAGGTATGTACAGGAATAGCCAAGGAACATCTTGCCTCAACGCTACAACGGGGTGCCCAAGTAGCGGACATAAAACACACCCAAATTAGCAAGTCGTGTCTTGCCACAACGTCGCCTTGGAATTGACCAAGAGACGGTAGAAACTGCAAGTCGTATAACGCGACCTTGTACAGCCCCTTGGAATAACCGGGAAGAGGCGTAGTAACATCGCAAGGTAAGTACATGGATTAGCCAGCGGAAAGCCTTGCAACAACGCTACAGGGGGTGCCCAAAAAGAGAAAAATAAAACACGCTCAAATTAGCAAGTCGTGTCTTGCCACAACGTCGCTCTGGAATGACCTAAAAGACGGTAAAAACTACAAAGCGTATTACACGACTTTTGTTCTGCCCCTTGAAATAACTATGTGGATGCACACTAGCATCGTAGGTAAGTACATGGATTAGCCAGCGAAACGACTTGCAACAACGTTACGCAGGGTGTTCCCAACTAATGGATGGAAAAACGCACCAAATTAACAAGTAGCATCTTGTCACAACGTCGCCTTAGAGTGGACTAAGAGAAGGGTCTTGCGCATTACTAACCATAAATGCCAAGTACCGGATGAATGGCCTTGCTCATTACTAACCATAAATGAAAAGTACCTGTTCAAAGTCTTGCACGTTACTAACCAAGAATACGACAAGTATACTACTCATATATTCATCTTACACCTATATACAATGCCATGCCTTGGGACAACCAAGAGGGGTGATGGGTATACGTCCGATTCGGGTTCGTTTTATATTCGGACTTCGTTTACACATCAAACCCACTAACGGCTTCAAACTATTTACCCACGAGCTTAAAACGGTTCAGAACGTGCGTGTACGCGTTCCGAACCTAAGACTCGTCCGGATTGTCGTAACATCTCGGTGTAGTCCGGATCGTCCTCCCGGTGTCGCACAAACCCTTACCTACACACTGCACGTGCGAGCCTTCCCGATGTCAACTTTACTCCCGTCCACGCCTGGTTCACGTTTTATAATAAAACGGCGTCGGACCGTTCAAAACCGGGTTCGGGTTCAAGGTGCCCCTATTTAAGGGAATCTACCCAACCATTTTATAACTTATCTTGGCTTGGGAGCTCTGCCTTCTCACTAACTTTATCTCTCTAGATTTCTAATTCAAGCATCGGAGAGGGTTCATCGCGCACCACCACCCCCTCCCCCTCTGGTGCCGATACCGCCCTTTGTGCAGGTGTTAGGAGACACACATGCAAACACCACATGACGCGAGCACATGCCGACACTCCTAGACGTCAACGTCCCGACATACGGACAATTACGCGTATGGAAAACCCAACATTAGCCATTTTAAGGGCTTGCAAGTCTCCGACACTCCGACTGTCTGACACTCGGATACCCCGACTGTCAGACACCCGCGAGCTCAAACAACCCGTCAGCATAACTACACAACACTTCAAGGACCCGACGACTTTCGAGTCAACGACCCACGAAGAGTATGGGTCCCAACAAGGGGCACACAATGCAGGAACTTACATCTCCTTACTACAACTACAGATACTACATCCAATCAGAGGACGAGTCTCAACTCTACTCTATAGTCGAAACCATATGGACAACAACTATAACAAAGGTACGAAAAATTACTAATAAGTTATCATGCATTACTAAAGCATCCACGACAGGTCTATATGACAACGTCAAGCAAAAAGCATAAAAACAGAAGGTTCAAGGGGAAATCACCCAAACATAACCGCAAGCTGACATGGGGAGCAAAACTATATACAAAGTATGAAATACCAAAGTCAAACAACCTGACGCCACGTCAGGCACATCAACACCCTTAGATGGGTCACCCACAACTTCGTCCTGAACAATGGACTCCACAATAACGTTGTCATCCCCGTCAACATCAAACACCACATCAACACGGGGTGAAGTCGCATCTCGGATGCGCAACGCCGCCACATGACCAACGGCAAACTCAGCATATAAACCCAGCTAATCAAAGGGAAAGTCGGGGGCAAGAGTATGTACCTTCTCGATAAAACCCTCTGAGAAGTCATACATCAAATCATCAGCACCTGCTTGAGTGTCATCGCGAAATGACTGTGAACCCTTGTACTCCGCAAGGGCAGCCTCCTTCCCCTCCTTGTATGTGCTCTCCTGCACAGCCTGCAGGGCAAGAGCATGCGCTTCACCATCATCAGCAACTTTCTTCTGAATAGCAGTCATATCGGACTCGAGTGCAGCAACTCGAGCCTGGCAAACAGAGGCACCCGCCTCCAAATCAACAACCTTGGCGTCCGAAAAGCGTGCCTTCTCCTTCACGCTTGAGAGCTCGCGACAGACCATGTCGCACTTCTCCTGGAGAGCCATCTTCTACTCAGTGAGTTCAATCACAAAGGAAGAAAGGTTCACCACGTCGACAGCAACCTAAAGTGCAATACAACATTCAACAAGAAAAAAGTTGTAACAACAATGCAGATATGCATACAAGCTATAAAAGAGTAAGGATGAACACTTACAGGCGCAAGGCGTGTCAGTGCGCCCTCAGCATAGGCCCGCGCGTCCTCAGGCTCGCTGGGACGAACCCTCCGATCGCCAGGAGGAATAACCCACTAGAACACGCGCACTCCCACCTCGGGAGTGCTCAAACTGGCCTCCTTAGCAAATCGGGACCCCGCAACAGCAAAGGGTGCCCACGCATCCCCAACGATAGCGTCCTCTACAGGACGAACCAAATCAGCGCGGGTGAGCGCAGTAGGAGGCGCAATACCTATGAACACACAAATAGATAAACAAGAAAGACAAAATAACACAAGTATAGCAAGAAAGTAAAAGCGAGTTACACACCTTCACGAGGAGACTCCTCCTCCAAGGTCCGGTCGCTCGACCGGGGGGCACACATAGCTGGCGCGCGAGCCTGGCCCTCAACGTCCTTCCCTTTATCACGAGAAGTCCTCAACGCCTCGCAACTGCCGGACTTCGATCGCTTGGGATGGCTCAAGGGACGCACCTCGGAGTCGGCCCTCTTTGTCTTGGGTCGAGGCGGAATATCTGCAACAGCGACAACGCGATCCGTCACGTTGGGAGAGCGGCCTGCAAACAAGAGCAAAACAAGATAAGAACAATAATACTTAATATCAATAAGGAAGAACGAAGTTACAAGAAGGAGACTTACTCATAGATCCCTTCCCTCGCCAGGACTTCAAGACTCAGGGTGTAGTCAGGGTAGCAGGAGGAGTACCTCGCTCGGTGGCAGCAGCGTTCCCCTGAAGACTCGCCGGCAAGCGCAAGTTTATGCCATCAAACCAACCTATACCACAACATAATAGGAGTTATGAAGGTTCATAACATACATAAGGACCTCCCGAAGGGGTTACGCGAATCCCAGCTTCGCGCAGTTCCCGCTCTGACACGCGAGACAAGGCGCGATAAGCGCGCGCTTTGTGAGCCCGAAACACCATATTCATGCCTCTTTGTCCGAATCCGAAAACTCAGCATATGTTGGTGTTAGATTACGGGGAGTAATCACTACGGAAACTCAAACATGGTATGTACTAATAATATCAATTACGCAGCGGAAAGTTTACACATACCTCAAGAGTAACCGTAGTCCAAGATCCTTGCTCGAGGGAGTTCGCGATCCTCCGGACGGGACCCGTAGAGATTCTTGTTAGAGAAGCCCTACGTGGTGCAGCTCCACAGCAAAGCCTTTGATCGATTCTCGGCACGAAGATAGTTCTCTGGAGAGTTTGCTCAGAAAGCAATTTGGCACACCCTAGGTGACTTATGTGGTTCGGCCGAACCTTGTGTATGGGAGGAGGGTTTTTCTCTCTAAAACTCTCTTGTGAGGGAATTATGATTAACCCTAAAATTTTCCTAACACCTCTTATTTATAGGAGGAGTAAAGTGGACAAAAGTCCACTTTACCCCGACCATAATATTCGGCCGGCCTATGTATTTAGGGAGGCCCAATTTTGGGCCTCCCATGTCAATTGGGATTAGGGTCTGGCCCAATTACCCTAATATGACATTTACCCAAGTTCATTAGGTAAACTATGTTGGATTACGGAGACGTAATACTACAGAATGCTAAACGTGTACATGTAAGTAATCTAATTACACAGCGAAATAATGTACACATACCTCAATAGCTTTCCTGCCCAAGAACGTTGTGGAGGGAGCTCTGATCCTCCGGTCGGAACCCGTACAAGTTATTCGTGAGAAGAAGTACTACGCGGTATAAGCTCCACAGCAAATCCTCTGATCGATTCTTTAACGGGGACAGAACCTCGGACTGAATGCTCAGAAGTAATTTGGCACACCAATGGTGGTGTATGAAGGGTCGGCCGAACCTACTATAGAGAGAAAGGGATTTCTCTCAAATCACAACTTAGGAGGAGTTCTGATCAAGGTGTGTTTTGGAGGTGACCCCAAGACCTCCTAATATAGTGGGGAGGAGAAAATCCCCCCCCCCCTTCCCTTCTAGGGTTTCGACCGACTTATGTGGTGGGGGAGGCCCAAATTGGGCCTCCCATGTCACATGGGAATTGGGTCTGGCCCAATTAGCCCTATGACAGTTACCTAATTATCTTAGGTAACCACATATATTAACGGACTACCAATTACGGCGCCACGTCACCATATGCTAACAGCTCCCACTCGCCGGAATGGGAGGGTGCCTGTTAATGTATTGTCATCCAATAGCATCAACATTTCAGTCTTCAGTTATTGTCTCCGTCTCCAAATAGTTCATACGAGGTTTGCCGTGCGACCGGCGGATACGACGGGCATCGTGCTACTCATCTGTTAGGAGTATTGTAGCGCCCGCAGAACGTTGATTCCTTGTCGTAAATCAATCATGTTAAAAACAAAATATGTACCGCACTGTATCCTTGGTCAGCTGATAATTCTCCAATTGCTCAGTTTTCCACATAGGAATACTTCTCTAGGGCATCCGTACAAGTGTTCACAACCTTCAACTAATATCTGGTTAGTGGCCACCTTGTGAACACAAGAGTCGGTGAATTATAGGTGAACATGACCATCTCCGTCGCTTATACCCTTATTCTAACTCAACCGGTTTCCAAATACGTGGTCACTTGGCCTTTTTCTTTGGCACTACGCTCGTACGCCGGGAAGCGAACATTGAGTCAGGCATTAGGTATAAGTTTTGAGTCTGAGAGGATACTTTGGGTGCCTCTTCATAAGATACCAGGGATCAATCACACGCTCAAGGTGAAGAAGTATGCGCCCTTTGAATCACAAGGATTCTAGCTAGCACAACCGAGCATGACCCCGTGGTCGAACATGGCACGCGCAGTATGAAGCACGCGTCGATAGCATACCTGGTCAAGCCAGGGATGGTATATGTCAATCATGCTATCGCAGAATCTTTCATCTTGCCCTGAATGTGATTTTAATGATGGACTGAGTACAACACGTCGATTTACAAAATGAAGATTAAGTCGTGCTATAAGCGTGACAAAGTTATCGTTTCGTTTAACCAGGTTTATCCCCCTGGTTCTTAGCCAATCTTGTTGTGGTAGAGGTCCCCCTCTCCTACAAGATGACTGTGCCTGTGTGACGAGGCATGGTTCACATTCGACATAATTTTGGTGGAAGAATTTTACCTCTTCCTACAACTTAGTTTATAGACCGTAAAATTCGATGTTGTTTATCATTATGACGTCGATAGATCATATACTCAATTTGCAATTCTTTTATTCAATCGAAATACTGTTTCAAATGTCAAAATGCCATCACTTATACAAGCCACTTATTAATCCCTACGTAATCCAAGCAGTTTTACATGCTTTTCGAAAATCTCTCTACGTAATGGCTTAGTCAATGGGTCTGCGACCATATTGTCTGTGGACAAGTATTCTAAGCGATTATATTGTCTTCCAGAACAGATTTAGCATAATTTTATTTCACATCAATATGTTTGGTCCTACTATGGTACTTTGGATTCTTAACTGCTGCAATGGCTGCCTGACTGTCGGAGTATACCTTCACAGGTTTACTCTTTTTGCCAGTGCCAATTAATGCAGTGAGAAGCCTTTTCAGCCAGACTGATTCTTGTGCATTTTTGGAGAGGGCAACGAATTCCGATTCCATAGTGGAAAGCGCGACACATGATTGCTTCTTGCTTACCCATGATATGACAGCATTGGCAAAAAGGAAAACCCCTCCTGTGGTGGACTTTCGATCATCCGGATCGCCACCGTGGTCGGCGTCACTATAACCAGTCAATTCTATCTGTTTTCCCTCATAGCACAGAACATAGTCGGCAGTACCTTTCAGATATCTTATAATTCGTTTCACGGCCTTTAGATTTTGATCATTAGGATCTGATTGGAATCTTGCTACTAGGCCCACAACGTAACAGATATCCGGCCGAGTACAGAGCATGGCATACATTAGACTTCCTACCATGCTCAGATACTCTGCATTCTTCATCTTTTCACTCTCTTGCTGGTTCTTCGGGCCATCACGCTTTGATAGCGCGCACCCGAACACAACCGGCGCATCCACGGGTTTGGCATCGAGCATTCTGAATATTTTCAACAATTTGTTGATATATTATTCTTGAGACAGACACAATCTTCGGGTGGCATGATCTCGGGCAATTTTAATGCCTAAGATGTACGTAGCCTCTCCCATGTCTTTCATCTCAAATGCTGATGCGAATCAGGACTTTGATTTGTTCATGAAACTCACATCGTTCGTAGCAATGAGTATGTCATCTACGTATAAGGTTATGATGACATACTTAGACCCGGAGGTCTTGGTATAAACGCAAGGATCCTCGTGAAGGTTCAAAAATCCGTTTCCAACGATTTTCTCGTGGAATCTGCGATACCATTACCGAGACGACTGTTTAAGACCGTAAATAGACCTTTGGAGTTTGCAAACTTTACGTTCTTTGCCAGGAGTAATAAAACTCTCTGGATGCTCCATATAGATCTCTTCCTCCAGGTTTCCATGGAGGAATGCGGTCTTAAACATCCATTTGGTGCACCTCTAGATCGAGACATGCAACAAGGGCAAGGATGTCCCTGACTGTGGTATAACGCACAGTTGGTGAGTATGTTTCATCAAAGTCCACTCTGTGAGTTTTTGGTTATCCTTTCGCAATCGTTCGAGTGTTGCAACACTCAACTTTTCCATCAGTAGTGAATTCTAAAATTTCACTTCCTAGTTGTGCGGTTAGCAGGTAAATCAACTGAAGACCAAGCCGAATTTGTTCTTATTCAGGCAATTTCATCCTTCATTGTTTTCCTCCATTCCCACGTTTGAGGTTATCTTTATTGCTTGCTGAACCGTCACTGGTTCGTGAATGAATGAATGTCTCACTTGATGGGATACTTCTTTGACAGAAGTTCGTTGCATTTGACTATGTCTAGGCTCGTTAACCCATCTATGTTACTCCCACTCGAAATAATGCTTCTTTTCGGAGCATCACTCCCACTGGGAACAATGGCGGTGCTTGAACTTTGATATACAACTTCCTTAGAATGACCTCTTGGTCTCGGAATTTTACCTCCGAGATTTACTCTTTGATCACTAGGATCTGGAGCCAAATTAGTCGTTTCCGTCCCACTAGGAATAATGGGAAGTTGTATTAGCTCAGCATTATGATTATCAGGTCCGACTTGATTCGCATTAACATTTAGTGATGATTATGTGATGGGGGGGGGGGGGGGGGGGGGGGGTGAGCCCTCCCACTGGATTTATTATGAGGATGTTTCCATCATCATTTACCATGTCATTCACTAATGCACTCACTAATGCTATATCATTCTCCCACTCGAAGTAAGTGGGACCTGAGATTCTCCGTTATCCATTTTAATCTGATCAATACTTTAGTTTGTTTCATTCCGTAAAGCATTGGAAGTTCATCCTCAAATTTCTATAATGTGTCATGTTTAACCACGTTACTATTAATCCAAGCTAATTTTAAACTTGTATCTTTTAAGAGTAGACCGTACTCTTAATAAACACTTGTTTAATGCGTAAATTAATGCTACTTTATAATAAGGTTTTACCCGTATCATTTGTTAGCTTTTATGGTAACGCGTCAACCGATCTTATTAGAACATAGTGTTACATTAATATGAATCAACTCAATTTCATTCCGTAGGAACAATTAATGTTGAGTTCTAACATAATGCAATTTTAAACTATGTTTCTCAAAGTATTTAATAATATGATTGCTTAGCCAAACTTTTTGTTAAAGGCTTATAGTGGGAGTGTCATTTTACTGACTACTTCCTTTCGTTTATTAACTCATCCAGAGACTTATCCACCTCATGGACTATGCATTTGAGCTATTTCTTAATGCTATAGTTGATGTACTATTCGATCGAAGTAGCATTAAAACATAATTCATACAAGGGTTAACAGGTCTTTTGGTCCATGATGTTTGACAACTTTTGGGTTTTGGTCAATGATGTTTTTATTTACCTAGTTTTGGTACCATATGTTTGCAGATTTTTTCTAGTTTTGGTCTAACCGTTACATTCCGTCCATTTTTTGACATGTTCAAGTCTCGTGATCCACTCTAAACTTTAAATTTAGTCCCTCTAATACTTTCTTAACCTTTTTTTTGTTCAATTTAGTCCCCAAGTTTCAAAATTGACCCCAATTGGACAATAGGTCCAATTGAATTTTTGAAACTTCGAGACTAAATTGAACCCAAAAAAGGTTAGGAAAGTATTAGAGGGACTAAATTGAACAAAATTGAAAGTTTAGGGTGGATCACGTGACTTGTACATGTCAAAAAATGGACGGAATGTAACGGTTAGACCAAAACTAGAAAAAATCTGCAAACATATGGTACCAAAACTAGGTAAAAAAAAACATCATTGACCAAAACCCAAAAGTTGTCAAACATCATAGACCAAAAGACCTGTTAACCCTTCTTACAATGGTAGTCATCAATGGGTTATTTCCAAAGGATTACAAACGAAAATTCAGCATTCATTTATTAAAACACTTCATTATTAAATTTGTACTTTTAAAACGATATGTCCCGTCTCTCGAGGTGACATGCGCCACGCGCCTTATACCAGGTGTAGCCCATGGTTTCAAAATCGTTTTAGTTAACAAGTTTAAAATCAAATCGTTTTATCATGCACATTATTTTGGGATACTTATTATTTAATGGAGTACTTAACAAATAAGAATGTATTAGCAATGTGTTGAATAACGTTAATAATAAGATTAAAACGAACGATGATAAATTCAATACACAACTTAAGTATTCTCAAATATTTAGGAAAAATAATATGTTCCTTTACGGAACTTATTTAAGAGTATCTCAAACTGAAAATAAAAGTTAAGAAATTTTAGCAATTTAAAGATAAAAATCTCTCATTCTATCTTTATTCTTCTGGGGCATCCTCGATCAGGTCGTTGCTTCTGTTTCTCGGTTCTGTAATTCAAAAGGAAAATGAATTACTCTCGAGTGTTTAGAAGCGGAAGAGAATGAATGATTTTCATCATCTTTTCTCTTTGCGTACCTTAGGAGGATTGTTACAGGCAGCAGCCATGTGTCTTTTCACACCACACCTAAAACACGTTCGAGTTTACTCTTTGCGTGTTTGTTTTGCTTGCATTTTCTTGCCACCAGTTTGTTTTTGTTTAAACTTCTTCTGGATTTTGTTTGCCACAAACTTCTCAGTTTTATTCTGAGGACTTTTTCCCTTTCTCTTGCGCTTCCCCTTTTGTTCGGCTGGGGCGGAGGATGCAATATGCGTTTCAGACCTGGACTTTTCAGCTCTGAGTCTATCTTCCTCCAACTCAATAAACCCATAGGGTTCGGCCGAAATATATCTTGTGGGCTAAGTAGGGTTTTAAAATCCACTAAAAACTTAACTTAGCCACCAAGAAATATTAATTATATAAAATAATTTCCAATATTGCTAATATATATATAATTTCGGCACATTTAAATATATATATAATTATTGTCAAGATTTTATCTATAAGATGTAAATCAATCAACAATATATATATATATATATATATATATATATATATATATATATATATATATATATATATATATATAAATTTCGGCACATATATATATATAATTATTGAAAAATATATCTTTAGGGATTAAAATATATATAGACAATATATTTTCTTAATCTTTTATAGCAATTATATCTATCAATATATATTAACCCTATCTTTATCTATATATATTGATAGTTAATATATATTTTTCAATATTATATTGTGAACCTATCCATATTTTCCAATTGTAGATATATAGTTACCTTTCAATAAAATTAAAATATGGAAAACTGGCCGGCCGAATTTTTTTTACTTGGACCCTAAGAAATTAAAATTTTTACCTAATAATTCACTAGGGGTTTTCGGCCAAAACACCAAAAATTGGAAAAATTGTCAAATTTTAAGATCAAACACTACTAAGATCATGAATCCAAAAATTGTTCTTGATAGAACTCATCGTGTTCTTGAAGATCATGAACATCAAACTTAAATTTAAACCAAAAATTTCGGTTGTGATCTATAAAAACATGTAAATTCCGAAAATTTTAAGTTTTTAAAGATCAAACACATAAAATTTGTTTAAAATTTTCGGATTACTCATGGTGTTCATAAATAAAAATTTCGGTTTTTTATATGAATATTCAAGAACATCAGTTTATCAAAATTTTAAGAACTCCTAACTCAGGCTATGATACCACTGTTGGATTACGGAGACGTAATACTACGGAATGGTAAACGTGTACATGTAAGTAATCTAATTACGCAGCAGAATAATGTACACATACCTCAATAGCTTTCCTGCCCAAGAACGTTGTGGAGGGAGTTCTGATCCTCCGGTCGGAACCCGTACAAGTTCTTCGTGAGAAGAAGTCCTACGCGGTATAAGCTCCACAGCAAATCCTCTGATCAATTCTTCATCGGGGACAGAACCTCGGACTAAATGCTCAGAAGCAATTTGGCACACCAATGGTGGTGTATGAAGGGTCGGCCGAACCTACTATAGAGAGAAAGTGATTTCTCTCAATCACAACTTAGGAGGAGTTGTGATCAAGGTGTGTTTTGGAGGTGACCCCAAGACCTCCTTATATAGTGGGGGAGGAGAAAATCATCCCCCTTCCCTTCTAGGGTTTCGGCCGACTTATGTGGTGGGGGAGGCCCAATTTTGGGCCTCCCATGTCACATGAGAATTGGATCTGGCCCAATTAGCCCTAATGTGACATTTACCTAATTATCTTAGTTAACCAAATATATAAACGGGCTACCAATTACGGCACCACGTCACCATATGCTAACAAACTATACATATTATGGGCTACCAATTACGGCGCCCATCACCATATGCTTGCAGCTCCCACTCGCCGGAATGGGAGGGTGCCTGTTAATGTATTGTTGTCCGAATCCGCATCAACATTTCTCCCCTTTGATCTGCTACATGCTTCTGAATAGTTCATACGAGGTTTGCCGTGCGACCGGCAGAAACGACGGGCATCGTGCTACTCATCTGTTAGGAGTATTGTAGCGCCTGTGGAACGTTGATTCCCTTTTCTTTAATCAACCTGTTATAAACAACATTTATATATTGTACCACGTTGTATCCTAGGTCAACTGATAATTCTCCATTTGCCTAGTTTCCACATAGGAACACTTCTTCAAGGCATCCGTACAAGTATTCACAACCTTCAAAAAAAATATCAGACTGGTGGCCACCTAGTGAATACAAGACTCAGTGAATTATAGGGGAACTTGACAGTCCCCATCGTGCATACCCTTAGTCAAACCCAACTGGTTTCAAAGACGTGGTCACTGGGACTTTTTGTTCAGCACTACGCTCGTACGCCGGGAAGCGAGCATTGAGCCTGACCTTAGGTAAGAGTTCTGAGTCCATGAGGATACTTCGAGTGCTTTTTCATAAGGCTCCCGGGATCAATCACACGCTCGAGGTGAAGACGTTTGCGCCCGCCAGAATCACAAAGATTCCTTCATAGCACAACCGAGTTATGAAGCACGCGTTGATAGCATACCTGAACCTTTTTGGGTCGACAGGAAAGGGATATGTCAATCATGCTATCACAAATTCTCATCTGGCCCAGAATGTGGTTGAATGACGAACGAAGTTCATCACGGCGATATGCGAGACGAAGATCAGGTCGAGTTACTTCGAAACTAGATAATCGTCTCGCTTAATCAGGTTTATCCCCCTGACTCTTAGCCAGTCTTGTTTGGTGGAGGCCTCCCTCCATCACAAGACGACCGTACCTGTGTGACTTGGTAAGGCCCACATCCGACAAAGTTTGGCAGATGATTGTGTCCTCCTACGACTTAGTTTATAGACCGTAAGTCTGATGTAATCAAAACATTATAACGTCGATTGATCATAAACTCGGTTGCAATTCTTTCTCTTACAAAATGTAACATTCTAATATCAAAATGCTATCACAGATACATGCCATTTCTATACCCTACGCAATCCAAGCAGTTTTACGCTTTCCGAATATCTCCCTGCGTAGAGGTTTAGTTAATGGGTCTGCAATCATATTTCAGTGGACAAGTATTCCATAGTAATTATATTGTCTTCTACCATAGATTTAGCATAAAAATATTTCACATCAATGTGTTTGGTCCTACTATAGTACTTCGGATTCTTAACTGCCGCAATAACTGCCTGACTGTCAGAGAACACCTTTACAGGTTTACTCTCGACGTCACCATTAAGCAGCGCAGTAAGAAGCCTTTTCATCCAGACTGCTTCATGTGCATTCTTAGAGAGAGCTACGAATTATGATTCCATCGTTGACAGCGCGACACAGGTTTGCTTCTTGCTCGTCCATGAAATGGCGGCTTTAGCAAGGAGGAACACTCCCCTGTGGTGGACTTACGATCATCCAGATCGCCACCATGGTCGGCGTCACTGTAACTGGTCAATTCTAACTTCCCGCCCTCATAGCACAGAGCATAGTCTGCAGTACCTTCCAGATAAAGAATTATTCGTTTTACAGCCTATAAATGTTGATAGTCAGGATCTGATTGGAAACGTGCTACTAGGCTCACGGCATAACAGATATCCGGACGGGTGCATTGCATGACGTACTTCAAACTATCAATCATGCTTAAATATTCTGCACCATTTATCTGTTCGTGCTCTGCCAGGTTCTTGGGGCCGTCATGTTTTGACAGTGTGCACCTAAATAGCACCGGCGTATTCACGGGTTTGGCATCCTGTAATTTGAACCTTTTCAACAGCTTGTTGATATAGGCTTCTTGAGAAAGACACAATTTCCGGGTAGCCCGATCTCTAGGAATTTTAATGCCTAAGATATACGTGGCCTCTCCCATGTCTTTCATCTCAAATACAGATGCTAACCAGGACTTTGACTTATTCATGAAACTCATGTCGTTTGCAGCAATGAGTATGTCGTCCACATATAAGGTTAAGATGACATATTTGGACCCGGAGGTCTTATAATACACGCACGGATCTTCGTGAGGATTCACGAATCCGTTCACTACGATTTCCTCGTGGAATCTACGGTACCATTTCCGAGACGACTGTTTAAGACCGTAGATAGACCTTTGGAGTTTACAAACTTTACGTTCGTTACCAGGAGTAATGAAACCCTCTGGTTGCTCCATGAAGATCTCTTCCTCCAAGTTTCTGTGGAGGAATGCGGTCCTAACATCCATTTGGTGCAGCTCGGGATCGAGGCTTGCGACCAGGCCCATTAATGGCCCTAACCGTGGTTTAACGCACAGTCAGTGAGTTTCTCTTATTAAAGTCCACTCCATGAATTGGGTAAGTCCTTTCGCAATAAGTCGAGTTGTTTGACCTTTTTTCCATCAGTGGTGAGCCTTACTTCAGGGCTCACCTTATCCTTGCTCTCTTGTGGTTAACAGGTAAATCAACTATAGACTATAATGGCTTTCATTTAGGCGATCTCTCTCATTTATTATTTCCCTCCAATTCTCCACTTGGGTCTTTCCAATGCTTGTCAACAATTTTATACCTTACTTAATAGGATACTTGCCTTTGACTCTCGTATAGGCATTGCAAGTCCCATTTATTAGACTGATCTTTTCTCCCACTCGGAATAATGCTTCTTATCATAGCATCATTTCTGTTGGGAACGACCCTCCCACTCGGAACAATGCTTCTTATCGGAGCATTGTCTCTATTGGGAACAAGAGCAGTGCTAGAACCTTGACTTACAATTTTTCTATGACAACCTCTTGGTCCCGGGGCTTTATTTCCGAGATGTATTCCTTGATCAGTAGGATCCGAAACCAAGTATGGTTGGATCACTCCCACGGGAAACAATGGGTATTTTAGGTAATTGTGTCATTCCTAGTTTAGCTATATGACCATCAGGTTCAACTTGATTCGTCTCAACAGCAACAGTGTTTACGTGTGGTAGGGTTTATTCCTCCCACTGGATTTACTATGAAAATGTTCCCATTCCCATTTACCATTTCATTCAATTGAGTTGCTGGGTTCAAATCTCTCCCACTCGAATTAAGTGGAACCTGATTGTCATTGTTATTCTGCTCCGTTTTGATCATGACTTTCGTTGATTAAAACTGTTCATGCATTTGAAAAATCCGTCCTCTTAGTGATGTAACGTCTCATGTTCGACTTCGACGTCATTTTATAATCAAGCTGTAAACAGGTATTTTCTAATAGTTATCGACGCACTCTTGTCCTAAATACGTGTTCTTTGCGCAAATTAATGTCGCATGGTGATATGATTTAACTCATACCACCTTTCAGCTATAATGGCGACGTACCTTACCGATATTAATGGAACACAGTTTTACGTTTATGTGAATCATCTTCATCATCCTGTAGGGAACCTTTGATAGGATGATTTCAACATTATACAAATTGTGCTGCTTGAAGTGCGTCTTTTAACTTGAATGCCTAGCCTGACCTTTCGTTCAAGGCTTATTGAAGGAAAATCGTTTTACTGACTTCATCCTTCTTCGTTTGCTAACTTATATTAGAGATTTTGTCCCATCTCTGAACTGAGCGTTTTTAGGTTTTCACCTTGTGCGTCAGCTGATACTTTTACAAGGTCGTGGCAGCCTTCGAAGCCTCTACCAATGTAAATGTTATAAATAAGTTGTTTCCGAATGAATGCAAATGAAAATTCAGCACGTCATTATTCAAACACTTCATTATTAAATTCATTTTATGAAAACGATGTGTTCCGTCTACCGAGGTCCACTTGCGCAAGGCACAATTTACACTGGGGTTTAAAACCTTGGTTAAATCGTTTCATTCCTGAATTTAATTCAATTTAATCCAATCGGTTTCAAACATGATCATCATTACAGTTTATTTCATTCAATGGAGTAATAATGAAATAAGATTTATAACCAATGCGTCAAACACCTAATTAAAATGATCGAATATCTTGAGGAATGATAATCAATACTATCACCGAGCATTTGTCATATGCTCATAAAAACTTTCCTTTATTCCAAGGAACAACATGTATTTTATTCTGAAAATCAAGAAGAGGCTCATTTATTAAAGCAAATAAAGATAAAGTCTTTCATTCAATCTTTATATCTTCAAGGCAAGTTCCTTAGGTTTGTGCTTGTTCACCTTCCCGGTTCTGTAATTAATAAAGATAAATTGAATTACTCTCGAGTAAGAGGAGTCCTAGAAGAACTTATGAGGTTATCATTATTCTTCAGCACGTACCTTGGGAGGGTTTGTGCAGGCAATAGCAAGGTGTCCTTTCACGCCACACCTGAAACACGTTCGAGTTTCCTCTTTACATGTCTGTTTTGCCTGCCTTTTCTTGCATCTGAATTGCTTTCGCTTGAACTTCTTCTGAGTTTTTGGAGCTAAAGGTTTATTAGCCTTAAACTGAAGTCCTTTGCCTTTATTCTTGCGCTTACCCTTTTGCTTAGCTGGGTTCGAGGATGCAGGATGCATTTCTGCTCTTGGCTTTTCAGCCTTGAGGCAATCCTCTTCCAGCTCGAGATGAACTCGCACTTTATCGAGGTCATCGAGTTGCGTGGCATGGATAAGGTGTATTTTCATGATATTCCAAGAGTCAGGCAAAGATCGAATTACGCATTGGACCTTTTGTTCGTCGGTCAGGATTTCTCCTGCCTCCTTGAGTTCAGCAAGCATGTTAGACATATGACTTATATGCTCCTTCATTGTGTGCTTGGGATTCATCTTGTATGAGTCTAAAGCGATGTTTAACGATCGCTTCTGAGTTGTGGTGTAAACACCAAACCCTGCCTTAAGACCGTTCCACAAGTCCATGGCAGACTCATAGTGATCATATCCATAGAGTATGTAATCCTCAATCATTGAAAATAAAGCGGAACGAATTTCCTGGTCTTTTGTATCCCATTCATCATGAAACTTCTTCAGTTCGACCGTGAGGTCTCCCTCCGGTCTGACTTTCTTTGTAGTCAGATGCTCCAAACCTCTCATTTCTGTGATTACCATCCTTGCGCGCTTATTCCAGATCTTAATTTTTGTTGTTCAACCTCACCCTCTTATTCATTTGGGAGATGACATTGCTTATCGCAGCCATGACTAACACATCGATGATTATGCAAGAATCAGGGAGACAATAACATTTTGAGAAAGAATTGCATACATCAAATATCTATTAAGATGGAATCCGATAGATAATGATTCATCAGTCATCTAAACCAACCGACCACCAGTAAACCAATGGAAGATGGCTGTGAAAGAGTTCACACTACCTCCGTTTTCTATCTAATAGATCAGTCTCTTAAAACGATTTTAATCGCAAATTACCGGAACGGGAATTTTAAAACAAGCATACCTGATCTTGACTTTCCCAATGCCCTTTTTTTTTTAGAAAATCATTCAGATGAATTCACTCATGCATACATAATTCTACTACCCATGTAAATTATCATATGCCAGTAACATTCATCATACCACATACACATGCTTACGCGTCATGCGTCTAATGTTCTGAGGAACTCATGCTTGCATTCATAATTCTACTTACAAGTAAATTATCAAATGTAATTTTATCCTCAACATTCTAGCATACGTGTCAAACATGTAAAATTCACATCAATCATACATATTTGGCGACTAGTTTTTCGGTTTTAAAATAATTTTATACATTAGGGGCTGGTTTGCAATTCATGCTTATATTCAACTACGCAAACTTCTAGACATGAATCCTAGGCATTTCCAACCATCACAGCATGTCTATCCTAGTGCGCATTCCATAAATTTAACCAGCTCCGCCCACAACATGCAATTTCCAGCTAGTTTGACTATGTCAAGACAACATTTCTAATCATATATAAATATATTGAATAATAAACAATTGCAATTCAGCCCTCCAATTAATCCAGTCCCAAAAATGTATTTTCGAGATCCATCCCATAATCGAAACAAGGCATAAAGGTTAGCAACCTTACGAGCATTGTGTAGTCCATTTCGAGGTTCAAAAACATTTAGATTTTAAAACTTGACCTCCCTATTTTAATTGACTTGAATTCGGTTTAGAAAATATTGTTCGGTTCAGTCAATTTCACTCCATTTTGGTCCGATTTGGTTCGGTTAAAAAAATCCGGTTCGATTCGGTCCGGAAAATCCTGTTCGGTCCGGTAAAATACAGTCCGGTTCGGTCCGGTTTTAATTTTAAAATCTGGTTCGGTCCGAACCGGTCCGAGAAAATAGGGTTCGGTTCAACACTCAAAACCGGTTCGGTTAGATCCACTTAATTACCCTGGTCCGACCCGACCCGAATAGGTCGAACCGATTGAGAAAATCCGGTTCCGTTTAAATCCGTCACAGTTTAACATATTAGACCGGCCCAATAATTAAAATTTAAAATGTTGGGCCGAAATGCTTACTTGTGGCCCAAGTAGGGTTTTGAAGTCCAAATATATTTAACTTGACCACCAAGTAACATTAATTATATAAAATAATTTCCAATATTAAAAAAAAAAAATATATATATATATATCAGCCCAAATTACTAACATATATATATATATTTATTGCTAAGATTCTATCTTTAAGATTAAATAAATTAACAATATATATATATGTAAAAATTCGGTTTCTATATATAATATATATATTTATTTATTGTCAATATCTTTAATAGGGAAACAAATAACTGACAATATATTTTCTCAATCTTTAAGGTAACTAAATCTATCAATAATATATCTAACCCTATTTAAATATTTAGACATATTGATAGTGATATATATTTCTATATATTATTGTGAATCTATCCTTATGTTCCCAATTATGGATATATTGTTACCTTAATCAAAATTAAAATATGGTAAACAATATAATTTTAAACAATTTTATATGTATGTACTGAAATATCTAACTTGATGACCAAGAAATTAAAAATTTAACTTTGAAAAATAATTAAAATTTTCGGCACAAACACTAATTGGGAACAAGTAGTCAAATTTTAAGATCAAATTTTAATAAGATCTACAATCTAATGTTTGATTTTGATAAATATCACATTTTTCTTGAAGATCATGAACATCAATTTAACCAAGAACATGAAAATTTCGGACCACCCTTGAACTTAAAAATTCGAAAAGTTAAATTCCCTTTTTAAAAATTCAGTCCTTAAATTTTAAAAGTCCAAGAACACCAATATATCAAAATCATGAACTCCTAACACTCGCTCTGATACCACTATTAGATTACGGGGAGCAATCACTACGGAAACTTAAACATGGTATGTGCTAATAATATCAATTACGCAGCGGAAAGTTTACACATACCTCAAGAGTAACCGTAGTCCAAGATCCTTGCTCGAGGGAGTTCGCGATCCTCCGGACGGGACCCGTAGAGATTCTTGTTAGAGAAGCCCTACGTGGTGCAGCTCCACAACAAAGTCTCTGATCGATTCTCGTCACGGGGACAGATCTCTGGAGAGTTTGCTCAGAAATCAATTTGGCACACCCTATGTGACTTATGTGGTTTAGCCGAACCTTGTGTATGAGATGAGGGTTTTTCTCTCTAACAGTCTCTTGTGGGGGGATTATGATTAACCCTAAAATTTCCCCAACACCTTTTGTTTATAGGAGGAGTAAAGTGGACAAAAATCCACTTTACCCCAACCATAATATTCGGCCGGCCTATGTATTTGGGGAGGCCCAATTTTGGGCCTCCCATGTCAATTGAGATTTGGGTCTGGCCCAATTACCCTAATGTGACATTTACCCAAGTTCATTAGGTAAACTATACATATTATGGGCTACCAATTACGGCGCCCATCACAATATGCTTACAGTTGGCAGGGGGTCAGTCTCAGTAACATGTGCGACCGGCCAGGTCACTCCAATATCATTGGTAAATAAATAATGATTGCTCCAATAACTACCCGAGTTGTCAGCAACAGTCAAAAAGCGAAGTGCAGCATCCCACTTCACATCTCCCAAGCCGAGGCTTGCAAAGCCTCGCTCTCTCAATAAAGGTCAGCGAATAGATATGGATGATAGGCCGGATGCGTCCTGACGCTGAAGACGAAAGAAGCAGCGGAAAAGTATAATCGAATAACACCATGACTGTTGGTGGCATAGCACGCGAAAGCAAACCCAATACCGTATCCCGGCAGGCGCAAGATCAATAGGAGAAATCCTATAGTAACGACACAATCTGATCAAGTCACGGCAGTAAGGCAAGCGCAACTCTTCCCGTGTCTGAGTTGTGTACACCGTCGACATCTCATGGGGGGCACTGTAGGCTTACCCCGAGCAACATTTGCAAGTATGTCAAAAGGAAACGCGGCCTCCACAAGGGGGCAAAGCCCAGATTGCTCGACATACTTCTGATAGTCCGGGCGACGTAACTAATTTCCAGAAGAAGTTTGAAAGATGTGTTCCGATCCCGAGACAGACTCCGACTCAGAAAAGGAGTCCGCACCATCCTCAGATCCCGACTCGGAGGATGCCAAAGAATCCGACTCGGAATCAGAATCAGAGTCCGGACAATACGTAACCCCATGAGTGGGAATAAAGAACTTACTCATTTTGGTATAGCCTGCAAATCGCGAAGGTAGTCCTAACGAGGGATGCGCCAGCAAGGATATACCTAGTCAACAAGATACTATGTGACACTCGAACTATAAGGCCTGCAATAGCAAACAACAATCTACTCAGCAAGTATGCACATAATAGTCATATTGCTAACTACTGTATGGCGAACATCCTCCGTATGGGGCAACTCTACATCTACAAACTCATGAGTTCAAATTACTACATAGCGAACATCCTCTATACAAGGGAAACTCTATGTCAATAAGGGCTTCGTCCCGATACCCCTACAGCCTATACGGCCCCACAAGTGCTTGTTCGGCGTAAAATGACAACCCATGGTAATGGTGCGAACATAATTATGACACTAACGCCTATATGCGTATATCGTTCAATGATGATAGGTTATACATGCTTATGCGTATATACTTAACAAGAGGATTTCAAGATCCGACTATAGTTACGAACATTACTGTGTTAGCAAACACGCACGTACAAGTCCCTACATGACACAAGTCATAATGTGAGCTCTACCGATCAACAATTTTGATCAAAAAGTGGCTTAGTAAATGATTCAAAAATGGCAAGGTCTCGGTTGGCCAACACGCACAATCAACAAGGGGAGTAACACTCTCTACTATACATATATTATTTCTAAACACTTAGCCATTTTTCATGCATTTTACACTATGTCAATATGGTTTAGGGATTAACACAAACACTTGGTGGGCATGCAAAATCAAACATGCACTTAGCTAAAGATTGGATGGAGTTAGCCAAAGTCACAATCATACCCGGGAAGTGGTTTAAAATCGATTGTCGGACCTCTACCGTCAAAATCGCCTCGCCGTCCGCCGCATCGCCGCCGTCGTCCACCTGCCGCACCGCACACGCGTCGCCACTGTCCTCTGTCGCCGCTGAAATCATTGCCGTCGCCAGAATCCGAGATGCCGTAAGACGGGGATGGCCGGCCGAAAGTTTTACCTTGGGGGCAAAATGCTTGACCTCCAAGTGACTTGGTCTCCAAGATTGAAAATGCTAACTTTGGAATGGTGGCAAAGTATGTGGGTAACTATCACTCTCTATCCTTATATGACATGATGGTGAGGGTTTACACTTCTTCATCTTTTATTACAACCATTAGATGACAATAATGGATATCTAATGGCTATGATTAAAAAATATTACATCCCCTTATTTTCTCTAACTCCTTTTAAATACTTAGCATACACTCATGCTTACACATACTTACATGACACATGTCAAATATTTATGATTATATCATTCTTAATGTATATTCATGCTCATGTCATTACATATCTATGTGTAGGCTTAAATCACAAATTGTACGTCAATGCATGTCATTCGTTGATGTACATACATTCTTACACCATGTTTACATACATGTCAACGTGAGTGTCCACGTTACGTACGAACACTCACATATTACGCATGTATTTATTGTATATATATTCGCTGCACTAACCATGTCAGCGGTTATAATTTCCTCTATCAAGAAGAAGAAGGAAAGACGACATCAAGGCCCACGCACCGAGAGACAGTAAGTTCGCCATGAGGTAACTCCCGAACTTAAATCGGACGTCTATCCTATGGTCAAGTAGAGTCAAGTAAGGATTAAGCCTACTTGACTCGGGGGCAAATGATGGATATCCGCCCGATTCGGGTTCGTTTTACATTCAGG
Organism: Clarkia xantiana subsp. parviflora; assembly: GCA_036873135.1. Taxonomy (NCBI): domain Eukaryota; kingdom Viridiplantae; phylum Streptophyta; class Magnoliopsida; order Myrtales; family Onagraceae; genus Clarkia; species Clarkia xantiana. Next base: position 13,961,014 of record JAPTYO010000003.1, read on the forward strand.
TCTCGTTAACACGTCAGACTCACTAACGGCTTACAAACACTTATTCACGGGTTAGAACAGTCCGAACGCGTGACACGCGCGTATTCGGGCTGTGACCTGTCCGGATTGTCTAACAATCCGGACCACGCCAATTTTTTTCCAAAATCCGGACCACGCCGAATTTTTTCCAAAATCCGGACCACGCCGAATTTTTTCCAAAATCCGGACCACGCCGGATTGTTTCCACAATCCGGCGTAGTCCGGATTATTATCCTGTGTCTACACTATGTGCGAGTTTCCCTTTGCCAATTTAACTCAAGTCCACGCCCGGTTCACGTTTTCCTACTAAACCGGTGTCGGACCGCTTAAAACCGGGTTTGAGTACAAGGTTCCCTATATATAGGAAACTTGGTCACCCATTTCATAACTTCAAGTTGGCTTGGGAGCTCTCACTTCTCTCTAGCTTTCTCTCTCTAGATTTCTCATTTTAGCATCGGAGTGGGCTCATCGCACACCACCCCCCTCGTGGTGTCGATACCGCCCTTTGTGCAGATGTCAGGAGGAGCGCGTGTACGCAACCCAAGTAATCACCCGACAGTCCGACGAACATTCCAAGCTATTTTACAGGACTCGACACCCCGATCGAGTGAAGTCCCAACAATTATTCTGTAAATAAACCCCAACGGATGGAAAAGGAAAAGTAAAACCGATGGACGTGGAAGAAAACAAGAAAGTTTACGTTTAATAATCCATAAATATACACATTTCCACGAACTGATAGAAAGCCGTTCGTGCGTGTTATACTTGTATAATAAATTTTTCAGTCTTTAGTGCCGTCGAAACCTACCTCTTTCCATTAAAATGCAAATTACCTCATGTTCGTTTTGCCCACTTAAATTTGAGTTTTTTTTTTTTGGTCCTAAGAACAATTCAGCATGTTTTGATTGGCCGTATAAGAAAAGGTTAGTGATAGTAGATAATATAAATTAGAACGCCCAATGTTTGTTTAGTTAGTTATTATTTGATTGTATATTTATTTTATGAAATATTTTATACCGATAAAATAGAAAACCTCTATAGTCTATAGGTTTTTTTTTTGCCAATATAGTCTATAGGGTTTAATTATTACATTCCATAGGTTAATTTTCTTTTGGAAAAAAATGAATGGGTTAGTACTCGTGACCCTAGGTCGATTTTTTCCGACCAGACTTAGTGAGCAACCAGCGTATGCACTGACTTCGTCAACGTAGACTCACCAACAGCCTAGTATAGTCAAGATGCCGGCCCGTGCCCAGTTCTACTCACCTCCTCATATGTTTAATGCGGTGTGTGGACCAGACGAGACCTGATATTTTTTAAACAAGTCACCGCAAAATAACTCCCTGTTTCGAATCTGGTAAAACCATTTAGAGTTATTTCTTTAGTTAGCCGTTTCTTCTAATGGTAAAAGAAAAAAAAGAAGTCTCTTTCTACACTCAGATCTATGTAGGGTAATCAAGACTTTTGCAACCACATGTTAATTTTCAAAGTAAGAGCGTTCGTTTCTTTCTTACCATTACGTTTTAAGTTGTGTACGTGTCGCTTTTCAAAATAATAACATTCACATCTTTCCTAACTTTACCTTTCGAGTTGCCTTTGGTGTACATAATGACATTGGCATCCGATTTATGTTGATTAATATCTCTATTATCGACTTGTAAGGTAATATCTCTATCACCGTCTATGTTAAATTGTAAGAATTGTGTGATTTAATTGTTTTCACTTAGCTCAGCTTAAATTGGATTAATTATATATATATATAAAGTCCGCCGGCTTTGACTAGCCAGGGATTTGTCGTCAACTGATCGGCGTTGTATTTATTTTTTTTTTTTTTTTTTTTGAAGACTTGATTGTATGTACAAATTATAAATATATTGTGGTCGATTACATACTGTAGTTATCAGTATTATTAATTAAGTCTCACCTACTTACATCAAAAACCACTACTGCTATGTGCATTAGAAAATAGTTCAAATATGTTAAGAAGCATATTGAAAATCTTCACTTCATTAGTACAATGTCATATATACATATAATCGTATATGATATATGTAGGCAATCCTATAAGTCCCTAAATATATCTAGTCATATTTGAACCATGACACAAAAATATTTGTTATCCCCATCTGAAGAAATTATATATATATATATATATATATATAATATTAAAATAAGTTATATTAATTATTAAAACATATTTTGGTAAAAAAAACTATATAATATAACCATAACTAATATTAGATGTCAAATTGATCCTATATATATCTTATACTTCTTTTTTTTTTTTTGTGTGAAAATATGTTATATACTTGAACCGTGGTTAAAAAACCCCTCCTTGCCGCAAAGAAAATTATGTAAACATTATTTATATATATATATATATATATATATATATATATATATATATATATATATATATATATATATATATATATATATGATATAGAAAAAAAATGATCAAAGTATATTATAAATATCATCTATATATATAACCCAAAAATTAGGTCATATAAAATATATCCAGAGAAAAATAGAAATATAAAAGATATTGTTTAAGCACTTCTAAGATTGCCACGTAAGCAAAATAATCATATTAATCTAAAATATAGTATATAATTTATAATATATATTATAAAAATAATTAACAAAAATAATTCACATACAACTTACCTAAAAGAATATATTAATATTTTTTTATGTACATTTCTTAATTTTCAAATTTAGGACAAATTAAAATAATTATAAACTTATATAGAATTAATTATTGCTCACTTATGATATATAATTTTTTAATGCCGTTTTTATCCTCATACAGTGCGCGGAGTTAAAATTTAGTTATTAATTAAATCTCACATACTTACGTACGAAATATGAATGTTTAATGTAATATTATGTTAAGAAGGGTATTCGAAAATCTTCACTTAATAATCATATAAGTTGAGTATTTTGAGAAACTTAAATAAAATATTTAAAATGAAAACGTTGATATTCATTTGATAATTCATTTAGATTGATGTTAAAAAAAAATATGAGTTTCTTCTCCTTATTATCATGCAAGTTACAAAAACCTCGTGGCAAAGTTGAATGTTCTATGTTTAAGTTTAACTAAACTACCGCTAATAAATTGCGGGGGGGTTTCGGTGTACCGAATCTTTGTTAGGAACCAAATGAAAGAATCCAGATTGGTGATGGAGGATTGAGAGTTCAGAATCCGCCGCCGTACTCCTTACCTCCGGCGACTTTTTGGGCATGCAGGGCCGATTTACTCTACCACTACTCAGTTGAGCCAGATCCAATACCATCCTCATTACCCAGCCCACTCGACGGGTCAGGCGGGGGCAGCTGGAATGTGGCCTCTCTCATGCTTTGGGCCGCCTTTGTTCTGGCCCACACAACTGTTACAACCACAACCTTGGATCTGGGCCCCCATTGTCGATCCATCCTTTCAGTGAGCCAGGGACGGGACCATATTTATTCAGATGGGCTTTGGGGCCGGCCCAGTTCTTTCAGTCGGAGCCATTGTCGGGGAGCTTCAGTCACATGCATCAGTCGGAGATGCCGGAAGATGACCACCCTTTCTTTACCCAACAGCCAGTTTATCCGACAGGGGTGAATTTCAAATCAGGAGACATTCAGGGTTCTCTTGGGGACCCTGTGTTCTCAATGGATCGACAGAGAAGGAGGGACACGGTGGGCACGCTTGATGATATGGTTTTGGCAGCACTTCCTCCGATGTCGACGGTGCCAGAAAAGGAAGCAGAACCATTAAATAGTGTTGTTGAATCAAATCTGGGACCCGGGTTACGTCGTTGTCGAGCTGGGAAGGAGCCAATGGAGACAGTCTGCCCTCCTAGTCGTAAGCTGACGGGTGAAAAAGGACCTAGGTCAAGGAATGTTCTTACTATTCAGGAGCCGGAATGGGAACATACTACTCAGGCTAGGCAGGTTCGAGCACGCCCTCGTGAGAGATGTTTATCGTAGATACTGGAGGTACTAAGTTTGTTGGATTTATATCTTAATTTTCATGTGCTATGTTATGATGTAATGGATATAGTACTAGGGTTTGCGAAGGGGTCGTGGATGGCTCCTTCACGGCCTCAATGAGTCTCCTCTGTTGGAATTGTCAGGGTGCGGGCAACTCCTTGACAATTCAACATCTCCGTCTCTTGATTAGAGTGCATAAGCCAATAGTAGTCTTTATATCGCAGATTAAAAGCCAGTTAACCCGTCTTGTCCACCTCCTCTCTGCGGCGGGTCTCCCAAATTCTATTGCTGTTCCACCACAAGACACTAGGGGATGTTTAGTTTTAGCTTGGGCGCAGCTAGCTGTGGTTAGTCTGTTACTGCAAAATATAAACGGTATTCATGTGGAGATTAGTTTAGCCATTGGGGTTGTTCCTTGGGAGGCCTCGTTTATTTATGCCCCACACGGTTACGGCGATAGGCCTAGTTTTTGGGATACAATTATCTCCTTTCGACAGACAAGGACACCTACAAATCCATGGATGATAATTGGAGATTTTAATGATATGTGGTCGCCAAGTAACAAAGAATGAGAGAATCCAATTAGTATTGATAGGATCTTGCGTGCTCATGAGTGGACAGATTCTTTAGATTTGATTGATATAGGATTCCAAGGTCATCCCTTTACTTGATCGAATCATCGTCTGAGGTGGATCGTATACAACAAAGATTGGATCGGGGTTTAGGGAATTTAGATTGGTGCATCCGTTTCCTCTTACTTCTATTACTTATTTGGCTCAAGTTGCTTCTGATCATTTCTATATGTTGCTATTTTCTACTCCTAGCCTTCCAATTAGGGATCAACTTAGGCCTTTTCGTTTTGAATCCATGTGGTTGGGTCATCCAGATTTTGAGGCTATCCTTCGTACTTCGTGGCAACAATACTCTCCCGATTCTGGCCAAATTATGATCTCCCGGAAATTGGGACGTCTCTCCTAACGTCTCAAGAAATGGAATAAGGAAAGTTTTGGCATTTTCGTACTTCGTTACTCACTACTATTTTGGAGTTGGATGACGCACAATTTAGGAACACAGAGGAGGTAGAACTTCGGGATATTCATAATAGGGTGGGCCATCTTTACGATAGTGAGGAGATTATGTGGCGTCAGAAATCGAGACAGTTATGGTTGCAAAATTTTGACCGTAACACGAAGTTTTTATATTCCTATACCATTTGTCGTCGTCGCTTCAATAAATTGGATAGGGTTCTCACTCTGGAGGGTACATGGTTGTCGGATCCGGCTGAGATTGTCAACCATGTAAGATCGTACTTTCAGTCTATGTTTACATCTTCTGGGCCTATGTTACCGTTTATTTTTTCGGGAAGAAATATCCTAACTTTTCCGGATATAGCTCTCCAAGGGCTTATTTGCCTGGTGACTCCTTCAGAAATATTTCGTGCTTCTTCCCTTATGGGTCCGGATAAATCCCCGGGCCAGATGGGTTTAATTCCCGCTTCTTTCAGCAATGTTGGCCCACAGTGGGTACTGAAACGTCCATTGTTGTCATGGACTTCTTCAACTCTTCTACTATTCTCTCGGCGTTTAATGCAACATTCAATGTTTTGATCCCAAAGAGAGAGACCCCCCAGCTAATGACAGATTGGAGACCAATAGGCCTTTGCAATACTATCTACAAGATCATGTCAAAAGTACTTTTTCAGCGCCTCAAACCACTACTTCCAAGGTTGATCTCCCTTTTTCAGATTGCATTTGTTGCAGGCCGTCAAATTTTGGAAAATCTATGGCTTATTAGGAACTTATCCATACTATCAAACAAATAAGGCGCGGTAAAATTGGTATGATTGCAGTTAAGTTGGATATGAGTAAAGCTTATGATCGGGTGGAATGGGAATATCTTAGGACCATCCTCATTAGTATGTGTTTCCTGGCAGTCTTTGTTCAATGGATTATGACTTGTGTATCAACAACTTCTTTGGAGGTTCTCCTTAATGGATCTCGTACTCCTAATTTTCTCGCAACGAGGGGTCTCAGGCAAGGGGACCCACTTTCCCCTTATCTATTTATACTCATAACACAGATGCTCTCCCAAGAACTATCGCGAGCACAACAGGAGGGAAGCCTTCATGGGGTCAGACCAGGAAGGGTTACAGATTGCATTACTCACCTGTTCTTTGCAGATGATAGCATTTTACTTTTGGAAGCCACTCTGCATTGCCTTCATTCGTTGAATACCATTTTGGCTAATTATCAGCAGGAATCGGGACAACTAATCAATTTTGAGAAATCAAGCGTCTATTGTAGTCCTAATATGACTGAGCCGGAACGGGCACATGTTTGGGATATCTTGGGAGTTAGGGAGATGCGGGAAGATGAGGTCTATCTTTGTTTGGCTTTAGATTGGTCCAAGAACTAAAAAATGATAGGGCAAAACGTTATTCAACGAGTCACATCTCGGGTTCAAGGTTGGATGACGAAGCTTCTTTCTCCGGCGGGTAAAGAAATTCTCATTAAATCGACGGCTTCGGCCATTCCTACCTACACCATGTCTTGTTTACACCTCTCAAAGAAGTCTGAAAATGCTTTGGATCGCCTTCAAAGGCAATTCTGGTGGAGAACTTCTTTAAATACAACGGGCTTATTAGGAATAATACATAAATCAGGAATAACTTTCCTTCCTTGTATTATTTGATTAGATTGTATCTCTAATTATTAGGGTTTTCTATCTTTAGGGTTTACTATAGATAGCTTTCTGATTTGTATTTATATTATGTATTCTTATATTGTAAATTAATATAATATCATTACTGATTATCATATTGTTATATGGTATCAGAGCTTAATCGCTCCAACGAGCAAAAAAACAACCCCAGCCGCCGCCCAAACCAGCCGTCGTCTTCCTTCTCTGCTGCCACCATGACGTCAACTGATCCACTCGCTTCCGAAGGCCTAATCACCATCAACGCCGCTGCTCAAATCCCAGTGAAACTCACCCGAAAAAATTATCCTTCTTGGCGAGGTCAACTCCTTCCTTTGTTGGTGGGAACCAATCTGTTGCGTTATGTCGATGGCTCCTTCCCGTGTCCACCCGAGAAGATCACGCAAGAAGGCAAGGAAGTCACCAATCCGGCGTACCTCCAATGGGTTCGGCAGGACCAGCTTGTCCTTCATGGCATCGTCGCCTCAGTCACTGAGCCGGTGATGTCCGTGGTTAGTCTCTCGAAGACTTCCCAAGACGCATGGACAAGTCTCCGCAAAGAATATGCCAACGCATCACGATCTAGGTTGATGTCGTTGAAGGATCAACTCTCTCGCCTAACAAAGGGTTCCAAATCTGTAGCCGAATATATGGAGGAAATCAAGGTAATTTCTGACGAACTCTCTATCATCGGCTCACCCTTGGACGATGTTGATCTCGTCATTCATTCACTCAACGGTCTTGGGCATGAATTTAAGGAGATTTCCGCTGCAATTAGAGCTCGTGAAAATCCGATCTCGTTTGAGGATCTTCTTGACAAATTGCAAGAGTATGAACGGTTTCTTCACCGAGATGATCACCTCCAGGAATCGGTGGTTCTCACCGCGAATTTTGCTCACAAAAATCAGCGTCGTCCCAACAATCGTGGAGCAAGAAACAATCAGCAAGGTGGAAGCTCTTATTCTTACAATGGAGGCCCTGGTTCGACCAGACAGAATCAGCCCCGGTCTGACCGCAACGACCGGTCCAACCAGCTGGTCTGTCAACTCTGTGACAAACCAGGCCACTCGGCCAAAACCTGCAGAGTCAAGACCAGACCGCTCCAGCGGCTCATGTTGCCACCAGCAACGTCGACTCGGGTAATTCTAATCCTAATTCCTGGCTCATGGATTACGGTGCCTCGCATCATGTCACGTCCGATCTTCAGAATTTGTCGATTTATTCCGACTATGATGGCCTTGATGAGTTAATGGTGGGCAACGGTGATGGTCTTCCTATCACTCATACTGGTCAAACCTCTATCTCTACTACCTCTGGCTCTCTTTTATTATCAAATGTGTTGCATGTGCCATCTACCAAACGGAACCTCATTTCGGTCTCGCAATTTTGCAACACTAACAATGCGTCGATTGAATTTTTTCCGACTTATTTTGTGGTGAAGGATCTTCGCACGGGGGCGTCTCTTCTTCGCGGGAAAAATAGGGACGGTGTATATGAGCTCACCTCCACCCCCCTCCTAAGGCTATGACGATCATCTCAAACAAGGCAAGCACTTGGCACAACCGTCTAGGGCATCCGGCTTCGCAAACCCTAGACTATCTATTTCGTTATTATATTACTGCAGCAAATAAACCTAATAAGGGGCCTTGTAGTGCTTGTTCTTGCAATAAAAGTCATCAGCTTCCGTTTTTTACAACCTCTCTTAAGAGTACTCGACCACTTGAGCTCATTTATTCGGATGTTTGGGGTCCGGCACCGGTCCACTCTCTTGATGGGTTCCGCTACTATGTTATATTTGTGGATCACTTTACAAAGTACATTTGGTTTTATCCGCTGAAGTTTAAATCTGACGTTGCCATGATCTTTCCACAATTTAAGCGGGTCATTGAAAAATTTTTTAACCGTCGAATCAAGTGCTTATATACCGATGGTGGTGGTGAGTACAAGGCACTACAATCTTTTCTAACCATGCATGGCATCTCTCATCTTTTGACACCCCCTCACACGCCACAACACAATGGGGTAGCCGAACGACGTCACCGGCATATTGTTGAGACCGGGCTTACACTCTTGCATCATGCACATGCCCCGTTATCTCTTTGGTCTCATGCATTCCAAACGGCCGTCTATCTTATTAATCGTCTACCGACGCCGATTTTGAAGCATCAATCCCCGTATGCTTGTCTCTTCAATGAACCCCCGAACTATGTCAAGCTTCGTGTATTTGGGTGCCTATGCTATCCATGGTTACGACCATACAACAAACACAAAACCGATCCTAAATCTCGACCATGTGTTTTCATTGGTTACTCACTACAACAAAGTGCCTATCGGTGTCTCGACATCACCACCAACCGTGTTTTCGTATCTCGACATGTTCATTTTGTTGAGGATCAATTCCCCCTTGCTACTCAGCCCGTGGTGCCGACGGGGCTACCAACCGAGTCACTTGTTCAGGAGTGGGATCCCGCCCTAGCTCCTCCTCCGGTCAGTCGCGTTTCGGTCATCCCGGAGCCTCCCGTGATGGTCCCCTCTGTTCCGCCAACCGCTGCCACCTCCAATGAGGCCCCAGCTGCTCCTGCTCCACCAGAAAATGCTGACTCGACAGCTGCTCCAGCACCCCCTATGCCGCAGCCAACAGCACCAGCATTGACCCGCACTCACTCGATGACGACACGAGCACAAAACCACATTTTCAAGCCCAAACGGTTATTCGCAGCCACCAAACACCCATTGCCGCCGCCTCTTGAGCCCACTGCAGCATCACAAGCCCTCAAGGACCCTCAATGGCGTGCCGCAATGATGACGGAGTTCAATGCTCTAGTTCAAAATGGGACGTGGGAGCTCGTTCCTTTCAAACCGTATATGAACATCGTGGGGAATAAATGGGTCTTCCGTATTAAACGAAATCCCGATGGCACTATTGAACGCTACAAAACTCGTTTAGTAGCGAAAGGTTTTCATCAACGGCCCGGGCTCGACTACAAGGAGACATTCAGCCCGGTAGTTAAACCGACCACCGTTCGACTTATTTTGGCTCTTGCTTCTTCCTTTGGTTGGCCGCTTCGTCAACTCGATATTAACAATGCCTTCCTTCAAGGGACGCTCAATGACGAGGTTTATATGGCTCAACCCATCGGTTTCGTTGACAAGGATGCACCCACGGCTGTGTGTCGTCTCCGAAAAGCCATATATGGACTAAAACAAGCTCCCCGCGCTTGGTTCGTTGAACTCAGCTCCTACTTGGTTTCTTATGGCTTCATCGGGTCAAAATCGGATACTTCTCTATTCACTTATCATCACGATGACATTCGGATTTTTGTACTCGTTTACGTGGATGACATCATCGTCACAGGGAGCTCTACTAGCTTTATATCCAAGTTCATTTCCGACTTATCGGCTCGCTTCTCGCTTAAGGATCTAGGTCGACTGAGCTATTTCCTTGGCGTTGAAGTACTTCACACACAAGGTTGCATCTTCATCTCACAAACCAAGTATATTCGCGAGCTCCTCGAACGTGCCGGCATGGACGGTGCCAAGGATGTCGCCACTCCTCTTGCGACCAAACCAACACTCACTCTTCGTGATGGTTCAGCTCCTACACAAGCCACAAGATACCGTAGCATCATCGGCGCTCTTCAATACTTGTCGTTTACACGACCCGATATTTGCTTTCCGGTGAATAAGCTCTCTCAATTCATGCATCAACCCACCGAACTCCACTGGGCTGCGGTCAAACGCCTTCTTCGCTACCTAAAAGGCACGCTTCATCATGGACTCTTCTTCCATGCACGCTCTCCTTTGGACATTCGGGTTTATTCTGATGCCGATTGGGCCGCAAATCTGGACGATCGCACGTCCACAACTGCATACCTAGTATACCTCGGCAAGAATGTGATCTCATGGAGCTCTCATCGTAAAAAATCGGTTGCGCGATCCTCCACCGAGGCCGAATATCATGCACTTGCCGACGCGGCCGCAGAATCTTCTTGGGTTCGGTCTCTCCTGGCTGAACTTGGGGTCACTCCATCTCGACCGCCCACCTTATTATGTGACAACATTGGTGCCACGTACCTTAGTGCTAACCCGGTCTTTCATTCGCGCATGAAGCACATTGCAGTTGCCTATCATTTTGTTCGCGCTCAGGTTCAGCAAGGTCACCTGGTAGTTCAACACATCTCAACTCACGATCAACTTGCTGACGCCTTAACGAAGCCACTTGTCAGGAGTCGTTTTAGGGAACTTTGCACCAAGATAGGACTTCTTGATGGGTCGTCCTTCTTGCGGGGGCGTATTAGGAATAATACATAAATCAGGAATAACTTTCCTTCCTTGTATTATTTGATTAGATTGTATCTCTAATTATTAGGGTTTTCTATCTTTAGGGTTTACTATAGATAGCTTTCTGATTTGTATTTATATTATGTATTCTTATATTGTAAATTAATATAATATCATTACTGATTATCATATTGTTATAGGGCTTTCCTTGGGTAGCTTGGAACCAGATCACTCAGGCTAAGAGTAATGGGGGATTAGTATTCCGTAACACACACTCTTTCAATCTCACCTTACTCCTAAAACAGGCCTTTAGGCTAGTGGACTCGGACGGATCAGTTTGGGTGGATTGTATGCATAATCGTTATTTTTCAGATGGTTCTTTTTTCACTGCGGGCGTTTCCCCTTCACATTCCATTTCTTGGAAGAATCTATGTTTTGTTCGAAGGTTTCTCTTATTGGGTGCTAAATGGAGGATAGGATCGGTTCATAAGGTAAACTTTTGGACGGAACCTTGGGTGCCTAATTTTGGGCTATGGAAGACTGGGTTCCCGGAAATTCGAATCAACATATGCTCAAAGTTTTGACCTTTATAAGATGGCATGTGGGATTTGACCACACTAGCTATATTTTTACCATTTGTAATTGTCTCGGCTATTTATCAGATCAATCTTCCTCTTTTGGAAACCGATGATAAGTTTATTTGGAATCACACTACACTGGGGGACTACTCGGTTAGATATGGGTACCATTTCATTAACACAATCCTATTTGAAGAGGACTCAGGGTGTTCTTCGGGATCGTCTTCTTCCGTTTCTGCTAATTCAGGTTTTTGGAAAAAAAAAACAAAAAACAAAAAACTTTGGTCTTCCAAACTTTTAACAAAAATCTGAATGTTTGTTTGGAAAGGCTTTTCGGGAGGTCTTCGCCTTCGGGATAATCTCCACCAGATCGGAGACTACCATTCTTGGATCCTATTTGCCCTCTTTGTTCACTGGCTCCAAAGACTTGGGATCATCTTATGTGGTCTTGTCCTTGTCTTTTTGCTAAGAGAGTTTGGTTTGCGTCTAGCCTAGGTTTTGGAGGAATGGGTAGTTATGGATCGATCTCTGATTGGATAGTAGATTCAAGTGTTTCTTTGAATTTTTCTGCTGGCTTTGATGTATATATTTATAAATGTATTGTTTGTGGAGTATTTGGCTTGAACGAAACATTGTAGTGTTTCGCACTAGAACTCCATCTGCTGAGTCTGTTATTTCTTTTATTTCTAGCACTTGTAATGACCTCTTTACTTCTTCTTCGCCTAACTCTTCATCAGCAGGGCTCCACGGCGGAATCCAGAATTTGAGACGTTCGACATCGGCCCCTGGGAATTCATGGTTTATACTTGTTGATTGGGCGGTACGGGGAGACAGGTTTCGAGTTTATGGAGCAGCTACTATTTTGGATCCTAATGGTAATGTTATGGCAGTATCGGTTATTAGAGCTTTTGGAGACGACCCACTTTTGGCTGAAGGAATAGCTTGTCGAACGGGAGTGTTGTTAGCAAGGTCTTCGAATCATGATATTCACTACTTATTGTCAGATTCTTTGGTCGTGTTAACAACGGTGGCCTCCACTTCAGATATTAGATCGTACCTAAGGGATGTTCCTTTGTTGAATCTTTGTTTTGCTACTCTTCAGATTGTTTCTATTTCGCATAAACTTGTGACGATGGCAGCTAATGCGGATGTTGAAGGATCTTGGTTTTATCCTCATATTCCGTCTTGGTTGTTGTCTTAGTCTGTAATAGTACTAGTTTGTGGAATATATGACATCTTTTATAAATAAATAAATAAAACCAGATTAATAAAGTAGTTTATAAGCGGGATAAATCATTTAATATATAAATACTACAATGTTTGTTCATATAACTAATATGGTACAAATCTTATACATCTTAATGCTATAAACCATAACATTTACCATTTAAGGTGATTAATGTCCTCGTTAGTCACGGTTAGTGGCAGATCTAAAAATTTGTTAATGGTGATATTTTGGGAAAAAAATAAAATTGCAAAATTTTTTTTAATTGAAAATTAATAAAGTCATGAATTTTTTTGGCCAAAATAAAGTCATATATTAACTTGTAATACATTATATAGTTTGACCATAAAATAAAGGTTTAATTACCAAATTGCTCGCTCACATTGGAACACTAGAATAAATTGCTACCTAAATTTCTTTTGGACAAATTATTAGTTTAGATTTCACTTCGTGGACAAATAATTTAACGTTTATTTTTTTTTCAATTTGTTAGTTCGAAATTTATTTTATAAACTATTTACTAGCTCAAATTAAAGTGAAACATGGTAACATTTTAATAAAGGGAATATTTTGTCCCCTTTAGACATGGTGCGTGCGTCCACTAAATGGTTTCGGTCATATTAGTTACGACTGACTTTTTTAAATTACCCTTTTAAGGTCTAATTCTGATATAATTTTTACAAACTAAATGAAGAGCTCAATTCAATAAATTAGTTTATTAGGTCAGAATATTCATTTAATTAACATACAATCATCAACGTATAAGAAGTTTCATATCTTGTTATAGACGTGATTGTGCACACGTCCATGCACGCAAAGAATTAAGCTCCCTTTAAGTTGACTTGGTATCACCATTAATAAATTAATAAGTTAGCTAGTCAATATAATTTAAAATCATATCGGAAATCTGGTGGGTCATAAATTACGTAGATGTATCTAACTATAATATACATGGGCCAAAACACAGTCGATATCCAAGACATAATATAATTTTGTCAAATTAACCAGACGCGTAGTAGTTTATTTAAATATGATCTTACATCGATCTTAATTGTATCATTTATTTATATTTATTATTAGTATATTTTTTTTTAAATATTTTTTTTCTTGTTTATTATAATATTTTTAAAGATGGCTTTTGAGTTTTGTGTGTGGGAAGTGGGAACATGTAATTATACACGTAAGCCACGTCATGAGGCACGTAACTTCAGTGAAAATACCCATGTGGAAATTTCAATTAAATGCATGCCACGAATAATAAAATTTTCTTTTAAGAGAAAACAATAATAAACAGAAAAACAATACAAAGTGAGCACAAATTTGTCTATTGAACATTAGATTAATAACAACCAGCAGTTAGTGGTATAGTAGTTGAGAGTCCGCACATTCCTGTAGCAGAATGAGTTTAGAGTTGCTATTATTAGCAATACCAAAACATTAGACCAATACTAACCATTTTTTTTAAAAAAAAGAATATTCAACTGATAATATTAAAAGTATTTTGCAAGTGTTAAATTCCATGAAAACCGAAGTAGATATAGAGAACAAAATTTGTTGAGAGGATTTGTAGTAATATTTCCTTAAATAAAATAATAATACTATCTTAAGTTGTTAACCTTCAATAACTGCAAGACAATATTGTTATAATAATTTTTTTTGTTTATTATTTTTTAAGATCTTGACTAAAATGAAGACAACTGTAAAAACAGTTAAATTTACAGGAGTTAGATCGTAAGAGAATTAATTAGGTTACATGATAGAGATTCTTAATCAGATATTGTCCGTTTTGCAAATCTCGATGTGCCTAATTCATTTGCTGTAAACTCGACAGGAAATGCGGCCGACCACATTTTATCCTAACATTTTTTAAATAAAATAATTATATAACTTTTTTTATATACAAGATTATTTTCGTAATTTCGAGCTAGGAGTATTAATGTTAAAATCTCTCCATACTTTTTTCTATGAATAAAGGATATTAAAACAATAATATTAAAAGTATTTTGCAGAAGTTAAATTCTTTGGCAAGTAAACGGGTCAGACTCTTAACTATACTATGTTGTTGGTGGAGCTACGAGAGTTCAAACATTATTTAGCGGGATAAGTTTAAGATTGCTAGTGTTGGGTTACGATTAAACACGACATGACTAGAATAAAGTCGAGCACGTTTAAAAGGCAAGATCGATAAGTCGTCGACCAACATTGTTCAAAATAATAAAACAAAGGTAAAAGGTCGACAATCACATTTGAAGAAGTCGACTTCCAGAGTACGATTAACAAGATAAAGGCGATTAGGCTGCCTAAAGCCCTTCCCTATTAAAGAGTAAGTCGAGTCGACAATCGAAGTCTCATCAGAAACCCTTCCTCTTAAGGAAAGGGACAGGCGGCGACCTGCTTCAGCCGCCTTAAGAAGCAAACCTTCCTCTCAAGGAGAGCACAGGTGGCGACCTGCTTCCACCGCCAAAGGAAGAAACCTTTCCAACTTAGGAAAGATGAGGTGGCGACCTGCTTGTCACCTTCTCAAGCCGACTCTGGATAGAAACTCTCCTCGGAAGGTAGCCTCCATATAAAGTCGGTAATATCTCCCTATAAACAGGGGTACATTCTAAAACTTTAAGTAAGTTTTGCATAATACATCATATTATTCTCTCCAAATCCATTACTGACTTAAGCTTCGGAGTGGAATCAGGGGCCATCCCCACCCCTTTTCAGGTCCTCACCTCACACAAAGCCTCAAAAGGAAACTAAGTATCCAAGATGTCAAAAAAAGATACCTAAGAGAGCTAGCCCGCGGCGATATCCCGAAGTCCGTTACCCGAAGTTCAAGGCCACGTCATTTTGATCCCAACATTTGACGCCGTCTGTGGGAAACTGATCAAAAATTCACGGCCTCCGAGAAGAATAAGATGCCAAGCCCCATTATAGAGGAGATGGGAAACACTCAAGTAAATCCAACCACCTCAAGTCCAACACCCGGAGAAGACCCACCCGCGCCTCATGCTAACGGCACTGGTGGTGAAGAAAATCTCAGTCATGCCCAGTCATTACCCAATCTTGAGGAAGCAAGAACAGTCCTTCCGACTGTCCCTCAGGAGATAATGGCGGCCTTCATAGCCTTCTGGAACCAGACCCAGGCGGGAACTGTTCCTGATAAAAAGGAACTGACTCGAGAAGCCTCCCAGAAGGAAGAGGTGGCCTCTAGAGTGAAGATCGTAGAAGAAAATCTCTTGGAGAAAGAGGTTCCCAAAGATCCTGAAATCGAAACAGCGAGCAAGGGCCCTGTCCTATTCACTATATGACAGGTAGAAGAATTGTTGGAAAAGAAGAGAAGATGAGCGAATGATCTACTTATTGTTCGCGACCACACTTCTCATCCTTTCTCCAAGAGGCTATTCAACACTCGAGTTCCTCCACAACTCTTTACGAGGAACATCGATGATTACACGGGTGAGGGAGACCCGGTTCGCCATATCAACGCCCATAACTCTTCTCTTTTGGGAAGAGGGGCAACTCCGGACCATTTTGCGGCGCTCTTCCCAACAACCTTGAAGGAAGAGGCGTCCACTTGGCTTTATGGTCTTCCCGACAGTTCAATTGACTTGTGGGAAGAATTGAAGGCTAAGTTCATAGAAGGTTATATAGGCCAAAGACAACGCCTCCAGAGTATGGACTTTCTAGATAAAATTGAGCAAGGTCCTGATGAAACCTTAGCCAATTATTATACTAGATATCACAAGATACTCCAGTAGTTGAACGAAGACGCCACTGATGGCGAGTTGATCAGGACCTTCTGGAGGGGTCTCAGAGCGCAGAGTCAAGCTCTGAAGGATAGCATGGTGATGAAGCCAATACGAAAGATTGACGCTCTCGCCATCAAGGTTAAGAAGTATATTGACTTGGAGAGGTCACACGAAAGATCGCCCATAGAAGCCAAGAGGCAGATCATCCCGACCAAAGTTGAAGAAGGTTCTGCTTCTCGACCATCCAAGAAAGAGGAGAGGCGATAAGGGGCTTTCCGACATGGAAATCGCCCGGAAATGAAGAGAGACCCTAATCCTTATTCTGCAAAGTTCACTCCTCTCACACATAATATATCCGTAGTACTTCAAGAGATGGAGAAACTTAGGCTGCATGATCCCCCTCTAGTTAGAAAGAGTCCGATGGGATCTCAGATGAATGATTAATGTCGTTATCATCGAGTTCAAGGGCACGATACTAACGAATGCGTCGCCTTAAAACACGATATTGAGGCGCTAATTTGAAGAGGTAAACTATTAAAGTTTATCGAAAAACCTTCCAAGGCGCCAAGGAAACAAAGTCGCAGCCCTCAGAGGAATTCTCGATCTCCCCTTCATGACAATCCTACCCCGACTCAACGATGGATGATAAATGTCATCGCCAGAGGATTTGCTTCTGGGGGTGAAACTAGTGTTGCCCGAGAAGTCTACACCGTCTAAATCTCACAAGGGGATGAAGGAAAGGCACATGAGGAAATCAACCCAATAACCATAAGCTTCACCACTGACTATTTAATGGTGGTTACTCAACCTCACTATGATGCCTTGGTTATCATCGCCACTTTAGCGGAATACAAAGTAAAGAGGATTCTCATCGACAGTGGAAGTTCGACGGATATACTCTTTTATGAAGCTTTCCAAAACTTGGGATTAACTAGAAGAGATCTCCTGAAGGTCGACTTTCCCCTCATAGGTTTCGCCTGAAGAACTACCTTATCCGATGGGAGCCATCAAACTACCAATGATTCTGGGAAAAGGAAAGACAAACCATAAAATTGATGTACTTTTCGTGGTCGTCGACGCCGCCTCAGCATATAATGCTATCATCGGAAGAACTACTCTCAATCCCTATCGGATGATCCCGTCGACTGCTCATCAAGTAATGAGGTTTCCGACGCTACATGGGATAGGAGAGGTAAGAGGAGATCAAACCACATCCCGACGGTGCTACGTCAGCTCGATGCGACGTCGCAATCAAAGAGAAGTCATAGGAACAGCGCCTAATTAAGAAAAGTAACTATGTTTATCTTTAAGACTAATGTTTGTTCTATGATGCTTTTTGTGTAAAACTCAGGAAGGATAAATAAATATAGCCTTTCAAGGCCCTTTTATTCCAAGATATCTTGAGCCCTTCCGTCAAAATACTTAAAGAATCGACTATCAACAATCTGATATCATCTAAATCACTCAGATTAGTCGACAAAGAGGTGGCGTTGAAGATAAACTTTTTCCGAATAAAGAGTCGACCATCAACAATCTGATATCATATAAATCACTCAGATTGGTCGACTACTTGAAAGAGGTTAAGTATTGAAGATATACTTTTTCCGAATCAAGAGTCGACCATCAACAATCTGATATCATCTAAATCACTCAGATTGGTTGACTACTTGAAAGAGGTTAAATATTGAAGATAAACTTTTTCCGAATCAAGAGTCGACCATCAACAATCTGATATCATCTAAATCACTCAGATTGGTCGACTACTTGAAAGAGGTAAAGTATTGAAGATAAACTTTTTCCAAATCAAGAGTCAACCATTAACAATCTGGTATCATCTAAATGACTCAAATTGGTCGACTACTTGAAAGAGGTTGAGTACTATAAAGTTGATCTTCTTGAAGTCATGTATCGACCATCTGGAATCTGATGTCAACCAAATCACTCAGAGGGGTCGTGACTCAGAAGACAGGTTAGATTTTCTAAGGATAAAATCCTTCTCAAATATTAAAGTATCGATTATATAGAATTTAGACGTTTGCTCTAACAAGTCGAGTAAGTAAAACCTTATTTCTAAAAGGTGAACTTTGATATTGGACAAATTTATCATAAGATTGATTAAAGTCCTTAGGGAATGAATGCATGAAAATTGCCAAAAGTGGTCTCCCTTCTATCATTGATAAACACAGATTACATCAAGTCGGGAAAGAAAAGAAAAGCATCTATACAGAGTTTTTCCTACTCCTAGCCTCCTCCACTAAATATTCTCGAAGAACCCCCACCTTCGAGAAGTCAAAATTAGGGTCCATGGCCCTGATGTCCTCTACCACCGAAGCAAAGCTTGAAAGGAGCATCTGTCCGCTGACTACGGCAGTGTCGGTTTGGAATTCAGTACTAGCCTTGTAGCCAGCAATGATCTCCAAGGCGGGCTTCTTGTACGCCTTTACCTCCGCCTTCAGCCTGGCAATCTCCTCTTGGTGAGAAGCTACATTGGCGCAGAAATTCCTCAGAACAGCGGTAGTGGTATGGCGAGCACTGTCAAACAATGCACTAAGAGTCATGGAGGCCCTTAGAATATCCTTATGGGAGGAGAGCTCTTCAGACATAGTCGCCGAAGCCTCATTCAGACGAAGAAGCTCCCCTTCCATGCGAGTAACTTCTCCTTGAAGGCGCTGCACCTCTCCTACCTCCGACTCCACCGAGGCGAGTCTCCCTTTTAAAAAGGAAACTTCCTCGTCCAAGTCGACGAGCAGCTGACTAACTTGGAGAAAGTCACGAGTATCCTAGAAAGAATAGGGCAAAATAAGTACGGGATCGACCTCAAAAAATTATATGTGATAAAAAAAGAATAGCAAGACTTATTTACCTTGGCCTGCCGGTGTAAGAACACGCGAGCAATCTCGCCGACACAATCGACGGGTAGGCGAGGGCGGTCCTGAGGGGGGATGGAGCCATTTATGAGGTGGAGGGCTAACTCTCTATTGACGATAGAGTGACCCTTATTCAACTGGTATCCCTTCAAAGAGGCGAGGGGATCCCAGTCGGTATTTCCAGATGAAGACTCGGGGCAGAGTGGAGCATCTTCCAAGAAAATGGAGGACCCTCAAACTTCAAGCCAGTCATGGCTTGGGAACTCGAAGATTCAGCACGACCCCTACCCTTCGGATCGACTTCTACAAAAAAATGAGGATGTTAGAAAAATTGCATGAAAATCCAAGAAAAAATAAAATCAATGATAGAGAATTCCTACGTTTGGAAGATTGGGGGCTAGAAGCAGCAGGAGCGGCTAAAGAGGCCGTCTCCTGAAATTCTGAGATAGGGGTGGCGACAGTCACTCTCGCCTTTTTGATAGGCTTGACAATGCCTCTATTGGCGTTCCTCTTGGTCCTCATGCGAGGAGTCTTCGTGTCGCCTTCTGCAGATTTCGCCTTTTCAGAATCAGGGGCAGCATCAGTAAGAGCTCCCTCTAGAGAGGGTCGCTCAGAGACGACTTCCGCGCTGGTCGCCGCATAATCGTCCACCAAGGGCACTCATGTTGCCGTCTGACCACGAGCATCAAAAATCTTCTTAAAGATACCTACAGAAAACCAAAAAGGGATTTAAAAAGAGATTACGAAGAAAAAGAAAAATTACCCAGTTGAGAGGAGGGTCTTCTGTGCGTTGGCGAATTGAAGCTCTAATAAGAGCCTCCTCTGTTGTATCTTCAACAGAGTTCCACGACTTGAAGTCTTTTGAGGTAACGGCGGCGTGAATTTGGCCAACCGTGGCGAGTTCCTCAGGAGTTAACCCGCGTAAAGATGGGGCACCGTCAGCACCAATGAGAGGGGTTATAGGCCAAGTGACGCCTTCTCGACAAAAGAAGTAATAATGCTTCCAATTCGCAATATAAGACTTAATCCCAATCACCAATTTCTTGGCCGATTTCCAAGAAAATTGGTCGTCTGAGGGCCATCGACCCTTGAAACCAAAGATCGACGCCTCACTCCTCAACAGCTGATAGAAAAATCTAAAGACCTGAAGAGTGTACGTCCAATTGTAGTGGTCGCACAAATAGCGGAAACCAACTCAGAAGCGAATAGCATTGACAGTGAGCTGACAAGAATGTATCCCATAATGCTCACAGTGCTCGTCCAACTTGGTGTAGAAAGGAAATCGAAGCCCTGCCTCGATCTGACCCAAATAAACAGGGGCCTCTCCATCCCTAGCCCGATATTCTTGTCCGGTGGGACCGTCATATCGAGGGCCTTCAGGATCGCTTAAATTAGCCAAAGTCACAGCTTTTATAAAAACGACACTGGACAGTTTATTTTCTTTGAGGGGTTCAGGAAAAGAAGGAACCCTTGAAACCTACCTTGTGGAAATTGAGGAGCCATGGGAGTCTGAGAAAGAGGTTTCTCGATTAGGATCGGAAGGACCAGCAGTGGCGACTCCAATAAGAATCCTCTCTTCAGGATCACAGCGACGAGGCAAATTAGGGTTGATAAAGAAAGCACTATATTGATTCGCCAGGGTGAATAAAAACGAGAGTAAGAGTAAAAAGTGAAGAGTAAAAAAGTGAAATTGATACTAAAAGCATCCGCCGCCTGGATAACTTCCCAAAGAAGTCTTCCCAAGGTCAGTCATTTATTGGGTCATCCACTGACAACATGACTGTTGCCTTGTACCTGTCAAGAGTTTATCGAGATGACTCTCCAGCTTCTCCAAAACCCCCAACGGTCAGGAAAGCCATCATTCGAGTACCAACGCCTCGACTAAAGATACTCTCTTCAAATCTACATATCAAAAGCTGGTAAACTAACAGAATAAAGACAGAATCCCACCGAGATGTATTCGAAAATTATACTCGACTCAAGACCTCCTCTTCATGAATGAATTTGACGACTTAAGTCTCGGGGGCAAGTGTTGGTTTACGATTAAACACGACATGACTATAATAAAGTCGATCACGTTTAAAAGGCGAGATCGATAAGTCCTCGACCAACCTTGTTCAAAATAATAAAACAAAGGTAAAAGGTCGACGATCACATTCGAAGAAGTCGACTTCCAGAGTACGTTTAACAAGATAAAGGCGACTAGGCTGCCTAAATCCCTTCCCTATTAAAGAGTAAGTCGAGACAACAATCGAAGTCTCATCAGAAACCCTTCCACTTAAGGAAAGGGACATGTGGCGACCTGCTTCAGCCGCCTTAAGAAGCAAACCTTCCTCTCAAGGAAGAGCACAGGTGGCGACATGCTTCCACCGCCAAAGGAAGAAACCTTCCCAGCTAAGGAAAGATGAGGTGACGACCTGCTTGTCACCTGCTCAAGCCGACTCTGGACAGAAACCCTCCCCAGAGGGTAGCCGCCATATAAAGTCGGTAATATCTATCTATAAATAGGGGTACATTCTAAAACATTAAGTAAGTTTTTCTTAATACTTCAAATTATTCTCTCAAAATCCATTACTGACTTAAGCTTCAGAGTGGAATCAGGGGCCATCCCCACCCCTTTTCAGCTCCTCGCCTCACACAAAGCCTCAAAAGGAAACTAAGTACCAAAGAGGTCAAAAAAAGATACCTAAGAGAGCTAGCCCGCGGCGATATCCCGAAGTCCGTCACCCGAAGTTCAAGGTCACGTCATTTTGATCCCAACAACTACTCATAACTTTTTTTATACAAAAATAAGAACATTAGACCAATAATAACTTTTTTTCTAAAAAAAACTTTGGACCAATAATAATATTAAAAGAAAGGGTTAAAGGGTCTTTTGGTGTTGACCAAATATTGGCTTTTGGTGCCATGTATTTTGTTGCATTTTTGGTGTCATATGTTTGCATTTTGTAGACTTTTAGTGCATTTGTTCGTCAACTGTTAAGTTTGACCGTTAAATACTTTTATTTTGTTCAATTTAGTTCTCCAATTGACCTAGCCTAGGTGCGACCCATGGCTAGGTCGGACCACGGTTAGGGTCGCACCGTTTTACAAATCTCGGTAAGCCTATTCTGTTAGCTGTAAATTCGAATGCGGTCGACCACATTTTATCCTAACCTTTTAAAATATATAATAATTACATACATTTTTTTATATATATACAAGATTACTTTCATACTTTCTAGTATGGAGTATTAAGGTTAAAATCTTTCCATAACTTTTTTTCTACCAAAAAACAACATTAGACCTCTAATATTAATTTTTTTTTTGCCGTTGGTGGTTCTAAGAGAGTCCGAACATTACGTAGCAAAATGAGTTTTGGGTTGTCATTATTAGCTCATATTTTTTTTCTAAAAAAAAATATATTAGACCAGTAATAATTTTTTTCTCTACAAAAAGAACGTTAGACCAATAGTATTAAAATTATTTTGTACGAGTTAAATTTGGCAAACAAAAGAAGAAATATATAACCTGTTAAAAATATTTGTAGTGATATTTTGTTCAATGACACTCTCTTAAGTTGATAATATTCAATAATTGCAATATAATATTGCTATAACGATTTTTTTTTTTTTAACTTTTAAGAGCTTTATTAGAATACACTTGAGTGTAAATGTAGTTAAATTACAGGAGTAGATTAGAAGAGAATTAATCAGGTTTTAAGATAAATATTCTTAATCAGATATCATCTGTTTTACAAACATTGATCTGCCTAAGTTTATCCTAAGTTTTGTTAAAGATATAATAAATATACTAATTTTTTTAGTATATATACAAGATTACTTTCTAATATCGAGTTAAAGTTAAAATTATCTCCTACATTTTTTACCCCGAAAAATGAACATTAAACCTATACTATTAAAGGTATTTTGCACGTGTTAAATTCCTTGGCAGACAACTGGTCGGCCTCTCGACTATACTAGTTTGGTGATGCTACGAAAATTCGAACATTACGTAGTGGAATGGGTTTAGGGTTGCTATTACTAGCTCATGCCTCTTTTCTTCAAAAAAATAAAAAAAATAAAAAAAAATTAGATCAATAATAATTTTTTTTTTTTTTTAAATATTAGATCAATAATATTATTAAAGGTATTTTGCATGAGTTGAATTTTTTGGCAAGCACGACGAAAATTCAGTAGAAGAAACAAAGAACAAATTTTTTAAGAGGATTTGTAGTGTTATTTGCTTTAATGATACTCTCTTTATTTATAACAGATTTTTTTAATTTTTTAAGACCTCGACTAAAATGCAATCGACTGTTAAATTTACAGTAGTTAGATCGGGAGAGATCATCTCCTTTACAAATCTTGATGTGCCTAATTCATTAGCTGTAAATTCGACAGAAATGCGGTTGAACACATTTTATCCTAACCTTTTATAAAGATATAATAACTATATACTTTTTTTTTGTATATACAAGATTGGTTTCGTAATTTTGAGTCGGGAGTATTAAGGTTAAAGTCCTCCCATACCTTTTTTTCTAAAAAAAAAAAAACATTAGCCCAAAAATATTAAAGCTCATTTTTTTTTTTTTTTTTGGTTTACAGTTGGTGGTTCTACGAGAGTCTGGCCATTTCGTAGAGGAATGAGTTTATAATTGCCATTAGCCCATACATGTTTTTCTAAAAAGAAAAAAAGAAAAGAAATTAGACCGGTAATAACTTTGAAACGGAGAACACAATTTGATAATTGGATTTGTAGTGATATTTCTTTAGTGATATTCTCTTAAGTTGATAGCATTACGATATTGTTATAACGATTTTTTTAAATTTTTTTTTAAAGAGTTTAACTAAAATGCAGTCAATTGTAAATGAGGTTTTGGAAGAGAATGAATCATGTATAGGAGATAGAATCTTAATCAGATGTCAACTATTTTACAAATTTCGATATGCATAATCTGTTAGCTGTAAATTCGAAAGGAGATGCGGTCGACCACATTTTATCATAACTTTTTTTTTAAGATATAATTATTGTATACATCATTTTTTTCTAAACAATATTAGTTTCGTAATTTCGAGCTAGTAATATTAATGTTAAGTACTCCCCATATCTTTCTTTTATCTACCAAAAAAGAACATAAGACTAGTAGTAATATTAAAAGAATTTTACACGAGTCAAATTCTGTAACGAGACCAACAAATTTCAAAAGAGTAAACTGAGAACATAATTTCTTAGGAGTATTTGTAGTGATATTTCCTTAAATGATATTCTTTTAAGTTGTTAATCTTCAATAAATGAAATACAATATTGTTCAAATGATTTTTTGTTTTATTTTTAAAAATTATTTTCATAAGAGCTTAACTAAGATGCAGTTGACTGAAATGTAGTTAAACTTACGGAAGTTGTGAAAGAATTAATCAGGTTCTAAATATCAACTATTTCACAAATCTTTATATGCCTAATCAATTAACCGTAAATTCGACAGAATATGCGATTGAGCACATTTTATCCTATTCTTTTTTTAAAGATATCAGGATTATATATAAAAGCCTTCCACAAGAAAATGTTTTTTTACGGAATTCGAACTCAATTCGCTCTAATAATACAACTCGTTTTACTAATTATTCCAACCATCCTTACACTTACACTTACATTTACATTTACATTTACATATACATACACATTAATACATTATTAATACATAACATACACATGATGAATATTATGACGACATATAAATTATAATTAATGCGTTAGAAAATCATGAAAATGCTTGGTGTTAATGGGATTGGATGAGGAGAGGGGATTACGTAAGCGGGTGAATCACTGAACAAATTATGCGATATTTTCGAGGAAGTAACAGAGAAAATTCGAACCTCCTCCCTTACTAGCTTAGCTAGCTATAGCTCTTCGGTTTGTGTATAAATAGTAAATACTACGCAGCTAGCTGTGTATTACTTCAAAACCCTATCTCTATATATTCATTTCAATACAACCCCTAGCTCCCCATCTTTATTAGTTTTGCAAGAGGAATTATTAATTAAGTAAAAAAAATGCCTTCTACCCGGATGCCAAAGTTGTATTATTCCTGCCAGAGTAATACTAATAGGTCTCATATGATATTCTTTCCAATATCTGCATTTTCGAACCATGATAATTCATCTATTATGACCTTTTTTTTAATTATTATTATTCTAACCACTTATATTCTCTATGGCAGGATACTGACCAGTTCTACTACGGCTGTAGGAAGGGATCAACAACGAGTTGGTATGTTCATCTTAATATATATAATAACTAATGAGGAGATATAATGATACATGTTCCGATTGAAATTTGATTGAGTATGTGTAATATGTTCTATAATTTTAAGTAATTTTCATACCAATTTATTATTAGCTGAAATAAGACGTATCATTTCTCATAATTAATATAGGCTAGCTAGCTAACTATGAGAGTTTATTTTTATTATTCTTTGTTATATATATAGTTCAGAAGTTGCGTTTAATTTGTTAAACTTGTTTTTTTATTGAATATTTACCCATTTACCTGTTTTTCTTGCTTTTTAGTTTTTAAATTGCTAACTCGCATATCTGAGCATTAGCAAAAAATTAATAGGTCAATATTTTTTTAGACAAATTACTCATTTAGGTTTCATTTTGTAGGTAAATTGCTAGCTGAATTTTTTTTTTTCATAAATTGTTAGCTGAAATTTCTTATTTTAGAATTTGCTATCCCAGATATTGCTTTGTTGACAATTTACTATCTAAGATTTCATTTTGTAGACAATTTGCTAGCTCGGATTTTGCTTTGTGGATTATTTGCTAGCTACAAAATTGCTCACAAAGCGAAATATGAGGTATCAAATTATCCACAAAGTAAAAACAAAGCTAGCCAAATTGTCCTAAAAAAATCCAGCTAGCAAATTGTCCACAAATCAAAATATGAGCTAACAATTTATATAATAAAAATAACTAGCAATTTATCAAAGTGTTCAAATATGAACTAGCAATAGCAATTTAGAAGTTTTTTTTTTTCCATTTTAATAAAGAGGACAAGTTATCCACTCTATAACGTGCGCCCACCGATACTAACTAGCAATGAGAGTTCATTATTCCTTGATGACATATATACAATATAATTCAGAAGTTGCATTTAATCTGTTTAACTTTTTTACTTATTGGATATTATTTTCCTTATTTTTCATATTTTTTAGTGTTTTTCCCCTAAATACTATGTCATCATAATACCATGCTGCTGCAACTTTTAAATTGTTACAATTTTTGCAATTTTTTTTATTTATTTATTAAAAGTGCAAAATGCTAGAGTACCATTATTTGTTATGGTGGATTTTTTTAATTTCCAATTAATGTTTTTATGTTGAACCATATACAGGTCTAACCTCCAAAGTCCCAAGAAATGTCAACATGGAAAATCTACGAGGAGGCTATCTCTTCACTGAGGTGACTTCTTCTTCTACTATTAAAATATAATTGTAATTCAGTTTCTACATATATATATATATATATAATAAAATAAATGAGCTGGTCTCTCACGATCGACACAGATTGCGATGAGAGAGTCGGAGCATGTCCAAAAATATCCGCATGCAAAGGTGATCAAACTTGGTATCGGTGATACCACCAAACCTATCCCCTACAACGTTGCTTCTGCCATGGCCGAGGTACAACCATTTATCTCTAATAATATAATTCTGCTTTACATTAAGTCAATATAATTACATAATTGTTTAAATCAATTCTACAACTCTTTTATTATATTTTCCTCCGTCACACAACTAGTAAATTTGACCTTTAATTAAAATTCCACATCATTGAGTAGATTTATATTAACTGATGTGCGGTTAGTAAGTTGTAATAACACAATAAATTTTTATCTTAGATTTTTTCATGAATATTTCATTTATACTGTACAGCAAGCACTTGCCCTATCTACTGAGAAAGGTTATAGGGGTTATGGAGACGAGCAAGGGGACAAGGTATGTCATCCCTATTTATTAAACAATTTTTTTTTAAAAAAAGTTTATAACCTTACGTTATTGGCTTCCACCAAAATTAAAATAATTAATATTTTAAAATATATTAAGTTTATCCCTAATATATTAACGCGGATGATGAATAATAAAATATCAGTTAATTTTCTCAAAAAAAAAATATATATATAAGTTTGATTCAATACATACGTTGATTATGCTTTTCTTGATATATGTTGTATATGTAAGCGAAACTAAGCAACCATGCAGCCACACATGATTACATCTTTTGAATATATATATTATTATCCATGAAAGAGACCGTCAAGCGGTCATGTTATTATTAATTAATTAATATAATAAATACAACCAAATTTTGTACCATTATGCTCAAATACATACAATTCACACTTGTCTTGTCCAAAATAATAATAAGAATAATAATCCACGTTCTGCATGCATGCATGTTGTCCTCTGTGGAAGGGGCAAAGCAAACGACCAGTAAGAGCACTTCCAATAGGAAGTGCCTAGTGCCTCCACATCAGCAACCACGTCACTGCCAACTCATCAAAGTGGCACTGCTACAGTATTTGCTACAGTAAATGGCACTGTAAAATTGGCACTCTCTTCAGTAGTGGAGGCCAAGTTCCACTTCTACATTGGGACCCACATAATTTCATAATTCAAATATAATTTTTGCATTATATATAAATTATATATCATTATATATAAATTATATATTCATATTTTTTTACAAATACGGACATGAATAAATAATGAGATTCAAGTATTAGATGTTTTAATTAAAAAAAATAGGGAAAAATATATACAAAAATATAAAAATGTAATTGAATTTTTTAATAAAAATTTACATTCTATAGGGATAAGAAAATAACCGGGCCGGTCAGTTCGGAACTGGTATAGACTGGACCGGATCCAAACAGACCAATTATGCGAGAGGAGAACCAGACCAAAACCAGTAATATACTTCTCAAAAAATTGATTTTTGACTGGACCAGACTGTTTTGAACTGGTTTTTAACTGGATCAGTTTCGTCGGAGGATCGATTTTTCGTTTTTTTTTTAATTAGGGTAAATTTGTATAGGAAAATGGGTCGGACCAGTTTTGAACCGAACCAGACTTTTTTTTACAGTTCCAGTCCAAAATCGGTCCAGAATTTTTAGTGCTAATTTCAAATTCAGTCCAGACCGGACCATACTGTTTTAATTAGTACCAATCCAGTTCGGAACATATTCGGGCCCGGCCGGTTCGTGCATATCCATAGTTCTCTATTGTCAATTCATTGCAATAATTATACGTTACTTGACCAATGTAAAATTACTATTAGGTGCAATCCCCATGCGGCATGCAGAATGATTGATAAGTATAATTGTTAATATAATAACATTGATCAATCAAATTCATTGAATCTATTATTTCACCATAATCAGTGTATATCTGTTATACGTTGATTGACATATATTAATTCAACATCATCAACATATTCACGTTTATGTACATCCATGATCATATTAGTAAATTGATTATTGCATTAATCATGTGTTTTTATATATGATTTTCAATATATGTAAATTAGAAATATATTATATATACATCATTCTAAAAGTATAATTTTTATAATAATTTATCGTAAAAGATATATTTCTTTCATAATATAATATAATATAATATAATATAATATAATATAATATAATATAATATAATATAATATAATATAATATAATATAATATAATATAATATAATATAATATAATATAATATAATATAATATAATATAATATAATATAATATAATATAATACAATACGTAAAATATATAAAAATATATATGTATTAAAATAATATAATATTTTGTAGTAATTATTTTTCATATTTAATAATTTGAAATGTTATACTATTTCAAAATTTAGAATTAACGGTTATTCAACATGGTAACATATAAACAAATTAGATATGGAAATTTCGAAATTGATTCAAAGTTAAAAAGTAGTAATTTTGGTTCGTGTCGTTATTTATGTTACATAATATTCAAAATGACTGATTACGGCTCTTGTCTATCTGACTTAGCGTAACCGAATATATATACAATCAAAGAGATGAGCAACACAATCGAATAAAATAATATTAAAAAGTTGGCACCGACATGAACAGTAACTTGGGAGTTCCTACTAGTAGGCACTGTCCCACTTCACTATTCACTCAATAATGGCAAAACAGTAATATTAGTAATCCTAGTCACGCCTAGTGGCGCCTAGTCAGCGTCCAGTGGCAAAAATTGGAACTAGGCACTCCCATTTTGGAACAAGGCACTCCTATTGAAAATGCAAGTGCCTATTTAATCATTACCAGTAGGGACCAACAGTAAATGGCACTAGGCACTAGGCACTCTCTACAATAATAAATTTACAACATGGAACTAGGAACTAGGCACTAGGCACTACTATTGGAAGTGCTCTAACCATCTGCGACATATATTATATTCTTCTTATATAACTAGTGCGTTCATATCATAACTAGTGTGAAAACCGGACCACCAGACGATCTGATTGGACCGTGAACAGGCCATAATATTGGTTTAATTTGATTAAAATATTGAAATGCATACTAATTAAATTGAGTTTTAAAAGTGAACCGACGCCGGTCGGACTAGATTAGACAAAAAAACCGGCACCGTTTCGAAAAAAAAGTGTCTTAAACTGGGATTAAAAGAATTAGAGATGAAGACTAAGCTAAGATGTTTTGTTGTTAAAATCGGTCTGAACCAATCAAACTGGTCGGACCGAGACACGACCACCTTGCCTGTCTAGGGATGGTCTGGTTTTCAAAACCTTGATTTCAATTACTTTAAGACCAGACTTTAGATGTATTAATTAAGTGGCCAACTCTAAATAAGTAACATCAAGACTTAAGAAGATTGGAGATTATTTAAATTCAATGAACCTTATAAAACCCAATCAATAATTAATTAGGGACGGATGGATATTGGTGCTTAGTTATTGTTTCTTTTCTCCCATAATTGTAGGTAGGGGCCATATCAGTCCCTTTACTTTAATTTGGTCCGGATCTAGTACTCTAAATTAGTAAACGGGTCCGATTTGCCTTGGTCCCCTCCGTTAAGATTTAGTAAACAACATAGCTTCCAGCTGGACCTACCTATATATCTGTAAACATAGTCAGTTTTCTAACCCTTATTTACTTATAGAAATCAAATATACCTTTAAAGAAAAAGTGAAACTACAGTACTAGCTAACTATTTCTTCTCAAATACACACACGCCACAATTGGATTGTCTAGGCACGACCCTGATAGATTGGACAGGTAAGAAGTTGAGGACAATATCGATTGAAATAATTAAGAACTGAAGAACCTAAATTCACCATTAGATGTCGGTTGAGAATCCATAGTCTGAAAACGTTCTATTTAATATTATCCGACAGCGAAACTATACTTATTATTAATTGTTTTACTTATTAATTCAATTGAAGGAGTTGAGGAAGGCAATAGCAACTACAGTGTACAAAGACCTTGGAGTGAAATGGGATGAAGTTTTTGTATCTGATGGCGCCCAATGCGATATATCTCGCCTTCAGGTACGGTACACGTACAACCACCTTTCAATTAACTAACTTATTGTGTAATCCTTAATTACCAAATACCAACACGTACCATACGATGAATTCAATTATCATGTTAATTAAAAATGGGATCACAATACAATCTTCATGTAAATATCAAATAATAAACGTCTTCTAATAATAAATTAAATATGAATTATTATATAATTAGCGAACTTTCAAAATTAAATTAATACTTTAAGTTTTACAAATTTAAACAAGGTTTGTTTAAAGACCCAAAGAACGGTCGAATCCGGCGGCTGGGTTTGTAACTAGACTAGCTGAACCGGTTCAGTCTATACCGGTTTTAAAAAACATTTATAAACCGGTTGGAACTACTGGTCTTGTTGTTGGGAGAAAAACAATTCCAAACGGCAAACAGGTTTTGACAAACCAATTCTAATCTCTGAACCGGTTTAGTTCATACCACTTTCGTCAGAACTGGTCCAGTTCCCAACCGTTATTGGCCGAACCGTTCTGTACCTAATCCTAGTATTTATCTTATTGTGATACTTGAGCACGAATCTACAAGAAAAGACCATGTGTTACCGTATTCCCTCTATTGTTTTGTCATATATATATATACATATACGAATTAATATAATATAGTTTTTAAATCTGCTTATATATGAAGGATTATCGTATTATATTAAAACTTCAGTCCTGTTATATGGTAACTGCAGTGCTCAATTTTGGGATGAAATTGAATTATATATACTAGGTGTTGTATTTGTCAATGATTTAATCCACCGGGTGTGCTTTTATTTGCAGTTGCTTCTGGGACCAAAAGTTTCCATTGCTGTCCCTGACCCATCTTTTCCGGTACGGGTTTTTCTACTATACTCCACAAGCATCATACTTGTGCTAACTTTTTTATATATTTTTTAATTGTTTTAAAGGTAAATCCTAGTGAGAAATTGATATTATTAATAGTATGATACAAATATTAAGTGTAGTTAAAAAATCATACTTTTACATACTATTAAAGTTTTACATACGTTACAATTAAGTCAACACTAGTAGTAAAAAAAGCACAAGTATGGTGCTCGACAAGAATGGTAGAAAATCCCTATTAATATTTGCAAAACTTATACTTAATTAGGGTTAATAATCAAATTTCTACATGAATTTGGACCTAATTACAAATTATTATCCGATTTTTGTTTTTATTTTCAAATCGCTACTAAGTTTTCAATTTATAAGTAAATTATTATATCCATTATAATTTTCGTTAAATTGAATTGAAAATAAGGATGTGTCAACTACATGAGATATTTTGATATGTATTCTTGATGGATTCGCCAATAAGTTCTTTTAATTAACGATTAATTGAATGTATATCGATGCAATCTTTTCGAATTATTGTTGAGATCATCTTGAGTACAGATCAAAAGATCTCACGTAACCGGCACATATTCATTTTCTTCCAATTTGTCGGAAATTTTTAACGAAAATAGCTATTTGGGTCTGGAGTTAAAAAGTTCAGCTGGTAGACGATTTTAAAAATCAAATTCAAGTAACGATTTGTAATTTGGTCAAAGCCTATGACGATCTGGTTACGAACCATAAGTAATTAAGGTTAACATAAAATTATGTAAATTCATAATTCCATATGTATGTGATAAAAAAAAAAAAAAAACAGGCGTATGTGGATTCAAGCATAATTCTGGGCCAAGGAGGCGAGTACCAGGAGAAGACTGGGAAGCATGACAATATTGTGTACATGAACTTCTCTCCAGACAACAACTTCTTCCCGGACCTGACAAACACTCCTCGAACAGACATTATCTTCTTGTGTTCACCTAACAACCCCACTGGGACTGCTGCAACCCGAAATCAGCTCGAAAGGCTCGTTAAATTTGCTAAACGTAATGGCTCAATCATAGTACACGACTCTTCATATTCATCTTACATATCAGATGACAGCCCAAGATCAATCTTTGAGATTCCTGGTGCTAAACAGGTAATACTTTCATTCATACTCTCTTGAAATATAAATATTAA
Organism: Clarkia xantiana subsp. parviflora; assembly: GCA_036873135.1. Classification (NCBI taxonomy): domain Eukaryota; kingdom Viridiplantae; phylum Streptophyta; class Magnoliopsida; order Myrtales; family Onagraceae; genus Clarkia; species Clarkia xantiana. Next base: position 13,994,014 of record JAPTYO010000003.1, read on the forward strand.
TTAATCCCCATATTCACTTGTCAAGCTTTTAAAGACAACTGACAACCATTTAATATAGTGTAGCGGTTCAGCGTTTCATTCCTTAACCAGAGGTCAGGGGTTGAATTAGCGCTAGTGACCATGAGAGTTGAAATTAGATATTTATGGCCAGTATCGGTTCCGAATCGGTGCCAAACAGACCAGTTCTTTTGAGAATAACTATACCCATTTAAAACCCTAAACCCACTATTGGTTCATAACTGAATAAAACATATTCGTACCGGTTTTGTGCTCGTCCCTTACATAAACTTGGCGTTTCAACTCTTTCGTCTATAATGTCGTGTGGAACTATATCACCTATCGGTTCAAACTTTTAGGACAATTGGTTAAGTAATCATCTAAACTTCACATACATCCTTACTATTATTAACAACTTGAAGACATGCATTGCATTAATTATAGGGTTAAGAACACGATAGGGGCCTGAATGTTTGCCCATGTTGCCAAAAGGGGTCTGAATTGAAAAAACGTATTATTAAGGGCCTGAATTTTGAGTTTTGTGTTTTTTCAAGTCTCCGTCCAAATTTTCTGTTAAATCTAACAGATTCACGTGAAAAGACAAAAATACCCTTTTGTAATTATTATACAATTTATCAATTTAATTAATAAAATGTGAAATGTCTAAAATACCCCTACACACTAATTATGCCCACCACGCTCCGGCCACCACGACCCGGCCACCGCCCGGCGACCACGACCCGGCTCCGGCGACCACCACCGGCCTCCGGCAACCGCCACCGGCCTCCGATCGGAGCCAAAAAAGCTCCGATCGGAGCTTTGTGGCTCTGACCGGAGCTTTGTGGCTCTGACCGGAGCTCCAAAGCTCCGATCGGAGCCCTGTGGCTCCGATCGGGAGCCACAGAGCTCCGATCTGGAGCCCTGTGGCTCCGGTCGGGAGCCACAGAGCTCCGATCTGGAGCCACAGAGCTCCGATCGGAGCTTTTTTGGCTCCGATCGGAGCTTTTCGGTCGTCGCCGGAGGTCGGAGGTGGTCGCCGGAGGCCGGTGGTGGTCGCCGGAGGCCGGTGGTGGTCGCCGGAGGCCGGTGGTGGTCGCCGGAGGCCGGTGGTGGTCGCCGGAGGTCGGTGGTGGTCGCCGGAGGCCGGTGGTGGTCGCCGGAGTCGGGTGGTGGTGGTCGTCGGAGCTGTGGTGGCTTAAAGGGTATTTTGGTCTTTTTAGGTCAAACATGTGAGGGACACACTCTGGTCAAAGGGCATTTTCGGGTTTTCAAATTATTTTCGGTCACATGCTTGGCATGTGACCACTTTCCGTCACTTTTAACAGAAAAAATAGACGGAGACCTTACTTATACACAAAACTCAAAATTCAGGCCCTAAATAATACGTTTTTTCAATTCAGACCCCTTTTGGCAACATGGGCAAACATTCAGGCCTCTATTGTGTTCTTAACCCTTAATTATATATCACTCTATGGTTGTAACAAAAAGATTATAATTATCTCTAATGATGATGACATGCAATTGTAGGTTGCGATTGAGATCTCGACATTCTCAAAATTTGCAGGGTTTACCGGGGTTCGACTGGGATGGACGGTGGTCCCTTACGAGCTAATGTACTCCAATGGTTTCCCTGTAATCAAGGACTTCAATCGCATCGTGTGCACGTGCTTCAACGGCGCGTCCAATATTGCTCAGGCCGGTGGCTTGGCTTGCCTATCGTCTGAAGGTCAACAGGCCTTGCAGAAGTCGCTTGAGTACTACAAAGAAAATGCACAGATAATTTGCAGCGCATTTGAGTCAATAGGGTTGAAAGTATATGGTGGGAAGAACGCACCGTATGCATGGGTGCATATCCCTAGTTCAAGTTCGTGGAAAGTGTTCGATGAGATATTAGAAAGAGCACATATTGTGACGGTTCCAGGAGTGGGGTTTGGGCCTGGTGGTGAGGAGTTCATTAGAGTGAGCGCGTTTGGGTGTAGAGAAACCATGTTGGAAGCTGCTGATAGGCTCACTAACACTTTACGCAATCATTTCAATTAATTATTAAGATATATATATAGCTTACACAAACCAAAGCCAAGCGGCGGCCTTTACGGACGAGAGAGACGACGTTTCATTCAAAAATGCATGTATTTTTTTACCACAAACTTTATATAATTTAAATTGGTTAATTATCAAATTAATAGTTGATGTTTTAAGATTACAACGTAAATTGTCTCAATAATAACAAAAAACATACCCAATTATTATATAAATAGCACGTAAATCGTATACGAAAGCATGTAATTGACATTGTCGACCTGAGCAAACGTGTACGTATGGTCATGGAGAATACATCCCTGCTACACTTAGCTTTCCCGGTAAAGTAACTGTTCTCTCGATGGCAATGGAATGAATCACAAAACATTCGTTGTTCCAAGGAAAAGAATAGCCGCTATTGAAGTATTAGAAACTTCGAGGATTACTATTCACCTTTTTTATTCTTTAGGGACCAATTTAGCTATTCCACAAACTTAGTCTATTAAGTTTGTTAGTCACTACTATAAATAGAACTCTCTCTGTAATCAAAACTGAACTGATTGAATGGATATGAAGTTCTTCAATTCTAAGTAAAATTGTACATGGCATTATAGCTTAACAACTTTTCCGGCGAGTTCTCTGATGTTTCCGGCGAATTCCTTGCTGTTCAATTTGCGATTTGATCTGTGATTCTCAAGCTATTGAAGTGACTTGATTCACACGCTTGATCAGGGAAGTCTGTTTATTAGAGCGGTACCGACACTGTGATTAGGTCATTCGTTGATCGTTGTTTCTGTTGATTCCAAATTCGCGATGACTTCGCCTCCAAATGCTGCAATGAATGGTGGTTGGCCACGATTGAACGCTACGATTCCTGAATTGAGTCCAGAGGATCGGCTATATCTGCATCCTTCAAAATCACCAGGTGCTCGATTGATTGATTTTCAGCTCACAGGGACTGACAATTATCAGATTTGGGTAAGAGCACTTACCGATGCCTTAATATCGAAAACTAAGTCGTGTTTTGTGGATGGATCATGCACAAGAGATCCGATTGCTGAAAATCAACGTTTTAGATGGGATAGATGTAATGCAATTGTAAAAGGTTGGCTGACTACATCGATCATTAAGTCTATCTCTACTGGTTTGATATACCATACCACTCCTGCATCTATTTGGAAGGAAATGCGTGAAAGATTCAATAAAATAGATGGTACTAGGTTCTATCAGCTGAGTAGAGAAGTTTATCATTCAAAACAAGGAACTATAAGTATATTTGATTACTATGGTTACATGAAATCTCTATGGGATGAGCTTGCTGTGCTATAAGACAATAGCTTATGTGTTGACTGCACTATCTCCACTAGAGTAGCTGCTGCTCGTGATAAACAAAAGCTAGTACAGTTTCTTGTAGGTTTGAATGAGACTTATTCTTCAGTAAGATCCGATCTTCTGATGCAATATCCCATGCCTTCTGTGAATTATGCATATTCTATGCTAATTCAAGAAGAAAATCAGAAATTGGTGGTAGGAAACATTTATGATAGCTTGATTGAGAAGAACCAGAGTCTTGCTTTGTATTCAACTGGAGGAAGCTCAAATGGAGGTAGTAGCACTGCAAATGAAGCAACAGGTTCAAATGCAATGTATGTAGGGGACCTAACAAAAGTGGTTTTAATAAGCAGATAAAAGATTTGATTTGTACATTCTGTAAGAGGAAAGGACATCGAGATGATATTTTCTAGAAGAAGTTTGGATTTTCTAAACACATTAAGAAGAAATGGGCAACTAATAATGCATTTTATGGAGAAGACACTCAGTCAAAGACTCCTCGGAATGTTAAGAGCCAGAATCAGATTGCATTTTCTAATTTTGCTGGGTCTCAGGGTAATCTATATCCTCCTCCTTTTAGCATGTCACAGCTTTCTCAGATGATGAATTACATTGCCAACCAACGGAAGAAGAATGAAGCTTCTGAGCAGGACATTGAGGTGAACATGGCAGGTATGCTATTTTGTGGATCTGTAAATGATTCCCCATCTAATTCTTCTTGGATAATTGATAGTGGAGCCTCACACCATATGAATTATAATAGTCATTGGTTAACTAATATGAGGCCAAACACTTCGAGTAAGTTGGTAACCCTCCCCGATGGACACTCCACTGCAATAACTCATTTTGGTTCCTGCAAGTTGAATGATTTTCTCACTCTCAAGGAAGTTTTAAATGCTCCAGCTTTCAGGTTTAGTCTCATCTACGTATCTCAGTTATGTAGAGACTATGGATTGAGTGTTTGATTCCTACCCGACTATGTGGTATTTCAGGACCACTTAGGTGGGAGGAAAATTGTGATTGAAACATTGATTCCACGTCGAAGGAACAAAGGCAAAATGTCAAAAAGCCCTCTTTAAGGCGGTGACACAAAAGACGACAATGTAGGTAGAGGAGTCATCCGCCGGTTAAAATCCCTTCTTATTAGGGTACGAGGCGAGTCGATAACCAAACCATATGGATAAATCCTCCTCCTTTAAGGATCAGATACCAGCTGGCAACCTGCTTGCCGCCTTTTAATCTAAGGAAAACCTCATCTCAAGGTAAAATTGAAGTGGCAACCTACTTGTCACCTAGTCAAAGGAACCTTTGTCATTAAGAAATGGTGAGATGGCGACCTGCTTGTCACCTGCTGACACGACACCGTCACCCTCAACCAATCAGAGAAAGGCGGCCACTGCCACTAAACCACCTATCAAAGAAAGGCGGCCACCGCCACTCAGAGCCAATCAAAACAGAGTTGTCACCACTTAAAGTCGGTACAATCTGTGCGTATAAATACTCTTGTATTTTCATTATTACATTCAATATACTTTACAAAGTATTACTCTCTCAAATTTCAATACTGACTGATGGGCCCCGGCGAAGGCCGTTAGGCCCCTTAACGATTGGCAAACGGCGACTAGGCCCGTTGGGCTAGGAGCTGGGCTACTGGAAGGATAAGGGCTCCGACGGAAGGAGGCCCCGACATTGAATGGCCCCGAGTAAGTATGGCCCCGATAGGGGAGAGCCCCGAAGATATCGGACCTGGACGTAGTCGGTCCCGATATGGGAGTTGACACCACTCCCCGACACCGAATCCTCAACGATGCAACTTGGGAGTCTCCGATAATGATCGAGACTCGCCAGTAAGAAGCACAATCCCGGAAATCTCGCCATGATTACAGTAGTGGTATAATGGGCGAGATATGTGGGATACGTATAACTGTACAGATACGTGGCAAGATATACGGCGAGATATGTGGGATAGTGGATCACCATCCAACCGCCTAATCAGGTAACTGAGATAGCCTTCCCCCTATAAAAGGAGGGAAGTTATCACAGGTTAGGGTTACGTTTTTACATATACACAAATACTGCTTGCTTGCCCTGTTGACTGCCATACTTACGTTAAGCATCGGAGAGGGATTCTGGGCCACCGCCCTCTATTCCCCTTTTGCAGGATTGCGAGGAGCTAAGGAATCCGTCACCGTAACCGGAGTTCCCGCCGTGATCCAACATTGGCGCCGTCTGTGGGAAGCGCAACGAAAAGCCAAAGTAAGTTTGCTTCCCTTTGATTCCATACCATGGCTGGCAACAGGCCGCAGCGATCAGGCAAGCAGGTGCCGACCACCAGCAATCCCCCTGAAGATGCTACACAGCATCAGGATTTGAGAGACGATGGTGACAGCAGGAACGAACTCCCTGGTGGATCCAGGAACGAGGCACCTTCACGAAATCCAGAGCTGGCCAGGGTAGTGGCAGAGGCCATGCCCCTATTCATGGAGGCCATGGAGGCCCTCCTAGACCGAAGAGAGGCTGCCAGAAGGCAGGCCGCAGAGCTACCGCCGCTCCCTCCGCGGCGGGATGCTCCCAGAAGGCAGGTGGACGACAATCTGCCGCCACCCCCCCCCCCCCCCCCCCCCCCCCCCCCCCGTTGAGGGAACAACCCATTCCCCCCAGGCATCCGAATCCGGCACCGGCGGAGAATTTCGTGGTCGATGGACCAGGGCCAGTACAGCAAAGGACCATTCCCCTGAATGGTCCCCTCACTGCTGATCAGGTGGTGAGGATTGTGGGTATTTGCATGGGAGACCAAAAAGCCCATGATGTCGGAGCTGGGGAGCCAGGAGACCCATCCCTTCGTTCCCAGACTGATCCATACCCTGGCCCCTCCAGGCTTGGGTATCCCGAAGATAGACGAGTACGACGGGGACGCGGACCCGGTCCGCCACGTACAGAAGCACCTGACCGCATGCATGGGCAGGACCCCAGACGAAGATGTTATCTGCGCATTGTTCCTACCTTGGGAGAGAAGGCGATGACATGGTTTTACAGTCTGCCCACCGGATGCATAACCTGTTGGAAGGATATGCATCAACGATTCATCGCCCAGTACCAAGGGCGTCGACGGCTGCTAAAAAGTGTTCGGACCCTGCATGAGGTGGTCCAGAGGCACGATGAATCGCTGGCCCAGTACTACCAGCGTTACACGGCTGGCATGACCGAGCTGGATGAGGAGATATCGGAGGGCGAGGCCATCCGTACCTTCCTGAAAAACCTCAATCCCCCCTACGGCTCCGACTTACTGCACAGCGTCGCGGCCAAAAACGTCTGGAACATGGAGGCGCTTCAGGCGAGGGTGAAGCAGCAAATCGACGTCCAAGAGTCGAAGATTGCTGCCGGGGAGTTGGCTCCTCCCAAGGGGCGCGGAGGAAAGCAGTTGTTCAAACCATCGGACAACCAAAACAAGAAGGATAGCTCCGAGAGTAGTCGGGGTCGTGGACGCTCTGATCGAAGGGAGGATAGTCGTCCGACCAAGAGGGACAATCAGAGGGAGGAGTTTACCCCCCTCAACAGGCCTTTGAAAGAGGTCTTGGCGGTAATGGAAAAGCAAGGCCTCGCTCGTTTCCCCAAGAAGAAGGAAGGAGAAAAGTTGGGCTCCCGCACCGACCGTTACTGCCGATTCCATCGGGCCTCTGGTCACGACACTGACCAGTGTCGGGAGCTGAAGAAGGAAATAGAGAAGCTTATCCAGAGGGGTAAGCTGAAGGAGTTCGTGGGAGATTCGCGCTGTAAGCCCCGTTCTCGATCTCGATCACGATCCAAATCTCGATCGAGGTCCCCAAGGAAGAGAAGGTCCGACGCAGAGCCTTCGGAGGGCCCATCAGGGTCCCGACAGAAGAGGGTTATTAATGTGATCCATGGAGGGTTCGCTGCAGGAGGAGACACATCGTCCTCTCGGGAGCGTTATGCCAACCAAGTGCCAGTCGCAGTGGTTTTGGGAAAAAGGTCTCGGTCGTGGACCCCGAAGGAGGAGATGGAGATCACCTTCTCGGTGAAGGATCTGGAGGGAGTAGAGACCCCCCACGAGGATGCCCTAGTAGTGACATTGGATGTAGGGGGATTCGAAATGAAGAGGATCCTCATCGATGGAGGAAGCTCCTCCGACATCCTCTTCTCCGACGCCCTGGAGCAGATGGGGAAGAAGAAGAAAGACTTACGGGAGGTTAACTTCCCGATGGTAGGATTTTGCGGTACAACCTCTTATCCATTGGGGGTTATTACGTTGCCAGTGTGGTTCGGCAGTGGCTGGAAGATGGAGAAGAGAGATGTGGAGTTCGTCGTGGTCGAATCCACAGGGACGTACAATGCGATCATTGGAAGAACCACTATCAACCCGCTGATGGCGGTAGCCTCAACTGTCCATCAGAAACTGAAGTTCCCGACTGAGAATGGGGTCGGCGAAGTGAAAGGCGACCAGGTGGCGTCGAGACGATGCTATGTCAACGCCACAAGGAGATCGAGGAAGGAAGCTATGTCGGTTCTCCAGACAGACACCGATCCTCGAGAGGAGTTTGGGCGTCCCGCTCCCATGGAGGACCTAAAAGAAGTCGAGATAGATGGACCCGAGAGGAGGGTAAAGATCGGATCCGCCCTGTCCGAGGAAAAAGCCCAGGAGTTGATCGCCCTATTGAAGGAATTCAAGGAGTTATTTGCCTGGTCCCCGAGCGATATGCCAGGAATCAGTCGTGACGTGATCGAGCATGAATTGAATATCGACCCCACGATCAAGCCGATCGCACAGAAGAGACGTCTGATGGGAACAGACAAGAGGATTGCGATCCAGCAGGAGGTTGGCAGATTGCTCGACGCCGGGTTCATTAGGGAGATCCGATTCCAGACTTGGGTAGCCAACCCAGTGCTGGTGAGGAAAAGTAACGGGAAGTGGCGGATGTGTGTCGACTTCCGCGACTTGAACAAGGCTTGCCCGAAGGACTGTTATCCGCTCCCTCGGATCGACCAATTGGTGGATGCTACATCGGGGCATGAGCTGCTAAGCTTTATGGATGCTTATTCTGGTTATAACCAGATAAAGATGGCGAAAAAGGATGCCCCACACACCGCCTTTTACGCTGACAGTGAAGTCTTCCAGTACGACGTCATGCCTTTCGGCCTGGTGAATGCGGGGGCGACGTATCAGAGGATGGTGAACAAACTGTTCGGGGATATGATTGGGAGTACCATGGAAGCCTATGTAGATGACATGCTGGTGAAGTCCCGACGAGCATCAGACCACGTTGGCAATTTGGCAATGGCCTTCGAGAGGATGAAGCTCCACCAGGTCCGCCTGAATCCAGCCAAATGTGCTTTCGGAGTACATTCGGGGAAGTTCTTAGGCTTCATGGTGAGCCAGATGGGGATCGAGGTGAATCCCGAAAAACTAAGGGCGATAGAGGAGATGCAGTCCCCGACAAACCATAGGGAGGTGCAAGTGCTGAACGGTCGGCTGGCTTCGATGAATCGCTTCTTATCCAAGGCAAGCGACCGGTCGATGCCATTTTTCAGTGTACTAAGAGCCAACCGACAGTTCGAATGGACTGCTGAATGTGAGGAGGCGTTCCAAGCACTCAAACAACATCTCCGCGCCCTCCCGCCACTTGCGAAGCCAGCTCCAGGCGAGCCGCTCTATCTTTATTTGGCTATTTCTTCGTTTGCAATAAGCTCTGTTTTAGTTAAAGCTGTCGAGGGCAATCAGATTCCCGTCTATTATGTAAGCAAGGCGTTTGCCAAGAGTGAAATGAATTACCCTCCGATTGAGAAGTACCTCTTTGCGTTGATTATTACTGCTAGAAAGTTACGGCCCTACTTCCATGCGCATGAAATTACGGTGTTGACTGATCAGCCATTGAAACACTTCTTGAACCGGCCTGATGCGTCGGGGAGACTAGTAAAGTGGGCCGTGGAACTTAGCGAGTTTCGAATTCATTTCGCTCCGAGAACAGCTATCAAAGGGCAGGCATTGGCCGACTTTATAGTTGAATCTACTATTCCCGATCCTGAAGCAACGGAAACAGTAGAGGGGGCAACCGGGAATACTGAAGGGGTCCCGACGGCGGAGCAGTCGGAACAGCCAAATAAAGAGAACACCTGGGAGTTGTACACGGATGGCTCCTCAAGCTCGGATGGATCGGGTGCGGGGCTCGTATTGATTCCGCCAGGCGGGGCAGAGCCACTTCGGTATGCATTGGCCCTAACATTTAGAGCCACCAATAACGAGGCGGAGTATGAAGCTCTCATAACGGGGCTGAAAATCGCAAAAGGCACTGGAATTAAACATTTGAGGGTGAAGTGTGATGCAAGTCTGATTGTAAATCAGGTCCGGGGGCAATATGGAGCAAAGAACCCGATCATGAAGAAGTACCTTCAAGAGGCTCGGACCTTAAAGGAGAGCTTCAAAAAGCTTTGATATCGAGGCAATTCCGAGGGGAGAGAATGTGGAGGCTGATGCCTTGAGCAAATTTGCCTTGGGGGCACCTTTGGAAGACAGTCGGAGGATACACTTCTTGGAGAAGGTGATTCTATCGACAACCGATCCATCGGAGGTGTGCGCTATCGGAACAGGGTCAGAGGAGGAACCCACTTGGATGACCCCGATAATTGTGTACTTAACTACGGGGGCACTTCCTGAAGATAAAGTGGCAGCGGAGCGACTGCGACGAATGTCAATTAATTACGCGATGGTGGATAACCAGTTGTACAAGAAGGGTCTGCTTTCGACGCCTTTCTTGAAATGCGTGGCCGAACCCGATACGACTCGGATTCTGAGAGAATTGCATGAAGGAGTCGCAGCCTGTCACGAGGGCGCTCGATCTATCCTGAGGAAGGCGTTGAACTTGGGATATTATTGGCCTACGATGAATAAGGAAGCAACGACGCTTGTTCGATCCTGTGACGCGTGTCAGAGATATGCTTCGAATATCACAGCCCCCGCCGCTGATTTGATGCCCATTGGGAGTGCTTGGCCCTTCGCACAGTGGGGCATTGACCTGGTGGGACCCCTTCCGAAAGCAAAGAGCCAGTGCACACATCTGCTTGTCGCGATTGACTACTTCTCGAAGTGGATCGAGGCTAAGCCGTTAGCCAAGACAACAACGGGACATATTATTAAGTTCCTTCAGACCCGAATTTTGTCGAGATATGGGGTGCCGAAGGTGATCATCAGTGACAATGGTCCTCCGTTTAATGGGGCCCAGTTGGAGAAGTTCCTGGACGAGTTTGGTATCGAGCATCGGACAGCATCCGTCCATCACGCTCAGACCAATGGGCAGGTGGAGGCTGCCAACAAAATCGTGATGGAGGGTTTGAAGAAGAGGGTCTATGCTTTGGACGGAAAATGGTTGGACGAACTGGAGAACGTGTTGTGGGCGGTCCGAACGACACCCAAGCGGTCAACAGGTGAAACCCCGTTTGCACTTGTTTATGGGACGGAGGCGGCCGCTCCCGTGGAAATCGCTGTGGCGTCCCATCGAACCAGAAGCTATGAGCCCTCGACAAGTCCAGAAAGAGCCAGGATAGGACCTTTGACGAATGACGAAACAAGGCGCCTGGAGTTATCCTTGCTAGAGGAGAAACGGCTGGAGGCCGACATAGCGCAAGCTCGGATGCGTTTGGCGACGGCCAGGTACTACAATCGGAAGGTCAAGTCGCGACAGTTCTACGTGGGAGAACTGGTCCTACGTCGGAATGAGTTCGCCCTACAAGATCGGATCAACAAGATGTCCCCGAAGTGGGAAGGGCCTTACAAGATCGTGGGCATGCCGGCCCCGAATGCTTACAAGTTAGAAGACCTTGACGGCAAGGTATTAAGAAACACCTTTAGTGGTGAACATCTGAAGAAATGCCATGTTTGACAAATAAGTCGTCCGTAGAGGCGCGAAAAATAATTAAGTCGCCCTGAGTGGTGCATGCTATGTTAAAGACATCAATCAATAAAGAGGTTACTTCTGATCAAAGTATTCCTAAGTTGTTCTCGATACATTAAAAAGCGTCATTGGACGTCCGAAAAATCCTTAAGTTTTTAAGGTCCGATTAAAAGCGTCATTGGACGTCCGAAAAATCCTTAAGTTTTTAAGGTCCGATTAAAAGCGTCATTGGACGTCCGAAAAATCCTTAAGTTTTTAAGGTCCGATTAAAAGCGTCATTGGACGTCCGAAAAATCCTTAAGTTTTTAAGGTCCGATTAAAAGCGTCATTGGACGTCCGAAAATCCTTAAGTTTTTAAGGTCCGAAAATCCTTAAGTTTTTAAGGTTCGATTAAAAAGCGTCATTGGACGTCCGAAAAATCCTTAAGTTTTTAAGGTTCGATTAAAAAGCGTCATTGGACGTCCGAAAAATCCTTAAGTTTTTTAAGGTTCGATTAAAAAGCGTCATTGGACGTCCGAAAAATCCTTAAGTTTTTAAGGTTCGATTAAAAAGCGTCATTGGACGTCCGAAAAATCCTTAAGTTTTTAAGGTTCGATTAAAAAGCGTCATTGGACGTCCGAAAAATCCTTAAGTTTTTAAGGTTCGATTAAAAAGCGTCATTGGACGTCCGAAAAATCCTTAAGTTTTTAAGGTTCGACTAAAAAGCGTCATTGGCAGCCGAAAATTCCTTAAGTTTTTAAGGTTCGATTAAAAGCGTCTTAGGACGACGAAAAGCCTTAAGTTTCTTAGGGTCCGATAAAAGCGTTATGAAGAATATAATGTAGCCGGAAATGATATTAATAAAAGGCTTGAAGGCCTAAGGAGTTCCATACGAGAAAGATAACAATAAAAGACTACAAGGACTTAAGTTATAACAAATTAAGCTCGGTCCTCGGATGCTTTAGGGTCGGAGGCTGGGTCTTCAGAAGGCTTCGGAGGGGCAGGATCGGAGGGATCTGCAGAAGCGTCGTCGGCATCTTCAGAGGAACTCTCCGACGGGAGGCTAAAGTACCTTTCTGCGGCTCGGCCGAGAGTCTTGGACTTCCTCAGGTCGACGGAGTCCCCGTAAGTCTAGTTAAGCTCTTCGACGATGTCAAGGAAGGCATTTTGCAGGTCTTCCTGACAATGCTTCGCCGCGTCTGCTTTGAAGTCCTCTGAACTCCGATACTCTTCGCGGCCCTGGATCTTCGCGTTTGCTATTTGGGCGGAATGCTCCGCCTTTGCCTCCTCCAGCTCCGCGATGACCCTCTGCTTCTCAAGCTTCAGCCGCTCAGCAGTCTCTTTCAGTTCTGCTTTATCGAAGGCAGCCTGGCCCCGATCAGCCAAGGCCGTTTGCTGCTCCCGCCTAAGCGAGCTCTCAAGGCTTAGAATCTGCCTTTGCTGGGATTGGGCCTCTTGAGCAAGCTTGGCCCTACCCTCCTCGGCCTGCTGCCTACCCTCCTCGGCCTGCTGCCTAACCTCCTCGGCCCGCTGCCAACCTTCTTCGGCCTTCTTTCTCCCCTCCTCCGCTCGGAGCCTTGACGCCTCGGAGGCAGCTAAGTCCTCCTGGAACTTGGTCAAGCTCTCGAGGTTGGAGTTGGCCCGTTCTTGCTCCAAAGCCTCCTGCAGGGACAGGATGTAGCCGAAGCAACGATCCTGGTCCGCCATTTCCTGAGGACAAATACAGCTTAGTATTTAAAAGTCGGAATACTTTCAGATGAATAAAAGCAAAGTGTAACCTACCTCTATCCGACGGACGGCCATTTGACGGATGTCCGCCTTGATGTCCTCCCCTTCCAGAGAAAGGGGGCGCCTCAGCGAGGGCGGGATCGAACCCGACACCAAGTGCAAGGCCAGGTTTTCCTCCTGGCACCCCCGACGTAGAGGAATCCCCTGTAGAGACTCCACCGGTCTCCAAGGCTCGGCGCTCTGGTCCGAAGAGAAGGCCTGGTAGTAGTCTCCATCCAAGGGGAAGGGAGGTACTACCAGACGAGCTCCCCCATCTTCACTTGTCCGGGCTTCGGGGGTCGCGCCCCCAACTGGTGACGATGGTGGCGCGAAGGGGAGCGGGGACGTCTCCTTACCAGGCGACTTAGCAGGAGTCGACCTCGATTTTCCTCGGAGGATTAGGCCTTCCTCCTCAGCTTGGTCCTCGGAGGGGGATTCCTCCAAGCTAATCACCCGACCGAATTCGCCACGGACTTCCGTCGGGGCATCTTCCACCTCCGGCTCCGCTGCAGGCACGGGGTCCGAGGCAGGTGCAGCAGGTGCGACGTCCGTGTGACCTGCAGCGGGGCGAACAAGGTGAGGAAGTAAATTGATATCGGTGTGCCAAATTAGACAACGCTCCATGTATCTCTCTTGGCCGAAAAAGTCGTAATAACCCGCTTCGAGGACATGTTGAGTTTCCCCTCGAAGGATATTCCTGACATCCCTGATCCGCCCTTCCATGTCGGAGGCTTGAAGGTCTTGAGGAACTAACTCTCTATATCTTTTTATAGCACGAAAAACTTCCTTACCTTCCTTTTCGGAACGGACGCCGAAGGCGGCCCTAACCACATCCGCATTAGTCTGCCCCTCGGGTGTGGGGGCAGACCTTGGTACCTCGGAGGTCTTCGTCTTCTTCCGAGACGGCTCCGACGCGGCGGAAGACTTTCGCCTGGATGAGGACTTCTTCTTACGCTTCAGCGAATGGGAGGCATCGGTATCCTCCTGAAACAGATGGGCGGTCAGCGATGATCGATGGGCTGTAAGCAGTGAAAACAAAAAATAATTAGAAGATTACCCAGAAAATTACATTGGAAGGGCCATCACGAATTTTTCCCCCAGCTTCGGGATCAATCAGCATAATGGAAATTTTTATCCGCTGTCGGTCAGTGACAGAAGTGGCCTCGAAGGGCTGATAACCCTCCTCCCAGCGACGGGCCTGGATGAGCATCAAGGCCCTCTTGGTCTGCTCCGACCATATACGGAAGGGCACAGGAGGATCAGCTTCCACGACGGTCTTCGGCCATTCGATGGGACCAGGCTTGATGAAAAAGTATTGTTCTTTCCAATTAGCGTTGTCATGCCCCTTATCGTGGATGATGGCTCATTCCTTGCAAATCCTCCAAGACACCTTCTTATCCCAGCCCATCTCCTTATACTGCTCATCGGTCCCCTCGGGTTGGCGGGGGGTAAAGGAGCAAATCCCATCCTTGTTACAGGTCATCTTGTAGAGGACCCGCCAGAGCTCCAGAGTATAGCTCCAGTCCTCTTTGTTGATATCACACCACACTTGGAAGGCAATCCATGTACGGATTGCGTGTGGAGAGAAGGTCGTGGGGGAAGTTTTGTAGTGGTTGCATAGCTCCACCCAACTCGGACAAAAAGGGAGTCGGATCCCAGCACGAATTTTCCCTGGGGAGATGAACACCTCGTCTCCTTTGGGGAGTGTAACCCGGGTGTCGCGATGATTGAATTGGAATTGCTCGTAGGGATAGTGAGCTCCGAAGGAGGATTCGAAGATGCCACATTCTACGCAAGCCCTATCGTAGTTAATAGGCGCAAGCGAGTTCTTGAGATACTTGAAGACGAAAGGTGGTCCAACAGGAGAAGACCCGCTGTTGGTGGCAAATTCCTCGGCTGAAAATCGTCGAGGGAAGGAAGGAGGGGAAATTGAAACCTAAGAAGATCAAAGATGAAAGAAAAAAGAGTAATAAGGTGAAGAATCTTACCAGACATAGTGACTGAAGTCTTGATCAGAAAAAATTGAAGTGCTTGAAGCGCCGGCGAAAACTCGAAATATGGAGAATCAAGGCTCTTGGGATCGCAGAGAAGAAGAAGTAAAGGAAAAGTGAAACAATGTCTGGATTTAGGGTTTTATAAGAGAAGGAAAAGAGAACTGAAGAGGTGGGCAATCTGAGCCACAGAATTCAAAACGATTCAATCATAATCGTCCAAGGGGAAACGTGCTAATTCGAAGAAGGCGAAACGGTTTTAATCTGAACCGTCAGAGCGCATGGGACAGATAAGACAGGAATGATGACGTACCGGGGTGGTTGAAAAGTGCTTTTTCAGAAAGCAGGCGTGCAGAACCCGAGACGTTCCTTCACCTTCTATCAGCATTTAATGCTGGTCTGATCAAGAAATCCCCCCGAATCTAAGCAGGATCCCAAAGGATCTTGAAGAGATCCGAGGCCAAGGCCTCCGACAAAAGTAAGGCAATGGCCTCCAACGTTTTAAATAAAGACCCCCGACTGGGATGTTGTAGAATCCGATATTGAAAGACGTGACGCACTATAAGTCCCTCACGTCTTGGGGGCAAATGATGGGCCCCGGCGAAGGCCGTTAGGCCCCTTAACGATTGGCAAACGACGACTAGGCCCGTTGGGCTAGGAGCTGGGCTACTGGAAGGATAAGGGCTCCGACGGAAGGAGGCCCCGACATTGAATGGCCCCGAGTAAGTATGGCCCCGATAGGGGAGAGCCCCGAAGATATCGGACCTGGACGTAGTCGGTCCCGATATGGGAGTTGACACCACTCCCCGACACCGAATCCTCAACGATGCAACTTGGGAGTCTTCGATAATGATCGAGACTCGCCAGTAAGAAGCACAATCCCGGAAATCTCGCCATGATTACAGTAGTGGTATAATGGGCGAGATATGTGGGATACGTATAACTGTACAGATACGTGGCAAGATATACGGCGAGATATGTGGGATAGTGGATCACCATCCAACCGCCTAATCAGGTAACTGAGATAGCCTTCCCCCTATAAAAGGAGGGAAGTTATCAAAGGTTAGGGTTACGTTTTTACATATACACAAATACTGCTTGCTTGCCCTGTTGACTGCCATACTTACGTTAAGCATCGGAGAGGGATTCTGGGCCACCGCCCTCTATTCCCCTTTTGCAGGATTGCGAGGAGCTAAGGAATCCGTCACCGTAACCGGAGTTCCCGCCGTGATCCAACACTGACTTAAGATTTTAAGTGGAATCATGGGCAAATTCCCACCCCCTTTTCAGGTTAACGCCTCTAAAACTCCGCGAAAGGGTAGGAAACTAACTAGCTAAGTAATTTTTGAGGTCGAGATAGATACTTACGAAAGTAAAGAGAGACACCACCTTGAAGTCCGGAGTTCAGAGCCACACCAACTTGATCCCAACCACTTGTATAGCAATTATCAAGTGAAGTTGGCCCCCGAATTTATTTTATCAAGTGAAGAATGATGTTAGTGGTGGTTAATAAATGGAAAGTAAGCACATTAAATGCAGGAGATGAGTAATGCTGATTAGCCTATTCATTGATTGGATTAGTTAGTCCCAAAAGCGGAAAAAGAAAACACGACATCATAAAAGCCAGCTCACCACCCAATCACCACTGTCTAGTCAAAGTCAAAATTCGAGGGGTATATGAGTAAATTGAACTCCAAAAATTCATTTCAAAGGGAGCCGAGAATTGCAGGCTTAGGTGGGATGTCTATTTTGATTTTTTTCTTTCAGTGATGGGCGAAGGTAGCTGAAAGCTGAAGGCTGAAGGCTGAAAGCTCAACTCAGTTCTTCACTACCCTACACCTACCTTATTCAGACTAGTTGAGGTTTTTTTTGGTAAGACTAGTTAAGGTTTAGGGAATAGAACTTAAAAACTGTACCAGTTTTGACACATGTGTCGGTTTGTTGTCTGAAGTTGAAATTCAATGTCCCAATTTTGATATGTGTCGCTATTTGGTGTCTCCGTTAAATTTTGGGGGTTAAGTTGAACAGAATCTGGTCACGTGGGTGAAATTTTTTTAAAATTCCAAAAGTACCCCAGACCAGAATTAGGGTTACGGCCGATTCCGGCAAACCCACCCCGATTCTGGCCTATTGCGGCCAAACCCACCCCGATTCCGGCCGATTACTGCCCAACCCACCTCGATTCCGACCGATTACGGCAATACCCATCCCGATTCCGGCCGATTCCAGCCGATTCCTGGCCGATTACGGCCTATTCCGGCCGATTTAGGGTTAAGCGGCTTCGATTTAGGATTTAGGGTTCCGGCCGATTTCGGGAAATTCCCGGCCAATTCCGACCGATTCCGATCGATTGGAGGCGGGTGGCTGGAGGCGGGTGGCTGAAGGTGGGTGGCCGGAGTCGAGGTGGGTGGCGGAGGCTTTAAAAAAAAAAGGGGCAAAATAGTCTTTTCAACTCAATCTGTTAAAATTAACCCCAAAATCTAACGGAAAACCAAATAGCAACAAAACTGAAAAATTGGGACACCAAATATCAACAGTTTAAAATTAAGACACCAAAGTGACACTCGGGTAAAAATTGGGACAATTTTTAGGTTCTATTCCCTAAGTTTATTACTGTTGGAAAACAATAGTAAATTTGCAATTTATAAAGATAAAAAATCAAATTGCAATATTCTGAAAATTTAAGAACTAATAACAATTAGTTGAGTGATGCGGCGGCGGATCGGGCCACCGCCGAGAGACGGCGGACGGCGAAGCCACCCTCCTTGTTGAAGTTTACGATCGGATTTAAACATAGTCGCCCCTACCAAAAATCAAATATTTTTAATTTACAAACCGTAACTACAACATTTACAAGCTCTTATACCACTGTAGGAAATAATATGATAAATAAAAAAATATGTCGATAAGTAAAACCAAATTACTTTCTAATAGTGGTGATATGAATCCTAACATGTCTTCGGCTAGAAGAAATGAACAATCCGTGTGGTTCTCCACACTCAGTTACTTTTGCGCGGCTCGCTAGACAGAGTCCCTTAATCTATACTTGTTAGGTATAAATAATGACACAAATCTCCACGAACTGAACCTAACAAACTAGGGGATTACTAGAGTTACAATATCTTTCTTCTCACAATATCTAGGTGGGTTCAGCTGAATTTGATCTCTATATATATGGAAAAAAGTGACTTGCTTTCTGTTGGGTTATAAATAAACCCGACTATGTATGTACGTTCTTGGTCTATGGTGATTTCCTACAGGTGACAGGTCGAGTACGCTTTCAGGGCGAGGAGAAGAAGTCGACGACCTTTCTTGATTATTCCAACCATTTGGAGATAAAAGGTCGACTACCGATCATGAAGAAGTCGACTTCAAAAGAATGACTGGTCGACTATGGAGACTTAGAGAATCTTCCAGAGGACAGGTGGAGACCTGTTTCCCACCGTCTCCAAGGGAAAACCTTCCCTCGAAGTAAAGACAGGTGGCGACCTGCTTCCCACCGTCTCCAAAGGAAAACCTTCCCTCGAAGTAAAGACAGGTGGCGACCTGCTTCCCACCGTCTCCAAGGGAAAACCTTCCCCCGAAGTAAAGGTGAGGTGGCGACCTACTTGTCACCTGCTTAAAAGGAAAACCTTCCTCCGAAGTAAACATGATGTGGCGACCTGCTTGTCACCAGCTGACTGACAACCGCTTCTATCAGCCAATCACAAAGGACTGATTGCCGCCCCTAGGCAACCAATCAGAGGCCAGTAGTCGCCTCTACAGAGTCGGTAAACTTCTCCCTATAAATAGGGGGGCTATCTCCTTCAATTAAAAACAATCTGCTCTGAATACTTATATATTACACTCTCAAATACGTTACTAACTTAAGCTTCGGAGTGGAATCAGGGGCCATCCCCACCCCTTTTTAGGTGCTCGACCTTAAATGTCTCCCGGAGGAAATCAAGTCCTCGAGAGAGCTACGTCCAAGGCGAAGCCTAGAAGTCCATTCCGTGAAGTTTGAGGCCACGTCATTTTGATCCCAACATTTGGCGCCGTCTGTGGGAACAAATAAAAAAGTCATGGCTGCCGAAAAGAGCAAGATTTCCAACACTCCGGTGGAAGAAAGGAGCAGTCCACCAGTGGATCCTACCACATCGAGGCCGATCCCCCAAGAAGATCCCCCAATACCCCAATCTAATGGTGTTGGCGGCGATGAAACCCTCAACCATTCCAAATCTCTGCCAATTTTGGAAGATGCGAGGACAACTCCCCAGGCTGTTCCTCCGGAGGTAATAGCCGCCTTTATTACTTTTTGGAACGAAACCCAGGCAGGGGCTGTTCCAGAAAAAAGAGAGCCAACCCGAGAGGCCTCACAAAAGTAAGAAGTAGCGTCCAGTGTGAAAATACAGGAGGAGAATCTCCTGGAGAAAGAAACCCCCTAAAGCTCCCGAGTCCGAAACGGCGAGCAAGGAGCATGTCCTATTCACAATAGGGCAGGTCGAAGAACTGTTGGAGAAGAAGAGGCGAGGTGCGAACGATTTGCTCATCGTTCGTGATCATACTTCTCACCCCTTCACCAAAAGGCTATTCAATACTCGAGTTCCCCCGCAAGTCTTCGCGAGGAGTATCGACGACTATACCGGAGAAGGCGACCCAGTTCGCCACATCAACGCCCACAACTCCTCCCTCTTGGGAAGAGGGGCAACGCCTGATCATTATGCAGCACTCTTCCCAACCACGCTGAAGGAAGAGGCGTCTACTTGGTTTTAAGGTCTCCCCGACAACTCTATAGACTCGTGGGATGAGCTGAAAACCAAGTTCATTGAAGGACACATAGGTCAGAGGCAGCGCCTCAAGAGCATGAACTTCCTCGACAAGATCAAGCAAAGCCCAGGTGAAACCTTGGCCAACTACTACACAAGGTTTCACAAGATACTCCAAAAGCTGAACGAGGACGCCACAGATGGCGAGCTGATCCGGACCTTCTGGAGGGGTCTTAGAGTTTAGAGCCAAGCTCTGAAGGACAACATGGTGATGAAGCTCGTGCAAAGTATTGACGCCCTCGCCATCAAAGTAAAGAAATTCATCGACCTAGAGAGGTCGCATGAAGTGCTGCCCAAAGAAGTCGAGAAACAACTGGTACCCGCCAAGATCGAGGAGGGCTCCGCTTCCCGACCACCTAGGAGAGAAGAAAGACGTGGGCGAGACTTCCGACCAGGGAATCGACAAGGAATAAGGAGAGATTCTAATCCTTATCCCTCCAAATATACTCCTCTTAACCATAATGTATCGGTAGTACTTCAGGAAATGGAGAAGCTCCGCCTTACTAACCCGCCACCGGCAAGAAGAAACATGCTGGGTCACCAGGTAAATGCTTACTGTCGCTACCATCAGGTAAGGGGGCATAACACAAATGGGTATACCCTCTTGAAGCAAGATATAGAGACCCTTATCCAGAGGGGCAAATTATTAAAATTTGTGGAAAAGAACCCCAATATTCCGAAGAAGCGAAATCGTAGCCCAAGGGAGGAATCTCGATCTCCTCCTCGTGATCACCCCCCCCCCCCCAAGAGGAATAATCAACTTTATCGCCGGGGGACCAAAACATGGCTCGACATTGTTATCAAGCCGCGACACGACAAGCAGAGAAGACATAATCAAATTCTATGATAGATATTTGTTATAACTAATATCGAGTTTTCCTTTTTTTGATGAAATATTCAGGAATTGATGAATAAAAAAGATCCTTCGATCTACTTTCTTAATAAAGAAATCATCATTCCAATGTCACCACCCTCAAACTCGCTACAAATCGGTCGTCGACCATTATGTGCCCAAAATGGCGACCAAAGCCTAGGTACGGCGACGATTCGATCAAAGTCTACAAATCGCTTGTCGATTATTATGTGCCCAAAATGGTGACTAAAGCCTAGGTACGGCGACAATTCGATGGAAGTTCTACAAATCGGTCGTCGACCATTATGTGCCCAAAATGGCGACCAAAGCCTAGGTACGGCGACGATTCAATCGAAGATCTACAAAGGATCGGTCTTCACTGACTCCTCGACTTCATACAGTCGACGAAGATCTACAAAGGATCAGTCTTCACTGACTCCTCGACTTCATACAGTCGGCGAAGATCTACAAAGGATCAGTCTTTACTGACTCCTCGAATTCATACAGACGGCAAAGATCTACAAAGGATCAGTCTTCACTGACTCCTCGACTTCATACAGTCGGCGAAGATCTACAAAGGATCGGTCTTAACCGACTCCTCGACTTCCGAAAGTCGCCATCTACAAAGGATTAGTCTTCACTGACTCCTCGACTTCATACAGTCGGCGAAGATCTACAAAGGATCAGTCTTCACTGACTCCTCGACTTCATACAGTCGGCGAAGATCTACAAAGGATCGGTCTTAACCGACTCCTCGACTTCCGAAAGTCGCCATCTACAAAGGATTGGTCTTCACTGACTCCTCGACTTCATACAGTCGGCGAAGATCTACAAAGGATCAGTCTTCACTGACTCCTCGACTTCATACAGTCGGCGAAGATCTACAAAGGATCAGTCTTCACTGACTCCTCGACTTCATACAGTCGGCGAAGATCTACAAAGGATCAGTCTTCACTGACTCCTCGACTTCATACACTCGACGAAGATCTACAAAGGATCGGTCTTAACCGACTCCTCGACTTCCGAAAGTCGCCATCTACAAAGGATCAGTCTTCACTGACTCCTCGACTTCATACAGTCGGCGACGCTTCGATCGAAGTCTACAAATCGGTGGTCGACCATTATGTGCCCAAAATGGCGACTAAATCCTAGGTACGGCGACAATTCGATGGAAGGTCTACAAATCGGTCGTCGACCATTATGTGCCCAAAATGGCGACCAAAGCCTAGGTACGGCGACGATTCGATCGAAGTCTACAACTCGGATGTCCTAACGCTCAAAATAGCGACAAGAGCTGAGGCACAATAAGGACCCGATCAAAAAGACTCAAAAGAGGATCAACAAATCAGTCCTCAAGTTTTCGATCTAAAGGTATCAAAGACTACCTCCTACTTATACGATCGATTCTTTAATCCTAAAGGGTAGTAAAAATAAAGTATGTCTGCTACCTCCTGGAAATTATAAATATGCGATTCTAGTTAAGAATGTCAAAAGCTAGGTGTTGCCCGGATAAATTTATTTATTATGAAAAGTCATACATAGAAGATATGGGAGTCTCTTGATAGTCCATTTTACACGGGTTTCTTCCCCTTAGAAGGAGAGACAATAACACAGTCGTCTTCGTCAGACGAACGGTCGTGTTCTTTTGATGGTTGATCATCCTCCTCGGTGGGAAGTCGTAAAAATTGTTCGAGGATCGGAACTTGAGAGAAAGGAAAATCCGCCTGGTAAGCCCTCAAGTTGACCACCATCTCCTTTAGGGTGGTGTGGAGTAAGTCAGAGGCTGCGATAACCATCTCTTCTCCCAACGGTTAGAAATCCTAATCTCGAGGGAGGGCCTCTTCAACTTCTGGAAAGTCGAAAAAATCTACAAGTCCTGAGAATTAAATTATCTCGCCACAAAATGGGGCTTTACTCGACTCAAGCCTTCACCTTAAGTAAATGAAGCTGATGACTCGAGTCTCGGGGGCAAGTGTTGGGTTATAAATAAACCCGACTATGTATGTACGTTCTTGGTCTATGGTGATTTCCTACAGGTGACAGGTCGAGTACGCTTTCAGGGCGAGGAGAAGAATTCGACGACCTTTCTTGTTTATTCCAACCATTTGGAGATAAAAGGTCGACTACCGATCATGAAGAAGTCGACTTCAAAAGAATGACTGGTCGACTATGGAGACTTAGAGAATCTTCCAGAGGACAGGTGGCGACTTGTTTCCCACCGTCTCCAAGGGAAAACCTTCCCTCGAAGTAAAGACAGGTGGCGACCTGCTTCCCACCGTCTCCAAAGGAAAACCTTCCCTCGAAGTAAAGACAGGTGGCGACCTGCTTCCCACCGTCTCCAAGGGAAAACCTTCCCCCGAAGTAAAGGTGAGGTGGCGACCTACTTGTCACCTGCTTAAAAGGAAAACCTTCCTCCGAAGTAAACATGATGTGGCGACCTTCTTGTCACCAGCTGACTGACAACCGCTTCTATCAGCCAATCACAAAGGGCTGATTGCCGCCCCTAGGCAACCAATCAGAGGCCAGTAGTCGCCTCTACAAAGTCGGTAAACTTCTCCCTATAAATAGGGGGGCTATCTCCTTCAATTAAAAACAATCTGCTCTGAATACTTATATATTACACTCTCAAATACATTACTAACTTAAGCTTCGGAGTGGAATCAGGGGCCATCCCCACCCCTTTTTAGGTGCTCGACCTTAAATGTCTCCCGGAGGAAATCAAGTCCTCGAGAGAGCTACGTCCAAGGCGAAGCCTAGAAGTCCATTCCGTGAAGTTTGAGGCCACGTCATTTTGATCCCAACACTTTCCAAGATATATATCTACTAAGATTAACGCATAATATATATTTTCTTAGGGATATATATATATACTATCAATATTAATAATAATATATATATATGTATATACAAATCCTAATATTGAATAATTAGTACGTATATCTTTACAAATACAATATATGCACTTGCCTTATATTGATGATATTATTTCTAACCACCAAGTAACTGATGGGTCGGCCGAACCTACCTATTATGGGGCTATAGTGGACCTCAATCATTATAATTAATTAGCAAGCCTAATAAGGCTCTAATAAGCCTAATAAGGCTCTAATATAGCTATATATTAAGGGAACTTAGATATATTTGTGGATTTTGTAAAGGCTATGGATATATATATGTTATAAATATATATTCTAGCTAAGTATAGATAGAATTGGATAGATATAGATGGATTTCTCCTAGGAGTCTAAGGGAATCCGAAAATCTATATATATGGAGAGTTTCCTTGTGTTGAAATCAGTTTTTCCTCACCCATCTAGGGCAAAACTGAAGAGTGATTGTGAGCGTCTAAATTGTGTGGGTGTAAGTCAGGCGCGTAGCTTTCATTGAGTAATAAAGGCAAGTGTTCCACATTATTGATTGTGTTTTTGGTGATTTTCAATTGTGTTTGCTGCGTTTTTACATTCTTGTTCAAGATCCTTGCTGCGTTTTGGCTTGTTCGTGATCGTGTTGGCTGCGTTGGCTTCTAGTTTGCTGGTGGTTTTGTGGAGTAAATCACGCCAGCAAGTGCTATACTTAGGCGAAAAATAAGCCCTAATTTAGCCCTTGTGACAGTGGTATCAGAGCTGCGTTTGTAGCTGCGTGGGTAGCTGCGAATTGTAGAAGACGACGTTGTCCGAATTGCGTTCAAGATTGTATCTTTCTTAGAGAAGAAGAAAGCTGCCCTTGAAGGATCATGATGCTCGAAGGGTTTTTAATGTGGATCTGCGGGATCTTGTGGTTATGCTCGAGAAGGGGTCAGCTTCGACTATGTGTGTGTTGTTGTTGTTGGTCCGTGTCCATAAGGAGGTGCAAGAATTTGCTGATCGGTTGGCTAATTTCGAGACAAGGATGAGTGCACAAGGAAATCAGGTTCCAGAGTTGGAAGGCTTTGCGGATTCGACGCACGAATACGCGAAGGCAATCAAGAAACATGGGAATAGTCACTCGTATGCTGCTCCGGAAATAAAGGTATGCGATCCAAAACCCTTTCCAATTGTCCTTGGTTCCCGGACGATGGAAGAGTTTTTGTTGCATGTGGATCAATAATTTGAAGATGCTAAAATCCCTGAGTCGGAAAAAGTGTGGTGCGCAACGTCGTACTTTGACGGTGGCGAAATTGCTTGGTGGAGAAGTTGCATTACTTCTTGTGTCATGTTGGGAGGTGAACCTCTGTCTACTTGGTCAGAGTTGACGTCAAAGTTTGGAGCTTGGGCAGCGGTGCCTCATGCGGAGCTTTTGGTCTTCAAGAAGTCATGTTCGGTTTGTGGGCACAACGAGCAATTTTCAGCTATCATAATTGTGATCCCGAGTTCGGAAGAGGTGAGTAGACTCTTTAACTCTGTGATGGGTTTGCAAGTTTGGGCTCAGGTGGAGCTAAAGCATTTGGGAGTTAAGGACTTGAAGATTGCGATGGACGGATGGATCGAGCTTCGAGCCCCGAGTATGTTGGAAGACGCTAGCCGCGACGGTAAGGAGCAGAGTGCGTCCAAGCCTCGTGACAAAACAGGGAAGGGAATAGTGAAGCCCCAACCGATGAAGGGAAAGGAATGGCGAGGCCTGATGTTTGCGGAGCTAAGCTCAACGACCCGAAGGAAACCTATTTTGTGCTAGGTGTCCGCAAAGTCCCGAAGGAAATGAGGTCAGTTGAGTATGTTTCAATTTTTCAGCTAGCGCAAGAGTTGGAGCATGTAGTTTGTGTCTGTGATCCGATTCAGCTGAAACCGGACGAGCGTGGGAAACTAAGAAGGTGGAGGCACAGTGGGAATAAAGCTGTGGTGAAGTCCAAGACGGATGCGAGTGCATTGAGTAAGTCAAGGCGCAGCGGAGTAGTACAACAAGCATGGAAAAAACGGTCTTGTGATCCTTTCATGAGTATGAAGAGGAGGGAGTCCAACGATTGCAACGTCGGATTCAAGAAGCGCATTGGTGGAACGGTGCCTGGAGAAACAAGGTTGTTGGAGTCGAATGGATTGGATGTGAGTATGAGGGCACTTATGCCTAAAGTGCGCGACTCGGAAGTAAAAGGTAAGCTGCCATCGAGTGATGACAAGACCGTCCTAACAATTCGAGTGAATGTTAAGGTTGCAGCTAGCGCAGAGTTCGTGTTGGATAAGAGTTTGTCCAGAATAGGCAAGAGCCAAGATGGCAAAGAAGCATGGCGCGGAGCTGCGGGACGACTGCGACCATTACGGAGTAGAGTAAAGATGCGTGTAGATTCCAAGGAAAAGGCGTGCTTGCCTGCGCCAAAGAAGCATTCAGCTCATGGAGGAGTTGAAGCGTTCCACAAAGTTTTGTGCTTGGAAGGTGCATCTTCATCAAGTTTTCATGAAGACTGTTGTGAGGCTCACGTGGGGATTGATGGTGCAAAGGAGCTGGCGCGATTTCGAAGGGAGTATGGGCCTCGGGTTGAAGAGTGCCGCGAATTTGTGTCGACGAGGGCGTAGACTTGGAGTGGTGGGGGAGGTTTTTCAGACTCGTAAAGTCTGACTTGTTGGGAAGTACGAATTTGGCTATGAGAGACGTGCTTCCCAAGCCTTGCAAGCGTTTGGAAGGTAAAAATAGTGAATCGTAGCATTGTGTGACGTGTTTTAGGTGTTTTGGAATAATTGGCAGCAAAGTGGAGTTGGTGGGATTCGATCCATGGACAAGAGTTTGTCCCGCGTCCGTCAAGAGTTTGGCCCGCGTCATCGAGTGCTTTTCCCGTGTCCATCCCGAGATTGTCCCGTACCAGCAAAGAGATTCCCGTACGAGCAAAGAGCTTTGTCCCGTACCAACCAAGTGCTTGTCCCGTACTAGCCTTAGTGCTTGTCCCGCGCATTCTGTGTGTTCGTCCCGTGTATTTTGTGTGCTTGGAGAGTGCCAGTCCCGTGCCTAGCAAATGTTCCAGACGAAGCTGCTCAGCCCATGCCCAGACAGTGCCTTACCCGTGCTTTTTGTGTGCATGGACCATGCTTTTTGTGTGTTCAGCCCATGCTCAGCAAGTGCCCAGCACCAGAAAGGCTGAATTGGACCAGAATGGTGGAAAACCCATGTTTGATGGAAAAGACAAGCCCAAGCCAATGAGGATGAAGGGAATTTCGAAATTAAGGGATGCCAAGCTGTTTCTTAGCTGCCAATGAAGATCAAATCTGCCTAAGATATGTGATGATTCTATCTATAGCTATATTTAAGGGAACTAGATATATTGTGAGCTTTGTTAATTAGTTATAGATATATATATGTTATAAATATATATCTATACTAATATAGCTATATATTAAGGGAACTTAGATATATTTGTGGGTTTTGTAAAGGCTATGGATATATATATGTTATAAATATATATTCTAGCTAAGTATAGATAGAATTGGATAGATATAGATGGATTTCTCCTAGGAGTCTAAGGAATCCGAAAATCTATATATAGGGAGAGTTTCCTTGTGTTGAAATCAGTTTTTCCTCACCCATCTAGGGCAAAACTGAAGAGTGATTGTGAGCGTCTAAATTGTGTGGGTGTAATTCAGGCGCGTAGCTTTCATTGAGTAATAAAGGCAAGTGTTCCACATTATTGATTGCGGTTTTGGTGATTTTCCATTGTGTTTGCTGCGTTTTTACATTCTTGTTCAAGATCCTTGCTGCGTTTTGGCTTGTTCGTGATCGTGTTGGCTGCGTTGGCTTCGAGTTTGCTGGTGGTTCTATGGAGTGAATCACGCTTGCAAGTGCTATACTTAGGCGAAAAATAAGCCCTAATTTAGCCCTTGTCACAGTGATTAACTTCATTAGATACTTGATTTGGCTTACATAGCTGTAATCATGCTTGGAGTTATATATCTCCTACAAGTAATTGTATTGATAGGAAGATTAGAAAGCTTTATTGAAATAGCTTCAAAGTGCAGGGTTCTTCCCTTAGCCATGGAATTTCTTCAAGTGCCCCCCATTGAATGTATTTGAAAGGTAGTTGCCTTCCGCATCTTGGAGGCGGTATGCGCTGACATAGGGGATTGAGACGATCTTGTTTGGACCTTCACACTTTGGAGATAACTTGTTGATTTGATCCAAGTGTGAGAATTCATTCCTTCTCCACACCATCTCGCCAACATGGAATTGTCTTTCCTTTACCTTCCTGTTATAATATCTTGCAGTCATTAGGCGCAAACGTGCTTGGGTTTGCTCCGAGTTTCACCTTCTTTCGTCTGCCAGGTCCAAGTCTAGACGCATTTCTGCTTTGTTGGCTTGGGGGTCAAAATGGGTTGTGCGGAATGATGAGACAGCAATTTCGATCGGGGCTACTGCCTCTGTTCCATACACCAAGCTGAATGGTGTTTCACCTGTTGACTCCTTTGGAGTTGTGCGCACAGCCCATAGGACATTGCTAAGCTCTTCTGCCCATCCTCCCTTCAAGGCGTGGACTCTCTTCTTAAGACCATCCAAGACGATCTTGTTGGCGGATTCGACTTGTCCATTGGTTTGGGCATGACGCACTGATGCAAAACGGTGGTCTATGTTGAGTCTTTCGCAGAATGTCTGGAGTCTGGAACTCTTGAATTGTGGCCCATTATCGCTGATGAGCACTTTTGGGACGCCATAGCGTGCAATGATATGGTTTAAGATGAAATCCATTATTTGCGCGTCCGTTGTACGTGCTAATGCCTTTGCCTCGATCCACTTGGAGAAGTAGTAGATGGCTACCACGATGTACTTTGTTTGCCCCTTGGATCTTGGAAGTGGGCCCACCAGGTCGATGCCTCATTGTGCAAAGGGCCAGGAACTTGCGATTGGACACAACTCTGTTGCGGGTGCCGCTATGTTCCTTGAGTATAGTTGGCAAGATTCGCACTCTGTGACCAAGTGTGTTGCTTGATTCTTCATTGTTGACCAATAGTATCCCAGATTTAGCGCCTTGCAGATTAAGGATCTTGCCCCCTCGTGACAAGCTGCTTGGCCTTCGTGTAATTCTTTCAACACTGTTTGGCCTTCTGGGAAGGTTATGCACTTTAGGTATGGAGTTGAGAATCCTTTCTTGTATAGTTGGCCTTCAATCAACGCGTAGTTGACGGCGATTCTTCTAATTTTTTGCGCTTTAACTCTGTCCTCCGGGAGCACGTGGTTTCTGAGGTATGCCAGGATTGGATTCATCCATGTTGGCTTTGAGTTGATGTTTAACACTTCTAGCTTGTCGATTACGGATATGATCCTTTTTTCGACGAAGTGCGTTTCCTTAACTTGCTCGCTTCCTTGCTCGAACTTGCTCAAAGCGTCCGCTTCTTGATTTTCTTCCCTTGAAACGGATGTTATGTTGAAAGTCTCGAAGCTTGTTATGAGCTCCTTTGCTTGTCCCAGGTACTTCTGCATGTTTTCTGACTTGGCCACGTACTCGCCTTTGACTTGGTTGACGACTAGCTGTGAATCGCACTTGACTCTTAGGTGTTTGACTCCGAGGCCTTTTGCAATCCTTAATTTTGTTATCAGGGCTTCGTATTCTGCTTCGTTGTTCGTTGCTCTAAACGTTAGGCTTAGAGCATACTTCAATGGTTCTGACCCGTCAGGTGGAATTAGGAGGAAGCCGGCGCCTGATCCTCCTACGTTTGAGGAACCGTCAGTGTACATCTGCCACACATCGGTGTGCTCCTCATTTTGTTGTGATCCATCTTGAGTGTCTGTTTCTGGGGTTATTCCTGTAAACTCCGCGATGAAGTCTGCCAATGCTTGACCCTTGATTGCTGTTCGCGGTGCAAAGTGAATGCGGAATTCACTTAGCTCAACTGACCACTTTGTTAATTTTCCTTGAAATGTTTGGTTTTGACAGGATGTGCTTTAAGGGTTGGTCCGTCATGACTGTTATTTCGTGCGCATGGAAGTATGGCCTCAGCTTCCTTGCCGCCACTATGAGAGCGTACAGGTAATTTTCGATTGACATGTAATTTACCTCGTACTTTGCCAGGATCTTGCTCACGTAATATACTGGGAGCTGGGTAGTCCCCTTTTGCTTGACAAGCACTGAGCTGATTGCAGTGTTGCTTACGGATATGTACAGGTAGAGTGGTTCGCCTTGTATTGGTTTTGCTAACGCTTGAAGCATTCGCAAGTGCTGCTTCAATTGTTGGAAGGCTTCTTCACACAGCGGCGTCCACTCGAACTTCTTGTATGCGCGAAGCACTTCGAAGAAAGGGAGGGCCTTGTCTCCTATCCTGGCAAGGAATCTGTTTAGAGCTGCTAAACAGCCATTCAGCTGCTGGACCTCCTTGTGTTTTTTAGGGGACTCCATTTCCTCTATCGCCTTTACTTTTTCTGGGTTTGCTTCTATCCCTCTTTGGCTGACCATGAATCCCAGTATCTTTTCTGATTGTACGCCGAATGCGCACTTTGTTGGGTTCAGTCGGACTTGGAATTCACGCATCCTTTTGAAAATCACGCGTAGATCTTCGGCATGGTTGTGTCTCTTTGTTGATTTCACCACCATGTCGTCGACATATGCTTCCATCTTCTTTCCGATCAAGTCGCCAAATATGATGTTAACCATACGCTGGTATGTTGCTCCTGTGTTGATTAGTCCTAACGGCATCACCTTGTAGTTGTATATTTCGCTGTCTGCATAGAATGCAGTGTGCGGTGCATCATCTTTGAACATCGGGATCTGGTTGTAACCAGAATATGCATCCATTACGAACATCAGCTCGTTTCCTGCAGTGGCGTCGACTAGTTGGTCGATTCTCGGGAGCGGAAATGAATCTTTTGGGCATGCATTATTGAGGTCTCTGTAGTCGATGCACATTCTTGTCTTGCCATTGGACTTGGGCACCAACACTGGGTTTGCCACCCATGTTTGGTATCGGGACTCCTCGATGAAACCTGCGTCAAGCAGTTTTCTAAGTTCTTCCCGTATTGCTTACTTCTTGTCTCCTCCAAGCTGGCGGAGCTTTTGTGCTACGGCTCTTGTTCCAGGTTTGATGTTAAGTTTATGGGAGATGACATTTGCATTTATCCCAGGCATGTTGCTGGGTGACCATGCGAATAGCTCTTTGTACTCTGTCAGGAGGGCTGTGATCTCTATCACTTCGTCTTCTGACAGTGATGTTTCTATTCGGACCATCCTGTCTGGATCATCAATTTTGATCTCCCGCAATTCCTCCACTGGTGCAGAACGTGCACGGTCCTTCCTGGGATCCTCGTCAATGGTGGGGACTTTGCTGTTATCCGTTTTGAGGTTATGTTGTGCTGCTACATTGTAGCATTCTTTTGACAGCTGCTGGTCTCCCTTCACTTCTCCATTATTAACATTTGTTGGGAATTTGATCTTTTGGTGTGATGTTGATGCTATCATTTCCCACGCGTTCATGGTTGTGTATCCTAAGATACTGTTGTATGTGTCAAGCTTCTCTACGACCACGAACGGAACGTCCATCTGGAGTTGCTGCTTTTCCGTCCCCATAATGACTGACAAGGTTATGACTCCTAGCGGATAGCTTGCATCTCCCGTGAATCACATTAGGGGTGAGTTCATTCTCTTTACATGCTTCTTTCTTCCGAGGGCCAGGATGATGGCTTTTGTGATGACGTTTGGTGAACTTCCTCCATCCACCATTATGCGCTTGACGTCCATGCCGTCGATTGTCATGGTTATGACCAAAGCGTCAGTGTGGGTACACAATGTGTTCTTTATCCTTTGATGAGAAACCAATGACATCTTCAATGGCAACATCTTCCATGATAGCGTCTCTCATGACGGCATTTTCTGTGACGGCATCCTTCATGACGGCATCCTTCATGTCGGCATCGGCATCCTGGGTCCTACGCTTTGTCTGTGCTGTATAGATTTCTCGTTCGTGCGACGTTTCACCTCCGGCGCCAAAGTCTCCATGGATCACGTGTACGGTTGCCATCAAGCTATCGTTGGGAGCGATTGCTTCTTGTTCGAATCTCACGGACGGCGCCAAGTGTTGCGTCAAATCCAACCGGGTAGTCGGATTCTTCGGCTATACGGATTGTGAATGTGACGGGCTGGATGGATGACGAAAACTGACTGTCGGCAATATGCGCTTCGTCGGCTTCACGTAGTCTTCTACCTGCAGGAAGGGCAATAACCAGCACGGAGGGGGGGTGTTGCCGGTTGAACCCTCTCCGATGCCTAAATGAGAGTCTAGAGAGAGAATATTCTAGAGAGAGGTCAGAGCTCCAAAGCCAAAATCTAGAGAATGTGTCCAAATGGGTGGCCAAGGTCTCCTATTTATAGGCAACCCAAAAACCGAACCCGGTTTTTGTGCGGTTCGACGCCTGTTTAAAGGAAAGTAAGAACTGTCGTCTGGTTTGTTTAAGTTTGGCCTAGGAGAACTCTTTTACTCAGTGTTCGGACGATAAAAAAGGATGCGCGCGGTACCCGTTAACGATCCGGACCACGTCGGATTCGACATCCGGCGTGGTCCGGACCGCCTAGGACAATCCGGAGGTTCCGGTTCGTACGCATACGTGCGTCCGGACCGTTTTGTTCCTCGGGTATTTGTTTTTCGGATCCGTTTGTGGTTTTCGACGTGTTTGCGAAGTCCTGAACGTAAATACGAACCCGAATTGGGCAGATATCCAACACAGACCATACTTGACTCTATTTTAAGATAGGATATAAGCCCAATTTAGGTCCAGTGCTGACCTCAGGGGTGGCTTGTTTGACAATTGGGTGCGAAGGCCTTGATTTTGATCCACTTTAATTCTTGTCGGGAGACTCATTAACTGCTGACATGGTTAGTTCAATAAGCAATGTGCATATAACAATGAACAATAACAGTGCACATATAGCAGTGAACAGTGGACAGTGAACACATGACAGTGGACACATAGCAATGAACAGCGGACAGTGCACACATGACAGTGGGCACATAGCAAGGAACAACGTACGGTGCGCACATGATAATGGACTTAAGCAATAATTCTCATGGATATGTGCAATCATGGTCTATGATGTTAACATGAATGTGATGACATGATATAAAAGATGTGAGCACATAATCAATAATTGAATCATGAAAATAATCATGTAATAATAATAAAAAACATGAATCATGCATTTTGAGATGACATAGTGCGCGCTAGATTATTTGCGCATAACATGTAGTCATGATTGCTAAAAATGAGTCTAGAGAATCCTTAGTGTTGTAATGAGAAGATAACAACACACAATCATGCCATTTTAGGGACTTAACAAGAAATAGTGAAAGTTTTAAGAGATACCCATAAATATTTGTTGATAGATGTAGGAGAGAGGTTTCACTAATCTCCATCCTTATCCTTAGCATTTTCTAGATTCCACCTTTCATCTCCTGTAAGAGAAGAAACTTGGAGTGGCAACCAAGAAAAAGGGTCCGGCCACCACTAACCTCCATGACTGCGGCGGAAGTCGACGACGATGGCACGGCGGTGGTTCTACGTGGAGCAGCGGTGGCGCGTGAGCTTCCCGGTGGCGGCGCGTGAAGACTCGGGTGGTGGCTCACAGTGGTTTGAGCGGTGGTTCGATCGGCTCAGCGAGGTGGGTCCAATTCCACACGCATCTAGTCCTTTTATGACCTTGTTTAGTCTTGATTTACTCTTGAAATCTTCATGAATTTGATTACCATGATTGTCGTTGTTTGATCTTTGTCGACTGCCGTTAATTGCCAACATAGAAAAATACTTAGAAAGTATTTCTTGTTTGGTTTTTTGCTTCATGACCATACTACCATCCACATGTATGCTTGCTGAGTATGCACACGCTTGTATGTGCACGCTTGCTCCAACACTTAGAATTTTTCTCTTGTCCGTTGCAATGCATGTTGTATCTATAGGATTGACGTAGACGTAGAGCGGATGTCATCATGGTGGTTGATATGTACCGAGTGCTTGTCGTCTATTGTCATGGCAAAACATTTAGAAAATATTTCTTGATAGTCGACACCTTGTCATATGTCGACTGCTGACATAGTGGAACACTTAGAAAATATTCCTTGATAGTTGACACCTCGTCATATGTCGACTACTGACGTAGTAGAGCACTTAGAAAGTATTTCTTGATAGTCGACACTTTGTCATATGTCGACTGCTGCGATAGTAGAACACTTAGAAAATATTCCTTGATAGTCGACACATTGTCATATGTCGACTGCTGACATGGTGGAATACTTAGAAAATATTCCTTGATAGTCGAAACCTTGTCATATGTCGATTCCTGACATAGTGAAACACTTAGAAAATATTCCTTGATAGTCGACCCTTGTTATCTGACATCTGCCATCATGGAGAAATACTTATGGGTTTCGATATAGCCGTTAGGCCCATTAACGACGACTAAACGGCGAAGTAGGCCCACTGGGCCCCAAAAGAGGCTTAGAAGACCAATACGAGGGGACCCGACAAGGTCGGTCCCGACATATGAGCTGAACGCTCCCGATGATATGCCTTTAAGTAGGCCCCGATGATATGCCTTTGAGTAGGCCCCGATGATATGCCTTTGAGTAGGCCCCGATATTGAATCCCTGAGAATGCTGGCCCTGTCCCGATGACGAGGGGCCCCGAGCGGTGACCAAAGGAGATAACTCTGGAGTCCCCGACATCCGTCGGGCCTTGCCACCAGAGGACGAGGCCGAGAAACACGCCCACTATCAGCGTAGTGGGAAAGTGGCCTGAAAAGACGGAACGTGGGCTACTGGCTGAGATAAACGGAACGTGGGCCAATTGCCCCTGGCAGTTATCTCAACAGGTAACTGAGGTAACTCCTCCCCTATATAAAGGAAGGAGTCACCTCAGGATTGAGACGTTCATACATTCACATACTGATACTTGCTAGCCTACATCGAGATACTCATTTAAGCATCGGAGAGGGATTCTGGGTCACCGCCCGGTTTATCCCCTTCTTACAGGATTACTTGGAGAAAAGGAGTTCGGACTTCCGTCAAGAACGTACCGGAGTTCCAACCGTGATCCAACATTGGCGCCGTCTGTGGGAAACGTAATAAAGCAAAAATGGCTTCTACCCGATCGTTGGCTGGCAAGCAAAAGAAGAGACAAGGACAATCCGGCGGTTCCCGCCATCCTGCTGGAACTCTGAATTCAGGGCCCCCGGAGCGCACTGTTAATCGGAATGATCCTCCCCCCCGATGTTTCCCAACAGGGGGGCATCATGATGATCGCGAGGATTCCATTCGAAACCCGTCGGAGAGCCGAGAAGAGATCCCGAGGAGGGACCAGGATGCTCCGACCAAGGTGGACTTGGCGAAGGCTGTGATGGATGCCATGCCGGTATTCCTGGAGACTATGGAGGCTCTCCTGGACCGAAGGGAGGCTGCCAAGAAGAAGAAGGAAGAGCTGCCTCCGCCTCCACCGAGGGAGAATCAGGACGGACAGGAGGCCCAACCCGAGAACCAGGACAAGGGCAAGGAGCCCGTTCAGCCGGAGCTGTTCGTGATTGATGGGCCTGGAGCGGTGCAGCACAGGACCATCCCTCTCAATGGTCCCATCACCCCCGACCATGTGGTGAAGATCGTGAGCATCTGTATGGGGGACCAGAAGAAGATGATGTCGGAACTGAGGGATCGATCCACTCATCCCTTTGTTCCCCAATTGGTGAACACCACTGCCCCGCCAGGGCCCGACGATCAAGGAGTATGATGGCGAGGGAGATCCAGTCCGCCATGTCCAGAAGCATGTTATGGCTTGTATGGGCAGAGCTCCGAATGACGACATAGTGTGCGTTCTGTTCCCAGCCACACTTGGGGAGAGGGCCCTGACGTGGTTCATTAGTCTTCCTCCAGGATGCATCTCTACCTGGACCCAGATGCATGATCGTTTCATCCAGCAGTACCAGGGCCGTCGGCGTCTCCTGAAAAGCGCGAGGTCCCTGGCTGAGGTGGTACAGAGGACCGATGAGTCGCTAGCGCATTATTACCAGAGGTACACCGCCAGCGTGGCCGAGATTGATGAGGAGATGTCGGAGGGAGAGACCATCTGCACCTTCATTCGGAACCTGACAGCACCATATGGTTCCGACCTGATGCACAGCGTGGCTGAGAAGGCTGTGTGGAACATGGAGGCGCTGCAGAAGAGGGTGAAGCAGCAAATCGATGTACAGGAGTCGAAGATAGCTGTCGGAGAGCTCGATCCTCCGAAATCGAACAAGGGGAAGCAGTCATTCAAGACCTCGGACGATCGCAGAAGAAAAGATAAACCCGAGAGCAGTCGAGGCCGTTTCGATCGGAGGGAAGACAAACGTCCCTTGAAGTCGGACAAGCGGGAGGACCGTTGAACCCCTCTCATTTGTTCCATGGGTGCTGTGTTGGCGGTGATGGACCGACAGGGTATCGCCAGGTACCCCCCGAAGAAGGATGGAGAGTTCATGGGAGCTCGCACCGATCGTTTTTGTCGTTTTCATCGCGTCAGCGGTCACGACACTAACCATTGTCGGGAGTTGAAGAAGGAGATTGAGAAGCTGATCCAGAGGGGGAAGCTCAAGGAATTTCTGGCTGGGCAACGGGGCCGATCCCGTTCCCGGTCCCGATCGCGGTCCCGTTCCCGATCCCGCGATCGGTCCCCGAAGAAGGAGCAGCCCGAGTCTTACAATGCCCGCAAGGAGAAGCGAGGAACCATTAATGTGATCCATTGAGGATTTGCTGCAGGAGGTGATACCACGGCATCTCGGGAGGTCTATGCTTCTCGAATTCCTATTGCTGTGGTGCTGGGCAAGAGGACCCGAAATTGGACTCCGAAAGAAGAAATGGTGATTCCCTTCTCAGCGGAGGACCTGATAGGTGTGGAGACCCCGCACGATGATGCATTGGTCGTGACCCTGAACGTGGATGGGTACGAGATGAAGCGAATCTTGATAGATGGAGGGAGCTCCTCCGATATTTTGTTCATGGATGCGTTGGAGGCCATGGGAAAAACCAAAAAGGATCTGAAGCGTGCGGACTTCCCGATGGTCGGATTTTCTGGCCTACCTTACCGGTCGAGTTCGGAAGTGGTTGGAAATCGGAGAAGAGGAACGTGGAGTTCGTGGTGGTCGAGTCTGCAGGGACTTACAATGCCATTATCGGGAGGACCACCATCAACTCGCTGGGGTCAATTGCCTCAACTGTCCATCAGAAGATGAAGTTTCCGACCGACCACGGAATCGGGGAAGTCAAGGGCGATCAGATAGCCTCCAGGAAGTGCTACGCCAATGCCACTCGAAGGAGGAATCGGGAGGCTATGACTGTTTTCCAGACTGATGCTGATCCCCGAGAGGAGTTTGGGCGTCCCGCCCCGATGGAGGATTTAAAGGAGGTCGAGATCGATGGGCCTCAGAGGAAGGTGAAAATCGGGTCCGCTCTGACTGAGGAGACGGCCCAAGAACTGATTGATTTATTGAAGGAGTTCAAGGATCTGTTTGCTTAGTCCCCGAGCGACATGCCAGGAATCAGCCCCGATGTGATTACTCATGAGCTGAAGATTGACCCCGCGATCAAGCCGGTCACACAGAGAAGGCGCTCGATGGGTGCCGACAAAAAGATCGCGATCCAGCAAGAGGTGGGCAGGTTGCTCGATGCTGGATTTATTAAGGAGCTCCGATTCCAGACCTGGGTCGCAAACCCGGTCCTGGTGAAGAAGAGCAATGGCAAGTGGCGGATGTGTGTTGATTTCCGCGACCTGAACAAAGCATGCCAGAAGGATTGCTATCTGCTCCCGAGGATCGATCAGCTGGTGGATGCCACATCGGGACATGAGTTGCTGAGTTTTATGGATGCCTACTCCGGCTACAATCAGATCAAGATGTGCAAGGAGGATGCCCCCCACACCGCTTTTTATGCTGATATCGACATCTATCACTATCATGTCATGCCTTTTGGACTGATCAATGCAGGTGCAACTTATCAGAGGATGGTGAACAAGCTGTTCGGGGATATGCTAGGAAAAACAATGAGGCCTATGTGGACGATATGTTGGTGAAGTCCCGACAGGCCGAGGATCATGTTCACAACTTGGCCACAACGTTTGAGCGGATGAGGCTTCATCAAGTTCGCTTGAACCCGACCAAGTGTGCCTTCGGAGTGCACTCAGAGAAGTTTATGGGCTTCATGGTGAGCCAGAGGGTAATCGAGGTGAATCCTGAGAAGCTGAAGGCAATCGAGGAGATGAAGTCCCCGACGAACCATTGGGAGGTGCAGGTGTTGAATGGCCGATTGGCCGCGATGAATCGCTTCCTGTCCAAGGCAAGTGATCGATCCATGCCGTTCTTTGAAGTGCTGAGGGCCAACAAGAAGTTTGAGTGGACTGCCAAGTGCGAAGAGGCGTTCCAGGCACTCAAGCAGCACCTCCGCACCCTCCCGCCGTTGGCAAAGCCCATTCCAGGCGAGCCACTCTATCTGTATTTGGCTGTTTCTGAATTTGCTGTTAGATCTGTCTTAGTGAAAGTCGTAGAGGGTAACCAAGTCCCCGTCTATTATGTAAGCAAGGCACTCGCCAAGTCTGAAATAAATTATCCCGCCGTTGAGAAGTATCTTTATGCGTTGATTGTTACTGCTCGGAAGCTGAGACCTTACTTCCATGCGCATGAGATTACTGTTTTGACGAATCAGCCCTTGAAACATTTTTTGAACCGACCTGATGCGTCGGGGAGATTAGTGAAATGGGCAGTCGAGCTTAGTGAGTTCCGTATTCACTTTGCTCCGAGAACGGCTATTAAGGGCCAGGCGTTGGCGGATTTCATAGCAGAGTCTACAGCCCCCTATCTAGAAGAGGCGGGCCCTGTAGAGTGGGCAACCATGGAAGTCCCGATAGCAGAACAGTCAGAACAGCCCGATAATAGAGACATTTGGGAGATGTATACCGATGGCTCCTCAAATTCATAAGGATCGGGAGCATGGTTCGTACTGATACCACCAGGTGGAGGTGAGCCCCTCCGATATGCCCTGGCCTTGACGTTTAGGGCCACTAATAATGAAGCTGAATATGAGGCTCTCATCACCGGCCTCAAGATTGCCAAAGGAACGGGAGTTGGTCACTTAAAGGTGAAGTGTGATGCTAGCCTGATTATGAACCAAGTCCAGGGGCGGTATGAAGCAAAGAGCCCGATGATGAAGAAGTACCTTCGTGAGGTGCAAACCTTGAAGGAGAGTTTCAAGAGCTTCGATATTGAGGCGATCCCGAGGGAGGATAATGTGGAAGCAGATGCCTTGAGCAAGTTCGCCTTGGGGGCACCCCTCGATGAAATTCGGAAGGTGCACTTCTTGGAGAAGGTGATCCTGTCAACCACCGATCAATCGGAGGTATGTGCCATTGAGACCGGATCGGAGGAGCCCACCTGGACGACCCCGATAGCCGCGTACCTGACTACGGGGGAAGTCCCCGATGATGAAGTAACAGCTGGCAAATTACGCTGAATCGCGGCCAATTATGTGATGGTGGACAATCAGTTGTATAAAATGGGGCATTTGACCCCTTACTTAAAATGTGTGGCTGAGCCCGACACAGATCGGATCCTTAGGGAGGTGCACGAAGGATACTCGGCTTGTCATGAAGGTGCCCCGATCCGTCGTGAGGAAAGTGCTGAACCTGGGCTATTTCTGGCCCTCGATGAATAAGGAGGCAATGATGCTAGTTCGATCCTGTGACGCGTGCCAGAGGTACGCCCCAAATATCGCGGCCCCAGCTGCCGATCTGACGTCCATCAAGAGTGCTTGGCCCTTCGCGCAATGGGGAATCGACTTGGTGGGACCCCTTCCAGTTGCAAAAGGTCAGTGCCGATATTTGATTGTGGCTATTGATTATTTCTCGAAGTGGATAGAAGCTAAGGCATTGGCCAAGACAACGGGGAATCATATCCTCAAATTCCTTCAGACCCATATCATATCCAGATATGGGATCCCTAAGGTGTTGATCAGTGATAATGGCCCTCCGTTTAACGGGGTCCAATGGAAGGAGTACCTGGAGGAACTGAAAATCGAGCATCAGACAGCTTCTGTCCATTATGCTCAGACCAATGGACAGGTGGAGTCAGCCAACAAGATCGTGATGGATGGCTTGAAGAAGAGGGTCCACGCCTTGAAGGGCAAATGGTTGGATGAGCTGGAAAATGTGCTTTGGGCTGTTAGAACAACACCCAAACGATCGACCGGGGAGACTCCGTTTGGCCTTGTTTATGGCACGGAAGCAGTTGCTCCCGTTGAAATAGCTGTGGCATCCCATCGGACGAGGTATTACGAACCTCTGTCGAATAATGAAATGAGGCGTCTGGACTTGGACTTGGTCGAAGAGAAGAGGCGGAATGCCGAGGAGGCCCATGCTCGGATGCGTCTGGCAACAGCCCGATATTACAATCGGCGAGTCAAGTCTCGACAGTTCTTTGTCGGGGAACTGGTCTGGCGTCGGAACGAATTTACCCTTTTGGATCGGATCAACAAGATGTCGCCAAAATGGGAAGGACCTTATAAGGTCGTGGAGATGCCAGCTCGAAATGCGTATAAGTTGGAAGACCTCGATGGCAATGTGTTGAAGCATTCTTTTAGTGGTGAACACTTGAAGAAATGTCATGTCTGATATTAGTCGCCTTTATTGGTGCAAGTTGTCTATTGTTTTGATTTGATATAGACAGGTTTTGAGCCATCGATGAATAAAGAGGTTGCTTCCGATTAAATCGCCTTAAGTGGTGTGTGTGATTAAATCGCCTTAAGTGGCGTGGTTCCGCCTTAAGTGGCGTGGTTTCGCCTTAAGTGGCATGGATAAATCGCCTTAAGTGGTGTAGTTAAATCGCCTTAAATGGCATGGTTCCGCCTTAAGTGGCGTGGTTTCGCCTTAAGTGGCATGGATAAATCGCCTGAAGTGGTGTAGCTAAATCGCCTTAAGTGGTGTGATTAAATCGCCTTAAGTGGTGTGATTAAATTACCTTAAGTGGTGTTATTGCCTTAAGTGGCAGCGGTACGATTAAATCGCCTTAAGTGGTGTGGGTAAAATGTCTTAAGCGACGTATCGAATCACTCTAAGTGGTATGATCAAATCGCCTTAAGTGGCGTAGGTAATTCACCTTAAGTGGTGTAGCGATAATCGGAACCAAAATGAATTGATATTATAAAAGCCTGAAAGGTTCACAATAAAAGAAGGAAATTACAAGGATTCGAAAATAAAGCAATTAAGCTTGATCCTTGGCAGCATCGAGGGGAGCAGGGTCCACGAGGTCCGTGGCAGAAGGCTCCGCGGTCGGAGGATCGGACCCTGGAAGATTGGCCGCGGGAGGATCGGACCCTTGGAGGTCAGACAGTGAAGGGTCGATTGTCGGGGGATCGGTTGTCGGGAGTTCTGCACTTGGAGGCTCCACCGTGCCTTCAGCACCCGCGGTCCCTTCGGGGTGTTGGCCCCGTCGCTCTCCTCGGAAAGGTTGAAATACCTCTCCGCGAAGGGGGCGAGAGTCTGAGACTTGGTGAAGTCGATGGCACCACCATACTCCAGATGGAGCTCCTCGACAGCGTTAAGCAAGGTGGTCTCCACCTCCGTCGTACAGAAGTTCACCGCGTCCACTTGGAAAGCCTCGGAGCCCCGATAATCTTCCCGACCCTTGGCCTCAGCCTCAGCAAGCTTGGCGGGGAACTCAACAATCTCCCGCTCCATCTGTTGGGACCGGTTGGTGAGAAGGACCTTCTCAGCCTCCAGCCCCGCCTTGGAGTCCTCAAGGGCCTTCTTCTCGAGGACAAGCCTGTCCCGATCCTCCGCGCGCCCCTGCTTCTCTTCATTGAGCTTTTGTCGCTCCTGCTTCAGCAACCGCTCGAAGTCGTGGACCTGCCTCAGGAGGTCCCGAGTCTTCTGGTTAAGGAGGGCCTGCTCCTTAACCAGCTTGCCTCTCGACGATTCGGAGGCAGCCCGATCCTCCTTGAGCTTGGCCAAGACCTCAGCGGCCGCCTTGGCTCGCTCCTGCTCCAGGGCCAGGATGAACCCGAAACAGCGGTGTTGGTCCGCCATTTCCTGTGAAAAAAAAAAAAGGGAAGAGGTTAGTACACGAGAATATTTTACCTTATATACTAAGCGTAAAAACAGGAAGCCTTACCTCCACGCGACGGATGGCCATTTCGCGGATTTCTGGTGGATGTCTTCCCCAGTTCCGGTGGGGTATCACCCCAACGGAGCGGGACCCCCTGCAATGAATCGATCGGGGTCCAGGGAGCCCCCGCCTGGTCGGGGGTGTAAAGCTGATAGAAGCACCCGTCTAAGGGGAGAGGAGGAAGGATGACCTGAGTTTCGGAGGTGCGCGCCTCCGAGCCGCCATGAGACCCAGTCGTCCCTTCAGGAGTCAGGCTCAAGATCGGCGAATGCTGTTGCGGCGATGAGGAGGGAAACAGCCCCTCAGGAGTCGGCTCCAACGAGGTCTGCCTCACCCCCCGACGACGGATCAGGGCCTGGCCCTCGCTCGCCTCCTCAGAAGAGTGAGAGACGTCCAGGTCAACCAACCGACGGAACTGACCGTCCGTCGGGGCATCTTCAGCCCCCGATCATGTCGGGGCAGGAAGTGAAAGGAGGGGCTCTCCGACCCGGGCGTCGGAGGGTGGCACCCCCGCTGAGGCTCCCGCTCCCGATTGACCTACAGCTGGAGGACGAGAAGCTTCAGAAAGATAATCAGGGAGTTGATCGGGATCCTTACACCAAATGACGCGACGAGAGAGATATTGGTCTTTCCCATAATAATTATAATAACCCGTTTTAAGGATGCGGGGAGTTTCTCCTTGCAGGATACGGTTGATCCCTTCGATGCTGGATCTCTTATCGGAGGGGATTAACTTCTCGGGAATACGCCTCCTGTATAATCGAATTGCTAATCGGAGCTGCTTACCTTCTTTGGGAGTTTGGGTGTTGAAGATCTGCTCCATCTTCTCCACCCGGGCCCACTTGATCTGCTCCGAAGTTGGAGGTGCCGATGAGGAGGCGGCCCGCTTCGAGGACTTCCTCTTCCTCGCAGGGCGTTGGACAGCATCGGTCTCCGCCTGCTTAAGCATGATATTGGTCAGCAATCATACCTTCTTAGCTGCAAAGACGAAAACGAAAGTGCAATTAGAATATTACCCAAGGAACGAGGTTGGAAGGGCCGTCGAAGAGTTGACCCCCGAAGGCAACATCAAGGAGTCGGATCCCGGTCAGAACCAGATCCCGCTCCCCGATGGAGTTGGCATCGAGGGGAGCGAAAGAATCCCCCCAGCGATAGAGTTGGATGCAATGGAGAATCTGGAAATCCTCCTCGGAGTAAGTGTGAAAAGGGGGAGGAGGGTCTGCCCCAACCTCCCATCGGGGCCACGGAATGGAGCTGTTCCGAATGAAGAAGTAATTCTTCTTCCAGCCACTGTTGTCGGGCCCCGAGTCAGTGATAAGCACCCGACCTTTGGCGACCTTCCAGGTGTCGCCATTCCAGCTGTATCGGGAAAGCTGCGCCTTGCTCCATTTAGGCATCCGCGGGTAGAAGGCACCGACCCCGGCATCATTGCACTTCATGCACCCAGACATGTTGAAGCGGAGAAGAGAAGATGATCTTGATGGCCGGAGTGCTGATCAGAAATTAGAAAGGAGAGCTTGAGCTTTTGAAATCACAAGAGGATGAAACGGTGGAGGAGAACTGAATAGTGCCAAGATTTGGGGTTTTAGAGGAGAAAGGGTAGCCAAAGAGACGTTACAATCCGGACCGTTGAAGATGAAACACATCGTTGAGGCGCTAGCGACAAAACAGCTAAAAAGCGCTTTTTCAGAAAAAGCAGGCACGGGCACCCAAGCCGTCGCTTCATCACCCATCGCATTTAATAGTTGAGTAATCGAGAAATCTTTTCGGATTCGGTGGTTATCCTCGGAATATCGGGAGGTCCGGAGTTGGAAGACACGACGAACTGTAAGTCCCTCATGTCTTGGGGGCAAATGATGGGTTTATATATAGCCGTTAGGTCCATTAACGACGACTAAACGGCGAAGTAGGCCCACTGGGCCCCAAAAGAGGCTTAGAAGACCAATACGAGGGGACCCGACAAGGTCGGTCCCGACATATGAGTTGAACGCTCCCGATGATATGCCTTTAAGTAGGCCCCGATGATATGCCTTTGAGTAGGCCCCGATGATATGCCTTTGAGTAGGCCCCGATATTGAATCCCTGAGAATGCTGGCCCTGTCCCGACGACGAGGGGCCCCGAGCGGTGACCAAAGGAGATAACTCTGGAGTCCCCGACATCCGTCGGGACTTGCCACCAGAGGATGAGGCCGAGAAACACGCCCACTATCAGCGTAGTGGGAAAGTGGCCTGAAAAGACAGAACGTGG
Organism: Clarkia xantiana subsp. parviflora; assembly: GCA_036873135.1. NCBI lineage: Eukaryota > Viridiplantae > Streptophyta > Magnoliopsida > Myrtales > Onagraceae > Clarkia > Clarkia xantiana. Next base: position 14,037,949 of record JAPTYO010000003.1, read on the forward strand.
GCTACTGGCTGAGATAAACGGAACGTGGGCCAATTGCCCCTGGCAGTTATCTCAACAGGTAGCTGAGGTAACTGCTCCCCTATATAAAGGAAGGAGTTACCTCAGGATTGAGACGTTCATACATTCACATACTGATACTTGCTAGCCTACATCGAGATACTCATTTAAGCATCGGAGAGGGATTCTGGGTCACCGCCCGGTCTATCCCCTTCTTGCAGGATTACTTGGAGCAAAGGAGTTCGGACTTCCGTCAAGAACGTACCGGAGTTCCAACCGTGATCCAACATAAATATTTCTTGATAGTCGACCCTTGTTATATGTCGCACGCGTTGTTCACTACGCGCGTTGCTCGTTGTGTTCATGATCATATCATGCGTGATGTAATATCTTGAACACTTAGAATTTCTCCTTTGTATGTCAACATACATGTCGTAGTCCTGTATTAACTGGCAAATACATGCAAGTTTAAATGTTAGTGCCATAATCATATTCACACTTGTTACCTTAAATGAAGGCGTAGTATCATGTAGGCACGCGTTGATTACGTAGAACACGTAGGTGTCGGGATGAGGCCCATGTTGACATAGAGTCTCATGTAGATGTGTGTAGATCACATAAAACATGTGAGTGTCGAGACGAGGCCCATGTTGACATAGAGTTACCCCCCGAGGGGGATGTTCGCTATATGATGTATAGAGACAAACTAGTCTATAGATATGTAGTTGTCTCCATCGGGAGAGTGTTCATTCCTTAGTGCTTGCATTGATGACTGTTGCGTATACACGCGCTGATCAAGCTGTTGTTCATCCGTGTAGACTGAGTTGTCAAAGCGTATCTTCCAGAGTACACATCCAGACTTAGCTGATTTTGCGGACATGATAACCGCTTAGAGACCTGCGGACATGATAGCCGATTAACCCTGAAGTAGTAGATCTTACGTTGGCATGTCGACACGTGCGTGCGTGTACTCGCGATCATGGCAGCTATACTTATCATTTGGAAATGAGTTGTTACATCTCCTATTGACGTGTCGGAGCTTGAGCGTACTATGCCATGTTTGTTGCTACTATCTTTAGTTTCAGAACGAGAGGTGTCATCTCCACTCCTCAACGTGTCGACACACGCGTGTCGCGCTTGACGTCTTTATACTTAGTTTGTGAACAATGTTGCCTTCCACGTAGAGTGTTGATACGTACGCGCTACCCTTGGGAGTGATGCTCTTCTAGAATCTGGTTAGATAATGATCTTCTTGCCTTTCTGAGTCCAAGTCAGGGTCGAGGTCGACTTAGCGTCGCCACCATTAACAATGCTTTCACTTGATCAGGAATAAAGCGATCCGACTCCGAGATTCGTCCCTCGAGCAACTCCGAGTGATCTGAGTTTACAGCAAGTGGACTCGCCCATCTGCCCCCGTGTTGAGGGACCGGATCTTGCCGGAGGAGCCGCTTGAAGCGAGTATATTGCTTGTGTTGCTGATCTTCCATTTCGCATCTATCCCTTTTTGTTGCTTGTTTGATGGTAGTATTGCCGAGGTGTCACGCGCGCGCTGAGGGGTTACGCGCGTGTTAAGGGGTTACGCGCGTGTTAAGGGATCGCGCGCATGCTGAAGGTGTTCGAGTATGCTAGTTCGCTTTGCCCCCATGCATTTTCTTCTTCACTCTTTATATATGCTGCTTGGATGCTTAGGTTGTTGTATTGGAGGCTGTTGCCTTTGTTTGATAGGCTCGAATTGTTATTCTTGATTCCGAGGTGACTATCCTTCGCATGAAGGTTGCTGATGATAGCGAGGTGCGCAATTATTCTGTGATGACGTCCAGACAAGCGTTGGCGTCTGATGTATGATTTATGGAGGATGTGTACACTCTTTCCCTCGTGTCTTCGTTTTGTTAACTTGGTATTTTGCTAAGTCTGCCATTGATTGTATGGCACCCTTTGCACACTCAAGGCGTGATTGTACATTGCGCTATAAGGGCCGCATAGCTGCGTACGTAAGGGTCGCATGGCTGCGTACGTAGATATTAAGTGGAATATATCACTTGCATCCTGTATTAAGTTGATTGTGCTTTACCAAACTCTGTACATGGTCGTTGTATGTCATGTCAGGGTTGAGGTTACGCCGGGTGTTGTTCCCTGAACCTCTTATACATTTGACGTTGTCGAATAGACCTATCATAATCATGATAACTCGTCAGTAGTATTTCATACCTTGCATTATCTTTGTTGTCCGTGTGCATTGGACTTGTATGATAGGATAGGCATCCTTTTATAATGAATATGACATCCGTAGTTGCGACTGTATGTTGTGCGTTGTTGAGTGTAATGAGTGCCCCTCTTGGTTAAATTCCAAGGCATGGCATGATGCGTACACTAGGTACTTGTAGAGTTGTAAGTAGTAATGTACTTGGCGCTGGCACTTGGCACGAGGGCATTTGGAACTGGCACTCGACATGTAGAAGAGTCGTCTTGATGGGGCAAGACATTAGTTTATACAGTCTCTTAGTTCCACTCTAAGGCGACGTTGTGACTAGACGCTACTTGTTGTATTTGGTGCGTTTTTCCAACCGTCAGTTGGGCACGCCCCGTGTGACGTTGTTACAAGACTTTCCGTGGCTAACCCAGTACTTACCATGTGATGCTACTACGCCTCGACTTGGTTAATCCAAGGGGCGGGACAAAGGTAGTATGATTACGCATTGTAGTTTTTACCGTCTCTTGAACCATTTCAAGGCGACGTTGTGGCAAGACACTACTTGCTGAATTTGGTGTGTTTTATCCGTTATATGCTCACGGGTAATATAGCGTTGTACAAGACTCGACTTGTAGGGTTGGTGAGTTTTCCGAACAGAGTGCGCTCCTGCTAGCGTATATGCATGAAGTTATCCTAACAAGGAATACGTCTTCATGGTGTATGAACCCTTAAGAGGATATACATACTTCGAGAGTACATGAAGCTGTCCTAACAAGGAATAAGTCTTCATGGCGTATGAACCCTAAAGAGGGTATACATAATTTGTCGATGTGTGGGGTTGTCGTCTAACAAGAGAACTTCCGCCACGATGGGGTGATCAGTCCCACCTGTTGCCGCATCTTGTTTTGAACTCAGGGAATGGATATGAACATGAGGATTTGCCTCTAACAAGAGGATTTCGCAACATGCCATTTTGTAGTTGTGAACATGGGGGTTGCCCTCTATGGAGGATGTCGCAACATGTCACTTTGTAGTTGTGAACATGGGGGTTGCCCTCTAAGGAGGATGTCGCAGCATGTCACTTTGATAAAACTTGGTTTGAACTCAAGATGTAGTGTGTTGTCGACGCTATTCGGGGTAGTCGTCATTATAGATAGAGAGCGTTTATATGCTCATTGTTGATGTTGATAATAGACATGTCGGCGTTGTATGACATAAGCCGTTTGTTGTACATAGCGGGAGAGCTTGTATTGTTGATGCGAGTAATATGTGTGTAGTTTGCTACTTGGCGTAATTCCAAGGTAGTAAGCATAATGTAGTAGTACCTACGAAAGTAGATTAACTTCATTAGATACTTGGTGTATGTACAATGGGTTGCGGGAAGGCGTCAACTGATCGCTCCTTCTGAAATGTAGCAAGGCTAGTAAACATAAACTACACTTAGAGTGCTAGTTGCATTTAATCTAAGAAGACTTAAAGTAGATATGCAAAAATGAAAATAAAGGGATTGATAGTGTTTTCACCGCCTTCGTGGTTGGCTTGACGGCGATTTTGGTTGTTTGGATATAGATTGCATCAATACTCGATGTTGTTTCTGAGTAGAGTACATTGTTGTTTTGATAGTTGGGTTTGTACCTAGGAAGAGATTGCGCTTTGTCGGATAGTTGCAATATTTACAAGTTTGCAAAAATATGGAGTTATGAATTTTATTTTAAGTAATGCATATGATAGATAGAATAAAGAAGTCTGATACGAGGACTCCTTGGTTATGCAGAAGACTTCCCTAAGTGCGGACGCGATAGGTGCGGACGCGACAGGTGCGCACATGTCGGGAGCGGAGCTTTTTCAAGTACCACCCGCTATATGTGTTTGTGAATATGTACATATAAACAACGATTATGCATTGTTGTATGCGTCCTCTAGTTGATACGCGCTGATGCCTCCTTAGCGTGATGTACACGCCTATATATGATCGTTGCTTGGTGTTTCCTTCTTGGCTAATCCGTATAAGGTATTGAAGTTGTGTTCCTCGTTTTGTGCCTTCTCCCGGTATTGAGGCTATATTTGATTATCGAGTGTTGGAACATCCTTCGTATGAAGTGTTGCATTTTAGTTTCCTATCTGCGCATCATCGGAGGTCGAACTCTCGTATACCCATGACTTGGGTTTGTTGTAAGGATGCAGATGCACGTGCTTGCCAGGTATTGATTAGGGTACACCGCAAGTTGGGGTTACGTGCGTTTTGGAACTGTACGCACCCTTGAAATGTGCGCACTTTGGAAATGCGCGTGTCTGTGCACTTTAACGTTTCTTGATTGGTAGATCAGTACGGATGCCGCGCGTGTCCCTGGAGAGAGATCAGCCACCGTCTTCCCCATCTTTTCAAGCACCTTAATGTGTAAAATGTCTGCAGCACTTCCTCTATCTGCCAGGATTTGTCGTACATCATACCCGTTGATCTCCATTGTGATGACCAGCGCGTCATCATGAGGGTAGACAATGTGCTTCTTGTCTGCATTCGAGAATTCAATGACGACATCGTCTTTTTCGGGTTGGCGTCTCTTTCCGAATTTGGGGAGGGTCTGCAATTGAGATGCGTAGACATCCCTAGCATTGGATATGCTGCCTCCTGCTGCTGGCCCTCCATGTATGACATTTTTCACACCGCGCTTTGCAGGAGGTGGGTTGTCGTTCACCTTCTCTTTTCCTTTGCCTCTTTTTCCTGATGGTTCCGCCTGGGCCTTCTTTGGATGCTTATCACCTTGGTCCACATACTGCTTCAATTCACCTTTCAGGATGAAATTGTTCACGTGAAACCTTAGGCTTACGCAGCTATCTGTTTCATGCCCATAGACTTCATGGTTTTCACACCACTTGTCTTGTTCCTTTCCCAGCGGACCATTACAGAAGTTGCTGAGTTCTCTCCACAACTTCGTTTCCTTCATCGTTTTCAGGATCACAGACAATAGTGCATTTAGGGGAATGCACTCTGCAAGGTTGACAGACTTTTGGAAGTCTGATTGAAATGGCCTTTTTTGTTGTTGCCATTGCCTGCTTTGCTGGGTTCCTTGTTGTGGCTTTGTCTACTTTTTGTTCTCTTTTGCGCGAGACGCGCTTATCTTCGCCTTGTTCTGCTCTCTAAATCTTTCCAGGTCTACAAACTCTTTGACTCTTGCAGCAAGTTCCTCCAATGTCTCTGCTGGACGCTTAGACATCTTTTTAGCGAGCGAGTATCCCTTTCGACCAGGTTACTTATGAAAGCGCGCACGATTTCTCCCTGCGTGAGGTTACCTTGAATTTCAGATATATTTTGATTGAAACGGATGTAGTAATCCGCCAATGACTCGTCATTTTGCTGTTGAACGTCATTCAACGCGTTTTCCCCCTTCAAGAGTGTGCGCTCCCCCATGTAACGTTGTATGAATTTCCCCTTTAAGTATGGCCAAGAGGTTACACTCCCGCATGGTAGAGAGAAAAAACCAGTGCGCAACTGTTCCTGCCAGAGTTTGGGGGAATGTCATGGCAACATGATGTGGGTTATCAGTTCTTCCCAGCAGAGAGGCCTCGTGCTGCTGCACGTGCTCAATGGGATCGCCTTTTCCTCGGTCTTATCTCCCCCAATCCTGTAGAGAGCATCTGGCACCCGGCTGTACACCAACTCATCAGCAAATGGATGCGATGCGTTTTCCTCCAATGCGTGCATTCCCTTCATTTTTGATTGCCTCATCTTATTTTCGATTATCGCCTCCAAGGCCTTTGCTGTGAGACCTGTGATTGGAATGTCGTCATTAACGACAGGTCTTCTCCATCCAGCGTTGTGATGGATGTCAGCATGGTTTTGACTTGTTGCTTGGAGGGAGACTTCCTTGTGATGCTGCTGCGAGTGGGTAGGTGGAGGTTGTCTCCTTGTCTCTTCTTGATGTTGCGCACTTGCATACGGATTGTATGAGCGCGCTGCTTCATGTCTCGGCTGTTGGTACTGGTATGTACCTTCAGTGTACTGGCCTCCTCCTCCTTGGTGTTGTGTCTCTTGTCGGTTAGTGTCGCGTGACACTACCCTTGCCGGAGCGGCTTGTCCGTAGACTAGTGGCGGAGGTGGAGGTGGTGGAGCAAATCCTTGGTTCCTTAGAGTTTTTCTGAATGCTAATAGCTCTTCGAGTGCAGCCATCATGGCGGGTGTGACTGATGGTGCTGGGTTTGCACCCCTTTCTTGTCACTGAGCTCCTTCAGCTGGCATCCCGTAGGGGAACTCTTCATTGACGTGCGTCCTGGGCTCGAACCCGGGCGGGGGTGTTCCGCGCGCTGCATTCTGGACTTCAGGACTATGCTGTGCGGCAGGCACGCTTCTGGTTGGCACGGAGGAAGCAGTGGATGTGGCTTCGGGGATGTGCGAAGGTCTAGGCTGACTTCTCGTCGGCTTCTTGCTTGTGGTTGCAGCTTTCTTTGGGCCGCCAGGGCCTCTTTTCTTCTCCTGCGGGATGACATCATCCGGAGGAGGTTGACTGCTTGCCATAGCTCATGGTGCGATATAGCTTTTTGTTCGAATCTCGCGGACGACGCCAAGTGTTGCGTCCAAATCCAACCGGGGAGTCGTACTCTTCGGCACTTCGGGTTGTGATCGTGTCAGGTTGTCGGATGACGGCAGCTGGTTGTCGGATGACGACAGCTGGTTGTCGGCAATGTGCACTTCGTCGGCTTCACACGCTCCTTACCTGCACAAATGGCAGTAACCAGCATAGAGAGAGGGGGGTGGTGCCGGTTGAGCCCTCTCCGATGCTTAAATAAGAGTCTAGAGAGAGAAAGTTTCTAGAGAGAGGTGAGAGCTCCAAAGCCCATCTCTTGAGAATATGTGTTGGAATGGGTGGCCAATGTCCCCTATTTATAGGCAACCTTAGAACCGAGCCCGGTTTTTGTGCGGTTCGACGCCGGTCTTATAGGAAACTAGGAACCGTCGTCTGGTTTGATTAAGTTTGTCTTTGGGAGACTCTTTACTCAGTGTACGTAAACAGGGGTAGCGCGCGGTACCTAGATAGCAGTCTGAACCCCGTCGGACTTAGGCAATCCGACGGGATTCAGATTGCCTGTGGACAATCGGGGCCGTCCGGATTGCCTAAGGGCAACCCGGACGCGCATGCCGCGCTTCCGGAGCGTTTTGAACCTCGGGTGACGCGTTTGGATCCGTGTTTACGAAGTCCGAAATGTTTATTTTCGACGTGTTTACGAAGTCCGGAATGTAAATACGAACCCGAATTGGACAGATATCCATCACGGTGCGCGGGGCTAGTGGCTAGTATAATATATTTATGTAGTTGGCCGTATATATATATATATAATGTAACTGTTTTTTATTTGTGTGTATTAGTTGATTAAAAATAGAAACGTGCTTACATTAAAAGAATACACAATTATACTATATAATATCATTTAAATATAAAATATTCATTATTTAATTCTATATTTATATAGAGAATTTATATTTTATTTAGAGCTTAAAATATAAGATAAAAATATGTTATAAATTTGTATTTACCTAAAATTTATATTTAAATTATTAAGTTGCGATTAAGTTAAAAAACAAAAAATGGAAAAAAAATATTTGTGTCACTCAAATTAATAAATATATATATTATAATAGATAGATATATAGATGATATACTCTACTTGTAGGTCAAAATTAGTATCAAATCCAAACAGTTGTATACAATAGTAACACTCCATTATACAATTATTATCAATCAGATCTACTTTATTCAACCTTACCGATTAATTTATAAGGAAACTCAGGCTTTAACTGAATCATTTTCCTATATAAAATCATGTTTATTGATAATTTAAAGCACGTAAATATATATCATCAGAAAGTTACTTTCGTTAAGTTAAATCTACATAATTTTTTTGGGCTAGATAATGGTCAAACCGACGAACCAGCAGTAGTTTTCTAAAAATCGGGTTGTCGCCAGTTTTCGGCATACCCTAGTCCATCAATCCTGTTCGAAATTTCTTATTTATGAACCGAACAGTACAGTTTTGACTATGGTAAGAATCGGATATATTATTATATTATTGCTAACAAACGATGACGTTTTACGGTTTTACCATATTTAAGACAATGCCTAAGTGTATTTGTCGGAGTATTTATTTTAATTTAGTCACAGAAAATGGAAATGTTTTCAGCCAATAAAAAAATACAGAACAAAGCAGAGCAGAGCAGACATCACTGTTCTCCTCTCCGACTTTGCGCAAGATAGCTCAGTTACTCTCTCTCTCTCTCTCAAAAACCTTCACTCCAAAGATTCCAACCCAGTGTATTTCTTTCAACTTAAGCACGCACCTGCAGATCCGGGATTTTCTTACCTACCTACCTTCACTCACTCACCGTACCTCATTATCATCAATTCCCACCGTTCTTGAATTTGGGTTTGCAGTCACAGACTCACAGTGCCTCCTTCCCTCAGTTAATTGAAAATCTAGAGATTGTTCTTCCGTGACTGGGTACAACTTATTTTTACCACATTTGGTCAGGCAGGCTTTCTGTCAGAAGAATTACCGTGTCGTTTGATTTCTAGCGCCTCTTAGTCAGTGTGTCTGTCTGTATTGCTCCAGTGTGAACTCTTGTCGATTGCTGCTTTCTCAATTCATCAAGGGTCTCTTTCTTGTCCTTTCTTGGAGTGAAAATCTAAACTTACTGTGCTTCTTAGGAATCTCGATCTGACAAGTGTTAATCCTCATCGTCTGCTACGGAACATAGCATTTCAAACATTTACGAGATTGGCATTTGGGTGGAGATTCTTTGTGGCTCCTTGCACAAGGTATGAGCTTCTTCATCTCTTTCCTTGTTCCGTTTCAACTGTTTCTGCTTGGTTGCTGAGGAGGCACTGGAAGAAGATTAATTATTGATCGATCTGATCTTACTGATGAAGTTCGTAAAGTTGGGTTGCATTCACACGAATCTCGAATCATTTGCTAATTATGTTCTTCTAATGGCTCCCTTTTTTCAAATTACTTTCTGGGTCAACATCATTTCCTCTGATTTTCAATCCCTTTTCCAATTTGCTCTTAAGTGGGGATGCAATTCGGGTCATGCCGGAACTGAAAAACCCTTCATTTCAAGTATGAGACACAACTTAGGGTTGAAGGATGGCGTGCTGCAGGAAATTTCAGATTATGACATCAGATTTTGGCCCTTTCTTTTCTGTTGGGTTATTTGAATGGATTCGGTTGTCCTGCACTTAACTACTGCATGATGATTCTTTTCTAGTATTCTATTTAAAACAATGAGAGCAATTTTAAATCTTCTTGCATGCATATCCTTTATGGATTCATTTTAGAAATTAGAAGAATGTTGAATCTGAATTTAAGCTAATTGAAGTATTTGCTGATATGTGAAATTTCAATACATTTTATCCTTCTACGTTGTTTAATTTGCAATGAGTCTTGGTTTCTTTGTGTTGGTTTGGATTGGTACTTGACAAGTATTCGGTGCATCCACTCTTTCTTTAAGTTGTTCATTTATGGATAATTCTCTGCGTGCATAAGGTGGTCTATTTACAGTCCAAAAATTCCAGACAGTAATCTCAAAGTAATTATGGCAGTTAAAGTTGAGAAACTGTATATAACTTTAATCCTTTTATTGGACTTGGTTTATGAAACTCCATTTATTAAGAAACTGTATATGCATCCATTTGAAAGCCTTATCAGACAATGTGGCCCTTAATAATTAGTTTTGTCCCTATTTTTTGCGTGTTGCTATTTGAAGAACTTGTTCTTTCGTCTAATTTGTCGAAAGAAGTCATGGTTGAATCAAGCAGAGTTTCTTGACCTTACAAAATTGAGCAATTTATCCTGTGATACTGGACCCCTGTGGGTATCATTTTTTCTTTCAAGAATGGAAATGTTCTGTCATTCATAGTGGTAGAAAGCTTATATAGATCAGGTTGAACTTACTTTTATTACTGCAAAAATATATGTTTCGTTAGTGTAAGGCGCGTCATGTTGGACTAGTTTTCTAGATGCTTGATAGTTCCTTGGAACCCCCATGGTCAGCTAACAAGATTTAGATTTTTATTGTTGCCAGGTATGAGATTGCTTGCTGATGTTTTAAAGCTGGTTATTCATTTATGATCCAGCGATGTCAAGAGTAACTAGGTGGAAGCCTGAGAAGACAAAAATAAAAGTTGTCTTTCGCTTGCAGTTCCATGCTACACATGTATGTCTGTCCTTCAATTACTTTAAACATGTACTTAATTAGCTGTTATATCATGTTTCTGGAATATGCACATAACTTAGTGCCATAATATAGTATTAGGTATTTACATGGAAGTGAGTAGAATGTTTATCTATCTTGAAGTTAGTTTGAACCTCTTGCAACTTCCAAGATTTTTAGAACTTTTTTTTTGTTTTTGTTTTTTTTTTTGTTTTTTTTTTCTGGATAAAATGCCAAAGTGTAGTAAATAGTTTATTTGTAAAAGTGGGAGTTGTGATAACATTAAAAATAGGAGCTTATCGGTTTGTTTAGACTTTAGATTAAAAAAAATGAATAATTACGTATGCAGCTTCAGATCTCATGTTAAAATAATAATTGGAAAAAAAGAAGCAAAGTGCGCCTGTAATGACTGAGAAGTGATCTTCCGTGTTCATCATGTTAGATTCCACAAAGTGGATGGGATAAGCTTTTCATAACATTCATTCCAGCCGATTCCGGGAAGGCAACTGCAAAGACTACCAAGGCTAATGTGAGAAACGGGAGCTGCAAATGGGGTGATCCTATCTATGAAACCACCAGACTTCTTCAAGACGTCAAAACCAGACAATTCGATGAAAAGCTCTATAAATTCGTTGTGTCCATGGTATCTTCATTCATCAATATTTGCATTTACCCTCATTCTTTCTTTAGTCCAAACTCATCTGTGTTTTCTTCTTTCCATTAGCATTCTGATGAGGATAGTAAGTTAATTTGTCTTTGTTATTTATGACTAGGGTTCTTCAAGGTCGAGCCTCCTTGGTGAGGCAACTATCAACCTTGCTGATTATGCTGATGCATTGAAGCCATCTTCTGTTGCGCTGCCTCTCGCTGGCTGTGACTCTGGAGCTATTTTACATGTGAGATTCTTTTTATTGATCATTACAACTTTCCTTTTCTATCAAAAATAAAAAAGCATCATGGAACTAATTTATCAACCGAATCTTTCGATGCAGGTCACTGTACAGCTTCTGACATCCAAAACTGGATTCAGGTAACTAACTCTTCAATGTGAATAGTTGTGATGCTTATATATAAATATATGCTTAATGCATACGAGCAAAAAAAATGCTTAATGCATATGTTGTGGCTTACCCAGAGAGTTCGAGCAACAACGGGAGACTAGAGAGAGGGGCTTACATACACAGTCAGACCAATCTGTTGGAAGAGTATCATCATCTGATGAAACTGTCAATGATCATTTGGTAAGGATTCTGCAAACTGCTTTATTTTTGTACCATCTGAAAATTGAATTTATTTTGTAGATTTGCTTACTAGAAGCTTGATGCTTATTAGCATTTGTATGCTACGAGAATAAGAAATACATCTAAACAACGTTTCACTGAAACTGAACTTTTTTCTGTATCCTGATTTACAGGAAAGCTCGAGGTTCCCAGCAAAATCCAAATCCAGAGAGCTTCCGTCTTTTGATGGAGATCTTAATCTCAACGAAGACCAACTGGAGTCATCCGTTGCATTTGATGGCTCTTCAAACACTTCAGAATCCTTATATGCAGATAAGCATGAAACATCTAGCGCCCACGAAGCCGACAGCATTACTCCACAGAAAGCAGAAGCTTCTAGTCAGAGGTCACAAGGGACCAGTGATTGGATTCAGAGATGGGGTTCGGATTTTTCTCCAGAAAATGATTTGGCGATTGCACTAGAAGAGAATACTCAACTTAGAGGAAGTCTCGAGGTTGCAGAGGCATCTGTTACTGAGCTGAAAATGGAGGTGGGCTCCTTACAGAGCTATGCTGATGAATTAGGAGCTGAAGCTCAGAAATTTGCTCAGCAGCTTGCTGGTGAGATGGCTTCTGGTGAAAACCTAGCCCGAGAGGTAGCAATCCTGAAATCAGAATGCTCCAAATTCAAAGGGGACATAGAAGTCCTAAAGGACAACAGAGTTATGTCAGTTGGAAACAGCCCGGATCCTTTGTCCCAAGATCTGCAGCTTAGATGGTTAAAAGGGCTTCTGCTTATGGAAGATAAGCTTAGGGAGTTTCAGAACAAGGCGTCCTTCGGGTTCAATGAAAGGGAGCTGAGGGTTCTGGGCTCCGATTTTGAAGTCATGCTTGTACTATTGCAAGATCTCAAGCAGGGAACTGGGCAAGCTATTCCGAAGCTCAATTTTGAATTGGGTCCAAACCAAGTTATTGAAAGCGATCAGCATATATCACGGTTAGGGTTTGGTTCGGATTTGTATCAGCCTCAAGAGATGAACCTTGTGGAACTGACCAATTCTATGGAGAACCGAATTGACGAACTCATGAGAGAATTGGCCGAGTCAAAGGTTGAGAAGGAGAGCCTTACCCGGAAGATGGATGAGATGGAGTGTTACTACGAGGGCCTTGTTCAGGAGCTTGAAGGAAATCAGAGGCATATCTTGGGAGAGCTGCAGAACCTTAGAAACGATCACTCTGCATGCTTATATGCGGTTTCGTCCTCTAATTCAGAAATGGACAGGATGCGTCAAGATATGAACGATAAATTGCTGATTTTCACGGAGGAAAAGCGCGAATTAGATGTCCTCAATAAGGAGTTAGAGAGAAGGGCTGTTGCTGCAGAGGCCGCCCTCAAGCGGGCCCGTCTGAATTACTCCATTGCTGTCGGGCAACTGCAGAAAGATCTTGAACTTCTGTCTTCCCAGGTCTCCTCGATGTATGAAGCTAATGAGAATCTCATCAAACAAACTTTTCGGGACCCCGATGATGTTACTGATCGAGGGTTACCTGAAAATTTGCAGAAACCTGATTTCAGGTCAGTGACGGTCAAGAAGCAGCAGACGGGCGGCGATGTTCTATTGGATGACATGAGAAGATCTCTGTATTCACAGGAGGAACTTTACAGGAAGGTTGAAGATGAACTGCAGGATATGCATCTTGACAACATTCAGTTGGATGTGTTATCTAAAACTATGCAGGAGGCTTTGCTCTCAGCTGTTGGTGATATCGAGCTTACTAGAAAATCAAACAGTCTTCTGATCTTGAAGCTGCAGAACGCCATGAATGAGATTCAAACTCTAAACGAGGAGAAGATCGGCACTTTAGCAAAGTGCAACGAGACGATTCTGCAGAATGAGATATTAGAAGTGAAGTTACGGAAAGTTACCAATGAGATTAGTTCTCTTACTAAGAAAACAAGCGAAATGGAGTCCTTGATGGCGGAGTATATAAGTTACGAAAGCCAATATAAGTTATGTGCTGCCGAGAAGATTGAGTTGCAGAATTTGTTGAATGAGGGCGAACAAGAACGTGGTGAACTTCGAATGGAAAATGTTACTTTACAGGAAAAATTGGTAATTGTAGAAGCTGTGAAGGAAGATCTGCAGAAGCTAATGAAGACTTTGCAGGAAAAATTGCTCAAGTTGTTGAATAATGATGGAATAGCATCCCTAGACTTGCTTGATATATTGTCAGAAGTGGAGGAGTCGCAGCATCGGGCAAGTCAGAATATGTCGGAGTTAGTAAGGGAGAATGAGAAGTTAGCAGAGGAAAGGGATGCCCTTCAAGCTTCTTTGAGTACATCAGAGCAAAATGCTCTTCAAAATATATCTCAACTGAAAGAAGAGAACATAGTTCTGGTGAAGGAACGAGAGGCTGCTCAAGCTTCTGTAGCTGTATTAGATTCTGATAAAGAAAACCTGCTGAACAATGTAAATAAATTGCAGGAGAAATTACGGGATTTGTGCATTACTCACTGTGAAAAGTTGGGCCACAAGGATGCAGAGTCGATGCACTCACTTGAGAATGTGGCTAAAGTACGACAACTTTTCGAAACTGCACATTCAAAGATATCGCAGCTGCAGGGTGAAAATGAAGTATTAGTCAAGGAAAGGGATGCTGCTCAATTTTCCTTGAGCATGGCTGAGTCCTTAAAAGAAGACCTGCAGAAATATGGGGATGATTTCCAGGGAAGATTGCGCAATTTGTTGAGTGAAAACTATGGTGGTTCATCTTTGTTGAATGATTCAACGCATAAAGATGTAGAATCCGTTGATTTACTTGAGATTGTGTCCCAGTTAAGGGAGTGCCTTGCCACAGCACAGCATAAGAACTCTGAACTTGAGGTAGAGAAAGAAATCATATTGAAGCAACGAGATGCTGCTCAAGTTTCTTTGACCGAATGTGAGTCTGTAAAAGAAGATCTGCAAAAGCATGTCAAGGATGTTGAGGGAAGATTACATGATCTTCTTTGTGAATATGGTGATGTGGCATACACGAGCTTAGATGAGACCGTGTCTCAACTCGGTGCATTTCGGAACATTGCACGACAGAGATTATGCCAACTGGAGGGGGAGAATGAAAGTCTGGTGAAGGAAAGAGACGCTGCTCAATCTTCGTTCTCTGTGTTGCAATCTGCAAAAGAAAATCTGGAGATAACTTTGGATGATTTGCAGCAGAAACTGCGTGTTTTGTTGTTGATGATGTACGAGGAAAATGTTGACGGGGCATCCTCAGTAGATGAAGTGGCATCTATGGAGTTACTTGTTATTGTGTCAAAATTAGGGGAATTTCTGCAGAATGCACGTCAGAAGATATCCCGTCTTATCGAAGAGAAAGGATCTTTGGTGACCGAAAGAGATGCTGCTCATGCTTCCTTGAGTGGCTCCGAATCTGAGGTTCAGCTAATGAAGCAGAGGTTCGAACAAGATTTGCGTGGTTTGGTGGATAAAGCAGAGATGTCAAACTCCTTACTGCTGAAGCTTCAAGAAGAGGTTGAGGTTATTGCAGAGAGGCTCAGAACATGCTCAGAAGCTGAAGAGAGATACAAAGCGCAGGAGAGAGATTTGCTCGCTGATCTTGAGGGTTTCAAGGAGGAGTTGAATCAGCTGACTTTGGAAAACAGTCAACTTTCTCAAGAAATCCGCTCATTAGGAAACGTAAATGAGGAACTTGGGAAGACTAATTTGACCTTAGCAGAATATTTCGAGGAAAATCATGCTCTGGTGGCTTCAGTGGCTCGTCTCGAATCGGAGATCGTTGAGCTGGAAAGAGAGTTGGAAACAGAGAGACATCACAGCTGCGAGTTGGAGAATAAGGTTGCCGATCTTAAATCAGAGCTGGACCAGACAAAGTCTCAGTTGTTGAACCTTGATGAGCAGAATGATGAATTGATTCAGTTAAGGCAGCAACTATCCTCTCTTGATTCCGAGAAGGAAAAAGCATGTCACCTTTCCAGTGAAGAATCTATTTCTGTTATTACTCTGGAAGATGAGTTGTTCAAAATGCATGGCCATTTGATTGCTTCAGAAGTTGAATTGATCTTCAGCAGAGCTCAATATCAGAACTGGATGGAGAGCACTGGACAGAAATTCATTCTCTCAGAAGCAGCCTATTCAGATCTTCGTGAGAAGCATCTTGAGGTTGACACCAGACTAAATCTTTGCCTTGCTAATGAAGCAAACTATGTGGAAGAGAATGGAAAATTGCTGGTATCTCTAAACTCAATGAAGTCTGATTTGGAAGCCTTGGTTTCTGAAAACAGAGAGCTCTGTATTAGTAATACCGCACTAATGTCTGAGGTCGAGGAGCAAAGGAAAGCAAATGAAGTTTTGCAAGATGAAGGAAAGAAGTATCGCTCTGAGATTGAAAGCTTGATGAACAAGTTAGGTAGCAAGGAAGGAGAGATGGATGCTCTGTTGATCTCGAATGAGGAACTGGAGATTGAAATTTTGATGCTCAAAGAAAAACTGGAAGAGCAGTTCGATGAGACGGAGTTGCTGGAGAGAAAGTGCGATGAGCTCCGTGTAAAAACCGAAGAGTTAACCAAATTGTGTTCTCACTTGAAGGAGCTCAAAGAAAAGGCAGAGGCAGAGTGTCTCCATGCTCGTGAGAGGAAAGACGCGCAAGAATCGCTGAGAATTGCATTCATCAAAGAGCAGTGTGAAACTAAGCTTCAGGAAACGAAGCATCAGCTTTCCATCTCTAAGAAGCACTCCGAGGAAATGCTACTGAAGCTGCAAGATTCACTGGACGAACTGGAAATTAGAAAGAGAAACGAAGCTTCGAATCTGAAACTGAATGAGGAGTTGAGCATGAGGATTCTGGAGTTGGAGGATGAGCTACAGGAGCTTATTTCGGAGAGGCGGGAAAGGACGAATGCTTATGACTGTATGAAGGCTGAAATGGAGTGCTCTTTGATAAGCCTCGAGTGCTGCAAGGAAGAGAAGCAGAAGCTTGAACATTCTTTGCAGGAATGTAACGAGGAAAAGTCCAAGATCGCTGCTGAGCTTACGGTTGTGAAGGATTTGCTCGAGAATTCTGAGAAAATGTTGGAAGAAAAAACTCATGGATTGGAGAGTGGTGAAAGCATAATAGGTGACGCATACTCGAATCCTGCTCTTCAACGTTCAAGCGAGAGAAATTTACTTCCTATTGAGGTAATCTCGAGCTCATGAAGTACTTTTTTTGGAATACTCAGGTTGTATGATGAAGTTGAGCGGAAACTCAAGCTTAAAACTTTTTTTAAAAAAATTGTTTTGTTCAGGATCTTAATTTGTCAAGGATGGGAAGTGGAAACCTGACAACCAGTGATCATTTCAAAGTTGAAGAGTTAAGGTTGAGCATGGACAACTTAAACAAAGAGGTACATATATATTTACAAATTTTTAACAAACGAAGTGCAGTGAATTATGAACCAACTTGGATTTTTTCTCTGCAGCTGGAGAAGATGAAGAATGAGAATTGGCAGCCTCACGACGATGATGATGGCGATGTTCAATTAGAGCCGTTGTCTCCAAATTTACAAAGAGAACTGGTTCAGCTGGATAAGGTAATAATTAATCCTTGTAACATTCAAGACCATCTCAAAGAGTAGTATTAAAAGAGCTCTGAAATTAGTGAATGGCACTAAGAAATTCAAACCTGCACGTTCTGATATATTATGTGAAAATTTTTAGACGAACCTCTTGACCAACTGTCATAAACTATGTAAAGATGCAGTTTAATCTTTAAACTTCAACTATAATTATTTGCTTTCTTGTCAGGCAAACAAGGAACTTGGTAGCATATTTCCATCTTACAGTGACTTTACGGGCAGTGGCAATGCGTTAGAGCGAGTACTTGCTTTGGAACTCGAGTTGGCTGAATCATTGAAGTCGAAAAAGAAGTCGAACTTCCAATTTCAGAGGTATTTTGATCTCCTTGTTAAAGAAAAGAAGAGGTTGTTAGTTACAGATAAGTGAATATTGATGTTAAAAAAAAAAAAACAAATGCAGTTCTTTCCTAAGACAACACGGGGACGAGGAAGCGATATTCAAGAGCTTCAAAGACATAAACGAGCTCATTAAAGACATGATCGAGCTTAAAGGGAAGTACTGTTCAGTGGAAAGCGAGCTGAAAGAGATGCACGGGAGGTACTCGCAGCTGAGCCTACAATTCGCGGAGGTTGAAGGAGAGAGACAGAAGCTGATGATGACCCTCAAATGCGTCCGGTCATCGAAGAAGGCAGCAGCTTTGAATCTGAGCCGCTCATCCTCAGCCTCTCTCGGCGACCATTGAGTGATGAGTAGGTAGATAATATAGAGTGCTGCTGCTGCTGCTGCTGCTGATATTGCCATATTTTGGAGGAGATAAATTTTGTGGACAAGTTGTAAATGAGTTACCTTCTTCTCCCCTACATAAAGGTGGAACTAGTTGCCAACCATTCCATTCCATTCCATGCTAAGCTAGATGTTGTGTTAAATAACATATAGAATTTCCGAACGTTATTAATAAATAATAATATAGAAATGTATATTTGTTTTAACCATTACATCTTTTTTTTATGGTAATCACAATGTTTATTTTTAGATGAAATACCAAGATGATTCGTTTTGTCTCACATAGGAAACTTTCTAGATTTAAGAGTTATTTATTGAAAGTTTTAATCAGTCACTCGAAGTTTTAATTCCTTACAAATACAAGATTCAAAGAAATTTTTAAGAAAATAATACTTGATAAAAAGCTTGGCTAAAACTTAAGAGGAAAATCTCTTATAAAATTTTGAGTTTTCTAAGAAATTTCGAATTTTTTACTTAAATATCTACTTTTTATAACTCAAATACACACACATACATTCTAAACCTGTTGGATCCTGATTTTCTCAGAGATGAATTTGTGCTCTACAACGAAGTTAACTTGTACAAAAGGATCAAGCAAGCGAGTTGTGTTCCCCGTGGGCGACCCGAGGTCGAAACCCGCCGGAGTCGCCACCTTGGGGAGGACTTTAACCTTAACGCTCCCGATTCGAACTTGCGAAAACAATGTAAATATATCCAAAAAAAAAAAAAGTCAGTCATAACTGAATTTTATAAGATAATTTACAATGTGCATGAAAAAAGATTTATAAGATGATTATTTATATGCAATAATTACCGTTATGATATCAGACTATTTATAGGTAATTACTATTGTGGTATCAGACTAATTACAGTCAGTGACCGTTATGGTATAGACTATTTAGAGTCAGTATCTGTTATGGTATGATAAGATTATTTATAGTCAATGACACTTATGATATTAAATCAACCTGTGTTAAAGTTAACCATACCGAGTCGGTGTTTGATCATGATTAACTAATATTGAAAGGAGATCACTTATTAGTATCAAAGTATCATGTACCGTCTTTACATTAATATCCATAACTACTTATTGAAAAGAATTTACCTTTCATAAAAAAAAAGGGAAAAAAAAACTTTGGCAGATAATGCAATATCTTAGATATACTCAGACTCATAATTAATTTACTTAACTATTTGCCACAGTTACTTAGATAGCTATATACGTAGTATACTAGATTACAGCAAATGACTCAAGTTGGTTAAATAAAGTAGTAAATTTATCCATGGAAGCCTTAGTCAATGCTAACCCAACTTACTCTCTGCCAAAGAGATTGACCCATATAAATGAATATGCGGAACTGCACTCTTTTTCGGCCTTCCCCATCCAAAATCCGTGTTGTAAACTGCTAACCGTGGCGGCCCTACGGCAGTCAAAGGAATCCCGAATATAAATCTCTCAGCACCACCATTTTCTAGTTCTTTCACCTGTCGCATTATGGCGTTCGCAGCTAACACAGTTCCGTCTTGTCCTAGCAAAACCTTCTTCTCCATGGCCACGAGGCGTCCCACTAGGCAGTCTCCTCCGACAATCCGCAAGAAATTCGAGATAGCGGAGATTAGATATATCGCTATCATCCGTAACTGGTAGCACTTCTTCGGGTGTTGATTTCACTATGCAAATCCACGTGAAAGCATAAACTGCAGCGAAGCTCGATATCCTCAATGGCTCTAGACCGAGTACGGTGGACCGATTCGAGATCCAACTTTTGAATTGATTGATGGTAGTTTTGGAGAATATGAATGTGGCTCTTTGTTCAGTGAAGATTTGACGTGATGAACTAGAGTTTGGATTTTTAGAGGCGGCAAAATTATCCCACAGTTTCTTCAACAATGTGGTTTTGAGATCATTGGGGTCTTCAACGATGCCCCTTTCGAGAAAAAGAAGCAGACCCTCGATATCTCCGGTTCGAAAGATTGATGCCCACGACTTTATAAAATGTTGAAAGCCCCTTCCATCACAAACTGCGTGGTAAATGTTAGTCCTATGCAAATCCCTGAATTTGGAAACAATGTGACCTACAAGAGAAATTAATTTAGCAAATTAATATTAACTAGTTTAGTCTTTCAGATTCACACTCAGACTATTAACTTAGGGTTTTTGAGAGATTACTTGGACGGCAAGAAGAGGAGTCACTGTATATATCCTCTCTTCCGAAATACGAAATGGTGGAGGTTGCGGCACTAGAGGGTTTAAGAGCTTCACATCTTGTGGGTTATTGCTATTGAGCTCGTAAAAATTTAGCGTTGACTCGGCAACTGTAAAGGGCACCGATTCCCCATCGGTGTAGACGATTTGGGGCTCTCCGGGCAGCGGAGGCACCACGATCTTGGCTGAAAAGGGTAAGACTTTTTGAGAGCTGCAGAGAGGAAAGTTTTAAGTGCGGGAAGAATCGTCTGAGTGAAATCGGGGTTTGGGTGAGGAAATTCATAGAAGAAGACACGTTGAACAACAATAGGGAACATCTATTTGATATCCAGGAATGAAAGGAAAGGGATGATGTTGGAACTGAGTTTGGAGGCGGAGATATATGGGCATGTTCGATAATCTTGATCGGACATTCAACTTCTGCTTCAGCCATAGCCATATCCATAGGCATAGTCTTTTTGTTTTGTTTTGTTGAACAAGTGATGTTAGAACTTGTCTCTTACTGTTGGAGAAATTATTAATTGGACAGAGTTCGCCACATAGGATATGGACTCAACTAATAAAAAAGTGATAATGCATTAATAGTATTATAGAAGTAAAAATCATAATGTAGAAGATAAAAATGAGTTTATTAATTATTCTCTCTAATCATTAATTACCATTAGTAACAAATAAAACATTAAATGCCAAAAGAATTATTTATTTATTATTAATAAATATAAATAATAGGTAAATCTAATTATAAATATTACATATTATATATAATGAATAATTAATAAAAATAAGTTTTTCATATACGATATAGTACAATTGTTACTAGTTTTGTGATTTTTTTTTTCTAAAAACTTATTGGGTGCGGTGAACCCGAGAAGACAATTAAGATGGAACTGATTTTGAATATATTAATCAAAATATTTTAATATAATAAATATTTTAGTAATTAATGTTAAGAGAGGGAGAGAAGAATACCAGTTTTTATTATCTACATTATGATTTTAACTTCTACCATATCATTAATGAGTTGTCACTTTTTTATTAGCTGAGTCTATATCTTACGTGGCGGACTCAGTCTAACTAATAACTCATATACAATAAAATGAACTAATTTACATAACTTATACGTACATATATTAATTTATAATAATAATAAAAAATAAAAAAACAAATTAATATGATGCGATTTAGTTGTTGGTTGGATTCTAGAACTATTCTGTTAAATAATAAAGTGGGTAACTAATGATGCGCTATTGAGTCAAAAATAAAATTACGATTGACATTTTGACAGTAAGACCCGAACAAAAAAAATTGTACGGTCGGATATGCTGTCCCCCACTCGATCGATACTCTCCGCATTCCTGATTTTTTATAATTAACTTATCCACCAAAGTTTCTATTATTATTCGACTTCAATTTTTTTGGCAACCAGTTTTTTTTGTTATGGAATATTCCACGAACAACAGTCAAACCAACTACTCTCTATATAACCTCGCTTTCCATTTTAAGCTTACTATCAAATTGAATTAAACCAAAATAATACAACATAGAGCAGTAGCCGTCTCTTCGTCGGAGCACAGTCGCCCGCCGCCTCCGTCTACATTCATGGGCTTCATTAAAGCAAGGCAGGTTACCTACCCTCTCGGTAGCGACGCGATTTCCCGGCTCATCGGACCGTACAGCGGAAGCGACGGAAGTAGAAGCGGCCAAGACGACTCTCCATTTCACTCACTACACCAGGACATGTTTTTTGTGGCTACTAGAAAGGTCACAAAAGACCGCAAAACAGTCACATAATAAATCAGTGACCAAAAAAATGTTTGTCACAGTGTGGTCACAGTAGATAAAGTTGCTAAATGAAATAGTGACCAAGTGAAAAACTAGCCACTAAATATATGATATTAATGATGGTTTTTTTTTTTTTTTGTAAATAAGAGGAATGGGCTAGTAGTGGCAACCCTATGCCCATCCCGTTACGTAATGTCCGGACTTTCGTGTTCATTTGCAAGCATATCATACTTATGAACAACCGGCGAATGCACTGGCCCCGTCAACGTAACCCCGGGAAATGATTTTAATCAAGTCGCTGGGGGGATTCGAACTCGTGACCTCGGAGCCAAACCACATGAGAGTCAGCGCTCTCAACCACTAGACCAAAACTGCTGGTGGTATATTAATGATCGAAGCAATACATATATCTGTATAATTTTTTAAAAAATATTATTTATGTGTTTTTTATTTATTAATTTTCTAATTAAAACTAATAATATAAAATATTAAAGAGTGAATGGTTTACAAATTACTCTCAATTAAACCATATCAACATACTTCCTACCTTGGAGTATTCATAATTATTATATATCAATATAATTACATGTATAAAATTATGTACATTAATAAGAGACAACTCCTAAATAAGATCTCATAGATAATCTTACAACATATAACTCCAAATAAATGGTACAAAATATATGCAAAATTATTTTGATAGAATATACACATGTTAAAGGAAGTAGGCGACATTGTCAATAAGTATAACTGATTCTATATGTCTCTCCTGAGTTCATATGCATCTTACTCGATAGAATCCTGCAAAACAATGAAGAACATGACGACGATGACACGCATGGTAGTCGTGAAACCCGACATGAGATATTCAACAATAAATTTCGTATCCATGGCGGTTTTTTATTCAAATTAACACTTAGATATGCTAGATAGATCACGTCGGGATCCAAGGGATAGAGAGAACCGAAAATATTACCTATGGAGGTACTACGGAAGCCAGTGACTGTCGCTACCACCAACTTCCAATTATATAAATTCCAATGTATGCACCCTCAAAATTGAATTTTTAGATAGATTGATCGAGAAATTTAGAGAGGAAAAGGAGGGAACTGCAAAAACGCATGGTGGCTGGAGGAGATTGATGAAGATCAACTAGAGATTCTACTGTTTTAAGGAAGATGAAAAGAGCTTTCACTTACACATGCATATGGAATAAATGGAGACTTCAACTTCTAGGGAGCTCCCATCTTGTGCGATGGCCTCCCTCTTATCAAGAGATTTGTGAGAAATTTAAGGGAGATTGAATAATTGAGATAACTATAATAACAGTTATTTGAGATATTTAAGGAAAAATTTAGGTCTGATTATTATTAACCGTGAGATAAAGATGGACTGGTCAATCATCTAAGGAATAAAAAACAGTTTTTATTTATTTTATATATTTAATTGCTAGCTAATTTGTAAATAATTTATCTTATATTCGACCAAAATAATAATAATAACTTATTTTCTATTAATTAATTACTTGTTTATTAGTAGCACTTTTTTTTTTGTTTCAAATATATTCTTCTACTACTAAATAACTATAATTACTATATCATAAAATACATAAAAAATGATAAACTATATTATTATTGCTTAGAGATTAGTTATAGTTAGATACTTTTTTTTTTTTTTTTGCAAAATAGAAACAATTTCTCCAAACCAAAGTTATAAATGCCCTATAATATTCGTGAAAATTAATAAAACTATCAACTTAAATTCAGCTAATTTTAAATATTTGATAAGAAAACAAAATGGTGTAATATACACATATCGAATGGTAGGAATAAAACGAACTAATATTTAAACGTTATTTACAATTTTCTAACTAGATGAAAATTATCACATATTATATTTAGCAGTGGTACCTGTCCAAACTAATATTTAGTAACTAAAACTTTCAATTATCGCCATGTGTTTAGTTAATACATACATGTTTCACTTTGCTTTGGACACAAATTGGTTGTGATTAGCAACTAAATATTAGTTCATCACTAAATAGTTTCACGAATATATAATTTGTGACTAAATTCATATGTAGCTACTAAAAAAATTAAATTTTAGTGACTAACTATATTATGGTCACAAAATATTCATCACTAAAAATATGTTTTTTTGTAGTGACTCCGACGACATCAACGACTTCTTCACCGAGGACGAAGACGACGTCGGCTCGTCAATGACGGAGCTGGCGAGTTCTTCCGACTTTGACAGACTAGAGTCCGTTCGAATGGACGGCGTAGAGAGAATCCTCCGGCGGCGCTCTGGCGAAGTCGATGGGTATAAGGATCTCCTGGCTTCTCACGTTGACAAAGCCATGGAGGTGTTCTCGATAACAGAGCCGAACAAGTCCGATCGCCGGCAGAAGGTGGTGTTGCTCCTGCAAGACATCGGCCACAATGTTGCTCTCTGTAAGATGAAGTGGGGCCCCGACCGGAGGGTCACCGCTGGCCGCCACGAGTTCATCGACGTGGTCGGCTCCGGCGGCGATAGGTACATTGTGGAGTTAGACTTTGCGGGTGAGTTCGATATAGCCCGGCCGACGAGGCAGTACTCGAGGCTGATGGAGTCTTTGCCCAGAGTGTTCGTCGGAAAAGTCGAGGAGATGAAGGTGGTAGTGAAGGCAATGACTGAAGCAGCTAAGATTTCGATGATGAGTCGAGGTCTGTCGATGCCACCATGGAGAAAAAGCGGTTTTATGAAGAATAAGTGGTTCGGTCCGTATCGTCGGACCATGAGCCCGGACTTGGAGGTGTGTTCGGTGAAATCGGTAGTTAAGTGTCGGTCGGTCGGTTTTTGATGATTTTTATAGTAGTGACAATTCGTAAGATAGCTTATTGATGCATATATTGTAGAAGTAGTAACCAAGTAGGGTTAATTCATTTGAGCAAGAAGTCGAGATTATTCTTTAGGTAGTAATGAATGTGTAAATAAAATTAGAGGGGGGGGGGGGGGGAGTTAAGTTATTAAAGAGTTAAATTTGAGAATAATTACACTGTTTAAGGATAAAACTACGTGTTATCAAAAGTTGAGGGATAATTACCCTACCATAATATAATTTCATCCCCACAGATAATAATATTCCAAAAATGGATGGATTTAGTTTTTCAAAATTATATGGAAGTATATATTGTTTCAAAATATGGTAATTGGTATTTTCATCTAAAATTGTCGTTAAATACATTTTAAATGTACAAAATTAATTAGGTACCTTCTAAGATAATACAACTACCGATTGATGATTAATTGAGTCACAACCGAGTCGGAACATTATATATCATAACATTATTATAAGTTAGTTGGTTTTAATTTTGATATTTAGAAAACGATCTGGTTAATTTTATAATTTAAATATATGTAGCGACAATTTTGATTGATAATGGAAAAAGTACCATATATCATCGTTTGTATGTTTTAAATATATTGATACCAAAAAAATTATATTTTCAATCATGTTATATATTTACATACTTTTTCCATTTTTTTATACTATATAAATATGAAATATTATATTTTTAAGGGTAAATGGTATTTTGGTGTCATATAGTTGACCAAAATTGGTTTTTGGTCGATATTTTTTTTTTACACTTTTGCTGTCACGCGTTTGCATTTTGTATACTTACCGGTCATCTAACGGATGCACCAAAACTTTACAATTTTCAAGCATATGGTACCAAACGTTTACACAAAAAGATGTGACACCAAAGCCATTTTGATCCAACATATGACACCAAATATTTTTTAACCCCATTTTTAAAGAAGGTGCATGATTATTAAAAATATCTGTCGTATCATTCAAACTTTTAATTTTTCGAATAACGATTTATTATTTTAAATAATATAAAGTAATATCATTTTTTTAAGAAAAGAACCTACCATATAATTAATATTATGACATCTCTTAAATATTCCAAACTTGTCACGCCTCCAAAGCCGAGTGACTCTCTCACTAGTCCAACCCTGTGTAACAGAGCCCGTTGTCCTTATTTGGACTTTGAAAATGAGAAACTCCTATTGGACTTGAGTAGTACATCTCATGCTTATTAAGACTCAAAATCTATTATTTTCAACCAATGTGGTACACAAATATGAGGATAAATTATTAGTTAGACCGAGTCTGCCACGTAGGATATGGACTCGGCAATAAAAAAGTGACAACACATTAATGATAGGGTAGATGTAAAATCACAATGTAGATAATAAAAATTGGTATTCTTCTCCCTCTAAACATTAATTACTAAAAGATTTATTATATTAATGTATATTAAAATATTTTGATTAAGATATTCAAAATCAGTTTTCATTATATTCTACCCACCTCGGTTATGCATGTTGGGTCCTGGTTGAAATGGGTCGGATGGACGCGTTTGTCTGATCGGGTTGTTCGGGTTGTGGCGGACACTCCTCGCCTGGAAGAGGTATTTGCCGGATGCCGGTGACGAGTGTTCGGTCTAATGCTATGTCTCAGGAAAAGGTTGTGTCTCGGCAAAAGTCTGTGTCTTGGTTAGCGTCTGGGCTCGTCTTACTCCTATTTCTCTTCCACACCTTAGCTGCGGGGCCCGTTCCTGCACAAGGGGCCAATACTAGCACGGAGAGGGGGGGTGGTGCTAGTGGAGCCCTCTCCGATGCTTAAGTCACAATTGGGCTAAAGGGAGAAAAATAATTCTAGAGAGAGAAAATATTTCTAGAGAGAAGTCGGAGCTCAAAATGCCAAAGTTGTGAAAATGAGAGAATGTCCCAAAATGGGTGGCCAAGGTCTCCTATTTATAGGCTACCTTGGGACCGGACCCGGTTTTGAAGCGTGTTAGGTTATGAAGTCTAGGTCAACGGGTCGTCAATCTAGAATTTATCTCCCACTAATGAAATGTCGGGTTCAGTGTTCTAGGACTAGTCATTCTGATACATGCCCTTCTGCTCCCTTGGGGTAGTCGTTCTGATATATGTCCTTCTCTTCTCTCCTTCTAACCTCCTTTCCTTCTCTCCTTCTGACCTCCTTTCCTTCTCTCCTTCTGACCTCCTGAGGCTTGTACTTCTTACCCCTGGGGCTTGTCCTACTGCTCTATGCTCTTCTGCTTCCTTGGCTCTCTTCTCCTTGCCACCCTGCAAGAGGGGCAATACCAGGCACAGGGGGGGGGGGGGGGGGGGGTGGTGCCTGATGAACCCTCTCCGATGCCTAAGTCAGTACAGTTTTAGAAAGATAAAGCTAGAGAGATGTCAGAGCAAAATTGTGCAACTTGCCCAGATGATCAAATGAATAGTGGAGGGGTATTTATAGGCAACGGTGTCATTAAGGTGGCTTAATGACATCGTTAACCTTTAAACATAGTTAATTAACCTTTAAGTACGTAATTAAGACCTTAGGATACGGAGAAGGTTGGCGGAATAAACCGAGTGTGGGAGTCCAAAAAATGGTGCCGGGGCCCTTGGGGGGAAGAGAAATCCGACCCCCAAGGGTAGGGGTTGGGTGAGGGCACCCAACCCCTCCTAGGGAGGATGGGGTTGGCCAACCCCATCCCTCCTAGGAGAGATCGGGTTGGCCGACCCGATCTCTCCTAGGAGAGATCGGGTTGGTTGACCCGATCTCCCCTAGGGGAGGTCGGGTGTGGCCACCCAACCTCACCTAGGTGAGTTTGCCTCGGCCGGACGAGCGCTTCGGCCTCGTCCGAGCCGTTGATGTTCTCGCGAAGTGTTCGGGTTGAAGTTTCGATTTACAATCATTAACGGGGTGATAAAAATAAAACGATTCGGAAGTCAACGGGTTCAAATTGGGCGTATATCCATCACATGCCCCCGAGTCAACCAATGGCCTAACCCTTGATTGACTCTATTTTAGGATGGTATGACACACACAATTTGAAACCGGGGTTTTACCTTTCATCTGGATGCTTACTTACCCATGGATGTGTGCCTCTGACTCTGCCCTCTGCCTTATGAGATAGAGGAATTGTAAACGTCAGAATAGCACGGACATGTGCCTAAGCACACGTCCGTCTGAGGTGGGAGTAATAAATCTATCATTGCTACAGACGTATACTCGAAAAATACACGCTTGCATAAGGATGCAATACGGATGCAGCTAGGCGATTCATACTTCAATTTCATGCCGGATTCATCTAAGTGAAGAAAAAATTCAATTTTGGCCCAAAATTTTTCTAAGTATGGGATACTAGAAAATATGCCTATAGGATGTTAACTAGGAGTGAACATGGACATATCATGAACATGAGGATGTGTACTAGCCTACATGCAAGTAGGAACATAAGGATGGGAGTGAGTATAGACATGCTGCGATTGTAGTCATGAATGTATGCATAAATATATGGCGGTCATGTGCATTGATGTCTAAATGTTTGAACACATGGGAGTGTGTATGTGGGCATGCATATGAGTGCAAGCATGAACATGTATGTATGTATGGACGGGTTGTGAGTATAAGCATGAGTGATGACATTGATGTACCTGTAGATGTTGATCATGAATATGAGCATAAGTGCAAAGGTGAGAGTATAGTCCTCTCCTTTACCTGAGGGTGGGAACCCTGCCACTCAATGGGACATAACGTTCCGCCTCCCTCGTACTAGCGTGGGCATTGTCCATTGACCTCGACCTTCGGGATGTGTAACATTTTTCCTTCATTCGTTGGAGCGTGTGTATAGCTCTTGGCCTTTGCTCTGCAGTTTGTTCCCCATAAAAGTGAGGGTGAAAATGCTTACAAGCTTTCTTCTTACCGCCGCGAGCGAAGGGGTCTATTGACATGTGTTAGGGGTTGACCCTTCCTTTGGATGTGTTGGAGCGTTGCTCCATTTGGGGAAACTAAAAGTTCGCCTTCTTCCCTTGGTGTTAAGGTTGCCCCCGTAGTAGGCGGATCTCGCCCCTCCATGAGTAAGGGTCGATCTTTGTGTTGGTTGCTCGTATAGATGACTCACTTTTGGGAAGCTTTCTTCTTCAGACAGGGAGACCTTGAAGATCGTTTTCCAAGGTAGTCAGACCAAATCTGACTATCCTGTGTCTTGGGTGTCCGCGGTGGACTCGTATGAGGCGGGGACTCGTATGACCCCTTGTAGGTTGACTTCATGGAGAAAAATATAAGGTGTAGGCAGAGCGTTCCGAATGTACCGTTGAATCGGATGAGAGGGAAGAACCCTCTAGTTCTGCTTATCAGGCCAAGAAATTTTCTAAGTCAGGGAAGGCTGCTAATGCTTCTAGTATGCTCTCATTCCATTCTCCTTTCTTTGTGATATACTTATGATTGTTCCCATGTTGCTTCCTTCTTGTTGTTAGAGCGTTCTTCCCTGGTTACCGAATGGTTCTTGCGGTGGTCGAGAGTTCAAGTCAATCTAAATCCAAGGCGCGAAAACCTGACTCTGAGGTCGGGCCCTCGGCTGCCAAGGAGAAAGAAACCGCGGGAGGCTTTCCTTCCAGTGCCCCCTTGCTGACTCCCTCTCATGATAAGGAGGTAGTGGTTGAAGAGGCGCCCTCTTTGCTTGACAAAGGGAAACAACCTGTGGCTGGCGATGGGGTGATCATAGGTCTCGATGTCTCTTCTTTATCCTCTGCCCCCCAGCCGAGGGACCGAGACTCAGATTCATTTCATCTTCATGTAGATTTGACGACTTTCGAAGGTGTCTTTGGCTTTCCTATGGGTTATGTTATTAACCCCTACGTTGAAAATTTTTCTTTTGGTGATGGGTGTTATCATCGCCTTTCCTTGAGGTTCCTTTCTCTTGCCATGGCTCTGATTAAGATAGCGAATTCTTACTTGGGAGTTCGGTGGATACTGTTCTTGAGTTAGCCTTTACTAGTATCGTAGTTGTGATCGTTGTGGGGATCGTTTTGTTATATGCCCTCAATAGTGCTTGTGGTGATTCTTTGCTTCATGGTTGATTTCATGAGATATGGAGGTTGTCTTCATAATGAGGACGTCTCCTACCTAGTATCCCCCAGTGGGTTGAAATATAAGTGCCTACCTTTGATGAGCGTATGAAGAGTGTTGTTTCTCCCTTTTTCTTGAACCTCCTCCTAAGGCTAGGCGTAGCCTTTTGATGTTCGTGGTCGGGATGGTGTCTTTACAATGCATGTCTTTGACATATGTTTTATGATGTGCTGCCATGATAATCACTTCGGGGTATGTGGACGTGATAGCCACTTCGTGATGTGTCAGAGTGATAGACCTTCTGTAGTGTGTGGACATGATAGCCAGTTCAGGGTATGTGGACATGATAGCCACTTCAAGGTATGTGGACATGATAGCCACTTCAAGATATGTGGACATGATAGCCACTTCAGTGTATGTGGACATGATAGCCGCATCACGATGTATGGAGTTGTTCTTTAGTATTCCTTTCTCATTGGAGAGCCTTCATTGCTATAGTTGCCTTTTGTTTAGGCTATGTTTGTTGGGTTAGGTCCCGATGTCTCGTCTTGTCGGATGTTGTATCCTTTATGCTCTTTAGATGTCTCCTTCATGAGTTGTGCTTGACGATGTTCAAGTCTGATACGAGCATAGGTCACTTGAGGGCGACATGCAAGACAATAACGTGTGTCAGAGGTTGATTTGTGCGGCTTGTGAGGCAATTCTCTTCTTGATGGGTCGAGTTTATTTTGAGAGTCTTGAACTTTGGATTTCATGTCTTTGCTATCCTCCTTGGTGGTGTTGGGTTCCTTTGAGATACTTCTCTTGACTTGTGCTATGGATGGTAGGATAACTCGCTACTTTTCATGATAACCTCTTGTGTTTCTGTGTATGATCCTTTGGTCATGGACTTCTCCTTTGTATATGCTTTCCTTTCATTATCTTTCTTTTGTGCTTTTCTTCACATCATACCTGCTATCTCATCAAGAAAAAACATTATGTGTTCTTTATACAACTTTACTTTGCAATTGTTTTCTCATGGAATCCTTCTCAGTATGGTGCGATGATCTCTTCTGATACCCTTTAAATGGTATATATGGTACTGTTAGACCAAAGATACGCTCTTGGTGGGCGTCGAATCTGTTCACGAGACAGGCTCTCGGAGGGCACTTAACGTTTCACAGGATAGGCTCCCGGAGGGCGCAAGTTAGACCAAAGATACGCTCCTGGTTGGCGTCGAAAACTGTTCACGAGACAGGCTCTCGGAGGGCACTTAACGTTTCACAGGATAGGCTCCCGGAGGGCACAAATTAGACCAAAGATACGCTCCTGGTTGGCGTCGAAAACTGTTCACGAGACAGGCTCTCGGAGGGCACTTAACGTTTCACAGGATAGGCTCCCGGAGGGCACAAGTTAGACCAAAGATACGCTCCTGGTTGGCGTCGAAAACTGTTCACGAGACAGGCTCTCGGAGGGCACTTAACGTTTCACAGGATAGGCTCCCGGAGGGCACAAGTTAGACCAAAGATACGCTCCTGGTTGGCGTCGAAAACTGTTCACGAGACAGGCTCTCGGAGGGCACTTAACGTTTCACAGGATAGGCTCCTGGAGGGCACAAGTTAGACCAAAGATACGCTCCTGGTTGGCGTCGAAACTGGTAGTTTGAAATCTACCTCAAGATACGCTCTTGGGGGCGTCGAATCTGGTAGGTTGCAAATCCACCTCAAGATACGCTCCTGGGGGCGTCGAAATTCGTAGTTTTTGGAAACCACTCTCAAGATACGCTCTTGGTGCGTCGAAGGTCGTAGTATAGAAACTACTCTCAAGATACGCTCTTGGGGGCGTCGAAGGTCGTAGTATGAACACTACTCTCAAGATACGCTCTTGGGGGCGTCGAAGTTCGTAGTATAAAAACTACTCTCAAGATACGCTCTTGGGGGCGTCGAATCTGTTCGCGGGATAGGCTCCCGGAGGGCACAAGGTTCGTAGTTTTAGAACTACTCTCAAGATACGCTCTTGGGGGCGTCGAATGTGTTCGCGGGATTGGCTCCCGTAGGGCTCAAGGTTCGTAGTTTTAGAACTACTCTCAAGATACGCTCTTGGGGGCGTCGAATGTGTTCGCGGGATTGGCTCCCGGAGGGCTCATAATATTACCTTATCTTGTGTCCCTTCTCATGTAGGGTGTGTCTTTGATACGCCTTTTAGATCTTTACTTGAGCTTTCTTTCCATGATATTGCATGCTACCACACTTTTTCTTCAATGTGGGGGATCACCTTTCGAGGGCGATGTTTGTGTGTTGCCAACCTAGGACGAGTCCGTGTAGGGAGTTGAGGATGTTTTCCTCTTATGTGACCTCTTCTAGGAGAAGTGGTATTGCATGTTCTTGTGATCTTCTGCCTCTAATCTCTTCTTTTGCACTTAGGTGGACTACCAAGCACTTATTTGTTTGGTGCCCCCAAATTGCTTGGTGGTCATACCGCCTTTCATATTTGGCCGTTGAATGCCCCTCGTTCATTTTCTTGGTTGGGTACCCCTTATGCTCGGGGCTCCCTTGTCTGCTTGGTTGAATGCGATGAGTGTCCTTTGTATGATTTACTCTTTCTCATGCTTGCTTGTTTCAGTCATAGGCATGGTTTGGATAATGCCTTTGTCGGATGTATCTTTAGAGGTTGGGTGGAGAGCTTTTGCTTTGGGCGGGTGGGGGTGATTTTCATTCTCTTGATAACCGGGATGCGGCAGTGTTTGTATCCTAGGGGTGCTTGTAAATTCTTTCCCCCCTTTCTTTGTGTTTTAGGTTGAAAAGCTCTCTCATAGAATGGTGTCTTGAGTTGTTAATCTTGTAGGTGTGTTTCAGACTAGTCAATCTAATCCATGCTCTTTTCTCGTGCATGGGGGGGGGGGGGGGGGGGGGTCTGACTGGGATGTGATAATCTTCCTGGAGTGTTGTGGCACTTAGTGTGCTTTGCCTTTTCCTTCATATTGAAGTATTCTTCAATGCCTTTAGGGGGTGTCACATTGGTCATGCTCCTCCCACCTTGAATGTTGATTATAGACTTCCTTTGAATTAGGACTTGAATCTAAAAAGGGCGTTTTCCTTTAGGTTTGCAGGTGATGCTCCATGATTTTCCACGGGTTTGCCCCCGTATTGGCTATTCCTTGTTGGATAGCTTCATTAGAGACTGCATTTGTATTGCGTACGTATACGTGTTTGAGGTGTGTTGAGCTGACAAGTCCCTCCTTTTTCATTTTGTCATATCCTTCATTCACCATGTATTCGGCGTATGGCCTTAAAGGCGGGATATTGTTCTAGTGTCCCTTTTACCGGGGTTCTCCTCTTGATGGGATGCCAGAGTCAAATGTCTTATCATTTGCAGACTAGGTGGTTGATCGGGATGTGCGTCTAGTGTGAGGGTCGATCTTGAAACCTTACTCCCCAAGCTTTAGAGCTCTTCTTTGGTTGATCTTGTAGAACTATTATCCTGCCCTAAGGCTCTTGATAGGAGATGTATCTCCTTTTTCATACTCTAGTTGTTGCACTATCTCTTTTGCTAATCTTGCATCTTTAGAGTTTCTCTCTTGGTGCATGACTTCAATGACAGGATTTTCTACCGATGTTTATTCTATTAGGACTTGTATCCTTGGTTGCCTTCCTTTCTTGTGAGATGGCGAAGGAGTGTTTGTGAATACTCCAATGTGTCGCACTTGGTAGAGGTATGCGCCTAATCTTTATGGCGCTGTCTTGAATCTTCGTGTACCTATCTCTGATGAACATGTTATTCATTACATATATAGTACGGAGTCCAAGGATCTCCGGGTTAGGATCATAGTTTGAGAACAGAGACATAGTCATCTATTAGATAACCTCTTTATCTACGGAGTTTATTTTTGCAAGGATAAATGCAAGGATACTTGTAAGGATACTTGTAAGGATATGTGTTCCATCCTTATTCCTGGTTCATTTGCAGTGCCGTGTCCCTAATGGGTGTGTTGGTGTTCTGACCACCTTTACTAGTAGGGGGTCCTTTGGTATTAGGTATGCCTGACTCTTCTCTAGTATCATCAATGGTTGGTCATGGGAGATGTCTGACGGACTCCCTTCATGCACTATGGTTCTCTTCATGTCAAAGTTGGTGATTCCCTCTCTTATGACTAATATATCATTGTGTGGAAATACTATGTTTTCCATATCCCTTTTTAAAAGCTTGATGATGGTGTCATCATTCTTCCTTTGCTAGGCTTGGTGTCCTTGAGAGTTTTTGATGGAAGTGTATTCCATTACCTGGGGTGAGCTTACTAAGTGTAGTTGTATCTCCTGGCTATTTTATGAAATCATAAAGATCCGCTGGAGGTGTTTGCTTCTGGTGGTGGGCGTTGCCCATGTGATATGGTTTCCTCCATTTTTAGAGGGATGTGTTCGCGGCTACCCCCTCTTATGCTAATGGGCGTTTGTGGGGAGGGCATGTTGTAACTGGTGCCCCCCTTGCATACCAATGCCCGATGGGATCCTTTGACGGACTTGGCCCTAGGATGCTTAGTGGGAGGTTATGGTGGGGGTAATCTTTTGTGATCTTCATGGTAGTTCCTCTATAGGATGTTGGGGGTGCTCAACTTATTTTTGTAAGTGAGCCTTCCATCTTGTGATCTTTCCCAGAAACTTGACCTTTTAGGTGTTCTTTGGGATTGAGGAATCTGTTGCTTGTGCATCTCTTGATTGGCGATGGCCTTTTACGTATTCTTCTAGTGGTCCACCTGTGTATATATATATCACGGAGCCCGAAGGCGTCCGGTATGGTCATTCTTGGAAAACATGTTGATATCAAGTATCAAAACCTACCCCTTTTAGGGAGTTGACTTGTTATGCAGTTAAATTAAATAAGAGGATATGGGAAGGATATGAGTGTGGGGGTGTTGATATACCCTGCTTCTTTGGTAATGTAACTGTTTTCCTCCATTAGTCTGTGTGTATTCCTTCCACTTGAGGAATATAAGGTCGCATCCTTGCAAGGCGGACTAGGTGGAGGTGTATCCTTCATGTATGCTATGTGCGATCTTACTCTACTACGTCTCTCCATGAGACTTCCCATTGTAGTAGCTATGTGCTAACGTAGTGTGGTACTCTATGAGTCCCCTGTTCAAATCCTTGTCTTTTCAACTTCTTCCCTGTCCTAGGGGGATGTGTGCCAAGGGTTGTCATGCACAAGGGGTTTGGATCTGTCGTGCTGTATCATGGGTAGGTGGTTGCCTTGTTGTGTTGTTGGGACTATGTTCCTCCCTTTTAGCTTTCCTTGATATGTCCCTTAGTCATGTCTGTAGTGATACGGACTGTATGTGTACATTGCCAGGGTGGATGTTGGAACTTCTATATCCTTGTTGGTCTGGCATGTATGTCCTCCCTTAGTGCGGTGTATGTCCCTGTTGGGGTACTTGGTTGAATCCATGCCTCCTTGGAGGTCTTTCCTGTCTATCTGCCCCCAGAGGTGTGTATGCCCTGGCATCCTGCTGTGTGTGTTGCTGCCTTGGAGGCACAGACTGCTGCCTTCCCTCAGGGGGTGGCCTTTGGTTGTCTCTCCTTTGTTCTTCTCACTGCCCTGTTCGAGGGTGCAAGTGGTGTTCTTCTTCATGCTGGTGTTGCCTTCTCTGCATGTTCCTCAGGGTATCTCTATAGGCTAGCAGCTCATCCAATGCGTTCATCAACCTCGGAGTCACTGTCTGTGCTCCTTGCGAGTATGCGGGCCTTATGTTGGTTGTGTGGGCACGATTGTCGTTCCTTTGAGTCAGTATTCCATATGGACACCCTTGAGGTTGTGCCTCATAGTAGTACCCCTGTGGAGGTGCCGTGTATTGGGATGGCACTCCTTATTGCCCCCCTGTCCCTCTGGTTTCCTAGTCAATGGAGTTGAAGTTGTGGAAGCCTCCTAGCCAGCTGGGCGTGAAGGTCCTCCTGCCTGCTTGTTAGGTTGGGGTGCCTGTGGGGCTACCTGAGGCTCTGGGTGTGCAGGCTGTTTCTCTGGGTTAGGCTGCCTTGCTAGAGGTATAGGCTGTCTCCCTCGCCTACTGCCCCCAGGTGGGCGGTTATGCCTAGATGCTAAGCTATTCGTCATCGCTCTTGTGATTGCCAGGCTTTCTGTTCGAAGCCCACAGACGGCGCCAAGTGTTAGGTTATGAAGTCTAGGTCAACGGGTCGTCAATCTAGAATTTATCTCCCACTAATGAAATGTCGGGTTCAGTGTTCCTAGGACTAGTCATTCTGATACATGCCCTTCTGCTCCCTTGGGGTAGTCGTTCTGATATATGTCCTTCTCTTCTCTCCTTCTAACCTCCTTTCCTTCTCTCCTTCTGACCTCCTTTCCTTCTCTCCTTCTGACCTCCTGAGGCTTGTACTTCTTACCCCCTGGGGCTTGTCCTACTGCTCTATGCTCTTCTGCTTCCTTGGCTCTCTTCTCCTTGCCACCCTGCAAGAGGGGCAATACCAGGCACAGAGGGGGGGGGGGTGATGCCTGATGAACCCTCTCCGATGCCTAAGTCAGTACAGTTTTAGAAAGATAAAGCTAGAGAGATGTCAGAGCAAAATTGTGCAACTTGCCCAGATGATCAAATGAATAGTGGAGGAGGGGTATTTATAGGCAACGGTGTCATTAAGGTGGCTTAATGACATCGTTAACCTTTAAACACAGTTAATTAACCTTTAAGTACGTAATTAAGACCTTAGGATACGGAGAAGGTTGGCGGAATAAACCGAGTGTGGGAGTCCAAAAAATGGTGCCGGGGCCCTTGGGGGGAAGAGAAATCCGACCCCCAAGGGTAGGGGTTGGGTGAGGGCACCCAACCCCTCCTAGGGAGGATGAGGTTGGCCAACCCCATCCCTCCTAGGAGAGATCGGGTTGGTCCACCCGATCTCCCCTAGGGGAGATCGGGTTGGTTGACCCGATCTCCCCTAGGGGAGGTCGGGTGTGGCCACCCAACCTCACCTAGGTGAGTTTGCCTCGGCCGGACGAGCGCTTCGGCCTCGTCCGAGCCGTTGATGTTCTCGCGAAGTGTTCGGGTTGAAGTTTCGATTTACAATCATTAACGGGGTGATAAAAATAAAACGATTCGGAAGTCAACGGGTTCAAATTGGGCGTATATCCATCAAAGCGGTTTGATGACGGTTCAAAGGAAAGCGGTAACCGTCATCAATATTGGCAATGCGCGAACTCGACTTCTCTATGCGTAACGGTAATCGGGGGTACGCGTAATACCCATAGAGAAATCCGGACCTCGTCGAATTTGGGCAATTCGGCGAGGTCCGGACGCGTGTACCGTGCTTCCGAATCGTTTTGACCCTTAGGAGACGTTTTCTAAACTGTAATGTGATTTTTGACGTGTTTACGAGGCCCGAAATATAAATACGAACCCGAATTGGACATATATCCATCACTTGCCCCCGAGTCAAGTAACGGTTCAAAACCTTTCTTGACTCTATTTTAAGTTAGGGTACATGTCCAATTTGAGCTTGACGCTAACCTTCCGGTTTTGATCGTCGATTGGACGTAGAAGTCTTGATTTCGTCAGTCCTTTGATTTTTTGACCGAGTGACTTTATTTCCTGTCATCACGGTTAGTGCAATAGAGAATGCACATATATAACGTGCAAACATGATACCCGCTAGGGATATAAGCGATTAGTAATATGTCATGCGGACATGCTATTTATCAACATGCATGTACAAGTAACGGTCATGGCAAGAACGTAATTACGTGATGCTAGAAATATAATCTATATACCCTAAAATGACTTAGCGAATAATAAATCATGAATCATGCGATATGCAAACATGCATGTAAAATGATGAATTTGATACGCGTAGTACTAAAATAATCATACGCGTAGAGATTAGTAAATACTTAGAAGAGGGTGGAGTATACCGTAAGCACTTAGGTGTGGGTGTAGGTGAATTACTCATTTGATCCTTATCATTAAGGAATCTTTTGAGATATGTGATTACACTAATCCCCAATCATTCTTCCAGCTTTTTGGGAATCCATTCTTCATCCTTCTTTGCAGGTAATTGCTCCACCATTTTTAGAAACCATTTGCTTGTTCATAGTATCTTCACTACCGTAAACTTTAGGTGCATCCCGAAAGTTACATGTTTGATTCTTGGCCTGTTTTCAGAAATTGATACCACCAATCGACTCAGAACACCGCGAGGATTCCAGCGCCGTCTTCAGAACCGCCAGCTGACGCCGGACGCGCCCTCACGCGCCGCCGCGTGTGCGCCGCTTCGCCGGCGCGTGTAAGCCACGCGCCGCCTTCCCGTGCTCCGTTCGCCGCGATTTTTACCTTTCTGAAATCTTCTCGACGAGTGGAGTCCATTGTGATACTTTTTGTCACATTTTGAGGTAGTCTGAAAACTCGATTTTCCAGAACAGTTTCGTCTTGATTTTTGGATGTTGTCATGTTGTTGTTCCTTTGAACTATTTGTCGTTGTTTTAAACACCTAATCCTGGTCCGCGCATAGCACGTTCAAAATGTCATATGTGACGCGTCAAAAAAAGGAAGTATTTATATATGGAAGGTCGCGAAGTTTCTAAAGATAGGACTGGCTTAAAATATGATAGTGTATATGCATTATTTATTATAAAATATTTAGAAAATATATTATGTGTATTTATGGTGAAATACATAAATATATATGTATATTTTTGGAATATTAAATGCATATATCTTTCAGATTTTGCTTCCTAATTTTTAGGGCCTAGTTTAGCTATAAATAGGGTCCTTTGTTACACAGAAAATTATAGCCATCAATAACAATACATCAGTTCTCGAAAACCGCGCTATTTTGTCTTATAGTGAAAAGTTTTTTTTTTCTTTCGCTGTAGCCTTCCTCCCGCGGGTGTCCACCTCCGCTGGCGACCAACTTCGTCGGCGACCATTTCTCAGCCCGTTGCTGCACCGTCGCGCCGCCCTAGTCCACCGGTAGCCAGGCCGCCGTCGTCCGTCCAGGTCCACACATGTCTGTCGACTCTCCGGCTGCTGGATTCTTTCCTGCAAAGACAACCACCTCGCCGGAGCCCCACTGCGCCGCTGCTACTGCTAACCTCCGTCCAGACACGTCGCTCCTGCTCCGGGCCATCGGTGCGCCGTCCATCCCTGCGTCGTCTTCGACCAGAGCTACCCCGTTGATCCCGTCCAGCCTTCCCCGGAGCTTCGACCTGCGACCACGCCGGAGCTGTGTCTCGCCACTGAATCGCCAGGAGCCTACCGGAATCGCTGCCGTCCGTCCCTCGCTCGTCGTCGACAGCCCCTTCCCGCCGGCAGGTGGCCCTCCGATTGCTGTCACTGGCCTCTGTAGGTAAGTATCTGCGTTTTTTTTCTTTTCTGTTTTTTTTATTAATTATTTTTTCCTGTTTTGTTTTTTAAGTTTATTTAATTATTTTTGTTTTATTTTCTGTTATCTATTATTATTATTATTATTAAATTTTTTTGCCAAAGTATTATTATTAATTGTACCATGCAGTGTTATCAGAACCGGACCGGACACCGAACCGGTAAGGGTGCCGGTTCCCGGTTCACCGGTTTGACCGTTTTAGCTACACAATGTTCAAACTATTATTTTCAAGCCCACAAATATAAGCCCAGCCCAATATCTCACAAACCTAACTCTATTCTCACTACCCAGATCCAGATGCATCCACGCCTCACCGGTCACCTCCTACAACATCCA
Source organism: Clarkia xantiana subsp. parviflora (assembly GCA_036873135.1). Lineage (NCBI taxonomy): Eukaryota > Viridiplantae > Streptophyta > Magnoliopsida > Myrtales > Onagraceae > Clarkia > Clarkia xantiana. The sequence continues at coordinate 14,077,511 of JAPTYO010000003.1, forward strand.
CGCCATCCCACCTGCCTCTACCACCCAACAGAACAGCCTTGCTCCACCTCCATCACCGGCTTCCCTGAGATGAGACCCGCCACGACACTTGACCAGATTAAGGAAAGAATGGACCTCATTGGCAACGTAAATGGCCAAATCGAGCACTGGGTGGGAATCGACATCCGATAAGATGCATCTTGGTAGAGATTGAGATCCCCAAGATCCCTAACCCCCTTCCTTTGTAGAGATCCCCCTTCTTCTAGATCCACCCCATTTTCGAGAAGTTGAGCAGCATAGGAGTAGATTCTTCAGTTCCTCTATTCTTCACATCCTCTAGATTCCTCTCCCGTTCCTTTCTTCCCTTCCCTCCAAGAAGAGACGGACGTGGAGGACTCTGCAGCAACGGCTGGAATCCGACGCAGAGTTGCCCACTTGCAATTTATGCTGGAATCAATTTTCCACATACGTCGCACAGTCCGCATGCAAGCTCGCAGTTCCGTCAGTTTGATCGATTTCGTCATGAGAAATCAAGTCCGGAATCCCTCCATCAGAGACACCCTAAGAACAAGTCAATAAGGGCTCGCGAAGGCAAAAGTTTCCACTTTGGGGCTTCAGTCTTTAGGCGGAGGAAGAGAATTTGAGTGTTAGAGTTAGATGGGGAAATCAAATTGGCTGAGAAGATGATATCTTAGTCTTAGCTCTTAGGGTTGCCGCCTTGCTAGTCTTAGCTCTTAGGGTCTCGGTGATAGTTTTTTTTTAAATATATATATTGGTTATGAAGACCGAACCGGCAGACCGCCCGGTCCGATAAAAACCAGCCGGTTCTCTTAAAACCGGGCTTACGAACCAGGTTCGTTTACGTCCTCCGGAAATGTTTGAACCGGACCGTGGATGGGTCCGGTTCCGGGTCGAACCCGATCGGACCGCCGGTCCGGTCCGATTCTGATAACACTGGTACCATGTTAATTGGATAGTTTAGATGTAGACCCAATTGGATGACATGTTCTATTGTATGTATATGTGTATGATATGTAATTATTAAATTGTATCATGATTTTGAGTATGTTCGATTTTATTTATCTCAATTATGAATTTTAGATGCTTAATAGGTTTTTTTTAGGCTCAAGTTTGTCATTAATAATAGTTCGCATAAAATTAGTTTAGTTTTTTTTTTTTTTATAACTTTAGATTAATTCAACGTAACGCATGTTTAAAAAATAAAGTTGGCAATTAAGTGAATTGAGTACCGAAAGGGCGTGGTTAAAAAAATATATTTTTAATTCGTAATAGAACCCCCGAACTCGAATTTCTGATCGTAGACCGATTTTACACCTGGTGATTAATTCGTTATTCGCTTAGGTGATTTAGGGATTCTAGTTAGCCTTATAATTAACTAGTGGCGACTCTTTCAAAATCCGCGTTTTCAAAACGTAATTCGCCTTAGGTCAGATTTTAGGTCTGACTATTTGGCGACTCTGCTGGGGAAGTTAGAGGGTTCAGACTCATTGTACTCGCTTATTGCCATGTTTTTTTGAGTTTTCATATTTTATTATCTTCACCATTCTAACTTTGTTTTTTTTGTGTGACAGGTACATACTTTTAGAGTATAGTTAATTGACATTTGCTTTTTATGACATTATTTGACTGATTCCGATGGTTCTATATAGGTTCAGGCTGCAATCATTAGCATTCAAAAGGCTGAAGCTTTTGCAAGCTTTGGATGTCTAGCAGTGCCCTTGAAACCAATTACCAGTCTTGTATTTGAAAATCAATTTGTTAAAAATTGTTCCCCACCGTGGAGAGAGGATGACAAGGATGAACATTATTCGTTTGCAGTCGGAGATAACTTAACTTCTCGTTGTAAGCATACCTTAGCTCCTTCTCTGGTTGTGGTACACTTTCTATGTGAATCTTCTAATTTGATATTAACTTCAATTTTCTGCCGTGTGATGGTAATAATTGTTCAATCCTTGGGAAGCTTTTTCTCAGTACAATTTAGCTTTTATGAACTGGATTGATGGTAATTTTATATTTTTCAGTTTCTTGAAAGTTTTTTTCTTATAAGCATGAACTTCCATTTTACATAATATAGTTCTTCACTTTTCTTTTTGAAAGTTTATATATGTTTTGCAATCAATCATCTACTTGGGCAATTTCTGGTTTAATATAATCTTCTGGTTGGATTGAATCAAATGTCAGAGACTTTCATTCATCTATATATGATTCATGGTTTAAAGGTGATATGTTTGATGAACTCTTCACTTACCATGTGTTCTATAAATGCATATAACAAACCTGAATTATCCATCAATACCACCACAGAAGTTACATTTTGTCCCAATAACATTAGAAAGAATGTTTAGTCCTTCAATCTAGCAAGAACACTTTATGCATCGATGAACAAATATGTATTCCTTTGTATACAGGGAATGATTTGCCAAAGTTCATTATCAAAGTAGTTGATCTTGATTTGGATCCATTTCAAGTTGCAAATTGACAGAAAGAAAAATGTTGACACTAAAATCAGTTCCTAATACTAAACATTAAGTAAAAGTCTAAGAATGAGCATAGTTTCGGGTTTTGAAAGCTCGGAGGATCTGAGTTTTAAACGGTCATCTCTTTCGGGTTTCAGAACAGTTAAAATGAGGTTGTTCTTAGTTGACATTGAAATTTAACAACAAGAAGAGCTGATGCCACTCGAACAAGCTGCTAGAGAAAAGCTTACTGAACTTAAGTCCGGTATGGATTCTTAAAAGAGTCGGGGGTCAGTGCTGAAAGCATTACTGTAAGGCAAGCAGTCAAACCAAATAGAGGGAATACATGGCAGACTGGGTGATTTGGGAGCTATTGATGGCAAGTACCCTTTTTTGAAATAATTGCAAATTTATTTGCACTTTGTATGTATTTTTAATCTTTAATTTTGATAAACAACTGTTTCTAGTAACAAACCAATATGTGTTTGGTGGCCCCTCGGCCCTCTTCCTTTTTTTTTCTATCCTATAAAAGTGCTTTCAATGGTCTAGATTTAATGGTACATTTGATTTTGTTGGTTGCTCTTGCAGCTAAATATGATGTTGCAGTATCGACATCATGTGGCGGGCTTGATTATATTGTTGCTGAAACAACAAATGATGCACAAGAATGTGTTCAGCTACTTCGAAGGGATAAACTTTGTGTTGTAGCTTTCATAATTTTGGTATATGCTTCTTGACTTGATACTCACGGATCTCTTTGTTGTGTATAATATCAGATTCTTTGCACTGTAGGAAGTAACCCCATCAATATTAACTGAAAAAAGAACTGAAATTTTTTCTTTGGGCTCATAGAAAAAAATTACACTTTCAAAGTATTCAGTTTCTTTGTATTTCATTGAGTTGTTTGGTGCTTAAAACTCTCTTTGCCTCAAGAAAAAGTAAGCTCACCTTATTCATAAGTTGAAGCAGAAGGTTAGTCCTCCAGAGGTTGTTCCAAGGCTATTCGATCAAATCAAAGTAAAGGATGAAAGAATGAAGCTCGCCTTTTGTTCTGGTCTCGGGAATACAGTTGTGCTGAGAATTTTGATCAGGTAAAATTTAAGATCTGCTATATCATCCATTCTTGGTTCTTGATACATTCTCATAGTCAACTATATATTCATGTATTGGACCAAGATTCATAGTTTCTTAGCATGATTAAAAGAATGTTTTGTTTTATACCCAGCAATTTTAACCGTCGGCTGAGATTCAAACTATTGTTGAAGTATAAAGATTAAACCCCGTATTCACTTATACTTTTAAGTTTTTAGGACAACTGCTCATGTTTTATTTTTTGTTTGGTACCACTTCCACTTCCACTTCCATTGAGGAAGTTAAAGTGATGAAGCTTGGTTCTCATTCTGTTTCTATTGTCGGATGCATGTCGGTGATGGCTAATGGAGGTTGCTACATGTTGAAGCTTCCCCTCCCTCAGTTTCTCTAAGTTCTCAAGAGGGTAGTGTAAGTTTCATATTCATGTTTTGGGCATTTCAATTTCTCTTAATTGTTTGTTTCTGAAAAACAAAAACAAAATGCAGTGCCTTTACGGTGAGGCTCTGACAATGGGTGCTGCTATGGGGAGCTTCAAATCCTTTAATCCCTCGAGACACATAAAGAATTAGGATGTTGTGGGTTAGCTTCATTGGCTGCAACACTCAATTCCTTACATGTCTACCCTGGAGTTAACTACAAAGGTAGATTAAGTCAGGTTTGTCCTTTTAGAGCATTTGTATCAACTACTTGAAATATTGACATCTGAAGGTATTTCAAACATTGTTCAAGTTTGTTGCTAGCACTTTAGCAGGAAATTTTTAGTAAAAAATATGGTCACTATAAGTATACATATATAACAAAGCACCCACGTGACTCACATTCCCTAAGGCAATGTTGACATTAATGTGTGTGCAATAGTGGCAAGGGCAGTTGGGTGGTGATTATCAATAACCAGGTCATTCTGAACAACGATGTAAATATATGTAGTCATTACGTTATTATAGAAACCAGTTTATTAGATAACAGCTTTGTGTTCTTTTGGTTTTTAGGGACGTTTATGATTGATCAATCACGGGTCGGATTTGGCCTCATTCTTGCAAACTTGAGCAAACATTCATAAGAAGGCTAAGAAGGGTCTTAACTCAACCATTGAGCTCGGTGTAGCACTTGCTAATTTCTTGAATTTGAGTTTATTCTCTTGAATTTGAGTTTATTCTAAGAAAAAAAAAGACGAATTACAAAAGCTAGGTCAGGTGCTGCTACAGGCTGCTATGAGTTTAAACTATTTGTTGACTATCGTTGACATCATCATGATAATAATGATAATATATCTTTAATATGGTCATGATTCTTTCCAGCTGGTTGCATGATTAATTAATTAGCCACACAGAGTATCGAAGTGCCCATTTGAAACCAGGGTGTGTAGTTAATCACTTTAATGGATCTGTGAGAGTTTGAACTTTACTTGTCGAATTAAGAAGAAATAAATTAATATCATTCTTAATATACTTCAACACTAACAAGTAATGTATACTCTCTCTATATATATTATATATATATATATATATGGATATATCCTTGAACTTTACTTGGTGCGTACATCACAACAAATTCATTCCATTTGCACTATTTTTTTTTTCTCGGTCTCGACCAAATCGCAACAGACCCTTTTTTCATATTAATCAAAAAATCACTACATTATCTCCACTCTTCATCATCTTCTTCTTCAACCCAATAACCAATTTAAAAAAAATTGGATTATTGTTGGAAAATACTCGGTTGGAATATAATCGCTAAGTTAGCGGAATTAACTTAGCTAATAAATTTGTAGAGAAGTTTTATGTTGGAAGGAGATGATAATATGAATATAGAAGGTGATAGACAAATGCTTTCGTATATTGCTCTCAGACATAGAACTTGCTCTCAGTTTTTGTTAATTGAGCACACATACATTATGAATACATATATAGACTTGTTGGCTTTTTTTCTTCTAGCCAAAGTCAGAGAACAATAATATAGAGACATCATCATGACAATGAAGACTAACTAGACATTGGTGACTCCTACAAGTTAGCTTCATATTTTTCTTCTTCGCCGACACATACAAACAAACATACTTAATACACCACTATTCATTCTTTGACAATAGTGCAATAGTGTGTCAGTGAAATTTTATCTCAACACTCCTCCATAAAATTTTCACTGAATACTCCGAGCTTTGATCTCAGAAATTCGAACTTTGCCTTCGGAAGTGCCTTGGTAAAGATATCTGCAATCTGCTCCTCAGTATTGCAATAAACTAACTTGATCTCTTTCGATTTTTCAGCTTCACGGATAAAATGATACTTCACCTTGATATGTTTCGTCTTCCCATGGATGACTGGATTCTTTGCAATAGCTATTGCTGATTTGCTATCGCAGTAAATCTCAGTTGCCTCTGTTTCTGCATGACCGACATCTTGCAAAATATTCCTTAACCAAATCGCTTGATTGGTCGCGGTTGCTGCTGCGATGTACTCAGCTTCTGCGGTTGACTGTGCCACAGTTTCCTGCTTCTTTGAAAGCCAAGTAAATATTCCAGAACCAAGTGTAAATGCATAACCTGATGTGCTCTTCATGTCATCTACGGATCCGACCCAATCACTATCAGTGTAGCCTTGGAGCTTTGAATCTGCAGTGGATGTAAACCAAATCCCGTAGTCGGTTGTACCTCGAATATATCTGAGCACCCTCTTCATTGCTCCCAAATGGATTTGACTTTGAGCATGCATGAATCTGGATAATAGACTTGCAGCAAACATTAGATCAGATCTGGTTGCAGTTAGATATAACAAACTGCCAATCAGCTTCCGGTAATGACTTTGATCGACTTTGCTAGCACCATCTTCCTTGCACAACTTCTCATTGGCTACTAGCGGAGTAGACACCGGCTTGCAACGATCCATCTTGAACCGCTTCAAAATATTTTCAGCATACTTTCTTTGAGATATGAAAATGTCTTTTTTGTTTTGGCATATTTCCATCCCAAGAAAATAATTCATAAGACCCAAATCTGTCATCTCAAATTTCTCCATCATTTTTTTCTTGAACTCAAGAACCATGTCAGGACTACTTCCAGTAACAAGAATATCATCAACATATAATGATACTACGAGTATTTCTGACCTGTTCTTGAATCTGACATAAAGAGTGGGTTCACTCTTGCTTCTGATGAATCCTTGACTGATGAAATAATCATCAATTCTGCTATACCAGCTTCTTGGAGCCTGCTTCAACCCATACAAAACCTTGTGCAGCTTGTAGACTTTTTCTTCTTGGCCTTTCATGAACCATCATTCGGGTTGCTCGACATATACCTCCTCCTGGAGATATCCATTCAAGAATGCCGACTTGACATCGAGTTGGAAAATTTTCCAACCTTTTTGCGCGGCAAGAGCAATGAGAGTTCTGATGGTATCATGCCTTGCCACTGGTGCAAAAGTGTCTGAATAATCAACTCCGGGTTCTTGAGAATAACCTTTCGCCACGAGTCTCGCCTTGTGCTTCAAGATTGAACCGTCTGGATTGACCTTCAGCTTGTATATCCACTTGACACCAATGACCTTCTTGTGATTTGGTCGATCAACAAGTTGCCACGTGTCATTCTTTTTGATCATGTGCAACTCCTCCTCCATCGCGGAATTCCACTAATCGTACCTGGAAGCTTCTGTATAGCTTTCCAGTTCGATAAGTGCAACATTACATCTCTCGTAAACATCTAAGAGAGATCTCACCCTTCTGATTGGAGAGTCTGAATCCACAGAGTGTTGCAACTCTGCATGATTTTCCTCGTCATGCTCTTCCTCTTCTTCATCATCGGGTGTGTTGTCAGCTTCAACATCATCATCAACCTCAGCACTTTCGGAAGTACTAGGCTGATCTTGCAAATTGAGCATCGGCTTCTTCCGGACTTCTTTTGCTTCAAAGTCCCACATAGAATTCTCATCAAATACAACATCTCTACATGTTACAACCTTTTGAGTGATAGGGTTGTAGATCCTGTATCCTTTGGATTGAGAACTATAGCCGACAAAAATACCACGGAGCGCCTTTTCCTCAAGCTGTGCCTCTTCTGGTCCGGGACATGAACGTAGCATGGGGAACCAAACACTTTGAGATGTTTGGCAGATGGCTTTGCTCCATTCCAAGCTTCAATTGGAGTGACATCTGCCACTGCCTTCGTCGGAAGCCTGTTCAACAGATACACAGTAGTATATACTGCTTCTGCCCAAAACTCGTTAGGCATCTTTTTCTCATTCAGCATGCATCTAGCCATTTCCATCACAGTTCGATTTTTCCTTTCGGAAACACCATTTTGTTGTGGAGTGTAAACAACTGACAGTTGATGTTCAACACCCTCATCTTCACAAAACTTCTCAAAATTCTTGGAGGTGTACTCTTTCCCATTATCTGATCTAATCTTCTTAAGTTTACAACCACTTTGATTTTCGACCATGGTTTTAAACTTTTTGAAGATCGTGAAAACTTTTTATTTTTGCCTCATAAAATACACCCACGTCATCCTAGTATAATCATCTATGAACAAGATGAAATACCGATTCTGACTTAGGGATGGAGTTCTCATTGGACCACAAACATCAGTGTGCACTAACTCAAGTTTTTGAGAGGCTCTCCAAGTCTCCTCATTAGAAAATGGTTTTCTATGCATTTTACCCAACTGACATGCTTCACGTACATCCTTATGAACATGGATAGGAGTTAAATCTCTCACAAAGTTCTTTTGAAAAGACAACTTGAGAGAATCCAAATTATAATGACCATATCTCCTATGCCATAACCATGTTTCATCAGTGGACGCTTTCATGACATTATGAGCATGATCCCAAGAAATAGGAAAACCTTTTTCCTTCATGCTAACACATGCAATTTCACTGTGTGCAGCATCATAAATACTACATGCTCCATTCTTGAAAACCAGGCAATAACCATTGCTAATCATTTGGCCTACGCTTAGCAGATTCTGATCCAGTTTAGGCACGTAAAGAACATCTTGGATGAATTTTGTACCTTTACTGGTTTGAACTGCCACTGTTCCTTTGCCTGAGGAATTGACAACGGCTCCATTTCCCATTTTGATTGGGACATTGACGGAAGAACCCATCTGGCAGAACACCTTGGAATTGTTTGACATGTGGTTTGTGCAACCGCTATCAATGAGCCATACTTCATCTCCAGAATTGGAACCTCCTTGCTTGGCGACAAAAAGTTGATCTCCATGAAATTGATCCTCTGACATGTTGGCCTTCTGGGTTTGTTGATTTTGAGAGCTATTTTGATTTTGCTTAGATCTACAAAATTTCTCAACATGCCCAAACTTCTTGCAAAATCGACATTGCATTTTGCCTTTGTGCCAGCAATCCTTCGGTATGTGATTTGTCCTTCCACAAGTGCTACATGGAGGAAATTTTCCAGTCTTCCCGGGCTCCTTAGAGGGACCTGGAAAATTTGCTTTGTCGTTTTTAACAAAGCCTTGATTTTTGCCACCCTTCTTGAACTTGTGGCTGGACTGGAATGCACCTTCAGCTGGAGTTTCTGACCTTCTAATTATTCTTTGCTCATGAGCTTGCAAGGAACCAATTAGCTTGGTCAGAGACATTTTCTTGATGTCGTTGGACTGCTCGATGGCCGCTACAATCGGATCAAATTTGTCTGGGAGACTGATCAAGACTTTTTCAACAACTCTTTGATCATTTGTCTCATCGCCATACAACTTCATCTGGTTCACAAGTTCACTCAATTTGGATGAGTAATCTTGAACACTTTCGTTCTCCTTCATTCTCAAATTTTCAAACTCCCTTCTGGCGGTTTGGAGTCTGATCGTGCGTACCTTCTCCGTGCCTTGATACTCATTTTGGAGGATATCCCAAGCCTGCTTTGCTGTTGCGGCTCCAACGATCCTCGGAAAAATGGCATCGGTGACGGCGGAGTGGATGACGGTAATTGCTCGGACATCCTTCAACATCTGCTCCTTTAGAATTTTTTGTCTGGCTGCATCGATTTCTTCTCCATCAGACTCCTTCTCTGGTTCCTTCGTAACTGCTTCCCATAGGTCGTTTGCCATCAGAAACGCTCGTATCTTTACGGACCAAAAATCATAATTCTCTCCTCCAAAAATTGGTGGAGATGAAAGAGAGAAATTTGACGAAGACATGCTTCAGTCGGAAATTTTTTTGGTGGGGATGATTTGACCCTTTAAGATCTTTTGAGCTCTGATACCACTGTTGGAAAATACTCGGTTGGAATATAATCGCTAAGTTAGCGGAATTAACTTAGCTAATAAATTTGTAGAGAAGTTTTATGTTGGAAGGAGATGATAATATGAATATAGAAGGTGATAGACAAATACTTTCGTATATTGCTCTCAGACATAGAACTTGCTCTCAGTTTTTGTTAATTGAGCACACATACATTATGAATACATATATAGACTTGTTGGCTTTTTTTCTTCTAGCCAAAGTCAGAGAAAAATAATATAGAGACATCATCATGACAATGAAGACTAACTAGACATTGGTGACTCCTACAAGTTAGCTTCATATTTTTCTTCTTCACCAACACATACAAAAAAACATACTTAATACACCACTATTCATTCTTTGACAATAGTGCAATAGTGTGTCAGTGAAATTTTATCTCAACAATTATATATACTGTTAGTTTGGCCTTTATAGTTGTACTTCACTGTGTTTACAACTGGATGAACCCTATATGCAACGAGAAACTCAACCATGTAACAATGGTGTGGTGGTTCAGCGCCTCATCCCTTAACCAGAGGTCAGGGGTTCAATCCCCGCTAGTGACCATGGGAATGGAAAATTGTTCATGGCCAGCACTTTACCCCTTACGGGCTGACCCGGTCCGAGTGGGGATTAGTCTAGGGGTGGAGCAAGCATGCTACGGGTGCTGCCCTCCTGATGAGGGCCCCCTAGACCACCCCGCGGGAAACCCAAAAAAAAAAAAAAAAAAACGAGAAACTCACACCAGGTTCGATGGCGTCAATAGGAGTTTTGTGTTTTTTCAAGTCTCCGTCCAAATTTTCTGTTAAATCTAACAGAACCACGTGAAAAGACAAAAATACCCTTTTGTAATTATTATACAATTTATCAATTTAATTAATAAAATGTGAAATGTCTAAAATACCCCTACACACTAATTATGCCCTTAAGGCCACCACGCTCCGGCCACCGCCCGGCGACCACCACCGGCCTCCGGCGACCACCACCGGCCTCCGGCCACCGCCACCGGCCTCCGATCGGAGCCAAAAAAGCTCCGATCGGGGCCACAGAGCTCCAGATCGGAGCTCTGTGGCTCCCGATCGGAGCCACAGGGCTCCAGATCGGAGCTTTTTGGCTCGATCGGAGCTTTTCGGTCGTCGCCGGAGGTCGGAGGTGGTCGCCGGAGGCCGGTGGTGGTCGCCGGAGGTCGGTGGTGGTCGCTGGTGGTGGTCGCCGGAGTCGGGGTGGTGGTGGTCGCCGGAGCTGTGATGGCTTAAAGGGTATTTTCGTCATTTTAGGTCACCGGCCTCCGGCCACCGCCACCGGCCTCCGATCGGAGCCAAAAAAGCTCCGATCGGGGCCACAGAGCTCCAGATCGGAGCTCTGTGGCTCCCGATCGGAGCCACAGGGCTCCAGATCGGAGCTTTTTGGCTCCGATCGGAGCTTTTCGGTCGTCGCCGGAGGTCGGAGGTGGTCGCCGGAGGCCGGTGGTGGTCGCCGGAGGTCGGTGGTGGTCGCTGGTGGTGGTCGCCGGAGTCGGGGTGGTGGTGGTCGCCGGAGCTGTGATGGCTTAAAGGGTATTTTCGTCATTTTAGGTCAAACATATGAGAGACACACTTTGGTCAAAGGGCATTTTCGGGTTTTCAAATTATTTTTGGTCACATGTCAAGCATGTGACCACTTTTCGTCACTTTTAACAGAAAAAATAGATGGAGACCTCACTTATACACAAAACTCAAAATTCAGACCCTAAATAATACATTTTTTCAATTCAGACCCCTTTTGGCAACATGGGCAAACATTCAGGCCCCTATTGTGTTCTTAACCCATTAATATACATGATGTACCTAAATGCAAAGAAATTGTTATACTTTTAAGGTTTCAGCTTTTCGCTTTTTTCCTGTTTTTTTTAACTTAAAAAAAAAAACTTTACTATAAATATTATTTCGGTAAAAGATTTCTGGGTTTTAAAGAATATAGACTATGAATTTATAACTATAAATTACATTAAATATTTTCAAAAACTACTTATGCATACATAGGTCGCCCTGCGCGTAGCGCAGGGTCAACACCTAATATATAAAATTAACAGGATAATTTTTAAAATAACACAACTACCGATTGATGATTAATTGAGTCTCAACCGAATCGGAACACTATATATTATAACATTAGTATAAGTTAATTGGTTTTGATTCTGATATTTAGAAAACGATTTGGTTAATTTATAATTTAAAATATATTTAGCGACAATTTTAATTGATAATGGAAGAAAGTACCAAAATTCATCGTTTGTATATTTTAAAATATATTAATACAAAAAAATCATCTTTTCAATATGTTATATATTTTACATACCTTTTCCATTTTTTATACTATATAAATATGAAATATTATATTTTTCAAGGTAAATGGTATTTTGATGTCATATGTTTGACCAAAGTTGGTTTTCGGTCTATATTTTTTTTAGACTTTTGATGTCATGCGTTCGCATTTTGTAGATTTAACGGAACGGATGCACCAAAACTTTACAAATTGCAAACATATGGTAACAAATTTTTTTTTAAAAAAAATATGTGAATCAAAAGCTAATTTTGGTCCAACATATAACACCAAATATTTTGTAAGCCTATTTTTAAAGAAGGTGCATGATTAGTCAACATATTTTTCTTATCATTAAAACTTTTAATTTGTCGACTAACAATTTATTATTTGAAAGAATATAAATTAATATCATTTTTTAAGGAAAGAACCTACCTTATAATTAATACTACGACATCTCTTAAATATACTAAACTCGTCACGCCCCAAAACACAAGCGAATGTCCCACTAGTCCAACCGAGTGTAACAGAGCCCGTTGTTTTTATTTGGGCTTTGAAAATGAGAAACTCCTATGGACTTGAGTAGTTCTCATGCTTATTAAGGCTCAAAATCTCTTATTTTCAACCAATATGGTACACAAATATGAGGTATTACAATCTACACCGTTAATGCGCGTAACGTTCTCGTCGCGGCCTATACCATAATCGATCGTTTGCACCCGGTAGGTAATCGAAATTCCATGGGTCAATAGCCCTTACTTAGAAAACACGATCACTGTCCAGGGTCCGCTATGATACCATTTTGTCACACCCCTAAGTCTGAGCGACTGTCCCCGCTAGTCCAACCAAGCATAACAAAGCTCGTTAGCCTAATTTGTGCTCTGAAAATGAGGAATTCTTGTTAAACTTGAGTAGTACTTCTCATACTTATTAAGACTTCAAATCTATTATTTCCAAATAATATGATACACAAATATGAAATATTACATAACTATCGATGAAGTTATGTTGAATGAGTCAGTATATGTGCTAGTGTCAATAAATATAAGATCCGAAAAATCTCAGACCTAAAATAGATGTGGTTGAGAATTAAGTAGAGTAAGGAGTCTTGGTCAATATAAATAGTTCAATCCTTATATGGAAAAAAAAATAAATTAATACTATGAACATATCGTACAAGAAATTATTAGTTGGAGCGACTTCGCCACGTAGGATATGGACTCGACCAATAAAAAAAAGTGACAATGCATTAATAATACTGTAAAAGTAAAAATCATAATGTAGAGAATAAAAATGGGTTTATTAATTATTCTCTATAAACATTAATTATCATTAGTAACAAAAAAAAATATTAATTTCCAAAAGAATTTATTATTTAAATATATACATAATAAGTAAATCTAATAATAAATATTACATATTATAATTAATAATTAATAAAAATAAAATTTTCATATACGATATAGCACAATTATTACTAGATTTGTGATTTTTTTTCTAAAAACTTATTGAGTTTGGTGAACCCTAGAAGACAATTGACACTTGCCTTCTAGGTTCACCACGTTAAATAGGTTTAAAAATAAAAATAAAACTAATCACACTTGAATTATATTTGTACACTAAAAAATTATTATTATTTATAGTTATTTTTAAGAAAAAACATATTATGCATAATATAATTTAAGTAGTGATTTTATTTTATCCATTATGTGTAACCGATGTAAGTATAATAAGATGGAACAGATTTCGAGTATATTAATTAAAATATTATAATATACATTAATAATTAATATAATGAATCTTTTAGTAATTAATATTTAGAGAAGTAGAGAAAAATACCAATTTTATTATCTACATCAAGATTTTAACTTCTATCATATTATTAATGTGTTGTCACTTTTTTATTGGCTGAGCTCATATATTACATGGCGGACTCGTTCTAACTAATAATTCCTTAGATTCTTACAATTTTCATTCTCACTTTTATTGCTCAACTCACAGTCACACACATATATATATATATATTTCCTACTTGCCAAAACATTACGTCATCACCATGGAATGCAATTTGCCAGTTTTGATAAAGTTGTTTTATTCATCGATGTCGCAATTTCACAAGACTCCCTTTATATATATATATATATATATATATATATATATATATATATATATATATATATATATATATATATATAACCTTATTTGATTGGTCATAACCTTATTAAAGATACGTAAAGCTAGATTACATAGGAGGACTCTAGCTTGTTAAATAAAGCAATAAACGCGTCCATGGAAGCATTACTCAACGCCACTTCAATCTCCATTCCACCTTCCTCATCTCGGCTATCCGCCAACGATATCGATCGCGACTTGTCGATATGGACCATGGCACTCTTTCTTGGCCTTCCCCATCCAAAATCTATGTCGTAAACTCCCAGCCGTGGCGACCCGGCCACCGTCAAGGGAGGCCCGAACCGTTTCGCAATTTCCGCCAAATCAGACATCGATGTCTCAACCCCTTCTAGCGCACCACCACTCTCCAATTCTTTCACCTTTTGCGATATACCCCGAGCTGCGAAAACGGTACCGTTATGCCCTAGCAGCACATTTTCCTCCATGGCCACGATTCGTGGCATTAGACAGTTCCCGAAGTATGTTTCGTCGGGAAGCGGAGTCTCGAGCCGGCCCCGACAGTCTACTAGAAAAGAGAAATGTCGGAGTTTAGGTTTTATGGTTTCATCACCTTCTTGATCATCGGTTACTGACTTCTCCATGCACACCCATGCAAATGCGCAAACTGCGGAAAAACTCGATATATGAATCGAGTCGAGACCGAGCATTATAGACCGATTGGAGATCCACGTTTTGAGTCGATCGATTGTAGCTCTAGGCAAGACGAATGTGGCTCGTTTGTCTGGGTGATGAAGTGGTGGAACGAGCTGGTTTGGACCTCCGGAGGCCGTGTCCCACCATACCTTTAAGAATGCGGTTTGGATATTGTCGGGGTCGTCAATGACGTGTCGATCGAGGAAGGGGATCGATTTATGGTGGAGATCGCCGGTCTGACAGATCGATGCCCACGACTTGAAAAACTGTAGAAAGCTCTTCCCGTCGCAAACCGTGTGGTTGTATCGCACTCCTATGCACATTCCTGAATTCGGAAACAATGTCACCTGAAATATATAGAAATTTAAGCAAATCATTAACGACCTTATAAGTAAGGGTTAATAATTGAAATCATTACCTGAATTTTGACTAATTTACAACATTTATTTAATTATTGAAATAGCTATTAGAATTTCGAATTTTATACTTAAATTTCTACCTTATTATAATTTCCGTCAAATTTGACAAAAAGCAACGTATAATGTCTTTTTTTGCTTTTGATGATATTAAATTAGACACTGATGCAACGAAATGCCTGCAATTTGGACGTTAAGTTGCACGATAATTAACAAATTAGGGCTAGGGTTTGCGGGCCAATTATAGTGTAATAATTAAACGACTAATTCAAGACATTTTGCTACATATCATTTGCAATTTGATCTCATTAACTGCGAAAAGACTTTAAGTGGTTGGTATATACTTATTTTCGTCAAAATTGATGGAAATTATAAATTTGGTGTTCAATTAAAAGCCAAGGTAGTGCAAAATCAACGTTCATCGGTAAGAATCGGGTAACGAACGATTTCAATATTACCTGATTCCTAAGTTACCTCTAAAACATGCATTACTATTACTATGTTTAAAACCTGAATTGCTAGGAGAGGAGTGATGGTACAAATCCCATCTTCAGAAACACGCCATGGCGCTATTTGTGGTACAAAAGGGTGTATGAGCTTCACATCTTGAGGATTATTGGTGGTGAGGTCGTGAAAATTAACGGTCGATTCGGCAACTGTGAAGGGTATCGAGTCCCCTTCATTGTAGAGGATGCGGGGCTTTCCGGGCAGCGGAGGCACCACGACTTTGGCAGCTAAGGGATAGAAGTTTTTGAGAGCTATGGATATGGAGCTCTTAAGTGCAGGGATAATAGCATGTGGAACGAAATTAGGGTTCGAGGCCGGAAATTCAAAGAATAAGACATGTTGGATGAAACAACCGAACATCCATGGGATGTCGAGGAAGGTAAGGGGAAAGGCGGATGTCGGAACTGAATTTGGCGGCGGCGAGACTCGGCAATGTTCGATGATATTGAGCTGATCCGGGTCTGGTTCAGCCATGGCCATAGTTTCTAACTGAGCTAGCTAGCTTAATAATATACTAAGCCATACACCTATTATATATATATATAAGGCGAGATCATATTTGTAATGGCATGGAGGTTACTTATCAAGAAGATACTATCATACTACTACATCTTGATCGACAACGATGCATAACTGGTTGTTAACAAACCCCACTGGGGAAGATCCAATTCACGTGAACAAAAAGGGCTACAACTTACTAATGGAAGAAGAAATTATAATTCAGCAGAAAGAAAGACTGAAGCCAATGCTTCAACTTATAGAATAAATATATATACCTTCCTATGGCAATTTGTTCTGACTTGTAGAACACTTATATTTCAAGTGATTTACATTTAGAGTAATCTCCTCCCACCCTTACAGGCAAGCACGAGTCAGCAGGCACGAATCCAGAAAATATAATCAGGGGGCAAAATATAAATTACTAACATTATACATAAAATAAATTACCAAAACAATTAATAATATCAGTAAATACTTTTACAATCGCACTCATGCAAGTCTACATTTGATAATGTCGATAATGAGAGAATATTAGATTGTTTTCAGAACATGAAAACTCGTAGGGTGCGATTGTAAAAGTATTTATTGATATTATTAATTGTTTTGGTAATTTATTTTATGTATAATGTTAGTAATTTATATTTTGCCCCCCGATTATATTTTCTGGATTCGTGCCTGCTTACAGTTCAGTCCATAAGTTGTAAAGTGCTAGTAAATATTTTTCCACTCCATGACTTGGCGGGGTTTATACCTGAGACTAGTTAATGAATGAAGTTCTGAACAAATACGGTATATATATTAGAAAACAAACGCCCGAATATGGACAATATTTATTGTAATGATCATGCGACAAATGAATAAGCATAAGAGTGAAATTTACTTGAAGGTCGTTTTTTAGTGTACTTAATTAATAAAGAGAAATAATGCAAACCTTCCAATGCCCGAAAACAAAGCTAGCAAGGAGGCAGACACCTGTATCAATCGGAAGAATTTGGAGATTGACAGTGGTTACTTGAAGATCAAGGAAGACGATGCTTGAAGTTAAATCATGTTTCAAAGGATAAGTTACAGATGCTTGAAGTTAATCATATTAATGTACGTAATATTGATCAAATTGAATAACAAGGTCGTTGTAGTATAGTGGTAAGTATTCCCGCCTGTCACGCGGGTGACCCGGGTTCGATCCCCGGCAACGGCGTTAAATAATTTTTTATGAGGAATTTTAGTTTTTTTGGAGAAAGAGTAGTATCCTTGCAGACTATGTCTGCTTACACGAAATTGAGCTCGGAGGAAAATGTGAGAAAGATCCTAAAATAAAAGGACTCTCTTCGTTAGTTTTTGATCTTCCCCACGAAACGTCGTCATTCCATGCAATCAACTAACAAAGTTTGAATCTTGATTGTCGTCAAATAAAAAATAAATCTTGATTACAGCTTGGGCTCTCAGACCGAATTGATTTTCCGAGGTATGTCTGTGATTTTTCTCTTCTTGCTTGCAGTTTCCAAATCAAGAATTGAAGTCTTGGGACTCAAGAAATAAGAAGTTGCAGCATGTCGTGGTCCAGAGCTTGCTCCTTTGATCCGCATTACTAGTTTTTCTCCTTATTTACGTCGATTATGAATATGCTCGATTGAGTGGCAATAATTATTTTTCCCACCAATTAGATCCACTGGATCTAATTGATCATCCTTACAAAATAAAATTATTGAATGAGAAACGAAAAGATTCTATTTTCACAGTAAGTTCCAGAGTGATCTTCGAAGTCAATATTTTGCATTACAAACCGCAATGGCACATTCTGGCATCAATTTGGAGGATTTCAAGATCCCGACTTACATTCTCGTACCCGATTCAGCGGTCTAGAGAGATTCAGATCTATCTCTTTATCCATTTCTAGTTTAGCTCAACTTGAAGGCTATTATTCCTATGAATCAACTCCTGGTGAAGTTGACGAGATTCCTCGTTGAGAAGGACAGAAGCTTCCAAATTCTCCTTGCATTGGGCAAGGTCTTGTGCAGTGGCGGCGACAGTCTCGCTAATGCGAGCCAAGTCGTCATTCAATTGGGTAATCTCCTCTCGAAGACGTTGCCTCTCTCCCCCTTCCACTTCAGCTTGGAGGTCGTGAAGTCTCCTCTTGAGAGAGGTCGATTCCTCGAGAAGATCGATAATTAACCGGGAAAATTGAAGAGACTCTCGGGAAGCCTTCCAAAACAAAAGCAATCAGTTAACTAGAAAATCGAAGACCAAAGGTTTAAATGAAGATCTCAAAATAGTATCTTTACATTGGCCTGTCTGTGCAAAATATACGTATGGTCATGTCGACTTTACTCGCATCTGTTGGATTACGGGGTTGACTACTACGGAAACATAAATAAGGCACATGCTTGTAATCAGAATTATGCAGCGGAAGATGTGCACATACCTTAAACCCTTTCCGTAGTCCCAAGGATCCTGCTGAGGGAGTTCGCGATCCACCGGACGGAACCCGTAGAGGTTCTTTATTAAGGAAGCCCTATGCGCTATTAGCTCCACAGCAAAGCCTCTGATTGATTCTTGGCAGGGACGGATATCCGGAGTGATTTACTCCAAGCAAATTGGCACACCCTTGGTGCTTGTATATGGTTCGGCCGAAACTATTCTAAGGGGAGGGTTTTTTTTTTCTCTCAAATCACCAGTTAGGAGGAATTGTGAATTACTCTTAAGAAAACCCTAGGGGTGGCAACGGGTCACGGGTAATCCATGACCCACGAGGCCCCGCCCCGATTTTGACCCGTTGACCCGCGATCCGTGGGGCGGGTACGGTTTTGGGGTCGGCCCGCCCCGTATGTGAATAATTTATATATATATATTACACGTATTTATCTGGTTAGTGGCCACCTAGTGAATATAAGAGTCGGTGAATTACAGGTGAACTTGACCATCCCCATTGCTCATACCCTTAGTCAAACCCAACCGGTTTCCAAAGACATGGTAACTTGGCATTTTTCTTCAGCACTGCACTCATACCCCGGGAAGCGAACATTTAGCCTGACCTTAGGTATGAGTTCTGAGTCCATGAGGATACTTCGTGTGCCTCTTCATAAGGCTCCCGGGATCAATCACACGCTCGAGGTGAAGAAGTTTGCGCCCGTCTGAATCACGAGGATTCTATCTAGCACAACCGAGCATGACCCCGTGGTCGAACGTGGGACGCGTAGTATGAAGCACGCGTCGATAGCATACCCGAACATTGTCAGGTGTGGGATATGTCAATGATGTTATCGCAGACTTTCATCTGGCCCAGAATGTAGTTAATGACTAACAGAGTTCATCGCCGGCGAAATGCAAAACGAAGATCATATCGTGTTATTCCGAAACCAAATGATCGTTTTGCATAACCAAGTTTCCCAACTGGTTCTTAGCCAGTCTTGCTTCGGAAGAGGTCCACCTCTTCTACAAGACGACCGTGCCCGTGTGACAAGGCAAGGACCACATTCGACATAATTTATGCAGAGGATTGCGTCCTCCTACGACTTAGTTTATAGACCGTACAGTTCGATGTAGTCAAACATTATGACGTCGATGAATCATAAACTCAAATTGCAATTCTCTCATTTATCAAAATGTAACTTCCAGTTCATCAAAATGTTATCAGAGATACATGCCCACATTTAAACCCTACGCAATCAAAGCAGTTTCACATGCTTTTCAAATATCCTTCTACGTAATGGTTTAGTTAGTGGGTCCGCCACCATATCATCAGTGGGCGAGTATTCTAAATTGATTATATTATCTTCTACCATAGATTTAGCATAATTATATTTCACATCAATTTGTTTAGTCCTACTATGGTACTTCTGATTCTTTACTGCCGCAATCGCTGCCTGACTGTCATAGAACACCTTCACAGGTTTACTCCCAACATCGCCATCAAGCAGCGCAGTAAGAAGTCTTTTCAGCCAGACCGCTTCATGTGCATTTTTGGAGAGAGCAGCGAATTCCGATTCTATCGTAGATAGCGCAACACGGGATTGCTTCTTGCTCGTCCATGAAATGGCGCTATCAGCAAGGAGAAACACTCCTCCTGTGGTGGACTTACAATCATCCGGATCGCCACCATGGTCGGCGTCACTGAATCCGGTCAATTCTAACTTCCTACCATCATAGCACAGTACGTAGTCGGCAGTACCTTTCAGATATCGTATGATCTTCTTTACAGCTTTTAAATGTTGATAGCCAGGGTCTGATTGGAATCTTGATACTAGGCGCACAACGTAACAGATGTCTGGCCGAGTGCAAAGCATGGCGTACATAAGACTCCCAACCACGCTTAAATACTATGCACTCCTCATCTGTTCACGCTCTTGCTGGTTCTTCGAGCCGTCACACTTTGACGACGTGCACCCAAGTACTACCGGCGTTTCCACGGGTTTGGAATCCTGTAATCTAAATATTTTCAATTGTTTGTTGATGTAGGCTTCCTGAGATACATATAACCTCCGGATGGCACGATCTCTAGCAATTTTAATGCCCAAGATGTACGTAGGTTCTCCCATGTCTTTCATCTCAAATACAGATGCAAACCAGGACTTTGATTCATGCATAAAACTCACATCGTTTGCGGCAATGAGTATGTCATCTACGTACAAAGTCAAGATGACGTACTTAGACCCGGAGGTCTTTGTATACGCACATGGATCCACGTGGAGATTCACGAATCCGTTCCCAACGATTTCCTCGTGGAACATGCGATACCATTGCCGAGATGATTTTTTAAGACCGTAAGTTGATCTTTGGAGTTTACAAACTTTACGTTCGTTACCAGGAGTAATGAAACCCTCCGGTTGCTCCATATAGATCTCTTCCTCCAGGTTTTCTTGGAGGAATGAGGTCTTAACATCCATTTGGTGCAGCTCTAAATCGAGGCTTGCGACCAAGGCTAGGATTGCCCTGACTGTGGTGTATCTCACAGTCGGTGAGTAAGTCTCATCAAAGTCCACTCCGTGAAGCAGGGTGTATCCTTTCGCAACCAGTCGAGCTTTGTATCGCTCAACATTTCCATCAGCAGTGAGTTTCAGTTTCAGAACCCACTTCGCCCCTATGGCCCTGCGGTTAGCAGGTAAATCAACTAAAGATCATACAGAATTGGCTTTCATTCAGGCGATCTCTTCCTCCATTGCGCTCCTCCATTCCTTCGTTTAGGTCATTTCAACGCTCGTTGAACTGTCACTAGTTCGTCAACAGAAGTTAGGGTGAATATCTCACCCTTCTTGATGGGATACTTCTTAGGAGAAGTTGATGCATTTGACTTCGTCTAGGCTCGTTAATCCCATCTTGAGTCTGAACATTGCTCCCACTCGGAATAATGCTTTCTATCGGAGCATCACTCCCACTGGGAACAAGGGCATTGCTGGAACCTTGGCCTACAACTTTTCTTGGACGACCTCTTGGTCTCGGAACCAAGTTGGTTAACCCACTCCCACTAGGAACAATGGGTAGTTGTGGAATTATTGGATTTTATCCAGCGGTCTGTCAACGTGATTATCAAGTTCAACTTGATTCGCACCTGCAGCAACAGTGATTTATGTGGTAGGATTGTGTCCTCCCACTGGATTTACTATGAAAATGTCTCCATCCTCATTTACCATTTCATTCACTTGTGTTGCTGCCTCAAATCTCCTGCTCGAAGTAAGTGGGACCTGACTATCATCGTTATCCTGCTCCTATTCGATCAAGACTTCGTCTGTTTTGATTTTACCAAGCGTTGGAAATTCTACCTCAAGGCGTGTAACATCTCATGTTCGACCATGACACACAATTATCACAAGCTAATTTAAACATGTATCCTCTAAGAGTATTCATCAAACTCCTGTTCCAAATACTTGTTTAATGCGCATGTTAATGTCGCATGATGATAAGAATTGACTCATTATCACTCCTTTTAGCTTTTATGGCGACGTGTTTTACCGATTTGTCGATGAAGTGTGTTATCAATGCAAATGTCTTGCCAAACGTCTCGCTCAAGGCGTTTGTTAGATTACGGGGAGTAATCACTACGAAACTTAAACATGGTATGTGCTAGTAATATCAATTACGCATCGGAAAGTTTACACATACCTCAAGAGTAACCGTAGTCCAAGATCCTTGCTCGAGGGAGTTCGATCCTCCGGACGGGACCCGTAGAGATTCTTTTAGAGAAGCCCTACGTGGTGCAACTCTACAGTAAAGCCTCTGATTGATTCTCGGCACGGGGACAGATCTCTGGAGAGTTTGCTCAGAAAGCAATTTGGCACACCCTAGGTGACTTATGTGGTTCAGCCGAACCTTGTGTATGGGAGGAGGGTTTTTCTCTCCAAAAATCTATTGTGAGGGAATTATGATTAACCCTAAAATTTCCCTAACACCTCTTATTTATAGGAGGAGTAAAGTGGACAAAAGTCCACTTTACCCCAACCATAATATTCGGCCGGCCTATGTACTTGGGGAGGCCCAATTATCGGCCTCCCATGTCAATTGGGGTTTGGGTCTAGCCCAATTACCCTAATGTGATATTTACCCAAGTTCATTAGGTAAACTATACATATTATGAGCTACCAAATACGACGCCCATCATCATATGCTTACAGCTCCCACTCGCCGGAATGGGAGGGTGCCTGTTAATGTATTGTTGTCCAAATCCGCATAAACATTTCTCCCCTTTGATCTGCTCCATGCTTCTGAATAGTTCATACGAGGTTTGCCGTGCGAACAGCGGATACGACGGGTATCGTGCTATTCATCTGTTAGGAGTATTGTAGCGCCCGTGGAACGTTGATTCTCTTTTCTTTAATCAACTTGTTATAAACATCATTTATATATTGTACCGTGCTGTATCCTAGGTCAACCGATAATTCTCCATTTGCCTAGTTTCCACATAGGAACACTTCTCCAAGGCATCCGTACAAGTATTCACAACCTTCAACTAATATCTGGCTGGTGGCCACCTAGTGAATACAAGAATCGGTGAATTACAGGTGAACTTGACCATCCCCATCGCTCATACCCTTAGTCAAACCCAACCGGTTTCCAATACGTGGTCACTGGGCCTTTTTGTTCACTACTACGCTCGTACGCCGGGAAGCGAGCATTGAGCCTGACCTTAGGTATGAGTTCTGAGTCTATGAGGTTACTTCGGGCGCCTCTTCATAAGGATCCCGGGATCAATCACACGCTCGAGGTGAAGAAGTTTGCGCCCGCCAAAATCACGAGGATTCCTTCCTTGCACAACCGAGCTATGACCCCGTGGTCGGACGTGGCACGCGTAGTATGAAGCACGCATTGATAGCATACTTGTACCTTTTGGGTTGACGGGAAAGAGATATCTCAATCATGCTATCCCATATTATCATTTGGCCCAAAATGTGGTTAAATGACGAACGAAATTCATCACGGCGATATGTGAAACGAAGATCACGTCGAGTTACTTCAAAACTAGATAATCGTGTCGCTTAATCAGGTTTATCCCCTTGACTCTTAGCCGGTCTTGTTTGGTGGAGGCCTCCCTCCATCACAAGACGACCGTACCTGTGTGACTAGGTAAGGCCCACATTCGACATAATTTGGCAGAGGATTGCGTCCTCATACGACTTAGTTTATAGACCGTAAATCTGATGAAATCAAACATTATGACGTCGATTGATCATAAACTCGGTTGCAATTCTTTCGCTTACAAAATGTAACTTTCTAATATCAAAATGCTATCACAGATACATGCCATTTCTAAACCCTACGCAATCCAAGCATTTTTACATGCTTTTCGAATATCTCCCTGCGAAGTGGTTTAGTTAATGGGTCCGCAATCATATTATCAGTGGACAAGTATTCCATAGTGATTATATTGTCTTCTACCATAGATTTGCATAAAAATATTTCACATCAATGTGTTTGTTCCTACTATGGTACTTTGGATTCCTAACTGCCGCAATGGCTGCCTGACTGTCAGAGAACACCTTCACAGGATTACGCTCGACGTCACCATTAAGCAGCGCAGTAAGAAGCCTTTTCAGCCAGACTGCTTCCTGTGCATTCTTAGAGAGGCTACGAATTCCGATTCCATCGTTGACAGCGCAACACAGGTTTGCTTCTTGCTCGTCCATGAAATGACGTCTTTAGCAAGGAGGAACACTCCCCCTGTGGTGGCCTTACGATCATCCAGATCGCCACCATGGTCGCCGTCACTGTAACCGGTAAATTATAATTTCCCGCCCTCACAGCACAGAGCATAGTCGGCAGTACCTTTCAGATAACAAATTATTCGTTTTACAGCCTTTAAATGTTGATAGCCATGATCTGATTGGAAACGTGCTACTAGGCCCACGACATAACAGATATCCTGACGGGTGCATTGCATGGCGTACATCAAACTACCAACCATGCTTAAATATTATGCACCCTTCATCTGTTCGCACTCTGCCAGGTTCTTGGGGCCATCACATTTTGAGGCTTTGTACTTCCTTATGGCAGATAGGCGAGGACATTTCTTCTATGGCAGCAATTTTCTCCGGGTTGGCTTCGATCCCTCTGTGGCTAACCATGAAACCCAAAAACTTCCCTGATTGAACCCCAAAAGCACACTTAGTGGGATTCAATCTTACTTTGTGGAGTCTCATGCAAGTAAACGCTTCCTCCAAATCTTGAACGTGATCTTGCCCTCTTTTTGTTTTGACTAGCATGTCGTCAACATAAGCTTCCATGTTTATTCCTATCATGGATTTGAAGAGCTTGTTCACCATGCGTTGATAAGTGGCTCCAGCGTTTATCAAACCAAAAGGCATGACCTTATATGGTAGATGTCACTATCTGCATAAAAGGCGGTATGGGCCTCATCATTGGGGTGCATTGTATCTGGTTGTATCCCGAGTATGCGTCCATGAAGCTTAGAAGTTCGTGTCCTGAAGCGGCGTCGACCAGTTGGTCGATTCTTGGTAGGGGGTAGGAGTCTTTTGGACATGCTTTGTTGAGATCTCAAAAATCTACACATATCCTCCACCTCTTATTGGATTTCCTCACTAGGACTGGATTGGCGACTCAGGTTTGGAATCGTATTTCCTTTACGAAACCAGCCTCGACCAGCTTTCCCACTTCTTGGCGTATTGCTGCCTTCTTCTCCGCTCCCATAGATCTTCTCTTCTGGGCTATGGGTTTCACGGCGGGATCTATTCTTAGCTCATGGGAGATAATATCTGGGTTTATTCCTGGCATATCACTAGGCTCCCAAGCGAATAGCTCCTTGTATTCTCTAAAGAGAGCAGTTATTCTTTTGGCAAGTTTCGGGGGTAGAGTAGCTCCAATCTTAACTTTTCTATCTTCTCCTTCCAGAGTGACCTCGACTAGTTCTTCCATGGGGGCAGGTCGTCCTCCTTCATCCAGGGGATCCTCATCTGTAACAATAGACAGAGTTTCATTTTGGTTACGCCTTCAGAGGAGGTTGACATAACATTGTTGAGATGCTTCCTGGTCGCCCCACATTTCTCCTATTCCGTGATGAGTAGGGAATCTCATGACTTGGTGAATGGTAGAAGGGACGATATAGTTGGGGTTAAGGGGGGGTTCTTCCCAATATCGCATTGTAGGCATTGATTTGGTCGACCACCAC
This sequence comes from Clarkia xantiana subsp. parviflora, assembly GCA_036873135.1. Lineage (NCBI taxonomy): Eukaryota > Viridiplantae > Streptophyta > Magnoliopsida > Myrtales > Onagraceae > Clarkia > Clarkia xantiana. Next base: position 14,103,459 of record JAPTYO010000003.1, read on the forward strand.
AAAACGAATTGTTAAGTGTAAGGTCTTCCAGCCTTGTCCCAAAACCACTGGGAGCTGAATTGCCCCCAGGGGATAGGTAGTTCTTCCGGCTAATCCTACCAATTGGGAGGTCATCTCTTGCAGATCTTTCCTTTTGTATCTCATCGCAGCGGTGAATTTGAAGGCGATTACATCAGCGGAGCTTCCTCCATCTACGAGCACCTTCTTTGTTTCCCGATTATTGATTCAGGCCGTGATTACCAGAGCATCTTCGTGAGATTGGGAGGCTTCAGAAAAATCTTCTGTTGAAAATGTGATCGCCATTGGCTCTACTTCTCTCGATCTTTTTAACGAATTTGTCGATGAGGTACTTTGAGCAGCATATTGATCCCTATCTGAGCTTATCTCTCCTCCCGCCGCAAATCCTTCTGACAGAACATTGATGTTATTGTTTGGAGGGGTTCTCCATCTTCGACCTTCATGGGCCTGACAACGGTGATGTCGTTGAATTTCTCTTTGCATCAATTATAGTTCCCTTCTTGCAAGGAGGCAATCTTCCGTGTTGTGCCCCTCTTCTTGGTGACATTCACAATAGGAGAGGGGACGACGAGTTCCTTACGTTGCTAGAAGTGCTTTCATTCTTTGTTGAGTTTGCCGGAATTCTATTGAGGAAACACCTCGGATGGACGAACTCTCCCCTTGATCTTGTGGGGTTTGGTGTAGAGTTGGGCGATTCACCCGGGCTTGTTCCGCCCTGACATGAAGGGTTGCTCTGTGGATCAGATCCTCCCAATTTCTTATGGGTTGTGTGGCTTGCGTGACAACAAGCGATTGGGATTGCGGCCCCAATCCTCTAAAGAACGCTCGGACGGCTTCTCCCTCTGAGAGCTCGCCTCCGCTATATCTTCCTTGGAATCGCCTAAAGTAATTTTCCAAGGTTTCACTTGGTCCTTGGAATATACCTTCAGCTATCCGTGCTTGACTCTGCCTGACTCGACTCTTTAGTGGGGCCATGGCTTCTTGATCTCGTTTCCTACAGACGGTGCCAAATGTTGGGATCAAGATGACGTGGCCTTGAACTTTTAGTAGTGGACTTCGAGGTCTCGCCGGGAGCTAACTCTCGTAAGTATCTTTCTTGAACTCTTGGATATTTAGTCTTCTTTGGGAGCTTTGTGTGAGGCGAGGACCTGAAAAGGGGTGGAGATGGCCCCTGATTCCACTCTGAAACTTAAGTCAGTAATGGATTTAGAAAGAGTATTATAGAGTAGTGAATCAAGATTACTAAATGTTTATAATGTTCCCCCATTTATAGGGAGGGATTACCGACATTAAATGGCGGCTTGCTGTGCCTTGATTGGCTGTTCAATGGCGGTGGTTGCCTTTCTCTGATTGGTTGAAAGGGACGGTGAAGAGTCAATAGGTGACAAGCAGATCGCCACCTCACCATTTCTTACTGTGGAAGGTTTCTTTAACTAGGCGATAAGCAGGTTGCCACCTAAGTTTTACCTTGAGAGGAAGGTTTCTTTGGACCTAAGAGGCGAGTAGGTTACCAGCTGGTGCCTTTTCCTTGGGAGGGAAGGTTTCTTCTAAGGTGGTCAAAGCAGGTCGCCAACTATCCTTTCCTTAGGATGGAGGTTTCCTAAAGGCGGCGAGTAGGTCTCCACCTGTCCTTTCCTTAAAAGGGAAGGTTTCTTTATTGCGCTTGGTATTCGACTCGACTCTTACCTTAAGAGGGAGAGTTTTGAGTGACCTTATCGTCTCGCCTACCTTCGATAGTCGCTTTGGGAGTCGACCTTCCCTTGTATAGTCGTCAACCTTCCCTTGTATAGTCGTCGACCATTTATCCTTATCTCCTCGAGTTGAAGGTGAACGGTCGTCGACTTCAAATTCTTAGAGTCTCGACTTTTATATCATTGACCCATGTCATATCGCCTCGAATCATATCCAACACTGACAATATATTTTTTAATCTTTTAGGTAACTAAATCTATCAATAATATATTTAACCTTATTAATTATCTAGATATATTAATAGTTATGTATATTTCTATATATTAATGTGAATCTATCCTTATGTTTCCAATTATAGGTATATTGTTACCTAGAATAAAAATTAAAATATGGTAAAAAAAATAACTTTAAAAATTTCGGCCGAATTTTTCAACCTTGGTGCCTAAGAAATTAAAAAATTTACCTTATAATTCCTAGGGTTTGGCCGAAACTAACACCTAATTGGAAACAAGTGGTTAAATTTCAAGATCAAATTTTAATAAGATCTACAATCCAATGTTCGATTTTGATAAAAACATGTTTTTCTTGAAGATCATGAACATCAAATTTCCTAAGAAAATCATGAAAATTTCGGACCATTAATAAACCAAAAACGAAAAATTTAATTTTTCTTTTTTATAATTTTCGGTCCAATTTTAAAACTCTCAAGAACACCAATTCATCAAAATCATGAACTCCTAACCTGGCTATGATACCACTGGGTTCATTCTAGTAATCGATATTACGCAGCGGAAGATTCGCACATACCTCAGACGTAATCCGTAGTCCCAAGATCCTGCAGCAGGGAGTTCACGGTCCTCCGGTCGGCACCCGTAGAGGTTCTTGTTAAGGAAGCCCTACGCGGTATATTCTCCACAGCAAAGTCTCTGATCGATTCTTGACAGGGACGGATCTCCGGAGTGTTTGCTCGAAAGCAAATTGGTACACCCTTAGGTGGTGGTGAGGTTCGGCCGATGTGGTGTTATGGGGAGAAGGGTTTTTCTCTCTAAAAACACTCTAAGGAGGGATTAAGGATTAACAAAATAAAACCTCTAACACCTCTTAATTATAGGAGGAGCAAAGTGGACAAAAGTTGCCCACCTTATAAGTTTCGGCCAGCCTATGCATAAGGGAGGCCCATATTTTGGGCCTCTCATGTCAATTAGGATTTGGGTCTGGCCCAATGTCCGAATATGACATTTACCCAATTTTCTTAGGTAACATATACATATAATGGGCTTCCATTTACGGCGCCCGTCATCATATGCTTACACAGGGGTCTATTGGACTCCCATGAAAATTGTCACCCTTAGGCCACCGAGACTTGAAGGCATAGACCCTTTGATCGTTCTTTTCCAGACAATAAAAGCATCGAAAAAATTGAATGCTGTAACGCCAGCCCTGGGCGTCACACAAACACTGGAAGCCCACCCAAAAACCGGATGACGTTCACTATGAGTTGACATGGATGGATCCCATAATGCTCGCAAACTTCCTCAAGCTCGGGACAAAAGGGGAATCGAAGCCCCACCTCTATCTGTTGGGAGTAAACAACTTCCCCCACCTGAGGAAAGTGTGGCTCATGAAGAGCACCGCCAAATCGAGGCCTCTCCTCATCACCAAGGTTAGCCAGTGACACCGCCTCCATAAAGGCCTGACCAGACAACCTATTATTCTTGAGTTTGTCGGGAAGAGGAGGAAAGAAAGTAGAGATATTACCTGAGGGTGCTTGAGCCGCCATAGGAGTCCGAGTAAAGATCTGAGAAAAGAAGCCTCTCGATTAGGATCCGAAGGACCAGATGTGGCAACTTCAACCAAGATCCTCTCTTCAAGAGAACAAGGATGTGGCAACTTATGGTTAATAAAGAACGCACTGTACTGACTCGTCAGAGTGAGAGGAAGAGCAAGAGTAAGAAGTGAAAATCACAAAGTGAACTCACAGTATTTATACTGGAGATATACCGCTAGAGAAATCTTCTCGAAGAAGTTCTTTTTCTAAAGTCACTTCCTATTAGCGCAATAACTGCAGAAGTTACGATTATGAAAAAGTTACTATTGCAAATTTACAAACGACCTTTGGGGTCGCCCCGATCCTTGAACAATCAAAAAGTAAAGAATAATTGCCAACACCTACGACTCTCGAAGAAAAAAAACAAAGAGCTACCCGACTTTGCGATAATGAATCCCGATGGAATACCTTGAAAAACGATACTCTAGTTAAGCCCTATCCTTCATCATAATGAAGGCAACGACTCAAGTCTCGGGGGGCAAGTGTTGGGTTACGATTATAAAGAAAGGTGAAGAAAGCTGATTGATAGTCAAGTCAGCAACATCTAAGTCGAGACTCCAAAATATGAGTCTACGACTATTCATGTTGACGATGAAGAGACAAAGATAAATGGTCGAGAACTATATTTAGAGATGTCGACGACCAAGAAAACTTCTACAAATGGCGACAAAGCCTTCTCAAAGAATTCCCCTCTTAAGGCATGAGTCGAGTCGACGGCCAATGGCTATTAAGCAAAACCATCCTCTTAAGGAATGGTGAGGTAGCGACCTGCTTACACCGCCTCCATGAAGAAACCTTACTCTTAAGTAATGGTGAGGTGGCGACATGTTTCCACCGCCTCCATGAAGAAACCTTCCTCTTAAGGAATGGTGAGGTGGCGACCTGCTTGTCACCTGCTTCTACCGCCATGGAGAAACCTTCCTTGTTAAGGAATGGTGAGGTCGCGACCTGCTTAAGCCTGCTTAAGCGTACATTGGACATAAACCCTCCATAAAGGGTAGTCTTCATTTAAAGTCGGTAAATCTTCCCTATAAATAACCTTGTATTTTCATAATATTACATTCAGTATACTTTACAGAGTATTACTCTCTCATATTTCATTACTGACTTAAGCTTCGGAGTGGAATCAGGGGCAAATCCCCACTCCCTTTTCAGGTTAACGCCCCCAAGACGCCACAAAAGGAAACTAAGTACCCTTTGAGGTCGAGATAGACACCTAAGAGAGCAAAGAGATGCCCCACCTTGAAGTGTATTCCCGAAGTCTAGGGCCACGTCAACTTGATCCCAACAACTACAAAATCTATCAAAGGTAACTAATTAGAGGATTACAATTGTGTTACTCAACCCTCTAAGGATGCAACAACAACGATTCCTAGAGATCCTCTTTAGTTTTATCTTTTACTAGATAAGGAGTATTTTCCGCCTTAAACAATGTTAACTCGTACTTGATTAATAATAAATCACGTTTTCTTCAACTAAAATAATTGGATTGTACTCTAATTTTTTTTATATAAAGTATAAATAGATAAAATTAATATATTTTAAAATAATAATTTGCCTTTTTTTTAATATATAATACTACCATATGTGACATTGTCATATTTGATTTTATGGCATCACATGATCACGCAATATATTCAGTATTCTTAAACGGCGGAATACATTGAACGTTTATTTGATGACATTTTTATATTTATTGCACAACATTAAAAAAAGGATATTATTGTATTCACTTACCTAACCCCAAATCAAATTGACTAGACGTTTCCTAGTATTATTTTAGTGTTTAATTTCATTTTGAGGAGAGGATCACAACAATAAATCTAGTCGTTTGTGACAGATTTATTTGTAAGAGACGTATTACTTTATTTGTAAGGTATGTAGAAAATTTCTTACAAATACAACATTTAAAAATTTTCTAGGGAATGACACTAATAAAAAACTTGGCTAGAAACTTCGGCGAAGAATGCATTACAAAATTTTGAGTATTGCTAGAAATATTCCTCAAAATATAATAATTTTTTTGAAAATTCTTGTAATTTGCGAGAAGTTGTTTCACTCATCACAAATCACCAATTTTTTTATAATCACACGCTGTTTTGAATAAAGATACACCCTTTCACATATATAGAGACATATATAGAGATGGACTTTTCATCTAAAAATCAACTAATATTGATTGATTTAACAAGAGGTGTATAATGTTCTGAAATGCTTTAATTCTCTCAACGAAGCAAAATTTCTGCAGAAGAAACTGTGCAAGTCTAATTGAAGAACATTATGTATTGTATTGCTAGAATAATGAGAATGCAAATTTGGTAGAAACAATAAATAAAAACCCTAAAAATCTCTGAGACAAAACAAACACACAGTAAAGGAAAAGACAGCGAATACAATCTGGGCGAATCTTAATCATATCATAGACGACAGTAACAACGTCATCTACCTATCAACCAAGAACGGGCCCCAAAGCAGCAGCTACGACGGCTACTCCGAAAAAGCAAGGCGATTTAGGGCTCACCGTGCTATACGAACATTTCCAATCGCCGCCGCTGCCTCCGCCGCCCACCTCCGCATTCTCCTGCCTCTCCACGTCAGTAGTCAATGGCTCCTCCTCCTTCTCTGATGCCGGTTCCGCTCCTTGCTCATATTCTTCTGGGATCTCCTCCCCGTAATTCACATCAATGTCATCGGTTTCTGGGTCGACGACGGGGAGATGAAAACCGTCGTCCTCCAAAGGGACGAGCTGGAGGGTGAGGCGGCCGCCGGAGCGGTGGGCCTTGAAGTACTCATGGTATCGGACCTTTTCTTCCCGGAGAATCAAGCGGCCGTCGGTCGTGTGGAGTCTTCGCAGAACCCACGGCATCCTGGAGGGGAGATTCTCGGTGCGGGCCAGTGAGGGGATCAGCGGCGGGAATTCCCTTTCCTTGACAAGGATTGACCGCCGATCAATGACGTGCATGGAGTGAGCCTTGACTGAATCCTGGGCGGCGGCGATCTGGTTGGTCAAAGGGACCATGTCATCGCAGCTCTCGGAGCCAATGTAGTCTTCGCAGAGTGGCATAGTGCGTCTGTTGGGTTTTGCGGAGAGAGCGAGGAGGGCCGAGAGACGACCCTTTCTCCTGGGTTTGATACGACTACGAGAGAGATAATTCTGGTGGAGCCTCTCCTCCATTTATATGGTGGTCTTGCTGATGACGACGAAAGGGTTCTTTTTATTTTATTATTATTTTGTACGGTCCGTAAATGTGCATGAAGATGATTGCGTGGCAGAAGTCATTCATATTAGTGTAAAAAATTATATTATATATTATTTTAGAAGAATTATATATATCAAATTAGAGTACAAAATTTTACTTCAATTATTTCCACTTAAAAATCTATAAATCATAATAATAACATAAAAAATATTCAAAATTAGATTTTATATATATACGTCAAAAAAAAGTTTTAATTTAATTTACTTATAGGCAGTAAAATATTATTTAATTATTGTTGCCAAAAGTACATAGATGTATCATAGTAGCTAGGAATTAAAATACTGAATTTTTTTTTTAACCAAGCTGAAATATTAATTGAAGATGCGGAATTTTACTGATATATGTAAAGTTAAAAAAATGAATCAACTTAAAAATATGGTCTCATATAAACCGAGTTAGGTAATTAGAATTGTTAATCTACTCCCTTAATTAGTAAATTCTAGCCGTAATTATTATCGGATAATTTGTCCAAAACAGCAAAGAGAGAGAGAGTTTATTGAGAAGTGGGAGTATATGGGAGAATGGAAAAGATGATCAGAGACGGCTAATAATGTATCAGGATTTGCAATGACGACTCCTTACTTCTACTCCTGCCTCGATCGGGTTGTTGAACAATCCCATTCTCCTCTCTTGATTCATTTCTCTCCAAAATATAATTGGCAACGGATATAATGTTAATCAATGGAAGCTAATTTTATATTTTAGGGTTTCTGACTAGTTTTTTATTTTGTTTCACGCAGTGTTTCAAGCATTAGATCCTAAAATTAACTCATTTCGTATCGAATCAGTTTAAAAAAATAAAATACTGTCGATAAATATTTTTCATTAATAAGATTTCTACGGAATTTGAAGATCTCTAATTAAAAACAAAACGCTAACTGCTATTGGTTAATAAAAAAAAATTATGAATTCCCAATTTTCGGTAAATTTGATTTGTTTTCAATTCAGTTTAACACATGTTTGCTAAATATCACAGTTTTGAAAGTTTCTACAAATACACACAAACATATTACATTGATTTACCTTAACTAGTATTAATTAATGAGGGTGTTCATCATATCATCAATATAGATAGATATATAATATATGGAGGATTTAAAAATAGGTATATATATATTATTATTCATATAAATAATCATACTTGCTAGAAGGTTTAGCAGATTTTGGTCGGCCTCTATAAATAAATTGACTGGACTTAGTTGTCGATACGATATATATATATGATGGTCTTATAATTAAAACTTTGAACTTTGAAGTTGGACCACCAATTGGTCGTTAAAATTGACGACTGCATATTAGCAAAACTCATATGCATTATCTTTTAGGTCGACGTTCGAAGAAATAGATATGATAAATATTTTATAAAAATTATCGACATTTAGAACCGGCGGCAATTATGCGCTAAAAATCAAACAACCATGGTTGTTGGCATAATTTATCGCAATAGTTAACCGCGTTATTATGGTGAGGAGCGGTTATGGTGATGCGTTTTGTACTCACAATGGTTATGGTTATGGTTATGGTTATGGTATTAATTAAGTCCATAACTACGGTTATAACCATCACCGCTGTTTGCACACGAGTTTCTTTCTTGGGCTTCTCCTTCTAGTATCCCGCTTCTTGGGCTTTTCCTTCTAGTATTTCCGCTTCTTGGGCTTTTCCTTCTAGTATTCCCGCTCTGTGGTCTTCTTCTTCCCGTATCCTCGCTCCATGGGCTTCTATTGTCTTTCCCTGAAGAAAGACAACGTTTGCTCACGGTGTCCTGAGTGCCTTTTTGCTTCAAACTTCCGCCATTCATTCTCCTCGAGATACGTGTAAAAGGGGCAATACCGAGACCACAAGGGGAGGGGGTGGTACTCGATGAGCCATCTCCGGCGCTTAAATGAGTATAGACTTTTAGAGAGAGAAAGTAAGTGCTAGAGAGAGATAGCAAGATTACATTCAAACGAGGAGAGGAGGTCTCTATTTATAGAGTTCTTATTGGACCGCCCCGGTTCTAGTGATTTAATGGTCTGGTTATGGCAGTTTCGTAATATAAGTTGGCATTGACCGTAAATATGGTGCATTTGACCTCGGTTCGACCGTAGATGAGCTTAACATGCTTAAGTGTTTGTAAAATGGCCTACGAGGGTGAGCCCCGGGCGATGAGTCATCCGGGGATAGGGGTCCGGACAAGGTAACTCGTACTGACGGAGGGGGGATACCCGGACGGGTATCCCCAAGGTCCCACTCGGGTTACCCTAGCGAGGGGACCTCGCTAGGGGTAACCCGAGCGAGGTTACCCTGCTCGGGTCGCACCCCGAAGGAATTTTTCCATCGGGGCCTTCTAGATAGGCTTCGCCACCTGTGTCGTTCTGGGGCCTAAATGATGGGCCCGGGTATCCGTTTTCCAAGTTTCAAATTGTAATCGATCATGGCCCAATTATCGGGGTCCAATTTATAATAGCTTGGGCGTATATCCAACATTTTCCCCTGGGTCAAGAAATGGTTTAACCTTTGCTTGACTCTATTTTTACGGAGTATCGCCCAAGCGGGTTGCGAAACGTACCTTTATGGCGATCTCGGCCTTTATCGAGTGCTCGAGGAACATCGTAGTTTTCCTTGCCTCCTGTCTAAAGAAGCCGGATACACAAAATGCTATTGTTAACTTAATCAAATTTATGCCATGTATAGATATTGTATAATGGTAAGGGTCACGAGCCTTGGTCTCATTTTACTTAGCCTTAAGACTGTGTCCTTATTGGAGGAACCTCCTTTCTAGGCTCTTAGAGCCGATAGGGTGCTTTGGAAACGGTGTTGCACTCCGTTTGTGAGAGTGCGAGTATGATCTTCTAGCTTTGGCCTTCAATGGGCATGGCATTTTTCTCCCCGTTTGTCGGAGCGCGGGAATATTCATTTAACCTTATACCTGCAATTCATTCTATATAGATTGAGGTGAAACAGGTTAAAGTTCCTCCTCTTACCTTTCGTATAAAAGAGTCTTCATAAATATATGTAGAAGGTTGTTCCCTTCATATACGTTGGAGTGTCACTCCCATTTTGTAGGTTAAGGGGTTTCTCCCCTTGTGGATACTCTTTGTAATTTGGTCTCGGGGCTTCTTGAATGGTAGTTTTGCCTCCTCGGCTCAGTGCAGAGGTTACTTCCGCGGTATGCATATCTTGCACCTCCATAAGAGGGATATTGGCCCTTGTGTTACTCATGCTCCGTGACTTGTGTATATAGAGTTGTATGTATATGGTTGCCTCCGTAGTGGGCATGCTTCGAACGCTGGGGGGTTAGCCCTTGCGTTAATTGCGAAACCTGTATATATGAGATTGTATATATATAGTTGTCCCTTATAGTGGACGTGTCTGGCGTTCCGGACGTGGGGGAATTATCCCTTGAAATGGCTACACTTGGCCGTTCATGTATGTATCCTTACTCCCGTAGTGAGTATCTTGATATCTTTACATGTAGGGGTTTACCCTTGTGTTGATTACACTTGGTCACTTTTGAATGTATGCGTGCCCCCGTAGTGGGCATGTTGTTGTACGTAAAGGGATTGTTCCTTGTATTGGCTACGCTTGGTAGCATTGGGTTTATTTTGTTTGCCCCCCTCTTGTGAGCGTTTGTGATCTTTGCATACGCATCATAGACCTTCTTCTAGGGAGTATTTTATCATCAATGCATGTGTCTTTGCCCCCGTAGTAAGCATTTGATCCCCATGCACTTTGGGATGCACTCTTGGGTAGGTTGCTCTTGATGGCTTGCATAACACCTTATGGGATGGTTGATGGTTTTTGATGTGTCATTGCCCCTCTTCCTGGGGTACTTGTTTTCTATGTGCTCCGTCTCCTTGGTTTGCTGTGGTTGACGGTCTCCTTGTGTTTGATTGCTACTTCCTTGAAGTTTCCTTACTTTCTTGTGAGGTAGGTTGGGGGTGATTCCCAGTTGGTTTGACTAGACATGGCTTGGATTTTGAATATGAGAGGTTCGTGATTTGGAAAGGCTTGCTCCAACCTCGTGTGGGGGTGGTGGCGGGATTGGTGCTCCTGTGCTACCATTTTCGTGATGCCAGTGGTGATTTTGAAGTTGTCGTTTTGCTATACCCATAGGGTATGCGCTCAGTTCTTACATTGAGGTTTTTGTCTTTGCCGACATGTACTACTATCGCATTCTTCTTGGGACTTCTTTCATTTCCCTTAGCTTATTCTGTCTTGGCTGGAGGATGTCTGTTGCTTAATTGGGTGTATATCTCGTTTTGCCCCCTCGAGTTAAGCAATGACCTTAATCTTTGATTGACTCTATGATGGTCGGATAGGCGTCTGATTAGGCTATTGATACTTGCTTTAAAGCTTGGTGGAGGCTCTTTCCTTAGTTTGTCACTTCGACCTTTGACCTTGCGGTTGTTGGACTTTGTCAAGTAGAGTGGATGTCTTCATGGTGATGGTATCTGAGTACAGTAGCCTTCTTTGAGATATATGGACATGATAGTCATTATTGAGCTATAGGGGGTGATATCCTCATTTGAGATATATGGACATGATAGCCGTTGTTGAAGTATAGGGAGTGGTACCCTCCTTTGAGATATATGGTCATCATAGCCATTGTTGATGCATAGGGTGGTGGTGCGCTCCTTTGATATATATGAACATGATAGCCCATGTTGATGTATAGGGGGATGGTACCCTCCTTTGATATATATGAACATGATAGTCACCTGTTGAAGTACTTACATTCTATATCTTGTTGGAAAGGTTGCCTTTTGGTTGGGGACTTACTTCCCATATCATGTTGGATGAGTTGCCCTTTGATTGAGGGACTTACTTCTCATATCTTGTTGGATGGGTTACCATTTTGGTTGGTAGACTTACTTCCCGTATCTTGTTGGATGAGTTGCCCTTTGATTGGGGGACTTACTTCTCATATCATGTTGGATGGGTTACCCTTTTGGTTGGTAGACTTACTTCCCGTATCTTGTTGGATGAGTTGCCCTTTTGTTGGGGGACTAAGTTCTCATATCATGTTGGATGGGCTGCCCTTTAGTTGGGGGACTTACTTTCCGTATCTTATTGGATGAGTTGCCCTTTTATTGGGGGACTTCTCATATCATGTTGGATGGGTTGCCCTTTGATTAGGGGACTTACTTCCCATCCTTTTTTTATAGAGTGGCCCGGTGGGTCTTATGTCCCTTTATTGGAGGTTTGGTTGCTTATGCTTGTAAGGCTTACTTTCCTTCCTTTTTGTTGATAGGTTGGCCCGGTGGGTCTTATGTCCCTTTATTGGAGGTTTGGTTGCTTATGCTTGTAAGGCTTACTTCCAGTCCTTTTTGTTGATAGGGTGGCCCGGTGGGTCTTATGTCCCTTTATCGGTTGGAAGGGTTGTCCTTATGGATCTTCCCCTTTCTCATATGTAAGGGTTGTCCTTATGGATCTTCCCCTTTTCATATGTAAGGGTTATCCTTATGGATCTTCCCCTTTTCGGTTGGAAGGGTTGTCCTTATGGATCTTCCCCTTATCATATGTAAGGGTTGTCCTTATGTATCTTCCCCTTTTCGGTTGGAAGGGTTGTCCTTATGGATCTTCCCCTTATCATATGTAAGGGTTGTCCTTATGGATCTTCCCATTTTCAGTTGGAATGGTTGTCCTTATGGATCTTCCTCTTTCATATGTAAGGGTTATCCTTATGGATCTTCCCCTTTTCGGTTGGAAGGGTTGCCTTTATGGGTCTTCCCCTTTTGGTCGCTGATGTATATGTATGCTTTTTCTTGCGCAGATGATATACTTAGACCCGGAGGTCTTGGTGTATACGCAGGGATCCTCGTGAAGATTCACGAATCCGTATCCGACGATTTCCTCGTGGAATCTGCGATACCATTGCCGAGATGATTGTTTAAGGCCGTATATAGATCTTTGGAGTTTGTAAACTTTACGTTCTTTGCCAGGAGTAATGAAACCCTCCGGCTGCTCCATATAGATCTCTTCCTCCAGGTTTCCATGGAGGAATGCGGTCTTAACATCCATTTGATGTAGCTCTAGATCAAGACTAGCAACTAGGGCAAGGATGGCCCTTACTGTGGTGTAACGCACAGTTGGTGAGTATGTTTCATCAAAGTCCACTATGTGGATTTGGGTATATCCTTTCGCAACTAGTCGAGTTTTGTATCGCTCGACTTCTCCATCAGCAGTGAGTTTGAGTTTCAATACCCACTTAGCTCCTATTGCTTTGTGATTCGCAGGAAAATCTACTAATGACCAAACCAAATTAGCTTTCGTTGAGGTGATTTTATCTTCCATTGCTTTTTTCCATTCCTTTGCTTGAGGTCCTTCCATCGCTTGTTTAACCGTTACTGGTTCATCAACAGATGTGAGAGTGAATATTTCGCCTCTCTCAATGGGATACCTTTTAGGGGAAGTGCGTTGCCTTTGACTGCGTATAGGCTCACCTATCTCATTTTGAGTTTGACCCATACTCCCACTTGGAATAATGCTTCTTACCGGGGCACTACTGAGCCCTCCCACTGGATTTATAATGGGGATATCGTCCTCATTAACCGAATCACTTGTTGCTGTGCCAAATATCCCACTCGAATAAAGTGGGACCTGAGAATCATCATCATCATGTTCTAGTTCGTTCAGAAATTCATCTGTTTTTATTTCTTGAAGCGATGGAAATTCGTCCTCAAGAAAAGTGACGTCTCTGGATTCATGTTCGTACACACTACCGTTTTCTTGAGTTGACACAAATACATAACCTTTTGAGTTCTCGGAGTATCTTATAAAGACGCTCTTAAGTCCTCTGGGGCCTAACTTGCCAAATCGGCTGTCAGTTGTAAGTGTGTAAGCTGCGCACCCCCAAGGCCGCAGCCTGGTAAGATTTAACTCTCTACCAGTCCATAGCTCATACGGTGTTGTGTTAACTTATTTTGATGGGACAAGGTTAGCTACATGAGTGGCAGCAAGCAATGCGTCTCCCCAAAATAAATTGGTAATTGTGCTTGTGACATCATGGTTCTCACCATGTCTAGGAGAGTCCGATTACGACGTTCTGCCACACCATTCTGCTGTGGTGTGTTGGGGATCGTTGTTTGACGGGCGATCCCACTATCTTTGCATAACTTATCAAACTCATTAGAGAGATATCATCCACCTCTATCAATGCGAAGGATTTTCACCTTCCGCTCCTGTTGATTCTCCACGAGCTTCAGAAAGCTTTTAAAGCAATCTATAGCTTCAGATTTGTGAGTAATCAAATGAGTAAACCCAAATCGGGTGTGGTCATCAATGAAAGCTACGAAGTATCGCTTTCCATTCCTAGCAGTTACGTTCATTGGTCCACAGACATCGGAATGGATTATCTGCAATGGAAATTCTGCTCGTTTTGCTTCACCGAATGGCTTGTGGGTGGACTTTCCAGCCAGACAGTCAAGACATGTGTGTTTGACCACACTGTTTGTTCCGGGCAAAAGCCCTCGTCGAGCCAACGACTGAACTCTGTCATAGCTTATATGTCCAAGCCGCGAATGCCATCCGGTTGCGTCAGTTTCTGCTTCTTTGGAAGACATTGCATACAAGCGATATGAATTTACATTGCCATGTAGATCCATGATAAACAAACCATTGAAAGAAAAGGCATATCCTAATAAAGTATCCCCTTTATTTATACGAACAAAGGATCTCTCAAATGACAAAATACAGTTTTTATCCATAGGAGCAGAAATAGAAACAACGTTCCTACGGATTCTAGGAGTGAAAAGGACATTATCTAGAAGGAAGAATTTGCCTTTGCTCATCGGCAATTTGCAAGTCCCTACCCCTATGACTTCAACTTGTGAGTTGTCGCCAATGTATATCCTTTTAGAATCCTTCGGCAATCGTCTAAACTTGGCAAATAGTTCTCGATTGTTGGCTATGTGGTCTGTTGCACCTGAATCAAGAATCCAAGATGGATTTGAGTCAGTTAACATGACAGTTGAGGAAACTAAAGCTTCCTCTACATAACCAAATTCGCATACCTTTTTAGGATGCGATTTGCTGGAACCTACACCATCGCTTATTCGGCATGGGCTGGAGTTCCCGCAAACTATCTCAGATTTTAATCTAAGACTGCCTTGTTTAGGTGAAGTCAACGTTTTACCGTCGAATGCCTGTTGTTTCTTTCCTTTGTTCCTGAATTTCCTTTTCCTGCGGCCAGCTTGTCCTGTGGATTTCGGTTCCTTCAATACCGATTTTAATCGAGCCTGTTCCATCTCAACTATTTTCAGGACAAATGCAACATCAAGTACGGAACTACTGACAGTCAATATGGCCTTGGTTGCTCTCCAAGACTTCGTGAGGATCCCTATTATGGCCTGAATTTTATCCCATTCAGCCATCTGACTGTCACCTTCCAATGACTTGAATAGGCGAAGGAGGTCGTATACTTTTTCAAGTACACTCTTACTGTTGTTGTTCAGACAGGTTTCTAATGTTGGTATAAGTGGATGCAATGTAACTGTCATGCCACTTCCATATTTCAGAAAGAGAGCATCCCAGATGTCCTTTGTCGTCGGATCATCCTTATAGCGGACATAGAAATCTTCTGACATTTCCGACAGTATCAGCTCCTTTGCTTTCTTGTCATCTTGCTCCCACTTAAAGTGGGAAAATACCAGATCTTTGGTGAGTCCGACATTTGGGTAATTCATGGTTATTTGTATGTGGTCACACAGACCTTGTGCTTCCAAAATCGTAATGACGCGTTTGCTCCACGAGTCATAATTCAACTCAACTAATAGCTCAGATTCACATGATAATTCCATCTATTCATCGATAACAACACTAGGTTGGGAAGATAACAACATTTTGACAGGATTGCATACATCGGATTATCTATTATGATGAAATACGACGAATAGTGATTCTTTAGTCACTAAACCAAACCAACCTTCAGTAAACCGATGAAGGGGGTGTCGTGAAAGAGTTCACACTATTGTCGTTTTCAATCTAATAGATCAGTCTTTTGAAAACGGTTATTCTATTGCAAATTACCGGAACAGGAATTTTCAAATAAGCATACTCGATCTTGACTTTCCCAAGGCCCTTATGATTTTGTAAAATTATCCGATAATTTACGCATTAATATTTATAATTATACTACATCTAGCAAATCATCATACCATGCCATAAATATCGAACACAACATGCTTACGCGTCATGCGTCTAATGTTCCTAGCATATATAATCTACGTAAAGTAAATTATCACATGTGTTCTATCATGAACATCCTAGCTTACGTGTCAAACATGCAACATCTGCACACATCATGCATAATTGGCGACTGAAATTTTCGGTTTTATAAAACGCTTTGAAATATTAGGGGCTGTTTTGCAGTTCATGCTTACAATCAATCATGCAAATTTCTAGACATGAATTCTAGGCACTTTCAATCAGCATAGCATGTCTATCCTATTGCGCAAACCATATATTTAAATCCCAGAGCTCAATGCTCGCAATATATGATGCAGAAAGTAAACAATTGCAAATCAGGCCACTAACTTAATCCAGTCACAAAAACATGCAAGTCCGAGATCCATCCCCATAATCGAAACCAGGCATTAGGGTTTTGATTGAAACCGTGTATTAAAACACAAACCCTAAGAGCACTGTTTAGGCTAATTTTAAAGTTCGAAAACATTTTGGATTTAAAATTTGACATCCTATTTTATTGAAAAATTTAAAATGTCCGAGAATTTTAAAGAGGTTCGGTCTAAATTTTAAAATCCGGTTCAACTCGTTCTGATTTTTAAAATTGCGGTTTGGTCCGAAACAGTTCAATAAAATAAGATAGTGGTTTGGTTTATCACTCAAAACCGGTTATGTTAGGTTTAATTTAGTTACTATGGTCCGACCCGATTAAGAAAACCCGGATTAGTTTATCCCGATCCGGTTTAGCAATTGGATCGGCCCATGAACCCTAGGGTTTGGCCGAAATAATTCTATAGGCTAATTAGAGTTTTAAAATCCACCATAAAACTTAACTTAGCCATCAAGAATTATTAATTATATAAAAGAATTTCCAATAATGCTTATATATATATATATATATAAAAATTCGGCATATGTATATATATATATATTGTCAAGATTCTATCTTTGAGATGTAAATCAATCAACAATATAAATCTATATTAATATACAATTTTGGCCGAATTATATATATATAAATATTGTCGAATATATCTTTTAGGGATTAAAATATGTAGACAATATATCTTCTTAATTGTTTAATAATAACTAAATCTATCAATATATATATTAACCCTATTTTAATCCATATATATTGATAGTTAATATCTTTTACAATATTATATTAGAACCTATCCTTATTTCCAACTTCTAGATATAGTTACCTATTAATAAAATTTAAAAATGGCAACCTATATCTATTATAGATTGTGCGGAATTTTTAATTGCTTGGTGGCCAAGAAAATTAAAAATATTACCTAAAACACCCCTAGGAATTTTCGGCACTAACAAGAAAATTGGAAAAGTTGTCAAATTTTAAGATCAAACTCTAACTTGATCATGAATCCAAAACATGTTCTTGATAAAACTCATGGTGTTCTTAAAGATCATGAACATCAAACTTAAATTGATCATGAAAAATTCGGTTTTGATTTAGAAAAACATGTAAATTTGAAAATTTTAAGTTTTTAAAGATCAAACACATGAAATTTACTTAAAAATTTCGGATTCTTCATGGTGTTCATGAACATAAAAAAATTCGGTTTTTATGAACATCAGTTTATCAAAATTTTAAGAACTCCTAACACAGGCTCTGATACCACTGTTGGATTACGGGGACGTAATACTACGGAATGCTAAACGTGTACTAGCAAGAAATCTAATCTACGCAGCGGAATTAGTACACATACCTTTTAGCTTTTCTGCCCAAGAACGATGTGGAGGGAGTTCTGATCCTCCGGTCAGAACCACGTGCAAGTTCTTCGTTAGAAGAAGTCCCACGCAATGTAGCTCCACAACAAGACCTCTAATCGATTCTTCAACGGAGATGGAACCTCAGACCAGATGTGATGGTGCCGAAATTTAACTAAGGGAAACAAGTGTTCTCAATTGAGATCCTTGTTATTATGAATAAGTAAATAAACCCTTAGCAGACACCCCTATATATAGTATTGGTGGAGTTGCCAAAAGGCAACTCCAACCAATGTGGTATAGGGTGGCCGGCCGAATTGCATGTATAAGGGGGAGGCCCAATTTTGGGCCTCCCTTGTCAATTACTAATTGGATTTTGCCCAATTAGCCCAGATTGACAATTACCTAATTAACTTAGGTAATTCCCTTAATTAACGGGCTTCTATTACGGCGCCACATCACCATATGCTAACACAGCCTCCCTGGCCTTTTCTGCCATCCTAACAGCGGCAGGACTTCGGTCGGAAATTTAACGACGGACTTAATGTACCGTCCTTTTCCTGACTGATATTTTCCCTCAGCAAACATTCCCGGCCGATTTTAATCGTCAGGAACGTTTCCGGCCGAGTCACTGCTATCGTTTTAACGAGAGGCCGTATCGGACGGTAAATGACCGGAACAGACCATCTCCGTTTGGATTCCGACCGATTAGGCTTGTAAATAAAACCATTTTTTCTTGTAGTGGTATGTGGACACCCTAAATTGTTCCAAACATTTACATTCAATCTTAAAAGGAATTAGAATTTTTTAATATCTTAAACAACAATATTAATTAATAATCCATTAAAATTATAAAATTAAATTAAATTTATTGATATTTCATTTGATACTATCATATTAATATTAATATCATCTTTCGATTTTGATTTATATACTATATATATATATATATATATTAATGTTAAATATCAAAATAAAAACAAATTATATTATAATATATATATTATATTATATTATATTACATTACATTACAATTTTTTGGAATATTATAATTTGATTTCATATATATATTATTATAAAACTCTTTTTTTTTATCACTTTCATTTTCCGCTTCATTTACAAGTTAGTAACTTTACAACTGAATTAATAATAATCCACTAGAAATATAAAATAAAATAAATATTTATATTGTAGTTTTGTACAATTAAGTAGAATCATTATTAATTCAATAAATTTTAATCAATTAGAAAACTAAAAGGTTTATAAATATTTTTCGAATATATATATATATATAATAGTTATTCAATATCAACAAAAATCACATACTATATAATATAATTAGTTATTATCAATAAAAATAATATACCGCGCATAGGATCAATTGTCTAATATAATAAATCAATGAAGAAAATATCGTAGTTAATTTTAAAAAAGGGGTAACGTATTGAAAAGGAAACATATTATTTGGCCAACTTTGATCTCTAGGCTCCTAGCTTGCACAATATATACACACCTAGTCTTCTCAGTCTCTTTCTGGTAGTGGCGCAGAGACACTCCACATATATAATATATATATATAGTCGATCGTGTTTTGATTTTCTTGGTCAATTATTAGTGTTTGGATCTGAGAAAAAATGGGAGTTGCAGGAACCTTGGAGTACTTGTCCGACTTGCTAAGCAAAGCGGCGAGCAAGAAGAAGAAAAAGAAGCAACTTCAAACCGTTTCTCTCAAGGTTCGAATGGACTGTGAGGGCTGCGCCCGCAAGATGAAAAGCGTTCTCTCTGGAGTTAAAGGTAAACAAATAATTTAACTTATTTCCTTTGGAGATCTCCTTTGAATGCATGGTTTTGGTTGCAGGAGCTAAGAAAGTAGATGTGGATTTGAAGCAGCAGAAGGTGACGGTGAGTGGTTACGTTGAAGCAAAGAAAGTGATGGAGGCAGCACAGTCGACTAAGAAAAAGGTGGAGGTATGGCCATATGTGCCATATACCATGCTGCCTCATCCCTACGTCCCTCAAGCTTACGATAAGAAGGCTCCTCCCAATCATGTCCGCAAACTCCCACCCACCGCCACCATCACCGGTACCACCTTCGATGACCACTACGTTGAGATGTTCAGTGAAGACAATCCAAATTCTTGCTCCATCATGTAGCTAGTACTTAATAATATTATATATGTAATTACGTATGGTTTTGCAGTTGTGTCAGTCACTTACCTTTCCTTTATCAACTTTATGTATATATTTATATATTCTTTTAGAATTAATCAAGCGCGTTTGGACACTTTGACTAATTACTTTATGAATTTTCTTTGGACAATTTTAGATCAGATTTTTACGTGTGGACAAACTGTTAGCTCTATCAAATATTTCATCATAACATAACTGGTTATGTGAGTTACACGTGATTAAATAAAATAACATAAAATTACAAAATTGACATCATCCACATGATTATTCATAAAAATTCACATAATCGAATTATAAAGTTTCAGTCTAATATGAAAAACATTCCAAGAATCACATATTATGTTAGGTTGTTCTTTCATTTTAGATACGTTTCTAGATTTTTCTTTAATTAATTAAGTGTCAAATTCTGACTAAATTAGACATAGTATTTACCGCAGCTTACAATTTGACCACAAACAAAATCTAACCTAGCAAATTGTAAAAAAAAAAAAACAAACAAACAAAAACTCAGCTCGCAATTTGTCTGGATACACAAAGGTCATCTAGAAATTTGATAATTAACCCTAATTTTTATATGCTTGACCTAATATGAAATATATGGTTGATCACATAATAACCTAGGAGAAGATAAACTAAGTGAATGCTATAGCCTATAGAACAAGTTATAATTCTCAATGACAGACTTATACCACTTTCAACATTTTCTATCAAATATTACCAAAACAATGTTGTAAAATAAAATTGAAATGGTTGCATCACAATATTGATGTTTATCCTAACAAATATTTAGTATAATAAATAAAGAAATAGTTCCATCACAGAATAGTAGTAGTCAATTAAATACGACGACGGAGATGGGTACTTAATTAATATAGAGTAGTTGCATATGGGTCCAGGTGGAATACCTTAACTGAACCAAATTTTGGCATCACCACCACCACATTTTTCTTTATGTACGTGTTTGGCCACTCTTGCCCAGCAAGAGAAAATACCAGCCATGCAAGCAATTATATCCCCCACACAATGAGCTGCTGTTTGGTTATAAATCTTCTTTACTTAAAAGCTTTGGCTTAGCTACCATGTGGTAACGTGGATAAGGTTTATTAAAACAAAATCTTAAAATAGATGAACTACGTTCGCTTTGCAATATGTGTGTACATGCGGTTACGTGCGTGCATAAAATTTAACAAAATAAATTATTAATTTTTAAAAACATATAAATTGTAAATGACGTTTCTCTAGTCGATGTTTTTATAGGGTTATGATCTCAGCCTTGAGGTCTATACTGATTCAGATCAATTTTTCAGCCAGATCATTAAAGAAATAATTAAATTTCAAGAGAAAGAAACTTTCAGACGTCACCTCGTTTTAAAAATCTTGATATAATTAATCTAACCAGTAACAAAATCTACTTTCATTCAATGTTGGTTGGACCATCTGGTAAAGCAAATTGCGTTACGTGGGCGACTCGAGGTCCAAACCCGTCAGAGACGCCGCATTGGGGAGGCTTTAACTTTAATACTCCCGATCCAAAATGCGAAAGCAATGTAAACATATTAAAAAAAAAATCTACTTCAGTTATTTTGGGCTTGACTTTTAATCTCTCCTTAGTAGTATTGTGCAGTGCAAAACAAAACAAAAAACAAGAAAGCCGAATATTGTCATATTAAATATTTGGGCCATCGGCCCTATTTTTTCCTCTTTTAGTGACAGGCCGTCTTTCGATAGCTGGCTAGTCCGCATTTTGCATAATTAGTGCATGCTTAATTTATTTAACCTTATTTCATTTTATTGTTTAAATAAATGTTTATAATACATGGGGTAAGAGCATCCAGGGACGAATTTATGTAGGGTCCAGAGGGGGCAATTGCCCCCGCTGAACTTCTTGAGTTTCTAGATAAAATTTAGGGTTTCTTAAGGTTGTCCCCTCTGAGAATTGGCAAAAGTTCATTTAGTTATCTTCTTGCCCCTGCACCTGAACCTTCATTCTATGTTTCCATACTTTGATAAAGAAAAGAAGAAGTTTAAAGAAGAGACTGGCTATGGTAGAACATGAAAGAAGGTAACAAGTTTCGCAGGAAGAAGGATTGGTAGGGAAGAAGAAGAGTGGTAGGGGAAAGATAAGATAGATAGAAGCAATAAATGCTTAAAGTGAAAAGTAGAGTTCTGTACATCTACTTTTACTTTTTCCAAAAAAAAGTTGTACTTTTACAATAGTATTTGTTTATTTATTGGAAAATGATAGAAATGAAGAAATTCCAACCGAAACTCAGGACGAAAGTGCTCTGTCCATTCTTGAATTTAGCAAAAGTACTCTTCTTCATTTTTTTCCAATTTTGCCCTTCTGCTTTTTCCAATTTAGTTAAAAATCCTCTTTCGTCTGTCTTGATTAAAACTTTATATAATTTTTTTTTGGCCAAAAAAAACTTTATGTAATTGACATGTCTCATCATTACCAAAAAAAAAAAGACATGTCTCACAATTAAAACTAGCGATATAGATAGAAATTTATAAGTTAAAATTTATTTAAAATTTTAATTAATTAATTATAAACTATTAATTAGAAGGTTGTGTACGATTTTATTTAAATAAAAAAATATTATATTATAATAACTATAGACTAGAGCTTTATGCATAACAATTTTTTTTTATTTCTAAATTAGCATACTTAAAAATATGAATAATACGTTAATTATTAAATTTTGGTTATATACCAAATCTGTTCAAAATAAATAAAATTATTACATATTATTTATTATAAATGAAATTAGATTATTTTGCTTAACAACATATCATTTAGCTTATTTATATATATATAATATTAATAATAACGTACATCGGGGAGCCTAGTCCACGTGCCAACGTAATGCTTGCTACAAAGGGGTGTTGTTGTAATATGCGGAGTGAGAAAATATTTTGTAGAATAAAATGAATACCACATGAAAGCTTTCCACTTTCGTTTCCTATTTCGGCAGAAATTTCTGCCCCTGTAAGCAATGCCCTTATTTATTATATAGTTACATACTTTCAGTTTAAGTGGTAAAATTCAATTTTCGTTTTACCAAAATAAATATACTACATTCCTAGTTAAATTGATTTTAAATAAATGGAGTTGTGTAAAAATTTAAATAATTGATATTTTTATTTTCAAATTAAAGATAATTGAATTTACCATATAGTTAAAGTAGTAAAAAATCTTAGTTTTTCATTGTAAAAATAATTGTATAAAATAAGATCATATGTTATTGGTTTAGTCTATTATTTTTCAATTTAACTAAAATTTCGGTTGTTTTAGACAATAAAAATAATTTTACTATATAGTTTAATTTTTATTTATTTTCTAAACAAAAAATCGGTCTTGTTTTGTTATTTATAGTAACTATATTCTACAAGTTATAAATGTAGTGCATTTGATAAAATAATTATGATATAGATGATATGTTTTATTAAGGATTAGTATGCATTTTTATATTAATTTTAAGATATTATTTTCACGATTATATCTAATATTAAGATGAAAAATGTAACTAAAATATAAGTAACATTTTTAATGGTTTTTACCTAGAGTTAACCGTTTAAAAAAATAGAAAAATTAGTTATTTTAATTACATTTTATATTCACAAATATATCAGCCTTTCCCGATCTGAAATTATAGAAGCAGTTTTATATAATTTGAAAACGAACTACGAGTATAATTTTGCCCCCTCTGGAAAGTGATCCCGGCTTCGTCCCTGAGAGCATCCACAATGGTATTACGTAAAGATTACGTAAATGTGGGCCCTACATGTTTATTTAAGTAAAACAACAAAAACTATCTACAGTGGTTTTACATAGCATTCCTTAAAGATGGGACCCACACGTAAATTTATGTTTTTACATAAAGCATTCCTTAAATTTAAGTAATGCACTATGTATTACGTAACCTATTTTTTATTATAAATTAATTCATTTTATAATTAATGCTAATATCTTATTGGTGGTTGTTGGAAAATCTAATAATAAAATATATTTAAAGAATATGTTTAAGTAATACGATTGCAGAGAAAATATTTTTTACGTGTGTCTTAAATTTACGTATTACTTAAAGTGTACATAAATGCCTACGTGGCAACTTTAAAGAATACAATTTATGTAAAACCATTGTGGATGCTCTAAGTATGGTTAAAATTATTTATTAAATGAATATACATTACAGTTCTTTTACAAAATATTTTATTATATGTTGTTCAACGTATATAATTTACACCCTAAATTTAGAATTATTTATATATATGAAATAAATTAATAAATTTATTATTTTAATTAATGAAATTTTAGTTAGAAGATAATATGACTCGATCCCATACCAAACATAATCATCTGGTCTTGGAGAATATGTTTGTCACAAACTCGGGTCAGAGCGAGCCCTATGGCTCCCCTTGTTGATCAAAACTCTAATTGGTCATGTCTCAATTAACCATGCTAGGTGGCTCACCCTAATCAAAGCTAATACTAGACATGGTCTCCTAGACTAGATGACCATGTTTGGCATGGGCACTAGCCAAAGTGAGTCTCTAACTAGGTGAACCAAGTCATGACTGCTTGATATGTCACACCTAAATAGTTGACGCTCTAAATAATAATTAAAAAAACCGAGGCTCCTAAAAATCACCCGATAGTTGAGGCCAGTATTTTGAAAACCGGACCGGCAGTCGAACTGGGTTGAACCGTGAACTGGTCATACTTGCGGTCCGGTTCGATAAAAGGATCAACATGCATAGAGAACCCGGTTCAATGAGTTAAACCGGGTTAGACCTGGTTAGACCGTAAAAAGTAAAAATCGACACCGGTTTGATTGTGAAAAATCAGAAACTTAAAAAAAAAAATAAAAAAAACCATAAATTCTTATATTTGCGGCACCTGAGCCTTGATCAGGGACGAAGCTAACTAATGATTAGCGGGGGCACTTGCCCCCTCTAAACTCTATGAAATTTAAGAGAAAAATTAGGGTTTTTTTCATCATGCCCTCTCTGAAAATTATTAAAAGTTATCTCGGGTCTTTATTTGTCTTGCGGCTTATGCTAGCTTCTTGTTTTCATCTTTAAGACTAAGAAGGAAATGAAATGAAGAAGAAGTTTCACGGAGAATAATGAGTTGCAGAGAAGTTAGTAGTATGATATGAAGAAGAAGTATGAAGAAGATGAAGATAGAGAATTATATATAAATAAAATGATTATATTAAAGCAAAAAGTGGCCTTTAGGGACTAGGGTAGACGTTTGTCTGAGTACTCTTACAAGTGACAAGTACTTTTTTGGGTAAAGAACAATTACTCTACTTTTTAAATTACTATGAGAATGGAAAATTTTTCATGGTCAGCACTTTACCCCTCCGGCCTGACCCGGTGCGAGTAGAGATTAGGTGTGGAGCAAGTATGCGACGAGTACCGCCCTTCTAATGAGGGCCCCCTTAGGACCACCCTGCGGGAAACAAAAAAAAATTACTTTATATATATATATATATATATACACGATATGTTTATCTATAATATAGATATATAGAGCTAGAAATTTAAGATACTCCTTATTGCATTTAAATAATTTATTATTTTGTTCAATTTGAAATTAATTAAATTCATCCTAAAGTTAAAATCTTAGGCTTTTTATATATAAATATAATCATAAAATAAGATCAAATGCGTGGTTGTTTTAGTTTATTATTTTTCTACTATAATAAAATTTTGACATCGTTTCATCGTCCTCAAAACGCACTCTAGGAGCAAACCTTCTTGTTGAGGTTTTCTTGGTTTTCGCCGGAAAATTTTCAACTTTTGTCTGATCTCTTTCTTGTTCGAGTATGAGTATCTGCACATTGCCTTTCCACCTTCCCTGTCTTCTGTAAGCTTTCCTTTGATTTTTTTCTCAGACACGCTTGTCCTCTGAGCCGTGTTTTCCCTTTATCTCACTCTTCTCTTGTCCAAAACCCCATGAGACTCTTGCAATTCAACATGAATCTGTGGTGACATCTGCTAGATACGTGGCAGCTATGGCTAGTTTGCATGCTTCTGTTCTTTTGCACAACATCCATTGCCATCATCATTACTCTTCGATAACAGCAAGTTATGATGATCGTGGGATCTGCTTCCATTGGTGGTGGTTCATCTGGCTTCCCTCAAATACAAAACCGTTCAAGTTTCTCCTCAGTCTCTCTATTGCAATACTTCCTAAGTTTCTCCCTTCTCTTTCATCCAACCACACAAAATCAGTAACCCAAAATTTTCATCCACACACTTACCACCTGCACTTTCACAACATGGGTTCTCAATGGAACCTACGTCTTGCTGGGAGAATACTCTGTTACGATAGAGAACATGATGACATATTCAAAACTTCATTCGACGACAATGGAGAATTCCGGAGAAACCTGTAGGTGAACGCCCCGAAGATGGAACCTGGGTTTTCACTTTTCGTAGAGTTTCTCATCTCTGGGAGGTTTTAGTTAACTCTCATGTTAACATTGGTGGAGCTATCCTTGTTCTAACGGAGTTCACGAGTCCGCCATACCTCCTATGATTCGTTTTAATTTAGTCCCGGTGTGGATTGAAATCAGAAACATTCCCCCCCCCCCCCCCCCAAAGAATGAACATGCAGACAGTTTCTCTCATATCTGCTTGTGTTGGGCCTGTCATCTTCAAGGATTTCAACGATGAACGCGCTTGGAAATTGCTTACCCTAGGGTTAAGGTTCTTATTGACCTAGACAAACCGGTTGTTCTAGGAATGATGTTGTTGGACCCCTCCCAGGACGCTCATATTATCATCAAATATAGAATTAATCTTCCATGCGGAAAATGTGGGAGATTTGGCCATTTTCAGCGGACTTGCCAGACGTTGGAGCAGGTTATTATGAAGGAAATTGAAGAAATGCATGCTCGGATAGATAGTCATCAGGGTGTTCGTGATATTCTTCAGATTTCAACTTGCATCTACACCATGGAAAATCGTGGTGGTGGAGTCCTAAGTCAATGGTTTCAGTGGAACCCTAACCCTAACATTTGTGTCTCGGGCAATGATACAAGGAGGTATGGGGGACAGGTTTCATCTTCTCAATCACGTGTAGTGGAGGGGGTTCATATGGATCAAGATGTTGGCATTAATGTTCAGTTTCCCCTACAGCAGCAGTTTCTATCAATCTTGACCGTTCATCCACACTCGGACCGGTGGACTTCCTTCTCTCATCAATAAATAACCCGCGCTTTCCTGCAAATTTATCAGACAGACCTTTCCACCGACCATTCCTACATTTGTGGACGACATTCTACCTTCGTTACCAATCAATTCAAATTTTTGTGTGCCGCCGCTGCCCCCGGATTCTATGTTTTTTTGTGATGGATCCTTCAATGGCCCAACAAATTTATATTCGCCTTACATGGTTCCATTCCACTTACAACCATTTGCGTACACACAGGGTCATTATAACATGTTTCAACCAGAACTTCCCCATGGTTCTGGCCTCATCACTGTCATTTGTTTCTGAATTGGGCACCAACACAAGAGACAACACCAGAATCTTCAAGAAGAGGCGATATGCAGCAATTCCTGCCTATTCCACTAGCA
Organism: Clarkia xantiana subsp. parviflora; assembly: GCA_036873135.1. Classification (NCBI taxonomy): domain Eukaryota; kingdom Viridiplantae; phylum Streptophyta; class Magnoliopsida; order Myrtales; family Onagraceae; genus Clarkia; species Clarkia xantiana. Next base: position 14,130,936 of record JAPTYO010000003.1, read on the forward strand.
ACTCCACCTCCACCGATCAGCCTTCCTTTTGCACCTTTCTAGGAGAATCTGCCGTCTACTGAACCATTTCAGTTGTTTGTCGAGTAACCTTTCTCGCCAATTAAGTCACCTCCACTTTCACCTTTGTCTCAGTTAGCACTCAACCTGCACCAAGATCAGAATATGGAGCACTTTAATATCTCCCCAGGACTCACAACTGACTCAATTTTTACTATTGATGAGTTTGAGCTTATCTTAAAGGAGACGACTGGGGTTGATCAGGCGTTGCATGAGGAAGGAGCACTGGGAGTGACTACGTTTGGAGTTTCTGGTAAATTAGAGGAGACTGGGTTTAATCATGCTGCTAATGTGGAAGGGTTACTTGGGGTATCTTTGCTTGAAGAGACCGGCACTCTAGCTGATGTTGTACCTTTGTTTATTCGTCGGCCAGGCAATGAGCTTATGGTTTGGGTTACGATTAAACGACAAAGACTAGAGCCAAGTACGTTCATTGGTGAGATTGACGAATCGACGACCAACCTTGTTTGGAATGGTGAAACAAAGGTAAAAGGTCGACTATCATCTTTTGAGGAAGTCGACTTTCAGAACATGATTAATAAAGATAGAAGCGACCATTAAAAGCTCTTTCAGAAGTAAACCTTCCTCCTAAGGAAAGGTACAGGTGGCGACCTGCTTCCACCACCCTAGAAGTAAACCTTCCTCCTAAGGAAAGGTACAGGTGGCGACCTGCTTCCATTGTTGAAGGAAGAAACCTTCTTGACTAAGGAATGATGAGCTGGCGACCTGCTTGTCACCTACTTGAGCCGACTCTGGACAAAACCCTCCCTAGAGGGTAACCGACCCACGAAGTCGGTAATATTTTCCCTATAAATAGGGGATCACTTTCATTATTTAATTTCTAAGATCTATCAATTACTCTATATTATTCTCTCGATATCCATTACTGACTTAAGCTTCGGAGTGGAATCAGGGGCCATCCCCACCTCTTTTCAGGTCCTCGCCTAGCACAAAGCCATCAAAGGAAACTAAGTGTCCACGCGACCAAGAAAGATACCTGAGTGAGCTAGCTCCCGGCGAGACTTAGAAGTCCACTACTCGAAGTTCCAAGGCCACGTCATTTTGATCCCAACATTTGGCGTCGTCTGTGGGAACAGGATCAAAAAGTCAAAGCCTCTGAGAAGAATAAGATGCAAACTCCTGGAATAGAGGAGGTGTGAAATACACAAGTCAATCCCACTACCTCAAATCCACTACCCAGAGAAGACCCACCTACGTCCCAGGCTAACGGACAGGTGGTGGAGAAAATCTCGGTCATGCTAAGTCACTACCCAATCTTGAGGAAGCAAGAACAGTCTCTCTGGCTGTCCCTCAAGAAATAATGGCGGCCTTCATAACCTTCTGGAATCAAACCCAGGTGGGAACGGTTCCCGACAAAAGGGAGCCAACTCGGGAAGTCTCCCAAAAGGAGGAGGTGGCTTCTAGAGTAAAGATCATGGAAAAGGATCTCCCGGAGAAGGCCCCCAAAACGCCAGAGGGCGAAATGGCGAGCAAAAGCCCTGTCCTATTCACTATAGGACAGGTAGAAGAATTACTGGAGAAGAAAAGAAGAGGAGCGACTGATCTACTTGTCGTTCGCGATCACACTTCTCACCCTTTCTCTAAGAGGTTATTCAATACTCGAGTCCCTCCGCAAGTATTTGCGAGGAACATCGAGGACTACACAGGCGAGGGAGACCCACTTCGTCATATCAACGCCCATAACTCTTCCCTCCTAGGGAGAGGGGCAACACCGAACCACTATGCGGCGCTCTTCCCCACAACTCTGAAGGAAGAGGCGTCTACCTGGTTCTATGGTCTTCCAGATAACTCGATTGACTCATGGGAAGAGTTGAAGGCTAAGTTTATAGAGGGTCACATAGGCCAAAGACAACGCCTCAAGAATATGGATTTTTTGGATAAAATTGAGCAAGGTCCTGATGAAACCTTAGCCAATTATTATACTAGATACCATAAGATACTTCAGCAGCTGAATGAAGACGCCACTGATGGCGAGTTGATCAGGACCTTCGGGAGGGGTCTCAGGGTACAAAGTCAAGCCTTGAAGGATAGCATGGTGATGAAACCAGTACGAAAGATCGACGTTCTCGCCATCAAAGTTAAGAAGTACATCGACTTGGAGAGATCGCATGAGAAGTCACCTATGGAAGCAAAGAGGCAGATCTTACCGACCAAAATCGAAGAAGATTCCGCTTCTCAACCATCCAGAAGGGGAGAAGGACGAGAAGGAACTTCTCGACAGAGGAATCATTTGGGAACAAGGAAAGATCCTAATCCTAATCCTTATCCCGTAAGGTATACTCCTCTCACACATAATGTGACCGTGGTACTTAAGGAAATGGAGAAATTTCGTCTAAACAACCCGCCTCCAGCAAGGAAAAACATGACGGGCCACCAGATAAACACCTTTTGTCGATACCACCAAACAAGGGGGCACGACACGAATGAGTGTACCCTATTAAAGCAATATATCGAGACCCTCATTCAAAGAGGTAAACTACTGAAGTTTGTCGAGAAGCCTCCTAATACCCCAAAGAAGTGAAGCCGCAGCCCGAGGAGAAATTCTCGATCCCCTCCTCCTGACCTTCTCGCTCCTATCCAAAGGGGAACAATAAATGTCATCTCGGGAGGATTCACATCAGGAGGATGAACATATTCATCCAGAGAAGTATATGCGGCCCAGATATCCACGGCAGCAGTAATGGGAAAAAGACCTCGGGAGCCTGAACTCGAAATCATTAGCTTCACCGCTATAGATCTTTTGAAAGTGGATCAGCCGCATGAAGACGCCCTGGTGGTCACCCTCCTTATATCCACATATAGGGTTAAAAGGATTCTTATCGACAACGGAAGTTCAACAGACATACTCTTCTATCAAGCATTCCTACAATTGGGATTGACGAGAAGAGATCTGAAGAAAGTCAACTTCCCTCTAATAGGCTTCGCGGGAGAAACCATCTACCCCATGGGAGCTATCCGACTGACCACCACCTTGGGAGAAGGGGAGCAAATTTTGCAGGTGGATATACTTTTCGTAGTAGTCGATGCCGCATCATCGTACAACGCCATTATCGGCAGAACTACCCTCAATCCTCACCGAATTATCCCATCAACAGCGCATCAAGTAATGAAATTCTCGACACCAATGGGAATTGGCGAGGTTCGAGGAGATCAAGCTATGGCGCGGCACTGCTACAATACGTCTACAAGACGCTCGGAGAAGTCATAATAACTCCTGAAGTAGACACTTTCTTATTATGGATAATGTTTCTCTTTTTGATGTAATATCCAGGAAACGATGAATAAATAAGATCCCTCGAGATCCCTTTTTCTTTACAAGAACTCGTTCTGGTATTACCATCATAAAAAAGACCTACAAATCGATTTTCGACCTTATGTGCCCAAATGGCAATAAAGCCTAGGTACGGCGACAACTCGATCGAAGAAAGTTGTCTACAAATCGATTGTCAACCTTATGTGCCCAAAATGGCAATAAATCCTAGGTACGGCGACAACTCGATTGAAGAAAGTGCTCTACAAATCGATTGTCGACCTTATGTGCCCAAAATGGCAATAAAGCCTAGGTACGGCGACAACTCGATCGAAGAATGTGTTCAACAAATCGATTGTCGACCTTATGTGCCCAAAATGGCAATAAAGCCTAGCTACGGCGACAACTCGATCGAAGAAAGTGGTCTACAAATCGATTGTCGACCTTATGTGCCCAAAATGGAAATAAAGCCTAGGATCGGCGATAACTCGATCGAAGAAAGTGGTCTACAAATCGATTGTCGGCCTTATGTGCCCAAAATGACAATAAAGCCTAGGTACGACGACAATTCGATCGAAGAAAGCGGTTTACAAATCGATTGTCGACCTTATGTCCCCAAAATGGCAATAAAGCCTAGGTACGACGACAACTCGATCGAAGAAAGTGGTCTACAAATCGATTGTCGACCTTATGTGCCCAAAATGGCAATAAAGCCTAGGTACGGAGACAACTCGATCGAAGAAAGCGGTCTACAAATCGATTTTCGACCTTATGTGCCCAAAATGGCAATAAAGCATAGGTACGGCAACAACTCGATCGAAGAAAGCGGTCTACAAATCGATTGTCGACCTTGTGTACCCAAAATGAAAATAAAGCCTAGGTACGGCGACAACTCGATCGAAGAAAGCAGTCTACAAATCGATTGTCGACCTTATATACCCAAAATGGTAATAAAGTCTAGGTACGGCGACAACCCGATCAAATAATTAAAGGTCTACGGATCAATTGTCGACATCATGTGCCCAAAATGGCATTAACCTAGGTAAGGCGACAATTTGATTAAAGGTACAAATCGACGTTTACGAAATATTAACGATTAACATTACTCGATCAAAGCGATAAAGAAGTTTAGGTACGATATGTGATTATGAAAACTACGAGTAGTAAGTCTTTTATTACAAAAAGAGATCTATACATAAGGGGTCACCCCGGAGAGAAGCATCCTAGAAAGTAAGTGTTTACAAAGACTTTTTTTCTCTTAGAAGAAGCAACAAAACCTTCATCCCCTTCGGTAGGAATTTCCAAAAATTGCTGAAGAAGAGGAACTTTAGAAAAGGGGAAGTCGGGCTGATACGCTCTCAGATTGGCTATGATCTCCTTCAAAGAAGGAAAAAGGAAGTCTGAAGCGGCTATGACGACATCTGATTCACAATCAGAACTCGCTTTGTAATTTTCTACAGCCCTGGCCTCAGACTTCCTCAAGATTGACATCTCCTTTTGCAACACATCAACCCTCTCACGGAGTATTATATTCTCGACGTTAAGGTTATCCTTCTCCTTTTTCTTCCTCTCCAACAAATGGTGATGCTCTTTTATTAAGGAAATACAGCTCTGCAGAGAATCTTCGCACTTTTGGAGGTCTCGGCGCAAGGAGGAAGAGGTTTCGTTTGCTAGTCGAAGATCCTCTCTCAATTTGGTGTTCTCCTCCTGAAGATCTCGAACTTCTTCTACGATTTCAGGAGACGCTGAAATCTTACTCTCCCGGGTCGCCTGTGACTCCTTGAGAAGGTCAATCACCAAGCGAGAAAATTGGAGGAAATCTCGGGAAGCCTATGGGAAAAATTAAGAGGAAGGTCAAACCAATACAAACAAAAGAGTTTCAATAAGCACGCCAAGAAAGTCACGCTTACTTTAGCCTGTCTCAGAAGAAAAAGGCGAGTAGCCTTTTCTACATCTTCCGAATTCGTCGCCAGACGACAACGATCCTGAGGAGGGATGGAAGCATTCAATAAATGAAGAGACAAATCCGGATTGGCAATCAAGTGTCCTTCTTTAAGACAATACCCCTGCAAAAAGTGAAGAGGATTCCAATCCTTTGAAAAATTAGCAGATTGGCTAAACATCATGTCCCAGGTAAAAGGAGAACCTCCATAACTTGGAGGATCACTAGAAGACGCCTCAACATGAGAAGGGAACAGTCGAGTGGACACTCCAGTTTGAGGAGGTAGGCGAGTTGATGACCCGACATAAGGTGGTGGCGCCTCAGCGCGAGGCGGGGATGGATCGGTTGACGAAGAAGATGAATACCCACCTCGCCTTCCTTTCCGCCAAGTACCCTTATCCTAGTTGGAATGACGAGAGGTATTCTTCATCTTGCCTTCATTCGGAGACCGTCTTGGAAGTGACTTTGCAGCCGAAGGAATGGCCTCAACGTCGATAGGAATATCGATAGACGCTCCACTATTGGCCTCCTTTGAGGGGGGGGGGGGCAAAAGAAGCTCGCGCCATGACCTGGCGATGATTATGGAGAAACTCCTGGATAAAATCTGAAAAAAGAAGGACAAAATCCGCATCAAAAGAGTAAGGTGGCAACCTCGAAAAGAAAATACTGCTAGAATACCTGAGGGAGGATGACCAGCCATGGTACTGGTTATTCAAAATATAATCTCCTTCCTAGAAGTCCAACCAAATCAACGGGGAAAACGAAGAAATAGAGGAAGGGGGGCAGTATTTATACCCCAAAACCTCCCCAGAGGGGGGTAACTTCCCAAGGAAGCTTTCCCGAGGACGATCATTCATTGGTTTGACTACTGGCGATATAGCCGTTACCGTACACCTGTCTAAAGATTTCTTAAAGTGACTCTCCAGCTTCTCCCAGACCAACGGTCAGGAAATCCATATGGACTAGCATCTTGCCTCGACTAAAGGTATCCGTTTTTAGCCTATCCAACCGAGGTTAAGTGAACTAATAGAGACGGAATCTCGCTCAAACATGTTCAAGAATTATACTCGACTCAAGACCTCCTCTTCATAAATGAAGCTGACGACTTAAGTCTCGGGGGCAAGTGTTGGGTTACGATTAAACGACAAAGATTAGAGCCAAGTACGTTCATTGGCGAGATTGATGAATCGACGACCAACCTTGTTTGGAATGGTGAAACAAAGGTAAAAGGTCGACTATCATCTTTTGAGGAAGTCGACTTTCAGAACATGATTAATAAAGATAGAAGCGACCAAGCTACCAGACCTCTATTTAAAGAGTAAGTCAAGTCGAGCATTAAAAGCACTTTCAGAATTATACCTTCCTCCTAAGGAAAGGTATAGGTGGCGACCTGCTTCCACCGCCCTAGAAGTAAACCTTCATCCTAAGGAAAGGTACAGGTGGCGACCTGCTTCCACCACCTTAGAAGTAAACCTTCCACCTAAGGAAAGGTACAAGTGGCGACATGCTTCCACTGTTGAAGGAAGAAACCTTCTTGAAAAAGGAAGGATGAGCTGGCGACCTGCTTGTCACCTACTTGAGCAGACTCTGGACAAAACCCTCCCAGAGGGTAACCGCCCCACGAAGTCGGTAACATTTTCCCTATAAATAGGGGCTCACTTTCATTATTTAAGTTCTAAGATCTATCAGTTACTCTATATTATTATCTCGATATCCATTACTGACTTAAGCTTCAGAGTGGAATCAGGGGCCATCCCCACCTCTTTTCAGGTCCTCGCCTAGCACAAAGCCATCAAAGGAAACTTAGTGTCCACGCGACCAAGAAAGATACCTGAGTGAGCTAGCTCCCGGCGAGACTTAGAAGTCCACTACTCGAAGTTCCAAGGCCACGTCATTTTGATCCCAACATGGTGGAGGATCCAGATTCAACCCGTTTATCAAGACACAAGAGACCACTCCCTCTGGACACACCAATTACATTGCCTTTGACCATTCGTACTTCACCAAGGCGTCACATCCACACTCGTAGGAGGTCTGCTATGGCTATAATTCAAGAGGAGGTACACAACTGTTTGCAATATCTCTATTTTCACTATTATTGTGGTGATTATCTTGATATTTTGGACTGTTTGGCGGCAAGATCAAGCTGGATCTTGCTGCAAGGTCAATGAAGTTCTTAATATGGAACTGCCAGGGTGCGGGCAACACCCTCACAGTTCAACACTTGCGTCTCCTGATTAGGATTCATAAACCTGATGTAGTCTTTGTTTCTGAAGTCAAGAGTCGTATGCATCGCCTTGCCCAAACACTCGCTAGTGTAGGTCTTGACAATAGATAAGTCATGAACCCGGAAGAAACTCGTGGTGGTCTCATACTTGCGTGGCGGGTAAAAAATCATGTTCACGCTATTACCTCTTCGATCAATGCTATACATGTTTCTATCACAAACCCTACTTTTCACTCATCTTGGGAGGCATATTTTATATACGCTCCATCAGCTTTTGCCTCCCATCCACGGTTTTGGGAGGAATTGCGTGATTTTCGTCGTTCAAGGGATGGATTCAATGCCGTGGGCTATTCTTGGCGACTTTAATGACATTTGGGATTTTGGGGAGAAGGAATCACGATGTCCACCCTCTACTTCATGTATTCTTAGGGCCCAAGGTTGGTCGGATGAGTTGGCACTTATTGATCTAGGGTTTTTGGGCCAGCTATTTACTTGGTCAAATCGACGTATTGGTGAGGATAGGGTTAGGGAGCGACTTGACCGAGTTTTTACAACAATCATGTGGCAGTTGCGTTTCCCTGAAGCTATTCTTCATCACCTCGAGACAGTAGCTTCCGATCACTGTCCACTCCTACTATCATTATGCTCTACCATTCAACAAAATCATATGACGAGACCTTTCCGTTTCGAATCAATGTGGCTCCGACATCCAGAATTCTTAGGGCTTATTCGATCATCTTGGACTGCAAACCTAGAAGGATCAGCGCAATTCAGACTCCGTAAGAAATTACATCGCTTCTCTCATATCCTGAAAAGATGGAACATAGATGTTTTTGGCTTCCTTCATACAAAAATTGTCAGCACTCTCAATGAACTCAATCAGGCCCAGTGTTTAGATAATGATCACAATCTTATTGACACTCTCACTTGCGATCTTGAGAAGTTACATCTTCGGGAGGAAATCTTGTGGAGACAAAAGTCAAGACAACAACGGCTTTTGGAAGGTGACAGAAATACGAGGTTTTATCACGCCTATACAGCGATGTGAAGAAAACGGAACCGCCTGGATCGTATTCTATCTGAGGATGATTCTCTCATCACCGACCCTCTACTAATTCAGTCTGTGGTGAGGAATTATTTCTTCAATCTTTTTTACAGCGGTTCCACCACCACCAAAATTCTTATTACCTGAGAATAATGTGATGGTAATCTCACAATCTGGCCAACATGATCTTACAGAAATGGTTACGACCACAGAAATAACAGCGACAATCTCACAAATGGGACCAGATAAATCTCCGGGGCCTGACGGATTCCCGCCACGTTTCTTCCATCATAACAGGGAGATTGTGTCTGCGGATGTTTCGCGAGCTATTCATGTTTTTTATTCATCAAGCACCATGCTTCGTGAATTAAATAGCACTTTCATCGTTCTACTACCAAAGGTGGATCAACATCAACTTATTTCAGATTGGCGACCGATTGGTTTGTGCAACACTTCTTATAAAATTATTTCCAAAACATTGGCAAATAGGATCCGACGGGTCCTCCCAAAACTTATCTCACCTTTTCAAACAGCCTGTGTCCCGGGGAGGCTCATCACTGATAATACGCATTTAGCACATGAACTTATGCACACAATCAAAAGCCGCCGAAGGGGAAATATTGGGCTACTCGCATTAAAACTTGATATGAGCAAGGCTTACGATCGGGTGGAATGGGGTTTTTTGGAAAGGGTTATGCGTCAAATGCTTTTCCCGAAAAAGTTCGTCAACTGGATTTTACAATGTGTCTCCACCACATAACTTTTGATTCTCCTAAACGGCAACAAGACTGAACGTTTTAATCCCTCAAGGGGTCTGCGACAGAGGGATCCTCTGTCACCTTATCTCTTCATCCTGATATCTCAGATATTGTCTCTGGAACTAACACGTGCCCAAATAGACAGACGTTTAAAAGGTATTAAAATAAGTTACCACGCTCCAGAGATAACTCATATGATCTTTGCGGATGACAGCCTGCTTTTCCTCAAAGCTATTTCTCAAAACATTGAGGCTCTTATGGACATACTTATAGCTTATCAACACGAATCTGGCCAAATCATCAATTATTCTAAATATGGGGTTATGTTTAGCCCAAATGTTTCAAAACCCGACAAACAAATTTTCTCCAATCTCCAGAATGTTCCGCTCATTAAGGAAGAATAGTTATACCTTGGGTTACCGCTGAATTGGTCGTCTCAACAGCGCACAATCGGCCAAACACTTGTTTCCCGGATCTCAAAGAGAATTCAAGGATGGATGACAAAACTTTTATCACCGGCCGGAAGAGACATTCTCATAAAATCTACAGCCACATCTATCCCAACGTATACTATGTCCTCAATTCGTTTACCCAAGTTTGTTACATCTAATCTAGAGAAAATTCAAAGACGTTTTTGGTGGGATACAAACACGGAGTCCATGGGTATCTGTTGGATAGCGTGGGATAAGATTTTTAATTCCAAACAATATGGAGGTCTGGGGTTCCGGGATATGCATGCATTTAATTTGGCTCTCCTTCTGAAACACGCATATCGTATCATCACTGACTCGGATTCTATCAGGGTGACCTGTATGCGAGCTAAATACTTTCAGAATAAATCCTTCTTCACGGCTACACCAAGCTCTAATCATTCAGCTCTATGGAAATCCATGTTATTTGTTCGACGGTTCCTATTACAAGTTGCACGCCGGTTTGTAGGGAGTGGTCATAAGATAAATTTCTGAACTGATCCATGGGTTCCAAACATGGGGCTACTTTGTGACTGGGTATCTGTTCCTCCTAATCTGCTTTCAACTAAGGTGATGATATACATCAACAATCAGAATTGGAATTTGCAAAATCTGGTTCTCCTTCTTCCACCGGTGGTTCTCTCGGCCATTAATCAAATACAACTCCCCATCTTCGAGACTGGCGATTTCTTCCTTTGGTCTTCCTCTATAAATGGTGTCTACTCTGTTAAACTTGGTTATCATCTTATTAAAATAGTTCTCTCTGATGAGATAAATGGTGTTTCTTCGGCTTCCTCATCGATCGCTAGTCCTACTTATTGGAAACGATTTTGGAATATTAGACTTCTTCCGAAAATTAGGATGTTCATCTGGCGTGGAAGCAATGAAGGTCTACCTTTGGGTCAGAACTTAGAATGAAGAATATCCTCCATTAACCCTATTTTCCCTATGTGTCATGCTTCATTTGAGACGTGGGATCATTTGATGTGGAAGTGGACTTTTGTTCACTTTGCTCCTCCTATAAATACATGGTGTACGGGAATTTTTAGGGTTGATCACTATTTCCTCATTAGAGTGTTTTAGAGAGAAAAACCCTCCACCTCACACAAGGGTTTCGGCCGAACCACTCCCACCTAAGGGTGTGCCAATTTGCTTTCGAGCAAACACTCCGGAGATCTGTCCCCTTGCCAAGAATCGATCAGAGGCTTTGCTGTGGAGAATATACTATGTAGCGCTTCCTTAACCAGAACCTCTACGGGTGCCGAACGGAGGATCGTGAACTCCTTGCTGAAGGATCTTGGGGCTATTGACATTGTTTGAGGTATGCGCGAATCTTTCGCTGCGTAATTTCGATTACTAGCATGTACTACGGTTTATTTTTTATTTTATTTTTTTTGCTGAAATTGTACTACGTTTTAATGTCCGTAGTGATTACTCCCCGTAATCTAACATTTTCGTACCAATGTTTTGCATTTTGTAAACTTTTCATACCTAAAATTCCGTCTGATTTGGCCGTGCACGTGAGTAGCCCTAAACTTTTGATTTTTCTCAATTTATTTCCTCTAATACTTCCCAAACTTTTGATTTGTTCAATTTAGTCCCTCTAATACTTTCATAACTTTAAATTTGTTCAATTTAGTCCTAAAATTTAAAAATCGAATTAAACGTTAGGAAAGTATTAGAGGGACTAAATTGAACAAATCAAAAGTTATGAAAGTATTAGAGGGACCAAATTGAGAAAAATATAAAGTTTAGAGCTATTCACGTGCACGACACATGACACCTAACGGCCAAATCAGATGGAATTTTAACGGTGGTATGAAAAGTGTACAAAATGAAAAAACTTTGGTACCAAATGTAAGCATATGGTGATGGGCGCCGTAATTGGTAGCCCATAATATGTATAGTTTACCTAATGAACTTGGGTAAATGCCACATTAGGTTAATTGGGCTAGACCCAAATCCCAATTGATATGGGAGGCCCAAAATTGGGCCTCCCCAAATACATAGGCCGGCCGAATATTTGTGGTGCGTTAAAGTGGACTTTTGTCCACTTTACTCCTCCTATAAATAAGAGGTGTTAGGGAAATTTTAGGGTTAATCATAATTCCCTCACAAGAGTGTTTTAGAGGGGAAAATCCTCCTCCCACACCACAAGGTTCGGCCGAAACATATAACACCAAGGGTGTGCCAAATTGCTTTCGAGCAAACTCTCCAGAGATCTGTCCCCGTGCCAAGAATCGATCAGAGGCTTTGCTGTGGAGCTGCACCACGTAGGGATTCTCTAATAAGAACCTCTACGGGTCCGACCGGAGGATCGCGAACTCTCTTGAGCAAGGATCTTGGATTACGGTTACTATTGAGGTATGCGTAAACTTTCCGCTGCGTAATTGATATTACTAGCACATACCATGTTTAAGTTTCCGTAGTGATTACTCCCCGTAATCTAACAGTGGTATCTGAGCTTGTGTTAGGAGTTCATGGTTTTGATAAATTGGTGCTCTTGAAAGTTTAAACTTTGGACCAAAAATTTTAAAGTAAAAAAATTTAAAATTTTCGAATTTTTAAGGGTTTTATGATGGGTCCGAAATTTTCATGCTCTTGGTAAATTTGATGTTCATGATATTCAAGAAAAGTGTAATATTTATCAAAATCAAACATTGGATTGTAGATCTTATTAAAATTTGATCTTAAAATTTGACCACTTGTTCCTAATTAGTTGTTTGTGCCGAATTTTTTATGAAATTACAAGGTAAAATTTTTAATATTCTTAAACAAAAGGGAATAAATTTCGGCACAATATTTTAAAATTATATTGTTTTCCATATTTTAATTTTAATTAAGGTAACAATATATATATAATTAGGAACATTATGATAGATTCACAATAATATATATCAGTATCTAAATATTTTAATATGGTTATAGATATTATTGATAGATTTAGTTACCTAAAAGATTGAGAAAACATATTGTCAGTTATTTATTTCCCTATTAAAGATATTGACAATAAATAAAATATGTAATATATATGTAAACCAAAATTTTATATATACATATATATATATTGTTGATTGATTTTGTCTTATAGATAGAATCTTGGCAATAAATATGTATATATTTGATTAGTGCCGAAATATATATATATATATATATATATATTGGAAATTATTTTATATAATTAATGTTACTTAGTGGTCAAGTTAAATATTTTTGGACTTTAAAACCCTACTTGGGCCACAAGTAAGCATTTCGGTCCAACCTTTTAAATTTTAATTATTGGGTCGGTCTAATATGTTAAACCGGGACGGAACAAAACCGAACCGGATTTTCTCAATCGGTTCGACCTATTCGGGTCGGACTGGGATAATTAAGTGGGTCTAATCGAACCGGTTTTGAGTGTTGAACCGAACCGAACCCTATTTTATTGGACCGGTTCGGACCGAACCAGATTTTAAAAGTAAAACCGGATTGAACCGAACCGGATTTTGCTGAACCGAACCGGATTTTGCCGAACTGAACCGGATTTTCCGGACCGGACCGAACCGGATTATCCGAACCGAACCTGACCAAAATGGACTGAAATTGACTGAACCGAACAATGTTTTCTAAAGTGAGTTCAAGTCAATTAAAATAGGGGGTCAAGTTTTAAAATCCAAATGTTTTTAAACCTCGAAATGGACTACACAGTGCTCATAAGGTTACTAACTTTTATGCATTTTCGATTATGGGGATGGATCTCGGAGATACATGTTTTTTGGACTGGATTAATTAGAGGGCTGAATTGCAATTATTTATTATTCAATATATATATTTATGCATGTTTAGAACTGTTGTCTTGACTAAACCAAGCTAGCTGGATATTGCATGTTTTGGGCGGAGCCCTGGTTAAATATATGGAATGCGCACTAGGATATACATGCTTTGATGATTGGAAATTTCTAGGATTCATGTCTAGAAGTTTGTGTAATTGAATATAAGCATGAATTGAAAATCAACCCCTAATATTTCAAAATTATTTTAAAACCGAAAACCAGTCGCCAAATATGTATGATTGATGTGAATGTTACATGTTTGACACGATTGCTAGAATGTTGAGGATGAGGTTACATTTGATAATTTACTTGTAAGTAGAATTATGAATGCAAACATTAGTTCCTCGGAACATTAGACGCATGACGCGTAAGCATGTGTGTGTGGTATGATGAATGTTACTGGCATATGATAATTTACATGGATAGTAGAATTATGTAGGCATGAGTGAATTCATCAGAATGATTTTCCAAAAAAAAAAAGGGCCTTGGGAAAGCCAAGATCGGGTATGCTTATTTTAAAATTCCCGTTCCGGTAATTTGTGAGTAAAACCGTTTTAAGGGACTGATCTATTAGATAGAAGACGGTGATAGTGTGAACTCTTTCACAGCCATCTTTCATTAGTTTACTAGTGGTCGGTTGGTTTAGATGACTGAGGAATCATTATTTGTCGGATTCCGTCATTATTCTGTCTCCCTGATTCTTGCATAACCATCAATATGTTAGTTTTCATGGCTGACCCGGTACAGTTCTACGAACCACACAATCTGGACGACATGGATTACGATGCATGAAGAGATAATGTTATGGATATTCTGATCGCTGCGGATCTTGACGATCAGATCAATCCGACGGCGGATAGGGTGAGCTTGGACGAATACAAAAACCCACATGATAGCAACAGCAAGAAAATGTTGAGGATGGATCGAAATGCACGAGATTTTATCCACTCGCGGCTGACAGATGAAGTAGAAGAAGAGTTTACGCAACCCAGCGCACTGCATCTTTAGTGTGCCATATACCTTCGCTTCGGTAAAGGTAAGGCCGACGAAGCAAGAGCATTGACGGCGGAATAATTCAGTGTTCTATGCAGTGATGACGGCATAATAGCCTATCATGATCCCGCTGATGAGTTGGACGTATGGACTCGGGCTCAGAAGGTAATGAGGATGTTTCCTCTTTCATGGTTTGTTAACGAGAAAGGCCTAACATGTTTGATCAAATCGATCAAGACTACGATGGACCTATTCGAAACAGATGAGAAAGAAAGAAATTTTCCAAAAGAGTCTGAGGCATTCGATGAAAGATTCATCGGTATGATGAAATGCTTGGAAACCCCCGGCAAAAAGAAGTCTAACCGATGATCCGGTGCTATACTCACCATGGTATCAGTACCTTTGGGTACATTTCGGTTAAGACATCTAGTCCATCAAACTTCTTCATGACTGCTTCGAGTTTGAGATCAGAGACACCAGTATTGTTCAGTGTTGGTTTTTCTATTTGTTTAATTTATGAATTTGGAATACATTGTTTTGGTTTCATTGAATAAAGTAGTTAACATTTCGTTTTGAAAAGTATTCTTCTTATCAAGGTTAATCGACTCGGTTAAGAACGTGATCGATCCGAAATAAGTAAATAACCAAAATGAGAATGACATCACAAATGACAGAATCAAGCAAATCCATACATTTCCTCATACATCTAAATCTATGGACTAGATCATGCCATCAAAATTCATCGATTGCGTAGCTCTGAGAATTAACCGATTAAAACTCTTTCTTTATTACTCCATTGAATGAAATAAACTGTAATGGTGATCATGTTTGAAACTGGTTGGATTAAATTGAATTAAATTCAGAAATGAAACGATTTAACCAAGGATTTTAAACCCTAGAGTAAATTGCGCCTTGCGCAAGTGGACCTCGATAGACGGAACACATCGTTTTCATAAAATGAATTTAACAATGAAGTGTTTGAATAATGATGTGCTGAACTTTAGTTTACATTCCTTCGGAAACAACTTATTGATAACATTTACATCGGTAAGAAGTAGGCTTCGGAAGCTACCACGACCTTGTAAAAGTATCAGCTGACGCATAAGGTGAAAACCTAAAATGCTCAGTTCAGAGATGGGATAAAATCTCTGAGATAAGTTAGCAAACGAAGAAGGATGAAGTCGGTTAAACAATTTTTCTTCCATAAGCCTTGAACGATAAGTCAGGCTAGGCATTCAGGTTAAAAGAAACACTTCAAGAAGCACAGTTTGTATAACGTTGAAGTCATTCTATCAAAGGTTCCCTATGGGCTGATGAAAGATGATTCACATAAATGCAACACTGTGTTCCATTGATATCGGCAAGGTACGTCGCCATTTTTGGCTGAAAGGTGATAGTGAGTTAAATCATATCACCATGTGACATTAATTTGCGCAATAAACACGTATTTAGGACAAGAGTACGTCCGTTACTTTTAGAAAATACATGTTTACAGCTTGATTATAAAATGGTGCCGAAGTCGAACATGAGACGTTACATCACTTAGAGGGCGAATTTTCCAAATGCATGAACAGTTTCAATCAACGAAGTCGTGATCAAAACGGAGCCGAATAACAATGACAATCAGGTCCCACTTAATTTGAGTGGGAGAGATTTGAACCAGCACTCAAGTGAATGACATGGTAAATAAGAATGGGAACATTTTCATAGTAAATCAAGTGGGAGGAATAAACCCTACCACACGTAAACACTGTTGCTATTGAGACAAATCAAGTTGAACTTGATGGTCATATAACTAAACCAGGAATGACACAACTACCTAAAACCCATTGTTTCCAGTGGGAGTGAACCAACCATACTTTGTTCCATATCCTAGTGATCAAGGAATGCATCTCGGAAGTAAAACCCCGAGACCAAGAGGTTGTCATAGGAAAGTTGCAAGTCAATGTCCTAGCTTATCTTGTTCCCAATTGAGACAATGCTCTGATAAGAAGCATTGTTCCGAGTGCGAGGATCGTTCCCAATAGAAATGATGCTATTATAAGAAGCATTATTCTGAGTAGGAAAAGATCAGACTAATAAATGGGACTCGCAATGCCTAGACGAGAGTCAAAGGCAAGTATCCTATTGAGTAAGGTAAAAAAAAAACTGTTGACAAGCATTGGAAAGACCTCAAGTGGAGAAATGGAGGAAAATAATAAATGAGAGAGATCGCCTAACTGAAAGCCATTATAGTCTATAGTTGACATGGTGACGTCGAGAGTAAACCTGTAAAGGTCTTCTCTGACAGTCAGGCAGCCATTGCGGCAGTTAGGAATCTGAAGTACCATAGTAGGACCAAACACATTGATGTGAAATATTTTTATGCTAAATCTATGGTAGAAGACAATATAATCACTATGGAATACTTTTCCACTGATAATATAATCACTATGGAATACTTGTCCACAGATGAGTAGCACGATGCCGTCGTATCCGTCGGTCGCACGGAAAACCTCGTATGAACTATTCGGAAGCATGGAGCAGATCAAAGGGGAGAAATGTTGATTCGGATTTGGAAAACAATACATTAATAGGCACCCTCCCATTCCTACGAGTGTGAGCTATAAGCATATGGTGATGGGCGCCGTAATTGGTAGCCCATAATATGTATAGTTTACCTAATGAACTTGTGTAAATGTCACATTAGGGTAATTGGGCTAGACCCGAATCCCAATTGACATGGGAGGACTAAAATTGGGCCTCCCCAAATACATAGGCCGGCCGAATATTTGTGGTGGGGTAAAGTGGACTTTTGTCCACTTTACTCCTCCTATAAATAAGAGGTGTTAGAGAAATTTTAGGGTTAATCATAATTCCCTCACAAGAGTGTTTTAGAGAGAAAAACCCTCCTCCCACACCACAAGGTTCGGCCGAAACATATAACACCAAGGGTTTGCCAAATTGCTTTCGAGCAAACTCTCCAGATATCTGTCCCCGTGCCAAGAATCGATCAGAGGCTTTGTTGTGGAGCTGCACTACGTAGGGCTTCTCTAACAAGAACCTCTACGGGTCCCGACCGGAGGATCACGAACTCCCTTGAGAAAGGATCTTGGACTACGGTTACTCTTGAGGTATGTGTAAACTTTCCGCTGCGTAATTGATATTACTAGCACATACCATGTTTAAGTTTCTGTAATGATTACTCCCCGTAATCTAACACCAAAAGTGTACCCCAAAAAAATCCGGTACTAAAAGTGAATTTTTGTCAAAGAAGTGTTATGAAACAAACTATTATCCCTTATTCTGCCAAATATATGGGCCAACGAATTAAGTTAAACTTTTTACATTGCATCACGACCCAGACTTGTTTATTCTGCCAAATATATGGGTCAACGCTTAAGTGGCTATTTGGATAAATGTAATGTGGGATGAAATCTCACTTCCCGTCTCACATTACATCCACATTACGTTATTATTATTAATTTAAAATATTGAATATTTCGTATTATCTTTATAGTTTATTATGATGATACAATTATTATTAATAATATCTTTTAATTGTTGAATCAATTTAAAAGGTATGCGCATTGCGTTTTAATATATATATTTTGTAGAGTTCGTAAATGATTATAACACTAACCACGGAACAAAAAATGAAAAATTAAATAGTTGTTGTCAAAATATATTTTCTTTTACACTTTATCATGTTAAGATATAATATACTCTCATACACGTAAATATAATAATAATAATAATAAAGTGACATTACTAGAACACAACTGCTGGTGGATTGAATAAATGTTCTGTGTGATGGAATCTGTTAAATTATTTACTATTTCTACATATGAAATATAATTTTAAATCCGAGTACGTATTTGCTATTCAAAATGTTTCTGTACTGCAGAGAGTAATGGTTGATACATAAATAAATTATTCATACACTTTTTTTCTTACACTTATGTAAAAAGGGGTGCAACGATTTAAGCTAAATGAGTTTGATTAGATATAAATCAATAAGAAAAACATAAATTAGGAAATAAATAGCAAAAATTAAGAAATATCACATTGGTCATATTCTCTAAACGGTCATATTTCTAACGGGTGTATTCCTAACGACCATATTTGTAACAACTATATTCTCAAAACTTATATATATATATATAACCTACCATCACAATGTTTCTTCACAAGACGCACACATAACAATTTAGTTTCTATCACAGTGACACGTAGGGGAACTTTTGATCACACGCTGAAGATCAAGCCATAGTGAAGGCTTGGCAAGAAAGGTGTCCAAATGCATGTTTAGGTGCTAATAAAAGACATCATATGTTTTTGGAGGATATTTTTCAAATTTTCATCAACAACATGAGAGACTCTAGTGTTCGTATAGTTGGCAGTGTCAAGTCAAGATGGTCGCATATGTTGTACTTCGACGAAGTTCCACGAAGATGAATATCACCATGATATGAAAAGTCAGAGCCTTGACAAGTAAAATAGGAATACACAATCTTGCCAGACTCTATATAACCCAACCCTTTTAGTTCCTTCCTTTAGTCAAAATCTCCTCACGCAATCTTCAAGTGCACCTGTAGAAAACTCAAAATTTCTTTTGGACAGACGACTTAGGTTAAATCGCAACCCTGTTTTAATCTGTATGTGTATTAATTCTGCTCTCTCCACAGGTTAGACTCGTCTAACCAATCCAGGCGAAAACATTAGTCTAGTGCACCAACAACCTACATCCAATATGTTCATATATTGATTCGCGGTTAAAAAAAAAACACTTACTTTGAAGGTAGTAAACTATTTTGCTCCTATTTATTTGATTTTTACAGTTATAGTAGTTTGTGTAACTGCACATCTACACATGTATTTAGTTAGTCCTGTTCAGAATCATACATATTCAGTTTATTTTCGTTCTCAACAGAGTCTGATGAATCTCCTTGTTCACTGTTTAACAGGTTCGTCTTTTCGTGAACACCATTACAATTGTGCTAACACATGGGATACCTATGTTGACTAGTTGTTGAATATATATCTCTGCTAGCATAAAACTGCAGACACATCAACTTTGTTATTATGTAAGAACAACTTTGTCCTTAGATATATCCTTGTGTTAGGAGGTTCAACTTTTGCTGTTACTAATTGTTACCTCTTTGACATTTTTTGAAGATACGTTCGTAAACGCTACACATCTCATTTCCAAAGTTGCTGTGATCTCTTCGTTTGCACAACCGCTATATCAACAGTTTTTCCAACGATCTCAGGCAAAGGAATTGAATCAGACTTTTGAGTTTTACCATTGAACATACACTACTACTTTGCAGTCGAAGCATTATTGGTTTGCTTGTAGTTTTGTATAAATATTGATTATGTAAAATTTTTACTTTTTTTGAAGTGAAACAAAATTATATATCGCATTTTGTTATTAAAATTTTACGTTGGATGTCAACATAACAAATATGGTACGACGATATCTCTTTGCCCTCATGTGTGCCCAATGCAAAACATACCATACATCGAAAAATAATTTAATCATCAAAGAAACATTCAGTAGCTGGTCTACACACTCAAATTTCATCCTTTGGACTTGAACTGAGCCGACTCTAATTGTTATATGTCGACACAGTCAATATCGTGTCAACTAGTCGGTATTAGTAACGGGTATGTGTATTGTTAAACTGAATATTCAACATGCACTAACAGTATGTTAAAGACAGTATATGGCAGTATGTCTTCACATGCTGATACTATCATTCTGTGTTCGAGTACCCAACATCAAAGTCTAACATTGGAATCACATACGGTGGTGCTAAACAGCACAATTTGAATTCACCTGACACCACTCGCCAGACTATCTTTGGCATTGGGTGCAGGTTTCTAAATGTCGACAACGAATACTCGTAAATATCCCCCTAGTAGTATTTCGGGTCAAAGTCGGAAGAAATGAAGACAACATACTGAAACGAGGTTATGCAACTGCAATGGAAGGTTTCGTAATAACGGAATGAGTGACTAAATGTTCGTAATTAACATTTGCCTAATAGTAGTCTGAAGGCTTTCATCGGAAAAAATCAGCTACTAAACACGCAAATTCAGTAGCACCAGGCTGCAACTCCCTAGAATAACTTTAGCACGGCCATTTGGAGTCGATAGGGCGGCAGCGCAGCCTCCCAGGCCTCTGCTGCCATCCTAACAGCGGCAGGACTTCGGTCGGGAAATTTATCGACGGACTTAATGTACCGTCCTTTTCCCGATAGATATTTCCCCTCAACAAACATTCCCGGCCGATTTTACTCGCCAGGAACGTTTCCGACCGAGTTCCAACCGTCGTTTTAACGAGAGGCCGTATTGGACGGAAAACGACCGGAACAGGCCATCTCCGTTTGGATTCCAACCGATTTGGTTTTAGGTAAAACCGTTTTTTCTTGTAGTGATACGATATGCGACGTACGACATCACGTAGACAAGTCGTGGTATTTCAGTCGAGTCATCTAAAATCTAATCTGGATTCGGATACGTATGATGTCATTTTTGGACATTTTGTTGTTGTGTGGTGTACTGGATGATCCAGTGTATTTTATTATTTATTATTACATATTGAGGTCAAATAGTTGTGCAGGTTGATGAAGATGATAAGAAATAACCTAGCCTAGAGTGAAATAAGTGGGGGGATGAATGCGACCAATAAGTTGCCTTGTCGGAATCTCTTGATGAATGAATCAATCCAAAAGATTCTCTTACTAGCTAAACCAAGCCAACAACTGCGGCCGCTCCTCTCTTCTCTTATTGGGCTAGTAGCCCCCACAGCGGCAATTATACGCTGACAAGTAAAGGTTACATCAACTTGCGTAACACCAGGTAGCTCAATTTTTGTAATAAATAAATAATTTATTTGGCGGACTAATACAAAATTACAATATTTTTTTTTATAAATAAAGGAAACATTAAACACTATACAAAACTACTAGTCTGCTACAAAATGACAATTTGCTAGTTGTATTCAATTTATTATTAATTATAAATAGAAAAGTACAATGCACATCTAATTCACACTTTCAACTCTAATTTCTTTTAACCAGTATACTTTTTTTTTTTAAAATAAGTCTCACGTGAAGTTTTTTTTTTTTAATTGATAATCGATTGAAGCTAGCAAATTATTTTGGTTTAAGTATCAAAATGTTTAATATAAAAGTTTGTCTAACAAATTTCGATTGAATTAACCCCAAAAAATGTACATCTTTTTACAAAATAGTTGAATAACTTTTGATTTTGTTTTGGTTTGATCAACCCTGCGCAACTTGGTATTTATAGTTTTGTGGCATGTCCAATGAACCAATTGAAGGTCTATATATATATAATATATAGAAAAAAGAAAAGAAGGCGGTGGAATGAAATGGGTAGAGCAAAGCTGGTAATGAAGAGAATAGAAAACGATAGGAATAGACAGGTGAGTTTGTGCAAGCGTAGGAATGGGCTGCTCAAGAAGGCGTACGAGCTCTGTGTTCTCACCGACATTGACATTGCTCTCCTTATCTTCTCTCCCTCTGCCCGCCTCACTCACTTCTCTGGAAAAACCAGGTAATACCTCAAATATGAACAACAACAACAAAAGTGCTTAGACATCTACTAGCTACATAGAATCAGCAAAAAGTTTTCATCATTTTCACTTCCCTCATTTATGGCTTTTCACATTACACATCATTTCATTATTATTTAACTAAAAGATTCATGTTTCAATCATAGAAATGAAAAAACAATAACCGTTCATAATCAGAACTAGCTTTACCCCTTGTATACTAACCTAGTGCATGCGAGGATTATTTTAGATGTAGATTAATCATATCAATAGTCGTAAACTTTAAGATGTGGTTTCCACCCAATTTTAGATCACATGCATGCACAACACAAGGACAAGGTTCGTTCGACCTAGTTAATTATAAGTAGCTAGCTTAACCCACACGTCATCACTATTATCTATCCAAATCTAAACTGCCCTAAAAATAGATATCATCAATTCATACAGGATGGAGAATGTCTTCACCCGTTTCGTTGAGCTTTCTAGCCATGAAATACAGAGGTGTACAACTGATCATCCACATATACATTATTACTATTCTTGCTTCTTCTATTTTATTGATGGATGGATGGATATATTTCTTAATTCTAATGATTTATTTATCTCTATTACAGCGCTAGATGGCATCCACAAGAACCAACTACATATTGGTAAACTAACTAATACCCTTTTTTGGACAGCTCCCCAAATAACACCATCTTAGAAGAGTATTAGCTTCCCATATGTTAATTTACTCCACCTTTCCCATATAGAACCAACATAAAATAATTAACTTCATGATCCCAACTGAAATTTTTACAGTGGAATTATTAGTTAAGAAATACATATTTAGGAGTGAGAGGGGCTTCAACTCTTTTTCATTATTATTATTATTTGGAATATTAACTATGCAAAGTGACTTGTCACTCGATCATGGTGATTCATAGGGCTCGCCCAAGCATAGACTCATTCCAGCATTGTCTCTTAAACTAGGTGACCAAATCTGGCACCCAGAGCAACCCTTCTCACTAGGAGTATTGAGTGACTAATAAATCACACTTTGGATAGTTGAGGCTCTAAAAAGCCACAGCCTCCTAAAATGTAATTTTTTTCTTGTAAGTACCTTCTTAGTTGACCCCACAAATAAAATTAGCTTAGAAAAATATAGTTCCGAGTTATATAATCTTTTGTTGCAAGCAAGACTGACATATTTTCTTTATGTGTGTTTGCAGTGATTTTCCGAACAAAGAGGTAATTAGTTATCAAAAGAAGATGAATATTCAAAATATATTTTCATCTGCTATACCTTTTGCACAAATCAATGCCCTCCTGACTGACTAGCTCATATTTATTTTAAAACTTACTAAACAAGCAATTAAAAATTTACACCTTAGAAATGCCTAGATAGAATGCTTGCTGATTTTAGGTTTTCCCATAGTATGGTTGACCTTGACAGTCCTTATAGGATTTAGCAGTGAACATGCAGAAAGTAAGCAGACTGATCCATGCTTATATCCATCATCTTCATACACTGAGTCCTTTAATATAAGGAGATGGAAGCAAATCAAGCAATCTATAGTTTATCATATGCAACAGTGAAAATGCTAAGGAGTTCTTTGAATTTACCTCTGCTCTCTGCAGAATTTACTAAGGACTCTACAACAGCTAAAAAGTCAAGATAACGCGTCCACTCAACTTCTTGCGTCAGTGAATGCATTTCACTATTTACATATATCCATCTCAGTATATATATGTAATCCTGTAAAATGCTACATATTTATCCTTGTGAAGAACTTAACGAATTATCCTAATGATAACCTTTCATTTTTTTGTGCCTCATGGAGAAGTTCGTCCTCAGTTAATCCTGATACTGCAGAGGTAAACTAATGAAGCCTTTTTTAAGTTTTATTTTTTTTCATAGAATAGTGATTGTTTAATTAACCGCTTTCAAGAGGAATGATTTAGTTTGACCATCTTTGTTCATAGAATCTACAACAGCAAATCAGCACCTTGCAGCAACAGATTCAAGCAGCAAAGGAAGAAATAAGGTCATCCGTCTGTCTATTCATTTTCAGAGTTGGTTCCATTCTAAGACACATCAAATCCGGCCACTGTTTTTAAAATAATGTAACTCAGACAGAAAAGTTTATTTAAATTCATTTTCATTCATATAAAGGCTATTTTTTTTTTTTTTAAAAAAATATATATATATATATACCTCACAAATCAGTATGTGCTGGTATTTTGGCCCCAAAAAAAAACCTAAGAATAGTTCTTGGGTTTTGTTTTAACACAAAGAATGTATGTACCTGATACCTTGGAGGACAAGAGCTTTGAAGAACTTGAATCGTTGGAGAATCTCCTAAGCTTCACCCTCACGCGTATATCCCAGAGGAAGGAGTATCTGTTGGCCAACATGCCGCCTTTAAATCCATCAAGCTCTAGTGTCCTCCAGGTATGCCCCTTTATACATACATTATGGACACTTCATTTTGCCATATCCCATAAGAATGAAATATAAATATCGCGCATTTCATGTCTCAAACTCAGGGCATGAGGATTTAAACTCATCTTGTCTTTTGTAATACTAAAATCAGACCTCATTTCAGCAGATGTCGGTCGACAATCAAATCAAGTGGTTACCTGAATATGAGCCAAGCCCTAGACAAATGTGCATCCCGTCTGAGCCTTTGCTGCCAATCGGGTAAAATTAGCTAGGCCAAATCTGAAAGGAGCACTTCGGAAATGTTAACTTAAGAATGAATGGATTCATACTGCAGGAATCTTTCATCTACTATACTATTTCAGTTAAGGCAGGAGGAGGAGACTGGAGAGGCTTCAGCTTGGTCACACCGACTTACCTGCCACTCTCAAGAACAGCCTTCCACCATGGTTTCACTTTCACCATCCATCTACTACCCACAATTTCAGGTAAATAGAACACCAACTGCAATGAACCCAGCATCTAAAGTTGTTGAAAACAAAAACAACATTATTATGTTCTTTTTCTGTTTCAAGCAGCAGGACATTGGAGTAGCAGAGCAAATGCCAAACATGGGAGATCAAGAAATCATGCCATGTGAGCAGGTGGAGAAGACCATTACTGCAACCGATAGTATTCAAGATCAACAAGATACCAAACAACTGCAGTTCAGTGGCTGATAATGTAGTTGTAGGCTATATGTAGCCGCAACATCAGGGATTCTTTCTTTATCCAGAGACTGTAACTTTGAGAAACTCTTAAGGTCAAGTTTCAGCAGAGCAATGACACCCTTTTCCATTTCAGACACACATTATTTATGTTATTTTTTACTCTCTTTTTTGTGGTTGCACCTGCTGCTTTGAATCCCACAGCTTGACAACCATAAATTCGTCAACAAGGTGCATCTTAGGAGAAGTAAAACAAAAGGCTACTGCAATAGTATGAAGAAGGACAAGAAAACATATATCCTAGAATCTGAAACAACATCCATGTGCAGCAGACAAAACACCAAAGATTCAGTCTTTTAAACTGTATATATTAGATCCACGGCGCACCTTTACATTAAAGTTCACCCACTCTGTTGTTATAGTTCAGTACTGCGAGTTATCAAAGACGGAAGGGTCATGCAAGAAAAGCTCCCGGCCATTCATTTGCACAGTTCCTGCAACTATGTCCTCTGCACGTTTTTTAGCTGCTTCAGCTTTTCTTGCAGATGCATCGGCGTCCTGCAATACACAATGTCAGTCATTGTACAGTTTAATAAGTTTAAGGTGTACTTCATGAGAAACACATTATACATACCAGATGCAGCAGAATAAGATGACCAAAATTCTTGCTTATCACAGAAAGAACCTAGTCCGTTTAGGATCATGGCTGACATTAAAATTATAAATCAAATTCATCTCATTAACTGCTAACTACTGTCATGTGATACCGGATCAATCCCAATTACCCATGCATCTATCAGATTTCCAGTTACAATCAGCATAATGGCATCGATTTCAATAATCCAAATACATATTAGTTGCTACTATTCAGCTTGTCAATCTGTTCGGCTTGCAATGCTGAAGCTGATCCCATGGTTGTTCGTATCATAACCACTTGACATCACAGAAAAACCCCAATTTGGAAAAATAAAAAAAAAATATTGAATCTTTGGAAGGATTGATGCATCCAGTCAATCGAGCAACTAAAATTTTCCTAAAGCAACAATTAACGAATCACATTGATGATGAACAGAGGAAAGAAAACAAATAAGCGAAGAGGGTAAAATAAAGAACCTTTCGGCATTTCCAGGAAATGAATTGAGCCTCTGAAATCGGTTTGGCCTCCACCTGAGCTTTCTGCTCTTCTCCCTCTGCCCCCATATCCCCCTTCACTTACCGGTCCAACTAAGTACTAACAAGATGATGAATGAATGTGACCCCTTGTTCTTCTTCTTCTAACCAAGACTTCAAGCAACCGTAGTATCTTCTAATCTATTATATTATATTAATTCGGCATCGGAAGCCTCTGGCTGACACGTGGACATGGACAGTTTGTCCAGTCAGCATCTCCTAATTTAATCGGAATTTAATAGGGGTTCTCTAAATTTAGATAGATAATATTGATTTGTTGAAAATTAAGAAGTATTTTTATCTCCTATTTTGGTCTATACGCAATTTAAAGAAACAAATTAATTAAAAATTTCCTTTTAAATTGTAAATCTATACAGTTTGGCTCCGGAAGACCATAGGCCGCCACGTCATCACTGTATATATTAAATAATAAACCCTAACATAAAATCACGGCCGAACCAAATTCTTTCCTATCATTTAATTATAGAAACTGAATATATATTAGTCGAATTTGTTTGGTAAAAAACTTTTATCTTGCTAAAATATTCCTCTTAGTAATGTCTATCTTATATATAACGTGACTTTGTGCTTTTGAACACCTAATAGGCCTCCGTATGTAGAGTTCCTAAACGATGATGATCGGAGAATCTTTTTCAGCTTTACCTTCACAAGAATCATAGCATATGGTTCTACTTCTTTCTCTGTTATTTCCTCGGCTTTTTCAGGTAAGGTAATGCTACGTTTTTTTTAAATATTTTTTATCTGCAGTTGAATCTAATAAGATATCATAAGAACTAATATAGTTTTTACATAACGAATAAAAGCAAACAAGGAGACCGATCAAACGATCTCGACAAATTTCTCTTCTTGCTCAGAGATGAGTTCAAAACCAAGTTACAAGCCGAAGAAAGACCGAGAAGATCATGATCTAAATCCATGTCTAAATTATTTTTATTGGTTTGTTTCGTAGGTTGAGATTGTATCTATATATTATATAAGGCAAAAGGAAAGAGAAAGTGAGGTCTGTCATTTCGCCACGTCAGCATTAGGAGGGGCTGTGCTATCGACATGTCACCTCACTCAATCGGACCGGTCTGGTCCGCATTCGAACCGTCCAAACTATTGGACCGGTGTCCAATTAAACTCCAGGATATTGACATGCTCCTCTTTTAATTTATTTATTGTCGTTTCATCTTAGTTCTTCTTCCTCTATGTTCTCTGTTTCTTCCCTTCCGTTTCCCTTCCTCCTTACTTATGGATTACGTACACACTTTGTTGTTTTATTATATTTCACACTGAATTATCAATCTTACATGATCTTATACCAAGTATAACCTCTAATGGCCAATTTTTTTTCTTGATGACTATGTAAAGTTGGGGAGAGTATTAAGATGTATAATTGATTCAAATTTATAAATTTTTGTATTTGTTTACAGTGTTTATAGTGCATATGCTCTTACTTTTTTTAAAGAATGCATAAACTACTAATATATTTATAATGGATGAAGTTGTTTATAATTAAGATGATAATATTTTCTACAGAGTGCGTTATTGATCTATGACGGATTCTAAAATGCTCATTCCTTCCAATACAATCAGATTTTACTAATATATGATGCTCAGTATAATCATTCATGTCTTTGTTATTTTCATATTGCAAAGTTAAATTACAAAAAGAATATAAGGTTCAGTATCATTTCTTTGTGATTAGTTTTTTTTTTTTTCTCCTTTCTATTAAATTCTTCACTATGTTTTACCTTTTAGATAAATTTGTTTTTATATCAAAATATTTAGGTTGTCAACATCATTCAAAAAATTAGTCATATCATTAAAAAAAATAAGTTATCCCGCATATTACGAGAACAATTCTCTAACATAAAATATTATTAGTGATTGTTATCAACTGTTGGTTCATGCATATGTCATTTAATTCTTACAAAAACTTCATATTTAAAAAAATTATATTTTTTTCCTCCAAATGATACTCATATCTTTTATACTCAATATTCTTTATTACTTTTAATATTAATATACATGTTAAAGTTTGTAGTTTAGCAAGTTGCCCTACGCGTAGCGCAGGGTGAGCACCTAGTTTACTTATAATTCAATGAATGTATCCATTCAATATAAACTTCTTTGGTTGTGCTTCTCTTTTCATGTATCATATTATTAAATTATTTTGATAATATAATTAACCTAAAAATTATATCCAGAACGATTGCAAAATTGAAGTTTGTTTTGTTATTAACCTAAAAATGTATGTTTTTTTTCGCTTGACATTATATTTGGACTGTAGCAATTTGGACGTATTAGGGTTCATACGCTATCATCAGTACAATTTTGATGGACTTTTTAATTAATAATATTTTTTTTCTAAACCGTGACAGGAAGCTAGAGAGATTATGCTGTTTCAAATTCAAGCATTTTAAAGAGGTGATGTTCAATGTGCATTTTAAAGATTGATGATCACTGTCTCATGTCATTCATATTTAATTAATTTGCATTTATGGTTAGTTTTATGAATTTCTATAATCCCTAACTTGAAAATTTTAAGAAATGACTCAATTCAAATTCTTTAAATTTTGGGTATATTTTTTATTGTATTAAAGAATATTATTTATTTTATTAGAGTTCTTTATTATACGGAAGTGCTGATTACTCAAACATGTAACATATCAAGTTACAATTTTATTTTACAGAAAATCTCACAGCTTCTTCTAAATCTTTAAAATAATATATATTCACATATTTGATAGGTATGAAAAAAAAAAAGTGTAGTTGCACAGTAACCCAATTAGAATTATGGTTGACTTTACTACATTTTTACTTAACCATATATCATACTAAGTTTTATCTCTCATATATGTTTAGTTTTATATGTGTACTTATGATTAATGTTACAGATACCAAAGAAAACAAGAAAATAATACCTAAAAACCACTTTCTTTTTTCTAAACCGTTAAGATAGTGTAGTTAAGTTCGAGTATTTATCCAAAAAAAATATTTGACAGGTATGCAATCAGATTTTTTTATACGAAATATAGTCTTTCAAGTATCTTAAAATTTGTATGTTAAATTATTCTAAAATTTTGATATACACCTTACTGTAACTTTATGATGTATATCATTATTATTAATTAGATCATAAAGTTTAATACTTCATACTCGTGGTGCAAAATCATATATTATAGTTGCACAATAACCCAACTAGAATTATGGCTGACTTTACTACATATTTACTTAACCATACATCATACTAAATTTTATCTCTCATATGTTTAGTTTTATATGTGTACTTATGATTAATGTTCAGATTCCAAAGGAAACGAGAAAATAATACCTAAAAATCACTTCCTTTTGTCTAAGCCATTAAGATATTGTAATTAAGTTCAAGTATTTGATATAAGTTCTACCCAGAAAGAGTATTTGACAGGTATGCAATCTGATTTTTTTTATACCAAATACAGTCTTTCAAGTATCTTAAAGTTTGTATGTTAAATTATTCTAAAAATTAGATATACAGCATATTGTAACTTTATAATGTATGTCATTATTATTATTATTATTATTATTATTATTATTATTATTATTAACTAGATCGTAAAATCTAATAACTTCATACTCGTGGTGCAAACTCATTTTATCAATTTGATATACACGTTTTTCATTTCCTTTAGTGCATGGTTACTTCATCTATTGAATTTAGATATATGGATTTACTTTTTTCTAATAACTTTTAAGGTAGGTTAAAAAATTATAATAGTCAGCATGGCTTAAATTATCCATGTTTAAGAAATTTATTAATTTCGTCGTAAAAAAATATTTTTACATGAAATTCTTATTGATCTACTCTACCAATCTTTATGGAATAAATACCTAGAATAATATTATATGGTTTTTTTTACAACTATTATAGGGATTTCTTTAGGTTTAGTTTATTTGGCTGCATATTAAATTTAATTATAAAGGTCAAAATTCCATTTCATTTAAGATATATTCAACTTTAAAGTTTTCAAAAGTTTGCATAAGGGAATATGTTATATTTGATTATCTTTTTTCATTCTGGATGATCATATTGGTTAATTTCAATGCTATAGTTTAATTAAATTTTATTAGAATGATTGGTCACTAACTTCTCTTTTTGGAAAATATGTAGAGTTTGAAAATCAAGCCAAAATGAAGCCCGAAAATAACTGTCTCAACAAACACAAGGATGTACTTATTCTATATATATATATATATGTTACTAATTAACTACTATTGTGTAATTTTAAACATCTATATATTACTTTGATATTATTCTTTATAAAAATTTATAGTCGTTGTAAATATCAACTTTTCTTAGTAGCTCTTATGAAGTATCTTGCAAGCAGGTTTTGTATGTATATATTTTTAATTATTTATATATGTTATTATTTATTAGTATTATGATAATTTTTCAATGTTTTATATTTGTTAGTTTGTGTATATATGTTGTTTATTATTTTAAAATTTATTCTTAAGTTTTAACGTTTTAGAGTATTTTCTATTTTTTTATTTTACCTTAATATAATATTTCGTTATATGTATTTCTAAAAAATACAATTAGCACTTCTGCCCGCGCGGTGCGCGGGTTATGCAGCTAGTATTATATTAATTCGGCACTGGAAATCCTCTGAATGACACGTTGGCGATTTGTACAGTCAGCGTTTCCTAATTTAATAGGGGTTCTCTAAATTTAGATACATAATATTGGTTGATTGAAAATTAATAAGTATTTTTATCTCCTAATTTAGTTTCTACACAATTTAAAGAAACAAATTAATTAAAAGTTTCCTTTTAAATAGTAAATCTATACAGTTTGGCTCCGGAAGACCATAAGCCGCCACATAAGCAATGTATATATAGAATAATAAACAACTTAAATAAATATATTATACTTTTTTACGTTAGATTAATTCGGCACTGGAAATCCTCTGAATGACACGTTGGCGATTTGTACAGTCAGCGTTTCCTAATTTAATAGGGGTTCTCTAAATTTAGATACATAATATTGGTTGATTGAAAATTAAGAAGTATTTTTATCTCCTAATTTAGTTTCTACACAATTTAAAGAAACAAATTAATTAAAAGTTTCCTTTTAAATAGTAAATCTATACAGTTTGGCTCCGGAAGACCATAAGCCGCCACATAAGCAATGTATATATAGAATAATAAACAACTTAAATAAATATATTATACTTTTTTACGTTAGACTAGACATGTTATTCCATAAGCAAAATATAGGCAAAAGTATCTTAAAGTTTGTATGTTAAATTATTCTAAAAATTAGATATACAGCATATTGTAACTTTATAATGTATGTCATTATTATTATTATTATTATTATTATTATTATTATTATTATTATTATTATTATTAACTAGATCGTAAAATCTAATAACTTCATACTCGTGGTGCAAACTCATTTTATCAATTTGATATACACGTTTTTCATTTCCTTTAGTGCATGGTTACTTCATCTATTGAATTTAGATATATGGATTTACTTTTTTCTAATAACTTTTAAGGTAGGTTAAAAAATTATAATAGTCAGCATGGCTTAAATTATCCATGTTTAAGAAATTTATTAATTTCGTCGTAAAAAAATATTTTTACATGAAATTCTTATTGATCTACTCTACCAATCTTTATGGAATAAATACCTAGAATAATATTATATGGTTTTTTTTACAACTATTATAGGGATTTCTTTAGGTTTAGTTTATTTGGCTGCATATTAAATTTAATTATAAAGGTCAAAATTCCATTTCATTTAAGATATATTCAACTTTAAAGTTTTCAAAAGTTTGCATAAGGGAATATGTTATATTTGATTATCTTTTTTCATTCTGGATGATCATATTGGTTAATTTCAATGCTATAGTTTAATTAAATTTTATTAGAATGATTGGTCACTAACTTCTCTTTTTGGAAAATATGTAGAGTTTGAAAATCAAGCCAAAATGAAGCCCGAAAATAACTGTCTCAACAAACACAAGGATGTACTTATTCTATATATATATATATATGTTACTAATTAACTACTATTGTGTAATTTTAAACATCTATATATTACTTTGATATTATTCTTTATAAAAATTTATAGTCGTTGTAAATATCAACTTTTCTTAGTAGCTCTTATGAAGTATCTTGCAAGCAGGTTTTGTATGTATATATTTTTAATTATTTATATATGTTATTATTTATTAGTATTATGATAATTTTTCAATGTTTTATATTTGTTAGTTTGTGTATATATGTTGTTTATTATTTTAAAATTTATTCTTAAGTTTTAACGTTTTAGAGTATTTTCTATTTTTTTTTTTTTTTACCTTAATATAATATTTCGTTATATGTATTTCTAAAAAAATACAATTAGCACTTCTGCCCGCGCGGTGCGCGGGTTATGCAGCTAGTATTATATTAATTCGGCACTGGAAATCCTCTGAATGACACGTTGGCGATTTGTACAGTCAGCGTTTCCTAATTTAATAGGGGTTCTCTAAATTTAGATACATAATATTGGTTGATTGAAAATTAATAAGTATTTTTATCTCCTAATTTAGTTTCTACACAATTTAAAGAAACAAATTAATTAAAAGTTTCCTTTTAAATAGTAAATCTATACAGTTTGGCTCCGGAAGACCATAAGCCGCCACATAAGCAATGTATATATAGAATAATAAACAACTTAAATAAATATATTATACTTTTTTACGTTAGATTAATTCGGCACTGGAAATCCTCTGAATGACACGTTGGCGATTTGTACAGTCAGCGTTTCCTAATTTAATAGGGGTTCTCTAAATTTAGATACATAATATTGGTTGATTGAAAATTAAGAAGTATTTTTATCTCCTAATTTAGTTTCTACACAATTTAAAGAAACAAATTAATTAAAAGTTTCCTTTTAAATAGTAAATCTATACAGTTTGGCTCCGGAAGACCATAAGCCGCCACATAAGCAATGTATATATAGAATAATAAACAACTTAAATAAATATATTATACTTTTTTACGTTAGACTAGACATGTTATTCCATAAGCAAAATATAGGCAAAAGTATCTTAAAGTTTGTATGTTAAATTATTCTAAAAATTAGATATACAGCATATTGTAACTTTATAATGTATGTCATTATTATTATTATTATTATTATTATTATTATTATTATTATTATTATTATTATTATTATTAACTAGATCGTAAAATCTAATAACTTCATACTCGTGGTGCAAACTCATTTTATC
The DNA here is from genome assembly GCA_036873135.1 of Clarkia xantiana subsp. parviflora. NCBI lineage: Eukaryota > Viridiplantae > Streptophyta > Magnoliopsida > Myrtales > Onagraceae > Clarkia > Clarkia xantiana. The sequence goes on from JAPTYO010000003.1 coordinate 14,164,648, forward strand.
AATTTGATATACACGTTTTTCATTTCCTTTAGTGCATGGTTACTTCATCTATTGAATTTAGATATATGGATTTACTTTTTTCTAATAACTTTTAAGGTAGGTTAAAAAATTATAATAGTCAGCATGGCTTAAATTATCCATGTTTAAGAAATTTATTAATTTCATCGTAAAAAAATATTTTTACATGAAATTCTTATTGATCTACTCTACCAATCTTTATGGAATAAATACCTAGAATAATATTATATGGTTTTTTTACAACTATTATAGGGATTTCTTTAGGTTTAGTTTATTTGGCTACATATTAAATTTAATTATAAAGGTCAAAATTCCATTTCATTTAAGATATATTCAACTTTAAAGTTTTCAAAAGTTTGCATAAGGGAATATGTTATATTTGATTATCTTTTTTCATTCTGGATGATCATATTGGTTAATTTCAATGCTATAGTTTAATTAAATTTTATTAGAATGATTGGTCACTAACTTCTCTTTTTGGAAAATATGTAGAGTTTGAAAATCAAGCCAAAATGAAGCCCGAAAATAACTGTCTCAACAAACACAAGGATGTACTTATTCTATATATATATATATATGTTACTAATTAACTACTATTGTGTAATTTTAAACATCTATATATTACTTTGATATTATTCTTTATAAAAATTTATAGTCGTTGTAAATATCAACTTTTCTTAGTAGCTCTTATGAAGTATCTTGCAAGCAGGTTTTGTATGTATATATTTTTAATTATTTATATATGTTATTATTTATTAGTATTATGATAATTTTTCAATGTTTTATATTTGTTAGTTTGTGTATATATGTTGTTTATTATTTTAAAATTTATTCTTAAGTTTTAACGTTTTAGAGTATTTTCTATTTTTTTTTTTTACCTTAATATAATATTTCGTTATATGTATTTCTAAAAAAATACAATTAGCACTTCTGCCCGCGCGGTGCGCGGGTTATGCAGCTAGTATTATATTAATTCGGTATCGGAAGCTTTCTGACTACACGTGGACAGTTTGCCCTGTCACCGTTTCTTAATTTAATCGGAATTTAATAAGGGTTCTCTAAATTTAGATACATAATATTGATTGATAGAAAATTAAGAAGTATTTTTATCTCCTATTTTGTTCTCCACGCAATTTAAAGAAACAAATTAATTAAAACTTTCATTTTAAATTTATTATCTATACAGTTTGGTTCTGAAATACCATAGACCGCCACGTAAGCAATAGATATATAGAATAAAATAAATTTAGTCTATATATTATATATTATAATACTATATATTAATAAATTAGAATAAAAAATCGGCACCACTATTAGTATGGCAACAATCAACATTGTCTTATATTTTCTCAATATTTTTTTTTTTACAAATAAAATTTAGTAAATAGACAACACATATTTAAAGCCGTAATTATATATATACATATATATTTTTATTTATTTATTATATAAAGATGAGACTTTAGAAACTATAATATAATATATATTATATTATATTATACTTAAAATATAGCATTGGAATATATTATCATGACTTCGATGACATTAGTAGTTGTGTTCTAGATCATATCTTCAACTATATTATGTTGCTTTATAAATATACACTAACCATTAAACCCTAAACCTAACAATTGTTACGTATTCTTCTCCAAAGGTAATTATATTAATTGTTGCTCCACTTTTTCACTTTTCTTTTCATCATTCTCTGGTCATATTACTTGCATTATGAAAATTTATTATGGTGTTTGATTACTATAGTAAATATATTATAATGTTACCTGTGTTATTATTTTGTAGGGGTGAGATTTATATCATCGAATATGTATTAACATACGTGTCGAAGTAGCCGTATGTGTAAATCGGTGGGTTCCTGATTTTGTACTTCATGAAGTACTGGCCGATGTATTCAGTTCATTACCTTTTGAGAGAAGAATATATATATTGAATGTTCAAGCTTAGGTTTAGGGTTTTGCGATAAAAATAATAATATTTGTATAAAGATTTTTTAATATTCTATCGGCAAAATATGTTTATCTGATCCCTTAATCGATTGTTTCAGCGGAACATTACATATATAGGACATGTCGGTGACAATTTGGCAACCGAGACCAAGTGTGATTACCATACATGTTGAGTTGTATATGCGAGTCGTGGGTTCTTCTATATGACGACCACACTAAGGTACCTCTTCTGATCGAGGAGGCTATTGACTCCAACTGGTGAGTGACGTATTTCCACATGCATGAAATATAGCTAGCTTTTTGGTTTAGTGTTAATTACCACGAGTTAGATGTATAAAACACATATTTAGTTTCATGTCCCGATAACATAATCCAAACCTGACTCATTATCCATGGTGGTTCTTATTCCAGTTGAACTCACCTCTTCTTCCTAACTAATTATAAATAAATAAAGCTAAGGATATATATGGTCAGTATGTGTGTCGGCGTTTGCTTTTTTGTCATGGCATGGATGAGGTCAGCCCTAGCTAGCAATGAAGCTGTTCTAGGAGCCCAGAACAGGTGTAGTTGTGATGATGATTTTCTTGCTGGGAGACACTACATCAAGAAAACACGTTAAATGTTTTTATACGACTTTCTAACTTATTAATCTCGGTTCTGAAACTTATTTATTTTATTTGAAAATTTTCCTGCGCGGTGCGCGGGGTTAGTGGCCAGTATTATATTAATTCAGCATCGGAAACCCTCTGACTGACACGTGGACAGTTTGCACAGTCATTGTTTCCTACAGCATTTAATTGGAGGTTTATAAATTTAGATATAAAATATTGATTAGATGTAAATTAAGAAATTTGTTTATCTCCTATTTTAGTCTACGCAATATAAAGAAATAAATTAAATAAAAGTTTCCATTTAAATTCATTATCTATATAATTTGGTTCCGGAAAAATATAAGCTGCCACGTAAGCCATACAAATATGGAATAATAAATAGTTATATAAAGTAATATAATAATTGATAATAAATAATATATTAAAAAAGGATAATATATATTATAACGAAAAAAAAGATACATGCGGATGACCCTATATACTTCAATCCCTCACTAATATATCAATATATATATATATATGTTATAAATACAAAGAATTTTAAAATTCAAAATTGTACATTCTTAATGGTAATTTTACGATTAAACTATTTTATTAGTGTCCAGTTATTATGACTATGGAGAATTATAAAACATTTCACCACAATTCATTAGGTATACACATTTTTATTGTCTTTATTTACTAGCTTTGTCTATTTAAAACTGATACGTATAGTCTATACATACACATATTTATTGTGTTTAGAAAAAAATTAGTATACATAAAAAAAAAATTAATAAAAAATATTTCACGGTATATTCATAAATAAAACTTACAACTATACATATAATAATATTATAGTATATACATAATCCCCACAACAATATATGTATTACTTAACCTTAAAACTAATACGTATATTCTATATATACAAATATTAACTGTGTTTATTTACTTTAAAAAAATTAAAAAAAATATTCTATACATAGAACTCAACTTTTAAACCAATATATCACCGTATATTTTTAATATACATATATTTATTGTCTTTATTTATTAGAATTTTCTTTCTATTATTTGAATTTATTTTACCAATAATATATATATATATAACTCAACCTTAATACCCTAATCACAGTATCACACACTCTAATATATATATTGGCAGGCGGCAGCAAGAAGAAACCTCATCACTGCACCCGACCTAAATGCAGTCACGAATGCTTTACCCACGCCTTTGCTGGCCTCCAGTGTCGTTCTAGCATTGGCGTAGGTGGTTATTTTCATCCCAAGAAAGCTAGACAGCACCGATGTTACCGCGCCGAGGAAGAAGGCGATGGCGGTGAAGAATGCGTTTTTGGCTAATAATAACAATTGTATTGTATATGTGTTTTCTTTAAGGTTCTGTCGACCATGTAGTCTCCATACCTCAACATCGGTATTCTTCAGTGATGATTATTCAAAAGCGCAAATATAGACAAGTAGATGAAGAAATCGAACACATAAGGTATTGCATTTTCACTTATTCACTTCTAACCAAGAATGTGGTCTTTTTTTCATTGTAACTATACTTTGCTACATTAGTTTGTTGATGATGGGTTTTTTTTTTTTTTTTTATATTAATTAATGGAACATCGTCATGTCCAATATGTGGTTCATTCAAATGGTGTTGTAATTACAGGACATTGTACAAGAAACTATTAAAAAGAGGATACGTATAACCAATAAGCCACACTCGAGGTCATTTGTACTTCTATCACAAAACCTACAAGTTACTTTTCCTTTTATTGACAACCATTGCTTTGGATCTTCCCTATCTCTTGATCGAGCGGTAAGATCTCTTCGAAATTATTCATCTAATAATATATATATATAACTCAACCTTAAAAGTTAAACGAACTTATAATATATAAATGTTGTATTCTATTCAGTACTAATTCTATTCAGTTATGATCCAATACCACATCTATAAGCAAGTAGATCAAGAAATCAACACATAAGGTACTTGCATCATCACTACTAACCAAGACAATGTGGTTCGATCTTATTATGTGGTTTTTTGCCATATTTTGAAAGATGGTCGAATAACTAATTAAATTCTCATAGTTTTTTTTTTTTTTTATATATATATACAAATAGTTTTAGCAAGAAGACCATGCATGCAGGAAGTGAAGGAGTTCTTGACGTAATATTTTGAAGCTCGACGGAGAAGGTTACATAGTATTATTGGATTCAGTTATATGATACTTTGAGTGTCGAAATCTGGAAGGTCAGAAACATCAGCGATTTAGATTATGTACTTAAATTGCCCATTAATTGACAATTCAAATTACTTGGAACGCCTTTAAATGTTAGTAATATATATGTTTTTCAATTAGTTCATTTTAGAGTTTACGAATATAAAAAATTAATTTTATAGAGTGATTTGTTTCGTAATTTAAATTAGTTATCTCATGTACGTCAACGAGCCAACATTATAGAGTTACATTTATATTCTATTCTATATATAAGTGTGTGAGGGAGTCATTAATTACTCATTCATAGACCATGTAAGAATAAACAATATAATAATTAAGTACGAATTAAATTCAATGTATCGTCTCAAGATTTATCACATTGTTTAATATTATTATCATTTTGTTAATTTTTTATTATTTTGTATCAAATTTCTTATTATAGTATGCATTTTTTTTGCCAAAATAGTATGCATTTTTTTTTATTGTTTTCATTACTTATTATCCTGTACAACAGTTATATATGTATTACTGTAAATTCTTATTATCTTGCCAATGTGTTCTAAATATAGCTGATAAAATTTGTATATATAATATTAAGAAAAAAACGGAACATATCAAATATAACCCAAATCGTATCAAATCATATAGTATATATATATATATGACCAAAACATGATTAAAAAACATAGTAAAAATATATAAGTATTAATATACAAAATACATTACTGGCCAAAAAAAAAAAAAATACAAAATACATTAATAATACATCATTATAAAATTTACTTAATATAAAAATTTACTACGGTCAATTATATAAATATAATTATTTTATTTTATTTAAAAGTTTTTTCCCGCGCAGTGTACGGGGTTAGTGGCTAGTATATATATATATATATATATATATATATATATATATATATATATATTAAAAAGTATGTACATCATTTCTTTATCTTTACATTAAAAATGTATAATGTATATTATCATACTGGTGATCGGTCAAATAAATTATTAGCTAGTTTTTTTTTTTAACATTTTGTTAGTTTAAATTTCACATGTGTACAAATTGCCAGCTCTCTAAGAATTTACATTTAATATGGACGTAATGAGTCACATATACAACACGTGATGAATAAAAACTTGAAAAATTATTATATGATGTTTGAGCAATAAAAGAAATTAATATTATTTAGAGTCGGGCAATCGAATAAATTGCTAATTAATGTTCGTCAAATAAATTATTAGATATTTTTTTCATCATATATATAGTCATTGATCTCTCTTAAATTGCTAGTTGATATTCGAAAAAATGGTTATATATTTTCTTTATTATATGGATATATAAAAAATACGGAAATTCCATACGTCGTTATGATTGATGCACCCATAATGAGAATTTTTGTTTATACAAAGCTGGAGATAAGATTTGGTTTTTGTTTATATGGTATATTTTCTAGCCTGTATCCCCTGGACCTTTTAACTGTGGCTGTTTCAGATTTTCTCGGCAACCAAACCAAACAGGAAAGTAGTCTTCTCGAAATCAAGAGCAGAATTAACTCCCTTGACCATTTTTAGGCCATTGCCGAAACAAACAAACAAAAACAGCTGTCCTCTACCTACTAACCCAGCTTGATAGCAAACATTAACACAGAGAAGCATGCACAATTTTCCATTTTTAGGGTTTCTCCTCTCCTAAAAGGTTCATTGAACGTGGATGAGAAAGATGGCAATGAACCCATGTATTATTCAGTGAGCAGGTTCATTTTTAGAATGTAATCATCGTCATCAATGAAATATTGAATGCAGTTTCTGAATTTCTGTTTCTCCTATTAAATAATATTCATTCAATTAGAGAAGAAGGAATTGAAATTGGGTGATGGCTGTGGTGCACGAGGAGGAGGAGAAGGGATCAGAGCAGGTTGTGCACAAAGTCGGGGTCCCACCGAGGCAGAACCTTTTTAAGGAATTCAAAGTGACTGTGAAGGAGACTTTGTTTTCCGATGACCCTCTTCGCCCATTCAAGCACCAATCCCCCTCCCGCAAGTTTGTGCTTGCTGTCCAAGCCATCTTCCCCATATTTCAGTGGGGACCAAGTTATAATTTTCGTAAGTTCAGAGGAGATCTCATTGCTGGTCTCACAATTGCTAGTCTCTGCATACCTCAGGTACTAACCAAATATCATGCCAGCGGTTTCATAACTAGCCTATTTTGTAATGATTGTTAACTTTTACATTTCCTCACCAATTAATTTACAGGACATTGGATATTCAAAGCTTGCAAATTTGCCGCCCCAGTATGGACTCTGTAAGAGGATTTAATTTTACTATCTTGTAAAATATATTCTAAAAAACAAGCATTACTGAAATAAATTATTTTTACAGATTCAAGTTTCGTACCACCTCTAATCTATGCATTCATGGGAAGTTCAAGAGACATTGCCATAGGCCCAGTAGCAGTGGTTTCTCTATTGCTAGGGACCTTGGTCAGGGAGGAGGTCGATCCAACCAACAATCCAGATGAGTACAGACGCCTTGTTTTTACTGCAACTTTCTTTGCTGGGATAACTCAAGCAACTCTCGGATTTTTCAGGTACTCAACTTGTCTACTTATATGTATAGAGTAACAATTGCATTGTTGTAGTAGTATTTATCAATGCATTTGTTTTGTGATTGACTAATAATGAGGTCTAATTTGGTATGATTTTCCAGATTGGGTTTCTTGATTGATTTCCTATCTCATGCTGCCATTGTTGGGTTTATGGGTGGAGCCGCAATCACAATCGCTCTACAACAGCTCAAGGGGTTTCTTGGGATAAAAAATTTCACCAAGAATGCCGATATCATATCAGTGATGCATTCCATCTTTGCATCAGCTCATCATGGAGTAATTAATCCTCACTTTCTCTCTTTAAGAGCTTTTTTTTATTGAGTTAACTGAAATAATTGTATCTTTTTCTCCTTTTGTTTTCAGTGGAATTGGCAGACTATACTTATTGGAGCAGTATTTTTGGTTTTCCTTCTGTTAGCTAAGTACATTGTAAGATATACTATTTTTTATTTCTTCAAATTGAAACTACAGATTGAAAAATATTCCATAATTCACATATTTATATGTTAAAATGTGTTGATGATTCAGGGGAAGAAGAATAAGAAACTCTTCTGGGTTCCTGCAATTGCACCTCTGATATCTGTCATATTGTCCACTTTCTTTGTGTTCATCACCCATGCAGAGAAGCAAGGCGTTCAAATAGTATGAATCACAATATATTTCTAATTCCTTGCAAAAAAAAATTATTGAGATTCTAAGAATTATGTTAAAAACAAATTGCAGGTTAATCATATAGATAAAGGAATCAATCCCCCTTCAGTTGATGAAATATACTTCAAAGGCCAGTATCTGTACAAAGGTGTTAAGATTGGTGTTGTGGCTGGGATGATAGCATTAACAGTGAGCACTCTTTTATGACAACAATTTTGCACTTCCTTTGATCTTCCAACACTAACAACATAAGCCATACAGGAAGCTGTTGCAATTGGAAGGACATTTGCTGCAATGAAGGACTATCAGATAGACGGGAACAAAGAGATGGTAGCACTTGGAACAATGAACATTTTCGGTTCCATGACTTCTTGCTATGTTGCTACTGGTTAGAAACATCACCCTCTTTTACTTCTAAGAAATCAAAAATCTATCCGTTTATGTTGGAAATTGTAATTCGCACAAATATCAATCAGCTGATAAATATTGAGACATAGAAAATAGAAGAAATAATACAAGAGATTTATGTGGTTCAGTCAATTTTACCTACATTCACACATGCATCATCACAAATTTCATTAACAGTCAGTTTTATAAGAGATAACCAGAAATTCTTCATGATTCTCCATAATTACAAATCTGCTACAGTTTCAACATAACGAATGGTTAATTTGATTGTCAGGTTCCTTCTCTCGATCTGCTGTAAACTACATGTCAGGTTGCCAAACTGCAGTGTCTAACATTGTCATGTCATTTGTTGTGTTCTTGACTCTGCAATTTTTGACACCTCTCTTCAAGTACACCCCGAACGCTATTCTAGCGTCAATCATCATATCTGCTGTTGTCGGGCTTATCGACTATGAGGCTGCAGTTCTCATATTTAAGATTGATAAGTTTGATTTCCTAGCATGCATGGGAGCCTTCTTTGGAGTGGTCTTTGCTTCGGTTGAGACGGGTCTCCTAATTGCGGTTGCCATCTCATTTGCTAAGATCCTTCTACAAGTTACAAGGCCGAGGACAGCAATTCTGGGAAAGCTTCCTAGAACTACAGTTTATAGGAACATTTTACAGTACCCGAATGCAACAGCCATACCGGGAATATTGATTGTAAGGGTAGATTCGGCAATCTACTTTTCCAACTCCAATTACATCAAGGAGAGGTAACATATAACTAACCTCTACTTATTTTCTATGGCTACCTACATTAGGTTTGATCGATTTATGCAAATAACTACCTGAATTTTTTTTTAATTTTAAGAAAAACATGCTATTTAACTTTCAATTGTAGATCAAATTGTTACGCCCGTTATAATTTCCATCAAATTAGAGGGAAAGGAGCATGTGCCAGCCACATGAATTTTTTTTATGTAGTCAATATGAAATTAGATTAGATATTTATGCTATGAAATACTTTCAATTGGATGCTCAGTTGAGCGGTAATTGACAAATTAGCTAGGTCTAGAGTTTGCATGTATCTAATGAACGTCTAATTGAATGCATTTTTTTGCATCATTATCAGACTTAGATAATATCATTAACCGTAAAAAAAAAACAAACACATGCTCTTTTCCATTCAACTTGACATAAATTGTAATGCATGTAGCATAAATCTGATCTTCAATGGAAAAGTTAAGGTAGTGAATTTTTTATTTTTTATTTTTAAAAAATAAAGTAAAGTTTGGGTAGTGATCTATAAATAGTGAAAGTTCTGTTTGGTTATTATTGCTTACTTATATCATTAGTGATATTAGCTAATAATCAAGCTTTGGCTTCTCCTTCTCCTCTAATTTCAGGATATTGAGATGGTTGACAGATGAGGAAGAACTGCAGAAAGCTGAAGATCGACCGAAAACTCAGTATCTAATAGTTGAAATGTCACGTAAGCATCTTAACTCATTTATAGACCGCATTCACAAATAAACTCAGATTTTCATTTTTATATTATATATAAAGTTTTATGTTTTAACTACATGAATGCAGCTGTGACCGAAATAGACACCAGTGGTATTCATGCATTAGAAGAGTTATACAAGAGCCTCCAAAAGAAAGATGTTCAGGTGATTATATCATCATTAATTAATCAACATATACTTTTATCATCTACTATATATATATATATATATATAACAGAAGGATATTTATTGTTTATACATATATAGTTGATCCTAGCAAATCCTGGACCGGTGGTGATGGAGAAGCTACATGCATCAAAGTTTGCAGACATGATAGGCGAGGACAAGATATTTCTCAACGTGTCAGAAGCGGTGTCCTTCTGTTCCCCGAAATTATTAGCAGAAGAATCAGCTTGAGGAAGGAAAATAGAGGGAGATGTTAAGAGTCTGAGATGTAGTGTAGTAGTGTAAATAGGGTTGATGAGTTGAGATCATATTGTTCATATTGGGAATTGAAATTAGAAAGCAAACTATTTTGATAAAGACGACTACAAAATAAATGGAATTTGTGGCAAAGATATGATAATATATCTTCTATTCTACGGAGTCAAAGTTAGTTTTCTTTTAATTATCACTAGAATCAATCAGTCGCCTTCGATTTGATCCTGACCTATCTGAAAATCTGGATCGAGCTGGACAACATAAATGGGCGGATTCAAGATTTAAAAAGTAGGGTGCCCTATATGAATCTTTTCTCAAAATAATATTTTAACCCTAAATATTAAAAATATAACATAGAAAAATATATAATTACAAAATTAACAAATACTATGTTTAAACCTGTGTTTGGATACCCTAAAGTTGACAAACGTTTTAATTTAATTTTTTTTTTTTTTATTTGAATTTTTTTTTGTTATACATTAGTAGATATGGTCATTGAACAAAAATATGTAGATAGTTTTTCTTATTTCCTAAGTCTATGTAAATGGTCATTGTATATATATGATAATGGAGTACCTATAATTGCTCTCTCTATATTAGTTCTCATATTTCACAATAAGTTATCAACGAATCTCGATTCCCAGTTCACCAAAACGTGGTGTAGTAAGGTACCTGTATATCTATTCTACTACTTTAAAACAGTAGAAAAAGCAAGATAAACAAGGAACAGATAGCATGAGTTAGACTCCTCTGCTATCTTACTACAGCGCCGGCACTATCAAATACGCAAATGATAAGAATGCAAATGATAAGAATGATTATGATGACATCCTATATAAAATATTAATTTATTTGTCAAGTTTAAATATTGAATACAAGTGAATGATTATATAGAGATATGCTACACTCCAGAAGTGAGTGTAACAATAACAACACAAGAATTATCATGTAAAAGAATAGTGTAGCTTAACAGATAAATGCTCCATAACAAATTCTGAACGAAAATTGTACGCATTTTCCGGATAAATGAGCCACTATGATGTGTGATAAAGTTGAATTAGCAAGTCAAAGTGTTTCATTTGGTTTGGCCAACAAGTACTGGAAATTTAGGGTGGCTCCAAAATCTCTTAAAAGTTGTCATGTGATCGTGAATTGGCCATTGCAGCCGCTACAATCAGTTGCATATCATCTGTTATATATACAGACGTAACTGTACTGCTATAGATATGTTGCATGAGTAATGCTAGAATGACCTACTTTTTTCACCGGTAATTTGTGTCGACTATTGTCATGATGACACGTGGAACTTGAAAGCAAATGTAAAAGCTGCTGCATTCAGTGTTATCAGAATCGGACCGGAGGTTGAACCGGTCAGGTCACCGGTTCCCGGTTCGGACGGTTCGACCCGGTTCGAACCCGGTCCGACCGGATTAGTACTTTTTTTTTTTAATTTGGGCCAACCTATCTTAAAATAGCAGAATCAGGTCCACTAGCCACCTAGCCCAACACACTCCCTCTCGTGAGATCCCCTTTCCCACCTAGCCCACTCACACTCCCCTTCTCCCCCTCCACTCTCTCTCCTCCCCTTTCCCTCTACTCTCTCTCCTCTCCTTCAGTTCGTGACTTCTCCAGAGTCTTGAGAAGTCTTCTCCTATCCTCCCTAACCGCCCGTCACAAACGCCCCTCACCTATACTTGTGCTTTATTCTAATCGAACCGAGTACTTCTAATTGAGGCAAAGTACTTCTAATCGAGGCATCAGAATTTGACATGTGCAGAGATTCGAGGCAGAGATTCTAATCGAACAAAGTACTTCTAATCGAGGCATCAGAATTTGAAGGTAGTATCTTGACAAGTCTTCCCTCTCTTCCTTCTCTTTCCCCCTCCTTCCTCCCCTCTGAAGTATGAACCCTAATTGAATAATTAATTAATTTTTTTTTTTTTTTTTAATTTTGGTCTTTGAACCGGCGAACCGGCAAACCGCCCGGTCCGCCGAAAACCGCCCGGTTCTCCAAAAAACCGGATGTCGAACCGGGTTCGCTTACATTCTCCGGATTTGCTCGAACCGGACCGTTAGAGGTGCCGGTTCCGGTTCGAACCCGATCGGACCGCCGGTCCGGTCCGGTTCTGATAACACTGGCTGCATTAATGATTCATCTCTTCTTTTTTCTATTTCCGACTCTACCCTCTATGTGATGGCAAAAACAAACCCTAAACATACCCTCTATCAATAATATATTTACATATTATTACTATAACAAACAACAAAGTTTTACATCTTTAACTTACCCGTTTTATATATTTTAGTAGACAAGTTTTATGGCTGAAAATGAAATATACATTTATTTTGTCCAAATCAATATATTATTTCATAAACAATATCACTATAAATAAATCTTTGTTGATGACTAATTAGACAAACTTTTAGTCGAAATTTTAGGTTTAAGATTTTCCGAGTAACCTAGAAATTAGGTGAATGTCCAATTGATCATACTATTAAAGATATTTTACAGCAATCATTTTATTTTCTTATTGATTCTATTTCGGATGAATATTTCATTTTCATCTAATTTGATGAAAATTATAACAGATGTATAAATTTGGTCTACAATTCTTGAGTAGCTTATTGGTCTAAAGTTCGGGAAGCATTAAGTAAATGATAAAATTCATGTAGCTATTTATTATTAGCCTATATATAGAATTTTGAATCAATCTTTCAAAATTTAGTAATAGCCTTAAAATTTGTCATTGTTGGAAATATTGAGGGTAAATATGTAAATTTACAAAGTTCGAGGACCAAAATGCAATATTCTAAAATTCAATGACTAAAAAGCAATTAGTCAAATTTCGGTTACTTACAAGTAACTATACCAGTTAACATGCAAAATATAGGCAACACCGAAATTATACGTAAAATCGACACAAAACGAATACGTATTTTTTATACTGAGGCCCGTGCTAATCACAGTCTCCTTAAGGCAATTTCACCCATCCCCACCCTCGGGTTATGCAAAGGGGTTTATACAAGGGGCGATCACCTCCCAGGATTCAACAGTGTCATCGAATCGTGTTATGCATGCAACACGCTCGACCGAACCGAACCCAATACCTGAACTCAAACAAATAACAGGAAAGCCGACGACAACGGCTAAAAACAACTAGAAAGGTTGAACACGACATAAGTCAAAATCAACCTAGAAGAACTCTGCATTCGTCAACACGAAGAACAGAGGATGAGAAAATATAATTGGATCCCAAGATTATGGGTTCCGAAAAATTGAACTCAACCAAGAAGGAAGAGATTCCATTTCTCAATGTTCTAAAAATGTGAAGAGGAAACTTCTTTATATAGGAGATGAGAATGGAAGATGAGAGTAATCTATTCAATGTGGTATAAAGTTTTTCACCAATTTCATTCACAAAAAAAAATGGGCTTGAGTGGGCTTGAGTAAAATAATCAAATAAGCCCAAAAATTAGCTTAAAAATAATTCAAATAAAATCAAGTCCAATTTGTCTAACAATCCCCCACATGAATGAAAATTGGAAATTTAGACACAAATTTTGAGTTCAACGGTCAATACCTGCAAAGGATAGGTAGGGGTAACCCCTTTGAACCTATCCCTTGTGAGATCATGACTTCTCTACTGACTGGTCGGTAGACGCGATGTCCTTAAACCGACTGTCGTTGGTGTAGATGACGACATAACCCACACAGGTACCTCCCTAGTATGGTTCGGTTCACGCCCTGTGATCCCTAGGCCCTGGATCACTCGCCTGGTTCTGCAAGCGTTTCTAAGAATTGCGCCCTCAACAATTCCTTTCGAAGCGGCCCCACTTCTCACTCGCATAGGTGATTCAATGTCTCAAGAGCATCATCACGACTCTGAGTTCTCCTTACGAATCATTAAAAGCTTTGCATAAAGTGTGATTTCAATTAAATAATTTGCAATTACTATGCTCGGTTTAACCGATATTTGAAGATCAACACAAGCTAAAACTTAACCTTATCTCCATCACTGTATGCATCATAGGAATGGGCTCGGGGTTTGACCCCCACAGTGATCACACTCACCCTTGTGATTAGGTTGTCCCATTGAACCAAGTTCTTGGGATCTCCAGTCATCATGGTTGGGTTTTCCTTCTCAAGAGCGTTTCCTACACGGGCTTTAGCCCCATTCCCTTCGATGCTTGGCCAAATAACTCTCTGTTTAACCTTTCGGGTAGCGGATCCGCTATTTATCTGCCGACTTTACGATATCGGGCACAATAAATATATTTGAGAGCAACTGTCTAATGGAATTATGACGTATATGTCTAAACATTCCATTATGCAGGTTATACTGTGTTATACTGTCTTATACAGATTGATCGTCGCAACGTTGCATCAATGTTCTCAAACCAACAAAGTCCTCAGACTATCATTTCCTGCAGGAATAATTTTGTTAATCCAACATCTAAATTTAGATTGATTCTTTTGTGGACAACAGTTTCGCAAAGTGTCCAATTTCCCAACCTTTAACAAAGGTTTTCATGCCAAATGGGGGGTGCACCACTTATTTCTGCTTTAACCTTGTCTCTAAAAGAAAATCTTCAACATTTCATTAGATTGGATTTAATTTGGATTAAACCAAAACAAACTCATCAATCTTTGCACTAACACAGGTTTTGGCCAATTAGTAAAATCCTCGAGAAAATGACATAGCCATTCTGCATCTTCGGCACATTTCTCCAGTACAATAACTCAGACTTGATCGTCGATCTGGCTATGACTGTTTGTTTTGAGGATTTTCTACGACACTGTTCCACCTCGTAAGGTGAATACGTAACCCCTTATACTCAAGGTGGTAGCGTCTAATCGGATATAACATTCTATCACATAAGGATATCTCTTTGTGTAGACCATGATTACGAATATGTCTCAGATACCTAAGTACCCTGATTACCCCGTTCTAGTGGACAACACTAGGGTTGCTCGTATATCGATTCAATACACTTACAACGTGAGCGATATCTGGTCTAGTGCATGACATTAAGTACATGTCACTTCTAATAATCCGAGCGTACTCAATTTGGGACAATCATTCTCCCTTATTCTTTGAAATTACTTACTCGTATCTATTGGAGTACTGACCTCGTTCTTGTCATCTTTGTTGAATTTATCCAAATACTTGTCAATATATGAGTTTGACTTAGAATGAGACCTTCTGATGATCTAATGAGTTTTAATCCAAAGATCACATCGGCAAGATCCATGTCTTTCAGGTCAATACTCAAATTCAACATAGGTCCAGTGGACCGGACCACCTCATCGTTATTTCCAACGATTAGTATGTCATCAACGTAAAACGTTTTTCATACTTATTTATTTTGAAACATTTCTCCAATAAAGCGCTGTCAAATTTATAAAGCCATTATCTAGGCATTTGCCTAAGACTGTACATAGATTTGACAAGCTTACAGACTTTCTTTTCCTGCTCTCGCGCAGAGAAACCCTCAGGTTGTTCCATGTAGATTTCTTCCTTTAAATATCCATGTATGAAAGTTGTTTTCACATCCATTTGATGTACTTCTAGAATTTGCAAGGCTGCAATCGCAAGCACCATCCTTATGAATGTGATTCTAGTTACTGGAGAATATGAATCAAAATAATTCCACCATTCCTTTTATCTATAATATTTTATGACAAGTCGGGCTTTGTAATTATCAATTGATCCATCTTCTTTCATTTTACGTTTGAATATCCACTTGTAGCCTAACAGTTTGTCTCCAGGCGGAAGATCCACCAGCTCCCAAGTCTGGTTCTGCAAGATGGACTCAATTTCACTATTGATTGCCTCTTTTCATAGAGGTCTCTCAGAAGAGTTTACGGCTTCGTGGTAAGTCTAAGGTTCGGCTTTAAGCATATAGGTCAAAAAAAAACTGGACCATAGGATTTTTCAATCCTCGCCGTTTTACTCATCATGGGTTCGACCTCAACATGCCCTCCATGTTCTCGGTCTAGACTATTTCCCCTATAGTCTCATATGTTTGCCTCTCCTCTAGACTTAGCCAAAAATACATTTTCCAAAGAAATATGCATTTATTGATTACATTAACGTATCTTTGTGTTTATTGACACTATCGATTCAAATCGATACACGTTACTATTCTGAGCAAACCCTATGAAAATGCAATCAACGATTTAGGGAATGTATGCGTCTTTTCCGTAGAGGTATCATAATTTTTAGCAAGACACCCCCCACATTCGAAGGCACAACTCAAACATAGTTTTATCTTCCTTCTTATGGGGTACCTTATTCAAAAGGTAATTGCTCGTTAAAATAGCTACCCCGTCATAACCCTAAAACAAACATGGTCTCAACCATACTATTTTAATTTCTACCAGAAAAATGTAATGTGTTAACACACGAGTTGGGTATGAAGTTATTACTAATTCTCAACCACATCATCATTGATCCTCGGATCATCCTTTTATCGTTGTAGATCCTCAGATCATTAACACATCAACATTTTTTTTTCCAGACCGTTGCGTTTCTCAAATGGTATGATCCTCAGACCAATAAAAGGCCTCGACATGTTGCACCGCAAGTGCCAAAACAACATTTTCATATTTTTATTAATGCATACCTAATGACAATCCATTCACCCACTAAGCCAAAACCTTGACCGTCGACAACGTTATTAATACTAATTAGTCCAAAATAAACATTAAAACGTTGCCCGGTTGGATCGAACCCGCAACCCAACTCCATCGGGGTTTTATGCGGTGTGCAATGACTTCACCGATTAAATCGTGTTTAAGTCAACATTCTCTAAACAGAGAATAATCGTTGCCGCATTTCTCATTGCGAAAACACTTAATAGTTGAAACTCAAGTTTTTGTTAGTAAACCATGAATTTGTTAAATGTTTCATTTTTTCCTTCATCAAGTACACATAGCGATATTTCGTACTATCATCTACGAAAGTAATGAAGTACTTATTTTCCGCCTCGCGTTTGGACATATATTAAGTCGCAAACATCGCTATGTATTTAGACCAAGAAGTTCGGTAATCCTCTCGACCGAATAAGTTTCGTTTCAACGCAAACTTCACATTTATGTTCTTGATCTATTTTGAATTTAGGAATATGAACCATGTTAAATAACCTCCGCAATGTATCGTAATTAACATGTTCTCAAATATTATGCCAAAAAATAGCAAAGGAAGGAACATTCTTATCTCATGTTCACTATAGGCACTACGACCAATACAAAAACAATTTTGTTCATGTTTACTTTAGGCACTACGACCATCATCTTCATCTCAATCAAATTTTTCGTCTATCTGTATTTAACGTACAGTTCTTTTGACGATTTCGAGTGCTCCCAATAGGGACGCCTCCTCTTATTTATCTTTATTTTTATAAAAAAGAATTCCATATTTTTTTTTTACTTCAACTTCTGAAGTAAACCTCGGCGACTTTCCTGGCTTTATTGACGACAGCCTAGACGAGTATCCAACCCGGTAATCATTGCGCCGACATCTGCGATAGCATAACATGCTAGAATAACCGCATATTATAGACCACTTCGAGAAGATTGTGGTCTTTCCCAATTTTAGAGTTGTCCGCCAAGTGTTAGCTACATTTTCATTGAGTAGCGTTCAAACATTAGACTTATGACCAACCCTTTGGGATTTGTCTTTTAGAAGTCCGAGTATTTCATATCCGACCTCACAATAGTAATCCGGGACATTCGGATTACTAAAATTCAAAAATCGATTTGAATTTCTGATTTTAGTAACTAAGTTTAATCACTTCAATTACAAAAATCAAATTATTGTTTTTTCTTTCTGTTGGACAGAAAATAAACCTGGACACGGTTAATTTTTGGTTTTCTCAAAGCCAGACCCACACGGGGCTCACACCCGTGTTCACACGACACGACGTACGTACGTGCCAAGGTTCAGGTTTGTGCAATCGATTTGTTGATTCGCACTTACATACATGTAAAATGTAATAATCAGTGTTTAGACAAGGAAATAAAATTCTATAATAATTGTCATACACACTAAATCGGCTTTAACCGATTTCTTAATCTCATTTTCAATAATGGATTCAACGACCCCGTAAGCCTCAACGGCTAAAATGGGTATGGTGACCAAAGCCACCTTAGCAAACATTTCAATTTTGGATGCCTTAACAGGTTCCACAACCTTGACCATCTCAATTAGTCATAGTAGTCTCAACGACTTAGCGACCTCAACGGTCCTAATAGCCTCAACGGCTTTTGACGACTTTATCAGTCTTGACGGCTTAAATGGCCTTAGCGATTTTATCAGTCGCATGTGCGCTCTTCTCGAGCATGTTCACATTCTCAACGTCGTTGCTCAACAATATTTGTGAACTTTAGAGAATAAATAAATTTCTCCAAAAATTGAATCTCAAAATCCAATTAAGCATCCTCTCATAAAACCAACAAATAAAAATTGCCTTAAGATTGTTGGAAATATTGAGGGTAAATATGCAAATTTACAAAGTTCGAGGACCAAAATGCAATATTCTAAAATTCAATGACTAAAAAGCAATTAGTCAAATTTCGGTTACTTACAAGTAACTATACCAGTTAACATGCAAAATATAGGCAACACCGAAATTATACGTAAAATCGACACAAAACGAATACGTATTTTTTATACTGAGGCCCGTGCTAATCACAGTCTCCTTAAGGCAATTTCACCCATCCCCACCCTCGGGTTATGCAAAGGGGTTTATACAAGGGGCGATCACCTCCCAGGATTCAACAGTGTCATCGAATCGTGTTATGCATGCAACACGCTCGACCGAACCGAACCCAATACCTGAACTCAAACAAAGAACAGGAAAGCCGACGACAACGGCTAAAAACAACTAGAAAGGTTGAACACGACATAAGTCAAAATCAACCTAGAAGAACTCTGCATTCGTCAACACGAAGAACAGAGGATGAGAAAATATAATTGGATCCCAAGATTATGGGTTCCGAAAAATTGAACTCAACCAAGAAGGAAGAGATTCCATTTCTCAATGTTCTAAAAATGTGAAGAGGAAACTTCTTTATATAGGAGATGAGAATGGAAGATGAGAGTAATCTATTCGATGTGGTATAAAGTTTTTCACCAATTTCATTCACAAAAAAAAAATGGGCTTGAGTGGGCTTGAGTAAAATAATCAAATAAGCCCAAAAATTAGCTTAAAAATAATTCAAATAAAATCAAGTCCAATTTGTCTAACAATGTTTTTGAATTTTAGTAAATTGTTGGAAATATTGAGGGTAAATATGCAAATTTACAAAGTTCGAGGACCAAAATGCAATATTCTAAAATTCAATGACTAAAAAGCAATTAGTCAAATTTTGGTTACTTACAAGTAACTATACCAGTTAACATGCAAAATATAGGCAACACCGAAATTATACGTAAAATCGACACAAAACGAATACGTATTTTTTATACTGAGGCCCGTGCTAATCACAGTCTCCTTAAGGCAATTTCACCCATCCCCACCCTCGGGTTATGCAAAGGGGTTTATACAAGGGGCGATCACCTCCCAGGATTCAACAGTGTTATCGAATCGTGTTATGCATGCAACACGCTCGACCGAACCGAACCCAATACCTGAACTCAAACAAAGAACAGGAAAGCCGACGACAACGGCTAAAAACAACTAGAAAGGTTGAACACGACATAAGTCAAAATCAACCTAGAAGAACTCTGCATTCGTCAACACGAAGAACAGAGGATGAGAAAATATAATTGGATCCCAAGATTATGGGTTCCGAAAAATTGAACTCAACCAAGAAGGAAGAGATTCCATTTCTCAATGTTCTAAAAATGTGAAGAGGAAACTTCTTTATATAGGAGATGAGAATGGAAGATGAGAGTAATCTGTTCGATGTGGTATAAAGTTTTTCACCAATTTCATTCACAAAAAAAAAATGGGCTTGAGTGGGCTTGAGTAAAATAATCAAATAAGCCCAAAAATTAGCTTAAAAATAATTCAAATAAAATCAAGTCCAATTTGTCTAACAGTCATGTCATCTATGAGATTTCTGATTTGATAGTGGTTTTTTTCTTTAACCAAAATAATAATAAAAATCATATGAAGGTCTAGTTTAGAGTTGTTTAAAATAATATAAATTGTCATTTGAGATTTACTCTAAAATACCGAGCCTATATTTGGAAAAATAAATACCCATCTGCCCTAGTCGGGTATGATTTTTGGAAGAATAGTATTTTATTTTATAAGAAATAAATTATTTACTTAATAATAATTTTTTTCTATTGGCTACAATATGTTTAGTATTTAAGATGTATAAGGAAAAGGAATTAATAGAAAGAGCGAATTATAATAATTAAATTATCAATTAATAGACAAATCTATAATAATAAATAAATTCTGTCAAAATAATAATAAGAAATAAATGGAAGTGAAACAATTAACAAAGGGCTAAAAACGGAAAAGAAGAAAAAAGAAATTGCAATAAAGAAGAGTGCTTTTGTGCCACGGAGATTGATCACAGATAACATGCTGCTTGCACATGAACTTCTCCAAACAATCAAGAAAATGAGAAGAGGTAAAGTTGGCTTACTTGCCCTCAAACTGGATATGAGCAAAGCTTATGATCGTGTTGAATGACCCTTCCTCAAATCAGTTATGCACAAACTAGGATTTCCCCCGTGTTCATTTCTTGGGTGATGGAATGTGTGTCTTCCACTTCCTTAAGATTCCTCATCAATGGCTGCCCTTCCAACACCCTAATACCATCCAGGGGTTGAGGCAAGGAGATCCACTGTCTCCATTTTTATTCATCCTTTGCTCTGAGGTCCTCTCAACTCAACTCACCCTACACCAATCTCAGGGATCGCTTAAAGGCATTAGGCCAGCTGCTTCCTGTCAGGCCATCAACCATCTACTATTTACTGATGACTGCTTTCTATTATTTGAAGCAACTCGTCAGTTTTTCCTGTGCTACAATCCCTTTTTTCGGATTATGAACTACAATCTAGCCAACTTGTAAGCTTTGGGAAATCCTCTATCAGGTTCTGCAAAAACGTGTCTCAAATCTTTCAACACCACTTCCTCACTGCCTTTGGGGTAAGGGAGATGAATGACTCAGATAAATACCTAGGCCTACTAGTGGATTGGTGTAACCAGAAACGAGCAATTGGAGCCTTACTTATAGACAGAGTGGGTGCTCGTATCCAGGGCTGGATGACTAGGTTTCTTTCCCCTGCAGGGAAAGAGATTCTGATCAAATCTAAGGCAGCCTCGATCCCATCCTTTACTATGAGTTGTATTCAATTACCATATCTATCTGGATATACTTAAGCAGATGATTTGTACATTTTGGTGGAGAAATTCTGCTGATAGAACTGGAATCCCCTGGATTGCATTGTCAAAGCTTACCAGAAGTAAATGGGAATGAGGATTATGGTTTAAAGACTTGCGCATTCAGAATGTTGCCCTTCTGTTCAAACAACTTTGGAGGTTGGTTACGGATAATCACTCCATATGGGCATCCATCATGAGACAGAAGTATATTACTCATTCTACTTGCAAAATCTTCTAGCAACCATTCCAGCATTTGGAAGACCCTATTCAAGCTATGCACTCTGGTATCTCTGGGATGTCGTTGGCAGATAGGAAATGGATCTTCAGTTCAGTTTTGGAGTGATCCATGGATACCAAACTTATCATCTCTAGTGTAGTGGAGAGTAGGAGTTGATAATGATAGGCCCCTAGTTAGTTCCTTCATTGATCCCACCACTCAAACATGGAATTTGGAGGCTCTATAACCTCTTCTTCATCCTCTAGCTTTGTCAATGATTGCTGATATGTCTCTACCAATGTTCCCAACCAATTACAGGTTCATTTGGCTTCACCATAATTCTGGTTGTTAGACAGTTAAATCAGGATACCATATGCTTCGTTCCTTGTATATCTCAAAACTATTTGGATCTACCTCTGCCCCCCTATGACTAGGGATGGCAACGGGTCACGGGTACCCGCCGACCCGCGGGTACCCGACCCGATTTTGACCCGAGGACCCGCCGATCCGCGACCCGCGGGGCGGGTTCGGGTTTGGGTTCACGGCGACCCGCCGACCCGACCCGACCCGAGATTTCATTTTACATATATATTTAATATATGTATATTATATAAAACTATACGGGTAATATAACACATAGTCAAAATAACAATTATTCTAATGAATTGGATGATTTATATTTGGATTATGAGTTAATTTAATAATTTATGATTTAAATTTAGAGTTGAATTTGAATACGGTAACATAGAATTTAGAATTTAAGATTAAACATGATAAATTATACCTCACACGGGTCGACCCGCGGGTCGACCCGACCCGACCCGAAAGTGCATGGGACGGGTCCGGGTCGACCATATTGACCCGCGGGGCGGGTCCGGGTCTGGCGATACCCGCCCCGACCCGCCCCATTGACATCCCTACCTATGACTGCTAGTCCAACATTTTGGAGTAAGTTCTGGCTACTGCCACTACCACCCAAAATCAAGATGTTCGTCTGGAAGGATTGCAATGGAGGTTTTGCTATTGGTCATGAGACGTATTTCCACATTTGACTCCTCTTGCCCTCTTTGCTCTGAAGCATCTGAAACCTGGTATCACTTGATGTGATATTGCCCTTTTGCGGCTAGAATATGGTCTGCCTCACCTCTTGGTATCAATACAAGAGCTATTGGTGTGAGCTCTGTGATAGACTGGCTTTTATGGGATGCTCCACTTATTTCTTCTAAGGAGCAACAACTTAAGTTCACAAGCCAGAAATGTTTAGTACTTTTGATCATTTGGTTAACTAGGAATGCTTTAGTGTTCAAGAATCAACAACCCAATTACTGTCTTAATGAGAAACTTATCAACTCTCTTTACTAATCTGGATGATCATATTGTGGATGTCAAAGGTTCATGCTCCCGGAGGTTCTGCGTCCCACCACCACCCCCCATCTCTCAACTGAATGGAAGTCACATAGGCCCTTTGTGGACTATAATCACTGATGGGGCTGTTTTTAGAGAATCTCAGTTACTAGTTGGTGCTGCTGTTTTACTTAATGATCTTGGAACTATTGTTGCCATGTCTTCTATTTCTGTTTCTGGTTTAGACCCACTTTTGGCGGAAGGGATTGCTTGTAGGGCAGGTCTTTTACTGGCTCAGCAGCTTGGACGAAATCCCTATGTCCTCCACACGGATTCTCTACTGTTGGTGAGGGCCATCAAAGATCCAGCTACTGCACCTGCGCCTCTGTTTAGGGTCATTTCAGATATGACTTTTATAATTCAGTCTTTTGATATGTTATCTATTTGTAAGGTGTCTAGATCCTCTTGTAATGCAGCTCATGTTCTTGCTCGTAGGTGTTTCACCTTAGGCTTGTTTGGTAGCTGGGTCTCTCCTGGTTTACCACAGGCTTTAGTTGTCTGTTAGGTCGCTGTGTCTGACTTGGTTCGTGTTGTTTGGTGTGTGTTTGTTATCAATATATTTGCTCATTTCACCAAAAAAAAAAAGCAGATTTTTTGAAATCTCACCTACACGTGTTGGCTAGTAAAATGTCGACTAAAATTGTAGTAGTACAATTGTAGGTTATTTTAGCATTTTTCATGTTGCATTTTATTTTATCTGTTAGAATCCACAACTGCCATAACAAAAAACCACAAAATAAATTTAAGGGTTAATAACCTAGGAGAGGTCTGAAGTTTGCCCCATGTTAACAGGAGAGGTCTGAAGTTTCAAATGTTGATTTGAGAGGTCTGCTCAACTTTGTTGATTTGAGGTTTTCCGTCCATTTTTAGGGTTAAATTTAACAGAATTGTGTGAAATGAAATTATTGCCCTTTTAATATTTTGTTTTATTTAATATCTTATTTGAGTAAATGTGAAATGACAAAATTACGCCTAAAGTCAAATTACTCCGGCGACCACCACCGAACTCCGGCGACCACCACCGACCACCAACACGGCTCCGATCGGAGCCGATTTGGTGGTCGCCGGAGTTCGGTGGTGGTCGTCGGAGCCGAGGTGGTGGTGGCCGGAGCCGTGGTGGCTTTAAGGGCATTTTCGTCTTTTCCTTCAAGCATGTGAGGGGCACACTTTGATAGAAGGGCATTTTTGGAATTTAATTTTATTTATGGTCACATGCCAAGCACGTGACCAATTTCCGTCACAATTAACGGTAAAAACAGACGGAGACCGTTGTTATCAACAAAGTTGAAACTTCAGACCTCTCAAATCAATATTTGAAACTTCAGACCTCTCCCATTGACATGAGGCAAATTTTAGACCTCTCCTGGTTATTATTAACCCTAAATTTAAACTGGAAAATTAGAAATATGGGCGTGCATTACAACTAGTTATCAAATAATTACATTACAACAATAATAATAAATAAAGACAAAATGGATCAACCTAGAAGAGAAGAGAAGCAGAGCCAAAGCCTCTGATACTACTAATCAATATCTATCTATTCTCCTTTTATTCTTCTTCAATACTAAACAACAACACCAACTCAACTAATCCTCCTCCAAACTTAATAAGTGGCAATAAAACATTCATCTATCACTACCATCCTGATTAAATGCCGTACAGGCAAAGCATCCACAGTTTGATTTAATTAATTAAGCACCTTCCGGAGCTCATCCATCAAATTCTTCTTGCTAGATGGATCCACCTGCATCCAATTTCATCAAAATGGTTGCTTCAACACACACTTACTTGAAAGTAAACAACAAAAAAAATGTTGGTAAATATTATTAGTTACCTTGCTTAGAAGGGCAGCAAGACCTTGTGGCAAAGCCTGCAAATCTTGCACCGAGTCACCGATACTTGTTAACTGGAGCAACACCTTCTGCACCCTCAACTCCTTCAACTTTTCTTCGTAGTTGCTCGAATTTTCCTTCCACCCAAAGAAAGCTTCATCATCCTCCCAACCACCTTCCTTCTTCCCTTGAGAGCTCAAGAACCAATCCTTGATCATGTCCAGTGCAGATTTATGAGGCAACTGATCCCCAGCAGCATCTTTAACAATCTTCACAAGCGAAGCCTCTGACACCCTGCGTCGCAATCTTCTATAGAAGAAATAGCGCGACTCTTTCCAGTCCACAACTTGCTTAATCACCCCCTTGGCAGCCATCCTTAGGGAAGTATCATGAAGCTCTGCAAACTTAGTGGCGATCTGGGTGTACACAGGCAAAAGGCTCTTTTCTCGTTGCTTAATCTTCTGCTGCAACTCTTCAGAAACGGTGCCACCACGGTTAGATTCTTTGAGCTTCCCCTTTAGGCTGATCAGCTCGGGATCGAGCCTTCCCATGCACTCAAGAAGCTCCCTGGTTTTGAATTTAATCTCGATCATACCCTCGGGCTCAAGAACATTTCCCTTTGCTGTCCTTTCTGCATACATTTCGATGTGGTCTGGGTTGATCTTACTATCCACAACCACCCAGGCTCCCCCACGAAGCTCACCCATCATCGGGATGTACACAAATACGGGTTGCTTATAAGTTCTGAGATTCTCAACAATGGTGGACCCAGCTTGAAGGATCCCTTCGAACAAATCTCGCTGCCCACCTGAGAAACCTCTCCAGTTGGCGAGGATGAACAGAGGGAGCTCTTCTCTGTTGAAATCTAACAGAGCTTGAGCCGTTTTACTGGCCGAGTCGGGGAACCATACCTGACCCGCTTGAGGAACGACCCGTTCGTGAGAATCGAGCTGACCTGGGTCTGCAGGGATTACTTGCATCACGGTCTGAGTCTCAACAGCCACGAGCCCCACAGGAATGCCTCCTAGCTTGGCCCTTCCAGTCACAACTGTCCTTGCCCATCCTTTCAGGGTCTCCACAAAGCTATCCTTGTCAAATATTCCTCCAGCCCATTTCCCACTTCCATCCACAGACCCAGAAATGGCGGCACGAGGATCACAGGAGTTCTCTGCAAAGTACTCCACGGGTCTTTCCGGTGGGTCCAGGGGATACGAGATCGGAAGGGGCCCACCCACATGAGCAGGAACATAGCTCAGCCAATTCAAAATGGAGGAAACAGCTTCAAGGTCGTCAGAGACTGTCAGATGAACCACTCCATTGGTGGCCATGATCTTGGGCCCACCAAGCTGCATGTGTGAGCTGTAAACCTCGCGCCCAAGCAACTTATTCAGAGCTGAGAAACCCGTCAAGATAATAGGCTGATCAAGCCTCTGTATGCACCTCATCCCGAGCCGAGCAAGGTAAGCCCCGATTCCCACCGTTCTCCCCGTCACATATGTCAATGTGAAGGTTTCTTTATAAGCTTTTGAATAGACACTAGCGATAGCACCACTACCGCTCAAGTTCTCGACACCTAATCCATCTTCTTTCCCAATAACAGTGTCTATGACCCACCTGGTTTCTCCACTAGGCAGCTTCAGTTCATGCGCAATCACAGAAGATGATATCTCAGAGTAGTCTTCAGGGGTCAAATAAACGTACTGAAACCCACGCTCGGGGCTCGATTCATATGACCAACCTACTCTGAACTTGCCCTTCACTTCCTCAGCCACCCCTAAGCGAGCCCCAGAATTGGCCGCCAAGTATATCAATGGCAGTTTCTTGGCGCACGCAATATCGGTTACAGCATGGAAAAATGCGTCTTCTCTCGGGCCGAAAGAACCTGCTTTGAAGGTCACGTCATTGGCAATGACAAAAATTGTTCTTCCAGAAGGGAATTCGGGTGTGAACATCTCCATGGACCAGGCGACCATGCCCACGTCGTTGTTACCAGGGACTCGCACCACGGGCACTAGAGGCGTGCCCCAGCTACCACTTTTGTCAGAAAACTTCAGTTCTGTAACTTTGGCAAAAGCTTTATTACTCGGTTTTGCAGTCTGTGATGCCCAAACCTGCTCCAAAGCTGTTTGGAATGCCTGCGGGGTGAAAAAAAAAAAAAAAAAATATTATCTTTACTGAGAAGTTCTGAACTTTCTTGAAATGCAGAAAATCTGTTATCTATCAATAGGAGCTTACCAGTGGGAAATCATAGCAGTAAGTTGTGCTGTTTGCTCTAGCAGTAAGACGCTTCCGATCAAGAACCCCCAAAGGTTTGTACTGGGCATTGACTGGAACTCCATGCAAAGGGCCCTGAGCAGATATTGAGTGGTATACTACTGCACATTTGCTGGTATCCTCTAGTTCTCGATAAATCTGGATTATATTGGAAAAAGAAGAAAGAACAAGAGAGAATGAAATCGCCATATCCATTAACGAACTTCTTTAGTCAAACTCACCAAGTTTATGTTATCTGTAAGCCCGCCCGTGGTTAACACAAAGCAAAATGAAGCATCAAGTACTTTAATCTAAAATTACATTAGTTTGGTGCAATAAAAGATTGAGAATTAATCTTGAAGCATATTCACCGAAAAAAATATATTTAATTATTTGGAAATATGAAAGAATTTGTTAGAGCTATATCTAACTCATACTTCACCAAGGAGTCTTCGTAAGTCAAATTTCATTACCACTACTAGCATGGAAAAGAAAAAAGCCATTGATCCAGCATTGTTGTCATATTAATTATTAAGCAACCAAAGTAGAAAGTTAACTTACATGTACTGTGCACGTGTGACCAGTCACATTTGTGACAACAAATCTCCATGCACCGTTTGATGACCCGGAAGATGCTATCCACAGCTTTACTTCCCATTCACAAACACCAAGTCGGTACATTCTCCCACCAACAGATGTATGAATTTCACGAGCCAGATCATGCAAGATGGTCTCAACAGTGGATTCTTCTTTATCAGCATCGAACTCAACTCTCCTGATAATACCGAAGGTCAGCGTAATATCACCAAGAAAAGGGAAGAAAATAACATAAAGGCAAAAGTCATTTACTTAGTGTAAGGCACGAGATCATCAACTAGTTGCTCCTGTAAAACGTAGAGGTACATATGCGCATGATCAAATTTCACAGTTGCATTGTGTGCATTGAGTTCAAGCTCTTCCATTGCGACCATTAACGACCTCAAAATGCTTCTAGAAGTGAACGATATGTTCGAAGAAAGAGAAGATCCCATATTAAGGCCTTGATATGTCGTGAAGTTACTGTTGGCTGTTGGCTGCCTTACTAGTGTTCTCAGAAACATCCTCTGGACTGGCAGGGGCTTGTCTGAAACAGTGTAGAGATGCCATTGTCGATCCCTTGAAGGAGCATAACGGAAACTCTCATAGCCTTTAAGCTTGTCCAATTCAAGGTAAGTGGACAGAGGAGGCTCTAAATGACGCAATCGGGCATCTTCCTCATAATACAGTTTCTCTGCTGACCAGTGAAATGAGTGCCTCATAGGAGCCCTTCCTTCATCTCTTTGTATTATACAGCTAACAATACCTACACCAGAGGTTCTCAGACTCGAGCTTAACTGCTGCTCTTTTAAGATCTTGGCTAATTTGTTTATTCTTTCTTGTGCCTGATCCTCATCACCACTGCAAAGAAATGGGTAAACACATTTGAGAAGAGTTGAATCTCACATTAGTTAACCAAAGAGAAAATATGGGTATAAAACTATACAAGTGTAAGGAACCCTCCTGTCTATTTAAAATTACAGAAATACTATAGTCCAACAGAAAGAACCAATAATGAGTTAAACTCATTATGGTTTTGCTTTTATGTAAGAAAAGCATGGTCTCAAATGATCAAGTATGTGCTATGTTCCAGAAAGTAATTAGCACAACCGACTGTACAAGCCACAAAAGGGAGAGACAATTTACCTGTCCTGGAGTAGACTCATCTGATTGTTGACTCCCGCCAATGCAATGTGCACCATATTACCATAACTTTTGGGCTCTGCCGAGCCATTTGGAACAGGTCCAAGATTATGTGTAGCTTCCCTCAAAGCAGCACTAACGATTGCTGGTAACAACTGAAGGGATCTTATGATAACCATGGCTCCCCATCTTCTCTCACTGTGCTTCTCAACCAAGGGTGTATCAGTGGTATGATCTTCAATGCCAGTTTTCCTCTCAATGTGTTCTTCCAAGAATTCCCATGAAGCAATAAGACCATTTCTATGCCACTGCATCCTCACACTTCCTTTCACAAGGTAGGGCTAATATTCATGGCAAATTGTCAGATGAGGAAATACCACTAACCACTAATTTAAAACAAAGATTGCAAGTGAATTAATATACCTGATACAGTCTGCGAACATAACTCTCAACAACTCGCCTTTGGAGAGTGTGATCACTATGATCAAATAAACCAACAAGTGCATCTTCAACTGCTATAGGAGCACTTACCAAATCCTCAATCCTTTCATTTATAGCACTTTTCCTCTTTGGAGTGTCCATGTTTTCACCATCTTCAGTGAACATCTCCAGTTCAGATAGGCTTCTAGCAATGTGTGAACGGAGTTCACTCAACTTGGTTTGTTCCAGAAGCTGACTTGCTTTCAACGCCAACTGGATAATATTGAGTCAGATGCTTTTGATCTAATACTAATTCTGGAAAACAAAAACAAAAGATGAGATTTTTGGTGACTAACCTCAGAATAGTTTGTATGGTTTAGACCAGAGAATCGTATAAGGTTCTTGCGGTACGCAGCAGGATTAGGATAAACAAGTTGCTCCATGAGGCGTAGAACTAACTTGTTTTTCCTCTTGATACCCTGAAAAGAACCGACAAGGTCATTTCTACTCGCCCCATTTTTCATCGAGCGGAAATACTTATGCATATATATAGTCCATTGAAAAAGTACATATATATATATGTCTTACTTGATGAGAAAGCACAATATCCACAACTTTCAGCAGTTCCTTCTTATATTGCAGACGCAAACGCTCAATCACATCAGCCTGAAAAATATAAAAACAACAACAAATTAAATAACCAAATTCCTGACATTCTCTTGTGCCAAATCACTTCCACTACAATTCCCCTAAATGCGAAACTGTATCTGTTTTTTTTTTTTTTGGCCGACATATACAGATACTAAACTGTATCTGTTAGTCAAGACTCAAGTTAATTCTAACTTCTGCACTTCAATATCTGTCCTTGCCCCTGAGGTGCAAGTCTTTGGTATCTCTACTTTTCTGTAGAGTTAGTTTGGTCCAATACAGCAAAACATTGATCATCTTTACTTTCAGGTGGATCAGATGGCCCTTTAACTGGACTACAAACCAGCATAGTAAAATGTGTTGGTTAATGGGATTAACTGGTCAGTAAGGGTGTTATTATGTTGAT
The DNA here is from genome assembly GCA_036873135.1 of Clarkia xantiana subsp. parviflora. Classification (NCBI taxonomy): domain Eukaryota; kingdom Viridiplantae; phylum Streptophyta; class Magnoliopsida; order Myrtales; family Onagraceae; genus Clarkia; species Clarkia xantiana. The sequence continues at coordinate 14,195,296 of JAPTYO010000003.1, forward strand.
GTATTGTTCAGAACCGATATCCTTTACTAAAATTTTAAAGTTGCAAGGATAAAGCGACCTGGATGTTGTCACTAAATAATTCTTCAACCGAAAGGTATTCTTCAAAAAGAGCCAGCACAATAGTTCGGGCATGGCTCTCCCTCCCTCCTTCATATGACTTCACAATGCTCAACAATGGCTCAACAAGCCTTTCCTGGGCTGCCTTTTCTTTTTCAGGACAACGAGAAAGATGGGACTGCAGAGGAAACATCATTTAACTCAATGTTCATACAGAAAAAAATATATTAAATTGGATAAGAATAGGAAGAAACTCACTTCGATAAATCCACGGAGCAATTTTGCAGGGAAATCAACACTGTAAATACTGGTAATGTTTTCGAATTCTTTGAACTTTGATTCCAACTGTCAAATTAAATCAGAGGTAACCTCAGAATGACATACCACTATTAATAAGTGTACTTTGCATTAAGCTCAATTCAATTCACTGCTCTAAATTTTTTACCTCATTCCTAAGGTCCTTAGGAAGACGAGTCGCTAATACAGACATACACTCTTGCCATTGAAGGAAAGGGAGTTCAGGACTGTCAAGACAAGCAAGCAAGTTTTGCACGACCTGAAGATGAGAACTCCTTAGAGTTAGAGATAATGGACAAAGATATAAATAATACAATATACTACCTGTGTACAATTTAGAATTATTTTCTGAAACTTTCTTGTCATAGCAATTCCAGAGAAAAGCTTTCACTGCAAAAAAATTTGCAGTGCTTCTAGAATTGACTGCAAAAGCTAGTAGCCAGCAGGCAGCGGTGGTGGAGAGGTGATTGTCTACTAGGGAACTAGGTCCCCATTCTAGAATTTCCAAAATTGCTTCCAGAGTATGTTCTCAAAAACATTTCTCGAAACTGAATTTGAGATCATTTCCTTAACATTCTAGAAAGTTGCTTTCTGTTTCAGCAAACAAATGACTTACCCAAGTAACAAACTTTTATTTTGCTGAAGCCAAGTTATAGACCTTGACAGAGAGTTTAATGTTCTCAAACTAAAGAATAAACCTTGAAGAATTAGATATAAGTAGCAAGATTACTTACTTCATCAATATTATGCTCATAACCCGCAAGAATCATCCGTGCAGCATTTAAGCTTGCTGCACATCTTTGGTGGACTTTACCAGAAATAGCAGTTGGGGGGCCTAGGACAGGAAAACTACCATGGAAGGGCTCAGCTTTTCTCACAGCCGAAGGATCATCTAACTCCAACTTCCCAATGAGCTCACCAGCCTAGAGGAAAGAATGCGTGTTGGTGCATATCACACACTAAATAAACTAGAAGAATGATTGACCTTGTAAGTACACATTCCTCAAGAACATGAATTACCTTCATGGCTTGACCTTCTGACATGTTGAAGCTAACAACTCCAGAAGCAGGAGAAAGAAGAGGCATGCACATCTTCATAACTTCAACCTCAGCATATGGAGTGTCAGCCTCTACGTGACTTCCATCAGCAACCAAATACCTGAGAAGCTTGCATGGAGTCTCTGCCACTAATTTTGATGGATCGTGATCATTCTGAGGAACACAGGTAATACAAACCCACAATGTTATTCATGAAATAGTTAATACAAATCCACAAGGAAGGAAAGCAAAGAATTCATGAAACCTGAAGCAAACAAGTCCTTCCATCGATAAGAAGACGGGTTCCAGCAGCCTCTTCTTCAGCATATATAACATGACTGTTTCCATCCAACTATCAAAACATGAACAGAAAGATTTTATCCAACAAGTTAATATGTAAATAATATCTTAGAAGTATAAACAATTCAGCATCTTATCCTTCAAAAAATATCGGACTAAGCTGCTATCACTTTCGAAGGGGCTAAGAGTTGTTTTTGTTAACGGCTATGGCACTATGAACATTTGAAGCATCTTCTCCAGGATATAATAAGAGAGGTTCATTGGTGTCACTTAACAGGCTAAAATCAATATGCATATAAATACGTGATATTATGTGCACCTACAGATTCAAGGAAAAGATACTTGCCTGCATTAGTAGACCGCCATCACGTAAAGTATGTATCTCTGCCTCGAGCTCAGACTCATTCATCTTTAATTTATAGCTTCCAGGCCCACCTCTTATCATATCAATCTAGAACCAAAGTTCATGTGTTATAAACACTAATCTCTGATTTACTATAGTTCCTGGGAAAATTTACACGATTATGTAGTTATGGTTACCGTGTATTTGCTTCCTTCAATGTTCAAAGAAACTTGAGAATTGACAAGCGACAGATGCTGACATTAAGAAAGGGATAAAATCAACATAATAAAAAGCAATGGTAAAACATTTATATTAGTTCACAAGAAAAGCCATACTAGATTAAACTACCTTGGGAGGGATTTGACCCTTTTCAAGATAACCAAGATAATCAGAGACAACAGCAGCGCTGCTTGCGGATGCTTTCTGAAGTAAGAAGATGGCATGTGAGAATCATATAATATGACATAGGAAATACAGCAAAAATATGGCACAACTTTACTTACAAATAAAGCCCCTCCAACAACAGAGAGATACCACGGAGGCCTTTCAGCTCTAACCCGCATAGCAATTCTACTATCCAGCCAACCTGTGTGTATCTTATTATCCTTGTATTCTGAAGCCTGTGGCACATTTCACAGTTAAATAACTAAATTTCATTTTGAGGAAATTGAGCAAGATCAAAATTATGTGAATATGCATACATGCAAAAGATCGATTGTGTAGTCAACATTCGTACGGATTTCACCCCGAATTTGGATTTCTTTCAGGGCAAGAACCATATTTGCAATAGCTAACTCTCTTGATTCCCCGAACGCAAAAACGTGTCCTGAAGAATGATAATAAATTAATGAGAAGAATAGAAATGCAACTTTAACTTCAAAAGGCATATATATATGAATATTTAGTAGGTAGAAAATATAATATGATATCATCATACTAAAGATACTGAAGGGAAAGCGCTAATCAAGAAAAAAGTAGTAACAAAAAGTATCAGAAACCTGAGAGCAATCAATTCTGTAGAAACTTTAGAATCATTTTCAGTGCAATTTAAAATGTAACTTTTCAACGAAGTTGAAGAATATGCTGGAGGCATAGTCTAAAAGTACAGAGTTACCTATAATTATGACATGGATGATGGAATTCAAAAATTAATATTCAAGGTAAAAGGGCGGGCACTAGTGTTCAGAGATTGAGCAGATAAAGCGGCAATACAGATTTACTGTACTACTCATAACACGTCATGTCATGTGGTATACATATTCTCAATAAACTAAATGTACGAAAATTGGTAAGAAGATATTTCTTTGTCTGATGAATGCCGAAGATTACTGCACTGTCCAATTACTTATGTCAGAATTAACAGGAATCTAATAGGTATGATCAAACGCAAAAACTGTCGAGAGTAATGTAGCTTTATGACTAGTCAAGGTATTTTAAAACAGACAGTCCATTAAAATGTTAAATAAAATTCTCCCCATTGAAAATGTTGCTTTTGGTATGTGTAGAACTAATAGAACTAATTCTCCCAACCACTGAAAGGAAATATATAACTTTATATCAAGATTATTGGCATGAATGTACATATAAAGCTGATCATGAACACGTACCGAATTGAGAATCAGAGAACTCGTGGATGCCTCCTCCAGACTGGAACAGAACATATATTGATTGGTATTGTGAAGGTAAAAAAGCAAAACGAATAACTGTACATGAGAATTCACAGTATGGATATACCTTAACAGAGAAGTAAGCCCATGAATTCGGTTTGCTTTTAAAACTTAATTCCTGGTCAAGATATAAGGTCAGTCTCATTACGTATGACAAAATTAACCGCATATTTATCAAAAGCACTTACCTGAACTTTCCCACTGGTAGGCTTGAATCCGTCATCGGGATCCTCACTGGTGACACGTACAGCAACAGTGTGACCCTTTGGCCTAGTTGATTCAGCCTTATCAAAATCAAAAGGAGTAGCAGCTAGAGAAGTTGTCCTCCATGCAACATATCCTCCACCATGCTTCATTCCGTAAAACCGCCTAATCTCTAAGCACGTGGAACAGCAATACGGTCATGATGAATCATGATAAGCATTTGACTGGGTACATTACTGAATTACAAAAAAAGGAAGTCACAACAAAAATCACACCTGGGATCTGCCACAGTGGAATTCCCATTCCCACTGCAACCTGGGCAGCTGGCAGATTTATTTCGGCTATCCATTCTGTGACTGGATGCTCCACCTGCATTAGAGTTTGCAGTTAAAAACGAAAGGGTGGATGTCAGACGCCTTCAACATGAAATCGCTGATTCTATAATGTACAATTTTTATTTGAAAGTGAGGAGTCATAAGATTTTATAGTTTCCTATTCATTAGTAAACACATCAAGAACTCCTTTGAAATAGTATTCAACATGCAAATATTCTGAGAACTAACATACCTGTAGCCTCGGATTCAGCTCCAAGAAGTAGTATTCACCAGTGTCCATACTGTACAAATACTCGACTGTCGCTGCTCCAATATAATTGACACATTTGGCTAACCTCCTCGCTGCCTGCTCCAACTTCCTCACTGTCTCTATTGGGGCAACAGTTATTGGACCCTCTTCAATAATCTACACAACATAGTAATGATTGTATTACTCAACTAAATAACACCTTTTAACTTCCACTCAAATACTCTGGCATGGCAGTTCAAAGGTAAGCAATGAAATGGACTTAAAATATACATCATTAAAAGATCAAGACACCACCTTCTGGTGCCGCCTTTGAACACTACAATCACGACTGTGCAGAGCTGCGACATTCCCATGCTGATCACACAGAAGCTGAACTTCCAAATGGCGACTCTATTGGAATATTAATCTATGGTTAGAAACATATACTAGAAGTGGGCAATCACATTGAGAGGAAGAACATGCATTCAGATTAACATGAATGAATCATCTAACCTGAGAAGCCACTTTCATAATGAAAATGGGTGAACCAGGGACTTCACCCTGAACTTGCTTGAACAATGCCCTCACTTCGTCATCATTATGAACCTAATTCAAAAATAAGAGCAAATACATTAGCGGGACAAAGCAATACACCAGCATTTGACCAGAGAGTATTGCCTAAACTTTGAGGACATAATTGATTCAGATATACTAGCAGACGCGATGATCAACATGTAAGTTACTCCTAATAATAACCAAGGGAAAAAAGGCAAATACAAACTACTCATAGTAGTTACTAACAAGGCCATAAATTAACTCGAAGTTTCCTGACTCACCTTTCTTATTCCCTTACCACCCCCACCCCAAGAAGCTTTAATCATTGCAGGGTAACCCACAACTTGACAGCTAGCTATAGCTTCGTCTGTTGTATATACACAAGCTTCCCTATACACTTCTTCTGGAATTGAGACCAAGCAACTGTCTGGAGAGATCTTCACCTGAATTCAAATACTTAACACTTCAGGAAAAGGTAATCGGGAGAGATGACATTTCTCTACAGTACCACGTACATCCCAGTCCTAACCACTTACATGAGAGCCACTCCATGGAAGTGTTGGTACTTCTGCCGCTTGAGCAATAAGAGATGAACCAATTTTATCTCCCAAAGCGGACATTGATGTAGATGGCGGTCCAAGAAATACAATTCCTTTTGCAGTTAACGCGTCAGGTAACTCAGGGTTCTCTGATGCATGACCCCAACCAGGCCACACAGCGTCTACACGGGTACTTTCTGCCATCTGAAAAATTTGTTTCACAGTCTGTATCAGAAGTTTGAGGAAATAATTTAAAAAAGTCATCATATGTGAGTTTCCTCTGAGAATTCACAGTAGTAGAGTCTACGAATGAGGAAACAAATGCACAATTAATGAGCTAAAAAAATGGTTGGCTTTCAGATTATTTAATCACTGAGTCCTAAATGCCTCAAGCTAAAGCATAATAATTTCCAAACCCAGCACAGATTTTGAAGGCTCGACTTACTGAGATACGGATGCTTATCTTTATAAAACAACTTAGAGCTGTAAATACCGATCAAACTTCAACCGTGTGTATACAAACACCCACCTCTACGATGAGCTGCACATTGGCATAGTTATTGTTGTTAGTTCCACCAGGAACTTCTACAAATTGATCAGCAATCCGAATATGTTCAGCATTTATCCTCATGTCCTCTGGAGTCGCCATAGCCACCAACATGATGGCTTTGTCTGAGCCGAAGGTTTCGTAGGCCCATGTCCTAATACTACGGATGAACTTGACAGCAGCCATCCCATTGTTTGCGATTAAGATGCTGTGGATTGGCCTCTCCCCTCTAAGGGCTTTGCAGAACTCATCCACCTTTGAGATCGTATCTGGGCTCCTAAGGGGTACTACGCCATTTACATATCCATTGACATGCCCAAGGCCAGGAGTTACTGTTGTCCTTTGAGCTTCTAACATCTGCAACCAACAAAGTTGAAGAATCATCAAGAAGTACATCTTTCTTGTGTGGTAAATGAAGAAAATTGCCTCATAGATGAGCTTCATTCACCCACTATCAGTTGCACAATAGAATAAAAGAAATTTGAATAACAAACAGCAAGGCTTAAATAGAATGAAAGAGCTAAGAGCTATGTTTAATAATGTGGAGACCCAACTAATCCGATTTTTTTCGTCAGGCAAAAACATTTGAAAAATCGTAACCAGAATTTGGCGGAAAGCCCCAAGATTTGAAGACAGGCCAACTATGTTGCAAGTGGAATTCAGGAGTTCACAAAATGATGAACTGATCGTGATCAAATGGAACTTGTAACTTACAATTTAAAAATTGGAAGAGGGAATCTAGAAGTGAAAATGAGGAGCTTAAGCTAAGAGGACGATTCCAGATTGATAGCAGCAGCATCAGCATCGATGCTAAAGGAATGAATACGCGCAAAGCGCATCAAAACAAGTGAAGTGACAGTTGAATAAGATGAGCATCGATGCAAATGGAACCGTCCCCCGTTTAAGTGAAGTGATCAACATAAGTGCCACAAAAACGGAAACAGAGAGTAGAAGAAGAATTGAGAACCTTGGAAAGAGGAGGCCAGAGAAGTTGGGATCAGAGATGGAGCAGAGCAGAGCTCAGTGCAATCAGCTAAAGAAGAAGAAGAAGAAGAATGTGTTGGGGTTCAGAGTTACAAAATTGCGGAGTGTAGAGTTTTTGAAGAAGAGAGGAGAGGAGCAATGAATGAGGGAGGAGGGTAGGTTTGAGTTTGGGGCCCGATTGAGAGAGTGGGGGCAATTAACGGCTTTAATTGGAGGTGCACGTGGTACCTGCCCCCTTCCTCTCCTCTCTATCTTCGTCTTCTTCTTCTTCTCTGCTCATCTTGCAAAGTAGTTAGCAGCTTCGCCTACCCATCTTCCTCTTCTCTGTAAAAAATGAAATATTTACGTCTTCTCTCTCTAACCGTTCTATCAGTAAATTATTATTAAGTGTTTCAGTGGGGCCCATGGCCAATTCCAACAACACAAGACCACCATTTGGACGCGATTCCTCCTAATCGGAGAGATCACCAGCGCCACGCAGTTTACCAACCCTCCTCTCCTTCCTTCCAGTCAAACACAGCAACCAACCCATACAATAGAATAGATCTCTCTTCTCGCCCGTTTCAAATTAGTAATGTCAATACCTTATGGATTAAATAACACTTCAAAACGAATTGGTATTTGAGATAATATTTGTGACAAATTGGTACTTGAGATAATTTGAGTGTTACATTGTTATATTTTTCGTTAATTATTGACGAAAGGGTCACGTGCGTCGCATGTGACCGATTTTGATGACTGGAAAGACGAAAATACCCTTCTGCAGTAAAGAAATAGGCTCAGTCATCTTTCTTCTTCCTCTTTCCAGTTAGGGTTTAGCACGTTCAATTTTAATGAAATTTGTCCACCACGAGCTGCAATTTTCGCTCCCCCACCTCAAATTGATGTATTCAATGGCTTCTAGTAGTTCAATGCCCACACCCAATTATAGAAAATGCGGTTCTTGGGGTTTAGGGTTTAGGGTTGTGCTTGGAAAAAATCCTCGTGATTTTGGCGGGCGCAAACTTCTTCACCTCGAGCGTGTGATTGATCCCGGGAGCCTTATGAAGAGGCACCTAAAGTATCCTCACGGACTCAAAACTTATATCTAAGGTCAGGTTCAATGTTCGCTTCCCGGCGTACAAGCGTAGTGCTGAACAAAAAGACCCTGTGACCACGTCTTTGGAAACCAGTTGGGTTTACTAAGGATATGAGCGATGGGGAGGGTCAAGTTCACCTGTAATTCACCGACTCTTGTATTCACTAATGTGGCCACCAACCGGATATTAGTTGAAGGTTGTGAATACTTGTACGTATGCCTTGGAGAAGTGTTCCTATGAGGAAACTAGGCAAAATGAGAATTATCAGTTGACCTAGGATACAGCGCGACACTATATAAATGTTTTTTATAACAGGTTGATTGAAGAAAATGGAATCAATATTCCGCGGGCGCTACAACACTCCTAACAGATGAGTAGCACGATGTCCGTCGTGCCCACCGGTCGCACGGTAAACCTCGTATGAATTATTCGGAAGCAAATGACGAGATCGAATGAGTGAAATGTTGATGCATATTTGGACGACAATACATTAACAGGCACCCTCCCATTCCGGCGAGTAGGAGCTGTAAGCATATGGTGATGGGCGCCGTAAATGGAAGCCCATTATATGTATATGTTTCCTAAATTAATTGGGTACATGTCACTTTAGGACATTGGGCCTCCCTATACTAAGCATGGCTGGCCGAAATTTAGGTGGAGGTAAAGTGGACTTTTGTCCACTTTACTCCTCCTATATATATGGGGAGTTATGAGTTTTATTAGGGTTAATCACAATTCCCTTTAAGTGGTGTTTTGAGAGAAAACCCTCCCCCATAACCGCATAGTTCGGTCGAACCTACTACCTCACCAAAGGTGTGCCAATTTGCCTTCGAGCAAACACTCCAGAGATCTGTCACTTGTCAAGAATCGATCAGAGGCTTTGCTGTGAAGAATATACCATGTAGGGATTCCTGCACAAGAACCCCTACGGGTGCCGACCGGAGGATCGTTAACTCCCTCCTGCAAAGATCTTGGGACTACGGACAACTGTAGAGGTATGTTTGAATCTTCTACTGCGTAATTTCGATTACTAGCATGTACCATGGTTTTAGTTTCTGTAGTGATTACTCCCCGTAATCTAACAAGTGCATCAGAATCCGCTTTAACAGCGGCATGAAAGGCAGGAGTGCTCGGATACATTGCGAGTCCCTCCTCCTTGCCCTCTTGGCGCGCACTATCAATGGAAGTCTGCATAGTCAAGGTAAATGCCGTGCGATCCTCAGCTGCCTTCTCCTTTAGGGCAAGAACCTCATATTCAAGCTCCACAACTTGCGCCTTGCGAGCATTAAAGCAAGCCTCTAGATCGGCATCCTTAGCGCTAAAAACCCGCGTCTTTTTTCTCTCCTGAAGAAGCTCGCGGCAGACCGCGTCGCACTGGTCAACAGCTGCCATTTTCTCGTCTGTGAGTTCAATCACAAACGAGGAAAGGTTCACAATGTCCGCAACAACCTAAGTGTAACACAACAACCAACAAGGAGCAAGTTACAACAACAGTGTGTATACATATACAAGTCATAAAGGAAGTAAGTATAGACACATACCGGTGCAAACCGTGTCAGCGCACCCTCAGCGTAAGCACGCGCACTCTCTGAGTCAGAATCTCGAACTCTCCGATCACTGGGAGGAACATACCTCTGCAACACTCGCACTCCTACCTCAAGAGTGCTAATCTTAGACTCCTTGGGAAACCGAGAGCCGCCGACAGCAAATGGTGCCCACTCATTGCCAACGACGTCGCCCTCAAGGGGACGAACCAAGTCCGCGCGACCAAGCGCGAGGAGAGCTGCAAAACACATGGACGTGAAGATATATAAACAACAAATAAAGAAACACAAGTTTAGCAAAAGATCGAAATACAAGTACCATACCTCTGCGAGGAGTGCTATCCTTAATGGGCCGCTCCCTCGAGGAGGGGGGGGGGGCAGAAGACGTAGGTGCACGATCTTCTACTCTCTTCCCGTTGTCACGGGAAAGAGTCTGAGGCGTCGCGCCAGCCTTGGAGCGCTTGGTATCACCCGAGGGACGCGTCCCAACGTCGGACCTCTTGGATAGGGGCGGTGTAGAAGAGTTTGAAGCTCGGACAACGTGCTTAGCCACGAGGGTTGAGTGACCTGCAAGCAAAAGAAAGATAAGAACAACGATATGCGATACGAAGAAAGAAAAGAAAGTTACAAGAAAACATCTTACGCATCAAGCCTTTCCCTCGACCGAGTGGTGAGACCCTAGGAGTCGTGGAGGCAGGGGAGGAAACAACTCGTCCAGAAAGTGGAGAAGTATGCGTAGGTCCCGTCTGAAGGGAGGAACGTTTTCCATCAAACCAACCTACGTCACAACATAATAAGAGTTATAAAGGTCTATAAGCATACCAAAGGCTCCTCGGAGCAAACTATGTGTATCCCCGTTGAGTAGCTCCTGATCAGACACGCGAGTCAAATCCTCATAGGAGCGTGTCTTGTGACAACCATATATCTGCTTCATGGTTCTCTTATCAGTCGAAGAGAACTCAGAGAATAAGGGGTATAAATGTTTATAATCGGTGGATTGTTGGAGAGAAAGATGATAGCAAAGCCTTCATAATGCTAAACATAATAGAGAACTTTACTATCAAGATTGTTACCATTAAAATATGGGAGGCTCCTTTATATAGGAAGCCTTAAGGACAATAATGCAAAACCTATGAACACTTAGGACTAAAATGTAAATACTAGAACTAACAAATACTTAACACAATTCAATATTAAGTCCCATATTCATATATGCCTATAAGGGGGGAGGATCATTCTCTGTATTGTGCACCGTCTCCCAAGTGGTACCAACATCATCAATAAAAAAGTAGTGGTGTCGCCAATGACTACTCGAGCGATCGACCACTTTGACAAATCGGACGCTACGGTCCCATTCTACACCCCCTAGCCCAAGTGTACAAAGCACATTCCCTTTAAAGGAGGACCAGCGAGTCGCAATAGAAGATAACCCAGATGAATCCTGACGTCGGAGTTGATAGAAACAACGAAAGATAAGTGTGGAGTAACGCCACGACTGCTGATAGCACAACACTCGAAAGCAAGTCCATATCCTGATCGCTCCAGACGTAAGGTCGAGTGGTGAAATATGATAATAGTGACATAGCTCAATCAAATCCGGACAATAGGGGAAACGCAGGCCCTCCCGGATCTGACTTAAGTATACGACGGACAACTCTGAGGGAGGCACTGTAGGAGAATACAGCCTGGCTGTCGGAAGTACATCATAAGGATAGGAGGCCTCCACGAACGGACAAAGTCCTGACACGTTTACATTGAGCTCGTACAAACTCCGATCCAGCCGAAACTCAGAAGTACTGTGCCATCTCAATCCTCTCAGGGCTAGTCTCAAGCTCATATTAGTGGTCAGAGTTGACCTCTGCCTCGTAATCAGATACAGGGGTGTGATGGATATACGCCCAATTTGAACCCGTTGACTTCCGAACCGTTGTATTTTTATCGTCCCATCGCCAATTGTAAATCGAAACTTCAACCCGGACACTTCGCGAGAACATCGACGGCTCGGACGGGGCCGAAGCGCCCGTCCGACATAGGCGAACTCACCTAGGTGAGGTTGGGTGGCCACACCCGACCTCCCCTAGGGGAGATCGGGTCAGCCGACCCGATCTCCCCTAGGGGAGATCGGGTTGGCCAACCCGATCTCTCCTAGGAGAGATCGGGTTGGCCAACCCGATCTCTCCTAGGAGAGATCGGGTCGGCCAACCCGATCCCTCCTAGGAGGGATGGGGTTGGCCAACCCCACCCTCCCTAGGAGGGGTTGGGTGTCCTCACCCAACCCCTACCCTTGGGGGTCGGATTTCTCCCCCCCAAGGGTCCCGACACCACATTCGGACTCCCATGCTCGGTCCACTCCGCCTACCTCCTCCGAATCCTAAGGTCTTAATTATGTGCTTAAAGGTTAATTAATTGTGTTTAAAGGCTAACGATGTCATTAAGCCACCTTAATGACACCGTTGCCTATAAATACCCCACCTTCACAACTCATTTGATCATCTTGGCAAGTTGCACAATTTTGCTCTGACATCTCTCTAGCTTTATCTCTCTAAAACCGTACTGACTTAGGCATCGGAGAGGGTTCATCAGGCACCACCCCCCCCTCTGTGCCTGGTATTGCCCCTCTTGCAGGGTGGCAAGGAGAAGAGAACCAAGGAAGCAGAAGAGCATAGAGCAGTAGGACAAGCCCCAGGGGTAAGAAGTACAAGCCTCAGGAGGTCAGAAGGAGAGAAGGAAAGGAGGTCAGAAGGAGAGAAGAGAAGGACACATATCAGAACGACTACCCCAAGAGAGTATAAGGGCAGGGATCAGAACGACTACCCCAAGGGAGTATAAGGGCACGGATCAGAACGACTAGTCCTAAGAGCACTGAACCCGACATTTCACTAGTGGGAGATAAACTCTAGATTGACGACCCGTTGACCTAGACTTTATAACCTAACAGGGGTAGGATCCGACTCGGGTTCCGAACTAGTGTCTATAAAAAGAGTAATACCAGGAGTAGTTATCGAAAACTTACTCATCATTGCAAGATCGACTAAGTCCAAAGATGTACTCTAGAAGATACGCTGGAATAACTCGACCTACAAGTATGAACAACAACTTACTCAGCGCATGTATAAACAACAGTCACCTATACCGACACTGCGCGACAAACACTCCATATACGGGAACAACTATACATCTATAGACTTGTTAGTCTCTACATACTACATAGTGAACATCCCTTAAATGGGGGAAATCCTATGTCAATATGGCCCTCGCCCTGACAACTACATGATTTATTTGGTCTTCGTGACCCTACAACTATATGGGACTACACGCACCTATACGACCATACACGAGTGAACATCCCTTAAATGGGGGCAATCCTATGTCAATATGGCCCTCGCCCTGACAACTACATGATTTATTTGGTCTTCATGACCCTACACGCACCTATACGACCATACACGTTCATACGCGAATACACGCCTTTTGGTTAAGGTAATGTGTGCAAATATAATTAAGGCACTAACATAATCAATTGATCAATGCAGGAACAAAAAGAGTCTAAGTACTTTACACTACAACGCGCGACATCATATTACCATATGTATACGTACCAAGTTCGTACGCGCGTGGTCCGCACGCGCAAGGGTTCAACATCATACAAGTAACTATACAAGCATCACTATGCAACTATCTGGATCAAAGAATTATCATCCAAATGATTCGACATATGTGGAGAAACAACCATCATCATTGTTATGGAATATAGTATTCAAAGCTATATTCCATATATATTGTTTACCATATATGTGTCTTACCATTGTAAGACTTGGTCATCCTATATTATCATCATCCTGTACCTGATTTATGTAAGTCGACAAGGTATATTTCCTCTCTAAGTTTCATGGTATCAGAGCCCTTCATAGATCTAGGGTTTAGTTGTGAGAGAGGGATTCGTGGGTCACTTGTAGGGTGATATTTTGTTCTCACCTCCACCACAGAAAGGAGCGGCTCGGTGTTTCCGGCCAGGAGCTCATTCCCGACGTCCAGGAGAGAGGCGCGTGAGCTTCACGCGCCGCCGTACGCGTCAGCGACAGACTCCACGCGCCGGCGCGTGGTGGCGCGTCCGTCGCCGATTCTTCCCGGCGTTCACAGGTCGACGTCCTCTTGGTGTTTCCGGTGCTTCTGTGGTCGATCTCCGGTGATCGGTGGCTGCCAGAGGTCAGCTGCGTGGCTGTGCGTGGCTGTCAGGTTTGAGTTGCAGTTCTGATTTGGTCTGGTTTTGACTATTCCGGTCTGGTTTGATAGTTCCGGTCTGATTGCTGCGGTTTTGTTTTGCTGCTGTCTGGTTTGATAGTTCCGGTCTGGTTTGGTTTGATAGTTCCGGTCTGGTTTGATAATTGTGGTCCGGTCTGATTGCTGCTGTCTGGTCTGGTTTAGCTGCGGTCTGATTAGCTGGTTTTGCTGCAGTCTGATTAGCTGGTTTTGCTGCGGTTTGATTAGCTGAGTGTGTAAAAAAAAAAAAAAAAAAAAAATGGGTGATAAAAGTGCCATGAGTGAAATAGTGTCAAGCATGTCCAAAATCACCGAACATAAATTAATTGGTAGGGATAATTATGTGGGTTGGAGTAGAAACATTCGTGTTTATCTTCGTAGTGTTGAAAAAGAAGATCATTTGACTGACACTCCACCTCCTATGGGAAATGAAAGTAGAAAAGCTTGGTTGAGAGATGATGCACGTATATTATTGCAGATTAAAAACTCCATTGATGGTTCAATTGTTGGAATGATTGACCATTGTGAATTTGTTAAGAATCTGATGGAGTATCTTGAGCTTTTGTATTCTGGGAAGAATAATGCTTCTCGGATATATGATGTGTGCAAGGCCTTCTACCGTACGGAGAAGGAGTCAAAATCTCTCACCGCCTACTTTATGGAGTGCAAGAAGACCTATGAAGAGCTGAATATACTTATGCCGTTCAGCGAAGATATTAAGGTGCAACAGCAGCAGAGAGAGCAAATGGCTGTAATGAGTTTCTTAGCGGGCTTGCCGTCTGAATATGAGACTGCCAAGTCTCAGATTCTCTCTGATGTTGAGATCACAACAATGCATGAAGCATTCAGCAGAGTTCTTCGCACTGAGAATGTTGTGGCTTCTTCACAGGCCAATGCATTTGTTGCAAGAGGAAGTAGGAACGACGCAGGGAAGAATGATCATCGCCAGAGCACCCCTCAAGGCGACAATCAAGGTGGGAGAGGAACAAAGATGCCTGATCATCGCCAGAGCAACCCTCAAGGCGACAATCAAGGTGGGATAATCTGCTATCACTGCCGTGAGCCGGGCCATACAAAGAGATTTTGTCGGAAACTGAAGAACCGTAATCAACGCGCTTCAACTGCTACAGTGGCTGCTGCACCTAGTACATCTTCAGTTGCCACATCTTCTCAACCGACGGGGAGGACTATTTCAGTCACGTCGGATGAATTAGCTGTACTCTCTCAATATCGAGAGTCTTTGAAGGACAATACTCCGCAGACTACCCTTGCTGAGTCAGGTAATACCTGTCTTGTTTCTTCCACAAATAGATGGGTCATTGATTCAGGTGCTACAGACCATATGACAGGTATCTCCAACACCTTTGCCAGTTTTCAATCTCATAGAGCATCATCTCCCGTAACTATAGCTGATGGGTCAACCTATGATGTTGTGGGTTCAGGCACTGTTAAACCAACTGAATCAATAACCCTATCCTCTGTGTTAAGTTTACCAAATCTTGCTTTTAACCTCGTGTCTGTCAGTAAACTTACTAGAGACTTGAATTGTTATATCTCATTCTTTCCGGATCATTGCGTGCTCCAGGATCTTTTGACGGAGCGTACTATTGGTAGAGGACATGTATCTGGTGGGCTCTACATCCTCGACTCGTGGGTACCAAGATCCATCGCTTGTTCAAGTGTTCACTCTCCGTTCGATATGCATTGTCGGTTGGGACATCCTTCATTACCTGTCCTGAAGCAGCTGTGTCCTCAATTTCAAAACGTACCTTCAATAAATTGTGAGTCGTGTCAGTTTGCGAAACATACTCGTAGTTCCTTGAGTCCAAGGGAGAATAAACGTGTTGAGTCTGTTTTTCAGTTAGTTCATTCTGATGTCTGGGGTCCTTCACCTAGTATTTCTCAAACTGGGTTCAGATATTTTGTTACTTTTGTGGATGATTATTCTCGTATGACTTGGATTTATTTTATGAAAAGCCGTGCGGAATTATTTACCCATTTTTGTGCCTTTTGTGCTGAAATTAAAACTCAGTTTGATGTGTCTGTTCGTATATTGCGAAGTGATAATGCTAAAGAATACACGTCATCAATATTCCGCTCCTACATGACTAAACATGGCATCATTCATCAATCCTCTTGTGTTGACACACCTGCCCAGAATGGAGTTGCTGAAAGGAAGAATAGACATTTGCTTGAGACTGCTCGAGCTCTTTTGTTCCAGATGAATGTTCCAAAGCAATTCTGGGTTGACGCTGTCTCTACAGCTTGTTTCCTGATTAATCGAATGCCTTCGTCTGTCTTGAAGGGTGATATTCCATATGATGTTCTTTGTCCAGCTAAACCTCTCTTCCCTATAGAACCACGTGTATTTGGATGCACATGCTATGTCCGGGATGTTCGACCGTCAGTCACAAAGTTAGATCCTAAAGCTTTGCGTTGTGTATTTTTGGGTTATTCTCGTGTTCAAAAGGGATATCGTTGTTATTCTCCTGATCTGAAGAGGTATTTAGTGTCTATTGATGTTGCTTTTTCAGAGTCGATTCCTTTTTACTCTAAACCTGGTAGTCCTACTCAAGGGGAGGAATATGAGTGGCTACATTACACTGTTCCTCCACTTTCGAGTGTTGCACAAGAAGAAAATTCCGTTGATGCACGAGAAAATAATCTTGTTCCCATCAGTTCGCAAGGTTTGCCACCTCCGCCTCCACCTTTGCCACCTCCGCCACCTGTCCTCCAGGTTTATTCTAGAAGACCGAAGAACATAGATACATGTCCTCCACCAGTGTCGCCGTCAACTGATCTTCCGGATGACACACCATCAACTGATCTTCCGGATGACACACCATCTACTGATCTTCTCGATGACGCATCGTCTAGTGATCTCCCTACTGATTATTATCTTCCTATTGCCCTTCGTAAAGGTAAACGTCAATGTACAATTCCTCAATCGTCCTATCCTATTGCAAATTACATTTCATATGCTCACCTATCCCCAGCTACTAGCTCCTTAATTGCTAGGCTTGACTCGGTTTCTGTACCAAAAACCGTTAAGGAAGCGCTAAGTCATTCTGGATGGCGTGATGCTATGTTTGAGGAGATGACAGCCTTGGATGCAAATCACACTTGGGAATTGGTGGAATTACCTAAAGGAAAAAGGGCAGTCGGGTGTAAGTGGGTCTTTGCAGTTAAGTATAATACAGATGGCTCGGTGGCTCGTCTTAAAGCTCGTCTCGTTGCTAAGGGATATGCACAAACGTATGGTGTGGACTACTCAGACACTTTTTCTCCTGTAGCAAAGCTTACTTCTGTTCGTCTGCTTATTTCTCTTGCTGCATCTAGGCACTGGCCGTTGCATCAATTAGATATTAAGAATGCTTTTCTTCATGGTGACCTGCAAGAAGAGGTGTATATGGAGCAACCACCTGGGTTTGTTGCTCAGGGGGAGAATGGGAAAGTGTGTCGTCTGAAGAAATCATTGTATGGGCTGAAACAGAGTCCTCGTGCCTGGTTTGGAAAATTTAGTGAGGTGGTTCTAGAATTTGGATTACGGAGAAGCAAGTGTGATCACTCCGTATTTTTCAAACAGTCAGTGTCAGGTATCATCCTTCTTGTCATCTATGTTGATGATATTGTCATTACAGGAGACGACCACACTGGGATCGCTGGTCTTAAGTCATTCATTCATACAAGATTCAGCACGAAGGACTTGGGTCCATTGAAGTACTTCTTAGGGTTGGAAGTTACAAGGAGTAAGAAAGGAATCTTTTTGTCACAGAGGAAGTATGTGATTGATTTACTCAAAGAAACTGGGAAAATAGGAGCCAAGCCATCTAGTATGTGTTTTGCAGATGCCGACTGGGCGGGGTCCAAGGTTGACAGGAGGTCTATTACAGGATATTGCGTCTTTGTTGGAGGAAATCTAGTTTCCTGGAGAAGTAAAAAGCAGACTGTAGTATCTCGGTCTAGTGCCGAGTCTGAGTACAGGGCTATAGCAGATTCTTCATGTGAAATTTTGTGGATATATCATCTAATGGATGAGATTGGCTTGAACCCTGTTAGAACGGCTAGGCTCTGGTGTGATAATCAAGCTGCTCTTCATATTGCATCAAATCCTGTTTATCATGAGAGAACAAAACACATTGAGGTTGATTGCCATTTTATTCGTGAGAAGATTGAGGAGAACTTGATTTCCACAGGATATGTAAGGACTGGAGAATTGGCTGATCTGTTTACAAAAGCATTGGATGGTCCTCGAGTTGGGTACCTCTGTAACAAGTTGGGCATGACTAACATCTATGCTCCAACTTGAGGGGGAGTGTTATGGAATATAGTATTCAAAGCTATATTCCATATATATTGTTTACCATATATGTGTCTTACCATTGTAAGACTTGGTCATCCTATATTATCATCATCCTGTACCTGATTTATGTAAGTCGACAAGGTATATTTCCTCTCTAAGTTTCAATCATCAAGCATGCATTCTTACACTATGTATGTCATGGAGTGCCATGTCACCAACAACTACTATACATGAGGGAAGTAACCATTCTTATATCATGTTCACATATATCCAACACTTAGCCAAATTTTGTTAAACTAACATGGTGTAAGCATTTTGTCAAACACATTGTGGGCACTCTAATTCAAGCATTTTCAAGTCTTAATTTGATTCAAATTGGATCTAATCAAGAGGGCTAAGGATTAAGACAAACCTGGAAATGGATTCACCGTCTCAAGCCCCACGTCCCGACGTGAAATTCACCGCCGTCCGCCACGAGAAGCTACTGGAATGCCACTGAGCCGCCGCCAGGTCTCCGATGCCCGCCGTTGGTGCCGCCCACGAGTCCAGCTGCGCCACCGTCTTCTCCCGTCGTGGATGGTGGATGGTTGGCCGACCGAGATTACTTGGTGGTTAAGTAAATAGACCCCAAATGTCTTACTCTTCAAGAAATAAAGGACACCACTATTATGACTAAGTGTCGATGCTAAACAAGGAGATGCTCTCCTTTCATACCCTTGTGGTATTTATACATATGAGTAACTATTGTCTCCTCCCTATTTTTTCTAAGTCCTTAATTGCATACTCTAAGTGTTTACTCATGTTTACCTATACGTTGGCTCATTTAGGCGCACGCTTGTCCATCCTCGAAATTTTGCATATCCATGATTTATTTGGGAACACATCATTGATTAAATTCATGTTTCATATTTATATCACGACATGATTAATTTCATGGTTATATTAACATGTCATCGTATATTTCATGATTATTTACTTACACGTATGAGACATGTCTACGCTCACGTCAGTACCCATGTCGGTGTTGCACGTGTTCACAACTACTTACATATATGATAAATATATGTACAATGCTGCACTAACCATGTCAACAGATAGATACTCACCCAGAAATTCGAAGATAGGCGATTTCAAGGCCCGCGTGCCCGACTGTCAGTAAGACAACCCCTGAGGTCAGTACCAGACCTGAATTGGGCGTCTATCCTATCTTAAAATAGAGTCAAGCAACGGTCAAACAATTACTTGACTCGGGGGCAAGTGATGGATATGTGCCCAATTCGGGTTTGTATTTATGTTTCGGACCTCACGAACACGTCAAACCCATGAAAACGGATCGAAATGCTATACCCACGAGTTAAAACGGTCCGGACGAGCAATACGCGCGTCGGACTCGTCCGGATTGTCCTAGACAATCCGGAACACGTCGGAATTGGACAATCCGACGTGGTCCGGATTTCCGCCTACGACACGCGTACCTTCACCGACGTATTTTTACACTAAGTCCGAGTTTCCCGATAGCCAATTTTTCTTTAACCTGACTCTGGTTCACATTTTTATATTAAACCAAAGGCGAACCGCACAAAACCGGACTTTGGTTCAAGAGCTCCTATATATAAGAATCTTGACCACCCGTTTCAGTTTAACTCGTCGGGAGATTGGTTTAGGAGCTCTGACTTCTCTCTAACTTTATCTCTCTAGATTCTTATTGAGACATCAGAGAGGGTTCAACTAGCACCACCCCCCTTCTTCGTGTGCTAGTTACTGCCCCGTGTGCAGGTTGGGAAGGACGTGCGAAGTCGACAATGTGGACTCGAGAACTTAACATGACCTGGATCACAAGTATTCGACGACACGTACTCTCGCGCGGGGCTGGTCGGAACAATGCTCTTTCATGAAAATGAGAAACTCTATCAGCAAAATGTGAAGATATATCAACATAAAGTGAAGACTTATAAAATTGTTGTCATATTACTTGGGTTGTTGTTGATTTCTGTATTTGGTTTCTAGGAGTGTTTGTGTATAATGTTGGAAAGTGGTATTTCTTTTGGTGTTGCTGTTTTAGAATCGTAGTTGTTATGTTGTAACTGTTTTAGTGTGGTGTCTGACATTACTTCGACTTTCAAATTTAATGATAATATGTTTTAGTTTTTGTATATTGGTACCTGAGTATGTATAGATACTCATAAACCAGTCACCCCCTTCGTGTCAATAATATCAGTCATGTGCATCACACTCTTCTTCTCATTTCAGCCACCAACCCTTTTGTATCAATCAATTCTTAAAGTAACATTCTTCTTCTCATTTCAGCCACCAACCCTTTTGTATCAATCAATTCTTAAAGTAGGTCATAGTTTCTTGGTTGTTTAAATGTTAACAGTTGAAAATATTCCCAAGTGCTCGTGCTTTTAACCACAACAATCAGTCCAGAACCACATTTTCTTTGATTGGGTGTGGCCATTGAACTACATGAAGCCATTGAAGACATCAATTTGAGGTGAATGAGCGAAAATTGCAGCTCATGGTGGACATATTTCATTGAAATTGAAATTGTTAAACCCTAATTGGAATGAGGAAGAAGAAAGGGGGCTAGTTCTATTTCTTTACTGCAGAAGGGTATTTTTGTCTTTTCAGGCGCCAAAATTGGTCACATGCTACGCACATGGCCATTTTTGTCAATAACTAACGAAAAACCTGACGGTGCAACACCCAGATTATCTCAGGTACCAATTTGTCACAAAAATAATCTCAGCTACCAATTCGTTATAGAGTGTTATCTCAAGTACCAATTTAGTTATAATCCCTAATAGCTTATTTTCGTATTTATTTATTCGTGTCGTATCTCTAATTACACTTGTCTCAAAATCTTTTCGTGTATCTATACTTACATGTGTGTCATATCAAAACAAATCATTCCTAAATATGTCATGAACACGACATGTGACACAAAAGGTATTACATTTTTAAATTTAAATTTTGTACAAATGTTACAAAATAATCATAAATCAAGTATTATCATATTTCAATAAAGAAAGTTGAAGTTTTCCAATTATACAAATAACAAGTTCATAAAGAGAACTACTTTAAAAAAAATAATATATATATATATATATATATAACAGTATAATCTTAAACAAAGTAAAGCTGATATCTAAATTTCAAGTGAACTTGAAAGTAACAGATGAAATTCAAAATTAGTGATTGTTGTTAAGTCGATATATGAACTATATTTTTATGTTCGAATAAGATAACTTCTATATAATAATAACATTATATTATATATATATATATAATACAAATGTTAAAAGTTGTGTTTTTGCGGTGAGTATGAGTTTTAATGTATATATATATATATATTAATGTAAGGACTTAAATAAATAATATTACTGGGTCTTAAATAAATATTAAGTTTTAGATAAATTGTGTTTATACGTGTTTATATGCGAACCTAGAGCTCTGAGTTGCACTGACATGCTTAACAGTGTATTTATTCGTGTCAGAGACTTGTTAGACATGTGAGAGATTTTTGTGTAGTATGGGGACAAGAAAGAAACAGCTTCATTGGAGCTCGTGTTTTCGTATCCCGTCAGAAATTGCCACCCATAATTTTAACAAGCATTTTTTTTACTTCGTCTTTTGCTATTTTTTGCCTCTGTTTATTGTTGTTTTCACTATTTCTAAAATATTATAGGCATGCCTTAATCTATCTATAATAATTACACTCATTCCGATGGTGATAGAGAAGTTAAACCACAAATTGACACGTTGGCTATATCGATTCATAAAATCGCATAACGTCAAAAATTAATCACAAAACTCAACCATTATAATAATTAATCTTAAACTCCTTGAAATTATTACAACGGTTTATTGATAGATTATTCATATTCCACAATATAAATTATTAAAAATTATAATCATAATAAATACAAATTCATTCATATTCTCAAATATATACATTCAAAAACAAATTAAATTGTAGAATATTCATATTCATATTTCATAACTTAAATCATTCATATTCCATCACATAATAACGATACACAATCTAGTTTAAAACATAGTTTTTCAAACTAAAACACTATCAAAATAGCTAGAACCACTGTCTTGAAACATGAACAACCTCTCTCGTACGGATGTGTCTTCTTAAACGAACTACTGACAACTATTGTTCTTCTAACAGTAAAATTTATCAAATAAGCATTTTTACACTACATGGATGATAAGTGTTTAAATAGTAATATAAATCATACATAAACTACAAATGCAATTACTAATTATAAATGATAAACTACTTTTTCCAAAAAATGCAACGATACCACTATGAAAACAATAGTTGAGAATGATTAGGTGCTACGCAAAGCAAAACTCGAAACTCAATGCTCAAAATTGATGATAAAATTTCAACCATAGAACTTAGAGTAACTGAAAACACTACACACGTTAGGTGTAGTGCTACAAGCCACAATTTTGGTTGGAACAAAGTTATTGTTCAATCAGCAAGCACGTGACAATAAGCATTGTACGCATGGACAATATGAGAACTCAATGTATGTAGTGTAGAACTTTTCGGATCGTCGTTTGAATTTGATATCATATCTGCAAATAATAAATATTAACTGTTGTTTGCTACATTGTAAAAAATAGAAAAATGTCAACCACACAACGCATGGGTCATCACCTAGTACTATCTAATTCAGTATGTTTTGGAAAGGGTTAGTAACCAAATCACTACTGAACTTTGATACAATTACAAATTTACCATAACTTAATTTTTTTAATTGGATACCTGAATTTCAATTTTTAAGCAAATTGTTACATTCTTTACAATTTATGTCAGATTGGAAATAAAATGAGCATGATTCAACCACGTGGGGTCTTGTGTTATGTACCCAAGATAAATTCAGCAATAAATTGAGGATAATTGCAATGATATACACTCAATTGGATCTTCACCCAATTGCAACGACATCTTTCAATTGAGCCTCCAATTGAATGCATTTGATTGCAATCCCTTTAATTTATTGTTGAATCCATCATGAGTGCACATCAAGTAAACTCACTAGCTAAAAGTTTCTTCATTTCTGTCTAACTGATATAAATTATAATTGATGTAGCAATTGCTCGAAAATTAATACTTCAGATTGTTAGTCAATTAAAAAAAAATTAAGTTCATCTAGCAATATATAATTGGATCTAAGTTGATTAACTATTTATTTACTAACCCTTTTGGAAAACTCTATCAGAATAGTAAATACCATAATTATCAACTAACATCATTAGACATATGTTTCACTATTTTATCTTTACGATTTCAACTTTAGTCGCTGATTTGATCATTGAGTTTACACAAATAGTTGATTTCATTCTCGATCTAATTTACATTAGTTTTGTTCGGAATAAACTCTTTGAAGGGTTTGATTTTTTGAGTCTCTTACCCAAACCTGTTCGGAGCGACCTGGTTAGGGTGGTTTACTAAGGGTTAATAATTTATGAAATTTGACCTGTTAACCGGAGATGTCTGAATTTTCGAAAGTTAATATGAAAGGTCTGAAGTTTCAACTTTGTTGATATAAGTGGTCTCCGTTAATTCTTTCCGTTAAAACTGATGGAAATTGGTCACGTGCTTGGCATGTGACCGAAAATAAAATTAAATCCAAAAAATGCCCTTCTATCAAAGTGTGCACCTCACATGCTTGAAATGAAAAGACGAAAATGCCCAAATCGTGGCCGGCCTCCACCCGCGGCCGCCGACCACCACCCAAGGCCGACGACGACAACCACCCAGGCCGACGACCACCACCAATCGGGCCGGCCAGCCCCAATCGGAGCCGATAACCACCGATTGGGGCCTGCCACCACCCCAATTGGTGGTGGTCGGCCCCGATTGGTTGTGGTCGCCACCTCAATCGGGGCCAGTTGCCCCAATTGGGGCTGCTGGCCTCGATTCGGGCCACAGAGGGCTCCGACCGAGCCCTCTGTGGCTCAATCGAGGCCAGGGGCTCTAGATCTGGGCCCCCTGGCTCCGATTGAGCCACAGAGGGCTCGGTCGGAGCCCTCTGTGGCCCGAATCGGGGTCAGCAGCCCCGAATGGGGTGACGACCACCACCAATCGGGGCCGGCCACCACCAATTGGTGGCTTCCGGCCCCAATTGGTGGCTTCCGGCCCCGATTATGGCTGACCGGCCCCGATTGTGGCTGGCCGGCCACGATTTGGTGGTGGCCGGCCACGATTTGGTGGTGGCCGGCCACGGTTTGGTGGTGGCCGACTCGATTGGTGGTCGTAGTCGGCCTTGGGTGGTGATCGGCGGCCTCGGGTGGTGGCCGGTGGACTTGTGCGGTGACGGAGAAAACAATAGGGACTCAATTGTAAAAACCAAAACTTAAGAATATGAATTTGAGGACTAAATTGAACAAAATAAAAAATAGTGACTCAATTCTTAATTTGACTTCAGGGGTAATTTTTTCATTTCACATTTCCAAATAAGGTATTAAATAAAAAAAAATATTCAAATAGGCAAAAGTGTCATTTCAGACAATTCTGTTAAATTTAACCCTAAAAATGGACGGAAAACCAAATATCAACAAAGTTGTAAATTCCGATCTTCCATATTAATTTTTGAAAATTCAGAAGTCTCCGATTAATATTGAGACAAATTTCAAACCTTTATAGGCTAGATGGAAACTCATTGGGTGAAATTCTGTCTATTTCTCTAGTGAAAATGAGCGGACCCCTTTCCTAGAAAAACAAACTAGTGTATACCCTTTCGGGTTCAAAAGGATGTTTGTTGAACATCAAAATGGCAAAAGTTTATATTTCGTTGAGATTTTAGGTTTGAAAAAAATATTAATATTTAGTATTTTATCTTTTACGGTTGACCGTGTAAATGTTAATCAGTTAATGATTTACAATATTTAATTAAGTTAATAAAATATATAGACTGTGTTTAGATTTATTTTTTCTGGTTATATAATTGTTTTCGCAATTTCGGGCTAGGAGTATTAAGGTTAAAACCCTCTTAAAGGTGGTGTTTACAGCGGAATTCGACCTGAATCACCCATGTAAACACAACTCGCTTTACCAGTTGATCCAACTAACATTGAATTATTTATATATAAATTTAGAAAATTTTTCTTAAGAATATTGAGGAAACCAATAATAACAATAATTTATTTTATTATATATGATATATTAATAATATAACCTTGAGTAATTGAAATTAAACCGCTATTTATTATGATGGGTCAATTTCAAGGAGACATGATAAGTTTATAAGTTTATTATATGTTGTAATAATTATTATAATATGCGTTACCAAAAAAAAGTAATTATTATAATATGAGTTTAATAATTTTTAAATAATATTCTTATTATTAATACTGGAAAAAAAAATCGACAACTTTCTTGTGTTGTGCTTTGACTAATAAAGAATCATGCTAATTCTACGTAACACATTTCACCCGTCAGGTGCTAGATGCTACCCCTTGGCTCTAACGGTTTTTGCTCCTGACATATAAATTATACAATGATGATGCCGTTAATTATATAAATATCAGGGTTAACAATCTTTAGGAACTATGAGTTATGAAATTTAGGAATTTAAAAAAATTATTTTTATTAAATGTCTCAACTATTCGAAACATGACTTGTCAGTTATGTTTCAGTTCATCTAGTCAGGGAGTTCGTCTTGGTCTAAATCCGTGTCAGAAACCGTGACCTAGTCTAGAAGATCATGTCTAACATGAGCCTATGTTAAGGCGAGCCATTTGACTCGACCAATCGATTCACGACCAATTTAGAGTTTTAATTAGCTAAGAAGAATCATAAGGCTGCACTAAGCCCGAGCTAATTCCAAGTCTCCTATACGAAGTCTGGATTCAGGACAAGTTTCCTAACTAAATGAATCAAGATATGACTGACTGATAAGTTATATTTGAATAATAAAAACTCTAAATATTAATAAAAATAATCATGAGATTTTTAAAAATTATATTTTAATAGTTGAGACTTTTAAAATGTATTTTTCAGTATTTAATTATTTCATTAAATTATGGTAAACAGATACTCATATGTATATAATATAATATAATAATAATTGGCCAAAAAACATATAATATAGTAATAATAATAATAATAATAATAATGGATCAATAAAGAAGCAAGGGTGGGGGTTGGGTTAGGTTGTGATTAGTCGACCAACCTGTCGTCTCCGAGTAACGTGATCATCCACTATTTTTTATCTATAATAATAAATCTCGTTATTCACACTCTTTGTGGTCGCAGCTGGACCCTCTTTTTTTCTTCTTATTAGTTACAAGTCATTCATTTTATCCTCATTTATTATTTATTAATATTATTATTATGAAGTAGAGAGAAAGAAGGGAACATAGATTTCATTTATTGAATTGTTGAGGTGTAGGATAAAGATGCTTAGGTGGGACACAGAACTTAATTACACTTGCATTTCATCATACAAAGGGATCATACCAATTAATTATATTAGGTCTTCCTAATAGCACTAATCATGTTGATATAAGCTCCAGCTTACCACGTATGTCATAATGATACTATTAATAACGATACTTAAATCTTCCCAACCCAATTTTATTAATTCGACATGCATGGTTTATAGTTGATTCATCATGCTTTGACCTTGGAGTTAATAATGGAGGATATTCTATTACCATCAATCAATCATTATTATTATTTCATTCTTTTGGGAAAACTAAGCAACCTGCAATGCATCTCTTCTCTTGGAGCTTGTTTCGACCAAGTTATTGCGGGTTGTCCGCTGAATAACTCGTCGAAGTCTTCGAGTTGGGTGCGAGCCAAGTCCGTCCTCTAGAGTCGCGTGCGGGCCTTGGCTTCGTCTTCTGAACAGCGGTAAGTCCTTTGGGCTCTCTGATAGATCGTCTGTCTGCACCTGCGAGAGGAGCATTAACAAGCGATCCCCATGGAGAGGGGGGGGGGGGTGCTTGGTGCGCTCGCTCCGACGATCAACATTAGTCGGCTTCAAGAGAGAGAAAGAGAGGGTTTTCTAGAGAGAGGTCAGAGCTTTTCCCAATCTCACCCAAAGTGACTTTAAAAAATGACTTGAAAATGTTTACCCCCAAGGTGGCTATTTATAGGCAACCTTGGACCGTAAACCGGTTTTGACCCGGTTCAATGTGGAAATGTGAACCGGGATGTAGGGGAGAGCTTTGGGAAAAGGACTCTGACGCGCGTCTCAGGCGGCTGTCATGAGCGGGACGCGCGCACCTTTGAAACATAGATCTCGAATACATAGGAGTTAGTTAAAAATCGGGTCTCCTATACCTTCGAGATGAAATGGGGGGTGTGCGCGACACCCCCGGGTGTTGAGTTTACCCGGAATTCCGGGTAAGCTTAGCTTACCCGGAATTTTCCGGGTAAGCCTAGCTTACCCGGAAATTCCGGGTAAGCCCCCCGGGGATGTCGGGCAAGTTCGCGACTTGCCCGGTTTCCCCCGGTTAGCTCGAAATTGGGGATTCGTAAAGGGTCTCGCGCGTGTATGAGGTCCGAATAATTAAAACCGAGCCCGAATCATGCGTATATCCATCACTTGCCCCCGAGTTAAATAACGGCTTGACCTTTGTTTAACTCTATTCTAAGATAGGGTATACGCGTGATTCGGGTCGTCTGCTCACCTTGAGTTTTGACCTACCAAGGGTGGATACGCGCGGCTCAGGCGAATTCCGTGCCTTAGTTTTTTGAGGTGGTCATGCTTGATAACTGCACAAAGGGTTAGTAGCACAACGGACTCCGAGTAATATGATAAATGTGATTTTTAGAAGAAGTGAGACGCGAGCGTACACGAAATCTTTCGGGTTTGTAAGACGATCAAATAAGTATGGAACGTTCATGCCATGACTAATCATACCAAAATGATAATAAATCATGAAAGTTTTGACAAAACGTTTTTCATGCAGTATGATGGTTTCCGGGAGCCCGTCGTCCGAGACGGCCGTCTTGACGGCGAGGCGACGGTTTTAGTGAATGAAACAATGCCGGGTTTGGAAAATCACATGTAACGGACGTAATACGAAAAAATCATAAACATAACGTTTTCAAAAGAATTGAGACCATTTGAAATGACTTAGTTAAATTTAGCTAAGTCATTTGATGGTGAAAATCCAAGTTATCAACAACTTTAAAAAATGGAGGGTGGATGTGAGTGTACCTCTTGGATGTATGGTACTTACTATGTTGTGTAGTCCACCTCCTTCATGATAGTTTATAAAACTATCAACATTTGAATTGGTTGTTGTGAGAGTTTTGGAGGGGCTAAGGTAGTGATTTTAGGAATCCACTTTAGGGTGCTAGTGAGACCCCATTTTGGCCGGCCACCACCAGGAGTACCACCGGCGAGGTCAGGGCGGCCCAGCGGCGGCGAGGCGGCGGCGGGAACGGCGGCGGTAGCGGGCGGCGGCTGCACCATTTGCGGGTTGATTTCGAGCTCGATTCGACCCGTTTTCGAGTCCTTCTTGTCGGGTATCGATTGGTAACGTCCTCCCCTTCCTTTCCTTGATGTTAATCGGACCTTTAGGGCTGCACATTTTGAATTTCAATAAGGTGCATGGTAGGTGTTTGATGAAATGCCTAAGTGAAATTTTGGCTTGATTTTCAAAATTCGTTTTTGGCTAAACTCTAAATGTAGATAGATAGAGTTAAGGATAGTGAACTCCCTTTGTGAAGAGGTCCCTAGGTTCCGACCAACCGAGGGGGAATCGTGGGGGTTCAAAATCGGACTTATTCGAGCGAAAAGTTCGACCCTTTGTATCTTGATATGAGTGGCTTGATATGATGTCCCCTATTGTGATAATGGCCCCTTGATTGTTTGTGAGTGGATAGCCATGCCCCCGGAGTTTAGATGATTGCTTGGTAGTTCGCGTTCATTAGTGGCTTAGTTGACCCGAGTGCTCTTCGGATTGTTCGGGGAGGGGTAAGTCTCCCCGTGACATGTAATGGGCTTGCTTAAGTGCCTTTGAGCTGCTTGTATGTGCCCCCGGAGCCTTGAGCCATTTTGGGGATAAAATTTGATCGAAATGTGGTCGGATGGCATTTTGGTAATTATAACCAACTTTGCATGTCTTTGATTTCTTTAGCTCTTGAACTTATCGCTTTGTGGAGTGCTTGAATACCTGTGTCACATTGCACAAATGTATGAAAATTTGATTAGTAGGTGGCCTAGGCCTTTGATGAGCGTAGGGATTTTTGACTCCCGAGCGGGAGGGTCCCTAGCTGTTTGCTCGCGGACAGTCGGTCCCTTGGGTTGGATGTCCTTGCAAAGGACTTGATGAATGTGATTGATGTGTTGCCTTGGTTTTTGATTGAGTTGTGTATGGTTTTTGTAGGGCTTGGTTGACGGGCTTGCAGGCGCGCGACTTTGATACTTAGGAGTTTTCTCAAAAACTGTCACCCCCGAACTGCTGAAATGAGTGAGTCTCCCGATCCCCTTCTTTGCACATATTACTTTTCTTATGATGGTTTGGAGATAAGCGAGGACACCCCCCTTTTACTTCGACTCGATTTTCCCGGGACAGGTGCTAGCCATGAAGCCATTGCTATGACTCAGACCTATCCTCCCAATCGTATCACGACTGAGGAGTTTGTGGAGAGCGTAGATAAGTCGGGGGTCTGTCCTCTTTCTGAAGCATTCTTCCCGTTTGACGTATGCAAAGATGTCGAAGTTGGCTCAGTTACCGTCCCTCCTGTGGACCTAGATGTAGTTTACACGGGACAGATAGAGGAGGGCTTGCGTTTTCCTTACTGCAAGGATCTTGTCCGCTTATGTCGTCATTTCCACATCTCGCCCCTTAATCTCTTCCCTGCTGCTTTTCACGCGTGGACCTGTTTTCGTATTCAGTGTCACAAGCACTCATGGGCTTACTCCTTGATTCTCTTCCGGACCTTCTACCGTCTGGAGCGACGAGACAAATCGGGGTTGTCCACCTTTTGCAGTCGGTGGCCCTGCCTTTCCTCATTTGACCTTGGGGGCGCCAAGTGGAAGCCGAGCGGGCGGTTCGCCACCCCTTATCCTCGCTCCCAGGAATGGCAAAATCACTATTTCTTTGTGAGCGACGTTGGGACTAAGTGGGAGACGTGTCATGTCCTGGAGTGTGACCCTGTTCCTTCCTTATCCGAGTATACCCCTCAGGATGAGAAGGCCTTTCGCGAGATCTTTCGCGATAATCAGGCGGGGGTTATAGTTCCTTTGACTCAGGGTTCTGAAGAGGAGTTGCTTGCCGCAGGCATCATCGTATCTTCTTCCCAGGGTGTCTTGGTATGCTTTCGAATTTTTATAACCTTGTCTTATGTTATCCTGTAGGTTGGTTTCTTAACAAGCAGCCGGCCTTGCAGACTGATGCTGCGCGAGGGCTCCCTGTTGCTGCTCCGGCCCCTGCTGACGGGTCTCGTCATGGGCGAGGAAAAGGACCTATGGGTAAAGTACTTCTCCCTCTTTATCGTTTTCGGCTGTATTCTGTCTGTAGTTCCAATATTTTCTTTTCCCTGTTTCTAGGTCGTGTGTCTGCTGAGAGGGAGCGGGCGGAACCCGTTACTGACTCCTCTCGGCGCCCCTCCACTAAGAGGACCGATGTTGCGGCGCGTGCCTCGGGTGATTCCAAGCGCTCGAGAGTTGAGGGGACGTCTGTCTTGCCTTCTCGTGATAAGAGGAAGCAAGTTGCCGAGCGCGTCCCTCCTGCCCCCGGGCCGAGGCATGGGACGGCGGACGAGGTCCCTCCCGGTTCACGTATGTCTTCTCGTGACAAGAGGAAGCATGTTGGTGAGCGCGTCCCTCCTGTCCCCGAGCCGATGCATATGACAGCAGAGGAGGTTCTCCATGTATCAGGTGTGCGAAATCTCTTTTTATGTACTTAGCATATTTTGCTTGTATGGTTGCTTATGTTTGTGCTTTGCAGATATCCCTCCACTTCCTTCGCTTCGCAGAAGTGATCTTGTTCGTCGCTTTGAACGCGACGTCACAGATGGTGTGTGGGTGCCCTATTCGGGTACGCGCCTTCGTTTTCCTAAGGATGCGTCTTTGAGCATTCCTGAAGTTGGCGTTCGGGTGGTGCAGAGGTCTGTTCCTCCTGCAGACCGGAAGGAGTGCCCCCGAATTCTGCTAGTGCGCGCGCCTTTGTGGAGGAGAACATCGGGGTCTTCGCTCCGGTGAATGTTTATTCTTCTTAGAATTGATTCGTTCAATGTTGCACTTGTTTTGATAGTTATACTCCTTTTGATGCAGGTTAATGCTGATATTGCCAACTTATCATCTTTTGTCATCGAGCTCTCTGATGAGAAAGATCAGCTTCTGGAGAGCCATGAGGAACTAGTTAAAGAGCAAGTCTCTTTGACTGAGGATGCGAAAGGCCATGCTGGGGAGCTTCTCATACTATCTGATGCGCTTGCCTCGAGTCAGGTTCGCGTTGCCGAGATCCGAGATCAGCTGTCTGCTGTGAAATGTCGGATGGCCCTTCAGGCGGGGGTGCGGGCTGCCGAGTTGTAAAAGGCGAGGGAGGACGGCATTTCGGAAGGCAAGGCCGGCGCTTTTAAGCGGTATCCTCAGAGTGAGCCTTTCCTTTCCGCCGTTCAGGCGAGTTATGAGTCTTTGAAGAAGGAGTTTCTTGATGACTTCGTTCCCCTAATGCATCGTCTTGCCCCCCATTTTCCCTTTGAGAAATTGGATACTCCTGGTGTGATTGGTTTGAGTGATTTGGGGGGGGGGGGGGGGGGGGGGCTTCCACTCTTCAGGTGGAGGACACCATTAGTGCAGATGGTGAGCCGATGTTTAGCTTTGAGCGGGATGCTGATATCTT
The DNA here is from genome assembly GCA_036873135.1 of Clarkia xantiana subsp. parviflora. Lineage (NCBI taxonomy): Eukaryota > Viridiplantae > Streptophyta > Magnoliopsida > Myrtales > Onagraceae > Clarkia > Clarkia xantiana. The sequence continues at coordinate 14,227,410 of JAPTYO010000003.1, forward strand.
TGGTGATACCCCTGCCTGTGATCCCTTTGCGACTGAGGACTGCGATGTTGATGTGCGCCATCTTCTTGACTAGGTCAATATGGACCCTTTGTGTGTTTGTTTGTTCCTTTGCATGCGTAGTATTTTGGCGAAGGACTTGTTTAGGGCTTGTCTGTCGTTTGATGTTTGGATTTTCTATCGTAGACCTGTTTGATCTTATATATATATGCTTGACATGAATGCATTAGATAGATGTGATAACTGAATTTCTCCTTGTTATTTTAGTCATAACATAGGATAATAAAGTGCGGATAGATTAGTACGTCCGACACTTGTATTTGTTTGCGAGGGAGGATTCCTAATGATCCGCTTGTCCCCCGACCTATTGCAAGGATGTGAATAAATTAGTATGTTCACATCCTTGTATTGTGGCGAAGTGTGGATAGATTAGTACGTCCGACACTTGCATTTGTTTGCGAGGGAGGATTCCTAATGATCCGCTTGTCCCCAACTTTTTGCAAGGATGTGAATAGTTTAGTATGTTCACATCCTTGTATTGTGGCGAAGTGTGGATAGATTAGTACGTCCGACACTTGCATTTGTTTGCGAGGGAGGATTCCTAATGATCCGCTTGTCCCCAACTTTTTGCAAGGATGTGAATAGTTTAGTATGTTCACATCCTTGTATTGTGGCGAAGTGTGGATAGATTAGTACGTCCGACACTTGCATTTGTTTGCGAGGGAGGATTCCTAATGATCCGCTTGTCCCCCGACTTTTTGCGAGGATGTTAATAGTTTAGTATGTTCACATCCTTGTATTGTGGCGAAGTGTGGATAGATTAGTACGTCCGACACTTGCATTTGTTTGCGAGGGAGGATTCCTAAGGAACCGACTGTCCCCCGACTTTTGCAAGGATGTGAATAGATTAGTACGTTCACATCCTTGATGAAGATATTCCAACTCCTCGGATGCGTCGGGCGTCCTTTGTTTTGGTTTGTAGTGATGAGCCTTGTATAGGTTGGCTTGTTGTCACTGTTGTTGTTTTGATGCCTTGGTTGTAAGCTTAGGCGTTGTATGTGAGTTAATAGTGTGCCTACAAGAGATATGAATTTTGTTAGACATAACTTCATTTGATACGCAAGTATGGAGTTACACATCTCCTTCTTTTGAAGTAATGAATACTAAAGAGCTTGATACAACGGCTTTTAGTTTTATGGTTTCCTTTCTTGTTTATGCATGGAACTTCTTCAAGTGTCCCCCACTGAAAGTGTTAGGCAATTCGTTCCCGTCAACATCTTGGATGCGGTATGCATTAATGTATGGGACTGCTACTATCTTGTAGGGGCCTTCCCACTTGGGGGACATCTTGTTGATTTGGTCCAGGTGTGAGAACTCGTTTCTTCTCCAGACCATTTCTCCCACGTGGAATTGTCGCGCCTTGACCTTTCTGTTGTAGTATCTGGATGTGGCTAGGCGCATCTTTGCTTGAACTTGTTCTGATTTCCATCTTTGTTCGTCTGTTAACTGAAGGTCGAGGCGTCTTTCTTCCTCATTGGCTTGGGGGTCAAAATGCGTCGTTCTGTATGAAGAGACGGCGATTTCGACAGGTGCCACTGCCTCGGTTCCATAGACTAGGCTGAAGGGTGTTTCACCTGTTGATTCTTTGGGTGTTGTGCGTACAGCCCATAAAACACTGCTTAGCTGGTCCACCCAACCTCCTTTCAGAGCATGGACTCTCTTTTTTAGTCCATCCAGGACTATCTTGTTTGCTGACTCGACCTGGCCGTTTGTCTGTGCGTGGTGCACTGATGCAAAACGGTGGTCTATCTTGAGACGTTTGCAGAAATTTTGCATATTTCCACTTCTGAATTGGGCACCATTGTCGCTAATGAGTATCTTCGGGACACCATAGCGAGCCACTATGTAGTTTCGGATGAAGTCCATGATTTGTGTGTCTGTGATGCGCGCCAGTGGCTTAGCCTCAATCCACTTTGAGAAGTAGTCGATTGCGACGACTATGAATTTTGCTTGGCCCTTTGATTTTGGGAGTGGACCTATCAAGTCAATGCCCCATTGTGCGAATGGCCATGCGCTTGCAATTGGGCTTAATTCTGCTGCTGGAGCTGTGATGTTCCTTGAATATAGCTGGCATGCTTCGCATTCTGCCACCATGTTCGTTGCTTGAGCTCTCATTGTTGGCCAATAGTAGCCCAAGTTCAATGCTTTGCGGATCAACGCGCGAGCTCCTTCGTGCGAGGCAGCCATTCCTCCATGGAGTTCTTCTAGTACCGTTGTTCCTTCTGTGCTTGTGATACACTTTAGGTAGGGTGTAGAATAACCCTTTCTGTAGAGCTGTCCCTCGATCAAGGCGTAGTTTACGGCTACCCTTTCGATCTTGTTCGCTTGAGTCTTGTCTCGCGGTAGGAGTCCTCCTGCGAGGTATGCTTGGATTGGTGTCTTCCAGGTTTCCTCTTCGTCAATGGCCATTACTTCGAATTGGTCTATGACGGATATTATCCTGTTTTCCACAAAGTGTGTTTCTTTGCCTTGTTCATTGTTTTGGGCATACTTGCTTAGAGCATCGGCCTCCTGGTTTTCTTCTCGTGGGACGGAAGTTATGTCGAAAGTTTTGAAACTTTCTACCAACTCCTTTGCTTGTGTCAAGTATCTCTGCATGTTTTCGGACTTTGCAGTGTACTCTCATTTGACCTGGTTGACGACCAGTTGTGAATCACACTTTACTCGTAAGTGTTCCACTCCAACTCCTTTGGCTATTCTGAGGCCTGTTATCAGAGCCTCATATTCTGCCTCATTGTTCGTTGCTCTGAATGTTAAGTTCAAAGCGTACTTCAGGGGGTCCGAGTCGTCGGGTGGGATTAGTAGTAATCCTGCTCCCGCGCCTCCGGTGTTGGATGATCCGTCCGTGTACATTTCCCAAACTTCTGCTGGTGGGACATTTGTTTGGACTTCATCTTGTGGCTCGGGCTCGATTCCTGTGAACTCTGCTATGAAGTCTGCCAAGGCCTGCCCTTTGATGGCTGTCCGTGGAGCGAAATGAATGCGGAATTCACTTAACTCTACAGACCACTTCGTCAATCTCCCTGACATGTTTGGTTTTGCAAGGATGTGCTTCAAAGGCTGGTCTGTGAGGACCGTTATTTCATGCGCGAAGAAGTAAGGCCTTAGCTTGCGTGCGGCTATCGCAAGCGCGTACAAGTGCTTTTCAATTGGTACGTAATTGACTTCATACTTGGCCAGTGTTTTGCTCACGTAATAGACCGGGAGTTGCGCTCCTCCTTTTTCCTTTATTAGTACAGAGCTAACTGCCGTGTTACTAGTTGATATGTAGAGAAAAAGAGGCTCCCCTTGAAGTGGCTTTGCTAGTCTTGGGAGCGTCTTCAAGTGTTGTTTGAGTAGTTGGAATGCTTCTTCACAGGCATTTTTCCATTCAAACTTCTTGTTTGCGCGTAACACTTCGAAGAAAGGGAGGGCTCTGTCTCCGATTTTGGCCAGGAATCTGTTCAGGGCTGCGAGGCGCCCGTTGAGTTGTTGTACTTCTTTGTGCTTTGTAGGAGAGGCCATTTCTTCAATTGCCTTTACTTTCTCAGGGTTTGCTTCAATGCCCCTTTCGCTCACCATAAATCCAAGTATTTTGCCTGACCGTACCCCGAAAGCGCATTTTGCGGGGTTTAGTCTTATTTGGTACTTTCGCATTCTCTCGAAGATTATGCGTAGGTTCTCTGCGTGGTTCTTTCTTTTCTTGGATTTTACGACCATATCATCCACGTACGCCTCCATTTTATCGCCAATCAGATCTCCGAAAATGAGATTGACCATTCTTTGGTAGGTTGCCCTCGCATTGATTAACCCGAAAGGCATAACTTTGTAGTTATAAATTTCGCTGTCAGCGTAGAATGCCGTATGTGGGGCGTCCTGCCAAAACATTGGGATTTGGTTGTATCCTGTGTATGCATCCATAACTGTCATCAGTTCATGGCCCGCAGTTGCATCTACCAACTGATCAATTCGTGGGAGCGGATATGAATCTTTTGGGCATGCATTGTTGAGGTCTCTGTAGTCGATGCACATTCTTGACTCGCCATTTGGTTTAGGAACAACTACAGGGTTGGCTACCCAAGTTTGATATTTGGATTCTTCAATGAAACCTGCATCAAGTAGTCTGCTAACTTCCTCGCGAATGGCCAATTTCTTGTCTCCTCCTATCGACCTTAGTTTTTGTTTCACTACTCGAGCATCTTTGTTGATGTTGAGTTTATGGCAAATGACATCTGGGCTTATTCCTGGCATGTCCTTTGGGGACCATGCGAATAAGTCTTTGTATTCTGTTAGGAGCGCTGTGATTTCAATCACTTCGTCTTCTGATAATGATGCTCCTACACACACCATTCTTTCTGGCTCATCGATTTTGAATTCACGGAGTTCGTCCATCGCTGTAGGCCTCCCGTAGTCATCTCTTGGGTCTTCGTCGATGGTGGGTATTACTGGCATGTTTCCCCTTTGATTTTGTTGTAGCGCGACATTGTGGCATTCTCTTGCTACTTGTTGGTTTCCTCTAACTTCTCCCACACCTGCAATGGTTGGGAACTTGATCTTCATGTGGGCCGTTGAAGGCACCATTCTCCATTCGTTCATGGTCGCGTATCCGAGAATGCCATTGTAGGCGTTTAGCTTTTCGACTACTATGAATAGTACATCGATATTCAGACGTCTTTCTCCTTCGCCCAAAGTTACCGGAAGGGTAATGGTGCCCAGCGGGTAGCTAGCATCTCCCATGAATCCCACTAGAGGTGAGTTCATTGTTTGTATGGCCTTCTTTCTTCCGAGTGCTAAGACAATGCCTTTTGTTAGCACGTTTGGGGCGGAGCCTCCATCTACCAGAATTCGCTTCACTTCCATGTCATCAATAGTCATTTGAATGACTAAGGCGTCGTTGTGGGGGAACGTTATGTGTTCTCTGTCTTTGGCTGAGAAGCCAATGACGTCCTCCATGATTGTGTCTACTCCGTCTAGCTCCTGTGGTTTTTCACTTTTCCCGGCGGCGTACCTCTCCCTTGCGTAAGAGGTTTCGCCCCCTGCACTGAAGCCTCCGTGTATGGTGTATGTGTTTTCCATCTTGCTTGTTCGTTTGAGTAACGCAGGCTTTCTTGTTCGAAGCCCGCAGACGGCGCCAAGTGTTTCGACCAAGTTATTGCGGGTTGCCCGCTGAATAACTCGTCGAAGTCTTCGAGTTGGGTGCGAGCCAAGTCCGTCCTCTAGAGTCGCGTGCGGGCCTTGGCTTCGTCTTCTGAACAGCGGTAAGTCCTTTGGGCTCTCTGATAGATCGTCTGTCTGCACCTGCGAGAGGAGCATTACCAAGCGATCCCCATGGAGAGGGGGGGGGGGTGCTTGGTGCGCTCGCTCCGACGATCAACATTAGTCGGCTTCAAGAGAGAGAAAGAGAGGGTTTTCTAGAGAGAGGTCAGAGCTTTTCCCAATCTCACCCAAAGTGACTTTAAAAAATGACTTGAAAATGTTTACCCCCAAGGTGGCTATTTATAGGCAACCTTGGACCGTAAACCGGTTTTGACCCGGTTCAATGTGGAAATGTGAACCGGGATGTAGGGGAGAGCTTTGGGAAAAGGACTCTGACGCGCGTCTCAGGCGGCTGTCATGAGCGGGACGCGCGCACCTTTGAAACATAGATCTCGAATACATAGGAGTTAGTTAAAAGTCGGGTCTCCTATACCTTCGAGATAAAATAGGGGGTGTGCGCGACACCCCCCGGGTGTTGAGTTTACCCGGAATTCCGGGTAAGCCCCCCGGGGATGTCGGGCAAGTTCGCGACTTGCCCGGTTTCCCCCGGTTAGCTCGAAATTGGGGATTCGTAAAGGGTCTCGCGCGTGTATGAGGTCCGAATAATTAAAACCGAGCCCGAATCATGCGTATATCCATCAGAGCTTATTGGAAAACCCAACCACATATGTTTGTAATTTTTTTTCTCCATATGTCGCCATAGAGGATGAAAACTGAAAAGTTATATCACAATATATATATTTAGGGTTAAGAACCTATGAAAGGTCTGAACTATCACCCATGTTAACGGGAGAGGTCTGAAATTTAAAAAGTTAATAACAGAGGTCTGAAATAACAATTTTGTGGATAACAAAGGTCTCCGTCAAATTTTTCCGTCAAATGTGACGGAATATGATCACGTGCAAAAAACGTGCCCCACTTTAAACTGTAATCCCAAAACTGCCCCTCCTTCGCCGGTGTGCCTGTCACGTGCAGAGTTGAAAAGTCTGAAATACCCCTAGGGGCGGGAAATCAAAACATGCGTCTCTTCCTCTTCTTCATTATGTCACTTCATTCCGATCAAAAGAAAAAAAAATCTCTCCTCTTCTCTCAGTTTCTAAGTTCTCTCAAAACACTGAGAACCCAACCTAGGGTTTGGTGCGACGGGGAGTTTGTGGGTTTTCCGGCGAAGAAGAAGGCGGTTTCCGTACGGCAACGAGGAGAGGAGAAGGTGACGGGAGTGGCAGTCCGCAGAGACGACGGGAAGGTGACGACGGTGTAGCTGCAGCGGAGGCTCAATTTTCGGGTTGAGGAAGATGGATGTCTCGTTTGGTAAGGGATTTCCACCCAAATACGAGATTATTTATGTGTATTGGTTGTGGGTTTGAAGATTTTCAGGAAATTGAACTTCATTTGTCATAAATTTTGGATTTTGCATGGAGGATCTGTTACTATTTTGTGAAAAATTGTTGTACAAGTGCTAATTAAGAGATTTTGGAGACAATGTAAAAAGAAAAAAAATGAAACTTGAAGAAGTTAACTTTAAACTGAAACTTGAAGAACAATCTGTTAATTAAACTTGAATCTTTCATATTTGCGAGGTCCTAGTTGGTTATGTTGGTTGTTTAGAGGTAGAAAAATCGAAACTTGAAGTTACAAACCTCTGTTACAACTATTATATTTCTTGATTTTTTACCTTGTTATCTTAAAATCGATGAAACAAAAATATATTTTTTAATCATTTTATAAGCTTAAACCATGAGTAACAAATATGATTTTTTAGAAAAGTGAAAAACAATACGTTTTGTTGCTAAAAATACCAAATTTGACGCCTAAATCTGAAGATTACTTTTAGGTTGTTAACCCTCATATCTATCTACTTTAAACCAAAGTCAAGTCATGATTGCTTCTGAATGGCCCATAGTAGTAAGTATATAGTTAAGCCTTCTCTGCAATGTGAGGTGAGGTGGGTGCTAAATCTCATCCACAACAGAACAAGTGGGTGCTAGAAACGATTTTGGTGTTGAAGTTGACCAAACACAACTATAGCAGCAATACTAACATTTTTTTACTATATACAAATGAACTGAGCTTAATAATGCATATAAGACACACAAAGAAGGAGGATGAAGTAGAAATTTTTATGATCCTTGTAAAGTGTGAAGTTGCCATATATATGGCTGTCCTTGTATCCTTACATATTTATCCAATTTTCTCTTTATATATAGGGTTTAGTACCTAAGACCTCAAGTATGAGTTATGTTCCGATTTGGTATATTATCTTTTTTTTTTTTTTGTTAATATTCAATATCTAAAGTATCATATTTATTGATTTCCACTTTTTTACTCTTAAAATTAACGGAATAAAAACATGTTTTTTAGTATCAAATATAAACCAGTTTAGAAAATCGAAACTTGAAGTTACAAACCTCTGTTTCAGTGGTTAAACAGAATATGGGTTAGGGTTTTAAAAAAAAAAGTCATTTGAACTAGTAATTTAAGGGCATTCATGTTAGGAGATCAAGTTAGAAGAAAATGCATATGGTGATCTTAGAACAAGCTGAAGTATATTCCCATTTAACTCAATCACTATATTCCCCTTTTTTTTTCTGAATCCAATTACATGACATTTCAGACATTCTTTATTGACACTAACAACATTTCAGACATTCTTTATTGACAAACTTCAATTTTCAGACAGCTAAAACCAACATGAGCGTGTCTTTCAGACCTACTGAAATTGAAACTGAATTGAAACTGAACTGAAAGTGCATTTAAACTGAATTTTAAGGCTATTCTAATTGGTCCTATCTAATCCTTCAATAAATTGTTTTGTTGCAGATTTACCTGATACACCGGAGGAATATCCTATCACGTTGGAGATAAACCACCATGGTGCTTTCATTATTGAAGACAACGGTACCATAATTGAGTACGTTGGCGATGTTGACAGCATACAGATTTCAAGTTACTACCCTTTCAACGAGCTTTTAAAGGAGTTGAGGTCAAAATTTGGGTATCCGGAGTGGGGATGGATACAATATAGGAAGCCTATTCCTGATCCCATCGTTTTAAAGTTGATAATGGGTAGAACTGATTGGGGTGAAGTGCTAGAAATGCATCCTAGAGGAACAGTTATGCAGGTGTATTTGGTGAAGGATGATGTCTCTGGTTTATCAACTTTACGGTCCGGCGGCGCTGAGGGGAGTGGGACAAGACCAGAAGGTGAGATGACTACATCCCAATTTAGGGATTGTATGCAGGGGTTGGTTGATGACTTGGTACGTGCCGGAAGAGAAGACAGAGATGGAGAGGAGGGAGCAGAGAGAGATCTTGAGGATCCTGCTCCCATCCAAGTTGATTCATCCCCATACACAGATGAGGAGGAAGGTGACACTGGAGATGAAGTAGAAGAAGAGGACGATGACTCTCTTCCTTCCTCCGACTGTAGTGTCTCTGATGAGAACTGGCGGCCAAGAGACGGGGATGACTTACACAGCACGAGTGAGAGTCCACCACCAGCTAATGAGGATGTATGGCATAGAGTTGCCAGAGAGACTGCAAGGGTGGAGAATGAGGAAGAAAAAAGAAAGGCAATTGCTGCAGGCAAGAGAAAGGTTGCTGATGAAAGGAGAAGACAACAAAGAGGTATGAAGTTTAAATTTTGTTAATATATGAGGTCTGAGGTTTCCAAATTGTTAACATTGATTTATCAGCTACACTAATTAAACTTTGTTTCCTCCACAGCCAACCCATCGCATGTTCCTGAGGATGAAGAGGTTGATGAGTTGACGTTTTTGGATGAGATGGATGGACAACATAGTGATGATGCTCCTGAGGAGTTGCTCCACGACAGCATGAGCCTCGCTTCATATGCACACTCTGGTGATCCTGAAGAAGTTTCCAGTCATGGGCGTTTTCCCGTGTACAAGGAGAGTTTAGAATCCAATGCCTCCCCACCAGACTTGAAGGTGGGGCTTTTATTCCTGAATGCCGAAGCATTCAGACAGGCACTAGCGGAGCACAGCATAGCACACAGATATGCGTACAAATTTCAGAACAACAACCAGACTAAGGTGGACGCTATTTGTAAGAAGAAATGTGGGTGGAGGATCTACGCTTCCAAGGTCACGGGTGAGGAAAGTCTACAGGTACGAAACTATGTTTAATGAAACCAAGATGCTTATTCTGGCTTTTCTATACATGTTTTGGTTTTGACTTGTTTTATTTTTTGTCATTCAATTTCAGGTGAAGACTTTCAAAAATAAGCACAGCAAAAAGTGCCTTGTGCTGAGGACAAGACAGATAAACAAGAATTGGTTGGTGCAAAAATATCTGGAGAAGTACAGACAGCAAAAGCTTACCACTGGATACATAGTGAAGGAGCTTGCTAAAGACAGACATGTTGATGTTAGTCGGTTCACTGTGCGGAATGCTTGCAAAAGGATGGACAAAATCATCAGAGGAGAGAGGGAGAAGGAGTATGCCATGATTTGGGAGTACGCCCATGCGGTCAAGACTGCCAACCCAGGATTTACAGTGGGAGTTAGTATGAACAACGGGAGGTTTCAGCGCTTTTACATGTGCCTAAAAGCATGTAAGACCAGGTTCATCCGTGGATGTAGACCTTTTTTTGGTCTAGACGGGTGTCACCTTAGAGGTGCGGAGACTGGACAAATTCTATCCGCTGTTGGTCAAGACGCAAATCAAGGGCTTTTTCCAATTGCTTTTGCTTGGGTAGAGGCGGAGACCTATAATTATTGGTTGTGGTTCCTTGACCTCCTAAAAAGGGACATTGGCACAGGTCCTGAAGGAAGACACTGGGTGATAATGTCTGACAGACAGAAGGTAATATTTCTGGTTTAAAATCAGTACAAGGAATCTTTGGCTGTTGATTTCTGGTGTCTGGAAGTTTCACATATGTTTAAATCTAGGGTCTGTTAAGCTTAGGTTTGTTAATTTCTGGTGTCTGGAAGTTTGACATATGTTTAAATCTAGGGTCTGTTAAACTTAGGTTTGTTAATTTCTGGTGTCTGGAAGTTTGACATATGTTTAAATCTAGGGTCTGTTAAACTTAGGTTTGTTAATTTCTGGTGTCTGGAAGTTTGACATATGTTTAAATCTAGGGTCTGTTAAGCTTATGTTTGTTAATTTCCGGTGTCTGCGAGTTTACATTTGTTGATTACTGATGTCTGAATTGGGATTTCTCGTAGGGCCTAGTTAATGCTGTTGCGGCGACTTTCCCAGATTCTGAACATAGAAGATGTGTCAGACATATTCACGAGAATATGAAAGCTGAGGGATGGAAGGGAGTTGCCATAAAAAACCATGTCTTTGGAGCTGCTTCTGCTTGCCTATTGCATAAGCATGAGGAACACATGTTAGCTTTGAGGAGAATTAAGGAGGAAGCTTATAACTACCTCAATCAAATCCCCCGTGAGCAATGGGCCAGGTGTTACTTCCCTGATTGGTCAAAGGCCGACAACATCATGAACAACCTCAATGAGAGTTGGAACCACCCTATAGATGAGGCAAGGAACAAGCCGATTATCTCAGGCTTAGATTACATCAGGAAGAAATTGATGAACCTGTTCCAATCCAAGAGGGAGGACACCAACAAATGGAAAGGGAGGTTGGGCCCAAAAATCTTGAAGAAGATTAGACGAGGGTTGTCGGAGGCAATGATCTGCAATGTCGTTTATTCAGGTGGCAGTAATTATGAAGTTGAATATGGTGCCACGACATACGCCGTGGATCTAGAAAATTTGGTATGCAGTTGCCGACAATATCAGTTAACAGGTCTTCCATGTCCCCACGGGTTGAGATGCGCGCGTCAAGAGTCTAGGCCACTGTCCTCATTTGTGCATCCAATTCTGACTAAGGAGGCCATGTTGAGGTCGTATCAGCTGATTGTGTATCCAGTTCCCAGTCAGGAGTTTTGGGAACCCCAAAACAACCTGCCAGTATTGCCTCCAAATTATAGAAGACAGGGTGGAAGACCCCGAAAAATTCGAAAAAGGGCTACGCACGAGGCTGGGCCTTCAAAACTCAGGAGGACATACAGGATGACATGTTCAATTTGTAGAAGTAAAGAACACAACAAAAAAGGTTGCCCTTCAAATCCCGCAAGGCGACAGGTCTGTTAATGATTCTCAATTTATACTCATTCAAATACTTTAAAGAAAACATTTTCTTAACTTGTATGTTTTGACAAATTTCATTGAAGGCTCCGAGGGTGGTGACTGAAGAGGAGCACAGCAGAGCTGCTGTGGATGGGGCAACTGCTGGTGTGGATGGGGCAACTACCGCTGTGCCGAATGTTGTTATCGATGAGGTAGTTTCCTTTGGTAGAATATTTTTTTAAGTTGCAATGGAAAACTGACAATTTTGGTAATTCAGGATGACTCTAATTGGCTGGCATCACCATGGGACAATGTGGATAACCGACCTGCCCCCCCAACAAGGAAAACCCGCAATCGCACTTCTGCACCGGTGAGTTATACAAATTGTTGATATTTAGCGTCTATTTGTAAGACCTTTTTTGATATTAGATGTCTGTGTTATGCACATTGTTGATAATTAGGGTCTGTTTGTAGGACGAATGTTGATATTAGATGTCTGTGTTATGCACATTGTTGATAATTAGGGTCTGTTTGTAGGACGAATGTTGATACTAGATGTCTGTTTGTAGGACGAATGTTGATACTAGATGTCTGTTTGTAGGACGAATGTTGATACTAGATGTCTGTGTTATGCACATTGTTGATATTTAGGGTCTGTTTGTAGGACGAATGTTGATACTAGATGTCTGTTTGTAGGACGAATGTTGATACTAGATGTCTGTTTGTAGGACGAATGTTGATACTAGATGTCTGTGTTATGCACATTGTTGATATTTAGGGTCTGTTTGTAGGATGTTATTGACATTTAGGGTCTGATTTGCAGGTTAAAAGAAAGAGACTGGTTAAAAGAAAGAGACGGGATATATATGTGGGGGAAGAGGATGTATATATGGCTCACGATGAAGAAACATTAGCTGGATATATTTCGGTAAATGTCCTTGATGTTGTATGGTTATTTAGGGTTTGTGTAATGACAAGCAAAACCATAAGCTGATGATTTCTACGTTATGCAGTCGGTCGGAAAAAAGACCCCCAGGAGATGCAATAACAACGCAGTTCGCGAAGATCCAGTGCATGAGGAGCCAGTGCAGGAAGTTCCTCTTCAGGATGAGCCAGTTGTTGAGGAGGCAGTCAGTGAGCAACCAATGCAAGATGAAGAAGAACAAGTCAAGATGGAGGAAAACGTTGAGGAGTATGAAGATGTGGATCATCAGGACGAAGAAGTCGACACAGAGGAGAATAATGAGGATTCAGATCTGGCTGATAGTGAAGAAACGTTAGCTGGGTACTTGTCGGTATGTGTCCATTCATCATCCTTATTATTGCTCATCTTTAGTCATTTAGAAGACAGTATAACTCTTTTGTAAAAAAAACATTATAGATAAATAAATTAATGAATAAAATTCAAGTGTTAAACCAATTTAATTAAATATTATACATAAAATTAAAAAAAAAAATAATTGATTTTTAAATTTATTTGAATTCGTTAAAATTGGTCAATTTTATATCAAATATTCAGATTTCAATTGTAACTGACATATGTGGTCATCCCCGAAATTCGAAAATCGACGTTGTTAGGGTAATAGTTCAACTATATATTTACCTGCTATAGTGTAGGATTATAGGGGATAAATACTACGGAAACAAAACAAGGTACATGTCATGTAACAAATTACGCAGCATAATTAAGGGCACATACCTACAATGCTTTCCGTAGACCCAAGATCTTCTAAGGGAGTTCTCGATCCGCCGGACGGTTCCCGTAAGGATTATGGTTAAGGAATACCTACGCGGATTGGTCTCCACAGCAAAGTCTCTTGCCGATTCTTCTGCAGGGATGGATCTCCGGAGTAATTGCTTGAAGCAATTTGGCACCTCCTTGGGCACAGGGTGGTTCGGCTGAAACACTAGAATAAAGGAATGAGGGATTTCTTTTTGTCTCGCCACAAAAGAAGAAAGTGATTAACCTTAATTAGTTCTCTAACACTCCCTATTTATAAGAGAAGGTGGGCAAAACCCACATCACCACTCTATTAATTTCGGTCGGCCTATAGTGAGAAAATGATGCCCAATTTTGGGCCTCTCATGTCCTTTGAGATTTTAGGCCTAGCCCAAAATCCTTAATGTGACATTACCCAATTGACTTAGGTAACAGTCTCATATTAATGGGCTCCTATTTACGGCGGCGCAATTTCTAAATACCAACAGCTCCCACTCGCAGGAATGGGAGGGTGCCTGTTAATATGTTGCCGACCAACACAGCAACATTTATTCTTCGATCCAGCCCTGCTTCGGAATAGTTATACGAGGTTTGTCGTGCGACCGGCGGACATGAATGGCATCGTCATACTCATCTGTTAGAAGTGTTGTAGCGCCCGTGTAATGTTGATTCCCCATCTATAATCAACATGTAAAAATAATAATGTGTTGGGTTGTATCCTTGGTCAACTGTCATTCTCCAATTGCCTAGTTTCCACATAGGAACACTTCTCCAAGGCATCCGTACAAGTATTCACAACATTCAACTAATATCAGGCTGGTCGCCACCTAGTGAATACAAGAGTCGGAGAATTATAGATGTACATGACCGTCCTCATCGCTCATACCCTTAGTCAAACTCAACCGGTTTCCAAATATGTGGTCACTTGACCTTTTTGTTCAGCACTGCGTTCGTACGCCGGGAAACGAACATTGAGCATGACCTTAGATATGAGTTCTGAGCCCGTAAGGATACTTCAGATGCTTCTTCATATAGCATCCGGGATCAGTCACACGCTCAAGATGAAGAAGTTTGTGCCCATCCGAATCTCGTGGATTCTACCTAGTACAACCGAGCCTGACCCCGTGGTCGAACATGACACGTCCAGTATGAAGCGCACGTCGATAGCATAACATGAACTTACATGTTTTCAGGAGTGGGAAATGTCATATGTTATTGCAGACTTGTCATCTGGCCCAGAATGTGGTTGTTGACGAACGAAATTTGTCAGGGCGATACGCAAAAATTAGATCATGTAGTGTTACCCCGAAACCAAATGGTCGTTTTGCTTAACCAGGTTTATATTTCGAAATCACCATGGTTCATAGCCGGTCTTGAAATGGTAGAGATCCTCCTCTCCTCCAAGACGACCGAGCCTGTGTGATGAGGCTTGGCCCACATTCGACATGTTTAATTTGAGAGGATTGTCCCTCCTACGACTAGTTTATAGACCGTAAAATCCGATATAAATAAAAAATTATGACGTCGTATGATCATAAATTCTAATTTCAATTCATTTTATTCAAATATTACTTTAAATCTCAAAATGTTATCATCGCAACACAAGCTTCTTAAACCATACACAATCCAAGCTTTTGACGTGTTTTTCGAAAACATCCATACATAAAGGTTTGGTCAATGGGTCTGTCACCATATGTAAACACCTAATTTTGGTACGCGCGACACGTATATAACACGTTAAAAATGTTATGTGTAACACGTTTTAAAAAAAAAGGAAGTATTTAAATATGGAAGGTCACGGGGTTGCCAAAAATAGGCTCAGTTTAAATTAGGACAATACATATGCAATAATGTGATGTAATAAATCAGAATATATAATATATATATATTCGGATTTAATCGAGTAAATATTGAGGGAATATTGATTTTCCAATTTTTGGGTGTCAATTTACCTATAAATAGGTACATATTACATGTAAAAAGCACACAGAAAATAAAAATCATAATAAAGTATTATTGTTTCTCGAAAAACGTGAAATTTCGTCTTCTTCTCTCTTCCCTCTCCCGTACTAACCGGAGGAGATCTGGGCCAAGACCTCGCCGGCGCCGCTGAAGCTCGGAGTCCACTTCTCTGCCCGCCGCCCGCCTGACCAAGTCCACCGGCCGCCGCTAGCTCCACTGCCAGCTCCGGTCACGTCGCAGCCAACATCCGCTGCTGCTGCAATTCATCACGCCGAAGCCGCCTTCACGCCAGAGCTCGCCCTCACGCCGGATTCCTTCCGTCTTCGCCACGCCCGGAGTCCTTCCGTCTTCGCCACCCCGTCGTCCGCCGCCTGCAGTTGCCGCCGTCGTTGCTGTTGGGAGGAAGCTGCCGGAGTCATCGTTGCTGCTGGGAAGGTATCGTCTGTTTAATTTTTTTTTTTCTTTTCTGTTATTATTATTATTATTATTATTATTAGTAGTAGTTATTATTATATCATGTTAACTAATTAGTTTAGATGTAGATTAGTAAAATAACATGCCTAATGAATATATGTGTATAATTCAATTGTGCTAGGATTTTGAACATGTTTACCGTTAATTAGATTTTATTTCAATTAGGGAATCTAGGTACGTAATAGGTTTTTTTAGGTTTAATTTCGTTAATATTAAATATTTCGCATGAAGTTAATTTAATTTTAAAACTGGCATATATTTTAATTAAGTACTGAAAGGGCGTGATTAGAAAAATATTTTTTTTAATTCGTAACAAAACCCCCGAACCCAAATCTTGAGTGCAGACCAATTAATTGCTTAGGTGCTAATTTGTTTTTACCTAGGTAATTTAGGTTTCTAGTTAGCAGTAATTAGCTAGTGGCGACTCTTTTCAAAATTGCACATTTTCAAAACGTAACTTCGCCATAGGTCAGATTTTTAGGGTCCGACAATTTGGCGACTCTGCTGGGGACAACTTAGAGGGTTCGGGCTTGTTAAAATTGCATGTTTGCCATGTTTTAGCTTGTATAAGTGTTACTCTAATTTTGTACGAGTTTTTACTAACGTTTGTTCGTCTTGATTAAAACTTGCACACACCACTTTAGAATAAGAACCAAACGCCTAAAACCCAGGGCGACTAGGAACCCCGGAGGTTTAGTACGGTACGACCGGAGCGGCTGGGCCGCCGGTACGGCTCGGAAAAACTCTACTCGCTTGTGAAGGTCTTATGATCCCTGTGATGGGGTGAGGAAACCACCTTGTTGGGAACCTGTCAGTGGAACCAACCATAGAGCAAAGCCAAAAACACACTACCCAAAGCTTCAATCCGGCCGATATGCGTACATGTGTGGTTTTCGTTTTTCGCTTTGCAATTCTCGGCCCTTAGGTTTTATGGTGTATAGGATATGGGTCCATGTGTAATCTTACTCTTATATTGTTGTAATTATAATTGTGGCTTGGATATTAGTGGAAACTTTACTTTCAAAGCATGCATCATCATTTTTCAAAAAATTTAGTGCCATTCGTTTCACCAACTTTAAAACGCTTTATACTCCATTTTGGTAAGGATGGAAGCACTGCGCAAATGCCCGCACGTCACAGCTTTGCCGGCCCCCAAGGAGGATATCAATCGTATCTGGAATGCCATGATAAGCACAGAGCAAGAGTACGTCACCAAGATCATTGGTAGGATCAACGTCTCCCCGACTATCCGTTAAAGTGGCACATGCTTGATGCCTTAACCAACTTTTGGGACCCTAAAAAGGCGGTGTTCGTCATCAATGGCATAGAGCTAACCCCCACGCTCGAAGAATACGGACAACTGGTCCAAGGCGTCGAGTGGAATAGGAAGATCATACTGCCACAATTTGGAGCCCCAGAGAGATGCATCATGTCTGCCCTTGTACGAGCTAAAAAACATAGGGTGGCTGACGAGCTTATGGTGAATGTAGAGCATGGCATATCTATCAATCGTTTAATAAAATGGATCGAATTTAGAAGGAAAGATGATCGAGCGATCCGAGGAGCAACCCACGCCTATCTCCTACTATTTTTAGGGACTGTCTTATTCCCCCGCTCCAAAAGCCATATAGACGTGGCCCTGGCACACGTTGTCCTTCAAGTGGTCGAAGGCAGAGGTTACACAGTGGCGCTGCTTGCCGAAACAATCACGTCACTAAACCTCGTAAAGGCTAAAGGGAAAGGGGTAATCAGGGCAAGTCCAGCTTTAATACAAATATGGTTTTTAAGTCACTTAGTTGAGATTGGCGCAGGTTTCCCCAAATTTCGTTTCCTCATTGATCAACAAATTATATCAAGGACGATAGATTATTCTCGCCATGTGAATAGGGGTTGGAGTGCCCTTGAGTGGAAAAAGCATTTTTCGAAACTTCTACCTAAAAATATTTTGTGGGTAGCTCGTTGGTTTTCACCAAAACCCGTATTTTTAAAGTGCAAAGATTTCAAAGGTATTCCTCTTATCAGTCACCTAGGCTCAGTGGTCACCTACCCGGCTCGAGTCACTCGACAGCTTGGAGGCCTCCAAGGTATACCAACAAGCACAACGGGATCTTCTCTGGTTTTCAACTGGCACGACGATAAAATCACTCAAGCCGCGCTCAAAAAAGGCGCCGAGCAAATCCAAAAGATTTGGGAGGACCGAGAGGAGGAGAAAATCCAAATGCCAGATGATCTAGGAGAGGAGGAGAGGATGTATCGCGCCACCAAAGAATACATTTACCGGTTTCATACTACCCCAAGGGAGTCCCTCATCGACCCTACAGAAATCCTCGGACCAAAGCCACAAGCTCAAAACCCCTCTAACGAAGATGTGTACGGTGCACTGGCGGCTCGGGTGGAAATGCAGTGCGCAACTTGGGTCCAAGACTGTACAGAAGCCAAAGAGGAGGTCATGAAGTTACGGGAAGACCTAGACAAAGCAAATGCCACCGTTATGCACCTGCAGTGGGCTGTTAAGGTGAAAGAGAGACAAAAGACGCGGCTAAGTGTTGATCTTGAAAAGTTCAAACGAAGAGCAAGAAGACTGAAACTTTTTTCAAAACATTTGTCTGTCGCATTCGTTAGGACTAGAGAACAAGCACTCGACGCACTCGGCGAGATGCGCAGTCGTGTAAAGCGTTTTAAAGTTTAAATATTAGAACTGTTTCCTTCATGAATAAAACGCTGAGATGAATGGCACATTTTAAAAAAAAATCATGCATGGTATTCAGTGTCTACACTTTGAATCGTCGGTTTTTCAATTGCAGGAAATATTTAGCTAATACTGGCACGAACGCGACTAACGACCAAAATGGAAAACACTGAGAAAATCGAGCAACACGACAAGCGAATGGCCGAGATTGAGGCAGCCAACGCAAAAATGCATCAGGATATGGCCGACATGTCATCCAGCATGGAACGCATCATGGCACTGCTTGAAGCTCAGTCAGCTTACCGCGCCCCAAACCCAGCCTTGCTACCAGAAATCGCAAGTCCAACCTCCTCCAAAACGCCCGTAGCAAATACCGGACCTCGAATCCCGGCCGCAACCGTGCTTCCCGACGCCACGGTAGAACCTCCTCGTGACCAACCCCCGGCTTTAGTCGTACCAGACCAATCCGCACCGAAGCCGTATGTCCTTCCAAATCCAACAACAATATATGGGCCCGTGAGCAAAGGGGGTTCTGCCGGCACCAATGAATTCACATCATCACCGGTCATCGAATCCAAGCAAGATCGCCGCTTGAAGAAAATGGAAGAAAAGATGAAGGCTCTGTCCGGACTTGAGCAGTACGGGGGCATTGGTTATTCCGATTTATGTTTGTTCCCCGACATGTCAAGACCAGAAAAGTTCAAAGTGCCTGATTTCGAGAAATATGATGGCACCGGAAATCCCATCGTCCACCTGAGAATTTACCTTGCAAAGATGGCCCCTTATCAGCAGTACGAGAAGTTCTTGATCCAGACGTTCCAGGAGAGTTTGAAAGGAGCAGCTTTGGTTTGGTTCGTCAGCTTGAAGGCCGGTGATATCTCAACCTGGGAGGACATGGCCAACGCTTTTGTTCGCCAATACAAGTTCAATCTGGACACTGCCCCGACTCGCATGGATCTTCAAAGCATGGAGATGACTGGCGGACAATCCTTTAGAAACTACATGCAGGCGTGGAGAGAGAAGGCCGCCGGAGTCCGAACGCCACTGGAAGACACAGAAGCAGTATCAATGTTCATCGGAACTTTAAAAGGAGCTTACTAATCCCATTTATTGGGACATGTTTCTGCAAATTTTGCCGACCTGGTAAAATCCGGAGAGATGATTGAGCAAGGAATTCGAATGGGGAAGATTGAAGATCCTCTCAAAGGCTACCAAGGAGATGGTCTGAAAAAGGGTGGCGCCAAAAAGCCGCTCCCGAAAGATGCAACTGTAGGCGCAGTCTACCCAATGCAGTTGACAACCCCAATGGCTCAGCCAGTGACTCAAGTATCCCCGGCTCCACAACCCTCCTTTACAGGCGGACATGCAAGTCAGGCTAATTTAAGACAAAGAGAAACAAGGGCCTTCACCCCTTTACTTGTGTCAATGGCTGAAGTGTACCAGAAGATGTTAGAACAAAACCTCATCGGCCCCGAGTTCATGAGGCCAGATTCGAGAGTACTCAATGATGATCCAAACTCGAGATGCGAGTTCCACATGGGAGTAGCTGGACACTCGATAGAGAAGTGCACCCGCCTGAGACACAAGATTCAGGACCTCATTGACAATAAGCTCCTTATTTTCAACCCAATCCCTCCTCCTAATGTCAAGACAAACCCTTTGCCGCAACACAATGCTGGTTCATCGTCATCCATCAACATGATCTGTCTCGAGGAGGAGTCGTCAGAAGATGTCGCTATTGCGGTAATCACGCCATTCATACTTAATTATGTGCCTGAACAGTCGGCCAGGTTGCCACTAGTTATGCAGGGCCCGACTCTTTTCCAATATGAAAGCAACAAGAAGATCCCTTGGAATTACGAATCTCGGATAATCGGAGCAGCAAAACCAGACGATCGTGTTATGCTCATGACACGTTCGGGTCGTTCATACATGGAAGATGTTGCTAAAGATAAGGCTGTAGAAGTAACACCAAAGAAGAAGGTGACTGACGAAGAAATTGTGGACTTTGTAAAGTTCATGAAGGAAGGAGAGGACAAAGTGATTGATCAGCTCCGCAAGACTCCGGCTCAAATCTCTTTGCTTGCTCTCTTCTTAAGCTCAGAAAGTCATCGTGACGCTCTCATGAACGTGCTCAAAGAAGCGTTAGTACCGAAGGAAACCTCTGATGAACAGATGGGTAATGTTATCGGCTCTATATTCTCGAACCAGATTTATTTCGGGGATGACGATCTAGGAGTCGACGGTCGGAACCATGTGAAAGCCCTAGTGTAACGGATTCGTGCTTTCGAAAGTCATGGTTGATGGTGGCTCGACAGTCGATGTTTGCCCATTATCCACGCTCAAGCAAATGGAGCAAGTCGGCAGTTCGAGCTTTTGATGGCACGAGAAAGGAAGTTTATGGAGAGATTGAGTTGCAACTCGAAATTGGTCCTAATGTTTTTTATGTCACTTTCAGGGTCATGGATATCCCGAATGTTTTCAGTCTTCTCTTGGGAAGACTATGGATCCACGCGGCTCGGGAGGTGCCATCCACCCTACACCAGAAGCTGAAATACGTGATCGACAATTGCCTCGTGGAAATCAGGGGAGAAGGCGATCACAACATCTATCAGGAAACGGCGGTCCCTGTCATCAACACTAGTGGAGATGAACCACCCGCATACCATTCCTTTGAGCTAATCTCCGTCATCAGGGATTGGGGAGAGCCAACGCTGAGCAAAGCAGACATCATGGTAGGAAGGTTCATGTTGAAGAATAATTTCGTCCCGGGTCAAGGCCTGGGTATCAGGTGTCAAGGGATTCCGCGTCCACTCCAGCTGAAGGAAAGTGTATGCAAATACGGGCTAGGGTATTCCCCATTCCAAGAAGACGATCAAAGTGCACGTGGGGAACAACAACTGGTGGGTTTCCAGAGGGGGCGATTCGCTAGAAGGTGGAGGCCTATGAACATTCCACCACTGTCAGTGACTTTCCCAGGGCCACCTCAGATCATTCGAGCTGATGAAGATGAAGCATTACAAGCTATAGCCGGATTGTTCATCACCGACACCACAGTTGGAGCCATCCTCGAAGAAGTTCCCCCAGGCATCTATGTCCGACCATTTGTTGAAGGAGAAGCAATCGCCAATTGGTTTTCGATTCCAGTTTATGCTCTTTCGCTTAGCGATGAGTAAGATTTATGAGTTTCTGTTGTACTCCTTTGCGCGGCAAGATCATGAGCCCTGCACTGGAAAGAGGGATATTATCATGATCTTATCAATATAAATAAATCCCTTTATTTCAAATTTTACTCATTTTCACTTATTTCTGGTCAAATTCGCATTGATTCCGGTTATTTTCCTTACCGGGAAAAATACAAGAAAACACGTAAACCATGACGATGTGATTCCATCAGAGGAATATAATGATGACCATGTTCCGATTGAAATAAGATAGAATCTCGAGAGATTCGAAGATAGAAAGCCATCAACGGCCGAAACTACCGAAATAGTTAACATCGGTACGAAGGAAGAACCCCGAGAGCTCAAAATTGGGCAACCCTTGATCCTTCTCAGAAAGCCCAGATGATCGAGCTGCTAGACGAGTACAAAGAGATCTTTGTTTGGTCATATTCTGACATGCCCGGCCTAGATACAGCAATTGTGCAACATACTCTGCCCATAGATACCGAGAAGTTCAAACCCAAAAGACAACATTTAAGGCAGCAAAGTCCAGAGTTACTCCTCAAGATCAAGGAAGAGATCATCAAGCAAATTAACGCGGGGTTCCTTGAGGTGTGCAACTACTCCGAGTGGGTCGCCAACATTGTCCCTGTGCCGAAGAAGGATGGTCGTGCTCGAGTCTGTGTTGATTATCGGGATCTCAACAAGGCTAGTCCGAAGGATAACTTTCCACTCCCTCATATTGACATGTTAGTCGATAACACAGCACGGCACAACATGTTCTCGTTCATGGATGGGTTCTCTGGATACAACAAAATCAAGATGGCAGAAGAAGACAAGTCGAAAACCACTTTCATCACAATGTGGGGCACGTTTTGCTACAAGGTCATGCCTTTCGGACTCAAGAATGAGGGGGCAACTTACTAGAGAGCAATGGTGACATTGTTCCATGACATGATGTATAAGCAGATAGAAGTATACGTCGATGATATGATTGCAAAGTCCCGCGAGGATGAAGACCACCTTGTCAACCTGCGGATGCTCTTTGAACGGCTTAAGAAGTTTAAACTCAGGCTAAATCCAGCAAAATGCACATTCAGAGTAACATCCGGTAAGTTGCTGGGCTTTATAGTCAGTAAGAAGGGTATAGAAGTGGATCCCGACAAGGTCAAAGCGATACTAGACCTTTCAGCACCGTCTACCGTCAAGGAGGTCAGAAGCTTGCTCGGACGTTTGAATTACATCGCGAGGTTCATCGCCAACATGAAGAACAAGTGTCAACCGTTGTTCCGCCTCCTGCGGAAAAATGCATTAATTGAATGGGATGAAGAGTGTCAGCATGCCTTCAAGTCAATCAAAGAATATCTCGTCAATTCGCCGGTTTTAGTCCCGCCCACTCCAGGTCGGCCTCTCATATTGTATCTGGCAGTCCGAAAAGGATCATTGGGATGCATGTTGGGGCAACTAGATGAAGATGGCCAGACAGAGCACGCCATTTATTACCTCGGCAAGAAGTTCACTGAAGGAGAGGCCAAGTACCCGGAGGTTGAAAGGACAAGCTGCGCTTTAGTATGGGTAATGCAGCGACTCCGACAGTACACGTTGTATTACACCATACATCTCATTTCTAAGCTGAATCCCTTGAAATACATACTAGAGAAGCCGGCATTGATGAAGAATGTCGCCAAATGGCATGTCCAGCTTGCTGAGTACGACATACAGTTCATTCCTCGTACTTCTATAAAAGGGCAGGCTATTGCAGATCACCTAGCCGAGTTTCCCATTGATGACGATCGTCAAGCAAATCACGAGCTTCTGGATAGCGACATACTTCACGTGGAGGAAGAAACAGGAAATGAAAGCATGTGGAGAATGTATTTTGATGGAGCTGCAAACTCCACCGGATGTGGTATAGGGGCAGTGCTTGTATCCCCAAAAGGTCAACATTTTCCTGTAGCAGCAAAGATCACCTTCCCGTGCACCAACAACGTGGCAGAATACGAAGCGTGCATTCTCGGGTTGCGAGCGGCAATTGACTTCAAGATACGAGAATTGGAGATTTATGGAGATTCCATGCTGATCATTCTCCAAACCTTGGGAGAATGGAAAACGAGAGATCCCAAGTTACAACCATATCATCAGCACATTGAAGAGTTGAGCGAGAAGTTTGAGGAAATAACATTCACGCAGATGCCTCGGAGTAAAAATCAATTTGCAGATGCGTTGGCGACCCTCGCATCAATGGTGAATATCTCGGACGGGAATTCCATAGAGCCTCTCGAGATTGAAGTAAACAATCGTCCGACATATTGTTGCACACTTGAAGAATCAGATGGCGAGCCCGGGTTCCTTGATATAAAGAGATACTTGCAGTCAGGCGAGTTTCCCGAGGGTGCAAGTAGCAAAGATCGGAAGACCATCCGCAGGATGGCATGCAATTTCTTTCTTAGTGGTGAGGTTCTTTATAGAAAATCTTTTGATACTACCCTTTTGAGATGTGTAGGTTCGGAAGAGGCGAAGCGGTTGATGGAGGAAGTCCATGAAGGAAGCTGTGGACCGCACATGAGCGGTCACATGCTCGCAAGAAAAATCATGAGGATGGGCTATTTTTGGACTACCCTGATGACGGACTGCGTGGAGCACGTCCGGCGATGCCACTTATGCCAGGTGTATTCTAGTCAGATTCATGCACCGCCAAATGAGTTGCATCCGATGTCTTCTCCGTGGCCGTTTTCGATGTGGGGAATTGACGTGATTGGTCCCATTTCACCAAATGCATCTAACGGTCACAGGTTCATTTTAGTGGCAATTGATTATTTCACCAAGTGGATAGAGGCTGTCACACTGGCATCAGTTACTGCAAAAGCGTTTGAGCGTTTCTTACGAAGAGACATCGTTGCCCGTTACGGGGTGCCCGAGACAATAATCACGGACAATGCCAAGAATCTCAACAACAAATTGATAAACGATTTATGTGTTCAACTCAAGATCAAACACAGGAATTCGTCCCCATACCGCCCTCAGATGAACGGCGCGGTGGAAGCAGCAAATAAAAACATAAAGAAGATCATTGAGAAGATGACTGTCACATACAAAGATTGGCATAACATGTTACCTTGGGCACTCTTGGCATATAGAACATCGATCCGCACTTCAACCGGGGCAACTCCGTTTTCTCTCGTGTATGGAACTGAAGCTGTTCTACCCGTGGAAGTGGAAATCCCCTCTGCAAGGATCCTGGCAGAATCAGGGCTCGACGAGGCAGAATGGGCTAGACAAAGATATGAACAATTGAACCTCATCGACGAAAAGAGGCTCACGGCACTATGCCATGGGCAATGTTACCAACAACGGATGGCTAAGGCCTTTGACAAGAAGGTGCGACCACGTAATTTCCAACCAGGAGACCTGGTATTGCGCAAAGTACTGCGTATCAATCCTGATTCGCGAGGGAAGTTCGCGCCAAAGTACGAAGGACCCTACGTGGTCAAAGAGGTGTTCAAGGGAGGTGCGCTGATCATCACGGATATGGACGGTCAAGACCTTCCTAGTCCAATCAATGTAGACGCACTTAAAAGAAATTATGCCTGAAAAAAAAAAATCCCGCTAGGTCGAAAACCTGTAAAGGCGACTTAGGCAAAAGTTAGGGATTAGAGGCATGATTGAAAATCTGAAAGGACAGTCATGGTAAAAGGAGAGTTCGAAAACAAAAAGAGGGGCCTTAAGTAGCGATGACGACAAGCTTCATAGCGCATCTTGAGCTACTTATCTGAGATTTTCAAACTGTAAAGGGCCACAGCCACCCTCCAAATGGCTACAATCAAAAAGCTCCTGGAACATAACGGTGAGAAAAGGGTCACAGCCACCCTCCAAATGGCTACAAATACTTCCGCATCAAGACGGAAAATAAAGTACAGGTCACAGCCACCGTTTAATCGGCTATCAAATAAAGAGTGCTTCCGCTAGGTTGAAAACCCAAAAGGGCGGCCTAGGCAAAATCAGGAAATGA
This sequence comes from Clarkia xantiana subsp. parviflora, assembly GCA_036873135.1. Classification (NCBI taxonomy): domain Eukaryota; kingdom Viridiplantae; phylum Streptophyta; class Magnoliopsida; order Myrtales; family Onagraceae; genus Clarkia; species Clarkia xantiana. The sequence goes on from JAPTYO010000003.1 coordinate 14,252,821, forward strand.
GGGGCATGGTTGCAAGTTCAGAAATTGCAATCACGGCAAAAGGAGAGGAAAAATTCTAAAAAAAAAAAAAAAAAAGATCCCGCTAGATTGTCGTGCCGTGCGCAATTTAGGCAAAAATTAGGGACAAACATTCATGCGCAACACAGCGCCTTCCAAAGTCAACTTCACGGCAAACGGGACGGTTACAGTCTGCTCTCGCGAGTCACCATTCAAGGACAAGTAGGACTGTTACAGTCTGTTCCTACAAGTCACAACCGACAATCAGAGTCACCCCCGACGAACGAAGCCTTAGTGTTCAGCCTTCGCAAGTCACGCCACTAGAGGCACTTCTCCAACGGACGCCACTAGAGGCTCATCTCCGACACTCGCCACTAGAGGCATCACCAAAGGTTCTCCGGTACGATCTGACGTAGAGGTCTTTCGCCACCAGAGATATCACCAGAGATTTTCCGGCACGGTCTGACGTAGAGATTTTCCGTTACCACTCTCCACTAGAGGCGTCACCGGAGGTTGTTGGTCCTGTTTGACGTAGAGGTCATCTATTACCAATCATCACCAAAGGTTTTATTTTATTGCTCGCCACTGGAGGCTTTACTTTTTCGCACGCCACTCGAGGCTCTATTTTCTGCACTACCAATGGAGGCACTGCCAACAGGGGCATCGCCAACAGAGGTTCTACTTTTTCGCACCATCAATAAAGCCAAAGGCCGCCTTGGAGACTTGAAGACCCGGAAGAAGATATACTTCCTAGCCAAAATTAGTGTTTACTCGTCTTTGGACAAACCCCCTCGAATGCATTCTACGGGAGTCCGTCCAAAGAGGGGCAAGCTGTAAACACCTAATTTTGGTACGCGCGACACGTATATAACACGTTAAAAATGTTATGTGTAACACGTTTTAAAAAAAAAAGGAAGTATTTAAATATGGAAGGTCACGGGGTTGCCAAAAATAGGCTCAGTTTAAATTAGGACAATACATATGCAATAATGTGATGTAATAAATCAGAAAATATATAATATATATATTTTCGGATTTAATCGAGTAAATATTGAGGGAATATTGATTTTCCAATTTTTGGGTGTCAATTTACCTATAAATAGGTACCTATTACATGTAAAAAGCACACAGAAAATAAAAATCATAATAAAGTATTATTGTTTCTCGAAAAACGTGAAATTTCGTCTTCTTCTATCTTTCCTCTCCCGTACTGACCGGAGGAGATCTGGGCCAAGACCTCGCCGGCGCCGCTGAAGCTCGGAGTCCACTTCTCTGCTGGCCGCCCGCCTGACCAAGTCCACCGGCCGCCGCTAGCTCCACTGCCAGCTTCGGTCACGTCGCAGCCAACATCCGCTGCTGCTGCAATTCATCATGCCGGAGCCGCCTTCACGCCAGAGCTCGCCCTCACGTCGGAGTCCTTCCGTCTTCGCCGCGCCCGGAGTCCTTCCGTCTTCGCCGCCCCGTCGTCCACCGCCTGCAGTCGCCGCCGTCGTTGCTTTTGGGAGGAAGCTGCCGGAGTCAACGTTGCTGCTGGGAAGGTATCGTCTGTTTAATTTTTTTTTTTTTGTTATTATTATTATTATTATTATTATTATTTCTGTTATTATTATTGTTATTAGTACTTATTATTATATCATGTTAACTAATTAGTTTAGATGTAGATTAGTAAAATAACATGCCTAATGAATATATGTGTATAATTAAATTGTGCTAGGAATTTGAACAGGTTTAACGTTAATTAGATTTTATTTCAATTAGGGAATCTAGGTACGTAATAGTTTTTTTTAGGTTTAATTTCGCCAATATTAAATATTTCGCATGAAGTTAATTTAATTTTAAAACTGGCAAATATGTTAATTAAGTACTGAAAGGGCGTGATTAGAAAAATATTTTTTTTAATTCGTAACAGAACCCCCGAACCCAAATCTTGAGTGCAGACCAATTAATTGCTTAGGTGCTAATTTTTTTTTACCTAGGTAATTTAGGTTTCTAGTTAGCCGTAATTAGCTAGTGGCGACTCTTTTCAAAATTGCACGTTTTCAAAACGTAACTTCGCCATAGGTCAGATTTTTAGGGTCCGACACCATACTCTCAGATGACAAGTATTCTAATGTGATCGATTTTTCTTCGACCATACTTTTAGCATAATTATATTTTACATCGATGTGTTTCGTCCTACTATGGTACTTAGGATTCTTAACTGCTGCAATCGTTGCTTGACTGTCGGAGTATACCCTCACAGGCTTACTCCCGTTCTCGACGTCAAGCAATGCAGTTAATAGTCTTTTAAATGCATTCTTAGAGAGGCTACGAATTCGGATTCCATTGTAGACAGCGCTGTTAGATTACGGGGAGAACTTACTACGGATACTTAAACAAGGTACATGCTAGTAATTGGAATTACGCATCGGAAGTTTCACACATACCTTTAAGCTGATCCTTAGTCCCAAGATCTTCTCAGGAGGGAGTTCACGATTCTCCGGTCGGGACCCATAGAGGTTCTTGTTAGATAAGCCCTACGTGCTGCAAGCTCCACAGCAAAGCCTCTGATCAATTCTTGGCACGGGGACAGATCTCTGGAGAGTTTGCTCGAAGGCAATTTGGCACAACCTTGGTGAGGGATATGGTTCGGCCGAAACTATCAGGGTGTGGGGTTGAGGGTTGAGGGTTTTTCTCTAAAACACTCTAATGAGGGAATTGTGATTAACCCTAAAAATCCCCTAACACCTCTTATTTATAGGAGTAAAGTGGACAAGTCCACTTTACCCATCTAGGGTTTCGGCCGGCCTATGTATTTGGGGAGGCCCAATTTTGGGCCTCCCATGTCAATTGGGATTTGGGTCTAGCCCAATTACCCTAATGTGATATTTACCCAAGTTCATTAGGTAAACTATACATATTATGGGCTACCAATTACGGCGCCCATTACCATATGCTTACAGCTCCCACTCGCCGGAATGAGAGGGTGCCTGTTAATGTATTGTCGTCCAAATCTGCATCAACATTTTTCTCATTTGATCTGCTCATTGCTTCCAAATAGTTCATACGAGGTTATCCGTGCGACCGGCGGATACGACGAGCATCGTGCTACTCATCTGTTAGGAGTATTGTAGCGCCCGCGGAACGTTGATTCCCTTTTTTCCAATCAACCTGTTATAAAAAAAACATTTATATTGTACAGCACTGTATCCTAGGTCAACTGTTAATCCTCATTTTTCCTAGTTTCCACATAGGAACACTTCTCCAAGGCATCCGTACAAGTATTCACAACCTTCAACTAATATCTGGTTGGTGTCCACCTAGTGAATACAAGAGTCGGTGAATTACAGGTGAACTTGACCATCCCCATCGCTCATATCCTTAGTCAGAACCAACCGGTTTCCAAAGACGTGGTCACTGGGCCTTTTTGTTCAGCACTACGCTCGTACGTCGGAAAGAGAGCATTGAGCCTGACCTTAGATATGAGTTCTGAGTCCGTAAGGATACTTAAGGTTCCTCTTCATGAGGCTCATGGGATCAATCACACGCTCGAGGTGAAGAAGTTTGCGCCCGCCGGAATCACGAAGATTCCTTCCTAGCACAACCGAGTTGTGACCCCATGGTCGAACGTGGCACGCGTAGTATGGAGCACGCGTTGATAGCATACCTGAACCTTTTGGGTTGACAGGAAAGGGATATGTCAATCCTGCTATCATAGATTCTCATCTGGCCCTGAATGTGGTTAAATGACGAACGGAGTTCATCAAGACGATATGCAAAACGAAGATCACGTCGAGTTACTTCGAAACTAGATAATCGTCTTGCTTAATCAGGTTTATACCCCTAACTCTTAGCCAGTCTGTTTGGTGGAGGCCTCCCTCCACCGCAAGACGACCGTACATGTGTGACGAGGTAAGGCCCACATTCGACATAGTTTGTGTTAGCATGTGGTGACGTGGCGCTGTAATTGGTAGCCCGTCAATGTTAAGAAAATTACCTAAGTTAATTAGGTAATTTTCAGATTAGGTTAATTGGGCCAGACCCAATCCCTAATTGACATGGGAGGCCCAAAATTGGGCCTCCCCTTAATTAGCATGGTTCGGCCGAACCATGTACCACATTGGTTGGAGTGGACTTTTGTCCACTCCACCAATGCTATATATATGGGGTCTCCTAAGGGGTTTAACACATCAATCAAATTAAAAAGTCCCTCCATTGAGGAACTTGAGAGAAACCCTCTCACCTTTAGTTGAGATTTTCGATGCACATCAGTCCGAGGTTCTGTCCCCGTTTAAGAATCGATCAGAGGATTTGCTGTGGAGCTTATACCGCGTAGGACTTCTTCTCACGAAGAACTTGTACGGGTTCCGACCGGAGGATCAGAACTCCCTCCACAACGTTCTTGGGCAGGAAAGCTATTGATGTATGTGTACATTATTCCGCTGCGTAATTAGATTACTTACTAGTACACGTTTAGCATTCCGTAGTATTACGTCCCCGTAATCCAACAGTGGTATCAGAGCTTGTGTTAGGAGTTCTTGAAATTTTGATAAACTGATGTTCTTGAAAATTTTATAAAAACCGAAATTTTTATGATGAACACCATGAGTAATTCGAAATTTTTAAACAAATTTCCTATGTTTGATCTTTAAAAACTTAAAATTTTCGGAATTTACATGTTTTTATAGATCAAAACCGAAAATTGTTGTTTAAATTTAAGTTTGATGTTCATGATCTTCAAGAACACGATGAGTTTTATCAAGAACACTTTTTGGATTCATGATTATAGTAGTGTTTGATCTTAAAATTTGACAATTTTTCCAATTTTGGTGTTATGGCCGAAACCTTAGATGAATTATTAGGTAAATTTTTTTAATTTCTTAGGGTGAAAGAAAGAAAAATTCGGCCGGCCTAGGTTAGATATATCTGTTACCATATTTTACTTTTATTAAAATGAGACAATATATCTATAAATTGGAAAGATAAGGAAAGATTCACATTATATAGTAAAATATATAAACTATCAATATATTTAGCTAAAAGATAGGAATAAAGATATATTGATAGGAATTGGTTACTTAAAAAGATTAAGAAGATATATTGTCTATATATTTTATCCCTAAATATATATTTGACAATAATTATATGTATATATATATATATATATATATTTGGCCGAAAATTACATATATATATATTTATATTGTTAATTGATTTACATCTTAAAGATAGAATCTTGACAATATTTATATATATATATATATATATTAATAATATCTAAGTGCCGAATTTTATATATATATTAGTAATATTGGAAATTATTTTACATAATTAATGTTTCTTGTGGGCTAAGTTAAATTTTTAGTGGACTTTAAAACTCTATTTAGCCCAAAAGAAATGATCCGGCTGAACTAATCACTTGTGGGCTAAGTAGGGTTTTAAAATCAACTAAAAACTCAACTTAGCCACCAACTTCCAAGTAATATTAACAATATATATAATTTCCAATATTTGCATAATATATATATAAATTTTGGCACACACACACACACATATATATATATTGTCAAGATTCTATATTTGGGATATAAATCTATCAACAATATATATATATATATTGCCAAGATTCTATATTTGGGATATAAATCTTTCAACAATATATATATTGTCAAGATTCTATATTAGGATATAAATCTATTAACAATATATTTTCTCAATCTTTTAGGCAACTAATATCTATCAATATCTCTAATATTGTGCTAAAATATATTGATAGTTTCTATCCACAATTATCATGTGAATCTAGCCCTAATTGTGACCCAATTCACCTAGCAAATTTTTGGCCGGAATAATTAGAAAATTTATACATGAAATTTTCGGCCACTTCTAGGGTTACTTGGAGACTAAGAAATTAAAGTTTTCACTTTGTACACCAATATGTGATTCGACCGAAACATGCCGTTAGGGCTAGTGGTCAAATTTCAATATCAAAGTTTACTAAGATCATTAATCCAATGTTTGATTTTGATAAAAGTCACGCTTTTCTTGAAGATCATGAACATCAGTTTTACTGAAAACACTTAATTTCATGATTATCAGTTTTACTAAAAACTCAAGAACATCAGTTTATCAAAAAATCATGAACTCCCTAACACATGCTCTGATACCTGTTGGATTTAGGGGATAAATACTATAGGAACAATACACGTGTACTTGCCAGGTAATCTAATTTCGCAGCGGAATAGAGGCACATACCAGTAATTGCTTTCCGGTAGTCTCAAGATCTTCAAGGGGAGTTCTGATCCGCCGGACGGCTCCTGTAAGGATTCTGGTTAAGAAATATCCTAAACGGAATGGTCTCCACAGCAAAGCCCCTTGTCTATTCCTAGCAGGGACGGATCTCTAGGGTAAATTGCTCGAAGCAATTTGGCACCTCCTATGGTGTGGTTCGGTTCGGCCGAAACTTAGACTAGGGAGGATGGATTTCTTTTGGTCTCAACACTTAGGAGAATGGAGTAATTCTGAAAGTAGTCCTGAAGAAATTTTGACACCCCCTTATATATAGGAGGAGGTGGGCAAATCCCACCTCCTCAAGTAATGTTTCGGCCGGTCACTTATTAGGAGATGGGAGGCCCAATTTTGGACCTCTCATGTCAATTGAGATTTTCGGCCCATCCCAAAATCTCTAATGTGACATAACCCAATTACCTTAACTGTTGGGCTTATATTAAATGACTCCTATTATGGCGGCTCATCCAAATGCCAACACTTATATCATCATTTGAATTTTGTCAATCATGCCATGGATTATTCTTATGAAGTCATTGTAACAATTTAAACATTAAGATCTGCCCGCTCACGTACTGCGAGCTGAAGTCTAGTATAAACATTAAGTGGATTCAAAATCCAAGATGTAAATATATATGATATATGTTAAAATGAAAAATACTATGATTGACATCTCTAGGCATATCCTATGTAATATTCAGACTTTTCTACTCACGGTCTGATATTTTTTCCGACAACACTTATTGAACAACTACTTAATGCACTGATCCGTCAACGTAGCCCCTCCTGCAATCTAATATAGTCAAGAGTCCGACCTATTAAGCTAAAATTTACTCGTCTCCTTTTAATGTTTGGCATGATATATAAACATGTAAAATCTAATATTTTAATCAAGTAAACATAAGATAACTTTCTAAGAAGTTTTAAATTTAGAATTTCAAAATTAAAACGCATAAAATAAGTACTATTAATTACTAGATTACCGCTGCGGATTGTATATCATTTTGAATCCCAAGATTTATATGGATGGAATGCAATAATAATTATTGAATTAATTAATGGACCCATCGTTGGCTTTTCTCCACAGAATCAACTTCCAATGACTTTCCTTTCTTGTTCCATTCCAGTTTGCTGATTGAGGAAAAGAGACGCCATTGCATCATCATGATCTGAATAGATAAACAACTATGAATCTTAAGGTGGTTTGAGTATTCTACAATTAATTAAAATGAAACCGAAACTTGTATTATCCATGGGAGATGATGTCATTATGGTTGTTTCAAGCATTAGGAACAATCTATATATTTACACCCGTTTTCTCTTTATTTAGCTTTCTATTTTTCATAAAAATAAGTGTTGAAGTATAAATATAAAATTATACATTCAAATATCACTTTAAAGTTTAGGACTATTTATTAAATGGTTTATCTAGATTTTCAAATAATATGACAATGATTGTTCAAAACTTCACAATGCCAAATTAAAAACTCAATGCGGTCCGTTTGAAAATTTATGACAGATGTTACTTTAAAGAGTTTGGCCTTAAGCTTATGTCATGAATAAGATCAAGATGGATGAGTGCATCGCGAAGCTTTAAATGATTTTTTGAGCAACTAAGCTTTATATGTTTTAATATAAAATGATTTACACTTTTAAGTCACATATATAATTCTTTTCTGAAATAAAATGAATAAGTTAGTAGAGATGATCTTAAATCCATCTTGCAATTTAATATTCAAATTTGATGAATGCATTCAATTTTTCATACATTTAAACAACCTGTATATGCACATACGTTGTCAACATAGCACCACGAACCGCCTATACGTCGGCTTGTTAGATCCAAATTCAGATATTTTTTTTTCAATGATACAATTTTGATTTTTAATGAGATGGCACTAGCGGATTCTATGTATAATTAGCACATAGAATCCTTTATTTCTACTTTCTAGCACTAAAAGAAATCTTGTCGTTTGTGAGCGGTTTATTTACAAGGGACGTATAAACTTATTTGTAAGAAAATATTGAAAGTTCCTTACAAATACAACTTTTAAAAACTTTCTAAGAGAATGACTCATAACAAAAGACTTGACTAGAAATTACTGTAGAACTTTTTTACAAAATTTTGAGTTTCGTAAGAAAATTTCCTCGAAACTTAAAAAATATTCTTAAAAAAATCCGTATAATTTATGAAAGATTGCTTCCCTTAAAAAAAAAATGTCGTCACAAATTACTAATTTAGTGTAGTAGCTGGTTAACGGGCGGAGGACGCTTTATCAGCGGCAGCTCAGTCATGAAAGTTACAGCCCAATATTGCAAGCCCAAAGAACATAATTTTAAGTGGTATTGGTATCCCTTGGAACTTGAGTGTCGGATTCTATATCATTTTTCATTAATATAACTTAGTCTTTAAAAGTTATTGATATCGCTTACTTGTCCACTAACTTATAAGGGAGGGAGTCATCTCTCTTCTCACCACTGTTTATTTAACGTGATTCATATAGGAACTGAAGTGGAATTCTTGTTTAAATTAAATGGGATCAGTTCAATTTTGTTGATAGTAAAAGAACTACTCTATTTAATATGGTTTGTAACCGGTTCGAAGAAATGAGTTATGCAAGTCACTAGGAGAATTAATATCGACCGGCACAAAGAATATATGTGGAATATATATCACAATAAGCCTATCTATCTATACCATACTCAATGAAGGAACTATATCTCTTTTTGGAACCCATGTGTTCCACTGATCTGAAGTCCCCACATCAAGATTAAACCAAAGAGTCAGTTCAACATTTAGATATTCTTTTTTTTTTTTGTCACTCAACTACAACCAGTTAACTACTTAAACTAGGGTTGCGTGTATGCTCGCATTAGCGTACGAACTACATACAGGTCAATAGATTTATTCAACTAAACTTATCGAATATATATGAATACACATGATAATGTGACCGGTGTCATGTTTACAAATACAAACATAATATAAGATTTTTCGTACATGTGTATTCCATTTGTGCGTGTTAATAAATTAGTCAGTACATTTTATTTTAATTATGTTCATGCTATCGAAATATCATTTTATCCATATACTTCCATGATTGTATATGTATCTCTTATTCTGTTTTTATAAATTGTCAGCTGTTACTTAAAGCAAACCATCACTTTGGTATTTGATCATTGATAGAATATATATACCGGATTAATGGGTAGTTGCATTATGAAATGTCACTCAAAAAACAACCCTTTTTAATAAAAATTAACTTATAAAATTATGCAAAAAAAAATATATATATATATATATTATAATTTTAACAGCAATACAAATTTAACTTTAATATTTTTAAAGAATTTTGATAGTTCAATCACATTTAGCACAAAACATGAAGTTAATGGGTAAGTTAGTTCTTAAAATAAATATACATTCAAATCTTATAATATTAACAAATAGTATACTCTCTCATATATAATAATAATAATAATAATATAATAAAAAAGTACATTACAAAACGTACCAAAATATAATAATCTAACATTACACTCTATATTACAATACAACCAATAAAAAAAATATTACAGTACAACCAAAACTGTAATCTAACATAAAATTACTTATGTTAGACCCTGATTTAAGAGAATATAAAGTCGACAACTAATAATTCGAGACCTTATAAAACCGGGACTCTAAAGTCGACGACCTAAACAATTCAACATGAGAAGAGGAAGAGAAAATGTTGGCATCTCTTTTTTAAGGGCCGACGCCAATCAAGTCGATAACCACAAGTGAGCACAGTACCCCTTGTTAAAGTCATCCTCTTAAGGAAGGCGGAGAGACGACGACTTACTTCTCACCAACAAAACCTTCCTTCCTAAGGAAATGTGAGGTGGCGACCTGCTTGTCACCAGCTTTGAGGAAACCCTTATGACTAAGGAAATGTGAGGTGGCGAGCTGTTTGTCACCTACTGACCCGGCACGTCTCTTTCAATCAATCGCAATAGGCGGCTAGCGCCACTAGAAGCAGCCAATCAAAGAAAAGAAGTCTCCACTAAAAGTCGCTTGGCTAGAAACTATAAATAGTAAGATGTTTTCATAGATTAAGATCATCATTCTCATATTCCATATAATGACAGCTTCAGAGTGGAATCAGGGACATAATCCTCATCCCCTTTTTAGGTCATCCCCAAGTTCAAGCTCAAGAAGGAAACTAAGTACCCGCTCGTGGTCACGAAAGATACCCCATAGAAACTAAAGCGTGATCCTAGAAATTCACATTCGAGCAAGGCCGGACATACTTGATCAAACAACTTATCTCACACAATTTGTAATTTCACATTTCAAATAATCTCACATTGCGTTCATCCGCACGCCCCCTAAGTAGAATTATAGCACATATTCTTCATGAAAACTACACATCCCTTAATGGGCTAAAATGACTTGTAATTTCACATTTTAAACAATTTCACGTTATATTAATTTAAACACCCCCTAAATGAGAATTATTGCTCATATTCCTTAGGAAAACTAGATTTACCTCTGCTAATGGGCAAATTTTTATTTGCTAGAATACATAAAAAAATATGAATTGAAAATCATGATGAAAATTATTAGTTGCAAATAACGTTTAGAATAGAAATCACAATTATACTTTCCATGAAATAATCATTCTTAACTCTCTTTAGAAGAATGAGTATTCCTTTTATGTTTCTCTTTTCCATTTACCAAACACGATAGAAATATATATATATATATATATATTCATATAGGTTGTACTAGGTGTCAAATGCTACACTATATATATGTATATATTATAGATTAAAAAAACGAAAAATAATTATGTTGCCGGGACTTGAAGTTTAGGTAGCAAAATCGGACTCCTTGTATTTGGAAAGTCATTCAAAAGGTTTTAATACCCTTCAACTCATGTAGGGTTGGTCTGTTGCCAATGAAAACTCTGTTAGTCTTTGGAACGTATTTGGTTAGGGAGCAATCTCTTGAGATCGGTTGTGTCGGGTCCATTCATTGAACATGAACTCTCCATTAAAGTCTTAGACATTTTTCAATACATACACTGGAATTTGGAGTCCATGTCTATTTATCTTCCTTCTGAGATCATTCATGCTATTAAGAGCACCCACGGTAACATAACTATAGTTATACAAGACTTTTTGATCTGAAGAAGTTCACATACGTAAGTTTTCTCTAATGCATCTCCCTGTAATGCCCTCTATGGCTGGAATGTCTCTTCTACAACCCCTTCATGGAATTGGATTTGGGAAACTCTTATAGTACTTACCCCTAATCCACTACTTCGTTGGGCTTAGTTTTAGAGGTAGACTTTCCACTGCTTTAATCCTTAACCATATGAGGTGTAACATTTCCCTCATCTGCTATGTTTCCTCTAGGGATATAGATCATATTTTTCGTGTGTGTGAACCATCAAAGAGGTCTTGGGACACTTGCCCCATACCACCCATTTCATTGGGTTTAGGGTTTAAGGTTCGAAGTTGAATTAGGGGAAAAACTCCACTTGTTCCGCCAAGAAGATAACATAGTCAATAAAGCTTCAAACTTTAGAGAGAGACCCAAGCGAGAACTAGGAGAGCCACTACCATTCTTAGTCTGACTTTGAAGATCTCAAAGCTTCCCCCAATCTTCCTTTGGAAGAATGATTAAGATTAATTGCACGCTTAATGGCATGGTTGCCTGTGGTGTTGATTGGATGATTTCTTTTTTTTGCTATTTTAATTGGAACATTTGGAAAAGTAAGAATTCTTTTATCATTCAGGGAAACCTGTTTCAAATGATGTGTTTATTGTCTCTCTTATGCAAGCTAAAAGTTTTCAAAGAGGCCTTGGAGAAGCATACACTGACAACACCAAGTACGACCATACATGTTAGGTAGATCCCTCCTGAACATGGGTGGAGTTGGGACCTTTATAAAAATAAAATATAGATCAACAAGGGAATGTGTCAGATCTCTAATCGACAGAAATCCAAGATCAACGACCATAAGGTCGAGGAACACTAAATCGAGGACTAGAAGTTGTCAAACTAAAAAGACACCAATAAAGAAGATAATGGCTTAATTTCGACGACTACATATGAAGAGGCAAAGACTGCATGCATAAAGACAATACCCTTAGAGAAAAACCTCACTCTTAAGGAAGGGTGAGGTGGCGACTTGCTTGTTACCGACTTCAAAAGAAACCCTTCCTCTTAAGTAATGAAAAGAGGTGGCGATCTGCTTGGAGGAAAACCTTATTGGTAGGGAATTGTGATGTGGAGACCTACATGTCATCTACTTACTTACCACCCCCTCCCCCCCCCCCCCCCTTCATCCAATCACAATAGGCGGCTGCCGCCTAAAAGATGACCAATCAGAAAAGATGACAACCGCCATCAAAGTCGGTTCACCAGAACCCTATAAATAGTAATCTGTTTACATTCATTAGTCAAGTTTTTATACACATATATCCACTATAATAATTTAAGCTTCATAGTGGAATCATGAGAAACAAAAATGAAGAATACACTGAGAGTGAGTTCATTCAAGCATTCATAAGAGGCTTGAGACCTAGTCTCACCCTCTGAAATTCACAAGAGTGAAAGAACACATAGAAAGATGGGAAGACCTCTTCCAGAGGGTCAAGAAGTTTATTCGAGAAGAGTGATCCCAGCAAATTCCCAAAGAGTCAAGAGGGTTTCCTGGTCAGAGACCTTTGTCGCTACAATAATAAGTGAGCCTACGACCCCTCACGATAGACGCTTCCAGCAAGTCTACCAAATGATAGAATTTCTTAATCTTGGAAGGAGACGCCACATTGAAGGATATTGTGCCTACCACCACCAAGTGGGACACGATACGAAGAATTGTCTCTACCTCATAAGAGAAGAGGATTTCCTACAAGAATAAATTCAAAGGCGCCATCGCCATGACTTTCATTAATCCAGAAGATGGGCAATACTCAGAGATAACAACATCAACATCTTGTCCGGGGGTTTCGCTTCAAGAAGAGACTCCATTGCCGCCAGATAAGCCTATGCCACCCAAATCATCGTCACGATCGACCCAAGAAAAAAAAGTAAGGGAGTTAGAGCCCATCCCCATTAGCTTTTCAATTGACGACTTAGATGGTTGTAGCTCAACCTCAGGGAGATGCCTTGATATTGACGACATGTATTAATGGCTTCGAGGTAAAACGAGTATTAATTGATGGAGGAAGTTCAACGGATGTGCTAGCCTTTGAGGTCGTCGCTGCTCTGGGATACCATATAGAAGATTTGTTAGAAATGGATTCACCTCTAGTCGGCTTCGCTAGAATGACTGCCTACCCAGTGGGATTAATCAAATTTCCTATAATCTTGGGGCAGGGATGGAAGGCAACTCATATAGAGTCTTATTTGTGTTCGTCGACACCACGACCACATATAATGCCATCATGGAAAGAACGACGATCAACACCAATTATATTGTTCCTTCTACTACTCACTAGGTCATGAGGTTCCCTACCCCTCATGGCGTAGGGGAGCTTAGAGGAGACCAGCTCACATGAAGATGTTATGTCAAAACTTTGCGATGACATAACCACAGGGAAATCTTATCTATTGTCACTGATGAGGATCCCCGTGAAGAAGGTGGGTGTCCAGCCCCAATGGAGGAATTGATAGAAGTCGAGATTGATGGAGATGAGAAAAATGTCAGAATTGGGTCGGTACTGCTTCTAGAGCTTGTCGAGGGAATAACTGTTGGATTACAGGGCTAAATACAACAGAAACAAAAACAAGATACATTGTTGCCTACTAATACGCAGCGGAAGATAGTGCGCATACCTACTTTTTTTCCTTGTACCTTGGATCACTTGAGGGAGTTCTCGTTCCGGCGGACGGTTCTTGTAGAAGTTATTGTTAGAAAAGCCCTACGCGGATTATGCTCCACAGCAAAGCCTCGGTCGATTCTTCACAGGGATGGATTAATTGAGTAAATTGCTTGACACAATTTGACACCTCCTTGGCAATATGTGGTTCGGTCGAAACCTTGTGGTAATAGGGATGAGGGTTTCTTTTTGTCTCACCACAAAGGAAGAAATGGATTAATTGATTAACCATAAATTAGTCTTAACACTCCCTATTTATAAGAGGAGTGGACAAAATTCCACTTTGCCCTCAAGTATATTTCGGCCGGCCAAGCTAGAGAAGGGAGGCCCATTGGGCCTCTCAGGTCAATTGGGATTTTGGCCAGCCCAAAATCCCTAATGTAACATTACACAATTTCTTAGATACCAATCTCTAATTAATGGCCTCCCAATTACGGCGGCCCATTATCCAAATGTAACAGCTTCCACTCGCCGGAATGGGAGGGTGTCGATTAATATGTTGTCGACCAACACATCAGCATTTGATCTTCGATCCAGTCCCTGCTCCGAATAGTTCATACGAGGTTTGCCGTGCGACCAGCGGATACGACGGGCATCGTGCTACTCATCTGTTAGGAGTGTTGTAGCGCCCGCGAAACGTTGATTCTCCATGTCTAATCAATCTGTGGATGTCAGACCTAAAATTTGACCTACATCGTTTTGAAAACGTGGATTTTGAAAAGAGTCGCCACCAGTTAATTATAAGGCTAACTAGAATACTAAATTACCTAAGCAAATAATGAATTAAACACCTATGAATAAAATCGGTCTATGGTCAGTTCGAGTTCGGGGGTTCTATTACGAGTTAAAACATATGCTGATAATATCGCCCTTACGATACTCAATTCACAAAGTGCCCTCCCACTAATCCTATTTAGTCTTTTTTTATAATGTCAGGTTTAACGATAACTATATATACTAAGTAACATACCTATCAATAACTAAAATATCAATTAACTATTTATCTATCGTAACAACCCAGCTTGCAATTACACCAGGGCACTTTTTCATCAACCATTACTCCTAAGTGATATTAACATGTTAGTTTTCAAATAATTAAACTTATTTAAATCACAAGTCACATGAATCAATATATCTACACGCCATATAACAGAACATAAGAGTTTATGATAATAATAATGTATAAACACTATGCACAACACCTAATTAGATTTCAAACAAACCATACTCACTAACTGTTAGTCTAGTCACCTACTAGTTGTCATTGACTTACATACAATGATACATTACAGCAGAGTTACGATACCTCTTACGAAAGAGAGGCGTGATCTGGAGTTGTGTCGGGACGATTTATGAACAATATAGGGCGACTGAGTCAGAAACAGCATAGGGTTAGCTGGAGTCAGAGTGACGACGGTGAGGGGAATCACCGGTGGCTTGGTCGATCAATGCCTGGTAAACTTTGTTGAAGCTGGGCCAGATGTATTGGGCTTCTCTAATAAATCAAGCTGGACCTGTGATATTTGCTTGGATGGGCTGTGCTGTTGGATTGTGTTTTGTTATTTGTATTTGGGCTTTTTTTGTGGTTATTTTGGTCAATTGTCTGACTGGACCCGTTTGATCCTTTTGTGTGTTGTTCTGGGTAATATTTCCTTCATTGTAAAACTCAAGGGTTAATCTCTGACTTTTTGTCTAGGATTCCCTTATTTAGTGTTATGAGGGGAGGAGGTACCAGTTGAAGGAATTACCTCCAATGAACCGCAACTGTTGGTGTTCTCTCTTTCACTTCATCTTCTAGGGTTAGGGTTTCACGAAACTTTACATGGTATCAGAGCTTAGTGGGCGATTTCCGCTCCTTGTCTCCTCGATTCTGAGTGCTTCCATGATGCTGAGTATGTCGATTCAATTCCCATCACTGAGAAGTTGAATCAGTGGTCTCATCCTTCCCTTCGCTTCATCAATTAAGTTCCTCCTCACGACGATTCGTTAGGCGGCGATTCGATTCTCAGGCGAAGCAGTTGACGATTGACATCTTTATTGGTTGCCGGTAGCGTCCACCTTCGTTCTCACTCGCAACGCCTCATATTCTGTTGACTACCACATCTTGAGTGCGATGGCGATTGAAGACGGAGAAAACTCTTCTGGAAAGACAATGCTTCTTGATCTCACCAGTCAAGAATACAAGGACGCCATGTCTCTGGTAGATTCCTTTCACCCTCTCTATTTGCATGCTGGAGATAATCCGGCTGCTCGCATGACTTCTATTATACTTACTGGTCAAGAAAATTATGCAAAATGGAGTCGTGCCATGAGATTTATGCTGACAGGAAAGAACAAATATGGATTTGTCACTGGTACTTGCGTCAAGGCAAACTTTGATGCTGTTTTCCATGAACTGTGGGATCGCTGTAATGCGGTCGTATTCGGTTGGATTATGAACTCTATTTCAGATGATTTAGCTAGTACCATCATGTATTCTGAGGATGCATTCCTTGCCTGGAAAGATTTGCGCCAACGGTTCAGTAAGGCTAGTGGGTCAAGAACATATCAGTTGCATAGGGAGATTGCTCTTATTCGACAGGGTTTGGATTCTGTGTCCACATTTTTTACCAAATTGAGACTTCTGTGGTCAGAATTCGACTCTGTCTGTGATCTTCCACATATTGAAGGAGATGCTTTTATGAAGCACATTGAGCATAAGGAACATCTTCGCCTCTTTCAGTTCCTTATGGGACTGAATGAGAATTACTCCAATATCAAGAGCAATCTTTTGTTATGGGATCCCTTGCCTACACTTAATCAGGCTTACAATTTGCTAGTCCAAGAGGAAAGTCAGAGAGGTATTTCCTCAGATATTGCTGGATCAATAGAGACATCTCAGTCCAATATTGTTGAGAAGGTTAAAGGCAACCCATCACTTGAATGCACCTTCTGCCACAAGAAGGGGCACAGCTATGAAAGATGCTTTGCACGAGGGTGTGACCATTGTGGTAAGAAGGGACATGCCAAGGACAACTGTTTTAAACTGAAGCCAAAAGGGACTGGACCCAAGGTGAACAGCAGCTCTTCTACAAATCTTGGGGTGCAAGGGAATGAAGAGACTAATCAAAGTCATGATATTGGAGTGCAAGGGAATGTTATCTTCACCAAAAACCAGTTCGAAAAGCTACTGCAAGTCATGGGTACAGTAGGTAGGACTGCTCCTACAGCAGGTGCTGCCACCACACCCATGGAGGCACAAGCTAATACAGCTGGTATATCTCTTGCCTCCTCTTTTAGTAATAAGCATGACAATTGGATATTAGACACAGGGGCCACTAATCACATGTGTTTTAGAAAAGATTGGTTCAAAAATTTAAGTGCTGTTTCTGGAACTAAAGTTCACTTGCCAAATGGTGATTCTACTTCTATTTTTGGAAGTGGAACACAAAATTTCACTCAGGATAAATGGTTGCAAAACGTTTTATATATTCCTGACTTCAAGTTCAATTTACTCTCAGTTTCCAAACTTACCAAAGAATTGAACTGTATGGCAACCTTTTATCCAAAATTTGCTGTTCTGCAGGACCTCTCAAATGGGAGGGTCTTGGGGACTGGAACTGAAATCTCAGGTTTATATTTTTTCAAATCAAATTGTATGAATTCTGAAGCCATTTCAAATACAGTTGTTTGTAATAATGCCTTTTTATGGCACATGAGATTTGGCCATGCCTCCTTAAAGGCTCTTCAGCATTTAGACAATCTCTCTTTTCCTGAGAATAAGGCAGTTGTTGTTGATACCTGTCATATATGTCCTAAAGCAAAAATAAAGCGCAATTCTTTCCCTAACTCAAGTTCCAGATCAGACTCTATTTTCAATTTAGTGCATTGTGATGTGTGGGGACCCTATCAATGTCCAACCTATGATGAGAAAAGATATTTTCTGACTTTAGTAGATGATCATTCTCGTGTTACTTGGGTCCATCTCATGCAATTTAAATCTGATGTTTGCATTGTTCTGAGAAATTTTATTGCATTGGTTGAGAATCAATTTGAAAAATCCATCAAGTGCTTTAGAACTGACAACGGAGGAGAATTTTTCAATGATCATGTCAGAACTTTATTTTTAAACAAGGGTATTGTGCATCAAAGCTCCTGTTCATATACCCCTCAACAAAATGGCAGAGTTGAGAGGAAACATAGGCATTTACTAGAGGTGGCCAGAGCACTTAAATTTCAGGCTTCAATTCCAAATCAATTTTGGGGGGAATGTGTCCTTACAGCTTGTCATATTATTAATCTCTTACCCACCAAACTTTTAAATGGCAAATCCCCTCTTGAGGTTTTTTCAGGAAAGAAGCCTAATTTCTCTCATCTTAAAGTCTTTGGTTGCCTCTGTTATGCAAAGAATATGATGGTGACTGATAAATTTTCTTCTAAAGCCATTACTTCTGTTTTTATGGGATATTCTGATGTTAAGAAGGGCTACAAGCTCTATGATTTGGAAAATCAAAAATTCTTTTTCAGTAGAGATGTAAAATTTGATGAGAGCAAATTCCCATTTAAACAGAATAGTGAGAATCAGATGCCCATATTCCTTGATGAAATTTTTTTTGAGTACTCCAATGATGATGTCTCTGACAAATTAAACAATGAGGAGACTCATAATCTGCCAACTATTTCTGAAATGGATGCCACAATACCCATTGTTTATACACCTTCACATGATGAGCCCATAAAGGCCTCTGATGATTCTACACCAAATGATGAAGATGCTACATCCTCTGATGGTATTCCTGCTAACATTCATGAACATGATCCAATTCAGAGAGTTAGTAGGACTGGGAGGATCATTAAACCTCCTATTTGGAAAAAGGATTATGTTATGGATGGGATTTCTACCACTCATCCTTTATCTGATTACCTTTCTTATGATGCTATCACCCACCAATATCAGTGCTACTTAACCTCTTTTTCTGAGATTGTGGAACCTAGTAGTTACCATGAAGCTGCACAAGATCAACATTGGGTGCAAGCAATGAAGGATGAAGTTGCTGCACTCGAAGACAATGGCACTTGGGAACTAGTTGACCTTCCAAGAGGTAAAACTTCCATTGGCTGTAAGTGGGTATACAAACTTAAATACAACTCTGATGGTAGTTTAGAGAGGTATAAGGCTAGGTTGGTTGCCAAAGGTTACAAACAAAAATATGGGATAGACTACTATGAAACCTTTTCCCCTGTTGTCAAAATGAATACTGTAAGAACTATGCTTGCCTTAGCCTCAATTTTTAAATGGCCTCTGTTCCAAATGGATGTATACAATGCCTTTTTACAAGGGGATTTACAAGAGGAAGTTTTTATGGATTTACCTGAGGGCTTTGGTAATCAAGGGGGGAAGGTTTGTAGATTACGCAAATCCCTCTATGGTTTAAAACAGGCTAGTAGACAATGGAATATCAAGTTAACTGAGGCTTTGATTAGAGGTGGTTTTGTTCAGTCCAAATATGATTATTCATTGTTTACAAAGCGTGTTGGTGACCAATTTGCACTTATACTTGTCTATGTTGATGATTTGCTTATTTCTGGCAACTCTGCTGTTTTGATTTCCGAATTGAAATCCTTACTCACTGATAGTTTTAAGATGAAAGATTTAGGTGAGTTAAGATATTTTCTTGGGATTGAAGTAATGAGGTCTTCTGCTGGTATTATTCTGTCACAGAGAAAATATGCCCTAGACCTCATTTCTTCAGTTGGGCTTTCTGGGGCTAAAGTGGCAAGGACTCCAATGGAGTCTAATTTGAAACTGACCACAAAGGCTTATGACGATCATTTTCATATCAATTTGGATGATAAAGCCCTAAATGATGTCACTGCTTACAGAAGACTGATAGGAAAGTTGTTATATCTGACTATTACTAGGCCTGACATTAGTTATGCTGTTAGACATATGTCTCAGTTTATGCAGGATCCTAAGGTATCTCACTGGGAGGCTGCCTTAAGGATTGTAAGGTTTGTAAAAAAGGATTCAGGCAAAGGCATATTTCTTGATTCTTCTTCTGTCCCTGTTTTAACTGGTTTTTGTGACTCTGACTGGGGTAGTTGCCTTGAGACTCGTAGGTCTGTTACAGGATTTTGTGTGAAGTTAGGGTCATCCCTAATTTCATGGAAAGTCAAAAAGCAAACTACGGTGTCCAAGTCTTCTGCTGAGGCAGAGTACAGAAGTCTTTCAGAAATACTTAAGGAAGTTTTGTGGCTGAGAGGGTTACTTAAAGAGTTAACATATCCTCAAAACTCTCCCACCACTCTCTATTGTGACAATGAAGCAGCTATTAAGATTGCTACCAATCCTGTGTTTCATGAGAGAACGAAACACATCGAGATTGATTGTCATCTTATTCGTGATAAAATTCTTGATGGTAATATTTGTCTTAAGTCTGTGCAGAGTGAGGAGCAACAAGCAGACATATTTACCAAGGCACTGGGAAGTCAACAACATTCTTACCTTGCTGAAAAATTAGGTTTGAAGAGTGTTTTTAAGGGGCCTTGTTCAGATACTTAAAATGTTCTGTTTTGTTTCACAGGGTTTCCAGCTTGAAGGGGGGTGTTGAAGCTGGGCCAGATGTATTGGGCTTCTCTAATAAATCAAGCTGGACTTGTGATATTTGCTTGGATGGGCTGTGCTGTTGGATTGTGTTTTGTTATTTGTATTTGGGCTTTTTTTGTGGTTATTTTGGTCAATTGTCTGACTGGACCCGTTTGATCCTTTTGTGTGTTGTTCTGGGTAATATTTCCTTCATTGTAAAACTCAAGGGTTAATCTCTGACTTTTTGTCTAGGATTCCCTTATTTAGTGTTATGAGGGGAGGAGGTACCAGTTGAAGGAATTACCTCCAATGAACCGCAACTGTTGGTGTTCTCTCTTTCACTTCATCTTCTAGGGTTAGGGTTTCACGAAACTTTACAAACTTCGGAGCAGCCCGGGAAGTAGATGGAGTTGATCTGTTCGATGAGGAGAAGATCGAGGATGACCGGAGGCGAACAAGCAGTAGCATCACGATGGTGGTCGGAGTACGGAGGGAGAATAAAAAACGGGGTAAAAGCGAGGTACTGTCGATCGAGAAAAACAGATATGGAGGACTTCGTTCGGCTCAATCCTTTCCTTTCAATTTTGCACTGTCATTCACACATTAGAAGAAGAATATGAGAGATCTAAAGTGTGAATGAATATACTATAATATATATATATATGGATGAATGTAAACTATCTACTACAACAGTAAGCAAGCGAGAGTAGCATGAGGCAATGCAATGCTCATGGAAGCCATTGACTGCTTAGGAATTCTCCAACCCGATATCATACAACCAGCTATTTGGAAGGGGTGAGCTTCTGGGCTGTACTTCGGATGACGATAGGTGTCCGGGTGCAACTACGGAGCAGCAAGGAGGAGCGAAGTTGACTTGGGCAAAGTAGGAGGTCTATTTTGAACTGAATGGATGGGATCGAAGCATTGGCTTGTGAAGGTGACATTGGTGATCTGTCGATGGCTGCTAGGTGAGGTGTGGGTCCGGTGGATCGGGAACGAAGCTGCTGTTTGTCGACGTTAATCGGAGGTCGCAGTCGGAGATGGCTGGAACGACGAGGGGAAGCAGATTGGAGGATGATGAGAGCAGAAACTTGGATGCCGATACTCGGAGCAGAGGTGGACGGAGGTTGGGTCACCGGAGAGCGGACGGATTCGGCACCAACTTCGTCAACCCGGTCGCCGGTGAGGGAAAGGCGAGATGATGGCTTCGGCGACGACTAGAGAAGACCTGGGTCGAGGGTGGGACGGCCGGCTGTTGGAGGAGAGCTGGTGCGACTGGGCCTGTGTTGAGGAAGATGATGGGCGGAGGACGGACGCTTGGTGATGATGGAAGACGATCAGAGGTCTCGATGTTGAACTCTACTACATCTTTTTTTTTCCCATTAACTCTACTACATCTTAACAAACATGAAGAGACAATAGTAGTAATAATAATATATATAATAATAAAAAGTTATGAAAATCAAAATGACAAGGAACTGTATATGAGATAACTGTAACAAAGCTTTATTGATATTTTCTTCTTTTCTCTGGATATGGATTTTTTTTTCTCTTCTTCCTCCGTTACAAGTAATATAGCTATCTATTAATAATAACTATTGTAAATAACTATTGTCTAGTCTAATCTTAGCAACATATATTGCTGATTTATTTTTCTAATAAATGTTAAATATTCAGGAATTTAATACTAAATATTCAATAAATATTTTCTGCAATAAATACAAATAACTATCCTAATATTCATAGAGCCATTCTTGGAAGATTCACGATTTGCTATATTTAAACATTTCCTCATTTAGAGCGTCATATATCATGAGTGTTGCGCGTGGTCCAAAATTAGGTGTTTATAGTGGAAAAATAATAATGTGCGGCGTTATATCCTAGGTCAACTGTCATTCTCCAATTGCTTAGTTCCCACTTAGGAATACTCTTTCAAGGCATCCGTACAAGTATTCACAACCTTCAACTAATATCAGGCTGGTGGCCACCTAGTGAATACAAGAGTCAGAGAATTACATGTGTTCTTGACCATCCTCATCGCTCATACCTTTAGTCAATCCAGGGACGAATCCATGACCCAGGGGTTAGTGAGTGCACAAATATTTTTATAAGCTAAAAAGTCGTTCGGATCAATAAATAATATTTTTTTCTACAAACCTGTTAACGTACAATTTTATACACATAATGAATAAAAAAAATTCAACATAAATAATATCCAATACAAATATAAAGAACATAACAAAAATTACAATTGTTCCCTACGCGGTCTCATATTCTGAAATCTATTTATAATAACATCATTATCAATACTATTAAACACATTTCTTTCCATATAACAAACTAAGAAATCATTCAGTAAGATATTACCCGTTCGATTTCTTCAAGATCTTCCAAATTGATCCTCAATCGACCTCTTTCTAAAGAGCTCATCAAACTAAGATCAGCTTGAACTCCTTATAAATCAACGTCTAATCGAACTCTTTTTGAAGAGATCTCTTGTCTTGGATTAGCATCAGACTCTTCCAAATTAGCATCTGTTGAAACTCTTTTTGAAGAGTTTTGCGTATTGGAATTGTTGCTACTTGGTTGTTGTGACGTCTTCTTAAAAAACCTCTCCATGGAAGCCTATAAAAATAGTTGTTTAGTAATCAATCTAAAAAATTAATACTAAATATAACATCTAACAATAGTTTATTGTTACAATTACAACATTGTCTAACATAATTTGCTATCTGACAACATTATTATAAAACTTCTAATAACAATTAAAAAATTGTATATGAAATTGTATAGAATATATCAAGCACGCAAATACCTGTTTTGACATGATAAAACCACTTCAACTTTGCACTTGTTAATCACGATAGAACAATCGATCTACAATCCTGATCAATCAAATAAAAAACGATTAATTAGAATGAGATAATTAGGTTAAAATCTAGTTTAAATGCAAGAAAAAATTATAAATGGTGCATATAGTCATATAGATAAAGGAGAAGAAAAAAAAGAACCTCAATGGTGCATCTAGGGAAAAAAGTAGATTGTAGATAGAAAAGAAAAGGAAGAAGAAGAAGAACCTGGAGAGGGGAGCTGGGTAAGAAGAAGAAAGAAGAAGAATGAACGACAGCTACAAAGAATTTTATTTTTTTAATAAATTAGGTTAAAATTTCTTATTCAAAGACTATAAAAAATAAAGCACTGACTGAAAAAAAAAAATCGCAGTTTAGGAAATTAATATTATTAAATAAAGCAAAATAAATATACTTACCACTGCCTCTGTAGATAGATTCCATGTGCGCACCATACCAGCTGCGCTACTACGCAACATATGTCAATGGGTTCCTTTGAACTTTTTTTATGCGGTCCATTTTATAAAGTATTAATTTTTCCCGATAGTTCGTTCGAGTTAAGTGGTGTCCCATGACCCCGTAAAGCATAACATGGATCCGTCCCTGAGTCAATCCCAACCGGTTTCCCGAGATGTGGTCACTTGACATTTATATTCAGCATTACGCTCGTACGCCAGGAAGTAAACATTGAGCCTGACCTTAGGTATGAGTTCCGATTCCGTGAGGATACTTTGGTTGCTTCTTCATATAGCATCCAGGATAAGTCACACGCTCAAGGTGAAGAAATTTGTGCCCATTGGAATCACGTGGACTCTACCTAGCACAATCAAGCCTAACCCCGTGCTCGAACATGGCAGGCGCAGTATAAAGTGCGCGTCGATATCATAACTTGAATTTAGACAGGAGTGGGAAATGTCATATGATATCGCAGATTCATCATCTAGCCCAAAATATGGTTATTTAACGAATAAAGTTCGTTATGGCGATTTGCAGAACATAGATCAAGTCGTGTTACCCTGAAACCAAATGATCGTTCTGTTGGATTACGGGAACGTAATACTACAGAATGCTAAACGTGTACTAGCAAGAAATCTAATCTACGCAGCGGAATTAGTACACATACCTTTTAGCTTTCCTGCCCAAGAACGATGTGGAGGGAGTTCTGATCCTCCGGTCGGAACCACGTGCAAGTTCTTCGTTAGAAGAAGTCTCACGCGATGTAGCTCCACAACAAGACCTCTGATCGATTCTTCAATGGAGATGGAACCTCAGACCAGATGTGATGGTGCCGAAATTTAACTAAGGGAAACAAGTGTTCTCAATGGAGATCCTTGTTATTATGAAAGAGTGAATAAACCCTTAGCAGACACCCCTATATATAGTATTGGTAGAGTTGCCAAAAGGCAACTCCAACCAATGTGGTATAGGGTGGCCGGCCGAATTGCATGTATAAGGGGGAGGCCCAATTTTGGGCCTCCCTTGTCAATTACTAATTGGATTTGGCCCAATTAGCCTAGATTGACAATTACCTAATTAACTTAGGTAATTCCCTTAATTAACGGGCTCCTATTACGACGCCACGTCACCATATGCTAACAGCTCCCACTCGCCGGAATGGGAGGGTGTTCGTTAATCTATACGGTTACGCAATAGTATCAACATCTCAGTCTTCAGTCTTCGTCTCCATCTCCGAATAGTTCATACGAGGCTTGTCGTGCGACCGGCAGATACGACGTTCATCGTGCTACTCATCTGTTAGGAGTATTGTAGCGCCTGCAGAACGTTGATTCCCTTTCATGAACCAAACCTGTTTGAAATAAAACTATGTACCGCACTGTATCCTTGGTCAACTGTTAATTCTCCAATTGCACAGTTTTCCACAAAGGAATACTTCTCCAGGGCATCCGTACAAGTGTTCATAACCTTCAACTAATATCCGGTTGGCGTCCACCTAGTGAACACGAGAGTCAGTGAATTAAATGTGAACTTGACCATCCCCATCGCTTATACCCTTAGTCTGACTCAACCGGTTTCAAAGACGTGGTCACTTGGCCGTTTTTTTTGGCACTACGCTCGTACGCCGGGAAGCGAGCATTGAGCTAGACCTTAGGTATAAGTTCTGAGTCCAGGAGGATACTTTGGATGCCTCTTCATAAGACATCCGAGATCAATCACACGCTCAAGGTGAAGAAGTATGCACCCTTTGAATCACAAGGATTCTAGCTAGCACAACTAAGCATGACCCCGTGGTCGTATATGGCACGCGTAGTATGAAGCACGCATTGATAGCACACCTGGTAAAGCCAGGGATGGGATACGTCAATAATGCTATCGCATAATTCTCATCTGGCCTTGAATGTGATACAGTAATGGACAAAGTCCAACTCGGCGATTTACAAAATGAAGATTAAGTCATGTTGTTAAGCGTGACAATGTTATCGTTTTGCTTAATCAGGTTTACCCCTGATTCTTAGCCAATCTTGTTATGGTGGAGGTCCCTCTCTCCTTATAAGATGACCGTGCCTGTGTGACGAGCCAAGGTTCATATTCGACATAATTTTGGTGGAATAATTTTACTTCTTCCTAAGACTTAGTTTATAGACCGTAAAATCTGATGTTGTTAATCATTATGACGTCGATAAATCATAAACTCAAATTACAATTCTTTTATTCAATTGAAACATAATTTCAAATGTCAAAATGTTATCACTTTTACAAGCCACACAGTTTAAGCCCTACGTAATCCAAGCAGTTTTACGTGCTTTTTCAAAAATTTCCCTACGTAACGGCTTAGTTAAAGGGTCTGCGACCATATTGTCTGTAGGCAAGTATTCTAAAGCGATTATGTTGTCTTCCAGAACCGACCTAGCATGAATGTATTTCACATCAATGTGTTTAGTCCTACTATGGTACTTTGGATTCTTAACTGCCGCATTGGCCGCCTGACTGTCGGAGTACACCTTCACAGGTTTACTCTTCTTGTCGGTGCCAATTAATGCAGTAAGAAGCCTTTTCAGCCAGACCGCTTCTTGTGCATTTTTGGAGAGGGCAACGAATTCTGATTCCATAGTGAAAAACGCGACACAAGATTGCTTTTTTGCTTACCCATGATATGGCAGCATTAACAAGGAGGAAAACTCCTCATGTGGTGGATTTACGATCATCCGGATCGTCACCATGGTCGGCGTCACTATAACCGGTCAATTCGAGCCGATCGCCCTCATAGCACAGAACGTAGTCGGCAGTACCTTTCAGATATCTGATAATTCGTTTTACGGCCTTTAGATGTTGATAACTAGGATCTGATTGGAATCTTGCTACTAGGCCCACATCGTAACAGATATCTGGTCGAGTAAATAGCACGGCGTACCATGCTTAGGTACTTTGCCCCCTTCATCTGTTCACGCTGCTGCTGGTTTTTCGGTCCATCACGCTTTGACAGCGCGCACCCAAACACAACCGGCGTATCCACGGGTTTAGCATCGAGCATTCTGAATCTTTTCAACAGTTTGTTGATATAAGAACCTTGAGACAGACACAATGTCCGGGCGGCACGATCTTGGGCAATCTTAATGCCTAATATGTACGGGCATCTCCCATTTCTTTCATCTCAAATGCTGACGCTAACCAGGACTTTGATTTGTTCATGAAACTCACGTCGTTCGCAGCAATGAGTATGTCATCTACGTATAGTGTTATGATGACATACTTAGACCCAGAGGTCTTAGTGTATACGCAATGATCCTCGTGAAGATTCACAAATCCGTTTCCGACGATTTTCTCGTGGAATCTGCGATACCATTGCCGAGACGACTGTTTAAGACCGTCAATAGACATTTGGAGTTTGCAAACTTTACGTTCTTTGCAAGGAGTAATAAAACCATCTGGCTGCTTCATATATATCTCTTCTTCCAAGTTTACATGGAGGAATGCGGTCTTAACTAGGGGTGAAACCGGACCGGTCGGACCGGATTTTTGCTTATTTCGGTCGGGTAGCTAAATTTTCGGTCCGGTTTTTTCCCTTAAAAAAATCCGACCAAAAAACCGTTTGAGAAAAAATAAACCGTCCATTGGTAGTACGGTTTTTTTGGTTCGGTTTTCGGTTTAAACCGAAAATCCAATATTGACAATTACCTTTTAAAATTCTCATAATTTTCATGGAAAATATCATATCGAAATGATAAATAACTTTCATTAATATAATTAAATAAACTAAATAATAAAAATAGAAAAAATAATATTCATAAGTGACTATTTTACAATTTATATTAACATAATTAAGTAATTATATTAATTAATATCAACAAATATAATATATATTTAATTAGCATAACGGTCGGTTCGGTCTCCACGGTCTTCAAATCTCAAAATCCGAACCGGACCGAAAAACCGAAGTAGAGTAAAAAAATCCGACCAAAAACCAAACCGCATATTGCGGATTCGGTTTTTTCGGTCCGGACCGGTTCGGTTTTTCACCGGTTTTTCGGACCAACCGGATTTTGGTTTCACCCCTAGTCTTAACATCCATTTGGTGCAGCTCTAGATCGAGACATGCAACAAGGGCAAGGATGGCCCTTACTGTGGTGTAACGCACAGTTGGTGAGTATGTTTCATCAAAGTCTACTCCATGAATTTGGGTATATCCTTTCGCAACCAGTTGAGTTTTGAACCACTCAACTCTCCATCAGTAATGAATTCTAAAATTTCACTTTCTAGTTCTGTGGTTAGCAGATCAATCAACTAAGGTCCATAACCGAATATTTAGGCATATTTCATCCTCCATTTTTTTCCTCAATTCCCTCGTTTTGAGGTCCTTTCCTTGCTTTGCTGAATCTTCACTGATTCGAGAACAAATGTTAAGATGTTTTAACACATCTTATTTGATGGGACACTTCTCGAGAGAAGTTCGTTGCCTTTGACTATGTCTAGGCTCGTTAATCCCATCTATAGTTTGATTGTAACTCCCACTCAGAATAATGCTTTTTATCGGAGCATCACTCCCACTAGGAAGAATGACAGTGCTTGAACTCTGATTAACAACTTTTCAGGATGACCTTTTGGTCTCAGAATTTTACCTCCGAACATTATTCCTTGATTACTAGGATCAGGAACCAAGTTGGTCGTTTTTCCCTCCCACTAGGAATAATGGGCAGTTGTATTAATTTAGTGTTCTTGATTGTCAGGTTCCGACTAGATTCGCATTTGTATTTAGTGATGATTATATGTGAGGGGGAGTGATCCCTCCCATTGGATTTATTATGAAGACGTCTCTATCATCATTTACCATATCAATCACTTATGATGTATCAATTCTCCCACTCGAAGTAAGTGGGACCTGATAATCTCCGTTAACCATTCATTGATTCGATCAGTACTATGTCTGTTTGTTCCGCAAAACATTGGAAATTTATCCTCAAATCTTTATAATATGTCATGTTTGACCACAATACCATCAATCTTAGCTAATTTTAAACTTGTATTCATTTAAGAGTAGACTGTACTCTTAATAAATACTTGTTTAATGCGCAATGTAATGCTGCTAATGATAAGGTTTTACCTGTATCATCCTTTTAGCTATGGTGATGTGTCAACCGATTTTATTGGAACATAGAGTTACATTAATGTGAATCAACTTAATTTCATCCGGAGGAGTAGTTAATGTTGAACTTCATCATTATGTAACTTTGAACTATGTTTCTTGAAGTATTTGATAAAATGATTGCTTTAGCCAAACTTTTCGTTCAAGGCTTATAGTGGGAGAGTCGTTTTACTAACTTATTCCTTTCGTTTGTTGAACTCACCTGGAGACTTATTCACCTCAATGGCTATGCATTTAAGCGTTCGCTTTAATGCCATAGTTGATGTTCTTACTAGATTGTAGTAGCTTTGAAGCATACTTATAATCTTAGTAGTTATCAATGAGTGATATTCAAAGGATTACAAACGAAAACTCAGCATTCATTTATTAAAACACTTCATTATTAAATTTGTACTTTGAAACGATGTGTTCCGTCTTTCGATGTAAACGTGTGTGTGGCGCCTAAAACCAGTTTATCCGGTGGTTTAAATCGTTTCGTTTCCAAATTTAAAATCAAATCGGTTTTACATGCACATTATTTCGGAATATGTCATTTAATGGAGTACTAACAAACAATATGAGTTAAGTCGGTCTGCCCTTTTAGAACTACGCGATTGATGGATTTATTCAGTTCAGTTTGACTTGATTGAGATGACATAGTATGTGAATCGTTTCGTCTTGTTCGACCACTTTTACCTGGCCGAAATTTTGGTTCTAACCCGTAGGTTTGAATTATCGTTTCGGATTATTCCCTTTGACCGGAACGTTATATTGATAAGCAAAATGTGCTTCAAATCGAGCAACAATTTCTTTATTCAATAACTCCAAATTTCAAAATAACCAAAATTTTAGTAATTCAGACGAACAACGAACGATAAATGACAATGGTAGGGTTCTTGATCTGAAAGTCTCATGTTCGATCCATACATATCTGAACTTTAAGTCATGTTGAGCATCACATCTGATTAAATTCACTAGTGAATCATATCAAATGTTTTGTGTTCAAATAAAGTGTTTCGCGGCTTTATATACATGTAATACGAGGCATGTTTTAGACGCACTTTAATAACGGGGTTTGACCCATCGGAATATCGTATAAAACCTTTTACGGTCTAGTTCACTTCATGATATATGGATCATAATTGACTTCAAATGATCTCTTGTGGTGAGCTGAGAAGGTTGTCGTTTCACTGCCTTGGTTCCTTTGCTTAACTAGACTCAAGGTTATTGAATCATGTCAATGTAAGGTTACCTTATACATTTTTTCCATGTTGACCTTTCATTGCGAAGGTCTTGAACGGAGTTTTCACCGGCATCCATGGATAAAGAAAAGGACATCATATTCAACCGAAATATTTCTAGCTTTAGCATCCTTGCTTCTACCGAGGCAGATACAAAGGAACACCAAGCTTTGACATTGTCTGGTTGCAATTGAAGTCTTCTTCAACCCCCTTAAACCAAGGTTGAATGTCATATGCATTCAGAGTATCAAAGAACCTACTCCAATTCTTGGGAAATAAACTATCACGTTCATCTCTCATTGTCAAAATCATACGAACTACCATATTTATTCGTAGTTGTCCTCTCCGCTTTTTGGAATCGTGGCAGAGAGGAGTCCAATACATATTCCTTATGTTCATCATGATTTATACCATCAAGATTGCAAGGTTCATAGAAGCATACCGACTTAGCCATGAAAACTAATACATTGATAATTATGCAAATCTAGGAAGACAACAACATTTTGACAGAATTGCAAACATCGGATTATCTATTAAGATGGAATACGAAAAATAGTGATCATTCAGTCACTAAACCAAAACCGACCATCAGTATACCGAGGGAAGGGGGTGTCGCGAAAGAATTCACACTACCGCCGTCTTCAGTCCAATAGATCAATCTTTTGAAAACGGTTATTCTATTGCAAATTACCGGAACGAGAATTTTCAAATAAGCATTCTCGATCTTGAATTTCCCAAGGCCCTTATGATTTTGTAAAATTATCCGATAATTTACGCATGCATATTTATAATTATACTACATCTACCAAATCATCATACCATGCCATAAATATCGAACACAACATGCTTACGCGTCATGCGTCTAATGTTCCTAGCATACATAATTCTACGTAAAGTAAATTATCACATGCGTTCTATTGCGAACATCCTAGCATACGCGTCAAAACATGCAATATCCGCACACATCATGCATAATTGGCGACTGGAATTTTTGGTTTTATAAAACGCTTTGAAATATTAGGGGTTGTTTTGCAATTAATGCTTACAATCAATCATGCGAATTTCTAGACATGGATTCTAGGCACTTTCAATCAGCATGGCATGTCTATCCTATTGCGCAAACCATATATTTAAATCTCAGAGCTCAATGCTCGCAATATAATATCCAGCTAGCTTGACTAAGTGAAGACGACAGTTCTAATTATATCAAAATATACGATGCAGAAAGTAAACAATTGCAAATCAGCCCACTAATATTGAGAACCGTGTGAACGGAGAGTGGGCAGAAGGGAAGGAGGTCCTCATACGGAGTCGCACACAACCTTTTAATCCAGTCCCAAAAACATGCAAGTCCGAGATCCATCCCCATGATCGAAACTAGGCATTAGGGTTTTGATTGAAACCGTGTATTAAAACACAAACCCTAAGAGCACTGTTTAGGCTAATTTTAAAGTTCGAAAATATTTTGGATTTAAAATTTGACATCCTATTTTATTGAACAATTTAAAATTTCCAAAAATTTTAAAGAGGTTCGGTCCAAATTTTAAAATCCGGTTCAACTCGGTTTGTTTTTAAAAATTCCGGTTTGGTCCGAAACGGTTCAATAAAATAAGATAGTGGTTCGGTTTATCACTCAAAACCAGTTAGGTTAGGTTCAATTTAGTTACTATGACCCTACCCGATTAAGAAAACCCGGATAGGTTTATCCCGATCCGGTTTAGCAATTGGACCGGCCCTTGAACCCTAGGGTTCGGCCGAAATAATTCTATAGGCTAAGTAGGGTTTTAAAATCCACTATAAAACTTAACTTAGCCGTCAAGAATTATTAATTATATAAAATAATTTCCAATAATGCTTATATATATATAAAATTCGGCATATGTATATATATATATATATATATATATATATATATATATATATATATATAAATATTGTCAAGATTCTATCTCTGAGATGTAAATCAATCAACAATATAAATATATATTAATATACAATTTTGGCCGAATTATATATATATATATATATAAATATTGTCAAGATTCAATCTTTAAGATATAAATCAATCAACAATATAAATTTATATTAATATATTTTCAGCCGAATTTTATATATATATAAATATTGTCGAATATATCTTTTAGGGATTAAAATATGTAGACAATATATCTTCTTAATTGTTTAATAGTAACTAAATTTATCTATATATATATTAACCCTATTTTAATCCATATATATTGATAGTTAATATCTTTTACAATATTATATTAGAGCATATCCTTATTTCCAACTTCTAGATATAGTTACCTATTAATAAAATTTAAAAATGGCAACATATATCTATTATAGATTGTGCCGAATTTTTAATTGCTAGGTGGCCAAGAAAATTAATTTTTTTACCTAAAACACCCCTAGGAATTTTCGACACTAACAAGAAAATTGGGAAAGTTGTCAAATTTTAAGATCAAACTCTAACTTGATCATGAATCCAAAACATGTTCTTGATAAAACTCATGGTGTTCTTGAAGATCACGAACATCAAACTTAAATTGATCATGAAAAATTCGGTTTTGATCTAGAAAAACATGTAAATTTGAAAATTTTAAGTTTTTAAAGATCAAACACATGAAATCTACTTAAAAATTTTGGATTCTTCATGGTGTTCATGAACATAAAAAAATTCAGTTTTTATAAACATCAGTTTATCAAAATTTTAAGAACTCCTAACACAGGCTCCGATACCATTGTTGGATTACGGGGACGTAATAATACGGAATGCTAAACGTGTACTAGCAAGAAATCTAATCTACACAGCGGAATTAGTACACATACCTTTTAGCTTTCCTGCCCAAGAATGATGTGGAGGGAGTCGGTCGGAACCACGTGCAAGTTCTTCGTTAGAAGAAGTCCCACGCGACGTAGCTCCACAACAAGACCTCTGATCGATTCTTCAACGGAGATGGAACCTCAGACCAGATGTGTAGGTGCCGAAATTTAACTAAGGGAAACAAGTGTTCTCAATGGAGATCCTTGTTATTATGAAAGAGTGAATAAACCCTTAGAAGACACCCCTATATATTGGTGGAGTTGCCAAAAGGCAACTCCAACCAATGTGGTATAAGGTGGTCGACCGAATTGCATGTATAAGGGGGAGGCCCAATTTGGGCCTCCCTTGTCAATTACTAATTTGATTTGGCCCAATTAGCCCAGATTGACAATTAACTAATTAACTTAGGTAATTCCCTTAATTAACAGGCTCCTATTACGGCGCCACGTCACCATATGGTAACATGTTCTGCTTAACCAGGTTTGCCACCGTGGTTCTTAGCCGGTCTTGATATGGTAGAGGTCCCCCTCTCCGTCAAGACAGCAGAGCCTGTGTGACGAGGTTTGGCCCACATTCCACATTATTTCATTTTGATGGTCAAGGTTCAAGCACCGCTCTTGTTCCCAAAGGAAACGATGCTCCGATAAGAAGCATTGTTCTGAGTGGGAGAATTGTTCCCAATAGAAGTGATGCTACGAAAATAACCATTATTCCGAGTGGGAGAAATGATCAGACTCTAGATGGGATTAATCAAGCCTAGACGAAAGTCAAAGGCTTCGAACCCATCGAGTAGGGTGAAAACCTAACTCTAACAACTGTTGGTAGGCATTGGAAAGACCTCAAGTGGAGAAATGGAGGAAAATAATAAAAGAGAAAGATCGCATTAAATGAAAGCCATACTAGTATATAGTTGATTTACCTGCTAACCACAGGGGCACAAGGATACGGTGAGTCCTGAAAGAAGGCTCACCACTGATGGAAAATGTCGGGTATTACAAAATCCGACTTGTTGCGAAAGGATATACCCAATTCACGGAGTGGACTTTGACAAAAACGAACTCACTGACTGTGCGTAAAACCACTGTTAGGGCCATTCATGTTCCTGGTAGCAAGACTCGATCTCGAGCTGCACCAAATGGATGTTAAGACCGGATTCCTCCACGGAAACCTGGAGGAAGAGATCTACATGGAGCAACCAGTGGGTTTCATTACTCCTGGTAACGAACGTAAAGTTTGTAAACTCCAAAGGTCCATCTACGGTCTTAAACAGTCGTCTCGGCAATGGTACCGCAGATTCCACGAGGAAATCATAGGAAACGGATTCGTGAATCTTCACGAGGATCCGTGAGTGTATTTTAAGACCTCCGGGTCTAAGTATGTCATCTTAACCTTATACGTTGACGACATACTCATTGTCGCAAACGATGTGAGTTTTATGAACAAGTCAAAGTCATGGTTGGCATCTGTATTTGAGATGAAAAACAGGCCACGTACATCTTGGGCATTAAAATTGCTAGAGATCGGGCTACCCGGATTTTGTATCTGTCTCAAGAAGCTTATATCAACAAACTGTTGAAAAAATTCAGATTACAGGATGCCAAAACCGTGGATACGCCGGTGGTGTTTGGGTGCGCACTGTCAAAACGTGACGACCCTAAGAACCTGGCAAAGCGTGAACAGATGAAGGGTGCAGAATATTTAAGCATGGTCGATAGTTTGATGTACGCTGTGCAATGCACCCGTTCGGATATATGTTACGTCGTGGGCCTAGCACGTTTCCAATCAGATTCTGGTTATCAACATTTAAAGGCTGTAAAACGAATTATTCGTTATCTGAAAGGTACTGCCGACTATGCACTGTGCTATCAGGGCGGAAAGTTAGAATTGACCATTTACAGTTACGCCGACCATGGTGGCGATCCGGATGATTGTAAGTCCACCACAGGAGGATTGTTCTCCTTTCTAATGCCGTCATTTCATGGAAGATCAAGAAGGAAACATGTGTCGCGCTGTCCACGATGGAATCGGAATTCGTAGCCCTCTCCAAGAACGCACAGGAAGCGGTCTGGCTGAAAAGGCTTCTTACAGCGCTGCTTGATGATGACTGTTTCGTCCTGGATGAACTGGGTCGTGGGGACGCGTATGTTCGTATGGTTGAGCGGGTTTTCGGGCTGTAACCCTTCGTCGGGAAGAGGTTGGGCCACTGGCGAGTGTTCGGTTGACTCCCGTAAAGGTCTGCGTCTCGGTATGGGTGTGTCTCAGGAGGCGGTGGTCTACGGATGTCTGGGCGACGATTCCTGCACAAAGGACCAATGCTAGCACAGAGAGGGGGGGGGGGTGGTGCTAGCGGAGCCCTCTCCGAAGCTTAAGTCACTATAGGGGTAAAAGAGTAATTTCTAGAGAGAGAATATTTCTAGAGAGAAGTCAAAGCTCAAAATACCAAAGTTGGGCAAACGAGAGGATGTGTGAAAATGGGTGG
Source organism: Clarkia xantiana subsp. parviflora (assembly GCA_036873135.1). Taxonomy (NCBI): domain Eukaryota; kingdom Viridiplantae; phylum Streptophyta; class Magnoliopsida; order Myrtales; family Onagraceae; genus Clarkia; species Clarkia xantiana. The sequence goes on from JAPTYO010000003.1 coordinate 14,288,499, forward strand.
CCAAGGCCTCCTATTTATAGGCTTCCTTGGGACCGGACCCGGTTTTAAAGCGGTTTGATGACGGTTTAAGAAAACAAGCGGTAACCGTCACCCATATTGGCAATGCGCGAACTTGACTTCTCTACACGTAACGGTAATCGCGGAAACGGTAATCGCACGATACCCGCAATGCAATCCGGACCTCGTCGAATTTGGGCAATTCGGCGAGGTCCGGGTTGCAAATGCAATCCGGACGCGCGTAACGCACTTCCGGACCGTTTGGGAGACGATTTCTAAACCGTAATGTGATTTTGATGTGTTTACGAGGCCCGGAATATAAATACGAACTCGAATTGGGCACATATCCATCACTTGCCCCCGAGTCAAGTAACAGTTAAAAACCTTTCTTGACTCTATTTTAAGTTAGGATACGTGTCCAATTTGAGCTTGACGCTAACCTTCCGGTTTTGATTATTGGTTGGACGTTGGAGTCTTGATTTCGCCCGTCCTTTGATTTTTCAACCGAGTGACTTTATTTCCTGCCATTACGGTTAGTGCAATAGGGAATGCGCATATATAACATACAATCATGATTATCGTTAGGGACGCGTCATGCGGACATGCTTCTATCAACGTACATGCATAAGTGACGGTCATGGCAAGAACGTAATTACGTGACGTAAGAAATATAATCCGTATACTTCTCAAATGACTTATCGATTATTAAATCATGAATCATGCGATATGTAAACATGCATGTAAAATGACGGATCCGATACGTGTAACCCCAAAATAATCATGTATGTAGAGATAAATACTTAGAAGAGGGCGGAGTATACCGTAAGTACTTGTAGGTGCATTACTCCTTTGATCCTTATCATCAAGGAGTCTCTTGGAAGTAGTCGTTTGTTGCCTTGATGTCTTAGAGAAATATTTCCTTAAGTGTTGTCGTATTTGCTCTTCGCGGTTCGTCGTATTAGCCGCATCGCTTGCATGATAGCTTCTTGAGATGTTGGTCCTCTTTACTGCACGTACCAACTTTGCTATGCGCGTTGACTTTTGCTACGCGCGTTGACTTTGGCTATGCGCGTCGACTTTTGCTACGCGCGTTGACTTTGGCTATGCGCGTCGACTTTTGCTACGCACGTTGACTTTGGCTATGCGCGTTGACTTTTTCTACGCGCGTTAACTTTGGCTATGCGCGTTGACTTTTGCTACGCGCATTGACTTTGGCTATGCGCGTCGACTTTAGCTACGCGCGTTGACTTTGGCTACGCGCGTTGACTTTTGCTACGCGCGTTGACTTTTGCTATGCGCATTGGCGCTAATGGTTGAGCGTCAGGTATAGACTGTTGGGCATTGCCTGCAAGTATGCTAAAACACTTAGGAAATATTTAAGCGATATCTAATACTTGTTACCATAAATGTCGTCGTATGAGCCTTGTCGATGAGCGTCGTAGGTGCGATCCATCTTTGTCGACATGTATGTACGTACATGGAAACACTTAGAAAATATTTTTTTCCTTGTCGACATGCATCCTTGTCGACATGTATGTACGTACATGGAAACACTTAGAAAATGTTTTTCTCATTATCGACATGCATCCTTGTCGACATGTATGTACGTACATGGAAACTCTTAGAAAATATTTTTCTCCTTGTCGACATGTATCCTTGTCGACATGTATGTACGTACATGGAAACACTTAGAAAATATTTTTCTCCTTGTCGACATGTATGTACGTACATGGAAATACTTAGAAAATATTTTTCTCCTTGTCGACATGCATCCTTGTCGACATGTATGTACGTACATGGAAACACTTAGAAAATATTTTTCTTCTTGTCGACATGTATCCTTGTCGACATGTATGTACGTACATGGAAACACTTAGAAAATATTTTTCTCCTTGTCGACATGCATCCTTGTCGACATGTATGTACGTACATTGTGTGTGCGTATTTGCCCCCGCACTTAGAATCTTTTCACCATCTCTGGCTATGTATGCCGTATCCGTATGCTTGATGCGAACACAGGTTATATGCCAACTTCTGATAATATGCTGACACGTGGTTGTATGCCGACAGCTTGCAATATGCTGACTGTCATCCTGAGTCAAGTACTTAGAAAATATTCCACCATTGTAATCTTGTATGCTGCGAGTATGCGCTTGGTGTTGTCATGCAAGGTTAATGTGTTGAAGAGGTTGGCCCCCTTGCGTGATGCTTGTTACTTGTTGCACGAAGGCTAATAAGTCTTGTACGTACGTGGTTGTCTCACATGGAGCGTCTGTTGCATAAGTGCTTGAATAAGTGTTGGTGCGTGTTTGCGCACTGACTGGATTGTTGATAGCATTTTCCAGGATATCAGATCTTGCTGTCCTCTTGTCAGAATTAGTCTTCCCACGGTTGTTACCATGAGTAAGTCCACTATCTCCATCTTGATGGGAAAAAGCTTGTCTTTGCGGATAGCTGATGTGTATAGAAATCCATTTGTTGAGAGGAATGTTCATACAAGTGCCCCCGCTACTCTGGAGTCTTCGGGCACGGTCGCGGTAAAAGGCTTGTGAGTAAGACGTCCCATTGTATCTTCTTTGAACTTGTTAATTTTCCAAGTTATTGCTGGCTGAAGTTTCTGTTTTTAGCATAATTCTCGAAAGATCCGACGCAGGGGCGCGTTCCTCGAGCGATTCTTAGTTCTTTATGCCAAGCATGACCGTGCTAATTCCTTCTTGAGATAAAGGAAATAGAGTTGAAGGTTGTACATTGGTGTCTTCTGCCCCCCGGTCGAGGGACCGGCCCAAGGAGGAGCGTTACTCCTACTGAGGTAAGTATTTGTTGATTGCTGATTGTCGCCCTTATGTTGAAGAGCTATGTTATGCTGAATGTTGAAACAATCATTCTTGTCGTGTCTTCTATGTGGATGACGACATTGCATTTGATGTTGACATTATGAACTTTTGCCATAAGTCCTTAGAGATGATGTTGACTCTTAGTTGTTGTTGGTATGTCTGCTTCCAGCATGTTGAACCCTTTGTGAATGGGTTGATGTTGATAATTCTTTGTTCATGCTTTTTCTTGCATGATATTTCGTCCCCTGAACCTGTTTTCAATAGTAATTATGTGATAACTTGTTAGTAATATTTCATACCTTGAGTTATCTATGCTGTCCATATGCTTTGGACTTGAAAGATAGGATATATATCCTTAGATGATGAACATGATGTCCATAGTTGCGACTGTACGTCGCACATTGTTAAGTGTTGTGATCGCCCCTCTTGGCTAGACTCCAAGGAATGGCGAGATGGGTAGAGCATAGGATGTTGGGACTTGCACACTGTAGGTTTTGTTTGGAGAAGACGGTGGCCACTTCTGGTTGTTCCGCCAAGTCCTGTCAGAAATGATGGCATTCTTTAATCTGTGCCATCTTTTGGATATGTTGAACTCGTTTCTGAGTCTGTTTGCCCCCCGGCTTCTATGTTTGGAGACTTGTTGTAGTTGTTCCTTAGTTGTTGCTTACGACTTGTTCGCTTTGAACTACGTCGTTTGAACCTTCTTTATACATAGTAGTTTGCATGATAACTTGTTAGTAATATTTCATACCGTTATCACTTACTGTGTTTATTGAATGTGGATTACTAGTAACGTAGACATAGTCCCTGAAGTCGTGACCGATAGCCACTTCCTGATTGATAAGTTGAGATGCTTTCCTGATTGTTTGCATGATGCATTATGCATATTGCCCTTCTTTCCTGAATAGCTTGCCGCTATATGTGTTGCAACCTGCCAAGTATTTTTGCGTATAGCAATATTTCTCAACAAGTAGTGTATTTGAAAGGTGTTATCTTGGCTAAGCAAGATACAAGTTTATACAGTCTCTTAGTTCCACTCTAAGGCGATTTTGTACAAGACTCGACTTGTAAATTTTATGAGTTTTAAACAGGGTGCGCACCTGCCAGCGTGTATCAACCCGCGTTGAGGAAGCATACGTAAAAATATTTTAGTATTTGAGAGGTGTTATCTTGGCTAAGCAAGATACTAGTTTATACCGTCTCTTAGTTCCACTCTAAGGCGACGTTGTACAAGACTCAACTTGTAAATTTTATGAGTTTTAAACAGGGTGCGCACCTGCCAGCGTGTATCAACCCGCGTTGGGGAAGCATACGTAAAAACATTTTAGTTTTTGAAGAAGCATTTTGTGAACCCTAAAAAGTTTGTTGATAAAATATTTGAAAAAATATTTTGACATTGAATGTGATACACCCAAAAAACCGTGTTGATAAATTTTTTGGAAAGGTGTTTGATACATAAAATATTTGATAAAATATTTGACAAAATATTTGGTAAAATATTTGAAAAAATATTTGTGATACATGATTCCTGCGTCCAGGGACCATGTAACACTTTTTTGAAAATATGAATTGTGATGCATGCTTTCTGCGTCCAGGAACCATGCAACACGGTTTGAAAATCTGTAGTACGGAATTGTCATCTAACCAGAGGACTTTTGCCGTATAAAACGAACCCTGACCAGGAATTCGTAATATGGGATTGTCGTCTATCAAGAGGACATTCGCCATAAAGAGTGAGCCCTTTAAACAGGAATTCACACTTGTTATAGTGTGGGGTCGTTGTCTAACCAGAGAACTTCCGCCACTTAAGGAGTGATCAGTTCCGTATGCCCATCCTGTTCTGAATCCAGGGAATGGCTATGAACATGAGGATTTGCCTCTAACCAGAGATGTCACGGCATGTCATTTTTTAGAAGTAAACATGGGGCTTGTCTTTTAAAAAAGAGGATACCTCAACATGCTATTTTGATAGTAGGCCTTGGTGTTAATCCAAGATATTTTGATAGTAGGTCTTGGTGTTAATCCAAGATAGTGCTTGTAGCTGACGTCTCTGAATAGTCGTCGTTTTGATAGTAGGTCTTGGTGTTAATCCAAGATATTGCTTGTAGCTGACGTCTCTGAATAGTCGTCGTTTTGATAGATAATCCGCAGGTTGTCATTGCGGTATATAAGTTGGTTGTGCACATAGCTTGATGGCTTTGTGTTGCCGGCATCTTCTTGAGATAGACGCCTATGTTATGAATGGAGAAATAAACTCCCTGTTGGTGTAGATAATAGATATATTGGTGTTGTATACCATAAATCCCTCCTTGAACACAATGCTTAGCTTGTATTGTTGTAGTAGATTTTTGTGCATAGGTTACTACTTGGTGTAATTCCTGAGTAGTAATCGTAGTGTAGCATGTACCTACGAGCAGAGTTACTTTTGTCAGATAATCGCAATTTTTATAAGTTTGCAAAAGTATGAAGTCATGAAATTTTCTTTTTAGTTATGCATATAATAATTAAAGTAAAGGAATCTGATACAAGGATTCCTTGTTTGTGTAGGAAACTTCCCTGAGTGCGGATACGATAGGTGTAGATCATGATAGGCATGTGTATATGTTAGGTAGAATTGCCGAGCACTTGTCAGCTTGGTGCCCCCCAAGTCGCTTGGCAGTTGTATCGCTGTTTCCATATTGTTTATATTGTTTCATCTTCTAATAGTGCATGATCTGTCCTTGTGTAATGCCCCCGCCTTGTTTATTATTGCGACACGATTTTTAGTCTTGCGCGTATAAAATGCTTGAGACTTTGTGTTGTTGACGCGAGTAATAAGTGCGTAGTTGTTACTTGGCGTTATTCCAAGGTAATATGCATCATAATAATGTACCTACGAAAGTAGATTTAACCTTTATTAGATATTTAGAGTTCGCACAACGGATTACAAGAAAGCGTCTACTGATCACTTCTTTTGAAAATTACTGAGGCTTAATAAGAATGAGTTGTACTTAATCTTTAAAAGATTTAACATAGATATGCGAAAAAGGAGATAAGGAAGATAAAGGGATTGGTGATGTGTTTGACGTCCTCATAGGTGATTTGTTGGCTAGTTGATTCTGCCACGTGCCACATAGTTTCTCAATGCATCTAGCGTGTTGAGCTCTTCAATCTCCCATTTTGGGGATGGACAAAAGTTGATGTCATGCCTCCAAGTTTTACTTTGCTTGTGTTGTTCTTCAACATCTTTGCCAAGGAAGGCAGTTGTTGACTCAAATGGGCGGTGAGGTTTGTTTTCTGGGAGTTTGAGATTTGTTTCTTCTGCATTCATACTCCAGAGATTGTACAAGTCGTCACAATTGGTTCCATAAGTGACGTTGTTTTTTCTGGCGTTTGGCGATAGGTGGATTATCATCCGCCTTTTCTTTTCCCTTGCCTTTTTCTGAAGACTTCACACGAGGCTTCCTTTGATGCTTATTTCCATGGTCGATATACTTCATCATTTTTCCTTCTAAGATCAAGCTGTTTACATGAAATCTTAAGCTGACACAGCTGTCTGTCTCATGGCCACATACTTCGTGATTCTCGTACCATTTGCTTTTATCTTTTCCCAATGGGCCATTGCGGAATTTAAAGGGTTTTTTCCACAGCTTGGTCTCCTCCATTTCTTTCAGGATGACAGACAATGGTGTGTTCAAAGGAACACATATGGCGAGATTGGTATCTTTAAGCCTTTGGGCATCTGACTGGAACGGTCTCTTTTGTCGCGGTTGCCTCTTTTCCCAGGAGACGTGTATCTCTTTTTCAATTATTGCCTTCAGGGTTCTTGTTGTCAATCCCGTGATTGGGATGTCGTCGTCACTAGCAGGTTTTTTCCGTCCCTCCTTGTGACAGATGTCAGCATCGTCTTGGCTTGTCCTTGTGGAAGGACCTTCTTTGTGTATTTTGGATGACTCTGCTTGAGTCTTCTTTGGAGGGCTGTTGCCTTGATCAACGAATTGCTTTAATTTGCCTTTGAGGACAAAGATGTTAATGCGGTTACGTAGGCTGACACAGCTATCCGTTTCGTGGCCGAAGACCTCGTGGTTTTCACACCACTTGTCTTTGTCTTTCCCCAGCGGACCTTTTCTGAAATTGTTCAGCTCTTTCCACATGTTCGCATCTTTCATCTTTCTCAATATCACGGATAGCGGGGCATTCAAAGGAATGTAGTCAGCGAGGTTTACTTCTTTTGGCTTCTCGAAACCTCCTTGAAAAGGTCTTTTTGGCTGAGGCTGCCAATTTCTTCCTTGCTGACCGCTTAAGGGCGGTTTTGCTTGATTCTGCTTTGGGTGTTGTTTCCATGCCTCTTTTTGGTGTTGTGCTATCACGTACAGGTTGCATGAGCGTGGAGCTTCGTGCCTTGGCTGTTGGTACTGGAAGGTACCTTCCGTGCATTGCCCCTCTATTCTTTGGTGCAGTGTGTCTTGATGACTTGTGACTCGAGACTTTGTCCCTATCGTCTCAACTTGTCCGTTGATTGGAGGTAGAGGAGGTGACGGGTTGACACCTTTGTATTGGAAGGCTCCTTGGTCGCATTGTGGGGAGGATGCATTTCTTGTTGGAGTGAAGAAAGCAGTGGATGTGGCAACAGGGATGTGGAAGGATCCAAGTTGTCTTCTTATCGGCTTCTGCGAGGTTATGGGCAAGGCGTTGTGGTATGCAACGTGCTCCTTGTCGTTTGATGAGAAATCAATGACATCTTCAAAGGCGGCATCCTTTATGTCAACATACTCCAAGTTGGTGTTATCGGTCTTGTGCATTGTCTTTGTGGTATGGTAGCTTTTTGTTCGAATCACGTAGACGGCGCCAATGTTTCGTCCTGGATGAACTGGGTCGTGGGGACGCGTATGTTCGTATGGTTGAGCGGGTTTTCGGGCTGTAACCCTTCGTCGAGAAGAGGTTGGGCCACTAGCGAGTGTTCGGTTGACTCCCGTAAAGGTTTGTGTCTCGGTATGGCTGTGTCTCAGGAGGCGGTGGTCTGTGCACAAATACGGATGTCTGGGCGGCGATTCCTGCACAAAGGACCAATGCTAGCACGGAGAGGGGGGGTGGTGCTAGCGGAGCCCTCTCCGAAGCTTAAGTCACTATAGGGGTAAAATAGTAATTTCTAGAGAGAGAATATTTCTAGAGAGAAGTCAGAGCTCAAAATACCAAAGTTGGGCAAATGAGAGGATGTGTGAAAATGGGTGGCCAAGGCCTCCTATTTATAGGCTTCCTTGGGACCGGACCCGGTTTTAAAGCGGTTTGATGACGGTTTAAGAAAACAAGCGGTAACCGTCACCCATATTGGCAATGCGCGAACTTGACTTCTCTACACGTAACGGTAATCGCGGAAACGGTAATCGCACGATACCCGCAATGCAATCCGGACCTCGTCGAATTTGGGCAATTCGGCGAGGTCCGGGTTGCTGCAACCCGGAGGTCCGGGTTGCAAATGCAATCCGGACCTCCGGATTGCATTTGCAATCCGGAGGTCCGGTCCGGACGCGCGTAACGTACTTCCGGACCGTTTTGACCCTTTGGGAGACGTTTTCTAAACCGTAATGTGATTTTGACGTGTTTACGAGGCCCAGAATATAAATACGAACTCGAATTGGGCACATATCCATCAGTGACGTCGGGAGTAAACCTGTGAAGGTGTTCTCTGACAGTCAGGCAGCCATTGCGGCAGTAAAGAATCCGAAGTACCATAGTAGGACCAAACACATTGATGTGAAATATATTTATGCTAAATCTATGGTAGAAGATAATATAATCACTATGGAATACTTGTCCACTGATAACATGATTACGGACCCATTAACCAAACCACTACTTGGATCGCGTAGGGTTTGAAATGGAATGTATCTGTGATAACATTTTGATAATTGAAAGTTACATTTTTTAGACGAAATAATTGCAATTGAGTTTATGATCTATCGACGTCATAGTGTTTGAATACATCAAATTTTCAGTCTATAAACTAAGTCGTAGGAGGACGCAATCCTCTACCAAAACTATATCGAATGTGGGGCTTACCTCGTCACACAGGTACGGTCGTCTTGCGGTGGAGGGAGGCCTCTACTAAGCAAGGCTGGCTAAGAATCAGGGGGATAAACCTGATTACGCAGAACGATCATCTAGTGTCGAAGTAACTCGACATCTTCGTTTTGCAGATCGCCGTTGTTGGGTTATGATTGATTAAACTCGTCATTAAACACAAGATTCGAGTACGTTCAAAGGGCAGGGAAAGAAGAGTTGTCGACCTTTCTGACTCGTCTTGACGAGATATGGATAGAAGGTCGACGAAAACTTATGAAAAAGTCGACTTCCAAAGTACGACTGCCCGCCACTAGGAGAAACCTTCCTTCGAAGGTAAAGACAGGTGGAAACCTGCTTATCATTATCATCAGAAGAAACCTTCCTTCGAAGGTAAAGACAAGTGGCGACCTGCTGGTCACTATCATCAGAAGAAACCTTCCTTCGAAGGTAAAGACAGTTGGCGACCTGCTTGTCACTATCATCAGAGGAAACCTTCCTCCGGAAGTAAACACAGGTGGCGACCTACTTGTCACTATCATCAGAGGAAAACTTCCTCCGGAAGTAAACACAGGTGGCGACCTGCTTGTCACTATCATCAGAGGAAACCTTCCTCCGGAAGTAAACACATGTGGTGACTTGCTTGTCACCTGTTTGACTGACTCTGAAGAGAAACCGCCCAAGGAGGGTAACCGCCATATAAAGTTGGTAACTTATCCCTATAAATAGGGACTATTTCTATTTATTACATTACATTCAGTCAGTTCTAAATACGTTCATATATTATTACTCTCAAATCCATTTAAGCTTCGGAGTGGAATCAGGGGCCATCTCCACCCCTTTTTCAGGTTCTCGCCCCACATAACCTCTTAGAGTAAAACTTAGCATTCGAGAGAGCTAAGTCCGAGGCGATACTTGGAAGTCCATTCCCCGAAGTTCAAGGCCACGTCACTTTGATCCCAACAGTCGTGATGAACTTTGTTCGTCATTAATCACATTCTGAGCCAGATGAGAATCTGCGATAGCATGATTTGACATTTCTCATTCCTTTGAACTTAAACGTTCAGGTATGCTATCGACGTGAGCTTCATACTACGCGTGCCACGTCCGACAACGGGGTCAGAGCTCGGTTGTGCTAGGAAAGAATCTTCGTGATTCTGGCGGGCGCAAACTTCTTCACCTCGAGCGTGTGATTGATCCCAGGAGCCTTATGAAGAGGCACCCAAAGTATCCTCACGGACTCAGAACTCATATCTAAGGTCAGGCTCAATGTTCGCTTCCCGGCGTACGAGCGTAGTGCTGAACAAAAAGGCCCCGTGACCACGTCTTTGGAAACCGGTTGGGTTTGACTAAGGATATAAGCGATGGGGATGGTTCACCTGTAATTCACCGACTCTTGTATTCACTAAGGTGGCCACCAACCGGATATTAGTTGAATGTTGTGAATACTTGTACGGATGCCTTGGAGAAGTGTTCCTATGAGGAAACTAGGCAAAAGGAGAATTATCAGTTGACCTAGGATACATCACGACACTATATAAATTTTGTTTATAACAAGTTGATTGGAGAAAAGGGAATCAAAGTTCCGCGGGTGCTACAACGCTCCTAATAGATGAGTAGCACGATGCCCGTCGTGTTCGCCGTTTGCACGGCAAACCTCGTATGAACTATTCGGAAGCAAATGACGAGATCGAAGGAGTGAAATGTTGATGCAGATTTGGACGACAATACATTAACAGGCACCCTCTCATTCCGGCGAGTGGGAGCTGTAAGCATATGGTGATGGGTGCTGTAAATGGAAGCCCATTATATGTATATGTTACATAAGTTAATTGGGTACATGTCACTTTAGGACATTTGGAGACCAAATCTCAAATGACATGAGAGGCCCAAAATTGGGCCTCCCTATACTAAGCATGGCCGGCTGAATTATGGGTGGGGGCAAAGTGGACTTTTGTCCACTTGACTCCTCTTATATATATGGGGAGTTAGGGGTTTTATTAGGGTTAATTACAATTCCCTTTAAGTGGTGTTTTGAGAGAAAATCCTTCCCCCCAAAGACACCATATTCGGCCGAACCTAGCAATCACCAAGGGTGTGCCAATTTGCTTTCGAGCAAACACTCCAGAGATCTGTCCCTTGCAAAGAATTGACTAGAGGCTTTGCTATGAAAAATATACCACGTAGGGCTTCCTTTACAAGAACCCCTACGGGTGCCGATCGGAGGATCGTGAACTCCCTCCTGCAAAGATCTTGGGACTACGGACAACTGTAGAGGTATGTGTGAATCTTCCGCTGCGTAATTTTGATTACTAGCATGTACCATGGTTTTAGTTTCCGTAGTGATTACTCCCCGTAATCTAACAGTTACATAATCATCAAGGGATACCTCTACAAAAGAGGTTTCTCAACGCCTTACCTTCGATGTATTGCTACCCCCAAATGGAGAAATCTTAAATGATCTACATAGGGGCGACGCCAGATGTTACGAAGGGGCAAGACTGTTTGTTCAAAAAGTCTTAAGACAAGGATTCTACTGGCCAACAATGAATAAAGAAGTGACGACTGTAAACCAAGCCTGCATGGCTTGTCAGGCTTACACACCTAGAATAACCAGACCACCTGCAGAGCTTACCCCAATGATGAGCGCTTGGCCATTTTCCCAATGGGGAATTGACCTAATCGGTCATCTGCCAAAGTCAACGGGGAAACGCACACATATAGTTTTCGTTGTCGTCGACGACTTCTCAAAATGGATCGAGGCTAAATCTCTAGCATAAAGAACAGATTTTCAAATGATAGAGTTCATTCATGAACAAATCATATGTTGATATGGGGTCCTAAAAATCCTCATCAGCGACAACGGTCCTCAATTTTCCAGTGAAGAACTAGCAGACTTTTGTGACGACATGTTGATCAAACATCGGTTCAGTTCATCATGATCAGACAAATGGGCACGTAGAGGCCTCCATCAAAACAATCTTCAATGGATTAAAGAAGAGGGTAGCCGCGTTAAAAGGGAATTGGGTAGAAGAGCTGAACCAATGACTTTGGTTTCTAAGAACCTCACCTAAAAAGGCAACGAGAGAAACGCCATTCAACATGGTCTACATATCAGAAGCAATCTTACCAATAGAAGTGGCAAACACCTCCTAAATGGTTGTTGCCTATGAAGCAAGTCAAAATGAGGAGAAAATGAGAATCGACCTGTATCTGGTCGACTAGAAAATGTGGATCTCCGAAGAAAACCAATGAAGGATGAAATTGGTGACGTCCAGATACTTCAACCAAAAAGTGGGTCGACGACAATTCTTCCTTGGGGGAAAAAGTACTTCGGAGAAACGAATTTGTGGCATCCGGCTAAAGGGGAAAATGATACCCAAATTGGAAGGGTCCTACATCATTGTCGACATCCCATGTCCCAACACTTATAAATTGGAGGATCCTCAAGGACAACGCCTCCGTAGGACTTTCAACGCCAAGCATCTAAAGAAATTCTACGTTTAAGTACTACTTAGTATCTGTATTATATCAATAAAATGATGAATAAAAAAATGCAGGTTTTACTCGTCATCATTGTGTCCTAAAAGACGACGCCTACATAGAAGGCTAGTCATAAAACTGACTCCTCGACTAATAAAAGTCGTCATAAAACTGACTCCTCGACTAATAAAATTCGTTGACGACTACAAAAGAGATTAGTCATAAAACTGACTCGTCGACTAATAAAATTTGCTGACGCCTACAAAAGAGATTAGTCATAAAACTGACCCCTCGACTAATAAAAGTCACCAACGATTGCAAATGAGATTAGTCATAAACTAATTCATCAACGCCTACAATGAAGATTAGTCATAAAACTGACTCCTCGACTAATGAAAGTTGTCGACGACTACAAAGGAGATTAGTCATAAAACTGACTCCTCGACTATTAAAAGTCGCCGACGACTACAAAGGAGATTAGTCATAAAACTAACTCATCGACTAATAAAAGTCGCTAATGCCTTCAAATGAGATTAGTCATAAAACAAACTCATCAACTAATAAAAGTGCCGACGACTACAAAGGAGATTAGTCGTAAAACTATCTCATTGACTAATAAAAGTCGCCGACGACTACAAAGGAGATTAGTCTTAAAACTAACTTCTCGACTAATAAAAACGCCTACAAATGAGATTAATCATAAAAATAACTCCTCCACTATTAGCAATCTCCAACATTTACAAAGAAGGTTAGTCATTAAAGATTAAACTTATTGAATAAGTAAAAATATATGTCCCCTATAAAGAAAAACTCAATGCTTGCTGTCTCTTTAATGCATCCACAACAAGCGTCTCGAGGGGGAGGGGGGCAAGTGTTGAGACCTAAATAACAAGAAAATATAGACAGACAAGGGCAGGTGTCAGATCCCTAAACGACAGAAATCCAAGATCAACGACCATACGGTGGAGGAACACGAAGTCGAGGACTAGAAGTCGTTAAACTAAAAAGACACAAATAAAGAAGATAAGGGCTAAAGGTCGACGACTACATGTGAAGAGGCGACACCATAATGGTTGACGACTGCAGGCATAAAACAACACCCTCCGAGAAAACTCTCATTCTTAACGAATGGTAAGTTGACGACCTGCTTGTTACCGACTTTAGAAGAAACCCTTCCTCTTAAGGAATGATGAGGTGGCGAGCTTCTCACCAGCTTGGAGGAAAACCTTCTTGCTAGGGAATGGTGATGTGGCGACCTACTTGTTACCTACCGGCCGGCTTACAACCTCTCCCTTCATCTAATCACAATAGGCGGCTGCCGCCTAAAATATGACAAATCAGAAAAGAGGACAACCATCATCAAAGTCGGTTTACTAGAACTCTATAAATAGTAAGATATTTACATTCATTAGACTAGTTTTACACACTTATATCCACTAGACTAACTTAAGATTCAGATTGGAATTATAGGAAAAACTTCACCATTTTATCAGGTCCCCGCCAAGAAGGAAGCACTAGCATCCAAGTCTAGAAACTTCAAGGAGACATCCAGGCGAGATCCAGAGAAGTCATTTCCAAGCTTAGCCGGACAATCTTGATCCAGCCGGTGGAAAAAACTCAACGCAAATGGGGCGTCTCACAGGAACCCATGAAAGCTGGAGTTGGCGGTGTCATCCGTGACATGAATGCGGACTAGATCTCATGGTTTTCTCGTAACCTGGCACTGCTAATAGTTTTCTTGCAGTATATTGGCCTATTCAGAATGGTCTTTCCATTGCTCTCCAGTTGTAGATCAAGTCATTATGTACCAAGTCTTATACTGTTGATCTCAATTTGAAATCCATGCCAATTATTTCAGGTTGCGCACATGAATCTTTTAATCTAGTTCAGTAGATACAAGTTTAGGCATGTCTATCGGGAAGCTAACTCGGTCTTGGATGCCATGACTAAGATTGGAGTTCTTCAACAAACTAATTTTTTTATTCATTAGGTTCGGATTTATACTTTTAAAGACATAATTGGGATATGTGAATCTCGTTTAATTATGAGAGTTTATTCTTAATTAGATTTTCTAGTTGTTGCGATCGTTTAGTCCAACGCTTAACCTGTTATTTCTAGTTGTAACTTCTTTTTTCTAAAAAAAAAAAAAGAGAGAGAGAAGTATCTGAACAATTAGATTACAATGGAATAGTAATTTTAACACAACGCATTTAATCATGACAGAAATTAACTGTTAGGGATTTTCAAAACTTCATACTTTGCAAAAAAAAAAAAAAAAAAAGGTTCATGCTAGGTGTATTTTGAGCTAATTAAAAACAAACAAATTATCTTAAATTGAATTATCAAGATATTATCATTATTTCATTGAATTAAATATGTTCTTTCTAGAATTGGGTCCATTCAATTCTATTATTAGCTAGAGAAATAATAATATGTATACACATATAATTATATAATAATTTCTTTTTGGTAATTATATATATAATTAGATAATTGATTCACAGAAATACATGTCCAAAAAAAGAATCCCAAAAAGGACATATCCATTCCTTCCAAAATACAGCACATCAATAATGATCATAGTCCCGCTAGGCTAACGAGACGGGCTGGGACAGCCGGAGATCTTGTAGACGGTCACGCGGCGGGGATAGTCTCCCCTTTGGCGGCAACCTTAGTTCCGGCGGTGGCGGAGGTAGCAGCCTCTAGCTTCTTCGACGATAGGGCGCACTTCTTCTCCTTCCTCTCGTCTTTACTCATCTGCTGCTGCCTGCATTCCTGGCTACAGAATGCACTGTTGCCTCTGCAGATTCCCCCATTTTATTTATTATTATTATTATAATCCAATTGAAGAAATAATTGCAAATTCTATACTGCAAATTGTTGATTAGAAAAACAATTAAACGAACATAAACAGATAGATCCATCGCTTACTTCTTAAGTCATTGCACGATGCATATGCAGACAGGAATAAAATCCAGATTCCGAAATTAATCAACACTTGGCAATAAATTAGTTTAAAAAAAAAAACTCTGTAAATTGAAAATAATAATAATAATAAAATGAATAAATGGAGAAGTACCTACCTGTACATGTAGATATCGCGGCTAGGGACAAGGCGGCGCTTGCAGAGGCCGCACGATCGGAGGAACTGGCCGCCGTTATCGGAGAAATCAATTGAGTGTCTTCGTATGCGGGGAGATGAGGCGGGAGGTAGTGAGAGCCGTTGATCGGAGCCTCCGTACCCGGTGGTCTGCCTGTGGGGATCAGACGGCGGAGCTTCCACGGGGGCGTTGAGATCGAAGTTGATCTCCGATAGGCTGGTGGTTCTCTTCATCGGAGGTCGCTGCCTCTTTCCCAGCATCGTCCCCCTCCGCGCGTGCGCTCGCCCTCCTCCCTGTTTAAGTTCACCGGCGCGGCGAGCTGAGCTCCTCTAGAGAAGGCTAGGGAGGGAGTACTGACTGAGTAGGAGAGTGGCGAGGAGTAGGAAATGGATGATATAAGAAGAGCCATAGACGCAGGAGTAAATCTACACCGTCCATTATAGCCAATGCAGATTGACGTCAGCTTCAGAAATCGCAAAATTGGCTCTATAAACGAAAAGTAATAATAACAAAAGAAGAATAGCTTTTTCAAGCCCAAGGAATTTCATGACATCATGTAGATGGTGGGGAGCTATAGTTAAGTTGCAGCATTTATTTTAGTTGGTGGCTCTACTTTTGAGATCAATGTGTTGTAATGTTTTTTTTAGAAAATGAATATGAGTAGAACCAAATATTGCATAACCGAATCGATCAAAATTATAGTTTAAACTATTTAAGTAGTATGCCTAATGAATTTAGTTTGTTGTACTCACCTTCAATTGTTTTTAAAATACAAATTCGAGACTCTCCGGGATGATATCTATATAATATATAATTTGGATGCAAATCAGACTTTTAATTAGATTCTATCTTTAATTGCCACATTAGCTATATGTAATATTATTGGTCCGTAATACCACGCTCTATGTTAGAGCTATTCGTGAGCTATTCATCTGTTTCAATCTATGGCTTTTCATTTTCACAAACATTCAAGCATCCAATAACCGTGACTCTCTCCTTTGATTCAATTGTCAATTAATTACAGATTTCCCAAACGCTCCAGGCACTAAAACGGATGAGTCTCTTCTTAAAATTCATCATTAAATTCTCAGCAGTCGTCAGTGATTCATTAAATTCTCAGCTGTCGTCTGTGATTCCTCGCTTATCGCCCTTCCGTTTTGCCTGCTTGCTGCCGGTTAAACTTCATCTCAATCGTTGGTGATTCCCTGCCCTTCTGTTGTGTCTACTTGATTCTGGTTACTCTTCGCAGCATTAACTATATGCCCGAACGAATTCGGGGTCGATTACGCTTTACTCGCAGATTATTCACCCCTCAACGATTTGCATTCAACTGACGTGGGCAACCAAATTATTATTCACCCATTAACTAATTGATAGTTCATAAACGCACCAATATTACAAATAGCTTAGTTAGTTTTGAAAATATTTGTAAAGTGGATTATATGCAGGTCCTGCAGCAGGCGAGATAGGAGCGTTGAAAAGAGGATTAATGTTATCCATGCTTGGTAGAGCTCCATCTTAGGTAATTATCGAGTATACTCGCAAAATCTGTCCGTAATTTTTTTTCTTCTAGAAGATAGTTGAACTTTCATCGCTATTGAAAAAATTAGTCAGCTAAAAATTGGTACGTTTAGAAATTTCTAAGCATGTAATAATGATTCAATGTAGATTTGGGAGATTGTGCTGTCATTCATGTGTTTTGCAAGTTAGTGGTTGAAACAATTGTAAAAATTGAATCTCCATATTTTGACTTTTCATCCCTGAATCTCCAGAGGTGAGGTCTAAGTAAACTCATTCAGAATTTGGACCAATTAAGAATATGGTGATGTCAAAGCTAATTGAATCCAATTCGAATTACGACTAGAGATTTATTTTTGCATTTATCTCCGTAGATTTCATTTGTGTAGAATTGGTTTTGTTTTAGAGGCAAATGAGACTATTTTTAGATGTTAGAAGTAGGATCATAGCTTAATTTTTTTCACTTATCTCTGATAGTTTCAATCGGGTGTAGAATAGCTTTTAGAATCTGCAAAATCTATTGAGTTTCATTGTTTTGATTGATTCACTGCTTTTTTCTTAAGTTTTTTTAATACCATGATTCTTGAGCAGTTTGCTTGGTTGATGATCATATAATCATTTCTTCAAAGAAAATGAGGATATCGATACCATTTTCTTAAGGCAGCAACATTGTATTTAGATATTGCAGTTCAATATGTACTACCACAACTACCTAATAAATTCAGGTTTTAATAGTGTAACATCTTAATGAAGCTCATTCTCTTGGTGTTCTCAACTATGTTCGTGATTGACTCTAATTATATTTCTGTTTTGCCTGTAGGAGAGAGTTACAAATATATGAGATATTTGCCTTTGGATAAAATCTATATAAATATAAACTCTTTGTGAGTAGTAACTTTCTCTTTGTTATTGGTGTAAACTGATTATTAGTCTTCATCAAGCTACAATTTTATTCATTTTATTCAATGTTGATGTGATAAACACATTATATTAGAGTTCTAAATCATGAGAAGTTTAAGAGTGAAGATGGGATTGCCCAACATTAGTCTGCACAGACTTGGCAGCTTGATGTCTTGACTTGGATGTTGATCATGTCATAATATTCGACTTTCCACTGAATTCGATACACAAAACCTTTTCTTTCTTACTCAATACTCACAGTTAATTCTATATGTTATTTTATAGGTTCTGTAGGCTCATGTGTTACCGTAATCACATATGAGGTCATTGTTTGAGCCAAAATTGATATTAATTGCCTTCAAATTCAGTCTTTGGATCATCCTTTTCAAGTCTTATGATCTTTATTGTTAATTTTCTCAGAAGGTATAATGTTGCTGAACTTCCTTTAAGTAATTAATCAGATTCGTTAGTAGGGTCGTGGATGTTGCTTGCGTATTAACCGTTGAACTCAAATTTCATGTCTAAATTTTCAATTTTCATTCATGTGGGGATTGTTGGACTTGAGCTATTATTTTTATTATTAAAATAATATTTGGTCTATTATTTATTTATTTTTATTAAAACTTTGTTGGGCTAGTTTTGTTGTTGAGCCCAAAAGAGTTAGAGCACATTTAGAAAGCCCAATTTGGTGATGAATAGAAATTGTGGAGAACTTTTGTACCACAGACTATTTCACCTATCCTTCTCGATTCTTTTCTCCTATATAAAATGTGATCTCTTCCTTTTGGTTGAGTATTCAATATTTTTCGGAAT
The DNA here is from genome assembly GCA_036873135.1 of Clarkia xantiana subsp. parviflora. Taxonomy (NCBI): domain Eukaryota; kingdom Viridiplantae; phylum Streptophyta; class Magnoliopsida; order Myrtales; family Onagraceae; genus Clarkia; species Clarkia xantiana. Next base: position 14,307,184 of record JAPTYO010000003.1, read on the forward strand.
CAATATTTTTGGAATCCAAGTTATATTATTATTCTCCTCTGTTCTTCGTGTTGACGTATTACAGAGTTCTTCCTAGGTTGATATCGATTCATGTCGTGTTCAATCTTTCTAGTTATTTTTATCTATAGCCGTTGTCGTCGGCTTTCCTGTTCTTTGTTTGAGTTCGGTTCAGTCGAGCGTGTTGTGCATAACAGGATTCGATGACACTGTTGAATCCTGGGAGGTGATCGCCCCTTGTTTTAACCTCTTTGCATAACCCGAGGGTGAGGTGAGGCGAAGTTGCCTTAAGGAGACCGTGATCCTTAAGGAGACCGTGATCCGCACGGGTCTCAGTATAAAAAATACGTATTTGTTTTTGTGTCGATTTTACGTATAATCTCGTATTAGCATATTTCTTGCATGATAATTGGAATAATTACTTGTAAGTAACCGAAATTTGACTAATTGCATTTTAGTCATTGAATTTTAGAATATTGTATTTTGATTCTCAAACTTTGTAAATTTATATATTTACCCACAATATTTCTAACATAGACTTTGTAGGGTTGTACCTTGTCATGCCTCCAACGTCAACAAGTGTTGAGATACCTGCAAAACGGTCGTACTTTTCGAGCATCTTCTTGGTGATTATAAACCAGTGGTAACCCACCGCGCTGTTTGTTGAATGTAGGTTGGGTTTGATGTACTCAAATACCGACCTTCCATGAGCCATCTTAGAGGGTATTTTCCTCCTTTCAACTAATGCCTCCTCGTTTATGTAGTGCCTACAATTAATGCAAAAGGGTACACTTCGGGTTTCTAAATTGTTCCAAAAATGTAAACAAGGGGAGTCATTCTTAACAGTTCCCTAAAACATGTATTAGCTAAGGATTAGATTAAGAGGATGCAACAATCTACTAATACATGTATAATAAATAATTAAAATGATTGGATAAACACTTGTAATAATATCTACATGCGTAATGAGAATACAATGTTTGGTTTCTTATGTTATGTTATATATTATGTTGGTTTGTTACAATATAGTTGTAAAGTGACAAAATACCTAGATATTCCTACATTCGACCAAAAAAAAAACTCTTGGAATTACTAAAAAGAAAAAAAAAATGAAATCCTAAACAAATTGGGAAAAACCTATAAAATTACGATAAAAACTCGAAATATTTTTTTTTTAAAAGGAAGATTCCTTTTAAAAACCTAAAAATTCATTAAAAAAACTCAAAATAAAAAATCATTATAAGTCAATATAACTTGATTTTGCTACAAATTGCAAGTAAAGGTATTATCGTCATGTTTAATTAATACGTAATGATAATTTATCATAGGTAATACATGTGTTACGGCCCAACATTCGAACCAAACACATGTATTAGTTTATATGTATTAACTAATCATCATAAATGTAAGTAGTACACTAACAAAAAAACACCCCTTAGAAACATATACAGTACCTAGTGTTGAAGCCAGCCTGAGATGCTTCATTTCTGAGAGATAGCTTTCCAGCAAGTGCGATCGCGTAAACTCTTCGGATAGAGCATTAAGAAGAGAACAACACTATTCTTAATGTTATCTCTTCATGTCTCGTCATATGATTCTTCCATTTATAGTGTTTGCGCCTTCAAATACTCTTTACCTTTTTCTTGTACACCCAATACTCTCTACCTTCTACTTTTGTTACAAAACAGTTTTCATATGGATATTTTTAATATTTTCCCAGATAGAATTTTGGCTACTATTTCCCAAGATGACTAAAGTTGGCAATACTTTAGGGATTGCGATCAAGGCAAGATGTTTGCTTGCTGAGTCACTTAAACTGAAATTCTGCAGAATTCTTAGTTTAGAGGAGAGATTGTTAGCATAGTTTGGATTGATAGAGTAGAGTAGTATATGAAATATTAGTCTTAGAAAGTTCTATAAATACGATTACTCCCTATTGTAATAATAAATCTTTGAGCAATATAATGTTTCTAATAAGACTTGCATTGCTCTGTACTTTCTCTCCTACCTAAACACTTTCATGGTATCAGAGCTCCGGGATTTCCTACGGTTAGGTTCAAGATCTTCATCATTTTTGCTGCAGAATTCCAACTCAGTTTCCATCGTCTTCGTCAACTCTTCTCAGCTTCTTCAAATTAGTTCCTGTTTGTCGATACCTCAAGCTTCCAGTTCAGCTTCATCAAATCAGCTCCTGTTTCGTCAACACCTCATACTTCCACATCAACTTATTCAAATCAGCTTTTGTTCATTGACACCTCATGCTTTCAGATTGACACTTTGCAGCAGCTGTCATCCTCTCAGCAATCAGTTCAGATCAGATCTGTCAAATCAGCAATCAGATTCCTTTAATTCCAAGATCAGATTGCCTGATTTCTCCGTGCGCTTGATTTTTCTGTGCCTGCCTCTTCTTCTTCAGAACGCTGCGATCAGAGTATCAGCACCGATCTCTGCCTTTTCTCCTTCGGCCGATTTATGCCTCGCGACGCTGTCAGGCCGCTCCTTGCTACTCTGTCTCACCGATATGTGCATCTTCTTCTTCAACACTGATCTGTGACTTGCCTATTTCTCTTCTTCTTCAGCCTCGCCTGAGCTGCCTCGCCTGTGATCGATGCTCTTCTTCAGCATAAATCCTCTTCTTCTTTTTCAGTGTCACCTGAGCTGGCGCAACAATGATCTGAAGTGTGGTTTGTATGATCTGGAAATCTGATTCAATCACTTTCATGAGCAACTTCAGCATACTGCTTTAATCTGAGCCTCGACTCATCACTTGCTGGTATACATCAACAAAACCTCATCTTATTCTGTTTGGTTTGATATTAGTCAAGCTGATTTCACTCATATAGGATGCAAATTTATGACTGGCTTGCTGCGATGTGCTTCATTCTCTGCTTTGCTGGCTTTGTGTCCATAACATGTTTGATGTATTGTCACACCTGGATTCGAGTTGACCTGGAAGTCTTTTGAAACTGTTTGGGAGCTAAAAATTGATGCTAATGCTGCGAGTGGTGTCACGAAACTTTTTTAATGAGAAATTCTAAGGATTCAAGTGATTACAATGCTCAAAGTGGATTCTGATTTTCAGTTTTAAAGCGGTGACATATGCGAGATGCACGGCTGCAATTTGTAGAAGATTTTTGTTAGTTTTCTGCCATGAAGAGCATCTGTCAATCATGGAGGTTCAGAAAATTTTGATTTCAGGAAGTGTTGTGGCAGCAATTTGTTTTTCAAAAGGTCATTCATGAAGAACAGCTTTTGGAATGAAGATTTTCAGCAACAGCTCTTCTCAAATCCCAGCAACTGAAGATCAAGCAGCACTTTGAAGCTGAAATACAAAGGGTCAACTTGTATGCAGCAGCAACATGTAGTTTTTGACTTGAATAGGCTGATTCTTGAAGGAAGGAAGAAGCATAGGGAATGATAAAGTAGAATAGTATATGAAATGTTAGTCTTAGAGATTTCTATAAATATGATTACTCCCTATTGTAATAATAAACCTTTGAACAATACAATCTTTCTAATAAGACTTGCATTGCTCTCTATTTTCTCTCCTACCTAAACACTTTCATGGATCAGTTTATTATTTGTTTATTATTTTTAGTTTGGGAATCAGTTGTTATTGGCCCGTCAATTAAATTTAGCCCAACTCTCTTTACTAGTATTCAGGGTTTATTTGCTAGTTGTAACCTTTTCCGGTGTGTGTAGAATAATTATTACAAACAAATATTACACACCTTAAAACCCATTTTGGACCATATTGTTCTGAACTCTGACAGGGTCTGAAATGATATTGCCTTTAACCCATATTGGAACAAATATGTAGGCCCATTATTGAAGTTCGGGCCGAGCCTTAGCATGAAATTCCAAGTTTTTTTATATGGGTTGAATACTGAACGTCAGCATGGAGGAGGTGCAACTTGCACAACAATGCAACGGTTCTATCCAATTCGACTCCTCTTTGTCAGATGCATTAACATTAGGTTATACATACACATGTTGTATTAATATTAATAAATCACTTTGCATCTCAGTTAACTAACTATCTATCTAAAGTTTCAAGTGTACTCACAACCAATATAATTATGTTTTTTTTACACTAAAATCATTGTATCTCTCCAATTATTATTATTATATATAACTGTTTAACTAAATAAATTATTATATTATTATAAAGTATAAACAATTAGGCGACCCTCAAAATCGACGAAACGGGTTCATCATTTAATATCCAAAATAGTAGTAATGTCAATGAAAATCTCAACAGCGGTTATAAACAACTCTCTTGAGCCTTCTACTTCTCCATTTTCTTGAGGTCGGTTTACGGCATTGTCGGAGGTAGTAGTTGTTAGCACAATCATGTTGATGGATATATGTCCAATTCGGGTTCGTATTTACATTTCGGGCCTCGTAAACACGTCAAAATTACATCTCGGTTTGAAAACGTATCCCAAGGAGTCAAAACGGTCCGGAAACGCATTTACGCGCGTCCGGACCGGACCTCCAGATTGCGCGGCAATCCGGACCTCGCCGAATTGCCCAAATTCGACGAGGTCCGGATTGCATTACGGGTATCGTGCGACTACCGTATCCACGATTACCGTTACGTGTAGAGAAGTCAAGTTCGCGCATTACCAATATGGATGACGGTTACCGCATGCTCTTGAACCGTCATCAAACCGCTTTAAAACCGGGTCCGGTCCCAAGGAAGCCTATAAATAGGAGGCCTTGGCCACCCATTTTCACACATCCTCTCATTTGCCCAACTTTGGTATTTTGAGCTCTGACTTCTCTCGAGAAATATTCTCTCTCTAGAAATTACTCTTTTACCATTATAGTGACTTAAGCTTCGGAGAGGGCTCCGCTAGCACCACCCCCCTCTCCGTGCTAGCATTGGTCCTTCTTGCAGGAACCGTCGCCCAGACATCCGTATTTGTGCACAGACCACCGCCTCCTGAGACACAGCCGTACCGAGACACAGACCTCTGCGGGAGTCAACCGAACACTCGCCACAGCAGAAATCTTATGCCTCTACTTTGGAAAAATTGGAAAAAACGACGACGAAGGGTTACAGCCCAAAAGCCTGCACAACCACGCGAACAGACGCGTCCTCACGGCCTAGTTCATCCCGGACGCAACATTGGCGCCGTCTGTGGGAAACGAGCAAGAAGCCGTTCCACACCGCAAGATATGACAGGCAGACGTACGAAGAAGGCGGGGGCAAACAAGCAGAAGCCGACAACAAGTCCACTTGGATCCCCCCACATGCCTGTGGCCACATCCAATGCCTTCTCATGCCAACATGAAGTGCGCCCCCCGCACAGCAAGGTCCCGAAGTCCAGAATACAGTGCGCGTAACATCCATGCCCGAGTTCGAGCCTAGGACACCAAGTACCAGTGCCGAGTGCCAGTGCCGAGTGCCAACGCCAAGTGCCAGCGCCGAGTGCCAGTACCAAGTGCCAGTACCAAGTGCCAGCGCCAGGTGCCCGTGCCGAGTGACCGCGCCAAGTGCCCGTGCCAAGTGCCTGTACCAAGTGTCCTTGTGCTGAGTGCCCGTGTCAAAATGCTAGCGCCTCAACTCTGCAGCCTGAAAATACAACCGACAGTCACGACAACGTGCATACACGCACCAACACTTATTCAGGCATTTATGCAACACACGCTCCATGTGAGACAACCGCGTACGTACAAGACTTATTAGTCTTCGTGCAACAAGTAACAAGCATCACGCAAGGGGGGCAACCTCTTCAACACATTAACCTTGCATGACAACACCGAGCGCATACTCGCAGCATACAAGATTACAATGGTGGAATATTTTCTAAGTGTTTCCATGTACGTGCATACATGTCGACAAGGAGAAAAATATTTTCTAAATATTTCCATGTACGTACGTACATGTCGACAAAGATGGATTGCGTACAGCGAGTAGCCATGCCTCCTAATCACACCTACAACGCTCATCGACAAAGCTCATACGACGACATCTATGTCAACGCGCGTAGCAAAAGTCAACGCACATAGCAAAAGTCAACGCGCATAGCAAAAGTCAACGCGCATAGCAAAAGTCAACGCACATAGCAAAGTTGGTACGTGCAGTAAAAAGGACCAACATCTCAAGAAGCTATCATGCAAGCGACGCGGCTAATAACGAACCGCGAAGAGCAAATACGACAACGCTTAAGGAAATATTTCTCTAAACAACAAACGACTACTTCCAAGAGACTCCTTGATGATAAGGACCAAAGGAGTAATGCACCTATAAGTACTTACGGTATACTCCGCCCTCTTCTAAGTATTTATCTCTACATACATGATTATTTTGATATTGCACGTATCAAACCCGTCACTCTACGCGTATGTTGCCATCGCATGATTCATGATTTGATAATCACTAAGTCGTTTTAGAAGCATACGGTTTCTATTTCTTGCATTGCGTAATTACGATCTTGCCATGACCATTACTTATGCTTGCATGTTGATAGAGGCGTGTTCGCATTATGTATTACCAATTGCTTATGTCTCCAACGATAACCGTACTTGCACGTTACGTATGTACATTCCCTATTGCACTAACCGTGATGACAGGAAACAAAGTCATTCGGTCGGAAAATCAAACGACGGATGAAATCAAGATGTCTACGTCCGACCAACAATCAAAACCGAAAGGTTAGCGTCAAACTCAAATTGGACACGTATCCTAACTTAAAAATAGAGTCAAGAAAGGTTCTAAACCGTTACTTGACTCGGGGGCAAGTGATGGATATATGTCCAATTCGGGTTCGTATTTACATTTCGGGCCTCGTAAACACGTCAAAATTACATCTCGGTTTGAAAACGTATCCCAAGGAGTCAAAACGGTCCGGAAACGCATTTACGCGCGTCCGGACCGGACCTCCGGATTGCGCGAAGCAATCCGGACCTCGCCGAATTGCCCAAATTCGACGAGGTCCGGATTGCATTACGGGTATCGTGCGACTACCGTATCCGCGATTACCGTTACGTGTAGAGAAGTCAAGTTCGCGCATTACCAATATGGATGACGGTTACCGCATGCTCTTGAACCGTCATCAAACCGCTTTAAAACCGGGTCCGGTCCGCTAGCCACCCATTTTCACACATCCTCCCGACGAAGGGTTACAGCCCAAAAGCCCGCACAACCACGCGAACAGACGCGTCCTCACGACCTAGTTCATCCCGGACGCAACACATGTCATATAAGAAAATTAACTCGACAATACTATATTAGTCATATTACATTTTTTGTTTTAGTATCTTCCTATCTTGTTAACTTTTTCATATATATAACATAAAAATAAAAACGTTCCGTTTTCTTTTATTTTTTATGAATGATAATAATAATTCTATTAATTTTTACAAATGTTTTGCGAAGTACTATTCTGACTAAAATTATAAATAAAGAAGTATATTACATTTATCTAGTTTATTTTTTTTAAGCTAAATCTGATTCTTCCTGTAACAACAATAAGTGTGGACTGGTTTTTTTTTTTCCAGTTATAAATTACGTCAACAATAAAATGCAGAATCGTATGATTGACCAACTTCTAAATAATCGTTTAGTCACTTTCATAGATGTGAATATATCTTTACAAAAAATATGTCTAGTTAAAAATTTATATATAGTTATAGTATGATGATAATTAACACTTTTGTTTCAAAATAAAGAAAAGAAAAGATAATTAACACTTTTGAACTTACTTTTAAAGGTTACGTACACAAATGTTTACGGTTATCGTATATTATTATAAACGTGTTAAATTTATTTAATAATTATTTTTATAAAAATACTACTATTAAAATAATGTATTTAGTAGTGGACTAGAGGTCCATTTTAAAAGTACTTGGTGCTTATAACTATTACTTTACATGCCTTAATTAAAATATATATTAATCATATGCATACAATAACATATCTACCGTATCGGCATATTCTATCATGTAATACAATTTTTTTTTATAACCAATAAATAATTATACTAGATACATTTTTTCTCAAACATAATTATTTTCATATATTATAATTTTATGGTCTTATAAGTATTATTAAAAATCTTTCTACATAAAAGTGTTTTTAGGGGAAAAAAGACATGTTGTGCAAATGCGGTTGAATAATGAAATATAATTTGGCAAAAAAAAAAATGAAATATAATTAAAATAGATAAATATCCAGATTTCGTTACTTTTATATTTAATAATAAAAAAAATACTATCTTTACCCAAAATCAAAATTAATATCAAACTTGATAATTTTAATAAAAAATGTTAAAATAAGAGTATAAAAAAATAAAGCAAAAGTAACATTTTTTTGAATATTTATATATGTTACTAGGTGCATTTTCTACGCATCACGCGGGTGACTTACCAAATATGAATAATTAATAAATTAATATTCGATGAAATTTATACTGACTATTTGTAATATGTTGAAACAATATTTTTAAATATAATACCAGTCTAAAATTTGAAAAGTAAACGAAAGACTGAAAATTTTGAAACATAAAATACCATTGCGCAAATTCACAAATAAATTTTAGAAGCCCGTAGCGCATGCTACATTTGGTCGTCGGATCCGTGTCAAGTGTCTGTTCTTCAACATATATGGCTTCGATGACCACCGGCGATATCTCGCTGGAGATAGAGATGGCTCTGCCACTGAGACTGTCAGTGGCCCGTACAGCCTGGTATCTTCGTTCGCCGGCTCCACGTCAAGCGTCTGTTAAAAATTAGAAAATTTTAATTTCGATTGATTACATACATTGAATCTTGAACGGTCTGAAATTTTAATTGCGATTAATTGCATACATTGAATCTTGAACGGTCCGAAATTTTAATTACGATTTATTGTATACATTGAATCTTGAACGATTCAAAATCAACGAAATTTTAATTGTGATTAATTGCAACTTAAAAATCCCCAGCTCCATAGTGCAATCAATGTTATGGAACTAATGACTACAAAACCATTAGCTCAATTGTCATAAATGCATCGATTAATGTAAAAAAATAAAATCATCAGCTCCACATTCACTCTGTTATTATCTTTCTTTCAGAATTTATAATATATATATATATATATATATATATATATATATATATATATATATATATATATATATATATTAATAATTTGTATTATTATTTGAGAATATACGAAAAAATTAAACGATATCCAACATGCAATGAGAGTGCTTTGAGAATTTTTACACTTACATTTATTTATATAGAAATGACACACATCATCTGGGAAAAATGAAGTTTAATATGAATCAATATAATCACTCATTTTTAACATGTAACCTACATTTTTTATTGCTTATCATAATTTTATAACACTTATTCAAATTATATTATCTACAGAATAGTTAATAAAACTCATAGTTTATGGTTTAATTATGGGAGCATTAATTTGATTAATATGCGAACTCGTTGTGATACGAACTGTCTAAACTTCGAATTCATCTAAACTCGTACCATACATCTTATAACATTTAAACTTACCACGTAAGATATTTATGTATTTTAAGTAATGATAACAAATTATTTTGCCTTTACAAAAAAACTAATATTTTGCAACTTTTTGAATTTTAAATTTAAATTAGATTAAGCCCATAGTTTAAAAAGTACTGAATAATGTTATGCAGAACCATTGAATACTCTAATAAGTGACTTACTCTTATAGATGCAGTACATATTAATTAATTAAATTAACTAAATTCACATGGCCAAGCAAGCAGTCTTAGAAAAAAAAAATCCCATGACCAAGCAGTCTAAAAACGGTAGCTGGTCAAAGGGTACAATTGACAATTCAAAACAGAACACAACAAAACTTATATATCTAAAGTGGTCCCTGCAATTCCAAAAAATTCATTGCAGTTCCACTATTTACCTAAATTGCCCTTACAAATCCTTCCGTTCATATGACCATTGAAATCAAATCGCCGCCCAATCGATTTCCGACGGGTATTTCTCCAGCTGGTAACTCAACCTCTCCGACCCAAAATCCCACTGCGGTTCCGTCAACGTCAGCCCCGACATCCCGGAGCAACCCTCCGGCTCCGATCCGTCACTATCAGGCGAATTCGACCACTCCGGCACCTTCTCCGGCGGAGCAACATGACCCGACGATCCCGCCGCCGTCTTCCGACCGTCGGCCGGAATCTGCGCGACAGACTCGAGCTTGGCGTCGACCATGGCGTACAACGTCTTAAGGTCGTCGGAGACGTCGGCGGCCTTCATGTGGGGAAAGTTGAGCCGCGCCGCGTCGCCCCTCAGCTTGTAGGCGGCTCGGTCGTATGCCATAGCCGCCTCCTCGGCCGTGTCAAAGGTGCCGAGCCAGAGCCGGGTCCGGTTCTTGGGTAAACGGATCTCGGCGACCCATTTGCCCCAGTGGCGTTGGCGGACGCCCCGGTAAAGCTTGGCGGGCTTCACGGGTTGGGCCTGTTGGATGGTGGGCTGCGGGCCCAAATAGCCGGTCTGGTGGTCGTAGTTCTGCCACGCCATGTCGGTTGGGTTCTGGAAGTGGATCTGGTTATGTGGCTCTGTAAACCCGGCGTATTCACCGCCACCGTATCCGTACCCGTAGTTGTCACGGGTCGGGTTTGGATCTGGATATGGGGTGGAAGAGAAAGAGAAGAAATTTGTAGAGGAAGAAGGAGGAGTAGAGGAAGAAGAAGAAGTCTTCATAAAAGGAGTGAGTGCTTCCATTAACTCATTTCCATAGAAATCTGACTCCTCTGCTAAATTATTCCCATTGTAGAAATCCATTGGATCCTATTTCTTGCTAAAATTAAGAAAGAGGGCCTCAGAAAATACAAAAAAACAGCAAAACGGGTTTTAAATATTCAACCTCGTTGCTATTAATTAACTTGAATAAAAATAAAATGAAAATCTCAGGCAAGGCAAGGCTAGAGGGAATAAAAATTTACCCTGCAATGCAACCTGATAAAATGAAATGAAATGGATAAAAATCATGAAAATAAAAAGGTTGATGTAGTTGCTGGATCTGGAAAACACCCGGCTTTAATAGAAGAAATACTACTTCGAAGTAAGTATACATATATTGTACAAACTCAAAGTTGAAACTTGTTATCAAAACAGATGATTAGCAGAAAGGGGATACAGAGAAGCGGGGCATTGCAGAAAATGGGGGAGGGAAGTAACTTGAATAGAGCAACAATGGCTGAACTTGAATCTCTCTCTCTCTCTCTCTCACAGGTAGGTAGCACACGGTATTTGGTGTAAGATACACACTCCCTGACCACACTCTGCTTCTGCGTGTATCTTCATTTTATAGAGGGATTGGGAGCTCACGCTACTCACGGATGTTACAGTATTGCCCCTCTAACACTCTTGTCCTTTTTTTCTAATAAAAAAATGAATATTTTGTACATTGGCTAAACTAAGTTTGATAGAAAAAAGTTTCATAATTAAAACGAGTAAATGACTAAATTAGGTTATTTTTCGAAATTAACTTTTAAACTAGGTTTGTTCAGAAAGTAATTCCTAAAATATGTCTTTTTATATTTTTAATAATATTTATTATTTACTTTGCATCTTAAAGTTTACATTATGTTACAAATGAACACTTAGTCGGAATATAAAATTAAAAATATGTGAAATTAAAGGATAAAATTTACATATAAAAATAAATAAATTTTTAAACAACTTTATATTGACAAAAAAAAAAACAACATATAATGATATAAATATTATTCATCAAGAGTATGAAAAAAAATATAAAAACTGAAATTCATTCTATTGATTTTTCAAATTTAAATTAGTTTATCTGTTTAAGGTCACTAATTTTATAAATTAACACGTTTTACTTAGGGTTTATGTACCATTTCATTTTTAAATTTTCATACTTAAAAAAAAATCACGAGTATTTAGTTTCTTTACATTTTATATCACGGCTTTTTTTTTATAATTTATATCTTTAACATAATTTATTTTTACTATTTTTTTCACAATTAATAATTTATTATTTTTAGTTTTTAACTTTTACATGTAGTTACCTTATTTTTTCAAATTTTCTAATATATTTCTTGTATTATTTCGGTTTAGAGTCAATTGTAACAAAATATAAAGTTTGAGAAGTAAAGTAAAAAATATATTTGATAAAAAAAAATAGAAAAACCTAGTTTGAGAAAGAGTTTCCGAAGAAGTTTAGTTTAAGAATAAGTTTGGCAAACGAACATATTTTAGAAATTCACTCAATTAAAACTAAATTTCTTACTAATAGAACACAATGCGAGTGAAGGTTATTCTAATCGTGAATAAGCATGTCAAATATATTAATCTTTTTAGAAGCCTTTTAAGACACCAACTTTTTTTTGTGGACAGATATAAAATCAATGAGATCAAAACAGTAAGCAGCTAAACATATGTATATACTACAATCATAGTAAAATAAGTTATTTGTTTAGTGTATATTTATGACGTGTCTCTTAATTATTGGTTGGTTTATACACTGACGTGGCAGACTGGTTCTAACTAATAATTTATGATATCAACCTTAATAAAACTCTTACCAATTAAATCAGCACTTAATCTAGTTGTTTCCTAATCTCTCAAATTTCAGCTGTTTTAATAATGTCTCTTCAAATACAAATCTTCTCAAGTCCAATTCTAGCCGTTTCGGTTGATCACTTACTATGAAATTCGATATTGCTATCCAAATGTAGAAAGTCGGGAATCGACAATGAAATTGAAGTGATACCATGGCAATTCGCTCAACCTTTTTCGTTGGGAATCTCGCTGCAGTCGATGTCAAAAATGACCTGGCTAGCGGACTTGATCGAATAATCGTTTATATCAGAGGCAGCAGAACTTGGAAATGAAATCCTATAGCAGCACAATTGGGATCGATCATTCATACAACCATGAGCATCACTTGTACGCCTCCACGTAGCCACTATGGATGTTAAAACTCATGGCCTCGACCAGTTCATTTACATTTTTTTCCCACTCGCCCGCATGGTGCACGCGCTCAGGACCTCTGGTAAAGGTACTTAATTAGATTGCTACAAATGTAAATTCATTAGTAACATGTTGTTTGGTTTGTCTAACACATAATAAATGTAATATATGACACAATGTTGGATTTCATATATACTACAATATGCTTTTCAAGTTATATATATATATAAGTGTCACTACTAATTTTTAAACTAGTCTAGTCCATTTGAGTTTCTGCGTACCGGAGCTCACGACTTTTTTTCACAAGCTCGAATTTGATCGAGTCTAGTTTTTCAAATTCGGCCTCTGCTCGAAACAATACTTGATGAGTTTGAGTTCAGCTCGTCAAACTCAAAATTATTCAATTAAATGTTGTATTCTATCTTGAGCTCAACTTGTTCATAGAATGAATTCAACTTGACTAGATAGCTTATTAAAGTCAACTTGAACGTTCGCCTCGATAGATGAATATATATATAAGAAATACTAAATAAGATTTACAAAACAAATTGAGTATAAATGAATTTCAGACTCATTGAATAAAGTTCGATTCGAATTTGACTCATCTTGAAACCGCATGTCAAATTTGAATATTAGTCGAGCTGATTTACACAACTACTTTGAATATACTATTTGTTACCGCATATGAATTTTGAATATTATTCGAGCTGATTTACAACTGCTTTGAATGTACGTGACCTGAAACTTCTGGTAATAGATTTTGAGATCTTGCATGTGGCTAGCTCTTTTAGGTGTCTGTGTCGACCTCAAGGGGACTTAGTTTCCTTTAGATGCTTGTAGTAGGCGAGGACCTGAAAATGGGTGGGGATGACCCCTGATTCCACTCCGAAGCTTAAGTCAGTAATGAAATTTTAGAGAATACTTATAAAAGTATGTGTATGTAAGTAAGTAAATAATGAAAGTGTTCTCCTATTTATAAGAGGAAAGTACCGATTTAAAATGGAGGCTACCCTCTTAGGAGGGTTTCTGTCCAGAGTTGGTGTCAGCAGGTCGCCACCTCACATATCCTTAGTAGCTAGGAAGGCTTTCTTCTGGCGGTCGAAGCAGGTCGCCATCTGTCCATTCCTTAAGAGGAAGGCTTTTCTCTAAGGCGGCAAGTAGGTTGCCAGTTTTGCTTTCCTTAGAAGGAAGGTTACTTCAATAGTATTTTTGGTTATCGACTCAACTCTTGCCTTAAGAGGGAGAGTTTGGAGCTGATTGGTCGCCAATCTTTGAAGACCTTAGTCGTCGACCTTCCCAATATTTGGTGTCGACTATCTTCTCTTGTTTTCACATTCTGAACTTGATTAGTCGTCGACCTCTTTTATGAGTCTCGACTTATATGCTCTCGACTTGTATGTATTGGCCCATTTTCACAATCGTAACCCAACACTTGCCCCCGAGACTTGAGTCATCAACTTCGTATGAAGAAGAGGTCTTAAGTCGAGTACTGATCAGGTGGTTCCTTTTGTCGGGAGATATATTTAGTCGAATTGCGGTCTTCAGACTTTATCGGTTTCTTGAATCGAGGTCTGGATCTTCAGGCGAGATTATGATCTCTCTAGTCAGGGCGTGATCTGTACTCTTGATTTTCCGACCGTTGAGAAACTTTGAGAAGCCCAATAGCCATCTAGAGATTAACAACCATAGTGGACACATTTGTTGCACCAATGAGAAGCTTTCGTAAGTAACAAACAAAAAGTTTGTAAACTCCAAAGATCCATTTACGGTCTTAAACAATCGTCTCGGCAATGGTACCGCAGATTCCACGAGGAAATCGTTGGAAACAGATTCGTGAACCTCCACGAGGATCCATGCGTGTACACAATGTCTTGTGAGTAACACAAACCTCCACGAGGATCCATACGTCATCTTAACCTTATACGTGGATAACATACTCATTGCTGCAAACGATGTGAGTTTCATGAATGAATCAAAGTCCTGGTTAGCATCTGTATTTGAGATGAAAGACATGGGAGAGGCTTCGTACATCTTGTGAATTAAAATTGCTAGAGATCGTGCCGCCCGGAGGTTATGTCTATCTCAGGAAGCATATATCAACAAAATGTTGAAAAGGTTCAGATTACAAGATTCCAAACCTGTGGAGACACTGGTAGTATTCGGGTGCGCGTTGTCAAAACGTGACGGCCCGAAGAACCAGCAAGAGTGTGAACATATGAAGATTGCAGATTATTTAAGTATGGTCAGAAGTCTCATGTACGCCATACTTTGCACTCGTCCAGACATCTGTTACGCTATGGGCCTAGTAAAAAGATTCCAATCAGGCCCTGGCTATCAACATTTAAAGGATGTAAAACGGATCATACGTTATCTGAAGGGTACTGCCGACTACGTATTGTGCTATGAGGGCTGGAAGTTAGAATTGACCGATTTCAGTGACGCCGACCATGGTGGCGATCCAGACGATCGTAAGTCCACCACATGAAGAGTCTTTCTCATTGCTAATGCCGCCATCTCATGGACGAGCAAGAAGGAATCCTGTGTCGCTCTGTCTACGAAGGAATCAGAATTCGTTGCTCTCTCCAAAAATGCGCAGGAAGCGGTCTGGCTGAAAAGGCTTCCTACTGCACTGTTTGATGTCGATGTCGGGAGTAAGCATGTGAAGGTGTACTATGACAGTCAGGCAGCTATTGCGGCAGTCAAGAATCCAAAGTATCGTAGTAGGACTAAACACATTGATGTGAAATATAATTATGCTAATGGTAGAAGATAATATAATCACTTTAGAATACTCGCCCACTGATGACATGGTAGCGGACCCATTAACTAAACCATTACGCATGAGACATTTGAAAAACACGTTTAACTGCTTGGATTGCGTAGGGTTTAAAAGTGGGCATGTATCTGTGATAACATTTTGATAATTGAAAGTTACATTTTTAATAAATGAGAGAATTGCAAATTGAGTTTATGATTCATCGACGTCATAATGTATGATTACACTGGATTTACGGTCTATAAAATTATTCGTATGGGGACACAATCCTTTGCCTAAATTATGTCGAATGTGGGCCTTGCCTCGTCACATGGCACGGTCGTCTTGTAGGAGAGGGGGACCTCTACCATAACAAGACTGGCTAAGAACCAGATGATAAACTTGGTTAAGCAAAATGATCATTTGGTTTCGGAATGACACGACATGATCTTCGTTTTGCATATCGTCGTGATGAACTATGTTCATCATTAACCACATTATAGGCCAGATGAAAATTTTGCGATAGCATTGTTGACATATCCCACTCCTGACAATGTTCGGGTATGCTATCGACGCGTGCTTCATACTACGCATTCCATGTTCGACCACGGGGTCAGGCTCGGTTGTGCTAAGTAGAATCCTCGAGATTCAGATGGGCGCAAACTTCTTCACCTCGAGCGTGTGATTGATCTCGGGAGCCTTATGAAGAGGCACCCAAAGTGTCCTCATGGACTCAGAACTCATATCTAAGGTCAGGCTCAATGTTCGCTTCCTGGCGTACGAGCGTAGCACTGAAGAAAAAGGCTAAGTGACCACGTCTCTGGAAACCAGTTGGGTTTGACTAAGGGTATGAGTGTTGGGGATGGTCATGTTCACCTGTAATTCACCGACTCTTGTATTCACTAGGTGGCCACCAGCCGGATATTAGTTGAAGGTTGTGAATACTTGTACATATGCCTTGGAGAAGTATTCCTATGTGGAAACTAGGCAATTGGAGAATTAATAGTTGACCTAGGATACAACGCGATACAATTTAATGTTTTTAACAGGTTGATTGGAAACAAGGAATCAACGTTTCGCGGGCGCTACAACACACCTAACAGATGAGTAGCACGACGCCCATCGTATCCGCCAGTCGCATGGCAAACCTTGTATGAACTATTCGGAAGCAGGGACAAGATCGGAAGAATGAAATGTTGGTGCGATTTGGACAACAATACATTAACAGGAACCCTCCCATTCCGGCGAGTGGGAGCTGTTAGCATATGGTGTTAGGGCGCCTGTAAATGGAAGCCCATTAATATGTATATGTTACGTGAGACAATTGGGTAAATGTCACATTATGGAAATTGGGCTAGACCTAAATCCTAATTGAAATGAGAGGCCCATAATTGGGACTCCCTTATACACTAGGCCAGCCGAAATATTGGAGTGGGCAAAATGACTTTTGTCCACTTTGCTCCTCCTATAAATAAAGAGTGTTAGGGGTTTTATTATGTTGAATCCTAATTCCTCATTTGTGGTAATTTAAGAGAAAACCCCTCCTCCCTAAACACCCTAGTTTCGGCCGAACCATATAACTCACCAAGGGTATGCCAATTTGCTTTGAGCAAACACTCCGAAGATCTGTCCCTACCAAGAATCGATCAGAGGCTTTGTTGTGGAGACTATACCGCGTAGAGCTTCAACAAGAACCTCTACGGGTGCCTTCCGGTGGATCGAGAAGTCCCACAGCAAGATCCTTGGACTACGGAAAGTGATTAAGGTATGTGCACATCTTCCGCTGCGTAATCTTGATTAGTAGCATGTACCGTGTTTAAGTTTTCGTAGTATTTAGCCCCGTAATCCAACATGCACATCCCCTGGATCAAGGGTGATGACAATCATAGCCGGTCGTATGGCAAGAATTTATGAGCATCCTCCAGTGTTTTCCACATCAAGTTGTCCTCGTCAGGGTTTCCGGCAGAGACACGCTACCAACCTACGGGAGTGGATGACCCCACCTGCCTTCGTAACGACACTGCCAAGAAGTGTTTCTAGCTCCCCGGTTCCCACCACCTATCACTTTCCAACATGCCCATCCACATTTCCCACTCAGTGTTTTCGTTCCTTTTCACCAGCACTAGAATTACCTGTGGGCCTCCCCTAGCTCCATGTTTTCTGCAAAGACCCCTTCCGCGGTGTGGGACACCGCCTACCCGCTATTTTTCCAACCTTTTGGACTGAACCGTATCCCTGATGTGCCAACAATCTGCCAACAATCAGGGTTTGTCAACGCAACATCCTACCACAGTAGTGTCTTACTCTGCACATTGGGCCCACGCTCTCCTTGCGGTAGTCACTCGAGGAGACCCTTGGATGACGGTAAGCAGGTTGAATGCAGCCCTAGGAACTTCAATTGGGCTATTTATAGATGATGAGTTTGTTGCTGAGCAACTGATGGTGATTGGGCAAATTCTTAAAGGAGAGTTGTATTCCCCTAAACCAACCTGAGGTTGGGCTATCCCGTCGATCACCCTCTCTGCCTCTTTCAATGTCATCAATAAATTCAAGCGTGGTAGCAGGGGAGCCTCAATCGCATCGGCCGGGAAAGGAACCCTTGGAGGAAGCAGGAAGTTCTGTGGCTGTGCAAGGTAGGGAGCAGGTGTTCCAGGGCTCCCAGGGTCAGTCCCTCAGAATTGAAGATACGACAATGCTGGAGGGAGATATTGTTGGATTACGGGGCTAAATACTACGGACACATAAACATGGTACATGCTAGTAATCACTATTACGCAGCGAAAGATGCGCACATACCTTAATCGCTTTCCGTAGTCCCAAGATCTTGCTGAGGGAGTTCTCGATCCACCAGACGGAACCCGTAGAGGTTCTTGTTAAGGAAGCCCTACACGGTATAGTCTCCACAGAAAAGCCTCTGATCGATTCTTAGCAGGGACATATCTCCGGAGTGTTTTGCTCAAAGCAAATTGGCACACCCTTGGTGTAGGTGTAGATATAGGTTCGGCCGAAGTGGGTATTTAGGGAGGAGGGTTTTTCTCTCAAATCACCACAAAGGAGGAATTTTGAATTACCCTAATAAAATCCCTAACACTCCATATTTATAGGAGGTGCAAAGTGGACAAAAGTCCACTTTGCCCACACCCATGATTCGGCTGGCCTAGTGTATAAGGGAGACCCAATTTTGGGCCACTCATGTCAATTGGGATTTGGGTCAAGCCCAATTTCCCTAATGTGACATTTACCCAATTTTCTTAGGTAACATATACATATTAATGGGCTTCCATTTACGGCGCGCAATCACCATATGCTAACAGCTCCCACTCGCCGGAATGGGAGGGTGTCTGTTAATGTATTGTTGTCCAAATCGCATCAACATTTCACTTTTCTAATCTTGCCCCTGCTTCCGAATAGTTCATACGAGGTTTGCCGTGCGACCGGCGGATACGACGGGCATCGTGCTACTCATCTGTTAGGAGTGTTGTAGCGCCCGCGGAACGTTGATTCCCTATCTCAAATTAACCTGTTAAAAACATCAAATTGTATCGCGCTGTATCCTAGGTCAAATGTTAATTATCCATTTGCCTAGTTTCCACATAGGATTACTTCTCCAAGGCATCTGTAAAAGTATTCACAGCCCTCAACTAATATCCGGTTGGTGGCCACCTATTGAATACAAGAGTCGGTGAATTACAGGTGAACTTGACGATCCCCATCACTCATACCCTTAGTCAAACCCAACCGGCTTCCAAATACGTGGTAACTTGCCCTTTTTCTTTAGCACTACGCTCATACGCCGGGAAGTGAACATTGAGCCTGACCTTAGATATGAGTTCTGAGTCCATGAGGATACTTCAGGTGCCTCTTCATAAGGCTCCCGTGATCAATCACACGCTCGAGGTGAAGAAGTTTGCGCCCATCCGAATCTCGAGGATTCTACTTAGCACAACCGAGCATGACCCCGTGGTCGAACATGTCACGCGTAGTATGAAGCAAGCGTCGATAGCATACCCGAACATCGTCAGGTGTTGGATATGTCAAAATGCTATCGCAGATTTTCATCTGGCCCAGAATGTGGTTAATGACGAACAGAGTTCATCAAGGCGATGTGCAAAACGAAGATCATGTCGTATTACTCTGAAACCAAATGATCGTTTTGCGTAACCAAGTTTATCTCCCTGGTTATTAGCCAGTCTCGTTACGGTAGAGGTCCCTCTCTCCTACAGGATGACCGTGCCTGTGTGACAAGGCAAGGTCCACATTCGACATAATTTAGGTATATGATTGCGTCCTCCTACGACTTAGTTTATAGACCGTAAAATCCGATGTAATCAAACATTATGACGTCGATGAATCATAAACTCGAATTGCAATTCTTTCATTTATCAAATATGTAACTTTCAATTATCAAAATGTTATCACAGACACACGCCCACATTTAAACCCTACGCAATCCAAGTAGTTTAACATGCTTTTCAGATGTCTCTTTGCGTAATGGTTTAGTTAATGGGTCCGCTACCATGTCATCAATGGGCGAGTATTCTAAAGTGATTATATTATCTTCTACCATTAGCATAATTATATTTCACATCAATGTTTTTAGTCCTACTATGGTACTTTGGATTCCTTACTGCCGCAATAGCTGCCTGACTGTCAGAGTACACCTTCACAGGTTTACTCCCGACATCGCCATCAAGCAGCGCAGTAAGAAGCCTTTTTAGCCAGACCGCTAGCTGTGCATTTTTGGAGAGAGCAACGAATTCTGATTCCATCGTAGCCAGCGCGACAGAGGATTGCTTCTTGCTCGTCCATGAAATGGCGGCATTAGCAAGGAGAAACACTCCTCCTGTGGTGGACTTACGATCATCTGGATTGCCACCATGGTCGGCGTCACTGAATCCCGTCAATTCTAATTTCCTGTCCTCATAGCACAGTACGTAGTCGCCAGTACCTTTCAGATATCGTATGATCCGCTTTACAGCTTTTAAATGTTGATAGCCATGGTCTGATTGGAATCTTGCTACTAGGCCCACAACGTAACAGATGTCCGGACGAATGCAAAGTATCACGTACATAAGACTTCCGACCATGCTTAAATACTCTGCACTCCTCATCTGTTCACGCTCTTGCTGGTTCTTCGGGCCGTCACATTTTAACAACGCGCACCCGAATACTACCGGCGTCTCCACGGGTTTGGCATCTTGTAATCTAAACGTTTTTGAACGTTTATTGATGTAGGCTTCCTGAGAATGACATAACCTCCGGGCGACATGATCTCTAGAAATTTTAATGCCTAAGATGTACGTAGCCTCTCCCATGTCTTTCATCTCAAATACAGATGCCAACCAAGACTTTGATTAATGCATGAAACTCACATCGTTCGTAGCAATGAGTATGTCATCCACGTATAAAGTTAAGATGACGTACTTAGACTCAGATTTCTGTGTATACACGCATGGATCCTCGTGGAGATTCACGAATCCGTTTCCATCGATTTCCTCATGGAATCTACGGTACCATTGCCGAGGCGATTGTTTAAGATCGTAAATGGATCTTTGGAATTTACAAACTTTACGTTCGTTACCAGAAGTAATGAAACCCTCTGGTTGCTCCATATAGGTCTCTTCCTCCAGGTTTCCGTGGAGGAATGCGGTTTTAACATCCATTTGGTGCAGCTCTAGATCGAGGCTTGCGACCAGGGTTAGGATTGCCCTAACTGTGGTGTACCGCACAGTCGGTGAGTATGTTTCATCATAATCCACTCCGTGAAGCTAGGTGTATCCTTTTGCAACTAGCCGGGCTTTGTATCGCTCGACATTTCCATCAGCAGTGAGTTTCAGTTTCAGAACCCACTTTGCCTCTATGGCCCTGCGGTTAGCAGTTAAATCAACTAAAGACCCTACTGAATTAGCTTTCATTGAGGGGATCTCTTCCTCCATTGCTTTCCTCCATTCCTTCGCTTGAGGTCCTTTCAAAACTTGTTGAATCGTTACCGGTTCGTCAACAGAAGTTAGGGTGAATATCTCACCATTCTCGATGGGATACTTCTTGGGAGAAGTTCCATGCCTTTGACTTCGTCTAGGCTCGCTTATCCCATCTTGAGTCTGAACGTTACTCCCACTCGGAATAATGCTTTATATTGGAGCATTACTCCCACTGGGAACAAGGGCAGTGCAAGGAACTTGACCTATAACTTTCCTTGGACGACCTATCGGTCTCTGGATTTTACCTTTGAGATTAATTCCTTGATCATTAGGACATGGAACAAAGTTGGTTGATCCACTCCCACTGGGAAAAATGGGAAGTTGTGGCATTATTGGATTTTCATCCAGCGGTCCGGCTACGTGATTATCAGGTTCAACTTGATTCGCACCTGCAGAAATAGTGATTTGTGTGGTAGGATAGTCTCCTCCCACTGGATTTACTATGAAAATGTCTCCGTCCTCCTTTACCATTTCATTAACTTGCGTTGATGCCTCAAATCTCCCACTCAAAATAAGTGGGACGTGACTATCATCGTTACTTTGCTCCAATTCGATCAAGACTTCGTTTGTTTTCATTTCACCAAGCGTTGGATATTCGACCTCAAGGAATGTAACGTCTCTGGACTCATGTTCGACCACGCCACCATTTTCTTGAGCTGACATAAATACATAACCCTTAGAGTTCTCTGAATATCTTATGAAGATACTCTTTAGTCCTCTGGGTCCCAACTTGCCAAAACGGCTATCAGTTGTATGTGTATAGGCCGCGCAACCCCATGGTCGCAACCTGGTAATGTCTAACTCTCTACCAGTCCATAGCTCATATGGTGTCGTGTCTACCGCTTTTGTCAGAACAAGGTTTACTATATGAGTGGTAGTCAACAACGCGTCTACACAAAAGGAGATTGGTAGTTGTGCTTGCGACATCATAGTTCTGACCATGTCCAGGAGTGTTCGATTACGACGTTCAGCCACAACATTTTGTTGCGGTGTGTTTGAGATTGTCGTTTGACTAGCAATTCCCCTTTCTTTGCACAACTTATTAAACTCATTAGAGAGATATTCTCCACCTCTATCAGTGTGTAGGGTTTTCACCTTTCGCTCCTGCTGATTCTCTACGAGCTTTAGAAAACTTATAAAGCAATATATAGCTTCAGATTTGCGAGTAATCAGATGAGTAAACCCATAACGGGTAAAGTTGTCAATGAAAGTTACGAAGTATCGTTTACCAACCCCTAGCGGTTACGTTCATTGGTCCACATACGTCAGAATGAATCAAATGCAATGGGTACTCGGCTCGTTGTGCTTCGCCAAATGGTTTGCGGGTGGACTTTCCACCTAGACAGTCATGGCAAGTATGCTTAACCACTTTGTTAGTTCCGGGTAGTATCCTTCGTCGAGCTAACGATTGAACCCTGTCATAGCTTATATGTCCGAGCCTCGCATGGCATCCAGCCACATCAGTTTCTGCTTCCCTGGAAGATAATGCATACATTCTATTCGAATTTATACTACCATTCAAGTCCATGATAATGAGACCATTAGAGGAAAGTGTTTGTCCATATAAGACGCTGCCTTTAGTTATCCGAACAAGGGTCTTCTCAAAGTATAAAACAAAGTTATTATTCATAAGAGCGGAAACATAAACAACATTCTACGGATTCTTGAAGCAAAATGGACATTTTCAAAAAGTATGGTCCTGCCATTGTTCATAGAAAACTTGCAGTTCCCTACTCCTATGACCTCAACTTGCGAGTTGTCGCCAATGTATATCCTCTTAGAATCCTTCGGTAATCGTTTAAACCTAGAAAATAGTCCTTTATCGTTGGCTTTGTGGTCCGTTGCGCCTGAATCAAGAATCCAAGAAGGATTTGAGTCAGTTAACATGACGGATGAGAAAACTAAAGCTTCCATATCATAACCAACATCGCGTACCTTTTTAGGGTGCGATTTGCTAGACCCTGCACCATCGCCTATGTGGCATGGGCTGGAGTTCCCGCAGACTATCTCGGATTTTAATCTGAGACTGCCCTGTTTAGGTTTAGTCAACATTTTATCGTCGACAACCTGTTGTTTCTTCCCTTTGTTCATGTTCTTCCTCTTCCTCTGCCCAGCTTTTCCTAACATCTTTGTTTCTTTCGACATCGATGCCAATCGAGCTTTTTCCATCTCAATCAATTTCAGGACAGATGCAAGATCTAGCACGGAACCACTAATAGTCAATAAAGTGGCTGCTCATTAAGACCTCGGGAGAATCCCGATGATGGCTTGAATTTTATCCCATTCACCCATCTGAATTTCTTCTTCTAATGGTTTCCACATGCGTAGGAGCTTGTATACCTTTTCAAGTACACTTTTGCTGTTGTTGTTTAGACAATCTTCCAAAGCTGATATAAGTGGGTGCAGTTTAACTGCTATGCCATTTCCATATTTCAGGAAGAGTGCATCCCAGATGTCCTTTGTTATCGGAACATCCTTATACTCGTCATGGAAGTCCTGAGACATCTCAGACAGCAGTATCTCCTTTGCTTTCTTGTCATCTTGCTCCCATTGGAAATGGGCGAATGCTAGTCCCTTAGTGAGTCCAGCATCTGGGCAGCTCATTGTTGTTTGAATGTGGTCTATAAGACCTTGACCTTCCAGCAGTGTACTACACGTTTTCTCCACGAGTCGTAGTTCGTCTCAATCAAAAGCTCATTAGCACATGATGAAGCCATCTATGCTGTAATTCGTTACTAACACATTGATAATAATGCATAATCAGAGAGACAATAATATTTTGAGAAAGAATTTCATATATCGGATATCTATTATGGAATACGACTAATAATGATTCATCAGCCATCTAAACCAACCGAACGCCAGTAAACCGAGGGAATGAGGTTCGTGAAAGAGTTCACATTACCGTCCTCTTCAATACAATAGATCAATCTCTTAAAAGGGTTTTGTTCGTAGATTACCGGAACGGGAATTTTAAAATAAGGACACCCGATCTTGGCTTTCCCAATGCCCTTTTGTATTTTAAAAATATTCTGATGAACTTACTCATGCATATACAATTCTACTTCACAAGTAAATCATCATAGCAAGCCAATTTCATCATCCAAACCACACATCATGGACATGCGTCATGCGTCTAATGTTATGAGGAACTCATGCAAGCATATACATAATTCTACTTTCTAAGTACTATCACATGCAGCTACATCCTCAACATTCAAGCATACGTGTCATACATGAAACTTTCACATCAAACATGCATATTTGGCGACTGGCTTTTGTTTTTAAAACATTTTAAAATATTAGGGGCTGACTTGCGATTCATGCTTACATTTAATCATGCGTGTTTCTAGACATGAATCCTAGGTAATCGCAACCATCACAACATGTCTGTCCTAGTGCGCAAACCATATATTTAACCAGGGTTCTGCCCCCAATATCCAGCTAGCTTGACGTAGTAAAGACAACATTTCTAATAAATATATGTGATGAAAAGTAAACAATTGCAATTCAGCCCTCTAATTAATCCAGTCCCTAAATCATGCATTTCCGAGATCCATCCCCATAGTCGAAACTAGGCATTAAGGTTTAATTTAAACGTGAAAATTTTAAACATTCGAGCACTATGTAGACTATTTAAAGTTCAAAAACATTTGTATTTTAAAACTTGACCATACCATTTTATTAATTGACTTGAATTTGATTATGAAAAATCCGATCCGATTCAGTCATTTTCGGTTCAGTCCGGTTCGGGTTTGGGTCGGTTTTATTTAAAATCTGGTTCGGTCCGAATCAGTTTAATAAAATAGGATTTCGGTTCGGTTCAAACACTCAAAACTGGTTCGGTTAGATCCACTTAGTTACCCCGATTCGATAAGACCCGACTACGTCGAACCGATTAAGAAAACTCGGTTTGGTTTAATCCGCTCCGGTTTTGAAAATTGAACCAGCCCACTAAACCCATAGGGTTTGGCCAAAATAAATCTTGTGGGCTAAGTAGGGTTTTAAAGTCCACTAAAAACTTAACTTAGCCACCAAGATTCTATCTTTAAGATGCAAATCAATCAACAATATATATATATTTATTTATATTTATTTATTTATTTATTGTCAATATCATTAATAGGGAAACAAATATACTGACAATATATTTTCTTAATCTTTTAGGTAACTAAATCTATCAATAATATATTTATCCCTATAAATTAGCTAGATATATTGATAGTTAAATATATTTCTATATATTAATGTGAATCTATCCATATGTTTCCAATTATAGATATATTGTTACCTTTAATAAAAAAAAATTAAAATATGGTAAACAATATTACATGCATATTCGGCCGAATCTAGTAAACTTGGAGCCTAAGAATTACAAATTTTACTTTGTAAATTCCCTAGGGTTCGTCCGAAACTAACAATTGGAAACAAGTGGTTCGATTTCAAGATCAAATTTTACTAAGATCTACAATCCAATGTTTGATTTTGATAAAAGTCATGTTTATCTTGAATTTCATGAACATCAAATTTTACTAAGAACATCATGCAAATTTCGGCACTAACAATTAAAAAAATCGTAAATTTTAAATTTTCACTATTCAAAATTTCGGCCATCATGTTTAAAATCAAGAACATCAATTTATCAAAATCATGAACTCCTAACACAGGCTCTGGTACCACTGTTGGATTATGGGGCTAAATACTACGGAAACATAAACATGGTTACATGCTAGTAATCACTATTACACAACGGAAGATGCGCAGATACCTTAATCGCTTTCCATAGTCCCAAGATCTTGCTTAGGGATTTCTCGATCCACCGGACGGAACCCGTAAAGTTCTTGTTAAGGAAGCCCTACGCGGTATAGTTTCCACAACAAAGCCTCTGATCGATTCTTGGCAGGGACTGATCTCCGGAGGGCAGGGACGAAGCTAGAAAATAATTTCAGTGGGGGCAAAAAATTTAAGGGTTCTATTTGTAGACCATCAATTATTTTATATATACACAAATTGTAAATTTTACAAATTTATCATTTAATTTTTATTATTTTAATTCTAAAGAATAACAAAAAAAATTAAAATATGAATACTGAATTTCAAAATAAATTTTATGCAAAAAATTATGATATAAATATTTAAAAAATGGAAATTATATTTTTTTCTAAAATAAAACCCCGATGATTATATTTTTCTATTAAGAAAATTATACTTTGCAGTATATTTTTGTCAAATTTCTATTCATTCAATTGTTGTAAATTTTATATGATATTTTTTAATAAATTTATGAATTATTTTGCTATTTTTTAAAAAATAAAATGAACAATATAACTTAAGGGTAAAATTTGAATAATAATAAGTTGTAATCTATAGAAAGCAAATGATGGTGTACAAATAGAACTTTCCAAAAAAATATTGTAATAAAAATATTATGGAAGCTTAAATGATGAATTATTAGTGAAAGTTGTTAGTAATTAATAGTAATTACCAATTTGTTAATTATTTGAAAATATTTTGTTTGGGTCTAAATTTGACATTCTTTTTTGGTGACTTTTTTTTAACAATTTCACATTAACGAATGAGTTAAAGAAGTATGTTCCATTTTCTTTTTATGGCCAAATGTTCCACTTTTTCAATAAAAAGAAAATTGTGACAAATAAAAAAAAAACCATTAATGCTAGTAAAAGAAAAAGCGGTAAATAAATATATAGAATATAAAAATTAAAGTTAAAGTTAAGCTAATTGGGCCAAATCCAATTAGTAATTGACAAGGGAAGCCCAAAATTGGGCCTCCCCCTTATACATGCAATTCGGCCGGCCACCTTATACCACATTGGTTGGAGTTGCCTTTTGGCAACTCCACCAATACTATATATAGGGGTGTCTGCTAAGGGTTTATTCACTCATTATAATAACAAGGATCTTCATTGAGAACACTTGTTTCCCTTAGTCTAAAATTCGGCACCATCACATCTGGTCTGAGGTTCCATCTCCGTTGAAGAATCGATCAGAGGTCTTGTTGTGGAGCTACATCGCGTGGGACTTCTTCTAACGAAGAACTTGCACGTGGTTCCGACCGGAGGATCAGAACTACCTCCACTTCGTTCTTGGGCAGGAAAGCTAAAATGTATGTGTACTAATTCCGCTGCGTAGATTATATTTCTTGCTAGTACACGTTTAGCATTCCGTAGTATTACGTCACAGTAATCCAACAGTGGTATCAGAGCCTGTGTTAGGAGTTCTTAAAATTTTGATAAACTGATGTCTTGATGTTCATAAGAACCGAATTTTTTGATGTTATCTTCCACTCCTAGTGTTGTTATCGATGAATAGATGACATTATCATGTGAATCTGAGCTATTAGTTGAGACGAATTATGACTCGTGGAGCAAACACGTCATTACGATTTTGGAAGCACAAGGTCTGTGTGACCACATACAAATAACCATGAATTACCCAAATGTCGGACTCACCAAAGATCTGGCATTTGGCCACTTTAAGTGGGAGCAAGATGACAAGAAAGCAAATGAGCTGTTACTGTCGGAAATGTCAGAAGATTTCTATGTCCGCTATAAGGATGATCCGACGACAAAGGACATCTGGGATGCCCTCTTTCTGAAATATGGAAGTGGCATGGAAGTTACACTGCACCCACTTATACCAACATTAGAAACCTGTCTGAACAACAACAGTAAGAGTGTACTTGAAAAAGTATTCGACCTCCTTCGCCTATTCAAGCCATTGGAAGATGACAGTCAGATGGCTGAATGTGATAACATTCAGGCCATAATAGGGATCCTTCGAAGTCTTGGAGAGCAACCAAGGCCATATTGACTGTCAGCAGTTCCGTACTTGATATTGCATTTGTCCTGAAAATAGTCGAGATGGAACATGCTCGAATAAAATCGGTATCGAAGGAACCGAAATCCACAGGACAAGCTGGCCGCAAAAAAAGGAAATTCAGGAACAAAGGAAAGAAACAACAGGCAGTCGACGGTAAAACGTTGACTTCACCTAAACAAGGCAGTCCCAGATTAAAATCTGAGATAGTTTGCGGGAACTCCAGCCCACGCCGAATAAGCGATGGTGCAGGTTCCAGCAAATCGCATCCTGAAAAGGTATGCGAATTTGGTTATGTAGAGAAAGCTTTAGTTTCCTCAACTGTCATGTTAACTGACTCAAATCCGTCTTGGATTCTTGATTCAGGTGCAACGGACCACATAGCCAACGATCGAGAACTATTTGCCAAGTTTACACGATTGCCGAAGGATTCTAAAAGGATATACATTGGCGACAACTCATAAGTTGAAGTCATAGGGGTAGGGACTTTCAAATTGCCGATGGGCAATGGCAAATTCTTACTTCTAGATAATGTCATTTTCGTTTCTAGAATCTGTAGGAACGTTGTTTCTGTTTCTGCTCTTATGGATAAAAACTTTATTTTGTCATTTGAATGATCCTTTGTCCGTATAAATAAAGGGGATACTTTATTAGGACATACATTTTCTTATAATGGTTTGTTTATCATGGATCTACATGGCAATGTAAATTCATATCGCTTGTATGCAATGTCTTCCAAAGAAGCAGAAACTGACGCAACCGGATGGCATTCGCGGCTTGGACATATAGGCTATGACAGAGTTCAGTCGTTGGCTCGACGATGGCTTTTGCCCGGAACAAACAGTGTGGTCAAACACACATGTCATGACTGTCTGGCTGGAAAGTCCACCCGCCAGCCATTCGGTGAAGCAAAACGAGCAGAATTTCCATTGTAGATAATCCATTCTGATGTCTGTGGACCAATGAACGTAAATGCTAGGAATGGAAAGCGATACTTCGTAACTTTCATTGATGACTACACCTGATTTGGGTTTACTCATTTGATTAATCGCTAATCTGAATCTATAGATTGCTTTAAAAGAATTCTGAAGCTCGTGGAGAATCAACAGGAGCGGAAGGTGAAAATCCTTCGCACCGATAGAGGTGGAGAATATCTCTCTAATGAGTTTGATAAGCTATGCAAAGAATGGGATCGCCCGTCAAACGACGATCCCCAACACACCACAGCAGAATGGTGTGGCTGAACGTCGTAATCAGACTCTCCTAGACACGGTGAGAACCATGATGTCACAAGCACAATTACCAATTTATTATTAGGGAGACGCATTGCTTGCGGCCACTCATGTAGTAAATCTTGTCCCATCAAAAGCAGTTAACACAACACCGTATGAGCTCTGGTCTGGTAGAGAGTTAAATCTTACCAGGCTGCGACCTTGGGGGTGCGCAGCTTACACACATACAACTGACAGCCAATTTGGCAAGTTAGGCCCCAGAGGACTTAAGAGCATCTTTATAAGATACTCCGAGAACTCAAAAGGTTATGTATTTGTGTCAACTCAAAAAAACGGTAGTGTGTACGAACATGAATCCAGAGACGTCACATTTCTTGAGGACGAATTTACATTGCTTCTAGAGATAAAAACAGATGAAGTTCTGACCGAACTAGAACATGATGATGATGATTCTCAGGTCCCACTTTATTCGAGTGGGAGATTTTGCACAGCAACAAGTGATTTAGTTAATGAGGACGATATTCCCATTATAAATCCAGTGGGAGGGCTCACTCCTCCCCAAACACAAATCACTATTGCTGGGAATGCGAATCAAGTAGAACCTGACATTCATAACACACAACTACCATCAATTCCCATTATTTCAAGTGGGAGTGGGATGATCGCTCCAGTTTTAGATCCTAGCGATCAAAGAACTAATATCGGAGGTGAAATTCCGAGACGAAGGGGTCGCCCTAGGAAAGTTGTTGCTCAAAGTTCTAGTAACGCCAATATTCCCAGTGGGAGTAGTGCCCTGATAAGAAGCATTATTCTGAGTGGGAGTATGGGTCAAACTCAAAATGGGATAGGTGAGCCTAGACGCAGTCAAAGGCAACGCACTTCCCCTAAATGTATCCCATTGAGAGAGGCAAAATATTCACTCTCACATCTGTTGATGAACCAGTAACAGTTAAACAAGCGATGGAAGGACCTCAAGCAAAGGAATGGAGAAAAGAAATGGAAGATGAAATCGCCTCAATGAAAGCTAATTCGGTTTGGTCATCAGTTGATTTGCCTGCGAACCGCAGAGCAATAGGAGCTAAGTGGGTATTGAAACTCAAACTCACTGCTGATGGAGAAGTCGAGCGATACAAAGTTCGACTAGTTGCGAAAGGATATACCCAAATCCACGGAGTGGACTTTGATGAAACATACTCACCAACTGTGCGTTACACCATAGTAAGGGCCATCCTTGCCCTAGTTGCTAGTCTTGATCTAGAGCTACATCAAATGGATGTTAAGACCGCATTCCTCCATGGAAACCTGGAGGAAGAGATCTATATGGAGCAGCCGGAGGGTTTCATTACTCCTGGCAAAGAACGTAAAGTTTGCAAACTACAAAGATCTATATACGGTCTTAAACAATCGTCTCGGAAATGGTATCGCAGATTCCACGAGGAAATCGTCGGATACGGATTCGTGAATCTTCACGAGGATCCCTGCGTATACACCAAGACCTCCAGGTCTAAGTATATCATCATAACACTATACGTGGATGACATACTCATTGCTGCGAACGACTTGAGTTTTATGAATAAATCAAAGTCCTGGTTAGCATCAGCATTCGAGATAAAAGAAATGGGAGAGGCCACGTACGTCATAGGCATCAAAATTGCCCGAGATCGTGACACCCGGAGATTATGTCTATCTCAGGAATCATATATCAACAAACTGTTGAAAAGATTCAGAATGCTGGATGCTAAACCCGTGGATACACCGGTTGTGTTCGGGTGCGCGCTATCGAAGCGTGATGGCCCGAAAAACCAGCAGGAGCGTGAACAGATGAATGATGCAGAGTATCTGAGCATGGTAGGGAGTCTAATGTACGCCATGCTCTGTACTCGGCCAGCCATCTGTTATGCTGTGGGCCTAGTAGCAAGATTCAAATCAGATCCTAGTTATCAACATCTAAAGGCCGTAAAACGAATTATCAGATATCTGAAAGGTACTGCCGACTAGGTTCTGTGCTATGAGGGCGATCAGCTCGAATTGACCGGTTATAGTGACGCCGACAACGGTGGCGATCCGGATGATCGTAAGTCCACCACAGGAGGGGTTTTCCTCCTTGCTAATGCTGCCATATCATGAGTAAGTAAGAAGCAAACTTGTGTCGCGCTTTCCACTATGGAATTAGAATTCGTTGCCCTCTCCAAAAATGCACAAGAAGCGGTCTGGCTGAAAAGGCTTCTTACTGCATTAATTGGCACCGAAAAAAAGAGTAAACCTGTGAAGGTGTACTCCGACAGTCAGGCGGCCATTGCGGTAGTTAAGAATCCAAAGTACCATAGTAGGACTAAACACATTGATGTGAAATACAATCATGCTAGGTCGGTTCTGGAAGACAACATAATCGCTTTAGAATACTTGCCTACAGACAATATGGTCGCAGACCCTTTAACTAAGCCGTTACGTAGGGAAATTTTTGAAAAGCACGTAAAACTGCTTGGATTACGTAGGGCTTAAACTGCGTGGCTTGTAAAAGTGATAACATTTTGACATTTGAAATTATGTTTCAATTGAATAAAAGAATTGCAATTTGAGTTTATGATTTATCGACGTCATAATGATTAACAACATCGGATTTTACGGTGTATAAACTAAGTCGTAGGAAGAAGTAAAATTCTTCCACCAAAATTATGTCGAATGTGAACCTTGCCTCGTCACACAGGCGCGATTATCTTGTAAGGAGAGAGGGACCTCTACCATAACAAGATTGGCTAAGAATCAGAGGGATAAACCTGATTAAACAAAACGATAACATTGTCACGCTTAACAGCATGACTTAATCTTCGTTTTGTAAATCGCCGAGTTGGACTTTGTCCATCACTATATATCACATTCAAGACCAGATGAGAGATTCTGCTATAGCATTATTGACATATCCCATCCCTGGCTTTACCAGGTGTGCTATCAACGCGTGCTTCATACTGCGCGTGCCACGTTCGACCACGGGTTCATGCTCGGTTGTGCTAGCTAGAATCCTTGTGATTCAAAGGGCGCATACTTCTTCACCTTGAGCGTGTGACTGATCCCGGATGCCTTATGAAGAGGCATCCAAAGTATCCTCACGGACTCAGAACTTATACCTAAGGTCTGGCTCAATGCTCGCTTCCCGGCGTACGAGCGTAGTGCCAAAGAAAACAGCCAAGTGACCATGTCTTGGAAACCGGTTGAGTCAGACTAAGGGTATAAGCGATGAGGATGGTAAAGTTCACCTTTAATTCACCGACTCTCGTGTTCACTAGGTGGCCGCCAACCGGATATTAGTTGAAGGTTGTGAACACTTGTACGGATGCCCTGGAGAAGTATTCTTTTGTGGAAAACTGGGCAACTGGAGAATTAACAGTTGACCAAGGATACAGTGCGGTACATAATTTTATTTTAAACAGGTTTGGTTCATGAAAGGGAATCAACGTTCCGCGGGCGCTACAATACTCCTAACAGATGAGTAGCACGATGCCTGTTGTATCCGCCGGTTGCACGGAAAGCCTTGTATGAACTATTCGGAGACGGAGATGAAGACTGAAGACTGAGATGTTGATACTATTGCGTAACCGTATATATTAACGAGCACCCTCCCATTCCGGCGAGTGGGAGCTGTTAGCATATGGTGACGTGGCGCCGTAATAGGAGCCCGTTAATTAAGGGAATTACCTAAGTTAATGAGGTAATTGTCAATCTGGATTAATTGAACCAAATCCAATTAGTAATTGACAAGGGAGGCCCAAAATTGGGCCTCCCCCTTATACATGCATGCAGTTCGGCCGGCCACCCTATACCACATTGGTTGGAGTTGCCTTTTGGCAACTCCACCAATACTATATATAGGGGTGTCTGCTAAGGTTATTCACTCATTCATAATAACAAGGATCTCCATTGAGAACACTTGTTTCCCTTAGTCTAAAATTCGGCACCATCACATCTGGTCTGAGGTTCCATCTCCGTTGAAGAATCGATCAAAGGTCTTATTGTGGAGCTACATCGCGTGAGACTTCTTCTAACGAAGAACTTGCACGTGGTTCAGAACGGAGGTTCATAACTCACTCCACTTCGTTCTTGGGCAGGAAAGCTAAAATGTATGTGTACTAATTCCGCTGCGTAGATTAGATTTCTTGCTAGTACACGTTTAGCATTCCGTAGTATTACGTCCCCGTAATCCAACACATATATACCCTTTTACTATTTGTATTAGTTAAATTAATAACACTAAACATGAAAAATTCAAATCACATATTATTAAACGAAAAATTGATTATTTTTTTATTACAAAAAAACAGTTATTTTGTTTAAAAACTGATTTTTTTAACAATTTTTTGAGATATTGTAAAATTCACTATAGCTAATATAATATATTGTAAAGAAAAATAACATGTTAAATTATTTTTCTTAATTAAATTGAATTATGATCACTTTTAATTAGATTTACTTATATTATATAATATATACAATACCAATAAACATGTTGTGTAAACAAATTATGTAAAAAAAATAAACATATTATGTAAAAAGCAGATTATGTACGTAAACCACGAAGCAAATTGTAAGATACATGCTGTAAAATATTTAGAAACTAAATTATGTAAATAACTAGAAATATGATATGCTGTAAAATTGCAGTAAAATCATCACTTTTAATTAGATTTACCTTCATGATATAATACATTATTTAATATATATATATATAATACACAAGAAACATGTTGTGTAAATAGCATGCGGCACCTAGGTGCTGGAAGCAGTGCAACGGTGGAGGTCTGCGGCTGTATTTTGTGTTGTGAAAGAGACGCTATATAAATAAATTAGGGCTAAAATAGTATTTTTATTTATTTTAATTCTAGCAAACTTGGAATACTTAATCATATGGGTTAAGCTATGATTAAGTATTCCCTCAAAATTAGGCATTAGAAATACTTATTCCACATAATTTAATAACCAAACAACACCATTAGATTACCCATTCCCAATTCCCAATCATTGTTGTTTTCAACCCATTTTTACTATTCTTTTCTTTTTCTTTTTTGCCAACTTTCAGTTTATTTATTAGGGTTAAAGGGTCTTTTGGCGCCATATGTTTTGCTAATGTATGCTTTTGGTGATACATGTTTTATTTTGTAGCCTTTTGGTGGCATATATTTGCATTTTTGTAGACTTTTGGTGCATCAGTTAGTCAATGGTTAAATTTGATTGTTAAATACTTTTATTTTGTTCAATTTATTCCTCAAATTTATATATTTAACTTTTAATTATTACAATTTAGTCCCTTTTATTTTCTTTGGTCATCGCTTAAGTCCCGGCCACCACCCAAGGCCGACCACCACCACAAATTGGGCCGGCCACCACCAAATCAGAGACGGCCAGCCCAAATCGTGCCGGCCAACCCCAATTGTGCCGACAACTACCAATTTGGGCCGGCCACCACCTCAATTGGTGGTGACTGGCCCCGATTGGTGGTGGCCACCACCTAAATCGGGGCCAGCAGCTCCAACTGGGGCTGCTGGCCCCGATTTAGGCCACAGAGGGTTCCGACCGAGCCCTCTGTAGCTCAGTAGAAGCCAGATGGCTCGAGATCGGGGCCGCCTAGCTCTAGATCGGGACTCCCTGGCTCCGACCGAGTATGGGGGCCCTGATCTTGAGCCCTCTGGCTCCGTTTGAGCCACATAGGGCTCAGCCGGAGCCCTTTGTGGCCCAAATCAAGGCCAACAGCCTCAATTGGAGCAGCTGGCCCTAATTTGGGTGATGACCGGCCTCAATTAGTGGCTACCGGCCCCAATTGGTGGCCGACCGTTATTCGTAGTTGTCAGCTTCGATTCGTGGTGGTTGGCGACCTTCGGTGGTGGTCGCCGGCCTTGGGTGTTTGTCGGTGGATTTGGGCAGTGACCGGAGAAAACAATAGGGATTAAAGTGTAAAATTTAAAATTTAGGAATATAAATTTAAGGATTAAATCGAACAAAATAAAAGTATTTATAGGTCAAACTTAACTGTGGACTTTTCTACAATGCTCTTGGAGAACCATGCTTTTGCCACTAATATTTTTATTTTTCTATTGCCCTAAAGGTGAACCCCATAGAGAAATTGATATTATTAATAGTATGATACATATCTTAGGTGTAGTTAAAAAAATTCATACTTTTTCATACTTTTAAAGTTTTAGTTATGTTACAATTAAGTCCACCATAGTATTAAAAAAACCAAAAGCATGGTGCTCCCAAAGCATAGTAGAAAAATCCTTTAACTGTTGACTAACGAATGCAACAAAAGTCTAAAAATGCAAACATATGACACCAAAAGCCTACAAAATAAAACATAAGACATCAAAAACCAACATTGACCAAACATATGGCAACAAAAGACCCTTTAACCCCTTTTTGTTATTGTTTGTATATGACACGGTTCCTTCATGTTGCATGGACTGTGGCTAAATTCGGGAGTGTCTCTGGATTGCTTTGCTTTAGTGTTATAAGGTAAGTAACTACCAATTGAAGTAACTAGTTTCGATAATCCGCAATTTTTCTCGTCTTCTCTTGTGGCTCTAGAAAATGTTATAAATCTAGGGTTTGAGAAGTTATAACTTATATGGTATCAGAGCAGTGATTATTTCCTTGATGATCGATCCTACTTTCCTTCTTTCTCCAGTGTGACATGCTCTGATCTCTTCTTGGCGATTTCTCGACCATTCATCTTGTCGCTTCATCATCTGATAGTCGATTTCCTCTCGGCGATTCGACTCATCTGTTCTGACAGTCGAATCTCTCCAAGCGATTCAACTCATCTGTATGCAATTTATGCCAAGAGTCACTCGTTGTGACTAGTTTGTGGTGGATTTCTTGCATAAAGAATCAATCATTGTGATTTGATTGACATCTCTCTAGATCAAGATCTGTGACATTGCTCTGATTTTTGCTTCGATCTTATGGCTTTTTTTAACTTCGAATTTTGGTCTCCTCCTTCATCTTTATAGAGATTCATTTGTGATGGTTGATACTTCGAAGCAACCGGTAGGCAGTAAGGGTCTCAACACCACTACAACCGAAGAAGTCGTGAAATTCAATTTCATCACATATAGGTTCACTCGTTCAATCATTTGTATATCCATAACTCTAATAATCCTTGACATAAATTGATTTCTATAAAGTTAAATGTGATAGAAAATTACAATAAATGAAGTCGTGAAATGCAAATCATTTTATTTGGGAAAACAAGTTACACTTCATTATTAAATCTTGTGCAAAAGATTCCCAAATATCACTTTCTTTGGGATCGGTGTAATGATGTTGTTTGTGCCTAAATTGTTAATTGTGTATATGATGAAATTACTGATAGCATTATGTACTAAGTCAGTCCGATTTTTTTTTGGATGAAATTGAAAAAGAGATATAACAAGATAAATGTCTCCAAGATATATTGGATCCATGGAGAAACTGGTACTCCTCGCCAGGGTTATGATTCTATAGCTAGTTTCTTAATCAAACTAAAGAATTGTGATCTGAGTATGACATTGCCAGTGATTTACATCATATTGGCGGATATCCTCTTAAGAAAAACTTGTAACACAAAGAGAATAAATACATATATTCCAATTTCTGG
The DNA here is from genome assembly GCA_036873135.1 of Clarkia xantiana subsp. parviflora. Lineage (NCBI taxonomy): Eukaryota > Viridiplantae > Streptophyta > Magnoliopsida > Myrtales > Onagraceae > Clarkia > Clarkia xantiana. The sequence continues at coordinate 14,344,543 of JAPTYO010000003.1, forward strand.
TGGGATTGAGTGACACCGATGTTGGTAATTGGGACAATTTGCCGCCCTATATGGTAACCCATTAACTAAGCACAATTGAGTATAAGTTAATTAGAAGCAACTAACCCTATAATATTGAGTATATGACCGAAATTCATACGAGTTAGGGTCTTATTTGGCTTGCTCCACTACAAGAATATAGGTAAATAGCAACACTTGTCTACGACACTACCCTAAAAGTGACGATAATTTTTTTAAAAAATTGAGATACCGACACCTACTATAGTGCCGTTGATATTTTTGGTTACCGGCACTTTAAAAGTGGCGTTATTTACAAAAAAAAATAAATAAATAAAAAAACGTTAGCGCCACTATATAAAAGAGTCGCTGGTTTTAAAATTAAAAAAACATAACGGCACTAAATGATGTGCCGCTACCTTTTAAATTTTAAAAAATATAGCGGCACTAATGAAGTGCCACTAAGAGTTTTTATTAAAAAATCGTAACGGCACTATATGAAAGTGCCGCTAGATTTTTTTTTTTGAAAAATAGTATCGGCACTTTTGACTTTTGAGGAAATGGCGCTCTAATACGATTTTTTTTTCCCCAACTCTAATAAGAATAATTAATAGAGTAGAAGCACTAGCTAAAATTTTTGGGGCAATTTTGGATAATAAGAGTAGTGGGAGATTAATGTTGCAATTTACAAAAACTTTGTGTTATTATATTATTAAAACTCGGGGGGAACTGAGGTAGCATATCGTCTTCCTCAATTCGAGACTCGCAGATCGTCTTCTCAATTTAGGGTTTTGTCTTCGGTTGAAGGGAGTAGCTCTTGAAAGAGGACGCTGCGCGATTGGAGATGTAAGCTCTTAATTCTTACATATGATTACATATCTGTGCGGTGCGATTACTAATTGCATGTTCTTCGAAGAGCTAGCGATGAGAACCTCCGTCGCCGGAAAAGACATGTTGGCTGACAGTGACGGCTCCTTCCTGTGACTTCTTTGCAGATCGATCGAGATCGACAACAAAAAATAGGGCCAAAGCGTTTTACCGCCAAGAAGCTTTGGAGGAGAGTCCATTTCTCTTCGATTTGCTCTACGGTGGCCACTGATTCAGCTTCGTCGGTAGTAGCTCAGGCGAGGAGGAAGGGGAGAAGGAGAAGATTGTTTTACCTGCTAGTGAATCATGAGATAGCCTATTGCGAATACGCCACACGGTAGTATACTGATTCTCATTCGAATTACTTCATATATCTATGATAGGCAGTATTATTTATTTGATGAAAGCAAAGTTGCTGTAAATTACTTGTTTCATAGAGCTAGTAGAGTTTCATTTTCTTGGTAGGAGAGATCAGTGGAAAGGTACTAGGTGGCTACGTTAATTTTCTATATTGCGTCACTGTTTTGAATTGTGGTGATTGAAAGAATTGCAATGATATGGTGATTCGTTCTCTACCACCAGGAATTATGAATTCCAATTCTAGCATACTTCACTGGATTGGAAGATGCATTTAGTCAAACTATATGTTCTTTCTATTTAAGCTATATGAATTCTTCTTGCAGTGTGCCCATGTGATGGCAATGGCGGTGCAGAAGCTCTTTCCAGATGCAAAAGTAACGTAGCCACAGGACCAGGCAGCCATAGGATCAGGCAGTTCAGATCAGGTAACAAACAGAAGGAAAGGGTCAAGAATCCTGAAAACTGTTCTGGAAGAGGGAAAAGCAGTCATATTACAACTTCGTCTTCAGATGCCTCCCACTTCATAGCAGATAAGTTTACAACATGCTTGAGTTCATTGCAGAAGGTAAACCAGTAGTCACACACTTGTGGCTTGAGTGCTGTGGGGAACTAGGTTCTTTTATTGATGAGAAGAAGTTTATACTTAGAGATGCATTTGGTTTCAACATGGCCACTTCTTTGGCTCATGCAGCCAAGCATCCACTTCTAGAGGTAATTTGACGATCTTTCTTTTATTCCAAGTAAAATCATTATTATCTTTGTTTAGGTGCAGCAATTTAAGTTTTTAACTTGATCCATGTAAATTTTGGAACTTTACCGTTTATCTGCAAGGCGATTACTAATTGCATGTCTTTCACTTTCAGGAGGATGCACATATCTTCTGCCTGGAAGATCAAATCAAGGATGAAATAAAAGGAGTGCTGGATCTTACTGTGAGAATTTAATGGGTCTATCTTGTGTATGTCTTCTTAGATACTATTATTAGCATGGTATAATTAGGTACATATTTAAATGAAGTAGGTTGTATGTATTACATATTTATGTTGTGATGGTAATTTATTAATTTATGATTATTATTCTTTATATATATGTTTAAATGTTTTTTTTTAAATAAAAAATTACTTACGGCACTTAAAGAAGTGACGCAATGTTTTTTTTAAAATACCTAGCGGCACTTCTAGAGAAGTGCCGTAGTGAATGAACGGAACTTATCCAAAAGTGCCGCTACTAGTATGTACGACACGTGCAAAAAGTGCCGCTATTACCTTGCGACACTGAGTTCCTCGACATTTTTCAGAAGTGTCGCTAGGACTCTACCGACATCACAAAAGTGCCGCTAAATAACTAAAATAGTGCCGCCAAATACACTTTTTCCTGTAGTGCTCATTTACTATAGCCGAGGATTTTCAGTAACCAACTTTACTGACCACAGTACTATAGCCGGTCGAAGAATAATGATGCTATGATTATTCAAGGAAAGCTCAGCGAGAACAACAAGTTGAAGATGTCGTACACAATGACTGTCTCGAGGCCAGGTAAATTTAGCAACGACTCGGTGATTTTCAATGGATCTTTGAGTTTAGGGGATAAAATGGTGATTTAGCCAGAAGGGGTTTACGATGGATCGACAGGTAGCCTCTGTTTGGTAAGTAGTATCGATATTTCAAATCATATTTTCAAGAAATTAGTTAAATAGTAATGTTTTAGCTCAAAAGTTCAATTAGGAAAATGTTCATACCTCGAGCTAACACAGTGATATTTGTTGGAAAATACTCGGTTGGAATATAATCGCTAAGTTAGCGGAATTAACTTAGCATGTAAAATGGCAAACATAAAAGGTTCGTGAAAGGAGATGGATATGGAATTGACATAAGCAAACTTGAACTTTGTTATTTTCTCACAGACATCTATTTGGCTTCGTACATGGATGGATACATATAGCCAACAATACATACAATAGTGAATAGTGCATAGACATATTTCACTATTTGCTTTTCCATTCACAGAGACTAAAGTCGTAGACAAAGAAACTTACATACTCAATCTTCACCTACTAATAGTAGTCTACTATTTGTGATCATTGCTTACCATTAATACAATTCATCATTGTTTTGACAATTGATGAATATTGGTGTCGGTGAAGATTTCTTGTTCAACACTCCTCCATGAAATTTTCACAGAATACTCCAAGTTTTGATCTCAGAAATTCGAAATTCGCCTTCGGAAGTGCCTTGGTGAAAATATCTGCAATCTGCTCCTCAGTATTGCAATAAACTAGCTTGATCTCTTTCGATTTTTCAGCTTCACGGATGAAATGATACTTCACCTTGATATGTTTCGTCTTCCCATGGTTTACTGGATTCTTTGCAATAGCTATTGCTGATTTGCTATCGCAGTAAATCTTAGTTGCCTCTGTTTCTGCATGACCGACATCTTGCAAAATCTTCCTTAACCAAATCGCTTGATTGGTCGCGGTTGCTGTTGCAATGTACTCAGCTTCTGCGGTTGACTGTGCCACAGTTTCTTGCTTCTTTGAAAGCCAAGTAAATATTCCAGAACCAAGTGTAAATGCATAACCTGATGTGCTCTTCATGTCATCTACGGATCCGGCCCAATCACTATCAGTGTAGCCTTCGAGCTTTGCATCTGCAGTGGATGTAAACAAAATCCCGTAGTCGGTTGTACCTCGTATGTATCTGAGCACCCTCTTCATTGCTCCCAAATGAATTTGACTTGGAGCATGCATGAATCTGGATAATAAACTTGCAGCAAACATTAGATCAGGTCTGGTCGCAGTTAAATATAATAAACTGCCAATCAGCTTCCGGTAATGACTTTGATCAACTCTGCTAGCACCATCTTCCTTGCACAGCTTCTCATTGGCTACTAGCGGAGTAGACACCGGCTTGCAACGATCCATCTAGAACCGCTTCAAAATATTTTCGGCATACTTTCTTTGAGATATGAAAATGTCTTTTTTGTTTTGGCATATTTCCATCCCAAGAAAATAATTCATAAGACCCAAATCTGTCATCTCAAATTTCTCCATCATTTTTTTCTTGAACTCAAGAACCATGTCAGGACTACTTCCAGTAACAAGAATATCATCAACATATAATGATACCACGAGTATTTCTGACCTGTTCTTGAATCTGACATAAAGAGTGGGTTCACTCTCGCTTCTGCTGAATCCTTGACTGATGAAATAATCATCAATTCTGCTATACCAGCTTCTTGGAGCCTGCTTCAACCCATACAAAGCCTTATGCAGCTTGTAGACTTTTTCTTCTTGGCCTTTCATGAACCATCCTTCAGGTTGCTCGACATATACCTCCTCCTGGAGATATCCATTCAAGAATGCCGACTTGACATCGAGTTGGAAAATTTTCCAACCTTTTTGCGCGGCAAGAGCAATGAGAGTTCTGATGGTATCATGCCTTGCCACTGGTGCAAAAGTGTCTGAATAATCAACTCCGGGTTCTTGAGAATAACCTTTCGCCACGAGTCTCGCCTTGTGCTTCAAGATTGAACCGTCTGGATTGACCTTCAACTTGTATATCCACTTGACACCAATGACCTTCTTGTGATTTGGTCGATCAACAAGTTGCCACGTGTCATTCTTGTTGATCATGTGCAGCTCCTCCTCCATCGCGGAATTCCACTCATCGTACCTTGAAGCTTCTGTATAGCTTTCCGGTTCGATAAGTGCAACATTACATCTCTCGTATACATCTGAGAGAGATCTCACCCTTCTGGTAGGAGAGTCTGAATCTACAGAGTTTTGCAACTCTGCATGATTTTCCTCGTCATGCTCCTCCTCTTCTTCATCATCGGGTGTGTTGTCAGCTTCAACATCATCATCAACCTCACCACTTTCGGAAGTACTAGGTTGATCTTGGAAATTGAGCATCGGCTTCTTCCGGACTTCTTTTGCTTCAAAGTCCCACATAGAATTCTCATCAAAGACAACATCTCTACAGGTTACAACCTTTTGAGTGATAGGGTTGTAGATCCTGTATCCTTTAGATTGAGAACTATAGCCGACAAAAATACCACGGAGCGCCTTTTCTTCTAGCTTGTGCCTCTTCTGGTCCGGGACATGAACGTAGCATGGAGAACCAAACACTTTGAGATGTTTGGCAGACGGCTTTGCTCCATTCCAAGCTTCAATTGGAGTGACATTTGCCACTGCCTTCGTCGGAAGCCTGTTCAACAGATACACAGTAGTATATACTGCTTCTGCCCAAAACTCGTTAGGCGTCTTTTTCTCATTCAGCATGCATCTAGCCATTTCCATCACAGTTCGATTTTTCCTTTCGGAAACACCATTTTGTTGTGGAGTGTAAACAACTGACAGTTGATGTTCAACACCCTCATCTTCACAAAACTTCTCAAAATTCTTGGAGGTGTACTCTTTCCCATTATCCGATCTAATCTTCTTAAGTTTACAACCACTTTGATTTTCGACCATGGTTTTAAACTTTTTGAAGATCGTGAAAACTTCGGATTTTTGCCTCATAAAATACACCCACGTCATCCTAGTATAATCATCTATGAACAAGATGAAATACCGATTCTGACTTAGGGATGGAGTTCTCATTGGACCACAAACATCAGTGTGCACTAACTCAAGTTTTTGAGAGGCTCTCCAAGTCTCCTCATTAGAAAATGGTTTTCTATGCATTTTACCCAACTGACATGCTTCACATACATCCTTATGAACATGGATACGAGTTAAATCTCTCACAAAGTTCTTTTGAAAAGACAACTTGAGAGAATCCAAATTATAATGACCATATCTCTTATGCCATAACCATGTTTCATCAGTGGACGCTTTCATGACATTATGAGTATGATCCCAAGAAATAGGAAAACTTTTTTCCTTCATGCTAACACATGCAATTTCACTGTGTGCAGCATCATAAATACTACATGCTCCATTCTTGAAAACCAGGCAATAACCATTGCTAATCATTTGGCCTACGCTTAGCAGATTCTGATCCAGTTTAGGCACGTAAAGAACATCTTGGATGAATTTTGTACCTTTACTGGTTTGAACTGCCACCGTTCCTTTGCCTGATGAATTGACAACGGCTCCATTTCCCATTTTGATTGGGACATTGACGGAAGAATCCATCTGGCAGAACACCTTGGAATTGTTTGACATGTGGTTTGTGCAACCGCTATCAATGAGCCATACTTCATCTCCAGAACTGGAACCTCCTTGCTTAGCGGACGAACAGTTAATCTCCATGAAATTGATCCTCCGACATGTTAGCCTTCTGGGTCTGTTGATTTTGAGAGCTATTTTGATTTTGCTTAGCTCTACAAAATTTCTCAACATGCCCAAACTTCTTGCAAAATCGACATTGCATTTTGCCTTTGTGCCAGCAATCCTTCGGCATGTGATTTGTCCTTCCACAAGTGCTACATGGAGGAAATTTTCCAGTCTTCCCAGGCTCCTTAGAGGGACCTGGAAAATTTGCTTTGTCGTTTTTAACAAGGCCTTGATTTTTGCCACCCTTCTTGAACTTGTGGCTGGACTGGAATGCACCTTCAGCTGGAGTTTCTGACCTTCTAATTATTCTTTGCTCATGAGCTTGCAAAGAACCAATTAGCTCGGTCAGAGACATTTTCTTGATGTCGTTGGACTGCTCGATGGCCGCTACAATTGGATCAAATTTGTCTGGGAGACTGATCAAGACTTTTTCAACAACTCTTTGATCATTTGTCTCATCGCCATACAACTTCATCTAGTTCACAAGTTCACTCAATTTGGATGAGTAATCTTGAACACTTTCGTGCTCCTTCATTCTCAAATTTTCAAACTCCCTTCTGGCGGTCTGGAGTCTGATCGTGCGCACCTTCTCCGTGCCTTGATACTCATTTTGGAGGATATCCCAAGCCTGCTTTGCTGTTGCGGCTCCAACGATCCTCGGAAAAATGGCATCGGTGACGGCGGAGTGGATGACGGTAATTGCTCGGACATCCTTCAACATCTGCTCCTTTAAAAAATTTTGTCTGGCTGCATCGATTTCTTATCTATCGGTCTCCTTCTCTGGTTCCTTCGTAACTGCTTCCCATAAATCGTTTGCCATCAGAAACGCTCGTATCTTTACGGACCAAAAATCATAATTCTCTCCTCCAAAAATTGGTGGAGATGAAAGAGAGAAATTTGACGAAGACATGCTTCAGTCGGAATTTTTTTGGTGGGGTTAAGATCTTTTGAGCTCTGATACCACTGTTGGAAAATACTCGGTTGGAATATAATCGCTAAGTTAGCGGAATTAACTTAGCATGTAAAATGGCAAACATAAAAGGTTCGTGAAAGGAGATGGATATGGAATTGACATAAGCAAACTTGAACTTTGTTATTTTCTCACAGACATCTATTTGGCTTCGTACATGGATGGATACATATAGCCAACAATACATGCAATAGTGAATAGTGCATAGACATATTTCACTATTTGCTTTTCCATTCACAGAGACTAAAGTCGTAGACAAAGAAACTTACATACTCAATCTTCACCTACTAATAGTAGTCTACTATTTGTGATCATTACTTACCATTAATACAATTCATCATTGTTTTGACAATTGATGAATATTGGTGTCGGTGAAGATTTCTTGTTCAACAATATTAATTCTTAACATATTGAATGTAGAAGCCTTGTTGATTTCATGGACTCGTGCTCATAATGGACCATGCCATCCCTTTGATGCTCAACGTCGACGGTTCGTTCCAAGAAGATCAGTATATATCCTTTAATTTACTCTCAAATTGTGACGCCCCTTATTTGTATATATCATATCAGAGTACTCAAACATAATAGGATTCTTTTTTTTTTTTGTAGAACCAAGTGAGGATAACGAGCTTAGTTAGTCAAACTGTATTGGTCTAGTGAGCACAATCACTCGGACTTGGGCACTACAAATGGTATTAAAACCAGCCAGGTACCCTGATCACGTGATAAAGTCCATACGATCAGAAATAATAGTAGGTCATGTGAACCCATAGAGTACTTAAAAATACCGGACTGTGCAAGTCCTGAATCACATACCAGGGCATATATTCTTCTGGATATTGGTTGTCGTGCCCTTAACAGGTATATCATGATACTTGTGATTGGTATATCATGTTTAGCAAGACCTGTACTGCTTAATGTCTCTAGAGCTTAAGGCATTATACAAACAGTTTCAGTTAGTTGTTAACACAAAATCTTTCTTGTTATTCAACAGTTTGGGATACTCTCCTAAAGAAGATAGATGTATTCAAAGTAGTAAAGTGTCGGTGAGGGCGGCAAAACTCTTTGCTCTTTTGTTCGGGTTCTGTCTTCTTCACCCGAGCTTCTCAGCCATAAGAAAAAACAAGTTGGCTTTGGCTTTGTGCTAATAATCCTGTATGGGATGCACCAAAATGGTTTCCTGTAGGGTTAGTCCATTGCGTGTTTTTTCTCCCGCGGATTCTGGTAAACATATTCAGGAAATCCAAGGAAAATATTATGTCGGCTCCGTTCTACTGTGGGATAACCTTAATCAGTGTAACGCCATATGGTTACGCTCTTTGGGAGTATGGTAGTTTTGGGACTGCGTGGGATGTGATCATTTCATTGGGAAGTTTGTCTTTGCAGACATTGTTTATTTGCAGCAGAGGTTCGGGGGCCGCACCTTTGTTCCTCAGAGATTTAGTAGCAGATGAGAAGGTTCATTTGATTGGTGAATGGCGATTCGTAGCTTCAAGGAGCAAGCCATATATAATCTAGTATGATGTTGAGATTAATAATTTACTTATTAATACCTGAAATATTATAAATCATTAGTATATTTATGCATTTAAAAGCTCGTTTCTAGATCGAAAACGTATTTACCTTATAAACGAGTCAAAACTTAATGATAGTCATTTTTTTAGTTCAAACGAGTAAAAATGCGTGTAAGTTGCAAAAAGGGTAGAAACGTAAGTTTTCAACAGTTTCTATTGTTTTTTAGATTTTTTTAACGTTATTTATTAAATTTGTCAAAATCTAATAAACTATCCCAAACCTACAAAAGTTGTCAACCAAAACCATGAAAGTGTTCTCATGAATTGTATTTTGCGACAGAAATCGATTTATATTGACTCAAAACTTGTCTTATGTCATTCAATTTCAACATCCATTAATCATTTAATAATATTCAAGAGTTTAACACTCATCGACATATCTTTCTCTTTAACGTTTCTCAAAACGTAAGTTCCCAATTCATTTGACCCGACGATTTCTCTCGCGAATCCACAAAAAATGTTCACAGTGACGACTAAGGTGACTACTGGTGGGCCCATTTTTTTTTTTATTGAAAATATGTAATCGAACTTTAAATGAGTACATTTACTAATTTCATTTTTTTGCATCATTATATATATATGCTTTTCATTAATAATATTTACGTTTCTACCTTTCGTTTTTATGAATTGACTATACATACTATTGGAATCTCCCTTAAGAAATAAAATAAGTTGACATCAATTCAACACTACGAGGCAAGCAAACAAGGATAGATCTATATAGGAGGACAAATGGCTTCACCTAAAAAAGGCCAGCTCTATACCTATGGAATCATCAAACATATAAAAGGAAAGGATATCCCGCAAAAGCCTAAGGCAAAGCACAAACAAGTTGACGCCTTAGAAGATAAAGGCAGCATGCTCATGAAAAAGGGGCCAAGTGGTGTCGTCAAAAGAGAAAACCCTTCCTCCTAAAAAAATGTTAGGTGGCGACCTGTTTTGTCCTAAATAAAGGTGAGGTGGTGACATGCTTAGAGGAAACCCATCCTCCTAAGTTAAAGTGAGGTGGGAAAATACTTGTCACCAACTGTCTCTTTGTCCCTCATTTCCACCAATGAGGAAAAGGCGGTTGCCGCCCGGAATGACCTATTATAGAAGGAGACTGCCGCCACTCAAAGTCGGTTCAAAACCTTCTATAAATAGTAAGGTAATTAGATTCATTTACAGAGATTCCTTTATAAAAAAATCCACTTATACTAATATAAGCTTCGGGGTGGAATCAGGGGAAAAACCCCACACGATCCCTCTTTCAAGTCACGCCAGGAGAGTCCCGCCAAAGGAGATCAAGCTAGCCTAGAAGCTCAAGACTTTAGAGAGACGCCTAGGCGAAGACCTAAAGAGATAACTCCAAACTTAGCCAGACTTCGACGATCTAATATTTGGCACCGTCTGTGGGAATCTTGATACAAAATTCATGACTCCACGAAGAGATAGGTAAAAAATGGAAGGAGTCACCTAGGGACCTTGGGAAACCTTATCCAGTTATTTTGTTCGTTTCGAAAGAGTCCACCATCAGACCAGTGAAGAGTGCATTGAGGGTGACTTCATTCGAGCAGTCTTCAAAGGCTTGGGACCCCAGTCTTCCCCTCTAAGAATCGCCAGAGTTACAGAACCCGTGGAGAGATGGAAAGACATCGTCCATAGGGTCAGGAAGTTCATCCGAGAAGTGCAACCCCATGAGATTCCCATTGAGTCAAGGGGATTTCCCTATCATGAGACCTTTGAGGCTCTAGTACTAAATGAACCCATGACCCCTCGCAATAGACGTTTCCAACAGGTCTACTAAAGGATAGAAGCGCTAAATATATCTGGAAGGAGACACCATATTGATGGATATTGTGCCTACCACCATCAAGTGGGACAAAGTACAAGAGACTTGCTATACCTCGGGAGAGAAGATGAATTTTTACAAAAAGAAATCCAGAGGAGACATCGTATGACTCACACCATGAAGGATTATAGAGGATAAATACTACGGAAACAAAACAAGGTACATGCCATGTAAACGAATTACGCAGTGGAATTAGGGGCACATACCTACAATGCTTTCCGTAGACCCAAGATCTTCTAGAGGAGTTCTCGATCCGTCGGACGGTTCTCGTAATGATTATGGTTAAGGAATACCTATGCGGATTGGTCTCCACAGAAAAGCATCTTGTCAATTATTTAGCAGGGATGGATCTCCGGAGTAATTGCTTGAAGCAATTTGACACCTTCTGGGGTTTGAAGAGGGTTCGGCCGAAACACACTAGTAATAGGGAGGAGGGATTTCTTTTTGTCTCACAAAAGAGGAAGAAAATGATTAACCCTTGTCAGTTCCCTAACACTCCCTATTTATAAGAGGAGGAGGGAAAAACTCACCTCACCTTTTTACATGTTTCGGCCGGCCTATAATGAGAAAGAGAGGCCCAATTTTGGGCCTCTCATGGCCATTGAGATTTTAGGCCTAGCCCAAAATCTCTAATGTGACATTACCCAATTGTCTTAGGTAACAGATTCATATTAATGGGCTCCTATTTATGACGGCCCAATCTCAAAATGCCAATATCTCCAACTCTCCGGAATGAGAGGGTGCCTGTTAATATGTTGTCGACCAACACATCAAAATTTGTTTTTCGATCCAGCTCTGCTTCAAAATAGTTCATACGAGGTTTGCTGTGCGACCAACGGACACGGCGGGCATCGTGCTACTCCTCTGTTAGGAGTATTGTAGCGCCCGTGGAACGTTGATTCCCTATCTATAATCAACCTGTAAAAATAATATTGTACCGCGTTGTATTCTTGGTCAATTGTCATTCTCCAATTGCCTAGTTTACACATAGGAACACTTCTCCAAGGCATCGGTACAAGAGTCGGAGAATTACATGTGTACATGACCATCCCCATCCCTCATACCCTTAGTCAAACTCAACCGGTTTCCAAAGACGTGGTCACTGGGTCTTTTTGTTCAACATTGCGTTCGTACGCCGGGAAGCGAACATTGAGCTTGACCTTAGAGTTCTGAGTCCGTAAGGATACTTCAGGTGCTTCTTCATAAAGCATCCGGGATCAGTCACACACTCAAGGTGAAGAAGTTTGTACCCATCCGAATCTCGTGGATTCTACTTAGCACAACCGAGCCTGACCCCGTGACCGAACATGGCACGCACAGTATGAAGCGCGCGTCGATAGAATAACCCGAACTTACATGTTGTCAGGAGTGGGATGTGTCATATGCTATCGCAGACTTGTCACCTGGCCCAAAATGTGGTTGTTGACGAACGAAGTTTGTCACGACAATACACAAATCTTAGATCATGTCATGTTACCCCGAAACCAAATGATCGTTTGCTTAACCATGTTTATCTTTCGAAATCACCATGGTTCTTAGCCGGTCTTTGACATGGTAAAGGTCCCCCTCTCCGCCAAGACGACCGAGCCTGTGTGACGAGGCTTGACCCACATTTGACATGTTTTGTTTTGGAGGATTGTCCCTCCTACGACTAGTTTATAGATCGTAAAATCCGATGTAATTCAAACATTATGACGTCGTAAGATCAAAAACTCAAACTGCAATTCCTTTTATTAAAATGTTACTTTAAATCTCAAAATTTTATCATCACAATACAAGCCTCTTAAACCCTACGCAGTCCAAGCATTTTAACGTGGTTTTCGAAAACATACCTGTGTAAAGGTTTGGTCAATGGGTCTGCCACCATACTCTCAGAGGATAAGTATTCTAATGTGATCAATTTGTCTTCGACCATACTTTTAGCATAATTATATTTTACATCAATGTGTTTCGTCATACTATGGTACTTAGGATTCTTAACTGCTGCAATCGCTGTTTGACTGTCAGAGTATACTTTCACAGGCTTACTCTCGTCCTCGATGTCAAGCAATGCGGTTAAGAGTCTTTTAAGCCAAACTGCTTCCTATGCATTCTTAGAGAGGGCTACGAATTCGGATTCCATCGTAGACAGCGCAACACATGGTTGCTTCTTGCTCATCCATGAAATGACGGCATAAGTAATGAGAAATACTCCTCCTGGGGTGGACTTACGATCATTCGGATCGCCACTGTAGTCGGCGTCACTGAACCCAGTCAATTCTAATTTTCCCACCTCGTAGCACAGTCCGTAGTCGACAGCACCTTTTAGGTATCAAATAATTCATTTTATGACCGTTAAATGTTGATAGCCAGAGTACGATTGGATCGTGCTACTAAGACCACAGCGTAACCAATGTGTGGACGCACTACAAGAAACCGTATTTTTGTGATAACTATATTGACAATTAACGACAATATATAAAGTATGATCACTATACTACATTAGTGTCGAACTATCAAGTGATGTGTAAATAGTACTCACTAATTCTTTATGGTTAGCGACCATATCAAAATGATCACAGATCGTTAGTTGCTAAAAGACACGAGTAAATTAGCGAATTTCTTCATTAGTTTAGTCATATATATATTATATATTATATTTAAAAGTTATCAATTTGCAGTGAAAATTTTATTTGTTATATGGTTAATAAAATAACACCAATAACTAATAATTATAGAGAAAAAACGTTATCAATGCAAATTTAGTGTTAACTAATTGCTAAATATAGTTAATAAAATAACACCAATAATTAATAATTATAGAGAAAAAACGTTATCAATGCAAATTTAGTGTTAACTAATTGCTAAATATAGGCAATAATACAGTAAAAGGTGATGAATAAGTAATTAATGAGATTAGCTGATAAAATACAATAATAAATACATATTCTTTGTTTTCTTAAAATATTTAAACTACGGTAAACTCCTCTGTTTTTAAATTTTTTTGGCAAAATAAATTGTAGTGAAAATTATAAGATTTTATTTTTTAAATTATAAGCTTTCCTCAATTATCTCCAAGCAGTTAACCTAAAAAACTGTTGTAGTGATCTCCACTTTATTTTTTGGCCAGTTAAGTGATCTCCACCTATCAGCTAATCTCATTAATTACTTATTCAGCACAATACAAGCCTCTTAAACCCTACGCAGTCCAAGCATTTTAACGTGGTTTTCGAAAACATCCCTGCGTAAAGGTTTGGTCAATGGGTCTGCCACCATACTCTCAGAGGATAAGTATTCTAATGTGATCAATTTGTCTTCGACCATACTTTTAGCATAATTATATTTTACATCAATGTGTTTCGTCCTACTATGGTACTTAGGATTCTTAACTGCTGCAATCGCTGTTTGACAGTCAGAGTATACTTTCACAGGCTTACTCTCGTCCTCGATGTCAAGCAATGCGGTTAAGAGTCTTTTAAGCCAAACTGCTTCCTATGCATTCTTAGAGAGGGCTACGAATTCGGATTCCATCGTAGACATCGCAACACATGGTTGCTTCTTGGTCATCCATGAAATGGCGGCATAAGCAATGAGAAATACTCCTCCTGAGGTGGACTTACGATCATTCGGATCGCCACTGTAGTCGGCGTCACTGAACCCAGTCAATTCTAATTTTCCCACCTCGTAGCACAGTCCGTAGTCGACTGCTAACTAATTGCTGAATATTATACTATCAATCAATGCAAATATATGCAATTATACCATCAATGCAAATTTATGCAATAATGTTGTGCCAACAGTGTCAACTAATTGCTGGATATACGCAATAATATTGTAGATCTGTTATAATTAATTATTTTTTGGTCAAATCAGTTATAATTTATTAAATTAATATTCTATTCATTAATAGTAGATTTTATTAGTAGATTCATACAAGTAAGGAAACAATTGATGAATGAGATTAGCTGATAAAATACAATAATAAATACGTATTCTTTGTTTTCTTAAAATATTTAAACTACGGTAAACTCCTCTGTTTTTAAATTTTTTTTGGCAAAATAAATTGTAACGAAAATTATAAGATTTTATTTTTTAAATTATAAGCTTTCCTCAATTATCTCCAAGCAGTTAACCTAAAAAACTGTTATAGTGATCTCCACTTTCTTTTTTTGCCAGTTAAGTGATCTCCACTTATCAGCTAATCTCATTAATTACTTATTCATCACAATACAAGCCTCTTAAACCCTACGCAGTCCAAGCATTTTAACGTGGTTTTCGAAAACATCCCTGCGTAAAGGTTTGGTCAATGGGTCTGCCACCATACTCTCAGATGATAAGTATTCTAATGTGATCAATTTGTCTTCGACCATACTTTTAGCATAATTATATTTTACATCAATGTGTTTCGTCCTACTATGGTACTTAGGATTCTTAACTGCTGCAATCGCTGTTTGACTGTCAGAGTATACTTTCACAGGCTTACTCTCGTCCTCGATGTCAAGCAATGCGGTTAAGAGTCTTTTAAGCCAAACTGCTTCCTATGCATTCTTAGAGAGGGCTACGAATTTGGATTCCATCGTAGACAGCGCAACACATGGTTGCTTCTTGCTCATCCATGAAATGACGACATAAGCAATGAGAAATACTCCTCCTGAGGTGGACTTACGATCATTCGGATCGCCACTGTAGTCGGCGTCACTGAACCCAGTCAATTCTAATTTTCCCACCTCGTAGCACAATCCGTAGTCGACTGCTAACTAATTGCTGAATATTATACTATCAATGAATGCAAATATATGCAATTATACCATCAATGCAAATTTATGTAATAATATTGTGCTAACTAATATAGGCCATTATACAATGAATCAATGCAAATTCAGTGTCAACTAATTGCTGGATATACGCAATAATATAGTAGTTCTTGTTTATTTAGTGGATGTTCAATATTACGTGTATATATTATCTTCCTTGTTTAGACTTTCCTAGTATTAAATTTACTTCCTCCACAAGTATATGTAATCCCTATATAAGGGCTCCTTATTTGTGATAATAAGACATCTTTAAGTTCCCTCTTCTATTACCTCTCTACATTCATAACACGTTATCAGCATGAATTCGCTCACAGTATTTTCCTATTCGTCTAATATGATTTGGGGAGAGCCAAAATTAATCAAGACGGTGAAACCAAAATAAATCAAGACGGCGGAGTACAGAGTCAACAGACATTAATGAGAAACAATAAAATTCTATTACGATCTGCAACTGATTTATTTTGATTTTGTCTTTATAGCTATTATCATTATATTATTATTAATATTGTATATCAATATCATCTCCAGCACCATATCGATACCATCTCCAGCACCGAGATCGATCTACGACGGCCGCTCATTGATAATCCTGATTTGCAGATCCAATCCCGACCATCTCTCCTCTGATGTCCACTATTTTAAATGGAGATGCAAATGAACAAGTGGATTGACGGACATGAGCCACGGAAAAAAAAAAGGCAGAGACGTACCTGTTCTTTGGTTCACGCTGATTCAAGAATGCATAAAAAGCTACCTCAATACAAGATTGATGTCGCTCTAAAGCTGCTAAAAGGGAGACGGTTTTACTAATTCAATTTATTAAATTATAATATTCGATACATATATATATTCTAACTAATTAATGTTATTTTATGTGTCATCCATATACAAATTCGCAAGACTCAATTTTACGACACACGACATCGATCATGCAATATGTCAGATATGCCATACTCGATTTTTCGACTGGTAACATAGATAACATACCAATTTATTTGTAGAGTCTAAATATGGAATACACATGCATATATGTGAATGATTATTATTTCATACATAAAGTTATATGTATTGATATTGCTCCACTCCCTAAAGCGAGTGTAGAGGCAAATATTACGCTCAATGAAGTAAGCGTCATAAGTTATGATTATAACGAGGATATACTCCACTCCATGAAGCGAGTGTTGTAGATTATGATTATAGCGATGAAAGCATCCACTCCCTGAAGTGAGTGATATAATTAATAATGACCTTTTAAGAGTATAAATACAAATATGTTATAATCATCATGGTCATAGAAACAGTTGATTTTGATTTTGAAATAGATAAAATTGTTAGCATCGTCATGATATCGATAAAGAAAGATGATGCATCTTACAAATAAAGAATGCAAAATCCAATTGATTTGGAAGAATGATAATTTTGAGAAGCGCGATGACGCTAACAAAAATTTAATTATATGATGAAGCGAGAAATTTATTCATATGAAGTGCGGTGACACTAGGCAAAGATTAGCCTCAAATGAAAAAAAAAAAAATTTATTGCATATATTATTATTAAATATGGGATATTACGATTAAGAAAAATGCATTCTTTATAAATGACGGATCATGAAGATCCGATATTACGATCTTGAAGATCAATAATTATGAATTTATAGTTCCCTTAATTTTTATATTTATATTTACATTTTTGCACTTTATTTACATATACTGTTATTTTTTTTATTGCATTACCTTTACCTTTATATTTTTATTTCTTGCACTGCATTATATTTATTATATACATATATTATTACGTTTATTGCATTTTATTATAAAATGATCCAGAATATCATGAGTTATTCAAAAGCTAAAAAAAAAAAATTGATAATTTTAGGATCCGGAAGATCCTAAAATGTATGAAAAAATAGGATCTGGAACATTGTATTTGTGAATTAAAGATCGTCTTGTATAAGAATGAATCATGTATATCATGAATTATTATAAATAAGGATCTGGAGATCCTAAGAGATCATGAGTCTTGAATAAATGATCATGAAGATCCTAGAAGAAATATGTCTCTTGCAGATAATGAAAAAGAATTCAGGTAAACCAGAAGTTTACCGCCAATATTGGCATGATTGATTATATATTCGGTAAACCGGAAGTTTACTGATTCATATAGAGGTAAACCCGAAGTTTTACCCATATAATATGATATTTGGCTTGACCGGTTACAGACCATTCCGGATCACTTAAGATGTGCAGTACATTATTTGGAAGAACCTGAAGATTCTCCATAAATCATTATGATAATTGCTCTCAAAGGAAAATTCATTATGTGATCATCATCAACTAAGTTCGGGATAAAATTCCATTATTTATGGAAATAATAAAAGGTGAATATGGGCCCGTTCACCTGCCATGTGGACCGATATATTATTTTGAAAGATGCTTCTACAATATGGCCACATGTGCGTTGATTATGAATTTGCAAGAACAAACTTCAGATTATGCAATAAAGAATGATGATGATATTGAAAGTTGATATTTACTACAAGATTCAGACGATTATATGTCTAGATTTGCAGTTTAGCATGAATGTTCCAAAGATCCTCCAATTAAATAGCTAAACTGCCACCAATTATAGCAAATTGAGTGTAAATGCATGTTCTTATGCAAGCAGCAGTATAATTGCGCATCAAGCCAATTTTAAATGACAATTCTCCCCATTACAAAAATTTTTAGTCAAGAGACTAATTCCCCATTTATGAACTTTATAAAGTGCGATATATATTTGAATTGCTCCACCGCAACGCACTAAGATGGGTCTGGAATGTTGGGAAAAATATGTTGGTTATAAACAATTTATTGAGAACAATGACTGATATATATTTAAAGCAAGAATTGTTGATTGTCATTGGTGAACAACTTTTCCCAACATTGGGGGGAGAAAAGAAGCAGCTGGCAGAAAATAGATTGACTGAAAAAAAAAATATTTGTTATTATCTAATTTAGATCCTCGCACAATGAGAATATGAACTTGAAGTTCAAAGAGATAAACATTTTAAGATACTGCCTATTAATTAGTGACTTAATGAGACCCAGAAAGTCATAAGTCAAAGTCAAGTAACAGCTGCAAATGCTCCGATTTGAAATGTCCTGATTGTACAGATTATAATGAAAAATAACTCACGCCTGAAGCGTGCGATATTGGTTCCAAAGAATTTTTTAATAAAATAATGGAGCAAGATAAATGTGGTCTTATTATGGAGGTGATTCCCAAAAGAAGTAAAGACATAGCTAAATATGAAACCCCAGAAGTGGTATAGGTACTTGAAAGTAATTACAATAAAGAGATCTCAATGAGTTATGTCATTAATGGGAAGTGATGGAACCGTAAAATATAAAGTTGTCGACAACAGTTTTGAATATTATTCATGAGTGAATTCATAAAACAAGACGAGGATCTTGAGCTCACTATGTCAAAGAATTATCATGATTGGCCAAAGTTTGAAAAGACGCAAGTATTAACATGAAAAATGCAGAAGGTGGAAGCCAGTGGATACAAATTATTTCCCGCATAAATAAATTGTGTTGTAAGATATATACACACAACATGTGGTACAAATGTTATATGAAAAATCCTGGCAATTATTATATGGATCATTTAGTGGAGCAATCACCTTCAAATTATTACGTTGGCAGTACATAAAAATTTTTGAATGCGTCCCACATATGAATTACTTATAGTCTTTTTGGGTGGCTAATTTGATAGCAAAATTAAAGTGAAAATCCTAGAAGGATTGAAAATGCTAGCATGAAATTTTTCCAAGAATGTTGGATAATAAAGATATTGTACCATTTAAAATAATACAGGCAAATTATGTTATATTCTCCACAATGTATAGCTCATTTGAGCTAAGATATATCAGATGATATTATGCGAATTAAGAAAACTGATATTTTGATAAGTTGAATTGATCACGCTATAGCCGAAAGAGGCATCGCGAGAGGGGGATAATTTAAAGATATTGAAACTCGTGAAGAGTTTGTAAATACAATCAATTTATTGATGATGTTAAATTCAGACAAAATATATTGAAAGGACAAAGGTTTGGCTCGGCCTGAAGATCGAGTACTTAAGTGATTGAAAATAATCTTGTCCTATAAAAAAAATGTCTTGAAGCTATTTTGCATAGATAAATACATTTATTGAGTACCTTAATGATTGTAAGAATTCCATGAGTTTAATATCATGATGAATCAAGACCTAAATTAATTTGCTACACAAATGTAAGTTATAACATGGAAGTGCACAATTTTCAAATGTAGCATTATATTGTATATATATATGAAGATAATGCAGGTTATATAGCTCGAGTTGAAGATTGTTATATCAAAGGAGACATACAAAACACATTCGCCTCAAGTTATTCTTCATCCAACGAATTTGTTCATATGAGTATCTAGCGGATCTTTTCAAGGAGGCTTTATCGACTGCGACATCTGGAATATTGGCGAACATAATTGGATTGCGTCGACTTAATGAAATTACGCGATGTCAACATCATTGGGAGAATCTACACCGCTGCACTTTTTTCCCTTAACCAAGGTTTTATCCCATCGGGTTTTCCTGTTAAGGTTTTTAACGAGGCAGCTTACAAAAAGGGATCCATAATTGTGTACTCTTTTTCATTCACTAGATTTTTATCCCAATGGGTTTTTTCTAGTAAGGTTTTAACGAGACACAATTCCCTTATGAACATCCAATAGGGAGTGTTATGAATATATTTAGTGGATGTTCAATATTACGTGTATATACCATCTTCCTTGTTTAGACTTTCCTAGTATTAAATTTACTTCCTCCACAAGTATATGTAATTCCTATATAAGGGCTCCTTATGTGTGATAATAAAATATCTTTAAGTTCCCTCTTCTATTACCTCTTTATTTCATAACAGATCTGTTATAATTAATTATTTTTTGGTCAAATCAGTTATAATGTATTAAATTAATATTCTATTCATTAATAGTAGATTTTATTAGTAGATTCATACAAGTAAGGAAACAATTGATGAATGAGATTAGCTGATAAAATACAATAATAAATACATATTCTTTGTTTTCTTAAAATATTTAAATTACGGTAAACTCCTCTGTTTTTAAATTTGTTTTGGCAAAATAAATTGTAGCGAAAATTATAAGATTTTATTTTTTAAATTATAAGCTTTCCTCAATTATCTCCAAGCAGTTAACCTAAAAAACTGTTATAGTGATCTCCACTTTCTTTTTTGGGCAGTTTAAGTGATCTCCACTTATTCCTAAAATTTCTCATAATATCTCGTAGGGTTAATAACTAAAAAACTGTCCAAGGTTTACCCTATGTTAAAATTAGGTGTCTGAAGTTTAAAATGTTAAAATGGACTGTCCCAAGTTTCATTTTTGTTGAAATTTGGTGTCTTTGTGCGTCTTTTCATCTCCATTCAATCATTTTCATCAACCCACCAACCCACACATAATCAATCACTCTTTACTTTTCACAAAATCGTCAAATTTCACCTAAAAATTGAACATTAAAAAAAAAGTTTCTAGAAGAGTGGTGTAGAGCCATTTTCAAGGACAATAGAGCGAGATTTACTAGCCCGGATGTGACCAACTTTTTAGGTGACGGTCCCGGTAAGATGACGAGAAGGGAGTGTGTATGAGAGCTTGAATTTGACAGACGGTTTCGTAGGAGTTGACTTCTCTAAAGTAATCACACCGAGACACCAAATTTCAACAAAAATGAAACTTGGGACAGTCCATTTTAACATTTCAAACTTCAGACACCTAATTTTAACATAGGGTAAACCTTGGACAGTTTTTTAGTTATTAACCCTATCTCGTATGATAGATAGTGTGGCCACGAAATATGAGAGAATGTGATCACCCACCCTAGTTCAAGTCCATAACTCGTAGGACTCCACCTACCAATTACAATTAGTCTCTCACAATATACTCATTCTCTAGAAAGCATCAAGGGGCTGGCATCTGAGAACATGTCATTATCTTCTCAAAACCAAGTGATAGAAAAATAGAAATTCGTACACAATCAACAGTTTGTCTGGAGTCCCATTTATCCAACTACAAAGCAAAAGACTAGTAGAAGATAACTACCGGTAAACAAAACTACTTAGACTTCCATTACTAAAGCTTTAAACTTTCTTTTTCATTTTTATTTTATATATATAACATCTTATGGTCAACATGTTTTGTGTGTAATATCTCATTTGAATGGTCATCAAATTAATGCAAAGCAATATGCTCTCATTTCCATTGTATTCCAAGGGTGGGCTAATTGGATTTCTTGCTCTCCTGTTACTATCTATCTTAATATATTCACCAGTTGATTCACTGAACATATGCATAATAGCATTCAAATCTGAAAGTATATGATTTTTGTTTATTATATTGCAGGCATCCATCAAGTAAGATATATACAAGGATTGAAGATACATAAAGAAGCAGTTCTACCGTCCACAAAGAGAAATATAGATTTAGCAATCAAATTATTTCATTTCCATCAATTTATTATCATATGTTGGACAAAACGTATATGTATATTATGTTGTTTTGTTTTGTTGCAGGACTTCAATAGATAAGAAGAAGCGTATGGATTGAAGAGAATATTATATAGAAGCATTTCTACTTGATTGAAAGAGTGAAATACGTTTTTCCTGCTAATTTTGTTTCTTTTATTTAGACAGTTTTTTTTTTTTTTTTTTTTTTTATAATTTATGTATCGATCAACCTAGATTTGTTATATGTTTTGTACCGTTTATTTAGATTAATATGTTGTAATTGGAAATATCAAATATAATATATATATATATATATGTTACATATACTTTATATATATATATATATAAATAAGTAGATGGGAAGATTTTATCAATATTTTGCAAACCATTTACAGTTTTATATTATATATTTACGGCATGTTTGGTTCACATAATGGAATAGGGAATAGGTAATGGGTATTCCCTATTACGTTGTTTGGTTAATTAATTGTATGGAATTAGGATTCCTAATTTCCAATTTTGAAGGAATACATAATCCTAGCATAACCCCTAGGTTTACCTATTCCGCATTCTCTAAAATAAAAATTAGAAATAAAAAATACAATTTTAACCCTAATCTAATTTATTTATTATATAGAAATTATAATTCTCTCACGCAATGCATCTATCTCGCGACTATTGACTGCCCTTATTCTGCATGTCCATCTCGTGATCATATTTTAATTTAATTAATAATAATAATTTACATGTTTTTTCACTTTACAAAATGTTATATTAGCTATAGTGAGTTTTACAATATCGAAAAAAAAATTGTTTTTTTTTAAAAAAAATCCTTTAAAAAATTTGTATTTTGTAAAAAAAAAAATAATCAATTTTTCATTTAATAATATATGATTTGAATTTTTCATTGTTAATTTGATTAATATATGAAACAAAATGGTATATCTGTCAATTTGGACTTATTCCATTCCGTTCTCACTATCATTTTATCAACCAAACATTGGATTCAGAATCATCATTCATTATTCCTCATGTCAACCAGACAACATCATATTAATATTACATATTCCTTATTCCCTATTCCTATTCCCTATTCCTTATTCCACGAACCAAACATGCCGTTAATCTATTTAATATAGAAAATAAAAACGAAATACAAAAAAACACAGAAAATAATAAAATTCAAAATATATATATATATATTCACAAAATTACAGATATTGCTACCGTTGAAATGATTAGTGACCATTCGTATTAGTCACAAATTTTATATATATTTAGTGATTATCTGAATTACCGGCCACTAAAACATTTAGTATTGGTATTTTTTGTGACTACCCCGTGACAATTTTTTTTGGAGCACTGATTTATTCAGTGACTGTTTTGCTGTCTTTTGTGATCATTCTAGCCGTCACAAAAAACCTGTTCTGGTGTACTGACGAGTGCATTGCATGGCGTACATTAGACTACCAACCATGTTAAGGTACTCTGCACTTTTCATCTGTTCACGCTCAACCTGGTCTTTTGGGCCCTCAGGCTTTGACAATGCGCACCCAAACACAACTGGCGTATCCACGAGCTTGACATGTTGTAATCTGAACATTTTCAACAGTTTGTTGCTATATGATTCTTGAGAGAGACATAGTTTACGAGCAGGCCGATCCCTAGAAATATTAATGCCTAGGCAGTACGTGGATTTTCCCATGTCCATCATCTCGAATACAGATGCCAGCCAGGACTTTGATTCATTCAGGCAACTCATTTCATTCTCGGCAATTAGTATGTCATCCACATATAATGTCAAGATAACATACTTTGACTCATAGGTCTTAGTGTACACGCAAGGATCCTTGTGAAGGTTCACGAATCCGTTTCCAACGATTTTCTCGTGGAACCTGCGGTACCATTGCTGAGATGATTGTTTAAGACCATGGATCGATCTTTGGAGTTTACAAACTTTACGTTCTTTTCCATGGATTATGAAACCCTTCGGTTGCTCCATATGGATCTCTTCATCCAGGTTTCCGTGGAGGAATGCAGTCTTAATATCCATTTGGTGCAGCTCCAGATCGAGGCTTGCAACCAGGGCCAAAATAGCCCGGAATGTGTTGTAACGCACAGTCGGTGAGTATGTCTCATCAAAGTCCATTCCGTGAAATTGGGTATATCCTTTCGCAACGAGTCGAGCTTTGTACCGCTCAATATTTCCATCAACAATGAGTTTCAAATTCGGAACCCAATTTGTCCCTATGGCTCTTCGGTTAGCAGGTGATGGATATGTGCCCAATTCGAGTTCGTATTTATATTCCGGGCCTCGTAAACACGTCAAAATTACATCTCGACTTGAAAAACGTCTCCCAAAGGGTCAAAACGGTCCGGAAGCGCGTTACGCGCGTCCGGACCGGACCTCCGGATTGCGCAAAGCAATCCGGACCTCGCCGAATTGCCCAAATTCGACGAGGTTCGGATTGCATTGCGGGTATCGTGCGATTACCGTTTCCGCGATTACCGTTACGTGTAGAGAAGTCAAGTTCGCGCATTACCAATATGGATGACGGTTACCGCTTGCTTTTGAACCGTCATCAAACCGCTTTAAAACCGGGTCCGGTCCCAAGGAAGCCTATAAATAGGAGGCCTTGGCCACCCATTTTCACACATCCTCTCATTTGCCCAACTTTGGTATTTTGAGCTCTGACTTCTCTCTAGAAATATTTTCTCTCTCTAGAATTACTCTTTTAGCCATATAGTGACTTAAGCATCGGAGAGGGCTCCGCTAGCACCACCCCCCCTCTCCGTGCTAACATCGGTCCTTTGTGCAGGAATCGACGCCCCAGACATCCGAACTTGTACACAGTCCACCACCTTTTGAGACTCAGACGCCTCCTGAGACACAACCGCCTTTTTGGGACACAAACTTTCCGAGACTCAACCGAACGCTCGTCCGTGGCACAAACCTCTTTCAGACAAAGGGTTACAGCCCGAAAACCCGCTCAACCATACGAACAGACGCGTCCCCACGACCCAGTTCATCCAGGAAGCAACATTGGCGCCGTCTACGTGATTCGAACAAAAAGCTACCATACCGCAAAGACAATGCACGAGACCCATGACACCAACTTGGAGTATGTTGACACAAAAGATGCCGCCTTTGAAGATACCACAACGCCTTGCCCATAACCTTGCAGAAGCCGATAAGAAGACAACTTGGATCCTTCCACATCCCTGTTGCCACATCCAATGCTTTCTTCACTCCAACAAGAAATGCATCCTCCGCACAATGCGACCAAGGAGCCTTCCAATACAAAGGTGTCAACCCGTCACCTCATCTGCCTCCAATCAACGAACAAGTTGAGATGATAGGGACAAAGTCTCGAGTCACAAGTCATCAAGACACACTGCACCAAAGAATAGCGGGGCAATGCACGGAAGGTACCTTCCAGTACCGACAGCCAAGGCACGAAGCTGCACGCTCATGCAACCTGTACGTGATAGCACAACACCAAAAAGAGGCATGGAAACAACCCCCAAAGCAGAATCAAGCAAAACCGCCCTCAAGCGGTCAGCAAGGAAGAAATTGGCAGCCTCAGCCAAGAAGACCTCTTCAAGGAAATTTCCAGAAGCCAAAAGGAGTAAAGCTCACTGACTGCATTCCTTTGAAAGCCCCGCCGTCCGAAATATTGAAAGAGATGAAGGATGCAAAAATGTGGAAAGCGCTGAGCAATTTCAGAAACGGCCCGTTGGGGAGAGACAAAAACAAGTGGTGTGAATACCACGAGGTCTTCGGCCACAAGACGAACAGTTGTGCCAGCCTACGTTTCCGCATTAACAGCTTCCTCCTCAAAGGCAAATTAAAGCAATTCACCGATCAAGGCGACAACCCTCCAAAGAAGACTCAAGCAGAGTCATCCAAAATACACAAAGAAGGTCCTTCCACAAGGACAAGCCAAGACGATGCTGACATCTGTCACAAGGAGGGACGGAAAAAACCTGCTAGTGACGACGACGTCCCAATCACGGGATTGACAACAAGAACCTTGAAGGCAATAATTGAAAAAGAGATACACGTTTCCTGGGAAAAGAGACAACCGCAACAAAAGAGGTCATTCCAGTCAGATGACCAAAGAATCAAAGAGTCCAAACTCGCCAAATGTGTTCCATTGAACACACCATTATCTGTCATCTTGAAAGAAATGAAAGAAACCAAGCTGTGGAAAATGCCCTCAAAATTCCACAAGGGACCATTGGGAAAAGAAGAAAGCAAATGGTGTGAAAATCATGAACTATACGGCCACGAAACCGAAAGCTGTGTCAGACTAATATTTCACATAAACAGCTTGATCTTAGAAGGAAAAATGAAGAAGTATATCGACCATGGCAATAAGCATCAAAGGAAGCCTCGTGTGAAGTCTTCAGAAAAAGGCAAGTGAAAAGAAAATGCGGATGATAATCCACCTATCGCCAAACGCCAGAAAAACAACGTCACTTATGGAACCAATTGTGACGACTTGTACAATCTTTGGAGTATGAATGCAGAAGAAGCAAATCTCAAACTCCCAGAAAACAAACCTCACCGCCCACTTGAGTCAACGACTGCCTTCCTTGGCAAAGATGTTGAAGAACAATACAAGCAAAGTAAAACTTGGGGGCATGACATCAACTTTTGTCCATCCCTAAAAGGGGAGATTGAAGAGCTCAAAACGCTAGATGCATTGAGAAACTATGTGGCACGTGGCAGAATCAAATAGCCAACAAATCACCTATGAGGACGTCAAACACATCAGCAATCCCTTTATCTTCCTTATCTCCTTTTTCGCATATCTATTTTAAATATTTTAAAGATTAAGTACAACTCATGCTTATTAGCCTCAGTAATTTTCAAAAGAAGTGATCAGTAGACGCTTTCTTGTAATCCGTTGTGCGAACTCTAAATATCTAATAAAGGTTAAATCTACTTTCGTAGGTACATTATTATGACGCATATTACCTTGGAATAACGCCAAGTAACAACTACGCACATATTACTCGCGTCAACAACACAAAGTTCCAAGCATTTTATATGTGCAAGACTAAAAATCGTGTCGCAATAATAAACAAGGCGGGGGCAATACACAAGGACAGATCATGCACTATTAGAAGATGAAACAATATAAACAATCAGGAAACAGCGATACAACTGCCAAGCGACTTGGGGGGCACCAAGCTGACAAGTGCTCGGCAATTCTACCTAACATATATACATGCCTATCATGATCTACACCTATCGTATCCGCACTCAGGGAAGTTTCCTACACAAACAAGGAATCCTTGTATCAGATTCCTCTACTTTAATTATTATATGCATAACTAAAAAGAAAATTTCATGACTTCATACTTTTGCAAACTTATAAAAATTACGATTATCTGACAAAAGTAACTCTGCTCTTAGGTACATGCTACACTACGATTACTACACAGGAATTACGCCAAGTAGTAACCTATGCACAAAAATCTACTTCAACAATACAAACTAAGCATTGTGTCCAAGGAGGGATTTATGGTATACAACACCAACATATCTATCATCTACACCAACAGGGAGTTTATTTCTCCATTCATAACATAGGCGTCTATCTCAAGAAGATGCCGGCAACACAAAGCCATCAAGCTATATGCACAATCAACTTATATGCCGCAATGACAACCTGCAGATTATTTATCAAAATGACGACTATTCTAAAGGCGTCAACTACAAGCAATATCTTGGATTAACACCAAGATCATCTATCAAAATGACGACTATTCAAAAGGCGTCAACTGCAAGCAATATCTTGGATTAACACCAAGGCCTACTATCAAAAATAGCATGTTGTGGTATCCTCTTTTTTAAAGACAAACCCCATGTTTACTTCTAAAAAATGACATAGCCATTCCCTGGATTCAGAACATGATGGGCATACGGGACTGATCACCCCATAAGTGGCGGAAGTTCTCTGGTTAGACAACGACCCTACACTATAACAAGTGTGAATTCCTGTTTAAATGGTTCACTCTTTATGGCGAATGTCCTCTTGATAGACGACAATCCCATATTACGAATTCCTGTTTAGGGTTCGCTTTATACGGCGAAAGTCCTCTGGTTAGATGACAATTTCGTACTACAGATTTTCAAACCGTGTTGCATGGTTCCTGGACGCAGAAAGCATGCATCAGAATTCATATTTTCAAAAAAGTGTTACATGGTCCCTGGACGCATGAATCATGTATCACAAATATTTTTTCAAATATTTTACCAAATATTTTGTCAAATATTTTATCAAATATTTTATGTATCAAACACCTTTCCAAAAATTTTATCAACACAGTTTTTTGGGTGTATCACATTCAATGCCAAAATATTTTTTCAAATATTTTATCAACAAGCTTTTTAGGGTTCACAAAATGCTTCTTCATAAACTAAAATATTTTTACGTATGCTTCCCCAACGCGGGTTGATACACGCTGGCAGGTGCGCACCCTGTTTAAAACTCATAAAATTTACAAGTCGAGTCTTGTACAACGTCGCCTTAGAGTGGAACTAGGAGACGGTATAAACTAGTATCTTGCTTAGCCAAGATAACACCTTTCAAATACTAAAATGTTTCTACGTATGCTTCCCCAACGCGGGTTGATACACGCTGGCAGGTGCGCACCCTGTTTAAAACTCATAAAATTTACAAGTCGAGTCTTGTACAACGTCGCCTTAGAGTGGAACTAAGAGACGGTATAAACTAGTATCTTGCTTAGCCAAGATAACACCTTTCAAATACAATACTTGTTGAGAAATATTGCTATACGCAAAAATACTTGGCAGGTTGCAACACATATAGCGGCAAGCTATTCAGGAAAGAAGGGCAATATGCATAATGCATCATGCAAGCAATCAGGAGAGCATCTCAACTTATCAATCAAGAAGTGGCTATCGGTCACGACTGCGGGGACTATGTCTACGTTACTAGTCTTCCACATTCAATAAACACAGTAAGTGATAACGGTATGGAATATTACTAACAAATTATCATGCAAACTACTATGTATAAAGCAGGTTCAAACGACGTAGTTCAAAGCGAACAAGTCGTAAGCAGCAACTAAGGAACAACTACAACAAGTTTCCAAACACAGAAGCCGGGGGACAAACAGACTTAGAAACGAGTTCAACATATCCAAAAGATGGCACAAATTAAAGAATGCCATCATCTCTGACAGGACTCGGCGGAACAGGCAGAAGTTGCACATTAGTGTTGCCACCGTCTTCTCCAAACAAAACCAACAGTGCACAAGTCGCAACATCCTATGCTCTACCCATCTCGCCATGCCTTGGAGTCTAGCCAAGAGGGGCGATCATAACACTTAACAAACGTACAATCGCAACTACGGACATCATGTTCATCATCTAAGGATATATATCCTATCTTTCAAGTCCAAAGCATATGGACAGCATAGATAACTCAAGGTATGAAATATTACTAACAAGTTATCACATAATTATTATTGAAAACAGGTCCAGGTGACGAAATATCATGCAAGCAAAGGCATGAACAAAGAATTATCAACATCAACCCATTCACAAAGGGTTCAACATGCTGGAAGCAGACAGCCCAACAGCAACCAAGAGTCAACATCATCTCTAAGAACTTATGGCAAAGAGTTCATAATGACAACATCAAATGCAATGTCGTCATCCACACAGAAGACACGACAAGAATGATTGTTTCAACATTCAGCACAACATAGCTCTTCAAGATAAGGGCGACAATCAGCAATCAACAAATACTTACCTCAGTAGGAGTAACGCTCCTCCTTGGGCCGGTCCCTCGACCGGGGGGCAGAAGACACCACTGCACAACCCTCAACTCTATTTCCTTTATCACAAGAAGGAATTAGCACGGTCATGCTCAGCATAAAGAACTAAGAATCGCTCGAGGGACGCGCCCCTGCGTCGGACCTTTCGAAGATTATGCTAAAAACAGAAACTGCAGCCAGCGGTAACTTGAAAAATTAACAAGTTCAAAGAAAATACAATGAGACGTCTTACTCACAAGCCCTTTACCGCCACCGTGTCCGAAGACTCCAGAGTAGCGGGGGCACTTGTATGGACATTCCTCTCAACAAATGGATTTCTATACACATCAGCTATCCGCAAAGACAAGCTTTTTCCCATCAAGATGGAGATAGGGGACTTACTCATGGTAACAACCGTGGGAAGACTAATTCTGACAAGAAGACAGCAAGATCTGATATCCTGGAAAATGCTATCAACAATCCAGTCAATGCGCAAACACGCACCAACACTTATTCAAGCACTTATGCAACAGACGCTTCATGTGAGACAACCACGTACGTACAAGACTTATTAGTCTTCGTGCAACAAGTAACAAGCATCACGCAAGGGGGGCAACCTCTTCAACACATTAACCTTGCATGACAACACCGAGCTCATACTCGCAGCATACAAGATTACAATGGTGGAATATTTTCTAAGTACTTGGCTCAGGATGACAGTCAGCATATTGCAAGTTGTCGGCATACAACCACGTGTCAGCATATTATCAGGAGTTGGCATATAACCTGTGTTCGCATCAAGCATACGGATACAGCATACATAGCCAGAGATGGTGAAAAGATTCTAAGTGCGGGGGCAAATACGCACACACAATGTACGTACATACATGTCGGCAAGGATGAATGTCGACAAGGAGAAAAATATTTTCTAAGTGTTTCCATGTACGTACATACATGTCGACAAGGATGCATGTCGACAAGGATGCATGTCGACAAGGAGAAAAATATTTTCTAAGTGTTTCCATGTACGTACATACATGTCGACAAGGATACATGTCGACAAGGAGAAAATATTTTCTAAGTGTTTCCATGTACGTACATACATGTCGACAATGATGCATGTCGACAAGGAGAAAATATTTTCTAAGTATTTCCATGTACGTACATACATGTCGACAAGGATGCATGTCGACAAGAAGAAAATATTTTCTAAGTATTTCCATGTACGTACATACATGTCGACAAGGATACATGTCGACAAGGAGAAAATATTTTCTAAGTGTTTCCATGTACGTACATACATGTCGACAATGATGCATGTCGACAAGGAGAAAATATTTTCTAAGTATTTCCATGTACGTACATACATGTCGACAAGGATGCATGTCGACAAGAAAAAAATATTTTCTAAGTATTTCCATGTACGTACATACATGTCGACAAGGATACATGTCGACAAGGAGAAAATATTTTCTAAGTGTTTCCATGTACGTACATACATGTCGACAAAGATGGATTGCATACAGCGAGTAGCTATACCTCCTAATCACACCTACGACGCTCATCGACAAAGCTCATACGACGACATTTATGGTAACAAGTATTAGATATCGCTTAAATATTTCCTAAGTGTTTTAGCATACTTGCAGGTAATGACCAACAGTCTATACCTGATGCTCAACCATTAGCGCCAACGCGCATAGCAAAGTCAATGCGCATAGCAAAGTCAACGCGCATAGCAAAAGTCAACGCGCGTAGCAAAAGTCAACGCGCATAGCAAAAATCAACGCGCATAGCAAAAGTCAACGCGCATAGCAAAAGTTAACGCGCGTAGCAAAAGTCAACGCGCGTAGCAAAAGTCAACGCGCATAGCCAAAGTCAACGCGCGTAGCAAAAGTCAACGCGCATAGCCAAAGTCAACGCGCATAACAAAGTTGATACGTGCAGTAAAAAGGACCAACATCTCAAGAAGCTATCATGCAAGCGATGCAACTAATATGACGAACCGCGAAGAACAAATACGACAACACTTAAGGAAATATTTCTCTAAGGCATCAAAGCAACAAACAACTACTTCCAAGAGACTCCTTGATGATAAGGATCAAAGAAGTAATGCACCTACAAGTACTTACGGTATACTCCGCTGTCTTCTAAGTATTTATCTCTACATACATGATTGTTTTGGTGTTACACGTATCGAATCCGTCATTTTACATGCATGTTTACATATCGCATGATTCATGATTTAATAATCGCTAAGTCGTTTGAGAAGTATACGGATTATATTTCTTACGTCACGTAATTACGTTCTTGCCATGACCGTTACTTGTGCATGTACGTTAATAAAAGGATGTCCGCATGACGTGTCCCTAACGATAATCACGTTTGTACGTTATATATGCGCATTCCCTATTGCACTAACCGTAATGACAGGAAATAAAGTCACTCGGTCGGAAAATCAAAGGACCAACGAAATCAAGACTCCTACGTCCAACCAACAATCAAAACCGGAAGGTTAGCGTCAAGCTAAAATTGGACACGTATCCTAACTTAAAAATAGAGTCAAGAAAGGTTTTTAACCGTTACTTGACTCGAGGGCAAGTGATGGATATGTGCCCAATTCGAGTTCGTATTTATATTCCGGGCCTCGTAAACACGTCAAAATTACATCTCGACTTGAAAAACGTCTCCCAAAGGGTCCAAACGGTCCGGAAGCGCGTTACGCGCGTCCGGACCGGACCTCCGGATTGCATTGCGGGTATCGTGCGATTACCGTTACGTGTAGAGAAGTCAAGTTCGCGCATTACCAATATGGATGACGGTTACCGCTTGCTTTTGAACCGTCATCAAACCGCTTTAAAACCGGGTCCGGTCCCAAGGAAGCCTATAAATAGGAGGCCTTGGCCACCCATTTTCACACATCCTCTTATTTGCCCAACTTTGGTATTTTGAGCTCTGACTTCTCTCTAGAAATATTTTCTCTCTCTAGAATTACTCTTTTAGCCCTATAGTGACTTAAGCATCGGAGAGGGCTCCGCTAGCACCACCCCCCCTCTCGTGCTAGCATCGGTCCTTTGTGCAGGAATCGACGCCCCAGACATCCGAACTTGTACACAGTCCACCACCTTTTGAGACTCAGACGCCTCCTGAGACATAACCGCCTTTTTGGGACACAGACTTTCCGAGACTCAACCGAACGCTCGTCCGTGGCACAAACCTCTTTCAGACAAAGGGTTACAGCCCGAAAACCCGCTCAACCATACGAACAGACGCGTCCCCACGACCCAGTTCATCCAGGACGCAACAGCAGGTAAATCAACTAAAGACCATACCGAATTGGCTTTTATAGAGGCGATCTCTTCCTCCATTTCTTTCCTCCATTCATTCGCTTGAGGTCCTTCCAAAACTTGTTTAACCGTTACCGGTTCATCAACCGAAGTCAGAGTGAATAACCACCATTTTTTATGGGATACTTATTGGGAGTAGTTCGATGACTTTGACTATGTCTAGGCTAATTAGTGTTAGGATGTGCGTGTCGGGGCAACTGGATGTTGACCCGAATGCTTCACGTGTGGAATTCGTCTTCCTTCAATCTGTTCTCTACCTATCTGCACGAGGGGTAAGCCGAGGGTGGTACCGCGAACCCTCTCCGATGCTAAAGTAAGTACAGTATTCTAGAGAGAGAAACTAGAGAGAAGGCAGAGCTCAAATGTGTGATAAATCATCATATGTCAAATGAGGAGAACTTGAGCACTTTATATAGGCCTCAAGGGGGATTAAGGCGGTTAATGACACCGTTAACCCCTAAACGTGCTCTATTAAGGAATAATGAAGGGCCTAACCCCTTGTAAGCATGGGAGAGTTCATAGTATTGTGTAATGGCCGGACGTGAAAAATGGCGTCAGGTCTCGGCGAGGCGCAACCCGGACGACAGTCTCCCAGATGTTGCGTAAACCCCTTGTCCGGGCATATTACATCGTCTGGGGGTGGTATTGAGGTCTAGAGGTCGGATTACATAATCTGACCTCCAAGACCTGAGGTCGGACAGCTGATCTGATCTCTCCTAAGAGAGATCGTTCTAGTTGGACCGATCTCCCTTAGGGAAGATTGGACCAGTGGTAGGTCCAGACGGCTGTTTTTTCCCGCCCGGGCCTTTTCCTGCTGCGAGTGACGTGTTCGGGTCAATGTTTCGATTTGCAATCGTATGTGGGGTTATCATGATAATATAATACGAACTGAAACGGGTCCAAATTGTGCGTATATCCATCAATTAGTCCCATCTTGAACTTGAACAACGCTCCCACTAGGAATAATGTTCCTGATTGGAACAACACTCCCACTGAAAACAAGAGCGTTACTTGAACCTTCACCAACAGCTTTTCTTGGACGACCTATTGGTCTCGGGATTCTACCACCAAGATGAACTCCATGGTTATTAGGACCAGGAACCAAGTTGGTAGTCCCACTCCCACCGTCACCAGTATGTAGTTGAGGAATTATAGGATTTTCATCTAACGGTTCAGCAACATGATTATCAGGTTCGACTTGATTCGCACATGCATCAATAGTGAACTGTGTGGTTGGATTGATTCCTCCCACTGTATTTATTATGAAAATGTCTCCATTCTCATTTACCATGTCATTCACTTGCGTTGCTGCCTCAAAACTCCCACTCAAAGTAAGTGGGACCTAGTCATCATCATTCGGTTATAGTTTAATTAATACTTCGTTTGTTTTGATGTTACCAAGCGTAGGAATTCGTCCTCAAGAAATGTAACGTCTCTGGACTCATGTTCGACCACACCACCATTATCTTGAGCTGCCACGAAAACGTATCCCTTAGAGTTCTCAGAGTACCTTATAAAGATACTCTTCAAACCTCTAGGTCTCAACTTGCTCAAACGACTGTCGATGTAATGCGTGTATGCTGCGCAACCCCAATGTCGCAACCTGGTAAGATCCATCTCTTTAGCAGTCCACAGCTCATATGGTGTCGTTTCTACCGATTTTGTTGGAACAAGGTTTACTACATGAGTGGCAGTCAACAACGCATCACCCAGAAAGAGATCGGAAGTTGAGCTTGCGACATCATGGTTCTTACATGTAAGCATATGGTGATGGGCGCTGTAAATGGAAGCCCATTATATGTATAGTTTACCTAAGTTAATTGGGTAAATGTCACATTAGAAAATTGGGCCAGACCCAAAACCTAATTGACATGAGAGGCCCAAAATTGGACCTCCCTATACTACATGGCCGGCCGAAATAATGAAGGGGGTAAAGTGGACTTTTGCCCACTTTACTCCTCCTATAAATACATAGTGTTAGGGGATTTTTAGGGCTAATCCTTAATCCTTCCTTACAGTGTTTTAGAGAGAAAAACCCTCCTCCCCACACACACTAGTTTCGGCCGAACCACATACACACACAAGGGTGTGCCAATTTGCCTTCGAGCAAACACTCCGGAGATCTGTCCCATTGCCAAGAATCGATCAGAGGCTTTGCAGTGGAGAATATACCACGTAGGGCTTCCTTCACAAGAACCCCTACGGGTGTCGACCGGAGGATCTTGAACTCCCTCCTACAAGGATCTCGGGACTACGGACGACTATTGAGGTATGTGCGAGTCTTCCGCAGCGTAATTCCGATTACTAGAATGTACCATGGTTTAGTTTCTGTAGTGATTACTCCCCGTAATCTAACACTGGTATCAGAGCCTATGTTAGGAGTTCATGATTTTGATAAATTGGTGTTCTTGAAATTTAAAATTGGAACCGAAAATTTTAAAAGAAATTTTAAATTTTGGACTTTTGGGGTTGTTGGTGAAACTGAAATTTTCATGATGTTCTTAGTTAATTTAATGTTCATGATCTTCAAGAAAATGGTGATATTTATCAAAATCAAACATTGGATTGTAGATCTTATTAAACTTTGATCTTGAAATTTGATCACTAGTTCCCAATTTGGTGTTTATTGGCCGGATCCCTAGTGATTTACAAGGTAAAACTTTTAGTTTTCTTAGACACCAAGGGATAAATTTCGGCACAAATATTAAAATTATATTATTTTCCATATTTTAATTTTTAATCTAGGTAACAATATATCTATAATTTGGAACATTAGGATAGATTCACATTCATATATAGAAATATATATGACTATTAATATATCTGAATATTTAATAAGGTTAAAGATAATATTGATAGATATTAGTTACCTAAAAGATTGAGAAAATATATTGTTAATATTTTTTTTCCCTGTTTAAGATATTGACAATAAATAATACATATATTTATATGTGTGTGCCAAAATTTACATACATATATATATATATTATTGATTGATTTAGTCTTAAAGATAGAATCTTAGCAACAAATATATATATGTTTATATTAGGTCCAAAATTTATATATATATATATATATATATATATATTATTAATATTGGAAATTATTTCATATAGTTAATGTTACTTGGTGGCCAAGTTAAATATTTTTAGACTTTAAAACCCTACTTAGGCCACAAGTAAACATTTCGGCCCAACCTTTAAAATTTTAATTATTGGGCTAGTGTAATATGTCAAACCGGGACGAATTTAAATCGAACTGGATTTTCTCAATCGGTTCGACCTAGTCGGGTCGGACCGGGGTAACTAAGTGGATCTAACCGAACCGGTTTTGTGTGTTGAACCGAACCCTATTTTATTGGACCGGTTCGGGCCGAACCAGATTTTAAATTAAATCAGGAGCGAACCGAACCAGATTTTACCGGACTGAGTTGAACCAGATTTATCGGACCGAACTGGATTTTTTTGGACCGAACCGAACCGGACCAAAACGAACCGAAATTGACTGAACCGAACCGTGTTTTCAAAACAGAATTCAATTCAATTAAAATAGGGAGGTCAAGTTTTAAAATCCAAATGTTTTCGAACCTTAAAATGGCCTACACATTGCTCATAGGGTTGCTAACCTTTATGCCTTGTTTCGATTATGGGGATGGATCTCGAAGATACATATTTTTGGGACTGGTTAAATTATTGGGCTGACTTGTAATTGTTTATTATTCAATATATATTTATGCATGATTAGAACTGTTGTCTTGACTGAGTCAAGCTAGCTGGATATTGCATGTTGTGGGCGGAGCCCTGGTTAAATATATGGTTTGCGCACTAGGATAGACATGTTGTGATGGTTGAAAATGCCTAGGATTCATGTCTAGAAGTTTGCGTAATTGAATATAAGCATGAATTGCAAATCAGCCCCTAATGTTTAAAATAATTTTAAAATCGAAAACCAGTCGCTAAATATGTTTGCTGGATATGAATGATACATGTTTGACACGTATGCTAGAATGTTGAGGATGTAGTTGCATTTGATAATTTACTTGGAAGTAGAATTATGTATGCAAGCATGAGTTCCTCGGAACATTAGATGCATGAAGCGAAAGCATGAGTGTGGTTTGTATGATGAATGTTACTGGCGTATGATAATTTACATGGATAGTAGAATTATGTATGCATGAGTGAATTCATCGGAATGATTTTCCAAAACAAAAGGGTCTTGGGAAAGCCAAGATCGGGTATGCTTTTTTTAGAATTCCCGTTCCGGTAATTTGCGATTAAAACCGTTTTAAAAGACTGATCTATTGGATAGAAGACGAAGATAATGTGAACCCTTTCACAGCCATCTTCCATTGGTTTACAGGTGGTCGGTTGGTTCAGATGACTGAGGAATCATTATTTGTCGGATTCTATCTTAATAGATATTTGATGTATGCAATTCTTTCTCAAAATGTTATTGTCGCCCTGATTATGCGTGATTATCAATGTGTTTAGTATTGAATTACAAAATAGATAGCATCATCTTATGTTAATGAGCTTTTGATTGAGACAAACTATGACTCGTGGAGCAAGCGCGTCAGTACAGTGTTGGAGGATAACGACCTAGTAGGTCACATTCAGAAATCCATGAGCTGCCCAGAAGTTGGTCTAACTAAAGACCTAGCAGTTGCTCATTTATAATGGGAGCAAGATGACAAGAAAGCGAAGGAGATTCTGCTATCTGAGATGTCTCAGGAATTCCATGACAAGTATAAGAATGTTTCGATTACAAAGGACATTTGGGATGCCCTCTTCCTGAAATACGGAAACGGCATGGCAGCAATCCTGCACCCACTTATACCGGCAATGGAAGAAAGCTTTAACAGCTACAGTAAAGGTGTACTTGAAAAGGTATATGATCTCCTTAGCATGTTGAAACCATTGGAGGAAGAAGGTCAGGTGGGTGAATGGGATAAAATTCAGGCCATCATCGGGGTCCTCCCAAAGTCTTGGAGAGAAGCCAAGGCTTTACTGACTGCCAGTGGTTTTGTGTTAGATCTTGCATCAGTGCTGAAATTCATCGATATGGAACAGGCTCGACTGAAACCAGTACCGGGACGAGCTGGGCAAGGAAAGAGGAAGATGATGAACAAAAGAAAGAAACAACAGGCTGTCGACGGTAAAATTTGACAAAGCCTAAACTAGGCAATCTCCGACTAAAATCAGAGATAGTCCGCGGGAACTCCAGTCCACGCCGAATAGGCGAAGGTACAGGGTCCAGCAAATCCCATCCTGAAAAGGTATGCGACATTGGTTATGTAATGGAAGCTCTAGTTTCCTCTATTGTCATGTTCACTGACTCAAATCCTTCTTGGATTCTTGACTCAGGTGCGACGGACCACATAGCCAATGAAAAAGGACTGTTCGCCAAGTTTAGAGGATTGCCAAAGGATTCTAAGAGGATATACATTGGCGACAAATCACAAGTTGAAGTCATAGGAGTAGGGAACTGCAAGTTGTCTATGAACAATGGCAGGACCATGCTACTTGAGAATGTCCTTTTTGCTACTCGAATCCGTAGAAATGTTGTTTCTGTTTCCGCTCTTATGAATAGTAATTACATTTTATCATTTGAGAAGAACTTTGTATGCATTAATAAAGGCGATGTCTTCTTTGGGCATGCCTATTTCTCTTATGGTCTCTTTATCATGGATTTGAATGGAAGCATAGATATGAATAGATTGTATGAATTATCCTCCAGGGAAGCAGAGACTGATGCAGCCGGATGGCATGCGAGGCTAGGACATATAAGCTATGATAGGGTCCATTCATTAGCCCGGAGAGAGCTTTTTCATGGTACCAACAATGTGACTAAACTCACTTGCCATGATTGTCTAGCTGGAAAGTCCACCCGCAAACCATTTGGAGAAGCTCAACGAGCCGAGTACCCATTGCAGTTGATTCACTCCGACGTCTGTGGACCAATGAGTGTAACCGCTAGCAATGGGAAACGATACTTCGTAACTTTCATTGACGACTTTACCCTTTATGGGTTTACTCATTTGATTACTCGTAAATCCGAGGCAATAGATTGCTTTAGAAACTTTCTAAACCTCGTAGAGAATCAACATGAGCGAAAGGTGAAAACCCTACACACTGATAAAGGTTGAGAATATCTCTCTAGTGAGTTTGATAAGTTGTGCAAAGAAAGAGGGATAGCCCGTCAAACGTAAATCCCCAACACACCACAGCAAAATGGTGTGGCTGAACGTCGTAATCGAACACTCCTAGACGTGGTCAGAACCATGATGTCGCAGGCACAATTACCAATCTTTTATTGGAGTGATGTGTTATTGACTGCCACTCATGTAGTAAACCTTGTCCCAACCAAAGCGGTAGACACAGCACCATATGAGCTGTGGCATGGAAGAGAATTAGATCTCACCAGCTTGCGACCTTGGGGTTGCGATGCCTATACACATACGACTGAGCCGTCTCGGCATGTTGGGACCCAGAGGACTAAAGAGTATCTTTATCATGTATTCAGAGAACTCTAAGGGTTACGTATTCGCGTCAGCTCAAGAAAATGGTGGCGTGGTTGAACATGAATCCAGAGATGTAACTTTTCTTGAGGACGAATTTCCAACGCTTGGAGAGATTAAAACAGATGAGGTATTGACTGAACTGGAGCAGGATAACATCGATGATCAGGTCCCACTTACTTCGAGTGGGAGATTTGAACCAGCAACTCAAGTGAATGACATGGTTAATGATAATGGAAACATTTTCATAGTAAATCCAATGGGAGGACCAAACCCTACCACAATCACTGTTGCCGCAGAGACGAATCAAGTTGAACCTAATAATCATGTAGCCGGACCAATACCACAACCACGTATACTTCCCATTTTTTCCAGTGGGAGTGTACCGACCAACTTGGTTCCAGGTCCTAGTGATCAAGGAATCAATCTCAGAGATAGGATCCCGAGACCAAGAGGTCGACCTAGGAAGGTTGTAGGTGAAGGTTCGAGCACTGCACTTGTTCCCAGTGGGAGTGATGCTCCGATCAGAAGCATTGTTCTGAGTGGGAGAAATGTTCAGAGTCAAGATGGGGGTAACGAGCCTAGACGTAGTCAAAGGCATAGAACTTATCCTAGGAAGTATCCCATCAAGAGAGGAGAAATCTTCACTCTAACATTTGTAGACGAACCAGTGACGGTTCAACAAGCGTTGGAAGGACCTCAAGCGAAGGAATGGAGGAATGCAATGGAGGAAGAGATCTCATTAATGAAAGCCAATTCGGTATGGTCTTTAGTTGATTTACCTGCTAAACGCAGGGCCATAGGAGCGAAGTGGGTTCTCAAAATGAAATTCACTGCTAATGGAAAAGGTCGAGTGATACAAAGCTCGACTTTTTGCGAAAGGATATACCCAACTTACAGAGTGGACTTTGAAGAAAAGTACTCACCAACTGTGCGTCACACCACAGTACGGGCCATTCTGGCCTTGGTCGCAAGTCTCGATCTCGAGCTGCACCAAATGGATGTTAAGACCGCATTCCTCCACGGAAGCCTAAAAGACAAGATCTATATGGAGCAACCTGAGGGTTTCATTACTTCTGGTAACGAACATAAAGTTTGTAAATTTCAAAGGTCCATATACAGTCTTAAACAGTCGTCACGTCAATGGTACCGCAGATTCCACGAGGAAATCGTAGGAAACGGATTCGTGAATCTTCACAAGGATCCGTGCATGTATTACAAGACCTTCGGGTCTAAGTATGTCATCTTAACCTTATACGTGGACGACATACTCATTGCTGCAAACGACGTGAGTTTCATGAATAAGTCAAAGTCCTGGTTAGCATCTGTATTTGAGATGAAAGACATGGGAGAGGCCACATATATCTTGGGCATTAAGATTGTTAGAGATCGGGCTACACGGAAATTGTGTCTGTCTCAAGAAGTCTATATCAACAAGCTGTTGAAAAGGTTCAGATAACAGGATGCCAAACCCGTGGATATGCCGGTGGTGTTTGGGTGCGCACTGTCAAAACGTGACGGCCACACACTGTCAAAACGTGACGGCCACACACTGTCAAAACGTGACGGCCACAAGAACCTGGCATAACGTGAATAGATGAAGAGTGCAGAGTATTTAAGCATGGTTGGTAGTTTGATATACGCCATGCAATGCACCCGTCCGGATATCTGTTACGTCGTGGGCCTAGTAGCACGTTTCCAATCAGATCCTGGCTATCAACATTTAAAGGCTGTAAAGCGAATAATTTGTTATCTGAAAGGTATTGCCGACTATGCACTGTGCTATGAGGGCAGGAAGTTAGAATTGACCGGTTACAGTGACGTCGACCATGGCGGCGATCCGGATTATCGTAAGTCCACCACAGGAGGAGTGTTTCTCCTTGCTAATGCCGCTATTTCAAGGACGAGCAAGAAGCAAACCTGTGCCGCACTGTCAACGATGGAATTGGAATTCGTAGCCCTCTCTAAGAATGCACATGAAGCAGTCTGGCTGAAAATGCTTCTTACTGCTCTGCTTGATGGTGACGTCGGGAGTAAACCT
This sequence comes from Clarkia xantiana subsp. parviflora, assembly GCA_036873135.1. Classification (NCBI taxonomy): domain Eukaryota; kingdom Viridiplantae; phylum Streptophyta; class Magnoliopsida; order Myrtales; family Onagraceae; genus Clarkia; species Clarkia xantiana. The sequence goes on from JAPTYO010000003.1 coordinate 14,386,456, forward strand.
GTGAAGGTGTTCTCTGACAGTCAGGCAGCCATTGCGGCAGTAAATAATCTGAAGTACCATAGTAGGACCAAACACATTGATGTGAAATATTTTTATGCTAAATCTATGGTTGAAGACAATATAATCACTATGGAATACTTGTCCACTGATGATAAACCACTACGCAGGGAGATATTCGAAAAGCATGTAAAATTGCTTGGATTGCGTAGGGTTTAGAAGTGGCATGTATCTGTGATAACATTTTGATAATTGGAAGTTACATTTTTGAAACGAAAGAAATGCAATTGTGTTTATGATCTATCGACGTCATAATGTTTTAATTACATCAAATTTTCGGTCTATAAACTGAGTCGTAGGAAGACGTAATCCTCTGCCAAAACTATGTCGAATGTGGGCCTTACCTTGTCACACATATAAGGTCGTCTTGCGGTGGAGGGAGGCCTCTACTATGCAAGGCTGGCTAAGAATCAGGGGGATAAACCTGATTACGCAGAACGATTATCTAAGTGTCGAAGTAACTTGACATGATCTTCGTTTTGCAGATCGTCGTGATGAACTTAGTTCATCATTATTCCACATTCTGGACCAGATGAGAATCTGTGATAGCATGATTGACATATCCCATTCTTGTTGACCCAAAAGGTTCAGTTATGCTATAAACGCGTGCTTCATACTACGCGTGCCACGTTCGACCATGGGGTCACAACTCGGTTGTGCTAGGAAAGAATCCTCGTGATTCTGGCGGGCGCAAAATTCTTCACCTCGAGCGTGTGATTGATCCCGGGAGCCTTATGAAGAGGCACCCGAAGTATCCTCATGGACTCAGAACTCATACCTAAAGTCATGCTGAATGCTCGCTTCCCGGCGTACGATCGTAGTGCTGAACAAAAAGGCCTAGTGACCACGTCTTTGGAAACCGTTTAGGTTTGACTAATGGTATGAGCGATGGGGATGGTCAGGTTCACCTGTAATTCACCGAATCTTGTATTCACTAGGTGGCCACCAACCGGATATTCATTGAAGGTTGTGAATACTTGTACGGATGGCTTGGAGAAGTATTCCTACGTGGAAACTAGGAAAATGGAGAATTATCAGTTGACCTAGGATACAACGCAGCACTATATAAATGTTGTTTATAACATGTTGATTGGAGAAAGGGAATCAACGTTCCGCGAGCGCTACAACACTCCTAACAGATGAGTAGCACGATGGCCGTCGTGTCCGCCGATTGCACGACAAACCTCGTATGAACTGTTTAGAAACAAGGACCAGATCGAAGGAGTGAAATATTGATACAAATTTGGACGACAATACATTAACAGGCACCCTCCCATTCCGGCGAGTCGGAGCTGTAAGCATATGGTGATGGGCGCCGTAAATGGAAGCCCATTATATGTATAGTTTACCTAAGTTAATTGGGTAAATGTCACATTAGGAAATTGGGCCAGACCCAAAACCTAATTGATATGAGAGGCCCAAAATTGGGCCTCCCTATACTACATGTCCGGCCGAAATAATGGAGGGGGTAAAGTGGACTTTTGTCCACTTTACTCCTCCTATAAATACATAGTGTTAGGGGATTTTTAGGGCTAATCCTTAAACCTTCATTGGAGTGTTTTAGAGAGAAAAACCCTACTCCCCACACAAAGTAGTTTCGGCCGAACCACACACACACACCAAGGGTGTGCCAATTTTCCTTCGAGCAAACACTCCGGAGATCTGTCCCCTTGCCAAGAATCGATCATACACTTTGCTGTGGAGAATGTACCACATAGGTATTCCTTCACAAGAACCCCTACGGGTGCCGACCGGAGGATCGTGAACTCCCTCCTGCAAGGATCTCGGGACTACGGACGACTAGTGAGGTATGTGCGAATCTTCCGCTGCGTAATTTCGATTACTAGCATGTACCATGGTTTAGTTTCTGTAGTGATTACTCCCCGTAATCTAACATAACCATGTCTAGGAGTGTACGATTACGTCGTTCCGCCACACCATTCTGTTTTTGAGTGTTTGGGATTGTAGTTTTTCAGATAATCCTCTTTCTTTGAACAACTTGTTGAACTAATTAGAGATATATTCTCCACCTCTATCAGTGTGTAGGGCTTTCACCTTTCACTCCTATTGATTCTCTATGAGGTTAAGAAATATTTTAAAGCATTCGATAACCTCGGATTTACAAGAGATCAAATGAGTAAACCCGAAACGAGTAAAGTCATCAATGAAAGTTACAAAGTAACGTTTACCACCCTAGCGGTGACGTTCATGGGTCCACAAACATCAGAATGAGTTAAATGCAATGGGTACTCGGCTTGTAGAGATTCACCGAATGGTTTGCGGGTAGACTTTCCGGCTAGACAGTCCTCACAAGTGTTTTCACCACCCGAGTTGCCCCGGGCGAAAACCCTCTTCGAGCTAGAGTTTGTACTCTGTCATAGCCTATGTGTCCTAACCTTGCATGCTATCCGACCACATCAGTTTCTGCTTCCTTGGATGATATTGAATACATTCTATTCGAATTTTCATTTTCATTCAAATCCATAACAATGAGACCATGAGAGGAATATGCAAGTCCATAAAAGAAATTGCCTTTATTTATTCGGACAATGGAGTTCTCAAATGATAAAGCAAATCCATTACTCATAAGAGAGGTAACAGAAATAAAATTCCTTCGAATTCTAGGAGCAAAAATGACATTTTCAAGAAGTAAGGTCCTGCCAATGCGTAAAGACAATTTGCAGTTCCCTATTCCTTTGACTTCAACTTGAGAGTTCACCTATATATATCCTTTTTGAATCCTTCAGCATTCGTTTGAACATGGGAAATACTCCTTTGTCATTGGTTATGTGGTCCGTCGCACCTGAATCAAGAATCCAAGAAGGATTTGAACTAGTTAACATGACAGTTTAGGAAACTAAAGCTTCCATAACATATCCAATGTCGCATACCTTGGTAGCATGCGATTTGCTGGATCCAGCTCCGTCACCGATACGACGAGGGCTAGAATCTCCGCAAACTATCTCCAATTTTAACTAGACTCGAACCGCAATCGCATGAACATCGGCCCGACGGTTTCACAAAATAACAACATTTCCACTCAGGATGACAATACTTATCTGAATTACAAGGGCCTCCAATAAGATCTCTTGCTGTAACTTCGTTGAAGGCCCGTAATCATTAAAAGAAAATAATCAATATATATATATTTATATATATTGCTTCAAACGAATAATTATTTATTTGTCCAATTAGCTGAATGCTACATTAGAGAGGTATCGAATAATTTAGCAGAAGAAACAGCACATGGCTATTGTGAAAGTTTATATAGATCAAAAAATTTCTTGGAAATGTATCTTAATTATAAACACTCGATTTTGACCCGGACGCAACGTCGTTACACATGACGCGTCATTTCAAGACGTGTCACGTCACGAAGTGTCAAAAAATGCTCATGTACATATTATAGTAAATAAATAGATAAATATTTTTAAAATAACTCGGATATATTCTAAATATATAGAAATATATATATATGTAATAGTTATTTATCTGTAAGATAATTTTCTATAGGTATTATCTCCTATTATTTATGGATAATTATTTGTTAGATATTTATCCGTATGGATTTATCTATCAATTATTTTATCATTTTAATATTTAGGAGATCTTATATGTAACAAGGTCTAGTTTTACTATAAATAGGGGTACAGTTCTACATATAAAAGGGAGAAAAACATAATAGCAATAATAATACAACAAGCCTCGAAACAAGTGCGAATTTCGTCTTTTGTATTTTACAATTTTTTTTCTCTCTCTCTCTTCGTTGAACTCATTTCCCGTCGAAGCAGTCAGCCCCATCCTTACCGGAGCTCCTCTTCCGGAGTTCCATCTCGCCAGGCCTGTCGTTGCCCACGCCACCACCAGCAGTTGCACTGTGACCCCTCCGCTCCGGCCACCTAATTGTCTGGTCCGTCCTCCGCCACTGTTCCCGCGCCCTATGAAGAGGCGCCATAGCATCCTCATGGACTCAGAACTCATATCTAAGGCCAGACTCAATGTTCGCTTCCCGGCGTATGAGCGCAGTGCTGAAGAAAAAGGCCAAGTTACCACGTCTTTGGAAATCGGTTGGGTTTGACTAAGGGTATGAGCAATGGGGATGGTCAAGTTCACCTGTAATTCACCGACTCTTGTATTCACTAGGTGGTAACCAACCGGATATTAGTTGAAGGTTGTGAATACTTGTACGGATTCCTTGGATAAGTATTCCTATGTGGAAACTGGGCAATTGGAGAATTAACAGTTGACCTAGGATACAGCGCGATACAATTTGATGTTTTTAACAGGTTGATTTGAGATAGGGAATCAACATTCCGCGGACGCTACAACACTCTTAACAGATGAGTAGCACGAAGCCTGTCGTATCCACCGGTCGCACGTCAATCCTCGTATGAACTATTCGGAAGCAGGGGCAAGATCAGAAGAGTGAAATGTTGAAGCGATTTGGACAACAATACATTAACAGGAAACCTCCCATTCCAGCGATCGAGTGGGAGCTGTTAGCATATGGTGATTGGGCGTCGTAAATGGAAGCCCATTAATATGTATATGTTACCTAAGAAATTGGGTAAATGTCACATTAGGGAAATTGGGCTTGACCCAAATCACAGTTGACATGAGAGGCCTCAAATTGGGCCTCCCTTATACTACATAGGCCGGCCGAATTTCACAAGGGGCGTAGTGGACTTTTGTCCACTTTGCTCCTCCTATAAATATGGACTGTTAGGGGTTTTATTAGGGAAATTCACAATTCCTTATTTGTGGTGATTTGAGAGAAAACCCTCCTCCCTAGATACATAGTTCGGTCGAACCTCACCAAGACACTAAGGGCGTGCCAATTTGTTTTGAGCAAAACACTCCGGAGATCTGTCCCTGTCAAGAATCGATCTGAGGCTTTGCTATGGAGACTATACCGTGTAGGACTTCCTTAACAAGAACCTCTACGGGTTCCGTCCGGTGGATCGAGAACTCCCTCAACACGATCTTGGGGACTATGGAAAAGTTTTGAGGTATGTGCACATTTTCCGCTGCGTAATAGTTATTACTAGCATGTACCTTTGTTTATGTTTCCGTAGTATTCTACCCCGTAACCCAACAAATCGGCCCGACGATTTCACACAATAACAACAACATTTCCACTCAGGATGACAATACTTATCTGAATTACAAGGGCCTCCAATAAGATATTCTGCTGTAACTTCAAGTTGAGGGCCTATAATCATTAGAAGAAAATAATCAATATATATATATATATATATATATATTCTTCAAATGAATAATTATTTATTTGTCCAATTAGCTGAATTCTATATTAGAGAGGTATCGGCAAAACTAGCAGAAGAAACAACACATATGGCTATTGTAAAAGTTTATATAGATCAACAAATTTCTTGGAAATATATCATAGTAGTCTAATTTATTTTTTTTCATAAATTTATTACCATATATATAGATATAATTTTACCGTAATTACAAAATAGATTCTATTCCTCTTTTCTTCTTGCTAATAATTCTAGTCTAGTCTATTCTATGATTATATTTTATTTTACAAATAGTCTGCCATGGCTACAATGCCTATTTTATTAAAAACATTCTTCCTAAAATAAATAGGCACCAGATCGCCAATTTAACCGTTGTTTAACAAAAAAAAAAATCTCTTAAACCCAAAAATCAGTAACTACTCCTAAGTCAAATCGCCGAACCCAACCGGACAATGAATCTACCACACCTTGCTTATTAGATTTATGCTCCGGTTTTCAGAACATTGTTTTAATGTTCAGATGTGTTGGTTATTTCATTTGGCACAATAATATGCATATGAGGTAAAAGCTTTATTAGTGAACAAAATCGAATATACACATGGCCCCAGAACTCTATAATTAATTTTAAAGTTCAAAATTGATGGTTTCATTACGTTTCATTATCTAATTTAATTGAACATATATATAATATATTATATTTGAATATATAATTTAATTATATTTCTTTAGATATATAATATATCTATACCAATATTCAGAATATGTATTCCTAATTTTTTATAATGACCAATTTGCAAAATCTTCAACATATTTGTTGAGACTTTGAAGTTTTTTTTTCCATGAGATATTTTAAATGCCTTTCAGTTCTTCTTTCTTATGCGATTCTTCATCATGTATTACATCATGCATAAATCTATCTGATTTGTTGCACAACCCACAAACAAATATGATTTCTTAGCATAATAAAATGTGATATAACATGAATTAGATGACAAATGAGTAAAAGTAAATAATAATAGATATGAAAATAATAATTGACGATATGTAACCTAAATTATTCTTATTATCTTCGTTCCTCACTACAGTAAATCGTGATCATGGAACTTTGTGACCAAAATACACTAAATTATTTTCTCATTCTATCATTATTAGGATCCTACATAGTCATTCATGATTTCCAAAAAAAGCTTGGGCCATCAATTTAGTAGGACCCGAACCGCAATTGCATGAACATCGGCCTGGCGGTCTCACACAATAACAACATTTCCACTCAGGATGACAATCCTTATCCGAATTACAAGGGCCTCCAATAACATCTCTTGCTGTAACTTCAAGTTGAGGGCCTGTAATCATTAAAAGAAAATAATCAATATATATATATATATATATATATTCTTTAAACAAATCAATATTTATCTGTCCCATTAGCTGAATGTTATATTAGAGAGGTACCGGAAAAGAAAATTAGCAGAAGAAGCAGCACAAACGACTTTGTAAGAGACATCTTCATTTAAATAACGATGAATACAATGAAATGATCTATTTGCAAGCACCTAATGAATTTGTGAGTACATGTCTTATTGTGAAAGTTTATATAGATCAACAAATTTATTGGAAATGTATCATAGTAATCTAATTAATTTATTTTCATGAATTTATTACCATATATATAGATATAGATATAGATATAGATATACTGTAATTCCAAAATAGATTATATTCCTTTTTTTTCTTGCTAATAATTCTAGTCTATTCTATGATTAGATTTTATTTTACAGATAGCTTGCAGTATATGCATAAATTTTACGAATATATATTGGATGTTCTTATTCTTAAGAAAATATTATTTGTAAATATCATGGTGATATATTTGTTTCTTATTCATCCAATAAAAGACTTTTTTACTCGAATAGAATCAAAATTGAAAGAAAATATGAAAAAAGAAGGTTTTTTAAATTATATTTACATAGCTAACAAACGTCGTCATTTTAAACATCGGTGCAAAGGGCACGCAATTATTGGCAAATGCAACGCGGAGGTTTTTGTAACGATAAATGTCAAAACTCATGCGCCGATGTTGTTAGTAGCGAAGTGTAAATATTAACAAATGCTTGGTAGCAGTAATTACCCAATAATAACAATGTCATTGGGCAACGAGATTACCTAAGGAAACCCTACAATGCCTATTTCATAACAACATTCTTTCTAAAAAATAGGAACCGGATCGCCAATTCAATCGTTGTTTAACAAAAAAACTCTTAAACCCAAAAATCAGTAATCTCCTCCTAAGTCAAATCGGTCTGAACCCGGCCAAAAAATGAAGCTAACACACATTGCTGATTAGATTTATGCTCTGATTTTCATAACATTGTTTTAATGTTCGGAATTATTGATTATGTCATTTGGCACAATAATATGTATATGAAGTCAGAAGCTCTATTAGTGATTTTAAACCTCAGATCTGACAGCTTCTACACATCTTATTATCTACTCATACTTACTATTGGGAACTCGCCAACTTGTTGGTTTAATATATGCTCTATTTAAAAAAAAAACAATGTCCTAAAATTTAAAACCATGACGACTAATGCAAGAATATACACATGGGCCCGAAACGCTATAATTAATTTTAAACTTCAAAATTGATGGTTTCATTACGTTTCGTTATCTAATTTAATCGAACATATATATAATAAATTATATTTGAAATATGTAATTTAATTATATCTGAAATATATAATTTAATTATATTTCTTTACATATATAATCTATGATCCATGATAGGGAGTCCGACTTGAGATTCCTTGGTATGCCGAACTGAGTGGGTAATTTATTTACCCATAAAGTTACAATAAATTACATAGTGCCACTATGAGACAATTCGGCATACCACGGAATCCCAAGTCGGACTCCCTATTATTTTCCATAATATATCTATACCAATATTTAGAATATATATATTCCTAGCTTTTTGTATTGACTAATGTCCTTGTTCGACTATTGCAAGGTTAAGTATCCAAATGGATCAGAGGTTACATCAATTATCAAATGCTCATTGTGTATTATGTAAGATCTGCACTGAAATACTCACACTTTATACAAAAGCACTACAAAATTGTACTTCACTACTTCTTACTTGTTTCGAATAATTTGAGAGTATCAAGACTTATTATGTCCCTCCAATCTCCTAATTCAACTACTCCTCTTTATCAAACTGTTGAAGTTCTTGAAACCTGCAAAAAAAAACTCACATTTTTGAAACTTCCAAATCATAAAATTACAGTTTGAACTTATTTTTTGCATGTTTCCTTCTCTAATTTTGCTAAAATCTTTCTAAGTGTAAAAAGTGGGTGCAATTGATACTAAACCAATTGAATTAGTCCAACTTGCTCTTTCACTTGAATTATCACCAAGACATTTCAAAACATCGAAGAGAATACCCTGCAAAAACCAACATCTCATCATGTTAACTAAGTTCTCCAATCAAAAAAGCACAACATGTGAAAGAAAAAACCCGAAATGCAACTTACTAGGTACGTCCATTTGTCAAATGTTGCAAAGAAACTACATCTAGTAGTTAACAAATCGGTCAAAGGTTCAGTTAACAAAACAGATTCATCTAGCAATACAGAGTGAGCATATTTGAATTGGTTCAAGTAATAAGTACCCACATTGATTCGTTGAGTTCATCAACAATGGCAGAGGGTTGAAGACAATCTCAAGCAGCTCATAATCTTGTACGTAGTTAGTAAAAACAACATCTTATAATCCCTTACAACTTTCTGTTTCTACAAGAAAATGAGCATTATCCAAGATTTTTAAGCTGCAAATAATTTAAGGAAATTAAATAGATGAGCTAACTAATGCAAAAACTGCTTAATTACATTTGAACCAACACGAATTCTGCAGGACAAAAGCAAAGTATATAGCATTCGACTTTAATCCTTACTTTGAGAGCTTGACACATATTTCATTAGAATAACTCAACCATTTAGCAATATAAACCCTAAAAATCAGTCATTCCTAAGAAATTAAATAAAATACTAGTGATTGAAGAAAAATCACCTCGATTGGAGAAATTGTCTGAAATATTCGAAATTAGGATTACGAATTCCAGACTAAGAACTCTGACGAAGTGGTCTAGAATCCTGCAGGCGAGGAGTCCGGTCGTAGCAAAGGCAGCAGCAGGCGGTGGACGATGAGTGGGAGGCGGCATGGCACTTTCCAATACTTTGTAGCTATGAGTATGACATTGGATCTGCTTTGAAAACCATTAGAACTGTGAGAGCTCGGAAGATTTGGGCCGGATCTGTGATGTCGATGTAGTGAAAACATGTATTATTACAGAGAACGACTTGTTCGTTTTGGAGGTTACCCAGCGGAGACATAGTTATAGAAGAACGAGAATGTATATTGATATTGTTTAGGTTGAATGTACCTATATATATATAGATACACGATTAAATTTATAACAAGACTAAATCTATAACAATATAATCAGGAAAGAGATAATGATTATATAATAGAAATGTGTTTATTTCTAACATAACTCAGTCAGAACATAATAATAAAATATATTAATTCTTAAAGACAGATCACTATAACAAAAAACTGTAATTAGCGTCACTTACGAACGACACTTTACAAAAAATGCCGTTATTTTTTTCTAAAGAATGCCAAATAACGGCACTATTTATTAGTGCCGCTAGTTTTAGAGCTAGCGACACTTCATAAGTTTAAGTAATAAAATAAATAAATTATTTATTTATTTATTTATTTATAAAAAGTAAATATACCTAACAGCACTTCTTTAAAAGAGTTTATATTTTTTTATAATATATATAGTTAGAGGTATTTTATAAAATGCAGCTACTTTAATATATATATATATATATATATATATATATATATATATATATATTATAATATTAAAAATAATCTTTTGCGGGCCCTTATAAAAGGTTGTAATCACTGTATCAATTGGTTTGAAACCGGTTCGTCCGTTGTTCCAGAAGTTTCCCTCACTAGACTCCAGACGTCGTATTCTTCAGAGAACTCCTCCATGATTCCATTGTTGGAATTTGGTGAATGGGCCGCCATAGTAGGAGCCCTTTAATATTAGCCCAAACGGTTAAGATAATTGAGTTATGTCACATTAGGGATTTTGGGCTAGGCCTAAAATCTCAATCGACATAAAATGCTTAAAATTGGGCTACCCCTCTCTTAGCCTAGGTCGGCCGAAACATGTATTAAGAGGAGGTGGGATTTCTCTAGGGGGTGTCATGATTTCTCTAGGGTTAAGGTTTAATCACTAATTTCTCCTAAGTGTTGAGACCAAAGAAATCCCTCCCCCTCTATACACTAGTTTTGGCCGAACCTCATAAGGTTCAAGGAGGTGCCAAATTGCTTCGAGCAATTTACCCCAGAGATCCGTCCATGCTAGGAATCGACAAGAGGCTTTGCTATGGAGACCATTCCTGTAGGCGATTCCTTAACCAAAATCCTTACAGGAGTCGTCTGGCGGATCGGGACCCCCTTTGAAGATCTTAGGACTACAGGAAAATAATTACTGGTATGTGCCCCTATTCCGCTCCGTAATTAGATTACCTGGCATGTACACGTGTTTTTTTTTAGTATTTATCCCCTATATCCAACAGTGGTATCAGAGCCTGTGTTAGGGAGTTCATGATTTTTGATAAATTGATGTTCTTGAGTTTTTAGTAAAACTGATAATCATGAAATTGAGTGTTTTCGGTAAAACTGATGTTCATGATCTTTAAGAAAAACGTGACTTTTATCAAATTCAAACATTGGATTAATGATCTTAGTAAAATTTGATCTTGAAACTTGACCACTAGCCCTAAAGAAATGCTTCGGCCGAACCACTTTTAAGTGTACAAAGCGAATTTTTTAATTTCTTAGTCTCCACGTAACCCTAAAATTGGCCGAAATTTATTGTATGAATTTTCTAATTATTTCAGCCGAAACATGCTAGGTGAATTGGGTCACAATTAGGGTTAGATTCACATGATAATTGTGGATAGAAACTATTAATATATTTTAGCACAATATTAGGGATATTGATAAAATTGATAGATATTAGTTGCCTAAAAGATTGAGAAAATATATTGTTGATAGATTTATATCCCTAATATAGAAAATATAGATTTATATCCCAAATATAGAATTTTGAAAATATATATATATATATATATATATATATATATTGTTAATAGATTTATATCCCAAATATGGAATCTTGACAATATATATATATATATATTGTGCAAATATTGGAAATTATATCTATAGTTAATATCACTTGGTGGCTAAGTTGGGTTTTAGTGGATTTTAAAACTCTACTTAGCCCACAAGTGATTATTTCGGCCGCTCCACTATTAGGTCATGGGCCAGTCCAATTTTTCACATCCGGGTCGGGTCAACTGACCCGGAAACCTAAAGGAATCCGAATCGGACTGAACCGGGTCGGGTTCCACAGGTCAAACCGGAACGGGTCAACCAATTCGGGTTTTCTCAATCGGTCCGACCCATCCGCTTCGGGTCGGACCAGGTAACTATTGGGTCGAACCAAATCGACCCGGTTTGAGTGAAGGACTGAACCGAACTGAATTCCAATTGAACCGAACCGGACCGGTCAGACCGAATTGACATGAATCAGACCGTTTTGGTCGAACCGACCCAAGTCAACTGAAAATAGGATGGTCAAATTTTAAAATTCAAATGTTTTTCGAACTTTAAAATTACCTACACAGCGCGAATCGGTTTGAAATTTTCACGTTTTAGTAAAACCTGATACCTATTGTCGATTATGGGGATGGATCTTGGAAATGCATATAGGATGGTCAAATTTTAAAATCCAAATATTTTTCGAACTTTAAAATTACCCACACAACGCGAATCAGTTTGAAATTTTCACGTTTTAGTAATATCTGATACCTATTGTCGATTATGGGTATAGATCTCGAAAATGCATGATTTTGGGACTAAAACATTTAGTGGGCTGAATTGCAATTACTTAATTAATTGATATTATTGCATGATTAGAATTGTGTCTTGACTATGTCAAGTTAGCTGGGTATTGAATGTTGTGGGCAGAACCCTGGTTTTTAATTAATGAGTTGCGCACTAGGATAGACATGCTGTGATGGTTGATATTGCCTAGAATCCATGTCTAGAAGTTCGCATGATTGATAATAAGCATGAAATGCAACTCAGCCCCAAATGTTTTCAAATCAAAAATCAGTCACCAAATATGCATGTTTGTTGTGGAGTGATCACGCATGACGCGTATGCATGAATGTGGAGGATATAGCTGTATATGATAATTTAATTGGGTAGTAGAATTATATATGCTAGCATAAGTTCCTCGGAACATTAGACGCATGACACGTATGCATGATGATTGGTGTGTTTCTTCTGTGTGGCTACATATGATGATTTACTTGTGTAGTAGAATTGTGTATGTATGCATGAATTCCTCGAAACGTTTTCAAAAGGGCCTTGGGAAAGCTAAGATCGGGTGTATGCGATTATTCTCCGTTCCATTGAGAGCGATCAAACTATTTTAAAAGACTGATCTATTAGAAAGTAGACGTAAGTAATGTAACTCATTCACGACCTCCTTCTATTGGTTTACTGGTGGTCGGGTTGGTTAGATGACTGAAGAATCATTTCTTGTCGCCTTCTATCTCATAAATATCTGATGTATGCAATTCTTTTTCAAAATGTTGTTGTCTCCCTGATTGTCGCATAGTTATCAATGTGTTCGTTTGAATTGGCTGAATGAGTGTGATTCGTCATTCCTTGCAACCTTGATGGTGTGATTAATGGTAGAGTATGAATTAATGGTAGAGTATGTGTTAAACTCCTCTCTGTTGCGATTTCGAAAGCCGAGAGGACACATGCGGATGAATGTGGTAGTCCGTATTACTTTTATGATGACAGATGAATGTGGTAATTCGTTTCCCAATAATGGGAGCAAGTTCTTTGATGATCTGAAAGCGTTTGTGGTAATACCTTCAACCTTGGACAAAGGGGTTGAAGAAATCTTCATTTGCAACCATGCAACATTACATCTTTGGTGTTTCCTTTGCATCCGCTTCGGTGGAAGCAAGGCCCCTGAAGCTAGAAATGTTTTGGTTGAGTATGGTGATCTTCTCTCCATGTATGCTGGTATAAAAGCTGCTCGATACCTTCAGAAAGAAATGTCGACATGGATGAGAATGTTTCTCGTATAGAAGAGGTATCCCCTGTTGCGTCCTGGATGAACTGGGTCGTGGGGATGCGTCTGTCTGAATGGTTGAGCGGGTTTTCGGGTTGTCACCCTTCGTCTGGAAGAGGTTTTCGCCTTGTGCCACTGACGAGTGTTCGGTTTTATCGCTGAGTCTCGGAAAGGTCCGTGTCTCGAAAGGCGGTTGCGTCTCAAGAAGTGTCTGTGTCTCGAAAGGCGGCTGTGTCTCGGGAGGCGTCTGGGTCTCGGGAAACGGTAGTCTGTGCACAAGTCCGAGCGTCCGGGGTGCCGGTTCCTGCACGAAGGACCAATACTAGCACGGACAGGGGGGGTGGTGCTAGAGGAGCCCTCTCCGATGCTTAAGTCACTATAGGGCTAAAAAGGTAATCTTAGAGAGAGAAAATATTTCTAGAGAGAAGTCAGAGCTCAAAATACCAAAGTTGGGCAAATGAGAGGATGTGTAAAAATGGGTGGCCAAGGCCTCCTATTTATAGGCTTCCTTGGGACCGGACCCGGTTTTAAAGCGGTTTGATGACGGTTCAAAGGCAAGCGTTAACCGTCATCCATATTGGCAATGCGCGAACTTGACTTCTCTACACGTAACGGTAATCGTGCAATACCCGTAGTGCATCCGGACCTCGTCGAATTTGGGAAATTCTGCGAGGTCCGGATTGCCGTGCAACCCGGACCTCCGGATTGCTGCAATCCGGACATCCGGTCCGGACGCGCGTAACGCGCTTCCGGACCGTTTTGACCCTTGGGAGACGTTTTTCAAGCCGTGATGTAATTTTGACGTGTTTACGAGGCCCAAAATATAAATACGAACTCGAATTGGACACATATCCATCACTTGCCCCCGAGTCAAGTAACGGTTTAAAACCTTTCTTGACTCTATTTTAAGTTAGGATACGCGTCCAATTTGAGTTTGACGCTAACCTTCCGGTTTTGATTGTTGGTTGGACGTAGAAGTCTTGATTTCGTCCGTCCTTTGATTTTCCGACCGAATGACTTTATTTCCTGTCATCACGGTTAGTGCGATAGAGAATGCGTACATGTAACGTGCAAATATGATTACCGTTAAATATATAAGCAATTAGTAATACGTCATGCGGACATGCTTTTATCAACGTGCATGCACAAGTAACGGTCCTGGCAAGAACGTAATTACGTGATGTTAGAAATATAATCCGTATACTTCTAAAACGACTTAGCGATTATTAAATCATGAATCACGCGATATGAAAAACATGCATGTAGAATGATGAGTTTGATACGCGCAATACCAAAACAATCATGTATGTGGAAGTAAATACTTAGAAGAGGGTGGAGGATACCGTAAGCACTTAGGCGTGGGTGTAGATGAATTACTCCTTTAATCCTTATCACCAAGGAATCTTTTGGGATATGTGATTTCACTAATCCCCAATCATTCTTCCAGCTCTTTGGGAATTCATTCTTCCTTCTTCTTTGCAGGTAATTGCTTCACCATTTCTAGAAACCATTTGTGTGTTCATAGTTTCTTCACCGTCGTAAACCTTAGGTGCATCCCGGCAGTTTCGTGTTTGATCCTTGACTTGTTTTCAGAAATTGACACCACCAATCGAATCAGGTCATCGCAAGGATTCCGGCGCCGCCTTCAGAATCGCCATACGATGCCGCACGCGCCCTCACGCGCCGTCGCGTGCGTGCTGCCCTGCCGGCGCGTGTAACCCACGCGCCGCCTTCCCGTGCTCCGTCCGCGACGGTCTTTACCTTTCTGAAATCGTCTCGACGAGTGGAGTCCATTGAGATACTTTTTGTCACATTTTGAGGTAGTCTGAAAACTCGATTTTACAGGACAGCTTCGTCTTGATTTTTGGATGTTGCCGTATTGTTGTTCCTTTGAACTATTTGTCGTTGTTGTTGCATAGAGCTGCTCATTGGTGTTCGTATATCGAATAATTGCTGGTTGGTCGTTGTTGCTATCGTCGTTAGCCCATGCCTTAGACGATTTTTACCTTCGTGCATAGTATTGGTAAAATTCCCCATCAGACATATTGCCCCCATGCCTTCGCGTAAAAGCCTTTTGGTCGGTACGTGTAGTTTTTCCTTAATGGGTTTGTTGGTTGTCGGAAGTTGCCAAACGTCTTTGGGGATAGTCGTTTGTTGTCTTGATGCCTTAGAAAAATATTTTTCCTAAGTGTTGTCGTGTTTGCTCTTCGTGGTTCGTCACGTTAGTCGCACCGTTTGCATGATGGCTTCTTGGGACGTTGGCCAATTTCGTTGCATGTATCAACTTTGCTATGCGCATTGACTTTGCTATGCGCGTTGACTTTTCTATGCGTGTTGACTTTGCTATGCGCGTTGACTTTGCTGTGCGCGTTGACTTTGCTATGCGCATTGACTTTAATGGTTGTATGTTGGTAATGATAGCTTAGGCGATGTATTGTTGAGCATCATGTATAGAACGTCGGTCGTTGCCTGCAAACATGTTAAAATACTTAGAAAATATTTAAACGATATCTAATGCTTGTTACCATAGATGTCGTCGTATGAGCTTTGTCGATGAGCGTCGTAGGTGTGCTTAGGAGGCATAGCTACTTGTTGTATGCAATCCATCTTTGTCGACATGTATGTACGTACATGGAAACACTTAGAAAATATTTTTTCCTTGTTGACATGCATCCTTGTCGACATGTATGTACGTACATGGAAACACTTAGAAAATATTTTCCCCTTGTCGACATGTATGTACGTACATGGAAACACTTAGAAAATATTTTCTCATTGTCGACATGTATGTACGTACATGGAAACACTTAGAAAATATTTTCTCCTTGTCGACATGCATCCTTGTCGACATGTATGTACGTACACTCTGTGTGCGTATTTGCCCCAGCACTTAGAATATTTTCACCATCCCTGGCTATGTATGCTGTATCCGTATTCTTGATGCGAACACAGGTTATATGCCAACTCCTGATAATATGCTGACATGTGGTTGTATGCTGACAGCTTGCAATATGCTGACTGTCATCCTGAGCAAAGTACTTAGAAAATATTCCACCATTGTAATCTTGTATGATGCGAGTATGAGCTCGGTGTTGTCATGCAAGGTTAACGTGTTGAAGAGGTTGCTCCCTTGCGTGATGCTTGTTACTTTTTGCACGAAGACTAACGAGTCTTGTACGTACATGGTTGTCTCACATGGAGCGTCTGTTGCATAAATGCTTGCATAAGTGTTGGTGCGTGTTTACGCACTGACTGGATTGTTGGTTGCATTTTCCAGGATATCAGATCTTGCTGTCTTCTTGTCAGAATTAGTCTTCCCACGGTTGTTACCATGAGTAAGTCCACTATCTCAATCTTGATGGGAAAAAGCTTGTCTTTGCAGATAGCTGATGTGAAAGAAATCCATTTGTTGGGAGGAATGTCCATACAAGTGCCCCCGCTACTCTGGAGTCTTCGGACACGGTCGCGGTAAATGGCTTGTGAGTAAGACGTCTCATTGTATCTTCTTTGAACTTGTTAATTTTCCAAGTTTTTTGGCTGCAGCTTCTGTTTTTAGCATAATTCTCGAAAGATCCGACGCAGGGGCGCGTTCCTCGAGCGATTCTTAGTTCTTTATGCCGAGCATGACCGTGCTAATTCCTTCTTGTGATAAAGGAAATAGAGTTGAGGGTTGTGCAGTGGTGTCTTCTGCCCCCGGTCGAGGGACCGGCCCAAGGAGGAGCGTTACTCCTATTGAGGTAAGTATTTGTTGATTGCTGATTGATGCCCATATTGCTGATTGCCGCCCTTATGTTGAAGAGCTATGTTGTGTTGAATGTTGAAACAATAATTCTTGTCGTGTCCTTTGTGTGGATGATGACATTGCATTTGATGTTATGAATTCTTTGCCATAGGTCCTTAGAGATGATGTTAACTCTTGGTTGGTGTCGGGTTGTCTGCTTCCAGCATGTTGACCCCTTTGATGTTGTGTTGATAATTCTTTGTTCATGCCTTTGCTTGCATGATATTTCGTCACCTGGACCTGTTTTCAATAATAATCATGTGATAACTTGTTAGTAATATTCCATACCTTGAGTTATCTATGCCGTCCATATGCTTTGGACTTGGAAGATAGGATAGATATCCTTAGATGATGAACATGATGTCCGTAGTTGCGACTGTATGTCGCACATTGTTGAGTGTTATGATCGCCCCTCTTGGTTAGATTCCAAGGCATGGCAAGATGGATAGAGCATAGGATGTTGCGACTTGCGCATTGTAGGTTTTTGTTTGATGTGGATGACTAGTAATCATAGATGTAGTCTCCGCAGTCGTGACCATTAGCCACTTCTTGATTGATGATTTGAGATGCTCTCCTGATTGCTTGCATGATGCATTACGCATGTTGCCCTTCTTTCCTGAATAGTTTGCCGCTATATATGTTGCAACCTGCCAAGTATTTTGCATATAGCAATATTTCTTAACAAGTAGTGTATTTGAAAGGTATTATCTTGGCTAAGCAAGATACTAGTTTATACCGTCTCTTAGTTCCACTCTAAGGCGACGTTGTACAAGACTCGACTTGTAAATTTTATGAGTTTTAAACAGGGTGCGCACCTGCCAGCGTGTATCAACACGCGTTGGGGAAGCATACGTAAAAACATTTTGGTTTTTGAAAAGATGTTTGTGAACCCTAAAAAAGCTCGTGATACACGCAAAAACCGTGTTGATAAAATATTTGAAAAAATATTTGATACATAAGATATTTGATAAAATATTTGATAAAGTATTTGAAAAAATATTTTTGATACATGATTCCTGCGTCCAGGGACCACGTAACACTTTTTAAAAATATGAATTTTGATGCATGCTTTCTGCGTCCAGGAACCATGCAACACGGTTTGAAAATCTGTAATACGGAATTGTCATCTAACAAGAGGACTTCTGCCGTAAAGAGTGAACCCTCAAGCAGGAATTCATAGTACAGGATTGTCATCTAACAAGAAGACGTTCGCCGTATAGAGTGAACCCTTTTAAATAGGAATTCATAGTATGGGATTGTCATCTAACAAGAGGACATTCGCCATAAAGAGTGAACCTTTTAAACAAGAATTCACACTTGTTGTAGCGTGGGGTCGTTGTCTAACAAGAGAACTTCCGCCACTTATGGGGTGATCAGTCCCATATTGTATTTGCCCATCCTGTTCTGAATCCAGGGAATGGCTATGAACATGAGGATTTGCCTCTAACAAGAGATGTCACAGCATGTCATTTTTTAGAAGTAAACATGGGGTTTGTCTTTACAAAGAGGATACCTCAACATGCTACTTTTGATAGTAGATCTTGGTGTTAATCCAAGATATTGCTTGTAGTTGACGCCTTTGAAATAGTCGTCATTTTGATAGTAGACCTTGGTGTTTTTCCAAGGTATTGCTTGTAGTTGACGCCTCTGGAATAGTCGTCATTTTGATAGTAGACCTTGGTGTTTTTCCAAAGTAGTGCTTGTAGTTGACGCCTCTGGAATAGTCGTCATTTTGATAGTAGACCTTGGTGTTTTTCCAAAGTATTGCTTGTAGTTGACGCCTCTGGAATAGTCGTCATTTTGATAGATAATCCGCAAGTTTTCATTGCGATATATAAGTTGATTGTGCACATAGCGCGATGGCTCTGTGTTGCCGGCACCTTCTTGAGATAGACGCCAATGTTATGAATGGAGAAATAAACTCCCTTGTTGGTGTAGATAATTGATATGTTGGCGTTGTATACCATAAATCCCTTCTTGAACACAATGCTTAGCTTGTATTGTTGAAGTAGATTTTTGTGCATAGGTTACTACTTGGCGTAATTCTCATGTAGTAATCGTAGTGTAGCATGTACCTACGAATAGAGTTGCTTTTGTCAGATAATCGCCATTTTTATAAGTTTGCAAAAGTATGGAGTCATGAAATTTAGTTTTTAGTCACGCATATAATAAATAAAGTAAAGGAATCTGATACAAGGATTCCTTGTTTGTGTAGGAAACTTCCCTGAGTGCGGACGCGATATGTGCGGATCATGATAGGTATGTATGTATGTTAGGTAGAATGCCGAGCATTTGTCAGCTTGGTGCCCCCCAAGTCGCTTGGCAGTTGTATCGCTGTTTCCTGATGGTTTTTATTGTTTCATCTTCTAATAGTGCATGATCTGCCCTTGGGTAATGCCCTCGCCTTATTTATTATTGCGACACGATTTTTAGTCTTGCGCGTATAGAATGTTTGCATATGAATATATATATAAGTTAATTTAAAGAAATATAATTATCTTTGATTAATCTAATAGTATTAGCAAGCGAACAAATTTGATGTTTAATTTTTTTTTTTTACTACAAATGTGTGTATTATTGTGTGACATATCAATAATTCTGAATTTTAAAAGACAATAAAATTATACACGTTACTAAATAATATTATATAATTTTAATATCTATAATTAGACGTAATGTTTTTTATTTACTATGATATTTTCTATTTTTAAATATCGTAATCAGTTAGATATAATACATTTTTTATATTACTCTGACTTATGAGCAATTTTTTTAAGTACAGATGAAGACCGTTTAAATGACATATAATATTATATAAGTAACAAATTATAACAATAAGATGCACATATTTTTTTTAACATGTTATTATGTTTTTTTACCAAATTTTAATATATTATTTTTAAACAAAATTTTATGCAAAGCGTGAATTGGTGAAATTATTAGATTATAAATTTCACTTAAGTAATTATTCTTTGGACAAACAAATCACTTAAGTAGAAGTTTGCGTAGTGCGTATTTAATAAATAATAGATATCCTTACAATTTAGTTTTTTTTGAGAATTTTTCTAAAGTAAATCTAGTATTATTTAAATAATTTAAATCTTTTTTTATATTTATAAAAGGAGTCATTTTATATAAAAGGAACACACAAAAGAGTACAAGTAGACCAGTCCACAAAACAAGACCCCAACACAGAACCCAGACCAACTGGGATACAAGGAGACAATCATCAACCAAATAGGCCTAACGACTTCGATCTTCTAGCAAGATCGTGAGCCGGCTTAAAAACCAGTTTATGAATCTTACAAACTGAAAAAACAAAGAAAAGACGAGCAATGAGACTAATATCCGAAATGACCCCAAACAGAACTGCAGGAGCATAGGCAGGCACTTTTATCGCTTGAGCAAGTACTTGTGAATCAGTTAAATAACATAAGGGTTGTTTCCAACTTCATTAGCCAACAAAAGACCAGCCCTGCATGCAATTACTTTAGACAAAAAAGGGTCCAGGCCTGGATATTTAATAACAAACACAACAACCAAAGAACTAACATTGTTTAAAAGAACAGCAGCACCTACTATCATATTAGACTCATTGAAGACCGCTCCATCTGTAATGATTCTCCACAGATCAGGCATTGGGTTACCACTTAATTCCGCTGTGGGCGTGGAGGAGGAGAGGAGGAGCCTCCCGGTGCCTGTCCCTGAGGTCATCACAGCAAAGCCATCAAAATCAGCAAAAAATAAGTGCATATGTCTCATAATATATAAAATATTTGATTGTTGATATCTAAACACCAGAGCATTCATAGCTAACCATATCACCCATAAGATAACACATTTCTGACTAACAATCTTGACATCATCTTCCCTATGAGAATTGTGATCGAATTTCAAATTAAGCCAGTCTAACACATAGTGGACAGGAACAACAGATGTATTAAGTGAATCCATGTTTCATTAGCTTTTAAACAGAACAGACACGATGGATCAATGGAGGTAATACGTCTTTGGAGGTTTTGCCCAAGAGCTAACCACTATTACAACCCTTGCAAACGAACAGCTTAATTTTGGGAGGCATTGCGAAAGTTAAAAATCCGTGACCAAAGGTATTTCCAATTATGCACAGAAATTTAAAAATCCTATATAATGGTGGGTGTAGATAAAAGATGCATATTCACTGAGGTTCTTCGAGAACAATTCGAGCCGATTGCCAAAGTGGTGCAACAGAGAGGGCGATGTTGAGCTGCCGTATTGTCAGATAAAAGGGAAGTATCGAATGGAGCTTCCTGGGTATAACACCATCGACCCCTACCCTCACATGAACGAGAGGTGCCCTTCCCTGCCTCCGAAATACTTGAGGCCTGATACTTGCTAGCTATTTTCGCAACTGAAGCTAATCTTATTGGGGGCTCTAGTCTGGTCATCTTCTTCTGTTGGCACTGTGTTCTGTATCATTGTATATATGTAAACTGTGAAGATTACAAGCTGGACATGGTTTTTTATGTTGGGCTGGATCTGCTTTGTGGTGGTTTGTGGGCCTTGTCCAGGCCGGCTTGGGCTTTTATGCCTTGTTGTTTGTTTTTGTTCTAGGCTGGACTTATTTGTTTCTCTTTTATTTGTTCCGGGTTACTTTCCTTCGTATTGTAAAGATTGTGGGGTAAAACTGAGGTTTTATTATCTCGGTTTCCTTTAGTGTTATAAGGTGATGGTTGGCCGGGTGAAGGAAACTGACCAGATGATCCGCAATTCCTTGTGTCGTTCTCTCTTCTCTTTTTTCTCTCTTGTTTGCTCTCAAAATTAGGGTTAGGGTTAGAAGTTCAGATGGTATCAGAGCAAGGTCATCGTGACTTTGCTTTCTGATCTTGGGATTCTTGCTGTGCTCTCAAGGCTTCCACGCCTCATTCTCACCTTCGATTCGAAGGTTCACCACATTTGGAACGGAACGCAACTCCTCGCGACGCTTCGGAGTTCCTCCTGGATTGAAGATTCGACTTCCCCTCCTCAGTTGAATCTTGGTATCATCCCCTCCTGTGAATTCTGTTATTCTCACCGGAGGATCTTTCATGGCTGAGGATCAGAAGAAGACCGACGGTTCAGGAAACTCTCATTCTAACATAGCGATGAGTGGAGAAGGCGATCCGACTGTTGATTTCTCCAAAGAGGTCCATCCTTTTCACCCCCTATACCTTCACACTTCCGATAATCCCGGTCAAAGCCTTATTTCTTTAAAGTTGATTGGATCTGAGAATTATCGGAAGTGGAGTCGTGGAATGCAGATTATTTTACTAGGAAAGAATAAACTAGGTTTCGTTACTGGTTCTTGTGTGATTGATGCTTATGACGAGAGGCTTCGACCTCTTTGGGAGCGCTGTGATGCTGTGGTCCGTGGTTGGATCATTAACTCTATTACTGATGATATTTCTGATGGTGTGATGTATCTCGATACTGCTTTTCTTGTGTGGAAGGAATTAAAAGAGAGGTTTGACAAAACCAATGGTTCCAGAATCTATCAGTTACATCGGGAAATTGTGACTGCTAGACAAGGAACTGATTCGATTTCAACTTTTTTTACCAAACTCAAAAACCTTTGGACCGAGTATGACTCTGCGTGTGCTCTCCCTTACATTCCTGGAGACCTGTTTAAACAGCATTTGGATCACAAGGATACTGAGCGCCTCTTTCAGTTTTTAATGGGACTCAGTGACACTTTTTCAAACATTCGCAGTAACCTTCTCCTTTGGACTCCTCTCCCCAGTCTTAATCAAGCTTACAATGTTTTACTCCAAGAGGAGAGCCAAAGGGATGTCACTGCATCCATCTCTGTCACTGGAAGTTCTTTTAATGTTAGAACCTCTGGTCCAAATGAAGGGAAGGGAAAAAGAGCCCCCAACCCCAACCTGGAATGTGATTTTTGTAAGAAACGGGGTCATACTTCAGATCGTTGTTATGCAAAGGGTTGTGAGTTCTGTCAAAAAAAGGGCCATTATAAAGATAATTGTTTCAAGTACAGAGATTTCCTCCAGGGCAAGGCTTTGATTGCCAAGTCCAATTGTGCTGCTTCTGATACAGTTGATTGTGGTAATGAGGTTGCTAACATCTCTGATGGATCTTCTCAAGCCAATATACTGTTAACCAGTGAACAGTTTGATAAGCTCTTGCAGAGGACTGGAGGCAGTAGCAACATTCCCCGTGTGGCTACTGCAATCTCCTCTGATGATGATCATGATCACATTGCTGGTATGGTATCCTCTGTCCCAAATAATGATCTTAGTCAATGTTGGATTTTTGATACTGGTGCTAGCAACCACATGACTTCAAATATTTCCTGGTTAAAAAATTTTAAATCTCTATCTGGTACTAGAATTCAATTGCCAAATGGTTCTTTTTGTATTGCTGCTGGTCTAGGAGACTTTCAATTTTCAAAAACAAAATCACTGAGAAACATTCTTTATGTTCCAGACTTCAAGTACAATTTAATTTCTGTTTCTCAGTTGAACAAAGACCTGAACTGCTCTGCAAATTTCTTTCCAAACTTTGTTATTTTACAGGACCTCTCAAATGGGATGGTCTTGGCAAATGGTAGAGAAGAATCAGGTCTATACCTATTCAAGCCCAGCAATAAAGGATCCACTATTACTGCATTGAATTCCTTAGATAAGAGAGATATTGTTCTATGGCATAAGAGATTTGGACATGCATCTTTACATTCTTTACAACACATTGACTCCATTGGTCCTTTTAATAATAAAAGCCTTGTGATTGATGATTGCAATATTTGCCCTCTTGCCAAACTTACTAGAAATCCTTTTAATATTTCTGAATCAAGAGCCTCTACTATTTTTGACTTGGTACATAGTGATGTTTGGGGCCCTTATAAAACTGCCACTTATGACAAAAAAAGATATTTTTTAACCATTGTGGATGACCATTCCAGAGTGACCTGGGTATATTTGATGGAATTTAAGCATAATGTGGCAGAAATCATAAAAGCCTTTGTGAAAATGGTCCAAACTCAATTTGACAAAGTTGTTAAGGTATTTAGAACAGACAATGGTGGTGAGTTCTTTAATGATCATTTGACCAATTTCTTTAAACAAAAGGGAATTCATCATCAAAGTTCATGTTCTCATACCCCACAACAAAATGGTAGAGTAGAAAGGAAACATAGACATTTACTTGATATAGCTAGGGCTCTGAAATTCCAAGGCTTCATTCCTGATAAATTTTGGGGTCACTGTGTTGTTACTGCTTGTTATTTGATAAATCTTATGCCAACAAAGGTCTTAAATTTCAAATCCCCTTTGGAGATTCTTTCTGGAAAATCCCCAGATATCAGTCATTTGAGAATATTCGGTTGTTTGACTTATGCAAAGAATTTGATGGCAGCTGACAAGTTTGATGCAAGAGCAATCCCCTCTGTTTTCATGGGATATTCTGAGACTAAAAAGGGTTTTAGACTGTTTGATTTACATAAAGAAAAATTCTTTGTGAGTAGAGATGTCAAGTTTGTTGAAACTGTTTTTCCTTTTTCTAGCACCAATTCTTCTCAGTTGCCCTTTTTCTTTGATGAGTTACAGCCTCAAGCTGTCAGTGATGATAATCCCTCTTATCATGGGATATCTGAGACCACAGATTCCTCTTTTCATGACCATGGTATTCTTGTTGATACACTGAGTGATGCACACTCTGATATTGCTGCTGACAGTGAGTTAGTTGCACATGATGACATCACAGTTGACCAAACTATGTCTGATGCTCAAGACAATCTTGGTACTACAGATTTAAGGAGGTCCACTAGAATTAGAAGGGCCCCTGCTCATTTGGATGATTATGTTGCCACTAATAGTCTTTACCCCATCTCTGATTATATATCTTATGATAACATTTCTTCTGAGTACCAATGCTATCTAACTGTTTTCAACAAATTAGTGGAACCTTCTTCCTTTGCTGAAGCAGAACAGGATCAGAATTGGGTCAAGGCTATGCAGGATGAAATCTCTGCTCTGGAAGCTAATGGTACATGGGACCTGGTCCCTCTTCCCCAAGGTAAAAGACCAATTGGCTGCAAATGGGTTTTTAAATTGAAATACAATTCTGATGGCTCATTAGAACGATATAAAGCTAGGCTTGTTGCTAAAGGGTATAAGAAAAAACATGGTATTGATTATTTTGAGACTTTTTCTCCTGTGGTTAAAATGAAAACTGTCAGAACCATCTTATCTTTAGCTGCTATAAATAACTGGCCTCTTTTCCAAATGGATGTGTTCAATGCTTTTTTACAAGGAGACTTATTTGAGGAAGTTTATATGTTTTTACCTGAGGGTTTTCGTAATCAGGGGGAGTATCCTGATAACTATGTTTGCATATTACGAAAATCCCTATATGGACTCAAACAGGCCTCTAGGCAATGGAACATAAAACTTACTGATTCTTTAGAAAGTGCTGGTTATAAGCAGTCCTTGCATGATTACTCTCTTTTTACCAAGAAAAATGGTTCTGACATTGTTATTCTTTTAGTCTATGTGGATGATTTATTGATTACTGGAAACAGTGCAAGTATGATCTCTGATTTGAAAGCTGTATTACAGTCCAATTTCAAAATGAAGGACCTTGGTGAACTGCAATACTTTCTTGGCATTGAGATTGCTCGATCCAACAAGGGTCTTGTTCTCTGTCAACGAAAGTATGCTTTGGAGCTTATTTCAGAGGCTGGTCTAGCAGGTTCCAAACCTGCCATGACCCCAATGGAGTCTAGGCTTCAATTAACAAGCAAGGCTTATGATGATTTTGTTAAAAGTAATGGTGAGGATTCTGTCCTAAATGATGTCTCTGCATATAGAAGGCTGATAGGCAAACTATTGTATCTTACCTTAACTCGGCCTGATATTGCTTTTGCAGTCCAAAATCTTAGTCAGTTCTTGAATTGCCCAAAAAAATCTCATCTTGATGCTGCTTTGCGTATTGTTAAGTATCTGAAACGTGAGCCTGGAAAAGGGATTGTTCTTTCTGTTTTCAGTAAGCCTGTTTTGACTGCTTATGGTGACTCTGATTGGGGGAATTGTTTAGAGTCAAGAAAGTCTCTAACAGGTTATTGTGTTAAGCTTGGGGATTCTTTAATCTCCTGGAAGGTAAAGAAGCATGAGACTATTTCTAAGTCCTCTGCTGAGGCTGAGTATAGGGCCATTGGGCACACTATTGCTGAGATTGTTTGGTTGCGTGGTCTATTATGTGAGCTTGGTTTTCCACAGTCTGAACCTTCTATGTTGTACTGTGACAACAAGGCAGCGATTCAGATTGTTAACAATCCAATTTTTCATGAAAGGACCAAGCACATAGAAATAGATTGCCATTTTTCTAGACAGAAAATTTTGGATAAAACTGTTAGTGTTGCTCATGTGAGGACAGGGAAACAGGCAGCAGATATCTTTACCAAGGCTTTGGGTACTAAAGATCACTATTATTTGATGAGCAAGCTTAATATGAAGAATATCTTTGTTTCTGACAAAGTTTTGCAGGATCCACCTTGAGTTTTGTCTTGCAGGTTGCCAGCTTGAGGGGGAGTGTGAAGATTACAAGCTGGACATGGTTTTTTCTGTTGGGCTGGATCTGCTTTGTGGTGGTTTGTGGGCCTTGTCCAGGCCGGCTTGGGCTTTTATGCCTTGTTGTTTGTTTTTGTTCTAGGCTGGACTTATTTGTTTCTCTTTTATTTGTTCCGGGTTACTTTCCTTCGTATTGTAAAGATTGTGGGGTAAAACTGAGGTTTTATTATCTCGGTTTCCTTTAGTGTTATAAGGTGATGGTTGGCCGGGTGAAGGAAACTGACCAGATGATCCGCAATTCCTTGTGTCGTTCTCTCTTCTCTTTTTTCTCTCTTGTTTGCTCTCAAAATTAGGGTTAGGGTTAGAAGTTCAGATAAACCACGTATCAACTTTTGTGTCAAATAAGGCAATTGACAGCCACTTGAATGTTTGTTATGCTGTGGAGTTAATGTATATTGACACAAAGAACGGTGTGTAGTTGTGTTTGTGCGTGCAATCAGAATATTCTATTTTGGGTCAGATATCTACTTGCTAGCTTAATTTTTGGTTTGGTAAATTGCTAGTTCCAACTCTCGCATAGGAGCTAGTTATTGATGGAAAAGTGTACTTGCATTGTGCGGGGTCAAGTGGTCTAATTCGTGCCTTCACATCACCTTCCTAAATCCTAGCTGAATTTTATGGTACATAAAGTTGTTTTGCTGCTTTTGTGGTACGACAGTTTTTAGGTACATAAGAGCACTTCCGATGGATTGGAATTCCTAGTTCCAAGTTGTAAGTTTATCGTAGAGAATTCCTAATTCCTAGTTTCACTTACTGTTAGTTTCTACTAGTAATAATTAAATAGGAACTTGACTTTTCAATGGGAGTTCTTTGTTCCAAAATAGGAGTTCCTAGTTCCTAGATTTGCCACTGGACGTTGACTATGCGCCACTAGGCGTGACTGAGACAAGAAATATTACAATTTCGCCATTATAAAGTGAATAGTGAAGTGAGACAATTTCTACTAGTAGGAACTTCCCAGTTACTGTTCATGTCGGTTCCTACTTGTTAATATTATTTTATTCAATTGTTTTACTTCTCTTTTGCATTATATATATAGGCTACGCTAAGTCGGATAACGACACGAGCCGTAATATGTCGTTTTTAATATTAAATAAGTTAAATAATGACACGAACCAAAATTACTACATTTTAACTTCGAATCAATTTCAGAGTTTTCATATTCAATTTGTTTATATTTTACACTACAAGGGAGCATGGTCAATTAACACAAGGCATATTCGTGTCAAATTCGTGTATAAACGTGTTTGACACGAACCTGACATGATTTTGCCCCGTGATAAGTAATAGCGTGAGTAATTTTTTTTGACACGGGAGGATCGTGTTAAATACTGTAGCTCGTGTCAAATTCATAAATTACCCGTGTCAGAACATCCCGTGTCAAACTCTTGTCAAATTTGCGTCAAGTGTACACGATATTTGAAACGACCTTGTACACGACTTTGTGCCCCTGTCTTGTGTCAATAAAATACTTTTAGAATCAACAAGTTTGACTCTAGATATGTATATTAGTATTGAAGAACTTGTCTCAATAAAATACTTTTAGAATTAACAAATTTGACTCTAAATATTCATATTAGGATTAAACGACTGTCTCAGTAAAACACTTTTAGAATTAACATATTTGACTCTAGATATGTATATTAGGATTAAAGAACTTGTCTCAGTAAAATACTTTTAGAATCAACGATTTTGACACTATATGTAAGTTTTAGAGTGCATTAATTTTGTCCCTGAAACTCAATAATAGAGTTATTTTTCTAGACTCTATTTATTGGATATAGAATGAGATTTTGTGACTCTATATGTTAGTTTTATATTGTAGTCATTTGCTCTTAAAGCTAATTTAAAATAATAATAATATTGATAATAATAATAATAAAAAGAATGCAAAACTTTATAATTATATGATAACCAAATATTATTTCAATAACTAGCAAATTACATACACAAACATGTGTTGTGTTATTTAATCCTTGATCACAAACATTTAACTAATATAAAGTATCTAATGATTCCGGAACAAGTTCACATAACCCTGATATCGTCTTCCCAACAGCTAATCTAACCCTAACCACCACCGGAAGCATGGAACCGTTGACATGTATGGTGGACCGAGTGTACGTCCATAAACAAACATCCCTGTGAAGAAAATGTACCCTGCAAAATGGAAGAATGAGATGCAAGTATTCAAGGACAACAGTTCTTAAACGGAACAATCCGTAAATGAGAGGTGACCATGTAAGTAATCAATATAAATCATAATCACCGTCTTTGAAACTGTTCTTGAAAAATCTTACATTTCCAACTGAATAAGTTTTGGAATGTGTAAGATTGTATGAGGTAACTCACCGATTCTCCGAGATCCTCCCCTCTCAGCAGCAACTCTCTCAGAAGCAGACATAGCAGATGTACATCTTGGTTGTATACAAATTATATTACATCCAGCTCCACGACCAGCATCCACTAAGCTCTTTTTGCTCTCCGGTAGGCAACATCCACTAGTGAAAGAGCCTTCTTCCCTTCATCAAATTAACTGTTACTATTATTAATATAATCATCCAGCACATGAAAAGCTCGTCAATGTAATCATATACAGAGGAAAAAAAATAAGGATTCTTTAGCTCATCTTCTGAGTTGTCATGCTCATCTTCCACCAACATCTCTCTAGCTGCCTCTAGTTTTCGTCGTTTCTTACAGGTCAAATTTTTATGTTCAAGAAAACAGAGTTTAAATATAACAGCAACTGGAAGTTACAGTAGTACATCACATTTATTTTAAAGTCTATTTGGGTCAACATGCTAAACTTAAAGTCTATTTTATTCATCTTTTTAATACCATCCCATTTAAAAATTTATATAATTATAAATATTGTATACTAATTAACACTTTAACTTTACATATATTCATTTTTAGTATATATATATATATATATATATCATTTCTTTCAACCACAAAATATGTATAATGCTTATTTTTCCTAAATACCATTTTATATAGAAATTTTTATATTAAAATCTATAAGACCAAATTATACTGTAAATGTAGGTTTTAGGATCAATTTAGTCACTTTAAATGTTTAAAATTTTAAAGAAACGTTGAGTCTAAATGTGTGATTTATGATGATTTTTCTACTATGCACCAAGAACACCATGTTTTTTATTTTTTTATTGTTAGGGTGGACTTAATTGTAACATATTTAAAACTTTAAAAGTGTGAAAAAATATGAAATTTTTTAACCACACCTAATATTTACACCATACTATTAATAATATCAATTTCCCTCTAGGTTTCACCTTTAGGGCAATAAAAAAATACAAAAAAAAAGGTACCAAAGCATGGTGCTCTTGGAGCATAATAGAAAGACCTGATTTATGATAAACATAATGACTCTAAATGCAATTTTAGGGTCAATAAACTTGTTGATTCTAACTTCCTTTTCTATAAGCAAATATGGTGATTCTAAATATTTTATTTTGGGTCATCTTTTACGATTTTAAATGTGTGTTTTAGAATAAACTTTATGATTTTAAATGTACTTAAAATTTAAAGCCCCCACACATGGATGTTTAATATATCCATATCATAACTTATAATCCTTATCATTTCGTTTTTAACTAATAAATTATACTATTCAGCAATAACGGTACTATTAATTTAGCCTAGTGGCAGTGCACAAACACTTAACAATTTAACAGAGAGGTTATTGGTGTGAGTCTTCCTTCTCCCAATTTTTATTTCATAAAATAAATAACTTTTGCGTCGTGTCTAGTTCGAGTCTGGGTCATGTCCAATAACTTTTCTTATACAAATTGTACACGAACTTGGTTCGTGTCCAACAGTTTGTGTCAGACCCGTGTTAAAGTTCGAGTCAATTTGACACGAGGCAACCGACCGTGTCAAAATTTGTTTTAACAAAAAGTTCGTGTCAAACCCGAATTAAATACGTGGCAATTTGTCACGAGCAACAACCCCGTGTCAAAGTTCGAGTTAATTGACCCTATTTTCTTGTAGTGTTACCATGTAACACAACCTTAATTCTAAATTTTGAAAAATAGTATAGAATTTCATATCATTAAACGTGAAATAATTATTTTTCTAAAAAATATTATTTTATTTTAATGCATATATATTTATATATAATCTACTTATTATATTATATATAAAAATATACTCCTTTGCAGGCGTCGACGACTTTTTTGAGTCGAGGAGTTAGTTTTATGACTAATCTCATTTGAAGGGGTTGACGAATTCTATGAGTCAAAATGTTAGTATTGATGACTATACTCCTTTGAAGGCGTTAACGACTTTTATGAGTCAAGGATTTAGTTTTATGAATGATCTCCTTTGAAGGCGTCGATGACTTTTATGAGTCGATGAGTTAGCTTTGATGACTATACTCCTTTGAAGGAGTCGAAGTCTTTTATGAGTTGATGAGTTAGTTTTGATGACTATACTCCTTTGAAGGTGTCGACGAATTTTATGAGTAGAGGAGTTAGTTTTGATGACTATACTCCTTTGAAGGCGTTAGCGATTTTTATGAGTCGATGAGTTAGTTTTGATAATTATAATTCTTTGAAGGCGTCGTTGAATTTTATGAGTCGGGGAGTTTGTTTTGATGACTATAATCCTATGAAGGCGTCAGTGAATTTTATGAGTTGATGATTTAGTTTTGATGAATATACTACTTTGAAGGCATCGACGAATTTTATGAGTCGGGGAGTTAGTTTTGATGACTATACTCCTTTGAAGGTTTCAACAACTTTTATGAGTCAATGAGTTAGTTTTGATGACTAATCTCCGTTGATGGCACCTTCCAATACACATTGTTTACAAAAAAAAAAAAAAAAACCTGCATCTTTATTTATTATCTTATTGAAATATTACATATATTCAAAAGATAATTAAACAATTTTTTTTTTTTCTGATAACGTTGTCCTTGAGGATCTTCATGTTGGATTACGGGGTTGATTACTACGGAAACATAAAACAAGGTACATGCTTGTAATCATAATTACGCAGCGGAAGATGTGCACATACCTTAAACCTTTTCCGTAGTCTCAAGGATCTTGCTGAGGGAGTTCAAGATCCACCGGACGGAACCCGTAGGGAATCTTGTTAGAGAAGACCTACGTGGTATTAGCTCCACAACAAAGCCTCTGATCGATTCTTGGCAGGGACGTATCTTCAGAGTGTTTTGCTCAAGCAAATTGGCACACCCTAGGTAGCAGATAGGTTCAGCCGAATATGTGTGGAAATGGGAAGGGTTTTTCCTCTCAAATCACCACTTGTGAGGAATTGTGAATTACCCCAGATAAAACTCTAACACCCCTTATTTATAGCAGAAGCAAAGTGGACAATAGTCCACTTTTCCCCTTACATATTTCGGCCGGCCTATATGTGTTAGGGAGGCTCAATTTTGGGCCTCTCATATCATTAGGGATTTGGGTCAAGCCCAATTTCCCTAATGTGACATTAACCCAATTTCTTAGGTTACCTATATATATTAATGGGCTACCAATTATAGCGCCTAATCACTATATGCTAACAGCTCCCACTCGCTGGAATGGGAGGGTGCCTGTTAATGTATTGTTGTCCAAATCCCATCAACATTCCACTCTTCTGATCCTGCCCCTGCTTCCGAATAGTTCATACGAGGTTTGCCGTGCGACCGGCGTATACGATGGGTATCGTGCTACTCATTTGTTAGGAGTGTTGTAGCGCCCGCGGAACGTTGATTCCCTATCTCAAATCAACCTGTTAAAAACACCAATTTGTATCGCGTTGTATCCTAGGTCAACTGTTAATTCTCCAATTGCCCAGTTTCCACATAAGAATACTTCTCCAGGGCATCCGTACAAGTATTCACAACCTTCAACTAATATTTGATTGGTGGCCACCAAGTGAATACAAGGGTCGGTAAATTACAGGTGAACTTGACCATCCCTGTCGCTCATACCCTTATTCAAACCCAACCGGTTTCCAAAACGTGGTCACTTGGCCTTTTTCTTCGGCGCTGTGCTCGTACGCTGGGAAGAGAACATTGAGCCTGACGTTAGATAGGAGTTCTGAGTCCATGAGGATACTTCGGGCACCTCTTCATAAGGCTCCCGGGATCAATCACACACTCGAGATGAAGAAGTTTGCGCCCATCCGAATCGCGAAGATTCTATATAGCACAACCGAGCATGACCCCGTGGTCGAACGTGGCACGCACAGTATGAAACACGCGTCGATAGCATACCCGAACAGTGTCAGGTGTGGGATATGTCAATGATGTTATCGTAGACTTTCATCTGTCCCAGAATGTGGTTAAATGACGAACAGAGTTCATCATCGGCGAAGTGTAAAATGAAGATCATGTCGTGTTACTCCGAACCAAAAGATCGTTTTGCATAACCAAGTTTCCCAACTGGTTCTTAGCCAGTCTTGTTTCGGCAGAGGTCCCCCTCGCCTACAAGACGACCGTGCCTGTGTGACTAGGCAATGCCCACATTCGACATAATTTAAGCAGAGGATTGCGTCCTCCTACGACTTAGTTTATAGATCGTACCATCCGATGTAATTAGACATTATGACGTCGATGAATCATAAACTCAAATTGCAATCTCTAATTAATCAAAAATGTAACTTTCAATTTATCAAAATGTTATCACTGATACACGCCCACTTCTAATCCCTACACAATCCAAGCAGTTTGACGTGCTTTTCAAATATCTCCCTGCGTAATGGTTTAGTTAATGGGTCCGCCACCATGTCATCAGTGGGCGAGTATTCTAAAGCGATTATATTATCTTCTACCATAGATTTAGCATAATTATATTTCACATCAATGTGTTTAGTCCTACTATGGTACTTGGGATTCTTTACTGCCGCAATGGGTGCCTAACTATCGGAGAATACCTTCACAGGTTTACTCCCGACATCACCATCAAGCAACGCAGTAAGAAGCCTTTTCAGCCAGACCGTTTCCTGTGCATTTTTGGAGAGGGCAACAAATTCCGTTTCCATTGTAGACATCGCGACACATGATTGCTTCTTGCTCGTCCATGAAATGGCGGAATCATCAAGGAGAAACACTCCTCCTGTGGTGGACTTACGATCATCCGGACTGCCACCATGGTCGGCGTCATTGAATCCGGTCAATTCTAACTTCCTGCCCTCATAGCACAGTACGTAGTCGGCAGTACCTTTCAGATATCGTATGATCCGCTTTACAGCTTTTAAATATTGATAGCTAGGGTCTGATTGGAATCTTGCTACTAGGCCCACAGTGTAACAGATGTCTGGACGAGTGCAAAGCATGGCGTACATGAGACTTCCGACCATGCTTAAATACTCAGCTTTCCTCATCTGTTCACGCTCTTGCTGGTTCTTCGAGCCGTCACGTTTTGACAACGCGCACATGAATACTACCGGCGTCTCCACGGGTTTGGCATCTTGTAATTTAAACCTTTTCAGCAATTTGTTGATGTAGGCTTCTTGAGATAGACACAATCTCCGGGTGGCACGATTTCTAGTAATTTTAATGCCCAAGATGTACGTTGCCTCTCCCATGTCCTTCATCTCAAATACAGATGCCAACCAGGACTTTGATTCGTGCATAAAACTCACATCGTTCGCAGCAATGAATATGTCATCCACGTATAAAGTTAAGATGACGTACTTAGACCCGGAGGTCTTTGTATACACGCATGGATCCTTGTGGAGATTCACGAATCCGTTCCCAACGATTTCCTCGTGGAACCTGCAGTACCGTTGCCGAGACAATTGTTTAAGACCGTAAATAGATCTTTGGAGTTTACAAACTTTACGTTCGTTACCAGGAATAATGAAACCCTCCGGGCTCTCCATATAGATCTCTTCCTCCAGGTTTCCGTGGAGGAATGCAGTCTTAACATCCATTTGGTGCAGCTCTAGATCGAGGCATGCGACCAGGGCTAGGATTGCTCTTAACATACTCACCGCACAGTCGGTGAGTATGTTTCATCAAAGTCCACTCCGTGAAGCTGGGTGTATCCTTTCACAACTAGTCGAGCTTTGTACCACTCGACATTTCCATCAGCAGTGAGTTTCAGTTTCAGAACCCATTTAGGCCCTATGGTCCTGCGGCTAGCACGTAAATCAACTAAAGACCATACCGAATTGGCTTTCATTGAGGTGATCTCATCCTCCATCGTTTTCCTCCATTCCTTCGCTTGAGGTCCCTTCAACGCTTGTTTAACCGTTACCGGTTCATCAACATAAGTTAGGGTGAATATCTCACCCCTCTTGATGGGATACTTCTTGGGAGAAGTTCGATGCCTTTGACTACGTCTAGGCTCGTTAATCCCATCTCGAGTCTGAACGTTTATCCCACTCGGAATAATGCTTTCTATCTGAGCATCACTCCCACTGGGAACAAAGGTAGTGCTAGAACCTTGACCTACAACTTTCCTTGGACGACCTCTTTGCCTCGGGTTTCTACCCCCGAGATTAATTCCTTGATCACTAGGACCTGGAACCAAGTTGGTTGATCCACTCCCACTAGGAATAATGGTTAGTTGTGGAATTATTGGATTTTCATCCAGCGGTCCGGTTACGTGATTGTCAGGTTCAACTTGATTCGCACCTGCATCAACAGTGATTTGTGTGGCAGGATTGTCTCCTCCCACTGGATTTACTATGAAATTGTCCCCATCTTCATTTACCAATTCATTCACTTACGTTACTGCCTCAAATCTCCCACTCGAAGTAAGTGGGACCTGATGATCATCGTTATCCTGCTCCAATGCGTTGAAAATTCGTCCTCAAGTCATGTAACGTCTCATATTCGACCATTGCACCATTTCACAAGCTAAAACATGTATCCTCTAAGAGTAGTTACCATACTCTCTTTCAAATACTTGTTTAATGCGCAAATTAATGTCGCATGATGATAAGATTTAACTCCTTATAATTCCCTTTTAGCTTTTATTGCGCTGTGTTTTAACCGACATAGTTGATGAAGTGTGTTATCGATGTGAATTTCTGGCCAAACTTTTCTTTCAAGGCATTTAGTGGGAGAGTCGTTTTACCGACATCATCCTTTTCATTGGCCAATTCATCTCAAAGAGTAATCCATCTTTGAACTGTGCACTGAGCTTTCGCCTTATGCGCCAGTTTATACTTTACAAGTTCGTGGTAGCTTATGAAGCATACCTCTTTTCATCGTGTAAGTATTGAATGAATTATTCCCCGAAAGTGGCAAATGAAAATTTAGCATTCATACATTAAATTCGTACTTTGAAAACGACGTGTTCCGTCTTTCGAGGTACACGCGCGTGAGGCGCCTATACCAAGTTTAACCCATGGTATAAATCGTTTCGTTTCCAAAATTCAATTTAACTTAACCCAATTGGTGTCAAAAATGTTCATCATTACGGAATTTATCATATAATGGAGTACTATCAAATAAGAAGGATTTTAAAAAAACAATGCATCGAACACCAATAATGAGATCAAACAGCACGGTGAAGATGGATGATTAATACTCGGTTCAAGCATTTGTTACATGCTCAAAAGAAATGGTTCCCATATTTCAAGGACCTTATTATCGATGAGTATCTTAAACTGAAAAATTTGAGAAGGTTCTTGCAAGTAAAGATAAAAACTATCGTTTGATCTTTATTATTCCGGGGCATCCTCCTTTAGGTTCGCACTTGTTCAGCTTCTTGGTTCTGTAATTCAAAAGGGTAATTACTCTCGAGTAAGAAGAATTCGAGGAGAATTTATGACTTTCATCATTATTTCTCAGTGCGTACCTTGGGAGGATTGGTACAGGTAGCAACCAGGTGGCCTTTTACACCACACCTGAAACACGTTCGAGATTCCTCTCTACGTGTTTGTTTTGCTTGCCTTTTAATGCCACCAGACTGCTTGCATTTGAACTTTCTCTGAGGTTTTGGAGCCATTGACTTGTCAGCCTTGTTCTGAAGGCCTTTGCCCTTTCTCTTGCGCTTGCCCCTTTGATCAACTGGTGTGGAGGATGCTATGTGCAATTATGTCCTAGGCTTTTCAGCCTTGAGACGATCCTCCTCCAGCTCGAGATGAACTCGCACTTTCTCGAGGTTATCGAGTTGAGTGGCATGGGTAAGGTGCATTTTCATGCTATTCCAAGAGTTAGGCAAAGAAAGGATCACACACTGTACTTTTTGTTCCTCGGACGGGATTTCTCCTGCCTCCTTGAGTTCAGCAAGCATATTAGACATATGCCTAATGTGCTCCTTCATCGTATGCTTAGGATTCATTTTGTAGGAGTCTAAAGCGATGTTTGACGATCGCTTCTGGGCTGTGGTGTATACACCAAACCCTGCCTTAAGACCATCCCACAGGTCCATGGCAGACTCCAGGTGATCATACCCGTAGAGTATGTCATCCTCCAGCATCGAAAACAAGGCGGAACGGATTTCCTGATCCTTAGCATCCCATTCATCATGGAATACATTCTGATCATCCGTGAGGTCTCCCTCCGGTCTATCGTGTTTTGTAGTCAAGTGCTCCAAACCTTTCATTTCAGTAACCACCATCTTCGCGCTCTTGTTCCAGATCTTATAATTATTGCTATTCAGTCTAACCCCCTTATTCATTTTGGAGATGACATTGCTGATCGCAGCCATTGATACTAATACATTTATAATCATGCATAATCAAGGAGACAACAACATTTTGAGAAAGAATTGCATACATCGAATATCTACTAGGATAAAATACGACAAATAATGA
Source organism: Clarkia xantiana subsp. parviflora (assembly GCA_036873135.1). Classification (NCBI taxonomy): domain Eukaryota; kingdom Viridiplantae; phylum Streptophyta; class Magnoliopsida; order Myrtales; family Onagraceae; genus Clarkia; species Clarkia xantiana. Next base: position 14,424,142 of record JAPTYO010000003.1, read on the forward strand.
TTCCTTAGCCATCTAAACCGTCCGACCGCCAGTAAACCGACGGAAGGTGGTTCGTGAAAGAGTTCACATTACAGTCGTCTTCAATCCAATAGATCATTCTTTTTAAAAACGGTTTTATTCCCAAATTACCGGAACGAGAACTTTGAAATAAGCATACCCGATCTTGGCTTTTCCATGGCCTTTTTGTATTTAAAATTGTTCCAATGAACTTACGCATGCATAAACAATTCTACTACACAAGTAAATCATTATAGCAAGTCAAAATTCATCATCCAAACCACACATCATGCATATGCGTCATGCGTCTAATGTCCCGAGGAACTCATGCTAACATTTACATAACTCTACTTTCTAAGTAAACTATAACATGCTGCTACATCCTCAAAATTCAAGCATACGTGTCATACATGAAACTTCCACATCATTTGGCGACTGGCTTTCGATTTTAAAACATTTTAAAATATTAGGGGCTGACTTGCAATTCATTCTTACAATTAATCATGTGTGTTTCTAGACATGAATCCTAGGTAATCACAACCATCATAACATGTCTGTCCTATTGCGCAAACCATATATATAACCAGGGCTTCGCCCCCAACATCCAGCTAGGTTGACATAGTCAAGACAACAGTTCAAATATATATATATGCGATAAAAGTAAACAATTGCAATTCAACCCTCTAATTAATCCAGTCCCAAAATCATGCATTTCCGAGATCCATCCCCATAATCGAAACAAGGCATAAAGGTTTAAAACTTTGAGCACTGTGTAGACTAATTAAAGTTAAAAAACATTTGGATTTTAAAACTTGACCATCCCATTTTATTAATTGACTTGAATTCGATTTTGAAAAATCCGGTTCTGTTCAGTAAATTTTTAATTAATCCGGTTCAGAAATATCCGGTTCGATTCGGTTCGGTCCAGTTTAAGAATAAAATCTGGTTCGGTCCGAACCAGTTCAATAAAATAGGATTTCAGTTCGGTTCAACACCAAAACCGGTTCGGTTAGATTCACTTAGTTACCCCGGTTCGATCCAACCCGATTAGGTTAAACCGATTAAGAAAACGCGGTTCGGTTTTATCATATCCGGTTTAGCAAATTGAACCGGCCCACTATTCCCATAGGGTCCGAAATAATCTTGTGGGCTAAATAGAGTAAAATAGTCCACTAAAAACTTAACTTAGCCTTCAAGAATTATTAACTATATAAAATAATTTCCAATATTGCATATATATATATATATATATATAAAATTCGGCACAACTAGATATATATATATTGTTAGATTACGGGGAATAACCACTACGGCAAACACTCGCCCCATACGAGTCCACCTCGGACACCCAAGACACAGGACAGTGAGATTTGGTCTGATTTCCTTGAAAAATGATCTTCAAGGTCTCCCTGTCCGAAGGAGAAAACTCCCCCAAATAAAAAAAGGACCAGCCATCCGAGCGACCGACGCAAAGATCGACCCTTACTCATGGAAGGGCGAGATACGCCTACTACGGGGGCAACCTTAACATCAAGTTAAGGAAAAAAACCACCACCCAAGAGATCCAACCAAGGGAACAAACACCAGAGCATCACGAAGATGGCGAACTTTTAGCTTCCCCAAAAGGAGTAACGTTTCGACACATCCGAAGGAAGGGTTAACCCTTAACACATTTCGATAAGCCCCTTCGCACGCGGCGGGTAAGAAGAAAGCTTGTAAGCATTTTTCACCCTCACTTTTATGTGGAACAAATTGCAGGGCAAGGGTCAAGAGCTATACACACGCTCCAACGAATGAAGGAAAAATGTTACACATGTCGAAAGTCGAGGTTAAAGGACAATGCTCGCGCTAGTACGAGGGAGGTAGAATGTTATGTCCCATCAAGGGACATAGTTCGCACCCACGGGTAAAAGAAAGGTCTATACTCTCACCCTTGCACTTATGTTCATATTCATGATTTACACCTACAAGTACACCAATGACATCACTCATGCTTATACTCACAACCCATCCATACATACATACATACATACATGTTTATGCTTGCACTCACGTGCATGCCCACATACACACTCCCATGTGTTCAAACACTTAGACATCCATGTACATGGCTGCCATATATTTATGCATACATTTGTATTAAGTTCTATAATGTGGAGAGGAGGGTTGAACCATAAGGAGATATAAAATATGAATGATATAAATGATTCAAACAAGTATTTACATGTTAGGATGCCACTATATATAAGAGATCAATCCTAACTAACTAGTCAACTATACAAGTCAACCGAATGTACCATGTATATACAAGTATGAGTACCTATCAATGTATATACAATATGTACATCTAATATTCCCCTATCTTTTCCTTCTTCTTCCTTTCTAAAGAATTAAAAGGAAAATTTGAGAGAAAAGGTCGATGATGAATGAAATGCCAAGGTCCAATCAAAACCCGGTCAAATATAGCCAAGGGTAAACCCGTTTAAAATGAGCCAAGGGAATTTCAAAACCCGCTCAAATGATCCATGGGAAATTTAAAAACCCGCTCCAAAATTCCAAGGTTCATAACCCGGTCTTCACAAAACGGCCCCTCGAAAATCCAATTTTTGGGATACGGCCCCAAACTTTAGAACTGTCCTCAAAACAGCCCCAAAGTCTTCAAAAGAAGCCCCAATATTTCAGAACTATCCTCAAAATAGCCCCAAACATCATAAAATCAGCAAAATATGCTCCAAACTCTGAAACTGCTCCAAAACAGCCACAAAGTCCTCAAAAGAGCATCCCAAATTGGAAAACTGCCTTAAACAGCCCCAAATATCCAAAAGCTTGCAAAGAAGCCCCAAACTTCACAAATATTCAAAAAAAGTCCGAAATTCGGTCAATAATTCGGCCAAAATAGACAAGAACACCCAAATTCGGCTCAAAATTCGGCCAAAAAAGCATTATCACGTGCAATGCACATGCGGGTGCACCGGGGTGCATGAAAGCGAAGCACATATTTTCAGCCTTCAAGTCGAATTTACTGGGCAACATGAAGATCTTCATACCTTCAAGCAGAAAACCCAGGTGTTCTTCAACAATTTCCAGAAATCCATCCAAAATCGCTGCAAAAAATCAACAATTCAACCTATAACCAATTGATGCCTCAATCGCGCACTTAATCCTGAAGAATCGATCCAAAGAACTCCTTCGATTAAGAGATTGCTGATTTAAATCCAGATCACAGGATTGGCATCATGCCAAATCAAGACAATCCTATAACTTGAATCGACATATTGGAGCCTCGAATCCAGCAGGAACCATACGGCGCATCAAAACCAATCCAAAACGCAGCAAATAATCGATTATCCAAGTTGAATTTGAAGAAAATGCAGTCAAAATACTGCAGCAACAGCAACAAGAACTGAGATATTCAGCTCCAATCGAATCCAAAATTGGACAAATCCACATCCAATATCGCCAAATTGGAGCTCGGAATCAATCAACGAGTCCAATGCGAATCCAAAGCAATCGAAATCACAGTATATGAATGAACAACGAGCTCGAATTTGAAGAAATTGCAGCAAGAACACTGCAGAACCAAGAACCGAGCTAAACCAGTCCAAGAACGGACCAAACTGGTCCAATTCGCAGCAGCAATCAACAAATTGCAGCTTGGAATCAATAGTAGCATCAAATGCGAATCAAATGCATCCAAAATCGCAGCAAATGATCAAGAAAAAAGCTAGAATTCGAAGATCGAACTTCAAGCAGTAAAATAGGCGCGAAATTTGAATTTGAATCAGAATTACCTCTAAGAAGCTTCGATTGATGCTCAAATCTTCACAGAAACTTCGCAATGATGTCCAGGAAGCATGTGAAATGTAGAATCGAAGCCAAACCTTCGAAATATTCATCACAGCTCCTCACAGATTGGAAAATGCAGCTAGAACAACAGCAACGTCCAAGAAACGAATAACAGAGCTGAAAAACGATGATCCAAATCCTTCTAGAAGTGATGATGATCTCATAAAGAATCCATATCACGATAACGAAGCTAATTGAAGCCAAAATGCTGCATCAAATTGCAGATAACAGCAGCAACACGCAGCAAGGTGCAGATGACAACATCATCAAGAACTCAGGTATGCAAACACCATGTTGGTATATGCAAACACAGTAGCAGCAGCAGCTTCAAACGCAGAAATCATCAATCAAAACATGAATAATCATGGAGCAAATCCACGAAATACAGCAGCTAATGACTTGATCTTCAAGTAATCCAAGAATCGAAGCTGAAATCCTCAAGATCCAAGCTCAAATCGAAGAATAAAAGCTCCAATTATCCGCTGAAATGAAGCAGATATACATATGCAAACATGAAGCAGACTATGTAAACACCAGATTAGCTCCAAAGAATCGATGCTCAATCTTCAAGATCCAAATAAAAGAATGCAAAATCCTCTCGAAAAATCATGAATCGAAGCTAAAAATACCATAGCTCTGATATCATATTAAGTTCTATAATGTGGAGAGGAGGGTTGAACCATAAGGAGATATAAAATATGAATGATATAAATGATTAAACCAAGTATTTACATGTTAGGATGCCACTATATATAAGAGATCAATCCTAACTAACTAGTCAACCTAATGTACCCTGTATCTATACGAGTATGAGTACCTATCAATGTATATACAATATGTACATCTAATAATTTGTGACCACAATCGCAGCATGTCCACACCCACTTCCATACTTGTGTTTATATTTGCATGTATGCTAGTACACACCTTCATGTTCATGTTCAAGATATATCCATGTTCACTCAAGTTAACACCCTATAGGCATATATTCCATTATCCTATACTTAGAAATTTTTTGGACCCAATTCAAATATTTTTCCCGGCCTATACTCACCCCGTAGGAAATTGAGGTACATAGACTCATATCCATGATTGCATTGCATCCCCATGCACGTACATATTCTTAAAATGCATACTTGAAGGGATCGGATTTTTTATGATTATATCCATATTTCGCGGACGCATGTCTAGAACGCCTGTACGCATGGTCTAACGTTTACAATTCCTCTACTTCTGAGAATCAGAGGAAAAAGCTCGAAAAACGCACCTACGGACAAGCAAAAGTTTCGCCAAGAGGTAAAGTCACGATTTCCAATTGCGCGTATCATCCCATCCTAAAATAGAGTCAACCAAGGGTCACGCCATTGGTTAACTCGGGGGCAAGTGATTGATATACGCCCAATTGGAACTCGTTTGGGTTCGGACTGTCTTATTTTGAACACCCCACTTACGATTGCAAATCGAAACTTTGACCCAAACACTTCACCCACATTGCTAATGGTCCGGACAAGCCAAAGCGCCCCGCCCGGACTGTTCCGTCGACCTCACCTAGGTAGGATCGGGTGGTTTCACCCGATCTCTCCTAGGAGGGGTTGGGCAAGCCAACCCAACTTTGGGCCTTAGGGGTCAGATTTCCCGTCCGAACCCAAGGGTCCCGACCTCTTTATCACATATCTGACACTTAGTCTTTTTCACCCACCTCTCCATGCTTTAAGGGTCTAATCTTGTTGTTATATGATAAACGAGTATGTTTAAGGATTAACAGCGTCATTAAGCCACCTTAATGACACCGTTGCCTATATATACTCCACAAGTTCCATTCATTCCAACAAGTTTACTTCTTCACATGCTCTAGCTCTGCTTTCTCTCTAGTTTATCTCTCTAAGAATCTCAAACTGATTTAGGCATCAGAGAGGGTTCACCGAGCACCACCCCCCCTCTCCGTGCTCGGTACTGCCCCTTGCGCAGGTTGGCAGGAACCAAAAGAACGGATCATCCAGACAAGCTAGACGGATCAGAAAAGAGAACGATTAACCCGTGAGAAGTGCCACTCGGATTAGAGACCCGACGACCTGAGGGACACGACTTAACAATCCCCTTTACTTATTACTTCTTAAAAGTTCTAACCTTGAATACATTTTCTGAGAATTTTTCTCCATGTTTGCTTCTTGGAAGTGATTATTCACCTCTGGAGATGTTTCCTGAGGGGATTGACTAATAATGATTATCTTGCTCGGGCACGACGGACCGAGTTGTCGAATCAGTTCAGCAGATCCAAATAGTGAAGTCGCGTGTCAGATGGGTGCATTTGATTCAAACGATTCCATTGGGAACATTCATTTGCAGATGGTTGGAGAGGACGATGGTGCTGGTGATATTCCCAGCCTCAATGGTTATGTGATTGCCCCCAGTGTATATGAGGTTGATCTTGAGCATCCAATATTCTTTTCAAATGTTGAAGTCATTGGTGAACCATGCAGTGGCTAGAGGATCATTTATATCTCCTCGCAGAACAGACAAGGCATGTTTTAACCTTAGTATTGAGTATTCGGCCACCGCCTCTAGGGGGTGTCGTTGTTCGATCCAGTACTTGTATGAAATCAGGGGTTGAGCTCTTAAATGCCCTTGACTTGATTGTACTTTGAAGGCGGGCTCTCTTTTAAGGTGTGCGCCCTTAGTAGGTGATGTTTCTCGGAGAACTTTGCATTCTTGGTTGTGATCATTGTAAGAATGTGTGTAGATCCATAAGTGCCCCCCATTTGGTACTGAGGTGGCTACTGACTCAGAATAAGTGTTGTTGTGGCGACATTTTCGGTCGACGACGCTTTTTGGTGGTGACGATGGGTCAGAGGTAGTATCGGCAACGGAATAGCACATCGTAGCTTTTCATTGCTAGTTCATACTATGTCACATCATAGTGCTCCGAAGTAGCACTCTTACGCAGTCATCAATACATGATAGTGCTCCAAAGTAGCACTCATTGTAGCTTTTTGTTCGAATCTCATCAGACGGCGCCAATGTTGGGGTTTGATCGTGTAAGTCTAAAACAGTTGACCGTTGACGTCGAATCCCGAATTTCGTCGAGCCTTCGATCTCGACCTTGGTTCTAGACAAGCAATCTGCAGGAAGTGAGCGCCGGGGGGGTATCCAGCGAACCCTCTCTGATGCTTAAGCAAGTAAACAACTTTAGAGAGAGAAAGTAGAGAGAATGGAGAGCTTAAAGTTATGAGAAATCAAGATACCTTCAAATGAGCATCCATGAGTCCTATTTATAGAGTTCAAGAGGATTACGACAGTAAAAGACAATATTGCCCTTATAATCACACTTAATTAGCAAGTAACGACAGGTTTAAATTTAGTTTAGCATCTGAAGAGTCCGGGGAATAGATAAAAAGTATAAGTGTTTGGAGAGCGACGGGGTGCCAAATTAGCACTGTCGGGACCTCGAAAGGCACGGCCCGCATGGGGGTCGTCCGGGCCAAGAAAGGGTCTCCGTATCGGATTAGTCCTGTTTGGATGTTCCAAACGGACTAGTCCGATCGAGATGTCCAATCGGCTAGTTTGAGATGTTTCAATGTCCAAAAATGTGCGCGGATAAAAGTTTCGATTTGTAATCACGTATAGAGCCCAAAATTGGCTAAGTATGGAGACTTGGTGAGTGTTGATTGGGTGTATATCCATCATGCATGATTTATGCATGATCCTCTTAATTATAATTGTTATTATTAGGTCATTATTTTGTTCTTCAGTAGATGCAATTATATAGGACACACTACACAATAGTCTAACAGATGCTTCTTAAAATATTGCTTAGTGATCAAATGTATGAGTGGGATGAATGTGTATAGGAAATGATTACATATCGATTGATATGAATTAGGAAAAGAAGATTATTGTGGTCGAGAAAGCAGTAGATCAGGTGTGCGTTGTGAGCAAGCTGCGAAAGTATTGGCAGACCAATATAATCACAGTAGGCCCTGCAAAGGAGTCCGAGTCGCCGAAGAAGAAAGATCCGCCGCAGACTAAGAAGCGAAGAAAAAATTAGAAGCATCTACTGCTGTTGCTGCTAACTACCAAGCATAATTTTTACAATTCCGGCCTATAACTACAATCTACAACTGCAGTGGATAAAATACAACCAAACTCCGCCCAAAAACACCTACTAGCTAGCCCTAAATCCCCCAACTGACAGTCACAATAATGGGGTGGCATTAGTAATTCATGGTACGCCACTGCAATGTACAATACCTTTAATTATTTTTATATATGAGTACACAAATAATATTATGAGTTTTGTAATTTGTTTGTACAGACTATACGAAACAACACGTGTTTTCCAAAAACACACTAAGTTCTTCAAAGATTTCCTACTATGTGATGTAGAGATATAGTACAATAAAAAACCATGACACTAACTGAAGATCAGGCACCGAGCTGCTCCTGCCTGCATCTGATCGCCTATTCCTACCATGTTTGGGCTTAGTTATACCGGTTGACACATGGACCTGCACATAAATAAATATTATTAAACTCTACTCATCACAACATTTAACAGTAAAGTAGGTAGTTAGAGCAGTAGTAAACGTACAATCGTAATTCTTCCACCCTATACGCTGTTTGATGAGATCGTAAATAATGTATTTATTTTTCATAACCGTATCTGCAACAAACCAAACTAAACGAAATTGGCAGGCATTTCGCACCAACTCTATCCATCATGTGCTTGCTTGCTTCCTACTCAAAATAAATAACTAAAAACGGGACAACTATTTATGTACCTCCTAATATAGTTTGTCGACCTCCGCCAATGTTCGCCTGAAACATCGTGCACCACATCTGCCCGCCAATCTGCAATATTATAATATGAAAATAATTCCTTAAAAGTACTAATAATTTAATATTTATATTCGAATAAATTTGAACCATGCAACACAAATTAACTCCTCGATCGGTGTAATATTTGTAAAACACTTACCACGGAACCTTCGTACAAGAGGTAATCTCGAGGACCTAGTATTAGGTCAGCGCCTCCGGCGAAATGCAAGATTAGTGGCGGAAATACTTCTTCAACGCTGTGAAAAATATCAATTTAATAATAACAACAATATTATTAAATTTTGAGCGATTAGAATTGACAATAAAAAGAATCTGAAATATAGGTCATACGTTGACGTCACTAGATAACACAGCTGCTGGTTGATCAAGGACGGCATTGATTGTGCCGATGTGCTCGCGTTAATCTACATAACATATATATACGAAATATATTATTAGTCCATCACGAATAAACTCTCAATCTTTTACATTCAAAATAAAAGATAATATTTTTTTAGACTTACAGCACTAATAACTTGCATAAGGGCATTAATCTCGAGGTACATGAATGTTGTACCCGAGTCAATAACGGCTCCTTGTTCACCTTCACTTGACAATAAATGTGGGTCAATCGGCAGTATTTGCCCATTTACCGATATTTTTTGTAGGTCGAGATTATAGTGAGGTCTAGAAAGAAAAAAAATGATTCAGCAAAATGAGGCTAAAGAAGCAATATAAATTACTTTTTTTTTGGCCACGCAGCAATATAAATTATTAGATATGTTAAGAATTCAATATAAAGACAGTAAGGAACATACTGCGAAGGAATAAGTGGACTGTAGATAATATCTGATTCTGCGATTTCTCCGAGAACCAAGACGCCGCCGCCATCACCATCACCTCTAAGGCAATGTGAGAATACTTTTGGACTTAGTCCTTGATCAGCGAGTTGGGATATCAGTGATATCCCTTGATGACCAAGTCCTAATATCCCGTCTATTCTACTCGTGGAGGAGAATTGGTTCTCCACAGTAGTACATCTATTTCACAAGGACAAATACAAGTCACTTATGGTATTGATCGTATTATTAGGCTTAAAAGTATATTTTAAATTTCAAGAATGTACTAACCCAAAAACTAAGGGGACGGTAGATGTTATTGTCCTAGAGTTTACACTACGATCGTAGCTTAGCAGCTCTTGGACGTAATATCCAGAGATGCTGCTATGATCTCCATAAACAACTGAATAAAGACAATGGTTGTTGTCCTCTGAACAATTCGAGCCAGGTCGAATTTCAGTAGGACAACGACCATCATGACAACTCACAGCTGAATATGTCGATGAAGCCAAAGGATTGTAAAGATGTAACGTAATATTCTGGGAAAGACAAAAAAAATATATTAATAGTTCACCATATATAAAAAGAAATTAGTACAAAGAATTGATTTTAAGCGACTTTTAAGTCGCAACAATTTCTAGTGTCATAGAGTTATTTCAGCGAAGTGTCGGCATAGCTAAGATATCAGCCGATTTTAGGTGTCAACGTGGTTTATAGTCTAGGTAGGTTAGGTCACACTTTTTGGTTATGATCCTTCTTCATCTATTGTTGTAGCGCAGCGCGTAGAGAGCAGTTGTGAGAAAAGGCGGAGTAAAAAGTAAGTAGAGTTAATTCAACAACATGGGTTGGCCAAAAGAAGTTTAACAGTATGGGTAGCTTATTCATCAAGCTTAGGTTTACTACGGTATCAAGCTACTACTGGATCGGATTGCTCGCTCTTTCCTGCTATGCATGGGATGCAGAATAAGACAGCCCAATTACTCGACAAGTGGTCCGGCCCAAGCTTGACAAACCATCAGCAACTAGCAAGTGATGGTTGGTGAAGTGTGGGTGGGTGGGTGTTTGGGAAGAGGAGGTGGTCTTTAAGTCCTCAAGAAACACAACCACGTTGTAGCTACATGGTTGTGTTGATCGGTCGAGCTGGATATTATATTATTATGGTTGATTTAGAAATAAAAATACCGGAATCCATGTTGACGTAGAGCAGGATGCGCAAGGAGCGCAGCCAATCCACGTCACATCACTTCCTGTGTCCACTTGGACGTAGAAGTTGCTTGGCGGGGTTCCAAGCTGAATTCTTGTGTAATACAACCTTTTTATATTATATATTCATGCAACAAAAAAAAAAACACATGAGAAAATTAGTATACAATCATATTTATAAGATATATGAAGATTTCAAAAGAGTGCATGTAACAAATGCCGAAGGTTAGATTTTTCAGTTTACTAATTAATACTTACCCGATTGAGAAATCCCCGGTTCCTGCAAGGGTGTAATTGATTATCCCATTGGACGACTGTAAGAGTCGTCCATGTCTTGCCCTATCTCGTTGTACGAGACGGCTGAAATTTGTGGAACCGCTAATAGCTGGGACGCCTCTTTCTAAGTGTAGAACCGTCGGGGTACCATCACATTGCAGCCACAGAAATGTTGCTATAGAGAGAATGGGGCGGAGAACATACATCATCGATATATATGTTCCTGCCTGCAAAAAGTAGCTAGAACAGTAATTATATATAATGCAATTGTAAAAGACAATAACATATATTAATTGTACGACTCCAAATCATAATTTTGTTAATCAACGTGACATATATGTTATAATATATATATTCACATTAAAGGCACTGAAAGTGATCCAACTCAAATTGCAAATATAACTAAACCGAAAATAACCTTAAACTAGTCAAAGGACCAGTTCAAGGTTGACCGAACCAGACCCCATTGAACCGAAGGGTCTGAATAATAATAATAATAACAGCAAATTTCTGTTTATGGGAAAACCCTAGCTAGATAGCTATCTTGATGATGATGAGGTATCAAAGAGGATGGATCGGGTGTGTCTTAGAATAGAATTAAGGTACGTTGTAGCTAGCTAGTTTAATTAATTAAGCTACCAACAAGAAGGCAGCTCAGGTAGCATGCACAAAATAGAAAATTCATTTGCAATTGTTGAATTAGCTAGTTTCAGCATGCAGATGGAGACACTACATACTTAATGACAAATAATTACGTACACTACTAGAATACCCCCTCAATTAAAACGAACTTTGCCACAAGGTGTTATGCCGATGCAAATAGAGACGGCAGTTACTTCAAATTTGCCACGGACATCAATTTAAAGAGAACTCTGACACGGGAATGGGCCCTGTAACAAATTATAACGGCCTCATACACACATTATCCACGGGTTTGTATAATCCGTGCATTTTCTACGTGCCCTCATCGAATTTGCCACGAGGAGGAAATTATAATTTCATTCAAAAAATAAAAGTCTATCCTGAGAATCGAACCCGTGACTTCATGTGAAATAAATACACACATGCAACTTTCCACTAAGCTACATAACACTTATGGTTTTAAGGTATACAAGTTTGGTATAATATATACTTGTGATTTAGGGGATCGATAATTTAATCAATGATATAAGATTCAATTAGACGTTATTAATGAAATGTGGTAAAGCAATTGAATGCTACTATACTACCTAATTAACTTAACTAAACACGATTAGAGTATAGCAAGTGATTTAAGGTATAAAGGTGATTTAAGGTATAAGGGTGATTTAAGGTATAGAAGTGATTTAAGGTATAGATGTCAATCAGATGTATACACAAATGAGTCTACGATAATTCATTGTGTTATATCATGTTAATGATCCTACACTTTTCTTGTGAATTAACTTGAATCCTACACATACGTGTGTATATATATATTTATGATAATATAAAATATAATCTACCCCAAATAAATCAATAGAAAATATAAGAGAAAATATTATTGTCGTTAAAAACTTTAAGAAAAATATATATAATATATTTAATTTGTGGTATTTTGAAATAAATTTACATCAATAATCTAGGTAAAAAAAATACTGAAATGAATATATTAATACACTTAATTAAAATAAAATGTATATGGACAACTATTTTATAAACTTAATATATTTTTTGTTAATAATAAAAAAAAATCCAAAACCGAATAATACGAACATTATTTCATTATTATTAATTAATATGATTTTAAAAGTATATAAATAAGAATTAAGGTATATTTGTGAATTAAGTTATTGTAATTGATTAGACTGTATTAGTTAATTAATGTATACAAGTGAACTGAGGTATAGTCATGTATTAAGGTATATAAGTGAAATTAAGGTCTGATATTGAGTTAAGTTATATTAATGGATTTAAACTTTATTAATGATTTAAGGTATAATAATGAATTAAGGTATAGTAATTGATTTTGACTATATTAGTGAATAAAGGTATACAAGTGAATTAAGGTATATAACTGATTTAAGGTATAATCATGTATGGTATTGAGTAAACTTATATTAATGTATTTAGACTTTACTAGTGTATTAAGGTATAAAAGTGAATAAATGTATATAAGTGATTTAAGGTATAATCATGTATTAAGGTTATATGAGTGAAATTAATGTATGGTATTTAGTTAAGTTATATTAATGGATTTATACTTTACTAATGATTTGAGGTATAATAGTGAATTAAGGTATAGTACTTAATTTGGACTATATTAGTGAACTAAAGTATACAAGTGAATTAAGGTATAACCACGTATTAAGGTATATGATTGAAATTAATGTATGTTATTGAGTAAACTTATATTTATGGATTTAAACTTTAATAGTGAATTAAGGTATGAGTGAATTAAGGTATAGTAATTGATTAGACTATATTAGTGAATTAAGGTATAGAAGTGATCACGAGTCACTTTCACAAGCTATCGAGTTAAGTTATATTAATAGATTCACACGTCTTAACAGTATTGAGTTAAGTTATATTAATAGATTTAGACTTTACTAGTGAATTAATGTATAAAAGTGAATTAAGGTATATAAGTGATTTAAGGTATAATCATGTATTAAGGTTATATGAGTGATGTATGATATTGAGTTAAGTTATATTAAATTATTTAGACTTTACTAATGATTTGAGGTATAATAGTGAATTAATGTATAGTACTTGATTTGGACTATATTAGTGAATTAATGTATACAAGTGAATTAAGGTATAGAAGTGATTTAAGGTATAGTCATGTATTAAGATATATAAGTGAAATTAATGTGGTATTGAGTTAAGTTATATTAATAGATTTAGACTTTACTAGTGAATTAAAGTATATTAGTGAATCAATAGTAATTGATTAGACTATGATAGTTAGTTAAGTTATACAAGTGATTAGACTATAATTGTGATTTAGGGTATCGTAGTGATCAAGTTTAGTCCTAAATTAGACGATACTAGTGAAATGAGGTATAGTCATGGATTACTCTATGGTAGTAAAATCAAGGTATGGAAGTTAGTTAATGTATATTAATGGATGTTCACTAAGCTAGTCAAAGAAATAAACCACTATACCGAAAACCAGAAACCACTAAATCTTAAACCATAAATCAATATACCTTAAATCACTATAACATAAATCATAACCACTATATCCTAAATTATTAGAGATAATATGAGAGAAGTATCTTATTATTAAGTTTACTTATTTCCTATTATCTCTAATAACAATAACATATATTTGCATACTATATTTTATAATACTGATTTTCTTGATATAAAAGTTTATATTTTAGATTATTCAATTTTTCTCACATTTATTTATAAGATTAAAAAAGAGGAATTGAGTTAAGTTATATTAATAGATTTAGTATATATTCTAATTGATATTTATTTAACCAGATATATAGCTTAGCAATCATTTATTATATATATATATGTAGCACTTACCTAATTTATAATAATAATATATAAATATTTTGGATCAATTTATTATATTAATTTAATTTAATAATATAATAATAATAATAATAATAATAATAATAATAATAAAAAGAGATATGTTTAGCCAAAGCCCAATTAAACAAGCCCACATCGTTTTTTTTTGTGTCCAATTAAACAAACCAATACAAACCCTAATACAACTCACCTCACCTCACCTCACCTCACCTCACCACACCACACCAGTCACTCTTCCTCAGCCGCACAAACCTCAGCCACTCTCTTCATCTCCAGTTTCCTCACTATTCTCTTCATACTTTAATGAGTCGTGGGTCCTCGACTTCACCGCCGCCCGGGTTCCGGTTCCACCCACTGATGAAAAGCTTGCTCGGTACTACCTGAAGCGCAAGGTCACAGGCAAGCCTCTCTGCAGCTTCTCCTTCTGAGCCTCTCAGGTTTGTCACTGGAACCCTTGTCTCTTGCAGAATATCCGGCAACTCAAGTGAAGAAACTCCTACTTGGGTTTTTTTTCTTCTACGTCTTGAATCTTTTGGTCCATTCTCTCTCACTTCAACCCGGTCTCCAGTTCAGTTTTGGATTTTTAGAGATCCTTCTACGAATCTTCCTTATCGAGATTAGAAAATTTATGGAGACATGAACTCATTTGGTGTTACTGTAGAGTTGAATCTAAATGATATGAAGTTTAAATTTCTGTGGTGATATTAGATACATATAGAGAGTTGGATCTATTATTCTGCTCTTTGATTACCTGGATTTAATATTTTCTAACCAATTTTTAGAGATCTCAGTAGAACGAAAAGATTTTTGTTTCAAACCAGATCTTTTCATTCTCTTAGAAGTAAGTACATTTCCTATTCCTGTTGAATGTTGGTGTGGAGGATAAATTTCGCATTCTTAAGAAAAAAAATAAAACGTTTATCGTGCTAGGATAAATTGCTCATGCCTTGTTCAGAATACCACTGAATTTTATAGGTTCAAGAAGAGATTCTTGTAGAAATAGTTGTTGGGAGAAGATTAGATCCTATTACTGGAAAAAAATTAGCACCTTAAGTATGTTCCTTCAGATACTGAAGAAATTGCCACCCGGCTTACACAAAGATTTGATGTCACTGAAGAAAAGGTCTTCAACAATCTAGTTTATTTATTTTTTAATAAAAATCATATTCCAGTTGTGCATATCTTAGTACATTTTACTGCAGTCTCGCTAACTTTGAGAATTTGAAATTCCTAAATTTTCATGTTATTTCCAGGTTAAGTTGAGATTAAGAACCCACCATCAAAATCTGGAGGCAGTGCTTTCCATCTATGAAGACATAACAATCAAGGCATGTGAGGCATTCTTCCTCTGTTATGGATTTTTTTGCTTTCATCAGATGAGAAGTTTTTGTTTGCTTGTATCAGGTCAATGAAAATGCTTCAAAAGATCAAGTGTTTGCTGAAATCGACAAAGCTCTTTCAGAACTGCCGAACAAAGGAGCGCCGCCTCTCAATCACTTGCAACATAGAGAAGGGCTTACCGGCGTTTGGGTTGGTATGCTACTCTATCTATATGATTCCTTATCTATGATTTATTTCATGTCATTAGCTGCAAATGATCCTATATTCCAAAAAAAAAGAATCCTACTATATAACTGTGATCATTTAGTTGGTATATGATGCTCCAGACTCACACTAGTGTCGGTGAAAAATGCAAGCAAAGCTTTAGTTTAGTACATAGAGATAACATGAAGCCTATAGTTATACTCTGATTTTAGTATTTTATTTTTAGGTTTGAAAAGAATAATGATCATGAAATAGCATTACTGATATGCATTTGTCTGACAGAAGACAGTCTATGGCTTTGTAGGAGAATGAATCTAAGATATTTGTTCATTATTTCAGATTACTCTCTATCACTCTATCTCATATTAAACAAATCATTACCTGCTCTCGGCTCTCCTGATTTGGTTGGTTGGTGGTGGATGCAGAAAATGGAGAAGAGTTTAATCTATGGGTGTTATTTAAGGATGCTTCAAGAGAGATTGCAGAAAAATGGAGAGGAATGTACGGTTATGACAATGTGTAGGTTGTAGTGTTTATATGGATTGTTTATGTGTATGAGTTTGATCTGTGTATGGATTTGATGACATTATTCACAATAAAAAATCAGTTTATGAATCAATGACGTTGTTTAAACTAGATGATACAAGTATGTTTTATAGATTAAAAAAATTTGACCTTATAAGCAATTACTATGACAAAACATTTAATTCTGAAAAACGTTATAGAATCTGAATTCTCGTCACTGATTTAGAGTTTTAGAATCAAATATTTCGACTACATATATGTTTTATAGCTTCAAATCATCTAACCCTAAATATATTTTACTCCATCAAAATATTTGATTCTAAAAAATGTTGTAGAATCCGATTACTTTACATATCGAACTCTAAAAGTGAATAACATAATCAGAAAATTTAATTCAACAAAAAGTATACAAAATTGCTAAATTCGACCCTATTAGATTATAATTGGGGCACAAATTTCGTTTCCACAAGATCATTTCGAATCATCTCTACCTTGTGCAACTCGTTGCAAAAACGTGGAGAACAATAATACAATTTTGCCACGATATCGATAATATTTGCCACGAGCTTCCCGTCCCAAAATAAATTTGCAACGGTATTACTAATCACGGGGTGATCCCATGTAAAACCCGTGGCAAATGTCATTGTACATGAGTTTTGCACGATTTTACCTTGTGGCAATTGAGGGGTATTCTAGTAGTGGTAGATCTTGCTGTTGATATGATCTTGTTCGCCAATTTACTTCTCTTCCGCATGCAATTACCTGTTTTGTTTCAAATCGCATGCAACAAATTGAGTCAATAGCTAGCTAGCGCTAGATCAGTCAGATATTATAAGACAGATAATCTAAACAGAAACAATTGAAAGAGCAAGACAACCTTAAAGCTTAAACCTAGCTAGCTAGAGCTTCCACTGATTTGTTTCCTATCGGAGAGCATAAAGCAACGCACCCAGCCTGTAACTATACTTGACGTTGAGATGATACTCTGAGATGAAAGGAGATAAGAAGAGGAGGGTAATTATTTATAGCCAGCCTATAGGACCTTACACATTAAGCTACCTACTTACTCAATTTAATAACGTCTTAGAAAACGTATTTTTGTTTCTTCTTTTAATACAAAATTGTTTTCGAAACTTCTAGCCGGGAGCGTTACGGTTAAAGTCTTCCCTTATGAGTGAGGGGTCTCCGATAGAATTTGAACCCACTTGTTAGATGGAAATACAACTCACTTTACCAGTTGGTGTTAGGAGTGTAATCGAGCCGAGTATCTTAGCAAGCTCGACTCAACTTATTTTACACGAGCTCCTCGATGTGACCGAACCTAAGTTTATCAAGCTCGTACGTGTTCAACTCGGTGCCATACTCGACGAGTTCAAGCTAGGATCGCCAACTTTAAAATTGTTCAATTAAGTCGTGCACCCTTAGCTCAAGCTCGAACTCGGCTTGATTGGTCTTTTGGCTCGAGCTCGACTTGACTCGAATAGGCAAAACATTAAAGTTTGAACAGGCTCACGAGCCTCTCTCGAGTCGAGTACCAATGAACTCGTACACGACTGGGTTTCATAAAATGCTCGACTCAAACTTAACTCCACTCAAAATTTAGCGAATCGAAATAGAATATCGACCAAGCCGATCTCGACTAGCTCACGAGTTGCTTCACTCGTTTATACCCTAGTTGGTGCAATCAACCTTAGGTTTGTTGTTTTTATTTCTTCATACAAGGGAAAGTGGCTTAAGGGTATCTATTTATAGTGAATGTTTCTTTCGGATCTTTACGAACCAATATAATGAAATATTTGGCTGTTAGTAATTGTTCTCACATTGCATGCCTGCCTTTTCTCACTTTATTTCTTTGTCGGGTCCATTACGAAACTACCTTATTTAATTAATAGGATGAGCGTAGACAACATTATAGGTCCCCAAGCTAATTCTCTAGGTCAAGCAATTGTACATACATTATTAGTATAAGATAGGTCTTACATTAAAATAGTAAGGTGGTATATGCGTAGATAAAGTACAAAGAGTCCACAACCATATCTCATAAAAACTAAAGCAGTAGAAAGCAATAAAGAACAATATTTAGTAATTTTGGTAAATTTAAATAAACTAGCACGTGACGTGAACAATTGTTTCTATATGTAGGGAAAGTAAACTTTGGTCCCGAATGAAAGAAACTAGTAAAAGTGACCAATTGTTTCTATATGTAGGGAAAGTAGACTCCAGTTGCTGAGTACTTTTGTTTCTATGTATAGAAAGTCATGTTCTGTCACTGCTTTCTTATTGGTGGACTCTATATATGTTGTATCTTTGTTGAAAGTACAATTTTCTTATTTGAGGTTTTTTCTGTCGGTTTAATATATGTTTTCTTTTCAAGTATATATATATAAATAAATAGAATGAACAGTGAACACAGACAGACATACCTAGGAAGTCTAGAACCACAGTATCACAGACCAAACTTATAAACATGCTCTTCGACAAAAATATAAGGTTTACAATCCAATACTTAGATAGTGCGTGCTGAAAATTTGATATCCGAAATTATTATTGTGACTTTTAAGTATTTGGAAAGTTCATACTGTTGTATCGTTACATTACTCGTCCATTTTGGACGGAAAATGATCATGTTCATAACACGTGATCACAATGACACGATATTCTAGCTAGGTTATAGTGAAGCTTGTAAACATGCTCTTCGACAAAAATATAAGGTTTACAATCCAATACTTAGATAATACTTGCTGAAAAATTGATATCCGAAATTATTATTGTGACTTTTAAGTACTTGAAAGTTCATACTGTTGTATTATCACTTTACCCATCCATTTTAGACGGAAAATGATCATGTTCATAACACTTGATCACAATGACACTTAAATATATACTGTTATTCTAGCTAGGTTATAGTGAAGCTTGTAATTAAAATTCGGCACAAGGCTAGTAAACAAATTTACTATGGCAACTGTATCGAATCACACTTAGGTTCTCATCTAATTTCCATGGCTCTAGCTCAAACTAGCTAGCAGCTCAGTAAGGGTGTCAACGGGTCACGGGTAGTTGTTGACCCGCAGGTAACTGCCCCAATTTCGCCCTGCCAGCCCGTGGTACCTGCGGATCGACCCGACCCACCTCGCGAAATGTATGGAACAGGTATGTGTCGACCATGTCAACCCACGGGACGGGTACGGGGATTGCGATACACGCACCGCCTCCGTTGACACCCCTACTTATGAGTGCAGTATCATAGATATCGTATATACAAGGTCAAGGTACTCTAATAACGTCATAGAAAACGTCTTTTGTTTCTTTTTTTTATACAAAACGCAACTTCGGACTGGGAATATTATGGTTAAAGCCCTCTCTAATAAAGCATTTCGAATGAAATTCGAATTTAATTGTCTCAGAACGCAACTTGTTTTACTAGTCGGTGCAACGTATTAATTTGTTGTTTCTGTATACATGGGAAAGTGGTTTAATCAATAAGGTATCTATTTATGGTGAAAGTTGCTTTTGTCTCTACGAACCTATATAGTGAAATATCTGGCCGTTAGTAATTGTTTTCTCATATCGCATTGCATGCCTGCCTTTTCTCACTTTATTTCTTTGTCGGGTCCATTGCGTAACTACGTACCTTAATAGCTAGGAAGAGCGTAGACAACATTATAGGATTAAGATTGCACATAAAATGAATAGTTTGGAATGAAACTTATGTCAAATTAATAAGATAACATATTGTTGTCTGCTATATGGCAAATTTTCATTTAAAGTTCTCAATAATGACTAAAAGAAATGATATATTAATATTAAAATTAATCTAAAAGAAACTTGAAAATACAAATTATTGGAAATTTTAGTCGTTATGGATGCAGACAATATTCATATATGATCCACTACGAAGTTAAATTCAAGAATTTTATGAAACACAAAGCTATTGTTACTAACACTACACTACAAGAAAACAGGGCATCACCAACGGATGCTTTCCAACAGACCATTTCTATTGGAAATTTCCAACAGATTTCCAACGATCTCCAACAGATCTCAGTTTTATCAATTACCAACAGATTTTCCAACAGATGTTTCCAACAAGCTCTCTTCTATTGGAAATCTGTCGGAATACTAAGATTTCCAACAGACTTTCCAACAACAACAGTTGTCGGAAATTTGCTTGAACAAATATTCTAATTTAAAAAAGATACATACAATGAAAACACATTTCTAGCAGGTGAGAATAGAATTCATTCATGACGTTTGAGTAATAATTACTTATAATTTATATACTAATAATTCAGCTAGATAGTTTTCTTGTCAAGAGAAAATAATATATCATTAAAAAAAAAAAAAAAATAGAAATGTGGAGGATTAGATTTGAACTCATGACCTTTTATAAAAATGTTCATACTTAACCAGCTGAGCTAACATGATTTTCACTACTCTATTTACAGTTAAGTTATTTATTATATTATATTATATGGATATATATATGGATATATATATATATATAATAATTTATACTTCCCACTATCCGCACCGTTTAGAAAACCCTAGTTGGGTTGAATCACTCCGCAGCTTCCCCTCCCTCACTCAGTCCTCTCACCCTCAGCCACATATACTTTCCTCATGATTCTTCAAGTGGACTTTATCAAACTTCATTAGAGATAGCCGCAGTCGAGATGCATTGAAGGGATCCAACCTCTTCCTCTCCTCGCTTCCTACTCTTTGCTGAAGATCTTTCTGACATTCTGCCTCCTTAGATCCGACTACGAGATCCACATCACACTTCAAACAGTGGACCCCGAAAGCTGCTCTTCGACATCGCAGCCATGGCGGCGGCAGTGAGCTTGACTGTGAGGCCATGACTACTTCACTTGTCTTCGATGAGCTGCTCTTTTACCTCGCAACCATGACAGCTGCTCCGGTTTTTAGTTGAATTTGGAGCAGAACAGGTATGTTCCATGAACAAACCCTATTTTTTGCAACATGCAACATGCAACTCCTTTTTCTCTTTTCATTGGTATATTGGTGCCGATTTTGAGTCTAACTTATGATCGATGAACTCAATTAGTCAATCGGTCTATCTCCACTCTCCAGCCTTCTATTTTAGGCAACGTCGCATGTTTTCTTTCTCAGTCTATGTTTACTGTAATTTTTTGTTCATTGGATATGTTGCCTGAATATATTCTGGAGATAGTAGTTGAAGCGTTACCTTGCTTATTATACTTTTAGACGTCATCCGCATTTAAAGAAATCCAGGATAATACTCAATGTCTGTCCTTGGGCTAAAAGTAATTCTTATCTAAAAGCAGAGAGGTACATAATGCTATGTGATATATATAACCTAATTTTATTGTTCGCTGCCATTTTGATAAGTTAATTTAAATCTATTAGAATTTTAAATTGGAGGTTCAACGGTACAGTGAACCACCTTGTATGAGGGCTTCTCATCTTGGCCCTGATGCAAATGCCACTGAGCCTAGTATCATTCAAGTAAGGGTTTTGTAAGGATTATCTGAAATACTACAAGAACAAGTGGTAGACCTTTAAAACTCTTTCGTGATGAATAAAAATACAGTAAATTTCTTTACAAATTTCAGTCAGTTAAATGTAGATCTATTCCTGAATACAAGCTATTATTGAGCACTTGCAGATAGATCATTCTTAGATTGTAGTGATTTGATTGAATTAGTGATGAATATGGCTATGTGAAATGAGCTGATTAGGTTGGTCTATTGTCAATAAGTTGAATTGAAGATAAGTTGGTTTGATTAAGATGGATTCGTGGAAGTTCAGAATTTTATCGATTAAAATTGAAATTTGTGATTGAGGATGTTGTGTTGATGGGGAATTTTGATAAATTAGGAGATGAAGTGTCCAGTAAGAAGGTGCAGGAATCCTGATAATAAATAAAATGGAATCCTGCTACTCTGAAAAAAGAGTTTTATCAGTTTATCTCGAGTAACCGAATATGTTGAAGTTATGGGATTTTGAATAACTGTAGGATGTTGATTAAGTGGTATTAGTATTGGAGTTGTTCGTTGAGGTAAAATGTTGCAAGTGTAGACATTTTGTGTATGTAAATCTGTATATACTTAAATCTAGCACTTTTCATTATTTTGTCTCTACAGGTTGGAAGGTAAGGAGCACTTCATTAAGAGGAGCGAACTTAGATAATGGGTAGTATCAAGCGCAGTGGTGGGTTCGTTCTTTTTGATAACTATCAATTCTTCGAACGAGGTAAATTTCAATAACTTTAAGATAGTCTGGTTTGTTTTACGAATGTATTCTTCTTCCCGAATGTTCATGGTTTAAAGTTAGGTCTAATTTGATGCATAGATTTTTCAGTATATATTTTTACTGTGTTTGCAGGATACTTAACATCAGCAGCTTACATACTAAACACTCTGATTTTTGGCTGAATGTAAAGCCCGACTCTTGATGTGAAAATGCATGTTATCAATTGATTTTGATGAAGAGGGTACTATTTTTGTGACTTGTTATACTTTCTTGTGATCATATATGTTTATTATTTAACGTCCATGTTTTCAGTTGCTTCATATTGCAAGAGATTATGAAGATAATTATTTTCAGTAGGGATGTGCTGAATCAATGAAGTGCGGACAAATAATTACTCTAAAAAAATCTCTCTCTCTATATAAAAGAATCATGTATACTCTTTTTTTGTTTCCTTTTGTGAGTGTTCTTTTGAACTTTAACAAGTTATCTTCTCGTATTTGTTTGACATGTATTTTCTTAACTATACATATTTCTGTTGTCTATCAATTATACAGGTTGCACAATTGGATTCCGTATATAAAAAATCGTAAATACAAGTGTGCTAACGGTTCCTTTCTAAGGTATGATGTTCCTTAAGATCTTATTCTTAATTGGTTATCCATTATCCACTTTTTCTAATGCTAAGTCAGTCATGTTAGTTTTATGTGCCATAGAACTTTGTTGATCGATCACCAAGTCCCCTCTCAAGCAGTACCAAATGTCACTTTTCTTGAAGTTAAACCAATACTGTTCAAATTTACCTAGGCTCTAGTTTCATATCTTGCTTACTTTTAACTCAACAGATATAGTAAAGATTGATACTGTATACATTTTGCAAAGAGGAGGTTGGTTTATGGATACATAAGTCTGCTTAAAGAGTGGAAATCTTTTTAAGCTGTCTTATTTCATGCTTCCCTAATAACCATTGACGGCATTTTCAATTTATAGGTACGTTCAATTGAAATTAGACCATGAAGGTGAACCATGAGCAATCTTTTGCACGCCAAGAAGTGGGCTATGAGGTTCAAGTGCTTGTGCCAGAGTGGAAGCATCTTACTGTTAGTTTGAAAAGACTATAACTTTGAGTTTGGCTCATACATTCTTTTTTTTTTTTATTCTGTTTAGAAGATTTATCTTTTTTGGTTGTCGGTGCATGTCTCTATTAATGGTGCAAAAATCCGTTACAAAAAATGTAGACTACAATGCTTATAAGGTAATAATTTAATTAAACAATGAATATTATGGTGATTGGGCCCTTATTTTGTGGTTTTTACGATGAATGAGGTTTCAGTGGAAGAATTTGCTTGATCATTCTCGATTTTGTATGAGAATGTTTGCACTTCTCTTTTGTTTATGCTCAAATTGTAGCAGATGAGGTTATCTCTTCTCCTTGCAATGCCAAATGTTTTGACCTTTTCGACTTTGTGTTATATATGTTTATTCTTGATACTGATTATGGCCTTTTGATATGCTCTCAGTTAGATCCCATAAATGATATGTTTCTATGGAAGTTGAAACTTTTTTCTTCCCTATAAAAATCGATAGAATTGTGTATATGAAATAACTTAAAATTCTGATTGTCAGCTGCATATTACGAGGCCCTAGAGATTCTTCTGCATTGACAACCTTGGTGAGATTTGACTATTCATTCGAACTTGAATCTTAATCGGTTAGTCTTTACTTTAGGTCAAGGGGCTGTGTGGGAGATGTCTTAAAAGTAAAAACTTGATTTTGGATCAAACCACAAATTCTAAGAAGAAAAAAAAATGGTCAATAACCTGGGAGAGGTCTGAAGATTGACCTTTGTGAATTTGAGAGGTCTGAAGATTGAAATAGTGATAACTGAGGTATGAAGTTTCGACTTTGTGATTTTTAGGTTTTCCGTCCAAATTTTCTGTAAAATTTGACAGAACCGCATGAAATGTCAAAAATACCCTTTTGCAATATTTGAATTAATAAAAAGTTTAATTAATATAAAGATGAAATGACAAATGTCGGACCTAAAAATCCGACCTATGGCGAATTACGTTTTGAAAACGTGCAATTTTGAAAAGAGTCGCCACTAGTTAATTAAGGCTAACTAGAATCCTAAATTACCTAAGCGAATAACGAATTAAACACCTAGGTATAAAATCGGTCTACGATCAGAAAGCCGAGTTCGGAGGTTCTATTACGAATTAAAAATATAATGTTTAACCTCGCCCATTCGGTACTCAATTCACTTAATTGCCACTTTTTAAAATTAAAAAATCGTTACGTCAAACTAATCTAACGTTATGAAAAAGAACTAAACTAATGTTTACGCAAAAACTATTATTAACAATAAATATAAACCTAAAAAAAACTATTAAGCATCTAATTCTCCTAATTGAAATAAAATCTAAACAAAACTAAACATGCTCCAAACATGATACAATTTAGTATTTACATATCATACACATATATTCACAAAAAACATGTTATCTAATTATATTTACATTTTAATTACCTAGCCAACATAATATAATAATAATAATAAAGAATAAACAGAAAATTTAAACAAAAACAAATTATTAAATAATAACAATAATAAAAAAAACGAAAAAAGCAGACCTGATGCACGGAGGGGACGGGCAGGATCGGAGCAGCAGCGATGGGAGGTCGAGTAGGGACGGCGGACAGCCAGGCAGGGCGACGGGCGGGGCGGAGTGCTGTGGGTCGAAACTCTGGCGCCGGCGGGGAGCCTTCAGCAGCGGGAGGAAGAAAGAGAAAGGGAAAAAAAAACTTTTATTCACTAGGAGACAAAACTGCACGATTTTCAAGAACTGATGTATTATTATTGATGTGGTGTTTTTTTACATGGACAAGGGGTCCTTTTATAGCTAAATTAGGTCCCAATATTAGGAAAACACATTTACCTAAATATACACATTATTTATTCCGAAAATTACATATATATATTTATGAAAATTGTCATAAATATATAATATATATTTTTCTGAATATTACATGATATTTAAAGCATATATTCTATCCTAATTTAAGCTAAACCTATTTTTAGCAACCATGTGACCTTCTATGTTTAAATATTTCCTTTTTCTAAACGCGTTACACATAACATTTTTGAACGTGTTATATACGTGTTGCGCGTACCAAAATTAGGTGTTTACAGCTTGCCCCTCTTTGGACGGACTCCCGTAGAATGCATTCGAGGGGGTTTGTCCAAAGATGAGTAAACACTAATTTTGGCTAGGAAGTATATCTTCTTCCGGGTCTTCAAGTCTCCAAGGTGGCCTTTGGCTTTATTAACGATGCGAAAAAGTTAAACTTCTGTCGGCGGTGCCCCTGTTGACAGTGCCTCCATTGGTATCGCAGAAAAGCCTCGGTCGGCGGTGCCCCTGTTGGCGGTGCCTCCGTTGGCGTGCGGAAAATAGAACCTCTGTCGGCGGTGCCCCTGTTGGCGGTGCCTCCATTGGTAGTGCAGGAAATAGAACCTCCGTCGGCGGTGCCCCTGTTGGCGGTGCCTCCATTGGTAGTGCAGAAAAGTAAAGCCTCCAGTGGCATGCATTAAACTAAAACCTTAATCGACGTTGCCTCCAGTGGCGAGCGACAAGGAAAAGCCTCCAGTGGCGTGCAATAAAGTAAAACCTTTGGTGATGATTGGTAACAGAAGACCTCTACGTCTGACAGTACCAACAACCTCTGGTGACGCCTCTAGTGGCGAGTGGTAATGGAAAAACCTCTACGTTAGACCGTACCGGAAAACCTCTGGTGATATCTCTGGTGGCGAAAGAGCTCTACGTCAGACCGTACCGGAGAACCTTTGGTGATGCCTCTAGTGGCGAGTGGTAAGGGAAGACCTCTACGTCAGACCGTACCGGAAAACCTCTGGTGGCGGAAGACCTCTACGTCAGACCGTACCGGAGACCTTTTGGCGATGCCTCTAGCGGCGTATGTCGGAGAAGAGCCTCTAGTGGCGTCCGTTGGAGAAGTGCCTCTAGTGGCGTCCGTTGGAGAAGTGCCTCTAGTGGCGTGACTTGCGAAGGCTGAATACTAAGGTTTCGTTCATCGAGGTTGACTCTCAGGAAGCTGGAAAACTTCAGATCCCAATTGTCGGTTGTGACTTATAGGAACAGACTGTAACAGTCCTACTCGCCATTGAATGGTGACTCGCGAGAACAGACTGTAACCGTCCCGCTTGCCGTTTGGAAGATGTTGTGT
Source organism: Clarkia xantiana subsp. parviflora (assembly GCA_036873135.1). Lineage (NCBI taxonomy): Eukaryota > Viridiplantae > Streptophyta > Magnoliopsida > Myrtales > Onagraceae > Clarkia > Clarkia xantiana. The sequence continues at coordinate 14,451,171 of JAPTYO010000003.1, forward strand.
CGTAGAAAATACGCTTGCGCATGAGTGTTTGTCCCTAATTTTTACCTAAATTGTGCATTGTGCGACAACCTAGCGGGATCTTTTTTTTTCTCTTTTTTCTTTTTTCTTTTTTCTTTTTTCTTCTTCTTCTCTTTTTTTTTTTGAGAATTTCTCTTTTCCTCTCCATTTGCCATGGCCGATTGAGAGATTTCCGACCGTGCCCCTCAGCTTTTTATTTTCTCTCATTTTGCCATGATTGCAATTCCTGAACTTGCAACCATGCCTCTCATTTCCTGATTTTGCCTAGGTCGCCCTTTCGGGTTTTCAACCTAGCGGAAGCACTCTTTATTTGGTAGCCGATTAAACGGTGGCTGTGACCCGTACTTTATTTTCCGCCTTGATGCGGGAGTATTTGTAGCCCTTTGGAGGGTGACTGTGACCCTTTTCTCACCGTTATGTTGCGGGAGCTTTTTGATTGTAGCCATTTGGAGGGTGACTGTGGCCTTTCATTCCTCGTCTCTGATCCGGGAAACACTATTTGTATGTAACCATTTTGAGGGTGGTTGTAGCCCTTTCACTTAATATCCGCCATCGATGTTTCGGGATCGCTCTTTTGACTGTAGCCGTTTGAGGGACAGCTGTGACCCTTTTTTACTCTCCTGCCCTCACCGGCTTCGCGGGATCATTCTTTTTGTGTAGCCATTTTTTTTAAGGGTGGCTGTGGCCCTTTTTATTCTATTTCCCTCACAGGGTTCGTGGAGTCACTCTTTTATTTGTAGCCGTTTGGAGGGTGGTTGTGACCCTTTCTTTATAGTCGTTTTAGGGACGACTGAGACCCTTTTTATTTGTAGTTAGTTTAGGGACAACTGTGACCCTTCTATTTTTTCACTGCTCTCACAAAATAAAAACTCTTTCTGTAGCCGATTAAAGGGCGGCTGTGACCCTAAAGAAAATGATTTTTTTGCCTTTTTTGCTTGCTTTTTTTTTTTTTGCTCTTTTTTTTTTCTTTTTTTTTACGACGAAAATTTAACGAAAATAATCAACAACAATTATGTACATGCCCCCTAGTGGCAAATCTGAAATTTCCAATTCAAAACATCTTCTAGAGAAGGACTCACTTGATTGACCGTGTCGACGCCCTGGATGAACCCTAGAACCAATGGATGACATAGACAATGATTTTTAATCTCGGCTTCTCAAGTGCCCCGGTTATCGCTCAATCTCGTCTGGGGATGCCCTATGGCTAGCACCTACCGGGTTAGGCTCGTCGCATGCAGGATGAATGACCTGGCCAATGAACACAAATGGATGACGTGGAGTAGTCCGCATTGGGGCACAAATATTGTGCGAGATAAATTCGGCAGCCGACACAAGAATGGTTGGCGAGCAAAGGGCCGTGCACGAGATGTGCTCTTCATGATTATCCGAACTGGGTGTTGGAGTTTTTTTCTAGTGGGAAATGTGCTCGCTATGCGACTGGACCTGCTGCATGTCCTGATTTTCCTGCTCCATCTAGAAATCACAACTTGTATATGAACACCCGCCGGAAAGTAAATGCCCCTGGACCTCTGATGGAAGGCACCAACAATAATGTTTTGCTTGACATCTTAAATGTTCATTGATCAGCACATTGAATCTTCACGAGACTCTCGATGATCTCTTGATATTTTCCCATCCCCGGACATGACCGATCTCAATAGGAGATGCCCATTGGTTACCACCGACCGGTTTAAACCTCACCGTAAACGAATATACAGCTTGGTTCGGGACGCGTATGAATTCCACATATGGTGGGTGGAACTTTGACATGTAAGTTCTTTGGAGCAGTCACGTTTCACGTGGTTGCGACCTCGTCGAAGTGGTCGTCTGATCTGCAAAAAGAGTAGGGACACTCAAATATCAAGGAAAAACCAAGTACAAGTCATCATACCATAGTGTTGGATATCCCGAATGCGCAATTTGTGATTCGTGCAACTGAATGGCTGCACGTTCTTTTTTGTTGCCCCATTTGGCCGACACAGCTCGTATGTGCAGGATACCTAACCAAGGGTACCTTATAAGACCAGACATGAAAGTTAGTATAAAGAATCAAATGAGTCATGCATGATTTTTCGGAAAACTTCTAATGTCATTCATTTCATAATTTTGATTACATTTCAGAAAGAACCAAAATTTATGATCTAAGGTGTTTTGCACTAGCTTGGAGTTTTGCTGAATTCGCTGAGTGCACTATCTGGCTCGAACACGGGACAGATGCTCAAAACAAAGTTTTTTTAAAAAGGTTTTCTCGTTCTTTGTTTAAACTCGAATAGTCGCACTCAACTGCTCAGTTAGACTATTTTTTTTTAGAAATAATAGAATCAAATCTTTTTTTTAAAACACTAGCTCATGCGAATGTTGAAATGAAGATCTTGCCGAAAAAGTGTAACAAATTGGATAAACTGAATGACACTTTGAATTTTTTTAAATGCTCATGCATGCTCGAAAGTTAAAGTTCTACTTCTAATAAATTTACAACTTACAACAAGTTTACCTGAATAATACATATGTACAAAATGAAAAATCCAGGTAAATTTTTTCTAAAAACAAATGCAAATGCAATGCATGTTTGGAATTAGAAGCTCAACAACTAAGAGAAGATTTACAATCTATAAAAAAAAGAATTTCAATGCCTATGAGATGTACATGAGATGCATACTTGAAATGAAATTTACAAGTTATCTGAAAATATTTTTTTGTTTTTTTTAACGAGAAAAAAAAAATCAATGCATCTTGGTTGCTCAAAATTAACAAAAAATCAGGTGAAATTTTTTTTTTTTTAAAAGAATGCATAAATGCACAACAATAAATACAAGATGCAAACTTAAAAATAAAAGTTCCACAACTAAGAAAATTACAATTTACCTGAAAGGTTTTTTCCGAAAATAATGCATATATGATGCACATTTAAAAAAAATCAGGTAAAAGGTTTTTTTTTTTAAAAAAAACAAAGAGCTCTAAAACTAAGAGAGCTTACGATTTATCTAAAAAGTTTTTTAAAATTAATGCATATTTGATGCATTATTTAAAAATAAAACAATTCAGGTAAAAAGTTTTTTTGAAATGATGCATGTGGAATGCACGTTCGAAATTAGAAGCTCTAATAGCTAAAAAGGAATCACAATTTTTTCTAAAATTTTTTTTTGCATGCGCGACGCGCTAACCAAAATCACAATTTACCTGAAGAGTTTTTTTAAGAAAAAATAATGCGTATGAAACGCAATGTTGAAATTATAAATTCAGGTAAGAGTTAAAAAAAAAAAAATCAATGCATACGAAATGCATGTTTGAAATAATAAAAAATATATACAACTAAATGACTAACAATTAGCTGGAAAAAAAAAAGTTTTTTTGGTTTTTTTTGTTCTTTAAAAAAAATGCAACGAGACGAATGCATGAGAAATAAAAGTTATACAAACAGTAATGATAACATTTACAACAAAAAAAACAGATCATGTTAGGGGGGTAAAAAAATGTGTGGCTTTGCTCTACAAGATAGGTTCCACTGATAGGTTCCCGACAAGGTGGTTTCCTCACCCCATCATAGGGATCATAAGACCTTCACAAGCGAGTGGAAATGTCCTGAGTCGTTCCGGCGGCTCGGCCGCGCGGTCGTACCCTTACTAACTCTCCGGGGTTCCTAGTTGCCCTGGGATTTAGGCTTTTTGGATATTACACTAAAGTGGTGTGTGTGCGAATATAAACAATGCCACAAAAAAACGTTAGTTAATAACTCTAAAAATATGTACCTGTCACAAAAAAACAAAGCTAGAATGGTGAAGTCAATAAAATATAAAAACTCAAAAAGCATGGCAATAAGCGAATATAATGAGCCCGAACCCTCTAAAATGTCCCCAGCAGAGTCGCCAAATTGTCGGACCTAAAAATCCGACCTATGGCGAAGTACGTTTTGAAAACGTGCAATTTTGAAAAGAGTCGCCACTAGTTAATTAAGGCTAACTAGAATCCTAAATTACCTAAGCGAATAACGAATTAAACACCTAGGTATAAAATCGGTCTACGATCAGAAAGCCGAGTTCGGGGGTTCTATTACGAATTAAAAATATAATGTTTAACCTCGCCCATTCGGTACTCAATTCACTTAATTGCCACTTTTTAAAATTTAAACATTCGTTACGTCAAACTAATCTAACGTTATGAAAAAGAACTAAACTAATGTTTACGCAAAACTATTATTAACAATAAATATAAACCTAAAAAAACTATTAAGCATCTAATTCTCCTAATTGAAATAAAATTTAAACAAAACTAAACATGCTCCAAACATGATACAATTTAGTATTTACATATCATACACATATATTCACAAAAACATGTTATCTAATTATATTTACATTTTAATTACCTAGCCAACATAATATAATAATAATAATAAAGAATAAACAGAAAATTTAAACAAAAAACAAATTATTAAATAATAAAAATAATAAAAAAAAAACGAAAAAAGCAGACCTGATGCACGGGACGGGCAGGATCGGAGCAGCAGCGATGGGAGGTCGAGTAGGGACGGCGGACAACCAGGCAGGGCGACGGGCGGGGCGGAGTGCTGTGGGTCGAAACTCTGGCGCCGGCGGGGAGCCTTCAGCAGCGGGAGGAAGAAAGAGAAAAGCGAAAAAAAAAACTTTTTTTCACTAGGAGACAAAACTGCACGGTTTTCAAGAAATTATGTATTATTATTGATGTGGTGTTTTTTTACATGGACAGGGGGTCCTTTTATAGCTAAATTAGGTCTCAATATTAGGAAAACACATTTACCTAAATATACACATTATTTATTCCGAAAATTACATATATATATATTTATGAAAATTGTCATAAATATATAATATATATTTTTCTGAATATTACATGATATTTAATGCATATATTCTATCCTAATTTAAGCTAAACCTATTTTTAGCAACCCTGTGACCTTTTATGTTTAAATATTTCCTTTTTTCAAACGTGTTACACATAACATTTTTGAACGTGTTATATACGTGTTGCGCGTACCAAAATTAGATGTTTACAACAAAAATACCCCTATCCATAATCTAAACATAACCAACTCCGGCCACCACCACGGCTCCGGCCGGCCACCACCCAACTCTGGCGACCACCACTCACAACTCTGACGACCGCCACCTAACTCCGACGACCGCCACCACGGCCCCAATTGGGCCCAAATCGGAGCCACAAAGCTCCAATCGGAGCTCTGTGGCCCCAGATCGGAGCCACAGAGCTCCAATCGGAGCCACAGAGCTCCAAATCGGAGCTCTGTGGCTCCGACTTAGGGCCACATAGCTCCGATTTGGAGCTCTGTGGCTCCGATCTGGGGCCACAGAGCTCCGATTGGGCCCAATCGGGACCGCAGTTGTGGTCGCCGGAGTTGGGTGATGGTCGTCGGAGTCGGGTTGTGGTCGCCGGAGTTGGGTGGCGGTCGCCAGAGTTAGGTTGTGGCCTTAAGGGCATTTCCGTCTTTTCATTTAAGCATGTGAGATGCAAGAAGGGTATTTTTGGAATTTAATTTTATTTCTGGTCACATGCCATGCACATGACCTACTTCCGTCAATTTTAACGGAAAAAACTAACGGAGACCTCTATTATCTACAAGTCGAAACTTCAGACCTCTGTTATCACCATTTAATTCTTCAGACCTCTCAAATTCACAAGGGCCTATCTTCAGACCTCTCCCAGGTTATTGACCCAAAAAAAATTGGGGTAAGTATCATTTTTGGCTTTCATGTCACTCTTGATTTTATGTATCTTTTTTACCCTAGAAGAGCTCTACTAATAATGCTTTCATGGTAATTATGACTCCTAAATTTTTATTTGGTAGCTTGGCAGGAGCTTACTCTGATTATAGCAGGAGTGGTCTTTTGCATTCGGTATTAGATGTGAGATCTAATATTTATTGGTATTCTTCTGTGTTGCTAAACAGTCGGTTCGGAGGATCCTTTTGGTCTAAACTTTCAAGTGTTTGGTATTGACATTCCTTGCTTTTGCTAGCTGCTGCCTGCTTGCTAGCTGCTGCTTGCTGTGTGCCGTTGTTGCGTGCCGTTGCTGCTGTTAGCTTGTTGTTAGCATATACTATTATTAGAATTAGTTTAATATTGTGGTACATGTATTTTCTATATGTTGTGGAATTGTTAGCTGATGAACATGAGAATATTAATGATGGTTGATTGTATTATTGGGAAGTGTCTATTTGCTATTTTAGATTACTATCGTCCGTAAAAATCTGTTGGAAAAATATTTGGAAAATACAGTATTTTTCTACGTTATTCGCTGCAGATTCTTGGGCGACGTAATTATTACGTCGTTGAAGACCCTTCAGCGACGTAATTATTATGTCGCTGAAGAGTATTCGGCGACGTAATTATCAGGTCGCTGAAGAGTATTCGGCGACGTAATTATTAAGTCGCTGAAGAGTATTCGGCGACGTAATTATTACGTCGCTGAAGACTCTTCGGCGACCTAATTATTACGTCGCCGAAGGGTCTTCAGAAAAGGATTAATTATTCGAAATAGCGTAGTTTGTGATTTCCAACGGATAATACTCTGTTGGAAAAATGACCACCCAATCACAATGTGTTTCCATTAGATTTTCAACCGTCTTCTGTTGGAAATCTATTGAAAATTTTGCAACAGAATTACAATCCGTTGGTTAAAAAATTACCAGCGGGGTATCACCAACGGAAGATCTGTTGGAAATTCCATTGGTGAAGGGCTTTACCAACAGATTTCCAACCGATTTTCTGTTGTTGATGCCCTGTTTTCTTGTAGTGTAAAGTTATCCATATCAGAACCACCACCCATACTACGATGAAGTGTGGATCTATCTATATATATAATAAAGGAAGAGGAAAGAGGTAGATGGATCATCACGATGCCACATCAGCATAGACAAAGATTCTCACGACGCCATGTCAGCATTAATAGGACAATTGGTAACCAATCAGATGTTGACACATCACCCTAAAGACTATTTTTTTTTTTTTGGTTAAAGACACCGATATTATTAAACACCACAGCGATTACAGTGCATATGAAAATAACAGCCACAACGGGTAGTTTGGATAAATCCAAATCCCCGTACAAACAATGCAGCTGATAACAGAACATAAAAAACTGAAGCAACACAGTATGAAACAACCATACAAACAGCAAGAACTGGAGTAAAAAACATAATCGGTTTAAGAGCGCTAACACCCCATAACAAAAGATAATAGCTTGTTGAGGAGGACCCGATCTGATACAGCAAAACAGTCAAATCTTTGTAGAGGAACCGATGTACCCTCAAAGAAGACCTAGCTAACAGCAACCCTGCGCGACAAGCAATACTAGAAAAAAAAACCAGGAACGATAAAATTACAGACAATCCAATTATCAAACGAGAACCACACGAGTGAGTCGAAGATGGTAGAGATTCCCCCAAGGTAGATGAGACCAAAGATCAAACTACCGATGCATTCCTGAACGAGGAACATCCGAGGACTAACGCACGTTAGGTGTGCCGAGGAAAAACTCTGCTCCTCTCGCAGGAGGAGAAGTTTACAAGAATCAGATACGGTAGAAACCGGATCCAAATTTGAATGGTGGCAATGGAAAAGCATGTGGTTAAAAGTGTGAAAATTGGAATGGTGATTTTGTTGAACTTGGTCCCCATCTAGAAGGGGTAAGTATAGTAGGGAAGTGTAAATGATCACAGTTACAAAATAACTCTTAAGTTTGAAACGATGGACAGAATCATCTGCAAAATATTTATCACGATCCTCCAACCAAAGGATGGTCAGAGAAACAAAGATAAATATCACAGTGATATCAGCACAGCAGAAGATTTTGTAGAGGACCGTGGATTGTAAGTACCACCAGTTAAGGATCGTCGGCTTCCAGACGGTGAACCCGATTTCGTCGTTGTTGGTGGCATCCGATCGGAGATCTAATGCTTTCATCGATGGCGGTGGTAACATGAGAAAAAGAAAAATAAACATAGTTTGGATAGAAAACGAACCTTGCAAACTAATTAACTATGATGATGAAAATCAGTAGCAATTATGGAAGTTAGGACTTGAACAACTAAGGGGCGGACGGATTGGCTATGGATAGCATGGCTTCTAGGCAAGAAACCTTCAGCAAAGGGTTTGCTTTGGGAGGGAGAGAGGGCTTTGGGAGGGAGAGGGGCTCACGATGTACGATGTGATAGCACCCTAAAGACTATTAAATCTAGCAAACTAACACATCTGCATTAATATATTGTTAAAAAAAAATCAATTAAATCAAAATGGTTAAAAAAAAATCAATTAAATCAAAGTTGTTACAAATAGCTCAATTAAATTAATTTGTTGGCTGAGTTAGGCTCACAATTTTGTTTATACTGTGCTAAATTTTTTCTTTTTTTTTTTTATTATCAATGATCTTATTTAGTTGATAATAATTATATGAAGTATATTATATTTATCAGTTTGGTCAATGTAATTTGATCAAAATATTATTATATTTATTTACACAAACGCATTTGTAGTTACCTCATGTGGAGACAGAGAACACATATACATGTTAGATAATGATTGTTGTCGGTCTTTTTTAAAAAAAAAAAATTGCACAAGTTTGAGAAAAAGAATCTTCATTTCTTTTATGTTCTCAATACTATATAAACAACTAATTCAAAGCTATATTTTTTTTTTATCAAATCTATCTCATTAACTAATCAACGACCTCGCGCAAAACACGAGATGTTACTATGAACAGAAACGGTACCCTACATATTACGTTCATATCTTTCATTTATTTTATAAAAAAAATGTATAGAAGTTTAAGTATAATGATTTTTATAATCTATCTAACTATATATATAATAAAGGAAGAGGAAAGAGGTAGATGGATACTCACGATGCCACATCAGCATAGATAAAGATTCTCACGACGCCATGTCAGCATTAATAGGACAATTGGTAACCTATCAGATGTTGACACATCACCCTAAAGACTATTAAATCTAGCAAACTAACACATCTGCATTAATATATTGTTAAAAAAAAATCAATTAAATCAAAACGGTTAAAAAAAGTCAATTAAATCAGAGTTGTTACAAATAACTCAATTAAATCAATTTGTTGGCTGAGTTAGGCTCACAATTTTGTTTATACTATGCAAAAATGTTTTTTTTTTTATTATCAACAGTTGTTTGATCTTATTTAGTTAATAAGAATTATATGAAGTATATTATATTTATCAGTTTGGTCAATGTAATTTGATCAAAATATTATTATATTTATTTACACAAATACATTTGTAGTTACCTCATGTGGAGACAGAGAACACATATACATGTTAGATAATGATTATTGTCGGTCTTTTTTTTTTTATAAACAAATAACTGCACAAGTTTGAGAAAAAGAATCTTCATTTCTTTCATGTTCTCAATACTATATAAACAGCTAATTCATAGCTATATATATATATATTTTTTTATCAAATCTATCTCATTAACTAATCAACGACCTCGCGCAGAACACGAGATGTTACTATGAACAGAAACGGTACCCTACATATTATGTTCATATCTTTCATTTATTTTATAAAAAATGTATAGAAGTTTAAGTATAATGATTTTTATAATATAATAATCTCTTACTATATAAATAGCAAATTGATCGCTATAATTTTTCAATATTTTTATGGTATCTAAACAAATATATACTTATGAAGTAAAAAAAATTCTTATATAGTGACACATTTTTGTACAAATTTTTTCTTTATAAATTTATATTTTAAACTTTTTTGCACCTGCGCATAGCGCGGGTTTAGCACCTAGTTTAGATTGAATAATTTGTAACTGAATAACCTCTACCTGCAAAAGAAAATTAAGGTTGTCCCATCTAATTTAGAGTGCGGCAATTAAATTAGTAAATTAAAATAATATTATTAAATGAAGTTGATTTTTTCATACGTTTTAAATTTCAAACTTTTTGTTTGTGACGAAATAGAACGTGTTTGAGATTAGAAACTATAATTTTAAATATCAAAATTGGTAATTTCGTCAGATAATATTATTTAATTTAATCAACTGGAATTGAATTTCTTAGATATCAACGTATTGTTTGGCCCAGAAAAAAAAAGATAATACAGATTATGGTCTAGTTAATGTAAACGTTGGTCAAGACAAAAACAGAAACTAGTAAAAGTGACTTATTGTTTCTATATGCAGGGAAATTGGTCACCTGCTACTGAATAATTTTGTTTCTATACATAGAAAATTATGTTCTGGACCTGGTAGTGCCTTTAGCTTTCCTATTGGTGGACATATCAGCTGCCATGTGTTGCAGCTGATGTAATGAAGAATCTCTTATGTAGTATCTTTCTTTGTTGAAAGAAGTACATTTTTCTTATTTGAGTTTATTTTTTTTTGTCGGTTTTATGTTTTTTCCAAGTGTATACATGTAAATAAATAGAATGAACACAGACAGACATGATTATTGTGTAAATCAGTATAATGTTGTAGGCCATACGACTAGAAGTCTAGAACCAAAGTAAAAATGCTCATTGACAATATATATATATATATACATATATATATATAGGGTTAAGGGTCCTTTTGGTACCACATGTTTGCACAAATTACATTGTTCATACCATTAGTATTTTTTTGTACCGAATTGGTACCATATGTTTCCAAACCTTACTGTTTTTGGTTCTTCCGTTACCATTCCGTCAAAATCGGCCGTTAAATAGCATGTGCCATGCACGTGAGCAGCCCAAAACTTTCAATTTTGTTACAATTTAGTCCATCTAATACATCCCTAACTTTTATTTTGTTCATTTTAGTCCTAAAATTTCAAAACCAAACCATTTTCCCAAATTGACCTAGCCGGACCTAGCCATGGGCTAGGTCCGACCCTGGGTCGGGGTCATCGGACCCAGGCGACCCTGACCCAGGGTCGGGCCTAGCCCTAGGCTAGGTCCGGCTAGGTCAATTGGGACCTAGCCTCAATTTAACTCAATCGGGGCTAAGTCCCAATTGACCTAGCCGGACCTAGCCTAGGGCTAGGTCCGACCCTGGGTCAGGGTCGCCTGGGTTCGGTGACCCCGACCCAGGGTCGACCCTAGCCCATGGCTAGGTCCGGCTAGGTCAATTTGGGAAAATGGTTTGGTTTTGAAATTTTAAGACTAAATTGAACAAAATAAAAGTTAAGGATGCATTAGATGGACTAAATTGTAACAAAATTGAAAGTTTTGGGCTGCTCACGTGCATGGCACATGCCATTTAACGGCCGTTTTTGACGGAATGGTAACGGAAGTACCAAAAACAGTAAGGTTTGGAAACATATGGTACCAATTCGGTACAAAAAAATACTAATAGTATGAACAGTATAATTTGTGCAAACATGTGGTACCAAAAGACCCTTAAAAGAGAGCAGACATAGCAGGAAAACGAAAAATAAAAGTGGGACATGGAAAAGAACGTAGGAGAATTGTAGGCTTGTAGCGTAGTGCTTATGGGTGGTATCCGGGAAAACTTGAAAAGGATAAGTTAGCTTCAAGTTCAACTAGCTAATATATAGGTTTAAGTTGTGAGAATTTTGTATACTTGACATTAGAAAAAAGGGTTAAGAACACAATAGGGGCCTGAATGTTTGTCCATGTTGCCAAAAGGGGTCTGAATTGAAAAAACGTATTATTAAGGGCCTGAATTTTGAGTTTTGTGTATAAGTGAGGTCTCCGTCTATTTTTTCTGTTAAAAGTGACGGAAAATGGTCACATGCCAAGCATGTGACCGAAAATAATTTGAAAACCCGAAAATGCCCTTTGACCAGAGTGTGTCCTCACATATTTGACCTAAAAAGACGAAAATACCCTTTAAGCCACCACAGCTCCGACGACCACCACTCCGGCGACCACCACTCCGGCGACCAAAACCCCCTCCAGCGACCCAAAAAAGCTCTGATCGGAGCAGAAAAGCTCTGATCGGAGCAGAAAAGCTCCGATCTGAGCCAAAAAGCTCCGATTGGAGCTCCAAAGCTCCGACCGGAGCTCCAGAGCTCCGATTCGGGGCCACAGAGCTCCCCGATCGGAGCTCCGGTCGGAGCTTTTTGGCTCCGATCGGAGCTTTTTGGGGTCGCCGGAGGGGGTTTCGGTCGTCGGAGGGGGTTTCGGTCGCCGGAGGGGGTTTTGGTCGCCGGAGTGGTGGTCGCCGGAGTGGTGGTCGCCGGAGTGGTGGTGGTCGGTGGCGGTGGCTGTGGTGGTCGGCCTTAGGGCATAATTAGTGTGCAGGGGTATTTTAGACATTTCACATTTCATTAATTAAATTGATAAATTGTATAATAATTGCAAAAGGGTAATTTTGTCATTTCACGTATTTCCGTTACATTTAACAACAAATTTAGACGGAAACTCGATTATCAACAAAACTCAAAATTCAGACCCTTAATAATACGTTTTTTCAATTCAGACCCCTTTTGGCAACATGGGCAAACATTCAGGCCCCTATTGTGTTCTTAAAAAAAGATATTAATATACAAAATAGACTTTCTCCTAAACACTTGAAGTACCTCCTTTGTGAGTTAGGACTATTCCATTTATATAAGAGACAAGTCGTTACTATTACATTGTTATATATATATGTCAATTGAAATATTAAGGTGATCTAAGAGAAGTTCTTAATGATTATGTCAAAATAAACGACCAGACTAGAAATTCCTTACAATGGTGTCAAATAAACGATCAGAATCGACGGTCTAAATAAGTGGTATTCACACTCATCTTCATTTTTATTGTTATTGTTGAGATAAAATTTTCCAACATAATATATATCAGTAACAAAATGTAAATATCTCCAGTCATTTTCCTGGAAAACCTTCCCCTTCAAAATTATATACACCTTTTAAGTTACGTAAGTGTACACTACAAGAAAAAACGTATTTTCCTAAAAGCTAAATCGGTCGGAACGTGAACGGAAAATGATTGTTCCGGTTGGTTTCCGTCCGATAGGGCCTCTCGTAAAAACGATAGCAGGTACTCGGCCGGAAACGTTCCTGACGAGAAAAAACAGCCGGAAATATTTGCTGAGGGAAAATATCGGTCGGGAAGAGGACAGTTCATTAAGTCCGTCGTTAAAATTCCCGACCGAAATCCTGCCGTTTTAAGGATGACAACAAAGGCCTGGGAGGCTGCGCTGCCGCCCTCTAGACTCCAATTGGCCGGTGCTAAAGCCGTCCTAGGGAGCTGCATCCTCCTGCTACTGAATATGCGTGTTTAGTAGCAGATGTTTCGTTTCCAATGAAGTTCTTTAGACTCCTATTAGGCAAACGTTAATTACGCACATTTAGTCACCCATTACGTTAATACTGAAACCTTCCATTGCAGTTGCATAACCTCGTTGCAGTATGGCTTCTTCAGTTGTTCAGTCTTCAACCCGAAATACTACTACAGTAGACATTTACGATTATTCGTTGTGGACATTTACCAACCCTGCACCCGATGCCAAAGGCAATCTGTCGAGTCGGTGTTTGGTTAATTCAAATTGTGCTGTTCAGCACCACCATATGTGATTCCAATGTTATGCTTTGGTATTGATTAGTTCAGATCAAATAGACGTTTTCTGAGTGTAGAAATGAGCTGCTATATGTTGGCTTCACCGTATTGTCGGCCAATCCTGAAAGTTAATTTTAGCACCACACGTTTCCATTGCTAACATCGAGTTATTGACATGCCAAATACTGTTTCGACACAACACATTTAGAATCAGTTGGGTTCAAGTAAAATTGATGGAATTAGATACTGTGTGCAAGTTCCTGTATGATGCTTTCAGGATTATACTTTTATTTCGTTTAGTCTATGTTTAGCGTTGGACAACATATGATATAACCAAAAAATATATTCATACATTGATAACACATTACACATATTGTTTTTACACAGAATTACAACTTTGAAACTAAAACATATGTTGACATAACAGTTGTCCATACTTTGACATATATAACTTGTAACAGTCGAATCCAACAACACTTCAGAACCTGCAAACCAATAACATTCAACATGGAAAACGTAAAAGAAGGTCCACAACTGAGCACCAAGGCTGAAAGGTTGTGAAAAATGGTCGGAAGAATGATAAAAATGGAAACTTTGCAGTGGATTCGATCAAATCAGCTGCAACGTTTTCATTTTATCATTCTCGCGACCATTTTCTACCACTTTCAAACCTTTGTGCTCAGTTATGGACTTTATGTGACGTGAAGAAGAGAAAAGGATGGGAGCTTGAGATTCCACCTGACTTTGGATGCACTTGATTGGTCTTTGAGACACCAATCTAAGCTGTTCAAACATGGGAAAATGAACAGCTGAGACATAACATGGATTAACATAGTCAGCAGGGTATTAGGCGAAAAAACTGGATGAGAGGGGATGCAGCTTGAGATTTCACCTGACTTTGGCGTTTAACCGGACTGTTGATGTGGCCGTTCGGCCACTGGACAAGGAAAACAAGGCGAACGGAGGAAGCACTTTGTGGCTGAATGAGAGATGCGCCAAATTGGATTAATATATACCCGATTAAAGGTAGGGCAAAAATTTGAAAATTCAAAAAAGATGTTCCAAATTATTTCGAATTCACCCCCCCCTCCCATTTCCCAATACCGATCTCTCTCCTTCTAATTAATTAATGAGACATATTAATTTGTATTTATGCCTAAACGGGAGACATATACATTATTAAAAATTAGGTTTTCAAAGTCCGGCTGAGTTGATTCTAAGTGTGCAATCGAAGTTGCAAATAATGACATGTAGTGCCATTGTATCTGAACTCGAAATCTGGCATGAAAATAATGTCGGACTGTCTATCATTATATTTTTAGTTGATGTTTATTTCGACTAATTAAAATACTAACATTATGTTTGTTTCATATTATATTTTGGAAAGACTAAAATATTGGAAATTAAACTATACAAACTTTCATTTACATTATTAGTCTCGTGTTAAAACAAATATTAATTAGTAGACAGTACATATAACTGAATAAAAAAAATGAAGGTCTAACACGGTAGATGACAATTATAAGTGATGTCACAATGTTAAATATCTATGTGACGGATCGAAAAATATGATTTGTCACACACTAACTTGTAAGCATATGGTGATGGGCGCCGTAAATGGAAGCCCATTATATGTATAGTTTACCTAAGTTAATTGGGTAAATGTCACATTAGGAAATTGGGCCAGACCCAAAACCTAATTGACATGAGAGGCCCAAAATTGGGCCTCCCTATACTACATGGCCGGCCGAAATAATGGAGGGGTAAAGTGGACTTTTGTTCACTTTACTACTCCTATAAATACATAGTGTTAGGGGATTTTTAGGGCTAATCCTTAATCTTTACTTGGAGTGTTTAAGAGAGAAAAACCCTCCGCCCCACACTAAGTTTCGGCCGAACCATATCAACACCTAGGGTGTGCCAATTTGCCTTTGAGCAAACACTCCGGAGATCTGTCCCCTTGCCAAGAATCGATCAGAGGCTTTGCTGTGGAGAATATACCACGTAGGGCTTCCTTCAAAAGAACCCCTACGGGTGCCGACCGGAGGATCATGAACTTCCTCCTGCATGGATCTCGGGACTACGGATGACTAGCTAGGTTTGTGCGAATCTTCCGCCGCGTAATTCCGATTACTAGCACGTACCATGATTTAGTTTCCGTGATGATTACTCCACGTAATCTAACAGTGGTATCAGAGCCCGTGTTAGGAGTTCATGATTTTGATAAATTGGTGTTCTTGAAAATTAAAATTGGAACCGAAAATTTTAAAAGAAAATTTTAAATTTTCGATTTTTTGGGTTGTTGGTGAAACCGAAATTTCATGTTCTTAGTTAATTTGATGTTCATGATCTTCTAGAAAAGAGTGATATTTATCAAAGTCAAACATTGGATTGTAGATCTTATTAAAATTAGACTTGAAATTTGACCACTAGTTCCCAATTTGGTGTTTATTGGCCGAAACCCTAGTGATTTACAAGGTAAATTTTTTTAATTTTCTTAGACACCAAGGGATAAATTTCGGCACAAATATTAAAATTATATTATTTACCATATTTTAATTTTTAATATAGGTAACAATATATCTATAATTGGGAACATTAGGATAGATTCACATTAATATATAGAAATATATATATCTATCAATATATCTAAAAATTTAATAGGGTTAAAGATAATATTGATAGATATTAGTTACCTAAAAGATTGAGAAAATATATTGTTAATATTTGTTTCCCTATTTAAGACATTGGCAATAAATAATATATATATTTATATGTGTGTGCCGAAATTTACATATATATATATATTGTTGATTGATTTAGTCTTAAAGATAGAATCTTAGCAATAAATATATATATATGTTTATATTAGGTCCGAAATTTATATATATATATATATATATATATATTTATTATTAATATTGAAAATTATTTTATATAGTTAATGTTACTTGGTGGCCAAGTTAAATATTTTTTTTGGACTTTAAAACCCTACTTGGGCCACAAGTAAACATTTCGGCCCAACCTTTTAAATTTTAATTATTGGGCCGGTCCAATATGTCAAACCAGGACGAATTTAAATCGAACCGGATTTTCTCAATCGGTTTGACCTAGTCGGGTCGGACCGGGGTAACTAAGTGGATCTAACCAAACCGATTTTGTGTGTTGAACCGAATCGAATCCTATTTTATTAGACCGGTTCGGACCGAACCAGATTTTAAAATTTAAAACCAAACCGGATTTGCCGGACTGAACCGAACTGGATTTGCCGGACCGGAACGAACCAAATTTTCTGAACTGAACCGAATCGGACCAAACCGAACCGAAATTGACTGAACCGAAATGTTTTTGAAAACCGAATTCAAGTCAATTAAATAAAATAGTGTGGTCAAGTTTTAAAATCCAAATATTTTTGAACCTCTAAATGGACTACACAGTGCTCATAAGGTTGATAACCTTTATGCCTTGTTTCAAATATGGGGATGGATCTCGGAGATACATGTTTTTGGGACAGGTTAAATTAGTGGGCTGAATTGCAATTTTTATTATTCAATATATATTTATGCATGATTAGAACTGTTGTCTTGACTGAGTCAAGCTAGTTGGATATTGCATGTTGTGGGCGGAGCCCTGGTTAAATATATGGTTTGCGCACTAGGATAGACATATTGTGATGGTTCAAAATGCATAGGATTCATGTCTAGAAGTTTGCGTAATTGAATATAAACATGAATTGCAAGCCCCTAATGTTTAAAATAATTTTAAAATCGAAAACCAGTCGCCAAATATGTATGCTGGATATGAATGATACATGTTTGACACGTATGCTAGAATGTTGAGGATGTAGTTGCATTTGATAATTTACTTGGAAGTAGAATTATGTATGAAAGCATGAGTTCCTCGGAACATTAGACGTATGACGCGTAAGCATGAGTGTGGTTTGTATGGTGAATGTTACTAGTGTATGATAATTTACATGGATAATAGAATTATGTATGCATGAGTGAATTCATCGGAATGATTTTCCAAAACAAAAGGGCCTTGGGAAAGCCATGATCGGGTATGCTTGTTTTAAAATTCCTGTTCCGGTAATTTGCGATTAGAACCGTTTTAAAAGACTGATCTATTGGATAGAAGACGAAGATAATGTGAACTCTTTCACGGCCATCTTCCAATGGTTTACTGGTGGTCGGTTGGTTCAGATGACTAAGGAATCATTATTCGTCGGATTCTATCTTAATAGATATTTGATGTATGCAATTCTTTCTCAAAATGTTATTGTCTCCCTGATTTTGCATAATCATCGATGTGTTAGTCATGGCTGCGATCAGCAATGTTATCTCCCAAATGAATAAGAGGGAGAGACTGAACAACAACAATTATAAGATCTGGAAGAAACGTGCAAGGATGGTAATTATTGAAATGAGAGGTTTTGGGCATTTGACTTCGAAGAAAGTCAGGCCGGAGGGAGACCTCATGGACGAACTGAAGAAATTCAATGATGAATGGGATGCAAAGGACCAGGAAATTCGTTCCGCCTTGTTGTCACTACTTGAGGATGACATACTCTAAGGATATGATCACTATGAGTCTGCCATGGACCTGTGGGACAGTCTTAAGGCAGGGTTTGGTGTTTACACCACAGCCCAGAAATGCTCATTAAACATCACTTTAGACTCATACAAGATGAATCCTAAGCACACAATGAATGAGCATATTAGACATATGTCTAACATGCTTGCTGAACTCAAGGAGGCAGGAGAAATCCTGACCGACGAACAGAAGGTCCAATGCGTGATCCGATCCTTGCCTGACTCTTGGAATATCATGAAAATGCACCTTACCCATTCCACTAAACTCGATGACCTCGAGAAATTGCGAGTTCATCTCGAGCTGGAAGAGGATCGTCTCAAGGCTGAAAAGCCGAGAGCGGAAATGCATCTTGCATCCTCGCATCCAGCTTAGCAAAGGGGTAAGCGCAAGAGTAAAGGCAAGGGACTTTAGTTTAAGGCTAATAAACCTTTATCTCCAAAACCTCATAATAAGTTCAAGCGAAAGCAATTCGGAGGCAAGAAAAGGCAGGCAAAACAGACACGTAGAGAGGAAACTCGTACGTGTTTTAGGTGTGGTGTGAAAGGACACCTTGCAATTGCCTACACAAATCCTCCCAAGGTACGTGATGAAGAATAATGATATCCTCAGAAGTTCTTCTAGGACTCCTCTTACTCGAGAGTGATTCAATTTGTCTCTATGGATTACAAAACCGAGAAGGAGAACAAGCACAAACCTAAGGAACTTGCCCCGAAGATATAAAGATTGAATGAAAGACTTTATCTTTATTTGCTTTGCTAAATGAACCTCTTCTTGACTTTCAGTATAAGATACATGATGATAATAATGTTCCTTGAAATATAGGAAACATTTGTTTTTGAGCACATAACAAATGCTCGGTCATAGTGATTACCATTTCTCAAGTTATTCGATCATTTTAATTAGCTGTTTGATCGATTGCTTATATATATTGCTTATATATATTGCTTATATCTTTCTTTATAAATTACTCCATTGAATGAAATAAACATGATGATCATATTTGAAACCGATTGAATTAAATTCAGAAATCAAACGATTTAACCAAGGGTTAAAACTAGGGTAAGTTGCGCCTCGCGCAAGTGGACCTCGATAGACAGAACACATTGTTTCATAACATGAGTTTAATAATGAGGTGTTAGAACGATTAGGTACTGAATTTTCGTTTGCACTCCTTTAGAAATGACTTATCGATGACATTTACATCGATATGAAGTAGGCTACGTAAGCTACCGCGACCTTGTAAAAGTATCAACTGACGCATAAGGTGAAAACCTAAGATGCTCAGTTCGGAGATGGGATAAAATCTCTGAGATAAGTCGGAAAACAAAGAAGGATGAAGTCAGTTAAATTATTTTCCTTCCGGAAGCCTTGAAAGATATGTCAGGCTAGGCACTCAAATCAAATGACACACTTCTATAAGCACAGTTCATAAACATAATGTTGGAGTCATTCTATCAAACGTTCCCTATAGGATGATAAAAGATGATTCACATGTATGTAGAACTGTGTTCTAATAGAATCGGAAAGCCACGTCGCCATAATATCTTAAGGATGATAATGAGTTAAATCATATCAATATGCGACATTAATATGCGCATTAAACACGTATTTTGGACAAGAGTACGCTAATTACTCTTAGAAAATACCTGTTTACAACTTGGTAAAATGGTACGTGGTCGAACATGAGACATTACATACTTGAGGACGAATTTTCTGATGCATGAACAGTTTCAAAATAACGTAGTCTTGATCAAAATGGAGCAGGATATCACTGACAATCTGGTCCCACTTAATTCGAGTGGGAGAGATTTGAACCAGCAACTCAAGTGAATGACATGGTAAATGAGAATGGGAACATTTTCATAATAAATATAATGGGAGGAATAAACCCCTACCACACGAAATCACTGTTGCCGTTGAGACGAATCAAGTTGAACCTGATAATCAAATTGCTGAACCAGGAATGCAACAACTACATATACTACCCATTGTTTCCAGTGGGACTGATATCCATTGTTCCAGTGGGAGTGATCCGACCATACTTGGTTCCAGATCCTAGTGACCAAGGAATACATCTCGGAAGTAAAACCCCGAGACCAAGAGGTTGTCAAAGGAAAATTGTAGGTCAAGGTTCCAGCACTTCTCTTGTTCCCAAAGGAAATGATGCTCCAATAAGAAGCATTATTCCGAGTGGGAGGATTGTTCCCAATAGAAATGATGTTAAGTAAGAAGCGTTATTCCGAGTGGGAGAAAAGACCAGACTAAAATATGGGACTCATAATGCCTAGACGAAAGTTAAAGGCATCGAACTTCTCTCAAGAAGTATCCCATCGAGAAAGATGAAAGCCACACTCAAACTGTTGGAAAGCATTGGAAAGACCTCAAGTGGAGAAATTGAGGAAAATAATAAATGAGAGAGATCGCCTAAATGAAAGCCATTATAGTCAATAGTTGATTTACCTGCTAACCACAGTGGCACAAGGATAAGGTGAGCTCTGAAAGAAAGCTCACCACTGATGGAAAAGGTCGGATAAACCGAATCATTGTGAAATGACTTACCCAAATCCACATAGTGGACTTTGACAATACAAACTCACTAACTATGCGTAAAACCACGGTTAGGGCCATTAATGGTCCTGGTCGCAAGTCTCGATCTCGAGCTGCACCAAATCGATGTTAAGACCACATTCATCCACGAAAACCTAGAGGAAGAGATCTACATGGAGCAACCAGAGGGTTTCATTACTCCCGGTAACGAACTTAAAGTTTGTAAACTCCATAGGTCATCTACGGTCTTAAACAGTCGTCACGGAAATGGTACCACAGATTCCACGAGGAAATCGCAGGAAACAGATTCGTGAATCTTCACGAGGATCCGTGCGTGTATTATAAGACCTCCGGGTCCAAGTATGTCATCTTAACCTTATACGTGGAAGACATATTCATTGCCGCAAACGATGTGAGTTTCATGAATAAGTCAAAGTCCTGGTTAGCATCTGTATTTGAGATGAAAGACATGGGAGAATCCACGTATATCTTAGGCATTAAAATTTCTAGAGATCGGGCTACCGAAAAATTGTGTCTGTCTCAAGAAGCCTATATCATCAATCTATTGGAAAGGTTCAGATTACAGGATTCCAAACCCGTGGATACGCCGGTGGTGTTTGGGTGCGCACTGTCAAAACGTGACGGCCCCAAGAACCTGGCAGAGTGTGAACAGATGAAGGGTGCAGAGTATTTAAGCATGGTTGGTAGTTTAATGTACGCCATTCAATGCACCCGTCCGGATATCTATCGACGTCATAATGTTTTAATTACATCAAATTTTCAGTCTATAAAGTGAGTCGTAGGAGGACGTAATCCTCTGCCAAAACTATGTCAAATGTGGGCCTTACCTCGTCACACAGGTACGGTCGTCTGGCGGTGGAGGGAGGCCTCTACTATGCAAGGCTGGCTAAGAATCAGGGGGATAAACCTAATTACGCAGAACGATTATATAAGTGTCGAAGTAACTCGACATGATCTTCGTTTTGCAGATCGCCGTGATGAACTTAGTTCGTCATTATTCCACATTCTGGGCCAAATGAAACTTTGTGATAGCATGATTGACATATCCCATTCCTGTTGACCCAAAAGGTTCAGGTATGCTATCAACGCATGCTTCATACTACGTGTGCCACGTTCTACCACGGGGTCACAGCTCGGTTGTCTAGGAAAGAATCCTCGTGATTCTGGAGGGCGCAAACTTCTTCACCTCGAGCGTATGATTAATCCCGGGAGCCTTATGAAGAGGCACCCGAAGTATCCTCATGGACTAAGAACTCATACCTAAGGTCATGCTCAATGCTTGCTTCCCAGCGTACGAGCGTAGTGCTGAACAAAAAGGCCCAATGACCATGTCTTTGGAAACTGGTTGGGTTTGACTAAGTGTATGAGCGATGGGGATGGTCAAGTTCACTTATAATTCACCGACTCTTGTATTCACTAGGTGGCCACCAACCAGATATTAGTTGAAGGTTGTGAATACTTATACGGATGCCTTGGAGAAGTATTCCTATGTGGAAACTAGGCAAATGGAGAATTACCAGTTGACCTAGGATACAACACGGCACTATATAAATGTTGTTTATAACAGGTTGATTGGAGAGAGGGAATCAACGTTCCACGGGCGCTACAACACTCCTAACAGATGAGTAGCACGATGCCCGTTGTGTCCGCCAGTCGCACGGCAAACATCGTATGAACTGTTCAGAAGCAAGGAACAGATCGAAGGAGTGAATTGTTGATGCAAATTTGGACGACAATACATTAACAGGCACCCTCCCATTCCGGCGAGTGGGAGCTGTAAGCATATGGTGATGGGCACCGTAAATGGAGGCCATTTATATGTAATATGTATAGTTTATCTAAGTTAATTGGGTAAATGTCATATTAGGAAATTGGGCCAGACCCAAAACCTAATTGACATGAGAGGCCCAAAATTGGGCCTCCCTATACTACATGGCCGGACGAAATAATGGAGGGGGTAAAGTGGAATTTTGTCTACTTTCCTCATCCTATAAATACATAGTGTTAGGGGATTTTTAGGGCTAATCCTTAATCATTCCTTGGAGTGTTTTAGAGAGAAAAAACCTCCTCCCCACACTAAGTTTCAACTGAACCATATCAACACCTAGGGTGTGCCAATTTGCCTTCGAGCAAACACTCCGGAGATCTGTCCCCTTGCCAAGAATCGATCAGAGGCTTTGTTGTGGAGAATATACCACGTAGGGCTTCCTTCACAAGAACCCCTACGGGTGTCGACCGGAGGACCGTGAACTCCCTCCTGCAAGGATCTCGGGACTACGGACGACTAGTGAGGTATGTGCAAATCTTCCGCTACGTAATTCCTATTACTAGCATGTACCATGGTTTAGTTTCCGTAGTGATTACTCCCCGTAATCTGACATAACTTTCCACAACCAAACACGTATGTAAACATAAATTTTACTGGTTTCAAAATAATAAATGCAATGGTATCAACGATATCATTAAGCCATGCGTTTAATAATTTTTTTTGTTCCATTGGTTAATTAGGATTGAGTGCCTACTATCCTTCCAAAAAATACAGGCGTGGGCATTAAAGAACTGGTCATTAATATCGTATGTTGGGCATAAAAGACCGTGGGAAAAATGACTTCAAGCCAACGGTTATAAAAACAGGGCGGTTCCTTCGAGTTTTTCATTCACTCGCAACATTAATGATTCTTCTCCCTTCATAACTAATGTTATGCCTTCTGTCTAGGAAGTGGAGGATTTTTGCGGGAGACATGATCTTCTTCAGGTTTTCCGATGTCACCCTTTTTTATGCTTACAAGTTAACTTCTTGTGTTGATATGTAAACGTGATCCCCCTGTTTGTACTGTATTTTCTAGGATGTAGCGTTCACCGTCTGACAGTTTTAAAGTGAAGTTTGGAATCCATATTCTTCTGGATGCCGTCACAAAATCTATTGAAAGAGAAATTATCAACCCCTAGCCTCTGTAGAAAGAGGCTTTATGGGTAGCGATGTTGGTATCCCCGGGATGTTGATATTGCATTTCTCCACTCTTCTTCCAAGGTTCAAGTGAAGTAGACAGATGGAAGTGTGAGTCAACATCCGGTGTGGACCATGCTCGCAGGTGCGACATAGCTCTGGCTAGCACTTGCTAGGCGGGATGCCGTGTCGCATTTATAGAACTCTTCTTCCTGGATAAATTGGTAGAACAATCACAATGGGGCATGATTGTGCGAATAGTTCAATGTATGCATTATCGAGTTTATTCAGCAAAAGCACATTCATCTATATTCCTATATATGTAGTCGAGTTTCAATTGCGCTTTGAGATTTCTATTGTACCGCATGTTTTTATGTAAATTCATTGTGTATTTTTTCGGTATGTAACATAGTTTAAATGGTTAACGGTGACTCTACACGCAATACTTTGAAAAAACAGTTCTGTCAACAGCTGATATATTCATTTTGTACTTGTTAGAATAATTGAATTGTCTGGATGGGGGTTACAACTGCAATGTTGAAAATACTGTTATTTCTATTGTATCTGTTAATCGGAACTTTTGTCGACATAACCTTCAATGGAATGTAATTTCTACGTTAGCCATCGTTTTCATCATTCACTTAACAATTACGAGACACTATTTATTTATCCACAAGACAGGACAACGTCTAAGTTTATGTAGGTGTGTCAACATAGCAATTTATATTAGAGTCGTCATAAATTAATTTGATGGTCAATACAAGTCGGATAAGACGAGATGATGTATCACTAAAAGGATAAGATTTTCTATGAAAATAGACGATTTGTCAACAGATGTATCATCACAATGGAGAGTAGTTCATATTTACAAGGATAATAGATAACAGGAAAAAGACAACTTATATGAACAGTTGATTTAGCAGTACAACGATAACATTTACTTTCAAAAGCAACAATTTGTAAGCGTTTTTTTTTCTCTTTCTCTGTCATATGTCGACATTACAAAAACAGACTGGTTTGTCTAAAATCCCAATGGTAGGGTTTTGGTAGGACTTAGCAGATAATTTAACATACAATGACAAGATTTACGAGAAATGCTTCAGTCCCAACAAGTGGTGGCCCTCTAACCAATATGACCATGACAGCGGCTCACCATTATATTGCGGTTAACCATCGCCGGTAAATGATGCGAACAAACATGGTTATTTGTGTTAGATTACGGGGAGTAATCACTACGGAAACTAAACCATGGTACATGCTAGTAATCGGAATTACGCAGCGGAAGATTCACACATACCTCACTAGTCGTCCGTAGTCTCGAGATCCTTGCAGGAGGGAATTCACGATCCTCCGGTCGGCACCCGTAGGGGTTCTTGTGAAGGAAGCCCTACGTGGTATATTCTCTACAGCAAAACCTCTGATCGATTCTTGGCAAGGGGACATATCTCCTGAGTGTTTGCTCAAAGGAAAATTGGCATACCCTAGGTGTTGATATGATTCGGCCGAAACTTAGTGTGGGGAGGAGGGTTTTTCTCTCTAAAACACTCCAATGAAGGATTAAGGATTAACCCTAAAAATCCCCTAACACTATGTATTTATAGGAGGAGCAAAGTGGACAAAAGTCCAGTTTACCCTTTCCATTATTTCGGTCGGCCATGTAGTATAGGGAGGCCCAATTTTGGGCCTCTCATGTCAATTAGGTTTTGGGTCTGGCCCAATTTCCTAATGTGACTTTTACCCAATTAACTTAGGTAAACTATACATATAATGGGCTTCAATTTACGGCGCCCATCACCATATGCTTATAGCTCCCACTCCCCGGAATAGGAGGGTGCCTGTTAATGTATTGTCGTCCAAATCTGCATCAACATTTCACTTCCTCGATCTATCTAGTCCTTGCTTCCGAACAGTTCATACGAGGTTTGTCGTTCGACCGGCGGACACGACGGGCATCGTGCTACTCATCTGTTAGGAGTGTTGTAGCGCCCGGGGAACGTTGATTCCCTTTCTCCAATCAACCTATTGTAAACAAAATTTATATAGTGCCGCGCTGTATCCTAGGTCAACTGATAATTTTCCATTTGCCTAGTTTCAAAATAGGAATACTTCTCCAAGGCATCTGTACAAGTATTCACAACCTTCAACTAATATCCGGTTGGTGGCCACCTAGTGAATACAAGAGTTGGTAAATTACAGGTGAACTTGACCATCCCCATCGCTCACACCCTTTGTCAAACCCAACCGGTTTCCAAAGACGTGGTCACTGGGCCTTTTTGTTCAGCACTACGCTCGTACGCCGGAAGCGAGCATTGAGCCTGACCTTAGGTATGAGTTCTGATATGAGGATACTTCGTGTGCCTCTTCATAAGGCTCTCGGGATCAATCACACGCTCGAGGTGAAGTAGTTTGCGCCCACCAGAATCACGAGGATTCTTTACTAGCACAACTGAGCTGTCACCCCGTGGTCGGATGTGGCACGCGTAGTATGAAGCACGCGTTGATAGCATACCTGAACCTTTTGGGTCAACAGGAATGGGATATGTCAATCATGCTATCACAGATTCTCATCTGGCCCAGAATGTGGAATAATGACGAACTAAGTTCATCACGACGATCTGCAAAACGAAGATCATGTCAAGTTACTTCGACACTTACATAATCGTTCTGCGTAATCAGGTTTATCCCCTGATTCTTAGCCTGCCTTGCATAGTAGAGGCGTCCCTCCACCGCAAGACGACCGTACCTGTGTTACGAGGTAAGGCCCACATTCGACATAGTTTTGGTAGAGGATCGCGTCCTTTTATGACTCAGTTTATAGACCAAAAAATTGATGTAATTAAAACATTATGACGTCGATAGATCATTTCAATTCTTTCATTTCAAAAATGTAACTTCCAATTATCAAAATGTTATCGTAGATACATGCCACTTGTAAACCCTACGCAATCCAAGCAGTTTTACATGCTTTTCGAATATCTCCATGAGTAGTGGTTTAATTAATGGGTCAACAATCATATTATCAGTGGACAAGCATTCCATAGTGATTATATTGTCTTCTACCATTTATTTAGCATAAAAATATTTCACATCAATGTGTTTGGTCTTGCAATGGTACTTTTGATTCTTTACTACTGCAATGACTGCCTGACTGTCAGAGAATACCTTCACAGGTTTACTCTTGACGTCACCATCAAGCAGCGCAGTAAGAAGCCTTTTCAGCCAGACTGCTTCTTGTGCAATGTTAGAGAGAACTACGAATTTTGATTCCATCGTTGACAACGGAACTCATGTTTGCTTCTTGCTCGTCCATGAAATGGTGGCATTAGAAAAGAGAAACACTCCTCCTGTGGTGGACTTACGATCATCCGGATCTTCACCATGGTCGGCGTCACTGTAACCGGTCAATCCTAACTTCCCGCCCTCATAGCACAGCGCATAGTCGGAAATACCTTTCAGATAACGAATTATTTGCTTTACAGCCTTTAAATGTTGATAGCCAGGATCTGATTGGAAACGTGCTACTAGGCCCACGACGTAACAGATATCCGGACGGGTGCATTGCATGGCCTACATCAAACTACCAACCATGCTTAAATACTCTGCACCCTTCATCTGTTCACGCTCTGCCAGGTTCTTGGGGCCGTCACGTTTTGACAGTGCGCACCCAAACACCACCGGCGTATCCATGGGTTTGGAATCCTGTAATCTGAACTTTTTCAATAGATTGATGATATAGGCTTCTTGAGACATACACAATTTTCGAGTAGTGATCTCTAGAAATTTTAATGCCTAAGATATACGTGGATTCTCCCATGTCTTTCATCTCAAATACAGATGCTAACTAGGACTTTGACTTATTCATGAAACTCACATCGTTTGCGGCAATGAATATGTCTTCCACGTATAAGGTTAAGATGACATACTTGGACCCGGAGGTCTTATAATACACACACGGATCCTTGTGAAGATTCACGAATCTGTTTCCTACGATTTCCTCGTTGAATCTGCGGTACCATTGCCGTGACGACTGTTTAAGACCGTAGATGGACCTTTGGAAATTACAAACTTTATGTTCGTTACCAGGAGTAATGAAACCCTCCGGTTGCTCCATGTAGATCTCTTCCTCCAGGTTTCCGTGGAGGAACGCGGTCTTAACATCCATTTGGTGCAGCTCGAGATCGAGACTTGCGACCAAAGCCAGAATGGCCCGTACTGTGGATTAACACACAGTTGGTGAGTATGTTTTGTCAAAGTCCACTCCGTGAAGTTGGGTTTATTCTTTCGCAACAATTCGAGCTTTGTATCGCTCGACCTTTCCATCAGCAGTGAGTTTCAATTTGAGAACCCACTTAGCTCCTATGGCCCTGCGTTTAGCAGGTAAATCAACTAAAGACCATACCGAATTGGCTTTCATTGGTGAGATCTCTTCCTCCATTGCATTCCTCCATTCCTTCACTTGAGGTCATTCCAACGCTTGTTGAACCGTCACTGGTTCGTCAACAGATGTTAGAGTGAAGATTTCTCCACTCTCGATGGGATACTTCCTAGGAGAAGTTCTATGCCTTTGACTACGTCTAGGCTCGTTACCCCCATGTTGACTCTGAACATTACTCCCACTCGGAACAATGCTTGTGATCGGAGCATCACTCCCACTGGGAACAAGTGCAGTGCTCAAACCTTCACCTACAACCTTCCTAGGTTGACCTCTTGGTCTCGGGATCCTATCTCCAAGATTAATTCCTTGATCACTAGGACCTGGAACCAAATTGGTCGGTACACTCCCACTGGAAACAATGGGTAGTATCCGTGGTTGTGGTATTGGTCCGGCTACATGATTATTAGGTTAAACTTGATTCGTCTCTGCGGAAACAATGATTGTAGTAGGGTTCGGTCCTCCCACTGGATTTACTATGAAAATGTTTCCAACCATGTCATTCACTTGAGTTGCCGGTTCAAACCTCCCACTCGAAGTAAGTAGGACCTGATCATCGATGTTATCCTGCTCCAGTTCAGTCAATACCTCATTTGTTTTAATGTCTCCAAGCGTTGGAAATCCGTCCTCAAGAAAAGTTACGTCTCTGGATTCATGTTCGACCACGCCACCATTTTCTTGAGCAGACACGAATACTTAACCCTTATAGTTCTCTGAATACCTGATAAAGATACTCTTTAGTCCTCTGGGTCCCAACTTGCTGAAACGGCTGTCAGTCGTATGTGTATAGGCAGCGCAACCCCAAGGTCGCAATCTGGTGAGATCTAATTCTCTTCCATGCCACAGCTCATATGGCGTTGTGTGTACCGCTTTGGTTGGGACAAGGTTTACTACATAAGTGGCAGTGAATAACGCATCACTCCAATAGGATATTGGTAATTGTGCATGCGGCATCATGGTTCTGACCATGTCTAGGAGTGTTCGATTACGACGTTCAGCCACACCATTTTGCTGTGGTGTGTTGGGGATTGTCGTTTGACGGCCCATCCTTCTTTCTTTGCACAACTTATCAAACTCATTAGAGATATATTCTCCACCTCTATCAGTGCGTAGGGTTTTTCACCTTTCGCTCCTGTTCATTCTCTATGAGGTTTAGAAAGTTTCTAAAGCAATCTATTGCCTCAGATTTACGAGTAATCAAATGAGTAAACCCATAACGGGTAAAGTCGTCAATGAAAGTTATGAAGTATTGTTTCCTATTCCTAGATGTTACACTCATTTGTCCACAGACGTCGGAGTGAATCAACTGCAATGGATACTTGGCTCGTTGAGCTTCTCCAAATGGTTTGCGGGTGGACTTTCCAGCTAGACAATCATGGCAAGTGAGTTTAGTCACATTGCTGGTACCAGGCAAAAGCTCTCTCCGGGCTAATGAATGGACCCTCCCATAGCTTATATGTCCCAGCCTCGCATGCCATCTGGCTGCATCAGTCTTTGCTTCCCTGGAGGATAATGCATACATTCTATTCATATATATGCTACCATTCAAATCCATGATAAAGAGACCATAAGAGGAATAGGCATGCCCAAAGAAGACATCGCCTTTATTAATGCGAACAAAGTTCTTCTCAAATGATAAAATGTAATTATTATTCATAAGAGCGGAAACAGAAAAAACATTTCTACGGATTCTAGGAGCAAAAAGGACATTCTCAAGTAGCATGGTCCTGCCATTGTTCATAGACAACTTGCAGTTCCCTACTCCAATGACTTCAACTTGTGAGTTGTCGCCTATGTATATCCTCTTATAATCCTTTGGCAATCGTCTAACCTTGGTGAACAGTCCTATGTCGTTGGCTATGTGGTCCGTCGCACCTTAGTCAAGAATCCAAAAAGGATTTGAGTCAGCTAACATGACAGTAGAGGAAACTAGAGCTTCCATTACATAACCAATGTCGCATACCTTTACAAGATGCGATTTGTTGGATCCTGTACCTTCGCCTATTCGGCGTGGACTGGAGTTCCCACGGAGTATCTCTGATTTTAGTCGGAGATTTCCTGGTTTAGGCTTTGTCAACATTTTACCGTTGACAGCCTGTTGTTTCTTTCATTTGTTCATCCTCTTCCTCTTTCCTTACCTAGTTCGTCCCGGTACTGGTTTCAAAATTTATTTTTCCTGTTCCTGGTGGTATCAAGATGCCACTGTGCCAGGATATCTTATCTGTCTCTCCAGGAAAATGGATATTTCCAGAAGCTTTTTCTATTCTTTTATTAACGGATTTTTGTATCGGATTCCACTCGCCCCATGGTTGGGAACTAATGATTGCTTATGTCTACAAAGATTTTGGATTTGCTCATAACGATCAAATTATATCTGTTCTTGTTTCCACTTTTCCAGTCATTCTAGATACCCTTTTTAAATATTGGATTTTTCGTTATTTAAATCGTGTATCACCATCACTTGTAGTGATTTATCATTCAATGAATGACTGATCCTATTTTACATAAGCAAAACGTTTCAAGACGTACTTACCCTTTCGACCCGAACGAGGATTTCTCCTACTCCCATATTCCAGTAAAATGATTTCAGTAAATAGCGGAATTGCAGAATTGTGGATAGGGACTATACAAGCAACCCACCTAATTTTATTGTAGAAATTTTCGGGATCAATGATTGGACCATGCAAATGAAAAATACCTTTTCTTGGATAAAGAAAGAGATTACTCGATCTCTTTCCCTATCACTGATGATATATATCATAACTCGGACATCCATTTCAAACGCATATCCCATTTTTGCACAACAGGGTTATGAAAATCCACGAGAAGCGACTGGACGTATTGTATGTGCCAATTGCCATTTAGCTAATAAGCCCGTGGATATTGAGGTTCCACAAGCGGTACTGCCGGATACTGTATTTGAAGCAGTTGTTCGAATTCCTTATGATAGGCAAGTAAAACAAGTTCTTGCTAATGGTAAAAAAGGGGGTTTGAATGTGGGCGCTGTTCTTATTTTACCCGAGGGGTTTGAATTAGCCCCCCCGATCGTATTTCACCCGAGATGAAAGAAAGGATAGGCAATCCGTCTTTTCAGAGCTATCGCCCCACTCAAAAAAATATTCTTGTTATAGGCCCCGTTCCCGGCCAGAAATATAGTGAAATAACCTTTCTTATTCTTTCTCCGGACCCCGCTACTAATAAAGATGTTCACTTCTTAAAATACCCCATATATGTCGGCGGGAATAGAGGAAGGGGACAGATTTATCCCGACGGGAGCAAGAGTAACAATACAGTTTATAATGCTACAGCCGCTGGGATAGTAAGTAAAATAACACGAAAAGAAAAGGGGGGGTATGAGATAACCATAACAGATGCCTCGGATGGTCGTCAAGTGGTTGAAGACGTATCTTTTATATGTAAAGTTCCTTTCTTGTGTCGACATAATTTTGATCCTAAAAAATGACTATACTGGTCTTACCGATCACTGTTCTTTGGTTCCGCTTTTTACAGGTTTATCAGAACCTTTTTTCGATATAAATATTTATTACGTATTTCATTTAATGAATATAAAAAAAAGTAGTGAACAAACAAAAAAAGAAAGAAAGGAACATTTATTGAGAAAATGGAACTTATTCGATGAACTTATAATATAAAAAAATGGCAACTTTGATTTGATGAGCTACTAAATGAAATCGAGCTAAATAGGGTAAGGGTCTCTCAGAAAGGAATTCGATCATTGTCATTCAGGAAAAGGAAATTGATCAATTCCTTCGTGCTTCTTACTTTGAAAGTCTCGATAGAGTTTATTATCAAGTCAGAGATGTTTTAAATCACTTAAGAAAGTTTTCAAAAACCATTATTTTATCAGAAAAAAATGAAATGAAGTTTTTAAAACATTGGGGAAGGTGATCTATTTTATCATTGAGCCTGTTCCATCTCGATGAATTTCAGCACCGATGCAAAATCTAACATAGAACCACTGGCAGTTAGTAAAGCCTTGGCTTCTCTCCAAGACTTCGGGAGGACCCCGATGATGGCCTGAACTTTATCCCATTCACCCACCTGACCTTCTTCCTCCATTGGTTTCAACATGCTAAGGAGATCACATACCTTTACAAGTACACTCTTGCTGTAGCTGTTAAAGCTTTCATCCATTACCGGTATAAGTGGGTGCAGGATTGCTGCCATGCCGTTTCCGTATTTCAGGAAGAGGGCATCCCAAATTTCCTTTGTAATCGGAACATTCTTATACTCGTCATGGAATTCCTGAGACATCTCAAACAGCAAAATCTCATTCGCTTTCTTGTCATCTTGCTCCCATTGGAAATGGGCAAATGCTAGGTCTTTAGTTAGACCAGCTTCTGGGCAGCTCATGGAATTCTGAATGTGACCTACTAGGCCGTTATCCTACAACAGTGTACTGACGCGCTTGCTCCACGAGTCATAGTTTGTATGAATCAAAAGTTCATTAGTACAAGATGTCATCTATGCTGTAATTCGTTACTAAACACGTTGATAATCACACATAATCAGGGAGACAATAACATTTTGAGAAAGAATTGCATACATCAAATATCTATTAAGATAGAATCCGACAAATGATGATTCCTCAGTCATCTAAACCAACCGACCACTAGTAAACCAACTGAAGATGGCTGTGAAAGAGTTCACATTACCTTCGCCTTCTATCCAATAGACAGTCTCTTAAAATAGTTTTAACCGCAAATTACCGGAACGTGAATTTTAAAAAAAGCATACCCGATCTTGGCCTTCCCAAGGCCCTTTTTGTTTCGGAAAAATATTCCGATGAATTCACTCATGCATATATAATTCTACTATCTATGTAAATTATCATACGCCAGTAACATTCATCATACAAACCACACTCATGCTTACGCGTCATGCGTCTAATGTTCCGAGGAACTCATGCTTGCATACATAATTCTCTTCCAAGTAAATTATCAAATGCAACTACATCCTCAACATTCTAGCATACGTGTCAAACATGTAACATTCACAACCAGCATACATATTTGGCGACTGGTTTTCGATTTTAAAATTATTTTAAACATTAGGGGCTGATTTACAATTCATGATTATATTCAATTACGCAAACTTCTAGACATGAATCCTAGGCATTTAAACCATCGCAACATGTCTATCCTAATGCGCATACCATATATTTAACCAGGGTTCCGCCCACAACATTCAATATCCGGCTAGCTTGACACAGTCAAGACAACAGTTCTAATCATGCATTAGTATATATTTAATAATAAACAATTGCAATTCAGCCGACTAATTTAACCAGTCCCAAAAATATTTATCTCCGAGATCCATCCCCATAATTGAAACAAGGCATAAAGGTTAGCAACCCTATGAGCACTGTGTATGCCATTTTAAGGTTTGAAAATATTTGGATTTTAAAACTTGACCCCCTATTTTAATTGACTTGAATTCGTTTTTGAAAACACGGTTTGGTTCAGTCAATTTCGGTTCGTTTTGGTCCGGTTCGGTTCAGTCCAGAAAATCCGGTTCGGTTCGGTCTGGTAAATCTGGTTCAGTTCGTCCCGGTAAATCCGATTCGATTCGGTCCTATAAAATCCGGTTCGGTTTGGTCCGATTTTAAATATAAAATCTGGTTCGGTCTGAACTGGTCCAATAAAATAGGGTTCGGTTCGGCTCAACACACAAAACCGGTTTGGTTAGATCCACTTAGTTACCCTGGTCCGACTCGACCCGACTAGATCGAACCGATTGAGAAAATCTTGTTCGATTTAAATTCGTCCTGATTTGACATATTGGACCGGCCTAATAATTAAAAGGGATAAGGGTTCCTTTGGTACCACTTCTTTGGGCAGAATCCACTTTTGGTACCACTTTTTTTTTTTACACTTTTGGTACCAACGTTTTCCATTATGTACCCTTTTGGTACCTCCGTTAGAATTTCGTCCAAAATGGCCGTTAAACCCCCATGTGAGCTGCACGTGACCAAAAACTAAACTTGACTAGACGGATTTACCCTTAGGGATAAGGGTTCCTTTGGTACCAGTTCTTTGGGCAAAATCCCTAAGGGTAAATCCGTCCAGCCAAATTTAGTTTTTGGTCACGTGCAGCTCACATGGGGGTTAAACGGCCATTTTGGACGGAATTCTAACGGAGGTACCAAAAGGGTACAAAATGGAAAACGTTGGTACCAAAAGTGTACAAAAAAAAAAGAAGTGGTACCAAAAGTGGATTTTGCCCAAAGAAGTGGTACCAAAGGAACCCTTATCCCTAATTAAAATTTAAAAGGTTGGGCCGAAATGTTTACTTGTGGCCCAAGTAGGGTTTTAAAGTCCAAAAAAAATATTTAACTTGTCCACCAAGTAACATTAACTATATAAAATAATTTCCAATATTAATAATATATATATAAATTCGGACCTAATATAAACATATATATATTTATTGCTAAGATTATATCTTTAAGACTAAATCAATCAACAATATATATATATTATTCATTGTCAATATCTTAAATAGGGAAACAAATATTAACAATATATTTTCTCAATCTTTAAGGTAACTAATATCTATCAATATTATCGTTAACCCTATTAAATATTTAGATATATTGATAGTTATATATATTTCTATATATTAATGTGAATCTATCCTAATGTTCCCAATTATAGATATATTGTTACCTAGATTAAAAATTAAAATATGGTAAACAATATAATTTTAATATTTGTGCCGAAATTTATCCCTTGGTGTCTAAGAAAATTAAAAAATTTACCTTGTAAATCACTAGGGTTTCGGCCAATAAACACCAAATTAGGAACTAGTTGTCAAATTATAAGATCAAATTTTAATAAGATCTAAAATCCAATGTTTGATTTTGATAAATATCACCATTTTCTTGAAGATCATGTACATCAAATTAACTAAGAACATCATGAAAGTTTCGGTTTCACCAACAACTCCAAAAATCAAAAATTTAAAATTTTCTTTTAAAATTTTCTGTTCCAATTTTAAATTCCAAGAACACCAATTTATCAAAATCATGAACTCCTAACACAGGCCTGATACCACTTTTATATTACGGGGAGTAATCACTACGGAAACTAAACAATGGTACATGCTAGTAATCAGAATTACGCAGCGGAAGATTCGCACATACCTCACTAGTCGTCCGTAGTCCCGAGATCCTTGCAGGAGGGAGTTCACGATCCTCCGGTCGGCACCCGTAGGGGTACTTGTGAAGGAAACCCTACATGCTATATTCTCCACAGCAAAACCTCTGATCGATTCTTGGCAAGGGGACAGATCTCCGGAGTGTTTGCTCGAAGGCAAATTGGCACACCTTAGGTATTTATATGGTTCGGCCGAAACTTAGTGTGGGGATGAGGGTTTTTCTCTCTAAAACAGTCCAATGAAGGATTAAGGATTAACCCTAAAAATCCCGTAACACTATGTATTTATAGGAGGAGTAAAGTGGACAAAAGTCCACTTTACTCCCTCCATTATTTTGGCCGACCACGTAGTATAGGGAGGCCCAATTTTGGGCCTCTCGTGTAAATTAGGTTTTGGGTCTGGCCCAATTTTCTAATGTGAAATTTACCCAATTAACTTAGGTAAACTATACATATAATGGGCTTTCATTTACGACGCCCATCACCATATTCTTACAATTTGATTTTGCACCGCACCAATGCGGTCCTTAAACCGATGTAACTAACAGTTTTTCTAAGATTTACCATCAAAAGCACCATCATGTGAGATCAATTTTTGCCTCTTTCGCTGTCATGTGTCGACATAATTGAAAGAAGACTATGGACTGTGTTACACCCCAAATGGTATGGGTTTTGTGGCGGATACTATCATTTGGCCACGTACTTGGAAAAATGAATAAGGAGAAATTATAGTATCCATTGGATCCAACACGTGGATCCGATGTGGTGCACCATTAGCCAACAAATTCATGACATGTGTAAAAATTGATCTGACACGTAGACAAATATCGACTTCTAATTGGTTGATAGGCCACAACATCGGATCCACGGATTGGATCCGATGTAAAGAAGAATGTCTCATAAATAAGTCGTCTGTTTATAAAAATATATAATGGGCCGTTATGCAAAGTCAAAGTCTAAGAAGTTACATGTTCAGAGAAACCCAAAACCCAAATAGCGTTGTTAACATTCGGAGGAATCTTAATGCAACTGTTGCCGATTTAGTAAAGTAAAATGTCACAGTGACGTTCCAAGTTCATCAGCAACAGAATCTAAAAAGTCATTTCCCTTCCTCTTCAAAAACTCGTAGACCAACGGAACTTTCCACCTCCTCCCCCACGGCTCCAAGCGACTGAACCATCTTCTTCGCCGCCGTTTGTATTTCACCTGAAGTCATAAGCATCTATTGTCGCCGTAACACTCCGTTCGCGGCATCTGCTTGTGTACCTGGTGTTGGGATCAAGATGACGTGGCCTTGAACTTCGGGAAATGGAATTTGAGGTCTCGCCTTTAACTCGCTCCTTTAGGTGTCTTTCTCTACCTCTCGGGTGATTAATTTCCTTTATGGCTTTTTGTAAGTGGCGAGGACCTGAAAAGGGGTGGGGATGGCACCTGATTCCACTCCGAAGCTTAAGTCAGTAATGGAATTTAAGAGATAATACTTAAAAGTATCTGAATCAAGATTAAGTAAATAATGAAAGTGAATCCCTATTTATAGGGGGAGTGTACCGACTTTAAGTGGTGGTTACCCTCTTGGGAGGGTTTCTATCCAACAGTCGGCTTAAGCAGGTGACAAGAAGGTTGCCAGTTGGTACCTCTTCCTTAGGAGGAAAGTTTTCATGGTATACAGAGCGGCGAGCAGGTCGACAGCTGGTGCCTCTTCCTTAAGAGGGAAGTCTTCTAAAGGCGACGAGCAGGTCTCCAGCTATCCTTTCTTTCAGAGGAAAGTCTTTTAAAGGCGGTGAGCAGGTCTCCACCTGTCCTTTCCTTAAGAGGGAAGGTTTCTTCTAAGTAGCTAATGGTCGACTCGACTTATAGCTTAAGAGGGAATCTTTGAGTGACCTTTTCGTCTTGCCCTCCTCTTTTATAGAGGTATCCATCTAGGATTACATATCACGTCGCCACTCTTTGAAATTTCATCGCCTCTATCGAATCTTTTGGAGATTTCCCTTTTCCAGATAATTCTGGAAGGGAGTGATCCATGAGTCGAGAGCTTGGATATTGAGAATTTCTGCTCCAGCATCAGCGGATGAATAGTGGGAACTTTCAATGAAATGAATGGGCACTTGCGGGACGCTACCCCAAGCAAATTTGCTGAGGGTATCGATCTCTTGATTACTTTCTCGAGGGATGACCTCTATTTGGAAATGAGGCATGTCCCTGATAAATCGTCGCACTTGATCCACGTATTTCTTTATGTTTTCTCATTTGGCGACGTAAGTTCCGTTGTTCTGATTATCAATTAATTCAGAGTCACAACGAACTTTTAAATTAGTTATTCCCGTACCTTTGGCGATACGGAGGCATGTCAGCGAAGTTCATATTCCACCTCCTTATTGGTCGCCCAAAAGGTTAAAGCCAAAGCATATCGGAGGGGTTCTCCGTCTGGTGGCGTCAAGACTAGTCCTGCCCCACATCCTAAAGAGGAGGATGATCCATCTGTGTGCAGTAACCACGCCATGGTGTCGTTGGCAGTGTTCTCTGACGTGGATCACATGCTCTTATTGGGGGAGGATGACAGGCTTAGCATCTGCCGTTACCGTGTTTTCAGCGTTGGAGTCGGCCAGTGCTTGACCTTTGGTCGCCTTCCTTGGTTCAAAGTGAATGCGAAATTCACTCAATTCCACAGCCCATTTGACCATCCTTTCTGAAATGTCGGGATTTTGCAAAAGTTGCTTGAGAGGTTGATTGGTGAGCACCGTGATTTCGTGAGCATGGAAGTAAGGTCGCAGCTTTCTCGCCGCTATTAAAAGGATATACAGATATTTCTCGATCTCCATGTAGTTAGCCTTGGCAACACCAAAGAGCTTACTAACATAGTAAACCGAAATTTGAATGTTGTATGTCTCCTTGATAAGCACTGAACTCACCGCCGTAAATCCTCCTGATATGACATTGATGCCATTATTAGGGGAGGTTCTCCATCTTCTTGGCTTGTGAGAGCGGTGGCGACTTTATCGCTGGAATTCTTATTGTATGAATTCTTCATATCTTATGCTTAAGAGGCAGTCCTCAGTATCATGCCCCATCTTCTGATGAAGTTCACAACATGGAGGGGAACGTCGACTTGGGGAAGAACGTCGACTTGGCCTAGGAGGAGGACGTCGGCTATTCTC
The DNA here is from genome assembly GCA_036873135.1 of Clarkia xantiana subsp. parviflora. Lineage (NCBI taxonomy): Eukaryota > Viridiplantae > Streptophyta > Magnoliopsida > Myrtales > Onagraceae > Clarkia > Clarkia xantiana. The sequence continues at coordinate 14,489,595 of JAPTYO010000003.1, forward strand.
TCCTAAGGGAAGCCTTTCCAGCTTTTGCTGAGTTCGACGAAACTCTTCTAATGGGGCTCTTCGTACGAATTAGCCCTCACCTCGCCTTTGCTGAATTTCTCGTTGGGAACGGCGAGTCATTCGGGCTCGTTCTGCTCCTATATGGAGAGCTGCCCGTTGGAATAATATTTCCATCCTCTCCACTGGTTCAGTATATTGAGTGATGGCTAAGGATTGGGACTGGGGTCCCAACCCTCTGAAGGACATACAGATGGCTTCTCCCTCCGAGAATTCGCCTCCAGTACAACCTGCCTGGAATCGCCTGAAGTAATTCTCTAAGGTTTCATTTGGCCCTTGGGATATATCTTCAGCTATCCATGGTCGGTTTTGTCTTGTTCGATTCCTGGGTGGTGCCATGACTTCTTGATCTGTTTCCCACAGACGGCGCCAAATGTTGGGATCAAGATGACGTGGCCTTGAAATTCGGGAAATGGACTTTGAGGTCTCGCCTTTAACTCGCTCCTTTAGGTGTCTTTCTCTACCTCTCGGGTGATTAATTTCCTTTAGGGCTTTTTGTAAGTGGCGAGGACCTGAAAAGGGGTGGGGATGGCCCCTGATTCCACTCTGAAGCTTAAGTCAGTAATGAAATTTAAGAGAGAATACTTAAAAGTAACTGAATCAAGATTAAGTAAATAATGAAAGTGAATCCCTATTTATAGGGGGAGTGTACCGACTTTAAGTGGTGGTTACCCTCTTGGGAGGGTTTCTATCCAGCAGTCGGCTTAAGCAGGTGACAAGAAGGTTGCCAGCAGGTACCTCTTCCTTAGGAGGAATGTTTTCGTGGTATACAGAGCGGCGAGCAGGTCGTCAGCTGGTGCCTCTTCCTTCAGAGGGAAGTCTTCTAAAGGCGGCGAGCAGGTCTCCAGCTTTCCTTTCCTTCAGAGGGAAGTCTTCTAAAGGCGGCAAGCAGGTCTCCACCTGTCCTTTCCTTAAGAGGGAAGGTTTCTTCTAAGTACCTAATGGTCGACTCGACTTACACCTTAAGAGGGAATCTTTGAGTGACCTTTTCGTCTTGCCCTCCTTTACGGTCGTTGCCTTGGAAGTCGACTTCTGTTTGTAGGGTGGTCGACCATTCGTCTTCATCTCCTTACTCTTGACTCGAATGGTCGATCATATATTCTTTTGGGATCTCGACTTTTATTCTGTCGACTCGTACTAGGCTGCCTCGAATCATATCCAACACCTGGTATGCTGTCAACGTCTATTTTTGGGTAAATGTTTTAACGATGACTTGCTGTGCATGTGTATATTGGGTAATTGAAACTTTGTTCGCAGATTCTGTGAAGTTTAAAGTTTCAAAATCGTTATGGGAGTTCATGATCATGATATTGGTGGTTGATTAGTCCCACATTGAAGACTTGTTAACATGATTCTAGTGTTCCTCCTATATTGCAATGAGCATTTTGTTAAACACAAATTGTAATTAGAAATTGTCTTTAACAAAATGCTGATTGCAAAAAAGGAGGTACACTAAGTGTTTGGTTTTATAAAGACATAGGTTGAAGTAATAGGGTGTCCTTGTTAAAACCTAACAACATCTTTTTTAGTTACAACTCAACGTTAAGTTGTTAACATGATTCTAGTGTTCTTTCTTTTTTGCAATGAGCAATTTGTTAAACAGGAAATGTAATTAGAAATTGTCTTTAACAAAATGCTGATTGCAAAAAAGGAGGTACACTAAGTCTTTGGTTTTATAAGAAACCGGTTGAAGTAATATGGTATCCTTGTTAAAACCTAACAACATCTTTTTTAGTTACAACTCAATGTTAAGTTGTTAACATGATTATAGTGTTCTTCCTTTCTTTCAATGAGCATTTTGTTAAACACAAATTGTAATTAGAAATTTTCTTTAAGATAATGCTGATTGCAAAAAAGGAGGTACACTAGGTGTTTGGTTTTATAAAGATACAGGTTGAAGTAATAGGGTGTCCTTGTTAAAACCTAACAACATCTTTGTTTGTTACAACCCAATGTTAAGTTGTTAACATAGCAAAATCAAATACCTTTTCCGAAGGAACCCCATTTTGTTTATCATTTTAATGATTGTTTAAGGTTTTTTTTTCTCAATTCAACTACATAGTAGTTAGTTACTATATCCGCCACTGATTGTTGTGGTAACACAAGTTTAAAACCGGTGTCGACATTCATTACAATTATGCGTCAACACAATGCACTTACACAATCGTGTCACAATTCATATTAAATAGGACAATGGATCAACTGCAATCATATGGTGATGGGCGCCGTAAATGGTAGCCCATTATATGTATAGGTTACCTAAGTAAATTGGGTATGTGTCACATTAGGACACTGGGCCAGACCCAAATCCCAATTGACATGAGAGGCCCAAAATTGGGCCTCCCTATACTAGATGGCCGGCTGAAACATAGGTGGGGGTAAAGTGGACTCCTCCTATATATATGTGGGGTTAGGGGTTTTATTAGGGTGAATAAAAATTCCCTTTAAGTGGTGTTTTGAGAGAAAAACCTTCCCCCAGAGACACCATATTCGGCCGAACCAATACCTCACCAAGGGTGTGCCAATTTTCCTTCGAGAAAACACTCCGGAGATCCGTCACTTTCCAAGAATCGATCAGAGGCTTTGCTGTGGAGAATATACCACGTAGGGCTTCCTTCACAAGAACACCTACAGGTGCGGACCGGAGGATCGTGAACTCCCTCCTGCGAAGATCTTGGGTCTACGGACAACTGTAAAGGTATGTGCGAATCTTCCGCTGCGTAATTTTGATTACTAGCATGTACCATGATTTAGTTTCCGTAGTGATTACTCCCCGTAATCTAACATCAACCAGTGTTCAGCGTTTTACCCGATCACATGTTGGTGGTAATCCTAGCCATTGTGAGTGAAGCCTCGATAAAAGATTTCTTCAGGCTGAAGTTATGGTATGTGACATTATGTATATTTGTTACATTTATTTTATCCAACTGATATGATCACAACTTAACCAATGTGGATATTACATTGCAGCTGCAGAAGGTTTATGAGGGTTGCCGAAAGTGGGGAAATGTACAGCTGTGTATCTCTCCGACATTACCTTAGTCTTTGGGGGGGAGAATTTCAGACTTTGTCGTAGCTTCCTGCCAACAAAAAAAACCGGGAAGCTCTTTATCGGGAAGGACTTAGTAATTATTTCATCAGATCGAACTTTGACATGGGGATTTGATACTTGAAGTCTACATCAGCTGCTGGCCATCTAACGACTACTTATGCTCTAGCAATGGTGTTCATATTCTACAAGGGTGGCAATGATCAACAAATATGGGAATCAAGCTACGCCTTGCTAAAAATGTTTGTGAAGCCAAGATGGAGTTGGACGGTCAGCGGCAATTGTACGTTGATTTTACAAACTATTGGTCTAACCAAATTATGCATGTGTCGTATGCACTGCCAAAAGGTCATGATCGATGCATCAACAACCATTGGAAGTGAATATATCCATGAACAGGAGAGTACACGTACTTTGAAGATCCACATTGCATTGTGTGTCGATGTGGTGATGCTGAAGTTGCTAAGTTTAGCCAGACGTTTGATAGTACAAACCGATACTATCGTTATTATAACCGGTGGTGGTAGTGCAGCTGTTATGTTTATTGTTTTTGTCAAGCACTTTAGTGTATAGTTGTTTATATGTGAGTGCACTAATGAATTCATACAAACTTTACTGAAGGAACCCGATGGTGTAAGATAACTGCTTTACATATAAGGGGGGGGGGGGGGGGGGGGGTTAGCGGCATTTTAGCGATGCACACAAACATAGTAATTTGAAATTGATACGACATGTGTACATATATATTTATTGTAAACTGTAATGAAATCACCATATAACGTACAACTACCGATCATCAATATCGACCATACTAAAACAACGGCTAAGGCATGGAACAACATGTCGGCAATGAACACTATGCATAAGGGAAGTATAACGATTCATTTGCACTTTTCTAAAATTTTCAGCACTTAGAAAATTTTTGGCCGATTTGGGGCTAAGTATTCTAATGCATTTTATCAAACACCTTGTATGCATGGTAAGATAACTAGGTACATGGTGATTTCAAGACTAAATCAAGGCCAAACGAAGTCACGAAAGATCCAGCCATGTACGAAATTGGACTCACCGACACGAAGCAAGTTCGAATTGCTACTCGCCCTCACCCGAAAACCCACGCGCCGCCGCTTCAACCTCACGCGCCGTCCCTCCTTCCTCACGCACCGCCTTGGTCTCCTCCTTGCCCGGATTCGATCCTTATCGATGTCAAATATGATGTGACTACTCCAAATCACACCTCCATGAATTCCCTCTTCATCAAGAATGGAGAGCTTCTTGGGGATTTATCTATAAAGGATATTACGTACGTACGGCGGAAAATTGAAGTTGGTCAAATTTATGATCCCAACACTCGAATTGACAAACAGGCCACCCTTGAGGTCAGTACCGAACCTAAATTGGACTAATATCTTATCTTAAAAAGAGTCAAGTATGGGTTTTGAACCGCTACTTGACTCGGGGGAAAGTGTTAGATATCTGTTCAATTCGGGTTCGTATTTACATTTCGGGCCTCGCAAAATACTCCGAAACCCGTAAAAGAACTATTCCGCGGACACCTAAGTCCAAAACGGTCCGGAATACGCACAGTACCCGGACCGAGGGACTTCCGGATTGCCCTAAGGCAATCCGGACCCGGTCCGGATTGCTAAACAATCCGGGTAGGTCCGGATTACCGACGTTCTCCGCGCGCTTATCCCGATTATTTTGCCAAGTACGAGAAGTCAGTGCGCCCATAGTCCACCTTGATGACGGTATACGTTTTCCTTCATACTGACGTCAAACCGTTCAAAACTGGGCATGATCCTTTGGTTCCCTATAAATAGGGACCTAGGTCTCCCATTTTAAACAACTCCCTCATTCTGGCATTTCGTGCTCTGACTTCTCTTTAAAAGGCATTCTCTCTCTTGAAATTTTGACTTGAGCGTCGGAGAGGGCCCAACCAGCATTCCCCCCTCTTCCACGCTGGTTACTGCCTCTTGTGCAGGACCCGGAGTTCGAGAGATCAAAGTCGGGAAGTTGAAGATCGGTTCGAGGATCGTGTCTCAAGGTTCGCGACATACAGACAGATACCCGTCCCTGTGCATACATACAGAGCCCGTTCGTGGGAGAAAAGCCCGAAGTTACCCAAGTGGAAGCAGACTTAACACTACGCGTGCCACGTTCGACCACCGGGTCACAGCTCGGTTGTGCTAGGAAGGAATCCTAATGATTCTGGCGGGCGCAAACTTCTTCACCTTGAGCGTGTGATTGATCCCATGGGCCCTATGAAGAGGCACCTAAAAGTATCCTCACAGACTCAGAACTCATATCTAAGGCCAGGCTCAATGCTTGCTTCCCGGCGTACGAGCGTAGTACTAAACAAAAAGGCCCAGTGACTACGTCTTTGGAAACCGGTTGGGTTTGACTAAGGATATGAGCGATGAGGTGGTCAAGTTCACCTGTAATTCAACAACTCTTGTATTCACTAGGTGGCCACCAACCGGACATTAGTTGAAGTTTTTGAATAATTGTATGGATGCCTTAGAGAAGTGTTCCTATGTGGAAACTAGGTAGAAGAAGATTTATCAGTTGACCTAGGATACAATGCGGTACTGTATAAATGTTGTTTATAACAGGTTGATTAGAGAAAAGGGAATCAACGTTTCGCGGGCACTACAATACTCCTAACAGATGAGTAGCACGATGCCCGTAGTATCCGCCGGTCGTATGGAAAACCTCGTATGAACTGTTCGGAAGTAAGGACCAGATTGAAGGAGTGAAATGTTGATGCAGATTTGGACGACAATAGATTAACAGGCACCCTCCCATTCCGGCGAGTGGGAACTGTAAGCATATGGTGATGGGCGCCGTAAATGGAAGCCCATTATATGTATAGTTTACCTAAGGAAATTAAGTACACGTCACATTAGAGTAATTGGACTAGACCCAAATCCCAATTGGCATGAGAGGCCCAAAATTGGGCTCCCTATGCATAGTGGCCGGCCGAAATAATGGAGTGGGCAAAGTGGACTTTTGTCCACTTTGATCCTCCTATAAATACATGGTGTTAGGGGATTTTTAGGGCTAATCACTATTTCCTCATTAGAGTGTTTTAGAGAGAAAAACTCTCCACCCCACACAAGTATTTCGGCCGAACCCATCCACCACAAAGGGTGTGCCAATTTTCTTTCTAGCAAACACTCCAGAGATCTGTCCCCTGCCAAGAATCAATCAGAAGCTTTGCTGTGGAGAACATACCGCGTAGGGCTTCCTTAACCAGAACCTCTACGGGTGCCGACTGGAGGATCGTAAACTCCCTGCAGGAAGGATCTTGGGACTACGGACATCGTTTGAGGTATGTGCGAATCTTCCGCTGCGTAATTTCGATTACTAGCATGTACCATGATTTAGTATCCGTAGTGATTACTCCCCGTAATCTAACAGTTCTTTGTGATCATTCAAATACATAGTGATGCAACACATTATTACCTAATCAAATATTTCTTTCTCACTATCTGAACGAAGGATTCCTCAGACAAAAGATCCTGCATAATATCCTAGAAGACGTAACATTTCCCCTTTCTTCTTTATGTATTCATTTCCTTTGTGTTGAGAACTTAATCCCATCGTGCATCCCAAATATTACGAGTTTGCGGGTCGACGCGCTTCCTTTCCAATTCTTTAGTATCTCGTACCATCAAACTTACGTTGAGATGAGTTCTCTCACAACTATAACCTCCTTCTTTTTTAGGGGACATCTTCAAGAGCCCTTAACACCAACTTAAATTTCCCGGATCTTGACGTTATTTTTCTGCGTACCTCTTTTGCCTACTATTGATGTACGAATATGTTCCTTAACCATATAAAAAGTTTCTCTTATTCGCTAAACCACTTTTTGGTCCCTGAATATTCAAATCCTCTTAATTAATTATAAATAAGTAATGTTTACAACTGCTACTGTTGAGATCGTTTTCCACTTGGGATATCTCGAACTGTTTTTCAGGGACCTCGAACCTTGATTCACGAACTAAATTTTGGCTTCTATCTCGAACCCCGAACTATCTTCGATCTCTGTCTCAATCTTCTAAACACCGGGTCCTGCAAAGCGAGCGGTAACCAGCTTGGAGAGGGGGGGTGGTGCTGGTTGTGCCCTCTCCGATGCTAAAGTCAGTATTTTTAGAGAGAGAAAGTTCTAGAGAGAGGTCAGAGCACAAATAGTCAATTCTCCAGAGTTTCGAGTTAACTTGTTGAAATGGGAGATCTAGACCCTATTTATAGGAAACCTGAGAACTTTGCCCGGTTTGATGTCGGTATACAGGAAAACGCTTACCCACATCGAGATTGGCTATATGCGCGCTAACTTCACGTACATAGAAAAAATAGGTGTATACGCGCAACACAAGTCGGTAACCCGGACCATGTCGAATACAATCCGGACTGGTCCGGATTGCTGAGGCAATCCGGAAGTCCCTGGTTAGGGTGCGACGCGCATCCGAACCGTTTTGACCCAGGGTGACTGCGGTAAGGTCCGTTTTGTGATTTTAGCGTGTTTGCGAGGTCCGAAACGTAACTACGCACCCGAATTGGACAGATATCCAACACTTGCCCCCGAGTCAAGTTGCGGTTCAAAACCCATGCTTGACTCTATTTAAGATAGGATATTCATCCAATTTAGGTTCGGCACTGACCTCAGGGGTGGCCTGTTTGTCAATCGAGTGCACGGAGCACAGATTCGTCCATTTCTACTTTTCCGATGTATGTACACAATCTATTCACAGGGTTAGCGTAATAGAAGGTATATATATATAACAATGTGCAGTTAACGACTCATTCATAATAACATGCAATAAGCGAAATACTTGTGATAATAAGTAATCATGCAATGTGGTATCAGCTAGGTACGTGACATGAACGTGCAGCATGATGTTAACATAGAGATGACAACATAGAACATGGATGAGGTAATTGTGCAATAAGCAAAATACTTGGGGCAATATAATATTGGAGAGCATGCTTGTCAGCATGAAACATGATGTAAACATATAAAATGATGCAAGCATGTAATATGATGTAAACACGCAATTCATACTTAGATCATAAAAATAATCATGTAGCAATCACAAGTTAGCATCATGTACGTAATGATCTACGTACGTAACATGCGATAATGATCGTACGTAGCGCGTCGTACAATCATTAAGGAGCATGTGTGTAATGCACGCATAGGAGAGATGTAAACATGCTCATACATGATACTAGGGACTTAAGCAAAAATAAATATTAGTTTAGTCCTTAGCACATGGTGTAGACACTATTAATGAGAGTTAGGAGAGAGAGTAGTCACTAGCTTACATCCTTCCCTTGATAATTTTCCAAGAAGCTCTCCTTGCTTGTTGAAGAGGGAACTCATGGAGGTGTGAATTTGGAGTGGTCACATCAGATTTGACATCGATCAAGATCTAATCCGGGCAATAAGGAGACCACGACGACGCGTGAGGAAGGAGGGGCGGCACGTGAGCTTGTAGCGGCGGCGCGTGGATCCTCGGGGCGGCGCGTGGGTTTTCGGGTGACGGCGAGTAGCAATTCGGACTTGCTTCGTGTCGGTGAGTCCAATTTCGTACATGGCTGGACCTTTCGTGACTTCGTTTGGCCTTGATTTAGTCTTGAACTCACCATGTACCTAGTTACTTTGCCATGCATACAAGGTGTTCGATAAAATGCATTAGAATAATTAACCCTAAATCGGTCAAAAAAATTCTAAGTGCTGAAAATTTTAGAAGAGTGCAAATGAATCGTTATACTTCCCTTTTGCAAAGTTTTCAATGCCGACATGTTGTTCCATGCCTTAGCCGTTGTTTTAGTATGCTCGATATTAATGATCGGTAGTTGTACGTACATGGCCGTCAATGGTTGTATGTTGGTAATAATAGCTTAGGCAATGTATGTTGACCACCATGTATAGACTGTCGGTCATTGTATGCAAACATGCTAAAACACTTAGAAAACATTTCAACAATATCTAGTGTTTGTTACCATGGATGTCGTCATATAATCCTTGTCGATCGCCGGCATAGAAATACTTAGAAAATATTTCAGAGTAATTGGAGTTTTCCATTTGATGTACGTAATCCGTCGTCATGCTAGTATATTCGGAGAATTCTCCTAGATAGTTGATTCCATGCTGCTTGTTGTATGTCGAGACTTTGTCGTACGTAGATATTTGATAGTACGTTGATAGTTTGTAATATGTTGACTATCATCTTGAGCAAAATACTTAGAAAATATTTCGCCCTTGTGGTTACGTACATCGTGAGCATGATCTTGATGTCGATATGTAAGATAATGAGTTGAGAGGTTTGCCCCCTTGCATGATGGTTGATACTTGTTGCACAAAGACTATTAAGTCATTGTGTACGTAGTTTTCTCACATGGAGCGTTTATCACATAGATGTTTTCATAAATGTTAGATGCAAGCTTGTGCACTGATTGGATTGTCGGTTGTATCTTTCAGGATATCACATCTCGCTGTTTTCTTCTCGGAGTTAGTCTTCTTGCCGTTGTTATCATGAGTAAGTCTTCTATCCCCATTCCGCGAGTGTTACTATGTTTAGATGCTAACGTAAAGTTAGACACTAATAGCCTTCGTAATCTTGTTTGTATCACACTTGTAGATTGGTTTATTGGGAAGAGCTCTTCCTTGCATGTGGCATCTACACGTAGCACCCTTCCTTCCGACAAGTCCGCTTCATCGGTTGTTCTTGCTACCCTCCTGATTTCCGGATATGGTCGCGGGAAGGGTCTTATGAGTAAGATATTTCCTTTGAAATTATTTTTTACTTCCTTGACTTATTATTCTCATTTCCTTGTCGTTTAATAATTTAGCTCGTTCGTCTGCATTTGAAGTTCCCGTAACTGATTCCCAACTTCCCCTCAAGCGATCCGAGGCGGCGACGCATGTCTCGAGCGACCCTAAGTGCGCTAGGACAAGTGCTACCATTCCAACTCCAACTTGCGACAAGGAAAAAGGAGTTGGTGGATGCACTACGTTACCTTCTGCCCCCCGGTCGAGAGATCGGCCCGCGGAGGATCGCCCTCTTTCTCAAGGTATAAGGTGAATACTTAGCATTGACCTTGTCTGGGTGTTTAACACTTAGTTTTTTTTTTTTTATGCAGTGATTCCAGCTTTGAAGCGTGATCACTTACTTCGTCCCTTGGAGGGTGATATATCTGGAACTGCATGGAAACCTCTTGGCAAGGGTGGCCTTCGCTTTCCTAAGGATGTAAAACTTAGCATGCCGGAAGTTGGAGTCCGTGTATTGCATAGGAGTGTGCCCCCATGCAATCGACGCGCTTGTCCAAGAACTGATGAAGAAGCCGAGGAATGTGTTGAACATGCCTTGGCCGGCTTTGCCCCTGTAAGTTAGCAGGTTCCGTTTCTTGATTGCTTTATGTGCCGCATACCCTTGTTGTGTAATGCTTACACATTTGTCTATTTTTTGTGATTCTCAGGCTGTGTCTCAGATAGTCAACATGTCGTCTCATGTTGTGGAGCTTGTAAGCGCTAAAAGGGCTGCGGTTAACAAATGCAACACTGCCAGTCTTGAACTTGCACGTTCTAAGGAGAAAGTGTGTGCACTTGGTTTGAAGATTTCTGATTCTGAGACCAAGTATCAGATGCTAGAAACTCAAATTTCTGATCTTGAAGCTGAGATGATTGCTCTTGAGAAGCAAATTTTTGACGATATCACAGCTCGAGAAACTGCCTTGATTGCTGCGCGTGAGGAACATCACGCACTCGGAGTTGAAGCAGGTTTTACCAAGTATTTGGATACTCTTGTCTTTAGTCTTGCAGTTAAAGAGAAGTCTGACGACATGATGGCAAAACGTGCTGAAGACTATTTCCGCCGTGTGAGCGCACTTGCCCCCAACTTTCCCTTTGGTGAGCTTGGGCCTTGTTCTGAATATGCCGTTAACTATCTCAAAGCATTTCATGCTTTGGGACTTGATGTAGCCAACTATGATGTGATTGACGACGGAGAAGGAGGCGTTGATGTTGTTATTACCTCCTCTGAATTTATGGAGGTTGCTTCTCAGCTTTCTGGAGATAGTGGTACTTCTCATGTGGTGTCGGGTTGATATTATGTTTAGACTTTTGTCCCAACCTTTGCTTATGCATTTGTTTGCATGGTATTTTGTCACTTGGACCTGTTTTCAATAATAATAAGCACATGATAACATGTTAGTAATATTTCATACCATGAGTTATCTTTGTTGTCCGTATATATTGGACTTGCATGATAGGATTGATCTCCTTGTTGTAATGGATGAACATCCAAAGTTGCGACTTGCGCATTGTAGGGTGTTATTAACGCCCCTTTTGAAAAAGTTTCCAAGGCATGGCATGATATGTACACTTGGTACTTGTAGCATTGTAGATAGTAATGTACTCGTCACAGGCACTTGGCACTGGCACTTGACATGTAGCAATGTCGTCTTGACGAAGCAAGACTTAAGTTTATACCGTCTCTTAGTTCCACTCTAAGGCAACGTTGTACATGACTCGACTTGTAAGTTTAATGAGTTTTTCAAACAGGGTGCGCTTCTGCTAGCGTTTTTGAGTGAAGCCTACCCACTTAAGGTATAGGTCTTCATTATGTATGCATCCTTAAAAGGATATGCATAGTTTGAATGTACATGAAGCTATCCTATCAAGGAATGTATCTTCATGGCGCATGAACCCTTAAGAGGGATATACATACTTTGTAGATGGGGTGATCAGTCCCACCTAAATGCCGCATCCTGGTTTGTATGCAGGGAATGGCTATGAACATGAGGATTTGCCTCTAAGAGGATTTCACAGCATGCCATTTTTTAGAAGTAAGCATGGGGTTTGCCCTTACAAAGAGGATGTCGCAGCATGCTACTTTGATAGATGTGAACATGAGGTTTGCCCTTGCAAGGAGGATGTCGCAGCATGTCACTTTTGATAATAAATCTTGGTGTTCATCCAAGATTTTGCTTGTTGTTGACACCTTTGGAATAGTCGTCATTTTGAATAGAGAATTTACATAAGTCCCTTTTTGTAAATAATCCGCAAGTTGTCATTACGACGTATGAGTTGACCATGCACATAGTGCGATGATTTTGTGTTGCCTGACATCTTTTTTGAGATAAACGCCTTTTGTAGATGGAGAGATAAATTCCTTGTTGATGTAGATAATGGATATGTTGGCGTTGTATGCTGAGTTGTTGATATGAGTAATTTGCTCTTTGTTTGTTACTTGGTGTTAATCCAAAGTAGAGTGTATAATGTAGGAAGGTGCCTACGAAAATAAATTGACTTCATTAGATGATTGATGTAGTTACATGATTGTAAACATACTTGGAGGTATAAATCTCATTTATTTGCATATAGGAATTAAGACAAAAAAGCTTGATACAATAGCTCTTTTGTAACATAGTATTCTTCTTTTATCCATGAAATTTCTTCAAGTGTCCCCCATTGAATGTGTTTGTAAGGATGTTGCCTTCTGCGTCTTGAGGGCGGTATGCGCTGACATATGGGATTGAAATAATCTTGTACGGACCTTCTTACTTTGGAGATAGCTTGTTGATTTGATCAAATGTGAAAATTCATTCCTTCTCCACACCATTTCGCCCACATGGAATTGTCTTTCTTTCACCTTCCTGTTATAATATCTTGCAGTCATTAGACGCATACGTGCTTGGGTTTGCTCCGCGTTTCGTCTTCTTTCATCTGCCAGGTCCAAGTCTAGACGCATTTCTGCTTCGTTGGCTTGGGGATCGAAGTGAGTTGTGCGATATGATGAGACAGCAATTTTGATTGGGGCTACTGCCTCTGTTCCATATACCAGCTGAATGGTGTTTCTCCTGTTGACTCTTTTGGAGTTGTGCGCACAGCCCATAAGACGCTGCTAAGATCTTCTGCCCATCCTCCCTTAAAGGCGTGGACTCTTTTCTTAAGACCATCCAGGACAATCTTGTTGGCGGATTCGACTTGTCCATTTGTTTGGGCATGACGCACTGATGCAAAACGGTGGTCTATGTTGAGTCTTTCACAAAATGTTTGGAGTCTGGAGCTTCTGAATTGTGGTCCATTATCGCTGATAAGTACTTTTGGGACACCATTGCGTGCAATGATATGATTTCGGATGAAATCCATTATTTGCGCATCTGTTGTTCGTGCTAATGTCTTGGCCTCGATCCACTTGGAGAAGTAGTCGATGGCTACCACGATGTACTTGGTTTTCCCCTTGGATCTTGGAAGTGGGCCCACCAAGTCGATGCCCTGTTGTGCAAAGGGCCAGGAACTTGTTATTGGACACAGCTCTATTGCGGGTGCCGTTATGTTCCTTGAGTATAATTGACAAGATTCGCATTCTGCGACCAAGTGAGTTGCTTGGTTCTTCATTGTTGGCCAATAGTATCCCAAATTAAGCGCCTTGCGGATTAAGGATCTTGCCCCCTCATGACAAGCTGCTTGGCCTTCATGTAATTCTTTCAACACTGTTTGGCCTTTTGGGAAGGTTATGCACTTTAGGTACGGAGTTGAGAATCCTATCTTGTATAGCTGGCCTTCGATCAACGTGTAATTGACAGCGATTCTTCTAATTTTTTGTGCTTTAACTTTGTCCTCCGGGAGTACGTTGTCTGTGAGATATGCCAAGATTGGAGTCATCCATGTTGGCTCTGAGTTGATGTTTAGCACTTCTAGCTTGTCGATTACGGACATGATCCTTTTTTCGACGAAATGCGTTTCTCTGCCCTACTCCTTTCCTTGCGCAAACTTGCTTAAAGCGTCTGCTTCTTGATTTTCTTCCCTTGGCACAGATGTTATGTTGAAAGTTTCAAAGCTCATTATGAGCTCTTTTGCTTGCCCCAAGTACTTTTGCATGTTTTCCGACTTGGCCACGTATTCGCCTTTGACCTGATTTACGACTAGTTGTGAATCGCACATGACTCTTAAGTGTTTGACTCCGAGTCCTTTTGCAATCCTCAATCCTGTTATCAAGGCTTCGTACTCTACATCGTTGTTTGTTGCTCTGAACTTTAGGCTTAGAGCATACTTCAATGGTTCTGAACCGTCAGGTGGTATTAGGAGAAAGCCCGTGCCCGATCCTCCTACATTTGAGGAACCATCAGTGTACATTTGCCACACTTCGATGTGCTCCTCATTTTGTTGTGTTCCGTCTTGAGTGTCAGTTTCTGGAGTTATTCATGTGAACTCTGCGATGAAGTCTGCCAATGCTTGACCTTTGATTGTTGTTCGTGGTGCAAAGTGAATGCGGAATTCACTTAGCTCAACTGACCACTTTGTTAGCTTTCCTGACATGTTTGGCTTTGACAGGATGTGCTTCAAGGGTTGGTCCTTTAGGACTGTTATATCGTGTGCATGGAAGTATGGCCTCAACTTCCTTGCTGCTACTATGAGAGCGTAAAGGTACTTCTCAATCAGCATATAATTCACCTCGTACTTTGCTAGGATTTTGCTCACGTAGTATACTGGAAGCTGTGTAGTTCCTTTTTGTCTGACAAGCACCGAGCTGACTGCGGTGTTTCTTACGGATATGTATAGGTAGAGTGGTTCTCCTTGTATTGGTTTTTCTAACGCTGGGAGCGTTCGCAGGTGCTGCTTCAATTGTTGGAATGCTTCTTCACATATCGGCGTCCACTCGAACTTCTTGTTTGCGCGCAGCACTTGGAAAAAGGGAAGAGCTTTGTCTCCTACCCTTGCCAGGAATCTGTTAAGAGCTGCTAAACGACCATTTAGTTGCTGGACCTCCTTGTGCTTCTTGGGGACTCCATTTCTTCTATCGCTTTTACTTTTTCTGGGTTTGCTTCGATTTCCCTCTCGCTGACCATGAATCCCAAAACTTTTCCCGACCGCACGCCAAAGGAACACTTTGTTGGATTTAGCCTGACTTGAAATTCTCGCATTCTTTGAAACACCATGCGGAGGCTGTCAGCATGGTTACGCCTTTTTGTCGACTTTACGACCATGTCATCAACATATGCTTCCATAGTCTTTCCGATCATATCTCCGAAAATTATGTTGACCATACGCTGGTATGTTGCCCCTGCATTGATTAATCCGAATGGCATGACCTTGTAATTGTAGATCTCGCTATCTGCGTAGAATGCGGTATGCGGTGCATCTTCTTCTGCCATTGGGATTTGGTTGTATCCTGAATATGCATCGATTACTGACATTAACTCGTGGCCCGCGGTAGCATCGACCAGCTGGTCGATTCTTGGAAGAGGATATGAATCTTTCGGACATGCATTGTTAAGATCTCTGTAGTCGATGCACATTCTCATCTTGCCATTAGGTTTGGGCACCAAGACTGGGTTTGCCACCCATGTTTGGTATCGCGATTCTTCAATAAAGCCTGCGTTTAGCAACTTTCCAACTTCCTCTCGTATCGCCAACTTCTTGTCTCCTCCCAATGGTCGTAATTTTTGTGCTACCGCTCTGGATCCTGGCTTGATGTTGAGTTTGTGAGAGATCACATTTGGGCTTATTCCCGGCATATCGCTTGATGACCACGCGAAGAGCTCCTTGTACTCTACTAAAAGTGCCTTGATTTCTATCACTTCATCTTCTGACAGTGATACCCCTACTCGGACCATCCTGTCTGGTTCATCTATCTTGACTTCTCGCAATGCTTCAACTGGAGCAGGACGTGCATGATCCATTCTTGGGTCTTCGTCAATGACGGGGACTTCTCTACTATCCGTCTTGACATTATACTGGAGTGCAACCTTGTAACAATCTTTTGATAGCTGCTGGTCTCATTTAACTTCACCAATTCCCGCTTTTGTTGGAAATTTGATCTTCTGGTGTGATGTTGACGCTACCATGCCCCCACTTGTTCATGGTTGTATACCCTAAGATTCCGTTATATGCGTCAAGCTTCTCCATGACCACGAACGGAACGTCTATTTGGATTTGTTGTTCTCCTTCCCCCATGATGACTGGCAGGGTTATGACTCCTAACGGATAACTTGCATCTCCCATGAATCCCACTAAGGGTGAGTTCATTCTTTTGACGTGCTTCTTTCTTCCAAGGGCTAGGATGATGGCCTTTGTAACGACGTTGGGCGAACTTCCACCATCCACCATCACGCGCTTGACGTCCATGCCATCAATTGTCATGGTTATAACTAAAGCATCAGTATGTGGGTACACAATGTGCTCTTTGTCTTTTAATGAAAAACCAATGACGTCTTCTACGGGATCCCCCTTCATGACAGCATCTATCGTGACGGCATCTTCCATGATAACGTCCTCTATGTCAATATTCTGACATATGCGCTTTGTCTGGGCAACGTATATTTCACGTTCGTAGGACGTCTCTCCTCCGGCTCCGAGGCCCCCGTGGATTACGTGCACATTTGCCATCTTTTCTGGTTGAATTCTTGTCGGCTTCGGCCTGCCTGCACCCGCCTTTTTCGTATGTCTGCCTGTCATAGCTTACGGTATAGAACAGCTTCTTGCTCGAATCACGCTGACGGCGCCAAGTGTTGAGATCGTTTTCCACTTAGGATATCTCGAACTGTTTTTCAGGGACCTCGAACCTCGATTCACGAACTAACTTTTGGCTTCTATCTCGAACCCCGAACTATCTTCGATCTCTGTCTCAATCTTCTAAACACCGGGTCCTGCAAAGCGAGCGGTAACCAGCTTGGAGAGGGGGGTGGTGCTGGTTTTCCCCTCTCCGATGCTAAAGTCAGTATTTTTAGAGAGAGAAAGTTCTAGAGAGAGGTCAGAGCACAAATAGCCAATTCTCCAGAGTTTCGAGTTAACTTGTTGAAATGGGAGATCTAGTCCCCTATTTATAGGAAACCTGAGAACTTTGTCCGATTTGATGTCGGTGTACAGGAAAACGCTTACCGACATCGAGATTGGCTATATGCGCGCTAACTTCACGTACATAGAAAAAATAGGTGTATACGCGCAATACAAGTCGGTAACCCGGACCGTGTCGATATTCGACACGGTCCGGATTGCCTTGGCAATCCGGAGGTCCCTGGTTCGGGTGCGACGCGCATCCGAACCATTTTGACCCAGGGTGACTGCGGTAAGGTCCGTTTTGTGGTTTTAGCGTGTTTGTGAGGACCAAAACGTAACTATGAACCCGAATTGGACAGATATCCAACAGCTACCAACTAACTCTTCTTAGAGTTTCACCCAAACACTAACTTGATTACACTGTTGTTGTTGGCAAACTTAACCCATGGTAGGTAGCTATCCCAAGAACCATATAAATTAACTACACATGATTCCAACATATCCTCAAGGATTTGTATAGCATATCGTATCTGATCATCAATTTAAGGATGGAATGAATACTTAAATTCAACTATTTTCTAAATGAGACATGTAAAACCTTCAACATCTTAGACTCGAGTCTTGGATTTCACCTGATATAACTTTTTTGAAACTCCATGCACTCATATAATTTATCAACGGGAGGTATCCTTCAAAGTAAACAAGAAGTATATGAACTTTGTTAACCGGTCCACAATTACCCAAATGACATTCTTCTTAGCAAACTTTCATCGGGGTCTTATAAATAAATTCCATAAAAATTTCCATCAGATAGCTTCAAACCTCCAAATAGTCTTGCAAACTTATAGTCTTGTATCCCCAAGATGTAAATAGTTTTGCCGTAGTTTCTATATATATATATTCATTTGCTGCAAACTCTAAGCTCCCTTACTCATTTCCAAAGACACGACTCTTTAGATCTTGACCATTCAATTGTCTACAAATTACCCATATTAGTGAGTGAGTCTGTTCGTATCGATTTTTATATAATTTTACTCGCTGAATGGTCATTTGTCTTTGTAACGTAGCCATTTTTCGAGTCACCCGTAGCGAACTCCAAAAACATTCAACTCCATGTTTCGCATCTTACTGGTATCTCGTACAAAGCATTTTGAACTTCCTTGTTTTTTTTTTTTTTTTTGGGGGCCAAATGATGCTTTATTAATAAATCAAATAGTTCAACCCGGATTAATAAAGCATTTTGAACTTCCTTGTTAGAAAATCATATTTCTTCTATATGCGGCAGTTAAAATAGTGTCTACCTATAAATCACCATCTTATCCTTTAAGCAGATACCAAATCATCTTCATAATTCTTACTAATGACAGTATTTACTAATATTGGTTACCACCATATTAAGCAACAATATTCTGTAAATATTATGTTCTAATTACATATCCATATTTTTAATTATCATAGATTATAAATAAATCACTCAACCTCTCATTAAAGATCACAGTTGAGATTCACAAATTCTTCTTTTCTTATGGTATCAGAGCAAAACACTCAACCTCTCATTAAAGATCACGGTTGAGATTCACAAATTCTTTTTTTCTTTTATGGTATCATAGCAGGATAGTAACTTGGTCAAATACTATTAGCTGTCAATTCACTCTTTAACTTATGGCCTCTTCAACACCTATATCTTCCTTTTCATTAAAAAAAAAAAAAAAAAAAAAAAAAAAAAAAAAAAAAAACACTTATCTATATCTTCCTCACTCCCTTCTTCAATTCCAACTATTTCCTTTTAAACTGAAAGGAAATGACGATTATCAGAGCACTTCCAATGGTAGTTCCCAGTTCCTAGTTCCATGTTGTAAATTTGTCATTGTAGAGAGTTCCTAGTTCCACTTACTGTTGGTTCCTACTTGTAATGATTAAACAGGAACTTTGCATTCCAATGGGAGTTCCTTCTTCCAAAATGGGAGTTCCTAGATTTGCCACTAGACGCTGACTAGGCGCCACTAGGCGTGACTAGGATTACTAATATTACCGTTTTGCCATTATCAAGTGAATAGTGAAGTGGGACAGTTCCCACTAGTAGGAACTCCCTCGTTACTGTTCATGTCGGTTCCTACTCTTTAATATTATTTTATTCAATTGTTTTGCTTTTCTTCTTTATTATATATATATATATATATATATATATATATATATATATATATATAATTATGCTACACTAAGTCGAACAATGACACGAGCCGTAATATATCGTTTTTAATATTAAATAAGTTAAATAATGACACGGAGCAAAATTACTACTTTTTAAATTCGAATCAATTTCAGAGTTTTCAGACTTAATTTTTTTATATTTTACCATGTAACACAAACGTCAATTCTAATTTTGAAAAATAGTATAGAATTTCATATTGTTAAACGTGTAATATTTTTTTATTAAAAAATATATATTATTTTAATGCATATATATTTTTTTATATAATCTACTTATTATATTAATCTTCTATAAAAGGAATATATTTTTTATTATGATACATTATATAAAAATAATATTTCTAGGATGATATACAATATATTTTTGTTTTATGTATATTAAAATCATTAGTAAAAACACATGAGGGCTGCACATTTAAGATTTAACCGATTTACTAATATGTATCTAATTAATGTGCATAAGCGTAATTCTGCTAACGGCGACGAATCAATACATGTCAATAGATGAATAACAGATATACACTGATATGATGAAATAATACTGATTCAATTAATTTAATTAATCACTATTATTATATCAATGATTATATTTATCAATCATCATGCTAGCTAAGTATAATTAACAACACACGTCGGTCAAAGTTGGAACCCAAATATTTGATCTAATATTGAAACTTTGACGAGTTCATAAAAATTTGAAATTTCGTTAAACAATCAATTAAATTTTTATGATTTTGTACATATTTCTTCCAAATTTATTTTAATTAATTCAGTCTAACACTTGAATATCATTCGTTGATTTGTTCATGTCCGTATTTTTAAAAATATGAATATTTAATTTATATATAATGCTTAAAAAATTTGGTCAAACATCTATCAGATTTTAATATACATGTGTTAATTCTATGTTGTCTCAAATATGTATATATATAATATATACTCATTTTTAGTTGACAAATTTAACATATTATTTGTATTTTTATGTAATATGATTTTTTATGACAATGATATTTAAAAATTACGTGCTTATTTATATATTATGTTCGTACTTTTTATATAATTGTTTAAATACAAAAATAATTTTGTATTTATAAATATTTAATTTATATATAGAATTTTTTGTACAAAAATTTATATTGTGAGTATAGAATTATGTGGGTCCCAATTTGGAAGTGGAATAGGTCTCCACCACTGGAGAGAGTTCCTATTTAACTATAGCGTTCTGTAGCAGTTCCCACTTCGATATGTTGGCAGCGACGTGACAGGTGAAGTGGAAGAACTAGGAACTCACCATTGGAAGTGCTCTCATTACTGGTAAATAGTAATGGTTCCGCTGCTCAGGGCTTACGAGTTGCTCAAATTCATCGACGGCACAGCTGCTGCACCTGCCCAAACAATAACAAATGGAGAGACAAAAGAAGAAAATCCTGAGTGGGTAATTTATGATCAATTTGCACTTACCCATATCATGATAAATCTCAGCCCTGAGGTGGGGTCTGTCTCCACCTCACACCAAGCTTGGAAAGCTCTAGCGACATTGTTCAACTCCCAAACCTTGGCTCAAGAAAACTTGCTTGATCAGCAATGGCGGGCAGTCCGGAAAGACGATGCTCCAATGATCGAGTGTATCTCACCACAATCAAGCAACTTGCGACTCGATTCTCTCTTCTCGGGAAACCTGTCACACCTGCACAATTGAACAAACGAATTGCTTCAGGGCTCGGTACCAATTGGGAACCACTTATCTTGCCTCTCGCTCCTACTCTCGCCACGATGTCAACGGACGAGCTTTGTGCTCTTCTTCTCACGCAGGAGGCCTGACGGTCGTTTGCTTCCACTCAGACCGAATCACCGCTGTGAAGTCTACTGGGTGCGCCTCCTGCCTCTGCGAATTTCGCCTGAGCATCCAATAATCGCGGTCGTGATCGTTCTGGAAAAATGAAGAAGAACACAGTTCGGAGGAGCTCACGGATCAGCCCAGGTAGTAGTGTGGGCCATTACAACTCACAATTAAACAACTTGGACCGTTCAACTAACAATTCAGCCCAAATTCATTTAGTCAAAATATTCAATATGGATCACGTGCTAGTGGTTCTACTGTGCGATTAATTGTTTTTCCTTGCCACCTGGATTTCGCCCGAACCTATGGCCCAAGCTCATTTTTATCAAGGATCAGCTCTAACCGGTCCAAATTTAGACTGGTATATTGACTCCGGGGCTACACATTATATTACTTCTCATATTGGTAACCTTCAGCTGCAAAATGACAATACTGACACTGATTATGATATGGATCAGGTTTTCCAGTGATTTCTTCGGGTTCATCTATTTTACATACTGCAAACTGCACTCTTCAGTTAAAGGATATCCTTTACACACCGCGTATTTCTAAGAATTTACTTTCGATACCAAAGTTCACTCGAGATAACTTGTGCTTTTTTTAGCTTCACCCGGATTTCTTTGTTGTGAAGGATATCCACACTCACCAAGAGCTTCTGCAGGGCACACTTAAGGATGGGCTCTACCATTTGCGGTCTTCTATTAAAGGATCCACAGTCCAGCGGTCTATCTCACCACAACCCAGTCAAGTGAGCTTTGGCACCAACGATTAGGTCACCCAACATTTCCTATTGTCCAACATATTTTAAATTCTCAGTCTATTGCTTTCAATAAGAGTCGTACTACATCTGTGTGTGCGTCTTGTCAAGTAGGAAAAATATCACAATTTTCTTTCCCGCTTACTGGAATAAAAGCAATGAATTGTTTGAATTGATACACACTGACATTTGGGGACCTGCAGCAATTAAATACTTTTCTGGGTATTCATATTATATTCATTTCCTAGACGACTATAGCAAATACTCATGGTATTTCCCCCCCTTAAAACTCTATCTGAGGTGTGTGTTGTATTCCATGCATTTCGCTTACGGGTTGAAACCATGTTTGGCCACAAAATTAAAGCCCTCCAATCTGACGGTGCAAAAGAATTTCTTTCTCATGATTTTCAAAAGGAGCTTCAACTTCATGGCATCACTCATAGATTGTCTTGTCCTCATACGTCACAAAAAAATGGCTCGCAGAGCGTAAGCATAGGCACATTGTTGATATGGTTCTTACTTTATTAGCTCATTCTCATCTTCCCATTAAATATTGGGACTTTGCTTTTGAGACAGCTGTTTACCTGATTAACCGACTTCCTACACGGACTCTGGCCTTTAAGAGCCCATTTCTCATCTTGCACGGTAAATCTCCAGATTATAACATGTTGCGTGTTTTTGGATGTCGTTGCTTTCCTTATTTACGTCCTTATGCACGAAATAAACTGGAGTTTCGTTCTAAACCGTGCATCTTTCTTGGATACCCTTCGGCTTATCATGGTTATCGTTGTCTTGATCCTATAACTGGAAGAATATTCATTACGCGTACAGTAGTGTTTGATGAACAGTCGTTTCCCGCTTCTCTTGGCACACCAACTGCCTCCAGCTCTGTAGAGTCCGTGCAACAGGACGCCTCAAATTCAGGTGATATTGTGCTTCCCTTGCCTATCAACCTTTGGTTGGTGTTAATTCTGACCCGCCGGCAGCGAATGTTGAATCTGATAATGACAAGCCAACTCCTACTGCAAGTGCGCCAATTGCTACTGATAATGCTCACCATGTGCCTTCTCATGGCATGGTCACCCACTCAAAGGATGGCTCTCTTCCTCCATGGCGTTTTCATATATCTCGACATCCAACAGCATACACAGTCTCCGCAGATATGCAAGAACCAACCTCCTTCTCCTAAGCTCGGAAAGACCCCAAATGGCAAGAAGCCATGCGTGAAGAAATCAGAGCACTTCATGATAATCATACTTGGGATTTGGTGCAGCGTCCCGCCTCAAAACATGTTATCGATTGTAACTGGGTTTACAAAATCAAGCGAAAAGCTGATGGTAGCATTGATCGTTATAAAGCTCGCCTTGTTGCTCGCGATTTCACGCAACATGAAGGAGTTGGCTATGACTATTCTCATGATACTCTCTTTAGCAACCCCTTCTGGCTGGCTTATTCACCAGTTAGATGTTAAGAATGCCTTTTTGCATGGTCATCTTGATGAGGAAGTGTATATGCAACAACCATCGGGATTCGTTGATCCATAGCGCCTGAATCATGTGTGTCGCCTTTATCGTTCTCTTTATGGGCTCAAGCAGACGCCACGTGCTTGGTTTCTTCGTCTTAGTACATTCTTGCATCAATATGGATTCCGAGGGTCCCTCGCTGACTCATCTTTTTTCATCCTTCAGACCGAATCTCTTCAGATGTTTGCTCTGGTATATGTTGATGACATTATTCTGACTGGGACCTCTTCTGCACCGTTTGCTCACTTGCTTCATTGTCTTGGCCGAGAATTTTCTATTAAAGATTTGGGGACTCTACATTATTTTCTTGGTGTTGAGGCTACCACTACGTCTTCTGGGCTATATCTCACACAAACCAAATACATTCACAACATTCTTAGCCGGAGTAACATGCTTGATTGTAAGCCTGTTTCGACTCATGTTCCAGCCGGGCCTCGCCTATCACTCCTTGAAGGTGATTCCTACAGCGACCCCACTTAATATCGATGCATTGTCAGTTGCTTACAGTACTTTTCCATCACCCGACCTAATATAACTTACGCAGACAACTATGCATGTCAGTTTATGTATTGCCCTACGACATTACATTGGTTGGCGGTTAAGCGTATTCTTCGTTACCTAAAAGGAACAATCACTCATGGTCTTTTGTTGAAGAAAGGTCTGAGTTCGATGTCAACACTTCATGCCTACTTTGATGCGGATTGGGCAAGTGACCCTGACGATCGTCGTTCTACAAGTGGCTTTGCTATTTTCCTCGGGAATAACCTTATTTCTTGGAGTTAAAAAAAAAAAAAAAAAAACCTATTGTATCTCGCTCGAGTACTGAGTCTGAGTACAAGGGTTTAGCTTATGCAACAGCAGAACTCATTTGGCTAGAATCATTGCTACAGGATCTCGGTGTCCGTCCACGGGCCTCCTATTTTATGGTGTAATAATCTTTCCACAATTTATCTCACTGCAAATCCAGTTTTTCATGCACGGACAAAATATATTGAGGTCGCTTTATCACTTCGTTAGAGAACATGTCTTTCAAAAGAAGCTTCTTGTAAGGTTTATCGGAACGCACCACAGCTTGCAGATATCCTTACAAAGGGTCTTCCATCTTCTCATTTTTCGAACTTGTGTTCCAAGCTCAACGTGAAGTCTCTCTCGTTGCGCTTGCCGGGGAGTAATGACAGTATTTAGTATTTACTAATATTGGTTACTACCATATTAAACAACGACAATATTCTATAAATATTTTGTTGTAATGACATTTCCATGTTTGTAATTATCATAGATTATAAATAAATCACTCAACCTCTCAGTAGAGATCACGGTTGAGATTCGCAAATTCTTCTTTTCTTTTACTTACTTCGAAAGTCTTATATCCAAAAGATGCACCCATATCCCTAGATTCGATACTTACTAATCAGAGTCTGTTATCTAGAGAAATCATCAATTAATCGATTGTGAGTCTCGTCAAATCTTTAACTTCCATCGGCTTGCTTATTAAACAAGATTTTTTTTCTTCCAACTTCGAAATTCAGACTCTCTTCTGGTAATTTTTTTTTATATATTTGTCAGAACTTTCTCTTCCTTTTGGTAGAATTGAGCATCTTGAAATAACTTCATCAAATGACGTGGACCTTATCTTCCTAAGAGTCATTCCTCACTTTAATTTACTTACTTATTGACTTGTTCTCCACTTCAACTTCCATACTCATCGACATTCTTGATATTAAATCTCGTCCATAAAGTTGAATATGTCTTTAGTCCAGCTACTTGATAAAAACTTGATATCAACCATCGAAATGTGACGTCTTTCTCGACTCCATTGAACTTCTTCAAGCATATTTTATTCCAGGATCATCCCCATAGCACAACCGCGTGGGATCTTTAATGCTTCCTTGTGCATGTTCTTTCATTCTCAAAACATTTTCGACAAAGCATCATTGCTTGAATGTTATTCTTAGCCACACGTTTGTGGGTCTAGGATTGGCTCTGATACCACTCTGTCACGCCCCAAAATCCACCTTGAAAGTTAGGTGTGATGGTCGTTATTTACTAGTAATATAAACTTGTAAATAACGAAACCCCACAAGATCCTTTAATTGAAAACAACTCCAATTCCATAGGTATTCTAATACAAGGAATCGCGATACTTAAATAATCCAACAACTCTCTATACATAAATATCCAAGCAATGGTAAAACATCAACTGCATACCTCTAATGCGCTTTCTAAAATAATCTTGAAATCTAGCATTTCCACATCATCAAATACGGAACATCTGACGCTCTATGTGTTTATCTTGAACTTGAGTAGTTGACAACTTCAAGATTCATGCTTCTGCTACGCACTCTGATATCATCGAAAATTCAACGCCTCAAAATATCAAATAGAAGGTCATCTGGTACTGATGATCTGAAGTGCTATTAACTCGTCCTGAAACTGAGGAATTGAATAGGGGTAAGTTGCTGGGGAGCAACTCAGTAAGTAGTGGTCACTTATCCCTACTTGATCAAGCTTTCGGAAAATATATAAATATATATTTATATCTAGATCATAAAGATTTTAAACACAGCTTTCAAAGAACGTCAAAACAATGCAGGGTTTAAAATTTTCCACGAGACATGTTTGATCAAAGTCAGAGGTTAAACAGTAGATGCATAACTTGTCAAATTCAGAAACGGATCAGAATCAGAGGTCAATCAGAAAAAGTGGCTTCGAACTTAATCAAAAGTCGGAACGGAACAGAACATATCAGAGGTTTCGAATTTAATCGAAATTCGGAACGAAACAGATTAGAGGTTTCGAACTTAATCGAATTCGGAACAGATCAGAAACAGAGGTTGCTCTAGTCTTTTCACCACGCCTACGATGCCTGCAGGAAGGCTCCAATGTTTAACCCCCATTGGAAGGATGCAGAGCCCAGGTATGCCGCTGGGTCGGCTCCAATGTTTATCCCCCATTGGAAGGATACAGAGCCCAGATATTCCGCTGGGTCGGCTAGAATCGATTGATCTTCGTACGCATACACCGGAGGGGCCCTCTTAAGGGTTCACACTGTAGCCAAACTTACGATCACAGAATTAGAGACGGATGTCGAACTTCTTAAAATAGGTTTCTAGTAACTAATTTCCTATAAAAATCTTATATCGAAACATATGACGGAAACGTTCTTGCGAAATTGATCATATCAAAATATACGTAATTCATAACAGAACTTTAAGCACTTGATCCGAATTTCAAAATACGAAAATTATATTCATGCTCGAAAAGGGCTTATCTTTGAAACTTCATGCAATGCAGAAAATATTTACTTTGTAAATATATGAATAAGCTAAAACTACTTACCTCGACTGAAACCATAAAACTAATGTCAACAGCTCCGTAGATCTGATCTCCCTAAAAATAATACAATAACGAGTTTAAGACTCTCTGCCCGAACCACACAGTCTACTAAATTTCCAGCCACTTATTTACAACTCAAATCCCCTATTAAAGTTCCAAATCAGATTTTCAGACTCACTGTTCCCATCACAACACGTAAAACTAGGTGGAGACCCGATATCCCATTATTCACTGCATTTTCGACTATCTTAGAAAAATTCTCAACTGTAGGTAGATGAATCAATTACGAGTCCAACGCCGCAAACGGCGTCGCGTTTCGACATCTGGGTGGTCCACACGGGCCGATCAAAGTTGGCCGGGCATGGTCAACTTCATCTTCAACCTAACACCAGATTTTTACAGGCTGTAGAGCCAACTTCGGGAGCATGGTGCTCCCTCGTTCGGGCTCGTTTTTGGGTGTTCTTGGTATCAATGGAAAGCCCTTACAATTAAATACAAGTTCATGGATTACTAGTTGCGAAATAATCAGTAAAACAACGACTTTTATGGCCTCGAAGTTCACGGTTCGGTTAAATTTCTGAAACTTCAAATCTCGATATCTAACAAACGACACGATAAAATTCGGTTTCGACACTTGTGTTAGGTTACTTAGGTCCCCTGGAGTCTAACCATGGCCAGAAACGAGAATCAAAACAACAAAACGAAATCCACCATTAAAGCACCTTCGAAACTTTATCTCTCTAGGAATAAACATCTAACGCCGGTAATATATGAAGAAGGCTATGGGGCTTACCTTAATATTGATTCGAAAATTGTTCAGAGGCTCTTGGATGCTCAGTTCGTCCGTTCCCATGGTGGCTTGGTCAGACAACGAAGTTTTGCGAGTTTCCCGTTTCGATCTTCTCTCTTGCACTCCCAACTCTATAGGGTTAGGGCTGCGAAAATAGGTGATACAGAACCTTAGTTGAAGTAGACAGCACAAAAACCCTGAAATCCCTTCCCTTTAGTAATTTGAAGTGGTTGCACCTCATTTACGTGATAGTAGGATTTTGTATGGAGAAAATTAAGTTTTGAATTTAAACTTTGCTATTTAGTGTTAATACACCCTGAATTTCTTAACTTGCAAACTTTGTCCTCAGTATAGGATAAATGAGTTGGAATAATTTTATTCTAAAAATATATTGAGTAAATGGAAAGACCGAGCGGCCTTTAGACTTTATTAGGTCACACAGTTCATCAATTCGATAAATTTAGAATAAAAGTATAAAATTATATAAACTTATTTATTATCCAGATTTCAGCCATTCGTATTTCATACACCCAAAACAACCAAATCCCTTTTTTTTTTTCAAAAACATTTTCTTAAAAAATATATTTTCTTTTTCTTCTTCCGCACGGTGGTGTAACAGAAACTACGCTACAGTATCATCATATTGAAGAACAAATTTTTTTCAATCCGCAATTGATGACAGTAACAGAAGTGGATATTTTAATACTAAATTTTGACATAAATCTGTTCTTATTATTGCTTGTTGCAGAGGGTTTCTTTATATATATATATATTGTTGCTTGCCTGCAAAGAATAGTGTCGCCAAGTTCCGGGAAAATGACGGCAAGTGGGGTCAGTAAAGATCACGATGACTAAGCTAATTGGATATATAATACAGAAAAGCAACTAGCTAGACTAGATGGATAAACATCATCCATTGCATGCTTCACCTTTCTGCACGACTCTCCTTTTGGTTGTTTACATTTTTATGGACTAAAATAAAATATTATACAATGCAGTGCGAGTAACAGCGGGTGGTCCGTATTGTGTCGAAGTGCTGTATACAGGCGATCTATAAAATTAAAAACGGATATAGATTGTATGACAAATATGTAGTGTAAATATAAATATTGGTTAAAACTATGAGTTTTGACCCATTATCAATTTATCATCCCTAAATAAGATATAAATATTTTTTAATTATCGAAATTCAACTATATTTAAATTCAAGAAACAGCAACTGTTGCCTTTAGGAGTGTAAACGAGCCGAGTATCTGTCTAACTCGATTCGACTTGATTAGTATTTGTCAAGCTCGAACTCGGTCGATAATTTTAAAACTCGAACTCGACTTGAATCCAAGCTCGACTTGACTTGCTAGTCAATTATATATCATATAAATTAATATTTCTCATAACTAAAAAGATCAAACTCTACTAAACTCGATTAACTTATATAATAATTAATTATTATTAAAGAATAATAATAAGAACCAAGCTCGACTCGACCTATAAACCCGAACTCGAAACTCATTTAGGCTCGCGAGTAACTCGAGCCGAGCATTATCCATATTGAGCTCGACCAGAAAGCTCGAATCGAGCATGGCTCCATTCGAAATTTTTTGATTCGAATTCGAGTTTTGCCCGAGTCGATCTCGAGTAGCTCACGAGTAGCTTGACTCGTTCACACCCTAGTTGCATTATATTAGATGTTTCTTTAAATTTGGTTGGGTAGAGTGGGTATCTCCTTTAAAGCAATAAACTTTCTTTTGGTGCAACTTTAAAGCAATATACTATATATATATATATATATACATTTATTACTTTGATCGATGATTAAAGTACAGTTCTTTTTATCTACAACTTGGTGGATTTCTTGCTTCTATATATCTATTATATATATATAAAATATAATATCTACTGTATTCTGTAATGTAGTGAAATAGTTAATAGATTTCCTTCCCTCTGCTGATAATTAAGAGTGTAGCTGATCTGCAATTGAAGACGTTGCTTCTTTCTTCAATATCTCTGTCAATTTTGTTTATTATTTCGAACTAGACCGGTATTGCTTATTTGCTTTGCATTGTAACTTTTTTTTTTGTCTTATGGCCTCATCATGAAGACAGTCAATGGTGAATCCACAAGTAAAAATAGGGTGTCAAACGATATCTCATAATATTATTTTATAAGATCATATTAGCTTATTAACTTTTTGGTTAAAAAAGTTTGTCAATGTTGAAATTTGATATCTAAAGTTTAAAATGTTAAAATGAAAAGTCTCATGTTTCATTTTTGTTGAAATTTGGTGTCTCGGTGTGTGATTACTTTAGAGAAGCCAATCCCGACGAAACCGATAGTCAAATTTGAGCTCTCATGCACGCTCCCTTCTCGTCACCTTGTCGGGACCGTCACCTAAGAAGTTGGCCACATCCGCGCAAGTAAATCCCGCTCCGTTGTCGCTGGAAATTGCTCCGCGCCACTTTGCTGGAAACCTTTCTTTTGGAGGTTCAAGTTTTTGGAAAAATTTTACAATTTTGTGAAAAGTAAAGAGTGACAGATTATGAGTGGGTGAGTGGGTTGATGAAATGATCGAAGGTAGAAGAAAAGACGCGCAGACGCACCAAATTTCAACAAAAATGAAATCTGGGACTGTCCATTTTAACATTTCAAACTTCAAACATCAAAATTCAACATTAGGCAAACCTTAAACGGTTTATAGGTTCTTACCCTAATTTTTTACTCATATATATATATATATGCTATTAGGAACATTTATTTTTATCTCTAGTAAAATAATTAACTAAACAATGAGTTTTCAAAGTTTGATTATGCTTTAGAGTATCAACTTAAGAATTACATTGATGATATATTGTGTCACGACGAGAGATCTTACCGATTATATGAAATAAGTGAAACTTTTTGAGATAAAAAAGTATATTGTCGTTGCGTAAGTTTATTCGTTTATGAAACTAGTTTTGATTCTAATGGTGGCGACATCAAGCATTGAAATAGTTTTCAGTTATAACTTATGTGAGTAATAAAGTGTGTAATAGTTTAAGTCATGGAATCTTGAAGGATTGTTTAGTGACTATTTTTTTTTTGCCATAACTTACATAGGGCGAAATGTATCGTCGAATATTACTACTAATGTTATTATATCTCAATTTCTGGATATAGAATCATGTAGAGTACAGTTTTAGTTTTAGTATTTAATTCTATTTTGCTCCGGCAAACAAAAAAGTAGCTCTATTTTGCAAGATTATGAATGGTAGATCCTATACTCTAATAAAATTTAGTTATACGATAACAATTTTATACTTTTTATATTTTATATATATATATATATATATATATATATATATATATATATATATATATATATATATATATATTGAATTCACCATTGAGAAAAGAACGTATATCACACTTATTTTACACCTAGAATAATTCATATTCTTATTGAAATCAATTATAAAATTTAACATACAAACCATGAGTATTTTTCTAAATGGCATGCCATTGTAACTTGAAAGTTATATCACCCTCCCCATTCCTCCCCATTTTTATCAACTTACGTGTAAATGTTATCATATTTTAGGTTTAATAATTATTTTAAAGTGGTTCAATCATTCATCTCTTAATTAGAGATATTTATTTCGTATTTTGAAATTGAAATTTTTTAATAATAAATAATTTACTGACCATGAAAAAAAATGATTTTCCTTAACACACATTGAAAAAAAAATTAATGGGGTAATATTTTCATTATTAGATTGTAATATTTATGTCATTTTGGTTTGTTGTATTATCTCGATTTCTTCTCTTAAGTATCAGTCATTTATGTATCGAAATTTGATTTTCTCAATTTATCTCGAATGACTTGTATGCTTGCAAAACTATTTATCTTTACTTCTTACTTGTAAGCTTGTGTGTTTTATATATATATGAGCATCGTTTAACAAAAAAAAAAAAAAAAAATTGAACGGATTTCATTAGTTTATGAAAGAGAGAAAAGTTTCCATTATTTTTCTGGTCTAATTTTAATTTTGGGTTAAATGTGCTTTTGGTATCATATGTTTGACCGTTTTTTGCTTTTGGTATCATATGTTTTTTTCTTATTCTTTTGGTACTAAACGTTTGAAGAAAGTATACTTTTTGTACATCCGTTAGTTGGTCGTTAGTTTTTTCCGTTAAAAGGCATGTGCAAGTCACGTGACCCACCATAAACTTTTGATTTTATTCAATTTAGTCAACATTCTAACTTTTATTTTGTTTAATTTAGTCTGAAAATTTTAAAATCGAACCCTTAACCTAAGAAGACCTAGCCGTACCTAGACATATTGAACTCAATTGGGGCTAGGTCCTAATTGACCTAGCCGGACCTAGCCTAGGGATAGGTCCGACTGGGTCAATTGGTTCCAAACCTAACCTAACCTAGCCGGATCTAGGGCTATGTTCGGCTAGGTATTATTGGGTCAAGGGTTTGATTTTGAAATTTTAGGACTAAATTGAACAAAATAAAAGTTAGGGATGAATTAGAGGGACTAAACTGAACAAAATTAAAAAGTTTAGGGCAGGTAACGTGACTTGCATATGTCATTTAACGGCTAAAACTAACGACCAACTAACAGATATACTAAAAGTATACTTTCTTCAAAAGTTTAGTAACAAAAGTATACGAAAAAAAACATATAGTACCAAAAGTTAAAACGGTCAAACATATAGTATCAAAAGTTCCTTTTAACCCTTACATGTTTCAAAAGATAATGAATTTTTGAGGAAAATAAAAAGGTCTTTCTATTATGCTCCACAAGCATCATGTTTGTGGAACAATTTTTTTTTTTTTTTTGTATTTTTATATTGGTCTCAAGGTGAACTCTAAAGAATTTTTTTATTAGTGATAATGTGATGCAAATTTAAGATGTAATTAAAAAAAGGGTTAAAGGTACTTTTCATACCACTTCTTTGACCGAATTTGGCTTTTCATACCACTTCTATTTTTTTGTATACTTTTGGTACCAACATTTTGCACTTTGTATCCTTTTCATACATTCGTTAAATTTCCGTCCAAAACAGCCGTTAGTTGGTCATGTGCACTGCACGTGACCTCTTTTTTTATTTTTTAAACAAAAAAACTCACCTGAATTGACAGAATTGCCCTTACCTTCACCATTTAGAGAGAGAAAGGAACCTCCGTCTGGTTTCTTTGGTGATTCGATTTCATTTTCATAAACTCGATTTGGGTCATTTATTGATCTATATTCTTGGTTGTACGAAGGATTGGCGGGGACCCATAATGGCTGGGCTCCACAAATTAGAGAACAGGCTCCGACCTTTCCAACGACGAAGAATCAATTGCTGCTCCTGCGGTTAGTCAGGGCTTCGGCGACGGAATCGAGGTCTGTGTTTTGATAATCGGGGCATGGGTCAGAGCTCTATCCCAGCCAGAGATCTTCATATTCGTTAGTTTCCATCTTCCTCTAATTCCGTCGGTTTTGATTTATCTATTCTTGAATATCGTTCTTTCTTGAATCAGAACCAAAATCATGGCCAATGACGCGATTTCGCTCATGGAACACTTGGGATGGTAACAAGCCCACGTTTTTTGTCATTCAATGGGTTAGTCTTGCTTTTATGCATAATTGTTCTTCAAAATTTTAATCAAATTGGATGAATATGAGCTTTTGTTATGTTGTTTTGCTGAAATTGGACCCAGGTGGTATGATTGCTTGCAGATTAGCATCAATTGCGTCAGAGGTTCCTCTCTCTCTCGATGGTGAAGGTAGGGACAATTTCGTCAATTCAGGTGAGTTTTTTGTTTAAAAAAATAAAAAAGAGGTCACGTGCAGTGCACATGACCAACAAACGGCTGTTTCGGACGAAAATTTATAAGATGTATGGAAATGATACAAAGTGCAAAAAGTTGATACCAAAATTATACAAAAATATAGAAGTGGTATGAAAAGTCAATTTCGGTCAAAGAAGTGGTATAAAAAGTACCTTTAACCCTTACAAAAATAACGCTTTTAAAACTTTTATCTAGATTATAATTAAATTTATTTTAGTGTTAAAAGTACACAAATATAATGCTTTTGGAGTATTATAAAATTACATTCCAAATAAAAATACACCGTTATTTTCTGTCGAGTTCCTCACTAGAGTTCTCAAGTCTGTTTTCCTCCATGTTTCTTTGTTTGATCTCGTGCTTCTCATAATATCTTTAGTTGTTGGTATCATTAAGACTATCACCGAGAGGAAGGGTAAGGAGAGGAGCTGAGAGATTGAGATTCAGAGAGGAGCAAGGGGAAAGGAGATAAATAAAGCCCATGGCTCTACTTAATTGTTCTTCTTACCGTCTCTTCTCCTCCCTGCCATGGCGCATACTCACTGGATCCTCCTAGCTTATTCATGCTCCTGATTTCGCTCACTTTTCAGTCCGAATCTGCTCGTCTGATATACTTCTACTTGCCGTGCCTTCAATCTGCTAGGTTCGTTCTTTTTTTCACCAATTCATCATTCCACTATCTTAGTCCAGATTTGAACTTCATATTCTTGTTTATTTGTGTGAAAGTTCGCTGATTTGTTCTTTCTTAGATTGATCCAGTTCTGGAATTTTTTGTTAGGTTTAATTCGCTCTCAATCGAATGCTTTTCATCTTTATTGAGTATCACTGGCGTTGTGCCATATACATCCTATTCAATTGAATTGGGTTCAAGTTAGTGTGGTGGTTCAAGAAATAAAAAAAATTAAGAGACTGATGTCACTGATCGGTTATTCTTTTTATTAGTTTAATAGGTGGTAATGGCAGATTATTCCGAAGATGATGATGAAGAAATGTACGGATGTACTGCTGTGAGTACTACAACTTCCTATGGAATCTGATGATTGACTGAAAATAGTACACTTTTTATTGTCTCTCTTTTCATTATTTTCATACATTCAATTTTATGGCGTCAGGTTGGCAATGTCGTTAATGACTATTATTTTGCTGATGGGGATCAGTATTGGATAGCAACAACAGTAAGTTTATAAAAATACAGCTTTATTAGTTGAAGTTGATATGTTGTAGCTGAATATATTTCCTTTACCATCAAGTAAAAGACGAATGCAAAGCTCAAATATGCACTGGTGGTGTGGTATTGGCTCGATTTAAGCTTCTCTTTTCCAGGTTTAACATTGGCCTTTTTATCAGGCACCTTGCCATTCTCTGGAAGGTACAAGCTTTGCATTGGATCACCTGGGTTTCAGCCCCCTATTAAGTGACATTTGTTCTCATCTATTGGCACTGAGCTCCCATATTACTCAGCAGCTCGTTATCTTCATTGGTAAGATATATTCTTGGGCCATATGTTTGTCTGCACTCAAGATCTTGCTGTAATGTAAACCCAATACATCCTATTAGTTTATGTTGTTTTGTGACATATTTTCTGGAATGAACTATTCTTATGCAGAAAATCTCATTGAGTGCGATGTTGACTACTATTCGGAGGAGTTGCTGTTCTTTTCTTCAGGAAAACAACAAAGATCATCAAGCCACAGCGCACCAAAATCTGTTGTGGAATATGATTCATCTGTTGGATCTCCAATTTCAGAAAGAACTTCTACTGTCAAAGCAGAATTTGTAAATACTAGATTTGACGTCAGGCAAATGATTGGCAGACATGGGGGTGTCCCCAACCTTTTTCATGGGTAAAGTTGATAATTTCAACTTCTTCATTGAGACACTCTAATCATATCATCTAAATAATCTGCTAATACTTGCATACAAAAGGGTTCACTCAGTTGACTTTCTCTTTGACTTTATCTTTGTCCTGTTCCTTACTAATTTCTGGTTTAATGCTATGCCTTAAGGTTGATGCTCCCTGTATTGTGTATGAGGCTTGCTTGGAATGTTGCTGTGGCTTCGTGGAGATGCACACTTTCGTATATTAGATGTGTTCATTATCGTCTTTGTAGGTAAAAGTCAGATTTGATGGTTTATTCAAATAAGTAGTGTAACAGTTTCTTACTTACTGGATGATAACGTGGTTTTCTATTTGGATATAACTTGTGTGCTCTTTTTCTCTTCCCAGCATTACATCCCGTATTCAGAAAACACTGCGTGGTTCTGCTGATGATATTGGCTGGTTGCTACGAGCCCCAGAATTTCCTCCTGTTGTTGATGGTAATGCAAGATTCTTGGAGATTCTTGATACCATAAGGTACCAACTTATAAGTTGAAGAATTAATTCTCTTGTGATCATAAAACTGATTGAAGCTCGGTTATAATGAAGGTTGAGATGTATAAATCATGTATCTCGTTAGAGATTGATATTTATCTGTTTAGTACACTTCCTATAGAGAAGAATATCATACACCTCTTCTCATTTGATACCTCAGTCCTATGTCTTTCTCAAGTAAAATGCAGTATACAAAATGGTAGTTTTGTGAATAGGTGCATCCTCACTGGGTCTGGCTCCTTAGATGTGACTTCTTTTCAAAAACTCGAAGAGAGAAATTTGACATGCCTCTGATTGTGTGGAATGAGCTATAATAATTTTCAGCTAGTCCAGATAAATAATTTCTATGGTTATTTGAACTTCAAATTTATTATTTGTGCCTCATCAGTTCTTACCCAGAAGAGCCTTTTTTATTCCCTTCATTTCTAAGCAAGCTCACAAGTGAGCATATTTCTCAAAGATGTTCTGCTTATTGCCTAATTCTTCAAACAGGAATGGAGAGCATACACTGCCTGATTCATTTGTTTATCTACTAATCCCAGGTAAAGACCATTTTTTTTTTTTTGAATATACTGATTATTTGCTAAACCTCTGACTAAATATTGATTAGTTAAATTTGATTTTCCTCCAGGTCTGTTTAGCAATCATGGTCCGTTATACTTTGTCAGCACTAAGAAGGCATTCTCTAAAATGGGTCTGGCTTGCCATATCGCAAAAATTCACAGTGAGGTAATCATATTCACTTTATGGCTCTTCAATTCTTTAATGACAATGAATCTGTGTTCTTACTAGTTTTGGATGTTATTCTATGAAGGCATCTGTGGAGCACAATGCATGGGAGTTGAAGCAATACATCGAAGAGCTGTATTGGGGCTCAGGCAAACGAGTTATGTTACTTGGGCACAGCAAAGGTGGAGTAGATGCTGCTGCCGCGTTGTCTATGTATTGGTCGGACTTGAAAGACAAAGTTGCAGGACTAGCACTTGTGCAAAGTCCATATGGTGGGACACCTATAGCTTCTGATATTCTTCGTGAAGGCCAGATTGCAGATAAAGAAACCCGGAGAATCATGGAGCTCATTATATGCAAGATAATCAAGGTACTTTGCAAAGGATCCACGCTCCATATACTATTTTAGTTTTCATTTATAACTGGGTCAAATGCTCGGTTGTGTTAGGCGGATTCATGTAATTCGTAGAAACACAATATTTACTCTACCGAGCGTGCGAAATTGATCCGGCTAGTTAACTGCGGTTGGTGCATTTGCATTCATGTAAACTTCTTAAAGCTCTCTAGGGTATTATTGGCTATTGCATAATATATGTCTACTTATATCATAAGTTTCATATGGTTTTCTGCAAAAAATTCAAAAAAATTACCATGTATAGATCATTGAAATAGAATTACAACTCCGCAGACAATGTTTAATTTAGAATTTCGTAGTGTGCCTGTGCAGTCCTTGAAAGAACATGGGCAAGTGCACAGGCAGTGCTTGCCATTCTGGGTGGGCGATAACTGACTGGATTTTCTGGTTTACTATCAAAATTTTCAATTTCGTGCTCAGTAATTATTTGGCTTAATCATGCAGAATTATATTTCTTTTATATATATTTCCTTATGAAGTTTCTTAATAACTGTTTATTATAAGGGTGACATACGTGCACTCGAGGATCTCACATACGAGAGGCGAAAGGAGTTCATCCACAAACACAAGCTTCCTCAGGAAATCCCTCTAATCTCATTCCACTCTGAAGCGAGTGTGGCGCCAGGTGTCATTGCCACGATGACCCACATCGCTCATGCAGAGCTCCCATGGCTTCCGGTTCTGAGATTCGGGAGTGAGGACTCTGAAGATGACTTAACCCTGCCCTGGAG
This sequence comes from Clarkia xantiana subsp. parviflora, assembly GCA_036873135.1. NCBI lineage: Eukaryota > Viridiplantae > Streptophyta > Magnoliopsida > Myrtales > Onagraceae > Clarkia > Clarkia xantiana. The sequence continues at coordinate 14,527,020 of JAPTYO010000003.1, forward strand.
AGGCCAAGTCCCAGTGGTTATGCCTCTGTCTGCTGCAATGGCAGTCACTGCCCTCCATTTGCAGTTAAGGTATGGAGAGAAGAGCGACGGTTTGGTGACTTGTAGCGACGCTGAGGTTCCCGGTTCGGTTGTGATTAGACCGGACCGGAAACTAGATCATGCTTGGATGGTTTACTCATCACGAAGAAAGGACCCGACTGACCCGGACTCTATTGAGATGTGCGAGGCCATACTCACCTTGCTTGTGGAGCTTGGCAGGAGCAAGGCTAAAAAGGAGGACTAATGTGTCAACAAAAGAAATTCCTGACGAGGCTGTTTTGTATTTGCTAAGAACAGATTCTCATTATACATACATTTCCTAATTTTATATATATACTAGAAAGGATACTCAACTCTTGTTACTGTATTACACGGTTAACTGACATTGTTATATCAACAGTGCTTTTATGAGTGAGATTTATCTATGGGTTAAGAACACTATAGGGGCCTGAATGTTTGCCCATGTTGCCAAAAGGGGCCTGAATTGAAAAATGTATTATTAAGGGCCTCAATTTTGAGTTTTGTGTTTTTTCAAGTCTCCGTCCAAATTTTCTGTTAAATCTAACAGAATCACGTGAAAAGACAAAAATACCCTTTTGTAATTATTATACAATTTATCAATTTAATTAATAAAATGTGAAATGTCTAAAATACCCCTACACACTAATTATGCCCTTAAGGCTACCAAGCTCCGGCCACCGCCCGGCGACCACCACCCGGCTCCGGCGACCGCCACCGGCCTCCGATCGGAGCCAAAAAAGCTCCGATTGGAGCTCCGAAGCTCCGATCGGAGCCAAAAAAGCTCCGATCGGAGCTTTGGAGCTCCGGTCGGAGCCACAAAGCTCCGATCGGAGCTCTGTGGCTCCGATCGGAGCTATGTGGCTCCCGATCTGGAGCTCTGTGGCTCCGATCGGGAGCCACAGAGCTCCGATCAGGAGCCCTGTGGCCCCGATCGGAGCCACAGAGCTCCGATCGGAGCTTTGTGGCTCCGACCGGAGCTCCAAAGCTCCGATCGGAGCTTTTTTGCTCCGATCGGAGCCTTTTTAGCTCCGATCGGAGCCTTTTTAGCTCCGATCGGAGCTTCTCGGTGGTCGCCGGAGGTCGGTGGTGGTCGCCGGTGGTGGTCGCCGGAGGCCGGTGGTGGTCGCCGGAGTCGGGGTGGTGGTGGTCGCCGGAGCTGTGGTGGCTTAAAGGGTATTTTCGTCATTTTAGGTCAAACATAGGAGAGACACACTTTGGTCAAAGGGCATTTTCGGGTTTTCAAATTATTTTTGGTCACATGCCAAGCATGTGACCACTTTCCGTCACTTTTAACAGAAAAAATAGACGGAGACCTCAATTATACACAAAACTCAAAATTCAGGCCCTTAATAATACGTTTTTTTCAATTCAGACCCCTTTTGGCAACATGGGCAAACATTCAGGCCCCTATTGTGTTCTTAACCCTTTATCTATAGTCAATTTTGGAAAGGTAAGTCGGATGGTGTGTGAGTGATTTAGATACTGGTAATTGATTCATTCAAATTCAATTTGGAAAATTTTGAGTTGAGATTGACCTCGAGTTTTTTAATTTGTCGTGTTGGTTTGAGCTTGATAATACAAAGACGAATTATTTATAACTCTAAATGAGCTTTATATATACATAAGTTAGCTGAGTTCGAGTCGAGCTCAATTTTTATAATCGCGAGAAATACAATTTAATTGGCTTACGAATCGATCTCGATTATGTCGAGTTTAAATGCAAACCGAATTTGAATTTAAGTTTGGATGCAAATTCAATAGTTTTTAATTAAATCAAGTCGAGCTTAACAAATACTCAACTCGAATCAAACTCATTTACAACCTAAGTTTGGCATACCGTAGTTACACTCCCCAACTATATTATTCCTCAAAACACCATATTACCCATTTAAAGTATCAACATTAAAATTCAACTTCACTTTATCACCTTAATGTTATAAGACATTTGATCCTGTGATTGATCTAAAATTTAAAATAATGCATGCTCAAATCTCTACAAAGCTAAGTTATATGCATATCAGCATAACTAAAAAAAAAGTAAGAAATAAAATAAATTTAGTTAAAGGCAGAATATACATTTATTTTCGTTTTTCATAAAAGAGGGGATGAATCAGATTCAACTTCTACTTCGTACTTGTGTATGGATTACATAAAAGTAAACCAACAACTTGGTGAAAGTATGAATTTCTTTAATCAAAAGCAAGGAAGTTATTACTGTATTTGAATCTAGAGTTCGATATAACCACTCTTAATCATCGACTCAAGACTCCACTTACCGTCGTAATTCTTAAGAGTCCAATATGCCCAACCAAATGATGCCCGTCCGTACACCTCCAGCTGTGCCCCCGCAAATCTCTGGTAATCTTCTTTGGATGCTTCATTTAAATTCCATTGAGCTACCCATTCACCTGCATCACATAATTAAGCATTTGCAACTCAATTAATCTATTTATGAGCTGACTTAATTATTAGGGCAATTACTAACTTTTTAACCAAAGTTGTAGTTTGAACAAATTGCTAGTAAGTTCTATAGAGAATAATAATATGTATTGACTGAATAATTACATATACATAGGAACTTCTCAATATATAGTAGTGTTACAGATAATATATAGAAAGATAGGTATAGTAAAAGATATATACAATTCTTATAAGTATATAACTTTACTTATTTCCTATTATCCCTAATACGCCCCCGCAAGAAGGACGTACCATCGAGAAGTCCTATCTTGGTGCAAATATCACGAAAACAACTTCGGGGTAGCGGCTTGGTGAGTGCATCGGCAAGTTGGTCATGAGTGGATATATGATGAACACTAAGTTGGCCTTGTTGCACTTGGGCCCGGACAAAATGATAAGCAACCGCAATGTGTTTCATGCGTGAGTGAAATACCGGGTTGGCACTAAGATAAGTAGTGCCTATATTATCACAAAAGAGAGTAGGCGTATTAGAGAGAGTAACATCAAGTTCCCGAAGTAGAGATTGCACCCAAACCGATTCGGCGGCGGCGTCGGCGAGAGCGTGATACTCGGCCTCCGTGAAGGAGCGAACAACAGAGCGTTGATGATGAGAGCTCCATGAGATCACATTCTTCCCTAAATAAACCAAGTAGGCCGTTGTAGATATCCTATCATCAAGATTTGCCGCCCAATCGGCATCAGAGTATACTTGAAGATGCATAAGAGAGCGAGCATGGAAGAAAATACCGTGATGAATTGTGCCCTTGAGATAGCGAAGGAGATGCTTGACGGCCGCCCAATGAAGCTCAGATGGTCTCTGTATAAATTGGGAGAGCTTATTCACGGGGAAGCAAATGTCGGGGTGTGTGAACGATAGATATTGGAGGGCACCGATCACATTGCGGTAGGTTGTCGCATATGTTGGAGCCGAGCCATCGCCGAGTGTATGAGTTGGCCGAGTTGCGATTGGGGTCGCAACATCTTTAGCTCCATCCATGCCGACTCACTCTAGAAGCTCACGAGTATACTTGGTTTGAGAGAGGAACAACCCATTGGGTGTTTGAAGGACCTCAACACCAAGGAAATAATGTAACAGACCAAGATCCTTGAGGGAGAATCGAGCCGACAAATCTGCAATGAACTTGGAAATGAACCTATTAGAGCTCCCCGTTATAATGATATCGTCAACATAGACTAGAAGAAAAGCACGGATGGTTCCGTGGTTGTACGTGAAGAGCGACGAGTCAGATTTGGAGCCAAAAAAGCCGTATGATAAGAGATAAGAGCTGAGCTCAATGAACCATGCACGTGGAGCTTGTTTGAGACCGTAAATAGCTTTGCGTAGGCGACATACTGTCGTAGGAGCATCTTTGTCGACGAAGCCAACGGGTTGTGTCATAAAGACTTCTTATTCAAGTGACCCTTGAAGAAACGCATTGTTGATATCAAGTTGTCGAAGAGACCACCCAAAAGATGCAGCAAGGGCAAGAACAAGACGCACCGTTGTGGGTTTTACGACCGAACTGAAAGTTTCTTTGTAGTCGAGGCCAGGACGTTGATGAAAACCTTTGGCAAGCGATCTTTGTAACGTTCAATCGTCCCAGCAGAGTTCTGTTTGATTTTAAATACCCACTTATTTCCAACAATGTTCATATTAGAGTTTTTTCGGCACAAGATCCCACGTACCGTTTTTAAGGAGCGCATTGAACTCGACGACCATAGCAGCTCTCCAATGAACATCTTTCAAAGCCTGAGTAGCGGATGTCGACTCAATAGAATTTGGAAGTGGATGTTTAGTGGCTGTAAATAGCTTCTTAGGCTTAAATATATTGTTTTGGGAACGGGTAGTCATAGAGTGTGTTCGTGTCACAGAGGTGCCATTAATTTGTACAGAGCTGCCACCATCTTGTACGCCTCCCTGCTGTGTTAGCAGCTCTGTTGCAGCAGCTGGATGGACACTTGGAGCTGCTGTCGGCACTGGAGAGGCAGCTGGATGGATACTCTGCTGTGTTAGCAACTCTGTTGTAGCAGCTGGATGGACACCCGGAGCTGTTGTCGGCACTGGAGAAGCAGCTGGGACGTGCTGCAACAGCTGCAGTGGACGGTGTAGTAGCTGCTCTTCAGGATATTGCTGGACCGATTGCTGCAAAGGAGTCTTAGGGAGTATTAGCTGTGCAGGAATAGTGTTGATTGCGGGCTCAAGTGCTGGGTCCCATTTCTGAATTATGTATTGCACAGAGGGACTAGTCACTTTGTTGGAAAACGGGAACTCGTCTTCGAAGAACGTAACATGACGAGAAACAAATACTTTGTTAGTGGCCGTGTCAAGGCATCGATAAGCACTTTGTTGGAGAGAATAACCAATAAACACACAAGGGCGATACTTGGGATCGGTCTTGTGGTTGGTATATGGCTTCAACCATGGATAACATAAGCATCCAAACACACTGAGCTTGTTGTAGTTCGGCGTCTCATTAAAAATCTGAACATAAGGAGACCGATTCTTCAAGAGTGGAGTCGGGAATCTATTTATAAGGTAGATTGCGGTGAGGAATGCATATGACCAAAGTGATAAAGGTGCATTTGCATGATGAAGCAACGTGAGACCCGTTTCGACAATGTGTCAGTGGCGGCGTTCGGCAACGCCATTGTGTTGCGGTGTATGTGGCGGTGTAAGAAGATGTGATATCCCTTGATCAATAAGGAATGGTTTGAGCGCTAGAAATTCTCCACCGCCATCTGAATATAAGCACTTGATGCATTGGTTAAAGAACCTTTCAACAACCCGTGTTAATTGTGGGAATATAGCGCAACATCCGATTTGAATTTAAGTGGATAGAACCTTATGAATTTGGTGAAATGATCCACAAAAATAACATAATAGCGGAAACCATCAATAGAGGGCACGGGTGCGGGACCCCAAACATCGGAATAAATAAGATCAAGTGGTCGACTACTATGAAGTGATGACGTAAAGAATGGAAGCCGGTGACTTTTATTGCAAGAGCAAGCATTACATGAACCTTTATTGAATTTATTTCCAGTACTAATATGATAACGAAAAAGATAATCTAGGGTCTTTGATGCCGGATGCCCTAGACGGTGATGCCAATTACTTGTCTTGTTGGAGGTTATCACCATAGCCGTTGGAGCGGAAATCGAAGACTTGAGCTCATAAACACCATCTTTATTGATCCCTCGAAGTAGAGACGCCCCCGTGCGACGATACTTCACCACAAAATAAGTTGGAAAAAATTCAATTGATGCATCTTTACTTTTGCAAAATTGGGAGACCGATATAAGGTTCCGTTTGATAGTCGGCACACAACACATTTGATAGTAAATAAGATCTATAAGGAGTTGAGATTGAGGTTTGACCGGTATGAGTGACGGGGAGACCATCACCGTTGCCAACCATAAGATCATCGGGTCCATCATAGTCCGAGTAGGTGTACAGATTCTGAAAGTCGGATGTGACATGATGCGAGGCACCTGAGTCAATCAACCATGAGGTGTTGTTGCTGCCCATGTCTCGAGATGTGTGATGAGCAACAGGTGGGCTGGACCGAGGTGCACTCCTGCACGTTTTTGCGCTATGGCCTGGTCGGTCACAAAGTTGACAGATAATGGTATTCTGATTGTTGTGCTGGCGCTGTCGCTGGTTTCTGTAACCACGATCGGAGCTGAAATTTTGCTGTTGTTGCTCACGGTGACCAGGGCTGAATTCCTGTTGATGTTGCTGCAGCGTTGATTGTGATTAATCCGGCGGAAGCGAGGGTATTCTCGTGCGATATCTGTAGCAATCTGGAGATGGTCTTCTGTAAAGGCTGGCGTGCTGTTAAGGACGTGCTGGATGGGATAGCAGGTAATCACACCTAGCAAGCAAAGTTTGTTGGAGACAAAGGCAGCTTGTTAGCAGCAAAGGGTATGAATTTCAAACAAGGAATTGGTCACGATATCAAGAGTAAGGCAGCAAGTCACGTTTTGTGAAATTTTGAGATCAGAGTAAACTCGGTGGAGTAATAAGCTTTGATACCATATAGAGAATAATAATCTGTATTGACTGAATAATTACATGTACATAGGAACTTCTCAATATATAGTAGTGTTACATATAATATATAGAAAGATAGATATAGTAAAAGATATATACAAATCTTATAAGTAAATAACTTTACTTATTTCCTATTATCCCTAATAAGTTCAACTTACAATACACGAACTTCACTTAATTTATGTTAAATGGTGACAGAAACTTGCATGCTATTCTTTCGATAATGCAAATTAATTGCTCGTCAAACTTTTGAGAAAATTTAGGACTTGTCAGTTGAACTTTGTGAAGTTTTATGTTAAATGGTGACAGAAACTTGCATGCTATTCTTTCGATATATAATGCAAATTAATTGCTCGTCAAACTTTTAAGAAAATTTAGAACTTGCCAGTTGAACTTTGTGAAGTTTTACAAGTTACTTGCTTAACTTTGCGTGTAAAATTGCAATTTGCTAGCTGAATTCAGATGCACGTGCATTTCTTCTCGTTACCAGTGAACAAATTAGACAGAACTAGCAAATCACAATTTTATATATGTTCAACCAGCACTTTAACTATCCAAAAAAAAAAAAATTCAGGTAACAAGTAATTTAGGTAGACCGTCATAGCACACCTAATAATTAAGTATAAATTAACCCTATTATATGGAAGTAATTAAGTACGTACCCAACAACTCATCTAATTCATTCATGAACCCCGGAGTCACTGTTTGTGTTCCTTGTGAATACATAGGCCTTGTATTGGTGGTATGAGCCCGGTTGTTGTTTCCTTGTGTTGGCATTCCATATGGATACTCCTGAGGATGTGTTCCATAGTGGTACCCCTGTGGAGGTGCCGTGTATTGGTATCCTTGAGACGGTACTCCTTGTTGCACACCCTGCTCCCGTGGTCGTCGAGTCATAGGGGTCAAAGCAGTGGAAGACTCGGCCCCAGCTCGGAGAGGGGCGGTACCGAGCACGGAGAGGGGGGATGGTGATCGGTGAGCCCTCTCCGATGCCTAAGTAAGTTCAGTATTCTAGAGAGATGAAATCTAGAGAGAAGGCAGAGCTAAAACGAGTAAAGATGCAATGTAACCCGAGTGAATAGAAATTGAGCACTATATATATACTCCAAGGGGATTAAGGTGGCTTAATGACACCGTTAATCCCTAAATGCACTTTTTTAACACATAACGATAGGATTAAACCCTAAATGGCACGGAGAGGTGGATGAAAAAGTCTAAGTGTGAGTCGGGTAAAAAAGGTGTCGGGACTCCGTGGGAAGAGGTCCGGGTGACAAGGTTCGGGATGTCGCACACGCCCGTGGGGGGGGGGGGGGGGGACGACGTCTGGGCAGGGTCTCTGGACCTTCGGGGTCGGATAAAAAATCCGACCCTTAGGCCCTGGGATCGGTCCAAGCTGGACCAATCTCTCTTAGGAGAGATTGGCCCAGCCGGACCGATCTCCCTAGGAGAGATCGGGTCAGCGGACGAGTCCGGGCTAGTATTTTTGCTCGTCCGGGCCGTTCGCGCTATGGGTAAAGTGTTCAGGTCAAAGTATTGAATTGTAATCGTGTGTGGGGTGGCCTAAATAAGACAATCTGAATGGAAGCGGGTTCAAATTAGGCGTATATCCATCACTCCACGTAGAGGCAGAAAAATACGCCATATCTTGAAAAAAAAACAAAGTGTTGGCACCAACAATGGCTATCATGTCCATATATCTCAAAGGAGGGTACCATACCCCCAATACCTCAGCAAGGACTATCATGTCCATATATCTCAAATGAGGGTACCATACCCCTATACATCAGTAAGGACTATCATGTCCATATATCTCAAAGGAGGGTACCATATCCATATACCTCAACAGTGGCTATCATGTCCATATATTTCAAATGAGGGTACCATACCCATAGACCTCTACAGTGGCTATCATGTCCATATACCTCAAAAGAGGGTACCATATCCCTATTCATCAACAGTGGCTATCATGTCCATATACCTCAAAAGAGGGTACCATACCCCTATTCATCAACAATGGCTATCATGTCCATATATCTCAAAGGAGGGTACCATACCCTTATATCACAAAGGTGGCTATCGTGTCCACAAAAAAATGTTCAACACAAATTGAAAACCAGTACACTCTATCTCCTCATCAAAGGGCTCGTACTCTCAATTCAACTATACTCGGTATAGCCAAGCATGAGGCTCCATCACCATCGGTACTTAGTGTCACGTAACATTTAGCTTAAACATAGAAGAAAGATAGTGGACATAAGTAAGGGTCAAATATATTATTAATACCACATATTTGACTATTTTTTATTTTTGGTATCTTGTTTTTTTTTCGTTTAGTTTTGGTGTCAAATGTTTAAATAAAATGTACTTTTGTTACATCTGTTAGTTTGTCATTAGTTTTGGTCGCTAAATAGCATCCGTTAGTGACCATGGGAATTGAAAAATATTCATGGTTAGCACTTAATCTCTTACGGACTGACCCGTGCGAGTGATAATTAGTTTAGGTGTGAAGCAAGCATGCTATGAGTGCTGCCCTCCTAATAGGGGTGTAAACGAGTCAAGCTACTCGTGAGCTACTCGAGATCGGCTTGGTTGATATTCGAATTTGACTCGGTAAATTTCGAGTCGAGCTCGACTCGAGCTTTTATTGAAACCGAGTCGAGTACGAGTTCAATAGTACTCGACTCGAGAGGCTCGCGAGCCTTATCGAGCTTTTTTATATTGTCTATCCGAGCTCGAGTTTATTCGATCTTTTCATAATATTATATATCTATGTATATAAACAATTCAAGTCGAGTTCGAGCTCGAGCTCGAGTCAAAAACCTAATCAAGTCGAGTTTGAGCTCTAGCTAAGGTGCACCATTTATGATTAAATTGAATTTTAAACTTGTCGAGCCGAGCTCGAACTTGTCGAGTATGGAATCGAGTCGAGTTCGAGCTTGAAAATTTTAAGCTCGGCCGAGTTCGAGCTCGAGCTCGAGTATAGTGAGTCGAGTCGAGTCGAGCTTGCCAGATACTCGGCTCGTTTACACCCCTACCTCCTGATGTGTGCCCTATGACCACCCTACGAAACCAAAACAAATATATATATATATATATATATGGACTAATAAAGAAGCTATACCGATAAGTAATGTCGCGACTGATTTTTGTCTCAAAAAGAAGAAAAACTAAGTTGAGACTAGAAGAAGCAAATCCATTACCATGTTTACCAAAAAAAATCGATTACCATAATAATAAGAAAATGAAAATGTTAAGAGGGTAAATGAATGATCTGTGGGCTTTAATGTGGCCCAATAGTTGGCCTTCAATCATGGTCCTGAGCCTGTTGTATCACATGCCTCCCTCATTACTCAGCAAGCGTCTACATACATAATCCAACTTGGCAACTTAGTTGCCATTTCTTTCTTGCCCCCAAAAAAAACTATATTTTTTTCCTCCTACATTTTTTCTTCTATTGACTCTGCTAATCTATTCCAAGATATCCTCTTAAACCTGTACTTGAGGGATGAACGCTGGGTGGTGGTAGCTAGAGTAACTATTCTAACTTTAATTTTTTTTTAACTAAGGATAAAAAATTAATAATAATAAGCCATATAGATTTTCTTTATTTAAATTAAAATTTGTGACATTTGGACTGGATTGATTGAGGATTGACTCATATTAAGACCTACTCCTGACTAAAACTAACCCAACAAATGTCGATCCACATGAATTTTTTTGAGTTGGGCCCAGAATAGAGATATAACCTTGACACTTAAAAGTTAAAACCATTTTGTTGAACCAATAATGCATCTTTGACACCTTTAAATTTTAATTAAGATTTTATTTTATTTTTATGTGTTAGTTTTGTTGAGTCAAAAAGTTATTATTTCATATTTTAAAACTAAATTTTAGGCTTTTATTCTTATTTATTATTGCTACATTTTCCTAACCAAAAATTATTCTATAACCAATTTGAGGCGAAGTTGGCACATAAGCATCTTGAATTGATACTATATGTATGAATAGGATAATTGTGATCAACTTGGCAAATGCAATTAAGCCAAACACTAGCAACATTTTATGAACACCGAAAACAAGGTGGCATAGTTGTTGACTATGGAGTGGGCGACTAAAATAAAGTTAGCAGCAAAACCTAATGGATATATATTTCTCTCACGTGTATTAATGGTATACACTTGACTAGCAGCTAGAGCCGTAACTATATATAAGCATTATACAAATGTGCAAACAATATATTGAGGATTAACAAAAGTAATTTATCACGTGATTAAGAAAAAAAGTGGATATCTTTTTGTCAAGGCATGTGGTGGTTAATATAAACTTTTATTTTTCTTCTGAATCCAGCTATTGCAATAAAAATCATGGAGTATTGCATCATCAGCCTTCTAATTCCAGAAATGATTATGGACGGGTTTGTTGGGCAGTCGGGGTCCTTATTCATTAATTACTTACTTATCGAATCCCACTTCTTATATAACTCCAACCTCTGTACTATTTCTAATATCATCATTCAACCTACCGTATCTTCTATATTTTATATATCTCTACCTAATTAAAATAATTCATTAAGCACATAACTGATGATGCCATTTATTCTTATGCTAGCTGCCCCGAAAGCGCAACAAATATAAACAATGCCTATACTTCATCAAAACTTAAATAAATATATAATATAATTTTGTTTGGTTAAGCTAGATAATGAAACGTACTAGTATGACTCGGAACTTTTAATCAAATTTTAAAATATGCGTATTCAAATCGTTAATATTTTTCATGTATAAAACAATTGTGAATTCTGAGACTTTAACGTGCATAAAAATTACACAGTATAAATATAGGGAAAATGTCCTTGCAAATAAAAATATCAAGAGGAATATAACGCTAAAGGATCCATACAAGACAATGAAAGTTATTGATTTAGCGTTAGAGAATAAAAAAGGACATCTTAAACTTTATAAAGGACATCTTAAACACTACAAAAAAACATATTTTTAGTGATGAATATTTTGTGACCATAATATAATTAGTCACTAAAATTTAATTTTTTAGTAGCTACATATGAATTTAGTCACAAATCATATATTCGTGAAACTATTTAGTGATGAACTAATAGTTAGTTGCTAATCACAACCAATTTGTGTCCAAAGCAAAGTGAAACATGTATGTACTAGCTAAACACATGGCGATAATTGAAAGTTTTAGCTACTAAATATTAGTTTGGACATGTACCACTGCTAAATATAATATGTGATGATTTTCATCTAGTTAGAAAATTGTAAATAACGTTTAAATATTAGTTCGTTTTATTCCTACCACTCAATATGTGTATATTACACCATTTTGTTTTGTTATCAAATATTTAAAATTAGTTGAATTTAAGTTGATAATTTTATTTATTTTCACAAATATTATAGGGCATATAACTTTGGTTTGGAGAAATAGTTTCTATTTTAACAATAACTAATCTCTAAGCAATAATAATATAGTTTATCACTGATAATTTATTTTATATATTTTATGATACAGTGATTATAGTTATTTAGTAGTAGAAGAATATATTTGAAATTAAAAAAAGTGCTACTAATAAACAAGCAATTAATTAATAGAAAATAAGCTATTATTATTATTTTGGTCGAACATAAGATAAATTATTTACAAATTAGCTAGCAATTAAATATATAAAATGAATAAAAACTGTTTTTTATACCTTAGATGATTGACCAGTCCATCTTTATCTCAAGGTTAATAATAATCTGACCTAAATTTTTCCTTAATATCTCAAATAACTGTTATTATAGTTATCTCAATTATTCAATCTCCCTTAAATTTCTCACAAATCTCGTGATAAGTGGGCCGAGGCCATCGCACAAGATGGGAGCTCCCTAGCAGTTGAAGTCTGCATCTATTCCTTATGCATGTGTAAGTGAAAGCTCTTTTCATCTTCCTTAAAACACTAGAATCTCTAGTTGATCTTAAGCAATCTCCTCCATGCGTTTTTGCAGTTCCCTCTTTTTCCTCTCTGAATTTCTCGATCAATATATCTAAGAATTCAATTTTGAGGGTGCATACATTGGAATTTATATAATTGGAAGGTGATAGTAGCGACAGTCATTGGCTTCCGCAGTACCTCCATAGGTAATATATCTGGTTCTCTCTATCCCTTGGATCCCGACGTGATCTATCTAGCATATCTAAGTGTTGAATAAAAAACCGACATGGATACGAAATGGATTATCAAATATCTCATGTCGGGTTTCACGACTACCATGCGTGCCATCGTCGTCATGTTCTTCATTGTCTTGCAGGATTCGTAAGATGCATATGAATTCAGGAGAGACATATAGAATCATTTATAGTTATTGACAATGTCACCTACTTCCTTTAACATGTGTATATTGTATCAAAATAATTTTGCATATATTTTGTACCATTTATTTGGAGTTATATGTTGTAAAATTATATATGAGATCTTATTTAGGAGTGGTCTCTTATTAATGTACATAATTTTATACATGTATTGATATATATAATAATTATGAGTACTCCAAAGTAGGAAGTATGTTGATATGGTTTAACTGAGAGTAATTTGTAAACCATTCACTCCTTAATATTTTATTTTATTAGTTTTAATTAGAAAACTAATAAATAAAAAATACATAAATAATATTTTTTTTAAAATTATATAGATTTATGTATTGCTTCCATCATTAATATACCATAAGCAGTTGTGGTCTAGTGGTTAAGAGCGCTAACTCTCATGTGGTTTGGCTCCGAGGTCACGAGTTCGAATCCCCTCATCGACTTGATTAAAATCATTTCCTGGGGTTACATTAACGATGCAGTACATCGCGAATGAGCACGAAAATTCGGAAATTACGTAATAGGATGGGCCTAGGGTTGCCACTACTAGCACATTCCTTTTATTTACCAAATAAACCATCATTAATATCATAATTAATGATTAGTGACTCTTTGACGTAGTCACAAATTCCTGATTTATTTAGTGGCTAGTTTTTCATTTGGTCACTATTTCATTTAGCAACCTTATCTACTGTGACCACCTTGTGACAAACGTTTTTTTGGTCACTGATTTATTCTGTGACTGTTTTGCGGTCTTTTGTGACCTTTCTAGTAGGCACAAAAAACATGTTCTGGTGTAGTGAAACTTTATAAGTCAGATAAACTGAAACAACTTTTTATGGAATACTTAAAAAGTGGTAATATTTGAAATATTCAAGTGAGATCGTCAGCTAAATAGATGACACAATTTGAACGCTCTCAATTGTCCCCAACAACACCCCGGAAGGAAGTCACTGTCTCGGCACACTTCTTGAGGGTCAACTGCGGAGCACCAGCTCCAGCCAATGTCAAGCCTAAGTCTAAGCCAGAAGTCTTCCCACCACAGATGACCTTGTTTTACATCGCCTTCACCCCCACCTTCTGTCGTCGTCTCCTCAAACCAGGGAGCCCGCTACCCCCTCTTCTTCCGCACCGCTCCAACATCGACACAGCCACGCCTCTGAGACAAGGGAAACTCATCGGAAGTGCGCACACCACCACCTCCCCCGAGCCCGCACAAGAACCCCCTTATACCCCCTCTCAACCACCACCACAAGCAATGCACCCACCATCACCAAACCCTGGCCGGGCCTTTCCACCCACCCCACGAACATCCACGCCCTCCGCTCTTACAGACGCGCCCACTACGCACCAGTCGCGAGCTTACTACACGCCTCATCGCACTATCACGCACCATCACGCGCTTCCGCGCACCTCCCCACGCGCCACTCCTCGCTCCACCAGACGCTCTTCCACACACATCGACGCGCAATCATCCACATTCCACTCGCTCACGTGCTAACACGCGCCACCAACACCATCACGCACCACCCATGCTTCACCGTACGCACCGTCACACGCTGCCACACGCCGCCACGCACCGCCTTGAACGACCTCCTCCCCCATCATCGGTCGTCATCGCTTGTCCACGAGTCGTCGTGGATGTTGTCTATCGCTTTAAGCTCAAACTCGACTATATTATGGCGGTACAGCCCACTACCCTCCGTCATCTACCCCTTCCAGTTGAACCCATAGTTTGTCATAACTAACGCTTCGTTCACCGAAAAAACCACTGCATGATATCTACCCTTCGGGGTACCCACGATACGACTGTGGTCGAAGTAGTATCTCATTTTTTTCTCCTAACGGAGAAGCAGAGTTTTTCTTTGGCACTCCCGATGTGCGCTAGTTGTTTCGACCAAGTTATTGCGGGCTGTCCGCGGAATAACTCGTCGAAGTCGTCGGGTTGGATGCGAGCCAAGTCCGTCTTCTAGAGTCGCGTGCGGGCCTTAGCTTCGTCTTCTGGATGAGGGCAAGTCCTTTGGGCTCTCTGGAAGGTCGTCTATCTGCACCTGCGAAATGAGCGTTACCAAGCAGTCCCGATGGAGAGGGGGGGGGGTGCTTGGCGTGCTCACTCCGACGATCAACATTAGTCGTCTTCTAGAGAGAGAAAGAGGGGATTTTTCTAGAGAGAGGTCAGAGCTTTTCCCACTCTTGCCCAAAGTGATTTTGGAATGACTTTTTTAATTGCTTGAAAATGTTTACCCCCAAGGTGGCTATTTATAGGCAACCTTGGACCATAAACCGGTTTTGACCCGGTTCAATGTGGAAATGTGAACCGGGATGCAGGGGAGAGCTTTGGGAAAAGGACTCTGGCGCGCGTCTCAGGCGGCTGTCATGAGCGGGACGCGCGCGCCTTTGAAACATAGGTCTCAGACACATAGGAGTTAGTTAAAAATCGGGTCTCCGTATACGTCCGAGAGAAAATGGGGGGTGTACGCGACACCCCCCGGGTGTTGAGCTTACCCGGAATTCCGGGTAAGCTGGGGCTTACCCGGAAAATTCCGGGTAGGCTAGGCTTACCCGGAATTTTCCGGGTAAGCCCCCCCGGGGTGCCGGGCAAGTTCGCGACTTGCCCGGTTTACCCCGGTTAGCTCGAAATCGGGTTTCATAGTGGGTCCCGTGCGTGTATGAGGTCTGAATAATTAAAACCGAGCCCGAATCATGCGTATATCCATCACTTGCCCCCGAGTTAAATAATGGCTTGACCTTTGTTTAACTCTATTCTAAGATAGGGTATACGCGTGATACGGGTCGTCTGCTCACCTTGAGTTTTGACCTACCAAGGGTGGATACGCGCGGCTCAGACGAGCTCCTTGCCTTAGTTTTTTGAGATGATCACGGTTGATAACTGCGTGAAGGGTTGGTAGCATAACAGACTACGAGTAATATGATAAATGTAATTTTGGAAAAAATGAGGCGTGAGCACACGTGAAATTTTTCGGGTTCATACGGTGATCCAAGCAATATGGAAAGTTCATGCCACGACTAAATGTATCAAAGTGATAATAAATCATGCAAGTCTCGATAAAATATTTTTCATGTAGTGCGATAGTTTCCGAGAGAAGCTTAGCTTACCCGGAAATTCCGGGTAAGCCCCGGCTTACCCGGAATTTCCGGGTAAGCTCAACACCCCAAAATCACTTTGGGCAAGAGTGGGAAAAGCTCTGACCTCTCTCTAGAAAAATCCCCTCTTTCTCTCTCTAGAAGACGACTAATGTTGATCGTCGGAGTGAGCACGCCAAGCACCCCCCCCCCCCCCTCTCCATCGGGACTGCTTGGTAACGCTCCTTTCGCAGGTGCAGATAGACGACCTTCCAGAGAGCCCAAAGGACTTGCCCTCATCCAGAAGACGAAGCTAAGGCCCGCACGCGACTCTAGAAGACGGACTTGGCTCGCATCCAACCCGACGACTTCGACGAGTTATTCCGCGGACAGTCCGCAATAACTTGGTCGAAACACTTGGCGCCGTCTGTGGGAAACGCAACAGAAAGCCTGCGTTACTCAAACAAACAAGCAAGATGGAAAACACATACACCATACACGGAGGCTTCAGTGCAGGGGACGAAACCTCTTACGCAAGGGGCATACAATCATGAGACCGCAACGAGCAGCCACCGCCGACTAAGACAAAGAAAAGAGGACCAGGACGTCCAAGGAAAACTCCGGCCCCGGAGTCAAGCATGAGACCTCCTCTGCAGAGAGCTCAGAGAGACCCCCCGCAGAGCCAAAGCGAGGCCTCAGTCGCCTCGTCTACGCCTACAAGAAGCGTACACTCTCGGAGTAACGAGCAAGGGGTCACACAGCAAACCGACGCTCCTCCACGCTTCGCCCATTAAACCTTCGACACGCCGGAGCAACCATACGGAATGCCAAATGCTGGGGCATACAATCAGACACCAGAAATGATGGCGGCACTCGAACAGCTGCTTCGTCTGAAAGAGGCCCTGCGCAACCAAGGATACGGCGCGCCACCGCCCCCTCCCGCGCAACAAGCAAATATGCCCCCGCCACCAACGCAGGCGCCTCCAATGAATGCACTTCAGCAGAGAGGCCCTACAATCTCAAAAACCCCGACCTTTCACGGGAATGCACAGCAAAGCAGGCAGTTCCCCCAACAAGGGACAAGACAGGAGCTCTCGCGCTCCTAAACACCCTACCAAGCAGGGCCATTCAATGAAGGAACCTGGAGACAGCCGTCTCAGACATTCCAGGGATATCAAGTTCACTCCTTGCGTAGGAAAAATCACTATGTAATGGCAAGCTACCCCGGTCCAAAACCAGGAACGAGCCACATACGTCACCAACAAAGGCCCTAGCTCCATACGCAGAAAGGGCAAAAAACAAGAAAAGCCATCAAAAAGATATCAAAACAAGACTAAGCAAAGCTCATGCCTGTATTCAAGACAGAGGGAGCGCGACGCATGCAAGGAGTTGAAATATCTTCATCAAGGATGTGAACGTACTAATCTATTCACATCCTTGCAAAAAGTCGGGGGATAAGCGGATCATTAGGAATCCTCCCTCGCAAACAAATGCAAGTGTCGGACGTACTAATCTATCCACACTTCACCATAACACAAGGATGTGAACGTACTAATCTATTCACATCCTTGCAAAAAGTCGGGGGATAAGCGGATCATTAGGAATCCTCCCTCGCGAACAAAGGCAAGTGTCGGACGTACTAATCTATCCACACTTCGCCACAATACAAGGATGTGAACGTACTAATCTATTCACATCTTTGCAAAAAGTCGGGGGTCAAGCGGATCATCGGGAATCCTCCCTCGCAAACAAGGGCAAGTGTCAGACGTACTAATCTATCCACACTTCGCCACAATACAAGGATGTGAACGCACTAATCTATTCACATCCTTGCAAAAAGTCGGGGACAAGCGGTTCCTTAGGAATCCTCCCTCGCAAACAAATGCAAGTGTCGGACGTACTAATCTATCCACACTCCGCTGCCGTACAAGGATGTGGACGTACTGATCTATTCACGTCTTTGCAAAAGTCGGGGGACAAGCGGTTCCGTAGGAATCCTCCCTCGCAAACAAATGCAGGTGTCGGACGTACTAATCTATCCACGCTTCGCAAACAGACAAATCAAGTATGTGAACATACTAATCTATTTACATCCTTGTAAAGGAAGACAAGCAGTTCAACATGGATCCTCCCCCTTACAAAGCCACAGGTGCCGATAATACTGATTCATCCGCACCTCGCCACCAACAGAGATGCAATTTCCTAAGGAAAACCATCGGATTAAGGAAATCGACCCGTCAACAGAGCTACACTCTTCCAAAAGGGAACAAGTTATAAAGACAGCAATAAAGGAAGATGCAAAATAATACTAAGTATTATATCTTTCTAACATCTCATGTCAGGCATATATATATAATACAGCAGGTCTGAAAAGTAAAGACATTCAGCCAACATAAAAAGTCAAGCCCGGGACACACCCCGCCAAAATCTCACCCATGCAAGGGGAGCGACCGTATATACACAAGAGAGTCGTATAAAACAAAGAAAGATCAACCTGACCCAACGTCAGGAGCACCAGAGCCGAACGCGTCAGCCATAAAAACATCATGCGCAGGGCTGCTGAAAACAACACGGTGATCGTCACCAACAGGGACGGACACCTGTCCCGTCAAACCACTCGCTCCGCCCACATCGCCCGCTCGGATCCCCGCAATAGCCCCGAGGGCATAGCCAGTATATGGCCCAGCACTCTGAAAAGGAAAATCGGGGGCAAGAGAGTATATCCTCCTGAAGCAATCCACAGAGAAAGACTCCATGTGATCATCACGTGCCTTCTCAAGAAGTTTGGAGTAATCAGCTGTTGTAGGAAACTCAACCATCCCAAGCTGATCACCCAGGACAACATGAGACTCCTTAGTCTCCTTCAGCACCACAGCATGTGCCGCCTCGTCAACCTTCTCCTGGCGCAATAAGGCAAACAGCTCCGCCTCCAGCTGAGACGCGCAATCCTGACTTCCCTTGAGATCAGCGGAAGCCTTGGAAGAAGCATCTGAATGTGCGCGCGCCTTCTCCCTCAACACAACGACCTCCTGAGACAAGCGCTCATGACGACCCTGCAGACCCCTCGTCTCCTCAACAAGCTCAACAGAGGAGGAAAGATTGGTCATCACGGCATTCACCTGCAACAACAACACAAGCTCATCACACACAAAGAAACCAGACAAACATGATAGATCCAACATAAAAAGAAAACAACGTACAGGAGCAAAGCCGCGCGAGCGACTCCTTAACACACTTCAAAGCAGCCTCAGGGTCACGGGGGCACTTCTTGCGGTCAGCCGGCGAAACAGACCGCTGAACCACACGCACACCGACAGCAGGTGTGCTCAAGGAAACATCCTTGGGAAAGCAAATAGCAGACTGAGAGTAGGGAGTCCACTCGTTCCCGGACACATCCCGATCAAGCCGACACATCAGATCAGACTTGCGAAGAGCTGGAGGAATAGAAACAACTACACATCAAAAGCAAACACATTAGGAGAAGGCAAAACTATACCAATACAACAAGAAGTCAACCACAGTCACCTGCCAAGGAAGGCACCTCCGCTGAACGGCCGTTCCCCGATCGGGGGGCAGGCATGGTCGAAACACTTAGGCATGGTCGAATCCGCATACATTGGCCCCTTCCCTTTGTCGCAGGAAGAAGCAAGAGGCATGCCGGCAGACGTCGACCTCTTAGGATCGCTCGGGGAACGGACGTCAACATCATTCTCTCGGACAGGTACAACTCCCCCCGCCGTCGGGAGTACCAAGCCTGCAAAGATAACCACAAAAAGACCATTAGCATGTTAACATGGGGAAAAATCTCAACGAAACCTTTAAGGGCACAAGTCCCATACCCGGGCCGACAGGAGGAGTGTCGCCGAGGCCGGGAACAGTCTGAGGAAATCCGCCTGCGACCCCGCCCTGTACACTTGGCGTCGTTTCCGGGAAACACAACGACAAGTCATGGCGTACCACTATTATTCTAAGATCGTCAGTTTACAAGATTTGGGAGAGTCGTGTGAAGCACGTACACCTCCTACCAAACACGCACATCTGCGAAGCGCGTACACCTCCTACCAAACGCGCGTGCATCGACGCTCTAAGAGGAGGAGTAACACCTCTCGCTCAGAAACTAAGTATAGTAGCAGCGGACACTAGGTGCAGCACTGCGCGCACAGCATCGCAAGCCACACACATCAACCACATTCATCAAAGTCCTTTGCAAGGACATTCAACCCAACGGACCAACTGTCCGCATACAAACAGCTAGGGACCCTCCCGCTCGGGAGTCAAAAATCCTTACGCTCATCAAAGGCCTAGGCCACCTACTAATCAAATTTTCATACATTTGTGCAATGTGACACAGGTATTCAAGCGCTCTACAAAGCGACAAGTTCAAGAGCTAAAGAAATCAGAGACATACAAAATTGGTTATATTTACCAAAATGCCATCCGACCACCTCTCGATCAAATTTTATCCTCAAAATGGCTCAAGGCTCCGGGGGCACATACAAGCGGTTCCTTACGAATCCTCCCTCGCAAACCAGGTAGCGGTCGCTAGACACACTCTACCTTGGGGAAAACCAAATAGCGGTCGCTAGACACACTCTACCTTGGGGAAAGCCAAGTAGCGGTCGCAGAATGCACTCTACCTTGAAAACGCCAGGTAGCGGCAGCAACATGGATAGGCAGTCGCCTCGCCGACCTTTGACCGACGCCATGGAAGGACACGTCGCCTCGCCGACCTCTGGCCTTCTCCCTACCTCGGAAACATCAAGTAGCTGTCGCTGAATGCACCCAACTTCGGAACAACCAAGTAGCAGTCGTGGAATGCACCCAACTTTGGAACAACCAAATAGCAGTCGTAGAAGGCACCCAACTTTGGAACAACCAAGTAGCAGTCGTGGAATGCACCCAAACCAAGTAGCAGTCAGGGAACACACCCTACTTCGGAAAATCCCAGTAACCATCGACATGGGAGACAACTACATATCTACGAGACTCGTTAGTCTCTACTTATCACATAGCAAACACCCTACGAGGGGGGCAACTCCCTGTTCATATCAACCACCATGACGACACCTACTATACGTCGACATCAAGCCTATAGTGACAACATGCATGGCAACAGACAAGGAAAAAATTCTAAGTGTTGGAACAAGCGCGCACGTACAGGCGCACACATACAAGCGCGCACATACTCAGCTAGCACGCGTATGGATGGTAGTATGGTCATGAAAGAAAGAGCCAATCAAGGAACGTTTTCTAAGTGTTCCACCATCTCAGCAGTCGACATGTGACTAGGTCTCGACTATCAATGAACATTTTCTAAGTGTTCCACCATGTCAGCAGTCGACACATGACGAGGTGCCGACTGTCAGTGAATATTTCTAAGTGTTCCACCATGTCAGCAGTCGACATATGACGAAGTGTCGACCATTAAGAAATACTTTCTAAGTATTTTCCTATGACGGCAATCAACGGCAGTCGACAAAGATCAAACAACGACAACCATGGTGACGAGTCACTAGTCTGGCGCTATCACGTCACTACAAGCACCGCTACTCCGGGGGCAATACTATATCAACAAGGGCCTCGACTCCCGACACATACGCTGCGAACATACTCCGTTCGTCAACGACGCGGCGGATGCATCACACCTCGCAGGCTTAGGACCCGCGCGTCCGGGATACACGCTCCCTCATAAGTGTGTGGGTAACCCTTTACCTATCTCTATTTTTTCTAAGTCTTTTAGTACATGACTATGCATCTTTTACACATACGTCATACACACGTCATCGTCATGCATTGCACACATCCATGATTTACATCCATGACTTTTCATATCATGTCTGTTGCATGTGATTTGCCAAACCCGGCCTTATTTCATTCACCCAAAACCGTCGTCTCGCCGTTAAGACGGCCGTCTCGGACGACGGGCTCTCGGAAACTATCGCACTACATGAAAAATATTTTATCGAGACTTGCATGATTTATTATCACTTTGATACATTTAGTCGTGGCATGAACTTTCCATACACGCACGGGACCCACTATGAAACCCGATTTCGAGCTAACCGGGGTAAACCGGGCAAGTCGCGAACTTGCCCGGCACCCCGGGGGGGCTTACCCGGAAAATTCCGGGTAAGCCTAGCCTACCCGGAAAATTCCGGGTAAGCCCCGGCTTACCCGGAATTTCCGGGTAAGCCCCAGCTTACCCGGAATTCCGGGTAAGCTCAACACCCGGGGGGTGTCGCGCACACCCCCCATTTTCTCTCGGACGTATACGGAGACCCGATTTTTAACTAACTCCTATGTGTCCGAGACCTATGTTTCAAAGGCGCGCGCGTCCCGCTCATGACAGCCGCCTGAGACGCGCGCCAGAGTCCTTTTCCCAAAGCTCTCCCCTGCATCCCGGTTCACATTTCCACATTGAACCGGGTCAAAACCGGTTTATGGTCCAAGGTTGCCTATAAATAGCCACCTTGGGGGTAAACATTTTCAAGCAATTAAAAAAGTCATTCCAAAATCACTTTGGGCAAGAGTGGGAAAAGCTCTGACCTCTCTCTAGAAAAATCCCCTCTTTCTCTCTCTAGAAGACGACTAATGTTGATCGTCGGAGTGAGCACGCCAAGCACCCCCCCCCCTCTCCATCGGGACTGCTTGGTAACGCTCCTTTCGCAGGTGCAGATAGACGACCTTCCAGAGAGCCCAAAGGACTTGCCCTCATCCAGAAGACGAAGCTAAGGCCCGCACGCGACTCTAGAAGACGGACTTGGCTCGCATCCAACCCGACGACTTCGACGAGTTATTCCGCGGACAGCCCGCAATAACTTGGTCGAAACACTAATCATTCGCGGATGTTCCACTGGCAAGGGTGCTTAGTTATACTGGTATCATCCAACCCCTACCACTTAGAAATCTCTACACCAGTCATACGGTCAATTTTGTTTGTTTATGGAGTTGTGTGTGTTTCGAATTTATTGTGGGTTCTGTCTGGTATTGCTTAGTGTGCAGGTCCTCTGCTAACTATGTCGGCCTTGAAGGAGGTTCTTTTAGCCTCCGAAGGGCTATTTTTGTTGCTGCATCAGTTGGATCCCTCTTCTCCAAGCTACTATCATTTGTCTGGGGTCATCTTTACCGTTAAGACGATATGTTGTTCTAGTTTATCTACTATCGTTAGTATTTATGTTTCTTGCTCTGTTATCTTTGCTTCCGTTGTTTTGTTAGTACCTGCTCTACTTGTTCGGAATTTGGATGTTAACCAATCCTTCCAGCGGGTATTTTCTAATTTGTAGTTTGTAATCGTTTTTATTTTAATAAAATTTTGTCATTGATAAAGAAAAAAGCGAGATCGTCGGAGGATGCTAATGAGGATGACTATGATCTAGTTGACACACTAAAAATGAATGTCTACGAATTGAATAAATTCAATTCAATCAAAAGATTGGACATCATATACATTTTGGTGAAGTGTTGGTGAGTTTGAGCCGTTGGATTGAATTTAAACTCGGCCCTTCATGAATGAAAGTTAATTTCTGCTTTTAGCATATATATATATATATATATATATATATATATATATATATATATATATATATATATATATATATATATATATATTGGAAAAAATATTCGCTGGCGCCGTGCCAACAGCTGTTGGCCCTTATCCTTCTCACATGTTTGTGATGTGGGACCCAACTATTGGGTCCCACATCAAAAAATTTGTGAGAGGTGAAGAGCCAGCAGCTGGTGGCGCCGTGCTAGGAGATAAATGTTGAAGCCCATGTATTGAGTCTGTTATTTGTCATTATGTTGGGCTCGATATTAGGTCGGCCCAGTTCATATTTGGACTGGCCCGGTCCGATCTGAATATTACAATCTTGAACTTTTGTGTTGTTTGAGGACTTGTTTGTTCATCTTAGAAAGGTTGCGGTGCAATCTTTATTTTGCTTCCTGGGGTTTAGTATATATAGGGGTGATGTAATAAAGAGAGGATATAATACAAATGATCCCTTATAATTTTCTTGGTGTCTGCTAGGGTTTACTGAAAACCATTCGTCTCCTTTTTGACTCACATGGTATCAGAGCTTCGAAGCTCTTGATTTCTTCGACGATCTTGCTAAATCCTCCGCTGCGGTATCGTTTTTATGTTCATCGATTTGAAACACTGATTCGCTTTCTCTTTATCACGAATCAATTGATTTCTCTTCTTCTTCAATCACTGAAATCTGTTTCTGTTATGCTATGGACTGATCTTTCGTTCTTTCTGTTTAAACTCGAGGCTCGTTTTTGTTGATGCCTGAGTTCTAAAGAACAAAGATCTGTTCATCCAGTTGCGATCTGAGATCCTGTTTTAATTACTTTGATGATTATGAGTTCTGGACTAGTTTTCTTCATGTGCATGTTATATTAAATCTGTTTTGACTCTTCAACTTCCAGATCTGTTGTTGCTTGCGATAATTTTTTGGTTAGAAACCATCTGTATGGTTCAGATCTGATAGATCCGTGACCATTATTGGCTTCAAACCTATTAATCTCGCCTTTGGATCAGTTTTCTTTACATGCATGTTGAATTTAAGGCTACTCCGACTCTTAAACTTCTGGATCTGATTCGTTGTGACTCGATTTCTTAGTATCTGAAAAGTTTTTCTCAAATACTGCTTCATAACTACGACAGATTGATGATGATCTTTTTTCTCTCTACAAGATTTCTTGCATGACCGTTTTCCTGTGACGATTCTTATGAATCAGAGGCTTAGTGGTTCTTTTTTATCTATCTTTCTTGAATCTCTCTCTTGATCTGGCATTGATATTGATTTCTTCTTGTAGATTTGTCATTTCTTTGCGATCTATACTCGCCTCTTTTCAAAATGACTTCTGAATCAAGCCAAAATCCTGAGGAGACTTTCAATCAATCTGACATTGCTCCAACAGATCAAGTTGTCGAAACGACGTCTAAAATAGATCACAATCACCCTCTGTTTCTTCACTCCTCGGATTCTGCTGGTCTTTCATTGGTTTCTGAAAAACTTACTTGTTCTGAGGATTACGGTTTCTGGAGCAAAGCCATGCGTATCTGTCTCATTTCAAAAAATAAACTAGGCTTTGTTACAGGCTCGTGTAAGAAAGAGAACTTTGATCCTAGCCTACACCATCTGTGGGACCGTTGCAATGCTCTAGTTCTTGCATGGATCATGAACTCTGTCTCACGCGAGCTTATGTCTGGGAATATATACACTGAAAGTGCTTTTTCGGTTTGGAACGATTTGAAAGAGATACTTCACAAAGTCAATGGTTCTAGAATTTTTCAATTACACAGAGACATTTGCCTTGCTCAACAAGGAGTGGATTCCATCTCCACTTATTTTGCTCGACTTAGAACTATGTGGGAAGAATTTGATGCAATTTGCAACCTTCCCAACTGCGGATGCCCCGAATTTCAAAAACATGTCTCTCATGCAAGCAATTTGAAACTCTTTCAATTTCTGAATGGCCTCAATGACTCCTATTCTAATGTGCGCACCAATCTGGTTATGCGCGAAGTTTTACCTACTGTTTCCCAGGCCTATGCTGTTTTAACTCAGGAGGAGAATCAGAGAAGTCTTTCTACTGGTGCTATTGCCAACAATGCCTCTGATTCAAAGCCTTCTTTTCTATCTGACACTGGGACTAATAAGTCAAGAGGCCAGAAAAGGAATTTGAATCTATTCTGTGATTTTTGTAAAATGAGAGGTCATGATTCTGATCACTGTTTCAAGAAAAATGGTTACCCACCTGGATGGAAGTTCAGGAACAATCAGGGTCAGAACAGGACTCCTCAAGCCAATGCTGTTATTGATGCCAATTCTGATGCTTCACGAAATGATGCTGGTAGCACTCGGGCTTCTATGCCACTTGAGCTGCCCAGAAACCAGCCTATGATGATTACCACTGAGCAGCTGGAGCACCTGGCTCGCAGCATGGCTAAGACTCAAAACAATTCTGAGGCTGAGGCTCGCGTTAACGCAGCTTCTACTTCCACAGGTATATCATTACTTGCCTCTAATTCTGTTGATTATCATGACTGGATTGTTGACACTGGTGCCACACATCATATGAGCTTTAGACATAACTGGATGATTAACTTTAAAACTGTTCAGTCTTATGTTCAACTACCAAATGGTATTAAATCCAGAGTTGCAGGAATTGGAGATGTTGAAATAAAAAAGAACCTGACTCTAAAAGATGTTCTTTTTTTGCCTGATTTCAAGTTCAATTTGTTATCTGTTGCTAAGCTGACAAAGGATTTATCTTGTTCTGTAATATTCAATACTAATTCTGTGATTTTGCAGGATCACTGCAATGGAATGGTGTTGGGGAGTGGACATGAAGCTGCAGGGCTATACCTTTTCAAACATCAACCAATAGTCCCTGTAGCTTTTCAGTCCTCCATTAGCAACCCTCAAGCCATTCTATGGCATAGGCGATTAGGCCACATTCCTTTTAAAGTCATGAATAAGATTCCTTATATTCAGTCTCTTAGCTTACATAATAATGCAATCTCTGATTGTAATGTTTGTCCTATGGCAAAACAATCTAGATCCCCATTTCCTAATAGCAGCTCTGTCACTTTTGATGCTTTTGACTTGATTCACCTTGATGTATGGGGTCCCTATCACAGAGTTACTCATGATCACAAACATTTCTTTTTAACTATTGTGGATGATTTTACTAGAGTAACCTGGGTTTATGTCATCACTTTGAAATCTGATGTTATTGAAATCCTTAAACATTTTTTTGTGATGATTGAAACTCAATTTTCAAAAAAGGTCAAAAGGATTAGATCTGACAATGGAGGTGAGTTTATTAATGATAATTGTGCTACGTTATTTTTAAATAAAGGCATTATTCATGAAACTTCCTGTGCATATACACCCCAGCAGAATGGTATTGTTGAAAGAAAGCACAGACATTTATTGGATGTTGCAAGATCTTTAAAATTGCAAAGTTTTGTGCCTGATAAATTTTGGGGTGAATGCATTTTAACAGCTTGTTATTTGATCAATCTTATGCCTACTGATGTTTTAAAGGGCAGCTCCCCATATGAAAAACTTTATAATAAATCCCCCACCATTGATCATATTAGGGTTTTTGGTTGTCTCTGTTATGCGAAGGTGTTACCTTTATCAGATAAGTTTTCAACCAGATCTATAGCTTGTGTTATGATGGGATATTCTCTGACTCAAAAGGGCTACAAACTATACAACTTGACCACCAAGAGCTTTTTTGTCTCCAGGGATGTTAAGTTTCTTGAACATCGATTTCCTTTCCAATCATCAGAAAATGTTCCATCATCAATTTTTGTCCCTAATGATCTACTTGATTCTGCAGATGTTACGAATAATGAAGTTTTTGGTGTTGACATTCCACCTCAAACTCCAAACTCTGACGACACTCAAATTTTCATTCCTAACACTGAGACGGACAGTCATGATTCCACTCCGGCAGGTATTTCTTCTACTGAAGGTAATGATGATGACACTTCTGATGTTGATGCTGATTTAGATACTGATGCACATCATGTCTCTAAACCTTCTGTTAGGCCTATTAGAGCTTCTAGACCCCCTGTTTGGACTCGAGACTATGATATGACTGCTACTGTTTCCACCAAGCATCCTATTTTAGAACACTTGAGCCTCAATCTTTTTTGGATGCTTGTAAAGATGATAATTGGGTCAAGGCTATGAAGGAAGAGATTAATGCTCTTGAACAAAATAATACTTGGTCGTTAGTTTCTTTGCCTCAAGGTAGAACTTCAATAGGATGCAAATGGGTTTTTCGTGTCAAATATAATTCTGATGGTTCACTTGAACGGTACAAAGCTCGTCTCGTTGCCAAAGGTTTCAAACAAAAAGAGGGCATTGATTATGAGGAAACTTTTTCTCCAGTTGCCAAAATTGGCACTGTTCGTATTGTCTTGTCCCTTGCTGCTATGAATGCTTGGCCTTTATATCAAATGGATGTTCATAATGCTTTTCTTCAAGGTGATTTATTTGAAGAAGTTTACATGGACTTGCCTCCCGGATTTGGTAATCAGGGGGAGTTATGTGTTGTAGATTCTAAACTTGTTTGCAGATTACACAAATCCTTATATGGGTTAAAACAGGCATCAAGACAGTGGAACATTAAACTAACTGAAGCTCTCCGTGGCAGTGGGTACAAACAGAGCCATCTTGATTACTCCTTATTTTTAAAGAGAAGGGGTGATGAAATTGTCATTCTGTTAGTTTACGTTGATGATTTGCTTATTACTGGTAATAGTGCTGCCTTGATTTCTGATCTTAAAACAGTTTTAAAAACAAGCTTCAAAATGAAAGATTTAGGAACTTTAAAGTATTTTCTAGGCATAGAAGTTGCAAGATCTGAAAATGGACTTGTGCTCTGTCAACGAAAATACGTTCTGGAAATGCTTTCTGAAGTTGGTTTGTTAGGTTGTAAATCGTCCAATACTCCTATGGAGCAAAATGCAAGGTTTACATCAGTTGGATATGATGAAAGCCTTGATTTGAATAAAAGTGATTTTAAGCTTTCTGATCCTAGTAAGTATAGACGATTAATTGGAAAACTTTTATACTTGGGCATTACGAGTCCTGATATTGCTTACTCGGTCCAATATTTGAGCCAATATATGCAAAATCCTAAAAAATCCCATTATGATGCTGTTTTCCGTATTTTGAAGTATTTGAAGCAACAGCCTGGTTTAGGTATACTTTTATCTTCAAGAAAACAGTTTGATATCACTGCTTATTGTGATTCAGATTATGCTCGTTGTATAGAATCGCGTAGGTCTGTTACGGGATATTGCGTTTTTTTGGGAAATTCTTTGGTATCATGGAAGGTAAAAAAACAGCCTACCGTTTCCTGTTCTTCAGCAGAAGCTGAATATCGTAGAGCGCGAAACTGTTTCTGAATTGATTTGGCTGAATGGGATACTTACTGAGTTGGGATTTCAGTTTAATAAACCTGTTACTTTGTATTGTGATAATAAGGCTGCTATTCAAATAGCTAATAATCCTGTTTTTCATGAACGCACTAAACATATAGAGGTTGACTGCCATTTCGTGCGTGATCAAGTTTATGCAGGTTTCCTTCAGTTAAGATATTTGAAGACTACGAGTCAGCCTGCTGATTTGTTCACTAAAGCTCTGCCAAAGATACAGCACAGACGGTTGCTCTCCAAGCTCAACTTGATTGACGTTTTTCACAAAAGTCCAGATTGAAGGGGAGTGTTGAAGCCCATGTATTGAGTCTGTTATTTGTCATTATGTTGGGCTCAATATTAGGTCGGCCCAGTTCATATTTGGACTGGCCCGGTCCGATCTGAATATTACAATCTTGAACTTTTGTGTTGTTTGAGGACTTGTTTGTTCATCTTAGAAAGGTTGCGGTGCAATCTTTATTTTGCTTCCTAGGGTTTAGTATATATAGGGGTGATGTAATAAAGAGAGGATATAATACAAATGATCCCTTATAATTTTCTTGGTGTCTGCTAGGGTTTACTGAAAACCATTCGTCTCCTTTTTGACCCACTGCGAATCTCTGGATTTCACAATAAAAGCTCTATATATTGACTAGAACACGATCCCCGAGAGTGAACTTTTTCTTAATCATCTCCACATTCTTTAAAAGAATTTATTCCATGTTTTCTATGTTGAAGGGTTGATAATAAAATTGCTATTTAAATTTTTACTAATTTATAAATTATTAATTGAACTTTAATTTTTTTTTTAAATTGACTACCTGAAAATTTGAAAATTAGATAATTGATTATGATATTTAAATCTTAGGCTGCAAGTAAAGGCACGAGATCATGAGAATTAATCAATTTATCGATTATAACAAACATAATTAATAATCCTAACAACTCAAAGAAAGATGTTATGTCCAAATCAAGGTATTGTGTTGACATCACCTCCCCCGTCGAGTCTTAATATTAATTATAGCTTAATTAACGATAACGAAATTTGGGATCTTGAATCCGCATTGGGGGAGAAGTCAATTTATTCACACTTTGACCAAATACTTAAAATTAGGGCCACTTGATTTTGGATGCGTATTATCTATAATTAATAGAAATTAATAAGTCAGATAATTCAAAGAAAACAAACTGTTTGTGCAAATTTATATAAAACAATGATAGTACGAGCACGATAATACGAGATAAGTGTCTTATTTCGTGGTTAGATATATATATATATATATATATATATATATATATATATATATATATATATATATATATATATATATATATATATATATGAAAACACAATAAAGTTGTGCTGGTGAATAAATTTAATTATACATAAATGTTGGTTTGACCAACTGGTAAAGCTAGTTGTGTTTTTAGAGACGGACTAAATTCGAATCCCGTTAATGACGCCATATTGAAGAATGCTTTAACATTAACAGTTATATAAACTTATAATAGTAAGATATAAAAATTCATATATCAAATTTATCTTAATAGCCATTACAAAAGACTTAATCAACAAAGTTTCATAATCAATTTTCATAAAACATCGCATCTAGACGTAAAATTAACATGATAACACGATCTACTGTTACGTATGAAATTTGAATCCATATTGTAGATAAGACAATAAACTTATTATGTATGTTGGTAATTACACAATAAATTTATATGATAATACTCAAGTATGCACGATTTGTTGCTCAACACTACTCGAGAATTATACATAATACACCAACGGTTCTCCACAGCATGTGATCCTTCAAGCTTTAACAACTTATTTGGAACTTAGAGAGCACGTGGTGCACACCCTCAACATTAGCAGTGCTCCACATTAACCTCAACACTACTCCGATAACACTCGTCCTTTAAACGACATTTGCATCATTTAGCAAACGTACATTACAATTTACAAGTTGTGCGATATATATATATAATCTAAAAACATATAAATACAATAACTTAGACCATACATAAGTGAACGCTAAAAAAAAAAAGTCAATAATAAACCTTTTTTTGATGTTTATGACCGTAGATGAACCGGTTTAAAGCTAATTAATTCAGTGGATTCAGATTTTGTCCGACGTTTAAAAGACTGTCTAACGATCTTAACAATTTCATTGCAAGTCCAACTCTTGAAGTTGGCCAACCTTTACGGCCAAAAACCGTCGATTATGGTGTAACGGTTCATCTTTCATTCATTAATCATTGTTTTTTTATTTAAATTCTGTCAAGTTTTGATGATAAAATATTATTTATTTTCAATATTTTATATTTTTGAAAAAAATTATATTCTTAATCAGTATTTTATATTTTATGGATTAATCCGATAGTGTCCTTCCTTCTAATATGGGCATGTGGGAAGAAACAAAATATCCAGCAAAATAAAAATAAATTAAAGCTAAGGCCTAAGTAGGGCCGGCAATGGTGCGGTGAAAATCAAATAACCATAGTTATTCGCACCATTTACCGCAATGGTTAACCGCACCATTATGGTGAGGGGCGGTTATGGTGATGAATATTGTAACCGCAATGGTTATGGTTATGGTATTCAGTCCATAACCGCGGTTATAACCATCACTTATATATATATAATATTAATATATATATTACTAATAGTTATATTGTTATATATATACATTATTATTATACTTTAATTATTATTCAAATATTATAATTCTTATTCCGTTCCCTTTCCAACCCACCATTTTTTGTCTATATTTCTTATTATTAGGTAACCACGATTAGAATTGATGGCGAATGAGGATCGATGATCGCAAGTGATAGGCAATTTAATGTGTTTTTTTTTTTAATTAAGTGAAACAATGAAGTTATGTTTAATTTGAATTTCGTGTATGAAACAATGAATGTATGTTTACTTTTCTTGTATGAAACAATGATGTTGTATTAGTTTGAATGATTGTGGTTAAATGGTTTAATCGTGGTTAAAAACCATGGTTATGGTTATGGTTATGGTTATGGTATGAAGAATCATAACCGCAGTGGTTATGGTTATGGTTATGGTATGAGAAGAAAAAAATATGGTATGGTTATGGTATTAGTGCTATTCGCACTATACCCTCACCATCGCCAGCCTTAGGCCTAAGACTAAGAGCTAACTATATTAACCTTCGGCAAAAAAAAAAAAACAGAAGAAGAGAAAAAGTCAAAGCTAATCTGGATGATGGCCCAATAGTCCGGTCTGGTTCGGTTCAAACACTGGCTGGTGTGTATAGCCGAAAAAGTAAACTTCCTTTACTTCCACTTAACGTTACTGCTTAACATTAATTAAGGAGCGTATACTTCAGCTAAAAGTCTAGGTTAAAACTTTTTAAGGAGTTTATATATAAACATGTATGCTTACAACTTACAAGTCAACACCTAATTATACACTGATTGCTTAAGGTGGTCAATTGAAGCAATTATTTAATTGGGAAAATGACAATTTTAGTAACAAATTATAACTATAATAATTACAAGTCATCCTATACATTTTTTTTCTTATATTAACAACCTTAACAATGTTTAGTGTTTCTAACTCCTCTGTCCGTCCATTTTGATTTTAGTTTGGCTGGAAAATGGTCATGTGTTTTGTATGTGACCAACATTCATGTGTACTATAAATGAAAGTTTAGTTGCAACATTTGAAAAGGAAAAAATAAAAAAAATCAGTTACTACTTTACAATTTTAACACATAATCCGTCCTAAATTGACCGTAAATGGCAAAGAAGGGTAACGTTTAAAAATAATCGAAATATTAGACAATAGAGGTGGGGAACTTAAAAACCGTTGAAACTTTAAGGAGTAAATTGGCGTTTTACCTTAGTTGAGAATTGAGATAACTAAAATAGACAAAAGAGGATTAAAGCACATGTTTGACACACCCTTATAATTAAGTTGTACTCATTCTTTACCCAAAAAAAAAAGTTGTACTCATTAAAGCTACTATACTATTCCCATTTTATAATGATGATGATATATGGCTGTAGCAATAACTAATCCCTCTCTTCATTCTTAAGATATATCGATTATAAATTGCTTATTGCGTACACTGTAAAAAGAGCCAGCGCTTCCTGCCTTAGGGGTAGTCATCTTCATAGAGAATAATATTATGTATTAACTAATTGATCTATATAAAATTTTCAATATATAGAGGTGTTAAAATAATACATGAAAAAATAAATATTATAAAATGTATGTACAAATCTTAAAAAATAAATTTCCTTATTATATATTATTCCGAATACAAAATATATTTTCTTTAAGTATAAACCTAT
This sequence comes from Clarkia xantiana subsp. parviflora, assembly GCA_036873135.1. Lineage (NCBI taxonomy): Eukaryota > Viridiplantae > Streptophyta > Magnoliopsida > Myrtales > Onagraceae > Clarkia > Clarkia xantiana. Next base: position 14,560,319 of record JAPTYO010000003.1, read on the forward strand.
GATTCTAGTATAAATATTTGATAGTAGAGTGACGTCCCATTATAGCATATGGCTCCGCCACTACTTGTAGTCTCAAAACCCCATTTCATTAGGAGAAATTATCCTTAAAAATGTACTTTAGTAGTAATCGTCTCTCTCAAGCGCTATTATTAGTTACTAGTTTATTTTTTAAAATTATTATATATATTTTCTAAATATACACGAACTAGATCTCATGTGGATTCACATGCAATTTTTGTAGAATAACCTAGATAGTAATAGAATTTGTAAATTACAATTATTAAAAATAATTAGCTAGCAGATATATTGGTCATACGTTAATAGTTTAGGTTGCAAGTTGCTATTCAACTCATATTTATAGGATGCCAAACAATCATATACTCTAGTTTCTTAATTTTAATTCTGGGATAAATGATACTTTAATTACAGAATCCTTTTCATACCATTTCTTTGCACAGAATCCACTTTTGGTACCACTTCTATTTTTTTGTATACTTTTGGTACCAATGTTTTCAACTTTGTATCCTTTTGGTACCACCGTTAACTTTCCTTTTGGATACAAAGTTGAAAACATTGGTACCAAAAGTATACAAAAAAATAGAAGTGGTACCAAAAGTGGATTCTGTGCAAAGAAGTGGTATGAAAGGGTACTTAATCCCTTAAATAATATAATACGTGTTCTTAGTCGTCTCAATTCTGTTGGGACTTTTTTTTTTTTAACAAAAAAGACAAGATATAGAAAATCTTTACATGTTGCAGTTGAATAATGAATGGTAAGAATCAGGCACGAATAAGGCTGATGGGTTCCGATGTAATCGTTAGCCCCGTTAACAGTCAATAGACGGCGAGTAAGTCCAGTGGGCCTCGTGAAAGGCCTGGAAGGCCCAGAAGCCCAGTACGAAGGGTCCCGACTTTAACAGTCCCGATATATGGGCTGAATGCTCCCGAAAAGAAGCCTCTGAGTAGGCCCCGATATGCCTTAGTAAAGGCCCCGATTATAAAGCCCCGCGGAGGCTGGACCTGTCTCGTGAGACAAAGGGTCCTGGGTGGTGACCTAGAATGAGATAACTCTGGAGTCCCCGACAAGAGTTGAGACTTGTGATCAGAGGATAAGGCTGAGAAACCCGCCTACTAGATAAGAGTAGTGGGAGACGGCTGAGATATAGATAACCTTCCCCGAGATGCGCAGGGCGTGCCCGAGATACGCGGAGTATGGGCGAGATACGCGGAGCGTGGGGCGAGATATACGGAATCCCGAACGAGATATACGGAATCATGGGTAAAACGGCCAACCACGGTCACAGGTAACTGAGTAACTTCTCCTCCTATATAAAGGAGGAAGTTACCTCAGAAAACACATTTTCTAATACGAACTTAGATAACTGCTTACCACCCCATTGATCGCATACTCATTTAGGCATCGGAGAGGGATTCTGGGTCACCACCCAGGTCATCCCCTTTTGCGATTACGCGGAGCCCAGGAGTTCGAGCTTTCCGTCAAGAACGTAACGGAGCTTCGCCCGTGATCCAACATTGGCGCCGTCTGTGGGAACCGTAACGAAAAGCCAAAATAGTTTCTACCAGATCAATGGCCGGTGGTGGCAAGAAGAAGCAAGTCCAGGCCGGTAGTTCTCGCCCTGCTGGAACTGTGAACTCCCCGTTGCTGGAGCATGCTGCTGAACAAGGTGAGCACCCTGCTGTTTCTCAGACAGGGGGGCATGGTGATGCTTATGAGGTCTCAGTCCGAGACACAGAGGTGAACGGGCAAGAGATCCCGCGAAGGGAGGTGGATGCTCCTCCAAATCCGGTGGTGCACAGAGAGGAGATCCCGCGGAGGGAAGTAGGTTCTTCCTCAAACTCGGAGTTGGCCAAGGCAGTAGCGGATGCTATGCCTATGTTCTTGGCAGCCATGGAGGCTCTGTTGGACAAGAGAGAGGCTGCCAGGAGGGCGGAGGAGTTGCCCCCGCGAGAAGAGCTACCCCCACCTCCTCCAAGGGTGGTTCCAGAAGAACAGGAGGTTCAGGAGGTTCAGCCCAAGAATAAGGGTAAGGAGCCCGCGCACTCGGAGAAATTCGTGGTGGATGGTCTTGGACCAGTGCAACACAGGACCAATCCCCTGAATGGCCCCATCACTCCCGATCAGGTGGTGAAGATTGTCAACATCTGCATGGGTGACCAGAAGCAAATGACATCGGAGCTAAGGGACCGATCCACTCACCCTTTCGTTCCACGGCTGCTAGATACTGTCGCCCCGCCAGGGCTAGGCATCCCGACCATCAAGGAGTACGATGGTGAAGGAGACCCGGTCCGCCATGTTCAGAGGCATGTCCAGGCTTGCATGGGAAGGACCTCGAATGATGATCTCGTGTGTTCACTGTTCCCGATCACCCTGGGAGAAAGGGCCATGACCTGGTTTTTCAGCCTACCGCCGGGAAGTATTACGTGCTGGGCTGATATGCACGATCGCTTCATCAAGCAATATCAAGGTCGTAGGCGTCTCTTGAAGAGCGTGAGGTCCCTGACCCAGGTGGTACAGAGATCCGATGAGTCGTTGGCATATTACTACCAGCGATTCACTGCCAGTGCCGCGGAGATCGATGAGGAGATATCGGAGGGAGAGACCATCCGCACTTTCCTTCGGAACCTAACTGCTCCGTATGGTTCCGATCTGATGCACAGCGTAGCCGCGAAGGCTGTGTGGAGTATGGAGGCCCTGCAAGCGAGGGTGAAGCAGCAGATCGACGTGCAGGAGTCGAATATTGTTGCCGGAGAGCTTGATCCTCCGAAGTCAGGAAGAGGAAAGCCATCGTCCAAGCTGTCGGATGATCGCAAAGGGACCGACAAATTGGAGGGAAGTAGGAGCCGTGGTCGCCCCGAGAGAAGGGAGGACAAACGTCCTCCGAGGAAGGATAACCGCGAGGGTCGTACTGTTCCCATCAACAGCTCGATGACCTCCGTGCTGGCTGTGATGGATCGGCAGGGTCTCGCCCGATACCCCCCGAGGAAAGATGGTGAGTTCTTGGGAGGCCGCTCCGATCGTTACTGTCGGTACCATCGAGCCAATGGTTACGACACAGATAACTGTCGGGAGCTGAAGAGGGAGATAGAGAAGCTGATCCAGAAGGGGAAGTTGAAGGAGTTCGTCGGAAGGGGAAGGTGCCGATCCCGTTCCAAAACTCGGTCGTGGTCCCGTTCCAAGTCCCGTGATCGATCTCCAAAGAAGAAGAAGGTTGAGCCGGAAACCTCCGGATCTGGTGCCCGTAAGGAGAGGCGGGGAACCATTAACGTCATTCACGGAGGAATGGCAGCGGGAGGTGACACCTCTGCTTCTCGGGAGAATTACGCTTCCCGCATCTCTACTGCTGTGGTGCTAGGCAAGAGGTCCCGGTCGTGGACTCTAAAGGAGGAAATGGTGATTTCTTTCTCAGCGGAGGATTTGATAGGCGTGGAGAGCCCCCACGATGACGCCTTGGTCGTGACCCTGGACGTGGACGGATTCGAGATGAAGCGGATCCTGATAGACGGAGGGAGCTCCTCCGACATTCTTTTCATGGACGCTCTGGAGGCCATGGGAAAGACGAAGAAGGACCTGACGCAAGTGAACTTCCCGATGGTGGGATTCTCTGGATCAACTTCCTATCCCTTGGGAATGATTACCTTAACGGTGGAGTTTGGTAGTGGCTGGAAGATGGAACGGCGGAACGTGGATTTCGTCGTGGTAGAATCGGCGGGAACGTATAATGCTATCATCAAGAGGACCATCATCAACCCTCTCATGGCAGTTGCTTCAACCGTCCACCAGAAGATGAAGTTCCCGACTGACAATGGGGTCGGAGAGGTCAAGGGTGACCAGGTGGCGTCACGAAGGTGTTATGTTAATGCCACTCGAAGGAGAAGAAGGGAAGCCATGGCTGTCCTGCAGACTGATGCCGATCCTCGAGAGGAGTTTGGGCGTCCCGCCCCCATGGAGGATCTGAAGGAGGTTTAGATTGATGGACCTCGAAGGAAGGTGAAGATCGGGTCTGCTTTGTCGGAGGAAAGAGCCCAAGATTTGATCGAGCTCCTGAAGGAGTTCAAGGAGCTGTTTGCATGGTCCCCGAGTGATATGCCAGGAATCAGCCCCGACGTGATTGTGCACGAGCTGAAGATTGATCCCGCGATCAAGCCTATCGCGCAGAGGAGGCGTCCGATGGGCGCGGATAAGAGGATCGCGATCCAGCAGGAGGTGGGCAGACTGCTCAACGCTGGATTCATCAAGGAGCTTCGATTCCAGACTTGGGTCGCTAACCCAGTCCTGGTGCGAAAGAATAATGGGAAGTGGCGGATGTGTGTCAATTTCCGCGACTTGAACAGGGCTTGCCCGAAGGATTGCTATCCGCTCCCGAGGATTGACCAGTTGGTGGATGCCACATCGGGACACGAGCTGCTAACCTTCATGGATGCCTATTCTGGTTACAACCAGATCAAGATGGCGAAGGAGGATGCCCCCCCATACGGCCTTCTATGCCGATAGTGACGTTTATCACTACGACGTTATGCCCTTCGGACTGATCAATGCTGGAGCCACTTACCAGAGAATGGTGAACAAGTTGTTCGGAGACATGCTGGGAAAAACCATGGAGGCGTATGTGGATGACATGCTGGTGAAGTCTCGACAGGCAGGATACCATGTCCAAAACTTGGCGACGGCGTTTGAGCGGATGAAGTTTCATCAGGTTCGTTTGAATCCGGACAAGTGCGCGACTCGGGGAAATTCTTAGGGTTCATGGTGAGCCAAAGAGGAATCGAGGTGAATCCCGAGAAGCTGCGAGCAATCGAGGAGATGCAGTCCCCGAAGACTCATCGGGAGGTTCAAGTATTGAATGGCCGGTTGGTCGCGATGAATCGATTCCTATCCAAGGCGAGTGACAGAGCCATGCCATTTTTTGATGTGCTAAGGGCCCACAAGAAGTTTGGATGGTCCGACAAGTGCGAGGAGGCATTCCAAGAACTCAAGCAGCACCTCCGTACCCTCCCGCCGTTGGCGAAACCGGTTCCAGGCGAGCGCTTTATCTCTATTTGGCTGTTTCTGAAGTTGCTGTTAGTTCTGTTCTAATAAAGATTGTCAAGGGCAACCAAGTGCCTGTTTATTATATAAGCAAGGCGTTTGCCAAATCTGAAATAAATTATCCCGCCATTGAGAAGTATCTCTTTGCGTTGATTGTTGCTGCTCGAAAGCTAAGACCTTACTTCCATGCCCACGAGGTTACGGTGTTAACTAATCAGCCCTTGAAGCACTTTTTGAACCGACCGGAGGCGTTGGGGAGACTGGTGAAATGGGCCATCGAGCTTACGGAGTTCCGTATTCATTTTGCTCCGAGAACTGCTATTAAAGGCCAGGCATTGGCAGATTTTATAGCTGAGTCTACGGCACCCGATCTGGAAGAAGCGGGTCCCGCAGAGGGGGCAACCATGGAGGTCCCGATAGCAGAACAGCCAGAACAGCCAAAAGAGGAGAACACTTGGGAAATGTACACTGATGGTTCATCGAGTGTAGAAGGATCGGGGGCAGGATTCGTATTGATACCGCCCAGTGGAGGCGAGCCCTTGCGATATGCCTTGACCTTAACGTTTAGGGCCACCAACAATGAAGCAGAGTATGAGGCTCTCATCACGGGCCTTAAAATTGCCAAGGGTACGGGAGTCGATCATTTAAAAGTGAAGTGCGATGCCAGCTTGATCGTGAATCAAGTCCGGGGGAACTATGAAGCCAAGAGCCCGACAATGAGGAAGTATTTGCACGAGGTGCAGACTTTGAAGGGAAGCTTTAAAAGCTTCGACATCGAGACAATCCCAAGGGAAGAAAATGCGAAGGCAGACGCCTTAAGCAAGTTTGCTCTAGGAGTGGCCCCCGAGGAGAATCGGAAGGTGCACTTTCTGGAGAGAGTAATTATCTCAACCATCGATCCGTCGGAGGTTTGCGCTATTGAAGCAGGATCGGAGGAAGAAGAGAAACCCACCTGGATGACCCCGATGGTCATATACCTGACTACGGGGGCACTCCCCGATGATGAAGTGGCAGCTGTTAGGTTGCGTCGAATCGCGAGCAACTACGTGATGATGGACAATCAGTTATACAAGAGGGGGCATGTAAAGCCTTTTCTGAAATGTGTGGCGGAGCAGATCCTCAAGTTCCTTCAAACTCAGATCATATCCCGGTATGGGGTTCCTCGAGTGTTGATCAGCGATAATGGCCCTCCGTTCAATGGGGCTCAGTTGAAGGAGTACCTGGAGGAATTGAACATCGAGCATCGGACAGCTTCCGTCCACCATGCTCAGACTAATGGCCAAGTCGAATCAGCCAACAAGATCGTGATGGATGGCTTGAAGAAGAGAGTCTACGCCTTGCAAGGTCATTGGCTGGATGAGCTTGAAAACGTGTTGTGGGCTGTTAGAACAACACCCAAGCAGTCGACAGGGGAGACTCCGTTTGGCCTTGTCTACGGCACGGAAGAAGTTGCCCCCGTGGAAATAGCGGTGGCGTCCCATCGCAGGAGGTATTATGAGCCTCTAACAAACGAGGAAATGAGACTTCTAGACTTAGACTTGCTCGAGGAGAAAAGTTGGAAGGCTGATGAAGTTCAGGCTCGGATGCGTCTGGCAACAGCCCGATATTATAATCGGCGTGTCAAGTCCCGACAATTCTTCGTTGGAGAACTTGTCTGGCGGAGGAACGAGTTCGTTCATCAAGATCGGATAAACAAGCTATCGCCGAAATGGGAGGGACCTTACAAGATCGTAGGGATGCCGGCCCCGAATGCATACAAGCTAGAAGACCTTGATGGCAAGACGTTGAAACATTCCTTCAGTGGCGCACACTTGAAGAAGTATCATGTTTGATATTAAGTCGCCGCGAATGGCGCAAGTTATCTATCGATCTGATGTAAGCAAAGCTTTGAGTTATTAGTGAATAAAAGAAGTTGCTTCCGATCAAATTGCGTTTTAGATTTATTCTAACTGCTAGTAAGACGTCCTGAAGGACGCGACAAAAAGCCTTCCGAGGTACGATAAAAGCCTTACGAGGTACGAGTAAGTCGCCTTTATGGCGCGACAAAACGCCTCTCGAGGTACGGACAAAAGCCCTACGGGGTATGAGTAAGTCGTCTTTATGATGCAACCAAAAGCCTAGGTACGAAAAAGCCCTAACGGGTCCGCGTAAGTCGTCTATATGATGCGGCAAAAAGCCTTAAAGGGTACGAAAAAGCCCTAACGGGTCCACGTAAGTCGTCTATATGATGCGGCAAAAAGCCTTAAAGGGTATGAAAAAGCCCTAACAGGTACGATTAAGTCGTCTGGAATGACGCGATAAAAGCCCTTAAGGGGTACGATTAAGTCGTCTAGATTGGCACGGTAAAAGCCTTAAGGGGTGCGAAAAATCATCTTAAGTGATGTATAAAATTGCCTTGAAAGGCATGGATGAGAAGCCTTAAGTGGCAAAGTCCCGAAGAAAATGTCGCGAAAGACATACGAAATTACTTTAACTGACTTGGACGAGAAACCTTAAGTGGTGAAGTCCCGAGTAGACGAGAAACCTTAAGTGGTGAAGTCCCGAGTAGACGAGAAACCTTAAGTGGTGAAGTCCCGAGTAGACGAGAAACCTTAAGTGGTAAAGTCTCGAGTTAAGCATCGGAAGGATGTATGAAGTCATATTAGGTGGTGCATCGGAACGTATAAAGTAACGAATTTAAAGTTGCTTTAAATAAGTGCAATGAGTATCGGGACCGAAACAGATGGAAGGAATTTCTTATATAAAGGCTCAAAGGCCTAAAAGTTCCGATACAAAGATAAGGAGGATACAAGGAGGAAAAATTACAAGGACTTAAAGAATAGAGCATTAAGCTTGGACCTTGTTGGAAGTTGGGTCCTCAGCAGCGTTGGAGGGAGCAGGATTCGGAGGGGCCTGGGCAGAAGGCTCTGCAGTCCGCGGAGTCGGGTCCGCGGCATCAACCTCGTCACTCTCCGCGGGGAGGTTGAAGTACTTCTCCGCGATAGGGGCAAGGGTCTCGGACTTCTTGAAGTCGATGGAATCCTCGTATGCCGTGTAGAGCTCCTCGACGGCATTGAACAGAATGTTCTCCACCTCGGTTTTGCAGAACTTCACGGCATCCGCCTGGAAATCATCGGAGTTCCGATACTCTCGCGACTCTGAGCCTTTGCCTCAGCCAGTTTGGCAGAGAATTCAGCCTTCTCGGCTTCAAGTCTCGCCTTGGCCTCCGCGAGAGCTTCCACGAAAACACCATTCTCGTGGATGAGCTGCCTTTTCTCCGCCTCGTTCCGCCACTGATCCTCCTGGGCCATCCTCCGCTCCCGACGCAGGACGGCCTCATGATCGTGAACCTGCTTCTGCAGGCCCGTAGCCATCTCGTCGAGGAGGGTCCGTTCCTTGGCTATCTTGTCCCTGGCCGCCACAGCCTCGTCGAGGTCCGCCTGGAGCTTGGCCAAAGCGTCGGGGTCCGACTTAGCTTGTGCTTCCTCCAAAGCACCCTTGAGAGCCAGGATGAAGCCAAAGTAGCGCTGGTGGTCCGCGGTTTCCTAAGACGAAAGGGAAAAAAAGATTAGAATCCGATGGTCGGAGGCAAGAACAATGAAGAGAACAAAGCAAAGGTAAAGTTTTACCTCCATCCGACGGATGGCCATATTGCGGAGCTCCTCCTCGATGTCCTCCCGCGCCAAGGAGATTGGCCGCCTCAAGGCTGGAGGAATTGACCCTGCCAGCAGATGCAGGGCCAATTCAGGCTGAAGGTCCCCCCGTTGGAGTGAGACCCCTTGGAGAGACTCGATCGGGTTCCAGGGAACCGTCTCCTGGTCGGGGGTGAAAACCTTGTAAAGATTTTCATCCACGGGGAGAGAAGGGATTACCCTGGAAGCCTCAGCCGGAGGAGCCACCTCGGTCGGAGGCTCGGGAGTTGGAGTGCGGAGCTCTGGAGGAGGACTCCGGGACACGTCCTCCACGGTTGGCCTCAGGATGCTCCGACCTGGCCTTCGGCAGCGAAGCAGGCCACCTTCATTTGGCTCCTCGGAGGAAGGAGAAGCCTCCAAGTCGGTCACCTGACGGAACTGAGCTTCCGTCGGGGTATCCTCCATCATCGGCGCCTGTGGAGTCGCAGCCCGTGCTGGAGTATCAGCTCTCCTCGGAGTGAGAGCCTCCGATGGACCTGCGGTTGCGGGACGAATAAAGTCAGGCAGAGTATCATGGGGGCACCAGATGATTTGGCAACTACCCATAGAGTCCAGTAGGGCCCAAGGCAGTCATGAGTGAGAAGCTCTGTCATTCGATAATTGTGCGCAAGGCAAAAGCCTCCGACTGAGATATCAAGAGGCTTGAAGACAAAAGCCTCCGATGGTAATATCGGGAGGTATGGACATAAAAGCCTCTGATGATGAGGACAGAAGGTCTGGAATTGGAAGACACGATGGACTACAAGTCCCCCATGTCTTGGGGGCAAATGATGGGTTCCGATGTAATCGTTAGCCCCGTTAACAGTCAATAGACGGCGAGTAAGTCCAGTGGGCCTCGTGAAAGGCCTGGAAGGCCCAGAAGCCCAGTACGAAGGGTCCCGACTTTAACAGTCCCGATATATGGGCTGAATGCTCCCGACAAGAAGCCTCTGAGTAGGCCCCGATATGCCTTAGTAAAGGCCCCGATTATAAAGCCCCGCGGAGGCTGCACCTGTCTCGTGAGACAAAGGGTCCTGGGTGGTGACCTAGAATGAGATAACTCTGGAGTCCCCGACAAGAGTTGGGACTTGTGATCAGATGATAAGGCTGAGAAACCCGCCTACTAGATAAGAGTAGTGGGAGACGGCTGAGATATAGATAACCTCCCCCGAGATGCGCAGGGCGTGCCCGAGGTACGCGGAGTATGGGCGAGATACGCGGAGCGTGGGGCGAGATATACGGAATCCCGAACGAGATATACGGAATCATGGGTAAAACGGCCAACCACGGTCACAGGTAACTGAGTAACTTCTCCTCCTATATAAAGGAGGAAGTTACCTCAGAAAACACATTTTCTAATACGAACTTAGATAACTGCTTACCACCCCATTGATCGCATACTCATTTAGGCATCGGAGAGGGATTCTGGGTCACCACCCAGGTCATCCCCTTTTGCAGGATTACGCGGAACCCAGGAGTTCGAGCTTTCCGTCAAGAACGTAACGGAGCTTCGCCCGTGATCCAACAAAGGCCTTAGAATGGAAACATTTCTTTAAAAATGAGCTTACGAAGAATACAAGAAAAGTGCACAAGTTGAAGGTGTACGAAACTTTTTTAGTCTGTTGTACCGTGCATTAACCAGTTTGTAAGATTGGAGTTTTTTTTGTAATTGTTGTTGACATTTTATCTTGTGTAGTCTAATTTTAAAACGACATGATAAAAATAAAAAATAAAATTAATTGTTTAAAATAAGAAAATAAATGTGAGGTATATGTTCTGAAACAAGCATTAAGAATTATTACAAACGATCAATCTTTTAGATGTTGAGAAAGGATTTCTTGATTATTAAGTTTCACAACTAATCTGTTACATGGGAGATAGCTATACATAGTAGCTAGCTTAAAGTACAAGTAACAACTAACTTACTAAGCTACTAAACTAATAAGTTATACAATATATCACTTAATGAACTCAACATTCACCATTCTCTTTCTTTTCTCGAAACACATATTTAATGCTGTACTGGTGGAGCAGATATACATGCTGCGATTTGCTCAATGCCTTAGTGAGTAGATCTGCAATCTGTTCTTCTGTTGCAATGTAAAAAGGGCTCACGACGTTTCTTGCAACCTTCTCACGACGTTTCTTGCAACCTTCTCACGAATAGAATGTCAATCAAACTCAATATGCTCTGTTCTTTCATGGAACATAGGATTTTTGCTCATTTGAATCGCAGCCTTGCTGTCACAATAGATGGGAATTGACTGAGTAACTTTCAACCCAACTCCTGCACTAAGTTCTTCATCCAGACAGCTTCATCACCAGCTAAACTTAAGCTTCTATACTCTGCCTCAGCAGTTGATTTTGCCACAGTTTGCTGCTTCTTTACTTTCCAATCAACTACTGCATCTCCTAGCTTCACCACATATGAATTCACTGGCCTTCTACTGAAAATGCATGAACCCCAGTCTGAATCACAATAGAGTTTCAACTGGAGATCATTCTTTGATGGAAAGAACAATCCTTGGCCTGGGATCATGAACAAACTAACTCAATTGTTGCATAGCAAAAGAGATGTCTGGACGTGTCATTGTTAGGTATAAAAGATTCTCAATCATCCTTCTGATACCTTCCAGTATCTTGATACCTTTCATCTCTGAGTTCAAACCAAAAACTTCATCATATTCTTTAGTAGTGTGCTTCAACCCAACTTCCATAGGAGTATTGAAAGGTTCAACAACCCCTAAACCAGCATCCATAATCAACTCTAAGGCATACTTGCGCTGATTTAACAAAATTCCTTCATTAGTTCTAGCAACTTCAAGGCCAATGAAATATTTCATACTTCCTAGATCATTTAATTTGAAATGATGCTGCAAGACATTCTTCAGTTCAGAAATGAGAAAAGAATCTGAACCTATGATAAGGAGATCGTCCACATAAATCAAAAAGAAAACATGTTTATTCCAATTGACTTAGTGAACAAAGAATAGTCTGAGTTGCTCTGCTTGTAACCATTCCTGACTAGAGCATGAGTGAGCTTCAAATTCCACTGCCTCGACGCCTGCTTCAGTCCATATAGTGACTTCAAAAGCTTGCAAGCTTTACCTTTCGATGTCTTCTTTCCTTCATCAAAGAATCCATGTGGAATTTCCATAAAAACTTCCTCTGTCAAGTCTCCTTGTAAGAATTCATTGCTAACATCCATTTGAAAGATTTCCCATCCATTAGCAGCAACAATAGTCAATAAGCATCTAACAGTAGGCATCCTTACCACTGGTGAAAAAGTTTCGGTAAAATCAGATCCTTCCACCTGTGTGTATCCCTTAGCTACTAAACGAGCTTTGTATCTTTCAAGAGATCCATCTGGATTATACTTGACCTTGTACACCCACTTGCAACCAATTGCTCTTTTCCCTGGTGGTAAGTCAGTCAGAATCCAGGTTTTGTTAGCTTGTAGAGCAGCAATTTCTTCTTTCATTGCTTTGATCCAATTCCCATTTGAATAGCTTCTTCATAAATGAGTGGCTCTCTGATTTTATCCACATTAGCCAAAAAAACTCTTATACTGAGGAGACAATCTATTAAACTGCACATTATTCTTTAGGCCAAAAACATCAGCATTGTTGATAGTTGGTGTAATAAAATCACTTGACCAAACCGGGGGACTTGTTGGTCTAGTTAATCTTCTCAACACTGGTGGTGATGGAGTATAAACTGCTTCAGGGACTCCTTGATCTGCAAGTGCTCCAGTGTCTGCATCAGTGCCTGCATTATTGTCCCCGGTGTCTTCATCATTGCCTACATCATTGTCCCCAGTGCCTGCACCATTGCCTGCATCATCGAGAACAACATCTTCATGTTGTTGTGCCTCTTGAAAAATGGAAGAATCATTGCTCAAGTGAGGAAGCTTAATTGAAAACTCTGATTTACTCATTTTGAAAGGAAAAATGTCTTCCAAGAACTTCACATCTCTGCTAACATGAAAGTTCCTGGGGTTCATGATTAACCAGAGAGGAATCGAAGCCAATCCAGAAAACATCACCTTCATAGAGGAAATGTCCTCGCCTACCTGACATAGAGAGGTATAAAGTCTCAATGGAAGGCTAGCCTAATTGGGAAGATTCCTGGGGAGATCAGGCGATAAATCCCTTCAATTCTTCAAAATATTGAGCGCAAATAAGAAGTTCGAATGGACACTCGAATGTGAGGAGGCTGTCCAACAACTGAAGAAGCATCTCCATTCACTTCCCGCCCTAGCCAAGCCACTATTCCTCTACCTGAGCATATGCTCGACAGCAGTGCGTTCAGTACTAATTAAGGAAACGTGCAACATTCAAATTCCGGTCTATTATGTTAGTAAGCTTTTTGGTGTCACCGAAGCAAACTACATGGAGATCAAGAAATACTTGTATGCACTATTGATAGCGGCAAGGAAGCTACGACCCTATTTCCACGCCCATGAAATCACAGTGTTCACCAACCATCCTCCAAAGAAACTCTTGCAAAAACCTGCTATCTCAGGGCGAATGGTCAAGTGGGCAGTAGAATTAAGTGAGTTCCGCATTCACTTTGAGCCTTGAAAGGCGATCAAAGGCCAAGCATTTGCCGACTTCATTGCTGAAAACACGACGACACCAGACGCCAAACCTGTCCTCCTCCCCCAGGAAGAGCATGTGAGGAAAATGCCCAAGAATGTGGCTAACGATTCTATGTCATGGTTGTTATATACCGACAGCTCATCTTCTGCTCAAAGATGTGGGGTAGGTATGGTATTAACGCCACCTAATGGAGAACCCGTCCAGTATGCGCTGGTTCTCACCTTTCGAGCTACTAATAATGAAACAGAATATGAGGCCCTACTCACAGGTCTTCGTATAGCCAAAGGTATGAGAATTACAAATTTGAAAGTGCGATGTGACTCTGAGTTTATTGTCAATCAAACCAACGGAACCTGTATCGCCAAGGGGGAGAATATGAAGAAATATGCGGAACAGGTGCGACGACTCGTGCGAGACATGTCTCATTTCCAAATAGAGGCTATCCCTCGAGAAAGCAACCAATAGGCTGACGCCCTTAGCAAATTTGCTTTGGAAAACACCTTCCCTGCACCAGTACACTTCATCGAGCGCTCCCTCTATTCAGCTGTGGAGCCGGGGGCAGAGGTCCTTAATATCCAAGCTCCTGACTCATGGATAATCCCCATCCATAACTATTTGGAACAAGGGAGCCTTCCAGAAGATCCATTTGAGGCGACCAAAATTCAGAGAATGGCGGGACGATTCACGATCTTGGATGGATACCTCTACAAGAGGGGATACTCCACGTCTTATCTTCGATGCATAGCCGCCCCTCAGACGAAAAGTATTATGGAAGATCTACACAAAGGCGACGCCGGATGTCACGAAGGAGCCAAAACTTTGGTGTTAAAATCCTTACGACGGGGATTCTACTAGCCAACAATGCATAAAGAAGCATTGATGCTCGTGCAAGCCTGCCCTGCTTGCCAAATTTACGCTCCAAGAATAACAAGACCACCTACGAAAATCACGCGTATGATGAGCGCCTGGCCCTTCGCACAGTAGGGAATCAACCTCATAGGGCCTCTGCCCAAATCCACAGGTCAGCTAACACATATCGTGGTTGCCATCGACTACTTCTCTAAATTGATAGAAGCAAGAGATTTGGCGTAAAAAACTAATCTCCAAATGATAAAGTTCATTAGTGAACAAATCATATGCCGATATGGATTGCCGAAAATCCTCATCAGCGATAACGGCCCCAATTTGCCAGCGACGATTTGGCCGACTTTTGTGAAGATATGCTTATCAACAATTGCTTCGGCTCTGTCCATCATGCGCAAACTAATGGACAAGTCGAGGAGGCAAAAAAAACGATCCTGAATAGACTAAAGAAAAGGGTGTCCACTCTCAAGGGAAATTGGGTCGAGGAGCTGGACCAAGTACTTTGGGCGCTCAGAACCACACCCAAAAGAGCCACTGGCGAAACCCCCCTTCAGCATGGTCTATGGGTTTGAAGCCGTCTCGCCCATAGAGGTAGCTAATATCTCTCAAAGGGTCGCCGCGTATGAAGTCGATCAAAATGATGAACAAAGGAGGATCGATTTGGATCTCGTTGACAAAACAAGATGGGCCTCCGAAGAAACTCAAGGAAGAATGAGCTCGCCACCGCTAGGTATTTTAACTGAAAAGTGGGGCGACGGCAGTTCTTCCTAGGAGAAAAGGTGCTACGAAGAAACGAGTTTATAACGGCCGATCAAAGAGGAAAAATGGTGCCGAAATGGAAAGGTCCTTATACCGTGGTCGATATACCATGTCCCAACGCCTACAAATTAAAAGAATCTCAAGGGCAACGCCTCAATAGGACTTTTAATGAGAAGCACCTGAAGAAATTCTACGTCTAGAAATCCTTTCATGTATTTCTATTACAATAAAGTAATGAATAAATATATGATTTCTCTCCTCTTAATGTGTCCACAGGACTCCTCGACTCCATATAGTCGGCGAAGATCCAGGAGATCAGTCATAATACTGACTCTCACGACTTCCGAAAGTCACCATGTACAAATAGATCAGTCATGACTCCTCGACTCCATATAGTCGACGACGATCCAGGAGATCAGTCATAATACTGACTCCCACGACTTCCGAAAGTCGTCGTCGTCTACAAATGAGACCAGTCATAATACTGACTCCTCGACTCCATATAGTCGGCGACGATCCAGGAGATCAGTCATAATACTGACTCTCACGACTTCCGAAAGTCGCCATCTACAAAGGAGACCAATCATAATACTGACTCCTCGACTCCATATAGTCGGCGACGATCCAGGAGATTAGTCATAATACTGACTCCCACGACTTCCGAAAGTCGCCATCTACAAAGGAGATCAGTCATAATACTGACTCCTCAACTCCATATAGTCGGCGAAGATCCGGGAGATCAGTCATAATAGTGACTCCCACGACTTCCGAAAGTCGCCATGTACAAAGAGATCAGTCATAATACTGACTCATCGACTCCATATAGTCAGAGACGATCCAGGAGACTAGTCATAATACTGTCTCCCACGACTTCCGAAAGTCGTCGTCTACAAATGAGACCAGTCATAATACTGACTCCTTGACTCCATATAGTCGGCGACGATCCAGGAGATCAGTCATAATACTGACTCCCACGACTTCCGAAAGTCGTCGTCTACAAATGAGACCAGTCATAATACTGACTCCTCGACTCCATATAGTCGGCCACGATCCAGGAGATCAGTCATAATACTGACTCCCACGACTTCCGAAAGTCGCCATCTACAAAGGAGATCGGTCATAATACTGACTCCTCGACTCCACATAGTCGGTGACGATCCAAGAGATCAGTCATAATACTGACTCCCACGACTTCCTAAAGTCGCCATCTACAAAAGAGATCAGTCATAATACTGACTACTTGACTCCATATAGACGGTGACGATCCAGAAGATCATTCATAATACTGACTCCCATGACTTCCGAAATTCGCCATCTACAAAGGAGATCAGTCATAATACTGACTCCTCGACTCCATATAGTCGACGACGATCCAGGAGATCAGTCATAATACTAACTCCCACGACTTCCGAAAATCTCCATCTACAAAGGAGATCAGTCATAATACCAACTCCTCGATTCCTTATAGTCGGCGACAATCCAGGAGATCAGTCATAATACCGACTCTTCAACTCCACATAACTAACAAGGGCCGAGAAATACGATTTCAATATAAAAAATTCTTGACCTATGAGGTAAACAAATCGGCCAAGATAGGAGACAGAGACAAGATTCACTTATCATCATAAGAAGGTACTCGACACAAGCCCTTCCCCTTTTATTAAAATAAGATTAATGGCTTATGTCTCGGGGGCAAGTGTTGAGATGTGATTCGAAGAAACCTTGGAAGTATTGAGAACATTAAAATTTGAGACCTCAGAGAGACACGTCGACGACCAATTATAATCAAGAGAAGAAAACAAAGATAAATAATCGACACTGATGATAAGAGGGGTCGACATCCAATACGACACTCGAACAAATGTGATAAGTCCACTCAAGAACTCTCCCTCTTAAGGTAAGAGTCGAGTCGGCATCCACACATTATTGAGGAAACCCTTCCCCTTAAGGACAGCTAGTAACCTGCTCGCCGCCTTCTTTACCAAGGAAACCTTCCTCTCAAGGTAAATCTAAGGTGGCAACCTGTCTGTCACCTGATTAAGGTAGCCTTCCACATTAAGAAATGATGAGGTGGCAACCTGCTTGTCACCTACTGACATTTTACCGCCCTTCTCAACCAATAAGAAGAAGGCGGCCACCGCCACCAGGCCACTAATCAGGACACCACATCCGCTACATAAAGTCGGTATAATTCTCCTCTATAAATAGAGAGGACTACTTTCATTACTTAAGAATAATCTCTGATATACTTTTGACAGTATCCTCTCTCAAATTTCATTTCTGACTTAAGTTTCGGAGTGGAATCATGGGCAAATCCCCAACCCATTTTCAGGTTCTCGCATGCCAGACGCTCAAAAAGAGACTAAGCACCCCTCGAGGTCGAGAAAGATACCTATAACAGCAAATCGAAGACGAAACCTCGAAGTTCATTACCAAAAGTTTCAAGTCACATTATTTTGATCCCAAAACCACGGTAGTTCACTTTGATGATATATATGGTGTGATTCAATCTACATATTATATATACACTTATCTCTTGTCCATTTGAAGCCCATAATAATAAAGAAGATACGTTCAAATATACACGGTGGTCCATTTCATGAAATACTTCTATATATATATATATATATATATATTTTTACAATGGTATTGGGAAATTCATAGAAGATATGTAGCATGTGGCTGGTTGTGCCCAAATTATCTAAAACCATGATTTTTCCACTTCGTGTTCTCATGCTCATCCATTCATTCATCAATCATATCGATATCCACTTGACATGAACATGACACGACTATATTATATATAATATCGTGGTTCGTGACCGGAGTTATCCTGGCAGTGGCACTAACTAGCTAGTAGATGAGAACATACTACCCTAATGAGGTCCTAATAGTACTCGCAAAATCATTTTGACTCATATTTTCAGTTACAATATCGTCACACCATTATTAAGTAATAAAATAGAAAAAAAATAATAATTTGGTTAAAGTATTCAAAATAGACAAAATCATTTTGAACACATTTACAAATTTATTTTGTACATATGATTTTTATACAATAAATATAAATAATTTACTTATAATTTATTTTCTAATCATCTCATCATACTATTATATATATATACATAAAAAATCAAAATTTTATCCAAGTAATTTTTTAGAAAATATAAAAAACCATGATTTGAATAATTAATTTTTCCATTTAAATTAGTAATATTTAGAAATAATGAATATATATTTTCGGAAGAATGAATATGAAATTTCATACTATTAATTTTATTTTTGTTAAAAAATAAAATAATCGGCAAAAAAAATCGAAAAATAGAATGAGAAAGAATTATTAAAAGTGTCAAATTTTCATGAAACTACAAATAATCTAGTATATTTGTCAAAAATACATTTGATGGGAAAAAAAATCTAAAAAAATGTAATTGGCTCAATGGGGGTTGGTTGGTCAAAATTTTGTCTGAAAGGGGGAATTTAATTGGATAGGGAGAAAAAGGGAAGAGTGGGGCCCACTCCCGTTTCAGTAGGTCTATGGTCAACCCTGCCATCCCTTCCCTTCCGCTCTCCCCTTAAAAACCTTCTTCTCTTCGTCTCTTCCCTCCTTCACGGCTCGTAAAACAAACCACCATCCATTAGATTCATTCATTCATTCGCCCATTTCTATTCTTTCTCTCCTCTCCTCACCCAAAACAAAATTACGAAAATAAACAAAAATGGACAGCTTCGATGAGATACCCGACCCGTTACTCCTCCAGATCTTCAACTCCGTCTCCGACGTCAAGTCCCTGGCTCTCTGCCGCGCCGTCTCCCGCCGCTTCAACACCCTCGTCCCCCAGTCAGAATCGCTCGTTCTCCGCGTCGACCGTGTCGTCTCTCCCGATGCCGACGACTTGGAGTCCCTCCTTCTCTTCTTCCTCAAATCGCTCTTCAAATCCCTCCACGCTCTGGTGTCTCCCAAATCGACCCTCAGCGTCCGCCCGGCACTCGACACCGACCCCACCAGGATTCTCCGCGGCTTCCAACGGATACGACACCTCGACATTGAATTGCCCGCCGGAGACTTCAAGCTCCATAAGGCCACGCTTGTCAGGTATATATTGTCCCATCCCATCCTTCCTGTTATATTTTTTTTACATAAATAAATAATTATTATTTACCTAGTAACTTAGTTTCGTGGCAACGGTAAAAAAATCATTAATCCCCCAATTCTCTCTGTTTATTATGCTGAACTTATTCCACTTGTAATAAATTATTTATTATAATAATGATATGAATAATAATAATATACACTGTAATAAATTATTATATAGAGATGTATTTTGTCGTTTACTATATTTATTTATTATTATCATTATTACTTATTTATTACACATTTTCTGTCAATTTTTTGGCTGAATGAGTGCAAATAAATAATATAATCTTACAGTTTAAATGAGTGCAGTTTATAATTACATTTATAAGTTAAGTTTGAGCAGTTGATTATTGATATTTTTTCAAATGGCACACTTTAATTATTTTCTATTGTAGTTCCAGATAGAAGATTCTTTGTTTAATTAGGTGGGAGAATATATGTATATTATTGTGATATAATCCAACTCTTATCTGTTTCACAGACTTAATCAAATTCTGAATATTTCTTGGTGTCAACAATATACAGATATAAGGCCGTGTTTGGTTCGACGCTTAAGCATTGTGTGATCTTCGGGTTCGGGGGTGAGAGAGACAAGGACTTTGCAGAGGGGTTGAAAGAGAGGGTGGTATGGATCATTAACGCGTTGATCGCGGCTTCCACGAGGCATGCCTACGTGGCAAGGGAGGTGGTGAGTCAGCACGGTGAGTTGGAGCGCCTGGTGGTGAGGGACAGGGAATGTGAGGGCGAGGTGGTCATGGATACGAGAGAGCTGGGTGAGTGCAGGGAGAGTGGTGTGAACGATGCGGGGAGGACCACGGTACCATGTGTGAGGATGCAGATGAGGCACTTGAAGAGGGTTGCTATTGGAGGAGGGAATTGGGTGGATGGTGCCACGTTAGTCGTGGTTCGGCCAAATGGCATCCAAAAAGTTGACAATGATGCTGACTTGGCAATGGAGGCCTTCGGATGTGGGGTTTACCGTGAGGCTATCCAAGAGCTGCTCAAGAGCCGCAGTTATATGTTAGAAATGAATTCTTTTTGAAGAAAGAATTAATTTTTATCTTTTATAAAATTCTTATTATTTATTATTCCATATCCAATTAGATATGTATGTCATCTGGTGTATTTGTAATCTTTTCTTATGGTTGTTCTTTGGTAGTGTAAATAGTAAATACACGAATAAGTATAATGCATGCAATTGGCGTTATATTCCATCCTAGTAGTGTTTTTTTCTTACAACATAAGTGCAATTACATGCTACAACCTATCTTACACAAGATATTTTCAACCTTGATGTATATGTTTTTTTTTTCCCAATGAGTGTATAGGTTTCAGTTTTTAAAATAATATCTCGCTCGTACGGGTCGACATGTAAATGATAAATTATTGTTTATACAGTTTTTTCATTTTAAAGCTTAAATCAAAATATCAAATTTTAAGTAAAATGCTAAACTGTTACGTCATATTATGGTGATTCTATTGATACGTGAACCTACCTGAATCAAGTGCATCACCACATTAATAATGAGCCGTCGATGGCCTAAAATATGATCGACTAACCTTCAAGTCGTACATTGACCAAAATACCATCAACTTGCACAATTAATGTGGGAGAGTAAATAGGAAATAATTTAAAGGATAATCAAATTATTAATATTCACAAGCATTATTAGTTAATTAATTCTTTTATGGGAAATAGGGAGAAATTAGAGATAAGGATAACGCCATGGGTCGGGTCGGGGTCAGCTCAGATCGTGCCAATCTTGACACAGAGCTTGGATTAGGTTTGTAGTAGTCTAAAAAGGGTGACAACATTTGTTATTGGAGCCCAGATATGCTTAGGCCCGTTTGTAACTTGATCTGTTTATCTGTTTATATAATTGGGCTTGACCCGGGTTGTTTAGTTGTGGTCTATTTAAGGGTGAGGAATGGCCAGTGAAGGTATTGTTCCCGTGACCTCTTCAGTGCGCCTCTGTTCTATTTCTCTGCTAGGGTTTCTCTATTTTCTCTGACTGCGAAGCTTTACATGGTATCGAGCTCTTCAAAGCTCTATACGCTCTGCGATTCTGTTCCGCTGCGGTATTCTATACTGGTCTTCTTCTCATTCTCCGGAGCTTTTTGGTTTTGTGAATCTGCTCTTGGTTAACGAAGCGTTTTTCTTTAAGATTTCCTGCTTATCTCTTACATGCATGTTGAGATCCGTGTAGGATCTGTTGATTACTGTATTTCTTGCAACGATTTCTGTCCTTTTCTCTATCTGCATGTTAATATTGGTGACGGATCTGTTGGTTTTATGGCGATTCATCTTCTTTTAAACATTTAGAAATTCAGTCTTGAACGATCTCCCAGTCGATTGATGATTGTGGTAGATCTGACGAATTTTCTGATAAATCTGCTTATGACGATTCGTTTTCTGAAGTTTTGATTTCGGTCGAATTTTCTTATTATCCGCTCTGATTTTACTCAAAGACTCTTTATCTACAGATCTATCTTCTTTCTCATAGATCTATATCTTTTCTATAAGATCTCACGGCGATGTGTTAAACAAAAATAGATATGTACCTTATCTCCGGAATCGTCGTAGATTTGTGGTCTTGAACCATTTTCTTTCTTGCATGCACAAAATAATATGATGATGATTCTTTGAATCAGAGGCATTTTGAATAAGAAGCATCTGATAATGATTTTTTGAATCGGAAATCTTGCTGAATGCGTTTTTTCTCTTGAGGATTTTTCTGGATCTTCTCAGATCTTGTTTGTTTTCTAGTAGATCTGTCATCTTTTCTGTTAGGCGACTCTGTTTCGCTACTTCACGATGACGAACGAAACAAACAAGAACCAAGATGATCTTGTTAAGGCAACAGAGATTCCTCCATTGCCATATGTTGTTGAGTATATGCCAAAGATTGATCATAATCATCCTCTCTTTTTGCATTCTTCGGATTCTGCTGGTCTCTCATTGGTATCTGAGAAGCTAACCTATTCTGAGGATTATGGCTTCTGGAGTAAGGTCATGGGGATTCTCCTTATTTCCAAAAAAAAAAACTTGGATTTGTTACTGGTGCATGTAAAAATGAAAATTTCGAACCAAACTTGCATGATCAATGAGATCGTTGCAATTCTCTCGTTGTTGCTTGGATTATGAAGTCAGTTTCTAGGGAACTTATGCCTGGCAACATTTATATTGAAAGTTTTTTTTCTGTCTGAAACGATTTAAAGGAACGGTTACATAAATTCAATGGTTCTAGAGTTTTTCAGTTGCATAGTGATATCTGCTTAGCTCAGCAAGGGGTTGACTATGTTTCGACCTGTTTTGCGAAGCTCCGGATTGTGTGGGAGGAGTTCGATGCAATTTGTAACTTCCCCAATTGTGGATGTCCTGTATTTTAGACGCATATCATTCATGCAAGCAACCTTAAAAATTTTCAGTTTCTGAATGGCTTAAATGACTCTTATTCAAATGTTCGATCAAATTTACTCATGAGGGAGTCATTGCCTTCGGTCTCTCAGGCTTATGCCGTTCTTATTCAAGAAGAAAATCAAAGGAGTTTATCTGCTAATACCATTGTTAACAATGTTTCTGAGGTTAAACATTCTGAGATTTCTGGAAGTAGAGGTCGTGGTCAGAAAATGAATTTGAATTTGATCTGTGATTTTTGCAAACTCAAAGGCTACGACTATGAACACTGCTTCAAAAGGAAGGGATATCCCCTAGTTGGAAGTTCCGTTCGAATCAAAACAGAACTCCCCAAGCTAACTCTGCTGTTAACAGTGCTGCTTTAGGTTTGGAGGTTAGCGGTACATCTGCATCCACCCCTCTGGATCTCCCAAAAAACCAGCCAATGATGGTTACAGCGGAGCAATTGGAGCATTTTTCGCGATGAATGGTCACGTCACAACATGCTGGATCTGAGGTTGCTGAAGCACGTGCCAATGTTGCTTCCTCAGGTATATCCTTTTCTGATTCCCAATGGATCTTGGACACTGGTGCCACCCATCATATAACCTGTAGATCTAATTGGATTTTTAACATAAAAACTGGTGATAAACATGTTCAATTACCTAATGGCTTTCGATCTAAGGTTCATGGCATATGAAGCTTTAAATTTGGAAAAACCAAAGTTTTAAATGATGTCCTGTATGTCCCAGATTTCAAGTTTAATCTGATATCCATTGCTAAACTCACTAAGGATATATCTTGTTGTGCTATTTTCATCCAAACTCGGTAATTTTGCAGGATCCCTGCAATGGAATGGTGTTGGGGACTGGTCATGAAACTGCAGGACTATATTTTTTCAAACTAGATACTCTAAATCCTGTGGTCCTTCATTCTTTAGCTGATCATTCTCAAATCATCCATTGGCATCATCGTTTGAGTCATGTACCTTTTAATACATTGAGCAAAATAAACTCTTTGCATTCGTTGTTTTAAAAAATAAAGACATTTCTGATTGTAGCATTTGCCCCTTGGCTAAACAGACTAGGTTGCCCTTCCCTGTTAGTATGTCTGTTAGCCAAGATCTTTTTTAACTTTTACATGTTGATGTATGGGGACCCTATCAACACCCCACTTATGATAATAAGAGATATTTTCTCACAACTGTGGATGATTTTTCTAGGACAACTTGGGTTTACCTACTCACTTTAAAGTCTGATGTTATTGTCATTCTGAAACACTTTTTTTTTATGGTCGATACTTAGTTTAACAGAAAAATTAAAAGAATTCGTTCTAATAATGGCGGAGAATTTTTCAATGAAAAATGTGCTTCTCTTTTCTCAAATAATGGTGTCATTCATGAAAGCACATGCTCTTACACCCCTCAACATAATGACATTGTTGAACGAAAACATAGACAACTTCTTGAAATAGCTAGGGCTTTAAAATTACAAAGTTTTTTACCGATAAGTTCTGGGGAGAAGCTATTTTAACAGCTTGCTATCTGATTAATCTGATTCCAACTGATGTTTTAAAAGGAATATCCCCTTTTGAAAAATTGTATGAAAGGTTCCCTCTTTGGATCATTTGAGGGTTTTTGGATGCCTTTTTTATGCAAAGGTCTTGCCCACAACTGATAAGTTTGCTCCCAGGAGATTGCCTCGGTTATGATGGGCTATTCTTTGACACAAAAATGCTACAGACTCTACAATTTAACAACTAAGAGTTTCTTTGTCAGTCGTGATGTTAAGTTTCTTGAGACCTTCTTTCCTTTTAAATCTGATAATCATTCCAATTTACCTGTGTTTACTCCTAACATTCTTCCAACTTCTGTTTCAGATGCAGTTCAGAATGAAGCTTTTGGTCCTGACTACCCAAGAACACAGGATGATCATGATAATGCAGAACAATATAACCTGGATACTGACAGTGTTGCCTCAGATGATCACTCTATAGATTCAGATGGTGAGTCCAATGATACAGCTAATGACGATGACAGCCTTTTGCATGAAGTAATTCATGATGTTCCTGTCTCTGAACCTAGAACTAGGCCTGTTAGATCAGCAAAGCCACCGATTTGGACTCGTAATTATGATATGTCCACCCATTTTTCAACTTTGCATCCTATATCAAATTGTTTTGGTTATGATAAGATTACAAGTGACTATAAATCTTTTTTAAGTCTTGTTGATAAAATTACTGAGCCATATCATTTTTCTGATGCTTGTAAAGATCCCAATTGGGTTAAGGCTATGAGGGATGAAGTAGATTCTTTGGAATTGAATAAAACCTGGTCACTTACCCTTACCTCTTGGTCGAAAATCAATTTGAAATCACGACCAGGGTGGATCCTTTGTTTGACAGTGGGTTCAAATTTTAAGGACCGACTTAAAAAAAATAAAAAAAATATTTGATTTGTAGTTGAAAATTTTTTTAAAGACCACATTGGTTATGTTGTATGAATTTGAGATAAAGTTTTAGATTCATTCTAAATATAAACAAACACATTATTAGTATTTCCAAAATAATTAACAGTTATTTTAACATAAAAGTGGCAATAATAGATGTTTTTGAAACATAAATGGTTATAATAATACACAAAAAAACTTAAATTAGAACAATAATAATTTTGATGTAAACATAATTTTACTGTTCTAAATATTCATTGCATTGTCTGTCTTATATACTTTTAGTTATTAAGTATGTTTTCTAAAGTTAAACCATTAGCAAACCCTAAAGATTTATTAATCAAACCGGTTTTCAAGTGTAATCAAGCCGGACAAATGCTCACGGTTTTCCGATCGGCTAATCAGATCTGGCCGGTTTTATAAAATACTTTGTGTATGATCTTTATAGCGAGGGATAATCAAGATATTTCTTGGAAATGACAGTAAAGCGCAAGCATCACCTTATAATGAGGGATCTTGCACTCTTGACATATTATATCGATATCTATGTATATGGAAAGCAGTGCTCACAATCACAAGCTTGCATGCGAAGCAAAAGACCCGAAATCTCGAAGAGACCGATCCGAGTCCGAATGTGTATAACTTTTCTTTCAAAGTCGGGAATGGTCTTTTTTTCATGCAGCCCAAGTAGGCCCATTACAGGTCAACTGCGGCCCAATTTCTGTGGACCATAAACCCTGCAGCTTTTTTTTTTTTTTTTTGGTAATCAAAACCCTGCTGCTCACTTCTGCCGTCTTCATCATTTTGAATTAAGTCAAATCAAAGAGCATTGCTCTGCTGAATTGGTTGGTCATCCGCTTCCGTTGTCAAGCTGCAACAATCGATTTCCAGAACTTGGTCGAGTTTTCCTTGTATAAAGCCATGGCTCTCCTGCTCCGGCGAGTCTTCCTCGTTTCAGTGCACCACAAACCGTTATTAGTTTCCGACGCTCTTCTCTTCTTCTCTACCACCTCAAATGCTAACAATTCAACAATTACAGACTACTTGATATCTCAGCACGATTTCTCTCCGCAGGCAGCACTTGAGTTGTCATCCTACAAGTCTCTTCTGAAACGACCTGAAAAGGTATACTCTCTTATAACTCTACTCAAAGACAGTGGCTTCTCCCAAGTTCAGCTCGAGAAAGCAATTCGGAGATTCCCCAATTTACTCTCCCTCGATGTTGACATCATTCAACCCAAAATCAAGATTTTCCTTGATATAGGGTTTGAACCCAGCGAAATTGCAAAGATACTTTCAGCTAATCCTGGGATACTAGGACGAGGCACTGAGCGCATACTCTCAAACATATCAGTCCTCAAGGGAATTTTAGGCTCCTATGCTAATGTCACTGATGTTCTCAAGCTTTCCGGTGGGTGGTTCCTAAAGAACAATCTGGATAAGACCCTAGTGGCCAATATTGAATTGCTCAAGGAATGTGGAGTTGCTTCCGAGCAAATCGCTAGGTATGTTGCTAAGTTTCCTAGGTGTCTGTTGCACAAGCCTGAGAGGATTCAAGAATTCATAGTGATGGTTGATCGGATGGGGGTGCCTCGACTATCAGGGCGGTATCTTTCTGCAATAAGGACTCTGAGCTCAATGTCATCGGAGACTTGGGTGCTTAAATTGGAGCTTCTCAGGAACTTAGGGTTATCAGAAAATGATATTTTGTGTGTCTTCCGGAGTGTGCCCCAGGTTTTGGCAGTTTCAGAGAGGAAGCTTAGGGACGTCCTAAACATTATGATCGAGGTCGGAAAGATTGATCTCTCTCAACTTGTGAGCCACCCTGGTATATTCCTCTTCAGCGTTGAGAGAAGGCTCAAGCCTCGTCTGGAGGTATATCAACTCCTGGAGAGCAAGAAATCGCTTATAACCAAGATGAAATTGACCACATTCTGCAAGATGACAAACCAGAAGTTCCTGGAGTTTGTGTCTCAATTTGAAGATGAATTAGGAGATGAATTCGCTATCATTAAAAGGTTGAGTGGCTCATAGCTAGCTGTGTAAAATTGCCAAGTTTCATAGTTTGATTAATAGTGCTAGGAAAATTGTTGGTACTTTCATGGACCTGTTCTTGCTGCTGCAGACAATAGATTTGTTGGAGAAAGTTCACTTTGTTCTTCAGATGAATTACTTATTTGCCTCTCTTGATTTGCTGGTCTTTCGTTTGGGCCTTGGAGATTACTTGTTTTTACCTTTTTTCAGTTAATTACCTTTTTTCAGCTAGTTTATAGTCTTCCCTGAGCCTCTTGTGAGAAAATTTAAAGAAAAAAAAAGCGAGAAGAAACTTTGGTAAATTAAACAAGATCAAGTATCTATGAATATCTGTAGTTATATTTTTATGGTCAATTGTTGGGCAATAAGAATGAATGAATGAGTGGTTGGTTGGTTGGTTGGTTGGATAAAAGAGGGACAAGTGATGATTTTCCATTGTCTTTTGAGTAGATATTTGCTTACTGAAACGAAGGGTGCAATCCATGTATGATCCAAGTGAGTAGGACTCACGCTTGGTACACACACACACAATCTTCAAGCCTTTATATAGCCAGCACGATCTCATGATATGCTATCTTGTAGGTTTAAAAATTGGTAGGGCTAGATTGCTTTACTTTTCTTTTTGTTTGCTAGAAGCATTGATCAACTTATAACCATTTGCATATGGTGCGGTCCACCTTTGGCTTTATTTAGTGAATTTCCTTTAATCATGACTGTTTTGTTTATGTAATCATGCCATCTGTTGGATTACATATTAAATGATTTGAATGACATAAATAGAGATGTATTACAATAACTGATTAGAGGTATGAGCCATGACATTGCAAAGAGAGTAGCTAGCATAAACTGTATGAGAATTTTAAGTATTTAGGTACTTTGCCGTCTTTCTTAAAAATGTCAAGTGTTGGTTGGTGCAACATGTGAATCACCCTCATACATGAAGCATCTTATCTATATCTCTCTTTGTGTGCCTAGTGATACATTTTATTTTTTTTATGACTCGGAACATTACTTAAGTCTAGAATTCAGGATCAGCCAACCAAATTGTGACGCCTTATGCGATTCTTAAGTTTTTATTAGGACAATATAATGAATCATATGCAGGGGAAGTGGGCGTGATGATGAAGCAATGCATATGAGCACCGGCCTTGAATCAAAGTTTAGCACTTTACTTTGTATATTCAAACAAAGTTTTGCAAAGGCATTGGAATAAAGTGAAGTCTAAGAAAGAAGCATATTGTCTTGGAGGTCCCCATTCATTTTAATGCTGTGGGGGAGTGAAATAGTATGCAAAAGGGAAGCTATTAATAATAGCTAATGAGAAGAGAACACTAAACACAACAAGAAACACCCAACTCCTCAAAATACAAACATTTGCATTTAGTTGGGAAGAAGGAGAAAGAGAGTTGTTCTCCATGTCCATGAAAGGGAAAGATCATACTTTGATGAAAGCAGCTGCTTCAACTGATCTACTTGTATGCTTCCCTTCCAGGTCGATCCTCAGCTTGAGGCCAAATGCCATATTTTGCCCGGGGGAGCCTGGGAACCTCCGGTGCTCTCAATTGCACCTTCCTCCACATCTCAAAAGAACGAATGCTCGAGGTATTGGGGTGACAATGTCGAGTCCACTGCTGCGGGCCCCACAGACCAAGCAGATTGACTTGAAGAATGCAGAGCCGACCTCTCCAAAGGTCAGTTGTGCTGGACAGATCAAAGCGTCGTCGAAGAGTAACAAAGGCTGCAAGAGTGGGCAGTCTCTGATAGAAGAGATTGAGAGAATCCACAATAAAGGGAAGAAACATTGGTTGAGATCTTTTGGGTTGAAAAAAGAAGTGGGGCATTTGTTGTCATGTTTGAGGGGTTTAAGATTTGATCTCCGTCTACTGTGCTTGAATAATTTGCCAAATACTTGTGATGATGGTGAGGATGAGAATGATGGTGATGGTGAGAATAATTCAAATACTCTGTTTTCCAAGTGGTTCATGGTCTTGCAGGAGAATCATAACTATGATTTGTGTACAAGACACAAAGTGAGTGTCGAATCTATTGCTCCCCCACCAAATGCACTATTACTAATGAGATGCCGATCTGCTCCTGCGAGACAATTGTCGATAAGGGCAAAAGAAGAAGTAGAAAAGTGTATTGAAAATAAAGATGGAAGAGAGACAACAATGAAATTAAGATGTATAATGGATGAGGAGAAGATGAAAGAGCTCCATCCTGATGAACCAATGAAGAAGAAGAAGACTAAGAAAGAGTGTTATGTGGAGATGAGGGAAACTTGGTTCATTGCAAGGAGTAAAAGTTGGAAGATGTAATAAAATCTCCCTCCTTTATGGTAAAAATCCCATACAAGTTTTGTTTCTTTGGTTTTCTGGAGTTGTACTTGAATGTTTATTAGTAGAGAACAAAGAAATACACGGTTGAATTATCTACTCAAACAATTAGTGATAGCTAGCTTATTTTGATTTTTTTGGCCAAAAAAAAAAGCTTATTTTGATTTTACTATGGAAGAATTTGGAAGCTACTAAACTAAAAGAAGTTGAACGGTCATGGAGAAGCCTTAATTTGATAGTGAAAGGTTGTGGTGACTAGGGGTAAGTCAGTCAATCTATGTGTGAGCTATTGTCATATTCGAATTTGATTCCATAAATTTCAAGTCGAGCTTGAGTTTCTGCTACCGAGTTAAGTACCGGTACGAGTTCATTTATACTCGACTCAAGAGATTCACGAGCTCGAGCTTTTGTTGTTGTTAAAAGTCTATTCAAGTTGAATTCGTGTATGAGTTTATTTGAGTTATTTATCTGAATAATTTTTAACTTGATAAGTTAGTCGTCGAGTGTGACATTAAACAAAATATGAACTTTAAAAAATCTGAGCTCGGTTAAATTTGAGTAAAATGAGTCGACTTTGCTGTACTTGATTATACTAGGATGTGCTAGATTACACCCCAGTTGTGACAAATGAAACGGCCATGGAGAAGCTTTTAACTTGAATCTACTCCTCTTAGTTCTACAAAAAACTAACATCCAACAATGTTTTTTGAAATCAAAGGAAAAGTAGAGCCGCCGAAAGCTATTATTCCATATATAATATCATCACTACAATAAATAATTTTATTTTAGTTAGTACTACGAAAAATGAATTAAAGAATAAAGATTTTTAATTATTTTTTTTTATAGATAGTTGATAACAACGTTTCACATGTAATTTACAATTCCCTTCGTTGTAACCCAGGTTAATAGTTCTGACTTCTGATAGTGCCACATGATTGGGCTATTTATCCAATGTTGCAACAATTTGGTTTTTTAATAATAAATATTTAAATAATCTCTTCTAAATCATTGAAGGATTATGGAAATCCTAGCGGCCCAATTAGGCCCATTTTAGTAAATTAGCGGCCCAAACTCCCGTCCGTCAGCTTAATTCTGCCTGCCATCTTCATCATTTTGATGAAAATGGGGGTGGTGATCTGCTGAATTGACGACGACTCCGCTTCCGTGAGTTGATTTCCTTCCAGACCTTTGTAAAAATCATGGCTCTCCTCCTACTCCGTTGCAGATCCCGGCTTATCTCAATCCATCCCGAACCATTATTAGTTTCCGGAGCTCTTCTGTTATTCTCTACCTCCTCAGATGCAACAATTTACGACCACTTGATACATCAACACCATTTCTCTCCACAGGCAGCACTTGACTTCTCATCCTACAAGCCTCTTCTGAAACAACCCGACAAGGTATACTCTCTTATAACTCTACTCAAAGACAGCTCGAGAAAGCAATTCGGAAAGTCCCCAATTTACTCTCCCTCGATGCTGACATGGTTCAACCCAAAATCAAGATTTTCCTTGATATAGGGCTTCAACCCAGCGACATTGCAAAGATACTTTCAGCTGATCCTTTGATACTACGACGACGAACTGAGCAGCTACTCTTAAACATATCAGTCCTCAAGGGAGTTTTGGGCTCCTATGCTAATATCTCTGATGTTGTTCTCAAGTATTCTGGTGGGTGTGGGTGGTTCCTAAAGAACAATCTTGACAAGATTATGGTGCCCAATATTGAATTGCTCAAGAAATGCGGAGTCTCTTCGAAGCAAATAGCTAGGTATGTAGCTCTGTATCCTAGGTTTCTGGTGAACAAGCCTGAGAGGATTCAAGAATTCATAGAGACAGTGGATCGGATGGGTGTGCCTCGACTAACAGGGCGGTATGTGTCTGCAATAAGGACTAGGAGCTCAATGTCATCGGAGAGTTGGGGGCTTAAGTTGGAGTTTCTAAGGAACTTAGGGTTATCAGAAAGTGATGTTTTTTGTATGTTCCGTAGTCTGCCCCAGGTTTTGGCAGTGTCAAAGAGGAAGCTTAGGAACGTGTTGAACATTATGGTCGAGGTTGGAAAGGTTGATCTCTCACAACTTGTGAGCCACCCTGAAATTTTCCTCTACAGCAATGAGAAAAGGCTCAAGCCTCGTGTGGAGGTATATCAACTCCTGGAGAGCAAGAATTTGCTTAAAGACAAGATGAAACTGACCACATTCTGCAAGTTGACTAACCTGGAGTTCCTGAAGTTTGTGTCTCAATTTGAGGATGAATTAGGAGACGAATTTGCTGTTATTACAAGGTCAAATGGCTCATAGCTAGCTGAGTATAAGTCCCAAGTTTCTTAGTAGTTTGATTAGTAGTGCAAGGAAATTTGTTGGTACTTTCATGGACTAGTGCTTGCCGTTGCAGACAACATATTTGTTCGAGAAAGTTCAGTTGCTCTTATAAGCAGGTACTACTTATTCGCATCTCTGTATTTGTTAGTCTTTCATTTTGGGGATTTAGTTGTTCTTACCTTTTTCAGTTAGTTTACAGTCTTCCCTTGAGCTTCCTGTGAGAAAATTTAAAGAGAAGTAACTTCGGTAAACAAGATAAAGTATCTCTGAACATTTGCAGTTACATTTTTAATGTCAATTGTTGGGCAATAAGAATGAACGAGTGTTTGGTTGGTTAAAAGATGGACAAGTCATGATTTTTCATTGTTTTTTAAGTAGCTACTATGTGATTACTGAAACAAGGGTGCAATGCATGTATGATCCAAGTTAGCAGGACTCATAAAACACTCCCGGTACACATCCACAGCTTTCAAGCCTTTATATAGCCAGCACGATCTCAAGATATTCTATGTTTAAAAATGGGCAGGATTTCATTTTCTTCCTAGCTTTAGCATATGGGTTGCTTTGCTTTTTGTTGGCTTGAAGCATCGATCAACTTAAAACCATTTGCATATGGTGCGGTCCACCCTTGGCTTTATTTATTGAATTTCCTTTAATCATGACTGTTTTGTTTATGGAATGATGACATATATTGAATTAGATATTAGGTGATTTGAATGACAGTAAGTAATATTAGCTACTTAGAGATATACCAGCCATTGCAAGTAGAGTAGCATAAGATATATGATCGAGTCTGAAGTAATTAGGTACTTTTCAAGTGTTGGTCGGTGCCAACAGGTGAATCACCCTCATATATGAATCACGGAAAATGTGTGCGTGATGATGAATCGACACTTATCAGCTCCAGCCTTGAATCAAAGTTTAGCACTTTACTTTATATACTCAAACAAAGTTTTGCTAAGGCATTGGAACTAGTAAAGAAGCCTCTTCTCTTGATGTGGTCCCCCATTCAATTTTGTGCGGAGATGAATAGTATGCAAAAGGGAAGCTATTAGTAATGACTAATGAGGAGAGAACAATAACAAAAAGAATTCAAATACTCTGTTTTTCAAGTGGTTCATGGTCTTGCAGGAGAATCATAACTATGATTTGTGTACAAGACACAAAGTGAGTGCTGAATCTATTGCTCCCCCACCAAATGCACTATTACTAATGAGATGCCGATCTGACCCTGCTAGGCGACTGTCGGCAAAAGAAGTAGAAAAGAGTATTGAAAAGAAAGATGGAAGAGGACAACAATGAAATTAAGATATCTAACGGATGAGAAGAAGATGCAAGTGCTCCATCCTGATGAACCAAATAAGAAGATGAAGAAGAAGAAGACCAAGAAAGAGTCTTATGTGGAGATGAGAGACCCAAAAGTTGGAACATATCCCTTCTTTAGAGCATCCACAATGGTATTATACATATTATTACTTAAATATCTATTTAACATTTTTTACTCAAATAACTACTTTTTCTAACTCAAATACACATATATCCAACTTCGAGTTTCATTCACCAAATTACCTAACTGTGCTGTTCCCAAAAACGTGGTGAGGTATCGCGCTTTTGGGGACAACGCACTTAATCCTTAATTTAGAGTTTAGGCTCACACATAGTAATTAGTGCTTTTAATGAGCATTGGGAACCATAATACGTTGGGATTGGGAGAAAATTATTAGGTTTGGGGGCCTGTAGGAATTTTTTACCTAAATACCTAGTTTTTGTAACTCATATATATATATCTTAGTTTGAGTATTCTAGACTAAAATACCTATTCGTGCTGTTGGAAACAGAGCGGTGGCACCTTAATCCAGAGTTTAGTTTCATATTTAGGTTTTAATCGACCGCACACTTACCAACAACATGGTGATCTAACAATTAAATTGTTGATATTAGTTATTGTGTCTAACAACATGCTGCCACATGTGTGACAGATATGACATTAAAGCCACCGAGCAGTTGCCAACAGCGTCCGCATGGTTTCCAACTGCGCGGTGGCTTTAATGTCGTATTTGTCACACACATGGCAGCATGTTGTCAGACACGGTAACTAATAGTCAACAATTAGACTATTAGACCATCCCGCGGTTGCCAACTGCGCTGTGGATTAAAACCCTAATTACTATTTATGAAACTAAACTCTGGATTAAGGTGCCACCGCGATGTTCCTAACAACGCCGGTTGTTATTTTGGTTTAGAAAACTGAAACTCAGATATATGTGTATTTGAGTTATCAAAATTGAGTATTTGAGTAAAAGATTCCAAATGTATACCCTCACATCTGTCATAATAATAAGGACCGGTAATTCGTGCTCAGCTCGATAGGCCGACACGGAAAGTTACGAATTTGGGTTAATCATTTTCGTATCGTGCCAAAATCGGGCCGTGTAAAAAAATTGTGTTGTGTTCGTGTTTGATATTGGTGACACGGCCCGACACGATAACACGATAGTTATATGTATGTATGCAATAATTTCTACTGATATAAACCTATCTAAATCTAGCATGACCTCTTTTTGCAATGATATTTTATGAAGTTTGAATTAAACTCTCTATATTGAGTAATTTCAAAATTTTAGTTTAAAAAATTGTTACGTGTGAATTTTTTATTTAATTTACTATAAATTTTCCGTGTCGTGTTTTTCTCGTGTTGTGCTGAACTAAATTGGCACGCCTTAGTAATAGCTGTGTTTGGACTGCCACTCAGAACACGGCATGAATCCGCACAAATTGTGAGTGCTACTAGTAGTACTCTCTCCTCTCTTCTTCCTTTCTTGTTTTTCTTTCTCCTCTTTATATTTTTTTTCTCCATAAAATTATATATTTACTGCTTTTTTTGTCGGCCTTTTTATTTGAAAGTGGAAAATACTTTTATTATAGATATATATGTTTGATTATTTATTCATGTCTGCTATATAATAATAATAATAATTAACACATTATAATTTTGTATTATCAAAAAAATTGACATATATACGGTAAGTACCATTAATTATGTAGTTTATATAAATATATATTGAGCGGAGCAAATTTACACTATAAGGCAGTTGAGTCATTAACTCTCTAGTGATCACCAAATAAAAATAATAATGATATGTGTTGTGTTCAGTGTTATCAGAACCGGATCGGAACGGCAGTCCGACCGGGTTCGAACCGGAACCGGCACCTCTAACGGTCTGGTTCGTGTAATTCCGGAAGATGTAAGCGAATTCGGTTCAATATCCGGTTTTTTAGAGAACCGGCCGGTTCAGAGTGGACCGGGCGGTTCTCCGATTCGCCGGTTCTGTACCAATAACATTAAAAAAAATTGCCTTTAACCTAATCGGCTAATCATGTTCAACTGAGCTCAAATCAGATAATGGCAGCCTAAGAAAATCAAATCAGAGCTCAAGTGCTCAACCATGCCTATATGGCAGATGAAGGAGAGCTCCGGCCAGCCCTACCACCTCGTGATGAACCCACCTGCAGAGCTCCATGAATCCGCCCCAAAATCAGCTCAGATCTGCACAGAACGGTAAGGGTCAGGGGCCACCGAAGCAGGACTCTCCCGACACCAAACTCCCCACAGCTCAGACTTCTTGACCGGCCAAACAGATGGAAAGGGAGGGGAAGAAGCAATGACAGTGATGATGATAGCTTGGCGTTTTTGCGGATGCTCATGGCGCGATAGAGAAGATGGGTGGACAAATAGAGGAGGAGCGAGTAGGTCTGTTTGCAGATCGATGAGGATTTTTGCAGATCTAGCACATCAGACAACACACAAATTAACAAAAAGTTAACATTTAATAAACTTAATTCTTGAAGACTCTTTTTTTCAAACTAATTATATTGCATTAATTATTACTTTGTATAAATACCAAATATTCGTTTAAAATAGACAAAAAGACTGTTATTTTCTCTCTAGAAGACAAAAACCAAGATAGGAGAAAAATAAATATTTTTTTCTACTGAATAAGCAAATATAATAAAGGGATTAAGTACATTTTCATACCACTTCTTTGCACAGAATCCACTTTTGGTACCACTTTTATTTTTTTGTATACTTTTGGTACAACCCTTTCAACTTTGTATCCTTTTGGTACCACCGTTAACATTCCGTCCAATTTGGCCGTTAAGTGTCATGTGCCATGTACGTGATTAGCCCTAAACTTTTGATTTTGTTCAATTTAGTCAATCTAATACATTCTTAACTTCTAATTTGTTCAATTTAGTCCTAAAATTTGAAAACTAAACCCTTAACCCAAATTGACCTAGTCGGACTTAGGCTAGGGCTAGGTCCGACCCTGGGTCGGGTTTGCATGGCCCCGACCCAGGGTCGGACCTAGCCCTAGGCTAGATCCAACTAGGTCAATTGGGACCTAGCCCCAATTGGGTTCAACAATATTATATGTATTTTAGGATATTATATGTATTTTTTATAAAGAATAAATCGGCAATATTTATTGCATTATTAGATTAGATATTTAGCATTTATTATATAGAATAAATCAATAGGATTTGATTTTCCTAAAATTATGTAAACCCTAGTATTCATATATACATGGGTATACATGGGTCTAGGTTATTGTAAAAGGGAGGAAACAAATGGAATACATCGAAGCTTAATAGAATTTCTTATCGTGTTCATCTACTGAAAGAAGTATCTCTTATTATTTATCTTCTTTGGTCGGGTTTGATTTGTTTGATTTAAATATTTCTTCCTCAGTTTTTTT
This sequence comes from Clarkia xantiana subsp. parviflora, assembly GCA_036873135.1. NCBI lineage: Eukaryota > Viridiplantae > Streptophyta > Magnoliopsida > Myrtales > Onagraceae > Clarkia > Clarkia xantiana. The sequence goes on from JAPTYO010000003.1 coordinate 14,596,669, forward strand.
TATTGTGCCCTTAGGGTGATTGTGTTGCTGACCAGGACCTCCATGAATGGTACTTAGGGGATCTGTATACCAGCTTCGAAATCTTTGACAACACTTTGATACCGAGCTATGTTTTGAATCGTCTACGTACATATATTGTAAATTAAGGCTCAGTAGTGTATATATATATATATATATATATATATATATATTGATTTTATAATTGTATGTACGTATACTAATTGGCCTAGGCAAGAGAGGATGCTTCTGCTCAAGAGTCGGATCCATCTTCGAAATCCACTTACGGTCATCCCCACTACCACCGCGTCGTTCACACACCATCTCATGTCCGTTCCGTAGCTCTGTTAATCCTCCGACCAAGTCCAAACCACCGTACTCCACGACCGCCTTCGCCCACTCCCTCCGATGCCAAACCGCACTTCCGCAACTGCCTTCGCCCACTCCCACTCCCGATCCCGGACCGACTCGAGTCTTCTGCCTCCTTCCAATCAACCGACCACATCAGACTCATGCTCGGCCTTCTCCGTCGTCTCGCCTCGGCTCCGATCGCAGACATCCATCATCGTTCCGCCATCTCTGGTCGCTCATATTCCACACGTTTCGTGCTGCTTCAGGAATGACCACCATCATCATGCTTTGCTTCTCTGTTGCTGTCTTGCTTCTTCAAAACCAGGTAACATATTAATATTATATATATATATATCGAATAATGATATGTTAGATAATCTGTTAGCTATGCATTATATAATATGTTATGTTAGGTTTGAATCTTAATTTTGGTATTTTGATAATGTTTGCTATTAGATTTTATTTTGCTAGCATAAGGTTTTATTTTATAATCGTTTTCTAATTGATTTTTAAATAGCGTAGGAATGTAAAAAAAAAAATTAATTTTTTTAATTTTTTTTTTCTAATGCTATGAAATTGTATATGCATTAAAAAAAGTCGCAATTTGTGAATTGAGTACCAAAAAGGCGTAATTAAAAAAAAAATTAATTCGTAAAAGAACCACCGAACTCAAATTTCTGATCGTAGACCGATTTAATACCTAGGTGTTTAATTTGTTATCGTTTAGGTATTTTAGGATTCTAGTTAGCCTTATAATTAATTAGTGGCAACTCTCTTCAAAATCCGCGTTTTCAAAACGTAATTCGCCCTAGGTCAGATTTTAGGTTTGACAGTATGCTTGGTGTCATAATATGTATGTGCCTTAGTGATGATATTACCAACCATATTAATGGCATACATTGATGTCTATATCAATCAATGGGAAAAAATAATAAGAAAGGATTATTTTGAAGCACAATAAATCTTTCATTCAAAATTAAAACATAAAAATCTTTTGAATTATGGCAAAAATCAATGGGAAAAATGGTCAGAATGCAAAAGGGCTAATGGAATTGAAACAATCAGTTGATTGGAATTCGTAGGTCCCCCCGGGAATCTTTCGAATTACCACTGCTTAGCTTTCAATTCGCCTCTGACCATCAAATGAAATGTGAATAACCCGTCCTCCCAAGTTGATTTGGGGTTGTGTTCAATAACTGCCGAATTGGACAACACTAGTAGTGATGCATAAGGATGCATACATGGCAAACATGGAAAAAATACTGAGTGTTTGACAACACTAGTAGTGATGCATATGGATGTATACATGACAAGCATGGAAAAAAATACAAAATGTTTGACAACACTAGTAGTGATGCATATGGATGTATACATGGCAAACATGGAAAAAAAAAATACTAAGTGTTTGACAACACTAGTAGTGATGCATATGGATGCATACATGACATCTCGTTTCCTATCTTTAATCATAGTCGAGACAGTTACTTGCAATATATTGTCATATAAAATAATTGAATCATTGCATGTAATCGGGAAGGTGTTACCTGTACTCCGATTTTGAATTTTTTTTTAATTTTTACCGAAAACTTAGCTTTTTTTCCCGAGTGAGGATGTCGTTGCTTCCATTCGAGTTGTCATTCATAGTGGTCATCATAATTGTAACCTGCAACTGTTAATATAGACATGTAATGATTTGCCCCCGTAGTGAGTTTATTTGTAACTTGCCATAATAAGTTGATCATATGAGGATACCTTTGTCATTCATCATGTATCATCATTCTGAATATGGGGTATCACCCCGCGTATCTGTTATGTATACACCATAGGTGTCACAGCGCCCCCGTAGTAGGCTAAGTCATCATATGCTTAGGGGGTCACCTTTCGCATTGTCATAGTCAGTTGGTGTAATTTCATGTTGCCCCCGAAGTAGGTGTCGTTGTCGTGTTGGTCATAGTGTAATGGCCCTTGTATGGCGTGTCATATGGCATATACATATTGTTACGCCTTTGAGGTAGTCGTAATAATAGTAATTGGCGTAGGCGATTGTAGACATAGGTGTTTGCGAGCATAGGTGTAAGCATATGGTCATGGGTAGGGGTGAGCAAATATCCCGAGAGGCTCAAAATCCCGCCCGTCCCGCCCTAGCCCGTCCCAAAAAGTCCGTCCCAAAAATGTGCCCAAGCCCTAATGGGCGGGACTTTTCTTCTCAACTAGGGCTCGGGATAGGGCTAGGGCTTTTTTACGAAGTCCCAAAAGACCCGTCCCGTCCCTTTTTGCTAACTAATCAACTATAAATTATAGTTAGTTAAGTTAACTTTAGTGATGGCTCGGATTGAAGTTCGAATTGATCTGGATTTGTATTTATAACTTGTTATATCAGAATTGTTGGTGACTTTGTGTTAGAATCTTGGTAAAACTTAGTTTGGAGTCATTGGTGAACTATTTTGGAGAACCAAGTTATGTGTTGAACTTGGTGTTCTTACAAGTGACAAAATGTTTGAGTGATTTGGTGTTTTATGGTGAACTTTGTTGTTGTTCTGTGTTTGGTTATGGTTTAAGTAAATTGAGTATGATTTATTTTTTTTTGAACTTGGATGGGAATTTGGGTTTGTCCCATTTGTCCCTAGTCCCTGTAGGCCCGTGGCGGGCGGGCCTTTTCCTACTAGTTAGGGCTCGGGATAGGGCTCGGGACCGCCATTAAGCGGCCCTAGTTTTAGGGCTTGGGCCATTTTTTAGAAAAAGCCCGCCCATCCGTCCCATGCTCAGCCCTAGTCATGGGCGCTATAAATATTTTTATATTCTCATTATCTAGCGTGAAAATCACTAGCGTGAATTTTTTTTGTTTTCAACGAATATGATTGGATTTTTATTCTTTCAAATACACCAATTGTAGGAGAAAATATATCTCCAATCAAGATCAGAAGCATATGTCCTATTATTTGTAAAAATTGCATTTAACCAAATGTACAAGAAATTGGCTTTAACCAAAATGTACAAATCAGCTTGGTTAAATTGGGGGTTGGTGATGGATACTCAGGTATGTCATCGTCATCCTAAAGCTGCTCCTAGTATGGTCACAATTCCTAAGGATACGTATAGGATCTGTGCTCTGCTCAGTCTGCTGGATTGAGCTCTCCGCTTCCGTCAAGCTGCAATTCATTGATTCCCAGAACTTGGTCAAGTTTTCGTGATTTAAAAACCATGGCTCTCCTCCTTCGCCGATCCATCATCTCATTTCCTCCCAAACCATCATTATTAATTTCTAGCGCCCTTCTATTCTACACTACCTCCTCAAATGCCATCAATTCAGCAACCCTAAAATCAAAATCTATTTGCGAGCTCTTGATACATCAACACGGTTTCTCTCCACAGGCAGCGCTCGACTTCTCATTCAACAAGTTTCTCCTGAAACGTCCTGAAAAGGTATACTCTCTGATAACCCTACTAAAAAACAGTGGATTCTCCCAAGCTCAGCTCGAGAAAGCAATTCGGAGAGCTCCGGTTTTGCTCTCAGTCAATGCTGACAATGTTCTGCCCAAAATCAAGATTTTCCTAGATCTAGGGTTTGAACCCAGCGAGGCTGCAGAGATACTTTCAGGTGATCCTTGGATACTACAAAGAGGTACTGAGCAGCTGCTCTCAAACATAACCATCCTCAAGTCAATTTTGGGATCTTATGCTAATGTAAATGATGTTCTCAAGCTGTCTGGTGGGTGGTGCCTAAAGAGCAATCTTGACAATACCCTCTTGCCCAATATTGAATTGCTGAAGAATCGTGGAGTCACTTCAGAACATATTGCTAGGTGTGTAGCTATGTTTCCTAGGTTTCTGTTGTACAAGCCAGCAAGGATTCAGGAATTCATTGAGATAGCCGATCGGATGGGGATGCCTCGACTGTCATCGCGGTATCTGTCCGCAATAAGGACGCTAAGTTCAATGTCAACCAAGAATTGGGAGCTAAAGTTGGAGTTTCTAAGGAACTTAGGGTTCTCTGAAAATGATATTTTGCGTTGCTTCTATAGGGTGCCCCAGCTTTTTGCAGTATCAGAGAGGAAGCTTAGGGGTGTGTTGAACGTTTTGGTCGGAGTTGGAAAGGTTGATCTCTCTCAACTTGTGAGGCGCCCTGAAATTTTCCTCTGCAGCGTTGATAAAAGGCTCAAGCCTCGACTGGAGGTATATCAACTCCTCGACAGCAAGAATTTGCTTAAGAAGAGTAAGAAATTGATCTCATTGTGCATGTTAACTGAAAAGGATTATCTGAAGTTTGTGTCTCGATTTGAAGATGAATTAGGAGACGAATTTGCTGTCATTAAAAGGTTGAATGCCTCATAGCTAGTAACGTAAAAGTCCCAAGATGCTTAGTTTGATTGATAGTGTATGGAAACTTGTGGGATCTTTCATGGACTAGTGATTGCAATTGCAGACAACAAATTTGTTGGAGAAAGTTCACTTGTTCTTATAAGCAGGTAGGTAGTTTAGATGAATTGCTTAATTGCATCTCTGCATTTGCTGATCTTTCGTTTGGGGATTTACAACTTGTTCTTACCTTTTTTTTTTTAGATTAGTTTACAACATTAGAGAATTAACTTTGGTAAACAAGATGAAGTATATCTGAGTGAACAGCATTTGCAGTTACATTTTTATTGTCTATTTGCAGCTATCTTGATCACAGCTCCCTTATGCCTTTTTGGTGAAAATATTTGGTGGATGTAATGTTGTTTCTCAACTGTTATAGCAAAATTAAATATAGGGATACAAAAGCATAATGTTACTTCGATTCAATTATCGTTGACAGCCAGAGTAAAGGTGGTGACCAAGTTAAACTGTCATGGAGAAGGAGAAGCCTTAGTTTGAAGCCGAAAGCTTTTGTTCTATACCACTGCAGTCAAAGTATTTTATTTTAGTTAGTAGTAGTTGTAGTACTACCAAAAAAGATTTTGTTTAAAAAAAAAGAGTGGGAAAAGAAGCAGCTTCGATAATTTGTGGCATATTTTATGAGAAGATTTATTCAGAATAATAATAATTATAAGGTCAGGTTCATATGATGAGAAAAGAAGATGATAGATAATTAGGATGTTTTTTTTTTGTTGTATTAAAGTAGATCCACGAAGGAAACAAAAAAAAAAAGTAGAATCCACGAAGAAGATATCGAAATCTGTAGAATTGATTCATATAATAGAGTATTTTTTAGGGTTAATAACTAAAAAACTGTCCAAGGTTTACCCTATGTTAAAATTAGGTGTCTGAAGATTGAAATGTTAAAATGGACTGTCCCAAGTTTCATTTTTGTTGAAATTTGGTGTCTTTGTGCGTCTTTTCATCTCCATTTAATCATTTTCATCAACCCACCAACTCAATCATAATCCATCACTCTTTACTTTTCACAAAATCGTCAAATTGCACCTAAAAATTGAATATTAAAAAAAAAAGTTTCTAGAAGAGTGGTGTGGAACTATTTTCCAAGGACAATAGAGCGAGATTTACTTGTCCGGATGTGACCAACTTTTTAGGTGACGCTCCCGGAAAGATGACGAGAATGAAATGTGTATGAGAGCTCGAATTTGACAAACGGTTTCGTCGGAATTGACTTCTCTAAAGAAATCACACCGAGACACCAAATTTCAACAAAAATGAAACTTGAGACACTTCATTTTAACATTTCAAACTTCAGACACCTAATTTTAACATAGGGTAAACCTTGGACAGTTTTTTAGTTATTAACCCTATTTTTTATTGAAACCTGAAAGGATTCAGTAAATCTGAATGATATTACACGATTATATATTGGTACAATCGACTAAACTAGGAAACAAGCTAAATTAGGAAAACTATAATTACAGAAATTTACAGCTATATATTTAACACTCCTCCTCAAGTTGGAGCGTATATGTCGAACATGCCCAACTTGTCACATATATTATTAATTGAAACTTTGCGGAGAGGCTTGGTTAGAATGTCTGCAAGCTGGTGATCTGTCCGAACATGAATGAGCTGGATACATGGGGGACAAGTGTATGTTCCCATGATAAGGTCTCGAATCAAGTGACAATCCACTTCAATGTGCTTGGTCCTCTCGTGGAAGACTTGATTCTTGGCAATATGCATGGCGGATTGGTTGTCACAATGTAACCTCATCAAATCATCATGGAAAATACCCAACTCGCTGATTAAACGCTTCGTCCAGACTAGCTCGCAAGCTGTGTTTGTCATTGCACGGTATTCTGACTCTACTGGATCGTGATACAACTGTTTGCTTCTTACTCTTCCATGATATAAGGTTACCACCGAAAAAGACACAATATCCAGTAGTTGACCTCCGACTAGTAGGGCAACCTGCCCAATCTGCATCAGTAAACGCTGCGATTCTATTATGTCCCTGATCAGAATATACGAGTCCTTTCCCTGGAGATCCCTTGAGGTATCTAAGGATCCGTATAGCTGCATCCCAGTGTGTTGTGTGCGGGGCTGACATGAATTGGCTTACTACACTCACTGGATAAGAAATGTCTGGTCGAGTAATTGTCAGATAATTCAGCTTCCCAACCAATCTTCGATATTTTTCAGGATCATGTAGAGGTGTTCCATCATCAGGCATGAGCTTGGTCTCAGGAACCATCGGTGAATCAACAGGTTTGCATCCAAGCAATCCGCACTCAGATAGCATATCAATGACATACTTTCTCTGACAAATAAGTATCTTTCCAGGCGATCGTGATACTACAATGCCAAGAAAATACTTGAGTTGACCAAGGTCCGTTATCTGAAATTGCTTGCTCAAAAACTTCTTCAATGCCGAGATCCCCTCGACGTCATCACCGGTGATAATCAAATCATCAACATATGCAACTAGAATGATTGTTTTACCTTCCAGTTGTCTATGAAAGACGGAATGGTCATTAGCACTCCTGGTCATTCCAAACTGACTAAGCGCTTGAGAGAAACGTCCGAACCAAGCTCTGATACCATGAAAGGATTCAGTAAATTCAGTATATAAATCTGAATGATATTACACGATTATATATTGGTACAATAGACTAAACTAAGAAACAAGCCAAATTAGGAAAACTATAATTACAGAAATTTACAGCTATATATTTAACAAAACCCAAATCAAATATATCATTAAAGAATAAATAAATATTAATATCACAGAAATATATTTCATGATAAATTACTTGATTTTTTTAGTTTTAAAATATAAAAATTTGATTTGTTGTCATTATATGTTTTAACTTAATTAATAAAGTTATCTGTTATTTTTTTGTGGAAATAATTTTGTTAATAAGATTAGCCGGAGTATTAACATCAACATTCAACTCCAATTCAAATGTAGGCCTTCCAGTGTGCATGATATACTAACACGTAAGTCGAGACAACGGGTTCTTCCCACTTGGTCAATTCAAGCCAGCCAGCAAAAAGTCGCTGAAAGAATATGTTCCTTTCTTCACCGTCGCCCCTAAATCCTAATAGTTTTCTTCAATTCTTCTTTAACTGCAACTCTCTATACGGATCTTCCATAGTGGCAGCAGCAGCAGCAGCGCGGCTCCATGAATCCGCCGTCGTCTGAGGATCCCGAACCTCTTAAAACAATGTGGAGGATAAGCCCGGAGGCACTTACCCTTATCCTTGTGAACCTCGCCGGAATCATGGAGCGAGCCGACGAGTCTCTGCTTCCGGGAGTCTACAAGGAGGTCGGAGCTGCCCTACACACCGATCCGACAGGACTGGGATCTCTGACGCTCTTCAGGTCCATTGTACAGTCATCTTGCTACCCAATTGCGGTCTATTTGGCGGCACGCCACAATCGAGCACATGTCATTGCACTTGGCGCCTTTCTCTGGGCGGCAGCCACCTTCCTCGTCGCTTTCTCTTCCACTTTCACTCAGGTTGGTATACCAATTGACGCTTTCATCTTCTCCGTTGTGCTGCAGTTACTCTTCATTTAGATATCTGTAATTGCGGTGTTAGAATTCTAGTCTATTATTAGATGAGATGTGCTTGATTTATATAATCCGCGTAACTGTGACGCCTTGAAAAGAAGCTTTAACTGAATTGATTAGGTAGTTCAAGTACATGACGGACTAGGAATTCAGCCCCTCATAATCTCAGTGACTGTGAGGGTTTACTGTTTACTTGAATTAATTGTATATAGTGAGTGTCTGGATGATTGTTTCTTACTGACGAGCAATAGTACTATATCAAAGCTTCGTATTCGGATATTGGCTACGAAGAGTGTGTTTCAAGAGTCACTCTTACTACATTGCAATCAAGTCTATATTGTAACTGTCTAAAATAAGATGTGGATTACCTTGTTAGGAACCTGTTGCAAGTTTCGTACAAAGATGGAGAGTGATGATTAAAGATGACCTGTCTAGAAGAAATAAAAGATTTCTCTTCGCCATTTGAGTTTCTTACCATGCCTAAGACAATAGTACCAAACATTCTGAACTGAGTGAAAGAAGCTCTAATGAGTATTGGGTTATTAATATGAGAACTTCTTTCTTCTTGTGCCTTCTATTGGCTTTGAGATTGATTTGCTTTTATACGACTTGGCTGTTCCTTATTTAATCATTCATGATGAAAACTGTACAAACGGATGAAAGAACCGTGTATAATGTCAGTAGCTACCAAGTACTGTGTAGGACTAACTAATTCGGTATGAATTATGATTCCTCCACAATGAGGCAGTTAGAACTTCATTTCAGTGCGCGTAGATTTGTCTTATTAAGTTAGTCCTTTACTGTAGAAAACTAGTACCAAAAGTAACACCGACTATGGCTTTGGTCCTAAACAGGTAGCTATATCGAGAGCTCTAAATGGCATTGGCCTTGCAATTGTTGCACCAGCAATCCAGTCTCTTGTAGCTGACTCAACCGATGACAACAACCGTGGTATGGCTTTCGGATGGCTCCAATTAACAGGCAATATCGGTTCCATCATTGGTGGCCTTTTTTCTGTCATGATAGCTCCTTTAACTATTATGGGAATTGCTGGTTGGAGAATATCCTTCCATTTGGTAGGAATTATAAGCATTGTGGTTGGCGTTCTAGTCTATGCCTATGCAAGAGACCCTCATTTTTTTGTAAACAGCACCAGACTGAACAATGAAGAAGACTCAAAAAAACCGTTTTGGACAGAAGTAAAGGATTTGGCGAAAGAAGCAAAATCAGTGATAAAAGTTCCCTCTTTCCAAATTATAGTGGCTCAAGGTGTCACAGGTTTATTTCCCTGGTCGGCTTTATCGTTTGCTGCAATGTGGTTGGAACTCAAGGGGTTCTCACACAGCAAAACTGCATTCTTAATGGGGTTGTTTGTGGTTGCGAGTTCATTGGGTGGCCTTTTTGGTGGGAAAATGGGGGATTTTCTTTCTGTTCGTCTCCCAAAATCTGGAAGGATCATTCTTGCCCAGATAAGCTCTGCATCAGCTGTCCCTCTTGCAGCTTTACTTCTCTTGGGCTTACCGAGTGATCCACCCAATGCAGCTATTCATGGTTTGGTCTTAGTCATCATGGGTTTCTGCATTTCATGGAATGCTCCTGCAACAAATAAGTAAGATCTCAATACCCGTTTACTTACTTACTATGTGCTTTCATTGATCAGTTGTAGTATGCCCAATGGTCAGTCTATATGTAAGTAATGTTATTGTCGGTGGTATTAATATTGTTTGCATGGCAGTCCAATATTTGCAGAAATAGTCCCTGAGAAATCCCGAACAAGCGTGTATGCTCTGGATAAGTCCTTCGAGTCTGTACTATCGTCTTTTGCACCCCCAATAGTTGGGATACTAGCACAGCACGTTTATGGCTACAAGCAGATCCCGAAAGGATCATCTGCATCAGAAGAGATAGAGACAGACCGAGAAAATGCAGAATCTCTAGCTAAGGCCCTTTACTCAGCTATAGGAATTCCAATGGCTCTCTGCTGCATCATTTACTCATTTTTGTACATCACTTACCCGAGAGATAAGGAGCGGGCAAAAATGGAGGCTCTGATAGAGTCGGAGATGCAGCAGATGCACTTGGAAGATGATGAGGCCGAGTCTGCTTCCAATAATTTTGTTGAGATCGATGTTGCGTACGATGAAGAGGTAGGAGATGATAGCAATGAGGTTGATGAAGGTGATGAGAGAATGTTGCTTTACCGTCAGCTTACATTTGCTAACTTAGTAGGTCCTTAGTAGTAGTACATAGAGATCATCAAATCAAAGGCCAATTATAGAAAACGAAAATTCACAAGAAATTTCACGTTTTGTAGCACCACTCTTGATGAATGTGAATGATATAATGTACATATATCAAAAGACACGGCACATGGGGATCAAGATTCATTCTACTTTTTTTTGTTTTTTTTTTTGCCAAGGGATCATTCTAATTTCTAGGTAATGAGAGGTTTTTGGCCAAGAAAGCAGCGCTGAGCCTGCAGAGCTATGCAATTTATTATTATTATTATTATTTTGCTAAGTGGATGGAATGTTTAATTTAAGGGGAAATTATTCTAGTCAATCAGAATCTTTTTCGTACCGTGTTGTGTTGAAGACTTGAAAGATACGAGACAACTTTCTTCAACATAGACATGACATGACTAATGTTTATGAATATGCACGAACTATATAAATATATACCGGATTTTTTATATGTACTTTTTGACTAAACACATTTATAGTACATCTTAATGAAGTTTTGAAATATTTGCATTATATCGAGTTTATTCAAATTTTACATAATATTATATATATAAATATATCCAATTCAAACCGAATTTGAGCTTGAGCTAAGTTGTACTATTTATGATTTAATTAAACAATTTAAACTTGCGGGTTGAATCGAGCTGAGTGTAACACCGAGTCAAAATCGAACTTGAAAAATTTAAGCTCGATCAAACTCGAGTTCGAGCTCAAGTAAAATTAGTCGAATCGAACGTACTAAATACTCAGCTCGTTTATAAGAGTGAATGCCCAAAATAGGTTACTTTCCGAGACTAATTCTCAAACTAGGCTTGTTCAGAAACTAATTCTCAAACTAAGCTTTTCTATTTTTTTTTAATCATTTATATTTTCTACTGTATATCTCAAAGTTTTTATTTGTTACAATTGACCCTAAACGAAATATAATACAAGATATATATTATAAAAAAAGGTTATGTAAAAGTTATAAACAAAAAAAATAATGAATTAAAAACTGTGAAAAAAAAATCTAAAAAAAATTATTCTAACGATATAAATTATAAAAATAAAACAGTGATATAAAATTTTTAAAAAAAAAACTAAATACTCGTGATTTTTTAAAGTATTGAAAATATAAAAACGAAAGTCTACATAAACCCAAAATAAAACATGTTAAATTTATAAAATCAACGAATGAAACAAAATTGATAAAATAATTTAAATTTGAAAAATCAGAATAATTTTAAGAATGAATTATAGTTTGTATTTTCATACTTTTGGTGAATAATTTGTATATCATTATATAGTTTTTTTTCCCAAGATAAAGTTTTTTTTAAACTTATTTATTTTTAAATTTAAAAGTTTTATTTAATTTCACATATTTTTTAAGAATTAAAATCTACAAAAAAAATTTGTTTGTTTGAATATTTTTTAATGTGCGTTTTCATTATCTAATTAATTATTTTTTTTTTCATTTATTTAATTTTCAATATATTTTTTTGTATTATATTTCGATTGTGGGTTTATTTGTAACGCAATGTAAACTTTATAATGCAAATTAAATAATATAAATTAGTTTCGGAAATAACCAATTTTGGCCATTCGCTCCGTTTATAACCTGTGCACAACGTGGTCAAGAGTTAGTTGGTTTCATTGGATTCGTACCGGACAAGTTTGGGCCAATACAATTCATTAGTGGCGGCCCAGTCCCTTGTGGAGAAAAACAAGTTCAGCTTTCTTCCCTCCATCGTCGTCTTCTTCAATCAAACCTGAAATGAAATTGCTGCCACCAAATCGAGCACGGAGGTTCAACGATTTTCATGGCTCTTCTACTCCGTAGATCTCTAATTTATTCTTTTGGTGCAAAGCCCTTACCTGTTTCTGGCGTTATTCTCTTCTTCTCTACTTCCTCAGATTCCACCAAATTGAAAACCCTAACCTCCGTCTCCTACTACTTGATTAATCAACACGATTTCTCACGTGAGTCAGCCCTCAAGGTCTCATTACTCTGTAAAAGTCCTGAGAAGGTATCCTCTCTCATAACTCTGTTCAAAGACAGCGGTTTCTCCCAATCTCAGCTGGTGAAAACAATCAGCAGAGGCCCCTTCTTAGTCAAGTCCAGAGTCGAAACCGTTCATACCAAACTCAGTGTTTTACGCGATTTAGGGTTTGAGCCCAGTGCCATTGCGGAGATGCTTTCATCTGATCCAGGGATACTCAAACCACGCACTGAGTGGCTGGTCAAATCTGTGTCAGCTCTTACCAAAATTCTGGGCTCCGCTAATGTCACTGCCCTTAAGTTGTCTGGCTGGTTCGTGAAAGCCAATCTTGACGAGACCCTGTTGCCCAATATCGAGTTCTTGAAGCATTGTGGAGTTCATTCGGAACAAATTGCTAAGTATGTAAGTAAATTTGCTAGATTTTTGTTGCACAAGCCAGAGAAGATTCGAGAATGTGTAGAAATAGTTGATCAGATGGGGGTGACGCGACAGTCTAAGCGGTATTTGATCGCAGTTTGTACAGTGGGTTCAATGTCATCTGAGTTTTGGGGCCGCAAATGGGATCTTTTCAAGAGTTTAGGATTTTCGGAAGATGAAATCTTGAATATGTTCCGGAAAATGCCCCATGTTTTTGGAGTATCGGATAAGAAGATTAGAGATGTGTGGAATGTTATGAATGGGTTTGACAGAGTCAGTCTAATCATGAGCCGCCCGATAACCTTTATGTTCAGTGTTGAGAAAAGGCTTGAGCCTCGCCTGAAGGTGTATCGAGCCCTGGAGAGTAGGAATTTGCTGAAGAACAAGATGAATATTTCTACATTGTTGAAGATTTCAGACGAGAAATTCTTGGAATTTGCGTCTCAATATGCAGATGAATTAGGAGATGAGTTTGCTGCCCTTAAAAGCTCCAAGGGATCAAACATAACTAGCTGAGTAGAGTTTCTTTCTGTTAAACCGAAAGAAACTGCATTCTTCTTTTAGTTGTAACAAGAGAGTCACCTTCTTAATATTAGACATTACTGTACAATTTGATATTTGTGCTGGAAATAAGTGGTATTTTGTTGTTTGCTGGGTTTAATGGCATTACTTCACAGACATGAAAAAATGAGTGGATAAAGCCATTGCTTCACCATATTGATTGGTTCCACTCGCTATTGTTAGCTCAAGATGTGTTTGGTGGCAGAGTAAGTCAGTCTTCTTACATGAATTACATTGCAGGCTAGTCCCGGAGTATAGTCAAGAGTATAGACAACTACGCACATACAACTTAGGGTCCGAATAAATAATCCATCTAACAGATATAAAGGTGAGTGAGAATCAAATATATTATATACGGGTTATTAACTGATGTTTCCTCTAACTGTCATCTAGCAATTTATTTGACTGTCCAAATATCTTCTTGCAATTTGATAATTAATCCTACTTGATGCACATTTAAACATAACCTTCACTCATGCAAACACTGAACAAACAAGTGTTTTCTACATGTGCTATATATATAAAATGGTGTACATAGTACAGAGATGCGTTTCACTTGTACTTCTAATCCACTCTATTATATATAATAGTAGCTTCAACTAGTGAAAATTTACAGCTATTCTTCTTTTTCCTGCAGCAATTTATCGTCTTCCATCAACTGAAATTCAATAGAGGGAGCCACGATGGGGTTTGCGAATGCCTGAGATATCATGTTCATAGCCGGCCTCAACTGTGGGTTGGGACTCAAGCAAGCGATGGCAATCTTAAAAATGGCAAGCAGTTCAACCTCTATCAAATGCTCCGGCCAAGGTAAGCGTCGGTCCAATATGCTGTCCAATGAAATCTCTTGTGATAATAATAAGTCGATGCTCTCACCTGGGTGCTTTCCGCTTATCACCTCAATCGCCAAAACTCCAAAACTGTACACATCACATTTCTCTGTTATCTTCATCGTGTATGCAAGTTCTGCAAAGCAAATATTAAAAAAGATCATTCGACACATACTCAAATAATAAGGTGATACTAAAACTCATACTATATAGTGATAGATTCATTTGAAAGTAGGACAGACAGGCAATTCATTGTCGATCGTGTCTAATTATGTAGTACGTGTCACTCAGTTTGTTGTCTTTAAATATGTCGTGTTAAAATGGTTCAATCCTAAATGATTTGCCTAATATGGGAGCTAACATGAACGTATCACATCTCACACGGGAGTGACACGATAAAGCTAAAGTTAAGATTTTTTTTTTTTTTTTATCCCAAAACATTTTACAAATATTATAAAATGATCCAAAACTAACTAACATCAGATCTTTGATAAATAAAGAAAATAAATATTTGCTTAATTAAGGACTTTAGTTACAATATTTGTATAATTGTTGAGTTTATAGTTTCACATAATTGTGTCTATATGCGTCTTATTTGTTGTGCATCTGAGCAGATTATACACTATTGTTAGTTATGTTTAAACGCATCAAAATTGTTTAGATACAAAACTATATAGATGTGAGAGACAAATCTATATAAAAAAAAACATGTTACTGATTTTTTATTCATGCCGAAAATTGCCAGCCTAGCTATTTGATTGATTGATAAAAATTGGTGGTTTATAAATTCAGATAATTATGTTTATGTGCGTGCGTTTTATTTGTGCATATGAGCTGACTGTACACTATTATTAGACATTTTTAAACGTATCAGAATTGTTAAGATACAAAAATGTATACATGTGAGAGACAAATCTATATAAAAAAAATTATATGCGTTACGATTTTTAATTTATTCATGTCGAAAATTGGCAGCCGTATTTGATTGATCGAAAAAAAAATTGAATTACACGGTAAGCATGTATATATATATACCTGGGGCAATGTATCCGTAAGTGCCTGCAACGGCCGTCCAGCTCGAAGTGTCGAGCTTCATAAGCTTAGCCGTTCCGAAATCCGAAACACGAGCCTCATAGTCTCCATCTAAAAGAATGTTGCTGCTCGAAATGTCGCGATGAATTATAGGGACCAAACAATCATGGTGCATATACGATAGAGCATGAGCGACTCCCTTGACAATGTTCACCCTCTTGCTCCAATCCAAAACCATAGCCTCCTTGTCCCGGCCGAGAATCGACCATAAGCTGCCATTCTCCAGGTACTCGTACACCAAGAACGAATGTTGCGGGTGAGAGCAGAACCCGTATAGCTTTACGATATTGCGGTGCCGAATTTCCATCAGCGCCTTAATCTCGTTCAAGAACTCGACATGGTACCCTTGGCTAGACCCACTATCGGAGACCGAGTAGAGCTTTTTTACCGCAACGATGAGGCCTGATGACTCGAGCTTCGCCTTATATACACTTCCGTATCCACCTTTCCCGATGCAGTTGATCGGGTCGAACCCTCCGGTGGCTTTCACAATCTCTTTGTATAGTAGTTTCCCGTCAAATGGCGATATCGAGAACACCTCGTCTTGTTCCTCCTTGGCTTCTTGAATCGGCCGAGCCGTGTTTTTTCGCCGAAAAATGATGATAAGTATCGCTACGAGACCGATAATCACAAGCCCACCGAAAGTACCGAAAATGATCAACAACAGAGTTTTGTGGTTTGGTTTTTTGGTCTTAGAAGGATTTGAGACAGGGCAAGGGTTTAATCCTCGTACTTGGCCGCATAGGTCTAGGTTACCTTCTAGCTCCGAGAGTGTCGCGTTTCGAAACGCGGTGGTGTTTGGTATCGGACCGTAAAACTCGTTATACGATATGTCAATGTGGAAGAGAGAAGCCATGGTTCCAAACGCAACGTCTACCGAACCGGTAAGACGATTGTGCGAAAGGTCGAGAATCAAGAGATCCGTCAAGTCGGTGAACTCCGGCGGTAATTCCCCATCGAGATCGTTACGGCTGAGATTCAACTCCGATAAATGAAATAGCCTCCCTAATTCGACCGGAACGTGTTGGCCAAGTTCGTTGCTGCTCAGATCCAAGGAGCTCAACTTCACTAACTTCCCAATACTCCCCGGTATCGAACCGTTGAATCGGTTCATCGATAAATCGAGATACGATTCGAGACTCGATAACGAACCGATCTCATCGGCTATCTTACCCGACAGCTGATTTCTGCTCAGATTCAACTTCAGCAACGATGTCAATCTCCCGATCTCTGCCGGAATCTCACCCGACAAATAGTTGAATGAGAGATCGAGCGATTGAAGACTCGTCGAATTCCCTATATCAATCGGCAACTGGCCGGTAATGTTGTTCCCGGCAAGCCGTAGATCAGTTATCTTGGGCCACAAGTTCCAAACATCTAAGAGCTCACCGGAGAATTTATTGTCACTGATGTCCAAGAACACAAGCTCGGGAAGTACCCCAAACGCCTCGCCGATGTTCCCCTCGAGCCGGTTCGACTCAAATCGAGCCCTCGATAGGCTCGTGCAGTTTCTCAGGCTCGGGGGGATCGAACCCGTTAGATTGTTTAAACTAACTGTTAGGGTTGTGAGGTTTCCTCCAGCACATAGTTTCGGTAGCGAACCGGTGAACCCATTGGTATCCATTTGCAACACCGTCAGCGCAGTGAGGTTAGCGAACGACTCGGGAATATCGCCCGAAAGAAGATTCTGCCGAACAAACAAGACCTCTAGGGTTTTCAAGTTTCCGATAGATGACGGTATATGACCTGAAAGTTGATTTTCGCTCATTTGAAGGTCGACAATAGATTCGAGGTTCCCGAACTCTTCCGGAATCGGCCCCGACAGTTGGTTACCGTATAGATAGATCAGTGTAGCATCTCGTAAGTTGCCGAGCTCGGGCGGGATCCGCCCAGTGAAATTGTTACCAAAAAGGGTTAGCCTCTGAACCCGGGTCAGGTTCCCGAGCTCGGGTGGGATCGACCCGGTTAGGCGGTTATTGTAAAGGTGAAGCTCTAGAATATTTACAAAGTTTCCAAAAGTGGAAGGGATTGAACCAGATAGGTCATTAGAGTCCATATAGAGAACTTGCAGATTAATCAGGTTTCCTAAGACAGTTGGAATGGAACCACTCAAAGAGTTGTTGTACATATAAAGGGAGATGAGACTAGTCAAGTTCCCTAAAGAAAGAGGGATCGGACCGCTGAGATTGGTGGAGTAAACGGCCAGCTCGGTCAACTTATAAAGTTGACCGATCTTGGTAGGTACCGGACCAGTGAGTTGATCAAGGTTAACCAAGTGGAGGGTCTCTAGCTTCGTCAAGTTACAAATCTCCGGTGGGAAAATGCCGGAGAATCGATTGGTCGATAAATCGAGGTAGTAGAGTTGGGTAAGGAGGCCGATTTGGGGAGGAATGGTGCCGTTGATGTAGTTGATGCTTATATCGATGTACGTGAGGTTAAGCAGAGAAGTGAAGGGGAATTGAAGGAGCGTACCGGAAACGCTCATGTTGGTGAAGTTGAGACCGGTGACGGTGGTGTCGTTGTAGAGGATCCCGACCCAGGTGTTGATGAATGTGGTGGAGTTTGAGTTGTGGTTTGGTGGGAGAGTCCAGGAGGAAAGGATGGATTGGGTGGTGTTTGGAAGGGTGGATTTCCATTTGAGGAGGGCGTTTGCTTCGTCTATGGAAGCAGTGGAGAAATATGTGAAGAGCAATAATAGGGAAAAGAAGAAGAAGGATAAGAAGAATGGTTTCATTATTTGTGTTTTGGGGATGAAGAAGCATGGAGTTGGAGCTTGTTCTTATTGAAGGTTTCTAATTTACAGCGCGAATAGTCGTAGTTTAGGGGACCACCACCTTAGAGATCATTTATTCTAGGGTTAAGAACCTATGAAAGGTCTGAACTATCACCCATGTTAACGGGAGAAGTCTGAAATTTAAAAAGTTAATAACAGAGGTCTGAAATTTCAATTTTGTTGATAACAGCGGTCTCCGTTAGTTTTTTCCGTTAAAACTAACGGAAATTGGTCACATGCTTGGCATGTGACCGGAAATAAAATAAATTTACAAAAATGCCCTTCTATTAAGTGTGCCCCTCACATGCTTGGAGTGAAAAGACCAAAATGCCCTTGAAGCCACCACGGTACTCCGACGACCACTACCGTACTCCGGCGACCACCACCGTACTCCGGCGACCACCACCAAGGCTCCGATTGGGCCAAAATCGGAGCCACCGGTCCCGATTGGGCTCCGATCGGAACCACCGCCGATCAATTCGAATAGCGAGCTGCAGCGGTAGCTTGCTCCACAATCATGGCGCCATTGCCTGAGAGAGACGATACATTGCCGAGAGGAAACAATAATGTAGGTAGGACAAGTGAGGTAGTTCACTGAACAGTAATGAAAGCAGCTGCTGAAACCCTAGAACATGCTGCGTAGTGGAGCAGATGCTGGATTCGATTCTCTCAGCATCTGGATTTTGCTACCATTTGACAGAAAGAAGTCCAGTGCATCAAATTGAGTACACAATTCGATTTCAGCCGTCGATATCAAGGTAGAGAATCGATGGCCGTCCATGGCCGGAGTTGGGTCGCCGGAGCCGAGGTGGTGGTCGTCGGAGTCGAGGTGGTGGTGGCCGGAGTCGGATGGTGGTGGCCGGAGTCGGGTGGTGGTGGCCGGAGTCAGGTGGCGGTGGCCGGAGTTGGGTGGCTTTAGTTTGACTTTAGGGGTAAAATTGTCATTTCACATTTCCTTAAATAAGATATTAAATAAAACAAAATATTAAAGGGGCAAAAATGTCTTTTCACACAATTCTGTTAAATTTAACCCTCAAAATGGACGGAAAACTCCAAATCAACAAAATTGAAATTTCAGACCTCTGTTATTAACTTTTTAAATTTCAGACCTCTCCCGTTAACATGGGTGATAGTTCAGACCTTTCATAGGTTCTTAACCCTTTATTCTATCATCTTTGTCGAAAGAAAGGGAAATTCTTGTGTACTTGTCAAAAACAACGGTTTAATATAGCTACAAATGCAATGCGAGTCACTCTAACTACTCGTCACCTACTTAATTTTGATTCAGTTAAAATTCGAATTAGTTACGAAAATTTGAAAATTTTCTAGTTAACTTTTTTGGTATGTCAAATCGAGCTTGATAATATTCAACTTGAATTACTCATGAGCCTAAACGAACTTTAGAATATACGTAAGTTAGTCGAGTTCAAACTATAGTTACAAAAAATAGTAACTTATTGTGATGTATAATAAGTTTACAAGTCGATTATGTCGAGCTTAAAACATTTGAGCTCGATAGTTTTTAGTTGAGATACTTGATTAATTTACACTTCTAGGTATAACAGTTTAACGCTTCATCCATTAATCATAAATTATGTGTTCAAACCTAGTCAAACTTTAAGAAATGGTAAAATATTCTTGAGTAGCACTTTATCCCTTAATAATTAATCAAGTGTGAATATAAATAAACTAAGTATAGAGAAAGGATATTACTCGTGATGTCTATTAGGAATGGGTAAGGAAGTGTTCCGATTCGAATCAATTTCAACTCGCATCAGAATTCTTTTAACTAGCTCCGGTCCAAAGAGAATCGATTCTATTTTTTGTACTGATTAATTGTAGAAAAATTTGAGTGTTTGGCACCGATTCTGGACTGGTACGGAACTATTTTGCCAAAAACAGTTATGGTGTGTTCCAACTAGTGTTTTATGAATGTTTACACTATATTTTTATTTTAAAAAAAAGTCCAAAACCAGTTCTAATTCAGTACAGAATCGATTCAACTAACGATTTTTTGTACTAGTTCACTATTTGTATATCTGATTTGTTTGGAACCAGCTTGGAATAGACCGGTTCCGGACGAGTATCGGTCCAGACCGGCTAGACTGATTTTTTCCAACCCTAATGTCTATTGATGAAATTCTTCTAGAATACCGGTGGGGAAAATAAAATAAAAATCTTGAAGGTCAAAGGAGATAAAGCAATATGCACCACTGATTGGCGACTAGATATATATGTATATATATATATATAGTTGTAAACGATAAAGACTCGTACCAAAAAAAAAAAAAGTAAACGATAAAGACACTACTAGTCAACGAGAAATTTGATGATGTGGATGTACATTTGAAGATTCTTTGGATGATGCCCACATGATGAATTTATCTTAGAAGAAAAAGACACAAATTGTGTGTCTCATCCGCATATCCTTTTATATATACTAGTAATTAACGCGTGCGTTGCACGCGCATAAATCGTCTAAGTTTCAAAATACATAATTTATTTTCAGTTTTCTAATATGATAATATGTAATTAATATCTTTATGGGTGGCTCAAATTTATAGGTGAATTGTATTAATAAGTTAATGATAATTATGTAACATGCATGTCGGTTAAGCGACCTTAACAAAAAGGGTTAAGAACCTATGTAAGGTCTAAACTATGACTCATGTTAACGGGAGATGTCTGAAATTTAAAATGTTGATTTGAGAGGTCTGAGGTTTCAATTTTGTTGATATAAGAGGTCTCTGTTAATTTTTTCCGTTAAAACTAACGGAAGTTGGTCATGTGCTTGGCATGTGACCAAAAATAAAATAAAATTCCAAAAATGCCCTTCTATCAAAGTGTGCCCCTCACATGCTTGAAAGGAAAAGACGAAAATGCCTTAAAGCCACCACGGCTCCGGCAACCACCACTGCGACTCCGACAACCACCACCCGTCTCCGGCGACCACCACCCCAGCTCCAGCGACCACCACGCAACTCCGGCGACCGCCACCACGGCTCCGATTGGGCCCAAATCGGAGCCACAAAGGTCACTGGAGACGGGTGGCGGTGGCCGGAGTAATTTGGCTTTAGGGGTAATTTTGTCTTTTCACATTTTCTCAAATAAGATATTAAATAAAAAAATAATAAAAGGAGCAAAAATGTCATTTCACACAATTCTGTTAAAGTTAACCATAAAAATGGATGGAAAACCTAATTTCAACAAAATTGAAATTTCAGACCTCTCAAATCAACATTTCAAATTCCAGACCTCTCCCGTTAACATGGGTCATAGTTCAGACCTTTCATAGGTTCTTAACCCTAACAAAAAGGTTAATGCAATTTATCTCTATGAAATTTTATGTAATACTCAAATATTGTAGGGACTAAATCATCAATTTTTTTAAAACACTAATGTCTAAAGCTTATACTTGAATTCAACTTAACTATTTATTCAACTACCAATCAGGAGATATCTAATATGATTGAATTTACAAACGTAAGAACTAAATCGATATATAGTTCGAGTCAGTCAGTATTAAACATTGAGTAACATGTTTGATTCATATTTGATATGTTATTTGAGTTAGCAAGTGACTAATTTATGTGATACGTAAATGTTAACAAGCGGAACATCCCCAAATCGGTGATATAGTGAATGGAAAAATGCATCTACCTGACATTTGCACCTATTAAACGCATGTTAACTCTATTTGATATGTATATTTGATGGAGAAATTATTAATAACTACGGTGACCTACCAATTAAGCGACCTAAAAAACTAAAAATAACAAAATGTAATTAAATGATTTTTTTAGTAATAATAAAGATAAATAGATGGGTCTCAAAGATACTAAGACTAAATCGCCAATTTTATAAAAATAGGGGAACTAAATATTACACGTATATATATACTAGTTATTAACGCGTGCGTTGCACGCATATTAATCGTCTAAGTTTTAAAATACATAATTTATCTTCAGTTTTCTAATATTTTAACATGTAATTAATACATGGCCAAGTTTAGGGGTTCCGATAAATGAATTTGTGATCGAAAAGAACGACACAAAGTAATTCAAAACGGGAAAAATATAAGTGGATAATTAAGGCAAAAAAATTAACTATTTTTTTAAATTACGATACTAATTTACTGTTATAACTAATAATGAGTTGGATTGAGCATGGTGTGAGTTATTAACGAAAAAGTTGTATCTAATTTATCAACTTGAGATGTGAAGAATGTAAGCTCGTAATTAACCACTTAGAGTCATCGGTGGAGCAGTTTGACCTATACAAACGTAACTATACACGTTTCATGCAATTTTATATCATAATACCAACAAAAAATGATTTAACTCTAACGGAAATTTCAATTCATTAAAATCTAAAGTTTATACTTGATTTTATGTCAATTACTTATTTAACTACTAATTAGGTTGTACACAATTTGATTTAATTGACAGACTGAAGAACTAAATTAATGATTCGAGACCCTAAATGTTGGACGATGAGTACCAGGTTATCCGTAAAAGATCGAAATTCAAGAACCGTGGTTGACCCATATTTTAACAATTGATATGATTTGACAAGTGACTGATCTATGTGATACGAAAAAAATCTCAACGTGTACTCGAAGTTTGCACGAGTTGAGTACATATTTTACTTTATGGGTGGCTCAAATTTATAAGTATAATTGTATTAATAAGTTAATGATAATTAATGTAAGATGTCAGTTAAGCGACCTTAACAAAAAAGTTAATGCAATTATCTAATGAATTTTTTAGTAATACTCAAATATTGTATAGACTAAATAATCAATTTTTTAAAACACTAATGTCTAAAGTTTATACTTGAATTCAACTTAACTATTTATTCAACTACCAATTAGGAGATACCTAATATGATTGAATTTACAAACGCAAGAACTAAATCGATAGTTCGAAACAACAAGTATTAAACATTGAGTAACATGTTATATGTAAAGTCAAACTTCAATAACCACGTTTGATCCATATTTGATATGTTATATGAGTTAGCAAGTGACTAATTTATTTGATACAAAAATGTCAACAAGCGAAACATCTCTAAATCGGTGATATAGTGAATGAAAAAATGCATCTACCTGACATTTGCACCTATTGAATGCATGTTTGACTCTAATTGATAAGTATATTTGATGGAGAAATTAATAATAACTATGGTGACCTACCAATTAAGCGACCTAAAAAACTAAAAATAACAAAATGTAACTAAATGGTTTTTTTAGTAATAGTAAAGATATATAGATGGGTCTAAAAGATAAAATGACTAAATCGCCAATTTTTTAAAAATAGGGGAACTAAATATAACATATATATATATATATAAAATAAAATAAAAATATATGAAAACTAAATATAGTATATATATATATATATATATATATATATATATATAAAAATAATAAAAATAAAAATGTTCAAGAGGTACCTTTTGGGGGTGGGGACAACTCTCACATTTTATATTGGTATAAAGATAATAAAATAAAAATAGGGAACTAAATATAACATATAAATATATATAATAAAATAAAAATGTTCTTCCTTTTGGGCGTGAGGACAACTCTCACATTTTACATCGGAATAAAGATATATATATATATATAACTACCCATTATCCATTATTATTACATTATTACATTTATAAAAGTGTGAGCGGCGCTCAATCCTCTAATAAACATGATCTTTCAAATTATATTTTGTAAATAGTGAATGGGACCCTAAATCCAGTAAAAATAGCCCTTATATTCACTAAAAACTATTTATTTATTAGTCATTTTTCCCGTGCACCGCACGGGGTTGAATATTTTATATAAATATTATTTTGAAATTATGTATATATTTATGATGTATTTGTAAAAAATATTAATTGATGCATTATTACAAAGAAGACAATATGAAAATTATTTTAAGATATATATATATATATATATACAAAAAGTAATTTATTCGTTCCATCTAGAAAAAAAATGTTGATTATTGATTAGATAAATCAATCAATATTACTATATTTACATTATAGTTAAGATATTATATTCACAAAAAAATATATATAAGGCACAAATAGTAAAAGTACTACAATGGTGTAAGAGAGGTCGACGACTCTTCCTTACGTTTCAATCGTACTCGACTTTTATGCTCGTAATATCAGGTTTAATCATAACCCAACACGGTGTAAGTTTAAAGATTCGAACCGGTGAAATTATGATAATTGAAACGGTGAAATTTATTACTAATAATGTAAAAATAACCACCAAAATAAATGATAATAAAATAAAAATAAGAATTGTATATTTAAATAGATAATTTTGGAGATAAAACAATGAAATTACTCCATGATGACATGGCAACTTTTTAAGCAACCTACCAAAATTGCATCTAAATTATTATATAATAAACTAGGTATTTGCCCCGCGCACTGCGCGGGGTTGATATTTTTATAATTTTTTTTTTGTGTTTATGTTATGTATTAATTATATAGATGATAAATTATAAATATTTATGAGCTAATTTAGGTTGTTTTTCCACCGATTTTTTAAAGATTATTTACATTTTATTTTTCAAGTGAAGCATGTAATGCACAAAAATATCCAAAAAAAATCTATCTAAACAAAAATACGCATCATTCTCGTTGCCATACTATGAGCACAATCAAGTTAGCGTAGCCAATCTGCTGTTTAATCAGCATAAACTAATTTAAACCAAAATTTACATCTTTCGAGTACTCTAAAAAAAATTTACCTTAACGATCACAGCGAGGGTATCGATATTCCGAGTGTCGAGACCGATTGAAGGGGTCTTAATCCTAGTATTCCGCTCGAAGAAGCAATTTTCATTCGACATTGTGTTAATTTTTTAGATCGATATAACTGAAAGCTGAGATTACAAATCCTTTTAGCAGTGAAATGAACAAAACCAAGAAATAGAGTATAAGACATATATAGAAGACGAAGATGAAAATTCATGGTCGGAGAACTTAAAATAATTAGTTAGAATAGTAACAGATGGAGAATAAGAATTAGTAGGTTTTATCAAAACACGTCTACTTTCAATTTCCAAATATTTCCATTGTTTTTATTATATTACTATGATATCTTACTCGCAGTCTACATAAAAAGTAGTAATACATTCATAATTTTTTATTTTTTATTTTATTACAATATGTAGTATCATAAGTTTTAACATAGAAAACATATGATATATTGCCAATTGATGTTGGTGTAATTCAAACATTAGAAAAAAAAAAATACATAGTTTATTTGAGAATTTTAAAAGCATAAACATACTTTTGATATTTTTAACAATGGTTATATTATAGTTAGTTTTAGAAATAATTAAAAAGGTGACAAAATATGTGAAAAAAGAGGTTGTTTTAAACTTTTAATGAAAGAAAGCATGCTTGCATTTTTTTTCTTAAAATGTATTTAAATTTAAGGAGGCAATACACATTTTATTCTTAAGAATTCTTATAAGAATCTTTTGTTAAGCTAAAATTTTACATTTTTTGCAAATTGATACCTTAATTGTTAACACTATTTTAACTACATGTTGCATACTTTTTTTTTGTAAAACTCACAAAAACTATTAGAATATAAATATGAAGAATGAATTAGTATACTAATCAAGATTAACAAATATACATGTAGAAAAAAAAATGAGATTAAAGAATTGAATAATGTGTAACATATGAAGAAGTTACAAAACCAAAAATCAACCAATCAAAATGCTTATTGGTGACATGGCAAAAATCTAATCTATTAGCCTTAGAAGTGTACCTAAATTATATTATATATATAGATAGACTCTCCTGCTGTAAACACCTGATTTTGGACCGGTTCGAGAATACCGTGACACGTGGAACAGAAGATCGATTAAAGTCACGAGACTTGGCACGCGCGAAGCATTCGTGGACCCGACATCTACGAAATACATATTTTCAATATGGGTCTTAAAACGAAGCTTGAAAAATCACGAACACATCGCAACTGACCGTGAGTCGATCGGACATCGTGATAAGAAGTTATGAGAAAAAAAGTTAAAAAGTGAAAAATGAGGAATACATGAATATAATATATATGCATAGGTGTACAATATATATCCTTCGCAGAAGATAAGAAGATATTGTGTCTTCTTCATCATTACCTTTGATGATTGTGCTCCAATTATCAATCCACTTGCATATTGCTCTCAGACATTGTAACGTAATTTCCTTATAAATAGAAGTCATCCAACAGCGTTTCAAGGACACCAACACCTACAACAATATTGGAGAAAGGAAAATTTGGAGAGGTTAGTTAGCTTTGTGAGAGCAATAGTGAGAGTGGTATAATTTCCAGTGTGGGTTCTGCGCGTCACGGTATTTTACCCGGAAGCAACTTAGGTAATCTCTTTTATTCGAATTTGTAATCATGTTCCAAACTTGAATAAAATTTACTTTGCACTTGTATGATTTATATGTCATTTTAATATATATATATATATATATATATATATATATATATATATATATATATATATATTACGTATTTATTATTTGCATGGTATAAGTGAAAAATTGCATGTGTATATATCATGTAGTAATATGTAGGTCCAACCAACTAGCTTTTTTTTTTTAGAATCTATTCATAGTATGAAAAATGGTATATATATATATATATATAAGTTTCATTTATTAGCTTATTTCTATTTTGGGTTTTTTTGTCTTATATAAATTTTCATATATGCACTTCGTATGAATGCTTACATGTTTATATATATATATATGTGTGTGTGTGTGTGTGTGATTATTGGTATACCCTTTATTTTTTATTTATCCAAAATATAGTCTTTTTTTTACGTAAGCATGAACTCATATAATATTCTAGGATAGTTAATATCTAAGTTTAACTCACTAGTTTGTTTTTGTATGAGACATTTTTATACGCATTTTGCACCCTTTTCTATTAATATTTTCTTTTCTTCAATTAATATTTGGTTAAAGAAAAAAAAATGAATTAGCACGTGAAAATATTATTGGGCGGATTTTTAGCTTGTGAGCTTTTAAAATGTAACCAAACACCCGAAACCCGAACCTCTGGACGCAGAACATTCAAAGCCCTAGGATGTTAGTACCATGTACCCTAGGCAATTTAGGATTCCGATTATCCTTTAATTAATCGGTGGCGACTCTTTCTATTTTCCCCGGTTCGGTTAATATTTCCACATTCGACCGAACCCGCCGTTCGCCTATCCCAAAAAAACTATTTTCAAAACCCGCTCTTTTTTTCGAGAGCGTTGGCCGGATCCGACATGCGACACTTTAGCGACTTTGCTGGGGATTTTTTTTTTAGGGTTTAGGCTTGTCATGTTTTCTTTTACCATGTTATATTTTTTTTCATATCTGTTTTAATCGTTTGCTCATGTTGAAAGATTTTTCTTTTCCAAATATTAAATATTTTTAAACAGGTTTGGTTTCGAATGGATTTATATTTTGTTGTGCGCACACCACGTCCGGTTACTATCCCAAGCCCAAAACCGAGGGCATATAGAAACCTAGGGTGTTGAGTAAGAGAATACGGCTAGTAGCGGTCACAACCGCCGGCTCGTGTCCGAAAGCTCAACTCGATGATTGAAAAGGGCATGGGATCCTCTATAAGGGGTGAGGTACCGTCGATTCGGGGGCCTTTAGAAACCATACCTTGATAGAACAAAACTCTACACTGTGTGAAAGCCGTGCACCGTCCTTTTTGTATTACACATTTCATTTAAGTGCCCTTAGATTCTACCATGTATAGGAAGGGCGATTTATGTATTTTTCTTCATGCACCAGAGCTATGTAAATGTAAAAAAAAAAGTGGAATTTTACACTTCTCGTATATGCATTGCATGATTTTTCAAAAAATGTCCGCATTCGTCCCTAAGATATTTCACTATTCATCAGTGGTAAGGATGAAAAGGTCGGCCAATCGCCCTTGCAGTGTCGTCATCTCGCCACCCTAGGTAGGGGTGAAGCCAAAATCCGGTTGGTCCGAAAAACCGGTAAAAACCGAACCGGTCCGGACCGAAAAAACCGAAATATACGGTTTGGTTTTTGGTCGGATTTTTTTATTCTATTCGGTTTTTCGGTTCGGATCTTGAGCTTTGAGGACCGTGGAGACCGAACCGACCGTTATGCTAACTAAATATGTAAAATATATACTATATTAGTTGATATTAATCAATATAATTAATTAATTAGGTTAACAAAAATTATAAAATAGTCACTTATGAAGATTATTTTTTCTAATTTTGTTTTATAATTTATTTAATCATATTAAATGACACTATTTTTCATTTCGGTTTGATAAATTCCATGAAAATCATGAGAATTTTAAACGGTGATTGTTAATTTTTTATTTTCGGTTTAAACCGAAAACCGAACCGAAAAAACCGTATTACCAATGGTCGGTTTATTTTTCCTCATACGGTTTTTTGGTCGGATTTTTAAAGGAAAAAACCGGACCGAAAATATGGGTAACCGACCGAACCAAGCAAAAAACCGGTCCGACCGGTCCGGTTTCACCCCTAACCCTAGGAGGAGATCAATCAAATATGGAATAACCTTCCTGAAGCAGAGCAAGAATATGTGTACAGGTACATTGGCGATATCCCACGACTAGCAGATTATCATGTCCACTGGCCCCTCATTAATGCACTTGCCGATTTCTGGGACATGGAAAAGGCTGTATTTGTGATTAACGGTGTCGAGCTAGCTCCAACTCTTGAAGAATATGGTCAACTCGTTCAGGGTCCAAGCTGGGACTAGGGTATTATCTGTCCAAACCTCAACAAAAATGACGCTTATATCCTTTCCAATTTGCTTTACGTTGAGCGAGGTAAGAAAACCGAAGCGTTCATGTTAAAAGGGAGGCCTGGTCTGTCAATTAAACTTTTATTAAAGTGGATCAATTCTACAAAAGCGACAAATAAGAATGATAGATGAGTAACTCACGCCTTTATCCTACTAATTTTCGGGACACTATTATTCCCCCGTTCCCAAGATCTGATTGACTCAACTTTGGCTGATGTTGTTTTCCAAATGCTTGGTGGCAAGAGTATCACAGTAGCATTGCTCTGCGAGACTTTTACATCTCTCAATATTTTAAAAGTCAACAGGAAAAGGGGTTTACGGGCAATTCCGACACTACTGGAAATCTGGTTTTTAACTCATTTAAAAGATTTTGGCGCGAGTTTCCTAAAACATACTTTTTGAAAGATAAGAAAACAATTACTAGGATGACAGAACACTTCATTTTTGAAGCTGAGAAATGGAACGCCCAAAAATGGAAAAAAAATCTTTTAAAACTTACACACAAGGATGTGGTATGGAAAGCTCATTGGTTTGCTATCTGTTCCCCTATCCTTAGGTATCAGGTCTTTGTGGGCGTTCCACTTCTTAGTCACATGGGCTCTACGATTGCATATCATGCTCGCATTACTCGACAATTTGGAGGATTCCAAGAAATTCTGGTCTCAGCTGATCATAATTCCATTAAGCACGATTGGCATGACAAGGCTGTCAACATGAAGTCAACCTTGAGCTTTATCAAGAACATACTGAAAGTTTGGGAAACGCGAATCATACAAGATTTGGGTGTTCCAGAAAACCCAAGTCGAGATGAAAAAGAATATTTTGCCACTGCAGCGTACATTTACAAGTTTCACTCAACGCCAGTGATTCCACCTTTCAACCCAAAGGAAATAATAGGGGATAAACCTGACGGCCTACCGGCGTCTGACGAGGATGTCTATGCAGCCATGGAAGCCATGGTTGAACTTCAGAGCACCGTTTGGGCCAATGAGAAGTTTCGGGCTCAAAGAGAGATCCAACGACTCCGCGACGAGCTGCTATATGTCAAGAATCAAAATCGGGTTTTGGAGACACGTGAGGGCAAAATAGCCGAGTTGATGTCATCGCAGTATGGCAACCTCAACCCAAATCGAATCTGGGAGGGGTACACGACGACCTTCCCTCTAGGAGGCTCCGTCACCGTCTCGCGGGTATTCCCCAAGGAGGGGAGGAAAGGATATAGAGGCTCATCTAAGGGACAGATATCTCCTAAGGTAACGTGCTCATTGTAATCGGACCTAGTGAGATGGTTCTCCGACAGGGCAGCGAGACCTAAGGCAAAGGTAGCAGGAAATCTCAAAGTTCGAATCAAGTTTCGACTAACACCCCAACTTAGATCGCGACACTGAGCTAATGATAGGAAAGGAAGTAATGCGACAAAAAGAAGAGAAAAGGAACTCACTCATCCTTCGGAGGATGTAACGCCTCTGTAGAGTCTGTGTGCGCGGACACCACCAGGAATACAGTACCTGCCACGACATGACAAATATCAAGGCAAGAAAATTTCCGAAAAATCGGAAATACTCCGACACTCGACCAACGACAACAACCAAAGATTCGAGGACACCCAACAAAGATAGCCAACATAAGCCAAGGACACCACGACAACCAAATCGAATAATTTTATCCGAACCCAAAGTCGGTTTTCGGGCAAAATTACCGTTACGCCCTCCAACGAAAATTAACACACCAACGGCGATACAATATCAAATTCAAAACCGGGATAGTTTAATCGGACAAGAAACTATCTCCGGACGACCGGCAAAATTTTTCCAAATCCACAACTATCTACGGCTATCCACGGCAATCCCACATTCAATCAAATTCTGGAAATCAAGTATCGACAATTCAAAAATCGACATTTTACGCGGTAACGGAAAGGAAAAGAGTGGACCTTCGGAAAACCCGACCCGATGTGATAAACGGGTCCGGATTTCGAATTTGGAGACCCCCGGAAATCAGCCCCTCGCCGGAGGTTAGACCTTGTCGTCGCCGGAGGTGATTCCGTTCGCTCCGCCGTCGCTGGAAGACGTCTCACGCCGCGCCGGAGCTTTCCTCCCTCGCCGTCGATCGCCCGTGCCGGACCAGGTGCCGCCTCCGTCAACAGCAGCTAGGTCGTCGTCCAGCTGCCCCTCCACGACCTCGATCAGCTCCGGCGTAGTCCGGGGTCTGCTCCGCGTCGCCAATGTCGCCGTCACGCCGCTGTTGGTCCCCCACGCCGTCGATCGTCCCGACGAGGCTGCTGGCCGGATTTCTGGTCCTTCACCGGAAATTTCGGCCGGTCCTTGCCTTGGGTGTGCTCTCAATTTTTTCTTGCTCTCCAAGGGTGAGTAAAGAGGGAAGATGGTGGCTATGGTGACTAACTAAGGTATTTTCTTAACTCTCCTCTATATTTGAAAGATGGTAGGGTTTTTTTTTAAAGAGTTTTAATCACCACTCTCCATTTATCTTTAAGTGAGATCCAAGGGCCAAGGAAAAACCATCACTTTTATCCCTTTTAACTATGGCTAAGTATATCTCCATACTTAGAAAAACTATCAAGTTAGGCTTATTCTTGAGCATTCCATACTTAGGGAAATTTTTTGGCCAAAATTAAATTTTTCCTCACTTAGGAAAAATCCCGGCACGAAATTGAAGCATAAGTCACTTAGTTGCATTCGTATTGCATCCTTATGCGAGTATGCATTTTTGGAGTACATGTCTGTAGCAAAGGTAGATTTATTACTCCCGCCTCAGACGGACGCGTGCTTAGGCACACGTCCGCGCTACTCTAACGTTTACAACTCCTCTATCTCATAAGGCAGGGGGCAAAGTCGGAGACGCGCATCCATGGGTAAGCAAGCATTCAGACGAAAGGTAAAACCCCGGTTTCAAATTGTGCGTATCATACCATCCTGAAATAGAGTCAATCAAGGGTTAGGCCATTGGTTGACTCGGGGGCATGTGATGGATATACGCCCAATTTGAACCCGTTGACTTCCGAACCGATGTATTTTTATCATCCCATTATTGATTGTAAATCGAAACTTCAACCCGAACACTTCGCGAGAACATCAACGGCACGGACGAGGCCGAAGCGCTCGTCCGGCCGAGGCAAACTCACCTAGGTGAGGTTGGGTGGCCACACCCGACCTCCCCTAGGAGAGATCGGGTGGACCAACCCGATCTCTCCTAGGAGGGATGGGGTTGGCCAACCCCATCCTCCCTAGGAGGGGTTGGGTGCCCTCACCCAACCCCTACCCTTGGGGGTCGGATTTCCCTTCCCCCCAAGGGCCCCGGCACCACTTTTGAACCCCAATACTCGGTCTACTCCGCCTACCTTCTCCGTATCCTAAAGTCTTAATTATGCGTTTAAAGGTTAATTAACTGTGTTTTAGGGTTAACGATGTCATTAAGCCACCTTAATGACACCGTTGCCTATAAATACCCCACATTCACAATTCATTTGGACATCTTGGCAATTTGGATTATTTTGCTCTGACATCTCTCTAGCTTTATCTCTCTAAAAACGGTACTGACTTAGGCATCGGAGAGGGTTCATCAGGCACCACCCCCCCTCGGTGCCTGGTACTGCCCCTTCTGCAGGGCGAAAGAAGAAGAGAAGCTAAGGAAGGAAGGACGCAAGCTAAGATAGTGCAACCCGAGAGTACCGGATCATCCACATCTCCAGTGAGGAACGAGATTTGAGCCGACCACCCGTTGACCCCAATCTCGGAACCTAACATAGGGCAGAGAGTTTTTTTTCGCGAGATAGGCTCTTGGAGGGCGCAAAAAGTTATCGCGAGATTGGCTCTCGGGGACACATAAAGTTATCACGAGATTGGCTCTCGGGGGCAGAGAAAGTTATCACGAGATTGGCTCTCGGGGGCACAGAAAGTGACGTGCACTTGGTTGTAAACATTTCAATGAACATCTACTTCATTGAAAACATTCATGCATTATATACAGGGTGGATGTTGTAAGTAGTCCAGGACATCCTTTAGGGAAAACAGTGAGATACTTCATGAGCTTTCCACCTCGAGAGTTGTTATGAAAACTAGAAACATAAACATGCATTAAACGAAAGATAAAACCAAAGATATGGTTGCTTCATTGGTGACGTTCCTTTAGTGTGTGGTTGGTGTCTCTGGTGCTATGTATTCTTTTAGTTCTCCCTTGTAGATCATCTCTTAAATTTCAACTTTCAAGACCATGCAATCATTTGTTTTGTGCCCCCACGTACCATGGTAGTAACACCATCCCCTTGTGTCTTTCCCAAGGAAAGCCTTGCCTTCCTCCTTGCATTCTGGCAGCTCCTTGCTCAGGTGTGTCTTAAAAATCTCTTCAACTTGCACCTTAAGGGGTGTGAAGTTGAAATTTACACCCCCTCCTTGTATGTACGCTTCCTCCTCCATTTTGAATGCTTTACCATGCTGCCTTCTTTCTTTTTCAAATTCCTTGTCCAACTTTTCTTTAAGTTCGCGCATCGTGCTTGTCATCACCACCTCATGATGACCTCTGAAGGCCTCAAAGGAGGTTGGATGCATGTTTCTAAGGAATGCTCTTACGGCCTCCCCTCTTGTTACCTCCATGTTGGCCCCATATTCCACGAATCTTTCGAAGTAACTTGCAATGGACTCTCCTGGCATTTGTTTTACATCCTTCATGTGTTTGAAGCCTCTTTCAATTGCTATTTTTTTTCGCCTTCCTATCTCATTATCTGGTTGCCAGGGTATACTTGTTACCTTTACAACCTTGTCAACCCCTGATCTTCTAGCCAAACTTCTTAACACATGCTTGCTTAGGCGGAGTGTGACTCCTACACATTGTTTCTTGTGACTTACCTTTTCCTTCTCCCCTTTTCGAGATTTCTTACTCAGTCTGCCCCCTGTCATTACCATCGCCACTGAGCCTGATTGATGTGACCTTCGTCTCATGAAATTGACGTAACACTGCCTTGCGGTGCATTGGTCACCCAGGACTTCTCCTACTCCGTTCTCAGTGATGTACTTCATTTTCTGATGCACTGTTGAGGGCACAATCTCGTATGGGTTTATTGTGGTTCTACCTAGGATCCCGTTGTAGGCTCCTAAGTTTTCCACTACCAAAAAATTCACATTTATCCTCAGTTCTGTCCATCCTTTCCCCAGTGTCACTGGTAGAGTTATAATACCCATAGGGTAGCTTGTTGCTCCTGAGAATCCGACTAGACGAAAGCTCACCGGTTTGATATCTAACTTAGATTTTCCTATCTCTTCTAGCACGCGCATGTTTAGTAAATCTGCCGAGCTCCCTCCATCAATGAGTATTCTTTAACATCAGAGTTTTCAATGTCCATTGTTATTACTAGAGCATCGTCATGCGGGAAGACGACGTGGCTCTTATCCTTCTCAGAAAATTCAATCACCATTTATTTTCCCTCCCTTGGTCTCTTTCTCCACTTTGACGTCACAAATATCCTGGAGGCATACACATCTGTTGCATTTGCCGTTGTTCCACCTGCCGCTACTCCACCATGTATCATGTTAATCGTTCATCTTTTGTTAGGCAAAGGATTTTAATCAGCCTTCTCTTTGCCTTTGTCCTTTTGAGTGGGCCTTGCGGGTGCACTGCTACCCCCGTGATCTACAAATTGCTTCAGATCTCCTCTTTGAACCGCGTTGTTTATACTTAATTTTAAACTGAAGCGTTCGTTGGTGTCATGGTCGTGTGCTTCATGGTTGTCGCACCATTTTTCTTTTTCATTTCCTACCATCGGGGCTCTCCATCTTGCAGGGGGTACCCATATCTTCAAGTTCCTCATTTCTCTTAATATGACTGTTGGGGTCGCATTCAATGGTACGAATTTGATTACATTAATATCCTTTGCTCTCAGCTGCTCGCCTGTCTGGTTCCTTGGCTGGGGCGGACGCCAGTCCTGTTGTTTGATTGGTTGGGGAACCTGAGGTGGTTTTCCTCTATTTGGCTTTGTGTTCTCATCCTTTGTGGCCTGAATCTTTGCTCTCTTGCTTATTCTATGTCTTTCCAGATCTATGTGGGTTTTCACCCTCGCCGCCAGCTCCTCCAGTGAGCTTGCGGGTTTCTTAGGCATTTTTTCTGCCAAGATTGAGCCAAAGCGTCCAAGGTTTCTTATGAAAGCCCTTATGATCTCGCCCTCAGTTATGTCCCTTTATATATCAGCTAGGTTCTGATTGAACCTTGTGTAATAGTTTGCTAGTATCTCCTCATGCTCTTGTTTCACATCGTCGAGCAAATTTGTTCCCTTGAGTAACTTCCTTTCTCCTAAGTACCTTTGGAGGAACTTTGCTTTCAGTTGTGCCCATGAATGGATGCTCTCATTTGGTAGGATGAAGAACCAGTGCGATGCTACCCCTGACAATGTATTTGGGAACAATAGTGTCTTATAGCGATCATTCGTTGTCCTACCCAAGAGGGAGGCTTCATGTTGTTGGATGTGCTCCAAGGGGTCACTCTTACCATTATACTTTTCTATCTTTATCATGTGCAATGCGTCAGGCACTTTGTTGTTCTCCAACTCCCTTGTAAAAACTTCCTTGTAAAGGGGTGACTTGTGCTATCACTCATCCAGTGCAATCCATTCGTCTTAGATTCATTCATCTTCTTCGCAATCATTGCCTCTATGTCTTCTTGAGTTAGCATCACTGGTGATGGACTATAATTTCTTTAAAGTCCGTCATAGCTTATCACCGGGCTTGCAGGGATTCCGTGTCCATGATGATAAGGACTGTACGTGTAACGTGGATATCCCTGCGGAGGTGGATGATGAAATTCATGTCTCCCTGGTTGCTGAGGCTGTGCATTATCCCTCAATGGAGTGTATGTCCATGCCCCTTGCGGTGCTTGGGGTTGCGTTTGAGGCACAAACTGTTGCATGTCCCTTGGGGGTGGTACTTGCTCATTTCTGCCTTGATTTTCACGCTGCCCAGTTGGAGGGCGTGTGTGTTGTTCTTCTTCCGGAAACTGCTCTGCCTGCTAGTACTGCTCTGCCTGTGGATGTTGCTCCTCTTGTGGGTATTGATTCGCCTGCAGGTGTTGCTCCGCTTGCGTATACTGCCTCTCCTGTCTGTTTCTCACAGCCTCTCTATAAGCCAACAGCTCATCTAATGCATTCATGAACCCTGGAGTCACTGTTTGTGCTCCTTGTGAATACATAGGCCTTGTATTGGTGGTATGAGCCCGGTTGTTGTTTCCTTGTGCTGGCATTCCATATGGATACTCCTGAGGATGTGTTTCATAGTGGTATCCCTGTGGAGGTGCCGTATATTAGTATCCTTGAGACGGTACTCCTTGTCGCACACCCTGCCCCTGTGGTCGTCGACTCATAGGGGTCGAACCAGTG
The DNA here is from genome assembly GCA_036873135.1 of Clarkia xantiana subsp. parviflora. Taxonomy (NCBI): domain Eukaryota; kingdom Viridiplantae; phylum Streptophyta; class Magnoliopsida; order Myrtales; family Onagraceae; genus Clarkia; species Clarkia xantiana. Next base: position 14,633,081 of record JAPTYO010000003.1, read on the forward strand.
GAAGACTCAGCCCCAGCTGGGCGTGACGATCCTCCCTGATTGTTTGCGTGGGGAGCTTGTGGGGTTGTTTGACGTTTAGGGGGTGCAGGCTGCCCCTGAGGAGTAGGTTGTCTTGCCGGTGGTACGGGCTGACGTGGTGGATGTACAGGCTGTCCTCTTTGATTGTTTGGTTGTCTGCAGTCCCCCGGTGGACGGTCGTCCCTAGATGGCGGGCTGTTCTTCATAGATCTTGTGATAGCCAGGTTTTTTGTTCAAAACCCACGGACGACGCCAAGTGTTAAGTTGTGTGTCTCGGGTCGGCGGGTTTCAAATCTGATCAACACTTCTCACGGGTAGATGGTAGTCTTCAGTAATATGTCTGCTCAAAGGTAAGATCTGTCTCCTTAGGTTGTCCCGTCCTTCCCTTCCTTGCTATCCTGCACAAAGGGGCGATACCGAGCACGGAGAGGGGGGTGGTGCTCGGTGAGCCCTCTCCGATGCCTAAGTAAGTCTGGTGTTCTAGAGAGAGAAAATATTAGAGAGAAGGCAGAGCTAAAACGAGTGAAGATATAACATGAACCAAATGAATTGAACTTGAACAGTATATATAGGTTTCGGGGGGATTAAGGTGGCTTAATGACACCGTTAATCCCTAAGCATACTCAATTAACACATAACGATAGGATTAAACCCTTAATGGCATGGAGAGGTGAGCAAAATTGGCTAAGTGTTGGACATGTAAAAAGGGTGTCGGGACGCCGTGAGGGACGGTCCCCAAGGCAAGGTTCAGGACGCCACACACACCCCGGGGAGGGGGAGTGGCGTCTGGGCAGGGTCCCGGGACCTTCGGGGTCGGATGGAAAATCCGACCCCCAAGGTCTGGGATTGGTCCAGCTGTCCCGATCTCACCTAAGTGAGACCGGGCCAGCGGACTAGTCCGGGCGAGCATTTTTTACTCATCTGGGTCGTTCGCGCTGTGGGTAATGTATCCGGGTCAAAGTTTTGAATTGTAATCGTAAGTGGGGTGATTAAAATAAGACAGTCCGAATTAAAATGGGTTCAAATTGGGCGTATATCCATCAAATGGTAAGAGGAGTAGACGTAGTAGAAGACTCCATGTTGGACAACTTGATTCCTGGAAAGAGTGATTCGTCGAAAACAACATGACGAGAGATAAACATTTTTTGCTCAGTTGGATCAAAGCACATATATGCACTTTGTGAGGACGACTAACCAAGAAATATGCAAGGTCGTGAACGGGAGTCTAGTTTATGTTGAGCATGCGGCCAAAGCCACGGGTAACATCGACACCCAAATATACGTAATTTAGCATAATTGGGGGGATCACGAAAAATACATTCGTAGGGTGATTTATATTCTAGAACATGAGTGGGTAATCTATTAATAAGATAAACCGATGTACGAAATGCAAATGACCAAAAAGAGAGTGGTAGATTAGAGTGATGATGAAGAGTTAACCCGGTTGTTGGGATCAAAATGACGTGGCCTTGGAACTTTGAGTAGTGGACTTCTAAGTCTCGCCGGGAGCTAGCTCACTCAGGTATCTTTCTTGGTCGCGTGGACACCTAGTTTCCTTTGGTGGCTTTGTGCTAGGCGAGGACCTGAAAAGAGGTGGGGATGGCCCCTGATTCCACTCCGAAGATTAAGTCAGTAATGGATATCGAGAGAATAATATAGAGTAATTGATAGATCTTAGAGCTTAAATAATGAAAGTGAGCCCCTATTTATAGGGAAATCTTTACCGACTTTTTCCAGGAGAAAGCTACCATGCCTTGATTGGCTGTTTAATGGCGGTGGCTGCCTTCTCTTGATTGGTTGAGAAAGACGGTGCGGAAATCAGTAGGTGACCAGCAGGTTGCTAGCTGGTGCCACTTTCTTCAGAGGAAGGTTTTCGTGGTATAGAGGGCGGTGAGCAGGTCGCCAGCTGGTGCCCCTTCCTTCGGAAGGAAGTCTTCTCAGAGGCGGCGAGCATGTCTCCACCTGTCCTTTCTTAAGAGGGAAGGTTTCCTCTAAGTATTTGATGGTCGACTCGACTTGACTCGTACTTTAGTAAGTAAGTTTTAATCCTCGACTTAACTTATACTTCAACAAAGGAGAGCCTTGAATGAGTTTCTCGCCTTGTCCTTTGTTGTCTGGTGGGTCGACTTCTGTTTGTAGGGTAGTCGACCATTCATCTTTGTCTCCTTATTCCGGACTTGAATGGTCGATCATAAATTCTTTTGAGAACTCGACCTTTACTCTGTCGACTCGTACTAGGCTGCCTCGAATCATATCCAACACTTGCCCCCGAGACTTTAAAAAAGTGATCCCGGTTCCCACAGACGGCGCCAAATGTTGGGATCAAAATGACCTGGCCTTGGAACTTCGAGTAGTGGACTTCTAAGTCTCGTCGGGAGCTAGCTCACTCAGGTATCTTTCTTGGTCGCGTGGACACTTAGTTTCCTTTGGTGGCTTTGTGCTAGGCGAGGACCTGAAAAGAGGTGGGGATGACCCCTGATTCCACTCTGAAGCTTAAGTCGGTAATGGATATCGAGAGAATAATATAGAGTAATTGATAGATCTTAGAGCTTAAATAATGAAAGTGAGCCCCTATTTATAGGGAAATCTTTACCGACTTTTTCCAGGAGGAGGCTACCATGCCTTGATTGGCTGTTTAATGGCGGTGGCTGCCTTCTCTTGATTAGTTGAGAAAGACGGTGCGAAAATCAGTAGGTGACCAGCAGGTTGCTAGCTGGTGCCACTTTCTTCAGAGGAAGGTTTTCGTGGTATAGAGGGCGGTGAGCAGGTCGCCAGCTGGTGCCTTTCCAGAGGCGGCGAGCATGTCTCCACCTGTCCTTTCTTAAGAGGGAAGGTTTCCTCTAAGTGTTTGATGGTCGACTCGACTTGACTCGTACTTTAGTAAGGAAGTTTTAATCCTCGACTTAACTTATACTTCGACAAAGGAGAGCCTTGAATGAGTTTCTCGCCTTGTCCTTTGTTGTCTGGTGGGTCGACTTCTGTTTGTAGGGTAGTCGACCATTCATCTTTGTCTCCTTATTCCGGACTTGAATGGTCGATCATACATTCTTTTGAGAACTCGACATTTACTCTTTCGACTCGTCGGCAATTCCGTTGTGCTCGGGTGTATGTGGCTGCGTTTTGACATGGTTATGCCATTATGTTCAAGAAAGCTGGACAGCTTTAGGAACTCTCCCCCTCCATCTGTATACAAGGCACGTATGGGATAGTCGAAGAATTTCTCGACTACCGATTTGAATTTAATAAAAACACAATAAACATCGGATTTGCAAACAATCGGATAAAGCCAAATATACCGAGTAAAATGATCAACGTAAATGACATAATATTTAAAACCATCAATCGAAACTGAATGCGAAGGTCCCCAAACATCGGAAAATACGAGTTCGAGAGGATGAGTACTACGAAGACTCGACTCGGAAAATGGGAGCTTGTGGCTCTTATTAATATTACAAGACTCACGTATTGATGACTTCCCTTGATCAGAACGATGCAATAATGAGATTTTTTTAAGGAAAAGTTGAAGCATGGACGTAGACGGATGACCGAGCCTCTTGTGCCAATCTCCTCTAGTGCTAGAAACGGTAGTGAGTGCAATCAGATTCGTCGATGTCAGCTTCGGTATTTTATAGATGCCACCATTATTTTGACCTCGCATTAGTGCCACCCACGTGCTCAGATCCTTCACCAAAAAGTAACAAGGAAAAAATTCCACGGAAACAGAGTTACTCTTACAAAATTGAGAGACCGAGACCAAATTCTGTTTCATTGAAGGAACACAGAATACGTTTGACAGCTTAAAATTTACTGTCTTAGAAGGGATAAGGGTAGAACCAGTGTGAGTGATAGGAAGTTGAGTCCCATCGCCGACCAATATATCATCGACTCCATCATATGCAGAGGCCATAGAGATATGCTCAAGCTCGTTCGTGACATGGTATAAAGCTCCTGAATCCATAATCCATTATGGTGTCGCTCATGGTTTCACCGAGGCTGCAAAATTTGTTGTCATATTTGCAGGTGGCTTGATCTGGTAGCAACTCTTGGCACTGTGGCCGGGTTTATCACAAAATTGACATATGATCCTTGGTGAAGGCGATCGACGGGACGTTGCTCTTCCTGCAACAGAAGAATTTGGAGATCCATGGAACCTTCATGCTGCATTATTCGAGCGACCAGAGAAGTTGTTACCCGTGCGGATTGGTTGTTTGTTATGATGAAAAGATTGATTATTGTTTCCCCTACGTGTGAAATTTGCTGTCGCAACAGGAGATTCATACAATAGTTCTTGACGTCGGAGAAACGATTCATGGTCGACGAGCTTGTCATGCAATTCCTCAAATCTTATCGGGTTATCCCTCGCTCGAATGGCAGCAGCAATTTCCCTAAATTCATGTCCCAGTCCCTACATAGCATAAATGGCTAAATCATCATCATCAAGAGGCGAACTGATCACGGCAAGATCATCTGCAATTGTCTTGAGTGTTTGGAGATACTCCGACACCGATTTGTCTCCTTTATGGAGAGTGGTCAATCGTTCTTTCAAGCCCATAATACGAGAGCGAGAACGATTAGCATAGGTTCTCTTCAACTTGTCCCATGCTTCCTTGGAAGTTTTTGCAGATGCAATGATTGTCATTGTTCTTTCAGAGGTTGACGCCATAATAGGGTGAAGGAGCAGCTTGTCTTGACGTTTCCATAACACAAACGCCGGGTTCTCCTTTTTGATGCCTTCACTGTCGATTGTTGCAGCAGGACATGGTTTGATTCCATCAATAAGCCCAAGGAGATCATATCCATCTAGTAGCACATCGAAAGTAGCACTCCAAGTGGAGTAGTTGTCCGATGTAAGCTTGGTTGGGAGCTGTGTTGATGCAATAATGGGGACAAGATTATTTCTTGGAAAGCTTCCTAGAGTGGGTGTTGGGCTGTGCTAGTGCTACTGGAGGAGGAGGTGTTGGTTGTCATCTTGCTCAAGGGACGGTAGCTAAGAAAAGTAGTGAAGGAGACGTCAACAAAGATATTGACTACTTTGCTCTTATACCATATAGTATATTAGAGTTTGATGTAATCAACTTATCTTTTACATTCATTCTATAAAGTAAATATATATAATACAATAAAAAAAGTATAATTGGTAAGTAATTAAGAAATTAATCTAATACAATATATACATGCCTAAGATGATACAGAGCCTTAACTACTTAACATCTTGATACTTCCCTAATAAGCTATTTCTCTATCTATTTAGAACTCATTCATGATTACTCATTTTGAAATGGCTGTATATGGTCTCCTCTAAATCTAATGCTTACGATTCCTATTTTAACTTTTGGTTTGGTTGGGATATTATATTTATGGATTTTTTTTTATTTTTGCATCGTCCACTTTTTGGTAATCTTTTTGGTAATTGCCTTATACAGATGTATATTAAGCGACGCATACCATAGTCAATTTTTTTTTTATAATTATTACTTATTAGTGTATTTTAATAATTAGTACAACATATTGTTATTTTATCGTATGATAATCTGCTCTCGTATTCACGGCTTGTTGAGCTAATCGAATCATTTGTAGAGGAGATATTGATGCAGAATGTTTCAAACTCCATTGAGGTAGGCACTAAAGAAAACTTTTTTTATAGATAAATTATCGTTATATATCAGATCACATTTCAGGATTTCTGAAGTCTTCTTGATTGGTCACTCTTTTAGTTCTCTTCATTATTTATTTGAAATTAATTTACATATTAGCAACTTTAGATAACTCACTGAATCTAGACCATTTGACCATTTATAAACGATACAGAGTTTATAATCATTGTATTATAATGTATCTCTTTTACGTTTGCGACATTTATTCGTACTTGGAAATTAGAACTAAACTATGAAAAAAGACAAACGGGATCCGCACACATACAACGTCATGCGCCAACCACTAATATATATAATAACAGAGAGAGTCCCTGTGATAATGGTACTATTAAACTAGGCAATTGTCATCATCATAAGTTGTGGCATAGAATTACTGGACAATTGACACATCTTCGAGAAGCTCATACTGTGCGTCATTGTTTCAATTTTCACACCTGAGATGTGTACTTCCAATATTAAAACGAAATTATATAACAATAATAATTAACATCAAACTATTCCTAACAATGTCTTAATAGTGTTGAAAGTCACCGTGAGTTGTATATCACCGGTGAAATAATAATATTAGAGCATGATATAAGTGGCTACTATCTTCTATCATTAATTAGTTTTAGGATGGAACTCCCATTTATAAAAATTGTTACTCTATATTTGGCCCGTTACTCGTTTGGTTTGACTCGGTCCAACATGGAATTCAAGAAATAGTTTGTTTAACCAAGTACAAATGAGATTAGAGGAGGTCTCGAATATGTACATAACGCATACTTAAGATATAAAATGCTCGAGCATTTTACTGACAATTTATTTTTTTTCAAGTTTTAATGATCAAATTTCGTCATATCTTAACTAGCGCTAATTCATCTTGAGTAAAATTAATTGACAATATCAGGTGCTAAAACATGCGTACTCTAGGTATTATAAAAGCATTTACAATATGTTTAGTTGGGAATCATCATTTTTTTTTTGCCAAAAAGGAATTCATTCAAACAAACCATGTCAAATTCAGTACATCTAGGCGGGATAAAAACCCGATCATTATTAAACAACAATAAAAGAGAGGGCAGGAGTTGGAAAACCCAATTATCAATACACGACATCTTTCTGAATTGTATAGCGATCAAGTTTGCACATTCATTTGCTTTCCTGGGGATAGCTCTCCACTTGACGTTACTTAGACGAGTCGCTAGGTGTTTGATGTTGGAGATTAAAGGTTGAATCCTCCAATTCGCGTGGCTTGAATCCTCTGTGATGGATATGGCCACTTCTCTAGAATCTGTCTCGATCTCCACCCACGTCGATCGTTCTTGAATCGCAAGTTTCGTAGCTTCATGAACAGCAGTCGCTTCTAAGATTAAACTTCCCAGCTCATTGATACGTCGGTTTAACCCACCTAGGACAGCTCCGTTATGATCACGTGCAACGACCCCAATGACTCATGTTCTAGATCTTTCGTCCCATGAAGCATCACAGTTCAGCTTGACCACACCTATGTCAGGTGGTTTCCATCGGGCATCTTCTGGTTCATCACGTGCTCCCTAAGGAATTGATCTCATTTGCATGGTAGCAACCCAAAACTCTGGGTGCTCCTTTAAACAACGGTTTGATACGCTTAGCGGGTCTGGTTGGGTGTGACTGAATAGGGCTCGGCATCGTTCTTTCCAAATATGCCAACAAGTAGACCCAATAAGGGACCATCGGACATCTTTCTCCTTCCTCGTGAGGCCATTCATTTTTAAATGAAAAAATAATAATTTATTTTTTCGTTTTAATAATTTTTTCATGTTTAATTTGATTAATATAAATAATAAAATTATATATATGTCAATTTGAATTTATTTATTCATATTATCTAATTTACTAAACATGTAGTCGGGTGTGAATGAAAATGCCGCGTTTTTGGTAGAAAACCGGGAGTGCTACAAGGTTATGCGATACTATATAGACTTGTAAGTTGTATGTATATATATATTAGAGGATGGGGAGATATCTGTATTTTTCTTTTTTTTTCTAGATGGTTGTTTTGTTGACATTGTTTATTATTACAAAATTAGTTGTTTCCAGAACACCTGTACTTATTGGAGGTGTTTTTTTTCTTCATTTTAATTTAATGAAAATGACTCCTTGATGATCCTCTTGACCTATTCGAAATAAATCATTCATGTCATCCTCACATATAATTTTGAATCCTCATCCATCCTCTCAAATAACAAATAATTTAGTGCTGAACTATACAGTCTGATTTTTGTTTCAAAAATATTAATATATAGATAGCTAATTTAAAATCTGAAATTAACAAAATAATAATAATAAACAAGATCTACTCCAATGGAAATATGGCAATTTTTTTGAAAACTGAGTGAAATATATTTAAGTACCTAAATGGTTTTTAAAAAACATCCAAAATTAGAAGTTAAAGTTCCTAGTCATTGCACTATAAAAAAAAACTTCGGTGAAACCCTAATTTGCTTCCGACGCCACTCTTCCACACCGCCGTTGTTTGTCATCGCTCCGCCAGCACCAGATGTCACCCATTAAGCATTCTTTTCACTTCAATACATCTGGTCGAGCCTGGTATGGTAGCAGACCACCAGATCTGAGACATCAACAACCAGAGCACAAGCCGCCTAGACCTCCGACGAACAATCTATTTTTTCGCCGATCCGGAGTTGTTTGCTACGGACCACCTCTGCAAGCCTCGCCGCCGATCACCTCTGTCCACTTGGGGGGTTGAGTCCTGGACTCGCCCGTCACACTATGTACCGCCTTTCCCCCCGTCGGGATTCTTGCCTATTGGTCCTCACTTATCTAGTTTCGTAGCTCCCCGGGGTTCCACTCTCTGCCTACGATCCATCAGGTATCTCCTCATACTCCTCCCACAGATTTCTTAGTCTTCAGGGCTACTAGGTCCACCAGTTATTGGTAGTCATCGAGTCCGATCTAGTGTTACCCGAAGTTTCCGGTGGCTCGGTCGGCATAGCAGCCACCCCCACGCCCTGGCAAGGCATGGACAACGACACCCTGCCCACCACGCGCCACGTCCCCACCGCCTCCGGGCAAACCTTTCTTCAAGGCCCGTCGACTCCGTTCTTCCTCAGTGGCGCTCCCACGGAACATTGTCGACCACTCGTCCCTGTTGTTGCTAAAATCGGAGACGCCTTAGACACAACTTTTGGTAGAAAATGAAGAAGCTGACGATTGGGAGCGCCTAAGGATGATCGCCGCCATCATACTGTTCATTTCTACCCTCTGATGTGATTGCTCAAATTTACTGATCCAAAACCCTATAATATTTTGGGCCTTGACTCCATTCTGGGCCATGAATCTTCCTACTTTGTCTATGGGCTCTTTGTGTTCCTTTGGGACCGGTAGTAAACTGAACATGGTTGAGCTTGAGCCTCACCTAACTATAGCACATTCACGGGGGCTTATTTCAGAGCTTATATCTTGATGTATCTGCAGTGGAGGTTCTCTATGTTATTCGTCTAACCAGCTGGGTGGAAGACTTTCTAACCAGCTTCATAGACTGGTTAGAAAATAGAGCTCAATACTTTGCAGATGATTGCGTTCATCGCGTTAAACTGAAGCGTCAATCATTCTTATCACCACCATGGAGTTCACTCACACCTACTAGTCATCTTCATTCTAGACTTGGATTCGAAATCGTACATGTTCACTGGTCCATTGAACAATTAGGCAAACCTATCCGTTTTTACTTTCATGATCTTGATTCGGTTTCCGGATCCGATCCTTATAAATATCCTCAACCCCTTCGGCATCTCCAAAGAGCGCCAATCCTTTTTGGATAATCCTCAAACGGAGATGTATTGGTATAGTAGCCTTCGGCAATGACTACTAACGAAGAACATTTATCTACGCCATCATGTATTGTTCCTATGGCTTTACTCGGTGGTACGAGTGTGACCGCGTTCGATTACAGTTGGCTCACTTATGTAGGGCTGCTATGCTTTGTGATCAGTTGTTTCTTTGGAGCATGTCCTTTTTGGGACTACCATGGTCATCTCTCTAGTGCGTTTCTTTCTTCTTTCGATATTACTTCCTCCTTTTTTGCAGAGGTTCTAGCTTGCAGGATAAGTACGTTGCTGGCTTCTTCAAGGTATGCACCAACACTCTCTTTGAGTTTGGTTACAGATTCTCCATAGTTGTCCACTCTTATACCGACCGCGTCTGTTAGGCTACACCTCATTGGGATCTCGAGAGATATCAGGACTTTACTTTCGTTTCAATATATTACTACAGTTCGCTTTGATCCTAGGTTTGTTGTTAGTCGAGCACTCTCTTTTCGTACACAGGCATCGACTTTTGATGTTTCGGGAATTTGGCCTCGTCCACTTATCCCACGTTGCCTAACTGTTGGACTTGATGCTTCTCCCTTTATAATATGGTTCCCTTTTACCAAAAATAAAATTGCACTATACCAATTATAATTAATAATAATAAATTGTTTTAAAAAAACTTGAACAAAAATATGTAAAAATAAAAATTAAAAAAAATCTGAAAAATTATATATAAAGTTAATGCCATTATAATTAGCTTAAATATAAGAAATTTAAAGAGTCCAAATTTCCTCTTCAGACTATTTTGAATTTAGCCGACTATAATAAATACATCAAGTTATAAAAATAAATTTAAGAAAAAATTGTGTTAAAAAATAATAAACATTCAAAATTCATAGAAAAAATAATTTTTAATTAAAGGAACTAAAAATAGAAAAATAAATTAATTAAAGGAACTATAAATAGCTTCCACCAAAAAAAAAAAACTAGTTATATATTGTGTATAACTAGCTATTCATGATATTTTTCCACATTTAGTTACTTTTAGAAATTGATTTATAATGGCCAAAAAAAAAAGAAATTGATTTATGAACTTTTTTCAAATTATTATATAGTTTCTTATGATCTAGATTGTAACTCTGATTTTTTTTTTTTTTTGGTGGTTTTAGGATGATCCTTCATTTTAGAGGACGGCACTCATAACATGCTTATTTCATATCTAGATGAATTTTCACTCGCCTCGGGTCAGCTCTTAAGAAGTAAAGTGCTAGCTATGAATATATTTACATTCTCACGGTCACTAGATAGGACTTAACTCCTAACCTCTAGTTATGATGAAGCGTTGAACCCCTACACCATGTTTATAAAACTAATATCAATATGCTTGGGATGTCAGTATAATATAACTTGCAGAAATTTTGTTTGTATATATAAGGTTTTGCTTTTTTATTCAAAGTTGTTTAGGTAGAATTTTCTAACGACCATAAGAGTCGAGGTAGAATTACTTCATACTATTTTGACTTGGTTATTTACATTTTGTATCCAGCATCATGAACTAAAATATTTTAATTTTCAACCAAAATGATATTTAATTAATCAGGTGTATCTCTTTCTTTAATCGATTTTGTCTTTGATTAATGAGAAGATGACGGAGATGATCACGATCATGCCACTTTAATCAAGTCATTTAATAAAGATTTAAAATATGTTTATAACTTGTTCACTTTTGGTGCTTCTGTTATTTGACTTACAATTTTAACTATTAAATACCCACGTGACTTGGACGTGATTAGTCCCAAATTTTTATTTTGTTCAGTTTAATTTTTTATTTATTTATATAACTTTTTTATTTTTACTATTTAATTTCTAAACATTTTCAACCGCATCATAGGTCTAAATTGACCTAACCAGTGTTTGACTCATGACTGGGTCAAACCCTGATTAGGGTCCCTGGACCTAGGTGACTTTAACCAGGGTCTGACACAGTCATTGGCCAAATCCTAGGTGGGTCAATTTAGACCTAGTGTCTAATTTGGTCCAGTTGGACCCTAGGTCAATGAGACCTAAGATGAGGTAGAAAATGTTTAGTGAATAAACTGTAAAAATAAAACGTTAAGCAAATAAATAAGAACTAAGCTGAACAAAATAAAAGTTGGTGGCAAATCATGTGGGTATTTAACGGTCAACTAACGAATACACCAAAAACGTACACGTTACAAACATATTGCACTAAGGGCACGTTTGATTGTCGGTATTGCGATATCCTAATACCGGTATTAGCTAATACATACTTAGCTAATACATGCTTAGCTAATACAATGTTTGATTGAGCCATGTATTAGGATATCTAATACAATGTTTGAATGAACTTTGTATTAGGATATCCTAATACAATGACTAAAAGATCTAAATACCCTTACTTGCATTTTCAATGAAGATAATTTTACATATGATTAATTTAACAAAGATAAAATTTAACAAAAAAAAGTAACTTCAATTATTTAAAATAATATTTTTCATAAAAAAAAAATTCAAATTTATGTATAAATAGTAAAAACTATTTTTGCTAATGTATAAATATGTATATATATATAAAGAAAATAGTACAAAACAATTGAAAAAAGTATTAGCCCGACCCGACCTGTTCTAGCCGGGCCTAGCCCGAACTAAACCAAAGCAACATAAAGCAACCCGACCCGAACAGCCCGAATTGCTTAGCCCGGCCCGAACCGCAAAGCCCGACCTGAATTGACCTGCCTGGCCCGAACCACCCAGCCCGACCCGAACTGACCAGCCCAGCCCGAATCACCCAGCCTGGCCCGAACTGACCGGCCCGACCCGAACCGCCCAGCTCAGCCCGAACCGCCCAGCCCGGCCCGAACCGCCCAGCCCGGCCCGAACATGACTCGGCCCGACCCGTGTCCGAAGTTTCGATGTAAACGGGGTCCGGCCCGAAGCTACGATGTAAACAGTGAGAATTTGCCATATATTACAAGGGTAAATTGGTAATTAGGAGATTGGTATTAGCTAATGTTTTACTTTTAGATGGTATTAATTAATACCAAATTCCTTCTATAATTGAGTATTAGCTAATACCAAGTATTAGTTAATACCAATACCAAGTTGACACAAACACGGTATTAGCTAATACCGGTATTAGGATATCGCAATACCGGCAATCAAACGTGCCCTAAAAGTCTACCACAAAAAATGCACCAAAAGCCAATTTTAGTAAAAAAAAAAATATTGTAAATAAACAATTTAACCCTAAAATAAATTTTGAATTAAATTTCATCTTCAAACTAACTTTTTCGTTTAAAATTCGAAAAAATAATAATTTTTTATAACATCGAAAATTACATAACTAGTATATTAATTAAATGTAGAAAAGAATATAACACTTCACCTTAAATAAGAGATTACAAGTAAAGAATATAATGCAGTGGTTCAGAATCAGAATACCTCACCTTAAATAAGAGATTAAGAGTTCATACTAAATATTTATGTTAAATATTTTATTCCTTGTGAACTGACCTGATACGAGTGATGATTAAACTAAATATGTAGTAATATTATAAGTATGTTATGTGTGATGTCATCTTAGAAGACCGTTCCATGAAAACAAAAAAAGTATTAAAAAGAGGGTGTGTCATTTTGATAATAAAATTGTTTTTGCCAACAATAATTAGAGCCTTGACTATTAAAGAGTATAGTTATGGTTTACTTATATCTATTTTTTTCATGTCTTTCTATCATGCTCCACAAGCACTATATTTTTTATAATTTTTTTTGTATTTTTCTATTGCCCTAAATGTGAACCCTAGAAGAAAATTGATATTATTAATAGTATGATGCAAATATTAGGTGTAGTCAAAAAATTTCGTACTTTTTTATACTTTTAAAGTTTTAAATATTTTATAATTAAGTCCACATAAGTAATAAAAAGCAAAAGCATGGTACTCCGAGAGCATGAGAAAAACTCTTTTTTTTTTCAATATCTTCTAATGGATCGAAATTGTCATGTCCATTTTGATGAAAAATTATATTTATATTTACTCGAAAAGGAATCCTAAAATATATATCACAAACAATTAGCAAGGGGCGTGACAGCCCAACAATGGACCACCAAGCTTCGATGAATATGAATTTCAGCCCACCTTATGCCAAACTTAAATTAAAGGGCCATCTTTAGTGTAGTTTGAACTTGATATAAGCCCGAAGTATTAATGAGCCGATTCGAGCAATTTTCGGGAGGTACTAATGGGACGGTTAAAACCGTTACACCTGTATCCATAACACTTAACAGCACTGCTCGTTATAATCATTAGACATGTCGGGATTAGTAATAAAGTGGACATTATGTCATAATAATTATAAAAAATGTATAGTTGGTAGTAGTTGATGTAACAATACATACATAAATAAATAGAAAAAGCTTACAACTTTTTAACTTAGATGTTTGAGTTATATATATATATATATATATATATATATATATATATACCAATATATAATTTGTGTTGGGTCCTCACCTCCAATAGACACATTTTGTAACTTTTCATTTCATTAAGAAAAAAATTATATTTGATTGCTATATTTTTATAAAATTTATCATTTTGTCCTTACTATATTTGAGACACATTTTTCTTAAATACTATTACCAAATCATTATTTAAAATTCATTATTTTTTTAAGGCCACTTAGCCGGCAGGTCATAGTAATTATAATTAACTTCTCAATTCAACATTCCTATTAATTTAAGTTAAACCGATCATACTCAACCCGTTCAAATTTCGAGTACGTGTATTTTTTTTTTTATTCAACGAATTATAGAGATCGGGAATTTATGTTCCGCATGTTGAGATTTTTCTATCAAATAGATCAACAAATGTGGTTCTTGAAATTAGGGGTGGCAATTACTGACACGACACGATCTGACACGGACCTACTTTTTTTCGTGTCCTGATCCACACGAAAATCTAACCGTGTCTGATAGATATGTGACACAACTAGACACGTTTTTAGGCAAGTCCGTGTAGATCTGATCTGTAGTTCCACGATAGACACGCATCGACACGACTTATTTGAAACTTAATATTTATATAAAGACCAATAATTTTGCCAAAAAATATATATATAATGATCAATAATAATTTTAAAAATATTGCAACTATTTAGTACATTAATTTATTTAAAAAAACTTATAATATGATTGTTTGTAATAATAAAAACTTATATTGGCAAAAAAAAAAACTTATAATATGATTTCATGTGCTAGTGTCACGTGCCTGGAAAAAGTGGTGCAAGTTGGAGCACACCCAACGTCTACTACTTCTTGAGTAGCTTTTGTAAATAAAGCTCTTTAGGGGGGGAGTAGTAGTTGGAAGCCAAGCCAGGACGTTATGGATGTGGATCTCTCCCTCCCCCCCCCCCCCCCCCCCCCCCCCCCCCCATACATGGGGTGTCGCTTACAAGCCAATGGCTGGTTTCCAATGTCCTGGTTGTTATCGGTAAGACGTTGCATATCCTTCGGGATCCTGCTGGTTTGGGAGCTAATGCCGCTCTCCTGATGATGGCCAGGGCAGGCCGAAAACCAGTTAAGCCGCTCTTCGGAGCAAAGACCCCTAACCACGACCCGTTCCGTCCGTATGCGCAGTGCGAGTTGGACTTCGAGAACTGATCTTAGAAGAGAAGATGGCTGATCCGGACGTGGGGGAGTGCCGGATGCCCCGCAGGCGTATTCCGCTGGGAGCGTGGAAAACTCCAAGCCCGTGACAAGTGGTATCAGAGCATGGTTCCGCTCTTGATACCGTGACAAGTGGCATCAAAGTGGAGTTCTCGTTCGCCCGAGATGATTGAAGAGAAAATATATAAACGCTGCGGACTCTGAACGATCGTGGTTTTCCCGAGATACTTTACCACGAGGATAGCCATCGATAGCGCAGAACTCCGAGTTGCGCTGTTTTGTGGGGAGGAACGCTAGTGGGGCTCCAGTGTACTCTGAAGACGTGACCGCGGAGGGTTGCCCTCAATCCGAGAGATCAAGGATGTGCGGTGACGTTGCCACCATGGGGAGTGGATGCACTAGAGAAGAGTGTAGTCAGGTGCACATATTGGCTGCTACGGCTCTTGAAGGAAAAATGTCTAACGAGATGGCAAAAGAGTGCACTAGCTATTCGGGAGAAACTGCTTATTGATCGGAACATTGCGGAGTAGCGTCCCGAATGTGGGAAATCTCTTAGACGAGAAAGTCTAACCTCAGGGAGGAGTGGGAGATATTTCAACGGGCCTCACTCTGGGGGAGTCCGATACGGAATGGTGGTCTGGAAGACCCAGCGGTGACCAACGTAAGCGAGACACAGCGAGGAAGTTGATCTTCTTAGGAAGGAGGGGACAATACGAAAAAAGCAACAAAGACCGACTCAAGAATGCATAAATTTTGATGGCGTGGTAAAGTGCCCTGCTACAGAATATCGTGGAGGCAGCGGGTTCGCGCAACGAGGGCGTTGCGTTGGTTAGGTGAGGGAGAATGTCACGTACCTGGAAAAGTGGTGCAAGTTGGAGCACACCCAACGTCTACTACTTCTAGAGTAGCTTTTGTAAATAAAGCTCTTTAGGGGGAGTAGTAGTTGGAAGCCAAGCCAGGACGTTATGGATGTGGATCTCTCCTCCCATACATGTGGTGTCGCTTACAAGTCAATGGCTGGTTTCCAATGTCCTGGTTGTTATCGGTAAGACGTTGCATATCCTTCGGGATCCTGTTGGTTCGGGAGCTAATGCCACTCTCCTGATGATGGCTAGGGCAGGCCGAAAATCAGTTAAGTTGCTTTCCGGAGCAAAGACCCCTAACCACGACCCGTTCCGTCCGTATGTGCAGTGCGAGTTGGGCTTCGAGAACTGATCCAGGGAGAGAAAAGGGCTGATCCGGACGTGGGAGTGTCGGATGCCCCGCGGGCGTATTCCGCAGGGAGCGTGGAAAGCTCCAAGCCCGTGACACTAGCTTCAAGATAACTTGAAATTTAGATATCGACTTATTTTGTTGTAATGTACGATTTTTTTATATTTAAGTAATTTTTCTTTATGAACTTATTATTTGTATAATGAGAAGATATATCCAAATATTTTTCAAAATATGATGGTGCTTGATTTAGGATGATTTTTTAACATTTGTAAAAGTTTTGGGCTAAAAAGTCTAATATTTTTTTGGTGTAAAAACAAAATTCCTTGTCTCGTGTCCGTGTTCCGTGTGACACGATATCTGCCAACTCCCATGTGTCACGAGATCTTCCTGTGTCATACTTAAAGTGATCTGTTTAGACATGAGAGATCTGTTGACACGTGTGTCACTAGCGACACGACACGACTTGTTTGCCACCCCTACTTGAAATTTGACCTCTTACAGATAACATGTTATTCATCGTCCAATATTTATGGAGCCAAACTATATTAATTTAGTTCTTCTATTTGTCAATTCAACCACATTGTGTACAACCTAATTAGTAGTTAAATAAATTATTATTGTAATTATAAGTATAAACTTTATATTTTTATGATTTAATTTTTTCTTAAATGTTATCAATTTTTGTTGATATTATGGTATAAAATTGCATGAAAGTGTAAAATTACGTTTGTATAGGTCAAACTTGCTCATCGATGACTCTAAGTGCTTAATTACAAGTTTACATTTTTGACACCTCAAGTTAATGATTTAGATGCAATTGAGTCGTCAATGACCCACGTAATGCTCAACCCAACTTATTCATAGATCTAACTGTAAGGCTAACTTTAGTACCATAACTGGAGACAATAGTTAATTTTGTACCTAATTATCCAAATATATTTCTCACGTTTTGAATTACGTTGTGTCGTTCTTCTCCATCACATGGATTCGTTTCTCACAATGAATTAACTTGCTTATATTGTATTCTTTCCGTTGAGTATTTGGTATTTGATTTAAAATAATTATAAATATTGATAAACTTAATAAATTATGTATTTTGTAATTTAGATTATTGATGCGCGTGCAACGTACGCGTTAATAACTAGTATATATATAATTGCTTAACCTCCACGCAAACTGAAGACTCTCACAATAAATCATAATAATAAAGAAAATTGAATCTCGACCGTTGAAGTAGTTAGATGAGTTCAAAACATTTAAAGTTATAATTTATGTACTCAACTTATATCCATACTCTATATATTGTGTTTAGTATTGATCTTCCCTCTCATGATTGAAATATATATGCAGACTACCGAGTTTGACGAAATAACAATAACAATAATATAATTGAAAAGTTGAAGTAGCTACTATCATCGTGGTACAAAAGAAAAAAAAAAATCAGGTATATTCCTGTGAAAGATGAATTTAAGCATAAGATCATAGGGCCTTGATTAGGGCCCAGTTAACAACCATGACAAAATAAACCCAAGATTAACAACACATTTCAAATAATGTACTATTTTTTTTTTGCCAAATAATGTACTATTAATGTACTATTGGATAAATTTTTTTTCATAATTATCACTTTACTATTTATTATAAATTGACCTTGTGTGAACTGAAATAATACCGGGGCAAATATATATACTAATATGCAACTCTCCTAATAAGGCCTAAAGATATCTCGCTAAGAAAAAAACTAATGTATGGAATAATTTAGGGTTAATAAACCAAAACATTTTTTTTTACAAAAAAAACGAACTTTACTATATAAAAATTTATTACCCCTAACAAAAATTTGGATTGGGTGTCATTCCCACATTTAGGTATGTTATTTATATAAATATAATTATGTTTGATTAAATTAAAAATGGTACGTGTTGAAATCGATAATTCTGACGTTTAAAATTAATAATTTAAAAGCTCTAATTCCGAATACATAATATTATGTCACGTCACACAACCCATGAATCTGAACTTTAAAGCACACCAGAAAATCCACGTTAATAAATAATTTTGTATAATTTTAATGTCCATAAATATATTTTAATTTAGTATTATATTATATACTCTTAAATATCATAATCAAAGAGTCATAATATGTTCTACGGTACTCTGATTTATGAACCGCTTTTTCCATGTGAAAGTAGAAATGATAATCTTCTAAATGACATATATGATATCATATATTTACTTTGCATACACTACTATAACAAATAAATCAACAATGAGACATGTGATCTTTTTCAAAATGTTAATTTTCATCTGAAGAAAATGTCGCGGAAAGCACGGGTTAATGACTATTCTAATCTAAAGAATTTTAATTCTACTTGATTAAGTTAAATAATAACATAGTTGAGAAACATGTTAGTTTAAAATTTAAAACACACCAAAATTAACGAGCGGGACCTTCCTTACAACTTTTAAAGCCTAAAGCTAACTTTTATATGAGTTTTTTTTAACAATAATAGTAACTGCGTTTTTATTTAGTTAATGCAATGTTTTGTCTAAATACTTATTTATGCTATTTTACATTAGATATAAATATTTATTGAATAAAAAAGGTAAATAAATATAAAATGTAGGAGCACATAATTTATACATTTCAAAAAAATTATTTAATTTATTTAATTGCAAAAAAAATCATGTTACAACTAGGATGGCACTTAAATATGAGAAAACTTACGTGAATAAAAAATTAGAGTGAATAAAAGAACATGTATCATAATCATAATAATGATAATTTAATTTATAAGTTAAAAATAAAAATAATTTTTTAGAACCTTAAATTAACTACATAATTAATTGGAATATGCGGGAATTTTGAGATTGTGAATTTAGTAAGTTAGTCATTATGTGATTAGTGAGATTAGGTTAATTAGTGAAAGCTGGCAAATGAAAAGTAAACCTAAAGACAATAATAAATTATATGTTATGAAAGTAGATAGGTAATAGAAGATGGAACTTGAGGATGTCTTATTATCACACATAAGGAGCCCTTATATAGGGATTACATATACTTGTGAAGGAAGTATATTCAATACTAGGAAAGTCTAAACAAGGAAGGTGGTATATACACGTAATATTGAACATCCACTAAATATATTCATAACACTCCCCCTTGGATGTTCATAAGGGAATTATGCCTCGTTAAAACCTTACTAGAAAAAACCCATTGTGATAAAAATCTAGTAAATGAAAAAGAGTACACAATTATGGATCCCTTTTTGTAAGCTGTCTCGTTAAAAACCTTACCAGGAAAACCCGATGGGATAAAACCTTGGTTAAGGGAAAAAAAGTGCTGCGGTGTGTGTAGATTCTCCCCTTGATGTTGACATCACGTAATTTCATTAAGTCGACGCAATCCAATCATGTTTGCCAATATTCCAGATGTCGCAGTCGATAAAGCCTTCTTGAAAAGATCTGCTAGATAGTCATATGAACAAATTCGTTGGATGAAGAATAACTTGAGGCGAATGTGTTTTGTATGTCTCATTTGATATAACAATCTTCAACTCGTGCTATATAACATGCATTATCTTCATATATATATACAATATAATGCTACATTTGAAAATTGTGCACTTCCATGTTATAACTTACATTTGTGTAGCAAATTAATTTAGGTCTTGATTCATCATGATATTAAACTCATCGAATTCTTACAATCATTAAGGTACTCAATAAATGTGTTTATCTATGCAAAAAGCTTTAAGACATTTTTTTTTTATAGGACAAGATTATTTTCAATCTGTTAAGTACTCGATCTTCAGGCCGAGCCAGACCTTTGTCCTTTCAATATATTTCGTCTGAATTTAACATCGTCAATAAATTGATTGTATTTAAAACTCTTCAGGAGTTTCAATATCTTTAAATTCTCCCCCTCACGCGATGCCCCTTTCGGCTATAGCGTGATCAATTCAATCTTATCAAAATATCAATTTTCTTAATTCGCATGGTATCATCTGATATATCTCAGCTCAAATGAGCTATACATTGTGGAGAATATAACATAATTTGCATGTATTATTTTAAATGGTACAATATCTTTATTATCCATGCTAGCATTTTCAATCCTTCTAGGATTTTCACTTTAATTTTGCTATCAAATTAGCCACCCAAAAAGGCTATAAGTAATTCATATGTGGGACGCATTCAAAACTTTTTATGTACTGCCAACGTAATAATATATTTGAAGGTGATTGCTCCACTAAATGATCCATATAATAATTGCCAGGATTTTGCATATAACATTTGTACCACAGGTTGTGCGTATATATCTTACGACACAATTTATTTATGCGGGAAATAATTTGTATCCACTGGCTTCCACCTTCTGCATTTTTCATGTTAATACTTGCATATTTTCAAACTTTGGCCAATCATAATACTTGTTTAACATATTGAGCTCAAGATCCCCGTCTTGTTTTATGATTTCATTCATGAATAATATTCAAAACTGTTGTCGACAACTTTATATTTTACGGTTCCATCACTTCCCGTTAATGACATAACTCATTGAGATCTCTTTATTGTAATTACTTTCAGGTACCTGAACCACTTCTGAGGTTTCATATTTAGTTATGTTTTTAATTCTTTTGGGAAATCACCTCCATAATAAGACCATATTTACTTATTTACTTTATATGCTCCATTCTTTTATCAATAAAATTGCTTTGGAACCGATATTACACGCTTCAGGAGTAAGTTATTTTTCATTATAATTTGTACTAGCGGAACATTTCAAATTGGAGCATTTGCAGCTGGTACTTACTTGACTTATGACTTTCTGGGTCTCATAAAGTCACTAATTAATAGGCAGTATCTTAAAATGTTTATCTCTTTGAACTTCAAGTTCATATTATCATTGTGCGAGGATCTAAATGAGATAATAACAATTTTTTTTTCCAGTCAATCTCTTTTCTGCCAGCTGCTTTTTTTCTCCCCCTAATGTTGGGAAAAGTTGTTCAACAATGACAATCAACACTCTTGCTTTATATATATAAGTCATTTTTCTCAAATAATTGATTTATATCCAACATATTTTTTCCAACATTCCAGACCCATCTTTGTGGGATGTGGTGGAGCAATTTAAATATATATCGCACACCATAATATTAATATATGAAAAATTTGTCTATTCACCAAAAATTGGTTGTAATGGGGAGAACTGTGATTTGACATTGGCTTGATGCGTAGTTATATTGCTGCTTTCATAATAGCATGCATGTGTACTCAATTTGCTCTAATTGGTAGCAGTTTAGCTATGTAATTGGAGGATCTTTGAAACTTTCATGCTAAACTGCAAATCTAGACATGTAATTGTCTGAATCTTGTAGTAAATATCAACTTTCAATATCATCATCATTCTTTATTACATAATCTGGAAATTTTGCTATTGCAAATTCGTGATAATTAATACACATGCGACCATATTGTAGATGCATCTTTCAAAATAATATATCGGTCCACATGGCAGGTGAACGGGCCCAAATTCACCTTTTATTATTTCCATAAATAATAGAATTTTATCCCGAACTTAGTTGATGATGATCACATAATGAATTTTCCTTTGAGAGCAATTATCATAATGATTTATGGAGAATCTTCAGATTCTTCCAAATAATGTACAGCGCATCTTAAGTGATCCGGAATGGTCTGTAACCGGTCACACCAAATATCATATTATATGGGTAAAACTTCGGGTTTACATCTATATGAATCAGTAAACTTCTGATTTACCGAATATATAATCAATCATGCCAATATTGGCGGTAAACTTCTGGTTTACCTGAATTTCTTTTTTCATTATCTGCAAGAGGCATATTTCTTCTAGGATCTTCATGATCATTTATTCAAGACTCATGATCTCTTAGAATCTCCAGATCCTTATTTATAATAATTCATGATATACATGATTCATTCTTATACAAGACGATCTTTAATTCACAAATACAATGTTTCAGATCCTATTTTTTCATACATTTTAGGATCTTCCGGATCCTAAAATTATCAATTTTTTTGAGCTTTTGAATAACTCATGATCTTTTGGATCATTTTATAATAAAATGCAATAAACGTAATAATATATGTATATAATAAATATAATGCAGTGCAAGAAATAAAAATATAAAGGTAATGCAATAAAAACAATAACAGTATATGTAAATAAAGTGCAAAAATGTAAATATAAATATAAAAATTAAGGGAACTATAAATTCATAATTATCGGTCTTCAAGATCGTAATATCGGATCTTCAGGATCCGTAATTTATAAAGAATGCATTTTTCTTAATCGTAATATCCCATATTTAATAATAATATATGCAATGACTTTTTTTTTTTCATTTGAGGCTAATTTTTGCCTAGTGTCATCGCACTTCATATGAATAAATTTCTCGCTTCATCATATAAATTTTTGTTAGCGTCATCGCGCTTCTCAAAATTATCATTATTCCAAATCAATTGGATTTTGCATTCTTTATTTGTAAGATGCATCATCTTTTTTTATCGATATCATGACGATGCATCATCTTTTTTTATCGATATCATGACGATGCTAACAATTTTATCTATTTCATAATCAAAATCAACTGTTTATATGACCATGATGATTATAACATATTTGTATTTATACTCTTAAAAGATCATTATAAATTATATCACTCACTTCAGGGAGTGGATGCTTTCATCGCTATAATCATAATCTACAACACTCGCTTCAGGGAGTGGAGTATATCCTCGTTATAATCACAATAACTTATGACGCTTACTTCAGGGAGCGTAATATTTGCCTCTACACTCGCTTCAGGGAGTGGAGCAATATCAATATATATAACTTTATGTATGAAATAATTTTTCACATTTATGTGTATTCAATATATAAATACTACCAAAATAAAAAAAAATTACCGACGTGATATCGTGTATTAACATCCTTTATTTTCGACATAAGTTATTTATTCAGCAATTTATTCGTAAAAAAAAAAAAATTATCATATAAGATATTTAACCAATTCATATAAACAACATAACCAGAACTTGTTACTAGCTAGCAGTTGTACATAAACTATAACTATAGAAAATAAGACTTTTCGTATTCAGTAAAGAAAATAGAGATTTATCACCGAAAATCATAGTTTGTCATTACAGATTAGAATAATTAAACCTCGATTAGGCAACAAGTATTCAAATTTAACCTCGATTATATTGACAAACTAGTCTAAGCGATTTCCATAACGAATCATCTATGAACTGATTTTACTTTTTCAACGATTCATATCAAGATGTGAATAACAGTGTAACTAAACTTAATCAAATCCGAGTTAGTTTTCTTTGCTAACTTGTGGAGTCGGAATCATACCTCGATCAATTATATGTGTCATCTGTCATGTACTGTAAGATTGAATACGACTTGCTTCGTCGGAGTTTTGTTTAAGTAGTCTGTTGTGTCAACACATCGATCTCGAATCCTTTCTTAACTCGTACATATTCAACTAAACATTAAATTCCTGACACACAATAATTATAATAATTAGAATATGAATTATTAAATAGTCAAAATACGTTAGTAAATAAAGAAGTAATAATCTCCCTATCAATGCAACACAATCAGATCGATTCAAACTCCAAGGAATAGTTGGTGGTTCTGATAAATCGGTTGATGGATTCTCAAAAGATTAGTTTGTGCCACTATCCCACTTCCACCATTGTTGTTCGAGCTTTTCTCGTGAGAAATTTATATCATGGTGGCGGTCTCTATACTTTCGTATTATATTACGATAAGGGTTGGAAAAAAAAATTGAGCAATTCGTGCTGATAACGTGTTATGAAAGTAGAGAGGTAATAGAAGAGGGAACTTGAGGATGTCTTATTATCACACATAAGGAGCCCTTATATATGGATTACATATACTTGTGGAGGAAGTAAATTCAATACTAGGAAAGTCTAAACAAGAAGATGGTATATACACGTAATATTGAACATCCACTAAATAATTCATAACATTATACACATTGTTAATAACCTATCAAATATTATGAGAATTTTTTTCCAAAGAAACTACAATTAGGAGGACTATATTTGGAGGTCTATAATAGTTAGGGGCCTAAAGCAACATTTTTGGTTGCTTGGAAGCATAGCCGACCCTATTTATGAGGGTACTACATTAAATAATATTTTATTATTTTAATTTTAACATTTTTTAAAATTTATTACAATATTATAATTAAATTAATCTTGATTACTTTTTCTAGTATACTCCGATTTACAAACCTATTTTTTTCAGGGATTAAAGTCAATTTGGTACCAGAGATAACACGCTAATATTGATGTCTGATGCAATTTTGCAGCTTTTTAGTAACTAAGTAAATTCAAGTGTTGCACCGTCTAAAAAAACGTTAATATTGGACGGAAAATATCACGTGCCACGCACGTGACCACTTTTACCTAAAATTCAAAAAACACCTCAACTTGATTTGACAAAAATACCCTTTTGATTAAAGAAGATAAAACATTTGGTGAGCTTGTTAGACTAAACCCTTTTTAAACCAAGCAAATGACTTGAGTCACTATAGTTTTAAACTTCTAACAGGTGGTAATTCTTCCATCGGCATTCACATTTCACAGTGAAAGGATTCACCGGGTAAGAGGTCCAGCCACAAATGATTGCTTGTTGGAGAAGAGTCCGCTCAGCCAAGGCATGCCAGAACAGTCTAGTCGGCGAGTTGAATACAAACATTGTCCGACTTTACAATATTAAGACTTTAGATATAGAGGTGAATCTGGAGGCGTCAAGCCCAGAGCTAGCCCACATATATATACAATGGGAAATTAGGGTTTTTTTATAGCTCTTAATCCCAATTTTCCCTATTGGAATTTTCTTTGTGGTTTAAAAAGAAAGGTTTGAACTGTCGTGGCTGGTGCCGCTTATATAAAATCATGTTTCGCAGACTCTGTATTTGATACTTTGATTGATGAAATGATTTTGTTAGAACAGCTTCATGGAGATTTAAAATTAGATTTTTATTTTTTTATTTTTTTGGCTGATATTCAAAATTAGATGAATAGTCACAAAATTAAAGGTTGCCTAAAATTAATCGCACTTAGTTTTTTCCCGAAAAAATGATAGAATCAGTAAATTTGCGCGACAATAGTCACATAATTAAAGGATGCTCATCTTAACCTATGCAATTTAACCAGAAAACACCCAAATTTGTCATCCCTGAGAGATTCAAGGTTGCGGAACTTATAGACATCTACCATTTTAAGTTATTGGATATTAACTAAGTTTTGAATATGAAAGCCTGAGTTATTGTTGACTAAGGCGGCGCGTGGTGCTGTGGTTGTTGTATTCGTCGTCGTATTTGAGTTTGTTATTGTTGACGAAACTGTGGCGACCGTTATCTTAAATTTCACATTGGACCGAGTAAAGTACAATGGGCCAAAATAGAGCAATCATTTTCACAAGTGGGGTTCCATCAAAAAACCAATTGGTGATAGGAGGAGGTAGCCCACCTGTTTATATGGTGTTCTAATCTAACAAACCCACCGGTGTGGGACAATCACAGTGGAGATATTCAACACTCCCCCGCACTGTGATAACTCTTTCAACTAAGGCACCGGTTTTCAAATCCGAACGGGTTGGGACTAATTTTAAGAAACCGCACTCTCACACAGGCCCAATCCAGACTCAAATATGGTACGTGGAGCCAACAAGGGGACACAAACCCAACACCGCTAATAATCGGAACCGGTTTTTGGCTCTGATACCATCTTAAATTCCACATTGGGCGGAGTCAAGCCCAACGGGCCAACATAGAACAACCATTTTCACAAGTGGGGTTCCATCCTAAAACCAATTGGTAATAGGATGAGGTAGGCCACTTGCTTATATAGTTGCTCTAACTAACTCACCGGTTTGGGACAATCACAGTGGAGATATTCAACACGTTAGTACCGCCGATGAAATTCTTGGTCGAGTTATACTCCGACTTCACCGCTCCGACTCTGGTCGAGTTCTTCTGAGACGAGAAATCGTCTTGATTTTGCATTTAAAACCGAAATTAGTAACTCTGACATGAAATGGAAAAACGAAATCCATATTGAATTAATTTCACGCTTTGGCAAAAAAAAAAAAAAATCACACACTTATTGTTGGTACTTGGAAAGGGAAATCAAAGAATTCGTTGTTCAAATCTTCTCGATTGATATTCTATTGGCCAGAGCTCTTCCAGTAGAAGGTGTTCGGCATCGTCCCGTCGTCGGCGGCGGCATGATCTGAACCTGATCAACGAAAAAGCAAATTAGATAGTAATTTTGAAATTACTAGTCAAAATGAAGAGAGACATGTTGAAGAAATAGAATAGAGGATATGATGCTGACGTCAGGAGCACCGAAAAGTCCAACAAGTGTTTATTGATGTTATCAGAACCAGACAGGGACTCGAACCGGATAGGGCTCGAATTTTCGGTTTGGGCGGTCGGACCCGGTTCGAACCCGGTCTGACCGGTAATTCAACTTTACCCAAATAAAATTTTCAGTCTAGCCCAAAATGCTGATGTCTCCACTCTCCCAGCCCTAGAACTCCTCTCAATCAGATGACTGCTTCCATTTTCCCACTCATCATCGTCTCCATTTCAATCCGGTGAACAACAAAGATAGAATTTTCATTTTCTCCTTCAGAAACGGAATTTGAAGTTAATTATTGGATATGGAATACATGAACCATCTAATGCAATGCACTTAAACAAGTTTACATTTTCCAACATCCCCCCTTAAACTTATTTCTTCCGTTGTCGTCCATACGATCTTCATGACTCCTCCTTGTAACTTGTCTGGTCTTGTGCTTATCTTTCTCATAACCACTAGAGTATTCTTGGTAGTCTTTTCCGATTGTCTTTGTCGACAACCCGTACTCCATCTCTGTCTTTGCACTTTACGATCATTGAATCTTCCATGCGATGTCGTCTTTTTCTTTCTCCACAGTCTCTTTGACTTCACATCCTGCAGAGAGACATAGATTACCATACAATTCTTCATCATCATTCACTTCAACGACTTGCGCGGAACTGTATACGTCTCGGATCCGCCTTGTCCTCAGCACTGGTGATTCACTCGAGTCGCCTTCTTCTTGATGAGTAACAACATGCGGGGGTGATACTGGTTCTTGAACCTCAACACGCTGGACTTCTTTTGTTTGAGGCTCTTCTACTTCAATAACCTTCTTTGGTTGGTCATTATTAATCTCCCAGCTCCATGCTTGTCCTTCTTCGAACTCGACATCTCTTGAGATCACAACCCTCTTTGTGACAGGGTTATATAACTTGTAGCCGCTTGAATTCTCGTTATACCCGAGCATGACGGACTTCTGGCTTCCTTGCATTTTTGCATATGCCACGCACCCGAAACTCGAAGATGATCGATGCACGGCTTCTTCTTGCTCCATGCCTCCTCAGGTGTCATGTCTCCAATTCGCTTGGTCGAAAACCTGTTGAGCAAATAAACAGCAGTAGCAACAGTGTCTCCCCAAAATTCTTTCAGGACATCTCTCTCCTTCAACATGCACCGAACTAAATTCAAGATCGTCCGGTTGTTCCTCTCGGAGACTCCATTTTGTTGTGGGGTTTGCGGCATGGTGAGTTGATGCACAATCCCGTTTTCTTTGCAAAACTTGTCAAACTCGCGCGATGTGTACTCGCCTCCTCGGTCAGTTCGTAAGCACTTCAAATAACGGCCACTTTGCTACTCGACCATATTCTTGAACTCCTTGAATTTCGTCAAGACTTCACTTTTCTGCTTCATCATATAAATCCAAGTCTTGTCACTATAATCATCGGTAAAGGTCAAGAAATACCTATTTCCGCCAATGGACATGGGCTTGATCGGTCCGCACACATCGGATGGACTAAGTCGAGACGGCCGGTTGCTCTCCTCGATGGATATTTCTTGAATGGTCTTCTTTCTTGCTTTCCGACGACACAAGTTTCGCATACGCCATTGAGATGATCGATCTTCGACAAGTCTCTGACCATGTTTTTCTTCCCCAATAATTTCAGCGCCGCGAAATTCAGATGGCCATACCGTAGATGCCAAAGAGTCGTGTTATCTATGGCTGTCACCTTCAAACAATTCTGCTCATTGATCTTTAACGGGAACATTCGATTCTTCGCCAAGGCTACATTCGTGATAACATTATTGTTATTATCACGGATAGTGAGTATATTCTCCTTCATCCGGACGTCGTATCCCTTCTCGAGCAATTATCCGACACTTAAAATATTGTTCTTCATGTCGGGAACAAAATAAACATTGGCGATGCACAACTTTCGTCCATTCTTGAGTTCAAAGAGAACTTTACATTTCCCTTTGATTGGATGTTGAGAAAGATCGCCAAAGGTGATGTGACCACCGTGCCTTTTATCGAGCTCCGCAAATAACTCCTTTCTTCCGCACATGTGGTTGGATGCTCCCGTGTCGACGAACCATGTGTTGGACTCTGTCTCCTCCACTTGATTGTATTCCATCAAAAGAACTCCATCGTCATTAATATTCTCCACGAAGTTCACATTCTCTTCCTCAAAGTCGGTGTTATACCAACACTCCGCTGCATAATGGCCGTATTTTTTGCACACGTAGCATTGAACTCCTGATTTGTTCCATCCACCACGACCTCGTCCGCGACCGCGACCTCTTCCTTGATCTCCTTCTTGAATCGACTCTCCATCATCGTAGGCTTCGTTGGTGGTTGATCTACTTCTTCCTCCTCGTGGTGTGAATCTTCCTCTTTGGAAGCCGCCTCGTGATCTGTCATTCCTCAACGTCAACTTCGCTTGTAAAGCTTGCTCCAAGGAATTTCCTTCTCCTCGCTTCATAAGTCGTTGTTCATGGGCTTGTAGAGAACCCATGAGTTTCTCTACGGACATATCTTCTAAGTCTTTGGACTATTCGATCGCCACGGCCACAAGGTCAAACTTAGGATCGATGGATCTCAAGATCTTCTCTATGACTCGAACATCTTCCAAATTTTCTCCATTTCTCTGCATTTGATGCATGATTGAAATGACCCTCGTGAAATACTCTGAGATAGATTTCGAGCTTTCTTGGTGGAGGGACTCGAATTGAGCACGAAGAGCTTGTAGGCGAATTTTCTTTACCTTTTCGACGCCACCGAACGCCTTTTGGAGTATCCCCCATGCTTCGAATGATGTCTCGGCCGGAGCTACTATCTCGAACGTGGTTTCATCAAGAACTTGATATATTGTGAACAAGGCATTCTTCTCCTTCTTCCTTTGCTCCCTCAATTCATCCTTCTCCTCTTTTGTCATCTCCGCCGTCGTTTCGGGTTCCTCGAACTCGGTCTCCACGAGCTCCCACACGTCAAGCGATCCCAAAAGGGCTTTCATTTGGATGCACCATCTATCGTAGTTGTCCTTCGTCAATCTTGGCACTTGCATGCTTGTCGATGCCATCACGATCTTTAGACTTGGCTCTGATACCACTTGTTGGTGTATGAATGTGTGTGAGAGATGTGGAAAGAGAATGAGAGACTTGTTGTTGTCAACTCAACTTGTAGATTTCTCCTTCATTTGATCATATATATATAGTACATATGGAAGACCTTAGATGCTTTGTATCTCTAAATGCATGAATCTAGTTTCTAGCAAATGCATGTAACTCTAAATACATGAACCATCTAATGCAATGCACTTAAACAAGTTTACATTTTCCAACAGAACAATCAGCAATCCTTCTGGCAGTTTAGTGACCAGCTCCGAGTCCACACCTCCAACATTGCCAATTTGTCACTCAACGAGTCAATTTGGAGCAACGATCGCGTCCAAGCGTCCCGATGATCGCCGGAATTTCAATGTTAGGGTTGGCTCTCCTGTCAATTCGTCGAACACCTTGAAGGCAAACGCGTATGAACTTAATTCTGTCTCTGATGGCTACAAGGTCGGTGCTGCTGACATCAGAAATGATAATTCTGGATTCATAAAGGATTTCAGAGGATTCAATTTCGGATGGGAGAACGATCTCAACGGGTTTGATGATAGCCCGTTGAACTGAGAAGCCATTGGAGGCGGAGCTGGAAATGAGGGTTTTAATTTGGTTAACACTGAACCGGAGGACCGGTTTCCCGGTCGGTTCTCTCAAAACCGGCCGGTTTGCTAAAAAATCGGCTATCGAATCGGGTTCGCTTACATCCTCTGGATTTGCTCGAACCGGACCGTTGAGAAACACCGGTTCCAGTTCGAACCCGGTCGGACCTTCGGTCCGGTTTTGATAACATTGATTTTCATCTTCTTTAATTAAAAGGGTATTTTTGTCAAATCAAGTTGAGATAATTTTTGAATTTTTGGTAAAAATATCATGTGCGTGGCACGTTCACCTCTTTAACAAATACATCAATAATATGGATTCTTTTAATATATATATTATTAATTTAAAAAACCAATTTAAAAGTCAATAATATTATTATGACTTGATTAGTTTAGGGGTGGCAATTCGTGCTATCGTGCGTGCTATCGTGCATGTCAGTGATGGTGTCGTGCTAAACTTACTGAACACGAACACGCACGATAAGCTTATCGTGCCACATTTTACAAACACGAACACGGCACGGATGTTTTCGTGCGTGTTCGTGTCGTGCTATCGTGTTGTGAAGGATCTTCAGTTGTATGTCCATATACGAGATCTTTGAGCAAAAATAAAAATAATGAACTTCATATATAAAAAAAAAACCATGAATTAATATGTTACCATTAATAAGTTATTAATATAGAGTTTACAAACACTAAATATTAAACCACTAATTGGATGTAATAGATAAGATTTGCTCAAAAAATACTTAAGATTTAGTCTTATTAGCACAACTTTATCGTGCTATCGTGCGTGTCGTGTTATGATACCCAAACACGAACACGGCACGGAAGTTATATCGTGTTAATCGTGTTCGTGCTATCGTGTTATCGTTCTGTTATATGCTAGCACGAACACGGTTTTTTTTGTGCATGTACGTGTCGTGCTATCGTGTCGTGTCACAAATTGCCAGCCCTAGATTAGTTATTATATAATACCTCTTCGTCATCTATTTATAACATATAATAATAATTAAAAAAAAAAGGAATAAACTTTTGATGCTCTCAAGTCTCACACTAACATTTCTATAATATATCTGTTTCACCAATAATTACCTTTTTTACTATAATGCTCCTGACAAACCCCAACTAAAATTTCTTTCCTTAAGTCGCAATTGCAATGTCATTAACACGTCATGTCCATGCTCCAATTGTTACAGTCCCTACAAACCATCCATTAAAGACATCTCTCGAATCATTTCCGTTTGTTAATCTAACAACCTAATTAAAGTCTTAAATTTGCATCGTTTTTGCTTTTATATATGTCTCAACTTTAAATTGTTACTTATAGGTGTTGTTGTATATTTCGCTTTTCACTTTTTTTTTTTTTAAATAATTTTTTCTGTTATATTTGATAAATTTTGCTCAAATAACTCCATCAACTTGAACAACAAGAAGATTTAAAGAAAAGAAATAATAAAATTGCACTTTTAGTTTCTTTTAACTTAGGACAATTAACATTTACATATAGTAAAAAAAAAATTAAAAAATTAATGCAAAATTGAGGTCCAATTTAACTAAATCGGCATAAAAATACCTAAGAAAATCTATTAAAAAATATGTCAAATTTAACATAAAAAAACGGACGGAAAACATAAAGTAACGAAAACAAAACTTGAACACCTATTTGCAACGAAAACAAAACATAAAACACTTATTAACAACAATCACATGAAATATCTAAAAATAAGATGATGTAAACTTGGAACAATGATTATATTTTTATGTCTGCAGTCAATCGATCCATGTCATATTCCAAAATATAATTACTTTTGACCATTTTTGCTCATAAATTTCCTTTATATTATTATTGTGGACCATGTGAGTAGAAATTATCATAGATAATATATATAGTTTGAACAGTACATAATAAGCTTAGTAAGTTACTATCGTCACTTAGTTTCTGAAGATGGTACATGTTAAAAATCAGTTGGTTAAGATGTATACATGTTACAAATCATGTATAATTAAAGTGAGCATTTATATACATATATATATATATAATTGAAAGTTTTGTGAAGGACAGAACCACCTCTTGACCAGGACTCCCTCCAAATGATAACCATATAAAACAGTTTCTGGTAGAGATATTATTGTGAATTAGTAACCCTTCATTGTCGTTGATGGATACACGTGGCTTTCAGCTAATTTACTATCTCCTTCCTTCTCACACTACTACTTACTAGCTAGCTACTAGTTTATAAATTACATCTTCA
The DNA here is from genome assembly GCA_036873135.1 of Clarkia xantiana subsp. parviflora. NCBI lineage: Eukaryota > Viridiplantae > Streptophyta > Magnoliopsida > Myrtales > Onagraceae > Clarkia > Clarkia xantiana. The sequence goes on from JAPTYO010000003.1 coordinate 14,665,844, forward strand.
GTTTGGTTGTATTTGTGTTCCTAGCTCCCATACATAATTAACCAGGAAATTAATAATTTTCAGATATTATCTATCTATCTGTCTGATGATCATGAAATATCTCCCTCCTTAAATAATTAAATGATACTAGCTAGCTAGCTGTTAACCATCTCATCTGCGCCTGCTCACAACCAACGCTCTTTCTTACTGTGAGGTGCTTTTCTTCTTTCTTACTATACCTACTATTACTTTCTCTTTTTACTTGTTCTAAAATAATTCTCATACGTACTGATAGAGAGAAATAAAATACTTACCATAAATATTTTACATTTTAAAGCTTGAAATCGAGACATCAACTTAAATTAATATCTAAATACTATATTGATTTAGCCACTTCAAGGAAACATGCAACTTGCATCTCTGCATGTTTTGTTGATGTCTTTTTCATATATTTATGTAATATTATTATTAAACCATGTAAAAATGGGGTGGTGGTTTAGCGCCTCGTCTCTTAATCAGAGGTTAAATGTTCAATCCCCGTTAATGACCGTGGGAATGGAAAATTGTGTTCATGGCCAGCACTTTACCCCTTACGGGCTGACCGAGTGCAATTTGAGATTAGTCTAGGTGTGGGTCAATAAGGACCACCACACAGGATACAAAAATATATATATATATATATATATATATTATTACGTTTTTTTTTATTTGGGTTAACGTATCATACGGCTTAAAACAAGATCCTCATCACGTTCATAATAAAGATTAACGAGTTAGTTTAAATTAAGTTTTATTAAAGAAAACACGTTTCAATCAATTAAGGTTGACCGTCGTACGTGCTCACTTTGAGCGTCAAGAATGAAGAATGGAAGGTTGATCCACACTCTAATCACGTGCCTCCTAGTCCTAGGCTCCTAGCTACCACAGTCAATTATTAATAACAATTACAGAGCTTCGGCACGTTAAATAAGAAGCCGACAGTATTAATTAATTATTAAATAAATAAATAAATAATTGACGTCAACCAACTATTGTATGGTCTATACTCTATACATAGCTTAATGAAAGTTAGGATCGTTTAGAAATTCAACGCATTATTTTTTTTTATCTTAAGCATGATTTATTTTCACAACCTTAAAATTTTTATAAATCACACCGAAATCGCTTAATTAATTATTTTGCAATCAAATTCGTAGATTTGAAGCTCTCTCTAGATCGGAAAAGTGCTGTATCATGTTCTAGATTGATGTATTAGGTTACAATTGAAAATGACAAGTGCAATTATGAGATGCACAAAGTTGAGTCTATTGATTTGAATTAAGCTCTCAAGATAATAGAATTGCTGGTTTGACTGATGATGTATTGGCTATTTGGCTTTAATTAATATGAATTATATATATCTTTATTATTCACTAAAAAGCTCATCTTGCTGGACTATTAGTTCAGTCTAAGCCTCAACTTTTCTTGATTGCACGCACTGAACATTAATTGGAACTTCGTAATCGGTGACGTACGAGAACAATTTTGTTTCAGTGAGCTTGTTGAGATTAGATAAGCTGCTTCGTCAATAACTGGTACACTTTTACCACTTTCTTGCACGAGTTTTTGTCTAAACAAATTTTGTAAAATTCTCGATCTAAGTTTTAATATTTACAACCTTTTGAATATGTTTTAAGGTCTTGTATAGTATTTTATTTCGAAAATCATAACACAATAAAATGGGTTAAGATACAACAATTAAACTATCAGATTACAGTTGACTTTGTTTGTGTAGTATTTTATTTCAGAAGTCATCATATATAACACTAAAATGGGTTGATGACTATATCGAACTATCAGTAAACGGTTCACTTTGTTATTTGATTGGATTAATCAGGACTTAAACTCATGTCATCAAAATAAGTTAAATGATTTTATGTTTGACATACCTAAATGATTTTTTATTTTTACAGATTTTCAGATAGTTTTCGGTGATATCTTGGTTGGATACGCTGTGTACCTTCTGCGTTAGGGAAACAAGACATTTGTCTCTTTAAATAGGGTAAGCACTAAACACTCTATAATCAATCAGTATGAAATTCTGAATCCAGCTATGAATAAATTATTATATGCTGCAAAGGTTTTTTTTTTTTTTTTTTTTGCTTAATTTACTAGACTGGTGGTGATTTTACCATGTGAGAGGTGCAGATAAGATTTGGCATTATTTGACCGTATATATGTAGTAGAACAGTTGAATGTTACATCTTATAATTGATAATAATTTAATTTTCAGTTGATGAAAAAAAAACTCTTATAATTTAGATCTGATGTAGCTTTAGACAAAATAAATCTTGTTGACCTAAAATGATTGATTATGAGTTACATTTTTTTTTTATTAAAATGTTATCCTACAAAATCCATTTAATGTATATCCAGTAATGACATAGAATTTGGGCCAAAAAACATAATAATGACATAGAATAATCATATAAAGTTTATATCAGTTAAATAAAATTATTTTTATCTCATCGTTATGAAACAAACAGCAAATTAATAATCCGTTAGCAACGCAGAGTTTAGTGACTAGTATATATACATAGTGCAACAAGAGTTAAAATTGTAATAATAAGTATAGTTATGTCACTATATATATATATATAGGAAATTATTTTATGAATAGTTTTTATATGAAAGTTCTAGGGTGGAATTACAATTTTTTTTTTCTCTTGTGTTGATGAAATTAAAGCTATGTACCAAGTTTTACATTTGATAAGCCAGGAAATTAGATATCATCTAACACCCCGAACAAGGGATTGACATTTGTTGTAAAAATGAAGGACTTGAACATCTCCGAACAAAGAGTAATCCTGCCCGACAGACACGACAAACCTTCCGCCAAAACAGAAACAGGGTTGTTATTTGGTGTGTACAGTTTATTAATTACTTACACGGTAAAACAAAACTAATGGAAGACGCTATAATGTTGAGCTTGAAAGCTCAAGATAACTACAAGTCCAACCCAACCATTTATTATGTTAGGTTAGGTTAGGTTAGCTAGCTTGGGGAGAAGTATCATCAGGGTGCCAACGCACACATGCATACACCCAAGCTGGGTGAAGGGTGGCTCAAATCTCTCTCTCCAATAATAATGTATCACTTTTACTTTTTGAGATGTAGTTAGTAATGATATTAACATTAATAATGTAGTAATTATAACCTACCTACCTATCTTTATATATACTTTTTAATTCGGCATACCCAAATTATTATTATTATTTTAAAAAAACAATTTAATTAACTTAATGAGTTGGGTATGATGTACATAAAGGGACATGATTTTTTATTTAAAAGATATATGAGGCATGGAATTAGTAACGTCACCCATCATCTCTATCTATTCTTCCTTGGATATATAGTATATGGTTATTTACTGTAATAAGAATAAAAGTTGATGTAATTGGTTTGGTAGTTGATCAAGCTAGCTAGCCCCTTAAGAGGATTCTGCTTGACTAGCTAGCTCCGACAAAGAAAGTGAAGAAGAGAGAGTATGGTGGCAGGAGGGTTTGCCGTGGAAAGCGGCAGAGAGTTGAGAGACTATGGCAGCAAAATAACGCCATCCGTGGTGGTCACCTGTGTTGTCGTCGCCTCTAGCGGCCTCATTTTCGGCTATGACATTGGTGTTTCAGGTGCATCCCCTTTCTTTCTTTCTTTCTTCATCATTTTACTCTTTTATATATAAATAATAATATATTTCGAGTAACTATGTATGTAATGATGGTATGCAGGTGGAGTGACGACGATGGTGCCATTCCTACAAAAGTTCTTCCCATCTGTGCTGAGGAAGGCAAGTCATGCTCAAACCAACATGTTCTGCATGTATGACAGCCATCTCCTTACCTCCTTCACCTCCTCCCTCTACTTAGCTGGTCTCATTACTTCCCTCATCGCCAGTCGCCTCACCGCTGCTGTCGGTCGCCGCAACGTCCTTGTCCTCGGTGGCGCCACTTTCCTTTTAGGCTCCGCCTTCAATGGTGCCGCCGAGAATATCGCTATGCTTCTCATTGGCCGCATCTTGCTCGGTTTCGGCGTTGGTTTCACTAATCAGGTCAAATCTTAATTACTGAAACAAACCTCTAGTTTATATTATATTTGACCAATTTTGACTTTTAGTCCAACATCTATTTATACATTTGGTCAAATACGTTTGGAACTTTTACACTTTCGGTGCATCCGTTAATCAACCGTTATTGTTGACCATTGCACAGGCGGCTCCTTTGTATCTGTCGGAAATGGCTCCGGCAAAGTGGCGTGGAGCATTCAACACGGGATTCCAGTTCTTTATCGGTATCGGGGTTGTGGCGGCCAACTGCATCTGTTTTGCCACTGCCAAACACACCTGGGGCTGGCGCGTCTCCCTTGGACTAGCTGGTGTTCCGGCTCTGATCATGACCGTCGGGGCACTCCTCGTATCTGACACCCCAGCTAGCCTTGTCCAGCGTGGCAAACTGTCTGACGCCAAGAGAGCCCTCACCAAAGTTCGTGGAGCTGACGCGGATATTGAGGGTGAGCTAGAGGAGCTCACCATGAAAAGTGAGGCATCTAAGGAAGCGAGTGAGCAGCCGTTTGGCCTAATACTGGAGAGGCCATACAGGCCTCACCTGGTGATGTCAGTGGCGATCCCGTTCTTCCAACAACTTACTGGGATCAATATCATCGCATTCTACGCACCTGTGCTGTTTCATTCAATTGGGTTCGGGACCAATTCAGCTCTAATGGGGGCGATTATACTCGGGGTGGTGAACTTGGTGAGCATCATGGTATCAACTTGCGTGGTCGATCGGTTCGGCAGGAGGGTTCTCTTCTTGCAGGGAGGGTTACAGATGGTGCTTTGTCAGGTAATAATTAACAACTACTTATACCATATATGATTAAAACCAATTGATGAAATGCTGGTTCCTAGGTTGGGGTGGGTGTGGTATTGGCGGTCACTACGGGCGTATCAGGGACGGGTCACATCTCAAGGGAATTCGGATTGTTGGTCATTGCCCTAATGTGCATCTACTCAGCGGGGTTCGGGTGGTCGTGGGGCCCTCTATCCTGGCTCATACCGAGCGAGATATTCCCGATGAAGATCCGACCCACAGGACAGAGCATCAGTGTGGCTGTGCAGTTTGGCATGTCGTTTGTGCTAGCACAAACCTTCTTGTCCATGCTGTGCCACTTCAAGTTCGGGACTTTCATGTTCTATGCAGGGTGGATCGGTGTAATGACTATCTTTATAGCGCTCCTGCTACCAGAGACAAAGGGTATTCATCTCGACTCCATGTATTCCGTTTGGGAGAAGCATTGGTTCTGGCGCAGATTTGTCACTTCCAAGTAAGAGATGGATTGACTTAGTTGCTATACGGTCACTTTTGCCGTTGTGGACCTATCTATATTATGTGTATGTGAGACCTCTATGTGCAAATAATTATTAGTTACTACTTCAGTCAGAGGCAATACTGCTTTTCTTACATACATTATCATGTCCCTACCAACTGTAATAATCAGCTTAGATTCGAGATAATACAAGGAAGGCATCTCTCTTTTATTTCTAACCACTGATTTTCTATGTCCTAGTCAAACTCACCCTAAAGCAACTTACCGTACTCAGTTAGGAGAGAACCAACCTGATATGAACCATACATTTACATCAATCAGCCCACCTATGATCTAAACATGAGCCCTCTGCTTAAGAACTAGTTATTTTTCCTTTCATTCAGTTGGTTGGAACAATGTAAAACAGAAGGCCACTAAGATTATACTATTGGGCGATTTCAAGCATGCTGGATCTGCAATAGTCCTTACTTTCTATTAGTTGTTGCATGCCAATGAACTTGGCTTTTGCATGCAGAGTTGATGTTACCTTATGAAACTGAGTTTACTGCTTTCTAACACTGATCATCAGCAGAGAAAAGAGCAACAATTCTGTAACTGTACAGTACACTTTACTTATATATGCATAGTCTGTACCTATCAACCCTTCAGCAATTACCATTGGGAGATCATCTTACTTTCACATCACACGGGTCCTATCACCAGTACCGCTCACAAGTTCACGTCCAATAAGATACTATCAGAGAGATAATTTCAAGTTAAAGATCCGGATACTTAAGTGTCAAATAGTATAATACAAAATAAACAACTCTTATTTACCTTAGTTGAATGAATGCATAGGGTCACCTGCATATGTGATTAGTACCTCAGTCGAATGCATAGGGGTCATCTGCATAAGGGTTCAGCGAGCCCTCACTGAACAGATCACCAATGTTTGAAGCTGCTGTCTTGAGGACCTACAGGCACAGACTGCTTTCATGAAAAACCTCCCAATGTTAAAAAGAATTATCATCCCAACCAATATGCAAAGACAATCTAATCTTCTCCATACTGCCAGATTACATGGTATCTAGGAAGAAGCTGCAGTAGTAATTCAAGGTATGGTTTGGTCCAAGCTAGAACAGATACTCCATTTATCATTCTTGCTAGAGCATCCAATTCGGCTACAAACAAGAGATGGCGCAATATTGTCTTTAACAGAGAGGACTTTTTGTCTGTGTATGTTTTTAGTAGGAATCATCAAAGAGTGAAACCCAAAACGCTACTACCTTAATATTTATCAGTCATTAGTTGTTATAAACTGACAAAAGTACCAAAATTTTCAAGCCTATCCTCGAGCTTAATGGTGAATATGAGGCTTGTTCATAAGAACCAATCAGGAAATTATAATCATATTCTGTAGAATGTCGGATTCTTATTGGTTTCTAGTAACTTCATACCTTCACATTTCTTGGAGTGCGCATTCTAGGTGAGTGCATCTTCTTAGCTCCCCTTGGATCCTGCAAGAATTATTATGTATGTCTATATAAAACTCATTGCTGTGGAATTTCAAAATTGTCTACAAGTGAACTATAAAATATTTCCATTAGCTATATATGATACTTGCCTCAAACAATGCCGTGTTTCTTGCCTTTCTTTTTGTGATCCTTCCCCTTCCACTAGTTTCTTCAACTTCATATAGACGTGGAGTAACCTGCCAGAGCAAATGGCTGATCAGAATATATTTTGTGCTTGAAAGTAGCAAATGGCTGTATATATATATATATATATATATATATGATAATACGACAAAGAAAATAATATGTGATGCTCCAATGTCTTTGTCTCTCTTCTTAACATTGACTATTAACGCACAAATGCCTATCCTTTTTACCTGTGGAAAAAATAACAAACAGAACCTCTTCTCTTACTTTCTAAACAATGAATTAAAAGTACTTACTTTCCTCCTATGCCTAGGACTCCCAATTACAGATACTGGTTTAGCATTCTCTACTTTCCTCAGCAACTTTGACACATGAGTTTGATTGTCTTCTGGAAGTGGTGAATCCTGTATGCATGTAAGAAATGTAATTTGAGATGAGAAGCAAATTGAAAGGTATACTGCACTGTGATGCTTACTCCCCAAATAGTCCAAAACTATATGTAATAATTTCCTCGGTCCTTATGTTACCTCCTACCTACCTGCTCATCATCATCTATTCTTTGGGAATGCTTGTGTCTTCTGTCGCCACCAGGGTTCCGCTTCTTAATTGACGAGATAGAGTATTCCTTTTTCAAAAATGAAAAACTTAATTTACATTTAATGGATAAAGAATAATATTCTTTTTTCATTTAACTTGATATCTGCGGATGGTATAGAGAACAAAACTGATTAAATAGTCAACGATTTCAAACTTGTGATGTGGGCGCAAAGTAGCTCCACTTTTGAAGAACTACCATGAAGTAGGGTGGATACTCTGGGACTATGATAAGTATAAAATTATAAGCTCATATATTTACTTGAAGGACGCAGGTACAACTAATTCAAACTGGCTACTGAAAAGGTACAGAATCTCAGTAATAACAATAAGAGGAACACTAGCAGATGAGCCTAATTAAACTGATTGGACCCTGTCATCTTGCTGAGATGAAGTTGACTTCCTTCACAGGCCAAAACTGAATTATATATACCTTAAATAATAATATGCATTTGTGGATGATGTTACAGAATATATTTCTCTTTTAGAGAGACCACAAAGACAAGGTTATATCAAATCTAGGGGACAAGTAAAGGCATGGTAGGCTAACCTTCTTCGAGTGCGCTTCTTGGTCCTCCTGAGGCTTGTCACTCATGACTTTCCACTGTAGTTGCAACAAAGCTCTCTGCCTTTCTTCCTGCAGTTAATTAACAATATAACTACATGTATATCAAGTTAGCTTTACTCAAGAATAGGTAGCCTAACATATACTTTGGATCTCTGAAGATCTAGTTCATCTTGCAGTTTTTTGCAGTCATCTTCGTATTGGTACTTCAAAGCCTTCATCTGAGCATCGTGTTCATTCCGAAGAATCTTTGTTCTCTACATGGATAAAATCACGGTTTAGCTGACATAAGGATCAAAAGAAGAGAAAACAAGTAGACTATATTAGAAGCTTTCTATACCTCTTTCAATTCATTTTCAGCTTCCAGCTCAGCACGTTTTAGCTCTTCACTGTTCTTAGCTTTAAGATTTGACTCCTTTATGCTATAATCCTGCTGGATTTGAGCAACCTACGAAATGCAGAAAAAGAAGTTTAAAAAAGGCAGTATGTGGTTAACTAGGGGCAATCCGGTTTACATAAAAATACTTTTTTGTTTGTGGGGCTCTGTACAGGTATACATTTCAGAAACTGATTCTTTCTTTTGCCTTAACATGAAAAGTTACCATATACAAATAGAAAAATGGGTATTGCTTCGAGATTAGCATAAGCAGATATATGCATGTCAACGGATTGATAAGGTTGATACCGCACAGAAGGAGCTATTCGTAAAAGCAGCAAATTAACATCATTTATATGCAGAGACACCATGATAAGAGTAATATTGCATCAGTTTTCGTATTATACCAAAGAATCATGCTCTGCCTGAATTCGCAGTAAGTTCTGGTTCGCTTCTTCCTTGCATTCTCCAAGTTTCTTCTCATAGTTGCTTTCCATTTCTCCAACAATCTTGTCCACCTGAAAATTCAGTTGAGTACGTAAGTATCTGTAAAAATAACTTCAACAGATCAAGAAAGTGGCAGACCTTTAATTTCTCCTGGTTAATGATCTCCTGCTTCTCTACTTCATACTTTCTTCGAATTTCATTAATGGCCTGCAAAATGTACTCATCAGCCTAAAATTAATCTATAGTCGAAGATTAATGGTCAGAGAAGAAGCGATGACCTGATCGTTCCTATGAGATAATTCTTTCAAATGCCTTGATAACTCCATCTGTTTGCTCTCAAGCATAACATCATATTCCTTCTTCAGTTCAGCAAGATTTTTATCAGCTGCATTCAGCAATTCCTGGTCCTGCAGTAATATCGAGTTACAAGGCACGTCTAAGAGACTGATAATTCCACAAGCTTCACCATCGTAAATAGTTCTCAGTACCTCAGCAATTTTATCCTCCAGCTTCTTCTGTCTGTCCTTAAATTCCAGTACTAGCTGATGCTTCTCCTCTAAAACATTCTGAAGCTGGGTGAGTTGTTTCTCCAGCATTTCTTCTTGCTGACAATGTTTTTCATTCTCCTTCTGAAGATCTTCGATATTTTCAGCTTTTCTCGACATCTCTGTTTGTAATTTCTCAGTATTATCCTTGTTCTCAGCTTCTATTGTAGAAATCTTGAGCAAAAGTTCATGCTGCAAAGCAAAGAAGAGCAGGTTAATCAACCAAACTATGTGTGATTTTTAAATAGAAATTGACCAAGGTAAGAAATACAACCATCTTATTTTCAGATGATTTTGCACTTTCCGACAATGAACAAACCATCTCCTCTAATTTCTTAACCAAGACTTCACTCTCAACCTTTTTCGACTCAAGTTCCCCAGCTTCCATTTCCAACCTTTGGATTCTCTCCCCTGCCAAATGCTTTTCCTCTGAAAGATCTGCTACAACAGACTCATGAGCTTTCATGAGCTCTGCTATCTTACTGTTCAACTCCTGATTTAACAGTTGCAAAGCATCCTTTTCGTGCTCTGCCCTCAATAGAGTACCATGGAGCTGATTCAGTCTTTTCTGGGCTTGTTCAGCTTGAAGGTTCATTTTCTCCTGGACCAACTTCAGACTGGAGTTATACATACAGTTTAACTGGTCGAAGTCATGCAGAAATGTCAAACTTTGTTTATCCAATACAACCAACTGCTCTGACAACAAATGCCTACACCCATTAAGGGATTTAATTTCCTCAATGGCTGACGCCAGTCTACTTGCAAACTCGTCTTTCTTCAACTGAAGTTCAGTCTTGTCTTTTTCTAATACTTCTTTACTGGACAACAGAGTCTGGATTTCATCTTCCCTCAGTTTTAGTTCAAGATGAGCTTCTTCCAGATTAGCATTCACTCGTTCCATAGCTAAGTGCTTAGCTTCTAAATTTGCTTCGATCTTCTTGATCACAGCATCTGCAAGCATGGCAAAAAGTTTCAGAAGCTGATTGCCAAAGTTATTGAAAACTCAGAACTAAAAGAAAACATACAATGAAAAAGATTGTTTTAATAACTGTTAAATGAGATACAATGCAATATTTGGTGGGAAAATATTCTTCTTGTCTGTCCAACTCATTATAGTAGGTTTACGGTGAACTTGAGATGGATGGGACTATCCTTATAGCTACAAACAACTCTAATATCAGATTGTGTAATGGGGCAGCAAAACAAATTTTCCTAACTTTCATATGGATTTCAAGGATGTGACTACTAACTTCGACACTTCATGAGGTACCAATCACCCAGATTAGTGTGTTTAAATAAGGAATCATTAGGTTCTTGTAGTACTTAGTTTTCCAATAATGAGTTTAGAAACTGCAGAAATGAAAAGGAATCGTCTAACCTTTTTCGTCAATGAGACTGGATTGTCTGCTTTGCTCATGTCTATAGTAGTTTTCCCTTTCTTCTATCTCAGCTTTCAGTTCCTCTAGTTCTTCATGACCTGAAAAAGAAGTTAAAAACCACAAAAATCTATAACATGAGAAGAGAAAAAGGGTGGAGAAAATAACTACTTTCATCTGAAAAAGCAACACGAATACAAAATGAATCAGGTCAAGAGAACTTACGCTTCACAATAGTTTCCTCTGCACCCTCTAATTTAAGAGAGAGACTGTTTATCTGTTCATTTAGACTATCAAGGCAACCTGAATTTGCAGCAAGCTTCTCTTCAAAATATTCCTTGTCCTTCTCAGCTGCAGTGAAACTTGAAATGTTACGTAAGCTTCGAAACAAGAAAAGTATAAGTTCTAAAAAAATCTGAATAGAGTGCAGTGCATACAAGCCTGAACTTGGCCAGCTAAGAGTTGTAAGGTTTCAGTAAGCTGATCACACAAAGTTTTTGTAGAAGAGAATTTTGATTCCAATCCTTTCCACAGCTTCTCGTCTTCTCTTTGCTTTACTTTGAATTTAGCATTTTCATTAAATGCACTTTGCAATTTTTCCTCCAGCGCATGGATATGTTCCATCGATTTCTTCAACTTAGTATTCTGGAATAATATCACAGAAAGCAATTCAACAACAGCATGCAACAGAAGGAGCGATTCCGTTTTGTCTATAGACAGACGGATATGTCTAATCGTTTGATTAAATCAACCTCCAGGTACAAAAATGTTTAACATTCAACAGAAGACATAAATTGCGGATCATTAGCCAGAGATAATGAACAAAATGCAGATAATATGATCTAAAGCTTCCATACCGCCATTTCGAGATCATTTTTTACAGATGCTTGCTCTTTCACTAGTTTCTCTGTTCAGCAAAAGATCAATGGCAACAATCAGTAGGATCGCTCAAACTACGACTGATTCAGAGCAAACATGTGAAATTCAGATTAATACCTGCTGTGATCTTCAAATTGGCGAAACTTCCAATAGAAAGTGAATCTGAAGATGGACGCTGAGAGAAGGAGACGCTCTTCGTGGTTCCAGAGGCGGATCTCGAAAGAGACTTGAACTGATCCAACGTCTTCATGCTCGGAAATCCTAGCTTCTGCATTGCGAACGCGAACGGAAACCCTAGAAAGTAATATCTGAATCGAGAGAGAAGAACCTCGGCGCATGAACTTCTGCTGTCAACAGTTCGAAGACAATGAAACTGAGCGCCAAAATTTGCAAATGTGCTACTATATTTATACTGTCATGTCTGATGACTCTGATCAGTGCCGCAGCCCTTCCCTTTCCATTTCACCTGAGTCAACTGAGTCCTCGTTATTGTGTACACCGGAGGCAACACGTTACAAAACTGTAAGGCCTGCTTGGCTGGATGTAATGTACACATTAAGTTCCAGATTATATCTAATTACTTTGTTTGATTTGAGAAATAATATATTACGTATTGTAATTGAATTACATTATAATCCAAAATTACGTCTAAACTCATTTTATTATAACGTGAGATTACATCAAAAAATTAATTTAGTCACGTATCCTGCACATGAGTGGCCTAAATTTTTAATTTTGTTCAGTTTAGTCCATCTAATACATTCTTAACTTTTATCTTGTTCAATTTAGTCCTAAAATTTCAATATCGAACCCTTAACCCAAATTGTCCTAACCGGACCTAGCCCTAAGCTAGTTCTGGCTAGGTCTATTTGGGTCAAGGATGCGATATTGAAATATAAATTTAAGGATTAAATTGAACAATTTAAAAGTTAGACTGTATTAGAGGGACTAGATTGAACAAAATCAAAAGTCTAGGGTCACTCACGTGCGCGTCACGTGACTTTTAACGGTCAAAATGGACGGAACGTTAACGGAGGTATGAAAACGGTACAAAACGGAAACGTTTGGTACCAAATTGGTAAAAAAAAACAATGGCATTAACAGAATTTCATGCAAACATGTGGTATGAAGTGGACCATTAACCCTTGTTTTTATGTAAGTTTGGTTAGTCTTCTTTAAGAGTCTTTTTAGTAAGAAATTATTACATGGACTAAGTCCACCACCTCATCGATAGACTAACCAATTAAAATGTAACAACTCGTCGTTAAAACAATAAGCATAGAAAACATGATGTATAATAATGAAACTATCATCATCCTTAACATGAATGTTAATTTACTGATACTCTTAGTTTTTTTTCCATATATCGAAAATAAATTATTTATCTATAAAAATTTATCTAACAATATTTACAACAATGTAACCACTAATTTAATAATAATTTGAGGAGTGTCTTATTTGTCATTTAGGCTTCCCCCTACCTCATAGGTTTTTAGAAGAAAACCACAAAATTATCGTACAATTGGTAAATATTAATTAGTCACATATTGACAAATAAAAAGAACGTTTCCGATCAATATTTGACAATTGTCCGATAATTTTGTGATTTTTTTCTAAAACTCTATAAGACAATGTGAACCCCAGAGGGAAAATGAAACACTTTCTCGAATTGTGATTAAATTAATGTAAATACTGAAAACACTTATAATTTTTCTTGCTAAAAGTTTGTTAGAAACTTTTTAATAAATATATAATTTATTTGTAATATGAAAGAATAAATATGAATAGCAATAAATTAACCTACCTAATAAGAATGATAATGTTTTATTATACATCTTGTTTTCAATACTTATTATATTAATGTTGAGTTAAATTTTTATTAACTTGGTTTATAAATGAGGCGCGGACTTACTCCGTATAATAATTTCTCATTTTTAGTGTTCTTTCAAACATAACTGTTCATGATTGACACTTTATTCTAGTTAAGTTATTAGATAATTAAGAGAAGAATGTTCGATCGAAGAAACGCATTCTAAAACTAAATTTCTAAGAACCTAAACCGATATTACCCATAAAGAAGGACCTAAACCGAGATTGTCCTGTTTCCTCGTGCTCTTCTAGAATTTTGTTCAACAGAACCACCGATCGCTACTGAAAATCTTGCATGGCACAAGCATACTGAATAATGATTGCTCATAATGTAATAATAGTTTTTTGCCAACATACTAATCAGTATCTTAATATAAATTTCATCAAAACAATCCCCATGAAAAAAAAACGAACCCAGAGTATATTTTCTTAAGTCGATACGTAGACCCACCATTTGTATAAACCCAATCCGTAAACACTGCTGTAGAGAATCAACCGGAGAGGATAGATTCTAAATCTGTGACATCGAATCAAGGCAATTAGCAAAATATTGTAGTAAAAATAAGTTCAATAATCGATTTGCTAGCTAATATTTAATTAATCAAACAAATTGTTAATTGAAGATTTTGCTAGCTAGTTAAGATATCTCATGCATATGATTTGCTAACTTTGTAAAGATTTTTATTTTTCTCGAATGAAATCACCTTACATATAATAAATACAGAGAATTGTTGTTTGATGTTTAGGCAACAAATAAATTACTAGCTGATATTTAATTTAGTTAATCAAATAAATTACTAGTTGATTTTCTTCATCACCTGTTATAGGATATGGGTAATTCTGTTCAAAAAAACAAAAACCCTAACAAGCTATAGTAAAACGTTAGAAAAAACAAACTTGTTGTAGCAATTTGTAACTGAACAAATTATAAATTAGAAGATAGTGTGGTTAATATATATATATATACACATTATATATATACGCACCGAGTGGCAGGAGCAGAAGAAGCGGCGGCCCTCTCTTCGCCGGAGACAGGAGTAGTCCACTTGGAGAAGTCCCTATCGAAGTAATCCCAGTCGGGGAGGAGGACGCCGGCGATGGCAAGGAGGCCCACCACGTAAGTGGCCATCATCTTCTTGAATGAGTGGGTGCTCAGCCCCACCACGGCTATGCCCACCGCTAGCCACACCAGGCTTGTCCTCAGAGCTGCGTCGTTCGCCATTCCTCAACTGAAGACGAATGGAAATGAAAATTAGGATCAGTTTATTAAGCAAAAATAAATAATTGAGATGATATTATTATTATTATTATAATTTATGAAAAAAAAAAACATGAGTGAATGAATGTGTTGTTAGTTGAGTAGGTGGTGCATTTATTATTGCTGCTTTTGATATACATGCAGTTCTGACTCTGCTGTATTATTATTATTGTGTATAACTCAATGCATGCATTATACGTAATTTATAATGTATGTACTATGTAGGGCCACTAAGGTTAAAAAAAAAATCACAGAAACAATTTATGATTGTCATATATTTTGTAGAGAAAAATATCAGAAGGGCTGCTTAATTTCTCCATATGGGAAACTGATGCAGCGTGATAGGAAGCGTAAATTCGTTGATTCTAAGAATACCCGAAAATTGACGCCGATTTGAGGAAAAAAACCTCGATTTTCTGATTTATCAATAAACTGAATGCAAATTCGTCCAACATTGTCTTAAATAGAAAACCTTAAACTGCGAAATAACCGAAAATAACGAACAAGTCCCAAATAAACTAAAAATTGCAAAAAAGACCCGAAATAATATTAAAACGCGATTTTGAAGCCCTAAATGATGGAATTTGGCCAAAAAGTAGCGTATTACACGACATAGAAGTGATTTTGAACCGGAGCACCGTTTCTGATCGAAAAACACTATTCACGCGCCAAAATCCGAACGTCCGCCCGAAAAAACACTATTCACGACCAAAAATCTCTGAAATCTATTCGGTTTCGCCTGCATCATTCCCTCCGGGGTAGACAGGATTCGTCCTCGAATCTGAGGTCGGTTCATCATCGGAAGGGTTGTCGCCAGCAAACGGAATAAGGTGCTTCACGTTGAACACATCTGAGGTGTGGACATCTCCGGGGAGTTGAAGGCGGTAGGCATTAGGATTTATCTTCTCCACAATCTCCACGGGGCCAATCTTCTTTGCCGCCAATTTGCTATACCCATGAGCAGGAAAGCGATCCTTGGTAATGTTAGGTTATAAAGTCTAGGTCAACGGGTCGTCAATCTAGAATTTATCTCCCACTAATGAAATGTCGGGTTCAGTGCTCCTAGGACTAGTCGTTCTGATCCGTGCCCTTATACTCCCTTGGGGTAGTCGTTCTGATCCCTGCCCTTATACTCTCTTGGGGTAGTCGTTCTGATATGTGTCCTTCTCTTCTCTCCTTCTGACCTCCTTTCCTTCTCTCCTTCTAACCTCCTTTCCTTCTCTCCTTCTGACCTCCTTTCCTTCTCTCCTTCTGACCTCCTTTCCTTCTCTCCTTCTGACCTCCTTTCCTTCTCTCCTTCTGACCTCCTTTCCTTCTCTCCTTCTGACCTCCTTTCCTTCTCTCCTTCTGACCTCCTTTCCTTCTCTCCTTCTGACCTCCTTTCCTTCTCTCCTTCTGACCTCCTTTCCTTCTCTCCTTCTGACCTCCTTTCCTTCTCTCCTTCTGACCTCCTGAGGCTTGTCCTACTGCTCTATGCTCTTCTGCTTCCTTGGTTCTCTTCTCCTTGCCACCCTGCAAGAGGGGCAATACCAGGCACAGAGGGGGGGTGGTGCCTGATGAACCCTCTCCGATGCCTAAGTCAGTACGGTTTTAGAGAGATAAAGTTAGAGAGATGTCAGAGCAAAATTGTGCAACTTGCCAAGATGTCCAAATGAGTTGTGAAGGTGGGGTATTTATAGGCAACGGTGTCATTAAGGTGGCTTAATGACATCGTTAACCTTTAAACACAATTAATTAACCTTTAAGCGCATAATTAAGACCTTAGGATACGGAGAAGGTAGGCGGAGTGAATCGAGGGTGGGAGTCCGAAAATGGTGCCGGGGCCCTTGGGGGGAGGAGAAATCCGACCCCCAAGGGTAGGGGTTGGGTGAGGGCACCCAACCCCTCCTAGGGAGGATGGGGTTGGCCAACCCCATCCCCCCTAGGGGAGATCGGGTTGGCCGACCCGATCTCTCCTAGGAGAGATCGGGTTGGCTGACCCGATCTCCCCTAGGGGAGGTCGGGTGTGGCCACCCAACCTCACCTAGGCGAGTCTGACTCGGCCGGACGGGCGCTTCGGCCTCGTCCGAGCCGTTGGTGTTTTCGCGAAGGGTTCGGGTTGAAGTTTCGATTTACAATCATAAATGGGATGATAAAAATGTAACGGTTCGGAAGTCAACGGGTTCAAATTGGGCGTATATCCATCACATGCCCCCGAGTCAACCAATGGCCTAACCCTTGATTGACTCTATTTTAGGATGGTATGACACGCGCAATTTGAAACCGGGGTTTTACCTTCTTTGTCTGAATGCTTGCTTACCCATGGATGCGTACCTCTGACTCTGCCCCCTGTCTTATGAGATAGAGGAATTGTAAACGTCAGAGTAGTACGGACGTGTGCCTAGGCACATGTCCGTCTGAGGTGGGAGTAATAATCCTATCTTTGCCGCAGGCGTATACTCAAAGAATACATGTTCACATAGGAATGCAATGTGAATGCAACTAAGTGACTTATGCTTCAATTTCATGCCGGGATAAGTCTAAGTGAAGAAAAATTTCAATTTTGGTCCGAAATTTTTTTCTAAGTATGGGATACTAGAAAATATGCCTATAGGATGTTAACTAGGAGTGAACATGGACATATCATGAACATGAGGATGTGTACTAGCATACATGCAAATAGGAACATAAGGATGAGAGTGAGTGGAGACATGCTGCGATTGCAGTCATGAATGTATGCATGAATATATGGCGGCCATGCGCATGGACGTCTAAATGTTTGAACACATGGGAGTGTGTATGTGGGCATGCATATGAGTGCAAGCATGAACGTGCATGTATGTATGGACGGGTTGTGAGTATAAACATGAGTGATGACATCGATGTACCTGTAGATGTTAATCATGAATATGAGTATAAGTGCAAAGGTGAGAGCATAGACCTTTCCTTTACCTGAGGGTGGGAACTCTACCACTCAATGGGACACAACGTTCCGCCTCCCTTGTACTAGCGTGAGCATTGTCCATTAACCTCGACCTTCGGCATGTGTATCATTTTTCCTTCATTCGTTGGAGCATGCGTATAGCTCTTGACCTTTACCTTGCGATTTGTTCCCCATAAAAGTGAGGGTGGAAATGCTTACAAGCTTTCTTCTTACCGCCACGAGCGAAGGGGTCTATTGACATGTGTTAAGGGTTGACCCTTCCTTCGTATCTCGCCCCTCCATGAGTAAGGGTCGATCTTTGCGTTGGTTGCTCGTATAGATGACTCAATTTTGGGAAGCTTTCTTCTTCAGACAGGGAGACCGTTGAATCAGATGAGAGGGAAGGACCCTCTAGTTCTGCTTATCAGACCAAGAAATTTTCTAAGTCAGGGGTGACTGCTAATGCTTCCAGTACGTTCTTTTTCCCTTCTTTTTTCTTTGTGATATACTTATGATTGTTCTCATGCTGCTTCCTTTTTGTTGTTAGAGCGTTCTTCCTTGGTTACCGAATGGTTCTTGTGGTGGGTGAGAGTTCAAGTCAATCTAAATCCAAGGCGCGGAAACCTGACTCTGAGGTCGGGCCCTCGGCTGCCGAGGAGAAAGAAACCGCGAGAGGCTCTCCTTCAAGTGCCCCCTTGCTGACTCCCTCCCATGGTAAGGAGGTAGTGGTTGAAGAGGCACCCCCTTTGCTTGACAAAAAGAAACAACCTGTGACTGGCGATGGGGTGATCATAGGTCTTGATGTCTCTTCTCTATCCCCTGCCCCCCAGCCGAGGGGCCGAGTCTCAAGTTTATTTCATCTTCATATAGATTTGATGACTTTTGAAGGTGCCTTTGTCTTTTCTATGGGTTATGTTATTAACCCCTGCGTTGAAGATTTTTCTTTTGGTGATGGGTGTGATCATCATCTTACATTGAGGTTCCCCTCTCTTGCCATGGCTCTGATTAAGATAGCAAATTCTTGCTTTGGAGTTTGGTGGAGACTGCTCTTGAATTAGCCTCTACTAGTGTCGTAGTTGTGATCGTTGTGGGGATCGTTTTGTTATATGCCCTCAATAGTGCTTGTCGTGATTCTTTGCTTCATGATTGATTTCGTGAGATATGGAGGTTATCTTCATAATGAGGACGTCTCCTTCCTGGTATCACCCAGTGGGTTGAAATATAAGTGTCTCCCTTTGATGAGCGTACGAAGGGTGTTGTTTTTCCTTTTTCTTGAACTTCCTCCTAAGGCCAGGCGTAGCCTTTTGATGTTCGTTGTCGGGATGGTGTCTTTACAATGCATGTCTTTGACAGATGTTTTATGATGTGCTGTCATGATAATCACTTCGGGATATGTGGACGTGATAGGTACTTCGTGATGTGTCGGAGTGATAGCCCTTCTGTAGTGTGTGGACATGATAGCCATTTCAGGATATGTGGACATGATAGCCACTTCAAGATATGTGGACATGATAGCCACTTCAAGATATGTGGACATGATAGCCACTTCAGGGTATGTGGACATGATAGCCACTTCAGGGTATGTGGACATGATAGCCACATCACGATGTATGGTGTTGTGCTTTAGTATTCCTTTCTCGTTGGAGAGCCTTTATTGCTATAGCTGCCTTATGTTTAGGCTATGTTTGTTGGGTTAGGTCCCGATGTCTCGTCTTGTCGGATGTTGTATCCTTTATGCTCTTTAAATGTCTCCTTCATGAGTTGTGCTTGACGATGTTCAAGTCTGATACGACCATAGGTCAAGCGAGGGCGACATGCAAGACAATAACGTTTATCGAAGGTTGCTTTGTGCGACCTGTAAGGCAATTCTTCTTCTTGATGGGTCGAGTTTACTTTGGGAGCCTTGAACTTTGGATTTCACGTTTTGCTATCCTTCTTGGTGTGGTTGGGTTTCTTTGAGATACTTCTCTTGACTTGTGATATGGATGGTAGGATAGCTCGTTACTTTTCATGATAACCTCTTGTGCTTCTGTATATGATCCTTTGGTCATGGACTTGTCCCTTGTATATGCTTTCCTTGGTATGTCCCTTAGTCATGTCTGTAGTGATACGGACTGTATGTGTACATTGCCAGGGTGGATGTTGGAACTCCTATATCCTTGTTGGTCTGGCATGTATGTCCTCCCTTAGTGCGGTGTATGTCCCTGTTGGGGTACTTGGTTGAATCCATGCCTCCTTGGAGGTATTGCCTGTCTATCTGCCCCCATGGGGGTGTATGCCCTGGCATCCTGCTGTGTCTGTTGCTGCCTTGGAGGCACAAATTGCTGTCTTCCCTCTAGGAGTGGCCCTGGTTATCTCTCATTTGTTCTTCTCGCTGCCTTGTTCGAGGGTGCGAGTGGTGTTCTTCTTCTGGGTCTTGTTCTTCCTCATGAACTTCTTCTTCTTCATGCTGGTGTTGCCTTCTCTGCCTGTTCCTCAGAGTCTCTATATGGGCTAGCAGCTCATCCAATGCGTTCATCAACCTCGGAGTCACTGTCTGTGCCCCTTGCGAGTATGCGGGCCTTATGTTGGTTGTGTGGGCACGATTGTCGTTCCTTTGAGTTAATATTCCATATGGATACCCTTGAGGTTGTGCCTCATAGTAGTACCCCTGTGGAGGTGCCGTGTATTGGGATGGCACTCCTTGTTGCCCCCCTGTCCCTGTGGCTTCCTAGTCAATGGAGTTGGAGCTGTGGAAACCTCCTCCCTGCTTGTTAGGCTGGGGTGCCTGTGGGGCTACTTGAGGCTCTGGTGTGCAGGCTGTTTCTCTGGGTTAGGCTGCCTTGCTGGAGGTATAGGCTGTCTCTCTCGCCTATTGCCCCCAGGTGGGCGGTGATGCCTAGATACTAAGCTGTTCGTCATCGCTCTTGTTATTGCCAGGCTTTCTATTCGAAGCCCACAGACGGCGCCAAGTGTTAGGTTATAAAGTCTAGGTCAACGGGTCGTCAATCTAGAATTTATCTCCCACTAATGAAATGTCGGGTTCAGTGCTCCTAGGACTAGTCGTTCTGATCCGTGCCCTTATACTCCCTTGGGGTAGTCGTTCTGATCCCTGCCCTTATACTCTCTTGGGGTAGTCGTTCTGATATGTGTCCTTCTCTTCTCTCCTTCTGACCTCCTTTCCTTCTCTCCTTCTGACCTCCTTTCCTTCTCTCCTTCTGACCTCCTTTCCTTCTCTCCTTCTGACCTCCTTTCCTTCTCTCCTTCTGACCTCCTTTCCTTCTCTCCTTCTGACCTCCTTTCCTTCTCTCCTTCTGACCTCCTTTCCTTCTCTCCTTCTGACCTCCTTTCCTTCTCTCCTTCTGACCTCCTGAGGCTTGTCCTACTGCTCTATGCTCTTCTGCTTCCTTGGTTCTCTTCTCCTTGCCACCCTGCAAGAGGGGCAATACCAGGCACAGAGGGGGGGTGGTGCCTGATGAACCCTCTCCGATGCCTAAGTCAGTACGGTTTTAGAGAGATAAAGTTAGAGAGATGTCAGAGCAAAATTGTGCAACTTGCCAAGATGTCCAAATGAGTTGTGAAGGTGGGGTATTTATAGGCAACGGTGTCATTAAGGTGGCTTAATGACATCGTTAACCTTTAAACACAATTAATTAACCTTTAAGCGCATAATTAAGACCTTAGGATACGGAGAAGGTAGGCGGAGTGAATCGAGGGTGGGAGTCCGAAAATGGTGCCGGGGCCCTTGGGGGGAGGAGAAATCCGACCCCCAAGGGTAGGGGTTGGGTGAGGGCACCCAACCCCTCCTAGGGAGGATGGGGTTGGCCAACCCCATCCCCCCTAGGGGAGATCGGGTTGGCCGACCCGATCTCTCCTAGGAGAGATCGGGTTGGTCCACCCGATCTCCCCTAGGGGAGGTCGGGTGTGGCCACCCAACCTCACCTAGGCGAGTCTGACTCGGCCGGACGGGCGCTTCGGCCTCGTCCGAGCCGTTGGTGTTTTCGCGAAGGGTTCGGGTTGAAGTTTCGATTTACAATCATAAATGGGATGATAAAAATGTAACGGTTCGGAAGTCAACGGGTTCAAATTGGGCGTATATCCATCAGGTAAGGATAGCCCATACAAGATCGCCAACTTCAAACTCTACCGCTCGTCGTTTCAGATCAGCCCGCGCTTTGTATTGGGCCGTATGGGTGGTCAGCTGGGTATGGGCCGTTTGATGGACCTGCTGGAGCTGTGAAATGAAATTCTCGGTCGTCGCATGGGCACGGACTTTGCTAGGCAGAGTAAGCAAGTCAAGGGGACCCCTGGGGGAGAGGCCATACACCACCAGAAAGGGGCTGAAGCCCGTGCTACGGTTGACAGCATGATTGTGCGCGAACTCTGCCTGTGACAACTTCAAGTCCCACGACTTCACATGGTCACCAACCAAGCTGCGTAATAAATTACCGAGAGAGCGATTGACCACCTCAGTTTTCCCATCAGTTTGAGGATGATAAGCACTACTAAAGTTCAGCTGGGTGTTGACCAAGCACCACAAGCTCCTCCAAAAGTGGCTCAGAAAACGAGTGTCTCTGTCTGAAACAATAGATGCGGGAAGGCCATGCAGACGATAGACATCACGAAAATACAGCTGAGCGACGTTTATAGCATCCGTCGTGCGCTTACATGGAATGAAATGAGCCATCTTCGAAAAACGATCGACCACGACATAAATAGAGTCATTTCCGCGCTGAGTACGAGGAAGACCAAGGACGAAGTCCATGCTAACATCCGACCACGGCTGTGTAGGAATGGGTAGCGGCATATATAATCCAGCGTTAGTCGAGGCCCCTTTCGCTAGTTGGCAAATACGACAGCGAGCCACGAACTTATCTACTTCCTTCCTCATCGAGGGCCAGTAATAAGAGGCAGAAACGAGCTGGAGAGTACGATCACGTCCCACATGACCTTCGTTATGTAACTCTTGGATAATCTTCGCATGAAGGCTGCAATCCGAAATGCATAATTGTGTGTCGCGAAAGATAAACCCATACTCTATGATAAAGTCAGTATGTTCCCCTGCCTGAACCTTTGTTATCACGCCGTAAAAGAAAAGATCGTCAACATACAATTCAGCGAATGATTCAAAACAGGGTACCTGAAGGCGCATATCAACAAGGAGACCGTGACGCCGACTCAGGGCATCAGCCACACGATTAGCAACCCCCGCCTTGTGTTTGATCACAAAAGTGAATTGATGTAGGTAAGAGAGCCAAGAAGCATGTCGATGAGAGATCTTATCTTGACTGCCGAGGTGCTTGAGGGAATCGTGGTCAGTATAGAGGACAAACTCCCGCTGAAAGAGATAATGACGCCAATGCTTCACCGCTTGGACCACATCATAGAACTCCATATCATAAGTGCTGAAATGAAGCTTAGCACCAGAAAGCTTCTCGCTAAAATAAGCCACGGGGCGCCCATTTTGACTAAGAACAGCGCCAATGCTAGTCTTGGAGGCATCACAGTGAAGTTCAAACGGCTGTGTAAAATCCGAGAGCACCAATATGGGAGCAGAGGTTAATTTTTGTTTTACCTCATGGAATGCCGCGTCAGCCTCAGGGGTCCAATGAAACTTCGTGCCCCTCATGCAATCTGTGATATGAGCCATAATACCGCTGAAATGAGGTATAAAGCGCCGATAAAAGGATGCCAACCCGTGAAAACTACACACTTCTGTGATTGATGTAGGTTGCGCCCACTGTTCAATAGCACTGATTTTGCTCGGATCAGCACGAAGTCCTTCGCTAGAAATGATATAACCCAGAAAGTTGGTTGAAGAGGTCATGAAATCACACTTAGCAGTAGCAGCAAAGAACTTGTGTTTGCGCAGGACCGATAATACTTCCCTCAAATGGTTGAGGTGTTCCTCCGGGCTGCTGCTATAGATCAAGATGTCATCAAAATAAACGACAACAAACTTACCAATGAACGGGCGAAGGGCTTGATTCATCACACGCATGAAAGTGCTAGGCGCATTCGAAAGCCCGAAAGGCATCACGAGCCACTCATATAAGCCTTCACGGGTTTTAAAGGCTGTCTTCCATTCGTCCCCTATTCGGATCTGAATCTGATGGTAACCACTTTTTAAATCCAGTTTGCTGAACACGCAAGCACCACCCAGTTGATCTAATAAGTCATCCAAACGAGGAATGGGAAAACGATAGCGTACCGTTATCTTATTGATTGCCCGACTATCGACACACATGCGCCAGGTGCCGTCCTTTTTGGGGGTGAGGAGGGCTGGGACAGCGCAGGGGCTAAGGCTCTCACGAATGTGACCCTTAGCGAGCAATTCTTCAACTTGCCTACGCAGCTCCTCATGTTCCTTCAGACTCATACGATAATGCGGCCGATTAGGCAGAGCCGCACCAGGGACTAGATCAATATGGTGTTGTATATCATGCAGAGGGGGTAAGTCAGGTGGTAGGGACTCAGGGAATACGTCAGCAAATTCCTGCAGTAAGGATTGAACTGCTACTGGCACATCAACAGACTGATTAGATGTAATTTCATGAGAAAATAATAGAAACACTATTTTCGATTCCTCCATCGCAGCCTGAAAAGGGCCACGAGAAAGTAATGTAGTATGTTTCTGTTCTATCGTGATAGGTGTAGTACGAGGTCTGTTCGGGACCAGCACTATTTTTTTGCCATGAAACATAAAGGAATAAGTGTTTGAACGACCGTTATGCTGCACATCAAGGTCATATTGTCAGGGACGACCAAGAAGTAAATGACAAGCATCCATGGGAACCACATCACAAGAAATCTGATCATTATAAGTAGTACCAATAGAGAACTGCACAAGGGCACGTTTAGAGACAGTGACATCCATACCCTTTTTCAGCCAAGCGAGCTTATACGGCTTCGGATGATCGTCCACAGTGATACCCAATTTCGTGACTGCCGTATCTGAGATCACGTTCTCACAGCTGCCTGTGTCAATAATGAAATTGCACACTTTACCGCCGATAGTGCGTGTAGACTGGAACAGGTTGGTACGCAGCCATGAAGAATCTGCCTCCGGGGCCCGAGGAGTAAAAAACGTGCGTCGAACCATCAAGAGAGGGCCAGTATCTCTGGTGACATGCTCCTCAACTACGTCATCACTGGGGGAATAATCATCATACATAGGATTATCATAAACAATAAAAGAGTCATCTACCTCGCCAACATCATTCGAGAAGAAACCTCGCGTGCCAGGAGCTGATTTACGACACTCCGATTGTCGATGGCCAGGTTCACCGCACTTGAAACATCTCAGTCCTCCGCCACCACGACCTTGAGGGGGTGCTATAGCAGCACGAATAGTTGGAGGGGTTGTCTGCTCGGCAATTCCACGAGGGGTGGGTGTCGATGGACCAGCCTCTGAACCAGATAGGCGGAGTCCAACATTGGTACGGCGAGCTGCCTGCTTTTCTGCTTGTAAAGCACGTTGATATGCTTCAGTCACGGTCAAAGGATCAAACATGTTCAGCACATCCTGTAATTGCAGACGCAAACCACCAATATAACGCGAGACCATCTGAGCCAGAGATTCAGAAAGGTCATTACGAGCTTGCAATTGGTAGAAATCCTGAGTATAATCGTCGACAGAACGAGCACCCTGACGGATCAACTGGAAACGTTGGTACAGTTCCCGCTCATAATTGTAGGGCAAGAAGGCATCTCTGATTTTTTTCTTAAACTTATGCCAGGTGTTGATTTTTGGCTTACCGTGACGAACACGAGACTTCTTCAATTGTTGCCACCATGCTTGAGCGTGGCCACGCAGACGGGTAGCAACCAAGGGCACACGTTTGTCGTCTGGAACCTCCTTGAAATCCAGCACTTCTTCCACCTGAGCTAGCCAATCCAGAAATTCATCGCCTTTAAGGCCACCACCGAACTCTGGTATGTCTATCCGAAATCCGATCTCCCAACGTCGATCTTGTGCAGGTTGGTTGACTCGTGCAAACGGGTTTTCAGCTGGGGGTGCTTCGTCTTCCACCTCCTCCTCCTCCTCATAATAGCAGTCATCAAAATCGCTGGGTCAGTTCGTCGATCCGGCGTTGTTGTTCTTCAATAATTCGTTGTTGGTCGTCATAAACACGTCGCCATTCAGCCGGTGGACGTCCTCTTGGTGGCATCTCGCAGGATCGAATGGAATACCACTCTGATGCAGCGTGATAGGAAGCGCAAATTCGTTGATTCTAAGAATACCCGAAAATTGACGCCGATTTGAGGAAAAAAACCTCGATTTTATGATTTATCAATAAACTGAATGCAAATTCGTCCAACAATGTCTTAAATAGAAAACCCTAAACTGCGAAATAACCGAAAATAACGAACAAGTCCCGAATAAACTAAAAATTGCAAAAAAGACCCGAAATAATATTAAAACGCGATTTTGAAGTTCTAAATGATGGAATTTGGCCAAAAAGCAGCGTATTACATGGCGTAGCAGTGAATTTGGACCGGAGCACCGTTTCTGATCGAAAAACACTATTCACGCGCCAAAATCCGAACGTCCGCCCGAAAAAACACTATTCACGACAAAAAATCTCTGAAATCTATTCGGTTTCGCCTGCATCAGAAACTCACTTTGTTGAACTGTTATTAATAGCGAATGTTAATCTCTAACAAAAATTTGCATCTGCATATATGTCCCATTTCTCGCTCTATATATGGATACATCAACAAATTGAAGATTTACGCTCTATAATATGCATTTATTAATATTTAATTTAATTATTATTGCGTTATTTGTCTTGAATTTGTGTTTAAAGCCCAACTCATTTTTTGGTATTTGCCAAATATTGAAAGCCCATTATGTGTATTCTTCTTTAGGTCTATGCATGTGAGAGTTACCTTCTGAGTTATATGATTTAATTTTAGGGTGAGAGGAAAATAGAGTGTTCATTAGAGTTAGCCACCTTACTAGCGAGAGTAAAAACAATATACAGACTGTTGATAGATATACGAATTACCATCATCCACATTGAGAAAAACATGTTACGCCTTTTGAGCTACGCTTTTGTTTTTAGCCCATTTATTTTGGGTTCCAAGCTTTCAGTCTTGGTTTGTTATTCTTGGGCCATGGCCCTTATTCAGATTGTATTCTGTTTGATCAGATTTATTTTCTTTGTGAGCATTAGGGTGTTCCTTCTTTACTTTGGGGACTCATTTGTAATTGTTTATTTACGAGACCTTTTATATAGTTTAGGATTGGTGTGGAGAGGGGACCGGATGAAGGAACTCCCCTCTCTCATACCACTATATTCCAAAAATTATCATGGTATCAGAGCACTGATTAGGCGATTCTCACGCCGTGCTCTCGATCTTGGTTGTGCTGTTTTCGCTGGATCTCTCTTCGTTGTTTGAGATTCGTGATTCGGGAACTCCGACTGTTCGTTTTCTTGCGATCTTTGGCTCCTGACGCTTCGTCTTCCTCACATTTCACACGATTTCCCTCACCATGGCTGGAGAAAACTTAGGTTCTGATCCTTCGAAGGATACTCTCTCAGATCCTTCTAATCTGCAACCGATAAAGGAATCATAGGGCTTTCTGCCTATCCTGAGGTACATGCACACCATCCTCTTTACTTGCATCCCTCTGACAATGCTAGTCTTAACTTCGTCGCGACCAAACTGACCAACTCTGATGATTACCCTATGTGGAGTCGTGTTATGTTTATTGCTCTGCTTGGAAAGAATAAATTGGGATTTGTTGATGGTAGTTTGACTCGTGATAGCTTTGATGATTCTCTGCGAGATTTGTGGACTAGATGTGATATGGTTGTTTTTGGCTGGATTTTGAGTTCTGTCTCTCGTGATGTTGCGAATAGTATAATGTACCAAACCAGTGCTCATCTTGCTTGGACTGATTTGAAAACGAGATTTGATAAGAAAAACGGCTAAAGAACTTATCAATTGCACATAGATATTGTTCTTTGCCGGCAAGGTCTCGATGATGTTATCACTTTTTTTTACCAAACTCAAATTTCTCTGGTCTGAATATGACTCTATTTGTGCCTTACATTTTATCTCTGGAGAAGTCTTTCAAAAACACCTTGACCACAAAGACAATCAACGTCTTTTCAATTTTCTAATGGGGTTGAATGATAGCTTTTCCGTTGTAAGGAGCCAACTGCTTTTGCTTGATCATCTTCCCTCTGTAAACCAAGTTTACAGCATGCTGATTCAGGAAGAGAGTCATCGTGTGGTTTCCTCTGATATTTCTTCTAACTCCAACCCTATCTCTGCTAATGTCAATGTCAATGGTGATAAACCCAAACGTTTTCAAAACCCCAACCTTGAATGTGACTTTTGCCACAATAAATGTCACTTGGCTGAGAGATGTTATGCTAAAGGCTGTGAATACTGCAAAAGGAAGGGACATGTTATGGATAACTGTTTTAAGTACAGAGATTTTGTGAAAGGAAAGGGTTCTGTTCCAAAAGGGAATGTTGCCTCCTCTGGAATTGGTAGCATCTCTGCTGAGCCTCAGAACCCTAACCCCAATGCTTCTTTGACCTCTGATCCTGTGATTTCTTTTACCCAAATCCAGTTTGAAAAGTTTTTGCAAACTATGGGGCAAGGTGGCTCCTCTGTTTCTACTGATTCTACCTCACAAGCTATTCAAGCTAACACTGCTGGTATATTTCTTTCTAGTGTTTCAAATCTTATTTCAAATCATTGGATATTGGACTCAGGTGCCACTAATCATATGACAAACCGAGATTGGCTTGAATATTTTAAAACTATTGATGGCCCTAAAGTTCAATTACCCAATGGTTTTAACCGTACAGTCTCTGGAATCGGCAATTATTCTTTATTTGAAAAACAGAAAGTTCAGAATTTTCTTTACATTCCTGATTTCAAATACAATTTAATTTCTGTTCAAAAACTCACAAAGGATCTGAATTGTTCTATTATTTTCTTTTCCAATGTTGCCATTTTACAGGACCTCTCAAGTGGGAGGGTCTTGGGGAATGGCAGAGCTGATTCTGGACCCTACCTTTTTAATTCTTTTTGTAATAAATCCAAGATCGTTAGCTTGAATACTTCTATTTCTAATGATCCTGGTCTATGGCATATGAGGCTAGGTCATGCTTCTGTGGAAGCTATTCATTACATTGATTCCCTTAATTCTTTGAAAATAAAAAGATGCATACATCTATAACTGCACCATTTGTCCACATGCCAAGATTACTAGACCTAGTTTTCCTTTATCTGATTCCAATGCCAAAAATGTATTTGATCTTGTTCATGGTGATGTATGGGGACCCTACCATTCTGTAACCCATATTAATAAAAGGTTCTTTCTTACTCTTGTTGATGACTTTTCCGGAACCACTTGGGTTTATCTTATGCAATTTAAGTCTGATGTATATGTTGTCTTAAAGAACTTTCTTGCTATGATTGAAACTCAATTTAAAACTAGAATTAAAATTTTCAGATCTGATAATGATGGTGAATTTTTTAATGAGCAAGTTCGTTCTTTATTTTTAAACTTGGGCATTATACATCAGTCTAGTTGCTCTTATACTCCTCAACAAAATGGTAGGGTTGAACGAAAGCATAGACACCTTTTGGAAGTTGCAAGAGCCCTGAAACTTTAAGCCCATGTTCCTAACAAATTTTGGGGTGATTGCATTCTCACTACTTGCTATTTGATCAATTTAATGCCTACACATATTCTGAATGGGAAATCTCCTTTACAAGTTTTTAAAGGGTCTTCTATACGTGTTAAACATTTGAGGGTTTTTGGATGCTTAGCTTATGCAAAGAATCTGTTGGTTTCAGACAAGTTTAGTTCTAGGGCTATTCCCAGTATTTTTCTTGGCTACTCTGAAACTCAGAAGGGATACAAATTATTTGACTTGGCCAATGAAAAATAGTTTGTTAGCAGGGATGTGATTTTTAAGGAAAACATATTTCCTTTTTCCAATTACAAACCTGATATGTTACCCATTTTCTTTGAGCAACCACCCTCAAAAGTTATCTATGATTTTAATATGCCTAATAATTCTGAGACTATGCACATGCCTGACCCTACTGTCCAAGTTTCTTCCCATGATGATGATAGTTCTTTCTCTTGGCAAAATGATGAAACTATTGATGTTTCTAATGTTCCTAATATTTCTGCTCATGGACCAGATGATGAGGTCATTGAGACTTCTGATGGCAATATTCCAAAGGATTATCCTGTTGTGAAAACTACCAGATCTGGAAGAGCTGTTAAACCTCTTATATGACAACAATATTACCACATGAGTTCTAATGTGATCAAATATCCTATCAAAGATCACATTTCTTATCATTTGTTATCTAGTCCTTACTGTTCTTTCTTGTCCTATATTTCCAGGATATCTGAGCCTAGGAACTTTGAGGAAGCCTCAAAAGATCCTCTTTGGGTAGATGCTATGCAAAGTGAGGTTACTGCTTTGGAGGAAAATGGAACTTGAAAATTGGTTCCACTCCCCTCAGGTAAATCTGCTATAGGTTCAAAATGGGTTTTTAGAATTAAATATAAGTCTGATGGCAGTATTGAAAGGTATAAGACACGTTTAGTTGCTAAGGGTTTTAAACAAAAGTTTGTGATTGTGATTGATTACAATGAAACATTTTCTCATGTTGCTAAAATGAATACAGTTAGAACTGTTCTTGCCTTAGACTCTATCAATAGTTGGCCCATTTTTCAAATGGATGTTTATAATGCGTTTTTACGAGGAGATCTCTTTGAGGAAGTTTACATGTCTGTCCCACATGGTTTTGAAAAACATGGCAATCTTGTCTGTCATTTGAAAAAATCTTTATATGGGCTTAAACAAGCCTCTAGACAATGGAACATAAAATTAACTAAGGCTTTAGTTTCTTCTGGTTATTCTCAATCTAAGGCGGACTATTCTATGTTTATCAAATCTACTGGAACAGACATTGTAATTTTACTTGTCTATATGGATGATTTGTTTATTTCTGGCAATAGTATGAAGTTGATTACTGAGCTAAAATCTGTTCTAGAGCATAACTTTAAAATGAAAGATCTTGGAGATTTGAAATATTTTTTGGGATTGAGGTTGCTAGGTCTAATGAAGGGATTATTTTAAATCAACGCAAATATGCTCTTGAACTTATTTCCGATGTTGGCTTATCTGGCTCTAAACCTTTCAGAACTCCTATGGAAAACAATTTGAAATCGACTACTGCTGCATATGATGACCATTTTAAAATTAACTCTTCTGATGCTTTATTGCGTGATGTTAGTTCATATAGAAGAGTGATTGACAAGTTATTGTATTTGACAATGACGAGGCCAGATATTGCATATTCTGTCCAGCATCTGAGTCAATTTCTCAATAATCCTAAAGAGTCTCACTATCAAGCAGCTCTTAGGATTATCAGGTATATTAAAGGTGAGCTAGGTAAGGGTATTTTGTTATCTTCAGCTTCTGTTCCTGTTCTTTCTGCTTACTGTGATTCAGACTGGGGGAGTAATGTCATAGATAGGAAATCTGTGTCTGGTTATATTGTGTTTATCGGTAACTCCCCTGTTTCATGGAAGGTCAAGAAGCAGGCCACTGTTTCTCGATCCTCTGCTGAAGCTGAGTATATTTGCATGGGTAAGACTGTCACTGAGCTCATTTGGTTAAACAGGCTATTGGGTGAGTTAGGTTTTAAGAATGACAGTCCTATATCACTTTATTGTGATAATAAGGTTGCCATTCAAATCACTTCCAATCCTATTTTTCATGAACGTACCAAGCATATTGACATTGAATGTCATTTTATTCGTGACATGTTTATCAAAGGCTTTATTTTACCAAAATATGTTAAGGCATAAGAGCAATTAGCTGACTTGTTTACTAAGTCTTTATTATGGCACCAACATCATTACTTGTCTCGCAAGATTGGCATGAAGAACATATTCCCAGGTGACCTTGAAGACTTGGGTAGCTCTTCTCAGGATGTTCAAGACGTTCAAGCTTGTGGGGGAGTTTCAAGACTTCAAGCTTGTGGGGGAGTTTTGAGCTAGGCTTTTGTTTTCAGCCCATTTAATTTGGGTTCCAAGCTTTAGTCTTGGTTTGTTATTCTTGGGTCATGGCCCTTATTCGGATTGTTTTCTGTTTGATTAGATTTATTTTCTTTGTGGGCCTTAGGGTGTTCCTTCTTTACTTTGGGGACTCATTTGTAATTGTTTATTTACGAGACCCTTTATATAATTTAGGATTGGTGTGGAGAGGGGACCAAATGAAGGAACTCCCTTCTGTGAAACCCGAAATGCTGCGCCGATTTTCTCTCTATGGTTTCCACCTCTTCATCTCCCCAATCTCATACCACCATATTCCAGAAATTATCAACACCCACTAAAGTTTTTAACAACATTATTATGCACCATTTTCACATTTTTCACTATCTTATTGAATAGTCTTATTATTAATCCATACTATACAAGTACATCGTACAAATTCTAAAAACGCATCTCGATGTTGATCCGTACGGTCATATCTAGGGCTGGCGATGGTGAGGGTATGGTGCGAATAGCACTAATACCATAACCATACCATATTTTTTTTCGCTCATACCATAACCATAATCACTGCGGTTATGATTATTCATACCATAACCATAACCATAGTTTTTAACCATGATTAAACCATATAACCACAATCATTCAAACTAGTACAACATCATTGTTTCATACAAGAAAAGTAAATATACATTCATTGTTTCATACACGAAATCCAATTTAAACATAACTTCATTGTTTCACTTAATTAAAAAAAACACATATTCAATTGCCTATCACTTGTGATCATCGATCCTCATTCGTCATCACTTCCAATCGTGGTTACCTAATAATAAGAAATACATACAAAAAAATGGTGGGTGGGAAAGGGAACGAAATAAGAATTATAATATTTGACTAATAATTAAAGTATAATAATAATGTATATATATAACAATATAAGTATTAGTAATACATATATACATATATATAGAGGTGATTGTTATAACCGCGGTTATGGACGGAATACCATAACCATAACCATTGCGGTTACAAGATTCATCACCATAACCGCCCCTTACCATAATGGTGCGGTTAACCATTGCGGTAAATGGTGCGAATAACCATGGTTATTTGAATTTCACCACACCATTGCCGGCCCTAGTCATATCTGATACCCCAAAACTTCTATACATACATTTTATAATGGCTTAATCCTTTATCAAAAATAAAATTCTGGCTTACTTAAATTGTCGACGTTTCAATAATAATAATTTATATGCATTTCCATCATCACCCATAAACATTTTATGATATTAAAATAATAATAATAATAATAATACGAAGAGCAACAAATTGCCACGTTTAAACTTACAATAAACTATTTTTTTAAATTAAAAACAAGTTATAACTAGTAGTGATAATTTCTGACACGACACGAAAACACGAGTTATAACATATCTGTTTTTTTTTTTATCCTTGTAATTAATATACAAAAATGGTTGCGTGTCTAACAACTTTATCTGACACGAACATACACTTTTAAGCATGTTAATGCAACTCAGAATTTTATGTGCACGAATAACATGCATAGACACGGTTTATTTGAAACTTAATATTTATTTATGAACTTAGTAATTTAAAATATTGCGACTAAGTCTTTACATTAGTATATTATTACTCATACTCGGCGTAACACAAACTCACAACTTTTTAACCTTGATATATATATTCAATTATAACGCTGTTATACAAAAGTACGTGAATTATCTTATCCTGGTAGAAACAGTAGGGTCCATATATCGATCTATGAACAAGCACTCATTTTGGATTTTATGTGTTAACTTCAAGTTCACTTGGAATTTAGATATCGACTTAGTTTAGAGTTGTAATGTTAAATTTTTTTTTTTTGTTATCTATAAGTAGTTTTTTTTTTTTATTTTTTTTATTTATGAACTTGTTGTTTGTATAATTGGAAGACTTCAACTTATTTGTCAAAATATGATGGTGCTTGATTTATGATCATATTTTAACGTAAAAGGTTTGGACTAGTAAGTGTACTACTTTTCGTGTCACATATTATATCCTGTATGACATAGGAGCTACCCCTCCCGTGTTTGGAAAATCAGTAACATGTTTAGGTGTGATGTGTTTGGCACGCGTACCACTGGTAACACAACACGATTATCACCTCACACACAACTAAACTACACCAACTATACTAAAATAATCACATACACGTCGATAATCAGTAACACTTATTTGATCATAAAAAGAGAATTTAAACTTATTTGGAATTGAAAAAAAAAAACATTATACAGGATTCCTCCATATTAACAAATGTCAACTGATTTAAACATGCACGCTCTGGTATCATGAGAAAGTACAGACTAGCCACTTAATCAAATGTCTTATAATTTTAAGTTGATAGATGAAGGTGTGACTTAGTTTTTACACTTAAAAACGTCAACTGATTTATTTCCAAATAAATTATGTATGTTCGGCCGAATCCTACCGAAATCCATGTAAAAACTTTTTCCCCCAAAAATCATGTAAACAACTTCAACTACTTAATTGTAAATGAGATTAAGGCAAGGGTTTATATATTATTACTACTATTACAGTACAAAAGTCCACCCTGTCACTGATAGGATCATATCATATGATGAATACCAAAAGAAAAAAAGGAGATAAAAGAAAAGACAGCATCATTGGAAGGAACTAGATAGAGCACCAGTGGATTCTGTTTTGTCGCGCTGGGAGGAGGGGATAAGGGAAAAATAATAAAACAAGCAGTTTTATAAGAATACAAAAATCTTTCAAGGAAAAAAGTTGTGGCTGCAATTTGCCACTGTCAATTTTGGTCTTGTATTCTTCCCTCCCATTAACCTACCTTCTACTCTCTCTCCTACAGATCAACCCATCTGAGTAGCAGCAGCCAATTTTGAGAATTAATTGATTGGTCCAACTTCCAACTAAGGTGGGAATTGGAATTCTACATCTGAGAAGCTGAATTGCGGAAGATGAGAGTTTGAATTGGAGATATTAATTGCAGATTCTATCCAATTCCGATTGAAGTATTACCTGCCCAACAATCAATCAGATAGAGAGATTTATCATTTTTTATTTTTTATTTTGCCATTTCTGTCCATGTACTGTAGATAGCTAGAAGTGGGTAAGTGAAGGGTTCAATTATCGATGTCTAATGGTGTCGGTGGTGGTGGTGGATGTAGCATAGTATGGTTCAGGAGGGATCTGAGAGTTGAAGACAACCCGGCCCTTGCCGCCGGGGTTCGGGCTGGTTCCGTGGTGCCTGTCTTCATCTGGGCGCCTGAAGAAGAAGGTCCGTATTACCCAGGGAGGGTATCGCGATGGTGGTTGAAACAGAGCCTCGCAAACCTCGATTCTTCTCTAAGGAGGCTAGGGACTTGTCTTGTCACCAAGAGATCCAGTGATAGTGTCTCCTCTCTGCTTGAGCTTGTCAAAACCACTGGTGCCACCCAGCTCTTCTTCAATCACCTCTATGGTTAGTTAGTTTAGCTTCTTGCTCCTGTTAGTTATTCCTGATGACGATTCTTTTGCGGTCTCTTGCTTCTGTAGATTGAGTATGCTTTGTCTTTACTGTTTCTGTGGTGTAATCTTAAGTATTAGTTAGATAGAAATTATCTTCCTTAAGTTGTTAGATTCAGCTTTTCGTTTTGATTAGGGTTTTGTTTCTATCTTTGTTGCCATGTGTGAGACCATGATATTTATTAGAGATATAGATACCTAAGCACATGGTATCTGATTTGCTTAGGTTTTGATTGCTTAGATAGAATGATATACACTGTTTTAGTGGCTAAACAAGTTTCATTTGATAAGTTAGTGTGTTCTTTGTTTTTTTTTTAAACTTTTTAACTGATGAACTTCTGATTATACCTAATTTAACAGCTTGATGGTGGAGTTTAATATGCTATTTGTTTTTTTTTTTTTTTGTTTTTTTTTTGTTTTTTTCAGATCCTTTATCTCTCATTAGAGATCACCGAGCAAAGGAAATTTTGAGTGATCAAGGCATTGCAGTCCGATCTTTCAATGCTGATTTGCTCTATGAGCCGTGGGAAGTCAACGATGAACAAGGCTGTGCCTTCTCAACTTTCACTGCTTTCTGGGATAGATGTCTCAGTATGCCTTATGATCCTGATGCTCCACTTCTTCCACCTAAGCGAATCATTCAAGGTTTTGCACCTTCTCACTTTCTTCTCTTAATATTTTGAAATCCATGCAATAAACTAGGAGTAGATCAACAAGGTTGGATTATTTGAATTTGATCACTGACAAAATCCTTTTTAATTTGCAAGGTGATGTATCACGATGCCCATCAGACAATTTGGTGTTTGAAGACGATTCTGAGAAGGGAAGCAATGCACTTCTAGCTCGAGCATGGTCCCCGGGGTGGAGCAACGCCGACAAGGCTCTCACAACATTCATCAATGGTCCACTCATAGAGTATTCTGAGAACCGTAGAAAAGCTGATAGCGCCACAACCTCATTCCTCTCCCCTCACTTGCACTTTGGGGAGGTTAGTGTGAAGAAAGTATTCCACCTTGTACGACTCAGGCAAGTTGCGTGGGCCAATGAGGGGAACAAAGCAGGCGAGGAGAGTGTTAACTTGTTCCTCAAGTCTATCGGGCTAAGGGAGTACTCTAGATACATGAGCTTCAACCACCCATACAGCCATGAGCGGCCTCTACTTGGACACTTAAAGTTTTTCCCATGGGTTGTGGATGAAGGTTACTTCAAAGCATGGAGGCAAGGGAGGACTGGTTATCCACTTGTGGATGCGGGTATGAGAGAGTTGTGGGCCACGGGTTGGCTTCATGATAGGATCAGAGTTGTGGTGTCAAGTTTCTTTGTGAAGGTTCTGCAACTTCCATGGAGATGGGGAATGAAGTACTTCTGGGACACCCTGCTAGATGCGGATTTGGAGAGTGATGCTCTTGGGTGGCAGTATATATCTGGCACTCTTCCTGATAGCCGTGAATTAGATCGTATTGACAATCCTCAGGTAGTAAGTGCACTTTATGGCGATCTATCATTTGTTATGTCATTGTTTATCTTAACTATTCCTAGTGAAACAACATGAAGAGGTACTCAAATGAATTTTAGCTCAGTGGGTACTAAAATAGTAACCTAGTAATATAAAGAAGAGGTAGGTATAAACCGTACTAAATCGGTGATAATATTTTGGCAATTTTTTCTTGAATGACAGTTTGAGGGTTACAAGTTCGACCCAAATGGAGAATATGTGAGGCGGTGGCTACCAGAGTTATCAAGGCTTCCAACTGAGTGGATACACCACCCATGGAATGCACCTGAATGTGTGCTTCAAGCAGCTGGGATTGAGCTAGGGTCGAATTACCCTTTGCCAATTGTGACCATAGATGCAGCGAAAGCCCGTCTGCAAGAAGCTCTTTCGCTGATGTGGCAGCATGAAGCGGCTTCAAGGGCTGCAATAGAGAATGGAACAGAGGAAGGACTTGGAGACTCGGAATATGTGCCAATTGCTTTCCCTGAGGACATACAGATGGAGGAAATCAACGAGCCCTTGAGGATCAACAACCAGTCTGTTAATTTAACTAGGCGCCATGAAGATCAGATGGTCCCGAGCATCACATCTCTAGTCAGGGGCGAGGAAGATGAGACATCCTCTGATGTTAGGAACTCAATAGGAGGAGCAGAGAGTCGAGGTGAGGTGCCCAATAATTTAACTGGTGCAGCAGCTGTACATCAGGAGCCTCCTCCTCCACCTAGAAGGGATGCAGTAAATAATAATAATAATCATCAGCAGCAGCAACAACAGGTGTTTCAGAGAGTCCGACCCAACAATGATCCTCGTACTCCTCATCAGTATGACTTTATAATGGGGTTGCAAAATGCGCCTGAAGATTCCACCACGGAATCTTCAAACACGGGTACTAGGAGAGAGAGGGATGGTGGGGTTGTTCCAGTTTGGTTGCCTTCGACTCCAAGCTACTCAGAACAGTTTGGGAATGAGGAGAATGGGATGGGTGCCAGTTCAGCTTACATGCCAAGACATCCTCCTCCGCAGTCTCATGAAATATTGAATTGGAGACGGTTATCTCAAACTGGGTAAGGGAATGCATCCTAGTCTTTCTTGATAAGATAGATTCGTTTAGATCTCAAGTTTCTGCTTTAAATGTTCTTGATATGAAGATGATGAGAAGCAAAATCAGTTGATAAAATTTATAGCTGCTTATATACATAATAAATATGCGTTTATATTGTTTTACACAGGTGAGGTAACTTGACCAAGCAGGAGAATGTGTAGAAGAGCGGCTGATGCGCGTAGGTAAATATTAATGATGAATCAAACAACCTCAACTTCTCCCCTTTCTTTTAGCTCTCTTTTCTTTTTTGACCTCTGTGTTGTACCATATATTATATATATGGGGATGTTTCTTCTGTATAGTGTATGTTATGAATTGGGAGAAGAGAACTATCATGTAATATTGTTATGGTTCTACACTAATTATGGAACCAAGTTTGTGCCATCCACTCTGCTGCTCCTTTGCCTCTTGTATTTGTGGTGAGATCATGTGCAAGTTGAAGGGCAGTCATGGTGACTATTGGTGAGTCTCTTTTTACGTTGTCAATATATAATTGACCTAGGTTTTTCTAATTAATAGAAGGATAAAAGCTTAATGGATTTTTTATTATTATTTAAATTTGGTTTGTCTTGTTATTTGGGGTTTTGTAACTGTATAATAGATTTGGAGTTCTGATGATATTAGTTTCTGCAATGCATTTATTTGTGCTTGTCACTTGTGTGTACCTTATTTCAATTAGTCTCAATTGTGTTTGAGATTGATTTTATTTGTTGATTTGATTTTAAGGTTTTTTAATTGAAAATAAGATATTGCATGGCAAAAGAAAATTCAGTTTGGCTAAAAAAATTCAAACTATCTATTTTGCATTTAACCTTTTTTTTTTTCTCACAATGGTCCAGTCATGTCCTTGACTACCACGCCATTAAATAAAGTTTTGTAAAGTCACGAAAGTTAATGGAATTGTTGAACATAGAGTTATTGTTTTCAACATATATTGCCAATGAAAACGTACACACAAAAATATTATAGATCGAGAAATAATTTAGGTAATTATACAATTCTTTTGCATACTTAAAAAAAAAAAATTAACTATGCTATTTCTTATTATTGTGTTGTCCTTAGCAACTATAAATTAAGTGATTCATGCTATTTGGTTGTCCTTGTGATTTGTGAAAGATACAGCGACCTGCAATCCTTAGCCCCTCTCATATGACAAAGTACAAAAGAAAAAAGCCTGTCTAATTTTTTTTTTTGGTAAACCTAAAATATTTTTAGATATAACAAATTTCGGGTGTGTTTTTGGATGTAACATCTTTTAAAACGTTAGATTTAAATAAAACGGTTAATTTTCCTTTAAAATTTTGGTTAAATTTACTGATTTTTCCTCGTGTGACAGTACATGATTGGTCATTATGTAAAATAAAATAATACTTTATTTAAAATAGGGAAAAAACTTTTAAAAAAAAATATGAATTTTTAATGATATTTTATTAAAGTATTAAATTTAAAATATAATTTTTGAAAAATAAAATATAAAATACTCTTTTGTTGCAGAAATTTAAAAATAATTAAAAAAATTCAAAAACAATAAAAAAAAAAACTAAAAAAAATTAGTGAAAATATTAAAATAAAATTCTAAACTAAAAATAATAATTTATAATTTTATTTAAAAAAATGATATATCATGGAGACCTTGGCTTTTTTCATTTTTAAATAAAATTCTTTTATTTAAGATTAATTAATTATTTTAGGATGTTAAGAATTTATTTATATTTTCTGGTAAATATGTACACATT
This sequence comes from Clarkia xantiana subsp. parviflora, assembly GCA_036873135.1. NCBI lineage: Eukaryota > Viridiplantae > Streptophyta > Magnoliopsida > Myrtales > Onagraceae > Clarkia > Clarkia xantiana. Next base: position 14,705,546 of record JAPTYO010000003.1, read on the forward strand.
TATTTTTACTGTTTTCAATATTAATTAGTTTTCCATCCTAATTTCTATGTTTTTTTTTTGCATATTTATATTTTTTGTATCATTTTTAATTTTTTTTTTACGGTTTTAGAATCTCTTTACCATTTTTAGAAATTGCTTTTACCATTTTTTTTATTATTTGTTTATATTTTTTTTTCAAATATAGTATTATTTTTATTACATTTTAATTTAATTAAAAAGTCACGTATTTTCAGTTTTTTTCTTAGATTTTAGATTTATTTTCAGTTTTTTAACATTTTTTTTATTCTTCAAAATAATAAGAATTATTGACCCGCCACATTATCTTTTCATCCACACATCATCTCCTATTAGTCACATTTAACAAATTTCATCTAATCTAATACAATTAAAATGAAATATGTTATATTTATTACGAAAAATATTATATCTTTTACAATTATGGTTAAATATAATATATCTTTTTTTATACTTTTTCCAATTTTAATATTATATTGCCAATATAATGTCTAATTTAATCTTTGACGAAGATTCGTACAAGATTATTAGCGCGCACAAGAATTATATATATATATATTTCACATATTTGTCATGACTTGTATCTTTTAACTTTTGTGTGACTTAAATTATTCAATTGTCAAATATATTGCGCCTATTAAATATTCAAGCTAACATATGATATATGTGTGGTGATATATCCAAATTAACTCATGGATTAAGAAATATATATAATATGTTATATTTATTATGAAACGTATTATATTGACAAGATAATCTATAATTTAACTTTTGATGAAGACCCGTACATGATTATTAGCGCACAAAAAGATTATGTATATACATACATTTTCACAGTTTTATTATGACTCATATCTTTTAGCTTTTGTGTGACTCAATAATTTATAAATTGTTAGATATATTGCGCTTATTAAATATTCAAGCTTATACATGATAAACTCGTAGTAAAATATCTAAATTAACTCATTGGTTAAGAAACATATTGTATTATGAAATATATATATATATATATATATATATATATATATATATAATATAATATGTTACATTTATTAAGAGACGTATTATATTTCCAAGATAATGTTTAATTTAACATTTGATGAAAGTCCGTATATGATTTTTCGCGAACACAAAAATGATGTATTTATATACATTTTCACTGTTTTGTTATGACTCATACTTTTTTATGTGACTTAACAATTTTTATATTGTCTAATATATTGCGTCTATAAAATATTCAAGCTTACACATGATATACTCGTTGTAAGATATCCAAATCAACTCTTGTATTAAAATATTGTTGAAATTTAAGCCACAATTAATTGACCTAACTAGATCAACAAATAAGATGTTTTAAAATGATTTTAGGATGCTTTGACCTTTCTTAAACAAATAGTTTTTAACATATATTAGTCTAAATCTAAGAGTTATTAAATGTATTTTAACCCAAAATTAACAGATGAAGCTCTCATACAGTTCTACTGTGAGGATAACATAAATAACAGAGATATAACTAAAAGAATTATAATTATTTACGAGGGTGAGCATTAACGGTATTTTGAACATACTAAAAATTCTCAAGTTAAATGGCTACATGAGGGTGGTGCATCTATGAGTTAGTGACCTTTACAATGTGAATATGGAGCAGTTCGAATATTTAAGGATCCTTATGAGCCTTGACAATAGCCTAGGATTTGAACACTTACATGCCACATTTTTTCAAAGAGAGAAATACTTGTTCTTTGATGACGATGACCGGAACATTGACATCGAGGTATGCCCTAGATGCGTGAACCTGTGTCTAGTATATGACTGCTCTACATACACTTGTTGGTGTAAAATAAGGGATGAGGCTCAATCATGTTGGGTCTGCACTGTAATCGAGGTGTTACTAATGTGATCGATGTATCAACGATGAAGGGTACGAACATTTTTTTTCCTAGAGGTGTTGTGTCTTGATTGTTCACTTCATCACCACCTCAAGTCCGACCGGATGCTAGATGATGTTTCCTTCAACTCTAAAATACCATTATTAAAAGTAGTGGTTGACTTAAGCATCTATTGAGATTATGCATTTTCTTCTTAAAGAAACAGAACACTTACATAACTTACATAGTTGTTTAATGTGGTTTTCAACATACTCTGCTCCACTGTCTTTGTTTGCTCCATATTATTGATGTGCTTGCCTGATTCTTAATGTTCACTGCGCAATAAAAAAAAGGTTTAATTTAGATCGAAGCATTGATTCGGATTCAAAAAGATCTACCAACAGGTTATGATGATTCACTTACCTCTCTAATTGGTGTCGGCAGGATCTAGGACTACAACCGTTAGTAACTCCCCTTATATTATGTATGTAAAATAATGTACTATCTTATTTCTCATGGACCCATTGATGATTTATCACTTTGGTATTATAATTTTATTTCAGTTTAATAAAAACTTAAAGAAATCTCTTGTGCGCCAAGTTATTAAATTTTCTTCTTCTTTTATAGGTTATTATTTGTTGAAAGCACCCGTCGGGAACAAATAGCTAACAATTATATAAATCACTACACGATCTTTTTTTCTTTTTTAAGAATTATCTCACCTTTTGATTTTTGAACAAAAATAATTATATCTGTATATTTGTCTTTTAAAACATAATTTAGACCCCTATACGTTGTGCACAAAACTTCATATTATAAGATAACTTTTTTTTAGGCTAAAAAGAGCTAGAGATAAATTATGAGAACCAAAATTAATTATTTATAGTAATTAACGTGTCTGTTATTTATTAATTGATCTATACATTGAGGTGGTGGACTGTGTAGAACTAATAATTTCTTAGGGACAATTGTTGCCACTTGCACCGAAAATAAATGATAATAAATCTGTTGGGTCCTCTACTCGGTCGGAGAAAAGCTGCTATGCTTTTATTAGAAAAGTTGTTCTATTTGGTTATAAACCGAGTAGAAAATTAATTGTGTTAATTACAGCTTTAAGCAATTAATAACTATTCTACTCGGTCCAGAACTGCGTAGAATAAAAATTCTATTTGGTTCTTAGTTGAGAAATATGATAAACTAGATTGATGATTCGCGCGTTGCGCGATATAATAATTTTTCATAAAATTGTAAAGATGTTGAAAGTTCACATTTTTTATTGGATAATTTATTATAATCATCGTTGTTATTTGGAAATTTTATTCAAGAAAAATGAAACACTACTATGTACACCTTTAAAATATATAATAACTTTGTGTAAATGAAGATTCTATTTTATATCATTGATTTACATGTATGATATTATAATTTTCAAGTATGCCCATCAGAAACTAACAAAGTATTAAAATAAATTACAATAATACCAGAATATAAAGGGAAATAGAAAGACCGCCTCTAATTTATAAACATATTAGACAAATCAATGCTATGAAGAAAATTGGTTTAGACGTATAGTAAGTAAATATAATTTTTAAATAATATGTATTTGATTAGTCACTTAATGGTATATGAGGATGATTAATTACTAAGAAATTGAAAAAATTGAATAGTAAATATTGTTTTATTAGTTACAATCCCAACACATCTTTGAAAAATAATAAGTGAAACCCCTTTTTACTAACCAAACAAACAATTATAGATGTTTAGCTGGACAAATACACATCATCTATCATAGATAATGTATGAGTTGGTCCAATTATACTGTAATATTTTTGTACATATTGACACTCAAGTTTAGTACTTGTTAACCATATGTTAAACTAACCCAAATTATATGGAAAAAAATATTATACATATAAGATTGTGTTTTCTTTTGTGCTAAAACATACATGATTTCATATTTTCAAATATATTTATTGATATACATGGCTTAGAAGAATAAGAGAGTTTTAACATTTGTAACGTTCATGAAGAAAAAAACGGACTCTATGGATGAATGAGGGTGTTTGGAGGCCATCCAAGCTATTGGAGATGCTTAGTTGGACAATTACACATCATCTATGAGAGATAGTGGATGAGTTGGTCCAATTATATTAAATTTTTTGTACATATCACTACTTAAATTTAGTACTTGTCAACCATATATTAAACTCATCCAAATTATATTATATATAGATATAGATTTGTGAATATTTTTGCTTCAATGCATTTTTGTTATTAGTTTCTGAAAAAGTGAATTTTTTTTCCTAATCGAATAAAACAAGGAAAAAAGTATATAAAAAATATGTAATATGTTTGACCAAAATTGTAAAAGATATAACATATTTACTGATAATGTAACATGTTTCGTTTTGATTTTTTTAGATGAAGTTCGTTAAATATGACTAAAGGAAGATGATGCGGCGAGTTGAAAGTTGATGTGATAAACCAATATTTTTTTATTATTTTGAAAAAATGAAAAAAAAACTCTAATTAAATTCAAAATATAGGGATTAAAAAAAGCTAAACAATATGATTTTTTTTTAAAATTAACTTAAATTATAAAATAATAATATATATGAATAATTCAAAAAATGATAAACAAGTAATATTTAAATGGTAATTATTTTTTCTAAAAATGGTAAACAAATTTTAAAATGGTAAAAAATACTAAAAATAGTACATAATATTTTAAAATAATTTTTAATCTTAAAAAAAATATAATTTTATTTAAAAAATGAAAAAAAGCTAAGAGGGTCCTTGATATCTCATTTTTTCAATAAAATTATAAATTTTCCTTTTATAATTTCATTTTAATATTTTCACTAATTTTTAAATACATTTTATTTATTTATTCGAATTTTTGAAGTATTTTTAAATTTTTTAGAAAAGGGTGTTTTTACTTATAATACTTGAATATTACACAAAAACATTTGAGAATTTTTCAATATTTAAAGTTTTTTCCCATATTTTAAATAATTTTTTTTGACATAGTGATCAATCAACAATCATGTACCGACGACATGATAGAAAACTTTGTAGTTGTACAATCACTAAATCCAAGGGTGATTTTAACGAAAACTTAATACTTTTATCTAATATTATATCGTTTTAAAACACATACTTTTCCAATACGAGAAATGATTTGTGTTGAAAAAGGACATAAAGTTGATATTATTTACTTTCTGTGCCATAGTCTCTGTAATCGGAATTGGACGGAATGTAAACTCGGAACGTGTGCTGTTCTAATCAAACAACTATCCACAACACCACACGTGCTCTCTCTCTCTCCCTGGTCCCTGGCTAGATCCATAGTCGCACCAGTCAATCAAAGCTGCCTTTCTTTCTTTCGAGTCTTCTCTACTTCTCCAGCTTCTTCTTCTTCTTCACTCTGTAGCTACCAATAATCCCATGGCACGTGCGACAGCTGGGAGACCCAGAAGCATCGATCGCCATAGCCCATTTCTTTGATCGAACAACAAATTCTTCTTCTTCTTCTTCTTGGAATAATAATAATAATAAGAATTGAAAAGCTCATCAATGCCGACCAGCTGCTTCAGCTTTGCAGAATGGAGAAACGGGTGCTACCGCTCCGTCTTCGCCAAATCAGGGCTCCGATCCACCGTGACGGATTTCGGCGATGGCACCGTCATGCACTGCTGGGTCCCCAAACACCGGAGAGAATCGGTGGCCAATTTGGTACTCATCCACGGATTTGGAGCCAATGCGCTGTGGCAATGGGGGGACGTCCTCCGCCACTTGGACGGCCAATTCAACGTCTACGTGCCGGACCTGCTCTTCTTCGGCGACTCCTACACCACGCGCCCGGACCGGTCCGAGTCATTCCAGGCTCAGTGCGTGATGCGAGTCATGGAGGCTAACTCGGTACGGAAGCTGAGTTTGGTGGGGTTGAGCTACGGTGGGTTTGTGGGGTACAGGATGGCGGCGGAGTACCCGGAGGCGGTGGAAAGGGTGGTGATCTGCTGTGCGGGAGTATGCATGGAGGAGAAGGACCTGAAAGAAGGTGTATTTAGGGTAAGTGAGCTTGAACAGGCGGCGGCGATTCTGGTGCCTCAGACGGCGCAGAGGCTGCGAGAGTTATTGAGTTACACTCTCTACAAATTGCCTCCCCTCGCTTTTCTCCCCTCTTGCCTCCTCAACGATTTCATCCATGTAAGTAAATTTCACCCAATTAAGATGCAGGCAGGCAGGCAAATAATTAAGTTCCTTAGAAATTATTATTTATTTGAAAACACATGTTAAGATATTTTAATTTAGGTCGGGTGGCTGGCTGGCTGTGTGCTTAATCATATCGCCTATGTAGCAACTAATTGTAATGTGAGAGGAATTTGGTATATTCAACTATCCATCCGTCGCAAATACCCTTAGTCTGTACTTAGATGTATGATCGTTTCTACAAAAAGAATTTGTTAAGCATTTAAATCACAATTTTAACTAATATGTATGGTCATATAAAAATGTAAAACTTGACATCATTAATTCAATTATGGTTTTAATTGTTTTGGATTTTTTTAAGATTGTAAGAAATATATTGTATTACTAATATTACCATTTAAGAATGCGCACACAAGTCAAATATTAGCTCAGCTTTTTTGTTTTGTTTTTTTTTTTTAAATATTGTACGTTGAAAATTGAATTATGACCCTAACGTGGTAAATGATATTGTCAAGTAGAATGACTAGTCAGGAAGCTAAAAATTAGAATTCAAATGTTTAACCTAGAATTGACCAATTAAAAAAATCAAACATTAATTAGAAAAAGTCATTTAGAATATTTCTAGTTTATACATATTTTTTCTCTATTGTTTTATCATACCGGTCAAATTCTCAAATTTCATTTCATTATCGGGTTTGGACATGTTTGTATTTTTGAAAACATGATTATTTAATTTATATCTGATAATATAAACTTTTTTTTTTAATGAATTCATATTTGGCTTATGAAAATGATGTGAGTGCAAATATATAAGTGTAACTTAATATCTTCTTATTTGATGAGTTTAGTAGTGATGTGATAGTGGGTGGAGTAGTACTAGAAACTCACACAACATTGCAGGTACTCTAATTAATTTCCTGCATTTGAGGATGTAAACCTAGCTACCTGTGTGTATTTGGTGTAGGCAATGTCGTCGGATTACATAGAAGAGAAAAGAGAACTGATTAAAGCCATTCCCAAAGATCGCAAAATTTCTGACATCCCTAAGATAACCCAGGTAGGTACCTTAATTACCTAAACATAGTTACTAAAGTAATAAAAAATAATGACTCTCCTCGATCAGTCCAACTTACTTTACTTATTGCTGCAGCCTACTCTCATCATATGGGGAGAGCATGACCAGGTTTTCCCGTTAGAACTGGGTCATCGACTAAAAAGGTTATACTTATACCCCCCTACTACTTCCTTTCTTTTTCTTTTCTGTATGTATAAGTTTTGTGAAACCTAGCTAAGCTTATATATAACGTAACGTATAAGAATGAATGTCCAATATTTGAATACATCTACATGCTAGCTGGTACAGGACACGGTTTATATCCATTATAATAAAATGTATTCTCTTCTGAACTGAACTGAACTGAACTGAACTACAGGCACATAGGGGATAATGCAGAGCTTGTGGTAATCAAGGGAGCAGGCCATGCCTTTAACATTGAGAAGCCCAGGGAATTCCACACCCTCTTGAAATCATTTCTCCTCCAATCAAATCAACCTCCCTCCTCCGGTGGCGGCAAACACACATCTACTTATACTATTCATCCTTAACCCATTCATTTGCATTATTATCCAAACATATATAATTCCTACTGGTGTGTATTCGAGTTTGTTTTCACCAAACCAAACGGGTTGACATTGAGTTAATACAACCCTCTACAAAACAGAAAGAGTTGTATGTTAACTATGTACTATCATGTAGCGGCCGGTTTAACATTTCATCATCATTTAATCAGATGTCCAGGTACAAGTCTTATGGCGTGTTTGGTTCAAGGGAATGCCCATCATGAATCAGTAATACCTATTCATACGTAAAAGCTGCTTTACATAGATATTTAACTAAATTATGAGGGCTGTAACTTTTATGATAGCATGAAAGTGCGGGATTTACAAAGTGCTTGAAACAAACAGACATGTATGGGAAGATGGATTCAACAACACATAAAAGATCTCAAGTGGCACAAACAGCTTTATAAATCCCTCTAGTATTCCTCAGTTTAATAGCCAGCTCCTATTCAAAACAGTAAAACAAGGCAAGAAATACATCAGATTCAATATTAAACTATAATTAATTAGTTTCTCCTTAGAGCGCAGCGCAGTCCACATCTTCAACAGAAAATCACCATGACTCATTCCAAATTTTATTTCTACATATGCTTAAAAAAAGACTTCTAAATTGTACAATTACATATTTCATCATCATTGGAGCTACAACAAATGGAACAAGTACAAGGAATTGATTATCACCATCTCTGTGCATAGTGATATAGAAGACGTATATTTTCACCTTTCTGGTGAGTTCAGAATCTCATAGTAGAAAACATGGAAGTTCAATGGCCAGCCCACAAGTCTAATGGGATGATTAGGAGGCAAGTTAGAGTTAGCAATACCAGTTGCAGTCTGCGTAACGTAACGTAACATAAATATAATAAAAAATAATTAATCATAGAATTGTAACCAAGAGCAATGAAATAAAGCTCACAAAGCAGCAGATAAAATTTGAACACGCACACACCTCTATGCCTGATCACCAGCTTCTTTACGGTCCTCAACGTCTAGCTTGAACTCAGCTAAATAACGATTGTAATCTAATCTCCATTCCTGACATTTCCAAGTAACAAATTGCCATGGATTAACATATATAATTGAATTAACTGAGCTAATTGGCCAAAAAAAAAAAAAAGAAGCTAATTTCATGTGTTATTCACGTGAACTACAAATGACCCATATAGAGGGGAAAAAATCATTCCAAATATAAATTCAATTGGCTAAACCCAACATAAGAAAAACTAACTATATACATCAGCAAAAAGATTTCAAATTATAGTTACACTTGATTTGGAAGACAAGATTTAACGTGACTTGGTCATTTCGATCTACGTCCACAGGCAATGGCGGATGACGTTTATTGATTATCACAAATGTTACAGTTTTATAGAATACGTCGATATAAATAACGGCAAAGAATAAACTCATAAACCCTAATAATTCTGGTCAGTCCAACAACTAGGCCCAAATGACCCAACACATAATCATGACCCACAATTCAACAATTCTCACACTTGGATACTGATTCAAACTTCCAAATTTTTCCACTTGGACACTGATTCAACCTTCCAAGTAACCTTCATTCTCCTAAAAAAAATTCTTTAACTTCATCATCTTCGCCAGTCGCACGTCTTCTGAAACAACTATAGAAGACCAACTGATATTTTGCAGAACCTCAGTTTCCCAACATCAACACATTTTGTCAGCATGTCTACTGTATTCTTCACACCTTCTATCTTCTCAAGATCCTAACCAAGCTCAAATGTTGTCCGGTCTCAGCTTTCGCTACACTTAGGTCGCATGCCTCCAAATCTTCTGACTTGATTCGTCTCATGTCCTTGTGACGGACTAACCGATCCTGAGTAGAGATAACATACTCTTTCTGGCCAGAAGAGCAACCAACCTCCAACTCCACCTTCTTCAAGACACCCTGTTTTCCTGTATCATCATCTGTCAACAACATATAGTGTAACGAGGGTGAATATGTGAAGAATCCAGTAGACCTGTTGACAAAATGTGTTGATGTTGGGAAACTGAGGTTGTGCAAAACCTCAGTTGGTCTTCTGTAGTTGTTTCAGAAGACGATGCGGTTGGTGAAGATACTGATGTTGAAGAAAACATCATTTTGAAGAATGAAGTTTACTTGGAAGATTAAATCAGTATTCAAGTGGGAGAATTGTTGAGTTATGGATCTTGATTCAACAATTTGGTCGAATTGTTTGAGCCTACTCGAGTTATTAGGATTTATGAGTTTATTCTCTGCAGCTATTTATAACGTTGTATTCTCTGTAAAGTGTAACCCTAGAGACAATTAATAAATCTCCAGCCAGCATTGCCTGTGGATGTCGGTCGAATTGACCTAACCCCGTTAAATCTTGTCTTCTTTATTTATTTCTTTCTTAATCGTTTGTGAATGTTGAGAGAATCGATCCTAACAGCTTGCTCGGCCATCCCGACCAGGTAAACTTGCCGCTTAATATCTCTCTCTCGGTTTCTCTCTCTAAAATGTAAACGCAGACGTAAGCAATTTCCTTGTCCGAAAAACTGTTAGCGTAAACTAGGAAGATGATTCGATTATGATACTACACTAGAATTAATTCAAATATAGTATTGAAAGTAGTCTCTCAAGTCTCAACTAAGTCATTGGAAAAAAAAAGTCTCAACTAAGTCTCAAATTTAACTTTAAATTTTATATTTTTCTTTTACAAAAAAAACATGATGGATATCGGGCCAATTCGGGTTCGTATTTACATTCCGGACTTCGTAAACACGTCGAAAATCATATAATGGATCCAAACGCGTCACCCGAGGTCCAAAACGGTCCGAAAGCGCGACATGCGCGTCCGGACCGGACCTCCGGATTGCCCTTAGGCAATCCAGACGGCTCGGATTGTCCACAGGCAATCCGAACCCCGTCGAATTGCCTAAGTCCGACGGGGTTCGGACTGCTACCTAGGTACCGCGCACTACCCTACTTACGTACACCGAGCAATGAGTCTCCCAAAGCTGAACTCAATCAAACAAGACGACGGTTCCTATATTCCTTTAAAACCGGCGTCGAACCGCACAAAAACCGGGTTCGGTTCTAAGGTTGCCTATAAATAGGGGACCTTGGCCTCCAATTTCAACTCATATTCGAAAGAAATTGGCTTTGGAGCTCTGACCTCTTTCTAGAAACTTTCTCTCTCTAGATCCTTATTTAAGCATTATAGAGGGTTCAACCGGCACCACCCCCCTCTCCGTGCTGGTTACTACCCTTCGTGCAGGGAAGGAGCTTGTGAAGCCAGCAAGGCGCGCATTGCTGACAACCCGCTATTGTCAGCTGACAGCCTGCTATTGTCAGCTGACAGCCCTGTAGTCGTCTCCCGACTACCCGCAGTCATCGTCCGACGACCCGACCCAAGCATAACCCAAAGTGCCGAAGAGTCTGACCCCCCCGGTTGGATTTGGACGCAACACTTGGCGTCGTCCGCGAGATTCGAGAAAAAGGCTATATCGCACCACGAGCTATGGCAAGCAGTCAACCTCCTCCGGATGATGTCAACCTGCAGGAGAACAAGAGAGGCCCTGGCTGCCCAAAGAAAGCTGCAACCACTAGCAAGAAGCCGATGAGAAGTCAGCCTGGACCTTCGCACATACCCAAAGCCACATCCACAGCTTCCTCCGTGCCAACCAGAAGCGTGCCCGCCGCACAGCATGGTCCAGAAGTCCAGAATTCAGCACGCGGAACACCCCTGCCTGGGTTCGATTCCAGGACACACATCAATGAAGAGTTCCCCTACGGGATGCCAGTCAAAGGACCTCAGCGACACGAAAGGGGTGTAAACCCAGCACCATCAGTCACACCCGCTATGATGGCTGCACTAGAAGAGCTGTTAGCATTCAGGGAAACTCTAAGGAATCAAGGATTTGCTCCACCACCTCCACCTCCTCCACAAGTCTACAGACAAGCCGCTCCGACAAGGGTAGTGCTACACGACACTAACCGACAAGATACATAGTACCAAGGAGGAAGAGGCCAGTACACGGAAGGTACATACTAGTACCAACAGCCAAGACATGAAGCAGCGCGCTCATACACTCCGTATGCAAGTGCGCAGCATTAAGAAGAGACAAGGAGACAACCTCCACCTACCCGCTCGCAGCAGCATCATAAGGAGAATTCCTACCAAGCAACCAGCCAAGAACATGCTGGAGTATATCGCAGCACTGGATGGAGAAAACCAGTAGGCAATGATGATGTCCCAATCTTGGGACTCACTGCAAAATACCTGGAAGCAATAGTGGAGAAAAAGATGAAGGAAGCCAAGATGAAGGGCATGCACGCATTAGCTGAGAATGCATCTCATCCCTTCGCAGGCGAACTGGTATACAGCTGTGTACTAGACGCGCTCTATGGAATAAAAATAGACAAATACCGGAAAAAAAGCGACCTAATAGAGCATGTACAACAACATGAAGCCTCTCTGCTGGGAAGAACCGATAACCCACATCATGTAGCCATGATGTTTTCCCAAACTCTGGCAGGTGTTGCGTCCGGGACGACTGAGGTCACGAGGACGCGTCTGAGGTTGAGCGGGTTATGACCCTTCCGTCGGAGGTTGTGACCCGGCAAGGTTGTGACCCGGCAAGGTTGTGACCCGGCGAGGTTGTGACCCGGCAAGGTTGTGACCCGGCGTGGTTGTGACCCGGTGATTCTGCGTCTCGAGCGTCGGATCCTGCGCAAAGGACCAATGCTAGCACGGAGAGGGGGGGGGGGGTGGTGCTAGCGGAGCCCTCTCCGATGCCTAAGTTACTATAGTGGCAAAAGGGTAATTTCTAGAGAGAGAGAATTCTAGAGAGAAGTCAGAGCTCAAAATACCAAAGTTGGGCAAATGAGAGAGTGAGTGAAAATGGGTGGCCAAGGTCTCCTATTTATAGGCTTCCTTAAGACCGGACCCGGTTTTATAGCGGTTTGACGACGGTCCAAGAAAACAAGCGGGAACCGTTGTCCATATTGGTAATGCATGAACTTGACTTCTCTACACGTAACGGCGATCGCGGACACGGTAATCGCGGATACGGCAATCGCGCAATACACGTGGCGCAACCCGGACCTCGTCGAAATTGGGCAATTCGGCGAGGTCCGGATTGCCGTGCGATCCGGACCTCCGGATTGCCGTGCGATCCGGACCTCCGGATTGCGCAAACCGGAGGTCCGGATTGCACCGCAATCCGGATGTCCGGTCCGGTCACGCGTAAATGCGTTTCCGGACCGTTTTGACCCCTTGGGAGACGTTTTTTGAGACGAGATGTAATTTTTGACGTGTTTGCGAGGCCCGAAGCGTAAATACGAACCCGAATTGGACATTTATCCATCACTTGCCCCCGAGTCAAGTAACGGTTTAGAACCTTTCTTGACTCTATTTTAAGTTAGGATATTTGTCCAATTTGAGTCTGACGCTAACCTTTCGATTTTGATCGTTGGTCGGGTGTGGGCATCTTGATTCCGTCCGTCGCTTGACTTTTCGGCCAAACGACTTTATTTCCTGTCACTATGGTTAGTGTGATGGGAAATATATATGTGACGTGCAAGCATGGTTATTGTCGGAGACACGAGCAATAGTAATGCACTTATGCGAGAATGCGTCTATCAACATGTATGCATGAATAATGGACGTGGCAAGATCGTAATTACGTAATGCAAGAAAATAGAAATCGTATGTTTCTAAAATGACTAAGTGATTACCGAATCTTGGATCATGCGATTGCAACATACGCACATAATGATTGGCTTGACACGTGCGATGATGCTGATGCGCGCGTTGATATTGATGGTTGAGCGTCAGGTATAGACTGTTGGTTATTTCCTGCAAGTATGCTAAAACACTTAGAAAATATTTAAGCGATATCTAATGTTTGTTACCATAGATGTCGTCGTATGAGTTTTGACGATGCGTGTCGTTGGTAGGCTTAGGGGGCATAGCTACTCGTTGTATGCATTTCATCTTTGTTGACATGCATGTGCGTACGTGAAAATACTTAGAAAATATTCTCCCCTTGCTGACATGAGTCCTCGTTGACATGTACGTACATACGTGGAAACACTTAGAAAATATTTTCTCCTCGTCGACGTGCCTCCTTGTCGACATGTATGTACGTACGTGGAAACACTTAGAAAATATTTTCTCTCCATTGACATGCCCCCTGGTCGACATGTATGTACGTACATGGAAACACTTAGAAAATATTTTCTCTTCGTTGACATGCCCCCTTGTCGACATGTATGTACGTACATGGAAACACTTAGAAAATATTTTCTCTTCGTTGACATGCCCCCTTGTCGACATGTATGTACGTACATGGAAGTACTTAGAAAATATTTTCTTCTTGTCGACATGCAACCTTGTCGACATGTATGTATGTACATGGAAATACTTAGAAAATATTTTCTCCTCGTCGACATGCAACCTTGTCGACATGTATGTTGAAGAGGTTGCCCCCCTTGTGCGATGTTTGTTACTTGCTGCATGGAGACTTAATAAGTCTTGTACGCTTGTGGTTGTTCTCACATGGAGCGTCTGTCTCATAAGTGCTTGAATAAGTGTTGGTGTGCGCTTGCGCACTGACTGTATTGTTGATAGCACTTTTCCAAGATATTAAATCTTGTTGATTTTCCCAGTTATCGTCAGCTGTAGTTTCTGTTCTTAGCATAATTCTCGAAAGATCCGACGCGGGGGCGTGTTCCTCGAGCGATTCTTGGTTCTTTACGCTGAGCATGACCGTGCTAACTCTTTCTTGTGATAAGAGAAATAGAGTTGAGGGTTGTGTAGTGGCGTCTTCTGCCCCCCGGTCGAGGGACCGGCCCAAGGAGGAGCGTTACTCCTACTGAGGTAAGTGTTTGTTGATAATTCTTTGTTCATGCTTTTGCTTGCATGACATTTCGTCACCTGGACAATGTTAAGTACTGTGGTCGCCCCTCTTGGCTAGACTCCAAGGCGTGGCAGGATGGGTAGAGCATAGGATGTTGCGACTTGCACATTATAGATTTTGTTTAGAGAAGACGGTGGCAACTTCTGCTTGTTCCGCCGAGTCCTGTTAGAGATGATGGCATTCTTTAATCTGTGCCATCTTTTAGATATGTTGAACTCATTTCTGAGTCTGTTTGCCCCCCGGCTTCTATGCTTGAAGACTTTTTGTAGTTCTTCCTCATTTGTTGCTTCCGACTTGTTCGTTTTGAACTACGTCGTTTGAACCTGCTTTATATATAATAGTTTGCATGATAACTTGTTAGTAATATTTCATACCGTTACCACTTACTGTGTTTATTGAATACGGATGACTAGTAACGTAGACATAGTCCCTGCGGTCGTGACTGATAGCCACTTCCTGATTAATAAGTTGAGATGTTCTCCTGATTGCCTGCCTGATGCATTATGGATATTGTCCTTCTTTCCTGACAGCGTGTATCAACCCGCGTTGGGGAAGCATACATAAAAACATCATTTGAGAGATGTTATCTTGACAAAGCAAGATACTAGTTTATACCGTCTCTTAGTTCCACTCTAAGGCGACGTTGTACAAGACTCGACTTGTAAGTTTTATGAGTTTTATACAGGGTACGCACCTGACAGCGTGTATCAACCCGCGTTGGGGAAGCATACATAAAAACATCATTTGAGAGATGTTATCTTGACAAAGCAAGATACTAGTTTATACCGTCTCTTAGTTCCACTCTAAGGCGACGTTGTACAAGACTCGACTTGTAAGTTTTATGAGTTTTATACAGGGTACGCACCTGACAGCGTGTATCAACCCGCGTTGGGGAAGCATACATAAAAACATCATTTGAGAGATGTTATCTTGACAAAGCAAGATACTAGTTTATACCGTCTCTTAGTTCCACTCTAAGGCGACGTTGTACAAGACTCGACTTGTAAGTTTTATGAGTTTTATACAGGGTACGCACCTGACAGCGTGTATCAACCCGCGTTGGGGAAGCATACATAAAAACATCATTTGAGCTTTTGAAGAAGCATTTTGTGAAACCTAAAAGGCTTGTTGATAAAATATTTGAGAAAATATTTTGGCATTGAATGTGATACATCCAAAAAACCATGTTGATGAAATTTTTTGGAAAGGTGTTTGATACATAAAATTTTTGGTAAAATTTTGGCAAATTTTTTGGTAAAATGTTTGAAAAAATATTTGTGATACATGATTCCTGCGTCCAGGGACCATGTAACACTTTTTGAGAATATGAATTGTGATGCATGCTTTCTGCGTCCAGGAACCATGCAACACGGTTTGAAAACCTATAGTACGGAATTGTCATCTTAACCAGAGGACTTTTGCCGTATAAAACGAATTCTGGCCAGGAATTCGTAGTGTCGTCTAGATAGAGGACACTGAAGAATGAACCCTTACCTGGAGTCCGGAGTGTCGTCTAGACAGAGGACACCCATTTCAAAGAATGAACCCTTATTCGGTGTCCGGAGTGCCGTCTAAACAGAGGACACCCATTTCAAAGAATGAACCCTAACTCGGTGTCCGGAGTGCCGTCTAAACAGAGGACACCCATTTCAAAGAATGAACCCTTATTCGGTGTCCGGAGTGCCGTCTAAACAGAGGACACCCATTTCAAAGAATGAACCCTTACTCGGTGTCCGGAGTGCCGTCTAAACAGAGGACACCCATTTCAAAGAATGAACCCTAACTCGGTGTCTGGAGTGCCTTCTAAACAGAGGACACCCATTTCAAAGAATGAACCCTTATTCGGTGTCCGGAGTGCCGTCTAAACAGAGGACACCCATTTCAAAGAATGAACCCTTACTCGGTGTCCGGAGTGTCGTCTAAACAGAGGACACCTATAACTTAAAGGGTGATCAGCCCTGTATGCCCATCCTATTCTGGATCCATGGAATGGCCTATGAACATGAAGATTTGCCCCTCAACATGCTATTTTGATAGTAGGCCTTGGCGTTATTCCAAGGTATTGCTTGTAGATGACGCCCTGAAAAGTCATCATTTTGATGATAGATCCGCAGGTTGTCATTGCGATATATAAGTTGATTGTGCACATAGCTTGATAGCTTTGTGTTGTCAGCATCTTCTAGAGATAGACGCCTATATTATGAATGGAGAAATAAACTCCTTGTTGGTGTAGATGACAAATATGTTGGTGTTGTATACCATAAATCCCTTCTTGCATACAATGCTTAGCTTGTATTGTTGAAGTAGATTTTTGTGCATAGGTTACTACTTGGCATCATTCCTGAGTAGTAATCGTAGTGTAACATGTACCTACGAGTAGAGTTGCTTTTGTTAGATAGTCGCAATTTTTATAAGTTTGCAAAAGTATGAAGTCATGAAATTTTCTTTTTAGTCATGCATATAATAAATGAAGTAAAGGAATTTGATGCAAGGATTCCTTTTTTGTGTAGGAAACTTCCCTGTTTTTGATTCTATGATGACGCCTTGATGTAGTCGTCAATATGAGTAGGTTGTTGTTGATAAGCGTTGTCATAACGCGTAATAGATTTTGCTTGCACATGGCATAGTTTCTTGGATTATTGAAGTAGATAATATGCGCGTAGTTTTGTTGCTTCGCGTTTAATCCAAAAGACAGCGTGCAAAAGATAAGTATGTACCTACAAACGTAGATTGACTTTATTAGATACTTGCGTGTATTTACATTGATTATACTAGAAGTAGTAGGAATGCGCAAAGTAATCTAGAAGAGAGTTGTTTCTCCCGTTTCGTCATGGCTGGTTTGATGATGATGTCGCGTAGTTGGTTGCACCAAATCGCCTTAGTGCACCTAGCCTGACGCATTCTTTGATTTCCCAATTTAATGGTGGACACATGTTTGTGTTGTGCCCCCAAGTTTTATGGTACTTGCACCATTCTCTGATGTCGCTGCCCAAGAAAGCTGTCTCCGAGGCAAGCGGACTTGGGAGCTTGTTTTCCAGCAGGTTGACGTAAATGTCTTCGGCCACCGTGTTTAGCGGTGTGAAGATGTTGTTGATACCAAAGCTTGCGTCTTCCTGGTTGTTCGTTTCTGCTCGAACACCTTTGTCCCAACTGAGGGGTGTGTCCCCCCTCAGTTCTTGCTCGCAAAAGATTGCTGTCTCAAGCTTTTCTTTTAGATCCGCCATGGACTTTGTTGTTTGCCATCCATGAGTTCGTCCAAAGAAAAGGAAAGATCTGGCGTTCATATTTGCATAGAACACGCTTATCACTTCTTCTCTTGTTGCTTTCGCGTTTGAGGCGTTGGAGGCGAACTTGATGAAGTATTCCGATATTGGCTCGTCTTCCCCCTGCTGAACGAGCCAAATCTGTTGCCATGGTGATAACTGGATACTTTCTTGCGGTTTCCAGATTGTAATGGCTTGTTCCATTGGTTGCTTCTTTCTTTCATCAAACACTTTCTGCCTTTTGAAGGAGTTTACCATGGCCACATGGTATTGGTGCTTTGCTCTCAAGGCATTGACGTAACAACGCCTTGCGGTTATCTGATCGCCCAGCACTTCTCCAATCCCATGTTCTGTTGGGAACTTCATCTTTTGGTGGACGGTGGAGGGCACGATCACATAAGGATTGATCGTTGTTCGTCCCAAGATTCCGTTGTAGGCTCCAAGGGATTCTACAACTACAAAAGTGACGTTGATATGCAATGCTTTCCATCCCTGGCCAAGGATGACCGGAAGTGTGATTGTGCCCAAGGGTTGTGTAGCTACTCCTGCGAAGCTCACCAATGAGAAGGTTCCTGGGGACAAGTCCCTGACAGATTTTCCTAGTTGCTCCAGGACTCTGATGTGTAGAATGTCAGCAGAACTTCCACCATCCACAAGAATTCTTTTCACATCGTACCCGTCAATATCCATGGTAATGACTAAAGCATCATCGTGGGGATAAACAATATGCTTCAAGTCTTCCCTGGAGAACTGGATGACTGCGTCTTCTTGCTCGGGTTGCTTGCGCTTTCCGTATTTCGGCAGTGTTGCTGCTTGGGATGCATAAATGTCCCGAGCATTGGATATGTGTCCTCCGGCGGCAGGCCCTCCATGTATGACATTGATTACCCCTCGCTTGGCTGGCGGAGGGTTGTCATGGACTTTCTCTTTTCCCTTGTTTGTTCTTTTTGATGACTCTGGCTGAGTCTTTCTTGAGGGGCTGTTGCCTTGGTCCACAAATTGCTTTAACTCGCCCTTGAGGATGAAGTTGTTGATTCGGAAGCGTAAACTGATGCAGCTATCGGTCTCGTGGCCGAAAACTTCGTGGTTTTCACACCACTTGTCTTTGTCGCTTCCCATTTGGCCTTTCCTAAAGTTGTTTGGTTCCTTCCACATATTTGCGTTTTTCATTTCTCTCAAAATCACCGACAGCGGGGCGTTCAGAGGGATGCAGTCGGCGAGATTTACTTCTTTAGGCTTCTGAAAATCCCCTTGGAAAGGTCTTTTTGGTTGAGGCTGCCAATGCTTTCCTTGTTGGCTGCCTGGGTGTGGCTTTGGATTGTCTTTTGCCTTAGCTGCAGCAATTTTTGCCTTGTTCTGGCTTCTGAATCTCTCAAGGTCTATATATTCCTTGACTCTCGCGGCCAATTCTTCCATCGATTCCGCTGGGCGCTTTGCCATCTTTTCAGCTAAGGCATTGCCTCTTCGACCAAGGTTTCGGATGAAAGCTCGAACAATTTCTCCTTCGGTCAGGTTTCCCTGAATGTCAGAAATTTTCTGGTTGAAGCGGACGTAGTAGTCAGCAAGGGACTCTTCGTTCTGCTGTTGGACGTCGTCCAGAGCGTTTGCCCCTTTTAACAGTGTGCGTTCACCCATGTATCGCCGGATGAATTTGGCTTTTAGATCCGCCCATGAAGTAATGCTCCCGCAAGGCAGTGAGAAGAACCAGTGTGCTGCGGTCCCGGCAAGAGTTTGTGAAAACGTCATTGCGAAGTGATGCGGGTTCTTTGTTCTGCCTAGCAGAGAGGCCTCGTGCTTTTGCACGTGTTCAATTGGGTCTCCTTTTCCCCGGTAGGGGTCTCCTCCAATTCGGTACAGTGCGTCTGGGACGCAACTGTTCACCAAGTGCTCAGCGAACGGATGTGACGCCCTTTCTTCAAGAGCGTGCATACCCTTCATTTTTGCCTCCCTCATTTTCTTCTCCACCAGCTCTTCTAACATCTCGGCGGTAAATCCCTTTACTGGTTCAACATAACCTGTTGAAGGTTTTTGCTGGTCATTGTTGCGGTAGATGTCAGATTGATCCCTGCTTGTGGCCTGATAAGGATCGTCTCTCGTTGGTTGCTGTGGGTGGTAGAATGGGGGCTGCCTTTCGTTCCTCCACTGTTGAGCTCCTTGGAAAGGAGTGTATGACCGTGCAGGTTCATATCTTGCATGTTGGTGACCGCCCTGGAAAGGGTTGCCATAGTGAGTAGTGTCTTGCGACATCTCTCTTGCTGGCGCAGCATACTGTTGGTTGGTCAGATGTGGCTGAGCTCCGTATCCTTGGTTTTTGAGAGACTCGCGGAGTGCGAGTAACTCTTCCAGCGCAGCCATCATTGCTGGAGTGATGGTGGGCATCGGGTTTGCCCCCGCTCTTTGCTCGTCCTGAGGCATTTCTGTCTGAGATTCTTCTCCATGTGCTTCTGGCTCGAAACCAGGCGGATGCGCGTGGTGTTTGTCTCTTGGCTCTCTGTGTTGTGTGTTGGGCACATTGTCGGTTGGTATGGATGAAGCTACGGAAGTAGCTCTTGGGATGTGGGAGGGTCCCGACTGGCTCCCAGCTGGAGCTTGGCATCCTGCTCTTTTGTTCGCCGGTGACTTCCTGGGGCGCCCGGGCCTTTTCCTTGGGTTTTTCACCTCTTCGGGAGGGTTGTGATCACTTGCCATTGTTTCTGTGGTACTGTAGCTTTTTGTTCGAATCGTGCAGACGGCGCCAATGTTGCGTCCGGGACGACTGAGGTCACGAGGACGCGTCTGAGGTTGAGCGGGTTATGACCCTTCCGTCGGAGGTTGTGACCCGGCAAGGTTGTGACCCGGCAAGGTTGTGACCCGGCAAGGTTGTGACCCGGCAAGGTTGTGACCCGGCGAGGTTGTGACCCGGCAAGGTTGTGACCCGGCGTGGTTGTGACCCGGTGATTCTGCGTCTCGAGCGTCGGATCCTGCGCAAAGGACCAATGCTAGCACGGAGAGGGGGGGGGTGGTGCTAGCGGAGCCCTCTCCGATGCCTAAGTTACTATAGTGGCAAAAGGGTAATTTCTAGAGAGAGAGAATTCTAGAGAGAAGTCAGAGCTCAAAATACCAAAGTTGGGCAAATGAGAGAGTGAGTGAAAATGGGTGGCCAAGGTCTCCTATTTATAGGCTTCCTTAAGACCGGACCCGGTTTCATAGCGGTTTGACGACGGTCCAAGAAAACAAGCGGGAACCGTTGTCCATATTGGTAATGCATGAACTTGACTTCTCTACACGTAACGGCGATCGCGGACACGGTAATCGCGGATACGGCAATCGCGCAATACCCGTGGCGCAACCCAGACCTCGTCGAAATTGGGCAATTCGGCGAGGTCCGGATTGCAAGCAATCCGGATGTCCGGTCCGGTCACGCGTAAATGCGTTTCCGGACCGTTTTGACCCCTTGGGAGACGTTTTTTGAGACGAGATGTAATTTTTGACGTGTTTGCGAGGCCCGAAGCGTAAATACGAACCCGAATTGGACATTTATCCATCAGCAGGGACTGCAACGCATTGGTTCTTCTCACTTCCATGCGGAAGTGTGACTTCTTGGCCCTATCTAAAGGCTAAATTCATTCAGCGTTATATAGGAGAGCGCACGCTCCTAAAAGAAGCAAACGCATTGAACAACGTCCAGCAGCAGAACGACGAATCCTTAGCAGATTACTATGTCCGCTTCAACCAGAACGTTGCTGACATCCAAGGAAACATGAATGAAGGGGAGATAGTGCGCGCTTTTATAAATAACCTGGGTCGAAAGGGATACTCGCTCGCTGAAAAAATGTCTAGGCGTCCAGCCGAGACATTGGAAGAACTTGCAGCAAGAGTCAAAGAATTTGTAGACTTGGAAAGATTTAGAGAGCAAAACAAAGCTAAGGTAAGCGCCGCCCTTGCAAAAGAAAACAACAAGCAGACAAAGCCTCAGGAAGGCAGTCAGCAAAACAGGCAGTGGCAGCCACAGCCTAAGAGACCATTTCAATCAGATTTCCAGAAGCAAAAGGAAGTCAATCTGGCTGAATGCGTTCCTTTGAATGCGCCGCTATCCGTTATTTTGAAGGAAATGAAGGAACCAAAGATATGGAGAGAACCCAGCAACTTCCGCAATGGTCCGCTAGGAAAAGAACAAGACAAGTGGTGTGAAAACCATGAAGTCTATGGGCATGAAACAGATAGTTGCGTAAGCCTAAGGTTTCGCGTGAACAATTTCATCCTAAAAGGTGAATTGAAGCAGTATGTGGACCAATGTGATAAGCATCCGAAGAAGTCCCAGGCGAAACCGTCAGAAAAAAGAGGCAAAGAAAAAGACAAGATGAATGACAACCCACCTCCTGCAAAGCATGGTGTAATCAATGTCATACATGGAGGACCAGCCGCAGGAGGCAGCATATCCAATGCTAGGGATGTCTACGCATTTCAACTGCAGACACTCCCTGTTGGATCACGGTGGAACTCCGGTACGGTCCTTGACGGCGATCCTAGCTCCTTCGCTCCACGTGGTCCTGCAAATAGGGGATAGACCGGGCGGTGACCCAGAATCCCTCTCCGATGCTTAAATGAGTATCTCGTTAACAGTGGCAAGCAGGAATCTCAGAGTGTATATCACAACGTAAATGATCTGAGGTGACCTCTGCCCTTTTATAGGCGGAGAGGTACCTCAGTTACCTGGTGAACCGTTGGGGTGGTTAGCCCGTATCCCGTGTATCTCGTGCACGATCCCGCCTATCTAGGCCATGATCTCACTTATCTCGGCCACGCCCCGCGTATCTCGGCCACGCTCCGCGTATCTTAACTACGCTCCGCGTATCTTGGCCACGCCCCGCGTATCTTGGCCTCAATCCTCTGATAGCAAGTCCCGACTAACATCGGGGACTCAAGAGTTATCTCGTTATGTCACCGCTCGGGCCCCTCGTCATCGTGACAGGGCCAATCATTCTCAGGGATTCGTCATTGGGGCCTACTTAAATGCTTCTCATCGGGAGCTTCCAGCTCACCTATCGGGACCGACGCTGTCGGGACCTTTCATCATCGGGACTCCCTACGTCGGGACCCTTCACCTTGGTCTTCTTGACCTCCATTTTAAGGCCCAGTGGGCCTATTCGCCGTTTCCTCGCCGTTAAAGGGCCTAACGATCATAGTAGAACCCATCATTTGCCCCCAAGACATGAGGGACTTACAGTTCGTCGTGTCTTTCAACTCCCGACCTCCCGACATCGGAGTCGGGGACTTTTCCCTTGATACAATCACTTGATACAAATCTTCTCGTCCACGATTCCTCGATAATCGATTTTTCACCGGCTGACCTCCAAGAGTCCGATCCTTGTAATTTCCTTATGTTGTTGTGAACCTCTTGGATCTTTATAATATCAATCTCTTTTGGTTCCGATTATCGCTGCACCACCTAAGGTGAATTACTCATACCACTCAAGGCTAAACCACGCCACCTAAGGCGAAACTACACCACTTAAGGCGATTTAATCGTGTTTTGCACCACTGAAGGCGACTTAACATCGTGCACCACTTAAGGCGACTTTAGATCGTGCACCACTTAAGGCGACTTTTCATCGTGCACCACTTAAGGCGACTTAATCTCGTGCACCACTTAAGGCGACTTTACATCGTGCACCACTTAAGGCGACTTTTCATCGTGCACCACTTAAGGCGACTTAATCTCGTGCACCACTTAAGGCGACTTTACCTCTTGCACCACTTAAGGCGACTTTTCATCGTGCACCACTTAAGGCGACTTAATCTCGTGCACCACTTAAGGCGACTTTACATCGTGCACCACTTAAGGCGACTTAACCTCGTGCACCACTTAAGGCGACTTTAGATCGTGCGCCACTTAAGGCGACTTTTCATCGTGCACCACTTAAAGCGACTTAACCTCGTTCACCACTTAAGGCGACTTAATCTCGTGCACCACTTCAGGCGACTTTACATCGTGCACCACTTAAGGCGACTTTCATCGTGCACCACTTAAGGCGACTTAATCTCGTGCGCCACTTAAGGCGACTTAATCTCGTGCACCACTTAAGGCGACTTTTCATCTTGCACCACTTAAGGCGACTTGACATCGTGAACCACTTAAGGCGACTTTTCATCGTGCACCACTTAAGGCGACTTAATCTCGTGCATCACTTAAGACGGCTTTTACAACACTTAGAGTAAATCTAAGTATCATGCGTCACTTAAGACGGCTTAATCTCGTGCATCACTTAAGACGACTTTTCATCGTGCACCACTTAAGGCGACTTTTCATCGTGCACCACTTAAGGCGAATTTACATCGTGCACCACTTAAGGTGACTTTTCATCGTGCACCACTTAAGGCGACTTTTCATCGTGCACCACTTAAGGCGACTTAATCTCGTGCACCACTTAAGGCGACTTTAGATCGTGCACCACTTAAGGCGACTTAACCTCGTGCACCACTTAAGGCGACTTTTCATCGTGCACCACTTAAGGCGACTTGACATCGTGCATGACATTTCTTCAAGTGTTCGCCACTGAAAGAATGCTTCAATACTCTGCCATCGAGGTTTTCCAACCTGTACGCATTTGGAGCTGGCATCCCCACGACCTTGTAAGGTCCTTCCCATTTTGGTGACATCTTGTTGATCCGATCCAAAAGGGCAAACTCGTTCCGACGCCAAACCAGCTCCCCGACGAAGAATTGTCGGGATTTAACTCGCCGATAGTAATACCTGGCCGTCGCCAAACACATTCGAGCCTGGACTTCATCGGCTTCCCGCCTCTTCTCTTCGAGCGAGTCCAAATCCAGACGTCTCATTTCATCATTCGTCAAAGGCTCATAATATCTCATCCGATGGGACGCCACAGCTACTTCCACGGGAGTAACAGCCTTCGTGCCATAAACAAGGCCAAACGGAGTCTCCCCAGTTGATCGTTTGGGTGTCGTTCTAATAGCCCAAAGCACATTTTCCAGCTCGTTCAGCTATTTGCCCTTTAAGGCATAGACCCTTTTCTTCAGGCCATCCATCACGATTTTGTTGGCCGATTCTACCTGGCCATTAGTCTGAGCATGGCGGACAGAGGCTGTCCGATGCTCGATGTTCAACTCCTCCAGATACTCCTTCACCTGAGACCCGTTAAACGGCGGACCATTGTCGCTGATCACCACCCTAGGAATCCCGTATCTGGACACAATATGGGTCTGGAGGAACTTGACGATCTGGTTCCCCGTCGTTCTGGCCAACGCCATTGCCTCTATCCATTTCGAAAAATAATCGATAGCTACAAGTAAATACTTACATTGACCTTGTGCTTGTGGAAGAGGTCCCACCAAGTCGATGCCCCACTGCGCAAAGGGCCAAGCACTCTTGATGGACGTCAGATTAGCAGCCGGAGCCACGATACTCGGGGCGTACCTCTGGCACGCATCACAGGATCGGACTAACGCCGTCGCCTCCTTGCTTATCGTAGGCCAATAATAGCCCAAGTTCAGCACTTTCCTCATAATGGATCGGGCCCCTTCGTGACAAGCCGCGACCCCTTCATGCACCTCCTTTAGGATTCGACTTGTGTCGGGCTCAGCCACACACTTCAAGTACGGAGTCGAGAACCAGCCCTTCTTGTATAGCTGATCGTCCAGCATCACGTAATTCGCCGCGATCCGACGTATCCTGTCAGCTATTACTCTATCATCGGGGACTGCCCTCGTAGTCAGGTACGCGACTATCGGGGTCATCCAAGTGGGCTCCTCCTACGATCTTGCTTCAATAGCACACACCTGTGTCGGGTCGGTGGTCGACAAGATCACCCTCTCCAAGAAGTGTACCTTCCGATTTTCCTCCAAGGGTGCCCCCAGGGCAAATTTGCTCAAGGCGTCTGCCTCCACGTTTTCCTCCATCGGGATCGCCTCGATGTCGAAGCTTTTAAAGCTCTCCTTCAAGGCTTGCACCTCGCGCAGGTACTTCCTCATCATCGGGCTCTTCGCCTCGTATCGCCCTTGGACCTGGTTCACAATCAGGGCTGCGTCATACTTTACTCTCAAGTGAGCGACTCCCATACCTTTGGCAATTTTCAGGCCCGTGATAAGAGCCTCATACTCAGCTTCGTTGTTCGTGGCCTTAAACGTTAAGGCCAACGCATATCGAAGTGGTTCACCTCCGCCTTGTGGTATCAATACAAAGCCTGCTCCTGATCCCTCTGAACTCGAGGAGCCATCCGTGTACATCTCCCAAGTATTTTTCTCGTTTGGCTATTCTGATTGCTCTGCCATCTCTGGTTGTTCTGCCATCGGGACCTCCATGGTTGCCCCCTCTACAGGGCCCGCTTCTTCTAGATCGGGGGCTGTAGACTCTGCTATGAAATCCGCCAATGTCTGGCCCTTAATAGCCGTTCTCGGAGCAAAGTGTATGCGAAACTCACTAAGCTCTACTGCCCATTTCACTAATCTCCCCGACGCATCCGGTCGGTTCAAAAAATGATTCAGAGGCTGGTTCGTCAACACAGTAACCTCGTGCGCATGGAAATAAGGCCTCAGCCTCCGAGCAGTTATAATCAGCGCAAAGAGATACTTCTCAACGACAGGATAATTCAATTCAGACTTGGCAAACGCCTTGCTTACATAATAGACGGGGACTTGATTACCCTCAACAACCTTCACTAACACAGAGCTAATGGCAAATTCAGAAACAGCTAAGTAAAGATAGAGCGGCTCGCCTGGAACCGGTTTCGCTAACGGCGGGAGGGTGCGGAGGTGCTGCTTGAGTGCCTGGAACGCTTCTTCACATTTGGCGGTCTACTCAAACTTCTTGTTGGCCCCCAGGACTTCGAAAAATGGCATTGATCGGTCACTTGCCTTGGACATAAAGCGATTCATTGCGGCCAGTCGGCCATTCAGCACTTGCACCTCCTGATGGTTTATCGGAGACTGCATCTCCTCGATCGCCCTCAGCTTCTCGGGGTTCACCTCAATTCCTCTCTGGCTTACCATAAAGCCCAAAAATTTCCCTGAGTGGACTCCGAAGGCACATTTTGTCGGGTTTAAACGAACCTGATGAAGCCTCAACCGCTCAAACGCCATGGCTAGGTTGTGCATATGATCCTCAGCCTGTCGGGACTTCACCAGCATATCATCCACGTAAGCCTCCATGGTCTCCCCTAGCATATCTCCGAACAGCTTGTTCACCATCCGCTGGTAGGTTGCCCCGGCATTGATCAACCCGAAAGACATGACATCATAGTGATAGATGTCACTGTCTGCATAAAACGCTGTGTGAGGAGCATCCTCCTTAGCCATCTTGATCTGGTTGTAGCCTGAATACGCATCCATGAAGCTCAACAGCTCATGTCCCGATGTGGCATCCACCAGCTGGTCGATTCTCGGGAGCGGGTAACAGTCCTTCGGGCAAGCCTTATTCAGGTCGCGGAAATCCACACACATCCGCCATTTCCCATTAGTCTTCTTCACCAGTACCGGATTAGCGACCCAAGTCTGGAATCGGAGCTCTTTAATAAACCCAGCATCGAGCAACCTGCCCACCTCCTGCTGGATCGCGATCTTCTTGTCTGTGCCCATCGGACGCATTTTCTGCGTGATAGGTTTGATCGCGGGATCTAACTTCAGCTCGTGTACGATCATATCGGGGCTGATTCCTGGCATATCGCTCGGGGACCAGGCAAACAACTCCTTGAACTCCTTCAGCAACTCAATCAATTTTTGGGCTGTCTCCTCAGTCAGAGCAGTCCCGATTTTCACCTTCCTCTGAGGTCCGTCGATCTCGACTTCTTTTAGATCTTCTATGGGGGCGGGACGCCCAAACTCCTCTCTGGGATCTGTATCTGTCTGGAGGACAGTCATGGCCTCTCGTCTCCTCCTTCGGGTGGCGTTAACATAACATTTTCGGGAAGCCACCTGGTCGCCATTGACCTCTCCGACTCCATGGTCAGTCGGGAACTTCATCTTTTGGTGAACATTCGAGGCAACTGCCATCAGGGGGTTGATGGTAGTTCTCCCGATGATTGCGTTGTAAGTCCCCGCGGAATCAACTACCACAAACTTGACGTTCCTTCTTTCTGATTTCCACCCGCTACCAAACTCCACTGGTAAGGTGATCACCCCTAGCAGATAGGAGGTGGAGCCAGAGAAGCCGACCATCGGGAAATTCGCCTCCTTCAGGTCTTTCTTCGTTTTTCCCATAGCCTCCAACGCGTCCATGAATAGAATATCGGATGAGCTTCCTCCGTCGATCAGAATTCGCTTCATCTCGTACCCGTCTACATCCAAGGTCACAACCAAGGCGTCATCGTGTGGAGTCTCCACGCCTATGAGATCCTCTGACGAAAAGGAGATCACCATCTCTTCCTTCAGGGTCCAGGATCGGGACCTCTTACCCAGCACCACAGCCGTAGGAATTCTAGAGGCGTAAACCTCCCGAGAGGACGAGGTATCCTCTCCGGCCGCGAACCCTCCGTGAATCACATTGATAGTGCCCCGTCTCTCCTTACGGGCACCGGACGACTCCGGGTCGGATCTCTTCTTCTTTGGGGACCGATCGCGGGATCGGGAACGAGACCATGATCGGGATCGGGAACGGGATCGGCACCGTTTCTCCCCGACAAACTCCTTAAGCTTCCCCTTCTGGATCAGCTTTTCAATCTCCTTCTTCAACTCCCGACAATGGTTAGTGTCGTGACCGTTCGCACGGTGAAATCGACAGTAACGATCGGTGCGGGATCCCAGGAATTCTCCTTCTTTCTTCGGGGGGTATCTGGAAATACCCTGTCGTTCCATGACCGTTAGTACCTCCGCCATGGAGCAGTTGAGAGGAATGTCATGGTCATCCCGCTTGTCCTTCTTCGAGGAACGCCTATCATCCCTCCGATCAGGGCGGCCTTGATTCCGGCTGCTCTCGGATTTATCCTTCGGCTTACGATCGTCCAAAGGCTTAACTGACTGCTTCCCCTTATTCGACTTCGGGGGCTCAAGCTCTCCAGCGGCTATCTTCGACTCCTGGACATCGATTTGCCGCTTCACCCTTTTCTGCAATGCCTCCATATTCCACACAGCCTTCTCAGCCACGCTGTGCATCAGGTCGGAACCGTAGGGGGCCGTTAGGTTCCAAATGAAGGTACGGATGGTTTCACCCTCCGAAATCTCCTCATCAATCTCCGCCACACTGGCAGTGTACCGCTGGTAGTAGTGCGCCAGCGATTCGTCGGGCCTCTGTACCACCTGGGTCAGGGACCTCAGGCTCTTCAGCAAACGTCTGCGAACCTGGTATTGCTGAATGAACCGGTCGTGCATATCAGCCCAGCAGGTGATGCAGCCTGGGGGCAGACTAAAGAACCAGGTCAGGGCTCTTTCACCAAGTGTGTTCGGGAACAACGTACACACGTTATCTTCATTCGGGGCTCTGCCCAGACACGCCATGAGGTTCTTCTGGACATGACGAACCGGATCTCCCTCACTGTCATACTCCTTTATCGTGGGGATAGCCAACCCTGGCGGGGCGAGGGTATCAATGAGTCGAGGAACGAAGGGATGAGTAGATCGATCCCTCAGCTCCGACACCAGCGGCTTCTGCTCTCCCATGCAGATGTTCACGATCTTCACCACCTGATCGGGGGTGATGGGACCATTAAGGGGAATGGTCCTATGCTTCACTGGTCCTGGCCCATCAACCACGAATCTCTCTGGCTGAACGGACTCCCTGCTCCTGTCCTGGCCTCGGGGCAGAGCCTCCCGTACGTTCCGAACCTCTGCTGGTGGGGGCGCTTCTTCTAACGAGGGCATCTCCTCTTGCCTCCTCGCAGCTTCTCTTCGATCCAAGAGAGCCTCCACGGCTGCCAAAAACAAAACATCGGCATGGCTTCTGCAACAGCCCTCGTCAGATCCGCAGCTGGAGGAGCCTCCTGCTCACTATTCCCCTGGTGCTGAGCAGCAACATCTTCGGGACCTTCATTATGCCCCCCTGTCTGGGAGAGCTCAGCAGCGGGAAGGTTCTGGTTCTCCTCATGCTCCGGTGGTGAGTTCAGAGTCGTCGCAGCAGGATGACGGGAACCACCAGATTGTCCTTGTCTTCTTTGCTTGCCAGCCACCATTGAACGAGTAGAAGGCATATCAGCTTTTCGTTACGTTCCCACAGACAGCGCCAATGTTGGATCACGGTGGAACTCCGGTACGGTCCTTGACGGCGATCCTAGCTCCTTTGCTCCACGTGGTCCTGCAAATAGGGGATAGACCGGGCGGTGACCCAGAATCCCTCTCCGATGCTTAAATGAGTATCTCGTAAACAGTGGCAAGCAGGAATCTCAGAGTGTATATCACAACGTAAATTATCTGAGGTGACCTCTGCCCTTTTATACGCGGAGAGGTACCTCAGTTACCTGGTGAACCGTTGGGGTGGTTAGCCCGTATCCCGTGTATCTCGTGCACGATCCCGCCTATCTAGGCCATGATCTCACTTATCTCGGCCACGCCCCGCGTATCTCGGCCACGCTCCGCGTATCTTAACTACGCTCCGCGTATCTCGGCCATGCCCCGCGTATCTTGGCCTCAATCCTCTGATAGCAAGTCCCGACTAACATCGGGGACTCCAGAGTTATCTCGTTATGTCACCGCTCGGGGCCCCTTGTCATCGTGACAGGGCCAATCATTCTCAGGGATTCGTCATCGGGGCCTACTTAAATGCTTCTCATCGGGAGCTTCCAGCTCACCTATCGGGACCGACGCTGTCGGGACCTTTCATCATCGGGACTCCCTACGTCGGGACCCTTCACCTTGGTCTTCTTGACCTCCATTTTAGGGCCCAGTGGGCCTATTCGCCGTTTTCTCGCCGTTAAAGGGCCTAACGATCATAGTAGAACCCATCACTCCCTAAATTCGGAAAACGACGCCAACCCGAAAAAGACGATGTCGTCATCGAATTCTCGAATGCAGACAAAAAGCACATTGTCTACCCCCATGATGACGCGCTGGTCATCACAATGGAGATCAACTGGTATGACGTACAACGAATCCTGGCAGATGGAGGAAGTGCTGCAGACATTCTACACATTAAAGTGCTTGAAAAGATGGGGAAGACGGTGGCTGATCTCTCTCCAGGAACATTCCCGCTAGTAAGCTTCGCGGGCGCGACAATTTACCCCCTCTAGATGATAACGCTTCCTGTGATCCTAGGAGAAGGATGGAAGGCACTGCATATTGACATCACTTTTGTGGTCGTAAACTCCTTGGGGGGCATACAACGGGATATTTGGACGAACAACAACCCCTACGAGATCGTTCCATCCACCGTCCACCAAAAGTTGAAGTTCCCAACGCCACATGGCATTGGAGAAGTGCAGGGAGATCAGTCAGCCGCACGCAAGTGCTATGTGAATGCTTTAAGAAGAATACAACAAGTCTCTATTGCCAT
This sequence comes from Clarkia xantiana subsp. parviflora, assembly GCA_036873135.1. Lineage (NCBI taxonomy): Eukaryota > Viridiplantae > Streptophyta > Magnoliopsida > Myrtales > Onagraceae > Clarkia > Clarkia xantiana. The sequence goes on from JAPTYO010000003.1 coordinate 14,736,832, forward strand.
GGTTAAGTTTGGCAAAAAGAGAAAGATGTCCAACCTAAGTGGTGAAAACGAGGAAAAGAAGCAGGAAACAACACTGGCTGTTTGGATCGACAAGATGCTTTTCCCGACAAGACGAAGTGTTTTGGATGTCAGACAGGGCCAATGTGAGCCTATAATGGCTTACTTCAGGAGGTTCGCCCACAATGCCGCTGTGCTCAGGGCAACCAAAAAAGATGTCATAAATGCATTATTTGTGAACATGAATGCACCATCCTTTCTACTGTTCGGAAGAACACAGGGATGGCGAACAACCACCGCGATGACAAGCCTGAAGGACAAGCTAGAGACGGCAGTCTCATGTGAGCATGAGCTGGGATGGGGTACACCTCTCAGTTCAAATCGGGAAGCTCAAACTACAACGAAATCAGGAGCGATAAACACCAACTATGACAACTTCTTCACTCACTTGAACACGGAGGTTGAAGAAATATATGTTAAACTCCTGGAAAACAAGATTCCTAGTCCACTTGAGCCAATGACTGCCTTCCTAGGTCAGAACGTCGAAGAATGGTGCAAATACCATAATACTTGGGGGCACAGCACCAACAACTGCTTGTCCCTAAGAGTGGAGATTCAAGAGCTCATTGCGCTAGGAGCATTGAGGAGCTATGTGGCACGTAACAGAACCAGCTCGCCGACAAACCAACCATGAAGACGGCGAACACCCTATCAATCCTCCTATCTTCTTTATGCGTTGCTACTTTAAGTTTTCCTAGATTAAATGCAACTAGCACTCTAAGTGTAGTTTTAGGCTTACTAGTCTTGCTACATTTCGGAAGGAGCGATCAGTTGACGCCTTTTCCCGCAACCTACTGTACATACTCCAAGTATCTAATGAAGTTAATTTACTTTCGTAGGTACATATTACATTATGGTTACTACCGTGTAATCATGCGAAATAACAACTACGTGCACATTACTCGCATCAACAATACAAGCTATCGTGCTATGTACAACAAACGGCTTATTTCATGCAACGCCAACATGTGTACTATCAACATCAACAATGAGCACATAAACGCTCTCTATCTATAACGAAGACTACCCCGAATAGCGTGGACAACATACTACATCTTGAGTTCAAACCAAGATTTATCAACGTGACATGCTGCGATATCCTCCTTAGAGGGCAACCCCCATGTTCACAACTACAAAGTGACATGCTGCGACATCCTCCTTAGAGGGCAAACCCCATGTTCACAACTACAAAAAGGCATGCTGCGAAATCCTCTCGCTAGAGGCAAATCCTCATGTTCATAGCCATTCCCTGAGTTCAAAACAGGACGCGGCAACAAGTGGGACTGATCACCCCATCGTAGCGGAAGTCCTCTTGTTAGACGACAACTCCACAAATCGACAAAGTATGTATACCCTCTTTAGGGTTCATACGCCATGAAGACTTATTCCTCGTCAGGGCAGCTTCATGCACTCTCAAAGTATGTATATCCTCTTAAAGGTTCATACACCGTGAAGACGTATTCCTTGTTAGGATAACTTCATGCATATACGCTAGCAAGAGCGCACCCTATTCAAAAAAATCACCAACCCTACAAGTCGAGTCTTGTACAACGCTATATTGCCAGTGAGCATATAACTGATAAAACACACCAAACACAGCAAGTAGTGTCTTGCCACAACGTCGCCTTGGAGTGGACCAAGAGACAGGAAAAACTGCAAGTCTTTAAACACGGTCTGTGCAACCCTTCTGGACTAACCATGGAGAGGTGCGGTAGCATCGCAGGGTAAGTACTGGAATAGCCACGGAAAGCCTTGCAACAACGTCATGCGGGGTGTGCCCAACCGACGGATGAAAAATGCATAGCATAGAGCAATTAGTGTCTTGCCACAACGTCGCCTTGAAATAGATAAAGAAACGGTAAAAACTACAAGGCGTATGGATACGACCTTTGTCCCGCCCCTTGGGATAACCAAGTTGAGGCGCAGTAGCATCACATGGTAAGTACTGGATTAGCCACGGAAAGCCTTGTAACAACATCACGCGGGACGTGCCCAACTGACGGATGGAAAAACGCACCAAATACAACAAGTAGCGTCTTGTCACAACGTCGCCTTAGAGTGGAACTAAGAGACGGTATAAACTAATGTCTTGCCCCACCAAGACGACTCTCCTACATGTCAACGCCAGTGCCAAGTGCCCTTGTGCCAAGCGCCAGCGCCAAGTACATCATTACTTACAACACTACAAAGTACCTGGTGTACGCATTATGTCATGCCTTGGAATTTAACCAAGAGGGGAACTCATGATAATCAACAACACACGACATACAGTCGAAACCACAGACATCATGTTCACTATAAATGGATGTCTATCCTATCATTCAAGTCCAATGCACACGGACAACAGAGATAACGCAAGGTATGAAATACTACTAACGAGTTATCATGCATTCTACTATGATCAAAACAGGTCTAGACGACAAAATCCCAAGCAAGCAGAATATAAACAAAGGATCTAGGGCTAACTCCCAAACCGACCTCAACCCGGACACGGGGGGCAAAAGATATATACAAAAGATTGATATGCTCAACATGATCAACCTGACGCCACTCGAGGGGTACCATCATCTCCAACAGGCTCAGGAACAACCGCCATCATCTCGGCAGCAAGGTCAATCCCGTCATCATCACCAAACAACATGTCAAAGTTAGCCGTCTCAATCTCTATGCAGCATAACTCAGCAACGCGACCAACAGCAAATGACGCATAAGGTCCCAACTTGTCAAAATGAAAGTCAGGATCAAACAAGCGAACCCTGCGAACATAGTCCGCGGCAAACTCCCGAATCATCGGCTCAGACTTTGCTTTAGCAGCAGTGGTAATGGCTGTAGTAAAGGCTGAAGTGGCAGGATACTTGTCAAGTCCTTCCGCGATCACATCCTTACGCCCCTCCTCGCACGCAACACAAAGTGCAGCCTCATGCGCACTATCACTATTCGCAATCTGTTTCTGGATTAACGCAATCTCAGCCTCAAGCTGATCAACATGTGCACAACAAGAATCATAGCGCGCATCAAAATTAGCAATCTTTGAGAGTAGGCTTTGTGTTTTCTCCTTAAAAAGCGCAAGCTTATCAATAGTGGCCTTCCTTTCACACACAAGTTCCAGCGCGAACGATGAGATGTTCACCATGTTCGCAACAGCCTAAGGGAAAAAACCAACAAATATAAGAATGTTAGAGCACTTCCAATAGTAGTGCCTAGTGCCTAGTTCCTAGTTCCATGTTGTAAATTTATTATTGTAGAGAGTGCCTAGTGCCATTTACTGTTGGTCCTTACTGGTAATGATTAAATAGGCACTTGCATTTTCAATAGGAGTGCCTTGTTCCAAAATGGGAGTGCCTAGTTCCAATTTTTGCCACTGGACGCTGACTAGGCGCCACTAGGCGTGACTAGGATTACTAATATTACTGTTTTGCCATTATTGAGTGAATAGTGAAGTGGGACAGTGCCTACTAGTAGGAACTCCCAAGTTACTGTTCATGTCGGTGCCAACTTTTTAATATTATTTTATTCGATTGTGTTGCTCATCTCTTTGATTGTATATATATATTCGGTTACGCTAAGTCAGATAGACAAGAGCCGTAATCAGTCATTTTGAATATTATGTAACATAAATAACGACACGAACCAAAATTACTATTTTTTAACTTTGAATCAATTTCGAAATTTCCATATTTAATTTGTTTATATGTTACCATGTTGAATAGCCGTTAATTCTAAATTTTGAAATTGTATAACATTTCAAATTATTAAATATGAAAAATAATTACTACAAAATATTATATTATTTTAATGCATATATATTTTTATATATGTTACGTATTATATTATATTATATTATTATATGAAAGAAATATATATTTTACGATAAATTATTATAAAAATTATACTTTTAGAATGATGTATATATAATATATTTCTAATTTACATATATTGAAAATCATATATAAAAACACATGATTAATGCAATAATCAATTTACTAATATGATCATGGATGTACATAAACGTGAATATGTTGATGATGTTGAATTAATATATGTCAATCAACGTATAACAGATATACACTGATTATGGTGAAATAATAGATTCAATGAATTTGATTGATCAATGTTATTATATCAACAATTATACTTATCAATCATTCTGCATGCCGCATGGGGACTGCACCTAATAGTAATTTTACCTTGGTCAAGTAACGTATAATTATTGCAATGAATTGACAATAGAGAACTATGGATATGCACGAACCGGTCGGGCCCGAATATGTTCCGAACTGGATTGGTACTAATTAAAACAGTATGGTCCGGTCTGGACTGAATTTGAAATTAGCACTAAAAATTCTGGACCGATTTTGGACTGGAACTGTAAAAAAAGTCTGGTTCGGTTCAAAACTAGTCCGACCCATTTTCCTATACAAATTTACCCTAATTAAAAAAAAACGAAAAACCGATCATCCGACAAAACTGATCCAGTTAAAAACCAGTTCAAAACAGTCTGGTCCAGTCAAAAATCAATTTTTTTATAAGTATATTACTGGTTTTTTGTCTGGTTCTCCTCTCGCATAATTGGTCTGTTTGGAACTAGTCCAGTCTATACCAGTTCCGAACCGACCGGCCCGGTTATTTTCTTATCCCTATAGAATGTAAATTTTTATTAAAAAATTCAATTACATTTTTATAATTTTGTATATATTTTTCCATTTTTTTTTAATTAAAACATCTAATACTTGAATCTCATTATTTATTCATGTCCGTATTTGTAAAAAAATATGAATATATAATTTATATATAATGATATATAATTTATATATAATGCAAAAATTATATTTGAATTATGAAATTATGTGGGTCCCAATGTAGAAGTGGAACTTGGCCTCCACTACTGGAGAGAGTGCCAATTTTACAGTGTCATTTACTGTAGCAAATACTGTAGCGGTGCCACTTTGATGAGTTGGCAGTGACGTGGTTGCTGATGTGGAGGCACTAGGCACTTACTATTGGAAGTGCTCTTACAACAAGACATTCACATACAACCATGTAATCAAGAAAAGAAGTCTCGTCACTTACCGGAGCAAACCCAGATAGAGAACTCTCAACATACTTTTGCGTCTCCTCGTCTATTGATGGCTTAATGCGTCGGTGCCCGGAGGAACACACCTCTGTAGTACCCGCACCCCAACCTCCGGAGTACTAAGCTTGGAATTCTTAGGGAATCGAAGTCCCCCAGTGGCAAAAGGTGTCCAATCATCACCAGAGATGTCGCCCTCCAAAGGACAAATCAAGTCATCACGCTTAAGTGCTGAAGGCGCTGCGACTAAAACAACAAGGAAATATGAAAACCATAAACAGAAAAACACGAAGAAATACAATAAAGTATACAATACACACCTCGACGGGAAGGACGCTCCTCCGCGATCTGCTCCCTCGACCGGGGGGCAGAAGGCGCCACTGCACGATCTTCAACTCCTTTCCATTTATCACGAGGAGGAGTTTGGACAATCGCACTCGGCTTGGAGCGGTTAGGATCGCTCGAGGTACGCACCCCAGCGGCGGACCTTTTGGCAGGAATAGTGGGGGCAGGAGAAGGGATAGTCCTTCCAGCAAGAGGAACATCTATAAGGTGTAATAATATTTCATTGATTACTAGGGTTTACAATCAGCTAAGTATAATATATATAGACTAACTAAGGAGTACACTAAGTACATGTACAAGGGATAAAGGACGGGTGTACAATATGGTGTATGCACCTTGTAGGCATTATATTATGTAGGCACTATGGAAAGCACCATACTTCTATATTCTCCCATCCTTTTCTTCTTCTTCTTTTCTTTCTTGAAAAACATCCTTTATCCCATATAGCCTCAATAAGGCTAAGTGCTGCTTCTTGACCAAGGCCTTTGTCAATAGATCTGCAATTTGATCCTTGGAAGAAACATAATGAACACCAATCATCCCTGAATCAATGTGGTGTCTTGTGAAGTGGCAATCCAATTCAATGTGTTTGGTACGCTCATGGAACATCGGATTCTTTGCAATCTTCACAGCTGCTTGGCTATCCGTGTGAATTGGGATTGGAAAGCTCACTTGCACACCAAGCTCTTTTAGAATTCTACTCACCCAAAGTGCTTCTTGAATGGAAACTCTTAAGCACCTATACTCAGCCTCAGCACTTGATAATGAAATAGTATCTTGTTTCTTGACCTTCCAACCAATCATGGCTGCCCCAAGCTTAACACAATAAGCACTCACTGATTTTCTACTAAATGGACAAGCAGCCCAATCAGAGTCACAATATAAGCTTAACTTGAGGTTGTTGTTGGAAGGATATATCAAACCTCGCCCCGGGCTGCCCTTGATGTATTTGATGACTCTTATAGCAGCATCATAGTGTGATTTCTTTGGTTTGTTAACGAATTGACTAAGCCTTTGGACTGAGAAGCTAATGTCTGGACGTGTCATTGTCAAATAGAGTAGCTTCCCAATCAATCTTCTATAGGAAGTTGCATCCTCCAAAGGAACATCATCAGTGTTTGACTTGGTAGCCTCATCAAACTCACAAGTAGTAAGCTTGACATTGAATTCCATTGGTGTTTCAGTTGGCCTAGCAGCCCCTAGACCAGCCTCTTCAATTAGTTCCAATGCATACTTCCTTTGGTTGATCACAAGCCCTTGATTTGATCTTGCAATCTCTAGGCCCAAAAAATATCTCAAGTCCCCCAAGTCTTTTAGCTTGAAGTGTTTTTGTAGAGTACACTTCAGTTGATCAATCATTTTGGCATTGGAACCTGTAATGAGCAAGTCATCAACATAGATAAGTAAGAACACTTTGTCCTCCCCTTGAATCTTGCTGAACAAGGAATGATCAGACACACTTTGCTTGTATCCATTCTTCATCAAAGTCTAAGTGAGTTTGATATTCCATTGTCTTGATGCTTGCTTGAGGCCATAAAGAGACTTGACAAGTTTGCACACACGCTTAGGAGACCCATCAAGAGGCTTGTATGGGTCAAAACCTTGAGGGATGTCCATGTACACTTCTTCAGAGAGATCACCTTGAAGAAATGCATTGTTTACATCCATGTGAAATAATCCCCAAGATTTAGCTGCAGCCATGGCTAGAACTATCCTCACTGTGTCCATTTTGACAACTGGTGAAAATGTCTCATTGAAATCAGTGCCTTCAACTTGGGTGAAGCCCTTAGCAACTAGTCTTGCTTTGTATCTCTCAATAGAGCCATCTGAATTGTATTTAACTTTGAACACCCATTTGCAGCCAATTGTTGATTTTCCTTGTGGGAGCTCAACCAACTCCCATGTCTTGTTATCTTGGAGAGCCTTGATCTCTTCTTTCATAGCCACAATCCAATTGGGTCTTTAACAGCTTGCTTGTAAGTACTGGGCTCCTTGATCTTGTCAATGGCAGCCAAGAAGCATTTGAATTGTGGACCCAAGTGATCATAAGAGATAAAATTCTCCATTCCAAAAGTGACATTGGAATTGACTCTATTTTGAAGGTGAGCAATCCTTGCACTCCTCCGTAGAATAGGTGGCTGAGGAACTTCAACAATGGGAGGTCTATTTTGAAGTTGAGCAATCCTTGAACTCCTCCTTAGAATAGGTGGCTGAGGAACTTCAACAATGGGAGGTTGAGGTTGTACGACTTCAATAACAGGAGGATGTGCTTGTGGTGGATCAATGATTGGAGGAAGGACCTCCTCAAAGGAGTTGGAATTCTCAGGTGAGAACTCTTCAATGTGTTGCTTGACTCCCAAACAAGATGGAATCAAAGCCTTCAACTCCTCCTTAGACATGCTGAAAGGGAAGATGTTCTCATGGAAAACAACATCACGAGATACTTGGAAGGTTGAATTTGAGATGTTCATCACAAGGTATCCTTTTTGAGAAGTAGAATACCCCATATGAATGGCAGGTTCAGCTCTTGGGCTAAATTTATCTGAATTGTTCAACCTTGTAACGAAGCATAGGCACCCAATGATCTTCAAGTGATTGATAGAAGGCACCACTCCATATAGTACCTCCATGGGTGACTTGAACTTCAAAATGGAAGATGGTAAACGATTGATCAAATAACAAGCATTGAGAATGCAATACCCCCAATGTTTGAGTGGCATACAAGCCTGAAAACGTATGGCTCTTGCAACATTCAAAATTTCCCTATGCTTGCGTTCCACTCTACCATTTTGTTGAGGAGTGTGCACACAACTTGTTTGATGTTGTATGCCAAATTGGTGAAGAAGATCTTTGCAAACTGAGTTGATGAACTCAGTCCCATTATCACTCCTCAAAGTCTTGACCATAGTGTTAAACTGATTCTTCACCATAATCAAGAAGTTCTTTATGTGAAGAAAAGTATCACTCTTCTGTTTCATCAAATAAACCCAAGTAGCCCTTGAGAAATCATCAACAATAGTCAAGAAATATTGATTATTCTTGAACGTGGGCACCTTGTAAGGACCCCATAAATCCATATGAACCAAATCAAACGCGTTGGAAGCAATAGAATCACAGATAGGAAATGATAATCTTGTTTGCTTAGCAAGAGGGCAAATAGTGCACTGTTTGATACAATCAACAGATTTATTCAAACCCAAAATATCCAAATGATTCAAATAAGTCTCTGAAACATGTCCCAAACGCCTGTGCCATGTCCAAGCATCCACTTTATTCACACCAATAGAAGGTGCAGCCACCACTCTTGAACTTGAAGGCACCACATCCTTCAAAGTGTAGAGACCTCTATTCCATTCCCCAATCACCATGGACTTTCCACTTTGGCCCTGAAGCAACACATGATCAGAAGTGAAGATCACTTTGCAATTCAATTGACTAGGAAGCCTAGAAACTGAGATCAAGTTGAATTTGAAATCAGGGACCAAAAGGATATTGGTCAATGTGAATCCACTTGAGAATGAACAAGAACCAATATGAGTCACTTTACACTTGTGACCATTTGGTAAGTGGACAAATTGGTGATCCGAATCACTCCTCCTCAAATCATGTAACCAATGCATTTGATGAGTAATGTGATTAGTTGCACCTGAGTCAACTATCCAAACCATAGAATCATTTGATATACCTGTCATATTAGCATGAGCTTGATCAACATCCTCAAAACTCAAAGGCAAATGATCAAAGTGGTCATCGTGGGCAGCAACATGTTGGATCCTCTTTTCAACTATGCCATGCACAATCCTCTTGTCACCAGCTGCCACGTGTTCAACTATGCTTGAATTGGCCCCATCATCAATACTTGCATTGGCTGAGTTCCAAGGCCTCTTCTGTGGTTGAATCCCTGGTGGTACTCCATGCTTGATCCAGCAAGTGTCAACTTTGTGACCCCTCTTTCCACAAAACGTGCAAACCCAATTAGACTTGTCAATAGGCACATTCCAAGTCCTCTCATTGCCAGCACCCCTTCCAACACTACCATTGTTTCTTTGATTGGCATTTGAATTCCTTGGAGCATAAGGAATCACATTCTGGTTTCTCCATGCGCACAGCTACTGTCTGCAAAGTCGAGCTTTTTCCATCAAACCAACCTACATCACAACATGATAAAATTTATAAACATTCTCAGCATACCGAATTCTCAGAAGGAAGCACATGAATCTTGGCGTCAATTAATTCTTGATCTGACGCTTGCAACAGGCACCGAAAGCTACGCGCTTGCTGGCACCGATATATGCGCTTCACAATCACTTTGTCCGCTGACGAGAGCTCAGAAAAGGCGGGAGCAAGATCCACCGCCGTAACGTCGTCAGTATCCCAGGTGGTACCGACATCACACACAAAGAAGTAGTGATGTCGCCAATGAGAACCAGAGCGATCAGCCTCAGCTGCCAGTCGATAAGTGTGATCCCACTCGGCATCTCCAATCCCAATCCGCTCAAAACCCCTATCCTGCAAACCAGGCCAACGCATCTTCACACTACATAACCCTGTCACATCAGGACGTTGAAGCTGGTAGAAGCAATGGAAGAGAGTGGTAGAGTAATGCACGAGTGTTGGTGAAATAACACCCGAAAGCAAGTCCGCACACGAATGCCGATGGGAGCAAGGTCCAAAGGAGAGATCCGGTAGAAGCGACATAGATCAGTCAAGTCGGAACCGTAAGGGAAGCGTAGGCCTTCCTTAATATGCGAAGAGTAAACTACGGACAAATCGTCTGGAGGGATAGTAGCCTTGCCCTTAGAAACACCACGTAGCACGTCGCGAGGGAACACAGCCTCTAAAAATGGATCGAGTCCAGAGGAAGATGCGTTCAACATAAACTGCGCTCTCCCTATCTTGTTTGAGTTATACCTCACTTTTCCCCCCGTCTCTTTCGTCGCTCCCAACACGACGGGGAGCTCAGTAACAGAGTCAACATCCGACTCATCGCTGTCATCAAAACATAAAGTAGCCTGCGGGGTGGGAAGAAGAGACTTACTCATGGTGATGACTCCAACGAAGGGATTAATGCGAGCAAAACCACCTCGACCCTGCAACCTGAAAATACGATCAACAGTCAGAACAATGCTCATTAATCGACAAACGAAGCAAGCGCGCGCATGCTCAGCTAGCACGCGTATGGATGGTGGTACGGTCATGAAACAAAGAGCAAATCAATGAATATTTTCTAAGTGTTCCACCATGTCAACAGTCGACACATGACAAGGTGTCGACTATCAAGGAATATTTTCTAAGTGACCATGTCAGCAGTCGACATATGACAAGGTGTCGACTATCAAAGAATATTTTCTAAGTGTTCCACCATGGCAGCAGTCGACGTATGACAAAGTGTCAACCATCAAGAAATACTTTCTAAGTATTCTCCTATGTCGGCAATCGACAATAGTCGACAAAGATCAAACAACGACAATCATGGTAACGATCATTAAATATCTCAAAAATATTTGCTAAGTATTTTATCATGATTGCAGACAACGTACGATGCTCAATAAACAAGGAGCAATATGCAACAACCAATACACAACGGCCAACAACTATGTCCGGACACCGACTAACAATCAACATTAAGCATGCCAAAACATCATTCAAATCATGGTGCTACATGTTGACAATGACCACTATACATAAGGGAAGTTTAACAACTTATTTCCATTTTTCTAAAAATTTCAGCACTTAGTAAATTTTTGGCCGATTTGAGAAACTAACTACTATGGGGAATTTCATCAAACACCTTATGTGCATGTTAAGGTAATCAAGTTCATGAATATTTCAAGAGTAAATCAAGACTAAGCAATATCATAAAAGGCTAGCCATGCACGGAATCAGACTCACCTCGTCGAGATGATCGAACCACCGTGCAAACCACCAACCGAAACCTCACGCGCCGCCACCGAAGGAGCCATGCGCCGCGCCGGCGAGGAAAGAATCGTCGTCGCTCCGCCCGAGATAGTTGTCGCACCACCGAAGTCCACCTTGCTCAGTCTCGCCGTGATCGAATGGATTAATGGTGGCCGGACTAAGTTTCTTGGTGGCCAAGCTTTTTACTCCAAATGTCTTCTTCTTCAAGAAATGAGGATTCTAAAAACTACTAAGGGTGGATGATTAATTAATGGGTATTCTCTCTCCTATATCTATCCACAATTATCTATGGGTATTTCCTATAACTTTCACTATTTCTTGATAAGTCCCTAAAATGGCATGACTATGTGTTGTTATCTCCTTTTTACAACACTTAGCATTTTCTAGACTCATTTTAGCAATCATGACTACATGCTATGCGCACTAAATTTAGCGCGCACTACGTCATCTCATAATGCATGATGCATATCATTACATGATCATTTTCATGATTCAATTGTTGATTACATGTTTACATCATTTATATCATATCATCACATTCATGTTAACATCATAGACCATGATTGCACACATCCATGAAAATTATTGTTTAAGTCCATTATCATATGTGCACTGTCCATTGTTCGTTGTCATATGCATACTGCTTGTTGCACTAACCCTGACAACAGTTAAAAAGTCTCCTGACAAGATTTAAAGTGGAGCAAAATCAAGGCCTTCGCCCCCAACTGTCAAACAAGCCACCCCTGAGGTCAGCACCGAACCTAAATTGGGCTTATATCCTATCTTAAAATAGAGTCAAGTATGGTCTGAACCGTTACTTGACTCGGGAGCAAGTGATGGATATCGGCCCAATTTGGGTTCGTATTTACATTACAGACTTCGTAAACACGTCGAAAATCACATAACGGATCCAAACGCGTCACCCGAGGTCCAAAACGGTCGGAAAGCGCGGCATGCGCGTCCGGACCGGACCTCCGGATTGCCTAAGCAATCCGAACGACCGATTAGCAATCCGGATGTCCGGATTTCCGGGGCAATCCGAACCGTCCGGGTTGCCCTTAGGAAATCCGGACGGCCCGGATTGTCCACACGCAATCCGAACCCCATCGAATTGCCTAAGTCCGACGGGGTTCGGACTGCTGCCTAGGCACCGCGCACTACCCTACTTACGTACACCGAGAAAGGAGTCTCCCAAAGCCAAACTCAATCAAACCAGGCGACGGTTCCTATCTTCTTTAAAACTGGCGTCGAAACGCACAAAAACCGAGTTCGGTTCTAAGGTTGCCTATAAATAGGGGACCTTGGCCTCCCATTTCAACTCATATTCGGAAGAAATTGGCTTTGGAGCTCTGACCTCTCTCTAGAAACTTTCTCTCTCTAGATCATCATTTAAGCATCAGAGAGGGTTCAACCGGTACCACCCCCTCTGTGCTGGTTATTACCCTTCGTGCAGGGAAGGAGCTTGTGAAACCGGCAAGGCGCGCATTGCCGACAACCCGCTATTGTGTTGACAGCCTGTAGTCGCCTCCCGACAACCCGCAATCATCGTCCGATGACCCGACCCAAGCATAACCCGAAGTGCCAAAGAGTCCGACCCCCCCCCCCCCGGTTGGATTTGGACGCAACACAAAATGTTTAAAGAATGTCACTTTACCATATCTTGTTAACATGTTGTACATTTTAAAACATATGGTCCATAAAACCATCTTTTTCAAACATGTTGTACATTTTAAAACATATCGGTGCACAAAACCATTTTTTCAAACACGTTTTACATTTTAAAATATATTGGTCCATAAAACCATCTTTTTTCAAACATGTTGCATATTTTACAAAATTTTCCAAAAACAAACAAACCCAATCTAGAAAAATTAGTTCTATACAACAAAATATAATTATTATCATTTAAAAAAACATAGGTATCATAGAATAATTTTTTTTCAAATATTAACTAAATTCAACTCGGCTGCTGAAAGTGTTCCCATGCAGAATATGACAGGGTACCCTCCGCTGAAATGGAAAGAGATATGATCAATGTGTGCAATCCCGAAGGTCCGAACTTTCATGTGGAAGCTACACTCGAATGCCCTAGCAGTGAATAATAATATTTGCCGAAGAGGGATTGTTATGCACCCGACGTGCCCATTTTGTGAGGACCATAAAACAGTAGAACACATGATTACTCAATGTGCATGGACAAGGTTAATTTGGTTTGCACTTCTATCTATCTGTCAAGTCCATAGTATGTGGGTATCAAAAATAAGGCATGCCCCAAGCCTAAGCAATAAGGATATGTCGAGGAGGTGGTCGATGATTGGAATTATATGCTGGGATATATGGAAGGAGAGATGTCGGGCGTTACACGAACATGAAGAACCAAACTCGAGGAAGATCATCGAGGTTGTCAGCAGGGACTACACTGAGTACTTGAATGCCCAGGGTGTGTCACTGGCGCTTGCCACTGGAGAAGGAGATCCTCTCAACCTCATAGCCTTAGACGTGAATATCAACACTACCCGGCCAGACACCAATCACACGGCCGCGGGAAACAACAATAGAGATAATGCATTTGGCAATGTCCCTCGGTTCTCTACTGCGGCTGATGCTAACTGAACGGACCATGTAGCTGCTGATAACAACAGGACTGATAACTACTGGGTGGCACCTTCCATGGGTACAGTCAAAATAAATTGTGACGCTGCATGGGACGATCAAACGAAGCGAGGGGGCATAGGTGGGCTTGCTAGAACTGAGAATGGTGTGGTGCTTGGAGGCTTCTGTAGCCATGGCGAGCGACATGGTATATTAGAGCTGGAGATCGATGCTCTTGCAGCAGGTGTAGAGCTAGCCATTTCAAACTGCGCTCGGTTAATTGGTCGTGGATACCAAGAGAAGCAAATAGCTGTGCGAATTGGATAACAATCCAAACGCGAAAGAGGTCGTGTCCTAGTGATTGGGTAGCAATACCCCCGCCCTCTCTTATCGCCGATATGGGGTTTGTCCTGCCCTGAATATTGTACTGGTTTTTAGTTGATCTATTTATGTGTTTTCGGCAAAAAAAAAAAAAAAAACTAAATTCAACTTAAAATAATTTAAATATTTATATTTTTGATGTACTGTATATACATTTAATATTATGTTTCTTTGTGCTTATATTTTTTTTTATCTTATGTGATAATTAATTTTTACTAATTTGAAATTTTAACATGTTACTTAAGTAAGTGTATCGCATCAACTTAAACGCCATTACCGTAAATAAACTTAAACTCCATTTGGAGGTAATTAATCTTCTTAATGACCTTGGCTCTCATTCTTGGAAATTTGAGAATTTCATTAATGATGTTAACAATATGATTCGACCGAGTATTAGTTGGAATGCGTCTCATTTTTAGAGGAGACAATTGTCACGGGCTTGGAGCTTTCCATGCTCCCAGTGAAATACGCTCGCGGGGCATCCGACCTTCCCACATCCGGATCAGCTCTCTTTACTCCCAAGATCAGTTCTCGAAGCCCAACTCGCACTGCGCATACGGACGGAACGGGTCGTGGTTAGGGGTCTTTGCTCCGAAGAGGAGCTTAGGTGGTTTTCGGCCTGCCCTGGTCATCATCATGAGAGCAGAATTATCTTCTGAACCAGCAGGATCCCGAAGGATATGCAACGTCTTACCAATAACAATCAGGACATTGGAAACCAGTCATTGGCTTTCCAACTACTACTCCCCCTAAAGAGCTTTATATATATATATATATATTGCATAAAATATAATCCAATATATATATTTATAATATATATAATCATTCTAGATAATTATATATATATATATATTTAGTTGTCAAATCTATCTTTTACTTAACAAATATATATATTATCCATTAATTAAGGATATTAATAAAACTTAACCCCCAATGACATCAATTTCAGCCGAACCATATATAAGCCCACTCTTAGTGAACATTAATCATTATAGTTAATGAGCAAGCCCAATAGAGCCCGTAACCCTAATTAATTTTCTCTAGCCTAATTAATTATGGTTAATTTCACTAATTAACTTACACCTCAAGGGCATGTTTGACTTCATGTATTAGGATATACTAATACATAGTTTAGCTAACACTTTGTCTGTTTTGTTTTGGTATTAGTATTAATTAATATATGAGTATTAGCTAATACATATTTCTATAGTAAGTTATGTATTAACTAAGCCTCCCAAAAAATAATGCATAGTGCCGAATGACCAAAATCCTTACCCTTATTTAATATATGATAACTTTGTCGATTCGGTTCGGACCCCAAAGGGTTCAGACCGGGGTCTGGCAGGTTTAGATTGAGTCACTTCGGGTTGAGTCCCGACATGTTCGGATCGAGTCTATGCAGGTTCGGGACGTACCCCGACGTGTTCGGTACGTACCCCGACGTGTTCGGTACGTACCCTGGCGGTATCGATACGTACCCTGGCGGTTTCGGTACGTACCCCGATGGGTTTGGATCAGGTCCTGATGGTTTTGGCTCAGGCGGGTTCGATTCAGGCCCCAACGATTTTGATTCAGGGCCCGGTGGGTTCGAACCGTGCCTCGACATGTCCGGGACAGACTTCGTCAACCTTGGACCCGTGGTACTTTTACATATAAAGTTACTTTTTCTATTTTTTTTTTTTAATAATTCTTATGTAAAAATGTAATCTCATTAAAAAAACAGATATATGGGTATTTGGTCTTTTAGTCATTGTATTATGATATCCTAATACAAAGTTCATACAAACATTGTATTAGGATTTCATAATACGTGGTTCATTGAAACATAATATTAACTAAGCACCGACTAGGATATTGTAATCACCGCTTATCTAATATATGCAATCAAACATGAGTGTATATGACTTAACAAGGGTTCGACCCAGCCATAGGTCGGACCATGGCTATGTCAATTTAGCCATATGTCCAATTGACCCAATTGGACCCTATGACTAAATTAACCTAGTCCTGGCTAGGGTCGCCTAGGTCTAGGACCCTAGCCATGGTTTGACCAAGACATGGTTGAAGTTGGGCATTATCGGGAAGATCGATGGTCGGGCTCACTAGAAGTCTTCCTGCAAGTCGTCTTCTTCTTCTTCTTTGAAGGAGCCTCCACTGAAGAAACACCGACCTTGTCACGCTTAGCAGGAAACTTCACTCGCCCCTTAGGTTTGGGCGTCTTCCCTCTGTGTTTCTTTTCTTAGGTAGTTTTTTTTAGGGTTAATAACCTAGGAGAGGTATGAAGTTCGCCCCATGTTAACGGAAGAGGTCTGAAGTTTCAAATGTTGATTTGAGAGGTCTGAAGTTTCAACTTTGTTGATTTGAGGTTTTCCGTCCATTTTTAGGGTTAAATTTAACAGAATTGTGTGAAATGACATTATTGCCCTTTTAATATTTTGTTTTATTTAATATCTTATTTGAGTAAATGTGAAATGACAAAATTACCCCTAAAGTCAAATTACTCCGGCCACCACCACCTCAGCTCCGGCGACCACCACCGAACTCCGGCGACCACCACCGACCACCAACACGGCTCCGAGGAGCCGATTTGGTGGTCGCCGGAGTTCGGTGGTGGTCGCCGGAGTTCGGTGGTGGTCGTCGGAGCCGAGGTGGTGGTGGCCGGAGTCGGGTGGCGGTGGCCGGAGCCGTGGTGGCTTTAAGGGCATTTTCGTCTTTTCCTTCAAACATGTGAGGGGCACACTTTGATAGAAGGTCATTTTTGGAATTTAATTTTATTTCTTGTCACATGACAAGCACGTGACCAATTTCCGTCACAAATAACGGTAAAAACAGACGGAGACCGTTGTTATCTACAAAGTTGAAACTTCAGACCTCTCAAATCAACATTTGAAACTTCAGACCTCTCCCGTTAACATGGGGCAAACTTCAGACCTCTCCTAGGTTATTAACCCTTTTTTTTACTGCTTTTCTGAATTTTGCATTAGTCATGACAAGCACTAGTAGTTTAAGAAAGATTCTTTTATGAATATAGAAAGAGAAACCTCACTGGTAGGTACCAGGCTAATCTAATCAGTATATGAAGGATCTGTTATCCATAAAAGCAATGCTCTATTGAGTGTTTTCCCTTGGATAAAGTTGATATCAAAAGGAGTACGAGGTACACAGCTAAACCAATCTGTCAACCA
Source organism: Clarkia xantiana subsp. parviflora (assembly GCA_036873135.1). Taxonomy (NCBI): domain Eukaryota; kingdom Viridiplantae; phylum Streptophyta; class Magnoliopsida; order Myrtales; family Onagraceae; genus Clarkia; species Clarkia xantiana. The sequence continues at coordinate 14,754,382 of JAPTYO010000003.1, forward strand.
ATTATGAGGTTGACTTTGAGGACTAGCCTTTGTGATTCTTTTTATGTGCCTGACAATGATTCACGACTTATTTTAAGTTATCATAACCTAAAGGGTTAATAACTAAAAAACTGTCCAAGGTTTACCCTATGTTAAAATTAGGTGTTTGAAGTTTGAAATGTTAAAATGGACTGTCCCAAGTTTCATTTTTGTTGAAATTTGGTGTCTCGGTGTGATTACTTTAGAGAAGTCAATTCTGACGTAACCGTATGTCAAATTCGAGCTCTCATACACACTCCCTTCTCGTCATCTTGCCGGGACCGTCACCTAAAAAGTTGGTAACATCCAGGCAAGTAAATCTCACTCTATTGTCCTTGGAAAATGGCTCTACACCACTCTTCTAGAAACTTTTTTTTTTAATGTTCAATTTTTAGGTGAAATTTGACGATTTTATGAAAAGTAAAGAGTGATGGATTATGAGTGGGTTGGTGGGTTGATGAAAATGATGGAATGAAGATGAAAATACGCACAAAGACACCAAATTTCAACAAAAATGAAACTTGGGACAGTCCATTTTAACATTTCAATCAGACACCTAATTTTAACATAGGGTAAACCTTGGACAGTTTTTTAGTTAAATTTGTGTTTCTGATCTTGCAGGGCCGCACTTTATTTTCTGCATTGTAATCCTTAAAAATATACGTCTTATTTTAGGGTTCTTTTATGTTTGATTTCTAAAATGCTGGTTATGAATCTGTGTGGTCTCTTATCTTTTGTGATTTGCATGTGTATCGTGTATTATTGTCATTTCATCAACCAAATGTATGTATCAACAGCTTTCTCCTTGAGTATTTGCATGGTACAACCAGCTAGTCTTTTTTCCTTATATCTCTATTTATTATTTTGACCATAACTGAAATATGCATTGTTCAGGCACAGTAGAGGCAAAGTCTTATGTTCTTGTCAGCAAGCTTCCAGCTGCTTTATACAAGAAATATGTGGAAGATTTAGACAAGGTCCATCTTACGGGGTTTACTTTCATAGTTATCGCCATGATACATCTTGGCGGAGGCAAAATTTCCGAAGGTGTGTTTTTTAGTTTCAGCAGTTTGAGCAATCTTCTAGGCTCTAGCCAACACTGGTTGAACATAAAAGGACTGACGTTATAACCATCTGCCTAAGTCATACTGTAAATTCTTTTGTTTTTTGGCCAAAATCATAGTGTAAATTACTAAATTCGGTTATCATTTATTCTCTCATTAGCAAGTAATATATATACATGCATCACGAAATCAAACTCCTTTGTGCGATTACAATGCCATAACTTTAGAACACAAAAGAATAGAGTTGTTTTACTATTTTCATTATTTTACTATTTGCTTTCACATATGATAGATATCTCTCACCCAACTCAAATTGTATCTGGATTCTCTTCTGCATTAATTTGGTTTGACTGCAATAATTACAAAATGTAAATATGCTTAGATGAAGTGAACAAAGATCAAAACTCATTCCTTGTTATTATTAGTTATTTTGAGGTTTAATTCTTATAGGATGATCATTGTGCCAGAGCAATTATGGAACTACTTAAGGCGAGTAGGAATCCAGGAGAATGATGAGAACCACCCAGGATTTGGGAATACCAAACAGGCAGTGGAGGCGCTTGTTCAGCAAAGGTTAAAACTTAGAACAGTCCAAGTCAAGTCCCTAAAGTATTGTTTCTTTCTATTTATAAACCTTTTTCGCCTTTCTGCATTTAGGTATCTGCAGAAAGACAAAGTGAATGGTCCTGAAGGAAGCACAATGTTTTATGAGCTGGCCGAGAGAGCATTAGATCCCATAATATTGGAGAAGTCGAAAGAATACATTAAGCAGGTGATTCCTTGGTGTTTGTTTCCTCATATGCTGTTCTTCTGGACATATTCTGAATGGTCCAAGTGTTGATGTAGAATTATGACTGCCCATATCGATGCATCCCACTACGAATTTGAATTGCTTTATGAAATGATCAACTTTAACCATTTGCAGTGGTTGGCTCTTGAATGTGGTTTCTAAAAGTGATTTATTTTGTTTTTGCCAGCTTGTGAAGAAAGACAATATGCCAGAAAATGAGAAGTGACAAGGATCCCTAATTCACCATTGAGGCAGGCGCTATGGGATCTTCTCTTCTGTCCTTGTTTTGCAACTCCAACTCCTTTTATTATATTTGCCTTTAGAAGCCAAAGCAATGGAGACTGGAGGGGGTGAATGTCTTACTGGTTCCTCAGGTACCCTGTTTTGGTGTAAAAATGTAGAAGTAGATGCAGCAGATAATGTAAAACTATTTGTTGAAAGCAGATCAATCATCTACTAACACTGAAAGCAGATTTTGTGGGAAAACTATTTGTTGAACCAACACAGTCAATGATATATATTTATTTTGGTTGCACCATTTGGATGATCCACAAGTATTACAGAATGATGCGACGTGAACCCAAAATGGTCCAAAGTGTACACCAATTAGTTAGCAAACAGCTGTGACTAACTTAACTTGGTCACACATGCACAATCTTCTACTGATACATCTACTCTGGCCAAATTTATGGGAGCTGATCTACTTTCAGAACAAAAGTTTGGAACACAATATACAGAATTGGCCAGACGTCATGTCATACTCTCTCGGCAAAAAAAAGAAAAAAGAAATGTAACCTGAATGAAATGGTACTGAATCCGACGATACAATTTAGGCTGCATAGTCAATGAATTGACTCAGTTATCTGTCTTTGCTTGAAAAGGGTTCTCAAACCACAATGATACGAGCATCTTGATTTTCCTGCGAAAGATTTCCCGTGAATTCCTAATCCACTCTCCTGCTCGTGCTAGCCTCGCCAATAGAAACTGTGGCCAGGGACTTTGAAGCCCAAACACCAGCAGCATTCATAGCTCCTTCCTGCAAGTTGCTCCTCTTACATGGTTCCCCTCCTATTGAACTGCTTGACTGAACAACTTGTCTCAAGTACACCAAGAAATTCTCCAAAGAGCTCAGCAACCTCATGTTTCTGACATAATTAAGAACATGGGTACCAAACACGAGCAGTGTTGGGTAAAGGATGTAGACCAATCGCATAAGCACAAATATAGTGGCCAGGGCAAGGTATGTTTCTTGCTGAAGCATGTTTTCAGGAGACCTTGCCCACCAGAATGGACAGTTTTCCACCTCAGCATCCCCATGTTTTTCGAGGTTTGACAGATTTTTGATTTCTTGTAGGGCATTCTGCTCCAAAGATGAAGCTTCTACACCTATATATGGCAAGAGCACATAACCCAGAAACTCATTCTCTTGGAGAACTCTTTTCAGTAATATTCAAACATAAGAAAGCGACAAAGAGAAAATCTCAAGGAATCACGCCTCTAATTTACACGGAAAGGTGCATAATTTTGCATCAGTTGGTAGATCATATGAACATATGGTTCGAGGCTCAAGTTACCTCAAGATTCAAGAGTATGCAATAGCCTAGAATTTTCTATCGAAAAAATTTGCTTCAAAGGCTTTGTATGTTATGCAAACAAAAATTCTGCTCCTTGTTACCAGATAATGAAGAGATTATCAAAATCACATAAGCAGACTTTTCACAGGCAAAATGCTGCAGGATTTATGGAGGTCTTACCTGTAACATCTTTGTAAAACGCAAGAAGATCACTTAAGCCCCGGGGACCATGGTAGCGTATCCGCATGGTAGAGTTCAAAAGGACAAGTGTTGGGAACCCATGGACACCATACTTTGAAAGGATGCTGCAAAAGAGAATCTGACTTTAATTCTTTAAGTCTTATCATCAACAAAGTTAGGAATGTTCAAAGGTCAGCCATTTGATTATAATGACAAAAATATGAACCTTGGGCGCACAGATGATTCTTCAATCGCAAAATGGGGAGTGGAGGGATACAAAGAGGAGAGCACGGAGAAGCTCGGTCTAAACAACCTCGAAAAAGGGCACCATGATGCATAGAAGAGCACTGCCACATACTCATGATAATTCTTCTGAACCAAATTGAGTGCTCCTTGCAGTGAAGCCTCGTCTCCCTTTAGAGCAGAAAACAGAACTTTCATTCAATATGAAATCCATCACAATAGTATATTAATGGATAACCAACTTAGACACTTGACGGAAAATTTGAGAGTACACTGTTCAAGGCATTATACGGCAGTTCTACCATGGATAAGATCCTCATAATTTACATACAATGTAACTCTTTATTTTTACATAGCATCTGCAGAACCCACCTCAAGTTATGCATTCAAATGAAGAACCAAGATCCCTTTTGTCATTCTAGGCTACTGATTTAAACAAAAATAAAAAATAAAATAAAAAAGTTATTGCTGGGGGTTCAGGAATCTACAAATACCGCTAATTTGCTAAGGCGTGATGTTAATAAAAGCTCGAAACCTAACCAAGGCAATACAAAAAAATTGCATCTTCTCCTGAAACCATTGATTAACACAGCTTTAAACTCAGAACAGAGATCAACAATTACCAACAACCGAATCGCAAAAATGAAATTCAGCCCCCAAAACGCTAACTACCTCTCGAACCCCAACAAATTTGATCGAATCGCCACTGCCGTGAAGGAGGCAATGATTATCCCGAAAACGCAGCAATAAATCCCTGATGGACTCCGGCCAACAAACAGCGTCCGACTGGGAGCTCCTCACGAGATTGGCGCAGGTCAGCCTCGTCCAGAAGAGCAATACGGCTACGGCCGCTCCCAAAACCCCTCTCATGGCCGCAATAGATAGATAGACACCCTAACCGATTAGAAATCTCGGGAGCCTAACCCGTCACCCATCAAGGCTCCAGCCACAAAAGGAATGGCTATTATCCCCTCTTCGATTTCAAGAAATGGTTAAATTACATAGGAAAGGGTGGAATTTGGAAATGGTAAGTTTTGCTTAGGGCACAGCAGGAGCAGAAGCTCTATAATTGGGAATGGAGAAGACAACGATAGATTGATTGATTGATTGGCAGAGGCACTCTGGCTGCGGGAGTTTGGTTTGGTGGCTGGCTTTGCTTTGGTTTCACTGTCAATTCATGTTTGCTTTTCCGTATCCTAATTTATGAGTAATTTCAGATTACTCCTTGTACTTCTTTTATAGTTCAAGGATTAGTTAATTTGTATGCATCAATTAAGAGTAGACTCACTGTTCTTTTATTGGATAATAAAATCTTTAGCAGTTGACTATTGAATTGCCCAAGATGTCATATTTTATTTTTAGGCAGGTAATATGACGTAGGCTAGGAAAATCGAGTTGATTTTCCTTGAAGCAAAGAAGGATTTGTTTTCACTTTTTTTTTTTGAAATTATTTCATGGATTGAGTCCACACATAAAATATGTATCTAACCAATTAAATAATGATACCTCATAAATAATATGGTAACAATGAATACCATGAAGAAGATGATCATGTAGTTGGCCAAAAAAATTTGAAGAAGATGATCATGTACAATTTTACTAATTTTGATCGTAAATTATTTTACTAATTTTGCTCTCTCAACCTTAATTGCTACACCAATTATTTGGACGAAAAAAATATATTTTATTTTCTTACATTTAGTTTTATGCGCTATCTTCATTTTAAAAAAAATAAATAAATAAATGTATGTAGTTATATATATATATATATATATATATATATATATATATATATATATATATATATATATATATATATATATATATATATATATATATATATATATATATATATAAAGAGAGTGCATATAATTAAATGTAAAAAATAAAATAAAATTTTCTAAATAAGTAACATCGTCTGCTAATACACGACCAATTAATGTTTGAATAAAAATTCTTTCCGGCATCCTGTCAATTAATGTTGATAGAAAAACTTGATTTAACAAATCGACTTATTAATTATATATTAGGATGCATACACTTGTTAACTTGTAATATTAAGTCTAGTCGGAAAAAAATTCAAATTGTAATATACACTCGTAGACTTGTAATACTAAATCTAGTTGAAAAATAAAATAAAATTGTAAATAGAACATTATGTAGAGAGAAAGGTATATAATTGCCACTACTAACTCATTATTTTTTTTTAAATAAAATAAAATCGGCGGTAAAGCTGGCAATTCGTGCACCGTACGAATGGCCGACCCGAACTTAACTCAAAAAATTACAAATTTGGCTCGTCATTTTCGTATTGTGCAAAATCATGTCAAAAAAATCACACACCTTCGTGTCCGACGTATTTGAACGAATTGCTAGCCCTAGCTAGTCGGTGGTGATGACTGATTAGAAGAACTCACGAAGCTCTTTCCTCTGTAATGCAGGCAGGTTTCTAATTATTAACAAATAACATATCCTCCGCTGATCAACCGTAGTGTTTTTAAAGGGAAACTAAAGAGTAAATCTTTAAAATGTGAAATTTCTTGTGAAATTTCAATAGAAAGCAGGAAAGAGAATGTAAAAATTGCTGTGCTTACACACTAGGCTACCCTTCTCCAAGGAACAAATGTATTGGTGCTTGGTGGGACCCGATATCACTTTCTATGGAAATTTCACAAGAAATTTCACAGGTTGTAGCAACACCCGAAACTAAATACATCCACCAAATAATATAAACGATAAAATAACCACCGAACAAGATAACCACCAAAATTTCATTAAAAAAAAAAAAAACCACCAAACAATAACCAATCATCGAACAAGATAACCAACCAACATCGGAAAACCACTTACGTCCCGGAAAATTCTTATATCCCGCTGCGGAATGGTCACGCCTGCTAAAAATAGTAATCTAAAATAAAAAAGGAAAGTTTGTTATAATATTTTAGAAAATAATTTAATTATTTAAACTTGTAACTTATTAAGAAGGTTCTTTAAGACAAAATAATAAATTGTTCTAAAAAATAAAAATCAACTTTTTTTTTGAAAAAAAAATAGAAATTTCATTTAATTTTTAGATTATAAGTTATATTACACATATTAGTTTTTAAAAATTAGAAACTACACCCGAGTTTATATTATAAATAATAATACTACATATATTAATTTTTTTTATTAATTTTTTAAATCAAACCATGACTAGTTAATACAAAATTACATTTGCATATAATTAATAAATTTTGGAGAATATTTATATTAATATTTTATACATTACTTTGACAAAATATTTATATGCAACAGTCTTTATAATAGATATAACTTAACAAAAGTTTATATATAACATAATATACCTAGCTAGCATAATATATATATTCAATTCAAACCGAGTTCGAGCTCGGTCTAAGATACACAATTTCATGATTTAGTTGAACAATTTAAAGTTTGATTCGAGTCGAGTTGAGCCGAGAATGAGCTCGTCGAGTATGGCACCGAGTCAACCTTGAGCTCGAATACAATGAGTCGAGTCGAGTTTGCGAGATACTCGGATCGACTCGGCTCGTTTATAGCTCTACATAGTGTTAACATTCGATTTTTAATTGAGTTGTAAATTTCGAATGCGTTAAGTAGGGGGTGTAAACGAGTCAAGATACTCGTGAGCTGCTCAAGATCGGCTTGATCAATATTCGAATTCGACTCACTAAATTTCGAGTCGAGCTTTTTTCTAAAGCCTATTCGATTTTGAGTTCACTGGTACTCGACTAGAGAGGCTCACGAGCCTAATCGAGCTTTTTTCTTTTTCCTATTCGAGTCGAGTTCGAGTTTTTTTATTTTTAAATAATAATTTTATGTAAGTATATATTGAGTTCAAGTCGAGTTCGAGCTCGAGTCAAAAACCTAATTGAGTTGAGTTCGAACTCGAGCTAAGGCGCACTTTTTATTAATTAATTAATTAATTTTTTTTTTTTTTTTAATTTCATCGAGTCGAGTCGGAGCTCGAACTCGTCGAGTACGACACTTAGTCGAGCTCGAACTCGAAAAAATTAAGGCTCGGTCGAGTTCGAGCTCGAGTAAAATGAGTCGAGTCGAGATTGTCAGATACTCGGCTCAACTCGATTCGTTTACAGCCTTAGCGTTAGGAACATAATTCAAGCGTGTATATTTTTGGGAAAATAATTGAACTTGGCACGTGTGATTTGTGAGACAGTTGTGAGCTGAATACATTACAGAGAAATATATCAATATGGGTCTTGAATCGAAGCTCGTAAAATAACGAATGCAACACAACTGACCGTGAATCATTTGGTCTTATAAAACGAAAGTTATTATCAATTGAAGCTAAAAGTGAAAAAAAAAAATTGAATAAAAAACCTGCAACCTGTTAAGCAGGTAATTATACATTTTTATTTATTTTTAATAATTTAAGACATATATAACCGCTTTCTGACTTTACTCTTTACGGAAAGCGGGACGATTCCGCTGCGTGACCGAAGCGAGTCCCTTACGTCCCTGCATCATAATATTTTTGCCTACTCAAAAGTCAACCCTTGATTACCATTTTTTTAAGATATATATAATGAACACCTTTAAGATAAAATTCGAGTCCACCATTAAGCTCAGCCCATGCCGGACAGTAGACACTCTACTGAATTAAACCAACAGATTGAGTGTTATTTGATCAGCCACTCTTCTCAATTTGACAGTTCCCAAATTGATGGAAGATTCACTTTGCAAAGAATTTAAACATTAGACTTCATCTTGCAACCTTTTTAAAAGTGAAGGATGGTACATGACTCATAACATCAGGTCAGGGTGCAATGTAAAACTCGACCAAGAATCTAAACGACAATCCTCTTTCTTCTGCAGTGTAGGAAAGTGAGTACCGAATACGAGTTCTTCCTAGAGGACCTGATATCCGCACAGGTGATGCTGGAATTTAGGGACAATGAGCAGCTGCAGCAAAATGCCCCACTTCCAGTTCATAATCAACGACAAAGCTTGCATATGAATCAAAATGTAATTAGTAGATCCTCCTGCTGCTCCTCATGAAGAGCCTGCAGCAGGTTTTTACCAATAAGCAACCCGAAGTGAGTACAGCCCTTCCTTCCTAAGTCAGAACCTTGGTCTCTGCAGGACCATAATCAAATCTGCAGATATGATTCTACCAATCTTCAATTCCTCTCTGGTTCCAATATCTCCATATCGGCGTATCGGTAAAGCTTCTCATTGAAGACTACCTGCGGATCCTTCTTACTTAACACACCTTTCTCATCATATGCATCTTTCAAGAAAACTGCCCAGTTCATCTCGGTCCCTGCTAAATAGAACGCCGTTGGTTGTTTCAGCAGCATCTGGTAAGTGTGCTTGGTCAGGCTAAACTCCTCCTTGAATTCAACAATATGATGGATCGAAGCCCTCTTCTCCAATGTCAGGCTCAAGAACTCATGTATTATCCCTACCCGATATTTCTCTGCCTCCAAGCTCCACAAATCAAACCTCCAACCCTCACTGTATGGAGAAACAAGCGGCAAAGTGTTCAACAAGTTGAGCTTCCTTCTATCATCTTCATCCAGCCCCAAGTTTCTACTGTGCTTTACAGGAAATTTGATAGCTTTCGTCACAGCATCTTCATTAACCATGAATTCTCTCTCTAGCTCAGTCACAGCAAGCTGAGGTTCCCAATTCACAAGCTCTAGCAATCTCCTCCCATCACTTTCATTCACCACAATCTTGAAGTAATTAGGGTATTTCAATACCCTGTCTCTGAAATCGTCAGGAATCCCAAACAATGTCCTAACGTGATGTATCTTACTCAAAGCAATCCTCTTATCAGCAGACATCATTAGCAACTTCCTTACCTTGTTAACTCGATCGAGTTCCATGGAATCCATAATCTGCTTCTCCTCCTCCAAAAGCTCCTCCATCAGGTCGGTGAACCCGATCCATAGCTTGTTATTGACGTGGCGGTAGGTCTGGAAGAGGAGTGGGTGGCGCATGAGTGATTTGGTGACCTTGCGGCCGCGGGGGAAGCCGAGCTCCCGGTGGAGCTTGCCGGCGGTATCCAGGAGGAGGACTTTATCCGGTTGCCGCGAGAGGAAGTCGCGGCAGCGCCCGAGAAAGCGGTAGTGAGCATCCCGGGCTAGGAGGGCTTCGAAATGGGGGATGGTGTTGGGAGGAGATTGGACAGAGGTAGTGCGAGGGGAGGGCTTGCGCTTGCGCTTCTTGCGGAGGGACTTGGGGGTTTTGGTTTTGATGAAGGAGGTTGAGAATGAGGATGAGAGGATGGCGTTGAACGGGTTTGAATTAGGGTTTTGCAAGTTTTTGCAGAAGAAGAATTGCCAGGCCATGGATACCGGGGGCGGAAGGACGGCTGCGGGAAGGCGAAATGCAGAAGGAGGCGGAGGTGCGGGCGGGAGACTCAAACTACGACTGACAGTGAATTAATTAAACATTATATAAATATTGGGCCTTTTGCCCCAAGGAGCGCAGAATGTTCTGGGCCTTTTCAGGCTATGAGAATGAGGCCTACATACAAAAAATGCTTTAATAGTGAGCAACCCAGTCCTCAAGGCTAACGCTATACATTTTACATTAAAATGAAATTCAGTCCTCAATTATTGCCGCATTTTCATCCTCAACCTCTTTGTTTAAAGGGTTAACAGGTCTTTTGGTCTATGATTTTTGACAACTTTTGAGTTTTGGTCAATAATGTTTTTTTTACCTAGTTTTCACTACAAGAAAGAAGGGTCAATTAACATGAACTTTGACACGGGGTGGTTCCTTGTGTCAAATTGCGACGACATTTAGCACAGATTTGACACGAACCTTCATTTAAAACGACCTTTGACACGATCTATTGCCTCGTGTCAAATTGACACGATCTTTAACACGCTTCTGACACAGATATAATGACACGCCCTAAGTTCGTGTACAAATCGTGTAAGAAAAATTATTACACATGGGTCTGGCTCGAATTAGACACGAGGCAAAAAAGATGTATTTTATGAAAATAAAAACGGGTTTGAAAAGATTTGAAAAAATGACCTCGCTGTCTATAGCTAAGTTGAAACGCACTACCACTGAGCTAATGTTAACTAATTAGCCATGTGTTGCTGAAAATAATAAATGAAGTTAGATTCAACATATTATTTTGGGTTTAACAGATCATCATGTATCAGCACCCTACACCATCTTTGCATAAAAAATACACATTTATAATCACCAAGTTACATTGTCCTTGGTAAAAAAAAAAGTTCCATTGATCCTAAAAATACATTTATAGTCATCATGTTTGTCCCTAAATCAAACATTTAGAATCAAATTCTCATTAAAAAAAAACATCTAGAGTGACTAAGTTGAACATAAAAGAAAACACACAAATTATGTTAATTGATTTTTTCAACTTAATTCTAATGGTGATAAACGTATATTGTTGTAATACATGGCATACATCTATTACTTAGGTGTTAAATTTGTTTAACAATTTTTCAATACATTAACAAATTGTAAATAAGTTCTATATATATATATATATATATATATATATATATATATATATATATATATATATATATATATATATATATATTATATTATATTTTATTACACTGATTTTTTAAATCATAAATGTTTTTAAATGTAACTATACTATCACCATTTCAGTTTTTCTCCCATATATTTATAAGATAAGATTAAAAAAGATGAATAATAATCGTATACTTTCCAAATTATATAATAATTGCTTATATTAGCCTAATGGACAAAAAAGTAAAACCACACACATATATCATCCACATCTTCTTTATAAATACATTTAATAAATAATATATTTAGCTTCATAAAAGGTAAAATAAAAGAGCATATAAAAAAAGTAATACAAGTGTTTAAAATCCATAATATTTACAAAGGATAATTTTTATATAATAATATAGATTAATAATAAATATAAAATATTAAAAAAAACAAAATAAAAATTTATATAAGTAAATATTTAGCATTGACAAAAAATTAAATATAAATTAATATACAATAATAGTTTTTCTTTATATAAAATTTAAAATATAATATTATAACAAAATAAAAAGACTAAGTCAAACTTTAGGTCTACCTTGACCTTAAAATACAAAGTTAGAGATAAAAATTGATCATAAACAACTATGCCGTAAATCATGATACCTTAAACCATAATCTGTATCACTAAATCACCACACCTAAAACCATAAACCACTATGCGCCAATTCACTATACCATAAACCACTATACCCTAAATAACTATACCTTAAATCAGTATACCTTAAACCATAAACTACTATACCGTAAACTATAAACCACTATACCCTAAATCACCACACCTATAATCATATATCCTAACTATAAACCACTTGAGCCTAAAATACACATTTATAGCTACAAAGTTACATTAAAATACACATTTAGAATCCCCAATTAATTATGGCAAATGATAACAATATGATGTTTATTAATATTTGTCAACTTAATTTTAAAGGTGATAAAAGTTTATTATGGTAATACATGACACTCATCTATTACTTACGTGTTCAATTTATTTAGTAATTTAGGTGTTGAACCAATATATATCTTAAATCAGTTTACCTTAAACCATAAACCACTATATACCTTAAATCACTTTACCATAAATCATAAACCACTATATATTAAACAACTCTACTAAAAAATAATGTTCACTTGTTTGTTTAAGTATTATAATTACAAACTTAATTATTTAGAGTCAAACGTTATATATATAATAGTTACCTTAAACTCATAACGTATTACTATCTTGATTACAACTTATCATGTGATTGAAGGATTTAAGAGATAGTTACTACCGACAAAAACACGTGTACATGCCAGGTAAACTAATTACGCAGCGAAATAGGGACACATACCAGTTAATACTTTCCGTAGACCCAAGATCTTGACGGGAGTTCGCGGTCTGACGGACGGCTCCTGTAAGGATTCTTGTTAAGGAATCACCTACACGTAATGGTCTCCACAGCAAAGCCTCTTGTCGATTCGTCAGCGGGATGGATCTCTGGGGTAATTGCTCGAAGCAGTTTGGCACCTCCTATAGGAAAGGGTTCGGCCGAAACTAGGGTTTATGGGGAGGAGGAATTTTTTTTTCTCAACACTTAGGAGAATGAGTGATTAACCGATTAACCTTAAATAAATCCATGACACTCACTATTTATGAGAGGAGGTAGGCAAAACCCATCTTGTCTCTTCTGTATATATATCGGATTTCGTGTTGATTATTGAACCGAATTAATTGTTGAAACAATTCTTTGTAGATGAATGGTTAATTTGCTGAGTTTGTTGAATTGGAATGTTAAGATTTCCAGCATTGAATGTAGTAGTTATATTTTATGGATATCTATATATATATACGCTGAATTTTGCCCATGGATAGTCAGTTTACTTTAAGTGCATATTGAACTATATAAGATATTCTCTAACAGATATAGGAGGAAAAGCCAGTATGGTTTTATAGAAAAATATTTTATTTGACTTGGTTTGAGTATTGATGTTCTTGTGTTGGCATGTTCATAGGTAGATAATAACCAAAGGTTGCTGAGGAGTGTAAGAGGAAACCAAAGTCAATAATGCTTGCAGATAAGAACACTCCAAATGAAGAGGTATGGAGACAGGTGGGTTTCTTCATTTTGCATTTCATTTTAAGGAATCAGCTTGCTTCATTCGTGTTAACAAATGCAATAAACAAAATACGAGTTCTTGTCCATGCATTCTTTCTCTATTTTAGCTATCTAATGAACTTGATGCTTTTCTTTTTAAATTGAGGACATGTGCAGGAGAACCAAATCATCGGCAGCTCCAGTTCCTGATACTAAAGATGATAATTTCTGGATCTGGAATGGGTGTGACTGCTATAGTCATCCCTGTTTTTCCTTCTGTATTCTATTGTCTGGAGGAGCTTATGAATTATTATCTTCCTACTATATGCAGGAACTGATTCAAATCCATTCTCTCTCGATGCATTAGCTATTTTTGTTTCGTGTGCTTCAGTGGACTAACCATCCGGTATCATTATCCTTATTTTGCATTAACATGTACTTCAAATTTTATTGTGTTACCTACTAACACGTGAACGGTTTGGTTCACATGTGAAAATTCCTTTGTTGAAACCGAATTGGTAAATCATCTTCTTCCCATATCTGAACTATCTATCTCATGGTCTAGTCTAGCCTAACCACACTTTTTTGGTGGTTGTATTGTTAACATATTGTTTCAACATTAAAATATTCTTTATCGATTTATCCATGCAGTAAGTCGCTACCAGATTTTGTCGAATCTGTTTTGGAGGAAGGAATAAGTTTATACAACATTCATACCAGAAGACATGGAAGGTGGTTTTCCATATAGTATATGATTGTAGTGCTGAAAATTTCTGATCAGGTTTGAATATTCAATCTATTATCTATGTTAAGGCTCACAACTATTTGTTAGGAAAAGTGGATGTTAAACTTTTTGGTTGGATATGGTCCAAGATCACTTCTGAAGTTTACTTTTAAATTGTAAACTTCATATACTTATCGACATCTGATAAGTTTCTTACTGATAAGAGGAAGTTTGGTCATGGTAATTGTATCTTGGGTTTCTTTCTCTAGGTTGCCACTTTCGGAGGATCCTTCATTAGCAATGGCCCATGGAGAGCATCAGTTGTTCCATTATTACTTGTCAATGGCTTTTACAGGAAACTATTCGGTCCTATCTGGATTCCTCCATCCTGCAATATCAGTTGCAGAGGCTAAATGACCATGGTAGGTTTGCTGTCTCGTTGAACTCAAATACTAGCCTGATTCATGTCGTTAAATAGCTCACTTTTTAAAATTTCAGCATCCATTGGATCAAGGAGGTGGTGAAGAAAGGACATGTATATCGATGCATGAGTGTTTAGGCCACAGAAGTCCAGACTACAAGTGAGTTGTCTTGTATATGATAGGTTTATTAATTTTGTTGTTAAAAAGTAGTCTAGCTGGTGATGAGCAATAGCATCTTCTTAGCCGGTTTTGTACTTAAATATCAGTTAAGTGTTCTATTTGTATTGAGCTATATATACAAATGTATTAACATTCAAGGTTTGGACTAATTGTAATTCAATTTCAATAATTACTGCATCCAGTTCTAATTGTATTATAATCTTTGGGGCTGAGTTCATTATTCTAAATTTTACATATAAAGTCTTGTTAACCACGTATAGATACGAAAAAAGTATATCTATTAATGTGCTTTAGGATCTAAAAAATAAATTTTAAACTAATATATAGAGTCGAAAAAAATCACTCTATTAATGAGTTTTAGAATCAAAATAATGCATTATACAAACTACTAAAGTCACAAACTCTCACTCTATATACGATAAATAGAGTCAGTCATACTTACTCTATAAAGCAGCTTTAGAATCAAAGAAGTGCACTCTAAAACAAACAAATAGTGTCATTGTATTTGTTCTTAAATATAATAAATTAAAACAAGAATATTGTCCCTATAAGCTTTTATTCAATAATTCCAGTCGACTCTAAATTATTTTTATTGAGGCAAGCTATTTGATGCTTATATACATATTTAGAATCAAACTTGATGATTCAAAAGATTTTTACTGAGACAAATATGTTGATTCTAAAGATAAATTTTTGAATCGAACTAATAGTCTCAAAAGCAATGAAATCAAGATGCAAATGTCGTGTCCTAGGTCGTGTCGAATGTGTGTCCAGCATCAACACGGTTTTGGCAAGACTTTGACACGAGGTGTACTGACACGGATTAATTTCGAATTTGACACGAGCTACAGTATTCGACACGAACTCCCCGTGTCAAAAAAAATTACTCACGCTATTACTTATCACGGGGCAAAAACGTGTCAGGTTCGTGTCAAACACGTTTATACACGAATTTAACACGAAAATGCCTTGTGTTAATTGACCCTAGTTTCTTGTAGTGTTTGGTACCATATGTTTGCAGATTTTTTCTAGTTTTGGTCTAACCGTTACATTCCGTTCATTTTTTGACATGTACAATTCACGTGATCCACCCTAAATTTCAATTTAGTCCATCTAATACTTTCCTAACCTTTTTTTGGTTCAATTTAGTCACGAAGTTTCAAAAATTCAATTAGACCTATTGTCCAATTGGGGTCAATTTTGAAACTTCGGGACTAAATTGAACAAAAAAAGGTTAAGAAAATATTAGAGGGACTAAATTTAAAGTTTAGAGTGGATCACATGACTTGAACATGTCAAAAAATGGACAGAATGTAACGGTTAGACCAAAACTAGAAAAAAAATCTGCAAACATATGGTACCAAAACTAAGTAAAAAAAAACATCATTGACCAAAACCCAAAAGTTGTCAAAGATCATATACCAAAAGACATGTTAACCCTTGTTTAAATGCAAGGACCGAAAATGCAGGAAGCAAATTGATTCCATTAGGAGCAGCATATCACAAAGTATTTTTAATTAATTGCAGCGCACTGTGTTTGAAGACTTTCTACATTCGAAAACTAAACTAATGCCTCGCCTAGTAGCGGATTCAGAAACCCAATTAAGTGAGTTCTTATTACGGTCTTTTATAAAATCAATAAAGAGTCACGTCGATATCAATTAGGGTCATTTTTTTTTAAATATCGCTAAAGACTTTTTAGAATAAGTATTCATTGTACTAACCAGTACAAATGATCAAGAAGAAAAAATGAAATTTGATCGAGTTATCAATATGGAAGATCTATTCATTTGTGCGTGGAAGAAGTAAATAATTCGTAGGAGAAGGAAGATGACATCTTTCTTATCAAAATATAACTAGTAGGAATGGCAACGGGGCGGGTTGGGGCGGGTTTTCGCAGCCCTGGACCCGCCTCGCGGGTCGGCTTGACTGACTCGGACAAGTGTACCTCCTGCGGGAAAAGAATCTCGCGGGTCGACCCGCGGGGTCCGACCCGCAGTGCGAACAAATTTTTTTTTTTTCCACTTCTCAATATTAAATACAATTTTTTTTTTGCCAAAATATTACATTATATATAAATTCAATCCATAAATCTAACACCAATCAAATGTAAACAACAAACACATCAAATTCATCACAAAATACAAATTTAAATCCAAACAACAAATCCAAATTAACAAATCCTAATAATTTAAATATACATTTATTTATAATTTGGTCAATGTTATTTATATAGGTACTATATTAATCATATTGTTTAGTAAATGTTACATCATATTAACATTAATATATAAATATTAAGAACTTCGGGGCGGGTCTGCGGGGCCCCGCGCCCCTAGACCCGGACCCGCCCGTGACTTGCGGGTCAGCGGGTCAAAATCGGGTCGGGGCCCCGCGGGTCGGCGGGGCCCCGTGACCCGTTGCCATCCCTAATAACTAGTGTACAACTCCCGCACGACGCGCGGGGTAATTTCATTTATATAAATAATTGATAAAATTATAATAATAAATATTTTGCATAATTAATTAAATATTTTGATAAAAGACATATCATTAAGTTTAGAGTTTGAAATAATAAATAAATATAAATATTTAAATTTAAAAAATATGACGATTGGATCACCGTTGTTCGATTAGACCGTCGATCAATCTAATACTCAAATTTAAAATTTATTTCCTATCTATTACTAAATTTTTTGCAAAAAAATAAAGATATTACTAAAGTCGAACCAACCAATACATCCAACATAAAAGCAAGGAGACCCAATGAAGTTTAGCCTAAATACCTATGGCATAATATATTCACTCCTATAACAATTTGAGATATTGCAATAAAAAGGAAAAAAAAACTTATTCTAGTCAATTTTTTCTCTTGGAAAAATGCTTGAGTAGAAGTAGTATTGTATTTAAGATAAATACACAAAATATATATATTCATAATATATAATAATATATGCAGTTTTTTTATTTATGGAAAATAATGTAATTTTTTTCTATCTATAAGTTTTGTTTTGTGTACAAAAAAAAAAAAATGTACAGAACATATATGCATAATAATGAAAATGAAATGGCTACTAATTTATAAGAGATTCAACCCAGATAGTAAAGGACAAATTGGCATAAATATAAAACTCATTGAAAAACTAATTCTCTTGAAAAAAACTTTGTCATGCGCTTAAAAGCAAACACGACCCATTATATTTACTTCTTGAAAATCCTAACTTAAATGACCTCATAAATTTTTCTCACCAAGTGCCGCAATTATATTCCAAAAAATCTTCTCTATTT
This sequence comes from Clarkia xantiana subsp. parviflora, assembly GCA_036873135.1. Classification (NCBI taxonomy): domain Eukaryota; kingdom Viridiplantae; phylum Streptophyta; class Magnoliopsida; order Myrtales; family Onagraceae; genus Clarkia; species Clarkia xantiana. The sequence goes on from JAPTYO010000003.1 coordinate 14,772,512, forward strand.
TCACCAGTTTAAAAGCTTCCCGGCCGTTCTTCTTTCTTCCTACTAGCGTGTGATTGATTTCTGAGGAGGCACCGTGAGCACGGCAAGAGGCGGTCCGTTGATGGGTCTCAACGTGCACGTAATTAGTCAGGATCGCGTATCTGTGAATCCACAAGCAGCAGAGGAGTTGCGGCATGGTGCCTATTCCGTTTAGGCTATTGGCATATTGTTCTTGGAAATCCTACCGCCTCCAATGCCTTTTTCGGGACTAGATCAGTCGACTTCGGTCTCTTCGTCTTCACATCCAGCCGTCTCGCCTCAATTGGCCGCTTCGACTGCTAACCCTACACATACCAGCAAAGAGCCAGGTCGGTTGAACTATGTCAGAGGTGTGGTAAATATTATAGCAAAGAATTTACCTTTACACAAAATTCAAACCAGAAATTTAATGTTTTTTTCCCTAGTTCCGAGAGAAAATTGAAGGATAATGAGATCCTAGTTCATGAATTTCATCTCGGTAAATGAAGTATTAGATAAGATGCATGTATTGTGTATATTCTCATGTTCCAATGCGTGGATTGTGTAAATTCTGATGTTTCATTTAGACTCGTGTAGAATTGAATATGAAAGGAGTTTTTTTTAATGTAAATATATATATTATTTTTGGATTTTGTGACTTCTCCTCTAAGCTGCTCTTCTGCTCTGCATCAGTTTCTTTTCTGCTGCTGCATCGCTAAACAATATTGTAATTTATGTTGATGCATCGGTAAATAACATTGTAAATTCTGGAGACCGTCACTCCACATTGAAAGTGCTATCATCTGAAAAACCGTGAGATCATTCTCATCGATTTGACAAATTTGGAAAAACCTCAGCTCTATATAGCATCTGTCTTAAATGCTATAGACTTAATGGATAGGAAACCTTACCTCAATTCTCCTCTTGCATAGATTAACATAAAAAAAAATCATCAGCTCCACATTGCATCTGTTATTATCTTTCATTCAAAAATTTATATATATAGATTTCTGGACATGGATTTCTGTCTAAATGTCTTTTTATGTTAAATACTGCATTATGTTCTGTAAAAAAATGTTTTCATATTTAGCATTCCAAAAAGTTGAACAAATTATGATAAAATTCTTTTTGTTAAATATTGCATTAAGTTTTTTAAAAATGTAGTATTATTTATCCTTTTAAAAAGCTGAGAATTTTTTTTTAAAAAAAAAATAGCAATTTTTGTCCTTCTAAAAATTTGATTTTTTTAATCATTTTTTGACATTATAAAAAGTTAGAAACTTATTAAATGTGCATTTAATTCTTTAAAAATATAGTATGCTTTAGTCTTCTAAAATCTTGAAAGTTAAAAAAGTAGCATTCATTAATCTTCTAAAATATTGGAAAAATAAAAAATATAGCTTTTTTTTTTTGCATTCTAAAAAGTTGAAAAAAAAATTGTTTAGTTTTCTAAAAAGCTGGAAAAATTTAAAAATGTAGCATTCACTGGTCTTCTGAAATTTTTTTAAAAATAGCATTATTTAGCATTCTAAAAAGTTGAAAAAAAATAATTATCACTCATTAGCCTTCTAAAAAGTTGAAAAATTATTCATAAATCTTGTTTAAGGATATTATACTCACAACCTCAATCTCTATCTCTAAAGTCTAACATGTTACCAACTAACTGTTAGGAACTTTAAATAAAGTGGTATCCTCACTAATATTTAAATGAGTTTCTAAAAATGATTATTACAAATACATATATACTTATTAAAAAAAAAACCTGATTCAACCGGTGACCCGAGACCCCGTTTATTACACTCCAAATCCGCCACTACCTCAGCTTGTGAGGCACCTTCGACTCCTATTTCCTCCAATTATTTCACAATTTCTCGAATACAATATTTTATTTGACTTGGAGTTGTTTAGCCACTTGTCTCTTTCTTAACCACATAAGCTGTAACATCAACTCCATGTAGCATTTTAATATATTGATGATATTGATTGATCATATTGTTAGGTTTCTACGTTGTCTAGAAATTATGGACAAGCTACCCTGTTCCATTAAGTTTAGGGCTTTCTTAAGATTGCCTTTGACGAATGAACTAACATTAATTGCATTGATAATGATAGGTTTGTGCAGGGTTTGGTTTGACTCCAGTGGGAATTTTATGATTTTTTTAGGAACTTGGGGTTGCGAATAGTTTTGTTGCAAAGCATTGAGTTATTCGAGATGGGTCTACTTGCTCTTAGCTTGTGAACGAATACCAATAAAATATACGTCATATTGTGATTAGCTGCCCCAGATAAACGACTTGTTGCTTACTAGTTTACTGTCAATTTTTCCGTAAAAATGGACGAAAAAATGGCATGTGTCATGCACGTGATATCAATTACATATTATTTTGTTTCATGTTCAATTAAGTCCCTAAATTTTAAAAAATACATGACAAACCTTAGTTGACCATGACTCGATTGAAATAAAATAATACAAAATGTTAATATATGAGATTTTAATGAATTGATTAAGTAAAAAGTAAGAGAGATAAAATGTATAAATATGATGGTACCATAGGTTCTCTCAAAATAAAAGTTAATATATGAGCATTAAGTAAAAAGTAAGAGAGAGAAAATTATATAACTCTAATACGGTAGTTCTTTCTATTGAGAGTTCAAGCCTTATGCTTTGTGTGTTTGGGCCATCTTATTTAGGCTATGATTATTTGTTTGTGTTTGGGCCTAAACTGTTTGGGCTGCTTTTATTTGTTCTGTGTGTGTTTTAATCTTGTTGTAAAGATTTGGTCTCGAAAACCTTTTTTTCAAAACCATGAGGACCCTGATTTAATTATCAGGGACCTTAACACTATTTTAAGGGGAGAACTGGCCAGATGAAGGACCCCGGTTTCGTGATCCGCAATTGCTTCTCTGTCAAATTTCTAGGGTTCCAATTCTAGGGTTACGATCTTTTGATGGTATCAGAGCTTTTGAGGATTCTCAACCTCAATTTCTCGATCTTGATCACGCTTCCAGCTATGGCGGTTTGTTGATTGCTGGTTCTCTTCGTCTTCAGACGATTCGCGAATCTGTGGCGCTTCATCTTTTGTTCTTGTTTTCGCGACGATTCGTGTTTCGTTACGCACGGTCTTGCGATCTTCTTGAGGGAGATTTCTCTCACTTTCCACTCCAGATCTCCGGATATGACTGAGGAAGCTGAAAGTTTGGACGGCAGCAAGAAGTCGATCTTGATCGGAGACTCGTCTACAACCACTTTGATGGATTCTGACGATCTTAGCACGGAGATTCATTCCTTCCATCCACTTTACCTACATGCATCGGATAATCCAGGTCAATCTCTTCTCTCTATAAAGTTGACTGGGTGTGATAACTATCTCAAGTGGAATAAGGGCATGCAAATCATCCTGCTAGGAAAAAGCAAGTTAGGTTTCGTTACTGGAGATTGTAGGCGTGATATGTTTGATGATAAGCTTCGTCACTTGTGGGATAGATGCAATGCCGTTGTCTTTGGGTGGATTATTAACACTGTATCTGACGATATCTCGAGTGGGATCATGTACTCTGAAAATGCGTGTGTTTCTTGGAGAGATTTGGCCGAAAGATTCGACAAGATAAACGGATCTAGGATTTACCAGCTACATAGGGAAATTGCCACGACTAGGCAAGAACTGGATTCCGTTTCAGTGTTCTTTACCAGCTGAGAAGCCTATGGACATAATATGATACGACACGTGTCTTGCATCATATTGAGGGTGATGAATTTAAGGTCCACTTGAAACATAGAGATAATGTCAGACTCTTCGAATTTCTGATGGGGCTCAACGACTCCTTTGCCAATATCAGGAGCAACCTCCTTCTTTGGGTCCCTCTTCCCACTTTGAACTAGGCCTATAATGCCTTGCTTCAAGAGGAGAGCCAAATGAACATTACCTCCACTATCAACACTGGGACAAATCTTTTCTCTGGGAATGTTTCTGCTGGTGGGACTGGTGATAAGCAGAGGAGGACAGAGATGGTTGAGTGTGGTTTCTGCCATAAGAAAGGACATCCTACTGAGCGTTGCTATGCAAAGGGTTGCGAGTTTTGCAGCAGGAAAGGGCACATCAAGGACAACTGCTTCAAATTTAAGGAGCTTCTCAAACCCAAAGCCAATCTGACCAAAGACAATGTTGCTGCTTCAGAAGCTGGTGATGCTTATGGAGGACAGATTGGACACAATGATGGATTGGGAAGCACACTTCATGGAAACATAGTCTTCACAGATGCTCAGTTTGATAAACTCCTTCAGAAGGTTGGAGGTGGTGGGAGCATGGTTGCCACTGCAATCACCTCTGGAGATAGCAACTTGGAATGTGCTGGTATGATTTCTGACCCTAAGACCTCTAATGAAAATGTTTGCTGGATCCTTGATACAGGAGCTAGTAGTCATATGACTCACAATTTGAATCGGCTTAGCAACAGAAAATATTTTCAAGGTTCTAAAGTACAATTGCCAAATGGTGGTTTTTCTAATATTGCTGGAATTGGAGACTTTCAATTTTCTAAAACTAGAAAGATGCAGAACGTTCTTTATGTCCCTGATTTTCAATATAACCTCATTTCAGTTTCAAAACTGACCAACGATTTAAATTGTTATGCTACTTTCTTACCAAGCTCTGCAATACTGCAGGACCTCTCAATGGGAAGGTCTTGGCCAGTAGAGCTGAAGAGTCTGGTTTATATCTACTCAAAACCAGCAAAATAAATTGTACTAAACATGTTGCTTTAAGTTTAGCCAATAATGATGATGCTAGCCTCTGACATAAGAGATTTGGGCATGCCTCTGTGACGTCCTTAAAAAATATAGATTCTCTGAATTGTTTTAGAAATAAGAACCTTGATGTTCATGATTGTTCTGTTTGTCCCTTAGCAAAAGTTACAAGATTGTCTTTTCCTCTTTCTGATTCACATGTTGATGCTACTTTTGATCTTGTTCACTGTGATGTATGGGGGCCCTATCACACGGCTACTCTTGATAATAAGAGATTTTTCCTTACAATTGTGGAAGACTAACCTGGCTTTTTCTTATGCAATTTAAAAGTGAAGTTGCAATTTTGATAAGGAATTTCATTGCTCTTATTCAAACCCAATTCAATAAGACCATCAAAGTTTTTCGAACAAATAATGGGGGAGAATTCTTTAATGATCAACTGGATTCCTTATTCAAATTGCATGGTATCATTCATCAAAGTAGCTGTGCATATACCCTACAACAAAATGATAGATTTGAGAGAAAACATCGACATGTTTTAGAAATTGCAAAGGCTTTGAAACTTCAAGGTTCAATTCCAAATAATTTATGGGGATTTTGTGTTTTGGCTGCCTGTTATTTGATAAATCTTTTGCCAACGTTTTGAAAGGGAAATCACCTCTGGAAGTTTTTACTGGAAAAGTTCCCTCTATCCATCATTTGAGAGTTTTTGGTTGCCTTTGCTTCACTAAGAATTTGCAGGTTTCAGATAAGTTCGCTGCCAAAGGAATCAAATGTGTTTTTTTAGGGTATTCTAATACAAAAAAAAGGTTATTATGTGTATGATTTGGCAAGAAAAAGAATTTCTGTAAGCAGAGATGTGCGTTTTTATGAACACATATTTCCTTTTGCAAAAATTGGCAGCTCTGATCTGTTACCCTATTCTGTGAGCAAATTGTCCATAATTCCAATGATGATGGGAACTATATGTATAATCCATCTGAGGAACCAAGTCCACTTGGAGACGATGTTGTCCCTTCTCATTCAGATGATGAATCTCATACTGAGCCTGATGAGCATATTGTAAGAGATGATGCCTCTGAAAATGACCTTGAGTCTGATGTTACCATCCCTTCTTTCACAAGGCATTCTACCAGGACTACACGTCCACCTATCTGGCATGGTGATTATGATATGAGCAACTCCACTGTTCTTTATCCCCTTAGTAATGTTCTTACTTGTTGAAATAAAAATTAAATCACGCCTTCACCTAACACCTTAAGGTTTTAGGACAGTTGGTCAAGTGGTTAGTCTTAACTTTCACATGGTATCAGAGCGCGCAGGTTCGAGTTTCCGCAGCGCCAAGTTAAACCCCAATTTCATCATGTTTGTGATATGGTCAAGCAAACACGTGATGGGCTTTCTAAAATCTATCAGCTCAAACGAAAAATAAGTTTCACGTGATGGGCTTTCAAAAATAAGGTGTTAGGACAGTTGGTCAAGTGGTTAAATAGCTGCATTGGAGGCTAATCATAAAGTTGATTTTTAAATTTAAGTATAATTCTGATGGGAGTTTAGAACGTTACAAGGCTAGATTAGTTGCAAAAAGGGTATAAGCAACAAGAGGGCATTGATTATCATGATACTTTCTCTCCGGTTTTTAAAATGAATTCTGTTAGAACAATCATTGCCTTAGCTTCCATGATGGATTGGCTTTTATATCAGATGGATGTTCATAATGCCTTCTTGCAGGGTGATCTTGACGAAGAGGTTTTTATGACAGTCTCTCCTGGATTTGGTAACCAGAGGGGGAGTGTTGTTTGCAGGTTACGAAAATCCTTATATGGATTAAGACAGGCTTCTCGTCAGTGGAATTTTAAGCTCACTTCTGCTTTGATTGATGCTAGTTATTTTCAATCCAAGCATGATTATTCTATGTTCACTAAGCATGATTGTGATCAGTTGGTTGTGTTGCTTGTGTATGTTGACGATTTGGTTATCACTGGAAACAGTTCTTCTCTTATATTTGAGTTAAAGCATGTTTTAGAAACCAATTTCAGAATGAAAGATTTAGGGGATTTGCAGTTTTTCTTAGGCATTGAGATTGCTAGATCTAGGAAGGGTTTTGTTCTCTGTCAAAGAAAGTATTGCCTTGAACTTATTTTTGAATTGGGTTCGTCTTCTTGCAAACATGCTAATTCTCCTATGGATGTCAATTCTAGTTTGACCAGCAAGAAATATGATGATAGTCTTGGTGTTGTTGGTCATGACTCTATCCTAAATGATGTGACTTCTTATAGAAGACTGATAGGAAAGTTACTTTACTTAACTGTTACTAGACCTGACACATGTTTTGCAGTACAGCATCTCAGCCAGTTCCTAACCCAGCCCAAAAAATCACATTATGATGCTACCCTTATGGTAGTACGTTATGTGAAAAAGGAGCCAGGAAAATGTTTGTTTTTTCCCTCTGATTGTGATTGCAAGTTGGTAGGTTATTGTGATTCTGACTGGGGTAATTGTGTTGAGATTAGAAGGTCTATTAGTGGTTATTGTATTAAGCTTGGAAGTTCTGTGATTTCTTGGAAGGTCAAGAAACAAGATGTTGTTTCTAGGTCATCAGCTGAAGCTGAGTACAGGAGCATAGGTAAGGCTATTTCTGAAATTGTTTGGCTTAGGGATTGCTTGCTGAGCTAGGTTTTAAGCATGTTGAACCTGTTACTCTGTTTTGTGATAACCAAGCTGCTATTAAGATAGCTGCTAATCCTATATTCCATGAAAGGACTAAGCATATAGAAATAGACTGCCATTATGCTAGGGATCAGATACCTTCAGGTGTTATTAAAACTGCTTTTATCAGAACTAATGAGCAAGTTGCAGACTTATTCACGAAAGCACTAAGAGTTCCTCAACACCAGTACTTGGTCAACAAGCTTGGAATGAAGAACATATATGCTGCAGTTGAGAGTACTGGAACGGGAAATAGTTTTGAATCAGAAGATGGATTGATGATTGGATTGAATGAAGGCTTGAAGATAGGGGGAGCTGTTACTTAGGTTCTGTTGTGTTTGGCATTTTGGCTTGAGGGGAAGTATTGAGAGTTCAAGTCTTATGCTTTGTGTGTTTGGGCCATCTTGTTTAGACTATGATTATTTGTTTGTGTTTGGGCCTAAACTGTTTAGGCTGCTTTTATTTGTTCTGTGTGTGTGTTTTAATCTTGTTGTAAAGACTTGGTCCCAAAAATATTTTTTTCAAAACCTTGAGGACCCTGATTTAATTATCAGGGGCCTTAGCACTATTTTAAGGGGAGAACTGACCAGATGAAGGACCCCGGTTTCGTGATTCGCAATTGCTTCTCTCTCAAATTTCTAGGGTTCCAATTCTAGGGTTACGATCTTTTGAGTTTCATCGATTTATCAATATATTAGGGGGACACTTTCTATATTAAAGGTTGAGAAAATTTGCATGTGAGTGACACCTCATCAAATAAAGTAGTATAAGAAAAGTTAATATTTAATATCTCAACGAATTAAGTAAGAACTAGAAGTGAAACAAATACATATATAATCTGACATGATGATTTCGTACACATTTTTCATCCATGTTCTATACACTACCGTGACATCTTTTCATATAGGCTGAGGAACAAATAGGTTGGTGGAGTTTGTATTGAAGAAAAGATGGCAAAAAGAGAAATAATGATGCATAGATCAACCCAGAAAATGCCCTGATAATAACATCATACATATGAATGAGTGAATTGCAAAACATTTGTATATACCACCAGATAGAGATATAAAGCAGAAGGTACAATTTTCCTTATTTCTGATATAGAAACCTAAGAAACCAACATGTCGGATTGGGTGTACACTACTACATCAAAACAAATCATCATCAAGTATCAATCAAATCAAATAAAGAATCGCCTTTCAATCAAATGCAGCTGATCATGTATGTCTCTTTCAATCAAATGCAGCTGTGAACTAATTACAATTCCTCCTTTTTCTCTTCCTATCCATCAAGCTAATTGGCTTTAGATGTGCAGTGTTCTCATCTCTTCTCATCTCATACGACTACACTCTTCTTCTTCTTCAAAAAATTGGACCAAATTAGCAAATCCGGGTGGAGTTTGTTGCTGCTTCTACTTCAAGCTTGACTGCTGCAGTCTCTTGAAGAATGGTTTCTGGCAAAATAGAAGTTTTTCATCCGTGTTGCTCTCAACTTCAACCACTCTTGCATCCCACTTCAATCTAACACTCAGAGCTCTCCCCAGCTCGATCAATGAACTCGTGTCTCGAATAATCACCCACCCCTACCAAAAATCAACCCATCAGAACAAACTATAGTATTTTTATTGATAAACAAGATTTCCAGGTTCATGTAAAAGAAACAGCGGTGAGGTACCTACCTCAGGGCGAAGCAGCCGATCAATCTCAGTAAATAAATCAAGCACGGAGCATCTTTGCTTCTTGCTACTAGTCATGCGAGTTAGAAGACCTGCTGCATGCACCATGTCGTATGTTCTTGGGTACGTTGGAAATGCTTCACACCTGAAATTGATTTTACACATCATAAATTAATTAAAAAAGATCTTGCATGGCTTTGCATAAAAGCTCAGTGATTCTGCCACATTTTAACAGCAGAGACACAGCCAGTAGCCAGTAGTAGGTTCAACATGAGATTACCAGGACAGAACTGGAATTGACACATTTCGGCCCCAAGAAAATCCAAACACCCTAAAATATTTACGGAAATTGAATATCATCGTTCCTAAATCAGATAATAATGCACTTTGAATTCCGTAACAAATCCAAGAGAAAGAGATGTAACTAAAACCGGATACATATATATACAGAAATTTGTGGACAAGTTTAAAAACCGAGATGGTGCAGGAAAGGAAAATGTGTATAATTAATGAATTGATTAATTAATTACCAGTCATGTAGAACGCCGATAAAGCCTCGGTCAAGAATAGCGGGCAAGTAGTTGGGGCCGTTGGTGGGGACCACATTCATGACCCACAGATTCTTTCCAGCTTCCAGTAGAGCCGAATTGAGGCCGCCATAGTGAGAATTCATGTCCAGTACATTCCTAACCATGTTATAAGGAGCTGAGGGATCTTCATCCCCAGGTCTCTTTGGATGATCCGAAAATATTAATGGCGACAGAAGTGACCAGTAATCTCGCACCACCATTCTCCATTTTGCTGCATCCTCTGCAAACTCTTCTGCATCAACACCTGAAAGTAACACAAAACCCGACTCCTAAATCATCCATAAGGACTTTCAACCAATTGCTTCCCTCATTCTAAGCTACAAAAATATCCCTAGAGAAGTTGTTGCAGAAAAAAATTGAACCTTTACCATATAATTTCAGTTCAGTTCGATTAAGACTAGCCCTAGAAGGCCAAGTTCTCTTTGCTTCAATTGGGATCCACCGCTTGCTGTTGATCCCACTTATGCAGTTCTGGAGAGGGCGGTAGAATGGAGATTCAACATCCATGCCTCTACCGCATATGGGAGGGGCTGAACTAAGTTTCCTGGTAGATTAATGAAGTTGTTGAGGAAATGAATCAGGAAAATTGCACATCAAACTCATTCATTTTACATTAGATGATGGGCTGTGAAAGGAAAAAAGAAAATTTATTTTTACCTGGAAGCATAACAGCTAGTTTTACTCATCGTCTTTTTCCAAACAATGGTCTCATCTTGTTGAGCCACCAACTCCCAACATAGACTATCTGCAAATTCGACAACAAAATTTGGCTTCTTCTGGGACCCTTTCTTCTTGCTATTATTATCATTCCCAGGAGAATTGGTCAATGGTGATGTCCAGACAAAGTATCCTCCAGGTCTCAGTAATCTGTCAGCTTCTATTAGGAAAATCCCATCTGCATGATTCAAAATGGTAGTTAGAAATAAACAAAGTCTTTCCAGACTAAAACTAATTGCATAGTAAGGGGAATTTACTGCTAATTGACCATTTAGATTTACATCACTGCTGCAACAGCAAAATCTGTCATCATCTGTTTAGATTTACTCACTGAAGATATTGCAAAATAACTTGCAAAACCATATACATTTTGCCCCCATAATATTTAACTAAAACCAAGCGAAAAAAAAAATTGTCAGAAAGAAGAATTATTTGGTAAGGTAATAATATTCATCTAAATGCAGACATCAACTAGTCCAATTAATACGAAAGTAAACCACTACCAAAATATCTCAAACTTATTTCAACTACTGTCATTCTATAAGAGGAAGTCGTACAAATGATACTTCCTTCAAGAAAGAGGCGCACAGGAAAAACCAGTCTGAGGTTTTACTCGCCATAACTACCAAAATTATATATATATTGTACAGCAAGGATCATCCAACTACCTCGTAATATTACCAGCACTATGAATTTGGACATCATTTCCACACATAATAACGCAAGATAGAAAATTTACTGGATATCACAATGAAATCTCGAATGTATGAAGAAATGAATATGATGAAAAATGTGTCAAAATAATTTCTACTCTACATCAAAAGAATGATAAGAACAGGCTTCAATATTCAAATTACCTTTTTGGTCCCAGTTGATCCCGCACCTCAAGCAATGCAGCATATCAAAGGAAAGTGAAGGGAATGGCAACTGTTTTGAGGTAAAAGAAGCAATCATTGCAGGAAGACCCCTTTCAAGATTAAGCTGAACTTGACTTCCAGAAGTTTCGTAGTTGGCAATACACAAAGTCAGTAGCTGTTTTGAGAAGAGGTGTGCTCCAAAGCTCCCATATCCACATCCTATATCCAAGACGGATCTAACCTGCAGACAAGTAATATTATCTCTATCAAGATCGGGGAATTGCACCCTACTGCCTAACAAATATAAAGGTGAAGATATCCACTGACTGTCCCATAAGCAGAATTAGACAACAGTGAAAAATCATTCTCTTTTACTACAAAACACCTATTATGATATAGTTGTTACTACTTTCTATGAAAGCAAATTAGGTCAGTAACTTCTTTCGGTTAAGCTTGAGCCATAAATTTTCTATATTCTATTACTTTAGAAAATGGACTTCAGAAAAGAACAAGCAACAACTGAACTACAAGAGAAAATACTGCTTCATTCAGCCTACCCCAGCTTCAGCGAAGTCGTTCTCACTTGTCAATCCAATCATCTTGGCAACTTGTTGCGCGTAGTCTTCAATACCATCAAATGTGAAAGAGGTTGATCGGAACGATATCTGTTCTTCCTCCAAAATCATCATCCTAGAAGTAACAGTAAAACCAAATTTATTTAAACCAAACAGAGAAGGGAAATTAAGTATGATTTTGTGACAAAGACAAACCTTTTAGTTATGCTTCCAGAGGATAGAACCTGCTGTGCAGTTATTTTCACATTAGCCACCCATATGAAATCCTTCCCGGTGGGCCACCTCAGGGGAATCTTATAGTTGAGAGGTGGAATAATAAGGCAAGTTTGCCTCGAGTCATACGCACAATGCCGTTCAAATACATTACTGCCATCAGAATCAGCTAAACCACTACTCTCAGAGATGTTATAGCAAGGAACATAATTTTCATACTCATCAGAACAGAATTCCAGCTCCCTGGACTTTGGGGAGCCAAGAGAGAGCTCCCCGATGTCCCACAAATCTGATAATACCCGTTCCTGCAGAACACGGTAGTTTTTGTTTATTTGTACCCTCGACGAGGTTGAAATGGTTAAGGCCCACCAGAAAGACCCGTATATTGTAGTGGCTGCAATAAAGAATAAACTGAATCTAAGCAAGAGCATGATATGTTTCTGCCAATTTCTTGAACTTGCCACACCAAAGGAGTCAGATGTGAATCCATTCTCGATGTTGTTGTACTTAGATGGAGATCCACTCAAGTGATTTAACTTAGTATGGGATGGATCAAATGAGTCTTTTCTTGCACCGAGATCTTCTTTCTCATTCTTGTCTTTCATCTGGGAATCCAAGAAATCCTGGTAGCCGCCAGAGACCCGAGACGCCAAACTACCTCGTAGGAGAGGCCTGGACATTTCCTAACTGGAAATTTCATAGAAAGGAACAAGAATGTATCAGATAAATAATGTAAACTATCATTTGAAACAAATTTGGAAAGGCTCAGCAACAATTACATAAATCCTACTGAGTATAGTGAATCCATAAGTTGTTTAATGATGTTTTGGGTGGATTCCTTAATTGGGAGACTGGATCTATGAACTTGGAGCCCAGCCCTCGGATATGTATAAAGCATGAACTTACTTTTTCCAACTATGGCTACTTCAAAATTTCATAAAGTTTATATTTTTAGACTAATTTCCACTGGGATCACTACCTGTCACCGAAATTTAAACTGAATCCACAAAAGATTGGACACCAATTCGGTGATTCATCGAATCAAACCAGATCAACTGAATCCACCAAAGAAAGCATAGGAGCCCTGATCAACGGAAAGCAGTAAAAGTTACCTCAAGCAGGACGGAGATTGCATGAACCCCCGACAAACCGGAACGAAGCGGAACCGCTCACTGTTCTTCCTCTTCTCTCCGTAGCTGGACAGTGAGAGAGATAGTAGTAAAGTGGATCCAATCTCAGCTCGTGAAATGCTTCTAAGTTCTAACTATATAGAGAATGACGGAAGACGAACGAAGAATCTCTTATCAATCCTCACTGCAAACACCGAGTTGAGTTTTGCGAATTGGATCAGTAACAATTTGCTGCTGAGCTATAAAATGAAGCAAAAATGGTGCGTCCTTCTCTATCTAGACTGCAAGAAACTCTCTCTCGCCTAAGTTGAGAAGGCGAAGGATTATTATTAATACGGATGTGGGTTTCTCTTTAACTCCACCTAGCCAGCAGAAACGTAACTGAAAACTTTTATTTACCTAATTTGATTAGAATAAATTATAGTCTCTTTTTTCCCAGAGAAGAACAAAATCAATATTTTTCACCGTCATGTGTAGATCTACGCAACCACCGAAATTGCATAGGATTGGTTGAATTGAATGATTAGCAGAATTTGACTGTAGCCGAAATTGCGGACACTCGCTTAGGTCTTAGAGTAGTGTGTGTACTCGCTGCATATGCAGACATGAGACATACATATATTATGTAATAATAATAAATAATATTATTCCATTCAGTCCAATAATTATTAAACTAAAAGAATGAAATTTGGACAAAGAAAAATGGAAAATTATGAAAAAAAATATAAACATGTTTGACCACAATTGTAAAATATGTAACATATTTCGTTTTGGTAGTTTTAGATAAAGTCCGTTAAGTTTGACTGACAGAAGATGATTTGACGGATGAAAAGATGACGTGGTAAATTTAATTGTTATTATTTTGAAAAATGTTAAAACCTGAAAATAAATATATAAAAATAAGGAAAATATTTATAAAAATACTGAAAAAATATAATTTTTTAAATTTATTAATTTTGTAAAAAAAAAAATTAATTAGCTTAAAATCTAACAAATAATAATAATAATACATATGAAATTTTTAAAAAAATCTTAAAAATGATAAATAAATTCTAAAAATAGTAAAAAAAATTATAATTATGCAAATAATAATAAAATAAAGACAGAATATTAGCACAAAAAATTATTATGGAAAAATAAATTATTAAGAAAATAGTAAAAACAAATGTGTAAATATTTACCAAAAAATATAAATAAATAAATAAAAATAATATCCTAAAATAAATTTTAATTTTACAAATGTAGAATTTTATTTAAAAATTTAAAAATCTAAGGATCCCCTATATTTCAAGTTTTTAAGTTTTTTTTATATTTTTAAATAAAGTATTACTTTTTGGCCAAAAAAAATCAAGTATTACTTTTTTCTCATAGTGGTCAATCATGTGTTGCCACGTTAGAAAAGTTTGTACAATTAGCAAAGTTGACGGAAATTTTAACGGAAATTTAACGGTTTTATCTAAAACCACCTTTTTAAAACATGTTATATTTAAAACACATGCTAAAAAACATGTTACATCTAAAATTATTTTGAGCAAACATATGACATCTTTTTCATACTTTTCCCCAAAGAAAAAGAAACTCCTCTATATTGTAAATTTTTTTTATGCCTCTATGCATATTTGAAGAAGTATGAAACTTTAGGGTCCATTTTGATCATTCTGAAAAGTTAGTTTAAGGAACTTATTTCATCTTCTTTGTTAGTAAAGTTGCAATTTACGTCTCTCAGTTAGTTAAAGATTGTTAAGCTTCTTCTATAAATAGAAGCTCGTTGTAATCAAAGAAGCTAATGAAGAATTACGAGGTCAAGCTACACAGGTCCTTTGCTTTGTGCTTGGGTCTTCATTTCCGATCTTTGATTTGTGTTTTGATCATGGTATCAGAACCCGGTTCGGATTAGCGGTGTTGGGTTTGTCCCCTTTGTTGGCTCCACGTACATGGTTACCGAGTCGGGCATGGGCGTGATAATGAGATTTGTTGAAATTAAGTCCTAACTCGTCTGGATTTGAAAAGTCGATGCTTAATTAAAAAGAGTCATCACGGTGGGGTGTGTTGAAGTGTACCGTGAGTTTGTCCCACACCGGTGCGGTGGTGTGTGAATTAATAAAGCACTATATAAGCAAGTTGGCTACCCTCCTCCTATCACCGATTGGTTTTAGGATGGAACCCCACTTGTGTAGATAGTTGCTCTATGTTGATCCGTTGTAAATGATATAAGATGGATCGAGGCAATGCAGCTAGAGATCAAGGCCCTTGAGGAAAATAACACATGGAAGTTGGTTTCTCTCCCACAAGACAAAGTGCAATTGGATGTAAATGGGTGTTCCGTGTGAAGTACAACTCAGATGGAACTATAGAGAGGTACAAGGCAAGATTGGTTGCAAATTGCTATACACAAAAGGAGGGAATTGATTACAAAAAAACTTTTTCATCAGTGGTGAAAATGGTTACAGTCAGGACTATGTTAGCCATAGCAGCAAGCAAGAAGTGGGAGATATGTCAAATGAATGTCAGTAATGCATTTCTTCAGGGTGATCTCCATGAAAAAAATGTATATGGAATAGCCTTAGGGATTTGGTACTTCAGACAAGTCTAAGGTTTGTAGAATCACCAAGTCTTTATATGGATTGAAGCAAGCTTCTCACCTGTGGAACATAAAGTTGACAGAATGCTTGATCAAAAATGGATATCAACAGAGGAAGTATGATTATTCCTTGTTCACTAAGAAAATCAATGACCATCAAATTCACATGTTAGTATATGTGTTCGATCTCCTAATTACAGGTTTTTCTCAATCCATGATAGATGAGTTAAAGAGTATTATGAAACTCCACTTTCTAGGAAACTTGAGGTACTTCTTAGGTCTTGAAATAGCCTGATGAAAAGAAGACATTCTGTTGAACCAAAGAAAATACTGCTTGGAGTTTATAGCAGATGTAGGGTTGCTTGAGGCTAAGTCAGTTCGTTCTTCATTGGAGCAGAAGTTGAAGTTAACCACTCCAGAATATGATGAGATCTTTGGGGTTAATAAAGAAGATGGGAGATTGACAAATGAAGAGCAATATAGGAGGATAGTGGGATGACTTCTTTACCTTACTATGACCAGACATTGCATATCCAGTGCAACATCTCAGCCAATTTGTATATGATCCAAAGGAGTCTCATATGAGAGATGCTCTCAGAGTCATTAGATATGTGAAATGGAGCACATGACTTGGTTTGTTCTTCCCAGCAGATAATGATCTAACTAAGCTGATGGTATACTGTGATAGTGAATGGGCATCTTGTCCAGTTACACGAAGATCAGTCACTGGCTTCTATGTAAAATTAAGGAATTCAATGGTTTCTTGGAAATCAAAGAAACAAGAAAAAGTATCGTGTTCTAGTGCTGAAGCAGAATACAAAGCAATGAAAATAGTAACTGAGAAGACTGTCTGGATGAGAGGGTTACTGCAAGAACTTGGTTTCAAGCAAGAAAGCCCCACCATCTGATTTGTGACAACAAAGAAGCAATCCAAATAGCTTTTAATCACATTTATCTCGAGAGAACAAAAAAATAAAGCACATAGAAGTGGATTGTCACTCTGTCTGAGATAAATTGGTTGAAGGAGTAATAAAAACTTCTTATGTTCATACTAAGCAGCAACTTGCTGATTTGCTGACTAAGGCTTTGGGGAAACAGCAACTCAGCTTACTTCTTGAAGGTTATGGGGTCAATAATTTATTTCAGATCGAAGAAGAAGAAGTATGAAACTTTAGGTTATTTTAATCATCTTGGAAAGTTAATTTAAGGACCTTATTTCATTTTCTTTGTTAGTAAAGGACTTAGTTGCATTTACGTCTCTCAGTTAGTTAAAGGTTGTTAAGCTTCTTCTATAAATAGAAGCTCGTTGTAATCAAAGAAGTTAATGAAGAATTTTAAGGACCTTATTTCATCTTCTTTGTTAGTAAGGGACTTAGTTGCATTTACGTCTCTCAGTTAGTTAAAGGTTGTTAAGCTTCTTCTATAAATAGAAGCTCGTTGTAATCAAAGAAGTTAATGAAGAATTACGAGTTCAAGCTACGCAGATCCTTTGTTGTGTGCTTAGGTCCTCATTTCCGATCTTTGATTTGTGTTTTGATCAATATTAGCTTAATTTTTTTTCACACACACATCTTGAAATTTTGACTTTTAGGGCATTCCCAGTCTTATTTTTTTTTTTCATTTATTTAGTTTTATATTGTTTTAGAGCTTATGTTTGGTAATTTTTAGGAATTATGTAGTTTGATTTTTTTTTTTATAAACCTTATTGGCTTGGGCGAACGATTTGGTCGTGTTAATTTTAGGGATAACTGTGTTTAAATATTTTTATTCTATAACTGTGTTTAAATCCGGCACAACTTAATAGGGTTTTAGAATTTAGTGTTAAGAGTTTATATGGTTTTATGATTTTTTAAACTCTATTGGATTGAGCGAAGGATTTGGCTGAGTTAACTCTATGAAATAAATGGGTTTAAATAATTTTATCATTTAGGGTTAACCCGAACAAACCGTTCTCCCTACCAATAGGGTTTTAGAATTTAGGGTTTAAGGCAGGGGTGGACGCATTAAGGAGAAATGGGGACATTTTTGTCCCCCTTATATATATATATATATATATATAATGTACACAATTTTATAAGAACTTAAGAAATAGACTAAATTATTTTTATCAAAGTGGTGTTTGTAAATTGCTAGCTCAGAGTTGAATATTATGACAAATTGCTAGTTAAAGTTTTTTTTTTAAGAAATTGCTAATTCAGGTTTAGCTGCGGACAATTTACTAGCTGAAGATTTTTTTGGGCAATTCGGTAACTCAGTTTCACCTTGTGGAGGATTTTCTAACTCTTGTTTCACTATGTATGGTAGCTATTAAGTTATGCACAAAGTGAAACCCGAGTTAGCAAATTGTCCATAAAAGAAAATTTGAGCTAGTAATTTGTCCACAAGGCGAAATATGAGCTAGCAAATTGTAAAAAAAATATCAACTAACAATATATCCACGAAGTTGAACTTAAGTTAACAATTTGTCTAATTATCGACTATTGACTTTTTAATATTTAATTTAAAAAAAAATTGGCCAAAAAAAATTAAAAAATGTCAACTATTAGAAGTTTGGTTTTCTAAATTTCTCAACTATAATGATTATCATAGTTTAATTTTCTTCTTTTTGTGGCAAGAAAAAAAATATATTTAGTAATTTTAATTTTATCTTTTAAACAATTTTCATTGACATAATTACTTCCAACGATCTACGATAGTATTTTAGTATATATTAATTATTATTTTTGGACAAATATAGTATATATATTAGGAGTGTCAACAGGGCGGGGCGGGTATCGCTTGCCTCGTACCCGTCTTGCGGGTCGCGATGGTCGACCCCTACTTGCCCCATACATCTCGCGGGGCGGGGCGGGGCGGGGCGGGTCGACCCGTGGGTCACCTACTAGAAGCACATAATATATTAGCAACATCTAAACTATGTATTTACATATTCAAATTTAGCTCAAAATTTGAATAATAAATTACAAATTTAAATCCAAATTCAAAATTATTTTGACAAACTAGTATATTATCTATATATTATTATACAATATACATATAATATAGGGTTAAAGGTACTTTTCATACCACATGTGTTTGACCGAATGTGGCTTTTAGTACTTGATGTTTAGTTTTGTATACTTTTGGTACCAGACGTTTGAAAAAAAATGTGGCTTTTGATACATCCGTTTGTTGGCCGTTAGTTTTGGCCGTTAAATGACATGTGCAAATCACGTGATCGACTCTAAACTTTTAATTTTGTTCAATTTAGTCCCTCAAATATATTCATAACTTTTATTATGTTAGTTTTAGTCCTAAAGCTTCAAAATCGAACCCAATTGGGACCTATCTCCAATTGGGTAAATTTGACCCAAATGGGGCTATGTCAATTGAATTCGATTGGTTTAATTGGGTCTGATTTTGATGTTATGACTAAGTTAAACAAAATAAAAGTTAGGAATATATTTGAGGGACTAAACTGAACAAAATTAAAAGTTTAGAGTCGATCACGTGACTTGCACATGTTATTTAACGGCCAAAACTAACGGTCAACTAACGGATGTACCGAAAACCACATTTTATCAAACGTTTGGTACCAAAAGTATACAAAACTGAATATCCAGTACTAAAAGCCACATTCGGTCAAACATGTGGTATCAAAAGTACATTTCACCCTATAATATATATACAAATAATACATGTGCGGAGCAGGGTGCTTTAACACTAAAACTGTATCCGCTCACGTTGCCACCCCTAATTGAATCATAAATGAATAATAATGAGATATAGTTCTTTATGGGCTTAGTAATTATTTTAAAAAAAAGTCTTTCGATTTGTTAATAAAAAATATTAAACTGTCACTGACATGACTAAGTCATTTGCACCTCCATAAATAATCCTAAGATTCATTCAAAATCTGTTGTTTTATGTCATCCTCTTAAGTAGGGAGGGATACTGGATAGTGGATACACATAAACCGGTTCATGACCGTGTATTAGCTACAGTTTTAACCCTCCTCGTACACCCAAACAGGCCACTCCATATGATATAACTACCATAGTCCATACATCTATCAAATCTCTTTCGAACCGTTTTGCACACCTTATCTTAAAATGCACATGACACTAGCTAGTAGCACTCCATAGTCTACATTACATGGCACCAATGACAAAAGAAAATTTAAAGATGATACACTTTCCAACTAAAAGAGGCCAGGTTGTTCCGATCTAGACACAAATTCATAAATTGTAATATTTGTGAATTTTTGGAGTAAATTTATTTCCTCATTAGGTCGGGACTTCTCGAATCATCATCATCAGATCATATATCATTTTCCAATGTAATAGCATCTTTTAGTTCTATTTAAGTTGTCTACCAACAGTTGTGGTCTAGTGGTTGAGAGTGCTGACTCCTATGTGGTTTGACTCTGAGGTCATGAGTTTAAATCTCCCAAGATATTTGATTAAAATCATTTCATGAGGAAACGACTACTATACTAAACTGTTGGTGGTGCTATATTGAAGGAGCCGGTACATGCACTGATTGTTTATAAGTATAATATATGCTCGCAAATAAACATAAGAGACGACATAGCCTATTCCTTTCTTCAATAAAAAGAAGTTTTCTTTAACCAACCCTGTATGAAAATTGTTAATTAATTTTTCAAAACCACAACATATGTGTATTCTCATATTTACTTTTAATTATGTTGTTGGGAAAAGTTTGTATAACATGTTTGAAAAAATGGTTTTGTGGACAATATGTTTTTTAATGTACAATATATTTGCAAAAGATGGTAAAATGAGATTCCGTGGAATTGCTGTCAATTAATTGACGCGTGCCGGTCACGTTTTTAGATAATAATAATAATTAAAACAAAAAATTAATTGATCTTATTTGTCTTCAACATCATATATTCTTCTCGATATTGCTCCACCCCTCTTTGTATCTCCATCAGTCAGCCACACTAAACATCGATTCATCAATTCCCTATTGATCAACTCAAGCACCTCCTTGCTCCACAATCAATTATTTTCTTAGTTGTGGAATGGATGAGTCGATCGGTCGGGAATGGATGAATCAATGTTGAGCGTGGCTGGCAGATGGAGATACAAAGAGGGGTGGAGCGATATATATGGAGAAGATCTAATATTAATGACAGAGAATACCAATTACTTTCTTGTTTTAATTATTATTATTTTCTAACAACGTGATCTGCACGTGTCAATTTAACGGGATAATTGACAGCAAGTCGACAAATATCATTTTACCATCTTTTACAAATATGTTGTACATTTTAAATATATTGGTCCATAAAACCATTTTTTTTTTTCAAACATGTTATACATTTTAAACTATATTTATAAAACAATTATTTTAAACATGTTGCAGGTCTTATAGACTTTTCCCATATTGTTGTGTTTTACGAAGTGAGAAAAAAACTAAAATATTTTTTATACTGAAAAAAAAGGAAAACCGAAGGCTATGTTTACTTTTTAAAAAACCGTTTTAAATGATTTTTTTTTGTATAACATTTATTTTAGGATTTTTTTTTCAACTTTGTAATAAATTTATCTATTTTTTTTAATAAACTTTACACACCATGAGTTTTAGAAAGTAACGTGTTTTTTTATAAAGAATTCTCACGTCTACATAAAGGACTAGAGAGAAAACCCTAGCCTACTTCTGTTCTGCATGCTCCGCCCCTTCTCCTTCTCAGCACGCAAGCATCTCCACTCGCCCCTGTCAGTTTTGGTGAGTCTGATTATTCTCTTTTGTCCTATTTGTCTTATTCCTTTTGCCGCTTGGTATTTCCGATGACCACCAGGGTTGCTCAGTTCCCTATCCCCCACGCCCCCAGACACCGCCAATCATTTCAATCATGCACGAGGAAATAAAACGCCCCCGGATATCTCTGATGGTTGCTTCTCCAAAAATGATTTCCTTCCTTCCACTCCACTTCTTCATCGAATATTCACCTCCGTTCAAGCAATTCCGGAGAGCAAAACTATGGTAAACTGGGACTGTGTTCTGTTTGGCCGATCTTTTGGCATACGCCGCGATAGGGTGGAGAGTATCCGCCATTTCACAAGGTCTCAGTGGCATCTGCCTCAACAAGTAGAGGGACGACGCAGAAACGATGGCCTTTAGGTGTTTGAGTTCCCCGATGAACGCCAAGCCCTAGAAGTCCTCCAGAACGGCCCCTTTCAAATTGAGGGTTTGATGTTCGTGCTAACCAGAGCGGACCAGGAGACTCACCAAATCAATTTCGACTTCACGAGGGTTCCGATCTGGATCGAGTTGCGAGGAATCCCTCAACACTTAATGAACGAGGAGAATATCACATTGGTAGCTGAACGAGTTGGGACTATTGATCGAAGGGATTTTGATGCAGCTAGGGCACTGGACATAGCTTACCCTAGAGTCAGGATTCTCCTAAATTTCGAGAAACCCACTCTTCCATCTGTGGGACTTATGGAAGGTGAGATCCATCATGAGGTTCTCATTTGCTACAGAGCTGTTCTCCCTTGCAGACGATGTGGGAGACTTGGGCATGCATTATCGGAATGTCACCTACCGGACGAACAAGTCCTACTAGCTCTGAACACTCGCCTCCAGGAAGCCTCTCAATTCCCAGGCATCAGACCGGTGCATGTCCTCACACTTGATATGTTTACCTATGAGAATAGAGGTAGCGGCCCCCTCAACTTCTGGATCCCCTACAATGATGATCCTACCTTAAACGTGCCTGCTACCGGAGGCCCTCGACTTGTTCGCCATCGACAAACGGAGAATGGCGATGCTGCAGCACCCAACCACCACGTCCAACGTCAAGTTCCTATAGTTCCCAGATCACACCATCCTCAGGCGGGGCCTTCTACATCCACTCAGCAGCCACATGTTCATCCTAGCTTGGTCCCTCCGGGATTCCCGGCCTTTCCCTTGCCTCCTGGAATGGTGTTCCCTGCGACGACGACCTCTTCTTTTGGTGAATCCTCCATATTGAATAGTACTGAATCTTTGGTCCGCAATTTTGCTGGTTTGGGGTTTCCTGCTGCAGGTTCTCTCCCAGTCCCGGTGTATGTTCCCATATTTGTGCCTACCTGGTTGTCACCTCCGGTACAGCCACAAGAAGGGGGGTTCCCACCAACTCACCCATGCGATTACCACTGGCAGGACTTCTCTACCTATAGTGGAGGCACGGCCAACCATTCAGCCGAGTGGTGGCACAACCAACCAGCCAAGGCCAGAATTAGATCGCAGAGTTATCATCTTGGAGGAGGAGAACCAAACAATAGAGGAGCAGATAAAAAATATGGAGGCACATGTCCCAATTCCTCCACCTTCTCCAATGGCGGTCGAACCATCTGAGCCAGTAGTATCGGAACTAGCTAGGGCTAATCCCTCTGTTGCCCTAGCGAATTCCCCCTACTAAACCAATCAACGGCACACTTGGCGCGCCTTGCAACCTCCATGGGAGTCACAATCGACGACGAATTTATCTCAGATCACATATTGGCGGAACAGCTGGTGCTAATGGAGCAACTACACATGCTCACACATCAGGTGCCTTCCCCACAGCTTGCTCCTCCACAGCCAGCAGTACCAGTGATGGAGCCTTCGGGTGTTTCTGAACACCGGCCAGGAAAAGAACCTATGGTGGAGGAGGAGGAGGCCCCAAGCAGGAAGCGTAGGCGTACGTCCTCCCTCATGATCCGAGAGCCTTCTGACCACTCTCTTCGCCCTACATACTCACAGCCACGTCAGCCTAGGGGAGGGAGAGTATTGCAGCATACGTCGGTCATACCCCACACACCTACCAGCCAGGTACCAGATTATCAGTACTTCTGTGATTGCTTTCAGCAGTCTGGTTTCTATATTTTTCGATCTTGGAAATTTTAAAGCATCAGAGATTGCTGGATTAGGGTTTAGACAAGCTGTAGACACTCAAATACCTGCTAGCCATCTTAGGTTTCATGACAGTTCCCTAGAGGATAGTTCTTTGATCCAAGATAGTGCTGCTACATTGGCGGATCTGCCGGGGAGGCAGTATCCGCAATCATTATGAGTTTCCTAATCTGGAATTGTCAAGGTGCGGGAAGAGCCTTGACAATGAGACACCTCAATTATCTCATTGGTGTCTGGAATCCAAATATTATCTTCCTGTCAGAAATTAAGTCTAGTGCAGACAGACTCATTCCTATGCTCACTCGGTTAGGTTTTCCTTATTCAGCTGTTCATCACCCGGTTAATTCGCGAGGAGGCATGATCCTAGTTTGGAGAAATATTTTCTCATTATCAGTTTTCTTTCAGTCTTGTAACTTGTTCCATTGCCTAATCAAGTTGTCTCCAGACTCTTCTCCTTGGTATTGTTCCTTCGTCCATGCTCTGTTCCAATTCTCTGACAGACCGGCCTTCTGGGCTCAGCTAAATCAATTTCCTAATGCTGAATCGGATTCCTGGGTGCCTTTGGGTGACTTCAACGACGTCTGGGCAAATTCAGAAAAGGAAGGTGGAAACCCTATCTCTCCAAATAGGTTAATTCAGGTTCATTCCTGGATAGATGAGCTCCAGCTGCTTGATTTAGGTTTTCGGGATCCAATGTTCACCTGGACAAATCGTTGACGGGGCGGTGCATTAATCAGGGAAAGATTAGATAAGGGTTTTTGTACAATAGACTGGAGATTAGGGTTTCCGGAGGCCAATTTGCTAAATCTTCCTATTATTGCATCAGATCATTCTCCTTTAATCTTCCACCCTCAACCCCCCACACCTCATTCCTCCATATTCCGGTTTGAACATATGTGTCTGAAGCATCCATCCTTTGAACACATGTTCCAGCATTCTTGGAATCTTGGGCTCCAAGGGACTCCCCAACAAATACTGTCACTAAAGCTCCGGCGTTTACGTTTCCAAATCAAAAGATGGTCCCATGATCATTTTGGAAATTTTAAATCACAAATTAGGGATTCCTTATCTGAGCTCGATCGACTTCAACGTGCCCCGGACACCGAGGAACAGCAGAATGAGGTATCTCAAACTCTGGAGGATCTCTATGATTCCCAGGAAATACATTGGCGCCAAAAGTC
This sequence comes from Clarkia xantiana subsp. parviflora, assembly GCA_036873135.1. Taxonomy (NCBI): domain Eukaryota; kingdom Viridiplantae; phylum Streptophyta; class Magnoliopsida; order Myrtales; family Onagraceae; genus Clarkia; species Clarkia xantiana. The sequence goes on from JAPTYO010000003.1 coordinate 14,797,368, forward strand.
GAGACAGCTTTGGCTACAACATGGGGATAGTAATACTAAATTCTTCCATGCTCGTACTGTTGCTCGCCGCCTAAAGAATCGCTTGGATTTGGTTCAGGATGATAACGGGGTTTGGGTGACTGATCCACCAAATGTCCAATCACATGTGATGGCCTATTTTTCTAACCTCTTTACGGCATCACAACCTCCACCTGAATACACATTACCGGTTCTGTTAACTGGTCGTGTTACGCCACTAGAAGTCTCACATCTTGATGCCCCCATCACGGATCTTGAAATTCTCACAGCGTTTATAGATATGCACCCAGATAAAGCTCCAGGTCCGGATGGGTTCACGCCTAAGTTCTTTCGAGCTACTTGGGACACTATTTCAATAGACGTGATACGAGCGGTTCGCCACTTCTTCTCTACTGGGTTACTCCTTCCTGAGATTCATCAGACTTATATTGTACTAATCCCAAAGATCCCTAATCCCAAATCAATCAAAGAATGGCGACCCATAAGTTTGTGTAATACCTCCTACAAAATAATTGCTAAGGTCCTGGCAAACCGCCTTAGATCGGTCCTCCAGAAGATTATTTCTCCCTTCCAAAGCGCTTTTGTAGCACATCGTATCATTTCGGATAATACTCTTCTAGCACAGGAAGTTATGCACGTCATGAAACACCGACGAACTGGGAGAGTTGGTTTGGCCGCTCTTAAACTAGATATGAGCAAAGCTTACGATAGAGTTGAATGGCCTTTTCTAGCGGCGGTTATGAAGGTCCTACAGTTCCCAAATTCTTTCATTAACTGGATTCTTCAGTGTGTTACCACTACATCCCTGTCTATCCTTATCAACGGCAAACCTACCCCTCGTATCCGACCCTCTAGGGGCCTACGACAAGGCGATCCTTTATCTCCCTTTCTCTTCCTTCTTTGTGCTGAAACTCTCTCATCTAATATTATGTGGGCAGAAAATAACATGGACTTCAAAGGAATTAAACCAGGGAGACACTGTCCCCCTATTAGCCACCTATTCTTTGCAGATGATAGCCTCGTTTTCTTCCAAGTCTCGGAAGAACGTATCTCGACCATCCAACATGTTCTGAACACCTATGCTCGTGAATCTGGGCAACTTGTAAATTTTGCCAAATCTAGTATCCGTTTTAGCAAAAATGTCTCTTCTATGGACAAGGCGAGGTTTTCTGAAGCTCTTGGGGTCCGGGAGATGAAGGACACTGATCTATACCTAGGCCTTCCTATTGATTGGTCTTCCCAAAAGAAAGCAATGGGAATGTCGGTTCTTGATAAGATAACGGGTCGGATCCAAGGTTGGATGAGCTCTCTTCTATCACCAGCTGGGAAAGAGGTTCTTATTAAAAGTAGTGTGGCCTCGATCGCTACTTATGCTATGTCATCTGTTCAGCTTCCTTTGGGGATTCTGGACAAAATGGACCGGCTTATTCGTCGTTTTTGGTGGGGAACGAATAGGAACTCCAAAGGGATTCACTGGATCAAATGGGCCACAATTGCTACGCCCAAACATGAAGGAGGTTTAGGATTTCGTTCCTTCAAGGAGTTCAATACGGCTTTGCTCCTCAAACTTGCATGGAGGGTTATCTCATCTCACCCGTCCCCTTGGGTTCACATGATTCATTCCAAATACTTCCACAATACCAATTACTGGGAAGCTCTTCCAAATTCGAGCCAATCCTTGACTTGGCGTACACTCATCAATATACGACCCCATGTGGTAGAAGGTAGCCGTTGGAGAATAGGCTCTGGATCATCCGTCAATTTCTGGACGGATCCATGGGTACCCAATATTCCTTTCTTAGTCAATTGGTGCTTGCCACATATCCTTCCGAATCCAACTTTGGTGGAACAAATGATAAATCCAACAACTAGAACTTGGTTGTCGTCTACACTACAAGACATTCTTCATCCGATTGCTATTTCAGCTATTATGGAGATAGATATTCCTCTATTCCCAGTTTCGGATAAGCTTATGTGGAACCACACGGAAACGGGAGCTTTTCCAGTCAAGTCTAGCTACAATTACTTACGAACACATCATGCTCAACTTCAAAACCCTACAACGTCTGCACCCCCTGAGATTGCCAGTCCTAATTTTTGGGTAAAGCTTTGGAAACTCAAGACCTTACCCAAAATTAAGATGTTCATCTGGAAGGGATGCCGCAACAGCCTACCACTCGGAAGTAATCTAGCTATACGTATTCATACTGCGAACCCTTTTTGTGTATTTTGCAAAGTTAAATTTGAAACTTGGGACCATCTAGTTTGGAATTGCCCATTTGCTAGGAAAGTTTGGTTTGCAAGTCCTTTATCTGTTAGGGTAGAACTTTTACCATTTAATTCAGCTAGGGATTGGCTTCAGTCGAATGTTTGCCCTAGAGACAGACTAGGAAGGGAAGCATCGGTTTTGGTTTCGAAATGTGTAATTATGTGGGTGATTTGGCTAGCTAGGAATAGTATTGTCTTTAGAAATGCTAGACCAACAATTGAGTCTGTAATTTCGAATTATTTTGATATCATGACTGACTTTTCTGTTGTAACTCCTGCTGCTGATCCAGGCCGGTCCGCCACCTCCATCTTCAGGAGCACCACCTCATCCACCTCATCAATAAATCAACAACCTGAAGGAGAAGATGATCCCATAGCTAGTGTAGTGGTAGATGGTACTGTGGATTCATTGAACAAATTAGTCTTGGGGACGGCGGTTTTGCTAAGTGCGGAAGGACGTATTTTGGGTTGCTCGGTGCATTCCTTGACTGGTTTTCACCCCCTTTTGGCAGAATGTTTGGCGTGTCGTGCAGGACTTCTAATTTTCCCTCTGAATGCTCCAAACCGGATTCTATGGACTGATTGTCAACGCATCGTCAAACTCATTCAGCAATCGGACACGAGTCCCTCCTTTTTGTTTGCACTTATTTCGGATATTATCGAACTTTGTAGATCTAAGCTTGTTATTGTTATTTTCCGTAAGCGTCAGTTTATACATTTGGCACATGTTATGGGGAGGAAGGCTTGTCTGAATAATCTCACTGGGACATGGTTTGCCTAAGATATTCCGGCATCTCTTCTTCCCTAATAGATTAAGTGCTTCGTTAACAAAAAAAAAATAATAATAAAGGGCTAGAGGCCGTGGAGTAATACACGGCTAACGTAATCTACTATCAAAATCTAACTATCTAGACAATGTGCCGAAAATGGACTCCCACAATTTATTTACTTTTGAGAGACTATTTTGGTTAATTTGGGTCCTCTATTTCAAAGACAACATATGGAGGCATAATGCCAGTTTTTAGGGTTTTGTTCGAACTCCGACCAGTTTTTAGTGCAACGCTAAAAAACTTCAATAAAATCACAGAAAATACAATATAAATTTATACGGTGAGTTTCCAACACAATAAATTTCAATAAAATTATAGAAAATACAACCGATTATTTATTTATTTATTTATTTATTATGGAGTCCAAACCGGCTGGACCGCTAAGAACCGACCAGTTCGCTAAAAACTGAGCTTTCAAACCGAATTCGTTTATATTATCCGCTTTTGCTGGAATCAGACCGTTAGAAGAACCGATTCCGATTCGAACCCGGTCGAATCGCGGTCTAGTTCTGATAACACTGCATAATACTCATCTCCACCTAAAACCAGGTAAGGAATTGAAAGATCGTTATACAACGAATGATTTAATAGAGTACTATTAACTAGATCCATAGGAACTCTCGCTACCTAGATGGACGGTAGATAATTAAATGTATAACTAATTAAATAATTTAATGAGGATATCTTATTCAGTTTATCTATCCAATTATTATTATTAGTATATATGAGACTTTATTATTCAGTTACACTTAATTGAACATTTTTTTTTATATTCGTAAAAAAATGAAATAAAAATCTTCGTTCTAGGGAGGCACATTAAAAGAATAGTACATGTAGCATATTTGTTCCATAGCGACTAAACATGATAGATAATATAACTTGTTATTTTTTTTTTTATTTCTCACAGGGAGACTCTATGGAGGTTACATTAAAAAGACAACCCTTGTAGTAAACTATTATTTATTTCACATGTATACTAATTCTCACTCGCATCAGACTAACCCGTGATGGTAAAGTTGTCATAAATATTTTTAATTCATAGAACCTTAATAATCTTTGAACTCATGAGATCTTAATTAATAGGCAACGTGATGAGTCATTACAGTTTACAACATGTTAAATTGTTAATACAATATATATTATTGATTTGATTGTATTTACTATTGTTTGAGCCTTTGAGGTCAAGTCAAAGAATGGCAAATTATGTGGGACCCTGTCGGTGGCGCGACGTCTTCTATTCGCGTCGGTGAATTAAACTAGTGAGTAGTAAGTAAGTAGTAACACGGTTGAGTTGGTTCAATTCAACCAAAAAAACACGCTTGACGGCTTGTGTTGAGGGCGTGCCTGTCGTGGACCTCATTGCACGTGATTCCATCTTTGACTATCCTGAGCTGTTTTTGTTTCACGAGACTAACGCGGAAATGGGTTTTCTTAATTAGGTCTTGGGTTAAAATAAACCGTTCAGATTTGACTTATGTTTAAATCTCGTATCTGAACTTTAAAGTGTTGAGATTGATTGTTTAGATTATTTAAATATCGTATCTGAACTTTAAAGTGTTGAGATTGATTATATGAGATTTGAACTTTGTTGTAATTTGATTTTCCGTCCAAAATTGCTGTTAATTTTGACAGAATGTTGTAAAAAGTCAGAATTGCCATTTCTAATATTCTATTTATTTTAATAGGATATTCTACCAAATATGAAGTGTACCTCTAGAGTCAAATTAAAACAACCACAACCCAACTCCGGCGGCCACCACCCTACACCGACCTGCCACCATCCAAAAACCCTAAAGTTGTTGATTTTTGGTGTCTGAAACTTACAAGTTGTGAAAAATGAATGTATGAGAAATTATTTCTGTTGATATTTTGTGTCTGAAATTTATAAGTAGTGAAAAAAGAAAGTATGAGAAATTATTTATGTTGATTTTTTGTGTCTGAAATTTATAAGTTGTGAAAATAAAAAGTATGAGAAATTATTTATGTTGTTTTGAGGTGTATGAAAATTGTATGTCGTTGAAAAAGAATGTATGATGTCTTATTGTTGTTGCTTTTAGGTGTTGTTTTTAGATGTCTAAGAGTTGTAAATAGTTGAAAAATCATGTGTTGCTTGTACTAAAAACAAACACATAATAATATAAATTATACTAATTCAACCATGTGCATCAGCTATTAGGCTATGGGGAAAAATTAAAAGCACTTTGTAAACCACGATACATACATTACTAAACGTCAGAAATTACAAAAAATGTGCACAACCACGTCTGATATTATATAAGAAAAAAAGGAAAACAGAAAAGTAAAGCATATCTTGGTCATCCATTGCTCTACCAAGTAAAGCGTGTCGGTTTCTCTGGATGAGAAACACAGCCACCTAATAGAAAGGTTCATACCATTCCAAACAATTCCCAACAACAATGAAACCGATCGAATCATAAATCGGATTCCTTGTGATTTTTACAGCAACCAATGATGCTGCAGCAATAGCAAGACCTGTTTACAGCAGCTCCATCCTGCACATCAAAATTTATTTAACTAAGAGGAGAAGTAATTGACAAATAACAACTCATTTAAGTAGCCTGTACCTTATGTAAAAGAATCAAACTTGTACCTTACAAGTATTATTACTTATAAGAGTTACAGGAAATTGATAATTTTACAAGAATTACTACCTGTGTGAATGATATGTTGCAGCAAATTGACATTTCTACAAGATTTAGTGAATTATTAGGAAAAATCACATAAATACCCACTTTTTGGAACTCAAACACAAAAACAAGGGAAAACGAGTTCCCGAACCAGAATCACCACTAGTGCATTTGCCAGATGCGCCATTAAATTTTACATAGCGCATCTCCGAAATGAGCCATACAATTAATACCCCTTTAAAGAATACTAACTCGGGTCACCTACGTGATAGACAAGAATACTAACCACTAAATAGGTTCTTAACCCTACATAAAAAGTTAATTATGAGGTTATTTTAAAAAATGAGATTAAACTCCAGGATTATATATGATAAAAAACATTTTCTTATTGTTGAAATTAAGTAATTATCTTTTTATTGAAGATAAAAAAGTGTAACAACAAAATCATATGTTAGTTACAATATTTTTAGTTATTAGGTTTGAAAAAAAATGTTCAGCATTTACAAGTCATAACAAAATTCTCATAGAAGTAAAAAAAAAAAAAAAAAAAAAAAAACCAATTTATCAATTTTTTTTTGAAAGATATTTAATCCTAGTGGCAAAAATTAATTTGATCTCTTAAAATCCATGATTTAGAGAATGAAATGAATGCGAAAAAAAAAAGAATCAAATTAACTATAAGATATTACGAATGTTATGATTGATCTCGAGGGTGAATCGATCACGTTATAACACATCAGTACGCCGACTCATTCTTATCTTAATAATTAATAATTGAATGAAAGATGCGATCGATCTAATTTGATGAACAGGTGCTTGCTTGTTGACTTGGGAGAAAGGGAAGCTTCTTGACCAGAGGAATCTTTCAGAAGAAGAGATAGTTGACTTAAATTTCCCTGAATTAAATGAAGATGGATTCGTATAATAATTAATATAATATCATTTTAAGGACATTAGTGTAGTAATAACGGGAAAAACAAATAAAGGAATATATATAAAATAAAATATAGCAATCGCTGGCTCTGGACAACAAACCCCGTGATTTTTTTGTTTGTCTAAAGAACCTTTGCTCAATTAAAGTCTAGTACAATTTTTTAGTATTTATAATTAATAAGTTTATTGTTAAAAAAAAAATAAATTTACAGGGATTTAAACAAAATTGGTACCTGGGTTAACAGTCCAAAACAAATTGGTATTTCAACTAAATTTTGTGATAAATTGTTACTCGAATTAACATGGGTGTTGCACCGTCAGAATTTCTGGTTAAAACTAACGGAATCGGTCACGTGCGGAACACGTGACCATTTTTGGCGCCAAAGATGGAAAAAAAAGATATGAAAATACCAAAATACCCTTATTGCGGAATGAAGAATAACTGCATAATAGCAACTCAAAACTTTGGAACCCAATATCTCACTCATTTTTTCATCTTTTTGGACGGATTTTTGTTTTGAAACCTCATAACTTTTCGAGATCTATGCAACCCAAATAGCCGTATAACGATTTGCCCAGTTTTTTTTTAAACACTGTTTTCCATATTAATTCATTCTTTTTTTGTATCAAACTCCACCGCATTCTAACACTTATCACCCTTGATCACCCACTTTTTTTACTAATTGGATTTCATTACTACAATCAAACCGTTGCTCTTGGATTCCAACAGTTCTGTTTAAGAACCAATTTGATGTTATACTTTTCATCCAAAAGAAAACTAAAAACGAAATTTCGTCGAATTAATTGTTATGCAATCTATAACTTACTGGAATTTTTCTTGATATCTCCAATAAACTATACTTGTTTTTATTTTCCCATTTAACCTGCATGTGGAAATTGATACTCTCAGTATCCTCATGTATGACCATATTGTGAGAAAATAAGATGAACTGACATTAACAGAGTCACACAGAGAATTTTTACAATTATGTGACTAGAGACAACGAGTAAATTTTCTTTCGAGTTATTGCCAGAAACTGCTTCCATTTGTAATTTTATGCTGGACCATGTTAAGATTTTAAAATCGAAGACCTGCAGAACTGGTCAATTTTTCAGCATGTCCACAAAATATATATAAAAAAATTGGTAGCATATCATGCTAAGAGAGTTTATGCCAATGCAAAAAAAGATGATGACTGCTGCATATGAAAAACTTGAGAAGTATAAAAAAAATGAGAAGATTTTTTAAGAAAAGAAGAATATTCATCATGAAATGGTGAAGTTTTTTTTTTTTTTTTTTTTTCATGAAAAAAGATGTTTTATAAGCACACGTTGCATATGTATGAAGAGAAAGTGAAGAGTTATAAATTTGTTGTTGTCATACTAGGTCTGTTGTTTTTTATTTATTCATATGGTTTCTATGTATGTTTGGGTCTGATGTTCTGTCTTTTGTTGTTGTTGCTGTAACTGTTTCATTTTGGTGTATGACAAAACTTCGATGTTCTCTTTAAATATAGGGTTAACAGGTCTTTTAGTCCATGATTTTTGATGACTTTTGAGTTTTGGTCCATGATGTTTTTTTGCCTAGTTTTGGTCTTATATGTTTGCATATTTTTCTAGTTTTGGTGTCAACTCGCCCCCAATTGGACTAGGTCCAATTGGACCAGTCCTGGGCTAGACCAGTGCTGGGTCGATCCCAGTTGGGGTCGCCTGGGTCCGGCGACCCCGACCGTGGTCGGACACAGCTGTGGGCTAGCCCAGGGCTAGGTCAATTGGACCTAGTTGTCCAATTTGAGGCCAATTTTAAAAATTTAGGACTAAATCGAACAAAAAAAGAGTTAGTGAAGTATTAGAGGGACTAAAAATTGAACAAAATTAAAATTTAGGGTGGATCACGTGACTTGCACATGTTACTTAATGGAAAATATGGACGGAATGTAACAGAAAGACCAAAACTAGAGAAAATATGCAAACATATGAGACCAAAACTAAGCAAAAGAAAAAAAAAACCATGGACCAAAACCCAAAAGTCGTCAAACATCATGGACCATAAGACATGTTAACCCTTAAATATATGGTTAGTTCTAAGTGTTGCAATTTGGTATCTGTGTGAATATAAATGTTTCAGTGTAGTATACATTTTTATCTCAAGTCGGTGGAAACCGCGACAAGTGCATGGGAAAGAGCAACGATTTGATGGTAGTATTGGAATCCAATCAATAAGAAAAGTGGGTGATCAAGAGTGAAAAGTGTTAAAACGAGAAGTTTGATATAAAAAAGAATGAATCAACATGGAAAATGGTGTTTATTAAAAAAACTAGCTGCATAAATCGTCTTACGGTATTTATGTTGCATATCTCGAAAAATTATGCGGTTTCAAAAAAAAAAAAAATCGACCAAAAAGATGAAGAAATGAGTGAGATATTAGGTTCCAAAGTTTTGAGTTTCTATTAAGCAGCTATTCTTCATTCTACAATAATGGTATTTTGGTCTTTTCTTGTATTTTTTTTTCTATCTCCGGCGCAAAAAATAGTCACGTGCTTCGCACGTGACCGATTCGTGAGTTTTGACCAGAAATTCTAACGGTGCAACACCCAAGTTAACTCGGATACTAATTTGTCACAAAATTTAGTGGATGTACCAATTCGCTTTGCGCTGTTAATCTAGATACCAATTTAGTTTAAATTCCTATTTTATAATTGTTGCGACCCAACCCATCTCCCCCGTGAACTCAACCCTTTGAGTTGATTACCACTTATCTTTCGTCGTATTTGGAAACAATAAGCATGTGACAGTAGATATATATATATATATATATATATTTTTTTTTTTTGTTTTTTTTTCTTCTTTTTTTTGGCCAGAGACAGTAAATAGATTTTGTTTTTGTTTTGGGTAACAAACACAGTTTATAGACTTTTTTTTTTTTTTTTTGGCTAGAGACAGTAAATAGATTTTGTTTTGGGTAAGGGTTAACAGGTCTTTTGGTTCATGATATTTTTTTTTCTTAGTTTTGGTCTCATATGTTTGCATATTTTTCTAGTTTTGGTCTTTCTGTTACATTCCGTCCATATTTTTCGTTATGTAAGATGTGCAAATCACGTGATCCACCCTAAACTTTTAATTATGTTCAATTTTTAGTCCCTCAAATACTTCCCTAACTCTTTTTTTGTTCAATTTAGTCACAAACTTTTAAATTTGACCTCAAATTGGACAACTAGGTCCAATTGACCTAGCCCTGGGCTAGCCCAGGGCTGTGTCCGACCACGGTCGGGGTCGCCGGACCCAGATGACCCCAACAGGGATCGACTCAGCCCTGGGCTAGCCCAGGACTGGTCCAATTGGGGGCGAGTTGACACCAATACTAGAAATATATGCAAACATATGAGACCAAAACTAAGCAAAAAAAAACATCATAGACCAAAACCCAAAAATCGTCAAACATCATGGACCAAAAGTCATTAAACACAGTAGATAGATTTTTTTTTTTTTTTTTTTGTGTAACTACAGTAGATAAATTGACTAAAGTTTTATGATACTTTTTCTATTGCCTTATTTCTTTGTCCCTTATCTTATTCTAACTCGTGTTAGGATTTTACCTGATTCTGTACAATAATGCACTCTTTTGTAATTATGAATTACTTATTTGCATTTCATAAAAAATCTAGTTGAGTCATCATTATTTCTCTTGATATGATTTAGAGAAGTGTTTTTATGGGCGAAATGCGTATCATATGAGAAATATGTAAAATTTTGGAGAGGACAAACTAGCAAAACACTAGGAGACAGAAATGTGAAAGAGTAATTAAGGGATCCCAGAATATCAATCATTCATCAGGGATATTCTTACCCTTAAATAGACCAAATAAACTAAAGAAATACAAATTAGTCCAAATAATTAAATTGAAGGAACTCTAAACTAGTTACAAAGTTCAGATTGCAACCGAGCTTAATTAAATTCGAAAATGGGCCTTAAAATACAAAACTTGGACTGGGCTAAAATAAATCCGAACATGCCGGGATGGTCTTAACCAGACTTATGGGCTTCATCTATTGGGCTCCAATACTCCCTCTCAAGCTAAACTTCCCTCATAAATGTTAACAATCTTCAGATTTCCCAATAGATGTTGATGATAAGCCTTTGGAAGGGCCTTCGTGAATATATTTGTTATCTGGTTCGTGGTCTTTAAGTAGGGATGGCAACGGGTCTCGGGGCCCCGCGGACCCGCGGGGCCCCGACCCGGTTTTGACCCGAGGAACCGCCGACCCACGGGTCACGGGTCGGGTTCGGGGCGGGTCGGACCCGGGTCGGGTCGGGTCCGGGTCTAGGGACACGGGGCCCCGTTGACCCGCCCCGAAATGCCTATATATATATTTTTTACTTTTTTTTTTCAATGTTAATATAATGTAATATTTACTAAACAATATGGTTAATATAGTAACTATATAAATAATATGGACCAAATTATAAATAGATGTATATTTAGATTATTAGGATTTGTTAATTTGGATTTGGTATTCGGATTTGAATTTGTATTTGGTGATGAATTTGATGTGTTTGTATTTGATTGATGTTAGATTTATGGTTTGAATTTACATATAATGTAATATTTTGGCAAAAAAATTGTATTTAATATTGAGAAGTGAAAAAAAAAAAATGTTCACGTCGGGTCGGGGCCCCGCGGGTCGACCCGCGGGATTTTTGACCCGACCCGACCCCCCCGGGAGGTACACTTACCCGGGTCCGGGTCAGCCAGGCTGACCCGCGGGGCGGGTCCGGGGCTGCGAAAACCCGCCCCGACCCGCCCCGTTGCCATCCCTATCTTTAAGTACTTCGGCTTGATAAATCCTGCAGTAACCTGATCTCTAACAAAGTTACAGTCAATCTCAATTTGCTTAGTTCATTCGTGAAAAACATGATTATTTGCTATCTGAATTGCTGCCTTATTATCACAATGCAGTAAAATAGATTTTCCAGTAAAGATTCCTAACTCAGAAAGCAAATCTTTCAGCCAAACAAGTTTACCAACTGTATCACGCATACTTCTATATTCGGCTTCAGCCGATGAACAAGAAACAGTCGGCTATTTTTTTTTACTTTCCAAGAAATCAAAGAATTACCAACAAACACACAATAGCTACTTACCGACCTCCTTGACTCAATACACATTGCATAATCAGAATCACAATATGCAGTAATATCCAACCTACCACTTGACGACAATAAAATGCCCAAATCAGGTTGCAGCTTTAAATATCTTTAAACACGAATTACAGTATCATAATAAGACCTTTTGAGACTTTGCATGTATTGACTAAGATATTGAACATAATAAGCATTATCAGGGCGAGTAATTCCTAAGTAGAGAAGTTTTGCAATCAACTTTCTGTAAATACTTGGATCAGAAAAGGGCTTTATCATCCTTATTCAGGTTAAGGCTTTCATCATATCTAACCGATGTAAACCTAGAATTTGCTCCATCATAGTATTACTAGGCTTCCCACTTAACAAACCAACTTCAGAGAACAATTCTAATACATACTTCCTTTGACAGAGCACAATACCATTAGAAGATCTTGCTACCTCAATGCCAATGAAATACTTTAAATCTCTCAAATCCTTCATCTTAAATTTAGTTTGTAAAACAACCTTTAACTCATTAATCAAGACATAACTATTTCCAGTTATTAACAAGTCATCAACATAAACAAGAAGTACCGCAATCTCCTTACCATTCCTTTTTGTAAAGAGTGAATAATCAAGATGACATTGTTTATAACCAATCTAAATAAGCGCCTCAATCAGCTTTAAATTATATTGTCTGGAAACCTGTTTTAACCCATAAAGAGATTTGTGCAATCTACAAATAAGGTTAGCTGAAACATCAACATCAAACAAGTCTCCATGATCGCCAAATTCAGGAGGCAAATCCATATAAACATCCTCAACAAGACCACCTTGCAAAAATCCATTGTAAACACTCATTTGATACAAATTCCAACTATTTAGAGCATCGAGAGTTAAACAATTCTAACAGTTCCAATTTTGGCAACATGCGAAAAAGTTTCACTATAAAAAGTCTGACTCTATAACGTTCTAAGGAACCATTAAAATTATATTTTACTCTAAAAACCAAAGCTAGACCATACCTCTAACCAGCAAGACAGCCGGTTTCCGGTCTGACCGATTCAACTGCTTTTATGTAAACAAATATTTCATCTCCTCTAACATCTCAATAGATACCGACCAGCGCGCCCCCATTACAAGAACCCCACTTCGTTCAGTTCGCTTGATGGTCAGATCCAAAGATCAAAATTCCACTGTCGCTATATACATCTAGGTGGTCTCGAGCAGATGAGAGATCGACAAGCACAGAAATGCACAACCAGCAGATGAGGGAATGTGGAGAAGATGAGGATACATGAAGGTTGACGTGAAGAACAAAGGGAAAATCGACAGCGGCGAATAGACGAAGAGACTCTCCTGGACGACATGAGACAAGAGCGAAGATGGTTGGGCGAGTGGACGAAATCGTGACACCTTGGAGATCGACGAGCTTCTTATTGGACAACGGTGGTGATGCTCTGACCTTCTATATGTGGCGACGTGAAAATCCAAGAAGCCTATCTCTGTAGTTGATTAGGTTTTTCTGAATTAACCATAACAACTTTTTTTTTTCAAGATTGGATTGGCTCTGGTTCCTCTGATTCAACCCGGTCATATGTAGTTTTTCATGTTGGCATTTGGTGTAAACGAGCCGCCATTATAGGAGCCCATTAATATAAGCCCAACATGCTAAGTCTAAATTGGGGTATGGCACATAAGGGATTTCGGGTCAGGCCGAAATCCTCATGGACCATGCGCAACCCAAAATGGTCGGCCCAGTTGACTTTTGTGGTGCGACTGAAATAAGGTGGGAAGTCCTAGGTGAGTTTTGCCCACCTCCTCTTTATAAATAGGAGGTGTTAGGAATTTCTTGGGGTTGGTCAATCTCTCATTTTAGTTGCCAAAAAAAAAAATCCCATCTCCTTAAATATAAATAGTTCACCCGAACCATATACACCACTAAGTAGGTGCCGAAATGTGACAATCAATTCACCCCGTAGAACCATCCAGCAACCAGATTGAAGAGGCTTTGCTGTGGAGACCATTGCCTGCAGATTGCTCCTTAACTAGAATTATTATAGGACATCGTCGTGCAGATCGTGAACTCCCTTGTGACATCCTTGGGCTACAGATAAAATAATCACAAAATAGGTATGTGCACTCTTCCGCTTCGTAATTAGTTTACCGAACATGTACTTGTGGTATGATCCGTATTGTTTATCCCCTAGAATCCATCAGTGATATCAGAGCCTGTGTAGGGTGTTCATGAATTTTTAATAAAAACGTGAATTTTATCAAAATTGGACTTTGGATTTTTGGTCGATGTAAAATGTGATCTTGAAATTTCCCACCGAACCTTAGGATGACGAATTCACTCGCATGCACAAACTGCTAGAATCATGCAATAAATTGCTTAAACGAAAAATACGGTGGGACAAGTCACCGTCGATGTAAGCGCGTCTAAGGTACTCCTCATTTTGCCATGTATATAAAACAGACAATGTTTTATACAACACAAATCGTCTGATATGATTCACTTGTGAATTCTTTTCCAGCTGTGGTGTTCTACATGACTTGAAGATTGTGGACAATCTACTTTATGTTGTTGATGCATTATGATTAAATTCTAGCTGTTTTCACTTAACTTTCGTTGTTCCTCTCTATTATGGTTGTTCATGTTTATTGGATTATTGAATAAAGTGATTGTTATTTAGATTGACCTTATCAATTAATCGACCTTCACAACGTGATCGATTTGATTAAAATCCAATAATGAAGCCAAACACTTCGAGTTTCGATAGTTCAACTATCCGAATGAAATAATCCACACCCGCACATGATACGATTCGTCCAAAGTCCATCAATTGCGTTCGATATATGAATTTAAATCTTCTTTATTTGTTAGTACTCCATGGAATAATTTAATCGTACTGACGAACAAGAGCGTAACCGATTAAATTAAATTTTTGAAACGAAACGATTTCACCATGGGTGACAGCTGGTGATATGCGCGCTATGCGCATGTTCCTCAACAAATGGAACACATCGATTCATAGTACAAATTTAATATAAAGTATTTTCTTGATTTAATGCTGGATACAAATTTTCATTTGCATTAAACACCCATTTTGGGTTATACTCATTGATTTCTCATAAATCGAGATGAGGTATGATTCAAAAGCTACCTCTATCTCGTAAAGAATCAATTAATGCAAAAGGTGGAAAACCTAATGCACAACTCAGAGATGGTCGAAACCTCTGAAAATGAGTATGAAAAGAAAAATGATATTTTATGAAAATACTATCCTAATATACGCCTCTAACGATAAGATTGGCGGAGCATTTTTTTTTAATCATACACTTCAAGGACATAGTTTTAAACATGTCGTTGACTATTCAATTTCCGATCTCCTTCAAGGATGATATGATGTTGATTACCACTTATGTAGAACTTTGTTCCTAAAATATCGGATGACGCGACATCATATGAGCTATAAACTGGTAATGAGACGAATATTACCGAAATTGCGACCTCACGGTTGCAAATGCAAACATGTATTGCACCGACAACTGTTAAGGAAAAGTTGGAACTTAGAGTACTGAAAAGTATCTTTATATGGTTCTCCGAATACTCATTGACATACATGTTTGTGGTGGCTCAGAAGATTGGTGGCGTGGTCGAACATGAGACGTTACGTTACTTGAGGACGAATTCCTAAGCTTTGTGACATCAACGTAAACGAAGTCTTGATTGAACTAGAGTAGAATAATGATGATCAGGTTCCACTTTATTCGAGTGGGAGATTTAAGGCGGCAACGCAAGTGAATGACATGGTAAATGAGAATGGAGACATTTTCATAATAAATCAAGTGGGATGAGTCAATCCAACCACACAGATCACTGTTGCTGCAGGTGCGAATCAAGTCGAACCTGATAATCATGTTGCTGAACCGTTGGATGAAAATCCTATAATTCCTCAACAACCTACTGGTGACAGTGGGAGTGGCACTACCAACTTGGTTCCTGGTCCTAGTAACCATGGAATTCATCTCGGAGATAGAATCCCGAGACCAAGAGGTCGTCCAAGAAAATTTGTTGGTGAATGTTCAAGCAACGTTCTTGTTCCCAGTGGGAGTATTGTTCCAATCATGAGCATTATTCGTAGTGGGAGCGTTGTTCAAACACAAGATGGGACTAATGATCCTAGACGTACTCAAAGGCATCGAACTTCTCTCAAGAAGTTGTTGTATTACGGGGATAAATACTACGAGAACAAAAGCCTAGATACGTGAATGGTAACTAATAAGCAGCGGAAGATAGTGCACATACCTATAATGCTTCCGTAGTCCCAAGGTCACTAAGGGGAGTTCTTGATCCGTCAGACGGTTCCCATAGAGGTTCTCGTTAAGGAAACCCTACGCGGATTATGCTCCACAACAATGCCTCTGTCGATTATTTAGCAGGGATGGATCACCAGAGTAAATTTCTTGACACAATTTGGCACCTCCTAGGGTGTTGGTGGTTTCGGCCGAACAGGGTCTTTTTAGGGAGGAGGAATTACTTTTTTTTATCTCACCACAAAGGAGAAGAGATTGACTTATAATAAATCCCTAGCACTCCTTATTTATAAGAGGAGCTAAGTGGACAAAAGTTCACTTTGTCCTCCTAGATATATTCGGCCGGCCATTAGAGTACGGATGCCCAATTTTGGGCCTCTCATGTCAATTGAGATTTTTGGCCTAGCCCAAAATCCCTAATGTGACATTACCCAATTTCCTTAAGTACCGGACTCATATTAATGGGCTCCTAATTACGGCGGCCTAATCTCCAAATGCCAACAGCTCCCACTCGTTGGAATGGGAGGGTGCCTGTTAATATGTTGTCGACCAACACATCAAAATTTGTCTTCGATCCAGCCCAGCTTCAGAATAGTTCATACAAGGTTTGCCGTACGACCGTCGGACATGACGGGCATCGTGCTATTCATTTGTTAGAAGTGTTGTAGCGCTCGCGGAACGTTGATTCCCCATCTTTAATCAACCTGTGAAAAAAATACTGTGCCGTGTTGTATCTTAGGTCAACCGCCATTCTCTAATTGCCTAGTTTCCACATAGGAATATTCCTTCAAGGCATCCGTACAAGTATTCACAACCTTCAACTTATATCAGGCTGGTGGCCACCTAGTGAATACAAGAGTCGGAGAATTACAGGTGTACATGACCATCCCCATCGCCTCTACCTAGGGGTGAGCAAATATCCCGAGAGGCTCAAAATCCCGCCCGTCCCGCCCTAGTCCGTCCCAAAAAGCCCGTCCCAAAAATGTGCCCAAGCCCTAATGGGCGGGACTTTTCTTCTCAACTAGGGCTAGGGCTAGGATTAGAGATTTTTTACGAAGTCCCAAAAGACCCGTCCCGTCCCTTTTTGCTAACTAATCAGCTATAAACTATAGTTAGTTAAGTTAACTTTAGTGATGTTTCAGGTTGAAGTTCCATTTGATCTGGAATTTGCATTTATAACTTGTTATATAAGAATTGTTGATGACTTTGTGTTAGAGTCTTGGTAAAACTTAGTTTTGGGGTCTTTGGTGAACTATTTTGGAGAATCAAGTTATGTGTTGAACTTGGTGTTCTTACAAGTGACAAAATGTTTGAGTGATTTTGGTGTTTTATGGTGAACTTTGTGGTATGTGTTGAACTTTGTTGTTGTTCTATGTTTAGTTATGGTTTAAGTAAATTGAGTATGATTTTTTTATAACTTTGATAGGAATTTGGGTTTGTCCCATTTGTCCCTAGTCCCTGTAGGCCCGTGGCGGGCGGGCCTTTTCCTACTAGCTAGGGCTCGGGATAGGGCTCGGGACATCCATTAAGTGGCCCTAGTTTTAGGGCTCGGGCCATTTTTTAGAAAAAGTCCGCCCATCCGTCCCATGCTCAGCCCTACCTCTACCCTTAGTCAAACACAAAAAACGTGGTCACTTGGCCTTTTTGTACAACACTACGCTCGTACGTCGGGAAGCGAACATTGAGCTTGACCTTAGGTATGAGTTTTGAGTCTGTGAGATTACTTTGGATGCTTCATTATAAAGCATCTGGGACCAGTCACACGCTCAAGGTGAAGAAGTTTGTGCCCATTCGAATCTCGTGGATTCTGTCTAGCACAACCGAGCTAACCCCGTGGTCGAACATGGCACGCGCAATATGAAGCGTGCGTTGATAGCATAAACTAAATTTTAGTCAGGAGTGAGAAATGTCATATGTTATCGCAGATTTATCATCTGGCCCATAATGTGGTTATTTGACGAACAAAGTTCGTCACGACGATTTGCAAAACTTAGATCATGTCGTGTTACCCCGAAACCAAATGATCGTTCTGCTTAACACTAGAGCGGACGCGTCGTTACGCCCCTCTTATAACTCAAACTCGGATCTATATCCATTTATAACTCAAGCTCGGATCTATATCTGATTACAATGATACACATAAGGATTCCCCCTCATTTACAACTCAAACGAGCACATCGTTCAGGGTCTAACGACCACAACTAACGTGTTACGCTCTAGCACCAACGGTGCATCTTTATACCCGAATTGGGATTCACTTTCTGGATAACATGCCATTCTCGAGGGCAAACACCTTATATTACATCTCACAGACGTGATTCTTCGATCAAGTGTGTAGTTTACTTACAACATGCGACCATGATATTTAGATCTGGCGTACAAATGTATAAAACGATAGAAGACCTTCCAGGAGCGACAACAAGAAGACCACAACCCTTCATAGGGAATCATAACCCTTACAAAAATAACAAGTAGCTTCTAGGCACCACCAAGGTGCTATGCCCAAATCTCAAAATCTATCAAATACGCGGGTATATCACTCATGCCGCTATTGTAACTACAACAACTCTCAGTCGTGCAAGTATATCACTCCTGCCGCCTTGACTATTCCTATTGCGACATCACGCTCGCGGGTATCACTCATGCAGCCGCATATTATGAAGTCAGGCTTGCAGGTATATCACTCATGCAGCCGTATATTACGACATCAGGTCCGTAGGTATATCCCTCCTACCGCAAAGGTCCAGTAATCAGGCTTATCGCCATATTATTTCCATATTATATTACGATCACTCGATCAGGCGCGTAGGTATATCACTCCTACATTCGTGATCATGTGATTAAGTTTATCACTATATTGTATTATATTACTGTCACATGATCAGGTGCGTAGGTATATCACTCCTACCACCATGATCCTGTGATCAGACAAATTGCCATATTATATTACAGTCCCGTGATTAGGTGAATAGGTATATCACTCCTACCACCATGATCCGGTGATTAGGTTTATCGCCATATTATTGCCATATTATATTACGATTCATCGATCAGGTGCGTCGGTATATCACTCCTACCTCCATGATCCAGTGATCAAATTATTTCCATATTACATTATGATTCCCCAATTAGGTGTGAAGGTATATTACTCCTACAACAGTGGTCATTCGATCAGGTGCGAAGCCATATTATATTTGCTACCACAAATTTCAAGGTGGCTATCATGTCCACACATCGTACAGTGGCTATCATGTCCACGAACTTCAAGGTGTCTATCATGTCCACATATCGCAAAGAGAGTAATATTTCACATGAAAGGGTTGGTAGACAAACTACCCTTCATGCAAAGGAGTCTGTATAAAGAGGTGGTCATCCATAAAATACTCCAAGAGAGTAATATAAGTGCCAGTAGACAAACCGCCCTCCATAATCGATCGTCCAAAAAGACGATCGTCCATAAATACTCCAAGAGAGTAATATAAGGGTCGGTAGACAAACCGCCCTCCACAGTCGATTGTACAAAGAGACGATCGTCCATAAAAGCTCCAAGAAAGTAATATAAGGGTCGGTAGACAAACCGCCCTCCATAGTCGATCGTACAAAGAGACGATCGTCCATAAAAGCTCCAAGAGAGTAATATAAGGGTCGGTAGACAAACCGCCCTCCATAGTCGATCGTACAAAGAGACGATCGTCCATAAAAGCTCCAAGAGAGTAATATAAGGGTCGGTAGACAAACCGCCATCCATAGTTGATCGTACAAAGAGACGATCGTCCATAAAAGCTCCAAGAGAGTAATATAACGATCGTTCAAAGAGACGATCGTCCATAAAAGCTCCAAGAGAGTATTATAGGGTCGGTAGACAAACCGCCCTCCATAGTCGATCGTACAATGAGACGATCATTCTCCAAGAGAGTAATATAAGGGTTGGTAGACGGACCACTCTCCTATTCGACCGTCTAAAAGAGACGATCGTCCATAAAACCTCAAAGAGAGTAATATAAGGGTTGGTAGACGGACCACCCCTCATTGTAGATCGTCCAAAGAGACGATCATCCATAATCATTCATAAAATACTCCAAGAGAGTAAAATACAAAGAGACGATCATCCATAATCATTCAGAAATTATAATCTAAGAACTGAATTATATATTGTAATATGAGTGATTGTGTAATGGATGTAGGTTCATTTAACTCAGAGCCTAATGCAGGCAACGCCTCCATCAGCCTCAGGGGCAAATGATGGATATTGATATAAACATATTGATTTGATACCATAATAGTTATTAACTATAAATAGTCTAATGTCATAACGGTCAATCAACTATTAATATTCAACTACCATAATAGTAATTGCCTAAATATTATGTTACTATAACGGTCATCGTCAATAAATGACCATATACCATAATAGTTATTATACTCTTTTATATAAGTTGTTCTCTTATGAATAAGAGATATGATATATGATAAAATATATACAAAATAGTGATCTCTCTTTATATGAACAGCTACTAATTTGACCGTCGGAGAGGGATCGCCGATGTTCGCCCTGGCATTGTCCCTTTTTGTAGGTGCGTGCCCTGGATTCGAAGACTAAGGAGCTCGGAGACACCGCGGAAACCAACCCGGTACTTCCAAGATCCAACACGCCTCATTTGTCATGTATATAAAGCTATAAAGAGTTTTATTCAGATGCAGATCATCTGATGTGATTCACTCGTGAATTTGTTCAATTGTGGTGTTCGGCATGACTCAAAGTTCTCCACAGTCTATACAATGAGCATTGATCGAACACACGACCTTTAGATCAAGAACCTTATTATTTTCAATTCATCTTTCATCGTTCATTTGAATTGATGACTTTGGTTGTTTATATTTCGAATGATTGAATAAAGTAATTGTTACAGAGATTGAATTCAATTCGATTCGAAGTACAATTTACTTATAAAATAATCGACACGGTCAACAGGATCGATATGAACAAAATCAGAATATACGGATTAAGAACCAAAATTTCGGTCAGGGCAAGATGTCGAATAAATGAAACGATTACACATACTCCAATTCATTGTGGGCCCATCGATTGCATAACTAAAATGAACGATTTAGTTATAATCTATTAAAAGTACTCCAGGTAATTAATAAATCGTAACAATGAACATGTGCAAAATCGATAAGATTAAATTTTGGAAACGAAACAATTTTACAAAGAGTTACATCTGGTGATGCGTCGACGCGCAACTCCCTCGACAGACGGGACATATTGTTTCAAAGTACAAATTTAATATGAAATTTTTGATTCAATGCTCAAAATAATTTTTTTCATTGCATATAACCTTTCGGTTTATGATACTCATACAACTTCTCGTGGAGAATTTTGAAATGAGCAAAGGGTGAGAACCTATTGCACGATCTGAGGTGGACAAAGCCTCGGAAATTGAGTATGCAATGAAATTGATTGTCCGTTAAACGACGATTTGGATATCGGCTTTAACGAATCAGATTGGCGGAGCATCATAATCACACACTTCCAGAACATGGTCAGTATCATGATATCGCTGACTCAACTTCTAATCACCTTCAAGGATGATGTGTAGTTGATTGAAAATCATGTGGTGGACCTAGTTCATATAAAATCGGATAACCATCACCATATGAGCTCTGAATTGGTAAAGAGATGGATCTTACCAAGCTGCAACCCCGCGGGTGGCGCAGCACACACGTATCAACCTACAGCCGATTCGGCTAGTTGGAACCTAGATGACTGAAAAGTATCTTCAACGATACTAATAACTCTACGGGACACGTGTTAAGGACATCTCTAGAAAAGGGTGGTGTGGTCGGACATGAGACGTTACGTTCCTTGATGATGATGATGATGTTCAGATCTCACTTACTTCGAGTGGGAGATTTGAGGCAGAAACACCAGTGAATGACATGGTCAATGAGAATGGAGACATTTTCATAATAAATCCAGTGGGAGGAGTCAATTCTACCACGCAGATCACTGTTTCTACAGGTGCGAATCAATTGGAACCTGATCATCACATTGCTGAACCGTTGGATGAGAAACCTATAATTCATCAACTACCTGCTGGAAATAGTGGTGGTAGCATAACCACCATGGTCCTAGAAAACATGGAATTAATCTCGGCGGTAGAAACTCGAGACCAAGAGGTCGTCAAATAAAAGTTGTAGGGGAAGGTTCCAGCAGCGCCCTTGTTCCCAGTGGGATTATTGTTCCGAGTGTGAGCATTGTTCCAAGTGGGAGTGTAGTTCAAAATCAATATAGGAATATTGAGCTTTGACGTATTCAAAGGCACCTAACTTCTCATAAGAAGTATCTTATCAAAAGAGGTGACTTGTTCACCCTGACTTCGGTTGATGAACCAGTAACGGTTAAACAAGCGTTGGATGGACCTCAAGCGAAGGAATGGAGGAAAGCAATGGAGGAAGAGATCGCCTCTATGAAAGCCAATTCAGTATGGTTGTTAGTTGATTTGTTTGCTAACTGCAGAGCAATAGGGGCTAATTGGGTTCTGAAACTGAAACTCACTGTTGATGGAAACGTTGAGCGTTACAAAGCTCAATTAGTCGTGAAAGGATATACCCAACTTCACGGGGTGGACTTTGATGAGACGTACTCACCTATTGTGCGTTACACCACATTCCGGGCCATCTTGGTCTTGGTTACAAGCCTCGATTTGGAGCTACACCAAATGGATGTTAAGATTGCGTTCCTCCATGGAACCTGGAGGAAGAGATCTATATGGTGCAACCAGAGGGTTTCGTTACCCCTGGAAACGAACGTAAAGTTTGTAAACTCCAAAGAACGATCCATGGTCTTAAACAATCATCTCGTCAATGGTACCCAGGTTCCATAAGGAAATCATTGGCAACAGATTTCGAATCTTCACGAGGATCCATGCGTACACAAAGACCTCTAGGATAAAGTACGTTATCTTGACGTTGTATGTCGATGACATACTTATTGCTGCGAATGATGTGAGTTACATGAATGAATCAAAGTCCTGGCTGGCATATGTATTTGAGATGAAAGTCATGGGAGAAGCCACGTACATTCTAGGCATTAAGATTGCTAGGGTTCGGGCTGCTCGATAACCATGTCTTTCCCAACAAGCATATATCAACAAATTGTTGAGAAAGTTCAATCTCTAAGATGCCAAACCTGTAGATACGCCGGTAGTGTTTGATTGCGCGATGTCGAAGCGTGAGGGCCATAAAGACCAGGAAGAGCGTGAAAAGATGAAGAGTGTAGAGTACCTCAGTATGGTTGGTAGTCTGATGTACGCCATGCAATGTACTCGCCTGGATATCTGTTAACCTGTGGGCTTAGTAGCGCGTTTCCAATCGGACCCTGGATATCAACATTTTCGAGCCTTTAAACTAATTATTTGATACCTAAAAGGTACTACCGACTACAGATTGTGCTATGAGGGTAAGAGGTTAGAATTTTTTGGGTTCAGTGACGCCGACCATGGTGGCGATCAGGATGATCGTAAGTCCACCTCAGGAGGAGTATTTCTCCTAGCTAATGCCGCCATTTCATGGATGAGCAAGAAGCAATCATGTGTCGCGCTGTCCACGATGGAACCCAAATTCGTGGCCGTCTCTAAGAATGCACATGAAGCTATTTGGCTTAAACGACTCTTAACTGCCCTGCTTGATGTCGAGGACGGAGTAAACCTGTGAGGATTTAATCTGACAGTCAACGAAACACATTGATGTTAAATATAATTATGTGAAGAGTATTGTAGAAGACAAATTGATCATATTAGAATACTTATCCTCTGAGAATATGGTGGCGGACCCATTGACTAAACCACTACGCAGAGAAGTTTTCAAAAAGCATGTCAAAATGCTTGGACTGCGTAGGGTTTAGGAGGATAGTATTGTGTCAAACAACATTTTTGAGTTTGAATTTTTCCAATTTGAATGGACGAATTGCAATTTTAGTTTATGATCTTACGACGTCATAATTTTTGAATTACACTGGATTTACAGTATATAAACCAGTCGTTGGAACGTAAAACCTCCCAATAAAATATGTCGAATGTGGGCCCAGCCTCGTCACACAGGCTCAGTCGTCTTGACGAAGGAGGTACCTCCACCATGTCAAGACCGGCTAAGAACCACGGTGTTTTCGAAAAACCTGGTTAAGCAAAACGATCATTTGGTTTCGGGGTAACACGACATGATCTTGTTTTGCATATCGTCGTGATATACTCAGTTCATCGGAAACCACATTCTAGGCCAGATGAGAATCTGCGATAGCATATGACATTTCCCACTCCTGACTATTTAGGTTATTCTATCGACGCGCTCTTCACACTGCGCGTGCCATGTTCGACCACGGGGTCAGGCTCGGCTGTGCAGGATAGAATCCTCGAGATTCAGACGGGCGCAAACTTCTTCACTTTGAGCGTGTGACTGATCACGGGTGCTTTATGAAGGAGCACCCGAAGTATACTCACGGACTCATAACTCATGTATAAGGTCAAGCTCAATGGTCGCTTGCAGGCGTACGAACGCAGTGCTAAACGAAACGGCCCAGTGACCACGTTTTAGAAACCGGTTGAGTTTGACTAAGGGTATGAGCAATGGGGATGTTCAAGTTCACCTATAATTCTCTGACTCTTGTATTAACTAGGTGGCCACCAACCAGATATTAGTTGAAGGTCGTGAATACTTGTACGGATGCCTTGGAGAAGTGTTCCTATGTGGAATCTAGGCAACTGGAGAATAACAGTTGACCAAGGATACAACGCGGCACAGATATGTGTGTAGGTTGATTACAGGTTGGCGAGTCAACGTTCCGCGGATGCTACAACACTCTTAACCGATGAGTAGCATGATGTAAGTTGTATATGCCGGTCGCACGAAAATCTCGTATGAACTATTCCGAAGTAAGGACTGGATCGAAGACTAAATTTTGACGTGTTGGTCGACAACATATTAATAGGCACCATTCCATTCCGGCGAGTGGGAGCTGTTGGCATTTGGTGAATGGGCCACCATAATATGAGCCCTTTAATATAATCCCAACAGTTAAGGTAATTGGGTTATGTCACATTAGGGATTTTGGGCTAGCCCTAAAATCCCAATTGACATGAGAGGCCCAAAATTGGGCCTCCCTTAGCCCATTACTAGGCCGGCCGAATTACTTGAGTAAGGAGGTGGGGATTTTCCTACCTCCCCTTATAAATAGGGGTTGTCAGGATTTCTTTAGAGAGATCTAGAAAATCACTCCATTCTCCTAAGTGTTGAGACAAAATAAATCCCTCTCCCTCACTCCTCTAGTTTCGGCCGAACCTCCCTAGGTTCAAGGTACCAAATTGCTTTGAGAAATTTACACCAGAGATCTGTCCCTACTAGGAATCGATAAGAGGCTTTGTTGTGGAAACCATTCCGTTTAGGTGATTCCTTTACAAGAATCATTTCAGGAGCAGTCTGGCGGATCGGAACTCCCCTTGAAGATCTTAAGACTACAGGAAAGAAATTACTAGTATGTGCCTCTATTCCGCTGCGTAATTAGATTACCTAGCATGTGCACGCGTTTTTTTTCTGTAGTATTTATCCCCTAAATTCAACATGACATTGACGGTTCCTTTCTTGGGTGGTGGTGGGTTGTCACCCATCTTTCCTTTTCCTTTGTCAATAGGCAGTGGCATGGGAGGTCGCGGTCGCTCTCTGTTATTTCTTGTATTGACATAGTGCTTTAAACATCCCTTTTGGATTTCGTTGTCAATTTTATCTCTTAGATTATTACAGGAGTTAGTGTGATTTCCACGAGCTTTGTGAAATCCACACCACTTGTCATTGTCCGGACCCATTTGCTAAGTTGGATTTTTAAAGCCGAGATCCACATTCCTTGTTCCTTCATTTCCCGGAAGATGACTGTAAGAGGCGCGTTCAGGGGGTACGAATTTGATAGCGTTCACGCTATCTGGCTTTCTTTGTTCATTAAAGCTTCTTCATTTTGGAGGGGGAATCCCCTCTTTTGCTCTTTGGTTTTGCGACCCTTGTTGTGATTTACCTTTACCGTATTATTTCCTTCAGTTTTACTTGGCAGAACTGCTGTCAATGCACGCCTAATGGCCCTGGACCTTTCTTGGTCTATGTGTGCCTTCACACGCGTTGTGAGTTCTTCTACTGTGTTAACCATTTCCCGAGCCATGCTATCCGCTAAAGTTGCTCCCTAGCGTCCCAATTTCTCATAAATGCTCGGATGATTTCCCCCTCTGATAAGTCTTTCTCAATTTCTACTAGGTTTTGATTAAAGCGAGTGTAGTAACTCGCTAATGTTTCCTCATACTCTTGGTGTACATCATCATTGCCATTGGATCCATTTAGGAGCTGTCTTTCTCCTAGGTATATTTGAATAAACTTGGCTTTCAATTGCATCCATGAGCTTATTGATCCTTTCGGCAATCCGAAGAACTAGTGTGAAGCTGCCCCTGTTAGTGTCATTGGGAATGATAGAGCCATCAGTCTTTCATCACTTGTGCTTCCCATCAAGGATGCTTCGTGCTACTGCACATGCTCCATTGGATTTCCTTTTCCATTGTATTTCTCATCTTCCCAGGAGATATCCCCTTGGGGAAACGCATATCTATGAGCTCTTGCAAGAAGGGTTGTGAAGACTTGTCTCTTAAGCTATGTAGTTTTGCCATTTGCTTCGATCAACTTCCTTGTTACCAACGCTTCTATATCCTCCATTGTCATTGGTACCTGGGGCGGGTTGGGAGGCGGAGATCGATCAAAGGTCGTAGAAGCAAGGAAAGACGTTGTAGTTTGCATTCTGATCCATGGGTGAATACTGAGCTTGGAAAGGCTGATAGTATGGGCTTTGTTGGTATTGATACTCGTATGGAGACGGTGGTGGTGGTCTCTGTTTTCACACGAGTTTCTTTCATGGGCTTCTCGTTCCGTTCTCTCCTTTGATGTGGGCTTCTCCTTCTAGTATTCCCGCTCTGTGGGCTTCTTCTTCTCATATGCCCGCCCCATGGCCTTCTTCTTCCCGTATACCTGTAGATTGGCACCAGGGAGGGGGTTCCCGGTGAGCCCACTATTTTCTCAAAGTGTCCTGAGTGCATTCTTTCTTGGGACCTCTGCCCTTCCTTCTCCCCGTGATACCTGCAAAAGGGGCAATATCGAGACCCAATGGGGGGGGTGCTCGGTGTTCCCTCTCCGATACTTAAATGAGTATAGGCCTTTTAGAGAGATAAAGTAGAGAGAAGGCAGAGATTGAGTGAGAGATAACAAGATTGTTGCCAAATGAGGAGAGGATGCCTCTATTTATAGAGTTCCTATCGGACCGCCCCGGTTCCAGTGGTTTCCTGGTCCGGTTGTGGCAGGTTCGTAATATAAGTTGGCATTGACCGTAAATATGGTGCACTTGACCTTGGCTCAACCGTAGATGAGCATAATTTGTTTAAGTGTGTGGGAATGGCCTCCAAGGGCGAGCCCCGGGCGAAATATCGCTCGGGGGTGGGGGTCCGGACAAGGGGGACTCGTCCAGATGGAGGGGGGTACCCGACCGGGTACCCCCAAGGTCTTGCTCGGGTTACCCGAGCAAGGGGGTCCCTTGCTTGGGTTGCCCCGGGTGGTTTTTCCACTCGGGCCTTCCCGAGTGGTTTTCGCCACTCGGGGTGTTTTCCGGGCCTACGTGATGGGCCTCGGGTGTCCGTGTTCCAAGATTAGAATTATATTCGGTTATGACCCATTTATCGGGGTCAAATTAATAATAGCTTGGGTGTATATTCAACATTTGCCCCCCTTGACTCTATTTTTGTGGAGTATCGCCCAAGCGAGTTGCGAAATGTACCTTTATGATGATCCCGACCTTTATCGAATGCTCGAGGAACGTCGCCATTTTCCTTGCCCCGTGTTTAAGGAGCCTTAAGACGATCCCGACCTTCATTGAGTGCTTCGAGGAACGTTGATATTTTCCTTGCCCCGTGTTCAATGAAGCTTTATGACGATCCTGGCCTTCTTTGGATGCTCGAGAAACGTTCTAATTTTCCTTGCCCCCTGTTCAAGGAAGCTAGATAAACAAAATGCTATTGCTAATTTAAGAAAATTTATACCATGTGTAGATATTGTATAAAGGTAAGAATTACGAGCCTTGGTCTTGTTTTATTTAGCCTTAGGACCGTGTCCTTTAGTTTGAGTCTCTGTATCATGGGAGTTCCGTGTAGAAGCGCTTGACACAACTCTACATAAGAGAGGCTATAGGTCATCCCATGTTGGAAGGATGTTCATATAACATGTGAGTGTTAGTCAACATGGACGTGGGTGTTAGTACAAGTATGTACATGGATGATGTAAATGATCGTAAGTATGAAATATGGGCCTTAGTCCCATTTTAATTAGCCTTCATGTCTATCTCCTTATTTGAGGAACCTTGTTTTTAGGCTCTTAAAGCCGATAGCGTGCTTTGGAAGCGGTGTTTGCTCCGTTTGCGAGAGTGCGAGTGTGATCTTCTAGCTTTGACCTTCAATGGGCATGGCGTTTTTCTCCCCGTTTGTCGGAGTGTGGGCATGGTCCTTTAACCTTATCCCTGCAATTCGCTCTATATAAAGGGAGGTGAGAGTGGTTAAAATTCCTCCTCTTACCCTTCGTATAGAAGATTTTTTATAAATATATCTAGAAGGTTGTTCCCTTCATATATGTTGGAGCGTTACTCCCTTTGATTGGAGCTTTTTGAAGAATCTTTGAGATGAGTGTTTGATATAGATGTTACCCCCTTAGGAACTTGGTAGTTGCTTGTTGTTTGGGTGCCTTAGTGCTTTGCCTAGGTCATCCCTTGCTTGTATAGTTGATACATGCCCTCATGGAGGATGTTTAGTTCCACCCTTCATTACTTTAGGTAGTGTTGAGGTGATTTTATTTGTCTCCCTCCTTAGGGGTGTTTTCCATGCTTTGTTCATCATAGTCCCCCCTTTGACAAGTAATATCGTCCATGCACGTGTCTTTTGCCCACGTAGTAAGCATTTGATCTTTATGCACTTTGGGACGTATCCTTGGGTAGGTTGGTCTTGATGGATTTAGATGGTGTCATGACGGACCGCTGTTTTTTCCTGACGGACCGCTGCTTTTCTGACGGACCACAGTTTTTTCTTTCCTCTCTTGACCTTGCCCTCTTTGCTATCCGTGCTTGGGTCGGATATAGAGTGTTGTGCCACCGCCAACTATGGGCTTACTCCCTTCGTCTCTTCTGATGTTTCTATTGTATCCAGCATGGTGGTGAGTCCAGGTTCTATTCCTTAGTGATCTGGTACCCCTTGTTGTCTCATAAAGGGTTCTTTGGATTGGGTGATGTTAAATGGAATAGCAAACGTCGGTTCTTCATTGCCATTGAAAATGGTAGTGGCTATTGGGGGAAATATTGCTTCTTCGTTAAGGAGTGTTATCCTCGGACGGTGATTTTTCCTTCGTGGCTCAGTGCTGAGGTTACCTCCGCGGTATGCACACCTTGCACCTCTACAAGTGGGGGCTTGGCCCTTGTGCTACTCATGCTCTGTGACTTGTGCATATAGAGTTGTATGTATATGGTTGCCCCCATAGTGGGCATGAGTGGAGGTGTTTGCCGTTTCGGACGGGGGGCGGGGGGGGGGGGGGGGGGGGGGGGGGGATTAACCCTTGAAGTGACTACGCTTGGCAACCTATGTATGCGTGCCCCCGTAGTGGACACGTTGTTGTACGTAGAGGGATACTCCTCATATTGGTTATGCTTTGTAGCTCTTATATGCGTGCCCCCGTAGTAGACACGTTGTTGTATGTAGAGGGATACTCCTCGTATTGGCTAAGCTTGGTAGCTCATATATAAGGTTGTTCCTTCCATGCTACTGGTTGATACATAGCTTGTTGTAGGTGTTTGGTCCCTCCCTCGACTACCTTGGGTAGTGTTGGGATGGTTTTGCTTATCTCCCCTTTAGGGGTCCTTGCGACGTTTGTTTATCCACCATAGTCCTTCCTTTAGCAATTAGTGTCATCCATGCACATGTCTTTGCCCCCGTAGTAAGCATTAGATCTTTGTGCATTTTGGGACGTAATCCTCGGTAGGTTGGCGTTGATGGCTTAGCATAGTGCGTCGTGGCAGGGTTAATTGTACCTGACGTGTTATTGCTCCTCCTCTTGGAGTACTTTTTGCTATGTCCTTCGTCCCCCTGGTTTGCTATGGTTGACGGTCTCCTTGTGTTTGATTGCTACTTCGTTGAAGTTTCCTTACTTGCTTTTGAGGTGGGCTGGAGGATGTCCGTTGCTTAATTGGGCGTGTATCCCGCTTTGCCCCCCCGAGTTAAGCAATGACCCTAACCTTTTCTTGACTCTATAATGGTTGGATAGGCGTCCGATTAGGCTATTGATAGTTGTTTGAAAGCTTGGTGGAGGCTATCTCCTTAGTTTGTCCCTTCGACCACCGAACTTGCGGTTGTTGGACTTGGAATAAGGAGGATGCCTTCATGGCGATGGAGCCTCATGCTTGGCTAACCCGAGTATTGTTGGATCTAGGGTACGAGCCTTTTGATGATCATTTATAGTGTACTGGTTTTCTATACATGTTGAACCTTCTTCCGTGGACATGATAGCTACCTTTGTGATATAGGGGTATGGTTTCCTCCTTTGAGACATTTGGGCATGATAACTGCTGTTGAGGTATAGGGGATGTTATCCTTCTTTGATATATGGACATGATAACCATTATTGATGTATAGGGGGGATGGTACCCTCCTTTGATATATGGACATGATAGTCATTTGATGAAATATGGGGGGATGGTACCTTCCTTTGATATATTGGCATGGTAGCCCTTTGATGGTGTATAGGGGGAATGGTACCCCCCCCCCCTTTGATATATATGGGCATGGTAGTAATTTGATGAAGTATAGGGGGATGGTGCCCTCCTATGATATATGGACATGGTAGCCCTTTGATGATGTATACGGGGAATGGTACCCTCTTTTGATATATATGGGCATGGTAGCCATTTGATGAAGTATAGGGGGATGGTGCCCTCCTTTGATACATGGACATGATAGTCATTTGATGATGTATAGGGGGGATGGTACCCTCCTTTGACATATATGGACATGATAGCCATTTGATGATGTATAGGGGGAAGGGTACCCTCCTTTGATATATATATATGTACATGATAGCCATTTGATGATGTATAGGGGGAATGATACCCTCCTTTGATATATATGGACATGATAGCCATTTGATGAAGTACTTACATTCTATTTCTTGTTTGATGAGTTTCCCTTTGATTGGGGGACTTATTTCTCATATCATGTTGGAAGGATGGCCCTGTGGGTCTTATGTCCCTTTTCTGTTGGAAGGGTGGCCCTATGGGTCTTATGTCCCTTTTCTGTTGGAAGGGTGGCCCTATGAGCCTTAGGTCCCTTTTCAGTTGTAAGGGTTTTCCTTATAGATCTTCCTATTTCCATATGTAAGGGTTGTTGATCGCCTTATCATATTTTAGAGTTGTCTTTTTTGATCTTCCCATTTTCGGTTGGAAGGGTGGCCCTATGGGTCTTATGTCCCTTTTCAGTTGTAAGGGTTGTCCTTATAGATCTCCCTCTTTCCATATGTAAGAGTTGTCGATCGCCTTATCATATTTCAGAGTTGTCTTTTTGGATCTTCCCCTTTTCGGTTGGAGGGTGGCCCTATAGGTCTTATGTACCTTTTCGGTTGTAAAGGTTGTCCTTATAGATCTTCATCTTTCCATATATAAGGGTTGTCGATTGCCTTATCATATTTCAGAGTTTTCTTTTTGGATCTTCCCATTTTCACTTGGAAGGGTGGTCGTATGGGTCTTATGTCCCTTTTCGGTTGTAAGGGTTGTCCTTATAAATCTTCATCTTTCCATATGTAAGGGTTGTTGATCGCCTTATCATATTTCAGAGTTGTCTTTTTGGATCTTCCCCATTTCGGTTGGAAAGGTGGCCCTATGGGTCTTATGTCCCTTTTCGGTTGTAAGGGTTGTCCTTATAGATCTTCATCTTTCCATATGTAAGGGTTGTCGATCGCCTTATCATATTTCAGAGTTTTCTTTTTGGATCTTCCCCTTTTCGGCTGGAGGATGTCCGTCCACTAGTCGATGTCTCGATATAGTGTTGTTGGCATGACGCTACTTGCGTTGTGTTGACACATTTTGTGACCGCATATCCGATGCCTCGGGATAGCGTTGTGAACAAGACGCTACTTGTTAGTTTGACGCGTTTTAACCACTTACTTGATGCCTCGTGGTAGACTTAAGGCAAGACGTTACTTGCGTGATTTGGTACGTTTTATTCCGCTTACTCAATGCCTTGAGATAGCGTTGGGGCGAGACTCAACTCGCGATATGCATTTTACCGCCCACTTGTGACTCAATGTGGAATTTGAGGCAAGACGTTACTTGCTTAATTTGGTACTTTTTATTCCGCTTACCCAATGCCTTGAGGTAGCGTTGTGGCGAGACGCGACTCGCAATCCTAATTACTAAAGTTAGCGCGTTTTCCGTCGCTTGGAGTTCCAAGATGTGACGTTATGGCAAAACGTTACTTGCTTGGTTTGGTAAATTTTATTCCGCTTACTCGATGCCTCGAGATAGTGTTTTGGCAAGGTGCTACTAATGTGTTTTTCCGCCGCTTGGAGTTCCAAGATTTGGCGTTGGTGCAAGACGCTACTTTGCGAATTTTGAATGTGTTGTAGATGATGCCTCCTCTTTTGTGAGTGATGCTGTCTTTCTTCTTTCCCTTGTGTCCTGAAAAGCATTTGACTCATTTAGTGTTATTGTCATTTCTTACAGAAAGAAAAGTTTAAGTGGAGTCCGTAGATCTCCTTTTGGTAATAACAAACTATGTAATGGAAGTGGATATTCCCTTCGGGTGTTGAACTTCTTCAAATGTTCTCCACTGAAAGTGTTAGTTAATATTTTCCCTTCCGCATCCTCCAGTCGGTATAAGTTGTGGATCTCGCCTTCTTAGGGCGATCACTGTTGCCTCCCACATAGGAGCTAGTCCTTGTAGTGGGTTTATGTTGTATCCTTCCTTTGTGGTTTCCATTGGAAGGAGTGATGCCACATATTCGTGTGGCATTCTATTTCCCGGTGGACTATCAAGCACTAGCTCTCATGGTGCCCCCTAAGTGCATGGTAGTTGCACCGTTTGTTCTTGTTTAGCCTGTGAAGGCTTATCCTCATGTTTCTCGGTTGGGTGCCGAGCACTTGTTCGTTTGGTGCCCCCCAAGTTGTTCGGTCTCCTTACTCTTTTGTGCTCTTTGAGCATGACTTTCTTGTATGCACCTTCCGGAATTTGTGAGGTGGGTGGGGGTGGAGGGAGGATTCAATTTTGATCTTCGTTACTGTTTCTTCCATTTACTCTTTGTAGGTGTTGGTTTGGCGTGGTACCCCCGACCCTGTGTTGTTAGCACACTTAGGTGTAGAATGTTTATTTTGCAAATCCAATATCCTTTTAACGTTGAAGTTATTGATGATCCTTGCGATGAGCATAGATGTAGAAGCGACTTTTGTCTCAAAAATGAGTATTGTGCTGGGAAGGGGGAGAGGGAGGTGTTTGCCTTGCAGGCTGGGTTGGAGTGGTGTTCCCTGCTTTCACAGCGTGTTGTCCCGTCCTTTGAACGGGCGGGCGTCTGGTGGGTGTAACTTCTGTACATAGATATATTGTAGGATGGGATTCTATATGATGGCACTCCATATGGTTCTCCATGGAAATGCATATCGTATTGGAACCCCTTGAATGGCATTTTTCTCAAGGTAAGCGATGTAGGCCCTGCTGGTTGTAGTGGCCCCCCTTGTTTTGGGTTATCCTTTAGCTCGTAGAAGGGGGAGGTGTATGCATGCACCCTCATTGCTATCATTGGCGATGCTTGCCCCCCAGTGTATGTGTTTGCTCTTACTAATGCCATATTTTTCTGGGGATGGAGTTATTGATCATCTCTCCCCCTAGTGTTGCCATATTCTTCACCGATTGGCTGTTTTTCAGTGGTAACATCTAGTTGCCTCCTATAGATGTGCTCTGGAAGAGCTACTCTAAGTGAATTCATGAAGGGATGAGAGGTTGGTGCTCATCCTTGTGGAGAGGTTGTTGTTCTGCTCCATCCTCATTTTGCCCCCTATTGGTATACTCTGGAAGAGCTACCATGGGTGTATTTTGTTGTAGCCACTTATTTGGCCTTCTGCCCTTTTCCTGGGTATTTAATTGTTGCCCCCACTAGGGGCTTGTATTTTATTAGGGGTAAGGGAGGTAGTTGTTGATTGACTACCGACCATGGTATCTTGGAGCTTGATGGGGTGTTATCCAATGAGTGTTGTTCTCCATTGGACGACGGTTGCTTAGGATCCTTTGGTTGTTGCCCCCGGATGCTAGGCTCCTGGAGACCCACGATAGGTACCTTACTATGCCGCCCCCTTGTTCGCTTGGACCCCCTATTATTGCCATTGAGCACAACCAGTAAGCTACGTGCTTTTTTGGTCGAATCTGCAGACGGCGCCAGTGTTTGCACACGAGTTTCCTTCGTGGGCTTCTCATTCCGTTCTCTCCTTTGATGCGGGCTTCTCCTTCTAGTATTCCCGCTCCGTCGACTTCTTCTTCTCATATGCCCGCCCCGTGGGCTTCTTCTTCTCGTATACCTGTATATGGGAACCGGGGAGGGGGTTCTCGGTGAGCCCACTATTTGCTCACAGTGTTCTAAGTGCCTTCTTGCTTGGGACCTCCGCCCTTCCTTCTCCTCGAAATACCTGCAAAAGGAGCAATACCGAGACCCAAGGGGGGGTGGTGCTCGTCGGTGTGCCCTCTTCGATGCTTAAATGAGTACAGGAATTTTAGAGAGATAAAGTAGAGAGAAGGCCTCTATTTATAGAGTTCCTATCGGACCGCCCCGGTTACAGTGGTTTCCTGTTCCGGTTGTGGTAGGTTCGTAATATAGGTTGACCTTGACCGTAAATATGGTGCACTTGACCTCGGTTCAACCGTAGATGAGAATAATGTGTTTAAGTGTGTGGGAATGGCCTCCAAGGGCGAGCCCCGGGCGAAATATCGCTCGGGGGTGGGGGTCCGGACAAGGGGGACTCGTCCGGACGGAGGGGGGTACCCGGCCGGGTACCCCCAAGGTCTTGCTCGAGTAACCCGAGCAATTGGGCAACCCTTGCTCGGGTTACCTGAGCAAGGGGTCCCTTGCTTGGGTTGCCCTGGGTGGTTTTTCCACTCGGGGCCTTCCCGAGTGGTTTTCGCCACTCGGGGTGTTTTCCGGTCCTACGTGCTGGGCCTCGGGTGTCCGTGTTCCAAGTTTCGAATTATATTCGGTTATGGCCCATTTATCGGGGTCTGATTATAATAGCTTGGGCGTATATCCAACAGTCTCCACGACTATGGTGGGGGCACTCGTTCCTCTCGTCAAGTAAGATTGTGCCCCTGTCTGGACATGTTGGTACTGCTGGGCAGGTGGCGGGATAGGTGTCTGCCTTGCGATATCGTGCATAGGCGACTGTCTAGAGACTAGGGTATAGGTGATTGCCTTACTTGATGGTGCGCAGGCTGCTGCCTTGCGAATATTGGGTGATGGCTTTCTTCGGCTTGTGCCATTTTTGGGCCAGCTCTTGCGGGAGCTTGGCGATTCTGTCCAGCAGGTGGTGGTCCATAACCTCTTGTCCTCATTGCTTCTCCGTAAGCCATTTGCTCATCTATGGCTGACATGAATCCTGCTGTGACTGGCGGGGCACTTTGGGAGAACATCGGGCGTCCAGATGTCGCGCATGTGTGTCGATTGAATACGGGCATGTCATATGATGGCATTCCTTGATTTTGCATTCCGTATGATTGTTTCTGCAGTGGCATACCGTAAGGGAATCCTTGTGTGTGTGTGTGGGGGGGGGGGGGGGGGCTCCCTATTGTGTTCTTTGGGATTGCGCTTTTGGGTGGATGTTCATTCCCCGCTAGGGGCTCGCCCCTTGACTGCCCACTTGCTGTCATCGATCTAGTTACTGGCAGGCTTTTTTGTTCGAGTCACACAGACGACGCCAATGATAGATCACGCGCTTCGAGGTCCCGGTCTTGGCAGTTTTCTCAAGCCGAGATCGCTTTTCTTACTCGTGTTCCGCTCTCCTCGATCTTCCTCTTGCTGACCTGCAAAAGGGGTAAGTCGGGAGGGTTTCCGGTGAACCCTTTCTGATGCTTAAGTGAGTACCCGGTTTTAGAGAGATAAAGTTCTAGAGAGAGGTCAGAGCATTCAAAGTGAGATCAAGTTGTAAATCAGAGATATGAGGTCCTATTTATAGAGATCATGATGTGGTATTCGTAATATTTCATACGGGAAAGAGTGACTGTCATGCGCATAGCCCGGTATGGTTACCTGGGCGTCAGGGCTGAACACGGGGACGCGTCGGTCCCCTCCCGACCGGACTAGTCCGGTCAAAGTCCGGTCGAAGGTCTCGTCCGTTTGGAGGCCTTTTTTAGGTGGACTAGCGCATTCCGGGTCTCGGTCTCTCGATCTTCAAGTTTCGGTTTCCAACCGTGTTCGGGGTCAACGGGGCGACCTAGTCGAGCCTAAGTGAGGTCCAATTGGGTGTGTTGGGATATGATTCGAGACAACCATGGGCGAGTCGGGACATCTGAATTGTGGGACTTCATAACAAAAAGTCGACGACTATTTGAGTCCACATTGAAGGAACAAAGACAAAATGTCGACAAGCCCTCTTTAAGGTGGCGACACAAGAGACAACAATGTAGGAAGAGGAGTCGAACGCCGGTTAAGACCCCTTCCTATCAGGGTACGAGGCGAGTCAATAACCAAAATGTATGGAGAAATCCTCCGCATTTAAGGATCAGATACCAGATGGCAACTTGCTTGCCGCCTTTTGATCCAAGGAAACCTTCCTCTCAAGGTAAAGATGATGTGGCAACCTACTTGTCACCTAGTTAAAGGAACCTTCGTCATTAAGATATGGTGAGGTGGCGACCTGCTTTTCACCTGCTGACACGAGACCGTCCCCCTCACCAATCAGAGAAAGGCGGCCACCGCCGCTAAACCACCAATCAGAGAAAGGCGACCACCGCCACTAAGCAGCCAATCAAAACACAGCTGCCACCACTTAAAGTCGGTACAATATGTGCTTATAAACACTCTTGTATTTTCATTATTACATGATCAATATACTTTACAAAGTATTACTCTCTAAAAATTCAATTACTTACTTAAGCTTCGGAGTGGAATCAGGGGCAAATCCTCACCCCCTTTTCAGGTTAACGCCTCCAAGACTCTGAGAAAGGAAACTAAGTACCCTTTGAGGTCGAGATAGACACCTAAGCGAGCAGAGAGAGGCACCACCTTGAAGTCCATTCCTGAAGTCCAGGGCCAAGTCAACTTGATCCCAACATTTGGCGCCGTCTGTAGGAAGGCTATCAAAAAGTCATGGCACCTCCCGGAAGTCATCCCAGGGGGAATGATGCATATTATATTACCACAGCCCTCCTCGACATTGCGCAAAGCCTAGAACAAACCCTGGAAAACTACTTCTGGCATTTTCAATGGGACCTTGATCGAAGTGAGGGCGAATTCTCAGAAAAAGAAGTCGTTCGAGCATTTTTCAGAGGATTGAGACCTCAATTCCAGTCCCTGGCTATCACTCAATACACGGAACCATTAGAGAGGTTGGAAGATTTGACTCAAAGAGTGACCCTTCAAATTGGGGCAGAACAAGCTCAGAATGATAATATGATCCAAAGAAGGGCCCTACAGAGTCGAGACAGAAATCCACCTTCTCGAGGTTCTCTAGCCTCCCGAGGAAGGGAATTTCGACGAACTCAACAAAGGATGGAGAGATTCCAACCTACTGAAGAAATTCGTCACCATATTCCATTATGTGAGCGTCACTAGATTAAGGGGCACAACACCAGAGACTGCCTCCTGGTGAGGAGAGAGCTTGAATTCACACAAGACGAAATTCAGCGTCAACATCGCCACCGCGGTCACGAGCAAAGAAGGTGTAGAACACCCCCTGATAATAACATCAACGTTTTATCAGGAGGATATGCGGCGGGAGGGGAATTAAGCACTGCTTCAATAAGCTTACGCGACTTAAAATAATTCCTTTTATGAAACACAAAAGAGATCATTGGAATTGGAGCCAGTTGCTGTCACATTCTCCGCAGAAGATTTAACAAAGACAACAAAGCCCCATGAGGATGCTCTTGTGATCACGACCTGGATAGACGGGTTTGAGACAAAGAGAGTATTGGTCGACGGGGGGATTTCGGCCGATGTAATTTCCTTCGAAGTCGTCGCCGCGATGGGATATCAAAAGAAAGACCTCCCAAAAATGAATTCTCCCCTCGTGGGATTTACAGGAAGAACAACTTATCCCCTGGGAGTAATTCAACTGCCGATAATCCTGGGACAAGGATAGAAAGCCATGTGTTTAAATATACGTTTCGTGGTCATCGATGAAATGCACACCTACAACGCCATCCTAGGAAGGACGACTCTGGAAACCAATTACATCGTTCCCTCCACTGCCCACCAAGTCATGAGATTTCCTACTCACCATGGGATGGGAGAAGTATGGGGTGATCAAAAGACATCTTGACAATTCTATGTCAATATCCTCCGGAGACGCAATCAAAAAGAAACTTTATCCGTAGTCACAAACGAGGATCCTCGAGAAGAAGGTGGACGACCAGCTCCAATGGAGGAACTGATAGAAGTCGACATTGATGGCGACGACAAAAAGGTCAAGATTGTGACTGCCTTACCCTCAAAATTGGCAGAACGGGTAATTTCTCTCTTAAGAGAATATAAAGAATCGTTCGCTAGGAAACCAAGCGACATTCCAGGGATAAGTCCCGAAATCATTTCCCATGAAATAAAAATAAACCTGACGGATAAGACTATAGCCCAGAAGAGAAGGTCCAGTGGTGGTGAAAAGAAAGCAGCGATCCGTCGAGAGGTGGAAAATTTGTCGACGCCGGTTTCGTAAAAGAAATATGATTTCAAACGTGGGTCGCCAATCTTGTCTTGGTAAGGAAGTCAAATGGGAAGTGGAGAATATGCGTGGATTTTTGAGACCTCAATAAGGCATGTCCAAAATACTCCTACCCACTGCCAAGAATCGATCAGCTTGTCGATGTTACATTAGGTCATGAGCTTCTGAGTTATATGGACGCCTATTCTAGTTATAACCAAATACAAATGCATCATGATGACAAAGCCCATATTGCCTTCTACCAGTGACATTTATAACTATAAGGTCATGCCCTTTGGATTAATAAACGCTGGAGCCACTTATCAAAGAATAGTAAAAGAAAGTCTTCAAAACCATGTTGG
The DNA here is from genome assembly GCA_036873135.1 of Clarkia xantiana subsp. parviflora. NCBI lineage: Eukaryota > Viridiplantae > Streptophyta > Magnoliopsida > Myrtales > Onagraceae > Clarkia > Clarkia xantiana. The sequence continues at coordinate 14,836,859 of JAPTYO010000003.1, forward strand.
GGAGGAATATGGAGGCCTATGTGGATGATATGCTGGTCAAAACCAGAAGAGGTCATGACCATGTACAATATTTGGAAGAAGCATTCGCTTGTATGCGACTACACCAGGTACGATTGAACTCGACCAAGTGCGCCTTTGGTGTCAAATCGGGAAAATTCCTAGGTTTTATGGTAATCCAAAGAGGAATCGAAACCAATCCGGAGAAGATATCTGCCATAAAAGGAATGTCTTCACCTACGTGTCATAAGGAGGTCCAAAGCCTCAATGTGAGACTGACGTCGTTAGGGAGATACCTAGCGCGCTCTGGTGATAAGTCTCTCCCCTTCTTCAAGGTGTTAAGGGCAAATAAAAAGTTCGAATGGACTCCGGAGTGCGAGGAATCTTTCCAACAATTGAAAAAACATCTCCATTCACTCCCTGCCTTGGTGAAACCGCTTCCACAAGACCCCACTCTTTCTTTATTTGAGTGTAAGTCCGGTGACAGTGAGTTCAGTACTTATCAGGAGACATACAATATCCAGATTCCAGTCTGCAATGTTAGTAAGCTCTTTGGCGTGGCCGAGGCAAACTACAAAGAGATTGAGAAGTATCTATATGCATTACTAGTGACAGCGAAGAAACTACGACCATACTTTCATGCTCACGAAATCACCGTCCTTATTAACCAACCCTTGATTTGGCCAAAAAAAAAAAAAAAATTAACCAACCCTTGAAGAAGCTCTTGCACAGGCCAGACGTCTCAGGAAGATTGGTGAAATGGGCGGTGAAATTAAGTGAATTTCGCATACACTTCGAGCCACGAAAAGCTATCAAAGGTCAAGCGCTTTCCGACTTCATAGCTGAAAATACGGCAACACCATACGCCAAACCAATCAGTCTCCCCCAAGAGGAACATGTGAAAGCGACGACAGAGAGTGTAGCCAACGACAATTTACCTTGGCTCATGTATACTGATGGTTCATCTTCATCTCAAGGATGTGGGGGCAGATCTGTTATTGACGCCACCGGACGGAGAACCCCCTCTGATACGCATTGACGCTAACCAACAACGAGGCAGAATATGAAGCTTTGCTAATAGGTCTTCGAATAGAAAAAGGTATGGGGATAACAAATTTGAAGGTTCGATGTGATTCTGAGCTTATCGTCAATCAGACAAAAGGAACATACATTGTCAAGGGAGAAAACATGAAGAAGTACGCGGAAGAAGTAAGGCGACTTGTTTGAGATATGCCTCACTTTCAAATAGAGGCTATCCCTCGTGAAAGCAATCAAGAGGCTGATGCTCTTAGCAAATTTTCCTTTGGAAATGCCACTCCAAAGCCTGTACACTTCATTGAACGGTCCCTCTATTCTGTCATTGAAGCAGGGGCAGATATCCTCAGTATCCAAGCTCTCGATTCGTGGATTACTCCCATCCGAAAGTATTTAGAATGTGGAAACCTTCCATAAGACTCGTTGGAGGCGACTAAAATCCAATGAATGGCGGGACGTTTCATAATTCTCGATGGATTCCTCTATAAACGGGGATTCTCGACGCCTTATCTTCGGTGTATAGCAGCCCCTCAAACGGACAAATTCATGGAAGATTTACACAAAGGAGACACTGGATGTCATGAAGGAGCCAGAACCCTGGTCCAGAAAGCCTTCCAACAGGGATTCTATTGGTCGACAATGAGTAAAGAGGTGGGGATACTCGTGCAAGCTTGCCCAGCCTGCCAAGTTTACGCCCCAAAAATAACAAGGCCACCATCAAAACTCACACCAATAATGACTGACTGGCCCTTCGCGCAATGGGGAATTGAGCTCATAGGACCTCTTCCCAAAATGACAGGTCATCGAACAGTCGCCATTGATTACTTCTCAGAATGGATAGAGGCAAGAGCCTTGGCATCGACCACTACATTCCAAATGATTAAGTTCATTCCTGAGCAAATCATATGCCGATATAGGGTTCCAAAATCCTCATAAGTGATAATGGTCCTAAGTTTGCTAGCGACGAGGTCGCCGACTTTTGTGATGATATGCTTATTAAGCATCAGTTTGGTTCCGTCCATCACAGATAGGCTAATAGACATGTAGAGGCAGCCAACAAAATAATTCTCAACGGATTGAAGAAAATGGTGGCGACTCTAAAGGGGAATTGGGTAGAAGAGTTAGACCAAGTACTTTGGGCTCTTAGAACCTCACCCAAGAGAGCCACAGTAGCATGATCTATATATCAGGAGTTGTATCTCCTATAGAGGTGGCCAATATTTCTCAAAGAGTCGCCGCGAATGAAGCCGACCAGAATGAGGAACAAAGAAGGATTGATCTGGACCTGGTTGATGAAAAAAGATGGGAGTCGGAAGAAACCCAAGGAAAATGAAGCTCGCCACCGCTAGGTACTTTAACCGGAAAGTGGGGCGACGACAAATCTTCTTAGGAGAAAAGGTGTTGCGAAGAAACGAGTTTCTAACAGTCGCCGATCAAAGAAGGAAAATGGTGCCAAAATGGGAAGGTTCTTATATCATTATCGACATACCACGTCCCAACGCCTACAAGTTGGAAGATCCTCAAGGGCAACACCTCAATAGGACTTTTAACGCAGAGCACCTGAAGAAATTTTACGTCTAAGAATCCTTTTGTGTATTGGTATTACAATAAAGTGATAAATAAAGATGTGATTTCTCTCCATTTTGTTTAAATCACAGGACTCCATAGAGTCGGCGACGTCCAATGAGCCTAGTCATAACACTGACTCCTCGAATTCCGAAATTCGTCATCTACAAAAGAGTTCAGTCATGAAACCGACTCCTCGACTCTATATAGTCGGCGACAACAAAGGAGTTCAGTCATAACACTAAATCCTTGACTTCCGAAAGTCGCCATCTACAAAGGAGTTCGGTTATAAAACCGACTCCTCGACTCTATATAGTCGGCGACAACAAAGGAGTTCAGTCATAACACTGACTCCTCGAATTTCGAAAGTCGCCATCTACAAAGGAGTTCGGTCTTAAAACCGAATCCTCGAATCTATATAGTCGGCGACAACAAAGGAGTTCAGTCATAACACTGACTCCTCGACTTCCGAAAGTCGCAATCTACAAAGGAGTTCGGTCAAAAACCGACTCCTCGACTCCATATAGTCGGCGACAACAAAAGAGTTCAGTCATAACACTGACTCCTCGACTTCCGAAAGTTGCCATCTACAAAGGAGTTCGGTCATAAAACCGACTCCTCGACTCTATATAGTCGGCGACAACAAAGGAGTTCAGTCATAACACCGACTCATCGACTTCCGAAAGTCGCCATCTACAAAGAAGTTCGGTCATCAAACCGGCTCCTCGACTCTATATAGTCGGCGATAGGGGTGTAAACGAGTCAAGCTACTCGTGAGCTACTCGAGATCGGCTTGGTCGATATTCAAACTCGACTCGCTAAATTTCGAGTCGATTCGAGCTCGAGTCGAGCTTTTTCTGAAGCCGAGTAGAGTTCGAGTTCATTGGTACTCGACTCGAGAGGCTCGCGAGCCTAATCGAGTTTTTTTCTTTTGCCTACTTGAGTCGAGTTCGAGTCCGAGCTCGAGTTTTTCGAGCTTTAAATAATAATATTATATATGTATATATTGAGTTCAAGTTGAGTTCGAGCTCGAGCCAAAATCCTAATCGAGTCGAGTTCGAGCTCGAGCTAAGGTGCGTCGTTTACGATTTAATTGAAAAAATATAACATTATCGAGCCGAGTCGACCCGAGCTCGGACTCATCGAGTATGGCACCGAGTCGAGTTCGAGCTCGAAAAATTAAGGCTCGGCCGAACTCGAGCTCGAGCTCGAGTAAAATGAGTCGAGTCGAGTCGAGCTTGCCAGATACTCGGCTCGACTCGGCTCGTTTACAGCCCTAGTCGGCGACGACAAATGAGTTCAGTCATAACACTGACTCCTCGACTTCCGAAATTCACTTTCTACAAAGGAGTTCGGTCGTAAAACCGACTCCTCGACTCCATATAGTCGGCGACGACCAGGGAGTTCAGTCATAACACTGACTCCTCGACTTCCAACAAACGGGTACCCATAAAAGAAGTAAAAGAGCGAAAATCGCTTCTCATCATAAAAGGTAACTCGACACAATCCCTTTCCCTTATCAAAATAAGACTGATAGCTTATGTCTCGGGGGGCAAGTGTTGGGATATGATTCGAGACAACCATGGACGAGTCGAGACATTTGAACATCGGGACTTCATAACAAAAAGTCGACGACTATTTGAGTCCACATCAAAGGAACAAAGGCAAAATGTCGACAAACCCTCTTTAAGGTGGTGATACAAGAGACGACGATGTAGGAAGAGGAGTCGACCGCTGGTTAAGATCCCTTCCTATCAGGGTACAAGGCGAGTCGATGAACCAAACCATATGGAGAAATCCTCCCCCTTTAAGGATCAGATACCAGCTGGAAACCTGCTTGCTGCCTTTTGATCCAAGAAAATCCTCATCTCAAGGTAAAGATGAGGTGGCAACCTACTTGTCACATAGTCAAAGGATCCTTCGTCATTAAGAAATGGTGAGGTGGCGACCTTCTTGTCACCTGCTAACACGACACCGTCCCCCTCAACCAATCAGAGAAAGGCGGCCACCGCCAATTAGCAGCCAACCAAAACACGGCTGCTACCACTTAAAGTCGGTACAGTCTGTGCCTATAAATACTCTTGTATTTTCATTATTACATGATCAATATACTTTACAAAGTATTACTCTCTAAAAATTTCATTACTGACTTAAGCTTTGGAGTGGAATCAGATGCAAATCCCCACCCCTTTTCAGGTTAACGCCTCCAAGACTTTGAGAAAGGAAACTAAGTACCCTTTGAGGTCGAGATAGACACCTAAGCGAGCAGAGAGAGGCGCCACCTTAAAATCCATTCCCGAAGTCCAGGGCCATGTCAACTTGATTCCAACAAGGTATATATCCATCAAATATTATTACGACTAAGTTATGGTTTTGCTTAGGCTTGGTCGTTATTGAGATCGAGGTATGCTCATTAAGTTTTAACAAATAAGGAATCTTATTCTCCTATTTGCTTTCTAGTGAGTAAACATCATTGTTATATGTACATAAAGATATATGTGCTTCTTAGCCTTTAAAAATCACCAGCGACATCTCCTTAAACTTTTTTAGTGAGACCCATTAGCTTTTAGGACTTAGGAGTTTATAAGGACATGCACGCGATCTCTCGACCACCACTTGTTTGAAGCCGGATATTGTGTACGTAAGTTAAGCTACTCCATACCAATTTGAGGTAGGGTGCCTTACCTAACGTGGTTCAAATCGCAGACCATCATCACCAACAAGTCATTGACCTCGTTTGGTAGGGCACAAGCCGTAACGGTTTCTACTTCCCAAGAATCAGGAAAGTTAATATAAATATTTTAAAAATAACCATGTAGGTATAGATTGAATAGGAATTGATCCGTCTAAATCGCGAATATATATATATCGTTTGAAGTTTGAACACATGTGATCCGTATAAATCACAGTTTGGAAATTTATTTGGCCACTTGTGATCCAGGTAGTTCCGTTAATTATAGACGGTTATATTTTCTAAAATTATTAAAGTTTTCTAAAGTTCTACTATAAATATAAAACAATCTCAACTTTTATATAAAAGCAAATATAAATCTCTAAAAAAAATTTAGAATGAGATATTTTATACATAAAAAGATATATAGTTAAATATAAAACCCTCAAAGTTCAAAAATTAAAATTAAATATTTTGTACAAGTTTATGTCTTATAATTTTTTTGATAATATTATAATAAAAAAAATTGTACTTTTAAGTAAGCGACATTTTTTTTTCTTTTATATATTCCTTAACATGTATTGTTTGAAAATTCGATTTGTATAAAATATCATGTCATTATATTATTCTAATAAAACTTTAGGTTATTTTTAATAATTTTTGAAAGTATTTTCCGTCCAAAACTAACGAAAAGATGGACGGAACTAGTTTTTTGCACAATACAGAAAGTCTAGCTAGTAAATCGCTTCAAATAAAAATATAACTAGCAATTTGCACATTCATATAAAGTTTAGCTAGCAATTTAATAATTAACCTTTTTAATTAAGGAGGATCTTTCTCTTGATTACAAGTTGGGATTATTATATTTGCTCCATGTTCCATATGCCTAGCTAACTATTTGTCTTTCTAACTTGCTTTTGCTTTTGCTTTGGAGCCAGCCAGCCTTTATATAAAATGATTGTTCTTAAAATGTTTAAAATTTAAGTTGAATATTCTGTTTTATATTTATTTATTATTGTTCTATATAAATTAATTTATTTTTAATTTCAACTAGTCACATCAGTACACTACAGGAAACACTTAAGATAACGGCTCTACGGAACGGCACTTCTACTTGTGAGCCGTGAGAATTTACATAAATAATGAAATAACGGCTACATATGAATTGAGCCGTCCCATTTACTTTTTCCCGGCTCTAAAATAAAGCCGTAAGTAAATTTTGTTTTTTCCAACAAAAAAATAGAGCCGTAAGGCCTCCAACTCTCTCTCTCTCTTTTATTTAAATTATATAGTTTCTCTTTTTTTTTTGCCAACATTCTCTCTCTTCTTTATTTTTCATCTGTTTCCACGATATCTCTTCACTTTTTTTCGGAAAAAAAAACTCTCCACTTTTTTTACCAAAAAAAAAAAACTCTCCTCTTTTTTATTTCCAAGTAAATAAATCAGACAGTTGTTTTTCTTTTTTTTTCCCCTCTTTCCTTTCTAGAAGTGTCTCTCCATCTCCTCCAGCGTCTCTCCAATCTCAATCTCTTCTCCAACTTCTCTCCATCAGCGGTTTCAGACTCTCCAGATCGTTTCTCCACTAGCGGTACTAGCTCTGATCGGCCTATGGAGGTTTCGATCGGCCTTTTGCGATTTTGATCGGCCTATGGCGGTTGCGATCGGCCAATAGCGGTTCCGATCTGTCTATGGCGGCTTACTGCTGAGGCCTCGAAATTTTCCGGTGGCTAATCTCTTCTACAGCAACTCTGCATAGGCCCCGGAATTTGCAACGCTGGTGGCGGTACTAGCGGCGGCTCCAGCAACGGCAGTGCTTTCTAGATCTCCGTGACGACTTCGGGTGGTGGGTTTGACGCTGATCCCTCCATCTGTCTCAGGTAATCTCTCTAATTTGAACATAGTTTTCTTATCTGGTAGTTGACTTAGGATATTATTTATACCTTTTTCTAGACTGAGTTTATTCTATTTATTGTGTACTTTAGAGGAGCATCCTTATCAATATTCTGAAATTATTTGAGCTCCTTTTTGTTTGCTTAAAATTAGATGAATTTTGGAGTTGTCTGAGCAAGGAGGACAACAACTTGCTGGATATCTTCCACGATCTTCTTCTTCAATGCTCATCTGAAGATTGATAGCGGGTAAAATTGTTATCTACTGTGTTGATTAACACTTACGATTGATATCTACTAACTTCATTTTGGTTTTTCACTTGACAACATTGCACTAAAACAAAAATTGTGCATAGTATATGTATGAACATATTGCCATCTTTTTGCTATATTTGGGTGAAAGAGATGATAGCTTGCCTCGTATTGGTTGAATCTTTGATAGTATGTTGGCGTGTATTTCTCTAGATAATGTGTTTGGAAAACTTGATGATTATTGCTTCAACATGCAATTTTCAACATACAATTTTCTGCTTCTACTTGATTATGTAAGCTTAAACAATTGGCATTTCTGCAATTTACTTATGCTATATTTTATATGTCATTGCAGAACCGCTGACCACACTAAATGGATTGGAGCATTTCACAGAAAACAGGATTTTATTGATTTAGTTGAGGTTTGCTCCTGACTGAGAAACTCAATTAAGATCCTTTAGATTGTGTTGATGCATTTTTTTATCTTGTTTTGTCGTAAGAAATCTCTCATTAAGGTAAAAGGCAATTTTTGCTCATTTGGAAGTTCTTTATGCATTCATCTTCTAACTATCTAAGCTTGGTGCAAGTAGTAGAGCTTAACAACAAAAACAGTGACGTTGATGAATTATGAGGAAATGAGAGTTAGTGTTTTGTAAAAAATTATAGATTAGTATGATCTAAGTAGTCAGCTCTATTTGGCTTTAACGTTGAAGCAAAAAAATCAGGGAAATAGAACTTAGTTCTCTGTCATCAATCTTCGTTATGAATGCTAGAGACTTTACTCAATTAAAAATCTTATGGTAAGTGTTAGCTTATGAAACTCATCAAATTATGCTTATTGACGTGCAAACTTTAATATTATTATTGCAGGTTTTTCACTCACTGATAGTACCGCAAAATAGAACAAGAATTAAAATTCAGAAAGCAAAAGAAAGATGGAGGTTTTTGTGCAGAAGGAGACAAGAAGATGCTCAGAAAGCGGTTCCTACTTTGGTAAAGTATCATGTGTTTTATTAAGTAGTTGAATCACATTGAGGAGAATATGTGCTACTCCAGTTAGTTGATATGAACACACTGATTTGATTTCATACAGAGAATGTATGATGTTCATGTATTGTTCTGGGTATTACTTGCATTATGAATAAGAATGTGTGTTTGTGAATTGTGATATATGTATGCAGTTTTTTTTTAATGTGAATGATATACAGTATGTATTTATTTATTTTTTTTTTAATTTAAAAAATTAGTTAGCGGCTCAATATAAGAGCCGCAAGAATATTAATTGCGGCTCTTTTATTGAGCCGCCAGGAAATTAATTGCGGCTCATTTTTTTAGCCGCCTTAAATTTAATTGCGGCTCTTTTTTTGTGCCGCTAGGAAATTAATTGCGGCTCTTATAAAACGAGCCGTAAAATTTCTCCCGACACTCCATTTTGCGGCTCTACTATGATGGAGCCGTTTACTTTTGTCAACTTTTTTTTAAGCCGTTAACTATTATTCTTGAAGTTAACACATCTGTTTCCTGTAGTGGTATTACAACCACCACCATTAACGAATGTAATTGACAAATGACAGGAGACTAATGAATGTACTATGACAACACGTACAAATATGTGTGACGCTAAAAAATAAGAAAAACGAACTGGAAATATTATTGGTTTTTTACATTGACCAAACTTATTGGATGCATTAATTACCTAAATTGCTTCGTCAATAAAGAGGTCTTTTTTTTAACATAAAAGATATATATATAGTCTACAAGTTGGGATTATTATATTTGCTCCAAGTTCCTTCCTTCCTGAAGCTAGCCAGCAAGGCTACAGTATAAAAAAGAAGAGTGAATTTTCTACTTGTGAAATTTTCTGTGAAATTTCCTGTGAAAGTATGAAAGAGAATGTAATGGAACAAATGTATTGGTCATTGGTGGGACCCTAAACCACTTCCTATAGAAATTTCACACCATATTTCACAGTTTGTATCCCACCATAGCTATATATTGGGCTGGCACACTAGAAATGAATTTCACACAACAACAAGATTAAAGAAAGCATGGCCTTAATGCGTGGTGCAAAACTCAGCCTACTCGCGGCTCTCCTCCTGACGATCTCCCTCTACACCGCCACGTGGTCAGGAGAGGAAGACGAGTTTGCAGAAAGCATATCACCAAAAAAACTGGGCCTCAAAACCGAGAAACTCACCCACCTCCACTTTTACATCCATGAGAACCTAACTGGTGCCTTCCCTAGCGTGGTTAGGGTAGGCGAGGCACCAGGAATCACAAACAAGTCAGCCACCTTGTTCGGGGCGGTGAATGTGATTGATGACCCTATCCTGGTGGGCCCCGAAAGGAGCTCCAAGAAAATCGGTAGAGCACAGGTGCATTTGCGTCGCAGGAGGATTTTGTGGCACTTTTAGCCGTCACTTTTGCCTTCACCCAAGGGAAGTTGAATGGGAGTAGTTTGACAATGGTTGGACGAAACCCTTTGGTGCACAACGAGAGGGAGCTGCCGCTGCTGGGTGGGACCGGCAAGTTTCGATTTTGCAGGGGTTATGTCAACACTACTACTTACTTGACTGACTTCCAAGCTGGGATTGCCAGTATCATCTCTACGTTTTTCATTTCTAATTTAATAACTTCTCTCCCTCCCTCCCCACCTTAATTTTATTGTATCTTGTTTTCGTGTTGGTCGTCGTCTATGTATTCTTCTTCTTCGCTTTCAGAATAATAATAATATTTGCATCCCACCTTAAACGATCGACTTTTGCTCATTACAAACTTTCAATTGGAAAATACTTTACTTAGGTAAGGACAAGGTTCTTAGGATCGAAATCCTAAGTTGGATCGGTAGAGAGTAGAATCGGTGTACGTTCTGATCAGGATCGTATGATCTTACAAAATTTTACAAATTATTTCACAATAAAAATAATATACTAATATTTCTAGGGATTAAAAAAAAAAACTTATATAATATCAAATCACCAAAAAGCATTCTAGATAAACATTCAAATTCAACAACTAAAGTACCAAGAGCATGGTATTACATAGTGAAGAAAAATGGGACCAATTATAAGGAGACACATTATCATTATAAGTTTTTGTTTGACGTACAATAAGTTTAATTCTACATAATTACCTCCCTAACTTTTACTTCTATTTTTGTTTGCTCAAATTTAAATTATAATTAACTTTTTTCATCTCTTAATTAATTTGTTTTTTCAAATGTTTATATAAAAGTTCTATAAAAAAAATTTCATATATACTATTTACGTAATAATCAAGTTCATTATAATATAAGAACACTTGTCAACTCATTTATCCTCTAGATCAGTTCACCCTGCCAAAATGTTCACCTAATTAATAGGTTTTTAGAATTAAAAATAAAATCATAACACTATTTAAACACATTTACCCTCAAAGATTCACCCGACCCAATAGGGTTTTATAAAAAAAAAATCATAAAACTACTGTAAACTATCCTATATTAATTGGCTCGATATAAATGTGACGTTCCTATATAATTTTTTTTTTTTGGCCAAATGTTCCTATATAATTAGTTGAATAAGAAACGTGCTAACAAATACAAAAATATACATATTTTTTTGTAAGAAAAAAATATATATATATCAAATAAACTTAATTCGAATTATTAAAAAAAATTGTTAAAAGAAACAGTTACAACATGTAAGGAAATCACATGTGATATACTCCATAAAAAATTAGAAAAAAAAAATACTAATATGTCACTATAAGATTAATCACTATTTTCTTACAATTTTAAGATTCTCCTTACGCCACTTTCAATCCAATTTTCGTTTTATTTTGAGAATTAAAGTCTTTTTGTTTTCTCTTTTCTAAACAACATCTAAATTATCGAGAATACAAAAAATGACGAGATTGGCCAGTAGCAACACACTAGCTATATAGCTAATAAAATACTATTAGAACTTCTCTTAAAACATGTTTTGTTATTAAATACGGCTTGATCCAGAGAAACTCGTAATTAAATCACAATTGAAATGATAGGGTCACCGACCTAATATCAAAATTCAAAACCAATTAATTAAAAGTAAAAGACGCCTTTAGATTATCTTTCCCTCGAAAGAATACTCACTTGTATACTAGGGTAGATTTCTTAATATATAACTACTTATAAGTGACTCCATCTTCTCATATGCTCATTATTTATAGGGGTCCCTTATTTATATATTATTTTTGTTTGGCCCGATATATATAAACAACACGGTATTATAGTCCAATTACAATATATTTGGCTCAAAATCATTAACGTGATTGAATTATTAGCTAATTTATATTATTCTGCATGTTTCTTGATTCTTTTGTCTTATCATGCTATTATTTTTATGGGAAGTGATAAAATCTCAAGAACTAGAAACCCTAGATTACCAGAAAATCCTAATTTCAGAGAGAAGAGACACTCATCAATTGCGGATCACTTGGACTTGTTCCTTCATCTGGAAGTCCATTACCTTATAACACTAGGTCAAGGTCCCGGATTTTCATGCAGGTCCTCGCCAAAATTAAAGAGTTCAATTTGGTCCTTACAAGAAACAAAGACAAAGACAGAACAAGCCCATAACAAGCCCAATCCAAGAAGACTAAAGATAAACAAAGCCCAAATAAGCTAGCCCAGCAGTTAACAAGGCCCTACTCCAGCTTACATCACAAAACTCCCCCTTAAGCTGGAGTTTCTTGAACTTCAAGCAACCCATCCAAATCCTTTAATCCTGTCTCAACATCACCATTTTCATCACTTTCCAGCTCCCCCTGTTTCCCAAATATATTCTTCATTCCTAGCTGATGTGAAAGAGCATGGTGTTGTTTAGAGCCCAATGCTTTTGTAAAAATATCTGCATGTTGATTCCTTGTCTTAACATGAACAAGATTTATAACCTTGTTAGTCACAAAATTCCTAACAAAGTGACAGTCTATCTCAATATGCTTCGTTCTTTCGTGAAAAACAGGATTAGTTGCAATCTGTATCGCAGCTTTATTATCACAATACAAAGGAATCGACTCAGTTTGTTCAAAACCAAGTTCAGAAAGAAGACCCTTTAACCAGATAAGCTCAGCCAAACCTGCACCCATTGCTCTGTATTCTGCTTCAGCAGAAGACCTGGAAATGGTCTCCTGTGCCTTCACTTTCCATGATACTAGGGAATTCCCCAGTTTCATGCAATAACCTGTAAGAGATTTTCTAGTAACCACACAACCTGCCCAGTCAGAATCACAATATCCAGAAAGTTTAGGGACAGAGTTAGAGTCAAGAAAAATTCCTTTTCCCGGCTCCTTTTTAATATATCTTACCACCATTAGGGCAGCCAACCAATGAGACATCTTTGGGGCCTGCATAAATTGACTCAGAAGTCTTACAGAAAAAGCTATGTCAGGTCTGGTAGTTATCAAGTAAAGCAGCTTGCCTATAAGCCTTCTATAAGAGGTAGGATCATCAAAAAGAATATCATTTTGGTTCAGACTTAGATGATCATCATAACCTTTTGTAGTGAGCTTCAGATTTTCCTCCATTGGAGTTTTAGCAGTTTTGGCTGCAGAAAGTCCAACAGAGGAAATAAGGTCAAGTGCATACTTTCTTTGAGAAAGCACAATCCCTTTGGAGGATCTAGCTATCTCAATTCCCAAGAAATATTTCATCTCCCCCAAATCCTTCATTTTGAAGTTACTCAGCAAAACAGATTTAAGTTGATCAATCAATCTGGCACTGTTTCCACAAATCAAGAGATCATCAACATAAATCATTAGAATAACAATCTCAGTTCCAATCCTTTTTGTAAATAAAGAGTAATCATAACCAGACTGAACATATCCAGCATTAATCAAAGCATCAGTTAGTTTGACATTCCATTGTCGACTGGCTTGTTTAAGTCCATAGAGTGATTTGCGCAATCGACAAACCATATTCTCCCCCTTGTGATTGGCAAATCCCTCTGGGACAGTCATAAAAACCTCTTCATCTAAATCACCTTGTAAGAAGGCGTTATAGACGTCCATTTGATACAAAGGCCAGTTGAAAATGGAAGCCAAGGCAAGAATAATATGAACATTACTTCATTTTAACAACAGGACTGAAAGTCTCATAATAATCTATTCCATATTTCTGCTTAAAACCTTTTGCAACTAACCTAGCTTTGTATCTCTCTAATGTGCCATCAGATTTATACTTAAGTTTGTACACCCACTTACAACCAATGGGAATCTTACCAGATGGGAGAGGCACAATATCCCAAGTTCCATTTTCTTCAAGGGCCACAATCTCATCCTGCATTGCTTTAACCCAGGAAGGATCCTGAGCAGCTTGTTGAAAATTGTCAGGTTCTATAATCTGAGAAAAGGAACTCAAGAAACTATGATATGTGTCAGTGAGATGTTTGTAGGAGATATAGTTCTCAATGGGGTAAATGGCAGTAGAGTTCCCCATAACAAAATCAGTAGACCAAACTGGAGGTTTAACAGCCCTACCAGATCTAGTTGTAATAATGGGAATCTGTTCCTCATCTTGAGGAGGTAGAATATCATCAGAGTTTTGGCCAAACTCATCATCTGAGGGAATATTTTCATCAGATTCTTGAATATAATCATCATCTGAAGGGGATTCATCAGAATTGTGTGACAATTCATCATTTGGATCATTGATACCATCAAACCCAAAATTGGGTTCATCCCTTGGCAATGTACTAACAACTTGATGGATAGGGGTGCCATCAGTATCAGATAGATCCTCAAACAGAATGTTAGGTTGCTGATCAAGATTGCCATTCTCAAAAGGAAAGACAGTTTCATTAAATTTCACATCACGGCTAACAAAAAATCTTTGAAGAGTTAAATCATACAATCTGTATCCCTTCTGAGTCTCAGAGTATCCCATAAACACAGAGGGGATAGCTCTGGATGCAAACTTGTCAACCTCAACTAAATTCTTTGCATAACATAAGCAACCAAAAACTCTTAGATGTGTGATAGTTGGTTTAGAACCAGTAAACACTTCCAAATGGGATTTTCCTTTTAAAACAGTAGTTGGCATTAGATTTATTAGGTAACAAGCAGTAAGGATGCACTCTCCCCAAAAAATATTAGGAATGGAAGCTTGCAGTTTTAAAGCTCTGGCCACCTCAAGAAGGTGTCTATGTTTTCTCTCAACTCTTCCATTCTGTTGTGGGGTATAGGTGCAGCTGCTTTGATGTAAAATCCCCTTAGAAATGAGTAAGGAATTAATGTGCTCATTGAAAAATTCACCCCCATTATCAGATCTAAAGCACTTAACAGTTTTATTAAACTGAGTTTGAATCATTGCAATATAATTCCTTAAAACCACCACAACATCTGATTTAAACTGAAGAAGGTAAATCCAGGTGATTCTGGAATGGTCATCAACCAATGTCAGAAAAAACCTTTTATTATCATGAGTAGCAACTTTATAGGGGCCCCAAACATCACAGTGAACTAAATCAAAAACAGAATTGGCTCTGGAACTGGAAATATTAAAAGGGGATCGAATGAGCTTAGCCTTGGGACAAATGGTACAAGTGTCTAGGGACATGTCTTTATTTTTTATTTTTAAATCTGAAATATTGATATTTTGCAAAGTTTTAGAAGGAACATGCCCTAGTCGCTGTGCCACAAGAAAACATTATTGGCTACAGGATCATTTGCTTGCACTTTACTAGAACAAGAAAAAGGTTTTAAAAAATAGAGTCCTGATTCCTGCCTACCACTTGCCAAGACCCTCCCACTTGAGAGGTCCTGCAATAGAGCAAAAGTTGGATAAAAAAGAGCTGAACAGTTAAGGTCAGTTGTTAATTTTGAAACTGAGAGAAGATTATATTCAAAATTAGGTACATAAAGAACATTTTTCAACTTTTGCTCGTTAGAAAAAGGGTAGGTGCCAATGCTGTGAACTTTAGAAAAATTTCCATCAGGCAACTTAATTCTAGTTCCAGAATCAATTGTCAAATCATTTAGCCAATCTAGTCTTTTAGTCATGTGGTTTGTTGCTCCTGTATCAAGAATCCAAAGATCATCTAGATTGGGAAAAACAGAGTTAAAATATATACCTGCAGATGTGGCTGGGGCAGCACCTGCAACAGGAGCAGTCCTACCTCCATGCCCCAGAGAGTGGAGGAATGCTTCAAATTGTTCTGAAGTAAAGCTAACACCATTGGTTAGGGCATTAGTAAGAGAAACCTCTTCTCCTGTAGGTTTTGGAGCCTTCTTTGATCCAACATCACCAGTCATAGATGAGGCAATATTGGATTGGACTCCTGAACCCTTGGGCTTGAGAGATTCCTTATACTTGAAGCAAATGTCCTTGGTGTGACCTTTCTTTTTGCAATATTCGCATCCTTTAGCAAAACATCTGTCAGCTGTGTGTCCCCTTTTCTTGCAAAAGGAACACTCAAGGTTGGGGTTGCCCTTTGGTTTTTCAGTAACAAAGTTTGCAGATATGGTAGAGGCAGAACCAACAATATCTGAACAAATTCCCTTTTGGCTCTCTTCTTGAAGTAAAAGACTGTATGCCTCATTGAGATCTGGCAACCTTTTCCACAGCAACAAGTTGGTTCTGACCCCAGAAAAGGTCTCATTCAGTCCCATTAGGAACTGAAAAAGACGTTGATTGTCTTTATGATCAATGTGCTTTTGATAGGCTTCCCCATCAATGTGTGGTAACGCTGCCATAGCATCATACTCAGCCCAGAGAAGTCTCAGCTTAGTGAAGTAAGTGGAAATAGAGTCAAGCCCTTGTTGAGTCAACACAATTTCACGGTGCAATTGGTAAGATCTTGACCCATTGGGCTTGTCAAACCTTTCTCTGAGATCTTTCCAGGCTAAAAAGGCATTCTCAATGTACATCACGCTACCATCAAGTTCTTTGGACACATAGTTTAAAATCCAACCAAATTAAACCACGGCATTACACCGATCCCACAGTTCGAAATAAGCAGGGCCAAATCTATCTCGCATACATGAACCGGTGACAAACCCTAGCTTATTCCTTCCTAACAGATAAAAACGCATGGCACGGCTCCACATCGCATAGTTTTCTATCCCAGTCAAAGTAATAGAGACAACAGAGTTACCATGATTATCACCTGAGTGGAGGTAGAGTGGGTGGAATGAATCAACCTTGGACATGGCCTCCTGTATCTCCTCATTTGTGGCCACAATCATCTGATCATCCATCTTGAATCAAGATAATGAAGCGAAGAGATGGCTAGATATGCGATCGTCGGAATCGCAAGAAGGGGAACCAATATAGGGCTTCGTTTCAAGGAGGAATACGAAGCGTCACGGAGAAGAAGATCGCAGCGCGGCACCAGGATCGTGGCAGGGATTTGCGAAGAAGAAAGGAGAATCGCAAATACCGAGCCTAAAGCTCTGATACCATGATAAAATCTCAAGAACTAGAAACCCTAGATTACCAGAAAACCCTAATTTCAGAGAGAAGAGACACTCATCAATTGCGGATCACCTTATAACACTAGGTCAAGGTCCCGGATTTTCATGCAGGTCCTCGCCAAAATTAAAGAGTTCAATTTGGTCCTTACAAGAAACAAAGACAAAGACAGAACAAGCCCATAACAAGCCCAATCCAAGAAGACTAAAGATAAACAAAGCCCAAATAAGCTAGCCCAGCAGTTAACAAGACCCTACTCCAGCTTACATCACAAAAGGAAGTAGGGTGAATCATCCTCTAATCCTTCTTTGTGTTTATAATAGAGAAGAGAGTGTTTGCACATAATAAAACTTCAAGTGTTTGTACTGATTATATCTTTGTTGTAATAATACGAGTATTTCCACGGCACTCCCCTTTCTCTCTTTTCCGGTAATTATATATATAGGGTTAAGAGCAGTGTTATCAGAACCGGACCGGGGCCTGAACCGGAGGGCCACCGGTTCCCGGTTCGGCCGGTCGGACCCGGTCCGAACCGGGTCTGACCGGTTTTGGTAAAAAAAATGCAGATTTGCATAGCCTCTTTGTAAGTTAACATTTCTGTAGGTTTTAGTCCGGAACGGGGCCTGCCTCTCTATAAGTTTACCCTAAAACTTTTTAATTTTTTTTTTTTAATGAAAAGAGTCCAAACCGGCGAACCGCCCGGTTCGCCCAAAACCGGCCGGTTCAGTGAAAACCGGACTTCAGAACCGGGTTCGCTTACATCCTCCGAAAATAAGCAAACCGGACCGTTGAGGGGTCCGGCGGTCGGACCGCCGGTCCGGTCCGGTTCTGATAACACTGGTTAAAAGTCCACTTCATACTATATATTTATAATCCACCGTTCTTACCTTTTTTTTATTTGGTACCAAACGTTTTCATTTTATACTGTTTTCATACCTCCGTTAAAGTTTCGTCAATTTTGGCCGTTAAAAGTCATGTGTTGTGCACATGAGCAGCCCTAAAGTTTTTATTTTGTTCAATTTAATCCCTCTAATACATTTCTAATTTTTAATCTATTCAATTCAGTCCTCAAATTTCAATATCGAACCCTTGACCTAAATTGACCTGCTGAACCTAGTCTAGGTCAATTGGGACCTAGCCCCAATTGGGTAGGTTGGCTGTTTGATGAGTTATTGATGTAGGAGGCATTATGGGGATTAGAGTGGCTCGAGGAGAAGTGGAGTTTTTTCTTTTTTTTTTTTTGGGTAAAAATAGTAGTGGAATTTTTTTTTGATATAAGTAGTGGAATTTAGCTACGGTGGGAATAGTCAAATGTATTTGAGGTGTTTTAGGGAATGTCATTTTATTATTGGGGTATTTTAGGTAAGTAGAAGATAATAAATAAAAAAAAAGGTAGGAACTAGCTGGGATGGGACCACTTTACAGAGAAAAGATTTATTTAATATTATTCAGAAATATTTGGACATTACAATTCATATTAATAATATATATATATATAAAGTTATATTATATCACCGTATGCCGGAAAAACACACAGTATGAAAGAAAGTCCATCTAGTACATACTTAATTTTTATACCAAACACAAGATCAATATCACTCGCAAAACCAACAAATTCATTCATTTTTTAGAAAGTAAAATATCATTGATCAACGTGTCCAAATTCTTGTATGACGATCCAGAAGAAGTAGCTGCTTCCATAGCCATCTTCTTCCATTCCATGGCCTTCCTCTTCATCTCTTTCCCCGTTTCACCTTCCATGAGCTCCCTTACAAGCACTTCCACACCCTCCCTCTTCACCTTATTATCAATCTCCAACCCGACACCCCACTCCGTACAACAATAGTGACAGTTTGTCTGCTGCTCCGCGAAGAACGGCCAACACACTACCGCCACACCCGCAGTTATGCTTTCTAGAGTCGAGTTCCATCCGCAATGCGTTAGAAACCCACCAACCGATGAGTGGTTAAGAACCGCCTCTTGAGGGCACCAATTGGTTAAAAAGCTCCTGCCTTCCGTGGCACTCAAGAAATCAGGGGGTAGCATTGCGGACTCACCCGACACTAGGTCGGGCCGAATCACCCACAAGAAGGTCTGGTTGCTATTGGCGAGTCCCCATGCAAATTCGAGTAGTTGGTCAGCCGTCATAACGGTTATGCTTCCGAAATTGACTAGGACAACCGAGTTTGGGTGCTTAGAGTCGAGCCATTGTAGACACCCGTCATCTTCCTTCCACAAGTTGGAGCCGAGCTTCAGCAAGTGGGAATTGTTAGAGTAGACGTCGTCAAGTAGGAAGTGGAGCGGGCCTATCGTATAGACGGGTGGGAATAATATGGTGTTGAGAGCATTTAGGGCGTGATACTCGAGCGCATCAAATGTGTGGATAATGACGGCTGAGGCTCGTTTGGCGTTCTCTGCTTCGACCATGACATAGTCTAAGAAGATGTCGTTGGGGTCGGTGGTTCGAATGAAACTAGGAAGGTCCTTCAATCGGATTTTTTTCAAACCGGGAATCCAGTCGATGGGAGTGTCTAGATATCCACTTGTCAAGTAAGTTGCATCTAAAAATAAATAAATAAAAGAATATATATAAAGTCCATCCATCGGAAAGCAGCAATTATCAAAAAAATAAATAGCGATCGTTGTTGGCTAATTTTATAAATAACACTGATCTAAACAAGTCATGTATTTATCTTTGTTCGTTATTGCTAGTAATAATATTAATTTTTCTGTGGGTGGTCATATGGATTTAATTTTACAGAGGACAGTAACTGTATAATGTTTAGTTTCATATCGATATTAATCCTTACTTATAGCAAGATAACTCGTAAATAGTAAAATATTGCCGCCTAAGAATATTTATTACTAATAATAATCGAAGGCCCTGTTTTGTGTAATAAATAAAACATAAACAAATAAAAATATGTCACGTTGTCAAATTCTATTCAGCAAAAATTGTTTAATTGCAGATAAATTACAACCGGCATTTGGTTGAGGGGTCTTTCTCTCCTTAATTATTTCTGGATCTTCATTTCTTTTGTTTTTAAGAAAATTGGGCACTTTTTTTTTTTGGTATATTTAAATGTGATATAATAATCTACCTCTTATTTTTCTATATTAATCTACATCTTCATAAGTGATGAGGTACGAGAGAAGGAAACTTGATGTTATACGTACGTACCTTGAAGTGGGATGTAACCCAAATGCATTAGACGGCGATAGTGCAAGTATCCC
Organism: Clarkia xantiana subsp. parviflora; assembly: GCA_036873135.1. NCBI lineage: Eukaryota > Viridiplantae > Streptophyta > Magnoliopsida > Myrtales > Onagraceae > Clarkia > Clarkia xantiana. Next base: position 14,856,930 of record JAPTYO010000003.1, read on the forward strand.
AAGAAACCGCATGCACTAGTAGTCCACACAAGTACGTCCGGCACCCCAATCTCCTCCGCCACTTCAAGGGTGAAGCTCATAACTCCATCCGACACCACACAACTCACCGGTGGGATCTCGCCGGACGAATTCGCCCTCTTGTTCAAACCAACCACAAGCTCTCTAAAGTAGGGCTGGAAATTCCGGCGAATGGAGTGGAAGAGGGAGCCGATGTCTTGAGTGGCATCCACGTCGGACCAAGGGAGACCGTCTGGGATAGTGGCGAACTCGAAGGAAGGGAGGCCGTCAAGGGAGTGTGGGCCCCGGGACTTGAGGAGGCGGCGGTGGTTGAACTCAGTGTTAACGAAGGTGACGTGGAAGCCGCGGTGGTAGAGGAGCTTGGCTAGTTTGAGCATGGGGCTGATATGGCCTTGTGCTGGAAAAGGCACGAACACGGCGTGGGGTTTCACTTGCTGCAACCAACTCATGATTGAGACAACAAGTGATATATACGATGCTCGTTTGTTGATGGAGGGAACGAATGAGAGACTTGCCTCCCATTATATAGGAGGGGTTATATGTGGAACTTCACGTAAACTCTAAAATTTATATCATCAGAAAAAAAAAAAATTAAAGTTCTGGTCGTGAGATTGGATCAAAGTTTAAGTAGTGATTTTAGTTATTAACCATATATAATGTAATTTGTTATTGGTATTATGTCATTTGTCATTGTCAAAGTACGTACAGAAAGATAAATCATAAAATGTAGTGAATGAAATATGCTCATTGTTAAACTATGTAACAATGGTGTGGTGGTTCAGCGCCTCATCCCTTAACTAGAAGTCAGGGATTCAATCCCGCTAGTGACCATGGAAATGGAAAATTGTTCATGGCCAGCACTTTACCCCTTACGGGCTGACCTGGTGCGAGAATACTACGGGTGGTGCCCTTCTGATGAGGGTCCCTAGGACCAAAACCATAAAAAAAAAAAAAAAAAGAAATATGCTCATTGTGCATATATATTTTTATATTATACAATTATATTTTATATCTAAAAACATTTCTAAAGATTTTATAAATTTATATTTTAGTGCACAAGTAGTATGAAGAAACAACTTTGGAAGTGGAGAGAAGATATTTTAATTATTAGATTATATAGAAGAAAGATATGTATATTAAAAGAATATATTCATTCTACTTTTTATTATTTTGTTACAAGAATATTTGTACATTAAAAGTATATGATATCATATGTTATTTCAAAGTTCTCCATGTAAAAGAAAAAAATTATAAGTTTAAGTAGCGAAGAAAAATATGTGACTTTTTTTTTATTATTCTATTCAAATAATCAAATACAATAATATAATTAATTATATAAATATCAATAAATGAAAATAAATATATTTATATACATTAAAATACTACAATATTATTTAATAACGTGAAATTACGATAGTTACAAAGTATATATTAATATAATATAAATAAAAACAAACAATATATATATATATATATATGTAAGCATTAAATTAAAATACTATAATATATTATTTAACAATAGGAAATTTTCAGTAAGTTTTAAACAGAAACATACCGATTTCGCCATATAGGAAAATATTAAAGATTTAAAAATAATACCTATAGAATGGATTTAATCCAACAAAATTATATTTCCTTGGATTTTTACTCTCAAGTTCTCATCAGTTGTTTTGTTGGCTTCGTATCCCATAACTACGTTTCAGTTTGACTGGCCAAAAAAAAACTACGTTTCAGTTTGTAACATAGTGGCATCCTTTCTATTTTAAGCATGTTGGCGAGTTGGAGGCTAGGTATAAATTTAAGCATAAACTCTTCTCTCTTTTTCTGTTGGGGCAAATGTAGGCATATATTCAATCTGCATATACATAATAAAACTAATCATAATTTATTATCAATACAGAATAAGAGAATTTCCTTTACTTACTTTTGTTTCTACTTTTTTTTTTTTTTTTCCTGTGGTGCTTCAAAGTCGAAATAAAGAATATTATGGTCCATTGGAATATGATCTGATCCAAATCTTTGATTTAGTTCGTTTATTATGATGCACACTCGACGGATTATATTGATATTATTATAATGAAAATATTATTATTTAACACTTGGTAAGTGGAAAAAAAAATATTTCAAGAGAAAAGTATACTATTTATTTTTGTTAGGATAGTAGTATGTGTAACATTTTAATTAAAATGTATAAGAAATAAAAGAAATACTGAACATTCTGCTACCATCACCAAAGACGTTCATTACGACCACTGTCATTTGATTCCTAATTAGAAGTTAATAATAATAATAATGCATTAATGCTGCAGTCATGAAGAATTAATGTAAGCTGTTGCTTGTGCTTGGATATAGTATGAGTCTTTGTACTTTCTGCCGCTCCCAACATGTATCCCGTTATTAATCCAGTCCTCTCGATGAATCCATGCGTCTCTAGATAAATCAAGAACTCCTAGAATCTGCAGCATCAATGTCACATTTGGCTTCAGTTCATATATATTCATGATCATCAAATTCTTACTACAAAAAAAAAATCTTTTTTTTTTTTAAAAAAAAAAGTATTGCTTGCTTGGAGATGAATGAATAGTGTGTTTTTTATTCTTACCACTCCACCTCTCCATGCCACGAATGTCGGGTTCGATCTTGCTTGCAGCACCTGATCAACATCAGCCAAAGCACAGATTGCAAATAATAATGAATGCACTTGTCATCTCAAGTCAAAGTTCACCACCTACACATGATTTCCAAAACTCACTCACCTCCACAGTATCAATTGCTTCATTTGAAGGTATTGTATGCAAAACTCTGCAACAGAAACCCCAAATCACAAGGTTGGGTAAGCAGAACTATTCATAGATTAGCCACAACACGCATTACCTTAACAAACTAGACAAGTAATAACTCAAACTCCTCCTAGCTAGTCTAGTGACAAAACCAGCATCATCCTAATCTAAATTGTGATGTTTCCACAGAAAGACATACACTACTTCACTGCAAAATGCACACTGAAACAGCTGTCACACATTTATAGAGATAAATAATTAAGAAGAAGAAGAAGAAGAAGAAGAAGAAGAAGAAGAAAACCACCTCTCCTCTGTGGCAGGAATAAGCCCTGTAGTCAATGCCACACCACCAACCTGAAGGACGAAAGCTTATCAGTAACATCTAAAATAATCGATCAAAGATAAATCAATAGATACTGTTAAACTAAGAAAAGCTCACTAGTAATATGCTGCAAAACAATTTTCTCTGCAGATCAATACGCCCTGCCAGGATTAAAAAACAACATCCTTTTAGTGTTGTTCGAGTGTGATTGTGACGAAGAGAGAGTAGGAACCTAAAGGTTTTTCCATAAGGGGATACGTACCACTTGAAAGGATACTGCTGACAATAGCTTCCGCAAGGCCAAACTTCTCTCCCTTCAAAGTTTTTGGTTTAGTTTGGTAAACTGGATAATTATCCCACATGGGACCGCCTTGGAATAAACTGTCCCCAATTTCAGGCCGTCTCATGTAATCCATATGCCATGTCTCTTCTAGCATATCATCGTAATCATTAAACCTAGAGCAAACAATTAAAAACAAAAATGTAGACAATGTCATTTTTGAAGGTATTTGCAGGAAAGAGTTTACTAAACTTCAGTAGCATAGCCAACCAACCAACCAGGATTGAGGCGGCGGAGGATATACATCTGGAACCAAAAGCATTGGGTAAAACAGACCCATAGGAGGAACCTGCTTGAAACACGAACCAAAAATGTGTTATATAACCTGCTGGACTTAGCAATCAATTGCCTTTTAAGATTTTATTATCGTCGGTTCAATAATCAGTCTTACATTAAGAACGGTTAGCCTAGTCTTGTGAGAGCTTGGGGGCATGCTCTCTTCATAGCCATGTACAACCACAGCAGCTTCAACTTCTCCCTCCTATATATGCAAGAATGAATTATGTCCCTCCTCATTAATGATGCTATGCTAAAACTCAAGGCACTGTAGACTAAAATCGAGTGGTTATTATTAAATACCACCCCATCAATGCTGGATCACGATATAATAGCAAACCTTAGTGTCTTCCTTCAGTTCATAAAAGATCTTGGGAATAGGAAACAACTGCTTAGCTTACTCTTATCTGGCAATAAGACTCTTTCAGTTGATTGAGCATCAAAAGATCTATTGGCTTAGTAAGCATATCGGTACGAATTTGTGGCCAAGTCTGATAATGTCTCTGTGTCCAAAGAAGGCATCTGGATATATCCTGCAAGGTTTATCACCAGTCGAAAACACCTAATTATTCAAAAACACCATACATATATAGCCAACTGCAAATTTGTAGCTGAAAGATTCATAATTTGCCCAAAAAAATGAAATAAAAACTGTCATACAGTACTATATATATATTCCAATAAAATAACAGAACATAATAATAGTTAAAGACAGAAATGAAGAGAAATACCTCCCCACCAAATGACAGTATTTTCTCCGTGTTAGGTAGAGACACTCCATCCTAATATTGATAATAGATGAAAACTCAACTTCAGTTATATTGGGACTCATGTCGTAGTTGATAAAAGATGAAGCTAACCAATTTTTTCTAGCGCCAGTACTGATTACTTATAATAAGGTTGAATATATAATAATTACAAACGATGAAAAACAATTAACTAATAAAATCTTCAAAGTCTAAAAACAATGAGAGAAGGAATAAAGTTTTCATTTTTAGCAATATATAATATACCACTTAAGAGTGCTTTGCCACTTAATCCTTTGAAATATCTTCCTATCATTTTTGGGTTTTTAGGTAGGGAATAAAACCTAAAAACTGTCTCAATTTTGACCCATGTGTCAGTTTGGTGTCTGAGGTTTAGAATGACTGTCCGAATTTTCATATATGTTGCTATTTGGTGTCTCCGTCTATTTTTTGTGTTAAATTGGACGGAATCTGGTCACGTGAGTGGCCAATTTTTAAAATTCCAAAAGTACCCCGACCAGCCAGTTCCGGCCGATTTAGGGCTATGGGTTCCAGCCGATTAAGGCCAATTACGGCCGATTTAGGGCTAAGCATCTCCGATTCCGGCCGATTTAGGGCTAAGCAGCTCCGATTGACTTAGGGTTCCGACCGACTACGGCATATTCCTGCCGATTTAGGGTTAGGCAGCTCTGATTACGGCCTATTCCGATCTATTACGGCCGATTCCTGATCGATTACGGCCGATTAAGGCCGATTACGGCCGATTCCGACCGATTGGAGGTGGGTGGTTGGAGGTGGGTGGTCGGAGTCGAAGGTGGGTGGCCGGAGTCGGGGTGGGTGGCCGGATTGTCAGTTGGTTTTTTTAAAAAAAGGGCAAATTTGTCTTTTCAAGTAAGTATGTTAAATTTAACTCCAAAACTAACGGAAAACCAAATAGGCACGAAACTGAAAATTGGGACACCAAATATCAACAGTTTAAAATTGAGACACCAAACTAACATTTATGTCAAAATCCAGACAGTTTTTAGGTTCTATTCCCTTTATTTTATTGAATTTTATCAAGCACAGCAAAAGCTAAACACTTTTTTCTTTTTTGCTCAACCCAGTTTAACTATTTTGGAGTCTTTGACAACCGATATCTTTCTTATCTTCTCCAAAATTTATTTACATCTATTTATAGAAAGAGATGGCAGAACAGAAAATAAAAATACCTCAATGCATATCACTGATGTGACTTGAGCACCAATATTTACAACACAGGTAGTGGACAAACCATTCCCAAAAGCAGCAGCAAGACCTTCCTAGACATACAAATTCAGAATAAGACTATGCTCTAGCAAGGATAAATCTTACAAGCTGACCATCGTAATAATATAATGGCACCACTGTTCAAGTTGGAGTGAACAACGAGCCTAAGGTGAAGCAGAACATCATTCATCTTTACAAGCATAAGAGGTCAATGAGTTAACAAGAAATAAGTTAAGAAGAAGAAGAAGAATAGCTCATCAATTCATGCATGTATGTTGTCCTCTACTAAGCTTAACTCGACTGTGATCTGGATAATTAAAAAATATCATAAGGCTACAGCTTATTGGTATTGATATTCAATCTTATCAAACCATAACTACAGTAACACGCATCTGATAAATCACTTGCATTTTCGTGCATATATAAAGTGATCTGGTGACCCTTACAAGGTTTAACTTTAGAGATTTGACCAGCTGTCCCGCTCTTCATTAGAGAATAATAACTTTAGAAGGTTGAATCATTTGTTGATTGATGATTAGGGATTACAATGCAATAGGTAAACTATATATACTAGGTGATAAGGATCACCAACTAGGACTAGCTATCCTATGTGCCCAACTTGGTGCACCAAGGTGCATACACCATGTAACATGTACTACATGATATATGCACCATATAATAACCTTATACAATCATCTAATGACATGATAGAAGTAAATGCAAGTATAAATGACAAGATGCAATGTGAGCATATCAACTTATATACTCTATATTCTCCCATCCTTTTCTTCTTCTTCTCTTCTTTCTTGGAACACATCCTTGATTCCATATAGCTTTAGCAAAGCTAAGTGTTGACTCTTGACCAATGCCTTGGTAAGCAAGTCAGCAAGTTGTTCCTTTGAAGGAATGTAATGGACACCTATGAATCCTTGTTGAATATGATGTCTTGTGAAGTGGCAGTCTAGCTCAATGTGCTTGGTGCGCTCATGGAACATGGGATTCTTTGCAATCTTCACAGCTGCTTGGCTATCTGTGTAGATTGGGATAGGAAGATTTACTTGTATGCCAAGTTCCTTGAGGATTCTTCCCACCCAAAGTGCCTCTTGTATTGCAACTCTTAGGCATCTATACTCTGCTTCAGCACTTGATAGGGAAATTGTGTCTTGCTTCTTTACCTTCCAGGCTATCATAGCCTCTCCTAGCTTGACACAATAAGCACTCACTGATTTCCTACTAAAAGGGCAAGCAGCCCAATCAGAATCACAAAACAAACTCAAATTGAGCTTGTTGTTGGAAGGATAGATCAATCCTTGCCCTGGAGTGCCTTTAATGTATCTGATGACTCTTATGACTGCATCATGATGGGACTTCTTTGGCTTGTCAACAAATTGACTGAGTCTTTGCACTGAAAAGCTAATGTCTGGCCTTGTCATGGTAAGGTATAGCAACTTGCCAATGATCCTCCTATAAGAAGTGGCATCCTCCAAGAGGGCATCATCAATGTTTGAATTAGTTGCTTTGTCATACTCATGTGTGGTGAGTTTGACATTGAACTCCATAGGGGTTTCAGCAGGCCTTGCAGCCCCTAGGCCAGCATCTTCAATGAGCTCAATTGCATACTTCATTTGGTTGATTACAAGACCTCTATCTGACCTTGCAACTTCAAGTCCCAAAAAGTATCTCAAGTCTCCTAAGTTCTTCAATTTGAAGTGTGTTTGGAGTGTGTTCTTCAATTGATTGATCATCTTGGTGTTGGAGCCAGTGATTAGAAGATCATCAACATAGGTGAGAAGAAAAACTTTGTCATCACCTTGTATCTTGGTGAACAAGGAATGATCTGAGGCACATTGTTTGTAACCATTCTTCAATAAGGTTTGAGTGAGCTTGATGTTCCATTGTCTTGAAGCTTGTTTGAGACCATATAAGGACTTGTTGAGCTTGCACACAAGTTTGGGATATCCCTCAAGAGACTTGGAATGATTAAAACCTTGGGGAATGTCCATATACACTTCTTCATTTAGATCACCTTGAAGAAATGCATTGTTTACATCCATGTGGTACAATCCCCATGATTTGGAAGCTGCCAAAGCTAATATGATCCTCACTGTGTCCATTTTGACTACAGGGGAGAATGTCTCATTGAAATCAGTCCCTTCAATTTGAGTGAATCCCTTGGCAACCAATCTTGCTTTGTATCTTTCAATGGAACCATCAGAATTGTATTTGACCTTAAATACCCATTTGCAACCAATTGAAAATTTGCCTTGTGGGAGTTCTATTAGCTCCCAAGTGTTGTTGTTTTGAAGTGCTTGCATTTCCTCCTTCATGGCCAAGATCCATTTTGGGTCTTTGATTGCTTGTTTATAGGTGGTTGGCTCTTTGATCTTGTCAAGAGCAGCCAAGAAGCATTTGTATTGTGGACCCAAGTTGTCATAGGAGACATACTTCTCCATTCCAAAGATAGCATTTGAACTTGATCTTTGTTTGAGTTCAGCAAGCCTTGCACTTCTCCTAGGAGGTGGTGGGTGTAGTTGTGCAATTCTAAGACTCCTTCTCAGATTGGAAGGTTGGGGTGCTTCTTCTTCAATTGGTTGTTGAGGTGGTTGATCCTCAATTGGGGGTGCTTGATCATCTATTTGAGGTGTGACAACCTCAATGGGAGGAGAGTTGGTTGATATATCCATGTCAAAATGAAAAGGATTTTCAGGTGGGAAATCCTCAAGTGGTTGCTTGACTCCCAAGCAAGATGGAATAAGAGCCTTTAGAGCATCCTTAGACATGCTAAAGGGGAAAATATCCTCATGGAAATGAACATCCCTTGATACATGAAACACTGAGTTTGAAATGTTCATCACAAGGTATCCTTTTTGAGATGTTGAATATCCCATTAGGATGCATGGTTCAGCCCTTGGACTAAACTTGTCATGGTTGTTCAATTTGGTTGAAAAACATAGACAACCTATAGTTCTCAAGTGATGAAGGGAAGGAGTTTTGCCATATAACACTTCAATAGGTGACTTGAACTTCAAGATAGAGGTGGGAAGCCTATTGAGTAAGTAACAAGCATTGAGTATGCAATACCCCCAATGCCTCAAAGGCATGGATGCTTGAAATCTTATAGCTCTAGCAATGTTGAGGATGTCCCTATGTTTGCGTTCCACCCTTCCATTTTGTTGTGGTGTATGCACACAACTTGTTTGATGAAGAATGCCAAATTGAAGAAGCAAACCTTTGCAAATAGAATTGATGAACTCAGTCCCATTATCACTCCTCAAAGTTTTGACCATTATTCCAAATTGATTCTTCACCATGATTAGGAAATTCTTGATGTGCAAGAAATTATCACTTTTGTGCCTCATCAAGTAAAACCAAGTTGCCCTTGAGTGATCATCAACAATGGTCAAGAAGTATTGATTGTTCTTGAAGGTTGGCACTTTGTAAGGACCCCATAAATCCATGTGAACCAAATCAAAGGGCTTTGAAGCAATAGAATCACTGGTTGGAAAAGAAAATCTAGATTGTTTTGCAAGAGGACAAATAGTGCATTGTTTGATACAACCATATGTCTTATTCAAGCCTAAAACATCCAAATGATTCAAATATTGTTCAGAGACATGGCCTAAAACATCTCAATACTTCATCCTTATTCTCCAAGCAAGCAGCTGCTAACTTCCTTGGGCTTGAAGGCACCACATCCTTCAAAGTGTATAGTCCTCTATTCCATTCCCCAATCACCATGGACTTGCCACTCTGGCCCTGAAGTAACACATGATCACAAGTAAAGATCACTTTGCAATTTAACTGGCTAGGTAACCTAGATACAGAGATCAGATTGAACTTGAAGTCAGGGACCAAGAGTATGTTGGTCAAGGTAAATCCACTTGAGAAAGAACAAGAACCAACATGAGTCACTTTGCATTTGTGACCATTTGGCAAGTGCACATATTGGTGATCTGAATCACTTTTCTTCAAATCATGTAGCCACTCAACTTGATGAGTGATGTGGTTAGTAGCACCTGAGTCAACTATCCAAACCATAGAATCACTAGATATACCTGCCATGTTGACATGAGCTTGATCCATATCCTCAAAGCTTAGGGGTGTATGATCAAAGTGATCATTATGGGCAGCAACATGTTGGATTCTTTTGTCAGCTGTGCCATGAAATATCCTTTTGTCCTTGGCTGCCACATGCTCAATTGTGCTTGAGTTGCCACCTTCTTCAACAATGTTGGCTGAATTCCAATTCCTCTTAGGAGCATTTAGATTGGTTTGATGAATTGGGTGATCATATGGGTAGCCATGTTTGATGTAGCAATTGTCTTCAATGTGACCTCTCTTGCCACAATAGTTGCAAGTATTGAGTGGTCTCTGACTTGAAGGATTGAAGTTGCCTCTTCCAAAGCCATTTCCTCTTCCAATGCCATTGCCATAGCCTCTAGCAAAGCCTCTACCCCTTGCATATCCTCTTCCATTGCCTCTACCACCACCATAGGATGGATGCTTTCCAGTGAACAAGGCAGTTGCCTCACCCACATCACCAATGGAACCAGAGATGGTCCTTTGGCTTTCTTCTTGTACCAATACAGAGAAGGCAATGCTAAGGGAAGGAAGTGGTTGTCTCATAAGTAAGGTGCTCCTAATGTGTCCATAGGAGTCATTCAGTCCCAGAAGAAATGCCATCAACTTTTGCTTCTCCTTGTGTTCATTGACAATGGCAATGTCTCCAGCACATTGAAGATCCAAATCATCAATGGAAGCAAGGGCATCCCAGAGTTGCTTCATTTTGGCAAAGTACTCAGTGATAGAGAGCACACCTTGAGATGTTTGATAAATCTCCCTTGTTAATTGAAAGATTTGTGTGCCATCCACTTTATCAAACATCTCCTTCAAGTCATTCCAAATAGAAGAAGCAGTTGTGTTGTAGACCAAACCATTCACCAAATTTTTGGCCACAGTGTTCCTCAACCATGCCTTGACAATTGCATTTGCCCTATCCCATTTCACTCTATCATTGACATCAACATCCAATCTTGTGAATGTGCCATCTATAAAACCAAGCTTGTTCTTCACCAACAAGCCTTCCCTGATTGATGTGCTCCAAACATGATAGTTGGAGGTTCCTTGTAGTTGAAAAGGGATGAGCATATGGCCAGTGGTGTCTGAGGGGTGTATGTAAAGGGGGTCATCAACATTGGTTTCTTGAGCCATTTTGTAACTCAGATGACACAAGTAGGTATGGAATGTGAATAATAGGAATCCAAATCCAAGAAATCAGCTGCCACAATCCAATCAAAATCGCATACACAAGTTGCACTACAAACAAAAGTAGTACACCAAGGTTGTTGATAGTAGGACAAAATCCAGCTCACCCTATGAGATTGCTTGTACAATTCCGCAACAAGATTTGTGACTTTCAAAGCTTGAAATTCAACAGAAATGGATTAGAAACCATTCTCCATTGATGAAAGCTCAGAATTCTTGAAGATATGAACACAAAGCACAAGGTAGGCACAAATGCTCCTCAGCCGAGCAATGTGTAGATAAGGGAAATCAAGCAATGAAATTCCAGGTATCAAGCAAGGGGCGCAGCTGAAACATGTTCAAAATCCATATCCAAAGGTAGAGAAACAAAGCAAACTCCAGGAAATAGCAATATCAAACACGCAATCAGCTCAACAAGGCTGAATTCTTCAAGAACAAGCAAGCAAACTAGTACTAAGTCATCTTGGCTATGCTTAGTCTAGGTGCAGATCTACTTTATGCGTGTTGAGTTCTTGAAATTCCACTTACTATATGTCCATTCTTAAGTAAGAAATGGATTGTTGAAGTAGAAAAGATGATCCACGAAGCTGAAGTTGCAAATCCACACTTGAACAAGGTGAATGTTAAAGCAAAACTTTGAAGAAACTTGGTCTTCTTTAGCTTTGTGGTTGTGCCGCCATTTGAGGTGGCTCTGATACCATAATAACTTTTGAAGGTTGAATCATTTGTTGATTGATGATTAGGGATTACAATGCAATAGGTAAACTATATATACTAGGTGATAAGGATCACCAACTAGGACTAGCTATCCTATGTGCCCAACTTGGTGCACCAAGGTGCATACACCATGTAACATGTACTACATGATATATGCACCATATAATAACCTTATACAATCATCTAATGACATGATAGAAGTAAATGCAAGTATAAATGACAAGATGCAATGTGAGCATATCAACTTATATACTCTATAGAGAAAAATAAGAAAACATGGGGAAAAGTGAGATCTTTCAATCCTATCAGTGGTTGGATAAGATTAGGGATAAAGCCATCAGTTCCTCAGTGCAAGCAAAATAAAATAACTATGCAAGATGCAAGGCACATACCGATATATATATATATAATAAAAAGAAATCTTTAGAGAGACATTCTATTTAACAATCATCCAGTAAAAGGAAGACGTATTTCAAGAATCATCGGATAGCTGGAATTCTTTCATGAATGATGGTGTAATCTGTTTATATAATTAGGTAAGTTTCTAGACCTGGTGCACCACCGCGGAGCTAAACTGCAAGTCCTTCAGTACTATGGTGAGCATTTCCTTTATTTCTGCTTGAAACAAGTGAGAATAAAACCAAGTCACACATGTATATAAATAGCAAAAACTAAGAATCTATCCACAGAGTAAGAGCCTTTGGAATTTGGATGGCATCAAGAAGGAAATAAATCCAATTCAAAATAAATATGTCAAATGGAGATTACCATTGAAGAAAAAAAACCAGGAAAATGCCATTTCCATTGTCTATATGCAGTTATTGAACCACAATCTCTTTTTCTTTTCTCATTTTTTATAGCAAGGAAACTTGCCTTTAGCATTTGCCTTGGGTGTATGAAATTCCCATTTAACTCTATAGACCGGTTAAGGCACAAACCCTTTGCCTTGATAGGGTTCAACATGAAATTGTTGGCAATTTTTCGCATTAATTTGACTGAGAATAACCATTGACATTGGAAACACCAAAAAGTTCAATCTCAGATACATGGCATGAAGGAATATATCCAGTCAATACCGCGGTTATTGAATTTTCTGGCAAGGGAGTATGAAATACCCCACTAACTATGGACCGGTTAATGTGTTCATAGAGTTGATGAAATTGTTGGCAGTTTTTTACATTAATAAATTGAAAATAACCATTGACAAGACACCAAAAAGTTCAATCTCAGATACATGACATGCATATATGAAGGAATGTATCCAGTCAATACCGCGATTATTGAATGATTCTGGTAGAACCAAAATAGCAGAGTACAAATGTCTTTCCCACTTGGCAATATGCAGCTTTTCCATCAGTAGCCAGTCCCATATTGCATGAAGATCCTCATATACCTATATAAGAGACAATCTAAGTAAAAGTAAGAGCAATTTCACACAGATAATGCATTCGTCTTCCATATGCAGTGTATAATATTAATATATAAATCAACCATCAGAATTATCTCACAAGTCAGAATTGAATACTACAGGAAAACACTAAATCTATTTAGTAGAGACTGTATATAATGACTAAGTGTTGCTTTTTTCGTGTTCGTGAATACAATGAGTAAGAGCCCTAAAGGTATGATAAAAACTATACCTGCTGCATGGGATAATGTTGAGAAACATTAAAATGACCCCTGCGGATGGGACGGCGCAAGCAGTAAGGCTCTGTTGGTGATATTCTTAGTGCTTCCTCACCACAAATGAATTGACGATATTTACGTTCATGTGAACTGGGCTCCTTAGAGCAGGCGTCTTCGTTTTTACCCAATACTGGCTTTGTAGGCAACCCTTTATCCATAGAACTTTCTGCAAAAACCAATTTATGACAGCGTAAGAAAGAAATTTCAATAACGATTTAGGGATTAAAAAAAAAAGGATATAGTTCATTGTGTTGCATAGCCGGTTATTATACAAGCAATTCCTTGTTTATTCTTGAAAAGGAAGTACCACCATACAAATATCAAATGTGATCACAGATTGGTATAACTAGATTTTATTAAAAGAAATTGGTAATAATCCAATAACAAATTGTGGTGGTCAAAGCTTTCAATTTCTGGAGGATGTCATAGCAAAGAGTTCTGGGTCAAATATTCACAGAATGCGTAATTATGGTGGAGAATCCACTAGAATGTCCTATATGGTTAGTCATATTCTAACCCCTTCATTTAGTCAGTACACAAGACTCCACATAAAGAACTGACTCGACCACTTCCAGTTATGGATTAAGCTAAAAAACCGGGAAAAAAATGATAAAAGAAGCTTTTCTTTTTCAGAAATACAATATATTTCTGTTAAATGATGGTATAGGATCATATGAACATCTTTAAATTACCTGGAACGAAAGACAAACCAGAATGTTTTTCATAAACATCAGTCCATGAAAAGGCTGAGTCCTTCCTCATGCTTGGTGGATTGTGGCCATCAACTCGTCCCATCTATATGATAAAAGCATCACATTTAAGTGCACAGGCCAATACATTATTGGCAATACTAACTTATCTGAGTTACCACATTATTGGCCTTGAATGAGTTGCATGGAGTTTTGTTCTAAACATGATCTTTATTCAGATTATATTACCACACTGTATGATCCGGAAGCCAAAAAAGAATCCAATGCAGCATATAAATAGAATAGAAACTAACATAAGCAAACATATCGAGAAATCATCACGCATGCAGCTGGTGTGCAAGAAACACGAAGTTCATATATTAAATTAAATTAGATATATTAGCCAAAAAATGCATCATAATCACCACGAGAAACAATCAGAATATCCTAAAACCACAAAAAGAAAAAGAAATTATGTCAAGAAAAGAGAACATCTAGAACTTCATTATTTTGTCCACTCCTATGATCTTACATCTTAGTCTGAAACACTTGCCACATGGTTGTTTACAAAGCAGAGCAGGCTGAGCAACACTCTCAAAAGATTACAAACACTCACATTATCAATACATGCCTTTTTCCCAGTTCATCCTCTTGCATATACAAAGAATTCTACCAAAAAGGTGATAGATGTGGCATCATTGATAACCAATTTTGTTAAAGCCGTTAGACCGTTGATATTTTTTAGTAATTCGTCTTGTTTTCATGATGGTCTGCCACAAGAATATTCGTTCGAACAAAAGGAATACCTTTTATTCATCTAGAGATCCAAAGAAATTCTGCCACTAAAGAAACATTAAACCAGGTGAAGAAACTAGCTTGTCACCCAAAGAGCAAACTACAAGAATTTTACATACCTTTCGCTGGAAAGAACTATTGTTGGCGACTTCCTCATCCAAGAAAGGTATCTTCAATAGCGATGCTATCTGATGCACAAAAACAAAAGGGTTACAGTTTGCACAGTTTTAAGAAAACAAACAAGAACTTAAAACTTACGATATCATAGGCATGCTCTCGGTCCATGTGCTGTGCTGTAGTAACCTGAGAATTAAGCATCTAAACAACCGAAACAAAGAAAAAGAGTCATGATTTTTAAAAATAAAAACATATACTAGGAATCTTTTATTTACTTATTATTAAGTGTTCTGAATCCGTTAAGCCTGGTCAAACTGCTACATTTTTCAATGTCAGATGCATCTAGCTCAAGGAAAAATGAGGTTTCAAGTGGTTAGAGAGGGATGTGGTAAAAAGGGGAAGACCTGATCCTGCACATTTCGGTTAGGAACCTGATTGGTATACCGAGCTATACAGTGAGGAATGTTGAAGGGCGATTCCTGTGGAGCAAGTCCTATCCTGATACTTGCAGAACCTACATTGTGTAATCACATCACCACAACCCATATAAGTGAATATCAAAGGTCAAAGTCAAACTAGCTATTAAGTTATGTTTTAGAAATTTTCTGTATTCCAACACATTCAAACATGTCTCGAACTCATAAATTTACAGAAATAATGGAATCCAATTTTCCAACTTGGAATGTCAGTACTCAAATGCTTATGGTAAATGAGACTAATGATAAGAATAATAATTGGGCAGTACCTGGATTGATGACAACTAAGTTAGAGCCTCTCTCAGAGATCAACTGTGATGGAACCACCGTTTTCAAGTAATCCTGATATATAAAGGAGGGTTTAGAGTAACGGGGGATATGAAAATTGAATTCACTTGATTTTATAAAGATAGATAGACTGGAAAATAGAGCCTAATGAAAACTGCAGTTACCCACCATAGCCAGCAAGGTGGAGCTGTCCAATTCAAGCAATTCTGCGATTGATTTCTCCAAGTAATTGAGAAACGATGTTCTCTGGCTGGTTCTCTGCCGCCGGACAGGAAGAGCAGGCGGCAGCAGCAGCAGCAGCAACGCGGACAGCGACGCCGGGAACGAGAAAAAAAAATCTAAATGTGGTACCTATACTTTATATAATCGATCAGTTTGATTCATTTACTATATTTTAGATGGATTTTTGTTCATGTACTATAACTTTTATTACGATTATTATTAGGGTTAATAGGTGTTTTGGTCAGTGATGTTTGACAAGTTTTGGATTTTGGTAAGTGAAGTTTTTTTTTTTCCTAGTTTTGGTCTCATATGTTTGCATACTTTCTGGTTTTGGTTTTTCCGTCAGTTTTTCTGTTAACTGAACACGTGAGGGTCACGTGACCCAAAAAAAAAAAAAAAAAAAATTTAAAAACTGAAAAGACCAACCTGCCCTTTACTTCTTTTCTTATTCTGATTTCCCCCGTGAATGCCAACAATCGCGCCATCTTCTATTCTACCACTGAAATTCTCTCCACTGTCTCCCTCACTTCGCTTCATCGATCTCCGATTGGCAAAATCCTCTCCACACTCCTCACTCTGTTCGTTTCCGTGCTCTGCTTCAAGTTCTCGCCATGGATCGTCGTTGCTGAGTCTGAGCTTCCCGTGTCTCCTTCAAGAGGTTGCCCGCCGTTTGCCATGAGTGCCTCTCGTGGATCAACGGCCAAAACATCAAATTTTAGTTCAGCTAACTGTCCAGGTAACTTAATTGGTCCCTTAGTGTTGATTTTGTTGTTTCAAATTCTAGGGTTTTGCAAAACCTAAGGTTCCTCTTCTGAAATTTTTTTATCATTCCTCTTCTGAAATTTCGATGATTCATATGCTTTATTTATCATTCTGGAAAAAAAAATGATTTTTATCATAACCTTTGTCTACATTGAGTTTCTATACTTCAGCATGCAAAAATAAAATTGTTTACATAAAGGATCATATTTGTTGTTACGAGCATTAAGGCGGTACCTCTACCATGATTCACACTTTGTTTGTTTCTGGAAATTGGAAAAAAAAAAAAAAAACAGAACATTTGTTACCCTATAACGTCAAAATTATGTCGATTTTGTCTGAAATTGGCTACCTTTGCCATTAGCTATATAAGGTTGGACTAAAAGGGTGTCAAAATGAGTGGAGAATATGATAGCTTGGCAGTCCATATTTGTTGTGCTGGATATTAGTATACAATAATCAAGTTGCTGTTTTTCTTTTCTTTTATATATGATTAAACAGATTGGACCAGTTGAAATATGTTAGTTTAATTTGGAAAACAGAGAATTAATTTCAGATTTTTCTTTCTAACTTTTGTTTTGGTAATCTGTGGTACAGCTAAATCAAATGATGAACCCCGTTATCTCATTCAAGTTTGGTGCAAAGGTTCATGGGTTGATCGCGATGGAACCATAGTGTATGATGGAGCTGTTCAAACACTGGGTAGGTTCAAAGCTAGTGGCATTACCCAAGAAGCACTAGAGGTTTTAGTGATGGCTTATTGTGACACGTATGATGCCACAATTTGGTACCTACCCCCAAATGGAGACATGAAGAACGATGTTCAGTTTGTGAAAGATGATGCTGCTCTAACCCGAGTATTTAAGAGGCAGGGTCAGGTATTTGATGTCACGTTGTTTGCAATGCCATCATTTGACAACCTAATCTGGTACAGGACTCCTTTTATGGAGAAGCTTAGATCGAGTGCTGTCGGCCCTCAGTTTAATCGATCTGGAAAAAGGCCCACAGGGATTGTTATTGGCACGCCAAGAAGGCCCACTGTTGAGGAACCTGTGGTGATTGGGAAGGGTAAAGGGAAGATGTATGAGGAAAGACCAGTTGTTGATGATGGCATAGATATGAGGGACCTGAGAGATTATGATCTTTCAGAGTCGGACCAATCGTGGACCAAGGCAGCTGAACCTTATGATGATGATAGTCATGATAGTGATGACTTAGGGCCCAAGTCCAAAAGTGCCAAGTCCAAAAGTGCCAATACCAAAAGTGCCAAGTCCAAAAGTGCCAAGTCCAAAAGTGCTAAATCACATAGAAAGAAGCAGAAGCAGCTAGGAAAAAAGAAGAAAGTGAAAAAAGAGTGTCTTATGATTGCATCGATGTCTGATTTTCCTGGGTTTGGGAAGTACAATTATGGAACACAGGTCAACCAAGAAGATGCAAACAGATTCATGGACCTACCCGGCTTTGGTGGAGACAGTGATATTTTAGTTAGTGATTCCATCAGCGCACCTCCTCTGGCAGAACTTGTTGATGATGCCACCAGTGGAGTTCATGTTGGTTCGCGTTACAGGGAGCATCTCGGTGGTGATTTTGAATTAGAGTTGGGCATGAAATTTGATGATGCCAACACATTTAGGAAGGCAATTAAACTTCATGCCATCAAGAGAGGTACATCGACAGTGAGAAGAAGAAACAATGCAGATCGGATTGAGGTTGCTTGTCAAAAAAACTGTAGTTTCTTGGTTATTGCTTCTAGGATGAATAGAGATAGCACCTTTGAGATTAGGACACTTCAGAAGAACCACAGTTGTGACAGAGCTCACTACACGAAAGATATTGGAAAACAGTGGGTTTGTGAAAATTTCAAGGAGTTGTTACGGGCACAAGGGAATCTAAAGGCAAATGCTATTGCTTCTGAGATACGGAGATTGTTGGAGTTCAACGTTTCAAAATACATTATATATTAGGGTGTGAAAATGGCAAAGGAGATCCTAGCAGGTATTAACGTATTAGGTTTCGTACTTACTATATAGTCATTTGTATATATAGACTGAATAGACTAAAATGTCGTGTTTGCTCATAATCTTAGGTGACAGGAGAGCAGAATTTGCCATGTCCAGGGATTACGCAGAGACATTGGTCAAGCACAACCCGGGTAGCACAGCTGTTGTGCATGTTCAGCCATCACCGAGCTTGCTGCGTTCTAAGTTCGAAAGGATGTACGTTTGTCTAGATGCATGTATGAAAGGGTTTAGAATCGGATGTCGTCTTTTCATTGCATTGGATGGAGCCTTTCTAAAGGGTCCAGATGGTGGTTTCATATTAAGTGCAGTTACAAGGGATGCAAACGATCAACTATTCCCCATCGCATACGCTTGGGCTGAATCTGAAAATGCTTCATCGTGGAGGTGGTTCCTTGAAATTCTGGCAAGAGATATTGGCAATGATAGAACACTGACCATCATGTCCGATCGACAAAAGGTATGTTTACTTTAGTTGAATAATAAAGGTACAAATCATGTGTATTAATTGAAAATCTGTGTAACATAATATGTGGTTCCTTCTTTTAATTGCAGGGTTTAGTTCAAGTTGTGGAGGAATTATTGCCTGGATCAGAACATCGCTTCTGTGTGAGACACATACATTTGAACATGAAGGCAAGGTCCATGGGGTCGACAGATATAGGTGGAAGGCTTTGGTCTGCAGCCTGTGCATACACTGAACATAGGCACAACCACCATATGGACAATTAATGCATGGCAGTTCTTGAAAGCCATCGATTCCAAGAATTGGTGCAGGTACCAATTCAGGCCTGCATCAAAAACGGACCTCCTTGTCAACAATATTGCGGAGTCCTTCAATAATATGGTTATCGAAGCAAGAGACAAAGCAGTGGTATCAATGATGGAGTGGATAAGGCTAAAACTGATACATGATTTTGAGCAAAAGAGGAAAAGTATTCGTGGAGACGGTGAACTAGGTAATGTTATTATCAAGAAGTTGCAAAAAATCAAGAGTAAAGTGGGTGGGTGTCATGTTAAGTATGCTACCGAAGGTGAGTATGAAGTGGAATACGGGCCGGCTATTACGTACAAAGTGAACATTACTGAGAGTTATTGCAGTTGCAATGCTTGGCAGCTGAGTGGTCTACCTTGTGCTTATGTTATTGCTTGCCTTGCACGTAAGAGGCACGTTCAACTTGCAGCTTATTGTGATCCATTTTACCATAAGGCATCCTACGCTAGAACATACGAAGGTGTCATTCATGCACTCCCGGGAAAGGAGGATTGGGTCAAAAGTGATACGCAACCCGTGGATCCACCAATCTTTAAGAAGAGATCTGGAAGACCCAAGAAGAGGGAGAGGTCAGTATTTGAGAATGCAGATGGGCAGTCAAAATTGGGTAGGCGAGGGTTGACACAGTATTGCTCTATATGTGGACAAAGTGGCCATAACATGAGATCATGCAATGTTGTGCCTCCACAAACTGAGGATGCAATTGGACCTGAAACCCAACAATCTCAAGCAAATGTCCAACAATCTAGTGCAATGGAAGGGCATGAACTGCCTCGAGAGGATCAGTCACCATATGAACGTGCATATGAGGACAGCCACAGGTAATTAGCAGTTGGTTTTTTCAGCTAAGACAACAAATATATACTTTATATCTGTTTAATGTGTTGATTCATCAATGCAGCCCGAGTGCTAAAAAAAAAGGAAAGTTAAGGCCTCTAAAGCAAAGAAGAAAGTGAATGTAGATCAACCTAGTGCAATGGAGGAGCAGGTTCAGACACCACAGGATCAGTCACCACATGAACAGGCATATGAGGAGCAGCCACAGGTAATTAGCAGTTAGTTTTTTCAGCTAAGACAGCAAATATATACTTTATATCTGTTTAATGTGTTGATTCATCAATGCAGCCTGAGTGCTCAAAAAAAAGGAAAGTTAAGGCCTCTAAAGCAAAGAAGAGAGTGAATGTAAATCAACCTAGTTCAATGGAGGAGCAGGTTCAGACACCACGGGATCAGCCAGCGTCGAGAACGAGGATTAGGGCGATTCTTGATAGACTACTAGTAAGTGGGGTACCTAATAAGAAGAAGAAGAAGCCTGCAGAGAAGAAGAAGAAGAAGCCTGCAGTTGAGCACCCGAGTCCACCAGTTATTGATGTTGACGACTACCCAATGACGGAGGAGCACCCAAGTCCACCACCTGTATTATCGGATTGTCGGGACATTATGGTGGTCCACGAACCAATTGAAGTAGTCTATCCGGCGAGGACAAGGGCTCATATAAGGCACTTATGGGAAATGGCTAAAACGCCACCAAAGAAGAAACAGAATCAGTGACCACTTGATGGATTGTGGTAGTTATGGATGGATTATGTCAGTTTTTTGAGATGGGATGTTTTTAGGGGTTATGGTGACTTGTTGTTTGTGGTATGATGTTGTTGATGGATTGTGGTAGTTATGGATGAATTATGTCAATTTTTTGAGATGGGGTGTTTTTAGGGATTATGTTGACTTGTTGTTTGTTGTAGGATGTTGTTTATGGATTGTGGTAGTTATGGATGGATTATGGTAAAAATATGATGTTTTAGTGATTACGCTACATTATGGATTCTTTGTGGTTGGACGTTGTTTATAGATATAGATCTGCATTATGGAATGTGATATAGATCTGCATCAGTTCTGGTGTATCAATTCTAGTTTATCAATAAGTTGACATACCATAAGTACATTTTAATTGAGTTTAGATAGTCATCCAATAACTTAAATTACAACTGCATATAAGTCTGGTTCGCAACACAATTACCTTAGAGACAGGCAACACAACTACCATAAAGACAACCAACACAACCTTACAGACACCCAACACAACTACCTTTTGTCATTATTATTATTATTATTATTATTATTATTATTATTATTATTATATAGTTATTATGAATATATTATGTGGATGTTTAATATTATGTGTATATATCACATTCCTTATGTGGACTTTCATTGTATTGATTTTACTTCCTCTCTAAGTCTATGTAATCCCTATATAAGGGCCCCTATATGTGATAATAAGATCATCATCAAGTTTTCATTCTATTACCTCTTTACTTTCGTAACACGTTATTAGCACGATATTGTTCTTAAATAAAAGTTAGCATCGCATCCCTCCAAGCTTCCTCGTCATGAACATAAGCTTAACACAAGACTGGTGAAGAACCAAATTCTCCATACAAGAAGCCAATCCGTTCAAACCAACCCATAATGGACTATTTATTATTATCATTATTTTTTTATTTTTCGTTTTTTGTCCGATTATCTTTCATCGAATCCCTTCCTGATTTTTATTTTCTCAGAGTGTGTTAGGGAACGATTGAGAGGCATGTATTGTGAAAACTAGCACGGCGGAGCACGGCTAAATCCAGCGAAGAGTCGCCGGAAAAACTATTGAACGCAGAGAGAAAAGGGAGATAGAGAGACAGAGTATAAGGGAATCATTTGTGTGTATTATTCCACTGTTCACATCTTCCCTTAAATACTAAACCCTAAAAAAGAAAAACAAGATTGCACCGCAATCTTTACAAGATGTCGAGTTTAGTCCCAAACATAAAACAAAGTAACAGATTGAACAAAGGCCTTTATCAAAAGAAGCCCAAATACAAAACAATCAGTTTCGGGCCAAATTCAAACACGGGCCACAATCTTGGGCTTTAACACTCCCCCTCAATCTGGACTTTGTTGAAAAACATCCACCAAATTAAGCTTCATGAGCAAACGATTATGTTGAGCTTTAGGAAGCGCTTTTGTGAACAAATCTGCTGGCTGACTTGAAGACTTCAAATGTTTTAACTGAAGAAAACCTGCAGAAACTTGATCACGCACAAAATGACAATCAACCTCAACATGCTTAGTACGCTCATGAAAAACTGGATTGTTCCCTATTTGAATTGCAGCTTTATTGTCACAATATAAAACCACAGGCTTTAAAAAGGCAAAACCTAATTCAGTAATTATCACATTCAGCCAAATTAATTCAGAACTGTCTCACGCATGCTACGATATTCAGCTTCTGCAGAAGAACAAGAAACAGTAGGCTGTTTTTTAACCTTCCAGGAAACCAAAGAATCACCAAGAAAAACACAGTAACCTGTAACAGATCTTCGAGACTCAATGCAACGAGCATAATCTGAATCACAAAAAGCACTAATGGTGTTCTGTTTATTGGAAGATAAAAGAATTCCCAAACCAGGCTGCTGTTTCAAATATCTTAAAATTCTGAAAACTGCATCATAATGGGATTTTTTTTGGGTTTTGCATATATTGACTCAAATATTGAACAGAATAGGCAATATCAGGACGAGTAATACCTAAATATAACAACTTACCAATCAACCGTCTATAACTAGTTGGATCAGAAAGCTTAATATCACATTTGTTCAAGCCAAGGGTTTCATCATATCCAATCGATGTAAATCTTGCATTCTGCTCCATAGGAGTGTTGCAAGGCTTACAACCTAATAAACCAGCTTCAGAAAGCATTTAGAGAGCATACTTACGCTGACAGAGCACAAGACCTTTATCAGATCTTGCAACTTCAATGCCAAGAAAATACTTTAAAGTTCCCAAATCTTTCATTTTAAAGCTGGTTTGTAAAACCCTTTTTAAATCAGAGATCAAGGCAGCACTATTACCAGTAATTAGTAAATCATCAACATAAACTAAAAGGACAACAATTTCATCACCTTTCTTTTTTACAAAAAGAGAATAGTCAAGATGACTTTGTGTATATCCATTACTAATAAGAGCCTCAATGAGCTTAATATTCCATTGCCTTGAAGCCTGTTTTAATCCATAAAGGGATTTGTGTAATCTGCAAACAAGTTTAGAGTTAACAACACACAACTCCCCCTGATTACCAAATCCAGGAGGCAAATCCATATAAACTTCTTCAAACAAATCACCCTGAAGAAAAACATTATAAACATCCATTTGATATAAAGGCCAAGCATGCATTGCAGCAAGGGTCAAAACTACACGAACAGTGCCAATTTTGGCCACAGGTGAAAAAGTTTCCTCATAATCAATACCTTCCCTTTGTTTAAAACCTTTTGCCACAATACGAGCTTTATAACGCTCAAGGGAGCCATCTGAATTGTACTTAACACGATAAACCCGTCTACAACCTATAGAGATTCTACCATGAGGTAAAGAAACCAATGACCAAGTTTTATTGTTTTCTAAAGCAGCAATTTCTTCCTTCATGGCCTCTATCCAATGTTTATTTTTACAAGCTTAAGAAAAAGAATTAGGCTCAGGAATTTTGTCAATCATGCTCAGAAAAGACCTATGATCATTGGAAACTCTATCATAACTCAGGAAAGAAGAAATAGGATGACTTGTGGAACAATTGGCAGACATATCATAATCATGAGTCCAAATGGGTGGTCTAAGTTGTCTAACAGGTCTAATAGATGGTTCAGAGACAACTGGAACATTATCAACCAAATCAGGTGCAGAGTCAGTTAAGTCATCATCATTACCATTATCTAACGAGACATCCCCTGTAGAATCAGCATCATCTAGATCAGATTGAGGACCACCATCAACTGCTGAAGGAACATTCGTATCAACAACTACAGGAACATGAACAGATTCTGCAGAGTCAACAGACAAATTATTAGAAGCAAAAACCGGTAGATCAGTATTTCGGGGAAATTGGAAAGGAAAATGATGTTCAAGAAACTTAACTTCCCTGGATACCAAAAATGACTTAGAGCTTAGATTATAAAGTCTGTAACCCTTCTGATTCAAGGAATATCTCATCATAACACACGCAACAGATCTGGTTGCAAATTTATCTGTTAAGGGCAAAATTTTTGCTTAGCAAAGACAACCAAACACTCTAATATGTGTTATAGATGGAATTTTGCCATAAAGTTTTTCAAAAGGAGAACAGCCACGTAGAACGTCAGTGGGCAACAAATTTATTAGATAACAAGCTGTAAGAATACATTCTCCCCAAAACTTATCTGGAACAAAACTTTGCAATTTTAAAGAACGGGCAACTTCTAATAAATGTCGATGCTTTCTTTCAACAACACCATTCTGCTGAGGAGTATAAGCACAAGAGGTTTCATGAATGGTACCATGACTCAGAAAGAAAGAACGATAATTATCATTAATAAATACACCACCGTTATCAGATCGAACCTTTTTTACCTTTTTTGAAAATTGAGTACTGATCATAAAAAAGAAATGCTTAAAAATTTCAATAACATCAGATTTCAGTGTAAGCAAGTAAACCCAAGTTACCCTGCTAAAATCATCCACAATGGTAAAAAAGAAACGTTTATTATCATTGGTGGGCTTATGATATGGCCCCCAAACATCCACATGAATCAACTCAAAAGCATCACGAGTAATAGAGTTGCTATTTGGGAAAGGAAGTCTAGATTGTTTAGCCATAGGACAAATATTACAATCTGAAACAACATTATTCTGCAGACTAAGAGATTTAAGATCACGAAATTTGCTCATTGTTTTTAAATGGGGGTGACCTAATCGTCTGTGCCATAGAATGGTTTGAGGGTTATTAATGGAAGACTGAAGAGCTACAGGGGCTAAAGGTTGATGTTTTAAAAAATAGAGCCCTGCAACTTCATGTCCACTCCCCAACACCATTCCATTGCAATGATCCTGCAAAATCACAGAATTAGTATTGAATACAACAGAGCAACATAAATCTCTGGTCAGCTTGGCAACAGAT
Source organism: Clarkia xantiana subsp. parviflora (assembly GCA_036873135.1). Lineage (NCBI taxonomy): Eukaryota > Viridiplantae > Streptophyta > Magnoliopsida > Myrtales > Onagraceae > Clarkia > Clarkia xantiana. The sequence continues at coordinate 14,882,438 of JAPTYO010000003.1, forward strand.
AACAGATTATATTTGAAATCTGGCAAGTAAAAAACATTGTTTAAAAACAAGTTTTTTTGTATCTGAATATCTCCAATACCAGCAATTCTAGACTTAACACCATTGGGCAACTGAACATGAGAAAATATTGGTTTAAAATTGATCATCCAATCAGATTTACAAGTCATGTGATGGGTGGCACCAGTATCAATAATCCAATCAGAGCAATTAACCGAATTAAGAACATAGAGGGTTATACCTGAGGTGGTTGAAGCAACATTGGCATGAGCCTCAACCTCAGAAGAATGAGATTTTGCCATGCTGCGAGCCAGATGCTCCAGCTGCTCAGTAGTAATCATCATTGGTTGACTTCTAGGAAGATCAAGAGGGGTTGAGACTGCATTGCCACGACTATCACTGCAAGGAATCTCAGAATTAGCATCAAGAACAGTGTTAGCTTGAGGAGTCCTGCCCAGACCCTGATTGGTACGGAACTTCCAACCAGGCGGATAACCATTCTTTTTGAAACAGTGATCAATGTCATGGCCACGAGCTTTGCAAAAGTCACAAATCAGGTTCAGATTCCTCTTTTGGCCTCTTGATTTGTTTAAAGAATTGTTAGAAGCAACAAAGGGTTTTGAATCAGCAATATTGGCCATAGAAGTTGTAGAAATGCTTCGCTGATTTTCTTCTTGTATTAAAACAGAGTAGGCTTGAGAAACAGAGGGAAGCACTTCTCCCATGACTAAATTGGTTCGAACATTTGAGTAAGTATCATTGAGCCCATTCAAAAACTGGAAAAGTTTCAGATTGTTGGCATGCAAAATGTGCTTCTGAAATTCTGGACAACCACAGTTAGGTAGGTTGCAAATGGCCTCAAATTCCTCCCACATGGTTCTTAGTCTCGCAAAGTAAGTAGATATGGAATCCACACCTTGCTGAGCCAAACAGATATGTCTGTGTAATTGGAAAATACGGGAACCATTGACCTTATGCAACATTTCCTTCAAATCATTCCAAACAGAAAAAGCACTTTCAGTGTAGATGTTGCCAGACATAAGCTCACGAGAAATCGAGTTCATGATCCAGGCTAGAACCAAAGCATTGCAGCGATCCCATAAGGGATGAAGGCTAGGATCAAAGGTTTCTTTCTTACAAGCTCCTGTCACAAAACCAAGTTTGTTTTTCGAAATCAAACAAATTCTCATGGCTTTACTCCAAAATCCATAGTCCTCAGAACTGGTAAGTTTTTCAGTAACCAAAGATAGACCAGCTGAGTCTGAAGGGTGAAGATAAAGAGGATGGTTGTGATCAATTTTTGGCATCGCTTCGACAACAGAGATAGTTGGAGCATCGCCTGAATTGAGACCATAGTTTTCCCCAGGATTCTTGTCCGATTCGTTTGCCATTGAAGATACGGCAAGAAATTATCAAAAAATAAGAGATGATCTACAAGAATCAGAGACAAGATTATCATAAGAAGGAGAAAAAGGTCCAAAAGAAACTGATCACAATAAAAGATTTCAATTGAATCAAAACATCACAGGACTATGGCATTTATATAAAAGGAGCAACAGAGAAAATGTGTAATTCCTTTATCGTCACGGATCTACAGCAATATATCAGAAGTTGTGAGATCTATGAGAAACGGAATACAAGTATCACATGCAAAGAGAGTTCTGTTAAAAAAAGAAGAGGAAGACTAGTAGTAACAGAAAAGGAGAAGGATCTGAACTGAATCAGCTTATTATCTGCGAAAGGAAGGCGTAATGATGATCATATATCGTCACAGATCTTCAGCAATACACTTAATCGTTGCGAGATCTATGAACAGAAAAGTATGAACACCACATGCAAAGAAAATTTGCTTGTATAAAGGTTCGAAAGGGAAAAAAAACGAAAGAAATAAGAGTAGATCTGAACTTGTTCAAGCAAAAAAGGGCAACAGAAATAGGTAATGGTCGCTATTATCACAGATCTACAGCGATAACTTCAAAAGTCGCGAGATCTGTAAATAGAGATAACGAACATCACATGCAAAGAAGGTTTGCTTGCAGAAAAACTTCGAAAAAGATCAGGATATCGAAAAGACAAAGTGCAGATCTGAACTCAACCAAGCAAGAATGGTAAAGGAAATACGATGAGTTTGCAGAAAAAAAACAAGATGATGAAGGCCACCGTTACCGATCTACAGCAACTATGATGAAGTTGCGAGATCTAGGGACGGATGAACGCAAGCATCATATGCAAGAGAAAAAAGGATCGTAAGAAAAAAACTGCAACAAGAAGGAAAAAACGAAAAGGTTTTACCGCAACGAAAGAGTTACAACAAGATCGTCGAAGTAGTATGAGCTTCGAAGCTCTGATACCATGTGAAAACTAGCACGGCGGAGCACAGCCAAATCCAGCGAAGAGTCGCCGGAAAAACTATTGAACGCAGAGAGAAAAGGGAGATAGAGAGACAGAGTATAAGGGAATCATTTGTGTGTATTATTCCACTGTTCACATCTTCCCTTAAATACTAAACCCTAAAAAAGAAAAACAAGATTGCACCGCAATCTTTACAAGATGTTGAGTTTAGTCCCAAACATAAAACAAAATAACAGATTAAACAAAGGCGTTTATCAAATAAAGAAGCCCAAATACAAAACAATCAGTTTCGGGCCAAATTCAAACACGGGCCACAATCTTGGGCTTTAACATGTATTTGGTGGCTTCACCAATGACAGTGAATGGCAGATGAGCAAAAAAATTGGATTCTTGCATGAGTAGTAGCAGAAGACAAATTGCCATGAAAATCGGTCATCGTATAATACGAGACCTGGGCATATATTTCAGGGAGATTACGTTTCTCAATATATTTAACTTAATCAATCAATTTTATTAAATTTTATGGATTATTTGATATCTAATATGAGTAATAATGTTTTTGCTTTACTAATATTGACAGATTTAGGACACATGACAAATGATAATATGTCTGATTTTGTGGGGAATAGTTTTTTACATACGTGAAGTGCTATTTTATACATATAAATCATGTATTAATATGCTCCACTCCCTGAAGCGAGTGAGTAGCACTTGAATTATTATGAAAAAGAATATATGGCTTAGCACATGAGTACTCGATGTCGAGATACATTCAAATATAAATTGTGAATCAAAATTATATGCATCGCCTACTAGATGTATTTCGCTCATTGTAGTGAGCGTCGTAAGTTATGATTATAACGAGGATATACTCCACTCCCTGAAAGGAGTGTTGTGTAGATTACGATTATAGCGATGGAATCATCACTCTTGAAGCGAGTTTATGATTACAATGAGAATATATTCTACTCACCGAAGTGAGTGCGGCAATTTATGATTGACCTTGAAGGAATACGATTTTGCTATGATTATCATGGTCATGGTTGATTTTGAAAAAGATAAAATAATTCGCATCATCATGATATCGATAAAGAACGATGATGCCTCTGTTGGATTTTGGCTATTTTTTAATAAAGTTGGTTTTGGGCTGGTTTTTGGACTAATGGTTTAAGCCCAATTTTTAAATTAAGCCCAACTATTTTTTAGCCCAAATTTGAGTGAATGGAATTGTGAAAAACATTTTGTACCACATCGAATAGGTGAGCTCTCCTCCTCCCTTCTCTTCTCCTATATAAAGGAGTCTTCCTCTTTACTTTTTTGGTAGAAGAAAATGAGATCTCTTCCTTTTGGTTGAGTATCCAATATTTTCGGAATCCATATTTTTGGAATCCAAGTTATTTTTCTCCTCCTCTGTTCTTCGTGTTGACGAATTGCAGAGTTCTTCTTAGGTTGATTTCGACTTATGTTTTGTTCAACCTTTCTAGTTGTTTTTAGCTGTTGTCGTCGGCATTTCTGTTCTTTGTTTGAGTTCAGGTATTGGGTTCGGTTCGGTCGAGCGTGTTGCATGCATAACACGATTCGATGACACTGTTGAATCCTGGGAGGTGATCGCCCCTTCTATAAACCCCTTTGCATAACCCGAGGGTGGGGAGGGGCGAAATTGCATTAAGGAGACTGTGATTAGCACGGGCCTCAGTATAAAAATACGTATTCGTTTTCGTGTCGAAGTATACGTACAATTTCGGTGTTGCCTATATCTTGCATGTTAATTGGAAGAATTACTTGTAAGTAACCGAGATTTGATTAGTTGCATTTTGGTCCATGGACTTTATAAATTTGCATATTTACCCTCAATATTTCCAACAATCTTAATGCAATTTTATTTGTTGGTTTTATGAGAGGATGCTTAATTGAATTTTGAGATTCAATTTTTGGAGAAAATTATTTATTCTCTAAAGTTCACAAATATTGTCGAACAATGATGTTGTTGAGAATGTGAACATGCTCGAGAGCACATGCGACTGATAAAATCACTAAGGCCATTTAGGCCCTCGAGACTGATAAAGTCGTCAAAAGCCGTTGAGGCTATTAGGACCGTTGAGGTCACTAAGTCGTTGAGACTATTATGACCAATCGAGATGGTCAAGGTTATTGAGTTTGTTTGATAAGGAGGCTTTGGTCACTTGACCCACTTTAGCCGTTGGGGCTTATGGGGTCGTTGAATCCATTGTTGAAAATTGGATTAAGAAATCGGTTAAAACCGATTGAGTGTGTATGACAACTGTTATGGAATTTTATTTCCTTGTCTAAACACTGAGTATTACATTGTATATAAATGTATGTGTGAATCAACGAATCGATTGTACACACCTAAACCTTGGCACGTATGTATGCCGCGATAAATGTACATGAGTGTTTACTCAGAATGTTAGCTCCGTGTGAGTCTGGTTTTGTTAAAACCGAATTTAACCGTGTCCAGGTTTATTTTCTGTCCAACATAAGGAAGAAAAAAAATTGATTTTTGTAATTGAAGTGATGAAACTTAATTACTGAAATCAGATATTCAAATCGTTATTTGAATTTCAGTAATCCAAATTTGAGGTTCCGGATTAATTACTATTGTGGAGTCGGGTACCAAATACTCGAACTTCTAATAAATCTAAGGGGGTTGGTCATAAGTCCAATGTTTGAACGCTACTCAATGAGAATGTAGCTATCACTTGGCAAACAACTCTAAAATTGAGAAAGACTACAATCTTCTCGATGTGATCTATAAATACGATTATTCTGCAAGTTATGACATCGCAGATGCCGGCGCGGGGTTGGACACTCGTCTAGGATACCGTCTATGTTGCCGGAAAGTCGCCGAGACTTACTTCATAAGTTGAAGTCATAAGATGGAATTATTTTTGACAAAATCTGGAAATAAAAAATGAGGAGGAAGCATCCCCGTTGGGAGCACTCGAAATCGTCAAAAGAACTGTACGTTAAATACGGATAGACGACAAATTTGATTGAGATGAAGTTGAATTACTTTAAGTGTAATGGCCGTAGAGCCTAAAGTAAACATGAGTAAAATTGGTTTTGCATTGGCCGTAGTGCCTAAAGTGAACGTGAAATAAGAATGTTCCTTATTGTGCTGAATTTGTGGCACAATAATTTAGGACCTGTTAATTACGATACCTTGCGGAGGTTATCTAACATGGTTCATATTCCTAAATCAAAATAGATCAAGAACTTAAATGTGAAGTTTGCGTTGAAACGAAACTTATTCGGTCGATAGGATTACCGAACTTCTTGTTCTAAATACATAGCGATGTTTGCGACTTAATACATGTCCAAACACGATGCGAAAAATAAGTACTTCATTACGTTAGTAGATGATAGTACGAAATATTGCTATGTATACTTGATGAAGGAAAATATGAAACAATAACAAATTCATGGTTTACAAATAAAAACTTGAGTTTCAACTAAATAATTAATTGTTTTCGCAATGAGAAATGCGGCAACAATTATTCTCTGTTTAGAGAATGTTGACTTTAACACAATTTAATTTGTGAAGTCATTGCACTGCATAAAACCCCGATTTAGTTGGTTCGCGGTTTCGATACCACCGGGCGACGGTTAAGGTTTTTTTTTTTTCTTAGTGGGTGAATGGATTGTCATTAGGTAAAAATGATCGAATCCAACCACATTCTATCCTTCAAAAAAAAAAAAAAAGTAGTTTTGGCACTTGCGGTGCAACGGGCCGATGTCGTTTATTGGTCGGAGGGTTATACCATTTTTAGAAACGTGGCGGTCTAATGACCAAATTTGATCTCATATTGTTTTAAGAAAAATGTTGATGTTTTGACGGTCTGATGACCTACATTGGTACGATGGTGATCTGATGATCAATGATGATGTGGTTGAGAGTTTGTAATAACTTCATACCAAAATCGTGTGTTAACACGTTAAAATTTTCCTGGAAGAAATAAAATAATGTGGTTGAGACCATGTTTGTTAGCAATTACCTTTTGAATAAGGTACCCCATAAGAAGGAAGATAAACTCTGTTTGAGTTGTGCCTTCAAATGTGGGGGTGTCTTGCTAAAAGTTATGATACCTCTACGGAAAAGGCGCATACATGCGCTAAACTGTTGATTGCATAAGATATGCTCAGAACAGTAACGCGTATCGATTTCTTCTGTTTGAATCGAAAGTGTCGAATAAACACAAAGATACGTTAATGTAATCAAGAAATGCATTTTTCTTTGGAAAATGTATTTTTGGCTAAGTCTAGAGGAGAGGCAAGCATATGAGACTATAGAGGAAAAATAGTCAAGACCGAGAACATGGAGGGCATGTTAAGGTCGAGACCGAGGTTGAAACCGAGGTCGAAACCGAGATCAAGCCCATGATGAGTAAAAGGGCAAGGATTGAAAAATCCTATGGTCCAGTTTTTTTTTTTTTTGACCTATATGCTTGAAGTCGAACCTTAGACTTACCACGAAGCCGTAAACTCTTCTGAGAGACCTCTATGAAAATAGGCAATCAACAGTGATATTGAATCCATCTTGCAGAACAACACTTGAGAGCTGGTGGATCTTCCGCCTGGAGACAAACCGTTAGGCTACAAGTGGATATTCAAACGTAAAATGAACGAAGATGGATCAATTGATAATTACAAAGCCCGACTTGTCATAAAAGACTATAGACAAAAAAAAGGACTGGATTATTTTGATACATTTTCTCCAGTATCTAGAATCACATTCATAAGGATGGTGCTTACGATTGCAGCCTTGCGAAATCTAGAAATACAACGAATGGATGTGAAAAACAGCTTTCTTACATGGAGGTTTAGAGGAATAAATCTACATAGAACAACCTGAGAGTTTCTCTGCGCGAGAGCAGGAAAAGAAAGCATGTAACCTTGTCAATTCTCTGTATGGTCTTAGACAGATGCCTAAACACTGGCTTGATAAATTTGACAGCGTTTTATTGGAGAAATGTTTCAAAATAAATAAGTATGACAAACGTTTTACGTTGATGTTAATCGTTGGAAAAAACGATGAGGTAGTCTGGTCCACTGTACCTATGTTGAATTTGAGTATTGACATGAAAGACATGAATCTTGCCGATGTGATCTTTGGATTAAAACTCAATAGATCATCGGAAAGTCTCATTTTAAGTCAAACTCATATATTGACAATATTTTGGATAAATTCAACAAAGATGACAAGAACGAGGTCACTACTCTAATAGATTTGAGTAAGTATTTTTCAAAGAACAAGGGAGAATTTTTACCCAAATTGAGTACGCTCAAATTATTGGAAGTGTCATGTACTTAATGTCATGCACTAGACCAGATATCGCTCACGTTGTAAGTGTATTGAGTCGATATACGAGTAACCCCAGTGTTGACCACTAGAACGAGGTAATCAGGGTACTTAGATATCTGAGACTTATTCGTAATCATGGTCTAGACAAAGAGATATCCTTATGTGATAGAATGTTATAGTGATGCAAAATGGATATCCGATTAGACACTACCACATTGAGCATAAGTGGTTACGTATTCACCTTACGAGGTGCAATAGTGTCGTAGAAAATCCTAAAAAAACAAACAGTCATAGCCAGATCGACGATCAAGTCTGAGTTATTGTACTGGAAAAATGTGCCGAAGATGCAGAATGGCTATGCCATTTTCTCGAGGATTTTACTAATTGGCCAAAACCTGTGTTAGTGCAAAGATTGATGAGTTTGTTTTTTGGTTTAATCCAAATAAAATCCAATCTAATGAAAGGTTGAAGATTTTGTTTAAAAGACAAGGTTAACGCGGATATAAGTAGTGCACCCCCTATTTGGCCTGAAAACCTTTGTTAAAGGTTGGGAAATGGGACACTCTGCGAACCTGTTGTTCACATAAGAATCAACCTAAATTTAGTTGTTGGATTGACAAAAATTATTCCTGCAGGAAATGATAGTCTGAGGACTGTGATGATTTGAGAACATTGATGCAACGTTGCGATAATCAATTTGTATAACATAGTATAACCTATCTAATGGAATGTCCAAACATATACGTCATAGACGTTATATTACCATTAGACAGTTGCTCTCAAATATATTTAGTGTGCCCGATATAGTAAAGTCGGCAGATAAATAGCGGATCCGCTACCCGAAAGGGTTAAACAGAGAGTTATTTGGCCAAGCATCGAAGGGAATGAGGCTAAAGCCCGTGGAGGAAACACTCTTGAGAAGGAAAACCCAACCATGATGACTGGAGATCCCAAGAACTTGGTTCAATGGGACAACCTAATCACAAGAGTGAGTGTTGTCACTGTGGGGGGTCAAACACCGAGAATGCAAACAGTGATGGAGATGAGGTTAAGCTTTTGCCGGTATTGATCTTCAATAATCGATTAAACCGAGCACAGTAATTAGAAATTACTTAATTGACATCATTTTTTACGCAAAGCTTTTAATGATTCGTAAGGAGAACTCAGAGTCGTGATGATGCTCTTGAGACATAGAATCACCTATGCGAGTGAGAAGTGGGGCCGCTTCGAAAGGAATTGTTGAGGGCGCAATTCTTAGAAACGCTTGCAGAACCAGGCGAGTGATCCAGGGCCTAGGGATCACAGGGCGTGAACCGAACTATACTAGGAAGGTACCTGTGTGGGTTATGTCGTCATCTACACCAACGACAGTCGGTTCAAGGACATCGCGTCTACCGACCAGTCAGTAGAGAAGGCATGATCTCACTAGGGATAGGTTCAAAGGGGTCACCCCTACCTATCATTTGCAGGTATTGACCGTTGAACTCAAATTTCGTGTCTAGATTTCCAATTTCCATTCATGTGGGGGATTGTTGGATTTTGGCTATTTTTTAATAAAGTTGGTTTTGGGCTGGTTTTTGGACTAATGGTTTAAGCCCAATTTTTAAATTAAGCCCAACTATTTTTTAGCCCAAATTTGAGTGAATGGAATTGTGAAAAACATTTTGTACCACATCGAATAGGTGAGCTCTCCTCCTCCCTTCTCTTCTCCTATATAAAGGAGTCTTCCTCTTTACTTTTTTGGTAGAAGAAAATGAGATCTCTTCCTTTTGGTTGAGTATCCAATATTTTCGGAATCCATATTTTTGGAATCCAAGTTATTTTTCTCCTCCTCTGTTCTTCGTGTTGACGAATTGCAGAGTTCTTCTTAGGTTGATTTCGACTTATGTTGTGTTCAACCTTTCTAGTTGTTTTTAGCCGTTGTCGTCGGCATTTCTGTTCTTTGTTTGAGTTCAGGTATTGGGTTCGGTTCGGTCGAGCGTGTTGCATGCATAACACGATTCGATGACACTGTTGAATCCTGGGAGGTGATCGCCCCTTGTATAAACCCCTTTGCATAACCCGAGGGTGGGGAGGGGCGAAATTGCATTAAGGAGACTGTGATTAGCACGGGCCTCAGTATAAAAATACGTATTCGTTTTCGTGTCGAAGTATACGTACAATTTCGGTGTTGCCTATATCTTGCATGTTAATTGGAAGAATTACTTGTAAGTAACCGAGATTTGATTAGTTGCATTTTGGTCCATGGACTTTATAAATTTGCATATTTACCCTCAATATTTCCAACAATCTTAATGCAATTTTATTTGTTGGTTTTATGAGAGGATGCTTAATTGAATTTTGAGATTCAATTTTTGGAGAAAATTATTTATTCTCTAAAGTTCACAAATATTGTCGAACAATGATGTTGTTGAGAATGTGAACATGCTCGAGAGCACATGCGACTGATAAAATCACTAAGGCCATTTAGGCCCTCGAGACTGATAAAGTCGTCAAAAGCCGTTGAGGCTATTAGGACCGTTGAGGTCACTAAGTCGTTGAGACTATTATGACCAATCGAGATGGTCAAGGTTATTGAGTTTGTTTGATAAGGAGGCTTTGGTCACTTGACCCACTTTAGCCGTTGGGGCTTATGGGGTCGTTGAATCCATTGTTGAAAATTGGATTAAGAAATCGGTTAAAACCGATTGAGTGTGTATGACAACTGTTATGGAATTTTATTTCCTTGTCTAAACACTGAGTATTACATTGTATATAAATGTATGTGTGAATCAACGAATCGATTGTACACACCTAAACCTTGGCACGTATGTATGCCGCGATAAATGTACATGAGTGTTTACTCAGAATGTTAGCTCCGTGTGAGTCTGGTTTTGTTAAAACCGAATTTAACCGTGTCCAGGTTTATTTTCTGTCCAACATAAGGAAGAAAAAAAATTGATTTTTGTAATTGAAGTGATGAAACTTAATTACTGAAATCAGATATTCAAATCGTTATTTGAATTTCAGTAATCCAAATTTGAGGTTCCGGATTAATTACTATTGTGGAGTCGGGTACCAAATACTCGAACTTCTAATAAATCTAAGGGGGTTGGTCATAAGTCCAATGTTTGAACGCTACTCAATGAGAATGTAGCTATCACTTGGCAAACAACTCTAAAATTGAGAAAGACTACAATCTTCTCGATGTGATCTATAAATACGATTATTCTGCAAGTTATGACATCGCAGATGCCGGCGCGGGGTTGGACACTCGTCTAGGATACCGTCTATGTTGCCGGAAAGTCGCCGAGACTTACTTCATAAGTTGAAGTCATAAGATGGAATTATTTTTGACAAAATCTGGAAATAAAAAATGAGGAGGAAGCATCCCCGTTGGGAGCACTCGAAATCGTCAAAAGAACTGTACGTTAAATACGGATAGACGACAAATTTGATTGAGATGAAGTTGAATTACTTTAAGTGTAATGGCCGTAGAGCCTAAAGTAAACATGAGTAAAATTGGTTTTGCATTGGCCGTAGTGCCTAAAGTGAACGTGAAATAAGAATGTTCCTTATTGTGCTGAATTTGTGGCACAATAATTTAGGACCTGTTAATTACGATACCTTGCGGAGGTTATCTAACATGGTTCATATTCCTAAATCAAAATAGATCAAGAACTTAAATGTGAAGTTTGCGTTGAAACGAAACTTATTCGGTCGATAGGATTACCGAACTTCTTGTTCTAAATACATAGCGATGTTTGCGACTTAATACATGTCCAAACGCGATGCGAAAAATAAGTACTTCATTACGTTAGTAGATGATAGTACGAAATATTGCTATGTATACTTGATGAAGGAAAATATGAAACAATAACAAATTCATGGTTTACAAATAAAAACTTGAGTTTCAACTAAATAATTAATTGTTTTCGCAATGAGAAATGCGGCAACAATTATTCTCTGTTTAGAGAATGTTGACTTTAACACAATTTAATTTGTGAAGTCATTGCACTGCATAAAACCCCGATTTAGTTGGTTCGCGGTTTCGATACCACCGGGCGACGGTTAAGGTTTTTTTTTTTCTTAGTGGGTGAATGGATTGTCATTAGGTAAAAATGATCGAATCCAACCACATTCTATCCTTCAAAAAAAAAAAAAAAGGTAGTTTTGGCACTTGCGGTGCAACGGGCCGATGTCGTTTATTGGTCGGAGGGTTATACCATTTTTAGAAACGTGGCGGTCTAATGACCAAATTTGATCTCATATTGTTTTAAGAAAATGTTGATGTTTTGACGGTCTGATGACCTACATTGGTACGATGGTGATCTGATGATCAATGATGATGTGGTTGAGAGTTTGTAATAACTTCATACCAAAATCGTGTGTTAACACGTTAAAATTTTCCTGGAAGAAATAAAATAATGTGGTTGAGACCATGTTTGTTAGCAATTACCTTTTGAATAAGGTACCCCATAAGAAGGAAGATAAACTCTGTTTGAGTTGTGCCTTCAAATGTGGGGGTGTCTTGCTAAAAGTTATGATACCTCTACGGAAAAGGCGCATACATGCGCTAAACTGTTGATTGCATAAGATATGCTCAGAACAGTAACGCGTATCGATTTCTTCTGTTTGAATCGAAAGTGTCGAATAAACACAAAGATACGTTAATGTAATCAAGAAATGCATTTTTCTTTGGAAAATGTATTTTTGGCTAAGTCTAGAGGAGAGGCAAGCATATGAGACTATAGAGGAAAAATAGTCAAGACCGAGAACATGGAGGGCATGTTAAGGTCGAGACCGAGGTTGAAACCGAGGTCGAAACCGAGATCAAGCCCATGATGAGTAAAAGGGCAAGGATTGAAAAATCCTATGGTCCAGTTTTTTTTTTTTTTGACCTATATGCTTGAAGTCGAACCTTAGACTTACCACGAAGCCGTAAACTCTTCTGAGAGACCTCTATGAAAATAGGCAATCAACAGTGATATTGAATCCATCTTGCAGAACAACACTTGAGAGCTGGTGGATCTTCCGCCTGGAGACAAACCGTTAGGCTACAAGTGGATATTCAAACGTAAAATGAACGAAGATGGATCAATTGATAATTACAAAGCCCGACTTGTCATAAAAGACTATAGACAAAAAAAAGGACTGGATTATTTTGATACATTTTCTCCAGTATCTAGAATCACATTCATAAGGATGGTGCTTACGATTGCAGCCTTGCGAAATCTAGAAATACAACGAATGGATGTGAAAAACAGCTTTCTTACATGGAGGTTTAGAGGAATAAATCTACATAGAACAACCTGAGAGTTTCTCTGCGCGAGAGCAGGAAAAGAAAGCATGTAACCTTGTCAATTCTCTGTATGGTCTTAGACAGATGCCTAAACACTGGCTTGATAAATTTGACAGCGTTTTATTGGAGAAATGTTTCAAAATAAATAAGTATGACAAACGTTTTACGTTGATGTTAATCGTTGGAAAAAACGATGAGGTAGTCTGGTCCACTGGACCTATGTTGAATTTGAGTATTGACATGAAAGACATGAATCTTGCCGATGTGATCTTTGGATTAAAACTCAGTAGATCATCGGAAAGTCTCATTTTAAGTCAAACTCATATATTGACAATATTTTGGATAAATTCAACAAAGATGACAAGAACGAGGTCACTACTCTAATAGATTTGAGTAAGTATTTTTCAAAGAACAAGGGAGAATTTTTACCCAAATTGAGTACGCTCAAATTATTGGAAGTGTCATGTACTTAATGTCATGCACTAGACCAGATATCGCTCACGTTGTAAGTGTATTGAGTCGATATACGAGTAACCCCAGTGTTGACCACTAGAACGAGGTAATCAGGGTACTTAGATATCTGAGACTTATTCGTAATCATTGTCTAGACAAAGAGATATCCTTATGTGATAGAATGTTATAGTGATGCAAAATGGATATCCGATTAGACACTACCACATTGAGCATAAGTGGTTACGTATTCACCTTACGAGGTGCAATAGTGTCGTAGAAAATCCTAAAAAAACAAACAGTCATAGCCAGATCGACGATCAAGTCTGAGTTATTGTACTGGAAAAATGTGCCGAAGATGCAGAATGGCTATGCCATTTTCTCGAGGATTTTACTAATTGGCCAAAACCTGTGTTAGTGCAAAGATTGATGAGTTTGTTTTTTGGTTTAATCCAAATAAAATCCAATCTAATGAAAGGTTGAAGATTTTGTTTAAAAGACAAGGTTAACGCGGATATAAGTGGTGCACCCCGTATTTGGCCTGAAAACCTTTGTTAAAGGTTGGGAAATGGGACACTCTGCGAACCTGTTGTTCACATAAGAATCAACCTAAATTTAGTTGTTGGATTGACAAAAATTATTCCTGCAGGAAATGATAGTCTGAGGACTGTGATGATTTGAGAACATTGATGCAACGTTGCGATAATCAATTTGTATAACATAGTATAACCTATCTAATGGAATGTCCAAACATATACGTCATAGACGTTATATTACCATTAGACAGTTGCTCTCAAATATATTTAGTGTGCCCGATATAGTAAAGTCGGCAGATAAATAGCGGATCCGCTACCCGAAAGGGTTAAACAGAGAGTTATTTGGCCAAGCATCGAAGGGAATGAGGCTAAAGCCCGTGGAGGAAACACTCTTGAGAAGGAAAACCCAACCATGATGACTGGAGATCCCAAGAACTTGGTTCAATGGGACAACCTAATCACAAGAGTGAGTGTTGTCACTGTGGGGGGTCAAACACCGAGAATGCAAACAGTGATGGAGATGAGGTTAAGCTTTTGCCGGTATTGATCTTCAATAATCGATTAAACCGAGCACAGTAATTAGAAATTACTTAATTGAAATCATTTTTTACGCAAAGCTTTTAATGATTCGTAAGGAGAACTCAGAGTCGTGATGATGCTCTTGAGACATAGAATCACCTATGCGAGTGAGAAGTGGGGCCGCTTCGAAAGGAATTGTTGAGGGCGCAATTCTTAGAAACGCTTGCAGAACCAGGCGAGTGATCCAGGGCTTAGGGATCACAGGGCGTGAACCGAACTATACTAGGAAGGTACCTGTGTGGGTTATGTCGTCATCTACACCAACGACAGTCGGTTCAAGGACATCGCGTCTACCGACCAGTCAGTAGAGAAGGCATGATCTCACTAGGGATAGGTTCAAAGGGGTCACCCCTACCTATCATTTGCAGGTATTGACCGTTGAACTCAAATTTCGTGTCTAGATTTCCAATTTCCATTCATGTGGGGGATTGTTGGATTTTGGCTATTTTTTAATAAAGTTGGTTTTGGGCTGGTTTTTGGACTAATGGTTTAAGCCCAATTTTTAAATTAAGCCCAACTATTTTTTAGCCCAAATTTGAGTGAATGGAATTGTGAAAAACATTTTGTACCACATCGAATAGGTGAGCTCTCCTCCTCCCTTCTCTTCTCCTATATAAAGGAGTCTTCCTCTTTACTTTTTTGGTAGAAGAAAATGAGATCTCTTCCTTTTGGTTGAGTATCCAATATTTTCGGAATCCATATTTTTGGAATCCAAGTTATTTTTCTCCTCCTCTGTTCTTCGTGTTGACGAATTGCAGAGTTCTTCTTAGGTTGATTTCGACTTATGTTGTGTTCAACCTTTCTAGTTGTTTTTAGCCGTTGTCGTCGGCATTTCTGTTCTTTGTTTGAGTTCAGGTATTGGGTTCGGTTCGGTCGAGCGTGTTGCATGCATAACACGATTCGATGACACTATTGAATCCTGGGAGGTGATCGCCCCTTGTATAAACCCCTTTGCATAACCCGATGGTGGGGAGGGGCGAAATTGCCTTAAGGAGACTGTGATTAGCACCGGCCTCAGTATAAAAATACGTATTCGTTTTCGTGTCGAAGTATACGTACAATTTCGGTGTTGCCTATATCTTGCATGTTAATTGGAGGAATTACTTGTAAGTAACCGAGATTTGATTAGTTGCATTTTGGTGCATGGACTTTATAAATTTGCATATTTACCCTCAATATTTCCAACAGCCTCTAACAAAAAAAATAATGCATGAAAAGAATGCAAAGTCCAATTTATTTGGAAGAATGATAATTTTGAGAAGCGTGATGACGCTATCAGAAAATTGATGATATTATGCAGCGCGAAATTTGATGATTTAATGAACCGCAATGAAATTAGGCAAAGTTTGGCATCAATATCAAATATTATTCGATACTGGGATCTGAAACATTGTATTTATGAATTAAAGATCTTCATGTATAACAAGAAATCATGTATAACATGAATAAATAAAGGATTTTAAATATCCTAAGAGATCATGGGTTATGAATAAAGGATCATGAAGATCCTAGAAGATCTGGAAATGAATAAAGGATCTTGAAGATCCAAAATATATGGGACTATGAATTAACGAGATTGGATCCCTAAAGATTTTGAATTATGAACAGAGATCCTAAAGATCTTGAATTATTTCGAGTAAATGATCTTGATGAAAATGGATCAAAATATCTTAAGAGATTTTGAGATATGAAAAAAAAAAAAGTATCCTTGAGCTACAAAAAATAATAATAAAGATCCTAAAAAAATTGAGCTATAAATGATCCTGAAGATCATGAAATCGAGCATTTGTACGAAGTTATTTATTTACGCTTTATGCATTTTTTATTAGTGTTATTTATATGTTTTTATATACTTCATATTTATTTATTTTTATTATAAAAAATGTGAATACTCCGCAATCATCATTATGATGAAGACGAAAAAAAATAAACATGCGGATTGTGTTATCAGAATTATGAAAAAAAAAAATCAGGTAAACCAGAAGTTTACCGCCAATATTGGCGTGATTGATGATATATTCGGTAAACCAGAAGTTTACTGATTCATATAGAGGTAAACTAGAAGTTTTACCCATATAATACAATATTTAGCGTGACTGGTTACAGACCAATCTGGATCACTTAAGATGCACAATACATTATTTGAAAGAACCTGAAGATTCTCCATAAATCATTATGATAATTGCTCTTAAAAGAAAATTCATTATTTGATCATCATAACTAAGTTCGGGATAAAATTCCATTATTTACGGAAATAATAAAAGGTGAATATGGGTCCGTTCACCTGCCAAGTGGACCGATATATTATTTTGAAAGATGCATTTACAATATGGTCACATGTGCGTTGATTATGAATTTGCAAATTTTTAGATTATGCAATAAAGAATGATGATAATATTGACAATTGATATTTATTACAAGATTCAGACAATTACATGTCTAGATTTGTAGTTTAGCGTGAAAGTTACAAAAATCATCCAATTAAATAGCTTAACTGCTGCAATTAGAGCAAATTGAGTACAAATGGATGCTATTATGAAAACAGTAATATAACTGCGCATCAAGCCAATGTTATAGTTCTCCCCATTACAACCAACTTTGGTCAATACACAAATTTCCCATATATGAATTTTATGATGTGCGATATATGTTTGAATTGCTCCACCATAACGCACAAAGCTGAGTCTGGAATGTTGGGAAAATATGTTGGATATAAATCAATTATTTGAGAACAATGACTGATATATATAAAGCAAGAGTGTTGATTGTCATTGTTGAACAACTTTTCCCAACATTAGGGGGAGAAAAGAAGCAGCTGGCATAAAAGAGATTGACTGGAAAAAAAAGTGTTATTATCTCATTTAGATCCTCGCACAGTGATAGTATGAACCCGAAGTTCAAAGAGATAAACATTTCCAGATAGTGCCAATTAAGTGACTTTGTGACCCAGAAAGTCATAAGTCAAGTACCAGCTGTAAATGCTCCAAATTTTAATGCCCGGTAGGATAAATGTATAATGAAAAATAACTCACGCCTGAAGTGTATGATAATGGTTCCAAATAAATTTTTGAAAGAAGAATGGAGCATAAAAAGAAAAGAAATATAAATATGGTCTTATTATAGAGAAGATTTCCCAAAAGAAGTAAAGACATAACTAAATATGAAACCCCAAAAGTGGTTCAGGTACCTGAAAATAATTACAATAAAGAGATCTCGATAAGTTATGTCATTAATGAGAATTTATGGAACCAGGCATATCAAGTTGTCGACAACTGTTTTGAATATTATTCATGAGTGAATTCATAAAACAAGACGAGGATCTTGAGCTCAATATGTTAAACAAATATTATTATTGGCCAAAGTTTGAAAGACGCAAGTATTAGCATGAAAAATGCAGAAGGTGGAAGCCAGTAGATACAAATTATTTCTCACATAAATAAATTGTGTCGTAAGATATATATGCACAACTTGTGGTGCAAATGTTATATGCAGAATTCTGGCAATTATTATATGGATCATTTTCATTTAGTGGAGCAATCACCTTCAAATACATTATTTACGTTGGCAGTACATAAAAAGTTTTTATGCGTCTCATGATATGAATAATTTTATGGCCAATTTGGGTGGCTAATTTGATAGTGAAATTCAGTTAAAAATCCCATAATGATTTATAATGCTAGCATTAATATTTTCAAGAATGTTGGATGATAAAAATATTGTACCATTTACGGGTTGCTTATGGTATATTATCCCTACTATATCAACATTTGAGCTAAGTTGTAGAGAATGCTAATATAAGTATACGAATAAAGCAAATTGATATTTTGATAAGTTGAATTGATCACGCTATAGCCGAAAGGGGCATCGCGTGAGGGGGAAAATTTGAAAGTATTGAAACTCCTGAAGAGTTTTAAATACAATCAATTTATTGATGATGTTAAAATTCAGACGAAATATATTGAAATGACAGAGGTTTGGCTCGGCCTGAAGATCAAGTACTTAAGATATTGAAAATATTATTGTCCTATAAAAAATGTCTTACAACTATTTTGCATAGCTAAACACATCTATTGAGTATATTATGGTTATAAGATTTCTAGATGTGGATAAATATATTTTTCGTCCTCATGAGATTGATGAAGAACTTAATGGTCTAGAAGTACCGTAAATAGTGCTTACTTAAGCACTAATATATCTTGCTAAAGGAACTTGATATATTATTGGCTATAAGCAAGATTTAGTTCTTCTCAAATATAGTGAAATTTGAACAATAAGAAAATATTTATGTGTCTCCGATGGACGAATTACTTGAGTTTATTATCGGATAGTATCAAGTCCAAAATTAGTTGCCTATGCAAAATACAAGATATATCATGAAATATACTATTATATTGTATATATATGAGGATAATGCATGTTATATAGATCGAGTTGAAGAATGCTATATTATGGGAGACGTACAAAACACATCTGTCTCAAGTTATTATTCAACCACGATGTTGAGAAGAAGGCAGCATAAAATCCAACAAGTCTGTGCGTATTTATTCTCGGAGGTTTACCGACTGCAAAATTTGAAGATTGGTGAACAATACTGAATTGCGTCGACTTAATGAAATTACGTGATGTCTACATCAAGGGGAGAATCTACAACGTTGCACTCTTTTTCCCTTAACCAAGGTTTTATCCCATTGGGTTTTCCTGGTAAGGTTTTTAACAAGGCAGCTTACAAAAGGGATCCATAATTGTGTACTCTTTTTCCTTCACTAGATTTTTATCCCAATGAGTTTTTTTTAGTAAGGTTTTAACGAGGCACAATTCCCTTATGAACATCCAAGGGGGAGTGTTATGAATATATTATGTTGATGTTTAATATTATGTGTATATATCACATCCCTTATGTGGATTTTCCTTGTATTGATTTTACTTCCTCTCCAAGTCTATGTAATCCCTATATAAGGGCCCATATATGTGATAATAAGATCATCCTCAAGTTTTCTCATTCTATTACCTCTTTACTTTCGTAACAATGATTAGTTTTTTGGATTCTTCTATCATGCTCTTGGAGCACCGTGCTTTTGTTTTTTTTTTTTTTATTACTAGGTGGACTTAGTTGTAACATATGTAAAACTTTAATAATATAAAAGTATGAAATTTTTTAATTACACCTAATATTTGCATCATACTATTAATAATGTCAATTTCATTCTAGGGTTCACCTTTAGAACAATAGAAAAATACAAAATATATATATATATATATATATATTAAAAGCATGGTGCTCTTTGTGCATGATAGAAATATATGTTTGTTGGATTTTTATACCCGTGTCTTTTTTGCTATTATGGTGGAATTAATTGTAACAAATGAGAAATATTAAAAAATATGAAAAAGTGTGTATTTTTTTATCAATACCTAATATTTGTATCATATTATTAATAATATAAATTGCAGCACTATTTGAATAACTAAATACAAAATTAGCCAATGATATATAATTAGTTATAAAAACTGGCCTTGTTTTTGGGTGATAGCGGCAAGGACTTAAATATTTTTTTTCCCATTTTTATTATCATTTTTGTTTAAGCTTTAAGTAATTTAAAGGTTTGTATAGTCGTAGTTTTTTTTTTAAATCCTATTAGAATGAGTGAAAAATTTGATTATTTTAGATGACTAAAATTAGACGAATAATTTGGCTGGGTAAACCCTAGATGACTAAAATTGAACTAACAGTTCGTCCAATTTTAGATTTTTTATGATTCATACTGTCAAATGAAAAAGATAAACTACATAAGCCCTAAAAGTACTTAAATTATAGTACAAAAAATGAACTAAACCTTAAAAAAATTGAGTTTAGGGGTTAAAAAAATCATCTATTAGAATGAGTGAACAACTTGAGTTTAGGGAACTCTAAGTCCTAAAATTGGATGAATTGTCTGTTTAATTTTAGTTATCTAGAGTTCATTCGGCCAATCTATTCGTCCAATAATTTTAGTCATTTAAGGTTTACCCGGCCAAACTGTTCATCCGATTTTAGCCATCTATGGTTCCCCGGCCAAAATGTTCGTTTAATTTTAGTCATTTAGAGTTCCCCTGCTAAAATATTTACCCATTCTAATAGAGTTTTAGTAAAGAAAAACCCAAAATCTACATAAACCCTAAAAAAAAAAAAAAATTCCTTAACGCTAATGGCATTAGTGGCACAACACAAAAATACGTTGTGCCACTAATGCCATCCTCGAGATTTATATATATATACTAGTTATTAGCGCGTGCGTTGCACGCGCATAAATCGTCTAAGTTTCAAAATACATAATTTATCTTCAGTTTTCTAATATGATAATATGTAACTAATACATGGCCAAGTTTAGGGGTTGCGAGAAATGAATCTGTGATCGAAAAGACCGACACAAAGTAATTCAAAACGGGAAAAATAGAAGAAGATAATTAAGTAAAAAATTAACTATTGTTTTAAATTACGATACTTATTTACTGTTATAACTAATAATGAGTTGGATTGAGTATGACGTGAGTTATTAACGACAAAGTTGTATCTAATTTATCAACTTGAGCAGTGGAGAATGTAAGCCCGCAATTAACCACTTAGAGTCTTCGGTAGAGCAGTTTGACATATACAAACGTAACTATACACTTTTCATGCAATTTTACATCATAATACCAACAAAAATTGATTTAATGCTAAATGAAATTTCAATTCATTAAAATCTAAAATTTATACTTGATTTTATGTCAATTACTTATTTAACTACTAATTAGGTTGTACACAATTTGATTTAATTGACAGACGGAAGAACTAAATTAATGATTCAAGAACCTAAATGTTGGACGATGAGTACAAGGTTATCCGTAAAAGTTCAAAATTCAAGAACCGTGGTTGACCCATATTTTGACAATTCATATGATTTGACAAGTGACTGATCTATGTGATACAAAAAAAATATCAGCATGTACTCGAAGTTTGCACGACTTGAGTACATATCATACTTTATGGGTGGCTCAAATTTATAGGTATATTGTATTAATAAGTTAATGATAATTATGTAACATGTTAGTTAAGCGACCTTAACAAAAAAGTTAATGCAATTTATCTAATGAAATTTTTAGTAATACTCAAATATTGTAGGGACTAAATCATCAATTTTTTTAAAACACTAATGTCTAAAGTTTATACTTGAATTCAACTTAACTATTTATTCAACTACCATTTAGGAGTTACCTAATATGTTTGAATTTACAAACGCAATAACTAAATCGATAGTTCGAGTCAATAAGTATTAAACATTGAGTAACATGTTATATGTAAATTCAAACTTCAAGAACCAAGTTTGATCCATATTTGATATGTTATTTGAGTTAGAAAGTGACTAATTTATTTGCTACAAAAATGTTAACAAGCGGAACATCCTCAAATCAGTGATATAGTGAATGGAAAAATGCATCTACCTGACATTTGCACCTATTAAATGCATGTTGACTCTAATTGATATATATTTGATGGAGAAATTAATAATAACTACGGTGACCTACCAATTAAGCGACCTAAAAAACTAAAAATAACAAACTGTAATTAAATGGTTTTTATAGAAATAAATAGTAAAGATAAATAGATGGGTCTAAAAGATAAAAAGACTAAATCGCCATTTTATAAAAATATTGTAGGGACTAAATCATCAATTTTTTAAAACACTAATGTCTAAAGTTTATATTTGAATTCAACTTAACTATTTATTCAACTACCATTTAGGAGATACCTAATATGATTGAATTTAAAAACGCAATAACTAAATCGATAGTTCGAGTCAATAAGTATTAAACACTCAGTAACATGTTATATGTAAAGTCAAACTTCAAGAACCATTTTTGATCCATATTTGATATGTTATTTGAATTAGCAAGTGACTAATTTGTTTGCTACAAAAATGTTAACAAGCGGAACATCCTCGAATCAGTGATATAGTGAATGAAAAAACGCATCTACATGACATTTGCACCTATTAAATGCATGTTGACTCTAATTGATATATATTTGATGGAGAAATGAATAATAACTACGGTGACCTACCAATTAAGCGACCTAAAATTAAAAATAACAAAATGTAATTAAATGGTTTTTTTAGTAATAAAAAGTAAAGATAAATAGATGGGTATCAAAGATAAAAAGACTAAATCGCCATTTTATAAAAATAGGAGAACTAAATATAACACGTATATATATATATATATATAATATAATAAAAAATATAGGAACTAAATATAACATATATATATATATATATATATATATATATATATATATATATATATATATATATATAATAATAAAAATAAATTAAAAAAAAATGTTCAAGAGGTACCTTTTGGGGGTGAGGACAACTCTCACATTTTATATTGGTATAAAGATATATATATATATATAGTTTGCTAGTTTTGTATTTGGTTATTCAAATAGTGTCAATTTGGTGAAAATATTATTATAATATTAAATTGCTAACTCATATTTAGTGGTCAGATAAATTACTAGTTGTGTTTTTTTTTAAACATTTTGCTCGCTCAGGTTCCCGTATGTACAAATTAATGGTTCCGTCAAGATTTCCATATTTTTCAGACGAAATCACCCACGTTGAACACATGATGAAACAAATAGTTAGTAATTGGATTGAACACATACATGATGAAGCAAATAGTTAGTAATTGGTTCAACTGCCCGAACATCAACATCATTTTTTGTTCGAAATATCATCTAGCAATTTGTTCGAATGCCCGAACATCAACTTGCAATTTGTTCGATTGGTCAAACATGAATTAACAATTGTCTTGTTTATATTCATAGATACTGCGAGTATGACTCATTTTGTCTAAATTAAATAAAAGACTTAGCAATTTATGCAGATTAAAATATGAACTAACAAATCATTCTTAGAAAAAATGAAGATTGCAATTTATCCGAATACTGAAATCTTGAGCTTGCAATTAACCTAAATTTTTATTCATCAAAATTTTCTAAAACATTCGCTATTATTTAAGAGTAAACTTGTTAAACAGTTGTTAAAGCCACATACTCTTAGTGGTTCGACGAAAAAATATCACGTGTGAACTTATTTTGGAGTGAATAACCAAATAGGTTCCCAAATTAGCGTAATTCAGAAATTAATTCTCAAAATGGACATCTTCATCTTTTTATAATATATATATTATTTAATTTGCATTCTAAAGTTTACATTAAGTTACAAATGAATCCTCAATCGAATTATAATACAAGAAGAATATTTTTTTAAAATTAAAAAGATTAAATTTATGAAAAAAATTTAAAATGGAAATTAAAAATAATTAATTAATTAAATGATGAAAATGCACATTAAAATTAATCAAATAATTTTTTTTTTTTTGTATATTTTCAATTCTTGAAAGAAATTAAAGGAAAAATTAATTTACAAATAAATAAGTTTTGATACAACTTTATACTGGCAAAAAATAACAACTCTATAATGATATAAAAATTATTCAACAAGAGTATGAAAAAAAAATATACAAACTAAAATTAATTCTTAGAATTATTCTTTTGATTTTTTAAATTTAAATTATTTTATCAATTTTTTCCATTCACTAATTTATAAATTTAATACGTTTTATTTAGGGTATATGAACGCTTTCATTTTTATATTTTCATACTTAATAAAATAACGAGTATTTAGTTTTTCAGATTTTATATCACAGTTTTTTTTTTTATAATTTAGATATTTTGCATAATTTATTTTTAATTTTTTTTCACTATTACTAATTTATTATTTTTGTAGTTTATAACTTTTACATATATTTTTTCAATTATTATTAATATATTTCTTGAATTAAATTTCGGTTTAGGATTAATTGTAACAAAATATAAACTTTGGGATGTAAAGTAGAAAATATAAATGATTAAAAAAATAGAAAACTCTAATTTGGAAATTAGTTTCTGAACAAGCCAAATTAATTTTGAAAACCAATTCACACATATTACGTGCTTTTTTAGAGATGTCGAGATTTTAGACATTTTATTATTACTTGGTGCATTTCCCGCGCATCGTGCAGAGTGACTTACCAAATATGTATAATAAACAAACTAATATTCGATGAAATTTATACTGACTATTTGTATAATAAGTTGAAACACTATTTTTAAATAAAATATTAGTCTAAAATTTAAAAAAAGTAAATGAAAGACTGAAAATTTTGAACCATAAAATACCATTGCGTAAATTCACAAAATAAAATAAATAAAAAAAATTAGATGCACGTAGCGCATGCTAGCTTTGGTCGTCGGATCCGTGTAAAACGTTTGCTCTTCAACATATATGGCTTCGATGACCACCGACGATATCTCGCCGGAGATAGAGATGACTCTACCATTGAGACTGTCAGTCGCCCGTACCGCTTGGTATCTTTGCTCGCCGGCTCCGCGTCAAGCGCCTGATAAAAATCAGCGAATTTTTAATTTCGATTAATTACATACATTGAATCTTGAATGGTCTGAAATTTTAAATGCGATTAATTGCATACGTTGAATCTTGAACGGTTCAAAATTAGGAAAATTTTAATTGCGATTAATTGCATACATTGAATCTTGAACGGTATGAAATTTTAATTGCGATTAATTGTATATATTGAATCTTGAACGGTTCGCAATCAGCGAAATTGTAATTGTGATTAATTGCAACTTAAAAACCCTCAGCTTCCTAGTACAATCAATGCTATGAAGTTAATGACTACAAAACCCTAAACTCAATTGTCATAAATGCATCAATTAACGTAAAAAATAAAATCTCAACTCCACATTCACTCTGTTATTATCTTTCTTTCAGAATTTATAATATATATATCCATTATATATATTGTTTTACCAATATGCTAACAATAGGTTGGAAAGCCAAACTAGACAAGACCTTATTAAAAAAAATGACTAGACCTAGAACTGGACACCCGTGGATTGGACCGCTCTCGACTGTCGTAGCATTTATTTGTTTTCTTCCAAAATTGTTATATGTTTGTCTCTTGAAGTGTTCTGGTAGCTAGTAGTAGTAACCAGAATAGAAAGAAGAGAGAAAACGTCAATTGATGCAACTTTATCAACAAGAACCAATTTTGTTGTTACCTTCGCTTAAGTTGTCCTTGATGAACTTATCAACTTGTATTTGTTTCTATCTCCGAGTTTGTCTGAATCATGTATATGTCTACATTTTTTTTTTCAATGGGGTATCCTGGCGGATTAGCTGAGACCGATAACATTATATCCTAATAGGTAATTGTTCAAGCAAACATGATTATTAGATAGAAAGGGTGAAATTGCCTTAACAAAATATGCTCATCACAGGCCTCAACATTCAAATTCTGTAATATTTTTGTGACTCAATAGAAGTTTGATAAAGATTGTGATAAATAATTTCATATTATTTCAAACTTTTATAATAAATAATTAGGTAGACAAAACATCCGTACGTTCTCGACCCCCATATTATAGATAGTATCCTCCAAGAAATTCTTATGACCTCAGTCACTTATATATCGTTTGACGAAAGTAACACGTTATTTATGAGTGCATCCAAATTCTTGTAAGACGATCCTGAGGAAGAAGTAGCTGCTTCCATAGCCATCTTCTTCCATTCCATGGCTTTCCTTTTCATCTCTTTCCCTTTTTCTCCTTCCATGAGCTCCCTTACAAGCACTTCCACATCCTCCCTCTTCACCTTACTGTTAATCTCCATCCCGACACCCCACTCCGTGCAACAATAGTGACAGTTCGTCTGCTGCTCCGCAAAGAACGGCCAACACACTACCGGCACACCCGCAGTTATGCTTTCTAGGGTCGAATTCCATCCGCAATGCGTTAGAAACCCACCAACCGATGAGTGGTTAAGAACCGCCTCTTGAGGGCACCAATTGGTTAAAAAGCTCCTGCCTCCCGTGGCAATCGAGAACTCACGGGGTAGCATTGCGGACTCACCTGACACTAGGTCGGGCCGGATCACCCACAAGAAGGTCTGGTTACTATTGGCGAGCCCCCATGCAAACTCGAGTAGTTGGTCTGCCGTCATGACGGTTATGCTTCCGAAATTGACTAGAACGACTGAGTTTGGGTCCTTATATTAGAGAACAAAATATATTAGGAAAGTACATACATTTTATTATATATATATATGCTGATTAAGTTATATTATGAATAAATATATTTTTAGATTTTTTATTTTTATTTTCATAATATATTTATTCCCTAGCTAATACCTTAGAGTCGAGCCACTCTAAACATCCGTCATCTTCCTTCCACAAGCTGGACCCGAGTTTCTTCAAGTCCGGGTCGGAGATGTCGGTAAGAAGGAGCTGGAAAGGGCCGGCGGTGTAGATAGGAGGAAGGTGGATGGTGTTAAGGGCATCAAGGGCATCATTCTCGAGTGCATCAAATGTGTGGATGAGGATGGCAGAGGCTCGTTTGGCTCGGTGTGTTGCGTCTATGAAATAGTTTAGCATGATGTCATCGGGGTCAGTGGTCCGCATGAACGTGGGGATGTCTTTCAAGCGAATGTTTTTCATGCCAGGAATCCAATCTATTGGAGTATCTAGATATCCAATACTTGTTAAGTACGATTCATCTGAAAAAATAAAAAGTGAACAACCGAGTTGGAGAACATAAAATTTTACAAAATCGAACATTTTTGGTATAAATGGTATTGAGTTTAAGTAAACTTGTATATTACAATTAGCAATTTTTTAATACCTTGAAACGGGGTGTAACCTAATTGTCTGAGGCGATGGTAGTGCATGTACGCCAAGAAACCACAAGCACTAGTTGTCCACAACAGCACTTCTGTCAGACCCATCTCCTCCGCGGCATCCAACGTGAAGCTCATAACTCCGTCAGACACCACACAGCTCACCGGAGGTATCTCACCGGAAAAAGACGCCCTCTTGTTTAACCCCACCAGAATCTCCTTGAAATACGGCAGGCAATTCTTGCTGATGGAGTCGCTCAGGGTGGGGATGTCCTGCGTGGCTTCCACGTCAGATGGCGGGAGGCCGTCCGGGATGGTAGCGAACTCCAAGGAAGGGAGGCCGTCGAGGGAGTGCGGGCCCAGGGACTTGAGGAGGCGGCGGTGGTTATACTCGGTGTTGACGAAGGTGACGTGGAAGCCACGGTGGCAGAGGAGCTTGGCTAGTTTGAGCATCGGGTTGATGTGGCCTTGAGCCGGGTAAGGTACGCATACGGCGTGGGGTTTGTTCATGCCATCAAATTTCTGCAATGAACCCATCCAATTAAACAGCTGAGCTGAGCTGAGCTGAGCTTCTTCTGTTTTTTTTTTCTTTCAGGTAGGTTTTGATGGAGGGAGGAGAGAAATGCCACGGCTTTTATAGGGTTAGGAGTAGTTAACTCCATACTAGTTTTCATTTTCTGTAGTGGAAATTAATCATGTTATAAACTTGTTTATAATTAATGTATAGGCTTATATATATAGTTAATTGTTGGATGTGCAAAATATTATATTATATAATGCATGGTTGTTTAGAATTAATTATGTACCTTTTTAATTAAATAATTGATTTTTTTTTTCTGAGTGGTATATAGGCTCTTCAAAAGCTTATTACCCGTAATATACTTGTTTCACGTTACATCTAGAATAATATTTATTTACCCATAATAAACTTGTAATGAGTAGACTGCTTGTCAAGATGTATTTAGTTATTTATTTATTCATTCCGAAGACTCGATTGTATTTGAATATAATAAATTCCTAATTAACTAATGTAGCGTTAATTATATTACATAATTAAATAATTATATTTTTTTTAAGACGTCTTCATCATGAAAAACACCAACTTTCAAAACAAATTAATGTTGATGTATAGTTTAAGAGTGTAGCTGATGCATTCACCTATAAGTTTGGACTTATGAGATATTTGGATAAAACACACGTCTTATTATTAACATGGTATCAGAGCGTACGGGATCGATCCCCGCTGACGCAATTTTAAATGAAAATAACTTTTACCTCCTTTAAATAGAATTTGAAGTCCAGTAACTTGTTAACGTCCAATTGAGGTCGGCCGATGTGGCCTATTATGTTTAAGATCCAAATGTGGTCAAAAGTGGGAGCTCCATTTTAGTCCAAAAAGCAGAGACGAATGCTCACTTGTTACATAGGTAAATTCCATCCATCATCAATTGTTCAACTACAGACGCTGGTGCTACAACCAATAAAGTCGCATGAGAGTAATCACTCGTGGTGATTCGATGGTTTGAATAGTTTTTTAATTTATAAAATCTAAATACAACTATTATAAAAAAATAAGTAAATAAATAGTAAGTTTTGAAAATTAATTATCATAACACCGGACACAATTTTTTTAAAAGAATTTAGGTACTTTTATGATTTTTTTTTTTTAAATTATTGGTTGGTATGATCACGCGAGTCATATATGAAAAATTAGTTTATACCGGCGTCTAAAAATATATTGAGTTGTGTGAATGGTACGGTCAACTGAATCCTAGAGGGCTAAAAGAACTATTAAACATATTGAGTTCTATTAGTTTTGTAATTTTTTTTCTTCTAAAAATTTATTTGGTTTGACAAACAGTATGATCGGTTGAACCATAAATGTTCCACCACTACAAATATAATATATGTGTATCTGACAAATTATAATTATGCTTAATTTCTCTAGATTTAATAATGACATGTGACGAAATTAGTGATTCTAGACTTTAAAATGTGTGTATTTTTTTTTAACAAATTGCTAACTCATGTTTCGCTTTGTGTAAAATTAGTAAGATCATGTTTCCTTTTGTATATAATTTTCTAGCTAACAATTTGTCTAGAAACGAAACTTGAACTATTAATTATTCAAAAAAAAAAAAAAAACTTCAACTAACAATTTGTCAACAAATCGAAACTTGAGCTATCAATTTTTTTTTCCAAAAAGAAACTTCAGTTAAAGTGTCCGAGTGCTCAAACGTGAGCGAACAATTTAGTAATAATTTACTTAATTTTTAATAATTATTAAAAGAAACTATACTCTGAAACATATAAGTCAATACACACAAATTATTTTACATAATGAAAATCTATATACACCACTACAACATATCAGTATATAAGTCTCATTAATTTAATGAAGAACCAGACTATGATTGTGATTATTATTAATTAATATAAATATAGAAAAATAATGCCCTAGAGCATCCACGATATATCCGAATACTAATAGACTTGTGTCTCGTCTTTTCCCATCTGCGTAGTCTTAATTTTGATATCTCACCCCTCCTTATCGATTTTACTCTATTATCTAACCATTACTATTTTTTTTTTATTCCACTAAAAAAACTATCGCAGAATTATTGACCGAGCCGTCAGTCGGAAAAGTGAACATATTAGAGAGGGCCCACCAGTTTTTATTATCTGTAGGATCGATACATATACAATTCTTATTTTTCCTTATCTATCCTTCTTAATTCTTACAAGAAAATCAGGCCAAAAAAAAAGTAATTGTACACTGATGCCATTTTCTTTTTAAATATGAGATTAAATTACATTTATCAACAAATTTTAGTATTATTGTCAACAGCAAAGTTTTGCTTATAATTTTACTTAATAAATATTTTTATAATAGCACTAAATTGCACTTTCTGTATTAATTTTTTTTTATATTGTATATTAATAGTCAATTTGTTGAAGTGGTGTATGTAAATTAGATTCAACGTCAACTATGCTCCAACCTCGAATCTATAATATGATATTATAAAAGTTTTCACCTCTATTTCACATTAAAATAATATATTTCTTTAATTAGAGGATCATATAAAAATTTATAACTTATTATTATGGACGATTAAAAATCCAACGAAGATACAGTAATTGTGATTTGCATATATGTTAAGTGATGTTTGGTGTATATTTGAATTTTAGACTACTCTAGTTTATATGGTGATATTGATTTCTTAAAAATATGTTTAGTAACTATTATGTTTTTCTTATAATAAGAAAAAGTTTTACTGATATATACTTGTTTTTAAGCAGACAATTTGTATGCATGCATATAATAAAAGTTAATGAGATATACTTAATTTTATGGTTAATAATAATAGTAGTTAGATTAGAAAATTTATAAGGGTAACTTCTTATTTTTATATTTAAATTCAGTGAATAGTTGTTGGTCAAAAAAATAATAAAAAAATCCAGTGAATAGTTATCTTATTTTATTATAATAATATTTACAAAATAAAATACAGTAGAGTTATAAGTAGGATTCGGAAGAATCACCTAAATAACTAGTTTTGGTAACTCAAATACATATTTGTCTAACTTTGAGTTTCGATGTCAAAATTACATATGCACGCGTTTCTAATTATGAGCGCGCGGAAACCGAGCGTTTTTCTGATAAGCGCGCGGTTGCCTTAATTTGCTGTTAAGTCTAAGAAGCAGTAATTATGAAAAAAAAATTAAGTTTTCTCAACCGCGCGCTCTTCGGATCAGCGTGGCCTAACGGTCAAATATTTTACCATTAGAACCGTGTCTGTCAAAACCGCGTGCTGACAGACACGGTTCCTAACAGTCAATTTTTTGACCGTTAGGACCGCGCGCTTATCTAAAAAGCGCACAATATGCGCGCTGATAAGAAACGCGCGCGGGTGCCCTATAAATGCATCCGCGCGCCGATCAGTTACGCGTCTTCTTTAAATCCTCTCCAAACTCTCTAAAAACACTTCAAAATCTCTCCAAAGTTGATCCAAATTTGTTCACAACTTTCTAGTCATGCCTCCGTAACGGGCTCCTAGGCGGCGATGTGGTAGACGGTCGGGAAAGGAACCAGTTGATCCGTCAGTTCTCTACGATCAACAACGTCATTTGTCTCAAAGTGCTCTATTAGATATGATAATTAATTTTATTAGCAAATTTAAATTTACAAATGTTTATTTAAATGAACAAATTGTTATATAGACTTGCATGATGATATGGATATACATACTTATTACTGTTAATATGGTTAGATTTCAATGTCCGAAATATAGGAACCAAATATACTATTTTTTTCTTAATAAAATGAAAAGGTGGAAAAATGTGTCTATTAGAGCATCCACAGTGGTTTTACATAAATTGTATTCTTTAAAGTTGCCTCGTAGACATTTATGTACACTTTAAGTAATACGTAAAGTTAAGACACACGTAAAAAATATTTTCTCTGCAATCGTATTACTTAAACATATTTCTTAAATATATTTTATTATTAAATTTTCCAACAACCACCAATAAGATATTACCATTAATTATAAAATGAATTAATTTATAATAAAAAAATGGTTACGTAATACATAGTGCATTGCTTAAATTTAAGGAATGCTTTATGTAAAAACATAAATTTACGTGTTGGTCTCAAGGAATGCTATGTAAAACCACTGTAGATAGTTTTTTTTGCTTTACTTAAATAAACATGTAGGGCCCACATTTACGTAATCTTTACGTAATGCCACTGTGGATGCTCTTAAGGGTGAGGGTGCAACACAAATTATATATTGGTTTATAGATAAAGAGAGTTTTTCTATTGTTGGTTAAGTAACTACAAACTAACACTTCGTTATTTACAAGTCAAAATATCCCAAGGGCATCTTTTCTATTTTAAGTATGTTGGCGATTTGGATGCGAAGTATAAATTAAAGCATGCATGCATTCTTCTCTATCTTTTTCTTGTCGGGCAAATGCATGCATATATTCAATCTCCATATACAAACTAATAGAATAAGAAAACTAATAGAATAAGAGAATTTTTACTTTTCTCCGGTCGTGCTTCAAAGTCGAAACGAAGCATATGGTTCATTAGAATATGATCTGCTCCAAATCTTTGTTTTTGTTATTTTTATTTTATTATTATTATCACGTGCATTTAGTGGGTCATTGGAAATAAATTAGGCTCAACATACAAAGGCAAATAAAGACAAACTCGAAACATCAGACACTAATATCAGTTTAAGTATTAGTTAGTATCTCTCGAACACTGATATCATTTTAAGTATTAGATAGATATTATCTTGAAAAATTCAATTTTATTTACAATTTAGTCTGATTGTTAAGTTTTTTTTTTTTTTCTCCGCGGGGTGGTCCTAGGGGCCCTCATTCTGATTGTTAAGTTGAACTCGACTAAAATACATATGGTTGTAAATAAATTGAAACTATAGTCGTTAGAAAGAAGAGAAAAAAAAAACAATATTTTAGGAGAGATAAATTTAATTATATTATAATTGTTACATATATCTCAATGTGCTTAATCTAACGATTGAAAAAGTAATTGCATTTGCAGTCGACTATAATTTAGTCTAACCCTTAAGTTAGGGAGAAAATTACCAAAATAATCATATTATAATACAAAAATACACAATTAAGCAACGAAAATTAAAAATAACACAAATAGGCATACCCTCGAATCCCATTCGAGGGTTTGACCAAAATATTGGTCAAACCCTTGAATCCCATTCGAGGGTTTGACGGGAGTTTTCAGTCAAACCCTAGACTCCCATTCAAGGGTTTGACCGAAAACTCCGGTCAAACCCAAGACCGGAAGTCTAGGATATGACTTAAATTTGAAATTAAGAATCTGAAGTACCATAGTAGGACCAAACACATTGATATGAAATAATTAATGCTAAATTTGTGGTGGCAGACAATATTATCACTATGGAATACTCGTCCACCAATAACTTGGTAACGGGCCCATTAACTAAACCACTACACAGAGAGATATTCGAAAAGCATGTAAAACTGCTTGGATTGCGTAGAGTTTAGAAATGGAATGTATCTGTGATAACATTTTGATATTAGAAAGTTACATTTTGTAAGCAAAAGAATTGCAACTGATTTTATGATCGATCGACGTCATAATGTTTTGATTACATCAGATTTACGGTCTATAAACTAAGTCGTAGGAGGACGCAATCCTCTGCCAAACTATGTCGAATGTGGGCCTTACCTAGTCACACATGTACGGTCGTCTTGCGATGGAGGGAGGCCTCCACCAAACAAGACTGGCTAAGAGTCAGGGGGATAAACATGATTAAGCAAGACGATTATCTAGTTTCGAAGTAACTCGACGTGATCTTCATTTTGCATATCTTCGTGATAAACTTCGTTCGTCATTTAACCACATTCTGTGCCAGATGAGAATCTGTGATAGCATGATTGACATATCCCTTTCTTGTAAACCCAAAAGGTTCAGGTATGCTATCAATGCGTGCTTCATACTACGCGTGCCACGTTCGACCACGGGGTCACAACTCGGTTGTGCTAGGAAGGAATCCTCGTGATTCTGGCGGGCGCAAACTTCTTCACCTCGAGCGTGTGATTGAACCCAGGAGCCTTATGAAGAGGCACCTAAGTATCTTCACGGACTTAGAACTCATATTTAAGGTCAGGCTCAATGCTCGCTTCCCGGCGTACGAGCGTAGTGCTGAACAAAAAGGACTAGTGACCACGTCTTTGGAAACCAGTTGGGTCTGACTAAGGATTTGAGCGATGGGGATGGTCAAGTTCACCTGTAATTCACTGTTTCTTGTATTCACTAGGTGGCCACCAACCGGAGTTGAAGGTTGTGAATACTTGTACGGATGCCTTGAAGAAGTGTTCCTATGTGGAAACTAGGCAAATGGAGAATTATCAGTGACCTAGGATACAGCGCGGTACAATATAAATGTTGTTTATAACAGGTTGATTGGAGAAAAGTGAATCAACGTTCCACGGGCGCTACAACACTCCTAACAGATAAGTAGCCCGATGTCCGTCGTATCCGCCGGTCGCACGGCAAACCTCGTATGAACTATTCGGAAACAAGGAGGAGATCAAAGGAGAGAAACGTTTATGCAGATTTGGACGACAATACATTAACAGGCACCCTTCCATTCCGGCGAGTGGGAGCTGTAAGCATATGGTAATGGGCGTTGTAATTGGTAGCCCATAATATGTATAGTTTACCTAATGAACTTGGGTAAATGTCACATTAGGGTAAATGAGCTAGACCCAAATCCCAATTGACATGGGAGGCCCGAAATTGGGCCTCCCCAATTACATAGGCCGGCCGAAATTACTAGGTGGAGTAAAGTGGACTTTTGTCCACTTTACTCCTCCTATAAATAAGAGGTGTTAGGGGATTTTTAGGGTTAATCACAATTCCCTTATCATAGTGTTTTAGAGAGAAAGAAACTCTCCCCCCCTTAACACCTAGTTTCGGCCGAACCATAGCCCCCACCAAGGGTGTGCCAAATTGCCTTCGAGCAAACTCTCCAGAGATCTGTCCCCGTGCCAAGAATCGAACAGAGCTTTGCTATGGAGCTTGCACCACGTAGGGCTTCTCTAACAAGAACCTCTACGGGTCCCGACCGGAGGATCGCGAACTATCTCTTGAGAAGATCTTGGGTCTACGGATCATCTTAAAGGTATGTGTGAATCTTCCGTTGCGTAATTCCGATTACTAGCATGTACTTTGTTTTAGTATCCGTAGTGATTACTCCCCGTAATCTAACATAGGCTTCCATTGTATTGCCTATCATGTCCCCAAATAGCTTATTGACCATCCTTTGGTACGTTGCTCCTGCGTTTATGAGGCTGAATGGCATCACCGTGTAGTGGTAAATGTCTCCGTCTGCGTAGAATGCTGTATGTGGGGCATCGTCCAGGGACATTTTGATTTGATTGTATCCCGAGTATGC
The DNA here is from genome assembly GCA_036873135.1 of Clarkia xantiana subsp. parviflora. Lineage (NCBI taxonomy): Eukaryota > Viridiplantae > Streptophyta > Magnoliopsida > Myrtales > Onagraceae > Clarkia > Clarkia xantiana. The sequence continues at coordinate 14,917,687 of JAPTYO010000003.1, forward strand.
ATCCATAAAACTCATTAATTCGTGGCCTAACGTTGCGTCAACCAGTTGGTCTATCCTTGGAAGTGGATAGGAATCCTTCGGGCATGCGTTGTTTAGATCTCGGAAGTCTATGCACATTCTCCAAGTTCCTCACGATTTCTTTACCAATATTGGATTTGCTACCCATGTTTGGTACTTGCACTCTTTGATGAAGCCAGCTTCTATAAGTTTGCCTACCTCTTCGCGGATGGCCACTTTTTTGCTACCACCCATTGATCTTACCTTTTGGGTTATTGGTCTCTTGGAAGGATCGATGTTTAACTTGTGAAAGATGGCCTATTCACTTATCCCCGGCATGTCGCTTGGAGACCATGCGAATAGGTCTTTATACTCCTTGAGGAACTCTATTATTGGTGCTGCTTCTTCTTGTGTTAGCGAGACCCCTATTTTTACCTTCCTTTGTTGGTCATCAATTGCAACTTCTCGTAACTCCTCAATGGGTGAGGGGCGTCCATATTCTTCTCTTGGGTCTGCATCTATTTTCATTTGTGCTTCTTCTATTATCGGGGTTGTTGGTCGTAATGCTATTGTGTAGCATTGTTTGGCTAAATCTTGATCCCCTAGGACCTCCCATATGCCTTTTTCTGTTGAGAACTTCATATTTTGGTGTGCTGTTGAGGGGACCATCCCATATTTGTTTATCGTTATTATGCCTAGGATTTCGTTGTATAGGCTCCTCTATATGAAGCTTGATTTCTCCTTCCCCTATTGTTAATAACAGTGTAACCACTCCTGCTGGGTAATCCATGTTTCCCGCAAAGCCTATCAATGGTGTGTGTACTGGCTTCATGTCTTTCCTTGTTTTTCCTAGGTTTTTTAGGGTTTCCATCGTGAGTATGTTTGGTGAATATCCCCCATCTACCAAAATCCTTCCGACCTTGACGTTGTTGATCCTCATTGTAACTACCAATGCATTGTCCTGTGGGTATTGAACATGATCCATATCTTCTTTAGAAAAGGCTATGGCGTCTGTTGTCGGATGCCTTGAGTCTCTGCCCTGTGTTTTTAGGGTGTATGTTTCTCGTCCTTCGGATGATTCGCCTCCTGCCGAATCCCCCATGAATGCAGTATGTTGTTACCATCTTTTCTCTTGGGTTTTTGTACGCGGATTTTTGTTCGAGCCGTACAGACGGCGCCAATGTTGGATTAAGCCTGTCGAGGTTCGTCCGTAGAGTGCGCCTTCGAGGTCTTGATCTGTGGGTGTGCTCGCCTTCTCCTTATGCTCCCGTGAACCTGCAAAAAGGATTGCGCCGGAGGGGGGGTGGTTTCCGGCGAACCCTCTCCGATGCCTAAGTAAGAACTCGGTTTTAAAGAGATAAAGTAGAGAGAGGTCAGAGCTCTTCGAATACTCACCTTGAATGAAGAATATGTGGGGGGTATTTATAGGGTTTTATGATTTGGCCACGTGGGGCCCGCCGGAGGGTGGTAGGTTCGGCGGAATATTCCATTTTGGGATAGGGAGAAAAGGTATGCCCGTGGGTCGGGAATGCGTAATTCAGTTGTGTGGATGTCCGGGTGTTTGTTGGCGTTACCCGGATCCAAGGGGCCGACTATCGGGATACGTCGACCCTATTTTACCGGACTAGTCCGGCGTCTCGTGCCGGATGGGGTTTTTTAGTCGTGTTTGGAAACCGGATGAGCCTTAACGAGGTCCGACCGGGTGTATATCCATCAATAATCTTCGGAACAAGTTAATTTTTCAGAAACCAACGATAAACCAGCAGAATCAGAAGAGTTGTAGGTAGAGATGATGATTGTGATCAATCTTAGGAATACTTGCATTAGCCAAAGAAGTCTCAGAGATTTCAGAGGGACTAATATCCGGATCTTTGTTCGCTTCAGATGTCATCGCTAAAGACGAAAAATACTTTGCAAAAACAGATCAAGTGATCTACAAGAGATGACAGAGCAAACAAGTCTCAGAGAAAAGAGATTCGAAAGACGATAATATCGTTTTCTCATATTCAATCGAATTGTCACCGAAAAATCATGCATCCAATGGAAGATGAAAGATCTTTCAGTCAAAACCTCAGATCCTCACGAATCATCATCGGTAATTTTATCATTCATGTAAAGAAAAAATCTCTGAGAAAAGGTGGATCGTTACAGATCTATTACAATCAAGAATCATCTTAACACAAAATCATCAGATTCAAAACCAAAAAATCTCTTGCGAAATCATTTTCTGCTGCAACAAATCGATTTATCTGAAAATGAAATCAAAGAGACGAAACGTCGCGATTGAGAAAACGTAATCAAATCACTTGTTACGACGCTTCATATCAGAGATTTCAAAGATCAATCAACTATTTTCAACGGAGTGAAAAATCGCCACAACACCACAAGAGAGATGAGAGGATACCAACAGAAGGATGAGCAGCTGAAACAAGATCAAATTGTCGAAGCGGTTAGAGCTTCTTGAGCTCTGATACCATGTGAAAACCAGGCGTGGCGAAGAAGAAGAAGAGTCGCGAAGAGAAAATCTCAGAAAGCAACAGAGGGAATTGGAGAGTTCATGTTACGGCCCTGGATCAACAACACCCAAAACGGAAGACAATGTGTAGAGAATAGAGGTAATGCTTCCTAATCAACCCTATCTCAATTAGAGACTAAGATTAATTTGTTGGAAGTTTCTCTTATTTCATTACATCATATTCTTTATATAGAGATTACAAGATCTCCTAGAATATATTATTGTCTAATAAACACTTCGACTAATATAGTAAAATGAATCTACCTTATAATGAATCTATCCCTAATAAAGACTAGATTACTTCTAGCCACTATTATTAACCATAACAGTTCATTTGAGGGTTTCGTTCATCTGACCCCATCCCTCTGTAACAAAAAAATATATATAAAACCCTAGCAACATCAGTTTAAAGATTACATCATAACCTTTCTAATAAGACTATCTAGGTCCTCAAACTTCAGCAAAGGTTGCATATTGCATTATGGGACTGGACTGCAACATAAATAGGTCAGAACATAAATATTGGGCCAAACACAAAACCGAAATAATAAATCAAGCCCAAACCACCAAATACACATTTCAACCTGAACAAGAAACTGTCATATACATATTATGTAGTACAAATATAAGCAGGTATCGGGGGTAACTAATTACGGAGCAACTGGTGCAATAAAGCACCAAAATAAGAGAGTTCATCAGAAGCCTCCAAGAAAGGAAATAGTTGAGGAATAAAAGATTAATAAACATAAGTTGGTGGATTCTATCGAGCACACGTATAATTTAAGGGGGAGCGCAAATCAGACACATTTAGAGGCCAATTGAAAAAATAGATATCTTAATTAGCTGTAGAACACACTTTAGGATATCCCCTCGGATAAATATGAAATCTTATTTATTATTTTTTTTTTCTGTTTCTCATGTGATATATCTTAAGTGTTAGATTTTAAAATTAGCCTATTAGGGATCAATTATTGACAATCAATTTTTTTTTTTTCCAGTTGCAAGGCTCAAGTAGTGTTCGAATCAATACTTCTAATATTTGTTTGGACGAACATGTATTATGATATCCTAATACATTGTTTGGATGAACTTTGTATTAGAATATCCTAATACAATGACTAAAAGACCAAAATACATTTATATATATATATATATATATAATTTTTTAGTGAGATTATATTTTTACATGTGAATAATTTTTATAACAAATAGAAAAAGTAACTTCAATTATTTAAAAGTATGGCATCGGGGCCGCCGGATTCAGGCCTGATGTTCAAGGAGTCTGGCCTAGTTTCGGCGGAGTCCGGCCCAAAGTTGTCGAAGTCGGGTCCGGGTTTACCGAAGTCGGGCCCGAAGTCACCGAGTCGGGCCCGAAGTTGCCGGAGTAGGGCCCGAAGTCACCGGAGTCCGGCTCGAGGTTGCCGGAGTCGGGCCCGAAGGAGTCATTATCTATTAGGTAAGAGTGTGGGTATTTTGGTCATTAGCTACTATGGATTAGCTAATACAATATTTTTTAGAAAGTTTAACTAATACATATGATTTACTATAGAAATGAGTATATCCATGTATTAGTTAACATTAATACCACCAAATCAAAATAAACAAAGTATTAGTTGAAAGTCATCTATTAGTATATACTAATACATGCAATCAAATATGTCCCAACTGTTTGCTAGGGTTGAGCAAAAATGGTCATGATCCTAGGACCGACCATGACCATTTGATTTTGGTCCTCCTTATTTTGGCCTAAGACCGAACCAGGACCATTTAAAATAGTTTTGATCTTTTTTTGTCCTGGTTTTGGTCTAACTAATAAGACTATTTTTTTAAAAAAAAAATTTCAGTATTTTGTAACTTTTTAAATAATAATATGGATATTTTTTTAACATTAACTAGTGGTCTCCGCATGCGTTGCACGCGCGGCGGTAGTAAATTTCAAATTTCAAAGACGAATAAAATGTCAGAAAAGTTTGAAATTTGATGATAATAAAATGAAAGAATAACCGGTGTTAATTTATATTATGTAAGTGTTTAATTATTATTTTTTAATTCTAACACTGATTCAAGATATTAATACTGCATGTCGCACGATACTTTATTAATTAATAACCTTATTAGCAAGAATGATACTAATTTAAATAACACGATCAATGAACGATCAAAGGTTGGGTTGTGCGTAGATTTATTAACATGAGGGAAAAGGAGACGCCGCTCACGACCAATCCAAGTATCCCATTCATACACTTATTATTGTTTGTTTCAACACATTTTTATGCTCACTTGTTGAGTTTCCTATTTAGAAATCAGAATAAGGAATCGTGTTCCCCACCTCAAAGTGGATGCACTATTAATAATGGGACAAACGTCCGTATTTCTATTCTAGTGACATAAATATACTTTATAGTTTATACGTATATAATAAATAAACATAATAAATGAGATGTAATATGTAAATTTTGAATTTTACTTTAAAATATTTATATAAATACATAATTTTTCTCATAAGTGAACTATCATTTGAAAAATCCTAATCCACCGCGCTGGCCTACCTCGACTTCCTCTTTCCCAAGTCGCTCATAGATCCGAGCTTTGCCGGTGATCAAAAGTGGTCGTGCGATTTCAAAGGAAAAATGTTTTAAAGAAATGAATTCAAAATTTTATACTGAAAACGGAATTACCTTCGAATTTAACAACACGATAACATTACATTATTCTTAAAAAAACAATAAAACTGGGCCAAAAAAAATACACCCTTTTAAATATAAAGCAATACCAAACATATATAGGTTTTGACATCACACGCACACTATTTATTATGACGCTCATTTATTGTTTGAAGAAAGTAACACGTTATTTATGAGTGCATCCAAATTCTTGTATGACGATCCTGAGGAAGAAGTAGCTGCTTCCATAGCCATCTTCTTCCATTCCATTGCCTTCATCTTCATCTCTTTCCCTTTTTCTCCTTCCATGAGCTCCCTGATCAGCAATTCCACATCGTCCCTCTTCACGTTATTGTCAATCTCCAAACCGACACCCCATTCCGTACAACAATAGTGACAGTTTGTGTGCTGCTCCGCAAAGAACGGCCAACACACTACCGCCACACCCGCAGTTATGCTTTCTAGAGTCGAGTTCCATCCGCAATGTGTTAGAAACCCACCAACCGATGCGTGGTTAAGAACCGCCTCTTGAGGGCACCAATTGGTCATGAAGCTCCTACCCTGCGTGGCACTCACAAAATCCGGAGGTAGCATTGCGGATTCACCCGACACTAGGTCGGGTCGGATCACCCACAGGAATGTTTGGTTGCTATTGGCGAGTCCCCATGCAAATTCGAGTAGTTGGTCAGACGTCAGGACGGTTATGCTTCCGAAATTGACTAGAACGACTGATCCTGGGTCCTTAGAGTCGAGCCATTCTAGACACCGGTCATCTTCGGTCCATAAGCTGGAGCCGAGCTTCATTAAGTCGATGTCCGGGATGGATTTTTCTAGGAGGTGGAGGGGTCCGACTGAGTAAATTGGAGGCGACGACGTGGTATTGAGTGCGTTCAATACGTCACTTTCTAGCGCATCGAACGTGTTCAGAATGACTGCGGATGGTCGTTCGGTTCGCTCGCATTGGCCCACGATATACTGGAGCATGAAATCGTTGGGGTCGGTGGTCCGAATGAAACTAGGAAGGTCCTTCAAACGGATATTCTTCATACCCGGAATCCAGTCTATTATGGTGTCCAGATAGCCATTGGATAAGTAGGATGCATCTGAAAAGAAACAAGAGTACGTTTCACCATGACGTTGTTTATTTATATATATATATATAGTATAGTATAAGAGTCTGTCAAATGCATTTATCCACAAGTTTGTGAGTTTATGAGACATTTGATTAAGACGTACGTTTTATTCTTAATATGTTATCAGATCGCACATGTTCTATTCCTGATAACGCCGTTTAAAAAAGATATTAATAAAAGTGTACTTAATGTCTTCATTCTTAACATGTTATCAGAGCGCACATGTTCTATTATTGATCACGACGTTTCTAATCATCATGCGACATGTTCCACTTCATGGCTGCACCGTCCCACAATGAAGTTAACACTACACTACTATCTACTTTTCGACTTATATAGTGACCATAGAAATAATTATTATGCAAGTAGGTAGAGTTTTATGGACGTTACCACATTGTCCTTCATTTTATGAAGTATAAAAATTAAATACTTCGTTTACTGAAAGCATCAAATCTTACATAGAGTTAGTTATTAAATTGATACCTTACGATTTGATCATTCGGACAAATTGCTAGTTGGATTTTTTTTTAAGGTAATTTAGTAGTACGTACAAGTTTCGTTCCATAGACAAATTGCTGGTGAAACTTTTTTTTGTTGACAATTTGCTAACTTAGGCTTGTGGATAAATTGTTAGCTAACAAATTGTCCACTAAAAACACTAAGCTAAAAATTGTCCACAAATAAAATCTAAACTAAAAAATTGTTAAAAACAAAAATTCAGATAACATTTTTGTCCAAGTGCTCAAACACAAGTTAGTAATTTGTAAAAAAAAAAAATCAGTTTATAATTTGTCGGAGTCTCTTAACCTAAGTTAGAAATTGCCTAATAAAGACACAATATTCTTTAAAGTAAATACATACAAAATACAAAATAAGGATGAATGCGCAATGCACAGACAAAGGAAGATACTTCGGCACCCTAACACAACCTCTCTATTTAACAGTAGAATATTATATTTTTAGAGCAATTCCCAAACCCTAATTACATGACCTCTCTTTTTAACAGACTGGATTTTTAGGGCAATTCCAAACCCCAACGTGACCTGATCTCTTTTTAACGAGTGAAGCGTGTAAATCATTTGCAAGTCGGCTCATTTAAATGACCTCTCAGGTTCAAAACTCCGTAATTACAGAATATTTATAATCTGCACTTTATTTATTATCAACTAACTAAGCCGTGTGACAGTGATTATTTTAGGATAACGGAAAGAAAAACAAAATTAAATACTATACGTACCTTTAAGAGGGGTGTAACCCAACTGGATCAACCGGGGATAGAGCGTGTAAGCCAAGACCCCACACGCGCTAGTGGTCCGGAACAACACCTCCGGCACTCCCATCTCCTCAGCGCCATCTAAAGTGAAGCTCATCTTATCGTCAGACACCACACAGCTCACCGGAGGTATCTCCCCGGAGGAGGCCCTCTTGCTCAGGCCGGCCAGGAGGTCTCTGAAGTAGGGCAGGCAGTTGTTGCGGGTGGACTCCAAGAGGGAGCGAATGTCCTGCGTGGCTTCCACGTCAGAAGGCGGAAGGCCATCCGGGATGGTGGTGAACTCGAAGCAAGGAAGGCCGTCGAGAGAGTGCGGGCCCCGGGACTTGAGGAGGCGGCGGTGGTTATACTCGGTGTTGACGAAGGTAACGTGGAAGCCACGGTGGCAGAGGAGCTTGGCCAGTTTGAGCATGGGGTTGATGTGGCCTTGAGCCGGGAACGGCACGCATACGGCGTGTGGTTTGTTAATGCCGTCTTTCTGCAATAAACCCATCCAATTAATAAACAGCTAAGTTGACTGAGCTTCTTCTTCTTCTGCTTTTTTCAGATAGGTTTTGATAGAGAGACGAGAGATGTCGATGGAGGGACGAGTGAAATAAATGCCACTGCTTTTATAGGACAATGCCATTGGTTAGGAATTAAGTAGATGCCATTAACAATTTTCCTTCTCTATTTGGAAGTTAATCATGCTATAAACTTGTAATTAATATATCATACTTAGAATTGATTGTTGGATGTGCTACTGCTATCTCGAGTATCAGATAGAATTCATGACTGAAATCGGACTCGGACTTTAAAACATAATGTGTTGTGTGTGAACAAAAATAATATATAAATATATATAAACAAATATATGAGTTAGGTGTTTTCTCTGCGCACTATATGAAATTTATAAATTATAAAAGAATATATTTAACTGAATAAAATTAGGAAAAGCCACATCGTTTCATATGTCACAACCACTGAGGGCGACACCTCACCCATCTATTGCTCCTTCCTCTTACAAAAACCACAATTCCCTAATTTTCTCCCAGTACCGCTTACATTGTTACTGCTTTCCATATCGCCACTGTCTGTTACTGCCGTCGTTCGCCCATTCACTCGTCGGCCCACCTCCTAACGCCGCGTCGTTACCGCCGCATCCATTGTTGCTGCTTCACATCTACCCACAACCCGTTACCGCAGTCGCTCGTCGCGGCCTGTTGATTATGTTCGCATGTCGATTTCCCACCTCTGTCCGCCGCTGTAGTCGTTTGATCGCATGTTACACTCGTCCGCGGTGTGCCGATTCCCTTAGCATGCCGATCGCCAGCTTCTGTCCGGTGATTCAGTTCCTTACTATGGTTACAAATCAGGTACTTTCGTAGGTTGATTTCTGCAGTCTATGATGATATATTTTCATATGTTTCCAAAATTTAATTCAAACGATCTACAAAATTCTCTCGTAAAAGTATGTTACTTTGGGTTGTATGTGTTTATTTGAAGACACTTATCTGTCTACTGCTTTTGGAGTTCCAAGAATGTGTTCATGTTTTAGGAGTATGATCCTTATTTGCATTGATTTTTTTTTTGTTTGTATTTGTATGTAACTCGATTCTGCTGATCATTGATTAGTAATTGGTTGGTATGATCATAAACAAGGGAGAATTGTTTCTTCTGTTGTAAAACCTTGTTCTGCTACCTTATGAGTGTGAAGGAAATTTTAGACGGTTGTTGCGGGGCATGAGTCAGGAAGAAGATGAAGGTTTTTCAATGGTTTGAGTGCACTCTAACACCGTGACATTGTTTGTCATTGCAGCCATAAGTGATTCATGAAGAGTTGCATTGTTCTTTAGCAAGGATGCTGCAAAGAGTACCTGCAATGTACTATATTAGGCAATGATATTATAATTATCAATAATATTAGTAATAATATTAGATCTATTATTAGTTATATAGTTAAATATTATATTTACTATTCTTATCTGTTAGAATATCCTATCTATTTAGATTGTACTAGTCTAGCCCTATATAAGGGACGTGATTATTGAATAAGAAACAAGCTGAAAAGTTATTTCAATTATCTAGTTCTTAGTTAAATTAGTTTTTAGGTTAGATTTGTTAGCATTTGGACTATGAGCCGCCATAATTGGGAGCCCATTAATTAAGTCCATGTACCTAATAAATTAGGGTGGGTCACATTAGAGATTTTGGGCTAGGCCTAAAATCTCAATTGACATGGGAGGCCCAAATTGGGCCTCCCTCCCTTACATGGCCGGCCGAATATTAGACATTAAGAATGTGGGATTTATCCCACTCCTCTTATAAATAGGGACCTAAGGAAGGGTTTTACAAGAGCTATTCTATCTTCCTATGTGGTGAGATTAAAAGAAAACCCTCCTCCTTAGAATCCTCTAGTTCGGCCGAACCTACCACACCACCAATGAGGTGCCAAATTGTGTAAAGCAATTAACTCCGAGTAGATCCATCCCGCGAAGAATCGACAGAGGCTTTGCTGTGAGCCATAATCCGCGTAGGGCTTCCCTAACAAGAACCTCTACGATGAACCGTCTGGCACATCGAGAACTCCCCTCAAAGGCCCTGGGCTACATGAAACAATATAGGTATGTGCACCTTCTTCCGCTGCGTATTAGTTACCATGCACGTATCTAGGGTTCTCTTTCCGTAGCATTAATCCCCTAAATCCTACAGTGGTATCAAAGCCTGTGTTAGGGGGTTCGTGTTTTTGATAAAATTGATGTTCTTGATTTTCTTAAGAATTTGCAGAAAATTTTAAAAGGTTTTTCTTTTTAAAATTTCGAATTTTTTGGTTAATACCGGACTGGCCATGGTTTTTCATGATGTTCATAGTGAAGTTTGATGTTCATGATCTTAAAGAAAAACAAGACTTTTATCAAATTTAAAATTTGGATTCTTGATCTATGAAAGATTTGATCTTGAAATTTGACCACAAACCCTAATTTTGGTGTTATTTCGGCCGAACCATACCTATAGGTTTTCAAGGTGAAAATTTTAATTTCTTAGTCCAAGAGTAACTTTATAGTGACCGAAATATTGAAGATATTTTTTGTAATACCCCGTAAGTTTGTACTACATCGGTTAGAATAAGAATATATAGAGCCTTAATAAGCAAGAGTTGTACTACTCAAGTCCAGCAGGAATTCCTCCATTTCTAGGCCCAAGTGAGGACAACGGGCTTAGTTAGACTGGGTTGGGCTTAATGAGGACAGTCACTCGGGCTTAGGGGCGTGACAGAATGGTATCAGAGCCGACCCGGGACCGTGATCGGGCTCGCGGACCAAGGGCTATTGACCCCCGGAGTTCCGATCACCTACCGGGGAAAACGATTCTGGTCCGGGCCGCGACGAGGACGCCGCGCGCATTAAGGGAGGTAGATTGTAATACCCCATAAGTTTGTACCACATCGGTTAGAATAAGAAGAATTAGAGCCTTAATAAGCAAGAGTTGTACTACTCAAGTCCAACATGAATTCCTCCTTTTCTAGGCCCAAGTGAGGACAACAGGCTTAGTTAGACTGGGTTGGGCTTAGTGGGGACAGTCACTCGAGCTTAGGGGCGTGACATTTTTGCATATTATTTGGATGAAATTTTAATGCTAAAAATTATGCCAAAATTAGGACAATCACAAGATAATTGTGTATATGAACTATCAATATATCTAGCACAATATTAAGGAACTAGATAATATAATTTCTAAATGATATATATATATATATATATATATATATATATATATATTGTGTTGCCATTATATATATGTATATATATTGTTGAAGTCAGACCTAAATTTAATCTAAGGCGATACGTTTTTGAAAACGCGGATTTTGAACAGAGTCGCCACTAGTTAATTAAGACTAACTAGAATCCTAAATTACCTAAATGAATAGTGAATTAAACGTCTAGATATAAAAACGGTCTACGATCAGAAATTCAAGTTTGGGGGTTCTATTATGAATTAAAAATATAATTTCTAATTACGTTCTTTCGGTACTCAATTCACTTAACTTTCCAATTTTATTTTTTATATATATTATTCAAATTAATCTAACGATGTCTGAATTTAATTAATTTCATATGCAAAAATTATTATCAAATATAAACATAAGTCTAAAACTAATTATGGTCTATAACTCCTAATTAAGACGAAATTCAGAACCCAAAATTATCTAATATGATATATACACAACCCAGTATACATTCAAAATATATGCATAATAATTTGAATATATAAATATTCTACCCAATTAAATTTAACCAATAAAATTTAAATTATCTAATTAAATCTAATATAATAACAAATAAAATAAAATAAATGATTGCGATTTACTAAAGCTATATCTAAATCACCTACTGACAACTAATATAATAATAATAATAATATAATAACTAATAATAATAACTATAATAAATAATAAAAAAATAATAAAAAAAAAAAAAAAGAAAGGAAATGACGGGGAAGACTACCTGAAGAATACGAAAGCTACGACACCGGAGAAGGGCGGGCGGGCCGGCGGATGGCATGGGGCGGTCGGCACGATTGGAGATGGCCATGGTGACCGGACGGCTTCAGTGGTCCAGGAAGCGGTGAGGTCCGGACTGATCAGCGGAGCTCCGGTATGGTCAGGGGAGGTTGATGGAGCGTGGAGGGAACTGTTAGCATATGGTGACTGGGCGCCGTAATTGGTAGCCCATTAATATGTATAGGTAACCTAAGAAATTGGGTTAATTTCACATTAGGAAAATTGGGCTAGACCCAAATCTCAATTGACATGAGTGGCCCAAAATTGGGACTCCCTAACATATGTGGCCGGCCGAATATGTGTGTGGGGCAAAGTGGACTTTTGTCCACTTTGCTCCTCCTATAAATAAGGGGTGTTTGGGTTTTATTTGGGGTAGTTCACAATTCTTCCTAAGTGGTGATTTGAGATAAAACCCACCCCCTCCCCCACCCCCCTTTAGACATACTTCGGTCGAACCCTAGTCCACCACCAAGGGTATGTCAATTTGCTTAGAACAAAACACTCTGAAGATCCGTCCCTACCAAGAATCGATCAAAGGTTTGCTGTGGAGATAATACCACATATGACTTTTTTAACAAGAACCTCTACGGATTCCGTCCAGTGGTAGTGAACTCCCTCAGCAAAATCCTTGGGACTACGGATAAGGTTTAAGGTTTAAGGTATGTGCACATCTTCTGCTGCATAATTCTGATTACAAGCATGTACCTTATTTATGTTTCTGTAGTAATCAACCTCGTAATCCAACAGTGGTATAAGAGTCTTTGTTAAAAGTTCTTAATTTTGATAAATTGGTGTTCTTGATTTATAGATGTTGGCCGAAATTTTTTAAATTAAAAAATTTAAAATTTTCGATTTTTATAATTGTAAGGGTCGAAATTTTCATGATGTTCTCCGTCGCCGACCTTGCAGTCGCCACTGCCCATGCCACCACCCTCACCGGTACCGACACCCTCGCCAACACCACCTCCCTCGAGCCACCAACCACCCAGATCAACTCCCCTTCACAAACTGTGCAGTGTGTGTTTTCTGTCAAAACCCTAGAGTACAATAACTTTTCAGATTTACCCTTTGCCTCATTTTCTTTTCAGAAACACCAAATTAGACCCCTAGAAAATATATTGCTATTATGACCCTCCCATTTTCCCCAAAACAAATTTCCCCCTAAACATTACCCAATAACTGATCTGATGACCGAACCAGCATATGTTTTTGATTATCAGAAGACGATGGATCTTCGAGCTTAAGGACAAGCTCGTTTTCCAAGGCGAGAGTAATGTTATGGATATTATAATTATCAATAATATTAGTGATAATGTTAGATCTATTATTAGCTTGGTCGGACCATGGCTCAGGTCGCTCAGGTCTGACGACCCGAGCTATGGTTCGACCCAGCCATGGTCCGACCCAGCCATGGTCCGACCCAGCCATGGGTCACAGGCTGGGTCAATTGGACCAATGGTTCAATTGACCCCATTTGAATCATCGGGTCCAATTAGGTTCTTTTAAGGTTAAATTGCAAAAATTAAAAGTTAGGTGTTTAATTTGAGGACTAAATTGAACAAAACAAAAGTATTTAACGGTCAAACTTAACATTTGACTAACGGATGCACCAAAAGCCTACAAATTGCAAACGTTTGACACCAAAAACCTACAAAATAAAACTTATGGCACCAAAAATCTACATTGGTCAAACATATGACACCAAAAGACCATTTAACCCTAATTAGGCACATTCAATCGTAATTCGATTCACAAACCCTCTCTCCCACTTAGATTCGACATTTGAACCATCTCTACAAACTTCTACCAGACTCGATTTATATTCTCATCTGGTCATCACCTTCATCCGTCTCCCAAAGGTATGAGAAGACACTATTTTTAATTAAAAAAATAAAAACAAAAAATGCTTGACATGTTATTTTCAGATATTTTTTTAGTTTGGTATTGTGTTTTAAAGTAGACTTTATATAATGTATTGTTATTTATTTATGTGATGAAAATATGAGTAGTTTATATATTACAAGATATAAATGAGTATGTTTAAGAAATAAATAAATTTTTATTTTATTATAATTGTGATTATTTTGAAATTGCGAATGACTAAAAAAAAATCCCGACGCAATTTTTATTTTTCCGACAAAATAGTTATTTACCGATATTTTTCATTATTTTTACCGACACAGTAGTTTTTCTGTAATAATTTATATCCCTAGTGCTGTTATGTGATAAGATTTCACTGCCTTGATATTTAATTTTTATTCTCAATTGAAATAAGTATTGGTCTATTGTTGACGTCCTAAAGTTACCCACATTATGAATATATATCTATGTTAAATATTTATTATTTAAAAAATGATTAGTTAACTATATCTAGAAACAGAAACCCTATTCTAAGCATCGTGGGAATTCCAATGTACAGTTTTAGTTAGAAGGAATTTTTTTTTCTATCTCAAAATTTTGTACATTTTGGATTGTTTAATTTTATATAGAGAACTTAAACTCAGTAGAGTCTGTATAGCCGAGCCGGTTTTGAATGACAAAAATTCGCATCGAGAGGATATTTTCTATTGAACTCACTGAAAGATCCAGAAATTTAAAATTGGTATTCCTGTAAAAAAAAATTTAAAAAAACCAAAATTTAGTTGTGAAATTTCTATTCATTCATATTCATCAAGCTATTAGGTATCACAACATACAAAATCATTGTAACATCCAGAAATTTAAAAATGGTGTTCCTGTAAAAAAAACTAAAAAAAAAATCAAATTTTTGTTGTGAAATTTCTATTCAATCACAATATTGATGATGACAAGTTTGACACTTGAATAATAAGTGGAGGTCAATCGACTCCCACAAACATTAGCTTTCATGGGATAACGTTGGAGCATTACCACATAAAGTGCTTGAATAATTTGGGTGGAAAAGACATGATTCCATTCCACAAGGCAGGCTTCAGAGGTGTGAAATTGATGTGTAAACAAATATACAGACCGATTTTACAACAAATAATTTAGTGGTGGTAATTGGTCAGCATAACTGCACATCGAAATTTCAATGTAAATTTACACATTGAAAATTTCGGTGTGTAATCGGAGTGGGTTTGAATCAGTATGCAAATTACAGATTGAAAATAAGTGTTCAATCTGAATCAGATTCCACATCAATTATGTCCAGTTTAATATTATATCTTACCCTTACTAACAACATATTAATTCAAGTGTGTATTTTTAGTGTTAGATTTATAATTTCAAAATAGTTACATTAACTAATATTTAAACTCTATTTTGGTCTTAAAATGGCATGTATCTGTGATAACATTTTGATAATTGAAATTTACATTTTTTTTTAATAAACGAGAGAATTGCAATCGAGTTTATGATCCATCGACGTCATAATGTTTGAATACATCAGATTTACTATCTATAAACTAAGTCGTAGGAGGACGCAATCCTCTGTCAAACTATGTCGAATGTGGATCTTACCTAGTCACACTGGTTCGGTCGTCTTGCGGTGGATGGAGGCATCTACCAAGCAAGGCTCACTAAGAATCAGGGGGATAAACCTGATAACGCAAGACGATTATCTAGTCTCGAAGTAACTTGACATGATCTTCATTTTTGCAAATCGCCGTGATGAACTTCGTTCGTCATTAAACCACATTCTGGGCCAGATGAGAATCTGCGATAGCATGATTGACATAACTCATTCCTATCAACTTAAAAGTTCAGGTATACTACCGACGCGTGCTTCATACTGCGCGTGCCATGTTCGACCACGGGGTCACAGCTCGGTTGTGCTAGATAAGAATCCTCGTGATTCTAACGGGCACAAACTTCTTCACCTCGAGCATGTGATTGATCCCGGGACTCTTATGAAGAGGCACCTGAAGTATACTCACGAACTCAGAACTCATATCTAAGGTCAGGGCTCAATGTTCGCTTCTCGGCGTACGAGCGTAGTGCTGAACAAAAAGGCCCAGTGACCACATATTTGGAAACCGGTTGGGTTTGACTAAGGATATGAGCGATGGGGATTGGTCAAGTTCACCTGTAATTCACCGACTCATGTATTCACTAGGTGGCCACCAACCGGCTATTAGTTGAAGGCTGTGAATACTTGTACGGATGCCTTGGAGAAGTGTTCCTATGTGGAAACTGGGCAAATGGAGAATTAACAGTTGACCTAGGATACATCGCGACTCTATATTGTTTATAATAGATTGATTGAAGAAAAGGAAATAAACGTTCCGCGGGCGCTACAACACTTCTAACAAATGAGTAACACGATGCCCATCGTGTTCGCCGGTCGCACGGCAAACCTCGTATGAACTATTCGGAAGCAAGGGCGATATCGTAGGAGTGAAATCTTGATGTTGATTTGAACGACAATACATTAACAGGCACCCTCCCATTCTGGCGAGTGGGAGCTATAAGCATATGGTGATGGGCGCCGTAAATGGAAGCCCATTATATGTATATGTTACCTAAGACAATTGGGTAAATGTCACATTAGAACATTTGGCCGTACCCAAATCCCAATTGACATGAGAGACCCAAAATATGGGCCTCCCTTATGCATAGGCCGGCCGAACTTATTAGGTGGGCAAAGTGGACTTTTGTCCACTTTGCTTCTCCTATAAATAAGAAGTGTTAGGGGTTTATTATGTTAATCCTTAATCCCTCCTTGGAGTGTTTTAGAGAGAAAAACCCTCCTCCCCATGACACACTTCGGCCGAAACCACCACATTCACCAAAGGGTGTGCCAATTTGCCTTCGAGCAAACACTCCGGAGATCCGTCCCTGTCAAGATTCGATCAGGGGCTTTTCTGTGGAGAATATACCGCGTAGGGCTTCCTTAACAAGAACCTCTACGGGTGCCGACCGGAGGACCGTGAACTCCCTGCAGCAGGATCTTGGGACTACGGACTACGTCTGAGGTATGTACGAATCTTCCCCTGCGTAATATCGATTACTAGCATGTACCATATAGTATCTGTAGTGATTACTCCCCGTAGTCTAACACTCTCTAATTCTCTCCTTTTGCCACGGTCGAATTTGAGAGATTGTTGACCGCGCCCCTCAGTTTTTTTTTTTTTTTCTCTCCTTTTGTCATGATTGCAATTTCTGAATTCGCAACCATGACCCTCATTTCCTGATTTTGCCTAGGCCGCCCTTTCGGAATTTCAACCTAGCAGAAGCACTTTTTTTTGTGGTAGCCAATTGCTGGGTGGCTGTGACCCGTACTTTATTTCTCGCCTCAATGCGGGAGAATTTGTAGCCATTTGGAGGGTGGCTGCGACCCTTTCCTCACCGTCTTCAACCTTGCGGGAGCTCTTTTGATTTGTAACCATTTGGAGGGTGGTTGTGACATTTTATTCCAATCTCGATACATGAGTACTATAATTTATAGCCGTTTGGAGGGTGGCTGTGGCTCTTTCATATATTTCCCACACTTACCAAATATGTGGGAATTCGCTCTTTATATGTAGCCCTTTAAGGGTGGTTGTGACCCTTTCAACAATTTCTCCTCCTCTCAGGACTTGGGGAACACTCTTTGTATGTAGCCATTTTAAGGGTGGGTGTGGCCCTTTCAAATAATTTTCCGGCCTCACAAGATTCACGGGACACTCTGTATATGTAGCCATTTTGAGGGTGGTTGTGGCCCCTTTTTTTATTTTTCCGCCCTCACCGGGTTCGCGGAATCACTCTTTTTGTGTAGCCATTTTAAGGGTGGTTGTGGCCCTTTTTTATTCTCCCGCCTCACAGGGTTCGCGGGGTCACTCTTTTATTTGTAGCCGTTTGGAGGGTGGCTATGGCCCTTTCACTTATTTCCCGCTTTTGATGTTGTGGGGGCGCTCTTTATATGTAGTCATTTGAAGGGTGGTTGTGGCCCTTTCTTTGTAATCGGTTAAGGCACGGTTGAGACCCGTTTTATTTTTAGTTGATTTAGGGACAACTGTGACCCTTTTATTTCTTCACTGCTCTCACAATATTTGCATGAGCACTCTCTTTATTTTTCTCAATAGCCAATTAAAGGGCGGCCGTGACCCTAAAGAAAAATAAGTTTTTTTTTTTTTTTTGCAGCTCACCTTTTGTCATGACTGCCCCCCTGCGGGTTTTCAATCATGCCCCTCTCCCTAACTTTTTCCTAGGCCGCCTTTACAGGTTTTCAACCTAGCGGGAATTTATTTTTCTCTTTTTTTTTTTAAAAAAAAAAAAAGAAAAATTACCGAAAATAATCAACAACAATTATTTACATTCCCTAGTGGCAGATTGAAAATTCCAAATTTTAGAACTTCTTCCAGAGAAGGATTCGGCTGATCAAGTCAACATATGTCGATCGTGTCGACGCCTTGGGTTGAGTACCCTATGATGGGAGACACCGACAACAATGTTTCTCGGCTTCTCGAATGCTTTGATTAAGCTTGAACACAGTTGGGGATGCCCCATGGCTAGCACCCATTGGGTTAGGCTCGTCGCATGCTGGATGAACAACCTGGTTGATGAACACACATGGCAGGCCGCAGATGGAAACCAGGGCTTCAGAGAGATGGAATCTTCTGATGTATCTAGGACAAGTTTGTCGGTCGACGCAAGCATGGTCAATGGGAAAAGATCCGCGGGCGGGATAAGTGCATCAAGGGCTTCGATTTACATTATTTTTCTGAGTTGCAAAAAGAGAAAAGAGACAGTCACATTTCATGGATAAAGTTGATCACATGTTATCTTACCTGGGTGTCGGATCTTTCTAGTAGGCAATGTGCTCGATGCGACTGGACCTGTTGCATGTCCTGATTTTCCTGCTTCATCTAGAAAACACAACTTGTATATGTACACCTACCAGAAAGTATTTTCCCCTAGTGGCGGACTAAAAATTTTAAATTTTCAGAACTTTTTCGGAAAATGAATCGGTTGATCGAGTCAAGCTACATTGAACGGCACATTGAATCTTCACGGGATTCTCGATAATCTCTTGACATTTTCCCATCTCCGTACATGTCTGATCTCAATGGGAGATGCCCAATGATTACCGCTGAGTGATTTAAACCTGACCACATAACGGTTGTATACCTCGGGCGTATGAATTTCACACATGGTACGTGGAATTTGTCAGGGAGACTCTTCGAAGCGCTCACGTTTTACATGGTTGCAGACTTGGTTGAAGTGGTCGTCTGACCTGCAAAAAGAGTAGGGACCCTCAAATCTCAAGGTAAAAATGAAGTACAATTTATTGCACCTGAGCGTTGGATATCCTGAGTGCGCAATTTGTTCTTCGTGCAACTAGATGGCTGCATTTTCCTTTTATGTTGCCTCATTTGGCCGGCATAATTTATATGTATATGATACCTAACCAAGGGTACCTGAAAAGAGTGAATGAAAAATCAGTGTCGAGAACAGGAGAAATCATGCATGATTTTTTTTAAAAAAAAATCTAATGTCATTCATTTCATAATTTTGATTACTTTTTAAAAATCAATCAAAATTTATGATCTAAGGTGTTTTGCACCATCATGGAGTTTACTGAGTTTGCTTAGTGCACTATCTGGCTCGAACGCGGGAAAGAGGTTCAAAACGAAGTTTTTTTCAAAAAAAAATTTCTCGTCCTTTGTTTAAACTCGAATAGTCACACTCAACTGCACACTTAAACTATTTTCTCAAAAAGAAGAATGAAATCTCTTTTTTTTTAAAACGCTAGCTCATGCGAAGGTTGAGACGATCTTGCTGAAAAAGTGCAATACACATTGGATAAAAACGAATGACACTTTGAGTTTTTTTAAATGCTCGTGCATTCTCGAAAGTTAAAGTTCTACTGTTAATAAACTTACAACTTACAACCAGTTTACCTGAATGATACATATGGAATGTATGTACGAAATGAAAAATCCAGGTGAAGTTTTTTATAAAAAGAAATGCAAATGCAATGCGTGTTTGGAATTAAAATTTCTACGACTAAAAAGGCTTAACACTTACCCGAGAACTTTAAAAAAATGCATATTGGATGCACATTTGAAATTAAAAAATAAAAAATAAAAATCGGGTCGAAGTTTTTTTTTTTTTAGCAATGCATATGCGATGCATGTTCACAATTAGAAGCTTTACAGCTAAGAATGTGTACAATCTATCTACAAATCAGTTTTCCTAAAACAATGCATATGAGATGCACATGAGATGCATACTTGAAATGAAAGTTCTACAGTTAAGAAACTTTAAAAGTTACCTGAAAAGTTTTTTTTTGTTTTTTAAGAGGAGAAAAAAAATACATATTGGTTGCTTAAAATAAAAATTCACGTGAAAAATTTTTATGAAAAAAAATTTGCATATGAAATGCGCAAAAATAAATATAAGATGCAAACTTAAAAATAAAAGTAATACAACTAAGAAAAATTACAATTTACCTTAAATGTCTTTTTTCGAAAATAATGCATATGAGATGCACGTCTTTTAATTAAAAATTCAGGTAAAATGTTTTTTAAACAAAGAGTTCTAAAACTAAGAGAGCTTATGATTTATCTAAAAAAAATTAAAATTAATGCATACTAGATGCATTATTTAAAATAAAACAATTCAGGTAAAAAGTTTTTGAAATGATGCACATGGAATGCACGTTCAAAATTAGAAGCTCTAATAGCTAAAGATGAATTACAACTTTTCCTGAAAATGTTTTTTTTTTAATAATGCATATGTGATGCACTAACCAAAATTACAACTTACATGAAGAGTTTTTTTTTTTTAATAATGGGTATGAAACGCAAGTTTAAAATTTTTTTTAAAAAAAAAAAAAAAGTCAGGTCAGTGGTTTTTGAACAATGCATACAAAATTCATGTTTGGAAAGAAAATTTCTACAACTGAATGACTAACTACTTAGCTGAAAAGAATATTTTTTTAAAAAAATTCAATGAGATGAAAGGATGAGAAATAAAAGTTAATACAAACAGTACTATTTAAGAGATAACCTTAACAATTAAAAAAAAAACCGATATAACACGACATGTTAGGGGGTAAGAAATGTGTGGTTTTACTCTACAAGGTAGGTTCTACTGATAGGCTCCCGATAAGGTGGTTTCCTCTCCTCATCATAGGGATCACATGACCTTCACAAGCGAGCGGAGTATTTCAGAGTCGTACAGGAAATCCAGCCGCACGGTCGTACCGTACTAACCCTCTGAGGTTCATAATCGCTCTGGGTTTTAGGCGTTTTGGAGATTATTCTAAAAGTGATGTGTGCGAGTTTATACAATAGCACAACAAAAGAAAAAGAGTCAGTTATAATAAAAAAATAAACCCTACACCTGAAATCACAAAAAAAATAAGTTAGAATAACAAAGTCAAAAATAAAAATAAAAAATAAAACATTGAAAATAAGCAAATGTAAAGAGCCCGAACCCTCAGAACTGTCCCCAGCAGAGTCGCCAAATTGTCAGACCTAAAATCTGACATATGGTGATACGTATTGAAAACGTGAATTTTTAATAGAGTCGCCACTAGTTAATTAAGGCTAACTAGAATCCTAAATTACCTAAGCGAATAACGAATTAAACACCTAAGTATAAAATCGATATGCGATCAAAAATTCGAGTTCGGGGTTCTATTACGAATTAAAAATAAACAATTTTTAATTACGTTCTTTCGGTACTCAATTCACTTTATTTGCCAATGTCATCATTAGTCAACTACAAATCAATTCTAAGCATAAATAACGATAAAATCTAATTATACGAACGACTATCACATACAATTGGATCGATACACAAACAAACACGATGAACACATGTAATTAACCATTAATCATTTAATTAATCTAAACTAATAAATTTGAAAACTAATTATATCAAATTAAGTCTACTAATATAACATATATAAAAATAACAAAATAGACAATGTTGCAACATGTAAGCAGGATTATATCTTAAAAATTCAACATAATTATTCTAATAACGATAAAAAAAATAATAAATGATAAAATAATAAAATATAAATATACTAAAAACAGAAAATAACGGGGAGAGAGACCTACCTACAGCGGCGGCGGAAGACTCTATAGGAGGGACGGCGAGGATGATCCGAGCGGGCAGAACTCCGACAGGGACCTTCGGTGAGGCAGGGCAGAGCAGCAGGGGCGCGCGGCGGCGGTCACCGGCGAGAACGAGTCAGGCGGATGAGAGCTGACCGGCGGTGCTGATGGTGGATCTCGAACGACGTGGTGGCGCTGGAGCTCGTTGGCGGAACAGGGCGTGGCCGGAGAGAAGGAACGGGAACTCCGGCGGAGAGAGGGACAGTAATTCCGGCGGGCGGCGCTCCTTGTGGTGGCTAGGTGAGGTGGCTGCCGTGCGAAGGAAGAGAGAGAGAGAGAGAGAGAGAGAGAGAGAGAGAGAGAGAGAGAGAGAGAGAGAGAGAGAGAGAGAGAGAGAGAGAGAGAGATGGGGGTGGACGCCGGCTGGAGGAGGTCGCTGGCAGGTGGTGGTCGTCGCCGGCGGGAGGTGGCGGCGGGAAGATGATGAAAAAAAATGTTTACATGTAAAAGGACCCTACTTATAGCTAAACTAGGTCCAGCGCGGATTCGAATATCAGATGTAATATTATTATTGTTTGTGCCCTTTTTTTACATGTAAAATGACCCTATTTATAGCTAAACTAGGTCCCCAAATAGGGAAAATAAAATCTGAAAAATATGCACCATTAATAATCTGAAAATATACATATATATATTTATGTATTTTACCATAAATACACATAATATATTTTCTAATTATTTTACAATAATTAATGCATATACACTATCCTATTTTAAGCCAGACCTATCTTTAGAAACATCGCGACCTTCCATATTTAAATACTTCATTTTTTAGCGCGTCCCATGTGACATTTTGAACGTGCTACGCGCGGACCAAAATTAGGTGTTTACGGGAGGTTCGGCCGAAACACATATATTAGGGTTTGTGGTCAAATTTCAAGATCAAATCTTGTCATTATCAAGAATCCAAAGTTTTATTTTGATAAAAGTCTTACTTTTCTTGAAGATTATGAACATCAAACTTCACTATGAACATCATGAAAAAAGTCGGCCACCATGATTTGTAAAAATCAAAATTTTAAATATTAAAAAAAAAATTTAAAATTTTCGGCCGGTCTAAGAAAATTTAAGAACACCAATTTTATCAAAAACATGAACTCCCTAACACAGACTCTGATACCACTGTTGGAATATGGGGGTAGATAAAATAGAAACAATAACAAGATACGTGCAAGGTAGCTAATACGCAGCGGGAGATAGTGCGCATACCTACTTTGATTTTATGTACCTTAGATCGTTGAAGGGGAGTTCTCGATCCGCTGGACGGTTCCCGTAGAGGTTCCTGTTAGAGAAGCCCTACTCGGATTATGCCTCACAGGAAAGCCTCAGTCGATTCATCGCGGGATGGATCTTCGGAGTAAATTTCTTAACACAATTTGGAACCTCCTAGGGCTAGGAGTGGTTCGGCCGAAACTACTCTAGTATAGGGAGGAGGGATTTCTTTTAATCTCACCACAAAGCAGAAGAGCAACAACATAGAATAAATTTCTAGTACCTCCATATTTATAAGAGTAGCAAAGTGGACAAAAGTCCACTTTGTCCTCCATCTCTCTTTCGGCTGACCTAGTCCCTAGGGGAGGCCCAATTTTGGGTCTCTCGTGACAATTGGGATTTTAGGCCTAGCCCAAAATCTCTAATGTGACTTTAACTAATTACTTAGATAATTAGCTTATATTAATGGGCTCCCAATTATGGCGGCCCATTGCCCAAATGCTAACACATCATAGTTTTCAATCTCCATGGTTACAACCAAGGCTTCTTCGTGGGGGTAAACTACATCTTTCAAGTTATCGTCGGAGAATCTGATTACCTTATATCCCTCTGGCCTTGGCCTTTTTCCATGGGTGGGTGTTTCCTCCACTTGTGCAGTATATACTTCTCGAGCATTGGAGGATTCACCGCCCACGGCTACGCCTCTGTGAATCACATTAATGGTTCCACGCTTTGGAGTGGAGGAGGAGGAGAAAGAAGTTCATCCATATTCCTCTTACCCTTATCCTTCGGAGGAGGCCTCAATGGTGGACTCCTTGCCATTTTCTTGCTATCGTACATGAAATCTGTCAGATTCTCCTGCTGTAGCTGATACTCAATGTCTTTCTTCAGATTGTGGCAATTGTCAATGTGGTGTCCCCATGCATCGTGATATTCACACCATTGCTCCAAGTGGTTTCCCATTCTCCCATCTGTCTCTTTTTTGGAGGGCTCCATAACTTTAATCGTTTTATTTCTTGTAGAATGACCGATGGCTCCCTGTTAAGGGGAGTAAAAACGATGTTATGTATGCCCCTAGGCCTTGTTGGCTCCGCTATTCTTATTCCTCCTTGTGGTCGCCGTTCATGCCCCCGTTGTGCTTGCGGGACTTGTGGGGCCTTGGTCTTTACTCCTTTTTCCGAATTTTGATTCGATTGATCGGTGTTTCTTTTAGCTTGTCTATTGGTCCTTGATCTCTCAAGATCGATGTAAGCTTTGACCATCTCGGCCAGTTCCTTTAAGTTTTGAATCGGCGATACCCTCTACATTTTCAGCAAGTGATGCTCCCATGCGCCCTTGATTCTAAATGAAGGCTCTTACAATTTTGCTATGTGATAACTCAGTGGTGATATCCGAGATGTTCTGACTGAACCTTGTATAGTTATTTGCAACAGTTTCATCATGTGCTTGTTTTACATCATCTAGAGTTGAATCTCCCTTTAGCAACTGTCTCTCTCCTAGATATTATTGTATGAACCTGTCTATAAGGTTTGCCATTGAAGTAATTGATGCTTGAGGAAGGGTGAAGAACCAATATGAAGCACTGCCTGACAAGGTGGTCAGGAATAGTAGAGCGAAGTGATCATCCTCTGTCGTTCATCCCTGCAAAGAAGATACATGCTTTTGAATGTGCTGGATGGGGTCTTATTTTCCTTCATAGTCGGGGATGGGTCGTGGCATAACGTCTCTTGGGAGGATCGTGTGCAGAAGTTTCTGAATGAAAGGGTGTGTCACCATGTCTCTTAACTTATGCATCGCCCTTGCCTTTGACTCTTTAATCTTTCTTGCAATTAGCCCCTCAATTTACTCCATTGTCATGTTTAATGTGATCACGTGCGGTGCAATAGGAGGTTGAGCTCTTGCATACACTTGGTTCGGGTTTGCTTGGTAGGTGATGTTTCTCTGAGGACTCCATCTTTCCTAGTCGTGACTATTTCGAGAATGAGTATAGGTCTGATAGTGCCCCCCCCCCCCCCCCCCCAACCCACCCCCCCCCCCCCCATTGATTGCGGTGGTGGAGTCATTTGATGTAGGGGTGGCTCTTGCCTCATTTGTTCTCTCAAGCATTCTCTTTTCTCCAAGATGTCGTCCAACGCTGCAAGCAATTCAAGAGTGATGTGAATCCTTTGCGGTTGGACTTCTTCTTGCTTCATGTGCGGCGGTGGTGGTGGCACTCGCCCCGCTGAAGGCGGTGGTTGGTTACTTCTCGGGGGTACCGTGCTTGAGGATTCACCGTCCTCATGCAGTGTTTGATCTCAGACACCGGTGCCTACGGGTGCCTTGTCCTTTCGAACTTGCCTACTCGTAGTGGGCACGTTCTTTTCATTGCCTCCCCTGACTCTCTTACCGATATTTTCTTGTTGTCATCGATCTTAGGTAGTAAGCCACGGCTTTTTGTTCGAATCGCGCAGACGGCGCCAATGTTAGTTCATTGTCTTTGAGAACCTTGTATTCTTGCACCTCTTCTCGTAATCTTCTCCTTTACGACTTGCAAATGGGCCGACCGGGGGTTCCCGGTAAACCCACTCTGATGCCTAAATCAGTCTCTAATTTAGAGAAATAAAGTAGAAGATTAGAGAGAAGTGAGATACCTTGAATGAATGTGTATGAGCTCTATTTATATAGTCTCATGGGAGCTATTCCGGGTATGGATATCCTTGTCCGGGATAGCGCTTCTAAACCGCGGATAGGGCGGGTTTATGACATGTTTGGCAACGGAGGGGTCCACTGTGTATGAGTGGGGTCCATTTAATTTTCATATAGGCGTTCAGTATTTCTAGATAGCCTTTAAGGGCGTGCCTCGAGTGGGTAATCCACCCGGGGGTCAGGGTCGATCAGGGGTGTCCGGTCAACCGGACTAACACGAATGAAGGAGGTCCATCCGGGTTAGTTCAGATGGTGCTTGTCCATCCGGGTACCCCAGATGGAACTATACCATTAGTGGTACCCGAATGGACCTAATACATTTGGGGTACCCTGATGGATTCCATCCAGGTACCCGTTCGGATGGGTTCCATCCGGACGTATCGTTTTTGGTTGGGGGTAGTCATCTCGAGCCGTATTCGCATCTATGGTCGGTTTGGGTCAATATTTCGTTTTGTAACCGTGGGTGGCTCGATAATGTCCAGATATCGAGTTTGGTTATCATTTGGGCGTATATCCAACAAATGCTTTGCTATGTGAATAGATGGGAATTAGATCAGTAAAAGAGATTAACTTTTAATAGTAATCAGTTTATTCAAATTGCTTATGTGACATCATGTATGCTTATATATTATTATGTCTATACATTTGATAAAGATAATGTGTCTTGTTTATTCATTTTCCATATTACCATTGTAGCTCCAAACTTGACACAATAAGTTCTTAGTGATCGTTGACTAAAAGGACAGGATCCCTAATCAGAATCATAGTAAAGAGAGTTGAATCACTCTAAGAAAGAAATAGTAATTATTGTCCTGGGTTATGCTTGATATATCTGATAACTCTCATGGCAGCATCATATGTGAGGTCTTAAGATTATGAATGTATTGACTAAGATGTTGAATCGAATATGCTAAGTTTGATCTAGTCATAGTTAATTATAAAAGATTTCCCACAAGTCTCCTATAAAGTTCGGTGTCTCCGAACAAAAGATTTGCAGAATTCTAACATGTATTTTGATCATATTAAAAAGTGGTAAGCTTGATATTTGACTCCATTGGTAGGAACCGGTCTAGCTTCTTATAAGTCTACCTCTGCTATAAGTTCAAATGCATATTTGTGTTGATTGATTACCGGTCTAGATCATGACGTTTTCTTCGCAATCACTTCAATATATTTCTAAATTCATATTGAGTACACATAAAAAGTCTTCATATGACTTAAACATGCTCATTTTATGGCAGATTTAACGCAAATTGTAACTGATGTATAAATTTGTGTTCAGAAATTGAAAAATGCAAGACATTTAAAAAAAATAACGTTTAAGTAACGATTTGTAATTACAAAATTTTATATAGCTGTTTTTTAATTAATCCATTCTTTAATGGCATGGAAACAAGTGAGGAGTCCGGAGTATGGAAAATATTAAGAGTTGTCGAAAACCAATCACTTGTAAATTCAAGTTTATCAGACAATCAGTTAAAATGTACGTCTTATTGTTGATATTATCCGTTTTTTCATGTCAACAACAAAACATGTTTAAAAGAGAAAAACAAAGTCAATGTAAATGTATCCATCCCAAAATCTTTATCAATGAATTTCATAAGAAAAAAAACCTAGACATAATTAATTTCACGTTCTATTATTTTATAAATAAGTTGAGTTAATTTATCAATTAGAGAAAATTTTAAAAAAAATATATTTAATCTATTTTATGTCTTATTTACTTTTTGTTGTACATAATAACATTTAAGTTAGTTCATCCATCAACCAAGCCTACACTACTAATTCACGCACATTAATTCTTAGGCCCAACGATATACGCTATTATAGGCGGCCCACCTTATTTTTGTGGGCCGAATCCCACCTGCTTTTTTCGGCCTAACCCACCTGCTTCTCTTTTATTTTTATAGTTTTTTTCACGTCAACCCACCTGCATGCTCATTTGCTAGATGGAAATTATGACTCGCGCGCCTTGCATAATTATTATTATTTAAAGTCGACACATAAATATATTTATGTAGGTACTAAAAAAATTATTCTGTATTGAATTTCAATATGAATTCGATCTTAATTTTAAAAAAGTTGGACCTAGTCAGGGGTCCTGATCCAAATCAAGTCATCGTTGCATGGCCATCTAATTTGGATAGTGGACACTGATTGGGGAGGGAGAGAGAAGTAAATTAATTAGTATTGAAATACTAAGTAGAATTAGCTAGAGATCGGTAAAGTCAGAAATTATAATATTTCATAAATTAATTGATTGTCAAACCCTAACTAATGTTGGAATCGAACAAAATAAAACCGGTTCAACTTCTTTATACACCCAAGTCTAAACTTGTACATTAGAGAAGAAAACTTGCTGAGTAAATGTTCAACGGCTTCATTTTTAATTAGAAGTCTTTAAGTTAAAAATCTTAAAATTAACAAATATTTATAGATATCATGATTTTAACCTTTATGAGCTGGATTATTCGTGAGGTGACACCCTGTAGAAAAAAAAAAGTGAAATTCTATTTGAATTTAATTGAATTGCGCTGGCTATTTTATTTTTTAAAAAAATATGTAATAGCTTACCGATTCCACTTGAAATAAAAAAAAAATTTGATAGGAGCCCGCCTATTTTACTTTAAAAAACTGGCAACAGTTTATTTTACTTGAAAAACTCGGTAACTGATTTATGATAACAAATACGACACGGTGTTACTGATTCTTCTATATATAGATGTGTTAACTAAATTAAAATGTCATTTTTTTGCACATTTAGAACTTAACCGTATACTTGAATCTCGAGGAAAGTACGTAACTAGTAGTACTAATCATCCTTTTTTCGCCTATGCAAAACCTAATTAACCACAAACATGTAAGAGTTAGCGAGGGCAGCGCCATGGATCAAACTATATAATAATATATATATATATTGATCGACTGCTCCTAGCTACTTTAAAGTGATGTGGATGTGGATTATATATTTATTAGTCACATTTTGCGAATTATATATTTTCGGGTGTAAAGTAAGAAATAATAAGAGTGTATAAATTATATATATCGATCGAGCTCGACAATCGAGTCCTGGAATCAATCATGTGAATTACCAATATACGACAAAAAGGTCCACATTTCCTACATTTTGTCAAGGTTGTTTTTTCTTGCTGTTTTCTGTTTCTTACAAGGAAGGCTAGCTGCCCCAGTTGTGCAATTGGCAATGCAATGGTCAGAAGTACCGTAAATTTGTCTTAGCATGTCAAGAATATACATGTATGTACATGCAAAGTTATCAACTTTGGAGGGACGCCTTTGTTTTCATGAAAGCAACTTGTATTTTCGGTCAACTTTGCAAAATCTCTTTGAGCAACCCTCCAAAAATATGTGCTTTCACATATACTTCTATATAATATATAATATAGACGAAGTCATGAGTTTTCTTAGGGGCAAAATTGATTTAGGGAAAAATAATCAAAATTAACAAAACTCAACGGCTTAAATACAAGATTTTAAAAGAATCCATAATAATTACGTACACTCTTTAGGATCTAAAGTGGCCGTAAGTTATGAAAAATTAGGAGTGTAAACAAGCTAAGTCGAGTATAATTAGGCTGCTCAAACTCGATTTGACTCAAATAAGCTGAATTCGAGCTTGGTCGAGCTTGGATTTTCAAGCTTGAACTTCGCTCGATAAGCTCGAATAGTAAGATTCAAAGTGAAATTGTAGATCTGAATTAGACTCAACACATGCTTGAGTTGATCTGCACATGACTTTTCTAGGCATAACATATATTAGTATATATGAGAAAACTTGATAAGGCTCGTGTGGAAGTTCGAATTATATTAGAACTCAAGCTTGGCTTGAGTACGAAAGTTCCAAGTCGAATTGACTACATACCGAACCGATATCTAGTAGCTTGACTTGTTTACATCTTTTATTGCCGCACTCACTCATCTACAGCCCCGATCCGATCAGACCCTATATATATTTATATCATCGATGTAATTAAGTTAAGTGTCTTAAATTCCACAATGGACCGAGTCAAACCCAACGAGCCAACATCGAGCAACCATTTCCACAAGCGGGGTTCCATCCTAAATCCAATTTGTGATAGGAGGAGGTAACCCACTTACTTATATGGTGCTCTAATATTACAATTACCACCGGTGTGGTATAACCACTCACAGTGGGATATTCAACACTCCCCTGCACTGTGAGGACTCTTTTAACTAAGGCACCGCCTTTTTCAAATCCGAACGGGCTGGGACTATTTTTTAACAAACCCCACTCACACGCCCAAGCCTAATCTAGACCCAAATATGGTACGTGGAGCCAACAAGGGGACACAAACCCACACACCGCTAATAATTGGAACCGCTATAGGTTTTAAATGAGTTTTTCGTGTTAAATATAATTATGATGGTTCCCTTGAGCGTTATAAAGCTCGTCTTGTTGCAAAAGGTTTTAAACAAAAAGAAAGAATTGATTATTATGAAACTTTCTCTCATGTTGCCAAAATTGGAACTGTTAGGATTGTTTTGTCACTTGCTGTTATGAATAACTGGATTTTGTTTCAAATGGATGTTTCCAATGCCTTCCTTTAAGGGATTTGTTTGCGGAAGTTTATATGGATTTACCTCCCGGATTTGGTAATCAGGGGGAGTTGTGTGTTGTTAACAAACCTGGTCTTGTATGCAGATTACACAAATTCTTATATATGGATTAAAACATGCTTCAAGGCAATGGAATATTAAGCTAACTGAGGCTCTTCTTAGTAATGGGTACAAACAGAGTCATCTCGATTATTTTTTTTTTCTTAAAAGAAAAGGTGATGAAATTGTTATTCTCTTGGTGTATGTTGATAATTTACTCATTATAGCGAATAGTACTTCCTTAATTTCTGATCTAAAAATGGTTTTACAAACTAGTTTCAAAATGAAGGATTTAGGAACATTAAAATATTTTATTGGCATTGAAGTCGCAAGGTCTGACAAAAGCCTTGTGCTCTGTCAAAGAAAATATGTTCTGGAAATGTTCACTGAGGTTGGTTTATTAGGGTGTAAGTCTTGCAACACTCCTATGGAGCAGCTTGCAAGGTTTATATCTGTTGGATATGATGAATCACTTGATCTGAACAAAGATGATTTCAAACTTTCTTATCCAACTGTTTATAGGAGGTTAATTGGTAAACTCCTGTACTTGGGTATTAGTCGTCCTAATATTGCTTACTCTGTTCAGTATTTGAGTCAGTATATGCAGAGTCCCAAAAAAATCTCATTATGATGTTGTTTTCATAATTTTGAAATATTTGAAGCAGCAACCTGGTTTAGGCATTCTTTTTTCTTCTAATAAAAAATTTGATATAAGTGCTTTTTGTGATTCAGATTATGCTCGCTGCATTGAATCTCGCATGTCTGTCACAAGTTATTGTGTTTTTATTGGAAATTCGTTAGTTTCTTGGAAAGTAAAAAAAAACAGCCTACTGTTTCTTGTTCTTCAGCCGAAGCTGAATATCGCAGTATGCGTGAAACGATTTATGAGTTAATTTGGCTGAATGGGATTCTTTCTGAGTTAGGATTTGACTTTAAAAAACAAATCATTTTACATTGTGACAATAAGGTTTCTATTCAAATTGCTAGTAATCTTGTTTTCCATGAACACACTAAACATATTGAAGTTGACTGTCATTTTGTCGTGATCAAGTTAGTGCAGGGTTTCTTAAATTGGAGCATTTAAGGACTTCAAGTCAGCCTGCAGATTTGTTTACGAATGCGCTTCCCAAAGCATAATACAGGCGATTGTTGATGAAGCTTAGCATGATTGATTTCTTTCAGCAAAGTTCATATTGATAGGGAGTGTTAAAGGCAGCCCAATAAGCCCAGTATTATTTTCGGTTATGAGCTATTTATGTTTAAGCCCACTTTATTATTTGCTGGGTTATTCTTGTATGGGCTGGGGTCTTTGTATCAATCTGTAAACTTATCTGATACTTTAGGGTCACTTTTGACATTCTGTACAAGTTGCGGTGTAAACTTGTTTCTTTAGGGTTTAGTATATATTTGGGGTGATAGGAGCAGATGAAGCATAACCCTAAGTGACACTCATAAATCTCTCTCACACTTTCCGCGCCTCCGCCACTCTTCTTCTTCTCCAACGAGTTCTGTTTCGCGCCCAGGGTCGGCCCTAGGTAAATCGAGGCCTAAAGCCGCATTTCGATTTGGGGTCTAATATTTTGTTCTTTTGCTAAATATAAAAAATAAATAAATTGACTACTAGTATATTTTTATTTAAAATATATTCTTCAAACTTTTATAGAAACAAAATCACTAATGAAATTTTTATATTCAATTTTTTTTTTAAATTACGTTTTCAATTGATAATATAAATAATCAATTTGCAAAGTGGAAAGAATTATAAGTTTAAAGATCATATAATATTGACAATGGAGTGAGCCAGTAACTTATAAGAAGAATAATTAAAAGAGAATAAGAAATTAAAATGTATAAATTCTATCTAGTTGTAAGATTTTAAGCTATTTTAAATTAATAATATCCCTAGTTAATTAGAAGGGTTTAATGTTTAATTATTTAGGTGTTTGATAAATTGTTTCCAATAATTTATTATATTAGCATAGAAAATATAACCATTTCAATATAGAATTTGAAAATGACAAAAATCTCATAGCCAACATTAATGATTATTAACTTATGAGTAATCTTTAGTTTATTTTTTCATTACAACCTTAAATGCTATAGAGAAATGCTATAGAGGTCCATTATTTTTTTTTGTTATCATTAGTCCCACTATTGAAATAACTATGAATCTGAGGTCAACATTAATGATTTTAATTTATTGGGTAATCGTTATTTTATTAGTTCATTAGAACCTTGATTATTTTTTTTTTTATGATCTAGGTCCACTATTGAAATACCTATGAATATGAGGCCCTCAATTAGTGGAGGTCTAAAGCCCTAGCTTTAGTTGCCTTACCCTTGAGCCGGCCCTGTTCGCGCCGTAAGTCCTTGCTAGTTTGCACAAAGTGTTTATGAATTTTCCAATACAGAATTTCGTCATGAATATATCAAGCATGCAAGTGAATCTTGGATTGATAAACATAATATTGTGATACAGTTTTTCTCTTCAAAGTATAACATATATATATATATATATATATATATATATATATATATATATATATAGTGTAAACAATATGGCACGTAAAATGAGGTTTGATATGAATTTGATGCTAATTTTCCCTAAATAAAAATTCGACGCATCTTATATTGCTGATAGTTTACACGTTGAAAGCAATAACATGCTTGAGAAGACAGTTTGCTTGCAGTGCAAGCATATATATTATAGGAGAGAAGGAGAATGTGAAATTTCCTCTTCCATATATTAATTAATTGCTTCTCACCTTGCCTGAGAAGCCTCATTTGTCAATGTTGCTTCCTAGCTTTCCTTTAATTTCATCATCTCTCCCTACATATATGAATATATAAATTATTCTTGAATACTTTACTTTATCACGTAATTCATCTATATATTCACATGTCGATTTGTTGTTACTTAAGTTACGTACTAACTCAAGCAATTAGTTGATGAGCATGGGCAGCGCAACGCATTTATACATACAATCTTTGTATCTGAGCACGACGATCTATTTTATCGTAAATTCGGTTAAGTTTGACATCATATTATAAACACTATCGTGTTCATGTTTAGGCGATTCTCCTCCTTAATTATTGAAAGACTGTTATTTATAACATCAAAACACACAATATTTCTTAATAATAATATGTGTGTCTTAGTCAGCTATTACATAAGTTCGAATTTATAAATGGATATATTTGACACACTCTTATATTATATATCATATATCAAAATTCTCCCGGCCTCAAGTAAAAAGTATAAAAATCATGTTGCTAAATATTATATTATTATAATAATAAGCTAGACTTACTTTTACTTGGGTTTATACACAATGGGTTACATTGGGTGGGTCTAAACATAATAGTCTAGCTAAATCGGCATTGACCTCAAATGAGTCTAATTAAACATAATGGCATTCTACACTATTTAATAAGAGGTGATATTTTTTTTTAACGGAGTCACCAGGAATAAAACATGTGCATTCGGATATAATGTTAAATTAAAGATGTGTTTCTTAATCAACTATCTCATAAACTCAAACTTATAAGTGAAGAGATTCAACTATTTTATACTATATATATATATAATATACTTTTAGTTTTTTTTGGTAAACAATATACTTTTAGTTCGCTGTTGTATGCATGTATAAATTTATGACCTAGAAACTTACGCCACAAACATGTCAAATAAATATAATTATTTGAAATTGGTTTTGGTTATAGATGAGATGTCATATAGCTAGCTAATATATGGTGGCACGACATTTCGCTTTCGTGTGTATTTTATTTCTCTTATACATAAATAAACAAGTCTTTCTTCTTTCAGGATCATTCTCTCATTTTCCGTTGCATAATAAACAAATAAAAAGAGCCCACGAATTATTGCACAAGTGACAAACAACCTTCATTCCTATCCCTTAGCCAAAATGGGTACACAAGAAAATCCTACGATTATTTATTTTATAATAAATTATTATCAATTTTGGATAGATTCTTTAACCTACATATTATGTTATTAACATCTACATGTATATGTTAAAGATGTTAA
Organism: Clarkia xantiana subsp. parviflora; assembly: GCA_036873135.1. Lineage (NCBI taxonomy): Eukaryota > Viridiplantae > Streptophyta > Magnoliopsida > Myrtales > Onagraceae > Clarkia > Clarkia xantiana. The sequence goes on from JAPTYO010000003.1 coordinate 14,952,455, forward strand.
ATCAAGCCTGCCTTTAACCAAAGGCCACTCTTATGTCATTAGATTAAACTTTTAAGACGAGGAGTTGTATTATATTCTTTAAATCAATTACCTACCTAGCTAGATAGATACATCTTATGCAAGAAACTATAAGGTAAAAAGCAAAAAAAAAAAAAAGGATTTATTTAATGGATTGAACAACTGTTGATCAACTAATCCAATAAGGCAATGCCTTATCAACTTAATTATTAATTAATTAATAATAATGGAAATGTTGTTAAAAGCAAAGCCACAATGCAATTTAAAAAAGTGTCGACCAATAATGCTTTGCTTGGTCCAACCTGCCATGCATCCTTGAGCTGGCTTAGAACTCTTCTTCTCCATCCATCCATCCATCTACACACGTCAATGATCGATCGATCGAGGCAAGTATTATTCCTTTCTTCTTCCCCAAAAGCTTCACGATCTCCTTAATTATGAAATTTAAAAGCATCTTTTATAACGCCAAATGTATCTATTATTATCACACATATATATATCATATGAATTAACGATCTTTTGTGATACCCAAATTTTGATTTTTAAAAAAATCGGTATAATAATGTAAAACATGCATCGTCGCTGACTGACGATCATGTTCGACTCAAGGTACAGAGAGACACATACCCACGTAGTTTTAATCAAATGTCAATTATTCAATATTCAAATGCATAAAGGATTAGTCATTAGACTTAGACTTCATAACTATTTAAATTTTAAATACAACCATAGATAAATACATTTTTTGACCACATATTTAAATTTAATTGAACTCTCAATTTAATCCTTAAACTATTTTAAACTATTTGGTATTTAATTAATTGTCATATATCAATTTCACATCTAGCTCATACAGCATATATACACATTAACATTTATTTTTAATTTTTTATATCTCACTATTCTATAATAACTCAATTAAAATTATAAATCGTTAAATTTAATAATTAGTCTCGATCCATTCGATTACGGTGTATTAATATATTTATTCTTCTTCTCACCTAATTAATTAAAGAGAGTTGCAGAACATGTTAGGAAATATATATAATTGTTGGGGTTAATTTGGCGGGGTTGATTTATTATTTTTATGGAATTAATAGTTGCCAACTTCCACACTTTTTTATGTCTCCGGTTTTGGTGGCCACTAAAGAGCTCGGATCAGCTAGCTGATGCCACCCAATCCATATTAACTATTTCTAGTTGCATCAAAAATTAGGTTCTCGTTTATTTAATTTCTATAAAGTAAACTACTTTTCAAGAACACATGATGCATCATCGTTTTTCATATATAACTATTTTATTTATTTTTTATGACCGAAAACATAAACACCCACTGTCGCCGCCGATAACCGGTTAAAGCTGCTTTTTTGCAGGTGAAATCTATATTTACATTTTTAATTTATTAGAATTAACACACAATGTTATCCATTTTAACCTAAAATCATTCTAAATGTAATATCATATTACACTTAATTAGAATTAAATATATACACTACATTAACCATGGAGAAATCGGGGGATTCACACATAAGGAAAGTATTGGTGAAACGGGTTGAATTGTAGTATATGAGAATTTGTGAGCACCGATTAATATAACCTAACTTTTCAGAAACTGAAGAGTTTATGTTTTATATATTACGATTGAAATGAAGTGCGGCGTATATTTAAATATCTCACTAGCTAGGTAGTTGAAGAAGTTTGGAACCCTAGCAATCTTGGTGACCCAATATTATTAATTAAGTATTGGTATATAGAAGAAATCAAAGGGATATAATTAGGAATTGATTTTTTAGTGGCAAAGCAAGGATCCTCTTCAATATAGTAAAATAAAGTCCATATCCATTTTTCTTCAAAATAAATGTAATGTAATGGTACCCTTATAATTGGATATTGAAAATTTAAATTATTTTGTTATTTAAAAAAAGTGGGTGAGTTGATTACGAATGTGCATGGATGCTGTCTGAGGGCACACACATGCATCTGACCTCGCACCCTTCCTTCACCTTCGTTACCTAAAAAAGTAAACATCGATCATTATGATGGCATGTGTGAGAGAGTAAGTGCGTGCTTGCCAATTCTCCAAATCCCAAAACAATACAACACTACTGAACTCACAATTCAACACTAAATACCTATTAGTTTATGCTTTTTCGACTAAATGTGATCGTGATATTAGAGTCGTGTTGTTGTATTAATAGATTATTATGACATTAATAATGATAGTTGAACTAAAACTCTTACTTTATATATATTGTTTTATTTATTTTTTATGATTTTTATTAATAATGAACTCATTTAAAATAAATTTGGGATCGGTTACTGATATTGCAGCTAAAAGAAAAACAGACTAAATGTAAATGTAGACCGAAATTCCTACCAAACCCATCTGTAAGTCTTTATATTAATTTATTTAAACTTGAGGATTTGTATATCCTGAGATCTATCAAATGAAGGTCTGAAGAATTAACTTGATGCGCTCAAAGTTTAAGTTATGCATATAAAAAATGTTTACTTATCTTATACCCCTTTTCTTTTGGTATCATTTTACCTATACTATCCAAGCAAAAGCAACTGTAGTAGCATCATAAACTATTTTGTTACTCCCTATGGGATAAATTTGCCTCCCTTTCTCTATTCAAGCTGACATATATGAGTTAATAACCAAATCCCTACTTTATAACCTTAATACATTTACAAATCATTACTCGAAATTTATTTATTTCTTAAAAAACCGTTATCTAAACTTTCAATTGCAAACCAAATTGTTACATTCTTTTATAATTTTCTACAAATTAGGATGGAAAAAAGTATATATCGATCACGTGGAAGTATTTTAGTGTGGTAGTGGACAAATTTACATATTGTCTTCGGTCTTTTATCGTGGCGGTGTACAAATTTATGGACTTTCTTCATTATGAAATTAAATTATTTTCCCTGAAATTAACTTTAGGATTTGCATATTCAATTGAATGTATTTCCCTGCACTAAGTCCATTTTAATTTTATTAATCGCGAAAAGATAGAAAAAATTTCATTTCTATCCAATTTCACTGAAATTATAATAATTTGGTTTGAAATTGAACATTTGTTTAGCAAAATATAAATAAATAAATAAACAAAGTATGAGTAAAGATTTATAAATCGGTTAAAGTTCAAGGCAACGATTTAGTTACATTATGCTCTGTAAATCGTAAAATGATAACTACCAAGTCAAAATTCACGACTTCTTAATGTAGCTCAAGATATAACCGATCCAAGATCCACTCAGTACGTAAGGTAGCAAGGATTCACGGCCAGCAAAAGGATGTCTTTGAGCTCAAGTGTTGGTTCAAATCTAGAAATTTGATGTGATTTGATATTCTTTTGTTGATATCTTTTGACAAAATAATAAAAATTCGAAACGTGGAGGGGCGCTTTAATGATAGTTATGTAGGTGTCCACTGTCTGTTACAACATGTTTAGTGTTTGGAAAAGGTGAACAGTTAGTTATTTGGGAGGCAAATGCAATTTGATTTTGTTTATAAAAAAAAATAGTTTTATAATATATGTAGATTTATTAATTTGCAGATTATATTGAGTCTCATTAATCACACTCATAATATATTTATTACGCGCTTAAAATAATTATCGATCACGCTTATACGAGTCTCTTTCCCTCATTTTTTTTCATAGAATCTTCTTGTAAATGCACACAAACAACTTTACAACCCAATATTCCTCACTATTTTGGTAAAATTATAAAATCAATATTGACCTAAACCAATGTAAATCTTTTTTTTAAACACATGTTAATCTGTTATTTTCTCTGTTATTTTTGAATGTACAATATCACCTTTCATCATCATCTTCTTGCATTGTCACCTTACCTATCTCTCTTTAGACACTCTCCAAATATTCTCAACTACAGAAGATTGCCAAATGCCAGCCAGCACATTCTCTCTCTTGTTTCTCTCTCTAGTTGAATAAAATATTATTATCTGCTCTCCCTCATCACCACCTTAGCAGCTAGCTGAAAATTACGTATTTTTAATGATAAAGAAGATGAGGGGGGAAGGAGGGAATAATCGAGAAAGAGAAAAAGGAGAGATGGAAACCCTCCCCCTGTTATGCATTACTACTACTACTGTCTTCTTCTATATATATAATATATCCTATCTTTCTTCATTGCTTGCTTAGATCTTAGTTTTTCCCAATTTGTCACCTATCTATCTGGGTCCCCTCCAAAATGGTAAATTTTCATATATCTTCTTCTATAGCTTTATCTTCTCCTCCAAACTCTTACTCCTCACATTTTTTTTTCTTTTCGTTTCGTTTCCTTTCCAGAATTCCATGATCCTTTGATTGATTGATTGAATTCCTTGTGCTTGGTGTATCAGGAATTTCTCTAGCTAGCATCCCATGTTTCTGAGTTGAAATTCCACCCCGCCCACACTCTTGCATTGGAGCTCCAATCCGATTCCGTCTAATCTTCGTTTTCTCTACGGTATTTCACGGCTTCATTCTTCTTTAAAATTCTCTCCTTCTGAAGTGAATGCGAAAATATCAAACGAATTGGAACAAGAATAAATGAATTCTGGAAACAATAAGAACAAAAAGGTGTTGAATTTGCAGTGTTTGTTTCCTTTCCGGTATGATGTGAAAAGGTTGATTTTGCAGAGAAGATGGAATCAGATCTTGGGAAGCTCTTCGTTGGTGGGATATCGTGGGACACAGATGAGGAACGCCTCAAGGAATACTTTGGAAATTATGGAGAGGTGGTGGAAGCTGTGATCATGAGAGATCGAGCCACAGGTCGGGCCCGTGGCTTTGGTTTTGTTGTCTTCCTGGATCCAGCAGTTGCCGAGAGGGTTACCCGCGACAAGCACGTCATTGATGGCCGCTCTGTAACTACTTCTCCTCTTCTTCATTACAAAATTCACCTATCTCTTGCTGCTGTGACTGTGAATAATGAATGTAATTGTATTTAGCCTCTTTCCTTTATCCGTGTGTTTGGATTCCCATTGATCTTCATTACCAAAGTCAGATATGCCCTTGTGTTAGTTTTTCTCTTGTCCACCTGCCGATCTGCATCTAAGTAGATACATACATACTTGCTTTATCATCAAGATAAAAAAAAACTCAAAATCTGCAAAATTAATGATTTTATGGGCTTATAAATTTTGGTCTTGTTAATTGTTGGGTTTTCATGATTTAGGTGGAGGCAAAAAAGGCTGTTCCAAGGGAAGATCAGCATCTCCTGAATAGAGGCTCTTCTGGCAGCATTCCGGGTTCTCCAAGCCCCGGGCGCACTAAAAAGATTTTTGTTGGAGGCTTAGCATCCAATGTCACAGAGAGCGACTTTAAGAACTACTTTGATCAGTTTGGCAACATCACAGACGTTGTAGTAATGTATGATCACAATACGCAGAGGCCAAGAGGTTTCGGGTTCATTTCTTACGACTCTGAGGAGGCAGTGGACCGAGTCCTTCACAAGACTTTCCATGACCTGAATGGCAAGATGGTTGAGGTCAAGAGGGCTGTCCCCAAGGAGCTTTCGCCTGGACCCAACAGGAGCCCTCTTATAGGCTACAATTACAACCTGACTCGGGTCAACAACATTCTCAATAGTTACTCTCCTGGCTTCAACCTCGCCTCTCTTGGAGGTTATAGGGTCCGAATGGATGGAGGAGGGCCCACTCCCATTGCTATGGTCCGGGGCGGGGCATCACCATTTGGTGCCTCGGGTTTAGGGTTGGATCAAGGTGTTGGTCCAGGTGGGTCAAACCCATTCAGCAGCTTAGGATACGGTCGGATGGGGAGCCCCTATAACAATGGTGGCAATTCAGGGAGGTATAATACTCCTATTGGGTATCAAGGTGAAAACAGGAGAGGAGAAAGTCAAAACTTCCGCAACTTATGGGGAAATGGTGGGCTCGGTAATACTGCAAACCTTGGGAATTACTTGGGAACAGGAAGTGGCAGCTTTGGAGTTTCATATGGAAATGGTGGTGGTGGTGGTGCAAACTGGGGCCAGGCTCCTATTTCGTTGGGGTTGGGTCAAGGTGGCGGGACCGGTTCAGGGTACGGGAATGGAGATGGTAGCTTTGGTTTAGGAGGGGATGGGGTTGGTAGGAAATCAGGAAACTTTGTGAGCCCAGCATCTTCATTTGGTGCAGCAAGTGGGAATTTGGATGATGGGAGCTATGGAGAACTGTACCGTGATTCTTCTGTCTATGGTAGTTCGAATTGGCTCTCTGGTGGTGCTGCAGAGATGAATGGTCCTGGCTCGTTTGGTTACGGGCTGGGGAGTATTGCTTCTGATGTCACAGCTAGAGGATCAGAGGGATTTGTTGGAACTTATAATGCTACAGGTAGAGAACCAAATAGAGGTACTAGATTATTATTTTCTGGTGATGATGTGTTCTTCTCAGGCCTAAGTTTTTTTCTAGCTATCTACAAAGAAAAAAAAAATACTACATAACCTGAAGTTCTTGAAATGGTAGGGGTACTTTTTCACTCCCAAGTTTACTGATTATAGTCTAAATTTTTCAACAACAATAGGTAAAGCAGATTGAATGGCAATCATCTTAGTGCCTTCTCAGCTAAAGGTTTTCTGGGAAGTTTTATTAGTTTTGGGAACCAAACTTCCATAGAGATTATATTGGTCATATGCATTTTCTTAAGTTGGATTACTGCATGAGCCGAATAATTCAAGACATCTTTTCACTCAAAAGCCCAGATTCTTGCATCAACATGTGATTGCTGCAGTGTCTATACAATGACATGATATTAATCTTTCCTTTGTTTCTACTTTTTTTTTTTTGCCAAACTTGTTTCCTTGTTGTTTTAATAATGCAGCTGATAGAGTTATACTAGAATGTGTCTGCTGAGCAAATAAATTAAAACCAGCTTATGATTGTATTTTTCTCAAGGACATAAATCTCAAAACATATGATATCCAAATATACATAATAATGCTGCAAATGCTGTTTCTTTGTAAAGCCTAGCATCTCTTATTTACAACATTTATTTGGACCATTGATTGTTTCAGGAATTGCTGCTTAGGAGACTATTGTTTCCAAATTCACAGGGTCATTTTAGGAGAAGAAGATGAACATGGCCAAGCAAGCTTATCATACTGAAGCCTGACTTTAGAAGTACTGATCAATTGCAAGGGATGGCTTCAATAATTAAGAGGTCAGATAACAAGAGTTTGCTTTTTCACCATTCCCTCACTAAGGCATTTGATAGAATCATAAATCGAGTCGATAAACTTATATATAGTTTACTATATTCAGGCACTGATCTACAAGGTGTGTAGATCACATAGATTTTTTTTGCTCTGTTTTTTTCCCCTTTTAAACTTCCATTGTTGTAGGTTGAGGCAAAGTTTGGAAGCTTGTCTGTAATCCTTTTCTTTAGGGTCTGTTGTATTCAAGAGTTGTATGTGAGTTTCGGTTCGGTTCAGTTCGGCTTCTTTTAGGAGAGTTGTGTGATAGAAGAAGGGAGACCATCTAGGTTTCACCAACTAATAAGTTAGTTATATTATAGGAAGAATATCCTGAGTCAGTTGATTACCCAAAAAAAAAAAAAACAGTACATTTAACAGAGAATACAGTTCATTGGTGTATTTGGTGTTGTATGTATTGTATATTTCATGTTTTTCAAATTGAATCAAAATAATGGAGGAAGAAGAAGACATTTCTGCTATCTGCTCATTTCTACACATGCTCCATTTTTCAGCAACTAATTGTTGATCTTTATTAATTTATTATGTGTTTACTGTCTAACCTAAAAATCTGACCTACGGTGAATAACATTTTGGAAAACGTGGATTTTGAAAAGAGTTGCCACTAGTTAATTAAGGCTAACTAGAATACTAAATTATCTAAGCGAATAACGAATTAAACACCTAAGTATAAAACCGGTCTACGATCGAAAATTCGAGTTCGGGGTTCTATTACGAATTAAAAATATAATTTTTAACCACGCCATTTCGGTACTCAATTCACTTAATTTGCCAATTTTATTATTAATTAAATATAAATCTATTTAAGAAAAAAAATCTAATAATATTAACGATTATCATATATAATTAAATCGACGCGAACTAATATGACGAATATACACAATTAACCATTTATCATTTAATTGATCTCAACTAATCAATTTTAAAACTATTTATGTCCAATTAATTCATACTAATAACATGTACTTAAAAATATTAAGATAGACAATGTTGCGACATGTAGTTTTACCCATAGCTAAATTAACACCAACGTGATTATTCTAACAATAATAAAACAAAAAATAATAAATAAATAAAATAATCCAAAAAAAATTGACGGAAACTTACCTGCAGGAAGACAGGAAGCCCACGGTGAGGACGGTCCGGCGAGATATGACCACCGGTGACAGGGCGGGACGCGACGAGCACCGGCAGGCGACTTCCAGGACGGGGCAGCGGACTCGGACGGAGCAGCAGGACGGCGGTCAGGACGAAACAGATGGCAGCAACCAGGGCAGGCTCCGGTTCGGTTCGGGGAAATCTGGTCAGAGATCGGGCTTGGACAAGGTGGGTCGGAGCTCTGCGATGGACGGAGCTTCGACGACTCCCGGATTCACTCCGGCGAGTGGGATGGTTGTGTAGGGAGCGGGAGAGCTGAAAAAAACGGGGGGGGGGGGGGGGGGGGGAGAGTGAGAGACGCGGTCGCCGGCGGGAGGTGGTCGTCGGCGGGGCTGCCCGGCGACGTGTTGGACGGATGCTGGTCCGGTCACCGGCGGACCTGGGCGACGGGAAGGAGAGCTGTACCAGAGAAAAAAAATTCACTAGAAGACAAAATAGTGCGGTTTTCAAGAACTTATGTATTATTATTGATGTTGTATGTATTTTTATATGTAATTGAGCCTATTTATAGCCAAACTAAGACCCCAAACTAGGAAAATAAAATCTGAAAAATATATGCATTTAATATTGAGAAAATATACATATATATATACTTATGTATTTCACCATAAATACACATAATATATTTTCTGAATATTTAATAATAATTAATGCATATACACTATCTTATTTTAAGCTAGTCCTATCTTTAGAAACTTCGCGATCTTACATATCCAGAAACTTCCTTTTTTAAACGCGCCACATATGACATTTTGAACGTGACACGTGCGGACCAAAATTAGGTGTTTACAGCTTGCCCCTCTTTGGGCGAATTCCCGGAGAACATGTTTGAGGGGATTTGTCCAAAGACGAGTAAACACTAATTTTGGTTAGAAAGTATATATTCTTTTGAGCTTTCGAATCTTCAAGGGGAACTAATGGCTTATTTCGGTGCGAAAGAAAACCTCCATTGGTAGTGCAGAATGTAGAGTCTCCAGCGGCAGTGCGGTAAATAAGAATCTCTAGTGGCGGTGCGGAAAAGTAAAGCATCGGTCGGCGATGCCCCTATTGACGGTGCTTCCGTTGGCGGTGCGTAAATGTAAAGCCTCCAGTGGCGTGCAGTAAAGTAAAACCTTGATCGACGATGCCTCCAGTGGCGAGCGATAAGGAAAAGCTTCCAGTGGCGTGACTTGCGAAGGCTGAATACTAAGGCTTCATTTGTCAGGGATGACTCTCAGAAAGCTGGAAAACTTCAAGTCCTGATCATCGGTTGTGACTCTCGGAAAGCTGGAAAACTAAAGATCCTGATTGTCGATTGTGACTTGCGGAGGCTGAACATCAAAGACTCCGTTCATCTGGTTGTGACTCTCGGAAGGCTGGAAAACTACAGATCCCGATTGCCGGTTGTGACTTGCGAAGGCTGAACATCAAAGGCTCCATTCGTCGGGTTGTGACTCTCAGAAAGCTGGAAACTTCAGGTCCTGATTGTCGGTTGTGACTCGCGAAGGCTGAACATCAAAGGCTCCGTTCGTCGGGTTGTGACTCACAGAAAGCTGGAAAAATTCAAGACCTGATTGTCGGTTGTGACTCGCGAAGGCTGAACATCAAAGGCTACGTTCTTCGGGTTGTGACTATCCGAAAGCTGGAAAAATTCAGGTCCTGATTGTCGGTTGTGACTTGTAGGAACAGGCTGTAACAGTCATACTCATCTTTGAATGGTAACTTGCGAGAGCAAACTGTAACTGTCACGCTTGCCGTGAAGTTGACTTGGAAGACGCTGAGCTGTAGAAAATACACATGCGCATGAATTTTTTGTCCTTAATTTGAACCTAAATTGCGTAGGGTGCGACAACTTAGCGGGATTTTTTTTTTTTTTTTTTTGATAATTTCTCTCCTTTTTCTACGGTCGATTGAGAGATTTTCGACCGTGCCCCTCGATTTTTTATTTTCTCTCATTTTGCCATGATTGCAATTTTTGAATTTGCAACCATGCCTCTAATTTCCTGATTTTTCCTAGGCCGCCCTTTCGGGTTTTCAACCTAGCGGAAACACTCTTTTTTGTGGTAGCCAATTGTTGGGTGGCTGTGACCCGTACTTTATTTTCCGCCTCGATGCGGGAGTATTTGTAGCCGTTTAGAGGGTGGCTGTGACCCTTTTCTCACCGTCTTCAATGTTGCGGGAGCTCTTTTGATTTGTAGCCATTTGGAGGGTGGCTGTGACCTTTCATTCCTCGTCTTTGATCTGGGAAACACTATTTGTATGTAACCATTTTGAGGGCGGTTGTTGCCCTTTCACTTAATACCCGTCATCGATGTTCCGGGAGCGCTCTTTTGATTGCAGCCGTTTAGAGGGATGACTGTGACCCTTTCTTTTATTTTCCCGCCCTCACCGGGTTCGCGGGATCACTCTTTTTGTGTAGCCATTTTAAGGATGGCTGTGACCCTTTTTTATCATCCCGCCCTCACAGGTTTTGTGGGCTCACTCTTTTATTTGTAGCCGTTTGGAGGGTGGCTGTGGCCCTTTCACTTATTTCCCGCTTTTGATGTTGCGGGAGCACTCTTTATCTGTAGCCCATTTGAAGGGTGGTTGTGGCCCTTTTCTTTGTAGCCGTTTTAGGGACGACTGTGACCCTTTTTTATTTGTAGTTGATTTAGGGACAACTGTGACCCTTTTATTTCTTCAATGCTCTCACAAGAATTGCATGAACACTCTCTTTATTTTTATGTAGCCAATTAAAGGACGGCTGTGACCCTAAAGAAAAATGATTTTTTGTTTTGTTATTTTTTAAAGAAAATTTAACGAAAATAATCAACAACAATTATGTACATGCCCCTAGTGGCAAATCAGAAATTTTTAATTCAAAATATCTTCTAGATAAGGACTAAGTTAATTGAGTCAAAATATGTCGGTTGTGTCGACGCTCTGGATTGACCCTACGACCAATGGATTACATAGGCAATGATTTCTTCTCTCGGCCTCTCAAGTGCCCCGGCTATTGCTCAATCTCCTCTGGGGATGCCCCACGGTTAGCACAGATCGGTTTAGATCTCACCGTAAAACAGATGTACTGCTTGGTTCGGGGACGCGTATGGATTCCACCCATGGTAGGTGGAATTTTGGCATGTAAGTTCTCTGGAACAGTGACGTTTCACTTGGTTGCGACCTCATCGAAGTGGTCGTCTGATCTGCAAAAGAGTAGGGACACTCAAATCTCAAGGAAAAAATCAAGTACAATTCATCGTACCTGAGCGTTGAATATCCCGAGTACGCCATTTGTGCTTCGTGCGACTGGAAGACTGCATGTTCTTTTTATATTGCCCACATTTGGCCGGCAGAACTTACATGTACATGATACCTAACTAATGGTACCTGAAAAGAGTGAATGAAAAAATCAGTGTAGAGATTATGAGAAATCATGCATGATTTTTTTAAAAACTCTAATGTCATTCATTTCATAATTTTGATTACTTTTTTTGATCTAAGGTATTTTGCACCATCACGGAGTTTGCTGAAGCGCATTATCTGGCTCGAACGCAAGGCAGATGTTCAAAACGAAGTTTTTCAAAAATATTTTCTCGCCCTTTATTTAAACTCGAATAGTCGCACTCAACTGCACTGTTAAACTATTTTCTCAAAAAATAGAATCAAATCTTTTTTTTAAAACGCTAGCTCATGCGAAGGTTGGGACGATCTTGCCGAAAAAATGTAATACAACTTGGATAAAAATGAATGGCACTTTGAGTTTTTTTTTTTAAATGCTCATGCATGCTCGAAAGTTAAAGTTATAACGCTAAGAAACTTACAACTTACAACCAACTTACCTACATGCTCGAAAGTTAAAGTTCTAACGCTAAGAAACTTACAACTTACAACAAGTTTACCTGAATGATACATATGAAATGTATATACGAAATGAAAAATCCAGGTGAAGTTTTTTTTATAAAAAGAAATGCAAATGCAATGCATGTTTGGAATTAAAATCTCAACAACTAAAAAAAGATTTACAATCTATCTAAAAAATTGTTTTCTTAAAACAATGCCTATGAGATGTACATGAGATGAAAGTTGTACTGTTGAGAAAACTTAGAAGCTAACTGAATTTTTTTGTTCTTTGTTTTTTTATGAGAAAAAATAAAAAATCAATACAAATTGGTCAAAATTGAAAAAATCAAGTGAAAAGTTTTTTCTAAAAGAATGCATATGAGATGCACAAAAAAAAGATGCAAACTTAAAAATAAAATTTCTACAAAAAAAAAATACAATTTACCTGAAAGGTTTTTTTTTTCTAAAATAATGCATATGAGATGCACGTATTTAATTAAAATTTCAGGTACAAGGTTTTTTTAAAAACATAAGAACTCTAAAACTAAGAGAGCTTACGATTCATCTAAAAAGTTTTTTTTTTAACTAATGCACACTGGATGCATTATTAAAAATAAAAAAAATTCAGGTAAAAAGTTTTTCAAATGATGCATATGGAATGCACGTTCAAAATTAGAAGCTCTAATAGCTAAAGAGGAATTACAAAAAAAAAAGTTTTTTTTAAGTACTGCATACGTAACGCACTAACAAAAATTACAACTTACCTGAAGAGTTTGTTTTTTTTTTTTTAAATAATGCGTATGAAACGCGAGTTCAAAATAAAAAATTCAGGTAAGAGGTTTTTTTTTTTTTTTTTAAAAAAAACAATGCATATGAAATACAAGTTTGGAAAGAAAATTTCAACAACTAAATGACTAACTACTTAGTTGAAAAAGTTTTTTTTTTTGTTTTTTGTGTTTTTAAAAAAAATAATGAGATGAATGCATGAGAAATAAAAGTTATACATAGAGTACTATTTACCGGATAACCTCCCCCATCGGGGAGTGAAATAGAACATGAAACCGTAGGCTCCCAAGCAGTGGGAGGAGACCAGGGCTCTGACTGCTAACCCAATAACGAAAGTTTCGTAAGGGGACTGGAGCAGGCTACCATGAGACAAAAGATCTTACAGCAAAAAAAAAAACACAGATAAAACACGACATGTTAGGGGGGGCTAAACAAATGTGTAGCTTTGCTCTACAAGATAGGTTCCACTGACAGGCTTCCGACACGGTGGTTTCTGTTAGCATATGGTGACGTGGCGCCGTAATAGGAGCCCGTTAATTAAGGGAATTACCTAAGTTAATTAGGTAACTGTCAATTTGGGCTAATTGGGCCAAACTCAATTAGTAATTGACAAGGAAAGCCCAAAATGGGCCTCCCTTAACATGCATAGTTCGGCCGGCCACCCTATACCACATTGGTTGGAGTTGCCTTTTGGCAACTCCACCAATACTATATATAGGGGTGTCTGCTAAGGGTTTATTCACTCATTCATAATACAAGGATCTCCATTGAGAACACTTGTTTCCCTTAGTCTATATTTTCGACACCATCATCATCAAGTCCGAGGTTCCATCTCCGTTGAAGAATCGATCAGAAGTCTTGTTGTGGAGCTACATCGCGTGGGACTTCTTCTAACGAAGAACTTGCACGTAGTTCCGACCGGAGGATCAGAACTCCCTCCACATCGTTCTTGGGCAGGAAAGCTAAAAGGCATGTGTACTAATTCCGCTGCGTAGATTAGATTTCTTGCTAGTACACGTTTAGCATTCCATAGTATTACGTCCCCGTAATCCAACAGTGGTATCAGAGCGAGTGTTAGGAGTTCTTAAATTTTTGATAAACCGATGTTCTTGATGTTCATAAAAACCGAATTTTTGATGTTCATGAACACCATGAAGAATCCGGAATTTTTAAGTAGATTTCATGTGTTTGATCTTTAAAAACTTAAAAATTTTAAATTTACATGTTTTTCTAAATCAAAACCGAATTTTTCATGATAAATTCAAGTTTGATGTTCATGATCTTCAAGAACACCATGAGTTTTATCAAGAACACTATTTGGATTCTTGATCAAGGTAGTATTTGATCCTAAAATTTGACAACTTTTCCAACTATTTGTGTTTGTGCCGAAAACCCTAGGGCTATTTTAGGCAAACTTTTTAATTTTCTTGGTCACCAAGTTATTAAAATTTCGGCACAAATATTTTAATATATATGTTGCCACTTTTAAATTTTATTAATAGGTAACTATATATCTATAATTTGGAAAATATGGATAGGTTTATAATATAATATTGTAAAAGATATTGACTATCAATATATATATAGTTAAAGATAGGGTTAACATATATTGATAGGATTTAGTTACTTAAAAAGATTAAGAAGATATATTGTCTATATATTTTATCCCTAAATATATTTTTGACAATATTTATATATATATATAGAGATTTGACCGAAAATTATATATATATGTTTATATTGTTAATTAATTTACATCTTATAGATAGAATCTTGACAATATTTATATATATTAATAATATATGTGCCGAATTATATATATATATATATTAGCAATATTGGAAATTATTTTAAATAATTAATAATTCTTGGTGGCTAAGTTAAGTTTTTAGTGGACTTTAAAACCCTACTTAGCCCACAAGACATATTTCAGCCGAACCCTAGGGTTTATGGGCCGGTCCAATTGCTAAACCGGAATGGATAAAACCAATCCGGGTTTTCTTAATCGGGTCGACCTAGTCGGGTCGGGTCGGACCGTAGTAACTAAATTGAACCTAACCTAAACGTTTTTGAGTGATGAACCGAACCACAATCCTATTTTATTGAACCGTTTCGGACCAAACCGGATTTTTAAAATCGGACCGACTTGAACCGGATTTTAAATTGGACCGGACCAGAATTTTTAAATTTCTCGGAAAATTTAAAATGTTCAATAAAATGGGATGTCAAATTTTAAATCCAAAATGTTTTCGAACTTTAAATTTAGCCTAAACAGTGCTCTTAGGGTTTGCGTTTTAACACGTTTTTCGGTTAAAACCCTAACACCTAGTTTCGATTATGAGGATGGATCTCGGACTTGCATGTTTTTGGGACTGGATTAAATTAGTGGGCTGATTTGCAATTGTTTACTTTCTGCATCATATATTTTAATATAGTTAGAACTGTCGTCTTGACTTAGTCAAGCTAGCTGGATATTATATAGCGAGCATTGAGCTCTGGGATTTAAATATATGGTTTGCGCAATAGGATAGACATGCTATGCTGATTGAAAGTGCCTGGAATCCATGTCTAGAAATTCGCATGATTGATTATAAGCATGAATTGCAAAACAACCCCTAATATTTTCAATGCGATTTATAAAACCGAAAATTCCAGTCGCCAATTATGCATGATGTGTGCAGATGTTGCATGTTTTGAAGCGAATGCTAGGATGTTCATGATAGAACACATGTGATAATTTACTTTACGTAGAATTATGTATGCTAGGAACATTAGACGCATGTTGTGTTCGATATTTATGGCATGGTATGATGATTTGCTAGATGTAGTATAATTATAAATATGCATGCGTAAATTATCGGGTAATTTTACAAAATCATAAGGGCCTTGGGAAAGCCAAGATCGGGTATGCTTATTTGAAAATTCTCGTTCCGGTAATTTGCAATAGAATAACCGTTTTCAAAAGACTGATCTATTAGATTGAAAACGACAATATTGTGAATTCTTTCACGACACCCCCTTCATCGGTTTACTGAAGGTTGGTTTGGTTTAGTGACTGAAGAATCACTATTCGTCGTATTCCATCATAATAGATAATCCGATGAATGCAATTATGTCAAAAATGTTGTTATCTTCCCAACCTAGTGTTGTTATCGATGAATAGATGGCATTATCATGTGAATCTGAGCTATTAGTTGAGACGAAGTATGACTCGTGGAGCAAACGCGTCATTACGATTTTGGAAGCACAAAGTCTGTGTGACCACATACAAATAACCATGAATTACCCAAATGTCGGACTCACCAAAGATCTGGCATTTGCCCACTTTAATTGGGAGCAAGATGATAAGAAAGCAAAGGAGCTGATACTGTCGGAAATGTCAGAAGATTTCTATGTCCACTATAAGGATGATCCGACGACAAAGGACATCTGGGATGCCCTCTTTCTGAAATATGGAAGTGGCATGGCAGTTACACTGCACCCACTTATACCAACATTAGAAACCTGTCTGAACAACAACAGTAAGAGTGTACTTGAAAAAGTATACGACCTCATTCGCCTATTCAAGTCATTGGAAGATGACAGTCAGATGGCTGAATGAGATAAAATTCAGGCCATAATAGGGATCCTCCCGAAGTCTTGGAGAGCAACCAAGACCATATTGACTGTCAGCAGTTCCGTACCTGATATTGCATCTGTCCTGAAAATAGTCGAGATGGAAGAGGCTCGATTAAAATCGGTATCGAAGGAACCGAAATCCACAGGACAAGCTGGCCGCAAGAAAAGAAATTCAGGAACAAAGGAAAGAAACAACAGGCAGTCGACGGTAAAACGTTGACTTCACCTAAACAAGGCAGACCCATATTAAAATCTGAGATAGTTTGCGGAAACTCCAGCCCACGCCGAATAAGCGATGGTGCAGGTTCCAGCAAATCGCATCCTGAAAAGGTATGCGAATTTGGTTATGAAGAGGAAGCTTTAGTTTTCTCAACTGTCATGTTAACTGACTCAAATCCGTCTTGGATCCTTGATTCAGGTGCAACGGACCACATAGCCAACGATCGAGAACTATTTGCCAAGTTTAGACGATTGCCGAAGGATTCTAAAAGGATATATATTGGCGACAACTCACAAATTGGAGTCATAGGGGTAGGGACTTGCAACTTGCCGATGGGCAATGACAAACTCTTACTTCTAGATAATGTCCTTTTCGCTCCTAGAATCCGTAGGAACGTTGTTTCTGTTTCTGCTCTTATGGATAAAAACTTTATTTTGTCATTCGAGAGATCCTTTGTTCGTATAAATAAAGGGGATACTTTATTAGGATATGCCTTTTCTTATAATGGTTTGTTTATCATGGATCTACATGGCAATGTAAATTCATATCGCTTGTATGCAATGTCTTCCAAAGAAGCAGAAACTGACACAACTAGATGGCATTCGCGGCTTGGACATATAGGCTATGACAGAGTTTAGTCGTTGGCTCGACGAGGGCTTTTGCCCGGAACAAACAGTGTGGTCAAACACACATGTCATGACTGTCTGGCTAGAAAGTCCACCCGCAAGCCATTCGCTGAAGCAAAACGAGCAGAATTTCCATTGCAGATAATCCATTCTGATGTCTGTGGACCAATGAACGTAACTGCTAGGAATGGAAAGCGATACTTCGTAACATTCATTGATGACTACACCCGATTTGGGTTTACTCATTTGATTACTCGCAAATCTGAAGCTATAGATTGCTTTAAAAGCTTTCTGAAGCTCGTGGAGAATCAACAGGAGCGGAAGGTGAAAATCCTTCGCACCGATAGAGGTGGAGAATATCTCTCTAATGAGTTTGATAAGTTATGCAAAGAAAGTGGGTCGCCCGTCAAACGACGATCCCCAACACACCACAACAAAATGGTGTGGCTGAACGTCGTAATCAGACTCTCCTAGACATGGTGAGAACCATGATGTCACAAGCACAATTACCAATTTATTATTGGGGAGACGCATTGCTTGCAGCCACTCATGTAGTAAACCTTGTCCCATCAAAAGCAGTTAAAACAACACTGTATGAGCTCTGGACTGGTAGAGAGTTAAATCTTACCAGGCTGCGACCTTGGGGGTGCGCAGCTTACACACATACAACTGACAACCGATTTGGCAAGTTAGGCCCCAGAGGACTTAAGAGCATCTTTATAAGATAATCCGAGAACTCAAAAGGTTATGTATTTGTGTCAACTCAAGAAAACGGTAGTGTATACGAACATGAATCCGAAGGCATCACTTTTCTTGAGAACGAATTTCCATCGCTTCAAGAGATAAAAACAGATGAAGTTCTGACCGAACTAGAACATGATGATGATGATTCTCAGGTCCCACTTTATTCGAGTGGGAGATTTGGCACAACAACAAGTGATTCGGTCAATGAGGACAATATCCCCATTATAAATCCAGTGGGAGGGCTCACATCTGTTGATGAACCAGTAACGGTTAAACAAGCGATGGAAGGACCTCAAGCAAAGGAATGGAGAAAAAAAATGGAAGATGAAATCGCCTCAATGAAAGCTAATTCGGTTTGGTCATTAGTTGATTTGCCTGCGAACCGCAGAGCAATAGGAGCTAAGTGGGTATTGAAACTAAAACTCACTGCTGATGGAGAAGTCGAGCAATACAAAGCTCGACTAGTTGCGAAAGGATATACCCAAATCCACGGAGTGGACTTTGATGAAACATACTCACCAACTGTGCGTTACACCACAGTAAGGGCCATCATTGCCCTAGTTGCTAGTCATGATCTAGAGCTACATCAAATGGATGTTAAGACCGCATTCCTCCATGGAAACCTGGAGGAAGAGATCTATATGGAGCATCCGGAGGGTTTCATTACTCCTGGCAAAGAACGTAAAGTTTGCAAACTCCAAAGATCTATATACTGCCTTAAAAAATCGTCTCGGCAATGGTATCGCAGATTCCACGAGGATCCCTGCGTATACACCAAGACCTCCAGGTCTAAGTATATCATCATAACACTATACGTGGATGACATACTCATTGCTGCGAACGACGTGAGTTTTATGAATAAATCAAAGTCCTGGTTAGCATCAGCATTCGAGATGAAAGACATGGGAGAGGCCACGTACATCTTAGGCATCAAAATTGCCCGAGATCGTGCCACCCGGAGATTATGTCTATCTCAGGAATCATATATCAACAAACTGTTGAAAAGATTCAGAATGCTGGATGCTAAACCCGTGGATACGCCGGTTGTGTTCGGGTGCGCGCTATCGAAGCGTGATGGCTCGTAAAACCAGAAGGAGCGTGAACATATGAAGAATGCAGAGTATATGAGCATGGTAGGGAGTCTAATGTACGTCATGCTCGGTACTCGGCCAGACATCTGTTACGCTGTGGGCCTAGTAGCAAGATTCCAATCAGATCCTTGTTATCAACATCTAAAGGTCGTAAAACGAATTATCAGATATCTGAAAGGTATTGCCGACTACGTTCTGTGCTATGATGGCAATCAACTCGAATTGACCGGTTATAGTGACATCG
The DNA here is from genome assembly GCA_036873135.1 of Clarkia xantiana subsp. parviflora. Classification (NCBI taxonomy): domain Eukaryota; kingdom Viridiplantae; phylum Streptophyta; class Magnoliopsida; order Myrtales; family Onagraceae; genus Clarkia; species Clarkia xantiana. The sequence goes on from JAPTYO010000003.1 coordinate 14,971,988, forward strand.
ACCGCGGTAGCGACCCGGATGATCGTAAGTCCACCACCGGAAGAGTTTTCCTCCTTGCTAATGCTGCCATATCATGGGTAAGCAAGAAGCAATCTTGTGTCGCGCTTTCCACTATGGAATCGGAATTTGTTGCCCTCTCCAAAAATGCACAAGAAGCAGTCTGGCTGAAAAGGCTTCTTACTGCATTAATTGGCACCGATAAGAAGAGTAAACCTGTGAAGGTGTACTCCGACAGTCAGGCGGCCATTGCGGCAGTTAAGAATCCAAAGTACCATAGTAGGACAAAACACATTAATGTGAAATACAATTATGCTACATCTGTTCTGGAAGACAACATAATCGCTTTAGAATACTTGCCTACAGACAATATGGTCGCAGACCCTTTAACTAAGCCGTTACGTAGGGAGATTTTTGACAAGCACGTAAAACTGCTTGGGTTACGTAGGGCTTAAACTGTGTTGCTTGTAAAAGGTGATAACATTTTGACATTTGAAATTATGTTTCAATTGAATAAAGGAATTGCAATTTGAGTTTATGATTTATCCACGTCATGATGATTAACAACATCGGATTTTACGGTCTATAAACTAAGTCGTAGGAAGAAGTAAAATTATTCCACCAAAATTATGTCGAATGTGAACCTTGCCTCGTCACACAGGCACGGTCGTCTTGTATGGATAGAGGGACCTCTACCATAACAAGATTGGCTAAGAATCAGGGGAATAAACCTGATTAAACAAAACGATGACATTATCACGCTTAACAACATAACTTAATCTTCATTTTGTAAATCGCCGAGTTGGACTTTGTCCATCACTATATATCACATTCAAGGCCAGATGAGAGATGCTGCGATATCATTATTGACATATCCCATCCCTAGCTTTACCATGTGTGCTATCGACGCGTGCTTCATACTGCGCGTGCCACATACGACCACGGGGTCATGCTCGATTGTGCTAGCTAGAATCCTTGTGATTCAAAGGGCGCATATTTCTTCACCTTGAGCGTGTGATTGATACCGGATGCCTTATGAAGAGGCGTCCAAAGTAGGGATGGCAACGGGGCGGGTCGGGGCGGGTTTTTGCAGCCCCGGACCCGCCCCGCGGGTCGGCCTGGCTGACCCGGCCCCGGCCAAATGGCCCTTTCGGGTCGGGTCGGGTCAACATTCACGCGGGTCGACCCGCGGGGCCCCGACCCGCCCCGCCATGTGAAAACTTTTTTTTTTTTTTTTTTTTTTTTCACTTTTCAATATTAAATACAATTTTTTTTTTGTCAAAATTTTACATTATATATAAATTCAAAACATAAATCTAACACCAATCAAATATAAACAATAAACACATCAAATTCATTACAAATTCAAATCCAAACACCAAATTAACAAATCCTAATAATCTAACTATACATCTATTTGTAATTTGGGGCATGTCATTTATATATATACTATATTAACCATATTGTTTAGTAAATGTTAGATCATATTAACATAAAAAAAAAAATTAAAAAAAAAAATTATACATATATGCATTTCGGGGCGGGTCTACGGGGCCCCGGGTCTCTAGACCCGGACCCGACCCGTGACCCGCGGGTCAAAACCGGGTCGGGGCCCCGCGGGTCAGCGGGGCCCCGAGACCCGTTGCCATCCCTAGTCCAAAGTATCCTCACAGAATCAGAACTTATACCTAAGGTCTGGCTCAATGCTCACTTCCCGACGTACGAGCGTAGTGCCAAAGAAAACAGCCAAGTGACCACGTCTTCGAAACCAGTTGAGTCAGACTAAGGGTATAAGCGATGGGGATGGTCAAGTTCACCTTTAATTCACCGACTCTCGTGTTCTCTAGGTGGCCGCTAACCGGATATTAGTTGAAGGTTGTGAACACTTGTAAGGATGCCCTGGAGAAGTATTCCTTTGTGGAAAACTGGGCAGTTGGAGAATTAACAGTTGACCAAGGATACAGTGCGGTACATAGTTTTATTTCAAACATGTTTGGTTCATGAAAGAGAATCAACGTTCTGCGGGCGCTACAATACTCCTAACAGATGAGTAGCACGATGCCCGTCGTATCCGCCGGTCGCACGGCAAGCCTCATATGAACTATTCGGAGACGGAGACGAAGACTAAAGACTGAGATGTTGATACTATTGCGTAACCGTATAGATTAACGAGCACCCTCCCATTCCGGCGAGTGGGAGCTGTTAGCATATGATGACGTGGCGTCGTAATAGGAGCCCGTTAATTAAGGGAATTACCTAAGTTAATTAGGTAATTGTCAATTTTGGCTAATTGGGCCAAACCCAATTAGTAATTGACAAGGGAGGCCGAAAATGGGCATCCCCCTTAACATGCATAGTTCGGCCGGCCACCCTATACCACATTGGTTGGAGTTGCCTTTTGGCAACTCCACCAATACTATATATAGGGATGTCTACTAAAGGCTTATTCACTCATTCATAATAACAAGGATCTCCATTGAGAACACTTGTTTCCCTTAGTCTATATTTTCGGCACCATTATCATCAAGTCCGAGGTTCCATCTCCGTTGAAGAATCGACCAGAGGTCTTGTTGTAGAGCTACATCGCGTGGGACTTCTTCTAACGAAGAACTTGCACGTGGTTCTGACCGGAGGATCAGAACTCCCTCCACATCGTTCTTGGGCAGGAAAGCTAAAAGGTATGTGTACTAATTCCGCTGCGTAGATTAGATTTCTTGCTAGTACACGTTTAGCATTCCGTAGTATTACGTCCCGTAATCCAACAGTTTCCTCACCCCATCATAGGGATCAAAAGACCTTCACGAGCAGTTGTTCTGAGTCGCTCCGGCGGCTCGGCCGCGCGGTCGTATCCTTACTAACTCTTCGGGGTTCCTAATTGCCCTGGGTTTTAGGCATTTTGGAGATTATTCTAAAAGTGGTGTGTGCGAGTTTATACAATAGCAAAACAAAAGAAAAAGAGACAGTTATATAATATAAAAATAAACTCCACACCTGAAATCACAAAAAATAAGTTAGATCAGTTAAATCAAAATAAAATACAATTAGAAACTATACAACTCAAGCATGACAAAAGGCGAATATAATGAGCCCGAACCCTCTAAAACTTCCCCAGCAGAGTCGCCAAATTGTCGGACCTAAAATCTGACCTATGGCGAACTACGTTTTAGAAAACGTGGATTTTGAAAAGAGTTGCAACTAGTTAATTAAGGCTAACTAGAATTCTAAATTACCTAAGCTAATAACGAATTAAACACCTAAGTATAAGACCGGTCTACGATCAGAAATTCGAGTTTGGGGGTTCTATTACGAATTAAAAATATAATTTTTAACCACGCCCTTTCGGTACTCAATTAACTCAATTTGCTAATTTTATTATTAATTAAATACAAATCTGTTTAAGAAAAAAAAATCTAATAATATTAACGATTATCATATATAATTAAATCGACGCGAACTAATATGACGAATATACACAATTAACCATTTATCTAATTGATCTCAACTAATCAAATTTAAAACTATTTATGTCCAATTAATTCATACTAATAACATGTACTTAAAAATATTAAGATAGACAATGTGGCGACATGTAGTTTTACCCATAGCTAAATTAACATCAACATGATTATTCTAACAATAATAAAACATAAAATAATAAATAAATAAAATAATCCAAAAAAAAAAATTGACGGAAACTTACCTGCCGGAAGACAGGAAGCCCACGGTGAGGACGGTCCGGCGAGATATGACCACCGGTGATAGGACGAGACACGACGAACACCGGCAGGCGACTTCCAAGACGGGGCGGCGGACTCTGACGGAGCAGCAGGGACGGCGGTAAGGAAGAAACAGATGGCAGCAACCAGGGCAGGCTCCGGTTCGGTTCAGGGAAGTCTGGTCAGAGATCGGGCTTGGACGAGGGGGGTCGGAGCTCTGCGATGGACGGAGCTCCGGCGGACTCCCGGTTTCGCTGCAAAAAATGGGGGGGGGGGGAGGAGAGAGAGAGAGAGAGAGAGAGAGAGAGAGACGCGGTCGCCGGCGGGAGGTGGTCGTCGGCGGGGCTGGCCGGCAATGTGGTGGACGGATGGTGGTCCGGCCACTGGCGGACCTGCGCGACGGGAATGAGAGCTGTACCGGAGAAAAAAAAACTTTTCACTAGAAGACAAAATAGTACGGTTTTCAAGAACTTGTGTATTTTTATTGATGTTGTGTGTATTTTTACATGTAAAAGGAGCCTATTTATAGGTAAACTAGGACCCCCAAAATAGGAAAATAAAATCTGAAAAATATATGCATTTAATATTCAGAAAATATACATATATATTTATGTATTTCACCATAAATACACATAATATATTTTCTGAATATTTAATAATAATTAATGCATATACACTATCCTATTTTAAACCAGTTATATCTTTAGAAACTTCGCGACCTTCCATATCCAGATACTTCATTTTTTAAACGCGTCATATGACATTTTGAACGTGCCACGTGCGGACCAAAATTAGGTGTTTACATTTACACTAGCAACTTTTTTTTTTTAAAACAAATAGATTCACCATGCACGTAAGGGGGAGTTTGACGCTGCGAGATTACGTGAAGAAATGTAATGCTTGGAGAATCTTGTGAACCAACTGGTTTAAAATATCTAAAATTTAAAATAAAATAATCTCGGGGAGTCGTTTAATGGTTGTGTTTATCCCCAATCCTTCAAGCATTTTATTTTCAATTTTTTAATTTATTTTTTAAATGTATATAATATTACGTTATATAATTTTAAATAATTTTTATAATAAGTCTCTAAATTATTCTTGAAATCAGGTATATGTTTTTATATCTTATTCGAAGTCAGTCTGATTATGCCCGTGTATTATCCGAACGACAACAATGTGCCATGCAGCGAAGTCATATATTATTATATTGGGAAAAGAATTTATTAAGTGTCTTAGATTTATCTCATATGTCAGTTTGGTGTATTGTGATTAAATTGTTAATATTTGGTGTCACAAGTTTCAATTTTGTTGCGATTTGTTTTCTGTCCAATTTTGGGTTAACTTTGACAAATTGGGATGAAAAAAAACAATTGTGTCCCTTATTTTATTTTTTATTTTGTAAAGCCACCCTTCCGATTCCGGCAACCCACCTCTGATTTCGGCTACCATCTCTGATTTCGGCCACCCACCTCCTATTCCGACTGGGCTAATTTGGGAATTTTAAATTTTATTCGGTCAAGTGCTGGTCACGTGGCCGATTCTGTTAAATTTAATCCTAAAATTTGATGGAAACAAATTACTAACATAATTGAAAATAACATTTAATAAGTAAGCAAGTTTGAACATAGTAGATACTAACGGCAAAAAAATCATATTCTTTTCATATTTTCAAACTTCATAGACAAGTGAAGAATAAAGTTCCCACCACTGGTCCTATCCTCTCAATTGTTGTCCAATAGTTCAACTCCGACAGGAAAAGCAGCATCTTGGTCAGATTGGGGCCATTCTGCGGGAAATTGAGTAACTTGATTCACACCCAAGAGCCTAACTCTCTCCAGAAACCCAACTTCACCGCTCAATCCTTTCTCCTTCCAGTGAAACTACTACTACCAACGAGATCATTTTAAGTAACCCAAACCATGGCTTCGTCGGACCTTAATTGCGCCGTGGAGGCCATAACGTCCCGGAGTCTCCACCTCCACAGCATCTCCTTCTTTCTCTCCCAACCCACCTCTGGTTTTTCCCAAGAGGAGGCAGAGAATTCATTGACTGTCAACATTTCCAAGGACAGTCTCCCCTTCTTCTCCACTCTCCTGTCTGCTCTGCTAAACTCTAACACACCATTGGCTAACATCGAGTTCCACCGCGTGGATTGGGAGCCGCAGCAGGTGAGTATTCTCCAGGAGTTTCTAAACGACCACGTTTCGGTCAAAAGAATCGCGTTCCAGAAAAGCAGATTCAGCGGAGAGTGTCTGCTTCAGTTGTGTGAGATTCTGAAGTGTAACAATGTGGTTAAGGAGGTTAGGATTTCTGAATCGGGGATTGGGGCGGCCGGTGCTGCTCAAATTGCAAATGCTCTTAAGTTAAACGACAGCGTTGAAGAGCTGCAGATCTGGGAAGATTCTATCGGGTCGAGAGGCGCCGAAGAACTGTCGAAGATGATCGAAGTGAACTCCACACTGAAAACATTGACCATCTTCGACTCCAGTTCTGCTACAGCCGCGCCGCTGATATCGGCAGTTCTAGCGAGGAACAGGAAGATGGAAGTTCATATTTGGTGCGGGAAGAACAGCGAGACAAGTTCCAAGGTTGTCGAGTTCGTAAACGACACCCTCAGAATCTACAGGCTCGATGTTCCAGGTAGTTCCTAGAATCAAACAGGGATGATAATTATCAAATTGCTATCTGAAGTTGTTTTGAACATTTTACTAGTATATATATGTTCAGTTAGAATTCACGTCTAATTTGGACAAAATGAGTTACCTAGGCTTTAAATTGCTAACTGATATTTGGATTTGGGCAGTCAAAACAAATTGTCAAATGGTGTTTAAGTAGTTGAACAATTTTCTTCATCACGTGTCCAATATATAATCATATCCGTCCAAGAAAGACGGAAATCCCGACAAAACTAATAAACGGTAGGCATGGTTCAAGATGAATTACCAAAATGTTCAATTTATTCAACTACTCAAACATCAGCTAGTAATTTGATAATTAACCACCTATCAAGTATTTTGTTTGAACGAATTTCACCAATCATTAGTTATGATTTGGTTTGTCAGGAACATGTAGAGTAGCTTGTGCCATGGGAATGAACACGACAGTGAAATCACTCGATTTAACCGGAGTACGGCTTAAATCGAGGTTTGCTAAGGAATTCAGGTGGGTTCTTGAACAGAACCAAACCTTAAAAGAGGTTACTTTATCCAAAACATGCCTCAAGGACAAGGGAGTTGTCTATGTCGCAGCTGGGCTATTCAAGAACCATAGATTGGAAAAATTGTATCTTGATGGGAATTGGTTCAGCGGGGTGGGTGTGGAACATCTGCTCTGTCCTTTAAGCAGATTCTCGTCTCTCCAGATGCAAGCCAACATAACCTTAAAGTCTGTCACTTTCGGAGGAGGAAGAACCAAGATCGGACGAGACGGGTTGGCTGCTATCTTACAGATGCTGACCACTAACGAGACACTGACCCATTTGGGAATATACGAGGATGAGAGCTTGAGACCAGAGGACTTCATCAAGATATTCAAGAGCTTGGAGAAAAATGCCTCTTTGAAATACTTGTCGCTCAAGGGGTGTAAAGGCGTGAAGGGGGAGGTGCTGTTGCAGACGATCATGGAGGTTCTGCAAGTGAATCCATATCTTGAAAGCGTCGATCTTGCTGGAACCCCACTTCATGATTCGGGGAAGACAGTCGGAATTCACCAGAGATTGGGATGGAATGAGACTGCAACGACGGAGCCGGATCCTGACTTGTTCAGGGACATGCCTCTTGTGGTGCCTAAGAACTGCCGGGTGTTCTTATGCGGTCAAGAATCTGCAGGTTAGTAATTTTTTGAATATTAAAGTTATTTTGTGTCTTGTATCTATGTTTTGCAACAAGATTGATTTTAGGGTTAAGAACCTAAGCAAAGTATCAAGCTTGCACCATTTTGCTTTTAGGTGTTCATGTTTAAATTGTTGCTAATAGGTGTTCCAGGTTTCGTTTTCGTTACTTTTTGGTTGTTTGTCTATTTTTTCTGTTAAATTTGACTGGTTTTGATCTAATAATGCCTTCATAATTTGACTGGTGTTGAAGTTGAACTATATTTGATTATCAAGAACTACTTTCTTTTGACAGGGAAGACTACACTGTGCCATTCGATATCACAGACTTCCACTTCTACATACATCGATCACGTGAGGACGCTGGTGAATCCAGTTGAACAAGCAGTGAGACCCGTGGGGATGAAGGTCAAGACTTTGAAGGACGATGACACAAAGATCTCGATATGGAATCTTGCCGGACAACATGAATCCTACTCCCTCCACGACCTTATGTTTCCAGGTCCAGGCAGCGCATCATTGTTCCTCATCGTATCGAGCTTGTTCACCAATAGAGAACTGAAACCCCCTGCAGAGGTTGAAGAAGACATCCAGTATTGGCTCAGGTTCATCGTCTCCAATTCTAACCGAGCAGGACAACAGTGCGTGCTCCCTAACGTAACAATCGTCCTCACCCATTACGACAAGATCGACCGATCATCGACCAAGAACTTGCAGGACATCGTGAATGCAATCCAACGGCTGAAATTGAAGTTCCACGGCTTGGTTGAATTCTATTCGGCGGTATTCACAGTCGATGCAAGATCATCCGCTTCTGTTAGTAAAGTAACCGACCACTTAAGAAGAACAAGCGAAGCAATACTCCAGAGAGTCCCTAGGGTTTACCAGCTCTGTATCGACATGGTGCATGTTTTATCGGATTGGAGACGAGAAAATAGTAATCGACCAGCCATGAAGTGGAAGGACTTTGCCGATATGTGCCAAATCAAGGTTCCGTCGTTAAGAATCCGTAGACAGGATAAAACGGAGAAAGTGGAGATGCGGAGGCGAATGGTAGCGTCATGTCTCCACCAGATCGGTGAAGTCATCTTCTTCGAGGAGCTAGGGTTTCTGGTACTGGACTGCGAGTGGTTCTGCACCGACGTTTTAGTGCAGCTCGTCAGGTTAGAGGTGCGACGAAACGGACTCATTACTAAAAGAGAGTTGGAAAAGGCTCTGAAAGTGATCGGAAACTTAGAACCTCGAGATCTCGTGGGAATGATGCTGAAACTGGAATTAGCATACGAACTCGACCCGTCTAATCCCAACTCCCCATTACTGATCCCGTCGATTCTCGAAGAAAACCGAGGTAGACCACAGCGGTGGCCGGTAACCACGAGCAATGATTATCTTTTCTCAGGGCGTCATTTCGAGTGTGACGATTCGAGTCACGTGTGTCTCACACCGAGCTTCTTCCCTCAGCTCCAGGTCGATCTCCATAGCAAGATCGCCGCGTTGAGTCAGCAGCACGGAGCGACTTATAGCCTCGAGAAGTACCTGATATCAATAAATATCAACGGAATCTATATAAGGGTGGAGCTCGGTGGGCAATTAGGGTACTATATCGACGTTCTTGCTTGCTCTTGCAAGAACCTGAGCGAAACCCTCAGGCCGATCCAGCAAATCATCATTCCGGCCATTAATGGGATCTGCAGCGGCGTCACTTTGACAGAAAATGTGATCCGGCCGCAGTGTGTTAAGAACCTGACACCTCCGAGGTACAGAAAGACTCAATCTGTGTCGCTGCAGATGTTGAAGGAAGCTCTACTGTCTGTTCCTGCAGATAGCATGTACGATTATCAGCATACATGGGGTCAAGTGTTGGACTCGGGAAGATCGGTTTTAGAATCCGGGTTTGACTTCGCTCGGGATCTCTTGTCGGACGATGATTTCCGGGAAGTTTTGCACCGAAGGTACGGTCCTCCATATCCAAATCTTTACCATTTGTTCTGGATTAATAACCAAATTGCTTTATAAACTTTATTATTTTTTAAAAATTCCATATCTAAACTTTCAGTTAGGAACCGGATTGCTACTTTTACTATAATTTCTATCAAATTGAACGAAATGAATAATTGTTAACTTCCTGAGATTAAGTTGGATATTGATACAATAAAACGTCTTCAATTGGACACTCAGTTATGTGGTAACTGACAGTTTAGGTCAACTACTGTGCAATTGAATACCCAAATGAAGGCAGTTCGTTGTTAGTTGCATCAATATCTAATTTAATCTAATTAATAACGAAGTAGACTTTATCCAACTGAAACATACTTAATTCATCCAATTTAAAGAAATTTATAACTGACTGTAGTAATTTTGCCAATAATTGAAAATTTAGGATAGCAAACTAAAAAAAAAAAAATCTAAGTATTGTATAATGATTTGTAAACTGGTAAAGTTCAGAGATTTGGATACTAACCCTTTATTCTGACAGTCAATATTTCTTATCGTATTTATGAAACTTTGTAAAGGTATCACGACCTGTCCAACCTCGCGTCGGAACTACAAGTCCCACCGGAAAGTGACCCTGAGGTGAATAACTCCGGTCAGGAGGGAATCGAACCTTCCTTACACGGAATTGCTAAAGGTGTGGACGCAGTCCTAAAGAGACTGAAGATCATCGAGCAAGAAATCAGGGATGTGAAGCAGGAGATCCAAGGGCTACGCTACTACGAGCACCGCCTCCTGCTGGAGCTTCACCGCAAAGTCAACTACTTAGTCAACTACAACCTCGACGTGGAAGAGCGAAAAGTTCCAAACATGTTCTACTTCGTCAGGACCGAGAACTACTCCAGAAGAATTGTGACAAACCTAATCCCCGGCATGACAGCACTCCGGCTGCATATGCTGTGCGAGTACCGAGGAGAAATGCATGTGGTCGGAGATCAGGTTGGTTGATTAAGTTATATTAGTAATAGATATATTATCCGATAATATATATATTTTTTTTTCTGTAATACAGGTCGGATGCGAGGTGATGCAGGTGGATAACAGAGCGGTCCAATTCTTGGCGCCGTATGTTTCGAAATTCATGAAGTTGATGACATTTGCTTTAAAAATCGGAGCTCACTTGGCGGTGGGGATGGGGGAGATGATTCCGGATCTGAGTCGGGGAATTGGTCGGATGGGGGAGTCTTCGGGGTTAATGGGTGGGGCGGTAGCTGCAGGGGCGGTGGGGATTGGGCTGGGGGCTGCGGCATTGAGGGGTGGTAGGGGTCAGACGAGGGATATTGAGGAGGACCAGAAGGCGGCGCAGCAGTGGGTGGTGGATTTCTTGAGGGACAGAGGGTGTTTCAGTGGAAGAGACGTGGCGGACAAGTTTGGGTTATGGAGGGTGCGGTATAGAGATGATGGCCAGATTGCTTGGGTGTGTAGAAGGCACATGAACGTTAGGGCTCATGACATCGTCCAAGTTCCCATCTAATCTAATCTAATAATCTATACATCATTCAACAACAATGTCCAAATTACACGTGTGTATCTGTAATATATGTATTGAATTTGAATCCACTACAATGAATCTTCATCTTTTTTTTTTTTTTTTTATATGATGCGCAATCAAAGACTAGGAAAATTAGGTGTTGTTAAAAAAAAAAAAAAAAAAAAACCTAGTGTTGGAAACACTACGAGTAAGAGTCAAAAGTTGGTGACTTTAGGTATAAAGGCGATGCTACTATGGAATTAAATAAAGGGTTATATTTTGGTGTTATTGTTATATGTTTGGGTAAAATTAGTTTTTGGTGACATAATGTTTATTTTTTAGACTTTTGGTGCTATAGTTTTGCATTTTGTATATTTTTTGTGTATATGTTATCAACAGTTAAGTTTGAACGTTAAATACTTTAATTTGTTCCATTTAGTCGTCCAATTTAAATCATTAATTTTTAGATTATTACAATTTAGTCCTTTTAAATCGGACATAGTTCGAAATTGACAAAGTCAGGGTCCGAACCATAGCTGTGTCGGTCCCTGGCTAGGGTCCCCAGACATGGGCAACCCTTGTTAGGGTCAGACCTAGCAATGGGTCCGGCCCTAGCCGGGTCAATTTGACCTAGGTTTGGGTGACCCAAATTAGACCTAGGGTTAAATTGACCCTAATGTCCAATTGACTCAAATCAGTCCTAGGGTCGCCCAAGTCCGGCGACCCTAGCTAGGGTTAGACCCAGCCACGGGTCCGACCCTAGCTGGGTGAATTTGACCATAGGGCCCAATTGGGTCAATCAGACCCTAGGGTCAAATGGACCATTCGGGGTCCGACCCTGACTCAGTCAATTTCGAACTAGGTTCAATCTGGAATCTTTGGGGACTAAATTGTAAAAATTAAAAGTTAACGACATAAATTGGAGGACTAAATTGAACAAAATAAAAGTATTTAACGGTCAAAGTTAACTGTTAAATAAAAGATGCACCAAAAGTCTACAAATTGCAAACATATAGCACCAAAAATAAACATATGGCATCAAAAGTCAAATTTGTCCAAACATGTGGCACCAAAAGACTCTTTAACCCTTAAATAAACCGTAGGAAAAAATGTGGTGCTGTAAAAAAAAAAAAAAAACTCTTCTTTATAAGGAAAATGAGGTGTCGAACAGTTTACTATTACTATATAAGAAAGCATTTCCTCCTAAGAAAGATGAGGTGACGACCAACTTACTATCGTCATAGAAGAAAACTCTTCCTCCTAAGGAAGATTTTGTGACAACCAACTTACTACCGTCATAGAAGAAAACTCTTCATCCTAAGCAAGATGAGGTGGCGACCAGTTTGACACCTACTTAAATCGCCACAAAGAAAACCCTCCATAGTAAGGCATCAACTATCATATGTTGGTTTACAAACCCTATAAATAGTAAGACATTTTCGTTCATTTTACAAGATTCCCAATACATTTCAATGAATATAGTAATTTTAGTTTCAGGGTGTAACCTTGTGGCTCAAACTTACACTTTCCCTCTTGCAGACCCGACTTGAGAGCACCAAGAAAATGAAGGCTCACCAAAAGAGTCACCACCAACTGCAGCAAATGGAGCAGCTCAACCCTCACTGCAGCACCGACCGTGGTCTGACTATCTCCAATACCCCTCCCCAAAAAAAAAAAAGTATTGGCAGCTTTCACTGCTGTTTGGGCACAAACTCAAGTTAGAGGAACGCCACAACTAGAAAAATCACATCCTCATTGCAACACCACACTCGTTGGAAGAAGCCACATCAAGTGTCAGGATGATGGAAACAAGCCGTCTAGCTCCAGTCGTCGCCAAAAGGGCAGTCCTATTAGACCAACCCACCAGCAAAGAATGATAAATATTATTCACTTTAGAGCAGGTTGAAGAGCTCTTGGAAAAAAAGGAAGACATGCGACCATCAAAGAATCATGTCTATGATTAGGGACAAGGCATCACACCATTTCTCTGAAAGACTAATGTGTTAGCAATTTTAGAAATTTAGTCGCCCTATATGGGAGCCAATTAACCATGCATAATTAAGTGTGAGTTAATTAAAAGCAACTAGCCCATTGATTTAAACCTAGTGCATAAATTAGTAGGTGTTAAAGCCCTATTGGACTAACTCGTTAACTATAAGGACTAAAGTTCATTAGGAGGACTATTAATAAGTAATTCGGCATGCCCATAGTGTGGTTTACTTGGTAATTAAGTTTTGACTACGTAGATTAAGGAAGGTGAATAATATATTGATCTCAAGAGCCACATTTCTGTACATCGTAATGTTGTTATAGTTTCTACGAGCAAGAGCATCCATGACGACATTGTTTTTTATGTGTCAAATTTTGCATCTCTGAAGATACTATGAAAGTCAGGGACAAATAATAAAATTCCAATGCCCTAAATCATCAAATTCGATATAAAGCGAGTTGATTTTAAGATTTCTACCGAGGAGCCATGATAAGACCCTATCTTAAACCTCAAAATTCAGCGGAATTGGTGGTCATAAGTAGCTAATGGTTTCAAATATTATATGACATAGTTTTTTTTGCCCAAATTATAAGACATAGTTTAATGATTATAGTTGATCTTCTCAGTCGATGGGTCAATGCGCAAAAAAAAAAAACTCTGACCATACTCAAGAAGGCTGAAGATATTGATGGCGTGGTGAAGTGTCCTGCTGTGGAAGAATTGAAGATTTTCTTGGAGGCAACAAGATGGCGCAATGAGGGTGTTGCGTTGATCGGGTGGTGGAGAATGTCACGCCTCTGGAAAAGTGGTGTCAATACAAGCACCACCAGCATCTACTACGGCAAAATCAGCTTTTGTAAATAAAGCTCTTTAGGGGGAGTAGTGCTTGGGAGCCACTCAGGACGTGATGGATGCAGGTCTCTCCCCTCCCCCCTATGAGGTGTCGCTTGATAGTAAAAGGCTAGTTTCCAAATGTACCGGTTGTCATCGGTTAAGGCGTTGCACGTCCTTCGGGACCTTGCTGGTTTGAGAGTTAATGCCGCTATCTTGATGATGGCCATGGCAGGTCTAAAACCAGTCAAACTGTTCTTAGGAGCAAGACCCACTAACCACGAACCGTTTGTCCGTATGCGCAGTGCGAGTTGGGCTTCGAGAACGATCCTTGGGCGTATTGATGGCGGATCCAGCCACGGGATGGCTGGATGCTCTGCGAGCCGATTCCGCTGGGAGTGTTAAATCTCCTAATACATAACAAGTAGTATCAGAGCGGTGGTTTCGATTTATGGGAAATCCAAAATAAATTAATGCTGCTGATTCTGAATTAATTGTGGTTGTTATTACTATACCACGGAATGCCATTGAGGGCGTGATTCTAAGGACCTTTGAGAAGACATAACATAAGTACAGGCCCGTGTATTAAAAAGCACTGATTAGTTTTTTTCCCCGGGAAACCGGTCAATCCTATGCAAAACAAAGACACAATGAATGCTGTGTCATGGGGCAACGTGAATGTAGGGCAGGCAGAGAAACCAGCGAGTTAAGAGACATGATTGAACAATAATTAAGAGTATGAAACGGGATTTAGTTATAATTGAAAGGTAAAAGCAATGCAGAAAGCATGCATGTAGTGATTCGTTACATAAAAAGCAGCATCCAAATCCAATCCACGGCTGCTGGCTAAGTAAATAGTAGCATACATGTCATGGTGTCTGCATCATCATCATATCACATACCAAACGGAAAACAAGACAAACAACTCCAAAATACGAACCCATAATAAACATACTAGTTATTACACTAAGTCTGATGATTAGTGTGTCTGTCTGTCACCTGTGTTTCTTGAGTCAGGGTGGAGGACACTCAGGACAGCTAGGACCGAACCGAACCATTGCTCAATTGATCAGATCGGTCTTCAGAAGAAGGCCCGACTCCCATAAAACACGCGGGACCCATTGCTCTTCGGCGTTGTTGATTTCAGATCCGAGCTCGAATTTCCAGAACTTGCCGAATCAGTATCGGCAATATCGAGCGGAAGCTTCATCTTCGCCAAAGAATCCGTAAACTGCTGCATGCTCTTCATGTACATGTCCACAAAGTCCTGCTGCACCACCTTCTTCTCCACCTCGACATTCACGGTGATCATCGGCTTCGTAACAGATGAATCGAAGCTCTCGGTCTGCGCCGGACTGTCAACTTTCTCAGCATTATCAGCAGACTTCACAATCACTGCAGGCGGAGCATCACAGGACTGAGAGTGAGAGCTAGCAGCAGATGAAAAAACCCCATTGGTCGAAACACTGCTTGGAGGGGAATCTATCTTCGGAATCTGTAAAGACTTCTCTGCCACGTCATCAGAATCGACCTCGTTCTCTGAAGAATCAGAAGCAGCGATCCCGAAATACTCCGACACCATCATCTCGTTCTCATTCACGAGCTTCGGGTCTGGAAACTCGATCTTATCCATCTCGCTCTCAACGGTCTCTGCTGCATCAGCAGTGACCGGAGCAGAAGTGATATCCATGACTTCCGGCGAAGCTCCGACGTATTCAAGAGATAACTTGACAAACCCAGCCGGAGAATGAAACAGATCGGAAGAGGACAAAGAGAATTCCTTCTCGAGCTTCCCGTTCTTGAGGATGACCTCTGATAAAGGCACCAGAGCGAAACCGAGCAATTGATCCTCCAGATAATTCTTCACCCTGCTCATCATCCATATCTCGCATTTAAGCGAGGTATCTACCTTCTGGACCTTGAGCTCAACATTGTCGTTGAAAACTGGGTTTCTGCCGCCACCATTGATGATCTTAGAAGAAACGGAGTTGTCGGGATCGGAGATGAGGCAGAGTTTGGCATAGACGTCTTGTTTGTGGTATATGCAGATGTTGTGGATGTCCCTTGCTTGGTGGATGTATACCTGGAGAGATCCCATGGAGCAGCTGTCCTTAGTTGTGCAGCTGGAGATCGAATCCCCAGTGAAGAAATTAGCTTGCTGCTGCTGCAGCTTTTCATGATCAGGGACGATGGAGCTTTTGAATGCAGAAACAACAGATTGAGGAGAATCCATCCTGCCAAACATCAGAAATACCAAATTGAAACCCTAACTTTTGAAACCCCAAATTCAAACATTCAAGAGCATTCGACAAACCCAAATTGCATATAATCATCAAACCCTAATACAGAAATTGAACTCCTATGAGCTGGAATTTGAGAAATCCACCAAACAGAGCAGAAATATCTGCAGATTTCTACAATACGGCGTTACTTAAGCAGCAGCAGAAGAAGAAACTACCTTAGATTATCAGAAGAAGCTGGCAAACATTAACCCAGGGCAGCCAGGAGAAGTTGAATGATGAATCAGTGAGAGAAACAGAGGGATACTAAAATTAAATTAAATTAACAGAGCGGAAGTAAAATTCTAGAGCCCCGGGAATGTGAAAATTCCCTCCCCACTCAATAATGGAGACAAATTCCCCCAAATCCCAAGACCCAGTAAGTTTTAAAGAATATATATAAACCACCACCTACCTTTTACCATCAACAATACAATAAAGGCGACGGCGCCGGAATCAAAGGAAGGGGAAAAGGCAAAATCAAACCTAGATTGTTCAGTAAAGCGACCAAAGACTTGGAATCGGCTTCGAATCATTCAAAAAGCATATGACCAACAGCACACAAATGAACAAGAGAGAGATAAAGACGCAGAAAGAAGAGGCGGACGTGGGAGAGAAAAAAAGAAACCTTTACTGTGTCCTGGCTTGACCACCTCTCCGATATCTGCAATCCACGATCCTGTCCGAGATGAGAACTCAATTCAAGAACGGATCAAATTGCTGCTTAGCTTAACTTAACTTAGGAGCTGGTGTTAAAGTGAAGCAGCTGCTTGCTTTGCTTGGGATAGCCCTCACTATAGTCTCTCTTCTGTACGGATTGGGGGTAAATCAGGAAGGGGCGCGTGTGCTGTCGACGAGAATTTAGAGGGAGGGGAGTAAATTGGCGGGTACGGTATATATTATTAGTTAAGTTTTTTTTTTTTTTTTAATCTCATACTATTAGTTAGTTTAGTTTGTATTAAATAGAGATTTTTTTTTCTATACTTTATTAACAAACCTCTACTATACTATATACACATATATTTGATCAAACTCTAAATATAATTCTGCTAGATTAAAATTAGTGTAAATCTTAGAGTAAAATTATAAAATTTTTATTTTATGAGATTTTTTTGCCAAAATTATATGAGATTGTTGACTTTATTTTTAATAATTTTTAAAGAAATTAAGATTTTTCATTTTCACTCTAAAATTCAATTTTTTTGCCACTCTATGAAATTCAAGCTGAATTCCATATTTTGTTACATTAATATTCTTAACAATACATGGTGAAACGAATACTTCTAATATTTAAGATTATTTTTGGAGCTTTTATCTTTAAATACATATTATTTTACCACACAAACACGTTTATTACTTTAAAAAAACGCTAAAAAAACACACGTTATTAAAAATATTATATTATTTTAATACATATATAGATTTTTATTTTTACTTTTTTACTATTGTAATACCCCATATTTGTGTACCACATTGGTTAAAAATAAAAAATCTGAAGCCTTAATAAGTCAGAGAGAGTACTACTCAAGTCCAACAGAAATTCCTCATTTTCAAGCCCAAGTGAGGACAACAGATTTTGTTAGGCTGAGTTGGGCTAAGTGGGGATAGTCGCTCGGATTTAGGGGCGTGACAACTATAATATTATCTAATTTTGAATATATTATATTAAAAAAAATCATAACTTTGTTTTGTTTGCCAAGGAAATACTCGATATTTTATTCGAATATACAAATCAGGATTACAGTTGATCAATATAAATAAAACTAGCCGAGATAGGGATAACAACATCTGATCCACATGACACATCTTCTTTTAGATTGTACAGCAACCCAGTTTGCGCATATATGTGCGTTCTTCGAATAAATTTCCAGTATTTTCAAGGTACAATCTGAACAAGGTAATTGATTAATTAATGATGTTCTTGATGCTCCAATCAGTTTGACCTTTCGATTCTTGAATATCTGCACCACCAACCATATTCCTCGTCAGCCTCATGGAAGGCGTCGTTTTCACTGTTAATCTAGTTGTTGTAAATAAGGGATATTTACTATGGAACAAGGCACGTGTACATACCAGGTAAACTTACACAATGGAATAGGGACACATATCAATTTCTTGCTTTCCTTGGACCCAAGATCTTGATGGGAGTTCGCGGTCCGCCGGACGACTCCTATAAGGATTCCTGTTAAGGAATCACCAACACGGAAAGGTCTCCACAACAAAGCCTCTTTCGATTCTTCGGCAGAATGAATCTCCGGGATGATTGCTCAAAGCAATTTGGCACCTCCTAGGTGGTTTAGCCGAAATATGTAGGTGTGAGGGAGATGGATTTTTTTAGTCTCAACTAAAAGGGAGAAATATATTAACCCTAAAGAAATTCATGACACTCTCTATTTATAGAGGAGGTGGGCAAAACCCACATTAACCCTACATCATATTCGGCTGGCCTATGTGTTAAAGGGGAGGCCCAATTTTGGGTCTCTCATGTCAATTGGGATTTTAGGCAAGGCCTAAAATCCCTAATGTGACATTACCCAAATACTTAGGTGTTGGACATATATTAAAGTGCTCCTATTACGGTGACCCATTCACCAAATGCCAACATCTTCCACTCGCCGGAATGGGAGGGAGCCTGTTAATATGTTGTCGACCAACACATCAATATTTGTTCTTCGATCCATTCCAACTTCCGAATTGTTCATACGAGGTTTGCCGTGCGACCGGCAGACACAACGGAGATCGTGCTACTCATCGGTTAAGACTGTTGTAGCGTCCATGGAACGTTGATTCCCAACCTGTTATCAACATGTTACTTCTATATGCCGCGATGTATCCCTGGTCAACTGTTATTCTCAAATTCCCTAGTTTCCACATATGAACACTTCTCCAAGGCATCCGTACAAGTATTCACTACCTTCAACTAATATATGGTTGGTGGCCACCTAGTGAATACAAGAGTCGGAGAATTACAGGTGTACATGACCATCCCCGTTGCTCATATCCTCTGTTAAACTCAACCGGTTTCCAGTACGTGTTCACTGGGACTTTTTGTACGGGCACTGCGTTTGTATGCCTGGAGGTAAACATTGAGCCCAACTTTAGATACGAGTTATGAGTGGTAAGGATACTTCGGGTGCTCTTTCAGAAAGCACCCAGAATCACTCACACGCTCAAGGTGAAGAAGTTTGCGCCCAGAACCTCAGAAGATTCCATCTAGCACAATCGAGTCTAACCCCGTGGTCGAACATTGCACGCGCAGTATGAAGTGCACGTCGATAGCGTAACCTAAACTTACATATTGCCAGGAGTGGGAAATGTCATATGCTATCGCAGATTTTCATCTGACCCAGAATGTGGTTTCCAATGAACAGAGTTCATCACGACGATCCGCAAAATAATGATCATGTGTGTTACCCTGAAACCAAATGATCGTTTTGCTTAACCAGGTTTATCTTTCGAAACACCGTGGTTCTTAGTCATTCTTGAAATGGTAAAGGTCCCACCCTCCATCAAGACGACCGTGTCTGTGTGACGAGGCAATGCCACATTCGATATATTTTATTGGGAGGTTTTACACTCCAACGACTAGTTTATAGGCCGTAAATCCGATGTAATTCAACCATCACGACGTCGTAAAATTCATAAAATCAAATTACTATTCTTTTATTTAAAAAATAAAAAATGTATTGACACAATACAAGCCTTTTAAAGCCTACGCAGTCCAAGCACTTTGACATGCTTTTCGAAAACTTTCATGCGTAAAAGTTTGGTCAATGGGTCTGTTCACCATACTCTCAGAGGACAAGTATTCTAATGTGACTGTTTTTTTCTTTTACCATACTTTTCGCATAATTTTATTTAACGTCAATGTGTTTCATCCTAAAATGGTACTTTGGATTCTTAACTGCTGATAACTGCTTGACTGTCAGAGTAAAACCTTACGGGTTTACTCCCGTCCTCAACGTCAAGCAGAGCAGTCATGAGTCTCTTTAGCCAGACAGCCTCCTGTGCATTCTTAGAGAGGGCCACGAATTCGGATTCCATCGTAGACAACGAGACACATGATTGCTTCTTGCTCATCCATGAAATGACAACATTAACAAGGAGAAATACTCCTTCTGAGGTGGACTTACGATCATCTGGATCGCCACCATGGTCGGCGTCACTGAACCCAAAAAATTTAAGCTTACTACCCTCGTAGAACAGTCCGTAGTCGGCAGTACCTTTCAGATATCGAATAATTCATTTTACGGCTCGTAAATGGTGATATCCAGGGTCTGACTGGAAACGTTCTACTAAGTCCACAGGGTAACAGATATCTGGATGAGCGCATTGCATGGCGTGCATCAGACTGCCAACCATACTGAGGTACTCTGCACTTTCATTTTTTCACGCTCCGCCTAGTCTTTTGGGCCCTCACGGTTCGACAGCGCGCACCCAAACAAGACCGGCGTATCCACGGCTTTGGCATCTTGGAGATTGAACCTTCTCAACAATTTGTTGATATAGGCTTCTTGAGAAAGACATAGTTTATGAGCAGCTCGATCCCTAGCAATCTTAATGCCCAGGATGTACGAGGCTTCTCCCATGTCCTTCATCTCGAATACAGATGCCAGACATGACTTTGATTCATTCAAATAACTCACGTCGTTCGCAGCAATGAGTATGTCATCGACGTATAACGTCAAGACAATATACTTAGACTTAGAGGTCTTGGTGTACACGCAGGGATCCTCATGAAGATTCACGAATCCGTTTCCAACGATTTTCCCGTGGAACCTGCGATACCATTGTCAAGACGATTGTTTAAGACCATAAATCGATCTTTGGAGTTTACAAACTTTACATTTGTTCCTAGGGGTTGTGAAACCCTCTGGTTGCTCCATGTAGATCTCTTCCTCCAAGTTTCCATGAAGGAATGCAGTCTTAACATCCATTTGGTGCAAATCCAGATCGAGGCTAGCTACCAGGGCCAGAATGGCCCGGAGTGTGGTGTAACGCACAGTCGGTGAGTATTTCTCATCATAGTCCACTCCGTGGAGTTAGGTATAT
Organism: Clarkia xantiana subsp. parviflora; assembly: GCA_036873135.1. Classification (NCBI taxonomy): domain Eukaryota; kingdom Viridiplantae; phylum Streptophyta; class Magnoliopsida; order Myrtales; family Onagraceae; genus Clarkia; species Clarkia xantiana. Next base: position 14,993,145 of record JAPTYO010000003.1, read on the forward strand.
CCTTTCGCACCAGTCGAGCTTTGTATCGCTCAACGTTTCCATCAGTAGTGAGTTTCAATTTCAGAATCCACTTAGCCCCTATAGCTCTGCGGTTAGCAGGCAAATCAACTACTTACCATACCGAATTAGCTTTCATAGAGACGATCTATTCCTCCATTGCTTCCCTTGAGGTCCTTCCAAAGCTCCGTTACTGGTTCATCAACTGAATTCAGGGTGAATAATTCACCCTTCTCGATGGGATACTTCTTTGGAGAAGTTCGGTGCCTTTGACTACGTCTAGGCTCAACATTCCCATCTTGAAATTGAACTATACTCCTACTAGGAACAATACTACCACTGGGAATAACGCTCCCACTAGGAAGAATACTCTCACTGGGAACAAGGGCATTACTTGAACCTTCACCTACAACTTTTCTTAGCAGACCTCTTGGTCTCGGGATTCTACCTCCGAGATGAATTCCACGGTCACTAGGACCATGAACCAAGTTGGTTATCCCATTCCCACTGTTATCGGCAGGTAGTTGAGGAATTATAGGATTCTCATCCAACGGTTCAGCAACATGATGATCAGGCTCTACTTGATTCGCACCTTCAGCAACAATGATATGTGTGGTTGGATTGACCCCTCCCACTAGATTTATTATGAAAATTTCTTCATTCTCATTTACCATGTAATTCACTGGTGTTGCTGTTAAATTACGGGGAGTAATCTCTACGGATACTAAACCCATAGTACACGCAAGTAATCGAAATTACGCAGCGGAAGATTCGCACATACCTCTACAGTAGTCCGCAGTCCCAAGATCTTTGCAAGAGGGAGTTCGCGATCCTCCGCTCGGCACCCGTAGGGGTTCTTGTGAAGGAAGCCCTACGTGGTATATTCTTCATAGCAAAGCCTCTGATCGATTCTTAGCAAGGGACAGATCTCCGGAGTGTTTGCTCGAAGGCAAATTGGCACACCCTTGGTGTTTGCTAGGTTCGGCCGAAGTACGGTGTTCTTGGGGGAATGGTTTTCTCTCAAAACACCACTTAAAGGGAATTGTGATTAACCTTAATGAAACCCCTAACTCCCCATATATATAGGAGGAGTAAAGTGGACAAAAGTCCACTTTACCCCCCTCATTAATTTCGGCCGGCCATGATAGTATAGGGAGGTCCAATTTTGGGCCTCTCATGTCAATTGGGATTTGGGTCTGGCCCTATACCCTAATATGAAATGTACCCAACTAACTTAGGTAACATATACATATAATAGGCTTCCATTTTACGACGCCCAACACCATATGCTTATAGCTCCCACTCGCTGGAATGGGAGGGTGCCTGTTAATGTATTGTCGTCCAAATCTGCATCAACATTTCACTCCTTCGATCTGGTCCTTTGCTTCCGAATAGTTCATATGAGGTTTACTGTGCGACCGGGAGACACGACTGGCATCGTGCTACTCATCTGTTAGTGTCGGACCTAAAATCTGACCTAAGGCGATTTACGTTTTGAAAACGTGGATTTTGAAAGAGTCGCCACTAGTTAATTAAAGGCTAACTCTTGGCCAAAAAAAAAATAAAAAATAAAAAATTAAAGGCTAACTAGAATCCTAAATTACTTAGGGAATAATGAATTAAACACCTAGGCATAAAATTGGTCTACGATTAGAGATTCAGGTTCGGGGGTTCAATTACGAATTAAAACACTTAGTGATAATATCGCCCTTTCGATACTCAATTCACACATTTGCCATTTTTCTAACATATACACACAATTTCATAACATTAGTAAAGAATTGGTAAATTAAGGTTTAAATTCTTATGTTAGTAATTATAATCTATAAATCAATATTAGTAAATATTAATATAAATATTAATCAAATTGAAACATAAGGACATTAAAATCATCAACAACGTAACATAGTATATACATATATTACATATTATATATTATACTACATATCATACATAGACACAATAAGTTACTGATTATACTTATATAGAATTCAAGTTCAACTATTACCTGTCAGAATTAGATTTGTATTAGGTCCACTATCTTTGCTTAGTATCGCTAACAGAAGCATCGATGATGACTGGGTTATTGGATCGGGTGAACGGATGGAGGCCCGAGTCTGACAGGAGTAACGGTGACTCCGACACCCGAGTCTGACAGGAGTAACGGCGACTCCGATGACTGATATTGGGAGTGGCCCGGGCGACGACCAGCGAGGACCCGAGTGTAGATGGTGCAGATGGGCTCTAGTCGGAGTTGTGGTTGGCCGGGACTGGATTGATTTGAACTCCAGTGGCTGACTGATGGTGGTTGCCAACTCTAATCGAGGTGAGGACATGATGGTTGCCAAAGGATGCCTACTAGTGCTGGTTTCTAGACGTTGAGTCGCGGATGAAAGAACAAAGGAGTCGCAGTGTTGAGACCTACACTCTACAACTCCAATCGGCCTTTAAACAATCGGAACAAAATGTCCTATTTTATTCATCTTCTGTTTTTTTTTTTGTCGATTTTCATTGTATGTCCATTACATTGTAAATCACCTCTATTTATACTAATTTAGGCCTAAGCTAACTAGGAAATAAATATTACATATTTATTCTAACCATAAATGCTAAATATTCAGAAAATGTACTCTAAATATTCAACAAATATTATCTGCAATAAATACAAATATATCCTAATTTAAGCCAGTCCTATCTTTAGAAACTCCGCGCCCTTCCATTTTTAAATACATCCCCTTCTTTAACGCGTCACATATGACATTTTTGGACGTGCTACGCGCGGACCAAAATTAGGTGTTTACAGTTAGGAGTGTTGTAGCGCCCGCGTAACGTTGATTCCCTTTTCTCCAATCAACTTGTTATAAACAACATTTATATAGTGTCGCGCTGTATCCTAGGTCAACTTATAATTCTCCTTTTGCCTAGTTTCCTCATATGAACACTTCTCCAAGGCATTCGTACAAGTATTCACAACCTTCAACTAATATCCGGTTGGTGGCCACCTAGTGAATATAAGAGTCGGTGAATTACAGGTGAACTTGACCATCCCCATCGCTCATATCCTTAGTCAAACCCAACCGGTTTTCAAAGACGTGGTCACTGGTCCTTTTTGTTCAGCACTACGCTCGTACGCCGGGAAGCGAACATTGAGCCTGACCTTCGATATGAGTTCCGAGTTCGTGGGGATACTTTGGGTGCCTCTTTATAAGGCTCTCGGGATCAATCACACGCTTGAGGTGAAGGAGTTTGAGCCCGTAAGAATCACAAGGATTCTTTCCTAGCACAACCGAGTTGTGACCCCGTGGTCGAACGTGGCACGCGTAGTATGAAGCACGCATGGATAGCATACCTGAATGTTTAAGTTCAAAGGAATGGGATATGTTAAATCATGCTATCGCAGATTTTCATCTGGCCCAGAATGTGGATTAATTACGAACAAAGTTCATCACGGCGATCTGCAAAGCGAAGATCATGTCGAGTTACTTCGACACTAGATGATCGTTCTGCGTAATCAGGTTGATCCCTCCGATTCTTAGCCAGCCTTGCTTAGTAGAGGCCTCCCTCCACCGCAAGACGACCGTACCTGTGTGACGAGGTAAGGCTCACATTCGACATAGTTTTGGGAGAGGATTGCGTCCTCCCACGACTTAGTTTATAGACCGAAAATTCGATGTAATCAAAACATTATGATGTCGATTGATTATAAACTCGGTTGCATTTCTTTCGATTACAAAATGTAACTTTCTAATATCAAAATGTTATCAGATACACACTAATAAAACCTACGCAATCCAAGCAGTTTTATATGCTTTTCGAATATCTCCTTGCGTAGTGGTTTAGTTAATGGGTCCGCAATCATGTTATCAGTGGAAAAGTATTCCATAGTGATTATATTGTCTTCTACCATAGATTTAGCATAAAAATATTTCACATCAATGTGTTTGGTCCTACTATGGTACTTCAGATTCTTTATTGCCGCAATGGCTGCCTGACTGTCAGAGAACACCTTCACAGGTTTACTCCTGACGTTACCATCAAGAAGCGTAGTAAGAAGCCTTTTCAGCCAGACCGCTTCCTCTGCGTTCTTGGAGAGGGCTACGAATGGCGGCACAGATTTGCTTCTTGCTCGTCCATGAAATGGCGGCATTAGCAAGGAGAAACACTCCTAATGTGGTGGACATACGATCATCCGGATCGCCACCATGGTCGGCGTCACTGTAAGCGGTCAATTCTAACTTCCCGCCATCATAGCACAGTGCGTAGTCGGCAGTACCTTTCAGATAACGAATAATTCGTTTTACAACCTTTAAATGTTGATAGCCAGGATCTGACTGGAAACGCGCTACTAGGCCCATAGTGTAACAGATATTCGGACGGGTGCATTGCATGGCGTACATCAAACTACCGACCATGCTTAAATACTCTGCACCCTTCATCTGTTCATGCTCTGCCAGGTTTTTGGGGCCGTCACGTTTTTACAGCGCACACCCAAATACCACTGGCGCATCCACGGGTTTGGCATCCTGTAATCTAAATCTTTTCAACAGTTTGTTGATATAAGCTTCTTGAGATAGACATAATTTCCTGGTAGCCCGATCTCTAGCAATTTTAATGCCCAAGATGTACGTGGCCTCTCCCATGTCTTTCTTCTCAAATACAGATGCCAACCATGACTTTGACTTGTTCATAAAACTCACGTCGTTTGCGGCAATGTGTATGTCGTCCACGTATAAGGTTAAGATGACATACTTAGACCCGGAGGTCTTATAATACACGCAGGGATCCTCGTGAAGATTTACAAATCCGTTTCCTACGATTTCCTTGTGGGATCTGCGGTACCATTGTCGAGACGACTATTTAAGACCGTAGATGGACCTTTGGAGTTTACAAACTTTACGTTCGTTACCAGGAGTAATGAAACCCTCTGGTTGCTCCATGTAGATCTCTTTCTCCAGGTTTCCGTGGAAGAATGCGGTTTTAACATTTATTTGGTGCAGCTCGAGATCGAGACTTGCGATCAGGACCATGACTGGCCCTAACCGTGGTTTTATGCACAGTCAGTGAGTTTGTTTTGTCAAAGTCAATTACGTGAAATGGGTATATCCTTTCGCATCAAGTCGGGTTTCGCACCTCCCGACCTTTTTCATCAGTGGTGAGTCTTCTTTCAGGACTCACCTTATCCTTGTGCCCCTGTGGTTAGCAGGTAAATAAACTATAGACTATGATAGCTATCATTTAAGGCGATATCTTTCTTTTATTATTTTCCTCCATTTCTTCACTTGAGGTTTTTCCAATGCTTGCCAACAGTTGTTAGAGTTAGGTTTTCACTCTACTCAATGGGATACTTCTTGGGAGAAGTGCGATGCCTTTGAATTTCTTCTAGGGTTTTGTTAATCCCATTTTGAGTATGATCATTTCTCCCACTCGAAATAATGCTTCTTATTGTAGCATCACTTCTATTGGGAAAATTCTCCCACTCGGAACAATGCTTTTTATCAGAGCATTGTTTCCTTTGGGAGCTAGAGCAGTGTTTGAACCTTGACCAACAACTTTTCCTTTGACAACCTCTCGGTCTCGGGGTTTTACTTCCGAGATGAATTCCTTGATTACTAGGATTGCAACCAAGTTTGGTCGGATCACTCCCACTGGAAACAATGGGTAGTTTTAGGTAGTTGCTGATGGATATATGTCCAATTCGGGTTCGTATTTGTATTTCGGACCTCGGAAATACGTCAAAAATCACACCACGACTTAAAAAACGCCTCCCGATGGTCAAAATGGTCCGGAAGCGCGTTACGCGCGTCCGGGTTGCGCGGCAAGCCGGACCTCGCCGAATTGCCCAAATTCGACGAGGTCCGGATTGCTCTACGGGTATTACGCGATTACCGTTACGTGTAGAGAAGTCGAGTTCGCGCATTGCCAATATTGATGACGGTTACCGCTTGCTTTTGAACCGTCATCAAACCGTTTCAAAATCGGGTCCGGTCCCAAGGAAGCCTATAAATAGGAGGCCTTGGCCACCCATTTTCACACATCCTCTCATTTGCCCAACTTTGGCACTTTGAGCTCTGACTTCTCTCTAGAAATATTTTCTCTCTCTAAGATTACCTTTTTAGCCCCAATCGTGACTTAGGCATCGGAGAGGGCTCCACTAGCACCACCCCCCCTCTCCGTGCTAGTACTGGCCCTTTGTGCAGGAAACGGGCCCCAAAGCTAAAGTGAGGAAGAGAAATAGGAGTAAGATGTGCCCAGACGCTCAGACTTGTGCCCAGACCGCCACAACCCGAGACACAACCGTTTCCCGAGACACAGACTCCTCCTGAGACACAGCCATTTCCTAAGACACCGACTTTTTCCGAGACATAGCGTTAAAACCGAACACTCGTCATCGGCATTAGGCAAATACCTCTTCCTGGCGAAGGGTGTCAGCCCAAAAAACCCGAACAAACCCATCAGACAGACGCGTCCATCCGACTCAGTTCACCGAGGACGCAACATTTGGCGCCGTCTCCGTGATTCGAACAAAAGCTACCATACCGCAAAGACATGACGAGTGATCGCAACCCTCCCGAAGAGGTTAACGCGATAAATGCAAGGAAAAGGCCTGGACGTCCTAAGAAGTTTCCGGCACACAAAAGAGCAGGAGGTCAGAAGCCAGCTGGAAGCCAGCCGAGACCTACATACCGAAAGCTACTTCTGTAGCTTCATCCATCCCAACCGAGGACGTGCCCGGCGCACAGCACAACCTCCAGGAACCAAATGACGAGCATCGTTCACCCCCACCTGGTTTTGAGCCAGAGATGCATGATGATGATGAATTTCAGTCAGAAATGCCGCAAGGCAAACAACAAGGAACGGGAGCAAACCCGATGCCTTCGGTTACTCCAGCAATGATGGCTGCGCTGGAAGACTTACTCGTGAAAAATCAAGGATATGCGGCCCAACCACCTCCAACCGCCCAGGAACACGCTACGCCGACAAGAGAAATGTCGCAAAACACTACCCGCCAAGGCCGTCCATTCCAAGGAAAGGACCAACATGCAGAAAATGCCTTCCAGCATACAAGATATGAAGCCGCACGTTCATACACTCCTTCCCAAGGAGCCCGTCATTGGAGGAGTGCAAGAGACTTTGACGCTGAAAGCAAGAATTCATACGAGCAATAAGTGTACGTTGCAAAGACAATGCACAAGTCCGATGACACCAACTTGGAGTATGTTGACATAAAGGATGCCGCCTTTGAAGATGTCATTGATTTCTCATCAAAGGACAAGGAGCACGTTGCATACCACAACGCCTTGCCCATAACCTCGCAGAAGCCGATAAGAAGACAACTTGGATCCTTCCACATCCCTGTTGCCACATCCAATGCTTTCTTTACTCCAAAATGCATCCTTCGCACAATACGACCAAGGAAACCTCCAATACAAAGGTGTCAACCCGCCACCACCTGTCACTCCTACCATGACGACCGCACTTGAAGAATCCCTCGCATTCCGAAAGATATCAATGAACCAAGGATACGCCCTGCCATCACCACATCTGCCTCGAATCAACGAACAAGTCGAGGTGACAGGAACAAAGTCTCGAGTCACAAGTCATCAAGACACACTGCACCAAAGAATAGAGGGGCAATACACGGAAGGTACCTTCCAGTACCAACAACCAAGGCACGGAGCTGCACGCTCATGCAACCTGTACGTAATAGCACAACCTCCAAAGCACCTCTGCATTATCCTGAATTAAGATTCTACTACAGAAACATGCAATATGGGAGAATTTGTAGATTGATATGTAGTTTGCTCTCTATTATCTGAAGTTGATCATAATGTGCCGATTTCACGTGAGAGGCAACAAGCACAAAAACGTGGTAGCCGGTTTTTTTTTTTTTTATAAATATTTTCTCAATTTGGTTGTCTAGACTCTACTAGTTAATGATTTTGTTACGTCCATACTGATTGACATGGTAGTGTTTAACCTCTGCTCGTCAGCGTAGTGGAGCTGTCACTTGTAGTTGAAGATTAACCTTTTGCGATGAGCTTGACTGCTTGGTTTGCATTATCAAGAATGTTTACATTTAATTCTGGGCTTGTTTACTTTGCTCTTTCCAGGTTTGAATATGGTTCTCAACGTGAATGTGCATTTAATCGTTCGGTTGGTGGAGGAATACCAATTCCGTATTGACTCAAAGGTAGTTAGCGGAACATTGCAAAATATACCAACAGACATTTGCTAGTGGAGATGATTCATCGAAATCCCAACCAGTTGTCTTCTTGAAAGATAACAGGTTCTATTTTATACACTGTTCTCCCGCTTTTTCTCTTTCTCTTTCTTTTTTGTGCTTTTTTTTAAAAAAAAAAACTGTGTTATCTTTTATCCTTTCTCAGCTCGAATGGGACATATGTTAACTGGAAAAGGGTTACAAAGAAAAACGATGCAGTTAAAATCCATCACGGAGATATAATATCATTCGTCGGTCCTCCTCATACTGGTAATTTACATTTCATCAAATTTATGTTTTTTCATCTATTGTTAGGCGGCTTTTGCTTGATTGATAAATGAGGTACTTTTATCTGTTGGGGTTTGCAGACGTCAAAACCTTTGAATCAAGAATAACGACAATCTTCTTCCACGTTTGTGGCTGTTTCTTATATCATTCTTTTGTTGGGGTATTTGGTGAAGACACTACCACAATGTAGGTCTCCAGTGAATAATAGTGCAGAAAACAGAGCACTTACTTGCTGCACTTCAGAAGTTTAAATGATTCACGACCTTTAGTCAAATCATGATCATGTAATTCATTAAAGCACTCTCTTAGTAATAAATATTGGCCTCTTGCAGGGGCAAGTTCTATATGTTGTATCTGGCTAAACACTATATGTAAATACTGTTTTCTTTAGTAATATATGTTTGTCTGGACTCTATGTCTGAATATGATGGCTAGAATTTGGAAAGATGTTCTCTTGCTCGTTGCTGGTGCCTTATTTTAATGAAAAAAGGAAGCTGCTTATTTGACAGTTCTTAATAACTCAACTATTTGCTTTCTTATTACAGACATTGCTTTTGCATTTGTATATCGAGAAGTTGTGAAATCTGCTGCTTTGGCAAATGGGGTTGCTACTAAAAGAAAAGCAGGTGGGTTAGTAGATGAAGATTGTCATATTTTTTGTTTTCCTGTTTTAAAATTTTTCAATGATTTACAGATATGGCAGTGTCTCACCCTACCTGGATCTTGTCATTGTATGGTTTTGGTCGCTTGAGAAAGTCTGTGTGTAAATTGGCGAGATATAATTTTACATGATACAAGATTCGGTAATCCAATCAGCGCTTGGTTATGTTAATATGATATACTATGCAGAATTATAAGTTATATCTTTTTGCTTTTTTGGGCTTGGATTAATGATCTATATCCTTTGTGTGCTAATGAGATATATTCTAACTTTTAACATTAAAAAAAGACTAGGATGGTCACCTTTTTATCTAACAATGTCCTTGCTCCATCTTGGCTTAGCACGTTCCATGGAATGATCATCTTATATATTCGTCTTGTAGATCACGGTTGATTGCCTTTCCATAACCTTTAGAATACATTGCTAGCAAATGTTCTGCTATATGATTGATTTTTTCGTGATTTAATGACTTAATTTGAGAGTTATATGGTTTAATTTGTGAAGAAGAACTTGCTTATGAAAGTAAAAGGGTTAAAGGAATTGGCCTTGGTGCACCAGAATGTCCTATATCTCTTGATGATTTTCGCAGTCTGCAGCGTTCAAACACGGTAAATTCATTTCATATTCAAACAGTCATATATGCTCGGTGATTTTCTCATGGGGGACTTTGCATTTTGCATAGATTTTTTATGCCTCAGTTGTTTGGGAATGCATCTGAGATTTGTTTCTGTTTGGTTGGGATGCAGGAACTGAGGAAGCAATTGGAGGATCAGGTTGTCACTATCGATAAACTGCAGAATGAGAATCGTGCATCTGTCGGGCATCGTCAAACGCTAGGCTTATACTGCCACCTTTCCTCTCCATTTTAGTGTCTTATTTTCTTAATGAGCACTTATGCCATATCAAGTATCTTTTACTCTCTTCTGTCCACAATAACTTGAAACATGATGGATACCCGTGCTTCGCTTAGATGGCTAGAGAGATTCAGCTTTAGTTGGTCATTCAACTCAAAACACTGTTCCTAGAAATTGTTGGATCACATTAATAATCCTCTTCTGTCGGGACCCGGATGGGCCCTCCGAAGGCTCTGTGTCGGACCTCCTCTTCCTTGGGGACCTCGATCGAGATTTGGACCTTGACCGGGATCGGGAATGGGGCTTGCAGCGCGAGTCTCCCACGAACTCCTTCAGCCTACCCCTCTGGATAAGCTTCTCTATTTCCTTCTTCAGCTCCCGACACTGGTCAGTGTCGTGACCAGAGGCCCGATGGAATCGGCAGTAACGGTCGGTGCGGGAGCCCAACTTTTCTCCTTCCTTCTTCTTGGGGAAACGAGCGAGGCCTTGTTTCTCCATTACCGCCAAGACCTCTTTCAAAGGCCTGTTGAGGGGGGTAAACTCCTCTCTCTGACTGTCCCTCTTGGTCGGACGCCTATCCTCCCTCCGATCAGGGCGTCCACGACTCCGACTACCCTCGGAGCTATCCTTCCTGTGTCGGTTGTCCAATGGTTTGAACAACTGCTTTCCTTCGCGCCCCTTGGGAGGAGCCAATTCTCCGGCAGCGATCTTCGACTCTTGGACGTCGATTTGCTGTTTTACCCTCGCCTGGAGTGCCTCCATGTTCCAGACTTTTTTGGCCGCGACACTGTGAAGTAAGTCGGAGCCGTAGGGGGATTGAGGTTTTTCAGGAAGGTACGGATGGCCTCGCCCTCCGATATCTCCTCATCCAGCTCGGTCATACCAGCCGTGTAACGCTGGTAGTATTGGGCCAGCGATTCATCGGGCCTCTGGACCACCTCATGCAGGGTCCGAACACTCTTCAGCAGCCGTCGACGCCCTTGGTACTGGGCGATGAATCGCTGATGCATATCCTTCCAACAGGTTATACATCCAGTGGGCAGACTGTAGAACCATGTCATCGCCTTCTCTCCCAAGGTACTCGGGAACAACGCACAGATAACATCCTCATCTGGGGTCCTGCCCATGCACGCTGTCAGGTGCTTCTGCACGTGGCGAACCGGGTCCGCGACCCCGTCGTACTCGTCTATCTTCGGGATACCCAAGCCTGGAGGGGCCAAGGTATGGATCAATCTGGGAACGAAAGGATGGGTCTCCTGACTCCCCAATTCCGACATCATGGGCTTCTGATCTCCCATGCAGATACCCACAATCTTTACTACCTGGTCGGCAGTGAGGGGACCATTCAAGGGAATAGTCCTTTGTTGTACGGGCCCTGGTCCATCGACCACAAAATTCTCCGTTGGTGCTGGATTGGGGGGCATGGGCTGTTCCCTCAACGGAGGGGGTGGCGGCAGGTTATCGTCCACCTGCCTTCTAGGAGCATCTCGCCGCGGAGGGAGCGGCGGTAGATCGGCCTGCCTTCTAGCAGCTTCTCTTCGGTCTAGGAGGGCCTCCATGGCCTCCATGAATAGGGGCATGGCCTCTGCCACTACCCTGGCCAGCTCCGGATTCTGGGAAGGTGCCTCGTTCCTGGATCCACCAGGGGGGTTGTTCCTTCGCGCGGACTCGTCTCGGCGAGTGCTGTCACCATCGTCTCTCAGATCCTGATGCTGGGTAGCGTCCTCACGAACTTAGGAGATTACCCAGAGAATTACATTGGAAACGCCATAACGAACTTTTCCCCCGGCCTTGGGATCAATCAGCATAATGGAAATTTTGATCCGCTGTTGGTCGGTGACAGAAGTGGCCTCGAAGGGCTGATACCCCTCCTCCCAGCGACGGGCCTGGATAAGCATCAAGGCCCTCTTGGTCTGCTCCGACCACGAACGGAAAGGCACAGGAGGATCAGCCTCCACGACGGTCTTCGGCCACTCGATGGGACCAGGCTTGATGAAGAAATATTGTTCTTTCCAATTGGCATTGTCATGCCCCTTATCATGGATGATGGCCCGTTCCTTGCAAATCCTCCAGGACACCTTCCTATCCCAGCCCAGCTCCTTATACTGCTCGTCGGTCCCCTCGGGCTGGCGGGGGGTGAAGGAGCAGATACCATCCTTATTACAGGTCATCTTGTAGAGGACCCGCCAAAGCTCCAGAGTGTAGCTCCAATCTTCTTTGTTGATATCACACCACACTTGGAAGGCAATCCATGTACGGATTGCGTGTGGGGAGAAGGTCGTGGGGTAAGTCTTGTAATGGTTGCACAGCTCCACCCAACTCGGACAGAAAGGGAGTCGGATTCCCGCACGAATTTGCCCTGGGGAGATGAACACCTCATCCCCTTTGGGGAGCGTAATCCGAGCGTCACGAGGACTGAACTGGGATTGCTCGTAGGGATAGCGGGCCCCGAAGGAGGATTCGAAGATACCACACTCAATACAAGCCCTATCGTAGTTAATAGGCGCAAGCAGGTTCTTGAGATACTTGAAGACGAAAGGTGGTCCAACAGTGGCAGATCCCTCGGCTGAAAATCGTCGAGGGAAGGAAGGAGGGGAAAATTGAAACCTAAGAAGATCAAAGACGAAAAGGAAAAGAGTAATAAGGAGAAGAATCTTACCAGACATAGTGACTGAAGGCTTGATCGGAAAATTTGAAGTGCTTGAAGCGCCGGTGAAAACTCGAAATCTGGAGAATCAAAGCTCTTGGGATCGCAGAGAGGAAGAGGTAAAAGAAAGGTGAAACAGTGTCTGGGGTTAGGGTTTTATAAGAGAAGGAAGGAGAACTGAAGGGGTGGGCAATCTGAACCGTAGAATTCAAAACCACTCAATCAGAATCGTCCAAAGGAAAACGTGTTAATTCAAAGAAGGCGAAACGGTTTTAATCTGAACCGTCAGGACGCATGGGACAAATAAGACAAGAGTAATGACGTACCGGGGCGGTTGAAAAGTGCTTTTTCAGAAAGCAGGCGTGCGGAACCCGAAACGTTCCTTCACTTCCTATCAGCATTTAATGCTGGTCTGATCAAGAAATCCCCTCGAATCCAAGTAGGATCCCAAAGGATCTTAGAGAGATCCAAGGCAAAGGCCTCCGACAAAAGTAAGGCAATGGCCTCCAACGTTTCAAATAAAGACCCCGACTGGGATGCGGGGGGGGGTCCGATATTAAAAGACGCGACGCACTATAAGTCCCTCACGTCTTGGGGGCAAATGATGGGCCCCGGCGAAGGCCGTTAGGCCCCTTAACGATTGGCAAACGGCGACTAGGCCTGGTGGGCTAGGAGCTGGGCTGCTGAAAGGCTAAGGGCTCCGACGAAAGGAGGCTCCGACATTGAATGGCCCCGAGCAAGTATGGCTCCGATAAGGGAAGAGCCCCGAAGATATCGGACCTGGACGTAGTCGGTCCCGATATGGGAGTTGACACCACTCCCCGACACCGAATCCTCAACGATGTAACTTGAGAGTCTCCGATAATGATCGAGACTCGCCAGTAAGAGCACAATCCCGGAAATCTCGCCATGATTACAGTAGTGGTATAATGGGCGAGATATGTGGGATACGAATAACTGTACAAAGATACGTGGCAAGATATACGGCGAGATATGTGGGATAGTGGATCACTATCCAACCGCCCAATCAGGTAACTGGGATAGCCTTTCCTCTATAAAAGGAGGGAAGTTATTCCAGATTAGGGTTACGTTTTACATATACAAAATACTGCTTGCTTGCCTTGTTGACTGCCATACTTACGTTAAGCATCGGAGAGGGATTCTGGGCCACTGCCCTCTACTCCCCTCTTGCAGGATTGCGTGGAGCAAAGGAGTTAGGATTACCGTCAAAGTCCGTACCGGAGTTCCACCGTGATCCAACAGAAATATAAAAGAATTTGTGGTTTTTTCAATAGATTACCGCAATGTTCATCGATAGTGATGGAAATCATCCCTATTAACACGATTGCTATAAAGATAAATCAGGGTCAACCTAAAAAACACATTACTTTCTGTAGAAGAATCTGGAAAGATTATTGTCTGAACTTTGTAATTCCTTGGAAAGGAGTAGCTATCAACAATTAAATATACTGAAGAATACAGGTCAAACTAAGAAGTGCATTACTAGCTTTGAAAAGTTGTTGTTGTTGTTGTTTTTTTTATTTATTGAACTTTGTAATATTCATGGAACTAGCTTGTCTTGATTTGTACTAATGCTCTCATTTACTGTAGCTGTTGGTTTACCCCAATTGCGTCTTCGTACTTCCTTACTTTGATTTGACGTCCTACTTAGATTATCGTAGCGCACTTATTGTGGTGTTGCTTGATATTTGAGTTGTATTTTTATTACTATATATATATATATATATATTTTTTCCAACTAGAGTCCGTATTGAAGTCCTTTATGTTAACCTACAGGAAATGAAGAATCTTAAAGAATCAATCACATAGTCATACCTTAATCAAATTAAGGAGTTACAAGATATGCTAGATGCTAAACATAAGGAGGTTGTGGAGGCCTCTAAGTTATCTGCCGAACAAAAGCACACCATAGATGATCTGAATGGGAGGCTTGCTGCCTCCTTGCAGTCTTATACAGAAGCAAATGAAATAATGAGAAGGTAAGCTTAAAAAATGTTGTCATATTTGGCTAACGAAGTTGTAGTTTATCTTGTAAAGTTTGATTTCTTTCCATTAGTTTGAGCTCAACACACTTTCAGCCTTACTTATATTTTTTGGAACCTAATAGGCAGAGAAGTAGAATCGAATGTATTTTGTTTATTGAAATTCTCCGAGAGAATTGAGATCAGACAAGGGGGTATTGATACCGGATGGATATGGATCTACTGCAACAACTATTAGAATCTTTAATTGAAAATGAATTCTGCATGGATGTGGTCCAACATCTGTAAGAATCTTAAGTAGCGAACCATGAGAAGTTTTAGCGGATAAGTGATGTGGCAAGATTATAATTTTATAACTGTTTACTTGTCTTCAGTAAAAAAATTATCTATAGCAGAGAGCTCTAGCTGCAATTAGAGGAAGAGAAAGAACAAAGGAGGCGTGAAAAGGCCGCAACGGATAAGAAAGAAGCTTTGGAAAGAGTCCACTTAGATTAGAAGAGACTCACTCAAGCAGAATTGAAACGATTGTCAGATTCAGGCGTAAGAAAGACGAGATATCACAGCTCATTTCCACTTCGACTCATGGCACTGGTCATCATTCCCACTCCAAACCACAATTCCCTTCTCCGTGTAACTTTTTACGCGCTCATTTCCCATGCACTCTTTTATCCCTGCAAAGTTAGTGTTTCCTGCTGCCAGTGATTGAATCACTGTTGTGGGGGGATATCTTGGCCTGTTCTTGACGGAACATTGTACACGATTGTGGGGCCCATAGAGAGGACGCTTTTGAAATGAGCAACCAAACCTTCCATGGATGTTTTACCTTAGTAAGGGTTGATGTGAAGGGCAACATGCATCCCTACAGCAAAACCTTGCTCGGTTGCGTGGATGGCTTCTCTGGTGGAGTTGCTTCCAATTACTTTTGACTAATGCACCGAAGCAATTCACAGTGTGCCCGATTAGCATGATCCCAGCTCATCAACTGACCTTCCCCTCCAACGATTACACCTTCTCCGCCTTGAATGATATGGGTGTTGACAAAGTCATCATATGCTTCGAGATCAAACCTGCCGTCTGGAAGGTACGGGGTTTTGATGGCTGTTATAAATCTCAGATCCTTGATATCATCAACTGATGTCCTGCATTAACTTCATCAAGTAAGGCAAAAAAACCATCAATCCGCACTATTATAATAAACAGAAGACAGCGACCTGAGCACAAAACTTTTGAACTTGCATTTTATTTATTGTGTTCTTAATTTGTTGCAAATTCCTAGCTGGAATTTAGAAATTTTTGTAACTTGCTAGCTTTACTTGGGGAAACATTTGCTAGTTGAATTATGTGTAGCCATTTAACAACAAATTAGACAACTTTATTTTAGTTTATGTGAAGCCAAAAGTTGAATTGCATTAAGGAAAAATACCTATTTTTCACTTCATAGCTTCGCATCGGGAGATGAAAGTTTGGAATTACAGCTGCTTGAGGAGATCTCCATTTGGCGTTCCTCCTAATACAAAGAATTAAAAACGTTATAAGCAGAAGGAAAACCTACAAGCAGTGGGCCAGACAATCTAAATCTCATGAATTACAGAAAAGGTAAAAGTTTCCGGCATACAAATCAACCAATAGAGAGAAGAGGCGAGTATGACAACGGCAGAGCATACATAAATTTCAACCTTACATCTCATAATTTAAAATTGCATTACAAGAATCATAAACGGAAGTTAAAAAGAAGTAGATTAACTAGCACCATATTGATTTGCAACAATAGGGTTCAGTTTTAACTCATAAGTTGATCCTTACAAACAAAGGAATTCATCTGGTTAATTATGATTTATACTTGCCATGCATCGGGTTTCTAAATAATTTCATTTATTCTAGGCCAATTTTATATTGACAATGTCAATTTTCGCGTTTTAGCTACTTCGCGGTTCACAGTTTTTTCCCTAAGCAGCTGCCTATGGGTTTTTCGAAATTTTTAATTAGCCGATATCTCCTCACTCGGACCTCAGAATTGGGTGATATCAGCTGCATTTTCATTTATTCTAAGCCAATTTTATATTGGCAATGTCAATTTTTGCGTTTTAGCTACTTTGCGGTTCACAGTTTTTCCCTAGGCAACTGCCAATGGATTTTTCGGAATTTTTAATTTGCCGATATCTCTTCACTCGGACCTTAGAATTGGATGATATCAGCTGCATTTTCATTTATTCTAGGCCAATTTTATATTGTCAATGTCAATTTCGCGTTTTAGCTACTCCGCGGTTCACAGTTTTTTTCCCTAGGCAGCTGCCTATGGGTTTTCGGAATTTTTAATTTGCCGATATCTCCTCACTCGGACCTTAGAATTGGATGATATCAGCTGCATTTTCATTTATTTTAGGCCAAATTTATATTGGCAATGTTAAATTTCGCGTTTTAGCTAATTAGCGGTTCACGGTTTTCCCCTTAGGCAGCTGCCTATGGGTTTTTCGGAATTTTTTATTTTCCGATATCTCCTCACTCGGACCTCAGAATTGGATGATATCAGCTGCATTTTCTTTTATTCTAGGCAAATTTTATATTTCCAAGGTCAATTTCTCGTTTTAGCTACTTCGCGGTTCACAATTTTTTCCCTAGGCTGCTTATGGGTTTTTCAGGATTTTTAATTTGCCGATATCTCCTCACTCGGAATTCAGAATTGGATGATATCAGCTGCATTTTCATTTATTCTAGGCCAATTTTATATTGGCAATGTCAATTTTCGCGTTTTAGCTACTTCGCGGTTCACAGTTTTTCCCCTAGGCA
Organism: Clarkia xantiana subsp. parviflora; assembly: GCA_036873135.1. Taxonomy (NCBI): domain Eukaryota; kingdom Viridiplantae; phylum Streptophyta; class Magnoliopsida; order Myrtales; family Onagraceae; genus Clarkia; species Clarkia xantiana. The sequence continues at coordinate 15,010,603 of JAPTYO010000003.1, forward strand.
GGCAGCTGCCTATGGATTTTTCAGAATTTTTAATTTGCCGATATTTCCTCACTCGGACCTAAGAATTGGATGATATCAGCTGCATTTTCATTTATTCTAGGCCAATTTTATATTGGCAATGTCAATTTTCGCGTTTTAGCTACTTCGCGGTTCACGGTTTTTCCCCTAGGCAGCTGCTTATGAGTTTTTCGGAATTTTTAATTTGCCGATATCTCCTCACTCGGACCTCAGAATTGGATGATATCAGCTGCATTTTCATTTATTCTAGGCCAATTATATATTACCAAGCTCAATTTCGCGTTTTAGCTACTTCGCGGTTCACAGTTTTTTCCTTAGGCAGCTAGCTGCCTATGGGTTTTTCGTAATTTTTAATTTGCCGATATCTCCTCACTCAGACCTCAGAATTGGATGATATCAACTACATTTTCATTTATTCTAGGCCAATTTTATATTGGCAATGTCAATTTTCTCGTTTTAACTACTTTGTGGTTCACAGTTTTTTCCATAGGCAGCTGCATATGGGTTTTTCGCAATTTTTAATTTGCCGATATCTCCTCACTCGGACCATAGAATTAGATGATATCAACTGCATTTTCATTTATTCTACGTTAATTTTATATTGGTGTCAGACCTAAATCTAACCTAAGGCGAATTAGGTTTTGAAAACGTGAATTTTGAAAGAGTCGCCACTAGTTAATTAAGGCTAACTAGAATCCTAAATTACATAAGCGAATAACGAATTAAACACTTATGTGTTAACTCGGTCTACGATCATAAATTCGAGTTCGGGGGTTCTGTTACGAATTAAAGATAAAATTTCTAATTACGTCATTTCTGTACTCTATTCACTTAATTGTCAAGTTTATTTTTTATACATGTTATATTAGATTAATCTAAAAATGTCAAGATTTAATTAAATTGATCTTTTGCAAAGATTGTCAATTGTTAACCTAATTCTAAAAAAAAAAACTAATTATAACATATAATTCATAAATAAAATGAGATCCCAAAAATTACCTAACATACTAAATACATACACGACTGATATATTATTCAACACACATACATAATTATTTGAACAGTTAAATATTATACTCAATCAAACCTAACTAATTATATTCAAATAACATAATTAATATAATATAACAATAAAAAAATAACAGAAAATAGGATAATAATAAATAAATAAACCTAAAATAATAATAAAAAAGGAAACGGGAGGTACGTACGGGATTTACCTGGACGGTGGGAGGAGACACTGGGACGGCACGACACCGGACAGCAGCGATCGGGGGGTGGTCGGTCGACGAGGAAGGGTTGGTCCGAGCGACGTTACTGTTCAGGCGACGACCTCCGGTGAAGAAGGGTGGAGCAGCAGCCGGTCCCGACGAGAACAGCAGAGAAGGACGACGTGGTCACGACAGGGTGCGACGAGGTGGAGAAAAGCAAGGCGAGGAGTTTGGCGGTGGCCTGGGCGAGCTTGCTGCCGGGCTGCGTGGTCACCGGTCGGGCTGCAGCTCCGGTGAGGACGGGGGGCGCAGTGGACGGCGAGGTAGCTCGCCGGCGTGGTTGGGGCTGGAACTCCGGACCTGATCGGGCGATGACCGGAGGTGCGATGGCAGAGTTCCGGTCTGGCTGGCAGGGCGAAGTCTTCAGCTGGTGGGAGTGGTGCCGGTGGTGGCTGCTGCCGGAGCGTGCTGGACAGGGGCTGGAGGAAATATTCACCCAGGGAAAGAGAGAAAGATGAGAGGGAGAGAGAAGAAACAAAAAAAAAAAAAAAACTTTTTTTTTTTTAAATAAAGCACAAGAAGACGAAAAAAAGCACGAATTACGAGATAAATTGTATTATTATTATTATTGTGGTGTTTTTTTTTTTTCCTTTACAATGTAACCATAGACCCCTATTTATACTAAAAGCCTAGCCTAGTTACAGATAAAATTTAAATAAAAAAATTGCTAACAGATAATTATTCTAGAGAATATTCCTAAAGATATATATCTTTACAGATAATTATTTTTTGAATAAAAAATAATATCTGGAGATAAATATCTTACAGATAATTTTCTAAAAATAAAAAAACTAATTATTATATATATATTTTTAAATATTCTGAAAATATTAATATATTCGAAATAATTTAAAATATATTTTATAATAATTTCCCTAATGTGCCCTTAAGCATTTTTGGAGACTTTGTGGCTTGACGCGTCCAGAATTTGACGTATCATGTGTAACGTCGTTACGTCCGGGTCAAAATCGAGTGTTTACAATTGGCAATGTCAATTTTCGCGTTTTAGCTACTTCGCGGTTCACGGTTTTTTTTCCTAGGCAGCTGCCTATGGGTTATTCGGAATTTTTAATTTGCCGATATCTCCTCACTCGGACCTCAGAATTGGATGATATCAGCTGCATTTTCATTTATAGGCCAATTTTATATTGGCAATGTCAATTTTCGCTTTTAGCTTTTTCGCGGTTCATAGTTTTTTCCCAAGACAGCTGCCTATGGGTTTTTCGGAATTTTTAATTTGCTGATATCTCCTCACGCGGACCTCAGAATTGGATGATATCAGCTGCATTTTCATTTATTCTAGGCCAATTTTATATTGACAATGTCAATTTCGCATTTTAGCTATTTCGCGGTTCACCGTTTTTTCCCTAGGCAGCTGCCAATGGGTTTTTCGGAATTTTTAATTTGACGATATCTTCTCACCCGGACCTCAGAATTGGATGATATCAACTGCATATTCATTTATTCTAGGCCAATTTTATATTGTCAATGTCAATTTCACGTTTTAGCTACTTCGCGGTTCACATTTTTTTCCATAGGCAGCTGCCTAATGGGTTTTCACAATTTTTAATTTGCCGATATCTCCTCGCTCGGACCTCAGAATTGGATGATATCAGCTGCATTTTCATTTATTTTAGGCCAATTTTATATTGGCAATGTCAATTTTCACGTTTTAGCTAATCCAAGGTTCACAGTTTTTCCCCTAGGCAGCTGCCTATGGGTTTTTCGGAATTTTTAATTTGCCGATATCTCCTCATTCGGACCTCAGAATTGGATGATACCAGCTGCATTTTCTTTTATTCTAGGCTAATTTTTTAATGCCAAGGTCAATTTCGCGTTTTAGCTACTTCGCGGTTCACAGTTTTTCCCCTAGGCAGCTGCCTAGTCGTTTTTTGCAATTTTTAATTTGTCGATATCTCCTCACTCGGACCTCAGAATTGGATGATATCAGCTGAATTTTCATTTATTCTAGACCAATTTTATCTTGGCAATGTCAATTTTCGCGTTTTAGCTACTTCGCGGTTCATAGTTTTTTCCCTAGGCAGCTACACCCGGCGACCTCGACTAGGGTCGGACCCATCCCTGGGCTAGCCTAGGGCTAGTCTTATTGGGTCAAGGGCTTTGGTTTTGAATTTTTAGGACTTAATTGAACAAAAGAAGTTAGAGAGGTATTTGAAGGACTAAATTGAACAAAATAAAAAGTTTAGGGTGGGTTGACTTGCACGTGCTATTTAACGACTAAAACTAACGACCAACTAACGGATGGACCAAAAGCCAACAAAGTTCAAACGTTAGGTACCAAAAGTATACAAAAAAATACATCTTGTACCAAAAGCCACATTCGATCGAATATATTGTATAAATAATACATTTAACCTTTATTATTTTCTATTATAATTTGTCTTGTTTTAGGTGTTAGAGAGTCTAGTAGAATCTCTGCGGACCAGGTTAACCCGTAAAGAGTAAAGTGTCAATCATGAATATTTTTTCAATCCTAAAACTCTGGCGAGATTTGTATATGAGACTACTAGTTAAGGGATGGAGTATAAACCATTAATTTTTTGGATACATGTTGAAATTTTTGTTTTTACTAAAGTAGTTTATTATTTCTTTGTATAATCAAATCTTTAATATATATTTTTCCCACAAATCTTTAATGTTTTTATTATTATTATAACGAATGTCAGCTTGAAATATATAAAAACTACAATATTATATATCATTAGAAACAATTTTTTTTTATAACATAATTTTTTATTATTATAGGATGACTATTTGAACAAAGAATTAAAATTAAATAATAACTCTGATAAATAAAATAAATAAATATATTTGATAAATTATCCTCTAATTTTAAAAATTAAATATAATATAAAACGTGATAATTCTTCAGTAATGAAGCATTATTACTATTAGATGAAATATTATATGAAGCGCAAATTTCTCTCCCTCCTTGGTACAAAAGTTGTGAACTCTATTACTATGAACTAATTTTCTTCTTATTATGTATTACTTGATTGATATTATTAATGCATTAAAATCTAAAATTCTAAACTATTTATAGCATTACAATTTTGAGTCACATTTTTTTTTTCATGAGAAAACCTCTTGTAGTTTTGATTTTTTAGATTCATGGAAGATATATCCAAGATTCATCAGAGTTTTAGATATGATCGAGATCGACCACGTTTAAAAAATTGATGATTATCAATGGATTATATATATGTTAGTCTAAAAGTGAGGACTAACAATATTTAGTGTTTGTGGATATTCGTGTGGAATGCACACTCCCATCATGAATATATATAATACACTGTTTTCTCCACTCTTCAGATTAGATAGACACATTTATGGTGCCATCCTCATCAGATTCCATATCGAGGAATTTTTTTTTTTCCTAAGTCATTTGTTTATTCTTGTAAACTGTATACATCTGTCAATTAGGAGTATCAAATAGTATTATTTATCCAATTATTATTTAATTACATTCAGTTTCTTTCGTAACTTTGATTAATGAATAATATTTTCTTAAATTATATAAATGGATTGTGCCTTTAGTCATATACTCAGTCTTACCTCAACTCTTAAATCCCAAGTTTTTCTATAAAGAGTATATCTAATTGTAATAGTGACTATAATCAACTTATAATTTCGTACAAATAATAGCAGAAGAGAAAAAGTTATCCAAATCAGTTATTAGAAATTTAAATAATCCATTTCATCACAAGCTCGAATTGAATTAATTATTTACATACAATTCAGTTAACAATTAGTTGAAGAATGCCCATAAAAATATTCTTAGAGAAGCCTAGTCTGACTAGTTAATTAGTTGAAAGATTGGCTTTGAACGTAAATTTGGATAATAATATATTCTTACGTACGTACGTCTTTAATTATACTTTGTTTTGTTTCTTTAACATATATATATATCCTTGCTGTTTTAAGCCACCGGATCTCACAGATAAACACACACTAGTAAATAGTCGAAGATTGGAGGAGTTGATGATCTTCAGTGGCCACGTATCCCACTAATTAACTATCTACTTTGAGTGCTTCCACCACCTTCATGTCATTAGGGCAAACCATATAATTGATCTCCTCTTCGACAGTATAAATACCTCCTCCTGGGCGTGTGTCTTCCACGCATCTCTCTAACATCTCTTTACATCCACCAAAACCTTAAACCTCAACCTTCCATGGCTTCCAATCAGCCCAAGATCCCCATTTCCATCCTCAACCTCGAGAACCAACCCCAATGTCCGAAGCTCGAAGAATCCGATAGCTTCGACTACTCGAAGCGCTCCCAGTGGCTGAGGGCGGCGGTTCTTGGGGCCAACGACGGCCTTGTCTCCACTGCATCGCTCATGATGGGTGTCGGTGCAGTGAAGCAAGACGTGAAGGCCATGATCTTGACTGGGTTTGCAGGTAGGGTTGGTTATGGTGTGTCTATATATATAATAATATAAATGGACCATACTTTTACTAGGCGGTGGCAATTCGTATTATTGCGTCCATCTATTAATAATCGTGCCGTGTTAAACTTACTGAACACGAATACGCACGAGTAAGAACACGTTCGTGCGTGTTCGTGTCATGCTATCGTGTTGTGTTAATTTATTCAGCTCTAAATCTCTAAACGATATCTTTAAGCAAAAATCAAAATAATGTACTTCATATGTGTTAGTATTGATAAGTAAAGGTTGAAAAAAATATAAATTAAACCACTAGTTAGAGTTTTAAAAATAATTAATTAAATATGATTTGTTCAAAAAATACTCTAGAATTAGACTTAATTAGTTAGTATCAAAATTTTATTGTGAGTGTCGTGTTGTGATATCCAAACACACGAACACGACACAAAAGTTATAGCATGCTAATCGTGTTATCGTTTTGCCATATGAACTCGGTTTTTTTCGTGTCGTGTGAAAAGTTGGCAACCCTACTTTTTACAGACATATCATAATCACTAAGGATACATTTTTAGTACCATAATCGTGGTTTAACCTGCCATATTTGCAGGTATGGTCGGTGGAGCCTGCAGCATGGCCATCGGAGAGTTTGTCTCGGTCTACTCTCAGCTCGATATCGAGCTTGCACATATTAAGAGAGAGAAGCAAGCTCGAAACCCTAGAACTGAAACCACCGAGACACAAGAAGAAGAAGAAGAAGAAGAAGAAGAAGAAGAAGAAGAAGAAGAAGAAGAAGAAGAAGAAGAAGAAGAAGAAGAAGAAGAAGAAGAAGAGAGTCTTCCGAACCCTCTACAAGCTGCATCGGCATCTGCTCTTGCTTTTTCGGCAGGCGCCATGGTGCCGCTTCTAGCGGCATCGTTTATAAGTGAATATAGGGTGAGAGTTGGGGTGATTGTGGGTGCAGTGACGGTTGCCCTAGTCGTGTTTGGGTGGCTCGGGGCAGTTCTGGGGAAGGTGCCGGTGGTAAAGTCTTCGGTTAGGGTTTTGGTTGGAGGGTGGCTAGCTATGGCAATCACCTTCGGGTTAACAAGATTGATCATTGGCTCAAGTGTGTGATTATATTCTACTTACGGAATTTAATTATGTGATTGGAAGATGCATGCCATGCATGCATGTCTAAAGTTAGGGTTTCTCTATTTGCCACCTTTTTGTAATGATGATGATTAATAAAAATATTATTTTCGGACCCTTATTTATATGTTTTTTTTGTCAATTAATTGTTCCATATAGTGGTGGAGTCTTTTAATTTGTCTTGTAGACCATATTCCCGTAAAAAAAACTCTAAATTGTTAATACTACTAACTAAGAGCTGCTGTTCAGTTGGAAAGTGAAAAATTAGAAGTTGCGAAGTTCACACACTTGACAATGGAGCAGAGTATGCCAACTTCTTCTTCAAAGCTGGCCTAGGGGTCTTGAACCAGTTCAACTCTAAACTTCATATTCCATATAAAATTCTCGCACAATGCAATTAAGGAGAGCTCTGGATTTCGGTTCAGACCAGGACATTCTTTTATATATATATATATATGGTTACTTCTTCTGGTTACCCTTATAAGCTAGGTATAACTTTTAATGATGCCATATATTTCACCAATTGAAAGTGGACCCATGACCTACCAAATTTAAATAAATGAATACAAAACACTCTAAACTTTACTTTAGACATAAAATGGTCTATATACATAGTTGTACATTCTTCTTCTTCATTTCTGAACAAGCTTGTGACTCCAAACTGATTCATGCTCATCACCGACTAACTGTCTTTGTCAATAAATATACGACCCGATCTTCAGAATCTTACGCTTACATATGAGGAGGCTAGCTGCTAATGATCCCAAATGGATTGCAAGTATAACTTTCTACTTTAGAAGACAAAATTAATTAAGACCTAGCTCCCCGGCCGAGCCAATTGGGTGCAAATGGATCTACATTAATTAATTGTGATGTATAATTAATGCATGCAGATGATCGATTCTGGATCTATACAAAGTGGTGCATGAAGATGGTGACTCTGCTCATCTATCTATCAGTTAAATATCAATTATGCATTTTTTTTCAAGGCCATTCGGATGAGGAGGCCCATTTGCCATCCTAAAAGATACAAAACAATGCAGCTTGATTATTAAAATATTCTCCAATGCGCGCGGTATCTCCAGACCAATTGCAACTCATTCGGTTCACTGTTTTTTAACCAAAGTTTGACCTTTACCAAGCAAAATATAATTATGATTATATATATATAGTCTACATATTTTGGTGAAAAATAAAGCTTTTTATAGAATTTATGACTCTCACCGATGGATTTTTAGTTCGATAGTTAGTGTCGGTTAGGTTTTGATTGATACTTCCTAACTAACTAGCTAGGATAGAAAATTATAATTGGAGCCATGCACATTTCGTTTTACGTACTGATCAATTATTATGGATGGACCATTTATATGTACAACCTAATTAAGTGGCTATAAGATTAATTGGTATCGACATTGTTTTTCATGAACATGTAGGTCGGTCGGTCGGTCTAACATGATTTGATGTTTTTCTGTAAAAAAGTTTATGGATGCAATGCAACACGTGGATTGAGGTTTGATTTTATACAGTGTTCGAGTTTGTGTTATGAATAAAACACACACCTTTTAACTAATCTTTTCTATAATTTTGAATTTTTAAGTGAAAACAATTAACGTGCATGCTATATTAGGAATATACACACTCTGACAATGTAAGTGTTGTTAAGAAATAAGAGGCACTTCTTAATTAGCTAATTTTTCTATAAACTCGAGTTTGCTCGTACATATGTATATATATAACAAGCATGGAGAAAGGTAGCACATGGTATCATGTTGGAATTGATTGTTACATGTTGATAGGCATTGTTTTCACCAGTCGTCCTTGATGCTTTGCTGTTCTGTTCTCTAAAGCTAAAATGTCGGGCGGGGGATGAGAAGGAATAATAAGGTTGCTAAAGTAAAAGCAAGCCTTGCATGCTACATCCTCTCTCTCTCTATAACCTTTTCAAGGACAATATATAATATAAGGGGTTAATAACTAAAAAACTGTCCAAGATTTACCCTATGTTAAAATTAGGTGTCTGAAGATTGAAATGTTAAAATGAACTGTCCCAAGTTTCATTTTTGTTGAAATTTGGTGTCTTTGTGCGTCTTTTCATCTCCATTCAATCATTTTCATCAACCCACCAACTCAATCATAATCCATCACTCTTTACTTTTCACAAAATCGTCAAATTTCACCTAAAAATTGAATATTAAAAAAAAAAGTTTGTAGAAGAGTGGTGTGGAGCCATTTTCCAAGGACAATAGAGCGAGATTTACTTGTCCGGATGTGACCAACTTTTTAGGTGACGATCCCGGAAAGATGACGAGAATGAAATGTGTATGAGAGCTCGAATTTGACAAACGGTTTCGTCGGAATTGACTTCTCTAAAGTAATCACACCGAGACACCAAATTTCAACAAAAATGAAACTTGAGACACTTCATTTTAACATTTCAAACTTCAGACACCTAATTTTAACATAGGGTAAACCTTGGACAGTTTTTTAGTTATTAACCCTAATATAAGTTTTAGAAATAAATACAAAAAAAATTTATGAAAAAACCATCCTTTAATCAGAGTAATGTAAACAATATATGTGAGTAAATGAATATGCTTATATATATGATGGATATACTCCCAATTTGAACCCGTTGACTTCCAAACCGTTGTATTTTTATCATCCCATTAACGATTGTAAATCGAAACTTCAACCCGGACACTTCGCGAGAACATCAACGGCTCGGACGAGGCCGAAGCGCTCGTCCGGCCAAGGTAAACTCACCTAGGTGAGGTTAGGTGGCCACACCCGACCTCCCCTAGGGGAGATCGGGTCAGCCAACCCGATCTCCCCTAGGGGAGATCGGGTGGACCAACCCGATCTCTCCTAGGAGAGATCGGGTCGGCCAACCCCATCCTCCCTAGGAGGGGTTGGGTGCCCTCACCCAACCCCTACCCTTGGGGGTCGGATTTCTCCTCCCCCCAAGGGCCCCGGCACCACTTGTGGACTCCCATACTCGGTTTACTCCGCCTACCTTCTCCGTATCCAAAAGTCTTAATTATGCGTTTAGAGGTTAATTAACTGTGTTTTAGGGTTAACGATGTCATTAAGCCACCTTAATGACACCGTTGCCTATAAATACCCCACCTTCACAATTCATTGAGACATCTTGGCAATTTGGATTATTTTGCTCTGACATCTCTCTAGCTTTATCTCTCTAAAAACGATACTGACTTAGGCATCGGAGAGGGTTCACCAGGCACCACCCCCCCTCTCTGTGTCTGGTACTGCCCCTTCTGCAGGAAGGAAGGAAGGAAGGAAGGAAGGACGCAAGACAAGACAGAGCAACCCGAAGATATCAGATCATCTACATCTCCAGTGAGGAACGGGATTCGAGCCGATCATCCTTTGACCCAGATCTCGGAACCCTAACACTTGGCGCCGTCTGTGGGCTTCGGACAGAAAGCCTAATTATCACCAGCTAAATGGCAGACGTATATGTCATTCATGGGGGTTATGGAGCTGGAGGAGAGTCAGCAAATGCTAGGGAAGCGTATATGGCACAGTTAGAGGACCATAAACCAAAGGAAGAACAAGCAGAAGGAAAGAAAGAAGAGATAATACAATTTTCAAGAAGAGACATGGAGCATGTGCTACCTGACAACAAAGATGCCCTAGTCATAACAATGAAGATCACTGACATGGACATTGGAAGAATCCTAGTAGACAGTGGAAGCTCACCCAACATCATTAGCAAGAAAGTACTTAGCATACTAGGAGTAAGGCCAAATAGCATAAAACAGGTTCACTCCCCCTTGGTGGGATTTTCAGGAGAGCCAACATACCCACTGGGGGCAGTCACACTACCTGTGACATTGGGCACAGGTCAGAGACAGCTAAAGATTGACGTCCCTTTCTTCATCACAGAAGAAATGGAGGAGTACAATGGAGTCCTGGGTACCACTACAATCAACAAGTGGGGTATGGTACCATCAACACTATATCAGAAAATGAAATTCCCCACATGCCAAGGGATAGGGGAAGTAAAAGGCAACCAGAAGATATCAAGGAAATGTGCAAGGATCGCACTAAGCAAGAAGAAGAAAACAAGAGAGGTCCTACTGGTAGATGAGGACCCAAGAGAAGATCATGGAAGACCAACCCCCATGGAGGAACTAAAAGAAATACTCATAGAAGAACCCGATAGGAAGGCAAAAATCGGAACCGCCTTATCTCAGGAAGAGGATAACCACCTAGTGGCTTTACTAATGGAATACAAAGATCTTTTCGCCTGGTCACCAAGCGATATGCCAGGAATATCAGAAGAAGTAATCTCACACAAGCTCAATATAGACGCGGCAACGCGACCAATAACACAAAAGGTAAGGCCAATGGGAGGAGGCAAAAAGATAGCTATCCAGGAAGAGGTGGAAAAGCTATTAAAGGCAAATTTCATCAAGGAGATTAGATTCCAAACATGGGTGGCAAACCCAGTACTGGTAAAGAAGGCGGGAGGAAGTTGGAGAATGTGCATCGATTATCGCGACCTAAACAAAGCATGCCCTAAGGACTCATATCCACTACCAAGAATAGATCAATTAGTGGATGCAACATCAGGTCACCAACTAATGAGCTTCATGGATGCATACTCAGGATACAACCAGATAAAAATGGCCCCTGAGGACGCCCCTCACACAGCATTCTATGCTGATAGCGAGATATACCATTACACGGTGATGCCTTTTGGACTCATAAATGCTGGAGCGACATACCAAAGAATGGTCAACAAAATCTTTGGGGACATGATAGGGAAGACAATGGAGGCATATGGACGATATGATAGTCAAATCCAAAGAGAAGAAGGACCATGTGGAGAACCTTCGCTCAACATTTGAGAGGATGAGGCAATACCAAGTCCGTCTAAACCCGAAAAAATGCGCATTTGGGGTGCAATCAGGGAAATTTTTAGGCTTCATGGTAAGCCAGCGAGGCATAGAGGTAAACCCCGAAAAACTTCAAGCAATTGAAGAAATGCAGTCACCTACGAAGCACAAAGAGGTTCAACGACTGAACGGGAGGTTGGCAGCCCTTAACAGATTCCTATCCAAAATAGGAGACAAGGCATTACCCTTCTTTGAGGTACTAAGGGCAAACAAGAAATTCGAATGGACACCGAGATGTGAGGAAGCCTTCCAGCAACTCAAGCAACATCTAAAGACACTACCACCCCTAGCAAAGCCTACACCAGGGGAGCCCCTCTACCTCTACATCTCCGTAAGCAACGTGGCAGTAAGCTCAGTGCTAATTAAAGAAGAAAACGCTGCACAATTGCCGGTATACTTCGTAAGCAAAACATTGGCAAAGTATGAGATCAACTACTTGCCAATAGAAAAGTACCTCTATGCACTGATTATATCAGCAAGAAAGTTGAGACCGTATTTTCATGGGCATGAAGTAACAGTCCTCACAGACCAACCGTTGAAACACCTCCTACAAAGACCAGACACACCGGGAAGACTGACCAAATGGGCAATTGAGCTAAGTGAGTTTCGTATTCATTTTGCCCCAAGAACAGCCATAAAGGGTCAGGCCCTAGCAGATTTTATTGCCGAATTCACCGGAATTAATCCAGACGAAGACTTGGGAGAAGTCAAAACTACATGCGAGGCAAGTAGTAGTCAGGAGAAACAACCAGAAGAATTATGGGAGATGCATACGGATGGGTCATCCAACGGAGGAGGTTCAGGTGCAGGCCTGTTATTATACCCACCAAACAGCGATACACCTATGCGCTATGCCATGGCACTCACCTTTAAGGCAACAAACAATGAGGCTGAGTACGAAGCATTGATAACTGGCCTGAGAATAGCCAAAGGAGTAGGGGCAAAGCATCTAAGAGTCAAGTGCGATTCTCAACTAGTTGTCAACCAAGTGAAAGGAATCTACACTGCAAAGTCCGAAAACATGCAGAAGTACTTGCAGCAAGCCAGGGACCTAATAAAGAGCTTCCAAAGCTTTGACATTGAGTCAGTCCCAAGAGAACAAAACCAAGAGGCAGACGCCTTAAGTAAACTAGCCCTAGGGGTAGAAGCAGGCAAAGAAGTTCACTTTGTAGAACAAAGAACGCATTCAGTGATAGAACAAATGGAGGTTCTAGTAATAGATGAAGCAGAAGCCTGGATGACCCCAATGCGTCAATACATCATGGAAGGAAAGCTCCCAAAGGATAAGGTGGAGGCAGTCAAGATTGAAAGGATGGCTAGGAATTACGCAGTGATGGACAATGAACTCTACAAGAAAGGATACTCCACACCTTTCCTCAAATGCATAACATACCCAGAAACAGAGAGAGTGCTCGCAGAACTCCATGAGGGAGATGCGGGGTGCCATGAAGGAGCACGGTCAATAAGCCGAAAGGTCTACAACCTAGGATACTGTTGGCCATCAATGAGTAGAGAAGTAGCAGACTTGGTACAAAAATGTGATCACTGCCAAAGGTACTCCAGAAATATAACAGCCCCAGCAGCAAAGCTAAGCTCCATCTCAGGAGCCTGGCCATTCGCACAGTGGGGGATAGATCTGATAGGCCCCCTACCAAAACAAAAGGTCAGAAGACTTGCATAATTGTAGCAATAGACTACTTCTCCAAGTGGATAGAAGCAAAGGCAATGGGGAAAACAAAAGACGATCAAGTCGTCAATTTCATCCAATCTCACATTGTCTCAAGGTACGGGGTGCCAAAAGCAATAATAAGTGACAATGGCCCACAGTTCAAGAGCAAGAAACTGCAGTGGTATTGCGAAAGACTGAATATAGACCACCGTTTCGCATCAGTAAAGCACCCTCAGACAAACGGACAGGTAGAATCGGCAAACAAAATAGTGCTAGATGGCCTAAAGAAACGACTCCACGCTACCAAGGGAAGTTGGGTAGATGAGCTGGAAAATGTTCTATGGGCAGTGCGGACAACACCAAAGATATCCACAGGAGAAACGCCATTTGGCCTAGTATACGGGACCGAAGCGGTAGCGCCAGCAGAAATGGCAGTGTCATCCCTAAGAACCACGTACTTTGAAGAGCATGAGAACAACAAAGCAAGGCTTTTAGACTTAGACATGGTGGAGGATAAAAGATGGAATTCAGAAGAAGCACAGGCACGAATGCGCCTTGTGTCAGCAAGATATTACAACCGCCAAGTCAAGGAGAGGCAATTCCACGTAGGAGAACTGGTGCTCAGAAAGAACGAGTTCTCACACTTAGACCAAGTCAGAAAGTTATCCCCAAAGTGGGAAGGACCATACAAGATAGAGTCGGTTCCCTACGCAAATGCTTACCGCCTCGAGGATGGGGAGGGGTATGTCTCCACAAACACCTTCAGTGGGGAGCACCTAAAGAAATACTACGTCTAAGAAGAAAACACAAGCAAAAGACCATATCCTTCGTTTCATACTTAGCACTTTGAATGTTCAAGCTTTACAAGTTTTTCAAAAACAACTTTTGAGAAGGAGAACTCACGAAGTCCCTCCAATTCTACAACTATCTTTATTTTCCTCCAAAGGGTGTCTTGACCCACCCAAGGCACCCCACATGTACAGAAAACATGAACACTCTTAAGAGAGTAAGTTTTCCTTCAAAGGCACTTTCCAATGAATGTGGTGATATAATCATGATGTTATCCTTACACAGATATGACTTCAAGTCAACAACAGTCTCGACGCCCCCAAGAGCGTATCTTGAGAGTAGTATTCATACTACGACCTTCGACGCCCCCAAGAGCGTATCTTGAGAGTAGTATTCATACTACGACCTTCGACGCCCCCAAGAGCATATCTTGAGAGTAGTATTCATACTACGACCCTCGACGCCCCCAAGAGCGTATCTTGAGAGTGGTTTCCAAAAAACTACGAACTTCGACGCCCCCAAGAGCGTATCTTGAGAGTAGTGTTCATACTACGAACTTTGACGCCCCCAAGAGCGTATCTTGAGAGTAGTTATTACACTACGACCTTCGACGCACCAAGAGCGTATCTTGAGAGTGGTTTCCAAAAACTACGAATTTCGACGCCCCCAGGAGCGTATCTTGAGGTAGATTTGCAACCTACCAGATTCGACGCCACCAAGAGCGTATCTTGAGGTAGAAAAAACACTACCAGATTCGACGCCCCCAAGAGCGTATCTTGAGGTAGATTTCAAACTACCAGCTTCGACGCCCACCAGGAGCGTATCTTTGGTCTAACCTGAGCCCTCCAGGAGCCTATCCTGTGAAACGTTAAGCGCCCTCCGAGAGCCTGTCTCGTGAACAGTTTTCGACGCCAACCAGGAGCGTATCTTTGGTCTAACCTGTGCCCTCCAGGAGCCTATTCTGTGAAACGTTAAGCGCCCTCCGAGAGCCTGTCTCGTGAACAGTTTTCGACGCTAACCAGGAGCGTATCTTTGGTCTAACCTGTGCCCTCCAGGAGCCTATCCTGTGAAACGTTAAGCGCCCTCCGAGAGCCTGTCTCGTGAACAGTTTTCGACGCCAACCAGAAGCGTATCTTTGGTCTAACCTGTGCCCTCCAGGAGCCTATCCTGTGAAACGTTAAGCGCCCTCCGAGAGCCTGTCTCGTGAACAGTTTTCGACGCCAACCAGGAGCGTATCTTTGGTCTAACCTGTGCCCTCCAGGAGCCTATCCTGTGAAACGTTAAGCGCCCTCCGAGAGCCTGTCTCGTGAACAGTTTTCGACGCCAACCAGGAGCGTATCTTTGGTCTAACCTGTGCCCTCCGGGAGCCTATCCTGTGAAACGTTAAGTGCCCTCCGAGAGCCTGTCTCGTGAATAGTTTTCGACGCCAACCAGGAGCGTATCTTTGGCCTAACCTGTGCCCTCCGGGAGCCTATCCTGTGAAACGTTAAGTGCCCTCCGAGAGCCTGTCTCGTGATCAGATTCGACGCCCACCAAGAGCGTATCTTTGGTCTAACAGTACCACGTATACCATTTAAAGGGTATCAGAAGAGATCATCGCACCATGCTCAGATGGATCCAATGAGAAAGTAATCTCAAAGTAAAGTGATATGAAGAACACATAATGTTTTTTCTTTATGAAATAGCAGGAAAAGCATGAAGGAAAATTCAAGAGAAGGATAAGTAAAGAAGACACACCAAAGGAAGGGTCCATAACCAAAGAACCACACACCAAGGCACAGGGAGTTATCACAGGAAGAGAGATAATCACTCTACTATATAAACCATTAGTAAAGACAAGTGCATCACACAGAGATGGCAACACTAAGAAAGGTGGAGTTCCAAACTCTAAAGACAACCACAACTCACAAACAAAGACAATAGTAAGAAGACACAATGAGAAGAACCTCAAGTCACAAACTCACGAGACTACCACAAGAGATAGGGGTACTATTCCTTCATCTTCGCAATATGCTTAATAGCAAAGTCTGACAAATCACCAAGTCGAGAAAAAGGAAAGTCAGGAGCAATCATGTAAATACGCTCGAGAATCTCCTTCAAAGAAATACGTTTAGCCACAGAGAAGCGAACGTCGATAGCAGCCTGATAAGCGGAAGAAGCCTTATAGTCAGCAATGGCACACTCCTTCGCCTCCACACGAAACATTTCCTCCAGGGAGACTAATTCAGCAGCCCGGAGTGCCTCATCACGATAAGACATTTGTCTCAAGGCCTCAACCTCTTCATTGAGAAGAGCAATGCGACCCTCCAAGTCTCGGCACCGCAAATCGGTGATGCGACTATGCTCCAAGCAGCTAATAAGCCTGGAGTTAAGGGAGACGCAAATGTCCTCGTACACCTTTCTCTCCTCAGCAAGGTCAATAGCAAGGGTGGACAAATTAACAAAGTCTGCCATACCCTGCAACAAGAACAAAAGATGAGACAGATAACGCACGAAAAGGAAGTATGCTAAAGGATAACGCGGTTAACAAATTTACAGAAGCATAGCGAGCCAACACATCACGAGCCAATTCATAAGTTGCTTCCGACCCTTTAGACAGGGACACACGATCGGCAGGAGGAACAGCAGACTGCAGAACACGAACTCCAACCTCAGGAGTTTGCAAAGAAGATTGATTGTCAAAACGAGCCCCACGCCCATAATAAGGCGCCCACTCAAACCCAACAATTCCATCAACAGGTGGACGAGACAGCTCCTTCCGACTCAGACGCGGAAGACGAAGTCTACCTATAACAAAGCACAAAGTAAATACCAATGTACACTAAGGAAACTCAGATGCTCAAGGACTCACCAAACAAGGAAGAAGGAAAATATGGCTCCCGGACCTTCGATTGGGGGGCATCAATATAGAAAGAAGATGGCACCCTAACATCACCACCCTTACCCAGTGACGAATCCAGGACCCAAGGGTTAGTGGGTGCACAATAATTTTTCTAAAATTAAAAATCGGTCGGATCAAATATAATTTCGAATCGAACTAACAAAAAAACCGTAATTAAATTGTTAAAGTACAACTATATATATATATATATATACTCATAATGGATTAAAAAAACTTCAAACATTGATAATATCCAATACAACCATAAAGAACATAACAAAAATCATAATTGTTACTAATGAAACAAACAAATAACAATTAACTAGAATGAGATAATTAAAATTTAATAATTTTTTTGTTTTAAAAGATTTTTCAATGAAACACGAAGAGAAATGAGACATAAAAGAAAAAGAATAGTTTTAAGAGAAGAAGAAATGACAACTAATAAAGATTTAAAAAAAAAATAGATCAAAACCTAGTATAATGATATTGATATTGAGAAAAATAAAATTAAATACGGTAAAAAAAAAATATTAAACAGTAAAGATATGTTTTAAAATTGAAAAAATGACATAAGATGAAAGAGACTATACATTTAAGAAATGTTTTAAAAAATTTAGATTAAAAGCAATTATAATGTGACTAAGAAAATTAAATATAAAACACATTAGAAAAAATATTAAAACGTAATTTTTTTTAATCTAGTTTAAAACTAAAAAGAGTCCGGCTAAAATAAAGTCGAGTTTATTTAAACTCGATTTCTCAACAATCAGATTATGCATGCTTAAGAAACATTTTTTTATCTATTATGAATTCTGATTGATTATCTCTCATGATCTAACGACTCATAAATCAAGTTGAAATAAACTCGAATGCATTTTAGCTAGCCCCAACTAAAAAATGGCATAAGTTGAAGAATATTAATAATATATATAAATAAAGGCAAAAGTGTGGAGACTGAGACTTGAACCAATGATGAAGTAATTAATTTATGCGTGCAGAACCAACTAGACTACCAAGCATTATATATCAACTAGGTGCTTTCCCCGCGGTGCGCGGGGTGATTGTTAAATTATAAGTCCTAATATTTAGCTATAATAATGAAAGTAATAAAATATAAAGTAATAAAAAAAAATTTCATTAGCAAAAAGAAAATTATTGCTTAAGTTTGAACTTTATGTATACAAATTTTTCTTGAGTAGATTGACAATTTACATGCTAGTGGTGATGAAAAAGAGTGTTTATACGTGTGAGTGTATATTTTTTATTTTTATTTTGACGAAATAATCATTTTTGTAGTCATCTAAAAATTCAAAAAAATTAATAGAGGTAATATATAAGAAATGTCGATTACTATTATACAAAAAATTAATTCAAATATTTTTTTTGGTAGAATAATTCAAATCAAAATATACACTTAATAAGTTGTTGTAATATACATTTGTTTATCATGTATCTAATCTAGCCCAGCACAATTTTTAGGCTAAAAGCCCAACTGATTTAATTAATATACAATGGCTATTATTTTGTACTAAAATAGTTTTTAAGCCCAACCCAATCTAACCTAATTATTATATATTCTAAAGATTAAAACCCTAGCTATCTAACTGCCGCCTCCACCCACCTCTATAGGGATGTTGAATCTCAAATCTCATAGTTCCATTGTAGCTCTCATAGGCTGTCACCGAGCAGTCTCAAATCCGGCCTCATCTCCGCCCAACGCTCGCCACTGCTCCGCCCCACCGTCGTTATTGCTTCGTCTATCTCTCTGCCTCTATTCGCCGCTCCGTAGCTCGGGGTCAACTTTTAAGTAAAAAGATCGGTTGGGTTTAGAATCAGTGGCTCAATTATTCCAATCTCAACTCTATGTTTCTCTTTGTTCGCCGCCAGCAACCACTTCGGCAACGACCGCCGAAAGCTCGCCACCACTCTGCCGCTCCGTTCGCTCGGGCCAATATTTTCCATTAAGAATATCCGCCATAACAATGTGGCTTAATTTGTAATTCGGCCCAGACAACGAATTGATCAGGTAAGACTAATTCTGCATCTACTGGATGATGCCCATCAATATGGGCATATGCCTATTTATAGATTTGCTGCAGCCTCATCTCCTCTTCTGTTGAAAATGTAACGGTGTCTGTGACACTTCATCTTCTTAGTAGAAACTTTAATTTTTGAATTAATTGTCGATTAGCTATTCAGCTCCTGTGTATAAATTTAATATTTGAACTTACTGCAGGTTGGCTATTCATCTCCTGCATAGAAACTTGATTTCTGAATTAATTGTGTTGGATATTCAATGTAGCAAATTAAAATCTGCAGGTCGCGCGTGGGTTGATGCCTGACGGGAAATGAAATTGTCGCGTGAAATAGTCATCAGTACGTTATTGGCCCTTTATTGCCTAGTTATGATGATGTCTCAAGTAGAGAATAACCCTTTTAGATATGCAATCAGGCTTAGTATATTTTTTTTTTCTAGATTAGGTGATGTGTCAAGCTGAGATTTATCGACCATCAGCTTTAGTATATAGTAGAGATAGAAATAGAGATTAAAATTTGTAACTGACATTGGGAGGAGAGATACTAACATAATAAAGAGTAAGAAAGAGAGATTGATGATGTGTCTTTGGGTGATTGGATACGATTGCTTATGTGTCAAGCTGAGAATCACCCGACATCAGAATTAGTATAATATATTAGTATAATATTTAGATTAGATTTAGATTTAGATTTAGATAATTTACTTTGTAAATTTTATATGGGGTCCTTTGCAATTTTTGTACGGGGTCCTTATCGGTAATTGCTAATTTTTTTCTCTAGCTCGGTCGAGTTAGTGGTGTCCCGTGACCCCGTAAATCAGTATGTAGATTCGTCCCTGCCCTTACCTCCAGTTAGAGGACACCTCCCCACACCATAGAAAACCGATCTTTTTGCAATCGAAGGTCCGGTCCCAGAATTAACCACTCCCACACGTACTGGCCTCTTACTCCTCATCAATCACCGGAGAAAACACAGGCTCTTACTCTGCTGATCGGAAAAAACACAGGCTCAGCCCAAGGAAAACAGAAAGCGAACAGTGGACAAGAGATACAAACTCATTTCCCTAAAATGATGGATACAAAGTCAAAAGACAAGAATAGAAAGACGACAAGAAAGACCCCACCAGCCAACAGGCAGAGGCAGGGGGCAGGGGGAGATATTCATAACCCCCAGCATAAGGAGACCCCACCAGCCAACAGGCAGAGGCAGGGGGGCAGGGGGAGATAGTAATAACCCCCAGCATAAGGAGACCCCATCAGCCAATAGGCAGAGGCAGGGGGGCAGGGGGAGATAGTTATAACCCCCAGCATAGAGAGACCCCACCGGCCAATTAGCAGAGACAGGGGGCAAAAGGAGATAATTATAATCCCAATATAGAAGACTTCGCCCGCCAGTAAGCGGAAACATGGGGGCAAAAAGATGGAAAAATGACGAATCAAACAGGACTATATTACCATGAAGACATACAAATCAAGAATGAGACAAGTAAGGAAACGATTGAAGGAGAAGCGGGATTAAGTCCCTCAAAGGCAATACTTACACAAAAAGAAAAAACACGTACCTCAATGCGACGCACGCCCCGAGAAGTAAGCCTGACCAGAAATCCCACCGTCAAAAAGAAAAGAAGAGAAAAGGACAACGAGAATGAGGTAATCACTTACCCTTTTATAGTACAAAGGATTAGGGTTTTTTCAAAGTCGCCAAATCAACACCGTTGATTTCTAGAAAGGAAAATTTCAAGGGACAGATTCAAAAACTAGTTCCTATTAACCACGGTTAAACTCACACTCACCATAGTTAACATTTCACAGGTTTATTTTCTAGTATCCCACACTTAGAAAAATTTCGGACCAGAATTGAAATTTGTCCTTACTTAGGCAACATCCCGGCACGAAATTGAAACATAAGTCACTTAGTTGCATTCGTATTGCATCCTTGTGAGAGTATGCATTTTTTGAGCACGTGTCTGTAACAAAGGTAGATTTATTACTCCCACCTCAGACGGACGTGTGCTTAGGCACACGTCCGCGCTACTCTAACGTTTACAACTCCTCTATCTCATAAGGCAGGGAGCAAAGTCGGAGACGCGCATCCATGGATAAACAAGCAATCAGATGAAAGGTAAAACCCCGGTTTCGAATTGCGCGTATCATACCATCCTAAAATAGAGTCAATCAAGGGTTAGGCCATTGGTTGACTCGGGGGCATGTGATGGATATACGCCCAATTTGAACCCGTTGACTTCCAAACCGTTGTATTTTTATCATCCCATTAACGATTGTAAATCGAAACTTCAACCCGGACACTTCGCGAGAACATCAACGGCTCGGACGAGGCCGAAGCGCTCGTCCGGCCAAGGTAAACTCACCTAGGTGAGGTTGGGTGGCCACACCCGACCTCCCCTAGGGGAGATCGGGTCAGCCAACCCGATCTCCCCTAGGGGAGATCGGGTGGACCAACCCGATCTCTCCTAGGAGAGATCGGGTCGGCCAACCCCATCCTCCCCAGGAGGGGTTGGGTGCCCTCACCCAACCCCTACCCTTGGGGGTCGGATTTCTCCTCCCCCCAAGGGCCCCGACACCACTTGTGGACTCCCATACTCGGTTTACTCCGCCTACCTTCTCCGTATCCAAAAGTCTTAATTATGCGTTTAGAGGTTAATTAACTGTGTTTTAGGGTTAACGATGTCATTAAGCCACCTTAATGACACTGTTGCCTATAAATACCCCACCTTCACAATTCATTGGGACATCTTGGCAATTTGGATTATTTTGCTCTGACATCTCTCTAGCTTTATCTCTCTAAAAACGATACTAACTTAGGCATCGGAGAGGGTTCACCAGGCACCACCCCCCTCTCTGTGTCTGGTACTGCCCCTTCTGCAGGAAGGAAGGAAGGACGCAAGACAAGACAGAGCAACCCGAAGTTATCAGATCATCTACATCTCCAGTGAGGAACGGGATTCGAGCCGATCATCCTTTGACCCAGATCTCGGAACCTAACAATATATATTGCCAAAACAATTCATTTATTCCATAACAACGAATAACGTTTAAGGTGGGTTGAGAGCCCGATCATTTACAATCAAATTCAAAAGAGAGGGCGGGGGTGTTGAAACCCAATTGTCAAAACACGAAATCTGTCTGGATTGGATAGCTATCCAGTTTGCGCATTCATTCGCTTTCCGAGATATAGTATTCCACTTCACGTCTTGTAGTCGACTTGCAAGGCAAATAGTATTCTCGATGATGACATCAATTCTCCAATTTCTTTTGGACGAAGGATTCTTCAAAGCAGTAATCGTCTCCAGGGAATCGGATTCCACTTCAACGAAGTTCCACCCTTCATGAATTGCTAAGGAAATTGCCTTTGTATTGCTGCAGCTTCAAGAGTTAAGACTCCTCCTCCACGCAGTGACTTATTTCGGCCACCAACCATCTGTCCCGAGTGGTCTCGAGCTACTACTCCAATGCCACCTCTTCTCGTTCTTTCGCACCATGCACACCTTCTCGAGCTACTACTCCAATGCCACCTCTTCTGTTCTTTCGTTCTTCTAGTGTCTTTGTGGGGTTGCCATTTCTCCTGTCGGACCGGGGAAGGACTAGCTGTCGAGCTTCCTTGTAATGTTCTACTGTCCCAATATTCTCCAAGTTCTCGAGTGATACGCTCCGCCGTCAATATCGTGTTAGGGCATTCATAGGTTTTTTCTCGGCCGCTCAAGCATTTTAATTTTTAATTAATTTTTTGAAAATTTATAATATTTTTTTTAATATAGTTACATTTATTATTCTAAAAAAATAAGGTTATATTCTTATACCTTACTCGGGGTCGGACCGATTATGTACATGTATCATTCTCATAATTGGTCTTTTTAATGTTATTGCAACATTCTCAGACGACGTGCACGCGCGTAGCGATGACATGTATCTAGTATAAATAATATGTAATAAATACATAAAGACAGAATTTTTAATACAAAACTATAAAGGGAATTCGGGGAATGGTCTTATTTTTATGAGCGGTGATAGGGATTCCGATGTCGGAATCCCTAACCCTCCGAATATAGTCTAAGTGGCAGGGTAGTAAATAACACTAACTCCTTGGACATTAATTGAGCCCCCTCACAATCGGAGGTTGGTGTGGTTCCATTTTTGGAATCCCAAACATTTCCCTATTTTTATTTGTAATAATTAATTAATTAATAATAGAACCAACCAAGATGGAAAAAAAAACCCAAGTGATGGTTATATGGGCTGGTATGAGCCGTTAAACAAAAATGTCGGCCCGTGAAATTTTTATTACAACTCCAGAAAGAAAGGGTGAAAAGACAAAATGTAAATGTAGAACAGAAAAGAGAAGAACAAGAAACTGTTTCTGGAGTTTTGTTCTCGATCTGTACTCAGAGGGAGACTCTATGCATCGGCGAAGGAAGAGAAGCAAACTCTAAGGACGCAGATCTCATGTCTTGAGCTTGACGCGCCTATAGCTATCACAAGACCTCTTTTTCGACGGTAAGCTCTCAATGGAACATTTCAATCGAATTACGATGCCGAATATTCAAAATTGGAAATTGTAAATCTTTGCCCGTCATGCAATTCGTAACGGCGGGAGCTGTTGGATCGGTCTCACTGCGGCAATGGCATTCTCTGCTGCCCGGTTGTCTCAAGTTCCTATTTTGGTTGGGATGTCACTTTTGCAGGAATCCCACTTCACCTAACTAAATCCACTTAAGCCGTCTGTGACAGCCCCTAATGCTTTGCTTCCAAGAGCTTCTTCAGGCGTTGCTTTGAATGTGCTGTTATAAGGATTGTCTGTCTCTTTTATATTGTCAGCCTTGAATGTGTCCTTTCTGGTTTTGTTAAGGGGAATGTAGGTTGTTTGGTGAATCAGTTTTTTCTTTCTTTCTTTCTTACGTGATGATTTGATTGATGAAGTAGTGGAAGAGGAAATGGCTGATTTGGCGGGCCTAGCCGAAGCAGCAGGAGCTCGATTCAGCTCATTGGAGCTTATAGGCAGAGGATCTTTTGGCGATGTCTACAAAGCGTAAGTTAATAGAGCCTTTGTTACATTAGAAGTGTTGAACTGAATGTGTACACTGCCAAAGCGCAATTCATTATAGATACTTTTGGCGCCTTACTTTAGTTGGTAAGACACTAGGGATGTTAGGATTCCAATTATAATTCAGGGATGCTAGGTGTCTCAGAATATTGCATTGTTCACTCGGGCCAATTTCTCAACGTACAATTGATATCTGAAGAAAGTCAACCTATAAACCATTTGGGTGCTTCCTCAAGTGACAGTTTATCACAATTGCTGAGCCTAAAGAAAATCAGAAAGCTTAGAAATGCCCTTAATGATAGAATTAAGTAGTGCCTAGTCCTGTATCTGGATGAGGAGTCACGTTAATAGGCGGTAGTTGCTTGGACCTTTGAATATCTTTTAGCTTTCGGCCTAACAAATTGCATATAATGCCTCTCCATAGTGAAGTGAACTTTCATCACCAAACTTGGGAAGTTAATTCCTCTTTTGACGCTTCATTTGATTTGCAGATTTGATAAGGAACTCAACAAAGAGGTTGCGATTAAAGTTATTGATCTGGAAGAGTCGTAAGTCAAATTTTCGTTTTACCTGTTGTTTATCCCCATTGTCATCATTTTTCATTACTGTTTTGCCACTTCTTCTGTGATAGACCCATGAAAAAAATGGCTGAAAGTATTAGATGACTGTCCTGACATGAAGAGTCTGGCACTATGACCTAAGAGGTCTTTCTTTTACTCTCTGTTCCACAAGTTGTGCAATGTCTAGAGAAGCTAAGTCATAGTTTGATTATGAAAGAAGATGCCAGGTCACAACACTCGCAACACGCTGTCATACTATGATATTTTTGGCTAAATACTATGATTTGTTTGAATGTGTAATGTTTATATGGGAAAAGATACAATTATTTCTAAAGATGGTGCAATTTTGATCTGCATCTAGCTGAACCTTTTGATTGTTATTATTATTATTGCATATATGCAATTTACGGATGGAAGGTTGAAATCTTGTCTGGAGGTTCTATAAGGATAGATTATATCTTGGAAAGATGCTGTTGACTGTACTTGGAGTTATTAGCGAAGCTCCACCACAGAATTAAGATAACAAGTTAATCAATCTTTTTTTGACCTCATCGTTGATCATAAAATTGAAGCATATGCAATTATGCATTTACCCTCGCGAAGGATGATTTTTCATATTCCATGTTTTTATAGTTTTAAATCTTGCTGATTACTTGACCTCTACTTATATTCTGCAGTGAGGATGATATTGAGGACATTCAGAAGGTATCTCTTCTGTCATTATCAAGATTTTCATTAAGATTACTTTATATAATGATTACCCCTCATATTTTTTTATCATCTTTTGTCCAGGAAATCTCTGTTCTATCGCAATGTCGCTCTCCTTATATAACCACTTACTATGGATCATACCTCCATCAGACCAAGCTGTGGATAATAATGGAATACATGGCTGGTGGTTCAGTTGCTGATCTAGTAGGTTACTTCTCTATATTTTCTTCTTAAAAACTGAATGTTCATGAAAACTAGATCTGCAATGTGAAGACATGCATTGTTCAGCGCTTCTGGTTATGCATGCCACTGGAATCTGTCCAAATCCAATTATAGTTTTCATCTAACATGGTATAGATATGTAATAAATTCTCATGAAGTTAATGAATTGCTGTTGCAGCTTCAATCAGGTCAGCCATTAGATGAGATGTCAATTGCTTGCATTTCACGCGACTTGCTGCATGCAATTGAATATTTGCATAATGAAGGGAAAATCCATAGAGATATCAAAGGTTTTCTTTTTCTCATTGCTCCCTTTTTTTGTTTTGAGAGCTTGTCCAAGCTTTTGCTGAATATTTCTTGGTCTCGGAGGAACTTCTATAAACAGAATTAACTGTAATAGGGATACCACTTACCAAGTATTCCTTTCTTTCACTTTTCTTTTCAGCTGCTAACATATTGTTGAGCGAGAATGGTGATGTTAAGGTAAAGAGATATCTCACAAGTCACATCAATGAGTCTATAGCTATTTTGAATTATATATAGTGACTTGCAATTTAGATGAAGAAACTGAAGGTGGACGGATTTGATGTTTTTATGTACTTGTGATTTTATTCATTATGACCTTGAACCAGGTTGCTGACTTTGGTGTTTCTGCACAATTGACAAGAACAATTTCAAGGAGAAAGGTAATCCATCTCAACGTGGATAGGATTTACTTGTCTATCTATATACCAATATATTATTTGTGTTGGGTCCTCACCCCCAATAGACATTTTTTACACATTTTCATTTTATTAACAAATATATATTATATTTAATTCCTATATTTTATAAAATTAACAATTTAGTTATTACTATATTTTGAGAAGCATTTATTTATCTTTAATATTATTACTAAATCATTATTTAAATTTTGTTATTTTTTTAAGGTCGTTTAGTCGGCATGTCATTGTAATTATAATTAACTTACAATCCAATATTCATATCAATTTAAGTCAGCTCTATCATACTCATTCCGTTCAAATTTCAGATAGATGTAATTTTTTTTTATTCAACGAATTATATGGATCGAGTGATATATGTTCCGCCTGTTGAGATTTTTCTATCACATAGATCATCCACTTACCAAATTAAATATATAACAAGTCAAAATATGGGTGAAATGTGGTTCTTGAAGTTTGATCTCGTACAAATAACATTTTACTCACCGTCCAATATTTATGGACTCGAACTATTAATTTAGTTCTTCTATTTGTTAATCCAATCACATTGTGTACAACCTAATTAATGTTAACTAAATATTTTTGTAAATTCAATTTTAACTTTATATTTTTGTGATTTAATTTATCTTTATTGTTAAATCAAATTTTGTTGGTATTGTGATATTGTATATACTTACGTTTGTATAGGTCAAATTTGTCCATTGATGACTCTAAGTAGTTAAGAACAAGTTTACATTCTTGACAACTCAAGTTGATGAGTTTAGATACAATTGAGCCGTTAATGATCAACGTAATGCTCGACCCAATTCATTTATATATCTATATATAAGGCTAACTTAGTACCGTAACTGAAGACATTAGTTAATTTTTTACTTAATTGTCCTCTTCTCTTTCTCATGTTTTGAATTACGTTATGTCGCTCTTCTCTATCACATAGATTCGTTTCTCACAACGAATCAACTTGCTCATATTTTACTTTGATTAATTATAAATATTAGTAAACTTAGATAAATTATATAACTTGAAATTTAAATGATCGATGCGCGTGCGTTGCACGCGTCAATAACTAGTTGACTATTAATCCTTTTCTTGTAGTGGGGACAATATCCTTTTCTTGTCTGTTAGATTACTTTGTACTTTTATATTCATGCATAGTCAGTCCTGTTAAATCCAATGGTGAAAATTTTACCTTAACTAAGGTCAGCCTCATTTTAGTTTGCCCTATATTTAATAGTTCACGCAATTTGATGCCAATCACATAACTCCTCTAGTCCTCTCCCTCTCTGACTGCTGAAGTCCGTTGTCGTTTAGCTCCTATAGATTGAATTTGTTTTCCATTCTCTTTTCGTTCAAAGGGATCATTTCCTCAGGTTTAAGAGATGTCGTTTGAGCCGTTCTTAAACCACTTTTATCATCATAAAAAACTACTCTTATCATTTACTTATGAATTACCTGTTTAAGACCTGGCCATGCATAATACCGACTGAGTAATTTCACTAGAAGCTCCTATTTTCGTTGAAGGGGGATTTTAAAAAACTGCAATGAACTAATATATGTTTTATTAATGACAGACTTTTGTGGGAACGCCGTTCTGGATGGCACCCGAGGTAATACAAAACTCAGAAGGATACAATGAGAAGGTAGGTTTAAGCCAGTATATCAGTTTGTCATTTGCTCCGTCTGACAAGTGCACACTGCACACACTTTCTTCCCTACTTTCTTGAGCTTTAATGGTGTTAATCAATGAAATTACTGCATTTCGAGCAGGCTGATATCTGGTCCTTGGGGATAACTGTAATTGAGATGGCTAAAGGGGAACCTCCACTTGCAGATCTTCATCCAATGAGAGTCCTCTTCATAATTCCTCGAGAGAACCCACCACAGGTTTTATCAATATCTTTGATGGCACTATGATGATTTAGCTCCCAGATTCATGCGCATCTTTGAACACTTCTCCTAAATTACTGAAACCTTTACTGCTGATATTATCTCACTCTTGAATTTGGTCCAGCTGGATGAGCATTTTTCCCGCCCTATGAAAGAATTTGTTTCTCTCTGCTTGAAGAAGGTGCCTGCTGAGGTAAATTTTATCCAATTACTATATACGACAAACTGGGGGGACGAATTTATTATTTCCTTTTAGTTATATTTTATAATGGAGTTTGTCCTGTTTCACGGACCTGCATCAATCTTGGAGGTATTTATCTAATGGGGTATACTGAAGTAACTGAACTTCTATTTCTCCTGCTGGAATCCAAGCAAATGTCATATTAGCATGTTGCATTTGGTACGTTGATGAAGCCTCAGTCTCATGCATCCTGAAACCCTGTTGTGGTCTTTCGCCACTGTTTTTGCTTATCCATAAGGAACAAGGAAATAAATTATGTGAAAATGTAGTCTTATATTTTGATACTTATGCATTTTTTTGGTCGTATAATTTTTGGTTAAACTCCTGAACTAGACCAGGGTAGTATAGACCATGCTTGAGATGAATCCTTCAGTTTTATGGTAGGCATCCATGGCCCCAGTATACTGCTTCATATTTTGCTGGTTTTCTGTGATAAAAATTTATAAGTTCTTTGATCCTCACTTTCCATAGCCTTATGAAGGCTGTTTTTAGTTACATATTAGAATATCACCAAAATTTGGGTATTTCCTGATTATTTATTGATAGTTATACTGTGATGGATTTCTACAATTTGCATTAATTTTGCTGCTTCAATTTCAGAGGCTAAGTGCTAAGGAACTTCTAAAGCATCGGTTTATCAGAAATGCTAGGAAGAGTCCAAGACTTCAGGAGAGAATTAAGTAAGATATCAATGTGGTATCTGTGTGATTTACATTCTCACTCTCAAGTTCACAAATGATATTCCCTATTATCACTGCATAAAAGTGTGCATAGAGGATCATCATTATTCTTTCGTAGGATGGCAGTTAGCTATACTGTGATTTTTAATATGAGGCTATCTTTCTCTCTCTTGAAGAGAACGTCCAAAATACCAACCGCCCATGGAGGAAGACGAAGATGAAGAAACAAATATTGGTAAAGGTACAGTGGAAGGATCTGGTACTGTGAGGGTAAGAAGAGATATAAAAGTGGAAGAAACAGTCAAAGCTAGGTGTGTTTATCTTGAAACCTTTCAATCTCTTTGCTTGCAATTTGACTGGATAGCAACTGACATACTCTGAATGCCAGTAGCAGTCAAGGCAGAACAGTGAAAAGTGCTGGATGGGATTTTAGCACTGGTGGAACACAGAGTACTGGAACGGTCAGAAGCAATGTAAGACCACCGCAATCCAGAGAAAAGCGGTCAGAAGTTCCATATGGCCAAACTGCCCCTAGAAGAGACACTGGCAGCAATTATGCAGCTTCGGAATCTTCCGAATTATCATCCAAGAGAGGAGCTAGAGATCGGTATCTCAATGATCATAAAATTGAATACTTTGATGATGTGAGAATCTATTTTACTTCTCATATTAGATCCAGCCGAAACAGTATCCCTATGTTAATTGCCTTTACATATAATAGCCTCTTGCAATGATAAAATATGAGGTATACAAATTTACAGATAGAGCACAGAACTGTACAAATCCTGATTAGAAGTTTTCAGTTATCCATAAATGAATAACTGAATGCTGAATCTGTAGGATGATTCACCTATGAGTGGGTCGGGAACTGTTGTTATGCGATCTCCAAAGGAATCCAAGCCGTCTTCAACAGCTCATGATCACAGGACTCTGGTATGCCAACTTTCATGATATTAAGAACAAATAATTTCTCATGTACCACCATATTGATCATTGCCATGATTGGATCTTGGTGAACCATGTAGTTTAGCGGGTCATTTGAAGATGCTTCTGCGACAGGGACTGTCGTTCTCCGTGGACAGCATGATGAATTGGATTCTCCTCGGACACCAAAATCTAGACTTGGTTTTCAGGAAAGAAGTTCAAGTGCTTCAGTTGAAGATAGTGCTGCAAACCTTGCAAAGGTTAGTTTTTTCTTATATATATATATATACCTGAATCTGATTGAAAACGGTTTTATTTTGTTATCTAGTCAATTAAATGTAGGTGGATCCCATATAAATATGTTAACTGGTAGTAGTTAAAACTTAAATCTATTTGATGTGCATTCTTTTTGGATGTTAAGGCAAAAGCAGCTCTAGAAGGAGGTGGAATGAAAAGAGGAAATGTAAAAGAAAGGTCTGCTGCTGGCAAGTTCAGAGATAGCGCAGAAAACGGAAATAGAGAACAGAGAGCAAAAACCCCTTCTGATTCTTCCAGGTAAATTCGTTATCTGAAAAATTATGGACAAAAACCATCTCCTGAATATACACGATTTGTAATTGTCCAAAAAAAGAATATGCACCATTTGTTTGATGTCTAATCAGATGTCGTGTCTCTACAATAACTGAGGTGCTCTGTTTATTACAGATTGTTAAAGGAGAATTATGATGCTCCCAAAGCACTGTCAAGGCCATACCAAGCAAGTGATGACGATGAGGAAAGGGCAAATATATTGTTGACGAGTGCCCCATTATCAGCCTTGATTGTACCTTCTCTGAAAGAGGTCAGAAACCTACCTTTAGTTGGCTTATGATTACAAGTGAATGCAATGATCTTTTTTTATAATCATTGACGTGAAAAACCCTAAAATGTAGATTTGCAATGAGTTTATTCATTCTAAATAGTAGACATGAACCCTGAACTCGAAGCTTTCCACTCTTTGATGTATATGTACTACTAAAAACTGTTTATTATCTTATACCTGACAATTCTTTACTTGTTTGGATATGATAGGTCATGATTGATGATTCAGAAAACGCATCTGTGCAATCTGTTATAAGGTCATTTGTTAATTTGGAGCGCATGAAGAAAGGATCATGTGAAATGATGATAAGTAAAATGATTCAGAAACTAGCAAGGTTTATTTGTAGTGATCACTTTTCATCTCTGCTTCCTTTTTTTAATTTCTTTGCTTGGTTTGTTCATATGGAATAATGATGCATGGTCATTGCTCAGTTCGGAAGAGGCCGTGTTGAAAGATTTGCAAGATCAGGCAGCCCAAATATTCTCAAGAGGTAAAGAACCGGAGAAGTCAAATGCCGAAGCTGAGGGCCGTAGAAAGCAACATAACAAAGAACTTGGCTCGAATTCCAATATAAGCCCTCTGGCAAGATTTTTACTCTCGAGGTATCCCATTTTCATATTTATTAAACTTAACAGCAAAGATGATGATGATACATTGCATTTTTACGCGGGGCTTGGCTTGTATTGTGAATTTCAGATGGCATGCACACACTTCGCGGGATCTTTAATCCAGGCAACAGAAGAGAGGATGAAGGATCATCAGATCAGTAGTGTCCACGCATTATTTTGTAGTATGTATTTGCTTGCTTATTTATTTAATTATTATTATTATAATATCAAAATGTCATTTTGTTTTACAGTCCAATCCAGTGTACATAATAATTGAGTTTAGTATATTATTATTCATTATAAGCTACTTTTTGAAATTTTAATCTGGTAGGTATAGTAGCATTTTGTAAGCACTACTAGAACTGCAATATCTTTCTGTTTAATAGATGAACTATATTCACAAGGAAATAGCAATTTACAACTCATGAAGAAGAAAGTGGTTAACACATTACCCCTTAACCTAGAGGTGGGTCGTTTAAATTCCGCTGGTTTTTTTTTTTATCATATATAACCCTATAGTTTAATTATGTTTTTAAAAATAACCCCACAGTTTACTTTTTCCGTATATAACCTAGAGTTCCATTTATAATTAGCCTTACTAACTAACAACATTATTTTACATATTCTTCTCTTGATGCCAATTCTTCTTCTTACATATTGAGTTCAATTCTTCTTCGTTTCATTTGACGGCTACTATTTGTCTATTCTTTTAATTGTTTGAAGAAACAATGAAATTATGCAAAATAAACAAAACTAACTCTCTTTTTTCACTAACCGCGTTTGATTCTTTTTTCAATTAATTTGAACATTTCTACATTCAGACATAGAATTGAGACAATCGACGCATAATGAAGTTACTTTTAAAAGCTTAATTCAAGCACGTTCTAAAAATTATTATTTCTCATTAATCAATTGCTTACTTCATATTTCTACATAATCATTTAAATCCAGCCGTAATCAAAGCTCAAATTAAAGATCTTAGCATGACATAATTTAATAAGTATTTTTAAAAGAATAGAAACCCTAAACCCCCCAAATCGAATTAAAGATCCACCATAGATAAAATTATAGTAGTCAATTCAATTCTACGACAAATCTAATCAGAATCATTTGCTTGATTCGTCCTAGCTAATAAACGTATAAGTAGGGACACTGGAGGAATATGCTAATGGTAGCCGCCAAATGAAAAGTATAAGAATTGGCATCAAGATGCAAGAAGAAGAATTAACTTCAAGAATATGTAAAATAATGTTGTTATTTATTAAGGTTAATTATAGATTCATAAATGAAACTCTAGGGCCATATACGAAAAAAGATAACTGTATGGTTATTTTTAAAAATATAATTAAACTATAGGGTTATATATGATAAAAAATCAATTCCGCTGGTCATTTTAGATATGTAATGATATTTATGGTCAACACTTTACTGTTACTTTATCTCTTACGGGCTGATATGCATGAATGAATTAGTCTAGGAGTTAAGTATGCTGCATGTGTTGTTCTCTAATACTTTTTTAGTACCTTAATTATTGGTCATTGACTTTTTAGTATCTCAATTTTTTTTTTTTTATTTAGGTGTTTTAATTATTAGAAGTGTGATTATTCAATAACGCTTGGCTCGATTCTTCTAATAAGGGGTACGTTTGGTCCGAGCCCATCCTGGACTTGATTACCTAGTATGAAAGACCATGTGTAGCACGAGTTTTGAGTCAGGTTGAGTCCTCTAACTCACCTTGAGTGATAAAAATTCTAGAGCGGTCATGACTTAATTGGTTGAGTTAGAAGGCTTGCCTTGACCGAGTTTTTTGTAGACATGGTCTCCCAAGCTAGGTAATCAAGTTTATAATGTGCTCGGGCCAAGGCGAGTCTCTATATAGGTGAATCGAGTCATGCGTCAATGAATAATCACACTTTTGATAGGTAAGACACTAACAAAAAAGTTGAAGTACTTAAAAACAAATGAAAAGAACTTATTTAGTGTGTTAGGTTTACCCATGTGTCAGTTTGGTGTCTCATGATTAAATTGTTAATATTTGGTGTCTCAGGTTTCAATTTTATTGCGATTTGGCTTTCAGTCCAATTTTGGGGTTAACTTTGACATATTGAGATGAAAAGACAATTTTGCCTTTTTTTTTTCAAAGCTACCCATCTGATTCCGACCATCTACCTCTGATTATGGACTTACCTGATTCCGGCAATTACGAGCATTTTGGAGTAATTTAGAATTTTTCAAATTTATTCGGTCATATGACCAGCACATGACCAGTTTTTGTTAAATTTAAGCTCAAAATTTGACGGAGACACCAAATAGCAACAAAGTTGAAACCTGAAACAGTCGAAAGTAATAATTTAATCCTAAAATACTAAATTGACTCATGAATTAAACCTGAGTCACTAAATATGTTATTTTCCCTAAAAACAATGGCAGATGGTATTAAAATGGTAATACTCCCTTTATACAATGTTGAAAGAATTTCAACTTTTCAAGTTACCCTAAATTCGAAGAAAAACCTCGCATAACTGAGTGCGTAAGATGGGACCATTATATTCGGGGGTTCAAAAATTGTTAGTAGGGGTGGGCATAAAAACCCGAAACCCGAGGAAAACTGTCCAGACATGTTCCGAAAAATCAGTTCCGAGTTAAAACCCGAACTCAGAAATTCGAAAAATCCGAACCCGCCCGCCTACAACTAAAAATAACCATTAAAAACATAACATTTGAGACCAATAGTATAATCAGTGATGTGAACATTCTGTACTATAATTTTTTTGTGTATAATCAACGTCAAATTATGATATAAATTATTTCGTGTATACTTTTTCTCAATGTTGTGAAGTTTTTGACCGATTTAACAAAAAAGTGTTAATTATTTAAAAACCGAACATAAATTTCATATTTGTTTTGGATATATGTAAATTTATTAATAATATACATTTTCATATATGTATTAATTGGTTTAACCGAACCCGCCTCCGAACTCGAAAAATCAGAGAATTTATCGGCGGAATTTATTCTTAAAAAAACCCGCCCAACCCTCCCGTAGTGGTTAGCATCCAACCCACATGAATTCTTAGAATTTCGTTCACTTCAAAATCGGTGCATTCATCTAATAGAAGAATGAATGACTAGCTGGAGGAGCTGCCACCACCAGATGAATGAATTACTGAAAAAAGAAGCACCATCTGCACAATAGATTTGGTTAGTAATTAATTTAGGGTTTAAACCCTATCCATAACTCAGTTTGTCTTTTTAGTACCTTTCAATTTGTTTTTAATATTTGGTATATTTCTTATTTAAACTGTTAATTAATAGTAGACATGTCGTAATTCACCTAATTATGGGATTTGTCCTAATCAGAGACCATGCTAGACATGATTGTCTGGTATGATTAGGTCTGGCATGAGTTATGGTCAAGGACTCGGCCAATTGAGTTATAAACGATTTAGAATTTTGACCGGTTAGTATGAGTCAGGAGACTCGCCTTACCTGTGCTCGTGCTAAAATAGTTTTCCAAACTAAGCGACACAAGCATGGGCCAGAACCAACACCTAACTAGGTGAATCAGTATGAATTGAATCATGACTTACACTCAATGTTTAACATTTTTTAAATAAATTTAGCGGGTCGAATTTGAATATCGACCAAGCCGATTTCGAGTAGCTTACGAGTAGCTTGACTCGTTTACAAATTAACCTACTTAAACTCTTTGTAATTGATTGATAAATCTAAGCAACTGTTCTCTAGCTTTGAAACTAATTCTAATTTCTTCCACGCGAGTAGAAATATATGCAACTGAACAACAAATAAACACTACAACGTCGTCATCAGTGTAACAATTCAATGTAGATTCATTAATTATTATTAGGTTTAAAATATTTTACATAGGTGCTATCTACAACTACAAGCTGTGTAGATGGTCACCACACAAACAAACAAACACACAAGATATCATCATCATCTCCAACCTACATTATCTTGGATGAAGCTTAGAAAGTGAAACATCATTGTAAATGGCTACTTGGTGAATTCAACCACTGCTGCACATATCCCTACTCCCTGTAGCCCATGAATATTGTCGTGGCAGAGTTGCGTTTTCGCCAAGGGGATCCGTACTGACCAACACAAATGCGGGTTTTATTGCAATTCAATGCTGACTTAATAGACTTGTTGTTAAGTGGTCAGCAGAAAAGTCTTGGCGAGAGTTGCAGTGCTGTCATGGAGTTCACTGAGTCGAGTCCAACCATGCACGCTTTATTGGTTTTCAGCTCTTTAATTTTAGAGCTTATCCTGGGGTGCTTGGGTTATTTTTATTTTTCAACATACTTCTTTCGAACTAATGGACTCTATATTTTGTGCATGTATACTAACATCTTTACGAGCGACACTGTATGGTGGTATTTGGAGGATGAAGCGTTGAAGCTAAACCACCATAGCCGAAGGTGTCGGAAAATATGGAGGACGATAATGGAGAAAGTCATTTGAAATGACTATGACATGCAAGAGGACCAATGTTGATTAAATGCCGGTTTGATGACCGTGACGGTCTGATAACCATACCGATCTGATAACCATACCGGTCTGATGACCATGCCGGTCTGAGGACCATGACTGTCTAATGACCAGTATTGTTCACATGACGGTCTTATGACCATGGTTCTTAGGGCCAATATTTATGAAATGGGGTCAGATGACCAATATTGAGGAAATGATAGTCTGATGACTAATATTTGATGAGATGACGGTCTGAGGAACTCGATGGTCTAATGACCAATGATGATAAATGAAGGTCCGATGACCTATCTTTAATAAAATAATGATCCAAGGATCAATGTTGTGGTGATTGAAAGTTTGTAATAACTTCATACCCAACTCGTGTGTTAACACGTTAAAATTTTATGGAAGAAATTAAAATAATGTGGTTGAGACCATGTTTGTTTTGGAGTCACGGTCAATGTTGGGGGTAGCTTTAAATAGAAGATTCCTTTATTAAGGTACCTCGAATAATATTTGAGAACTCTTCATAAATTGTGCAACGTAGAAAACTTTCGCATTTACAATTGAATATAAGAGTGTCTCATAAAAGCGTGTAAGTATAAATTTATGTAGTCAAACGGGATAAAATACACAGCTTAACAACTGCTCTCAGTTGAATTTTATCAGTGACTTTGCGAAGTCCAATGATGGCGTATTATAAATAAATGCGGATCCGCTAACCTTTAAATGTTAAAGATAGCGAGTTAATAAATCATCGAAGGGAATGTGACTTATGCCCATGGAGGAAACACTCTTGGGAAGGAAAACACAACCATGATGACTGGAGATCCTAAGAACTTGGTTCAATGGGACAACCTAATCACAAGAGTGAGTGTGATCACTGTGGGGGTCTTTACCT
Organism: Clarkia xantiana subsp. parviflora; assembly: GCA_036873135.1. Taxonomy (NCBI): domain Eukaryota; kingdom Viridiplantae; phylum Streptophyta; class Magnoliopsida; order Myrtales; family Onagraceae; genus Clarkia; species Clarkia xantiana. Next base: position 15,047,603 of record JAPTYO010000003.1, read on the forward strand.
CGGGTCCATTCCTATGATGAGAAACAGTGATGGAGATGAGGTTAAGCTTTTGCGTTTGATGATCCTCAAGTATCAGTTAAACCGCGCATTATAACGCGAATTACTTAATTGAGATCACATATTAAGCAAAGCTTTTAATGATTTGTAAGGAGAGCTCAGAGTCGTGATGATGCTCGTGAGACATAGAATCACCTATGCGAGTGAGAAGTGGGGCCGCTTCGAAAGGAATTATTGAGGGCGCAATTCTTAGAAACGCTTGCAGAACCAGGCGCGTGTTCCATGGCCTTACCGGATCACAGGGCGAGAACAGAACCAAGGCTAGGAAGGTACCTGTGTGGGTTATGTCGTCATTTACACCAACGACAGTCGGTTCAAGGACATCGCGTCTACCGACCAGTCAGTAAAGAAGGCATGATCTCACAAGGGGTAGGTTCAAAGGGGTTACCCCTACCTATTCTTTGCAGGTATTGACTGTTGAGCTCCACTATTCTTGAGTCTAGAAGTTCGTCTAGGTACTCTCTGAATTTCCATTCATGTGGGGGATTGTTGGAAAAATGTATTATTGGCATTTTCTGATTGGGTGAATGAGAAATTTTAGTTCTTAGTACACCCGGCCAGAGTTGTCCCGTCTTCGTCCAGATTCGTTGAATTTGACGAATTAATGATCCATAACGGCGTCATTAATAGGGACATTGAATTTAATTTATTGATGCGCCATTAATACACTGTTTCCACCTCATTACAAATAGAAACTTTTCTCTGTTGTTTTGGATACTGATATTGAGAATGAGAATAGTCCTCCCCTCCTTCATATTCGAGATGATTGTCATCTTTACTGTTCCTGGTGGAGTTCAGGCAAGATTCTGTTCGACTGGTGGGGTTACGTGCTAGCTCACACTGGAATGTCGTTTTATCCTGGGAGACAATCGCCCATGTTTATCCTCTAGCACAACCGATGAGTCGGTGAGGGAGCGAAATTGTCTTAAGGAGACCGTGATCAGCACGAAACTCGATTTAAAAACATTTGATCAGAAAATTCTCCTTTAGAATCCCCTCTTAAGTGCTAATAATATTTTCCAACATAGCGTTCTCGAAACAATGCAGCATTTTTGTATGACAAAAAGCATATTTCAAATGACTTTTGTTTACCATTACATTTCCCTACATGTAGCTTCAGGCAGGGCATGTATAACTAAACTTGTGCAGACATGTAGCTCTTTGATATTTCAATAAACAATGGAAGGCATAAATTGTCAAAAGGCTAACTAATACTCGATGATAGTCAATTTCATTAATTATTGCCCTTTTAAACGGAAGTTTTTAATTTCATCATCATCATCCTTGGAACAGCGGTGACGGTATCGTTGGAGTGAAGGGGCAGATAAGGAAATTTATAATTTGTAGAAACAAACTCCCCAACAAACAAACCTCTCTACTTTTAAGATATTGTGAATGAATGAATGAATAATGACGGACGATCGATGATTTTTTTTGTTATGACGATGAGTGAGTGATAGTGGCAAGTCCAAGGCGCGTGAGATACGCTTGATCATGATATTTCATTTCGTCTAAATAAACCATCTGACCACCACTAGTCCACTAAGACAGCAAGGCGGTCTCCTATGGAATAACAATTAACAAAGAAGACCACGTGTACAAACGCCGCCTTCACAGCCTCCCAAAATATCCTCGACTTTTCTAATTAACTACTCAAAGATATATTTTTTTATGTTTTATAAAAAGAATCTCCCCACCTACTTTCCTTCTTCAAACCTTTCTTCTTCATTAAAGAAGCTGCTGCAGTGATTTTGTGGTTGCCTTTCAGCTCAAGCGCAGATGAAGATACAGTGCAACGTGTGTGAGACGGCGGAGGCCAACGTCCTTTGCTGTGCGGATGAGGCCGCGCTGTGCTGGTCCTGTGATGAGAAGGTTCACGCTGCCAATAAGCTTGCCAGTAAGCACCAGAGAGTTCCTCTATCTAGCTCCGTTTCGCAGATTCCCAAATGTGATGTTTGTCAGGTACTTCCCTCTGCTTTTCCTCCTCTCTTTGCTATTGATTCGAGCTTCTTTCCTGAATTCTTGATTTGCAGTTTCCGTTTCTGCGTCATATGATTGATTGTGCAATCTAATTGCCGCGTACAATCATGATGTGGAGAATATTTCTGAAATTGGCTTTTTAGGCCCATAGTTAAATTTTTGTTTCATAGAATGTATAACTAAAAACTACTAATACGTAGAACCACAAATTTCACAGCTAGCTATATTATATAGATTATCAAGGATCGGAAGCTCGGAATGGTTTCCCTTGAGCTCAGAATCCCTTTGCCAAGTTATGTTGTATTTTTAGATACAACTAGTTGCGGTTGGGTGGTCATCAAACAAAATAATTTCATTTCTT